>CM060704.1:184172373-194172373 GCA_030686995.1 Artemisia argyi
ATAAACTGATCACCATAAATGTGCCTTTCTAAACAGTAAACATAGAAAGAACATAACTGGCCCATTTAATGTGAATTAACAACTCCTAAAAATTTAAGGTGACAAACCTCACAACTTACAAAAAGCCACTTCCATTGGTTTCAGTTACCATAGGTTACAAACAACCGTTTGATAAAACTAGAGATGGCAAAAAAATCTGTACCCGATCCCCAAACCCGATTTGACTGGGGAATCCCCGAGTTGACCAGGGATGGGGATGGGGAAGGGGAATACTCGAATTATGAAACCGGGGACGGGACGGGTACGGGGATAGCATATATCCCCGACCTTGAACTTTTTAACGTACAAACATGTATAAATTTTATGTATATTACTACTAAATGTACTTGTATGTGTATATGTTAGTAGTGAAACTGCATATTGTTTGTGGCGAGTGAATACGAATTACTAATTTGGTTTTGGGTATCTCCATATGACAGGGAATCAGTCCATTTTCACCCATTTTGTCTTTTATCTTGGTAGGTTAGAGAAATTATTTGGGACAATTACCTGAAAATTTATTTAACTTAGACACTTTTTTGAGTGTTGTGTAGCCAATTTTTTATTTATTTTTTATTTTTTATTTTTATTTTTTGCTATTGTATACCTAAACTTTTGAGTTCGACCTTTGTCTATTTCTTAAGACCATATTTACCCCTACATTTTTTACCAGCCTATTAACAGTGGAGGGTATATATGAATAAAATACATAAAAAGGTCGAATTCAAAAGTTTAGGTTTACAATAGCAAATTAAAAGTTGGCTACACGACACTCCGAAAAGTGTCAAATTAGATACATTTTAAAATAATTATCCCAAATTATTATAATATTAATAAGCATACTTGACTTGAATCCCAGATGATTTGTGCTTATAGATACGTCGTATGTGCAAAATCTGGTTAATATAATTATATTGTTAGCGGTTGGTGATGCATATTGTAAGGAAGTTGAATATCTGCATTAATTTGATTCGTTAGATGCTCTGGTTTGTATTTCTTAATTAGTTATAATTGGTAGTCTATAATTTTGCTTTAAATTAGACAAGCGAAAGTCAAATTTGAGCGACTTTGGACCTCCTTCTGTTTAGCTACTTATTGATTTTAGCCATTTGACATGTTAAAGATCAAACATAACCCAAAATGAGTGAAATGAACATGAATCCATAATGGTTGAAAATGTGCATGACTAATATGTCCATTGCTTGTATTTGGGTGTTAACTTTTCATAATCACATTTTACAATTCATTATAAAAAGTCTAGTTATTTTGTTGTCTAGATAATGGGCCCGGAACTTTGTTGTGACAGCAAGTTAAATGTGTTTTTCCAATAACTTGAGAAAATATAGGAATTCTGTATACTTAAGAAACAGATTACAAAGAAAATAGTACAACAACTTAAATTATATAGGAAAATGAAACTATCACAATCTGATATTTAAGTAGCTAGGTAGTAAAGATCTCAAGTAAGCATTCCTCTCGAACGTTTACAACAATTTTGCAGTACACGCCCCTATTTACACAAACTTAGAGTGACTTCTCTCATTGATGGCCTAGAGTGCGGGCTCTGTCCCAGGCATGAAAATGCAATCTCGCCCAGTAATTTCACTTGTTTTGCAATTTGTTGCACCGGTGGAGGCAAGCGATTGTCCAGAATTTCAGTCAGAGATTCAAAGTTCATGTCATGCGAGGAAGTTAAGAACTCTCCTGGATGTTTTCCCATTATAATTTCTAGTGTGAGTACCCCGAAGCTGTAAACGTCGCACTTTTCAGTCACTTCCATTGTGTATGCGAATTCTGTAAATTAAAAAAAGAAGAATAAAAGGTCAGTAGCTAATAATTCTTGCAAATTTAAGTTATACATAGTTACTCATGCTTATTCAAGTACCTGGAGCAACATAACCAAACGTTCCAGCAAATGAAGTCCAGTTGGAAGAGTCTGGTTTTAGTAGCCTGGCCGTGCCAAAATCTGATACATGGACAACCCAATCTGAATCAAATAGAAGATTGCCGCTTGACAAATCCCTGTGGATTATTGTTTGTGAACAATCGTGGTGCATATAGGATAAGGCTTTTGCAATGCCTTTAACTGCAATCACCCTCTTTTTCCAATCAAACACAATTGCCTGTTCCATGTCATTCAAGACATTCCTTAAGCTTCCTCCTGCCAAGAACTCGTATACCAAAAATGAGTGTCGTGAATGAGAACAAAACCCATAGAGCTTTACAATATTCTGATGACGTATTTCTGTCAATACACGGATCTCGTTCTCAAAACTCTTCAGATTTTGCATCTCGCCATCTTCTGGGGGATGGATTTTTTTTGCTGCAAAATCCTCCTGTAATAGTTGTGCTTTATACACCGTTCCGTATCCCCCAACCCCAACGATATGCTTGGAATCAAAGTCTTCTAGGGCTTCAATAATACTCTCATAGACCATATTCCCATCATAGCTCCAGATGCTAAAAAGGGTTTCCCTCTGTCTCTCTTTTGGCCTATTGGTTTCATTTGGATTTCTTTTATGGAGATAACAGAATGTGCAAAGAATAATAACCATGGACAACATGAATCCCACTATAGGCAGTATGATTATAATCACCGTTGGAAACTTCTTTACGTGTGCTTGATTTCTTAGTTGGATGGGACATTCCAAACCTGTGTTATTTCCACATAAATGCTTGTTATTTCGAAATGCCTCCATTGGAGCTTTTTCAAACGCCCGCATTTTCGGAATAGGCCCTTCTAGCTGATTGTAAGAGACATCAACCATGGTTAAACTTATCATTTGAGTGAAAGTTGAAGGAAATGAGCCTGTGAGGTTATTGTGAGAGAGGTTCAACGTTTGTAGAACCATGAGGTCCCCAAACTGTGGTGATAGCTGCCCAACCAGACTATTTTCACTAAGGTCAAGAGTTTCTAACTTGTCTAACTTGGATATTTGTACGGGAATAACTTCCTTTAATTGGTTACTGCTTAGATTTAAAATCCTTAACTTTAAGCATTCTCCTAACTTTCCATTGATTGGACCAGTAAGAGAATTTTTTGCCAAGTTAACCTCTTCAAGATTGTGCAAATTTCCTAATTCGGAAGGAATTGTACCTGAAAGCTTATTGTCGTCCAAGTGCAAATATGTTAACGAGTCCAACCTTCCAAAGCTCTTGGGGATTTCACCAACCAAGTGATTTGATGTGAGATAAAGCCTAGTTAATTTTTTTGCTCCTCCTATCTCTGTCGCTATCTTTCCTGATAAATTGTTGTTTGATATCTGTAAGCTAGCTAAATTTGGACACAACCCCCAGTTACTCGACACCTCACCATAAAATTTATTGTTGCTCAAATCTGTATAATTCAACTCTGGATATATCCCAAAATCATGGGAGATGTTTCCAGTCAGTTGGTTGCTATCAAGCCTAAGTCTTATTAAACTGCTACAGTTTTTTAAGCTCTTTGGTATAGGACCTGAGAAGAAATTGTTGTTCGCGCCAATATATTGAATAAGTCCGTAAGCACAAATTTCGTGTGGCAAAGGACCTGAGAGCATGTTGTAACCTACTTGAAAGCTTTCCATCCTTGTCCAATTCATATCTTGTGGAATGGAACCGCTGAGACTATTATTTCGCACTGAAAATTTAACAAAGGCTGTTCTCTTCCCTAATTCTGGTGGTATGAGGCCAGTAAATTGGTTGTTACCTAAGTCTAACACTTCAAGCTTGGTGTAATTTTCAAAATAATCTGGAATGGAGCCAGATATAAGGTTATCAGCCAAGTCCAACCTTCCTGCTAGCCTTGTGAAATTTCTAAAGGAATTTGGAATGGAGCCAGATATAAGGTTATCAGACATGTCCAACGTTCCTAGCCTTGTGAAATTTCTAAAGGAAATTGGAATGGTACCATTAATAAAATTATCATCAATCGAGAGATCTATGAGATCGTGGGCACCAGCTATTTCGGGTGGAATGGAGCCCGAAAGTTCATTATCGTACAGATACATGTGATAAAGATTGGTCAAATTTCCTATTGAAGAAGGAATAAGTCCAGTGAGTAAATTATCAGAAAGGTCACATATATAAACTGATTTCAGTGCCCCAGTTTCTGTGTCTCTTTATATATTTGTGGCCTCAGAATTTATTTCCAACACGATAATGTTGACGATATATGAATTTTTGTTCTAAATATTGGTTAAACTTAACTTCAAAGTGGGCGGGATTGATAAAATAAAACTCATAAAAATTAAACCTAGATTTTTACAATATAGTATATATTTAATCGTCCTGTTTAGTTATCATATAAGCGGTTTTGCATGCATAGTCTCCGGTAGCCCAACTACGACACTGTTTGAGGTTTACTTGCCATTACAAACATTGTCCATAAAAAATTACATATGGTCGTTTACTTGTTTGAGTATATTTATTTTCATACTATTTTGTGTGTTACATGCATGATTTATGAATTGTTGCTGTGTACGTTCTCTTGAGAAGTGATACAAATGTGCTAGTTGTCTCATAGAGTATGCACATTTACGTATGCATGCACGTATCAATATATGGAACTATGCATTATAATTTTAACGACTATGCATTCGTGTTCATGTACACATAATCGAAGATCAAATCTAGATAATTGGTATGGAATTAGTTTCAGCTTAAGTCTGCTGGACGGGTCAACTGCTGAAATTTAGAGGACCATAGATTGATTGTCTTTGCTACGAACTTACACATATCATGATCATTCATTACACCGGTTCGAATGTAAATTGTGGCATCAAATCCTGTGTGGTCCTTATGAAAAAGAATATAAAGTATTCTGTACGTTTGTAAGGAAAAAAACAACCCCATAAGAAGGGCAAACTGAATGTAAAGTATTCTGTACGTTTTTAAGGAAAAAAACAACCCCATGAGAAGGGCAAATTCTCCCAATTTTTTCCACAAATAACTTTGTTCCAGTTACCAAAATGCATTTTATGCTTCACACCCGTATCACCACAAAAGAAACGACTGCAAAATTTCAAATGCTTGTTAGACAAACTTTTAACTGATACGTAAATCATATCCATATCAATTTCACAATAATCAATCCTCCTTAATGCGATCCATTAGTTCTTATTTATCTAATAGTCCTCAAAACTATACCACATTTGCAGCTACTATGTTTTATCAAGTTGTTTTATGCATGCAATGCTATATGTTTTATGTGTTTCTTTCTGCGTTTTTAAATCATCTGAATAATCAAAAAAACGGTATCATCTGTTTGCTGTTTTAATTTTCAACCACTGCGCCATTCATAATTTTTGTTTTGCCCAACAGATACATATTAGCTTCCTAATAGGACAACATCCGATAACAGTACCTTTTTGAATATGGACTGGCCAGATTCGAACAATGAGTAATGATTAACATGTGATGAACAAATATACACCTTGTAGAATTGTGGATATGTTAGACAGGAAGGTACCGCTCGTCACAAGGATTCGCCACTCCAACGTGGCTCGTCTCTTTGCCTCGCCACACCTCGTTACGACACTCCACCCCTTCGCTGTCCTTCGCCACCTGGGTGCTAGCTCCTCGTCTGCACAACGAGGAAATGTTCTAACAAAAAGTGAAGAGTGGAACGATGCAAAATAATTTCAAACGGTAATATTACCGTTTAAACATAAACGGTACTTTTTTTTTGTCTTTTTTGTTTTTAAAAACCTTAACAAATTCCATAAATACCAAATCCTTTACACACAATTTTCTCACTACAATTCAACTAAAAAATAAAAACTTCTATATCTCAACTCCAATTCGACCAAAAAAATGTCTCAAAACCCGAACGAATGAGGCTATTTCACGAACCTCCTTACTTCAAACCAACGATAATACGGGGATCGTCAAACTCTTCTACTCCTCGTCGCAAAATTCCCCATATTCTTCATCGCCATATGGTTCACACCCATTAAATCCGGTGGAGGTTTATGCTAACCAACAACTTGCGTTTCAACAAGGATTCGCAACTCATTCTCAACGAATGTTGGCATCACAATTTTATAACCCGTCTCAACTATCCTCGTTTCCTACTCAACAATCACAACCCCAAGTCGAACCACAACAAGCATTCGAATCACAACCATCCGATCCACAGTTTAAAGTACAAAAAGCATGGTCACCGGCCAAATGTAGAGGCAAAAAAACCAAGGCTCAAAAAGAAAAAAATAGTCATAGATTTAGACACCGACGATGACGATGACTTGGAAGTAGTGGGTCAAACGCGTGTGAATCGGAAATGGTCCAAGGCCGAAGAAAAGCTTCTTACGAAAACTTGGATAGGAATTTCCCAAGACAAAAATCTGGGCAATGACAATGATATTGACTTCTTTTGGAATGAAATTACTGAGTCGTTCAACGCGCAAACTTTGGAGGACCCTTGTACCAAGAATATGCTAACCGGTAAATGGACGAGGCTTAACGGCGACTGCCAAAAATTCAATGCTATTTATAAGCATGTGAAGCATCGAAGTGGTGAAAATGAGCACGATCATATGAACAATGCCAAGGCGAACTTCGAAGAACGCTTTGGTACGAGGGGTTTCAATTATGAGCATGTTTGAGAGGTCTTGAAAAATTACCCGAAATGGGATGCCGAGGATCCAATAGACATCTCATGTCTCGAGGATGTATTCGGCCCGGACCAACGACCTCGTCCCGAAAGAAACAATAAACGGGCTGGAAAGAAACAAAAGTCGACGGAAACGTCGAGCTCGGCGAGCTCCGGCGGTAGTCAAACGAGTATTTTTCAGGACAATTATCCGAAAAGTATACGCAAGCAAAAGACGCTCAAACGGCTTGTTATGAGGCGCGAAGGAAGAGGGAAGAAAAGGTGTATGAGAAAGAAGAAAAGGCGTTGGAGTGGCAAGAAATGCAGATGCTCATGAAGAGCCCAACTTGGTTACTGACCCGGTAAGAGCCGAAATCATTCGTAGGAGACAAGCATTGATAACCAAGAAATACCAAAGTCTCCCTCATCCAAACGACGATACCGAATAAAATGTTTAATCTTCATATTAGTAGTACTCGTTGTATTTTTTTTTTTTCGTATCGTTTTTATTCCCGTATTGTAACTTTTTTATTTAATGAAATAAAATTAGTATGTTGTATTATTTTTAATTATTTGTTAAATGAACTTAATTTATTTAATGAAATGAATAAAAAAAATAAAGTTGTAATTGGTGGGCCTCAAATGAGTATGTTGATGTTAGTTGTGTGTGAGAAGGGGGTTAGTTGTGAAGAGGTGTTAAGATAATGTGCCACCCGTGGCCCCAAATGAGTAAAATCACCTCGCTACCACCACACCTCTCCCTCTTAATACATAGATCTGTGAATTTTATTTACTAACCTCGTTACATTGCGTTATAATTTTCTTCACAAAAAGAAAATTTGTATATCAACTACACCACATATTCTTTGATCTTGACTTATATAGTTTATATAACGGTCAACTTCAAGAAAGACTTAGAAAATTTGTTGTCCTAATACCAAATATGAACTAGTTCAAAAAAAATACCAAATATGAATGCGATGATATGCTCCACACATTCCATTCATAGAAAAATAGATAAGATAACATGAATGTGATGAACCTTTAATATGCATAAGTTTATAAAAAAAAAAAAAGGAAATTAACTCCCAATACCGTGATAAGTTTATAAAAAAAGTAAAGTAACTCCCAATACCGTCTTCCACGGTGTATGGGGGAGGTTGAGACGTAGACAACCATACCCCTACCTAAGGTAGAGAGGTTGCTTCCAGTTCTACCTAAGGTAGAAAAGGACCCCCGGCCTTTTGTAGGGAGTGAGGATCGAACCCTTGACCTCTAGGTTAACATTGCATTACAAGGCAATACCTTCAGGATACCGGTACGCGCAGGACCGAACCCTCCGTCCATTAACCAAAGTACAAGTAAGTACAAGAAAGTACATGGTAGTGGAGCATAAACTAGTAAGCACTATGAGATTAAGTACAAACCAGCCTGGTATTCCATAAGAATGGCCTATAAATAGAGGAGAAATCTTCATTTAAGGTCAACTATTTCTCTCACTCTCTAATTTTACTCATACTTTCTCTCTCTAAGAATATATACTTACTCTCACGCCGGAGGTTGGTCCTAGGATACATTCCCGGGGTGAGACTAACGGACGTACCTGTTTTGCAGATATCCGAAGTAGTAGACCACACACAAGGATCACTCCGAATCTGAAGGACAAATCATAGTTCGGAGGATTCATTCCGCTTGTCTGCAGTAAAAGCAAGATTTTACTTCAACAAATTGGCGCCATCCGTGGGACCTGTTATTCACTCTACCCTAGCTAAGAGATGACAGGTCCTACTCCAATAACACCTGAAGGAAGTGCAAGAAATCCAGACAACAACGTCCCCACTGGCAGTATAGAACAAATCCAAAATCACATAACCACCCTGAGAACCCTGATCCAACAATACAATACCTCAGGGGAAACACCGATTAAGCCTATTGAACTTGACTTTGAAGACGAGGAACATCAAGATTCCGGAGCTCAGAAAACAGAAGAGGAAGTAACGGACGATCTTTCTAAACCTTTCAAAGCAGCGTCCAAGAGTCCTTTCACCCGAAGGATCATCAACTTCTCAGGACCCAAAAATGCAAAGTATCTGATGCCTTCCCACATAAAGTTGTACGATGGGTCTGCAGATCCGGACGACCATGTCACCAGATTTGAAGGAGCTGCCAATCAAGGTGCCTGGCCCATGCCCATAGGGTGTATGGTGTTTCAACAACTTTAGATGATGCAGCCAGACGATGGTTCGACAGTCTTCCGCTAGGTAGTATCGAAAATTGGGATACCTTATGCGAGCAATTTGTGCAGAGATTTGCCCTTCGGAGAAAGTGTGTTAGAGATCCTATGGAAATCACCAAAATCGTCCGGCAAGCCAATGAAGGGTTATCAGAGTTTAAAGAACGATAGACGGACGAAGCTAGTCGTATTTCAGGTGTTCCGGAGGTAATGCAGATATCCTCTTTTATGGATGGTAGTAAGTGTCCGGAGCTAGCAAAAAGGTTCGCCGAGAAAATTCCTCAAACAGTAACAGAAATGATGATAAAGGTCGATGACTTCATCCGTTCTGAGAAGGCATACCGGTCAGCAGAAGTGCCCAGGGGGGAAAAGATAGACAACTATAAGAAAGATCATCATTATAGTTCGTACCACAATAGATATGACCAAAACACTCAACGACCCCCCTATCGAGGAAATCGCAGACAAGACAGTCAACGGGATGATTTCAGGCCTCGCCGGAACGACCACTTTGCGCCTTATGGTCCGGTCAGAAATGATCGTACCAATAAGACGGACTATCAGACGGGTTATAGGACGGATTATCGCCGTAATGACGGAAATCGGAGGGATACTAGACCAATAGACTTAAACTCACTCACCAAAGCTCCCAAAGAAATCCTAGCAACTGAACATCAACTCAAACTTCTGGCACCACCCCCATTGAGAGGGAGACCATCAAGAGAAAATATGGATAAGTATTGTGACTATCACGGAGAGAAGGGCCACCTCACCAACGATTGCCACAACTTGAAAGAGCAATTCAAGAAAGCTATGGATACGGGCAAATTAGATCATCTTATTAGAGACGTCCGGCAGAGAGATAGAGCACCTCCCAGAAACAATAATCAAACCAACCAGGGCCGAATCATAAACATGATCCGATATCCGGAGAGGAGACATAAACGAAAAATCATAGACCAAGAGGAAGACTGGATGAACACCCCTATAAGATTTCCTCCAATCCTTCCCGGAGATGCTTCCGAAGAACCACTCATAATCGAAGCGGAAGTCGAGGGATATACTGTACGAAGGGTATACGTTGACCAAGGTGCTTCGGTAGAGGTAATGTACGAGCACTGCTTTTTAAACCTTGACCCCTCCATCCAGTCTCGATTGACAAAAACGAACACACCACTGGTTGGATTTGCCGGAGAAGCCATAAATCCATTGGGAAAAATTGAACTAGAAGTATGTTTCGGGAGTGAAGGACTGTATCGTCGAACGACCATGAGATTTGCCGTAGTAAGATCCCCCTCTCCCTACAACATAATACTTGGACGTTTCGAAATTAAGAAGCTGGGAGCCATCCCCTCGACAATACATGCCATTATGAAGTTCCCAACACCAAGGGGTATCGCCACTCTGGTCACCCGGTCGGTCATCATTTCAGAATGCAGAAAGCTGGAAGAGAAATTCTTACTGGAAAAAGAAACTAAAACCGAAAGTCTTCCAGCACCTTCAATCGACGAAGGGAATATGGGAACCGAAGAAATACTGATCCATCCGGTATAACCGGAACAATTGGTAACAATAGGAAAGAATTTCTCAAAAGAAGGACGAAGGCAGCTAATAACGTTACTCAAAAACAGCCAGGACGTCTTTGCATGGGAACCATCGGATATGACTGGCGTCCCCCGATGGGCGGCCAAACACAAGCTTAATGTAAAAGAGATTCTTTTTGGAGGAAAAGAACCAAGCCATAAACAGGGATGTGGAAGAATGGCTAAAAGCCGGAATAATCAGACCCGTCCGGTATTCAACATGGATCGCAAATCCAGTGCTAGAAAAGAAGTCGGACGATAGTTGGAGGATGTGTATTGACTTCAAAAACCTCAATTCATCATGTCGTAAGGACTACTATCCGCTGCCCGAAATAGATTGGAAAATTGAATCAGTAATGGGATTCCGCTACAAATGTTTCCTGGACGCTTACAAAGGATATCACCAAGTGCAAATGGCAAAAGAAGATGAAGAGAAAACAGCCTTCTACACTGATCACGGAACATAATGTTATGTTAAAATGCCGTTCGAACTAAAAAATGTCAGAGCAACCTATCAGAAGTTAGTGGACTCTACCTTCCGGACGCAAGTTGGCCGAAACTTGGAAGTATACGTAGACGACATGGTTATCAAAAGCCAAATGGAAAAAGAACTTTTAGCCGATATAGCAGAAACGTTCGACAATCTCCGAGGGATCAATATGAAACTAAATCCAAAAAAATGCTCCTTTGGAGTGGAGGAAGGAAAGTTCCTTGGTTATATGGTGACTTTCGAAGGGATTAGGGCAAACCCTAAGAAAACTAGAGTAATTGCTGATATGCAATCACCAAAATCATTGAAGGAAATGCAAAGTCTAAGTGGTAAACTCGCTGCATTAAACCGTTTCTTATCAAAATCAGCCGAAAGATCTCTACCTTTCTTTGAAACATTAAAGAACATCACCAAAGATAATAAAGAAAAATACCGATGGACGGAAGCAGCCGAAAGGGCTTTTCAGGAGATGAGAAAGATGATTTTAGAGCTCCCATGCCTAACCACACCAAAGCCAAAAGAGGACATGTACCTATACCTCTCAGCCGCAATGGAAGCAATAAGTGGGGTAATGATGGTTGAAAGAGAAGGACGGCAGATCCCAGTTCATTATGTAAGTCGAACGTTACACGAGGCTGAAAAAAGATATGCTCCGGTAGAAAAATTGGCTTTAGCCCTCCTACATTTGTCAAGGAGACTTAGACGATATTTCAAAGTTCACCCCATCAAAGTCATAACGGACCATCCTATTAAGCAAGTATTGAACCGAGCAGAATCTTCCGGACGGTTAGCCAAATACACGGTAGAACTGGGAGCATATAACATTACCTACGTACCAAGAAATGCTATCAAGGGACAAGTACTGGCTGACTTCATCAATGAAGTACCCGTCGACACAACTTATCCAGATCCAAAATGGAGGGGCAAGGAGATATGCGATATCTCTCAAACTGGAGAGTGGATTTTATACACCGACGGAGCGTCTAGCAAAAAAGGCTCCGGAGCAGGATTAGTACTGATCAGTCCGGAAAAAGAAGAATACACTTATGCTCTCAGACTAAACTTCGAAGCTACCAACAACGGAGCAGAATACGAAGCACTCCTGGCCGGACTGAGAATTGCAAGAGAAATGCATATAGAAGCACTAGACGTGCGGGTGGACTCAAACCTAGTGGCAAGCCAAATCAACGGAAAGTTTACTGCGTACATGGAGAGCATGACAAAATACCTCACCAAAGCCAAGGAATATATTGCTTGCTTCAAACACTTCAAAATAAAAAATATCCCAAGGGCCCAAAACCAAAAAGCAGATATACTAAGCAAACTAGCATCCGTAGCATTCGACCATCTAACAAAAAGCAGATAAATTAATTCAACGTGTTCTTCTTCTCGGTCTCACAGTCATTTTGACAGCAAATTTGTCAAAAACGGAGTTACGGTTCAAAAGTTATGACCGTTTGAAGTTTGGTTGTCAAAAGTCAAAAACTTACGCGTAAACCTTTGATCTTATGCGTAAACAGTAATCTTAAGCGTAAAGGGTAAACTTAGGCATAAACAGAATCTTATGCGTAAAGTAAATGTTATGCGTAAACAAAAGTTATGCGTAAACAGTAATCTTATGCGTAAGAAAATTCTTAAGCGTAGAATTAGTAGTTTCTGCGTAAGCTATTTGTTTATGCGTAAGATTTTTGTTACACGTAAGGTTTAGCTTATGCGTAAGATTTTTTACGCGTAAGGTTTACAAACCAAACTAATCTCTCAAACTTATCCAAGCTTGAAAGAAATCCCAAGTCGAAGTATTCCACAAACTTATCCAAGTCAGGGAAGTACTGAGTAATCTCTGAGCGTTGAAGAAAACTAATGCGTAGGATCTTTTGCGTAGAAAACTTATGCGTAGGATCTTAAGCGTAGATCTTATGCGTAGGATTTCACCTTGAGCGTAGAAAAAGGGTTTTAGATTGAAACTCACGCGTAAACAGTACTAGAAACTAGGGCAGTACGAAAACTTACGCGTAAGATGACCCAAACAGCTAAATATCCGATTTTTTCAACCAAAAACACTTTTTTCACTTGTTTCTATTGATCAAATCTTTTCCAAAACACTTAGAATCACTAAAACTTCAATAAAAACAACAACTTGAACACTAAAACCACGTAAAAATCAAAACTTTTTAAAGAAAAAAATGCACAAATGAATGAAAAATGCAACTTTTTAACAAAAAACTTCATAAAAACACTCCTAAATCATTGTTAGGCGATTGATACCACTTGTAGGAACTTAGATATATCAACTTTAATAACAATATAGCATGTAAATGAAGTAAAGATGGTGACTTGGTAATATATGTGTGGCGTTAAGATGTATAAAATAGAATAAGAGATGAAGAGAACTTTTATTAAAAACACACACAATACACACACAAGTACACACCTCAAATGAGCCTTTGAAGTGTTTAAATAATTGGTTACATGAGATGCCCTAAAGGCTTTTCATGGGCTTGGGCTTGGACTTGGTTACATGATTAGATAATAAGGCTTATATAACATTGCACATAACATATTAGCTTGCCAAGTCCAAAGCCCATTGACTATTCTAATAAAAAAACTACGACACATTACAACGTTACAATAAATGAGAATGACCATCACTTTCTAATATAATTTAATGCTAACAGAAACTATGATGAATAAGTTTAAACTCGAACCAAAAAGCCCACTGTAGTGTGTGTGTATATATATATATATATATATATATATATATATATATATATATATATATATATATATATATATATATATATATATATATATATATATATATATATATATATATCTTTTATATAATAAAATAAAATCTCTATTGAAAATTTTCTATTTCAAAAAAATCAATTCATTCCTTATTAAGTAATAATTGAATTATTTTTAATTATTTTTTTAAAGTTTTTTAATAAAACAAACTTAAATATTTCTTTATTTGGAAAAAGATGTATAAAATCGTTTTTAAATCAAAGATGTGTTAAAAAAGAGAAAATACACATGTACCTCAAATTCAATTGTTAAAACTTTTGGACCAAGTAGTAAAATCATATGAAAAGGAGCGGACTCAAGTATATGTGAATCCCATTGCGCACACCTCCCATTCCAAAAACTCATATACTAAAAGTTACAATCGAATGAAGCAAAAAAGGTGAATTTCCTCGACACAATATTCGATTTACCCACACGGATCAAAGAGAAACAACAAGGTGACTTCTAATGCCTACCATCTTTAGGGATGTTGACAAATATCTAAAGATTTTAAATATCTATGGAACAACTTATTAACTTCGCCCTCCCAGGTATTTTTTTTTTATTTAATTTGCTTATTATTTGTGTAATTTAAGAATTGATATTAATTTGATGTATATGTGCTTCAACCCTAATTTTTTTTATCTATGTTTTATCGGTTGTATTCTAAAGTTGTGAATTATTAAGGGTTGTTAAATTCAGGTTTTTGGGTAAATATGTGTGTTAGTTTATGTTCATAAAGTGATGGTGAGAAAAAAGGTTGAAGACCGCCAATAGGAAACAGGTACTATTTCTATGTTGTTGGTCACTCTTTAGTTTGAAAGTGCTGAATATTATTGTTCTGGAACTGTTAATTTTGTGGTTCAAAATTGGTTATAAGCTCTTTGATGATCAAGCATATTTGAGCAACAACATTTTTTGAAGTAAAATAGATCACTAATAAGAATGTTACTTATAATATTGCATGCCAAAACTATAAATGTCCAATGCTATGAACAAATTAGGAAAATAGATTGCGAAGTTACATACACTCAGAAGGATGTAGATGATTAGATGAATTAGCTTTATGGCAAAGAAATAGTATGATATGAGGGAAAACAAGAGTGGCGATAATATGATTTTAGATTTTTTTTTTTCTTTTTTTTAGAAAATAAATCTTGGCAGGGTAGACAGTTTAAATTGATATAGGATTATATAAATTTGAAGTTATGTATCTTTTACTAAGAATCAAGCTACATTTCTCTGGATAAAGTTAGAATATTGTTGGTAGTGTGCAATAAAGGAAGTAATAGTCGTAGATATTCAACTGACCAGCAATTGATTTGCTTTTGCTACAGATATTTAACTGGCCAACTAATGAAAATTCAATTTGTTAATGATGTTAACAAGGTAATAGATTGATAATCCTGTTTTTCCTAATGTTGCATTGTTGTTCTGATTGCATTGATTTGTTTTCATTGACTTAATTTTCTTTATGTTGTCATAGGATTTTGTGATCAAGGCACTACGATCAATTGCAGAGTTAATAACATACAACAACCAACATGAAGCAAATTTCTTCGAGTGTGGTTTTTGAATTTTTGCTTTGTTTATGCGTCTTTGCACTTGTGTTGTTTGTTGTTCGCAAGTTTTTTTTTATGGAGAAGCATGTCATGGGGGAATTTGTACGTATGTTAAAAGGTCAGCAAGAATGTGATAGTTTCTGTCCAATTGCTTCAAACAATGAGCATAAAAAGTTACCACTTCATATGTAAGATATGGTTATATTGTAGTGATACATAATCTCACAAGTCTATAGTCACACCTACATATCATGAGAAGTATGAGAAGTACATACTTTCATAAAATTGATGTGCAAGTTATCTGAATTGTGCAATAGGTTCTTAAAAGTTGTGCACATTGCCCCTCTCACAGTTTCAGTCTTTTTAAAACATCATTTTACTGTATGTGTGTGTGCGTACATGCGTGGGTGGGCCTGCATTTGTGTGTAGCATTATGTCCTTCAAATGTATGTTATTTGCTTATGATTTCTAATTTAAATATGTTGATGGAATAGGGTGCTAACATCTAACGATCCTAAGTATGAACACATTGATATAAATGAAAAGCAAAAGGTAAATGATCACAAAATTTATGATGTTGAGTTTTTAATTTTTCATCTTTTTGTTATATCTTTCCTACCACTATCCAGGTGTTGAACGAATGTTCGGAAGTAGAGAATTGGTTGAGATAGAATAAAGTCAATAAACAACTTCAGGACTTGCTTCCAAAGCATGCTGATCCTGATATTAATCTGAGACACATGACAGGTATATACCATACCTTTTATCATTATAGAAGTAAATCTCGCCTCTTTGTTGTTAGTTTCAGTACTTTTAAAGTAAATTATAAAATCCGTCCTTTTTGGTGACAATTACAGAAATTGTCTTCGTTAATGTGGTCTTGAATTCTACTGGTGTATGTTGAGCTGTACAGTGGGTGCAGGCCAATAATGACGAAACCAAAGCGAGCCCCACCAAAGCCAACTATCCTTGAGTTTTTATACATATGAATTACATAACTTCACTCTAATACATGTCAACCACAACCTGTAGAATGATGATTATTTAATACCTCTTGGTAGGATGGAAAGGAGTTACTGCCAAACACCCCTTATAACAACATTAGAATACAATATTATGAAAACTTTTTACATGAAACTTACACATTATAAATGGGGTACTTCTATGTATACTCATATATAAAATAGACTGATAAAAAAGATAGATATCTGATTACATGTTGATAAAAAAAGGTGTATACTCATATCTGATGCTTATTGTAAGCACTATTATAAAAATTAGAAGTGTATGAATATCATTTTACAAGAAATATATGCCTATATGGCAGTCCATAGGTTGAGACAAATGTGGTATAGATCATAAAAGGCAACTTTTTCCAACTTAGATAGCAAACTTTTTTGATAATGGTTTTCATTTTTATATATTATCAAGGAATTAGACACATGCACTGATGTACATGATATGGGAACATGTAATGCCAAACACCCCTATTGCAGCAAACTTATAATACATAAGTTGCTTTTACTTTTACTGGTTTACATGTCTAAAGGCATACTCTATATTATAGGACATTTATACGCATACTATATACTTTTAGATGTTACATATGGACATAAAGATATAGAAATTATGTCTTAACTTTTAAGGGGTGGGAATTGCTCACATACTCTCCTCCATTCGAGCAACACCTACTAACAAAACATCCATCCGTTTGTAAGTTCTTAGTTTATCATCTCACTATATATAAGTTATAGAAAGGATGCCATAGACTAATGTGAAGTGATTATGTGTATGCTTGAGGACTGCTATACTGTAGGGTCCCTATTGTCGGTCTGTAAACTGATTATTGCACCTTAGCTCTAATATTCAGATATGAAAGAGTGTTTGGGAAATTTTTTTTTTTTTTTTTTATAATAGTTTGATTATATAGAATCAAAATGATAAATTTTGGAGAAAAATGTAAGAAAGAGCTTTGCAAGAACTTATTTACTGTGATAGATAAAAACTTGGTAAAAGACACAAAGAAACTTCCTTAGACTCCTTAATCATTTTAAAATTTAAAAAATATTATTATTATTTTTGATAGTATAGTTTTTGCACTCATTATACGACAGTGCCTATGTGTTGTCAGTGATAACTTATAATTCGCAAGTGTTTTGTATCGCGTTTAAAAACTGGTTATATGATGTGAAATAATCGAAACCACATAATTAGAGTTAGTTTCTTGAAGCTACATGGATTTTGTTCTCCTGCATTTGTTTATTTATTAGATGAAAGTTGTTTGTATTATATGAAACTCAAAATAAAATGGCAGCAAATGTGTTTTATTTTATTTGGATTAGGCTTGCACAATTATGTAGTTAGGGAGGGCTTTACCTGGTTTGAGTCTGTGTGGCGGTGGTTCAAACCCCGTGGATTAGTCGGCCAGAAGGTCAAAAACCATGGTTACCAAGAAAAAACAAGCAACTGATATGTGTTTGACCAAAGCCCAAAGGCTTACACTTAGGTGTCCCTTTTAAACTTCAAGTAAAATATAAGTGTTTAGCTACAACATGATGTCATGTAACACTCAAATGATTGTAATATTCTGCAACTCATATTTTTATTGCATATGAACTGAAGATACTATTTGCTCAAATAAGTTAACTAAATGTTAATTTTCATGTTTAAAATGACTATCTTGGAACTTTGAGGTCAAAACACCTAAATTTTCAGCGAGTAGATGGTGGTTGACTCTGTCGACGTTGTCAAGATAGACTCAAATGTTCCATGTGGCGTGTGCACATGTATTGGAGCCCTTGGAATACTGCTAATGTACAAGAGGGATCCAATTTGTTGTAGTTGAACTGTCGAAGTAGCTCGATCTCAAGGAGCTACTAGAATCATTAGGATTAATATAAACACTCTGAAGCTAGCCAAGGTGAAGCCATGGGGGCCATTTAAACCAGCACACCGTGTTTGAAGATATATATTAGTTACTCATTAAAAAAAATAAGTACATATATAAACGAAAAAACCCGTGACTTTAGTTTTGGCCAATTGCCAAACCTTTGAGACAAACAAAAGTCCATTTGTTCCTACATACGTCGTATGTACTTTTTATGACCCATGTACCATTGTTGACTATCTTTTTTGCTGCATAATTGCAGGTCAAAACATAAGCTGGTTAATGATTGACTTTATCATCAGTAAGCCAAGTTCAATCGTGTGTTTGTGCAAGACAAAGACATAAATAAAGGACATTACACCGGGTACGCTATTAATTTTTCGTTATGGTTCTCAACAATTAGGAAAAAGAATTGCATCATTTGCATGTAATCAGTTTCGAAACTCATCTGAAAACTCAATCTATATCATTGTGATAGTTTTATGCACCTTAACTTTCTGTTGATTTGAGGACCAATAAAGACTACTAAGGAGAGCTGCTGCTCATTTGAGCATAGATGTGATAAAGCCAATTGATTTTGTTTATTAAAAAGCTACATACGATTTTGGAAATAAATTAGATTAAGTATATTTGATTTATGGCCAGGTGGTTGAGGGTTCAATTCTTATATTAGACAAATATGTCGAGTAAGTATGGGTTTGTGAGTTAAAAAAAAAAAAAAAAAAAAAAAAGAGAATTGCAATTGTCAAATTTGGTAAATGGCAAGATCTTAAGTTATTAATCTCACTTTCATATATGATACTTTCTTATGATAGGTACGTGTATGGAAGTGTTATTCCGCGCATTGTCCATATCATCATACACAAATGACTAATGGTGAGTATTAATTATCGTCCTCTTTGTAATCGAGCTAAAAAGGTTATTTATTTAGTTTAGCTTCCAACCATTGATCCTAAGAAGCTATCAGTTTGTAATCTGACGATATTATATTCTTATATGGATATCAAGATCTATTTCTATATCACCATGACATTTTTTTTAATTATATCTGGAATAAGCACATATCTAATCATACTATAACCTTTATATCTTTAAAACATATCATTCTTTTAATTCATAGTACCATGTGTTCCAAAAATTATCATACTGGAATTCTGGAAAAATGTTTTTGGATAAAAAAAAATTATAATGATCTTATAAACACATAAGAAATATTAGCTTTTGAAGTGAAGATCATTCTCTAGGGTCTTATATATGTAATCGTTATAATAGTTTAATGTTTGGATGTAAACCTAATCTTAAATAATGTATGCAGGAACAGTAGCACTAGGCGGTCTCCGTCTGTTGAAGAGTTCTAGGAGTTTGTGATATTGGGATCCGCTAACATCAACCAAATGTCATTAGAAGGCTCCGGAGACACTGAAATTGCATATCAGCCTTATCACACACGCACAAGTACATTTTATTTCATGTCAAAATAAATGTTCAAAAAAGAAGACATGTTACTTTTGGTGTGACTTACAAAATGACTGTGCAGGTATTCGGGTACAAAATGTCCCTTTGGGCTGTGCATTTTGGTGGACTTGAGAGCACTTTTGAAAGACCAGAAAGCGAGTGTGGAAGAAGGGTCAGATCACTGAGTGAATCGAACTGGAATCAAGCAGCCGGTGAAGTTACTGATATGGAGGCTCGCCTTCTTAAGTATCTCGAAGAAGTTGATCGTGTCAGTCAGGTGTAGCCTCTTCCTGGTTGTCCAAATTTACCAGATATGGGTGGCAGCATAAAGGACACTTTTGTGGACATTCAAAAACACCTCACCTTTTGTGCACATTCAAATTTACCAAATATGATTTTTTGGTTGATTTAATCAAGCCTGGTATCATGTTACCATCATTTATTATTCACCATTGTATCTATATTTTTTATTTTTACAATCATGTTTTTGGAGAAACACGACGCAAATTGTTACAAATTTGGTTAAAAGCACATTGTTTTAAAAGTAGAAAATTAACACTTACTTTTTTTTTAGTGATAACTTTGATGAAGCTACTGTTATTGTTATTGTTTATCATTGTATTCTCTCAATAGATAGTGTGAGTACAGGAAATTGATTCCATCTGATCTTTTAGTGACTGTTCTGGTTACTATATTTATCTTGATTTATTGTTGTTTTGTGTGTTTGTAGGAGGAAGACGATGGCTGAATTTAAAATCTTGGAAAAGGACATGCATGTTGGCGGTTGGAAAGTTATCTGCTTTGTAGTTTCTAATGAATTAGTCTCCATAATTTAGAAAGCGAAGAACATCTTTGTTTATTTTTTTTCTGATGTTTAAGAAAAAGTAAAATAAAAAAAGATTCATGTGTGAACCCCGTGCGTGCACGGGTCTTATAACTAGTATATATATATATGGTGAGGTTCTTTTCAGAACCAAATAAATTGCGAGAACTGCGAGAACCAACATCAACCAATCAGATTTTTTTTAATATCTATTTTTATTATTTAATTCAAAAGGGTACAATAGTAAAATTACATTTATATTTCCTTTTTTATAATTTTAATAAAAAAATGTTTTTTGGTTCCTAATTTTTAGGATTTTTTTATTATTTTTTTAATAAATAATTTCTTTTTTCAAGATGCACGATTTGAGAATGTAAGGTGTTCATATGTGTTTTTCTAAAATAATGTGTTTTGGAGTACAATTCTGTAATATTCAAAACTTAAAGTCAAAAACATAAACATTGTACAAATGTCTAAAAGAAAACGAAAGTACAATATATTGATTATACATGTGTGCACTAATAATAATTAACGCAATAAGAGACTCGTGATCTTTGTATATACATGTTGTCGTATATGCACATGTATTTTTCCTCATTAGCCACTCTCGATCTCTTTGTATGCATATATGCATTTGAGTTCATCAGTATGCCCTTATAATACGTATGTGCACTCTTGATATTGCTCATTATACTCATACCTGTAACCACAAAAAAAATAATAGACGAATTATTTAATCATAACTGCTAACAAAACACATATGCACAAAAGGAACAAGTACATGAAACTGTAAAAACACATATGCATAAAAGGTATCAAATTCATTAAAAACTCTAAAAACACATATGCACTCTCACTAACACATATGCACACCGAGACGTTAAGAGCAATAAAAAGTAATAGCTATAAATACTATTTTACCATAAAAAACATTACCAACAAACTACAACTAAATCAACATATTCAAATCTATCTCATCCGACTAGTGTTTTGAGGTTTGCACATGTATTTGCCAACAAAAACGTAACATTAAACCCACAAACAACATTTTATTTTAATATTAACATGCACAAAGGTAAATGAATAGGTCAATTAACATTAAACCCACGAACTACCTCTTTTTAGAATGCATTAAAATATGAACCAATATAGAATAATTGCATGTACATGTGTTTAGTATTATAATAACATTTAGAAAAGCCTTCTTTTTGAGCTTATAGTCAACTACACAAAAGTTAATCCCATATCTAATGAGGTTTTGTTTTTTCAAATCAAAATTATTTTCAGATTGAAACTCATATTTCGTTTCGAGATCCGAAGCCCAAAAAACTCAGATCGAAAAAAAAAATACTGAAAGTACACGATTAATTAAAATATTAAAAAAAATGAAGCAAGCAATGGCCTTTTTTTTATCGAAACTAAACGATTTTGAATTAAAAAAAGTGAAGCAAACAATGGCCTTTTTGATCATATACATTCACGTAATATTAGGCCTTTGTAAACTATTTTAAATTAAAAATATTCCCAAACCAATTTAATAGACCTTAGCTACCAGATTCAAAACCATAAACAACAAAAAAAAATGTACGATTAAGCAATTGAATTAAATATAGAAAACCCCTACTTTAAATTGTATTTTGTTACCTTTTTTACTTGTCAACCGAAATCCAATGAATGATGACAATTATAATGTTGTAGGTTTGTTGTTGTTAGGGCATGAACATAGCGGTCAGATCTGGAAGAAGGTCGCAACATAGATTAATCGCTGGGAAGGAGGCGGTCTCAAAACCTTCATCATCTTTTTTAGAGGGTAATGATGGATGAATCAAGTAGGGTCGTGGTTAGGATGAAGAGAGATGAGGAATTGCAGATCTGTGAAAAGAATAAAAATTGGTAACTGTTATGGGATGGTATGCTATTTTCATGGAGGAATTAAATTACTACTTTGCCCTTAATTTAATTTTTAATTCCAAAATAAGTTATAGATATTTTCAAAAATACCATCTAGCATTAACATGATATACATTATTCATTATTAATAGTACAACGGTGGTTCTCGCAGTTAATATAAAAATCTGTTAAGTGCAATAGATCAATGCAAAATGGTTTTATTTTTAGAACCATGTTAAATGCGAGAACTGCGAGAACTCTAATTATGCATTAGAAAACATGCATGTTCATATAAAACATGTATGTTTTCTTACATACACCTTAATACGCAGGCATGTGTATTAAGGTGTATGTAAGAAAACATACATGTTTTATATGAATATGTATGTTTTCTAATGTAAAATTGGAGTTCTCACAGTTCCCGCACTTAACAGGGTTCTGAAAATAAAGTCCCATATATATATATATATATATATATATATATATATATATATATATATATATATATATATATATATATATATATATATATATATATATATATATATATATATATATATAAGTATGAGTTAAAATAAAAAGTCCCTTATAATAAAAAGTGTAAGAAGGATTGTGAGGGCGACATGTGTCACCCCCATACCACATCATATGACATATGTCACCCTTACTTTGATTAGGCCTTTGTAAACTATTTTAAATTAAAAATATTCCCAAACCAATTTAATAGACCTTAGCTACCAGATTCAAAACCATAAACAACAAAAAAAAAAAATGTACGGTTAAGCAATTGAATTAAATGAGCGGGGTAGCCCGCGCGTTGCTGCGGTAGTGCTTGGTATATAAGACCGGCCATACCCATAGAAACAACCATATAGATTTAGATTGAAATAGTCATATAAACAACTACTACGATTTTGATGGGAGTAAACAATGAGTCGCTAATTTGATTAGCATATTCATATCAGCTAATGTCTTTCCAAAACTGTGTATCTTCAAAACACAGATGATCACTTTACTCAAAAGGTTTGTGAAACACACTTTCTTGCATGACCACAATGCCACCTATGAGTTATGTACCTTTTTCCTTGCTTTGCTTACTGGGCTCAACAACTCCTTCCAATTAAACGCTTGCCATCTGCACAAACATCACAATAAACATCCATTTAAACACCTAAAAACTATTCAAAGCTATTCATCAAAATCTGATTCAGAAACAATGTAGAAGGCTATATCGCTTATCCATTGTTAACTCATATGAACCATTCAAGATAATATAGTAACCAAATTAATCCAAATAATATAGAGGAAAAATTGTGAGTTTACAGAAATCACAAAAGAGAACTCATAAATGTATTAAAGTAGATAAATTTGAAAGTTCAACAGGAATTTGACCACTTGATGAGTTATTGTTAAAATGGCTGCAAAAATATTCTACAATGTTAAATAATCACACAAACGAACACAAAATATTGGAGTTACAGGGTTGTGATTTACTTACATATGTCTAATCTTGTTCAAATTCGTAGATGATTCGGGAATCGGCACTGCTATCTCGTAATGGCGTATCTGGAATCTGTTCAACTTGCTAAGATATGCTGCTCTTCTCCAGCAACATCTTGAGCAATGCCCAGCATGAAACAAAAAACTGATATCCAAAAGATAAGACTATACGGGTCCACATGAACGGCAAGATAGCCGAAGGGCAGCAACAATGAGAAGCATTAGGTAAATCTTCTTCTATTAGTTTATTAGCAATTATTGACACTTGTTACGTATATGATAGTTTATCACTAAAATTACGTTAATCAGTGTTTAATAGAGTTTTCCTTCATACACAATATTTGTAAAATCGCATTGGAAATTGTTCACTTTATGTAAAATAGAACACAATTACGTAATCACAGCATAAGTGCATATTTGGATAACGGGGATGATGATAAAGCATCTAAGAGAAGCCTAGTACATAAAGCACACATTCATATAAAAGGTTGACCCAAACTATCCTCTAAAATTCTATATCAAAAAGGCACGAACTATCGGGATACTATTTATTCCAGATGTATGTATCCTTGTTAAGTTCCAAACAAAATACAATCCAACATCAATGCAATAAAAATCTGTTAAAAAGATACAAAATTATCACGTCACTATATATATATATATATATATATATATATATATATATATATATATATAGGGGTTATTGTGAGATCATGCTTAAAGTTCTAAAAGTAAGACCTATTATACACCGTTGGATCTTTTTATTTGTGTTAGATTAGATTAACATTAAATGAGGGTCATTATAGTATCTAAATAGAGTTTCAAGGGTATTTTGGAGAATTTAAATTCTAATGTGATCAATTATTTTCACATTTTCGTCCATTTTTTTATACAAAAATCTGGTTCTCATTTTTTATTTGATACATCATGTACACAACTTTTTTTTATCACTGTTTTTATATGATACATCAAGTAAACAACTGGATATATTAATGAAATAGTGAGTACACAACAGGATAAATTAGGTGATACAACACAACTTATACAAAACAAATCCTAATGTAGTCGATTTGTTTTCAAATTTTTATCTATTTTTTATACAAACAACTCAGATACATCCCTTTAAAAAATAAAAATGTACAGATCATAAAAAGATCCAAACAAACAGCAAATAGACACATCCTACTACCAAAATACTCATATACAAATGTCCTAACTTATACATCCCTTCTAAAAAATACAACACAACTCATACAACCCAGTTGATATACACAACCTAACTAATACACAAACTCAAAATTGATAATCCTGTATCAGTTTCTTGAGTACAAAAACATGTCACAAAAACCCAACAACCCACCTGATAATCATGTATCTGGCTTGCCGGATCTGAACCCAAAACCACCAACATTACACTGGATACATCGGCACAGTAGCAGCACCGGCGACAGCAGCGACATGCCAAGATGTATCCGGTGTATCGACGACAGATACCATGATGTATCTGGTGTAATATAACGTGGTACACCGAAAATATCGTGACAGCAGCTTATGTGGGTGTGGTTCTTGAAAAACAACTTATGGCAGATTCCGGTACACCGGATAAAATCCACGATGGTCGCAGAACTGGATTTCACCTCTTAGGGCTGCAGTCACAAATCCGGTAAACCGGATATATCCATGATGGTCATAGATCCGGTACATCGGATATTACCTGTTAGGGTTGTGGTCACATATCCACCATGTCCACAGATCCACTAAGGGAGGGTTGGGGCGGTGGTGTTAACAAAACCGGATCAGAAACCCATCTATCAACACAAGACCAGAATATTTTTTTTAATAAATCTGGTTTTCACAAAAGTGGATCAGAAAACCGCCTTATTGATACTCCGAAAATATGACTAGTGTACCAAGAACAGATCAAATATCCACCATGGTGGCGGTGGCTAGAATAAGGCTTGTGGTTGGCGGCAGTGAATGGATTTGCCGGCGGCCGGAGTTAGTGGATTTGTTAGGAATCAGGGAACCGAATGTGAGAAAGAGAAAAAAAAATGCCGGCATATATTGTGAAAGGGGAGGGATATAAGATTATTTAGGGTTAATGAAAAATAAGAGACGTAAAATACCTTTAATGCCCTTATTTATTTAATTGGTAATTTTGTTTAAATTAAAAACTTAAATGTCATTTGCTCTAATCTTATTGGTTGTTTGATGTATCTTATTTTTAGAACTTTAATATTGATCTTATATGAACTCAAATATATATATATATATATATATATATATATATATATATATATATATATATATATATATATATATATATATATATATATATATATATATATATATATATATATAAATAAATAAAAAAAAAAAAAAAAAAAACTCAATCTTATTTCAGTTAATCTATGCTAATAATAGCCAAGTAAAACTGATTTGCTACCTTTTGTGACCGAATTAAAGAAACTCTTTCTTGCCAAATTCAAAACAATCCTCACATTTAAAAGAGAAAATACAATGTTTTAATCAACTTACACTTTAGCTATTTCATGTTCACATAAAGTTCCTCATAAATAAAGCAAACAATTACACATCGTAAAAATGCATTTGCACTAATAGTGAAGTAAACCGCTATCTCCAAGACTTCATTTGCTCCATTTCTGCTACCTAACTAATAATTCCCAAACAAAATAACCCAAACCAAGTTCCCATGATTATCACAACAAACTCCAACATGATAGAATCAAATTCATTAACTTTAAATAGCTATATCGATAAAAAAAAATTAAAATAAAATAAAATAAAATAATAAAAAAAAAACACCTATCTGTTTTCACATCCTAACTATAAATTCCGTCACAAAATAACGCATTCAACTATCAGTGGTATCAAATTTCAACACGACAGCATCAAACTCACCCACTTTCAATCACATTTTCATAAATATTAAAACTAAAACCAAAAACAAAAAAACAGCATCTCACCACAATAGGAGGTGGACGGCGGTGGAACGAAGGTGCTTTAGATTCAGCCATGAATCAATCTGTCGATTTATTTTCTACCATGACCGAAGGCATATTGACTGGTGGGATCAAAGGCTGCTGCTACTCGCTGGCATCCATACCACTTCAGTGGAGCAACGATGGTTCCAACCTCAACGAACATGTATCTATACAACCTACAAAGAAAAGATTGCGACTTATTTTAACTAATTCAAATCAGTCAAAATGCAAATTAAAACTTAAGAAGCCAAGTTCTTTACTTGCATTTAGCATTACCAATTATGCGGGACACATTAATATATTATTTTTTGGTTTTGGCTTAATTTTCTAGAAAAATAATACTCCCTCCGTCCCATTTAAAGTGTCCACAATGGAATCTTTGCATGTCCCATTTAAAGTGTCCACTTGTACCTTCCAACCAATAAGATGAGAGTTTAGTGGGTAAAAGTAATATTTGATTGGTGGAGAGTTTAGTTAGTGGAATCTTCTAAAACTTTGTGCATTATGAAAGTGGACACTTTAAATGGGACGGATGTAGTAATAAATAATAAATAATAAATAAATGTTAAGTCGATGTATAGATTTTGTTTGTTAGTGACTTATTTTATAAGTATCACTCAATAGTAACAATGAAAAAGGAAATGGCATTTTGATTAAATTACTGATATCTCGGCTATGTTTGGCACAAAGCTTTTTGGAGTTTTGAGCAATGAGCGATGAACAATGAGCTTTTTTATTTTTAGTATTCGTTTGGCATGAGAGCTGTGGGTTTTGCTATTTTTTAGGAAAGCTCATTTTCCCAATGCTTCTTTATGAAACTGCTCACAGCTACTTGCTACTACTCACAGCTACTTTTGCCAAACATAGCCCTCGTGTAACATTTTAAAAATCATTTGATATTATTCGTTTGATCATTTGGTCAATTCTTTCCGGTACATGTAAGAAAAAGCATATACGTAACCTTTTTAATTTAGTAAATAGCCAAAACAAGCTACAAATACGTACCATTTTCAAGTTGTAGAATTACACGTACAAAAAGAACGCAAAATGAATATGTAATCTTGTTATAACTTGACAGAAAATTACAGTTTAGTCCTAAGCAATAAACAATTCTTAGGTAACTCAATTGCTTTTCACAAACTTTGGAATCGCTCTTCACACATCTTCTCAAACAATTGCTACAAAAGGTTACGAGAATAAAAGGTGTTATGTTCCACTACTTGCTATCATGTTTCCAATCCCACATCGCAAAAATGAGCAAATTTTCACCAACATATATTCTGTAATGTATAATGCATTGATGAATTAAAAGTAAGTATCATATTGGTGGCAAGATGTGTAACTTACTATTATAAAAGAAAATATACTAGTAGTCTCACACGTTGTTATCAATTTATACATACTTTGAAAATTTTTGTTGTATACAAATATTAAAGAGTTTTTGCTTATTCTTAAAACGTAGTGTTATAGCTTCTTGTTGTATACAAATATTAAAGAGTTTTTGCATATTCTTAAAACGTAGTGTTATAGCTTCTAAGTTGATGCTAGCATTATTATTTTGGATTTTTTTATATCCTAAAACACTTTAAAAAAATATATTTCATAAATTTCTCAATTGAGAATAGAACTCACTTGATTCTTACTTATATTATGTTGCACCTAGCTAGTTATGTCACTTACTATTAAAGCATAAACAATAGCTATGAGTTTCTAAGTCATATTACTTACTAACCCTTTCCTTACATTGTGTTCTTGAATTCTTTAGGCTGAAACTAGGAATATGTCATTGGCTAGTTTTGTCATACATTTTTTTTGGGTTACATGGTTTTCCGACTTGACATTGCGAGTCACTAATTTCAGGGCGACTAAACTTATAAATAGCTCGGAGTCGACGTAAGTGAACCTCTGTGACCACAAGCAGGGGCGCAGCTTCTAAGGGGCCGGGGGGGGGGGGGGGGGGGGGGGGGGGCGGCCGGCCCCCCGAAATTTTTTTTGCGATGTAGGGGTATATAGTTTTCGTGTAGAAAAATTTCGGTATTTTCGGTTTCGCCCCCCCCCCAATTTAATTCGGTTTCGACCCCCAATAGTGTTAGGAAAAAAAAATTTAGATCCCGACCCCCCACTCGAAATTTCCAAGCTTCGCCCCTGACCACAAGAGGATTTATAATAATAATAGCATGTTGTACCCTATTAAATCAAATCATAATTCATGCATGTTGTTGGTTGGTTCTTATTTATCATTGTTTGCAATCCCACATCGGGTGGATTATCAAGTTCTAACTTGGTTATATATTGCCGATAGAAGGGAGCTTATGTTGTGAGATGAGTATTGTGTTATTGGTTAGTTCTTATTTATCATTGTTAATGAAAATAACGATGTACGAATTGGCAAACAATATATACTACAATTCTTAAATTTTTATTAATATATAATAAATAAAAAATAAGCATCTTTTGATTTTAACTAAGTTGAATTTCACTTAGTATATTAGGCGTTCCAAATATGCGAAAATCGGGGTGTCGCTAAGGATTGAACCCTTCAATTCGTTAGAATACTCGAAGATAATATACACACGAGTTACTACATTTCTTCAATGTTTGTACTTAATGCTTTACAAGCCATGTGTCCATATCCATTTATGAGCATACAGAAAGTCAAATCCAAGCTTCTTGAAGCGGCAAAACTTCATACTCACATAGGTAGTTCTTTTAATCTTGCTCATGCATTGCAATTTTTCAAAAGAACTATATATTAAGAAGATAAACTTCTCTTTATCTTGCAGCTCCGAACACATACATTGGGAAAGTATAACATGTGTTCCAATCTTTAAGTGTGAGCTTTTGACATTGAATTCAGCTTCTAACGTTGTATTAAAAAGAAATTGGATATCTCACCATTAGAGAATTTAAATGAACTCATTTCATTGTTATATAGGTTTTTCTTCTGAACCCTTTTCTTACACCGTGTTCTTAAACTCATTAGGTTGAAACTAGGGTTATGTCATTGGCTAATTGTCACTTCGTCGTAGGGAATTCATTAACTTAATAGAAAGAAATTTGGTAAAAATTGATTATTTACATTGTTACATCATACCATCATACGCGCATGCCTAGATTGAGACTGGAACTCATAACATTTTTGTATTGTATTGTAACTAAGTACGTCACTTATAAGCAAAAAAAGCAATAGCAATGATTTCTTTTATTTTGCAAACATGAAAAGAACTAAGCAAGCGTACATGGTTATGACTTATGAATGAATCAATAGAAGATGATTTGGGATGTGATTGTGAAATTAATAATAGAAACTCCCGTAACTAAACGGCACACTCAAATCGGACCACCCGTACGCATCACCACCCCCGGAAGCTTGGTATTATCCACAACACAACACGCGGCTCTCCCACCGTACCCCCTCCACCTCCAAACACACCTTTCGGACTCCCACTCGTATACTCGGGCAGATCACCTCCTAAACTACTCACATTCACAAACGAACCTTCCGCAAACGTAACATTCCCAGCCGTAACACTAACCGTACCCCCTACAATTCCCGCCCCCTCCCCTAACCTAAACGCGCAACTAACATTGACAACAATCTCACAACTAGCCATACCGCAAGCTAACCTAACATTAGGCAAAATCACAAGACTCCCTAAACCTTCAATATAAACATGATTATCGAAAACTAAACTAGAATTGACCTCACAAGTAGTGTCTAAGCTACCGATACCTCGCAAATCGCTTTCGCAAGATAACGAAGGTGGATGAGGCGGCGGTGACGGCGGTGGAGGCGACGGCGGCGAGTAGTCTCCGGTGAAGTCGATCAAGTTCGCAGATACGACAAAATTAGGGTTTGTGATTGTGATTAGTGAGATTATAATTATGAAGTAGTGAATGTTCATTTAACTTTTATAAAATTTAAGTAAGGGATGGAATGAATGATTAAAGATGAAATGAAAGAGATATGAAACAAAGAAGGAAAAAAAGAATAGTGTTTTTATTTATTTGATGATTTTGTTTGTGTTTGTTTGTATTAGGGTGGTGGCAATGGTCATTACAAAAAAAACCATACCTCCCAACTTATTAATAATATCATTACACCTCACTCACACTTTTTTCATACCTCCCACCCTTATTTTAGTGGCAATGGTCACTTTTTACATACCTCCCAAATCTTCAACTTTTTATTTTTTTAATTTTTATTTTCATAAATAAATAATTTAATAAAAACATAATATTTCATTAATAATTAAAATAAAAATACCTAATACTTGGAAAAAAAACATAATTAATAGAAAATTACATAATATGTAAAAAAAAATAAATAAATAACTAGTCATTTAGGTATGCTAAGTTTTGAGCCTCAACGTGCTCCGTAAGATCATATTGGAGATGATAATGGATTTGTTCTTCGAGTAACTCCGGTAGTACACTATCGTCATAAACTGGCGCGACCGGCGGATCCATTATATGAACCGGTGATATTGCCTCCTCGTCGTCTTTTAAAATCATATTGCACAATATGATACACGTATTAACGATTTGCCAAATCTTGTAGACTGTCATAGGACGGAGAGGACGACTGAGAATCATCTATTTGTCCTTAAGACGACCAAAAGCTCGCTCGATATCTTTTCTTGCAAACTCTTGTAACGTCTTGAATCTCTTTTCCTTCGGCTCAGTGGGATACTTATATGCTTTAACAAACGTAGAATATGTAGGATAGATTCCATCGGTAAGATAATATCCACGTTTGTAATTACGTCCATTTACAGAAAATGAACTGTTTGGCGCCGTTCCATTTCGCTCCGTAAGATACAACGGAGACTGATTCAAAACATTTATATCGTTGTTAGCACCGGGAGGACCAAAAAACGAATGCCAAATCCACAAATCGTATGAAGCTACGGATTCAAGCATAATAGTCGGGTATTGGTGATCGCCACGCTTATATTGGCCTTTCAAATGTCTAGGACAATTTCGCCAAACAAAATGTGTACAATCAATGCTACCAAGCATTTCAGGAATGTGATGTTGTTCTTCATGTGCCTCGTATAAGCGTGCAATGTCATGTGATGTCGGCCTACGTAAGAACTCTCGACCATATAATTCAATAACCGCATTGCAAAAATAATCAAGGCATTCACCTATAAAAAATAATAACAACAATATTATTAAAAAAAAATAATAACGACATCAAAAAAAAATAATAACGACAACATTATTAAAAAAATAATAACGACAAAAAAAAGAAAATAACGACAACAAAAAAAATAATAATAACGACAACATTATTAAAAAAAATTATAACGACAACATTATTATAAAAAATAATACCTGACGTTCTTCGTGCCATGTTTAAATAATCATCAAATCTATCGGGAGGTTCGCCCGTTGCGAGTTGCCGAATGGCCGATGTGCATTTATGTAATGCCGTGAAACTTTTTTTCCCCCTCGCATCATATCCCTCTTGAAACCATTCGAATCTCGCTTCAATATCACCAACAATTCTTAAAAACAACCTTTTATTCATACAAAACTATCTCGAAAAATATGGTGGGCAAACTTTGGTCGTTCAACGAAATAGCCATTCTTTAGATTTTGTAAAGCTTTTTCACGAAAACGGGTGACAGACTCCCGTGTTTCGGTAGAGGTTGCCGTGTCCTCAATCGAATCGTACACGGCTAAAAAGGTTGATAGAGTACTACCCGTGGAAACATTTTGACCGAAACGTTTGGGGGGGGGGGGGGGGAAATACAAATCATCGGATGACGAAGATGATGACAACATTGTGTGAAATATTTAGTAGTAATTTGTATTGTGTGTGGGATATTTGAATATGTGTAATTTATTTGTAATGTGTAGAATATATAGGAATTTTTTTTTTTCGTAACCGTTGCCAACGTTCATTTTTTTTATACACTCCAACGCTCCACCCAACGTTCCAATTAACGGATAGTTTTCTCCCAAACCGCGTAGGTGATGTTCCCCGTTGAGCCTCACCGCTGGGGCAAACCGCTGGGGTGGCGGCGGTGTTCCCCGGCGGTTTGGGGCAAACCGCTGGCCACCCCGCAACCATTGCCAGTACCCTTAGTTGTTGGTCAACTCTTTTGAATGTGAGCTAGTAAAACTGTAAAAGTGTGATTGCAATCCCATATCGGTTGAAGTATCAAGTTTTTACTTTTATATATATTACGGTTTGAGAAGTGTTGTCACTATGAGATTAGTATTATGTTGATGGCTAGGAGTAACTTTAAGTTATTCATAAAAATAACATCAAGATACTGCTCGCCACCAACTTATATAAATTCTTTATTTTTTCAAATAAATGGCTATCGTTTGTTTTGACTTAATTTGGTTAATTCTTTAGAATGTAAAGTGTGTTTATTCAGTTGATTTTGTTTTTGGTTGTTTGTATTAGTTGTTGGTCAAACTCTTTTGAATGTGAGCTAGTAAAAATGTGTTAGGCAATCCCATATTGGTTGGAGTATCAAGTTTTTACTTGATTATATATTACGGTTTGTAGAGAGTTGTCATTATGAGATTAGTATTATGTTGATGGCTACATCAGTTACTTTACGTTATTGACAAAAATAATGTTTTGTATATGTTGTCGCTAACAACTTATATAAATTCTCAAACTTTTTTTCAAAGAAATTACTATCGTTTGTTTTGACTTAATTTGGTCAACTCTTTAGAATGTAAAGTGTTACTATTAATTTTGAGTCCACCCGAAATTACTATCGTTTGTTTTGACTTAATTTGGTCAACTCTTTAGAATGTAAAGTGTTTCTATTAATTTTGAGTCCCACATTGGGCAGAGGTAAAATCTTTTACCTACTTATATTGTAATTTGTGCAACACCATTAACAAGATTGTGAGTATCGGGTCAAACCCGAACCGAGACCGATTTAGCCCAAAACCACAGACCGAAGACCTGACTGAATGTGTCCGGTCTAGTCCAGTTCTTTGGTCAGTCCAGCCCGAGAACGCAAAATGATTGGTTGTGCGTAAGACCATGCCGGACCAGACACGAGGTAAAGTGTGGACCGAAATAGATTCGATTCGGTCTTGTCCATGGTCCTTATGCTCACCCCTATATTACATTGTTTGCTATTTGTATCGTTGGCAATTTGGCATTATATATATTAACGTATAATTTCACTGATTCAATACGCCATCGATTTATATGTGTTCTAAATTTTTTATTTTGTTCTCGGAATAGAAGGTCGGAGAAAATGACCGTTGAAGTGATAGTTTAAGATGGAGTGAGGTTGACCTTTGCTTCTCTCACGGGAAGCATTCAAAATGTATGAACTCCAAAGCTAGGTTGTATAACTTTCGTCCTTACTAAAGGCAAGCGATTCCTAAACACCATTATTAGCGTATAGCACATTGGTCGTTCCCAAATGAAAGTTTCATTCAAGTCACGAGGCCTTGCTAATTGTGAATCAGGTTATTTACATTTCATGTTCAACAATGTATAAATTAGTTTAAAGCATCAGGTGGAGTGTCTTAAGACAAACCGCCACATGTGTGCTACCTCAGTTTTTCCACTTACCTCTCACTCACACAACAAACACTCTCCCCATTAACTTAAGCCAAAACCATATTTCTTGGACCCCCGTACCCAATTAAAACACAAAAATGCAACTAGAAAATAAACAAAACAAAAGATGCTCTCATTTAGCGTACCACGTACGTCAAAAACTAGGCGACTGAAATGGCGAAGAGGGGTGACGGTGCAATAACATGCATTTGGCTTAAGCCAAAAGGTTGCCATGTAGATTTGGCGAAGGTGCCAAGTTACTATACCTAATGGTCTTAGGGCTTTTGTGGACCCTTTTAATTTACTCATTAGCCATAGATGAAGTCATGAGAAATTAACAAAACATAATACCTATTGAATTGGGTTTGTTTTGTAAAAGAATGATATTATATTATATATACGTTTGTGATTGTATTTGTAAATTACTCCCTCCGTCCCAAAATAATTGTCCTCATTTGACTTTTCAAAGTCTTAGTTTCTCAACTTTAATCTCAAATATTTTTGTATATGTTTTATAATACTTGATGAAAATTATATGAATTGATTGGTTTTTAAATGTTTTTTCATTGGTATAATTTTCATCAAGTATTATATAACACATACAAAAAGATTAAAGATCAAAGTTGAGAAATTAAGACTTTAAAAAGTCAAATGAGGACAATAATTTTGGGACGGAGGGAGTATGTGTTAAGATGAACGTTATTAAACTAAAAGATTGCATTTCATAATGTATACAATTATGATCTATGTTATGGCAAGGTTGCCACTAATTTCTTTCCATATAACACTCTTAGCTATTAGACATTTAGACATTGTATCCGTGAGAGATAAATTTTATGTTTGTGATTTTTATGTTAGGAGGAAGAGCACATTGTTCCCTTGATATGTGGTTTTGTACCTGCTGCACTGTGAATTTAATGAATAACCCGACCCAAACAACATGTTTTGTAACACTGTGAATTCAAGTTACGACTTAGCGGGTAAAATGCATTGATTGAATTATAGTTTAAGTTATATACATGGGCGGCAAATGAAACCATTTCATAGCGATGAGATATATAGCACATACCGTTGTACGAATGAGATGTAGGTAACTGATTTTCAACAATGTTGACAAAACAATTTGTGAGATGTAGTTTAATCTTTCTGTAAATTGTCGTCAGATAAATCAATATAAATGGAAATCCTACAAATTCAACCCTGGACCTTGATCATGCAATAATAGGCTTTCGGTTATGACAATAAGGCATGAAAGAGAGCAACCCAAGACCCAAGTTGCTATCAGGTCATAAAGAGCATGTATTGATACAGTAACTTTCTCCGATAGACATGTATATTGCTATGAAGAATCTGTTGGAAAGTTAATCCACAAATCTTTGTTACTTATCTGTTAATTTAAGTCCATCTGTTTTTCTGGTTTGGGCCAACAAACCCAATAAAGGAAACGGTTATTTAGTTAGATTATTTAGCATTGTAACGTTTAGGTTTTTAGCATTACGTCGATTACTTTTTTACAGGAAACGGTATACACCTCTTCTCTATGGTGCCGCTTCATCAGTATATATAGTTTAGGAATTCTGTAAAACAAAGTAACCATTTTCATTTATTCAATATCAGTTATAAGGGTTCAAAACCCTCATCTTCCTTGTTTCTTTTTTATTGATTCATTGAATGATGTTTGCATGAAGTGTTGTTATGATCATTCGATCCTGGAATCCTCCCATACAACCTGTGAAACAGTGGTATCAGAGCCGAAGGGATCAAACAACACCAATTCATGTTCAATCATTATTCAAGGAATCAAAACCTGCGTTCTTTAAGAAACGCAACCATGGATGTCAATTGAAGAAGAAAGTTTAGAAACGGTTTCACCACCAAACCGGTGGTTAACCAAGATGTCAGATTAAAGAGAAAGAAAGAAAAGAAATAAAGCTTATTGGTTTACTCATTTTTTTACTACAACACAGCCAAGACCCCGGTTCAATATAGAACCTATTATAGTAGTATCAACCAAGAGTTTGATGAAGGCAAGTCTTTTGCCAAAACCGAAGACCCACACTGTTGGGAAACTAGAAAGAAGGCTGCAATTGCATATTCAAAGAAAAGGTGGTTAAAACCTTTTCCCAACAAAACCAAAAGTCATTTAACACCAAGGATTAAGAGCATGAAGAAATTTAATTGAAGGAAATATGAACAAGAAGGCATCAAGGAACAAGAAGATTAAAGAAAACAAAGATTTATAGATTAAGGGGGAATCTGTTGGAAAGTTAATCCACAAATCTTTGTTACTTATCTGTTAATTTAAGTCCATCTGTTTTTCTGGTTTGGGCCAACAAACCCAATAAAGGAAACGGTTATTTAGTTAGATTATTTAGCATTGTAACGTTTAGGTTTTTAGCATTACGTCGATTACTTTTTTACATGAAACGGTATACACCTCTTCTCTATGGTGCCGTTTCATCAGTATATATAGTTTAGGAATTCGGTAAAACAAAGTAACCCTTTTCATTTATTCAATATCAGTTATAAGGGTTCAAAACCCTCATCTTCCTTGTTTCTTTTTTATTGATTCATTGAATGATGTTTGCATAAAGTGTTGTTATGATAATTCGATCCTGGAATCCTCCCATACAACCTGTGAAACAGAATCTACTACTAACTTGCACCAAATTCAAATTGGTTGCTTTGCATAGGCTACACAAGTGGTAGGGTGAAAAAACAGAAACAACTAAAGAAAGGCGATGAAGCTTATTTCCATTTTAATGTTGCCGCACCAAGTGGCTACCATTGCAAGGCCGATTTGTGTTGAGCAATCATTAGCAATATCTTCTAAGGCACCACATCGCAAATGAACTCATTTCTCATATTAAGGCTCATATACTCCAACCAGAACCTGTAATCTAAAAAGACAAAACAAAATAGCAAAATGAAAATTGGTTTTACCAATGTGTTACTTATGTGAGATTGTCACAGATTGAGAACTTGAGATGATTTCAGATTTTTCAAGAGCATAACTTGGAACTCACTTGAATTTTAAACTCACTTGCTTTTCGCAAACCTTTGAAATCTCTCTTCACACATTTTCTCAATTCCACTTTGTTCCACTTTACTTGCTATCAAAAGGTTACGAGAATAAAAAAAGGTTCTGATCCCACATTGTAAAAAAGAACAAATGTTCACCTACAATATATAATAGCATGTGTTCATTAACTTATTAAAAAGAAATTTAGAAAAAAATAGATTATTACATTGCTGAATCATATAATAATTCACGCATGCCTCGATTGAGACTTGAACTCATAACATTTTTGTATTATGTTGTAACTAATTACATCACTTATAAAGCAAAAAACAATAGCAATGAGCTCTTATATTTTGTAAAAATGAAAAGAACTAAGCAAGCGTACATGGTTATGAATGAATCATTAAGAGATGATTTGGGATGTGATTGTGAAAATAATAATAGCAACTAAAGAAGGTGACAAAGCTTAAAATGATCCTATAATGTTGTCGCATTGAGCGATTACCATAAGTCGAGTTGCGTTGAGACAATCATTGTTCATATCTTCAAAGGCACCACACAACAATTTAACTCATTTCTCATATTGTTTAAGGCTCATATACTCCAACCAGAACGTGTAATCTCAAGATACAAAACAAAATAGCAAAATGAAAACTGGTTTTACCAATGCGAGATTGTTACCTATGTAAGATTGTCGCAGATTGAGAACTTGAGATGATTTCATATTTTTCAAGAGTTTAACTTGGAACTTATATTAGCCATTATTATGTAACAGAAAAATAGTTCCATGATTCGTCTCAAATGAAGACTAACTAGAGTGAATGAAGGATTATCTAACTCAAAATGACACCGCCATTTTGAGTTGGAGAGCAACATTCTAGCTATATAGATCATCTAAAAAATTTCAGATATCCATCCTATCCACCAGATGATAGACTTGGGTTTTTGACTATGATTAGTGTGATTAGAAAGTAGTGATTGTGTTTACGAGTCATTTAATTTTATGAATTCTTATTAGCTAAAAAAATTATAAATGAATAAGATATGATCATGATAGAATAGTACGTGTTTATATGGTGATTTTGACTCCACTTGTTTTTATTGATATGTTTGGTCACCTCTCTAGATATGAGGTGCTACATTATGTTTGCAATCCCATATCGGGTGAAGGAACAAATTTTACTTAGTTATATACTATGGTTGGAAGAGAGTTAGTATTGTCGGACTAACATTAGAGTAAATTACACCGTTCGTCTTGATGGTTTAGCCGAAATCACTAGTCTCATCCTTGACTTTTTTTTTTTTTTTATGCATGACTAATCCTTATAATGAAGTTTGGTAACACCGACCGTCCTTATCTTGGATGGCCGTTAAGTACCGTCATTAAATCCGCTCATGTGACTTGCACATGAAGATGGAGAGATGAATTGAAAAAGGGGTGTTTAACTGATGGTTATTGTTGCTTAGATGAATTAGAGGATTTAAATATAATACGAATTTAATTTAAGTATAACGTTTTTTTATTTAATTAGGGGATGCCACATCATATTTTTCTTTTAATGACGCCAACAATAGAAAAAGTGACGCAGTTTGACAATTGAATATGAAAATTAAAAGTTGAATACGTACAATTATAAAAGAAAGCAACAAGTTGAATGCTTATAGACCTTTATTATTTTTGTAAAATATTCGTAGTTGGACAACACACTCATAAACATAAACCAAAATGAATATCAAGTGTTACTACATTTGTTTCTATGCTATATATAATGTATTTTAGGATTTTTAGTTTTAAAAATATCAAAATTTTTAAGTATACACATATTGCTTTATTTAATGCATCAAAGTAATTACATATTACCAAAGTTGCAAAAATCGTGAATCGATAGTCAGACGGTTGACCCATGTAGCTTCTAATTGGTCTATGCAGGATTAATTGGTGATTCCTCATATTGACATTTTAGACAATTTTCTTTATTTCCGGCATGTTTTGGGTATTTCGAGCAAATTTTATGATGCAGTTTCACAATCAAATGGCTCAAGAGATCGGGGTTCACAAAAGCTTCAAACCTTCTCGGTTTCTTATTTCATTTAAACTCCAAAAAACTGATTTAAACAAAACACTAACCCCCTATTTATACTAATCCTAGCACCACTAAAATAGAAAACAAATCAATCAATAATTGCCTAATAAGAAAAAAAAATAACTTATAAAAATAAAAGATAACTTAAATTAAACCGCATCATTCTCTCCCTCTTCGGAAAAAACTCGTCCTCGAGTTTTGCCTTCGGAGCAAAGTCACCTGGGTCAAATGGAACATCAACCCGACTCCCATTTATTATCTGCTGTCCACATTGCATCAAAATTAATGCCTTTGCACATGGAGTACACTCATTTGAAAATATACAAATTATAAAATTGTTATCAACGGAATCGATAGGCTTATCCGCATTTTTGGCAACCACAATATTATCTTTATTTTGCCATTTGAAGTTGATAGGAGATCCCACAATAATAGGAGATTTAATCAAATCACCTTCCATATTCAAATTTGTAAATATCGCCTCAACCAACAAATCCACCTGTACTTCCGGCACGAACGGAAGGGTTGCCATGGAGGCTACCGGACCACCTGTCACCACCGTGGGACCATCACCTTCAACCAAGAAATTTGATTCAACAAACTTACCACAAATATCATTTTCATACGACCACTCATCAGATACACGAATTGACCCATCGACCAAATCAACCAAACCTTTTTCTCCTTCATTTCTTTCTATGTCATCAAAGGTAAATATACTACCATCATTACGAGCCATCGGAACACCCTCGGGAATCCACCTAAGAGCTTGTTCCAAAAATAAATGCTCGCTTTCATCAATATCAACCTCGTCTTCATCGAACCTGGGCTCGTTTTCCAAAAGAAAATCTGGACAAATTGGTTCAAAGAACCGGGGGTAGGAATCAAACGAAGGATACTCCTCTTCCTCGTTCACATCGTCCCGGACGACGTATCTCGATTCGGTTTCCTTCCTCTTCTCCCGTTGCAACTCAAGCTCTCGGATCCTTTTCCGGATCTGCCTGATCTCGTGTTGTATTTCAAGATCTCGGACTCGTCGCCGGAGTCCTTTGATCTCAGAGATATTCACGATCCACCTTCTCGTTGCCTCAGTCGGCGGATCTACGGTTACGGTAGAAGCGATCTCCATGAGCACGTGAGTCAGGACCATCTTCTTCGTTGCCTCGGTCGGCGATTCTACAAATTCGATAATTAGAAACACGTCGAGCCATTTGAATCAACCTGAGCTGTGATACCACCTGATGCAGTTTCACAATCAAATGGCTCTTTTTTTTTTTGGGGGGGGGGGGGGGGGTGGTCCACCGACAGGGGCAACTGCCAGCAATTGAAAGAAAGTTGCGAACAGACAAAATGAGGATGTTTGACACCTCGATTGTCCCGAAGCCCTCTCATGCGAATTAAATCAACTTAGTCAATGTTTTGTCCGATTTTACTGAAGGCAAAAAGAGCCTTCAATTGTCCGGCACCTTCGCGCGCATATGTACATTCCGTCGTTAAAGTGCTCCTACCTTTACTTTTCAAGGAGAAGCGGTTGAGAGCAATCGAGAAGAGCTACTCGACTCAAAGACGAGAGGAAGCGACTGAAAAGAACCAACCCAATCTCGATGAAAAAAGGAGAAGCAACTAAAGAAGGGTGACGAAGTTTCTTTGCATCCCATAGTGCTGTCGCACTAAGCGACTACCGTTCCAGAGTCGTACAACGAAGTAATTAGCATACCAGAGTGACGCAAGGCTCTAAGCTCGTACCTTATAATTAAGCTCTTTATGCTCTCTCCGCTCGCTCTTTTTCGTAGAGTAGATCTTTCTTCTCTTAAGAGATTTTGAGAAGAGTGAGTGCGCTTTCGAAAGTTTCGACTTTTCGATCTTTCTTCCCTTAAAGAGATCGGGGTTCACAAAAGCTTCAAACCTTCTCGGTTTCTTATTTCATTTAAACTCCAAAAAACTGATTTAAACAAAACACTAACCCCCTATTTATACTAATCCTATCACCACTAAAATAGAAAACAAATCAATCAATAATTGCCTAATAAGAAAAAAGATAACTTATAAAAATAAAAGATAACTTAAATTAAACCGCATCATTTTATATGTTACTGGCAAGATTTTTCCTAAAAAAATCTTGTAAAAGATGTAAACAACAAACATAACTTATTAAAGAATTTAATGACGGTTTTGGGTATTTCCAGCAAAGTTTGCAGGTTTTGGGAAAGTTTGACCTCTATTGACCGTCATTAACCGTCATTGACCACGGATGACCGATTTGTTTGACCGATTTAAACAAATCGGAAACGTTGGGCTTGTAGCGCCTAGGCTGCGATTAGTCAGCCTTGTAAGCCTTGCTTTATAACACTACATATTACTTGATGCATTAAACGGGATGTTACAATAATAAAATATAGATACGTTCTTGAATTTAATATATTTATAATTTGAAATCATAACCTTTTAAATCCACAAATGATACCACGACATGTTAATCTCTTCACAATCTCACACCATAACCCATGACCAGAAAACTATCATTCATCATCAAAAACGCCCTTCACAAAAAATACATAAAGATCATCCTCAAATATATTACTCGCCCTCGCAACTTTGCACGGGTAACTGATAATTTATTATCATATCCGTTCACGTATGTTCATTCATTTAATGTCCTTATAAACACTCGAAAACATAAAATTTCTTAACACATGAACATGAACTCAAACATGTGCTCGTTGGTTTGTGTTGTTAAACTTAAACAAACGAACATAACAAGCCTGTTCAGATAGGTTTGTTTTGTTTAAAAAAAAATAAAGAACAAAGGGCACTTCGGGTATTCTTGTCGAAATTAAAGTTTGTATTTTTATAAACTTGTTTGCCAAATGTGCTGGGGCCGGGGCTTATTATTGCAAAATAACTTAAAAGGGCATATTTAAATGAGTTTTTTTTTTTTTTTTTTTTTTTTTTTTTTTTTTTTTTATGTTAGATATTTTTATGGTAAATAAGTAATTTATTCTTCAAAAGTTCCGGACTAAAGTTTTTAACCTCTTTTATGGGGCTAAAGTTTTTAGCCTGACTTATTTTATAAACCCTTCCATAAGTCTCATGAAAAACAAGACTTATTTTAAAAGCGCAAGCCCCATTTAAGCCCTCCCCAAACATAGCCTACATCTTATTTAACAAGGGGCACTTCATCTTAAAAAAAAAAAAAAAAAAAAAAAAAAAAAACACTCCGTGGCACCTATGCGTATGGGTTGGGCCAATATCTGTGAAAAATTCGAACTAATGTGTATGGGTTGGGCTTGAAAAACTAGCATGCACATGTATATATACTTTTGGCAACCCTTTACAGCATGGTGTTAATCGATTGATAGAGATGGTTACTATTGATGTTGTCGAGGAGATACTCTTAAGATTGCTTTTGAAAGATCTTCTTCGATGCAAAAGCGTTTGTAAGTCATGGTATTCTTTGATATCAAGTCCTTCTTTTGATAAAACTTATCATAAATCTATGTGCAACAAAGAGGAGTACAATACAAGAAGGATCGCTATGCTTACAGGTAAAAAACGTGCACACTCGGAGTGGAGTTCCTACATGAGGTGGAGTATGCAAGGTTCTTCCAATGGCCTTGTATGCATGTACTCAAGATACGAAAATCGAATAATTGTAACCAATCCTTGGACCAGAGAGTTTAGAGAACTTCCACCACACCTTCCTTTAAATTTTGGGCATGTGCGATGTTTGGGATTTGGTTATGATTCATCCACAGATGATTACAAAGTTTTTATGGCGACATGCACCGGTAATAATGGGGCACTTGTTCATATATTTTCTTTGAAATCAAATATTTGGAAATTTTTCGGGCAAATCAATTATGAGTTTAATGATAGGCGGTTTGAGGAATATGATGGTGGGCTAACCGCGCCTGGTATCTTATTCAATGGGGCACTTCACTGGTTTTGGTTAAATGTTGATTATACCGGGAACGCAAAGGTATTAATTGTGTCTTTCGATTTAGCTAAAGAGGAATTTAGAGAAATTCCCCAACCTGATGACACGAGATATGTTTGGAATTATGATAACTCACTGTCACTGGGGATTATCGAAGGCAGTCTATGCATATTTACGAAAAATAGATACCCCCCCCCCCCCCCCCCCCCCCCCTGCAGCATTTGGGTTATGAAAAACTACAATGGCAAACAGTCTTGGGAGCTGTTGCCAATCACAAATTATCGTGAGATGAAGGATCATGCTATACACTATATGATTAAGGATACAAATCAGTATACGAGAACGCTGCTACCAACTTACTTTTGTGATGATATTATACGGTTCTCTAACAGTGACAAATATATTTCGTCTCCTATCTTTGTGCAAACTCTTGTGTCCCCGTATGTTAAGGTGAGCTCTCCTTATTATGTTCTTGTTTCACCATCCGTCTCAATGATTTATACTTGTTATATATCCGTATAAATTGTTTTATTATTATTAGTCTTTTTGGTCAATGACTCATGGAATCGGATTGTAATTTGTAAGGTGGGTTCTAGCTATTTGAAGAAATTTGGTTTCTGATCAGTCATTCAATATGTAAATTGCACAGGGAAATTTGACTGGATATGCCTCATAAGATCGCTCCTCTCTCAAATAAAGCCTTCATAAGTGCTCTCTTTGTATAACTGCGCCCCCTTTAAGAGTGTAAAGGGTGAAAATTAGGAGTATTTTCGGAACATTCGTTGCACGTTGAAAAAGGGAGCATGGTTATAAAAGAAGTGCACTTATGAAGTCTCTTTTTGAGAGAGGGTACATTATGACGCGTGTGCTGTTAAATTTCCCATTGCAAATCGATCTTAGTTAAGCAAGTTAGTTTCTTATCATTTTATTATATATGCTTCGCCAAGGTTGTTGAACCAGAGCGCCGAGTGCTTATGAGGAGGCGGTTCTTAGGAGTTTAATAAAGTTTTTGAACATGTAGAAATAACTACACTTAGGAATCAACAACACGAAAACTTTGTTAAAAGTTTTCGCTTTCTTTAGCCAACTTGGGACTTAATTGTCTGTTATTCGACACATTGTACCCAATTTGGAATTCATTATTTACTTCTTCGTTTATAAAATCCCGAATTCAATTGCAGGAAAAGAGAGAGAACGAGAAGAAGAGAAAGAGGAGTGGTAACAAACACATACAAGAACGGGTCTAAGGTATAACTTAAGTTTATCTTCAACATATTTTACCCGTTTTAGAATCTTTAATAAGTTCGCCGTGTTTAATTTTGGAAACCTCATACGCAGGGAAAAGAGAGATTGATGAAAATCCCTAAGGAGGAAGAAGGGAAGGGTAACAAACACATATGAAAAGGTCTCAGTTGTGTCGTGTTTTGTAAGCTCTTTATGTCCAACTCATTAGTCATTTCAAACTGATTTGTTGATCATCTGATGACTAAATTCCTTGTGCTTCATTCTTTATATATACTTCTAGAAATGTTACGTGTAATGCTAATTTAATACTTTTTGCAATTTTGGAAAGTGTGAGTGAAAGTCTAATAACCCCTGAGATTGAGTTAGGACATGGAGTTTTAAATGATGATGATGATATCATGAAAATCTTCTTGAGTTGAAAAGTATCCATTCCCACCTCTGCCACCATGTCCTCCACCACCACTAGGACCGGCGCTCAAGTATTTTCCTTTGCCCGCCCCACCAATGCAGCCTACATTAATTCCAGATCTCATCTGAGTTAACATCATTTATTTATAGTGGCAGAAAAAATAGTAGCAAAGCGCTATTTTATTTGTGAAGAAGGTGGCAATTTCAGCCTAGTTACTTTTAGATTCGGGTTATCTCTTTCCTATAACAGGTGAAACTGGTAATAGAATATCAAAGGGTTCGAACAAGTCCAAATGCACCTAAAATGTATATACCTAAATCGTTGTATTAAAAAAATTGGACTATCATTATCATGGTATAAATAGTTTTATACTCATATATGACACAAATTATTTGTATATATATATATATATTTTTTTTTAATTTTGCCAAAATGTGTTCCAAGTCATCCCACTCGGTTTCAATTCGTAGTGAATTAATTAGTATTAATGTCTACATTTGAGTAAGATGGGTGAAAAAAAACTACAAAACCTGCGTCCAGCGAAAAAAATACTCTCCCGAACAAATTAAACCACAAACATATCTCGCGACTCACCTACCTAACAACAAAAGATATAAAAATGAAGAAAATAGACATGATACCTAATCCAGAAGCGCTTATTGCTCCAGAAGGTCGGACAATAACAGTGCCGACCCATTGAAAATGAACAACGGATCCTTCAATGGAACTATGTAGGCGTTCACTGACCTCAATATATCCTATATGCTTTGCATAATGACTAATCAGTAAACGCCTATACTTTCGGGACTATGAACCTATAATTTGATTCGATTTGAAAATTTGTAACCTGAAGAGTGAAGGACAATGTAGAGTTAACATTGCAATCTTCAGGAGAATGAATTAATTCCATGGGGCAAACTTCAAGTTCACAATTGGACCTGTCATACACCAACATATCATCTACTGAAACCTGAGAAAAATATCATAGACAAAATTAGTTGTGTTCTCTAATGGACCTTGGAGCGCGAATCCAGGTTCAATCTTCAGGTGAAGACAAAATTATTATTAAGAAGAAAAGTGAAATACCAGATGTATCTTGATGTCAAGATGACGTCAAAAGGTCTGCAACTATAGTTTTATATAATCGCATACTAGATGAAGAACTTCACTGACCTCAATATATCCTATATGCTTTGCATAATGACTTAAAAAGAATAAGAAGGGGGGTTCAAATGGGTCAGGATCCACCAATACTTTTATCATATTCTGAAGTTTGGAAATAATCAATTTATTAAAAAAGTTTTTTACTAAAATATTTAAAACAATGATACAATATTTCTAAAAGAAAGTGACTAATTACAGTATAAGCATCTGAACACATGATAGACGTCATCTGAATACTGCCATGGAACAGGAAGTCAGTCGGCTTAGTTTTTAACAAGTTGCAAATGAAACCATCGAAAATGTAAACATAGAGGTGGCAAATTCCAATACTGCTTCCCATCAAACCAACAACCTGTGTTACTTAAAGCTATGTCCGAAAAGCAGATTCCAATTCCTAGATAAAACAAACCAGTAAGAAATCATTCATCTATCCATCCAACTGTTTAAAGAGCCAGAGCCAAGCGTAACTTTATGTTTGGCAAATGAGATAGAAACATTCTAGCCAAATGCGTATTCAGATAAATTAAAGAGTTATAAGTTGAGGCTAGCATTATTATTTTGGCTTTGTTTTCTCCCTCCTAAAAGTCTTAAAAGAAAATATTTCATAAATGTCGCAACTGAGAATTAAACTCACTTGATTTGGTCACTTTGTTGTTACAGTAAATAATAATAGCATCTCGTCGGAAATTTAACATTTTGTTTGAAAAAGTAGATTATTTACACTGTTAAATCAAATCATAATTCACACATGTTTTGATTAAGACTTGAGCTCATAAGCCGTTGTATTATGTTGTAACTATCATGTCACTTACTGATAAAGGCAATAACAATAGCAGAGAGTTTTTAACCCTTTTCTTATATCGAGTTGTTGAATTTTTATTTTATTTTGTAGAAATGAAAAGAATTAAATAGGTGTAAATTATTATGAATCAATCAATCAATGAGAGATCATTTGGTATATGATTGTGAAAACAATAATAGCAACTAAAGAAGATGACAACTGACAAAGCTTATAATGATCTTAGAAAATCATGAAGTATATATTCGTCAACAACACAATAGCGCACTTATACTTTTTTTTGAAGCTTATAATAGGAAATTAGGAAGTATGTTTGCATACTTATTCCTACATGGACTGATTGCAATCCCACATCGGCTGATGGATGAAGTATTTACTTGGTTATATACTGTATTTTGTATAAAAGTTTGTGTTATGAGAATTGCACTATGTTGTTGGCTGGTTTTGTTATCATATGTGGCATATCTTTACTGAGCCAGTCACCAATTTACATAAATTCTCAATTTTTGTTGTGTAGTTTGGTTTTAAGTTAATTGTCTTAATTAAAGAAATACTCTTAACATGTCAAATTGGTGAGTAGGTTCATTTGTAAACGGACTACGTACTTCTTCCTCAATGAAGCATCTCCACCACCATCAATAAAGGAAGCATCTATCGTTGGTTAGGGTTCTTTCTTTTATTGTTTTCTTTCAATCGCATGTATTTCTTCTTACAAGCCCTAGATCGATTTAGGGTTTGTAATTTTCCAGGGTTTAGTTTTTCTTCGCATCACTCTTTTGGTTATTCAGCATGGGGGGTAGAAATTGGAAGTCTTTTAGATCTAATGAGGATCAAACTCAAAGGATCTCTAAATCACTTTTTGTGACAAATTTTCCGGATCACTTTTCGGCTCATGATCATTGAAAGATTTGCAATGAATACGGAAACATTGTGGATGCGTTCATACCTTTCAAGAAATCAAATGCAGGTAATCGTTTTGCTTTTGTTTGATTTATTAAGGTTGATAATTTGGATCGTCTTGTTGAGAGCTTATGCACCATTCGGTTTGGGAGGCTTCACCTATATGCGCATATTGTTCATTTTCATAGAGGAAGTAAACCTCATGTTCTTCCAAACACATTTAATGCTAATGTGGGGAAACCTATTGTTCACCCTCAACCGTCTTAATTCACTCTTGAGGTTAATTCGTTTGTCTCTATTCTCAAATCAGGCAAAACTAATACCTGCACGTCTGAACAGGCATTTCCTTCTTTGGTCCTTGATGATTTGTGTATTTGGGACAGAGACTATAGCTTGTCTCTTATAGGGAAAGTAAAGGACATTACAACTTTACCTAATCTTTATGTTATCCTTGACAAGGAGGGCTTCCTGAATTTAAAACTCATTGGGAGGGCTGTGGGTTCTCATTGAAACGGACTCCATCATCTCAAAAGACAAGGTTTACTTCATACTGGTGCGGGTTCGTGGTTCTCTTCTTTGAGAGAGGATTTGGTATACGATTGTGAAAATAATAATAGCAACTAAATACAACCGAAAGATGAAAAGTGTCCTCAAGTTGCCCTAAATACAAAAAAGTTGCCCCGACGTGGCACTCTGTAGTTGGCTGTGCACTAGTTGCCCAGGGCAACCCGGGCTAAAACGAGAATTTTTCAAAAACGGGCTAAATATGCCTAGACCTAGGGCAACTGGGCTATTTTACTAATTATCCCTATAAAAAAAAGTTTAATGATGATATGCGTTTGCAGCGGCAAGAGTCCTTAAATCAGTACGTCAACATCGTTGTCCTTAAAGTTTTATTTTTTTATTTTTATTTTAATTTTTTTATTTATTTTTTTTTTATTATTTTTTTTTTAATCTAAAATGATGAGATAAGCGTTTGAGGATTAAGTTGGTGATTTGAGATGGGTTTTTGATGGTTCAGATTCTTGTAAGAAGAGATGAGTTATACGATTGGGATCTCAAACTATTTTAGGGGGTGTTTGATTAAACTTACGGGTATGTTTGGCGAAAGTAACTGTTGTTAAAACTGGATATGAGCTGGTGCTGAAAATGGAGATTATAAAAGAAGATTATTTTTATAAGCTAAATAAATTAACCTTTGATTTTAAGCAAGAGATTATGAAATATTATTTTTTCTATAATCTCTTATAAGTTCTGTCTGCCAAATGATGATAATTTTTAAGTAGTTTATTTTTTTTTAAATAAGCATAATCTCTCCAAAATTTCATGTGCCAAACATGTATATGATATATGTGGGCTTATGCTTTTATTTCAATTTGGCTTATATTTCACATGTCCTAATTCTTTGGTTTATTTTGCAACTTATGAGCTTGTATAAATTTATCATATCATAATCAATTGTATAATCTCAAAGCAAAACTGAGGCTTATGAAATATAAGCCGAAAAACTAATAAGCTCATAAGCCACATATAAGCTTAAAAAACGAATCCAGGCCTTATAATATCCTCAAAACTAGTTTCCTATTATTTTTACGTCTAACTTTTATTTTACGTACTTTTTTTTATTTTATGTAATGTGTTTTTCATTAATGAAACTTAACTTTAGTTACATACGTATATTTTTTATTTAAATAAATGAAAAAAAATAATATTTATGCACCATGGCACCAGAAAACTGGTGTTATACCAGGGAGAGGTGTTTTGGTGACATCAATGTTTTGAAAACCGGGTTTTTAATCAACCCGGTCGATCCATCGATTCAGCCCGGTTTTCTATTAAAAAGGTATTTTTGTAACCGAGTCAACCAGTTTAACCACCAGGTCAACTCGGTTTTTTACCCGTTTTTTAGTCTTTTTTTTGGCCGGTACCGGTTCAATTGGTTAACCCCGCCAAGTCGAGCCCGAGCTTCAAAACATTGGGTGCCATAAGCAAAACTGTTGCCATTGGCAAAATATGCTGAGGTGACACCATTTTTAGATAATACCACCTCATGACATCACATTGTACCTAGAGCTCTTAGAATTATTTTTTATTTTATTTTATTTTATTTTTTTAAAAAGAAAAGTTTAGGTATAATTACTCAATTTTCATTTTTTATTCACAAAGTATACACTTTTAAAATTACTTTTCCTCTTCTAAGAAACGTTTAGGTAATTACTCTAAAACGTAACTAAATTGTCATTTTCTGAATTTAGTGTTTGGCCCGTTTAGTATTTAGGGTTTCACTTGTTTGTTCTAATTTAATGGCTTGTATTGCATTTGTTTAATTGAATATGATTAATATATTTTTCATATTCTTTTGATTTCTACAGTAACGATGACAAAATTGGTGATATGATGGTGGTGACGGAATAAGGCCGATGCGATGATGATGAGTGAATGTTAATTAACAGAAGAGTAAACTACACCGTTTGTCCTTATGGTTTGCGTTGACCGACGAGTTTCGTTATATAATCTAAGGTGTTACTATATGTCTTTAGAGCTAACTTGTATCAATTTTCTTGTCCCACATCGGATAAAGGTAAAAGTTTTCACTTAGTTATATAGTGTGGTGTATAAGTTGTTTGCAGGTTGATGTTTGATATTATGTTTGTGGTGGGATTACTTTACACGTGTTGGTTATAAGAGAACACGTGTGAGGGTCTACATCACGAATTAGTATGGGTTCTCAACTTTTTTTTTAGCAAAAATAAATTATTTACACGCTTTAATCTCCATTCATGTTAGGTAATTAGTAAAACCAATTAATAGCTAGTAATCCTGTTAAAAAAAAAAAAAGAAAAAAAAAAAAAAAGCTCGTAATCAAGCAAGATAAGTTTTTTCACAAATTGATATTTGAAGTCTGAACCAACAACTTATTCGCATTATGTTGTATTACTCTAGTTCTAGAGTTCATTTAGGTTTTTGGTTGATGGTTGTCACTAATGAAACAGTTCTGAATGAATTTATAGTTATTTGCAATTGTTGTATTACTCTAGTTCTATAGTTCAAACGAGTTTGGTACCCGCGCGTTGCTGCGAAATTTTTTTGTTGCCGTGAGCTACTAAACGTGAAGTTAGTTACCTAGGACTGACTTTGCAATTGATGTATAACATGAAGGAACATTTATGTAAATTATTTGAGGACTAAATTTGCAATGAACCACTGAGATGAAGGACAAAGTGCGTACAATTTTTTTTTTAAATGTTAAAGATAACGATCTTTAGTTAACAGCCGTTAAATAACTAACGACCGTTAGTACTAAAAAAAAAAAAAAAAAAGTTACTGTAGCGTCCACTGTAGCAAGCACTGTAGCTGCTACAGTAACCTCTTACCTTTTAGTATATATATAATTGCTTGGTTTGCATACCGTTGCCGCACCAAGTGACTACCATTACAACTTACAAGGCCAAGTCATGTTGACGTAAACATCAGCTATATATATGCCTATTCCTCAAAGGCTCACATCGTAAATGAACCCGCTTCTCATTTTTTCAAGTTTCAGATACTGCTACGAGAGCCTATAATATGAAGATACAAAGTAAAAGAATGAAGTAAAAACCGGTTTTACCAATGTGAGATTGTCACAACTCACAAGGTAAAAACAAAGTAGAAAAATTAGTTCCATAAATGAAATCTCAGCCTCACCCTCGTGAATAAACGATTTGAACCTTTCGGATTCCAAATTACTCACATTTACAACCGCACGTTCCACAAACGTAATATTCCTAACTGTAACCCTAACCGTCCCCGCAACCATGTCCCCCTCACCCATAATGTACCAATACCTTGTAAATCGCTTAAGCATGGTGAAAGCAGTGGCGCGATGGCGTTGAGTAGTGTCCGGTGAAATCGAGTGATGATGCAGATACGACAAAACTAGAGTTTGTGATAGTGTGATTAGGATTAGGGAGTAGTGAATGTGTTTTTTTAGTCATTTAATTAAATGGCATTGATTTAGTTTTTTTGGGTAAAAGGGTATGACATTGATTTAGTTGAGTGTTGATATATTTTACCAGGATAAAAAGCCCTTTTACAAAAGAAAAATAATAATAAAATAAAAAATTAAAAAAAAAATTAAAAAAAAAATGGGCGTTGATAACAGAAGGGAAGACAGAATGGTGTTCGTTTTAATGGTGTGATTTTGATGCTTTTTGTTTCAACATTTGGTGGACTCTTTAAAATTTGATGTGTTACTACTTGTATCAAGTTTCAATCCCACATCGGGTGATTGGAAGAATTTTGAGTTAGTTATATATTGTCGTGTACAATACATTCACAAGTTTGAGGTGAGTGAAACCATTTTGAGTTGGAGAGCAACATTCTAGGTATATTGATCATTTAAAACGTTCATATATCCTAACCCACTTCCACTTGACGATGTGTTTGGGTTTTTTATTATGATTAGTGTGACTAGGAAAAGTGAATAAGATATGAGTGTGGAATTGAAAAGTGAATGAGATATGAGTGTGGAACTGAATGTGAATGGTGTAAATAGGTTTTTGGTTTTCAATCCCACATCGATACCGAAAAAAGAGCTTTCATTATTTATATACCGTGGTATTTAGGAATTAGCGAATTGGTTTGTCTTATGATGATTGGTTGATTTATTACATGTTATAAATATATAACGATATAATATGATAATAAACCAACTAATAAATTTAATACACATTCTAATTTTTTTTACTATCATCTTTTTGTATTATGTTAGAGCTAATAACATTATTTATTTCTAAAACAGAAACAATAGCAATTAGTTACTATTCATATAAAAGTTCTCAAATAAGGGGTGAAAATTATGAATGAATGCTAATAAATAAGGCGTTAAAATTATGAATGAATACTAATTAAGAAAGAATGAGATTATTTACTATATGATTGTTAAATTAAACTGAAGACATAGTAATGTTTATTTTGTATTTGATAAGTTTGTTTTGTTTATTTTTATAATTTTTCATCAATTCTTCCTAATCATGAATCTACAATATCATTCATATGCTAATTATCTGTTGTACAATGTCTTTATAAATGATAGGATACTAACAAATAAAATGTATTCAACTTGTTCATTTTTCTTAGCCTTATTTTTTTAATTTTACTATTAAAACACAAACGTTTCAAATCTACACAATTGTATGTATTTTGTGATCATTCTATGTTTGCGTGTTTACTTTTTAACGACCTTGTTAACTTCGATGGGTAAAATGGTCATTGCATATGAACAAACTACATACAAATATTGAAATTTGAAATGTTTGTATTAAAAGAAAAAGATTAAAAAAAAAAAAAAAAAGAAGACAAGTTAGATATATTTTTTGTTACTATCCTTAAATAATAGTAACTATTAACTTCATGTGTTATCTGAGAGTCACAATTTATAAATTTATAGCTTATAAATTTGAGGCTCCACATGATTAACATACTTCTGATTAAAAAAGGATAGAAAATTTGTTAACTAAGAAAAAATTTATTCGAATGATAAATAAAAACTAAAAAAGCTGAAAAATAAAAAGTTGCATTGAAGGGAATCGAGGGTATCCTAAAATATATCTATATATATTTATCATTTGATTATATATTTTTGTTATAATCTATGCAAATACCTTATAACAAATATATGCTAGAAACAAAATCCCACTCTGGTATAGTATAACACTTGAATCTCTTTATGAAATGCAGGACAAACTAGAGCATGGGAGCAGACAAATGACGCATTCTGCAGCTTCCGTAAGACCCAAATAGATTCTCATATATAGGCACTTTTTTTTTGAATGTTCGTACCGGAAACAAGTATGGCTGAAAATGAAGACCTTCTCGCATCTTTAAGGTGCACATGATCAGTATGGAACTTTGTTAGAAGACTTGTGCTTTCGGCAACGTAGTCAAGAGTAGATTTGCATGCATGCATATTTTTGAAGTGATCCGATGAAACTTATGTCTTTAAAGTTTAAAAGAATACATCAGGTGGAAAGAATGTTTCAGCAATATATAGGGTTTATATGTACGTACAAGAAATCGAGCAGATCAATACTTAATTGTTTGAAATGTCGTCGTATTTTATTTTATTTTATTTTATTTTTTATTTATTTATTTTGGCATGTCGGTTTTGGTTATATATTATGGTCATGGTTCATCGAGCCAATAGTACTGTATTTGTTTTTTGTGTTATTTAGATACTATTCCATAACCTTTGTATGTACATAATTGATTCATTATAAATAAAAAGCTTCGCCGGGGTGTTAGAAAAGTATAAATTTCAAGTTCAGTATCGCCCTCTCATTAAATGGGCCACTAGAGTTATATATAGACTCTAATGTAGTTCTTCAATTTTATGCTAAAGTTACTTATACAATCATTGATGCTACACATGTGTACTTGCGATTGAACCGAGAGTGTGATTAGAATCGGAAGTGGTGGATATGTTTAGTCATTTAATTTAATGAATTTAATTGAAATGACGGTGACAGTAACGATGACATAATCAGTGATATGATGGTAGTGACGGAATAAGGCCGGAGCATTGATTACGAGTGAATGTTAATTAACAGAAAATGAATGATTGATGATTTGATACATGATTGATTATGTTTTCATTACACAATCTAAGGTGTTATTATATGTATTTAGAGTTAACTTTTGTAAAAGTTTACATGTATCAAGTTTCTGTTCCCACATCGGGTGAAGGTTAGACTTTTCACCAAGATATATAGTGTGCCGTATAAACTAGCGGCAAGTTGATTTTTGATATTATGTTGGTGGTTCTTATACGTAACAAGAGTTAGTTATAGCTCAACTTTTGTTGTGTTTATGCATCCTCAGCTTATATCGGTTCTTAACTTTATATTAAAGAGAAACAAATTACTACACTTTTTAAGAGATTCAAATTATATCACGGTTCTTAACTCTTTGTTAAGAGAAACAAATTACTACACGGTTTTAACTTTGTTTTCTAAGAGAAACAAATTATTACATGTCTCTTAACTTTTCTTTTAAGAGAAATAAATTATTACACGGTTCTTAACATTTTTTAAAAGAAATAAATTATTACATGTTTTAATCACCAATCACCATACTTAATAGTAAAACAAATTACTACTTTTTTTTTTTCCTTAAGAGAAACAGATAGTTACATGGTCCTTAGCTTTTTTAAGAGAAACAAATTATTACACGTTTTAATCACCAATCATCATACGTAATTATAAAACAAATTATTACATGTTTTAATCACCAATCATTAATTATACGTAATTAATAAAGCAAAATAGCTAGTAATCGAGCTAGTTATCAAAGTTAGATAAGTTTGAATTTTCACAAATTAATATTTGAACCCACAACTTATTTCATTATGTTGTACTAGCCGAGAAACTCGCGCTGCGCGGTGGGATGTTTTACGTTGACATATTATATCAATTTGGTACTTTAAAGTATCAAAATTTGTACTTGACAAGTTTAATATGTTAACAGTTGTACGTATTAACGAACGTATCAAAATATGTAGTTGATTAGTCTAATATGTTGAGTTGTATGTTTCAATTAAACCAGCATCATTCTCAACTTTGGTTCACTATGTACAAAGATCTTAAGAAAAAAACTTAACTGCATTTAAAATGCAGATTTTTGAAGTGGCCCGAAGAAACTTAGGTCTTTAAAGTTAAAAAGAACACATCAGGTGGAAAGAATGTTTCAGCAATAGGGTTTATATGCACGTACAAGAGATCGAGCATGTCTATCTTTCTTTCAAAATGTCGTTGCATTGTGTTTTTTATTTATGGCATGTCGGTTTTGTTTGTTTTGGTTATTATGATCATGGCATGTCATGGTTCATCGAGCCAGTAGTAGTGTATTAGTTTATGGTGTTATATGGTGCCTATTCCATAACCTTTTTACGTAAATAATCGATTCATTATGCATAAAAAGCTTCGCCGCCGGGGTGTTAGAAAAGTAAAAATTTCAAGTTCACAATCGCCCTCTCATTGAGTGAGCCACTAGGTGTCGTATAGAGTTATATATAGAATCTAATGTAGTTCTTTAATTTTATGCTAAAGTTACTTATACAATCATTGAGGCTACACATGTGTACTAGTTTCATGACCCACAGTTGATTAGAAAGTTTGTGATTGAAGTGAGAGTGTGATTAGAATTAGGAAGTGGTGAATGTGTTTAGTCATTTAATTTAATAAATTTGAGTGAAATGATGGTGAGCGTAGCGATGACGATGACAAAGTCGGTGATATATATGATGGTGGTGATGGAATAAGGCCGGCGCGATGATTACTAGTGAATGTTAATTAACAGAAAATGAATGATAGATGATTTGATACATGATTGTTTATGTTTGCGTTATACAATATAAGGTGTTACTATATGTCTTTACATTTACATTTTACAGCTAACTTTCGTAAAACCTTGTATCAAGTTTCTGTTCCCACATTGTGGGAAGCTAAGATTTTTCACTTGGTTATATACTGTGGCGTGTAAAGTGTTGATAAGTTGAAATTTGATATTATATATGTTGCTGGTCAGCTTAGGTTACAAGAGTTAATTATTAGACAAATCTGTATATCTAAACTAACTATTAATTTATATCGGGTCTTAAATTATTTTTTAAGAGAAACAAAGTATAAAAAGAGTTCATGTTTTAAAACAAGTATAAAAACAAGTTGAAATTTGATATTATATATGTTGCTGGTCGGCTTATATTAAATATTTTTTAAGAGAAACAAGTATAAAAAGAGTTCATGTTTTAACCCAAATGAATAAGGAGAGAAAGAAAATTAAAGATGCCGCACTATTTGCCAAGGAGAGCAATCTCGATCTTTTAATCCCGATAACAAGTACACACTTCTGGTTTTGCAATGGACGAATGTTACTTAGCCCAAACCATATGGCTAAAATCTTCACTAGTCACCACTGTTTCGTACCAAAGGATGACAAACGCAGGTGAATGGACAATTGTCAATATCATAAGTTCTTTCTGCTACCTAAAGCTGCGTCGATTTCAAATTCTACATAAAAGTACAAAACAAACTGCTAAGGATCCTTATTGGCTGATAATGAACATAACTTCTATGTTTGGCATGTGATATAAACATTCTAGCCAAATGTGTATTTTAGTTTCACTAATAATGTAAAAGGTGATTGGGCACGCCTCACGAGTCTAGAATAGCTAATGAGAAGCGAAATCCGTTTCCGTGATATAAGGTGGTTCGTAAAATAAGATGCCTACCGAAAGAACTATTTGGATTTGTATGCCTAAGAAGGTATAATTTTTTTGGGTAAAGGGAGTGTACCCGGTGAATATATTAATAAAATGAATAATGTACATGAAAAGAGCAGCTATGAACCACTCTTGACAAATAAGAAACAACATGCTATGAACAGATTCAAAAGCATGACAACCAAAAACAAGCTAGAGAACCGGAAAGAAAAAACAAAGCAAGCTTAAACCTCTAGCACCAAAACACGACTAAAAAGCCATCAGCCTCCATAACTCAATTTCCACGTCTCCATAAGCTTTTTGACTCTCGCATTCTTTTTAAACTTGATAGAAGCTAACTTCAATCTTACTGAATCAAGAGCATACCGAGCGACTTGTTCTGTAGTCTGATCTCCTTTACCATGAATCCTGTAGTTACGTTCACGCCAAACAAAGTAAGACGTTGCTGCCAGAATTAAACGCCCCACAATAGTTTTCACAGATTTTCTTTTGGATATAGGCAAAATCCAATGCATTATATCATCCCAGTTAGATGAAACACCTGAGACACCAGCCACATCCAAGACTAACTGCCATACATTAGACGAGAATGAGCATTCGAAAAAACAAATGCTCGTGAGAGTCTTTTTGCGTTTTGCATAGCGGACAAGTAAGTAGGCTGATATCAACATCCTTTCCCACGTCCCATTGCTTAAGACGGTCTTGAGTTTTGAGTCTCCTCCACAATACTAACCACAGGTGAATAGCATGTCTAGGAATTCCATAACTTGACCACACAAGATGAGACCATTCTTTCTCATTACCACGCTGCCGTATGGTATGCCAAACTTCAAGCGTAGAAAAGTCTTTAAGAATACCATCATGTGATTTCCAAAAGATTTTGTCGACCTGATCTTCATTAATAGTAGGAACTATAAGTTGAAATAAGTTCGGAAAACGGTTGAACCAAGCTATGAGCCACGTCCATTCACCATCAGAAATAACATCACTAACCTTAGCATGAATGCGAAATCCTGCACTTGCAATTGCACGATAAGAGACATGGTTTATAAGAGGGCAGTGAGTGTTCCAATTATCAAACCATATAGAGGTATTTTGACCATTCCCAATCACATGCCAAAAATGGGGCCAAAGTACATTACGGATTTGAAGCAGCTTACGCCAACCCCAACTCACATTAGAAGCCAATTTGACGTCCCAAAAACTCCTATTATTTAGTTTGTACGCGTGAATCCATTTTACCCACAAGGATTCCTTGTGTGTTATAAGCTTCCACACATGCGTAGACATCAACGCAACATTAAAATTGTCCAACTTACGAATGCCAAGGCCTCCTTCAATTTTAGAAAGACAAACATCGTCCCAAGAAACTTTAGCTTTACGTCGCTTCATGTCACCTTGACACCATAAGAAGCCACACATTAGTTGCTCAATATCTTTCATAATACCAACGGGAAGGATGAAGACGGATGCCCAATATATATGCATAGAAGATAAGACTGAAATGATAAGTTGACGCCGCCCTGCAAAAGAAAGCCATTTATTCTTCCAATCACCCATTTTCTTACGAACTCTTTCAACAAGAATCTTGCAATCCTTATAAAGAAGACGAGAAGATATAAGAGGAACACCCAGATACTTCATGGGGAGAGAACCTTCTTCAAAAGGCATGATATGTAAAATAGAAGCTCTCACACAATCACTTACATTACATAAGAAAATCGTGCTTTTCGGAATACTTGGAACTAGCCCCGACACACCTTTAAATTCCTCAAGAGACTCCATTATGACTCTAGACGAATCAACATCACCACGAGCAAAAACTATAAGATCATCCGCAAAACAAATGTTGATAATTTTCTGTTTGCTACACCGATTATGATATTTAAAACTATCATCTTCTCGAACCCTACGTTTCAAAATAAGCGTTATAACTTCCATAACCAAAGTGAATAAATAAGGAGACAAAAGATCTCCTTGCCGAAGACCACGCTTTCCTTTGAAATACCCATGTAGATTACCATTAACGTTAATGGAGAACGAAGTGCTTGTGACACACGCCATTACCCACTTAATCAATGTCGAATGAAAACCAAATCCTTTAAAAATACCCTCCAAGAAACTCCAACTAACCGTGTCATACGCCTTTTGGATATCAATTTTAAACGCACATCTAGGAGGACCTCGATTCAAATGATAGTTATGCATTAATTCCTGAGTGAGAAGGATATTATCCGATATGCTACGGCCCGGAACAAAAGCGGACTGATTATTACTAACCACATCATCCAACCCATCCTTGATCCGATTTGAAATAATTTTACTTATACATTTGTAAATTACGTTGCAACATGAGATAGGACGAAAGTCATTAACACAAGTGGGACTGGATACCTTCGGAAGCAGGGCAATAATCGTGTGATTGACCTCTTGAAGAAGCTTCCCGTTAGTAAAGAAATCCCTAACCGCATTACACATATCTCCACCTACAACGTCCCATGCTTTCTTAAAAAAGACCGATGTAAAACCGTCCGGACCCGGAGCTTTGTCATTACCAATGGAGAACATAGCACTTTTAATCTCAGAATCCAGAACATCACAAACCATATTGTCGGCTTTTATTTGACTCACACGTTTGACAAAAAGGCCATCGTCATTTAAAACGTCAACGTGTTCTTCAACACCTAAAAAGTTGACATAGTGATTAACAAAAACATTAGGTACATCAGTACCTTCATGAATAACGTTATTATGGTTTGTAATGCAGTCCACATGCCCTCTACTCACTCTAGCTTTCACCGAACGGTGAAAGTAAGCTGAGTTAGAATCACCTACTTGAAGCCATTCAATTTTCGCCTTTTGTTTTAAGAACCTCTCCTCATCTATAGAAGCTTGATTAAACGCCCTTAAGTATAGAGCGTCCTCATCACGAAGAACAATAGAAGTAGGGTCCTTATCAAGCGCTTTTTGAACCTCATCCAGCTCATGACGTAAACGAGTAACACGCTCATGAATATTGCCTTGCAAAAGAAGAAGTTTTCGAAATGGTTTCTTCAACAACCTCATTTTCTTGACAAGTTGGAACATATTATAACCACTAACAATGATATTCCAGTGCTCGTCTATCACCTTCAAGAACTCCGATTTATACGCAAGAAAATTGAAAAATTTAAACGGCTTTAATTTAAAGCAAGCTGGATGTTATAAACGCACGCAATCTTCTATGACAAATTGACTAACCACAAAAACATACCATGTATGATATATCCTAATTATGAAAACGAAATAACAGAAACATAGAAAGTGACCATTGTATTTTTCAAGCCGGCCTTCACGTAAATACTCTCACGGGACCCTTCTAAATGTTTACTCATTTAATTTAATAAATTTGATTGAAGTGACAGTACGGTCACCGAAGAAAGTAGTGGTCACCGGTGGGACAATGACTATGAACGAGTGTTAATTAGCAAAAAAATGAATGAGATGTGATTTCGGAATTGAGCGAAGTGAAGACAGTGTACATTTTGTTAAAGGTAATGTGTATAAAGTATCAGCTTTTGAAACCCACATTGGGTGGGGAAAAGAAAATTTTATTGTATATATACTTTGGTGTTATCCAACTGCTAAATTGTGTTGTGTACTATGTTTATGGTTGTGTGCTTGTTATGTGGTTAAATACAAAGCCAGGTACCCGGTCATGAACTTATACGATTCTCAATTTTTGTTTACTTGCGGAACCAAACATAGAATCTGCTTACAAACCAATTCAATAGCAAGCATATAAATCATCCTCGTCATCCAGATTTACACCTTAATTCAAAAATGGACATGTTAGTGTAAGTTTAGTGATAATCTATAAGTAAGGCTACACGAATAGAGCTTGTTCAACTGTTTAAGTTTAACAAGAGAAACAAACTAACACGAACAGTTAAGATGTTTTAATCTTCTATATATGACCTCTCAATATATTCCATATGAACCGACTATTGAGCATGCAAGATATGATAAACCACAAGAACATACACTTGCATAGTAGCATATATCATACACCGTAAAACCTTTTTCAGCCATCAAAATTAATTTATATAGTAGTAAACATAAGTTAGACCCAATATAACACTATACAAGCCAATCAAGGCACAATTTCGTATGCTCCTAAAACCATATACCCACCCTTTACAACTCAAAACCATCCCTATAACATCTAAGGGGGCATTGTTATGATAGGGACTACTTGAGGCAGTCAATCTCCAAGAAATAGATAAAAGAGACGGATTGATAAGGCCCTTAGAGCGGGCAAGACTCCAAGAAATATAGAGAGATAAGACTTGAAACTAAGTTTCTTTTTCGTTCATTTCATATCCATTCTAAATGAGTTACAAGTATTTATAGGAAAGAAATATGCAGTTAAATATGCAGTTACGTACTAGACAAAGGAAACATGCAATGAACATGAGATCATGCTAAAACTAAAAATAAAGAAGGAGGTGGGATATGTATGCTCCACTAAACACATGCATACATGACTAAAAACAAACTGTTGACCATGTCTTGACTCCAACTCGTATCAATACTCCCATCCTGAAAAACGGCCTTGTCCTCAAGGCCGGGGTTTCCATAGTCCACGGTGAATGTCTCCCAAGGTGGCTCGTGTTCGGATTCAAGAAAAACAAACTTTGGCGGATGAAATTGATGACCGGGATGAAATGTCTCCCCATACAGCGCAAGATGGCTAACATGTCCTCGATGAGCAAGGGAAGGCTAACTCGAGTTTGTAGTGCCACTTCATTTTGGATCTTGGTCATTGATGAAGCGGAGGCGATGACTAACTTGTCCTTGATGAGGGTGGAAAAGTCACAGGTTTGATGAAGGGTAGCCGTATCATGCTGGACTATTGGTGGCAACGGGGTAGGAGGAGGAGTGGAGGTGGCTACCTCGATGTCAGTCTTGATGATCGTTGTAGAAACATTGATGGTAGTGGTGTTATGGACTGGGACATTTTCTATATTGGTGATAGATGAAGAGGACACGATGAGAACTTGAGCCGTTGTTTTCTCGGGTTTAGCGTTATTGGTAGTGATAGGCGTACTAGTGTTCTGATGGTTCGTGACATCGGTGCTGATGTTTGTGAAGTTTGTGACGACAGGAATTTGTGTGACAACCTGGGTTGCGGTCTTGGTCATATCGGTTTTGGTGGTGTTGGTGTTGGAGACGGAAGTGGCAAGGAATTTGGCCACGACGGCTTCAAGTTTGGATATGTTGTTGGCCAGGGTGGCCATAAATTCTTGTAGGGAAGGTGGGGATCGTCTTGGAGGTGTCGAGTAAGTCGATGAAAGCACCATTTGTTATGATAGGGACTACTTGAGGCAGTCAATCTCCAAGAAATAGATAAAAGAGACGGATTGATAAGGCCCTTAGAGCGGGCAAGACTCCAAGAAATATAGAGAGATAAGGCTTGAAACTAAGTTTCTTTTTTGTTCATTTCATATCCATTCTAAATGAGTTACAAGTATTTATAGGAAAGAAATATGCAGTTAAATATGCAGTTACGTACTAGACAAAGGAAACATGCAATGAACATGAGATCATGCTAAAACTAACAATAAAGAAGGAGGTGGGATATGTATGCTCCACTAAACACATGCATACACGACTAAAAACAAACTGTTGACCATGTCTTGACTCCAACTCGTATCAATACTCCCATCCTGAAAAACGGCCTTGTCCTCAAGGCCGGGGTTTCCATAGTCCACGGTGAATGTCTCCCAAGGTGGCTCGTGTTCGGATTCAAGAAAAACAAACTTTGGCGGATGAAATTGATAACCGGGATGAAATGTCTCCCCACAGCGCAAGATGGCTAACATGTCCTCGATGAGCAAGGGAAGGCTAACTCGAGTTTGTAGTGCCACTTCATTTTGGATCTTGGTCATTGATGAAGCGGAGGCGATGACTAACTTGTCCTTGATGAGGGTGGAAAAGTCACAGGTTTGATGAAGGGTAGCCGTATCATGCTGGACTATTGGTGGCAACGGGGTAGGAGGAGGAGTGGAGGTGGCTACCTCGATGTCAGTCTTGATGATCGTTGTAGAAACATTGATGGTAGTGGTGTTTTGGACTGGGACATTTTCTATATTGGTGATAGATGAAGAGGACACGATGAGAACTTGAGCCGTTGTTTTCTCGGGTTTAGCGTTATTGGTAGTGATAGGCGTACTAGTGTTCTGATGGTTCGTGACATCGGTGCTGATGTTTGTGAAGTTTGTGACGACAGGAATTTGTGTGACAACCTGGGTTGCGGTCTTGGTCATATCGGTTTTGGTGGTGTTGGTGTTGGAGACGGAAGTGGCAAGGAATTTGGCCACGACGGCTTCAAGTTTGGATATGTTGTTGGCCAGGGTGGCCATAGATTCTTGTAGGGAAGGTGGGGATCGTCTTGGAGGTGTCGAGTAAGTCGATGAAAGCACCATTTGTTATGATAGGGACTACTTGAGGCAGTCAATCTCCAAGAAATAGATAAAAGAGACGGATTGATAAGGCCCTTAGAGCGGGCAAGACTCCAAGAAATATAGAGAGATAAGACTTGAAACTAAGTTTCTTTTTCGTTCATTTCATATCCATTCTAAATGAGTTACAAGTATTTATAGGAAAGAAATATGCACTTAAATATGCAGTTACGTACTAGACAAAGGAAACATGCAATGAACATGAGATCATGCTAAAACTAACAATAAAGAAGGACGTGGGATATGTATGCTCCACTAAACACATGCATACACGACTAAAAACAAACTGTTGACCATGTCTTGACTCCAACTCGTATCAGGCACCCACAATAACAATTATATCACCTAGAACATTAAAAAAATAATAATAAAAAAAAAAACAAACAAACATAATTACCAAGCTCAACCTTCACGTACATATCAAACAACTCAACATCCATAAACACCGCTCCAACAAACTCGTGAAGACCAAGTCGATCAATCAAACTTCCATTATTAACGATGATGGTATTTCGTCCTATAGGAATTTATATATGATTAACAACATAAGCATTTTACACAAAAATATTGCTTTAGCATTCGGTAGACAATTCATCCACTACTATACTTTAGACTTCTCATGACGGGCACTTTTTAGCGACAAAGGATGCAGTAGTGATCATCATACCCAAAGTCGGAACTTGATAGCATATAGCACCACTTCAAACCCATAAAACAAATTCTTTAAACCTTTGAATACCTTGATATATGTCTTATGATAGCGTTTTTACATTTCATCATACTCAACTTAATCTTCCTTACCTGATCTTCTACCGTCCACGAGACACCATCCTCCTCATTCACATTTTCTATTGCTTCCGGTGAGTCACACGCAGTCGAAAAGCCCTTTTTCGTACAAAAAATATCTAATACTTCCAATATCGCTTCTAGAATGGACTACGGAGGATCTTCCCGACGCCTTCCAGAACACAAAAACCTTAACTTATTATTTCACAACGCACCATCAAAACCAAATACAAAATAGTCGTCTTTCATACGGTCAAAGACCCACGTTCAACTTTAATAAGTCCACCATTCATGAATACGGAGTATAACATAGAAAGAAACTGTTACATTTTTCATGCCATTACGTAGATACTCCCACCATTCAGATTTCAAAGTTAGTAACTGATGACGGAATAAGGTGTGGTGATCAAGAAAAAAAAAAACGAATGAGATATATATGGTATGATCGTGGAATTGAAGTGAAGAAAATAATGTACATCTTGTAAAAGGACTATTTGTTATTACTATGAAGTATCAGATTTTCAATCCCACAACAGGTGAGAAATACAAGTTTTTATTGTTTATATACTGTGGTGTTGTGATAACATAGCAAGTTGAGGTGAGTGTGATATTGTTGGTTATATGTGTTATTTGGAGTTCTAAAATTGTTCTTGAGTAACTCCATAGGACACTCTGGCCAATAATTCATACAATATTTCACAATTTTTTAATAGGAAATAATTTGGATGTTTATCTCATGTGCCTATTATAGTGTCTAATCCATTCATTGTTTAACACATGGATTTCATAATTTCTCTAACATCAAACTTATCACTTATCTTGTCAAGCGTATAGTGATATTTCTTAATTAGGCATAAAATTAAGCATGTCAATCACTATTTTTTTTATATGTGTTATTTGGAGTTATAAAATTGTTCATTAATAACTCACACCACACTCATCAGCCAACAATTCTTACAATTTTTTCTGTTAAAAAATAAACACGACGAAAATTGAATTTTTTAGCTCTCAAGTAACAAGAACATGATCAACATAAACATTGTTTTTGGCTTTAGTAATTCACAAATATAGATCATTTAGATACATTAAAGGTAACATGAATATGATCATACAAAGGATTTCTATAAATATTAGTAATAAATATGATTGAAAGCAATGCAAATATGAACGTACCATGAGCAAAGAATAATTGGTCATCTCGCCTGCTGAATACATTTAAGATCTTCCCACATCAGTTGAGATATAACGTATATCGTGTTAAATAAGGTGTATATCGTGTAACAGAAAAAGAATGAGATATAATGTATATCGTTCAACTTTAATAAGGTGTGATGATTTATGAATGCATGTTAAAAAACAGAAAAAGAATGAGATATAATGTATATCGTGTTTTCATACCCACATCAGTTGAGGAAAAGAACTTTTGTTGTTCATATAGTTTGGTGCTACCAAATTTGATTAATTGCCATTGTATATATGTTGATGGTTGCTCAATTTAAAAAAGTTATTGCAACTCATCAATTTAAAGATAAAGAGATACTCAATTTTTTTTAGTAAGTACAAACTCTCAATTTTATTTTATTTTTTTATTATTTATTTATTTATTTATTTATTTTTTAAGGAGTAAATGCCGGGCATACTTAATTTAACTTTGATCCCATCATTGGTATTCTCATTATTAGTAGTAATGGTGACGAGAAGTTGATTTCCAATACAAACACACTTTTGCTCTGTATTAGCTTTTCTCTCAACTTACGCAATTTGGCTTACAAGATATTTTGTATGGATGTGACAACTAAGTAAATGATTTTCTCCATGTTTACACATCGGGAACTAACATGATCAAAATGGGTACGTACGTGGGTTTCTTTTCCGTTATTCTCATGCAGGCATGCATACGATTATAAGACCAAATTAAAAATGCTTGCTTTGTGTATGCTAGAGAATGGTTATGTAGCTTCTTTCCATATTAATGTTACTGCACCAAGTCAAGTCGTGTTGAGGCAAACTTCAGCTATATCTTCAAAGGCGTCACATCGCAAATGAACTCGCTTCTCATATTGTTTAAGGCTCCGACACCCCTACTGGAGCCTATAATCTGAAAATACAAAGCCAAAAATTGAAACAAAACTGATTTTAGAATTTCAAGAGCTTAACTTCTAGCTTAGAGTGACCGAAAGATTGTGTAACTCAAAATAACACCACCATTTTGAGTTGGAGAGCAACATTCTAGCCATATAGATCTTAATATCGAAGCCACACTTTGGTGTTGCAATGGCCTGATTCCACTTAACCCGAACAAAGTAGCTGAAAGAAATGCAATCTAAGGAATTGTTAAAAACAAAGAAAGAGACTGCCACATTTTCGTGCTTAACATAGATACTCCTATGAGACCCTCCCCCCACATCTAACACCACAGTCACCACCATCCGCATGAACAACCACACTAATATCAACTGTAAATATCTACCGTTGCACCACCCGCAAAAAGAGCACCATTTGTGATAGAACTGAATGTGAATAGTGTGATGAGGTGTGAAACTAACTGAAAAGTGAATGAGATATGATTGTGGAAGTGAAGTGAAGATAACATGATTGCACGCTGGAATCCTTCTTATTGTAGAATATCGCTTTCATGGTTGCACGTTGGAACATGAGACCTGTAAATCCAATTCTTTAGACCTTTGAGTCCCTGCTTCGCTAACAAAGAAAGAGACTATTACATTTTTCGTGCCACCACGTAGATACTCCACCATACCTCAGCTCCACTACCTTTACACCGCAAAAATGTCAGGGTTTGTGATGATTATAACTACTAACCACGAGTGACAGTATAAGGTGTGATGATCAAGAAAAAACGAATTAGATTAAAGTGAAGACAATTTACATCTTGTAAAAGGATTATTAGTTATTGCTATGAAGTATCAAATTTTCAATCCCACATCCGGCGAGGAATAGATGTTATTTTTGTTTATATATTGTGGTGTTGTGAAAATGACAAGTTTGCGATAAGTGTGATGTTGACTTCTTCCTGAGCTTCAGAACTTTAATATATAAGTTCTGACCGTTCATTAAGAAGGCAATTCATACAATTTCACACATTTTTGCTTATTTTATAAATAAATAATTAACTGCAATACCATCTTAAAAAAGGCAATTCACACAATTTCTCACTTTTTGCTTATTTTAAAAATAAATTATTACCAGATTACCATCATTTTGTATTATTACCATCACTTATTGTTAAAGCGATAATAATAGAGATTACTTACTTGCTAATTCATATAAGTTCTCGACCTTTTCTTTTAGAGTAACTGTTAGTCGCGGAATAAGGTGTGTGATGATTATGAATGAATGCTAATTCACATAAGAGCACTTTGGGTTATTCTATAAAAGGTGTAGATTGGCAGGAACACCCTGACTTCGGGTGTCTTTTGCACCAGCCATTGTCCACCCCGCAAGGAATAGCTCCGATAACTCTACTGGCCTAGTGGGGCACCAATTGGAGTGAGTACAAGCCAAGACTTGAACCCCTGAGCTATTATTCCACAAAGTCTCTTCAGTGTGCCAATAGATTTTGCGGAGGTGGTACCTATATGAAGCACTTTGGGTTATTAATCGTGATAACAAGTGCTTCGGGCTATGCAACGGACGAATGTCACTTGGCTGAGACCATATGGCTAATATTTAACAAGTGAATGGACGAACGTCAACATTATAATTAATCATGTTTCTACAATTTCACTCACTTACTAATCACTTAATGTACAAAGGATTTATAAATAATAACAGCTACATATATTAACCTCATGTTTCAGAGGATCGCATATATGTTTTGCAGTAATTTATTTTTAATTACACACGTTGTATGTTTGCTCCGAACAATGTTGAAGCCATGGTGAACTATGCACATCATAGTCGCTTGATAATTATGAACTTCCAAACTTAAGCTCGACATTTGCACAGTTTTGATGACGTTGTCTAACAACTGTCGCAGCCGGGAATCAAACCCCAGTCTCCTGGGTGAAAGCTGGACATCCTAATCCCTGGACGACAATGGAATATGTTAGTTCTTGTGTAAAAAGAATATGGTGATCAACATAAACATTGTTTTTGGCTTTAATGATTCACAAATATATAGCATTTAGGTACATCAACACAAGGGATGAGCACGGTACCGATCCCGTACCGAATTAGTGGTACCGATTTTTTCTCGAGCATAAATAGTGCTACCGGTATCGTACCGAACGGGATTCGGATACCGGTACCGGTATCGGTTTCGGTACCGGTACCGGTACCGGGAAATCGGGTTTTTCCCGTTTTTATTCGGGAATTTCTCGATTTAGTACCGGTCCCGTACCAAATTAGTGGTCCTGAATTTTTTTTCACCTTATATCTTAGTCCCGGTACCGTACCGTATATCGGGAACGGTACCGGTACGGTTCCGGTTCGGTTCCGGGATTCGGGTCGAAATGCTCATCCCTACATGAACTTAGTATTGAGAATTAACAGACTGTATAAATTATGCGTTATCACATTCACACATGAACTCAGTATTGAGAATTCAGTATGTGAAAAAACCACAAAAAAAGAGATTGTCACATTTTTGCCATTTCACGTACATAGATACTCCCACGAGATCCTCTCCCACACTCAACACCACAATCACCACCATCTGGATAAACAACCCTTACATGCGGGGAGGCTGTGGGAGGGGTGGTTCCTGTACGGGAACACCGCCGCCGACCCTGCGATGAGGCTGCGGGAGGCCCCGTTGCGGGGAACGTTACCGCACAGGAAGAGAAGAAAAAGTGACCGTTGAGCATTAAATTTTTGAACGTTGGACAAGAGAAGAAAAAGTGAATGTTTACCATCACAAAAAGTGATATTTTATATCTGTATCACTGTATGTATGGAAGGGATGGTGGTGTGTGCAGGCCAATGAAGAAGAGAACTCACTTTTCATTTTTGGTTGTGTTTTGGCTATAATTGCATGTTCAGTCCCTGCATATTTGTTTTTGCTATAAATGACTTTGTTTTCTCTTATAAATACTTTATTCAATGTTAATAAAAATGTATTGTTTATTTTTAATGTAGTTTGTATTTTTATTTGACATTTAGTTTGTTTAAATTTTAAAGTAGAATTTAAAAAAGAAAAAGAAAAAAAAAATAAGTGAGTGAAGGGTGAGTGGTGTGTTGCCAACAAAAAGTGAGTGAGTGAAGGAAAAAGTGGGGGGATTATGTGGCATAAGGGGATTGGGTACAAGTGAGTGAAGGGATTTGGGGTGAGGGGTGTGTTGCCAACCCCCTAACACTAACTGTATATATCCACCACCACCTCTAAAAACAGCACCATTTGTTATTAAACTGAATGCGGATAGTGTGATGAGAAAAAAAAATGAATAAGGTATAATCGTGTAAATGAATTGAAGATAGTGTACATTTTGTATATAGTTGTTTGGTTTTTAATCCCACATCGATAAGGAAAATGAACTTATTGTTGTTTATATATTGCCGTGCTATGGAATTAGTTAATTTATTCGTGTTTTATGCTGATTGGGTGATGCATTATTGATGTTAATACATATATATAACCTCATATTTTAATTTTTTTTTCCACATTCAACGATTATTTTGTATTATATACCACAACTACTCAATTGAAATTTACTATCATCTTTTTGTATTATGTTATAGCTAATAACATCACTTATTTCTAAACCACTAGTGGCGGAATAAGGTGTGATGATTATGAATGAATGCTAATTAAGAAAGAATGACCATTTATTTTTAATTTTTTATTTCTTTTGTACAATGTCTTTATAAATAATAACAAAAGAAAAGGAACTTCATGTATTATATGATAATCACAATATCTCTATAGGAATTTGTTAATTTACTCTTGACTGAAACATGTTATATGTTGCTCCAAACAATGTTCAACCGATACGATATTAAATAACGACTATTAGTACTTATATGAGCCTATAAATTGAGGCTCCACATTAACATACTTCTAATTACAAAAGGATATAAAATTTGTAAATTAGAAAAAAAGTTTCATTCATAAAATAAACGAAACTGGTTTTGCAATACGAGATTGTAACAACTCACAACTCGCAAGTTGTGAAGAATTTAGACTTTGAAGTGCTTAACTTTTAGCTTAGAGTGAACGAAAGATTGTGTAACTCAAAATGACACCACCAGTTTGAGTTGGAGAACAACATTTTAGCCATATAGATCCCGATATCGAAGCCACACTTTGGTCTTGCAATAATAGCCTGACTCAACTTAACCCAAACAAAATAGTTGAAACAATGCGATGTAAGACATTGTAAAAAAGCTTCTTTAAAGATAAAAACAAAGTAGAAAATTTTTTTAAAAAATAATAAAAAGTTCCATTGCCGGGAATATTCGAATCCGGGTCTCCTAAGAGATGATTTGGTATATGATGGTGAAAATAATAATAGCAACTAAAGAGGGTGGCAAAGCTTGTAATGATCCTATAATGTTGATTACCAATCCTAAGTCAAGTTGTGTTGAGACAATCAATAGTTATATCTTCATCGATCAGCATCGCAATGGCACTTATATATCTTTTATAGCTTATAACCGGAAGAAGAAAAACAAAGAATGAAATATAAACCGATTCTATCAATGCAGTTTTAGATCTTCAAGAACCAAGTTAATTGCTTTTGTACAATGTTTTCATAAACAATAACCATAAGTATCAAGTTCATATACTAACATTATGAATATAAAAATTATTGAAATAAAAAGAGAGAAGAAATTGTAGGCACATATTTCAAATAAGAAAAGAGAAATAATAGGGAGATATATCTATAATTAATCTAATATTTGTGGTTATGGTTTATTGATACGACCCGAGATAGGTAGTATCGATAGTTACCACTTCAAGCGGGTGCTTGCTCCCTAAGAATTAAAGACTAAGAAGAAGAGAGATTCACTTAACAAATTATAACTTTCAATGATAAACAATGGGGTATAAATACCCAAATAAACCTAACTTATAACACAAGTCGATAATGAAGACATTCCTAATACGACACAAACACATATCCTAAACATTACGATAGTTATCCTAATACGATAGCCTTGTGCCATTAACCGCAGGCGTAACACATAGTAGTGTTTATTTTGTATTTGATAAGTTTGATTTTGTTTGTTTTTATATTTGCTTCGTCGATTCGTCATATACAAGTTTGAGGCAAGACAATTTATGTATATTGTTATTTGTCTGATTATAAGTTAAACAGTGAATAATCAAAAGAACATGACGAATGATAATTTTGGAGACATGCATGCATGTGTTATAGTCTCCACAAAGGGGCACGTCTCGATAAATTAAAAAGAAAACAGTTCATGTTTCGACCCAAATGAATGAGGAGTCAACGAAAAATCATCCAATTATAGATGCCTCATTTTTTATCTGGGAGAGCAAGATTTTCGCTTTATTAATCCCGATAACAAGTACACACTTCGGGTTTTGTAATGGCCGTATTTCACTTAGCCCAAGCCATGTGGCGAAGTTGCTAATCTCTTCACTAGTCACCACTCACCACCGTTTCGTACCAAAGGATGATCAACACAAGTGAATGGACAATCGTCTACACTATAACTGATCATGTATCCATTTCACTCATATACTAATCACTTAATGTATAATGATTTATAAATAATACCAGTTACATATATTAATTTCATATTTAAAAGACGATCACATCATGCAGTAACTTATTCTTCATTATACACATGTTGCATGTTTGCTCCAAACAATGTTGAAGCCATAAATGAACTATGCGCATTATAGTCGCTTGATAATTATGAACTTCCAATTTGAGCCTCGACATTAACACACTTCTAAATGATGAGTTTGTCTAACGACTGCCAGTCTGCCACTGCCGGGAAATCGGGAATCATACCCGGGTCTCATAGATGAAAGCCGGACATCCTAACCCCTGGACGACAATGGAATATGTTTAGTTCTTGTAGACAAGAATATGGTCAACATAAACATTGTTTGTGATTGAAGTGAATGTGAATAGTGTGATGAGAAGTGACGGCAAAAGGTGTGATGATCAAGAAAAATGAATAATGTATAATCGTGTAATTGAATTGAAGATAGTGTACATTCTGTAAATAGTTTATTGGTTTTCAATCCCACATCGATAAGGAAAAAGAAATTTTGTTATTTATATATTGTGGTTCTAAAATGTTAGGAAATTGATTTGTCTTATGTTGATTGTTGATGTGTTACTTGAGGTTGTATGTTATGTTATTACATATACAATATATAACCTTGGTCTCGTTGTCAACAATGAATTTAATACAAAACACTAATTTTTTTCCCTCATTCAACGATTATTTTGTTTTATATACCACACTAATCAACTGAAATTTACTACGAATAATCTTTTTGTATTATGTTAGAGCTAATAACATCACTTATTTCTAAAGCAGAAACAATAGCAATTACTGTACTTATTAATTCATACTAGAGTATAAGTTTTTCAACTTTTTATAGAATAACAACTAGTAGCAGAATAAGGTGTGATGATTATGAATGAATGCTAATTAAGAAAGAATGAGATGATTTGCTACATATATGATTGTTAAATTAAACTGAAGACATAATAGTGTTTATTTGTGTTTGATAAGTTTGTTTTTGTTTATTTTTATAATTTTCGTCAATTCTTCCTAATCATGTATCTACAATTTCATTCAAATGCTAATAATCTGTGTTGTACAATGTCTTTATAAATAAAAACTATTAACTTCATGTGTTATATGAGAATCAGAATATCTCTATATCAACTTGTTAACTTATTCTTAACTAAAACATGTTACATGTTGCTCCAAACAATGTTCAGCCTATACGATATCTTTATACTTATGAGCTTATAAATTTGAGGCTCCACATTAACATACTTCTTCTGATTAAAAGAGGATAGAAAATTTGTATGCTAGAAAAACTTCATCCTAAAAAAAAAAAAAAAAAAAAAAAAAAAAAAAAAAAAAAAAGTTCCATTGCCGGGAATCGAACCCTGGTCTCCTGGGTGAAAGCCAGATATCCTAACCGCTGGACGACAATGGATGTTTGCTATTTTTCTGTTAAAACTTCTTTATAACATATAGTTATTTATCATTTGATTGGTAAAAATCAAAATACAAAACAACAATATCTAAGAATCTTTTATCGTTCATAACAATCAGCTGAGACATTTTTTGTTACTCCAGTTAACAGTTTTGTATTAAATCATCAACTTGGTTGTCAAGTTAACAGTTTTGTATTAAAACATTATGAAAATGCATTGACTGTTGCTGTAAAAAATATTATACTACAGTTAACAGTTTGCTTTAACAACAACATAATTCACGTCAACTTCTAAATATATATATTTTAAATCATCAACATGGTTGTCAAGTTATGTGGTTTGATATACGAGTAGTAAGTTAAGATGTTCTGAACGTATAAAACCCGTTTTCAGAAAGTCTAAAATTTTAGCGTGATGAATAGTGTCATAAACTTATTCTTAAGAGGTTTTTGTTTAAGGTTATACTAGATTACTAGGCTTATAAACATATTTGATCCATTAGTAAAATTAGTTTGACTTCAAAAACGATACTCGGTCACCGTACGGATGTAAAATAAAGAGATTCAGAGATTTATGTTACTCGATTTGCAATTACAACAAACTCACTCTCATATTCGGCCACTGAACCCATTTGCAAGAGCTTAGAGAGTGCATATTTCGCGTCCTGATCGTTGCCGCCTGATGTCATGAATAATAATCAAGTGATTAATAACTCAAAAAAAAAAAATTATGAATAGTACCCGCGATGAACAATACCCCGATGAACATTTTTTTTTTTTTTTTTTTTAATAGTTGGAACCCTAGTCGTAAGCCCTCTCAACAAGAGCTCTCAATAAATGCACCAATTGATACGACATGGTTAGTGGTTATATCAGGATGAGGCACCATTTTTAGCGTGTGCGAGCTTTTTGAGAAAATAGAGAGAAGAACTGGAAATTTGTTTATCTTAAACTTTTATTGATTGCCTCATTCATAATAATGATTCGGTATATATTACCGAATAACCCTAGTTTGTAAAACAAGCCAAACATAAAGACGTATATAAACAATAACACTTTCCTAATATGACACAAAGACATATCCTAAATAAATATAACATGGCATAAAGCCCGAGGCGTATCACATTACATCACTCTTGGTAGATGTTGATGATATTCTTCTTACTAGCAAAGATACCTCATCCCTACGACATATCAAGAATCAACTTCACAACATGTTCAGTAACAAAGATTTGGTCCAATCCACTATAACTTGGGAACCGAAGTTTTGAGAGACTCTTCTAGTTTTGCAATGAATCAGAGGAAATATGCCTAAGATTTACTCAAGTATGCAAACTCCATTGACCTTTCCACTATAACCTGTTGCAACACCAACGGATCCAATCCTCAAACTCAACGATACAGATGGTGAATTGATTTCTGATCATACACTTTACAGAACCACTGTTGGCAAACTATTTTACCTCACAATCACCAGGCCATACCTTTCCTTTGCAATAAGCACAACACACGGAACAATAACAACTTCACGTTAGCCCAATCCTCCACCTCAGCAATCTGACTCAGCAGCCGTCATCCATGATGTCAGAAGATACAACCTTCACAAGAAGCAAATCATACACAAGTTGTAACAATACAATGTAATAGTTAGATATTTCAAGATATTTATGCTAGATTTTAGTTAGTTGACTTTCTAGTTTGACTTTTTCCTTGTACTTGGTATAAATACCCTACTTGTATCAATTGTTCATTTTAGGGAGAAATTTCCCAAATCATTCTCTATAAAATTCAATACAACCAAATACTACGTATCTTTTGAGTGAACTGATTCATTTTAGCGCAAACAATAACTTTGTAGCTTATTCTAATAGCGCCTTAAACAATCAGAACTAGAGAGCATTTGAGATCATTACTTTTATCGGGGATTATAAGCAATACGACACTACAAGGATCAGGAGAACAGGCGTCGAGGGTTTTCCCGTCGACATTATGTCGACGGCATAAGGCACAAAACGACAAAAAAAACGCTTGACCGAGCCCAGCTGCGTTGAATTTTTCATAATCGTATTTTCCCGTCGACATGTCGATGGGACCATTTTAGAATATTTTTTTAGCCTCAATAATTCACCAAAGTTGGGCGCGAAATTTACCCGCTAATATATTACCGTCGACATGTCGACGGGAATATATTAATAACGTTTTATCTCGTAGTTAACGTGTGATTAAGCATAATAATTATTATGTTTAAGAGTCCCGTCGACATGTCGACGGGAGTATATTACTAATTATAAACGTTTTTACTAAATGGGTAAAATATTGGGCGGGATATTTTCCCGCTTTCTTGTTCCCGTCGACATGTCGACGGGAATATATCTTCAAAAATCAGGCTATATATATCCTCTCAAATACATTCCCGTCTCATTTTTTTACCAATATATACATTCTCACAAAATTATTTCCGTCTCATTTTACACATCTCACAAATAATTCAATCGTCAATTTTTACAAGACACACATGACTTGGCGTGGTTGCACAGTTGAAGAGGAGTACTCAAAAATCTTGTCACACGAGCTCCTCTTTAATGAAGTTATGTTAACTTTTGGTCATGCAGTTTATGAGGAATATGGTGATTTTAAGGATGCTGAACCATGGATGAGAGACAAGATTATCGAATGGTGTAGGAAAAAGCCGTACTACAAAGAGTACATGGACGAGCTAGATGCTGCTAAAGCTCAAGCTGCTGTTGAAGCTCAAGTTCTTGCTGTTGGAGGTGACGACGTAGCTGAAAGTACGTTGGAAACAAAACTTGATAATCTGGGAAATAGGATCACAAATCTTGAAGCTACGTTTGCACATATCAAGGAAATGAGAGCAAGGAAGGGAAAAGATGGTGCGAGTTCGAGTAAAGCGGGAAGTAGCCGCAAAAAAAAATAAACGGGTTGTTTCGTTTGATATGTTGTTTTAGTTGTCGAGTTGTTTCGTTTGGTTGTCGAGTTGTTTAGTTTGAGTTGTTTCGTTTGGTTGTCGAGTTGTTAAGTTTGAGTTGTTTCCTTTGGTTGTTGAGTTGTTTAGTTGTTTAGTTTGGTTGTCGAGTTGTTTAGTTTAAGTCTGTATGAAAATGCATGTGGTTAAGAACTCTTGCTTGTTTTAAATAAACAGTTTGCCTTTGTGTTTGATAATTATTGCTCCTTCAGTTCTAATTATTGCTCCACAACAACAACATTTTATTAAACAACAACAACATTTTATTAAACATCAAAAACATCAACAACAACAACAAACAACAACAACAACAACGATAACAGTACTACATATGAAATTTATCCATGTCACCTACAAGGTCACGGAGTATTGCATCCGACTGACATGCGTGGTCGTGGTTGGGATACGTTGCCATGTCAAGTTTTGCCTCCAGCACCCTTAATTTTGTCTCTAACACCTGTTTTTGTGCCTCCAACACCTGTTTTTGTGCCTCCAGCAAGTTTATTCTAAGATTTTTTTCATGACAGTTTGAGCACCTTTTTGGAGTAGATCCAGAACCGCTTGATGTTGAAGCTCCCAGAGAACCGATCATCATTTTGGCGAGTCGTTCCTCCTTCCATAAAAAAAATTACATCCATGGTCGTCTGTCCCAGGCTGTTAAAGAGTAAAAACTATTATTATTAACAACTAACCAAATTATTTAAAGAAAAAATATGTAATTGTTCACCTGCGAGAAAGGACACGCATAGTATAGTTTACCACGGGAGTAAGATTTACACGATTCTCGCAGAACCACGTCTCCTCGTTCACAAGGACAAGGAAAAGCTTCAAATTCTCCCATCTTCTTCACCATGATAACAGTGTATGTTTGTGGTTGTGAGGTTGAGTGGTTGAATCGTGACCGGTGTGGCCCGATCTACAAGTTGAGGTGATAAAAGGTGGTGGCCAGAAAAAGATTCTGGCGACCGGAAAATGCTGGTGTCGCCAGAAAACAGAAACTGCTAGAGAGAGATATAGTGAGATGAGTATGTGTGTGTGTGTGTGTGTTTATATTGTGAGGATAAGGTGTTAGGTAGAGAGAGAGATATAGTGAGATGAGACATATCATGTATAACCATAGCATCTCGACTCGTTCGTTTAACATCTCATGTATAACCATTGCATCTCGACTCGTTCATTTAACATCTCATGTATAACCATTGCATCTCGACTCGTTCGTTTAACATCTCATATATAACCATAGCATCTCGACTCGTTCGTTTTAACATCGCATGTTTAACCATTGCATCTCGACTCGTTCGTTTTACATATCATGTATAACCATTGCATCTCGACTCGTTCGTTTAACATCTCATGTATAACCATAGCATCTCGACTCGTTCGTTTTAACATCGCATGTTTAACCATTGCATCTCGACTCGTTCGTTTAACATCTCAATTATATAATTAATTTAGTTTATTAATTTTATAAAACTTATTTTTTAATATTTTATAAAAGTATTTATAATAAATAATTTTTTTAATTATATTAAAGTAATTTTATAAAAGTATTTATAATAAAGTAATTTTATAAAAGTATTTATTATAAATTTTTTTTTAATAAAAGCTATTTTACCGTCGACATGTCGACGGGAATAAAACCGCCAAAAATTTCGTGAAAATTTTATACGCCCCGCCAAAACGCAAACGACAAAATTGTGTGATATTACCGTCGACATGTCGACGGTATTAGTAATAATATAAAAAAATTCGTTTATATTCCCGTCGACGGGATAAAAAAAGTTATACCAAAACCAGATCTGGTCAAAATTATTACTCATAACTTAGAAAAAAAAAATTAAACCATCGACACTCCCCTTCTCCGGCGATTGTACCACAACCACAGCACTCCACCACCACCACTCCCTCCACACCACACCACCTCCACCTCCACCACTCCTCCACCACCACATTATACCACCACCACATTATACCACCACCACAGCGCTCCACCACCACATTTACCACCACCACCACCACACGAGCACCACTGTGCACCACCTTCCCCCCTCATTTGTTTAATTCTTCCCCAACCCTTCACATGTTTAATTCTTCCCCTTCTCCCCCCCCCCCCCCCCCCCCTTTCTTTCTTGAAAAATAAACCATCGCAGGTGTTGATATAAATAATTGACTAAAAACATTATTCATATCTTCCGATATCTCTATGTTTTGATAATCACAAAACTTAAACTCATCAAACCAAAGATCATGACGTAAACACGTATTTAGTAATAAATAATCACTTTCACCAACTAATCACTTAAGGTATGAATAAACAAAGTGCTTAGTGCAATTTATGATCAAAGGGGTATTTAATTAACTAATACAAAGTTTATTTAATTATATAATCTTATTATATATTTTTGAAAAACACTTTTGGTAATAAGGAAAAATGTTTTAATCATACTAAATATATGATTTCAAATATTTAACCAAAATCAGTTAGTTTTTCACCAAATAAACTTTCCCCACAAAAAGACAAAGTTTCTGGCCGTTTCAGCTGGGCGGCCCCCTTAATTATAAAGGGCGGTCCCCTTAATTTTAAGGGGACCGGCCATGATTTAAGGGGACCGGCCACGCTCCTCTGTCAGAAACTTTTGCCTATAAATACCACATTAAACCTGGATTTTTTCTGGACCTTTTTGCACAAATACTTTCTGTTCTAGATCTCCATTTCAATCCTAAAAATCCTTTGATCATTGCATAAGCCTTTGTTTCCAAGTGATCCAAAGCCTCATTCTTTCAAGTGCAAAGAGAAGAATACTTCTATTAGAAGTATTACAACTTAGTATCATCTTGCTATCTAAGTTGTTTGTTTACATTTCCTTGTATATCTTTCATACTTTGGTGAATAAGGTGTATGTATTAGTAAACTAGATTTAGTTGAAGAATCTAGAATTGTTGTAAGTGTGAAGTGTGACTTGAAGTGAAGAAGAAGGGTTAGATAGTAGTGGTGATAGGAGATTGTAGCAATAGGAGCTTGTAGTGAAGAAATTAAGGATCTCTAGTGGAGAAGACTAGAAGACATTTGTAGATTGAAGTTGTGAAGACATTAGTGGCTTGAAGGTGTCAAGACATTAGTGCATTGAAGGTGTGAAGACATTAGTGGCTTGAAGGTGTCAAGACACTAGTGCATTGAAGTTGCAAAGATATTAGTGACTTGAAGGTGTCAAGACATTAGTACTTTGAAGGTGTGAAGAGAATAGAAGATTGGTGTATAGAAGATTGGTGTGTAGAAGATTGGTGTGAAGAAAATAGTAGATTGGTGTGAAGATTGGTGTGTAGATTGGTGTGTAGATTGGTGTGAAGATTGGTGTGTAAATTGGTGTGTATATTGGTGTGTACGGTTTTCTCCGCCATAAAGGAGGTCTTTGATCTAGTGAAGAAAACTCTCGAGTAGGTGACTCGGGGAGTGGAGTAGGGCAAGGAAGGTGTCCTTGTAGCCGAACCACTATAAATCCTTTGTGTCTCGGTTTGATCTTTCCATCTCTCACTCTTTGATTTATTACTTATTTGCATTTCACACATAGTCATAATTTATAGTATTGTGCATATGATTGATTTCACATAAAGATCAAACTAAAATCCATTCATAAAACTAATCTTACAAAAACCAACCTAGTACATATAATTATATCTATACACTACTATACATATATATGCTTACACAAAAATATATGAAATTGTATATTCTTTCCAAACATTATACATAAACATTGTATATATAAAACCTTTAATAAATCTTGTATTTATACTTTTGTAGTTAAGTGTTTTGAAATTGTACATTATACATAAGTAGTATTTATACAAAATCATAAATTAACTAGTTTATATATTTATGTATTAAAGTGATTTGAAAGTTTCATCTTAGAAACTATCTTTTACAAATAAGCAAAACGAAAAAGACGTAAAACTATTCAACCCCCCCTTCTAGTTTTCCACAATTGGTACCAGAGCCACGTCTAACAAGATTTTTAAAATATACTGTATTTTAAAACTTGTAACGATCTATGGAATTCGAAAAATATCTAGAAGGAGAATTTACGCAAAAACCACCATTATTTGAAAACGATCATTTTCTTGAATGGAAAAATAAATTTGAAAATTATGTGAAATCAATAGATCTTGATCTTTGGCATATCATTTCAATTGGTGATCTTAAACTAACCAAAATGGATTTTGAAAATCAATATAATAATCTTCAAATCAAAATTGATAAAAATGCTAAAGCTAAATTACTTATTTTCAAAACTCTACCAAATGTTGAATATGAAAGATTATTTTCTTGTAAAATGGCAAATGATATTTGGAAATGCCTTTTAAAGTTTCACCAAGAGAAATGTAAAACCAAAGATGATAAACTTGATATTGCACATAAAATAGTTACTCTAGAATATTTAATAGATAAATATTTAGTTGAATTAAACACATGTACTACTAGTTCAAATATGGTTATTGAAGGTACAAATGACGAAGAACACACGTGTCTAATCCGAAGAAAGAATGTCAATAAACCATGGTGCAACAAGGACAATGATGACAACGAAAATATGGCTTACATGAATTCTCCAACTAATGAGAATACAAATAGTGACGGCAAGGAGTACATGCTTCAAGATCCAAGCAACACTACTAACAAAACATGGAGCGACATGAACAATAGAATTGATCACCGTATAGCATGTGAAGATTGTGCAACTACAAATAAGGTACAATCTAAAACCAAACATTTTTGCTATGATCAATTTATATTAGAATTTTCAAAATTAGAAAACAACTTCAAACACTTTTGCAACATTGAACCAAAAATTATTTTTAAGAATGAATCTTCAACATCCGTTGAAAATAACTTTGAAAAAGAAATAATTTTAGAAGACAAAATGTCTAGACTTGAAAGTAATATTGAAATTGATCTTGAATGTAAAAATTGTCAAAACTATAAACCTGAAATTAAAATGGAAAAGGAAAAAGCAAAAATATTGGCAAAATTCGAAAATAGTTCTAAATCTTTAAAATATCTACTTAACATTCAAAAGTCATTTTATGATAAAACCGGATTAGGATTTACGGAAGATGAGTATTCGACAAATACATCAAAACAAATAAAATTTGTTAAACCTTGTGGAAAAATTTAGAACTATTACTATTTACATCCATTGATTATTTCTCTAGTCAAGAAAGTTATTGTTTGTTTGTTAAAACAAACAAATAATGAATTCTTGTACTTCTCGATGACATCCTCTTCATATGCATTTAAGTGCATTGGATGTTCGCTACTAATCAACTCGGACCCATGAGAATCTGGGTACCAAGCTCTCTGTCATGTGTAGGTAATTAACGATCAAAGGAACTACTACTTTTTGGATCGCTCTATTCGCTTTCCTTCATTTGATGACCATTGACTTTATGGTGTGTTCGTTACTACCTCATGACGAAGGATTCTTGTTCTACCATTCTTGATCTGCACGACTTGTGATGATTGTTGCAACCGATAGTGTTTCTATGATCAAGACTCCTTGATCCTTAATGCATTGGGATTTTTCTTCGCTTCTTCAACTTGCTTTGGGACAAATCTTTTTGAAGTTTTCTATTGCTCTCATGACTAATCTTAAAGTAAAGCTGGACCTGAGGTAAGTTTTCTTTTCAAAAACTTGTCTACATTACATTATATTAGAGTATGCTTCTATTAGTATATTGATATGATTTGATTTATAAGTTGCTATGCTTTTAGATCATGAATACCAATATATGTATACATGACATTAGGATAATTAACCCTCTTGTTGCTATAACTATTATCATTCATCTTAGTTTTCATCTATATTGATAATCCTCTATAATTTAGAGTAGAATACTTGCCATTTATGCTATATGATCGTACTAGTTGCATTAATAAATGTGTTATAATTATGACTTGCTAGTAACTTGATATTACAATGTGTCTTGTATACATGCATACATTCATATGCTTATATTGTATTCATTGATGATTCTCTTTGTCCCTTCCTATCTCATTGCATTTAAATGTTTAATGTCTACCATATCTCTTTCATATCTTTAGTTGCCTTTAGAGATGATTATATGTGACAATGGGCTTAATCGATTCTCTTGAAGTGTATCTTTCACTTGAAATTTCTTGATTGTCAAAATCAAAACATCATATTTAAAAACTTCTTTCTTTGAATTAAAACCGTTCGAATATCTATTTTATGATTTTTCGAACAACATGCTTAATCATAAGTTATCATAACATTATTTTGATCTTTATCAAGATAGAAACATTTTTCTTTTTGAAACAAAACAAATTTTGTTTTATTGGGATACTAACTTGAATGTATTTCAAAACATTTACTAAGTATTAGTGAATTAAGTAAACTTCATATTTGGTAATCTTCGATAGGTAAATTTAGGAACTCAATTTCTTCTAAAAGGAGAATGACTACTGGAGAATCTATTGACTAGAAATTCAATTTAACCTAACGGTTGAATTGCTTCTATGTGAGAAGTTGGGTGTGTGTAACCCGTAAAAACGGTCGTGTTTAGCCTGAATTGAGCACCACTAGTAATAGTCTCATACTCATTCTCCAACTTGATTAAATTGCACTTCCTATATATACCTAACGCTAGTTTATGTTTATGAACTTTGCTTCTCATTAGATACTTTCATCGCCAAATTTATGGCATTAAGTGAAAACTTACTTTCAAACATTGTTGAATAAAACTAAAAACATTTTGTTTAAAACATTGTTATTATCTTCTCATATATGTCATACACTTATGTGAGAATGACATCCACAATATAATCAAATCATCTCATGAGAATCATGGTTTGCTCATATGGATCTTGTTTGTAACAAGTCTTGAAGTTCATATAATCATATCTTCCCACTTGTTTATCATTAGCAATCTTCAATTTGTTTGCACTAATCCTACTTACCATTATCTTCATATAGTTGCATACTTAACTAGTTTGCTTTATTGCTTCCTTAGTTACCAAACTTAATTGAAACATTAGGAGATAGCATGATTATTTGGAATTTATTGTTCACTCTAATTATTTCTATGATATTGCCTACATTCATGAATAGTATGCTCTATATTGCCTCAAGAGTTGAACTTACTTGAATCCAAATCCAAAAACACGACCTTTTTGAAAATTTTCTGCTAAAAACCCATTTCTGGCATTCTGGGAATCACCAGATGGGCGGCCCCCTTAAATCATAAGGGCGGCCCCCTTAAATTTAAGGGGACCGGCCTCCATTTAAGGGGACCGGCCATCTGATGGTCGGGGATACTGTTTTCTTTATCACTTTTTGACCCATTTCAACCTATACTTCCCAAAATTCACAAACATATTTTGTCCCATACTATCCCTCAAATTTTCCTTCCTAAACCACATTTCTCATACACTATAAATACTCTCCTCCCACCATTAATGCCATCACACCCAAACATGTCATCTTCCAACAACCAAAAACCTAAGATTTCAAGAACCGCACGAATCTCCATTAAACCCGTTTGGAGGAGGAAACTTGATTCTTGTCATAACCCTAGTGATGTTGTTCCAAGTCAACAAACAACTCAACCTCAAACCCACTCTAATGAGTCATCCCAAAACAACAATCCCAACATCTCAATCAATACTTCACATATTGCTCATTCAACTAAGACACCATCCACTCATGAAGAACTTCTTCCACCCATATCATGTTTTCATGATTACCCAAGCTCAAACATGTCTCCACCACCTAGAGTACCACCACCACTTCCTACAACCTCACATGCCACTCCCATGTTGCATGTGCAAACCTTCACCCAAGACAACTATCATGCTCCACCACCATCACCTTCCTCCGAACACTTGAAGTTCGTTGAGGAGCTAAAAGAGGCACATGAGCTTAGTGCTCTTTTAGCATTACATCTTGCTCAACGCAATTTGGATCCACCTCAATCAAGCTCACCATCATCACCACATAACATTAACCAAGTTGAGAAGCATGTTAACAATTGCCCTTGTTGCATCTTCCTTCAACAACAAACCATTGCTTTGAATGAGCACTTCACTTGGATTGAGTATCTCCTTACTAGATCTCAACAAACCCCATCACTTGAACAACATCACAACCCTCAACCAACAAACCCCACTTCGAATCCACCACCTCCAAGCTCTACAAACTCACCAACACCCATGGAACCAAGAGTTTACCTCCACTAAACCACCAAGCATTTGATATGCTTATGTTTTCTCATTTTCAAATAAAACTCCTCAACCATTTTGGGATTCAAGAAAAGTTTGGTGACACTTCTTGTTGGCACTATAGGATGTTCTATGTTGTTTGGAATTCTATTTGTATTGCCTTTGTAACAATGATTATGGGTTGACATAATCATTTCTCCATTATTGCATGATTTAATATATGTTTCTTATTCCCTTTTGCCATGAGTATTTCTTGTTAAAATTATGCTATATGTGTGTGCTTGTGCCATGCTTGTGCTTCTAATATTTTTCTTGCAAGTATTACTTTCTCGAAACCTTGGTGCCCTCAAACGAGGGGGAGCATACATCAAGGGGGAGTTCTCTACCCGTTTAAACTTCTCTCACGAAGCTTATTCGGCCTAACCTTTTTGATTCTACAAAAAGGGGGAGAAGTGAATGTAAACTTACTAAATACTTGTCTAAATATTAATTTTTGGATTTAATAAGTTTAGGTTTTGTAATCATCAAAAAGGGGGAGATTGTTGATATAAATAATTGACTAAAAACATTATTCATATCTTCCGATATCTCTATGTTTTGATAATCACAAAACTTAAACTCATCAAACCAAAGATCATGACGTAAACACGTATTTAGTAATAAATAATCACTTTCACCAACTAATCACTTAAGGTATGAATAAACAAAGTGCTTAGTGCAATTTATGATCAAAGGGGTATTTAATTAACTAATACAAAGTTTATTTAATTATATAATCTTATTATATATTTTTGAAAAACACTTTTGGTAATAAGGAAAAATGTTTTAATCATACTAAATATATGATTTCAAATATTTAACCAAAATCAGTTAGTTTTTCACCAAATAAACTTTCCCCACAAAAAGACAAAGTTTCTGGCCGTTTCAGCTGGGCGGCCCCCTTAATTATAAAGGGCGGTCCCCTTAATTTTAAGGGGACCGGCCATGATTTAAGGGGACCGGCCACGCTCCTCTGTCAGAAACTTTTGCCTATAAATACCACATTAAACCTGGATTTTTTCTGGACCTTTTTGCACAAATACTTTCTGTTCTAGATCTCCATTTCAATCCTAAAAATCCTTTGATCATTGCATAAGCCTTTGTTTCCAAGTGATCCAAAGCCTCATTCTTTCAAGTGCAAAGAGAAGAATACTTCTATTAGAAGTATTACAACTTAGTATCATCTTGCTATCTAAGTTGTTTGTTTACATTTCCTTGTATATCTTTCATACTTTGGTGAATAAGGTGTATGTATTAGTAAACTAGATTTAGTTGAAGAATCTAGAATTGTTGTAAGTGTGAAGTGTGACTTGAAGTGAAGAAGAAGGGTTAGATAGTAGTGGTGATAGGAGATTGTAGCAATAGGAGCTTGTAGTGAAGAAATTAAGGATCTCTAGTGGAGAAGACTAGAAGACATTTGTAGATTGAAGTTGTGAAGACATTAGTGGCTTGAAGGTGTCAAGACATTAGTGCATTGAAGGTGTGAAGACATTAGTGGCTTGAAGGTGTCAAGACACTAGTGCATTGAAGTTGTAAAGATATTAGTGACTTGAAGGTGTCAAGACATTAGTACTTTGAAGGTGTGAAGAGAATAGAAGATTGGTGTATAGAAGATTGGTGTGTAGAAGATTGGTGTGAAGAAAATAGTAGATTGGTGTGAAGATTGGTGTGTAGATTGGTGTGTAGATTGGTGTGTAGATTGGTGTGAAGATTGGTGTGTAAATTGGTGTGTATATTGGTGTGTACGGTTTTCTCCGCCATAAAGGAGGTCTTTGATCTAGTGAAGAAAACTCTCGAGTAGGTGACTCGGGGAGTGGAGTAGGGCAAGGAAGGTGTCCTTGTAGCCGAACCACTATAAATCCTTTGTGTCTCGGTTTGATCTTTCCATCTCTCACTCTTTGATTTATTACTTATTTGCATTTCACACATAGTCATAATTTATAGTATTGTGCATATGATTGATTTCACATAAAGATCAAACTAAAATCCATTCATAAAACTAATCTTACAAAAACCAACCTAGTACATATAATTATATCTATACACTACTATACATATATATGCTTACACAAAAATATATGAAATTGTATATTCTTTCCAAACATTATACATAAACATTGTATATATAAAACCTTTAATAAATCTTGTATTTATACTTTTGTAGTTAAGTGTTTTGAAATTGTACATTATACATAAGTAGTATTTATACAAAATCATAAATTAACTAGTTTATATATTTATGTATTAAAGTGATTTGAAAGTTTCATCTTAGAAACTATCTTTTACAAATAAGCAAAACGAAAAAGACGTAAAACTATTCAACCCCCCCCCCCCCCCTTCTAGTTTTCCATAGCAGGTAATAATTTTTATTTTTTGATTAATTTTTTATTTTTGATTTTTGTTATTGTTTTGTATTAATTAGTTTAATTTAAGTGTTAATTTTGTAATAATTTTTTTTTTTTTTTTTAATTACAGCTGAGACCCAAGACCACAGCCGAGAGCCCAGGACCACAGCCGAGAGCCCGAGACCACAGGTAATGTGTCTATTTTTTTTATTTTTTTTAATAACTTTTGGTTTCCCGACGACATGTCGACGACAACAGTTTTTCTTAAAACTTTTGAGATATAAATGTGCTCTCTTTTAATGTAGCCCGAGCCCGGGACCGCAGCCCGAGACTGCAGCCGGAGGTCACAGCCAGTGCCCGAGACTACAGCCGAGAGCCCGAGACCACAGCCGAGACAGTATGTTGTTTTTTTTTCGTATCCGTATTATTTTTTACATATCAGTATATATAGTATGTTGGACTTTGGTTAGTATATTAGGTTTTGATATAGTATGTTGGACTTTGGTTAGTATATTAGGTTTTGATATAAAAGGGATTGTTGCGGATTGTGAAATGTGATTAAGTATTAGTTTACGACACAACCAAGGTCGGTTGTGCTCATTGTGTACCCACGGTGCAAATAGCACCTTGGGGGACTTGGTTAGTATATATGGTATACTACTTTTAATATATTGGTTATGTTTTGTGTTAGAATTTTTGCGGATTGATTATGTTTCTGCTTATATAACGGGCTTATGGTTTGTTTGGTTTTCGGCTTATGTTTCACAAGCTTAATTTTTATGGCTTATTTTGAAACTTTTTAACTTAAATAGTTTCAAAATAAGTAAAAAAAAAAAATAAGCTTATGAAACATAAGCCGAAAACCAAATAAGCCATAAGCCCGTAGATATATTGTTTGGTTTTCGGCTTATGTTTCATAATAGTTTCAAAAATAAGTCACAAAAACAAGTTTCAAAATAACAAAATAGTTTTATGAAACATAAACCGAAAACCAAACAATTGTTTATAGTCTAATTGTTTAACTTAAAATATATGATATTGTTAGACTTTTGTGAATGTTTTAGGATTTTAGTGATTAATTTCGGAAAGTCCCCGTCCGAAGTTAATCATCCTATAGAAAACCCGTCCGAAATTAATTTATTAGAAATTAATTTCGGAAAGTCCCCTGTTTGGGACTGCTTTTTGAATGTTTTGTCTCATTTAGGATATGGATGCATATAATTGATTTACTATTTGAGATGATTTCGACAGTGTTTCTCCTTTACTCCTACGAATATGTCTTTAATGTACATATTTGGGGAGTTGAGGGGAAATGCTGCCGAAATTTTCTCAGATAGTAAATCAGTTATACGCATTCATATATGAGATGAATCATTCAAAGAGTGGGTTAGGATTGCCTTCCATAGTTGCACTAGGTGAACAAAACAACTTTCCTTTATTTTGAATGTGTAATAACTAAGAGTTGAACAAAACAATATGCAGTTATGATACTTGATAAGAGTTGGACCCGTTTAGACACTCGTGTTTCCAAAGAGTTTTTTGATGGTCTTGCCGCATTCGTTGAACATTGCAAGCCGTTATTGAATAGTTACGGCAACATAAAATGTCCATGTCGTCTTTGTTGTAATGTTCCATGGGTATCTCTCGACTTACTTAAAAGCCACATAAGCGAAAATGGGTGGGACCCAACTTATACACAATGGCGTGAACACGGTGAACCGGATCCTCTTCCTATACAAGATAACACAACACGATGTGAGATGAGTGACATGCGTGCGTGCAATAATGATATTTTTGATATTCCTCCAAATAATGAACAAAATGAGCCAACTCTTCCAAATATTGGCGAGACAAGTAACGAGCCAGCTCAAGCAACGACACCTCCTGTACGTAACGAGTATGAAGAGTTACTTGCCAGTTCCACTCAGCCTCTTTACCCGGGTTGTGACTTTATGACAACCTTGGATTTTATGTCAAAGTTTACGCATCTCAAGGTCAGCGGTAAATGGAGTGATACTTCATTTAACAATACGCTAAAATTTCTCCAGGAAGTATTTCCTCCTAGGTTAGGTTACAATCTCCCACCATCATACTCTGCTATAAAAAAAACATTTAAAAAGGTCGGGTTAGGGTATGAGTCGATACATGCTTGTGAAAATGATTGTTTTTTATATCGGGGGACTGGTGCCGAAGATTTGGAGTATTGTCCGGTCTGTAAAACGAGTAGATGGAAAGACAAGAACACAACGGGGAAGAAAGTTCCTAACAAGGTGTTGCGTTACTTTCCTATCATTCCTAGGCTACAACGTTTGTACAAATCTATTCACACCGCAAAACATATGACTTGGCATGCTACTGGAAAGTCTACGGTAAACGGTATGATGCAACACCCGGTTGATGGTGAAGCATGGCAGAAGTTTGACAGCGGTAAATATTCGGAATTTGCTAACGAACCGAGAAACGTTAGATTAGGGTTGGCTGCTGATGGTTTCAATCCATTCGGCAACCTTAGTCAGACTTACAGCATGTGGCCTGTTATCTTAACAACATACAACTTGCCTCCGTGGTTATGCATGAAAGAGACTACTTTGATGCTGACGTTGTTGATTCCTGGACCTAAATCACCCGCGAAGGACATTGATGTTTACTTAAAGCCTTTGATTGATGACCTTAAGGAATTATGGAAAATACCAGGTATCCCGACTATGGACGCTGTTACAGGCAAAGTATTCAACATGAGAGCGATGCTTTTATGGACCATCAATGATTTTCCTGCTCGTAGTAGTTTGTCAGGTTGGAGTGGGCAAGGTTACTACGCATGCCCTACATGCAAAGTAGACACTCCGGCTACGCGTGTGATAAGCAAAATAGGTTATGTTGGCCATAGAAGATTCTTAAAAAAAACCATAAATGGAGGAGGGATACTACTACATTCAATGGTGCACCTGATTTTACAGATCCTCCTAAAAAAGAATGTCCGGCTGATATCTTGACTCAACTTGCAATATTGCCTACACGTTTGCCGGGGAAACATCCAGATTATGGGGGTGGGAAGATAAAACGTAATACTACAACCGACCTGAACTGGATTAAACGGTCTATTTTCTACGAGCTTGAATATTGGTCTTCTCTTACTCTAAAACACAATTTAGATGTCATGCATATTGAAAAAAATGTGTTGGAGAGTATCTTGAACACTTTGTTAATGAATGACAAATCTAAAGACACCGCTAAGGCAAGACAAGACTTGCAAGCTTTGGGCATTCGACAGGAGTTGTGGCTCGGAAACAAACAAAACGGGAAGTGCTCGAAGCCTCAAGCTAAGTACTCCCTCACACCCGATAAAAGAAAACTGTTATGTCAATACATCAAAACAATTAAACTGCCAGATGGGTTCGGATCCAAGTTCAAGTCGAAAGTGACCAAAGATGATAACAATATAACGGGCATGAAGTCTCATGACTGTCATATAATGATGCAACGGTTACTTCCTTATGGACTTCAGCAATACCTGGACACACCGACTTATACACCATTAATCGAGCTTTGTTCATTCTTTAAGCAAATTTGTGCCCGAACTTTGATGGTGAATGACATGGTGAAAGCTAAAGAACAGTTGATCAAAATTTTGTGCAGTCTCGAGCAAATATATCCTCCTGCTTTTTTTGACATTATGATTCACTTGGTTATGCATTTACCTGAAGAGGCTCTTCAAGGCGGGCCTGTTTCATTTCGGTGGATGTATCCATTTGAAAGATACATGAAGAAGCTAAAATACTATGTACGAAATAAAGCTAAGCCGGAAGGTTCAATAGCGGAGGGTTATGTTGCAGACGAAGCATTAACTTTTTGTTCTCGTTATTTTCGGGGCGAAATTGGGACGAAATTTAATCGTCCCACTGCATCTCAGGGCTGTCCTCGCCCAACAAGTGATTTCCAGGTGTTCCGATCACTATGTAAAACGTCTGGTAAAGTGACAATTATTCGGTTAGGTCTCCAAGAAATGAAGAAAGTGATATGGTATGTACTTCACAACAGTCCTGAGATCGACGCGTACATGAACGAGTTCGAGAGGTACGCGTTTTTATTTTGAAATTTCCTTTTCCCAAGTTATCTTTTCGATTAATTCTAATATCATGTCCATTTTCAGTGAACATCCTGATAGCGACATGCAACAAGAATTTCCTAGATGGTTTCAGACGAAGGTAAACTTATTATATGTAATTCCTTGTATAAATAACGACTATATATATTACTCATCTCCATCTATTCTTATCTTTGTTCATAGATCGGTAAACTTTACACAGACAATGACCCAAGGTGTACTCCCGACTTATTCGCTTTGGCTTGTGGACCATTATCGACCGTAACCTCAGTTCACTCTTGCGTAGTCAACGGTGTGAAGTTTGTTGTACACAGCCGCGATGTAAAACGTACAACTCAGAACAGCGGAATTTGTTCTCCTGGCGAGAAGGAAGGAGAAATGTATTATGGTCATCTAGAAGAAATTCTGGAGTTCGCGTATACCCAGTTCAAAGTTGTGCTGTTTCGAGTTAAGTGGTTCGACTTGGTCAAAAGAGGTAGAGTCGAACGTTATAACACTAGAAACAACATGACACAAATTTGGGCATGTAGCACAGCGTTTGAAGATCAACCTTACATTCTCGCAACACAAGCAAAACAAGTCTTCTACCTTGAAGATCCTGCCAGACGACCACTCCATTGGAAGGTCGTCCAAGAAGTGAATCACAACACGACCTGGGATGTCATTGTGGCAGAAGACGATGATGATGTGATACATGGCAACAACTCATCGAATCTCCAACTGTCTGCTAATTTGAATGATTTGGCATTTGAAACCTTAAATATCGATGGTCAATCAACGTTAGTTGAGGCACCACCACCAATCATTCATGTTGATGACGACGATGAATTTATTGATGATGAGGACGACGATCCTTATGATTTAGCAGACTCTGACGCAAACAATTCTGATGATGAAGTTGAAGATGCGACTCATGCTGTTTATGATAGTGATGTAGATGTAGCAGATTGATCTTAAATTGTAACTTGTAAAACGACACTTAGCTTATTTGAATTAAATTGTTATGGATTGTTTAAATGTGTTTATTTATTTTAAATGTGTATGTATTTGAATGTGTGCATGCTTATGTTAATTTGTTCCCGAATTTCTATATGTTAATTCAACTTGTACTTTTTACAGATGGCAGCAGTAGCGCGAGGTCACGGTGGTGACGGTGCCGATGACCCACCACCCCCTCCTCGTTCGATTACTAGCGGTCACCGTAGTGGTAAGAAAATTAAACTTGATAATTTGAATTTTGTTACTTGTTATTTTTTAACGTTTTCACTCACTTCAATTGTAGGTTCCTCACAAAAACCTCGACGAGGAGGTAGAGCGAGACAAGCTGGCGGCAGGGGTGGAGGTCGGGCTGGCGGCAGGGCACAGGTCCGTGAATCCAACAAAAATAAAGACCTCAGGAAAGCTGTGACTGCCTCGGGCCCGCAATCGATCGAGTTCGAGTGGCGTGATCAGAAGACATTTAAGCATGTTGGGCCCCACCACGCATGGTTCAGTAACTATGTTGGCGAGCTGGTTAGGTCCTTGCCGTTGCACTATCCCTCCTGGCACAACCTTGACCAAGCGACTCGACAGGGCTTCATGAACCGACTCGGGGTCAGTTATTTTATTTTCCTTTTAATTATATCTTTGAATGTGTACATTTATTTAAATTTGTTTGATTGTGTATATTTGTTTAAATTTGTTTGCAGGAATTCTTCGACTTGCAGAGCCACATGCTGGGACCCAATTGAACTACCATTTCGAAGGGCCTCAATGCGTACATTGCTAAGGTCTACTCCGACAACAAGGGCTCGATGAAGAGGGTTTACTTCGACGGGGAGGGTGGGCCTGAAAAAGTGGATGAGATACGAAGAAACCCTCCTCCGAACGTCGAGCCATCTGTGTGGGAGGAGCATATCAAGTTTTACATGAAGGAGGAGAACCTGAAGCGTGCTGCTGTGAACAAGGAGAACCGAAAGAAGTTGAAGGTGTACAGCCGCCACGGTTCCAAGTCATTGGCCGCTATTCGCCACGACTATGTAAGACACATTTTATTTTTATAAAAGTATTTTATTTTTATAAAATTATTTAATTACAACAACGATAAAAGTAATTAATTTTAATTTTATAAAAGTATTTAAGTTTAATTAGAATAAATATGGTGTTTGATTTGCCATTTTTAATTTGTTTCATCTTATATATATGCATGTGTATATACAGTTTCTGAACAACAAGGACAAAGAATACCCGTCCCTCATCCAGTCGTTTTACGACACACACTGCGACAATGATGGTATGTGGTTGCAGGATGAGGCTCGTGTTCAATATGTAAGTATCTTTTTTTTTTAATTTATTATTTATTTATTTATTTCCCCAAACACGCACTTTAATGATTTATTGAAACATAATCTTGTAATTAACCCGATATATATATATATATATATATATATATATATATATATATATATATATATATATATATATATATATATATATATATATATATATACACACACACACACTTACATATATATATAAATTTTCTCAATTTTTTTCTCAATTAAATAGGAAGAGATGGTCCGGCTGCGAGATCTGGGAGCGAATACGCCGGAAGGGGTGGCGTATACGGAGGAGCAGATACTTGCGATGGTTTTGAAGGGCAAGCAGCGGGGCCACATCGCCGGACGGGGTAGGGTCGTACCCGGGCTCTCCAGGCCACCGTTACCATACACCCCGCCTCCACCTCCAGGTATGTACAGTTTGATAATATATTAATTATAGATTACTCGATCATGACTCAAATTAAGTATTGCAATAGATGTTTTTTAATTTTGATTATTTCATTTTCAGAATATGCTGAGATGGAGAAAAAGCTTGCTGAGGCCGAGAAGAAGATTGCTGAGGCCGAGGAGAAGAGCCGTAAAGAAGCTGAAGAGCGTAAGCTCTTGAAGGCGCAGATTGATCTGGTCACAGGTTTTATGTCCTCCAACCCGCGATGGAATGAGTATGTTAGTCAGGCGGGTTCTCAGCACGTGGATGGCTCAGGCAGTGGCGTTGGAGGTAGTGGCGTTGGAGGTAGTGGCTCAGCTGGAGGGAGCGGGAGTCGCAGAGGCGATGCGGATGGTTCTGGCGATGATGAGGGTCCTACTGATGATCACGAGTGATTTTGGATGTAGAGGTACAAACTTGGGTATTTTGTGTTGTACTTATGCTTGAAACAATATTTTGGCGACCCATATGTTAGTATTGTATAGTTTAACCTTTTGGCAACTTGAACGTCGCGGATATTAAAACATTTGTGGATATGGCAGCTAGGTTTAGATATTACCACACCCCGTTTTGTAAACTTTATATGTTTTTATGCATTTTGAGGGTGTTTAGCGATATTTTGCAAGTGTTATAGCCGATGGCGAGTTATACGTTTAGGACATGTTGATATTGAGTGGTTATAGGTGCTATTACAGTTACAGGTTTTGGTAGATTTTTTCCGGAAAATCCGGAAAAATTCTGGAATATTGCAATATTTGCAGCCTGCTGTTAGCAGGATATTAATAATGATGCCGTCGACATGTCGACGGCATCATTATAACATAGTAATTGGGTATTTATAATACCGTCGACATGTCGACGGTATCATTAAAACAAAAATAATGTTTTTAATTTTATGCCGTTGACATGTCGACGGCATAATATAATAACACTATTATTGTTTTATATAATACCGTCGACATGTCGACGGTATTATATAAAACATAATTATTATTAACTAATTAAAACATTAATTAGTTATATGTGCCCGTCGACATGTCGACGGGATGGGGTTTGACGGACAACAAATCCTTTGACTGGAAAACGATGTGGGACCCACCGTGTCGACGGCGATTTTCGACGGGAACACGGTTCCCGTCGAAGGATAGCCGTCGATATGGTGCCGTCGACATGTCGACGGGACGGTATTATTCCGTCGACATGTCGACGGGTAGGGGTTAAAAAAGTCGCCGGGGAAAGCCTGTTTTGTACTAGTGCGACACAACACTCTCCTACATTTAGATGGAACATTTGGATTTAAATGAGCAAATGCTGGTGGTTTTTTAGATTTAATATAAAAAGTTTGGGTTTAGTTCCATTTTTTATGCATCTACCCAATCACATTTAATATGGGCCGAGACATACTAAAACTACACATACGAGCAACAAATATTGGAGATATGGTGGATCGAGGCCCACCAAGAATTCTAACTTCTAAGTAACACATATACATTGTTTTCTGTCGACTTTTACTAAAGAGATTTGAAGACTTTTAGTGCGACGTCAAAAGGTTAACAAGGTTAGACTTTTTATTTTATTTTTATTTTTAAATGGTGAACCTTTGCACAGTATGAACCCTAATTGTGGATGATTAACTTAATTAATTGGTCATATCTAATAAAATTAGTATAAATGTTGAGGTAAAAGTTTGCTTCTACTTCGAACAAGCGAGATGAATCCTTCGGACTAGAGTAGGTCCTCCGGATTCGGTATGGACCTTGCTTATTGCGTGTTACTTCGGATATCTGCAAAACAAATACGTCCGTTAGACTCGTCCCGGGAATGTATCCCAGGACCAACCTCCGGCGTGAGAGTAAGTATATATTTTAGTGAGAGAAAGTATGAATAAAACTAGAGAGAGGTAGAGAATTAGTTAACCTTAAATGAAGATTTCCCCTCTATTTATAGACTCTCTACATGAAGTGCCAGGCTGGTTCGTACTTAGCCCATAGTGTTCGCTAGTTTAGACTCCATTACCTTATACTTTGGTGTACTTGTTTGTACTTTGGTCCAAGTACTTGTTGGCTTATCCGAAGGGCATGTGATATCCGGAGGGCTGGGGTTACGCGGATATTCGTAACCCTTCGGATATTGGTTCGTATGGTTTGAACACGTCTGAGAACGTTTTACCTGATGCATATCCGGAGAGCATATCCTTGTTCGGAATGTATCCGGAGGGTACATACGTCAACATGTCCCCCCCAGTATCATAGTATTGGTTGTGCCAATGGTGTGATACTAAGTTTGATAATTTGCGCTTTTCCGGAGGGTAAGGTATAGCTTTGCTCTTTTGTTAGTCATGCAAAATGCCAAAAGTAATTAAAGTGTCGTTTGAGGTGCGCCGTCGTTTTTTACCGCGTCGTTTGGATTGGGACACGTACGCGTTTTCGGAGAGACACGGTGTAGATGGCTGACACGTAAGCCCTACGGGTGACGTGTCCCTTTCCCGCCCATTTTGACTGCCTATAAATAGTCCCATTTCTTTTATTTACTGCACCGTAATTTTATTTCACACACACATCTCTGACTCATCTCATCTTCTCCGTATTCCGAACAATTTATTCGCGTCGTCTTTGAGGTACGTTTCAGCCCGTTTAGTTTTTTTTTGTTGTTTGGCTTATTCTCCTCTCCTCTTCGTCCATTATGTCGGAATCCACAGCATCGTTTGAGTACGAAGATGTGTCTAATCCGGACGGTTCTCATGTGAAGAAAGATATGCATTTAAGAATGTCCGCGATGGACGATTCTGATGTGATCGCAGTAGTGAAAGCGTTCGGAATACCGGAGGATCTACATCCGAGGATACCTCCGTCGGGTATGACGATGAACCGACTTCCGGAGGATGCCATTGGTTTATATGCGGAGTACTTTTTGGAGGGCGGCCTCGTTGTCCCTTTTTCTACCTTTCTTTTAGAGGTCATTAGATATTTCAAAGTTCATATTTCTCAGCTGGTTCCGTTGGGTATGCACCGTGCTACCCTTTTTGAGGTGTATTGTCGTAGCATGCATATTCCTCCTACCACTCCTCTATTCCGTGTTTTCTATAAGCTTAGTAAGCAGGGTGATTGGTTTTCTTTCGAGAAACGTATTCATAGGGATAGGAAGGTTTGTTTTGGGGAATTTCCTTCTTGTCTGAAGGGTTGGAAGTACAATTTTTTCTTGATCGATAGGCGAGCCATTCCGTTTGCCATGCCATGGAGACATTCGGATTCAGACGTGTCGGATCCGTTTCCGAAGGCAAGCGAGTATGATGTCACTCATGCCGAAAGGCTTTCTGAGACGATCATTGAACCTTGCCAAATACCGCAAGCGTTCTTGTATGCCCTGGGTCTATCGGATCATTGGGAGTTTCCGGGTTATCGTCCGGCATTCAGGGATGAGCAGGGGAGGGGTATAGCCTTTGTTATAATGTGTGTTTTTATATTGCTCATCTTTTTTATTTTTTAACGCTGAGTTTTGCTTGTCCGCAGGTATAACCATGTCCAGTTATCTGAAGAAACCTCCGCTACGAAAGAATACAAAAATTATTCAAGGTGCCCCGCTTCCGGAGGGGCATACCCCTGAAGTGCATGTTACTCCTCCCTTGGCCTCCAACGCTGAGGTACCGGAGAAGACGGAGGAGCTGAGGAATGTTGAAGTGGCTGATGACAAAGTGATAGCTGCCAAAGAGAAGAAGAAGGAGCAGGCTGGGAAAGCGGGTTTGAAGAAGCCTCCGTTGAAGAGAACCGGGGCTGGGAATGTCTCTTCTCGCCTTCATAAGAGAAGCAAGATTTCCGCGGGTGATACAGTTATTGACTTGGATACCGGAGAGTCCTTGGAGAGGCCGGAGCCTATCCGTTCATTACATCCGGATCAAATTTTGAAGGAGAAATCCAGAGGATCAGGTGCTGGTATGTTATGACTTGCTTTTTTGCTTATGTGTTTTTAGTTGTCTTTCTTTCCGGCGTTTTTATCGTCTGAATATAAACTTTGTTGTCAGGGGGTTCGGAGACTGCCTCCCGTCGTCCGGGTAAGGAAACTGCTGCTGAGGAGGATACAGAGGTTGATATAGAGGGGGATGGTGATGATGAAGATGTTTTTGTTCCTGCTTGGTCGGTGAGGAGGGGGCATCGCATGAATAACGCGAATGTCTGTAGGGATATGATGATCAATTTGGCGACTCCTAGGGAGGAGAAATATTTGGATGATCAGAGTGATGAGGAAGCTATCCGAAGGTCCTGGTTGATGCTGGGCAAATGTGCTACGGTTCAAGCGGATGTTATTTTCCGTTTTGAGTCCCTCTTGAAGGAGCATCAAAAATTGTCTGAGACTCACAAGATCTGTGATAAAACCTTGGATGACAACTGGAAAATGTTCCAGCAAATGTCCGGAGAGTTTCAGAAATTGAAGGACGAACACAAGGAGCGTGCCGAGGTGAATCCGGAGGGGTTGAGGAAGCTTCGTGCAGAGAATGCAAGTTTGGAGGGGAGGGTTGGTGATCTTGAGTTAGAAAAGAATGAGTGGAGAAGAGTGTCCGGTGAGCAGGCTGAGAAGATCAGGTTGTTGGAGGGGCAGTTGTCTGATGCCAAAAATAAGTTGAGCGAGGAGGAGAAGGCTTACAAAGAGCTTTATCAAGAGAAGGTGGACTTTGCCGTAGCCGCTGGGAATGCCGAGGTGGATAGGAACCGTATTGTCAATGAGTTTATCCCGGAAGCTATCCACCGCTTTCTCGGGAGTCATGAGTTCCGAACAGCCTTGGCAGAGCCTTTCAACTTGTTTTATCTCTCTGGGTTGATTGACGGGGCAGGTTTGTTTGAAGAGCCGGAGAAGGCAGAGAAGCTACTGGGGGAAGTAGAGGGGATGGATATGGATGCCGGAGTAAAATATGGTCCGTTGTACGATAAGGCCCTTTCTCAGGATTATCCCTTCATCCAGAAGATCCGTCAGACTATCTACCGGAAGTTTAATGAGCTAAATGCCTTGGTTCCTGACCCTGCTCCTGCTGAAGAACCAACTGAGGGTCCGGAGGTTGAATCCCGTATCGAGAATCCCTCCGACACTCAGAATGCCTCTGTCTTCGCCTGAAGCTGCTCATGTGTTTGATGTATGTTGGAGTCCGGATACCTCCATTTTGACTATGGATTTAGGTATCTCGGATTCCCTGTGAAGCTTGCCAACTGATGTAATAGAATAGGGTTAAAATTCAATTTTTGTTATTCCGTTATTTCGGAATATTTGATGTAACCGAACTTGGATCATATGAATATATCACTTTTTTGTTATCCGTATTGTTTTTAACTTACATCTGTGTTTCTGAGTAATATGCAATTTATGTAACTTGGCTTTTTAATTATGTACTCGTGGGGTTCCGTTTTACCGGACAACATATTCCTTACGGATCTAAACCATGGCTTATTCCTCTTATCTTTACTTGACGGGGTAACCTGTACCCTTCGGCTCTGGGCCTTAGTAATACCCACTTGGGGTTTTCTTTGACGGGATAACATGTACTCTTCGGCTCTTGGCCTTATTAATACCCGCTTGGGGTTTTCTTTGGCGGGGTAACCTGTACCCTTCGGCCCTTGGCCTTATTAATACCCACTTGGGGTTTTCTTTGGCGGGGTAACCTGTACCCTTCGGCCCTTGGCCTTATTAATACCCACTTGGGGTTTTCTTAGACGGGGTAACCTGTACCCTTCGGCTCTTGGCCTTATTACTACCCACTTGGGGTTTTCTTTGACGGGGTAACCTGTACCCTTCGGCTCTTGGCCTTATTAATACCCACTTGGGGTTTTCTTAGACGGGGTAACCTGTACCCTTCGGCTCTTGGCCTTATTAATACCCACTTGGGGTTCTCTTAGACGGGGTAACCTGTACCCTTCGGCTCTTGGCCTTATTACTACCCACTTGGGGTTTTCTTTGACGGGGTAACCTGTACCCTTTGGCTCTTGGCCTTATTAATACCCACTTGGGGTTTTCTTAGACGGGGTAACCTGTACCCTTCGGCTCTTGGCCTTATTAATACCCACTTGGGGTTCTCTTAGACGGGGTAACCTGTACCCTTCGGCTCTTGGCCTTATTAATACCCACTTGGGGTTTTCTTTGACGGGGTAACCTGTACCCTTCGGCTCTTGGCCTTATTAATACCCACTTGGGGTTTTATTCATTGGACAACCTGTGCTTTACGGAAAATAATTCAATGTAGTTCAAATGCATCGGATGTTTCATTGATGTGAAAATGGCTCATGCCTTACAATAAGTCCTGAAATAACAAAGTGCATAATAGGTTACATAAAACATTTCTTTAAATTAATTGCATGCCAGGTCCGAGGTACTTCCACGTCTTCCATGGTTTGGAGCTTATATGTTCCGTGTTGATAAGCCTCCGTTATCTGGTACGGGCCTTCCCAATTAGGTCCTAATTTTCCCTGATCTTCCACTCTGCTGGCTTCGTTCTTCCGGTACACGAAGTCTCCTACTTTGAAGGCTTCGGGTCTAACCCTTCGGTTGTAATACTGCTCCACTTTCTTTTTGTACTTTGCTTCCCTGATGGCCGCCATTTCCCTTCGTTCTTCTAATAAGTTTAGATTCAGATTTATCTCATCGTCGTTATTTTCAGCGTTTGCCATCATGGTCCGGAAGGTAGGCATACCGATTTCTGCCGGAATGACTGCCTCACTTCCGTACGTTAGACTAAAGGGGGTTTCTCCGTTGCTGGTTTTCAGGGTGGTTCGGAAAGCCCATAGTACGTTTGGTAACTCGTCTACCCATCCGGCTCTTTCTCTTCCCAGTCGGGACTTAAATCCTTTCATCAGGCTTTTGTTGGCTCTTTCGACCAATCCGTTGGCTTGAGGGTGGGCCACGGCTGTGTTGATTTGCGTGATGTTTAGCCTTTCACACCAACTTTTGAATGGATCTCCCACAAAGTTACTTCCGTTGTCTGTGACAATTATCTTGGGAAGTCCGAACCTGCAGACGATGTTGTCCCATACAAACTTTTTGACCTCCTTTCCGGTTGTCTTGGCCAATGGTTTTGCTTCCATCCACTTTGTGAAATAGTCTATCGCCACAATAACATACTTAACTTTTCCTGGAGCTTCGGGCAAAGGTCCCAAAACGTCAATTGCCCATTGAAAGAAGGGCCATGGCGCCATGACGGAGGTTAGCACCGTTTTTGGTAACTTTGGGACCGGAGCATGTATCTGACAGGCATCACATTTTCGGATGACTTCTCTAGCGTCCCTGTGCATGGTTGGCCAATAGTAGCCTTGTCGCATGAGTTTAGCTACCACAGTCCGGGGTCCGGAGTGCATGCCACACGCTCCTTCGTGTACCTCTCGGATTATGTAATTGGCTTGGAGGGGTCCGACACATCGTAACATTGGTCCAAGGTATGATTTTTTGAATAGCACATTGTCAATTAGTGCGTAGTGACTTATTTTCATACGGAGGTTTCGAGCTTCATTTTGATCCTCCGGCCATATACCTTCGTTTAAGCATCGGAATATGGGGGACATCCAATTTTCCTCTTCTTCTTCTACTATGGCGTTAACTGTTTCTTCTTCGGTGGATGGCTTCTCCAACACTTCTACCAGGACCTCTTTCGTTAAATGGTCGAATGCTACGGATGCTAGCTTGCTGAGCACATCTGCTTTTTGGTTTTGAGCTCTTGGGATATTCTTTATTTTGAAGCGTTTGAAACAAGTGATATATTCTTTGGCTTTCGCGAGGTATTTTGTCATGCTCTCCTTGTACGCAGTAAACTCTCCATTGATTTGGCTTGCCACCAGGTTAGAGTCTACTCGCACGTCCAGTGCTTCTATATGCATTTCTTTTGCAATTCTTAATCCGGCTAGGAGTGCTTCGTATTCTGCTCCGTTGTTGGTAGCTTCAAAATTTAAACGGAGAGCATAGGTGTATTCTTCTTTTTCCGGACTAATTAACACAAGACCCGCTCCGGAACCTTTTCGACTAGAGGCTCCGTCTGTGTATAAGATCCATTCTTCCGGCTCAGAGATGTTACATATCTCCTTGCCGGGGAACATAGGTGATGTTGTAGGCTCCTAATTCCACCGTATATTTGGCTAACCGTCCAGAAGCTTCCGCTCGATTCAGCACCTGCTTGATAGGATGATCCGTGATAACTTTGATAGGGTGAGCTTCGAAATATCGCCTTAATCTTCTGGATAGATGCAACAATGCTAAAGCTAGCTTCTCGACCGGAGCGTATCTCTTTTCGGCTTCGTGTAAGGTCCAGCTCACATAATGAACTGGTAGCTGCCGTCCTTCCCTTTCGACCATTAACACCCCACTTATTGCTTCCATTGCGGCTGATAGGTATAGGTACATGTCTTCTTTCGGTTTCGGCGTCGCTAGGCATGGCAGTTCCAGAATCATTTTCTTCATTTCTTGGAAAGCCTTTTCAGCTGCGTCTGTCCATTGGTACTTTTCTTTATTGTCTTTTGTGATATTTTTTAACGTTTCAAAGAAAGGCAAAGATCTTTCGGCAGATTTGGACAAGAAACGATTGAGTGCTGCGAGTTTGCCACTTAAGCTTTGCATTTCCTTCAATGATTTCGGTGATTGCATATCGGCGATTGCTCTGGTTTTCTTGGGGTTTGCTCTAATCCCTTCGGATGTCACCATATACCCGAGGAATTTCCCTTCCTCCACTCCGAAGGAACATTTTTAAGGGTTTAGCTTCATGTTTATTTCTCGGAGATTGTCAAATGTTTCAGCTATATCGGCCAACAATTCCTTTTCCGTTTGGCTTTTTATCACCATGTCGTCTACATATACTTCCAGGTTCCGGCCAATTTGCTTTCGGAAGCTGGAATCTACCAATTTCTGGTAGGTTGCTCCGGCATTTTTCAATCCGAATGGCATTTTGACATAGCAGTATGTTCCCCGATCTGTATAGAATGTTGTTTTCTCTTCGTCTTCTTTTGCCATCTGCACTTGGTGATAACCTTTGTAAGCGTCCAAGAAGCACTTGTAGCGGAACCCTATCACCGATTCAATCTTCCAGTCTATTTCGGGTAAAGGATAGTAATCTTTACGGCATGATGAGTTCAGGTTCTTAAAATCGATACACATCCTCCAGCTGCCGTCCGGTTTTTTCACCAGGACCGGGTTAGAAATCCACGTCGGATACCGTACGGGTCTGATTATTCCGGCCTTTAGCCATTCTTCCACGTCCCGATTTATGGCTTGGTTCTTTTCTTCCGAGAAAAATCTCTTTTTCTGTGCCACCGGTTTGTCTTGGATGTTTACGTCGAGCTTATGTTCGGCGGCCCAACGGGGAACGCCAGTCATATCCGAAGGCTCCCATGCGAAAACGTCCCGGCTGTTTTTGAGCAACGTTACCAGTTGTCTTCGCCCCTCTTTTGAAAAATTCCTTCCTATTGTTACTAGCTGTTCCGGATATGCCGGGTGAACCAATACTTCTTCGGTTCCAGTAGTTTCTTCAATGGTGATTTCCGGGGATATCTCTGCTTGCGTTTCCCTTCCCATCAAGAACTTTTCTTCGAGCTTTCTACACTCAGAGATAATGACCGATCGGGTTACCAGAGTGGCAATACCTCTTGGTGTTGGGAATTTCATCATGGAGTGTATGGTCGATGGGATGGCCCTAAGTTTTTTGATTCCAGATCGACCCAGTATCACGTTGTATGGGGAGGGAGACCTGATTACCGCGAACTTCATGATAGTTCGGCGGTACAATCCTTCGTTTCCGAAACAGACTTCTAACTCGATCTTTCCCAACGGATTTATGGCTTCTCCCGCGAATCCTATCAGGGGTGTGTTTGTCTTAGATAGACGTGAACGGATGGAAGGGTCCAGATTTAGGAAGCAGTGTTCATACATTACTTCTACCGATGCGCCTTGGTCGACATATACTCTTCGTACAGTATATCCCTCAATCTCTGCTTCTACTATGAGTGGTTCATCGGAAGCATCCCCCGGAAGGATCGGAGGAAAGCTTATGGGGGCTCTCATCCACTCTTCTTCCTGATCTATTATCTTTCGCTTCGGATTCCTTTCTTGGTATCGGACCATATTGATGATTCGACCTTGGTTGTTTTGTTGGTTATTTCTGGGCGGTGCTCTGTCTCTTTGTCGGACGTTCCTGATCAGGTGGTCAAGCTTGCCGGTATCCAGGGCTATCTTGAGTTGTTCTTTCAGATTGTGACAGTCGTTGGTGAGATGGCCTTTCTCTCCATGATAATCACAGTATTTATCCATGTTTTCTCTCGACGGTCTTCCTCTTAATGGCGGGGGTGCCGGTAGCCTGAGCTGGTGCTCTGTTGACAGGATCTCTTTAGGGGCCTTTGTGAGCATGTTCAAGTCTAGTGGTCTGGTATCTCTTCTATTTCCATCGTCACGCCGATGATCTCTCCGGTAGTCTGTCCGATAGGTGTTATTGTCGTTTCGTCTGGGCATGTATGGTGCGAAATTTTCATTTCGTCTTGGTTTGAAGTCTTGGACATCTTTCCTGTGGTTTCCCCTGTAGGAGGACCGTTGTGTGTTATGGTCATTTCGGCCGTACGGATTAGGTTGATAATCTCTACGAGAATTATCCGTCCTTTCTCCCTTCGGTACTTCCGTTAGTCGATACACTCTTTCGGAACGGACGAAGTCATCAACTTGTATCATCATTTCGGTTATGCTCTGGGGAACCTTCTCGGAGAATCTCTTCGCTAGCTCCGGACTTTTACAACCATCAATAAAAGAGGATATCTGCATCAGCTCTGGTACTCCTGAAATGCGGCTAGCCTCATCCGTCCATCGTTCCTTAAATTCCGGGAGGGCTTCGTTGGCTCTACGGATGATCTTGGTAATTTCCATTGGGTCCCTGATACATTTTCTACGAAGGGCGAACCTCTGAACAAACTGTTCACTCAATTCATCCCAATTGTCAATACTACCTCGCGGAAGACGATCAAACCATGCTCTAGCAGCGTCGTCCAGGGTCTGTTGGAACATCATGCACCAAATGGGCATGGGCCACGCACCTTGATTGGCCGCCCCTTCAAATCTGGTGATATGATCATCAGGATCTGTAGATCCGTTATACAACTTTAAGTGAAAAGGCATCAGATACTTTGAACCCTTTGGTCCGGAGAAATCGATGATCCTCCGGGTAAACGGACTCTTGGACGCTGCCTTGAAAGGCTTGGATAAGTCGTCCGTCCTTTCCTCTTCGGCTTTTTGGGCTTCGACATCATGAGATCCGGCAACCTCAAAGTCGAGTTGGATGGGGTCAATCGGTGTTTCTCCCGAGACATTGTATTGTTGGATGAGAGATTTTAGAGCAGCAAAGTGACTTTGGATTTGTTCAAGGTTAACAGGATTGGTACTGTTATCCGGACGACTTCCGGATCCTTCGGGTGTGGTTGGGGAAGGACCTGTCATTTATTAGCTTCGGTAGAGTGAATGACGGGTCCCACGGATGGCGCCAATTTGTTGAGGTAAAAGTTTGCTTCTACTTCGAACAAGCGAGATGAATCCTTCGGACTAGAGTAGGTCCTCCGGATTCGGTATGGACCTTGCTTATTGCGTGTTACTTCGGATATCTGCAAAACAAATACGTCCGTTAGACTCGTCCCGGGAATGTATCCCAGGACCAACCTCCGGCGTGAGAGTAAGTATATATTTTAGTGAGAGAAAGTATGAATAAAACTAGAGAGAGGTAGAGAATTAGTTAACCTTAAATGAAGATTTCCCCTCTATTTATAGACTCTCTACATGAAGTGCCAGGCTGGTTCGTACTTAGCCCATAGTGTTCGCTAGTTTAGACTCCATTACCTTATACTTTGGTGTACTTGTTTGTACTTTGGTCCAAGTACTTGTTGGCTTATCCGAAGGGCATGTGATATCCGGAGGGCTGGGGTTACGCGGATATTCGTAACCCTTCGGATATTGGTTCGTATGGTTTGAACACGTCTGAGAACGTTTTACCTGATGCATATCCGGAGAGCATATCCTTGTTCGGAATGTATCCGGAGGGTACATACGTCAACAATAAACCCTAGCTGAAAATTGTATCCGTAACTGTAGTTCTTCTGCTCCAAGATACTCTTTACAACGAGCTTCTAATTTTGTACTTTTGGAATGTGTTGATATAGATATTCATAGTTATGATGGGTTGGAATGATAATTTCAACAACAATCAAGGGCGAAATAGTAATTTTAATGTGTTAAATTTTCAACAATTCATAAGGTTGATACATAAGTAGTATAGAAAAGTAGGATATATATATATTCAAATACAACACCTAAAATTTTCTATACCTCATGAAGTCATGATCATGATCAAATGCAAGTACATGACCAGTAAATATAAACATGAAATTGTGGTTTCATTCATCTCCTATATGGATGCTAGATACATTAAAAGAGATGTTTTTAGGCCAAAGAAAGAGACCCAAGCGTATGGTGGAGCTTCACTCTGAGATAATAGAATCCGAGATACTACCAAGACTTCCCGCACAATCTCTAATTCGTTGCATGTGTATTTGCAGACAATGGAAATCATTCATATCAACACGTGAGTTTGCAACGATGAACCTCTACCATATATATAACAAATGACCAATATCTAACTCACAGTAAACTTATTGAAATTAGTTGCTCATCGCAAACCTTTAGTTCCCGTGATTGTGAAGATCTCAAGAACGACGATTCAACTACCATCCGCCCTATCCCATTTGCAACCGGTGGTGATGAAATAATAATTGTCTTGGGAAGCTTGGATGGATTGGTATGTGCAGCTGTAGAGAGGACTTGCGAGTTAGTGATTTGGAATCCATTAACAAGTGCTTACAAGAAGCTGTCCAAGTTAAATGCTCCTCCTTTTTACAGGAAATATCGTGATGCTATTGGTTTCTATTTTGACTCTTCGAACAATGATTACAAGCTCCTACAAGTGGCTTCTGACGATCCCTTAGGTGCTTATATCTATTCCCAAAAATCCGATTCGTGGAAAAGGATTGAGTGTTTAGTTAGCGATCAGTGTTTCTCTAATTCCCGTTGGTCATTCGCTACTTTTCTTGGCGAAAGTCTTTATTTCATGGTTAAATGTTTTATAAGTATGGGAATTCGGCGAAATCTGATTGTTAGTTTTGATGTGAAATCAGAAAAGTTTAGACTTGTACGATTCCCATCCCTATTTGATAAACATCCTAGTGTGAGTTTAGTGGTTGTCAAAGGATGCATTCACTTGTGTGTTGCTTATGGAAAATTTACGGATTATGACCAAGCTTTTGCAGTGGACTCAAAGGGTGAATTGTGGAGGATGGATGATGGTGATTGTTGGATAAAGGTTGCGGTTTTCTTCCGTGCACAACATAGTCCACTGAGGTTTAACAACTTCTATGTATCAAGGAACGGGAACTCGCTTATGATTTTGGATGATAACAACGATCTTTACAAAATAGATATGGAAGACTTGGCAACAAACTTTTACGTTAACTTTCGTATTTGGCATCCTGACAATAAACATTCAATATATAATGAGACTCTCGTGTCACCGAATCCCTAAGCAAGGTAAAATCAGATGAATGTTGACTTCTTAACTTGTTTGGTATAACATAGTTATATATCATCACATATTTCTTAATCTCATCAATTGTTATATGGTAAATTATGTACATCCTTTTTATAACTAAACTAGAAGATTACTCTCGTATAGCGACTACGGTTTATCTTAATGTTAATTTATGTGTGTGAGTTCTCTTATGTATATATGCACTGTCGGAGCTATTGAGAGGCAAGGGAGTGTGTCATATAATGAAAATAGCTTACGTTTTCAGGGGTAAATAGTTACAACCAATCTGCTATACATGGCTTGTTTCATGCAACTGTTTTTCTTACACTCAGTTCTCAAGTTAAAAGTTGAAAGGAAAGGAAACGGAATGTTTTTTTTGTATTCTTAAGTTTTTTTTTAAGAGAGGAAAGGAAGCGGAGAGGAAGATGAGAGGAAGTTTTGTTAATAAAATCTTCTTCCTGTTTTTGGGAGGAAAGGAAAAAGAAAAGGGCAATAATTGTTGTGTAAAGACTAATATACATTTTTTAAAATATTTGACATTAACAACTAAAAGGCATACATGTTATTTGAACAAGTTATTTTTATTTTCCTTCAACTCAAGAATATGATTTATGATTAATTTCATTTTCCTATCCTCTATCTCGAGAACATATCAAATAACACTTTCTTTCCTTTTTCTTTTCTTATTTATTTCCGTTTCCCTTCACTCAAGACGCAAGAATTGAGTGTAGCAAAGTGATAAGTGTGTAAATACTCATCATTTTTAGTCAAATCTGAACTACAAAACGTTTAAAAACACTCAAAAACGCATTAAAATATGGAAAATATCCCAAAGATCTTGTTTTATATGTTTTAGATGCAAAATGATTGAAAACGGATGAAAACCGAACAAAGTTTGCATAATTGGCAGTTTCAGTCCCCTAACTTTCAAAATTTGACAAAACTAGTCCATGAGCATTTATTTTAAATGAAAAGTCAACCCAAGTTCTTTAAAAGTCAAAAGATATCACAAATGATCTTTGGGTAAAAAGTTTTCAAAAGATTACAAGTTCAATCCTTGGAATTTCACAATTGGCAAAATTGATCCCTGTACTTTCAGAGTTGTCAAAAATTGCCCCCGATAATCATAATCTGAAGAAAAATGACAAAGTGGACCTTGGGAATTCGTGACTTGGCAGGAATGGTACTTGGTGAAAATTTGGAATTTGGCAGAAACGGCCCCTCGAAATTCAGTTATTACAGATTTGGTCCTTGTGTCTATTTGATTGATATAATATCGTACGGATCCAAAGTATTAATCCAAATACAACACAACCAAACACCGACACTTGAGCCCAAGACAATCCCCAGCCCAAAACAAACACCCCATGATATATAAGCCCACACCTAAAACCCCCTTTCATGTTTTTAATAAAAACATATATACCCTGGTTAGTCAAACAGTCAACCCATCTATTTCACCTCTCCTCCCCCGTGACCTGCAATCACCATCTCCCCCATCACTCTGCATCTTTTTCCTCCACCCCATTTCCCCATCCCACTAACCTTCCCCCTCCTAACAAAACCCTACCTAACACCTCCAGGTCACCAATCCACCCAAATACCGTTTTGGCGCCAAAACTAGATAGAGGGCTGTGATCAATGGTACTTCAATTAAATGGCTGGGATTTGATCACAAGGTTCAAGAGATGGCATTGCAACCTTAAAAGTCACAGAGGAAGTACAAGAGAGTCATTTCCTACCTACCTCCGTAGTAGTATAAATAGGAAGCTTGTGTAAGCCTAAAGAGGCATCCCTTCTTGTATCTTTTCTTTCATTTAGATTTAGTTTAAAGTTGTAGTTTCAAGTTTTTAATCTAATTCCAGTTTCCTTCAAGTTATTTGCAATTCGAACTTTTAATCAAAGTTTCAAATTTGTTACTGTTCTCTTTAATTGTCTTTTACTTAATCTCAGTAGCTTTTAAAAACCTTTGTGAAATGATTTGAAGTTAAGAGAAAGTGTAAACTCAGAAAAGAAAAGAAAAACAAAAAGAGAAAATACAAGAAAATCAAAATTCAATAAAAAAAAATGGTGGTTCATGGTATTGTAGCAGAGCATGGATGGATGGAATGTGGTTTAGAGTCCCATGGGGGACAGTAGGTTGTTCTTGTGTTCCTGGTTCTTAGATTCCTCATAAGCTTGAATGTCAAGTAGGTTTTGAATCATGCTTTAATCATAATTTGTTCTAGTTGATATTTGTTATCATTCATTATTGCTTTCTGATTACCTGAGTTTGATTTGTCATTTTAGAAGTTAATTAGTTAATATTGTTTAGTAAATTAGTGGTTTCCTTTGAGAATTAGTGAAAACAGTTAGACATAGGGGTGTTTGGATTAGGTTAGTTCACTGTGATATTGGTGTTTTCTAGTTGTTATTGCTGCATTAATCGGTTATCTTAGGCATATATAGATTAGTTGTAGTATAAAACTCATAGGTTTTAGGCAAAAAGTCGAAATAATCTGTCATTAGTTATAACAGTTAGTAGGATAAGTGAATTAGGTGCGTAATCATTTTAGTAGTTGCATAATATAGTAGTTTAGCTTAAAATAGCTTAATATTAGATTAATATAACATAATTTAGCAGTTAGAGTAGAATTAAATTCATTTTAGTCAAAGTCTCATAAAAAATCTAAAAGTCAAAACAGTTGTTGTTCAGATTTTGTCAAAATTTTGGGGTCAATTTTAGAGTTCATTTGTTATTGGAATTTAGTTTGGATTCCTGTTTTAAGAAGTTTGTCAGTAAGGAAAACTATTTCAAAACAAAAATCTCTGTTTAGATCTTTTTTGCTTATAAAAAAAGGTACTTGGAAGTGGACTGTCTGAGCTTATTGGTCCCCTGTGCATCAGATTTTCATCCAAAATCCTAAGCCACTTTTAGGACATTTAATTAGTTTAGAAATCAGAACTTTTGGTGGATTTAAGATTTCAGTAGGATAGTAAGTGAGTTGCCCTTTTAAACTTGTAACCCTGAGCTTATTTGCTCAGGCTTATTGGCTTATCAGTTGAATACATTGAACCCAAGGTCTGTTTTACACAACTAGGCCTGCAATTGTGTATTGTAATTTATTGTCTGAGTTTATTAGTTCATTTGAGTTCATTAAGATTTTAAGTTGTTGTTTCCATTATCATTTTGCTATTTGTTTATTCTAATTAGCAACTGCTTATCCAACTTGAGCTTATTTAAATTTGTTTTGATTTGATTTGAGTTTTTGAGTATAATTTGGTTCAAGCTTTGTTCATCTGAGCTTATTAGAGTCATAAGTACTATTGGTCAAAGTTAGGTCAACTCTGGTCAAAGTCTGCTTAATAATAAGCAATTTCTTATAAGCGGTTTCATAGCTAGTAGCATTTTCAGAGCTTATTTTCAAGTTTTTAAATTTTTCCTAAGTTTAGAATAATATTTTAGAATTTCTCTGAATTTTTCATATTTTTCTGAGTTAATTTGCTCTTTTTCTTATTTAATTTTAGTTTTTAATCATTTTTTAATACTTTTTAATTACCAAAAATTCCAAAAAAATCAGAAAAAGCCTAAAAAAATTCAAAAATATTTTAGAAAGTAGTTTTTAGTTATTTTAGAATTTTAAAAATTTATTTTGTATTTTTCTCACTTTATTTTCATTTTCTTTTAATTTTTAATTAGTTAAATTAGTTTTTAATTCATAAAAATTAAATAAAAATTAAAAAAAAAAAATTCCCTTTTCTCAAAATTTTCTTTTATCATTTTTAACTTAGGATAATTATTTTCAAGCCCGTAGGATTAGCATAGCTTAAAATTCACGTTTTATTTTTGTGCGTTGACGTTTATTTATTAATAAACGTCACGTTTTTAATCTAGCTTACGTCTTAGGATTCCCCGTTTTCCCTAACATGTTTCCCGTAGTTTTTTAGGTAATTTTAAATATACCTTAGCATTCCCTAGTTTATTTTCCCATTTAAGTTACGTTTTGTTAGCATTAAAATTATATTAGAAAGTGATGGTCATTCTCATTTATTGTAACGTTGTAATGTGTCGTAGTTTTTGTTATTAGAATACTCAATGGGCTTTGGACTTGGTAAGCTAATATGTTGAGTGTTATGTTATGTAAGCATTTAAGTGTAAAAGAAAACCAAGCCCAATCCCAAGCTCATGAAAAAGCCTTTAGGGCATCACATGTATCTTATTATATAAACACCTCAAAGCTCATTTGAGGTGTGTGCTTGTGTGTGTTTTATGTTTGTTTCTCTCATTAATAAAAGTTCCATCTTTTCATCTCTTTCTCTCTATACACGAAATACATATACATACATCAAGTCACCACCTTTACTTCATATTGTGCTTACATTGTGTGATAAAGTTGTTGTATCTATGGTCCTACACGTTTATCTCATTTTCGTTCGTTAAATCTTAATTTTCGTTAATTTAACGTATCACAAAACCAAATAATCTATCACAACCAAACATACAAGATTTTAATCTCGATCTTTCACGAAACTTTCCATTCACACCTCTTTGGGGTACGACCCGGGAAATCACTTCCCGGTCTCACAAATATCACTTTCACGAGTTTTGCGAGGTAATCTTTTTCCTAAAAGGTTTACTCGTATTTCTCTACGTCGGGTTGTCTCACGATAACTTAGACCTCATGTTTGTTGATATTTTGATAAATTGTTTTTGCACACACCAAAACACAATGAATCAAATGGCGCCGCTGCCGGGGAGGCTGTGTGTCGAAAGTCTCGATAAGGTTTAGACGATTAGTCTTGTAGAACCTTCGCAAGAAGTTACGCTTTCATAAAACTTATAAAAAACCAAAAATATTTTTCTTTTGTTTATATATATGTATTATATCTATAAAAGATAAGAAAAACACAAAATGATTTTCCCATTTCTTTGTTTAATAATAACAACAATAAAATCTTACCGCCGAAAACCATGGCAGAACACATACCAACTGGAGGTGTGACCATTATAAGTTCCCAAACCAAAGATCAAAACTTGCATTTGTATCACTGGCGTTTTGGAAAACTTTTAAACGAGGAACACACTCTAAGAGGAGTCGAAACGGTATGTGGCGATCCAACGAACTTCGCCCAGTGAGAGATCTATTCTTCTCTCCCGCTCCTTTTTGCGTTTTTTTTAGAAGTCGACCTTACGTTCTTGATTATTGGTTTAAGTTCCCTTGTCGTTCAAAGTGGTATTGTTTTAATTGATATTTTTTGTGGTGCATGCGCACGCGTTCGTCTACATCAACAAGTCCTTTGCAATCGCTTAACAACAATCCAAGAAGAAGGCATAATCGACGACGTACCAATCATATCATGGCGGCTGAGCCCACCATGAACGAGCTTCTCCAAGCACCCATCGAGGGTTACGGAGATACTATCGTTATTCCAGCCATCGTGGCTGACAATTTTGAGCTTAAGACGGGGTTGATAAACCTAGTCACCTCGCGTCAATTCTATGGTTTCGAAATGGACGATCCTCAAGATCACATTCGATGGTTTAACAAAATCACATCCACCATCAAATGCAAAAATGTCCCTGAAGAAGCAGTCAAACTTCTTCTCTTCCCGTTTTCTCTCGATGGGGCTGCCAAGAATTGGCTTGACAAACAACCCCCTCGATCGATTGAAACATGGGAAGATTTGGTTAAGAAGTTCGTGAATGAATTCTTTCCTCCTTCTAAAACCACGGCCCTTAAGATTGTGATCATGAAATTCACGCAGAAATTCGATGAATCATTCGGTGAGGCATGGGACCGATATAAGGATATGCTTCGTAAATGTCCTTATCATGGTTTCTCCGAGTTAATGCAACTCGACACTTTCTATAATGGTGTGAGCCAAATCGATCAAGACTCTCTCAATGCCTCCGCTGGAGGTAATTTCTTGAATCGAACCACAAGGGATGCTTTAGTGATCATCGAGAATAAGTCTAAGGTCCGCATTCCACGAAGCAAGCCGGTTGTTTCCCAAGTGAATGTTGGTCCTTCTACCTCATCACCCGTGGCTCAATCTAGCATCGATGCTAGGCTTGACAAACTCACGGAAGCTATTCATGCTTCGGTTCTCACCAAAAATAAGAAAGTTTCTCCTCAACCTGCCAAAGTCAAAAAGGTTGAAGTTTGTGTTACTTGTGGTGGTCCACACGCATATTACAATTGTACTGTCACCGATGGCAATCCATTTAGAGTTAATGCGATAGCCGGTAGTTCTAATCAAGGAGGTAACCAATACCGTCCTCAAATAGAGTCAAACTACCATGCTAACAATCAAAGTGGTCCACCCGGCTTTTCTCAACCCAATACTCCAAATCGATTCAATCAAAATCAACAACAATGAAATCAAAATGTTCAAAACCAATTTCAAGCCCCTATGAATCAATTTCCAAATCAAGGGGGGAATTACAACCAAGGTTTTCAAAATCAAGGAAACTTGAATAGAAACCAAGGTTATGGTAATTTCAATCAAGAAAACAATTTTCATGGTAACCAAAACCATGGAAATTTTCAAAATCAAGGTTTCAATCAAAACAACCGAGCTCAAAAATTTTCTCATCAAAACCAAGCCGTTGTTCAAACTCAATCATCAACCAATGAGTTATTGAAACAATTTATGAAAGCTCAAGAAGAAACAAACAGGTTGTTGATCGGTCAGATTTTTAAACTAAAGAAGTCTTTAAATGATCGACCTTCGGGATCGGGAACGCTACCTAGCAACACGATCGCCAACCCGAAGGGCGATATAAAGGCGATCACAACCCGTAGTGGTGTTTCTTATGATGGACCCGCAATTCCTACTACCTCGTCTTCTTCTCCTCCAAAGGTAGTGGAACGTGAACCTGAGGTGACAAAGGACAAAGTGCAAATTACTTGCCCACAAAGTACCGCACACGTCGAACCTCATGTTGTCCCAAAAACCAAATCCAAACTGGGAATTGTTTTTGAACCCCCGGTGAATCCCGTTCAATCCAAAACTTCAATACCTTATCCTTCGCGTTTAAACGATCAAAGACTGCGTGAGCAAACTAATGATCAAATGAAGAAGTTTCTTGAGATATTTCAAAAGTTACACTTCGACATTAGTTTCGCAGATGCTCTTCTCTATATGCCCAAGTTTGCTTCCACTTTCAAGAGTCTTCTAAGTAACAAAGAGAAATTGTTTGAACTCACTAAAACTCGTTTATATGAAAATTGTTCGGCGGTGCTTCTAAAGAAACTTCCTGAAAAATTAGGAGACCCCGAGAAATTTCTCATTCCATGTGATTTCCAAAAGCTAGAAGAATGCTTCGCCTAGGCCGATCTTGGCGCTAGCATAAACCTCATGCCTTTCTCTATTTGGCAAAAGCTTTCACTCCCCGAGCTTACACCAATACGAATGACTCTAGAATTAGCAACCCGAACGGTTACGGTTCCGAAGGGTATTGCTGAAGATGTCTTTGTGAAGGTTGGAAAGTTCCATTTTCCTGCCGACTTCGTAGTCGTTGATTTCGATGTCGATCCTCGTGTTCCCCTTATTTTGGGAAGACCATTCTTGAAAACGGCTCGTGCATTAATAGACGTCTTCGAAGGTGAAATGACTCTAAGAGTTGGCGATGAAAAGTTGGTCATTAACATTGATAACACTTCAAAAGATATTCTCGACCTTGAACGAGAAGCAATTAACCAAATTGATGTCATCGATGTTGCATGCGATGAATATTTTGAAGAAGTGTTAAACGTGCAAGGATCAATTAATTCTACCATCGATGTCTCTTCCCCCTCTCTCACTCCATTTGAGGGAGGTGACTTCATTTTGGAAGAGATTAAAGCTTGTTTATCATGTGATTCTAGTGTTGATCATGATTCTATCAATCCCGAGGAGGACATACTTCTACTTGAGAAGTTGCTTAACGATGATCCATCGTCTCTTCCTCCAAAAGAACTTCATAACGAGGAAGTCAAAAATGTTGAAAAAACTGATGACTTTCCTGAGGTCGAACTCAAGGACCTACCGCCTCATCTCGAGTATGCATTTTTGGAGGGTGACGATAAGTTTCCCGTCATAATTGCTAAAGACTTGAGTGAGGAAAACAAAGCCGCTCTCTTCAAGGTTTTAAAGTCACACAAGCAAGCCATTGCTTGGAGACTTTCCGACATCAAGGGTATCAACCCGGAATTTTGTATGCACAAGATTTTAATGGAGGATGACTTTAAACCGGCGGTTCAACAACAAAGAAGGGTAAATCCAAAAATTCATGAGGTTATCAAACTTCTTGATGCCGGTTTGATTTATCCTATCTCGGATAGTCCTTGGGTTAGTCCCGTTCATTGTGTGCCCAAGAAGGGTGGTATTACGGTTATTAAAAATGATGATGATGAGTTGATTCCTACTCGATTGGTAACGGGTTGGCATTTTTGCATTGACTATCGAAAGTTAAATGACGCCACCCGTAAAGACCACTTCCCTCTACCTTTCATGGATCAAATGCTCGAAAGATTGGCGGGAAACAAATACTATTGTTTCCTTGACGGTTTTTCGGGTTACCTCCAAATTCCCATCGATCCTCAAGATCAAGAAAAAACAACTTTCACGTGTCCATATGGAACATTTGCTTATCGACGCATGCCTTTTGGCTTGTGCAATGCTCCGGGCACGTTTCAAAGATGCATGATGGCCATTTTTCACGACATGATCGAGAAAACAATGGAGGTCTTCATGGATGATTTTTCGGTCGTTGGGAATTCATTCGAATCATGTCTCACCAATTTAGACAAAATGCTTCAAAGATGTGAAGATACCAATCTTATTCTAAATTGGGAGAAAAGTCATTTCATGGTCAAGGAAGGCATTGTCCTTGGCCATAAGATTTCTAAGAGCGGGATTGAGGTTGATAAAGCTAAAATCGATGTCATTGCTAAACTTCCTCCTCCCACAACTGTTAAAGGTGTTTGGAGTTTTCTGGGTCATACCGGCTTCTATCGTAGATTCATTCAAGATTTCTCAAAGATAGCTAGGCCTATGACCCGACTTCTTGAAAAAGAAACTCCGTTTGTCATTTCTGATGAGTGCATCGAAGCTTTTCAAACTCTCAAGAAAAAGCTTACCGAGGCACCAATTCTAGTTGCCCCCGATTGGGACCTACCTTTCGAACTTATGTGTGATGCAAGTGATTTTGCCATAGGTGCGGTCTTGGGGCAACGAAAAACCAAACACTTTCAGCCGATTCATTATGCAAGCAAAACCTTGACCGAAGCTCAAGCTCATTACACCACTACGGAAAAAGAATTACTTGCCGTGGTGTATGCGTTTGAGAAGTTTCGGCCATACTTGATCTTGACTAAATGCATAGTGTACACGGATCACTCGGATCTCAAGTATCTCTTTGCCAAACAAGATGCAAAGCCGAGATTGCTCCGTTGGGTTCTCCTCCTACAAGAATTTGATATCATTATTTGTGATAAAAAAAGGAGCCGAGAACCTTGCTGCTGATCATCTTTCCCAGTTAGAAAACCCTCATCAAAGTGTTTTTGAGAAAAAGGAAATAAATGAAACGTTTCCTCTCGAGACACTTAATGTGATTTCTTCTCTTGGTGATTCTAGTACCCCATGGTTTGCCGATTTTGCAAATTACCATGCGGGGAATTTCGTTGTTAAAGGGATGTCGCCCCACCAAAAGAACAAATTTTTCAAAGATGTTAATCATTACTTTTGGGACGCCCCTATTTGTTCAAAATTTGTGCGGATCAAGTGATTCGTAGGTGTGTTCATGGCCAAGAAGCCATGGAAATTCTTAGGGCTTGTCATAATGGAACCACCGGGGGACACCATGGCCCCAAACTACACCGCTCGAAAGGTCTTTGATTCCAGTTTTTATTGGCCCACAATTTACAAAGATGCCCATGACTTAGTCAAATCTTGTGACTCGTGTCAACGTCAAGGAAAGATAACACAACGGGATGAAATGCCACAAAACGTCATCCAAGTTGGTGAAATCTTTGATGTTTGGGACATTGACTTTATGGGGCCGTTCCCATCTTCACGAGGGAACAAGTACATACTCGTGGCCGTTGACTATTTGTCAAAATGGGTCGAAGCCAAAGCTCTCCCAACCAACGATGCCCGAGTAGTTGTAAAATTTTTAAAATCTCTCTTTGCTAGGTTTGGAACTCCCCGTGCTATCATTAGTGATCGCGGTACTCACTTTTGCAATGACCAATTTGCAAAAGTCATGCTCAAGTATGGTGTCACTCACCGACTTGCTACCGCTTATCACCCACAAACGAGTGGGCAAGTGGAGGCTTCAAACCGTGGTTTAAAAAGAATTCTTGAAAGGACCGTAGGCAAAAACCGTGCCTCTTGGTCGGACAAGTTAGACGACGCTCTATGGGCTTTTCGCACGGCTTATAAAACACCCATCGGGTGTACCCCTTATAAGCTCGTGTATGGAAAAGCGTGTCATCTACCGATTGAGCTCGAGCACAAAGCTTATTGGGCTTTAAAGAATGCCAACTTCGATCTCAAGTCTGCGGGTGATCATAGGAAAGTTCAACTCAATGAACTAAATGAACTTCGTGATCAATCTTACGAAAACTCTTTAATCTATACAGAGAAAACAAAGAAGATCCACGACTCCAAAATCAAGAACCACGTTTTCAACGTTGGTGACCGAGTCCTTCTTTTTAACTCTAGATTGAAGATATTTTCGGGTAAGCTCAAAACCCGCTGGACTGGACCGTTCACCGCTGCCAAAGTTTTTCCTTATGGTACCGTCGAGTTATCTCAAAATGACGGTCCAAATTTCAAAGTGAATGGGCATCGGTTGAAGCATTATTTTGGAGGGGACATACCACCCATGGTTGTCCCGGACCTCCAAACCTTCCCCATGGACCATGAATTCGGGGTCGAGTCAAGCTAGCGACTCTGTAAACAAAAACAGTAGCATCACATGGGTTTTCACCCATCTTTCTAACTTCTTTCTCTTTTCTAAAAAAAAAAAAAAAAAAAAAAAAAGAAAAGAAAAAAAAATCCCACACTTGCCCAAATCTAAACTTTTTACATTCCAATATATCGGCATAAAAGCCGGTACTTTGAATATTGAGGGCAATATTCACTTCTAAGTGTGTGGGAGGGGGGGGGGGGGGTAAATTCTAGCGAATTTAATCACTTTTGTGCCATAATACCCCCGTTTTGGCCAAAAAAAAATTTTTTTTTATTGAAAGTGCTTTGCACTTACACAACAAAAGGTTATCAGTCTACCACGTCTAACATAAGGATTGGCTAATCCAGGAGCAAACGGCTCTTGGTAAAGATAACTCAAATCCGTTGATGGCTGGCAATTTGCCAAAAAATGTATGGTATTCAACTCACCATATCCTAAAACGTAGAAGAGTTGGCTAGCCCGCAAGATTATGGCTTGTGGTAAAGGCAGTGGAATACCATAATTGGTAATCAACACACCAAGATGTTGACTGTGTCCATCAAGAGTTGGCTAGTCCAGAAACAAACGGCTTCTGGTAAAGACAAATCAAAACCGTTGGAAGCTTATGATTTGCTCAAAATCATAAGGTTATCGGTGTACCATAGTTCTTACTTGATCTAAAACATTCGGCTACTCCAGAAGTAATGGCTTTTGGTAAAGAGACATCAAATCCATTAAATTTTCACAAAAGATTGCTAGGGACTAGCAATAGTTTAGTGTGGGGGATTGATGAATGTGTAAATACTCATCATTTTTAATCAAATCTGAACTACAAAACGTTTAAAAACACTCAAAAACGCATCAAAATACGGAAAATATCCCAAAGATCGTGTTTTATATGTTTTTGATGCAAAATGATTGAAAACGGATGAAAACCGAACAAAGTTTGCATAATTGGCAGTTTCAGTCCCCCAACTTTCAAAATTTGACAAAACTAGTCCCTGAGCATTTATTTTAAATGAAAAGTCAACCCAAGTTCTTTAAAAGTCAAAAGATATCGCAAATGATCTTTGGGTAAAAAAATTTCAAAAGATTACAAGTTCAATCCTTCGAATTTCACAATTGGCAAAATTGGTCCCTGTACTTTCAGAGTTGTCAAAAATTGCCCCCGAGAATCATAATCCGAAGAAAAATGACAAAGTGGACCTTGGGAATTCGTGACTTGGCAGGAATGGTACTTAGTGATAATTTGGAAATTTGGCAGAAAAGGCCCCTCAAAATTCAGTTATTACAGATTTGGTCCTTGTGTCTATTTGATTGATATAATATCATACGGATCCAAAGTATTAATCCAAATACAACACAACCAAACACCAACACTTGAGCCCAAGATAATCCCCAGCCCAAAACAAACACCCCATGATATATAAGCCCACACCTAAAACCCCCTTTCACGTTTTTAATAAAAATGTATATATCCTGGTTAGTCAATGATGAGGTGAAAAATGAACCGTTTTTAGGGGGTCATTTAAGCCCGGAATTGAATTTATTTGATCAAATATTGCCCTAAATCGTTCCTTTTGTGATTTTAGGTACTTTGGGAGTGAATTCTGGAAAAAGAAGCATTTTGGACGTTTTTGGAGCATAAAAGTGAAGAAAACGGCAAAGACTTAATTTTCCATGCTGAGAACAGTACCTGACGGCGTCAAGAAGAAAAATGTGACGGCGTCAGGGGTAAAATCCGTGACTACCCAGTGGAAACCTGAAGGCGTCAAGAGAAGAGTGTCAAGAGTTATTTTGGTGATGGCCTGAAGATGGATTACACATGACGGCGTCAGACCCAGATCTAGGCAGTCCGAGAAACTATTTGGCGGCGAGATGACGGCGTCAGAAATTTTCTCTTGACGCCGTCAACTCCTAAAATCTATAAATACTTTTCTAATTTTCATTCATTAGGAGGGGGAACTTGTGTGGAGAATACTAGGGTCGAACCTTGTAAACCCTAGGTCGTATTTTACAGTCTTTTCAAGGGTCTTCACCCCTTGAATCCTTTCATGTTCAATTAAGATAAGTTCTCTTTCAATTCATTCAATATGTCTATGTGTTGTTTGAATATATCTTATGCTTGTCTTGATTTTAACATGCTACGCTAGATCTATCATGTGTTTGCTTAGATGTAATGAAACCTAGATGTTAATTATAGGTTGATTGCTTGTTTATAGTTGTAGTGGATGAATGATTTCAATGTTAGGCTAAAGAAAACTGGCAGATCTCCATTGTGTAACTTGCTTGAACGTCTTAAGAAACATGAACCGATGTGTACTAGGTTTTATTGGTTGTATTTAATGCATAAGCAAATTCTAGTGATCCCATGTTAGGAGCTTCTTAGCCGGCTCGACATAGGAGTGAAGTAGGCGCTTATAGGATTGGAGGAGTAAGTACGCCACCCCATGAATGGTATTAAGGAATACAATCCGTCATCCACGCAACTGTAACAAGTAATTAACCTGTAAAAGACATCTAGGGAGTAGTGAAATCTAAGTAAACACAATTCTCCCATATATTGATCACACCTCTAGTTTAATTTAGTTTATTTTCATTTTTAGTATTTTATTTTGATTGCAGCGTAGTAATTGGGTTAGTTGACTAGCAACTAATTCCGCCCAACTACCGAGATTTTTACTTGCTTTTATAAAAATATAAAAATACAAAAAGAATCATCCCTCATCTCTAGACATAGTTTTTAGGTTTTCTAATCCTAGCGACACTATTCCTAGCTGAACGATCAATCCCTCGGTACTTGTCATTATACTATACTACATCGATCAGGTACACTGCCTGGTGGGGGTTGTAAGCTTCTCGAGATCCCTCGAGAGGTAAAACCTGTTGCGATTCCCACGCACATCAAGTTTTTGGCGTCGCTGCCGGGGAATAGTTATTGTCTAGGTTAGTTTTTTTTTTATTAGGTCTACTTGCTAGATTCCTTTCTAGTAGGATTTTATTTTTATTTTTAGGTTCTCTTTAGTCTATCTTATTTCTTCGTGTTTTTGTTCGTAACTCTTCACCATCCGACATCATGGAAGATGGTAACATCTTTGAACCCATCAACCCACCAATTCAAGACCACCCACAAAACCCACCACTAGCTAACCAACCTCTTAGGCCCCGAACCCTATGAGAGTACTCCCGACCTAGCCACCAAGGCTATCGAAACACCATTGAGCTCACCCAAGGAGCCAATGTGTCTCCCTTGCGATCCGACACCATCCGGTTGGTGCAAAGCGGATGTGCATTCCATGGAGTTCGTTCCGAAGATCCAAATCAACATCTCAAGGACTTTCATAAAATCGTAGATTCTATAGACCTTGATGCTACAACTAGAGAGTCGACCCGATTACGCCTATTCCAATTCTCTCTACGTGATCAAGCTAGTCAATGGCTTGAACGTTTACCCGCGGGATTCATCACCTCATGGGATGATCTCACCATTTGCTTCCTTGCCCAATTCTTCCCACCGGGGAAGACTGCGATGCTTAGAAAAGACATTTTGATGTTTGAACAACATCAGGGTGAAACTTTCTACGAAGCATGGGCTCGTTTCAAGGATCTCCTCCATAAGGTCCCTCATCATGGTATAAACCTTTGGTTATTAGTTCAGATTTTCTATGATCATGTAGATTATCACACTAAATGTACAATCGATAGGGCCGCAGGAGGTAAATTGCGTGATAAGGACGCCGAGGAGTCCTGGGCAATTATTGAAGAGCTTGCCGCCGATAATCAAGAGATATGGGAGTTTAAGCATGCTATAAAAGCGGCCATCAACGCAATCTCAACACCTGAAGGGAGTAACCAAATCTCCGATGAACTCCTATGCAAACTTGAGGCAAAAGTTGACTATTTTGAGGAAAGGCAAAAGAGACCCTTAAGTCCTAGACGGGCTACTGTCAATTCTGTCTCGAAAATGGCTTCAACGCCGTTATCAGAGTCACCCTCTAGAGAGAATGTTGAGACTTTTCAAAACTATACCCCACCTTATTCCCCTCCCGAGAATCTTAGCCCGGAATTTGAAGCCAGAATGAGAGAATACATGGCAACTCATTCAGATCGGCTTGCTAAATTCGAGGAAGCAATTTATAAGCAAAAAGAGGAAATGCAAGAGAAAATGAATGAGATGATGAGCCTGATGGAAGAGTATGCCAAACAGAGAACCCCAGAAAGAATATTACTAAGGAAAGAAAGCGTCATCCCTACTACCCGACTTGTTAATTCCATCACAATTGTCCACACGGATAATGAGAAGGTAGAAACCCCTACTGAACAAACCGTAGAAGAGCCACCAAAATCCCAATCTTTAAGTTACTACCTGAAACATGATATAAACGAAAACACTATAACAAATTGGATAAAGGGTGACGGGCGTAACCAATCTTCCAAACAGGGTACTGAGAAGGAAGAAGAGGGAAAAGATGAGTATGACACATTACCTGGAGGACCGATATTCGAGAAACTATTGGTACAAAAAGTGGCTACTAAGCAGATGGCATGTGGGAACTTTCAGATACCGGCCAGCATTGAGAATTTGAAATATCTAAGTGCTTTCGCCGACCAAGGATCGGAAGTAAATCTTATGCCCCTAACTATCTACACCCAACTAATGTCAAAAATGCCAGTCCCCACTCGTGTTAGGCTGTCCTTCGCTGGATATTCTTACGTGTACCCCCTGGGAATCGCAGAAGATGTGTTAGTTAATGTCGCAGGATTCATGTATCCCGTTGATTTTATGATCATCGATGATAAGGGAGATGGGTACATGCCATTAATCCTTGGGGCACCATTCCTCACCACCGCTAGAGCTGTCATTAAGTATGAAGGTAGGAAAATTGAGCTTAAGTCAGGAAAAAGAAAGATTAGCTTCCCCATGACCCCGCAATATGGGCAAGAGAGTTTAAGTTGGAGAAAGCTCAAAAACAACATTGACACGTCACCTATTCGTGTTTAGGAAAAGATTCTTGCATGGGAGGCAAGAATCAAAAGTTACAAAGAAACTAAACATGAAGGGAGAAAAAGCAAAAGCAACAAAGTTCATGTCAATTTTGAACATAGTCAACCAACGATGAATCATGCACCATTCGCGACGGGGGACCTAATACTCTTAAGACACTCGGAGGTAACAATACCTCCCGATAAACCGAGTCCCTGGTGGTATGGGCCTTTCACAATTGAGGGCATAAGCCAAGATGGGATGGCTAATTTGAGAAGTAAAGGAGGAGGAGAGGTGACTGCGAGTATTGATCGATTGAAACACCACCACCACGATAGTAATGATCGCAATTATATGGGGTACATCATCTCGAGAGATGAGGTCACATAGTAACCCATGACCTTGAGTCTAGCTACAAGACTCGTAAATAAAGAAAAGCGCTTCTTGGGAGGCAACCCATGTTTTGTGTGATTTTTATTTTTGTTTGTTTGTTATTTGCTTCCGTATGCATGTTTTATTTTTATTGTTGGTAGATCATGTTTCAAAACTAAAATAATGAAAATACTTTACTTTGTTGTTTGGCTTAGTCTTAACTTCATCCAAAGGTATTTTGCAAAAGATAAGTGTAAGGGGAAACCCCAAATATGTTTTTAAGAAACAAAAACCGATATTAAGTGAACATGTATATTCGTATTTGTTAGAGTCAAATGCTTGTATCGAGTCATAATGATGTTTTGCAGGATTTTCCAGGAAGTAGGACGAAGTTTTTCCGGAAACTTAACATAAGAATTTCTGCAGATCACTTCTGACGGCGTCAAGAGTTTACTCTTGACGGCGTCACGTGTAAAATTCTGGAAATTTTACCAGTTTTGTTTTTCTAACGGAGTCTTAGAATTTTTATTGAATCATTAGTTTTATAATCTCCAGGAAATCTGCAAACATCATTCCTCAAGCATTATATCTTATTTTGTTTTCTAGGACTTATTAGCATATATAGATTGCTGCCGATTTTATGCGAGGTTGCCTTGTCTGTTTTCTCAGGTTTTACAGGTTATGTACGACAAGAAGATGATTTACATTCTGGAAGGGAAGCTTTGATTGTTCATTTTCTTGGAGGAAGATCTAACCTGGCCACCTTATTATCCATACCGAGCGAATCAGGGGAGTATTTGATTTCATTCGTTTTACTTATTTCACTTTTACATTCTTTACTTGAACATTGGGGACAATGTTCATCCTAAGTGTAAGGGGAGGGTAAAATGATGATACCTTACAGATACACTTTCGCTTGAGTTTGTTTGTTTGATAGTAGATGTGTAATAAAACTATGAGAAATACTTGTTAGTGTAATTTTAGCGCCAAATTTAATTTTTTTTACAACATTTAGGAGTGAAACTTTAGCCTTAGCAAGCGTCTCATGGATAGGAGGTTGTATGACTAGCACAAAACCGTACCACTTAAAAAAAAATTTCACCCAAATATGTGAGGTTCGCTTTTAGATTTGATAGGAAAAACATTTATTATTAGTGCTTATGTGTGTACCGGTAGCATTTAGATTCTAGAACTTGCGTTAGTGATGCATCCCAAGACCGCTAGTGAGACTACATTCGTGTAGTAGGATTTACTACATGATAAGAGGCATTAGGATCACCCTTGTGTTAAACCCGTATCATAATTACTTGACCATTTATGTCATATTACTTGGCTAGTTAAGTCAATTAATTTTTCCCACACCTTAGCGTTGTACTCATTTTTAGTACACGAAACCCCTAGTACACCCCTCCGAGCCTATTTTTCGTTTCTAACTTTAAGCATCTTACTTAAAGGAAGAATTTGTTACACCCCACTTAAATGTACACCCAAATCGCCTTAGCCTTCCGTGTATGCACTCATCTTTAGTGCATTATTGTTGCATGTTTAAACCCTTAGTTAATTATCTAATTGATTACATGATTGCTAAGTAGTGTCATATCCTTGTACATATTGTTTTGGGACGATTGTGACTCATGGGTAAAGTACTAATATTATAGAGTAATGGGGAAGAACATCATATTATTACCCCCATATGTGCATTAATTTTAAAAGTACTTCAAGTGTTTTGATTATCTTGATTCGAGTCATTAGATTAGTTTATTGTAAAGTATGTAAAGATTCAAGTGTAAGGGGAATGTTCATTCCCTATGATGTATTATTTTGGATGGTAGGGTAAGAGTGTAAAAAAAAAAAAAAAAAAAAAAAAAAAAAAAAAAAAAAAAAATAATGGACTACCATCCCGTTTCATTCTATGTTCATTTTACGTTTTTTTTTTTTTATTTTTCTTTTATTAGCGTAAGTCGAGTCTAGTCTTGGCTTAGCAACGCCATATTGTACATGTAATTAACCAAGATTGTTAACTCGCCACCAGTAAATGCTGCCTATATCCAACAAAACCGTGTATTCCATATCCCTACACCTAACGTTACAACCCTTTAAAAGACCTCTTTGATAGTTTATCCTAGGTGCTTACGCCATGTGGTGGAGGTTTGATCCTTTCCCAAGCCTATGGTAATCTATTTGCTATAACAGGTAGTGAGAGATGTTTTCTATTTCCATATTGTGATATATACTTTATTACACCCGAGAGATGTGAGTATCTAAACACTATTTGTGAGGTGCTAGTATATGACCTCCGTGCTTGTCTTTGGTCTTTAGTGGAACGATTATTTGTTGTAATTACTTTTATATTAGTGTCAAATGACCCCTAACTTGTATTTTGATTAGAATAAAAGCGCATTTGCTTGAGGACAAGCAAATCTCAAGTGTAAGGGTATATAATGAGGCGAAAAATGAACCGTTTTTAGGGGGTCATTTAAACCCGAAATTGAATTTATTTGATCAAATATTGCCCTAAATCATTCCTTTTGTGATTTTAGGTACTTTGGGAGTGAATTCCGGAAAAGGAAGCATTTTAGGCGTTTTTGGAGCATAAAAGTGAAGAAAACGGCAAAGACATAATTTTCCATGCTGAGAACAGTACCTGACGGCGTCAAGAAGAATAATGTGATGGCGTCAAGGGTAGAATCCGTGACTACCCAGTGGAAACCTGAAGGCGTCAAGAGAAGAGCGTCAAGAGTTATTTTGGTGACGGCCTGAAGATGGATTACACATGACGGCGTCAGACCCAGAGCTAGGCAGTCCGAGAAACTATTTGGCGGCGAGATGACGGCGTCAGAAATTTGCTCTTGACGCCGTCATCTCCTAAAATCTATAAATACTTTTCTAATTTTCATTCATTAGGAGGGGGAACTTGTGTGGAGAATACTAGGGTCGAACCTTGTAAACCCTAGGTCGTATTTTACATGCTTTTCAAGGGTTTTCAGCCCTTGAATCCTTTCAAGTTCAATTAAGATAAGTTCTCTTTCAATTCATTCAATATGTCTATGTGTTGTTTGAATATATCTTATGCTTGTCCTAATTTTAACATGCTAGGCTAGATCTATCATGTGTTTGCTTAGATGTAATGAAACCTAGATGTTAATTATAGGTTGATTGCTTGTTTATAGTTGTAATGGATGAATGATTTCAATGTTAGGCTTAAGAAAACTGGCAGATCTCCATTGTGTAACTTGCTTGAACGTCTTAAGAAACATGAACCGATGTGTACTAGGTTTTATTGGTTGTATTTAATGCATAAGCAAATTCTAGTGATCCCATGTTAGGAGCTTCTTAGCCGGCTCGACATAGGAGTGAAGTAGGCGCTTATAGGATTAGGGAAGTCAGTACGCCACCCCATGAATGGTATTAAGGAATACAATCCGTCATCCACACAACTGTAACAAGTAATTAACCTGTAAAAGATATCTAGGGAGTAGTGAAATCTAAGTAACACAATTCTCCCATATATTGCTCACACCTCTAGTTTAATTTAGTTTCTTTTCATTTTTAGTATTTTATTTTGATTGCATCGTAGTAATTGTGCTAGTTGACTAGCAACTAATTCCGCCCAACTCCTTCAAAACCGAGATTTTTACTTGCATTTATAAAAATATAAAAATACAAAAAGAATTATCCCTCATCTCTAGACTTAGTTTTTAGGTTTTCTAATCCTAGCGACACTATTCCTAGCTGAACGATCAATCCCCCGGTACTTGTCATTATACTATACTACATCGATCAGGTACACTGCCTGGTGGGGGTTGTAAGCTTCTCGAGATCCCTCGAGAGGTAAAACCTGTTGCGATTCCCACGCACATCAATCAAACAGTCAACCCATCTCTTTCACCTCTCCTCCCCCGTGACCTGCAATCACCATCTCCCCCATCACTCTCCATATTTGTCCTCCACCCCATTTCCCCATCCCACTAACCTTCCCCCTCCTCACAAAACCCTACCTAACACCTCCAGGTCACCAATCCACCCAAATACCGTTTTGGCGCCAAAACTAGATAGAGGGCTGTGATCAACGGTACTTCAATTAAACGGCTGGGATTTGATCACAAGGTTCAAGAGATGGCATTGCAACCCTAAAAGTCACAGAGGAAGCACAAAAGAGTCATATCCTACCTACCTCCGTAGTAGTATAAATAGGAAGCTTGTGTAAGCCTAAAGAGGCATCCCTTCTTGTATCTTTTCTTTCATTTAGATTTAGTTTAAAGTTGTAATTTCAAGTTATCTAATTCCAGTTTCCTTCAAGTTATTTGCAATTCGAACTTTTAATCAAAGTTTCAAATTTGTTACTGTTCTCTTTAATTATCTCTTACTCAACCTCAGTAGCTTTTACAAACCTTTGTGAAATGATTTGAAGTTAAGAGAAAGTGTAAACTCAGAAATGAAAAAAAAAAAAAAAAAAAAAAAAAAAAAAAAAAAAAAAAAAAACGAGAAAATCAAAATTAAATAAAAAATGGTGGTTCATGGTATTGTAGCAGAGCATGGATGGATGGAATGTGGTTTAGAGTCCCATGGGGGACAGTAGGTTGTTCTTGTGTTCCTGGTTCTTAGATTCCTCATAAGCTTGGATGTCAAGTAGGTTTTGAATCATTCTTTGATCATAATTTGTTCTAGTTGATATTTGTTATCATTCATTATTGCTTTCTGATTACCTGAGTTTGATTTGTCATTTTAGAAGTTAATTAGTTAATATTGTTTAGTAAATTAGTGGTTTCCTTTGAAAATTAGTGAAAACAGTTAGACATAGGGGTGTTTGGATTAGGTTAGTTCACTGTGATATTGGTGTTTTCTAGTTGTTAATGCTACATTAATAGGTTATCTTAGGCATATATATTTTAGTTGTAGTATAAAACTCATAGGTTTTAGGCAAAAAGTCAAAATAATCTGTCATTAGTTATAACAGTTAGTAGGATAAGTGAATTAGGTGCATAATCATTTTAGTAGTTGCATAATATAGTAGTTTAGCTTAAAATAGCTTAATATTAGATTAATATAACATAATTTAGCAGTTAGAGTAGAATTAAATTCATTTTAGTCAAAGTCTCATAAAAAATCTAAAAGTCAAAACAGTTGTTGTTCAGATTTTGTCAAAATTTTGGGGTCAATTTTAGAGTTAATTTGTTATTGGAATTTAGTTTGGATTCCTGTTTTAAGAAGTTTGTCAGTAAGGAAAACTATTTCAAAACAAAAATCTCTGTTTAGATCTTTTTTGCTTATAAAAAAAGGTACTTGGAAGTGGACTGTCTGAGCTTATTTGTCCCCTGTGCATCAAATTTTCATCCAAATCCTAGGCCACTTTTAGGACATTTAATTAGTTTGGAAATCAGAACTTTTGGTGGATTTTAGATTTCAGTAGGATAGTAAGTGAGTTGCCATTTTAAACTTGTAACCCTGAGCTTATTTGCTCAGGCTTATTGGCTTATCAGTTGAATACATTGAACCTAAGGTCTGTTTTACACAACTAGGCCTACAATTGTGTATTGTAATTTATTGTCTGAGTTTATTAGTTCATTTGAGTTCATTAAGACTTTAAGTTGTTGTTTCCATTATCATTTTGCTATTTGCTTATTCTAATTAGCAATTGCTTATCCAATTTGAGCTTATTTAAATCTGTTTTGATTTGATTTGAGTTTCTGACTATACTTTGGTTCAAACTTTGTTCATCTGAGCTTATTAGAGTCATAAGTACTATTGGTCAAAGTTAGGTCAACTCTGGTCAAAGTCTGCTTAATAATAAGCAATTTCTTAAAAGCAGTTTCATAGCTAGTAGCATTTCCAGCGCTTATTTTCAACTTTTTAAATTTTTCCTAAGTTTAGAATAATATTTTAGAATTTTTCATATTTTTCTGAGTTAATTTGCTGTTTTTCTTATTTAATTTTAGTTTTTAATCATTTTTTAATACTTTTTTATTACCAAAAATTCCAAAAAAAATCAGAAAAAGCCTAAAAAAATTAAAAAATATTTTAGAAAATAGTTTTTAGTTATTTTAGAATTTTAAAAATTTATTTTGTATTTTTCTCACTTTATTTTCATTTTCTTTTAATTTTTAATTAGTTAAATTAGTTTTTAATTCATAAAAATTAAATAAATAGTCAAAAAAAAAAAAATCCCTTTTCTCAAAATTTTCTTTAATCATTTTTAACTTAGGAAAATTATTTTCAAGCCCGTAGGATTAGCATAGCTTAAAATTCACGTTTTATTTTGTGCGTTGACGTTTATTTATTAATAAATGTCACGTTTTTAAATTAGCTTTCGTCTTAGGATTCCCCGTTTTCCCTAACATGTTTCCCGTAGTTTTTTAGGTAATTTTAAATATTCCTTAGCATTCCATAGTTTATTTTCCCATTTAAGTTACGTTTATCTCATTTTCGTTCGTTAAATCTTAATTTTCGTTAATTTAACGTATCACAAAACCAAATAATCTTTCACAACCAAACATACAAGATTGTAATCTCGATCTTTCACGAAACTTTCCATTCACACCTCGTTGGGGTACGACCCGGGAAATCACTTCCCGGTCTCACAAATATCACTTTCACGAGTTTTGCGAGGTAATCTTTTCCCTAAAAGGTTTACTCGTATTTCTCTACGTCTAGTTGTCTCACGGTAACTTAGACCTCGCGTTTGTTGATATTTTGATAAATTATTTTTGCACACACCAAAACACAACGAATCACAAAGCTAGTTTTTTTTATCTAGTATAATATAAGATACAACTCTAGTTCCATCTGATTTTGCCAAACCTTCCTTATAGTTTGGCAGATTAATTAATCAAGTTTTTGTTCTTATATGGGTTAACCAATTTGGTTAATAGATAAAATGAGCCGACTTGCCCGCGCGTTGCCGCTGGGCTTTTTTTTTTTTTTTTTTTTTTTTTTTTTTTTTTTTTTTTAAATAATTTTTGGTAACATTGTATATTTGTATGTAGTATGGTTATTTTCATAACATTGTATTTTGTAAGTTTAAGTTTTGGACTTTTTATTTGCATTTGAGAGTTATCTAGATACTTTTGGGTTTTTATTTGTAAATGGTTATTTGTTAATCTAGGCTAGTGGCCATTATGAAATGCATCATGGGCCTTTTTTTTAATTAAGTTAACCCAATGCAGAAAGGCAAACACTGTAGAAGTTAAGTTACTGTAGAAGTGAAATTTGACTCATTGACTTTTTATTTATTTATTTATTTATTTTTTTCCCCATTGGAGTAATAGGGAAGAACATCATATTATTACCCCCATATGTGCATTAATCTAAAAAATACTCCAAGTGTTTTGATTATCTTGATTCGAGTTATTAGACTAGTTTATTGTAAAGTATGTAAAGATTCATGTGTAAGGGGAATGTTCATTCCCTATGATGTATTATTTTGGATGGTAGGGTAAGAGTGTAAAAAAAAAAAAAAAAAAAAAAAAAAAAAAAAAAAAAAAAACATACGGACTACCATCCCGTTTCTTTCTATGTTCATTTTATGTTTTTGTTATTTTTCATTTATTAGCGTAAGTCGAGTCTAGTCTTGGCTTAGCAACGCCATATTGTACATGTAATTAACCAAGATTGTTAACTCGCCACCAGTAAAGACTGCCTATATCCAATAAAACCGTGTATTCCATATCCCTACACCTAACGTTACAACCCTTTAAAAGACCTCTTTGATAGTTTATCCTAGGTGCTTACGCCATGTGGTGGAGGTTTGATCCTTTCCCAAGCCTATGGTAATCTATTTGCTATGACAGGTAGTAAGAGATGTTTTCCATTTTCATATTGTGATATATACTTTATTACACCCGAGAGATGTGAGTATCTAAACACTATTTGTGAGGTGCTAGTATATGACCTCCGTGCTTGTCTTTGGTCTTTAGTGGAACGATTATTTGTTGTAATTACTTTTATATTAGTGTCAAATGACCCCTAACTTGTATTTTGATTAGAATAAAAGCGCATTTGCTTGAGGACAAGCAAATCTCAAGTGTAAGGGTATATAATGAGGCGAAAAATGAACCGTTTTTAGGGGGTCATTTAAGCCCGAAATTGAATTTATTTAATCAAATATTGCCCTAAATCGTTCCTTTTGTGATTTTAGGTACTTTGGGAGTGAATTCTGGAAAAGGAAGCATTTTAGACGTTTTTGGAGCATAAAAGTGAAGAAAACGGCAAAGACTTAATTTTCCATGCTGAAAACAGTACCTGACGGCGTCAAGAAGAAAAATGTGACGGCGTCAAGGGTAAAATCCGTGACTACCCAGTGGAAACCTGAAGGCGTCAAGAGAAGAGCGTCAAGAGTTATTTTGGTGACGGCCTGAAGATGGATTACACATGACGGCGTCAGACCCAGAGCTAGGCAGTCCGAGAAACTATTTGGCGGCGAGATGACGACGTCAGAAATTTGCTCTTGACGCCGTCACCTCCTAAAATCTATAAATACTTTTCTAATTTTCATTCATTAGGAGGGGGAACTTGTGCGGAGAATACTAGGGTCGAACCTTGTAAACCCTAGGTCGTATTTTACAGTCTTTTCAAGGGTTTTCAGCCCTTGAATCCTTTCATGTTCAATTAAGATAAGTTCTCTTTCAATTCATTCAATATGTCTATGTGTTGTTTGAATATATCTTATGCTTGTCTTGATTTTAACATGCTAGGCTAGATCTATCATGTGTTTGCTTAGATGTAATGAAACCTAGATGTTAATTATAGGTTGATTGCCTGTTTATAGTTGTAATGGATGAATGATTTCAATGTTAGGCTTAAGAAAACTGGCAGATCTCCATTGTGTAACTTGCTTGAACGTCTTAAGAAACATGAACCGATGTGTACTAGGTTTTATTGGTTGTGTTTAATGCATAAGCAAATTCTAGTGATCCCATGTTAGGAGCTTCTTAGGCGGCTCGACATAGGAGTGAAGTAGGCGCTTATAGGATTGGGGAAGTAAGTACGCCACCCTATGAATGGTATTAAGGAATACAATCCGTCATCCACACAACTGTAATAAGTAATTAACCTGTAAAAGATATCAAGGGAGTAGTGAAATCTAAGTAAACACAATTCTCCCATATATTGCTCACACCTCTAGTTTAATTTATTTTATTTTCATTTTTAGTATTTTATTTTGATTGCATCGTAGTAGTTGGGTTAGCTGACTAGCAACTAATTACGCCAAACTCCTTCAAAACCGAGATTTTTACTTGCTTTTATAAAAATATAAAAATACAAAAAGAATCATCCCTCATCTCTAGACCTAGTTTTTAGGTTTTCTAATCCTAGCGACACTATTCCTAGCTGAACGATCAATCCCCCGGTACTTGTCATTATACTATACTACATCGATCAGGTACACTGCCTGGTAGGGGTTGTAAGCTTCTCGAGATCCCTCGAGAGGTAAAACCTGTTGCGATTCCCACGCATATCAGTCAAACAGTCAACCCATCTCTTTCACCTCTCCTCCCCCGTGACCTGCAATCACCATCTCCCCCATCACTCTCCATCTTTGTCCTCCACCCCATTTCCCCATCCCACTAACCTTCCCCCTCCTCACAAAACCCTACCTAACACCTCCAGGTCACCAATCCACCCAAATACCGTTTCGGCGCCAAAACTAGAAAGAGGGCTGTGATCAATGGTACTTCAATTAAACGGCTGGGATTTGATCACAAGGTTCAAGAGATGGCATTGCAACCCTAAAAGTCACAGAGGAAGCACAAGAGAGTCATATCCTACCCACCTCCGTAGTAGTATAAGTAGGAAGCTTGTGTAAGCCTAAAGAGGCATCCCTTCTTGTATCTTTTCTTTCATTTAGATTTAGTTTAAAGTTGTAATTTCAAGTTTTTAATCTAATTCCAGTTTCCTTCAAGTTATTTGCAATTCGAACTTTTAATCAAAGTTTCAAATTTGTTACTGTTCTCTTTAATTATCTCTTACTTAATCTCAGTAGCTTTTACAAACCTTTGTGAAATGATTTAAAGTTAAGAGAAAGTGTAAACTCAGAAAAAAAAAAAAAAAAAAAAAAAAAAAAAAAAAAAAAAAAAAAAAGAGAAAATACAAGAAAATCAAAATTAAATAAAAAATGGTGGTTCATGGTATTGTAGCAGAGCATGGATGGATGGAATGTGGTTTAGAGTCCCATGGGGGACAGTAGGTTTTTCTTGTGTTCCTGGTTCTTAGATTCCTCATAAGCTTGGATGTCAAGTAGGTTTTGAATCATGCTTTGATCATAATTTGTTCTAGTTGATATTTGTTATCATTCATTATTGCTTTTTGATTACCTGAGTTTGATTTGTCATTTTAGAAGTTAATTAGTTAATATTGTTTAGTAAATTAGTGGTTTCCTTTGAAAATTAGTGAAAACAGTTAGACATAGGGGTGTTTGGATTAGGTTAGTTCACTGTGATATTGGTGTTTTCTAGTTGTTATTGCTGCATTAATAGGTTATCTTAGGCATATATAGATTAGTTGTAGTATAAAACTCATAGGTTTTAGGCAAAAAGTCAAAATAATCTGTCATTAGTTATAACAGTTAGTAGGATAAGTGAATTAGGTGCATAATCATTTTAGTAGTTGCATAATATAGCAGTTTTGCTTAAAATAGCTTAATATTAGATTAATATAACATAATTTAGCAATTAGAGTAAAATTAAATTCATTTTAGTCAAAGTCTCATAAAAAATCTAAAAGTCCAAACAGTTGTTGTTCAGATTTTGTCAAAATTTTGGGGTCAATTTTAGAGTTAATTTGTTATTGGAATTTAGTTTGGATTCCTGTTTTAAGAAGTTTGTCAGTAAGGAAAACTATTTCAAAACAAAAATCTCTGTTTTGATCTTTTTTGCTTATAAAAAAAGGTACTTGGAAGTGGACTGTCTGAGCTTATTTGTCCCCTGTGCATCAGATTTTCATCCAAATCCTAGGCCACTTTTAGGACGTTTAATTAGTTTGGAAATCCGAACTTTTAGTGGATTTTAGATTTCAGTAGGATAGTAAGTGAGTTGCCCTTTTAAACTTGTAACCCTGAGCTTATTTACTCAGGCTTATTGGCTTATCAGTTGAATACATTGAACCCAAGGTCTGTTTTACACAACTAGGCCTACAATTGTGTATTGTAATTTATTGTCTGAGTTTATTAGTTCATTTGAGTTCATTAAGACTTTAAGTTGTTGTTTCCATTATCATTTTGCTATTTGCTTATTCTAATTAGCAACTGCTTATCCAATTTGAGCTTATTTGAATCTGTTTTGATTTGATTTGAGTTTCTAAGTATACTTTGGTTCAAACTTTGTTCATTTGAGCTTATTAGAGTCATAAGTACTATTGGTCAAAGTTAGGTCAACTCTGGTCAAAGTCTGCTTAATAATAAGCAATTTCTTATAAGCAGTTTCATAGCTAGTAGCATTTCCAGAGCTTATTTTCAACTTTTTAAATTTTTCCTAAGTTTAGAATAATATTTCAGAATTTTTCATATTTTTCTGAGTTAATTTGCGGTTTTTCTTATTTAATTTTAGTTTTTAATCATTTTTTAATACTTTTTAATTACCAAAAATTCCAAAAAAAAAATCAGAAAAAGCCTAAAAAAATTCAAAAACATTTTAGAAAATAGTTTTTAGTTATTTTAGAATTTTAAAAATTTATTTTGTATTTTTCTCACTTTATTTTCATTTTCTTTTAATTTTTAATTAGTTAAATTAGTTTTTAATTCATAAAAATTAAATAAAAAGTCAAAAAAAAAATATTTTCCCTTTTCTCAAAATTTTTTTTTTATCATTTTTAACTTAGGAAAATTATTTTCAAGCCCGTAGGATTAGCATAGCTTAAAATTCACGTTTTATTTTGTGCGTTGACGTTTATTTATTAATAAATGTCACGTTTTTAATCTAGCTTTCGTCTTAGGATTCCCCGTTTTCCCTAACATGTTTCCCGTAGTTTTTTAGGTAATTTTAAATATTCCTTAGCATTCCCTAGTTTATTTTCCCATTTAAGTTACGTTTATCTCATTTTCGTTCATTAAATCTTAATTTTCGTTAATTTAACGTATCACAAAACCAAATAATCTTTCACAACCAAACATACAAGATTGTAATCTCGATCTTTCACGAAACTTTCCATTCACACCTCGTTGGGGTATGACCCGGGAAATCACTTCCCGGTCTCACAAATATCACTTTCACGAGTTTTGCGTGGTAATCTTTTTTCTAAAAGGTTTACTCGTATTTCTCTACGTCTAGTTGTCTCACGATAATTTAGACCTCACGTTTGTTGATATTTTGATAAATTGTTTTTGCACACACCAAAACACAACGAATCACAAAGCTAGTTTTTTTTATCTAGTATAATATAAGATACAACTCTAGTTCCATCTGATTTTGCCAAACCTTCCTTATAGTTTGGCAGATTAATTAATCAAGTTTTTGTTCTTATATGGGTTAACCAATTTGGTTAATAGATAAAATGAGCCGACTTGCCCGCGCGTTGCCAAAACCGACATCACCGAGACCACAACCGATCATGTCATCACAGAAACATCCTCTCTCAATGCCAAAATCAATAAACCCGACAACACCATGGTTACTTTACTCACCGAATCCACTATAGAAACTGAGGTTTTCACACAAATTCCCCTTTCCCCGGTGTCCAGTTTGCATGCCAACCCGACTCACAAAACACCAAAACTTCTACATGATATAGCCATCTTCCATCAAGCCATCCTTAATGTGACTTATCGTCGTGCCCCGCTCATCGAGAGCATGTTATCCATATGTCGTTGTGTCGAGACATTTCATCCCAGTCACCAATGTTCCCCACCTAAGTTTGTTATTCTCCAATCCGAAGACGAACCACCCTGGGAGCCACATGACTTGCGGTACATAACCATGAGCCTTGAGGACAAGTCTCGTTTTCAGGCGCGGAGTACTGATACATGCACGATGAGTTAGAGACCAAGTCTTATGGACAGGGGCGGACATACATTGTAGGTTTGGGGTGGCGGTACCCCCCATGGCTAGCCGGAAAACAAAGATTTTTTTTTTGACCTTTTTCGTAAGTGCCCCCAACAAAAAGTCAAATTGCCCCCCACCTAAATACTACCTCCGTCCCATAAAAACTGTCCAGTTTGACTTTTCAGAGTCAAACTGGTTCAACTTTGATCATATCTATTTTTGTGAGTATTATATAATACTTTATGAAAAATATATGAATGGATTGAATTTTAATTGTGTTTTTCATTGGTATAATTTTTCATCAAGTATGATATAATACATAAAACATAATTAAGGTCAAAGTTGAACCAGTTTGACTCTGAAAAGTCAAACTGGACAGTTTTTATGGGGCGGAGGGAGTACTAAAATTCAACATTCAACACTTTCAAACCTTATAAATCATTCATCTCGAAGTAATAATACTCGATTTATCATTTCGATCATACTTTTTTCTTCCACATTTTGTTGCTATTGTCCGAAAAAACAATTGCACCCCATGATCTCCATGATCTCCATATTCACTTGTTTGAAGGATCTAATGTCTAATTTTGGGTCCGCCGCTGTATATGGATATGATGTTGATACAATGTGCCCATGATCTCCATATTCACTTGTTTGCATGCATGTATGTATGATGAAGTGGTTATAGCCACATTGCATTAGCATTCACGTTTCTCATTTTTTGTCCATGTTTTCAGAATTGTTCCTAAATACTAGGCTAGTGGTAGTTAGTGTATTTCAAGTATTTAAATGTAGTTTGTTTCGAGGAAATGAAGGAATGAAGAATAATATAAAAGTCTAGTTTCTCTCTTGTTTTCTTGGAGTCTTACCCGCTCTAAGGGCCTTATCCATCTCGTCTCATATCTACTTCTTGGGAGATTGACCATCTCTAATCGGTCTCATAACATCCCCATATTAGAGCACACGGTGCAGCGGTGGCAAAGCTTAGGTGTCATCACCTCTAATAATGTTGTGGTCATGGCTTGATGCTCATTTTCGAAAAATCATTTTTTCCGAGCAATCTAAGTGTGTCAAAAGTTGTATTTGCTAAAACTAGAAAGTGTATTCGCTAAAATTAGTGTCAACTGATTATACATATCGTAGCGATGTTTGAACTTTAAGCTGATGATTATTGAGACTGCTTGATATGTGTTGGTGGTTTAGTGTTTGTGATTGGATTTGGCGGGAAAAGATGAATTGAAAAATATATATTAGTGTGTGTGCTAATTTATTTGGATTTTTGTTTTAAAACTATTTTTATAGGTTGTTTTTAAGGTGTATTGAAAGTTATGAAAACGAATATTTTCATCTCGTCATACGAGTTACTAAAAAGAGTAAATACTTTTGATGAATAAAAGACGAGCAACAATACTAAATCATGTCACTGAAGTAATATATATAGTAAGTTAAGATGTTCTGAACGTATAAAACCCGTTTCTAGAAAGTCTAAAATTTTAGCGTGATGAATAGTGTCATAAACTTATTCTTAAGAGGTTTTTGTTTAAGGTCTAAGCTTATAAACATATTTGATCCGTCTTATATTTCGTAAGCTCATTTTTTTCCACCTTATATTGAAACTTACGTTGCTTATGTAAAGCCCATATATGTCAAAATAAGCGTGATAAAAAGAGCGTATGAAATATATGTCAAAATTAAATAAGCTTGTAAGCCTACATGTAAACATATACCCCGTCAGTGGACAAATTAATAAGACACATATTTTTTCACATTGAATATCTTGAGAAGTTAAGATGTAACTTTTTTTGGGGAGGCTCGATTGGTTCAAAGAAACTAGCATGGGTTGCTTGGAAAAAGGTATGTTCTTCAAAGGGTTGTGGGGGACTTGGAATTGGTAGTCTCTACGCATCTAATTTATCTATGATGATTAAATGGTGGTGGCGTTTTCACTTTGGAGAAGATTTATCACATCTATTTATGGTGAGTATGGTGGCCTCGAAAATGTGGATAACAATACGCATGGATTGCCTTCAAGCCCATGGAATCTGTAATTAAGCTAAAAAATCAACTTTCATGCTTCGATATCAACTTACATACGGTTTTTACTCGAAAAGTGGAAGATGGTTCTTGGTTTAAATTCTGGGAAGATCATTGGATAGGGCTATGTAACCTCAAAACATCTTACCCGAGACTTTATGCTCTTGAAAAAACAAAAAATTACAAAGTCAAAGATAGGTGTTCTGGTGATGGATCTCGAATGAAATGGGAGTGGAGAAGGCTTATTAGAGATGGGGAGGAAAGGGATCAACTAACTGGGCTTGATAACCTCTTACAAAACTATACCCTTTCTGATAAACATGACAGTTGGAATTACACATTAGATCCTTCAAACAAGTTCTCTGTTTCATCCATGAGATATCACATCGAATCAACCATGCTTTCTTCTGTTCTCGATCCGGTTAGATGGAATAAGTGTCTTCCTCTAAAGATAAACATACATGCTTGGAGGTTGCTGTTGGACCGTCTCCCAACTCGCCACAACCTAGACGTTAGAGGTATTGATCTCGACTCCACTAGATGTCCGGTGTGTGATGATAATATTGAAACAGCTCATCATCTATTTGTTGAGTGCAAGGTAGCTGCTGATATTTGGAAGATGGTTTCGACATGGTGGGATATTGGTGACTCTCCCAAAGATCTTCAAAGCTTAATTACATGGAGTGACTCGGTAAACCTAACCCCTTTGGCAAAGACCTGTTTTGATGTAGTTATTCAAACTACAACTTGGATCTTATGGAGATATAGGAATAGGATTTGTTTTGACGAGAAACCTCCTAGTAAGGATTCGTTAGGAGCCAAAATCAAAGTATTGTCCCACACTTGGATAATAAATAGGAATAGGAATGCTAATCCCAATTGGTTAGATTGGATCTATGATCCAAATAACCCTTGTAAAATCTCGTTGTAATCTCTTTATGCTCTAGTTTCTTGCTAGAGTTTTGTTTTTATTATAAATCGCCGTTAAAAAAAAAACTAGTGGACTAACTACAAAAACCTTTGTATTTGTGTGACGCAAAATTTCGGGACCACGTTCATTCCGGAGAAATAGCGATTTTTAACCACAATTTACACTAGGCGGCAAACATCCATCGAGACCCGAAAACCCCCTAAGTCTGCCCTTGAACGGAAGAATTGGAGGGGGGGGGGGGGGGGGGGGGGGGTACTAATGTTAGTGTGAATAGACAAACAATCCCAAATTTCCAATGAGTCCAACCTCGTGTCGTCACCTCTAATGATGGTGCAGTCAGCCGGTCATAGCCTGATGCTTATTTTCGGGAAGAAATAAAATTACGAGCAATCTAAGTTTGTCAAGAGTGAAAATTATGGTCATGTATTGGCTAGCTAGAAAAATAGAAAGTGTTGGAGAAGATAGGTTGACGAATAAGTCATGAACAAATATTAATGTCACTCCAAAATTCGTAACCATTTTACTGTTTTCTTAAAAACTTAGAAGTTCAAATATTTGAAAGACATCTAACTTCATGGATTTTCTATGTGGGCATGTCCATAAAGTCAGTTTGAATCTCATTGTAATTTGCTGATTCTATAATAATATAATTCACCATTTAAGAGAAAAAAAAAGTTTGAAGCTTTTGCCCAGTTCTCATATGAAAAGGCTTTTTTGCTAAACAGGCTTTTGTCATAATGCGTTTAACGTCAGTCGCAAATGGAAAAAGCATGCTTTTGTATTTACTATTAATCTGTGATTAACAAAATGAGATTGGATTGCATATGCATCTAAGATTTGATAAACTTTTGTCGTGGGTATCAAGAAAAGAGGTTTGTCTTAGCAGCTAACATTCAAGTTTTTCGGTTGTTGGCGTATTATTGCTGATATAAGTGTCTGTATTGTTGCTCATGAAAGAGTCCTTAACGTATATCATTTCTTGCTTCATATCAGTATGTCAGCTGCTTTTGGTGTTAATGATGTCCTATTGATGATTAAAAAAGACGTCGTGAGGCCTCACCAAAATCATTCAGCCTAAGAAAAATTTCAGCATTTTATTTCATCATAATAATGTCAAACGAATCCTAGTTACTAGACTACATATATGATAGAGAATATATCATCATGAAGTTTATTTTAGATGAAACAAATGTAAACTTTTGAATACATGTTTAACGACTTATGACCTGTTCTATCTAATGGGATCTGAATTAACCTGAACCCAAAGCATAGCGTTTAGTGTGGATATTTCCAGGATCTTTATTGTGTGATTCAGATTCTTGTTATTGGCAACGGTTTGCAATAAAAATGAATAGAAAAGGTTTAAAGAGAGACACATCATCAGTCGGAGCAGTATCAAACACTAGGGTTGACCGGGATAGACGCTTTCCTTCTGCTCTATGTGGGAGGCATAAAAATGAAAAGAAAAGGTGACGCTTCTTTCCCAGTATTTCATTCTTATACTTTCGACGTTATTGGTATATGCCAGTAACATGCAAGCTTTCTAGTTTTTATTAATATCGATTATTAATTAAAGTTTCCTTCTTTCTTATAGGACTGCACTCTTGAAGATCAATGCATGCTAGACAGACACAATCATACGAATAATGAAAGTTACAGCAGTCGTTAAATCAATTCTGAAGTCTCATGAAAATTTAGCTAATTTATGTTCCCTGGTCTTTGACTTTGCAAAGGGTCAAAACGGTTTGGATTGGGTCGAGCCTTTCTTGGCTTCCTCATGTCTGTTTGGCGACATTGAAAAAACTCAAACAAACTTAGTTTGAAAGACATCTAACTTCATGTTTTTTCTTTGTAAAAAACTCAAACAAACTAAGTTTGAAGCTTTTGCCAGTTCATGCTATGAAAAGGCTTTTTTGTAAAATGGGCTTTTGTCATAACATGTTCAACCTCGGTCACAAATGGAAAAAAGCATGCTTTTGTATTTAATGTTAATCTGTGATAAACAAAATGAGTTTGGGTCGCATATGCATCTAAGTAAGTGTCGTGTTTGATTAAACTTTTGTCATGGGTATCGAGAAAAGAGGTTGTCTTAGCAGGTAACATTCAAGTTTTTTAGTTGCTGGTGTATTGTTGCTGATATAAGAGTCCGTATTGTTGCTGATGAATGAGTCCTTAACGTACATCATTTCTTGCATCAGATCGGTATTTGATCTTTTTTTGGTGTTAATGATATCCTATTGACTATAAAACATGTAGTGACGCGTCAACGTAATCATTCAGTCTAAGAAAATTTTCAGGATTCATTTCATCTTAATAATGTCAAAAGAAGCCTAGTTACTAGATCACATATATGATAAAAGTTATATCATCGTTGAATAGTATCAAGCAGCTTGGAGTGACGGCATGAGGTAACTAATAGATGCAGCACGTATGGAACATAATGATGATAGATACTATATCATCAAAGTAATCATGAAGTTTATTTTAGATGATGAAACGATTGTAAACTTTGGAATATACTGTAGGAAACTGTTGATGCATAATCTGGCGCGGACTTATTCAACGACTCTCCTTGGGCCGTTAGTCGTCTTCATAAGCCCTAAGTAGACCTGTACAACAAAGAGAACCCGTTAGGAGTGGACCCGAGGCCGTAGCCCCGGGATCCACCTCCGACGGTCAAGTTAGTATGTGATGCGCGGAGCATATAATAGCTATTAGGTTTAGGATAACCTGTTTGGTCGTAGTGAATAAGGAGATCCCATCCATGTATTTATAGAGCATGGATTAGGGTTAACGCGTAGAGTGGGCCGCTGGCTACCCGGGCCTGACCCATTCCTGGCCCAGTCCGGACCATACGTCCACAAAGTGCGTAAAGTGGGCCGCTGGCTACCCGGACCTGACCCATTCCTGGCTCAGTCCGGACCATACGTCCACAAGCCCCCGAGTTTAGTATGACATAGCGCATGGCTATGTTATGCTAAACTTAAGTTCTGTTTATGGCCGCGTAGGCACAATCAACCAAATGCGACGGTACGCACTGGGTTCATGTGTGCGTAAGGGACGGATCATACTGCGCAGTCCCCATGCGACAGTGCGCGCTGGGATTGCGATTGTGACTGTCTCACAATTGTGAAGGTGGATAAGTGGATCCCCATGCTGTATCCTGGGTAAGGGCGTACCTTTTGTACCAGTAGCGATGCAACATGGTGCGACAGAAGACGTGCTTCTGTGGCGGAGGTGCGCGTTGTCCGCGACAAGAATGCGCGCGGTGCGCAACAAGAATGTGCGCAGTGCGCGACAAGGGTGCGCGTTGTTCGCGACAGATGTGCGCGGTTTGCGCGTCTTTACAACCGACATAGGACGTCTCCCATGCGGCAAGATGGTGCGAATATTTAAATTCGTCTTTGTACCGGGCCTGCAGTACCTCTTACGTACGATCTGCTTCCAAATATACCTACGTGACGCGTGCGCCAACAGTGGTATTATATACCCTGGTAGCCCCCCAAGTTTGATGTTTACAACCGACATAGGACGTCTCCCATGCGGCAAGATGGTGCGAATATTTAAATTCGTCTTTGTACGATCTGCAGTACCTCTTACGTACGATCTGCTTCCAAATCATGTTTACCAAGTTTAAAATTGTGAAGGTGTATTTGGAATAATACCACTGTTGGCGCACGCGTCACGTAGGTATATTTGGAAGCAGATCGTACGTAAGAGGTACTGCAGGCCCGGTACAAAGACGAATTTAAATATTCGCACCATCTTGCCGCATGGGAGACGTCCTATGTCGGTTGTAAAGACGCGCAAACCGCACACATCTGTCGTGAACAACGCGTACCCTTGTCGCACACTGCGCACATTCTTGTTGCGCACCGCGCGCATTCTTGTCGCGGACAACGCGCACCTCCGCCACAGAAGCACGTCTTCTGTCGCACCATGTTGCATCGCTACTGGTACAAAAGGTACGCCCTTACCCAGGATACAGCATGGGGATCCACTTATCCACCTTCACAATTGTGAGACAGTCACAATCGCAATCCCAGCGCGCACTGTCGCATGGGGACTGCGCAGTATGATCCGTCCCTTACGCACACATGAACCCAGTGCGTACCGTCGCATTTGGTTGATTGTGCCTACGCGGCCATAAACAGAACTTAAGTTTAGCATAACATAGCCATGCGCTATGTCATACTAAACTCGGGGGCTTGTGGACGTATGGTCCGGACTGAGCCAGGAATGGGTCAGGTCCGGGTAGCCAGTGGCCCACTTTACGCACTTTGTGGACGTATGGTCCGGACTGGGTCAGGAATGGGTCAGGCCCGGGTAGCCAGCGGCCCACTCTACGCGTTAACCCTAATCCATGCCCTATAAATACATGGATGGGATCTCCTTATTCACTACGACCAAACAGGTTATCCTAAACCTAATAGCTATTATATGCTCCGCGCATCACATACTAACTTGACCGTCGGAGGTGGATCCCGGGGCTACGGCCTCGGGTCCACTCCTAACGGGTTCTCTTTGTTGTACAGGTCTACTTAGGGCTTATGAAGACGACTAACGGCCCAAGGAGAGTCGTTGAATAAGTTCGCGCCAGATTATGCATCAACAGAAACGGTGTACACTTTTATTAATAAAATCAGATTACAAATATTAAATAACAGAAAAGAAATAACAGAAAATTAAATACAGACAGCAAGGAGTAGAAGATGAAGACAGACACTATAACGATAAATAAATAAAACAGTAAATGTCGTGGAACGAGGCTCGTGTAAACACGATTCCCTTAAAACAGATTTGGCGTCTGTTTCCCAGGGTACAACGTCCAAAGCTGTTGTACAGCCGGACTTGACTTACTTGCCTGAAAGATCACGAAAACCTTGTGTGCTTCTGATCGAAGAGCTGCGTTTTCTGGATGTCCCAAACTGAACGAGGCTATGGCTATATTTATACTGAAAAATTATCTTGTCCTCCAAGATAATATATCTTCCAGAATTATACAAATCAGTTATTTACAGAACTGATTTGCATAGCTTTTCACACACGAAAAATATATGCCATAATATTTATATATCTCTTGTAACACGAAATTAATCTATTCTAAAAATAGATTCACAGAAAAGTGTCCGCAGGTCGCGCGGGCTCGCATGAGTTCAGTAGATTCGAACTCATTTTGGCCCAGAAATCCCACAATCTGCACCCCCCCCCCCCCTGCGCGCGCGCACATAGGAGTGGGAGCATAGCTCACCTAAAGGAATTTGAAAGCTAGTACAAAGATTACCTTATAAACTAGTCTTCACTTCCTTTTCTAAGCGATGTGGGATACTTCCATTTTCTATATTTTGTGTTCCACTTTGAGACACGATATCTCATTCATCTTAGCTCTATTTTGGACATACTTTAGCTCGTTGCAAAGCTCTCTTGGAGGAGAACAAAACGCCACCAAGAAACATAAATATATGTAACATATATATACATTAAATTATGTCCAAAGTTTTACAAAAACTCATTTTGTAAACCATTTTTCCAACAATCCCCCACATGAATGGAGATCGGTCGAAAACACACGAAAGTTTCCGCGAAATTTCTGCGGTTAAGTCTTGCATAGGATAGGTAGGTGTGACCCTTTGAACCTTCCCTTGTGAGATGCACTTAGTCTCCTAGATCTGAGTAGACGCGATGTCCTTGAACTCAACATCTGTTTACGTAGACGACAATACACACTTACACAAGACTCTCCCTGACCTTATCAAGTCCTCATAGTCGTATTCGTTATGGTCATGAATACTAGCCTGGTTCTGCAAGAGCTCTTAGGAATTGCGCCCCCCACAATTCCCTTCGAAGCGACCCCACTTCTCTCTCACATAGGTGATTTCATCTTGAATCATTAAAAACATATGTTTTGTGATTTCATCTTGAATCATTATACTTTATGATTTCATCCTGAATCATAAAAAGCCATATGTTTAACCTCTCAACAAGTCACATTTGTTATAGGAATGGACTAGGAAGTTACAATATTTAGTAAATCCCCCACATTGACGTGACTTCCCCCACATTTCTATGATTAGGTTGTCCTATTGAACCCAGATCTTGGGACCTCCAGTCAACAGGGTTAGGTTTTCCTTCATAGAAACTCATTCCTTCAAGGGCTTTAGTCCCATTCCTTTAGACGACTTACTAACTAACTCTCTGCTTAAGCCTTTCATAAGCGGATCCGCGATGTTATCCTTTGACTGCACATAGTCAATTGAGATAACTCCTGTTGAGAGTAGTTGTCGTATCGAATTATGTCGACGACGGATATGTCTGGACTTTCCATTATACATTATGCTATGAGCTCTGCCAATTGCCGATTGACAATCACAATGTATACTAATGGCCGTTACCGGTTTAGGCCACCTTGGTATGTCCTCTACGAATTGACATAGCCATTCCGCCTCTTGTCCGCATTTATCTAACGCGATAAATTCTGATTCCATCGTGGATTTAGCTATAACAGTTTGCTTGGAAGACTTCCAAGATATAGCTGCTCCTCCTAGTGTAAACACATATCCACTAGTTGATCTAGAATCCTTTATGTCAGATATCCAATTTGCGTCACTGTATCCTTCTATAACAGCTGGATATCTTTCATAATACAGTCCATAATCGCGACTGTATCTCAAATAATGAAGTACCCTAGTCATAGCTCCCCAATGTGCATAACTTGGATTACTAGTATACCTACTTAGCCTGCTAACAGCATATGCTAAGTCAGGTCGGGTACTTGTCATCAAGTACATTAACATGCCAATAATTCTTGAATACTCTAATTGGGCAACACCTGCGCCTCTATTTTTAGATAGATGCTTGCTGGTGTCAATTGGAGTTCTAGCTAGGCCGGAATCCCCCGCATTATGAATATTCAGAATTTTGTCAACGTAATGTGCTTGACTCAACACAAGTCCATTTTGAGTTCGTATGATCTTTATTCCAAGGATCACATCAGCCAAACCCATATCCTTCATGTCAAACTTTGATTTCAACATGTCTTTAGTAGATTTGATCATCTTGTCATTACTGCCAACGATAAGCATATCATCAACATATAAACACAAGATTACATATCCACTACTTGTGTCTTTTACATAAACACACTTGTCGCATTCATTAATTTTGAATCCACTCTCTAGCATGGTGTGGTCAAATTTTTGATGCCACTGTTTGGGAGCTTGCTTTAAGCCATATAATGACTTAACAAGCCTACAAACTTTGTTCTCTTGTCCAGGAGCTATGAAACCCTCAGGTTGGTTCATATAGATCTCTTCTTCTAAATCCCCGTTTAGAAAAGCCGTTTTCACATCCATTTGGTGAATTTCCAAATTTCTTAAAGCGGCAATAGCAAGTATCATCCTGATCGATGTTATTCGTGTAACAGGCAAATATGTATCAAAGTAATCTAGACCTTCACGTTGTCTAAATCCTTTGATTACCAATCTTGCTTTGTACTTGTCAATGGTGCCATCGGCTTTCATCTTCTTCTTGAAGATCCATTTATAGCCTAGTGGTTTACAACCAGGAGGTAAATCCACGAGCTCCCAAGTATGATTTTGTAAAATAGAATCTATTTCACTTTTAATGGCTTCTTTCCATTGAGGCCCTTCTGAGGAAGTTACCGCTTCTCGATAAGAAGTAGGTTCATGTTCTACCATAAAAGAAACAAAATCGGGTCCAAACGATTTCTCGGTTCTTGCCCTTTTGCTTCTTCTAGGTTCTATTTCTTCTTCCTCGATTTGATCTTGTCTCTCATCTTGGAGATCATTATCATCTCGTTGTCTCTTATCTTGGACAACATCATCTTCTATTCTAGATGAACTTCTAGTTTCCTTCGTTAAACAAGGAAATATATCTTCAAAGAAGGAAGCATTCCTTGATTCCATTACAGAACCCTTTTGTATATCCGGATTTTTCGAATCATGTACAATGAAACGATAAGCACTGCTATTCCTAGCATATCCGATGAATATACAATCCACAGATTTAGGTCCAATCTTTTGGGCCTTGGGAGTCGGTATAGCTACCTTTGCTAGACACCCCCACACTCGTAAGTACTGATATGATGGTTTTCTTCCCATCCATAGTTCATAAGGGGTCTCTTCTTTTTCCTTACGAGGTATCTTATTCAAAAGATAAGTAGCCGTTAGAATGGCTTCCCCCCACATGTCCTGGCTTAAACCAGAACTTATCAACATGGCATTAACCATTTCCTTCAAGGTACGGTTCTTCCTTTCGGCAATACCGTTTTGCTGAGGTGAATAAGGAGCAGTGAATTCGTGTCTAATTCCATGTTTAGCACATAGATCAGCAAATGGAGACACATATTCACCTCCTCTATCACTACATACAACCTTGATTTTCTTATTAAGTTGATTCTCAACTTCATTTTTGTATAGAACAAACTTGTCTATAGCTTCATCTTTACTTTTTAACAAGTAAACATAGCAATACTTTGTACAATCATCAATAAACGTGATAAAGTACTTATTGCCACCTTTTGTGGGTAGTGATTTCAAATCACATATGTCAGTGTGTATCATATCAAGTGGTTCGGTTTTTCGTTCAACCGATTTGAAAGATGCTCTTGTAAGTTTGGCTTCAACACAAGTTTCACATTTATATTTTAAGTCAATATGGAAATTAGGTATGCAATTAAATTTAATCAAACGACGCATTGAATTAAAATTTACATGTCCAAGACGGCCATGCCACACATTAGAAGACTCAATCAAATAAGCAGAAGAATTCATTTTATTGATATCATTATTAACAACCATTACATTGAGCTTAAACATACCATTCAGGGCATATCCCCTACCAACATACATTTGATTCTTAGAAAGAACAAACTTATCAGACTCAAAAACAAGACGAAAACCAAACTTGTTCAATAGCCAACCAGACACAAGATTCTTGCGAATCTCTGGAACATACAAGACATTAGTCAACTTGAGCTCTTTCTCGGATGTCATCTTCAGGATTACATCTCCTTCGCCCTTGATATCAGCAGTTGCAGAGTTGCCCATGTACAACTTGTCTCCATTGTCAACCGCTCTGAAAGAGTGAAACATACTCTTATCAGCACACACATGACGGGTAGCCCCAGTATCAACCCACCATTCCCTGTTGTTGGAACCTACCAGGTTAACTTCAGAGATCATGGCAATGACGTCAGAAACCATAGCAATCATGTCCACATCATTCACCATATTTGCCTCGCGTGGAGTCACCCGCTTCGGCATCTTACAGTTAGCAGCACGGTGACCTGGCTGGTCACAATTGAAACACACCCCTTGGAACTGCTGTTTCACAATTGCAGCTTTAGGAGCAAGGTACTCAGACTTCCCTTTGCCCTTCTTGTCATTCTTTCCTTTGCCCTTGCCTTTTCCATTGACACGAGACTTTGAAGATGACGAAGCATGCTCAACCAAATTTGCCTTGGCAGAATCAGGCGTATAAGTGTTTTTCTGAGCCAGCTTGTTGTCCTCTTCAATATGAAGACGAACAACCAAGTCTTCAACACTCATCTCCTTTTGCTTATGCTTCAGGTAGTTCTTAAATTCTACCCAGCTTGGAGGTAACTTTTCAATAATAGCAGCAACTTGAAAAGTTTCACTCAAAGTCATTCCTTCAGCATGAATGTCGTGTAGCAAAATTTGCAGATCTTGAACCTGACTCATCACTTTCTTTGAATCATCCATCTTGTAATCCAAAAAGCGTGCTACCACGAACTTCTTTGTACCAGCATCCTCAGTTTTGTACTTGCGTTCCAATGACTCCCATAATTCTTTGGCAGTCTTGGTCTTGCAGTACACGTTGTACAAAGAATCGACCAAACCATTCAAAACATAGTTGTGACACAAAAAGTCTGAATGTTTCCATGCTTCCAAGGCTTGAACAGCCTGTTGATTAGAGGATTGACCTTCAGCAGGAGGTTCCACTTGAGGTGCGTTCTCTTTTAAGAACCGCGCAAGGTTCAAAGTAGTGAGATAAAAGAACATCTTCTGTTGCCACCTCTTAAAATTCTGCCCATTGAATTTCTCTGGTTTCTCAGCATGATTAAGAACTGTGTTGGTAACTGGTGCACCAGATCCATTCACTGTAGTAGTCCCAGGAGGATTAGTGTTTGTCATCCTGAAAATCAAACACAAACAGTTAAACAACTGTTGCAAATCGGTATCTACTTGTACCAGATCTGACTCAACGAAACTCTATCTTGGTTTCGATAAATCAGTTAATAGAAACTCAATCTTGGTTTCAATAAACTGATAAGAACAACTGCTTTAAAAGAAACGTTATAGATTTGTACACCAAATCTGTAAATTAAATCTGTTTAATTAAAACTGATTTCCAAAGAAACTCTACAAGGTTTCGACAGAAAACAGTTGATCAAGATCTGTTAAGAATTAATCCGATTTTAACAAAGTGTTTTAAATTCGGTTAAACCGAATCTGTTTTAAGACTGTAGGAAACGGTGTACACTTTTATTAATAAAATCAGATTACAAATATTAAATAACAGAAAAGAAATAACAGAAAATTAAATACAGACAGCAAGGAGTAGAAGATGAAGACAGACACTATAACGATGAATAAATAAAACAGTAAATGTCGTGGAACGAGGCTCGTGTAAACACGATTCCCTTAAAACAGATTCGGCGTCTGTTTCCAGGGTACAACGTCCAAAGCTGTTGTACAGCCGGACTTGACTTACTTTCCTGAAAGATCACGAAAACCTTGTGTGCTTCTGATCGAAGAGCTGCTGGAAAATCGTCTGGTAAGAGCTGCGTTTTCTGGATGTCCCAAACTGAACGAGGCTATGGCTATATTTATACTGAAAAATTATCTTGTCCTCCAAGATAATATATCTTCCAAAATTATACAAATCAGTTATTTACAAAACTGATTTGCAGATTTGCATAGCTTTTCACACACGAAAAATATATGGCACGTATGCGAGGTTTCGGAGCTGCATTCGTGTCCACAGGTCGCGCTGGCTCGCATGAGTTCAGTAGCTTCGAACTCATTTTGGCCCAGAAATCCCACAATCTGCACCCCCCCTGCGCGCGCGCACGTAGGAGTGGGAGCATAGCTCACCTAAAGGAATTTGAAAGCTAGTACAAAGATTACTGATACGTGTCAATTATAGTATAATAATATTCCGAGGAAATACCGGTTAAAGTAATTCCCGGGTCGTTCTTCCCAACGAAAGCTCAAATGGAAAATTTGAATTATCGGATTGGGAATCGTGTAGTGAAAGTGAGCGGTGAAAGAGTGATAGAGTGAAAATAGCAATCAAGGAAATCAAATATTAACAAACAATAATAAAGCATGCAAAGATTAGAAGCTAATTACGCACCGAATTGAAAAACGTAAAAACGGAAACGCAACCGTAAAAATTAAAACGTAACGTTCTACGAAAAATGACCCTATGAACTTGGAAATATTTTCTAAAAATTAAAAACTAATTAAAAGAATTTTAAGAAAAAGAAAAATATTTTTTAGACTTTTCTTTTATTTTCTAGAATTTATTTTGTATTTATTGAATTAAAAATGAATTAAAAATAGAAAAAAATAGAAAAATTAAGTGGAAAATTGAAAATTAAATTCTAAAAATTCTAACTAATTATAAAAGAAATTTAAAAATTATTTTTGTATTTTTCAGAACCTTTTTGTATTTTTTATTGATTTTTGGAATTTAAAACCTATTTAAAAATTGGAAATAACCAAAAGTAATTATTAAAAATAGTAAAAATGATTAGAAAAATCTGGAAAAATTCCAGAAAATCAAAAATATTAAAAAGGACTTAAAATAAGATTTTGAAGAAAAATTAAGAAGCTGGACTGCTTATTCAAGCAAAACTGCTTATCACAAGTGCTTATTAATAAGCACTTGTGATAAAAACTTTATGAAATTTTCAACTCTGACTAAAAATAGTACAATAAACTCAGTGGTGATAGAAAATTGACCAAATCAAACTCAGATTAACCACAGTATGCTCAAACTTTAATTATAAGCCAAAATAAGCTCACAATCAATAAGCTGACAGGGCATAAGCCATACAGACACCAAGCAATTAATTCTATAAACTCTTATTCAACAAGTGAAACTAAGAAACAATCAAGGAGCTCAGATATAAGCTCAAATGATCAAAAGCAGCCCACAAACTAATTCAGATACAAGTTCAATTCCACTGATAAGCAGGCCAAAGAATAAGCTAACTAATAAGCTCTAAAGTAGAAACTAATGATTAAAATTAAGAGTCTACCAACCAGAGATGCAATAGGAACAAAAGTCTCTACCTAAAACCTTTATCTACTAGTCCTAATGATGTAATGAACAAGGTTCACAGCTGTGGTGCAGGGGAGATAATCCCCACACAGTCAACTTTAAGACAAAATTATGATAAGCTAATAAGACCTTAACCTTGATTTTATTATTGATGATGATTAACCAGCTACTAGAGATTACAAATCAACTAATTTTATTTATTTCTTCCTACTAGTGAGTTCTACAAGTTAAATCAAAGATCCATGCTGAAAACTCAGTTCCACTTATTTGACTTATGAGATTATTTCTAAACTTTGACCAAATCCATTTTCAGCTTCTGATTACTACTCTAACATGTAAAATTAAGCTGAGATTAAGCTAATGAGAACTGATATGCAACTACTATAACTGATTAGCTCACTGAATCAAAATTAAACTATCAGACAAGGAAAATGAGATCTAAATTTTTTGACTATTAATGTATTGAACTACTGTTTTATTGCTAAATCCAATTTACATACACCTAAAGTGAACTACAAGTGTAACTAGAACAACAATATTACCACTCTAGATCAGCTAAACTAGCTGATCCAAACACCTCTGATCCAACAAGTTTCAAACAGAGATTAAGCAACAAGCTAAAATCCAACTAAACAATTATCTACCAGTTGAGATAACTAAATCAGATCTCAATCAATCAACTAGTAGCAACTGAATACCACAAACACATCCTTAACAAAGATATGCAGATCTAATTTCAAAATCTATTAGTAACAAGCAAGAAGACAGATGATCAATACTAAAATTCTACTCAGTCACACACTATCTATCAATTATACAACACTATCAATTACAAATCTAAATCCAACTCAGATTCAAACTAGCAACAATAACAACACTGCTAAGCTATCAAATATACTAATCAATTCTATTCTAATAAAAACTCAAAGATCAAACAGACATAAGCTACAACTAAACTTTCTATAGCAATTCTAGAAATTGAAAATGGATCAAAGCTTTACCCCAAATCTCTCTCAGCTAGAACAGAGAGAGTTCACAGAAGCCTATCTTTATGATAGGCTGATGTCTTATTGGTTCTGTATCAGCTATCAGTATTCACCTCAGCAACATATGAACACCTCTTCTTTGGATTTTTGATGAAACAGTACTTGAAACTAAATCTATCTAAGCTTGTTTATGAAAAGTTTAAGCTGAGTTGAGCTTATGGAAGATTGAAAGTAACTTTTGAAACTATTTTTTTTTTATTTTTTTATTATTTATCTAATTTTTTTAATTTTCTGAGTTGGAAATTTTATGAATAAAATGACAAGTAAAGGTTTACTAAGACTAAAATTTGTTAAAAAGAGATATTGCATAAAAGAGATTAAGCTAAGAATAGATGAAATAAGCAAATTAAAAGCTACTTAAGAAACTGAATAAGCAATTGAAAAAGGAAATAAGCTTGAATTATAAAAGAAACTTGACTTTTATTGAAACTTAACTATTACAATTAACTAATCTAAATACAAATTGACAGCATAACATTGCCTAAAAACTACATACAAATGAGTGAAAAAATACACCTATTTATAGATGAGTGAGGGTGAGGAGCTCACGGATTGCCAGGTTGGCAATCCGTGTGAGTTGTGCTTCTTCTGAGATCATCCAGGCCATCTAATCTTTTCCCAATCATTTCCACCCTTGGATCACTAATTATGACGTGTAGGAACCAATCAAAGCTTGCCACCTAGCCCGTTTGTGCTTGTTTACTCTGATGCACCTCTGACACTCTTCTAGAAGCCATCTGAAAGGACATCCGTACCCTTAATTGCAGTCAATTTTGGATTTGAGTACGGTGAATAGTGATTAGGGTTCATGTCTGGGTAAGAGGGGTAAAAAGGGGAAGAACTTTAGGCGCGTTTGGTTTGTGTTATTTATTTATTTATTGTTTTGACTTATATTTGACCGTGGGTAACACTTGGTGGGCTCGGGTCAAAAACTTAGGGAATGGGCTTTGGATTAAAGGTTGAGTGGACTTAAGAATGGAAATGGATTGGACTAAACTTATAACATGGACCAGGCTCTTTTGTAAATTCAGATTTTGGTGTTAAAAATGTACAAGGGCTCTTTATGTAAACATTTCAAACTCCAAGGGCTCAAAATGTCATCTTCTCAATAATAACTTCCAAGGACTAATCTTGCCAATCTTGAATATAAGAAAGACTGAAATGGACTTTTGAATCCCAACTCTGACTTTTCGACCGTCTTTCACTCTCGTGCCCGTGATTGTCGTTTTTAGCTTGATTTTGTCTGTTTCTCGAAATATCCGCACCTGCACATTCAAAACTGCAAAAACATATATATTTGGCATTTATGGCTCGGTTTTAGGTCTTTTTGGTCCGGTTTTGGTCAAATAATAGTGAGTGAATAAGCACTCACCAAAATCCCCCCGACTAAAGTATTGTCGTGTCCTCACGCAATGTGATCAATTCACGCTCTTAGGATAAATAATTTCGATACTCTTTTTACTAACTTTGAAAAGTAGCAAGGCGGTTCAAAAGAGATTACAAAATCATTTATTCCCAATAACGCTCCGTTTTCCAAAATTTTCCTTTTATTCCTTTATTCCACTTATACTTTCTATTTTTGGATTTTTCCATAATTCATACTTGTGACGGTTTGTTGAACTTTCATTATCTTGCAATAATTATTAGGGTCAACGAGTAGAAACACTTCTATTAAGAAGCGACCATACGGATAAAAATTCGTCATCCTTGATTTTTCACGAGTCCCCAAACTAAGCGTACAAACGAGATCACAGCTTATCTACAAATTAGATGCTAACACTACTCATAACAGTTACTTGTGGAAACTTCTTACTCCCATTTCCTAGGTTTTGTATCTCAATATTTTATTTTGTTGAGAAATGAATTGCTTCATATTTTCTCGTTTCGATAATTTTTAGTCCGATAGTGATACCTAAGTTAAAACGATAAGTAGTTATTCATTTTCTCTTAAGAACCACTGCAATAGAAATTCGGTCCACATCAAGGAATTTTGGGGTACATAAAATATCAAAGATATAAGTTGCGGAGTACGATCACGTGCACCTCATGTGACTGATTACTAATCACTTATCACATGCACCTCACGCGCCAACAACTTATTGATACATACATAGCTCTTATTCGACAATACTACAACTTTCACTTTTTTCCAGTGTTCTAAAAGGCGCGCCAAGGCGCGAGGCGTGGCCTCGACGTCACGAAATGGACCAAGGCGTGAGGTCTAGGCGTCGTGTGAAAAGGCGTGGAATAAGGCGCGAAAAGGCATGCAAAGGCGCGCCTTTTAGTAAGGCGTGGCGCCATCTTTAGAAGCATTTAGGGGATTTATGGATTTGGTCTTGAATTTCAAGTATTTGGGTTTTTTCTTTCTTGGGCCTCGTAATTTCAAAACTTAATTTCTACTTGGGCCTCGTATTTGGGCCTGGCTATTTAGGATTTGGGCTTTAATATTTGAAATTGCTCTTATAAAATGATATAAAATTATAAATACATAAATTTATAAATATTTTGTTGCCGCCTTAAGCACGCCTTAAGAAACGCCATGGCTTCGCAAAGGCGCGTAAGGCTTGAGGCGTGACTGTGCCGCCACGCCACGCCTCACGCCATTTAGAACATTGCTTTTTTCATACTTTTCACTTTTTTCATACTTTTCACTTTCTTTCTTTCTTGACTTTTTTCTCAACATCAATGGAAGCTTATCGGGTAGCTCCAAAACCACATAGATAATCAACTTTTGACTTTTGATTTTTCACTTTTTGCTCTTATTTTTGATGTTCCTTGATATGTACCCAACTTCTAAAGCAAAAATTCTCTTAAGAAAACAAATAACTAAGTATTATTCAAACCGAAATACCACTAATTAACCTAAAACATCTATTTATATATTTGGTGACGTATCTGATGGGAGTAAAAAGCCACAAGTACCTCTTATGAGCTCTAAAGAAAACCACTACTCCACGTTTAGCATCTAACTTCTAAATAAACTCTATCATTTCTCGCTCTTCGCAATTTAAGATTCCAAATAATGAAACCAGCGAATACTTAGCCAATAATCAGCCACGCATATATAAAGTCAGTTACGGAAACTTGCAAATTCTAGAAGAAGAATTCGCGTTTTCTAGCTCCTTATGTAAAAGACTAGCGAAAGCTTTTAAGCTGCGCATGTATAAAGTCAAGTACGGGAACTTGCAGATTCTTAAGAAAGAATTCGCATTTTATAGCTCCTTGTGTACAAAACTAGCACAAGCTTATGTGATCATCATTGGTTAAGGGAACAAGCTAGGGCTCAACACGCCCGGTCAAGTCAAAATATTTATTCCTACTCTCGCCAGCAAGAAAGTCAACAAGGTGTCAAAACACTTATTCAAACTTTATTATATTTTTACATAACTTTTTCAACTTTTTCTCATTTTTTTTTTTTTTTTGCTTTTTCATGACTTTTTCATCAAAATTTTTGAAATTTTCAATTTTTTTATTTTTTGGTGGAAAAACGGAGTTGCGAGAGTTCACAGCAAAGTGCAAGGCAAAAATCAGATCGAACGATCACCCCCCCAGACTAAAACGAAACATTGTCCTCAATGTTTAAAAGGCAAGGGTATCCTAACAAATCTAAGGCCATTTATTAATTATGCCAAAAGATAAATGTTAGTCGAAAAGATTAGGATATATGGATGAGCAACGAACGATGAAACTCGAGTTGAGACAAACCAACGAGCACGAGAGTCTTCAAAATTCGGGCAAATCCTGGACATAAACAAACAACAACCACGAAACACAAGATATGGAAGAGGTCGCCCTCCTCACGTCACATTAGAAAGAAATAGAATTTTAAGAAGATGAATGATAAGCATGGGGTGCCTCCCACGAAGCGCTTGTTTTTGTTCACCGAGTCACATGAGCTTGACTCGATCCCCGAATTAATTCGTCCTTGGGGAGAAACCGTGGAAAAATAATCTCATTCGGGCTTTCATCCAAAATATTTTGAAAAACTTGTGACGTATTTGAAAGTTCCATCCCGAATAGATAACCGCTGGTACGTTAATTTTGAAAACTTTGAAAAACGATACCAGGGTCAAAAACAACATCCTCACTCCCCACGGAGTGAAGGATAAGAGAAATCACACCAAACGTTATAAATGGCAAGAATGTCATGATAACAATCTTGAAAAACTCATCATCTTCAAAAGAAAGTTTCATAATTGTGGAATTATGAATCTTATCATTTAAGCTCCTTTTAAAATCTTTTCCGGGTGGGAGGGTTGGGAAAAACTTTTCATTAAAACTCTCATTCTTAAAAACACCACCCGGATCATGATCAATTTCAAGATCAAAACTGAAACTCTCATATTCAGATTTAGAAAACTTTTCAATTTTATATTCAAATTCATCAAAACGAAATGATTCAAATTCCGGAAGAGAGATAAAAGCATGAGAAGTGGTACTGCCACGACTCGTCTCTTCCGAGTGATCAAAATGAAAAGCTTCAAATGTCGGATCATAAAAATCATGACGATAAGTGGGATTGCCACTCAGCTCCTCACTCGTATCAAAGGAGAAACTCTCAAAGTCTGGTAAAAATTCCTCGAGCTCGGGCTCAAGAGGATCGTCAATTATAAGCTCAATCTTTGTCTTAACTTTATCCGGAGGGATTGACGGTTCTTCGTTCAATAAATTGTTAAGAAAAATAATATCCCCCTCCGAATCAAAGTAAGGTTCGTCAGTCTCAGAAATCGGAATCGTTTCAATTGCAAGAAATTCATCGACCTCTTCCCAAAGAGAATCATATTCCTTAGTCGAAGGAAATGATGGGGAAGAGTCGGAGACGAAAGTTTTCACAAAATCATCAAAGGTAAAATCACAAACATCGATGCTATTAACGGAGTACTTCTTCAAGTTCGAAGCATCGGCTTTAAAAATCATAATATCGTCATCATGTCGTAAAGTTAGAGTGTCCTCAAAATGATCTACTAGGGCTTTTGCGGTTCGTAAAAACGGTCGCCCTAGTATAAGAGGAACTCTCGGATCGGGTTCAAAATTAACAACGACAAAGTCGGCCGGAAAAGTACACGAGTTCACTTGAACAAAAACATCTTCAGCAATTCCAACTGGATGAGCAATCGAACGATTAGCAAGCTCTAAAGTCATTCGTGTCGGTTTAAGTTCCCCCATCCCAAGTTGTTTATAGATCGAAAATGGCATAAGGTTAATGCTTGCACCTGAATCGGCCAGGGCTTTGCAAACCTCTTGATCTTTCAACGAACAAGGAATGAGAAATTTTCCCGAATCTCCAAGCTTCTCGGGAAGCTTCTTGAGAAGAATCGCAGAGCATTGAACATTAATCGGCGTTTCGGCTAATTCGAGCAATTTCTCTTTATTACTTATCAGATTTTTAAACGTTGAAGCAAATTTCGGCATGTAAACAAGAGCATCCATGAAACTGATATCAAAGTGCAACTTTTGAAAAATATCGAGAAACTTTTCCATTTGTTTTTTAGATTTTGCACGGAGCTCTTCATCATTAAATCGTGACGGATATGGCAATTTAAACTTGTATTTCACATTATTCTCGAAAACGACTTTTTCTTTATCTTTCGACTTTTGGACAACCGGAGGTTGGACGTTTTCAGCTCCTCCATTATTAACAGGAGGAACCGGGTCCTTTGTCGCCTCGGTCTCACAGTCTACTACCTTGGGTGGAGACGAAGAAGAAGAAGAGGTAGTAGGAACTGTGGGTCCCTCATATGTAGCACCACTGCGAGTTATGATCGCCTTTACTTCGCCCCTCGGGTTTGCGATCGTGTTGCTAGGCAAAGTTCCAGAGCCCGAGGGTCGATCATTTAAACGCTTGTTGATATCATTAATTTGAGTTGCAAACATTTTCGTTGTTTCCTCTTGTTTAGCAATTAAAGCTTGTTGTCCTTGAAGCAATTGTTTAATCAACTCTTCCGTGGGCGACGGATTTGGAACAGCAGCTTGATTTTGATGATTAAAACTTTGCCCACGGTTTTGAAAATTGCCATTATTTTGATTTCCATGATTATTATTCTGAAAATTCCCGTTGTTTTGAAAATTATTCCCTTGAGGCGGGCCTTGGTGGTAGTTTCCCCGGTTTTGATTTTGAAAATTCTGATTTTGACCTTGAAAACCATTATTTCCACGGTTGTGATTCTGATTGTTATTGAATTGATGATTACGGTTTTGCACATTGTTATTCTGATTCACTTGATTTTGTTGATCAAACCCGGGTGGTCCTTGAAAATGGCTCGAACGGTAGCTGAGGAGATTACGGTCTCCTTGAAGAGGTGGGTAACCGTTGCCACCCATATTCGCAGCATACACGTTCTCTTGAACAAAAGAGCCGGTCGTCGGACATTCATAATACGGGTGTGGACCACCACAAGTGTCACAAACGACATTGACCACATTAACTTGTGTGTTTTTGACTTGATTAGGCATCATTTGGTACATTCTTAGCATAGCCGTCGACAAATCGTCAACTTTCTTATTCAAGACGGCTAGCTCGGGATTAGAAGAAGAGGAAGAATTAAGAGTCGCGGTCGATCTTATTGGCTCATTCCTCTCGGCTGAGGAATCCCAATAATTGTAATGGGCCGTCATATTCTCGATTAGCTCGTAACAATCCTCAGGACGACGTTTCATAAAAGTACCACCAGCTGCAGCATTGATCGTGTCCCTATGTCGTAAAGTCAATCCATTATAAAACGTATCGATTATTGTGACGAGAAGCATATTATGATTCGGACAACGATCAATGGCAAGCTTGTAACGCTCCCAAGCCTCAAACAAAGACTCATCGGGGAGTTGTCGAAAGTTGCTAATATCATTCCTCAATTTCGTCACCATCGATGGTGGAAAATACTTCGCCAGGAACTTGGAAACCATTTCATTGAAAGTATGAATCGAGTTCCTGGGAAGGCGATCAAACCACGCGGTGGCATGATGCGTAAGAGAATAGGGGAAGAGAGAGAGACGGAGGGCGTCATCGGAGACCCCGTTTTGTTTCATATTTTGGGTGACGGTTAGAAACTTATCGAGATGCTTATTTGCATCGTCACCCGGTAATCCGTGAAATTGGCACGAATTTTGGACTTGTTGTATCATGTGGTGCTTAAGTCCAAAATCCGTAGCCTCAATATTTAGAGGGGCAATCGGGCCACCTCTACCATGCATCGTGGGTTGGCACAGCTCCTCCATCGTTCGGAGATCAGGAGCCGGCATGTGTTGGTTTACATCACCACCCACCGGAGGGTGTTGATCATTCATATCCATTTCCTCAACGTTAAGGAAATGGACACGGTGTGTGTGTCGTATTACCCTTTCGGGATTTGATAACGGTGATATAAGACTCTCAAACGAAGAGCGGGTGTGCATACACCAAAAGCAAAATTAAAAAGAAAATAAAAAGAAAAAAGAAAATCTTTTTGTTTTTTATATTTTTCACAAAACTTTTTATTTCTTTTGTTTTTCTTTTCTTAAAACGTAATATTAATCGAAAACCGTTTCTTTCAAAACCACGCGCGACGGGACGGGAGAGAAGAATGGATCTCTCTTCAGCTAGCAATTTAATGTCTTAGCTTCCGTATTTCCCGCTTATTCGGTTGTAGTAATTGAAATAGTCCGATAAACAACTAAATTACGTTTTCGTTATATTGCGAGACTTATTTGGTTTACAACGCCCTTTCTTGCGATCGAGTCGAGGCTGTAACTTTTATTATTTTTTTGGTATTTTTGAAAACACTTTAGTAAAAGTGTTTTTGATTTTTCAATTTTTATAGAAATATATATACAAAATAGAAGAAGGCTTATCAAAACACGATTTTCCAAAACAATTATTCAAAAATTCACTTTAAGCCTTCCCCGGCAGCGGCGCCAAAAATTGATACGTGTCAATTATAGTATAATAATATTCCGAGGAAATACCGGTTAAAGTAATTCCCGGGTCGTTCTTCCCAACGAAAGCTCAAATGGAAAATTTGAATTATCGGATTGGGAATCGTGTAGTGAAAGTGAGTGGTGAAAGAGTGATAGAGTGAAAATAGCAATCAAGGAAATCAAATATTAACAAACAATAATAAAGCATGCAAAGATTAGAAGCTAACTACGCACCGAATTGAAAAACGTAAAAACGAAAACGCAACCGTAAAAATTAAAACGTAACGTTCTACGAAAAATGACCCTATGAACTTGGAAATATTTTCTAAAAATTAAAAACTAATTAAAAGAATTTTAAGAAAAAGAAAAATATTTTTTAGACTTTTCTTTTATTTTCTAGAATTTATTTTGTATTTATTGAATTAAAAATGAATTAAAAATAGAAAAAAATAGAAAAATTAAGTGGAAAATTGAAAATTAAATTCTAAAAATTCTAACTAATTATAAAAGAAATTTAAAAATTATTTTTGTATTTTTCAGAACCTTTTTGTATTTTTTATTGATTTTTGGAATTTAAAACCTATTTAAAAATTGGAAATAACCAAAAGTAATTATTAAAAATAGTAAAAATGATTAGAAAAATCTGGAAAAATTCCAGAAAATCAAAAATATTAAAAAGGACTTAAAATAAGATTTTGAAGAAAAATTAAGAAGCTGGACTGCTTATTCAAGCAAAACTGCTTATCACAAGTGCTTATTAATAAGCACTTGTGATAAAAACTTTATGAAATTTTCAACTCTGACTAAAAATAGTACAATAAACTCAGTGGTGATAGAAAATTGACCAAATCAAACTCAGATTAACCACAGTATGCTCAAACTTTAATTATAAGCCAAAATAAGCTCACAATCAATAAGCTGACAGGGCATAAGCCATACAGACACCAAGCAATTAATTCTATAAACTCTTATTCAACAAGTGAAACTAAGAAACAATCAAGGAGCTCAGATATAAGCTCAAATGATCAAAAGCAGCCCACAAACTAATTCAGATACAAGTTCAATTCCACTGATAAGCAGGCCAAAGAATAAGCTAACTAATAAGCTCTAAAGTAGAAACTAATGATTAAAATTAAGAGTCTACCAACCAGAGATGCAATAGGAACAAAAGTCTCTACCTAAAACCTTTATCTACTAGTCCTAATGATGTAATGAACAAGGTTCACAGCTGTGGTGCAGGGGAGATAATCCCCACACAGTCAACTTTAAGACAAAATTATGATAAGCTAATAAGACCTTAACCTTGATTTTATTATTGATGATGATTAACCAGCTACTAGAGATTACAAATCAACTAATTTTATTTATTTCTTCCTACTAGTGAGTTCTACAAGTTAAATCAAAGATCCATGCTGAAAACTCAGTTCCACTTATTTGACTTATGAGATTATTTCTAAACTTTGACCAAATCCATTTTCAGCTTCTGATTACTACTCTAACATGTAAAATTAAGCTGAGATTAAGCTAATGAGAACTGATATGCAACTACTATAACTGATTAGCTCACTGAATCAAAATTAAACTATCAGACAAGGAAAATGAGATCTAAATTTTTTGACTATTAATGTATTGAACTACTGTTTTATTGCTAAATCCAATTTACATACACCTAAAGTGAACTACAAGTGTAACTAGAACAACAATATTACCACTCTAGATCAGCTAAACTAGCTGATCCAAACACCTCTGATCCAACAAGTTTCAAACAGAGATTAAGCAACAAGCTAAAATCCAACTAAACAATTATCTACCAGTTGAGATAACTAAATCAGATCTCAATCAATCAACTAGTAGCAACTGAATACCACAAACACATCCTTAACAAAGATATGCAGATCTAATTTCAAAATCTATTAGTAACAAGCAAGAAGACAGATGATCAATACTAAAATTCTACTCAGTCATACACTATCTATCAATTATACAACACTATCAATTACAAATCTAAATCCAACTCAGATTCAAACTAGCAACAATAACAACACTGCTAAGCTATCAAATATACTAATCAATTCTATTCTAATAAAAACTCAAAGATCAAACAGACATAAGCTACAACTAAACTTTCTATAGCAATTCTAGAAATTGAAAATGGATCAAAGCTTTACCCCAAATCTCTCTCAGCTAGAACAGAGAGAGTTCACAGAAGCCTATCTTTATGATAGGCTGATGTCTTATTGGTTCTGTATCAGCTATCAGTATTCACCTCAGCAACATATGAACACCTCTTCTTTGGATTTTTGATGAAACAGTACTTGAAACTAAATCTATCTAAGCTTGTTTATGAAAAGTTTAAGCTGAGTTGAGCTTATGGAAGATTGAAAGTAACTTTTGAAACTATTTTTTTTTATTTTTTTATTATTTATCTAATTTTTTTAATTTTCTGAGTTGGAAATTTTATGAATAAAATGACAAGTAAAGGTTTACTAAGACTAAAATTTGTTAAGAAGAGATATTGCATAAAAGAGATTAAGCTAAGAATAGATGAAATAAGCAAATTAAAAGCTACTTAAGAAACTGAATAAGCAATTGAAAAAGGAAATAAGCTTGAATTATAAAAGAAACTTGACTTTTATTGAAACTTAACTATTACAATTAACTAATCTAAATACAAATTGACAGCATAACATTGCCTAAAAACTACATACAAATGAGTGAAAAAATACACCTATTTATAGATGAGTGAGGGTGAGGAGCTCACGGATTGCCAGGTTGGCAATCCGTGTGAGTTGTGCTTCTTCTGAGATCATACAGGCCATCTAATCTTTTCCCAATCATTTCCACCCTTGGATCACTAATTATGACGTGTAGGAACCAATCAAAGCTTGCCACCTAGCCCGTTTGTGCTTGTTTACTCTGATGCACCTCTGACACTCTTCTAGAAGCCATCTGAAAGGACATCCGTACCCTTAATTGCAGTCAATTTTGGATTTGAGTACGGTGAATAGTGATTAGGGTTCATGTCTGGGTAAGAGGGGTAAAAAGGGGAAGAACTTTAGGCGCGTTTGGTTTGTGTTATTTATTTATTTATTGTTTTGACTTATATTTGACCGTGGGTAACACTTGGTGGGCTCGGGTCAAAAACTTAGGGAATGGGCTTTGGATTAAAGGTTGAGTGGACTTAAGAATGGAAATGGATTGGACTAAACTTATAACATGGACCAGGCTCTTTTGTAAATTCAGATTTTGGTGTTAAAAATGTACAAGGGCTCTTTATGTAAACATTTCAAACTCCAAGGGCTCAAAATGTCATCTTCTCAATAATAACTTCCAAGGACTAATCTTGCCAATCTTGAATATAAGAAAGACTGAAATGGACTTTTGAATCCCAACTCTGACTTTTCGACCGTCTTTCACTCGTGCCCGTGATTGTCGTTTTTAGCTTGATTTTGTCTGTTTCTCAAAATATCCGCACCTGCACATTCAAAACTGCAAAAACATATATATTTGGCATTTATGGCTCGGTTTTAGGTCTTTTTGGTCTGGTTTTGGTCAAATAATAGTGAGTGAATAAGCACTCACCAATTACCTTATAAACTAGTCTTCACTTCCTTTTCTAAGCGATGTGGGATACTTCCATTTTCTATATTTTGTGTTCCACTTTGAGACACGATATCTCATTCATCTTAGCTCTATTTTGGACATTTTTTAGCTCGTTGCAAAGCTCTCTTGGAGGAGAACAAAACGCCACCAAGAAACATAAATATATGTAACATATATATACATTAAATTATGTCCAAAGTTTTACAAAAACTCATTTTGTAAACCATTTTTCCAACATGTTTAACGACTTATGACCTGTTCTATCTAATGTGATCTGAATTAACCTAAATCCAAAGCATAGCATTTAGCATGCTAGACAGACACAATCATACGAATAATGGAAGTTACTGCAGTCGTTAAATCGATTCTGAAGTCTCATGAGAATTTAGCTAATTTGTGTACCCTGGTCTTTGACTTTGCTACGGGTCAAAACGGTTCGGATTGGGTTGAACCTTTCTTGACAGTCTTCATTTAAGTTGCTTAGGAGTCAGTTTGCGACTGGTGCATCCTGGCTTCCTCATGTCTGTTTGGCGGTATTGAATCCTAATAACAAACAACATTTTGAGCACTGTTCTATCTAATGTGACCTGAATTAACCTGAACCCAAAGCATATCGTTTAGCGTGGATGTTTCTAGGCTCTTTATTGTGTGATTCAGATTGCTATTGACAACGGTTTGCAATTTTTGATATATTCTGTGTATATGTTAGGTAGGACTACTGATGAGAAACCACAAATACAAACAAATCCATCCGGTTCAATCAAACAAATCCATACTCAAAATGAGAAGTTGAATACAGTAGCATCAAAAACTAAATCCATCCGGTTCAATCAAAGAATTGTTACCTCTATACAATTGTTTTTTACTCCTAAAAGCCATTAAAGAATCGATACAAAACCACACCGGCTACACTCAGTGCAACAACAACAAAAGCCGACAAGTAAGATTGCCCACCAATTGGATTCACACCATCACCACCGCCAGGCTGCGTCACACCACCTCCACCACTCGGAGCCGGAAGAGCCAAAACAACCGGACGCTCATCTACCACAACACACGGCACAATAACAACATCATCACCAACATCATGTGGGGCCGCAAAACCACCACCACCCGACACCACACCATCACCACCGCCAGGCTGCGTCACACCACCTCCACCACTCGGCGCCGGAAGAGCCAAAACAATCGGACGCTCATCTACCACAACACACGGCACAATAACAACATCATCACCAACATCATGTGGGGCCGCAAAACCACCACCACCCGACACCACACCATCACCACCTAGCACCACGCCACCACCATCTTCAGCCACCGCAAGGCCGCCATCCGGCGCCGGAACACCAATCTCACGACCATTATTCTCACCACCGCCAACATTGTTATCACCCATCTCGATTTCTTGATCATGATTCGCACCATTATTCATATGCACAGCTCCACCACCAGCCACTTCTTGATCAAGATTCGCACCATTATTCACATCCATAGCAGCACCACCGACATCATTATTCCCGTACTCTTTACTAATCCAACTGTTAGAACTCCCAAACCCATCATCACTCACATTATCATCAAGATTTTGTTATTTCAAACGCGGTTCAAGAAAATGACCCTCTAACTCCCTTTGTCTTTTCCGAGTTTGAATTACGCCATCTTCTCCCAACAATGCCTCACCTAAATCCAAGAATTCATCACCTTCACCGTGACCTTCTTCCTCACCATTAGCAATCCTTAAAAACCTACTTCTCAAACTTTCAATTAACAAAAGACCCCCTTCTTTCGTTATAAAACTTGCGAGATTATGGTCAACAAATTTGTCGGCTGCTCTAGCATGATCCCACAGAATGTTTTCCATACGAAATTCATAAAGTTTGCGCAACAATTCAACATGGCGGCTATCCATGATAACAAAGGTTTTAATTTCAGATGATTTGATGGTGATTTTGTGAAATTTTATGAAACAGAGGTGGTGTATTTATGCGTGGGAATGAAAGAGTTTAAAATATGATGATGTGGGAGAGTGTATTATGAAAAATTTGGTGTGGAGAAAGTAATATGGGTGGGCCCTCTTCTTTCAAAATTAAAACTTTGTTACCATGTTTATTTATTACGTGGGATTTTAGTAAGTGTGTTTCTTTTTCCATATTTCACAATCACTTTATCATACGTCTATAAGTTAGAGTGCACTTACCATAAAGAAAAGGTCCGGTTTTAAATATTAACATGTTAGACGAAATAATAAAGAAGATTATGTCAAGATATTTCATATGATTATGTGAACTTTTATACTATTTATGTCTCATGAGTAAAATAGTTTATTCTCCTCGAGTTAAAGAAATTGGTATGAAATGGTCACTTGTTTGAAAAGGTTTCATATTTGTTATGACACATATATATTTTGTCACTAATATGCAATACAATTGAGTTGTATTTTATGGAAGCCGAAAGGTCTTGAATCATCACATTATCATAGAACACATTATGATAGAACAATATAGTGTTCAAGCATATTTGACCATCAGTTTATCATTAGTACCCAAGGCCTTTGCTTTAATGGTATGTGAGTTCCTCACCAACCTAGAGGTTGTGAGTTCAAGCCTCATTCGAGGCATTTGTGAGATAATTGGTATAGGAGTGAAAAAAATTGCCGTTAAAAAAAATCAATTTATCATTAGTCTAGAAGTAAGGATGAGCATTGGTAGCGATAAAGCGGTATAGCACTGGAATCGAACAGTACCGGTATCGGTTCTCTTTACCCGGTACGGTACTGGTACTACAAAACCATCTAAAAAAGGGTACGGCACCCAAGCGGGAAATCCTGATTTTGGTACCGAAATACCAAGGGGATTTTGTTTATGAAGTAATCTCGTGATTCAAACATTCATGCATGTATCCCAAAACATTTTCTAGTATAAACCAGGTTGTAGGTGCGCGTAGGTATTCTTTTTTCTTGTTTCAATTTTTTTATTTTTATTTTTATTTTATTTTTTTCTTCTAAAACAATCACTTTTCATTAAAAACATTTAAGCCAAACTTTATACGCTTTAAGGACTAAAATGTAAGAAACATAACTTACGGACTAACATTGTATACATGTGAGGGACTAACAATATAAGAAAAACACTTTTAGGGACTAATAATATAAACACAAACCCCAAGTATAACACTAAAAACAATAAATATTGAATAATATGAAATAAAGATTAAAAAAAGATAAAAAAAACAATCGAAAGCGGGCATTATACCCATAAAAACTATCGATTATAACGATTATACAAGAGACATGTCGTATAAGAATATTTTTGGAGCCTTCCTTTACTAATAAAAACCTATATAAAAATGTTATAACTCTCTCTCTCTCTGTGTGTCTCTCTCAACAAACTTTATTGCCAAATCCTCTAATTAATTTCGCCATTAAAATCCTCATTGGAGCAAAATAATACTTGGACTTTCCCTAGTTTTCCTCATGACAAAACTCCAATTGTATGCAAAGGGGTTTACAAAATCAAACTTAGTGCCAATGGGTCAATTGAGAGGTTCAAAGTTAGACTAATAGCCAAAGGTTTTCATACAAAATAGGGAATATACTTCACAAAAACATTTGCAGCAAGTTGCCAAAATGGCAACTGTAAGAACCTTAGTTGCCATTGCACTCCACAATGGTTGGCCTATTCAACAACCGGTTGCCAACAATGTCTTTCTTTATGGTATGGTGACTCAAAAGAAGATGTCTATATGATAGTTCTACAAGGCTACTCCAAGTCTCTTCCTCCTAACATCGCATTCAAGATAAAATCACTTTATGGTCTCAAACAGGAAAATAGACAATGGTTTGAAAAGCTTACTGCGTTTCTTCTGAAACTAGGCTTCAAACTGAGTAATGTGGATACTTCTCACTTCAAAATCAATCATCAAGCTAGGTTCCATTACATCACTCTTGGTAGATGTTGATGATATTCTTCTTACTGGCAAAGACACCTCATTCCTACGACATATCAAGAATCAACTTCACAACATGTTTAGTAACAAAGATTTGGTCCAATCCACTATAACTTGGGAATCGAAGTTTTGAGAGACTCTTGTGGTTTTGCAATGAGTCAGAGGAAATATGCCTAAGATTTACTCAGGTATGCAAACTCCATTGACCTTTCCACTATAACCTGTTGCAACACCAACGGATCCAATCCTCAAACTCAACGATACAGATGGTGAATTGATTTCTGATCATACACTTTACAGAACCATTGTTGGCAAACTACTTTACCGCACAATCACCAGGCCATACCTTTCCTTTGCAATAACCACAACACACGGCACAATAACAACTTCACGTTAGCCCAATCCTCCACCTCAGCAATCTGACTCAGCAGCCGTCATCCATGATGTCAGAAGATAGAACCTTCACAAGAAGCAAATCATACACAGGTTGAGTCAGGTTACTGTAGCTCAATGTGACAATACAATGTAATAGTTAGATATTTCAAGATATTTATGTCAGACTTTAGTTAGTTGACTTTCTAGTTTGACTTTTTCCTTGTACTTGGTATAAATACCGTACTTGTGACAATTGTTCATTTTAGTGAGAAATTTCCCAAAGCATTCTCTCTAAAATTCAATACAACCAAATACTACGTATCTTTTGAGTGAACTGATTTATTTTAGCGCAAATTATAACTTTGTAGCTTATTCTAATAGCGCCTTAAATTAGCAGAACTAGAGAGCATTTGAGATCATTACTTTTATCGAGGATTATAAGCAATACGTCACAACACTCTCCTACATTTAGATGGAACATTTGGATTTAAATGAGCAAATGCGGGTGGTTTTTTAGATTTAATATAAAAAGTTTGGGTTTAGTTCAATTTTTTGTGCATCTAACAATATGGGCCGAGACATGCTAAATCTACACATACGAGGCCCACCAAGAATTCTAAGTAACAAGGTGATCTTTTTATTGTGCGTCTGATCTTCTATCGACTTTTACCACAGAGATTTGAAGACTTTTAGTGCGACGTAAAAAAGAGAACAAGGTTAGATCTTTTTACTGTTTTAAAAAAATGGTGAACCTTTGCACAGTATGAACCCTAATTGTGGATGATTAACTTATTTAATTGGTCATATCTAATAAAATTAGTATAAACCCTAGCTGAAAATTTTATCCGTAACTGTAGTTCTTATAAATGCTCCAAGAAAGGTTGTTTCGTTTAGTTATTCTTTACAACGAGCTTCTAATTTTGTACTTTTGTAATGTGTTGATATAGATATTCATAGTTATGATGGGTTGGAATTATAATTTCAACAACAATCACGGGCGAAATAGTAATTTGAATGTGTTAAATTTTCAACAATTCATAAGGTTGATGCATACGTAGTATAGAAAAGTAGGATATATATTCAAATACAACACCTAAAATTTTCTATACCTCATGAAGTCATGATCATGATCAAATGCAGGTTACATGACCAGTAAATATAAACATGAAATTGTGGTTTCATTCATCTCCTATATGGATGCTAGATACATTAAAAGAGATGTTTTTAGGCCAAAGAAAGAGACCCAAGCGTATGGTGGAGCTTCACTCTGAGATAATAGAATCCGAGATACTACCAAGACTTCCCGCGCAATCTCTAATTCGTTGCATGTGTGTTTGCCGACGATGGAAATCATTCATATCAACACGTGAGTTTGCAACGATGAACCTCTACCATATAACAAATGACCAATATCTAACTCACAGTAAACTTATTGAAATTAGTTGCTCATCGCAAACCTTTAGTTCCCGTGATTGTGAAGATCTCAAGAACGACGATTCAACTACCATCCGCCCTATCCCATTTGCAACCGGTGGTGATGAAGTAATAATTGTCTTGGGAAGCATGGATGGATTGGTATGTGCAGCTGTAGAGAGAACTTGCGAGTTAGTGATTTGGAATCCATTAACAAGTGCTTACAAGAAGCTGTCCAAGTTAAATGCTCCTCCTTTTTACAGGAAATATCGTGATGCTATTGGTTTCTATTTTGACTCTTCTAACAATGATTACAAGCTCCTACAAGTGGCTTCTGACGATCCCTTAAGTGCTTATATCTATTCCCAAAAATCCGATTCGTGGAAAAGGATTGAGTGTTTAGTTAGCGATCAGTGTTTCTCTAATTCCCGTTGGTCATTCGCTACTTTTCTTGGCGAAAGTCTTTATTTCATGGTTAAATGTTTTATAAGTATGGGAATTCGGCGAAATCTGATTGTTAGTTTTGATGTGAAATCAGAAAAGTTTAGACTTGTACGATTCCCATCCCTATTTGATAAACATCCTAGTGTGAGTTTAGTGGTTGTCAAAGGATGCATTCACTTGTGTGTTGCTTATGGAAAATTTACGGATTATGACCAAGCTTTTGCAGTGGACTCAAAGGGTGAATTGTGGAGGATGGATGATGGTGATTGTTGGATAAAGGTAGCAGTTTTCTTCCGTGCACAACATAGTCCGCTGAGGTTTAACAACTTCTATGTATCAAGGAACGGGAACTCGCTTATGATTTTGGATGATAACAACGATCTTTACAAAATAGATATGGAAGACTTGGCAACAAACTTTTACGTTAACTTTCGTATTTGGCATCCTGACAATAAACATTCAATATACAATGAGACTCTCGTGTCACCGAATCCCTAAGAAAAGGTAAAATAAGATGAATGTTGACTTCTTAACTTGTTTGGTATAACATAGTTATATCATCACATATTTCTTAATCTCATCAATTGTTATATCGTAAACTAGTTATAATGACCGCGCACGCGCGGGTTTTTTTAAAATTTTTTGAAAAAAATTATTTAAAAATTTTAATCCTATTGTTAATTGCATCTTATCTATATTTTTTGTATTTATCTTCTACTTGTGTTGTGGATAAATATAAAATAAATAATCTTTTTTTAAATATCTTATCTATATTTTTTGTATTTATCTTCTACTTGTGTTATGGATAAATATAAAATATTACCTAATAAGAAAATAATCTTTTTTTAAAATAAAATTATTACTAAATCAGGTATGAATTGATTTTTTTGAAATGCAAAATTCCCAATAGTGGTTTTGTTTTATTATATAAAAGACTAGTTATAATGCCTGCGCACGCGCGGGTTTTTTTTAATTTTTTGAATCATATATTTTTATTTATTAAAAAACAAATAATTTAATCTTTGTTTTGTTTGATTTATGATGTTTAATTAAAGTTTTTTTTATTAAAAAAGATAATTATTTAAAAATTTTAATTCTATTATTAATTGTATCTTATTTATATTTTTTATATTTATCTTCTACTTGTGTTATGAATAAATATAAAATATTACCTAATAAGAAAATAATCTTTTTTTTTTTTAAATAAAATTATTACTAAATAAAGTATGGATGTATTTTTTTGAAATAGAAAATTCCCAATAGGTGTTTTGTTTTATTATATAAAAGATTATGTACATCTTTTTTATAACTAAACTAGACGATTCTCGTATAGCTACTACGGTTTATATTAATGTTAATTTATGTGTGTTAGTTCTCTTATGTATATATGCACTGGCGGAGCTATTGAGAGGCAAGAGAGTGTGTCATATAATGAAAATAGCTTATGTTTTCAGGGGTAAATAGTTACAACCAATCTGCTATACATGGCTTGTTTCATGCAACTGTTTCTCTTACGCTCGGTTCTCGAGTTAAAATTTGAAAGGAAAGGAAACGGAATTTTTTTTTGTGTTCTTAAATTTTTTTTAAGAGAGGAAAGGAAGTGGAGAGGAAGATAGGTGGAAGTTTTGTTAATAAAATCTTCTCTCTTGTTTTTGGGAGGAAAGGAAAAAGAAAATAGAAATAATTGTTGTGTAAAGACTGATATACTTTTTTAAAATATTTGACATTAACAATTAAAGGGCACACATGTAATTTGAACAAGCTATTTTTATTTTCTTTCAACTCAAGAACATGATTTATGATTAATTTCATTTTTCTTTCCTCTATCTCAATAACATATCAAACAACAATTTCTTTCCTTTTTATTTTCTTATTTATTTCCGTTTCCCTTCACTCAAAACTCAAGAACAGAGTGTTGCAAAGCTAGTTTTCTTTTATCTAGTATTATATAAGATAAAACTCTAGTTCCATCTAGGGGTGAGCGCGGTTCTGGAACCGCACGGAACCGAACCGGAACCGCTAGAACCGAGAACCGAAAAACGGATGGCCTAGGAACCGAGAACCGGACCGAGTAACATGTCTCGGTTCCGGTTCGGTTCTCGGTCCGGTTCGGTTCTTTGCGGGTCTAACCGATTGGAACCGAAATTTTTAAGAAAAATGCATTATATAAACTACAAATAATACGTTTAGAACATGTTTGATCTTCCACATAATAATCCCAACTAAATGTGGACAAGGGTTTGACTAATTGTTTGATCGAAAAGTACAAATTAAAAATCGTATGACAAAGCATGATATATACAATCTATTAGCCGTGTTTGTTCTTATTTTGACTTAAATTTTGACAAAAGCTTGATCCATAGTGCGATGAATACCAACAATTGGACCAATTTATAATTTATATGAATGTTACTAACCACCTGACCATCTGTGTTTTCATTCTCAGTGCTTACATACATAGTTAAATATGTTGCATTTTGTTAAAGTTTGTAATTTGTAAATGTCTTGATAATAATTCATTATATAAGAAATTATATTAACTTAATATATCCTCATTAGTTTTTGTCTGTGGGTATACATCGTTTTGTTAACAGTTACTAACATGTATCTTATAATCTTCAAAATCTATAATATTCGTCAGCATGCAAAATGATTTATTTAATAAAGATGTTATATCTTGTCAATATTATAAACAACAAAAACTATAATTAGACGCTAGAGTATGAAAGTCGGGCGGTTCTTCGGTTCCGGAACCGATACTCGCGGTTCCGGACCGAACTGAACCGAGAACCGCAATTTTCAATAATGAAGAACCGAGAACCGGACCGCGGTTCTAAAATTCGGTTCGGTTCCGGTTCGGTTCCTGGTCAGTTTTCGGTTCCGATCAGTTCTCGGTCCATTTGCTTACCCCTGGTTCCATCTATTTTGCCAAACAATCCTTATAGTTTGGCAGATAAATTAATCAACTTTTTGTTCTTATATGGGTTAACCAATTTGGTTAATAGATAAAACGAGCCGATTTGTCCGCGCGTTGCCGCTGGTGCTTTATATATATATATATATATATATATATATATATATATATATATATATATATATATATATATATATATATATATATATATATAAAAGTTTTGGTAACATATCTTATATACTAAAATCTTAAGTAGTCTTATAAATGTAAAAGGGTCATTATTAATGTATCAAGCATTTTATGATCAAAACTAAGTAATTATTGGAGACCATTCATATGATCTGCATTCAAGTACAATCACTCCAGTTCTCATCTTTTCAGCTGCTATTAGTTACATTTTTGAAGATTATAAATAACCAACTAACACCATCTTCCCCACCATCATTTTTTACGATTACCAATCATATGAAAATGATATTAGTTTTTATAAAACTAATTATACCATAGCCGAGCCAAGATCATATTCCAAAGTCAACAGAAAACATCAAATCCAGTTCTATCCTATTCTCACAACAACCAACAACTACAATATCCTAAACTATTCACCATTTCTGAATCACAAAAAGACACAAAATGAAAAATTATACACGATCTCATATTCTTCAAACTTTGTTGCCAATCTTTTAAAATATTTTTTTTAGTTTGAAGGCTAATCATCATTGATCGCTAACTTTGATATTATCCGAAGAGAAAGAAAGAAAAATAACAATTGTGTTACTTTCTTTCTTTGGATCGTTCATTGACTAAAAAGAAACAAAACTATCATATGACGAACCTACCCGAGACCCTTCAAAGATCTTGAAGATGAAGTGCGTGTGTTCGTGGTCTTCCATCTCTTCGAAGCTAACAGATTATATCAAGATGAAAGGGGATTGTGGTTTATTAGAAGGATTTGGCGGGTTTGTTGTTCGGATGGGAGGCGTTAATTTTCGATGTGAGATAGAGAAGTGTTTTGAGAAGATAGAGATGCGGCTGAGCGTGTGAACAAAGAGGGGTGTGAATTTTATGGTTATAAGATTGGGTTATGTGTTTTGTGAAATAACTTGGGCTGAGTCTTATTTACTATCAGTTTTGGCCAAAAGTTTAGTGTTAAATCAGATAGGTTGCATAATGTATGCATAGGATTGACTGTGATTTGCAAATTAAAAAAAAAGAAGAAGCAGATTGGCTAAAATAAGATTTTGTATTTCATTGTGTAATGTATAAAGATATGCATAACATAGTGATTGTAGAGATGAGATTTTGAAAATATCTTTCACACGTTACAAAATTATATTACTTTCCATATCTATGGTTATTTATATTTGCTCTACTTAAAATATGTCAAAAGTCTTCTATTGCTCAATTGATGTTAGAAATTTGATTGCAAACTTAATTTTAGTAACAACAATCAAATTTAATGCATTTGTACGAAAATAAATGGAAGATTATCAAATAATCTCCAATGTTTCGGTCAATGGTATTATAAATAGTCTTTAATACGTGATAAACATACCATCTATACGATCAAATAATTTGATATATCAGTAACTTATACAAAAAACTTTAGGCGGGTCGAAAAGTTGAGATATCAATAACTTATACAAATAATTTTTATACTTTTAATTAGTATTTGATCACTCCGTAATTTGAAAATTTTAAGGTTGAGGTGATATTAGAAGGTTAACTCAACTTATTTTAAAATTATTTGGCTAAGAATTGTGATGCACATTTCAACTTTTCAATCATATCCATCATTAGATTTATACTTTAATGTTTACGCTGAACATTACGTAAAGAACAATCAAATAAACCTTACGCGATAAACAATTTGATAAAACATGTGTGCATCGCACGGGGTCCTGTGACAGCCCGAGTTATATATGACAAAAATTAATGCCAAACATTACGCTATGAACACTTAGATACAACCTGTGTGCATCGCACGAGTCTAAATATCATTTTGAATTTTTGACTCGACATCAATTAAAAGTGACGAAATAAAAACACCAGCAATTTTAAGGCCATGCTAACAAAAGTTGTGGTAACATCACAACTTAGGAACTTATTGACCAACAAAATTCGGTCATCACCAAAAAATGAGAGTTTCAAACATGACGAAAATTAGTGCTGAACATTACGCAAGAAACAATTTGATCCAATAAAATTGCATCGCATGTGTCTAAATGACTCAAACATGTCGAAAATTAGTGTTGAACATTACGCTATGAACACTTAGATAGAGCCCGTGTGCAACGCACGGGTCTGAATTACTCGTTATTTTGTAAGTTTAAGTTTTGTTTTGGACTTTTTATTTGCATTTGAGTTATCTAGATACTTTTGGGTTTTTTATTTGTAAATGGTTATTTGTTAATCTGGGCCGGTGGCCATTATGAAATGCATCATGGTTATTTGACTCATTGACTTTTTTAAAAAAATAATAAATAAATAAACTTTACCCATTGGTTTTCTGATTCGGTTTTGTTCTAAACACGACAAAGTGTTGCAACAGTAAAGCTAGGATTTTCCCAAAAGTGTTGCATTATTTATTTTTTTATTTATTATTTTTTGTTATGGTACGAAAGGCTAACTAAAATATACTTGAAAAAAAATATTACGTTTTAATTGTAAAAATGACAAACTAGTCAACATAATACCTTGAGTCTCTTTGGGCAAGTTTTTTAGCCATTTATAACGGCACTAAAAGGAATTTTATAAAATAAACTAAAGTTGCATCATAAATGAACGAAAGGCTAACATCCTCTCATTGCCAAAATCAATAAACCCGACAACACCATGGTTACTTTGCTCACCGACTCCACTATAGAAACTGAGGTTTTCACACAAATTCCCCTTTCCCCGGTGCCAGTTTGCATGCCAACCCGACTCACAAAACACCAAAACTTCTACATGACATAGCCATCTTCCATCGAACCTTCCTTAATGAGACTGATGGCCGTGCCCCTCTCATCGAGAGCATGTTAGCCATATTTCGTTGTGTCGAGACATTTCATCCCGGTCACCAATGTTCCCCACCTAAGTTTGTTATTCTCCAATCCGAAGACGAACCACCCTGGGAGCCACATGACTTGCAGTACATAACCATGAGCCTTGAGGACAAGGCTCGTTTTCAGGCGCGGAGTATTGATACATGCACGATGAATTAGAAACCAAGTCTTATGGACAGGGGCGGACCTACATTGTAGGTTTGGGATGGCGGTGCCCCATGGCTAGTCGAAAAAGATAAGATTTTAGTGTAATTTATTTATTTATTTATTATGTTATTATTATTTTTTTAAAATTTTGACCTTTTTTTGAAAGTGCCCTCAACAAAAATTCAAATTGCCCCGACCTAAATGCTACTAGTAAAATCTAACATTCAACACTTTTAAACCTTATAAATCATTCATTTCCAAGTAATAATACTCGATTTATCATTTCGATCATACTTTTTTCTTCTACATTTTGTTTCTATTGTCGAAAAAAAATTTGCACCCCACATATTATTTTTCTGGGTCCGCCACTGATTATGAATATGATGTTGATACAATGTGCCCATGATCTCCATATTCACTTGTTTGCATGCATTTATGTATGATGAAGTGGTTATAGCCACATTGCATTAGCATTCACGTTTCTCATTTTTAGTCCATGTTTACAGAATTGTTCGACGGAGGCAGTGGGGGGCAGGAGGGTGCTCGGCCACCCCCAACTGGCATAGGAGAACATATAGCTTAACAAGGTGGTGCCGGTAACCACCTTAGACACCAAGTTCGTTAAGAGATTTGTATACAATTATTTTGGAACTTACCTTGAAAACATAAGAGGAACCACGTTCGAAATGAATAGACTTGGAGGAAAAGAAGAAAAGAGAGAAAAACATGCCATCGAAAATTCGAAAGACGCCGGAGAACGTGGTCGGAGGTAGCAGAGCAAGAAGATGAAGTTTTGAAGCTAAAACCTTTTTTTATACAGCTAACTATTTTTTATTTTATGTAGTAACTTTTCATTGGTAAAACTAAAGTATTTTCTTTTAAATATATATAACGTACATTTTTATTTGGTTCTTTCTTTTGTTTTTGAGGAAGCGTTTCGTTTGTAGTTAAATTTAATGAAATGAATTGCTCTGAGTGAAAGTTGTGCTTCGGTTGGTTGTAGATAACTCACAACTAGCATTGTATAAAAACGCATTAACATAAACCTCCGAACCAATATACCACTCAGTTAAAAGAAATAATACGTGGACCTAAAAATAGACCTAATTGTAGACTTAAAAACATGTGGCATCATCCTGATGGCTACAGAGATGGACCCACTTATGTTACAACCCATCAGGATCATGTCACATGTTTTTAGGTCCACAATTAGGTTTATTTTTAGGTTCATGTATCATTTCTCCTCAATTATTTATTGTTTTGGATCGAATAGAGGAACCGCCATAGGTTTTCGCTTGGGTTTGCTATTGTTAACTGATCGAACTAGCCCACTTTGTAGCTTGGATAATAACCAATGTTTTATAGAGTTTTCAATCCAGCTTTTACTAATGCCTCATATCTAATAAACAGACACTTTTATCTTCTAAAACAAGGAATTGTATGTTACTATGGTATATTTTTTTTTAGCCCCCTTAATACAAATTTCTGGCTTCGTCTCTGATTGTTCCTAAATACTATGCTAGTGGTAGTTAGTGTATTTCAAGTATTTAAATGTAGTTTGTTTCGAGGAAATGAAGGAATGAAGAATAATATAAAAGTCTAGTTTCTGTCTTGTTTTTTTGAATCTTTCCCGCTCTAAGGGCTTTATCCATCTCGTCTCATATCTACTTCTTGGGAGATTGACCATCTCTAATCGGTCTCATAACATATTAGAGCACATGGTGCAATGACGGTGCAGCGGTGGCAAAGCTGAGGTGTCATCACCTTTAATAATGTTGTGGTCATGGCTTGATGCTCATTTTCGAAAAATCATTTTTTACGAGCAATCTAAGTTTTTCAAAAGTTGTATTTGCTATAACTAGAAAGTGTATTCGCTAAAATTAGTGTCAACTGATTATACATACCGTAGCGATGTTTGAAGTTTAAGCTGATGATTATTGAGACTGCTTGATATGTGTTGGTGTTTCAGTGTTTGTGATTGGATTTGGAGGGAAAAGATGAAATATTAGTGTGTGTGCTAATTTATTTGGATTTTTGTTTTAAAACTATTTTTATAGGTTGTTTTTAAGGTGTATTGAAAATTATGAAAACCAATATTTTCATCTCGTCATACGAGTTACTAAAAAGAGTAAATACTTTTGATGAATAAAAGACGAGCAACAATACTAAATCATGTCACTCAAGTAATATATATACTAAGTTATAATGGAGGAATGACTCCCTCTTCAAAAAAATTCAGATGTACACAAAATGATGCATGATTTACAACACTTTAAAGCAAGTAATTTTCATAATTACAACAACCGAAGAATTGTGTACAACAAAAACTAGCATAATTCGAAATTCAGACCACTTTCCATAGAATTCTACATTAATATCATTAAAAACACCCCTACACCCAATATTACAATTATTTAAACACAATGTACAACCCTCATTCTGCATTAATAGCATTAAAAACACCCCAACACCCAATATTACAATTATTTAAGCATAATGTACAACCCTCATTCTACATTAATAATATTAAAAACACCTCACACACCCAATATTACAATCATTTAAACACAATGTAGAACCCTCCATCTTAACCTAGACTTAAACCTGTGACCAAGACTCGACTCAATAAAACTCGACTCGATACACAAAGCTGTGACCAAGCAAATTTAGCCGTCGGAATGACATCCCGTGACATTTTTATTAATTTCATTGAAAAATTTTATTTCAGGGTACCCGCCGCTGCAACGCGCGGGTACCCTGCTAGTATATAGTAAGTTAAGATGTTCTGAACGTATAAAACCAGTTCCCAGAAAGTCTAAAATTTTAGCGTCATGAATTTAGTGTCATAAACTTATTCTTAAGAGGTTTTTGTTTAAGGTTATACTAGATTACTAGGCTTATAAACATATTTGATCCGTCTTATATTTCGTAAGCGTGATAAAAAGAGCCTACGAAATATATGTCAAAATTAAATAAGCTTGTAAGCCTACATGTAAGCTTAAACATATACCCCGTTAGTAGACAAATTAATAAGACACATATTTTTTCACATACTAGTGACTAACTACAAAAACCTTTGTATTTGTGTGACGCAAAATTTCGGGACCACGTTCATTCCGGAGAAATAGCGATTTTTAACCACAACTTACACTAGGCAGCAAACATCCATCGAGACCCGAAAACCCCCTAAGTCCACCCTAACAATCCCAAATTTCCAATGAGTCCAACCTCGTGTCGTCACCTCTAATGATGGTGCGGTCATAGCCTGATGCTTATTTTCGGGAAGAAATAAAATTACGAGAAATCTAAGTTTGTCAAGAGTGTGAAAATTATGGTCATGTATTGGCTAGCTAGAAAAATAGAAAGTGTTGGAGAAGATTTTAATGTCACTCCAAAATTCTTAACCATTTTACGGTTTTCTTAAAATTAAACTTAGAAGTTCAAATATTTGAAAGACATCTAACTTCATGGATTTTCTATGTGGGCATGTCCATAAAGTCCGTTTGAATCTCATTGTAATTTGCTGATTCTATAATAGTAATATTATTCACCATTTTAGAGAAAAAAAAGTTTGAAGCTTTTGCCCAGTTCTCATATGAAAAGGCTTTTTTGCTAAACAGGCTTTTGTCATAATGCGTTTAACCTCAGTCGCAAATGGAAAAAGCATGCTTTTGTATTTACTATTAATCTGTGATTAACAAAATGAGATTGGATTGCATATGCATCTAAGATTTGATAAACTTTTGTCGTGGGTATCAAGAAAAGAGGTTTGTCTTAGCAGCTAACATTCAAGTTTTTCGGTTGTTGGCGTATTATTGCTGATATAAGTGTCTGTATTGTTGCTCATGAAAGAGTCCTTAACGTATATCATTTCTTGCTTCAGATCAGTATGTGAGCTGCTTTTGGTGTTAATGATGTCCTATTGATGATTAAAAAAGACGTCGTGAGGCCTCACCAAAATCATTCAGCCTAAGAAAAATTTCAGCATTTTATTTCATCATAATAATGTCAAACGAATCCTAGTTACTAGACTACATATATGATAGAGAATATATCATCAAAGTAATCATGAAGTTTATTTTAGATGAAACAAATAGAAACTTTTGAATACATGTTTAACGACTTATGACCAGTTCTATCTAATGGGATCTTTATTGTGTGATTCAGATTCTTGTTATTGGCAACGGTTTGCAATTTTTGATATTTTCTGTGTATATGTTAGGTAGGACTAATGATGAGAAACCAGAACCCTGAGCAGAAAGTGTCTAAAGAGAGACACATCATCAGTCGGAGCAGTATCAAACACTAGGGTCGACCGGGATAGACGCTTTCCTTCTGGTCTATGTGGGAGGCATAAAAATGAAAAGAAAAGGTGATGCTTCTTTCCCAGTAGTTAATTCTTATACTTTCGACGTTATTGGTATATGCCAGTAACATGCAAGCTTTCTAGTTTTTATTAATATCGATTATTAATTAAAGTTTCCTTTTTTCTTATAGGACTGCACACTTGAAGATCAATGCATGCTAGACAGACACAATCATACGAATAATGAAAGTTACAGCAGTCGTTAAATCAATTCTGAAGTCTCATGAGAATTTAGCTAATTTATGTTCCCTGGTCTTTGACTTTGGTACGGGTCAAAATGGTTCGGATTGGGTCGAGCCTTTCTTGGCTTCCTCATGTCTGTTTGGCAATGTTGAAAAAACTCAAACAAATTTAGTTTGAAAGACATCTAACTTCATGTTTTTTCTTTGTAAAAAAACTCAAACAAACTAAGTTTGAAGCTTTTGCCAGTTCATGCTATGAAAAGGCTTTTTTGTAAAATGGGCTTTTGTCATAACATGTTCAACCTCGGTCACAAATGGAAAAAAGCATGCTTTTGTATTTAATGTTAATCTGTGATAAACAAAATGAGTTTGGGTCGCATATGCATCTAAGTAAGTGTCGTGTTTGATTAAACTTTTGTCATGGGTATCGAGAAAAGAGGTTGTCTTAGCAGGTAACATTCAAGTTTTTTAGTTGCTGGTGTATTGTTGCTGATGAATGAGTCCTTAACGTACATCATTTCTTGCTTCAGATCGGTATGTGAGCTTTTTTTGGTGTTAATGATATCCTATTGATTATAAAACATGTAATGAGGCGTCACCGTAATCATTCAGTCTAAGAAAATTTTCAGGATTCATTTCATCATAATAATGTCAAAAGTAGCCTAGTTACTAGACCACATATATGATAAAAGTTATATCATCGTTGAATATTATCAAGCAGCTTGGAGTAACGGCATGAGGTAACTAATAGATGCAACACGTATGGAACATAATGATGATAGATACTATATCATCAAAGTAATCATGAAGTTTGTTTTAGATGATGAAACAATTGTAAACTTTTGAATATATGTTTAACGACTTATGACCTGTTCTATCTAATGTTATCTGAATTAACCTAAGCCCAAAGCATAGCATTTAGCATGTATGTTTCCAGGCTCTTTATCCTGTGATTCAGATTGTTGTTACTGGCAGCGGTTTGCAATTTTTGATAATTTCTGTGAATATGTTAGGTAGGACTAATGATGAGAAACCAGAACCCTGACCAGAAAGTGTCTAAAGAGAGACACATCATCCGTCGGAGCAGTATGAAACACTAGGATCGACCGGGATAGTCGCTTTCCTTCTGCTCTATGTGGGAGGCATAAAAATTAAAAGAAAAGGTGATGCTTCGTTCCCATTGGTCCATTCTTATACTTTCGACATTATTGGTATGCCAGTAACATGCAAGCTTTCTAGTTTTTATTAATATCGATTATTAGTTAAAGTTTCCTTCTTTCTTATAGGACTGCACTCTTGAGGATCAATGCATGCTAGACAGACACAATCATACGAATAATGCAAGTTACAGCAGTCGTTAAATCGATTCTGAAGTCTCATGAGAATTTAGCTAATTTGGGTACCCTGGTCTTTGACTTTGCTACGGGTCAAAACGGTTCGGATTGGGTTGAACCTTTCTTGACAGTCTTCATTTAAGTTGCTTAGGAGTCAGTTTGCGACTGGTGCATCCTGGCTTCCTCATGTCTGTTTGGCGGTATTGAATCCTAATAACAAACAACATTTTGAGCACTGTTCTATCTAATGTGACCTGAATTAACCTGAACCCAAAGCATATCGTTTAGCGTGGATGTTTCTAGGCTCTTTATTGTGTGATTCAGATTGTTATTGACAACGGTTTGCAATTTTTGATATATTCTGTGTATATTTTTGGTAGGACTACAGATGAGAAACCAGACATACAAACAAATCCATCTGGTTCAATCAAACAAATCCATACTCAAGTTGAATACAGTAGCACCAAAAACTAAATCCATCCGGTTCAATCAAAGAATTGTTACCTCTATACAATTGTTTTTTACTCCTAACAGCCATTAAAGAATCGATACAAAACCACACCGGCTACACTCACTGCAACAACAACAAAAGCCGACAAGTAAGATTGCCCACCAATTGGATTCACACCATCACCACCGCCAGGCTGCATCACACCACCTCCACCGCTCGGCGCCGGAAGAGCCAAAACAACCGGACGCTCATCAACCACAACACACGGCACAATAACAACATCATCTCCAAAATCATGTGGGGCCGCAAAACCACCACCACCCGACACCACACCATCACCACCTAGCACCACGCCACCACCATCTCCAGCCACCGCAAGGCCGCCATCCGGCGCCGGAACACCAATCTCACCACTATTATTCTCACCACCGCCAACATTGTTATCACCCATCTCGATTTCTTGATCATGATTCGCACCATTATTCATATCCACAGCTCCACCACCGGCCACTTCTATATCAACATTCGTATCATTAATCACATTCGCAACACCACCACCGGCATCATTATTCCCGTACTCTTTACTAATCCAACTGTTAGAACTCCCAAACCCATCATCACTCACATTATCATCAAGATTTTGTTTTTTCAAACGCGGTTCAAGAAAATGACCCTCTAACTCCCTTTGTCTTTTCCGAGTTTGAATTACGCCATCTTCTCCCCACAATGCCCTAGCTAAACCCAAGAATTCATGACTACCTTCTTCCTCACCATTAGCAATCCGAAAATACCTATTTCTCAAACTTTCAATTAACACAAGACCCACTTCTTTCGTTGTAAAAATAGCAAGATTACGATCAACAAATTCGTCGGCTGCTCTAGCATGATCTCACTGAATGTTTTCCATACGAAATTCATAAAGCTTTTGCAACAATTCAACATGACAGCTATCCATGATCACAAGGGTTTTAATTTCAGATGATTTGATGGTGATTTTGTGAAATTTTATGAAACAGAGGTGTTATTTATGCGTGGGAACTTAAAAGTTTAAAATATGATGATGTGGCAGAGTGTATTAGTACAAATTCGGTTTTGAGAAAGTAATATGGGTGGGCCCTCTTGGTATTAGTACAAATATGGTATTAAAATATGGTGATGAAGTAATACTAGTAATTAAAAGTTTGTTACCATGTTTTGTGTTTCTTTTCAATATTTTCACAATCACTTTATCATACGTCTACAATGCTAGATCCTTGTGTTTATTTATTACTTATTTATGTTTTGAGTCCCTACATTTAAAAGGTTTACGGTACTATTTTCTACACTTTTATGTTTTTCTTGTTATGTCTTATTTGTCTCTTATAGCAATACATATATAATATAACATATATAACTATATAACGCTAGTATACCAAACAAGCTAAAAAGTCATCGAGTATCGAAACCCTTTACTAAAAAAAACAAGTTAAAAAAGTCAATATTCATCTAATTTTGCCTTGCTTAGGGATTCGGTGACACGAGAGTCTCATTGTATATTGAATGTTTATAGTCAGGATGCTGCCAAATAATAAAGTTAACGTAAAAGTTTGTTGCCAAGTCTTCTATATCCATTTTGTAAAGATTGTTGTCATCATCCAAAATCACAAGAGAGTTCCCGTTCCTAGATACATAAAAGTTGTTAAACTTCAGCGGACTATGTTGTGCACGGAAGAAAACAGCAACCTTTATCCAACAATCACCATCATCCATCCTCCACAATTCGCCCTTTGAGTCCACTAAAAAAGGTTTTTGCGTATCCGTAAATTTCCCATAAGCAACACACAAGTGAATGCATCCTTTGACAACAACTAAACTCGCACTAGGATGTTTATCAAATAGGGATGGGAATTGTACAAGTCTAAACTTTTCTGATTTCACATCAAAACTAACAATCAAATTTCGCCAAATTCCCATACTTATATAACATTTTACCATGAAATAAAGACTTTGGCCTAGAAAAGCAGCGAAATACCAATGAGAGTTAGAGAAACACTGATCGTCAACTAGACACTTAATCCTTTTCCAGGAATCGGATTTTTGGGAATAAATATAAGCACCTAAGGGATTGTCAGAAGCCACTTGTAGGAGCTTGTAATCATTGTTAGAAAATAGCATCACGATATTTCCTGTAAAAAGGAGGAGCATTTAACTTGGACAGCTTCTTGTAAGCACTTGTTAATGGATTCCAAATCACTAACTCGCAAGTTCTCTCTACAGCTACACATACCAATCCATTCAAGCTTCCCAAGATAATTATTACTTCATCACCACCGGTTGCAAATGGGATAGGGCGGACGGTAGTTGAATCGTGGTTCTTGAGATTTTCACAATCACGGGAGCTAAAGGTTTGCGATGAGCAACTAATTTTAATAAGTTTACTATGACTTAGATATTGGTCATTTGTTATATGGTCGAGGTTCATCCTTGCAAACTCACGTGTTGATATGAATGATTTCCATTGTTTGCAAACGCACATGCAACGAATTAGAGATTGGGCGGGAAGTCTTGGTAGTATCTCGGATTCTATTATCTCAAAGTGAAGCTCCACCATAAGCTTGGGTCTCTTTCTTTGGCCTAAAAACATCTCTTTTAATGTATCTAGCATCCATATAGGAGATGAATGAAACCAAAATTTCATGTTTATATTTTCTGGTAATGTACCTGCATTTGATCATGACTTAATGAGGTATAGAAAATTTTAGGTGTTGTAATTGAATAAGGATTTTGTATATCCTACCTTTCTATACTACGTATGCATCAACCTCATGTTGAATTATTGAAAATTTAACACTTTAATATTATTATTTCGCCCTTGATTGTTGTTGAAATTATCATTTAATGTTACTAACCTATCATAACTATCAATATCCATATCAACACATTTCATAAATACAAAATTAGAAGCTTGTTTACAGAATAACTAAACAAAGTAACCTTCTTGGAGTATTATAAGAAGATATACAGTTACAGACACATTTTTGGTGATATTTGCAAAAAACCAATACAAAGCACTCCTAAAAAGAGGCATGATCGGAAAGTGTTATTTCTAAAATAGATGTATCGATATCTTTAATGACGGGAAGATTATTATGGTCGATTCCGTGGTGATTGCTAGTGAGACTTTGTTGATAAGGCTTGAGAAAGGCGAATGTAATGGTTGCGGTAAAATCTTTTTTAGTAATAACCCGACATATGTGGCAACAGTGAAGGGGTGCACAGGATAATTTTTTGATAGTTGAAGGTGAATGGAGACGAGTGTTAGCGGTGACGGGGTAGTCAAATTGTGGGTGCTGGGTTATCTTGTGTTGGAGAAATAATACTTGTAAATAAGCGGGGTTTATTTTATTAATAATTTACGACAATTTTTTTTTTTTTGACCGGGTAAAATTAGAGGCCCGTAACTAGAGCTGAAAATGATCCGGACGAATATGGACGGAGCCTTGTTCATGTTCGTTCATTTAATTTTACCGGACAAATAAACGGACACGAACGCTTAAACGGATGAATTTTCTTGTTCATGTTCGTTTATTAAGAAAATGAGTTGTTCATGTTCGTTTATGTTCGTTTATTAAGACACTAAACGGACATCACGATCGAACATAAATGAACATAGACAAACAAACATCAACTTTATTAAATTATGCACAATATATTTTTTTTATTAGTATTGGTTTGTTTAAACAAACCAATTTTAGAATTATACAATTAAAAGATTTGATATATGAACATAAATAAATAAATGAACGCATAATCAGACCTTCACGAACATAAATGAATGGACGCGACTTTTGTTTATGTTCGTTCATTTAACTAAACTAACGTAAAACATTGTTCATGTTCGTTCATTTAATAAATAAACGAACATAAACGAACTTTTTACCGAACGGTTCATAAAATATTCACTGAACGTTCAGTTCGTGTACAGCCCTACCCATAAAAATCTGAAAGGTGAAAGTACTACCTTTTTCATTTGGGTCTTATTTTCCTTTTTTAATCCAACGTATATATAAACGAGGAAAATAGTAGATACAACCCTTAGAGTCTAAGACACCAACATGGCCCATTGATACCCGTTAAAAGATCATTTTATTATTTAGAAGTTGGAACAATGAAAAATGAACAAAATAATAATTGCGTTATATGCAATCAACTAACCTCTAGTTTTACTATATTATATTTTCAACTAGTATATACATGTATGTACATAGGAATTTGGTTCTCATGGTTGGATTTATAGAGGGGCAAACTAAATCTATAACATGGTTCAGACAAGAAAAGCGAAAAGATAAAAAGAATTGCAACTTGTTAAAAGCTTCATTTTCACGGGGCCTTAGATGAAATCTTGACACATCGCAACCAAAACTCATTGGATGACCTTCCTTTTAGTAGAATTCGGAGTAACAGCCTAATGAAATTTGAATATCAAAAACTTATTTAATTTCTCAAACTTTGGGGGTTACATGCGAAATATAACAATCAAGATTCAATGGTATAACGTTCCCTAAATTCTATAAATAAGTAGTGTCAAAAAATAATATTAAACATGCTTACACAAATTTGTAAAATATTTGGTGTTAATTATAGGGTATCCGCTTTCGCAAAGAGCGGGTACCTTGCTATATTATAATATATCTCAATAAACATTTCAATTAGGGTTTATACTAACTTCATTAGATATGACCAATTACTTAAGTTAATCATCCACAATTAGGGTTTATACTTTCTAAGCAAATACACAAAGATATAACCTTAATGTTAAGAAAACAAAACAAAACAATCACTATGCAACGGTTCGCCATTTTTTTAAAACAATAAAAAGATCTAACCTTGTTCTCCTTTTGACGTCGCACTAAAAGTTTCAAATCTCTGAAGTAAAAGTCGACAGAAGACAATGTATATGTATTAGTGATTTAGTGTGTTACTTAGAATTCTTGGTGGGCCTTGATCCACCATATCTCCAATATTTGTTGCTCATATGTGTAGTTTTTGTATGTCTCGGCCCAATTAAATATGTGATTTTTTTGGGTAACTACACAAAAAATTAAACCCAAACTTTGAATACATTTTAAATAAAAAAAATATATGCCAAAAATTCTTTATAAATCTAACTTTTACCATAGAACCCATCAAGCAATCTTATCCACTCATTTTTTTATCAAAATAAAAAAATAAACATCCACCCTTTTTTTAAAACTTAAATATTTCGCAAACCGTAAATCGTCAAGCTACAAAAAAAATACCATCGCGACGAGAATTAAATTATCTTTCTATAGACATGCATTGTTATATACTTTCGAAGAACTTTTTTTTCGATGAACTTTATTTTTTTCGCCCAGAAAAATCATATATGATTCGTAAGAATCATATATGATTCGATTTTAACAAATCATATATGATTCTTCCGAATCATATATGATTCGTAAGAATCGAATTATATATGATTTTTTACGAATCATATATGATTTTTACGAATCATATATGATTCTTTTTGGGCGGAAATTAAAAAAAAAATCGTCGAAAGTATATAACAATGCATATCTATAGAAATATCATTTAATTCTCGTCGCGATGGTATTTTTTTGTAGCTTAAAGATTTACCGTTTGCAAGATATGTTGTTTTGAAAAAAAATGTGAAAAATATAAATGGGTGACTATGATTGGTTGATAGGTTCTATGGCATGTATGGATTTTTCATGAATCTCAACTCAAAAATATATATCATTTCAAAACAATTTTGCCAAAAGAGTTTAATTTAAAAAAAGGATTGGATCTCCAACCGCACCTAGCACCCTTACTTATAGACCTATGATAAACTAATTGTCAAATATAAAAAAGACACACACTTAGAGCACAAAGTTGAGATGATGTGTTATAGACTCGTGTTATACTAAAAAGTGATGTCACGCCAGTTTTTTTTTTTCAACAACTTAGAGCGTATAATTTAACCCGAAAACAAACTCTCTCATCACCCGAGTTATAGGACACCTCGGAGCACCACGGTTATTAATTTTTTTCATTTATTCAAATAAAACAACACATTTCATTAAATAAAAGTAACGATACATTAAAAATTTGAAATAGAAATAAAAAACAATATAGTGCATAAGATTCTATAGATGCTCTACAATATCTTGTCGAAATGTGTTTTCAAGCTATTTATGCAGCAAAATATATTATTAATGAACTGATTCAGTTTATTGCAAATTATAACTTTGTATCGTGGATTATAAGCAATAGGACACGACACTCTCCTTCATTTAAATGGAACATTATAAATAGGGTAAATTGCAAAAACGGGACCGAGACAAAAAGTAGCGCAAAAAAGACACCAACGTTCCACATTTTCGCAAAATCGCCACTGAGAGGCCTTTTCCGTTAGTTTCATCGTTAAGTGCCATGTCACCGAGGGTATTATCGTCATTTCACTGTTTTAAGGTCCACGTGGCATATCACTATTGATTCAGGGACTAAATTTGCAAAGTTATTTTTATCTTTTATTTCACATCTACCACCACCACCACTCTCTACCACCACACAACCAACACCACCACCCTTTACTCTTCATCTTCATCTTCTCCGGTGACCAAACCCAGATTCCGGTGACCAATCCCAAATTCCGACCACTTTTTCTTTTTCTTTAAGTTCTATTAAATAAGAAAAAAAGAAGCAAAACGACTACCAAAAACACTGATGAAGAAAACTGATTTCATAGAAACAGATTACTAAGCACTGATTTCATACAAATGGAAATAATGCAGAAGCTTATGATTACAAGAAAAAATTTGTTTTTAAAATTCAAACCAGTGTAATTGTGTAAACATCAAACACAAAATCCATATATACTATTAGTCTAATACTGTTCCCTTTTCATACTTCCATCCTCACGAAGATATTTCTCAATCTTACAGATCATGAAACATCCATATTTGCATAACTTCTTGGAGTGAGAGAAATACTAGTGAACTTCCTCCTTTTATCATGAATCATGATGTGTAATTCGTTCTACTCGGTCATAAGGTAATACTGTCAAGTGTCAACAACGAATTCAAGTCACAATCACAGAAGTAACCGAAAAGTTAGTCTTTTACATATATACAGAATCATACAGAACGTACTCAACCCAATTAGGCTATATAAAAACAAACAATAAGATCGAATATCTACGTAACATTTGCTTAGAAAGAACTCATCATATCACTTGTCATATATTTATAGAAAGAACTAATGTATTGCAGTTCATATATTATAAAAAGCAAAGTAGCTCATCTGAAGCATCTTTTTATATACTGCAGAAACAGAAATCACATGTATTTCTATTGTAAAAGATTAAACTTTTTGATACTTTTACTTTTTGATAAATTGCGTAGTCTTTTATAAGCAAAGTAGTTTTTGATACTTTTACTTTTACTGATAAATATTGTAGAAATAAATTTATTAGCACACAATGTTTTACTTTCCATTTTTCTTAATTTCGAACGGAATAAGTATAGTGTTAAATGATTTATAAAATAAAGATATCAAAATAACAAGTCCATTGGTAGCTCTACATGTATGATCTTTACAATTTGCTCAGCTTGCAAAAAAGTTGATGCGTCTTTATCTTCATCATTGGCCCCTTGTGAAAGAAACATGAAAGCAATGAGAATGATGTCATTCTCTGATCCATTTTTCTTTGTCTTTTCTATTCTTTTACCTTTTTGATGTTTAAGCAAAATGAGATGGTAACAAAATTGTTAGAAGTAATACTGCAACAAGAGACAGACAAATTCAATAATACGAATAATAAGATACTTTTTGGCATATCACATAAACATCTACCCAGGGCATTTTAACAAGCAAGAGCTATGAACGGTTAGGAAAGTTACGTAATTTTTAGTCCATTGTGGGTTAAAAGAAAAAGAAAAGGAAAAAAGTGACCGGAATCTGGGTTTGGTCACCGGAATCTGAGTTTGGTCACCGGAGAAGATGAAGATGAAGGGTAAAGGGTGGTGATGTTGGTTGTGTGGTGGTGGAGAGTGGTGGTGGTGGTAGATGTGAAATAAAAGATAAAAATAACTTTGCAAATTTAGTCCCTGAATCAATAGTGATATGCCACGTGGACCTTAAAGCAGTGAAATGACGATAATACCCTCGATGACATGGCACTTAACGATGAAACTAACAGAAAAGGCCTCTCAGTGGCGATTTTGCGAAAATGTGGAACGTTGATGTCTTTTTTGCGCTACTTTTTGTCTCGGTCCCATTTTTGCAATTTCGTGGAACGTTAAGGACCATTTTTGCAATTTACCCTTATAAATATATATACTGTATTATGCACGACATGAAACGTCGCCATGTAAAAGATTTTGGCCCGGCCAGCGGCCCAGCCCAAAGTGTAAGTAAAAAAGGAAAATTTAAAAAAAAAAAAAAAAAAACCCAAATTATCCAACAACTTGCGAATAATGTCATGAACTTTTTACTATTTACGATTTTTATATTAAAAATATTAGATTTATCAACTATCTAACAAATATCTAGCGATTTGTATAACAAAAAATATACCGCCGGAAAGGCCTCTGGCTAGGGATGGTAACGGGTCGGGGAATGTCGGGGATCGTATTTCCCATCCCATCCCCGTTTACCACTATCCATCCCCATCCCTGTCGCGGAATATTTTGACATCCGCATCACCGTCCCGAACGGGGATTCAGGATCCCCACGGGGATTTGAAGATTTTCCATAATTATCAAGAAAACATAAAAAATACACAAACTCGTAAAAAATATAAAGAATTTGAACATAATATATCTCAAGAAACATACATCACTCATGCTTAAATTAGTTACAATGTGTTGAAGTAATTCTTCGTGAAGGTATGAGATCCTTCAAATATCATTTGGTCTTGTAGTAGCCAAGCCCTTCGGACACCTATATGATGTAACAAACACGTTAGCCTCGCCCCGGGTGTGACCCCAGGACCAAGCTCCTGCGTAAGAGTAAGTATGGGTTTAACCGGAATATATGAGTAATAAATGTAAGTGAGAGTGCAGTAAATGCTACCTTAATACGAGTTACTGTGTGTGTATTTATACTACCAACTAACCATACTTGGTCATTGTCCCAGTCGCTATCTCTGACACTGTTGCTACCATTGTCGCTGACACTGTTGTTACCGTTGTCGCTGACACTGCGCCTGACATCAAGGAGATAATAAGACAAGTTGTCCTCAGGCAAGATGCCAAACATGGTGTCAGGTTAATGATCCGTTCGGTTAGCTAACCCTTCGGTCGTTGAGCCGAATGTCGGCTACTAGGCCTTTCGGTAGTTAGCTCGTTCGGCCATATACGTCGTCATCCCCCCCCCCCCCAAGTATCATATCATTAGTCCTAGAATAATGATCTGATACTCATCCAGTCCTTTCGTCTTCTTCTTACGTCGGCGACTGGTTTCGTCTGATGAGGCGAAAAATGAACCATTTTTATGGGGTCATTTAAGCCCGAATTCGAATTTATTTGATCAAATATTGCCCTAAATCGTTTCTTTTGTCATTTTAGGTACTTTTGGAATGAAATTCAGAAAAGGAAGCATTTTGGATGTTTTTGGAGCATAAAAGTGAAGAAAACGGCAAAGTCTTAATTTTCCTTGCTGGGAACAGTACCTGACGGCGTCAAGAGCAAGACAAGAGTTGGGAGAGGTGACGGCCTAGTGAAAACATGACGGCGTCACGTTAGGCCGTCACGGTTCAAGAATGGATGACGGCCCAGAGCTAAAAATACACATGACGGCGTCATATGTGGATCTAGGCAATCCGATTTCAATATGGGCGGCGAGTTGACGGCGTCAGAAATTTCTTCTTGACGCCGTCACCTTGTATTATCTATATATAGTTTTGCAAATTTCATTCATTAGTGTGTAACTTTGAGGGTGCAACTTTGAGAGAAACCCTAGGTCCGAATTTCACAGCTCTTTCAAGGGTTTTTACCCTTTGAAACCTTTTATGTTCAATTGAGATAAGTACTCTTTCAATTCAATCAATATGTCTATGTGTTGTTTGAATATATCTTACGATTGTCTTCAATTTAACATGCTAGGCTAGATTTCTTTTGTGTTTGCTTAGATGTAGTGAAACCTAGATGTTAATTATGGGTTGATTGTTTGTTTATAGTTGTTACGGATGATTGTATTCGATGTTAGGCTTAAGAAAACTGGCAGACTTCCATTGGTAACATGCTTGAACGTCTTAAGAAACATGATCGGAGGTGTACTACGATATTAGGTTGTATTTAATGCGTAGGAGAATTCTAATGATCCCATGTTAGGAGTTTTTAACGGCTCGACATGGAGTGAAGGAGGATCTTATAGAGTTAGGGAATATTGTACACGGCCCTACGACTAGTATTAAGGAATATGACCCGTCATCCATGCAATTGTAACAAATGATTAACTTGTAAAAGATATCTAGGGAGTGATGAAATCTAAATAAATACAACTTTACCTATCATTGTTCACACCAAATTAGTATAATTAGATTTATTTTCATTTTTGTTATTTTATATTGATTGCATTTGTAGTTAATTGGGTTAGTTGACTAGCAACTAATTCCGCCCACTCCTTAAAAAACCGAGATTTTACTTGCTTTTATAAAACATAAAAAACACAAAAAGAATCATCCCTCACCTCTAGACCTAGTTTTTAGGCTTTCTAATCCTAGCGACACTATTCCTGAGTTGAACGATCAATCCCCTGGTACTTGTCACTATACTATACTACAACGATCAGGTACACTGCCAGGTGGGGGTTGTAAGCTTCTCGAGATCCCTTGAGAGGTAAAGCCTGGTGTGATTCCCACGTATCATCGTCCTACTTGGCTTATTGGGCTAAACAACTTTTACCGAGATCCGTGGGATTGCGCCACGTGGCCCTGAGTACATCTGGTAATGGTTTAGATGAAGGTGTGTGGCTTTCTGACACGACGCGATGGTTCAGATGAAGGCGCGTGGTTCAGATGAAGGCGTGTGGCTTCCTGATCTTCCGGAGGACGTTATCAGTCTCTAAGACCAATATTTGGAGTTTTCAGGGTTTAGGGTTCCGTTTTGAAGCGTTCGACCATGTTTAAGATATATTGTCGAAGCCTTGACATTGTTCCTACTGTTACCCTGTTTCGTGTGTTCAATAAACTTAACAAGCAGGGACACTGGTTTTCGTTTAAACGTCGCACCGGTCGAGGTGCGCAAGAAAGAATTTTTAAGGAGACTTGTTTGAGTTTGAAGGATTAGAAAGATAGGTTTTTCCATATTGATCGGAGGGCAATGCCTGACGCAATGCCTTAGAGGCATTCAGATTCAAATGTGTCTGATTATCCCCCTTTCGGTGGGTTAAATGATGATGACGTCAGAAAGCTAACGGAACATGTTATAGATCTTCGTCCCATTCATCCGGGGCTTTTATTTGAGGTCGGACTGACCACTATTTGGAAGTATCCGGGTTACCACCCGACCTTCGAAGACATTGAGGGGAATGGTAACGCAACCATTAATTGTCTTTTGCTGCATTTCTCTTTTCTTTCTTTTTCTATTTTTTTTGTAAGTGGGTACCTTTGAATGATGTATTGTTCACCTTTTTTATTTTTTTATAATTTTTTTCGGTAGCTGTGACCATGTCTCAGTAACTGTGGTTCCAAAAAGAATAGGGCTACCGTCTTGGTTGAGGGACTGCTCTGGGACCAAATGAAAATATCCCCAACATGTTACCTAGCCTTTGTCTCCCAACGATCCCCTTCCGACAAAAAATGGATTTCAAAAGGTAGTTTAGAAGTCCGATGCGGGGGTCCTAGCAGCGAAATATAAGAAAAAACAACAAATTGAGAAGAAGAGGTCTGCTGCTGGAGGTCCCTTGATAAGGATTTATTTGATGCGTTTTTAGGGGGTCATTTAAGCCCTAAGTCGTGAATTTTATGTTCAAATATTACCTTAAATCGTTTCTTTTCTCATTTTAGGTACTTGGGACATGATTTCTGGAATATGGAGCATTTTGGAGGATTTTGAAAGTTTTTAGGCTCAAAAATGAAGAAAACAAGAAATTCAAGAAAAGTCAGGATTTACACCTGACGGCATCAGGCTTGGATGCTGACGCCGTCACTTGAAGAATGGAACTGGTAAACTTTAACACGTGACGCCACAGAAAGAAATTGAAGATTTGTACCTGACGGCATCAGGTGCAATGGAGGCAAGGCCGTCAGGCTTTGAGATTACACGAGACGGCCCAAAAGGTTTTCTATGTGATGACGTCAGAACTTTGTTTGGGCGATACGAAATCCTAAAGAGCGGCGTTCTGACGGCGTCAGGACCTATAACCTGACGCCGTCAGCTTATAAAATCTATATATAGTTTTGGAGTTTTCATTCATTAGTGTTTAACTTTGTGCAAAACCCTAGAGACGAATTTCCAGAGATTTCAAGGGTTCCCAAACCCTCTTTTCTTTCATGTTTCCTTGAAGATAAGTAATCATTTAATCATTCATTAAGTCTATGTGTTGTTTGATTTCTTGTTTATCTTTTCTTCTTTTTAACATGCTAGCTTAGGTTGTTTTGTATTTGCTTAGATCTAATGAAACCTAGTTATTGATTGTTGGTGAGTTGTTTATTGTTTGGTTGATTGATTCGCGTTAGGCTTAAGAAAATTGGCTAACCTCCTTTGTGTAACAAGCTTGAACGTCTTAAGAAACGTAATCGGATGTGCACTATGGTTTTATTGGTTGTATTTAATGCATGAGTAGATATTGATGATTCTATGATAAGGTACTAAAAGTGTCATCATAAGAAGAAGTAGATATTCATAGAGTTAGGGAAGGATGTGCACGCCCCTACGACTGGTATTAAGAAAAACAACCATTCAACTAAATAATTGTCATTCAACAAACCAACAAGAGATAACTAGGGAGTAGTGAAATCTAAGTAAACACGTTTGTCTCATATACGTAGTCCACCACATTTACGTTTCTTGTTATTTTTATTTTATTGTTTTTAGTTTTATTTGTAGTTTTAGGTTAGTTGACTAGCAACTAATTCCACCCAAGCTTTCAATACTCGAGATTTTTATTGCTTTCATAAAATATAAAATACCAAAAAGAATCATCCCTCACCTTTAGACCTAGTTGACCTAAACTTCAATTCTAACGACACTATTCCCCTAGAGAATGATCATTCCCCAGACCTACCATATACTACACTACAACGGTTAGGTACACTGCCTGGAGGATTGCAAGCTTCTCAAGATCCAGTGAGAAGTAAAACCTTTTGTGAGGTTGCAAAATCCCGTATCAAGTTTTTGGCATCGCTGTCAGGGAATAGTTATTGTTTAGGTTGATTTTTTTCTCATTTAGGTCTACTCACAAGATTCCTATCAAGTGAGACTTTTATTTTCTTTTTCGTAGATTTCTTAAGTCTATCTTTTCTTTGTGCTTTTGTTCGTAAAACTTTTTCATTTACTCTTGATGCAAGATTTACCGACTAGGTTTTAAATTTATATTAGTCTTGTCTACCTAAGGTCTACCTAATGCATTAACGGGCAGAGAACCCGGTCGTGTGAGGTATAGTTAGATGGTAAAGCCGAGGTCGTCCCAAGAGCTAAGGTGCCGAAATTATCTAAGTTTAATGTCACTAATTAAAATGGGGGTTTCAATGATTGAATAATTAAACTACTAGAAATGAAATAACAAAATAAATAAATAAAACAAGTAAATGAGCAAAGGAAAATCATATAGAGAGAATAGTGTTAATCTAATTACTACTCTTGTTATTAACATGACAAGTTTTCTAAACGTGCATCCTATCATTTCATCTGAGGGTTCAAGTCAATAGGCTTAGATGGACAAATCGCCTAATCCTATCATACACCTCGCCCTATTCTCCCAACTTGTGATTGAAAGAGTTCACTGGTGCGAAATGTAAGAGTCATTAAGTGCCTCTACTAACTTAGATAGTCTAACGGGATGCGGCCAGTCGAAACTTACATCCCCTCTAATTCCTTAAGCAAGTCTGTTTGGTAGGTGGTCGTTTGGTTAATTTCCACATGGATGGTGATATTTCTACCACCAAGACACACCCTTATCCGCTATGGGTCATATGGTTAATTCTCCTAGCTTCAATGGAACTACTAAACATCATTACTACTGAAACTAAAGTGTCCTAAGACATGCTAAGAAAGTATACAAATAAAATGACAAAAGATGCGAGAAAACTAAATCATATTAATAAATATTTCATAACAAGGCTAACACCAAAAGGTATTTAGCCACTCATGTTCATGAATGCAGAAAAACAAATATTTAACATAACAAATGTAAACATTGAATTAATACAAATTGAACGAATGAATAAACTTATGATTATGGTGTGAATTCTCCCTTGGAAATGACTTGTATGCTGGTAGAACTTCGTTCCCCTTGCTTCCTGAATTCCTCCTGACTTCTGTGTGGTGAAAAGTGAATGAATAAACTCGAAATTATGGATGTTATTTATAGGCTCGACTTTGCTACGGCGTAGCTCTAGGTTTAGCTACGCCACAGCCTTCATAAATATCCTCTACATCGTAGCTTGATCAAGTGCTACGGTCGTAGTTCTTTAATTATCACATCTACGGCGTAGTTTTATTGGAAACTACGCTGTAGCTTCATCTTTGGCTACGAAAGTTCCTTACTGCCTGAAATTGAGGTCTACGCCGTAGGTGGAGTGATTGCTATTCCGTAGAAGCCTTTAGTGGATCACTACGCCGTAGCTAGTTAAAGGGCTACGCCGTAGTCTTCGTAGATGAGTGCTACGGCGTAAGTAGATGGTATCTCTACGCCGTAGTTAGTGTAGAATGCGCATACTTCTATAATTTTCACATTAATTCTTCCAAATCTGCATCTTTTTGTTCCCATGCTCATCTTTGCCCTAAAAATAGAATATAAAAAAATAAGAGTATATATCCTAAAATATTAACACAAAATATGAGTAATCTAAGGGAAATTAACACTAAAATATGGGTATTATTTGGTGTTATCAAATATCCCCCCACTTGAACTCTACTTGCCCTCAAGTAGACCTTGTTAGAATAATTTTTAAAAAGATATCTCCCAAGAAACTGGAAGATATGAATCTAAAAATTTCCTATGCTAGAATATATCAAAGCTGAACACCTCACGAAAATGGGAACAAACACTCATCCTCACTCACTAATCTAAGTGTTAATTTCGGAGGTGATCACTCAATGCACAATCATAGTAAGTATTCTATCATAGGCTTGGCAGTTACACAAATCTCCACCAATAGAGCTAAGGTCAAAACAAATTTTAAATGCAATATTGGGTGAACATTTATAAGGCTATTGGTGTAATGTTGTTACTAACATACTATAGAAAGGGCGACAAAGGCATTGATACATGACTGGAATGCCAAGCAAGACACCAATGACTTCTCAAATCCCTAACCTAAGCATGATTCACAACTAAACGGTAGGATAAGACATGAGATGCACAATAATGGTGTAAAATGAAAAATAGAAACAAATAGTCTTAACCTATAACCGAGTTGCTACCACTTGCCATTCATCCAAAGTCAAAGCTCCAAGACGCAAAACTTGGATCATAACAAGTGAATGTACCATTAGAGCACGTCATTATGGGCACAACACTTGGTCTTCAAATTTGCATAAGTGATTGAGGTGGCCTCCTCGATGTTAAATCTTCACAAGCTCAAAATATAGTGCTATACATTTTTGCACTGGAAAGATAAACTATCTACATATTGAATTTCACATTTTTCTTTTCACTCTAATAATTACAAGAAATAGGAAAATACATCTTCCCACTAGGGATGAATCATACATGGAGAATTTGGGGGGTCTCAAATGATCTTCAAAGATTGGTCTTCACCGTAGGTGTGGTTTTTGAATCTCTTAACTCGAACTTCAGACTAAAGCAAGTGGCAACTCCTCAATCATAAACCAAGACTACACGGTAGGCTAAGGCGAATAGATGTATTGAAATTTTTTATTATATGGGTAAGAAACGAAAGGGTAGGATCAAAATGGTGTAACTAGGGGTATCTTGCACTAAAGATGAGTGTAACAAAAGGGTTTAAACACGGGGGTCGAAGAGTCAATGTGACTAATCGATAAACACACATATATGCTATTTGGGTGATAATCCTAAAATATTGCCTTCTCAAAAAGTTTCTTCCAAATGTGTCAAGTAATCTCAACACATTACTCGTCTATGGTCTCAAAATGATGTAAAGGCCGTTCTAAAGTCTACAAACTACCGTCACACTCATAATTTAGTGGATTTGGGTAAATCAGGGGAAACATGAAAGGTTAAACCTCACCATGGAAATAAGGGTTAAATGTGCTCGGTTAAGGTCTATTCTAGTTAGGTTCGGAAAAACATGTCAAAAAAATTTAAAAATAGCATATTTTTTCAAAACAAACTAGAAAAATGGGGCAAATAAAAGTTCAAGTTACATTCTACTCCCGTCCCCCCACTTGAAATGTACAAAGTCTCATTTGTATGCAAATAAGCAATATAGGAGATACGTAGAATTGGAATGAGAACTTCCTTAAGACTTGCACTTAAAAATGATAGAAGGATTATGTTTTAGAAAACGTGCCTTTGCTTCGCCTAATGAGCAAACTTCATATCCCTGAAATCACGTAACAACCACAAGCATAAAACCTAAAAAAGAAAAATAAATGAAAAACATAAATCCTAACTCACTTTCGTAGGAATCACGGTTGTATTTAGCGTATGCAACAAGAGTTTTATACCACTTGGTGCCCCAAGTGGACGAGTGAAGTCTCGTGAGGGTTTACAATGAACACACCCACAAAGTTCATTTAAAAACTAATACAAGGTTAAAGTATGTTTGTAATAAAAATCCTTTTAACTTATTTGGTACAGGAGAAAACTACGGCGCAGAGCAAATAGAAGCTACACCATAGTTGGAAACATCTTACAGAATGATACCTGGAGATTGCTACGGCGTAGTCATGTTGTGGGCTACGTTGTAGACTTTTCCTGTGGGAAATTTTCTAGAGCAAAAACTCCATTGTAGGCTTAAATCGTCTTCCCCTTTCTCTTTTACCTGCAAAAATTATTAAAACAAGACATACAATACCCAGCTACGCTAATAAAATGGAAAAATAAAGGATAATTCGGGTTGTCTCCCGAAAGAGCACTTTTGTTTATTATCGAGTCTTTAAGTTAGACTCACTGCTGTGACTAGTAATGCCCATTGGTCATTTCACGTAGGGTAATGTTCCCTTGCCCTAACATGTCAATGACCTGCTCATCCCTTTTGTATGTATCTTCAAGATCCAAACATTCTTTGTAGAAATCCTTAATTTTCTGATATGGATAGTCATATCCATTTTCCTTATCCTTATTACTGATCTCAAGGAGAGGCTTGGCTCTACTTAATTGCTTTTTCTTCCAATGCTTAAAATTAGGCACTGTTCTCAGCATCTTAAAAATTATTACGTCATTATTGCTAGATAGCCACACTAGCCCGTTGATAGAATCAACTTCAACCCCCGATGTTTCTTGAAATGGCTTCCCAAGTATGACTTACTCTGGGCCACATTCCACAAATTCACAAATATCATCGAATACCATAAAGTCCTGTAAAATGAATAAATTCCGACGAATATTCTAACATTTTTAATTTCACCAAGAAAGTTATTTCCTCGATATTCAAGCTCCTGTTTGAAAATTTTATTATAACTTCTTTTAGACATTATGTTAACAGGTGAACTAATATTGACGAAGGGGTGAAAGTCAACAAACCCGAGCTTGCAAGTGAGTTGCAATGTGTATGGATTTGCATGATGAATCCTAATTCTGGTCTCGAGAAAGCTAGGATGTTTCGGTTGAACCAAAGCATGTCCATTATCTTCTTAAGGTGGAATTAAGTCCATAGAGTTAATTTGATGATTAGCCTCCATCATGTTTACTTCAACTCCATGATTGTTTTCTTCAAAGTCCACAAGAACATCAAAATCTCCAATGGGAGAAAAATCATCAGGTCCTAGGGAATGTCCATGCAAAATTTCTTCATTGTGAAGAAATGCTTCCATGTCGAACTCCTCTTGTTCCTGTACCTTATTGACAACATAAACACTATCCTTTTGGGGAGTAGATATTAGTTTGTTAGCGTTAAAAGCAATTACTTCCCCTCCTACTTCTAAGGTCAATCTTTTGCCAAACACGTCGACCTTAGCATGCGCGGTAGCCAACATAGGTCTTCCTAGTATTATTGGGATTTTTTCGTCCTCAACAATTTTCAAAATTATAAAGTCCACTGGGAAAACAAATTTATCAATTTTGACAAAAATATTTTCCACAACTCCTAACGCAGTTTGCATTGATTTGTCGGCCATTTCTATGTCCATTTTAATAGGTTTTAAACTCCCAACCCCCAAACGTGTAAACATAGAATACGGTATTATACTAATGCTAGCCCTTAAATCTGCCAACGCATTACTAATTTTAAGATTACCTATTAAGCACGGTAGAGTAAAACTTCCGGGGTCTTTCTCTTTGGGGATAATTCATTCCGTAGGTAGCCGAGCACCTTTCATTGAGCTTTACCAATTTCACTTCACCAAGGCTATTTTTTTCTTTAGTCAATTCCTGCAAGCATTTAAGATTTTTAGGTTCGTTCTTAATTGATTCTACTAAAGGTATATTAATCAGGAGAGATTCAAATCCATTTATTAATGATTGCTCCTTCTCAAGTCTCCGCTTGACTTTTTCAAAAAATTTCTTGGGCTCATTTGGTTCCTTTTCGGTTGACAAAACGGTAGTTTCTTTAAGCGGTCTTGTCTCATTGATATTTGCCTTAGTGTCCTTTCTTAAGCATTCCTTAATAGCGATAGTATATTGCTCGATTTTTAGTTCAAGATTTTTAATCCTAATGTCATGAGCTTTTAGGGATGAAATAGCGCTCTCGAAAAACTGTTTGAGTGTCTCTTCCTCATGTTTCTGCCTTTCAGTCGATTTGGTGATGTACTTACACACCATTTTTTCAAGACTATCTATCCCATTTCTGCCAACTAAGCTCTTAACCTCCTCCTTTCGATAATCATTTTCAGCTTCATTTATCTCTCTCTTCCTTTTCTCGAACTCGACCGCTACCCTCCGTCATTCTTAGCCAAAGTCTTCATGACTTTGTGTGTGAAATTATCTTTAGATCCGAATCCTGTTTCCAAATGCCATTTGTAACAGTGCTCAGCTGTTCTTTGTATTGTTTATAGAGCCTTGTCAGGAGTTAATATTGGAATTGGTCTTTGAGAGTCCAGAAGATTACGGGTATATGCGTCCAACCCTTTATAGAAAACAAATACCTTCATTTGCTTGTTTAGGTCATTTGTAGGGCATCTATAGAGGAGCCCATTATATCTTTCCCATGCTTGATAGAGCGTTTCTTCCTTTTCTTGCACAAACCTGTATATTTTTCATAGGGATGCGGCAAGTTTGGTCGGTGGACAAAACTTTTGTATGAAGGCCTTTCTGAGAGCTTCCCAAGTGTCCTTATTTTCAACTACAAGTCTGTTAAACAATTTTCTTGCTGATCCAGACAGGGATATGGGAAAAACCTTCGTTATAAGTTTGTATTAAGAGGCATTCGGACATCTGAAAATGCTCACAATATACAGAACCTCCTAAACATGCTCATGTACATCCTCGTTATCTTTGTCACCAGAAAATTGTATATTTTGTAACTCCTCAATGATTTGTCCTTTAATATAGAATTTAACAGTCTCTGGTTCCAATGTTGCTCCTTCAGCGTAACTTTCATTATTCTTTTCCATGTATTGCTCCATGGTAAGGGTATTGATGCTTGTGTCATCATGAAACTTCGTATCTGAATCTGAATGCTCACAAAAAGAAAAGAGATTATGATTAGAAATGGGAGTATTATTTCTTTTCGCACGAAATTTCCTTTTAGGATTTTCGTAAGGTGTTGCCAAAAAAGGTTTGGCACTTCTAGTCTTGTATCCAGGCATTATAAAAAAGAATAAATGAAAACTTAAATAAATATCCTAATAGCTTCCCAGCAGTGGCGCCAAAAACTTGATGCAGAATTTACTGATCAGGTTTTAAATTTATGTTAGTCTCGTCTACCTAAGGTCTATCTAATGCACTAACGGGCAGTGTACCTGATTGTGTAAGGTATAACTAAATGGTAAAGCCGAGGATGTCCCAAGAGCTAAGGTGCGAAAATTATCTAAGTTTAATGTCACTAATTAAAAGGGGGGTTTCAATGATTGATTAATTAAACTACTAGAAATGAAATAACAAATTAAATAAATAAAACAAGTAAATGAGCAAAGGAAAATCAGATAGAGAGAATTGTGTGAACCTAATTACTACTCTTGTTATTAACATGACAAGTTTTCTAAACGTGCATCCTATCATTTCATTTGGGGGTTCAAGTTAATAGGCTTAGATGGACAAATCGCCTAATCCTATCTTACACCTCGCCCTATTCTCCCAACTTGTGATTGAAAGAGTTCACTGGTGCGAAATGTAAGAGTCATTAAGTAACTTAGATAGTTTAACGGGATGCGTCCGGTCGGAACTTACATCCCCTCTAATTCCTTAAGCAAGTCTGCTTGGTAGGTGGTTGTTTGGTTAATTTCCACATGGATGGTGATATTTCTACCACCAAGACACACCCTTATCCTCTATGGGTCCTATGGTCAATTCTCCTACCCTCAATGGAACTACCAAACATCATTACTACCAAAACTAAAGTGTCCTAAGACATGCTAAGAAAGTATACAAATAAAATGACAAAAGATGCGAGAAAACTAAATCATATTAATAACAATTTCATAACAAGGCTAACACCAAAAGGTGTTTAGCCACTCATGTTCATGAATGCAGAAAAACAAATATTTAACATAACAAATGTAAACATTGAATTAATACAAATTGAACGAATGAATAAGCTTATGATTATGGTGTTAATTATCCCTTGGAAATGACTTGTGTGCTGGTAGAACTTCGTTTCCCTTATTTCCTGAATTCCTCCTGACTTCTGTGTGGTGAAAAGTGAATGAATAAACTTGGAATTAGGGATGTTATTTATAGGCCCGACTTTGCTACGGCGTAGCTCTAGGTTTAGCTACGCCGTAGCCTTCATAAATATCCTCTACGCCGTAGCTTGATCAAGTGCTACGGTCATAGTTTTATTGGAAACTACGCCATAGCTTCATCTTTGGCCACGAAAGTTCCTTACTTCTTGAAATTGAGGTCTACGCCGTAGGTGGAGTGATTGCTACACCGTAGAAGCCTTTAGTAGATCACTACGCCGTAGCTAGTTAAAGGTCTACGCCGTAGTCTTCGTAGATGAGTGCTACGGCGTAGGTAGATGGTATCTCTACGCCGTAGTTAGTGCAGAATCCGCATACTTCAATAATTTTCACATTAATTCTTCCAAATCCGGGTCTTTTTGTTCTTATGCTCATCTTTGCCCTAAAAACAGAATATAAACAAATAAGAGTATATATCCTAACATATTAACACAAAAGATGAGTAATCTAGTGGAAATTAACACTAAAATATGGGTATTATTTGATGTTATCAACTCTTCTGTTCACCATTATGGAGAACGTGAATCCACCAAATCCGCAACTAGAGTTTTACATGAAGAAATATAATTATACTAATTTGGATATATCAAGATGGTGGAATGAAATAAGGAGAATAGGATCTTACATTGATTTTAGTGAGTACCTTGAAAAAAGAGACCAAGTGCATAATACTTTTGAGAAAATCATCTTAGGAGCTCCATCAAACCCTCAAAATAGCTCATTTAGTGAAACCTATGCACCATATGAGCCTTCACCTAGGATAGTTTCTTATGAACCTAACTGAGATGGTTAATGTTGAACCACCTAGGTGCATGCGTGGATTAGATTTCACCAAGACATATGATGAGTATGAGGAATCTTTTAGGCAAATGGAACATAGTGATCAAGTTATTGAGAATGATATTTACACTAATTTTACCTTCTGATGACAAGTTCTTTTTATCTTGTGACTTTGTGAGTAGAGATCAAATATCACCAGAGTTGCTTATTGATCTTTGATTTTGTATGAAAAAGTTAGATTAAAAAGAGAAAAAAAAAAAAAAAAAAAAAAAAAAAAAAAAAAAAAAAAAAGATGACAACAATTTCACAGTATATACGTAAAAAATCTGTCTCACATGTCATAAGCAGGATTTGAACCTAAAAGGGGTATCATTTGGACACAAGCCCTTTGGTGATAAAGTTAGATCATCGTTGTTGGTCATAGGTTGGTGTGATTTACTATTGACCATTAAAATTTAACACATGATACACCTTTTAGAAGAGAGTTGAATTTCAAATAATAGAAATTATCATTTGTTGTTTTTAATTGGGGTTTAATCTTGTTCACTAAAAGGTCTATCGCAAGATGACATGGAGCGGTTTTGCTGGTATATGTTGGAGCTTTTACTGGTGGCGCTGGATGTAAGAATGTAGTAAGTTACTAAGTTACACCATCTGATGTGGCAAATTTACTAGCACATGCCATTGCTTTTGAAAAAAAAAAAAAAAAAAAAAAAAGGACATTTTTTCAGAAATCAGTATATTGTAGAGAACTTTGAATTTGTCTAGGATTATATGCTGATAATGCTCTCTAGAATGATTTTATTTGTATCACAATGAGTTAAAGTGTCACACTAGTTGGTTACCGAGTTGAGACATAAATATGTAGCTTTAGCAATTAAGTTACATTACAAACATTTAAACGAGTGGCAAAATTTTCATATTCATGTGATCAAGAACACATACATGACATAGAGATCATCATCACTAAGATCGTAAACATTATTATAAGACAAACATTAAGCAGCACGCACTATTTAATAACTTATACGAATCTCTATACTTTGCGATGTTGCCATCATGACCATCTTTAAAAGTTATGAACCAAACTACTTATCAAGCAGAAGTAGGGTTTCCATGTAGGAGCTTATAGATAACAAACTACTGTATCATACGATATTATGTTCTGAAAAGAGACTATTTCATAATCCAAAAGATTTAGTGACACGTTGGAGCAGGGATCAAAAACTTGAAGTACGGGATCAACATCATCATCGTCATCATCATTTGCAAATCTTGGTTTGATTATAGCTTCGCCAGCATATCCTGTTTTGACTAAAGCTTTGCCATTCTTCCTAAGCTCTAATCCATTATCATACTTAGGAAAAATCAACTTTCTGTCGAACATCAGAGCACAAAATTTACCATCAATAACATCATTCTTCATCAAGATTACTTCCGAGTAATTCAATAAATGGCCGTAAATGTCACAGTATTCGAACACGACAAGATACTCATTCCACTTGGATAACATTAAGCATTCTGTGTCAGCGTCAAAATTATCTTTTTTAAATTCATCATTACTCAAATCAAACGAAACGATAGAATTAGACCCGTATCTCCCATCATGTGCATGCCAATAAATAAACTGTCCAACACACACCCCCACTTGACACCTTAAACCACATGGTATATATGGCGGTTTAAGATATACTTTTTTCCAAGCTTTTGTGCTTAATGTATAAACCTGAACTTCTGAGATACCCATAACTATATCAATCTTAACAAGTTTAGGATCACGAGTCATAGGACAAACCCCAAAACCAACCCAACTAGTTCTAAGTCCAAATGGAGGTTCCAACAAAACCGACACAGATTTTCTAACGGAAGGAGTCCAAAAAACAACCATCTCTGAATCTATGTTTGGGTAACCTTTGTGATAACCGTGAAAACATATTATTCCGTACGAGGAACCTAGTATTCGTACGCCCGAAAGTGCCTTAACAGACAAGGGGACAGTTATGGGAGACATGTGTTGAGGAAAAGCGTTGTTATCGATAATGGAAACGTTTTCATTGACCATGGAAAGGTTATCATCTTTATCAGCAATGTATTGGACATTGTATCTTTCTAGTAGATGACGGTCATTCATGGTTTTGTAAATCTTGACGTATTCCAAGCTGTCGATTAAAGACTTCCATAGTTTCGAAACACGCCGAAATCGAATCAATGAATTGGCTGGAAGCTTTTTGATGATTATTGTTTGGATATCAAAAGGAATATGGTCGAACATTATGATTTTGAAGCTTGAAGATAGGGATTGTGAGCGCCTCTTTTTATAAAATCTTCTCCCCTTCACTTTGTTCTACTCCAGGCGATGTGGGACAAAGATTATTAACTTCTTTTTAGCTTTGTTTTTCTTGCTAAATGATTAATGTTATAAAATAACAATGTAATTTACAGAATTTTTATTTTGGTAATTAAACTGTTTATTCAAAATTTTCAACCAGAATTTTCGCTTTTATTAAATCAAAATTTCAGGAAGAATTGGGACAATTTGCAGACAATTGATCCAGCTACATTTGAAGCAATGAGTAATCAAATAACTACCTTAATTTCTTCATTTGTACTGTATCTTAATCATTTACAAGACCATTATTTGAAATGTTAATCATTGATTTCAGAGGGAGCTACTAAAGATGCCCATGAAGCCGCTAACAGATGGACAGGTTTGACCTCCTCGCTTCTACACATAAAGTTCTAGTTTCATCTCAGCTATTCACTTATTCTTAACAGTGCCATATGCATATTCTGCAGACAATATCTTCACAATGCGTCAGTGGTGCTCAAAACATTCCCCTCGGGCAAAGAACAGCTTCAACACTTGTACAATGAGGTAAATTCAAGTTTCCCTGAACCTTCTTGAGACACAAGTAATATTCTACTTCCCGTCACATTTTGTATCACTGCTATTCCAACATACTACCTTATAATTATGAATAACTGATAGCCGTATATCATAAACACGAATTGAAGTTTATATGGACCAGTCATTTAGATGTCCATAGATGTGGGTAAACGGGCAGATTAGGTAGTAGTAAAGGGTGCCAGGCTAGGGTGGTAGGGGTAAAAATGGGTAGGCTGATTTGACCCGTCACACTTTTTGTGCAATTCTTGAAAACTTTTATATAGAGTTATTGTGTAATATATAATTACAACATCATATTAACTCAATTAAAGTTAATTTTCTTGAATCTTATGATGCAGTTTCATGCATTAGAACTTAAGTACATTTTGGGTGTCAATTGGACCAACATATTGACCTGTTTCCTTTTGGTTTTATACACTTTCAACCCGTAACATGATTCACCAATTCATAAGTAAAAGGGTTGGAAAAATGCCACGAGGAGCTCATTGCTGTCATTTTTCACTGCAATGCTGATGCATGCTAAAGCTACTTGATTGTGATTTGTGAAAAATGCATGCTGTCTCACCAGAAACTGCCTTTACATGTAAATTTCAGGTAGGGATAACAGAGGAATTCGACTATATGGAGTTATCAGCGGTAACATCTGTGAAGCAAATTGAGGAATAGATACTAGAAGCACATGGTAGGTATCACAGTTACTTCAGTTGCCTTGTATCATCCCTTTAGTCGTTTTACATAACTGGTACTTAAAGTTGTCATTATGATAAAAGGTGCATGTGCAGAGTTTTATTCTCTAGTTTTAGTGTCTTAGAAATAAGAAAGTTGGATTCCAGGTTATAAATTAAGTGTAGTTTCACATGGGTCTATTCTATGAGGTCAATCGTACTATTAACAATTCGATATGAACTAACAAATAAACCATTTGATTGGTCCAAAATCTATGTCACAACAACAACAACAAACCCAATCCCGCCGGGGCAGGGTATGGGGGAGGTATAATGTAGACAGATCCCACCCCTACCCCAGGATAAACTTGGGAGTAGACAGATCCTACCCCTACCCCAGGATAAATCTATATCACAAGAATGAGTTAAATTGTCAAACAAGTTCATTGTCATACCCATTAAGTAACCATGTTTAGATATAAACGAGGTTTTAAACCCGCGCGTTGCCGCGGGGTGTTTTTATACAACTAATTCTCATACACATGTAAACTTTGAAATATATTTTACCATCGATGTATAACACCTTTAGATAAAAAAAAATGATTATTGACTACATTCGCAGTGGGTCGTTCAAGACAAAGTTGTGTAAACCGATGGGTTAATATTTTTAGCTGCACAAAGCGCTTGTCAAAAGAGGGGTTACATAGTTTGCTCGATATTGTTACTGTATAGACTGCGACTACTTTATACATTGCTTTTGCCTGCATATAAACATTGAAAGCACATGAATTCCACACATTACAACAAACTCACCAAACACCTCAAAACTATAGTAATTGAATAACTGGAAACCGTTTTATACATATATGTTAGAAAGGCATAGAAGTTCATAAGATAAAAAAAATTAATACTCACTTGCAAATGGCTTTTCACTTCGTCATTTGTTAGGCCATCGCCTTGCATAAGCTCTCTTATCTGCTTAGGAGTAACAACTTCAAAGGATTCAAACAAATTCAGGATTTAGAATAATCAATGTGCGGAACCAAACAATTTTTTATCAGTGGTACATTTAGCAAGTACTATATGGCGCCGAATTATCGAGCCTAGGGGTAGTTATAGAAAGATCGGGAACCGGTAACTCCTGCCTTGTATCCACTGTTTCAATTATACATTGCATAAAGTGATTCTTTTTACATCTTGTTAGATTGCTAATAATTGTTTTGATGAAACATGATATAAATGGTAATAGTTATGAAACATTCCAAGTTTTTGATAGATTGAGACTAAAAAGTGAGGTTATTTTGATGAAGGATCTAAAAGAAAACTCTAGTTCCCTTGTCATACAAAATTTTGTTTTCACAAAATTAGCACTCACTATATATTAGACCAGCTTATATTTAGGGATAAGTCCGTGCCTGGGATTTATTATATGAAAGCAATGACAAACCAAAAAGAAACCTTAAAATTATAAACGATCACACAATCATCAAGCTTGTTGATAAAAATCCAAATTTCAAAATGAAATAAGAGGTAGTACCGTAGTAACTTGATAAGCCTCCACCCGATTCAAACCATTAAATCAACATCAAAATCAGTCGTCCGCCCAAATTTATGAGTGGCAAAGTATGTGGAAGGCGTTCTCCCCACATAAACCTCAATTTACCATACGACATGTATGCACCTACCTGCAGTAACATTAAATGTTATGAGAACTACGAAATAGTGAAGCATGAAGTAACTCCATAAAAATTCAATAGACAATGACGACAAAAATCCTTTTCATTACTGTCTATAATATTTTTGCTAGAGTGTTTGGGATTGCTTATTTGTTCATATTTAAGCAGATATGAAGTCGCTAGTGTTTGGATAAAACTGATTAGAAACCTATGAGTACTAAAGTAAGCACTTAAAAGTATGCTACAATGACGCAGTATTACTTATTTTTAGGTTGCTCTTCTTAATTTAAGCTATCCTCGTGGTTTGGCATCATACATCAAAACTACAAAATAGCTGTTGGCAGACTCAAAGGCCAGAAAGAATCCATTTGATGACTTCAAACCTTCTATAAGTTAATATTTTAAGCATTTTGCATTTGAGCGTGATTTAGATTTTAGCATTTAAAATACATCTCTCATGTCCCATCAGCTAAAGTTCTGATATTTGGTAATAGCAACTTTATAAACTATGAGGAGGTTGGTGTTAATTAGGCCTTCATTTTGTCAATACAAAGTTAGAAAGAAAATAAGCCAAATGAAGTAATAAGAAAGATACACACCAAACTTTTTTTTTGCCTCACTTTCTGGCCTAAACGGAACTCAAAATGAGCTTGCTCAAAGGTTTGGGCTTCCATTGTTGCAGTCAGTGAATCAGCCTCCGCTAGCTTGGACTTTGATCAAGTATTTCAGCTGCCAACGCATAGTTCTCATTCTCGATTGCATTTTCCTGGTCTGCTGTGCAGAAAAAGTAATATTAGAAATAAATAAAATAGCACAACATATCCATCAAGCCACAACTGTAATGTTAAATTAGAAACCTAATGATATTATGTACAACTCACCGCAACCGCAATAAGCTTACAGGTTTGTCTTGAGCTTCACTTGTTGAAGATAATCCCCTTCTTGAACTTCAGCTTCAACCTAATATAAAGCATTGCATAGTTACATTTGTTACAAAAACGAAACTAACAATGTTGATTCAAGTCCAAAAGTTTTGTTTATAAGAAATGAATTATATAACCAAACCTCATTGAGCTTGTACGTCAATACTTTCAACATTAACATGGCCTTTCCAGTAGTGTATATACTCCAATCCTTTACCTAAGTAGTTCCCCAATGATTTCCCTTACACTAAGCTTCTGCTGCTTCACTATAACACCTTGCTAACATGAAACACTCTGCTCCTGTGTTAATCTTTCCACATGCGCACAAATAGATTTTTGTTGCGAAGCTAAAACATTAGCGTTAGCAGTGGTTGATGGGCAGATGGTGCAGTTGGGAAATGATTAAAATGCGATCAGAGTTGAAACAGGTTAAGGGTCGAAATTGGTGTGACTCAAAGTTTTTTTGCATTTTTTTTGTTTACCTTTTTTCCCTCAAGTAAGTGAAAGGTTAAAAAAAAAAAAAAAAAAAAAAAAAAAAAAAAAAAAAAAAAAAAAAAAAGGTACCTTTTATCTTATTTCTTTATCACTAATATCGGCGCTATGTTTATGTCGACATCAATATTAAATTTCCAGAGAATTGTTTTTCATGGGCTAGACCATACCCGAGAATTGTGTTTATATCAAGTAGGATGATAGGCATGCCCAAGCTTTCTTTTGAACTATTTACCAAACCGATATTTAGACACCGCGTACCAATGCAACTCTTAATACTTCAAATATTCCATATCACCTTCATGATACTCTATAGGGGTGTTTGGGTAAACGCTTAAGCTTAGACACAAAAAAGAATATATGTAGTTGTCTCCGTACATAGAAGTTGGAAAAGATTAGAAGTTTAAATATTGATGATGCTTACATCTTCGTAGTTACTTACGTAATTAATGCCACATCGGCGAAATTTGAATTTTTTTTTTCATGATGCTGCTAACGTGGGACATATTATTTAGATGATGATTCCTTAACTCCCGCATCCTATTTGCATTGCAACCAAATTGCAATCAACAAAACAGAAATTTATGTTGCGAAATAAAGAAGCATCAAGTAAGAAAAATAATCTCTTTGCTTTCTATGCGCACCTGTGATTCTGTCAATTTTTTTCTTTGTTTTCGTAGTTTTTGTTATAGCTGAAAGCGGAAAATCCTTAATAAAGCTAATTTTACTGGAAACACGCGTCAAAAAATATAGTTTTAGAAGAAGTAGCAGACCTTTTTTATAGCACACAGGTTGGTTGTACCACGTCAATGAGTATATTTTCTGCTGGTCAAGCTGTAACCATCCCAAACCGTTTTGACCCGTTACTTAATCCGGTAGACCAGTCCATATAACAACGATATGCAATCTCAAACAGCCTACCTAAGTCGTAACTGCTCTTGATAAGCCTTGTATTTTGATGTTGCTTCGTGTATTCATACATAAGGCATTATAACATAAAGTATCCTTTTCAACACTGGCTGACAAAACTTTTCAATTCTGTTATAACCGGCAGCCCTAAACAACGTGTAAAAATTAACGTCAGCAGTCCTAAACAACCCCTTAATCCCAAAAATATCTGTATTTCATAAATCATTCAATCATAGTACTCTTTTTTAGTATCTAACTTTTAACATATTTAGAAGGTCGCTTACCATCAAGGATGCTGCAAACTTGATACAAATTCGTGTGTTCAACAGGCTCATGGGCTTATTTTGATTTTGACAAAGTTAAGGCCACTCTTTTATTCTAGTGGGTGAATAAGCTGAAGTTGATGAGGTGGTAAGCTCGAAAGAGTCAGTCCCCTAAATTAATAGGACACCCCAAAAGGTAAACGGGCCACAAAATTTCTAAAAGGGTTTTGGAGATTGGTGAAATTAAAATGGCCATCTGCTTTTTAAAAGAGAACAGGCACAAAACTACCTGCTTAAGAATTTACTCTAATATAAATATTTTCATTCAAACAATAAAAACTAACGTATTCTAAATAAGCAATCCCAATAGCACTATAAGCAATCCCAATAGCACTATAAGCACTTAAAATACACCAGGCATATAGTGTTTTATTCATATAGTGCTTTGTGTATACCAGGCATATCTTGTTTAAACAAAAATGCTTTTGTGTATACCTTCAATCTTGGGTTGTGGTTGTGGTTCCTTAACTGACTTTGGCGTCATCCTCATCCAGTCCTTCAGCTGCAAAATCAACATGAGCCTGAAGGTTTTCCCTCCACATCCCAGCTTCAAAATCAACATCACCACACCCTTTTAAGCAATTCATACATCACACTCAAAATAGTTCGAACCTGGAATCAAACATAAAACCATGAATAAAATTACAAACTTTTTATAAAAAATAATAAAAACCCACATATCAATAATCAAACAAAAAAAAGTCCTAAAAATCCAATATGTAAAGAAATCCCGTACTGAAACCAAAAACCATAAAATCTACCATACAAAGCTAAAACCCATGTGCGACATAGATCAAACAAAAGCCCTAAAATCTACCATACCTTTAATTTGAAAGACGGATTCTAATCATTCATCAAAAACCCTAAATTTTCAGAATTAATAGCAAAAAATTAAGATTCACAAAATCATAAATACCTTTAATTCATCATCCTCAGGTTTCTTTTTCCTCTTTTTCGATTTGATGGGAAGGTGGATGCGCCTGTTTGTGTTTGTTTTGTGGCTGAGATTTGTGCTGCCTGTGTGTGTTTGTGGCTGTGGATTTAGCACAGTGACTGAGCACTGTAGATAAAAACAAGGTCGTTTTGAGTTTTGTGGCTGAGATTTGTGTATATGTGTTTGTGGTGTACCGGGTTTTTTTCCCTTAAGCTTCACTCACCACTGTAGATAAAAACGACGCCGTATGCCTAAAAGGGAACAGTAAAACGACGGCTAATAGTATATAGGTATAATATGTAGTATTATGCTCAAATAAGTTACATTCCAAACGTACTTTTAAAGCAGTGGCAAAATATTCATATTCATGTGATCAAGAAAAGATACATCACATAGAGATTATCATCACTAAGATTGTAAACTTGATTAGACAAACAATAAGTTGCACACACTATTTAATAACTTACACTAATCTCTGTTCTTTGCACTTTTGCAGTGTTGCCATCTATAATAATGATGAAACCAAACTACTGATCAAGCAGAAGTAGGGTTTCCATGTAGGAGCTTATAGAGAAGCTAGAAGTAGTCTTTCCAATAAGATCGTGTCCTGAGCTGGGAATTCTGATATCATTGACACGTCCTAAGCAGGGATCATAAACTTGAAGTATGGGATCATCATTTGCATATCTTCTTTTAATTATTATAGCTTCACCATTCTTCCTAAGCTCTAATACATTGTAAATTGTCTCAAGACGGAACATCTTAGTAAAAGATTTTCTAACACCATCATCCTTCATCACCCATACACCACAGTAATTCAATGAATTGTCGTAAACGTCGGAGTCAAAATAGTCGAACACAGTAAGACACTCGTTGCACTTCGATAACATTAACCTTTTTGAGTGTGGTAAATTATATGGAAGATCTACTTTTACAAATTCGTCATTACTCAAATCAAACGAAACGATAGAATACAACCCATTTCCCAGAGGCGGCCACCTATCATCACGCGCAAGCCAATAAATAAACCCTTCAACACACACCCCCTCATGAGGCTCTAAACCATATGTTTTATATGGCGGTTTGAGATGAACTTTTTTCCAAGCTCGTGTGCTTAATGTATAAACCAGAACTTCCGGGATACACCTGATATCATCAATCTTAACAAGTTTAGGATCACAAGTCTCGGGACAAACCCCAAAACCAACCAAACTGGTTACAAGTCGTACAGGAGGTTCCAACAAAACCGACACAGATTTTCTTATTGAGGGGTTCCAAAAAACAACCATCTCTGAGTAATCTTTATTGTAGCCGTGAATACATATTAGTCCGCATGAGGAACCGAGTATTCTTAGAGGCCAATCGAGTGTTCTGCGTTCCAGTGTCATAACAGACAAGGGGACAGTTATGGGAGACATGTGTTCAGGAAAAGCTTCGTTATCAATAATGGAAAAATACTCATTGATAATGGAAAGGTATTCATCTATATGGGCAATGTATTGTCGGACATTGTATCTTACTATTAGATGACGATCATTCACTATTTGATAATTCTTGATGAATTTCGAGGTTTCGATTAAAGACTTCCATCGTCTAGAGACACAACGGAACCGAATCAATGACTTGACTGGAAGCTTTTTGAGGATTATTGTTTGGATATCAAAGGGAACATAGGCTGACATCTTGATAAAGTTATGGTTTTAGGTTTGAAGTTGGCGATCATGAAAGAGGCAAACTGTTTCGGTTTCTGTTTCCAAAAGGTAATGGCTTGGTATTTAAAACTCATGAGCGCGCCCCTTTTATAAGATCTTCTCGCCTTTACTTTGATCTTCCCGGGCGATGTGGGTATTGCTGTAAATTACCTGAACGTTCAGTGAACATTTCATGAACCATTCGATAAAAAATTCATTTATATTCGTTTATTTATTAAATAAACGAATATGAACAATATTTTACGTTTGTTTTATTAAATAAACGAACATAAAGAAAAGTTACGTCCGTTCTTTTATGTTCATAAACGTCCGATTATGCATTCATTAACGTTTGTTTATGTTATTTATTTATTTATGTTCGTATATCATATATTTTAATTGTATACTTTTAAAATTTGTTTGGATAAACAAAATAACACTTATAAAACAATATCTTGTGCATAATCTAATAAATTTTATGTTTTTTTTGTCTTTTTCAATTATGTTCGATCGTTTATGTTCATTTGGCGTTCGTTTAGTGTCTTAACGAAGGAACATAAACGAACATGAACAACTCATTTTCTTAATAAACGAACATGAACAAGAAGATTCATTCGTTTAAGCGCCCGTGTTTATTTATTTGTCCGATTAAAATTAAATGAACGAACATGAACAAGGCTCCGTTTGTGTTCGTCCGGTTCGTTTACAGCCCTAGATGTGGGACAAAAAAGTTTGCCTTGTTTTTAGCTTTTTTATTTTATTACTTGTGTTTGTGCAGAGGGTTGTAGAGTTCTTTCGGATGGTGAGCGGTAAGGAATGAGCATTATGAGTTTTAGTAGTCGTTTGGTAAAAGAATGGTGAACTTGGCTAATTTTCTAATACTTCTTTAAGAAATGGTGAGTTGTGGCTGCTACTCACAGCTCACAACAACTTGTTGACTGCTATTTCTAACAAACACACCCAAAGGTTCCTTGTAATAAGTGACTAATATCATCATCACAAACTTAGTGGCACATCATTTTTCTAACACGACCAATATTATGTTATAAGATAATCAACTTTACAAAGCAAACTTGATAAGACAATCAATAACAGATACACCACATAGAGATTATCATCACTAAGATTGTAAACTTGATAAGACAATCAATAAGTTGCACTAATCTCTATACTTGGCAGTATTGCCATCTTTAATAATGATGAAACCAAACTACTGATCAAGCAGAAGTAGGGTTTCCATGTAGGAGCTTATAGAGAACATAGAAGTAGTCTTTCCAATAACATTGTGTCCTGAGCGGGAAATTCTGATATCATTGACACGTCCTGAGCAGGGATCATAAACTTGAAGTATGGGATCAACAACATCATCATCATCATTTGTTATTATAGCTTCACCATTCTTCCTAAGCTCTAATATTTTGTAAATTGTCTCAATACGGAATGCCGGAGTCAAATATTTTCTAACACCATCATCCTTCATCACCCATACATCATAGTAATTATGGTCGTGAATGCCGGAGTCAAAATACTCGAACACAGCAAGACACTCGTTGCACTTGGATAACGTTAACAATTCTGAACGTGGTAAATTATATGGAAGAGACACTTTTCCAAATTCATCTTTACTCAAGTCAAACGAAACGATAGAATACAACCAATCTCGCCCATCATCACGCGCAAGCCAATAAATAAACCCTTCAACACACACCCCAAAACCACATGGTTTATATGGCGGTTTAAGAGACACTTTTTTCCAAGCTCGTGTGCTTAATGTATAAACCTCAGCTTCTGGAATACCCCCGGCATTATCAATCTTAACAAGTTTAGGATCACAAGTCTCGGGACAAACCCCAAAACCAACCCAACAAGTTCCAAGTCGTACAGGAGGTTCCAACAAAACCGACACAGATTTACTTATTGTGGGGTTCCAAAAAACAACCATCTCTGAGTAATCTTTATTGTATCCGTGAAAACATATTAATCCGCATGAGGAACCGAGTATTCTTACAGGTTGTTTATCTGCATAGAGTGTTCTTACGCGTTCCAGTGTCTTAACAGACAAGGGGACAGTTATGGGAGACATGTGTCTAGGAAAAGCGTGGTTATCTATAATGGAAAAGTATTCATCGATAATTGAAAGGTATTCATGATCTTGATCGCCAATGTATTGTTGGACATTGTATCTTACTAGTAGATGACGATGATCATTCACTGTTTGGTAATTATTGATGAATTCCGAGCTTTCGATTAGAGACTTCCACTGTTTCGAAACACAACGGAATCGAATCAATGATTTGACTGGAAGCGTTTTGAGGATTATTGCTTGGATATCGAAGGGAACAAAGGCTGACATCTTGATAAAGTTATGGTTTTTTCTTTGGTGCATCATGATTTTAGGGTTTGAAGTTGTCGATTATCAAAGAGGCACCCATTTTAACCCCAGGCGATGTGGGACAAAAAAGTTTACCTTGTTTTTAGCTTTATTCTTTTATTTCTTAAAGGCTGGTAACAAGTGATTAATATCATCATCACAAACTGAGCGTCACATCGGTTATTCAGCACAACACGACCAATATTATGTAATAAGATAATCAACTTTACAACTCAAACATACATTACTTAAACATATATCTGCCACACAAAAATCAACATCACACTTTTCCTTTCACAACTCGGTCTTGGAGAAGACCAGCTTCTCCATTTTTGTGGACCCAAGACTCGTCATGTGAGTGTGTCTGTGATAACAGAGACGCGTGTTGTTTGGTGCCATGTAGGCACAAAACGCATGATGCCACTAGTCCAAAGGTCTTACTCATATCACATCGATCAAGCCACAATTTTGTATCTCTTTGTGATTAGGATATGTCTCAAAAACTCTTAATATTCTCACTGTCTATGTTTATAGCTTTTATGGAAAAACGGAAAGCATGGATGGTAAAGGACTACTTTTATATGGTCAGTCAATGGGAAGTAATCTCAGGCGCGAGCATGTTTTGACTCTTTGACAACGTACTTTTCAAGCATGTAGACTTTATCTACTTCACACCGTCAAATTCATTCAGCAATTTTGTGTAAATGACTATGTAACTTCCACATTTCTGGGCCACAGCAGAAAACAACACTTAGGTACGAGTGAATTGCACAGAATGGACTTCGAGCGGAGAATGGAATGGTCAAGAAATAGAATTGACTTAGAGAAAGAGAACGGATTCCATTGTTTGGCACGAACAACGTAATCAAGTGGAGAATATGTTACAAGATTGATTCTCATGTTTGGCACACAAGAGAGAACTAAATACAATTTTTTCAAACATTATATTTCACATTTTGTGTCATTTTTGCCCAATATAATATTCTCTGCATTTCGAAGCTAGAGCTGTGAAACCACATTTAAACAAAACATAATTCCCAAAATTAAAATTAAACAATGTATCAGTTATAATATCATAACAATATCCTGACATCAAATAGTATTATGTACCCTCGTTAGGAAAAATGCCACCAGGAGCTCCACTGCTGTCATTTTTAACTGCAATGCTGATGCATGCTAAAACAACTTGATTGTGATTTGTAAAAATGCATGCTGTCTCACCAGGTACTGCCTTTACATGTAATTTTCAGGTAGGGATAACAGACGATTTCGACTATTTGGAGTTACCAGCAGTACATCTGTGAAGCAAATCGAGGAATCCATACTAGAAGCACATGGTAGGTATCACAGTTATTTCTGTTTCCTTGTATCATCCCTTTAGTCTTATTACATAACTAGTACTTAAAGTTGTCATTACGATAAACAATGCATGTGCGCAGAGTTTTGTTCTCTTGTTTTAGTGTCGTCTTAGAAATAAAAAAGTTAGATTACAGGTTATAAATTAAGTGGCTATCTCGGTATGGCACTTTCGGCCTCCTTTATTTTAGTTTAGTTTCAATGGGTCTGTCTCAGGAGGTCAATCATACTATTAACAAGGCTTTACTAGCCTAATCTCCAGAAGTTTAATTAATGCCTTTCCTATCAATTCAGTATGAACTAATTAACCAATAAACCATTTGATTGGGTGTAATAATATACAAAACAATGTTAATTGGTCAAAATCTCTATCACAAGAATGAGTTAAATTGTCAAACAAGTTCATCGCCATACCTTAAGTAACTAAGTTGAGACATAAATATGTAGCATTACCAAATAAGTTACATTATAAACATTTAAACCTGTGGCAAAATTTTCATATTCATGCGATCAAGAACACATACATGACATAGAGATCGTCATCACTAAGATTGTAAACATGATAAGACAAAGAATAAGTTGCACGCGCTATTTAATAACTTACACTAATCTCTATACTTTGCAGTGTTGCTATCATGACCGTCCTTTATAATGATGGAACCAAACTAATGATCAAGCAAAAGTAGGGTTTCCGTGTAGGAGCTTACAGAGAACAAAGAAGCAGTCTTTCCAATATCATCGTGTCCTGACCAGGGAATTCTGATATCATTGACACGTCTTGAGCAGGGATCATAAACTTGAATTATGGGATCAATATCATGATCATCATTTGCATATCTTGATTCAATTATAGCTTCGCCATTCTTCCTAAGCTCTAATAAAAAACAATACTTTGGAAAAATCGACTCAATACGGAACATCACATTAAAAGATGGTGTAACACCATCATCCTTCATCACCCATACATCCAAGTAATTCAATGAATGGCCGTAAATGTCGGAGTATTTGAACATGATAAGACACTCGTTCCACTTGGATAGAATTAAGCCTTCCGAGTGTAGGAAACTATTCGGAAGATACATTTTTCCAAATTCATCATTACTCAAATCAAACGAAACGATAGAATTAGACCCATCTTCGACAGGCGGCGGCCTTTCATCACACGCAAGCCAATAAATAAACCCTTTGACACACACACCCAGCTCGCTATACCTTAAACCAAATGGTTTATATGGCTGTTTAAGAGATAATTTTTTCCAAGCTCGTGTACTTAATGTATAAACCTGAACTTCAGGGATACCGTCGATATCTTCAATCTTTACAAGTTTAGGATCACAAGTCTTGGGACAAACCCCAAAACCAACCCAACTAGTTCTATATTGTACTGGAGGTAATGAAACCGACACAGATTTCCGGATAGAAGGATTCCAAAAAACAAACAACTCTAAGTAACCTTTATGATAACCGTGAAAACATATTATTCCGTACGAGGAACCGAGTATCCTTACGTTTTCAAGTGACTTAACAGACAAGGGGACAGTTATGGGAGACATGTGTTCAGGAAAAGTGTCATTATCGTTAATGGAAACGTATTCATCGATGGAAACGTATTTATTTTTATGGGCAATGAATTTTTGAACATTGTACCTTACTAGTAGATGACGATCACTCATCGTTTGGTAATTCTGGATGAATTCCGAGCTGTTGATGAAAGACTTCCATTGTTTCGAAACACAACGGAATCGAATCACTGATTTGACTGGAAGCTTTTTGATGATTATTGTTTGGATATCAAAAGGAACATGGTCTGCCATCATGATCTTAAGGTTTTTTCTTTGGCGCATTATGATTTAAGGTCTGGAGTTGGTGGTTATCAAACAGGCAACCGGTTTATGCTTCCAAAGGGATAAAAGGCTTGGCATCAAATAACCCAACGCCGGATTCTTTATTAGCCGTCAAAAAATCAAAAATTGACTTTATATATATGCCTAAGTAGTAGGGGTGTTATTCGGGTTGACCCAGTCTAGTTCGGGTTAATGAACCCGACCTTGTTTAGAACTCGAGTAATTCGGGTCAGGTCAACTCGGTTTCGGGCCTAGGCCATTTAAAAATGATAGTACAATTTTTGTGTTTAAACTTGAAATACATAATAATTAGAAAGAAAAAAATCTAACTCGGGTCACTCTGGTTGACCCGAACCCGACTTTGTTTAGAACTCGGATCAATTCAGATTGACCCGATTGACCCGAATATAAATTTGAACCCGATTGACCAGACCCGAATAACCATATTAAGGTTCGGGTCGGGATGGCTTTTATGACACGCCTATGTCTAACCACCAAAGAAAAGAAGTTCCGGCAAAAAAAAATTTAAAAAAGAAAACAATTCCGTAAGTTCAAAATATAGCTAGAAAAAAAAAAACCATTTTTGGCGCCTAAACGATTGAACGCCTGGTTGTGTCGTTATGCGACACTAGTACAAGCCTACAAGGGTCTTACACTCTTACTCATGTAACACATCAAAGCCACAAACATTCTTATCATAATTATATACTCTACATCCATGATTTGAAATTTATGTAGATATACGTTACTGTGACACTTGTTATACGTAGTCAATGTTCATTTATATTAATGTATTATACTAGTTATAATCCCCGCGCACGCGCGGGTTTTTTTTTTAAGTTTTTTTAATAACATATTTTTATTTATTAAAAAATAAATAATTTAATCTTTGTTTTGTTTGATTTATGATTTTTAATTATAGTTTTTATTATTAAAGATAATCATTTAAAAAGTTTAATCTTATTGTAATTATAGATAATTATAGTTTTTATTATTAAAGATAATCATTTAAAAAGTTTAATACTATTGTTAGTTGCATCTTATCTATATTTTTTGTATTTATCTTCTACTTGTGTAGTATATGAAAAAAACGAATTTAGAAATTTATAAATTATAAAATAATAATTAATTAAAATATTACTTAATAAGGAAATAATCTTTTTTTTTTTTTTGAAATACGAAAGTCCCCGCTAGAGGTTTTGTTGTATTATATAAAAGATAAGTTCCAATACCGTATATTTTTTATTTTATTAGATATTGTTTGTAAACATACATAGTGAGACTAACAAACGAAAAAATGCTATACATATTTTGAATATTTAATTCTTTTTTATGTGTTTGATGCCCGCTCGTTAAACATCTTGATGCATAAGGCTGGTCACAGTAAGGTGATACGATCGACACACTCGATTTATTCCCACTCGATCGCCCTTGTGTGGCTAACTCGATCGCACAATTTTTTTTTGAACTTGGTTGTCAACTCGATCGATTGCTTCTCTTTTATTTTTTCTTTCTTTTTTTTTTGTGTGTAGTAATTAAATATAAAAGTTTTTTTTGTGGGTTATGTTTTTTTAGTGTAGGTCGCCTTACTGGGACACTCAATAGCCTTCAGGTCGCTGGAAAGAGAAAGCTGACGTGACAAGAAAAATATGAAGGATTGAGTTGCCTTACTATGTGCGGCCTAAAAGATAAGTGAACATGAACAGTATTATTTTCTTAATGTACATACACGAGAAAAAAAAAGTATATCTGTCTAAGCATTTGCATTCATTCATTATCTAATTAATCTTAAATGAACGAACACGAACAATCATTCATTCGCGATTTTTATTAGTTCTAGTATCTACTATTCACAACTTTGAGAAAGACCTTTTAAAAAAAATTCCAAATAAATTAGACACGCCAATATCACCATCATACCCAAACAAACACCCCCAAATTTCAAAACCTAGATATTTTTCATTTCACCTTCCCGCCAAATCCAAATCACAAAAACAAAATCAATCAATCAATCAATTCACATCCGCAGCTCAAACATCAACCATCGCAATGGTACGCACATTCAATTTACACCGCTGACGTCATCTTCTGAACTTTATATTGAATCTATTTGAACAACTAATTAATTGCAATTTTTAGATCAAAATTTGTTACACCGCTGTAATGATCTGTCGTTATAGTTGTGCTGACGTCATGTTTTTTAGGTAGAATTTGTGCTGACATCATGTTTTAGGTAGAATTTGTGCTGACGTCATCTTAGATCTATTGAAGAGTTAACATAGCTGTAATCGTGGGTAATCAACATCATATTTCCGGATTTCTTGTTACTTTCTTCTTTTAAAAACAATCCATACCATTTGAATTTCAAATCAATGATAAAAACATTTGAAACAAAAAATCGAACAACATCGTATATCAAAATAAGTAACCATCACAAACATTAGGAAAAGTAATCATCATGAAATATATTCAAAATAATTTCAAAATAATAAACCATTACGCATACCTAATTTCGTATAGAAGCCGGATTTCAATCGCCATATCAATTCGTCGGATCACGGCTGAATACCATAACCGAAACATGAAAACTACTCTAGAAATCATTTTTTTGTTATTTTTTGTGAAAAGAATTTAATTGATTTGAAAGCGAAAATAAAACGGCAAGATCCATAAGTATTTAGGGAGTGTTTTTAGGGAAGTGGTTTTGGAATTGAATGGAGGGTGAATGGGTCAAATAATAGTGCCAGCGTGGATGCATACTTGGCATTTCTCTCTCCTCTTCTTAATAATTTTCTTGGCATGTCATCATATAAAAACACTCTATTATATAGGTTGGGATACCATTACATTACGCATCAAATTTTGTTTCATTTTTACATTTGAAAAGTGTTCTTATATCTTTTTTTTTTTTGAACGGTGACTTTCATTTTTTGGATAAGAGTCGCACCTACCCCATGGTAGGCCCTCATCCACCATATACCCAAACTATGTTGTCTTAACCGGGTCCACGCTGGCGCAATGGGTATTATTAACAGCGTCCGCCTAGAAACCGTACCGCCTCCACACGATTATAATTCGCTGGAGAAACGGCCGGATAAAAACCGAGGCCGGCTCAGATTCGAACCTGCGCAGCTAATGGCTTACAGGGTCTCCTCTTCATTGCCTAGTATCAACAAACCATGTGGTCAAAGAAGACTTCCCGAATGGTCACCCATCCGGTACTACTCTCTCTGTGGCTCACTTAACAAGTTAAACACTCACCACTAGACCAGATGGTAGTTGATAAGTGTTCTTATATCTACTATTTACAACTTTGAGAAATACCTTTAAAAAAAATTCCAAATAAATTAGACACGCCAATATCACCATCATACCCAAACAAACACCCCCAAATTTGAAAACCCAGATATTTTTCATTTCACCTTTCCCGCCAAATCCAAATCACAAAAACAAAATCAATCAAATCAATTCACACTCACAGCTCAAGCCTCAACCATCGCAATGGTACGCACATTCAATCAATTTACACCGCTGACGTCATCTTCTGAACTTTTATATTGAATCTATTTGTACAACTAATTAATTTGCATTTTTAGGTCAAAATTTGTTACACCGCTGTAATGATCTGTCGTTATTGTTGTGCTGACGTCATGTTTTTTAGGCAGAATTTGTGCTGACGTCATCTTAGATCTATTGAAGAGTTAACTCATTTTTAGGTTAAAATTTGTGCAAAATAGTTACACAAGCAGTAATTTATCAGTTTCACTGTTTTACCGCTGTAATTATCAATTCGTGATCCGATTTGTAGTTACTTTTTGTGCTGACTCACTTTCGCAAATCGCAAGTAGTACTGAAGTATAGAAGTGTTTAGGTTTTCGATACTTATTTCGTTGCGGTTTTAGTTTCGACAATGAGACAGTGATAAGTTTTTTTTTTTTCAGTTTCTGATATATGTTGATGCGGTTTTAGATTAACGTCGAATTAGTGGATTAGCTAGTTTTAGTGTTGCCGTCATGTTCTGAAGTAGTATATTGTGAATTTATTGGAGCACTAACTGCAGTTTTAGGTTAAAATTTGTGCGAAATAGTTACCTACACAATACTCTATCAGTTCTACTGTTTTACCGCTGTAAGTATCAATTTGTTATCGAGTATGTAGATACTATTTGTGCTGATGTCATTTTCGGAAGTAGCATATTGTGGATGTATTTGAAGAACTAATTGCATTTTAGGTCAAAATTTGTTAGTTACACGCACGGTAATTTATTAGTTTCACTGTTTTACCGCTGGTAATTATCGATTTGTTATCGAATATGTAGCTATTTTTTGTGCTGACGTAATTTTCAGAAGTAGTGTATCGTGATACGATTTGTAGTATATTGTGAATCTATTTGTTATATATGTTTGTGAAGTTTGTAGTTAATTTTATATGTATTTGATACTTATTTCGTTGCGGTTTTAGTTTCGTCAATGAGACAGTGATAGTTTTCTGCAGTTTCTGATATGTGTAATATGTGGTTTTAAATTAACGTCGAATTAGTGGATTAGCTGGTTCATGTTGCTATAGGTTTGGTTTAGTTAACAAGCTGTAGAAGCTTCTCTTATTAGTTTTTGTTCTTGCGATTGTTGAATCGGTTTAAATTTGTGGATTAGCTACTTTTTGCTCTGATGTTATTTTCAGAAGTAGCGTATTGTATATTTGTTGATGAAGTAAATTGTTTGTTATATAAGTCCGTGTTGATTCTGATAGTCCTGACGTATATAGTAAATGTATTGTTAAGCTAGCTGATGAAGATATCCACACACACACAAACAGAGTAGTGGAAAGTTGTTTAGGTTTTCCAATAGGCATTTCGTTGCGGTAGTTTCGTAACCAGACAGTCAGACTGCGAGACAGCGACATTTTTTTTTCTTTCAGTTTCTGATACATGTTAATGCGGTTTTAGTTTAACATTTACTGGTTCGGTTTGTGCACTAGTCTGGTTTAGTTGGTAACTTGTAGAAGTTCATTTTGTAAGTAATTTGGTGTAATGTCCAATGTCGATTTGGAGTCGTCTTATTTTTCTGTGATTTCCTTTTTGTATTTGTGAATATGATGAAACTAGTGGTATGTTTTGAAACTTTAAAGAGCTAATAATGAGATTGTTGATTAGCAAGTCCAAGAAGGAGTATGGAGTAGAATGAATGCTGTATTTTGCTACTCTGGCGTATCTCCTTAGGATGAACTTTTTTATATTCTTTGAAGTTTTGCTAGACTGTAAGTTATGCTATACGTAGTAAGATGGCTTAGTTTTATAAAGCAAACCACCAAGAGTATCCAGAAGGGGTTTGGTTTCTTAACCAGAGTACCAGACAGTGAGACTGTGAGACAATGATGGTTAATTCAGTTTATGGTATTTGTTAATACGATGTTAATGTAATGTCGAATTAGTTCATTAACTGGTCAATGTTATGCACTAGTTCATTATGTGCATTGTTGAGTTTGCGTGTTTGTGCATTTGTGTATTGTAGGGTCGAATTTCTGTGTGTTTGACTATGATGAAACTATTCGATTTTTTATGTGTCATGTATGATTGTTAACTAGTAAGTGTGATGGGAATCACTAGCAAGAAAATGAAGTTTTTGTAGGCTGTGAAATGTGCTGCTGTAAAATGGTTTAGTATCACAGAGCAAAGCACCTAGGCCTAGTTGAATACAGTAGCATCAGTTTCTTAGATTTGTAGTAATTGCTTGCGTTTGTAAGTAACATAGTTCATTTGTGGATCTTGATATTACAATGGCAATGCCAGTTCTGCTGCTGCTGATGACAGCTATTGAGTATTGATTTTTTGTGTTCTGTAAAATTTGATTAATTATAAATGAGCTTGAGTATTGTTTTTAGTTTATCGTTCGTAACTTAATTAATTTTTATGTTGATGTAGTCTAAGAAAAGAGGTTTGTCACTGGAAGAGAAGCGGGAGAAGATGCTTGAGATCTTCTATGACTCTCAAGACTTTTACCTGGTGAGTATATAATTCCTAATTAAGAAGCATTATTACTATCATTTTATTTTGTATGCTAAAGACCCTTTGTTGAAAAACTTAGTTTATAAGTATTTCCTTTGTTTGGTTTAATATTATTGCTGTTAGCCAAAAGCTGTTGTGATTTCATATTGACCATTATAAATCACTGGATTCCTAACAAAAGCAAACTCACTAGCTTAATACATGATGCACGTTTTAGTAGGGGACAGTGATAATTTTGTTTGCTACATGGAAGAGAGAGTTGCAGAGACTGCAAGAAATTGCATATAACTAGAATAACTGTTTGAAAATTTTGTTTGCCACTAGGACGACATGGAAGGGGTTTGCTGTACTATTGGTGCTAGATGTAAGAATGTAGTAACTTTCACTCGTCTTAGCTAAAGAAAGTGAGTGAAAAAAATAAGCTGGATGATGTAAAAATCTGTCAATCTGTCTTAGACGGTAAACAGCTACTGCAGTCTCGAATGTATCTATGAATATTCTGTTAGGATCAGTGGGAAGGTTGGATTTTACTAATATAGGTTCGAATTTTACTGATATACTCCTATGTGATCGAGTGCTTCATTCAGTTCTATTTGTATGCATGTAAACACTTTTGGCGGCGTTCTGTTTTGTTTGAAACTTATGCTAATGCATGCTTTCTGTGTACAAATGTCAGCTGAAGGAACTTGAAAAGTTGGGACCGAGGAAAGGCGTCATTAGTCAATCTGTCAAAGACGTTGTCCAAAGTCTAGTGGATGATGACCTGGTCTCAAAGGACAAGATAGGAACCTCGGTAAGAAAGGCCTCTGGACGCGGTACTAATTAGCAACATATTTATTTTGAGACATCAGAATCTGTGTTTCTGCTTCTAACTCCAAGTAAATAAAGTAATAGCTCTTAAACGACAAATCTTTATTAATCTATTAACATTTCAGGTATACTTTTGGAGTCTTCCTAGTTGTGCTGGAAATCAGGTACATTAAGCTTTCACTTCAATGTTTAGTCAAATTATTAATAATTTCTGTCTCCATACCATAAAACTATCTTGTTGAATCATTATGGTTGATATTTGTCTTGCTTCTTCGTGCCTTTTTGTTTAACAGCTAAGAAACGTGACTAAGAAACTTGAGTCAGAGCTTCAAAGCAGCAAGAAACGGCATGTAGAGCTTGTGGAGCAATGTGAGTCCCTGAAGAAAGGTCGTGAGGATTCGGTAAGTTGGTGACTTAACTTTTACTATTGTAAATATGATTTTGAAAGCAATTTATGGGTATTTCTGTGACTAATACTTTCTAACATCATCCATGACCAGGATGCGCGAGAAGAGGCTTTGTTTGAGCTCAAAGCCATTGAACAAAAGTATCACAGCCTGAAAGTATGGTCACATTTTGTTTATTTTTTTGTTAATCGTTAGATAACTTAAAAAATACTGTATACCATAACAGTTTATAAATCAAATTTTCAGGCAGAATTGGGACAATTTGCAGACAATGATCCAGCTACATTTGAAGCAATGAGTAATTAATAACTACCTTATTTCCTTCATTTATATTGTTTCTTAATCATTTAGAAGACCTTTATTTGAAATTAAATTCCGTATATTAACTAAACATGCTGATAACTAAACATGCTGAATTGTTAATCATTGATTTCAGAGGAAGCTACTAAAGTTGCCCATGATGCCGCTAACAGATGGACAGGTTTGACCTCCTCGCTTCTGCACATAAAGTTCTAGTTTCACCTCAGCTATTCACTTATTCCTAACAGTGCCATACGAATGTTCTGCAGACAATATCTTCACAATGCGTCAGTGGTGCTCAAAGAATTTCCCTCAGGCCAAAGAACAGCTTGAACACTTGTACAATGAGGTATATTATAGTTTCCCTGAACCATCTAGGAACGCAAGTAATTTACTACCTCACAACTCATTTGATATCACTGCTATTCGTACATACTACCTTATAGTTATGAATAACTAATAGATGCCCATAAGGTGGGTAAACGGGCAGATCAGGTGTGTGTTGGGTTAGGTGACGGTGGTAGGGGTTATAATGGGTAGGCTGGTTTGACCCGTCACACTTTTTTGTGCAATTTTTGAAACCTTTTATAAAGAATTACTGTTTTTAAATATGATTACAACATTATATCAACTTAATAACTATTTATATTATATGAATTAAATGATTAGGCAGTTTTATGCATTGAAAATACAATTTGGGTGTCGATTGGACCAACCTGTTGACCCGTTTCCTTTTGAGTTATTACACGTTCAGCCCGTTAAAGATAAGTCATAAGTATTCACCAAAGTCACCAGTTCATAAGTATAAGGGTCAGAATTGCCACCTATAGTTTTGTGTCCCCTCGTTAGAAAAAAAATCCCAAGAGGAACTTCATTGCTGTCATTTTTTGCTGCAATCCTGATGCTTACTAAAACTAAACTTATCTATATAATTGCGAACAAGAAATAAACAATAAATTACAGAATATAATCTGTGAAAATGTATGCTGCTAACCAGGTACTGGCTTCACGTGTGATTTTCAGGTAGGGATTACAGAGGATCTCGACTATTTGGAGTAACCAGCAGTAACACCTATCAAGCAAATCAAGGAATAGATACTAGAAATGCATGGTAGGTATCACAATTACTTCAGTTGTCTTGTATCATTCCTTAAGTCTTTTAACATAACTGGAACAAAAAGTTGTCATTACAATGAACATTGTATGTGCACAGTTTTATTCTCATGTGTTAGTGTCATCGTAGATATCAGAAATTTAGATTCCAGGTTATAAAATCAAGTGGCGATAACAGTATAACACTTTCGGCCTCCTTTTTTTCAGTTTAGCACTGCATGCGTCTATCCTAGGAGGTCAATTATACCATCAACGAGGCATTACTAGCCTAATCCCCCAAAGTTTATACAAATACGATTGCCTAATCACTGGACCGTTTTAAGGGGGGCACTTTGTATCTCAAATATGAATGTATGATGATATATCTCCCTAGGTATATGTGGCGTGCAACTTGTATGCCCACGACACTCCATGTTACCATACTATATGTCCAAAAATGGAAACACCCCACATGACAGTGACCAAACAACCCCTTCTATCTTTGTATGTACACCACTACACCTTTGTACCCCCACATCACCCATAAAAGCATACCCAAATTGCCCTCCAGTAATCTTTAGTTGATTCTACTGTATTTGGCAAAAGTTTCAAGTAACATCTTTTAAGTGGAATAATGCTTGCAAACCTAACATTAGGTCCTTTGCCTTCTACCAAAATCTATAAGCTAGTAAAATACCAGATGATAGAAATAGTTAGTTAAACATCCTAAATGCTGTTTAAGAAGCAATATTTAAGAAAGAATAACATGTACATGTGCATATATAATTATGGTATTCAGCTCTAATCATTTTTATTGGTGAATGGGGGCATATGGTGGTCTAGGTTCCTTTATTGTTAGGCAATAAACATTGTTTGGTATAAGAAAATGACATACACCATCTAAAGGGGTACTGTCTCAATTCCATACAACCAGGTTGAGTTAAAATGAGGATAGACAGGCCGAAATGAACTGATCAACTTAAAATATATTTTAACTGCGATGGTCTGTTTTACAGCTTCCTCTTTTGTCTTATAGATCAAAGAGATATTCGATTTAATTCTCTTTGGTTTTATTGATCTTGCCAATAGTTTATAAAGGAGAGATTTGTTTCATTTGAGTGTGTCCATTAGTGAACTTGGAGGCTATTGCCTTTGTACAGAAGACTGAACATGTGAAGTGAGCATTTTTCGTAACTTGTAAAATGAAATTAAACGTATATCTTAGTTATAGAAAGGGTTTGGTTATCCATACCCCCCCCCCCCCCCCCCCCCCCCCCCCCCTAAAGTAATAAATTTAGCTATGAAGTTCAAGATAGTCCTACATCTCATCCGGTTCTATTGTACGCACATCACTGATTGGCGTGAGTAGCTTGATATATCAAAACGTATTGGTGTTTCCCCGAATTATTATGGACCATTTTGGCTTTAATTAAACTGCCATTTCGATAGAGAACCTTTACATATACTTCTTCATTCACATAACATGTGTCAAGTTGGCAAACAATTTTTATGATTTGAAATGGAAAATGGGGTTCAGCCGTTCAGGGCCTTTGGCCATTGGTGTTGTCTTTGATGTTCCGAGTCTTTGCTGGTCAAAATGTGTATTAAAGATGGGTTTAGGGCCTTGAATGCGATGACTTTGCGGTCTAACGCTAAGTTTGGCGCGGAGCATTTAGGAGCTATGAGCATTGTGTTTTTTAATGGTCATTTGGCAAGCAATAAGTAGCTTTATTTATTTTTTTCAAAATGTTCATTTTTCAACGCTTCATGAAATAGCATTTAGATGTGTTCAACATTTAGGAGTTGTTTTACACATTATCATTACTAAAAGTAATACAACTACCGCTCACGTCTACTACTTACGGCTAATGCTCACATCTACATCTTCTACTTCCATTTTTTTTTCTTCCCAAAACACACCCTAAAGTTAACCAACGAAAATGATTCTTGTGCCAATTGTTGCACATGCAAAAATGATTGAACAATAATACGAAGCCAATGATTTTGCCTGATCTAATATTTTAAAACTATTATAAGGTATCAATAGATTCCCAATGACACCATCCAAATCACAATTTGAGTATAATCATTTTCAAATTTGCGTTTCACATTTTTAAGGAATCAACGAACAGCAATACCATTTTTTAACTATTGCTTGGAAAACCATCTAATAAACCTCGTCATACTTTATGGAACCCGTCTAGTTGCGAGGTTTGGGATTTTCCACAAATTCAAACCTTGTCACACTTTATAGAATCTAAGGATATAGTCTATTCGTGTGGTGAGGATTTTAGAATCTTCACAAGTTCAAACGTTACCAACATGGTCTGCATCATCTTTATTATTTTTATGGTTTGTTGGTGGGGGGTATATTATTGGTTATTTGTATAAAGTGAGTATTTTTATATTTTTGATTTGATGGTACCTATAGAAGGTAAAAGGTGGTGATAGTGGTGGTGTGTTGAGTGGTAATACTGATATTAATGTGAAAATGATGATAGTAGTGACCATAAAAACTAGTCATATAATTCTTTTGTAAGTTTTGTTATTACCTTTTCATAACCTTTTTAATTTTTATAGTGCATATTTGTTGAAATAAAAAGGGAAAATTACACAGATAGGTAACGAACTTTGAAAAATTTTCAATGTTAGGTAACGAACTTTCTAAAATATTAATATAACATACAAAACTTGTTGAAACCGTTAAAAATATGCAATATGTGTTACTTTTGCAACTTGTAACCGGTACAACCGGTCACCATTGTACCATCCCTTTTCAAAATTACAAGTATGGTCCTTGTGGTTAGTGTTGACTTGCATATATCATCCTTTTCTTATTTGCACCGTTAGTCCTATTTTTTAGAAAAGAAAAAAAAAAAGTTAAAAAATTTTAAAGTTAAAAAAAATTAAAATTAATAAAAAAGGAATAAAATTTTAAAAATTATTTTTTTTTAAAGTTAATATTTGCAAAAAAAAATTAATTTTTTTTATAAATACGCATTTTTTAAAAAAATTTTAAAAAAATACGCATTTTATTTATAAAAATAAAAAAAATACGCATTTTTAAATTTTTTTTTAAAATACGCATTTTTTAAAAAAATTTTAAAAAAATACGCATTTTTTAATTTTTTTTAAAATACGCATTTTTTAAAATTTTTTAAAAAAAATATGCATTTTTTTTTATAAAAATTAAACAAAAAAAAACGCATTTTTTTTTTAAATTATTTTTTTTAAATACGCATTTTTTAAATGTTTTTTTTTTAAAATACGCATTTTTAAAAAAAATTTAAAAAAAATACGCATTTTATTTATAAAAATTAAAAAAAATACGCATTTTTAAATTTTTTTTTAAAATACGCATTTTTTAAAAAAATACGCATTTTTTAATTTTTTTTTTTTAAAATACGCATTTTTTAAAATTTTTTAAAAAAAATATGCATTTTTTTTATAAAAATTAAACAAAAAAAAACGCATTTTTTTTTTAAATTATTTTTTTTTAAATACGCATTTTTTAAATGTTTTTTTAAAAAAAATACGCATTTTTAAAAAAAATTTAAAAAAATACGCATTTTTTAAAAAATACAATTTTTTTTTTAAAAAATACGCGTTTTAAAAAAATTTTAAAAACACGCATTTTTTAAATTTTTTTTAAAAAAAGACGCATTTTTTTTATAAAAATTAATTTTTAAAAAAATTAATAATTATTTATAATTTTTTTTTTCGCAAATATTATTTTTTTTAATTTTGATTTTTTTTAAAATATTAACTTTAAAAAAAATTGATTCGTTAAGAGGACTAACGGTGCCAAAAGAGGACTAACAAAAGAGGACTAACGGTGCAAAAAAAAGACTAACGGTGCAAACGTTTGTTACCTAACAAGCTTAAACGGTCATATAGCATAACATGAAAGTAACATGAACGGTTTCAACAAGTTTCGTATGTTATATTAATATTTTAGAAAGTTCGTTACCTAACATTGAAAATTTTTCAAAGTTCGTTACCTATCTGTGTAATTTTCCCAAATAAAAAGTGCAATGTATAGTTGTATACATTAAAACAGCTTAATATATAATGATTGGACAATAAAATTATTTGAAATTAAAAAAGATGTCTAGAAGACAAATTGGACAACGGTTAAAGCCCCATGTGCCAGAGAACATTTCTCTGTTCCCAACTAAACTAAACCCTACCTGCAACCCACTACAATTCATTTCCCACCGTCCACGTGTCCTCATCAACGGCTATTATCCATTATCCGTTTAATAAAATTTTCTTCTAATCATTTTCATCAACGGTAAATCCAAATGCGCCGTTTCTTTTCAACAAAAGATCAATTTCAAACTAAAAATAAAAATCAAGCTACAAAAAGTCTTTAAAACTGGGCACGTCTCATTTTCTCTTGTTTGAAAAAAAAAAAAAAAAAAAAAATGTTTTGCCAGTGAGATTACTTTTCTTGTTGGACATATGATTTTAACCAAATGTGGGTTGTGCATATGAAAAAACTATACGATTACTGGCGCATAGCGACGATAATTCCTAATATAAAATAATTATAATTGTGATATTGTGATTAAGTATTTCATGTAATGTTTATTTTTAATATATACTAGCAGGGTCCCCGCGCGATGCAGCTGCGGGCACCATGTAATTTAATTTTTTCAGCTAATCATTTATTTTATTTGTACGTTTTTTGACAATAGATTTACTGATTAGTTTTTATGGCAAAAGTTTGATGAAATTTTGCTTAGTTTGTATTATTTTATTTATTTATTTATTATTATTATTATTATTATTATTATTATTATTATTATTATTATTATTATTATTATTTTAGTAGTTTGTTTGGTTTGTACAATATGTGAACATATTTTAATTTACTATGTTCTTTTTGACAATAAATTTACGGATATCAAAAATTTCGTTTAGCTAGTGTCCGTTCGAGCTCGAGCCCGTTTGACCCTTGCTCGTTCGGGCTTTAGCCCATTGCCCGTTTGGGCTTGAATATTTGTATAATATGCTTTATTATTTATATTAGTGACATTTAATGCAAGAATTGTGTTTAAGTTGGTTATACAATATGCTTGATAATATGTATTTTTATGTAAGGGGTGTTTTAATAAGTGCATTAATTGTATTTATTGACCAGTTAATTAATTGTATTTAATGTACATAATAATTTATTTATTGTATTTAATATTAGTATTAATTGTATGCTAGAATTAAATATGAGAGGAATTTTTATAAGTAACATTGGTTGTTGTACTTATAGCTTTAAAAGTTGTAAGGCTTAATTTTAAGTATTCTAATAATAATAGCCATTCATGCTTTATAATATAGTATGATATAATATGATACCGGCACATAATGTTGAAAGATCAAAACCCCTATGGATTTCTATCTTGGCTTATAATCTTTTTCAACAATGACATCAACTTTAACTCGCACCTATTTTATTTTATTTTCTTGAAAAAAAAGTTGCTAAAAGGTTGTAAAACATTAAACTTTAAAATTCAAATAAAAGTCAAATTGGCTTTATGAAATTGTCGCAACATAGGGGGAAATATAAAGATAGTCATTAATATAAAGTGTATTTTAAGAAAAGGGGTAGATTAGTTTTTTTCTAATTTTTATTTTAAGAGTTTTTAAATAAAACATTTTACTTTAAACGTAGTATAGATACCAAAATTTTATATATGGATGTGCAACTGTGCACACGATTACACTTAACAATTCTAATAATATAAACACCGAATCAAAACGTATAATACCATCATGATATTGATATCACTAATACCTTCGAATCAGTTTTGTCTTAACGATACGAGGAAACAAAATCGAACATAGAGCTTTGAAACCCATATATCAAATAGTTGTTTTATTTAGCGATATAACAATTTTAAATGATTGTACAAATACCGGGTCAAACATGTTTCTTTGTATAGGCTAGCAAAGATACATTTCGGGTCTCAAATATGACCACTGGAACCATAATCCAAAAGGTTTCATGTTCGTAGACAGTTCAGTGTATAGAATCATACGACACTACAACAGTCACATTAATCATCGTGAACCAATCAACAATTGCTAGATTTTTTTCATCTCGATTTATACATACTCTTATCCTAAATCGACATCCACATCATCTTAAGAACAAAAATCAACACCATAAACATTTTCATTATCCAAAATTCATGTTTATCAAAACTAACATAAATAAACCCAAGTCTATATATAGCTACAACTATTATTTTTGTAAATAAAATCCCAGTAAAAAAATAACCAAAAAACAAAAACCTTTTTCAAAAATAAAAACCAAATATTCGTCCCACCCACGATTCCTGTCTTTTTATATAAACCCCCAAAAACACACACCCAAAAAACACATACAAAAACACACAAACATTTTCAAAAATCTCTTGCAGACAAAGAAAAAAAAAATGGATTCATTCAAAATGTGTTTCATGATGTCACTTTTCACAATCATGATGTCACTAATCAATGCTCAAGCTCCTGCACAAGCTCCTGCTCCTTCAAACGATGGTAATTATATATAAACTATTTATTTTTATAATTTTTAAATTAAACCATTTAGATCTGAATTTATAAGGGCGTAAAGGGTTCAAACTCGCTAAATGTATATATTCGAGGGTTGTCAATAAGGGTACATAACCATCACATAAGCAATACAGTGACAATTTGATACAAATTTCTAACTTTCAATCACATGGGTAACCAGTGGTTTGGATTTGGTCTCTTAAGTGGGTAATTCTTTGGTTTAAACCTTCGGGAGAAAATTTATCCCCATGTGGTCACAGAGGTTCACCTGCGACGACCCGAGCTATTCAAAAAGGGTAGTCGCTTTAGATTAGTCAGTTCGCAATGTCGAGTCAGAACCCAGGTTAAAAAAAAAAGAAAAAAAAAATTGTTTTGATTATAGTTGTATTTTTTTTAATGTAATCAATTTGAAAATTAATTTGGGTTATTATTTTTTGTATAGGGGCTGCGATTGATCAAGGAGTAGCATATGTATTGATGGTGGTTGCATTGGCATTGACTTACATAATTCATTAGGTTTTGACTTTTTTTTATTTTTGAGTTTGGGGATTTTTTTTGTTTTTGAGATTTGATGATTTATTTATGATATGTTTTAACAATTCTTTGGTAATGTAAAGATTAATATTTATTGGAGTTATTTATTTTTTTGTTTAATGTTTAATGTTAATGTTGATGGGATGTAACATGCATGTTCTTTTGTCAAGTTGGCCATGTTCTCAAGATTCTTTGTGTAAAGTGGTGACAAAAGTGTTGGGTTATTTATTCTTTTGTAAGTTAGTAAAAAAAATGCTGTTTTTTTAAAGTACAGTGACAACTAAAATGGCTGAAAATGTATATGATTATGCTACTTTAAAACTGTTGGTATTAATTACCAGTACTTTTTTGTTTATGAGTATGCCAATGGATGAATGGATTTCATGTGTTTGGTTTATAGGTTTAATTTATGAAAATGAGTATGAAACTTATAAAACAAGGCATACTTTAAACTCATTAAAAGTGGTGGTTTACAAAAGGTCATAAGGCTAATGACAGTGGTGGCCTATATTGCATCATTTTTTCGATAGTCACCTCAGCTTTTTCTCTCCTCAACTAAGTGTATGGTAACCCATATTGCATCATTTTTTTTTAATTTTAATACTCCCTCCGTCCCAAAATTATAGTCCCCTGACTTTTTCGGTCTTTATTTTTCAACTTTGACCTTAAATATTTTTGTTTATATTACATAATACTTGATGCAAAATATATGAATGGATTGAGTTTTAAATGTATTTTTCATTGGTATAATTTTCATCAACTATTGTATAACACAAACAAAAATATTTAAAGTCAAAGATGAGAAAGAAAGACCGAAAAAGTCAAAAGGGGACTATAATTTTGGGACGAAGGTAGTATAAAACAACAAACGATTGGACTTTTAAAAATGAAATGGTTTGTCAATATCGTTCGTAGAAGCAATCGATTGTGCAAACATATCACCAGCGATCGATATGCCCACAGTGGGGACGATCGATTTGCAAATTGATCAACCCATTTGGACGATCGATGAATTCTGATCCAGTGTCACAAGCCTAACACATATAAGTATCATGAATTTGACAAACTAAATCATTTAATACTCTAAACTTTCAAGGGTGCATACTAGTACCTAAATTTGACAAAATGAAATTTCTACTACCCTATACTAAGTGTATGGTAGTAGTAATTCGAATTTGCCAAGTTCAGAGTACTATATTGCAGTATTGCACCCTTAAAAGTTTGGGGTACTGAATATTCCACTTTGTCAAGCTCAGAGTACTGATAAGTTTTTTGGCCTTTACAAAACCCGTACCCATAATGATTCTCTTGACAAACCAACCACCCTTTAAGTACTTATAAGCTTCTTTATAATAACTACTTATGAAACTATGTATAAAAGTGTTTATCTAGTAAAACAAACTTAATAATACCTGTAAAACTTGTAGTTTGACAAATTTTTATCAAAGTCAATTATGAAAGATTTTAAGTTAAGTACAAGACTTAGGGGGTGTTAGTTTAAGTTTATATAACATAAGTTGTGTACGGCTTATATAACATAAGCCACAATTTTGTGACTTATTTTGATATTTATGGGCTTATATATACCATTGTCAATCTTCTTCATACTTTATAATCCCATAATATAGTCAAAACTCAAAACATATACTAGGCTACTACATTTTCCCCATAACACACTTCGGCGAAATTGCGTACTGTTGTTGTTGATACTAGGCTACATATAAACAGTTATCGAAACTAGTCACGAAGCAACGACACTAGGCATTGGTCGAAGTTTGGACCACACACCATCTTGCCACTTGGAAGCTGCCTTCATATATCTCATAAAAGATGAAATCAAAATCGTAACCTTTTCAACATTGCCGATTCAAATGACGTTTATTTCCTTATGGAATTGAAATGCGTACCATATGTCGGACAAAACTTGGATCACACACCGTTGTTCGCCTAATGTAACTCACAACCTCCTCATCATTGCAGATTCAAATGAGGTTTATCTCTTTGCGGAATTGAAACGCTTGCTGCCTATCCAACTTGCGCATATGGATAGTCCTAGTCCTAGAAAAATGGTTTTGGCCGAATGCGATGCAATGCTTGTATCCATCCTGGATACAACTAGTCGACCAGTAGGGGTCCAAGACAACTACAAAGATATCCAAGGTTTTTTGTAATTTACCATAAAAATGTACACACACATTTTTAGAATATTTGAGCTACAAATATCTATGATTTTTGTCACTACCGCATTTTATGTATTCTGTATGAAAGCAATGTTGTAACTCTGCAGAGCCGTATACGAGGATGTGCGAGATGTGCTATCATACATGACCTCAAAATTTTTAGGAGCCTCAATATATATATATATATATATATATATACCCCGTTATATATGGGGCCTCAAAATTCACTTCCAATAAAAATTATTAACGTTGTACAATCTTATGTCATATATATTTGTTAAAACTTAAGATAGATCATCAAAATGCTATGTTTTTTGTTTCGATAGTTGGTATAAAATATTTGTGACCATCGTATAAGATTTCGCACAAGGACTTCGTTCGCTTAGCTAAGAAGACAGGAACGCTGCCATCAAATTTTACACATTGTGAAATGTCTAACATTTTAATTTAGGGTGACAGATTTGGGTCATATCCATGTTCTTGGGTGCGAATTCCAGCAACGTAGCTACAAATAAGATTGTTTTTTCATATGGGTTCTCAAAATGGGCTTGTGAACCCACTAAACCTTTTCCCCTTTCCTTTTAGATCTACAGTTTACTTTACAAATTCCCTTCTAAATTTCTAATTTATTTATTTTACATCTCATTAAAAAAAAAAAAAAAAAAAAAAGGCCTGTAAAATTCTAGATATATTTTGTAACAGTTTATAATCTTTTATTTATATCAACAAAAAAAAGCCTGTAAAACTCCAGGTTTGCATACATTTTGGGCCACTAAATTTTGACATACATATCATGACTTCTATAAATAGCATAGTTTTTTTAGAAAGTACAGTAATATACATGAGACTTTAATCCTCTTTTCATTTTTGATAACAGTTTATTGCAGAGGTGCAAAAAATCGGTTTTTTTCGGTTTTCGGTTTTTTAATAACCGGTTATATAAAAACCCGGTTTTTCGAATAACCAGTTTCGGTTTGGTTTCGGTTTTTTGGAATCGGTTTTCTTCGATTATAAATGTTCGAAATCGGTTTTTTTCGGTTATAAATTTTCGGAATCGGTTTTTATCGGTTTTTTACCGGTTCGTTTTTTTCGGTTATAAATGTTCGGACTCGGATTTTTCATCGGTTATTTACCGGTTCGTTTTTTTTCGGAATTTTACTAAAAACTGTGTGAAAATGTAACATAATATGTAATTGTGTTGTAAATGCAAGCATATTAAACATGGGAAATTAAAACATTAAACTAAGCAACGGAAATTAAAACAACGATTACAACATTAAACTAAGAAATGAAAATTAAAAACCCTAAACTACCATACGATAATAAAATTACGAATCACGTAAATGATTCAGTCTGTGACATACCCCTCGTCAGTTGAATCGGAGGCACTGGAATCGTCCTCACTCGATGGCACACGGGGTAATCCCAATCCCCATCGCCGTATAGCTCGACGCTTTGGTGGGCAAGGCTTCAGATATCTTAACGTGTGGATGATTTTGAGAAGGAGCCCCATATGGAACAGATATAGGGATTAATGGCTTTTGTATTTGTATTTCCGTATCGTTTGTGTTTGTATTTCCGTATCGTGAGTATTTGTATTTCCGTATCGTTTGTGCTTGTATGTCCGTATCATGAGTATTTCAATAAAAGGCTTAACGGCTAGTTTCTCACATTAACCCTAGCCGCCCTTTACCATCACCTTCCCCACGTCCTCCATCTCACCATACACGAAAAGATTCAAAAGTGCATTCATCCAAGGAAAAATTAAATCACAGGTAGGTATGTGAAATGATTTTTAATATCTTTGGTTGAGTGTCAAAACTTCCTGTGCGTTGCTTATAAAATACATGGGATTGGATGAAGATTTTTTTGCCCACCTTTTGTAAAGGTTTTGAATCTGTAAAGCACTTTGTTTATTTATTTACTCGCGATCATTTTGTGTCCTCGACGTAAAACGGGCCAATGTATTAAAAAAAAACGGTTAAAACTGGTTATTTTTTAAAAACTGGTTATATAATTGGAAAAAACCGATCTGTAGAAAAAATCGAAAACCGGTCTAACCGGTTCGGTTGTAAAAAACCGGTTACGGTTAAACCACCGGTTAAAAAAAAACCGGTTATGTATTTGCACCTCTAGTTTATTGTATATGCATGTGAGCTCAAATACACTTTATCATGAAAGCTGACTGTGATAAGTATAAAATATTACTGAAAACAAATTGTCAAATTATATGGTGGTAGAAAAATATTCATAATTCAATAGGATACAAAAATAAATAAAATAAAAATCAATTATACTAGAAAATGAAATAAAAAATAAACATGGGAGTTGGGAGTTGGAAAAGGGATGTTATGATAGGGAAGTTTTGTTAAGTCACTTTGTATTTTAACATGGGTGGTGTTATTAGGCCGGACCCAGTAAGAGTCAGTTCTTTTCATTTTCACTTTCATGTCAGCTTTCTTTTTTTAGCGACCTTTAAGCGATTGGGTGTCTCAGTAAAGACAACATACACTACAAAAAGACATACTCCACAAAAATATATTTTCTAAAAAAAGAAAAAAGAAAAAAAAAATCGATCGTGTACACGACCTTTATATCTCCACAACAAAAGATCGACTCCCCATAGTAAGGCGATCGAGTGGCGATCGATCAATTCACTCGATCGATTATTTTTTGTTTCGGACTTTCTGTTTCGCATTTTTACCCACTTTATTAACATAACAAAACATTTTTTTTAATGAAAAATGGTCTTCTTAAGTTGTACACAACTTGATTGATTAAGTCAGACATTAAATACCTATTGATCAAAATACAATGGCCCAAAATCAAAAGTTGTGGATCAAGTTTAGACAATTACTAGCCATTGAATTTTGATGCCTATTAATTGTCTAACTTGATCAATCAAGTTGTGTGCAACTTGAGTGGATACTCTTCCTTCTTTTATGGTTTTGTGTTTTACTATATTTGATTTATCAAACTTTATATTTAATAGTTCATACTTTCTGTAGTTTTATAATAAAAATAAAATTATAAAAACTATAAAAATAAATAAATGAATGTTAGATGTATACAGATACTACAATGTTAATGGCAAGTTGTACAATGGTGACATTCGATAGAGATTTATATTAAAGCTAGCTTGATACATAAGAATCACATTTCTTGTTTTAGTGAAACTATTTTTGGCAATGAATCATATGTCGTCCTGATTTATGACAATTCGTAACCAAAATAATATAATTTTATCACTAATTTCATGAGGCAACTAAATATGAGGTTAAAATTATACCTTGCTATATCTTGTCGACAAAGAATATATACTGATAAGTGACAACTCAAAGCCCTCACTTACATCAATTAGCACATTCATCTCGTGTATTATAACTACCAAGATATACCGGAAAATTAATAATAAATCTTAACACCTATAAAAATTATAAGTTGCATACGAATACTATTAACATAGCTTAATTACTGGTTGGCAAATAACTGAATCATGTGTATTTGGTTCAAGTTTGCTAGGTTATATCAAACCCATATATATTTTGGGTACACTATTGTTTTCTTTCTAAGAGAGAGATGAGTCTATTTATAGTTAATGACATTACATATATAAGACTCTAAGTACAAACACACATATATGTTACATGTGTTTAATGTTTAATACTAATTCGTAACACTCAATAATACAGATTAATCGAGTCTTATCTTAACTATGTATAAAGAGAAATGTTTTTCTTTAAAACTTAAAATTGAGTCATGCGTAATGACCAAAATACATCTTTTAATCTTTATGTGTTATATTTTAATGGTTTTAAATTTCAAATTTTTGTTTAATATCTTACAAAAAAATAGTTGACTTATGTTTCAAAAACGTCGTTATATGTTGTTTGACTTATGTTACTGGAACTAGGGGCGAGCAAAACCGCCCGCCGCCCGTTTTCTGGCCCGATCCTGACCAAACCGCCGGCCCGATTCTGATCCCGACTATCAAACGGTTCGGGAGTTGGTTTGCAATTCCGGCGAAATCGGGAGTCGGGTCGGGACGGGACGGGTCGGAACGGGAAGAAAACCGACAAAACAACAAAGAAAACCGACGCCCAATCCCGATCCCGACCAAACCGCCGGCCCGATTCCGTTTCCGACTATCAAACGGTTCGGGATTCGGTTTGCAATTCCGGCGAAATCGGGGAGTCGGGCTTGTCGGGTCGGAGTCGGTTTAGGCCCGATGCACACCCCTAACTGGAACCATAATTGCTTTCATTTTTAATTTTACTAAATGTTTTATACGTTATTTGATACATTTTAAATTTTTTTAGTTAAACTATCATATGTTACACGAAATCCTTAACAAAAATATCACAACTACAATTATTTTTCGCTGTAATATCCATCGTTATGCACGGGTTCGCCAAGTATCAAACACATACATATTAATGTCTAAACATATTCATAAGCACACATACTATGTACATACATGCATTTATGACTTTGCATGTATAACTTTAGTACGTAAAGAGCCTGCAAAGGGTATCAATAACAAACAAATCAAGTCGCACATAGTCATAATCGTATACACACATACATGCATGTATATATATGGGAATGATACTTGTAAAAGGTTTCCAAAAACAAATGAGACATCAACATTTATGGAAAATATAATTCTTGTTGGCGCCATCAATATGACATATAATTTCAATCACAAATTTAGTTCTCAAGCCCAATATCCTTCATATTTTTACACACAAATACAAACAAAGGCTTTGCACCGTATGATCATGGAACCTTTGCCCAAATCACCACGACCCACTATGATCACACCGCCACCAACTCCACGATTCGCCATTTCAGCGCCACCAACACCATCACCGGAAGTCGTTGATATAGTAAAATGCAACCATAATAAGGTCTTGAGTTGTTTCACAAGAAAATTATTAGGGTGTATGGTATGTTTCAAGCCAAAAGATATGGATATGGAGATGAAGATGGAGCCGGAATACAAGAAAGATAGAGTCGTAGCAGTGAGTAGTTTTAGCGGTAACGTGATGCACTCACCGAATTATTACAGTGATATGAATCCTGAAGAACGTGAAGAGACGCTTAAATCCGCCATTGTTTACTGTAAAAATTCACCTATTAATTGATGTCTTCCTTGTCTTCTCTTGTTTTTTGAAGTTATGAACTTATGATAACCATTTTTAGTGATAATATAGTTAAAGGATTTTTATTTTATTTATTGTCATATGTTTGATTAATTCATATGGAAGCACCCTCGGGTAGTGTTACCTGTATACATGATCTTACCTCCCCATACTTCGCCCTGGCAGGATTGGGTGTTGTTGTTGTTGTTTGAAGTAATTCATGTACAAGAACAAAACATATATGTTTGAATATGTACGCAATTACCACACACGTTTGTATGTATGCAACTATGCATGAACATCCATTAAACACACATTTAATCCATTTCGATTGTGTTTCATTTAATCTCCATCGATTTATTGATTTTCTGTTACAAATATGATTTCTTGTTTGACATTCCAAATAAAATGTTTGATCAGAATCAGTTCATTTTATGAGATATGTTTTTCAGTTTGATTTGTATCTATCCGCTAACTTTGGTTTGTTCCGAGACCAACGAGGTGAAGTACGTAGACCTTTTTTTAAAGGAGCTAAGACTTAGAATGGATTGATCAATCGATATGATTTATAGAATTTTAGATACTATCATCATTACATCAATGTGTGTTTCTGGTCAGATTCTAAGATGTTTCATCTTATATTATCTATAAACTTGAATGTTTCATGTAAAGAACTATGCGTATTATTATGGTAAATGAACAAAGAATTAGGCCAATTTGCATCCTAGAACAATGGATCAGACGACTCACGTTCAATTTCTTGATACTTATCGATTTTTTGTTGTAGGTTGCACTGTACATGTATCACTCTCTGAGATTCAAATATGTAGCCTTATACTTGATTGTTCAAAGATTTGGGCAAAATATCACGAAGCTTAGTTCGATATAATGGTATTGGTGTTTTCTTACTAATTAGTACGTTAAGTACCTTTTTAAGCGATCCTAGCTAGCTACAGTCAAGCTATTAAGAACTTGAATGACTAATGCAGGTACTAGTTTAAAAGATTGGTTTTAAGATTAAAACTTAACCTCCTCACTGGATATGCTATTAAAGTTAATATTATGTTTTAACTGCTTATGTTTTGTTTAGTGACAAAATGATGATGACAATCATCATTAAAATGTGAGGTTTTGAATGTTTAGCGATAAAACGCTAGTAACTATCATCACTAAAATATAAAAGGTCTTATGTTCAATTTTTGTTAAGTGCAAAAAATCTTGAAATGATCAGACAAACTATTAAGGATATTAATAAGGCTTAGACTTTGTCAATACATTATTCTATGTTATCTTGCAATTTGTTGTAACTTATCCTAGGATGCAACCACATTAGTTGTAACTAATACCTTATAATTCTCTGTAACTATTGGCTTTATAAACAAAAGCCACCATGATTATCAATATATAAAAAGTTAAAAACTTCACATTCGAGCACGTGCCATTATACAAACCTCTTAAAAAGGAAGAGTTTTACCCTGTTTGAGTCTGTACGAGGTTGTTTCAAATCTCTTAAAAAGGAAGAGTTTTACCCTGTTTGAGTCTGTACGAGGTTGTTTCAAATCTCATTGATTAATCAGCCAAAAAGTCAAAAACCATAGTACTCGAAAATTAAAAATAAATGAATTTAGGTTGCTAGTGCGATTCGTTTTAGTTCCTAAGACCGATATCCTTTTGATAACAACTAAACTCTTACAAGAAAGTCTTTGATAACAAATAAATGAATTTAGGATTGATGGGTGGTAATCCAACTTTGACAAACGCTAGTAACGTTGAAATTGCTTCTAACCATAAAATAAAGACTTTGGTCCAAAAAAGTCTTGTGTGACCAAATGGAGTTGGAGACTCATTAAGTTGGTGTTGATCCTTCCGGTTGCTGCAGCTAGTGTGGAAAGAACATTTTCGGCTATGACTTTTGTGAAAAAACAAGTTACGTAATAGCATTGGTGATTAATTTCTAAATGATTGATTGGTTACTTATGTGGAAAAAGACATATTTTTCGAAGTTAGTGATGATGATATTATGAACTGCTTTCAATGTTTGCATGCTCGACGAGGCTACTCGTAGTTTTAGTTTTGGTGTATGTTTTATGTCACAAACGGTAACATTACGGTTTGTGTAACTGTGGTTTTCGTTCCTAACATAACTTCACACTTTGTGTAAATTTGATAATTTCAATGTTATCTAATTACTTTATTAGTTTAATTGAGTTGTTGGTTGAATATAAAATGAAAAAACTGTTTTGAAAACGTGACCTGATAAACCCGAGCCGAGAAAAAAAATTGAGCTGCAAATTTATTATATGAGATAATTGTAGTGCACACACTATATTGAAATCCTAGATCCGCCACTGAACACATTGATGGTCTTCTAAAAACTAAATCTTTTTCCATGAATTGAACCTTTGGGAATAGATATAAGCACCCGATCGATGTACCATTTGAAACTACTTGTTGAAGCTTGTAATCAATGCTTGAGGAGTCAAAATAGAAACCAAAAGCATTGTGAGATTGCTTGAATAAACAAGAGTCATTTGACTTACACAACTTCTTGTACGAATCCGTCAAAGGCGTTAATGGATTCCAAAACACCAATTCACGCTCTCGATAAAGCTGCACATTTCATAACTACTAGTTTCAAATGGGATAATGCGGGTCGTAGTTAAATCATGGTTGTTGAGACATGAGATCTTCACAATCACGTGTACTAAAGGTTTGCGATGGCCATTCAATTTCAAGAAGTTTCCACGCGTGGGGTGGGGGGGGGGGGGGGGGGGGGATTGGTCACTTGTTACATGGTGAAGGTTCATTTTTTGGGGTAATGGGTTTATACCTAGTGAAAATATTTAAAAAGAATAAAGGTTTGGAACAAAAAAGGATGGTAATGAGCCGCCCTAAACTCAAAAGAGTTGTTTTGCACATACTCAAAACATAACAACCAACGCCTAAGAAAGGAAATAGAGGCTATAAAAGAATACAAACAGTGACCGCACAACCTCTACACTGAACCAAGACTAGCCTATGTCGACTCAAACATATGCAATCTTTCACGTTCTCTTCATTTGATCCACTCGAATACTCTTCTTGAACCGAATAGAAGCCAACTTTAACCTAACCATATCAAGAATAACTTGTTTGTCTTCCACCCTTCCCATGGATTCGGTTGTTGCGCTCCTGCCACAGCCACGAGTAATCGACCAACAATTGTAGTTACCTTATTTTCTTTGGAGATTGGAAGTAACCGTGCAACAATGTCACTCCATTTCGAGGATACATCCCTCATACCACGGACTTCCACACTTTAGTTGAAAACGGACATTTAAAGAAGAGGTGCTCATGTGAATGTGATTGAGTTTTACATAGCGGGCAACGAAGTGAGAAGCTAAATCAGTATCATTCCCAACATTCCATTGCCTCATCCTATCTTGGGTAAGCAGCCTTTTCCTCATCACAAGCCAAAGATGAGTCGTGTGTCTTGGAATAGAGTACGTCGACCATACAAGATACGACCAATCTACTTCCACACCATGCTCACACATAGCATGCCAAGCATGCTTTATAGAGAATTCATAGAACCCTCCATTATACTTCCAAACCAGAGAATTAGGTTGATCTGGTCTTAGATTGGGGACGTTAATTTGGCTCAAAGCAGGAAAATGATTATACCACGTCTGAGGCCAGCTCCATGAACCGTCATTCATGACATCCACCACCTTTTCTCGTTTATTACACCTTTTCTCGTTTATTATACCCCGCATTACTAACCGCCCTATGCGTCACATGATTCATCAAAAGGACGTAATTCATCCCATGTGTCATACCACACTAAAGCTTTACCTCTATTACCTAGCTTATACCACACATGAGGCCAAACACTATTGCGGATTTGAAGAAGCTTGCGCCATCCCCAACTTACATTAGCTAATAACGGCACATCCCAAAAGCTACGATGTTTCAATTTGTACGCATGTATCCATTTAACCAACATGGATTCTTTGTGTGTTATAATCTTCCAAATATGGTGGAGGTTCATTTGGCAAACTCACGAGTTGATATGAATGATTGCCATCGTTTGCAAACGCACATGCAACGAATTAGGGATTTAGCCTCAGACAATGAATACTTATTTAGTTTTCATTTAGTCATTACCAAAAGTTCTTGTTAACTAGTCAACTAAACATATGCAGTGGAAAAATGATACCGCTGAAGCAATGCCTCATTGGTTGCATGAAGTCATTTGATCACTCAAAAAAGATAATTTTTGTTTGATTGAGCTAGCTAACGAACCTCTATCGGTCTACGCAAACCACAAGAGCTAAGGGTGTAATTTACCGTAGTGATTTGTTTTTAATGGAAAAATTTTAGAAAAATAAAATCATGTAGGGCAAAATTGACTAGTTTTTTTTACTTAAATATATCTAAGTTAATTTTATGAGGAAATATTATATCATCTTGAGTTTACAAGGTATATATAACTTTTTCACTGCAAGGTATGTAAGTTTGATGTCAACAGATCTATCATATTAAAAGAGCAATGCAACTTTGTAACTGATCGACAAGTACAAAGTCGCTCACTCTTGTATATCATATAGGAGCAATGAAGCACATCTACGAATGGTTACGTTCAGCAACCGTAAAGCTTTTACAGTACCATCATTCAGAACCAAAACTCAATAGGTGAACAAACAAAACATGCAAGAACATAATAGATCCCGGAGCTATAACACAAAACTCAAAACACTTTAAAGAAACTTCGGGTTATAGTAGAAGTGACCGGCAAAATAAACATTGTCAAAACATAAAGATATCAATGTCGAAACGATTCCATTAAACTAACATTACAAAACTACATGATTCCTCGCCTCAAGCTTACTTCTCTGATGAGTTTGGTCCCCTCTTCTTTCCAAAGCCAACAACTGCAAAATCAAACAAAATTTGTATTAAATTCCATAAATGAAATTTGTTTTAAATCCCCCTCATATGAACACATTTGTTATAAATTCCATTAAACAACACATGGTCTTTAAACTGATTCTAACTTTACTAAGATGTCACAGAAACGATAAGGCACAGGTTTCATTTAACATCATATCAATTGCAATATCAACAAAATACGTGTTTAGCATTGCATTTTCAAAGTAATCATCAGAAAAGAGTGTTTGGGATTGCTTATTAAAGTGCTTATTTGCTAAGCAGTTTCCAGTGTTTATAAAATCTGCTTATTTGCTTACTTAACACTAAAAAAAGGCCCATTAATTAAACAAATACCCTAAATCCTTACACATGGTCGTGAGTTGTAATTGGTAATGTGGGTTGGGTATTTAAGCCGCAAGGTGTGATGGGATGAATATTTGGGCCGAGTGTTGTGGGTGGAATATTTGACCTGCGAGGTGTAGCGTGGTCGGATGTTGTGGGTGGAATATATAGACCGAGAGGTGTAGTGAGGCTGGGTGTCATGGGTAGAATATTTGGGCAGAGACAGATGACAAAATTTATAAACAAAACAAAAATCAAACATATAAATGTTTTATTTCTATAAAAAATACAACTAACTTCAAAATAAAAATAACAAAAATAATAATTTACTAAAATTATATGTAAAAGCCTTGTGCGTGCACATGTGTTAAAAATAGTATTTGAATATACACACACTACTACATAACAGGTCTTTTCCAACGGTCTTTTCTGTCGGAAATCCGTCGGTAACAGTAGTTTCCAACAGATTTGTGAGAGAAATACTCTGTAAGGAAAACCATGGTCGGTAATTACTGTTAGTAGGAATTCCGTTGGAAACACCAACGAAAAACATGCGTAGGTAATCTGTTGCTTATTTTCCTGTCAGAAGTTTCTCGGTAAATATCTGTCAGAACAACGTCGGTAAAATGTCTCTCAAAAATCTGCCAGAAAGTTGTCGTCGGTAAAGGGTCACAAATCTGTCAAAGAGATACAAATAATTTCACAGCTTAAAGCTCAGATTTATGTAATCCTGGATCTAAAATGGCTAAAAAGAAACTAATAAATAAAATGGATAATTCAATACTAAATAGATCAAATACGAAAAGTTAGCTTTTAAATAACAAAAGTTGTAACCAAATCAAAATCTAAATCAAACCATTCAAAACATTCGAGATGAAATTAGAGTATTTAATCCAAGTATTAAAAATGATATGACGTTATCCGACTGGAGATTGATTTGCACAATTACTTTAAACTATGTTGCTATTTTATAACACCAGTTATAACGTGCGCGGGGTTTTTTTTAAATTTTTTTTGAACGATATAGTTTTATTTATTAAAAAATAAATATTTTAAACATTGTTTTATTTTGTTTGATTTATGATTGTTAATTATAGTTTTATTATTAAAGATAATTATTTTAAAAGTTTAATCCTATTGTTAGTCGTTTGTTATTTATATTTTTTGTATTTATTTTTTATTTGTGTAATATATTAACAAAACAAATTTATAAATTTATAAATTAAAAAATAATTCAATTATTACCTAATAGGAAAACATTCTTTTTTCCAAAATACGAAAGTCACCACTTGTAGTTTTGTTTTATTATATAAAAGATTAACTTTTAGAAGAAGAAAAATATAAAAGGTAAATTAGTTTGTCCCACATCGCCTGTTGGAGAACAAAAGTGAAGGGCAAAACATCTTATAAAAAGGGGCGTGCGCACATGCGTTTTAAATACACAGACAATAGTGGGGAGAACACAGCAAAGCAGGAAAAGATCTCACAACGAGGTAAATCACTTTGTTCCTTTTGATATCCAAACAATAATCATCGAAAAGCTTCCAGCCAATTCATTGATTCCATTCCGGCGTGTTTCAAAACTATGGAAATCTCTAATCGAAAGCTTGGAATCCGTCAAGATTTACAAAACGATAAAAGCTCAAATGTACAAACAAAAGGCTCGTGTTAAGTGGTCAGTCGAGGGGGACGAAAATACGAAATATTTTCACTCGGTCATGAGAAAAAGAAGAACAAAGAATAATATGAGGGGGCTAATGGTGGATGGGATGTGGAGTGAAGAACCTTCAGAAATTAAAAGAGGGGTTCGGGAGTATTATGAATCTATTTTCACGGAGACTAGTGGTCAAAGACCAGGAATATTCAGTAATGGTTTCAAGAGGATTTCGATAGAGGATGTGAGCATGTTGGAGGATCACTTTTTAGAGACAGAAGTTTGGCTAGCAGTAAAAAACTGTGGGAGTTCGAAAGCACCTGGTCCCGATGGTTTCAACTTTCATTTTATAAAGCAGTATTGGGAGATATTAAAAGGTGATTTACTAAATGCCGTTGATTATTTTTGGGAGAAGGGAGAAATTAGTAGCGGATGTAACTCTTCCTTTATTTCGTTGATACCGAAGATCTCAGATCCGATTGGGTTAAATGACTTCAGGCCAATTAGCCTCATCGGTTGTTATTATAAAATAATTTCAAAGATGTTAGCTGATAGAATTAAGAGGGTAATTGGTAAAGTCATTGGTGAAGTGCAAAATGCATTTGTAAAGGGGGGATTTATATTAGACGGCGTTCTTGTGGTGAATGAAGTTCTAGATTATGTGAAGAGAAACCGTGAAAAGGGTATGATTCTAAAGATTGATTTTGAAAAAGCTTATGATAGTGTAAATTGGGATTATATTCACGAGGTAATGTTGCAAATGGGGTTTGGGCCAAAATGGTGCAAATGGATTAACACATGTCTTCGAACTTCTTCAATATCGGTGTTGGTGAACGGTTCTCCTACAGAGGAGTTCAAGATGTCAAGGGGTATTAGACAAGGAGACCCCTTATCACCTTTCTTATTGCTAATAGCCGCAGAAGGAATTAATGTTGTTGTTAATGAAGCAATTAATAACGACGTGTTGAAAGGTATTACAGTCGGAAGAGATCAAGTGGTGGTTTCACATTTACAATACGCAGACGATACAATATTCTTTTGTAAGTGGAGCAGGAACAATGGGAGGAATTTGATGTGGATGTTAAAATGCTTTGAAAAGGCTTATGGTCTTAAGATCAATTTAAGTAAGAGTAAGCTTTATGGTATGGGCGTTTCTCAAGTTGAAGTAGAAGAGATGGCAGATATGTTAAAATGTCGTCCTGGAAAATTAACTTTCATGTATCTTGGGTTGCCAATTGGGGTTAATATGAATAAGATGGGTAGTTGGGGGCCAGTTGTCGATAAGTTTAAAGATAAACTCTCAGAATGGAAAGCTAAATCGATCTCTTTTGGGGGACGCCTGACGCTGGTTAAATCAGTTCTTGGTAGCCTCTCGTTGTACTATTTTTCCTTGTTCCGTGCTCCGACTTGTGTGATTAATACTCTCGAGAGGGTGAGGAAAAATTTCTTTTGGGGTGGGGGGGAGGATACTCGCAAAATGGCCTGGATAAAGTGGGATAAAGTTTTATCTAGATTTGATATGGGGGGGGGGGGGGGGGGGGGGGGGCTAAATGTCGGGAGTCTTAAGGCTTCCAACTTGGGTTTGTTGGGCAAATGGTGGTGGCGGTTTCGGGGGGAAGGAGAAGCGTTGTGGGTCCGAGTGATAAAAAGTTTGTATGGTGAGTTGGGGGGTTTACACGATACGAGTGAGGAGGCAAGAGTAAGAATTGTGGGTACTTGGGGGAATATTGTGCGAGTTGGCAGAGAGATAGATAGAACGGGGGTGCCGCTTTCTTCTTCGTTTGGTAGGAAGTTAGGAAATGGCGAAGGTGTTCGGTTTTGGAAGGATAAATGGGTTGGTGATTTCAAATTGTGTGAAAGATTTCCAAGGCTCTTTAGGTTTGAGCAGGATGAAGATGTCTCGGTTAGGAATCATGGTGAATGGTGTGGTGATGGGTGGAGGTGGAAATGGGAGTGGGTTGGTGTTCCTAGAGGGAGATCAGCGAGTGAATTAGAGGAGTTAAGTAGTGTTCTAACAGATTTAGCCCCGGTTTCCGGATATGTGGACTCTTGGCGCTGGTTTCTTGCATCTGATGGAGTGTTCTCAGTTAAACACATCAAAGAGCTAATAGATGAGAAAATTCTTCGGTCGGTCGCTTATGTTGAAGAAACATCTTGGTGCAAGTTCGTGCCTCGGAAAGTAAATGTATTTATCTGGAGATTAAAATGTGGTCGGATCCCGGTAAGGTCTCTTCTTGATCATATTGGGATAGATTTACATTCCACGTTATGCCCATGTTGCGAGAATGCCGTGGAAACAACTGATCACATTATGGTTCGATGCTCTTTTGCTTCTGCTATTTGGTCAAAGATCTTTTTGTGGTGGAATATTGGTTGCTTTAATAGTTCATCCTTATCAGATGTATTATCCTCTTATGGTTTGGTTTCATCAAAACTTGAGAGCGTGTGGCAAGCCATCATTTGGAGTTCTTTGTATCTGATATACGTGGGAATCGCACCAGGCTTTACCTCTCAAGGGATCTTGAGAAGCTTACAACCCCCACCAGGCAGTGTACCTGATCGTTGTAGTATAGTATAGTGACAAGTACCGGGGGATTGATCGTTCAGCTAGGAATAGTGTCGTTAGGATTGAAATTAATCTAACTAGGTCTAAAGGTGAAGGATGATTCTTTTTATGTTTTTATATTTTATGAAAAGCAAGTAAAACTCTCGGGTTTTGGAAGAAGGGGCGGAATTAGTTGCTAATCAACTAACCCAAAAGCTACTAATTAAACTAATTAACAAGAAAAGTAAACTAGGGTTCTACAAGATAAGTGAAGCATGTCTACCCATGATATGTTACTCCTTGCTAGCTATCCAATCCTACCTATTGAATTGTAACCTTGTTTTAATTGACGGATTGTATTCCTTAATACCATTCATGGGGTGGCATACATAACTCCCCAATTCTATGAGCTCTTATCTCCTCCTACACCATGCCCAGCACAACTATAGGGATTGCAAACAGTGGCTCATGCATTAAATACAACCAATAAAGACCTAGTACGCCTCGGTTCATGTTTCTTAAGACGTTCAAGCATGTTACCATTTGGAGATCTGCCAGTTTTCTTAAACCTAACATATAAATCATTCAATCAAAACAAGAATCAATAGGAAACAAGGATTATAAACTAAACCAACTAGATCTATTGAAGTTGTCACACCTTAATTGATGGAGATAGACACAACATCAACAAGAAATCAATGAGATCTAATCAATTATATACAAGTTTCACATAATCATAAGTAGACACAAGGTGAATTAGCAAATCATCATCAAAGAAGAGCAAACAACAATGATAATGGAAAACATAATTAAGATAGAATCATCAAACCAATACATGATGTTTATGGAGTGATTGAAACCCTCTAAGTTGCTGGAAAAACACCCACCTAAACCCAGGAATCGACCTTAGGGTTTAGGGCTTACAAAAAGTGAAGTTATGATGTTATATTTAAAGGCATGTTTTCTGTCGGCAAGGCTTGACCGCGTCAGCTCGTTCTCTTGACGCCGTCACAACCATTTTTTCACCAAATTTTAGATCTCTTCGTCCTCTTTGCGTGGGCTTTTGAATCACCTAAATCCGAGTTTGTATGCAAAAGTTATGACCAAAACAATATCAGCTACACCGCGCGCAAGTTTTGACAAGTTAACACGTGACGGCCTTGTTCTACTTCTGACGCCCTGTGTGACGCCGTCATCAACTACGGATTTTTAATTCTTGGGGTTTTGACGCCGTCAGGAAATTACTCTTGACGCCGTCACCTACTGTTCCAAGCATGGAAAATTGAGACTTTGCCGTTTTCTTCACTTTTATGCTCCAAAAACGTCCAAAATGGCTTCTTTTCCAGAATTCACTCTCCAAGTACCTAAAATCACAAAAGGAACGATTTAAGGCAATATTTGATCAAATAAGTTCGGATTTGGGCTTAAATGACCCCCTAAAAACGGATCATTTTTCGCCTCATCATATACCCTTACACTTGAGATTTGCTTGTCCTCAAGCAAATGAGCTTTTATTCTACTCAAAAGACAAGTTAGGGGTCATTTAACACTAATATAAAAGTAATTACAACAAATAATCGTTCCACTAAAGACCAATAGACAAGCACGGAGGTCATACACAAGCACCTCACAAATAGTGTTTAGATACTCACATCTCTCGGGTGTAATAAAGTAATATAACATTATGGAAATGGAAGATATCTCTCACTACCTGTCATAGCAAAATAGATTACCATAGGCTTGGGAAAGGATCAAACCTCCACCACATGGCGTAAGCACCTAGGATAAACTATCAAAGAGGTCTTTTAAAGGGTTGTAACGTTAGGTATAGGGATATGAATTACACGGTTTTGTTGGATAAAGGAAGTTTTACTGGTGGCGAGTTAACAATCTTGGTTAATTACATGTACAAGATGGAGTTATTAAGCCAAGACTAGACTCGACTTAAGCTAATAAATGAAAAATAACAAAAACATAAAATGAACATAGAATGAAAAGGGATGGTAGTCCATATGTTTTTTCTCTTTTTCCTTTTTTCTATTTTTTTTCTTTTTTTTCTTGATTTTTTTCGATTTTTTTTTTTTTTTTTTTTTTTTTGCATACACTCTTACCCTACCATCCAAAATAATACATCATAGGGAATGAACATTCCTCTTACACTTGAATCTTTACATACTTTACATTAAACTATTCTAATGACTCGAATTAAGAAAATCAAAACACTTGGAGTACTTTTAAGATTAACGTACATATGGGGGTAATATATGATGTTCTTCCCCATTACTCCATAAAATAAGTACTTACCCATGAGTCCCAATCGTCCCAAAACAATATGTACAAGGATATGACTCGACTTAGCAACCATGTAATCAATTAGAAAGTTAACTTAGGGTTTAACAAATAACAATAATGCACTAAAAATGAGCGCATACACGGAAGGCTAAGGCGATTTGGTTGTACATTTAAGTGGGGTGTAACAAATTCTTCCTTTAAGTAAGATGCTTAAAGTTAGAAACGAAAAGATAGGCTCGGAGGGGTGTACTAGGGGTTTCGTGTACTAAAAATGAGTACAACGCTAAGGGTGTGGGAAAAATTAGTTGACTTAACTAGCCAAGTAATATGACTTAAATGGTCAAGTAATTATGATACGGGTTTAACACAAGGGTGATCCTAATGCCTCTTATCATGTAGTAAATCCTACCACACGAATGTAGTCTCACTAGCGGTCTCGGGATGCATCACTAACGCAAGTTCTAGAATCTAAATGCTACCGGTACACTCATAAGCACTAATAATGAATGCTTTCCCTATCAAATCTAAAGGCGAACCTCACATTTTTGGGTGGAAATTTTTTCTGAATATACGGTTATGTGCTAGTCATACAACCTCCTATCCATGAGACGCTTGCTATGGCTAAAGTTTCACTCCTAAATGTTGTAAAAAATTTTAAATTTGGCGCTAAAATTGCACTAACAAGTATTTCTCATAGTTTTATTACACATCTACTATCAAACAAAACAAACTCAAGCGAAAGTGCATATGTAAGGTATCATCTTTTTACCCTCCCCTTACACTTAAGATGAACATTGTCCCCAATGTTCAAGTAAAGAATGTAAAAGTGAAAAAGTAAAGAGAATCAAATCAAATACTCCCCTGATTCGCTCGGTATGGATTATAGGTTGGCCAGGTTAGATCTTCCTCCAAGAAAACGAACAATCAAAGCTTCCCTTCCAGAATATAAATCATCTTCTTGTCATACATAACCTGTAAATCCTGAGAAAACAAACAAAAACCCAAAGCATCAACCCGAACAAAAATAACTCACAACTAGATGTAATTCCAGACTTAGGAATAGAAACAAAACAATTAAAGATATAATGCTTGTGGAATGAATGTTTGCAGATTTCCTGGAGTTTATAAAACTAAAGAATCAACAAAAACTTTAAGACTCTGGTATAAACAAAACTAGCAAAATTTCCAGAATTTTACACATGACGCCGTCAAGAGTAAACTCGTGACGCCGTCAGAAGTGACCTGCAGAAATTCTTATGTTAAGTTTCCGGAAAATTTCTAAAAAAACTTCGTCCTACTTCCTGGAAAATCCTGTAAAACATCATTACGACTCGATACAAGCATTTGACTCTAACAAGTACTAATACACATGTCCCTTTAATATTGTTGTGGTTCATGCTCAATTTTGTTCATATAAACAAATTTGGATCTCCCTTACACTTATCTTTTGCAAAATACCTTTATATGCAATTAAGACGAAGTTAAAAACAAAATAAAGCATTTTCACAATTTACTTTGAAACATGAGCCACAAACAATAAAAAATAAAACATGCATACGGAAACAAATAAAATCAAACAAACAAATAAAAACACACAAAACATGGGTTGCCTCCCAAGAAGCGCTTGTTTTTGTTCGAGTCACGAGCCTGACTCTACCGTTATTTAACGGAAATAGGGGTGGTTCTCCCTACACTTAGGATTAAGTGTGGGTGAAAGTAGCGATACACACCCTTAGGGTGTGAATATGCCACGTGAGGTGAAGGGGGTGAGTGAATGGCTTCCTTCATCCTAAAACTACCCAGATAATATTGGTTGATGGGTGGGTCGGTTCCTCTTTTGTCTCCTAGAAACATATCTAAGGATGGAAAGTTGTGTACAGGTTGACGTTCCGGTTCATCAACATTAGGAAATTCCCTAGAACTAGGAGTAAGGTTATCACTACAAGTATTCAAACCTATATCCTCTAATGGTGCCTGGTCCAAGGGTTCTACTTCTATTGGGGTTCCTATAGTCTTTTCTACTTTTTCCGGGTAAGTCACGGGCGTTGTATGTGCCTCACATGATGCTAGGACTTGTGGGGTACTTAGTGGGCTTGGGTTTTCTACTATCTCTTCCATCACATCAATATCACCTATGTGTTCATCTCGTATTATGGTAGTGCCTAACCATGACATGCAACTAGGTGGCTCAACTCTAACCTCATGTGTGTCGTATGTTTTGGTGAAATCTATCCCGCTCATGCAACTAGGTAGTTCAACACTAACCATCTCATAATCTTGGTTTGATTCTAAGTTTATATATATTTAACATAAAGCAATTGAAGGCAAACGGGCAACAAGCTGCGCCACCAGCCCTTTTTGGATTGCAAAGCTAATCCGTTGAAAAACTACATTCATGGATCTAGGAGTCATCACATTAGAATGCATGACCCGCTGAACTCTGTTGAGGAAGACTACAACATTACGTGCTAGAAAACCAAAAGTGTCCAACGCAAAGGTATAAACTCGTGCTGATTGTTAATGCACGCTTTCTCATGCTTGGTCACTTTGCATGAGGCAACTTTAAGAGCAGCCTCCCTTGCAGTAAAACCTCCACTCCTCAATCTCAGGAGAGGGGAAACACTTGTTAGGCCCACACAAGCATGCTTACCACCTGCCTAACGAAAAACCAAAACATCCGCTGATCTAAGTGTTGATCTTCCCTCCCGGGGTCAGTCAGGAAGTTCACGAGTGCTTATAATTATTTAATTATTTTATTCGATTGTACAACACAACTTTTCCTTTTTCATTAATGTTTTTTAGGTCTCTTTGGACAACTAATAGTATTAATGAAAAATTAAATTTGTATATATGTTTTTGTAACTTGAAGAAAGGAATAGCTAGTTATTTTTTTTCGACTATCCCAAGTCCCAACAGAAAATAGATGTATGGTATGTTTGGCGAAGCTGGGGCTGGGACTCATATTATTATCCGAAGTTAAAATTTGTATTTTTATAAACTTGTTTGACAAATGGGTTGGGGCTGAGACTTATTATTGTAAAATTACTAAAAATGACATAATTAAATGAGTTTTTATATATGTTAAATATTTTTGTTGGTAAATAAGTAATTTATTCTTTAAAAGCCTCGGACTAAAGTTTTTAGCCCCTTTTATGGGGCTAAAGTTTTTAACAACTTATTTTATAAGCCCTTCCATAAGCCACATAACAAACGAGACTTATTTTATTAGTCAAATTATTTTAAAAGACAAAGCCCCTATAAGCCCTTTATAAGCCTTTGCTAAACAACCATATAATTTTTTTATTGGTCACACGAAAAGGAATGGCTAGTCATTTTTTTCCCGTATATTTATGAAACACTATTCTATTGTTCACACGATAAAGAAATAAATTTGAGTGTTTGATGAAGAATTGTTTATAAGGAATTGAAAGAGAGATTAAGAATTTAGCAAAGTTTAGTTTATAGTGTTTATGTAAATTTATTAATTTTATAACAAGCAACTATTTAAGTGATGCTTTAAAGTACTATATATTAACTTTAATACCTAATTGTAATTTCGTATGTGTTATTAATTGATCGGGGTGGTTAAATCATTGAACCGTATCTTATTATAAAAATTATTGCGGCCTCCTTAATACGAATTCCTGGCTCCGTCCCTAATTTTACCCCTCCCATGTTAATAAAATGAGGGGTAAAATGGTTATAAAGACACAAAAATGCCCAAAAAATCTTGTTTAGTACACAGAATAAAAAAAAAAAAAAAAAATGTTCGATACATATAAAAGGAATAAGTGACAACTATGATATATTTTTGTGCCATTAGCCCTAAAACAACTTTTGGACTAATTCTTCTTCTGATAACGAAACTATTTTTGTAAAATTGAACTCTCTCAATTCTCGGGCAATCGCACCAAAAACTCTATGTCGCTATTCTATAACATTAACTTTTAGCCAAAAAAAAAAAAAAAAAAAAAAAAAAAAAAGGTAGGTAAATTTGTTTGTCCCACATCGCCTGTTGGAGAAAAAAGTGAACGGGAGAAGAACTTATAAAAAGGGGCGTGCGCACATGCGTTTTAACTACACAGACAATAATGGGGAGAACACAGCAAAGCAGGAAAATATCTCACAACGAGGTAAAGCACTTTGTTCCTTTTGATATCCAAACAATTCTCACCTGCTTTCTTCACCAGGTTTTATACAAAAGCAGATGTGATAATCGCCTTAATGAGATTATAGAACGAGCAATAGCTGATAAACGTGAGGTATATTGGCGATTTGAAATCATGTCTTCTTTCTTTCTATCTTTTGATTTTGGTTTTTTCGCGGTTCTTGAGATTTGTCATTATCTAATTCCAGGCAGAGATGCTTACTAAGAAATATGAAGAGAAGTACAAACAGGTGGCAGAACTGGCCTCTAAGTTAACTATTGAGGAGTAATAGTTTGCTGGTATAATAATAAATGATTTCTACTCATACACATTTCATCAAACACCTACACAAAAGCTATTAATCAAAATAAAAGACATCGATTAGTAAAGAGTTATTAAATGTATGGACATGTGGTCCTTAACATTGCAAATATTGGTTTCTCAAACCTTACTATCTGAAGTGACATTAAAATAAATTGATTTTTGCTTATAAATGGTAAACAAAAAATAGGTTGTGCATTTCAACAAACACCTGGTGGGTGTCTGCTAAAAAAAAAAAAAAAAGTAAGTCATTTTCCTTATCAACGAAAAACTAAAACTCTAATATTTACGATTAATAATAAATAAAACTTGTAATTGGACTACGAGTAGTTAACAAATAAAAATTACAATCTATTAGGAAAATATAGTTTGACATATAAACAAACGCTTTGATATTGGACTACCACGTCCAGTCAATATATTCAGACCCAGACAATCTCATGGCCCCACCATGTGATAGAGTTGGGAGGTCTTGGAACATACTACTCAAATTTGTGACGTCTTGTTGCTGTAAATATTCATCAGAAATTAGTCTTACTCCACACTCCTTCACCTCAAAAACATCTTCATTATTCTTCTCTTCTAAGAAACTAAATTTAACAAAATTCTTTGCTTCCTTCCATCTCTCCCATTTCCTCAATCCCCATGTAACCCTTTTCGTATAATGCAACCATATCATATATGAATCTTGGATTCCTATCACCTCTTTCTCAAAATAATTCCTAATTATATTTGGAAAGTAACCGTATATATTCAGAGGCTTTACAGAGAAGTATCCTTTAAATTCTTTGAGAGGCTTTTTGCACTTGAAAACAACACAAGTTCCATATCCAATAAACTTATCATAACACCAATCTGATGGTAATTCAACCTTTACATGATTTCCCATACTTCTATTTGTAAACCACTCTGGCATGCCATCCCCATGATATACTATATCTAAATAATCATAGCGACGGTCTTGCTTGAAGAATTCACATCTGTTAGTCAGGAAACCCACATACCCAAGGAAAGCAGAAAGCTGCTGGTGGTGAATAGAGCCTTGGGAAGTTATAGATGAGTCAAGACACCGAGTCTTCGATATAGACCCCTCGCTATCAAAGGTAACATTCTTAAACAGCTTCGGACAATTTCTGAAATGACTTATAAATAAAGGTGATCCCATAAGAGACACTTCTCTTAAGGAGGTGCAATCAGATGCATAAAGAGTACTTAGTCTATGTGGAAGTTCGGGCAACACTTCCAGCTTCTTGCAACCATTAACATCAAGTATTCCAAGACGAGAAAGTTGACTCAAACTTCCAGGCAAGCGAGCAAAATTGTTCCCTGTTAAGTATAGTTCCTTTAGACATGATAAGCCTCCAATGCTCCCAGGCACTTGTACTAAATTGCAGTAGCTTAAATTCAGTGTCTTTAACATATGTAAACCTGCCAATGATGACCATACTGATCTTTGGGGATGTGGTTGTTTACTTAGTAGTAAACCAAAAGGAGCAGTGATTGAAGTCCACCATCTAGGTTGAATCCTCCCTTGGCCACCGAATGACAATGATTCAAGGTTTACTAGAGATGATACAAAAGAAGGAAGTTCTGTAATGGCAGGTTCGTCAACACGAAGTTCCGTTAAGCTTTTGCTCCGACCCAATGCTTCAGGGAGTTGGTCGACTTTTAGGCACCCTGTTAGATTCAAAACTTGAAGAGCATCCATTTCCACTCTACTTGGAAAATTCTGAAGCCGTTCGCAGTCGCTTAGATTTAACACAACAAGCCTCTTGAGCATTCCAATTGAGGGATGAACGCTAACCAAATTCACACAACCTTCAAGACATAGCTTTTCGAGATTTGTAATCTCTGCGAAGTCAGGGGTGGTTGTTAGGTTACGACAATGCCTCAGCTTCATTATTTTCAATCTTTTTAAACACTGATATCAACAGAAAAAAGATCAGTTCTTATATCTCTAGGTGTCAAACACAAACACATGTATGAAAAAGTAAATACCTTTGGTGTTGCCCAAAGTTGTTTTATGTTGCTGTAAGAGAGGTCGATGACAACAATGTTTTTTGGATAAAAATCTGAAGGTAAGAGCTTGAAGGGACATCCATGCCAATAGAGCAATCTTAACCTATTGGATAAACAGTCCAACCTTCCAGAAAAGTTCACCGCATGGTCCATTGGTAGTTTAAGAATACGCAAGTTTTTCATTGGCCCAAATGCTTTACCATCTATATCAAACTTTTGACTAGATTTCTTTTGCTGAATGTCAAGAATTTCAACTACTTCTGTTGCCTACATACAAGAAATAGCATTACTAGATTTTATTATGAAACATATGGAAATGAGTTGCATAGGAAGTAAAAATCAATTCTTACTTGGTTTTCACTCAAGATATTGTAGGTCTCTGATGGATCAACCCACAATCTGCTTCGGTTCCCAGGCGTGCAAGATTCTTCAAATACAATTTCCCTTGCCATTGCTTGAATCAAGTCATGCATTTGAAGTGAATTATCGCTCGAGATCGTGATTAATGACTTATCCACTAGAACTTGTATATTGGTATCTGCAAAAAAGTTACAACCATCTAGTATGCTTGCTGCAAAATCACGATTTACTCCAATGAATGAACATGCAATATCAAGTAAGATATTTTGCTGATGGAGGTTTAGCCCATCATAACTAAAACGAAGCACTTGTTGTATCTCTTCATTGGGATGTAATTTGAGCCTTTCCAGTTCACTAACCCACTGACCCACAGTTTTGCCGTATAAGAAACAACCCATAACTATGAGAGCCAGAGGGTGACCTTGCACATAGTTCACAGCTTTCTCAGCAAGTTCTTGGAAGCCTGTAGAAGGACATTTTTCCTCAAAGGCATACGAACTGAAGAGCTGTAGAGATTGAACCTTATTTAGAAAGTCCATGTCATGGATTTGATCCACTCTATGAGATCTTAGCAACTGTTTATCTTTACCTGTGAAAATAATCAAACTTCCCGGGCAAAACCAACTAGCTGAACCCGCTAGTGACTTTAACTGATCCCGATGATCCACATCATCCAAAACAAGCAGGATCGGCTTTGATGACATCATCTTTTTTATTACCATAATTCCTTCACCAACACTTGGTATCTTCAAATCTTCTATTTTCATGATCTTTCCAATCATATGCAATTGGACTTGAATCAGGCCTTGTCGTTTTGTGACTTCTTTGACATCTTCACAAAAGCAACTTCCTTCAAAGTGGACATACATTAAGTTATAAATAGCTTTGGCAAGGGTCGTCTTTCCTATCCCGCTTATACCGCATAATCCAATCATGTTAACCCTATCTGACCCAATGAAGCGTGACAAGTCTAATTTGTCGAAATGGAAATCTATGCCAACAAGGTTCTCACCAACATACAAGGGTCCGTCACATAATGTTTTGAGGATTTCTCTGGAAACGGAATCGATGAACTTGGACTCAAACCTGTTAACCACAAAGACACAATAAGTAAGAGAAACTACATAGTGTTAAGCTTTAGTAGAGCTACAAGACTAATTACCAAAAAAAAAAAAAGAAATTTACCCATTTGTCATGTCCTGGAGATCCCATCCAGATAAGTTAGCCGCATTGGATAGAGCTTCCCTCCATTTATCCACCTCTGTTCTATTTGAAACATCATGTTTGGCAAATGCTTCGGCATAACTCCCAGTTTGTTTCCTCACCAGGTCAGGTTTAACATCATAAAAGATTATTTGAACCTCGTGTTTAGGCTTTCCCATTTGCTTGCACTCAAGTATTTTGACAAGTTCCCTCAGACACCATGATGAAGAAGCGAAATTCTTGGAGAAGATAACTATCAGAAACCTCGAATCTTCAATGGCTTTGTAGAGATGTGGGGATATGTATTCTCCTTTAGGCAATTCTCTATCATCTCTAAAAGCATGAATTCCTTTTTGTTTGAAATCATTGAACATATGATCCATGAAGTTTTTGCGGATATCTTCACCTCTGAAACTCACAAAAACATCATATTTCCATCGATGAGGAATGGACGTAGTAGCCATTATCAATGATGAGATCCTGCGCTCACAATTTAAGAAAGAGTAGCCATTATGAATAACAAAGATAGTGATTTTGCAGTTATGAAAATGAAGTTGAACTACAAATGGCATTTCATCAACAATTCGTTTCATTAAAAATGTGACTCTGTTTCATATTTTTGACGTTTTATCCCCCAAAAATATTAAAAACTACGTATATAAGTGATTTTGCAATGTAGTTATTGGACTACTATAACATCTAAGGCTTAGACACGTTTCTAATTTTAAGTAAAAACTACGTGTATACGAGTGATTCTTACGCTAAATGATATCTTAGGCTAAATTATAAATTGTTAGGTTATTCAAATAGTATGATAAAAAATAACGAATCTCCTAATCACTTCTAATGATTTAGAATAATGAAATAACCACACAAGATCTTGTTAAAAAATAATCACATAGAATAGCAAGTTATAACTTATAAAATGACTGGCATAAAGTTTTGGGTTAAGTGAGCTAGCCCATATTGGATCGCTAATTATATAGTAATGTTAAAAAATGAGACAATATCAAAAGTAATCATTAGAGTATAAGAAGAAGACTTACAGTTTAGCAATTGGATGAAATTAGTCTTTGAGAGTGAGTGAAGTTTAGGTGAATGAATGGCTGCAATAAAAATGGGAGGTGAAATGAAATTACAAAGAGTAAAGGCAACTGGGGTTGACTCCAAAGTCAATTATACAATGTCCAAATTGCACTTCTAGTCCCTTGGTTTTAGATAACATGTAATTTGTTGTATTAGGTTGTATGTCATATTTTAAATAACCATTTTACCTTTATTTTTTGAAGTCGCTCTTTTGACAACAAAGGGTATAATGGAATACACCAAAGTGACAAAATTCAAAAGTTTAGGGTTACAATGGAACTTTTTTGCTAAGTGATTAAAATTGAAAAGTTGACAAGTTTGATACATTTTGAAATGATTACCCCTTTCACTTATTCATGTCTAATATCTGTTACACAAGTGCTAATCATATTACTCAAACACTCGATCAGCTCGGTGTTAGTTTTAAAAGTTCCCCAAGATGAGACTAGTGGTAGCAAATCTCCAATCTTTAAGTTCTAACCACAAAATGTCCAAACACGTCCTGTGCTAATTAAGTTGACACAACAAATATTTGCTTGAGATTAGATTTGTTTCTCTTCCAAACCTCCAAGTTGGCCTCATAATGTAGAGTGGAAATAGTTGCTTACATACCTGTATCTTTCAAAATCTCAAGTATTTCAAAGCTAAACTGACGAGAAACTAGTAGGTTCACTCAACTCATTATCAAGTATCAACAACCTTAATTAAGTGTCATGTAACTCAAATGAATTCAATTATCTAGCTTCGAGAAGATAGAAAACAAAAAAGAAAAAAGAATGTACAAAGTTCAGCATTGTTGATCGATCATTTTATGTATAGGTGACAAAACGGGCGTGCCAGGTGAGCACGAGCCACGGTTCAAATGGGCTCAGCCCGAAGTGGCGCGGGCTTAAACGAGCTAATGTTATACGAATTGCTTTAAAAAATACCCCAAATGACAATAAATTTCTCAAACGTAACAACTCATTTATATTTAAAAAATGTCCAAACACGTCCTGTGCTAATTAAGTTGACACAACAAATATTTGCTTGAGATTAGATTTGTTTCTCTTCCAAACCTCCAAGTTGGCCTCATAATGTAGAGTGGAAATAGTTGCTTACATACCCGTATCTTTCAAAATCTCAAGTATTTCAAAGCTAAACTAACGAGAAACTAGTAGGTTCACTCAACTCATTATCAAGTATCAACAACCTTAATTAAGTGTCATGTAACTCAAATGAATTCAATTATCTAGCTTCGAGAAGATAGAAAACTAAAAAGAAAAAAGAATGTACAAAGTTCAGCATTGTTGATCGATCATTTTATGTATAGGTGACAAAACGGGCGTGCCAGGTGAGCACGAGCCACGGTTCAAATGAGCTCAGCCCGGAGTGACGCGGGCTTAAACGAGCTAATGTTATACGAATTGCTTTAAAAAATACCCCAAATGACAATAAATTTCTCAAACGTAACAACTCATTTATATTTAAAAAATTGAATATATTATATCCATAAGTATTTTTTTAAAACAGTTGTATTGTTCTTTAACTGAGAGTAAAACATGTGCCCGTTAATTCGCATTTAACTTTAAATGGGCCATACATGCCCATTTCAAAAAAAAGAAAAGAGCTTAGTATGCTCAAATCTTTTACAAATTAGCCTAACTTAGCATTTTTTTTTTTTAGGCATAAACAACCACCTCTAATTTTATGCCACAATCAACATGAAGATGTTATGCAAGAGATACTAAAAATATACTAAAAAGTGTATCATTTCTAACTGGAAAATGTAAATAAGTTATTAATTTGATGAAAAGAACCTTTAATTAAATGATCACCTAAACTACAACGTCTCATCTAAATGCATTACAGGCGTTGAAAATAAGTTTACATCCAAAAAAAATCTTAACTTACTTATCAGCTTGCTCAAGGTTCAAAAATACTCAAAATCAACCATTTAATAACGTATATTCAAGAGATCTCGTATTTACATATATTACAATATTAATTCCTATCCCATTACCACATTAAACATATCTTTTACCAAACACACTTAAGATTGCTTTTAAAATGCCATTATGCAAAACTTTCTGATAAAGCAACTGACTAGACTATACCATGATGTTGATTATCATCTTGCAAACATCTGTACAGGTATGCAAACAAAATCCTACCCATTTGCGCTGAGTACAAGACACCAGCTTGGTACTATTTTAAGTTTTTAACAAAACCACTAAGGCTCCAATTTAGTATCGTTGAGACAATCTACTTTGCATATCTCACTTATTACTTGTTCCTATCCTTATCTATTATGACACTTGTATCTATATAAAGAGATTTCCTATTCAAAAATGAAACTTCTATTAAATTCCAATCTTAAGGTGCTGTGCTGCAGATACCAGCAATGTACTTATAACTTAAAATCCAAACTTGTACTAAAATTATATCTACAAGCATACATAGAATCTCAAAAATGTTGAGCGGAACAGTCTTACGTAAATGACTGGGCCTCTTTTCTTCATCTGTGTCATGTTGTTTGTATCAGAAAGAGTAGGCATCATGTTACCTGCGATAAATAGAGAGATAAAACTGGTTTTGAATGCAATCATGATACAGCAATCAAGCTTAGACTGTATATACTAATCAAATATAAGATGAAAACAAGTAATCACGAGATGCAATAATATTGATACAAATACATTCACGGAAAGATAGTTCATGCCATTAAGTAGTATAAAACGACTAATCATTTCTACAAAATGGATGTGTTAGCTTAACCCGACCCTTGTGAAACAGTGTCTTAAACAGTTTCACACACTAAACACCGAAAGACATGTTAGCATCTAATATCATTTTTAGCACTGAAAAAAAGAACCACATGGTACAAAAACATGAAACGCCAAAAATGTTTTTGGTACTTTTTTTTGGGTAACCATGGTTTCCGACCTTTTAGGCAACTAATCATCGGGGTTTGAGCTCACCCCCACGCAGACTCAAATCAGGTAAAGCCCTCCTCATTTACTATTATCATAAGAGTTAGGTGGTGTACTTCTTATGGTTCAAAAACGGTCACAGGGATACGCCATTTAGCAGAATTCACATATAACGCGAGAAAAAAAAAAAAAAAAAAAAAAAAAATGGCGAGTAATAATAACGCACATGTACCACAATTAACCAATTCAATCATATCAATTTATAAACTAATTACATTTCCCCCAATTTTTACAACAAACTCATATCAATTGACCTAAAATTCAAACACCACAATTCAATTATACCTGAGGGGTCGGGTTCGGGAACGAAGCCACCGCCATGCCCAATCGGATCAGCCATGGCTTCAGGATCCGCCTTGGAATGCGAAACACTCCCATAACCTGACTTGGCCTTGTTATTCTTCTGCCAAGCAATAACAGAACACAGCAAAGACAGTGATTTCCCCGTACCAGTAGGCGACTCGAGTAACGCGTGGAAATGACCGTCTCGTTGAGCGCGATCGAGCGTGGCGATTACTCGGGTCATAAAAGAGAGCTGGGAACCGTATGGCTGGAACGGGAACTCGATCGGGATGCCGCCGATGTTTGTTATGGTTGGTTTCGATGAAGAAGAAGACATTTTTGTTGTTGATTTCATTTTTTTTTTTTTTTTAATTTTAATTTGTAATGAATGTTTTGGCGGGAAGTTTGTTTATGGAGGGATTTAATTGAAATTGACCGGACCTATTGACAATGTCAAGGGTACCCTACAGCTGGAAGTTCAGGTTTATACATTAAGCACAAGAGCTTGGAAAAAAAGTAGATGTCATTGGCCATATATTCATCTAGTATGTGATTTAAGGTATCATGTGGGGGTGTGTGTTGAACAGTTTCTTTATTGGCTTGGTAATGATACATATGGGTCTAATATTATCGTTTCGTTTGATTTGAGTAACGATAATTTTCGACAAGTGCATCTTCCGGAGAGTCTCAAACGCTCAAAATGCTTAATGTTATCCAAGTGGAACGAGTATCTTGTCGTGTTCGAACACTGCGACATTTATGGCCATTTTTTTCCTTACAGAACATGAAATCAAACTCGCAACCCGTTGCATCATTGCAACGGGTTTAATGGGATTTTTTTCCTTCTGAAATTGAAATGCTTACCCTATGTCAGACAAAATTCGGATCACACACCCTCATGCGCCTCTTGAAAATTATCTCCAAAATCATAATCAACGTCATTGCTGATTCAAATGATGTTTGTTTCACACGAAAATTATTAGAGTGTATGGTATGTTTCAAGCCAAAAGATATGGATATGGAGATGAAGATGAAACGAGAATACAAGAAAGAATCATGTACAAGAACAAAACATATATATTTGAATATGTACACACAGAGACGGAGCCAGGAATTATGAATAGGGGGGTCGAAATTTTTTTCTCAAGCTAACAAAGTAATTTAACTAAAGGTTAGGGGGGTCATTTGCCTATAGTTGCGTCATATTTTTAAATTTTATAAGGTAAATATCAAAGCGATCGGGCGTGTTGGAGGGGGCCAAACACCCCCTGGCTCCCCCACTGTCTCCGTCCCTGTGTACACAATTAACACACACGTTTGTATGTATATACACGCATAACCATTAAACACATTTAATCCATTTCGATTGTGTTTCATTTAATCTCCATCGAATTTCTTGATTTTCTGTTACAAATGCGATTTCTTGTTTGGCAATTCCAAATAAAATGTTTGATCAGAATCAGTTCATTTTATGAGATATATGTTTTTCAGTTTGATTTGTATCTATCAGCTGACTTTGGTTTGTTCCGAAACCAATGAGGTGAAGTAGCTAGACCTTATTTTTAAAGGAGTTGAAACTTAGAATGAATTGATCGATATGATTTAGATACTATCATAGTTATATCAATGTGTGTTTGTGGTCAGATAGATATAACATATGATGTTTCATCTTATTATGTTATAAACTTGAATGTTACATGTAAAGGACTATGCGCATGATTCTGGTAAATGAACAAAGAATTAGGCCAATTTGCATCCTAGAACAATGGATCGCAATTTCTTGATATACTTATCGATTTTTTGTTGTAGGTATCACTATTTGGGATTCAAATATGTGTAGCCATATACTTGATTGTTCAAAGATAATTTTGGCAAAATATCGTCATATGTTTGATTAATTCAAGCTATTAAGAACTTGAATGACAAACGCAAATACTAGTTTAAAAGATTGCTTTTAAGATTAAAAGCTAGATTAGTAAAAAATTAGAATATAAACTTTGGAAGGGATCCCATAAAAAGAAAAACTAAAATAGAAAAAATAAAAAGAATTTTTAGTCACACATTTAAAATAGGAGAGAGAATTTTAAAATGAGATGCATCTATTTTTGTAGATGCATCTAAAATGAGTGGTTGTGGTTTCTTCTTATCATTTTATTTTAATTTTTCTTATTATTTGATCGTAACTCTATAAACTTAACCTCCACACTGGAGATGCTATTAAAGTTAATAGTTAGGCCCAAGTTAATAATATTATGTTTTAACTGCTTAAGTTTTGCTTTAGTAAGAAAATACTAGTGACTCATCATTTTAATGTGAGAGGTTTTGAATGTTTATTGGCATAACGCTTTTAACTATCGTCACTAAAATATAATAGGTCTTATGTTCAATTCCTGTTAAGTCCAAACAATCTTGAAATAAACACGCAAACCTCCTACAAAGGAAGAGCTTTACCCGGTTTGAGTTTGTATAAGGTTGTTTCAAATCTCGTGGATTAATCAACCAAAAAGTTAGAAACCATGCAATTCCTTTGAGAACCATTAAACTCTTACAAGAGAATGGGCCGTTGGGATTAATGGGTGGTAAGCCAACTTTGACAAATGCTAGTAACGTTGAAATTACCTCTAACCATAAAATGAAGACTTTGGTCCAAAAGAAGTTGTGTGTGACCAAATGGAGTTGGAGACTCATCAAGTTGGTGTTGATCCTTCCGGTTGCTACAGCTAGTGTGGAAAGAACATTTTCGTCTATAACATTGGTGATCAATTTCTAAATGATTGCTTGCTTAGTTGCTTATGTAGAAAAAGACATATTTTCCGAAGTTAGTGATAATATGCTATTATGAACCATTTTCAATGTTTGCATGCTCAATGAGGCTAATTGTAGTTTTAGTTTGTGTATATTTTGTGTCACAAAAAGTAACATTATGGTTTGTGTAGCTGTGATTTTGGGTTTCTAACATTAACTTCACGTTTTGTGTAATTTTGATCCTTTCAATGTTATCTGATTACTTTATGAGCTTATAGTTTGAGCTGGTTGAGTGTAAAATAACAGTTTTGAAAATGTGACCCTATAAACCTGACCCGGAAAAAAAAAATTGAGCTACAAAAATGTTTTTGTGAGATAATATGTAGTACACACCCTATGTTGAAATCCAAGATCCGCCACTTGACACATTGACGGTTTTCTAAAAACTTAATATTTTTCCATGAATCGAACCTTTGGGAATAGATATAAGCACCCGATCGAGGCACTTTTTGAAACTACTTGTAGAAGCTTGTAATCATTGCTTGAGGAGGCAAAATAGAAACCAAAAAAGCATTGTGAGATTGCTTGAATAAACATACAATTCACGAGTTCTCGACAAAGCTACACATACAATTCACGAGTTCTCGACAAAGCTACACATACCGTAGTGATATGTTTTTATTGGAGAAATGTCAAGTAGATGTTAAACACGACACTTGAAAGTCAAATTTATATATTAAAAAAAAAAAAAAAAAAAAAAAAAAAAAAAAAAAAAAAAAAAAAAAAATCTTGTAGGGCAAATTGACTAGTTTTTTTTTTTTTTTTTTTTTTTTTTTTTTTTTTTTTTTTTTTGCTTAAATAAATCTACTCAGCTAATTTTATGAAGAAATGTTGTATCCTTGAGTTTACAAAGCATATATAACTCTTTCAATGCAACTTTGTAACTGATCGACAAGTACAAAGTCGCTCACTCATGTATATCATATAGGAGCAATGATGCACATCTAGGAACGGTTATGTTTAGGAACCATAAAGCTTTTATGGTACCATCATTCAGAACCAGAACTCAATAGGCGAACAAACAAAACATGCAAGAACATAACAGATTCTAGAACTACAATACCAAAGATAAAACTCAAAACACTTGAACGAAACTTCAGGTTATACTAGAAGTGACCGACAAAATAAGCATCGTCAAAAACATAAAGATATCAATGTCGAAACGATTGCATTAAACTAACATTACAAAACTACATGATTCCTCGCCTCAAGCTTACTTCTCTGATGAGTTGGGTCCCCTCTTCTTTCCAAAGCCAACAACTGCAAAATTATTAACACAAGAAAATAGTTAAGGTCAAAGTAAAAAAAGTAAGACTTCAAAAAGTCAAAACACAACAATTATTTTGGGACAGGAGTATAAACAATAGCTAGCTGCAAACAATTACCAAGCTGATTCTATTGAGTTGATAATGTTAACCGGTGGAAGTTCAAAATGGATCAAGATACTTAAAATTTGTAAACTTGATAAGCACACTTGCTTTTCAAGTTTACAAATATCAAACATCATCCAATTCACACTCAGAGTTGATAATGTTTTAAAACAATTTGTAAACTTGTTTTAAATTCCATTAAACGAATTCTAACATCACTAACATATCACAGAAACAATAAATCACAGGTTTACATTTAACAATCATATAAATTACAGAAACAATAAATCACAGGTTTACATTTAACAATCATATAAATTACAATAGCAACAAAATACACGGTTTTTAACATTGCATTTTCAAAATCATCAGATTGCTACATTTTCAATAAAATCAGTTTATAAGATTAGGGTGTCATGAAATCAATACGCATATAAATCCTTATATAATCACAAATTATCACTCACATTATTTACTTAAGGTCATTTAACAATTAACTAAAATTTGCTAAAAACAAAGCTACTACCTCCTTTAAGGTAAATAAGTAAAAAATAAGTAAAAAAATTTGCTAAAAACAAAGCTACTACCTCCTTTAAGGGAATTGCTTATTAAAGTGCTTATCTGCTTGTTTCTTATTCAAGTGTTCGGTAAATAAGTAAAAAATAAACAAAGCTACTACCTCCTTTAAGGTGCTTATTTTAAATTAAACACTATCAAACTCGTTAAAGTCATTTTATACAGAAAAGAGTGTTTGAGATTGCTTATTAAAGTGGTGCTTATCTGCTAAGCAGTTTCAAGTGTTTATAAAATCTGCTCATTTGCTTACTTTACACTAAAAAGGCCCCTTAATTAAACCAATACCTTAAAGCCTTACAAAATAAGAATTTACCAAAAAATTGAACTTAACAAACTGGCGGTTAAAAAACAGCAGTTTTACTGAATGTGTTCGCCTATTAAATTGTTTATCTACTTGCTTTCAAAAAAGAAAAGCAGTTTCGTGGCCAGCTTATTATACTATTAGAGGGTGTTTGTCTAAGCTTATTTGATGGGCTTATGAGCTTATTAAAGGTTTAATAAGCTCATTTAAGCTTACAAGTTCATAAGCTCAAAAAATAACCTTATCTAACTTTCAATAAGCTAACAAGCCCCTCAAATAACCCTAGAAAAACACACCCTTAAATAAGCACTTTTAAATTAATCATGCTAAGTGCTGACAACCCCCTTCTAAATAAACAGTTTCCAAAAAAATAAGCAACCTCAAACACCCTTTAAATCCTTATCCTAATCAAAAATTACCAAACAATAAACTCTTAACAAATAACTCCTTACTAGAGGATGAACTCACATATTTTGGGCTCGTAAGCTTATACACTTGAGCTTATGGGCTTTTTAAGCTCAACTAGATACGCTCATAAGCCAAAAAACGCTTTAGTTTTTTTGGACTTGTGAACTTATACACTTAAGCTTATGGACTTTATGATCTCGTAAACTCATAAGCTCAACTGGATTAGCTCATTACCCCAAAAAAAAGCTTATCAAACTTTGAATAAGCTTGTAAAACAAAAAAAGAGGTAATCAAACTTTCCATAAGCTCATCAAATAACCTTAAAAAACACTCCCTTCTTGCTAAGCAGATTTCGTTAAAATAAAGCAATCTCAAAACACCTTTTAAAATCTTAACTATCACAATATACAATTAGTGTCCACTTTCATAACTCAACCACCAACATTGATAAAAAAGAAAAACAAAAACAAAAACAATCTATAAACACAATACAAAGTTAAAAAGTTGACATCAAACAGCAAAAAATAAGTAAAATTATACCAGCAGTAACAAAATGGCGGTTGTACTGAATACAATTTGCTTATTTACGTGCTTATTGCTAGCGTTTAAAATAGGCGAAGAGTGTTTGACAAAAAAAAAGCTGCTTATCAGCTTATTATACTCTTAAGGGGTGTTGGTCTAAGCTTATTGAAAGTTTAATAGTAACTCTTATCTTTTGGGCATATAAGCTTATACACTTAAGCCCATGGACTTTACAAGTTCAAAAGCTCAAGTGAAAAAAACACATAAAGCCAAAAAGAAGAACTTAAGAGCTTATTTAATTTTCAATAAGCTAAGAAGCCCCTCAAATAACCTTACACAAACACCCCCTTATATAACCACTTTCAAACAAAATCAAGCTGAGTGCTGACAACCCTTTCTTAATAAACAGTTTCAAACAAAATAAGCAATCCCAAAACACCCTTCAAATCCTAATCCTTCAGGAGGTGTTTATTTAAGCTTATATAGCGGGCTTACGACTTATTTGGTTTTCGGCTTATGTTTCATAAGCTTACTTTTGTTGGCTTATTTTAGAAAAAAAATCAGCTTATACAAGCTTATTACGACATACTGTAATAAGCTTTAAATAAGCCTAACAAAGTCTCAAAAAAAGCCACAAAAAGTGAGCTTATGAAACATGAGCCGAAACCAAATAAGCCGTAAGCCCGCTATATAAGCTTAAACAACCCCCCCCCCCCCCCCCCCCCCCCCAACTAAATAATCATAATCAACCAAACAGTAAACACTTACTGTAACAAATAAATCCTTAACTATCACAATACACAATAAATCTCCATTTTTCATTTTCATCATTAAATAACCAACACTAAAAAAAAAAAAAAAAAAAAAAAAAAAAGAAAAAAAAATACCAGCAGTAACAAAACGGCGGTTGTACTGAATACGTTTGTGAGCACGACCACGTGGCTGTTTCTTCTTATCCTGTTTAGCAACCTTTGGTGTCTGTCCTCTAACCTTTCCCGCACGTGCCAATGATCCGTGCACCTTTCCTGTTTATTCATTTATAAAAACAATACACATAAGTTTAAGCAAAAAGATTAGATTATATAAGATTTCATGGATAGATTGAGCTTACCCATGTTTGATTTTGAGGTTGTTTGCTTGTTATGATTTGAGATGCAGCAGCTGTGAAGATGGGTGCGTTTAGGGTTTTGTGGAAATGGAAGTGTGTGTATAAAGGTGTTTGATGATGGGCTTTTTTGGGCTTAGTTGTTTGTTTTGTTGGGCTTTTGGGTTATCGACTTATCGGGTTATTAAGTTAATTCGGTTCGGTTATTTCGGTTAAAAGCTTTTTTAGGGTCAAACCGTGGACCAAACCAAACCGAATTCAAATTCGGTTTTCGGTTCGGTTCTGTTAAATTCTAGTTCGGTTTGGTTCAGTCGGTTTTCGGTTTAATCCGAATTACACACTTTATTTACAAAAAATATATATACAAATATATTTAGCCGAAAAAGCTATTTCAAACATAAAAAGTATTTTAGGATAAGATTTATTGTTATTTATATATGGATCTTTTTATATATAACATTTTATTGATCTTTTTATATATATAAATATATAAAAAAAATATATATGTTTATATGAATTCAGTTTTGATTACCAAAACTATATCCAAACTAAGAGCCGAATTAAAAGTTTGGTTCAGTTCGGTTTTCGGTTTGATTACCAAAACCATATCCAAACTAAGAACCAAATTAAAAGTTCGGTTCGGTTCGGTTATTTTCGTTTTATTTTATTCGTATTTTTCGGTTTTTCTGCTCACACCTATTCATTTCTAGAGGTGTTTGGTTTTTGGGTTTCTTGGATTATTCGGTTTGATTTTTGATTTTTTTGGTTGAAAAACTGAAAATTAAACCAAAATTAAACTCGGTTCAGTTTTGTGTTGACTTGAAAAGCACGAAAACCAAAAAAGATACGTCACTAATAAAGAAAAAAAATTACAAACTTAAGTTTTTTTTAGTCCTTTTACACAAAAGTGACCAAAAGTAATTTAAGATACTACAGCCGATGTAGAAGTTTACTTCGCAAGGTTTATAGATTGTAGAAGTTTTGTGTAGGAAAATGTAATGCTTAGGTGTCACTCTATTAAACTCAAAAAATATATATATGCAAGAAAGTATTAGAAGAGAACTAGTTTTAAAACTCATTCATCTTGGGATGGTCAAAAAGAGTCTTGAAATGATCATGAGAATACATGTTACACCGCGTATATTAAAGCCAAAAGGGTCCGCACCTAGCCAAAAGGGTCCGCACCTTCCGGATAACCTGAACACAAAGCACTTTTCATTGAAAAGATATTATTCATAATTGGTTTCTATCCGAACCTGAACTCATGGCTTTTGGTCTGATATATGTGAGTGTGCTTAGTGCTTATCAACTATCATGTCACGAGTTCAACTTTTGCTGAAAACATTTGTTAGATGCCATATGTTAATGCATACAATTTGACATTTTACAATATTATTCCTTTCATCGTTTACACGTTTTCTATATTTTGAGATATTTCAATTTAATTGTCCATTACTAAAAATCGATGAAAAATTTGATTGGGTTATCATAAAAGTTGATTTTTACAAATTTTAAAGAAAGTGATTTATTAATTCGTTAAGAATAAAATTGTTATTTTTATGAAAAGTAATGCAAAAAAAATAAAAATAAAACAATAATAATAATAATAATAATAATAATAATAATAATAATTTCTTACACCGCATATTCTTTTTCCGGTTACAATTATTTTGAGATGGCAAGAGTAGTAGCCATCAGCGTTTTAAAACCCGGTTTGACCCAGCCGGTTGAATCGCGACCCTGTTAGATGACCGGAAGGCAGTTTTGAGCAAAAAATCGATTGAACTGCCGGTTAAACCTGTTAAATCGTCACCCGATGACTCGGCTGGGTTAATTAAAAACCGGTTTTTTAAAACAATGGCACCCATTGACCCGATAATTTTGTGCCCAGAATCATCTTGAAAACATGTCTCGTCTTGTTTTATCCACAAACCCCTCAAACATATGTACTTTCACTACTGATAAACCCTAAACCCCAACTATGAACATACTCCAACTAACTAAATCCTTAACCCCAACAACAACATTAATCCAACCAAACAAACACAACCCATTAAACCCTTTTACTTCCATCAAGTTCCAACCCCATAAATCCAACCTTTCAACTAAAGTCAGCAGTGAAAACAGGGTACCAAAGTCAACTGATTTAGTGACACAAATCAAGGAGCTTGAAGCTGAAGAAGAAGATGAGGATCATGATGATAATGACTTAGTTGATATTGATTGGGATAAAGTTGAAGATGAATTTGGTGTTAAAAGAACTAGAGATGAGCAAATGGAGTATGATAAGGACCCTGAGTTTGCTGACATTTTGGGCACTTCTGTTGATGATCCTGCTAAAGCTAGGTCTAAAGTATGTAAGATTATGGGCTTATTGTTTTTTAAGATTAAGGGGGTGTTTGAGTTAGCTTATTTAGCCGGCTTATGGGCTTATTTGAGTTTGGAAAAGGTGATAAGCTCACTTTGCAGAGGTTATGAGGGTGTCGAGTTGAACTTATCGCTGCGCGATAAGTTCAAGATGATAAGCTCTGCAAAGTGTGCTTATTGACTTTTCCAATATCAAATAAGCCCATAAGCTGGCTAAATAAGCTAGTTCAAACACCCCCTAAAGGGTTTTTGGATTAGCTTATTTGATGAGCTTATTGTTTTTTTCAAGAAAGAACAAAATGGATAAGCTAGTTTATATGGCTTATTGGGTGATATACTTGAGCTTGTGCATTGCAGGCCATAAGCTCAGAGTTATTGAGCTAGTAAGCTATAACAAATGAGCTTATTGGCTTTTTTTTTTTTTTTTTTTTTTTTTTGAATAAGCTAATAAGCCCATCAAATCAGCTAATCGAAACACCCCCTAAGTGTCCTTACTTTCAAAAACATACCGAGTATTGATTATTGTGTGTAATAATGCGAAAAGCCAAAAAGTACTTTAAAAAGTTATAAAATTTAGGAATTTATTAGTATGTTGTTTGATTGTTTATAAGATATAGTGACAAGCATTATCATAGGTGAAAAAAAGTATGCTATGAATGATTTTAGTTCATGGGTCATAAGCTATGGGAATTGTAAGTAAGCTAGGTAGGTATTTTGAGCAATCTTAACATTACATGATTAGTAAAAGTAGCCGGCGTTTTTAAGCGATTAGTTGTAGTTTTGGTGAAAATGATCCAATACATGTTAATGAAGTTCGTTGTTCGTTAATATTTATAGAGATGGACGTTTTTTATGACATTTTTGTGTAATGGTTTTAAGATTGGATGCCCCATACCCCGCTTGCAGCGGGATTGGGCATTGCTGTTGTTGGTTTTTAGGCTGGTTGGTCTTAGACTTTAGTAACGAATCTGTAAGTCAGGGACCAAATAAGAAATGACAGGACACTGAAGTATACAATTCAGCTGCTGATGCTTGCCATTTTACTGAGAAGGAGGCACAAAGAAGTAGGTATTTAATCCCCAAACATTAAAGTGAACCTCCTCGATATTCCACTTCTCTTCAAACTCCCTCTTATGATTCGATGATTTTTCTCCGTATCTAAAAATTGTCATAGTAGTTTTCCCACTATGTGCAATATTGACACCCTCTACATACCTATAATCCTCGATCACTGATTCTGTGCTAGTTTCCCAAAATATTCCGTCCCCATTTTCACCATTCACAGTGAGCAATCTGGAGTCCTCAAACTTGACTAAAAGCCCTGATCTTTGGCTAAAGTAACCCAAAATTGTATGATGTATGATCTCATATTTTGGATTCGCTTGTGCCATAAGATCCGATTGACCCGTATCAATCTTCAGTATAAAACAGTCCTCTTCGTTTATTATCTTTTCGCCTATGCATACTGCTTGAAGAAACAAATCTCCTGTGGATCTTGGGTCCAAACCCTGAAGAAACCGACGAAGAGGACGAGGAGGACCTTTGGTCATAGGTCTTAGTTGATTTGAAGATTGTCTCCAAGAAATCTTGCCATTACTTCCTGAGATAACTTTGCAACCTGAAACTAGTAACTCTAAACTCCATAACTTTGGATGCTTTTACCAAAGAACGAATCCTCCCGTTTCCTCCTTGTTCCGTGCCTTTACACTTTCATCTCCTTGATGAAATTTTGATGCACTGATGTTTACTTGTCCAATTGCACATAAATTTTGTAACGAATTCAAAGCCTGTAGTCCTCCGATTGCCGCCATGTATTGTTGCACTATATTTTTTGCTGTTGATGCTTCAATAGAAGAATTGCGAATAGAGCTAGGGCTGCAAGTTTCTGGATGGATCTGAAGGGGAAGAAGAGGAGATCCGACCATGTAAAGCAAAAAATTAAGCTCATTGTAACGGCTAGCTATGACTGGAGCATTTTTCTATCGTTTGAGCTTTCATCCATGTCGCCATGTTTTGCCATCGAAGAGCAACGCTGCTTCCCATGCTCGTAAACATCTCCTCTGGTATGGGTATGTCAAGAACAGTCTCCAATGCATCGTCTCTATCCAAATTTGGACAAAGTACCGTCATTTGTATTATTTGCTTCTTCTTGTTTTTATTTTGTTGGGTTTATGCAAATTCCATATTTTCTTTGAAGGTGTTTCTTTAGTTTGTGATGGTGAGGGTTAGAGGGTTAAACCACATTTGTTCATGGTCGGCCCGTAGCTTTAGGGTCTGTGTGGCTATTATCTTAGTTTTGAGTTTTATGTGGACAAATTTGTGGGTTAAAGATTGACTGGTCCCATCTTCATTTTAAGACTAAATATCTATAAACAGAATGACTTTCAAAAAGTGTTCTTACCTAACAGTTAGTTTGGAAATGATATGTTTGATCAGAAAAGTCAACTCGTTGGTTTGTTGAAATGACAGATAGAAGAAAGGATGAGGAAGAAAAGGGACAAGATTATACAGAGTAAAACCGGTTCAGCAACACCCATGCAAGTCATTTTTAACAAGTAAGCATAACAATTTTTCGGATTCTCTCTTTGTATTTATGACCGAATAGAACAAATGACATTATCCTAACCATCATACTTGTAGCGTCTTTCCATCATTTCAAGTACTTTAATTCTGTAAAATATGAAATGTTCCCTTATGGTAACTAATAGCTTCACATATATTGTTTCAGATTTGAGTTCAACAGCTCGTTCATTTGGATTGAGTTCTACCATGCGCCATTGGACAAAGACATTAAGATGGTTTGCGATGTAAGTTTCTATCTACATGAAAATTTGGATGATTACTGTTAAAGAGTATTTAACGTAATCTATTCGCAGACAATTCGTTCGTGGCATATTATTGGACGTCTGGGTGGATGCAATTCTATGAATATGCAAGTAAGTTTCTAAAAACTTTACATATTTATTCAGTTTGATCTTTAGAATGTCTAGTTGTATTACATTTATAAAATGAATGTGGTTTTTGCAGTTATCACAATCTACTACGGATAAGAGACCAAGCTACGATGATATTCTAGGAGCTAACATTGAACCTACAACATTTTATAACATCAGTGATCTTGAAATTCAAGACAACGTAGCACGGATATGGTAAATCTATACGCAAAAACCTATACCCACGATTTTTTTTCCCACTTTATTGATTTTTGGTCATTCGTTTTTCGTAATTCAGTTTAATATTAAGAAAAACCATATGTTGTTTTATGGCTGTTCCCACATCCACATTAGATGTCCTAAAGTACCTTTTGAGCAACTTTTGATGGGCTTGTATATCTTTAATCTAGATGTGTCCATACGGATTTGTCAATATGGATGTGTTGGGTAAATGTCAAAATGGGTTTAGGTTGACTCGTCAATACGAGTCAGGATGGGTAGACCCAAAACACGTTTTATCCAAAAAGTTAAATGAACCATTAGTGTGTCTTCTGATTGAATTAGAACCTATACATTGAGCAAATTTTGACATGGTTGACATGTCTTTTTTGCCAAGTAATTTCATTTTACCCGTTTGACGTGTGCATAGTTAAATCAGTTAGAATTGTCACTTCTACTTCTATGGTTCATATTTCGATGACGAATGACGTTGGTTAATACTTTTCAGGGTAGATATTGGTACGAGCGAGCCCTTGTTGCTGGACATATTGATAAATGCAATGACACAGATAAGTTCTGAGTAAGTTCCAATAGTCCACCTAATTCGCTGTCATTTTATAAGTGCCATTTCCATCGTATGATCTAAATCCTTAGAAATGAAAAAGAAACATCGTCACGTTTTCTTAACGAGTCTTTAACGTCTTCTTTTTTGCATTGTTGTTTACAGTCATGTTGGAATCAAGCAGATGGTTTTCGGTGGATCTGAATATGAAAACTGGAGTCCAAACTTGACATCAGCTGATGAAGGTTATAGTGTGCACAAAATCTAGGCAACTTCATTATCTTATGTGTAATATTTTATCATTGTTGTTGTAATAGCCAAAGTTGATAAGATCTCGATTATTATCTTAGGATCTTACGATTCTACAAAGCAAAAAACGATGTGGATCCTACATAGGATCTTAACAAGCTTAAGATTTATCTTGACCATATGATCTTAAGATCTGCTCTGCTCTGCTTTATATTATTTTTCTCAAACCACAAACTAAAAAACTACAAATTTATGGTTTTTGTTTTTATATAATTTAAAGAACATGTAATTCTTTTTAAATATTTCATATTCATAATTTAAGATTACATTTTCATGAAGCATTTATATAATTTTGTATTTATAATATATAATAATTTGTAGATTTGAATAATAATATTACAAAGATCATTAAAAATGACATTATAGTAGGATTTTAGGATTCTGGTCCGATCTTGCAAAGACGAAACATTCCTAAGTAGAATCCCGATCTTAAAAGCGTTGGTAATAGCATTATGTCAAGAAAATTAAACTAGTGTACAATATTTAACATCTTTGAACAAACAATATTTAACATCTTTGAACAAACAATATTTAGCATCTAACGAGCAGGTTTGCCCGCGCGTTGCTGCGGGGCGGCCGTGTTTGTGTTTATTACAATTATGGTACTCTTTTTTTGAGCATAGCTGATTAGTTGACTTGTCTGTTCTAAACTCTTGAATGGCAACATGTAGTACCAAAAAAAAGAAAACATAATACACACATGCAATGGTGAGGAAACCATTGTATGGAAGGAATGACTGTTGAACAAAATGGTAAACTAATAAAAGGCAACAAATGCATTTGCTACAAAAATGGTATTCATGATGAACAAATTAAAATGTAACGGTTATGTAGAACTTCTTTGTAAACCATACACTCTAGAAACGGAACATATAGTTGTTTTTGTGAACAAAGCGTCGCGTCGATTAGCCTCCGTTTCAGCACACATACCTACCTATTTCAGCCCCTAAACGCACCTTTTCAGTCCCATTTCAGCAGGCCTATTACCACAATGAAATTTGAAGTAAGGAATAAAAAAATATATATGTTAGTCTAAACTTGTATGTGTTTACGAAAACTCGGGTGTAAAGTGTGACAAAATTGTTAAAGGACTAACATGAAATAAGCAGGTAAGCGCACTCTAACCAAAAACCCCATTTTAAGCCCTTTTCATCTTGCTAATGGCATAATCTGACCGTTTACCTTAATGCATAAAAATGTTGACTTACTATTATATTAACCATACATTATATCAAGAAAAAAATTTGATTGTATTCTAGTGACAACCATAAGAGTTAACTTTTATCTGCTTTAAAATGGACAAAGGGAAGAAAGCTAAAGTAAAGCTAATGAACCTGAGATCTATATGAGTTCCAGAAGCTCATTAGTGACGCGTGAATAAGACAACATCTTTACATTTCGGCAAATTAATCTTTCTTGCCTATACAATTAACAGAACCAATTAACGTGAGTCCCAAATGTTTTTTATAAGGGAAAGGCTTGATTTAATTTACTATAAAGTAAACAATATATGATACTACCTATGTGATGGCCATGAGCAGAATTTAACAGCTACACAATGTCCTTCCGAATCCAAGAGCAAAATGTTCTTCAGAGATGGGCGCAATTCCTACAAACATGGAGCATTAAAGATTTATAAGCAGGAAGTTACAACTTTCCACTAACAAAATGAAATATGTTTGTTCATCGTGCAGCAAGATGGTTATGTTCGTAAACAGAGAACGTGCCAAAAGCAACATGCATTCTCCGACAGTTGACAATTGAACTTCACCATGAAACTCAAAAAAGTAGAAAAAAATAGAGTAAACACATTTCGTACATCACATGGCATTTTCAAATATTAGAAAGAAATGAGTTGCTTATCAACACGATGTAATATTTGATTGTATATGATTTGTTTGAGAAATAACGTGACTTAGTATTAATGGTTTTAAAATGAATGTTTGAGTAATATTATACCTACAAAAGTGAACCAAATACAGCTTATTAAATTTGAACTCAATAAGCCCAGGTTGATAAGCACTTAAACCTGAAGGGAGCTTATGAACTTTTATAAGTTAAAATCAGTTCGGAAGCCACAAATTGAGCTAATTCAAAGAGCCTCTTTATCGCAAGATATTCTAATTGGCCAATGAGACTCAGTATACAGTGTCGAGTTGTTATCGAAAGAAAGGTATACAGAGTTATGACACCTTTGTATGTGTATGTACGGTGAGCTGAAAAATACTCTTTCCATAATTAACAATATTTTTTTTTATAAAAAATGAGCGCAAATGAAACTTAAGATGGAAAAGAGTTTACATACTTGGTCAATAGCGGCAAGTATTTTCACCAGGCGCAACTGGAATCAATTTCCTGTCAACTTGTTAAAGAACTTTATATTCTGCAACCTATTTTTACTGATAGACTGCACAGCTTCTTCCACTTTTGCAGCTAAAGATGGCGGTGATTCCAATAGTAGAATCAGCCTCATGTTGTTCATCTCCAACAGCAGTCCCATGATTTTTGCAGCAATTTCAGGCTGAAATTATAAGAAACTGGTGAGTAGAGGTGGAAATTTTGATCCATTTATCAGGTACTGTTAGAAAAAAGGCTAGCAAGTGTGTCAAAAGCCCATGCATTGTATTTTTATTTTATTCAAAAATTTAAATTATTAAGAAATTTTATCTCCAAAATTTATTTTACACACAACGTATTTGTAAAATAAAAAACATAAAATTCTACACATAAAGTAATTTGGGTCAACTTGTTATGACCCATTTTGACGGCTACGAAAAAGGTACATACATTGGCCACTCCATACCCATGACACATTGAATGACTCCGACAGTTACAAAGCTGTATCAGTTCAACACAGCAAACGGTATCAATTTTGACCCATTACCTTACCTACCCAATTTCCAGCTCTAGTTTAGTGACTCCTTTGATACATTCTAATGTCATGTTATGTAACTCCAAGCTCTTTGATAAACCTCATTTTGACACATTACTCAACCCGACCATAGTCACAGTTCCTTCCCCATGATTAATCTAGAAGTTGAGTGTAGACCTTGAAACCGTTAAAGGGGTGTTTGGGATCACAATTTTTAGTGAAATATCATAAAAGCGCGTTTGGAAAACCGATAGTAAAAAAGTGATTATTTTCATTTTCTGGTGATTCTGAAATTGTTAATTCTAATAATAATTGACACCGCTAAAAAAGTTAAAAATAGATGAGACGAAGTGATGCCATATTGATGCAGCAAGTTCTGTATACCTCAAGTAAGTTATTACAAAATGATCTAGCTATCTCCAGTCACCAACATTAGCACCAAAAAAATAGTAATGGAAAAATACCTTGTGTACGATCCATTTGCTGGCCAACTCACTAACATGCCCGTCTTCTGTTGGTTGCCACTGTGTCACCTATTCAGTTATGTATCTTTATTATGGCACAAATTCGACCTCGGTGTGCATAACCCAATTGTATTGTATGGCCCTTGTCCAACACATGCGTACTTTGAAGTAACAAATCCTAGACAAACACATCAGATTCAATGGTCAACTTTTCAGGCATTTGTTAGGAACTTTTATGTTTAGAAAAATACATTATTTTTGCTAGACATAAGAAAAATGATTCAATATAATTTGCAGCCATGAAACTTTTCCAAATAAGAAATGTTCAAACACAATCTATGTATGAGCCATGATTTTCATGATTTAGAAAGAGATGTACCGTATCTTTCAGGGTCAAACAAAACCTATGGGGCTTGTGCTAAACAAAATTGCTGCTATTTGCAAGTCCGGTGCGCATTCCCTGTTCCTGATGCGCTGTGCTAGTTCTGCTAGAACACAATCTATGGGGCCTGTTCCTGTTACCAAAACCCTACGTAATACTAACTCGTAAAGCCTCTGCATTCAAATTCTCAATTGTGAGAACTACATTCTGTTTGCAAATTCGGCCATATTCTCCGTCTACCAAACAGTAGTCATCTGCTGGATAGGTTCCTGTACCAAAGTCCAAAGATAAACTTCATCAACAATAGTCTGTTCTTCTCGATAGAAACGTGGCTTCTCATTGGCTAAATATTCTACAGACACTGCACCATCCAAACACTCCTTAAACAATTATGTATACATGACATGTCTCATTTCTTTCCTTTATGCTTTCTTATACTACCGGATAACACGCAATTGATTATAAGCGGTTTAAGAAAACCATCATATAAAAGAAAGATTGATACGTCAAAGATATGTCACATACCTCGATTACATGATGAGAAGGAAATGGCCAACACCTACATGATGAGAAGTAAATGGCCAACGACCCTGCAACTTTAACAGAAGTTCAGTCATAGTTTAAAGGGTAAAGAAAACTTAAATACTACAGTTATGTAAATATTAAAATAAAACCTAAAGTTAATTATAACAGTATAACAGTTCAGCATATGTTAATTCCAAAAATCTTGTTTACCTTGTGCTTCAATGATGCACGATTCGACACATGAGCTTATCATCTTCAACTTATGTTCTACGAATAAGCCATAAGGTCAACCAAGTGACCCCAAAAGCAGAAAAAAGTGACTGAATAAGCCATAATTGTATTGGTCCATTTTGGAACTTTGGAGTAGTGGGACAAAAGGCAACCAAGAAGAAATACACATGCTTGAACATGCCTAAAAATATGTAATCCTATCTTCAGCACTATTATTACAATCAAATGATTTATGAACATACAACCTAAACATAATCTTCTTTAAGAAATTCAATGATTTTTTTCATTTCATGTTTCTTATGCACTTAGCATTTCATCAACCACATAATGGGCATCATTCAATTTACCACAAAATAATTTAGATTAGCAACATCTACATCAAACATATATGAAAATCAGGTTGCTTAAGCAGTTTAGAAAAAGCAATCTCAAACACACCTGGAAAATAACTGTATGCTTAGGAGCAATAAATAAATAAATAAATAAAATAAACACCAACTGATTTTGATTATACCTTAAAAACCATACATCATCTTCGATTAATTATCCGGATCTATGAAATACCGACCCGATCTTGTAAAAGAACCATTGTTACTACCTTTTTATCCCAGAAAAACTGGGCGGATGTGATCGAATGACAATTCAATATTTTAACAACCCTCCACTCATCTCACTACTTCCATTTTTTGTATGATTTTTTGTGGGTTTGATCGAATGACATGTTAATTGTCAAACAGAAGATATAAAAAACTTGCAGTTTTGAGTGTGTTTTTTTTAGATGAGAGAAGCTTCAAGAGAGGGTATTGTGAGTGTCTCGGAAGGTTCTAGGTTGTGTGGAGATTGGGAAAGCTAAACGGAAAACGGAGTGCACTGTTGCTCAAGCACTGTGCACTCCGTTATACTTAAACATAGGTAACCACTCATGTGATGCAACGTGTCCCATTAGCAAGAAAATATATGCAGACAGCCAATGACAAAAGTGATTAGATACATAATAGTCCCGTAATACATAGCCACTGAACGGCGTTTTCCTTTGGGTTTTAGAATATAGAATAATGTCGAATATTTTAGACTTATGTCCGAATTATAAACGTGGCCTTGCTATTAGCTGCCACGTGCATTTTTTTCCACTATCCAAAATAGGCTTTCTCTTCACATAAAAAAAAGGGGGTGTGTTTGTTGTTTCGAGATAGCAAGACAATAACCACAATTCTCAAATTTTCTTTCTTTCATTTTTTTTGATTTTTATAGTTTAGTTTTAATATTTTTTTTAAATAGTTAAACTTTGCAATACTCTTTTATATTTTGAATTATTAATCATCTTTTACCAATTTTTTTTTTTTTTTTGGTAAAAGGACAACAATCGCCGGTAAAATAATCATTTTTTACCTTTCTTACATCTAATATTGATTTCAATGATTTCAAGCAAGTTATTATAAAGTTTTTTTTTTTTATTTTTTTTTAAATACATATGTTAGTTTTGTTTATGTAATTCAAACCATTTGTAATAATTTCATTTTCATATCATTTTCTTTCTTAAAGTTCTTATAGTTTTATTAGTTTTCAGCTATATGTTAGTTTTGTTTATGTAATTCAAACCATTTGTAATAATTTCATTTTCATATCATTTTCTTTCTTAAAGTTCTTATAGTTTTTATTAGTTTTCAACTAAAAATCAGATGAAACTCGATCGTAGAAAATTAATTCATCACTCTTTCGAAACAATACTCGAAAGATCAATACTTAAAAATAAAAATACTTTTGTATTAAAGTTTTGTATAATCTATCTATTTTATAAATATTTTTAATGGTACTTAAAACGAATATATCAATGTGACATTTTCTTCTTATGTCACATATTTGGTGGCACTCGCCATATGAAGAATAACACGCTACATCTGCGTCAATCTAACATGTTAGTCAATTTGTAAGCACACAAAAATACACTTTAAATAAAAGAAGAAAGACACTTTTGCATATAACTTTTATTAAAGATTCAAGAATGTATCATTAGTTTAAATCCACAAATTTTGCTCTTGATATTGTTGACTATGAACGAAAGAGATTTAAGGCAACACTTGTACGCTATAAGTTTCATGTTATATTGTTTTGAGTGTTCACATGGAAAACTACAAACCTAAAATGATACGAATAGGTAAAGGTTTAAGGTTGGATGCCCCATACCTCGCTGCAGTGTGATTGAGCATTGTTGTTGTTGGTTTTTGAGGTTGTTTGATATTAGACTTTAGTAACGATATGGGTACGAAAAGTATACCAATTCTATATTGAGTTTCAAGTAGATGAGATGGGTACCCCCGATTGCAATCTTTCGAATAAGCTACAATCTTAAAAAGATGTTTAGCTGTTTGGCTCATTATTGTTGCTGGTAATTAATTAGAGTCACCTACAAGAACGTATCAAGTAGCATCGATACTTAGTGCCAGAAGCACTCCCGCTTCATTGACTTAGGCAGCCTCATCCACGATTACTAGCTCAAATCCCATGTAACTTAGCCTTTGCAGAATGCTTTCTTTACATCCAAAAACAGTGGTAAATATGACTGTAGCTTCATCCAAGAAACTTACTTCTAAATCTGAATTACCTAAACTCGTACCTTGATGAAACTGTTGTAATAACTTGTAATGAGACAATTTCGTACGATGTTTTTCTCTCTTGATAACTTCATCACGTAAGTCCCTCAACTGATCCTTTCTTGGTGGCCTTTTTTCCCCTCACACCTATCCTGTATTTGTGAGATTCTGTGAGTACTTTTTGTTATACCATTCTTCAATTTCACAATCTCATTGAACACTTCTTGATAGCTTTTACAAACATATGATTTAACTTTGGCATCAAGGCCAACCTCTTTAGTAGCATCCGTGTGAGAATTATAACCAATTCATACCATCTTAGGATTATATTTTGCCAAGTTCAGACTCAAAAATTCATTTTTCACGAGTAAAATATCATCTGTTGCTAAATTGGAAGGCGCGCAAACCATGATTTTTGGTTTCGTCGGCCACTTTATCTCTCTAAGGCCCATGTTGCCCATTTCTCTAATAATTTTGGCATCCATTCTGTTAAGGTACTTATCATACTCGACTATATGGCACATATTCGGTATACCAAGGGTGGTTAGCACAGGCCACGAAGTGAAGTTGGAAGGTTCAATGAACTACGCGAAGGGAAAAGGGTCTTCCTCATGCCCGGAGGTCCTTGAATTAATGTAAAGGGCAAAACATCTTGAAATACAGTTCACCTATTGTTGCCATCTGTATCTCATCATATTGCTTTGTGATGTGCTCCTTCATAAACTTAGAGTTGGGATCAATGTCAATTTTTTGTTCTTTCATCTTGTATTCACTGCATGTGATCGCTGGATCAAGAATAAACTGTTTCATTTGTGCCAATCAAACATGTTAGTTACAATCTATTCATACTAATAAAGCAAGATTTTGTTGAAGTGATTTTGGTAATATCATGATTCTGTTTGTCACTTTTGGCATACAAATAGTTATTTATAAATTATAATGTCATGCTTTTATTACTAAATATATATATATTTTTTTAAAGTTATACTTTACTCTATATCTGTATTTTGCATGATGCCAACTAATTCGATTGTTCTAACAATTTAATTCTTCTCTCAAACTGAAGGTATTTGGTTTCAAAGATTGAGAATGGGACTAAAAATATAATGGTATGAGTATATGAGCTTGAAATAGTGACTCATACCCTGATATGAGGAGATGTGCAAAACACACTTGAGCTAGGTTTTAGATAACACATTTTGACACTTATTATCTTAAAATTTCAGCCATACGTTTAAAAGATTTGTTGTCTCATTACCTATTTTTTATTTTAAAAAATGTATTTTATGTAATAATTAACTTATAAAACATAAGTAAATTTTAAATAATAATATTTTTTTTTGCTCTTTTTCTTTTGAGTAAACTGCAAAATACATCATTGTGGTTTACACATTTTGGCATCTTACATCCCTCTCAGAAACTTTTGGCAAAAAACATCACCCGTTAGGCAAACGTTTGCCACCCTACATCCCTCGTTAACCATGAGGACTTTTTATGCAAATTTTTTCTCCGTTATCTCTTAACGAGATTGATAATGTTACACCGTTAGCCTTCAGGACTAACGGTATTTGCACCGTTAGTCCTTTTTTTACGTTATCTCCATTTTTTTACGTTTCTCCGTTTTTTGTACGTTTTTATCCATTTTTTGTACGTTTTATCCATTTTTTTTACGTTTTATCCGTTTTTCTATGTTATTTGTACGTTTGATCAGGTTTTATCCATTTTTGGTACGTTTTATCCGTTTTTCTTTGTTATTTGTACAAAAGACGGATTAAAACGTAAAAAGAATGATAATTTAAGACGTACAAAAAAGAGAAAAGAAAATTGACAAAAAATGGATAAAACGTACAAAAAACGGATAAGGTGTACAAAAAACGTAAAAAAAATTATAATAAGTACAAAAAACAGGAAAAAACTAACAAAAACGGATAAAACGTACAAAAAACGGATAAAACATACAAAAAAAAGGGAAAACGTACAAAAAATGGATAAAGACATAAAAAACTGATAAAACGTACAAAAAACATACAAAAAATGGATAAATGCATACAAAAAATTGATAAAACGTAAAAAAAAACTGACAAAAACGGTTAAAACACACAAAAAATGGGTAAGAACGTAAAAAATGATAAAACATACAAAAAACGGAAAACAAAATAAATAAAATAAAAAAAAAACTGACAAAAAACGGATAATACGTAAAGAAAACGGATAAAACGTACAAAAAACGGAGAAACGTACAAAAAATGAAGATAACGTAAAAAAAGGACTAATGGTGCAAATACCATTAGTCCTGAAGGCTAACGGTGTAACATTATCAATCTCGTTAAGAGATAACGGAGAAAAAAATTGCATCTTTAGTCCTCATGGTTAACGAGGGATGTAGGGTGGCAAACGTTTGCCTAACGGGTGATGTATTTGACAAAAGTTTCTGACAAGGATGTAAGATGCCAAAATGTGTAAACCACATGAATGTATTTTGCAGTTTACTCTTTTCTTTTCTTTCAAACCTATACTAAATCTAAATGTAAACCCGCCTACAAACTAAACGCACCTAAACCTTTCCAAAACAACTTTTTAGGTATGTTTGGGAGAGGAGGCTTATTAGGGCTTATGGGCTTAAACTTTAAAAATACATCGGGCTTATATTATTAGCTCATTTGGCATAGAGGCTTATATTAATAGCCTCGGGCTTTTGAAATTATAAGTCTCATCCCGGAAAATGAGGCTAAAATTTTTAGATGGAGCTCATAATATGTTAAATTACTTGATTAGCCACAAAATATCTAATTAATTTAATTATATATCCGTTTTAGTAATTTTACAATAATAAGCTTCAACTTAAATTAATTTGTCAAACAAGTTAATAAAAATAAAAATAAATAAAAATACTAGTTTCGGCTTATAGCCGCAGCCGCAGCCTATTTTGTCTACCAAACATCCCCTAAATATTGAACCCATTCTCACCCGCGATTTTCATTCCTTATAAATACTTACTAAAGAATGCGAGAGAATTATTATTTAACGAAGAAGCCTTTCCCCTTCCCATCCTAGTGTGTATAAAAGTCCGCACAAATTTTTGAAAACCTACCTTCTGAAATCTCTCTGCGCCAACATCATGTAATCTGCTTAATTGGTGTTAATGAAACTTGTTGCATGTTCGTCCCTAAATAAGGTAAATTTAGCTTCGTTTTCGTATTTAATCAAGCTAGCCGATTATTGAAAATCATAAACTTTGCATGGGGATAATCATGGCACATAACAACTTTTTTTATTTTATTTTATTTATTTATTTATTTATTTTTTGTGAATGTTAATTTGCATAAGAAACTTGTTTAGGTATTCTGTATTAAGCAATATGTTGTTTGAGACTTTGTAGGTGATATTAAACTCAAAAGCTTACAAAAGTTAACTTGATGGGGTGTTTAGATTAGCTTATTTTTCCGGCTTAAGTGCTTATTTGATTTTGAAAAAGCTCATTAGCTCATTAGTTTTTTTTTTTTTTTTTTTTTTTTTTGGGATAATTAAATAACCTTATAAGCCGGGAAAATAAGCTAATCCAAACACCCCTAAGAATTTACAACTTGTTTACATAAGTTGTAAGTTCCAACTGGTTTGTAAATCTCATAAGCTAGGCTTACAATTGTTTTTCAACTTCCCTGGTAAACTTACTTTGTAGATCGATCAGGTAACAAATTTATCTCAATGATGGCCGCCTCAAGAGCAGTTCACATAATGTTATAAAAGAGATAAGTGTGTCACCCGGTGAAGCTGATATGGAGCTACACAAGGTACGAGCAGTAAACAATTGTGAAACACTTTGTATATTGTTCTATAGACACAAGGGAAAATTTTGCAAGATACTTTTATATGCTATGAAATTTTCCCTTGTGCTATTTAATAGCTTCAGAAGAATTGTTCCATTGGACAAAGACATTAAGATGGTTTGCGATTTTAAGTTTCTATCTACAAGAAAAAAAGAGTATCTAACGTATTCTATTTGCAGGCAATTCGTTCATGGCATATTGTTGGATGTCTAGCTGGATGCAATTCTATGAACATGCAAGTAATTGCTATAACTTTACATATTCCAGTTTCAGCTTTTTATAAATACTTTCTTTAAACATGTCTAGCTGCATTACATTTGTGAATTGTATGTGATTTTTGCAGTTATAAGTTATCACAATCCACAATGCATAAGAGGCCAAGCTATGATGATATTCTAGGAGCAAACATTGAGCCAACGTCATAATAACATCAGTGATCTTGAGATCCAAGCACGGATATGGTAAACCTATACACGATTTTTTTCATGCTTTATTGATTTTTTTGTCATTTTGTTTTTCATAATTATGTATGTTGTTTTGGGGATGTTCTTACATTCACATTAGATGTCCTAAAGTACCACTAGAGTGACTTTTGATAGGCTTCTAAACTGTCAAAAAGGGTTTAGGTTAACCTCTAAATATGAGTCAGGTTGGGTAGACCCAAAACACATTCTATCCAAAATGTTAAATTTATATGAATATTTAGTGAGAGTTAGAAACTATACTTTGAGCATGTTTGTTTAGTTGAACCCGTTAAAGCATAAAGATAGAAACAGATACATGGTATAAGTAGCAAAATCAACACAATTAACACACCATTAATCTTTCATTTGAATGTAAAAGAACATAGTGATTTCAAAGTTTTTGACATACATCAACAGTTCAGTGGACAAATATTAACAATTCAGCACCTACTCATACTTCTCGTAACATCTATTTTCTATTGCATCATTGATGAGAGCCTTCCAATCCCACACCGAGCGAGGTTACTCTCCTTTCCCAACACATGCATTAAACATTTTACTACATGTGTTGTTATATGAGAAAAACCAAACAAATTTAATATGGCTGGCATACCCAAAGTGCCCTTTTGGCGCGAGTCAAAGCTACATTCATCCTTCTCTTGTCACCAACAAACCCGATCCCGTTTGTTTTCACACATGTGAGTCTTCTCCTTGGAAAGCGTCGATTGTATCAATAGAAAGTTTTTAGAATTCTTCATATGACAACTATCCGAGGAAAAGTTCACGAAGGCATTTCACTTGACTCGTGTAGGGTGTAATTATCCCTACACGTATCTCATTCTCCCCTCGTACTAACTTATCTTCTCTTTAAGATTATCATAAAGCTCAAAACCCGCTAAACATTCTGCTTCATTATAAGGAGACTGAGAACCGGATGCATGCTGCGTTTGCCCGTTAACAAGATTATAAAATGTATACGGTTTTAAGCACTTGTAGTAAGGTTTGTTCCCTAGCTTCCTTATGGCCTCGCTATCTAGAGACGACTCATGTAAAAATGTTAAGCAGGAAACCGACTTATATGGCTATGCATCCAATGTTGAGTTTCAAGCAAATCGGATGTGTACATCCCAATTGCAATCTCTCGAACAAGCTATTATCATAACCTAATTGTTTAGCTTTTTGGCACATTAGTGTTGCCGGTAATTGTTTAGGGTCCCATACTAGAACATATCGAGTAGCTTTGACACTTAGTGCCAGAAGCACTCCCACCTCATTGACTTTGGCAGCTTTGTCTACAACTAGCACATCAAATTCCTAGTAATTTAGCTTTTGTAGTATACTTTCTCTACATTCGGACACTGTGGTGAATATGAGTGTTGCCTCATTCAAGCAACTCACCTTCAAACTTATGAAAAATTGAAACCAATTCATATCACGTTGGGCTTGTCTTTTCATAAGTTTGGAGGTGAGTTGCTTGAATGAGGCAACACTCATATTCACCATAGTCTCTGGATGTAGAGAAAGTATACTACAAAAGCTAAATTACAAGGCATTTGATCTACTAGTTGTAGATGAAGTTGCCCAAGTCAATGAGGCGCAGTGCTTCAGGCACTAAGTGTCGAAGCTACTCGATATTATCTAGTAGGGGACTCTAAACAATTACCGGCAACACTAATATGCCAAAAGCTAAACAATTATGTTATGATCGTAGCTTGTTTGAGAGATTTCAATTGGGGGTACCCATCCCATTTGCTTGAAACTCAACATCGGATGCATAGCCATATAAGTCGGTTTCCTGCTAAGCATTTTTACATGGGTCGTCTCTACGATAGCGAGGCCATAAGGAAGCCAGGGTACGAACCTTACTACAAGTGCTTAAAACCGTATACATTTTTTAATGTTGTTAACGGGCAAGAGCAACATGCATCCGGTTCTATGTCTCCTTATAATGAAGCACAATGTTTTGGGCTTTATTAAAATCTTAAAGAGAAGATGAAAAGTTAGTACGAGGGGAGAATGAGATACGTGTAGGGATAATTACACCCTACCCGAGTCAAGTAAAACGTCTTTGTGAACTTTTCAGGGAAAGTTGTCATATGAAGAATTCCAAAAACTTTCTATTGATACAATCCACACTTTCCAAGGACAAGAGCGAGTTGTGATTATCCTCACATGTGTGAAAACAAATGGGATTGGGTTTGTTGGTGACAAGAGAAGGATGAATGTAGCTTTGACTCGCGCCAAAAGGGCACTTTAGGTATGCCACTCATAGTAAATTTGTTTGGTTTTTCTCATATAACATATCAGTTTATTACTTGTTACTAACATATGTAGCAAAATGTTTAATGCAAGTGTTGGGAAATGAGAGTAGCCTCGCTCGGTGTGAGGATTAGAGGATCTCATCAATGATGCAATAGAAAATAGATGTTACGAGAAGTATGAGTAGGTGCTGAATTGTTAATATTTGTGCATTGAATATTTATGTATGTTGAAAACTTTGATATCACTACGTTCTTATACATTCAAATGAAAGATTAACGGTGTGTTAGTTTAATCATAAGACACTAAATATTCATATAAATTTAACATTTTGGATAGAATGTGTTTTAGGTCTACCCAACCCGACTCGTATTTAAACCCGTTTTGACGGTTTAGAAGCCCATCGAAAGTCACTCTAGTGGTACTTTAGGACATCAACTGTGGATGTGAGAACATCCCCAAAACAACATACTAAATTATGAAAAACAAAATGACAAAAAATCATATAGGCAGGAAAAAGGCTTACCCATCAGTGGAAGTTTATTGGGCCTCCATGTTTATCTTACCAATGTTTGTGATGCTATTGAAAAACTCTTAAAAGGCTTCTATATGGGTTAATATTCATTGGCTAAAGGGTGGTAGTATTTGAGATATTTCTGCCTATGTAAATTCATCTTGGTGTTGGGGCTAAGAGATAATATTACAAGGTTTATAGAATTCAGGATTAGAAGTGGGAAAAGGTGTAATGTTTGGTTTGATAAATGGCACTCAAATGGTCCTTTATGTAAATTGATCAACCATGGCATGCTCATTCAGCCCAGACTTAACTTAAAACCTAAGGTGTCTGATGATATTTGGAAGGATAGATTTATGGAAGTCCTTGATGTTCCAAATCCTGAGATTGATGATAAAGTGGTATGGATTAATAAAAAAAAGGTATGGAAAAGAATTTTTATGTCAATAAAGTTTGGAAATGTGCAAGACCTTGTGCTCCAAAAGTTATCTGGTAACACTTCGTCTCTAGACATGCTTTTGTTCTCTGGATGGCAATGAAGGGAAGGTTAAAAACACAAGACATGATATCTAAATGTTAAAGATATGTCATGTCCTTTCTGTATGGGATGTAAAGACTCTCATAGTCATCTATTCTTTCAATGTTATTTTTCTAGAAGGCTTTGGGGTGAATTGATTACTGGAATTGTTAACAAACCAGCAAAAAATAGCATTTCGAGTGTTATCCAAAGGCTTGTTCTTGGGGATGCTGTGTATTTCATTTGGCAAGAAAGGAATTTCAGGTTGTTTAGACTTTAGAAAGGTTGAAAGGACTGTGGATACCCTGCTTATGCAGCACATTATTGAAACTGTAAGACTTAAACTTATGGGCTTGAATTTGAAGTATATTGTAGAAGTTAAGAAAGCTGCCGAGATATGGAGACTACATCCTAACATAAATCCTTACAATAAAGTCACATTTAAGGATAACGTTAAGGAGGATATGCAGTCAAATGATAATGAATAATGTCATATTTTATGGTTACATAGTCTTATGATAAGTCTATGTATATTGATCAGTGGGAAATCTTTCTTCATTGGTTGCAAATATTGGTGTTTGATTATTGACAAAAGTAATAATGGTTTTGCAACAAAATTTTCATCATTGATGAAGGAGTGTTTGGATAAGTGGTTTAAGAAAATACAACTGAAGCCTTAATGTATAGTCTTCCTTTCCTGGTCTAGTAAAGTGTAGATGAACAGCTTTCTATTCCTTGGTCTGGTGGGTTATGTAGTCTAAAGGAAATGTAGGTTGTTGTTTTCTGCTTTCCTATCTGGTTGTTGCTGACTTTTGCAGTCAAAGTCATTCTAGATTTTTGGCAGACTTGGTAAATGTCATGACCAAAATCTATGTTTCATCTGTTAGTTGTCTTTTGGTATTAACTCGGATGTTTTCTGTTGGATATTTTCTTAGAAAGTTCAGTGTGGGTGTGTTTGGGTTATTGAGTAGATAGCTAACAAACATTTGAATATTGAAATTCCTTGTCCATGATTAGTGAGTGCATGAAAGATTACTTTTCTATGGATTTGGTTTTTTCTATTCAGTTAACGGTTGTAGTTTATATGGGTTGTGATTTCCTCTTGGTGAACTGAACTTATATTATATCCAACGAGCAGACTTGGTAATTTTCATAGGTATAAGTCAGTTTTGAATTTTTGCTATGGGTTATTATGGATACTTCTATGCTAAGGATCTTGTCCTTCAGTTAGGTTCCGTTTCTTTTTCTTTTGCAAGCTCTGTCCTATAATGGGAGTAGGACCCATTCACATATATTAACATTTTTTATTTGATGGGTCCACTAGCTTTTGTTACAAAGTCTGTCTATTAAAGGGATACTAGACGAATACCCGTGCATAGCAACGGGATTTATAGCGGCAGATAGTTATACTGATGCTTTGGTTAAGTGTAACTATAGTTATCTTCCGCTAGAAAATTCCGTTGTCATGCATGGGTACTCGTCTAGTTATTTTCGAAACCTCCAACATGCATATGTCTCTTTTTATATAACATGTGCATAACCCATTGATATGTCTGTAAATCAAAAGTAAAGTGGTCAACTATCATCTAAGAAAAATAGTAATATTTTTTTTTAGTGTGTGTGTGTATTGTATTTAGTTTCGATCAAACTTTAACGGCAATTAATATTATAGTCGAGTATTGTATTTAATAGCCGTGTACCCTGGCCTAGCGGAAGCGGTGTATAGTTTTTGACAAAATTCATTTTGTGTTTTTGGTAATGTTTAGGGCTGAGCACCGGGTCAAACCCGACCCGAACCGAAAACTGAATAAGGTTAAAACATGAACCAAACCGAGTAAAAGCTATTGAAACTGAAACCGAACCGAATAATAATAAAAGTTTGAAGATTTGGGAATTAAACATAATGTTTGAAGATTTTATAGCGACAAATAGTTTATTGATAAAAAAAAATTATAGGTTATAAACGAAAAATAATAAAAGTTTGAAGATTTGGGAATTAAACATAATGTTTTGAAACCCGGTTCGACCCGGGTGGTTCAACCGGTTGAACAATTTTGGTCGAAAAATTGGTCGATTTAAACCGGTTCAACTTGCTAGGTTGGGTCGAAAATGTGTCCCTTCTACCTCTTGTAAAGTTGGGTCTCAACATCAACCCATATTGTCGGTGCCCATCACATGAGCAAGTACTTGGTATATTATAAAAGAAAATAATACAAATATATAATACTTCCTCCGTCTCAATTTAATTGTCCATCTTTCCTTTCTGGTACGTCCCAAATTAATTGTCTAATACTAAAAATAGATATGTGAGTTTGGTCAAGTTTACTATATTACTCTAAGTTGAAATTAATATTACAAATTTTAAAGAAGTGTTAATTAATTGGTTAAGGGTAAATCTGTTATTTGGCAAAAAAGTAAGAAAGAGAAAGCTGTATTAATTATGTTTTTCTTAAACGGTGTGTTTTTTTATCAGGGGACAATAATTTTGGGACGGAGGTAGTAATAGCATTGTACCCTTGCGTTGTATCGGAAACTTTATTTACAAACCAAAAAATTAAAAGTAAACCAAAATACATCTAAATTGGAAGACTTGCTTTGCAACATGGACACATTTTTAAAAGACATGTGAACACACAGTTAAACTTTAAAAAAAACATATAGATAAACACGATGTACATTCTTTTCAAAACCTGAAAAATATATTTAAATTTGAATAAAAGGTTTATGGTTTTATTTCTCGAGACAAATATGTAGAAGAAGAATAATCATAGATAATCAAAGGAACTATAGCTTTAGTGTTTATCAATAACAATTTTGATACCAACAAAGTTTGGATATATCCCAGAAATGAAAATTGTAGCAATTGCAGTAAAACCATAATATGTTTATAGGAGACATCAATTATAATAGAATACAAAAAAAGTGTGTAAGTTTCTTACTACATTAATGAATTAATCAATGAAATATATTTCAATGCCCTTATTATATAGATTGAGTCCTTCTCTATTGTGTCACATACAGCAATGTCAACACTTTTGCTTGGATGTTCTATTCTTCATGACTGCATGAGTTGTTTTAGCTTCTTCTTGTGGCCCATCTTTATTTGGAGATTTTCATTCTTTATTTCTCTATTCTTATCCTGTACCAATAAAGATAAGTATAATGACATTTTCCATATAAGCAATGTCACTTGTCTAATTTTTGTCTAGAACTCGGTAACCAATTTTATTTTGACCCATATTAGGCTCAAAACTTTAAAAAAGTTAGGCTAATCTTCCAGATTGTCGGTTCTTAGGTGCCACACGAGAGGAAAAAAAAGTCAATCTGGTCAAGGTTATCAACACGTCATAATATTATTATGATCACGTTATCAAATTATGCCTTGTGGCACCTAAGTGCGTCAATTTAAACTAATTAGCATTATGAATTTGAGACATAATTATGGCTTCTTGCATCTGCTGATACCCTCAACCAAAATTGATACGGCTTGATGCATACCCTCAACCAACTTATGTCTTATATAGGTAACACCTAAAGAACATTTCTAGAATTCTAATGAATATGAAATTCTTAATGATCAGGATAACATTAAAGTTAGTGGTCATAATGTCATCTATCAAGATTTGGAAAGTTTTTAACTCGTGCCTTTTACTCCGTAATAGATAAGCCTAAAGTTGGCTACTTGGCTACCCATAAGCAATAACCCCTATTTTTTAGTACTGGAATCTTTGAATATGGTGCCTTACTAATCACACAAGAGGACTAAAAATATCGATTGAACTTTTAGACCGATTAAACTAATTAGTACTATAATCTCGACACATATTTAGGCTGGCCATAAAACTCAAACTTGTATTCAATTAATCAAATACGGAGTATAAAAGAAGTGTTAAGATATAGACAAACTTACTTGAACTTGATCTCCTCTATGTCTCAAGTCTTTAACAAAAACAAAACCTTTAGTTAAGAGTGAGTTTTGCTTTACCTCTCACATTGAGGGTATCTCCAATAGACCATTTTCCATGCCTAACATATGCTTCCTCCTACTTGACCACAGTAGAAAAACACATTACAGTATGTCTAAGACCATCATATAATCAATCCAACCCGCCGAAACTACCCGCTGAAACCACCTGCTACTGCTGAAACCAACACGCTGAAAAACAGAAACCGTTAGTAAAAAAGACCCTATCCACACCATCTACTCTGAACGCTCAGAAAAAGAATGGGAAAAAGGATCCCAGGAAACCTCACAGTCACGCCCCAAGGTTTTAACCCCCCAAACACCCACCCATCACTCAATGAAAAGATGAGACCTATCAAATCTACGACCAGGATTTTCATATATGCGTGAAATTGTCTAACCAAAACTCTCTCACCCCAACGATAATGTAGAACCACCAATACACACTACTGGAACAATACAACCAAACACCAGCACCCACCTTATATCTCCTATAATCAGCGCCATCAACTGCCAAAAGATTAGAGCCGGTTATAATAAATTCTTAAAGATTAACACATTTTTTTTTAATTTATCTAATACGACATTCGATATGTAGATTATACATGTGGATATGTTATTAAACTTTTTAAGATTAAAAGTAACAATTTTTTTCATGTACGAATTTGAAGCATAAACATTTAGTCATTTAAGTAAAAGACAAACTAAATTGATAACACAAGTATGTGTGAAAATAAACATCACAGCAAGTACACATGGCATATCATTAATTTATAATTTTGGCAAGCCAAACTTTTTAATACTACTGATATTTTTAAAGACATACCTAGCCATGATCATGAAGCTAAACCCACCAATCCTATCTTATTAAAACATATTAAATAAAAATGTATCTAAATATATTAGCACGTGACTATAAAGTTCCAATAGATACCTTGTTGACAGAAAAAATGAATTAGCGTACATTGGCTATCACCATGAGTAGATACATCACTGATGGTCTCTCCTTCCTCTCCCTCTTATAAGTCTTCTGATATATCAACAACCGCTTTTATGCGACCCCTTTTCACGCTCCATGCAACTTTTGGACGCTGTATGACCATAACCAACACTTGGAAAAGTCCCATACGCCCATTACCCTTTTGCACAGGTAATTTCATTCCAAACAGACCACTTAGCATAGAGTGTTAAAAGTTTCAAATTGCAAGAAAAAAAATTTCTCCCTACCTTAGGGGGTGTTTGGGATTGCCTTTTTTTTTTTTTTTTTTTTTTTGGGGGGGGGGGGGGGGGGGGTTGCTCTTTTTTTTTGAATGACGAAACATACAATAATCTTTGGTCAGACATTATATACAACAACAAAACTGAGAGAGAAGGAGAGGGTAGGCTTACCATTAGTGAATGACAATGAAACACTGTCATTGAATAGTCTTTGTTGTTTGTCAACAAAATCATAGTCTTATCTGCTAATTAGGAAGGAAGAATAGAATATGACAGATTTCAACACAAAATCATTACTTGGAATCAAATATACCTTTCATTATTATAAACTCAACTTCCATTCCTTGATGATACAAAGGCTGATTTCTGTTGTACTTGACCCACCGCCATGATTGTCCGGCCAAGATACACATAAGGTTTAGAAAGTACCACTATCACAATTGCCATTTGACTGCCTGTTGCAATGAAGAACAACTCATTAATTGATATAATCGATTTAAGTAATACACATTATTATTTTAGGAAATTAAAATAGTTAAACAAATATTCTTAAATCCCCAAGATACTCACCTCATGTTCAGCTTAGTGTGTGTTCAGCTTGTACATCTTCAGCTTGTGCGTCTTCAGATGCAAATGATGGTTTTAGTAGTGGTGGCAGATTTAGAAGGTGGCGGCGGCGGATTTAGAGAGGGTGTAGGTTTGTGTGTTTTAGGTTTAGAGAGAGAAGGGAGCAGATTTGTGGTGAGTGTGTGTTTTGTGGATGGGTGTCTGAATCTCTGTTGGGGACGTTTGAATAATCAAGGGCAAAGTGTATTTAATGTCTTGAATACTGTTGGGGACGTTTGAATAATCAAGAGCAAAGTATGTGTATGTAATTATAGTTACATCTTTAATGCGCATGTAGGTGAATACTGTTGGGGGCGTTTGATTTATTATGCATGAAATAGGCAGGTATGGACACAAGGGCATTTTCGGTATTAATGAAAGTTCAGTTTTCACATTTGACTCAAGATTGACCAAATCTCTTTTATAATTAGTAAAGATAAAACCTCACATGTTACCAACCAGACGTTCTAAGAGAAGGGGGACCCACCCGGACCCACATGCCCTTAACTAACAAATAAAAGTAAACAAGGCCTTAAAGTGTTTTTTGCTAAGATTTTTCGTATCAAGTCTTTAGTATTGGAATGCGCCTTTTGATTGTATGAGCTTGAGAAATGTCCAAGGCGATTTGAACTTTAAACAAAGTTTAGCTATTTAGGGATCTGTCCTAAAAGTATTAACTTAACTATTTTTCTTAAATAAAAAATTAGTAGAATTGAACGGCAAAATAAACATTGTCAGAATATAACGTTCTATGTCAATGTCCGGTTTAAACCAAGTGAGTAGTTGTTTTGATCAATTTCAATATCAAACAGCCACTTGAGAAACTTATTAAGCAGATCGATAATTAACAGTTTTTAATTCGATCCGACAATTTATTAAGCAGATAATTAATAGCTTTTAATTTGATTCAGCAGATAAAACCAACTGCAATCTATCGGGTCTCAGATACTGAATCCAACATCCTTTCTACAGTACCTGCAGTTATATAAAAAAAACGATACAATCACTGCAACTACCTCCTTTCGGATGTAATTATCAGCATGTGTGATGTGCTTTTCTTGCTTTCGGAAATTCACTCACATAATTTTAATGCTTTTTATTAGTTCATATTTTATGCTTTCGAGCATTCACACAAGACAATGCTGACAAGTATTTATGATGAATGGTGATGCTCCTATTTAACAAAGTGAATCAGTCTATCCAAACGAGATTTCATGGCCAGTGCATGTTTGTTTAATATTAACAACTCAACACCTAGTGGACAGGCTTAAAAAACTCAGCAGGCGCCTTGATTCCTCTCTATATGGAACTCTCGTTTGCGCTTCTTGCCTGCTGCTTCTAAACCGCTTCCACCTTCTCCAATATGAGGGATTGCACGAGGGAAGATTACAGACCTGTTGCGAGTAGATGTTTACAATAAGCAACAAAAACAATGTTTGTAACCGATACTAGTCTGATTAAACAAACAAATATATTATGAACCTGCATAGGTGCGGACCGATACATCGATGTGAAACATGAATGATGTGACTGTTGTCATTGTTATTCACTTCAGCAACTAACACCTCAAGTAATTCAGTCTGATTCCCGAACTTGTTGCCAAAGTTGATAGCATCAACAGCCACACCGCTATGTTTTAACTCTATTCCAAATGTCTTCAGATGATCCTCCAAATCATATATAGGACTGAAAGCGAAGAAACACACACACACAAAGTTATATAATTGTTAAGAGTAAATTAAACATATTGCATTAATATATGTGTGCATAAACATGCATACCCTCCAGCAAACACAACAATTCTTTTATGCACCTTTTTGTTTTTAATTCTAGGATGGACCAAACTTGACTTAGCAATCCGTAGCGCATCTACTAAGTTTGTGCGCTTATCATCATCGATACCTTCTCGAAATATGGCTGAGTAACAAATAAAATTGATAACTAAACATAAATCATATAAAAAGTGTGACATGTATAATCAAGCCATAATCAATTTAAGTAATAAGCTAACCAAGAAGCACTACAACATAAATCACTTTTAGAGGCAGACAGTGTAGACGCCAAAAGTGGGTTTTTTTGGTCGCTAATACTTTTGGCGACAGAGGGTTGTCACCCAAAAGGTTGTCGCGTATAGTCCGTCACAAAAAGTTTTTGAGTCAAATGGTTTCTACTTTTGGCGACAAAACAGTGGGACCCACTATTTTCAACCAAATTGTTTTGACTGGAGTGGGCCCTTGCTTTTAGCGACCAAGGTGTTGTCACTAAATGATTTTTCATAATTTATTTTTTTTATTATTTGTTTACTAAAAAAAATATTTAAAAATAAAATAAAAAATAGAAAAAGGTGGGAATCATTTGGCGACGACACCATTTGTCACAAAAACCAGAAAGTCAAACCGGTCCAGTTTTTTTTGTCACTTTTAGCGACGAAAGTTCCAACTTTTGGAGACAGCTAGATAGTCGCTAAACGTAGCTGTGCAGGAAAAAAAACAGCAGCATTGCTGCAATTCCAAATTTATTCCGGAAAAAATTACCAAATCCAATGCCATAAATCACCCAAATCCATAATGCAAAATGTTTCCATTCATTCATTCATTCAAAACCGACGAATTACAAAAGAAGATCCATACAAATACTAATAGTTTCGCTAATATACGTATTCAAATTGAAAAAGAAAGATCCATACATCATACTAAATAATACTACCAAACTCACTACTACCACCATCATTACCAAACTCACTACTCGTCATCATCAGACGCGTCATCAAACTCACTACTACTACCATCATAACCAACATCATGCCCACTATTACCATCACCACCATCATCATCTTCATCAACATTTATCGGTTTGTAACAGTTATCAAGGTCGAGATTAGAACTAGGGTCGGAATGAGTAGTACTAGGACCGCCACAATCATATGTTGAACCAGGAAACATAGGAGTGCATGAGTCGGGCATTTGAAACTGTGAAGTGGGTGTACCTTGTTGACGGTTGTAGAAATCCATAAATTTCTTAAGCAAGTTTCTTTGCTCCTGTAGCTCAATAGCATGCTGCTTCTTCGTCTCTTCAATCTCCTCCCGAGTACAGAAACCTAGGTCCACTTGTGAGATCCTAGAACTCGAGCCCGTGCCCGGTACCACCCTGCCTACACCCGCAATATGTCCTCGATTTTGAGAATGCAGGACTTCATTGATGATTTGGAGGTCTGTCTTGGGATCCATTTTTTTTTGTTTGATTGCATCTTGAATCGCCATCATTTCTCCCTGTGTAGTTCAAAAATAACAAGAAAGTTAATATTACAAATGACGAATACGGTCAGATATGCGAATAAGTTCTTCGTGTCAATTAACAAATAATTAATACCAAATAATCAAACATCACTTGATCCGAAAATGTAACAGTAAAAGGAAAGGTTTCTTACTCTATTTTGTACAAGTTAACAATAACAAAAACTACATGTGCAAACTAAACAGAAACTTTTAACATATCTGACGCGTAAAAAGTAGAATAAACTTGAAAAAAATGTTGGTTCGTTATCAATTTTCATTTTTGGGAGTAGTAGTTTAAATATCTGAACAACATGAAACAAGAATAAAAACCATGAACAAAATATATAAACAACCAATTACTGAAATGGTGATCATATTTGTCAAGAATGGAACTGCTAACACACAACAAAAGTAGTGGCGTGGGCTGGTTGGGGTTGCTAAAAATCCAACCTTTTTGGGAGTCCTACGAAACGACTAAATTGGTCTACATACACATGAGAAATATAAGTTATGTTATTTCCATAAATATAACTAAAAAACTTCAAGTGCCCACCACCACCTGAGCTTACATATGATCAGTTCACCAAGACACCAGCCATAATTAGCTTTTCGAACATAATTAAGACACCAACCTTTCTCCCTATAGGACCACTATCTGGAAATGTAGAACTACATCTAAACAAACTCTCAGCACAAACAGATGCACCCGCTCATTATGTGTATCTGAGTATTCGCTACACTAAAAAACACACTCTGCATTCAACCGACTTGAAGGATAGTGGTTTTCTGTTTTAAACGTTGTCCTATATCTACTACAGCAATAGTCAGTTTAATGCTACATCTGCAGTTACATATTTGCATACCTATCTCTGGATTCCTATGTTATCCGCCAATCTCTGAACTTATAATTAACTCAGATCTAACAAAAATGGCTCTGTTCAGCCATAGTTATCTGACCATATACAAGTTTACAAAAAGCTTTAGCTTATGATGCTCACTAGATGCCTAATTAGTAGTGTTTGAGTTACCATAACACAAAGACAAAAATAATAATAATAATAATAATATTAATAATAAAAATAAAAATAAGTAAATAAATTTAAAAAAAAAAAGAAAAAAAAGTGGGCTTACATATAAAGTTTCGTTTTCCTTAGTCTTGAACTGGCCCTTTTTGTCCGTATGATTTTTCCTCCAAGTCTCGACCAAGTCCTCGTGTTTCTTTTCATTTAAGAACTATAAATAAACAACAGAAAACAAATTAATAGCAAAGTATACATAAACAATATAAAACCTTTAAAATAATACAAAAAATAAAAATAACAAAGAAGCATACGAATTGGTGTCTTCCTCGCGCGAAAGACATCGATCCTTGGTGTGTCGTCACTTTGTTTTTGGATCTGTTCTTCGAATTCCTCTCTGATTGTTTCATTCGTTTCGGATCGGCCCAGAAGTTAACGAGCTTCTGCCACTCATCATCTCCTGCTTTCCAATTCGGCGGCTTTCTATTTCTTGCCTCTTCGACCGAATCCACTGAATCAAACCACTTCCTTTTGAACCTATTTTTGTTACCTGAGTAGCACTTCGCAAAATCCTTCCGGAGCCCCTCTCTCACCAAGCTCCCCACAGTCCTTTTTTCGTTTTTTACTAGGATTATAGTCTGGTCACTGAGGTGGGGTTGCAACTTGAAATACCTCTGCAAAGAAATACACACATTTATATAAACACACTTTAAAATACACACATATATAAACATTCGATAACAATAAAAATATAAATAAAATAAACAAGACCTGGAGGTTAGGGATTAACGTCGCCTTTTCTACTTCAGGAACTTTATCCCATGACTCGTAATACTGGGGAATTTTCCTAACTAATTCCCCAGCATAGGTAGTAAAGTTACCCGAATATCGGCCTACTGGTTTGAACGTCTTCAGATCCCCCACATCGAAATCTATCTCAAGGGGTTGATTGTTATTTTGTTTGAAGTTCTTTTTCAACGCCTTGTGTTTGGTTGGACCGCGTTTCCCGGATCCTACAAATATAATTGGTGAGTCAAAAAAATACAAGTAATCAAATTAAAGGTTATAAAATAATCCGCAATTTCTTACCTTCACACTGGTAGGGTAGACGCTTAGGCTGTCGATCCTCAGGAGGAGCACCACCTGCATCCCCTCCATGGTAGCCAGGAGCAACACACGCCATCTGTAAAAATACCAAGTACAATAACATAATATTTCGTTGCCAAAATTATAGACAAAAACTGAATTCACAGCATGCTTATTATTACTGTATTAGAAAATTACAAATTGCACTTGTAGTTGCCAAATTCAATTCCAATATAAATAGTAACAAATCATATTAGTGTACATTACAATATACATGGCAGTAAGCTTAAAAAAACAATAGGCTAATATGGTAGCAAGGTAATAATAACAATAAGCTCATAAAAAACATGGCCTTCTATAGGATAGATGATAAAAACTAAACTAACTTGTATGCCCAGACGTTTAAGGAAAGTAAAAAAGAAACACTAAACTCAGTACTTTACATTCCAAGGCTCAAATTAAACCAAGAAAAAAACAAGACTTTATAATCAAACTAACAAAAAGAATACAATCCATTCCAAGGAGTAAGCTCAGGCCAAAAAAAAATGCAGTAAGCTCATGCAATAAGATTTATTGACAGGTCACGGTATCTTATCGAGTTTATCGGGTCAACCCGTTAACCCGATGACAAACTAAATAAGACCCTAACCCGACCCTACTATGTTATCGGATCTATCGGGTCAACCCGTTAAACAATATTTTAATCCATTTATTCCCAATATTTATGTATTCCCATTACAGCAGACTGTCCTAATTCAAATATATTAGGAGATCAAGTCATTTTGCATATTAAGCTCCCCACGCACAAATTAAGTTCTACTGTATCTTGTACACTGATCTAGCAGAACAATTTTACTATCTTGTACACTGATCTAGCAGATCAAGTCAATTTTGAACAATCATGTTGCAATTCCAAATTCAAAGATATTGCCAACTAAAGTGAAATTAGACAAATACAAAGGACAACTAACTGAGATATCGAAAATTAAAATAGAGAAGTATATCAAGTTACAGAATAATACATTAAGAGAAGTATATCAAGTGAAGTTGGTCTTTCTTCTACTCCAAATTATAATGTCAGTTATGCAAAAACAAAGTGATGCACATACAGTAGCAAATACCAATTACAGTTTATTAAGTGGCTCATATGTGAAAACCAATCGACATAAAACTTGGCATACACATTCAAAGAAATTGTGTATCACTGGTACTTAAACCACATACGAACAATATACAACTTTTTAGTTTCATACTTCAACAAATTGACATATAACAGCATATAAAACAATAATAAAAAGTTTAGAATAATTACCCCAAAAGATTGAATGAAAAGCTTCAAACCAAAAAATCGGTTTCAGTATATGTGGGTGTTGAATTGTAGGTGAAAGGTGAAAGATTTGGTGGTTAAATGGTGAGTTTTGAAAGGGGTTTTTAGGGTTGCTACTACAGAAGAGGTGAACAACTGATAAACTGGTATTTATGTGATTTGTTGGTGTCGTTGCAACCAAAACCGTTCCCACTCTTTCCATTTGCCGCTAGTATTTTCGACCTCCATGATTTTGCGATTGCCCGCCAACGGTTGGAATGAAGACTCTGTCAAAGCGATAGGGGTAGTGGTGTTAAGTGCTTATTTATGTTAAACTTATGATATACAAAATTGAAATACTTAAAAGTTATACTTACCTTATCAACAACTGTATCCGAACATATGAAATTATAATAATATAAAAATAAAAATAAAAACAAATGTCTTCTTAACACTTCTTGTCTATATACATTATTGATATTCCTGTAAAAAAAATGAATTATATTAATATGTTTGAATATTATTGAGGTGGAAAAACGGGCGGGCACGGGCACAGGCTAAAACGGGCACGGGTCATAATGGGCACGAGCTTAAACCGCTAAACGGACACGGGCCAAACGGGCACATGTTATACAAATTGCTTCAAAAAAGATTTAAAACAACAAAATAAATTCCTTAAACATATCTTATTATATTTAAAAACTTAAATATATCATATGTATAAGTTTTTCTTTAAAAACGATCGTAATATTCTTCGATTGAGAAAAAAATATGTGCCCGTTAGTACCCATTTAAAATTTCAATAGGCTATATGTGCCTCGTGAACCTTTCTCTTCGGGAGCAAGCTGTAATCGAATTCGCATTGAGACCATGTCTTTTCGAGCATTAACTCCATCTTTTGTTTTCCCAGGAATGTTCAACAATAGCCCTATCAAGCTATCACAAACATTCTTTTCAATATGCATTACATCTAGGCAATGTCGGACACTAAATGCTCCCAATAAGGCAAATCCCAAAATATTGAACTTTTTTTCCATTTTCCTTTAGGGATTCGACTTTTTTTTTTTATTTTCCGAACATGGTGTTTAAATCTTTAACTCGGGAAAGTGCATCTTTTCCATCAAATCGTTTTCTTACCTTTCCGTCCTCAACGCTCCCATCAAACTCCTTTTTCATATTACGATACGGGTGATCAGTTTCAAGCGATCTTCGATGACCCATGAACATAGTCTTTTTGCAATTTTTTATCCACCTCGAAGACATCTGATCTTCACATATAGGACACGCAAATTTACCTTTCGTTTTATACCCGGACAGATTGCCATATGCCGGAAAATCACTTATGGTACAAAAAATCATGGCTCTGAATTTGAAGGTTTCCTTCTTATACGCATCATAGACGTCAACGCCGTCTTCCCATAAAGTTGTCATGTCTTCAATCAAAGGAGCCAAATAAACATCAATGTCGTTACCAGGTTGTTTCGGACCATGAATTAACAATGACATCATAATGTATTTACGTTTCATGCATAACCATGGTGGAAGATTGTAGACACATAGAAGAACTGGCCAAGTACTATGTTGACTACTCATGTTTCCGAAGGGGTTGATTCCATCCGAACTAAGTCCAAACCGTATATTTCTAATATCACCACTGAATTTCTCATATTTATTATTAATTTTTCTCCATTGAGGTGAATCAGCCGCATCTCTTAATTTTCCATCCTTTCTACGTTTTTCGGAATGCCAACGCAACAATTTTGCATCTTTCTCATTTCCAAATAATCGTTTGAGTCTTGGAATGATTGGTAAATACCACAATAATTTACGGGGGGAGGGGGGGGGGGGTTATTCTCCACATTCCCCATACCCTGCCCCGGCGAGATTGGATCTGTTGTTGTTGTTGTTGTGCCATTATTCACCACATTAACGCTTACTTTTGTTCCCTTTTTACTCTTATACCTCGATTCATTACAAATAACACAATTATGAAGATCTTTGTACTCTTTTCTATATAGTATACAATCATTTGGACACGCATCTATTCTTTCAATCTCTAATCCCATTGGACACATCATCTTTTTAGCTTGATACACTGAAACTGGTAACCCATTATCTTCAGGAAGCATTTCATGGAAGGTCTCCAATATAGTTGTGAAACTTATGTCACTTAAACCATATTGTGCTTTCACCTTAAACAACCTTATAATAGCTGAAAGCTTAGAAAACTTTGTACAACCTGTATACAATGGTTTTTCTGAGTCCTCAAATAGTTTCTGCAGTTTTTCTTCATCATCATCACCAATAGTACCCTCCATATTATTAAACATCTCAGCTTTATTTGTTAAGTCACCACTAATGCGTGAATTGTTATTTTCATTTTCATTAACTATCGGAACTGACATGTTTACATTTTCGTTAGATACAGGAACCGATGTACTACTAGATACGGGAACCAACGTACCATTATCAACGAGTAATTCACCATGTCTTGACCAACAAGTATACTTTCGTACAAACTCACGTGAACCGATGAGTCGACCGGGTCAATTAAAAACACGGGTTTTAAAACATTGGTTACAACTTGTGCAACATTTTGTGGCCCAACATCCTAATGCCTTTGCCAACATAATCAAATATAAACTCCCCTGTATGAGATTATAGGGAACATTCAACCGAAGAAAGAAAATTTGTACCTTCCCTAAAGTTCACACCAAAATTCATTATGCTTCTTCGCTTTCGATCTGTCCACCCATCTGTCATAACTGAACAACAATTTTGTGCCCACTTTTCTTCTTGTTTCTTGAGAAGTCCTTTAGTTAATCATAAAGTTTATGCATATAATATATATCTACGATGGTGTAAACGCATGTAGCTTTTACATATACGAAACATGATTGTTGTACTACACATATTTTATGGGGTTATTCTCATCATATCGTTTGAAAATCTACCCTACACAATGTATATTCTTACGTGTATGTTTGCAACACAAATGATAGTGTGGGAAATTAATATTCAACACAAATGTAAACTACAATGAAAGTTCAACCAAATCATATACAACTTGAACTTGGAAACTTACCGATGAGTGGTGGTGGTTGGACTGTGGACGGCGGGATGATGGGGAGAGGCTTTCCAAGCTGCATGTAAGACTTGAGGGTTCAGAGTAAAAAACCTAGATCTAAAAAAGTAAAAAGTAAAAAATGAAACCTTATCACTTTATTAGTTTATAATGTCAAGGTCAATGAGTGGTAGATACTGTTAGACTATTACATTGATTGAAAACATAAATATGAATTAAGTTTTAAAATTACTAGGCATAAAAGAAATAGTTTAAATACTACAAATTCAAGTCCAAATCCCCAAATCCTTTAAATGCTCCTAAAAATGGCGTCACACCTTACGATATGCGTGCCTTTGCGCGCCTTTTTACGCCTTAACCCATGCCACGCCTTAAGCCGACACCAAGGTCCATTTCATGACGGCGAGGTTAAGCCTCGCGCCTTTTTGAACACTGGTTATTGATGTTGTAGTAGTTGTTGTTGTTTAATGTTTTAATGTTAATGTGAGTTGACCTATTATTTCCAAAAAGTTGTACTAACCTACAACATTAACACCAACCACCAAGCAATATTCTTCTTATATTCGATCGGGTTTAAGTTGCATATCGTAAAACATTAGGAAATCCAAACGTGCATAACTCTCTGTTTCTGTCACAGTCGCCATAGTTACGCCAACCTTTTCGATTAGACTCCCAAGCTTACTACTACTCGATAGTTTTTGTATGTTCGATGTCTGAACCAACTCCCCAGTCTAATCCGAGTTCTCCTACAACTACCTTAGTATCATCTCGACCAATTCGTTTAACATAACTTGTATATCAATTTCATCTCGAGTCATCGGTTTAACATTTAATGTATATCAATATCATTTTAACTCGCCCATTTAACATACATTGTATATCAATATCATCTCGACTAATTTATATATCTTCTATTTTTGTAATAATTATGAATAATTTTAAAAACAATTTTAAATAGAAATCCACTTAATACGTTAATAAAATATTATTTTTGTGAATAAACAAATTTATATATCTTATAAAATTATTTTAACAAGTATAAATAATTTTAAACACACTTCAACTACTAATCTAATTTTCATAACTTAATCAAATTGTAATTTTTTGAATAAACTAATTTACATATTTAAAAAAAAATAACTTTAACAACTATAAATAATTTTATTAAAAAAAATTGAATTCAACTTTTAGCAACGACGATGTTGTCGCTAAAAGTGTTGCAGGATTTTTTTAATTTTATTTTGCGGTTATTTTATTTTCGGTAAAATTATTAAATTTTGTAAACTAACTTTTAGAGACAACTCATGTTGTCGCCAAATGTAAGGCATGATTTTTTAAATATTCGGGCCTATTTAATTTTCAGGTAAAAAAAAATTAAAATATACTTTCACTTTTGGAGACAACTTGGGTTGTCGTAAAAAGTGTGGCAAATTTTTATTTTATTTTTCTCCGTAATTTATTTTTGGCCAAAAAATAAAAAATTGTATTATCACTTTTGGCGACAACATGGGTTTGTCGCAAAAAAGCTTGGTCAAAGCATTGCAAAAGTGTGGAATATTGTGGGCCCCCCTTAACCTTTAGTGACAACCTTCTGTTGTCTCCAAATCGATCCGTCTCTAAAAGTCTTTTGTGGTGTAGTGAAGGCTAATCGCGATCTCCAGAGAATTTCTAGTAGGTTTAAGTGTTTAACCAACATACGACATCTCCCACCGGATCCACCCATTGTCACTATGCCCACATAACTCTTCGGATTCCACTATAACAACAAAGACATCAACAACAAATAAAAAAGAAAAAAGAGACCATGCATATAACAGAACAATGTACGTGGGTAAATTACTTTTGTTTTTTTTCTCTAAAATAGCCTAATATAGCCCCATTTAAAGACGTTAACTTAGGCCATCGACCATTCTGCGCCAATATAGAAGAGGAAGTGATACTTACACCACTTTTTTTGATGCACACACCACAATGTTAAATCATTAATGCACATGTTACAACATGCTATATGCATAATTGTGGTGTGTGCATCAAAAAAAGTGGTGTAAGTATCACTTCCCATATAGAAGTGTCCATACAGATCATTGTAACCTGATTTCGAATTTATTGTAAGAAAAAAACGAAAGAACCTAGTTAGTTTTTGAAATCTAATTAAATGATATGAAACAAATAAGCTGAGCACGTGACTTGCACGTGTCACCTCCTAATCGCCTTTCCCGCCTTCCAACTCATACCATTTCTCTTTATAAGGTTCAATTCATGTTCTAGCCATTGTGAATTCATCTTATTCTCAAGTTCTTATATCATTTCTTACTGAAATCTATAAGTCCATATCTTTGCTCATATCATTAAACGATATATATACTATAATTTATAAACATATATAACTATACCTCGCCCTCCATGATTGATTGATTGATCGAATTTAAGGTTTGCTAACTATTGATATTGATACGGTATATATATACATCCCATATTACACACAAGCCCATGCATGTAACATAAGCCCATGCAAGAAAAGGATAAAAAAAAGATGGTGTTAAAAAAGCTAAGGGATTATTGTACACAGTCGACTCAATTATTCAATTTTCTAATTACGGCCATCTATTTATTAAAATTATCATATTAGACTGTTTAAATATATATATACATATTTATTTTGGGCAAATGACAAAAAAAATACATTGAATTTGAAAAGTTTTGTGATTGTGTGTAGCCAACTATTATTTTTCTTATTATGTGTGCTAAACTTTTAAATTTCAATTATTGTGTCTATTTGTGATTATTCTTTCATGTAAAATGATCATTTTACCCTTCAAATTTTGAAAAATTAATGGTAAAATAGTCACAAAATACAAACAATGATCAAAATTTGAAAAGTTCAGCACACACAATAAGAATTTATCACAAAAGTGTCAAATTTGATGCAAAAAAGTTATGCCGAAAATAGCAATCTTAAATGCAGTATCCTTGATTTGGTTAATCAAAGGACAGTACCTATGGCTAGATAAAGGCCACGGCTAGATCACCTTATCCTAAACTATTCAATACGTGACATAAATTATAGCATTAAAAACCATTAATCCATTTACCATATTGGCCCCAAAAGAATATACCTCAATTTATTATCATGAACAAATTTATATGAGACGGTTATTGTAAAAAAGTTAATGTGGTCAAATTAGTTACTCCAATATGAGTTGCCACTCAAAGTATTTCCTTAAATATCACTGAATTTGAATAAAATTAGAAAAAAAAAAAAAAAAAACTTTTTGTATTAAAAGCTCAGCATATTGAAAAGCTATCAACCGTGAACATTCACATATATTATAAGTAGTAACGTTTATCATTTTTCTTATATTTAACATCAATCTTTTAATATGTTTTGAAATTGGCTATTACATAATTAATTCACAAGATATTTTTACCTCTTTTATCACCTATTCAATAGTTCATATTTTCAATTTAAATGAGTCTTGATTGTGTGTTACTTAGAAAGAAAATTTGATATTAGCCCAAATAGAAAGTTCAATAAAGGCAATAACTTCTTCATTTAATTTGGCTGTTTAAATGTACATTATCCAATTTGATCTAATCTAGTGCATTACTCGTTTCTATAAATATCTCAGTCTATTTATTTACTACTCACACATTACTACATTCTCCCAAAAACAATCACCAAAACATGGGTGAACCACCACCATCAACCACCACCAAAACACTCCCCTTCATAGTCCATGTCCTCAACGGGCGATGGTTCTCACTTTTCGCTTCGTTTCTAGTCATGACAGGAGCTGGTGGAACTTACTTATTTGGTGTGTACTCAAAAGATATTAAATCTAGCCTAGGATATGACCAAACCACTTTAAACCTCCTAGGTTTTTTTAAAGAACTAGGAGCTAATGTAGGCGTGCTCTCAGGTTTAATAGCTGAGATCACGCCTACATGGTTTGTACTTTTACTAGGGTCTGGTTTAAATTTTGCTGGTTATTTTATGATATGGTTAGCTGTTACTAATAGAATAGCTAAACCTAAAATATGGCAAATGTGCTTGTACATTTGCATAGGAGCTAATTCACAAACTTTTGCGAATACTGGCGCGTTAGTTGCGACAGTATCTAACTTCCCTGAAAGTAGGGGAGTTGTGTTAGGATTGATAAAAGGCTATACTGGTTTAAGTGGTGCTATTATGACACAAATTTACTTAGCTGTTTATGGTAATGACTCGAAATCTTTGATCTTGTTGATTGCTTGGTTGCCAGCTGCGATTTCTGTTGCTTTTATGTACACTATAAGAAAAATGAGCCTGGTGAGACAACCTAATGAGATAAGGATCTTTTATCATTTTTTATATGTGTCGGTTTTTCTAGCTTTGTTTATTATGGCTATGACAATTTCTCAGAACTTGGTGTCATTTTCTCAAAGGGCGTATGCTGGTAGTGCTACTGCGGTGATTTTTTTGCTCTTTGTTCCGCTTTTTATGGCGATTAAAGAGGAGTTAAATCTATGGGAAATGAGTAAACAACCAAAAGTTGCGGTTGATGAGGTTAAAGTTGATAATATGGATCTTGGGCAGGATCAGTTAGTGAATCCATCATCATTGGAACCAAAGTCGAAAGGGAAAGAATCTTGTTTTGCTAATGTATTTTTGAATAAGCCCGAAAGAGGTGAAGATTATAATATTTTGCAAGCACTTTTAAGTACTGATATGTTGATTTTGCTTGTTGCAATTTTTTGTGGGCTTGGAACAAGTTTAACTGCAGTAGATAATTTGGGACAGATTGGTGAATCTTTAGGGTATCCTACAAAGACGATAAAATCGTTTGTGTCTCTTTTAAGTATATGGAATTACTTTGGTCGGATCTTTGCTGGATTTGTATCGGAGATCTTGTTGGTTAAGTATAAGTTCCCTAGACCACTTATGTTCACATTAGTACTTTTCCTCTCATGTATCGGCCTTCTTATGATCGCGTTTCCAGTACCCGGATCGGTGTATGTAGCCTCTATTATTATAGGGTTCTCATTTGGGGCACAGTTGCCGCTAATATTTGCCATCATTTCTGAGCTTTTTGGGCTGAAATATTACTCGACATTGTTCAATTGTGGGCAATTGGGGAGTCCATTAGGGTCTTATATCTTGAATGTACGAGTCACAGGGGCTTTGTATGATCGAGAAGCATTAAAGGAGCTCGCAAAGAAAGGCTTAACAAGGTCAGCTGTTAAGGAGTTGGTTTGTATTGGCAGCCATTGTTACAGGCTATCATTTATCATATTGGCTTGCGTTTGTTGTTTTGGTGCTACCGCTTCATTGATTCTAGTGATGAGAACTCGTGAGTTTTATAACGGGGATATTTATAAGAAGTTCAGAGAAGGAGCTCAGGTGATACAACCGAAACCGGCTTTGCCACCTAAGTAGAGAAAAGAGAAACTGTCTGACAATTGTTTCATCTTATATAGACATTTTCCCTTGTTTACAATGTAATGTGTGTGATATACTGATATGCAGCTCTTTTTCTTAGCAAAGGTGATGAAATATTGGAAACGTGATTCAGCTTTTTTGGTCAAGTTGTTATTTGATTCTTATTGTCTTATGTGGTATTTTGTTTTCTAATTAGTAATAAATCCAAATTATATCATTTTGGTTCTAATGCTTCCAAAATGTATTGCAAATTTATATCCACTACATATATATTTGTTGTTGGAAATTTAGTTCAATTGAGGGATATGATCATACTTGGAAATGAGCTTGAAGGTACGGAGTGTACACTCATTAAGTCCCTGATTACCCTGACTCTAATAGTGGTTGGGAGTAACTTATCAGAAGTTTCAATCCTTCACCGAGTTACTACTGCTAGTACTATGTTAGTGCTGCTGGAATGAGTATGTAATTCTAGTTGACTAGCTACTGAGTATTTTCCAATATATTGGAAATGAATCATACATGAGAAATAGGATACACAAAACATAAACACTTAGATGCGCAAGGGTTATTGATTTGTACCTAATTCAATAACATAAATTTGGTCTTATCCCAAGTAGATATTCGTGATACCCAGGCAATAGGGTCGAATAGTTTACTTTTGAAAGTGATAACACAATTCCAAGTGATACCCGGTAACCATTCATTGGTACATAGTTAAGTAATTGATTATCTTCACCCTGTTCTGGGCTTATAACAACCAATATTTGTATAAGTCGTTATTGTGACCCTTCAGACCTTATATCAACAGAAAGTGGTCTTCTATGTGGGTGATTTTAGTTTCCTCACTTATATTTTTATGTAATTGTGATTCACTTGAGATCAAGGGCTTAATTAAGTTTAGTTTATAGTCGAGTTAGGAGGTGCGAAGTGCACACTCGTTCTAGCTAGCTTGATGCTGCCACGAACAAAGAGTGGGGGTTAAGGGGGTCGCGCCCCTTTGCGGGGTCAAAGGGCAGATCCCCTTGCTGGGGTCCCACTCCCAAGTGAGCGGGCGGAGATCGAGGGGGATGCCCCTCGCGGGGTTTGGGGCAGCGCCCCAAAACCTAAACGATTTTTGGGATTCTAGTATTACCGTTTTTATTTCTTTTTCTCACCAAAAGTCGCCTCTTTTCCCCAACAGTCATGACCCTTCCCCCAACTGACTTTAACCGATTTAACTAACTTTCGGTTATGTATTTTCAAGATCTATTGATCTCTTCCATAACAGAAGAGACATCGACATAACAACTTTCTCTATATTTGCTTTGATTTCTCGTGCCTTAGAAACAAAGTATCGTTCTCTGTCTTATCCAATTGAGGATTTCGTGAAACCCAAAGCATATAGGGTCGAAATACTTCAATCTGATAGTGATCTCAACACGATTCATAGAACACGTTAGGATTATTACCACCCACACACACCGAAATTTATAACATTCTAGACATTAATGGTTGTTATGAGCCTTAAGTTTAAACTATTGAAAGCATAATCATGATGTTATTTACTAAGAACTGCAAGTGTTTGATCTTATTCTTATTCACTGGTTATGTATTTCACACCTATAAATATGCAATCTACATCCATTTTTTTTGTGTCAATCATCTATCTATCCATTTTTTTTTGGTATCAATCGTCTATCTATCTATTTTTTTGTATCAATCATCACTTGTATAACAGTGCTTCAAAAAGAAGAACCTAGCTACACCTCATCTGATGATGAACACTCTTCAGTGGTTGACGAGGGTGGTTCTGACACTCTTGACCTCCACCATCAACCACCACTGATATCTACATACAATGACCGTATCCAGGGACGGATCTATAGTGTAAGTATGGGGGGCCGGTTCCCCCATGGCTAGCCGAAAAAGTTGAAATTTTAGTGTAATTTTTTTAAAATTTTGACATTTTTTCGAAAGTGACCCCACCCAAAACTCAAATTGCCCTCACCCACATATAAAACCCAACATTTAACGCTCTAAAGTCTTATAAATCCTTCATCTCTAAGTAAAAATACTCGATTTATCATTACGATCTTATTTTTTTTCTTCCGTATTTTATTGTTATTGTAAAAAAAATAAATTAAAAAAATTAAAAATAAAAAATAAAATAAAAAATTGCCCCCCACATCCAGTTTTCCTGGGTCCGTCACTAACCGTATCCGCCCCTTGCTGAAATGCATTGACAAGCTTCGGCTTCTTAAGGTTATGCAAGAAGGCATCCAACTCCCGACTATTGTTGTAGTTGGTGATCAGTCTTCTAGAAAGTCAAGTGTTCTCTAGTCACTTGCTCAAATCAGCCTCCCTTATGCGGCTCAAGCACCATTCAGACCCTACTCCTCACCTCCACCTTGAGTATCATGACAAGAAGGTTGCTACTAATGAATCACGCATAAAAGAGGATATTATTGCAGCTACTGATGAAATCGCTGGGAATGGAAAGGGGATTTCGCATACTCCGCTCACTTTGATAGTCAAAAAGAAAGGTGTTCCTGATCTAACTATGGTTGATTTGCAAGGAATCACTAGAGTTCCTGTACACCACGGCCAGCCAGAGGATATATATGAGCAGATATCTGCCATAATTACCGAGTACATAACCCCTGAGGAGAGTATCATTCTGAATGTTCCTTTCTGCATCGGTTGACTTTTCCACTTGTGAACCCATAAGGATGTCTCAACGTGTGGATATAACCGGAAAAAGGACACTAGCTGTTGTTACGAAAGCTGATAAGAATCCTGAAGATCTTTTGGAAAAGGTTACTGCCAATTATGTAAACATTGGTCTGGGTTACATCTGTGTTAGAAACAGAGTCGGCAAAGAGAGCTACGAGGAAGCTAGGATCAAATAAGCGAAACTGTTTGAGGCCCATCCACACCTAAAGTTGGTGGATAAGTCTATTGTTGGGATACCAGTTTTAGCTGAAAAGCTGGTTGAAATCCAGTTCACAATTATATCAAGGTGTCTTCCTGATATAGTGAAAAAGATAAATGATAAACTGACTGGTTATGTTAGTGAACTGAATAAGTTACCTCGGAAGATGACCTCGGTTGCTGAAGCAATGACGGTCTTCATGAGAATCATCAGTTCTGTTAAGGAATCGCTGAGGAAGATCTTGATTAGAGGCGAGTTTGAGGAGTAACCTGATGTTAAATCCATGCATTGTACCGCTCGGCTGTCTGAAATGCTGAATGACTACTCTGTCAAACTTCAGGTCACCGCTGATGGTCAGCAAAACGATTCTTCCCTGATGGAAGAGATTAGGGTGCTGGAAGAAGCGAAAGGGATTGGACTACTGAACTTCCTCCCCCGAATCGCTATTCTTACGGTACTTAATCAGAAGGTAAGCGGGATTTCTGATATGCCAGTTGAATTTGTAGGAAATTTATGGCATTACATTGAAGAAGTGCTTATTGATGTGTTGATGCGTCATTCCGTGAATTACCCGCCTCTTCAATCGACAATGAGAAGAGCTGCTCATAATTTAGTGGCCAAGATGAAGGATGTTTCGATTACTAGAGTAAATGAGATGGTTCAGATGGAAAGAATCACCGACTATACATGCAATCCTGAATATATGGTAATCTGGAACAAGCTGATGGCTCATGAACAAGCTTTCATCGAGGCTGTAACTGATTATTCAAAGTCAAGTAAGTTTGAAATCGAGTGGATTCACGTCGATGTGGAGCATCTGAGAAAATATGATGGTGAAATGATAAAACAGGCTTATGACATGAAGATGAGCTGAGGATGACTGCATATCGGAAGATTGTGTTGAGGAGAATAGTGGATTGCATGGCTCTTCATATCCTTTCTTGTCACCTAGCTTCTAATGTATTATTAAATCAATTTAACCAAACTTAGTTTACTTATATAGGAGGTCTTCCTAACACTCACTTTTCTTCTCATCACAAAACACACACATTCCTTTTTTCCTTTCTCTCTTGGTCACGACAGATCGAACACAAGCACAAAAAGGGTGCTGGTCTTTTGGTTATCAAGTAAAAGGTAGAAACAATTTCGTCCCTTCCCATCCTAACTCGCGACAAACAAGCCACCCTAGCTCCCATGTTTGCATTTTTTTATTTGCCTAGTCACTTAGAGTGTGTATTATATTATGTAAAGCCATGCTTGGTTTTGATGTAAAAGGGACACTAGATTTCACTTCCATTTCACTTCAAAAACAAAAGCACATACACCTCCTTGTCTCTCTTTGGTTCGAACATAGCAGTAACAAGCAAGAAGTGGGTACAAAATTTTTGGTTACTAGTTATTTCGAGCTCGTATCATCTGTTTTCTATTGCATCATTGATGAGAGCCTTCCAATCCTCACATTGAGCGAGGTTACTCTCCTTTCCGAACACCTGCATCATTTTGCTACATCTGTTAGTAACAAGTAATAAACTCATATGTTATGTGGGAAAAACCAAACAAATTTAATATGAATGGTATACCAAAGTGCCCTTTTGGCACGAGTCAAAGCTACATCCATCCTTCTCTGGTCACGAACAAACCCAATCCCGTTTGTTTTCACACATGTGAGGATTATCACGTCTCGCTCTTGCCATTGGAAAGTGTCAATTGTACCAATAGAAAGTTGTTGGAATTCTTCATATGACAGCTTCCCGGGAAAAGTTCACAAAGGCGTTTTACTTGACTCGTGTAGGGTGTAATTATCCCTACACGTCTCCTTTCGTACTAACTTCATCTTCTCTTTAAGATTTTCATAAAGCCCAAAACACGCTAAACATTATGCTTCATTATAAGGAGACAGAGAACCGGAAGCATGCTGCTCTTGCCCGTTAACAACACTATAAAACGTATACGGTTTTAAGCACTTGTAATAAGGTTCCTTTCCTATCTTCCTTGTGGCCTCGCTATCGTATAGATGGACCATGTAAAAAAAAATTAGCAGGAAACCGACTTATATGGCTATGCATCCGATGTTGAGTTTCAAGCAAATGGGATGGGTACCCTCCAATTGCAATCCATCTAACAAGCTATGATAATAACCTAATTGTATAGCTTTTGGCACATTAGTGTTGTCAGTAATTGTTTAGGGTCCCCTTCTAGAACATATCGAGTAGCTTCGACACTTAGCGTCGAAAGCACTCCTGCCTCATTGACTTGGGCAGCTTCGTTTACAACTAGTAGATCAAATGTGTTGTAATTTAGCTTTTGTAGTATACTTTCTCTACATCCAGAGACTGTGGTGGATATGATGTTGCCTCATTCAAGCAACTCACCTCCAAACTTATGAAAAATGAATTTTTGGGTGAGAACTTGGTAAAATACAAGCCCAAGGTGATACGAATATGTTTCAATTTTTCGTAAGTTTGGAGGTGAGTTGCTTCAATGAGGCAACACTCATATTCACCAAGGTCTCTGGATGTAGAGAAAGTATACTAAAAAAGCTAAATTACAAGGCATTTGATCTACTACTTGTAAACGAAGCTGCCCAAGTCAATGAGGCGGGAGTGCTTCCGGCGCTAAGTGTCAAAGCTACTCGATATGTTCTAGTAGGGGACCCTAAACAATTACCGGCAACACTAATGTGCCAAAAAGCTAAACAATTAGGTTATGATCCTAGCTTCTTCGAGAGATTACAGTTGGGGGTACCCATCCCATTTGCTTGAAACTCAATATCGGATGCATAGCCATATAGGTCAGTTTCTTGCTAAACATTTTTACATGGGCCGTCTCTACGATAGCGAGACCATAAGGAAGCTAGGGGATGAAACTTACTACAAGTGCTGAAAACCGTATACATTTTATAATGTTGTTAACGGGCAAGAGCAACATGTATCTTGTATCATGTCTCCTTATAATGAAGAAGAATGTTTAGCGTGTTTTGGGTTTTATGAAAATCTTAAAGATGAGATGTAGTTAGTATGAAGAGAATGATATATGTGTAGGGATAATTACACCCTACACGAGTTAAGTAAAACGCCTTCGTGAACTTTTCTGGGAAAGTTGTCATATGAAGAATTCCAAAAACTTTCTATTAATACAATCAACGTTTTCGAAGGACATGTGTGAAACAAACGAGATCGGGTTTGTTGGTGACAAAAGAAGGATGAATGTAGCTTTGACTCTCGCCAAAAGGGCACTTTAGGTATGTCACTCATATAAAATTTGTTTGGTTTTTCTCATATAACGCGTCAGTTTATTACTTGTTACTAATAGATGTAGCAAAATGTTTAATGCAGCTGTTGAGAAAGTTAAGAGAGTAACCTCGCTCAGCGTGAGGATCGAAAGGCTCTCATCAATGATGCAATAGAAAATAGATGTTACGAGAAGTATGAGTAGGTGTTGAATGGTTAATATTTGTCCACTGAAACGTTAATGTATGTCGAAAACTTTGAAATCACACGTTATTTTACATTCAAATGAAAGATTAACATTGTGTTGAATGTGTTAATTTTGCTAATTATACCATGTATCTAGTTCTAAGTTTATGCTTTAATGGTCTCAACTAAACAAACATGCTCAAAGTATAGTTTCTTATTCAATCATAAGATACTAATTATTCTCATAAATTTAACATTTAGGATAGAATGTGTTTTGGGTACCAGGGGCAACCTTGGGGGAGATTTTTTCCAGTATCAGGTTCGAGGCTTGCTAATGGGGTTTTCCTCCTAGGCGAAGCGGAAAAAAAGAGTGGGGTTTATTCCTCAAAGACAGTGTTCGAGGAAGGCATATTGCCGGCTTAAATGTCACTGCACGACTCGAACCACTAACTCAGAACATGTGAGAGCAACCCCAAAACAATAAATTATGAAGAAAAAAAATGACAAAAAATCAATGTAGCAGGAAAAAGATACGGAATTTTATAAACAAATATATTAAGAACCTGCGTAGGCGTTCATAGATATGTCGATCTGAAACATGAATAATGTGACTGTTGTCATTATTATTCACTTCAGCAACTAATGCCTCAAGTAATTCAGTCTGATTCCCGAACTTGTTACCAAAGTTGATAGCATCAACAGCTACATCGCTATGTTTTAGCTCCCTTCCAATTGTCTTCAAATGACCCTCCTAATCATACATAGGACTGAAAGCCAAGATACACACAAGCAATAGTTATATAATTATTAGAGTAAATTAAAGGACTAAGTTTGTAGATACGCAACATACTTTCTCAAAAGTACTGAAATACGTAACCTACTAAAAATAGTCCATATATCGCTAACAAACTTTCAGACTTGGCTAAAGATACGTAATTTTGACCAGATTTTAACCTGGTTGACCGGTTTGTAGGTAAACATTTTAAAAAATATACATTATTGGTCCCTGTGGTTTGCGTCTGTTTTCACCAGTCATCCTTTAACATTAATTAAGTTATAAAAGTTACAATAACGGTCCTTGTCGTTTGGGTTGACTTTCACCTTTAGTCCCTTGACTTTATTTTCACTTTTTCGCTTGTGTTTACACGTTTTTGTCCGTTTTTACACGTTTTCTTTCGTTTTTCTACTTTTATTAAAAAAAAAATCGAATAAAATATTAAAAAAAAATATTTTATAAAAAAAAAATCGAATTTTTTTTTTCGAATAAATATTTTTTCTAAAATATATTTTTTTTCAAAAATATTAAAAAAATTTCGAAAAAATAATTTTTTTATTCAAATATTTTTCAAAATAATTTTTATTTTTTTTCTAAAAATTTTTAGAAAAAAAAATATTTTTCTAAAAAATTTTCAAAAAAAAATATTTTTTCTAAAAAATAATTTTTTTCGAAAATATTTTCGAAAAAATATTTTTTTTATTCAAATATTTTTCTAAAAATTTTTTTTTTCTAAAAAATTTTAGAAAAAAAATATTTTTTTTTAGAAAAAATATTTTTTTTCGAAAATATTTTATTCAAATATTTTTTCTAAAAATATTTTTTTTTCGAAAATATTTTTTTCGAAAATATTTTATTCAAATATTTTTAAAAAAAAAATCGAAAAAGTATTTTTTCTAAAAAAATTTTAGAAAAAAAAATATTTTTCTAAAATATTTTCGAAAAAAATATTTTTTTCGTAAATTTTTTAGAAAAATATTTTTTATAAAATTTTATTTTGATTTTTTTATAAAAGTGGAAAAACGGAAGAAAACGTGTAAAAACGGACCAAAACGTGTAAAACGGACGAAATAGTGAAAATAAAGTCAAGGGACTAAAGGTGAAAGTCAACCCAAACGACAAGGACCATTATTGTAACTTTTATAACTGAAATAAAGTTAAAGGATGACTGATGAAAACAGACGCAAACTACAGGGACCAATAATGTATATTTTTTAAAATGGTTACCTACAAACCGGTCAACCAGGTTAAAATCTGGTCAACCAGGTTAAAATCCGGTCAACATTACGTATCTTTAGCCAAGTTTGAAAGTTTGTTAGCGATATATGGACTATTTTTAGTAAGTTACGTATTTCGGTACTTTTGAGAAAATATGTTGCGTATGTACAAACTTAGTCCTAAATTAAACATATTGCAGTAACTTATGTGTGCATAAATAGACATACCCTCCGGCAACACACAACTCATGATGCAACTGTAACAACGTACAAAGACATCAACAACAAATAAAAAAGAAACCATGCATAATTGATCAATGTGGGGTAAATTACTTTTATTTTTTCTTCAAAATAGTGTATCATAGCCTCGTTTTGGGATGACAACTTTTTGTATCCAATCTTCTGCATCAACATAGAAGTGTCCATACAGATCATTGTAACCTGATTTCGAATTTATTATAAGCCAAAAAAGAAAAGAACCTAGTTAGATAAATAATGTACCTCGTTCACCATGATCGATCGAATTTTAGTGTTCAAGATTTGCTCCTATTGATGTTGATACGGTATATACATCCATGATATTACACACAAGCCCATGAAAAAAATTAATAAAAAATAATAATAATAATAATAAAATAATAATAACCGACATAAGTGTAGATGGAAACAATCCAGATATACATTTTTTTATTAATACCCCCCATATAATAAAATTGTTTTATAGGTACCAAGTATACGTTTGTTTTGGTTTATAAAATTTATGCCAAAAATTTGCAGAATAGCTAAAACCAATGAAATTCTAACATACCAAAATAATACGAATAACCAATTAAATATGAAATACCAATTATATTTTTTATTTAGATGCAGGGGCGGAGCTACGACTAAATATCACCGGGTGCACACAAAAAATTGAACAATAATACTAGAAACATATTTCGATGGACGGGGTGCATTTAAGATAACTTTAGGAAAAATCGATGATTTTTTTTCAAAAATTAACATTACATTGAAAAATCTATGGTGTGTCCGGGCACCCGCGGGAACCACTGGCTCCGTACCTGTTTAGATGCAACCTTATCAGATTCAAAATAATTTTAAAGATTATTATTGATGGAGTATTTCACATTGTAATTTCTCTTCGTATATACATTGTTAGGGTCTAGTTTAATTTTGTCGGGTTGGAATTGGTCTAAATTAAAATAAACACGTACTTTGGTGGCTTATAAAATAGTTTCGATAAATGGAAAACCTCAATAAAAAATGTTGAATACTATAGCCTTACATTAATTATCTATGAAATTATTATCTGGTGTGACCTTATACAAATAGAACTAGTGATATATCCGGAGCATTGTCGGTAGAAGTTCGGGTTGACCTGATTAATCCGAATGCTAAATAGGGACGAGTATTTGGTTAAAAATGTATATGTTATTCAGGTTCGGGTAAATATTATTTTTATAAATTATCCATGTAAATTTATAGCATTAAATATCATAACCTCATATTTCATTGATACGAATGGACTCGACTCGAATAGACTCGAACGCAACCAACTCGACCTGATTGGACTCAACCCTAATAACACCCGTAAATTTGCTAGTCTGGTTGGGATGATGCACATGTACACTGGTTTCTATAGAAACACACACGTGGAGGAAGATCAAATAAAAAGTTATCAATTTTCTCCAATTTCTGAAAAGTCTTATAAAAAGGAGAATGTGACAAATAAATAAATACAAAAATGAAAATCTACGGCTTTTTTTTTTTTTTTTTTTTTTTTTTCTTTTTTGATGAACAAAGGGAATATATGACAGAACATAGTTGAACCAACATTAGTTAGAATGCAAATTTTTTAGACTACCATTGAACGGTTGAATTAGCGCAAAACAATCAAGATCAATAATATGATTTCTTACATTTAGTTCACTCTAACAGTAATAGCAACTCATGTAGGGTTTGATAAGACCTCATTCACACTCGCGTCACACCAACAATGATCAAATAACCAAACACAGGAATCACGCTAAAATTGTTGTTTGGTTTCCACCGTTCATCCAGGAGAGAAGACGAGCAAACTCAAAACGGCACAACCAATCTCTCTCTATATATATATATTCAATAGAATATGTAAGCGATGCAGGCAAAAAGAATATGTAAACAATGCAGGCAAAAAGAGTGTAAACGATGCAGGCGAAAAGTCATGCTAAGATGTTGCGAAACTCATTCTGAAAACATTACAAGTCTAGCAAGCTCGATAGAGATTACAATCACCTCAGGTCCATAACCATAAGTAAGAAAAAGAAGAAAAAAAAACGTCATTACTACTACTAGTCGTCATAAACTTCAAGAGCTCTTAACAGATACTTTTCGTGCAACCAGCTTGATAGCTTCCATCCTTTCATCAACTAGTTTCTGTAGCTGCTCCTCTTGTTTCTTCTTATCATCCTCTTCCATTTCAACTTCCTTCGGTTCATCACCACCACCACCACTTGTCTTAAACATTACAAACGATGCTTCAGGATCATATTCAGTCGGGACATCAAGCACCCGCTTCCCAGATGCACCAGTTTCTTTACCTATGACATCAGCCTTGATACGATCCAACACAATGGTCCTGAAATTCTCGAGGTGTTTCTCAATGGGTTCCAGAGATAAGTAGATAAGGATTTCCCAACATTGGATGAACTGTCGCTTGTTGATTTTAAGGATTTTTCTCACTTCTTCAATGGTTTCTGCGGGTGGGCCGAATTTGGTGATTTGGGTTCGTTTGGCTAGGTTTTCTTCCTTTAGACGTGTGACAGCTGAGTTCAGTGGAGATTTGATTGCTTCCAATGCGAGTAAACGAGGTATGTCAATGCAAGCCCTTACGTGTTGCAACGATTCAAGTGGCTCTTCAATTGTGAGGTCATACATGTCGTCTGAAACTACCATATCAGTGATTGTCTGAAGAAGATGACCTCCGTAACCCTTGTTTTGATATGGAGGGAGTACCAGTATCTGTCATTGACAAGTACAAGAAACATTCTTTAGAGGTTCTTATTGTAATCATAGATAGGCTTTTACTGACCCCTTTCTTACCAATTTTAGAGACATTAGATCATAAACCAAGGACGAAAAAAGAGAGCAATTTAGACACATCAATGTGACAGCAGGTGAATATACGTTGGGTTATATTCTATTGGTACTTGGTAGCGACTTAAAAAATGGCTAAAGAAGATACAGGTCAACTAGGTAACAGGCAAACTATGCTACAGCTGGGTGGGGTCAACCGTCAATAATATTTCCAACTTATTTATGAATAAATAGTTTGTCAGATATGATTACAAAACTATTAACACTTCCCCGAATTTTCATCTTTCCAGCCGATTTCATTTTCAAGTTTTTGTAATATATTTAACCCACTTGTCCTGTAAACCATAAATTACTCAAATTGACCATTTAAAAAATAAATGGGTTGATATTCCCACCTCTAGTTTACAGCCTATAGAACTGCTTTATTAAAGCAAATTGGATAGTTAGTTTAAAACTGATTTAAAAATCATTTTATTAATCTTTTACTGTACAAGCATGGATTTATGAAAATCAATGAAAAGGAAAAATAAGTGTGAGCCGTACCCATCCCAATTCATTTCACCTGTCCTACACTCCTACAAATTTACCCATTTTGGCCCATTGTTTGACACTCTGCCCCACCCCCGTTGCCAGATCGATTATAGAATTGATCAGAAAGATTGAAGAAGAATACAAAACAGGGGATATACCTGACCAAGTCTCAACCGGTGGCTGTCAGGGTAATGGAAGAACCGGTAAAGGGCTGCAAAACCAAGCAGTTTTTGTGGACTGTCCAGCTGATCACTTTTCTTCTCAACTATAAGATACATCTGCCAGTCGGGATCAGTAACATCAATGGGATTGCTACCTGATACAGAAACAGTTGAAATGGAGAATTTAGCTCAAATATATGCAGAAAACCATGCAAAACCACATATTTATTTAGTAATCGAGAGCAGCTGAATGTTACCATCAACAAGGAGAAGAACAAGTGGTACCAATCTACAGTAAAGAAGACCCATAGATTCGCCCTCGACTCGCACAACCTAATCAAAACAGATAAGATTGAGCAACTGCACCTCAACATATACTCTTTAAGATGTGAATCGGGAATGGTGGTAAACATGACATGACCTTTCATGTAAAAGATAAGTGTAATACGCACCTCAAGCTCATCTGCTTTCGAATCCTTTAACCCCTGGCTATTCACAGATGGCTGAAGTATTTTCCCATCTGAAATCATAGATCTGTACATCGACAAACATCAAGAATCAATCAAGATATCGAAATAAAAAGGGTGGTGAGAATCAAATTAATGAACCGACAGAGACAATTAACATACTTGATATAGTGATTTTCTGTGGAAAATGTTTTGAGGAAGTCATCTTTTGTCTCAACAAGATTATCTGCAAAGATATTCTGCACAGAAGAAAATGAGATGGTCATCAGCATTGTGTGACTGCACACAAATAACAACCAACATGCAAAAGATGAGTACTGGATGATCACCTGAAGAGAAGTTTTAAGATCCGTGACTCCTTTCCCAGCCTTTACCAGTGACAAACAATAACAACCATTGAAAAGACACAAAGTCAGATTTATACGTACAGAAATCAGTCACTGAAGAATGGAAACGCAATTCAGAAAAGCATAGCACACAATGTGAACTTACATCAGATGTGCTCTCAAAAGAAATATCAGCATATGCTTTAAATGATATGCTGCTGATCCAGACAGTGATCTGCATTATTTTTTACACATATTAATACTAAAAACCAAAACACGATTTCTTCACACCATAGAAAGATTATGAACAATGACTGATCCAGGAGCTTTGACTATGCATGCACTAACATAGCAAATCTAATTGATGGAGTAATGCATAGCAATAACACTTTATGTTTTTTTTATGTTTATACGAGTGCAAAGACCCTGCACTCCCCCGTAATATATGAGTAGCAAATGCCAGAAACCCCTTATTAAATAACTTAAATATCTTAAATATCGATAAGTTGGATATAATGATATATACCTTTAAGCCTTGGTAGCCGTATATTTTTCCATCTTCTTTTCCATCCTCTTCAAAAAAGCAACTTAGGTCAACAGGTTCAATGGGGAAGCATTCCGGAGATCCCACTTCCTCTTCTTTAGAGACTGAAATTTAATATACAACGAGACAAGCTCTGACAGAGTTACAAAACAAGATAAACAGAAAGATACAATGAATAAACACATCTGTAGCCACTAAGCAACTAGCCAAACAAACCAAAACAAGTGATTTATACCTCTATACGACTATACGTACATACATCAAGATAAACAAACTTCTATTATTTGAGAACAGCAACTCTAATTAAAGCCATGAACATCAAAAAAGTGTATCAATGTGCAAATCCAAATTGATTATTGCCACAAAATTATATTATAAGAGGTGGTTGTGGATTGCAAATTTTCAGCTTATGCTCTATAAGCACTTCAAAATAAGCACCTGCCAATGTGATACACTTTTTTGATGTTCATATAAACACATCAATTTGGATTTGCGATTCCAAACACTTCGAGATGCTTTTTTTCACTTTTAACAACACAATATGCATTCCCAAACACCCTCTAATCAGATCTAACTTTATATACTACCAAATTTACATTTTTAAAGGCTACCAACTATTCCAACTTCAACAACAATTTACAGCACATCCAAACACCCTCTATAGTATTAACATGCAATTCCAAAACAATTACTGCTTTATAGTTAGTAAAGATAATTATATAATTTTCATCTACTCGATAAAGTCATTTTCCTCCAGATTCAGCCAACTTAGACCTATAATATCCTGAACTCGATATATCACTCACTCTAAACAAACAGTAAATAAATGACTATTCTAACAGTAACAGTAACAAACTCTGACCGAGCTGATAAAAATTACTTCATCCAAACATCATTACAGAAATCATCCAGGAATCAACACATAAACCAAATCAAGTGAAATATAGAAACCTTACAGATGTAGATTTTAATCACTCACTTTCACCAAACACTTAAAAAAAACTATTCAAAGTGTACATATTAACAAATTTTCACCACTCCGAAAACTACCATATTCGTACAAAAAACGAACAAAACAGAAATAAGGCATCAAGCCTCAGTATATCACTCACTTTCACCATACACATATATAACTATTCCAACTGTGTAATGTTTACACTAGGCAGTAAAAAATCGTATTCACACAAAACAAAAATAAAACCAAAAATCAGTGATAAACAAACCACGCCGAGTCACCAGTGAAGATTTTGATGACGTCATTAAGTTTTACCAAACACTTTAAAATAACTACCAACAATAACAAATTTTCATCTCACAGTGAAAATTCAGAATCATACTAAACACAAGTAAAACAGAAACACTTCATCTACTATTCACACAAGTAGATTTTGATGACGTCATTATATCACTAAGTTTTTCCAAACACTATTAAATACAGTAAATAATTGTATTAACAGTAACAAATTTTCACCGAGCAGTAAAAACAGAAATAATTCATCATATAGACTCAAACTATTATTTTCATACAGATGTATATTTTAATGACGTCATCAGCCTAAAATAACATATCACCAAATACTAAAAAATTAACTAATCCAGCTGTAACAGTAACAAATTTTCACCGAGATGTAAAAAATCATATCCACACAAAACAAAAATAAAACAGAAGCTATACATACAATGACATCATCAGCCTTAAAATATCAAAATCTAACAATAATTTCACCAAACACAAAAAAAATAACTAACTACTATTCAAACTCTAACAGTAACAAACTTTCACGGAGCAGTAAAAACTAAATTTAGCCCTAAAATATCTATACCTAAATATATCACTAATTTTTACAGTTTTACACTTTTACCTAACACTAATTATTTACTGTTCCTAACCAATAAACATAACAGTTTACATATTTTCACCGAGCCGTAAAAAATCAAATTCACACAATTCATTCATCACAGGAACAAAATTAAGTGAAATAGTAACAATACAGATGCAAAAAACTGATGACATCATTCTATCAAAACCTTAAGCATATAACAAATTTTCACCACACTGTAAAAAAAACTTACTCACAAAACACAAAAATAACAGAAATATAGAAACCATACAGATTTAGAATTTGATGACGTCATCAGCCCTAAAATATCACTAATTTCAACAAATTACACTTAAAAATGACTATTCCAACTGTAACAGTAACAAATTTTCACCTCGCCGTAAAAAATCATATTTACACAAAACAGAAATTACGTAGATTTTAATGACGCCTAAATATCAAAACATAATAATACAACTAACTTTCGCCAAACGCTAAAAAATAACTAACAGCTTTTAAAACTCTAACAGTAACAAATTTTCACCGAGCAGTAACAAAAACAAAATTATAAATTGATGACATCATCATATCAAAACCTAAGCAAATTAATAACAAATTATTTCAGCTGTAACAGTAACAAATTTTTACCAAGCAGTAACAAAAACAAAATTAATAAATTGATGACGTCATCATATCAAAACCTAAGCAAATTAATAACAAATTATTTCAGCTGTAACAGTAACAAATTTTTACCGAGCAGTAACAAAAACAAAATTAATAAATTGATGACGTCATCATATCAAAACCTCAGCAAATTAATAACAAATTATTTCAGCTGTAGCAGTAACAAAAACAAAATTAAGTGAAACAGAAACAATACAGATACAAAAAAAAATGATGACGTCACTATATCAAAACCTAAAAGTATATCAATAACAAATTATTTCAGCTGTAACTAATTTAACTGTCACAGTAACAAATTTTCACCACGCTGTAAAAAATAAAGGGATAATAGAAGCTACCGATGAAGATTTTGATGACGTCATTAGGCTGAACACCTTCATCTGTATATTTATATAAATTAAAAACAAATTAGTGAAAAATTAATTAATTAAATAATTAAAAATAGAATAAAAGTGATGGATGGATGGATACCGGGTTGAGTGAATCCGACTTTGCGGCGTTTTTTGGGATCTGAAACGGTGTCGTTTGATTGTTGATGCTTTGTTCCCATTTTTGGAATTGGAACAGGAATTAGGGTTTTGAAGGAGCGGGAAATGAATTGGGGTCACGCGGGAACTAATTGTTGTTGTGGTGTGTGGGAGTGTGATGAGACTGGGTTTATATAGGGGGAGGGAGTATTGGGATGCTGTTTGTCCAAGGGGTGTTTGTTTAGCTTATATAGCTGGGCTACGGCTTATTTTGTTTTGTGCTTATGTTTTATAAACTTATTTTTTTTAACTTATTTTATAAATAAGTTAAAAGGTTGCAAAATAAGCTATAAAAAATACGCTTATGAAACATAAGTCCAAAACCAAATAAGCCATAAGCTGGCTATATAAGTTGAACGTTTGAAATGACAGAAATAAATAATATGAATGTTTGGCGAAATGGGTTGCATCTCTTAAGTTTATATTATAAGTTGGAAGAGTAAAGTTAAAGAGCTTAAATTTTTATAAAGTTGTTATTCAAAGTATTTTTTTTAGCGGTATGTGAATGGCCTATCAATTAAGAGGTTGTGGGCTTATCAAGTCTATTGGAGACATGTGAGATAGGGTGTGTAAGTTGTAAAATTTTCCTTTATAAGAAATAAGTATAAAGTTGTTTGACGAATTAGTTAGAGTTGGAACTGAAGCTAATTAATGTAAAGTCACATAAAAATACATTAAATTAAATTTTATATATATTTACATAGTTTGCTTGATAACATGTTATATTTTGAATGGTATTTTAGTGATTTAACTAATTATAAGCTCTCATAAACCTGTTATAATTGACTTGCGTTTATAAAAGCTTATGACTTATAAAAAAAATTATTTTATAAGCTATTTTATTTTAGTAGCTCAAGCCCCTAAAAGCTCTGCGCCAAATACAACCGATATTTGGTTAGTGGGTTAATATTAAAAATTGGGTATTAAAACCGATATCTTCTAAATCCATTAAGCATGGTGGGTTTCAAAAGTCATTCTCATTCCTGTTACAATAGTAATTCCTTTTAACAACCGAACACCCAAGATTATTACTTTTGTTTAAATCATACGTGTAGATAAAATATATTCTTGCCAAATGAAAATTTGTCACAAACTCACAAATCACAATACTTATACAATTTTTATTACGGAGTATTTCTTAACTCTTAGAGCATAAATAGAATGTTTTTGTACGAGTTTTACTTTATCGTTATTTGACTGACAAGAACAGCTACGATGATTTCTTGTATTTATTTCTTCCATCTTCCTTTTATAAACTCTAAGAGCATTGGATATCATGACATTGAGTTATGTCATAACTCAACATCACATAAACTTTAACATTTCAACTTTAACACCTAAAAAATACCTTTTTATCATAACTCAACTATAACACCACATTTTGAGCTCCACTTTATTTTAAAAAATAAAATTTACACCACATTTTGGGCAGGATTTTTTTTTTTTTTTTTTTTTTTTTTTTTTTTTTTTTTTTTTTTAATTCAAGTTTGCATCTTAACGCAAGGTTGCCATGGTAACATAGGATTAACACAATACCATAACTCAGACATACGGTATCATAACTCAAGAATAACTTGAGTTAAGGCCATTCCACGTAAGCAATAACGTACCCTCAATGTCATGATACCGTGTGAGCTCTAAGAACAACAACTAAAAATAACAACACCAACAACAATCACACTCAATATAAATATGGAATATAATCAAACACCCATACTTTAAAATTTCTTTTCAAACACTTTAATGTCTTATTTTTGCAATGTAAACTGAGTGAGTAATAAACGCTCAATAAAGCTCAAAACAAATTGCTAAGTGGATACATTAGTTGGTTAATGAAGTGAAATGTCTCACAAGTGGGCGTTTGGTCTAGTGGTATGATTCTTGCTTTGGGTGCAAGAGGTCCCGAGTTCGATTCTCGGAACGCCCCATTTTTTATTTTTCTATTTTTACCTTTTTGAGCTATAGAGTTTAAACATTTTAAGGTGGAGTTTAAACATGAGAATATAAATATTCTTAGTCACTATCTCGTTCATCTTGTATTAGCACACTCGTTTGGTTGTACTCACCAGTGTGACCTTCGTCGTTCTTATTAGTAGTGGTTGTAAAAACTTTTTTTTTTGTGCACATGTTTAATGTAAACGAGTTAGAAATCATTTGGTTATTATAGTTTAGTTGGCGAAACCTGCAAAAGATACACCATAAAAGTCCAAGCATCTTTTCGGGTTTTTAAAAAGTGTGAATTAGATATATAAGGTCAACAACAAAATTTATCAAATACTCAGATGAAATCATTTGGTCCATATGTTGTCTATTAATGTTATTGGAGCAATAAATATGATTTTAAACGAACAAGATATAACAAGCGAATGAACCAAATGTCAATTGCTTTGGACTAACCAAACCGAAACTTGATAATGAGCATTCCAAATAGGTTCATCTCTTAGCCGCCAACATAAAAAATAATTTTAAAAAAGATGCGAAACTGAGACAAGTCTTTTTTGTTGTGAGCAAAAACCCATCCTATGAAAACAGCAACCACGGCTGCAACAAGTACCAAAAACCGCAAAACAGATCCATTTCTTCTCAAGTTTACCTACAATAAAAATTAACAGCAAATAAGAAACAAACATGAATAATTGCATCTTGCTAAATGTGATCAATACATGTGCTTTCACTTGCATGTAAAACTTAAGTTCCAATTTTGACCCGTTTACTTGTGAGTGGGTGGGTCAACTTTGGTTGTGTTTTTAATCAGATGTAAGATGGGTCATTTTTTACAACCCATCTCAACCAGTTCTTCACCATACTAAATATGACCTGTTTCAACATGAACTCGTTTTAAGGTGTTACCCAATCCGCACGACCCTCCCATCTTGCCACATCAAGTAAAAACTGAGTTATGCAGATATACAAGAGATAACATTCATGTCGTCTTAACTAAATTCAGATTAACAATCACATTAACACTCACACATAAGTTTTTGGCAAAGCATTCATGCATTCACACGTAACTCAGACTCGTAAAATTAAAATTATTATGCGTATCAGCAGACCAATATGTTATAGTCAAAAGAAACCTCAACTGTTGAAGCAAGCTTAACAACAATTGCATGCCAAATATTACTGTATCTCATAAGGCCATAACCAATTAGTCATAAGTATAGCTACAAGAATTTATACTACAGTGTTCATGTTTATATACCATTACCGTTTTACAATCCTAGCTTTACGCCTATAGATATAGGTTATAAATGGATAAATTGGGAAGACATACCAGATCTTGTTAGCGATCGAATCATAGCTCTGGCCTGAGGAAGTCCACCAAACAATTCAAAGGAGACATTTTGATTACTAAAAAAAATTCATATACATCTATGTCCTACCCTAAAACGCTATTTACGTTTTTTTTTTTTTTTTTTTTTTTTTTTTACATAAGAAGAAATACAATTTTCTTTAGCATACAACTTATGCAGGAATTAAGGTGCATAAGGATAACTGACCTGTGCTCATTCATGGACGACGTCGATTACTTTCAGCCAGACTTTCTTGGTACCCTCATTTAAAAACTACCAAATTAACAAAAATCAGATAAATTTTTTTACCATCAAGTCAAATTAAAATTATACTATAATACCAACCGTCTCGGATGTAATATCTTCTCCCTCTGAAATAACAGTGCTAAAAATTGCAAACTTGGGGGCGCCAACAAATTCTACAGGACTAGCTAGCTTTTCCTCTTGTATGGAAACTGCATCACCACAAACAGATTGAGCGATTCGTATTTAATCTTATTTTTCATACAAAACCATACTGTACGTTGTTATACCTGACACCTCATAGGTTGAACCTGGTTCTACGATCCCTGTGGACGGTGTAACATTATATCTCATTACAAAATAGGGAACTGTTAGCACCTTGAAAGCGGCACTGTGTCTAGTTTTGTTGATCAGCCGTATTGTGCATACGTTCGGATCAACTTTCATCCAACGCGAAAAAATGCCATTGCCCTTGTCTAGTAGATACACGAGTGAGCCTCAAAAATAAACATTGAATATACTACTACAGGTAACAAAAATAAGCTTACTTGGGAATTTAATGATATCTGGTCGAATATCAAGCATATCCATTGAAGAGGAGAAAAAAAGTCAATTGGATTATGGAGTTTATGAGTTTTGTTTATAGGCTTATTGAATAACTTACAGGAAGAGTTTCATAATTTTTTACATATGTGATTATTGAGGAAAAGATTTTGCTAGTGGTATAAATATATTTTCTTTCCTTTTATTTGTTAGTCAGTATTATGTTTGGCTCAAGCCCGCTTGCTTGCGGGTTAGGTCACTAAGGTTTCTGTGTATTATATTATGTTTGGCTCAAGCCCACTTGTGGGTTATGTCACTAGCTAGGGTTCCTATGTATTATATATATCGTATCAAAAAAATATAACACCGCCTCACGAGCTTTTGAGTTATTAATTTACATTAATACCCTTCACACAATATTAATAAGCTTTTTTTTTTTTTTTTTTTTTTTTTTTTTTTTTTTTTTTTCATTTTACTTTTATAAGCTCCGGCTCTAGCTACTTTGTCAAACATATCTAAAAATAAAAGCTTCAACTCCATCCTTACATGCTCTGGCTCTCATAAGCATAAGCTCTGGCTAAAAGCTAAACATACCCTTAGTATAACAAACTCTTTTATATATTTTGGCTGCGAGCCTTGGTATAATACACAAAAAAACATTTACGAGTGTAGTGCTTTTTTAAGTCCAATTAGACAAAGCTCTTACGCTAAGAAATCCATTAGCCAACACAAAACAATATGGTTTGCCATATAATAATCAGATGATGACTATTAAAATAACTTCAGATGCCATATTGAAAAGTGAAAACACTACATCTGTTATCAACGGTGGATCCAGTATTTCAGGCCACGATCACTCACCGAGGGGGATAGAGAGCTTAAATCTTTGTATCTATCAGTGTGTTTCAGGTATCCCTGGAGCCAAAATTGCCAAAATGAGTTATAGCACTGATCATGTTGCCATAAACTGTGGACGGAAAGAAGATGTTGTCTCAGCTGTGTCCCACTCCAATCTATTCCACCACTCTATATCGCCATACACCGTCGGCTGAGGTGAATTGCCATAAACTTTCAGTGGTAGTTTTGTCAGTTTCGGACAATCGATCACAGCAATACTTTGTAGGCAAGGGAAATAAATCGCCTTCTGAGCAATACTAGTTAACAATGGTAAGTCTCTTAAAGATATGGCGCGAAGGCATGGGAACGCTTCCTCGTGTATCTGTTCATCCCCACTAATTACTTCTACAATATCTTTGCAGTAAAAAAGATAGACCGTCTCAAGCTTCGGAAGCTGCACTGCAGGATCCAAGAAATGTTCTTCAACTTGTCGCAATACCATATGCTGACAGACCGAAGATTTTGAAGGCTTCCTTGCGTAATTGGGTTCTTCCACACGACTGTCAAGCTTGGAAGACGATACATAGAAAGGACCTCCAAGCTAGGCAGCCAGTTCTTTCCGTCTTCTGGTCCAGTTTTCAGGTACGTCAAGTATCTACAATTATTGACACCGAGTCGTCTTAACCTTTTACCATTTCGGGTATAGTTGATAACGGCAAAAAAGCTAAGCCTTCACACTCGGTAATGTATAAATATGTTAAGCATCTCAATGGGGTATTTGATACGGCTAGCCGGGTCTTGGCCGGAATAGCCGGCTCTTGGCCGGTATAGCCAGGTCTAGCCCGGGTCTAAAGAGATTGTTGTTTTATGTCATGGGTTTCAATCATCAAAGGTCTGTCGTTTACTAAAGTGGTGTTTTTGTTAGCTTATTTGAAGGGCTTATGAGCTTATTGAAATTTTGATAAGCTTATAAGCTCATTTTTTGGGCTTAGAAGCTTATATGATGCTCATAAGGTCAAGTGGATAAGCTCGTAAACCCACAAAAATAAGCTATTGAGCTTATCAAAATTTTAATAAGCTCTTACGTCCCTAAATTAAGCTTACACAAACATCCCTCAAGTGCTTTTAAAGATTGTATTTCATATTATTGGGTGCTTGGATTAGCTTATTTATCGGGCCTATGAGCTTATTTGAACTTTGAGAAGCTGCCCCCATTTTGGGCTTATGAGCTTCTCAACTTGAGCTTATTGATAAGCTCGACTTGTTAAGCTCAGAAGCCGAAAATAGTGGGCTTATGAGTTCTTCCAATTTCAAATAAGCCCGAAAAAAGTAGGCTTATGCATTATATGGTGATTGCATTGTTAGTTTCTAGTGTTTGTGTGAATGATTGGAGTTATCTGATTATGAGGGTGTTTGGCATTGCTTTTTTGAATGCTTATCTGCTTAAGCAGTAAAGTGTTTTGGAAAATTAAAAAAAAAAAATAATAATAATAATAATTAAAAAAAAAAAAAAAAAAAAAAAAAAAAATGCTTTTTAAATAAGCAGGTTTGTACCTGCAAAAGATACACCATAAAAGTCCAACCATCTTTCCAGGGTTTTAAAAAGTGTGAATCATCTCCGGTGAAATCATTCGGTTTTGAGTTGTTGAACCAAGTGCACTCTAGCCATGTTGACTATTGATGTTACTGAAGCAATAAATATGTTTTTAAACGAACAAGATATAACAAGCGAATGAACCAAATGCCAATTACTTCGGACTAACCAAACCGAAACTTGATAACGAGCATTCCAAATAGGTTCATCTCTTAGCCGCCAACACAAAAAGTATTTTTCAAAAAGAAACGAAACTGTGACAAGTCATTTTTGTTGCGAGCAAAAACCCATCCTATGAAAACGGCAACCACGGCTGCAACAAGTACCACTAACCACAAAACAGATCAATACATGTGCTTTCACTTGCATGTAAAACTTTGGTTGTGTTTTGACTTGTGAGTGGGTGGGTCAACTTTGGTTGTGTTTTTAGATCAGATGTGAGATTGGGTCATTTTTTACGCATCTCAACCAGTTCTTCCCCATACTAAATATGACTTGTTTCAACATGAACCCGTTTTAAGGTGTTACCCAATCCGCTCGACCCTCCCATGTTGCCACATCAAGTAAGCACAAGCTACGGCTAAAAGCTAAACGGGCCTTAATACACAGAAACATTCCATCAAATTTCTTTAAACTACAATTATGTATGCGAGTATAGTGCTTTTTTAAGTCCAGTTAGACAAAGCTCTTACACTAAAAAAACCATTAGTCAACACAAGACAATATGGTTTGCCATATAATGTGAAACGTGCGTATTCCAGATATCAATTGTGATATAAAGATTACCGTTCAACGGAAACAACCAATTAGGAATCTATAGAACTAGAAACAAGATTCGAAAAAGGATTGTTATTGGAATGAAATTGAATGAGAGAGAATTACAAGAGAGGGAAATTGTGATTACAAAACTTACTGAAAGAAATGTGAAAACAACTTATTTAAAGGGGTGTGAGCGAGGCGGGAAAAGCTATTGGGATACCCACGTGCACCTCAAGTGCCAAACGGCTAGTCCTAATTGGCTCATACCAGAATGATCAGATGATGACTATTAAAATAACATCAGATGCCACATTGAACAGTGAACACTACATCTGTGATCAACGGTGGATCCAGTATTGCAGACCACGATCACTCACCGAGGGGGTTAGAGAGCTTAAATCTTTGTATCTAACAGTGTGTTTCAGGTACCCTGGAGCCAAAATTGCCAAAATGAGTTATAGCACTGATCATGTTGCCATAAAGTGTGGACGGAAAGAAGAAGTGGTCTCAGCTGTGTCCCACTCCAATCTATTCCACCACTCTATATTGCCATACACCGTCGGCTGAGGTGAATTGCCATAAACTTTCAGTGGCAGTTTTGTCAGTTTCGGACAATTGATCACAGCAATACTTTGGAGGCAAGGAAAATTTATTGCCGTCTGGGAAATACTAGTTAACAATGGCAGGTCTCTTAACGATATGGCGCGGAGGCATGGGAACGCTTCCTCGTGTATTTGTTCATCCCCACTAATTACTTCTGCAATTTCTTTGCAGTAAAAAAGATAGACCGTCTCAAGCTTCGGAAGCTGCAGGATCCAAGAAATGTTCTTCAACTTGTCGCAATACGATATGCTGACAGACCGAAGATTTTGAAGGCTTCCTTGCGTAATTGGGTCCTTCCACACGACTGTCAAGCTTGGAAGATGATACATAGAAAGGACTTCCAAGCTAGGCAGCCAGTTCTTTCCGTCTTCTGGTCCAGTTTTCAGGTACATTAAATCTCTACAGTTGTTAACACTGAGTCTTCTTAACCTTCTACCCTTTTCGGGTATAGTTGATAACGGCAGAACAGCTAAGCCTTCACACTCAGTAATGTATAAGTATGTTATACATCTCAATAGGGTATTTGATGAGGCTAGTCTTTTAAGGGTATACGATTCAGTTATGGTGATCCCTAGTGTGTCAAGATGACTTAGGCACTCCAAATCAGTAAACCCTATATCATTCTCGTATTCAGAATCTTGAACCTCCCAAGTTCCGTAGCTGTAATATAAATTTAGAACTCTTACCTGAGATAATCTATTTATCGCTTCACGTGGAATCATTCTAAGAAAAGTACGTTGCAGATCCAAATGCCGGAGTTTTTGCAATTTACCCAACTGTTTTGGCAGTGTGGTTAACTTGGTATGTGACAAATCAAGATGACGAAGTTCAACCAGCTCACATATACTTTCAGGGATCTCTCTAAGGCTGGTATACGATAGATCCAACACACGAAGAGACGGCATAGACTGGAAAAACCCGTTTGAGATCCTGCTTAAACCACTGTTCCATTGAAGCAGCAACGTTAACAAATGCGGGCAAGCCAGAACCTCAGGTAGTTCGGTTATTGCATTATCCCATAGTGCAATTCTTTGCGCCCCTTCCCAACTTTTGATACTGGGTGCCTCAGTCAGCCCTGCACTAGGCTGCACTAGATACTTCATTCTGTTCTTTCCGCATTCAGATGCCATCCACAAGGCAAAGCTTCTAACAACGTCATGCATCTTTACTTGGCTTTCTGCTTCACCAGCTTCCAAGAGACAAGCAACTTTTAGAGATCGGATAATTGTGTGCCCCATATTTCGGGCTTTACCTTCTTGGGAATTGTCTAAAATCTCTTCGCCAACCCAATACTCTATAAGTTGCTCTATCTCTATGGAATAGTCTTCAGGGAATAGAGTGCAGTACATAAAACATAATCTTAGTGTATCAGAATTCAAACTCTGATAACTAAATTTTAGAAGCGTGAAGACATCTTCCATACCTCTAAGTTCTGTGGGAGTCTCGTTGAGCACTTCAATTGCATATTGCCACTCCTCTTCAGTCTCTTTGTTGGCCATAACCCGTCCCATGGTGACTATTGCAAGAGGAAGACCTCCGCATTTTCTGACTATTGTCTTGGCATAAGATTTCATTTTCTGTGAGCTTAGGATGTCATATCTACCAACCTTTTGGCAGAAGAGTGACCATGCTTCTTCCTCACCTAAAAATTCGATCTTGATTTTGTTGTCCGCGTCCATGTCACTACACACATCCATTGAGCGCGTAGTGAACACAACATTGCATTTGTTATCTTTGTCAGGAAGAGGAATCCCGAGTTTTAACAGATCGATTCTTTCCCATATATCGTCTAACAAGAGCAAGAATTTCTTCTTCCTCATGACATTATATATTTTTACAGCTCTCTGTTCTGGAAAATCATTCTCGTCCCAAGATAAACCCAATCTTTCTACAACTGCTTGTTGGATCTTCTCGACCACGAAATCTTTAGATGCCACTGCCCAAATCACAACATCATATTCAAGATTTTGGGTTAGTTCGTTGTTTATCCTTTTCAAAAGTGTCGTCTTCCCAACCCCACCCATACCATAGAGTCCCAAAGTTGTCCCTTCGCGTGTCATGAGCAATTGGTGAACTCTTTCCAACATCACATCAAGGCCGATAGTTGGCCCATTGGGTACTGCCTCCACTTCAAGTGGAATAATACCTCTATCAGCTCCATTCACATCAAAGTTCTTTTTTTCAAGATCATGTATGATCATAAGGTGCCGCCTCACCTTCTTGATCAGCTTATATCTCAGAATACAATCACATCTACAGCAGCAGCTACGCTGCAACACTGATTCGGCCTTCTTTATGATCAAACCAACTTCAGCTTCAACACTCGCTACACGTTCCATCCACCCTTTGACTTGATTAGTAGGTGGGCGCCCCAGTGAATTGGCCTGCTCAACTTGGGTTTCCAAGTCTTTCCTTGCTTCTGTCAGCTCCTTCAACGCCCTTGTCATGGATGCCACACTCTCACTCAAGTCTGAATTGCTTATGCTCTTCGAAATCATATCAGTTATTCCAGCTATCGTACCAATAATCAGGGGCACAATTTCCATTGCCATTGATATGCTTTTGTTAAAGATTTTTTTTAGGTCTTAGATATGTCGGTCTTTTGCTGCTTCTTTAACAGACGGGTAAGTTGACTCAGTCGTGCTACTAGTATTTTAGAAAATATCCTTCCTGTTTCACAATGATAGGATACCACAACTGTCGAATCTATGGTTCGACATGTCAACTACTTCCCTAAATGTCAATGAAAGACCAGGCAATTAAATTTAATTAACCTTGTCCTGGAATAAAATGACTTGTAAATACATTCTGTAATCACAAGTAGCATACACAAGTAGCAATGATAAGATAATACAAATCTATGATTAAAGTCAACATTACATATGTGCTACCAAAAGTCAACTGTGGAGGCTAACAGCTAACAGAAACATCAAAGACCACTAGTGTGCCAAAATTCTCGAAAAACCCTCTTTGCTTAACTCTTCAGCAGTCCAATTCATTATTCGAAATCCACCCGAAGTTGATGGCTTAAATGACAAAAGAGATAAAAATTTGCTTATATTTTATACAAAAACCTTTTGCGTCTCCATTATTAACGACACACCCGACTCCATATGCAAACTTTTTATAAGACCGTTAAAATCTAAGCTGTGACATCTTATTTGGGTTGACAATGGAGATTGGTAGTACAGCAGCCATTATCTAAATTTGATATTTCGATTAAGAGACATAAGCAAAATATAAGATGTTTCTGTCAAAAATAATATGCAAAGGAGAAGACGACAAAAGTATCATGTTAACAAGAGAGTAGCATTTCTTGTCATTCTGCAAACTAACAAAGTCATTACCCTAAAATGCAGAGATTATTAATGCAGCAGCCAAATTACAACTGATTTTTCTCAGCTTCAAAATTTCCAAGAAAGAATGTAGTAGTAGTAGTAGTAGTAGCAGCAGCATTACACAAGTTGAAATCATGGTGATCATGACATTGAAAAGCCATACAAAGTTCCCAAAACAGGTTTTCTTTTATGTGTGTTTTCCTTTAACTGCAAACTCAGACATAGTAACCGGTGAATGTGAAACCCCTTCCAATGATCTCACCAGAACAAAACCATGCAAAGCATTCAAGCCCAAACAAAGCAGCAATTCCAAGTTGTTCAACGTGCATATCCTTCTTGTTTTGCCATAAATTCTTCACGAAATCAAGCTCCTTCTTCAATGACTCGTTGCGGCTAGGGAGGCTGCAGAACATGCATGGATTATATTAGAAAATTGACCGTTTACCGGATAGGCGTGTCTTTTTGCATATTCAACGTACAGAACTACGATGATACATAATCTAAGTGCAATGGGAATCATAAACCATCAAACTTATTGAAAAGAAAAAATGATACACTTTTAAGCCTCGTACATAAGCTTGACTATATTTCATTATTTCGAACTAGAGATACAAATTTGATCGATTCTTGATGGATCGCTTTGGATTACAATTGATTTTGCAACGGGTCATACCCGTAAACTCTAAAAAAATCGCTAAAAATGAAATAGGAAAAATGCATAGAACGAGTAAAGCCCGTCAGAAGTCGCTTAACAAGTCAACATGTATTAATATTCTTACAGCATTCTAAATCCATTCATTAAAAATTTGATTATCATTTTAGCAATATAGTTTTTATAGTTTGTTCACATTCAAGATGATCTTTAAACCCATCTGTTCATATGTAATCCCCAACTTTCTCATACAGAGACATGTTGGAAATTGTAGCAACAAGTACCTAAAGCTATTTAGACCAAAAAAGTATGATCCAAAACCAATCTTTTCTTCATAGAAAGCCAATTCTCTGGTATAGGCGAATGGTGAGCGATGCAGAAACAAGTACCTTAAGCTACCTTGGCCAAAACATGATGACCAAAAACCAGGAAAGTATTTTGTATTGCTACTATTATATAAGCATGTCTTTTTCTTTATTTTCCTCGCCAAGCTACATGAAAGAGACTTCCGGAAGTCCACAGAAAAGTTAATTCTAATTGCCCACATTGGCCATATGTCGTAATCCTCAACAAGATCCTAAAGTCCTAGCATTACCCAACCATGTACATTTGCTTCTTTACTAAACACTGTTTGCACTTAAAATAAAATTGTATCTGCTTTATTCCGTATAAAACAAGTTTTGTTATCAGCCAAGAGATGGTCAAGGGGTTGTTTGCTCAGAATTATAAAGCTATTGAGCCAAAGAAAACAACTTCCAAGACTATAAAAGGGTAAAATGTTAGTGAAGCCCATATGTAATAATTTGTAGACTGTTAAGAAGATCTAGTACAACAAATCAAATTTTCAATCATGACAAGGACTAATCTACCCATTTAGACACTATTCACTCATCTGATGTATAAGGTTCAACTTTAAGATATTATCATTTTTAGTACTGAACCCTCTGGCTTTAGTACAGAAATACAAAAATGAGTTCGCATTTAAACAAACTCTAAGTAAAATCATATAACAAACTTATGAGAGAGAGGTAAACACAGAACACTAGTTCAGATTTCTTGCCAGTTGCTTTGACAGTAACAACGACAAACTGTACACATGATAAGTGAATTCTAGGTCCATCTCACATCAAAATTCTTAATTTCTGAAAAATCATTATTATAATTATAAAAAATCATCTATGAAAGTGAACTGAAAGCTTGCATCCTAAGAACGGTATTAGCCTCTTTTGCTCGATGAAATATGCAGTTTTCCAAACATTGAGTGCCAACAGAAAAATATGAGACAGACAGATGGAAACAACTTTTTTTAATAGATCTTTTGACTAACACAGATGACCTGCCTGAATTTTGTGGGAGTGTGACATTAGTTTGTATGTAAATCCTAATTTAAACATGGATGAAGGAGTTTGTGTCGGAATAATATCACCTACATATATGAATCAAGATCTTATAACTTCAAGCTACCCCAGACACCAAACATTTTGCCTGCACCTCCTTCTCATATGCATTTGCATCATCAGAAAACCCGAGGTGACTATTTTGATTCATTTATCTAAAAACAGGTTAGCTGGGACTCACTTAATCATCAACGAGTTCAATTAAAAAAATAGATAACTAGTTCAGTTTATATTCATAAAAATTCGTGCAATGACCCTTGTCTGACCCGTTACCTAACCGGCCCATTTTACCAGCTCTACAGAATACAAACAGTTTAGGACTGATGATAGAAAATAATTTGAAATATGAGATGATCTCCATGGCGAGAACCAGAACCAACTAAGCTAAACACATATATCATCATTCTATAAAGTAACACGATCGAGTATCGACTACATTTGCACAGAACACCACATAGAAAGCAATTTTAACTGAACCGAGACACGAGTTTAAAGAGCAAACCTAGCAAGACGAGTGTAGAACAACTGTTTGGACAGCTCATTGCATTTCTCAACAGTTGCGGGGCTCTGAACATACTGCTTGTTTTTCTCCATTATATCCTTGTAGTAAACACTTCCATGTGTGGACAAAAACTGTTTCGCCTGGCATGCCTTAGATTGCAACTGCTTCAATTGTGCTGCCATCCTATCTGCAATTAACAACTATTGTGATAAATTCAGCATTGAAACAACCCAAAAGAACCATCTAATTTACGATTAAAAACTTGAATAAGCACATACTGAACGAAAATTAAGAAATACAAAAGAAACCGATGAACTCAGACTACTAAAAGCAAACTAGTTACAACTGCAACTAACACGCAAACCCCATAAACAAACTGTTTACTTCTTTTGGCTTGGTATAAAGGCTCTATTAACATCAAAGTAGCAAGATCCAGTTTAGCAACCACTATAGTTATAGTAGATATAAAATGTCACAACATTTCCCTCACTTGCATCCGTTTGTAGGGTGTGTTCTTACAAATGTTGAAATTAACATTGGTTAATAGTGATTGTGAGATTGTTACCATCAGTTTACGAGTGGTGTTTCGTTGTTAGTGTAAATCTACATTTTAGCCTTCTGATTTTCAGGGACGACTTGCCGAACACACGGAGATATGTTTTGTTTTGATTCGAGAAATCATAGAAATACTGAATTACTACTAACGTGATTTCTAATATCAAATAAAAACACCCCCCTCCCCCACTTGCATCTGAGTAAACATACCGATAGTTCGATAAAATTAACATTATTAACACCGACGCAATTTCTCAAATTAAAAAAAGCTCCGGTTCCGCAAGTCCCCAGATGCCAAAAGACTAAACTCTCGAGTCTGAGTCACAACAGAACACTGTTTGTGAATCAATGCTAACAATTGCACAATCGCTAGTTCGCTACTAAGTACTAACTAAAGTTCATTTCTACATTTGTGACGACGCTGTCGACGCATACTACAAACCAATGATACTCGTTTTTTCCACAATCAGAGTCCACTTCACAACCAACAGCAAAAGGTCACAATCACTAGTATTAGCACAAGGCTACTGGATGAACTCTAGCTTTAGACCAACAGTGAAACATCGTTCATAAACTCAATTACTACTAACAAAATGGTCATTTCCACATTTTTAACAAAGCGCCCTACAACAACAACAATACCCAATTCCACTGGTGTGCCGGGTACATGGGAGTTATAATGTAGACAGTCATATACGGGTAGAGAGACTGCTTAAAATACTACAAAATGTTAACCCAATAATCCTCCATTTTTACAAGGTCACTTGTTCATTTCCAATGGCGGACCTATGAAGGAACAGGGGAGGGTCCCGGCCCCCCCAAAATTTGCGGCACTTAGTGTAAATATTATAGGTTTTAAGGGTAATTTAGTTGAGGTTACAAACAAATCTCCGATTCGGCCCCCCCAAAAAAATTGTTCTAGTTCCGCCACTGTTCATTTGTAACACCACCCCGCGCCCTAAAACACCAATAATCCTCTATTTTCCGCAATCAACCACCACCATATGTCCTAGTGGTAAGTTCCCTAATCTCCTCACAAAAAGTCTAGCGTTAAAACCTAAAACCTCACTAGGTATTACACATTTTGGGGTGGCCAAGGAAAACCTCATCTAGTCACAAGGATGTCTCGGTTATGCCGCGTATACCCAAGTCAGAGACTCGCCCTCCCTAGGTAACCTAAACACATAAAACCTCATCCGTTTACTCTCCATTTTCAGCAATCGAGTCCACTTCGGGGGGTGTTTGTTTAAGCTTATTTACAGGCTTATGAGCTTATCTGTTTTCAGCTTATATTTCATAAGCTCAGTTTTCTCGGCTTATTTTGAAACTTACGGGCTTATACAAGTCTGTTATGACATAACAGACTTATATAAAAGTTTCAAAAAAAGCCGAAAAAAACTGGGCTTATGAAACATAAGCTGAAAACAGATAAGCTCATAAGCCCATAAATAAGCTTAAAAACAAACACCCCCTTTACATCCAAACACCCCAACTAATAAACCAAACTACTAAGAAAGTCAAATAACTAACATAAGATCTGTAACAGAAACAGATCTAAATGAATATTGTATATACCTTACAAAATAGATCTGAGTGGTGGTGATGACGTGGCTTCTCTCGCCGCCGATTAACCGGAGAAAGAGAGAGAGAGAAGCTGTGGACTTGTTGTGTGTGTGTGTGAGAGAGAGAGAGAAATGAATATTGTTATCTTAAATACTAGTAGCTGGTTTTTTCTATTACTCTATCCGTCTCCAAATTATTGTCAAAACACAAAAAACAAAAGTTTAATAAAAGTGGAGCCAGTTTTATTTTCAACTACTCAAATAAAATATTCTCTCACTAGATTATCTAGTTTTTACTTAATAAAGAAAATAGACAATTAATTTGAAACATTCCAAAAAAAAAATATGAACAATTATTATGAGACGGAGGAAATATTTAGCAGTGGTGCGCTGGGAGCAGTAGCTGTGAAGTAGACCGTTCACAGCTTCTTATGCTATGTTTGGCAAAAGTAGCCGTGAGCGGTAGCAGTAAGCTGTGAGCGGTAGTCACAGCTCACTGCTCACCGCTCACAGCTTCTTAAAGAAGCATTGGAAAAATGAGCTTTCTTAAAAAATAGCAAAGTTCATCGTTCTTTTGCCGAACGAACACTAAAAATAAATAAGTTCATTGATCACTTCTCATCGCCCCAAAATGCTTTCAAAAAACTTTGCGCCAAACATAGCCGCGATTTCGTCATTTTTAAAGTGGTAAGCAATAAACATTTTGATTTTTAGTTAAAACAAATTTATAGCCTACCATCTTATTTACTTGTTTTTTACACCAATTTTCGCCAAATTTATGACGGATAATTATCAAATGATAAGAACGGACATGACACTAACATACTAAAACCAAACGAATGAAAAGCTGAGCTCAATTATCAGATGAGCTCAAAACTACGCTAGGTTCATTTCCAGTTTTTATCGAGCCAATTATGAGTAGCTCACGAGCGTATCGGCTGTTTTACACTCCTAGTTGTGCTAATAGTAAGGACATGATAATTGTTTATAGTAGTGGGAAAGTGTTATGTATTTGTATGTTTGTGTCATTTTTGTTGCGTAAAAATTGATTGCAGTATTATATATACACTAGTTATAATGCCCGCGCACGCGCGGTTTTTTTTTTTAATATTTTGAAATAATCATTTAAAAATTTTAATCCTATTGTTAATTGCATCTTATCTATATTTTTTGTATTTATCTTCTACTTGTGTTGTGGATAAATATAAAATAAATATTTTTTTTTAAATACCTTATCTATATTTTTTGTATTTATCTTCTACGATAAATATAAAATATTACCTAATAAGAAAATAATAATTTTTTTTTAAATAAAATTATTATTAAATCAGGTATGAATTGATATTTTTGAAATGCAAATTTTCTTTTGTTTTATTATATAAAAGATTGCTTAATACAACCACTTATATAAGAAAATGTGGATTTTTACTCGATATATAAAATACTTGGATCATAGGCGAAACAATGTTAAAGCCCGTTGATTTTGAAAACACCGATTAACAATAATATTCAAATTTGGACTCAGTTATTTGAAGTGATACAATTTATATAGTCAGATTAATAGTACTCCACGAGTTAGTTTCCACATTAAACCCTACATAATAAATCTAGGTACCTTGTTCTTTTTGAAAATAATCCATTTTCTCACAATAAATCCCACGAGTCAGATTAATAGTACTCCTAATACCCTTTAGTATTCTAACTTATTGTTTGTACATATTTTCAACCGGTACATGTAATTCACTAGTTGCTTTGAAAGATACTATTTAGTGATTTGTTTGTGCGGTTATAAATGTGTATTAACCTTACGTTTTTATCTAATTCAAAAGATATAAACAATTATAAATGAGAGTAGAGTAAATAATGTAGATTACAATAGCAAATATACATGTATAGACAATATCGTTATTACAATTCACCTTAATACTTTAGGATGAAAATTATAGGTCATAATCCCAAACTTGTCAACAATAAGTCAATAAGCATGTCATTGGCAAACTTAAGAGTGTTTAATCCAAATAATTAGCTTGTTTTTATTTCTTGTTATTTGTGAACATTTGTTTAATTAATTCAATTGCGGGTTGCTCGAATACTCAAAAAGTTTCACACTTTGATTCTCATCTATTATAGTGGCAAGTTAGATAATTGAAGATTAGAAAGGATGACACTATGAGACTAGAAAGGATCGATGACACTATGAGACTAAGTAACAAAAAAAAAAAAAAAAAAAAAAAAAAAAAAAAAAAAAAAAAAAAGGAGTAAATTTCTTAAATCATCCCTGTGGTTTAACGGGTTTAACGGATTTGGTCCCGCGAAAGATTTTTTCTCGGATCCTCTCCGCGTGGTTTATACCCGTAACGGGTTTGGTCCCTCTGGCTAACGCTCGTTAGTTTTTTCCGTTAACTAACGACCGTTTGTAACAAACATTTGCACCGTTAGTCCTTTATACTAACGGCGTTTATACTTAACAATTTTTTTTTTTTTTTTTTTTTTTTTTTTTGGTTTTTTATTAAATTAAAAGAATTAAAATTAAAATTAAAAATTAAAAACTTAAAAAATTGGTTTTCTTATATATATATTTTTTTCTTTTAAATATCCTTAAAATTTATACACGTTTTTATACACATTTCTATACACGTTTCATACACACGTTTTTATACAATTTTATACACGTTTTTATACACGATTTTGTACACATATTTTTATACACACATTTTTATGTACATGTTTTTACACACTCGTTTTTATACACATGTTTTTACACACGTTTTTATACACACGTTTTTATACAAACATTTTTACACACGTTTTTATACACACGTTTTTATACACTCATTTTTACACACACGTTTTTATACACTCATTTTTATACACACATTTTTACACACGTTTTTATACACACGTTTTTACACACGTTTTTACACACGTTTGTATACATACGTTTTACACACGTTTATACACTCATTTTTATACACACGTTTTTATACACTCATTTTTATACACACGTTTTTACATACGTTTTTATACACATTTTTATACACATGTTTTTACACACGTTTTTATACACTCAGTTTTATACACACGCTTTTTAAAATGTGTCTAAAATGTGTATAGGAATTTGTGTATAAATGTGTACGTGTGTAACAATGTGTATAAATGTGTACGTGTGTAAAAATATGCGTATAAAAACGCGTGTAAAAACGTGTGTATAAAAACATGTGTAAAAATGTGTGTATAAAAACGTGTGTATAAAAATGTGTATATAAAAACGTGTGTATAACAATGTGTGTAAAAACGTGTGCATAAAAATGAGTGTATAAAAACGTGTGTAAACACGTGTGTATAAAAAAATGTGTATAAAAATGTGTATATAAAAACGTGTGTATAAAAATATGTGTAAAAACGTGTGTATAAAAATGAGTGTATAAAAACATGTGTAAAAACGTGTGTATAAAAATGAGTGTATAAAAACGTGTGTATAAAAATGTGTGTAAAAACGTGTGCATAAAACGTGTGTATAAATTTTAAAGATATTTAGAAGAAAAAAAATTATAAGAAAACAAATTTTTTAATTTTAATTTAAAAAAAAAAAAAAAAAAAAAAAAAAAAAAAAAAAAAGTTGTTAAGTATAAACGGCCGTTAGTATAAAGGACTAACGGTGCAAATGTGTGTTGCAAACGGTCGTTAGCTAACGGAAAAAACTAACGTGCGTTAGCCAGAGGGACCAAACCCGTTACAAGTATAAACCACGGGGAGAAGATCCAAGAAAAAATCTTTCGATGGACCAAATCCGTTAAACCACAGGGACGATTTATGAAATTTACTCAAAAAAAAAAAGAAAAAAGAAAAAAAAAAAGTCAATGTCACGGTTAGATTAAATTGTCAAAAACAGAATATTATTAATACGAAATTGAGAAAAGTTCAATGCAGAACAATAAATATCTAAAGATCAAACCATTTGATCTCAAGCGTCCATCTTATTTTGATCCAACGGTTGATATATTTTGTCATTTTATTTTTATTAGTTACTGTAGGGCTTTTATGTAATTTCGTATTCTCGTTTTATATTACTTAACCGTTACATACACCATTCACACACACCTACCACCACCAAAACCACCCCCAAAACCACTGTAACGAAACCCTAATTGTTACTCATCATAAATTGACCAAAATTAACACTATAGAATGGATATACGAGTCGAATTAGCACTATCTAAAGGTGATTTGTTGCCTCAATCGTCTTTGTTGTCGGTTTCTGATCAAAATAAGCATAGAAATGTTGATTCTGGTATCAAAATCGAACTATAAATGAAGGTATGTTGTCTCTTTTATTTATTACTAGTACATTTTATAAGTAACTACAGGTAATTGATTTTTTATGTTCAGTTAATTACAACAGTTTATTTTCTAATTTCCAGATTAAATGATGATTATTTGTTTAGTTCATTAAATGAAGTGGATGTGGCTTTCTCATCAAATGTTGGGGCCACAGAAGTGTCAAAGATGGTGTTGTAGCACGTGATGGAGGGGAAGTTGTCACCGGTGAGGGAGTTCCATATCATCGTTGTGCTGGAAGCAGGTGGAGGTGGTGGTGATGGGGAGGGGGATGGCGATGGAGATAGAAATGAAGATGAAGATGTTGATGGCGATGGTAGTGGTGGTGTAGCTCTAGGTACTAGTGGTTGTGGTCGATTGGGTGATGATGTTGGTGGTGCACCATTAGAAGGTGGTGGTTGTGGAGGTGGTGCACCTAGTGGTGCTCAAATTTGGTAGAGCTTATATATCGCCTATCAGCACCATGTGGGATGAACGTACCACACTTGACGCCTTCAAGAATCAGACTCCTAACTTGCAACAGAACATTTAGTCCCTGGAAAGCAAATGATTGACTTGGTTACCGACCTCTTGTGGCACTTCAGGTTCACTCATTACCATCGTTATATTTTCATTTTAGATGCTTAACATATTCTTTTCCTGATAGTTATTGCTGTCTATAAATTAGAATATGTGTACACCTTCCACTACTTTGAATGTAGATTCCTAAGATGGTAATACAGAAACGTGAATGCTGCTAAATCCTTTAATTAATTGATACACATCTATAGAACTGATATTTGCCTTAGATGCCAAATTGATATAAAAAGAAACTTATATATGAGTTGTTAACAGAAATTTTGATTGTCGAGTTTGGTTTCTGCAGGAAGGTTTGAGAAGAACTATTGAATCATATTCGGATCTTAGGGCTGATGTGTACTTAAAAAAGAAAGGTCCTTCGAAAGCCACCGTATATCTTGGAAACGGAATGGGTATGGATTCATTATAATTAATCTTATTTTATTGGTTTACCTCTTATTTAGTAAGAGTTATACAGTCACAAAGGGTGGCTTCTCTAGTGTTATATATCTAGGATACTACTGGTGCACGTATAATTCAAAGTTTAAAGGTGTTGTGTAGTTACATACATTATATAGTTCTTTACGTAATATGTGCCCCAACAAGTTGATATCACTTTTTCTACTAAATTGGATAGTTTGATTTATAGGTGTTAAGTTACCTACTTATCTCATAAAGAAATACAGGTACCTAAAAAATATCTGACAATAATCAATTTATTACAGTATCTTTTTACATTTTACAGGTACCTAAAATACTTGACAAAGAAGTACTTAAAGAAGCACAACATTAGAGATTGGCTTCTTGTGATTGCCTCAAGCAAGGACCGCAACGTTTATGAGCTACGATACTTCAACATTGTTGAGAAAGAGGGTGATGAGGAAGATTAAGTAGGGGGTGTCTACCTTGTTTTATTCAGTTTTGTTTAGCATGGGCTTTGTAGACTTTATATATTGGTTTCTGTTCCAGATATTGTTTTGTAGTAAAATTTCTAGTTTATGTGATTTTGCAAAAGCCTCTAATGAATTCATGAGATACTATTTTCTTGATTGTTTCGCGAGCTTTAAGCTAACTGCACTTTCTTTCAATATTCTGTTTGGATCTCCTCGTGACCAAAGTAATGCCTAGATTTTACAGTAACGATAGTAGTAGCTATCACATGTGATTCACCGCAAATCACATGTGATTTTACCTCAAATTATTTTTTAAAATAGATTTTCTTAATTGTTATTGGATGTTACTTTAAGTAATAGTTATGTGAATCTGAATCACAAGTGATCTGGGACGAATCACATGTGATTTAGAACAAATCACAAGTGATTTGGCATGATCATCACATACTTTTGTTTAATTTCTTAATATTTGTAACACTTGTTTAACAAATCTGTAACTATAACAAAACAACTAAATATAAAGTGAAATTTAAAATCCAACTAAGGCTTTTATTAAAATATGAAATCATAGATCACGATTTTATATGAAGCAAAAATCAACATCTCAGTAAAACCGAGTTAACAATCCAAAAATATTTAAAATGAAACAAAACATAAAAAAGTATTTATAAAGTAAAAATAAAGTTATCAGTTTATTCATCGCTATTGTCTTTGACCTAGCGGGCAAGTGTTTTGGTACGCGTATTAGTGTAGGTTGCTTGTAGAATGTTGTCATAAACGACTCCAGGAGCCAAATGTACGTTTCGGTGCATTCACTTTTAAGCATTCACGCAATGATGTCACACTCTTTCCATCATTATCTATTGCACTGAATGGAACAAAAACCATATTGTACCTGAAAGCATATAAAAACACATGGCCTTAGAGCAAATATATACCTAATAAAAAAAACATAATTTTTGCTAAATCACACGTGATTTGTTCTAAATCACATGTGATTTAGCATATATAACTTGTGATTTAGACTAAACCACATGTGATTTATCACAAATCACCTGTGATTTAGGCTAACCCACATGTGATTTTTACTTAATTATAAAAGTCAAATAGTCTAAACGTACTTGTTAGTTCTGAAAGTTTTATCAAAGGAACTGATGTCTCCAAAATTTTCATAGTTGCATTTCATTACCTCGTTAGCCCAAAACATAATCATATGCGATTTCATGTAGAATCACATGTGATTTACACGTGAATCACATGTGATTTACATACGAATCACATGTGATTTGCATGCGATTTATACTTGATTTAGTTGTATGTTGTTGTGTTTCTCAACATATGTAAACTTGGCATAAACATTGGTTTTAAAAATTGATAATGTGATATGAACTAATAAAATTATAATTTGATGTAACAAAACAGACTTTGTATACACATGATAATATCATATTATCATCTAACAACATACTAAAAAATGACATAATAAATCAATCAGAATCGGTGGTGATAAGAAGCCAAACACCCCAAACTGCAACTTTTGAATGCATAAAGTAATTGAGACACCAAAAATTCCCTCTCTAGTCTCTCTGACCACTAGTGAAAAGGTGAAAACTTTACAGCAAATACATGACCAGAGCCAAAAGAAATGAATCACATGGCAACACAAAAACAAAAATCACAAATGCAGGCCAGTATCTTTAGAAACACCAATTGCCCTCAACTTGGAAAATGGAATCAGAAAGTGGCTTCAAAGCAAGACAATTGGAATCAGAACACACATTTTGGAGCACAAAAAAGATGACCAATAAGCATTCATTGAGCCAAAATGAATCACATGGTTACCTAAAACAATCATCACCATTGCAGAATCTTTAGAAACAAACACAGTTATCAATTGACGGCGAAATAACAGGTCGAAGGCGAGACAACAACAGATCAACGATGAATCGGCTATCAATTGACGGCGGGATCGACGGCGGATCGACTATCGGTGGGATTGACGACGCGATCCACGATGGTTATTTGTGTGTGTATGTGTGTGTTATTGTATCAGAGAGATTTTTTTTTACAGCGTGAATGAGAGAGATTGGATAACAGTTTTTGTATTTTTACATTTTTGCCCCTGCTGTTTTAATTAGATCTTGATCTGCACCGTAGGATGAAGGTGAAATGGATGGCCAAGATGCGCGCTTTTGTTCTTTAGAGAATGTGTGTGTGGGGGGGATCTCACCTCATACGAAATTACTTTTAAAAGTGTTCGAATAAACTCCCCTATAAAACTGATGAACCCTAATTTTGTTATTTACACGTATTTGTGGGCTTATGGCCTAAAGCCTCAAAGGCTATTTATGGCTAAGAAACTCCATTGTTAGTATGGGCTCAAGGTCACCAGCCCAACTAAGCATCTTAAACTACAACGTACCAAAATAAATAAAAAATCAGTTGAGTTATACTTAAACACTTAACGTGCTTTGAACATCTCTGACAAATAGGTAGATACGGCTTAACCAATTGAACTGATATATATAACTGAATTAGAACCAGATCGATGATAGTATAAAGCAAACGAGAATTAGTTCAAAACTAACTAGGAGTGTCTACCGATCAGTTCGGTTTTTGGTTCCTTGGTTTATTTGGTTCGGGTTTCTTGGTTCATGAAATATTTTTTTCAAAACCAAACCGGAACTGAATCGTATATGTTATTAGTGTTGGCTCATATATGTATCTGTGGATTATATTATTATAAGGCAACTTACCAAGTACTCTCATCTCACTAAAACTCACCAAAAGATAAGAGTTTATAATTTGACAAGTGTATGACAAATGGGCTTAAAACAAAAGGCTTAGTGGTCATTAAATTGTGTGAATGAAATCTTGTTTTTCATGTTCAATATAATCAGTGGGTTTCTTAATGAAAATGGTTGTTGCATGTACTTCATGCTTCCTAATGTGTTTATTGCTTAAATTTGAGACTAACAGCTACGAATATTATAATTTTAGAACGAGAATTGGTGCAATAAAAATTGGAGCTTTTTACTTAAGGTTTGATTACGACGATTTCCTGGTTATAAGTCGTTACTTTTAATAATTTTACTTATGGTTTGAATATTATGATCTATAATAACATTTTGTTTGTGTGTTTTCTACTTAAGTTAGATATACACTGCTGATTTGTCTCAGCAGATTCTCATGTACTAATGCATTCTTTCGTTAAGCTATTATGTCATGCTAATTATTTTGCTTGTTATTAAGATATTGAGGCCATGTTACTAAACATAGGGAACGAAGTTGACTACACTTGAAACCTGACGCTGAAGAAATCAACTCGACCATTGCTTATAAGGCTATCAAAAGGTGAAAAGGCTGTTACAGTCGGTAAATTAAACTCATGGAACCCTTCCAATAGAGGAGGAAGTTGGTGATCAAAAGGTGAAAAGGTTGTCGAATGTCTTATGTTTGTTCCCTTTTGTAGTTAAGCATGGAGATTTCCTTTGGTAGCCGAAACTTGAATCTTTAGTTTCTTTAGCTTCCACCATGTACTAAGATATAGCCGAATGGATGGTGGTTGTATGTCATATAGTTTGGTAGCAAATGGTAGAAATGAAAGTCTGATGTGTTTATATGGGTGGACATGCATGGGAATATGATGTGTTTGATTTGTTTAGGATGCTTATGTTACAACAAAAATTATCCTTGTAAGTTTTAGCAACTTAAAGAGTAGAGACTGTAAATATTAATTTTTGTTTGTTCTTTGTTGTTGGTTACATAGTTGTTGCAGGCAGTAGGAATTACGTCCAAGTAGGGGTGTTATCTAGTCCGATTCCTTCTACTGCAAAAAACACATAGAATACATATCGATGTACATGATAACATGAAAATGAAGCATTCTTGTACTAATTCAGTTTGTTAAGAGCTTAGTTGTATGAACAATTAACAACTATCGTATATAATTGTATCAAATTATATTGGAATGGGTTATCAAAAATTGATCTGTACTTAATTAGTAATATATGGTCACTTTTTTTTAGTGTAACTTTCACGTCGTTGTTCGCCTCGCAGATACCAAAGAACGCATGTCAAATCTATAAATCTTGGGAGGCAATCACTTTCAACAAAATGAATGGATCTGACCCGTGATCACCCTTACAATATTGAGCACGCACTGCATTTGGGTAGTTACCTCACGACCAACTCGTACAATCAATGTTTCCTATCATCCCAGGAATCCTATGTTTTTGCTCATAAATTTATAGAGTTTCTCTATATCAATATATGTTCGCTTTCGCAAAACCTCGTTTCCATATAATTCCATAATACCTTTACAAAAAACTTCAAGAGAATCACAGGACGTTGTCATACTCATTTGGAGATATTCGTCTAGAGCATCAGGAACGGTGTTGTATGTCAATTTACGAATTGCGGAGGTACACTTTGGCAAAGGGGAAATGTCAACTTTTCCCGAACAATCACTAGTTTGTTGAAAATACAGATCATAGTCAGTTATTTCTTAAACAATGCGTGTGAATAGCGTTCGGCTCATTCTGAACCGCTTACGGAATATTTTTTCTTCGTTATACGTTGGGTTTAGAAGTAAGCCGTCACTGAACGATCATGAGCACCGTAACGATATCTTATTACCGGGTTTCGTGAGACTTTTAGGTTTGAAGAAGATGAATCTTGTATAACCGTAGCAATGGCCTCCATAAAAAAACGCTAGTGAACTACTAACTTCATCTTCATCATCCGAGGATTAAAAAAAAAAAAAAAAAAAAAACGGAAAAACATTTATTTGAGATGAAATGTGTAAAGTGAAAAAGAAAAAAATGTGTTTGAAAACGTGTAAAAAAAAAAAAAAAAAAAAAAAAAAAAAAAAATGAGGGTATTTATAATGTTAGAAGAGCAAGTTTTTTAAATCAAAAAGTTATTATTTTTTTAAATAATACCAACCAACGGTTGGCTTGAATTTTCTTTGGGGACAAGTTATTCGGACCCTCAAAAATATTATTCGGACCTTCCTACTTTTTTTTTTTTTTTTTTTTTTTTTTTTATAATTTTGTTTATATTAAAAAACTATAAATATAAAAGTGCGGAACAGAAAATATAAACTTTAATAAATCAAACGCTTAAAACTGTTTAAAATACGAAACAAAAACTGACAAAAAACTGTGTTATACTGAAAACAAATGAGGGCAAATGAAATCTTTGACTAAAACCCCTTGACATCATAGGGGTCCTAATAAATAACCATTTTCTTTGAAGGGGTAAGTTATTTGACCCCATAGGGATGATTTTCAAATTGATTTTCAAATTATTGCACGCATCGTCAGTTTGTATGATGTGAATCGCGGGTTGTACGGATCGACCATTTCACCTTTTTCCATGTAAGTGACCTCCTTATGACCGATCCACATCAATAAACGACCGAATGGGACCTTCTATAGACTGAATGGGACCTTCTAAAAGATTCAAGCAGAATTATGTGTAGAAAGAATATTTATGATAGTTGATAGCATTTAGATGGACCCTCACGTTACACGAGTACGTCCATGTCATCGGAGAATTTTTTTGAGTTTCACGTGGCTTGACCATTGATTTTTCGAAATTTATATATACGGTTAGACGAGTACGTCCGTGTCATAGGAGAATTTTTTTGAGTTTCACGTGGCTAGACATTTGATTTTTCGAAATTTATATATACGGTTAGACGAGTACATCAATGTCACCGGAGAAATCCATGATTTTCTATTTCACGTGGCTTCATCTTTGATTTTTCTAAGTTTATATATTGGCTTGTATGATCTTTAGTTTTAACGAAGTTATGTAGTTTGTGAGAGGATTAATTTCATATATTACCCTATTTTTATGATTAATTTAATATGTACTCAAAGTGCAAGTATTTAATATTTAATATATAATATTTTTACTTTTTAATAAATATTTGGGTATATATGAAATTTCTAAAAAAAAAATATGAGATATGAAATTGCCCCATTGTCAGATGGTGGTGTAAAATTTTGGAGAGAGAACGAGAGAATCCTGTAAAAATGGAGAATATGAGAATATCACAATTATTATATAGTGTTGAGTTTAACTTTTTTTTCTCATTTTTTATCTTAATTATATTTTCATTGGTATTATTTTTATCAAGTATTATATAATACAAACAAAAATATAAACGTCAGAGTAGAGAAAAAAATACTTCAAAAAATTAAACTGAACATTTATTTTAAGACGGAAGGAGTATTAGGCCCCGTTTGGTTCGTGGATTCTTCAAGATTCTGAGGGAATTGGAATCTGATTCTATTCCGTAACGTGTTTGGTTGGCAGATTCAAGGAATTCAGAAACTGAATTCCATTTCTAAACATGTTTGGTTGGCAAATGGAATGGAATGAAATCCTTCTAAATCACACTTATGTGGAATTCAACATTCCATAACAAATTGTAAGGAATGTTTTCAATTCTATGAAATTCAGTATGTTTATCATAAAAATCAGTTATTATTATTATTATTATTATTATTATTATTATTATTATAAAACCATCACTTTTATTATTATTATTATTATTATTATTATTATTATTATTATTATTATTATTATTATTATTATTATTAGAAATTCAAAGGATTTACAAAAAATTAGTGGAAAACCGAGAAACTAACTGGGACTCCACTCCTCTAGCTATAGCGAAGCTAATCCTACTAAAAATATGAGCGGCACCACGCGCCTCAATGTCTTGAGTCATAGAGAACTTTCAGATTCGCTTTAGTAAGGTCACTACATCCTTCTCGGGTTCCCCAAAAGAGGAGAATGAAAATGGGAGAAACCCATATCCAAAACCCCCGCACATTTAGCCTCGTACTTGACGCATTTACGTTGTGCGGCTTCAATCACCACACAACTAGACACAAAATCAACCATACGTCAAGGGCGATGACCCTGTCAAGTCGACACATACATCCTGCCCTCCGTCCCAAGAGTAAAGTAACATATCAGCTGTACGTAAGGGTTGGTCCTTTTCTCCACAAAGCCCGATATCAACTTCTTTACGAGCTGAAATTCCAGACTGTGAACAAATGTCAACAAGAGTATCGCGCACCACGTTATGCCGATGTTTAATATCAATAATACCAGCACACGATACAACATGATCCCCATGAATCCCCGTAAAGACCCAAACAAGATGAACGCGACATCTGAACAGAAAATAAGGGAACATTTAACCGATAGCACAATACACATCGGTAAGTCCTAACATTCATAGGCTGTCCCAACCCAGATGTCGGAACCACCCTAAGCCAATCTGAAGTGTAGTCCTCTTTTTGCGAACTCCAAAGCGCCATGTGTCGAGTAGATAGCTGAAAAGTGGATTCAGCCATTTGGGTAACACGTATGAAATATATATATCTGCCAATTTTTTCATGAGTTTGGAGGCAGCGATCTCATTTGGGTTATTATTATTATTATTATTATTATTATTATTATTATTATTATTATTATTATTATTCAGTTTATCAATTTTAATTTAAAATAAATTTTTAAATATTTTAATATAATTTTTTTTCGCAATTTTATTTTCTTCCAACCAGACACACGTAAGTTTTTGCAAATTCCAATTCTTTAAAATTCCAAATTATTAACATTCTAATTCTTTTACATTCCAATTCCATAGATAGATTTAAATTTCATCAAAAACATTCTGCGAACCAAACGGGACCTTAGTTTAGTAAAACAAGGAAACTAAGAAATAAAAAGTCAAAAAAACACAATTATTGTTTAATAGATTTGGTTGGTTTAGTGGAAAACTTGGTGTGTTTAGAATGATCCAACAATAAAGACAAAACCTTTGTAACAAAGACAACCAAATGATAACCCGCCAACAAAAAGATAACCCTACTCATTGAGATAAGAGACCATCAACTATTAATACAAATATTTTAGGCCACTGATAATTGGGAGTCAGTACAACCAACTTCATCACCGATATTTCATTGTCATGTTACTTTTTCTCTCCACAATCACCTTCATTACCAATTTATGCCTTGTTTCCTTTTTGTTTTGGAATAATTGGATTTAAAAGTAAATGGGTCCCTCCTCTATTGTTCCATCTAAGGGGGTGCTTAGTGGGGGATTTAAAGGGTGGGGAATGGGTAAGGTATTGAAAAGTGTCCACCTTCCTCATTATATTGTGTTTGGTAAGGGAGTGCAAATGAATTGATTACCCCAAAGTGAGTAATCAACAATTATATAGTAAATTGGAGGGTAAGATATTAATTACCACCTCACTTATTCCTTTGCATTCCCTTTCTTTTTCCTTTCCCTTTCACCAGTTTGAACCAAGCGGGCCCTAAATCAGGAGTGCTTAGTTTTCTTTGTCTTTTCTCTTTAGACCATTTAACAAAGAAAAAAAAAACAATAATTTATTATTTGGGCTCACTTACTTTAAAATTAAGACAATCAAACAATAAAAAAAAAAAAAAAACGCCCCCTTAGTGTAATAAAACAACTAACTTCACCACCAACTTCTATTTTGTTCCTTCATCTTTTTAAACACTAAAATTAATTTTTTTATTAATAATTAAAACACATTACATTAATAATTCAAATAAAATAAAAACATTACAATAAAAACTCAAATAAAATGAAACTACAAATTAGTGTGCTGATGAGTGTGTAAATACTAATCATTTTTTACCATTTCTGAGCTGCCAAAACATCAAAAAACACTCAATAATGAATCAAAATAGTGAAAATATCCCAGGAAAGTGTTTTGTATGTCTCAAATGCAAAAATACCAAAAACAGATAAAAAAACGCACAAAGTTTGCATAATTGGCAGTTTCAGTCCCCCAACTTTCAAAAGTTGTCAAATCTAGTCCCTGGTCATTATAAAAACTTGAAAAAGTCACCAAAGGTCCTTTTAAATCAAAAAGTTACATAATTAGTCCTTTGGTGCAAAAGTTTCACAAAATTGCAAGTTTAGTCCTTGAACTTTGAAAAATGACAAAAATGGTCCCTGGGATATTAAAACTTTGAGGAAAACAAATTTTGTCCTTGTACTTCTCATATATGGCAGGATTGGTCCTTGGTGGAAAAGTTTGGTGAAATTACACAATTGGTCCCTGAAGTTTGAAAGTTTGGCAAATTTAGTCCCTGATGAAATTAAAATGGAAAAATCAATATTGGACCTCATACTATTCATCACTTGGCATAAAACAACCATTGAAATACTTTGGAAAAGTGCCAAATCACACCCTCCAACTTTCGGCAAATTACAAAAAAGGTCCTTGTGAAACATTTAACCAAACCGGACCCTTAAATATTATTACCCCAAAAATAAAACCAAATCCAATCCATCAAAAGCCCACCCTTTACCCTAAGCCCACTCCTAAGCCCAACCTTACCACAAAACCGTTTTAAATAATCCCCCGGTCAAACCCTGTTTGACCAAACGACCCTCACCCTCAAAACCACCCCTTTTCCCTGCAAAACCACCTTCATCCACCACCACCACTTGATACCAAACCATCATCACCCTCCCATACCCCTCTGCACCTTATATCACCTCAGCAATTAATGCCACCCCCCCCCCCCAAGTTGGTACAACAGTCCAATTTGGACTTCTCCTTTTTGGCGCCAAAATCGGTTTTAAAGGGCTAGGATGAATTCAAGTGATCCAAGGGTCAGGATTTGATGGGATTTGATCAGAGAGGGCAAAGAAACCCTAATCATGGGCTATAAAAAGAAGAAGAGAGCAAGTGAAGACTTCAAGTAGTTAATTAGTAAAATTTAGTGTCGAATTAAAGTAGTTTTTCAAAATCAGTTGTATCTTTCTTAATTCAAGTATTGTAGCAGCTTTATCATTGTATTCTAAGTCTTTTTAAGTTATAAAAATCAAAGTTTCCATTCTGTCTTGTGTTATTGCAATTTACTTAATTTCTGAGTTTCTAATTAAGCTTAAGTATCATTTATATCAGTAATCATGGACTGAGAATAGGTCACTTAGGTTCCCTAAGCTTATTGAAGCTTTTAGAGACTTTAAAAACCAGTGGTACTAAAAGAAAACCAAAAATATAAAAAATAGTCAACTATAGTCAACTGTTTGCATTTGAGTTTGATTTCAGGTTTGGAGAGTCATTGAGAAGCAAGAGTTGAAGTGAAGACAGCCTATCTAAAGATCGGCATCATTGGAAAATCCCTTGTTCATGTTAGGGATAAATTGTAAGAGTTGCTCATTTTTGAAATTCCTTTCAAAACTTGATAACTTGTGATCTGTGTAGTTTGCTTATATTTCTGTGTTTCTTTGTGTTTATTAAGTGCTAGTAGTTAAGATTGTGTTTTAAAATAGGAGTTTGTAGTCAAGTTTTCTCTATTCACTCATTATCTTTGTTTTTGACTGCCATTGTAGCTAATATAGTACAATCTTGTGTATTAGTCATCATTATCTGTGTTTCTGTGCTTAGATAGGTCTAACACATCAGATTACAAGCTAAATTGGTAATTTCATCAGTTAAATCTAGTGCTAGTTTTATAAATCATAAAAACAGTCTTATAAGGGGTGTTTGGATCAGTCTGTTTGGTTATGTTAGTGTGGATCTCAGAGGGTAAAAGTAGCTTAGGTATCACATTATAAGTCTCACTTGGTAGTTTTAAGTCTAAAGTCAGTTGTTGTTTTAGTCTAAAGTCAAAATCTCAAAAATTCATACTTCACAGTTAACTGTGAAGGTTTTGGGTATCTAAATCCTTCTCATTAGTTAAATAGGTTGTTAAGATAGAGTAATTTAGTTCAAACATAGCTTGTTACTTAGTTGGTAATCAGTAAAAGCCAGTAGAAACTCATAAAAGTCAAAACTTGTGATTTCTTCAAAAGTCAAATTCATCTTCTCAGATTTTTGCTAAATTTCCAAGTTAAATTGTGAGTTGTGTGATGGAAATTAAGGGTTGAAATTTGTTGTGGTTAGAGTCTATCAGCTGATCTTTAAGCTCAAATTTTTGCTTAATTTTTGTGGAAGTCGAAGTGGGTCCCACAGACCCCCAAAGTGAGCTGCAGGGCAAGGATCTGCCCTGTGCACACAGACCTCACCCACACCACCACCTTAAGTGGTGGCTGCAGCCCACCTCAGTGGACCCTACTTGCTAAACTTGGTCCCATTGAACACCCTCCTACCAGACCTTCCCATTTGACCCTTTGTTTGACCTCAGGACTTGTGGACCCCACCTGGTTTAGCCCCTCAAGTTTGTCCCTAATCTGAGTAACCTTTGGATTTGGAAAGTGCTTATTTGAACTTATTCAGCTTACTTGTGGTCAAGTGTTGTTGTTTCTGGCTTATTTTAGTGTATCTAACTTATTTGTACCCATTTACACCATTGTGGACCCCACCCAAAGCCATTTGACCACATTTGACCAAACAGTCAACCAAAGTCAACTGTATAAGCCAAGGGGGTGTTACAGCTTATTTATAAGCTATTTTCAAAAGTGGTTTTACAAAAGTTTTCTATTTTCAGTGGTAAAGTTAGTTTTTAAAAGAAAAATCCAAAAAAAAATCAAGTTTAAAATAAGTGATAGTTTCTATTTAATTCAATCTAATTTTAATTTTCATTTTTAGATTTTAATTAAGTACTTAGTGTTTTTATATTTTTATTAATTACCTTATATAGTAAAAGTAATTTTGATAATTTTTTCAGATTTTTATTCTGTCATTTAGTATTAATTAGATTTAATTTTAGTTTTCTTGTTTATTAATTAATATTAAGTATTAAATCTCACATTTAGTTTTTATAAAATAAAACTTAGTTTCTACATTTTTCCTAGCTCTAATATAGTATAATAGACTTTTAAAAAATATAATTTTGAATTATACTGTTCATTTTCCATTTTTTTATTTAATTTGTTTAAATTAAAATTAAAATAATTAAAAGGTAAATAATTAGTGGATTAATCTTAAAACTTAATTTTTAGAGTTTTTATAATTTTGTAGGATTCCTGTAATGGTTAAGTAATTTTATAAATTTTATTTTAATTTTCTAAGTTAATTTAGTATTAATATTAATTAAAAGTAATTTAATTAGTTTAATTAAGTTAAATAGTTTTTAATTTATAAAAAACCCATAAAAAGACAAAAATATTTATTTTTATTTTTTATACTTTCTTCAAGTTCTAATTTAAGTTTAGAAATTATTTTTGCAACTTTTTAGTTTAATTTGTAATAGTTATAATTATTAGTTAATTTAAATTAGATTTTAATTTAGTTTTTAAATAGTTTAATTAATTAAATAATATTTAAATAGTATTTTAATCATTTTCATAATTTCATTTTTCATTTTTAATTTTAAAGTTTTAAAAAGTGTCAAAAGCACCCCCTGTAGTTTGATAAATTCCAAAATCCCACTTTTTCAGTCCGATTGCGTAAATCTGAATTGTGAATACGTGCATATATCTGTTATCTGATTTTTGTGAATATTATATCTGTGTACAAATACCATAATAACAGTAGCAATATCAATTCCACATCATCTGGCTACTGTCCTTAGTGCCACTCTCTCAAAAATGATTTCAAACGACACCATTTCAATCTCGCTGGGACTTTAACGACCCGGGAAAGCACTATACTATCACCGGAGTATTGGGACGAGGCTGTTTTTGACTTATTGACCTTGGTCAATAATATCTGATGGTTTAGACCCAATCAAAATTTGGCGCCGCTGCCGGGGAGGTTGTTGCGTGTTTTATAAAATCGTTTTAAGTTTAGTGGTTTTCAAAACCCTCCCTGTACAAATTTCACACAAATTTGTAAAAAGTTTTTGTAAAAACTTAATCATATCAAAAATGTTCATTAACACTTCTCCTGAAGTGTTGAAAACACCAAAAAAAATTATTAAAAACAATCAAAAACAAACTGTGAAGTTAAATTACTTCGTGTTCTTTAAGATTACAACCTGAAACAGTTGGTTTAAGGTAAGTTCTGACATTAAATTGCGATCTAAAGAGGAAACCTATTTACTTCCTCCCGCCAGCCTGCGAGTAATCTTAAAGGGACGATTTCGGTTAACGAATCAGTTCCAAAAATATTTCCCAAGTTTTCTGCTCACACACCCATAAGCCTAAAACAGTTTTTCAAATTAATTAATAAACCCATAATAAGTTCCCAAACTTAAGATTAAAACCTGCCTTTATATCCCTGTGAGTGGTGTACCTTTTTCAAAGAAGCCATTCACTTGTGATTGCTGGTTTAAGTTCACTGTGGTTTTGCCTCGATCTTGTTTTGAAAAATTGTTTTTAGTGCATGCGCACTTGGTCACAAACAAAACGTAAACATCAGAAAAACGTACACGAGCTACGTTCTGACACACAAGAACCAAAGACCGAAATGGCCGTTGGGCCACCACCACCTTTACCACCCCCTGACCCTCCCTTGGGTGAGCCAGCTCCCGATCTCCGAACGATGGAGGAGCTGTGCCAGCCTACCATGCAAGGGCGGGGTGGGCCTATTGCACCACTCACTATTGAGGCTACGGACTTTGGCCTCAAGCACCACATGATCCAACAAGTCCAGAATTCGTGTCAATTTCACGGATTATCGGGTGACGATGCCAATAAGCATCTTGACAAATATCTCACGGTCACCCAAAGCATGAAACAGCATGGTGTCACGGATGATGCCCTTCGGCTGTACCTCTTCCCCTATTCTCTCACTCATCATGCCATTGCATGGTTTGACCGACTTCCAAAGAATTCTATTCGAACCTTTGATGAAATGGTAACCAAGTTTTTAGCAAAATATTTTCCACCATCCATGGTTACCAAGTTACGAAATGATATCAGCAACTTCCGGCAACGTTCAGATGAGTCTCTTTTTGAGGCTTGGGAACGTTATAAGCTAGCTATTGATCGGTGCCCTAACCACAATATGTTGCAAGTTACCATCATAGATACCTTCTATAATGGTCTGACATTAAGGCACCGAGACATTCTCAATGCTGCTGCTGGTGGGACCTTTATGAAAAGGCATCCCGAGGAGTGCTATGACTTAATCGAGAACATGACTACCCATCATAACTTTTGGGATTCCTCTGCGGAGAGGGATGCGTCATGTCATTCAGTTACTCCCTCATCATCATCTCCTGAAATAATTGCTCTTACCAAAAAGATGGATGATATTTCTACGGCTGTGTTGAGAATGAGCCAAACGATGCAAAATCAGGCTCAAAATCAACAAGTGAAAGCCGTGGCCCGAAGTTGTGAAACTTGTGGGGGCCCTCATCTGTATTCCGAGTGTCCAGCTACTGCTGGCTTTCCTCCAGAGAACGTATATGCTGCTCACGGTTCCTACAATACGGGGGGTAATTCTTACCAACCGCAAGGGGACCGTAATCTCTTAAGCTATCGTTCCAACAATTTTCTCGGACCTCCTGGTTTTAACCAAAATCAAAACCGTAACGCGAATCAGAATTTTAACCAAGGTCAAAACTCAAATTTTCAAAACCCGAATCAAAATCAAGGCCAGTTTAATCAAAACAATTTTCAAAATGGCAATCAAAACCAAGGTTTTCAAGGAAATTTTCAAAGAAACCAGAATCAAGGAAATTACAATCAGGGTAATTTCAATCAGAGAAACACTTTTCAGGGTAACAACAATCAAAATCAAGGGAATTTTCAAAACAACCGTGTTCAAAATCCTCCTGTTCAAAATCAAAACGTTGTTCAACCCTCGTCTTCCTCCAATGCTGAATTTAAACAATTCATGAAAGCACAAGAGGAAACGAATCGGTTATTGCTTAGCACGATCTCTGAGCTTCAGAAGTCTTTAAATGATCGACCTTCGGGCCCGGGAACATTACCGAGCAACACGATCGCTAACCCGAGGGGCGATGTCAAAGCGATCACCACGTGAAGTGGGGCATCTTACAATGGACCCTCGATTCCTTCTACCTCTTCTTCTCCTCCTAAGGTAGCGGAACGTGAACATGAGGTTACTACGGACAAGGTACTTCCTACTAATAACGGAGGTACCAACAACGTCCACCCTCAAGTTGTCCCGGTCCCGGCTCGTAAGCCGAAAGTTGTATTTGATCCCCCTATGAGTTCTGATGAAATCCCAAAGAATGATCCTAAGCCGTCAATTCCATATCCTTCACGATTGAGTGAACAAAAGAACCGCGAGAAAGCTAACCATCAGATGGAAAAATTTTATCAAATTTTCCAAGAATTACACTTTGATATTAGCTTCGCGGATGCTCTTCTTCTCATGCCTAAGTTTGCTTCGACAATCAAAAATCTGATAAGCAACAAGGAAAAACTTTGTGAAATGGCAAAAACTCCTCTTAACGAGCATTGCTCAGCAGTGCTTTTGAAAAAGCTTCCCGAGAAGCTTGGGGATCCCGGGAAATTTCTCATTCCTTGTATTTTCCCGGGGATGGTTGAATGCTTTTCCTTGGCTGATCTTGGCGCAAGCATTAACCTGATGCCTTACACAGTCTGGAAAAGACTCTCACTTCCTGCTCTCACTCCAACCTGCATGACACTCGAGCTTGCAGACCGTACTATATCCCGTCCTCTCGGCATTGCCGAAGATATCTTCGTGAAAGTAGGAAAGTTCCATTTTCCGGCAGATTTCGTGATTGTTGATTTCGATGCTGACCCACGAGTCCCTCTCATTCTCGGGAGGGGATTCTTAAGAACGGGTCGTGCTTTAATCGATGTATTCGAAGAAGAAATCACTCTACGTGTTGGTGGCGAGGCCATCACATTCAATCTTGATCAGACTTCAAGATACTCCTCCAACTATGACGCAGAAACGGTTAACCGAATTGACATCATCGATGTTGCGTCTGAGGAGTATTCTCAAGAGGTCCTTGGTTTCTCATCCAGTGGCAGTCTTTCTACTGACCCTATCATTTCCGACCCTTCCCCTTCCCTCACTCCGTTTGAGGGAAGTGACTTCCTTCTGGAAGAGGTCGAGGCATTTCTTGCTCAAGATAGCTCAATCCCAAGTGGGGTTGATGAAAACTATCTTGACCCGGAGGGGGACATTCTTCTCCTTGAAAGATTGTTAAATGACGATCCTTCACCCTCTCCGTCTCCAAAAATACTTCATAAAGCGGAAGTCAAAAATGTTGAAATAACTGAAGACTTTCCCGAGGTTGAGCTCAAGGACTTGCCTCCTCATCTAGAATATGCATTTCTGGAGGGTGATGATAAATTACCCGTCATTATTGCTAAGGACTTAAAAGTTGAGGAAAAGGCAGCACTCCTAAAGGTTCTAAAGTCAAATAAACAAGCAATCGCTTGGAAACTCTCCGACATTAAGGGCATAAGCCCGAACTTTTGTACTCATAAAATCTTAATGGAGGATGACTTTAAGCCAGCAGTGCAACAACAGAGAAGGGTAAATCCCAAAATCCACAAAGTTATCAAACAAGAAGTTCTTAAACTTCTTGATGCGGGATTGATTTACCCTATTTCTGACAGTCCTTGGGTTAGCCCAATTCATTGTGTCCCTAAAAAGGGTGGCATTACCGTTGTCACCAACGAGGATAACGAGTTGATTCCAACTCGTTTGGTCACGGGTTGGCGAGTATGTATTGATTATCGAAAGTTAAATGAAGCCACCCGTAAAGACCATTTTCCTCTCCCTTTTATGGACCAGATGCTTGAAAGACTTGCGGGGAATGAATACTACTGCTTCCTCGATGGTTTTTCGGGTTACTTCCAAATCCCCATTGATCCCCAGGATCAAGAGAAGACTACCTTCACATGCCCCTACGAAACTTTTGCTTACAGACGTATGCCTTTCGGCTTATGTAATGCACCAGGCACGTTCCAGAGGTGCATGATGTCTATTTTTTCCGACATGATTAGGAAAACTATGGAGGTATTCATGGATGACTTTTCAGTCATCGGGGATTCATTCCAGACCTGTCTCTCCCACTTGGAACAAATGCTTAAACGTTGCAAAGAAACGAATTTAAGTCTCAACTGGGAGAAGAGTCACTTTATGGTTAAAGAGGGCATAGTCCTCGGCCATAAAATCTCAAAGAACGGGATTGAGGTTGACAAAGCCAAAATCGATGTCATTGCTAAATTACCTCATCCCACCACCGTAAAAGGTGTTAGGAGCTTTTTGGGTCATGCCGGCTTCTACCGTAGGTTTATCCAAGATTTTTCTAAGATTGCCCGGCCTATGACCCATCTCCTCGAGAAGGATGCTCCTTTCATCTTCTCTCCTGAGTGCATCGAAGCTTTTGAAACATTAAAGAAAAAGCTTACCGAGGCACCGATTCTTGTTGCCCCCGATTGAGACCTACCTTTTGAGCTTATGTGCGATGCTAGTGATTTTGCCATAGGTGCGGTCTTGGGGCAACGTAAAGCAAAATACTTTCAGCCTATACACTATGCAAGTAAGACTATGACCGAGGCTCAAGGTCATTACACCACCACTGAAAAAGAACTCCTAGCTGTGGTGTATGCCTTTGAGAAATTCCGGTCATACTTGATCCTGACCAAATGCGTGGTGTATACGGATCACTCGGCTTTGAAGTACCTATTTGCAAATCAAGATGCAAAGCCGAGGCTTCTCCGTTGGGTTCTCCTCCTTCAGGAATTTGATATCATTATTCGTGATAAAAAAGGAGCCGAGAACCTTGCTGCTGATCATCTCTCACGATTAGAAAACCCACATCAAGATGTGTCCGAGAAACAAGAAATAAATGAATCATTCTCTCTCGAGACACTCAGTGCGGTTACTTTTCGTGGTGACTCTACTACCCCATGGTTTGCCGACTTTGCAAATTACCGTGCGGGTAACTTCATCGTGAAGGGGATGACGTCCCAGCAGAAAAACAAATTTTTTAAAGACGTCAAACATTATTTCTGGGACGACCCCTTCCTCTTTAAAATCTGTGCCGATCAAGTCATCAGGCGATGTGTATACGGACAGGAAGCCGCTGATATTCTCAAGGCTTGCCATGCTGGACCCATCGGGGGCCACCATAGTCCTAACTACACCGCCAAAAAGGTGTTTGATTCCGGTTTCTATTGGCTCACGATCTATAAGGATGCCCACGAGTTAGTCAAAACCTGTGATGCTTGTCAGAGTCACGGGAATATTTCACAAAAGAACGAAATGCCGCAAAATGCTATTCAAGTTTGTGAAATCTTTGACGTCTGGGGCATTGATTTTATGGGGCCATTCCCATCTTCTCGTGGAAACAAATACATACTCGTGGCTGTTGACTACCTGTCAAAATGGGTTGAGGCTAAGGCCCTACCCACTAATGATGCCCGAGTTGTTGTGAAATTCTTGAAATCCCTCTTTGCTCGTTTTGGAACCCCACGTGCCATCATTAGTGATCGCGGTACTCACTTTTGCAATGATCAGTTTGCAAAAGTCATGCTTAAGTACGGTGTTACTCATCGTCTTTCCACCACATATCACCCCCAAACAAGTGGGCAGGTGGAGGTTTCCAACCGTGGTATAAAACGGATTCTTGAGAGGACAGTAGGTGAAAACCGTGCTTCCTGGTCGGATAAACTAGATGATGCACTCTGGGCCTTCCGTACAGCTTACAAAACACCCATCGGGTGTACTCCATACAAGCTTGTATACGGGAAGGCGTGTCATTTACCGATCGAGCTCGAGCACAAAGCCTACTGGGCCTTGAAACATGCTAACTACGACCTTCATAAAGCGGGTGATCACCGTAAGGTTCAACTCAATGAATTAAACGAACTTCGTGATCAAGCCTACGAGAACTCTTTGATCTACAAAGAAAAGACAAAGAAGATTCACGACTCTAAGTTTAAGAACCGAGTTTTCAACGTCGGTGACAAAGTCCTTCTTTTCAATTCAAGATTAAAGATCTTCTCGGGGAAATTAAAAACCCGATGGACCGGACCATTCACTATTGCTAAAGTATATCCATACGGGACTGTTGAGTTATCTCAACCCGAAGATCCCAACTTCAAAGTGAATGGTCATAGATTGAAACATTATTTTGGAGAGGACATACCACCCATGGTTGTCCCAGACCTCCAAACTTTCCCCATGGACCGATGAATTCGGGGATCGAGTCAAGCTAGTGACTCGGTGAACAAAAATTAGCAGCATATATGGGTTTTCACCCGTATTTCTGACTTCTTTCTACTTTCTACTTTCTACCACCCTAGTGTGGGGGAGTGGCCGTCCCCCACCATTTGAAAAGTAAATATGTATATAAGTTCCAAGTCAAAAAAAAAAAAAAAGATTGTATGTACAGATAAATAAAGTGAAAAAAATAAAATCTATATTTTCACAGTTAGCATCGAATATTAGCTTTTTCCGTTCAGAGGTTCGGCATAATAGCCGGGACTTTGAATATTGAGGACAATATTCAATTCTAGTGTGGGGGGGGGGGGGGGGGGGGGAATTCTTACGAATTTTATCACAAAACTTTCTAAGTACCCCCATTTTTAGGCCTAAAATTTTTTTTCAAAATTTTTTCACTTTATTTCAAAATTTTTGTGGTAATCAGTCCGCCAAAGTCTAAATGACAAATGGATTGGCTAGTCCAGGAGCAAACGGCTCTTGGTAAAGACATCTCAAACCCGTTGATGGCTGGCAATTTGCCAAAAATTGTATGGTTCCTCAGCTTCCCCGTATCCTCATAAGCAAATGAGTTGACTAGCCCACAAGATTATGGCTTGTGGTAAAGGCCGTGGAAAATCCATAATTGGTAATCAGCTCACCAAGATGTTGAATTAGTCCATCAAGATGCTGGCCAGTCCAGAAGCAAACGACTTTTGGTAAAGACAAATCAAATCCGTTGACAGCTGGTGGTTTGCTCAAAATCACACGGTTATTAGGTGTGCCACAGTTCTTACACCTGGCTACTCCAGAAGTGATGGCTTTTGGTAAAGAGAATTTCAAATCCATCAAGTTTTTCTCAAAAGATTGCTAGGGACTAGCAATGTTTTAGTGTGGGGGATTGATGAGTGTGTAAATACTCATCATTTTTTTTACCATTTCTGAGCTGCCAAAATATCCAAAAATACTCAATAATGAATCAAAATAGTGAAAATATCCCAGGAAAGTGTTTTGTATGTCTCAAATGCAAAAATACCAAAAACAGATGAAAAACGCACAAAGTTTGCATAATTGGCAGTTTCAGTCTCCCAACTTTCAAAAGTTGTCAAATCTAGTCCCTGGTCATTCTAAAAACTTGAAAAAGTCACCAAAGGTCCTTTTAAATCAAAAAGTTACATAATTAGTCATTTGGTGCAAAGTTTCACAAAATTGCAAGTTTAGTCCCTGAACTTTGAAAAATGATAAAAATGGTCCCTGGGATATTAAAACTTTGAGGAAAACAAATTTTGTCCTTGCACTTCTCATATATGGCAGGATTGGTCCTTGGTGGAAAAGTTTGGTGAAATTACACAATTGGTCCCTGAAGTTTGAAAGTTTGGCAAATTTAGTCCCTGTGAAATTAAAATGCAAAAATCAATATTGGACCTCATACTATTCATCACTTGGCATAAAAAAACCGTTGAAATACTTTGGAAAAGTGCCAAATCACACCCTCCAACTTTCGGCAAATTACAAAAAAGGTCCTTGTGAAACATTTAACCAAACCGGACCCTTAAATATTATTACCCCAAAAATAAAACCAAATCCAATCCATCAAAAGCCCACCCTTTACCCCAAGCCCACTCCTAAGCCCAACCTTACCACAAAACCGTTTTAAATAATCCCCCGGTCAAACCCCGTTTGACCAAACCACCCTCACCCTCAAAACCACCCCTTTTCCCTGCAAAACCACCTTCATCCACCACCACCACTTGATACCAAACCATCATCACCCTCCCACACCCCTCTGCACCTTATATCACCTCAGCAATTAATGCCACCCCCCAAGTTGGTACAACAGTCCAATTTGGACTTCTCCTTTTTGGCGCCAAAATCGGTTTTAAAGGGCTAGGATGAATTCAAGTGATCCAAGGGTCAGGATTTGATGGGATTTGATCAGAGAGGGCAAAGAAACCCTAATCATGGGCTATAAAAGGAAGAAGAGAGCAAGTGAAGACTTCAAGTAGTTAATTAGTAAAATTTAGTGTCGAATTAAAGTAGTTTTTCAAAATCAGTTGTATCTTTCTTAATTCAAGTATTGTAGCAGCTTTATCATTGTATTCTAAGTCTTTTTAAGTTATAAAAATCAAAGTTTCCATTCTGTCTTGTGTTATTGCAATTTACTTAATTTCTGAGTTTCTAATTAAGCTTAAGTATCATTTATATCAGTAATCATGGACTGAGAATAGGTCACTTAGGTTCCCTAAGCTTATTGAAGCTTTTAGAGACTTTAAAAACCAGTGGTACTAGAAGAAAACCAAAAATATAAAAAATAGTCAACTATAGTCAACTGTTTGCATTTGAGTTTGATTTCAGGTTTGGAGAGTCATTAAGAAGCAAGAGTTGAAGTGAAGACAGCCTATCTAAAGATAGGCATCATTGGAAAATCCCTTGTTCATGCTAGGGATAAATTGTAAGAGTTGCTCATTTTTGAAATTCCTCTCAAAACTTGATAACTTGTGATCTGTGTAGTTTGCTTATATTTCTGTGTTTCTTTGTGTTTATTAAGTGCTAGTAGCTAAGATTGTGTTTTAAAATAGGAGTTTGTAGTCAAGTTTTCTCTATTCACTCATTATCTTTGTTTTTGACTGCCATTGTAGCTAATATAGTACAATCTTGTGTATTAGTCATCATTATCTGTGTTTCTGTGCTTAGATAGGTCTAACACATCAGATTACAAGCTAAATTGGTAATTTCATCAGTTAAATCTAGTGCTAGTTTTATAAATCATAAAAACAGTCTTATAAGGGGTGTTTGGATCAGTCTGTTTGGTTGTGTTAGTGTGGATCTCAGAGGGTAAAAGTAGCTTAGGTATCACATTATAAGTCTCACTTGGTAGTTTTAAGTCTAAAGTCAGTTGTTGTTTTAGTCTAAAGTCAAAATCTCAAAAATTCATACTTCACAGTTAACTGTGAAGGTTTTGGGTATCTAAATCCTTCTCATTAGTTAAATAGGTTGTTAAGATAGAGTAATTTAGTTCAAACATAGCTTATTACTTAGTTGGTAATCAGTAAAAGCCAGTAGAAACTCATAAAAGTCAAAACTTGTGATTTCTTCAAAAGTCAAATTCATCATCTCAGATTTTTGCTAAATTTCCAAGTTAAATTGTGAGCTGTGTGATGGAAATTAAGGGTTGAAATTTGTTGTGGTTAGAGTCTATCAGCTGATCTTTAAGCTCAAATTTTTGCTTAATTTTTGTGGAAGTCTAAGTGGGTCCCACAGACCCCCAAAGTGAGCTGCAGGGCAAGGATCTGCCCTGTGCACACAGACCTCACCCACACCACCACCTTAAGTGGTGGCTGCAGCCCACCTCAGTGGACCCTACTTGCTAAACTTGGTCCCATTGAACCCCCTCCTACCAGACCTTCCCATTTGACCCTTTGTTTGACCTCAGGACTTGTGGACCCCACCTGGTTTAGCCCCTCAAGTTTGTCCCTAATTTGAGTAACCTTTGGATTTGGAAAGTGCTTATTTAAACTTATTCAGCTTACTTGTGGTCAAGTGTTGTTGTTTCTGGCTTATTTTAGTGTATCTAACTTATTTGTACCCATTTACACCATTGTGGACCCCACCCAAAGCCATTTGACCAAACAGTCAACCAAAGTCAACTGTATAAGCCAAGGGGGTGTTACAGCTTATTTATAAGCTATTTTCAAAAGTGGTTTTACAAAAGTTTTCTATTTTCAGTGGTAAAGTTAGTTTGTAAAAGAAAAATCCAAAAAAAATCAAGTTTAAAATAAGTGATAGTTTCTATTTAATTCAATCTAATTTTAATTTTCATTTTTAGATTTTAATTAAGTACTTAGTGTTTTTATATTTTTATTAATTACCTTATATAGTAAAGTAATTTTGATAATTTTTTCAGATTTTTATTCTGTCATTTAGTATTAATTAGATTTAATTTTAGTTTTCTTGTTTATTAATTAATATTAAGTATTAAATCTCACATTTAGTTTTTATAAAGTAAAACTTAGTTTCTACATTTTTCCTAGCTCTAATATAGTATAATAGACTTTTAAAAAATATAATTTTGAATTCTACTGTTCATTTTCCATTTTTTTATTTAATTTGTTTAAATTAGAATTAAAGTAATTAAAAGGTAAATAATTAGTGGATTAATCTTAAAACTTAATTTTTAGAGTTTTTATAATTTTGTAGGATTCCTGTGATGGTTAATTAATTTTATAAATTTTATTTTAAATTTCTAAGTTAATTTAGTATTAATATTAATTAAAAGTAATTTAATTAGTTTAATTAAGTTAAAAAGTTTTTAATTTATAAAAAGTCCATAAAAAGATAAAAATATTTATTTTTATTTTTTATACTTTCTTCAAGTTCTAGTTTAAGTTTAGAAATTATTTTTGCAACTTTTTAGTTTAATTTGTAATAGTTATAATGATTAGTTAATTTAAATTAGATTTTAATTTAGTTTTTAAATAGTTTAATTAATTAAATAATATTTAAATAGTATTTTAATCATTTTCATAATTTCATTTTTCATTTTTAATTTTAAAGTTTTAAAAAGTGTCAAAAGCACCCCCTGTAGTTTGATAAATTCCAAAATCCCACTTTTTCAGTCTGATTGCGTAAATCTGAATTGTGAATACATGCATATATCTGTTATCTGATTTTTGTGAATATTATATCTGTGTACAAATACCATAACAACAGTAGCAATATCAATTCCACATCATCTGGCTACTGTCCTCAGTGTCACTCTCTCAAAAACGATTTCAAACGACACCATTTCAATCTCGCTGGGACTTTAACGACCCGGGAAAACACTATACTATCACCGGAGTATTGGGACGAGGCTGTTTTTGACTTATTGACCTTGGTCAATAATATCTGACGGTTTAGACCCAATCATGTGCATTTGTTCGACGCTAAATGTATTCCTCTAAATCGAGTTTATGGTTTAGATGAGTTTTCTCGTTGACTAAATCGCTAAAGACTTGTAACGTTTCTTTATGCGTTCATATGTGATCATCATCACGATGTTGCTCATTTGGATAAAAATTTGGAGAAATTGCCTTCCTTTTGCCTTTTATAATCAAATTACGTAGTATGATGCATATGTACATCATATCCGTTATTTTTTAAGAGTCATTGGTCGCACAATTTTTTTTTTCTTTTTTCTTTTTTTTTAGCCTACATTTTTTAGCGCGCCAAACGCTCATTCCACATCTTTTCTTGCTACTTCATGCGTTTTCCTATACTTTGTTTACTTCGTGTCACTCGCACCTGGCTGTGAAAAAGACTTAACAAAAACATACCATTCCGAACATATCTCGTCATTAGCCACAAATGGATGCTATAGTACTTTCCTGTCTTTGATATCGTTGAAAATAGGTGATTGACGTATAACTTTGACGTCGTTGTTCTTCCCGAAAACACCAAAGAACGCATATCAAATCTATAAGTATACAATACTTTTATTTTTAGTTTATTTGTATACTTATAGATTTGAACGCATATCAAATCTATAAGTATACAATACTTTTATTTTTAGTTTATTTGAATTGCATAATCATGTAAATCGTAATATCACTAAAGGCTTTGGCTCAGTTGGTACTCACATCCGAAAAAGTCATGGGCCCACCGGAGAGATTGTGGATACAAGGTCAAGGGTTCGAATATCGACTCTTGCTCACTCAAATTGATGTCACACTGGGCTAGGAGAGGTGCCTTGTGGGGTAGAAAATGGCTGGTGCCAAAAGACACCCGAAGTCCGGATGTTCCCTCCAATTTATATATATATATATATATATATATATATATATATATATATATATATATATATATATATATATATATATATATTGATATAAATCGTAATATCGTTATAACCACATATAATCCTTACAAAAATCATGGACTTGATCGTTTATTAAAGATGGTCTCATATCCAGTGTTCTAAAAGGCGCGCCAAGGCGCGAGGCGTGGCCTCGCCGCCACGAAATGGATCATGGCGGCTGATCTAGGCGTGATGCAAAAAGACGTGAAATAAGGCGAGCAAAGGCGCGCCTTTTAGTAAGACGTGGCGCCACTTTTTGAACCAGTTTTTTTTTTCTTTTTTTTTAAACTATTTTGAACTAGTATTTGGAATTTGGGCAGTTTGGTATATGGGCTTGGTAATTATATAGTAAATAGTCTAAATGTCTAATATAGTACGAGTAATATGATCTAAAATTATAAATACATAAATCTATGAAATTTTTTTTGCCGCTTTAGTGACGCCTTAAGAAACGCAAAGGCTCTGCCATGACACGTAAAGCTTGAGGCGCGTCCATACCGCCACGCCATGCCTCACGCCTGTTATAACCTTGCTCATATCTATTATCTGAAATAAATTGCAAATAGAATGGTACAATCATACACGTCTAGCCCAATGATCGTTATTACCAGCATCTTTATAACTTTATCCGATAAAAGCGCGTAGTTTATCAATTTACTCCCTCCATCTCAAAATAATTGTCACGAGACAAAAATCACGTACTTTAATAAAAGTGGGGTCACTTTAGTTTTCAACCTCTTAAAGAGAATATTTCCTTACTATATCATCTAGTTTTTACTAAAAAAAATGTAAAAGAAAAAAAAAAAAAGGTGAACAATTATTTTGAGACATCTCGAAAAGGAAATATAGACAATAATTTTGAAACGGAGGAAGTACTACTTTGGCATTAAAATGAGCGGTCCACATTCTCATTTTGAGTTTCTACAATATAATGCAAATTTTAGTGTGGAAAAATTTTAAGAGTTTGTCTATTTCTTTCTCATTTTGAGTTGTATATTTCTTTCTACAATATAATGCAAATTTTAGTGTGGAAAAATTTTAAGAGTTGTCTATTTGATTCTTCAACCATTCAAAACAAAATTTAGTAAGTAAAAATAATATTTCTTAAAAATGTTTAAATCAACCTGTAAATACACTCGCCTTTTAATTTTGAGTGCCGACCGACCTTTTCCCAACCTCAAAAACCTAACCTAGGATATTTAGTCACGAGTTGAAATAGAACCTATAAGTCATGATCTTAAAGAAAGTGGGAAGAACTTTCTAAAAAGTCTAAAAGGTATTATTAGCTCAACACATATATATTTTTTTACCCTCTTTTCAATTTCACACCTACTTTATCTCTTCGTCTTCTCTTTGACTAGCCAAATCTTTACCCCAATTTTAGTTTGAAAAATTATTCAAAATAACAAAATTAGGTTTCAATGTTTATTTATCTTCATTATATTCCTTCGAAAGCTACAAATTACAACTCTTTGCAAGAATTTGAATTTCATCAAAATTTGTGTTTCATTTAATTTGAGGTAAGATGTAATTATTATAACAAATCTTAAACAACAAACCTTAAATTAACATTAATTCTTCATTTTTTTGTTAGTCTAAAGTGTTTCTCATATATTTTTTTTTAAAGAAACCACATGTTCATGAAAGCACCCATGATGTGTTTGTTCAAATGTCTTAATGAAGCAATTTTATTATTTTAGAGTTTGAATGTGTTCATTAGAATATAAGCTTCAATATTTTATTAAAAAATAAAAATTGTAATGAGCATATTTTTGAATCTGCAATTGTTCATCAGAATAGAGTCTATTAACCAAAGAAAATTCAGCAAATAAGTTATTCATCAAAGAATGTAAAATAAACAAAATTGTTAATCAAGTAAATATTCATCAAAGAATATTTATCAAGAAGGTTGTTCATCAAAGAATATTGAGGAAACAAAATTGTTCAATGATTATTTATAAAACAATAAAATTTGTTTGTTATGTTCATCAAAGAATACAAAAATGTATGTTATGTTTATGAATGCAAAATGTTCATAAGTTTTTCTTATGTTCACCAGTATGCGTTTATCAATACAAATGTTAATCAATACAATGTTAGAATTTTTATCAATACAAATTGTTCATCAATAAAGAATGTGCATCCTTATCCAAATGTTCATCAATACTCTGTTCGTTTATCAATCCTCTGTCCAAACAAACAATAAGTGACACATGTCAACACCTGATGATTTTTTAAACTTTTTAGGAAAAAACCAACTTTCTATTTGATTCTCCCATGATTTGTTTTTCCAAAAACCCTACTAAACCGGTCAACTATATATTTGCAGCGGAGAGTGATAGCTCTGGACAATGCCTTAATGGCGGAGTAAATATGATATTTGATTTATGAATAATGTAGTAAGTAGTGTTTCATAAACCTTATGTAAATCTTAGTGATACTTATTTAGTGACAATATTATCGGTCTCTCAATAACACATTTATGGTGTAGGACTGGAAGCTTCTAATACCACTTGTACATATGCATAAAAAAGTTAATGTTCATAAACTCATACCAACACATCCCATCCAAATATCCCATCATAAATGAGAAGTACAATGTTGTTTTAGATTTTTATTTATGTATTTATTTATTTATTTTTTGTGTGTGCAATAAATATAAAATTAAGGTTCAGTTTGGTATGAGGTATTTGATGAGAGGGAATGGACTAAAAGTAGAAAAAGCTTGTTTGGTGTGAATCCGCATGTCACTCACACCCTCAAAAGTGGGTTTCTTGAAACCCCAAGGCATGACCTTACTTTTAGAATTCTTTCAGCGACAATTATTTCCAGCCACTGGTATTTTGTCTTTTTTATATTACTTTTTTATTTAAACTTGTCCTTGTCTGATAAAATAGGACCCAATATTAAAATATTATATTAAATTTAAATCATAATACTAATCAAATCAAAATCCTAATCATAATCTTAAACCCGTCTATAAACCAAACGGGCCCTAAAACTCGGCATTCAACTAAAATTGTAGATGGTGAAGAACACAAGTGAACATTCCAAATTATCTATGCAAAAATACCAACATTACACAGTTTTTGGATGAAAACCTACCGCTCCTAGCACAAAACAATTTGAGCTAAAACATTTAAATTAGGGATAATGATTTTTAAATGTATCTAACTATTCACGTTTTACTGAGTTGTGTATCGAACTTTTAATTTTGCTAACTTGGGGTCTAAACTTACTAATCTTTGCTAACTTGTGTAATAACAGGGTGTTTAAGTGGTTTTACGTTTTTTCTTGCCACGTTGGCATCCACGTTTGCATCCACGCTGGCCCTTTTTTGTCTTTTAATAATTAAATGGGTAAAATGACGAAAACACCCTCATCTTCATCTTTTGTATTTTCTTTTTCTTTTTTCAATATACAGTTGCTTCAAATTTGTTAACCAAAAACTAAAAAATTCAAATCACCCAAGATTTCATAGAAAAAATTAAGAACTTAAAATTACAAATTTAATTCCAACACCTTTGAAGTTACATAACCAATTCAAAATCTTTACCCAAGACTTCTAATCAAATAAAGGGAACATGAACCCTTCGTAGGAAGAGTCATGGGTTTTGCTCTTGAAGTGCCATTTACTCAATATCTTCTGAAAAGTTTCTCCAAAACACGTTAATTAAACCATTCTAGAATATGATAAACATGGATTATACATTCTTAACATGACTTGCAAATGTCTAATGTCATGAAGTGCTCCTTGTATCATAATCCTCTTGAAAACATTAAAAATCCCACCCATTTGATCAAAGAATTGCAACGAATGCCACGAATCCTCAAAGAAACTTTAAAGTTCAGGCCAAGATCTTGTAGCTACAACCGCACACATTATTGACCCTACGCTAGAACCCGTATTCTTGGCATAATCTTATGTTCCACCAAAGTTTTCACCACACCCACATGAAAAGCAACAAGACACGCACCCCACTTAGAAGCAAAGCCGTTCTACCAAAAGCTTTTCCTCCAAAAGCAACTCATCAGAATCAGAATCACACACCATTCTCAATTGCATTGAAACCTCATCAATGTATTCTTTTATAAGTTTCGGCTTAACCCCCAAACACAAATCCAGATTCAAACCACTCGAGCTAAGCTCATCAATTCAAACCAATAACAATTTTTTTTTAACAATTACAAACCACAAATCCAATTATAATCCCACATCACAAAACCTCCAACCCTTTTGCCATAACAGCAGTCTAGCTTTTCTTTCCAAACCCGTCATTTTTTCTTTTGTTCACCGGAGCTTTCGTCGGTGATAACACAGTTGCTGTCGTTGGAGATGAGCAAGTTTGCTGTGTAGAGTTTGATGTTTCGATATTGGTTTTGTTTGAAAACTACTGTTGTCGTTGTTTGAGTTGTAGTCACCGGTTAAACCCGCCGCGGTTGTTATCGTTGCCGGATCTAGGATTCTGGTGTCGAGTGAGGGTTTGTGTTCTTGTGTGTGCGATTTTTTTGTTGGTGATAGGTTTTGTAGATAAGTGATAGGATCTGGGATTTTTGTTGGTGATAGATAAGTGAATTTTGTTGGAGCATTTTTTTGTGATGGATATTGTTGGTGATAGGTTTTGTTGGTGATAGGCTATTTATTATATAAAACAAAATAACGGAAAACGGGGTCAAATAACGGTATTTTTTTAATAATATAACGGAGTCAACAAGGTCCACATTGCCAACTCAGCTAAAATCCTTGCCATGTGAATTGAGTATACAAGTTAGCAAAGATTAGTAAGTTTAGACCCCAAGTTAGCAAAATTAAAAGTTCGATACACAACTCAGTAAAACGTGGCAAGTTGGATACATTTAAAATCATTATCCCTTTAAATTAACCACTATAATTATTGCCGCTACTCCTCCATACCATCTCACCGAGAGCAACCCGGCCTGAACAATTTGAGCAGGAAACCTACCACTCGAAACAAAAAACAATGTTGTGGTCCAGATGTAAAAAAGAAAAAGTATGATTTTGATATAAAACTGATGTTATTTTAATTCATTTCATTAATTGTCTCTAAGTTGTAATAATAACTAACTTTGACATGTATAGATTTTCATACTTTATAACATGCTTTTGTGGTGTGCAAGCGGACATTGATTGAATGATACCGTAATATTTTGGAAATATTTGTTGGATCATAGATGGATCCAACAAAGAGTTGAATGCCGAGTTTTTAACAACCAAGGGGTACCGATAACACTGTATAGGGGTACCAATAACACTACCCTTATTTAAAAAGTCACACTTGAACATTTGGTCATAACTTATACAGTAACTTCTTAGTTTTGGTTGTTAAAAAAACTAGTATTACACTTTAAGTCAAGCTTCAAATTATAATTAAGCTTCTGTTCGGTAGTTATGATCTCTTGGTACTGACATCTTCAACTTCAGTCATAACTTACTCTTCTCTAGTCGACGTTCTAAAACGTTTTCGTTATTCAGTCAATAGTATTTTCTCATCTATATAAGGCAGCCAAGAGGAATTGTTATGGTTAGGAATGTTTGTTTGAAGGATGCAACAGAAAATAGTTGTTAACAAGAATCAATATTATCAAAAAGGCATTCTTTTGAGTAAATTGCAAAAATCGGCCGTGTTGTATGTCCAAATTGCAGATGCAATTATCTTTCGAAAGTGCAGGCTTCATCGCTAAGGGAAACCTTTCGTGTGGATATCGTCCCTGACTCAAAGTGAACTTACAATTAAATAATGTCCGTTCCTTCATAGAGCATTGTCATTTTCACTTTGGGTTAGGAACGATATCCACATCAAAAGTTTCTTATAGGGACGACTTCTGCATTTTTGAATAGATGAGGACTGCATCTGCAGTTTGTACATACTAGAGGGATGATTTTTGCAATTTATAGTAATTTTTGAAATGAAGACCAAGACATATACATTATACCTCCTATATTAAACACATTATCTTGTAAGTTACATTTCATATTTCAGTTTAGTAAACAAAACCAACAATGAAGTTTGGAAAAGAATTTGCAACACAAATGGTGCCAGAATGGGAAGAAGCATATATGAATTACAACCAACTCAAGAAACTTCTCAAAGATATCTTGATTTTTCAACAGCAGCAGACGCGGTCATTGAAAATGATGAAACCGCATTCGAAAGCCAATTCTTTGAAGAGAAAGGAGTCTCTTTTCAGAGCTTTCAGTGGACTAACTAACCCTTTTGGTAATGCTAGTGTCAGAAGAGATAAAGAAGAAGAGGAAGTGATTCTTCCAAGCGTAATGCCGCATGCAGATGAAGAACACGGGGAGTGTTTGAAGTATCAAATGACTTCCCTTCGGTCTTCGGACGGTGGAGGAGAGTTTGAGTTTGTGTTCTTTAAAACACGAGATTATGAGTTCAATAAAGTTGTCAACTTTTATAGAGAAAAAGTAGAGGAAGTTGTGAAACAGGCTAAAGAGTTGGATAAACAAATGGTTCCGTTCATTGCTCTTCGAATCAAAGTCAACAAGCTTGCTGCTGTCACTCCCGTCATGGAACGAAACACAGGTAGTTATTTGATATAAACAGTATAATTACAAAACAATCATAATTGTGTAAGGTTTTTTTTTTTTTTTTTTTTTTTTTTTTTTTTTTTTTTTTTTTTAATATTACTAACTTTGATATATTGAAGGTGAAGTAAGTGAACAACATCAAGAGATAAGAGCGGATGATGCCAAAGAACACAAGGTGGCTTCTTTAGACGTTTTAAACCAGATAAAGCTCAATGCCACCATTGAAACACCAAGATCCACTATAAGAAGTGTTTTCAATAGCTTAAGTTCAGACTTGCAGTTTAACAAAAATGAACTCAAAGAAGCACAAGGAAAGTTAAAGCAGGCTTTTATTCAGTTCTACGAAAAGCTTCGGTATCTAAAGAACTACAAGTAAACACGGATTGACCTCTTTTAGTTTAACATTAAGATATTGACTCCAAAATATAACTGAATCTGTTCTTGCCTTAAATGTTAGAATTATACAATCAAAGTACACATATAGCGGAAGCGTAGGATCAAGAATAACACATACAAAGATTAACTAAAACATAAATAGGAACGTACCGTATGCAATCTTGAATTCTTGGATGAACCCTAATTAGGGTTTATATGAATTAGGGATCTATTGATTAACCTCTTACCGTTTTGTTAATCGATCCAAAATACAATCAATAGTGTGATTGTACCACGTTCTTGTACACACGTACTAATAACGAATTAAAGTAAATGCTAGTTTTATAATACACAAAACAATATATTTGTTTTAATAAAACAATTGATTAAATAAAACAAATCACCAAAACTCATATTGTGATGTTGATGTTGACATCGATCACAGTAAACAATAATGAAAGCAAAACACTTTATCTTCCATGCACATGCAATAAATACATGAATTATGTTACTGTGACTATGTCGAGAAGTACAAAGTAGGAAAAGTAAGGTTTTGATTTAACGTGTACAAGAGATCACCGAAAAATAAAACCTTAACTTTGTTTTTATAGGATACAAAACTTAGGGAACAAGTTAGGGCTTGTATTCTAGATCCTTCTTGTTCTCTATTTTTTATCCTTGGTCCTTATACTTTGATTCTTTATTTGTTTTGTGTAATTAATAATTTAAATATAACTTTTTATATTAAATTATTAAACTTTAATTCTCATACGTAAAGTGTGCAATCTCGTGGTCTCGGGTTCGATACTAGACATATACTTATTAATATTTATCCACAAACTCCAACAGCTCCCACTTGGATATCTATTAATAGTATAATGACATTGGTTAGCGTCTAGCAACACGCCAATGCCCCTAGATCAACTCAAGGAAGGTCTCCTGGAAAAACCTTTAATGATTCATCATTATTATTATCATCCTTTTGTTTCTAATACCACGTTAATAAAGATATGGATCTTAGTCATTCTTTAATTAACAATTCTGTTTCTCGTTGTTTATGATTGAGCAAGATTACCAAAACATCTGAACGTAATCCAGATAGACTTTGGGCGTGCGCACGCATACATCTTGACAACCCTACGAGGGGCCCAGCAGTATTAAACTTCTGAACAAATCAGAAGGAACAAATTCTTTCTTGACTACAAGAATAACCCATGAACTTTGCAACACTTCTGAAAACAACCCTTATAACTCCCTGTTACGGTGAGCGGTAGATTGCTTCACAAAAATGCACTACATCCATGACTCTTATCTGGTATCTCAAGTCTGAGGATAATAAATTCATGATTTACTTACTGACAAGATCCATAAAGTAAAATCATGCATTTGGGATAAGTCCTATATTCAATTCATTGAATATCATGTGAAATTGGTGTGTCAACGCATCAATATACTTTCAAGTATATTCTTAACCAATACTCAGATTTGTCTTCGTTTAATGATATTCCCATATCATCAATTGACAACGGACAATTTAGAATAACATAAGTTATTCACGGATTTAAACATGCAAATATAGGACACAATTTATTATTAATGAAAACAAACGTACTAAGTACTTTAATTCATTATAAATAATAATTGCTTAATGTCCTTTTATCCAAATACCAAAATAGATCAATGCATGATAATTCTAGTTAATGAATCTTGTCTCAAGTAATGACTTGAAGACAACTATGCCTCAAGTAATGACAATCATACTTGTTGACAAGGCATTATTTCAACTAACTATAATCTATCCGAATTTTGAGAATACTTCTTTCAAGAATCCAATAATTAAAATTCTTGTATGTGTAAATCCAACTATCTTGATATAGCCACATAATTTTTCATAAATAGTGTGATATCCTCAATCACCAACTTATGACAATCAAACTTTCAAACCTTTTAAAGTTTAAAGTATTCTAATTCTTTAATGTTTAATGCAACTATGCTCTTAGTTGAGCACAACTAGTTCTCATGAAATCCTTCATGACTAGTTATTGAGTGTCATCTCAATTAAACCAGCATCATTGTATATTAAACACAATATGCTCTTTAAAATTTCCGTAAACTTAATATCCATTGTGTAATGCTTAGGAGCTATTCCAGGTTGAGGATCATTATTCTAATTTCAAACATTTTCCATTATAATATCTATTACACAAGTTATATAATAACTTTTAATTGGATATTAAATATTGTCAAATCATTACGCACTTAAGAATGATACAACAATAATATAATGCACATGAAAATCCTTCAGTCAAACTTAGATTTTATTCATGTTTGATCTTTACAAATATGTATATCCATTTTGTCATCCAAAATAATATATCATATTCTATTTAGAATTTATTTACCGCACTTGTTCATTTAATAATAAACTTTTGTTTCAAGGTTGTATGTTATATTTCCTAAATCTTTCAAGTAAAGTTTCATTCCAAATTAAGTCTAACCTTTTACTTATATGGAATGTTACTCTACAATATATATGATTTAGTGAATCAAACATAATACTCCCACTAGCTTTCAGGAATACTTAGAAATTATCTTATTTCAATTATAAATCAATTCATGGATATAATAATTAAACATAAGATTAATCTTCTAGATGCATGCATTTATCCATTCATGGATTATTGCACTTTGTACACTTCCAAAGATTTACTTGAATTCATAAACTCCTTTTTGATTACTTATCGTCCTCGCTCAAGTAATTATTCAAGAAAGAGTTTTTGATATTCCATTGTCAAATTTCATATTCATATAAATATGACAAATACCATCTTTGTATCTTTAATGTGCTTAGGAAAGATTATTCAATCATAGTTAATTGCTTAAGTATGATTAATAATCTTGTCATAAGATATTCATTAAGATATGTGTACAATCTTGTCCATATGATTTCTACTCAAAGATTTAACCACTAGGGTTACATTATCTATTGAATAAACTCATCATCATTCTCCAACTTTTAAGAATTAAGATAAACCAAATTTTTTATAAATTTGAATATCTTTATGAACTGCATCTTTAACATTCATAATATGAGTAATTCACCCAATGCATTATTTTGGTAATACTACATCATATAATCGTCAATATATTCATTAAATATATGAGATATCCAAGTGGATCTATGAATGATAATTCCATCATCTTGAGGTTTATCATTTACATGTTAAGCCTCATCATGATTTTAACTAGTGTGATTTTAGAAGATTATGTATCTTGTAATTCTATCTTTTCAAGATAAAACTCCCACTTGCCTTTAGTAATATATAGAATATAAGTACTTAGCAATTAGGGCAACAATCCAATTTTCTCTTTTAGGACATTACAAATACACATTGATAGCTCTTTGTTAATAACCTTCACATAAGTAACTTAACAAATTTAGAACTTCAATTTTAAGACTTAATGTGATTCATCACATTTCATAATTCAATAACGTCTTATTAATCTTCTAGGAGTCTAATTGAGTATATCCAAGTCATACTCAATTTCTATCCTTGATAACTTTTAGAAGAATAGAAATCATAGTTATCTTCAATCAAACAATCTAACAAGAGTTTGATTCCTTAACTGAACATACTATCCATATGTGGTACTTCAATTAGAATTAATATTGTAAGAAGATCTAACAATATATATAAGATAACCATATTCCTGTTGGCATACTTATTTACCAACTAAGTCAACTTAATGGTATAATAGTATTTCCAAACCAATTGCATGCTTTATAACACAAGTACTTTTGACCAAGTCACTTCATGTTTATGTCTTATAAAAACATAAACGTGTTATAATCCCACTATACGTTATTAATCATTGATTAACTCAATGACTTCTTGTATATGTCTTAATTAAAAGACCATAACAAGCTAACGTCTTACTTAATTATAAGTCTTGTAATACTTAGAAGACTTCATATTTATAACTATACAATAAAGTATAAACATGTATAATTAAAGTAATCATGAACACCATCATTTGGTTTCAATAATATTTTCAAGTTAACACACTACTTTATTTATTTATGTCATTCTAAGAATACATAATTATTGAAGTAGTATTATATTACTTCATGCATTTATGTCATTCGAATAATACATAAATATTAAAGCTGAAGTAGTATTTTTATTTGACACATATGTTCTAATAGATGTCTAATTTAGAAACAGTAAATTATCCATGTTGGTCTCACGCATACATGAAAATTCACCTTGTTGTTAATATTTAGCCTGCGTCTCACGTTTACTAAATTTCAACACCAAGTGTTTCTAAGATTAGATGTATTAATCTAATTAGAATTATAATCTCTTACTTGCAGTTAAGAGAATCCTTTAAATCATATTCTTATGTGTTGTACTTTGCACATAATGAAGATTTCTCCCACTTGTGCATGGTACAACACCAAGTACCACATAAACAACACGCACGCGTTTGTTAATGTGAACAATATGATTTGTGTCATTAACATAACTTAGTAGATATAGAGTTTACTCAATCAATCAAGGAAACGTACATGACTATCCTTGAAAACATTAGTCTCTATATTTGGAAAGTAATTATCTTGAGACATTCAAAAGATAATCTGAGTTACAATCAAGACAAAAGTCTTGTAACTCCCACTGAATTAGAGAACATTATAATAATCCCTTATTCAGCCATAAGAACACAATACTCCCACTGAATTTGACAACATTGTAAATGTTTCATTAATCAGTGAAAGAAATAGTGTACTATTTACTTTCCTACATCTTTTAAGAAAACCCATTCAAACAATTATATAGGTTATAAAGGAACGTAATCTACTATATAAATGTGATTCATCACATTCCAAATTATTAACTTGAAAATGCTTGGGCATGCAATTTCTTCCTGTATAGATCTACCATTCCAACAATTGTATGTAGTATCTTTAAATGGTCAAATCAAAACAACTAGATAAAATAATCTAATTTGTCTTTTACCATTATGCAGTAATCAGTCTAGCTTCTACTTTAATAACTCATAAGGTGCATATACTCTTACTATTAAAGTTTGCTATGAGTTATGTATTTAGAATTTAGACAATTCTATTCATCCTATTATACCTTTCTCATTCATGAAAAGGAATAGGATTTAAGTCTCACACTTCTCGTAATGGAAAGAAGACTATATTTATTCTTTTTGTAAATATTGACTCTAACCAAAAACCCAACCGGGTGTAGATCAATTAAAAGAATAACTTATGTTTACGGTTTTGAGTTGCATTAATACATTTAAAGAATTTTACAAAATTCCTTTTTAGTATTTTCGATAATTTATATTTCCAAGAAAATATAATACCCAAGGTTATATTCATATAACCAACTAATTTCTTGAAAATCTAGGATCCAACTTTACATAGATTCCACCACATCAGTTGATTTGCTAGTGGTGAAAGTATAAAATATGGTAATCTGTCGAACAATAATTGGCAAACACTTTTCCAATTCCTAGATCATTATGGGATTTACATCAAATTGATTCATCAATTTGTCATGTAAGCATGTTTCATCCCATCTCATGCCTTAAGCTCTAGGTCTCACGCATCAACTTAATTAAGTCGTCTAACTTAGAAACTGCAAATTCTCCATGTGTGGTCTCACGCACACTCGGAAATTTACCTTGTCATTAAAATTTAGCCTGCGTCTCACGTTTACTAAATAAAAACTTCAAGTGTTTCTTATAGTTAGATGGCATGTAACTTAAATTTTAGGGTATAAATTTTTGATGTGAAAATCAAAACATGTATAAAGATGCATGCACTCATCTTTATAACATAAGTTTTCAAAAAAAACTTTTTATATCCGATTCGTGAAATTAATACACAAAGTTTTACTTGAGGTTTATGCCAAAACCCTAAGATGACTTTCTACAACATATGATTTTAAAAGTAATTCGTTTAAGACATATTCAAGATTGTGATAACCAAGGCAGACTCTAAGGCTCTTTTCAAAGCCTTCAAATCACGGTTATGAATATCATCTTAAAAGACTTAATTTTAAAAGTATATTTGCACAAAACATCATTCAAGCAAAAGTTTATGGATTCAATCTCAAAATAGTGACAAAGTTTGAATTTTGCTAGTCTCGCCTGGGAGCTGATTACCGTGCGAATCGGACCACGATTGGCAATAAGACCTTGCAAGATTCTTACTTTATCACTTTAGGGTTTCACAATTATTAGTCCGTATTAATTTTCTTTATGAAAACAACCCTTTTATTGCTTACAACAAGTCCAACCGAAAAACAATAAAACAAGTATCAAAGAAAATCAAAACAACCAATAATAAATAAGTGAAACAATTAGCCACATGCAATCCGTATTAGAAAAGATCCTAATAAAATCAATTCTAGGTATAATAATGCATGTAATCAACTAAGGCCTTCCCCTCTTAATGGAGGTGAGTCACATACATTGACGAATCAATTGCGTAGGCCAAAGCTAAAAACACACCACATAGCATATAAAATTGATTTTAATATATATTGGAGTCTTCCCCAATTTTAGATCTATCTAAAACATGTGATAAATAAAAAAAACAAGATCCATGACTAACATGCATGTTTCGTCACGGATTAAACCTAACAATTAGCACATAGGTCACAAGATACGCTCACTTAACCGGTTAATGACCTAGGGTTTCTAGTGATTACACATAATCCAAGAAAACCACAAAACCCTAATTAGGGTTTCATGGAAAAACGACCCCCCCCCAAATTAGGGTTAGGGTTTCGAATTTTTCAAAAAAAATATAAAAAGAAAAACCCTAGATCAAAACATGTATCTAAAACACTTAAAGATCCGATTTTAATTAAGTTTTAGTAATCAATTACATGTTATCCATGGCTCGTGATGCCACTGTTAGAATTATACAATCAAAGTACACATATAGCGGAAGCGTAGGATCAAGAATAACACATACAAAGATTAACTAAAACATAAATAGGAACGTACCGTATGCAATCTTGAATTCTTGGATGAACCCTAATTAGGGTTTATATGAATTAGGGATCTATTGATTAACCCCTTACCGTTTTGTTAATCGATCCAAAATACAATCAATAGTGTGATTGTACCACGTTCTTGTACACACGTACTAATAACGAATTAAAGTAAATGCTAGTTTTATAATACACAAAACAATATATTTGTTTTAATAAAACAATTGATTAAATAAAACAAATCACCAAAACTCATATTGTGATGTTGATGTTGACATCGATCACAGTAAACAATAATGAAAGCAAAACACTTTATCTTCCATGCACATGCAATAAATACATGAATTATGTTACTGTGACTATGTCGAGAAGTACAAAGTAGGAAAAGTAAGGTTTTGATTTAACGTGTACAAGAGATCACCGAAAAATAAAACCTTAACTTTGTTTTTATAGGATACAAAACTTAGGGAACAAGTTAGGGCTTGTATTCTAGATCCTTCTTGTTCTCTATTTTTTATCCTTGGTCCTTATACTTTGATTCTTTATTTGTTTTGTGTAATTAATAATTTAAATATAACTTTTTATATTAAATTATTAAACTTTAATTCTCATACGTAAAGTGTGCAATCTCGTGGTCTCGGGTTCGATACTAGACATATACTTATTAATATTTATCCACAAACTCCAACATTAAATCCAGCTTCCTGAATCAATTGGCCTTCTCCAAGATAATGAAAAAATATGATAAGGTTAGGGAATTTTCATTTTTCATTTTTTATATGTGTATCCACATGTTCGGTTGGTAACCTAGATTGTTAGTGCAGATCGCAAAGAGAAATGCAGCAGCTGCTTACTTACAAATGGTTGAAAAATCTTACTTGGGCCAATCTGATGAGGTATATATATTAACATATAGATATATATATATGGTCTTTGATTTCAAATGATGTTGTGCTCAACCTTCTAAGCAAGAATTCCCTTCAGGTAGCTAAACTCATAGAGAGAGCCGAAGCAACATTCATAAAGCACTTCTGTAACGGGAATCGCAGTAAAGGAATGAACACCTTAAGGCCGAAAGCCAAAAGAGAGAAGCACCGTGTTACATTTTTTGTTGGTAAGTTATTAACATCATGCAATATAAAACAATTATTGACTAGTATATACTATAAAACATACATATGTATTTTCTTGTGAAGGTGGCTTCTTTGGCTGTGTGTTAGCACTTGTGGCGGTGATCATTACAGATATGCATACTAAAGATCTTCTCAATAATGAAGAGAAAACTCAGTACATGAATACCATCTTTCCACTGTACAGCTTTTTTGGATTTATTGTGTTACATATGATGATGTATGCTGGAAATGTATATTATTGGGCACGTTATCGGGTCAATTATTCCTTTATATTTGAATGTAAACCGGGTACAGAATTGGGTTTTAAACAAGTTTTACTCGTCAGTTCTGGTCTATCAGTAGTTACACTTGCAGCTATACTAGCAAACCTTGAAATAAATATGGATCCAAACACTCGAAGTTACAAAGCTGTAACTGAGTTACTCCCTCTGGGCTTAGTCATTGTAAGTAATTCCGCTTTTACCCTCTAATTATTATCTACAAGTTTGTGTATCTAATTCGTTGCAAACTATGCTGTCCAGGTTGTAGTTTTGATAGCAATCTGTCCATTTAATTTCTTCTATCGTTCAACCCGTTACTTCCTGTTGGTCTGTATATGGCACTGCATTTGTTCTCCTCTTTATACGGTCACTCTACCTGATTTCTTCTTGGCTGATCAGTTTACTAGTCAGGTAAAATTTCAATACAACTGAGAAATAGTAATAATATATTCAATCAAGAAACTAAAATTCATTTTATTTTCTAAATGGCTTCAGGTTCAGCTATTGAGGAATTTACAGTTCTATGTATGCTACTATGGTTGGGGTGATTTCAAGAAGAGGAATGCACAAACTTGTAATGACAACAGTATTTATAAAACTATTTCTATTATTGTTGCCGTTATCCCATATTGGATTCGCTTCCTGCAGGTACATGATCAGATGATCTACTCACGCATCATAAAATAAATATACAGTTTAAGATTGTTTTCTTCATATTAATATTGTTGAATATTGTTTGTATGGCTATATAGTGTCTACGACGCTATTTTGAAGGGTGTGATTCAACACAAGCCCTGAATGGACTCAAATACTTTTCGACCATAGCTGCTGTTGTTGTTGCAAGGTCAATGTATAGTCAAAAACAAGGGATGATTTTGAAAATCATCGCTGCATCTACCTCAGGAATTGCAACGATTTTTAATACATACTGGGATCTAGTTAAGGACTGGGGTCTCCTAAATAAAAATTCTGAAAATCCATGGTTAAGAGATAAACTCATATTGCCTGAACGGTCTATCTACTTCATAGCAATGGTAATTAGTAATTACTGATATTTACCAATTAGCACTACAAATAAATATTTGTAACTAATGTAAACTGATTTGCAGGTACTAAATGTGATATTGAGACTTGCATGGATGCAAACTGTACTGGATTTCCAAGAAGCCCCTTCCCTCCATAGAAATGCCTTAATTGCAATAGTTGCGAGTTTGGAGATCATTCGACGCGGCATTTGGAACTTTTTCAGGTCTAGTTACATTTCTAAATGTGAATTTATTAACATAATTATATGAAAACATAACCTAACCTTGTCGTTGTGGTGAATGGTTCAGGTTGGAGAATGAACATTTGAACAACGTTGGAAAGTTTCGAGCTGTCAAGTCAGTGCCGTTGCCTTTTAGCTACGAGGATGCAGACAAGAATCTATAATTCATTTGCATTAAAATAGGATGTCGTAAAGAATCACAATTACTGTATTTGTTTCTACAAAGCCATGATACTCTGCGCAATAAAGAGAATTGCACATTCACTTTTAAACAATGTTTTATACGGAGTAAATTATATGCAATAAAAGAATTTGTTAACAGAAATAGCTATTGATATACATGCATATAGTCATTCCCTACTATCAATAATTTAGCTTATCGGCAGCTGTTTTGACAAGGATATGTATCTACATACAATAATTTAGCTGCAACTTTTAACATGGGCACCATCATTTTTCGTAGTGGCCCTTTGGTTGTGTTGGTGCAAGACTAATTGACAACTGATAATCATATGCGCCAATAATATATGTATATCATATCACGTACACCTTTCAAAATTCCTTAATGAAATGACCTTGCATGAGAATGTAAAATAAATTTTTTTAATATAAATGCGGTGGCCATATGCATTTCATACTCAGTGATCGAGTACATATTTATGTTTCATCTACGTACCTATATCGACACACAACCTGAGCTCCTCATACCTTCTAAGACAACCATGTGAAACCTCAAGTAACTTGTAACTACTATTAGACTGTAGGTTGACCCAAGTACGAGTGTGAGCTTCGGGACCATTAAGGTTTCTATGCATGTACTATATATCAGATTAATAAAATATGACGGGGAATTCTATCATTCAACATATACTACTAATCTACTATACCAAGACCAGTTGCAGAGACTATTAGCAAGTTAACGTGCTGTGCCACACACTTTAACGCCTAGGTCATCAAAGGCGAGCAATAAATGAAACAACGAAACACCAACACACAAAACGAACGCTTCTGAAGTGTAATGTAAGTGGCTCATATCCTGATTTCGAATCCAAAGACACAAAACATAAAACCACAATATTCGATACATACAAAATAAAGATTTGATCAAAACCAAACCCTAACCTTAGCTAGCAATTTGATTACGAATGCGATAATAATAAGTAGTGTTGTTTTGTTGATGATGACGGTGGGTGGTGGAAACTATTGTTGGATGTGTGAGGGAGGGAAATGATATTACAGATGTTTGGTTTAAAAGTTTGGGTATGAATTTAAGGAGTGATAGTAAAAGCTTGTGGTTTGGTATGTTGGAATAGTGTAAAGTCAATGGATCAAATCCCCCAAAATGGGAAACCTTGTTTGAGAAAAACTGTAACACCCCCAACTCGGGTATGACAGCGGAACATAGCCAGGGGTAAAACAGTCACATTCATAGAAAATGATCTCATAACGAGACGTTTTTAAATGAAACATATCATTCAATTTCATAAAACCATATGGAGTTCAAAGACTCTTTAACTAAATAGCAGCAGAAAATAAACATCAGTTGCAGCGGAAAGTGAACAAAGTTTGTAGCGGAAATCAAAATACAAAGTTTAAAAAGGTTTTTCGAATGATACGTAAAGAAAGATAGTAAAAGATAGATAATATAGCCACAGATAGCCTCCAAAGGTCCTAGCCACTCCTTTGCCCAAAAAGTATGCCTCAATTAGTTAGTTACCTGAGATAAAACATGCTAAAAAGTCAACACAAAGGTTGAGTGCAATTCATAGGTTTATAAAATATTAGTTGAGCACAATATTTTAAGTTTAAGTGATATAGTAACAAATACATATATCGGGTAATCATCATGACCAATCTGGATATCAATATGAATATGAGTATGTGATAATGCTAAGCTCATGACACGCAAAACGTTAACCATCACCAATAAGTCGACAATAACCGCGGAATTTCATAATATCATAAATGCCCCCAAAGTAGGTACATGCCAGATACTTATTTAAATCGAATATAGTACATCACATTGTTAAAATTATACAATCAAAGTACACATATAGCGGAAGCTAGGATCAAGAATAACACATACAAAGATTAACTAAAACATAAATCGGAACGTACCTTTTAGCACTTCAATTAAATCTTGAACATGTGATGAACCCTAATTAGGGTTTATATGGATCAATGATTAACCCCTTACCATTTTGTTAATCGATCCCTTGATAACAACAAAAGTATGTTGTTAACTCATTCTTGTACACACAAACTATTAACGAATTAAAGGTGATGCTAGTAACAAAAACACAAAATTTTCTTATTGAAAATTTCGATCAAGGAACCCTAAGGGTTTGATGATCGATCGGCCAAACAAGGAGAAAACAAGAAGAGAGAAACTTTTTAGGGTTTTGTGTGTGCGCACAAAAGGTACCAAAGTTTGATCCCTTGGTTTGCTTATATAGTGAATGAATATCTTGGAGGACAAGTTAGGGCAAGGGAATCCCTTCCCTTTGAGGTTCACGACCGACCATAGCCCAAGGAGGGTCTTCCGGATCCTTCTTGTCCTCTAATTTCATTCTAGTCCTTATTGTTTGCCTTTAACGATAGTTAGTCCATACGTTTAATAACCAACGATCATTAATCCTTTTCTTGTGTTTAATTAATAAATATGCATAACATTTAATATTTATTAAACTTTAATTCTCGTTTGTAATGTGTGCAATCCCGAGGTCTCGGGTTCGATACTAGACATTTAACTAATTAATATTTATCCAATATTCCAACATCTCCCACTTGGATATCTATTAATAGTAAAATGACATTGGTTAGCGTCTAGCAACACGCCAATGCCCCTAGTTCAACTCGAGGTAGTTTTTCTAAAAATAACTTTTAATGATTCATCATTATAATCATCCTTTTGTTTCTAATATTACGTTAATAAAGATATGGATCTAAATCATTCTTTAATTAACAATTATGTTTCTCGTTATTCATGATTGAGCAAGATTACCAAATCATTTGAACGTATTTCAGATAGACTTTGAGCGTGCGCACGCAAACATCTTGTCAACCCTACGAGGGGCCCAGCAGTATTAAATTTCAAAACAAATTTGAAGGAACAAATTCTTTCTTGATTACAAGAATAACCCATGGACTTTGCAACATTTCTGAAAACAACCCTTATAACTCACTGTTACGGTGAGCGGTAGATTGCTTCACAAAAATGCACTACATCCATGACTCTTATCTGGTATCTCAAGTCTAAGGATAACAAATTCATGATTTACTTACTGACAAGATCCATAAAGTAAAATCATGTAGTTGGGATAAGTCCTATATTCAATTCATCGAATATCATGTAAAATTGGTATGTCAACGCATCAATATACTTTCAAGTATATTCTTAACCAATACTCAGATTTGTCTTAGTTTAATAATATTCCCATATCATTAATCGACAATGGACAATTTAGAATAACATAAGTTATTCACGGATTTAAACATGCAAATATAGGACACAATTTATTATTAATGAAAACAAACATACTAAGTACTTTAATTTATTATAAATAATAATTGCTTAATATCCTTTATCCAAATACCAAAATAGATCAATGCATGATAATACTAGTTAATGAATTTTGTCTTAAGTAATAACTTGAAGACAATTATGCCTCAAGTAATGACAATCATACTTATTGACAAGGCATTATTTCATCTAACTTTGATCTATCCGAATTTTGAGAATACTTCTTTCAAGAATTCAACTTATGACACTAACTTATGAATGGTGTGATATCCTCAATCACCAACTTATGACAATCAAACTTTCAAATCTTTTAAAGTTTAAAGTATTCTAATTCTTTAATGTTTAATGCAACTATGCTCTTAGTTAAGCACAACTAGTTCTCATGGCTATTAATAAGGATGAAATCCTTCCATGACTAGTTATTGAGTGTCATCTTAATTAAAACAGCATCATTGTATATTAAACACAATATGCTCTTTTAAAATTTCCGTAAACTTAATATCCATTGTGTAATTTTTAGGAGCTATTTGAGGATCATTATTCTAATTTCAAACATTTTCCATTAGAATATCTATTACACAAGTTATATTATAACTTTTAATTAGATATTAAATATTGTCAAATCATTAAGCACTTAAGCATGATACAACAATAATATAATGCACATGAAAATCCTTCAGTCAAACTTAGATTTTATTCATGTTTGATCTTTACAAATATGTATATCAATTTAGTCATCCAAATAATATAGCATATTCTATTTAGAATTTATTTACCGCACTTGTTCGTTTAATAATAAACATTAGTTTCAAGGTTGTATGTTTTATTTCCTAAATCTTTCAAGTAAAGTTTCATTCCAAATTAAGTCTAACATTTTACTTATATGGAATGTTACTATACAATATATATGATTTAGTAAATCAAACATAATACTCCCACTAGCTTTCAGGAATACTTAGAAATTATCTTATTTCAATTATAAACCAATTCGTGGATATAATAATTAAACTTAAGAGTAATCTCTTAGATGCATGCATTTATCATTCATGGATTATTGCACTTTGTACGCTTCCAAAGATTTATTTGAATTCATAAACTCTTTTTGATTACTTATCGTCCTCGCTTAAGTAATCATACAAGAAAGAGTTTTGATATTCATTGTCAAGTTTCATCTACACGAAAATAAGCATGACAATTACAATCTTTGTATCTTTAATGTGCTTAAGAAAGAGTATTCAATCATAGTTAATTGCTTAAGTATGATTAATAATCTTATCATAAGACATGCATTAAGATATGTGTACAATTTTTGTTCATATGATTTCTACTCAAAGATTTAAACCACTAGGGTTACATTATCTTTGAATAAACTCATCTTCATTCTCTAACCATTAAGAATTAAGATAAATCAAATTTTTAAATTTGAATATCTTTATGAACAACATCTACAACATTCATAATATGAGTAATTTACCCAATTCTTATTCTTGGTAATACTACATCATATAATCATCAGCATATTAATTAAATATATGAGATATCCAAGTGGATCTATGAATGATAATTCCATCATCTTGAGGTTTATCATTTACATGATAAGTCTCATCATGATTTTCACTAGTGTGTATTTAGAAGATTATGTATCTTGTAATTTAAACTCCCACTTGCCTTTAGTAATATATAGACTATCTATAAATACTTGGCAATTAGAGCAACAATCCAATTTTCTCTTTTAGGATATTACAAATACATGTTGACAGTTTCTCATATTCTTTAGTTAATAACCTACACATAAGTAGTTTAATAAATTCAGGACTTCAATTTAAGACTTAATGTGATTCATCACATTTCATAATGTCTTATTAATCTTCTAGGAGTCTAATTGAGTATATTCATTACATACTCAATTTTCTAACCTTGATAACTTTCGGAAGAAAAGAAGTCATAGTTATCTTTAATCAAACTTCTAACAAGAGTTTGATTTCCCTAACTGAACATACCATTATATTGTGGTATTTAAATCATAATAAATATTGTAAGAAGATCTAACAATATATATATAAGATAACTATATTCCTTTTGGCATACCTATTTACCAACTAAGTCAACTTAATGGTATAATAGTATTTTCAAACCAATTGCATGCTTTTTATATAACACAAGTACTTTTGACCAAGTCACTTCATGTTCATGTCTCTTCAAAACATGAATGTGTTATAATCCCACTATACGTTATTAATCATTGATTATCTCAATGACTTCTTGTATATGTCTTAATTAAAAGACCATAACAAGCTAACGTCTTACTTTATTATAAGTCTTTGTGATACTTAAAAGACTTCATGTTTATAACTATACAATAATGTATAAACATGTATAATTAAAGTAATCATAAACACCATCATTTGGTTTCAATAATATTTTCAAGTTAACACATTACTTCATTTATTTTTGTCATTCTAAGAATACATAATTATTGAAGTAGTATTATATTACTTCATGCATTTATGTCATTCCAATAATACATAAATATTAAAGTTGAAGTAGTATTGTTATTGACACATGTTCTAATAGACGTCTAATTTAGAAACTGTAAATTATCCATGTTGGTCTCACGCATACATGGAAATTCACCTTGTTGTTAATATTTAGCCTGTGTCTCACGTTTACTAAATTTCAACACCAAGTGTTTCTTAGATTAGATTTATATCAATCATATTAGAACTATTAGTCTCTTACTTTGCAGTTAAGAGAATCCGTTAAATCATATTTTTATGTGTTGTACCTTGCACACAATGTAGATTTCTCCCACTTGTGCATGGAACAACATCATGTACCATATGAACAACACGCACGCGCTTGTTAATGTGAACAATATGATTTGTGTCATTAGTATAACTAGTAGATATAGAGTTACTCAATCAATCAAGGAAACGCACATGACTATCCTTGAAAATATTAGTGTCTATATTTGGAAAGTATTTATCTTGATATTATCAAAGATAAGATAGAGTATTACCAAGATAACAATCCTTGTAACTCCTACTGAATTAGAGATCATTGTTATGATTCCTTATTCAGTAATACACACTTAATACTCCCACTGAATTTGACAACATTTTAAATGTTTCATTAATCAAGTGAAAGGAAATAGTGTGCTATTCACTTTCCTACATCTTTGAGAAAACCCATTCATAACAATTAATTAGGTACTAAAAGAATGTAATCTACTACGTAAATGTGATTCATCACATTCCAAACTATTAACTTGAAAAATTAAGCATACAATTTCTTCCTTAAGAGATCTACCATTCCAACAATTGTATGTAGTATCTTTAATGGTCAAATCAAAGCAACTAGATAAAATAATCTAATTCGTCTTTTACCATTGTGCATTAATCAGTCTAGCTTCTAATTTAACAACTCATAAAGTGCAAATAATCTTACTATTAAATTTTGCTATGAGTTATATTTTTAGAATTTAGACAATTCTAATCATCCTATTATACCTTTCTCATTCATGAAAAGGAATAGGATTAAGTCTCACACTTCTCCTAATAGAAAGAAGACTAGGCTCATTCTTTTAGTAAAATTAACTCTAACCAAAAAACCCATATGGGTGTAGATCAATTTACTTGATAAAAGAATAACTTACGTTTACGGTTTTAACGTTGCATTAATACACTTAAAAGAATTTACAAAGTTCAATTTTAGTATTTTCGATAATTCATATTTCCAAGAAAATATAATACCCAAGGATATATTCATATAACCAACAAATTTTCTTGAAAATCTAGGATCCAACTTTACATAGATTCCACCACATCAGTTGATCTGCTAGTGGTGAAAGTATAAAAGATGGTAATCTGTCGAACAATAATTGGTAAACACTTTTCCAATTCCTAGATTATTATGGGATTTACATCAAATTGATTCATCAATTTGTCATGTAAGCATGTTTCATCCCATCTCATGCCTTAAGTTCTAGGTCTCACGCATCAACTTAATTAAGTCGTCTAACTTAGAAACTGCAAATTATCCATGTGTGGTCTTCACGCACACTCGGAAATTTACCTTGTCATTAAAATTTAACCTGCGTCTCACGTTTACTAAATAATAACTTCAAGTGTTTTTTATAGTTAGATGGCATGTAACTTAAATTTTAAAGGTATTCAATTTTGATGTGACTATCAAAATATGTATAAAGATGCATGCACACATCATTATAGCATAAGTTTTCAAACCCTTTTTATAACCAATTAATAAGATTAATATAAAAAGTTTTACTTGAGGTAAAATACCTTAAGATGACTTTCTACAAGAGTGATTTTAAAAGAAATTCGTTTAAGACGTATTCAAGAGTGTGATAACCAAGGCAGACTCTTAGGCTCTTTTCTAAGCCTTCATATCACGATTATGAATTTGTCTTAAAAGAGTTACTTTTAAAAGCATGTTGTACAAAACATCAAGCAAGCAAAAGTTTATGGATTCATTCTTAAAACATATAATAAAGTATGAATCTTGCTAGTCTCGCCTGGGAGCTGATTACCGTGCGAATCGGACCACTAGCGGCACATAAGACCTTACAAGATTCTTACTTTATCACTTTTGTTTTACCGTTATTAGTCCGTATTATTTTCTTTATGAAAAATTACCCTTTTATTGCTTACAAACGTGTCCAACAATTAAACAATAAAACAAGTAATAAAGACAAATCAAAACATCTAATAATGATCAAGTGAAACAATTAGCCACATGCAATCTTTATTAGAAAAGATCCTAATAAAATCAAGTCTAGGTATAATCATGCATGTAATCAACTAAGGCCTTCTCCTCTTAATGGAAGAGAGTCACATACATTGACGAATCAATTGCGTAGGCCAAAGCTAATATACATACCACATAGCATATAAATTGATTTTAATATATATTGGAGTCTTTCCCAATTTTAGATCTATCTAAAACATGTGATAAATAAAAAAAACAACAAGATCCATGACTAACATGCATGTTTCGTCACGGATAAAACCTAACAATTAGCACATAGGTCACAAGATACATTCACTTAACCGGTTAATGACCTAGGGTTTTTAGTGATTACACATAATCCAAGAAAACCACAAAACCCTAATTAGGGTTTCATGGAAAATCGACCCCCCCCCCCAAAATTAGGGTTAGGGTTTCGAATTTTTCAAAAAAAAATTTTAAAAGAAAAACCCTAGATCAAAACATGTATCTAAAACACTTAAAGATTCGATTTTTATTAAGTTTTCGTAATCAATTACATGTTATCCATGGCTCGTGATGCCACTGTTAAAATTATACAATCAAAGTACACATATAGCAGAAGCTAGGATCAAGAATAACACATACAAAGATTAACTAAAACATAAATCGGAACGTATCTTTTAGCACTTCAATTAAATCTTGAACATGTGATGAACCCTAATTAGGGTTTATATGGATTAATGATTAACCCCTTATCATTTTGTTAATCGATCCCTTAATAACAACAAAAGTATGTTGTTACCTCGTTCTTGTACACACAAACTATTAACGAATTAAAGGTGATGCTAGTAACAAAAACACAAAATTTTCTTATTGAAAATTTCGATCAAGGAACCCTAAGGGTTTGATGATCGATCGGCCAAACAAGGAGAAAACAAGAAGAGAGAAACTTTTTAGGGTTTTGTGTGTGTGCACAAAAGGTATCAAAGTTTGATCCCTAGGTTTGATTATATAGTGAATGAATATCTTAGAGGACAAGTTAGGGCAATGGAATCCCTTCCCTTTGAGGTTCACGACCGGCCATAGCCCAAGGAGGGTCTTCCGGATCCTTTTTGTCCTCTAATTTCATTCTAGTCCTTATTGTTTGCCTTTAACGATAGTTAGTCCATACGTTTAATAACCAACGATCATTAATCCTTTTCTTGTGTTTAATTAATAAATATGCATAACATTTAATATTTATTAAACTTTAATTCTCGTTTGTAATGTGTGCAATCCCGAGGTCTCGGCTTCGATACTAGACATTTAACTAATTAATATTTATCCAATATTCCAACACACATGAGGGCTGGACTTAGCCGAATATGGCGGGAGGGTCAATTCCTATAGGCCTATATCCCTATATTTGTGCTCACTCACAAGTGATTAATGGTTCATGATCCGAGGGACTTGCTTTTGGCAAGATAAAGCTAGTTAGCATATCAGTCAGGAATAGCATATCAATTAGGAATAGCATACAAATAAACCATTGTGCTCAGAAAACATTTAAGTAGCATGTATCTCACCCCAAGGATTTATAAACAATTGAAAAGTAAAATTGGGCTATGAATCACACCTTAACAGCACAGAAACGAGATATCACAAGCAATCAAATAATATGTCACAGCAAATGAACCTCAACACAACCTATTCAGTTAAATGGCATAACTCAGAAATAATACTCGAATAATTCAATAAACTATACTTGAATAAAAAGTTTTAGTTCCAATGGCATTTGAAAGAAAATATGTTTAAGTCTCGTGTGAAAGACAAGAAGAATAGAAATGAGAATAAGTCGGCGAATGCGAATGTATACCCAAAAGAGACAAAAGAGGACCAAGAAAGAAATAAGAAAGAAAAGAAAAGAAGAAACAAGTAGATAGAAAACATCAATAAGTAGTTTTGGTATTTACCCAGTTTTTCCTCAAATAACGTTGGAAAACAATAAATGTTGAAAAGATTTTAGGATATTTTGTAAATCTCAAATGATTTAAGTTTATAAAGATTTTACGAAATTTCGGCATAACCTGCCCGTTTATTAAACATTTCCCAAGTCAAACGACTCTTTAAATAATTTAGTTATCGTCCAATGTTACAAGTTTTAATATATAATTGAACATATTATTCGCGTTTATATTAGTTGTTTAGGTTTTATTGACAATTTTGTATTGTTCGGGTCCAGATATGTTAAACTAGTCAAAGTCTACCATATCTTTCCGTCTCATGTACCAAAAGGCCCACAATTGTCCAAATAACCAATACCGTAAATTCAAGATGTCCAATCCTTGTCCACAATATATAACATCACATATCCAAGTACACATCAATATATATCCCACGTGTTGCAATTATATCCAAGTCAAATTTAAATACTACCGAAACTTCATAAACTTCAATTTCGGTTTTGTTAAGATTAAGAGTTTCACAAACTTATGGTGTTCGCTCATAAACTTCAATTTCAGTTTTGTTAAGATTAAGAGTTTCATTTTTCATTCAATTGGGATAGTATTCCACAACTATCACTTATAATTCTTTGATTCATTTCTAATAAATTAAATACTTTGAAAAGTATAAATGATGTTATTAGCCTTCAAATGGGTCTTGTGAAAAGCTTGTTTTTAACTTTTGGATGGGTTGTCGTTAGCAAATAAGTTTTAATACAACACCATTTATAATTGTTTTTGATTGGATGATAATTTCGAAAAAAGTGAAGACAATTAAGGATATAGTAAATACATAATTGACACTTGATTGTGATTGGTTGAATTTCATTCTTACAAACAATTGTAATAAAATAATGTCTCTTAACGACAACCCTTAGGACTGTCGATAGCAAAACCCTTAACTTTTAAACATATTCATGTTTTACCTAGATATTGGGACCAACACTTGTAAATTTGAAATTTTTGATGTTTAAATGTGATATTTTTCAATATAAGGCTATCCTGTAAGGACCTCAAATTCCCCCCATTTTCCCTGTCACGTCAGTTTTCTCTCTTCAACGATTGGGTGCCCTAGTAAAGGCGACCTACACTACAAAAAACATAACCCATAAAAATACCTTTTATATTAAATAAAACACACACAAAACATATAAACAAGTCGATCGTCCAAGCGACCAACATCCAAAAAAATCGTCACATGATCGATTGAACAAAAGACCCACGGTAAAGGGATCGATCCGGACCACAACAAATAAATCGATCTCGATCGCCTACTGTCAATAGCCTAAGATAACACAAGGAAAAATCATATACTCAAAGTTGAACCAATTATTAGATTAGAGTTGCTCGCATCCTAACATAAATTCAAATTCCCCAATGTTGGTGAGATACCTTAACTGAAATAGTCAAATTGTTGAGTTTAAACGAAATCTTTTTGATGATGACAGTCCTGGTCTTGTAAAGAGTCAAAAATTTACCATCCGTCTCAAATTAATAGTCCACGTTATAGTCCATGCTTTATTTTTGGAATGTCTAAATTTAATTATTCACAACTAAAAATAGATAAAGAAGTTTGATTAATCTTACCATATTACCCTTGGTTAAAATTAATATTACAAACTTGAAAAAAGACATTAATTAATTAATATAATTGTCATTCTGTAAAAAGTAAGAGAGAGTAAGTAATAATAATTATGTTTTAATTAAACAGTGTGGTTTTTGTCGATGAACAATTATTTTGAGACGAATGGAGTAACAAAACTTTTTAGTAACAAACTAGAGCATATAGGAGAGGAACAAAGAGTTCTTCCAGAAATGTCCCTTTTCACCTTGGTTGTTCACTTGCAGCTAACAAATTAGAGAAGATTTGGAGGTTTTGAAAATTGACCAAAAATTGAAGTCTGGGAATGTGCCACCTTATTACCCCCCGGATGTCGGTGTGCTTGGTTCAATTAAAAAATGAAAAAAGGAAATGCAAAAGGTGTACTAATGAATGAAAAGGGTAATGAATACTTTAACACTCAATTTATAGTATAATAGGACTCAAGGCTGTCAAGATCGCGATCCCGCGTAGGATCGTTTTTGTCTTTGCAAGATCGAGATCGTAGGATCGGATCGCGATCCTACGATCCTATCAATTTGTCATATTTTGTATATAAATGACATACGAGTCAAACTGTTTTACATTTCTACTGAACGTCAAAGATAAATTCATATAATATCCTCTTGAAAATGACAAAGTTCAAATTTCAAACATAAAAGTAATAGTAAAACACAAAAAAGTTAAGTTTCAATCGTTACATTAACGATTTAGTGGAATAATATTACATAACATAGGTCCTAAATGTCTCAAAACATATGAGCCATCAACATGATTTCAAGAAAACAAACGTTTCATAAGTGGCATTCCAAAACATACTCTTTGGTTAGTTTAATCACAGTGAAGTAAAGTACATTAAACTATTGAACATTTTTATACTATAATTTATTTAGAAAAGTAGAAAACCATGTATAAACTATAATCTATTTAGAAAATGAAACCATAGTGGTTTACTTATTAGACATTAGTAAAACACACGTTTTTTGGCTTAAGCAAGTGGGATGGATTTAATAATAATAAAAAAAAAAAAAAAAAAAAAAGTGAACTCAGATCGCGTGTCGATCTTACGATCTTACGTGCGATCCTACGATCTTACTTACGATCCTACCTCAGATGCGATCCTACCACGATCCTACACGATTTTGACTGATGTGCATGTAAGATCGTACGATCTTACGTGTAAACTCGCGAATTTGACAGCTTGCAATAGGTCATTACCGACTTTCAAACAATGAATACCATCCTTTTTCATTACCATTATCTTTACTCACCCTTTAAAATATCCTACCAAGCACCCCTAAATTTTCTTATAGAAAGTTTCTTGTCGATTGTCATATATGTACAACCAGAAATTTGTGGTTATACATATAGAAACGTGTTTTCTTATTTGTAAAGTTGTAAACTAACATTATTCAAGTAATGCTGTGACGTTCTTAGACTTTATTAATTAATACCAGCTTCACAAAACAACACAACTAGCTTACGGGCGTTTTGATGTACGCCAAAGATGTCGAGTTTTCGGTTCTAGTCAACGTCTTCAGCTCGTTAACTGTCCAACACTTTGACAGATCAGTGTGATAAAAATACCCCATACACTTGCAATCCTTCGTGCATTTGTTCTTGCAACTATCCAAGCTAGATTTAGTCCCGGATGTATACTTAACCGTGAAATGATCAACCCCTTTAAGCTCGTAATATTTGAAACTATTCGAATTACAGCTAGGCAACTTCACATCGCAATCTTTGCTCCACTCAAACACCCCGTTTTTTTTTTGGGTAAAAGGGAACTTCCACCCTGGCAAAATATATTAACAAAAAAAACCGTTTCAAGAACAGTGGAATGTGGCTGAAACGTCACATTAATCTCAAGCAACCGCTTGAACAACCCCTATATCATTTATGACATGCCATAAATGAACAACTAGCTAACAACAACTAGAACAACCATTGAGAACAAAACCGACATGCAAACAAGTAAACAAATCCTAAAAAAGATATTACTTCCTCGAACGGCCTTGAATCTTGAAATCAAACTGCTTATTATATTCCTCAAATTGTCCAGGTAAATCAAAGACCTGGGCCGCATAATCATCAGAAAGATAACCTTCAAGCTCGTCATGCCCTCCAGCTGATGAAAAGTAACTATCCATAGGATCATTCGGCTCAAACACCTCATCTTCACTTTCAGAAACAACCACTTCACCCACCTTAGAGAATGGGTTGCCCTTCCTTATACCATCAGCCACCGGAACGGGTTTCCCATTATCATCCACAAGGGTACCTTTCCCTTCAATAATAAGTTGTTCAAGCTTCCCAATTTTCTCAACAATAGGAGTGGTCATCATAGGCGACGGAGAAGTAGTTTTAGAAGAACTAGAAGTAACTTCAAGAGTATCTGAAGTGCCAATCACAGGTTCCAAAACCGAATCTTGTGCCTTAAGCACATCAAAGCTGTTCTTCAACTCAACAAAGTTGATATCCTCCACCCAATTGTTATTCTTACCTTGGTCATCCCGGGAAGGAGCCGTACTACTAGTAGGATCAATCGTAGGTTCGTTACAAGAAGTAGAACCTACATTAACAGTTGGAGGACCTATATTTGATTGGTTAGACGTCGACGCTCCTCCACTCAAACACCCCGTTAGGCGTTGGGCACCCAACACATTGGCTTTCCTTGCAAAGACCAAATTTTCCGCATCGATTTGGTAATTGACATTCGTCTACTGGATCATCTGCCCCGCCAGTTCTTACACCTCTATCAAACAAAGTGAACACTACCGCCCATGCGCCTCTCCGCACATTTGCACGATAAGTGTAGAGTCGTAGGTTCCCATCGATGCCTAGTCGAAGATACGATAGCGAGCTATTGTATCGAACACTTCCCAAAACCAAAAAAAGTAGGTCAAATTGTCGACCGTTCTCTAGACCACACAAAAGTTGGTGAAAATTAAGTTCATACTCGGTTGTTTCAATACGTAACGTTGCATTAACTAAAGTCACATTTGCTCGGTTCAATTCCGGGAAGGTGGATGACCAATAACGCATGCTATTCTTATAATACAAAGCCAGTCTTTTAGGCTCTATTACGAAACTATACGCTCCGTTAACATTCTTAGTGATTGAATCCCTACTCACGAGCTTGAAAGGGCCTCCGTTAATTCGTAAAGTTTGGCCCACCAAGAGAGTGTCGGTAGTTGAGTCAAAACTTTGCCATACGAAGTTACCCTTCGAGTCTTTTAGCGCCACATTACCATCTGCTTCTATGGCAAAACCTACAACGTCTTTATTAGCCGTGTTGGTTTGCCATACAATCTGGCCGTTTGATTCGGCCAGCACAAGGTTCCCGTCAGAACCTAATGTGAACGTGGCATTTTCGCGTACTGGGGAGCCACGGTTGGCTTCCCAGACCCATCGCATGAGAGATCCATCACGTCTTGTCCCCATACGAAGACCAAGATAATAGGCATTTGGGGTGGTGTTGTAGAAACAAAGTTGAAAAGGGTCGGTAAATGGTTCAAGGGGTCGATAGGTTGGGGCGTATTCAGACTCAAATTGGAATTCTCCAAAATCACCTTCGTTGATATACCGGAAGGTGTCAGCCGAAGGAACAATGGCATTCGATATTGTGAATGAAATGAATAAACATAAGAGAATAAACGAGAGCCAAGAAGTAGCCATAGCTACTTGTATCATGTGTTGGATATTTTGTGTGAAGTTGTCTACGTATATTTATACAAAAATTAAAAAAAAAAAACTGTACATCTTATCTTTCGACCAATCAACATGTGTTCAATGTTAATACCACGTACGTGACATATATATCCACAAAATGTGTAAATTGGCGGGAACACCCTGACCTCGGGTGTCTTATAGCACCAGCCATTGTTCACCAAAAAAGGATTAGCTCCGAGCAACTCTCCTGGCCTAGCGAGGCGCACCAGCTGAAGTGAGTCGAGACTCTCGGACTCTTAAACACTTATCCACAAAGTCTCTCTAGTGAGCATATAGGTTTTGCGGAGATGAGTACTAAGGATGAGATTCGAACTCGAGTCTATTGACTCAAGAACGAAAGTCCTACCCACTCGACCAATGACCCAGTGATGGGAGCAAAGTACGTGACATATATATATGTCCATTCACAATTTGACAAAGGTATGAAATTTATTTTATTTTATTTTATATTTTATTATTATTATTTTTTAATATACAGGTTTAATAATATTTTATTTTAGTTGTTCTTTTCGGATCATTTGGGATGAAGCTCCCCTATAGCGGCACACCTTTTTTACTCACATATAAAATGGTGTAATCCAAAATGAACCGCACAAGTTGAATTTCTTGAGATATTAATTACGGAGTAACACTTAAAATCATAAAGGTGAATTTAAAACTAAAACATTGCATTGGCATGCAAAAGTTGACCAAGTCCACTTGTCCAAAGAAAATGTATCATGGCTAGGTTATAAAAGGCGTAAAGCGTGGCGTGGCGTGACGTAGAGATGTTCAAAAGAACCGAGGAACCGTACCGGAACCGAACTTTATATTAGAACCATGGTACGGTTCTTGGTTCCTAAAATTCCAAATTTTCGGTTCTCGGGACGGTTCGGGTCGGAACCGTCCGGTTCCGGTTCTTTCCCGAAAGAACCGAACACTTTGAAAATATGATATTTTTATGGGGTTTATTTGGGACATTGTGTAATGTGTATAGCCTTTTAAGGAAATTTTTTTTTTATTAAGCTGTAACATAAAAAATCTAAAACTTGAAACGCATAACAAAAATAAAACGCTAACTTTTAATCAATTCAAAAATCATCATATAAAGTAAGTTTATCTCGAAATCACTATGGTAAGTTTATCTCAAATATGTAGTAAACAAGTACTGATGACATACTGATCACAATCATTGTGATATAATATTATAATGGTTATCATTTGTCATTTGTTAACTACGAACACCCCTGAATCCTAATATTAACTAGATGCCTTTGCCTTTAAATAATAGCTTCATATATCTTAACTCTAATTTATTAAAGTATTTTATAAATGAGTCCACTTTACTTGCAATTTAATAAATGTTTTGATAATCAAATAATGGAAATTTGGAATGGTTTGCATTGTTGGAAACATTTTTGTGTGTATTTGTATTGTTATAGCATTATTAGCATGTTTTTATGAATGATCAACGATGAAAAAAATAAATTATTTAAACACTTAGGTTCTTGTGGGAAATTACCGAAATTCCCGTACCGGAACCGAGTACCGTACCGGAACCGTACCGAAGAACTTGGGACGGTTCTTGGTTCCACTTTTTTCATAATTTCGGTTCTCGGTTCTTTCGGGACGGTTCCGGTTTAGGAGGTTCCAATACCATGGACACCCCTAGCGTGGCGGCATGGCCGTGCCTCAAGCTTTACACGCCTTTGCGGAGCCTTGGCATTTCATAAGGCGTCAATAAAGCGGTAAAAAAATATTTATAGATTTATGTATTTATAATTTTAAATCATATTACTCGTATTATATTAGATATTTAGACTAGTACTTACTAAATAACTACCAGACTCATATATTAATTAGCCCAAATTCCAAATACTAGTTCAAAACATTTTCAAAAAAAAAATAATAATTAAAAAAAAATAAATAAAATAAACTGGTTCCAAAAATGGCGCCACGCCTTGCCAAAAGGCGCGCCTTTTCACGCATTTTCTCGCCTTATTTCACGCCTTTTTAAGACACGCCTAGATCAGCCGCCAAGGTCCATTTCGTGGCGGTGAGGCCACGCCTCGTGCCTTGGCGACGCCTTTGCGGCGCCTTGGCGCGCCTTTTAGAACACTAATCATGAGGATGCACAAGTTGATCAACCACATGTTGTTGAGAAGGACACAAGATACTTACAGTGGAAGGTGTAGATGAAGAGTTTGGCTCTTCATTTCGGGCTCACGGGTGCCACATCACCCCCAACACCTCTTCACAAAAAATCCCTCCTCACCAAACAACTAACCCAACTTACTCATTTGGACCACACCACTTACAACCTTATTTTTTTATTCATTTTATTAAATAAATTAAATTTATTTCACTGATTATAAAAAATAATACAACAAACTAGTTTTATTTCATCTAATTAAATAACAGAGATACGGAAAAAAAAACATACGATAAGAAGAAAAAAAAAACCATACGATACAGAAAAAACATACAATACGAAAAAACATACGATACTAATATGAAAATTAAATATTTTATTCGTTATCTTCGGCGTCGAGATTTTGGTATTTCGGAGTTATTCTTGCTTGTCTCTTACGAATGATTTCGGCTCTTACCGGGTCAGTAACCAAGCTGGGATCGAGCATTAGCATCTGCATATCCTGCCACTCCAACGCCCTTGCTTCTTTCCCCGACGCCTTTTCTTCCCTCTTCCTCCGCGCCTCGTAACAAGCCATTTGAGCGTCTTTTGCTTGCGTATACTTTTCGGATAATTGTCCCGAAAAAGTACTCGTTTGACTCCCACCAGAGCTCGCCACACTCAATGTTTCCGTCGACTTTTGTTTCCTTCCAGCTCGTCTATTGTTTCTTTCTGGACGAGGTCATTTGTCCAGCCCGAATATATCCTCAAGACATGTAATGTCTAGAGGTTCTTCAGCATCCCATTTCAGGTAGTGTTTCAAGATCTCCCAAACGTGAACATAAGTGAAACCCCTCGAACCAAAGCATTCATCGAAGCTCGTTTTCGCATTCTCGATATGATCGTGCTCATTTTCACCACTGCGACGCTGAAAATGTTTATAAATAGCGTTGAATTTTTGGCAGTCGCCATTAATCCTCGACCATTTACCGGATAGCATATTTTTGGTACGCAGGTCACCAGCAGTTCATTCGTTGAACGCTTGAATTTCTGTAACATCCCCAAAATATCGCAGCGGAAGTGTTGGGATATAAAAGATCAAGGTACTTCTATATGTCAAAGTACTGCTGCTTAAAGATTAAAGTCAAAGTACTGCTGAAGATCAAAGTCAAAGTACTGCTGTTTAAAGAAGATTGTTCAAAGTACTTCGAAGGATACAAGGACTTAAGTGCAATATTAGTTAAAGGATTAATGTGTAATATTAAACGAATATTCTAGAATTAGTTAGGGATAATTATTTGTCGTTCAAGATATATGTTGTAAACTGACTTAAGGTTATCTATATAAGGAGCCTTATGATGGTATTAGGGATATATGGGTTTAGTCGAAGTTCTAAGAAGTCTTAGAAGTTTTACAAAGTCAATAATAGTTAGGGATTGTTAGTGAATCTGTGTAACAAAGCAGGTTCAAGTTTGGTTTAATATAAAAGTTCTTCTTAAGCTTTGTGTTAGTAGATTCCGCATACTTTACAAGGTCAAACAGTGTTTCAATATTAATAGTGTTGAGTTTACTTAATATTATTAAACCTTTACAAGCTACAAAGTAGTTTGATCAGAGTATATCGATCCAACAAGTGGTATCAGAGCTTGTGTTGGAAACTCTGATTAAGAAGAAAAACCTTTAAACCGATTCTACAACAAACCCTTCAAGATGTCGACAGAGGCTGCACCTGCTCCATCAATCACTGCTGTTAGAATTCCTACTGTTAAGAAGGGAGAATATGACTTATGGGCCATGAAGATGAGGCAGTACATTGCCATCACAGACCATGCACTATGGGATGTGATTGTCAATGGTAATATGCAAATTAAAGAACCAATAGAGATCCATGGGCAACCAACACCACCTAAACCAACCATACCAGCTGCTACCAAAAGAAATCAAGACAAAGCTCTCAACATACTGCTCTCTGCCATTCCTGATGGGCACTTATTGAAGTTTCATGATGCCAAGGATGCAAAACAACTATAGGCTGCAATTAAGAAAAAGTTTAGAGGCAATGATGCTTCCAAGAAGATGCACAGGAATTTGCTGAAGCAACAATTTGAAACTTTCACTGTTGGTGGAAGAGAAGGTCTTGATTCTGTTTATGAAAGATTCCAAAATCTTCTGAGTATGCTAGAACTATATGATGCCGAGGCATCAGTTGAAGATGCTAATTTGAAGTTCTTGAGAAGTTTGCCATCAGCAAGGCATGTAGTTGCTACTATGATCAGAGGACAACCAGGGTTGGACACAATGGACTTTGATGATCTTTACAACAACCTGAAGGTGTATGAGCATGAGATGAATGGTACTACAGGTTCAAGCACACATCAGAAACCCCATAACACTGCTTTTGTATCTTTTGAAAACAAAAGCAGTACTTCCAATAAAGGTACTGCTTATCCTGTCCAAAGTACTGTGACTGAAACTCAGGTTCCGTGTAGAACTATGGTCACTACCACTTCATCACCATCAAACACCCCCACCTCAGATGATGTTCTATGTTCATTCTTTGCTCAACAAGCCTCTCTACATGTAACCTATCAAGAGGATGTCTTGCAAATAGATGATGATGCTTTGGAAGAAATTGATATCAGATGGCAAGTTGCCATGCTCACTGCAAGGATCAAGAAGTTTGTGAATAAGACAGGAAGAGGCATCAATTTCAAAGCTAAACAAGGAATAACATTTGATAAGTCCAAAATTGAGTGCTTCAATTGTCAAAGGACTGGTCACTTTGCAAGGGAATGCAAATTTGCAAAGTATCAAGCAAACAAGATGATTGAACCACCCAAGCCTGAAAGAAAAGAGATTCCTATTACTGAACCAAAACCAAAAGCTTTGGTTGCTCAAGAGAATCTGTCAGAGATTGATTGGTCCAATGAGTTTGATGATGAACCTGTAACCTATTCAATGGTTGCATTGGAATACTGGAGCACAACTTTTGATGAAGAGCCTGGATATGCTGCTTTGGAGTCAAGAGATGGTCTAGGAAGCTTTGATTGGAACATGGAGTTTGAAGAAGATCCTGTTCAGCTTGCTATGGTAGCTACTTCACCAAATTCATCCACTATCTCTGAGGTATACTCTAAGTGCAATGATATGTATCAAAAGTTACTTAGTGAATATGTAGCTGAAAGAGATAAATTTCAAAGGGCTAGGTCTGAGATAGCTGGCTACCAGTTGACTTTAGAGTCAATGGAGGCCAAAATACTTACACATGAAAACAATGAAGTAGCATGGGCTGAAACATATAAGCAACAAGAGTACCAAGTAAAGTTGAGTGAATGGAAACTAGGAGGTAAGGTGTCTGAACTAGAGAAAGTTACTGCTGAAAGAGATAAGTTGTTAGAAAAACTTGTTGTTTGGAATGAATCAGGTCTGTCACATGTTCAATTTGTTGAAAAGCAAAGAACATCAAATATTAAAACTGGCCTAGGTTTTGATAGTGATAGAAAAGAAGGTATTCCATTTAAGAGTAAGGAACTAAATCTTACAGTAGATACCTCCACTAGTGATGAAGAATTCATAAGTTTATATGAAAACACTTTTAGTGATGAGGAATACCCTAGTCTAACACCTCCTGAATTTAAGAAAGACAAGGGATACAATGCAGTTCCTAATCCCCTAGGTAGCTTTCAACCACCTAGAAAAGATGTCTCTTGTTATGGGGTAGATAATCTAGAGTTTAGGAAAAAGCTTAAAAGTCAATCTAATCCTGAAACTTTAAAAAAATCTGGTGAAGCACCTAGGGTTGATGAGAAAAAGTTTTCAAAACAAGCAGTACCTTCAAACACTTTTCAAAGAACTGCTGATCACTCAGCAGTACCTCCAAGAAAATACTTTCAAAATACTACTACTTTTAGAAAACCTTATGGAAAGGGATTTGGGGATATTGGTCTAAAGGTCTGTTATGTATGTTATAGTCCTCACCACTTGATTAAAGACTGTGATTATCACTCAGAATACTTAAGCAAATACCCAAGGACCAGGTCTGCAAATCAAAGTCACAGGGAAAATAAGCCAAGGGACAACAAACCAGTTTGGAATTACACAAATAGGGTTAACCATAGCAATTTCTCAAAAGACTATAGGTACCCTCATCAGAAAAGATCATTCTCCAAACCTTCAGTACCTTCACAAAGTACTGATAGAAAGTTCCCTAACCAAGATGCTGCTAGCAGACACTTAAGTGTAAGTCCTAAGAGATTCAATTACTACAAACCTAGAAGGTTTTTCAACACAAGAAAAGATGCTAGAACACAGAACCCAACTCCAAAAGTTACAACTAAATGGGTTAAGAAAGAAAGTACTGCTGGGGAAGAACCAGTACTTTCAGAGGTTAAGGGTGAAAAAGGGAAAATTGATCAAAGTAAACCAACAATTTTGGAAACAAAAACCTTAATTCTTGATCATGTTTTCGAAGACAGTGGTGATTACATACTCAAAGAATTTGAGTATGTCACTCCACAAGGGGAACACAAGTCAGTAATGGCTTGGGTTCCTAAAAGAAACTAACCTTTTTCATGTGTATGCAGGGCAACCCAGAAGAGGAGCTTAAAGATCATCTTATTGTTGATAGTGGTTGCTCTAGGAGTATGACAGGAGAAAAGGAGCTCTTGTAGGATTTTAAAGCTTATTTTGGAGAAAAAGTTGCATTTGGGAATGATCCCGATAGAGGAAGAATCACTGGAAAAGGAACTATCAAGGCAGGAAACATTGATAATGAGAGTACTATCTGTATTGTGAAGAATCCAATTTATCACTCCAAGACAAAGCACATTCAGATTAGGCATCATTTTATTAGAGATTGCTATGAGCATAGGCTTATTAATGTGGTTAAAGTCCATACTGATGATAATGTAGCAGACCTACTCACAAAGGGTTTTGATATTTCAAGATTCACTCTTTTAGTTGTGAGTATTGGCATGATTAATAATTAAGCTATTTTTTAGGGGAGGCATTAGTAGTTAGTCATTATTTGAGGGGAGGCTACATGTATCATTCATAAATAAAGTACTTCATTCATTATTCAAAGAGGAGTTACATCAAAGAGTTCCACAAGACACAGACAAAGTTGCAACACAGACACTGACAAGCCATATAAACAACTACCACAACACAACCTACTACCAAGCTCCACACAACCTACTCCATAGACGTTTTTCCCTTGACCTCATAGCTCTGCTTTCCCTTTTGAGCATTCTTTCTTTTGTAATCAAAAGAAGCTTGCTTCCTTGGGCAAGCCAGGCCAAGCACTTGCTTAGGTGGTTTCTCTTTTCTTGGAGCAGGCCACTTTATGTTCTATATTGATGATTCCAGGGCTAGAGTTAATGCATGTGGAAGCTCATTAGCCAGAGATGAACCAGGAACAGACCTTTTCTTCTTGGGCTTTGGGTTGGTAGTACTTGTTGCATCAATTATGGTAGAGTTTGCTACACTCTTTGATGAGGATGACACAATTGGAGGAAAGTAATCCATCCATCCTGGATCTTCAAACTCAGAGTCAGAGTAGTAGCTTATTTCTGAGTCTGTGGAGCCATCAGAGTCAAAGGAGATGTACACCAAGGGGAAGTGACTCATTATTTTCACTAGGGTTTTTGTATCATGATGATGAAAGATGAGATGAATGAAATCTGTTGTTGGAAAAGTTGCTTTTATAGGTAAAGTAAAGGTATATGGTCATTAAATGAAGTTCATTGAAGTTTACTTACCATGGTAGCTTTGGAAATTAATTTGGGGAGATAGTAATTACTTCGGGTTGACTTTCAAAGATATTTTGGTCAAACAGTCAACTATCAAGATATTTTGCTTGGAAAGTACTTTGGTAAACATACTGTTTGGGCTTATAACTGAAAGTACTACTCCATACTCTATGGAAAGTACTGCTTGGTGATATACAGGGTACGCTGACGTGTTAGAATACTGTTCCAACGGTCAGATTTGCGGGTAACAAACTTTCGAAAGATATGGGGATGATCACTTCCAAAAATAACAGTAAAATTATTTATTAACCGTGATTTTTTGTATATTATCCTTATATACCTCATATCTTTTTCTTATTTATTAACCCGTACCCATCCACCATTCTTATTCATCAACCCACTCATATCATTCACCGATTACAACTCTTCTCTTCAAACCTTCTCACAATGGCAAATCGACCAACCAACACCAAACACAACATGATAGCCAATCTTGAGAAAACGCAAAGTAACATTGATTTTCATGGTGTTATTGATTTTCTCACTGGAACCACCATCTGTTACTCAATCTTAGTCAACCCAGAGATTATTGGACCATGGATACAGGAGTTTTGGGCTACGACAAGGCCTGCGGTTGAAGATGGAGAGGATGTGATACATGCTACAGTTGCTGGGAGAGCTATTCGTGTTACAGAAGCAACAATCAAGGAGGCTCTATTGTTTGAAGATGAAGGAGGCTCTGTTTTGTTTGCTAAACAAGAGATTTGGAAGGCACTTAGAGACATTGGGTATGAAGGACCTTTGGATAAGCTTACTTTTCAGAAAGCAATGGTAAGTCCTCATTGGAAGTTTCTCATTCATGTTTTACTCCATTGCTTAAGTCCAAAGAGTACTGCTTGGGATCAATTTAGGCATGCTATAGCTTCTGCATTTGTTGGCCTTATTACCAATCAACCCTTCAATTTTTCATACATGATTCTTGATGGTATGATCACACATATTAAGGCTGGATCCCCTTTTCTGATGTATGCTAGATTTGTTCAACTTCTCTTAGAGAATCGACTAGATAGGATACCAAAACCTCAGGATTATGTACCCACAATTAGGATGCCACCTAAAGTGTTCACCTTTATGTCTCACAAGGGAGTAAATTTTTTCAGGTAAAAATATACCTCTCAATGCTTACATGTTAGAGGTAGCACAAGCTGTTAGGGATGATATTGAAAATAGTGGTTCTGCTAATTCTGATGATGATGATCAACCTGATCCTTCTGAGCATTCTGCATCAGCACATATACCTACACCGCCTATTGTTTCACCTCAGCATGATGTTTCTAGTGAAAGGACTCCCTCAGTGTCAGCTTCCTTGGATAAACCTGTTTCTGCTGAAGGTACTTCTCCACAAAGTACTTCTTCTCAAGATACTGCTTCAGAGCATACACCAGTACTTTCTCCCAATGATTATACTTCCACAGGTGGGATTCAAACACCTGGAGGAGATGAGGGAGTTGGAGGGGCTATGAATTATTATGCTTTGACTAAAGAGTTGGAGAGGATGAAGAAAACTATGGATGACCAAGCTGCAAAAATCAAGAAGTTAAGGAAGAAGTTCAGAAGGTTGAAGAAGTTTGTCTGGCCTCTTGTTCAGAATTTTAGGCTTTATGTGAAGGAACAGAAAAAGTCTCAGAAACAAAAGTCTAAATCTTCCAAGAAGACTTCTAAATCCAAGAGGAGGCATAGAAAGTCATCATCTATCAAATTGGGGAGGAAACAAGATGATAATTTGGATATAGATGATGATGAGATTCAATATTCAGAAGATGCTCACCTTTGGGAATATCCAGAAGAGCCAAAGACTTTTGTACCAGAGAAATACATTGAAGAGGATGTGAATATTGCACTAGAGGAAGATATTGAGCAAAAAGCTGTTGAGCAAGAAGATGTTGAGCAAGATGCTGATGCACAAAATATTCAAAGCACTCAAACTCAAAGTACTGGTGTTCAAAATACTGTTGCGGAAAATACAGGTCTGCAAGGTACTGCTGAGCAAGGTACTGCTGCTATGAATATTAATGAAAGTGGAACTACTGCAGCTGGACCTTCTACAATAAATTTTGAAGATGAAGCTGGTCCTTCTACTTTTATACAGCAAGAAGAAGTGAAGGTGCATACTGCAAGTGATGATGAAACAATTGCTTAGATTATGATGAATTTCAATAGATCTGCTGGAGGTATATATATTTTTGAGCCTGCACAACAAGTTTCTGAAAGTACTTCTGAATCTGAAGAGTTAGATCCCAAAGACAAAGGAAAAGAGATCATGAAGCAGAAAGATAATAAGAAAAAGAAGAAATTCACTCTTGCACAGATTAGAGAACTGAAGATTGCAGAAGATACAGAGCTTGCTAGAAAGCAACAAGCAGAATATGATGCAGAGTATTTTGTAGAGTTAAACAAACCAATTACAAAGAAGAATATGACAGTTGCTCAGGAAAGAAACTGGATGATAAGTTTCTTGAAAGGAAGAGGATAAAAGAATTTACAAAGAATGAGGTATCCAGAAGTAAAAGCTCTATGGGAACAAGTACAAGAGTCTATCAGGAAAGAGGTAGAAAATTTTATACCCATGAATGTTGATAGAGAGAAGAAGTTAGAAGATATTAGGAATGAACAGGCTGAGCAAAGAAAATTGAAGAGAAAGAAAGCAGTTCAAGAAGATCAATTGTCAAAAAGACTAAAGATGATACATGAAGATACAATTGATGAACTGAGAAACTATTTCAGAGTAGTAGATTTTGAGAATAAGAAGACTGAAGACTCTGGAAAGAAGTCCAAGATAATCTCATTATCTATGGTTGAATCAAAAGAAGGGAACTATCTTATGTTCAACAGAGAAGATGAAAGCTTCACAATATTTAACATGTTATGGGATGTTCTGCATTTTATCACCAGATAAGATCTATATGACTTATACATGCAAGTGCAGACATACTATGAAGAGGTTGAAGCATCAGGAGTTGGATTAATTTTGTTTGGAGACTTAATTACCATCTGGGAAACTGAAGAAACAAGTGTTGATCCTCTGTGGAATGATTAAGAGAATTGGGAAATCACAAGATGGAGATTCTTTGAGTCATCAGAAGTCCATGCACTTGAGATGGAAGATGGTACCATGATTCACATGCTTGCTGAGAGAAGATATCCATTAATTAGAGAAATTATGCTCAGAATGCTGGATCATGGAATGGAACTTGAAGATGAATCTGAGGTAGCTTTAGATGTGATCAAGCTATTTATCAGATGGACTAAGTCTGAAGAATGATATTGCAAAATACTGGTATGATTTGTTTTGAATAATAAGTATTTTTGCAAAGTACTGCAAAGACAAACAGTACTTTATCAAAGTACTGCTTGCTGCATTAAACCAATATAAGTCCTTTGTAAAATAAAATAAAAAGTTGTTGATGTTTAAAAGTGAAGTCAATAAAAGGATGTGAAAAGAAACACATGGTGTTAGTATTTATATTGCACAGCAAATGGTAATCAACTCACCATGTTTAACAGACAAGAAAGAGTTTGACTAATCATGAGGGTACGACTCTGATGTGACAATCAAATCCGTTTTTAGTTGACAATCTACTAAAAATTGTATGGTTTCAACTCACCATATCTGTAAAAGTGAAGAGTTGGCTAGCCTACAAGGAAAAATGGCTTGTGGTAAAGGCTGTGGAAAATCCATTTTTGGTAATTAGTTCACCATGGTTGTAATCAAAGAACTAACTAGTCCAAAAGCAAACGGCTCTTGGTAAAGACTACTCAAATCCGTTGATAGCTGATGATTTGCTAAAAATCATATGGTTATCAATGTACCATGGTTGTTCTAACCTCAAACATTGGCTACTCCAGAGTTAATGGCTTTGGTAAAGAGATATCAAAATCCATTAATTTTTAATGATTCACATCTCACAGGAGTTTACACATCTGGAAGTGATGAGAATAGTATGAAACTTCATAAGATTTGATGACTATTGTACCAAAATGTTGCTGAGTAGCTGAGGAGATTTATTGCAGAGAAGATGCTGATAAAGGGTACTTTGACACATGACAGATAAAAGATAAAGAGATAAAGAAACAATCTTTCTGAATGATAAAGATTTTGAAGATCAAAGATAACAAAGAAACTTGAAATCAAGCAAGTGGAGTTCAAGTTAGGGGAGGATTGTTGGGATATAAAAGATCAAGGTACTTATGTATGTCAAAGTACTGCTGCTTAAAGATTAAAGTCAAAGTACTGCTGAAGACCAAAGTCAAAGTACTGCTGTTTAAAGAAGATTGTTCAAAGTACTTCGAAGGATACAAGGACTTAAGTGCAATATTAGTTAAAGGATTAATGTGTAATATTAAACGAATATTCTAGAATTAGTTAGGGATAATTACTTGTCGTTCAAGATATATGTTGTAAACCGACTTAAGGTTATCTATATAAGGAGCCTTATGATGGTAATATGGATATATGGTTTTAGTCGAAGTTCTAAGAAGTCTTAGAAGTTTTACAAAGTCGATAATAGTTAGGGATTGTTAGTGAATCTGTGTAACAAAGCAGGTTCAAGTTTGGTTTAATATAAAAGTTCTTCTTAAGCTTTGTGTTAGTAGATTCCGCATACTTTACAAGGTCAAACAGTGTTTCAATATTAATAGTGTTGAGTTTACTTAATATTATTAAACCTTTACAAGCTACAAAATAGTTTGATCATATCGATCCAACAGGAAGCTAGTGTCACTGGGGTGTTACTTCATAGCACAAAGTACAAGTTATAGAAAACGTACTCTAAATGAGACGTATTGAAAAATTTCCATTTGAAAAGTATTATCAGAGTTATAACATAATGTCCCAAAGTATAATATTACGTATTTGTTTTACCAAATTGTATCGAATGGTGAAGACAATGCATCCCCATCTTCAAAACAAGCCATGCGATTCTAATGCTCCAATCCAAAGTTATATCTTACGAAACCTGAGAATAGACATGCTAAAAGTGTCAACACAAAGGTTGAGTTAGTTCATAGGTTTTAGTAAAAGTAACAACAGTGTGGACCACAAGAATTCAATGACAACTGTAATTCAAATATGTTCATGTATTCCTATTGCACTAAGCTCATGAAACCGAAGCCTTGACAGTTAGTTATGTATCACTCCAACCAGGTGCTTTGCCCAACGCCTGTACGACATCAAATGAAATGCGTCCATTTATTGTTGGAGCGACCAACACGGACGAGGGAGTTTACCCCCAATAGATCTATTCACAGCATTCGCGCTTACTCTCATAAGAGTAATTAACAGTTCATGATTGTGGGGATTTTATGGCAAATAAGGCAACTTAGGCAATCAAAAAATGTTTAATGTACTTATGTCCATATGTATAACAACAACGAGTTTAAGTATAAATGAGCATGTTTTCTCCCCCAAAGAAATTCAAAACAATTAAAAGTGGGGCCATGAACTCACCGTAGTAATCAGTAGTAGTTTAATACAACAGATCATGTATGGAAGGACAACGATCTTTAACGATAACCTACGAGTGTATAGTGATTGTGTCTTAGTATAATGTACAATATGAGTGTACAAGTATATGTAAAGTCATTGACTTGATTAAGGTGTTGTACATATGTCTTAAGTTGTGTAAATGAGTGAAATATCCTTAAAGTATGGTTTGGCTATTAGCCTTTTACAAATGACTTCGTACTACCGTTCGGGCTATCAAAATCTAGAGGTCATGTAGTGAACGCATGAGGAGCCAGGACACTTTAATTCGTAAATCCACAACTCGTCGATACGACACCCCGAAGAGGCCTCTTATGATTATGAAATTCCCTAGTGTTGTAGTACTTATCATTTATAAGTAAAAGTAACTGACGAGACAAATGTTATATGAAAGCATTTGTCATGTTTTGTCAAAAACTATTGGTAATAGTTATGTGCCGTGAAAAGATTTAGTGTAACATTTATCGAGTGTGATTACTACCAATTTAATGGTCAAGTGCGTTGCGATGAAATTTGCTAACGGCGTTTTATAACTTTATCGTGTAAAGTGTTCAAAACAATATTTAGATATCACACTAATTATTACAATTTCGAAGATCAAGTATTAGTTGTGACTTTGTAGTAATGATATGTGATATGGTCAATTTTTACAGGTTTTTGAGGTCGGGAAAATGAGTCAAATAAATGATCAAGTCTCAATAACACCTTTCGGGTCATTAAACCCAAGCTAGCCGTGCGGCTAGACACACAACCTTGAGACAAAAACTAAGATCATAGCCATGGCTATGTCTCTGTTAGAAGGCCTCGAGAAAACAGCCTTGGCTTATCCTTGGGTGTGTCTTGGCCTCAAGAAGTCAAAACACCATAAAAACTCTTGAGTCATGGCTGTTTTTATGGTCTAAACAGGTCCAGTTGGGTTTTGCAGTTCGTAGCCTTTGTTGTTCACTCTCTGCTTACGTGCTCGCGAGTTTTTGTATAAAACATCATTCTGAGCAACTTTCATGTTTTATACTTTCACTGGTTCGGACCAGAAAAGGGTGAAAATATCGATTTAAAATCGTTTCAGAACCCTTTTGTTCCAGAACTAGTAATTTTCATTTAGCCATAACTTTTAAACTACAAGCCCTTTTTAAGTGATTCAAAAGCTCAAGTTCTAGTTTTTTTACTTCCTCTATCTGTTTCTTAAACTTGTCCAACTCCATGGTTCATTATTTTGTGTCAACAGTTAACAAAATCACTAGTTACATCTAGTTGTGTTAGAGTTTAACAATTAAATAGCACGTATTGCGGAAGCTAGGAGCAAGTATAACACATAAATATTAACTAAAACATAAATAGTAAACATACCCGATGCACTTCAAATTAACCTTGATTCTTGTACAAATAGATCAATGATAAACCCCTTACCGTTTTGTTTATCGATCTCTTGATAATTACTAAAGTAAGTAATTACCTCGTTCTTGTACACACAAACTACCAACGAATAAAGGTTTGATGCAAGTAAACAAAACACTTAATTTTGCTTTGGAAAAAATCGACCAAGAACCCTTGGAGGGGGGGTTGGACGATCGGCCAAGAAAGAAACAAGGAGAGAAAAGATTTTAGGGTTTAGTGTGTGTGCACAAAAGATGTGAAACCCTAATCCTTTGCCTTGTATTTATACTAGATGAATCTTGGAGCACAAGACAAGCATGGATCGACCCATATGGGTTGGGTCGACCGGCCATGAGCACCCAAGGGGTGTTCTAGATCTTTCTTGACTCCCAAGTTACACTCTAGTCCTTATCTTTCGTTACTAACGATAGTTAGTCCATACGGTTAATAACTAACGACCATTTAGTCCATTAAGTGTTTATAAATATACATATACGATACATTTAACATATATATATATATATATATTTATTTTACATTATTCTTGTTTGTAAAGTGTGCAATCCCGAGGTCTCGGGTTCGATACTAGACATTTACTTATTAATGTTTATACGTAACATTTAACAGCTCCCACTCGTATATCCATTAATAGTAAAATGACATTGGTTAGCGTCTTGCAACACTCCAATGCCCCTAGTTCAATCCGAGCTAGGTTTCCTGGAAAAACCTTTAATGATTCATCATTATAATTATCCTTTCATTACTAATACCACATTAATAACGATGTGAGGTTCTTTATTAAATTTCTGTTTCTCGTTTCTTAATGATTGAACAAAATTACCAAAACATCTGAACGTATTCCAGATAGACTTTGGGCATGGCCTTGCAAACATTTTGTCAACCCTACGAGGGGCCCAACAGTATTAAACTTCTAAACAAATCAGAAGGAATAAATTCTTTCTTGACTACAAGAATAACCCATGAACTTTGCAACACTTCTGAAAACAACCCTTATAACTCCCTATTACGGTATCTCAAGTCTGAGGATAACTTTAAATATGATTCTCACAAAAACGCACTACATCCATGACACTTATCTGGTATCTCAAGTCTGAGGATAACTTTAAATATGATTCTCACATTAAATATAAAATCATATTATTGGGATAAGTCCAATATTCAATTCATTGAATATCATGTGAAATTGGTATGACTATGCATCAATATACTTTCAAGTATATCCTAAACAAATACTCAAATTTGTCTTAGTTCAATGATATTCCCATATCATTAATCGACAATGGACAATTTAGAATAATAATTTATTCATGGATCTTAAACATGCAAATATAGGATATATTATTAAGACAATGAATAAATATACATAAAACATATTTTATTTCATTAAAATAATAATTGTACATTACATCCTTTATCCAAACACTAATCACAAATGGGCATGAAACTTTCAGCTAATCTAAGTCCTACACCTTCAGCATGCTTGTAAAGCTTGGTGCCAGGTAGAGGCTTTGTTAATTGATCTGCCAAGTTATCATCTGTGTGAACTTTGAGCATTTCGATTTCGCCTATTTCGACTTGTTCTCGAACATAGTAATGCTTAATCGGGAAATGTCTGGTGCCTTTCATGATTTTAGGCTCATTGGCAAATGTAATTGCAGCTGAGTTGTCACAATACATTTTAATAGGTCTTTGAATCGAAGGCATAACTCCTAGCCCTGAAACAAACTTCCTAATCCAAACAGCTTCCATTGCAGCTTCTGAAGTAGCTGTATACTCACTTTCTGTAGCAGACATTGCTAGTACACTCTGCTTTCTGCTCCTCCAATCCACAGCTCCTCCATTAATGACAAAGACATAACCAGTTTGAGACTTCGTATCATCCTTATCACCTTTCCAAGAAGCATCGCAGTAACCTGTAACATCAAGTTCTGCTGATGGATTTCCCCCATAAACCAAGAACATATCTTTAGTAGCCCTAAGGTACTTAAGAATATTCTTAACAGCAGTCCAGTGAGCTTCACCTGGATTCTGCTGATATCAACTGGTTAAATTCTGAGCAAACGCTACATCAGGTCTTGTACTTTTCACCGCATACATTATAGATCCCACAGCCGAAGCATAAGGGACTCTCTTCATGCGTTGCACCTCTGCAGGTGTTGAAGCATAAACCTTGTTGCGCAAGCCATGTTGTTCTTGCATCAGCAAATATCCTTTCTTGGAATTTTGCATATTGAATCTCTTCAATATTTTATCAATGTAAGCACTTTGGCTTAATCCAATTAATCGCTGAGATCTATCTCTATATATCTTGATTCCCAGAATAAATGTAGCTTCCCCTAAATCTTTCATAGAAAAACACTTTCCAAGATATGCCTTAACCTTTTGCAAACTTGGAATGTCGTTTCCCATGATCAATATGTCATCAACATATAATATAAGGAAAATTACATTACTCCCACTAACTTTGTGATATACACATGGCTCATCAAGATTTTGAGTGAATCCATACTTTTTAATTTCACTATCAAATCTCTTATTCCATTGTCGTGATGCTTGCTTCAATCCATAAATGAATCTTTTAAGCTTGCATACACGATTTGGGAATTCTGGATTTACATACCCCTTAGGCTGCGCCATATAGATGTCTTCATCTAGGCGACCATTTAAGAAGGCGGTTTTTACATCCATTTGCCAAATCTCATAGTCATAGTAAGCGGCTATGGCTATAAGAATCCTAATTGCCCTTATGTCAGCTACAGGAGAAAAGGTCTCCTCATAGTCAACACCAAAAGTTTGAGTATAGCCTTTAGCTACCAAACGGGCCTTATAGGTGTGTACAGCGCCATCCATGCCAGTCTTTTTCTTGAAGAGCCATTTACTCCCAACTAGTTTGGCACCCGGAGGTAGGTCTACTTCTTCCCAGACTACATTGTCTTCCATGGATTGCATTTCCCCATCCATAGGACCTTTCCATTTGGCCTTTTGAGGACCATTCATGGCTGCTTTATAACTTGTAGGCTCATCAAGATCACCCAGTATATTCTCATCACTCTCTACATTAAGACATAGACGAGTAGGAGCTTTTACTGGTCTTGTTGACCTACGAATGGGAATCACTTCAACTTCAGGTGGAGGACCTAAACTTTTAGGTTCTATCGGAAGTTGGTTAGTGTTTTCAGAAGGTGCTACATCTTCTTGACCGTCTTCCAGATCATATATTCTCCCACTGAATTCTTGAGATATGAGCTCCTTTTCAAGGAAGTCTCCATACCTTGCAACAAATACTTTGTTTTCATGTGGGTAATAAAAGTAGTAACCCATAGTTTCCTTAGGGTATCCTACGAAGATGCACTTCACAGATCTTTGTTGGAGTTTGTCTGCTGAGTCACGTTTAACATACGCCTCACAACCCCAGACCTTAAGATAAGACAAGTTAGGAGCTTTTCCAGTCCATAACTCATATGGTGTCTTATCAACCTTCTTTGTTGGAACCATATTTAGAATGCGAACTACAGATTCTAAGGCATAATCCCAAAGCGAAAAAGGAAGAGTTGTTAGATTATACATAGATCGTATCATGTCTTGCAATGTACGATTCCTTCTTTCAGATACACCATTTTGTTGTGGAGTATATGGAGAAGTAAGGTGCTGGACAATTCCCTCCTTTGCTAGATAATCTATGAACTCCTGACTCAGGTATTTACCACCTCTATCGGATCGAAGAGCTTTAATCTTCTTTCCAAGTTGCAACTCTACTTCTGCTTTAAACAGTTTGAATGTTTCAAATACCTCATGTTTATGTTTAAGTAAATAAACATATCCATAACGGCTGTAATCATCCTTAAATGTTAAGAAGTAGCTAGCACCTCTCCTTGACACATGTCTAAGTGGTCCACACACATCTGTGTGAATAAGACCAAGTAGATCATTAGCCCTTTCAATCCTATTTTTAAAGGGTTTCTTAGTCATCTTCCCAGCAATGCAAGATTCGCATTTATCAAATGATTCATCATTGATCTTATCTAAAAGCCCATCATGTTGCAGCTTTTTCATGCTATCTTTGCCAATGTGAGCAAGTCGACAATGCCAAAGATAAGACTAATCCAGACCTTTCTTGATTCTCTTATTATTGATGCTATACATTGAATTATTTGTAACAAAAGCGTTCTCATTATCATTCATATCAATTTCAAATACACCATTCACAGCAATAGCATTAAAATAAAAAACATCATTTAAAGAAATTGAAATTCCATTGCTAGAAATAGTATGATGAAAACCAAGGTTTAACAAACATGAAAATGAAATTACACCTCTAACAATTGACGGTGCATAATGACAATTATTTAAAGATAGTACTAAGCCCGAAGGCAACACTAAATTAAAAACTCCTATAGCTTCAACTCCTGCATGCGCTCCATTACCAACGTGCAAGAATTGTTGTCCATAGGCCAGTTTTCTCTCAACTCTAAACCCCTGCAAGGTATTGCAAATATGAATGCCACATCCCGTATCATATACCCATGAATTCAATTTAGGAGTAAGAGTGAATAATTGTAACAACCCGCATTTTCGGGACATTTCTACTATTCACTATTCATCAATTACTATTCACCGGTCACTATTCATCATTTTACTATTCATCATTTTCGGAGCCCGTTTGTGATTCTGAGAAGCATTACTATTCATGCGACACTATTCATTCCCGAAGGGAAATCACTATTCATGATCATCGTTCGTCATTTCGTAAACTGAGTTTACGAGTCTTCAAATTCGCGTAACCAGTTAGGTTTAGCTGCAAATTCATGCATCCTTCATTAATGATACTTCATATAGACTGGAATAGTCTACACATAATCATCATCACATTAGTTACTACACGGATATGCATTATTTCAATTTACGTATGCTTAATTTGTAATTAACGATACCACTCAGTTTTACTACTAACGTATACCCAATACTCCCGACTATGATCCTAACATATGTTCATACTCATAATAATAATATAAAAATTATATTATTAGTTTACCCGGTGTTTTAAAATCAACGACTATATTTTACGGTCGGAGCTTATACCTCCGTCGGTTTGCGTTATTTCAATTCAATAATTATTTCAACACCCGATTCTCATCAGGAATATTATTTTACAACTTTTACAACTTCGTCGTATTTTATTTCACCTCGTTAACATTTATTTTTAATTAACACGGTACCCGATAACACCCAATACACAACTAAAACCAAACCAACACATGTGTTAGACAAGCTCATTTAATGAGCCACCAACACCTCCCCCTTGTTTCCCTCCTTTTGCCGCCCCTATGTCCCCCCCAAGACCAAAGACCAAGACTTTGACTAGACCATATATATATACTCCATTACACCACACTTCTTCATTTTTACAACACAAATATAACTAGCAAACACCATTTTCGTCTCCTCCCTTGGTGTGTGAATCGACCCACCATCAAGAACCAAGAAGAATCCATAAACTTTTCAAGATCCAAGTGTTTATCAAGTTCTAATCATGATCTAGTTGGGGTTTTGTGGTAAAAACCCTAGGTTATTATACATAATCATCTTCAAATCACCTCAAATATTCAAGTAAGCTTCAAGAATACTTTTGATATTTTCATACTTTCAATTACTTTATATTTTTATGTATTTTCAAGATATATTGGTAAAACTTGCAAGTATGTATGATCCATACCACTTATTACTCATTTCTTTCTTTATAAGCATAGATCTGCAATTTTTATTAGTAATCTCATGAGATCCACCAAGATTGGTGATGTTTAGGAACCCATGACACCCTAAGAAGGTGTATGGTGGGATTGGGTATTTGTGAAGTTGATTTGAGATAGTTTGGTTAAGCCTTGAACAAGTTACAAACTAGGAAAGTTGATTTTTACAACTATATAAAAGCTACTGTCCCTTTTTGTTAAACGTGGGAAACTCAGGGTCTAGGGTGTAATTTTGGACCAAAGATTTAGAAAATAAATTCCAAGACGGAACTATGGCCGAAAACGGGGATAAAAACAAGTTAATAACGAAGGAGATATGATTTTCTGAATATTAACAATGAAAAATACTTTCAAATATAGGTTCTGTCCCAAATCCCTAATTTCAGAAAACTCAGGGGTTTCCGGGTAACATTGGGTTAGATATTCAGAAAATACTTTTAAAAACGAAACCGTGGCCGCTCGAATCACTAAAATCCGAGTTACGACGAAAAAGATATGCTATTTTCAATTTTAACGACAAAAACTAATTTCTGAAAAATAGCTTGCTGTTGAACAGTTTTCATGGACTGTTTCGAGACGTAAAACTTGATCTAGCCGTCCCGACTTATCAAAAATATATTAGTATGTTGTCCCACGATTCCGGGGATATAAAGAACGTAGAAAACGAGCTTATAACGAAAAAGATACAAGCGTTTGAACTTAGACGATTTTTACAAATTTCCATCAGCTTTTCTATTATTATTTTGCCGCAAAACTGTCTTTGCGAGACACCACTTTCTCGGCTGTTTTTCTTTATGATCGGATCAATTTGAGTCCGAGCCGTAGTTTTATGAAATCAAGATCTCCCAGCAAGCTTTTCAAATCAATTGGCCGTTTGATCATTGGACTCGTAACGAATGAACTACGACCTCATCTATACACCCGATAAACGATATAAATTTTGACAGCTTTTACTATAATGAAATTTTCTAAGTGTTGAACATAATACTTTCAAGTAACAACAATGAGAGTCGATTTTCTCATCAATCAAGACCCTTATAACCAAAAGTTAAATGACGCGACTTCTAGACATTGTTACAAGGTTTTCAAAAACGCCGAGTTTCATCACTAACCTTTAACGTACAACATTTCGCGACTTGTTTCGCGAGGCCATTTTGGGCATAGTTTCAAGTAATGAAAATGTTATTTTTTTGCGACGAAAACCTTATATTTGCTGTTAGAACACCAAACAAGGATCGTGGAGTACCGTTTCAACATATTTACATGAAAAGTGGGTATTAACTTAACGAGACGTCAAAAATATATTTTTCGACGATAAACATTATTTTCAAAACTAATGAGTGGTATCGGTAACATACGTATTTGCATGTGTAGCATCATTTCATTTCTTACATTAGAAACTATCATTCATATTAGGTTGCGATTAGAGATCGTGCCTCATTTCAGTGTATCCACTTTTGTCATCATAGCTATCGCACCAGGTGAGTTCATACCCCCTACTTTTACCTTTTTTTTTTTTTTTTTTTTTTTTTTTTAACTGTTTTGGGGTAGAATACATGCTCGTTTTTGACTAAACTCAATGCTTGAATGCGCAATTGTTTACTTAAACACTATAGTTTCTTTGAAGGCTTGATTGATTTTTCAAATGCACCTATGTGTATATTGGTTGCATACTTGATTATTTTCTCACATACACAGATGCTTTATAAACATGCCACACACTTTGTGAACTATTGCTTTTATGCAACACACTTTATGAACTATTGCTTTTATGCAAACACTTTTATGGACCACACTGAAACTTATGCTTTATTTAAACTATTACGCGGATTAGCCTAAGCCCTTGAATCCCACTATGCCCAAACTCATGAACCGTCAATTCCTGCTGGGAAGCGCGAATGTTATAAATAGATCTATTGGTGGTGACTCCCCCGTTCGGTTTGACCGGATAGGCAAACGCGAGCGTATAACATGTCGAATTACAAGTGTAACTGGATAAACACTTGCCGGGCCTTTATATTTAACATGCTTCTAGAGCATGCACACTGTCGTAGCTTCGGTTGCATGAACTTAGTGCTAGCGTAATAAGACTATTTACTATGTGACATTATATTCGTTGTAGTGATCACACACTCTACTAATGGTCCACAATTTTAATTTTTACTGTAAGGTAAACACTATTTTCATGACATTGTGAGCCACACAATGGTCACAGAACCCTCTATTGAACTCACAACACTTTTGTTTTAATACAAACTTATGAACTCACCAACCTCGTGTTGACACTTTTTAGCATGTATTTTCAGGTATTAAGCAATGGTACGCTACTGGAGGTTTTGGCAGGGCATGGCATGGTCATAGAAGACTCTGATTATCCATTTGGGGACCGTTTAAAAGTATTTCAAAGGCCTACTTCCGCACTATTATTAAAAATGTAAATTCAACATTTTGATTAAGCTATTTTATTCTAAATAATTCCAGTGAAAACCAGTTTTGAACCTGCGTTGTAATACCAATTGAGTTACACCCCAGCTACACGTATGCTTCCGCTGGACCCGATTATGGGGGTGTGACAATAATTCAATCATAAAGAACGCACCTGAAGTACTGGGTTTACCAGCTTCATTACCCTGCTTCTTCTATCGCAAGTCATGAATGTAGAGAGGGCAATTGCGTTTCCAATGGCCCTTTTCATAACAGTGGTGACAAGCCTGATCCTTCTTGTTTGGAGGATTTATCTTGTTCTGCTTAGGCTGATGTTGTTTCATCTTGGGTTGTGATTGATAGGCCATGACCTGCTTGCCTTTATCACCTTTACCTTTGCCTTTGTTCACATGCGATTTCTTCTGGATTCTCCCCCCATGAATTGCCAACACTTGTGGGGTAGGAGCCTTGACCTTGGCTGGTAGACTTTTCTCATAATCAACAAGCAATGCGAGTAATTCTGAGACTGTCTTCCCCGAGCAATGCATGTTGTAATTCTGCACAAAACCAGCAAAATCCCTGTTAAGGGACCTGTTGATCAAGTGCACTTGCACATTGTTGGGGTAACCAAAACCAATTCTGTGAAGTTGATCAAACGAATCTTTCATCTCATCCACATAATCAGCTACTAGTTTACCATCACCATGCTTGCAGTTGTGTAGCTTGTCGAGTTCATCATACAATTCAACTGCAGGTGGCTTCTCATAAGACTGCTTAAGCATCTCAAGCATGTCTTTAGGGAACGCGTACTCGTACTTCTTTTGTAACTGAGCACTCATGCTAGTGAGCATTAAACAAGCAACCTCATTAAACTTAGCATTTACCACCTTTCAAGCCGCCTTTGCTTCTGGTGTAGCAGTAGCTTCAGGCTCAGCTGGGCATTCTTCGGTCAAGAAGTCTAGCTTTCCGGACGCCCTCAAGACAATTCTGAGCGAACGGTGCCAGTCATTGAAATTCTTTCCAGTCAGTTTGTCTCTCTCAAGATGACTCTTGAAAGCAGAAATCACAGTTTGGTTATCGGGTTGAGCCATATCTACAGATAAAGTTCAAATATTAGTATTTTCGATAATCAATATCTTCAAGAAAATAAAATACCCAAGGCTATATTCATATAACCAACTAATTTTCTTGAAAATCTAGGATCCAACTTTACATAGATTCCACCACATTAGTTGATCTGCTAGTGGTGAAAGTATAAAAGTTGGTAATCTGTCGAACAATAATTGGCAAACAAGATTTCCAATTCCTAGATCATTATGGGATTTACATCAAATTGATTCATCAATTTGCCTTATAAGCATGTTTCATCCCATCTCATGCCTTAAGTTCTAGGTCTCACGCACAACTTAATTAATTCGTCTACCTTAGAAACTGTAAAATTACAATTATGGTCTCACGCGTTAAAAGAATTTTACCTTGTTATAGTAATTTAGCCTAGGTCTCACGTTTACTAAATTAAAATTCCAAGTGTTCCTTATAGATAGATGGCACGTAACTTAAATTATTAAGGGTATTATTTTTGATATGTCAATCAAAATATGTACAAAGATGCATGCACTCATCTTTATAACATGAGTTTTCATAAAACTTTTTATATCTAATTCGGGAAATTAATACACAAAGTTTTACTTGAGGTTTATACCAAAACCCTAAGATGACTTTCTACAATTATGATTTTAAAAGTAATTCGTTTAAGACATATTCAAGATTGTGATAACCAAGGCAGACTCTAAGGCTCTTTTCTAAGCCTTCAAATCACGGTTATGAATATCATTTTAAAGGACTTAATTTTAAAAAACATATTTGTACAAAACATCAATCGAGCAAAAGTTTATGGATTCAATCTCAAAATTAGTAATAAAGTATGAATTTTGCTAGTCTCGCCTGGGAGCTGATTACCGTGCGAATCGGACCACTATCGGTACTTAAGACCTTGCAAGATTCTTACTTTACCACTTAGGGTTTCACCATTAGGTCACAACCCTTTTATTGCTTACAACAAGTCAAACTAAAACAATAAAACAAGTATCAAAGAAAATCAAAACAACCAATAATAAATACGTAAAACAATTAGCCACATGCAATCCATATTAGAAAAGATCCTAATAAAATCAATTCTAGGTATAATAATGCATGTAATCAACTAAGGCCTTCTCTTCTTGATGGAAGAGAGTCACATACATTGACGAATTAATTGCGTAGGCCAAAGCTAATAAACCCACCACATAGCATATATAAATCGATTTTAGTATGTATTGGAGTCTTCCCCAATTAAAGATCTATCTTAAACATGTGATAAATAATAAAAACAAGATCCATGACTAACATACATGTAAGTCACGGATTAAAACCTAACAATTAGCACATAGGTCACAAGATACGTTCAATTAACCGGTTAAAGACCTAGGGTTTATAGTGATTACAAATAATCCAAGAAAACCACAAAACCCTAATTAGGGTTTCATGGAAAAATCGACCCCCCCCCCCAAATTAGGGTTAGGGTTTCGAATTTAATTAAAAAAAATAGGAAAAACCCTAGATCAAAAACATGTATCTAAAACAATTAAAGATCCGATTTTTATTACGTTTTAGTAATCAATTACATGTTATACATGGCTCGTGATGCCACTGTTAGAGTTTAACAATTAAATAGCACGTATTGCGGAAGCTAGGATCAAGTATAACACATAAATATTAACTAAAACATAAATAGTAAAGGTACCCGATGCACTTCAAATTAACCTTGATTCTTGTACAAATAGATCAATGATAAACCCCTTACCGTTTTGTTTATCGATCTCTTGATAATTACTAAAGTAAGTAATTACCTCGTTCTTATACACACAAACTACCAACGAATAAAGGTTTGATGCAAGTAAACAAAACACTTAATTTTGCTTTGGAAAAAATCGACCAAGAACCCTTGGAGGGGGGTTGGACGATCGGCCAAGAAAGAAACAAGGAGAGAAAAGATTTTAGGGTTTAGTGTGTGTGCACAAAAGATGTGAAACCCTAATCCTTGGCCTTGTATTTATACTAGATGAATCTTGGAGCACAAGACAAGCATGGATCGACCCATATGGGTTGGGTCGACCGGCCATGAGCACCCAAGGGGTGTTCTAGATCTTTCTTGACTCCCAAGTTACACTCTAGTCCTTATCTTTCGTTACTAACGATAGTTAGTCCATACGGTTAATAACTAACGACCATTTAGTCCATTAAGTGTGTATAAATATACATATACGATACATTTAACATATATATATTTATTTTACATTATTCTTGTTTGTAAAGTGTGCAATCCCGAGGTCTCGGGGTCGATACTAGACATTTACTTATTAATGTTTGTACGTAACATTTAACAAGTTGTTCCAAAAAGGTTTCTAGTGAGCTTTATCAATCTTTTAAGTTATGTACAACATCAATCAAGTCTTATTACATATGAAACTTGTACAACATGTAAATTACATCAAAATGAATGAAATACTTGAAAACTAAACAAAGTCTTACAACTTCTTGGATAGACAAGACTATGAACCCAAGAGCCACTACCCTAAGTCTTTTAATCACCAACTAGTCTTTCAATCTTTAACCCAAGTTTTTGTAGCCTATTAAACCTTGGACTTGATCTTCTACTTCAGCCTTTGGTTCCTTGTATAACTCCTAACTTAACCTTGTAATCTCCAAAACAACTCTTGAAGTATGTAGGGATCATCAAGGTCTTCATCTTCTTAGTACAACTTAGAGCTTGAATCAAAACTTATGATGATGATGGTATATTGATGGTATACGAGTGATAGAGAGAAACCAGAGATTATATTTGCTTTCTTTGATGTGAAGTTATGAGAAAAAGGAGGCTTATATATGGAGGTAAGTGATGTGGTGTCTAAATATTAGACATAGAGTTCTAACAAAGGCCATATGGCTCTTATGACTAAGCCATATACGCCACCTCCTACTTGAGGTGGTGTGGTGCTTGGTTACTTGCTTGTGATAGCTTCATGGTGAAGTAAAGTTCTATGGGGTATAGTTTGGTCCCGGTAATTACTAATATTAAGCCGTTAAGTCTCAAAACTTAAAACTGGGCAACATAAAAATGGAATACTTTCAAAAATGTCTAGACTTATCAATACTCCAACTACGTATATTAAAAGTGTGATAAGCCTAACGGAGTGTGTTTATAATGTTAAAACCCTAATACTGTAGGTTTTAGCACGCGTATTAAGTAAGAAATAAAATGTCTATGTAAAAATGACAAAGTGCCAATAGTTCATATAAAATATGACTATTGATGAAATATGAGTATTTTGAACACATAGACTTATCCTAGTCTTGTGTTAGTCGCAGGAAAAGTTTACACGATTAAACTTGCGTGATTACTTATAAAAGTAATTTAAATATTAAAAGTAATACTATATGACATAAAAAAATAGTAATCAATTAAATTTGCTTGTTGAGTTTATTGTTGTGTCGATACGCATTGTGTGCAATTTTTACGTTTTGCGAGATATCATCTCGTTAAATAGACAGAGGTGAACGAAAATGTTCGAAGAGTAATAATTCAAAGTAGAGCGAATTAGTTAACTTGAGAAGTTACCGGTTAACTTCCGATTACAGTATTTGCTTTTACGTTGCGGTAAAAGTCAAATAGTCAAAAGTCAAAGTCAAAGGGCAAAATGGTCATTTTACCTTATGAAAATTTACGAGTTGCTACAGCCTCCACCAGTTACGGGAATCATGTCCTCATGATTTAGTTTGTGTTATGGGTTGATGATGAGCTCGAGAAGAGGTGGGGGTACTTTTGTAAGGGAACTTCGTTTCGAAGTTCAGTGAGTGCCATCTATTAACGGTGTGTTTGAGAAAAGATGGGAGTACTTGCACACATCTGGTCTTGATGCTCCCACTTGAATTCGAGTCCTTGCTAGAGTTCCAAAGAACTTTGATAATAGGAATATGACTTTCCTTAAGTCGTTTGACCTTACGGTCTATGATCTTGATAGGTTCTTTGTTAATCAGCAACTGTGCTAAAAACTACTAAGTTAAATATGCCACAAGCACATTTCTGGATGATACTTTGTCATGGTGGAATGTTGTTGCACAACATATTGGTATAGAGAACATTTACAAGATCGCTTGGATTAAGTTGAAGAAGTTGTTGATCAAGAAGTTCTGTCCTCCAATGAGGAACAAGAAATGGAGATGAAATTTTGGAACCTTGCTATCCGAGGTGTTGATATCACGACTTATATCCGTTGTTTTCAAGAGTTGGCAGTAGTGTGCCCAATGATGGTCTCAACCAATGAAAAGTTATGGGAAAAGTTCATCTGAGAACTTCTACTCAATATTCAAGGGAACGTAACTTCGTTTGATCACTCACACTAGATGAAACACTTTAGATGTCTCGTAACCTAGTAGATCATGTTGTACAAGCTTGGTTTACCCAATAATTCAATAACGGCAAAAATAACAACAGTAACAACAATAACAGATAGTATCTGGTGATGTGGAGAGAGAGGATGTTTCGAGAAAAAATGCCTCTAAAATAAAGGCCAACAAATGGGAGAAGCTCATAGGATAGATTATGTGTAGGTGTCCACGTACCTAAGTAAAGTAGGTATTTACCTACCCAAGTATAGTAAGTGGAATAACGTACTCAGTCTGTTAGTTCGAGATTGTACCAAGTCAACAGTGTAACAAGTGTGTTAACTCAATAAATTGCTCATGATTTGTAACAACAAAAGATATAACTTAAGAATGAACTCAGATAGTTCAAATGAGATCTTAAGATTTTTGCTGAGTGATAGAATATTGGAGATTCCCAAGTTCGAGTTCATACTCGTGTTATATCGGATACAAATAAGCCCACTTATTTTTAATCCATTATTTACATAGAGAGGCGTCCCAAACAATGTAAATAAAGGAATATAAACTTATGGTTCGACGATTCACAATTTCTTTATTTAAATAAAAAGGCGTCCCAATCCATTCAAATAAGGACATTATAAATCTACCTATTTAAGAATTCCCGACACAACACTACTACTTAACAGATGAGTTACAAGGTGATATATTATGAGACAATGTAGGTGTTCTGAAGTACAAGACGAATGTTCACACTCATCCTCAGAGACGAGGAGTACAAAAATAGGGGAAAATCGACATAGTGTTCTAGAAACCACGCATAAGAGGTCAAAAATCAAATCAAGTATTTATATAAATAGAATAGTGATGTTATCAAAAGAGCATAGTGATAGAAAAGTGCATCAAGTATGTATATAAATAGCCATTGAAATGTTTGAGTACGCATGACAGTTTTATGACTTAGTGCGCGGGATGCATCCAAATATTTATGATAAAATGTTATTATATAACGGTTATAGTCTAGGTCTAAATGTTACCTAGTTCTCTATAACCAGAGCTCTGATATCAATCTGTAACATCCCCAAAATATTGCAGCGGAAGCTAGTGTCACTAGGGTGTTACTTCATAGCACAAAGTACAAGTTATAGAAAACGTACTCTAAATGAGACGTTTTGAAAAATTTCCATTCGATAAGTAATATCAGAGTTATAACATGAGGTCCCAAAGTATAATATTACATATTTGTTTTACCAAATTGTATCGAATGGTGAATACAATGCATCCCCATCTTCAAAACAAGCCATGCGACTCTAATGCTCCAATCCAAATTTATGTCTTACGAAACCTGAGAATAAACATGCTAAAAGTGTCAAAACAAAGGTTGAGTGAGTTCGTAGGTTTTAGTAAAAGTAACAACAGTGTGGACCACAAGATTTCAACGACAACTGTAATTCAAATATGTTCATGTATTCCTATTGCACTAAGCTCATGAAACCGAAGCCTTGACAGTTAGTTATGTATCACCCCAACCAGGTGCTTTGCCCTACACATGTACGACATCAAATGAAATGCGTCCGTTTTCTTGTTGGAGCGACAAACACGGACGGGGGAGTTTACCCCCAATAGATCTATTCACAGCATTCGCGCTTACTCTCATAAGAGTAATTAACGGTTCATGATTGTGGGGATTTTATGGCAAATAAGGCAACTTAGGCAATCAACAAATGTTTAATGTACTTGTGTCCATATGTATAACAACAACGAGTTTTAGTATAAATGAGCATGTTTTCTCCCCCAAAGAAATTCAAAACAAGTAAAAGTGGGGCCATGAACTCACCGTAGTAATCAGTAGTAGTTTAATACAACTGATCATGTATGGCAGGACAACGATCTTTAACGATAACCTACGAGTGTATAGTGATTGTGTCTTAGTATAATGTACAATATGAGTGTACAAGTATATGTAAAGTCATTGACTTGATTAAGATGTTGTACATATGTCTTATGTTGTGTTAATGAGTGAAATATCTGTGGAAAACTAGAAGGGAGGTTGAATAGTTTTACGTCCTTTTAAAAGTTTATTACCAAAATATTTTGTAGGTTATTAAAAACTTTCGATTCGATCTCAAGTGAATTCAAATGACAACCAATGTAAGCAATTCTAATCAAGTAATGAAAGTATTGAAATGTAATGAAGAAAAGATAGAGTTAGAAAGATCAAACCACAACACGCGAATTTATAGTGGTTCGGCTACAAGGACACCTTCCTTGCCCTACTCCACTCCCCGAGTACCACACTCGAGAGTTTTCTTCACTATGTCAACAAAATCCTTATGGTGGAGAAACCTTACACACCTTGGCTTACACGAGTTAACGACACTAAGCTAAATGCCGAGTTCTAATCGTAGCTAGAACCAATCTCACGACTTCTTCAAGGCTTCACACCTTCTTCACAACTTCACAACTTCTTCAAGGCTTCACACCTTCTTCACACCTTCACAACTTCACACCTTCTTCTATGCACAACTAATTCACAACTACTAAACTACTTTACAACACACCTAGTTTCTACAATCAACAAATTTACACAACACCTTTACAAATATCTAACATAACTACAATATGAAACTAGCTATTCACAACACTACTACAATTAGATGGATGTAGAAAAGTGTTCTTCTTCTTGCACTTGAATGGATGAAGCTTTGGATCACTTGGAAACAAAGACTTATGAATTATATGATCAAAGGATTTTAGATCTAGAAATGGAGGTTGGATCAGAAAGTTTATAGTGCAAAAAAGTGAGAAAACTGTGTGAAATGATCCAGTATTTATAGGGCCAGATTTTACTATTCTGGAGCGTGTCGGTCCCCTTAATTAGGGGCCGGTCCCCTTAATCACTAAGGGGGCCGCCTAGTAAAATTAAGGGGGCCGCCCTCCTGAACGTTGGAAAAGTTTTTCTGGATAAAATTTGCCCTTTTTGGTTGGAAATTTGAAATCATATCTTTGTGGTTTAATATAGCATTACCAAAAATGATTTACAAATATATATAAAATGTTTATATCATTTTATAAGATGTTATGTCTTAAGACAAAATTTCCTTTGATCATGTAACGCATAAGATGCTTAGTTTATGCATACCTTAAGTGATATAAGATGTAGAGGTAAATATTTGTTACCAAATACTTGTTTACGTCTTAATCTTAACTTAATTTGATTTGAGTTTTGTGATTATCAAAACATAGGTTTATTGAGAGATATTAATAACCTTTTTAAACATTATTTATATCAACAATATCCTTAAAGTATGGTTTGGCTATTAGCCTTTTACAAATGACTTCGTACTACTGATGAGTCTCTAAATACTCATCATTTCTGTTTCATTTAAACTACAAAAACATTTAAAAACACACAGAAACACCACATAATACTACAAATATCTTTGGATTGTGTTTTTATATGTTTCAGGTGCAAAAGGATTGAAAACAGATGAAAAATGAGCAAAGTTTGCACACTTGGCAAAATCAGTCCCTGAACTTTCAAGAATTGTCAGAAATGGTCCCTGAAAGTATTATTTTGAAGAAAAATCAACAACAGCCCCCACAGGAATCAAGAAATGAAAATTTTTACCCTTCAATTTCAAAATTGCAAAAATGGCAAAACAGGTCCCTCAAGTTTCAAATTTGACAGTTTTAGTCCCCAGATGTTCAAAATGGAAAAATTATCATTAAAGGTCTTTGGGAATTCACAAGTGTCACTATTAGTCCCTGGATAAAAAGTTTTAGGAAATTACAAAATTAGTCCCTACAGTTTCAAAAATAGCAAAAACAGTCCCTAAGCATTTTAAATTGGAAAACTTACATATATAGCCCTTGTACTATTTATCCTGACAAATCAAGTCACTTTTGATAACTTTTGGAAAATTACATTTTTAACCCCTCAACTTTGTAAACATGGCAAAATGGTCCCCGGGTATTTTATTTTGGAAAATATTAATTATGGTCCTTATACTATTCATGTTTGACAAGAAAGACCCTCATGACAACTTTGTATAATTGTCAAAACCAGCCCCTCAAAAATAGAAAATTACATGAATGGTCCTTGTTGTTATTTACTTAAACGAAACAGACCATATATTAACCAAAGTTCAAATTCCAAATCCAACACAACCCAAACCATCACCCTTCCCTGATCCATCTTTTACCAGGCCCAAAAACAACAAAGCCCAATTTCCCTTTATTAATAAAACGGGCGTTGACCCACGTTTGACCCTCCACCTCCTTCTTCAACCTCACCCCTGCTACACCACCACTCCACCTCCACCTTCACTATAACCACCTCCTTTCCACATCATTTACCCTCTGTCACCCTCTCAACCAAACCCACCTCCTTGGTTTGCTCCAGGGGATGCCATGTGGCATCCCTACATCCACCCTCACAACATACACTTGCAAAACCATGAAAAATGCCTCCACTACCCCCTAGCATCACCTGCTTGCCTCCTCCACCTCACAAAACCATCCAAGACCATTAATTACTCCAAAAATTGATCTAAGCAACCTATATCAGTTTTGGCGCCAAAATTCATTTAAAAAGTTGGGATGTGTTACAGTCATCTAATGGCTTAGATTGGAAGTGGGAATGCTCTGTGAGACCCACAAGACCATAAAAATCACCTATAAAAGGAAGTTGAAGCAGTAGAGATGGAGGAGTAGTTAAAATAGATTAGTTTTAGTTTAGTTAAATCATAGTTAGTGTAATTTCAATTCAAGTTGTTAAAATTAGTGTTAAAAGGTTGTATTTAGCATTTTCAATGTAATTTGATCTTCCTGTAATTTTAATTTCAAGTTTTTATTTATAAATTCAATTTTAACAATTCTAAGTAAATTTGACTAATTAACTTAAAATTGTTAATTGTTGTTGTTCTATGCTCTTTTAAGCTCACTTAAGTTTATTTATCAGTTTCTAAAATCTTTTAAATCATTTAAATTAGTTTAGCCTAATAAAATAAAAAAATAAAAAAATAGTGTAAAATCAAAAATAAAAAAAACAGAAGAAGAAAGAAGAGGAGGAGCAGTGAAGTTGGTTCTGGTTTAGAGCCTTTTGGGAGGCTTTGGGATATGTGTTTAAGGGCCTTGGTTCATTGTTCTGCTTATTAGAATCCTTCTATAAGTCATTTTTATCCAATTTTAGTAATTACTGTAGAACAGCTTAAATAGTGCTTATCACTGTGGATTTTGGTTTCTTTGATATATGCTAGTTGTTTTCTTGCTTAAAATTAAGTTCTTGTTCATTAGAATGTATGATTATTCAACTTTTTTTTTTCACTGTCCAAAAGTTTGTTAGTAATCTATGGGTTCTTTGTTGTTTAGAGTAGTGTCTATGTGCTTATTTTGACTGGTTATATCATAATAAGTGCTTATGTATTTATATTAGGGTCTAATTTAGCTACTTGCTTCACAATCACCAAATTCAGTATTCTTAAAGGGTGTTTGGCAAAGTCTGTTCAAAGCCCTCATAGTGGATTTTGGTTGTTGTGAAAAACTAGAATGGGGGTTGAATAGTTTTCCCTTCTTTTTAATTTTATAAAAACTTTGTTTCAAAATGTTGATTCAAATTTATTCAATTGTTTGTTTGGAAAACTTCAATTAGAGTTTAGTATGAAAACAACATATAATCAATATGATCAATTATATATGTAAGCTTTGGTCGATCTTTATGTGAATACGTTTTCCTTTTAAAATCTTAAAACGTTTTGTATCAAATTATCTATCAAGTTAAACTTAATATGAGAAGTGTGAATAATAATCTATTTGACCATATCATGCAATTATACACACAATCACAATATTAACTACTATGTTCAACACAATCAATCATCACAACTATATAAGCAACAACTAAGACATGTAGGCAAGCATAGAAGTAAAGCGAGAAATGCAAGAACAAATGATAAGAGATAAGAGAAAGGAAATGCAAACCGGACATGATGATTTATAGTGGTTCGGCTACAAGGACACCTTCCTTGTTCCTACTCCACTCCCCGAGTCACCTACTCGAGAGTTTTCTTCACTACTCAACAAGCTCCCTTTTGACGGAGAAAACCGTACACAACTTTTGCTTACACCATTTAACGACACTAAGCTAAATGTCGAGTTCTAATAGTAGCTAGAACCAATCTCAAAACACAACTTCGATCACTACGCAACTTCTACACAACTTCACGACTTCACGACTTCATCACAACTTCTTCTAAACTTCTTCACGGCTTCACAACTTCTTCACGACTTCACAACTTCATCACAACTTCTTCTAAACTCCACTACTTAATCACACACCTACATCTTCACAACTACATGTCTTCTCCACACTACAACTTCCTCCCACTACTTCTTACTCACTCATTGAATCACTACTAAGTAAGATCATCTTGATCTACTTATTACATATACATAACTCACAACTTCACATAAGCACTAACTAGATCATAATACATCTTTGGCTTTATGATAGGGAGAATTCTTCTCTTGCACTTTGAGTGATGAGAAATTGGATCACTTGAAACAAAGATTAATAATCTTATGATCAAAGAGTTTTAGAAGGATGTTTAGAGAGAATTGGATCTGAAAATTTTTGTTCAAAATGTGAGAAAAATTCCAGGTTTGAGGTGGTATTTATAGGGAAAAATTTCTGACCAAATCTGACAAGGGAGCGTGGCCGGTCCCCTTAATTGTGTGCCGGCCCCCTTAAAATTAAGGGGGCCGCCCCTTATAATTAAGGGGCCCGCCCTACTGAAACGGCCAGTTTTTCTGTCTTTTAGTGTGGAAAGTTTATTTGGTGAAAAACTAACTGATTTTGGTTAAAAGTTTGAAATCATATATTTAATATGATTAAAACATTTTTCTTTATTACCAAAAGTGTTTTTCAAAAATATATAATATGTTTATATAATTAAATAAACTTTGTATTAGTTAATTAAATACCCCTTTGATCATAAGATGTATTAAGCACTTGTTTATCCATACCTTAAGTGATTGTTGAGGCAAACTCGAGACGTTCAGATGTCGAGGCTTGTTGACTTAAGAATGCATAGAAGAATTGTGATCACAAGTAACTTAAGCATTTTACGTTATATGTTGTAACTTACATCTTTGTCATTATCAAAACATGAAGAAGACATTTAGATTAAATATTGTAATATTCATGCCAACAGTTGTTGCTTTTAGTGATACATGTTACAATAGGTTTATCTAAGATAGTCAAGACTTAAAATCAAGTGCTTGTTAACAGAAAAGTCAAAATCCAATGTGAGCATTCACTGATGGATTTCTACACTTGCACAATCATACCTATAGGTTTATTAGTGGTTAGTTTAGCTTAGTTAACTCACCTCTTGGCTTATAATCATGTTTTCAGTACATAGTATCTAATCAAAGTTCATTTTGGTCAATCCTTAGTGTTTACTAAAAAAGTCAAAATTTACTCTTATACAGAAAATCCAAAAGTTGTGGGAATTTTTATGATTTTTGTGTTAGGATTTAGGCCCTGAAGCTTCTACAAGTTGAAGCTTACCACCTTAGCTTTTGAATCCTTCTCTCAGCTTATTTTTGTGATTTTTCTTAATAGCTTATTTGGTTGCTCAAAGTGGCATGCAGGCCACTGAATCACCCTGCAATAGGGCACTCAGTCCAAAAGTCCCATTTTCATTGTACCTTAGCTTATTCATTAGTGGGCCCCACCTCTTGGTTATTGGCTTTTGGAAAGCCAATAAGCTCATCTCCAAGGGTCAAGGCTTATTCTTAGGTTTGTAGCTTATTTAGTAGGGCTGCTAGTCCCATTTTGTTTGTCCCATTTTACATGTATGCTGAGTTCTCAGTAATTGTGCCCAAGTTCAAAGCCCTCCCCTGACTTCCCTAGTGGGCCCCATCTTGTGTTTATTAGCTTTTTGAAAAGCTAATAAGCTAATCTTTTAGGTTCTAAGCTTAATTTGGCTTTTAGTTTATTTGATAAACCTAGAAATAAGCCTGTAAGTTGCCAGTGTATCCTGCTTATTGGTAGTAAGGTTTAAATTTGCTTATGGTACTTATAAGCTTATTCACTTGTGCTCATCAGTCCTTTTTAGCTTATTTGTGTCAAAATCAGTGCCTTATAGCTTCTTTGGTCTTTAATGTTCAGTTGGTAGTTTATTTAGATAGCTTTTCATGATCAAATCCAAGTTAAGCCTTGAAAAAGCTTTCTGAGGTAAAATTAAGCTCTCAACAGAGCTTATTTTGTAGTTTTAAAAAATTAGCTTTTATAAAAGTTTGTTATTTTTAGTATTTAAATAGTTTAGTAAAAAAGAAAAACAAAGAAAAAAATAAATTGGAAAAAGTGGGGTTAATGGGATTCGAACCTGGGACATGGCCAACATCATAGACACACACACCACACTATGCTACCATCATGCCCTTGGGTCTTTTTTCATTTATTCCTACACAATCAATCCTTTTAACCACTTTTTCCCATTTTGCTCTTATAAGTTGTTTTAGCTTATTTAACTGCTTATTAGTGGTACTTTCCCCTCCTCTTATTTTTCCTAGGACTCTACTATTAAATAGTATTTATATAAAAAATTTCATAATTTTATAAATTAGTTTAGTATTTATTATAATTAAAATAGTTTAAATTAAGTTTTAAATAATAATAAGTAATTAATTATAAAAATAGATTATTTATAAGTACTTGGTAATTTTTATATTTTATAAAGTTTCTGGCACTTTAACGTATTTGTAGAAAAAGTTTTATAATTTTAACTTTCTATTTAGTATTTATTATAATTTAATTAGTTTAAAAAAGTTTAAATAGTTTTAATTAATAATAATTAAATAAAAAGTCTTAAAAAATATTTTCTTTTTCTAATAATTTTCTTTTATCATTTGGATTCCAAAAATATAATTTTCACATCCGTAGGATTTATATTGGACAGAATTCACGTTTTATTTCGTACGTTAAACGTAGTTTTAATTAATCGTACGCGTTTTTAGGTTTTAAACGTTTTTAAGTAAATTAGGTTTACGTTTTAATTAAAATAGTTTATTTAAGTTATTTTGTTTTACAAAACCTTAGTTTAAACACTCACACCATTTTCCCATTCAAAATCACTCGATCACAAATTCGTTTAAATACAATTGCATGCCTCGTTGGGACATAACGACCCAAGAATACACTGTACTCCACGGATATATATCTTGATCTCTCTCCCTTGCTGTTTGACTTTCATTGACCATACCCTTGGTTGATAAAACCTGACTGTTTTGGGAGGAGTCAAATTTTGGCGTCGTTGCCGAGGAGGCTGTGCTACGTATCTAAACAATTTGAAGCATCAGTAGTTTTGAATAATCAATCATTGTATATTTAGCATCTTTTATCCATATTTCTATATTTTCAAATAAAAACCAAAATAATCGTGAAGTTAATTCGTTTAATGGAACGATTACCAAAAACATTTTTAATTCAGTTTTCAACGAACACAAAAAGCCAAAAATATTCATCTTTACCCTTCTACCTTTTTGATTCTTCATTTCTTACCCTATGAAAACCTTTGATTCTTATTTTATGTCGTATCCACATCATTCTGATTGTCAATGGTGTGGTGGTCCTAATAATGGTGGTAATTGTCCCAGTTGTAGCATGGTAGAGTCAGGAAACGGGTCTGTCTATAACCAGAATCCCTATTCTTACCATGACACAACTGAATTATTCCTTCAGCCACTACATTATGAGATACAGACATATGCGTGTGAATTTTGTGGAGGGCCACACCAAGGATTTGAGTGTCAGACTAAAAACATGTTTTTCTACGAACAGTTTTCTGGTAACAATCAAAACTTTGGGAATGACCAATATCCGTACTATTCACCAAATCAGTCACAACAACCATATTGTTGTGATTACTGTGGAGGTTCATACTTCAGCTCCGATTGTCAAACAAGGAATCCATTTCCTTGTAATAACAATGACTATTCATATCATGACCAACCTCCACAGTACCAAATGAACCATGCAACTCCTCAACAACAAACTCAGGAAGAAATTTTCTTGAAGGCTCTTGAGTCATTAAAAGAAATTAAGGTGGAGTTGACTAAGCCATCGTTTCAAAATGCACCAAGCTCTTCTTGTGTATCTCATGAGAAATCTATTGCAGAATTACTTGCAGAAGAACGAGCTGCTAGAAACGATAAAACCATGGAAGAATTACTTGTCGAAAAACAAACAGCCAAAACTCGTGCCATATTTTGCAATGCTGCTCTTCTCGATGATGATGCTACTGATGATGAAGATACCATTGATATTCTTCAATTTTATAAACCTTCATCAAGTTCATCAAGTAAAATTCCATCCATGGTTATACAGGGAGATAAGAGTATGGAGAAATCCCTAGTAGAGGAACAAATGAAAATTGTAAAATCCATGCATGTTAGCTCTTCTCAACTCCCTCAGCCTACTAATATCACACCCAAGGATCCCACTAACTCTCTAAGTATGGGGGATGAGCATCTTGACACAATTCCTGCAAAGGAATCTGACGAATTCATAAAGTCTAGTGTTGAGAACCTTGTCCCAATCCCAAGTGAGTTCCAGGGAATTCCTGATCATGTGTGTGATTTACCTTCCCCTCTTGAGTGTTCAAAAGATCATCTTGAGACTTTCTCCGATTCTAGCAATAATTGTACATCTTATGGAAACATTGAGTATGTTGAGGCATCACTTTCACATGTTGATCCTCTTCTTGAGGAGTTCCTTGATGAACTAACTCACATTGATCCATTTCTACCAGGAAGTAACAATGATCTCTTTGATTTCCTAGCTAATCTGGAAGAAATTGAAAGTCTCTTATATCGTGATCCATCACTCAATTCTCATCCAAACAGTCCAATAGAGAATATCAATCACCTTGTTCCCGAAACACTTAAAATAACTGAACAAGGGCTCACAGATATACATCATGTGAAATGTTCTGCCAATAAAATTATGATTGAGAAATGAATTCAACTAGTTGTTGATTCCCATAACCTCTTAAAAAGCAAGTTATACATATGTGTAGAGGGACAAGTTAATAAAAAAATTGATAATGATGTTAAAAACACACGACAATTCTATATTTTAAGAGGTGTGATAGATCCACAAAAAAGCTCCACAAAATAAATCCACAAAATGAGGTGAATGTATATGATTGGCTTAATAGAAAGAAAGAGAAAGAACATATATTCAAATGCACCAATAAAATACATCCACCTCATTTCGTGAATTTATTTTGTGGACTTCTTTGTGGATCTAGCACCCCTCATATTTTAATATCAAAAGCGGTGAGCGGTGTCACAAATTTACAGTGGAAAAGCAAACCATTATAATCATGGGATGATTCCCACTTTACTCACTACTATCTGTGCCATCTTCAAAATAATTTAGACTTGAGTTAATAGTGTTGGATATTGTTCGTATTTAACTGACTTATATCATCGTCACCTCAGCAAAACACCTATAATATAATCCTATAAAAGAAAAAAATAGAAAAAATCGATCATGATAACACACAAGTTACGAGCTCTCTCGGACCCGTAGTTTGCATTTTTTTATATTGTTGTACTCGAATAACTAAAGTTATAGAGTGCCATGAGGGGTTATAACGCAATTAAGGCGCATGTCGTGGCAGGCGGACCTAAGCCCGATCTACCTGTGGCGCGTGCCACACACGATTTTGGCCGATGAAGTGTAATTTTTTTGTTTTTAGAAAGTGCTACACCCATTTTTCCGAGAATGGTATTTTAAGTTTTGCATTTAGAGAAAAAAAAAATAGTGATGTTTTGTTCTTTTTGAACTTGGTTAATTTTCTTTGCTGTCACTTAGGGGCTGTTTGGTAGAGAGAATTTCAGAGAATAGAAATGAAGTAGAGAATAGAAATCAGTAGAGAATTTTGTTCAATTCTAATGTTTGGTAACAACAGAGACTTGACCCGAGAAATAAAAAAAAATTATTTGTTGATTTAAAAAAAATTATTTTTTCTAAATAACAATTCTAAAAAAATATATTTAAAAAAATATTTTTTTTTTAAATTATTTTTTTTTAATTTATTTTTTATAAAAATTATTTAAAACTTTTTATTTTTTCTAAACATCAATTCTAAAAAATATATATTTAAAAAAAATTAAATTACATTTTTTTAAAATTTGTTTTTTTAACATTTAAAAATTTTTTTTTTAAAATTTATTTTTTATAAAAATTGTTTAAAAAATTTATTTTTTGAAATCATTTTTTATAAAAAAGTATTTTTTAAAAAAATATTAAAAAAAAAAAAACTTATTTTGAAAAAATTTATTTAAAAAAAACTTAATATTTAAAAAAATTATTTTTTAAAACTCAATTCTTTCCATTCCCACAACAATAGGGGTGGAAATCAAAGTTAATAAAATATAAAGAGGTGAACTCCCTGTGAATTCGAAATTCTCCACCCATTTGATTTCTCAACCTACCAAACATGAGAAATCAGCTCATTTTCATTGCTTTGCCTCTATTTCTGTGTACCAAACATCCCTAATGTATACACATGCAAGTGGAGTGGTCAGTGGGGGACATTGTTTTTGTCAGTTTGCATAACTTAATTGTCACTATACAAAGTAACAAACTAATTGCTGAAAGACTAGATATTTTATTGTATCTTCTTATTTGATCATAGCCCTATAAATCTAAAAATGAAAGGCAAATAAAAAGGTAATCTTAAATACACAATAAAAGTAAATTGTCATTATATATTTAATTGTTATCGGTTTGTCAAAATATTTTTTAACGGCACTTTGCACAAGGTTTATTTCTTTCAGGCCGCAGTAGTAGAAATTTTTTTTTGCCCCCGATCCTGACTTCGCCCTTGGCTATGGCCAGCCATCCATGCATAGCTATCACAACATACTCAAATTTTTAGAAGTAGAAGGCATATACTCATATTAAAAAAGGATCTACAATTTTAATTTGATTTCTTTTTCAGGACCTATCATTTTTCCTGTCCCCGCATATGGACCACATTTATTAGTATCGAGTTTGATTAGGTTTCGCATTATGTGAACCACACATTCAGGATAGTGTCACTACAAGGATAATGAGAACAGGCGAGAAAGATTTTCCCGTCGACGACATAAGGCAAAAAACGATAAAAAAAGCCTTGACCGAATCTCACTGCGTTGAATTTTTCATACACATATTTTCCCGTCGACATGTCGACGGGAACATATCACCATACTTTTTTTGCCTCAATAATTCATCAAATTTGGGCGCGAAATTTACCCGCTAATATTTTCCCGTCGACATGTCGACGGGAATATATTAATCGCGATTTTTTCCACAATTAACGTGTGATTAAAGCTAATAACTTTTTGCTTTAAGATTCCCGTCGACATGTCAACGGGAACTTATTAATAAATATAAATATCTTTAATAAACGGATAAAATATTGGGTAGGATTTTTCCCGCATTCTTTTTCCCGTCGACATGACGACGGGAATATCTCCCAAAAAATTCACCCTATATATAACCTCACAAGAACATTCCAGTCTCATTTTTTACCTATATACATTCTCACAAAATCATTACCGTCTCATTTTAGACATACATTCTTGATTCTCACAATGGATGGTTTAACGCCGGAACAGGAGTGGTCGAAGGCTTTATCACACGAGCTCTTGTATAATGAAATTATAAATCATTAGGGCGTTGAAATTTTTGATGAATATGGTTCTTATGCGAACTGTGCACCGTGGTAGAGAGACCGAATTCTGGTATGGTTGAGGTAAAAGTCATACTATAGAGAGTATTTGGAAGAGGTAGATGCTGCTAAAGGTCAACATGCTGCTGAAAGCACGTTTGATGAAGCTGCTGCTGTTAATAATCTGGAAAATAGAATAACGGGTCTTGAAGCTACGTTTGCATATCTCAAGGAAATGAGAGCAAGGAAAGGAAGAGATGGTGCGAGTTCAAGCAAAGCGGGAGGTAGCCGCAAAAAAAGTAAACGGGTTGTTTCATTTGGTTGTCGAGTTGTTTAGTTTGAGTTGTTTTGTTTGGTTGTCGAGTTCTTTAGTTTGAGTTGTTTCGTTTAGTTGTCGAGTTGTTTAGTTTGAGTGGTTTCCTTTGGTTGTCGAGTTGTTTAGTTTGGTTGTCGAATTGTTTAGTTTGAGTATGTATGAAAATGCATGTGGTTGAGAACTCTTGCTTGTTTTAAATAAACAGTTTGCCTTCGTGTTTGATAATTGTGATATTTGTTCCTTCAGTTCTATTATTTGTGCGTACGAATTTAAAATATAAAGGACGTTCAGCATCAGTTACCACAACAACAACAACATTTTATTAAACAACAACAATAACATCAACAACAACAGCAAACAACATCAACAACAACAACAACAACAATAACAACGATAACAACAACAACAACGATAACAGCAACAACAACAACAACAGTACTACATATGAAATTTATCCATGTCACCTAAAAGGTCACGGAGTATTGCATCTGACTGACATGCGTGGTCGTGGTTGTCGGGATACGTTTCCATTTCAAGTTTTGCCTCGAACATCCTTATTTTTGAGAGTAGCAACTGATTTTGTGCCTCAAGCATGTTTACCCTAAGATCTTTTTCATGAATGTTTGAGCACCTTGTTGGAGCAGATCCAGAACTGCTTGATGTTGAAGCTCCCAGAGAACCGGTCATTTTAGCGAGTCGTTCCTCCTTCCATAAAATAAATCACATCCATGGTCTGTTGTCCTAGGCTGTTAAAGAGTAAAAACTATTATTTTTAACAACTAACCAAATTATTTATATAATACACGAAAAAATATGTAATTGTTCACCTTCGAGAAAGGACACGCATAGTATTGTTGACCCCTTGATTGAGGTCTACGCGATTCTCGCAATATTACGTATCCTCGTTCACAAGGACAAGGAAAAGCTTCATATTCCACCATCTTCACCATGATAACAGTGTGTGTTAAGTGAGGTTGAGTGGTTGTGAGTGGTGGAATCATGACCGGGGTGGCCTAATCTACAAGTTGAGGTGATAAAAGGTGGTGGCCGAAAAAAGATTCTGACGGTCGGAAACTGCTGGTGTCACCGGAAACTGCTAGAGTGAGAGAGAGAGAGAGAGAGAGAGAGAGAGAGAGAGAGAGAGAGAGAGTAGAGAGAGAGAGAGAGAGAGAGAGAGAGAGAGAGAGAGAGAGAGAGAGAAATAGTTAGATCTCATGAACCCTACTTTCTGAACCCGGTCACTGAGCCTGAACCCCACTAAATGAACTCCGGTCACTGAACCCCCTCGTGTATAACCATTGCATCTCGGCTCGTTCATTTAACATCTCATGTATAACCATTGCATCTCGACTCGTTCGTTTAACATCTCGTGTATAACCATAGCATCTCGGCTCGTTCGTTTAACATCTCATGTACAACCATATCATCTCGGCTCGTTCGTTTAACATCTCATGTATAACCGTATCATCTCGGATCGTTCGTTTAACATCTCGTGTATAACCATATCATATCGGCTCGTTCGTTTAACATCTCAGGTATAACCGTATCATCTCGGATAGTTCGTTTAACATCTCGTGTACAACCATATCATATCGGCTCGTTCGTTTAACATCTCATGTACAACCATATCATCTCGGCTCGTTCGTTTAACATCTCGTGTAGAACTATATCATATCGGCTCGTTCGTTTAACATCTTGTGGCCGGTTGTGATCTCGAGGTTATCTAATAGTTGGGATTTAGTATTTTGTGATATTCTAATTATTATTTATTTTATATTTTAATAAATGATTTTTTTAATTATAATATAAGTAATTAATTTTAAATATATATATATTTTTTTAATTTTATAAAAGTATTTATAATAAATAATTTTTTTTAATTATATAAATTTAGTTTATTAATTTTATAAAACTTATTTTTTAATATTTTATAAAAGTATTTATAATAAATATTTTTTTTTGAATTATATTAAAGTAATTCTATAAAACTTATTTTTTAATATTTTATAAAAGTATTTATAATAAATAAATTTTTTGAATTACAAAAGTTATTATCCCGTCGACATGTCGACGGGAAAATAAGCGCCAAAATTTTCGTGAAATTTTTATACACCCCGCCAAACACAAACGACAAAATCACTTAATACTCCCGTCGACATGTCGACGGGAATATAAATAATGTAAAAAATTACTTTATATTCTCGTCGACATGTCGACGGGAATATAAAAGTATCACACAAAACCAGATCTGGTCTCAATTATTGTCACATACTTAGAAAAAAAAAATACTATCGATCTATCATCAACACCTCCGGCGAAAACACCACCTCCACCACTCCTCCACCATCACATTATACCACCTCCACCACTCCTCCTCCTCCTCCAACCCTCGCACCACAGCCCGACACTCTCACCACTGTGCACCTCCTCCTCCAACCCTCATTTGTTTAATTCTTCCCCAACCCTTCACATGTTTAATTCTTCCCCTTCTTCCCCACCCTTTCTTTCTTGAACTGAAGCAGGTTAATTTATTTATTTTTTGTTAATTTTTTGATTTTTGTTATTGTTTTGTATTTTATTGTTTAATTTAAGTGTTAATTTTGTATTAATTTTTTTTTGTTTTGTTTTGCGGGTTTTTTTTTTTTTTTTTTTTTTTTTTTTTTAATTTTAATACAGCTGAGAGCTGAGACGCAGAGCCGTGACAGTAGCGAGAGCCGAGAGCGAGAGCTGAGAGCTGAGACATAGGTAATATGGTCCTTTCTTTTATTTTTTTAAATAACTTTTGGTATCCCGACGACATGTCGACGACAACAGTTTTTTTAAAACTTTTGAGATATAAATGTGCTCTCTTTTAATGTAGCCCGAGCTCGGGACCGCAGCCCGAGACTGCAGCCGGAGGTCACAGCCCGTGCCCGAGACCACAACCGAGAGCCCGAGACCACAGCCGAGACAGTATGTTGTTATTTTTTCGTATCCGTATTATTTTTTACATATCATTATAGTATATTAGGTTTATTTTTTACATATCGATCAGTGAGTGATTAAGTATTAATTAGTTTGCGGATGGGATTGCTAAATGAGCGTTTACTATATTAGGTTGCAGACTTAGGGGCTGTTGCTATATGTAGTTTAAGCTGATTTTTGGACTTTGGTAGTAGTTGTAGTTTTCCATCCGTATTAGTTTAGTTAGTAGTTGTAGATATTGCGTTTGGTTAGTTGTTTGGTATGTTTTGCTTTAGAATTTTTGCGGATTGATTATGTTTCTGCTTTATAACGGGCTTATGGCTTGTTTGGTTTTCGGCTTATGTTTCATAAGCTTAATTTTTATGGCTTATTTTGAATGAAATTGTTATGGATTGTTCAAATGTTTATATTTATTTTGAATGTGTATGCATTTGAATGTGTGCATACTTTTGTTAATTTGTTCCCGAATTTCTATATGTTAATTTAACTTGTACTTTTTCAGATGGCAGCAGTAGCACGCGGTCACGGTGGTGACGGTGTCGATGACCCACCACCCCCTTTTCATCCGATTACTTGCGGTCACCGTAGTGGTAAGAAACTTAAACTTGATAATTTGAATTTTGTTACTTGTTATTTTATAACGTTTTCACTCACTTCAATTGTAGGTTCGTCACAACAACCTCGACGAGGAGGTAGGGCAGGACGAGGTGGCGGCAGGGGTGGAGGTCAGGATGGCGGCAGGGCACAGGTCCGTGAAGCCAACAAGAACGTCAGGAAAGCTGTGACTAGATCGGGCCCGCAATCGATCGAGTTCGAGACACGTGATCAGAGGACATTTACTCATGTTGGGCCCCACCGCGCATGGTTCAGTAACTATGTTGGCGAGCTGGTTAGGTCCTTGCCGTTGCACTATCCCTCCTGGCACGACCCTGATGAAGCGACTCGACATGCTTTCATGAACCGACTCGGGGTCAATTATTTTATTTTTCTTTTAATTATATCTCTATATTTAATTATTTGAATGTGTACATTTATTTAAATTTGTTTAATTGTGTATATTTATTTAAATTTGTTTATTTATTTATATCTTTATGTTAATATTAACTATATTTGATTGCAGGATTTCTTCGACTTGCAGACCCACATGCGCGGTCCCGATTGGAAAACCATTGAGAAGGGCCTCAATGCGTATATTGCTAAGATCTACTCCGACAACAAGGGCATCATGAAGAGGACTTACTTTACGGTGCGGGGTGGGCCTGAAAAAGTGGATGAGATACGAAGAAACCCTCCTCCGAACGTCGAGCCATCTGTGTGGGAGGACCATATCAAGTTTTACATGAATGAGAAGAACCTGAAGCGTGCTGCTGTGAACAAGGAGAACCGAAAGAAGTTGACGATGTACAGCCGCCACGGTTCCAAGTCATTGGCCGCTATTCGCCACGACTATGTAAGACACATTTTATTTTTATAAAAGTATTTTATTTTTATAAAATTATTTAATTATAATTATATATTAATTAAAATTTTTTATTATATAAAAGTAATTAATTTTAATTTTATAAAAGTATTTAAGTTTAATTAAAATAAATATGGTGTTTGATTTGTCATTTTTAATTTGTTTCATCTTATATGCATGTGTATATACAGTTTGAGAACAGCAAGGACAAACAATACCCGTCACTCATCCAGTCGTTTTACTACACACACTGCGACAATAATGGTATGTGGTTGCAGGATGAGGCTCGGGTTCAGTATGTAAGTATCTTTTTTTTAAATTTATTATTTATTTATTTATTTCCCCAAACACGCACTATAATGATTCATTGAAACATAATTTTGTAATTAACCCGACACACACACACACACACACACACACACACACACACACACACACACACACACACACACACATATATATATATATATATATATATATATATATATATATATATATATATATATATATATATAGGGGTGAGGATCAGGTACGTTTTTGTCTTTTAGTGCGGATGGTACGGACGAATCTTAGCCCTCCATCTAGTCAACCATCTGAAATAGGCGGAGTGGCAATATCGTAAATATCCCGTCTTTTTTTAAGATCATTACTATCGTATTACCTTTTTTTCTGAAAAAATTCAAAAAAATCTGCAAAAATTAAAAAAATAAAAAGGACAACAAATAATTAGGAATCGCTGAAAAAAATTTCAAAAAAAAAATTGTTTTCATCGTTAAAGGTATTGTGATATCAGACTCTGATTTTGACTTTTTTTACAAAAGTCAAGATCTGATCTTGACTTTTTCAAGATCAGATCTTGACTTTTGTAAAAAAGTCAAAATCAGATTCTGAAAACTTTTTTTTAATAAAAAATTTAATATCACAATAACTTTTTTAATATCGTAAAAACTTTTTCTTAATAAAAATTGTTAATATCGCCGTAACTATCATGCTTTCTTAATATCAAAGTTAATATCGCCGTAACTTTTTTACTATCGTAATAAAAAAAGTCAAGATCAGGATCAGATTCTGATATCACATAAACTTTTTTACTATCGTAATAAAAAAAGTCAAAATCAGATTCTGATATCACATAAACTTTTTTACTATCGTAATAAAAAAAAGTCAAGATCAGGCTCACAATATTGTTAATATCACGGTAGAACTTATAATATGGTTAATATCACGGTAGCACTCATAATCAAAAAAATAAAAAGTTCTCAGAAAAATCTGAAAAAATAAAAAAATGAAAGAAGATAACAATATTAAGGATCACTCAAAAGGAAAAAAATTAAAAAAAAAATCATTTTCATTAAGAATATTAAGAAGTTAACAATAGCGCTAGATCTTGACTTTTTTTAAAAAGTCAAGATCAGATCTGGATTGGACGGACCAGATCAATCCGCACGTCCGCACTTAAAATGTATCCGCACGTGATCCTCACTATATATATATATATATATATATATATATATATATATATATATATATATATATATATATATATATATATATATATATATATATATATATAGGAAGAGATGATCCGGCTGAGAGATCTGGGAGCGAATACATCGGAAGGGGTGCTGTACACGGAGGAACAGATACTTTCTATGGTTTTGAAGGGCAAGCAGCGGGGCCATATAGCCGGACGAGGTAGGGTCGTACCCGGGCTGAACAGGCCACCGTTACCATACACCCCGCCTCCACCTCCAGGTATGTACAATGTGATAATATATTAATTATAGATTACTCGATCATGACTCAAATTAAGTATTGCAATAGATGTTTTTAAATTTTGATTATTTCGTTTTCAGAATACGCCGAGATGGAGAAAAAGCTTGCTGAGGCCGAGAAGAAGATTGCTCAGGCCGAGAGGCAGAGCCGGGAAGATGCTGAAGAGTGTAAGGCCATGAAGGCGAAGCATAATTTGGTGACAGGTTTTATGTCGTCCAACCCGCGATGGCATGAGTATCTTAGTCAGGCAGGTTCTCAGCACGTTGATGGCTCGGGCAGTGGCGCTGGAGGTAGTGGCTCAGCTGAAGGGAGCGGGAGTCGCAGAGGCGATGAGGATGGTGATGATGAGTGATTTGGGATGTAGAGGTACAAACTTGGGTATTTTGTGTTGTACTTATGTTTGAAACAATATTTTGGCGACCCATATGTTAGTATTGTATAGTTTAACCTTTTGGCGATTTGAACGTCGGGGATATTGAAACATTTGTGGATATGGCAGCTAGGTTTAGATATTACCACACCCTGTTTTGTAGACTTTATATGTTTTTATGCATTTTGAGGGTGTTTAGCGATAATTTGCAAGTGTTTTAGCCGATGGCGAGTTATACGTTTAGGACATGTTGATATTGAGTGGTTATAGGTGCTATTACAGGTTCTGGTAGATTTTTTTCGAAAAATCCAGAAAATTGCTGGTTTTGCAGCCTGCTGTTAGCAGGATACCTTAATGATGCCGTCGACATGTCGACGGCAACATTAACAAAAAATATTCATTATTTATTCTTCCCGTCGACATGTCGACGACACAATTAAACAAAAAATATTGATTATTTAATGATGCCGTTGACATGTCGACGGCACCATTAAACAAAAAAACATTGTTTTTTAATTATACCGTCGACATGTCGACGACATTATATAAAACGTAATTATTGTTTGTTAAATAAAACATTAATTAGTTATACGTTCCCGTCGACATGTCGACGGGAAGAATTTGACGGACAGCAAATTTCTTTGACTGGAAAATGATGTGGGACCCACAATGTCGACGGCGATTGTCGACGGGAACGCTGTTCCCGACGAGGCACAGCAGCCGTTTTGTGCCCGTCGACATGTCGCCGGGAAGGTATTGTTCCGTCGACATGTCGACGGCAAGGGCGTAAAAATGTCGCCGGCAGAAGCGTCGATTGTACCGGTGTGTTTACAAGTTAAACTATATGCATTTTGCAACTGTAATTTGACCAGACGCCACTGTTGAATTAATTAAATTGACTTTCCAGTTCTACTGTGTCATTGACACCAGAGTGTTGTTAACACGTCGTCAGCCCAAAGTAATTTAGCATGTTAAGAAGTTGGCCCGGGCCTGCAGTTGATAGGCTCACGTAATTTATACCTTTTTTATAACAAATTTATGGCGACTCATCATTTAAGAGTATCTAAAATGAAGGTTTATATGACATGTCCATGGTCACATGATGCTTAGGTGGAGTTTATGTGCATAAGCCGAGCACCAAGTTTATAGAGGGGGAGAAATACAAGTTCATCGCATTAGAGTTTAAGTCACTTTCTAACAATTTTCACCGTGACTTCAACTCATTCACATGTTCCAACCCAAATTCAAATTCCAATTCTTAACCGCTAGCGATCCTAGCATAATTCAAAACTAACAATCGGTTCACGAAAGCAATCTGAAACAAGATCGATCCAAAGCAAATGTCGATGATTTCAAAACGAACAATCAAATATTAACTGACAAATTCAAACATGGTTGACCAAACAAACAAATCGGCTCGAACAATCTTCAACAACGACAATCAAATTCGGGCAACTGACTTCAAAAGCTCGACAAACGAAGAACTAAATTTTCAAATTAGCAAATTCTCACAAATTGAACAATTTCCAAACAAATTAATAATAATCAAGTCTTTAAACACCAAATCAACCTTAAAATCTTAAATACCAAATTCAAATTCCAGTGACCCACTCATCTGATAAGTATTAAGGTCCAACTTCAAATTTATTATCCAAATATAATAGCTTGATGAATAGGCTCTAATGATACAAATGCTCCGAGTATAATATGGATAATAATTCTAATGACCCACTTTTCAAATAAGCATTGCTGTCCAAATTCCAAACAAATAAATATCCAAGTTCAAATACCACACATAATTCGGAGAAGCTATTGCAGTTGGTTACAATCCGCCCTAGGTTACATACTAATTCAATTTATTAAATAGCCCAAAACCAATTGATCCAAAACTCAAACGAAGCCCAAGTACCAAGTAGGGGTGTTGATCGGTTCGGTTTTCGGTTATTCGGTTAATTCGGTTAAAAGTTTTTTTAGGGTCAAACCGTGAACCAAACCAAACCGAATTCAAATTCGGTTTTCGGTTCGGTTTGGTTGAATTCTAGTACGGTTTGGTTCGGTTTAACCGAATTACACACTTTATTTAAAAAAAAGAAAAATATACAAATATATTTAGCCAAAAAAGTTATTTCAAACATAAAAAGTATTTTTTAATATTAGGATAAAATTGTATTGTTATTCATATAAATATAAATATAAATATAAATATAAATATATAATGTTTTATTGATCTTTTATATATATAAATATATAAAAAATATATAAATTTATATGAATTCGGTTTTCGGTTTGGTTTTCAGTTTTGATTACCAAAACCATATCCAAACCGAGAACCGAATTAAAAGTTCGGTTTGGTTCGGTTTTGGCAAATTCGGTTCGGTTCGGTTATTTTCGGTTCTGTTCGGTTTTGGTTTTCGGTTTATTCGGATATTTCGGTTTTTCTGCTCACCCCTAGTACCAAGTTAAAAAAAAATAATAATAATAAAAAAAAAAAAAAACTGACATAGTTAAAGCGCCAAATTATTTGATCCTAAAAACTTCCATAGGAATAAAAAATAAATAAATAAAATTCAATCGATCTTCACAAAAAAATCTTAAACATTTTTTTTCCCTTTCTTTTTCTTCTTCTTCTTCGTGGCTAAACCTAGAGCTGATGACTCTTGTTAATCATCAAAGAACGAAACAAATAACAAAATTCGACTAACGAAGTGAAAGTTTTATTCCAAATTGCCAAACTAAATTCAAGGTATCAAACACAAAATTCTAATTTAAAAGTACCAAAATCTAAATCAAAATGTTAAAAAAAATAAAAAAAAATAAACTAGTGTTATCAATCTCTATTTATAGAGAAACTAATGACCTAAAAAGATTGCTTAATTCTAAAGCAACTCAAATTCGGAGCATATGAATCAAATTTAAAATTAAACATCATACCATTCGAAAAAATAAATAAACAGTGCTACATCTCAAGCTGAAAAGGACTTTTAAGTTAGAATTTAAAGCCTTAGAATAAAGAACTGTGGATGCCATTGATGGACTATAAAGAAACATAAACAAGATCCGTTATATAAACTAACGTTGTAACTATAAAAAGATGGAAAAATATAGTTATACTAATATAAGACCGATTTGAGATGGTCAATCTCTCAAGAAGTAGATAAAAGAGACGATTGTTAAGGCCCTTAGAGCGGGCAAGACTCCAAAAAATATAGAGACAAGACTTGAAACTAAGTTTCTTTTTCATTCATTTCATACTTTACTCAATGAAAGAGATTACATATAAATATGGAACATAATTTTAACTGCTAGTAGTACGCGACCTACTAAATCCGAAATATAATGCATGGTATCCTAACTTAGTGAACAAAGATATAAAACGTGGGATTGATTGGAACTACTAAACTCATGCATGCAAACTAACTTAATATAACGTGCAAATAGAAGTCTTCAAGACTTGGTCTTTGGTCTCTTGTACGTATCATATACATTAAACCTAGATGTTAACTAACACATCATGAGGATGTTAGAGTTTAACAATTAAATAGCACGTATTGCGGAAGTTAGGATCAAGTATAACACATAAATATTAACTAAAACATAAATAGTAAACGTACCCGATGCACTTCAAATTAACCTTAATTCTTGTACAAATAGATCAATGATAAACCCCTTACCGTTTTGTTTATCGATCTCTTGATAATTACTAAAGTAAGTAATTACCTCGTTCTTGTACACACAAACTACCAACGAATAAAGGTTTGATGCAAGTAAACAAAACACTTAATTTTGCTTTGGAAAAAATCGACCAAGAACCCTTGGAGGGGGGTTGGACGATCGGCCAAGAAAGAAACAAGGAGAGAAAAGATTTTAGGGTTTAGTGTGTGTGCACAAAAGATGTGAAACCCTAATCCTTTGCCTTGTATTTATACTAGATGAATCTTGGAGCACAAGACAAGCATGGATCGACCCATATGGGTTGGGTCGACCGGCCATGAGCACCCAAGGGGTGTTCTAGATCTTTCTTGACTCCCAAGTTACACTCTAGTCCTTATCTTTCGTTACTAACGATAGTTAGTCCATACGGTTAATAACTAACGACCATTTAGTCCATTAAGTGTTTATAAATATACATATACGATACATTTAACATATATATATATATATATATATATATATATATATATATATATATATATATATATATATATATATATATATATATATATATATATATATATATATATATTTTACATTATTCTTGTTTGTAAAGTGTGCAATCCCGTTCGATACTAGACATTTACTTATTAATGTTTATACGTAACATTTAACAGCTCCCACTCGTATATCCATTAATAGTAAAATGACATTGGTTAGCGTCTTGCAACACTCCAATGCCCCTAGTTCAATCCGAGCTAGGTTTCCTGGAAAAACCTTTAATGATTCATCATTATAATTATCCTTTCATTACTAATACCACATTAATAAAGATGTGAGGTTCTTTATTAAATTTCTGTTTCTCGTTTCTTAATGATTGAACAAAATTACCAAAACATCTGAACGTATTCCAGATAGACTTTGGGCATGGCCTTGCAAACATTTTGTCAACCCTACGAGGGGCCCAGCAGTATTAAACTTCTAAACAAATCAGAAGGAATAAATTCTTTCTTGACTACAAGAATAACCCATGAACTTTGCAACACTTCTGAAAACAACCCTTATAACTCCCTGTTACGGTGAGCGGTAGATTGCTTCACAAAAACGCACTACATCTATGACACTTATCTGGTATCTCAAGTCTGAGGATAACTTTAAATATGACTCTCACATTAAATATAAAATCATATTATTGGGATAAGTCCAATATTCAATTCATTGAATATCATGTGAAAGTGGTATGACTATGCATCAATATACTTTCAAGTATATCCTAAACCAATACTCAAATTTGTCTTAGTTCAATGATATTCCCATATCATTAATCGACAATGGACAATTTAGAATAATAATTTATTCATGGATCTTAAACATGCAAATATAGGATATATTATTAAGACAATGAATAAATAAACATAAAACATATTTTATTTCATTAAAATAATAATTGTACATTACATCCTTTATCCAAACACTAATCACAAATGGGCATGAAACTTTCAGCTAATCTAAGTCCTACACCTTCAGCATGCTTGTAAAGCTTGGTGCCAGGTAGAGGCTTTGTTAATTGATCTGCCAAGTTATCATCTGTGTGAACTTTGAGCATTTCGATTTCGCCTATTTCGACTTGTTCTCGAACATAGTGATGCTTAATCGGGAAATGTCTGGTGCCTTTCATGATTCCAGGCTCATTGGCAAATGTAATTGCAGCTGAGTTGTCACAATACATTTTAATAGGTCTTTGAATCGAAGGCATAACTCCTAGCCCTGAAACAAACTTCCTAATCCAAACAGCTTCCATTGCAGCTTCTGAAGTAGCTGTATACTCACTTTCTGTAGCAGACATTGCTAGTACACTCTGCTTTCTGCTCCTCCAATCCACAGCTCCTCCATTAATGACAAAGACATAACCAGTTTGAGACTTCGTATCATCCTTATCACCTTTCCAAGAAGCATCGCAGTAACCTGTAACATCAAGTTCTGCTGATGGATTTCCCCCATAAACCAAGAACATATCATTAGTAGCCCTAAGGTACTTAAAAATATTCTTAACAGCAGTCCAGTGAGCTTCACCTGGATTCTGCTGATATCGACTGGTTAAATTCTGAGCAAATGCTACATCGGGTCTTGTACTTTTCACCGCATACATTATAGATCCCACAGCCGAAGCATAAGGGACTCTCTTCATGCGTTGCACCTCTGCAGGTGTTGAAGCACAAACCTTGTTGCTCAAGCCATGTTGTTCTTGCATCGGCAAATATCCTTTCTTGGAATTTTGCATATTGAATATCTTCAATATTTTATCAATGTAAGCACTTTGGCTTAATCCAATTAATCGCTGAGATCTATCTCTATATATCTTGATTCCCAGAATAAATGCAGCTTCCCCTAAATCTTTCATAGAAAAACACTTTCCAATATATGCCTTAACCTTTTGCAAACTTGGAATGTCATTTCCCATGATCAATATGTCATCAACATATAATATAAGGAAAATTACATTACTCCCACTAACTTTGTAATATACACATGGCTCATCAAGATTTTGAGTGAATCCATACTTTTTAATTTCACTATCAAATCTCTTATTCCATAGTCGTGATGCTTGCTTCAATCCATAAATGGATCTTTTAAGCTTGCATACACGATTTGGGAATTCTGGATTTACATACCCCTCAGGCTGCGCCATATAGATGTCTTCATCTAGGCGACCATTTAAGAAGGCGGTTTTTACATCCATTTGCCAAATCTCATAGTCATAGTAAGCGGCTATGGCTATCAGAATCCTAATTGCCCTTATGTCAGCTACAGGAGAAAAGGTCTCCTCATAGTCAACACCAAAAGTTTGAGTATAGCCTTTAGCTACCAAACGGGCCTTATAGGTGTGTACAACGCCATCCATGTCAGTCTTTTTCTTGTAGAGCCATTTACTCCCAACTAGTTTGGCACCCGGAGGTAGGTCTACTTCTTCCCAGACTACATTGTCTTCCATGGATTGCATTTCCCCATCCTTAGCAACTTTCCATTTTGCCTTTTCAGGACCATTCATGGTTGCTTTATAACTTTTAGGCTCATCAAGATCACCTAGTAAATTCTCATCACTCTCTACATTAATACATAAACGAGTATTAGCTTTTACTGGTCTTGTTGACCTACGAATGGGAATCACTTCAACTTCAGGTGGAGGACCTAAACTTTCAGGTTCTACCGGAAGTTGGTTAGTGTTTTCAGAAGGTGCTACATCTTCTTGACCGTCTTCCAGATCATATATTCTCCCACTGAATTCTTGAGATATGAGCTCCTTTTCAAGGAAGTCTCCATACCTTGCAACAAATACTTTGTTTTCAGGTGGGTAATAAAAGTAGTAACCCATAGTTTCCTTAGGGTATCCTACGAAGATGCACTTCACAGATCTTTGTTGGAGTTTGTCTGCTGAGTCATGTTTAACATACGCCTCACAACCCCAGACCTTAAGATAAGACAAGTTAGGAGCTTTTCCAGTCCATAACTCATATGGTGTCTTATCAACCTTATTTGATGGAACAATATTAAGAATGCGAACCGCAGATTCTAAGGCATAATCCCAAAACGAGAAAGGAAGAGTTGTTAGATTATACATAGATCGTATCATGTCTTGCAATGTACGATTCCTTCTCTCAGATACACCATTTTGTTGTGGAGTATATGGAGAAGTAAGGTGCTGGACAATTCCCTCCTTTGCTAGATAATCTATGAACTCTTGACTCAGGTATTCACCACCTCTATCGGATCGAAGAGCTTTAATCTTCTTTCCAAGTTGCAACTCCACTTCCTCTTTAAACACTTTGAATGTTTCAAATACCTCATGTTTATGTTTAAGTAAATAAACATAACCATAACGGCTGTAATCATCTGTGAATGTTAAGAAGTAGCTAGCACCTCTCCTTGACACATGTCTAAGTGGTCCACACACATCTATGTGAATAAGACCAAGTAGATCATTAGCCCTTTCAATCCTATTTTTAAAGGGTTTCTTAGTCATCTTCCTAGCAATGCAAGATTCGCATTTAGCAAATGATTCATCATTGATCTTATCTAAAAGCACATCATGTTGCAGCTTTTTCATGCGATCTTTGCCAATGTGAGCAAGTCGACAATGCGAAAGATAAGACGAATCCAGACCTTTCTTGATTCTCTTATTATTGATGCTATACATTGAATTATTTGTAACAAAAGCGTTCTCATTATCATTCATATCAATTTCAAATACACCATTCACAGCAATAGCATTAAAATAAAAAACATCATTTAAAGAAACTGAAATTCCATTGCTAGAAATAGTATGATGAAAACCAAGGTTTAACAAACATGAAAATGAAATTACACCTCTAACAATTGACGGTGCATAATGACAATTATTTAAAGATAGTACTAAGCCCGAAGGCAACACTAAATTAAAAACTCCTATAGCTTCAACTCCTGCATGCGCTCCGTTACTAACGTGCAAGAATTGTTGTCCATAGGCCAGCTTTCTCTCAACTCTAAACCCCTGCAAGGTATTTCAAATATGAATGCCACATCCCGTATCATATACCCATGAATTCAATTTAGGAGTAAGAGTGAATAATTCAATCATAAAGAACGCACCTGAAGTACTGGGTTTACCAGCTTCATTACCCTACTTCTTCTGTCGCAAGTCATGAATGTAGAGAGGGCAATTGCGCTTCCAATGGCCCTTTTCATGACAGTGGTGGCAAGCCTGATCCTTCTTGTTTGGAGGATTTATCTTGTTCTGCTTAGGCTGATGCTGTTTCATCTTGGGTTGTGGTTGATAGGCCATGACCTGCTTGCCTTTATCACCTTTACCTTTGCCTTTGTTCACATGCGATTTCTTCTGGATTCTCCCCCCATGAATTGCCAACACTTGTGGGGTAGGAGCCTTGACCTTGGCTGGTAGACTTTTCTCATAATCAACAAGCAATGCGAGTAATTCTGAGACTGTCTTCCCCGAGCAATGCATGTTATACTTCTACACAAAACCAGCAAAATCCCTGTTAAGGGACCTGTTGATCAAGTGCACTTGCACATTGTCGGGGTAACCAAAACCAATTCTGTGAAGTTGATCAAACGAATCTTTCATCTCATCCACATAATCAGCTACTGGTTTACCATCACCATGCTTGCAGTTGTGTAGCTTGTCGAGTTCATCATACAATTCAACTGCAGGTGGCTTCTCATAAGACTGCTTAAGCATCTCAAGCATGTCTTTAGGGAACGCGTACTCGTACTTCTTTTGTAACTGAGCACTCATGCTAGTGAGCATTAAACAAGCAACCTCATTAAACTTAGCATTTACCACCTTCCAAGCCGCCTTTGCTTCTGGTGTAGCAGTAGCTTCAGGCTCAGCTGGGCATTCTTCGGTCAAGAAGTCTAGCTTTCCAGACGCCCTCAAGACAATTCTGAGCGAACGGTGCCAGTCATTGAAATTCTTTCCAGTCAGTTTGTCTCTCTCAAGATGACTCTTGAAAGCAGAAATCACAGTTTGGTTATCGGGTTGAGCCATATCTACAGATAAAGTTCAAATATTAGTATTTTCGATAATCAATATCTTCAAGAAAATAAAATACCCAAGGCTATATTCATATAACCAACTAATTTTCTTAAAAATCTAGGATCCAACTTTACATAGATTCTACCACATCAGTTGATCTACTAGTGGTGAAAGTATAAAAGTTGGTAATCTGTCGAACAATAATTGGCAAACAAGATTTCCAATTCCTAGATCATTATGGAATTTACATCAAATTGATTCATCAATTTGCCTTGTAAGCATGTTTCATCCCATCTCATGCCTTAAGTTCTAGGTCTCACGCACAACTTAATTAAGTCGTCTACCTTAGAAACTGTAAAATTACAATTATGATCTCACGCGTTAAAAGAATTTTACCTTGTTATAGTAATTATGCCTAGGTCTCACATTTACTAAATTAAAATTCCAAGTGTTCCTTATAGATAGATGGCACGTAACTTAAATTATTAAGGGTATTATTTTTGATATGTTAATCAAAATATGTACAAAGATGCATGCACTCATCTTTATAACATAAGTTTTCATAAAACTTTTTATATCCAATTTGGGAAATTAATACACAAAGTTTTACTTAAGGTTTATACCAAAACCCTAAGATGACTTTCTACAATTATGATTTTAAAAGTAATTCGTTTAAGACAAATTCAAGATTGTGATAACAAAGGCAGACTCTAAGGCTCTTTTCTAAGCCTTCGAATCACGGTTATGAATATCTGATGCGTGGGAATCGCACCTTGCTTTACCTCTCAAGGGATCTCGAGAAGCTTACAACCCCCACCAGGCAGTGTACCTGATCGTTGTAGTATAGTATAGTGACAAGTACCGGGGGATTGATCGTTCAGCTTAGGAATAGTGTCGCTAGGATTAGAAAACCTAATTAATAGTTCTAAAGGTGAGAGATGATTATTTTTGTATTTTTATATTTCTATAAAAGCAAGTAAAATCTCGGGTTTTGAAAGAGTGGGCGGAATTAGTTGCTATTCAACTAACCCAAAACTAAGATGCAATCAAAATAAAATAATAAAAATGAAAATAAACTAATTATACTAAGGTTGTGAGCAGTGGTTGGTGGAATTGTGTTTACTTAGACTTCACTACTCCCTAGATATCTTTTACACGTTAATTACTTGTTACACTTGTATGGATGACGGATTGTATTCCTTAATACCATTCGTGGGGTGGCATACATAACTCCCCAACTCTATGAGCTCTTATCTCCTCCTACACCATGACCCAGCACAACTATAGGGATTGTAAACAGTGGCTCATGCATTAAATACAACCAATAAAGACCTAGTACGCATCGGTTCATGTTTCTTAAGACGTTCAAGCATGTTACCATTTGGAGATCTGCCAGTTTTCTTAAGCCTAACATATAATATCATTCATCCAAAACAAGAATAGACAAGTAATCAACACATAATCAACATCTAGGTTTCATTAGATCTAAGCAAACACAAAAGAGATCTAGCCTAGCATAGTAGAATTGAGACAAGAACAAGAGATAAACAACCAACACATAGACATATTGATTGAATTGAAAGTACACTTATCTCAATTACAATGCAAGGTCTCAAGGGTTTGGAACCCTTGAAAAACCTGTAAAAGAGGCACCAAAATCGTCTTTAGGGTTTCACCAAAACTTCTCCCTTTTTAATGAAAAAACTAGAAAACTATATATAGGAAAAGTAGGCTGACGGCGTCAAGAGTTACTTGTGACGCCGTCACCTCGCCGCCATATACTTCCTCGGACGACCTTGATCCACTTATGACGGCCTATGTGACGCCGTCACCGACCACGGTATTTTATTCTTGCCACTTTGACGCCGTCATGAAGCCTTCTGACGTCGTCACCACCTACGGTGTTTAATTCTTCATATCTGACGCCGTCAAGATGGTAGTCTTGACGCCGTCACCTTGTATCTTCAGCATGGAAATTTGGTACTTAGCCGTTTTCTTCACTTTTATGCTCCAAAAACGTCCAAAATGGCTTCTTTTTCAGAATTCACTCTCCAAACACCTAAAATCACAAAAGGAACGATTTAGGGCAATATTTGATCAAATAAATTCGGATTCGGGCTTAAATGACCCCCTAAAAACGGCTCATTTTTCGCCTCATCAATATCATCTTAAAGGACTTAATTTTAAAAAACATATTTGTACAAAACATCAATCAAGCAAAAGTTTATGGATTCAATCTCAAAATTAGTAATAAAGTATGAATTTTGCTAGTCTCGCCTGGGAGCTGATTACCGTGCGAATCGGACCGCTATCGGCACTTAAGACCTTGCAAGATTCTTACTTTACCACTTAGGGTTTCACCATTATTAGTCCGTATTATTTTCTTTATAAAAAACAACCCTTTTATTGCTTACAACAAGTCAAACTAAAACAATAAAACAAGTATCAAAGAAAATCAAAACAACCAATAATAAATACGTGAAACAATTAGCCACATGCAATCCGTATTAGAAAAGATCCTAATAAAATCAATTCTAGGTATAATAATGCATGTAATCAACTAAGGCCTTCTCTTCTTGATGGAAGAGAGTCACATACATTGACGAATTAATTGCGTAGGCCAAAGCTAATAAACCCACCACATAGCATATATAAATCGATTTTAGTATGTATTGGAGTCTTCCCCAATTAAAGATCTATCTTAAACATGTGATAAATAATAAAAACAAGATCCATGACTAACATGCATGTAAGTCACGGATTAAAACCTAACAATTAGCATATAGGTCACAAGATACGTTCAATTAACCGGTTAAAGACCTAGGGTTTCTAGTGATTACAAATAATCCAAGAAAACCACAAAACCCTAATTAGGGTTTCATGGAAAAATCGACCCCCCCCAAATTAGGGTTAGGGTTTCGAATTTAATTAAAAAAAATAGGAAAAACCCTAGATAAAAAACATGTATCTAAAACAAGTAAAGATCCGATTTTTATTACGTTTTAGTAATCAATTACATGTTATACATGGCTCGTGATGCCACTGTTAGAGTTTAACCAATTAAATAGCACGTATTGCGGAAGCTAGGATCAAGTATAACACATAAATATTAACTAAAACATAAATAGTAAAGGTACCCGATGCACTTCAAATTAACCTTGATTCTTGTACAAATAGATCAATGATAAACCCCTTACCGTTTTGTTTATCGATCTCTTGATAATTACTAAAGTAAGTAATTACCTCGTTCTTGTACACACAAACTACCAACGAATAAAGGTTTGATGCAAGTAAACAAAACACTTAATTTTGCTTTGGAAAAAATCGACCAAGAACCCTTGGAGGGGGATTGGACGATCGGCCAAGAAAGAAACAAGGAGAGAAAAGATTTTAGGGTTTAGTGTGTGTGCACAAAAGATGTGAAACCCTAATCCTTGGCCTTGTATTTACACTAGATGAATCTTGGAGCACAAGACAAGCATGGATCGACCCATATGGGTTGGGTCGACCGGCCATGAGCACCCAAGGGGTGTTCTAGATCTTTCTTGACTCTCAAGTTACACTTTAGTCCTTATCTTTTGTTACTCACGATAGTTAGTCCATACGGTTAATAACTAAAGACCATTTAGTCTATTAAGTGTTTATAAATATACATATACGATACATTTAACATATATATATTTATTTTACATTATTCTTGTTTGTAAAGTGTGCAATCCTGAGGTCTCGGGTTCGATACTAGACATTTACTTATTAATGTTTGTACGTAACATTTAACAGAAGAGGTAGAAGAAGGAGCGGAGCCAAAAGGTTATGGTCGAAGGGGCTAACTTTGATAATTTTTTAATCTATTATTGATTGTTTTAGGATTCTTGCCGTGTTATTGTTTTATTTGTTATGTGCGGGTTTGTGTCTATTGGGATGTTATCGGTTGATGTGTTATGGGAGATCCTTACTCGCAAAGAGCCTTATGCGAATATGTACTTTGGTGCGACCAGAGGTGAGTGTTGACGGGTCAAAATGGGTGAAAACATAAAATATAACAAAATATAAATGACTAGGTAACATTACACTATAGCTTTCAAGTCACTACTTTTTGTTCTTTCGTAGTTTCTATCTACAGATTATGTTCATTAGAATGTATATGTTGAAAGTTTTGTCAGTAGATATTCATATTATTTTGATAACGCGATGCTCACAACTTAATGAACTTAAAACTGATTTTGCTATATATTTGAAATCAGCCACGTGGAATTAGATTTCTTACATACGGAGTGTTTGTAACGTTTTGCTAATTGTGTAGGTGTCGACGTGCGAGGTAGCAGCATGTCGGCCTGCGTACGTGACCACGCTGACCGTAGGTGAACTTCAACAACGTATTTTGAACTGAAATTATGTGTATTGGTAGTCGCTTGAAGCATGAGATAACGATTATTCATTGTTGTGGAGACCAATAAAAATAGATGGGGATTAGCGTAATAATTGACAGCGATCACTTGACTGCCCAAATTCTACGCGTCTCTTGCCGAACATGTCACCCTGGATTCGCTTGCGATAGCAGTCCGGTTCTTTGTATTGAGTAGCCAAAGCCGGATAAAGAGGTATGTGATCTGCTGATTTTTTTGCTTGGTAATACTACTGCAACGGATAATTGTGTGCACATAATTTGATTTTTCTGTATCATGTGTTGGTTTACTACAGTCAGTTTCTTACTGACTCTCGAGGACAAGAAAAGGGAAAAATATTGAAAAACAAAGGGGCAAGATAGATTACAAATTTAGAAGAAAAATAACAAAGTATTCAACAACGGTCTACAGGTAATTAATTCAAACTATTTTATCGAATTTAATTCTTTCATTTAATAATCTCAGTTCAGAGATTGCAGATAATAAATAGTTATGTCGAAATATGTGTTTATCGATTTTTTTTTTTCTATTTACAGTGCGATTCAGAAACCATATGTGGTATCTGGCACACTTCCTGGTACAAACCTGGTACGCATGATTTTCGGACTCAAGTATATATGACATTACGGTTTTAAAATTAATTTATCTGTATGTTTCAATATGTACTACTCAATCAACGGTTTCAGACAAGGTATGTCGGGAAGAGACCGACAGGAAGTTCAAGGCATGCCCACGAACTACCGGAATAGCGGTTCCACAAGCATAACCTGAAAATAAGAACTCCCGCACACCCCGGTATAGGTATTACAGTATTACCATACGTTAATATAGTCGGTATTCGAAGTTACTTTATTTTGTTTTTTCCTTTTTATCATTCTCAATAATTTGTGGTTGTGACACGTATTAACAACAATACACAAAATTGTTGCAGTAGCTCACACCCACAAAGTACACGATCATGTTCCCTGGATGAAGGTAATTTAGAGTACTGTTACATTTAGCAATTATTTTATCATGCATTGTTCTCTTTCAACGTGGTTGATTTTTTGCTTTAACTTATACTAATTTTTAACAGTTTGCTACTATAATAGGTATTAACATTGGCATACAAACTGGACGACGCTGCACTTAGTGGTTACCTGATGGTGACATCGGTATTCATACTGCCTTAGAGGATGGACAACCATTTGTTCCTGAATCATACGTTATCCGGCTGTGGCAATTCACACACTGCCAGGTTGAGGATTTCCAGCTTCTAATGCCACAGGTAGTGTTTCCTACCTAAAAACTCTTCGTGCGTGTGTTTCTCGCTTGGCGGGTACTCCGATGATACATGCATGCTACTTTCGCTATATCTTTAGTAGTTTCTTGGATGCCAAATTTGTTGTCCTTAGATACTGATTTACCATTTCTCTAGTTCTGCAGCTTGCCAAAACGAGCATTCCTTTCATCATTCTCCAACAAGTAAGAGTTGCTCACACATGAGTAGCCAAGGTATTTGATGTCATTTATGCCAATATGTTTTTACTGCTGTCCTACAGAATCTGCTGGTCTTAGATACTGACTCGATATCTTTCTTCTGATGCGGACCAGCAACATGGATTATCTCTTCGCATATCTGGTACAGATAATAGGCACAACAACGTCATACAATCGTCGGCTATAGGTATCTTAATTAATCTCTTGAAATACAAACTGGTGCTTGCATTCGCGTCTTTTAGATCATACAATATATCAGGTCGAGTAGTGTTACATGAATATACTAATGATTGCTTATACTGTATTGCAATGCTTCCTCTTCCCCTCTTTATGTTGTTTCAGCAGGAAAAAAACCGAGGGGAAGAGGAAGCAGATGCGCAGTCTCATGTACAGCGTCCACGGCAAACATCACATGCCAAACTGGCTACGGATCTAAGCAATGAGGTAAAATAGCTATCGTACTGTGATGCGTTGATTGTGAAAAAAAATATTTCATGTATGCAGTTTGACACTTTTAGTCTTATGGGTTACCAAGTATCTTATTTTTGGGATTATTGGTGAACTATTGATATGGTTAGTGGGCTTTGATGAGTTGTTGTTCAACATCTGATGTGTATACTAAACTTCGAGACTGCACATGTTTAGTGACTACATATATGTTTTTGTTTCCTATTTCCTCTTGCAGTAAGAAAATATGTTGTTGTGAATGTATTTGAAACGCATAAACGGTTGCGGCGGCTTGCAACCGTCCTCGTTATAACTCATTTAGGGTTCTAATACTTCCTCTCTCTATACTAGCCGCTCCCTCCCCTGGTCTCCCTCTCTAAAAATCCGGCCACCTCTGGCCAGTTTCCGACTACACCGCCGGCAACCAAGACACACCGCCATCACCACTTTACTCCTCTCATCTTCCCTGACATTCTCATGTATTCCACGCGCAGTTTATCACCGTTCACCACCACTTTAATACCACTTCAGTCCCCATATCAACACCCACCATCATCTACTATCCTGAAACTGTGATTCACGAGTTATTTATCTAATGTTTTTGAGGGTTTCATGATAAAAACGAGTATATAATGATTAAAATAAGCTAAAGAAAGGTTGTTTGGTATCATTGGTTAGTTGTGTTGTTATTCGTGTGGTGTTTTAGAGTGTACCATGAGTTAAAGACTCACGGCCTATATTGGATTCTAGATTTTTGTTGTGATTGTTGTTTGGTTTTTGAAGTGGGTTTAGTTTAGGTTTAGGCGAGATTCAGATTTGGATTTGTTTGTGCTGAGTTCCTGGTGTTATTGTTGTCGAGTCATCTGATTTCGAGTTGAGTAGTTATGGCCTGGTGGTGTTCGGCTTAGGATATCGAGTGGGGATTTGGTAGTTATTGGTAGCTGCCGAGGAGTAGGAATAAGATTGGATTCGGTATGGGTTCGAGTCTTGTGTTGTTGTCGTCGTCGCGTGTTCTTGTGGTTGCCATTCCTGGTATTGTTGTTATGTTTCTGCCGAAAGGAACAGGGGTCCATTGGGTTAGTAGTGTTGCTTCTTGTTGTGGATTGTTGATTATTAAGGTGGTTGTCAGTATTGTTGAGATTTAGAAAGAATGGGGAATAGGATTAGAAGACGAGCCATAGTCGGCCGTCAAGTGTTGAAGTGGTGATTTTGTTGCGGATATTGGTTAGGTGGGATAGTTATACTATTGTGTTGGTTTGGGCCGTGTCGGTCGTCACCTAGGCTCTCTAGTCTCGTGTGACCCCGACGAGCCAAAATGGACATAATATTGCTATTAGACTTATGTTATTGACCTTTGACCCGTGATAAATGTAAACTCGAAACGTGAAATAACTCGAGAAAAATATAAATTATATTTGAAAGATTAAATGACACATTTATATGCTTATATTAGTAACTTTAAATATTAACTAACGATTAAACATCGTTACTTAATATTTATAAGTTACCAATAATTATTAAATAACAATTAATATGTTGCATAATGTTTTCTTACCAAGAAATATTAAGTGACGTTGAAACGTAATTAATATTTCTAAAGTTAAAAGGGAACGTTAAATAACTAAAAGAACGTTATTTAATATTTTATAGAAATAATAGATGAAACGATGTTTAATTTAATACGGATGAGTTATTTAACGTTTCGAGGGCACATTTATCAAGACTTACCCTTTAGGAGTTATTGGGGTTCGTGTTAGTATTTGCTGAGATATGGATTGGTTAACATTAATATTATCATCCGACACGGTTAACGGACTAATTGGGGGTACTAAACCCAATTAGGGTCGACAAACGTGTCGGGGGACAATATTAATGGGTGACCCATCCTACGACTTACCATCTCTTTAGTAGGTATGAGTAACTTTGGAATAACAAGTGTATTGTAGGAATTGTTGAAATTATCGTATTGGCAAATACGATAAGTATTCAATAATTCATACCATTTCCCTTGTTAAACTTTTGGTTACTCGAGATTGACTTTGGCCATAAGGTAGACTTAGTAACCATATAAGTATGATTGCTTTGGATGGAGTATATAGCTTTGACCCGGATGTTTCGTATTGGGTTTTGTCTCGTTTTGATTGAAGTCATATGTTACTCATCTCTTGGCGTGAGTACTCTTGAGTCTTTTCTCGATTCTCGTCGACTTCGCTTGTTTAGTCTTTGACGTGAGTTCACTTGATTATATGTCGTGTTCTCACCACACACACACTATGATACCAAACACAAACACAAATAAATGGATAATAAGAGATTTGGAGATAGAATATTGGGAATTACTTGGAAGTAGTTAACTTATGGAAGACTTGGTTCATCGCTGAGGATCTCGTGTTGGAATAAGTCTTGCATGTAGAAGGCTTCGCCGTTTTCTGTATCGATGTACCGCCTCTTTGATGCTGTTTTGAATCTGTTAGATGCTAGTTGTGTCAATTGTGATCTTTGCATTGCTGTGGCCTAGGTGAGTTCATAGCCCCTCTACTTTTACTAGTTTTTAAACTATTTTTGGGGGAGAATACATGCTCGCTTTCAATTAAACTCAAATTTGTTTATTTGGATACGTGAACTGTTTACTCAAGATTTGACTATTTTGTTGGAATATTTGATTTGGTTAATTGAATGCATTATGTGATTGCTTGTTTATCTATGTGGTATGAGATTTGTGATTGTGGTTTATGAAACTGTTACATGAGCTGGCTAAGGGTATGTCGCATCCTTGCGAATGCAATTTGAATTGGATTATGGAGCGAGGCCTAGTCGAGAACTAGGTAAGCTATGGAGTGAGGCCTAGTCAAGAACTAGGTAAGCTATGCAACGAGGCCTAGTCTAGAACTAGGTAAGTTGAGCATGTCGTATTCTTACGAGTGCATCGCATGTCGTATTCTTATGAATGCAAGAACATGTCGTATTCTTACGAATGTTGGGTATGTCGTATTCTTACGCATACAGATTGATTTGATTTAGTTTTGGACTTTGTGGTTTGACTTAGCCAGCGTAACAGGATAACTTTATGTGACTCTATATGAGTGTAGTATCTATGTGATTGATTATGATTCGAGTTGATTGATTATGAGTTGATTTCGGTTATTTGATTCGGAATTTTGATTTAAGCTGTGTAAAGTTTGACTTGTTGAAAAGGGTGATTTGAATTCGAAAATCCCTTTGGTTCAACTAAACTATTTTAAACTAAAACTCTATGGACTCACCAGCGTAAGCTGACCGTTTTAGCATGTATTTTCAGGATTAAGGCGTTAGCTCACTATTTGAAGGCGCTTGGCAAGGGGCATTGGTCATAGGCGACTCTGATATATATTTGGGACCTCTTTAACTTCTTTATGGGCCTATTTCCGCACTTCACTTATAAAATGTAAACTTAACACTTTTGTTAATGTATTTTATTCTCTATAAATGAAATAAAAACCGTTCTTTGTACTTATGTTGTGATACCAATTTCGTAGCACCCCAATGCATGTATGCTTCTGCTGGACCCGAAATTCGGGGGTGTTACATGAGATCACAAACGTGGTAAGACCAAGGTTGAGATCTCAAAGACATGGTAGCCAAGACCAAAGCCACGGCAAGGTCACGGCTAAGACCTCAAGGCTTTCTAAACCGAAATCATTATAACTATTATACATGTTTTACAAATTGAATACTACAACACTAGGGAACTTCATGTGAGGGGTTCATTAGAGTAAACCTTCGAGATGAGTTGTGGATTTACGATTTAAAGTGTCCTAGCTCCTCGAACGTTTACTGCATGACTTCTGAATTATGATGGCTCGAACGGTAGTACAAGATATACAAACTAAAACCATTTCATAAACAAACGTACATAAAACTACCAAGTACTACATCATGATCAATATAAATGACATATATAGGTTCGTCTATGTATTCTTAGACATTGTTCCAAACCTAAGACATATCATCATATTCTAGGTTACGCTTAGAGACTTTTGCGATTCGACTACTATTTTCATTACTCACTACATAACTTAAGGTGAGTCATAGCCCCTACTCTTTTCATACTTATTTTAACTCTTTGGGGGAGATACATGCTCAACTACTTGCTTTTGCTTTTACAAATACTCCGAAACATTTATACATGAATGTGTTATACTTGATTGCATTATACTTGATTGCGTTATACATACTTGTTACACTATACTTGCTTTCACTTCTACAAATACTCTAAACAATTTTACTCATATGCTACGCTAAACGTTTTTATTGTGTTATACCTAAACTTGTAAGTCTCCTCGCGAGCATCATAAAGTCTCCTTGTGATAACACATGCATTGGGTTTCGGAGATGAAGTGGAGCCAATGCTATTACCTTCCTTGTGAGCATCATAAAGTCTCCTTTGATAACATATGCATTGGGTTTCCGGAAATGAAGTGGAGCCAATGATATTCTATCTTTGTGAGCAGCATACCCATATGAGGTCTCCGGAGATGAAGTAGAGCCTCATGACTAATTGCTTAACTGTTGTGATGAACTTATACATGTCTTAATCATACTATATTTTAGCAGTGGGTTGTGAACACACAGGTTGCAAGTGTTGTATGGGCGGGATTTGAAACTGAGTGGATTCACAATGCCATTGTTGTGTGAACATTCTTTAAAGACTTTTCAACTGTTTTAAGACAAACTCTATGAATTCACCAACCATTGTGTTGACACTTTAGCATGTTTATCTCAGGTTAGTAAGGCGATAGCTAGTGCATGGAACATAGAGTCAAGCTGCATATACTGAAGACTTACGCTTTTATCATTTACCATTCAAAATATTTTGTATACATTTATATATACTTTGGAATCTCATGTTTGTAACTTTGAATTCATTAATCGAATGGTAACTTTTCAAAACGTCTCATTTAGAGATCGTTTTCTATAACTTGTACTTTGTATTATGAAGTAGGACCCCAGTAACACAGTCTTCCGCTGCGGTATTTTGGGGGTGTTACAGGATGCATGCTCGTTTTAACTAAATCCAATGATTGTTTATCTGAATACGTGGAATGTTTGATTAAGATTTGACTGACTAATTGATTGATTGATTGACTGAGATACTTGAATTGGCTATCCGAAGGCATTATGTGTTTACCTGATATATGTGAGCTCCCTAGCTCAAAACTATTTTCTTGAACATTTTTCAGGGCTTTTTGTTTTGATACTATGTGTTGACTTGATGAGGTTAGATGCGGTAGATTTTGCCTTAGGCTAAGGATGTTTGCGCCCTTAGAAAAGTGTATATCTCTACCTACGGCCTAAACCCAGGGCAGTAATGGGTGGTTCCTTACTGTAACGTGTTACCTGGCTAGTGACCGCAGAGGGGCCCACTCACTATAGACCATCTACCATTCATATGGTAGTAAATCTCTTGTTTGTTGATATGCGATGATATTGATTGTTATTATATGGGACCCTTGCGGAGGGCGGCCCATGGATGTGTTTGTCCGCTTCTTGTCACACATAGCGCTTAACTCTTTAGGTCCACAACTGGTTTTATTTTTACTTAAAGTTCTGAACTCACCAGCGTAAGGTGACCTTTAGCATGTATTTTCAGGTATAAGGCGATAACTCACTATTTTGAAGGCGCTTGGCAAGGGGCATTGGTCATAGGCGACTCTGATAAAATATTTGGGACGGATTCATTTGTTTAATGGGTCTATTTTCACACTTCTTTTATAAAATGTAAACTTAATGTTTTTGTTAATGCATTATTTTCTCAACGAATGAAATAAAAACCATTCTTTGTAACTTGTGTTGTGATACCAATTTTAGTAGCACCCCCATGCATGTATGCTTTCGCTGGACCCGAATTTTGGGGGTGTTACATGTGTGATAGCACATCTCGCACACCTTCGTATACGGCTATATGGAGGGTTAAGGGGTTGAAAGAGGGCTTCATATATTAGGAAGACATGCGGTAACAACTTGAACGAAAAGAAGCACAACTAGAAATATATTTCATCTTATACGAACAAAAATGTATACGCTGTAAGTTGACTTTAGAGACAACATTTTTTATAATATCTAAAAACGTAAATTAAAAATCCCATGTGAACATAACCCATGTATTGATGTAAATATAATAAGCTTTGACCAGCCAACTGTTGTGTGGCGCATGAACTTTGATTTTGACATTCCTTTTCTTTTGTTTTCCCTTAGATTAATCTGTTTATGCTAGTAATCTATTAACAAGAAACTTACAACTAAATGAGTGAACTTGTAAGCTTCTTTCTGCCCTGGTTATCCGGGAAAATAAGTTCTTAACTCGTATGTGCACAGCTTAATCAGTATTCAATTCCCTTGACCGTTAAGAAACTTATGAACACTTTACTAAAAGCTAATTAACGTCCAACTTACATTCATAAGTGTTCTCTGTATATTCTCTTGATTTGAAATTTTGAACAGTTGAGGAAAAGAACTACAGTAGTAATCTGGTGTGTAATGTGTGTGTAGGTTTGTCACCTCTAATAAAAATTTCTCAGAAGTTCAAAAAGAAATATATAAAATTATACATGCAAAATGAGTTCGTCTTGTCTTCTTCTATCCATGAACTCATGCAATCTTCTAAGTGCAACTTCAAGTGTTTCTTCACTCATATTTGCAAAACAAACTCTAAACCAACCGGCTTCCGAGCACCGACAAGAACTTCCTGGCGAGATATTGAGCTTAACTTCCTCCATTATCGTCTTCCATATCTCGATTTCACTTTCTTTCGTATCATCTTTCAAATAAGGACTCAAATTCATCCAACAAAACAACCCGGCATTTCCTTTCAGACACTCGATTCTAGCCTTTTTTAACCCCTCAACAATCATTTCATATCGTTTCCGCAATCTTTCCCTATTTATCTTTATGTATGTTTGTATAAATTCCTTGTTTGAGAGCATAGATGCCAATAAAAACTGCGTTTGTGATGAAATAAGAGTGAAACTTGACATGCGTCTAGCGGTTGTCACCACTTGGTCGTTGTAAGAATACACTGTCCCTACTCGGAAACCTGGGAGACCAAGATCTTTTGAAAGACTATAAACAATGTGACAACGTTCTGCTTCTTTGTAGTTTCTTGATTCAAGGATCTCTGCAATGCTCATGAATTCATCTGAGTGGAATACTGACCCTGAGTATATTTCGTCTGAGATCAAATGAATGTTTTTTCTCGTGACGAAGTCTAGGATCTCTTCTAGAACTTTCCGTTGGATGGTTGCTCCCAACGGGTTTGAGGGGTTTGTAATCAGAATCCCTCGTACATTCATGTTCATGGATGTTGCATGATCATAAGCAGATTCTAGGGCTTCGGGAGTAATTTGGAAATTGTTTGAGCTTTCGCAGTGGATTGGAATGATTTCAACTCCCGTCCTCCATCTCAAATCTCGATCGAATCTGAAACATTCAAGATTTGTCGATCACGTAAATAAAACATGCAAACTTACATATGTAATGACATAATAGTCTGGTAGCAATTTAACATTAAGACGAAGATAACAATTGTACCCTGGATAGTAAGGAGTTGGGACTAGCAATGCGTCACCAGGGTTAGCTAAAATGAAAGTTAAAAGCTCATTTGCAGCGGTTGCACCAGCAGTCAAAACTACTCTTTCGGGATCAAATTTTGCTTTTCCTCCTCTCACTTCTTCCATAAAACTGGTCATTGCCTATATAAACCAAATTTATACAAGTTAGATTCATGTAATCCTCATGAAAAACATGAAATATATGTTTGTACATATGATAAAATATTGTACCTTTCTAAAAGTAAGACGTCCATGATAATCTTGAAACAATGCATTCTCTCTAAAGCCGGAAACATTCTTGCCCCAGCTTACTGCTTCTTGGTTTGTTTCCAAGTATCCTTCAATCAAGTCGAACGAAACCTGTTCAAGTAAAACCAAACCCGTTAAGTCTCTTATGTTCATGCAGACGTAACTTAACTTTAAAGTTATGACGGGACTCGGTGCATTAGTACTTACCTGGTTTTCGGCTAAGCCCATTTGTATAACTCCAGAAGGATTATCTTTTTCATGATATGGATTTTCATCATAAGCCTTCCATCCAGCAAAATAGGGAGAGTTTTCTCCATGTGTTTCTGAAATTGCTATGTTTGATAGCCCAACACTTGGTTGTACAATCTCTATTGCCATTAGTGAAGCCTTATATTGCAAGTGAATTAATTGGTCTTATTGTTTGTGTGTGTTTGTTTTTATGAAACCTTTCTCTAATAACTCCCATTTATAGGAAAAGTCAATTCATAATCTTAATGCTTATTTTCTACTAATTTAAAGTGGTAATGCTATGGTAACTTGTATTTTGTTCATATAAAGTTGTAAAGCTATTTGGACATAGAGGGTTGTATAGTCAAACATTTTATTAAAAGGTTCCTTAAGATAGAATACATGTTAAATTTGGCATAGGGACCAATGAATATATAATTTTGTATTATAAGATTGAGCAATCAAAAAGTCACCTTTACTATATAAATGCAATATTGTTTATTCTTCGTGACAACTGTTTGATTTTTGTCATACTTGTGATGATCAACCACATTAATGTTAGATGTATTTTGTTTTATTTTAACAAAACATAACAATCAATCATGTATGCATTTCAAAGTAATTTCCATCATACGTAATATGCTTCTTTTTTTTTTTTTTTTTTTTTTTTTTTTTTTTTTTTTTTTTTTTTTTTTTTAAAGATGGTAAGGTGTCATTGTATATATAAAACGGCAATTGGTATCAAGTCTTATTACTTTGTGGATTTCAGGGGAAAAAAGTACTCTATGTTTTACTACACCATCCTATTTTAAGATGAATTTATATCTTGGTTTATGAAATGGTCAAGTTATTTTAAATTAACATCAAGCAGCCCTTGACATACCCCTTTTAGTAAAAAGTAAAAAACATGTTAAGCTTACTAATTAACGTTAAGTCAAGAAATTACTGTAACTTATATGATAACTATTTATGATTGTCATGAAACACACCAACAATATATTTCATAAATTAGTCCCAAATGTTTCGAGATTCCTCATGTAGTCATGTGTATATTTTGTTCAGTTTTTGTATGCATCATGGATGTATATGTGAGTTAAGAACAAGCTAGGTATACGTTAAAAATGTGCGTTTGCTGGGTTCAGATGACTGGTCTTTCTTCGGTTGTTGGTTTTTCATAGTCGTAACTTTTTCCGAGTCTTTATAGATTTAGGGTTTTTCTGTTAAATTTATCACTTATGTCTTTTTAATTTCTACCATTTTGCTACTTTTTATTTATATACTTGCCTTAATAAAATGTGAGTTTGTGTAAATATATACTGTACATGTGTTTTAATGTGAGTTTGGAGTCTAAAGATGTAGGCGTCGAGATTCCTTTGTTGTTTGATCAGGATCCTTTAACTACTAAGAAACTTCAATAAAAAATGTGAAATATTTGTACTTAAAAATCATATCATCAGATTTACAAATCGAATTTGACGTGGGTTTGATATGATAAAGATTCATGTTCAAATAAATTTCAACAACAACAGATTTGTAATGGTCTTATTTAGATTTTGATGATGAAAATAACCCAACCAACATATATAGGTACTATAAAATATGTTGATTTTTCTTGATTTCTTACTTCTTTGACTTTTCCTCGGCGCTATATGGTCTGCTAATAAATACTCCGTAATTACGAATGTAGACATCATATTTAGGTTTATACTTTGAGTAATTTCGGTAAACATTGTAAATATAGAAAAATATTAATCTTTTATTTTTACATAATAAAAGAATTACATCATTTCGGAGTATTTTTGCAAAACCCTTCTCATCGAAAAAAATTAGACCAATAGGAGAGCTCAATTTTGTCACGTAGGCAAAATCAAGCAACATGATTGGTCAATAAAAAGTCAAAATTAAATTGATTTTGTCAAACTTTAATAAATTTGGTGGAGAAATTTGGTTAAGAAAAAAAAACAAATAAAAATATTTGTGTAAATTTGTGAAAACAAAAACTTCAAAAAAGATGAAGTAATTAATAAAACTTTAGTCGTTGAATTTTACAAATATTATATAGAGCTAAGTGTAAAATTACAAGTTTTCATATTTTTAATAACTTAAAAAAAATAACAAATAACCCCTTACAGTTTATGTCCCTATATTTTATAAGATGAACTTTGTTTATAATTACATAAGTATTATTATTATTTTCATACTTTCGTCTATTAAAATTATAAAATTTTGTAAATATACGAATTAGTTTTAATATACGTTAAATAATTTTAAAACTAATATTCGTTTTAAACTTTCATCAATTAAAATATTTTTTTTACTATATACGTTAAATAAGAACTCATGTTATTTTATTTGAAAAGTTTAATTTATGCGTACACGCGTTTGAATATTAATACGGCTAAACTATTGCTGACGGAAATATGAATATCAAATGTAAGCACAGATTACTGTGATATGAAAATAAATATATGCTATTTTACTTATAACGACTTATGAAATTCTTATTTGAAGTTTATATATGGATATCCAGAAAACCATTTCTGAAAAACTGTACGGAGCATATTTTAACTTCATCAAAAGGACTTCCCTCACTACGAAAGGTGTCCCATGGATGGCATACTGATATCTCTCTTATTCGTGCTGATTATATGTTACTAAACTCGCACATTTTGTACAATACGATATAAATAATTAAAGAATTTTACAAAATATTATTATAATAGATATTACTACATAATAAAAAATCCTGGACAAGGTATTAGTTATACTTATATCACAATTTTCACGGGTAAATTCTTATATGCCCATATACTAAACTAAAATTTTAAAATAAATTTGATTTATGTGTAAACCCCGTGCGTGCACGAGACTTATAGCTAGTATGAACTAACATGAATTAATATGAATATGGTAATTTGAGTTCTTTTAACACCTCTTAAACCTCTACCATCATGACACAAATTAGAAATTCCCTATATTTTATATAATGACCATTGTAACTCGCGCATGTTTACTATTTAAACACTTGTTGAATAGCTACTTTTTCTTTGTGATGCGAGGAAAGTACTTGATTTTGATACGTTGATTACGTAAAAACTTAATCTGTGTTTTGAGCGTTGATTAATTACTACTACTTAGTTAACTATGGATGTCAACCAGCCAGTGGCAAAAATAGTAACCAACTTGCATCATATCTATGTCTTCTAGTGTTTCTTTTAGAAATTGGTTATGTTGTATATCTTCATTTGAATCCAATCATTAAGTTGTAAACTGAGCCTAATGATTGGTCATGTGCATGGTTAATTGATTATGTTTTTTCTTCTCAGGCTTCTTAGAGCTACTAATTGATACTTAGCTACATTACTAATTGAAGTCAACATTTTGTCTTCTAATTGTTAAAGTGCATTTTTTTTCCTGATTAGTCTCTATTTTGAGAAGAAATTAAAGTGGATAATTGCATTGATGAAATTAACTATATATATTTCCACTTGAAGCGATGCTATCAAGTCTTGGTGAAATTAAAGTTTCTTGACCACATGTCATCAAGTCTTGGTTTTGGAAACAAATTGCGTAGATGGATTAATGTTTGCTTAAAATATGCTAGAGCCTCAGTTTTAGTTAATGGAATTCCTACTAGTGAATTCTCTATCAAGCGAGGTTTAAGACAAGGTGATCCGTTAAGTCCTTTCTTATTCATTATCGTTATAGAAGGGCTTCACATCGCGTTAGAAAATGCGGTCTCTTCGGGTCTTATTCAAGGGGCTTCAATAGGAGACTCAGGATATAAGATATCTCATCTTTTTTATGATGCGGTGATTATTTCATACTGGAATTGGCAAAACATGATAGATATTATCTACGTTCTTCATGTGTTTTATATCACTTCAGGCCTAAAAATCAATCTCTAAATCCAACGTCTACGGTCTTGGATTGAATCGTCAAGATATTGAAGATATGGCTCATGATACTCGGTGTGGCTCGGGTACGGTTCCTTTTTCTTATCTCGGCTTACCTCTTGGAGCGAACATGAACCTCATTTCCAATTGGCAAATTTTGGTAGACCGTTTTCGAGCTAGACTCTCCTCTTGGAAAGCAAACACGCTATCCATCGGGGGTCGTCTAATTCTTATTAAATTAGTTCTAGGAAGCCTTGGGATCTACTATTTGTTAATCTTCAAATGCCTTAAATCAGTTCTTAATTCCCTTGAAGCGATGTGGGCCTCCTTTTTCTAGGGAGGTAGTGGCGAGAAAAAAAAAATCTCATGGCTTAAATGGGAAAATGCCATGGCTTCGTTTGAAAGGGTGGGCTGAATATTGGTAGCCTAAAAGCTTTCAATCTTGCTCTTCTCCAAAAATGGAGATGGCGTCTTGTTAACAATCCTGATTCTTTATGGGCTTTGGTCATTGTGGCTATTCATGGCATTGAAGCGGGTGTTGATCTTAAGGGCTGCTACTGTAATGGCGTTTGGGCATCCATCATTTCGACTTATTCAATGCTTCATAACCGTAACCTTCTCCCAATGAATACTCTTAGTCGTAAAGTGGGCAATGGTTTTTCTATCCGGTTTTCTAAAGATCCTTGGAATGGCAATGGCACTTTAATATCTAGGTTTAACAGATTATTCCATCTGGATACAAATGAGGACTACTTACTCTCTGATCGTAGAGTAAATGATTCATGGGTTTGGAATTGGAAGAGGCAAATTGAGGGTTCCAGAAATGAAGCTGCTCTTGATTCCTAGTCTCGGATTTGGGTCACGTTCAGATCCTTGATGAGCCTGACTCGTGAAGATGGAGTCTTGATGGAGACGGTCTTTTTTTGGTTCATGCAACGCGTGCTCATATTGATTCTTGTATGCTCCCTTCTTGTTCTCCAAGCACTCGATGGTCTAATATTCTTTCTCGTAAGGTAAACATTTTTGTTTGGCGTCTTTCTTTGGATAGGCTTCCTACCCGGCTAAATTTATCTTTGAGAGGCCTTGATATTCTAGCCATTGTATGCCTAATATGTAACGATGTGGTTGAAATGGTGGATCATGTTTTCTTTGGTTGTGACCTTGCTTTTGATGTTTGGCGCCTTGTCAGAAGATGGACCAATATAGCTAGATATGCCTTCTTTTTCTTCTTCGTTAGGCTACCTTCAATGGTTCGAAGATTGGAGAGCCTCTAGAGATGTTAAGGATAGAGCGTACGTCATTTTTGTGGCTTTGTTATGGTGCTTATGGCATTATCGCAACGGTGTTACTTTTTCCTCTCACTTGTTTAGGAAACACGATCTTTTTTATTTCATTCATACTTTTTCTTATTCTTGGTTAAAAAATAGAGGGCGTAATGTTACTAGTTGGCAGGGGCGGAGCCAGGATTTTTAGTCAAGGGGGGCCAATCGTACTTAAGGCAAGTTATAGTGATGGGTATTGTTTCAGAATTTAATCTATAGTGTTGTTTTTTATTGTTTAAGTTATTAATTATTGAATTTTGTAGGTATGCCTATAAAAGAAGGGTGACTGAATGTAAAAAACTAGTAGAAAAATGGCTCGTATTTTAAATAAATAATAAATGAAGTGGGTTGATTAAGGGTGGTTCAGCACCCACTAGTCACCCTACTAGCTCCGCCCCTGCTTGTTGGAACTCTTGGCTTTTAAAGCCTTTGTAGTCTTTTTGTAGCTTCTTGCTAGTTTCTCTATATATTCGCCGTTTAAAAAAAAAAATAAAAAAAGAAAAAAACTATATATATTTCCACTAGACTTCTTATAAAAATGACAAGATTCATTCATGACATATATAGCATGTGGTGTTTATACTTTCAAACATAGGGTAAATTCAAGTTTACTATTTGTTGCCTATATATCAATTAGTACACATTACCTAAACATATAATTTGAACTCGAAATCTTTAAATAATACCAACAAAATCTTTACCAGGCCACTTAAAATAAACCAACTTACTCATCTTCATGAAAAGAAGGGGATCAAGGGGGACAAAGAATTGAATATGGTGTTTGATGAACAAAGTTACACTAATGTTCTAATTAAACTTAATATTCAAACATTAGAAAGACAAATGTAATAAGATTACTAACTCATGTTATTAACAGAAAGGACCAACTTGGGTTCCCTCAATTATATGCTCTAAAATTTTGTTTGTTTTCTTTTTAGATAGACTTCAAGTGATCCTCCAAATAGATCTGATCGAGTACGACAAATGTAGTTATCACTGATGATTTGTGTAGTGTCATTTATATGAAGCTAAAATATTTCAATATTTGTGTAGTGTCAATGTGTCATTACAGATGATTTGATCAAGATAGTGAAATACCAGTTTAAAATGACACAATAGTTAATTTCTTTTTGGCTTATTGACCATGAATGCAATAATAATAAGGTCAAAGGTCTGAAGTGCCTTGTAACATTTCCATTTGGTGCATATATATACCATTTGAGAAGAAATGACATATATGACTATGATTGTTTGGTTACTTGACGTGACATATTTATACCCAAAAGTTTGTATTACTTCATAATTGCATCAACCAATATACATTCGTTATTGGTTCGAAATAAAAAAGATACATATGTTTCGGTGTGATGTCACAAGCAAAAAAATATAATTAATGACGTGTAGCTCAGTTGGTAATAGGTTGAAGCATCTTTACACCCAACAAGTACAAGGTCAAGGGTTCGATCATTGACACCCTCATTGCCACAACCGTTGAGTGAGTCATGTATGCTCACACGTTATGAAAAGACATTTGATCGTGAGCCGGTTCATGTTATTGGTTATTAACTTTTTGCACCCTGCAAGAAAAAAATATTACATCTAACTGTAAATCATTTGAGAAGCATGAATATTGAGGTTGGTCCATCTGGTGGTTGTTGTAGTAAAGGGTACAAACAACTATCATATATTAAAGTCATTCTTGATTTTTTTTTTTTTTTTTTTTTTTTTTTTTTTTTTTTTTTTTTGGCCAAAGACATAACATCATTAAAGTCCATTAACGAGATTGGGTGTTGTTGTAGTTTCTTAAATCACATATTCAATCTATCCAAACTGGACTCAACTTACTAAACCTGTTAGTAATTCAAAAATGCAAATTAACTTTACTTTATTCATCAAGAATATTAAAAGGGCTCCATTTTTATTAAACTTTGTAATTATTGTTTCCTGTTAATTATTTTGAGATGGAAGGAGTATATTTTAATGTCGAGTTCATCATATATCAAATAGCATATCTTGATATGTAAAAAAACCGTGAAAGAAAATCATGAACTAAAAGCAAGACTTTAAAATAAAGTAATAATAAAAATGATTTAGCATAAAAGGAATACTAGTTATAATACCTGTGCACGCACAGGGTTTTTTAAATTTTGTTTTAATTATGTATTATTATGGATTAAGAAATGAACCACTTAACATGTTTCAAATGGTTTTACTTTGTGGACTAAAAATAAAAAATAATATGTATATGTTGTAACCTACCTATTATCTTAGAAGAGTGCTTTTGAATTAAAAATCATATTTTATTATTTAAGCAAATCACATGATGATACTTGACTTGCATGAGATGTTAGTGATATATGTTTTTAGTTTTGCAAACTCGTGCGATCAATTTACGATGTGTTTTGTAATTGTGTTCTTTTACTTTTATATAAAGTTAGGTTATCACCTAAGTAGTTTTTTTTTTTTTTTTTTTTTTTTTTTTTTTTTTTTTTTTTTTTGATATAGGATGTGATTGCTATCAAATAAAGATTGTAATGCGTGCAATTTTTTTTTATATAATTTAAGAAAAACGCTTTCTATATTAAACAATGACTATTTAACCCATGTGTTTGGTTGTTTTTTTTTTTTTTTTTTTTTTTTAATAATTAGCTTTGTATAACGTTTTTAACTGACAGACATGTTGAGTTTGAGGTGGATTTTGTTGTTTAACTTTAACTATTGATATCATGTTGTACAAAATGTGGGAATTTAGTAGCACATAATGAGCGTTGATAAAGTTAAAATATGCTCCGCAAAGTTTTTAAAATGTTTTTATGGATATCCATATACAAATTTTAAATAACAATTTCATAAGTTGTTGTTATAAGTAGAATCGCGTGTATTTATTTTCATATCACAGTATCGTGCTTACCATTTGATATTTATATTCCCGTTACTTATAATTTACCCGTATTTCAAACCCGTGTACAAATAAATTAAACTTTTAAATAGTAACATGAGCCCTTATTTAAAAAGTATTCTTATGGATGAAAGTTTAAAACTATAATTAGTTAAAAAAAAATATTTAACGTATATTAAAACTAATTCGCATATTTATCAAATTTTGTAATTTTAAAGGATGAAAGTCTAAAAACTAACACTAATACTCATGTAATTTTAAACAAAGTTAATATTATAAAGTATAGGGGGTATAAAGTGTAAGGGGTTATTTGTATTTTTTATAAAGTTATTAAAAAACATGAAAACTTGTAATTTTACACTTTACTCTATATAAATTATTTAAAATTCGATCACTAAAGTTTTATTAATTACTTCCTCTTTTTTTAAGTTTTTGTTTTCATAAATTTGACACTTGTATTTTTATGCATTTTTTTTCTTAACTAAATTTTTTCACCAAATTTATTAAGTTTGACCAAAATCAATTTAATTTTGACTTTCTATTGATCAATCAAGTTGCTCGATTTCGCCTACGTGGCAAAATCGAGCTCTGTTATTGATCTAATTTTTTTTCCAATGAGAATAGATTTGCAAAAACACTTCAAAATGATGTAATTCTTTTATTATATAAAAGATATGATGTAACCAGTGTGAGTTTCGGAACATTTATGGATTTTTCTGACCGTAATGTTAATTCTCGTATTAGATCATAAATTTTTATGACACGCTTCTGGTAAAAAAAAATTGTGTTTATAGCTTATCATAAATGCATTGGGTGATATTTAGTTATGGTTTAATGTAATCATTAGTTAGGGTTACACTTAAAACTTTACAGGTATAAAATATTAGTTTGTGTGTTATAGTTGGTGACTTGGCCGACATCGAAGATGGTTTTCCTAACAGTGTATCCTAATACGATGACAGAAACATGTTTAGCAAATCTTCATGCAGGCCAAATGACCCCACTTTTTAGATTATGATTTTTATATTGTTTAATTTAATCCATTAAAACCATATAATCCCGTAATGTTTGTTTCAAAAACTAGATAAGCAGTCAGCTATAAAGTGAGTTGATCGATCTCATCAAGCTTTTGCAATAAGCAAAATCCTTGGTTAGGATATACATTTTTTTTTCTTCGAACCGTAAAATAGATTTCATTTTACGAGTCCCAGAAGTACTAACTACTAACAATTACAATATTGTTCACGCCTAACATGTATGCCAGTGGCAACCACAAACAAAAATATTTGTTGTTTAAAATCTCATTGGACTACTTGATATTTTACACGAAACTTATTTCTGTCAAAAAAGATAATTAATTCTAAGCATTGTGATCCAGGAGCTTCCACATCAGTACTCCTAGTAAGTAATCCAATTTCATGATATTTGTTCTTATTTTATTTAATAAAAGTCATATCCACATGCATACACAATAACACAAAGGTACGTGTATTAGTACGTAGCGTCACAAAATCTGTAAATAAAATACGAGGATTAGTTGCAATTGTCAAACTTTTATTAATTCTTTTAAATTCTACTAGGAGAAAATAAAACAAGATGTAAATTCTACTTTGATTTTCAAAAAGGCAAATTAAGCAAACTATTGTAACTTGTAAGTGTGTCCTAACGCTTAGTTACATAGCCTTCTCTGATGAGTTTTAAAGGCCTTGTGCAAAATTTGTACCTAATTAATATGCCTACAACTTTGACTGATATTTTTAAAAAAATTAACTTCGACTCTCTGTATGGCGATTTAAAAAAAAAAAAAAAACCCTTACATCCCTAAATCGACTTTTCATTCATTCATTCGATCCTGCATCATTGATTCTTGATCTTTGTGTGATTGTTCTATTAGGATTTTTCTGTGAATCGTGGTGCTGCTACTAAGGGTACATCGATTGACTATCATTTACTCTATTATTCGATTTAACCTCTTTATTACTAATCGACTAGCATAAATTGATTCATCATGGTTGGTGGTTAGATACTGGTCCGAGTTTGTTTAAACCCTAACTTTCTAGTTAGGGTTTCTTGGTGTTTACTGGTCGATTATTATTTGTTGTGGAGTTGTGGGTTTGAGAGATGATTAAGCAAGGGTTTCTGAATAACAAGAGCAAGAACACATCAGATGGTTCTACTAGCTTGATGGGTGCTGCTTCTAAGGGCAGTGATGTTGTTGGGGATTCGGTTTCTGCACATGCTGAGGGTAATTCTCAAGGAGGTTCGATTGAGGTGGACAAGGTTGGTTTAGGTGATGATGTCTCATCACTCCTACGTACTCAGAAAGTGGAACCGATTCCACTTACGAAAGATACATCACATGGTGATGACTTGGAGCAGGTTACAAGTGCTGAAACAGTGAAGCACTTGCTATCTAATGCGCATAAGAATTTTGATGAAGCCATGACTAATATTCAACGTGAAATTGTTGCTAATAAGGCTTCCTCTTCAAGTGGTATTGGGCATAATTCTAATTCGAATGTTTCTGGTCCTAATGTTTCTAAGGATGATACTACTAGTGGAGTGAAGTCGGTTTCTTATGCGGGTGCTACTTCTAATGAACCTCAGAAACACGTGTCTAATTTTCGGAGGTTGGAATGTAGCAAAAAGAAGGATGATGTTGACCTTTCAGTTCCATTGAAAGTAGTAGAAGAGGTAAACACGAGGTTTGAGAATACTCTATACGGTTATTTCCTGGGCCAGCGCCTTGCTTTTCCTGTTGTTAATTATTATGTACGCAATGCATGGGCTAAGTTTGGTGTGCAAAAGGTAATGATGAATGCAAAGGGATTCTTCTTCTTTAAGTTCAATTCGAAGAAAGGTGTTGATGATGTGCTTGAAAACGGTCCTTGGTTGATCAGAAATGTTCCTATTATTCTTAAACCATGGACTTTGAACGCTAATCTACTTAAAGAGGATTTGACTAACATCCCGGTGTGGGTTAAATTCCATGATGTCCCCCTTGCAATGTTTTCTGATGATGACCTCAATCTTCTTGCCACAGTGATTGGCACGCCCAAAAGGTTAGATGCGTTTACAAGCCAAATGTGCAAGGAATCGTGGGGCCGTAGCAGTTTTGCTAGATGCATGATAGAAGTGAAGTCGGATGAGGTGCTTCGGGACAGCCTCACTGTTGATATACCATTACTTGATGGTTCGGGTTCGACTATTGAGAAGATACGGGTTGAATACGAGTGGCAACCACCTCGCTGTGATAAGTGTAAGATATTTGGTCATACTATGACTGACTGTCCTAAAGCTGTTATACCTCCTGTTCAGCCTACTAAGCCTGCTAATGATAGTTTCAAGACTGTCTATAACAGGAAGAAAGGAAAACAAGGTGGTCCTACAATTCCGGGTAAAGGAGGGTTTACTAAACCTGTTGTTGGTAAGAAGTTTTAATATCAACCAAAAAAGACTCCTCCTGAACCTAAGAATGTTGGTGGCACTAAGAAGAAGACTTCTGATGTGGCTAGTTCTAGTGGAACAAGGATTTCTACATCTAACCAATTTGATGCTCTTAATATGGATGATACGGATGTGCTTGGCATTCCTACTTATGACACTTACCAGGATGTGGATACTGGATGTACAAGGGAAGTTAATGAGGATGAGTTGGTTAAGACTGGTACTACATCACAAGAACCGCTTGTGAGTGATTCAATGGGAACTAAGGAAATTGGTTCAACTCCTATAGTTGATAAAATTAGTAAGCTTGAAAAGCTGCTTATAGATGGGAAAGCTACTCTTGTGGATGATGAAGGTCATCCTATTCCGTCCGCCTCTGTCACTAAGAGGGCAAACCTTTTTTCCAAGGTGGGTGAGGTTGTGGTTTCTGATAGTGAGGAAGAGGAGGTTCTTAACACGTTCGACGAATCAGCAAATCTTTTTGGTGGAGGTCATGAACGTGAAGATGCACTACAAGAAAAGGGGGTTTTTAGGACGAAACTTTTTGGAACGGTCAAAAAATCGTGCCAAATACACGTATTTGGCACTTGTGGGGTAACCGTGACAAAAAGTTAGGTATTTGGGACGGCTATTAAGAAATTGTTCCAAATACGTATGCGTTTGGAACGTTTTCTAATAATGGTGCCAAATATATGTGTATTTGGAACAGTTTGAGTTACCAGTGCCAAATATTTATGTATTTGGGACGGTTGGTACCACCAGTGCCAAATGTGTATGTGTATTAGGAACGGTTTCTGCTTTTGGTGCCAAATACTCATGTATCTGGAACGGTTGGTACAAACGGTGCCAAATACTTATATGTATTTGGAACATTATCTAATACTGGTACCAAATACTTATGTATTTGGAACAGTTTATATAAGTTGTGAAAAATATACATGTCTTTGGAGTGATTTTTATAAATTGTTTTTAATTCTTATGTATTTAGAGCAGTTTTAAAAATTGACCCAATTTACACTTTTTTCATCAGTTGTGGACTATATTTTGTTTTTTTTTTCTTAGACATCAAATTAAATTTTATAATCGATTTTATTAATTTACTCTAATATTCAACAGCCATTCGTCATTAACTTTTAATCTCTATAATTATTATATACAACGAATTAATATATATCATATTACTTAAAATGTGTCGTCTTCAAATTTTTGGTGAGTTAACTTTGTTGTTTCTTAAATAACATTTTTTTCCTTTAAGGTCAAGTTAAAAATATCCGTATTGTATATATAAAAGCGGATAAACATATGATTGAGGTCATCAATGTTCAGGTTACATGGCAGGGCGAGTTTGAGAGTTATAAAAAAATGAGCCAAGCTTTTTTTTTTTTTTTTTTTTTTTTTTTTTTTTTTTTCGATAGGTGTAAGAATAACTTCATTCATAAAATTTGTTAGACGATTATTAAGTGTCCAGGCTCAAGCCCCTTTGGTCTGTTAAGGTCTATGGCTTAACTAAGGCACCCCCAGCTATTTCTGACCTATTTCCCCGGCTAACCCCAAACGTTAGCTAGTAAGTTTGAACCTTAAACCTATTGTTAGAAATTTAATGGCTTACCACTAAGCCATTTGATTATGTTTATTCATATTATATATATCAATAGTTAAATAGTAATTGATAGCTTATAGGAGCTTTAGCCAAACTGGCTAAAGCCCATACACTTGAATAGCCCCACTAAGGCCGCAACACATCATAACTTACCTGGGAATCGATTTCCCAGGACAGGCTCGGCAAACACGGGCAATAACAACATGACTGGAATAGGACCGTTGCAACGTACAAATATGTGTCACTACAATACAAGGCTAGATGATGCAACACCCATGCTATAACATGCATAACGAAGATTCAAATGCAACTGATAAAAAAACTATATTATATTAAATAAAATTTACTTAACCACTTAAAAACGTATGATTAATTAAAAGTTTCAAATGTATTTTTAACCATAACTTTCGATAACAACTCGAAACGACAAGCTCACACTACTACAAAAACAAGAACAGAGAACCCTGCATGGAGACCTTTTTACTAACAGACAGCTCTCAAAAAACTTTTCCATAAAAAAATAGGATCAAGGCTGTATTAGTAAAATACATCAAGACCGGTTTATAAAAAAGCGCTATCTAGACATGTTGCTAACTTTGAAATACGCCTTTATTTTTCGACCCATAAATACCATTTTTTAAACCAACACCGGTCTATCATCTGTGCTAAGACGGACCTAAGAATTTTTAGAAGGTGTTGCGTAATCTTTTTTTTATTATGAGTACTAACTTTCCCTATAAAAATTTTATTAGGTAAAATTGAATATTGGACATGTTAATAAAAAACATATTTCACACTTCATGACCTAAAATTGAGTAACCTCTGCGACACCCGGTTCCCAACTCCATCCATGCATAAGTGTGTGGCGGGACTTAAAAATTTTAATCATCGTATGGCGGGACTTCAAAATTTTAATTTTCATCCCAAAATTCATTCCCACTCCTACCCCAACAAACTGAACCAAAATTTTCATCTAAAAAAACCCTAACCCCCTTCTCCTTAATCTCTCCTGTCACCAAACCATCTCCACCACCATTGCCATCATCAAGCCACCAAATCATACTATAGCCACCATCACCCTCCATCTACATATGAACCCTAACCCTCCATCTTATCTTCACTGCTGCTGTCATTCCACCTCACAATCCTATCTCGCCATATTTTTGGAGAACACACATTTGTAGCACCCTTTTTCTCGGAAAACACCAGGTACTTTTATTTGTATTTATTTCGAATTTATATATAACTTTAGTTATTTTTATTTTCTTTGCTTATGAAAAAGGAGTGTTATTTGACTAAAGGCTGAAAGAAGAATTAATGTAAAACTTGTTAACAAAATGAAGGATATTTTAATCTGATTAGTTTAACTAATGGAATTTATCATACAATTATTGAAACTAAAGGTTCGATTGATATGGCGGCCTGAGTTTTCGTACTATCAAATTTGATGTATGGAAGGTGTTCGATGAAATGCCCAAGAGAAAATTAACATAATTTTTTGATTGCTCGATCAAGTGAATATGGACCTTTGTTGTGATTATCAATTCGACAACGGATAAGTGATAGGGGGACTTGTGGTCTAGTACTTTGAAAGTATGGTAATAGGAATTTACCTCTTTTTTTTGCCTTGAGATATGAAAGTAGCGAATTGAAAGTATGAAAGTAGAATTTCGAGACAAGGTGTTAACATTGTAGCGTAACATAACTTGTGTGCCAGGCTGATTTAAGCAAGCTTAAACAAAATAGATATGGTCTATGGTCTTAGGCATTTTTTGTATGAGTTATTCAGCGATTATTTAGCGATTCCCGTGCTGTGGTGAGATTTAAGGGGAAAAAAAAGAAAATGGAGAAGTGAGGGTTCAACATGCTGTTTGTATTTGTGTGGTATTGATTACTATGACTATTCTGAGTGTAAATGTTAATATTTTGGAATTTTGTATGTGAATGAGCAATCCCGTATCTTATTACATTTGCTGATGTTTGTGTATATGCCATTCTTGTGTCTTGTAGATATTTTCGACTTTATCAGTGGAATGAGCGCTAGAGCACTTAAGGACCTCATACTGGTCATAAAATAGGAAAATATCAGATAATTATTCTAGGTAATACTCAACAAGTCCATGCTCTCTCTCAGTCTTGCTCATTTTATTTGGTAAGTGGCAGTTTTGGAAAAATGGTTAGGTCGGATAGGCTAATAACAGGTTAGAAGAATAACTTTTTGTACGGTCAATTTATTTGGAGCAATTAAATTTATGATGAGGGCAATCATATTGAAATGCGTATTGTATACAGGTTTACTTGATGTATGAGGACGTTCACATAGGCGGCGAGATATATAATGATGCATTAGCTTCGCATAGGTATGGCTAAACGAAAAAACACCAGGTTCTCAACCAAATTTGGATTTATATAATAGTGTTTGTCAACATATAGGCATCAGTAGTACCCTGAGCATGCATAATATTTATATAATTGTGTTTGCTAGTTGAACTTGAATTGACTAAATTACTATATCGGAAACATGTTCATAAGCTATTTACAGCCTTTGGATTTAAGTGAACCCCTTAGAAAATAAATGTTATTATAATTCATTTATAGGGGTATTCAGTAAAAAAAATGCAATAAACTGAGATAAGCAAATTCAGATTTATATCATAGTGTTTATCAATATATATCCAAATCCAAATTGAATATTCAGTACTTCCCTCAGTATGCATAATATCTATAATTCATAATATCTATTGGTAATGCTGCATTAGTAATTTACTAATGTAAAAGTTTCAATTATTAGTCAACATCCAATTATGTATATACTTACTAATATGCATTTACTGATATATGTAGTTTTATGAATATGCATTACTGGTTTATATCTTACTAATATGCATTACTAATGTAAAAGTTTCAATTATTAGTCAAAACAATATATTATTCAACATATTAATATGCATTACTGATGTAGTATATCTTACTAATATACAATCACTGATTATGCATTACTAATGTATTGCTTCCAGGAATTAAAATAGTCAACATCCAATTATGCATATCTTACTAATATGCATTATTGATTATGCATTACTGATATAGTGTCTGGTATTGGGTATTGCGCTTTTAAAAATATTAGGAGAAAAAAATAAATAATGATTTTTGAGTTTTATCGGGTTGACTCGATAATCCGATAGCATAAATTTTGACCCTAACATGACCCGATAACACTATCAGGTTATCGGGTTCGGGTCTTTTGACCCGATTTAACCTGACAACCCAACCCTACTGACACCCTAGGTACAAGTAGTAAAATACTTATGTTCACTTACGTAATGCATTTTTACAATGATTAGCTTGTGACACACCCTTGTCTGTTACGATATTTACAATTATAGTCACCACATATATAACTCTCTAATTTTATTACCATTATCATAATCTGTTAATGTTTTGACAACTTATCAATTTTTCACATGATAGTTTAATGCTTAACTTTAATATATAAAAGTTTATATTTTTTATGTGCAGATTTTCTCTTCGAAAGAGATATCGGGGAGTTCATAACAAAGGATGAAGTTGTTGTTCTCCTAATAGTTTTTAGGCATTGCGCTTCAAAAGAGATATTGGTTTTTTATTTTATTGTATTCAAGTGATCATGTTGACTTGATTTTATGGATGATTGATAAAAATTGTGTTGAATTTATTTTTGGCTTCAATTGAATTAAATTTGCGCATGTACTCGATGATTGGTTAATATGATGGTGTACTAAAAACTATTTGTAACGGAAAATGGTGCTAATACGCGTTAGCAATGATTACGCAAACTGTGCCAAATGATTTATAAAACGAACGTAAAAGCGTGCCAAATGTTTTTTTTGGCAAGGCGGATAAAAATCCGCCTAATACCTTTGGCACAAAAACGGAAACCGTGCCAAAGACGTTTGTCACAACAGATAAAACCGTCACAGTTAATTTTGGCACGGTAAATAAAAACTGTGCCAAATACAAGTTTGGCACGGGAGATAAATTGGTTCTAAATACGCATTTGGCACGAGATATAAAAGTGTGACAAACGCCCTTTTTGTAACGGAAGATTGTCATCCGTGCCAAATACCTCAGTCATGGCACAACAAAGTTAAACTGTCCCATGGACCGTGCCAAATACTATTTAGCACGGTTTCAACTCGATCCAAATGTATTTGGCACCCTCATATTTAGGACGGAGCCAAAACTGTGCCAAAGCCGTGCCAAATAGCATTTGGCACGGATTTTTGAGTATTTGGCACATTTTTGCACCCTCCTAAATACCCGTTTTTCTTGTAGTGATGAGCTTGATGACTATGATGATTACTCGAAGCAAATTTACGATCTTCCAGGGGAATTGGATGCTCTTAATGCCATTTATGGCTTTAATCTCCAAGGTCGTAGGAAGTAGTTTATACGTTTGTCCGAGTCTTTCAATATTATGTGGTAGTGGTTTTGTTTTCTTGTCTAGAAAATAGGAAGTATCTTGTTATGTAAGCTTTTCGCCTATGTAATGGGCTGAGATATGGGATTCACTCATATCCGTTGTACTTAAATGTTTTTTGGAGTAATATATTTACCGGGTCGTTGACCTTTTACCCAAAAAAATATTTTTAAAAAAATTAAGTAAATAGCCTTGCGATTAGGCGTATATATCATAATTGATATTGTATCGTTAACTCTAACATTTCTGTTGGTGTAAAAGCTTTTGAGAGCCGCGATATATAGAATGTAAACTTCTGGCACGTTCAAAATTTTGAGGTCTTATACTACACATTGCACATCCTCAAATACTGCCCTGCCGACGTATGCCATATAAACATCATATCATTTAATAATCTTTAATAAATAATAAAGAAGGTCTGGTATTGGAGACAAGTAACGACCACGTATCCGTGTCAAGAATCGTGTATGAACTCAAATCTTTTGTAGCATAAAAATTATATTGTGCATATCTATTTAGATCTCATCCGTTGATTACTATAACCACTACTTGATCTGTTTTATATTTTATACTTTTTGATTGTTGGATTTTCCAATGTTGGATGAGGGAGTATTTAGGAGCTTCCACACTAGCTTAGTACTAAAACAAGGAATATTTCTTAATCACTTCCACTAATCCTTTAGTAATATAAACACGTTTTAATTACATTTAAAAATGTATTAAAGGATCAACGCTGCTCAAATTTTTGCCAATTATTATTACTATGAGAAATTGAATTAGTACATAAGTATGAGTAACGATATATTGTTTAGAACTAGCTTAGAGACCTGTTGACACCGGGTAATTTTTTTTACAGAAATAAGGAATGAGATGATAAGAAAAAGGATAACGTAAACATGTTGCATTGAATACCATGTTTATCATAAACGACAACTTTCAAGGCTTTTTCCTTAATATTGTGGAAACATCAATAAAAGTAAACGACAAAATGTAATTTTAAGCAAGCCAACAAATGTAAACATGTTACATTGAAATGAGGCCAAGGTTCATACATTACATGAATTAAAAGTTGAAGTTTCATAAAAAGTTAACTATTAAATTTAGGAGACTTTTCCGGATCAAATGCTAAGTGTGCATTATCGTAATCAATGTAATCCAAACTCTCCTCGTCACTATAAAAAGGCACATCAGTTGAATCATATTCTTCAAAACAAATGCTTGACGGATAATATTCCTTCTCATCTTCAGAGATTTGACGGTCACTTTCTTCCTTTGCCAGTTTTTTTGCTTCATCGGTCCACCACTTGTACCACTCGTTAACATCAAACTTTTCATCTTCTTCAAATTCATTAGCCTTATCTTTATCGTTGGCTACACGTAATAGACGAAGTTGATAAAAAAAAAACTTAATTGAAACTGTTGTTCAAAAGCGTACATAAGTTTTTACATACCTTTGCTTGTTTCTTGAACACTTGAAGCTTCTCTATGAAAACGTGTTTTCCTAAAATTACATAAGCATTTGATAATCCAGAATAGCTCCTAAAACAAAGTGCATCAAAAATATAATTTGAATGTTTACGTGTTTGAATGTGTACTTACTTTGCGTGGTTCTCTTGGACTTTTTGGCTGTCATCCTCCTTCTGCACAACACATCGGCTTCTCTTGTTACTTTCAGACATTATATAAGAATTAGAATGGCAGATTTTTCTTTAAAGATTGTATGAAACTTGTTTTGATATCTGATTTAGGGAAATGAGGTTGAATAAGAAATTTTTAGAAACTAAAGAGTCCTATGTTTAATGAAAATTTAGTTAATGTTTCTTGGTCAAATGATTCAAACGTATTAGTGGAATGGAATGTTGAAAGTCCCATGTTCATGCAAGATATTTCTTTAGAAGTTCATGCAAGATAATTCGTTTATTAAAAGTTCTTATGGAATAATAATTGTATTGTTCTTATGTTAAAAGTTCTTATGGAATAAGAATTTAGTTGTAACTTTAAATGACACCAAAGGTTCCATGTATTAGGTAAGTAAAATATGTTGTTTTTTATAACATATAGTAGCTTAGAATATATAATAAAAGTGAGAACATGAGAAAGTAAATCGAACATGTGAATTTTACATACCTTTTTAAGTTTGAATCATAGTCCTTCAAGCACTTCTCTATACACGACATTTGTTGTAGTTTTGGAGACATTACCATCACGATCACAAACGACAACCTTCAAACCTTTCTTGCTTTTTACTCTTGATACACCAACTTTAGAAAGTGATTGGCCTTGGTTTTTGTTGATTGTCATGGCAAACGAAACCGAGATAGGATATTGTTTCCTGAAAATATTTAGTGGCAAACGCTTATCTGATGGAGTAAATCCTCAACCTTGTGCAAATGACGTATCCGCCCCTTTCATAATATACCAAAAATTGATTTCCAAAGTACACTTATAAATCATAATTCAACATTACAACACTACCATACAAAGGGTCACAATAGCTAAATCTTTATTCTTATGGTTCAACGTTACAACGCTAACATACTACAAAAGTAAAGTCTAATATACGACCATCTTTACGTTCAACTGAGTAAAGGTTTGAAGGAAAATGTGGCAAAGCAATCAATATTGTACAGATTAAACTTTACCATTTTAGCAGCTTATTACATAAAGAATGTTCTGCAATAAATTTGTTCCCTTGAGAGCTTGACCTAACTTATCCAACAATAAACCTTATAAATGGGTCAACTTGGGATATGTACTACATCAAACGGGTTATAAGCAAAATACAACCATCCATTTTTACATTCAAAGTTAAAACTTGGAAACTGTAATGGATACACAGGCGGGAATTCATATATGGAGTTATTCAAACTAAATTTCCTCTAGTGGATTACATGGATAAACGAAGCTATAGAAGTTGTAAGACCAAACATTATGTGCAAAATAGTAATCATCCTGAAAATCACTTCTAAAAATTAATATTTTCTTTTACAACGGGTACAAAAAGCCATAGAATATGACACATTCAAATATGAGAATGGCATACCCTCTGAAAGCAAGAAGTATGGCCGGTAGATAGTGGAGAATGGAAATAATTAAAGTAGATTACAGTATCTGCTGAGGTGATAAGATACGAAAGCAACTATGATAGTGGTAGATATATTTCAATTTTGAGAAGGAAAATTAGTATAGCCAGTTTCTGATAGAAGCTCATATTCAGATCGACTAAAAGCCAAGATCGGTGCTAAAACGAAACTACATAAACACATATAGGAACCACAACAGAAGGCCGACAGAATTTGCACCAATTACACATACGTGACTTTTTCTTGTCCGCCTCAGTATTCAACTAAGTTGGTTTTACCAACGATATTGGCCTTTTATCGATCTGAATGCTGACTACTAAAAAAAATGTGGATGCTATCTTTTGATTTTGAAAAAGCAAAACAGTTACTGCTAACATCATGGATGTGAATCCAAATAACATCTAAAACTTCATGACACAAATCGTAATGCTTTAGATAGCTTACAATCATCCTATAACCTCGTAAACCAACAAAAGTAACGTTACCAACTTTACGGAAACTAAATAAGCTCATAAGGTGAGAAAATAAGGTAACCAACAAAAGTAACCTTACCAAGTTTACGGAAACTAAATAAGGTCATAAGCTAAATAAACTTATATTTGTACTAAAGTATACTTATTCTTAATCCTCAAACAATAACCTAAGTAAGCCCATATCACAAAAGCTTAAAAAAAAAAAAAAAAAAAAAAAAAAAACCCATAACCAATATAAGAGGAGTGGATAGTGTAAAACAAAGAAGTAAATGTAGCACGATTATGGATTTACCTTAAGGGTTAGCCCTATGAATCCAAATAATGTTTGATCAAATGAAATTTAAAACAATACTCAAAACCAAAGCTCTTAACAACTCAAAATCGTATTTGCAATATGTGGTTAATATTTGTTGGCAAGACCAAGAAGAAGATGTTGTTACCATTAATGTCAATAGCTCGGCATTGACTAAACCATGCAGTCCATTCCTTGAGGATCTCAGCAACCTTATAACATCAATGTTGGCGAGCATTGCAACATGTAGAAGTCACAAAGTAAATACTACAACCAATGAATACAATCACAAAGTAAATATTAAAAAAAATGATTAGCACCTTATCACTCAAGCTCTCAAGGTATTAATTTTTCTTCTCGAGCACGTATCCACGCACCTTGACATCACCTGTTAAAAACAAACATCATAGGATTTTGAGATTAATGAAAGAAACTAAAAATGTATATTCATTTTTTTACTACTTTCAGATGTGTAAACATCTATTCATTTTTTACTGCTATTAGTGTGTGTATTTGTTTACGGTGAACGAACTTTTGGCTGATGTTTGTTGTAACTAAGAAAATTCACAGCTATGAATCTAAAATCTTATTGTCTCTATTAGTAGCAACATTTATCATTAGATAAAAAAAAATACATTGCTATATTCGTACCTATGACAGTTAAACTGTACCATAAGTAAAAAAACGAATAAACATTGAGCCTTTTGAGATAAGGGCGGCAACTTTTATACTAAATCTATAGCAATCATCAAGAGTGTAATCAGGAAAAATAACATGATTAAATCATGTATTCTTTATCATGGCATAATTGCGATGAGTTTAATGGTAAAATACAGAGTTGCAATTTCAACCCATTTACTCATGAATGGGTAGATTTCGCTTGTGTACATGTATTTTAGCTTAAACAGGTCAAAATTAAAACATAAGCCAACGCGTAAATGGGTCACAAAAGTTTAAAGTATCACCACATCTATCACTAATGCATACAAACCTCTTCAACTTTTTTATTGAAAAGGACCAAAGGTTAATGTATGTAAACTTATAATAGTACTCAAGTAATGACAAATAACAAATAACAAATTAATTATTTATTGATGTGTTTACGGGTCAACACAATTTGACCCAGCCTGCTTCGACCTGTACTATAAAATGACCCTTTTCAATCCGACCCCGTTGTCTGCCCCCATTTTGCCATGTTTAATATAATTTTATTGGTTTGCGCTACATAAGAACCTCACCTGGTTCCTTAACTTCGTCATCTGAGGTTCTTTTTCCAAGTTTTGTCCTGCATAACAAAAAATACATAAAAATTTCGAATATTTTATTCCATCCCACAAAACAGTCTTTGTAGGATGGATAATTGACTTAACAAACATGAAAGGAGCTATAAATCACACAATATCACACGTTTTGTAACCCTTTAGTAATAAACAGTTAGATCTCTTAACTGGGTGTGTACTGGTGTGGTTAACAATTTCAACATTTCTTGTTCTAGCAGTTGGCAAATACTCATTATACAACCCCATGTCAAAGAAACAATTCTACTGATTTTAATTTAAAATATCTATTTCTGTCATTATTAACAAAAATTAAGATATGCTGTCAAAATCAAACATTTGTGTTTATTCATGTGTTCATGGGACTGAGTCACTGAGGGTATAATGATATTACAGCTATTAGTGATTTTAGTAGATTTTTTCTTGTGAAATGAAAATGTTTACAGGTACTTCTGTTCTCTAAGTAAGGAACTTACTGGCAAGCTGAATAGTTTGATTTCGGAGATCATCTCTGACATGATTAACAAAAAAAAAAGGAAAAAGATTACTATAGAAAACAATCAGCAGGTCAAATGTTATAACAAAATTGTCTAAATAACAAATGGTTGATGATTACCTTGTTATGAGTTATAATGGGTTCCATTCAAAGCAGAAATTGTTGATACTCAAAACTATAGGCTTCATAACATAAACTGATAAATCATAGCAAACATACGCTTGGAGCTAAATTTCTAATTTTCAACTCTCGAGTCACCTTGCATATTCAAAAACAAAACTACAAAAGTATCAATCAGGAACTTTCGAAATACCATCAATTGTGTCTCAACTGAAATACCATCAATTCTGCTTCATCAAGTATAGCTAAATTTAGTTTATAAAATATTAACAAATGAAACACAAAAGATCATCTAATTTCTCTTACTTGAGAATCAGCAACAGAAGACATCAGGACGTTGAACACATTAGAGAAAGCAAGACATGATATCCATTTGTTATGGTCTTTAAGCTTCATCTTCACCTGCTCACATAAATAATAAACATCAGGTTCACTTATTAACAAACTTGATTCAGAGACTTATTTTGCAATAAGAATGAAAGAACCACCTCATCACCCTTAATGATATGTTTTTACTACATCAAAAACATAGTAGAAAAGTTCTTTCGGGCAATAACATTAAATAATCATTATACATAACGTCCCACCACCACCAAGAATGCTATTACAAAAAAAAAAAAAAAAAAAAAAAAAAAAAAAAAAAAAAAAACTCAAACCAAACATTTGTTCTCAATTCTTCCTACATACTTTTCTTAACAAAAGCAATGAATGGTAAACTTTAGAAGAATAAGAACAAATTATAGAACCTCAATATATAGTTCCTATATATCAAGAAAAACCTGCACTTTATAAAAACTAAAATCCAAAAATTACTGATATGATAAAAAATAACAATCGACTACAGTTTTTCTCCAATTTATAAAAACTAATTCATGCAATTAATTCTCCCCTATTTTTTCTAAGGTTTTGCTACAGCAGAATGGAATCGGAAAAAAAAAAGTGATTATTCCCCCAAATTTTTTAGGGTTTTGCATCCACACAATTGAACTGGACTAAATCAAATCAAATATATTGAATTCAATTGAAACAAAACTAATTCATCAAAATACCTGTACTATGTGATTCAAGAATACTTTATAACATTATAAGCAATTCAAAATAAATAAGTAACAAAATTATTGAAAAAAATTATAAAACTCACATATTACTGCCAACACCAAATCGTAGGGAGGAAGAATCGGGTGTAACTGAATCAATAATGGACCATGAAACTGTTAAAATCGCATTTACTACTTTACAAAAATAGATTAACACATCCGGCTGACTTTCTCCTTTTGATTCACAAAAACCATGGCATAAACCGATTGTACTTTAGATCTAAATGTGGAAGAACACGTCAGAGAATTAAACCGGATTTTAATGCTTCGCGCTTAGGATGGTTGTCCAAAACCATCGTTTATTAGATAAAATAGATTACACATTTCACTTTTACTGAGTTTTTTGTAACGCAAAGAAATTTTATTAAGTACTAATAAACTAGCAAGTATCACTTTTAGTGAGTACAATATTTAAATCTAACATTATTACAAACATAAAACTAGGCAAAGTTTTTATATATTTGTTTATATCCTTTTGGTCTTCAACTCCAGCTCAAGCCAACTATGGAGTGTGGCATTGGGACTTTAAATTACAATATTTTGATAGTATTGACTATTGAGTTACAAGATTATAAGGCAAGTATAGTTTTTGGATTACAAGTCCACTCTAATCATTTACACACAACTTTTAATCTTTTCTAACGACGAGAATGGTTGCCATCACATAGAGTGTCACTTGTAGATTCTTTTAAGCTAAGTTGTTTATTTTACTGCCAAAGAACCAAGGCCGTCTTTTAGGGAGTGCAAGCGGTGTCATTGCACAGCGCCACCGCTTAACGAGGGACACAAAATTTCATGCACTTCTATTATATATATACACGGTATGAGACTTGAGTTTAATTAGTTTATGCACTACTGATACATGTGCATTTTGTGTGTGCATTTGAGGGTCTCTTTATAGTAATGGCACAGGGCCACTAAAATCCATGAGACGGCCCAAACCCAAGCCATATATATATGCATGAGTCATTTCTGACCTATTTGGCCCGTGACCCGTAAAACCTGTTTTGACTCGTGCCCCGATCAAACCCAAGCCGACCCTAGCCTGATTAGCTTTGTGAATTGATCAGATGCTTCATATTGCACCATAGCCTGATTAGCTATTCCACACTCTTAAAAAAAGTGATACTTTGTCTATTAGTGATCGTCCATAACATAAGAAACAAGTTGGCCAAGATATGAAAACCACGGCCTGCATAGTTATATGTAGTGATTATTGATTAATAATCGTGATATTTGCATCGGGCGAAAGATTTTTCTTTTCGCTTAAAGGATGAAATTCTGCAGCCTCAAGTACTCCGATTGTGTAAAATGCATCCACAAGTGGCTTGATGCATGCTACAACGTCATTCTTGAACATGGTCGAGTAGCTACCCTCCTCTTCTTGGACATCGGATTCCACACAAGCTTTACAGGCCAATAAGATATCAAATGCACGATTTCTAAAATGTCCTACCACCAAAGCCTCAAAGTGCTGCATGCATTACTAGCTAGTTAGTTACTTGCTTAATGGATGACTAAGCAAGGGGGGAGGGGGGATACACAAGAAAACTGCAAGTACCTTTGGTGGTTTGTTAATGGTATAGACCATTGTTTTAAGTGAATTTATGATAGTATTCTCGTTGTATAGTAAGGAACATCGATCTCCGGCCATAGTGTGAATCATTTTTTGATATTCCAGTCCATTAAAGAAAGGTGCCGCGTTTAAAATTAAACCCTGTACGGAGACCAAAACTTGCAGCATACTTGAAGTGTTAGGAACCCACTTTGCGTCCTTCTTCCTGCCACTTGTCTTCAAAAGGCTCATGCAAACTTCACCAGACTTGTGTACATTTGGATTGATACCAAAACCACCAGAGCGATATCTCACAAGCTGAAACAAAAGAAGAAGAAAAGTAAAGGAATATGTGTGTTTATGTATATATATGGAGATCATATATAACAAAAGAAGAAGAAGAAGAGATGACATACAGGCGGGCTAGAAGGATATGTGCATGGGAAACAAACATCAAAGAAGAAGAGAGCATCATGATACGGCGTTCCCTCTGATCCAATAATCACAGCTTATTGGATTTTCTTATTGATCAATTCTCAAGATACAAGGGGATTAAATAGGGAAAAACATAACAAACATTCTGTAATTGACTCCTCTATTTATGGAGAGGATACTAGACAATAAAACAAAAAAATAAGAAATCCTATATTCCCCCTCAAGATGAAGCGTGCAAATTTGCAATGCCAATCTTGCCAAGAAGAAACTGAAGTTGTTGTTTTGTAAGTCCTTTCGTTAATAAGTCCGCTACTTGCATTTTGCTGCTAATGTTCATGGGTACAATTTCTTTGGACTCAACTCGTTCACGCATGAAATAACAGTCCATTTCAACATGCTTTGTTCTTTCGTGAAAAACTGGGTTATTAGCAATATGTCGAGCTGCTTGATTGTCACAAAAGAGTGGCGTAGGGCCTGAAATATGAACCTGTAGCTCACTAAGCAACCAACGAACCCAAATTACTTCACTAACCGTAGAAGCCATAGCTCTGTATTCGGCCTCGGCTGAAGATCGTGAGACAACCGATTGCTTCTTGGTTTTCCAAGAAATAGGAGTTCCACCTTGTAAGAGCAAGTAACCAGTACGCGAGCGCCTCGTGTAAGGGCATCCTAACCAATCAGAGTCACAATATGCAGTCAAAATAGGGTCTCCTGCTCGTGAGAGAAGAATACCTTGACCCGGTGTAGCCTTTAGGTACCTAAGAACATGATCCGCTGCCTCCAAATGATTGCGTCTTGGATCAGCTACGAACTGGCTCAAAACATTGACGGAGTAAGTTATATCAGGCCGTGTGGCTTGCAGGTACAAAAGCCGACCAATCAAACGACGGTATTGGCTTGCATCAACTGTTGGTTCATTCTCCCCTTTGTCAAGTTTCAAACCGTGTTCAATAGGAAACAAACTCGGCTTGCAACCTAACTTCCCACTATCCTTTAAGATGTCTAAAATATACTTTCGCTGACTGAGAACCAGACCATTGCTAGTTTTAGCCACCTCTATCCCGAGAAAATACTTCAACGGACCCAGATCCTTGACACTAAATTCGTTGTCAAGCTGTTTCTTGATTTCTTGGATTTTGTTAGGACAATTTCCAGTTATAATAACATCGTCCACATAAATTAAGACAACCACCATTGTGTTCCCATTTTCATAGATGAATAAGGAGTGATCGGCTTTAGACTGTCTAAAATTCAAGCTTAAGAGATAGGTAGTGAACTTGTAATACCAATTCCTTGAAGCTTGTTTCAACCCATATAGGGACTTCCTTAGTCGACAAACTCGTGTCTCGCCATCTTTAGAGAAGCCTTGAGGAATCTTCATGTAAACTTCTTCATTTAGATCCCCGTGGAGAAAGGCGTTGTTAACGTCGAGCTGATGAATAACCCAATTCTTCTTTACAGCTACTGCCAGAAGTGTTCGAACTGTAACCAATTTAGCTACAGGAGCGAAGGTGTCATGATAATCTACCCCTTCCATCTGATTAAACCCCTTTGCAACGAGACGAGCCTTGTATCTTTCAACTTCACCGTCAGGCTTGAATTTAATTTTATAAACCCATTTTGAGTCTATAGCACGTTTGCCCTTAGGTAGATCTTCCAAGGTCCAGGTACCATTTTCTTCTAGAGCTTTGATTTCTTTCTGCATAGCTTCACGCCAACGAGGATCCTGTGCAGCTTCTTTGAAGTACTTCGGCTCATCATTGTTGGTGATGGCCGTTAAAAAGGCCTTATGGTTAGCGGAAAACTTATCGTAGGAGACAAAATTAGAGATAGGATAACGTACCGTGGAGGCAACTTGATTGGATGTGGATGCTGGGTGGTTGACCGAAGGGGGAACTTGCACAACGAAATCCTTGAATTTTGATGGTTGTGTTCTTGTGCGAGTGGGTCTGCCTTCAGCTTGGGCCTCTTCACTGTCACTAAATTCATTTATTTCTCCTTCAAAATCAGCCCATGCTTCATTGTTTATTTGGTTTTCTTCAGCCTGGTCATGTGTCTCATATGGGTCGCTTGACTCATCATTGTGATCGGTTTCATTGGTTTGGTCTTGGTTCATATGCGGACCGTGTATTCCTGGACTTTGGTCCTTTGTTTGTGCCAAGATTGGGTCATCATGGCAGTGACAATCATGACACACTATGGGCTCATTGATTTCACCTTCATTGTCCCTTGGAACATTTTTAAAAGGAAAAAATTCTTCATGAAAAATCACATCTCTACTAATTATTATTTTTCTAGTCTCAAGATCAAGAATCTTGTAGCCCTTACTTCTAGAAGGATATCCAAGAAAGACACCCGGTTTCCCCCTTTCTTCAAACTTATCACCTTTCGTGTCCGTGTTTTTAAAATAAGCAAGGCATCCAAAAACCTTTAAAAAATCATAATCTGGTTTCTTATTCCAAAGTAGTTCAAAAGGTGTTTTGTTTTTAGTTACTTTGGATGGAAGCCTATTAATCACATATGCTGCGGTTAAAATGCATTCTCCCCAAAATCTTTTAGGAAGATTTGCACCAAACCTTAAAGCACGAGCCGTTTCGAGAAGGTGCCTATGCTTCCTTTCTACTACACCATTTTGTTGAGGGGTGTGGGGGCAAGTGGTTTCTAACAAAATTCCCTTTTCATTATAAAATTCTAGCATTTTTTCTGATGTGAATTCCCCACCATTATCACACCTAACCCGTTTGATCTGTTTCTCGAATTGCACCTCAACCATTTTATGAAAGTTTTTAAGACATTGGCTAGCTTCACTTTTGTATTTAAGGAGAAACGTCCAAACCCCTCTGCTAAAATCGTCAACTATTGTGAGGAAATAGTTGGCCTTTGTATATGATGGTACCCGATAACCTCCCCAAATATCACAATGAATTAATTCAAACGGAGCATTAGTTTTAATAAAACTTGAAGGAAATGGAAGTCTAGTGTGTTTAGCTCTAGCACAAGAATCACAAAAATTACCAAAATCAACAATACTAGTCTTAAGAAAATCCATTTTAGCAAGCTTTCCATTTGAAGCATGTCCGAGTCTCCTGTGCCACGTTTCAGCCGTGGCAGCCATGGCCTTTCTTCCTTGAATCATCTTCATCCGGTACAATCCCCCTTGGCATCTACCCGCACCAATCAAGTTCCTCCTCTTTAGTCCCTGCATCACACAGAAATCAGGAAAAAACGATATGGAGCATTGTAGGTCGCGGCTAAGGCGACTGACAGAAAGAAGGTTGCATTTAAAATCTAGAACATAAAGAACTCCATTCACTTTCGCGCCCCCCGGAAGTACATAATCTCCCTTTCCTTTAACCGGAATAGAATCGCCATTGGGTATTACAACAGGAGCCTCGAAAGGAGTGGCCCTTTTATTAATAAGAATATTTGACAAGTAGGTAATATATTCGGTGCAACCCGAATCAAAAATCCACTCACCTTCCTCGTCGTCTTTATGAGTCATATTAGCAACTGGTTTTGTACCTTTGCCACTACCTGTTCCAGAAAAGTGTTTCAAGAAAAGTTGGTAGTCTTCATTTGTCAAACCTGGAATCGGGCTCGTCTCCGTCTCAACACACGCAGCCTTGCCCTTTACCTTTTCTCCTTTCTTCCCGGGCCACCATTCTGGATACCCGATTAGTTCGAAGCAACCTTCGCGGTTATGGCCATCTTTGTTACACCAAGTGCAGTGTTTATGCACATCTCTTACAGCTTTTGATCCTCCCTTCTCTTTGTTTTGGCCTGAGAATGATTCTCTTTTCTGTGCAGCCTTGAATGCAGCTGTTTCTGGTGGTGTTCTTCCTTCACTCGTGATCGTTCTTTGTCTCTCATCCTCAGCCACCATGTGATAAGCCGCTCCGAGTGAAGGAATTGGCTTTGTAGCCAATATCTGGGTTCTAATGACCGTGTATTCGGCGTCTAGACCCATCAAGAACTCATAAAGACGTTCTTTCTCTAGATGTTCATTGATTTTCTTGCCAACATCACATTCACACTTGCTGCAGGAACAGCGAGGAAAAGGATGTATAGACTGAGCCTCATCCCATAAGGACCGTAGTTGAGTGAAGTACGTTGATACGGAAGCACCATTCTGTCGAGTGGAAGCAATCTTCTGTTTCAGTTCATACGCCCTGGGAGCACTTTCTTTCCCAAAGCGTTCTTTCAGATCTGACCATATCTCCCCTGCTGTAGTTGCATACTTCACACTGTTCCTTATGTTCTTCTCCATAGCTGTCGTTAACCAACCCTTTATCATAGCGTCTACCCGCATCCAGGGCATGTAATCACTGGAAGTCTTTTCTGGTTTCTTGATCGTCCCATCAACGAATTCTATTTTATTTTTAGCAAACAGAAAGTTCGTCATCTCTTGACTCCAATCAGCGAAGTTGCTATCTGTAAGAATTTCATTCACATGAAGTTGTTTGGGGTAATCGGATGGATGAAGATAATAGGGTGAATCGTATGAGATTCCACCGCTCGAACCTTCTCCGGTTTTGTTTTTGTTTTGGCCATCTTCTCCGGCCATGTTTCTGGATCAATATCAAGAGCTAGGTTTGTGAAACCTGCTCTGATACCATATTGGATTTAGGGGAGAAGTAGGTATTTTCTTATTGATCAATTCTCAAGATACAAGGGGATTAAATAGGGAAAAACATAACAAACATTCTGTAATTGATTCCTCTATTTATGGAGAGGATACTAGACAATAAAACAAAAAAATAAGAAATCCTATACAGCTCTCATAAGATCTGTCCTCGATTCATAAACCCTCACAAATATTCCATCTGTAACCAATTACACAGTAAGTAAGGATCAAAATTCTTTCTCTCTTTATCAAACAAAAAGCTTTATATTTCTACCAAACTCATAATCCACCTACCAGGCAAGTCTTTCTCAAGAATCGTCCATTCTTCATGTATTCTTTTAACCCAATTTTCCAGGGGCTGGAATGTACTACATGCAATGATGTATAAAAATGATGCAAAGATAGTAATATATTATTGTGTAGAAACATAAAAATGATGTTACCTGCTTCGTTGGTAAACTATGTGCTGAAAAAAGATGATCCGAATGGTCAACGAATGTGTCAAATTTTTTAAAGCTTTTATACCTTTTCTCAACATCTTCAATTTTATCAAGACTTGCCATGATACTGTTATAAGCATCATCATCATTCTGGTCCAACGTCACATCATCCATAGAATATATACCAACGCTTGAATTCCTTTTTATCAGCTTCTTAATAAGTGATTTTGACAATTCATTCATTGTTGGCATCCCGGCCAAACTTGAAATGACTTGAGTACTATTAGAGATAGAAGTACCCGTGTTACCGAAACAGGCTTTCTTTGCTTTCTTTTCTTTCTTTGCTTTCTTTGCTGTGTGATCCCCGTCGTTCGTAGATTTCCTTTTTGTAACACCCGACGAGACTACACCTTTCTTTAAATTTTGTTGATCATGCAAAGGAAATTTAATTTCACTTAAAGGAAGGAATTCTTTAGCTTCTTTTGCACCAATTTTGATAAATGCATCTACAAGCGGTTTGATGCATGAAGCCACATCATTCCTAAAAGTAATTGAGCAACCCTCTTCTGTTTTACCCTCAAGAAACCCGCCTTCTATATAACCTTTACAAGCCATAAGGATATGATATGCACGATTCCGAAAATGGCCAATTACAAACTCCTCGAAGTTCTGCATATAATTAGTTGTTAAGAGCCTAGATATAATAGGAACACAAAAACAACATAACTTGGTAGTTACCTTGGGTGGTTTGTTAATTGTATGCACCATTGATAGGAGTGACTTTATAATAGTATTCTCGTTGTATAGCAAGGACCACTCTTGTCCATTCGTAGAGCCTTGTAAATTTCTGTACCCAATATGGTTGAATAAAGGATTCGATATCAAAATCACATCCCGTATGTTGACCAACAGCTGGAGCATATTTGAAGTCCCTTGAACCCACATATCCTGCTTCTTCTTTATGGAGCCATTGCTTGTTTGTTCGTAAAGGGTCAAGCTAACTTGACCACACATGTAGATATTTGGATTTATTTGAAGGCCATAAGAGTGATAGCGCACAGACTGAAACATAAATTCGAATCAATTAATTGAAAAAAAGGTTACTATCTTTTGTAAATAATCATCGTAAGTGGATAAAATCAAGAAGAAGCAGAAGAAGAGATCAGGACGTACAGGCTTAAAGTTATATGATGAAGAACTGCTGAATGGGAATTGCACATCAAAGAAGAAGAGACCATCATGATATGGTGTCCCTTCTGCTCCAATAATCACAGCTCGTAAAATATCGTTCCTTGATTCATAAGCTCTCACAAATACTCTCTCTGTAACTAACAAAATAAATGAAAACTCAATTTAATTTCTTTCTTTATTAAACACACAATAACCAATTTGTAATAATGAATTGGCATATGTATCTACCAGGCAAGTATCTCTTAAGCATATCATGCTCTTCCTTTATTCTATTCTGTTCTATATATATTGGCACCTGAGCAAAACATATCACACGTGTATATGCATATAAAATCTAATAACAACACCATAGTATTATTATCAGCAAATAGTGAATAAACCAATGAACTTGTGAAATGTGTTAAAATGATATAATTGTTGCAGACTTGCAGTGACTAAAACAATTCAATGAACTGAAAACAGACACACAGAGAAACTTGCCTTTTTACGTGCTCCAATAAGATGATCTGAATGGCCAGTGACAATATCAAACTTCTTGAAGTTTTCATAACTTTTCAAAACATCTTGTTCGTTTTGATCAACAAGGCTCGGCAATGGGGCGCTATTTTTAACAGCATCATGGTCCACTAACACATCTTCCATAAAATTCTTATATATACTAGCTCCTGACAGCTTTTCCAATGCCCCCTTCATATGCATCTTACGTGCTTCACTCATAGTGTATGGACCGGATTGAATAAAATCTAAATATGGCACGTGTTCTTCTGTGCAGATAATAAACAATACACATGACACACAATTCGATAAATAAATTAGTAGAAATAGCAACATTAACTAAATATCATGAATCAACTGTTTAAGGAACAGCATTAAGGAACAACAAATAACTAATTATAATATATACGACGAATATTATTAAGGCCTCTAACAAGAAGCTAGTGACAACAGAATTACAAAGTTATACTACCAGCAAAGATTAAATTTCTAATCCAACCGATCCACGAAGGACTAATCTCCTAATTCTATGAACAATACAAGCATATATGTGACAATGATTTAATATCCTACTTCTACGACGTAATCTCCTCTAAAGTTTACAAAAATCAAACTACATACTTACATATTGTAACAATGCGTGCACATGAAATCGAAACTAATAATGACCCTGCAAAGTTTTTTTTTTTATTTTTTATTTTTTTTTGGGTTAATTATTATTAGGTTAAAATTGAGTCAGTATAAAAAAAAAATAGAATGAACGATATAACCTCCCTTTAAATAGTTGTTTTTGGTATGTAAAATCTTCTAAATTTTGAAAAATTATTTTAATGACTGTCGCCTCTTCTATTAAGTTTGTCAACTTGACTAGTTTAGCCCTTCGAGTGTAAACTTATATATAGATACAGAACCCGAGCCCGTCACAAGATTATTCTCAAATTAGTTTATACGACATAAATTTCTAGGTGTTGTCGTCCTGCTCCTTGATGGCCTAATGTGGATTTGGTGTGCGTCATTATGAGAGTTTTGATGTGATGTGGTTGAAACTTGCAATGTTTTATCGACATCTTTATTAGCACTTCGATCAAATGAACCTCTAATAGTCAGCCGGTTCTCATGCTGTTTTTATTTCCGAATTGCGAATGTAACTGAAAAAAGGTGTATACGGCTTTCACTCCCAATGATGGAATGGAAGTTAACCATGTTCTCGAAGTTTATCTTATGAAAAGAGACGGGAGAAAGAAAAGATAACATAGTAAAAAAAATATTGTGATGGTAGTAGAGGTTACAAAATCTCAGTCTCAACAGAGGGTAAGAAGAAGGGCCATTCCCTCTTTCCTTTGGCTTAAAAGCGCCTTCATCATGTCAAGCTTCAGGCAAGCGTTTACTGAATAACCCATAGAGATATCTTCCACAGTGTAAGTATTACTGAAATATATAGTACCAGTTGGCACGCCATCGACATTATACTATCAAATCTTAATTGCATTTTTTTTCATAACTAATATGATTATGGTCTCCTCTACACTTTTAATAGAGATCATTTACCCCTCTTTGTATTAAAAGAACACAGTTCTGCATCTAACCATATTCCTTATAATGGTGAAAAAATTCGTCATCAACCAACAAATGCCTCCGAGTAGTGATCGACTGTGAACACCTCATGGTTTTGACTACATATAAGTTAGTCGACAACATAATATGATTTTTCGTACTCGTTATTTGACTATCGGTACCAGAAAACTCACCAATCACCATCAACAAGTCAAGTGCAACAAGCAATCATGGCCTCTGTATACATACTTGCTGACGATAATTAATCACAAGTTGGAGTGATTGGAACTTCCTATTAAAACTGATTTTTATACATATTAAAATAATCTGATATCTTTTTGAGATTATCAAAAACTGTTCTATATGTTATTGTCTATGTTACATGTTATATCAATTCTTATTATGATGGAAACAGTTTTAATTAGCTATCCGAAATACTTTAAACTTTTTATATGAGCTTGAAGATAATGCTTAATTTTGTCACTTTAATTGTTGGTTTAATTAGATTCAATAAAAATCATAGATACAAGACCAGAAGATTAAGGATAGAACGAAGTGCTGATAACGACATAACCTACAATTTATGTTGGTTTGACCTTGTATACATCGATCTCTCATGACCCATGATGCTAGATGTCCGTAAGGGTGTTTGGCAAAATACCTAGAATAATAGCTCATAAGTGTAAAGTGAGATAAAAAGAAAGGCGAATAAAAAAGCCCAAATAGAAAATACTATAAAAAACTTATAAGAGGGTGTTTGGTTTAGCTTATGGTTTTCACAAAAAGTGAACTTCAAAAGGGCAAAAACCTATTTTTCAGCCTCCAATAAGCTATTTAATATGAGCCTTTAGCAAGTATATATAATAAGCCAGTAAACACCTCAAATAAGTTAGCCAAACTTCCATAAACCTCACGTACATGAGCTAGCTGAACACCCATAGCTCTGCCGTCCGAACAGACTTATTCGACAACGAAGAAAACCCTTATAACATACAAACCAAACAAACCCATGTAATTTATGGTATAGCCATACCCATATCAACAAAATCATAACAAATAACATCACAAAATACATACAAAAAAAAATAGAACAAATATCAACCATAATTTTCTTAACGATTATTCAAAAGTCAAAAGTAACAAACTTTGCATCACCCACAAAAAACTGTGTAAATCAACCAGTTCAACATCCACGATGTAAATAAACACTTTATAAAAACGTCAATAAACCTAAGTATCTTTAATAGCCTGTTGTTCAGTCCAACTTTTATTTGACCAGGCCTTAGTCAAAATTTTCAGTCCAGCCTTTTGTTTGTCAGCCGACTCTTCGAAGTTTTCAAGAGCTATATCCATTTCGGTCCTCATGTATGCAATACGAGCATCCCTTTCAGCAATCGTTTTACGTTTTTTTTCAATCTTTTTACGTAGTTTAATATTCACCCTTCGAAGTTCCTTGTTCTCCGTTCGTAAATCATTGATAAGATCAGCATTCATGTCAGCCATTGCTTTGATCTCCTTCAGTTTTGATATTGCGAATGCGTTTGAGGGTTTAAGGTTTCGGCAAACGATGAAGATGATATATATATATATATATAGTCGATGTAACCATATATATATATATATATATACTTTCTAAAGTAACGGCGTACGCTGTTTACTATGTATACTTTACAAATTTAGCCACTTAGCTTAAGGATGTTAACTTGGTAACCTTATTTTAAGGATGTTAATGGGTCAAGATATTTAATGTAGTAGTCAATAAATCTTTTATATAATAAAAGAATGACATCATTTCAGAGTGTTTTTGCAAATCCCTTCTCATTGAAAAAAAAAATTGGACCAATAGTAGAGCTTGATTTTGCCACGTAGACGAAATCGAGCAACGTGATTGGTCAATAAAAAGTCAAAATTAAATTGATTTTGGTCAAACTTAATAAATTTGGTGGAGAAATTTGGTTAAGAGAAAAAATGCATAAAAATATAGGTGTCAAATTTATGAAAACAAAAACTTAAAAATATATGAAGTAATTAATAAAACTTTAGTGAATGAATTTTAAATTTATATAGAGTTAAATGTAAAATTACAAATTTTCATGTTTTTTAATAACTTTATAAAAAACACAAATAACCCTTACACTTTATACCCCCTATACTTTATAATATTAACTTTGTTTAAAATTACTTGAGTATTAGTATTAGTTTTTAGACTTTCATCAATTAAAATTACAAAATTTGGTAAATATGCGAATTAGTTTTAATATACGTTAAATACTTTTTTAAACTAATGTTAGTTTTAAACTTCCATCCATTAGAATAGTTTTTTAAATAAGGACTCATGTTACTATTTAAAAGTTTAATTTATGCGAACACGGGTTTGAAATACGGTTAAATTATTCGTAATGGGAATATAAATATCAAATGGTAAGCACGATACTTTGATATGAAAATAAATATACGCGATTCTACTTATAACAACGATTGATGAAATTGTTATTTAAAATTCGTATATGGATATCCATAAAAACATTTTAAAAACTTTACCGAGCATATTTTAACTTCATCAACGCTCATTATGTGCTACTTAATTCACACATTTTGTACAACATGATATCAATAGTTAAAATTATTACGAATTAAAAGTATGTACATGAGAATTATTCAGCAAGAATATATAGTTTTAATCAGGTTATTACGTTACTATACTACGATAATGTTATTGAGTTGGTAATCACGGATGTGAGATACAACCATTATCATATACTTATGATTTATGTGTAAATCTTTTTTTGCTTCTGAATATAATGCGAAAGAGACCTCAATGGAACTTTGGCTTGTTCTTTATCTAGCTGATAGTATTTAGTAACCTTTTTTATGGTTTAACTATTTTGTCATACACACCAACTTTTAGTAACTCTTTTTTATGTTTTATTGAAAACTTCTACACTTAATATTTGGGTTTTTACTATAAACACACTAAGTTATAATAGACTTAGTTGTGAGTTCACGAGTTTTCCACTAAGCTTCTAAAAAAATCCTATAGCTTTATCATACACTTATTGTGTTATGGTAATTGAATAAGCCAATAAACACCTTTAATAAGCATAACCAAACACCCCTTTAGTTCTAATATGAAGTTTTCTTATTTGATGTTATGACTAACTTTGTTGTTATCTTCATTATAATGCAAAATGTTAGTGGTTTTTGCAGTTTTATTATCTTATCGCACACACTAAAGTGTAATGCAATTTGTTATGTGTGTTTTTTAGAGGAGGATTAAGTATCAACACATGATTGTCGTGGAAGGATTTTCTATGCCTGCTTAACGTATGAATGTATAATTTAATTGAGTTGCTGTTGGAAAATTTAGTGCACTTGAGGGATCAATTCACACCTGCTAATGGTTTTGGAGGTATGGAGTATACACCCATTTGGTCACTGAATCCCCTGACTCAATAGTGGTTATGTATTGATTCTGCTGATAGCATGATTCTGCTGATAGCAGATTCTGCTGATAGCATGATCCTGCTGATAAAGTGATTCTGGTGCTAGCGTTTCCACTGATGTGTTAACGTTACCACTGCAAAAATTATTGTTTCCACTGATAGTGTTAACATTACCACTGCTAGTGATAATGTTTCCACTGATAACCACTGATCCCTATTATTATGGAAAGTTTTATGTTATAATTAATGGGCCGTTAATTATACATAATTCCATGGGCTAGGGTTTTGAGTATTCTCTATTATAAATAGAGGTCACATCATTCTGCATGGATATACGTTTTAGAATACGATTAACACAAAACCCTAAACACTTCTATACGCATCTTGTTCTTGGTTTGTGCCTAAAGCAAGAACATCACTTGGTCTTATCCCATAGAGATATTCGTGTAACCCAGGCATAGGGTCGAATAGTTTCTATTGGAAAGTGATACCACGATTTTAAGTGAATATCCGGTACCTTTATTGATTATCTTAACCCTACTCTGGGAACTGTTTACAAATAACAACCAACAATCAATAGAAACTATTAGTGATAATCAATGGCTGCTGCTATGAGACAAATGGCTGCTAACTTTTCCAAGTTGGAAAAGTTTGAAAGTGTTGATTTCATAAGATGGCAAAAGAAGATGCACTTCTTATTGTCAAGTATGAATGTGGTGTATGTTCTCACGACTGAGATTCCAGAAGATCATGGAGATGATGCTACTATGGATCAGATGAGGGCAAGGAGCAAGTGGGAGAATGATGACTACATATGCAGAGGTTTAATTCTCAATGGTATGTCTGATTCTCTATTTGATATCTATCAGAATGTTGAAACTTCTCAAGAACTATGGGATTCCTTGGAAGCCAAATATATGGCTGAGGATGCATCAAGTAAGAAGTTCCTTGTAAGTAATTTTAACAATTACAAAATGGTTGATTCTAGACCTGTCATGGAACAATACAATGAACTTCTTAGTATACTTGGTCGGTTCACACAACACAAGATGAACATGGATGAGGCTATTTCAGTCTCTTATATCATCGATAAACTACCTCCTTCTTGGAAAGAGTTCATGCATATGCTTAAGCATAAGAAGGAGGAGTTAACTCTTGTTGAGTTGGGCAGTCACTTGCGCATTGAGGATTCACTCAAAGCTCAAGACATTGACAAGCCAAAGAGTAGCACTGCTACTGGTCCATCAGTTGTCAATATGGTGGAGCATAACAACTCCACCAAGTACAATGACAACAAGGGCAAGTGTAAGCATCAAGATAACACCAAATCTGATCTTAACAAGAAACCTAAGGTGACTTGTTGGAAGTGTGAGAAACCTGGACACTTTAGGAAAGATTGCAAGGGTGGTAAAGTTGGAAACAAATCCAATGGATCAGGCACAAGTGAAGGGAATGGTAATACCAATTCTCTGAAAGGTCAGAATGTGTTTAATAAGTCTTTTGAGATTTATTATGTTACATATATATCTAACATTTACTTTGTGCAGGATGATGATGTTGCGTGGTGCGTTGACTCTGGAGCAACAATTCATGTGTGTAAAGATAGAAGCTGGTTCAAGACCTACAAGTCAATGAATGATGGTTCTATTCTTCACATGGGAAACGAGTCAACTGCCCTGGTGCATGGAAAAGGATGTGTTGAGTTGAAGTTTAGTTCTGGAAAGATTGTTTCTTTATTTAATGTTTTACATGTTCCTGATATTAGAAAGAATTTGGTTTCTAGTAGTGTTTTAAATAATTGTGGTTATAAACAGGTTATTGAATCTGATAAGTTTGTTTTGTCTAAAAATGGTGTGTTTATTGGTTTTGGTTATTTATGTAATCAAATGTTCAGACTTAATATTGTTCATGATAATATTGATTCTGCTTTTATATCTACATCTAAACTTAATGATTCAAACCTATGGCATGCAAGACTTGGCCATGTACATTTTAAAAGAATGCAAGATATGTCCAAGGATGGGTTAATACCAACTTTTGATATGAACACTGAAAAGTGTAAAACTTGTATGTTGAACAAGATAACTAAGAAACCTTTTCAAGGAGTAAAACGTGAAACTAAAGTTTTGGAGTTAATTCACAGTGACCTTTGTGATTTACATGCTACTCCCTCTTTGGGGAATAAGAAATACTTTGTGACTTTTATTGATGATGCTTCTAGGTTTTGTCATGTTTATTTATTACATTCTAAAGATGAAGCATTAGAAAATTTTAAAGTATTTAAAACTGAAGTTGAATTGCAACAAAGTTCTTTGATCAAAAGATTAAGGACTGATAGGGGAGGTGAGTACATGGATACTTTGTATTTTCAGTCTGTTGGTATAATCCATGAAACGACTGCCCCTTATACTCCTCAGCAAAATGGTATTTCTGAAAGGAAAAACAGGGTGCTGAAGGAGATGGTTAATTCCATGTTGTCCTATTCAGGGCTGAGTCAAGGGTTCTGGGGTGAAGCTATGTTAACAGCTTGCTATTTATTAAATAGGATTCCCAACAAAAGGAACAAAGTTACCCCTTATGAACTTTGGACTAAAAAGAAACCTAACCTTAATTATCTTAGGATATGGGGTTGTAGGGCTGTTGTAAGACTCCCTGATCCAAAGCAGAAAACTTTGGGTGAAAGAGACATTGAATGCATCTTTGTTGGATGTGCTGAGCATTCCAAGGCATATAGGTTTTATGTTATAGAACCTAATGAGTCTGTTTTAATTAACTCAATAATTGAATCAAGGGATGCACTATTTGATGAGAACAGATTCTCATCTATCCCTAGACCAAGTAAAAGGATTCCAAATGGAACCAATGACAATGGTGTTTCAGAGGTTCCTGCTGATGAGGTTCCTGCTGAGGTTGTGGAACAACAACCTGAACCTGAGCTCAGAAGGAGTAATAGGGTAAGGACTCCAAAGTCATTTGGACCTGAGTTTCAATTATACTTAATTGAAGGTACAAGGAGTGCGGTCTCTGACCAATACTCTTATTGCTTCATTGTTGAGGATGATCCCAAAACATTTAAAGAAGCAATGAAGTCCCAGGATGTTGCTTTCTGGAAAGAAGCAATTAATGATGAGATGGACTCTATCATGGGCAATAACACTTATGTGTTGACTGATCTACCACCTGGTTGCAAACCTTTAGGTAGCAAATGGATTTTCAAAAAGAAAATGAAGGTAGATGGAATTGTTGAAAAGTTCAAGGCAAGATTAGTTATTCAAGGCTTTAAACAAAAGTCAGGAATAGACTATTTTGATACTTATGCTCCAGTGGCACGTATCAGTACCATAAGATTGCTAATTGCTTTGGCATCAATTCACAATCTGATTATTCATCAGATGGATGTGAAGACAGCTTTCTTGAATGGTGATTTAGATGAGGAGGTTTACATAAACCAACCTCAGGGCTTCATCATGCCTGGCAATGAAAACAAGGTGTGTAAACTGATTAAGTCTCTTTATGGACTAAAACAGGCACCTAAACAATGGCATCAAAAGTTTGATGAAATGGTTTTGTCTAGTGGTTATTTACTTAATCAAGCTGACAAATGTGTATATAGCAAATTTGATGAATCTGGTAAAGGAGTCATCATTTGTCTATATGTTGATGACATGTTGATCTTTGGCACTGACCAAAATCAAGTTGATCTTACAAAAGAATTTTTGTCATCAAAGTTCTCCATGAAGGATATGGGGGAGGCAGATGTTATCCTTGGCATTAGGATTAAACATGAAAGTAACAAAATTTCTATCTCTCAGTCTCATTACATTGAGAAGGTGTTAAAGAAATTTAATTACTTTGATTGTACTCCAGTGAGTACTCCTATGGATACAAGTGAGAAGCTAATGCCTAATACTGGCAAAGCTGTATCTCAACTTGAGTATTCTAGGGTGATTGGCTGCTTGATGTATGCCATGACTTGTACAAGACCTGATATTGCTTTTGCTGTGGGCAAACTGAGCAGGTATACTAGTAATCCTAGTGCTCATCATTGGCAAGCAATTCAGAGGTTCTTTAAGTATTTGAAGAGAACTATGGATTATAGTCTCTCATATACTGGTTATCCTTCAGTATTAGAAGGATACACTGATGCAAGTTGGATCAGTAACACTGAAGACAATTCGTCTACTAGTGGCTGGGTATTCCTGCTTGGTGGAGGTGCAATTTCTTGGGCATCCAAGAAACAAACTTGCATTACCAGTTCAACCATGGAATCTGAATTTGTGGCTTTAGCTGCTGCTGGCAAAGAAGCTGAATGGTTGAAAAACTTGCTTCTTGAGATTCCATTGTGGTCTAAACCTATAGCACCTATTTCTATCTGTTGTGATAGTGCTGCTACATTGGCAAAGGCTTATAGCCAGATGTACAATGGGAAGTCTAGACACTTAGGTGTTAGGCATAGCATGATTCGTGAGCTTATCATGAATGGGGTGATATCTATAGTGTTTGTTAAATCTCAACAAAACTTAGCTGATCACTTGACGAAGGGTTTGGCTAGAGACTTGGTTTTGAAGTTTGCTACAGGGATGGGTTTAAGTCCAACTTAGTCACTGAATGCAAGGATACCCAACTCCCTTCTAAGGAAACTTGGAAGCTGAGTTCAATGTGGAAAGCTGATCATTTAGTGGACTGAAGCACATGTATTACTAACATCCCAAGGTTGTGCTTGTTACCTGTTGAAAGGAGGATGAAGTCTTCACTTCTTAATGGTTAATTTTCTTTGAAAAAGTGCTAAGCAGGAGCATGAATTAAAGATGAACCACCTATGTGAATGTTGAAGTTTTGCCGCTTCAGGAAGCTTTGGACTTTTAGCTTTTACAACATTTATGAATTGGATATGGACACATGGCTTGTATAGTGTCAGGAGTATTTTAGTGTTTGAAAACTTGTGTGTATTTATCATCATGTATTCAAATGGGTTGAAGGGTTCAATTCTTAGAACACCCTGATTCTCGAATATTTGAAAGTATATGTACTAATGTGGAAATTCAATCCTCAGGATATTTTCATTTATGCACTTGTTTTGGTTTTGTGTTTGAATTTTCATGCAAAGGTAGTGAACTAAATTTGGGGAGGATTGTTGGAAAATTTAGTGCACTTGAGGGATCAATTCACACCTGGTAATGGATTTGGAGGTATGGAGTATACACCCATTTGGTCACTGAATCCCCTGACTCAATAGTGTTTATGTATTGATTCTGCTGATAGCATGATTCTGCTGATAGCATGATCCTGCTGATAAAGTGATTCTGCTGCTAGCATTTCCACTGATGTGTTAACGTTACCACTGCAAAGGTTATTGTTTCCACTGATAGTGTTAACATTACCACTGCCAGTGATAATGTTTTCACTGATAACCACTGATCCCTATTATTATGGAAAGTTTTATGTTATAATTAATGGGCCGTTAATTATACATAATTCCATGGTCTAGGGTTTTGAGTATTCTCTATTATAAATAGAAGTCACATCATTCTGCATGGATATACGTTTTAGAATACGATTAACACAAAACCCTAAACACTTCTATACGCATCTTGTTCTTGGTTTGTGCCTAAAGCAAGAACATCACTTGGTCTTATCCCAAAGAGATATTCGTGTAACCCAGGCATAGGGTCGAATAGTTTCTATTGGAAAGTGATACCACGATTTCAAGTGAATATCCGGTACCTTTATTGATTATCTTAACCCTACTCTGGGAACTGTTTACAAATAACAACCAACAGTTGCTGATTTAGATAATACATGAATGTATTTTAATGTACCAAAGTTGTGTTTTAGTGCCTATATGGGGAATTTTATGGTGGAAATTCTTTTCGAAGTGTAATTTATCTTTGAATGAGTTAATGAAACTTAGCAGGTGATTGCTGTCATTGATAACACTGTGGGTGTCAACTAATGGTCTAAAATATGGGTGTCTTTTACCTTAATGATTTAGGCCAATTGTGAAGAAAGTTGCATTAAAGTGAAAAGTCGGTAAGGATTCAAACAATCCCAAAAAACTTGCAAATATACTCTTTGTCATTTTTTCATGCATTTATAATATACTTATACAAGTAATAATAATTTCCTTATATAGTTCGGGCTTAGAGAAAAAATATTCTTATACATTATACATAAACGTAAGATTAAATTTGAGTTCTACCCATTACATCTTTTTTTGTTTCTCTTTATGTAATAAAGAAGCTATAGTGTAAGCATCTATGTTAATTTGGTAATTTTATTGTCAAACATGAGAAGTAAATAACACAAACTTATGAAAATACAACTTTCCAAATAAAAAGGTACATTAGTAAAAATGATATGAGAGTTATTCATAATTAAGGAAATGAATCAATCTTAAAAGCTATCTAAATATGCTACATATTTTAACGAAAATATAAGTAAAGAAATACCACAATTACAAAACACATCGTAAATTGATAGCACAGGTTTGTAAAACTAAAAACATATATCACAAACATCTCATACAAGTCAAGTATCATCATGTGTTTTACTTGAATAATAAAATATAATTTTAATCCAAAAGCATTATCTTAAAATAATAGGTAGGTTATAACATATACATATGATTTTTTATTTTTAGTCCACAAAGTAAAACCATTATAAACATGTTAAGTGGTTCATTTCTTAACCGATAATAATACATAATTAAAAAAAATTTTAAAAACCCTGTGCGTGCACATGTATTATAACTAGTACAATTAATGCAATTATTAAAACATCTCTTAAACACAATTCCTGTAGTAAATGTCATTAATACAAATAATAAAGCAAATTATGTAAGATGTGTTTTAGTAACTGCATTAATTGTGTTTAAATTGGTTGTTCAAATGAATTTCTTAATATCCGTAAATTTATTGTCGAAAGAACATAATAAACTAAAACACATGATTCACCCAAAAATTTTATTTTAGGATACTCGCCGCCGCAAAACGCGGATACCTACAAGTTTATTTGAATGTAGTTTTGCTTTTAAAAAGTATGCAAATACACCGGATTATAGTTGAGTCGGAGGATGTGAAGCAATTAAATAGGAAGTAATTCTTTCTTTCCTATTTTTTTAGGGCTACAAGTAAAATTTTCCTTTATATTCAAAATATCAAACAAAACTGCTCTAAACAATGTTTTAAAACCCGGGATTACCCGACCGGAAGCCGGATGTGAGCAAAAAACCCGATTGAACTGTGACATGATAGCTCGACATGTTCAGTTACAAAACCGGTTTTTAAAACGTTGGCTCTAACTATCCAAATTTTTAGAGGGGCCCATGACCCTCCCCTATCCTCACAAAGCCCCGTCCATGAAGAGAAGTATGAAACCAAAACCAGTAGTCATTATAATAACACAAAAGCGATGGAGCTGAGACCCGCGTTAAACATGGTTTCCTTAAACCAGTTCACTTTTACTAAAACCTCGGTTGTTTCCCAAGATACAACGGTCGGAGCAGTGCCAGAACTAACAACTTGCCTGAATATTTTGTTGGAATTCTTATGAGTGTACATATAGAGAAAAGAGTAGGTTGTGTCTTTTTCATATATCCTAGAACCAAGAATGAGAGTGTCATTTATGCTCCTCATTAGAATTCATGGAGTGAATACACTCTTTATAACTCGTTAAAAATGTCATTAAAGAAATATTAACGACTTAATATATGGTGTTACGATTTGCATATTAAATTAGCAATCGAAACTGAAAGTTTGAACTTTGAGTCATAAGTGGGTCAAAATTGGGATTCATGGAGTGAATACACTCTTTATAACTCGCTAAAATTGTCATCAAAGAAATAGTTACAATTTGCAGATTAAACTAGCAATTGTAATTGGAAGCTTGAACTTTGAGTAATAAAGGCATCTATTATGGTTAATATTTATAAAACCTTAAAGATTTAATATTTCACGCCACATCAATGGGCCCTTGGCAGTGGCCCATTTTGCCCTTGCTTATATCCGGCCCTGACTGTATTGAACAAGGGCAATACTCCAAACCTCATAGTTTACAAGTACATAAAAAGCATTGTTTACGGTTAAATGAAGAGAGCAACTATATAAGGCCTCATCATCTCATTGTTTACGGTTAAATGAAGAGGGCTACATTTCTACCGGTAATCAAGAACTGTATTGAACAAGGGCAATACTCCAAATCTCACAGTTTACAAGTACATAAAAAGAATTGTTTACGGTTAAATGAAGAGAGCAACTATATAAGGCCTCATCATCTAATTGTTTACGGTTAAATGAAGAGGGCTACATTTCTACCAGTAATCAAGAAGTGTATTGAACAAGGGCAATACTCCAAACCTCAAAATTTACTAGTACATAAAAAGCATTGTTTACGGTTAAATGAAGAGACAAACTATATAAGGCCTCATCATCTCATTGTTTACGGTTAAATGAAGAGGGCTACATTTCTACCAGTAATCAAGAATTGTATTGAACAAGGGCAATACTCCAAACCTCACAGTTTGCAAGTACATAAAAAGCATAGGATGTTGCACCCTCGTCAAGTAACACCACCAACAGAAAATCCTTAATTCCCAAACATCCAAACCTCAATAATATCTTCAAACGATTGGATATAGTTTTGTAATACATGTCCAAATTTAATTCAAAATATCTTTATATAATTATATATATTGCACTATGAATTTGTTAGTAACACTTTCGATAAATTTACACGACCAACAGAAAATCCTTAACTCCGAAACATCCAAACCTCAATAATATCTTCAAATGAATGTCTTTTGAGTAAACGATTGGATATAGTTCTGTATATAATCCAAGCTTAATGAAGTGAAATCTGCACATTCTGAAAAGTCACACTTGTCACTTGCAGATATTAGTTGCCCAAAAAGTACTGATTGCTCAAAGATAGATACGTAAACAAAGAATGTGAGGCTAAGATTGTTTCATTAGATCTTTAGATAATTTTGGTTATACATTAATGTCAAGTCATGCTCAGAAAAGAGTATAAAAAGTAAAAAAATAAAAAATAAAAAAGATAAACCTAGATTACTGTACTTTCATTTACTAGTCATAATATCCGCGCACGCGCGGGTTTTTTTTTATAAATTTTTTGAATCGTATATTTTTATTTATTAAAAAAAATAATTTAATATTTGTTTTGTTTGATTTATGATGTTTAATTATAGTTTTTATTATTAAAGATAATTATTTAAAAATTTTAATTATATTGTTAATTGCATCTTGTAATATTTTTTGTGTTTATCTTCTACTTATGTTATGGATAAATATAAAATGTTACCTAGTAAAAAATATTTTTTTTAAATAAAATTATTACTAAATAAGGTATGATTTGATTTTTTGAAATGAAAAAATTGTTTTATTATATAAATAAAAGATTTAGTAAATGATAAGTTTATATATAAGGACGAGAAACTTAAACAATACTAATATTTGGACGGATAGAGTATATCTCATCTTCAAACGATTGGATATAGTTTTGTAATACATGTCCAAATTTAATTCAAAATTTGAATGGGGATTTACTTCCTATTCTGCTCGATTAATGTCCTATAAATACATCACATGATTATCCTGTATTGAAACCCTACGTGTGAAAGTTGCGGCCGTAATTAAAGTGTGAGGTATGAAGTTTCAACTCTAAGCTTATTTTAATATGGTTGTTTTCATATGAGAATTGCTAATCACATTAATATTTCACATGTAAGGTGCTATAATATGATACGCTAGAATAAACCTAAATACAATTTTTTTTTTCCTTCATGTATATGCACTAATTACCATGCTGACTTTATTATGTTAAAAAAGTTTGTGTGAAGATTATATGATTGTAGCAATTCTCTTTTAACATAGCCAATTGAACAAAAAGTACATCAACATGGGACGAATATATAGGTATAGCTATACATTGTTTAGTTGTTTAGTAGGAATTAAAAAGTCACTTTACACATTAAAAAAAAATTACTAATACAAAATCTTGCTTCTTTATATAATTATATATATTGCACTATGAATTTGTTAGTAATACTTTCGATAAATTTATTATCATGGAAATAGTTTATTTGAAAAACATTCGTTTGCCAGAAAGTTTGGTTACACAATACTCGCCGCAGCAATACACATGTACTCGGCAAGTATATATGATAGTAGATTTAGCTTATGTCTCTTTTGGAATACAATTCTTAATCAGTTCCTATTGTTTGATTTATACAGTATCTATTACCATGCATGTTTACCTTTTTATTAAACTAACAACTGGCCTGCTTTTACAACTTTGCGACATCCAAATATTTTCAAAACTTTTACATTTTATTACAAAGAATTTACAACAGACCGGCTATATTCACGAAACAAAAATATTCCTAGTTATTGGTTCAAAAGGTTCGTTGGAGAAGCTAAATTCGTTGGTGGATGGTTTTATTCAAGATACAACAATTAATATATGTCTTACGATCTTAAAGATGACATACTATCATTGTCGATTTCCATTGTGTTTGACTGTTTACATGTTTTTCACTAGACATTCCTCTCAGTTATACTATATTGGTTATGTAACATATTTTCGAGCGAAGTTGTTGATGTATGTTGACTTGCTTAAATTAACGGAATTTTTTGTGAGTATAATTTATGTATCAATATATTTAAAAGTAAATTGTAAAATACATATACGTGTTTTGCAAATTTTCACAATTTATATCTTTGCCAGAAAATGATGGCTCTCTACATCTCTACTTTAGTAAAGTCGAACAATATCCTTTAGTAAAAGTGAAACAACAATTTACATCTCTAAGGACTAATTATGCAAATGTTTTTCCATCATCTTCTAACGTCGATCCCATGTTTGGGTTTTTTCATCATCAATCTTTTTTGTCCAATCTACCACCGCCCTCCTTTATGTGTCTACTCAACTTTATCGTTTCATTAATAACCTCCTAAAATCCCCGAGTACAACAAACCTTCATGATGTCCGGTCCAATCCAATAAGTTATTCTATTAGGGGATTTTAGAGGTTATTATTGAGGTAATAAAGTAGAGAAGACATACAATGGGGGATGGTGGTAGGTTGGACAAATAAAATGACGAAAAAACCTCACATGTGATACTTACGTTAGTAGATCAACAAAAATAAATTACATTGTCCGTCCTTAAAGATGTAAGTTGTTTGACTTTTACAAACGAACTATGTAGATGACCCAACATTTTTGATAGAAATGTAAAGGTGAAAATTTGCAAACCACGAGAATGTATTTTGCAGTTATTGTATATTTAATTAATACTCTTTTACAAAACAATTTTCAAATTTACAATAGTATCATATCTTTATTTGACAAAAAAAATAATAATAAATAAATAAAAATAAAAATAAATATAAAAAAGCAAATGCATTAACGAAGATTAACAATTGTTTATGAACATCCAGATGGAGCAAAAGCAGATATCTTGTGGCCCGGTATATGATAGACTGCCTCCCCTATCTGCAAAATATCCATGGTTGGTTGCTCAAAGCCTTAAATCCAAAGAGGAAGAGGAGATGGGAGACCAGTTTTTCTTCAACATACATGACCCAGCATCTTACTATCAGTGTCGAATCCCTGAATTGCTTGGGAAACGTATTCATGGGAGTTTTCATGGTTGGGTGATTCTCTCCAACCACGACTTGTGGTCTCTCTGGAACCCAATGACTTCTAAAATCATAAATCTCCCTCCCTTGATGTTGAAAGACGGAGATCCTACATCTATCAAGGAGTGTTGTTTGTCACTACCTCCCAATAATCCCAATTCAGTTCTTTTGCTAACAAGAAGAGATAAATCTACATTTGTGTTTTGTCGGCTTGCCCGTACACTAAGGAAGTTAAGATGGACAGAATTGTCATATGCTAAACCGCTTAAGAGATTAGCCAGTGATGGTGAATTAGTAAATAACCTCACTTGCTGCAATGGTAATGTATATGCCTTGAGTAGCGGTAGTTCTTTTGCCAAATTTATCATGCAGGTTGATATTGTTGTTAAGAAGACACAAGTTGTGATAAATCTTTCGTTATTTGGAGCATTCCCTCATGCTCCCTATAGTCAATGTTCCGGATGGATTCGTTATTTAAAAGGACATAATACAGAATTATACTGCATTACTCTAGGTTTTACGGAGCCAACAAAGATAAATCTTGGTATTGTATCTTTGTTTAGAGTGGACATGACTAGAATAAACTGGGAAGATCAGCTGGAGGTCCTCAAAGATTGGGACATGACAAATATGGGCAGAGAAACTTGGGAAGAACTGCAAGAGGCCGGAACCTTTGATGTTTTAGATAAGAGTAATGAGATCTGGGAAGAAATGGAAGACCTCAAAGATGCTGTATTTTTTGTGGATCTTGCTCGTGATAACTTGGTATTTTACAGCCCTTCAATTTCCTCCGAATTAGGGGGTTATATACACATGCGTACTGACATGGGTAAAATAATATACTCGTACAATTTAAATGATAAAAGCATATCCGTTTCTTCAATGCCTTCGCCGGTGCCTCCAACAAGCCATGTGGTAGTTTGGGAATGGCCGGAATGCAGGTAATGCTTGTAATGTGTTTATACATAGACGTTTTCTGAAAACTTATATATTTTGTATATAACTATATATATTATATATATGCTGTGTAGGTTACAAGGTGATCATTCTGCTGATTCTAAACAAGAGGAAGAGGACAAGGACCATGGTGTAGTTTCAAGAAGAATGACATATGAAGAGGTGGAAGTGAATGAACCACACCTACTAAATCTTCCTTTTCATCTTCTGGAGATGATTATGGCGCATTGTGTTGGTTTGGAATACTTGAAATTTCGTGCTACATGCAAACATTGTCATTTAGCAGCACCTTTAATAAAATGGAAGGATAAACAGAGATTGCAGTATTATTCTTTAGTTTCACCATGGCTAATGGTGGTAGAGAAAGATCGAGACATTATAACTTTCGAAGATCCAGTGTTCGGTGACAAATACTTTATGAAATCCCTAGTATCCATTCCAGATGGCAGAATACGTTGTTCCAGATTTGGTTGGTTGTTAGTTTATAGTACAGGTATCGGACTGTTGTTCTATAACCCTTTGACAAGGGATATCCGCAAGCTTCCATCGATGGAGTTTTTCTTCAATACCTTATGCTTCAATGCACCACCTACTTCCCCCGATTGTATGGTGGTTGGATTTGCAGGAAGAGATGAATGGCAAGTCTACATCCACTTTGTAGCAAGGAAACAGTCATGGCGCAGGGTTCATCTAAAATTTGATGTGGGCGATCGGTATTCCTTTCGTTCACCTACATTCTATGATCAAGATCTTTATGCCTTTTGTAATGGGAATGAACTTCAAGTTTTTAAAGGTCTTGGCAAACATGGTTACTCTTGGAAGCCAAATGTAGCTGCAGCACCAAAAAGTTGCTGCACATCTCGGGTACAACATTTCCTTACGAAATGTGAGCAAAATCTTTTACTAGTCATCGTCGGAGAGATTGGAGAATCCGTTGAGCTTTTCAAGCTCGATGATTCTACAAAAGAATGGAATAAAATTGATGGATTGGGAAAGCACGTGATATATATTTGTGAGGCAACATGTCTTTGCATTGAAGCCAAAACACCAGAGATGGAAAACAAAGTCTACTTTCCACGATTGCATAAGGGGAACAAGAAAGTGGTGTTCTATTCACTTGAAACAGGCATGTATCACACTTCTAATGGCAAAAACATTGAAGAAAACATGGAAGATTTCGTCGGAACCATACACCAGCATATTTACCCTCATGCGTGGATTGAACCAAATTGGTCTTAGACGACGTTATTATCAGTAATTTTATTATGTTTTATCACATTTTTGGACTACTAATTTTGTTTCAGTTTTTAGTTTTTTATGGTATGCAAACCAAATTCTGAATGCTAATAGTTAAATGGTTTATGGTTATGATTTATTGTCTACTAAAACATCCTATTCTAGACCTTGGATAAAAGCTTTTATTGGAACTAAATATAAAAAATTATAAATTGGGCCATAGCAGTTAGTTTTTTACAAATCTTAAGTAATCATCAACTTCTTAAATAATTACAAATCGTTAAATTCTCACTATGTAGAGTAACAATCCCAGGTTTGGTGGGGAATTTTAAATTGGCCGTGGAAGGAGCCTGGAGCATTCTTATACCCGGTCTACCGATTATCCCATTATATTGGGATGGGGATCGAACCACCATGAAATTCATCCATACATGGTCGAGTTTTCCCCATTTCCCAAATATACTATAAGCAGAATTTGCCTTAAGGGTCAGGATATCTCTCCACTGAACCCAAGGAGCAGAGATGATGCTGGTGTCATTCTGCCCCGAACCTCTGGCCGCAGACGATTAAAGCAGCGTCCATACAAGACTTCTGAGGCACTTTCCCATCAACATACATGCGGTGAACTTGGAAACCCTCTATTTCGTCTTTGACTACTATAGCGTGGTCTTCACCCATCATATATCTCTCCAACGGGGGAATGACATTTCCGTGCTGGGAGGGAGACGTATCTTTTGTCTTGTTACTCGTTGCCAAGGCTGGACCATGAATATGGCTTGACCTTTCTCTTCGGCCGTGATTTCTCCTTTCTATGCCACTCTCGGGGCTCATCCCTTGGTGTTAATCTGCTTTATCAGATGAGCTAGGTGGCCGGAATTTATAGCCTCCTCTATCTGTTTCTTGAGGTGAAAACAATCATCCGTATTGTGTCCTTTATCCCCATGGAATTCACATAACTTGTTTTTTTTTTTTTTTTTTTTTTTTTTTTTTTTTATGTTGTTCGCGGAACTAGTCATAGGCAGAGGTGCTGTGAAGCTTTCTCTTACGGATTCCATTACCACATGGCTTATTGTTAGCTTTGTCAAAATGTAAAATTGTTAAACTTAGCTAGTGTTTGTATATTTTGGTTAGACTTACGGGTCATGAATGCAATAGAAGTGTCTATTAGGGGAAGCATAATCAGTTCATGTTCTATCCAATCTTCATACTTTGTGTCACAGTTGTTTCTACAGGTTTGAAAATAAAATGCATTGGCAGCTTAGACGTACTTATTGAATTCAAATATAAAGCCAAAGCAGAACATTTATTTGATAAACAGAAGAGAGGAATGGTCAAAATGGTTTACAAAGCTTCAATTGTGGTTAAGTACGAGGAGCTTAACATGGTTGTGTATTGAAGGAGTTCCACATAAGTTGTGGACCACGGAAATATTCTCCAAAATTGCATCGATCCTCATGTGGGTTAGTTGTGATTCTTGAAGATTGCGATGATGTGCGGAAAAGTTTGCATTTTACCAGAGGATTACGACTCCAATTAATCAGTGCCTAAAAATACAGTTGTTAATATATAGATGAAAATAATATGAATCCACCTTCTGAAACAAACATACATTGATATTCAGGTAAAAATACTTGTTTAGTTTTTATACAGATCATATCGTTGTAGCATCATAATTAATTCCTCGAAAGTCTAAACAGCACTGTATTCGCCTAGTAACCTTGAAGGTTTGTTAGGGCAGATTTGTTAGGACAATGGGTGATAGAACTTGATTCTTTTCTTTACGGGGATAGTTCCAACTCTCGTTTCAGATTTTCATTCTCTCTAGTTAATGCGTCAATTTGCTCCTTTTTCTTTACATATTTTAATTTTAGCTTTACAATCTCTGGAGTTGATGTGTTCATTTTTGCGTGTTGATTTATCTGAGACACATTGAGCCTTTCTCTTCTGCGTATGATCTAGCTCTCTCGTCTTCCATTGAAAAACTAGCAACTACAGCGGTAGTGCTCTCACCTTCTTCAACTCGATTGGGATTTTCTGATAACTGAATTGGGAGTTTCTGATAACACATTTAAGCTATAAGCAACCCAACGCCCACTCAACCCAAATAAGCATTAGCTAAACACCCCCTATAACCAAACATACACTATGTAAATATGTGGTCAAAACTCAAAACCATGATCAATTCACCAAACCAGATAACAATAAATAATGCAAGAACAATTATATCCATAGCAATAAGCACCATGCATGTTGTATCATTTAGTTGATTACAAATGTGTTAATATACACTATTTGATTAAAAAGTAAAATTTGAGACTAAACCTAACTAACCAGACTGCGCAAGGACATCATCAATATCTTTAGTGCTGGCACTATCGCTGGCGATCACAGCTAGCTTTACAACATTCCAAAAACTTTGCCACTGCAGCCCTCAAATGAGTTATTTCTGCCTTACTTTTAGCAAGCTCATTATGTAGATCAACATTCTCCTTTAGAGTTTTTTCAACTTTTGATATACGTCTGCCATTTTTTTTTTCTCTTTGACTTTATTAAAGTTTAGGGTTTTGAAAATTAAAATGAAGCATGACCTGCAACCCCCTTTTATATAATCACTAGCTTATAGACCCGTGGTAACCCACGGGTTTTTAGATGAGATCGTGGGAAAAAAATAGTAGTAGTGTGTGTAAACAAAGTAAGGAAAAACCACAAAGTAAACAGAATGAATAATTTATTCGAAAGGAATATCAACTAATAAGTCAAGGATAGTATAGAGTACAATCCTTGTAACTAAGAATGTAATAAACGGCCATGCACGCATGCTCCAATCTTGATAATGTAGATGAAAACCAAATCTTGACAGCCTTGGTAAGGCTATGAGCATTTATTGTAGGAACCCAATGAATATATCCATGTAAGTTTCATGTGCTTTGTTTTTGCTTAATAAAACTCTATGTAAACTTCAACGCACTTGACCTGCAATAAAAGCCATAATATACACACTTTAGAGAGCCATGTAAACCAACACTCAGTTAAAAAAAAAAAAAAAAAAAAAAAAAAAAAAAAAAAAAAAAAACTTGTAACTTTGCCAGAAACCAGTAATCAACACAGTGACGGTCAGGTCAATCCCAGGACTAACATTTGCATTATTACTCAAATACTCCTCGAAGTGGGATTGGTTTTCCTTTGCCAGAGTTAAAACTCTAACCTGAAAGATGCAAACATTTATATTTTTGTACTGATTAGGTTGGTTGACATAAAAGGACCTGACCACATTTTGTTCATAAGTATCGAAGGTGAATTCTATAATTAGTGTGTCAACTATTTTTACCAAAATTTAATCAATGATAGCTTAATTACTGAGTATAATATATTTGGAGGTTTGTGCAATAAAAATACACTTTTTGTGACTTTATACCCGTTTGACCCATTTCATTTTATTCTAACTGTATCCGTTATTCTCATTTGACCCGTTAAAAAAAAATTAAACCCATAATTCGACTTTTCTAAGTTCATCTGGAGATTCTATTTTCAAGATAAAAAGAGTAGAGTTGAAAGCAAACATCATTTCAACATTTAAGACTAACCTTGCTCTAAACTGCACAAACCCACATCCCTTGGCTACATGGATCTTATATTACACTGTGTCCGAGACTGCAAGAAAAGATACCTTAATATCCTCTGTAATAACAGGGTCAAGATTGCCAATATTAACCTGCAAGAAGAACGAATAATGCTAATAAATAACTTTTGATAAATAAAAAGCTATAATACAAAACACTGAACTTTTTTAGAGATTGGGGATGCCAAAAAACGTTATTGGTTAGATACATACCTTAGTTTACATAACTATTACTGGTGGTAAAATTAGAAGGACTACGAAGCAGGGAGGGTTTACATAATTACCTGAGTTGTTAAAAATTCTATAGTGTGTACCTGCTGCGTTGCTTAGATGTTTAGTGTCACGAAAACCAATTGTAACGGCCAATCATAGAAGCATCAACGACCAGTTATTCTCATCTAAATTTGACCATGCTTATTAGTAGGTGACCTGTGGATGATTTTTACCCTCTAAAAGCTACCCAACGATGTACTTTGTTTGATAATAGTAATAGAGTACTTATCAGGAACAGATACATAGAAACTCATGGAGGTAGTCGGTTTCAAGAATGTGATGTTTTGATAGATATGTGCTTGTCCATATAGGCAAGGATCACGGAGAGGTAAACCACAAAGGTGAAAGCCATCTAGTATTAAAAGAAAAAAAATGTCAAATGGGTTAGTTGGCCATTATATAAAGTATAACAAATCAACCCATTGCTTTTCTACCCATTGGCAAACATGGCCGACCCTCCCAATTGCCACCAATAATTTAATTAATTACCTTGATCGATAAATGTGAAAAGTTTCCAAGATCAGCATACATAGCCTCTGAGCCTGGAAACCAAAGCCAATTAAAAAAGGTCAACGATAGTCAAATTTAAAGGTTAATCTACCAAGAGAACAGTTTGATGTACATCTCATGTTATACACAACAAAATCCCACCCAATGACATTCATCTTCCTTCCTTAATCATAAACTAGGTAACTCTGCAGGTTGAGATGATGAACAACTCTGCTTACATCATCAGAGAAGTCCATTATTCTCTACCTACAACACAAACCAACCCAGTTAAGAGTATATGGGCCGTATATGCAACCTTTATCTAAACAAAGGCATTATAAATCTACCGTATTGCCAAAATAAATATGTATCTAACTAAAGAAGCTACTCTCACTATCGCTCTATAAGTGCATCACCACCTGCAATACAACCAAACACATGAACCACAATAGGAAAACAGTTGTATATATAATCTTTTCGAAAATCAATAAAATGTTTCTAAGGTACATGTGTTGTAGTAACTCAACTTTGTTGGATCAATGATTCCAGCTGACATTGAATCTTTATATTTATCAGTTGAAACGTTATATCCGAATCTCGGGTTGTCATTCCCCAAAACCTATGAAGAGAGACAAAAGACATAGAAAGAGCAATCAATCACATGATCCAAGTGTGACGTAATTACATCTTTTAGAAAAGTGAAATACACATCATAAAGCAATAGAGCATACCCTTTTGCTAACAACGCCGCCAATGACACCTGCATTCTTTGGAATTCAATGCACGTACAACCCACACCTTCTAGCTTCATGCACATATATGGGATTGTAAAGCGTGTACCATACTTTTGCAGATCAGGGTTATTCATCATACTAAAGTTTATACAACTCCATTTTAATATATTCTCACGAGTTTTATATAAAACCTGAAGAGAAAAGAAAGGAAAACACAGACAAAATACATGGTGATAAGGTTACCAATTAATTACTTGATATATAATTGTTGCTCTCTTTTGAGTTACATCACCTCCAATAATATAAACCTCATACACAAACAGAACTGAAAAGTGAATAGCAACATCGATTCAAAAAATCATTCATAAAATATATTATAAAAACAAATTAAAGTGACAACATAAACACAACACATCCAAGTTGTGGTACTATGTGATTAACATCTAAGCATAAATAGAAATTTGAATATAAGCAATATTTACCGATTTTAAGGTTTTGACAGCAAAAAACCCAAAGGTATAGATCGGCTTCTAAGGGATGTTGAATCTGGTTGAATCAGTAATAAACTCAATCAGTGATGATGAAAAAAAAATCCAGGATTTCATCATTGATAAATCATCAACATAAACAAAAAGAATAAATTAGAGAAAGTGTAGCCACTCTCGTTGACCCCTTAAACAATTTAATCAGCAGAACACACAAAATTAAATCAATTAAATTTGCCCCAATTTTTTTCTATGGTTTTGCTACAACACAATTGAATTAAAATTAATCAAAGCAAAATCTATTATATATGAATCGAAGCAAAATAAAATTGAATATTAAAAAAAACATCATGATAGCTGGACTATGTGATTTAGTCGAAACCCTAAAAAAAATTTTGAATAGCTGTGAAACTTACCAATTCTCTTGTGTGGACAACATAGAAATCACCCGCATAGATCAATTTTTTGGAGATGTTTAAACTGTTTGAATCAATTTGAGTTGTTAGGGTTGCTGTTAATGGGTGAATTGAAGGTGCTAGGGTTTATGATAATGACGGAATCAAAGTTATAAAGAAAAAATCGTAACTTAATTGTGATTTGTAACCGATTTGAATAATTGCTAAACGCTTCGAATTGTTTGAATCGGCATTTAATTGTGATTTGTAACAGGCGACTAATTTGTTACACCCTAGAATTATTGAATTGAATGTGAAGAAGAAAAGTAGATAAGAAGCTTTAGATGAGATCGCAGAAGTGGAGTTGTACTTGACAAAAATAATGATGGCCTATCCTTCGAGACACATCAGCGCATTGAATGGTGCTGCATTAGAGGGGTGGTACAAAACTCTATTTTATTAGAATACATAGATAGATAGATGTTTCATTTTGTTTGTAAGTTTGACAGTTTTAGTCCATGTGGTGTGAAAATGTTTAACCCGGTAACCTTTATTTACGTTTCTTGAAAAAAGTCCTCTTTCAATTTTCTGACCAATGTATGTTTTACTTTTTAATTTTGATTAACAATAGTTGCGTGTCAGAAGGCAAGAAGTAAGTACAATCTTAAACCTAAATTTTTAATAGGAAAATGAAAAATTAAGTGCCTACAAAAGAAAATGTGACAAGTTGAATGTTTTTCAAACCATTTGCCCTACAAAGGCGGAGGTAATGGGGTGGCTGCATGTGCTAGGCGACCCCCAACTAGCCCAATAAGTTCATAATTAGATATCCCAAAAGCCTATTATTTTATGGATTTTAATGACCAATCCATCTTAATTCCAAAGATAACAACTTGGTTTCTATTGTTTTACATACTTTTCACATGAAAAAAGATAGCTAAGAATGCAAGTGTTATTGTCGTTTATCAATAACTAACGATCAAAAAAAGTAGTCATCTAATAACTAATAAGATATTGAATGCTCTTTGTTACTGTATTTAGTTTTCATTAATTTAGTTTTCATTAATGATTAGTTGAGGACAATTAATTATTTGTGTATGGTATCTTTTGAATGATTGAATTGAACCGAGTGTTAACTTAGAAATTCACTTAATACTAATAGTCTAAATTCAAATGGAAATACATAGAATGTTTGATCACGTTTTGACAGTTAGGTGGTGTTTGCATTCAACTTAATTATCTTAATATGAAAAAACTTAATTTATTAAGTCATGTGAAATGTTGTTTGTTTTTCACTTAATCAAAAGAAATGACTTAAAATAATAAGTGATAAAAGTAAGGGTCTCCACATTAAATCATATGTTAATTAACACGACTTAATGAAAAAATTAAACAAACATGCCCTTAGTCTGTATGTTGTCATTTGCCAACACATTCATTCCTAAAAATAATGTAACAAATTAGCAACAAATTACTTTTTAAGATTTTAAGGTCATTAGAATTCTTATTATGATTAATTACGTCTCTTTTACCAGTTAATTTAGTTTTAAGATATGAGTTTCTTAATTTTATTATCTATTTGTTTTTCATCTATTTTTCTAGATTATCATGTTTCGTTCCATTTTTTTTTCGAACTATGTCCTGATGATAAAAAATTTATTTTCAGACCCTTAACCTGAAATCCTGGCTCCGCCCTGAATCTACTAATGAAGAGCAGGTTCCTTTACAAATGTATTATTTTATTGAATCATGTTTTAGTAAATGTAAAATACATATAAACGTCATAAATATATAAAATATGTAAGTAAACTAAAAGATAATATAAATGTTCTTGGGAACCTCTGCTTCTAGTCAAGTGTAGTCGCTCTAAACGTTTAATGCTTTTCATTTGATTGTGATTGGGCTAGACATATGTATATGTTCAATATAATTAGAATGTTGTACACATATGTGATATATCCGGCCTCTTGCGTCATTTTATATCTTATAATTACAATTACAATTAAGTTATCAAACACGTTTGCAAAAACATAAAGCAACAACTTACAACTACACTTACGAGTTACCAATTTATAGCTATCAGTTTAAACTAAATGTAAACTGATATAAAGCTATAAACTGGTAACTTGAAATTTTAGTTGTAAGTTGTTGCTTTATATTTTGCAAATGTGTTTAATAAGTTAGTTGTAACTGTATGTCTATATTTATGAAATATAAAATATTAAAATGACACCGCCAGTTTTGCTAAACCTACATTTAATTTGAAGAAAAAAATGACTGTTTGTTTAGAAAATGAAACAAATTACTCTCTCCGTCCTATTTGTCCACTGTTGACTTTTGAAGTCTTTATTTTCTAATTTTGACTTTAAATATTTTTATTTGTGTTATATAATACTTGATGAAAATTAATGAGAATACCTTTAATAACCAATCCTTACTTATATTTTACATCAAAAATTATATATAAAACAAATAAAAGTATTTAAGGTCAAAGTGGAAAGATTAATATTCAAAAATTCAACGGTGAACAATAATTATAAGACGGAGAGAGTATATATATTATAATAAGAGGATAACTTGTCTACAATTATTGTAGCTAATTGGTTACAATCCTCCGTCAAAATATATAAGAAATTGATCAGGACCCATAGAAGGAAGTCAGGGACCCACAAAATTACTCAGGACCCACAACTTGTAGCACAAATTGTAAGGAATTGGCTACAATTAAATTGTAGCTAATATATTATAAGTATATATTAAAAATCAACATCGGCGACGTCGTATTGTATGCCGGATTTCCCGCCAAAACCATGCGGGCTCTTGGAGCCCAACTTTCCCACTCCTGTTTGCCCAGCGATGGCCCAAATTGCTTGGTATAACATACGACAACCCTAGAACCTTCCACACGCTCCGCAAACAGAAATCCAGGTTAATCAGGAAGCATGACAGATTTTTAGATCTGCTCTTGAACTCCAAAATCAGTTACTAATTCATGGTATTTTTACCACAAAGATGCGGTAAACCTAGAACATTCCACTATCCTCCGCAAACTCAAATCAAAACAGCTTAATCAAGAAACCCTAATTTTCATCCGGTGATGATGATGTTCGAAGGATGAGGAAGTTCATTAAAAAATTAATCCTTTTTAATCAGGTAATTAAAATCCCCCTTTTTAATTCTTGCTTAATTTGTTTTTAATTTTACTAAAGTCCTTGATATGGGTTTGTTGTAAATTATGATTGGTGATGTGGGTTTTTGATTTTGTTAGTTTATATGATGAAGCTCTTAGTGCGAAGGATCAGAAGATGGAGGAGGTTAAAGAGGATGATAAAAAGGGTTCGAGAGGTATTGTGTATAATTGTCAAATTGTGTTTAATGTTTTGTTTTGGTTAAGGGTAGTGATTTTCGGCACGAAAAAAGACTTAAGAATGGGTTAGGGTTAGGGATGGGACTAGACGCCTTTTGGGTTGAGGTTTGCCGGGTCGATTTAATTAGCTTAGGGTCGATTTAATTTAGTGACACAATAAAAGCATAAGCTTTCTGTATTGAAAGAGACCAAAACAAAAGGTGCGCCCATCGAAAACAAAAGATTGAAATCAATGGAACCAAAACCAACTGTCAAACAAAAGCCATTATAAGCCTACATTTATTTTCACATTTATGTGTGTAGATCATTTGGTGGATGTCATCTTTATTTTAACTTTCATGGCATGTGAGGTACCCATATACGAAAACGAAGTCAACAGCGGCGCCCGGATAACCTTATAATTCATATTTGCCGATTGTAAGTCATTTATAGAACATATTCAGTGTTTATATTCATGCCGAAGAGAGGATATATTTTCATATTTTTATCTAAACATTGACACACCAATGTACATAAAGTCGTTTTAATTCAAACAATTTATCACTATGCCACATTTCTAGATTTGTGAAAATGGAAAATGAATGCGTACGCTGAGCTAATTCGTTATATCATATGCAGGTTTAAAAGAAAGAACCACAGAGATGGGATATAGCATATTTCAGAATGTCAATAAACTTCGAATTTAACGCAGATTAGGTATGTTTTCTTCGGCTTTTGTCGTCAAATTATTGTCTTTTTTCCTGCCTGCGCATGAAGGTACAAGGAAATATCTGTTATATTAGGATATAGTTACATTAAACAATTAATTTCAGCTTGGGCTAATCACAAATTCCCAGTTCGGAATAAACATTGTGCCCTTAAATAGAAGTCCATGAGAGATGTCTTTATGATGAAAATGAGCTGATTAGGGAAGATATGTTAATGATCCCGAAAATTTTTAAGGATTTCAACTTTACTTTTCATTGTTTATATGTCGCAATTCATTAATGGGAGATTCAGTAATTCTTTATTCAAAAAACTGATGTGTAGTTTGTATGGTTATAGCAAGTCGATAGCTAAGTTGTTAATGAAAATATCTTATGTATACTTTCTTATGTAATGATGTGATTGAAAAGTGTAAAAAGAAAATGAAGTGGTTAGCAGCTGTCAAGCTGTGTAGGAATCAAGGTACTAATAATCGAGGTATAAAACGTAACACATTTATACATTCGTCGAAAATGTCACTCTTATAATGGCAATGCTCTATTTGTTGAACTTTGCTTCTGATTATGCAGGTTGTGAATTCTTCCCGTTGTTAGTGAGGTTAGAGTAAAGAAACTTTATGCCTAGATCACATTTTCCCATAATTTATATGCTGATATATTAAAAATTTACTACTGGATTCTTTTTATAATAGTGACAAAATAACAATAGGATGTCTAATGTCAATGATGAATATTAAACTACTAGATTCTTTTTATATGCACATGTATGCTTCAATATTAAACTAATGTCAATGATGAATATTGTGCATATACACATGTTTGTTAACTTATCTGGTATATAACCAGTTTTATTCATTTTAGTCGAGTATTATATATTGGTTTTTGTAATTGTCGATGATACATTCATGGCTTATAGTGAATCGTAAAATATGGATGAGAAAGTGTTAAACGCGTTAACTTATCTTGTTAGAATATTAGTAGTATAACTTAAAAGAAGTTTAGGGGCTTAAGTGTACTTTTTAATTAGATTAAATGTTAGACATAAACTAGGATTAGGTAGCTTAGAGTGCAAGGCAAGCTAGGTTTCCACCTCCTCATCTCTATAAATAGAGATGAGGGGGATGCTAGTTTTCAACATTCATCTTCCTCAATTGTAAAAGCTTTATTGATCTTAATAAATGGTTAGTTGAGGGTATATCGTGTGCAATATTTTTGTCGAGTCTTTGTAGTCTCTCGTGTTTGCTACTTGTGCTCGATACAACTCGTGATCTAGCTTTCGGCGATCGAACTTCGGATTGTTGTCGAGGTATTTTCCAACAAGTGGTATCAGAGCAGCAGTTATTGTGGTCATCGAAGTTCGAGTGCTAGATCTAGGTTTTGAGGTTTGGGTATCGAATCGGTGTTTGAAGTAGCGATCGGTGTCGAGAGGAAAAAGAAGGTTCAATTTTATTTGGCGGATTGTTTTGCAAAAATAGTAAACGACAAAGGGTTATATACTTTGTACATGCATGCATGTGTACATGCATATTAATGTTGGTTTCTATTTACAATCGTCAAAGGCTTTTTTAATTTCTTTTAATCAACTTCAGTTATAGTTTTTTATTTCATAAAAAATAATAACTACGAAGGTTATTTATTGTTGTGGTTTTTATTTTCTTGTGGTTCAAGTTTACGATCGGGTTTGCCTGTTCGAAATCGAGGGTTTAGGGTTTTTCTAATTAATTCTATTTGCAAGAAGGGTTTTTAGCAACAAGGGGGGAATATTGCACACGGCTTGTGAGGCTTGTCGGTAAAGTTTGTTAAGAAACAACTTGACAAGATTTTTAGCAAGGTATAAGAAGAATGGCTAGTTCGATAACTAGGTTTGACATCGAGAAATTCGATGGGAAGAATGGCTTCGGGTTATGCCAAATAAAGATGTGTGCTTTAATGGTACAGCTGGGATGTGATGCTGCATTAGAGACATTACCCGCGGACATGGAAGCAGGTGAAAAGGCTGCTTTGATGAAGAAGGCATACAGTACCTTGATTTTATGCTTGGGAGACCGAGTTTTACGGGAAGTTACCAAGGAAACATATGATGCAGGAATTTGGGCGAAGTTGACTAATCTGTATATGACTAAGTCCTTAGCAAATAAACTGTATCTGAAGAAGAAGTTGTACACGTTCTATATGAGTTCAGGTATGAAACTGGGTGATCATATAGATGAGTTTAATAAGTTGATACTTGATTTGGCGAATATTGATATCAAGATTGAGGATGAAGATTAGGCACTTATGTTACTTACGTCGTTGCCATCGTCTTACAAAAGCTTTGTGGAAACATTGTTGTAGGAGAGGGAATCCTTGACAATGGAAGATGTTCTTGCGTCTCTGAATTCAAAAGAGTTAAAGAAAAGAACTGAAGGCACAAAGGAAGAAACTGGTGACGGGTTATATGTAAGGGGAAGGTCAGATCATTCAAGGAAAGCTCATTCTTGTGGAAGTTCGCGGTACAAGTCAAGGGGTGGAACTGGTAAACTCAAGTGCTTCATATGTCATTCAGAGGGTCATCTGAAGAGAGACTTTCCAAAGAAGAAGTCAAGTGGGTTCGTCAGGAAGGGTAAGCATGATCAGGATTTTGATTCTTCTGATGACGAGGGTAACGCCTACTTTGGAGAAGCCTTGATGGTAGTCGGGAATGATGAGATGGCTGAATTAGTAATGGATTCAGGTGGGTCTGATCATATGACACCTAAGAGGGATTTCTTGTATGACTTCAAGGATGTTGATGGTGGTTTGGTTCAGTTAGGTGATAACATGACATGCACTATCAAAGGGATAGGAAAAGTGAAGATGTAGTTGCATGATGGTTCAAGCTTTATACTACAAGATGTCAGGTATGTTCCAGGGTTAAGAAAAAGCTTGATTTCATTGGGTACTCTTGAAAAAGAGGGTTATACTATAAAGATGCAGATGGGTAGAGTCAAGGTGATCAAAGGTTGTCGGGTTGTGATAACTGGGATCAGGAAAGAGAACTGTGTGTATACTCTTGAAGCAAAAGTGAAGACTTTTGGTGTACAAACGCATGGAGGTTCAAAACAAGTTGGATTCAAGCAACTTGGTCATAAATAAGTTGGGTTCAAACAACTTGGTCATAAACAAGTTGGGTTCAAATAACTTGGTCCTGGTGTTAAAACAGGAGTTCATGGAGTACAGGTTGATGAACGTGTTTGGTTTGAGTTGGAACTGCAGGGAGCTCAGGAAAATCGTGAAGCTGAGGTTGTTCAGGATAGTAACGATGATGCTACAGTTGCTCAAAGAAAGTTGGAGGATATGCAACTTGAAGAAAAGACAAACACGGGCTGCTTGGTAAATGAGCAGGAAAAGATACACCTTGGTATAAAGGTGGGGCATACATTACGGTAACCGGAGTACCTGGTCAAGAGGGTGCAGAGGGTAATGTTGCTGAAAAGAAGAAAGTGAAGGAGTCTACGGAAGCTAATCTTGGAAAATTACTGAAGTACAATGCCTGGTCGACAAGGTTGTCCCCGATCCGAGGTTTCAGCACGAGGAAAAGATGCTGAGTATCGGTTATGTTTAAGTGTTACTGCTAAGGTAGAAATTGTTAGAATATTAGTAGTATAACTTAAACGTAGTTTAGGGGCTTAAGTGTACTTTGTAATTAGATTAGGTGTTAGACATAAACTAGGATTAGATAGCTTGGAGTGCAAGTCAAGCTAGGTTTCCACCTCGTCATCTCTATAAATAAAGATGAGGGGGATGCTAGTTTTCAACATTCTTCTTCCTCAATTGTAAAAGCTTTATTGATCTTAATAAAGGGTTAGTTGAAGGTATATTGTGTGCAATATTTTTGTCGAGTCTTTGTAGTCTCTCGTGTTTGCTACTTGTGCTCGATACAACTCGTGATCTAGCTTTCCGCGATCGAACTTCGGATTGTTGTCGAGGTATTTTCCAACATATTTGGTTAACCAGTTTTATTGATTTTAGTCGAGTATTATATATTTGTTTGTTTTGTATTTCTTTTCAGTATTTGGTATTTGAATGATTCAAGACTTGAAGCCAACTTTGAGGATGCTAGGACCTTGGCCTCTAACACCTGGCCTCTAGATCAAGTAAGCGACATCTCACTTTGTGCTTTTAGATATAATAAGTTTTTAAAGCTAATATGCATGCAAATGGGCAATGAAACTCTAATTACTGTGAAGATGACTGATTTTGGACAGAAGTGGCAGGTTTGATGGTTTATGAGCATTTTTGTTTTCTGTAGTTTTATTCAAATACTCATGGATATAACGTATAATAACACATTAACATGTTGAACATTCACCGTCGTGTTGTTTAATATTGCAGGTTGACTATTTTGTTGACTGTCACTACTCGGCTGCCATTCCTAATGTATGGCATTCTGTCATTCTACCGGTTTTACCTAGATGGCAACGCTTACCTCTGTATTCCAAGTCATGGGATTACCACATCTGCTCATAAGGTAAGCTACACGACACGCACGTACTGAAAAACACAATGTTGCTAAAAAAATGCCATAGACAAAAAAGCTTTATTGACGAAAGATGTATCTTATACACACATATTCCTGCTCTACAAACCCACTCACTTTTTTCTTACTTAAATTTGTAGTTTTATTATTCGGAAAATAAAATTTCCTGATGTACAGGATCATGGAAGACCGCGGTAGCTCTAGCTCATTATCAGGAAAGGCCATAAACGTAATAATGACACGACGAGAGACTATTAGTGTTGGAGACCTGAAGACGGGAAACACTAACAAGCCCATGGAAGTGAAACTATATCGCAAATGGACCGCAAGAAATGTACCAAACCCATAACCAACCGCCTTTTGTTGTATACTACTAGACAAACAGATGCACATTCTAAAATTTTTGCCTACTTTAATTTTCATATCCCAACAAACAAACCTCATTCGTTTTGTGATGTGTTGCTGTGTTCTTTGTTTGTAGGGCTGTGCTATACATGCCAACATGGAAGTACGTGATACCCAACATTATACCAAATACTTCAGATAAATGCCACCTACCAAATTTCTGGATTTGGTTACCAACCAGCAAGTGGCAGCGCACCTTGGACAACCACACGTCTTTACTTTTTGGAAAGTATCCTGATGTTCAGACATTGCCAAACATTGGCTTCCCTGATCACTATTTCAAGTTCGCGCCATTGTATTCCTCTCCCCGTCGTAAGTATCAAACACCGTCTATTTTACTTCATCACCGGGTATCTTGAATCTATTGCTAAAAGAGGGGCCGGTTACCTTAATGTGAGTAACATATATATAGATAAAACAAAAAGAACTAAAGCCCTTTGATTATGTGAAAAACATAGATACTCCCGCCCAAAAGCAAATACCTTTGATAAAAACATAAAAAACCAAATACGACCAAAAAAAAACGCTGGCCGCAACAGACGATTCTCATTTTTTGTTTTTTGATCATGTGAACTGTTATAAGTTCATATTGGTTAAGAGCTTTAGATCGATTACGTATACTCTTTTGTTATGAAGTTGTAGTTTTACGTAATGTGATATGACCATTTAATGGTGTAGGACCGGTTATGGCTGTCGGAGTTGTTTTATTTATTAACTTTACTTGGTTCCAATTCACAGCCCATGCCTAAGGCGTCATCTTTTCTTACAAGACAAAGGCTTCATTTGAAGAAATCATGGGGATGCATGTACCATTTATGTTGTCTGTCGTCCTTGCTCTTTGGCATACTGTTATTGCTTATCGAGCTAGCAAAGCATGTAGGAAGTTCGTGCTTCACAGATTGTATCCTGAATCAGTATGCTTTATAATTATTGGTATGCTTATCTTATATATTGACGAGATATGAAACTGTTATTTTTCAAGAATATCCTCCATTATGCGAGTTGCTTATTCTAACCTGATAGAATTTCTAACGGGGCTCTGACTGATATGAAACTACTATCTCTAGGTTCTTTCGAGAAAGCATCTAATTTACTTCTGAACAAGATATCTGGTGGTCAGAATGGGATGGTTGGTGCGCATCAAGCAATGCAAACAATACTTGCTGGAAATCCAGTGGATGAGAGACCAATGAAACAAGACACATCCAACAAATCACTAATACTAATGTCATGCACATCTCTTGGTTTTGCTGTTTTCTTATCGTTGCGTCGGTTTTAATGCAGGTTACATGTCATTTCACTTTCATTAAAACATACACTTTAATAGATGAATTGATGAAGATGTACAAGGTTTTTTCAAGTGTCATAGGACGCCTTATTAACATGTTTGTTGAACTATAGTGTGACGTAGTCGAGAATTTTTATGTCGTTTTAGACTTAGCCTACCAAATCGATCGCTATATTCTTTGATAAACAACAATATAAACCAAATACACCGAAAAAAAAAACCATGCCTCAATGCGGCCGGCCGCCGCCATACTTGTTCCCTTATAATAAAACAAAAAAAGTAAGTTATCTCAAATTCACTTTTAGAATTCATTTTTTTTTAATAGCAATTGGGCTTAGAAAACTAATGTGGTGATATCTGGGCTTCACAAAACCCAGTAGTGCATAAAATAAACTCACCAAAAACCCTAAAAAAAACAAATAACAACAACATGGCTAATGAATCCAGCAAAAATCTTGTTAAAAGTATACTGGAGAATATTGAAAATGCTGGCAAAATGATTAAAACAACGAGCAAAAACTTTGATGAAATCAGCTTTGAGATACAAGCCCAACTTGAAATTGATGAGTTTAAAGAAAGATTGAGAAACACAGAAAATGAAGTAAAACATCTTAGGAAAACTTTGAAGGAAGCTGCTGAGAATGCAAAACATGTTGCTGATGAATGTAAGAATGCTTCTGACGAGATTCAAGCTGCTCTGGATAAATAAGGTATACACTTTTTTTTTTTTTTTTTTTTTTTTTTTTTTTTTTTTTTTTTTTTTTTGAGTGTATTTTCGTTTGTCATATTTGGTTTGATTATTGGTCTTGTCATCAGTTTTATAATTTTCGCTCATTATATTCACATGACATATATGTGTGTGTGTGAATGTTGCTTTGTAAATTTTTTGTGAAAGTATCATTTTGCCTTCAACGAATAGCTAAAGAAAGAATATCCCACTCGAAAGATTGCTTATCAACTCAAAGGGTATATCGCAACTAAATCAAATCCAATCCAACGGTCAAAAACCCCAATCCGTGTGCTTCACTCCCATTGGCCAATAATCAACCACCCACTATATAAACACCAAAAACAAAAACACACACACACACACACAATACACTCATTTACTCTCATTACTTTTGCAATAATTGTCCAACAACCTCAACCTCACTTGCTACTCTTTCATCAATTTCAGTTTTGAGTACTAGCAAAGAATCATATATGGAGTTTGGCAAAGGCGGGTGTGGCATGTGGCATGGCGATTACATTATCATCTTTGTTGAAATAGGTGGTCTTGGAATTAGAACACTAAGGTAGATCTAATGTTTTTCTTGCTACATTTAGCATTTACTTTATTCACATTCGTAGATAGCCTTTCATGTTAATTACATGTATTTTGTCATTATGATGTTTTGTTGAGAATCTGTATGATATATACTAAACCTTTAACCTTGTTTAGTTTGTTAAATATATGGTTAAAAGTTTGTTTAAGTTGTACATGTAAGATTACTAAGAGACATGCATGAATGGTTGATTTCAAGTTAGTAACCAGTTAATAGTTGGGTATGCACTTTGTTTTTAAGAGGTTTTCAATAGGAAAGCACAATGTAAAGGTTTTCTAGAGGTATGGACCAAATACAGATTCTTGTGATTTGTCAAACCAGTTAAAGAGGTTTTCAAGAGGCATGAACCACGTACTAGCTTTAGCTTCTTGTGAAAAGTCAACCTATTGTATGCTTTACTGATCTTGTGTTATGTTTATTTATTTATGTCAAACTTAAAGCCAACTCCGTCATCATCATGACTTCAAATCTCGGAGCTGAGTATCTACTAAAGGGTTTGTCTGTGAAGATCACAATGGAAAACGCTCGTGAAATGGTAGTGATGCAAGAAGTGAAGAGGCACTTTAAGCCCGAGCTACTAAACAGGCTTGACGATATTGTGGTTTTTGATCCTCTTTCTCATGATCAGTTGAAGAAAGTTGCCAGACTTCAGATGAAAGATGTGGCGGTCCGTCTTGCTGATAGGGCTTTGGATGTTATACTCATCCAGAGTTATGATCCGGTAAGCATCAAATTCATGTTGATTTATTCATTTCACTAGTTCTAATGTTTACTATAATGACGTGTACTTACGTTGTTTTTGGATTTTGAAAATTTGTATAGGTGTATTGGGCGAGACCGATTAGGAGGTGGTTAGAAAGGAAGGTCGTGATCGAGTTGTCGAGAATGCAGGGAAGAGATTGATGAAAACGCGCCTGTGTATATAGATGCGGACATGAAGGGGGAAGACTTGACTTACAAGGTTGAAAGGAATGGTGGACTCGTGAACGCTGCAACGGGTCAGAAGTCGGATGTTCTACTGTTTTACATAATACATCACTCTCAGTCACTTCCTGGTGTTGGGTGGCTTTCGGGGGTTTGGTTTTTTTAATCGATTCTAGGGATCGATCTCTTACATTTCATCATTAATTTATCATGAGGGGTTTTTAGTGTTTGTTTATGAGGAAGCTGGAGGGTTTTAATGAAAGGCGGAGGTCGTGGTCGTCATGACTTCAAATCTCGGAGCTGAGTATCTACTAAAGGGTTTGTCTGCGAAGATCACAATGGAAAATGCTCGTGAAATGGTAGTGATGCAAGAAGTGAAGAGGCACTTTAAGCCCGAGCTACTAAACAGGCTTGACGATATTGCGGTTTTTGATCCTCTTTCTCATGATCAGTTGAAGAAAGTTGCCAGACTTCAGATGAAAGATGTGGCGGTCCGTCTTGCTGATAGGGGCTTTGGATGTTATACTCATCCAGAGTTATGATCCGGTAAGCATCAAATTCATGTTGATTTATTCATTTCACTAGTTCTAATGTTTACTATAATGACGTGTACTTACGTTGTTTTTGGATTTTGAAATTTTGTATAGCTGTATTGAGCGAGACCAATTAGGAGGTGGTTAGAAAGGAAGGTCGTGATCGAGTTGTCGAGAATGCAGGGAAGAAGGTCGTGGTCGTCAGCTAACGGTGGCTGAATAAAAAATGTTTCGAAACACCAAGGTTTGCGGGCATATGTTGTGCTTTGACTGCATCAGGGGACATGTAGCAGCCAAGATCCAAAAAACATAACTAAAGTGGTGTTGCATATGGTTTACAACTTTAAACTATATTATATGAGCAGCCTCAAGTTTGATTTAGCTAAGTAGGTGTCATTTAATTTAACTATCGGTACTTGTTTGGTTTGAAGCATTAAAAACTTTTCACGTAAAAGGAAACCTGTTTATTTTGAGCGTATTCCTTTCATTTAAGCCTACCATTAATATAGGAGTGTTTCGTAGAGCTTATTTGCATAGCTTAATTCTATCACAAGCTTGATGTAATTTAAGCTAAAAAAAAAAAGAGTTAGAAATTAAAGTGCGTAGTGCACAATCAGTTAGGCAAACCTTATATCTCCACGATAAAGAGTGAAACTCGGGACACCAAACACCGTGGAACCTAGACAATTTCAAGAAATCGGGTATGACCCACTAATCTCATACCCTGCCCCAGCGAGATTGGGTATGTTGTTGTTGTTCGGTATGACCCACTAATGTATAAAAGGAATAAAATAGTAATTTAATGTGGGACATCAGGTGAACTGGTGAAGGACAAAAGTTATCAAGATATATTTAAGTAAAAAATGACTTAGGCTAGTGGTAATAGTAACCGTTATTATCATCATTAACTCAGCGGAACGTCAGTTTTTCTTTCCCATCCAACATCAATACCAACATAGTGTAATAACACAAATATACCCCGCTTATATATAGATATACCTCGCAAAAATCAAAATTATGCACACAACATTTTTTCTTCCCTCCCACAACTCGATATCGGCAACGATTGATATTTCAAAAAATAAATAAATAAATAAATAAATAACGATGTGTCGGTCAGGGGTGTTGATTATAAGGACGATGCGGCTTATAGGGGTAATACCGCGTCGTTAGAACCCTTATTACCACTAGTTTAGAATAGTCACTTTTTCAATCATCTATGCTTCACAAAATGATGTAAAAAAACATTTTTTACAAAAAGGTCATATTAGACCAACCAACTGTGCGACTCAACAAGACTTTTGACATATGTTCCTTTTTTTATGGTAAATTTATAAGTGGCACTAGATTGATGGTTTTTTTTTTTTTTTTTGTTTTTTTTGTTTTTTTTACAATTTACGTCTATTGTACTTTTATCCGACAAAATTTTGTGTTTGTCCCCAGAAGCAAACAAGAAAATTAAAAAGTCACTCATAAGCATTCTTAAATTAATAAATTCTATGATATGCATTACTAAAAGTCATTCATAAACCAATAAACACATAAATAACCAATAAACTTTAGGTCATTGTGAGTTTTGCCTAAGCATATATCTGAAAATATTGCTCGGAGAAAGAGTAGTGGTTGTGTGATCAAGTCAACAACACTTTTTGCTAACATGTTAACAATAGGTTGAAGACTTGAAGGTAGATCGAGAATTGAATGTAGGTAGGAGTATTTATTTGAGATTTTTGAAAGTTGCCCGATCACCTACACATAATGAATTAATATGCCTACCTAAGTTACCACTTTCTGAATAGATGAGAAAGAAACAAACAGACAAAGCATCTTAAAGGCGAATGTTCGAGGAAGGCATAATGCCCTCTTGATTGTCACTGCACGACTCAAACCACTAACTAACTAGCGGTTAACACTACTACAAAAAAGGCAATAGAGCCCGGTTGAAACACCACATAGATCCCGGTTTTGGGTGAGGGCTCAAAAGGGGAGGAGTCTATGCAAAATAGCAATAAAGCCCTGTTTGAAGAACGGGCTCTATACTTCACTTTAAAGCCCTTTTTTAACTAAGGAACCTGGCTCTATGTGAAATCATTTGTTTAAAAAAAACATAAAGCCATGTTTTCTAATCATAAACATGGCTCTATTATAGAACAAATTATTAAAAAAAAAAAAAAAAAAAAAAAAAATAAATAATAATAATAATAATAATAATAAAGCAATTCATCCAATAAATTAAAACTTGAAGAAAAAAAAGGTCATGGCTTGAAATTTTCATATGTCATCCATTATACAAAATCCTAAGCATAATTATCGATACAAAAGCATTTGAGCTTAATATAAGCTACAATCTTGAGTCTGCTCTTAGAATTCGCCACCTTATGAAACCGCTAATCTGACAAATTAAACCAAAAGGATGGAAGCGATAGCCACACGTTTGAGAAAGAAAGCAGCTTAATCATCCCAGCATAGTTCTATGTCTGGTAAGTTGCTGCAAGACCGACCTGGTTGACATAAATGGAGGCAGTAGCAATCAATAAATATTAAATAACCTACATATTCACGTTAAGGTGATACAAGTCATAACAAACAGGAAATCATGGAGAAGAAGAAATGATTTCGTATTTGAGATTCTTGATTCACTTTGATTAACAGAATTGAGAGAGAAAGGTTACAATCAATTATTAGTGAATGAATTACAAATGAGATACTAATCTCCTATTTATACAACTGAAAACAAAGACAAGCTGAGTAACTGATTTTCCCGCCAAAAGTCATAACTGACTTTTGGTTTGTTGACCCACACGTGCCAGTCACGTGGTCTCTTTCTAAACTTGTTTTTGACTTGTATCAAATTCCTTCCCCTTAACATTTGACTTTCCACAGTCAAATAGAACTTGAATTGGCTTCTGCTGAATCAAAATCTGGATACTTTTTGAGCAAATCAGTGTACAATTCCCAGGTTGCTTCCTCTTCACTGCCATTTGACCATTGCACTAGTACATAGACTGCAGGCTTATTGTTCACATTTCCCAATCTTCTATCAATGATCTTTACTGGAAACACTGTTAATAAACCTTCATTGTTACACATAGGAAGAGTTCCAGGCTGATCAACTGATCCTTTGCACAATTTCAGCTGAGAAACATGGAAGACTGGGTGAATTTGACTACCACTGGGAAGTTGTAACTTGTAAGCCACAGTTCCAATTTTCTCCACAACTTGAAAAGGGCCATAATACTTTGCTGACAACTTATTGTAAGGGCTTTGTCTGGCTGTTGTTTGCCTGTAAGGTTGCAGCTTCAAATAGACCCAAACACCCACTTCAAAAGATCTGTCAGTCCTATGCTTGTCTGCCAGACTTTTCATTCTATTCTGTGCTCTCAACAGATGAAACTTTAACATACTGATCACTTGTTCTCTAACCACCATTGATCTATCCACAGCCTCCACAGAACTTTCACCAGGCAAGTAAGGCATATGGATGGGTGGTGCTTGTCCATAAAGAACTTCAAATGGTGTAGTTTGGATTGATGTATGGAAATTGGTGTTGTACCAAAACTCTGCCATAGATAGCCATTGGACCCATTCTTTTGGCTTTTCACCAGACATGCACCTCAAATAACACTCCAAACATCTATTCACCACTTCAGTTTGACCATCTGATTGTGGGTGATAAGCTGTTGACATTTGCAACTTGACTTTCAAAGCTTTGAACAATGATTGCCAAAAAGCACTTAAGAAGATCTTGTCCCTGTCACTTACAATAGTGTTTGGCAATCCATGTAACTTGTAAACATTATCTAGGAACACTTGTGCCACTTGTGCAGCTATAAAAGGATGTTGCAAAGGAACAAAATGAGCATACTTACTTAGCCTATCCACCACCACAAGTATAGCAGTCTTTCCATGAGATTTTGGCAGTCCTTCCACAAAATCCATGGAGATATCACTCCACACTTTAACTGGAATAGGTAGTGGTTGTAAAAGCCCTGGATAAGCACTAAGATCAGGTTTCTGTCTTTGACACACATCACATTCCCTGACCCACTGCTTGACCATTTTTCTCATTCCTTTCCAATAACAAATAGAACTCACCTTTTGCATAGTCACTTGAACACCAGAATGTCCACCAACTGGTTCATTGTGAATTTGCAAAAAATTTGTTTCCTGAGTGATTCATTGTTTCCCACTACCAACTTGTCTTTTCTTCTCAACTGTCCATTAGACCAAGTATACTTTGATGACTGAAAGTTTGGATCTTCAAACTGTTTGATCAACTTGGCTAACTTCTCATCTGTCAACCAACTATCTTCAATTTGTTGCAACAACCCCGAAGTCACATTAGTAGCCACCAAAGCAAACAATTGACCTTGCATTTCTTTCCTTGATAAAGCATCAGCTACAATATTCTCACTTCCTTTCTTGTACACTATTTCATAGTCATATCCAAGCAATTTAGGAAGCCATTTAGCTTGAAATGGGGTTGTAAGCCTCTGATTCAATAAGTATTTCAAGCTGAAATGATCTGTTTTGATCTTAAAGTGCGTGTCCATCAAATAACCCTTCCATTTTTCTAATGCCATGATCACAGCTAGAAACTCTTTTTCATAAGTAGATAAAGCCTGATGTTTAAGAGATAGAGCCTTACTCAAATATGCCAATGGGTGGCCATCTTGCATCAACACATCACCAATTCCAGTACCACATGCATCAGTCTCCACGATAAATTCTTTGTCAAAGTTTGGCAATCACAACACTGGTGCCTGTACCATTGCTGACTTCAACTTCTCAAATGCTTCTTGAGCTGATGGAGACCATTCAAATGAATTCTTCTTCAATAGAGCAGTGAGAGGTTTACTGATTATTCCATACCCCTTTATAAACCTCCTATAGTAACCTGTAAGACCCAAAAACCCTCTTAATTGCTTCACATTCAGAGGTGTAGGCCACTCTTTCATAGCTGCTATCTTAGAAGGATCTGTAGCAACTCCTTTATTAGTAATTATATGGCCTAAGTACTCCACTTGTGACACTCTAAAAGTACATTTACTCCTCTTTGCAAACAAGGTATGAGCCTGCATAGTCTTCAAAATGAGCCTAAGGTGTTCCAAATGCTCTTCAAGTGTTTTACTGTAAACCAGTATATCATCAAAGAACACAAGTGTGAACTTTCTCAAATAGGGCTTGAAAATCTCATTCATTAATGACTGAAAAGTGGAAGGAGCATTAGTAAGACCAAATGGCATAACCAAAAACTCATAATGACCATCATGTGTTCTGAAAGCAGTTTTGTGAATGTCTTCTTCCTTCATTCTGATTTGATGATAATCAGATCTCAAATCAAGCTTTGAAAATACCACTGATCTATGCAATTCATCAATCAATTCTTCAATCATGGGTATTGGAAACTTATCTTTGACTGTGGACTTATTCAACTGTCTATAATCCACACACATTCTCCAACTTCCATCCTTCTTTTTGACCATAACAATGGGTGAGGAAAAAGAACTTTGACTGGATCTAATCACTCCAGCTTCCAATAATTCTTTCACCATTTGTTCAATAGCATCCTTTTGGCTTGGTGGATGTCTATAGGGTCTAATATTGACTGGAGGAGTGTTTGGCAGAAGTGGTATTTGATGGTCATGTGATCTGTTTGGTGGAAATGTTGTAGGTACCTCAAACACTTCCTTAAAATCATTCAACACTGCATCAATCTGTTGTGATTCAATCAATTCTCCTTGCATACTACACAAGTCAGCAGGACAAATACACAAGGACATAGAATTCAACATAGCATTGTTTTGACCCCTAGGCTGCATCCACTGTAGTGTAGCCTGTTGTGACCCTCTTAACAACACTTTCTTGTTTCCCACAGTGAACCTCATAGTCAATTTCTCAAAATTACACATTATTTCACCCAAAGTGGACAACCATTGTATGCCAAGCACAACTTCACAGCCTCCTAAAGGTAATACCATGGCATCAATCATATAAGTATCTTCACCCATGGTCAAAGCTAACCCACAACATATCAATGTACTAGTCATTGCTTGACCATTTGCCACTGATACTTACAAATGACACATAGTCTTAGTCTTACAAGCTAACTTTTTTACAGTTTGCAGGTCAATAAAGTTGTGTGTGCTTCCACAATCTACAAGCACATGCACTCCTTGTCTTCTTACCAAACCTTTAACTCTCATTGTTTGGTAATTGTACACACCAGTGAGTGCATTGAGTGAAATTTGTGGAACCATTTCACTACTGTGGTCAAACTCAGTAGCTAAACCATAATCCTCTATTTGACCCATATCATCACTAATCAAATTTGGGTCTACATCTTCATAATCTTCATCCACTATCACCTCTAGTGAATGCAACTGACCACTACATTTGTGTCCAGGCACATATTTTTGATCACAGTAAAAACAAAGATTCTTAGCCCTTTTTTCTTCTAATTCTTTTTTAGTCAATCTCTTAAAACCAGTTCTATTTTCACTACCAATTGGGGTTCTTGTGGTTGCAGGAAAATTCATGGGTCTATTAACTGGCCTAGGTAAAATTCCATCATCCCTATTAGCATAACCACTTTTGACATTAGAAGGATAAGAATTATACCTTGGTTTTGTAGCCAAAAGAGTAGCTTCTTGCATTTTAGCCATTGAGAACAGATCAGCCAAACTCAAGGGTTTAAACATTCTAACAGGCATACTAATTTCCTCTTTTAGACCCCCAATGAACAGACTCATGGCAAGAGACTCAGTCAAATTCATCCTATTCAACAGATCTTCAAACTTGTCTTGATAGACTTGTACTGTACTAGTCTGCTTCAAATTTTTGAGTTCCACAATAGGATCTTCAAACACATTACCAAATCTCTTCAAAGCCTGCTCCGCATACACATCCCAATCACATCCATCCCCATAGTTTTTCAAGAACTGCTGATGCCACACCAAAGCCCTATCAGACAAATGCATGGCAGCCAATTCCACCTTCATGTTCTCTGGCACATCATCAATCCTGAAGAAATGCCTACATCTAAACAACCAGCTCTTGACATCGTCTCCATTAAATCTTGGAAACTCAATCTTGGACATCCTACCATATTGGTTTGCCACTACACCACCATTTCTTGCATTATGAACATGAGGACCATTACTTGTTCCTTCTCCAGACCTCATCCTCATCATCTCATTCTGCATTTGCTCCATTCTTCTTGACATTTCTTCAATGGTGTGCTGAAGTGACTCCATTGTAGTTTCTTGGGTTCTTGATGCGTTTCTTGTTTCCACCATGTCTACAGTATCATTACCACTCATCAACAATGATTTATCACTGACCAATTGGAATAATGACTACTAGAACTGTTCTGGGTCACTCAATCCAACTGCTGCTTGCCAGCTTGTTCAAGATAAGAAAATTTAACGAGAATTTCGGCTTATCTTGTGGCCGTACAGTTGATTGACACTAACCAAATGAAAACAGAACAGTGAAATCAGTGGTGGCTGATTTCTTAAACCGGAATCTTGGTTTCTTGCCGGAATTTCGCCGGAGAAGATAACCGGAATATCAAGAAATGTCAGTTTAACACTTCTTGAATGAAAATGGTGCCAAGAAAGGGCTCTTGATACCAATTGATATGTGTAAGACTTTAACAACCATAATTCAAGAAAGAATTGTAGCCGTTATGAATAACAAACAGGAAATCATGGAGAAGAAGAAATGATTTCGTATTTGAGATTCTTGATTCACTTTGATTAACAGAATTGAGAGAGAAAGGTTACAATCAATTATTAGTGAATGAATTACAAATGAGATACTAATCTCATATTTATACAACTGAAAACAAAGACAAGCTGAGTAACTGATTTTCCCGCCAAAAGTCATAATTGACTTTTGGTTTGTTGACCCACACGTGCCAGTCACGTGGTCTCTTTCTAAACTTGTTTTTGACTTGTATCATAAGGGTCGCTACAATTACGAATACAGCAAGGATGCATCCTTCTTACAGTATGTGTCTAAAATTCTTATGCATAACTCATTTGTTAAGGAAGGAGTAATAATATAACGAACGAAATCTTACTTGAATCGAACCATTTCAAATAAGACTGCAACGAAGTTTGCACTACAGTAGTTTTACTCTGCTGTTAGAGTTTCACTTCACGAAACCTCGTTTAGGATAGAACGTGAAAATTCTTACAACAGAGCCCGCATATCCTGAAAACCAACCTGAAAAATATTAACAGTCAAATCAAATAGAGTTTATACGAATAACAACCCCAAGTATGAAAAAACAAGTAAACCAAATACGTACTTAAATAAGAAAGTATCTGATAAACTATATCACTTAAGCATTACATACTGGATATTGAAACTCAACAACTCAACATATTGAATAACATATACTGGTATGTAATTGCTAGAAAATTGAATAGTAAAAAACATTTAGCTGCATAGTAAATAAAATGGATGCTATACCTCCTAATTAGCAATTAGGGCGGCAACACGGCGGTGGCGATGTGGTGGTGGTGCGCGACGGCAGAGGCAGTGGTGTGTGGTTGTGGAGATGATATCTAGCTTGAAGTGTTAGTTTGACATTAGGTTGTGGTTGTGTGGTATTGGGAACAAAGTAAAAAGTGATTTAGGTTTTTTTCAGATTTGGGTTTGGTAGGTGAAATGGAAGGCAAAGTGAAAAAAATAAGAGGGAGAAATCCCGCTCAATGCTCAAATGAAAAATCAAACTATTCAAATGAAAAATCAAACTATTAAATCCCGGTTTCTTAATGAAAACATGACTCTATGTCTTTTTTTTAATAGAGCCCGGTTTCTCTATTTTAAAACCGGGATTTATGCTCTTGAATTTGACGAAACTCTTTATAGAGCCCTATTTTTTGTATAAACATGGCTTTATTAGGGGGGCTTTATTCTAAAATTTGTAGTAGTGTAAAAAAAATAGAAAATAAAAAATAAATAATCTTAAAGTCTGAAAAATGTGTAAATTAGCGGGGACACCTTGACCCCGAGTGCCTTTTTGGAACCGGGCAATGAAAAAAATAATCTTAAATGCATGCATGTGAATAAAGTTTTTTCTTTTTGATACATCACATTTCATAAACAGTAAATAGTACTCGTACTCCCTGTTGTGTTTTTTAACTATCGTAACTTACCAGTTAGCATGGTACTGTTATTAGATGTCAGTTTTTCACTTTTTTGGATATGCAGTTATCAAGACTGTTATGTAGTTATGAAACACTTTTTTATTAAGTTTTATATTTTCTCTTCTTTTAGATACAATAAAAAATCAGTTAGTGTGCCCAGTACAAAACAAATCATAGGGGGTGTTTGTATAATAAGCTTAGGCAAAAGAGTATATGCCTTGATATGATTGCGATATTTGTTCAAATTGAGAATAAGTTATCCTAAGATATCTTACAGTATCAACGAAACTCTGATAATGAGCTAATGTTTCAAACCTTCATGATAATTATCGGCAAAATCTTAGGGTAGTGTATGTACGTGAAGTGTTATACAATGCATCAAGGAGAAGATATGTCACTATGGCATTTGATGATAACAGTGTACGTTCATAACGTGGATGCAAACGCGGTATTTTGATTTAATTCCAGGATGTCTAATCTTTATTTAAGGATGGTATGTGTTGATGCATAATCTGGCGCGGACTAATTCAACGATTCTCCTTGGGCCGTTAGTCGTCTTCATAAGCCCTGAGTAGACCTGTCAACAAAGAGAACCCGTCAGGAGTGGACCCGAGGCCGTAGCCCCGGGATCCACCTCCGACGGTCAAGTTAGTATAGATGCGCGGAGCATATGTGAGAATTAGGTTTAGGGTAACCTGTTATGTTCTGTTGTGAATGGAATCCCAGCCCTATATTTATAGGACATGGATTAGGGTTTAGGCATAGAGTGGGCCGCTGTCTGCCGGGCCTGGCCCATTCCTGGCCCAGTCCGGACTATACATCCACAAGCCCCCCAAGTTTAGTATGACATAGCGCGTGGCTATGTTATGCTAAACTTAAGTTCTGTTCATGGCCGCGTAGGCCCAATTAACCATGATGGCATGGCCCATGTGTGCGCAACTTGTGTTCACATGGGACGGATCATACTGCGCAGCCTAAATGCGACAGTGCGCACTGGGATTGCGATTGTGATTGTCTCACAATAGTGAAGGTGGATAGGTGGATCCCTATGTTGCATCCTAGATAAGGGCGTACCTTTTGTACCAGTAGCTATGCAACATAGTGCGACAGAAGACGGTTCTGTGCGCGCTGTGCGCGATAAAGATGTGCGTTGTCCGCGACAAAGATTTGCATTGTCCGCGACAAAGGTGTGCGTTGTCCGCGACAAAGGTGCGCGCTATGCGCGCTGTACGCGACAAGTATGCGCGTTGTTCGCGACAAAGGTGCGCGCTATGCGCGCTGTACGCGAACATTACATTCGTCTTTACAACCGACAGAGAACGTCTCCCCTGCGGTAAGATAGTGCGAATATTTAAATTCGTCTTTGTACTGGGCTTGCAATACCTCTTACATACGATCTGCTTCCAAATATGCCTGCGTGACTTGTACGGAAACAGTGGTATTATATACCCTGGTAGCCCCCCAAGTTTGATGGTGCTACTCGTGTAGGAGTATTAAACTTAGTTATTCAAATCCTGAAAAGTACTTAATGAAAATATTAAAAGTATATGCCGCGAATCGCAACATATAAAACTTAATGAAATAAAAGATTAGCGCATAGCATAATATATAGCACATAGCATATAAAATAAGTAGTAGTGCTCATTACACCTATCGTGAGGTTTTACAAACTACATAAAAGAAGTAGCACGTAGCTAATAATAAAAACAGTGCGCGCATGGCGATTAAGGTGATTTTTTTTTTATTATTTTTTAAAAAAATGGCGCGGATGGATGTACCATGACCACGGCAAATAGTTTCTGTTGCACGCACAAACGCAGATAGATTTATCGTGTCCGCATAGACTCTAACGTTTGTGGATGATCGCAGTTGACCACGGCTTTCGTCCAATGCCTGTACGTGACAGTGACAGTGCGCTCATGGCGATTGACTAGCATCGTGGTGCCTGTACATGACAGTGCGCGCATGGCGCCAATCTGCGAAGATTTTCGTACGCATGGCCTAACGCGGGTAGATTTATCGTGACTGCGTTGTTCGCGGCTAAAAGATAAAATAGGTCCGATCGTGCGGATATAGCGCGTGGCTATAGGTAAAATCGTGTTTACCAAATTTAAAGATTTAAGTAAAATCTTTTCAATATTTAAAAAGATATGCCAGATTTACTTGATAAATATTAAAAGATATAGCAAAAATAAAATATCTTGTCATTGTACCACATCGTGGATTGAGGCAAAAGTAAATCTTGTTGATTCACACCATGTGGTAGCCACAGTATTAGACTAAAGTAAATCGTGCATAACAATATACTACGTATAACATATAAAAAATGAGCCAAAAAAGTCAATCCTCTTTGGCTTTTAACTGGCCGAACAAACATCTTTTGTTGTTGTTGTTTTGGGAGTGCGCAGAGACACAGTACCCCTTTTTGTGAATGACCATTCAGTAAAAGCATGTATGCATGTTATTTAAAAGATAACGTGTCTTAAGTTACCGGCTTTTTAACTCGATGGTTGCTTTCGGTGATGTGAGAGCACAAAACTTGTCGTGTGGGTCCCACGGATGGCGCCAACTTGTTGATGCATAATCTGGCGCGGACTAATTCAACGACTCTCCTTGGGCCGTTAGTCGTCTTCATAAGCCCTGAGTAGACCTGTCAACAAAGAGAACCCGTTAGGAGTGGACCCGAGGCCGTAGCCCCGGGATCCACCTCCGACGGTCAAGTTAGTATAGATGCGCGGAGCATATGTGAGAATTAGGTTTAGGGTAACCTGTTATGTTCTGTTGTGAATGGAATCCCAGCCCTATATTTATAGGACATGGATTAGGGTTTAGGCATAGAGTGGGCCGCTGTCTGCCGGGCCTGGCCCATTCCTGGCCCAGTCCGGACTATACGTCCACAGTATGTGCAATCATGGAGATTACTCATAAAAGTTTACTATTAAAGTAACAGAGCATTGTTATAACCTATAGTGAAAGGTTACTAATAAACGAATTTAAAGCTGAAATTCTAGCACAGTGAGGGCAAATGCCAATCTACGGCTAGCTTTACGAACAAATATGTGGAAAAGCTTGGGACGGATGCAGCCCCAGCAAACATAAGCTTGAAAATAACAGTACCGAGAGCCCCAGCAAACATAACCTTGAAAATAACAGTGCCGAGGCAAAGATCTGATATTTGCAATGCCTAAAGAACCATGATTTATGAGTATCAAATTACTTGTAGACTATCACACAAAACCAATGTGATAACATCGCTAAGCAAAGCCTATCATTTACCGTCTCGTAAAGTTGAATGTGTAATTGGTTAATCTATTGTTACTGAGATCTGCATACCTGTCAAAACATAAGTAAACAACCAGATAACCACTAACATAACCAAAGGGATTAGCAAGTGTACGCTATGTTAAAATCATAAGTGTAGGAACTGTTAGTAACTCATATGTACTGTGGTAGGTTGTAAACGAATGAAATGTATTAAATTGTCCCAAGGATTCTCAGGTTCCTGACACCTTGAAGCTCGGTCAGTCGGTCATCCATTTTTTACTCTCTGTCCAAAACTTGTGATATTGACTTACCATTGACACCTTAGAGCGAGAGGTGTGGGCTCGCCGTTAGACCTCGTCGTCCGACGTGGAGCTCGCCACCACACCGGCTATGGCTCGTCGTGGCTCGTTAGAGCCCTCCTCCTCACCCAGACGACGAAGCAAAAACCTGACACCATTGTAAAAAAAGAGAGTAGCATGCATTAATATTACAAAAGGTTTACCGTTTATTTCAAACGGTCTTTTTTTTTTTCTTTTTTTTTTATTTTAAAAATTTTGCAACCCCTGTAAATACTAAACCATTTTCACATACTTTAATCACTACAATTCAACAATATATATCTTCTCAACTCAACTAATATATAAGTTTCATCACTATGTCTCAAAACCCGAACGAACCCGGTTATTTCACAACCCTCCTAACCTCAAACCAACGATACGGGGGATCGTCAAACACTTCTACTCCCTCGTCGCAAAATTCCCCACAACCTTCATCGCCATATGGTTCACAACCTTTCAATCCGATGGACGTTTATACTAATCAACAAATTGCGTTGCAACAAGCGGGGTTCGTAAGTCATTCTCAACGAATGTTGCCACCACAATTTTTTAACCCGTCTCAAGCATCCTCGTTCCCCACAACCTTCATCGCCATATGGTTCATAACCTCAGGTCGAACCTCAGTTTAAAGTTCCAAAAGCACGGTCACCGGCCAAAGGTAGAGGCAAGAAAACCAAGGCCGTCAAAGGAAAAAAAAGTCGTAAATTTAGATGCCGACGATGACGACGACTTGGAACTTGCAGGTCAAACGCGTGTGAATCGGAAATGGTCCAAGGCCGAAGAAAAGCTTCTTGCGGAAACTTGGATAGAATTTTCGCAAGACAAAGAAATGGGGAACGACAAATCCGACGAATTCTTTTGGAACGAAATTACTGAAACGTTCAATCAGCAAACTGTGGATGACCCTAGAGGCAAGAATATGCTTACCGGGAAATGGACGAGGATGAACGGCGACTGCCAAAAGTTCAACGCTATATATAAGCATTTGGGGCGTCGAAGTGGTGAGAATGAGCATGACCAAATCAACAATGCCAAGGCGAGTTTCGCAGAACGCTTTGGTGCGAGGGGTTTCACGTACGAGCATGTTTGGGAGTTTTTGAGAAATTACCCGAAATGGAATGCTGAGGATCCGTCGGACGTTTCTTGTCTCGAGTATAAATTCGGGCCGGACGCACGACCTCGTCCCGAAAGAGGCAAAAAACGAGCTGGAAAAAAACAAAAGTCGACGGATACGTCGAGCGCTGCGAGCTCCGGTGGGAGTCAAACGAGTACTTTTTCGGGACAATTATCCGAAAAGTATACACAAGCCAAAGACGCTCAGACGGCTTGTTACGAGGCAAGGAGGAGGGAAGAAAGGGTCTTGGAAATGCAGGAAATGCAGATGCTCATGCTAGATCCCAGCTTGGTTACTGACCCGATCAGAGCCGAAATTATTCGCAGGAGACAAGTGAAAATAACGAAGAAATACCAACAACTCGATGAGGATGCCGATGAATAAAATGTTTAATATGCATGTAGTGTCGTTTTTTATATTTTCGTATTGTTTTTTTTTTATTTAATTTTCGTATCGTTATTTTTTTCCCGTATTGTAACTTTTTTAAATTGAAGAAATAAATTTAATTTGGTGTGTTATTTTTAATTTTTGTGTAATGAATTTAATTTATTTAGTGAAATAAAAAAAATAAATGTGTAAGTGGTGGGCCTCAAATGAGTAAGTTGAGGTTAGTTATGAGTGATGAGTAGTTAGTTGTGAAGAGGTGTTGGGGTGATGTGGCACCCGTAGGCCCCAAATGAGAAGGTGAATGCTCATCACCACACCTCTTGCTCTTATACTCGCATTCATTTTGGTACTGTGGTAGGTTGACACCTTATACTCGCATTCATTTTCGTTGGTGAAGGTGTTATTTATGTTCATCATATAATCTTTTCATTTTGTGTATAAAATATAGCATTACGTTTCACATTAAACTCCAAAACCGTTTTTTTTTTCAATTTTATCATCTTATAACCAAATGGCTTTTGTTTTCATGAGAATGGCGACGGGCCGCCGCGTTGCGGGCGGGCTTAATTTTTTTCTCCATTTTTTTACACACGGCCGGCCGTTTTTTTCTCGTTGTATTTGGTTTTTATGTCTTGATGTTTCCTATAACTACGAACTTCATGCTTAAAAAAACCAATCCCAAATACCCCTTAACATAAGAATTTCTGCAGGTCCATTCTGACGGCGTCAGAGTTTACTCTTGACGGCGTCAGGAGTTAAAATCTGGAAATTTTACCAGTTTTGTTTTTCTAACGGAGTCTTATGATTTTTGTGAATTATTAAGTTTTATAATCTCCAGGAAATCTGCAAACTTCATTCCACAAGCATTATATCTTATTCTGTTTTCTAGGATTTAGGAACTTATATAGGATGCCGCCGATTTTACGCGAGGTTGTCTTGTCTATTTTGTCAGGATTTACAGGTTATGTTTGACAAGGAGATGATTTATATTCTGGAAGGAAAGCTTTGATTGTTCGTTTTCTTGGAAGAAGATTTAACCTGGCAACCTAAAATCCATACCGAGCGAATCAGGGGAGTATTTGATTTCATTCTCTTTACTTTTTCACTTTTACATTCTTTACTTGAACATTGGGGACAATGTTCATCTTAAGTGTAAGGGGGGGGGGGGGGTAAAAAGATGATACCTTACATGTACACTTTCGCCTGAGTTTGTTTTGTTTAATGGTAGATGTGTAATAAAACTATGAGAAATACTTGTTAGTGCAATTTTAGCGCCAAATTTAAATTTTTTTACAACATTTAGGAGTGAAACTTTAGCACAGCAAGCGTCTCATGGATAGGAGATTGTATGACTAGCACATAACCGTATATTCAGAAAAATTTTCCACCCAAATATGTGAGGTTCGCCTTTAGATTTGATAGGAAAAGCATTTACTATTAGTGCTTATGAGTGTACCGGTAGCATTTAGATTCTAGAACTTGCGTTAGTGGTGCATCCCGAGACCGCTAGTGAGACTACATTCGTGTGGTAGGATTTACAACATGATAAGAGGCATTAGGATCACCCTTGTGTTAAACCCATATTATAATTACTTGCCCATTTAAGTCATATTACTTGGCTAGTTAAGTCAACTAATTTTTCCCACACCCTTAGCGTTGTACTAATTTTTAGTACACGAAACCCCTAGTACACCCCTCCGAGCCTATCTTTTCGTTTCTAACTTTAAGCATTTTACTTAAAGGAAGAATTTGTTACACCCCACTTAAATGTACAACCAAATCGCCTTAGCCTTCCGTGTATGCGCTCATTTTTAGTGCATTATTGTTATTTGTTAAACCCTAAGTTAACTATCTAATTGATTACATGGTTGCTAAGTCGAGTCATATCTTTGTACATATTGTTTTGGAACGATTGGGACTCATGGGTAAGTACTTATTTTATGGAGTAATGGGGAAGAACATCATATATTACCCCCATATGTACGTTAATCTTAAAAGTGCTCCAAGTGTTTTGATTTTCTTGATTCGAGTCATTAGATTAGTTAATTGTAAAGTATGTAAAGATTCAAGTGTAAGGGGAATGTTCATTCCCTATGATTTATTATTTTGGATGGTAGGGTAAGAGTGTATGCAAAAAAAAAAAAAAAAAAAAAAAAAAAAAAAAAAAAAAAAAATCGAAAAAAAAAATCAAGAAAAAGAAAAAAAATAGAAAAAGGAAAAAGAGAAAAAACATACGGACTACCATCCCGTTTCATTCTATGTTCATTTTATGTTTTTGTTATTTTTCATTTATTAGCTTAAGTCGAGTCTAGTCTTGGCTTAGCAACGCCATATTGTACATGTAATTAACCAAGATTGTTAACTCGCCACCAGTAAAACTTCCTTTATCCAACAAAACCGTGTATTTCATATCCCTACACCTAACGTTACAACCCTTTAAAAGACCTCTTTGATAATTTATCCTAGGTGCTTACGCCATGTAGTGGAGGTTTGATCCTTTCCCAAGCCTATGGTAATCTATTTTGCTATGACAGGTAGTGAGAGATATCTTCTATTTCCATATTGTAATTTACACTTTATTACACCCGAGAGATGTGAGTATCTAAACACTATTTGTGAGGTGCTTGTATATGACCTCCGTGCTTGTCTATTGGTCATTAGCGGAACGATTATTTGTTGTAATTACTTTTATATTAGTGTTAAATGACCCCTAACTTGTATTTTGAGTAGAATAAAAGTGCATTTGCTTGAGGACAAGCAAATCTCAAGTGTAAGGGTATATGATGAGGCGAAAAATGATCCGTTTTTAGGGGGTCATTTAAGCCCGAATTCGAATTTATTTGATCAAATATTGCCCTAAATCGTTCCTTTTGTGATTTTAGGTACTTTGGGAGAGAAATCTGGAAAAGGAAGTAATTCGGACATTTTTGGAGCATAAAAGTGAAGAAAACGCCAAAGTCTTAATTTTCCATGCTGGGAACAGTAGGTGACGGCGTCAAGAGTATCTCTCTGACGGCGTGAAGAGCAAAATTCCATGACGATCCAGTAAAGATTTGACGTCGTCACGAAGGTAGGGCGTCAAGAGTAAAAGTCATGACGGCCTGGAAATGATTAAGTCTTGACGGCGTCAAATGTAGATCAAGGCAGTCCGAGAATAGTTTTGGCGGCGAGGTGACGGCGTCACAATGTTGGTCTTGACGCCGTCAGACCCCTTTTCCTATATATAGTTTTCTAATTTTCACATTAAAAAGAGAGAAGTTTTGGAGAAACCCTAAGTACGAACTTCGTGCGAATTTTACAGGTTTTCCAAGGGTTCCAAGCCCTTGATACCTTTCATGTGTAATTGAGATAAGTGTTCTTTTAATTCAATGAATATGTCTATGTGTTGGTTGTCTATATCTTGTTCTTGTCTTAATTCCATCATGCTAGGCTAAATCTATCTTGTGTTTGCTTGGATCTAATGAAACCTAGATGTTAATTATATGTTGATTACTTGTTTATACTTGTCTTGGATGAATGATTTATATGTTAGGCTTAAGAAAACTGGCAGATCTCCAATTGGCAACATGCTTGAACGTCTTAAGAAACATGAACCGACGCGCACTAGGTCTTTATTGGTTGTATTTAATGCATGAGCCACTGTTTAAAATCCCTATAGTTGTGATGGGCATGGTGTAGGAGGAGATAAGAGCTCATAGAATTGGGGAGTTAAGTGTGCCACCCCATGAATGGTATTAAGGAATACGATCCGTCATCCATGCAATTATAACAAGTAATTAACGTGTAAAAGATGTCTAGGGAGTAGTGAAATCTAAGTAAACACATTTTCTCCACTTACTGCTCACAACCTTAGTTTAATTTAGTTTATTTTCATTTCTAGTATTTTATTTTGATTGCATTTTTTAGTATTGGATTAGTTGATTAGCAACTAATTCCGCCCAAATCCTTCAAACCCGAGATTTTTAATTGCTTTCTATAAAATATAAAATACAAAAATAATCATCCCTCCCCTTTAGAACTAGTATTTAGGTTTTCTAATCCTAGCGACACTATTCCTAAGCTGAACGATCAATCCCCCGGTACTTGTCACTATACTATACTACAACGATCAGGTACACTGCCTAGTGGGGGTTGTAAGCTTCTCGAGATCCCTCGAGAGGTAAAGCCTGTTGCGATTCCCACGCATCAATAAGCCTCATGCCATTTGCTATGTATGAAAAATTAGGTTTAGGTGAACCAAAATCCACTAGGATGTACTTAGAGTTTGCTGATAGATCAGTACAATACCCAATAGGAATAGCTGAAAATGTTTTGACTAAAGTTGATAAATTTAATTTACCTATTGACTTTGTTATCCTCGATATGCCTAAAAATTCTAGGACACCTATTATATTAGGTCGCCCCTTTTTAGCTACTGCCAGGGAAATGATTGATGTGTTTAACAAAAAGATAACTCTAACGATTGGTGAAGATGAAGTAGAATTTAACATGAAACATTCAATGAGTAAACCTATTACTGATGATGATGAATGCTATAACATTGATGTATCCGATATAACAATTAATGAATTCACTCAAAAACTGTTAGAACATGATCTTCTTGATACTTTTCTGCTTAAAATTTTAGAAAACACTATTGCTATTGAAGATCAAATTTTTGATAATTCATTTGTTACTGAATTTGCTGCTGATTCTGTTGTCACTAATTCAACACGGCGCATCAGCATAGCTGATACGGCGCATCTATCTGATGATAGCAGCGAATATAAAAAGGAGCAGGTTTATTCCGCTAGTGCCAATGAGATCGATGATGTTAAGCATGTATTAAAAGACCTTCCTTCTAATTTAGAATATGCTTACTTGAACTGGGAATACTTATTTACCCATTTTTATTTCATCTGATTTAATGGAAAAATAAAAAGAATCTCTTTTACAGGTATTATATAAACGTAGAGGAGCGCTAGCATGGAAGATGTCTGATATTAAAGGAATTAGCCCATTATTTTACACTCACAAGATCCTTATGGAAGATGAATTCAAGCCTACCAGTCAACCCCAAAGGCGCTTGAATCCAAAAGTACAAGATGTGGTGAAAAATGAAATCGTCAAATTACTTAACTCTGGACTTATCTACCCAATCTCACACAGTTCGTGGGTTAGCCCCATCCACATTGTACCAAAGAAAGGAGCAATGACGGTAGAACTAAATGATGATAACGAGCTAATTCCATCAAGGACTGTAAGCGAATGGAGAGTTTGCATTGATTACCGCAAACTAAATGATGCAACACGAAAGGATCACTTCCCCCTTCCATTTATTGATCAAATGTTAGAAAGACTATCAGGTTATGACTATTATTGCTTTTTAGATGGTTTCTCAGGTTTCTTCCAAATACCTATAGCCCATGAGGATCAAGAAAAGACAACTTTTACTTGCCCTTATGGAACCTTCGCCTATAGAAGAATGCCGTTTGGATTATGTAATGTTCCTGCAACCTTCCAAATATGTATGACGGCTACTTTCCATGACATGGTCGATGGCTTTATGGAAGTCTTCATGGATGACTTATCGGTATTCGGTAACTCATTTAATATATGTCTTGCTAATCTTGATAGAATGCTTGATAGGTGTGAAGAAACTAACCTTGTTCTTAATTGGGAAAAATGTCACTTTATGGTTAGAGAGGGAATTGTGTTAGTACATAAGATTTCTAGAAAAGGTATAGAAGTTGACAAGGCAAAAATTGATGTAATTGCTAAATTACCTTACCCCACTAATGTTAAAGCTATTAGAAGTTTCTTAGGGCATGCTGGATTTTATCGTAGGTTTATTAAGGATTTTTCCATGATATCTAAGCCTATAACTCAATCATTACTTAAAGATGCAAAGTTTAATTTTTCTAATGATTGCACAATGGCATTTAATATACTTAAGGAAAAATTAACCACTGCACCTATTATAATTTCGCCAGATTGGAATTTACCTTTTGAGCTAATGTGTGATGCTAGTGATTATGTTGTGGGTGCAGTACTTGGTCAAAAGATAGAGAAGAAATTTAAACCAATTTACTATGCTAGCAAAACATTGAACAAGCCCAAGAACATTACACAACAACTGAAAAAGAGCTTCTTGCAGTAGTTTTTGCATTTGATAAATTTCGATCATATCTAATATTATCAAAAACTGTGGTGTACACTAACCATTCTGCTTTGAAGTATTTGTTTAACAAACAGGATGCCAAGCCTAGACTTATAAGGTGGGTTTTATTACTTCAAGGGTTTAATATTGAGATTAAAATAAAGAGGGAGCTGAGAACCTTGCAGCTGACCATTTGTCTAGATTAGAAAACCCTAGTATGGAGGTACTTGATGAAGGGGAAATTGCAGATGAATTTCCGGATGAACACCTTATGATGGTAAGAACAAGGGGAAGAAGTGATAGACCATGGTATGCTGATTACATCAATTAAATTGTTGGAAATGAGATCCCACATGGATAAACTGATGAGACGAAAAGTGTACCGCTTTTAGGGGGTCATTTAAGCCTAAAGTCGAGATTATTTGATCAAATATTGCCCTAAATAGTTCCTTTTGTCATTTTAGGTACTTTTGAGGAGAAATCTGGAAAAGGAAGCATTTTGGACATTTTTGGAGCGAAAAAGTGAAGAAAACGACAAAGTCTCCAAAATCATGCTGAAGATTGTACCTGACGGCGTCAAGGATTGTTACTGATGGCATTAAGGCTTGGCAAAAGACGTGAATATGACAAATACACGTGACGCGCCAGAAAGTTTTCCAAAGGAGTCGTGACGGCGTCACCCTTTAGGGTCGCCAAGGCCGTTACGTATTATCACAAAGAGATATGGCCCAGAGAATTCAAAGAGTGACGGCGTCAGATCTGGATCTAGGCAATACAATTTTTATTTTGGCGGCGAGTTGACGGCGTCACAAGCATAACGTGACGCCGTCAGAGTGTAAAATCTATAAATACTTTTCTAATTTTCATTCATTGGTGTGCAAATTTGAGAGGAGAAACCCTAGATGAATTTACAGTATTTTTAAGGGTTTCAAACCATTGTTTCATCCATGCTTAATTGCAGATAAGTTTTCCAATAATCATTCATTATGTCTATGTGTTGTTTGATTCTATCTTATGCTTGTCTTCTCTTTAACATGCTGGGATAGGTTTTCTTTGTGTTTGCTTAGATGTAATGAAACTTAGATATTGATTATTGGTTGGTTGTTTTGTAACACCCCCGTTTTTCTGCAGGTCACTTCTGACGGCGTCAAGTGTAAAAATCTGGAAATTTTACCAGTTTTGTTTTTCTAACGGAGTCTTATGGTTTTTGTGAATTATTAAGTTTTATAATCTCCAGGAAATCTGCAAACTTCATTCCACAAGCATTATATCTTATTCTGTTTTCTAGGATTTAGGAACTTATATAGGATGCCGCCGATTTTACGCGAGGTTGTCTTGTCTATTTTGTCAGGATTTACAGGTTATGTTTGACAAGGAGATGATTTATATTCTGGAAGGAAAGCTTTGATTGTTCGTTTTCTTGGAAGAAGATTTAACCTGGCAACCTAAAATCCATACCGAGCGAATCAGGGGAGTATTTGATTTCATTCTCTTTACTTTTTCACTTTTACATTCTTTACTTGAACATTGGGGACAATGTTCATCTTAAGTGTAAGGGGAGGGTAAAAAGATGATACCTTACATATGCACTTTCGCTTGAGTTTGTTTTGTTTAATGGTAGATGTGTAATAAAACTACGAGAAATACTTGTTAGTGTAATTTTAGCGCCAAATTTAAATTTTTTTACAACATTTAGGAGTGAAACTTTAGCCATAGCAAGCGTCTCATGGATAGGAGATTGTATGACTAGCACATAACCGTATATTCAGAAAAATTTTCCACCAAAAAATGTGAGGTTCGCCTTTAGATTTGATAGGAAAAGCATTCATTATTAGTGCTTATGAGTGTACCGGTAGCATTTAGATTCTAGAACTTGCGTTAGTGATGCATCCCGAGACCGCTAGTGAGACTACATTCGTGTGGTAGGATTTACTACATGATAAGAGACATTAGGATCACCCTTGTGTCAAACCCGTATCATGATTACTTGACCATTTATGTCATATTACTTGGCTAGTTAAGTCAACTAATTTTTCCCACACCCTTAGCGTTGTACTCATTTTTAGTACACGAAACCCCTAGTACACCCCTCCGAGCCTATCTTTTCGTTTCTAACTTTAAGCATTTTACTTAAAGGAAGAATTTGTTACACCCCACTTAAATGTACATCCAAATCGCCTTAGCCTTCCGTGTATGCGCTCATTTTTAGTGCATTATTGTTATTTGTTAAACCCTAAGTTAACTTTCTAATTGATTACATGGTTGCTAAGTCGAGTCATATCCTTGTACATATTGTTTTGGGACGATTGGGACTCATGGGTAAGTACTTATTTTATGGAGTAATGGGGAAGAACATTATTTATTACCCCCATATGTACGTTAATCTTAAAAGTGCTCAAAGTGTTTTGATTTTCTTAATTCGAGTTATTAGATTAGTTTAATGTAAAGTATGTAAAGATTCAAGTGTAAGGGGAATTCTCATCCCCTATGATGTATTATTTCGGATGGTAGGGTAAGAGTGTATGCAAAAAAAAAAAAAAAAAAAAAAAAAAAAAAAAAAATCGAAAAAATCGAAAAAATCAAAAAAAAAAAAAAAAAAAAAAAAAAGTAGAAAAAGAAAAAAGAGAAAAAAAAAATAGAAAAAGAAAAAAGAGAAAAAACATACGGACTACCATCCCGTTTTTATTCTATGTTCATTTTATGTTTTTGTTATTATTTTTTTTGTTAGCTTAAGTCGAGTCTAGTCTTGGCTTAGCAACGCCATCTTGTACATGTAATTAACCAAGATTGTTAACTCGCCACCAGTAAAACTTCCTTTATCCAACAAAACCGTGTAATTCATATCCCTATACCTAACGTTACAACCCTTTAAAAGACCTCTTTGATAGTTTATCCTAGGTGCTTACGCCATGTGGTAGAGGTTTGATCCTTTCCCAAGCCTATGGTAATCTATTTTGCTATGACAGGTAGTGAGAGATATCTTCCATTTCCATAATGTTATATTACTTTATTACACCCGAGAGATGTGAGTATCTAAACACTATTTGTGAGGTGCTTGTGTATGATCTCCGTGCTTGTCTATTGGTCTTTAGTGGAACAATTATTTGTTGTAATTACTTTTATATTAGTGTTAAATGACCCCTAACTTTTCTTTTGAGTAGAATAAAAGCTCATTTGCTTGAGGACAAGCAAATCTTAAGTGTAAGGGTATATGATGAGGCGAAAAATGATCCGTTTTTAGGGGGTCATTTAAGCCCGAATCCGACTTTATTTGATCAAATATTGCCCTAAATCGTTCCTTTTGTGATTTTAGGTACTTGGAGAGTGAATTCTGGAAAAGAAGCCATTTTGGACGTTTTTGGAGCATAAAAGTGAAGAAAACGGCAAAGTATCAATTTTCCATGCTGGAAGCACTAGGTGACGGCGTCAAGAGTTACACCCAGACGGCGTCAGACAGCAAGAATAAAATACCGTAGGTGGTGACGGCGTCAAAAGACATCCTGACGGCGTCAAAGTACCAAGAATAAAATACCGTAGGTGGTGACGGCGTCACACAGGCCGTCATAAGGAGATCAAGGCCGCCCGAGGAAGTATTTGGCGACGAGGTGACGGCATCACATGTTTGTCTTGACGCCGTCAGCCCAGTTTTCCAATATATAGTTTTCTAGTTTTTTCATTAAAAAAAGAGAAGTTTTGGAGAAACCCTAAAGACGAATTTGGTGCAACTTTTACAGGTTTTTCAAGGGTTCCAAACCCTTGATACCTTGCATTGTAATTGAGATAAGTGTTCTTCTAATTCAATCAATATGTCTATGTGTTGGTTGTCTATATCTTGTTCTTGTCTCAATTCAATTATGCTAGGCTAGATCTCCTTTGTGTTTGCTTAGATCTAATGAAACCTAGATATTGATTATGTGTTGATTACTTGTTTATTCTTGTTCTTGGATGAATGATTTTATATGTTAGGCTTAAGAAAACTGGCAGATCTCCAAATAGTAACATGCTTGAACGTCTTAAGAAACATGAACCGAGGCGTACTAGGTCTTTATTGGTTGTATTTAATGCATGAGCCACTGTTTACAATCCCTATAGTTGTGCTGGGTCATGGTGTAGGACGAGATAAGAGCTCATAGAATTGGGGAGTTATGTATGCCACCCCATGAATGGTATTAAGGAATACGATCCGTCATCCATGCAATTATAACAAGTAATTAACATGTAAAAGATATCTAGGGAGTAATGAAGTCTAAGTAAACACAATTTTCTCCAATTACTGCTCACAACCTTAGTATAATTAGTTTAATTTTATTTTTATTATTTTATTTTGATTGCATCTTAGTTTTGGGTTAGTTGAATAGCAACTAATTCCGCCCACTCCTTCAAAACCCGAGATTTTACTTGCTTTCTAAAAAAACATAAAAATACAAAAATAATCATCTCTCACCTTTAGAACTAGTAATTTAGGCTTTCTAATCCTAGCGACACTATTCCTTAGCTGAACGATCAATCCCCCGGTACTTGTCACTATACTATACTACAATGATCAGGTACACTGCCTGGTGGGGGTTGTAAGCTTCTCGAGATCCCTCGAGAGGTAAAGCCTGTTGCGATTCCCACGCATCAACCCTCTACCTCAATGGAACCAAACACCTCACCCTTAGAAATTAGGATTAATTAAAAGAACCTTAAGGGGAAAACAAAACTTTGGGAAGAAATCTAGTAAATCTAAATCTCCATCAGGATACTCTCCTTCACGTATCCTATACTCCTACTCTTCCGTTTAATCTCATCTTTTTATTTTCTCTCCTTCTACCATTTAAATCTTCTCCTCCTACTTTTTCTTACTCTTCCGTTTAAAATCCTATTTTCCCACCTTTTTCCCCACTCGACAAATAAAACCCTACTTTTCCATTTTCTCCACCCATATACTTTTTCCCCACTCTACAAATAAAACCCTACTTTTCCATTTTCCCCACTCCTATACTTTTTCCCACTCCACCTACCCAAACTCCTTTTCCATTTTCATTTTCCATACTTTTCTATTTTATCCTTTTCCCTTTTCACTCCATTCCACTCCACTCCAATAAAAATCCTTCATTCCATTTCCCTTCATTTTTCTCCATCATTTTACACTCTATTTTCTTCTCTCTATATTCTCTCCTTACCTCATCCTGCAATGTTCTATTAACTAGAAGTTGTATTTCTCGTCATACCACAAGTTTCTATTAGTTAGAACTTGTAAGAATATCTACATCGAACTTTAATCCTCATTATGTTCGACTATGATATTAAATCTCTCTTTGCAAGAAATTGCAAAAATGAGATCTTCTACGTCTGTCATTCTAGTCTTAACATGGAAACATACCATGTGACAAGTTGCTAAACCGGAGAACTATAGAACTTGTCTCTATCATGACTAGAACTTGTCTCTATCATGATTAGAACTTGTCTCTATCAAGACTAGAACTTGTCTCAATCATGACTAGAATATCCCTCTACCGTATCTAGAACTTGTCTCCACCATGATTTGAACTAGTTGTCATCTTGACTGTAACTTGTCTCTAAAATATTCCCTTACCATATATCCTTAAATGTGGTAAAACTCTCTTCATTTTCCGCCAATACTATTTAAGGATGATTTATGATGACTATCCTCTTAAAATGAATCAGGATGTTCCTACATTTTAATGAGAAAGTAATAAATCAAATGGGTTAAGAATTTATAAGCTCTTGTTTCCAAATATTGGGACGCCTTTATTTGTAAATAATGAGATATAAAAACCTAAGTATCTGGCATCTGTACAAGCAATTCCTACTCCGCTTGTGCAAATCTTCTTTCTTTCCACATCATTTTTCCTCCGTATCAGAAAATTCTTCTCTATAATTCTCTTTTTCCTCTACCTTTCTCGACTTATTCTTTCCCCTACTCCTATAATCGTCTAAATCTCGGGACGAGATTTCTTCTAAAGGGTAAGACTGTAACAACCCACACAACCCTTTACTATTATTCCCATTACAAATACCTATAGAAGGTATTTCACAGGTAAATTCTTGCTTTTTATGTGCTTTTATTACTTGCATGACTCACTAGATCTGCTCACGTATCTACACAAGCCAAATAACTCAACACTCACATCCTATAAACCCCAGGTATGTCAAGCATAAAGTCATAACAACACCATAATAAGTAATTCACCAATCTAAAACACTAAACATAACACAAAACCCTAATACACACTAACTAAACTTTAAGTAGGATTATGTGCTTATTTGAACCTATATGCTTAGTTTAACTAGTTTGAAAGTGTCCAAGGCTTAAGTACGAGTTTCTTTAGGAACATTAGGATATCTTAGAACCCTTAGGTAATTAGTACAACCCTTTAGAACTTAGGTAGAAACCCCTTAAGCACATAACCATAACTAGGTTATAACTAGCTAGAATTAGGTCTAAACCATCCTAAAACTTCCCCATAGGTCACTATCACTTAGTATAAGCCTCTTAGTACTTAGGAATGGTTATTAGACACTCATAGGACACTCGTCTAGGCACTAAACCATAGGATAAACCCTAGTCTCTCACTAAACACACTTAGGTCATTTAGGTTACAAAACTAGGTCAAACCTTCCCAAATCTTTCCCATAAATTACCCTCACTTAGAATAAACCCTTTAGGTCTTATGATTAGTCACTAAACACACTTAGGAACTTAACTTAGGCAGTAAACCTTAGGAAAAACCTTAAACACTTATTAAGTAGAACTAGGTCTAAACTTAACTAAAACAAGTAAAACCTAAACATAAGCACCTCAACCTAGCATCCTAACACCTTAGTCATACCTAATTACACACCCTAACACCTCTAAGCACCCACACAAGTAGGTGCATCGCCTACTGGTGCCGCGGATTCACCTCCTCCACAAACACCCCAAACCGCCATATAGACTAGCCCCATCACCATGGTAGCTTCCATTAGTCACCATATAGCTGCCATGAGTCACCTCCCTCCCCCTTGACACCTCCTACTTGCTTTGCTTGCCCACCACTCCTCTCGTACACTATAAATACCTGACACTCCCTCTCCATTTCATTTACCCCTCTCATTTTCTTTCTACCTTAAATCTTCTGTGGTACTAGTAGTATACGAGCTATAGTGGAGCCTAGGAGTCGAGCAAAGTGAGCCTTGAGGCCTTGTCGAGTCCCATTTCCCATCACTAAAACCCTAACCCTAGTTAACCCACGTAAACCTTCCCTAACCAAGTAAGCTTTACATTTAGTTTTATTTAGCTTTAGTTTAGTCTTAGGATAGTATTAGGATGCCTTAGATACACTAGGAACCCTTGCATGATCCTTGAACCATTTCATTTACTAGTTTTTATTTTAAAACCTTAGATTGAGTCGTATACTTGCATGCATGCTATAAGTCATTTCTATAAGTCATAAACTAGTTATATATAACCTAGATAAGCTAAAATAAGTTAAACATAAGCTAGAAAACTTAGTTGCTAGATAAAATATAAGTTATATGCATTTAGGACTAGTTTTGCAAAACTTTACATGCATAAGGGTATATATCATAAATTCCTGAAATTATAAATTCTAGGGACTGTTTTTGACATTTCCTAGAAGTTATAAGTATAAGGACCAGTTTTGCATAATATTAAAACCTTAGGATAGATATTAAAATAAGTTATAAACTAAAAAGGACTAAATACGTAAATATTATAAAATTAAAGGTCTAAATGGTAAATATAAGAGTCTAAGGTTGGTTGTGTCATTTACTTAAAATATAGAAGTCTAGGGACTAGTTGTGTCAAGCATAGATAGTTATTAATATAAATAATATAAGTATTATAAGTTTAGGGTAGAAAACATAAATATATAAACTATAAGGGTATAAAGTGAAAATATCATATAAGTATAAAGACTAAATAAAGTTAGAAGCAAAACACAATACTAGGGAGCTTCATGCGAGGAGTACTATGTGGATATTTCTTTTTGACGAGTTTGTTGGGTTTACGAATTAAAGTGCCTTGACTCCTCAAACGATTATTGCATATACTTCTGAGATATGATGGCCCAAACGGTGAGATGATTATAACTAAACCCTAATAACAACATAACTCAATAACAGGGAGCTTTGTGTGAGGAGTATTAACTTCTGAATTATGATGGCCCGAACGGTATTATGTTGATAACATAATACAATAGCAGGGAGCTTCATGTGAGGAGTCATATACTTCTGAATTACAATGGCCTGAACGGTGTTATGTTATATCTAAAACATTAATAAAAATAAAAACAATAACTTAAGAAACGTAAACAAGATAACTAAAGCTTGACATACATCTAACACCAACAACACACTAGGATACGTGAGTAAGGTGGTCTAGTTTCCGAGTCACTACTTGCATCACTTAGATTATTCTAAGCTCAGGTGAGTTTTGTAGCCTCACACATTTAAAATCCTGTGAGTTTCATAGCCTAATACTTTTTAAAATACTTTTACTCTAAATGCTTTACAAAACCCTGTGAGGGGGATACATGCAAAATGCTTTACTTAAAACCGAATACAAGTCTTTTCCTTTCGTTGTTGCATGAGTAAACTAACTGCCACCACTACATAACTAAAATTCATGAATCTAATCGTTTGGGATATTTTACCCACGCGAACGCGAATATAGTTGATAGATCTATTGGAGTTTGACAACTCCCGTTCGTATTAACACCCCACTAGGTGGTACCAATAAGTACTATATTTGAATCCACTGAAGGTTAAAACTTTGGCAAGTTATCCTTCCCATCCCCTCATGGTTTGGTTTGCAAACCCCATGACCCGGATTGTTAAGGTGTGATTCATGAGCTTAGTGCAACATACTCCACTCCTGATAATTGTGCATGCATCACAATTATCACATAACCTACACTTTCCCAGATGGGTGTAACAATTGAACCCAGGGAACTTGTATTCACTAACCCCTAAACCTATGATTCTCACTTAACACCTAGTGTTGACTTTTTAAGCATGTATTCTAGGTATATTACTTCTATGGAGCCAAGGCAGAAGGATGTACTGAACTCGGAGGACTTTTCATCGTTATCATTGAAACATAACCTAACTCCTAGATTTTTGGGACCTCATCAAAAATAAAAGTATATCTTTTGTAATTAAAACTCTGATAATTATGAATGATAACTAAATTTCCAAAACGTCTCTTTTCGAGTCATTTTCTATTACTATAACTGTGATACTATGAAGTAATACCCCAAACACTTAATCCGTTGCGATCAGTGAAAAACGGGGGTGTTACAAAACAACCAACCAATAATCAATATCTAAGTTTCATTACATCTAAGCAAACACAAAGAAAACCTATCCCAGCATGTTAAAGAGAAGACAAGCATAAGATAGAATCAAACAACACATAGACATAATAAATGATTATTGGAAAACTTATCTGCAATTAAGCATGGATGAAACAATGGTTTGAAACCCTTAAAAATACTGTAAATTCGTCTAGGGTTTCTCCTCTCAAATTTGCACACCAATGAATGAAAATTAGAAAAGTATTTATAGATTTTACACTCTGACGGCGTCACGTTATGCTTGTGACGCCGTCAACTCGCCGCCAAAATAAAAATCGTATTGCCTAGATCCAGATCTGACGCAGTCACTCTTTGAATTCTCTGGGCCGTATCTCTTTGTGATAATACGTAACGGCCTTGGCGACCCTAAAGGGTGACGCCGTCACGACTCCTTTGGAAAACTTTCTGGCGCGTCACGTGTATTTGTCATATTCACGTCTTTTGCCAAGCCTTAATGCCATCAGTAACAATCCTTGACGCCGTCAGGTACAATCTTCAGCATGATTTTGGAGACTTTGTCGTTTTCTTCACTTTTTCGCTCCAAAAATGTCCAAAATGCTTCCTTTTCCAGATTTCTCCTCAAAAGTACCTAAAATGACAAAAGGAACTATTTAGGGCAATATTTGATCAAATAATCTCGACTTTAGGCTTAAATGACCCCTAAAAGCGGTACACTTTTCGTCTCATCAGTTTATCCATGTGGGATCTCATTTCCAACAATTTAATTGATGTAATCAGCATACCATGGTCTATCACTTCTTCCCCTTGTTCTTACCATCATAAGGTGTTCATCCGGAAATTCATCTGCAATTTCCCCTTCATCAAGTACCTCCATACTAGGGTTTTCTAATCTAGACAAATGGTCAGCTGCAAGGTTCTCAGCTCCCTCTTTATTTTAATCTCAATATTAAACCCTTGAAGTAATAAAACCCACCTTATAAGTCTAGGCCTGGCATCCTGTTTGTTAAACAAATACTTCAAAGCAGAATGGTCAGTGTACACCACAGTTTTTGATAATATTAGATATGATCGAAATTTATCAAATGCAAAAACTACTGCAAGAAGCTCTTTTTCAGTTGTTGTGTAATGTTCTTGGGCTTGTTCAATGTTTTGCTAGCATAGTAAATTGGTTTAAATTTCTTCTCTATCTTTTGACCAAGTACTGCACCCACAACATAATCACTAGCATCACACATTAGCTCAAAAGGTAAATTCCAATCTGGCGAAATTATAATAGGTGCAGTGGTTAATTTTTCCTTAAGTATATTAAATGCCATTGTGCAATCATCAGAAAAATTAAACTTTGCATCTTTAAGTAATGATTGAGTTATAGGCTTAGATATCATGGAAAAATCCTTAATAAACCTACGATAAAATCCAGCATGCCCTAAGAAACTTCTAATACCTTTAACATTAGTGGGGTAAGGTAATTTAGCAATTACATCAATTTTTGCCTTGTCAACTTCTATACCTTTTCTAGAAATCTTATGTACTAACACAATTCCCTCTCTAACCATAAAGTGACATTTTTCCCAATTAAGAACAAGGTTAGTTTCTTCACACCTATCAAGCATTCTATCAAGATTAGCAAGACATATATCAAATGAGTTACCGAATACCGATAAGTCATCCATGAAGACTTCCATAAAGCCATCGACCATGTCATGGAAAGTAGCCGTCATACATATTTGGAAGGTTGCAGGAACATTACATAATCCAAACGGCATTCTTCTATAGGCGAAGGTTCCATAAGGGCAAGTAAAAGTTGTCTTTTCTTGATCCTCATGGGCTATAGGTATTTGGAAGAAACCTGAGAAACCATCTAAAAAGCAATAATAGTCATAACCTGATAGTCTTTCTAACATTTGATCAATAAATGGAAGGGGGAAGTGATCCTTTCGTGTTGCATCATTTAGTTTGCGGTAATCAATGCAAACTCTCCATTCGCTTACAGTCCTTGATGGAATTAGCTCGTTATCATCATTTAGTTCTACCGTCATTGCTCCTTTCTTTGGTACAATGTGGATGGGGCTAACCCACGAACTGTGTGAGATTGGGTAGATAAGTCCAGAGTTAAGTAATTTGACGATTTCATTTTTCACCACATCTTGTACTTTTGGATTCAAGCGCCTTTGGGGTTGACTGGTAGGCTTGAATTCATCTTCCATAAGGATCTTGTGAGTGTAAAATAATGGGCTAATTCCTTTAATATCAGACATCTTCCATGCTAGCGCTCCTCTACGTTTATATAATACCTGTAAAAGAGATTCTTTTTATTTTTCCATTAAATCAGATGAAATAAAAATGGGTAAATAAGTATTCCCAGTTCAAGTAAGCATATTCTAAATTAGAAGGAAGGTCTTTTAATACATGCTTAACATCATCGATCTCATTGGCACTAGCGGAATAAACCTGCTCCTTTTTATATTCGCTGCTATCATCAGATAGATGCGCCGTATCAGCTATGCTGATGCGCCGTGTTGAATTAGTGACAACAGAATCAGCAGCAAATTCAGTAACAAATGAATTATCAAAAATTTGATCTTCAATAGCAATAGTGTTTTCTAAAATTTTAAGCAGAAAAGTATCAAGAAGATCATGTTCTAACAGTTTTTGAGTGAATTCATTAATTGTTATATCGGATACATCAATGTTATAGCATTCATCATCATCAGTAATAGGTTTACTCATTGAATGTTTCATGTTAAATTCTACTTCATCTTCACCAATCGTTAGAGTTATCTTTTTGTTAAACACATCAATCATTTCCCTGGCAGTAGCTAAAAAGGGGCGACCTAATATAATAGGTGTCCTAGAATTTTTAGGCATATCGAGGATAACAAAGTCAATAGGTAAATTAAATTTATCAACTTTAGTCAAAACATTTTCAGCTATTCCTATTGGGTATTGTACTGATCTATCAGCAAACTCTAAGTACATCCTAGTGGATTTTGGTTCACCTAAACCTAATTTTTCATACATAGCAAATGGCATGAGGCTTATTGATGCGTGGGAATCGCAACAGGCTTTACCTCTCGAGGGATCTCGAGAAGCTTACAACCCCCACTAGGCAGTGTACCTGATCGTTGTAGTATAGTATAGTGACAAGTACCGGGGGATTGATCGTTCAGCTTAGGAATAGTGTCGCTAGGATTAGAAAACCTAAATACTAGTTCTAAAGGGGAGGGATGATTATTTTTGTATTTTATATTTTATAGAAAGCAATTAAAAATCTCGGGTTTGAAGGATTTGGGCGGAATTAGTTGCTAATCAACTAATCCAATACTAAAAAATGCAATCAAAATAAAATACTAGAAATGAAAATAAACTAAATTAAACTAAGGTTGTGAGCAGTAAGTGGAGAAAATGTGTTTACTTAGATTTCACTACTCCCTAGACATCTTTTACACGTTAATTACTTGTTATAATTGCATGGATGACGGATCGTATTCCTTAATACCATTCATGGGGTGGCACACTTAACTCCCCAATTCTATGAGCTCTTATCTCCTCCTACACCATGCCCAGCACAACTATAGGGATTTTAAACAGTGGCTCATGCATTAAATACAACCAATAAAGACCTAGTGCGCGTCGGTTCATGTTTCTTAAGACGTTCAAGCATGTTGCCAATTGGAGATCTGCCAGTTTTCTTAAGCCTAACATATAAATCATTCATCCAAGACAAGTATAAACAAGTAATCAACACATAATTAACATCTAGGTTTCATTAGATCCAAGCAAACACAAGATAGATTTAGCCTAGCAAGATGGAATTAAGACAAGAACAAGATATAGACAACCAACACATAGACATATTCATTGAATTAAAAGAACACTTATCTCAATTACACATGAAAGGTATCAAGGGCTTGGAACCCTTGGAAAACCTGTAAAATTCGCACGAAGTTCGTACTTAGGGTTTCTCCAAAACTTCTCTCTTTTTAATGTGAAAATTAGAAAACTATATATAGGAAAAGGGGTCTGACGGCGTCAAGACCAACATTGTGACGCCGTCACCTCGCCGCCAAAACTATTCTCGGACTGCCTTGATCTACATTTGACGCCGTCAAGACTTAATCATTTCCAGGCCGTCATGACTTTTACTCTTGACGCCCTACCTTCGTGATGCCGTCAAATCTTTACTGGATCGTCATGGAATTTTGCTCTTGACGCCGTTAGAGAGTTACTCTTGACGCCGTCACCTACTGTTCCCAGCATGGAAAATTAAGACTTTGGCGTTTTCTTCACTTTTATGCTCTAAAAATGTCCGAATTACTTCCTTTTCCAGATTTCTCTCCCAAAGTACCTAAAATCACAAAAGGAACGATTTAGGGCAATATTTGATCAAATAAATTCGAATTCGGGCTTAAATGACCCCCTAAAAACGGATCATTTTTCGCCTCATCATATACCCTTACACTTGAGATTTGCTTGTCCTCAAGCAAATGCACTTTTATTCTACTCAAAATACAAGTTAGGGGTCATTTAACACTAAAATAAAAGTAATTACAACAAATAATCGTTGCGCTAATGACCAATAGACAAGCACGGAGGTCATATACAAGCACCTCACAAATAGTGTTTAGATACTCACATTTCTCGGGTGTAATAAAGTGTAAATTACAATATGGAAACGGAAGATATCTCTCACTACCTGTCATAGCAAAATAGATTACCATAGGCTTGGGAAAGGATCAAACCTCCACTACATGGCGTAAGCACCTAGGATAAATTATCAAAGAGGTCTTTTAAAGGGTTGTAACGTTAGGTGTAGGGATATGAAATACACGGTTTTGTTGGATAAAGGAAGTTTTACTGGTGGCGAGTTAACAATCTTGGTTAATTACATGTACAATATGGCGTTGCTAAGCCAAGACTAGACTCGACTTAAGCTAATAAATGAAAAATAACAAAAACATAAAATGAACATAGAATGAAACGGGATGGTAGTCCGTATGTTTTTTCTCTTTTTCCTTTTTCTATTTTTTTTCTTTTTCTTGATTTTTTTTTTCGATTTTTTTTTTTTTTTTTTTTTTTTTTTTTTTTTTTTTTTTTTTTGCATACACTCTTACCCTACCATCCAAAATAATAAATCATAGGGAATGAACATTCCCCTTACACTTGAATCTTTACATACTTTACAATTAACTAATCTAATGACTCGAATCAAGAAAATCAAAACACTTGGAGCACTTTTAAGATTAACGTACATATGGGGGTAATATATGATGTTCTTCCCCATTACTCCATAAAATAAGTACTTACCCATGAGTCCCAATCGTTCCAAAACAATATGTACAAAGATATGACTCGACTTAGCAACCATGTAATCAATTAGATAGTTAACTTAGGGTTTAACAAATAACAATAATGCACTAAAAATGAGCGCATACACGGAAGGCTAAGGCGATTTGGTTGTACATTTAAGTGGGGTGTAACAAATTCTTCCTTTAAGTAAAATGCTTAAAGTTAGAAACGAAAAGATAGGCTCGGAGGGGTGTACTAGGGGTTTCGTGTACTAAAAATTAGTACAACGCTAAGGGTGTGGGAAAAATTAGTTGACTTAACTAGCCAAGTAATATGACTTAAATGGGCAAGTAATTATAATATGGGTTTAACACAAGGGTGATCCTAATGCCTCTTATCATGTTGTAAATCCTACCACACGAATGTAGTCTCACTAGCGGTCTCGGGATGCACCACTAACGCAAGTTCTAGAATCTAAATGCTACCGGTACACTCATAAGCACTAATAGTAAATGCTTTTCCTATCAAATCTAAAGGCGAACCTCACATATTTGGGTGGAAAATTTTTCTGAATATACGGTTATGTGCTAGTCATACAATCTCCTATCCATGAGATGCTTACTGTGCTAAAGTTTCACTCCTAAATGTTGTAAAAAAATTTAAATTTGGCGCTAAAATTGCACTAACAAGTATTTCTCATAGTTTTATTACACATCTACCATTAAACAAAACAAACTCAGGCGAAAGTGTACATGTAAGGTATCATCTTTTTACCCCCCTTACACTTAAGATGAACATTGTCCCCAATGTTCAAGTAAAGAATGTAAAAGTGAAAAAGTAAAGAGAATGAAATCAAATACTCCCCTGATTCGCTCGGTATGGATAATAATGTGGCCAAGTTAAATCTTCCTCCAAGAAAATGAACAATCAAAGCTTCCCTTCCAGAATATAAATCATCTGCTTGTCATACATAACCTGTAAAACCTGACAAAATAGACAAGACAACCTCGCGTAAAATCGGCGGGATCCTATATAAGTTACTAAATCTTAGAAAACAAGATAAGGTATAATGCTTGTGGAATGAAGTTTGCAGATTTCCTGGAGATTATAAAACTTAATAATTCACAAAAACCATAAGACTCCGTTAGAAAAACAAAACCGGTAAAATTTCCAGATTTTTACACTTGACGCCATCAGAAGTGACCTGCAGAAATTCTTATGTTAAGTTTCCGGAAAATTTCTGGAAAAACTTGGTCCTACTTCCTGGAAAATCCTGCAAAACTTCATTATGACTTAATACAAGCATTTGACTCTAACAAATACGAATATACATGGTCATTTAATATTGTAGATAATCATGATCGGTTTGTTTCTTGAAAACATATTTGGGGTTTCCCCTTACACTTATCTTTTGCAAAAATACCTTTAGGTGGAGTTAAGACTAGGCCAAAACAACAAAGTAAAGTATTTCCACTATTTAGTTTAGAAACATGATTTACCAACAATAAAAATAAAGCATGCATACGGAAGCAAATAACAAATAAACAAACAAAATCACACAAAACATGGGTTGCCTCCCAAGAAGCGCTTTTCTTTATTTACGAGTCTTGTAGCTAGACTCAAAGTCATGGGTTACTACGTGACCTCATCATTGGTTCCACTCTCTAGGTCGTCTTCTAAACCAGTTTTGTACTCCGGACCTAGTTGCAAGCATTCTTTGTAGAAACCAAGCATTCTATTCTTTACATACTCTACTCCTCTACGTCTATCCTCCTCATTCCTATAATAAGCCGCTTGCTTGTGTTCCTTTTCGATATTAGAGAGAAGGCGGTATTGCTCAATTTTGTAGGGCATTTGATAGGCAACTTCATCATTTTCTTCCTTGAATCTAACTATCCCTAAAGTCGGATCATAACTCATCCTAGTGGCCTCAACAAATGGTTTTCCAAATATTATTTGGCTTAGGCAAGCATCTATCACCGGACGAGTATCCTCAACTATCATAAAATCGATCTCATAGGTGAGATTCCCTATAATTACATGCAGTCCCTTCACTCTTCCTGCAAAATTACTTATCAGATTCTTATCGGGCATCATCCTAAAATCAAGTTGCTTCTTCATCACCCAATTGTAATAAGTCCTAGTCATGATGTTCACGGGGGATCTAGGGTCGATGTAAGCTTTCCATATATGCATGTGCCCAATATTGCATGGGATGTTAATGTTAGAGGGGTCTCCCATTTTGATAAGGGGGTGCCAAGGATATATGGTCTCTCGGGACTATCGAATAAATCCTTATGGTATTCCCGTTCTTCCTTGGTGGGCAACTTATCAAAGTATTCTTCTATAGGCTCTACCTCAACTTCCCTACTCTCATCCTTAGTCTCGGCTTCTATTCTAACTTCACCCTTGTCACTCTCTTCAATCTCTTTATCTATTGGCTTAATGGTGACAACATTGACAAAGTGGACATGTTTGGATGATGAGGGGTCCTTAATTTGGCTTCCGTTATTGGTGTCCCTAGTGTCCTTCCTAGGTGTGACTAGTGCTTGGTTGTTGAGGGCCTTCAACAAGTTGTCAATCTTGTTGGTTATCTCGGATTGTTGTTGGTTGAATTCGGTTTCAAACCTAGCTATGCGAGCCTCTTGAGATGTCATGAACTTAGACATCAATCCTTCAAGATTGTTGGTACTACCAAAGTTGTTAGAAGGATTGTTGTTGAAAGTACGGTTGGAGGGTGGACCGGTTGGTTGGTAACGATTAGGCGGGTTAGAAGAATTGGGTTGAATTTGTTTCCACCTAAGGTTTGGGTGATTTTTCCATGAGGGGTTGTATGAATCACTGTAAATGTTTGGCTCGGGCATGAAAGTGTACCACTTATCTCCCGCTTCGTCGGTACGCGTGGATGCGTAGTCCGCAAAAGCTGTTCCGGGGAGTTCCACACAATCACGAGTGTCGTGGGGACCACTACATAATTGGCATGAAGAAGTGATTTTGTTCACTTGGCTTGAAGGCTTAGGAGCTTCGTAAGATTTCATGAGAAACTTGACTTGGTCCTCAAGTTCCATGATCCTACGTTCGGGAGTGCTAGAATTGTTCGAAGGCAAAGATATTGCCTTGACCGTTTTATTCAAGTCACGGAGATCATTCCAACTTGCGTTGTCATAGAGAGCAAGATCTTCTATGAGTTCCCATGATTGTTCCGCACTAAGATCACGTAGCTTACCACCGGCCGATTGGTCAATGGCTCGCCTCGTGGAGATGTCGATATGGTCATAAAAGATTTGGACTTGGAGCCAAAGATCTATGCCATGATGAGGGACTTTTTGGAGTAAGTCCTTGAAACGAGTCCATGCTTCATAAAGAGATTCATTTTGACGTTGTTGGAACATCAAGATGTCATTTCTAAGCTTAGTAGTTCTCCCCGGTGGGAAAATTGAGCAAGGAAACGACTGGTGAGATCATCCCATGTGGTGATGGATCCCGCGGGTAAACGCTCAAGCCATTTACTAGCTTGATCCCGTAGAGAGAATTGGAATAGGCGTAATCGGGTTGTCTCTCTAGTTGCAACATCTAGGTCTATGGAATCTACGATTTTGAGGAAGTCCTTAAGATGTTGGTTTGGATCTTTGGAACGAAGTCCATGGAATGCACATCCGCTTTGCACCAACCGGATGGTGTCGGATCGTAAGGGGTCACATTGGCTCCGATGAGCTCAATGGTGTTTTGGTAGCCTTGGTGGCTAGGTCGGGAATACTCTCCTAAGGTTCGGGGCCTAAGGGGTTCTAATGGTGGGTTTTGTTGTGGTGGGATGACGGGTTCAAAGATGTTCCCGTTATCCATGATGTCGGGTGGTTACGAACAAAGGCACAAAGAAATAAGATAGACTAAAGAGAACCTAAAAAATAAAAATAAAATCTTACAAGAAAGGAATCTAGCAAGTAGACCTAATAAAAAGAAATTCTAACCTAGACAATAACTATTCCCCGACAGCGGCGCCAAAAACTTGATGCGTGGGAATCGCAACAGGCTTTACCTCTCGAGGGATCTCAAGAAGCTTACAACCCCCACCAGGCAGTGTACCTGATCGTTGTAGTATAGTATAGTGACAAGTACCGGGGGATTGACCGTTCAGCTTAGGAATAGTGTCGCTAGGATTAGAAAACCTAAATACTAGTTCTAAAGGTGAGGGATGATTATTTTTGTATTTTATATTTTATAGAAAGCAATTAAAAATCTCGGGTTTGAAGGATTTGGGCGGAATTAGTTGCTAATCAACTAACCCAATACTAAAAAATGCAATCAAAATAAAATACTAGAAATGAAAATAAACTAAATTAAACTAAGGTTGTGAGCAATAAGTGGAGAAAATGTGTTTACTTAGATTTCACTACTCCCTAGACATCTTTTACACGTTAATTACTTGTTATAATTGCATGGATGACGGATCGTATTCCTTAATACCATTCATGGGGTGGCACACTTAACTCCCCAATTCTATGAGCTCTTATCTCCTCCTACACCATGCCCAGCACAACTATAGGGATTTTAAACAGTGGCTCATGCATTAAATACAACCAATAAAGACCTAGTGCGCGTCGGTTCATGTTTCTTAAGACGTTCAAGCATGTTACCAATTGGAAATCTGCCAGTTTTCTTAAGCCTAACATATAAATCATTCATCCAAGACAAGTATAAACAAGTAATCAACACATAATTAACATCTAGGTTTCATTAGATCCAAGCAAACACAAGATAGATTTAGCCTAACATGATGGAATTAAGACAAGAACAAGATATAGACAACCAACACATAGACATATTCATTGAATTAAAAGAACACTTATCTCAATTACACATGAAAGGTATCAAGGGCTTGGAACCCTTGAAAAACCTGTAAAATTCGCACCAAGTTCGTACTTAGGGTTTCTCCAAAACTTCTCTCTTTTTAATGTGAAAATTAGAAAACTATATATAGGAAAAGGGGTCTGACGGCGTCAAGACCAACATTGTGACGCCGTCACCTCGCCGCCAAAACTATTCTCGGACTGCCTTGATCTACATTTGACGCCGTCAAGACTTAATCATTTCCAGGCCGTCATGACTTTTACTCTTGACGCCCTACCTTCGTGACGCCATCAAATCTTTACTGGATCATTGTTGATATAAATAATTGACTGAAAACATTATTCATATCTTCCGATATCTCTATGTTTTGATAATCACAAAACTTAAACTAATCAAACCAAAGATCATGACGTAAACATGTATTTAGTAATAAATAATCACTTTCACCAACAAATCACTTAAGGTATGAATAAACAAAGTGTTTAGTGCAATGTATGATCAAAGGGGTATTTAATTAACTAATACAAAGTTTATTTAATTATATAATCTTATTATATATTTTTGAAAAACACTTTTGGTAATAAGGAAAAATGTTTTAATCATACTAAATATATGATTTCAAATATTTAACCAAAATCAGTTAGTTTTTCACCAAATAAACTTTCCCCACTAAAAGACAAGTTTTCTGGCCGTTACAGTTGGGTGGCCCCCTTAATTATAAGGGGAGGTCCCCTTAATTTTAAGGGGGCCGGCCATGCTTTAAGGGGACCGGCCATGCTCCTCTGTCAGAAACTTTTGCCTATAAATACCACCTTAAACCTGGATTTTTTCCCCACGTTTTTGCACAAAAACTTTCTGTTCTAGATCTCCATTTCAATCCTAAAAATCCTTTGATCATTTCATAAGCCTTTGTTTCCAAGTGATCCAAAGCCTCATTCTTTCAAGTGCAAAGAGAAGAATACTTCTATTAGAAGTATTACAACTTAGTATCATCTTGCTATCTAAGTTGTTTGTTTACATTTCCTTGTATATCTTTCATACTTTGGTGAATAATGTGTATGTATTAGTTAACTAGATTTAGTTGAAGAATCTAGAATTGTTGTAAGTGTGAAGTGTGACTTGAAGTGAAGAAGAAGGGTTAGATAGTAGTGGTGATAGGAGATTGTAGCAATAGGAGCTTGTAGTGAAGAAATTAAGGATCTCTAGTGGAGAAGACTAGAAGACATTTGTAGATTGAAGTTGTGAAGACATTAGTGGCTTGAAGGTGTCAAGACATTAGTGCATTGAAGGTGTGAAGACATTAGTGGCTTGAAGGTGTCAAGACACTAGTGCATTGAAGTTGCAAAGATATTAGTGACTTGAAGGTGTCAAGACATTAGTACTTTGAAGGTGTGAAGAGAATAGAAGATTGGTGTATAGAAGATTGGTGTGTAGAAGATTGGTGTGAAGAAAATAGTAGATTGGTGTGAAGATTGGTGTGTAGATTGGTGTGAAGATTGGTGTGTAAATTGGTGTGTATATTGGTGTGTACGGTTTTCTCCGCCATAAAGGAGGTCTTTGATCTAGTGAAGAAAACTCTCGAGTAGGTGACTCGGGGAGTGGAGTAGGGCAAGGAAGGTGTCCTTGTAGCCGAACCACTATAAATCCTTTGTGTCTCAGTTTGATCTTTCCATCTCTCACTCTTTGATTTATTACTTACTTGCATTTCACACATAGTCATAATTTATAGTATTGTGCATATGATTGATTTCACATAAAGATCAAACTAAAATCCATTCATAAAACTAATCTTACAAAAACCAACCTAGTACATATAATTATATCTATACACTACTATACATATATATGCTTACATAAAATATATGAAATTGTATATTCTTTCCAAACATTATACATAAGCATTGTATATATAAAACCTTTAATAAATCTTGTATTTATACTTTTGTAGTTAAGTGTTTTGAAATTGTACATTATACATAAGTAGTATTTATACAAAATCATAAATTAACTAGTTTATATATTTATGTATTAAAGTGATTTGAAAGTTTCATCTTAGAAACTATCTTTTACAAATAAGCAAAACGAAAAAGACGTAAAACTATTCAACCCCCCCCCTCTTCTAGTTTTCCACAATCGTCATGGAATTTTGCTCTTGACGCCGTCAGAGAGTTACTCTTGACGCCGTCACCTACTGTTCCCAGCATGGAAAATTAAGACTTTGGCGTTTTCTTCACTTTTATGCTCCAAAAACGTCTGAATTGCTTCCTTTTCCAGATTTCTCTCCCAAAGTACCTAAAATCACAAAAGGAACGATTTAGGGCAATATTTGATCAAATAAATTCGAATTCGGGCTTAAATTACCCCCTAAAAACGGATCATTTTTCGCCTCATCACTTATGCTAGATCCTAGATCAGCTAAATCATTTTCAATATATAAATTTTTAATTTGACAAGGAATAGTGAAACTCCCTGGATCTTTTTCTTTAGATAGTAACTTATTGAGCAAGGCAGCTGAGCTTTTTTCGCTAATTGTAATTGTGCATGCCTCTTCAGATATTTGGCATACTTCGGCATTTGCACAAGGGCTTCGATAAATGGTATACTAAGTTGCAGCTGCTTTAGATTCTCGAGAAATTTGCATTGGTATGCGTCCTACTTTTCCTTCCTTACTCGATTCGGGAAAGGAAGAGTTGATCGCTTTGGTTCAATGAATGGCACTTCCCTTATTACGGGTTCTCGATAAATCTCCTTAGGTAACTCCTACTAATGTTGTATAATTTTAGGGGAATCATTGCTTGTATTATTAACCTCGCTAGTTTCACCAATCTGAAAAGTTGATTTTCCACCTCTAGTTGTAATTCCTTTCAGGTCATGTCTTTCTTGTAGAACTGCATTAATTACTTTTGACAATTGGTGCACTTCAATTGCCAAACCGTTGATCAAGTTGTTCTGTTCCTTCAACAAGAGTTCATGAGAAGTCCTAAATTCTTTAATAAAACTTTCAGTATCGTAGTGTTCTTTTTCACTTGTTCAGGTAATTAGTTGTGAGCATTCATCCATGGTGAAATTAGTCCTTGATTTTCCGAACCAGCTAGGGAGAATGTTAAACATTGTTCCTGAAATTAAAAACAAGTAGATTTCAAAGTAAAAACTTTCTAATATACAGGAAGGTTGATAAAAAAATTTCTCCGTTCGGAATAGATAAAAGTTGCTGAATTCTGCTGTCGATGCGTCGTATCCCAGAATTAGGATGTGTCGTATCTTTTTATGTTAAATATATAATCACACTTTTATTCAGAAAAATGATACGTCGTATATGTGAAAACAGATGCGTCGTATCTCAGTTTAATAAATTTGAAAAATTGTTTTTAATAAATAAATAGATGCGCCGCAACTGTCGAAACAGATGTGTTGTATCTTGTTTGGGTTTTGAAAATTTTCTGATTAAAAACAGAATACGTTGTATCTAGGGGATAGATGCGCCGTACTTCGAATTTTAAGTTTACGCTGTATATAAAAATAAAAAACGCAATGCGCCGTATTTGATAAATCAGATGTGTCGCATCGTTTAGATCAGCAAAATACAGCAGAGAGCAGTAATATAGAAAAATAAAAATAAAATAAAAATTACAGAAAATAAAATAAATAAAACAAACAAACAAAAAAATCAAATATGCAAAATATACAATGAATGCAATCTATACTAATATACAACAAAGTTAGTGGTTAGAATCTAATTAAAATACTAATCAAATAAACAGATATTAACAATTCATTCCCCGGCAATGGCGCCAAAAACTTGATGCGTGCGATATATCAGTGTAGCATAGGGTGTTTAAGCCTTTTCAAGTTTTACATTTATATTTAGCCGACTTATTACTAACACACACACTTAACGAGCTGTGTACCCGATCAATATGTATATAGTGGTAAGTAGAGTGTCGAACACTAAGAATGGAACGTAATATCTAGATGATTTAATCAGTATTTTAATATCTAAGTTAGTTTTACAATCCTAATTTAATAAAACGGGGGTTTAGCCTGAGAGACTAACACAGATTTAATAAACAATAAAAGTAAAACTAATGAGAACGAATCAGTGAATAGCAATCACGTACACAGATAGATAATAGAAACACATAAGAAGACATGTCATTATAATTAAGTAGCTTGTCACTTGTTATATTGCTAGTTTTATATGATGAGTATCGTAATCTAATCTGTCTCGTTGGATCCTATATATAGGCAAGTAAACTCTTAATGATTACTTATGTTTATCCTACCTTCAGGACACTAGATAAGTAGGCGAGGAACCGGTATGGTAGCCCAGAAGACTCAACTAAACATAGAGGTTATCAATGCATAAATATAATTCACCAAAAACATCAATCATATAAACTTTAACCGATGGGAAAGCAATTTTAAGGGGAGCAGTATGGTGGCCACAAGCCCATCAATCCTGATGGATTAAAGCTTACTAATACAATAAACAAAACTACTTAATGAATTATACACATGCAGGACCTTCTTACGGCTCTAAAATCTTCATTTGGGGCGTGTCTTGTGATGCTTCTTCGACTGAATTCGTCTCCTTAGGGTTTTCTGTACACAAAACTCGTATCTGTCTTCGGGGTATTTATAGTTTCTATCTGAGGGATCGATGCGGTGCATGTTGATGACCTATGAGGCACATCTACTAAACTTCACGTGGGGTCCAAGATTATAATATTCTTGAATATTCGTACACCGCCTTAAGATGTGGTGTAACTTGTTTCTCTATGTGGCGCATGTTCTTTAATGTCTTGGATAGTATCTGGTGAAGTCTTTAGCTGATACGCCGCATGTTGTAAATGAGATGTGGCGTATTTTGGAGTAGATCAAGTTGATTATCCTTCGTTGACCAAAGTTTCATATACGGCGCATGTTGTAATTAGATGCGACAAATTCTACAAAGTCAGGCAATGGTCTTCGAATTCATCTAAGTATGATGTTGCGGCGTATCTATTGAGAGAGATACGGCGCATCTCTTGAATTTCAGTAGACTTTTCAAATCTTGATCAATTAGCTCCATAATTCGTCCAATATCATTAACTTTCACCAATTGCTTGTTTTTACCTGAGAATCACTAAAGTAAACATTAAAGCACCAATTCTCATACAAAATAATATAGAACAAGTCAATTAAATAGGATAAATGATGCTAATAAAATGTACTTATTTGATCTCATCAATAAGCCTCCACTTAGGCTTATTCCTCCCCTTAAACAGAACAATCAGGGGTTAACCATCCCAATATGTACTACTAAGTAATTATACCTAGGACCATTGATACGTGGGAATCGCACCAGGATTTACCTCTCAAGGGATCTTGAGAAGCTTACAACCCCCACCAGGCAGTGTACCTGATCGTTGTAGTATAGTATAGTGACAAGTACCGGGGGATTGATCGTTCAGCTTAGGAATAGTGTCGCTAGGATTAGAAAACCTAAATACTAGATCTAAAGGTGAGGGATGATTATTTTTGTATTTTATATTTTTTAGAAAGCAAGTAAAAATCTCGGGTTTGAAGGATTTGGGCGGAATTAGTTGCTAATCAACTAACCCAATACTAAAGATGCAATCAAAATAAAATACTAGAAATGAAAATAAACTAAATTATACTAAAGTTGGGAGCAATAAGTGGAGAAAATGTGTTTACTTAGATTTCACTACTCCCTAGACATCTTTTACATGTTAATTACTTGTTATAATTGCATGGATGACGGATCATATTCCTTAATACCATTCATGGGGTGGCACACTTAACTCCCCAATTCTATGAGCTCTTATCTCCTCCTATACCATGCCCAGCACAACCATAGGGATTATAAACAGTGGCTCATGCATTAAATACAACCAATAAAGACCTAGTGCGCGTCGGTTCATGTTTCTTAAGACGTTCAAGCATGTTACCAATTGGAGATCTGCCAGTTTTCTTAAGCCTAACATATAAATCATTCATCCAAGACAAGTATAAACAAGTAATCAACACATAATTAACATCTAGGTTTCATTAGATCCAAGCAAACACAAGATAGATCTAGCCTAGCATGATGGAATTAAGACAAGAACAAGATATAGACAACCAACACATAGACATATTGATTGAATTAAAAGAACACTTATCTCAATTACACATGAAAGTTATCAAGGGCTAAGAACCCTTGAAAAACCTGTAAAATTCGCACCAAGTTCGTACTTAGGGTTTTTCCAAAACTTCTCTCTTTTTAATGTGAAAATTAGAAAACTATATATAGGAAAAGGGGTCTGACGGCGTCAAGAATAAACTTGTGACGCCGTCACCTCGCCGCCAAAACTCTTCTCGGACTGCCTTGATCTACATTTGACGCCGTCATGTGATAATCGTTTCCTGGCCGTCATGACTTTTACTCTTGACGCCCTACTTCGTGACGCCGTCAAATCTTTACTGGATCGTCATGGAATTTTGCTCTTGACGCCGTCAGGAAGTTACTCTTGACACCGTCACATACTGTTCCCAGCATGGAAAATTAAGACTTTGGCGTTTTCTTCACTTTTATGCTCCAAAAACGTCCGAATTGCTTCCTTTTCCAGATTTCACTCCCAAAGTACCTAAAATCACAAAAGGAACGATTTAGGGCAATATTTGATCAAATAAATTCAATTCCGGGCTTAAATGACCCCCTAAATGTGGATCATTTTTCGCCTCATCATATACCCTTACACTTGAGATTTGCTTGTCCTCAAGCAAATGCGCTTTTATTCTAGTGAAAATACAAGTTAGGGGTCATTTAACACTAATATAAAAGTAATTACAACAAATAATCGTTCCACTAAAGACCAATAGACAAGCACGGAGGTCATACACAAGTACCTCACAAATAGTGTTTAGATACTCACATCTCTCGGGTGTAATAAAGTGTAAATTACAATATGGAAACGGAAGATATCTCTCACTACCTGTCATAGCAAAATAGATTACCATAGGCTTGGGAAAGGATCAAACCTCCACCACATGGCGTAAGCACCTAGGATAAACTATCAAAGAGGTCTTTTAAAGGGTTGTAATGTTAGGTGTAGGGATATGAAATACACGGTTTTGTTGGATAAAGGAAGTTTTTACTGGTGGCGAGTTGACAATCTTGGTTAATTACATGTAGAATATGGCGTTGCTAAGCCAAGACAAGACTCGACTTAAGCTAATAAATGAGAAATAACAAAAACATAAAATGAACATAGAATAAAAAGGGATGGTAGTCCGTATGTTTTTTCTCTTTTCTTTTTCTATTTTTTTTTTCTTTTTCTTGATTTTTCGATTTTTTTTTTCATACACTCTTACCCTACCATCCAAAATAATACATCATAGGGGATGAACATTCCCCTTACACTTGAATCTTTACATACATTACAATTAACTAATCTATTGACTCAAATTAAGAAAATCAAAACACTTGGAGCACTTTTAAGATTAACGCACATATGGGGGTAATATGATGTTCTTCCCCATTAATCCATAAAATAAGTACTTTACCCATGAGTCCCAATCGTCCCAAAACAATATGTACAAGGATATGACTCGACTTAGCAACCATGTAATCAATTAGATAGTTAACTGAGGGTTTAACAAATAACAATAATGCACTAAAAATGAGCGCATACACGGAAGGCTAAGGCGATTTGGTTGTACATTTAAGTGGGGTGTAACAAATTCTTCTTTTAACTAAAATGCTTGAAGTTAGAAACAAAAAGATAGGATCGGAGGGTTGTACTAGGGGTTTCGTGTACTAAAAATGAGTACAACGCTAAGGGTGTGGGAGAAATTAGTTGACTTAACTAGCCAAGTAATATGACTTAAATGGTCAAGTAATTATGATACGGGTTTAACACAAGGGTAATCCTAATGCCTCTTATCATGTAGTAAATCCTACTACACGAATGTAGTCTCACTAGCGGTCTCGGGATGCATCACTAACGCAAGTTCTAGAATCTAAATACTACCAGTACACTCATAAGCACTAATAGTAAATGCTTTTCCTATCAAATCTAAAGGCGAACCTTACATATTTGGGTCAAAAATTTTTCTGAATATACGGTTATGTGCTGGTCATACAATCTCCTATCCATGAGACGCTTGCTATGGCTAAAGTTTCACTCCTAAATGTTGTAAAAAAATTTAAATTTGGCGCTAAAATTGCACTAACAAGTATTTCTCATAGTTTTATTACACATCTACCATTAAACAAAACAAACTCAAGCGAAAGTGCATATGTAAGGTATCATCTTTTTACCCTCCCCTTACACTAAAGATGAACATTGTCCCCAATGTTCAAGTAAAGAATGTAAAAGTGAAAAAGTAAAGAGAATGAAATCAAATACTCCCCTGATTCGCTCGGTATGGATAATAAGATGGCCATGTTAAATCTTTCTCCAAGAAAATGAAAAATCAAAGCTTCCCTTCTAGAATGTAAATCATCTTCTTGTCATACATAACCTGTAAAACCTGATAAAATAGACAAGACAACCTCGCGTAAAATCGGCGGCATCCTATATAAGTTAATAAATCCTAGAAAACAAGATAAGATATAATGCTTGTGGAATGAAGTTTGCAGATCTCCTGGAGATTATAAAACTTAATAATTCACAAAAACCATAAGACTCCGTTAGAAAAACAAAACTGGTAAAATTTCCAGATTTTTACACTTGACGCCGTCAAGAGTAAACTCTTGACGCCGTCAGAAGTGACCTGCAGAAATTCTTATGTTAAGTTTCCGGAAAATCTCTGGGAAAAACTTGGTCCTACTTCCTGGAAAATCCTGCAAAACTTCATTATGACTCAATACAAGCATTTGACTCTAACAAATACGAATATACATGTTCATTTAATATTGTGGAGAATCATGATTGGTTTGTTTCTTAAAAACATATTTGGGGTTTCCCCTTACACTTATCTTTTGCAAAAATACTTTTAGGTGGAGTTAAGACTAGGCCAAAACAACAAAGTAAAGTATTTCCACTATTTAGTTTAGAAACATGATCTACCAACAATAAAAATTAAGCATGCATACGGAAGCAAATAACAAACAAACAAACAAAATCACACAAAACATGGGTTGCCTCCCAAGAAGCGCTTATTTTTGTTCGAGTCACGAGCCTGACTCTACCCTTATTTAACGGAAATAGGGGAGGTTTTTCCTACACTTTAAACTAAGTGCGGGTGGAAGTAGCGATACACACCCTTAGGGTGGAAATATGCCTCGTGAGGAAAGTGTGGTGGATGAATTATATGCTCAAAGGGGTGTGCTCCTATCATCATAACCTTACCAAATTCAATCGGGTTAATGGGTGGATTAATATTTTCTCCTAGAAAGGGATCATTTTCTATCAACGTCAAGAGACTACTAGTTGGGGATCCATCTTGACCTAATAAACCCGTTTTAACCCACAATGTTTCTTGTGATCCATCATAAATGGGTGATGTAAGCATGTAAGGTCATTTTCCACTCTTATATTGTCTTCCTCTCTACAATGCTTAGAGTCCACTACCTTTATCCTAAGACTACCCGGACTATATGGTTTGATGGGTGGATTGGGACCTATTTCAATTCCTAAATTTTCATCCAAGGATGGAAGATTAGGTAACGGTTTTGGTTGAGCCTCCAATTCATCAAAACTAGGAACTTCCCTAAAACTAAGAGTAAGGTTATCATTATAAGTATTCAAACCTATATCCTCTAGTTGTGTTTGGTTCAAAGGTTCTACCTCTATTGGGGTTCCTAAAGTCTCTTCTACTTCATCCGAATAAGTCACGGGCGGTGTATATGCCTCAAATGATGGTAGGACTTGTGGGGTATTTGGTGTGTTTAAATTTTCAACTTTATCCTCCATCTTATCAGGATTACCAATGTGCTCAGCTTGTATTGTGGTGAAATCAAACCACCCCGTGTGCCCCGTTATCTCATCTATAGGTTTATCCCCAAACAATCTTCTTGCTTGTCCCCTTAAACTTGCTATCAATTGATCCGTAACAACATTTGTTTGGTTGTCCATTTTTTTGGCAAGTATGGCACAATTCTCTATGGCTTCCCATGCTTCATCAGCGCTTAATCACCAAAGGTCCCTATGTGCGGTATGGTCAATGTCCATTTTGGTATAGTGGTCGACACGATGGTAAAATATTTCAATTTGGGACCACAGATCGAAATTATGATGAGGGACTTTTCGGAGTAAATGTTTAAAATGAGCACATGCATCATAGATAGGTTCATCCTCATGTTGTTTAAACATCAAGATGTCATTTGGAGTGGGTGAATTACGTGGTTGGTAGTATGGTGGATTCGTGTTCTCCATAATGGCTAACGGAATAGTCAATGGAAAGGTTTTTACAAACAAAGAGACAAAGAAAAGATAGACTAAAGGAAACCTAAAAATAAAAATAAAATCTTACTAGAAAGGAGTCTAGCAAGTAGACCAAATAAAAAGAAATTCTAACCTAGACAATAACTATTCCCCGACAGCGGCGCCAAAAACTTGATACGTGGGAATCGCACCAGGCTTTACCTCTCAAGGGATCTTGAGAAGCTTACAACCCCCACCAGGCATTGTACCTGATCGTTGTAGTAAAGTATAGTGACAAGTACCGGGGGATTGATCGTTCAGCTTAGGAATAGTGTCGCTAGGATTAGAAAACCTAAATACTAGTTCTAAAGGTGAGGGATGATTATTTTTGTATTTTATATTTTTTAGAAAGCAAGTAAAAATCTCGGGTTTGAAGGGTTTGGGCGGAATTAGTTGCTAATCAACTAACCCAATACTAAAGATGCAATCAAAATAAAATACTAGAAATGAAAATAAACTAAATTAAACTAAAGTTGTGAGCAATAAGTGGAGAAAATGTGTTTACTTAGATTTCACTACTCGCTAGACATCTTTTACACGTTAATTACTTGTTATAATTGCATGGATGACGGATCGTATTCCTTAATACCATTCATGGGGTGGCACACTTAACTCCCCAATTCTATGAGCTCTTATCTCCTCCTATACCATGCCCAGCACAACCATAGGGATTATAAACAGTGGCTCATGCATTAAATACAACCAATAAAGACCTAGTGCTCGTCGGTTCATGTTTCTTAAGACGTTCAAGCATGTTACCAATTGGAGATCTGCCAGTTTTCTTAAGCCTAACATATAAATCATTCATCCAAGACAAGTATAAACAAGTAACCAACACATAATTAACATCTAGGTTTTATTAGATCCAAGCAAACACAAGATAGATCTAGCCTAGCATGATGGAATTAAGACAAGAACAAGATATAGACAACGAACACATAGACATATTGATTGAATTAAAAAAACACTTATCTCAATTACACATGAAAGGTATCAAGGGCTTGGAACCCTTGAAAAACCTGTAAAATTCGCACCAAATTCGTACTTAGGGTTTTTCCAAAACTTCTCTCTTTTTAATGTGAAAATTAGAAAACTATATATAGGAAAAGGGGTCTGACGGCGTCAAGAATAAACTTGTGACGCCGTCACCTCGCCACCAAAACTCTTCTTGGACTGCCTTGATCTACATTTGACGCCGTCATGTGATAATCATTTCCAGGCCGTCATGACTTTTACTCTTGACGCCCTACTTCGTGACGCCGTCAAATCTTTACTGGATCGTCATGGAATTTTGCTCTTGACGCCGTCAGGAAGTTACTCTTGACGCCGTCACCTACTGTTCCCAGCATGGAAAATTAAGACTTTGGCGTTTTCTTCACTTTTATGCTCCAAAAACGTCCGAATTGCTTCCTTTTCCAAATTTCACTCCCAAAGTACCTAAAATCACAAAAGGAATGATTTAGGGCAATATTTGATCAAATAAATTCAATTCCGGGCTTAAATGACCCCCTAAAAGTGGATCATTTTTCGCCTCATCAACAATCAAAAGCTTTGGTTAATAAATCAGCCACATTTTCATTTGTTGGATTTTAAGCACTTGAATAAGATGTATTTCATTTGCATCTCTGATAAAATGGTGCCTAATTTCAATATGCTTTGTTATTTGATGAAAAACTGGGGTTTTAACAATGCAAATGGTACTTTGGTTATCAATAAAGATTTTAGTGTTCATAAAATTAAACCCATAGTCTAGTAGTTGATTATGTATCCAGAGTACCTGACCACAATAACTAGCAGCAGCAATATACTCTACCTCAGTGGAAGATGTAGCCACAATGGTCTGCTTCTTGCATTGCCAGGAGATCAATCTCCTACCCAGAAACTGACACCCACCAGTAGTAGACTTCCTATCAAAATTAGCACCAGCATAATCACTATGACTGTATGCCTCCAAAACAAATGGAGAATCTATGGGGTACCAAAGACCCAACTTAGGTTGGCCTTTTAGATACTTAAAGATCTTCTTGACTACATTCAAGTGAGAAGTCAATGGTGTAACTTGGTGTCTTGAACAAGCACTGACTGCAAACATAATATCTGGTCTTGAAGCTGTCAAATACATAAGTGAACCAATCATGGATCTGTAGAGATTCACATTAACAGCATCATCTGGTTCATTCTTAGATTTTGGTTTTGGAGCTTCATAAGGAGTAGTTCCAGTTCTTATAGTTTCCATATCAAAATTCCTAAGTATGTCTTGCACATATTTTTCCTGGCTGATAAAAATACCATCAGGGTTTTGCTTGACCTATAGCCCTAAGAAGAATGTAAGCTCACCCATAGCACCCATCTCAAACTCACTTTTCATCAGTTCTTCAAACTCCCTACACCAAGCCTCCTTAGGAGATCCAAAAATAATATCATCCACATAAACTTGAACTAGAATGATATCCCTGGAGTTTTTCTTGATGAAAAGTGTCTTGTCAATAGCACCTCTCCTATAACCATGCTTCAGCAGAAATGAAGACAACCTAGAATACCATGCTTTTGGTGCTTGATGAAGACCATAGAGTGCTTTAACCACCTTGTAAACCAAATCAGGATTATGTGGGTCCACAAAACCCTTGGGTTTAGTCACATATACTTCTTCTTCAATCTTACCATAAAGAAATGCAATTTTGACATCCATATGATAAACCATAAGTCCCATAAATGAGGCAAAGGCCAAGAAGAGTCTAATGGCTTCAACTCTTGCTACTGGAGCAAACACTTCATCGTAATCAATACCTTCTTCTTGCATGTGACCTTGAGCTACCAATCTTGCCTTATTTCTTACCACAATCCCCCTTGCATCCCTTTTGCACTTTAGGATCCATTTAGTCCCAATTTCAAACTTGCCATCAGGCAATGACACCAACTTCCATACATTCTGATTTAGAAATTATTGCATTTCCTCTTGCATAGCAGCAACCCAATCTAAATCTGCAAGGGCTTGAGCTAGACTAGTTGGTTCAACTTGAGACAGAAAGCAAGCAAAGAGAAAATGGTGATAGTCTATATGATTGTTTCTTGTTGATGCTGAATGTAGCTAACAAAGGCAGTTTCACCAAACTTTGACTTCTTCACCTTATTTCTTGTCTGAACATTGGAAGTGAGATCACCAATAATCAATGATTGTAGATGTACAGTGTTGATCATTTTAGTCACATGAGGACTAACATCAACTGAAGTTGGGAGATTAGTGATTGTAGGTTCAAAATCATCATCATATGCGGAGGAACTGAAGATGCCTGTTCCTGATTGATGATGAATACCTTCCAACTCAGTGCTTGAAGATTGTAAATTAGCAAGATCAGATGGACTAGAAAATCTTGTGGGGGATTCATTAAACCCCAATGAGTCAACAGATGGGGTAGTAGAACGAGCAACATGAACAAAACTATCATTAGTAGGAACACTACCAGCAGAATGGGTAGCATCAGCAGAAACAATATCAGCAGGAAATGGAACACTACCAGCAGAAACAGAACCATTACCAGCAGCATCCATGTTCCTGCGGGCTCCAATGGCTACTTGTCTTAATAGTTCCTCTATATCTTCGGAGAATTCAAAACCAAACTTTTAAGCTGCATCCTTTGCTTCATGCTCGTCTTTGAAGCTTAGCAAGTTCTTCTGCATAACTTGTATCAGCTTCAGTCATACCAGAAGAATCTTTGAGCTCAGTACCTAAAAAGTGGTTACTAGGATAAGAAGGAACAACACTAACTTGTTCATCACACTCTGAGTCTGAATCATCATCTAAGGCAGTTGCATTGTTACCGTGTGAATCTTGGGTACCTGCAGATTGATTAGTTTTGAAACGAGTGTATCCTAAATGATCAGTTAAATATTCAAGGTCAAAATACCACTCATGACCTGCTCCCTGAACATTAGGTTTATCTTCAAGAAATCTCAGATTAAATGTTTCTTCTATCCTTTTGGCAGATAAATTATAGACCCTACAAGCTTTACTATGAGCAGAATAACCAACAATATACCCCTCATCAGCTTTCCCTTCAAATTTACCCAAGTGATCACTGGTGTTTAGAATAGTCACATGACATCCAAAAGGTTTAAAATAGCCAATGGTAGGAACTTTCCCAGTCAAAAGTTCATAAGGTGTTTTGTTGTAAGGTCTAGTTATCAATACCCTGTTCAAAACATAGCAAGCAGTGCTAACTGCTTCAGTCCAAAACATGGTGGGTAGCTTAGAGTCAGCAAGCATAGATCTTGCAGCTTCTATTAGGGTTTTATTCTTTCTTTCAGCAACCCTATTTTGTTTTGGGGTCCTGGCATTGCTGTAGTCCCTTTTATACCCCTTAGACCCACAGTGTTCAATCAATTAAGCATTTTTAAACTATGTCCCATTGTAACACCTCATAGCTTTAACCTTTTTGTTTAGCTGGTTTTCAATAAGGGCAATAAAGTCTTTAAGAGTCAGAATTTCATCCTTACTTCCCAAAAAGAATACCCAACAAAACCTGCTATAGTCATCAGTAACCACCAGGCAGAAGTACTTGTGATCAATACTTCTAATAGAAGTAGGACCAAAAAGATCCATATGTAGTAACTGGAGAGGTTCTAAAATTATGCTCACAGCTGTAATGGTCTTGTAAGAAGCTTTGTGTTGCTTTCCTTTTTTGCAGGCAACACAATTATCCTCATTAGTAAGACTTTGGAAGGAAGCCCTTGGACTAATCCATGTTTAGCCAGCTTGTTGATGGTTTTGAAGTTTACATGTCCCATCCTTCTATGCCATTTAGTAGATTCATCCAAAGATGCTTTTGCCACAAAACAAGCTAGATCACCTTTAGGCTGGACATCATTCAAATTGAATGTGTTGAGATTGTGACTTCTTGGAACTCTAGGCACAACCTGACTATCATCAGGTAACTTGAAGTCTTTAGAAAGCACAAGACAGTCCTTTTTTAGTAAAGAGAACATTGTTCTTCTTGTCAAAAATTTGTGAAACAGAGAACAGGTTAAAGTTTTGAAGCTCTTTCACATAATAGACATTTTCAAAGTCCAGCTTATGAGTCCTAATGTTTCCTTTCCCAGTTATCATGCCATCTCCACCTCCAAAAGTCACAGTGCCACTTCTAATAGGCACAAAATCTTCCAACCTTTCTCTGTTTCCTGACATGCTCACTGTCTACAATACCTACATCTTTATTCTTAAGTGGATGATCCTATAGTAACAGAAATATACAACAACAATAGTATCATTGGGAGACCCAAGTCATAACTGACTTGGGCCTGCCTTGTGGATCGAAAATAGTAAAACCATGTAGATTGATGAGATCCACCATTGTTCTTGGACCCCCTCTTCAAATACGCTCTATATTGTTTCCAAGAACAACCTGCTGAGGACTTAACAGTAGTATCCCATCTTCCCCCCCCCATATACATTGGGTCATAATAAATAGGCCAAAAATCATTCTGAAAGTAAGTGCTAGTAGGTCTGATTAGTGGTCTAGCAACATTTCTTTTCCAACCAGCTGGAAAAGGTCTACCAGCATAAACTGGCTTACCAGCAGGAACTGGCTTACCAGCAGGAACTGGTTTACCAGCAGAAACTAGTTTACTAGCAAGATTAGGTCTGTCGGTTTTCACATGTGTTGCTTGTGGAACAAATGGGGGCATATCATTAACGCCATTCCACATTGGTCTAGATCTCTGTTGGTCAGTACACACACCCATTCTTTTCTCATGAAAATGAAAATTCTTAATAAGATGAAAAGAACTACCACAAACAAAACATGTTTTCTTTCTAAAAGATTTGTTCATAGCATGAGATGTCTTATTACAAACAAACTTATTAAAACCAAAACCAGAAATAGAATTTTTTTTCACAGAATTAAAAGATAAGTCTTCAAAGGAAGCTGCCTTTGAAATAGATTCATCAGCAACAACTCTTGGGGAGGAATCAATAGACTTGGGTGAGGCAAATTTGTCACTTGAATCACAACCGGTAAAGTCATTGGTATGGGTGTCTGAGGTCCTGTTACTGAAAGAACAAAATACAAAGTCATTAGATTCACTGCCAGGGTCATTTTTGCCATATGTCATGTTTGATTCATCAAATTCTATGTGTGGGGAGGGTGGCTTAAATGTTCCTGTAATTGGTGGAGAAACATAATGCATTTCTCCTTCTTTAACATACTTAACAGGAATTTGATAATCTTCCTCAGGGGTAGGGTCAAATATGCTTGGCTCTGTAGGGTCATAGACTTCATCTGGCCCTATATAGTCTCCGTACCCCAACCCTCTCCTTGAGCTAATAGACTGACAACTATTGTTTAATTTGTCTAGATGTTTAGCTGCTTCTTGCCATTGCATATGTCTAGCCACTTCACTATCTAATTTAGCCTTTAAGTCCTGTTTCTCTAAGTTCACCTTAGCAATTTCATTCTCAGAATATTTTACAAATTAGTAGTGTTTTCTAAATCTCTTTCTAAAATCCTAATCTTCTCTTCATATGCCAACAGATTCTTTTGGTACCAAACCTTTTGTTGTTCTAATATTTTAAGTGCACTTTTATAGGCTTGTACCTGAACATAGTAGTCTTTATATTGAGTTTCTATATCATCAAACTCCTTCTGAAGTTCAGCATATTTACTATCACAACCAAATATACAATTATGTACCTGAGATGAGATGCCCATCAATGCAAATTCTTCAGTCTCATCCTCTGTCTCACATCCAGCAAGCATTCCATACACCTGAGAAGCACCACTTTCCACATCTGCAGACTCATGCTCATTCCAATCAATCATTGAATCTACAGATACCAAGGCTTTAGATTGCCCTGATTCCAGTTCTTTTTGCTTGAATGCAGAGTATCTTTTTTTGTCATCAGCCTTCTTTTCAGTGCATTCTCTAGCAAAGTGTTCCAGTTGGCCACATTGGTAACACCTAGCCTTCTTCGTATCAAACCTGGCTACATCCCTGCCCTTGAAGTGGACTTTTCTTCCAGCCTTCTTTTCAAACCTTTTGATTTTGACTGAAAGCATAGCCACCTGCCACTTAATATCCATCTCCTCCAAGTTCAACTTATCAATTTGCTCAAGATCTTCAAAAGCTAGTTGTTGTTGTGGTTCATAATCAGCAACAAATGAATGGAGCACATCTTCTAACACATTACTAGATTTTGAATGTATCTTTGGTCTAGTGGAGGTGTAGGAAGTTGATGTTGATGAAGAGATTAGGCTGTCAGCATACGACATCTTGTTATTACTAGTGGTAGTACTAACAAATGCTTAATTAGCTGGAGTTGGTGAATAGGTTGAGTGTCCCTTGATATCAATCTCAAGAGTCCCGAGATTGTTGTAAAGGTCATCAAAGCTCAAGTACTCAAGACCACCTCTTGTTTTAAGAGTGATGCACACTTGTGACTTGGAATGAGGCAAGGCTCTTAAGAACTTAGTATTAATCCTCATTGTCAGGCTTTGCTTGCAGCTGATTTAGCTGACTTAAGATCTTCTGAAACCTGTCATAACCTTTGTGTAAGCCTTCTTCTTCTGAGATCTTGAACTCTTGGAACTCCTGCTTTAGCATGGACTTCCTCATCTTTTTGGACTCATCATTACCTCCAAATATTGCTTTAATAGCCGTCCAGATCTCCTTAGCATCATCAAGATGATGAAAATCTCCCATATGATCATCTGGGAGAGACTGAAGCAAGATAGTTCTTGCCTTAGTCTCTCTTTAGACAGCAATATGTTCATCAGCAGTAGCAGGTGGAAGAATTATTATGTTGCCTTTATTGTCTCTTCCAGTTTTCTTTCTGCTGTTGCCAATCTGAACCACATGCCAGAGGTTGAAATCACTATTAATGATCCAGTTTTCCATCTTCATTGCCCAGATCTCGTACTCATCCTTTTTTAGGCAAAGAAATTTGGCATTGCTGCTTGACACAGTGGTTGTGACCACTTGTTAGAGTATCTGTGTCTGAGTATTTGCTTGAGTAACACCAGAATCAGCTCCTGCATCTGACATTGTTTTAGGGTTTAAGGGTTTTTAAGAGATAAAGTGTTCTTCTTTGACAGAGACTCTCTCCAGGCTCTGATACCACTTGTTGGATCAACTACTAGATAGATCTTTGAGCCTTTTATAATTGATAGAATACTAATGTAATCAAAAGTAAACTATATGAGAATCTCTAATACACTTATGTTTACGCGGAATATAAACACAAGAGTCAAAGAAGACAAATAACTAAAAACACTTTGATCCTCTATGGATCTATATTGAATCACTAAAGATTGTTTCTAAGGTCATACATAATTCATAGCTGTGAGTTTGTTTTATATTACAAAAAACCCTAAATAGCTCATTACAAGAAAACGCGTAAAGAAAGAATAGAAGATATGCAATATCTTGTCCTAATATAACTCATGCATATCCCTTCTAATACCTTCTAATAATATGGATTAACTATATCCGCATGATCCACTATCAGCAGGAACCACTATAATTATCAGCAGGAACCATACCAGCAGGAACTACATACCTGCCAATAGGAACCATCAGCATAAACTATTCTAACTTAAATAATTCCTAACATGAGGTTGTTTTGGTGGCGCGTGGTGTACGGTGGGTGATAGAGGAGTTGATGTGGAGTGTTTTGATGGTGGCGGTGTGATGAGATGGGTGGCGGTGAATGGTTATGGTAGTGAATAGGTGTTATTATTGATCACATATGGTATGGTAGGTGAGAGAGGAGATGGTGGTGGTTAGTTTGGTGGTGGAGGTGAGATGTTAAAAGTGGTGGTGAGGTGGTGGCGTTGTGTTGCAGCCGGCAGCGGCTGGAGAAACAACAGAGAGAGATGTGAGGTGTGGGATAGATAATGATGATGATGAGTTAGGTTTGTAGGGTTAGTAGAATAAAAGGAAAAATATGGTTTTATTACTGCATTTAGGTCCTTGGAGCATTTTAGTTTATGGTGAGGGGTTGGTTACAAGGACTATTAGGGAAATTTTTCATAAGTTCTCCTCGACACATTCGTTTTAGCTTATGATAAGTGGTAAATGTAACTAATTGGACTAATAATCTTCATTATTTGCTTTTAAGATTGTTTTTCTACAAAGCTTGATAATAAGTACGTTCATAAATAATTCGTAACTGTTTCTTGTTTATTTTTGTTTTATTATGATTTATATAAACCGAGTATCGTTCTAAAATATTCATAAGGTAGCTCAAGATAAGTAACGTTTTACTTTTAGTTATTACTCGATATTTAAATTATCTCTCGATTTTTACCGGTTGTCACAGCCTCCCAGCCTTAGAAGAAACCCGTCCTGGGTTTCACTTAAAGTTACTGATCAAGACTGAAAAGTGATAGAAATGGATTCACTGGATTTCACCCTCACGTTTTCGCGTGAGTGTAAGGTTATCTCATAATTTCCAACAAGCTCAAACGACAAGGATATGACTTGTCTTAGATTTCCCGATTTTTTACGAATCGGATTTCAACGAGATTCTCAAGGAAGTTTGATGTTCATCATTATGGAATAGAGAATCTAGAGCTTTGTAGTGACAATCTCTCCCGAAAGTGTCCTTCCGGGTTACACATCAAGAGTTTTATGGAATAGAGAATCTAGTTAGATCTAGTGAGAATTCTTGAGCAAAACAGGATAGCAGGGATTAAGTTTTACATGTTTACTAAACGCATTCCACCATCTCTAGGTGATACCTTAATTATCTTCTTGCTCTACCTTTGGGTTCTTAATATTCATTTCAGCGGTCTTACAATTGAATGCCAGCATATCGAACTTGTTGTCTTCCAATTTAGGCTCCGTGAGAGTTAGGTCGACATAGGCGACCATAAAGAGTATTGAACGGCATGATCTTGATGCCCGGTAGTTTTCATTAACTCAGGAAAGTTTGGGGAGAGGTGGATGTCTCTCCCAGCCTCTTTTCAAAGTTACTAATGATGGCTTAAAGCTTTATCCTTGATATACGAACGGTTCTCTTATTCTGACGATCCGTTTGGGGAGATTATGTAATACTCCTATTACGACTCATTCTCAAGGTCTTCTATAGAGATTCCCAAAAATTCGGCAGAAGAAGAAGTTTCAACTAGGTGTGATAGGGTTCGGTTCTCAATGACAGGAAGACAACTTTTCTCAAGTACTAGCAGTTAATCTCGCCCTTACTATAACTTTTGCCGAATGTGTGAAGTTGAATAAACTTTTTAAGAAAATCACAATTTCCCAGATGGTGAAAGTTGATGAATTTGGACGAATTATGCAGCTAAATGATCAAGATCGGAAAAGTCTACTGAAATCTAGGAGATGCGCCATATCATTCTCAACAGATACGCCGCAACATCATACTTAGCTGAATTCGAAGACCATTGCCTGACTTTGAAGAATGCGCCGCATCTAATTACAACATGCACCGCATATGAAACTTTGGTCAACGAAGATAACCAACTTGTTCTACTCCAAAATACGCCGCATCTCATTTACAACATGCGGCGTATCAGCTAAAGACTTCACCGGAAACTATCCAAGATGTTAAAGGACATGTGCCGCATAGAGAAACAAGTTATGCCGCATCTAAAGGCGATTTACAAATATTCCAGAATATAATAATCTTACACCCCACGCGAAATTTAGTAGATGTGCCGCATCTATCATCAAGATACGCCGCATCGATCCCTCAGACAGAAACTATAAATACCCCAAAACAGATACGAATTTGGTGTTCAACAAAACCCTAAGGACACGAATCCAGTCGAAGAAGCATCACAAGACACGCCCCAAATGAAGATCTTAGAGCCGTAAGAAGGTCCTGCATATGTATAATTCATTAAGTAGTTTGTTTTATTGTATTAGTAAACTTTAATCCATCAGGATTGATGGGCTTGTGGCCACCATACTGCTCCCCTTAAAATTGTTTTCCCATTGATTAAAGTTTATATGATGTTTTTTTGGTGACTTGTATTTGTGCATTGATAACCTCTGTGTTTAGTTGAGTCTTCTGGGATACCATACATGTTCCTCGCCTACTTATCTAGTGTCTAGAAGGTAGGAAAAACATAAGTAATCATTAAGAGTTTACTCGCCGATATTTAGGATCCAACGAGACAGATTAGGTTACGATACTCATCATATAAAACTAGCAATAAAACAAGTGACAAGCTACTTAACCATAGGACAGGTCTTCTACGTGTTTCTATTATCTATCTGTGTACGTGATTGCTCTTCACTGATTTGTTCTCATTAGTTTTACTTTACTGTTTAATACAAATCTGTGCTAGTTTCTCAGGCTAAACCCCCCCCCCCCCCCCCCTTTTATTAGATTAGACTGTATAACTAACTTAGATATTAAAATACTGATCAAATCAACTAGATATTACGTTCCATTCTTAGTATTCGACACTCTACTTACCACTATATATATATTGATCGGGTACACTGCTCGTTAAGTGTGTGTGTTAGTAATAAGTCGGCTAAATATAAATTTAAAAGTTGAATTAGGCTAACCACCCTGTGCTACACTAACATATCACACCCAATGAATTTTTTAGCATTCACATCGATGTGTTTGACTACGAATCACCATTATGTAAACAATTCAAGGAATTCAACTATCTTCTTCAAATCGATGTTGATATACTCACGAAAGATAAACCTCGATTCATGAACGATGCTTATTTGAAGAATACATGGTATTATGAATGGAACGATCAGGTACCGTGGGTGGATAATGAGCCTTGGCTTGAATATGAAACTTGGGACCAACTACCTCACAATAGAATCCATACATGTCAACCGTTTTGATTCAAAGATGGACGAGCTGAATGGCCCACTTGCAATTGGAAAACTAAGAATCGATGTAACGGAGGAAATCTCCCTGGACTATATAGCACCAGATACTGGACTTATTGCGAAAGCTTAAATTGGTATGAAGAGCTAAAAGATGGGGGCTTGAAAACTAACGCTCTAATGGCAAGATCTCTTCTTATCAATCAACATGAAGAATAAGAAAGTGAAGAAACCAAATTTCGCCATTGGCTTGCGCAATGTTTCGGGAATTATAACACGCTTAATTGTGAACTTATGTTGCACTTAGAAGATTACTGGAGGAATCAACGTGACAAGGAAGCATCATTCGATAACACATGGAAGTACTACGAACTTCAACACTCTGAGCATGACGAAAGTGAAGAAGATGTTGACAGCGTTAATGAAACAAAGTAGAAGCTGAAAGTAATTCTAACTTGATGACTCTGGAATAAAGAAAAGTTCTTACTGGGAGAGAACCCGGATTTATCTTTATTGTTTTTTGCTGTCGAGTCTGTCAGACCAGAAGCAGACAGCGCATATCCATCAATAGATGCGGCATATCTACTGCACAGGTCATATCTGTTTTTACTTTTTTTGCATTTTATTTTCTGAACTATAAACTTTCTGTCAGTTTATTTAATGTTGTGCATCCCTGGTTACGGATGCGACGGATCTAATCTGTAACATGCCCATTTTTCACTAATCGCAGCGGATTAAGTGTTTACTTCATAGTATCATAGTTACAGTAATAGAAAATGACTCGAAAAGAGACGTTTTAGAAATTTAGTTATCATTCATTAAATTATCAGAGTTTTATAAGTAAAAGATATACTTTTACTTTTGATGAGGTCCCAAAAATCTAGGTGTTAGGTTATGTTTGAATGATAACCGATTTGAAAGTCCTCCGAGCTCAGTGCCTCCTTCTGCCATAACTCCGTAGAAGTAATATACCTAGAATACATGCTTAAAAAGTAAACACTAGGTGTTCAGTGAGAATCATAGGTTTAAGGGTTAGTCAATACAAGTTCCCTGGGTTCAGTTGTTACACCCATCTGGGAAAATGTAGGATATGTTATAATTGTGATGCATACACAATTATCAGGAGTGGGGTATGTTGCACTAAGCTCATGAACCACACGTTAACAATCCGGGTCATGGGAGCTGCAGACCCAACCATGAGGGGATGGGAAGAATAACTTGCCAAAGTTAAACCTTCAGTGGGTTCAAATATAGTACTTATTGGTACCACCCAGTGAGGTGTTAATACCAACAGGGGTTGTCAAACTCCAATAGATCTATCCACTATATTCGCATTCGCATGGGTAAAATATCCCAAACGATTAGATTCATGAATTTTGGTTATGTAATGATGGCAGTTAGTTTACTCGTGCAACAACCAAAGAAAAAGACTTGTATTTGGTTTTAAGTAAAAACAAGTAGCATGTATCCCCCTCACAGGGATTGTAAAGCATTTAGAAAATTTTTGAAAGATGTGAGGCTATGAAAACTCACCTGGGCTTAGGGTAATCTAAGTGATGCAAATAGTGACTCGGAAACTAGACCGCCTTACTCACGTATCCTAGTGTGTTGTTGGTTTTGGATGTATGCCAAGCTTTAGTTATCTTGTTCAAGTTTCTTAAGTAATTGTTTTTAGGTTTGTTAATATTTTAGATATAACATAACACCATTCAGGCCATTGTAATTCAGAAGTATATGTCTCCTCACATGAAGCTCCCTAATATTGTATTATGTTATTAACATAATACCTGTTCGGGCCATCATAATTCAGAAGTTAATACTCCTCACACAAAGCTCCCTATTATTGAGTTATGTTGTTATTAGGGTTTAGTTATAATCATAACACCGTTCAGGCCATCATATCTCAGAAGTATATGCAATAATCATTCGAGGAGTCAGGGAACTTTAATTCGTAAACCCAACAAACTCGTCAAAACGAAATATCCACATAGTACTCCTCGCATGAAGCTCCCTAGTATTCTGTTATGCTTCTAACTTTATATAAGTTTTATATTTATATAGTATTTTTACTTTATACCCTTATAGTTTTATATATTTACATAATCTACCCTATACTTATAATACTTATATTAATTATACTTTTAACTATCTATACTTGACCTAATTAGTCCCTAGACTTCTATATTTTTAATAAATGACAGAATTAACTTTTTAACTTATAAGTTTTCAATATTTACTATTTAGACCCTTAACTTTATATTATTTACATAATCAGTCCTTTTTTAGTTTATAACTTATTTTAATATCTATCCTAGGGTTTCTAAACTTTTCAAAAAGAGTCCTTAAACTAATAACTTCTAGGAAATGTCAAAAACAGTCCCTATACTTTATAGCTTCAGGAATTTATGATATATACCCCTATGCATGTAAAGTTTTGCAAAACTAGTCCTAAATTCATGCAAACTATATTTTTATGTAACAACTAAGTTTTCTAGCTTATGTTTAACTAATAATAACTTATTTAAGTTATCTAAACTAGATTATATCTCATGTGAAGGTTATTTAGCATGTTTTTAGGGTTTTATCTATAATTAGGGTTTTAAAAAGAAACTAGCATATGATTATAACCAAGGCTCATGCAAGGGTTCCTAGGGGATCTAAGGCATCCTAATACTATTCTAAGACTAAACTAAAGCTAATAGAACTAGAAATGAAAGCTTACTTGGTTAGTTAGGGTTTTACGTGAGGTTTAGGGTATTCTAGGGTACTTCTCGGCTTCAACCTCAACTCGACAAGCTCAATAATTTGCTACTCAAATTCTAAGTATTATAAAGGTTCTAAGCTGTGATAGAGAAGAGTGGGAAGGTGTGGGATGAAATGTGAGGGTGTACGAGGGTATTTATAGGCTCGATAAGAGTAGTGAGCAAGCAAAGGTGAGCTAGGTGTCAAGGAGGGAGATCGCCGAGTAAGCAGAGCTAGGGGTGGTCATGGAGAGTCTAAGGGTGATGAGGATGAGCTATGGTGGTGAGGTGGGGAGGCTATAAGGTGGTTATGGGGGTTTTGTGGTGGAAATGAAACCGCGGGTGAAAGGATGGGACAAGGTGGTGATGCACCACCTTGTTTGCTAGCTTAGAGGTGCTTGTAAGCTGCTTGGGAGGTTTAGTGGTGGTTTAGGGTGATTAGGGGTGGATTAGTGGTGGTTTAGTGGTGATTAGTGGTGGTTTAAGGTGGATAAGGGGCGGTTTAGTTAAGTAGGTGACAAGTAGGTGATTCACCTACTTGTGTGGGTGCTTGTAAGGTGTTAGGGTGTTAGATTAGTGTGACTAAGGTGTTAGGGTACTAGGTTGAGGTGCTTATGTTTAGGTTTTACTAGTTTAGGTTAAATTTAGACCTAGTTTTACTTAGTGAGTGTTTAGGGTTTTTTCTAAGGTTTAGTGCCTAAGTTAGGTTCCTAAGAGTGTTTAATGACTAATCCTAAGTCCTAAAGGGTTTATACTAAGTGAGGGTAACTTATGGTAAAGCTTTGGGAAGGTTTGACCTAGTTTTGTAACCTAAATGACCTAATTATGTTTAGTGGGAGACTAGGGCTTATCCTATGGTTTAGTGCCTAGATTAGTGTCCTATGAGTGTCTAATTACTATTCCTAAGTCCTAAGAAACTTATACTTAGTGATAGTGACCTATGGTGAAGTTTTGTGATGGTTTAGACCTAATTCTAGATAGTTATAGCCTAGTTATGGTGTTGTGCTTAAGGGGTTTGTACCTAAGTTCTAATGGGTTGTACTAGTACCTAAGGGTTCTAAGATATCCTAATGTTCCTAAGGAAACTCATACTTAAGCCTTGGACACTTTCATACTAGTTAAACTAAGCATATACGTTCAAATAAGCACGTAGTCCTACTTAGGGTTTAGTTAGTGTTTATTAGGGTTTTGTGATATTTTTAATGTTTTAGATTGGTGAATTACTTATTATGGTGTTTTTGTGATCTAATGCTTGGCATACCTGGGGTTTATAGGATGTGAGTGTTGAGTTATTTGGCTTGTGTGAATACGTGAGCATGTCTAGAGTGTCATGCAAATAATAAATGCACACAAAAAGCAAAAATTTACATGTAAAATGCCTACTATAGGTATTTGCAATGGGAATGATAGTAATGGGATTTAGTGGGTTGTTACAGTCTTACCCCCTTAGAAGAAATCTTGTCCCAGGAGTTAGATGATTGTAGGAGTAGGGGAAAGAATCAGTCGAGAAAGATAGATGAAGAAGAGAGTTATAGGGGAGAATTTTCTGATACCGAAGAAAAATGGTATGGAAATAAATGCACTTTGAACAATCTGCATTTTGAGGATTCGATGCTAAATTTCTAGATGGTCCTTCATTTAGCGCTTTCTTCATGATAACAGTCTGTACATGTTTCTTTTGAGGATAAGAGTGTATATATAATGTGTTTTTGGCGCCAAAAAATTAGCAGGAATTTTTTGGCGGGAAAATTTTTAGCGGGAAATTTTGGTGGGAAATATGATGTGTTTGGTGTAAAAGTGAATATGTATTTAATTAAAAGTACCATGGTAGTAAATATGTGGTTGTTGTAAAGTGAAATAGCATTTAAGTTTCAGATGTGCGAATGTGCGATTTGGCCAAATGTACGATGTAAATAATTGTTTGTTTTTTGCGCCAAAAAATTTAACGGGAATTTTTGGTGGGAAATATGATGTGTTTGGTGTAAAAGTGAATATGTAGTACCATGGTAGTAAATATGTGGTTGTTGTAAAGTGAAATAGCATTTAAGTTTCAGATGTGCGAATGTGCGGTTTGGCCAAATGTGTGATGTAAATAATTGTTTGTTTTTGGCGCCAAAAAATTTAGCGAGAATTTTTGGCGGGAAATATGATGTGTTTGGTGTAAAAGTGAATATGTAGTATCATGGTAGTAAATATGTGGTTGCTGTAAAGTGAAATAGCATTTAAGTTTCAGATGTGCGAATGTGCGATTTGGCCAAATGTGCGATGTAAATAATTGTTTGTTTTTGGCGCCAAAAAATTTAGCCTGAATTTTTGGTGGGAAATATGACCTGTTTGGTGTAAAAGTGAATATGTAGTACCATGGTAGTAAATATTTGGTTGTTGTAAAGTGAAATAGCATTTAAGTTTCAGATGTGCGAATGTGCGATTTGGCCAAATGTGCGATGTAAATAATTGTTTGTTTTTGGCGCCAAAAATTTTAGCGGGAATTTTTGGCGGGAAATATGATGTGTTTGGTGTAAAAGTGAATATGTAATACCATTTAAGTTAAAATGTGGTTGTTTTAAAGTGAAATAGCATTTAAGTTTCAAATGTGCGAATGTGCGATTTGGCCAAATGTGCGATATAAATACCATGAAATACCATGTGTTTCAATTTAGTCACATAATTAGTCACCTTTTTTTATGCATCTAAATCATTTATCTGAATTAAATTGTAAAAGATATAGGTTAGATTTGATATTTAATTTAAAGTATCATGTCAATGAAATACCATGAAATATGGCCAAATGTGTTTCATAGCGTGTTCGTACGGCAACACCTCTTTATTAAAACTCCTGTATAATTTTTTAACACAAAATACTTAAATTACATTTTAAAAAACATGTGTTAGGTTTGAAGTTTAATTAAAAGTACCATGTCAATAAACATGTGGTGGTTGTACAGTGAAATTCCATTTAAGGCTCGAATGTGCGAATATGCGAATATGTGACTGTGCGAATGTGCGACTATGCGAATTGGCCAAATATGCGAATTAAATATACTTACATTATTTTTTCATCTACCTTGCGTAAAATACCATGACTGTGGCTCTTATAAAATAATACTCGTTATATGTTATGTGTTTTATTATGTATTTCTGTATAACAATATACCAAATTCGAAATAATTGAATTAAAAACTTGTAAAAAACATGTGTTTAATTAAAAGTACCATGTAATTAATATATGGTTGTTGTAAAATTTTAAATTAAAAGTACTATGTAATAAATATGTGGTTGATGTAAGGTTAAATTGTATTTAATATTCAAATGTGCGAATGTGTGACTTGGCCAAATGTGCGAATTATATACTTTTATTTTAGTGTTTCACATACACAAAACAAACATGTGTGGTCTTTCATTTATAAAATCCTGTATCTAATGTTCTTGTAGCAAAAAAAATGTGGTAAATAAATAAAAACTTGTAAAAAAACATGTGTTTAATTAAAAGTACCTTGTAATTAATATATGGTTGTTGTAAAATTTAAAATTAAAAGTACTATGTAATAAATATGTGGTTGATGTAAAGTTAAATTGTATTTAATGTTCAGATGTGCGAATGTGCGACTTGGCCAAATGTGCGAATTATATAATTATATTTTAGTGTTTCACATACACAAACATGTGTGGTCTTTCATTTATAAAATCCTGTATCTAATGTTCTTGTAGTCCCAAAAAAAAATGAGTGGTAAATTTAGTGTATTTTTGGTTTGTGAAGATTTAACGTTTGGTGTATCACTTCTAAAAAGTACTACGTACGCACAACTTGTTACCATCGCCAGGAAAAAGTTCAACATCGGGCAAGACTATGATATTGTCCTATCTTACAATGTTGGAAAAAATTATGTCCACATAGTTGACGATGATGATATGACGTTTTTTTTACATCAAGTTTTGAAAGGCAAATCTACCGTGTTGCATAATGTGTATGTTAAGAAGATTGAAAAATTCTTAAAGGTAAATCCTTCTTCATCTAATAATTTTGCATTTGATCTTAACTTTCCTCCCGCTGGATAAGATGAATTATGTGTTGAATTTGACAACACATATAATCAACCGGAAAACGAAACTATCCAAAATACCGAACCTATTTTATCAAACGACCAATTTGATCATAAATGGAAAAGTAACACATTCACCTATATGCCTCCTCCTCCCAAACATCCAGCACCGCCTATTAAAATGCAAAAAGTAGGGTCTGGGAAAAATTGCAAAAAAGTTATAAAAACGGGTGATGAATTTGATAGTAAAGAAGAATGCATGTACGAAATTGGTGAAAAGGCTATTTTAGAAGGTTTTCAATTTAGACCAAGAAAAACAGATAGGTTTAGGTATGATGTAGTTTGTAGGAATGAGAATTGCGAGTGGAAGATAATTTCATCTAAGGCAGAAGATAGTATGAGATGGGTAATAGGAACAGTAAATGACGTTCACACTTGAGACAGAACACAACTCTATCCCAATCACTGAAATGCAACCTCTAAATTGTTGGGTCATTTGTTGACACCGAAGATGGGAGATCATAGTCGTGTATATAAGCCAAAGGACATAATAAAAGACATGAACCTTGCATACAATATCGACGTTTCGTACAAACGGGCATGGGGAGGAAGAAATATAGCATTGGAGACGTTGTCTGGTTGCCCGAACAATTCTTTTTCACAATTACCATATTATTGTTATAATTTGAAGTTGAAAAACCCGGGATGGGTAACACATATAGAGACAGATGATGAAGACAGATTTGAGATGGTTTTTGTAGCCTTTGGTATTGCGGTAATAATTTATGACTATCTAATTAACCTTTAATTTTTATTTATTTTATTTATTTATTTTTATAATAGTTGGTTTATATTATTATTGTAAATCTAATACTTTTTTTTTTTAATTTTCTAGATTCGGGCTTTCTTGGACCATTTGTAGCCACTAATAATAATTGATGTAGCTCATCTTAAAGGTACATACCTAGGTACAAATTTGCTCGCCGTTGGAATGGATGGAAATAATCAGATTGTTCCTCTTACGACCGGTGTATCTCAGGGTGAGACTGGGAGATCGTGGACATGGTTTTTGACCCACTTGTAAGAACGCATTGGCGAAGTTCCAGATTTGGCTATAATATCTGATAGACATCAACAAGCTTGTCAAACAGTTTTTCCAGATTCATTTCATGGTTTTTGTTGTAGGGACTTGATGTTGAATTGCAAGTTTGGACAAAGTAAAAGGCTTAAGGCTTTATATTGGAAGAATTGCAAATTTTACACAACCGATGATTTTGATGATGCATTCGTACAACTTGAACGAAAAAGTCTAGAAGCTCACAAGAAACTACTCGAAGCTGGAGTTAGGTACTGGTCTAGGGCATATTGCACTGGAAAACGTTACAATTATATGACTTCGAACAGTGCAGAGTCAATCAACAATTTAACAAGGCACGTTCAAAGATCTCCTGTTTCAATGCTAATGGAATACTACAGAAGGCTTGTACAAGATTGGTTTTGTGATAAACGAGAAAAGTACCAAGGTATACATATTTAAATTATTTTATATATGGTTGTTGTTTATTATTAATATTAATATTAATATTGTTATTATTAATAATATTAGTCTTCTTTATTATTATTATTATTATTATTATTATTATTATTATTATTATTATTATTATTATTATTATTATTATTATTATTATTATTATTATTATTATTATTATTATTATCATGTTGTTTTTACGTCAAACTTTAGGTGCAACAGCGGGTGAGCTTAGTGAATGGGCTAGTGCAAAAGTGAAAGGACATAGTTTTTAAGAGTTCTAATTGGACAGTGAATGCAATTCAACGTAGATGATTTACGAGGTAGATGATCGTAGAAAGAAACATATTGTGTTGCTCAGGGAAAATACATGCACGTGTCAAAAACGGCGACTATCAGGTTTGCCATGTGGTCATGCTATAGCTATTTGTAGATTTCAAGGATTGGCAAGTTGTAATCATTTGGCACAAAGTTGGTTTAGAATAACCACTTTAAAAGCTACATACCAAGGATTGGTATATCCTGTTGGAGAAATTCCGAGTTGGGAGCTCCCAACTAACTCGCAGGAAGTAAAGCCACCAAGTATGGCTACGCGCCAAGCTGGAAGACCAAAGAACAAAGATAGGATTAAATCACAAGATGAGGAACCAACAGACGATTCATGTGGAAGGTGCGGTTCAGCTAGTTACAAATGAGGAGTTTGTAATGCACCATTGCGAAAAAAAGGTAACTTTAATTTGGTTAAATAAATGTTAATTATTTTGTATTCGATTCTTGGTAAATGTATTAACTTGATTATTATTTTTGGATTACTTATAGGCAATGAAAAAGAAAATAAGAGCCTCTATCAACCTCCAAAGATTATCAGAAAACCCAGCCGGAAGCTTGCAAGGATCACAATCATCAATGTCACAAAGCTACGATCATGTTAACTTGTTTGACCCGTAATTGAAGTTAACTCTAGAAGACAAATTGTTTGTTATAGAAAACAAACCTCTATATATGTAGTTTAACTATAAGATATCTATCTATGTAGACCTGATAAGGTCAAAGTGCCAAAAAAATGTTATGGAACATATGTAGTTTAACTATAAGACATCTATCTTTGCAGACTTTGATAACAACAGTCGTAATGCAAGGTTTTTATAATTTTGATAAGCTAGATAGATAAAGTCACAATTAATGTGCAACATAAATACAAAGTTAGCACATACATGTTCTCCCGGAAAAAACGCAAGAGAATATGTTCAAAATTACAAAGTTAGGACACTAATGTAATAAGAGACGATGTGGCTACAATAACATGTCACAACCATTGGATTCAAGGACAGTGTATCTTGTTCTCGAAATAATAACGGATCAAGCCCTCTCGATATGCAAGTGCTGCCTAAGTTGGATTATCGACATGCAAATGAATTCCATGAGCCAACCTGTATAATCAAATTGAACAAGGGTAGCAGTAGAAAGAAAGATGCTAATGATGTGCTAGTGTATTAGTGAAATTATGTGTATCATAATCTAATTACTAACGAAATTTCCTGCCAAAACTAGTAATAGCAACAAGTAGGAAAGGTCGATTACTAACCTGTATAGAAACATGCAAGCAAAGACTCTGCAATAACCAAATACCCCACCCTGCTTTGGAACGTTCTGTGCAAGACGAAACCTTATCTTGTAATTTTCCGAGTTGATTCGTTTCTTGTCAAACACACCTGTCTCCTGTAGAATCAAGGGAAGATTGACCGCCAAACAGTTCCTCATTTTCATATACCAATCACGACCTTCTTCTTCACAATGATAAAGACTGTCATAAAATATAACATTTCCGGAATGTATGTGAAACTGGGCAACAGATCAATGTTTCTTAGGTTCATTTATCAGAATGAAAACCTACAAGGAATACACAAAAATAAATAATAAAAAAATAAAATACATTAAAAAAATATAAAAAAAATAAAAACATATATATATATAAGATGTGTCAGAAATAAATACCCGGTCAACATCCGCCCATGCCAATTTGTAAACTTCGTTATTAGCATAAAATAGTGGCAACGAATCTTGAAGTAGAAGTGTCAAGAAGTAACTTCTAACTATGGACCAATCTGCAAAAGATGGTCTAAAGTGCCACAAATACTTCAACCAAAGCTCAATGTGTTGTCGTCATTTAAGAAAAAAAAGTAATTACATAAAGTCGTTAATTCCATCAACAAACACAAAAAATAGAACACTATTTACATTATTTAATATAGGAACTTAACTTTAATTACCTCGTCGCGGAACCAGCCTTCACGAGTCTCATCCATACCAACAAAACAATCCTAGAAATGATGATCTACAACTATATCATTGCACCAAGGAAACTTGCAACGAGACTGGCAAGTATTTGTAATAAACGCCTCCAACTCACAATGAACAAAAACTTTATCAATCCTTGTTGATGGCCGTTTTAAATCCTACACGTTATACAAAATAACGATAGTAAGACTCTAGAATAATAGAGTACGTAAGTGATAGAGCATAGGTGGTATCATGTGTAATAATGAGAGTAAGACAGCTATGTATGGAGTACACCATGAACAAGTAATCAAATTAAGCAAAATATAATCATGCCTAACTCATAGCCTCACAATCAAATTATCCCCAAATCATGGCTAATTAACAGTGATGTGAGTTACTGAGTTTTATGTAATGGAATGGTCTAGATGTTCACAAGCTCATCTAGGAATAGTTTGACATCTAAGCCTAAAAGTCTCCAATAGACAAAGATTTATGCAACATACAATCATCTAAAATTTCAAAAATAACTTGCTATTTCCACCTACAATTCATTGAGTTCTCTACACATATGCTGATGGATCAAAGATAAGACTCAACGATGAACAAGTTTAAGGCCCATTAAAAATGGTAATCATACATGAAGGATATCCATACCTCTTCCCAAGGTTTGAGATCTCTACAAATCTGGAGCTTAAAAGGAGTTAACTGGGAGGTTGTTCTTTTGAGTTGATCAAGGGTGGGTACTTTTACATCAACATCTGCTTCCTTAAACTCCGGCCTGAGAACTAGTTCATACTGCCTCTTCTTTGATCCACAATTTTGCAAAGCACGCTGAATGTGAGGGGCTTTCAACATCTGGTTTCTATTCTGCACACTTTTTTCCTCTTCCTTTAGGACTCTTAGCCTCTCTTCCCTTTGTGCAGATAAACATCGAATCTTAGCCTGCTTTTCAGCTGCCATACGCTCTTGGGTAGCCGAAAAAAACACAATCATTCTATTTGCAAGACACATAATACAAATACAAACCAACTTAGAATTAACTTTAAAAGACAATTTACATGTATTATTGTTAAAATTGTACAAACCTCTTCAACATCTTTCTCGGATAATTTCTCATCTTTGAGACACTCGTTCTGGAATGCTGACTCAAACAAATCTAGGAAATTATGATTAAGATCTGTTCAATACTCATCACCAAGATCAGTATCCTTATCATGATTGTCTAATTTATCCTGTAAATATATTAAATAAAATGTAAGGTATTCAGCTAACTATATCAACATCTTGTGATATTAAAGTAAACAAAAATTAACCGGCGAATTACTTTTTCCGGTTCTTTGTGCTCTTTCTCATCAACGTTGTGCAATTTGTCCTACCTATGTCCAACCTTCATTTTACTCGTAATATATTGGGTAACACAAAAGATCAAGTACATCAAAACAAGAGACATATAGTTAAGATTTGAACTACAAATTACGGCGTGTTAGGATTACCAGATAAGCTAATCCAAGTACCTCATCAAAACAAGAGACATATAGTTAAGTTTATAAACAAACCTAAATAATGGTTTCAAGTTTGTGAACCCGTGATCTCAAATTGTTGACCTCTGCAGGTAACAACATAAAACCATTACATATACCCTGCAATGTCCTAACACGATCCTGAAGAGTATGTTTGGCATGTGGCGCTGGAACTTCATTGTCAATATCATGAATTTTCGCACGAAGTTCTGCTTGTTTACGCAACCAATCTTCAAAAAGCCATCCACGGTTAACAACAGGGGCGGGTCTCGGTGCATACTAGTTAAAAAACCTAATGCCTTTGGTGTACCATTTTGATTCAGCCTCAGCTCTTGTAGGATATAGATCATGGTTTATTTCTTTCACCTAATAAAAATATAAAAAAAGAAAGTGAGATAAGTGTGAACCATAAACATACTCACGTAGTAGATTTAAAATAATTATATAACAAAATGAACACTTGCCTCAGGAAAAAGCTGCCCGAAATCCCCGCATTCTTGAAAAGGCACCTTCTTAGACCATGAAAGTGCTCTTGGGATAAGATTGAGGTCCTTACTCCACCAACGCAAACACTGGGTAGAAACCTCTAAAATCCATATCTGCAAAAACAACCATTTATTAAAAGAATTAAAAGTAAAAAAATAATATATCAAAAGAATTTGTGTAATAATTATGAACTTGAAACCTAAAACAAACCCAACTAAAGTATATTCCAACTTCTATTTTGAGTAGATATTTCGAATGGCATCGTACAACTGTCTCCAAATGTGTTCCCCCAATGAAAGTCATTCCAGTTTTCAAAATTCTCAACCATCCTAAGATATACATCATCCACCATAGATAACAATTCACGCCCCAAAAATATGACCTGAACTGATAACAAAAGACAAACTCGGACCGCGTCTTCATCAGATAGTTTTGTAAAAAGCTCTTCATCCTCAATAAAACATAGAAGATCTATTGTTTTTACATCCCGACCTACCTTCTCAGGAAATACACGGTCACGAAATATGATTTCACCAGTTCTAAACTTACGGAAACTAGGCAATCCAAATTTAAAGCCAGTTGTGAAGTGAAATTGACGGCGTCCAAAATGAAGATGATGTCCATTAACAAGATAAATCAATGGTAAATCATAGTGTTCATCATCAGACTTAATTTGTTTTTGAAGCATGTAATGTATAAGACTCTCTTCGTTCTCAAGGTAATTTAAATCCAACCATGGACCAAAGCATGTTGACCAAAATAGTGCATGACGATCCTCATATAATCCGTCTTTAATCAATTGAAAGTAATGCAATTTGCTTCAAATGTGAACCTTGACAACAGATTCCTATATTAGTAAACAAAAAGTGATTTGTAAGAACAAACACATCCCAACACTATTGTTAAATATGTGATGCATTGCATTGTAATGTTAACTAACAACTGATTATCTAATTGTGATTATCCTATGGTATCAAATTGTCATTTTTATAATGCAATGTCTAACACCCCATACAACCCATTTTGTAACAAATGTTGAACACTACACCTATAATGTATAGCATTGAGACAATTAAATGAGTATATAGTTAATAACATAGAAATTTAAATAATAGCATTACTTAGATATAAAGTAATAACATGTAGGATAACACAACTAAATACCACATACATCAGAGTAAATCAGTACTATAAATTCTAAGTCACTGCCAATGACAAAGATAATACTACTACTTACTAAGACTAGCATTTTATCAAAACTAACAGCCATGCTCTACAAATAAACAAAGGAAAAGAAACAAAAATTTAACTGTAACTTGCACTAAAGCCACCAAGTAAGCCAGCTTCGGCAATTCATTTATTTTGATACAGTTAAATAGCAAGCTGTAAAAGACGTGGGTTCAAAATCACACAATAGGCCAATAGCTATAGGCAAAAGCTAAATATGAAACAAAAAGCTTATTAGTCAATTTAAAAGGATTTTATTGAGATTCTAATAGAACATAGATACAATGTTTAGAAACAAGGGACATATATGAGAAAAAATAGAAGATCTTGGATTCTTGGATAAGCCTACAGAACCAAACAGTGAGAGCACCAGAGTAAAAAACTACATTCTCCACTCAACTACAATCGCAACAGCCCTATTAGACTTCTACGTTGTATACAAACAATAGAAGCATCTACCTAAGTAATAACTCAAAAACTAATGTTAATTAGCTGAAAAAGACGTGTACCCTTCTTATGTTATACAAGTCCCATTTATGACTAATCAGAATGCATATGGCAAAAACATGTAGGTGAGATATGTTCATGATGTATAAGTGCTCAGCCATGATTATTTGGCCTCCACACCATAGCAACTATAACTATGTGGTATCCTCACATACTCTCAACTCTCATGTGTAATATTAATACTTCTGCAATCATTATGCCTTTAATGGAGTTAAAACAAATAAATAGATGTACTTGCAAATAAGCGTTAAGAAGTTGGTAACAGAACAAGCATAGTCCATAAGAACCCTTCTCCAAATACAATCACACAAGTCCTAGGCATTACTTCTCTAATAATCACGCTATATGAAAATGTTACTCGGCCCCTGCCCATGGATTACCACATGGACCAGATGACTGTTGTCTAGTTCTAGAGTACTACTTTATTCTAGTTCTAGCTATTGTGTTTGGTTGAGCTTATTAGAACCAAACAAATAACAACCAATAACCTTAGACAAATTTTGCTAATTCTAGGGAGGCATTGAGCATACTTGTAGGGAGGCTTTGAGCATACTTCTACTGAAACAATGTAAGAACTACAAATCGAACTAGGACTATATTGTTTAAAATAGGGGTGTTTGGATTACCTTATTAAGGGGATGTTTGGATTAACTTATTTATTGGATTACCTTATTACAATAAAACACATAACCAAACACGGAAAAATCGTAATTCATAACCAAACACAGAAAAATCCTAATTCATTTTTTTCAGCTTCTCAGCTTATCACATTAACCTTAATGACTTATTTAAGCCCATAACATCTAATTCATAATCTCATATGGAAAAAAGCACCAAAAAATCCAAATCTACAACAAAAAAACAATAATAAGCTTAGACAAATAAACCTTAACGACAAGAAATTAAGGAAAAAACTTACCATTTCATAAAAGAGAACAAATGATTAGCATATAACAAAATTGAAAGGATTCCGGTTTTGATGTTATTAGTGTGTGTGGATTTTGTCATTGTGTGTGAAATAATAAAAGAGATACTATGAATCAAAAAAAAAAAAAAAAAAAAAAAAAAAAAAATCACAAATAATTTGAAAAATGAATACACGAGAAAGATTTTTGCAGTACCTAATGAAGATTTTGATGTTTCCCAATGGTACTTTTTTTTAACTTTCGCACGTTAACCGGAAATCGCATGTTCTCAGTTCGCACATTAGAGTGGTCGGGAAGTGTACTGATGTTCGAGTCATGTGGGCCTGCAAATGATTGGTTTTGTACATTTGGTCTGGACATGTGTCATGAATTTACTGGAATCGCACATTCGCACATTAGCAAATGACTCTTTTGGGAAAACATGTTATTTTTGCTTCTTTTGGGAAAAGTCTAAAGTTTTTGGCCTCTTTTGGGAATTTTCTCTACTATTAATAACTTTTAGCAGTCTTTGTGACATTCATTGTGCTGAAAACTCTAAATGCATACTAAAATGTTTGAAGTAATCTATGATCATGAGTTTGCATGGAGAAAACATATGCCTCTAACTATTTATTTCTTAATTGGGAGCATAGTGGATCATTAAGTTCGTGTAAGCTTATTTTATAGTAAGCAGCTTATGGCTAGCATGAAATTACCATTTGAACAAAATGAATTTTGGTTAAAACCGACTCGACCTGACCCATTTGGGCAGCTTAAAATTACCAGTTTACCAATTATCCAACCCAGCTGTTTATACATACCCAAAGTGAAATTACATACCTTAATCAGTAAAATGCTATCCCAATAAACTGTTAAAGGACAAATATATGGTTGGTAGAGGGTCCAAATGTATGTATTGAGAAAGAGACCAAATAGTCTACGCCGTGCATGATAATCTCAAACTTTGGAATTAATATCTAGGATACTTTTCTAAGTCCAAGATTACGATGGTTTGGAATATTATGGTGGTGGAAAAACTTGCTTCAATAATTTTGAAAAGTATTAATAACTGTTATTTCTACATTTAAATTATATGTCCATATCTAATCTAAAAAATACCATACATTATAATTACTATTGTAATTCTTTTTTCATTTACAATCATACTTTATAATAAATTTAAGATATGTATAATTACTTCTTTTTTGTCAACAACGATTAATACTGATTATAAATCATAAGAAGGGGTTAATTTGTACATATGATTGTTTTACAAAAGGCTTATCACCCTGAACAATGCATGGGAAATCATTTGTGATTAAAATCGGAGAAAAGTTCATGCCATGAAAAATCTGACTTGATTAGTTGATAAGTAACACTACGTCTAACCCTATCAACCTGCAGCATCATTTATATATCTATTAATAACATTGAACAAACTATGTGAGATCCACTGTACTCCAAACTTAAGCAATAATCAGTCAAATAATTAATGTAAAGTAAAGTTATCAATTCTATTTTTATTTTATAAATAAGAAGTATTTACTTCACAGTACTAAACCGTTACAATCCTTTTACTCAATAAATTTGTAGACTATTAACTGTACCTTGTTTCTTTAAAATATTGCTCCTTTGTCTAATCAGAATTGCAACAGCAAACTCTACATGCATACTAAGATGTTTGAAGTAAACTTTTATCTTGAGATTGTAGGAGAAAACTTACCAGAATAATTTTTTGCTTCCTGAGCACAAAGTATACCGACTCCTAAATCATTTTACTAGAAGTATATATAGATAAATTATCATTTGGGCAAGAAGCCTTTTGGGTCAAACCGGCCTGACCCGTTTAGGCTAGCGTAAATTAAGATTTTGTTCCGTTTACAACCCACCCACTCACATAACGATGTACAATGAAATGACATCGGAAAATAGTGTATTAGGAAAAGGTTATTTCAGCAAACTGTGTTAATGCTTAATTTCTTAGTATTATAGGCAACTTGTAGAGCTTAGAGAACAAAGAATATAAGTTATGAAACGCATTAACTTGCTATATGCATAGCAAGTAGTTAAAGTGAGTAATCTCATTATGAAAACATCTTACTAGTATATTTCAGGGACTATGTTATTGTGTGTTTTACAGTTTTGGTTGTTATTGTTGGAAAATACCTCGACAACAAACCCGAAGTTCGATCGCGGAACGCTAGATCGCGAGTTGTACGTATCGAGCACACGAGCAGCAGACACGAGAGACTTCAAAGAACTGACAAGAATATGCACACGTTATACCCTCAACGAACCCTTTATTAAAACCAATAAAGCTTTTACAATTGAGGAAGAAGAATGTTGAGAACTAGCATCCCCCCTCATCTCTATTTATAGAGATGAGGGGGTAGAAACCTTAGCTTGCAAGCCAAGTAACTAGTTTCCTAATCTAAGTATAATCCTAAACTTTATTTAAACTAAATACAATTAATCCCCTTATTATTGTCTAAGTCACATTTAACCCTCCTAAGTATTGCAAGAAGGCTAAGGTTTCTACCCCCTCATCTCTATAAATAGAGATGAGGGGGGATGCTAGTTCTCAATATTCTTCTTCCTCAATTGTAAAAGCTTTATTGGTTTTAATAAAGGGTTCGTTGAGGGTATAACGTGTGCATATTCTTGTCGGTTCTTTGTAGTCTCTCGTGTCCGCTACTCGTGTCCGCTACTCGTGTGCTCGATACAACTCACGATCTAGCGTTCCGGGATCGAACTTCGGGTTTGTTGTCGAGGTATTTTCCAACAGTTATTGTAACTAAGTTGGAAGACTTAGTTAAAACCGACCCAACCCGTTTGGCTAGCTTAAAATAACTAGTTTAGCAACTATCCAACCGAGCTGTTTACATACCCAAAGTGAAAATGACATTCCTTGGGAAAACAGTGATAAAACTAAATGCTCCCTTAATCACTAAAATGTTATCCCGATAAACTGTTAAAGAACAAATTTAAGGTGGGTAGAGGGTCCAAAACGTATGTACTGAGAAAGAGACCCAATAGTCTATGTCGTGCATGATAATCAGAAACTGTGGAATTCATATTTGGGATATTTTCTAACTTTAAGATTACGATGGTTTGGAATTTTATGGTGGTGGAAAAACTTGCTTCAATAATTTTGAAAAGTACTAATAGCTGATATTTCTAGAGAGAATTTCATATCTCCCTCTCATTTCATCATTAGTGGCATTTTGTACAATGCTTTTAAAGCATGATTTGGGTAAATATGAAATTTTCAAGTTTTTGTTGGGGAGATATGAAATTGCCCCTTTTAGAAAACACGTTAATCAACTTGCCAAAACAAGATTATCGAATATACAAGTTGTGATACAACAATTTTTTTCACTTGTTAGAACCCCCTTTTCATCTTATAAGGTGACTGTGAGCACACTAACTACCAGGTAATAAAATCCTATGAAGCTTTTTCTATGTAGCAACCTGGATACAACATCAAAGCTTAGCTTCTGGGACGGTGAATCTTGCGGTATCAAGCTTGCAATATCATGGTGGGTGTCTTAACAATATTTGAAAACTTATGCGATGTTGATGGACTTCATCACACTAGCCACCTAAGTTTTCTATGCTACTAGGCATCCACCATGATACGGAAAGATTCCCTTAAATAGAGTATTTTCTAGTACCCATTTGGTAATAAGCAATTTTTTTTCGGTAAAATAAATAGATTCCCTTGACTAACATTTGTTTTTGAACGGCAAGAGAATATGGATTAACAAACTAGCAAGAAGCTAGAACAAGTTACATACACAGGGATAGAGCGTTACAAGGGTTACATATCCACTCTATCCACTTAATAGGAACCTTTTTTTGTCTACTAGAGATCCAAGAAAATGATGCGAGCTTTATATTATCAATGATAAGCTGCTTGTTGGGTTTTTTTGTAGCAAAAGTCGTATCATTGCGGAACCTCCAAAGTAGCCAATGATGATACGACCCTTGAGGATAGTATCGGGATAGGGCACCACTTCAAGCGGGTGCGGGCTCCTTAAGAAGAAGATTGGAGAACTAGAATATTATTGATTGGAAAACTTGTCGATTACATTGTCTGCAATTCGTTAAATAGACATGACAACCCTAGATACCATAACCCACAAACCGGGCTTGGGCTGGTAAACATAAACAGGAATCCTAAAACAAACGACCCAAACAAAACACATAAAATGACCCAAACATAAAACATAAAACACATGATAGAGATACTAGCCCATGACGAAGTCTTTGTGCCAAACAGGCGCTACCGAGACCCTTTTGGCCCGACCCAATCTTAAAGATACCGACGTATCATTCCCCACCTCTTCAAAAACGACCTTGTCCTCAAGGTCATAAGAAGGATAAGCCGTTTTAAAATCAGCAAACCATTCCCATGTCGCATCCACAAGAGACCTCCCAACCCACTGCACTAAAACCTGTTTTTCTGGTCTGCCATCTCGCAATACAAATCGCGAGTCACAAATGATGAATGGATGATCTACTGGTTGACCTTTCTGAAAATCCTCGTGCAGACCCACCTTCTTCATGCTTAATGACTCATCTCCTTTCAGTAAGTACGTAGTGTTACCAAGAGTAAACGACATCGTTTGTTGAGCATAATCATGTGTGACCTTTCCAATACTTTGCAACCATTGGATACCTAGTACAACATCAGGCCCTTTCATAGGAATCACATAAAGATCAACTTTAATAGATAATCCTTGCATGAGCAGCGTGACCTGAGAACATACATTCTTACACAACAAAGACGCCCCATTTCCGGTATAAACTTTGAAAACTGTGGTCGAGCGCACAGGCAAGCGCATTCTTTCAACCACCTCGGGTTGAACAAAGTTATGTGTACTGCCATTATCAATGAGAACATGCACATTACTAGACCCGATTGTGCCCCATAATTGGAGAGAACGAAGACTACCCGGACCAATTAACGAATTAAGTGTGGAGATATCCCCACTTTCAACCGCCTCCACTGTATCCACCTCCGATTCTGGACTCAAGTCAACACTCCTGTCGGCCATCAACAACAAGAATTTTCCCGGGCACTTATGCCCTCGAACCCACTTGTTATCACAATTAAAACACAACCCTTTATTGAGGCGTTTCTGCCGCTCCTCACGTGATATCCACTTAATAGCCAACGGTTTGTTAGGATTAGTAGAATTAACCGGGGAAGGGTTAGGCAACAACGGAGGCGTACCCGTGGTGGGCTGAACACCGGGCAAACGTGACGTCGACTCCGACGCAGCAGCACTGGTATGGCTAATGATAGGGGAACGTTGAGCATCGAACCGAGCCTCATTAACACGAGCCAGAGAGAAAGCATCACCGAGCGTCTCAGGTTTTGCAACAAGCAGCTCTCGTTGCAAATTTTCCGAAATACCTGTAACCCGATTCATGAGTTTTTCAAAGTCACTTTGATATTGACCAACCGTACCTGTTTGTAACAACTTAGATAGGGCTCCCTGAGGATCTTCATACTTTGACGGACCAAAATGATTCATGACACTCTCCAAAAATCCGTCCCAACTGGTGACCAGATTGTTGCGGGTCATCCATCGAAACCACTCCGCAGCGTCACCTTCAAGATTGAAACCCACCACCTTTAAACGCTGATTGACTGGTGTTTCCAGAAGTGCGAAGTACTCTTTAATAGCAAAAACCCAGCTTTCTGGATCAGACCCATTGAACTTTGGCACATCGAACCGCATAGAGCGCGGTAATGGTGACATCTGATTTCCACCTCCATGTCGCGCTAACTTGGCAGCCTGCAACTCGGCTGTTAAAGCAGCAATTTGCGCATCCATTCGTGCATTCAACGCATCAGACTGCTCCTTCAAGAGCAAACGAATCGTTTGTTCATTCATGGCAATGAAAGCACCTGTTGATACGACCCTTGAGGATAGTATCGGTATAGGGCACCACTTCAAGCGGGTGCGGGCTCCTTAAGAAGAAGATTGGAGAACTAGAATATTATTGATTGGAAAACTTGTCGATTACATTGTCTGCAATTCGTTAAATAGACATGACAACCCTAGATACCATAACCCACAAACCGGGCTTGGGCTGGTAAACATAAACAGGAATCCTAAAACAAACGACCCAAACAAAACACATAAAATGACCCAAACATAAAACATAAAACACATGATTGAGATACTAGCCCATGACGAAGTCTTTGTGCCAAACAGGCGCTACCGAGACCCTTTTGGCCCGACCCAATCTTAAAGATACCAACATATCAAATGAGTTGTTTGAACAACCACATCGAAGAATCTGATGGAGGCGGCAGGGAGGGGGACTCTATCACCAAGGTTAATTCCTTCGAGAAGATTAGCAATGGTGATGCTAGGAATGTTCCACCAGTCCACAATGCTTTTCCATGTGTCCTTGGCTAACATACATGTTATATCCCATGGTTTTGCTTGAAGGCCCCTAAAAATTCCAACAAACATAATTGGCTTTTTAGAGGGATGATATTTAACTACTCTGGTGGCAGAAGCAGAAGTACAGCTGAATCCTATTCCCTCTGTTTGATGCAGGAACAACCTTCATGGGGGTACTATTGTTCTTTGCTAAAAAACAAGGGTGTTGATATGACTGGTGGTTTGCCCACCACCAATTCAAACTAGCACCTTCCTTTTTGCAAAGCAAAGAGTAATTAGTACCCCCATCAAGGCTGTTCCTGCATTTAGCATGGCTAAAAGGATATCATTGTACTTCTTCGATCAACCAATGTTTTCCACACTTGAACACTAATAAGTAGTTAAAAGATCATTTCTATAACAAGCCGGCTATGTTTGTTGGCGATGCTTGGGGCATTCCAGCAAAACCGTAGGATATACCAGTTATGTTGATCAGGGGATAACTTGCTCCTTATCCATACAGGTCCGACAAGAAGCAGCTGGGCCATACATGTTTCTGTACAAACCTCCCAGTCCAAAGAGTCATTGTGGTCAAATACGGCAAGTTAAATGTTAGATTGATCATCCATGTATGTGTTAAATAATCCCTCGAGTCTTTCACTTCGATTTTTAGTATTAAATAACTAGCCAAATAAAAAAAATATCAAATCCAATAACTAAGCTTAATAATATCATTAATTTGTTTACCATTTTTAGTAAAATCAATAGTTCTTTTTTTCTGTGGGAATAGTACCATTTCAGTTAATTTTAATTTATGCTATATTTCATCAGTACAAGTTACAAACAAAGCATATTACTACCTTCATGGTCACGAGAATGTGAAAAGAAAACACGGTAATATTTCCTAAAAGTGATGAACAAGTAGCCCAGAAGCATACAAAGTTACTTGCCTGTCACAAACTACTATAATTATCCGATCATTGAAGACGATTTGCAGATTTCCATGTGATGGGTACAAACAACATGGATATAGTTCAATGCATTCGCCATCATTAACCCATAGATAGGAAATGCTTTAGAATCACTATACTATTCAAGCAACCTCATGAAGTCTCGAAACATATGTACGAATGACGGTTGTATAAGCAAGTTACCTATATAGCTAGTTCTGATCTAAGCTTTTGTTCAAGAAACTTGGTACATATACTGATCAGAATCACATAAAATGACTTAATTTTTGACCATTATGAAACTCACGCAATATTTTCAAATGAAGAAAGGCTTCATTTGATCAACCTTGACAAATTAAAGAGAAATGTGATCATATATAAAACTATAAACATGAAGTTGTTAGAACCCTTTTATCCATCATAACTTAATTAGTACTATTGATGGATTTATGCATGATTACACAAAGGTCTAATACCTACTCTGTAATCAACTAAACGGTTAATAAGGTGGAGTTGGGAGTGGTCGGAGAACTCACTTGTCAAGGCTAATACGTTAGCGTGTGGGCGCCCATTGTTGACAAAGTGGTTCGAAACAAGAATACAGTCTAACTTACTTAATTTGGAGCGGAATTTGTTGATACGAGTGAATCGTTTGCCTCCCATTTGAAGGTCCACAAGGCCGACATTAGCAATGAACTTGTTAAATTTAGAAGCTCCAATTTTGTTGAAAACCGAACACATACGCTCCGATGGAAATCTTACCTTGTTGAAATCACTCATAACCACGGACAGGTTGTCAACTTGTCATGGCTGCTAATTAGAGACACAAGGTCGTGCTATAGTTTAGTTTTCTTGGCTTGGCTTTGCGGTGCATAAACCACCACCATAAGACACTGAACCGAAAGGGATTGCCAAGTGCCTTTAAGAGCAAGGAAACCGTCACTGACGGTGCTGGAGATGAGGGAAAATCTTGTACAGTCCCAGACGGCTATAATTCCTCCTGATTTCCCGTGAGATTCCTTAACTGCAAATTTATAGGGAGTGTTATTCCAAAGCTTCTCAATAAGGAATTGATCAACTGTTGATGTCATACTTTCTTGGATACCTAGGAAGTGAACATTATTTTCAACACATAATCTTTTAACCCAACTCTTCTTGTGATCCTCTCCCAATCCTCTAACATTAAGAGAAAGTATATTCATTGATTAGAGACAATGTCACCGTTGGAAAGAATGAATGCAACATCATCATTCTTACCAGTCATGTTGAAACCTAGGTCATTACCGATTCAATGGTTTTATCAACTTCGGTAGAAACTAAACCTTTTGAATCAGTCGAGGCAACTGGTCGAGACAGAATGCGCATATTACATCTTCTGATTAAAGAAAAAGAGTCAGAGATCATCTCACCATCTGAGGCCAACGCAGGGGGAGGTTTTGGTTGAGAAGCACTTTTACATTTAGCCTTGGATGTTTTGCTCATTTTTGATTGTGCATTATTGCCATTCAAAGGGTTAAAGAATTTGAGTGACACAAATTTTTTCGAGTTTAGAAGTTTGGTCGTGTTTAACTGGAGGTGGGTTAGAGTAGGATCTTCTTTTAGCTGGAGGTTGAGGAGTTCTATTGGATCTAATGGGTGTGATGGGCTTGAACAGAATTGGGCTTGTTGTGACTTAACTGAGGTGGTGGGCCTAGGCAACTGAGATGAGGGATCTTTTTGTTGTGATGACTTATCAACTGACTCGCACAAAGTAACATCAGGTACTTTATGCAAAAAAGGAGCAGAACTGTGCAAATATTCTTCGTTTCCCACTAGAACTGGTACAGAATCGTTGATTCAAGTAGTGATGTTTATGAGAATACAAACTTTGCCAAATGATCTGTTGAATTTCCGAGGGTTACACTCCTCCGGGATAAGATGGTTCCCCATAATTTTGCAATGGCTGAGAAAGATCTATGAAGCCAAAGTTGAGACGGAAAACCAGAGAAATTGAGCCACGTGACACGGTTTGTGATGCGGTAATTGTTATTCCAAGCTGAAACAGATTTAAAAAGTAAGAGGAATGTTGGATTAGAGTTAGCCTTTTCCCTGAGGTTGCATCACGGAGTTGTATTAGTAAGCAGAGACCACCGACATACTTAATGTCAAAATCGGTAAAGCCTTCGTCTAGTTTCATGTTGTGTAGATTAGTGGCCCCGTCAAGTGTTTTAAGTTCAATGAAACTGGATGAAAGATGTTCACTTGAAGGTGTTGGTGGCAAGGGGAGGTGGATTTTGTGCCTTGTGGAAGTTGTCTTTTTGTTGGAGAGCATGCCGGCGTACGATGTTTAGAGTGTTGGGCGACTTTACTTTTATGGAGGCCGTCTGTATTGCGTTGGTGGTGTGCAATGTTGCACGCAAGTCTTTGTGTTCCTAAAGAGAATTGGATAGAAATTATTCATTTCATTAAACAGAGGGAAAATTGTACAAAATGAGAAGTTTACAATGACATTCTTATTTCAACTGACTACTAATCTATATATATACACAACATAGCTTCTAGGAACTACTCTAACAAACTATATACAAGTAGTCTTGAACATCACATCCTTCTACATTGGACCTTGGACTGATGGACAAGCTGGTACTTCAATGGGACTGTGTTTGACTTTTGTACATGATGGGCTGTATGAGGTGTGTTGACTGAGCTGTCTTTGATACCTACATTGCATTTGGTATCTCCATTAGTTCCGATGCATATGGTGTTAAGCTTCTTTTCAAAGGCAGTGGGGTTAAACACTCCGGCGAACCTCGCGAACCCAAACTTTTTACCAAGCTTATTTCTCTTGTTGGGGATGAAGACATCTGTCACATTTGAATACCTCAAACATGATTGATGGGAGATTAGTGAAGTGTAAAGTGATGGTCAGTTGGTTTTCGGTTGTTTGGAATTGTATGATTGTTGGTGTCGTTGGTACGGTTGTTGGTTGGTGTTGCGTGGTGGTTTTTTCTTGATGTTTGGCGGCGTTCTACCCTTGTCATGGAATCTCCAGACTCCGGTGACATGGAGAAAAAAATATATTTGGCAGTTGAGGATTGTTTGTGGTTGCCGAATTTTTTCTTTTGTGATGGAACCCTAGATATGGCTTGAAACCATGTAGAATAATTAATACCCTATATTGGGTTTCATGAATATTCATACAATGACAAAAGTTCAATACTAAACAAAAATATCTAAAGAACAAAGCGTTTAATCTCAACCACTTATCTTACTTTCATCCGAGGGTAAATATAGTTACATCCCAATCTCATTTATTTAGCTAAGAGGGTAGTTGTGTAATTTATTTCTCACCTGTTTACACTCACACACTGACACACACACTTTATCTCTCTCTAACATTTTTTTTTCTCACCCTCTTCCCATATTTTTAAAATCTTGCTTTAATGTTATAGATCAATGTTAAGGTAAAACCTTGGAGTTAGGTTCTTCCTCAGCAAAGATCTTCGGGTGAGTATGGAGTCCTGCACACAGGTAGCACACGTTAGGCTCGCCCCGAGGATAATCCCAGGACCCACCTCCGGTGTGAGAGTAAGTATATGCTATCCGAAAGGTACAGGTAAGAATGAGAGTAAATGCAGTGTGTGTGTGTGTTAGTTGAATGACATAAATGAGGTGGGGGTATTTATACTATCCCCTCTCTTTACCTGCTCTACCTCGGGAAGGAGCAAATAGTATTGTACTGTACATAGTACGTAGGTGTCAGGTCACGTGGGTAACACAATCCTTGGAAATCTGGGATGGCGGCGTGACAACAATAAATGCTATTATCCTTCGTGTAACAGAGAAGTCTTCAGATAATACGATGTTTCTGTTCAACCCTCCGGCTTATGGATAAGTATCCGAAGGGTTTGTTACCGGAGACGGTAATAAAGTCCGAAGGTTGCACACCGTCCGGACACATACGCCAACATGTCCCCCCCAGTATTGGAGCATTGGTTGTAGACCGATGGTTCAATACTTGATAGCCGTAGTGTTCTCAGCATAGCGGGCTCTTATCGGGCCCTAGGATTCATGCGGCCCATGGGCCGATTAAAATAATAATATAACGGTTACAGCTGGATGCCACTAAACTCGTTTTTGCAGAGATTGAACGCTCCACGTTACGCCACGTCACGATGTACTGTTTGACACGACGTTCACGCTTCTCAACACTTTCCCCTATAAATAGCGCCCCTGTGTCTTTCATTTTGCACTTTGCTGTTTCGTTTATTCGTCTTGAATTGTATCATTGTCGTAGCATTTCATATCTTTTATCTAGAGATTTTACCGAGGTGCGTTATTTTTATTTTGCAATTTTCTTTACCTCTATACCCTCCCTTTGGCATCCTTTCTCCTTTATATGGCAAATAGCGAGCCTGCCGAGATGAATATTCCGGACGAAGGTCTTAGTAGGGCGAAACCGATGGGTAAGTTTGATATGCACGTGCATACTTCTAAACTATCCCAGCATACATTAGATAAACTTTGTACAGAATACGGCATACCAATAGATTTACACCCCATGGTGCCGCCGGACGGGTTTACTATGAATGAATTGCCGGAGAGTAAGATAGGTATATATGTTCAGCAAGTAAAATTAGGAGGCGTTAGGATTCCGTTCTCTTCCTTCCTTCTAGCCGTAATAGGTCATTTCAGAGTACATATTTCCCAACTTGTTCCCATAGGCCTGAATAGGGTTACTCTCTTTGAGGTTCGGTGCTATAGTCTAGGCGTTGTGCCCACCGTTCCTCTTTTTAGGGTTTTCTACCGGTTATGTAAGCAGGGCCACTGGTTTTCATTTGAAAGCCGAACGGGGAAGAGAGCGTTGAAATGCTTTGACGAACTGTTGACGGGTTTGAAGCATTGGAAAGATTTTTTCTTTTTTATAGACCGTAGGGCAATTCCGGATGCTATGCCTTGGAGGCACAAGGACTCTAAGATCTCAGACCGGTTCCCGGAGGGTTATTCTTTGAGGGATGCGAGGAAAATTGCCGAGAAGACGATTCTTCTTCGGATGACACCCCCTAGCCTTTTGTACGAATACGGACTTTGCAATGTCTTCCGGATTACGGGGCATAAATTGATTGTAAAGGATGTCGAGGGGCGTGGTAATGATTCGTTTTTATCCTTACGTATCTTTGCCCCTTTTCTTGACTTGTGCTTATTTGTCTACTCTTTTGCAGTTATAACAATGTCTGAGTACTTGGAACTTCCGGACTTAGAGGGATCCGCTGTCAGCAAAGGAGACCCTTTTGCCGAAGATTTCGTTCGTCCTAACAGAACCACTAAACCCCTCTCACCGGAGAAAAAGGTTCCTGCCAAGAGCAACTTACAGAAGGTGGTTGAAATTGCTGATGATGATGTGATCGCTGCTCGGGAGGAGAAGAAAAGGAAGCAGAGGGATAAGAACCCTGCTCCGAAGCGAAAAATCGTTGTCCCTAGCAAGAATGCTCCGAAGAAGAGGAAGAGGTTAATAGCTGAAGAGGTGGCGTCGTCGGAGGATAAAACTCTGGACGTTACCCCCATCAATCAAGCAGACCCTCCCGTCTTGAAAGAGCCAGATACCAATGATGCGGAGAACATACAGAATGATTTAGCCAAAGGTGCTGGGCGTAATGATGTTGACAATCCTGAAAGCTCTCTGAAGCCCCAATCACACGGTAAATGCCTGTCTTATTTACTATGTATATATTTTTTGTTTTTGTTCGCTCATCCATTTTCTTTCTTCCATAGATGTTTCCGTACACACGGCTCATTCTGAACGTCATGTTTCTCGCACTCATGAGCCTTCTGGCACATCTCCTCCCTTAGAGGCCGGTATGTTACTTTCATTCTTTATAAATGACTTTAATTTAGCCGAAAGGTATTTGTTCGTGCTTTAACCCACTTCTCTTTTTTTATATATTCTTAGGGAATACCTTTGAAACCGGAGGGTATTTCGTTCCTGGATGGACTCTCCGTGACGACGTCCGTATGAATTCCTTCCGGGCCTGCCGGGAGATGCTGAATCATCTTGCCACCCCTGCCGAACAGGAGGCCATTTCGGGGCTTAATAATAACCAGTTGGTCCGTCAGGTTTACATTAATTCTGGTTCGGGGGTGGTTCTCCAAGCTGAGGTTCTGCGACGCTTCAGTAAGTTGAACCGCGACCATAGGGAGTTGACCGAGGCCCATATGGGGTGTGTTGATTTGTCTGAGAAGTTGAAGGAAGTGGAAGGGGAGCGTGATGCCAGTGTAGCCAAGTTTGACAAACTTTTGAAAGAGTTTCATGCTTTGGAGGACGAAGTGAGTGCAGCTTCCACTCGTCAAGAAGGTTTGGTTGAGCAGTTAGAGGAAATGGAGAAGAATAGGAATGAATGGCAGTCAACGGCCTCGTCCCAAGCCGCTAGGATCAGAGAGCTTGAAGGGCAGCTGTCAAACAAATCCACCGAGCTCAGCCAGTTGCAAGAACAAAATAAACAGCTAACTGCTAGCGTTGCTCAATCAGAGGTTGTACGACACAACACGGTGAAAGAACTTCTTCCGGTTGTTTGTCGCCGGTTATTCCAGAGCCGGGAGTACAAGAAGAGCATGGGAAAAGTGCATAGTCTTTCCTACACCGCTGGGTTTGTTGACGGCGTGAAGGCCGATTTTCAAGATGGGACCAAGGTTGCTCGTGATACGGAAGATGTGGAAAGGATACTTGGGCAGATTAAGAACCTCAACCGAGAAGCCCCATCAATGTGGAAGGCTGAATTTAACAAGATCTTTGATGCTGAGTATCCGTATGTTAAGAAGGTTGCTGAGTCCTATTGTCTACCCTTAGGCGATTTGATGAATTTATTGCCGGAGGGCTCCATTGTTCCTAAGAAGAGTACACCTGCCACTGGTCCTTCCGAACCGAAGAACGATTGGTAGTAGAATGTTTATGTGCTTTCTTTCTTCTCTTTTTTTTTTGGTATTCGGACATGTAATTTGTACATTACTTATGCACTTTTCTTATGGGTGTAATCGCACCTTTTATGTTCGATCTTAATGAACAGTTTGATTTAAGATAACTTTATCACAACGGTGTATGCTAACGAACCGTTGGATGGAAGTGTAAATAATAGCAACGGTGTATTTTAACGACCCGTTCAATTTTAATATGGGTTAACCACAACGGTGTAGAATAGTGATCCATTGGATACACACGTAAATATAAAACAATGGTGTATGATAACGACCCGCTGATTTAAGATAACTTTATCACAACGGTGTGTGCTAACGGACCGTTGGACGGAAATGTAAATAATGGCAATGGTGTATTTTAACGACCCGTTTTGTTTTGACGTAACTTAATCAGAACGGGGTTAGATAACGAACCGTTTGATTTAAATATATCTTAATCACAACGGTGTAAGATAACGAACCGTTGGATTGACGGTGTAATTTAACGACCCGCTTGATTTAATGTAACTTAATCAGGACGGTGTAAGATAACGACCCGCTGATTTAAATATATCTTAATCACAACGGTGTAAGATAACGAACCGTTGGATTGACGGTGTAATTTAACGACCCGCTTGATTTAATGTAACTTAATCAGGACGGTGTAAGATAACGACCCGCTGATTTAAATATATCTTAATCACAACGGTGTAAGATAACGAACCGTTAGATTGACGGTGTAATTTAACGACCCGCTTGATTTAATGTAACTTAATCAGGACGGTGTAAGATAACGACCCGCTGATTTAAATATATCTTAATCACAACGGTGTAAGATAACGAACCGTTGGATTGACGGTGTAATTTAACGAACCGTAATAAAGTCATGGTGTAGAAACTAGAATAGGTGATTGAGGAAAATTTCTTCTCCTGATATTGGAGAAGTATTGATCAACATTAAAGTCAAACGTTTATATTACAAGTTCATCGGAAACAATTTCGAAGGTTAATTGCATGCCAGGTTCGGGGAACGCTTCGGCCCTCCGTTGTTTCAAGTTTGTAAGATCCGTTGTGATAAGCTTCTATTATTCGGTAAGGGCCTTCCCAATTCGGACCTAACTTCCCTTGGTTTTCCACTCTACTAGCTTCGTTTTTCCTGTAAACAAAATCGCCCACTTTGAATGACACCGGACGAACCCTCTGGTTGTAGTATTGCTCAACTTTGGCTTTGTACTTTGCCTCCCGGATTGCAGCCATTTCCCTCCGTTCCTGTAGCAAGTCTAGGTTGAGGCGCTGCTCTTCTTCATTATCATCTGGATTGAACATCATTGTACGATGCGTCGGCATCCCGATTTCGGCCGGTATGACGGCTTCGCTTCCGTACGTGAGACTGAATGGCGTTTCGCCGTTGCTTGTTTTCAAAGAGGTTCTGTATGCCCATAAGACGTTAGGTAACTCATCTACCCATCCGGCGTTTGCTCTACCTAGCCTGGTTTTTATACCGTGCATTAAGCTTCCGTTGGCCCTTTCTACTAGCCCATTTGCTTGAGGATGTGCCACGGCCGTGTTTATCTGTTTGATTTTTAGCTTTGCACACCAACTTTTGAAGGGATCGTTTACGAAATTCGTACCGTTATCTGTGACGATGATAGCCGGATGGCTAAATCGGCATACTATGTTGTCCCACACAAATTTCTTCACCTCCTTACCTGTTGTTTTGGCCAGGGGTTTTGCCTCAATCCACTTCGTAAAATAATCTATGGCTACTATTACATACTTCGCCCTCCCTGGGGCCTCCGTCAGTGGACCGAGCACATCCATTCCCCATTCATAGAAGGGCCATGGGGCCATGATAGAAGTCAGTATAGTCTTGGGTAGCTTTGGTACCGGGGAGTGAATTTGACAGGAGTCACACTTATTTATTTCCTCCCGGGAATCTTTGTGCATAGATGGCCAGTAGTATCCTTGGCGGATGAGCTTCGCTACAACGGCCCTTGGGCCGGGGTGCATGCCACACGCGCCCTCATGAACCTCCCGGATGACATAGTTTGCTTGCAGGGGTCCCACGCACCGTGCCATCGGACCAAGATAGGTTTTTTTGAATAGCACATTTCCTTCCATAACATAGTGTGGGATTTTCATCCGGAGTGTTCTTGCTTCGTTGGGATCTTCCAGCCAGATACCATGTTGTAAGCATTTGATTATTGGTGTCATCCAATTGTCACCTTCTTCTTCTACGATGGCCTTGACTTCTTCTTCTTGTGCCGAAGGCCTTTCTAACACTTCTACTAGCACTTCTTTGGTAAGATGATTGAAAGCTACCGAAGCTAACTTGCTTAGAACATCGGCTTTTTGATTCTGAGACCTCGGAATATTACGGATTTTGAACTTTTTGAACAGTCCGATGTGCTCCCTTGCTTTTGCTAGGTACCGTATCATACTTTCTTTTGAGGCCACAAATTCTCCATTTATTTGGCTTGCGACCAACTTGGAATCTACTCTGACATCGAGAGCTTCAACATTCATTTTTCTTGCTATGCGCAAGCCGGCCAAGAGTGCTTCATACTCCGCTTCGTTGTTGGTGCTTTCAAAGTTTAGCCGGAGTGCATAAGTATGTTCTGTTTGGTCAGGGCCGATCAGGACTAACCCAGCCCCGGAACCCTTTCCGCTCGACGCTCCGTCAGTGTAGAGTATCCAATCAGCTGAGCTTGACACGTCACATATTTCTTTCGTAACTAGTTCCCCGGCTGTATCCCTGGGTTCAACGGCTATTTCTGAAATAAAGTCTGCAAGCACTTGCCCCTTGACGGAGTTTTTCGGAACGTACGTTATATCATATGCTCCCAGTTCTACGGGATACTTTGTAAGCCTCCCGGATGCTTAGGCCTTGTTCAGAATTTGCTTTATGGGTTGATCAGTTATTACCTTGATTGGGTGTGCTTCGAAATACCTTCTCAATCGTCTAGATGCATGTAAGAGCGATAGAGCCAACTTCTGAATGGGCATATAATTTTTCTCAGCTTCTTGCAACGTCTTGCTGACATAATGAATAGGCAATTGTCTTCCGTTTCTCTCGGTCAGTAGGACAGCGCTTATTGCTTGACGAGATGCCGCCAGGTACATATATAAAACTTCTTTTATCTTGGGAGTGGTCAATAATGGGAGCTTTAGGATTAATCACTTGAGGGATTGAAAGGCTTCCTCCGCCGCCTCCGTCCACCTGTATTCGCCTTTGTTTTCCTTCGTAATGTTTTTCAAGGTTTCAAAAAACGGAAGAGTCTTTTCTGCGGATTTTGCTAAAAAACGGTTCAAAGCTGCCAACTTTCCACTTAGACTTTGCATCTCTTTAAGAGTGGATGGGGATTTCATCTCGGCAATCGCCGTTGTTTTCTTTGGATTCGCCCTTATACCTTCGGACGTTACAATGTAGCCCAAGAATTTCCCTTCTTCTACACCGAAAGAGCATTTTTTTGGATTTAGCTTCATGTTTATCTTTCGTAGGTTATGGAAGGTTTCAGAGATGTCCGCCAACATTTCCCTCTCGTCTTTGCTTTTGACCACCATGTCATCCATGTAAACTTCTAAGTTCGTGCCTATCTGACTTCGGAAGGCTGAATCTACTAACCGTTGGTAGGTTGCCCTGGCATTCTTGAGTCCGAAGGGCATCTTGGTATAGCAATACGTACCTTGCTCCGTGTAGAATGCTGTCTTTTCCTCATCCTCTCCGACCATCTGAACTTGATGGTATCCTTTGTAGGCATCCAGGAAGCATTTGTATCTGAAACCTACGACCGACTCTATCTTCCAGTCAATCTCCGGTAGAGGATAGTAGTCCTTTGGACATGAAGAGTTGAGGTTTTTGAAGCAAATGCACATCCTCCAACTTCCGTCGCATTTTTTCACCAGAACTGGATTGGAAATCCACGTTGGGTATTTGACAGGTCGAACGATCCCGGCTCTCAGCCATTCTTCTACTTCCTTCGTTATAACTAGGTTTTTCTCGGCGGAAAAACTTCGTTTTTTCTGTGCTACCGGGGTGTCTGCCATATTTACGTTCAGCCGATGATTAATCAAACTTCTGGGGACTCCATTCATATCTGACGGTTGCCATGCGAATACGTCCTTATTTTTCCGTAACAATTCAATGAGGCTTCTTCGACCTTCCTCCGAGAAGTTCTTTCCGATAATTACTAATTGTTCCGGATGAGCTGGGTTTACTAAAACTTCTTCAGTTCCCGTGGTCTTTTCCCCTTCGTCGTTTGCTTCCCGAAGACATTCGGGCTTGGATTCTTTGGTCATTTGTTTTTCCTCTATCTTCCGACACTCGGATATCATCGACGGACGGGCTTTCAGAGTTGCTACCCCCTTAGGTGTGGGGAACTTGATCATTGAGTGAATGGTGGATGGCACAGCCCTCATTTCCTTCAGACCCGTTCTGCCCAAAATCACATTGTATGGTGACGGTGAATTGACCACACAAAAACTCATCATTGTTCTCCGGTACATGCCGTGATCGCCGAAGCGCACCTCTAATTCAATTTTCCCTAGAGGTTTATTTGTTTCTCCAGGAGAAACCTATGAGGGAAGTAGTGGTTTCTTTGAGCCTATTTTTGATGTCAGAGCCGAGGTTATTGAAACAGTGCTCGTACATAACATTTACGGCCGATCCCTCGTCCACATATATCCGTCGCACGAGATATCCACTGATATCTCCTTCGATAATGAGAGGCTCTTCGGACAAGTCCTCCGTCATGATGGAAGGGAAAGTGATTGGGGTTTTCATCCTCGTTTCTTCATGATCATAATTCCTTCGTTTTGTTCCTCCGGATGACCTTATCATGTTGATTACTTTGTTTTTCCCTTTGTCGTAGTTTTTTACCGGCTCTCTATCTCCGCCAGTATTTCTCTGTTTCCATTCTCTTAACAAGTGATCGAGTCTTCCGGACTCCAATGCCATCTCTAGTTGTTTTTTCAGCTCCCGACAATGGTTGGTTAAGTGTCCGGCTTCTTTATGATACTCACAGAACTTACCCATGTTTTCACGTGAGGGTTTTCCGCCGGTGGGTCTAGGAGCCGGTAGGTTTAGGTGATGTTCTGTGGCTAAGATCTCCCTTGGAGGTTTTGTGAGTGCGTTTAGACCGGGGCGATGTGGCCCTTCCCTGAAGGTTTCTATCGGTCTACGATCAGAACGGTAATGATCATTGCGGTTCAAGTCCCTTCTAGGGGCCACATACGGGTGGTACGTATCCCTGTGGTGAGGTTCATTCTTTCTCTCACCTCGGTATTTGTCTTCCTTGAAACCTCTCCTTCTGTTTGCTTCGAATCCTTCCCCTCCGGGTAGTTCAGTGCTTCGGTATGCGTCTTCCGCCCGGATGAAATCATCTACCCTCGTGAACATCTCTGTCACTGAGCGAGGTACCCTATTTGAAAATTTCTTCGCCAAAGCCGGACATTTATGGGCGTTCTTGAAAGCCGAGATGCGCATGATTTCTGGTACACCGCTAATGTAGCTGGCTTCATCAGTCCATCTTTCCTTGAAATCCACCAATGACTCATGGGCTCTCCTGACGATCTGGTAATCTCTGTCGGATCTTTAGTGCATTTCCTCCGGAGAGAAAATCGGGTGGTGAACTGCTCTCTCAACTCATTCCAGCTGTTGATGCTACCAGGATTTAGTCGTTCGAACCACCCTCCAGCTGCGCCGTCTAAGGTCTGTTGAAACATAAGACACCAAGTGGGCATCGGCCATTGCCCTTGGTTTGCTGCTCCGGTGAACCGGGTGAGATGATCATTCGGATCCGTGGAGCCATCATAAAACTTCATGTTTAGGGGCATCGTATATTTTTCTCCGGCAAACTCCACGATCCGGCTGGTAAATGGTGACCGTGATGCCTCCTTGAATGGCTTGCTTAAGTCTTCATTTCCTTCGACGCCCTTTTCTCTCCGGACATCCTCATTCCTTTCATCTCCGAAATCCAAACGAATCGGCCTGAGCACATTTTCTCCTAGAGCGTTATGCTTTCTTATCAGCTCGGTTATGGATGTCATCTGCCCAAGAATCAACTCTTGAAGGTTCGGGGAATTGTTTTCCGGGTTGTTAGGATTGCTCGTGTTGTCTGGGTTAGTGTTTATTCCACTTCCCCCGCCCGATGAAAGCAAGGTAAAGAAGGGGGGAGGAGGGGGAAGACCAGTCATCTTTCTCAGGTAGAATGAATAACGGGTCCCACGGATGGCGCCAATTTGTTAAGGTAAAACCTTGGAGTTAGGTTCTTCCTCAGCAAAGATCTTCGGGTGAGTATGGAGTCCTGCACACAGGTAGCACACGTTAGGCTCGCCCCGGGGATAATCCCAGGACCCACCTCCGGTGTGAGAGTAAGTATATGCTATCCGAAAGGTACAGGTAAGAATGAGAGTAAATGCAGTGTGTGTGTGTTAGTTGAATGACATAAATGAGGTGGGGGTATTTATACTATCCCCTCTCTTTACGTGCTCTACCTCGGGAAGGAGCAAATAGTATTGTACTGTACATAGTAGGTAGGTGTCAGGTCACGTGGGTAACACAATCCCTGGAAATCTGGGATGGCGGCGTGACAGCAATAAATGCTATTATCCTTCGTGTAACAGAGAAGTCTTCAGATAATACGATGTTTCTGTTCAACCCTCCGGCTTATGGATAAGTATCCGAAGGGTTTGTTACCGGAGACGGTAATAAAGTCCGAAGGTTGCACACCGTCCGGACACATACGCCAACAATCAACCAATGTTGAGACATGCATCTGCTAGTGATGGATCGGTTTATGAGGTATGATTTGAAGTGGGTTTGTATTACATGTGCTGTCGCGTCACGGAGCGTGGTTGGTTGTGGTAACTGGTAAGTGGTGGTTGTTGCGGCGGCGGAGGGTGGTTTCTAAGGCGGAGATGTGGGGGATTAGGGAGGTGACGGTTGGGTTTATGAGGTGACGGAGATGCCGTGGCAGAGATGGATGGCGTTGATCGGTGGTTATAGGTTGGTGAGCTTGTGTTTGCGTTTGGTTTGTAAAGAGAAGTAAGAACTGCACTGTTTCTTTTGTCCTTTTTTAATTCCATCATCTGGCTTATCTTGGGTTTTCATTTTGCTTAGCTTATATGCAAGTTTGTGTGTATGATTGTTGGAGGCTTAGTAGCAGAGCATCTGGTGTTCGGATATTCAAAAGGACATCATGAGGATGTGGAGAAATTGGACATAGTGCTAAATTGGTTTCAATTCACGGAAGATGAAGCTCACACTATGACGAGATGGACTGTACAGAACACACTCCTGATATTGTGTCGTCATGGTGAAGCTAGAGCAGCATTAGTTGAGGCCATGGCACAAGGAAGATCAATAGGAAATTGCATTGGTATGATAGAAACTAACTTAAATCATCTAGACAGTTAAATTTCAAGGTTAGTACATTTGAATGGAAATGTAGACATGTGGTCAAAGCAAGTGTGTAAAGTTTCAACGATAATACACGTGATTGTTGATTATATTCCTATGTTACATTAACACACCATGGATGCATGTATACTATTCCTTTCCTACATTAACTTTTGTGCATTTCGTGTAAAAAAAGTTCAGCTTGTCATTTCTATCTTTGTTTTCATTATGATAACTTTTTTTATTAGGTACTACAGTAATATTTTGTTTAGTTTTTTTAATATTATGTATATGTTTTAGACATTTTATCATATACTAAAATACTAAAAAAATCTCATGTGATGCACTAAAGAATCTGATAAGATTGATAATTAATCCCTTGAGATTCATACTAAATCCCATGGGATTCACAATAAATCCCTTGTAATTTTATACAGAATCTCATGGGATTCAAAATGAATCTCTTGTGATTTCATACAGAATCTCATGGGATTCACAATGAATCCCATGGGATGCACCAAAGAATCCTATAAGATTAATACTGAACCCTTTGTGATTTATCGATAAGATAAATCATACAGAATCCTGTGAGATTTTTTTACGAATCCCGTGAGATTTTTCTGGACGGAAATTTAGAAAAAAAACAAAAAAAAAAAAATCGTCTTTTTACGAATCCCATGGGATTTCTTTATGGTTCCGTGAGATTTTTCTGGACGGAAATTTTGAAAAAAAATTTCGTCTTTTTACGAATCCCATTGGATTTCTTTACGAATCCCGTGGGATTTTTCTGGATAGAAATTTTGGAAAAAAAAATCGTCTTTTTACTAATCACGTGGGATTTTCCTGGACGAAATTTTTGAAAAAAAATCGTCTTTTTACGAATCCCGTGGGAATTTTTTACGAATCCCGAGGGATTTTCTTGAACAGAAATTTTGAAAAAAAAAATCGTCTTTTCACGAATCCCGTGGGATTTTTTTACGAATCCCGTAAGATTTTTTTAAGAATCCCGTGGGATTTTTTTACGTATCCCGTGGAATTTTTCTGGACGGAAATTTTGAAAAAAAAAATAATCTTTTTACGAATCCCGTGGGATTTTTTTAAGAATCCCATGGGATTTTCCTGGACGGAAATTTTGAAAAAAAAAATTGTCTATTTACAAATCCCGTGGGATTTTCCTTGACGGAAATTAAAAAAAAATCGTCTTTTTACGAATCCCATGGGATTTATTTACGAATCCCGTGGGATTTTTCTGGACAGAAATTTTGAAAAAAAAAATCGTCTTTTTACGAATCCCATGGGATTTCTTTACGAATCCCGTGGGATTTTTCTGGACGGAAATTTTGAAAAAAAAAATCATCTTTTTACGAATCCCATGGAATTTTTCTGTACGAAAATTTTGAAAAAAAAAAAGTTCGTCGAAAGTATATAACAATGCGTATCTATAGAAAGACGATTTCATTCACGTCGCGATAGTGTATTTTTCGTAGCTTGAAGATTTACCGTTTGCAAAATATGTTGTTTTTTAAAAAAAAAAAAAAAATGGAAAGTGGATTTTTATATTAAATGAGCTAAAATGCCAATTTTTCCCTGCCTTTGTTATTTTTTGGTTTGATCTTAGCCATTAGATGAAAGGTGGATGGATGGTTGAGATAGGCTTATTTGTTTTTTAAATGATATTTGTTTTGCATAGATCTCACCTCTTCATACAATATATAATTATATATAGCCGTGGCCATCCACACCGGTTCTTGAACCGGAACCGAAAAAAATCCGAATTCGAATCCGGTCAACACCGGTTCCTGCAAGAACCGGTCCGGTTCCTTGAATATCCAGTGGTTCCTATCCGGTTACATGTTTCTGTGGCTAGAACCGGTCCAGAACCGGATAATTCCACACCGGTTCGAGATCTGGTTCTTGGGAACCGGTTCCAAACCGGATCCAACGGCTCTTTGCAATTTTTTTCACAATGGACATGTTTTTTGCTGTTCTGCCCGTTTTTCTGCACTTTTTGCCCGTTTTCTAACGGGTTTGTCCCCCTTTTGTCCCATTTTTATCTCCTAAACATTCCTATAAATACCATCCATGATTTTGGTTGAATCACAACAATCAAATTCTTGAAAAACACTCAAAAATTGCTCACAAACTTGATCAAAAATGTCTAGAAGAAACCAAACTTCTCAATCTCATCCAACATCATCAAACAATACCACTTCTCAAGCTCAAGGTTCTACGAACTAACCGTTTGATGTTGGGATTGAAAAAACAACCCGAAACCAAGAAATTTGGTGTCATTTCGAGTTGGTTAGGTTTTCGGATGGTTCAAAAAAGGCTCATTGTAAAGCTTGTAACACTTTAATGAATTCCGATGGGAACTCTACATTGAAGAAGCACACTAATAAACATTGTAAAGCAACAAAAGGTGTTTTGGGATCGGGACAAAGTGTTATGGGACAAGATGGGAGTATTTTTTTATATGACGAGAGGGCGCTTCGTCAAGATTTAGCTCACTTTGTGATTCAAGAGGGTTTGCCGTTCAACCACTTCGACAACCCTCGGTTAACAAGGTTGATTCAAAAAAGTCTTCAACCACGCTACACTCATGTAAGTCGTCAAACTCTTAAACGTGATTGTATTAAATCTTGTGTAAAGGTTAAAAAAGAATTAATAATTGGTTTTGATGCTTTAAAAACTAGTGTAAGCTTAACAACCGATGTTTGGTCGGCGGGTCATGGTTTGCCGGGTTCGTACATTTGTGTTACCGCACATTGGGTTGACCCCGATACTTGGCAAATGATGAAATGTACTATTGGTTTTGAAATCTTTCCAAATCCGCACACGGGTGAAAATTTAAGTTTAATGTTGAGATATGTTATGAAAATGTTTAAAATAGAAGAAAAGGGTTTTTCAATATCATTCGATAACGCTTCTAATAATACAAATGCGGTGGGATTACTAAAACTAAAATACCGACCAATTGTTGATGGCATTTTTTATCATAGTCGATGTGTTGCACACATCATTAACTTGGTTGTGCAAAGCGGACTAGCGACCGAGCAAATGTTTAATTTAAGAGAATGTTTTAGAAAAATGTTACAAGATGTTTTTCAAATGGGACCGACAAGGTATTTGGAGTATATAAAATTGTGTCATGAATCGAATTCCATTTTTTTATCACCAAATTGGGACGTTCCTACAAGGTGGAATTCGACATAGAACATGTTTGTTTGTGCTTTACGTCAAAAAAACACGTTACAACATTTTCTTGATGACCTTTGTGCTAGACAAAGGCGTGGGGAAAATATGGTACCATGTTCGGTTGAAAATTGGAGTCTTATTCAAAAAATAACCGATTTACTAAAAGTTTTTAAAACCGCAACAACTATGTTATCTAGTGTTTATTATCCCACGAGTCATTTGGTCCTCAACCAACTTTATGTGATGTGTAGAAAATTAGGAGCATACGAATATGATGGTCCACTTTTTACTAATATGGTTGTACCGATTAAACAAAAACTTAAAAAATATTTTCAAGAAATTTCACCGGTAATTACTTGCGCCGCCGCAATAAACCCATGTTTTAACATTAGCGGAGTGGAATATCTTATCGATAAGATTGGTTTAGACTTGGCTTCGTACCAAATAGACCCTTTTTATGTTACAAATGCACAAGAATCGTTTAAACAAAATTTCAAACGTTTATATGATGTTTATTTTGAGAAATATGGTGCAACAAATGTGGGAATGAGTTCGGTGCCAAGTATGTGGTCTTTGGCTTCAACCGTGGATCCGGATTTGGACTTATTTTCAAATTTAAGACAAGAAAGCGGTAAACGGGCTAGGAGTGAGAATTTATCGAGCAACGAATATGGGAGATATACGGGAACCGATTGGTTAAACACTATCACACCCGAAGAGTTCAAGAAATTTAATGTTTTGAATTGGTGGAAACAAAGGGAATCTCAATTTCCCGTTCTAGCCAAAATGGACTGGGATTTACTAAGCGTACAAGCTTCAACCGTTGCTTCGGAATCCGCTTTTTCTACTAGTGGAAGGGTATTGTCGGTAAGAAGAACAAGACTCACACCTTTATCGTTGGAGATGTGTATTTGCTTGAAGGATTATTTAGATGGGAATGAACGTATACAAGACGTTTCAATACTTGAAGAACTGATGGACTACGAAAAACAATTACAAAAGGTCGAGGTGGAAGAAGGTTATGTAATCAATCTCACCGAAGAAGAAATCGCTTACGATGAAGCTACAAGCGCCGCAAGGTCCGCCGTTCAAGTTGAAGATGAAGATGATGATGATGAAACCGAATATGAATAAATAGTCGAAATGTATTAAATTTGTGTTTCAAGTTCTTTATGTGTGACGTTAATTAGTTTTTTTAATAAAAGTCAAAGTTTATTAAGTTTATTGTGTGGAAAACGCGAACGAAAAGAAAAAACCCCGGAAACGAAACCGTTGCAACCTTACTGTTAACAAATATGTCGACCGGTTCTTTGGAACCGGTTTGACCAGATTTTGGAACCGAACCGGAACCGGGTATACCGGTCCCGGATTTTTACCCTCCGGATCCGAAAAGAACCGAATCGGATTGGAACTGGATCCGGTTCTTTGACTTTGACTGTTGAACCGGACCGAATTAGAACCGGTTCTGGTTTTTGCCCGAACCGGGAAATGGCCACGGCTAATTATATATAGAAATTCAAGAGGAAGCTTATTTACAGTATAAACTATACATCACTAATACAAAGTAAACAAACTATAGTAAAGGTATATTTAACATCAACCATATATATTACTATCATATAAAGATTCCCCGTAACAACTCACGGGCTTCAAATCCTCGTTATATAACAACTTATTAAACAAAAAACCGTTATGTTTGCATCATTGAGTATTGTTCTCATCAAAACTTAAGAATGTTGATGTTGATTCCCCATATGATAGCATTGATAATTCATGCCCATACGTCAGTGACTCGGAATTAGTCTGAACCACAGATGGAATATGCGATGTTCTTATGGTTTCTAACTCGACAGCTACTTCTTTCATTGTTGGCCTATTCTTTCCATTGAAATTCAGACATCGCATTGCGAGGTTAGCTACTGCTAGTAGCTCATCTCTAGTGCCTTCTTTAATAACCATTGCGTCAAATATAGACATAACTCGTCCTTCTTCCACAGCTAACATAAAGTGCGTAGCCAAACTTCTATTTTCACCAAATCTAGTTAATGAGATTGGCTTTTCTCCTGTTAAAAGCTCAACCAAAACAACTCCAAAACTATAAACGTCACTTTTTTCAGTGAATTGGCTAGATTGAAAATACTCGGGGTCTAGGTAGCCAAATGTACCTTTGACTAAGGTAGTTAAGTGAGTTTGATCTATTGATACGAACCTTGAAGTACCAAAGTCAGAAACTTTTGCCCGGCATTTATCATCTAAAAGTATATTAGCCGTCTTGATGTCTCTATGATATACTGGAATGGATGTGGCTGAATGCAAATAAGCAAGTGCTCCTGCAACCTCTGTAGCAATTTGTAGTCTAATGTTCAAAGACATGGGGTCCTCATCAGTCCGGCAGTGAATGCGATCATACAATGTTCCATTTGGGATGAACTCTGAAACTAGCAGAGGAACATCGGTCTCTAAGCAACATCCGAGTAGTTTGACCACATTCCTATGATTGAGTTGTGAAAGAATGACCACCTCATTGATGAACTGCTCTAATTGGCTCTCATCAACAATTTTTGATTTTTTAACTGCAACAATTCTTCCATCAACTAACATACCTTTGTAGACTGTACCTTGGCCTCCTCGACCAAGAACTCTGTTCTCATTGAAGTTGTCAGTAGCCTTCTCTAGTTGACGTGATGTGAAAAGTATGGTTTGATCAACTAAAGACGGGTCAGCTTCTTCTTGTTGTTTTAGAAGTAAACCACCATTGCGTTTAAAAAACCTCTTTCTACGCCTCCTTTCTTTTGTTTTCTTGATTACCTTGTATAGTATGTAGGCGATGAACACAAGAAAAAGTAGACCCATGCTTATGCTAACACCTAAACCAAGGCAAGTACAAAAAAGTTAAGTAGCCTTAACTTGATTACAAAGACAGAAAATCTTTTGTTTACATGTCCAAAGTAAATTTCATATAAGTTATGCTGATAATGGGAGCTACTTAATTACGAAGATACAGAAAATCTTTATATTTGCTCAAAAATAATTTGTGGTTACCACACTATGGAAGAGATCAATAAAGACAAAATATACGTGGAATGTGTAAAAAGATTTGAAGAAAATAAAAACTTTACAAAAATTTTGGAAATTTTTACACATTATAGAGAATCTTGGTGCCTAAAATAGCCGTGAAGGAGGTTTCGTAATTTTTATTTTTTATACGGGTTTTTCAATGCACAAAAATTACAATAATAATGCAAAAACAAAAAATATAAATATAAAAAATAATAATAAATTGGATGCACAAAATTTTTAATTTTTTATATGTTATGCACAATGAAATTATGAGTGCATATACTAAAAAAAAAGTTAGATGCACAAAATGTCGATTTACTAAGAATTTGATGCGCAAACGTTTTTTTCATCAAAACTATATATTTTTAGAAAAACTTCATTCACAACTTTTTTATCCACCATTTTTTTTTTTGAATTATTTTTATTTTTCTCGCAAATATTTGTCTTTTTGTTTTACCCATCACATTATATCGTGTCGTGTTCTTTTAGTTTTTTATTTTTGAAGGCCGAAGTTGCCAAAGGGATAAATCACTTTTTTTGAAACTCCTTAAGCTATGTATGGTTGTAGTAGACTATAACTAGGGTACGTATAATATTTTTTAAGCATAGAGAAAAAGACATTACCTAGAGTAACACCCAAGGGTACTGTTTTGCTTTCTTTAGCTCCAAAACAAATGAATAATTCACCATAAGATAAGTCATCAACGTCGTATATTCTTTCATCGCTAGTGCTACAGTGACCCCCTCTATTCTTGCACCTTGCACACTCTTCGGTAACTGCAGGCTCATATTAGAAAGTTCCATATTAGGAGGAGGAGGAGAAGAAAAAAAATAATAATAAAACCACCAAGCAAACAAATACTTTTTTTAAGAAAAGCATACCAACGCATCCATCAACCAAATATGGGTTTCCTATGTAGTTGTCAACCACTTTCCAAGTATACACCGACGTACCATTACCCAGACCTATAGAGATCCTATACGGCGTATATCCATTACAAAAAGTTAATTGGTCTGAAAGGGTCCACAGCAGTGATGTTGGAACATATGAGCTGCCCTCTCCAGCAGATGATTGGCTAGAAAAGCTTCCCTTATCATATACATTCCGATCCACCAAAAAGGCGGATCCACAACCTCCATCTCCACCTATCTGATTTTCTAAAGCTGTGAGGTTCATTCTGTACGACTTTATATAATGAGGAATTGTTGTTTGGCAACAATTGATCCCAAAACAGTTCTTTGCATTGATGATAACAGTAGCAGTGTCATTATTACAAGTGATGAAACATCCTGTGAGAAAGCTACCATGATCATCCATCATGAAAGCATGACCACAATACCCCTCATAAACAAACATATTGTGTGATCTGGAATACAGGAAGGGACTGCTACCAAGATCCACACTCTTATTCGTCTGACTACAATCAGAGAATTTTTGCATATTTACACTGACTGTCTGATTCTTCAAGTCAATACGTAAGACTTCAAGGTGGTTGAGTGCAGCTAGATATGGCTTCGAGGAGTTGCATTCAACAGTGTACCATTCGTTGAAAGAACATTTTGCACCAATTCCAAAAGGATATGGAATCATCACGTTGTTTCCGCATGTGTCTTTGCACCCTTGCTTGGCATATTTCAGAGCTGCAGTTTATGTTAATGAAAGGAAGGTAAGTAGGCAAAGGTTTAAATATTTTCTTTTTCAACAGACAAGGATCATAAGATTTATACCACAAACTATAAAGTACTGTTTTCGTTTTGTACCGTGTGTTGCTGCGAAGTTTTAACATACATTTTAGAGCGCCATATATTTTTATGTAATAATAAGCGTAACTCGGATCAATATGATAATACCATGTTTTTGGTATAGGTTGAACAATAATTATTGATGGAAAATAAGGAAGAAGAAAATATAAAGTACGTTTCATGAATAAGACAATAACATGCGGTGAATTTGAATAAATTATTGTATGATTATCATAAAAACATTTATCTTCCTAATTTCAGGAAAGAGTGGGACACTCGAATTGGCGAATGAATGGCATTCTACTTCAAACATGATGAAAATCAACACAGTTGTAATACAAACAACGTTTGTCACTGGTTTTTATTTTTCCTTTTTAGTCATTGGTCTTGAGTGAAGGACAACATTAAAACAAAATAATAATAATAATAATAATAATAATAATAATAATAATAATAATAATAATAATAATAATAATAATAATAATAATAATAATAATAATAAAGAAAAAAGAAAAAAACGTGTCCATTAGTAGTGGCCATTGCGATGTTGTGTTTATTGTAGATACGCAACTTTAAAAAATTAATAGTGTGATACGATGTATTTATCAACAATGCGTGTACGATCTAATTAATAGGAATTGTTCTCAAAATGATAATGAAAAGTTTCATAAATTATAGGATTTGCCGAATTCTCTTAAAATTAAATTACATTTTGGTCCTTTTGGTTTGGTTAAATTACAGGTTTAGTCTCAATTCTTTCAGCAATGGTCCCAGTTTGAAGTTTGGATAATCCATAAGGGTTATTTTTAAAATGCTTATTTTCGTAAAAGCATTTATTATATTTATATTTAAACTTGCACATTTTTGTCTTTAGTGCATACCATAAGGGTTATTTTTTTTTTAGAAAGGCAATACTATAAGGGTTGTAATTGCATATTTATAAAAAGCTAAACTATTTCTAAGTTCAGAAGTTTTTATGAAAATTAGTTGCAACAAAATTTGTAATCTCTACCGTATATATAGAGAAAACCATTTTGTTTAAAAATTACAAAACGTGTAACATGATTTCACTAAAATATCTTAAAGTTACAAAAATATACTACACAAGTTAAATACCACATTTATGTTCTTTTCGAATTTCCTTTCTCATCTTCTTAAAATTGTATTTATATTAACTAAAATTTAATACTCCATCCGTCCCATAATAACTAAAATTTCGTTTCTCATCTTAAAATTGTAATTTTCATCAAATTTTGTATAACATAAACAAAAATATTTAAGGTCAAAGTTGACAAAGAAAAACTTAAAAAAGTCAAAGTGGACAATTTTTATTGGATGGATGTAGTATGATTTTTATTGGTAACCAATTGTTTTTGATATTTTTTGTCGGCTAATCAACATGGTTGGAAGTTTAGAACCCATCGCCAAACAGACTCAAACAACATAGAGCCCTCTCTTTTCGGATAGTTAGTTTAGCCCAAAGGCGGAGCTTGGTGACTTTTTGTGGGAGGGCCTAACATGTTTTTCTCCATGTGTAAAATGACCAACTTGTTATACATATATTTTTTATCATATAAAGATACACTATGAGACAAGTAGTACAACCCTCTCCAATCTCTTCATAGCTCCGCTAGTGGTTTAGCCGATTCAAAGTTGTTTGTGGCTTGCAGAAATTAAATTTGAGACATCACATATTTCAGTGTGATAATCACAAGCCTTTTCGTGTCCCATAACCTTAAGATTGTGCTTAGTGCATTGCTAAAATTAATATAAGATGTTTTCATTATATATTTAGTAATTAAGTTCTACATAATTCTATCATGACCTATAAAATACACATACACAATATCGACCCAAGTGGATTTTATCAAAACTATACACCACTGCCTTATGCGTGATTACGCATCTAATTATGTATTTATTAGACTATGTTTATCAACAACCCAACCGAACTCAATTTTTTATTAAAATATTATTTTCTCTTCTCTCCACCTACACAACCAATACATACAACCAATTCATATTTTTTTTACCATTTATCAACAACCCAACCTAAAATAATATAAGTATTAAAAAGAAAAAATAAAATGTAAAGAAAAAAACAGGTAGCTATTAAAATATTTACATGTGACAGATTGGGGTTGTGATATTTGGTTGTCATGTGAGCTTGGGTTGCCAATCCAATATTCTTTTTTTGTTAACTCCCAATATAACATATATTTTTTTGTTTTTTTCCCATCCAACCCGGTTGACAATATATTGATAAAGGTAGTCTTACGAATTGTAAATCGGTAAATAAGCTTATTTTATTGTAATCAAAATAAACAGATAAATACTAAATATAGAGTTACGTACCATATCCACCATCTATCAGATAAGGGTTCCCTTTGATTGTTGAGGTTCCATAGGTGTAACAATACCAAGAATTCATCATAGCACAATTACCCAGATTCATTACATCTGAATTCCACTCACCAGAACAACTTAGTTGATCTTTGTCGCCGTCTGATATGATCCATTGTAGTGATGTTGGAACATAATACGATTGGTGAGATAAGTTGCTTCCTTCAGTGTATGAATTATCCAACAAGTACGCAGACCCGCAAGCTCCATCTCCACCTATAAGATTCACACTGTACGACTCCAGATATTGAGGAATATTTGTATGGCAACAATTGATGCCAATACAGCTGCTTGTATCGATGATACCAGTAGTGATAGTGTCATTGCTACACGTGGTGGAACACTCAGTGAGCACAGTACCATCATTGTCCATGATGACAGCAACACCACAATACCCCTCATAAACAAATGTATTTTGTGATATGGAATACAGGAAGGGGCTGCTACCAAGATCCACACTCTTTGTTGTCTGGCTGCAATTAGAGAACTTTTGCATTTTAACAGTGACTGTTCGATTTTTTAAGTCAACACGCAAGACTTCGAGGTGGTTGAGTGAAGATAGATATGGCGTCGAGAAATTGCAATCAACATTGTACCATTCTTTGAGAGAACAGTTTTCTCCGATTCCAAAAGGGAATGGGATCTTCACGTCCCCGCACATATCATTGCACCCTGTCTTGGCGTATTTTTGAGCTGCTACTGATGTTGCTGCTGTTAATGAAAGGAAGATAACTAGCTGTAAAAAATGGTAAGCTTGAAATATCTTCATTTTGTGCAAAGAAAATTAAATGATTTATCATAATAGAAAATGGAAAGAATCATTTACGTTTATATAGAACAGTGGGTATGATTAAAAGGAGGAACCTACTGCGAAATTATCTGGAGACCCAAGAGTCTACGCCGTGTATAATCAAAGACTGCGATGGTTTGAAACTTTATGGTTTTGGAACTACTTGCTTCAATAATTAAAAAGAATATCAATAACTTTTTTTTTCTACATGTCATATAAATGCATGTCCATACTACTGATAACTTTTAACAATATTTGTGACGTTCATTGTGCAACAAATTTAATCAGCTGTTTATAATGAAATGATAATTTTATACCTTGTTATCCCTCAAATACTTAATCAAGGTAAACGTTAATTCAATTACATCAACATAAGAAGTAATTACTCCACAAAACAAAGAAATCTGAAGATAAAGTATAAAACTAAATCAAAATGTTTGAAGTAATCTATGATCAAGAGATACAAATAAGGGGGGTTTGAGCTTATTTTATAGTAAGCAGCTTATGGCTAGCATGAAACTACCGTTTGAACAAAATGAATTTTGGTTAAAATGACCCAACCCGATCCATTTGGCTAGCTTAAAATTACCAGTTTACCAATTATCCAACCCAGCTGTTTACATACCCAAAGTAAAATGACATAACTTGGGAAAACAAAATGCTCCCTTAATCAGTAAAATGTTATCCCAATAATAAACTATTAAAGAACAAACATATGGTGGGTAGAGGTCCAAATGTATGTGCTGAGAAAGAGACTCAATAGTCTAAGCAATGCATGATAATCTCAAACTTTTGGAACTAATGTGGGGGACATTTTCAAACTTTAACATTATGATGGTTTGGAATTTTATGGTGGTGGAAAAACTTGCTTTAATAATTTTGAAAAGTATAAATAGCTGTTATTTCTAAAGAGAATTTCATACCTCCACTTCTTTTAATTATTACAGTATTATTTATTTTTATTATTATTATTATTTTTTTTTTTGTAAAGGTGAACATATATTATTACTCACAAAGAATAATACAATAGTGACATAGAGTATAGACATGCCTATACTTCTATAACAGAAATACATCATAGAAACATACTAGAGCTAACAAGCTATCTCAAAACAGACTAACAAGAGACTGAATACACTTACGCCAACAGCCAAGAATACTTCCACTGCATACAGGCAAACTACCTCTAGTTTGTGATATTCCTGTAGCATTATTCACCTTAAAGCACCAAAATTACCATCCAACTACATTTCCCAACTCCCCCCCCCCCCCCCCCCCCCCCACCCCCCCACCATTGAATGCATTCAGTACAATGCTTTTGAAGCATGATTTAGGTAAATATTGTTGGTGGTTATGAGCCCAGAACAGGGTGAAGATAATCAATGATTTAACTACGTACCAATTAAGGTTACCGGATATCACTTGGAATCGTGTTATCACTTTCCAAAGTAAACTATTCGACCCTAATGCCTGGGTATCACGGATATCTACTTGCGATAAGACCAAATGTATGTTATTGAATTAGGCACAAATCAATAACCCTTTGCATTTAAGTGTTTAGTTCGTATGTTCTATCCCTCTCATGCAGTTGTGTTTGATCTCCTATTTATAGGTAAGATCACTCAACCCTAGTCAATGGAATTATGATTGATTAACGGCCCATTAATCGCTCATAATTGGCTTCCATAATAATAGGTATTAGTGGTTACACTACCAATTAAACGTGGTCATTAATGCAGTTAAACTGCCACTTGAATAGGTCAAAGCCGTTACAAGTTAGTTATGATTCAGTCTAGTGAGTTATACTCATAGATGTGTTGGTCCCTGAAAGGGTTGCTCCGTGAGTGTGGTCATTGAGAGGTTCATTTACTGATGACATGAACTCTCTAATGACATTACTCAATGATGAGATCCACCAGCTTATTACTTATAGAGTGCAAAGCCAAACTCACCAGCCTGATGAATATCATTTAGTCCAGAGCGTCACTCACTGAAGAGTGAACTCATTGAAATTCATCATACACGGAATAACACTTAACCACTATCTTAGACAGGGTATTCAGGGACCTTATGGGTGTACACTCCGTACCTCCTGACCCATTACCAGGTTTGAACTAATCCCTCAAGTGCACTAACTTTTCCAACAATCCTCCCCAAATTTAGTTCACTTCCTTTGCATGAAAAACAAACATTAAACAAAACATATGCATAAACGAAAATATCCTGAGGATTGAATTTCCATCTTAGTACATTACACGTTCAAATGTTCGAGAATCAGGGTGTTCCAAAGAATTGAACCCTTCAACCCATTTGAATACCTGAAGATAAAATACACATACATTTTTAAACACTTAAACACTCCTGACACTATACAAGCCATGTGTCCATATCCAATTCATAAATGTTGTAAGAGCCAAAAGTCCAAAGCTCCCTGAAGCGGCAAAACTTCAACATTCACATAGGTGGTTCCTCTTTATTCATGCTCCTGCCAAGCAATTTTTCAAAGAAATTAACCATTAAGAAATAATGACTCCATCCTCCTTTTCAGCAGGTTCCAAGCACAAACCTTGGGATGATTGTTAAAACATGCGCTCCAGTACACTGAATGTTTAGCTTTCCACATTGAACTCAGCTCCCAAGTTTCCTCAGGAGGGAGTTGGGTGTCTTAGCATTCAGTGACTAAGTTGGACTTTAAACCCATCCCTTTAGCAGACTTTATAACCAAGTCTCTAGCCAACCCCTTCGTCAAGTGATCAGCTAAGTTTTGTTGAGATCTAACAAACTCTGTAGATACCACCTCATTCATCATAAGCTCACGAATCATGTTATGCTTGACACCTAAGTGTCTAGACTTCCCATTGTAGATCTGGCTATAAGCCTTAGCCAATGTAGCAGCACTATCACAACGGATAGAAATAGGTGCTATAGGTTTAGGCCACAATGGAATATCAAGAAGCAAGTTTCTCAAACATTCAGCTTCTTTACCAGTAGCTGCTAAAGCCACAAATTCAGATTCTATTGTTGAACTGGTTATGCAAGTTTGCTTCTTGGATGCCCAAGAAATGGCACCTCCACCAAGTAGGAATACCCAGCCACTGGTAGATGAATTATCTTCAGTGTTACTGATACAACTTGCATCAGTGTATCCTTCCAACACTGAAGGATAACTAGTATATGAGAGACTATAATCCATAGTTCTCTTCAAATACTTTAGTACCCTCTGAATTGCTTGCCAGTGCTGAGCACTAGGATTACTAGTATATCTGCTCAGTTTACCCACTGAAAAAGCAATATCAGGCCTTGTACAACTCATGACATACATCAGGCAACCAATCACCCTAGAATACTCAAGTTGAGATACAGCTTTGCCAGTATTATGCATTAGCTTTATAGTTGTATCCATAGGAGTACTCACTGGAGTGTAAAGTAATTAAATTTCTTCAGTATCTTCTCAATATAATGAGACTGAGAAATTGATATACCATTACTTTCATGTTTTATCCTAATACCAAAGATAACATCAGCCTCCCCCATGTCCTTCATAGAGAAGCTTGATGACAAAAATTCCTTTGTCAGGTTAACCTGATTTTGGTCAGTGCCAAAGATCAGCATATCATCAACATATAGACAAATGATTATTCTTTTACCAGATTCATCAATTTTGCTATATACACATTTGTGAGCCTGGTTAAGAATATAACCATTAGACAAACTACTTCATCAAATTTTTGATGCCATTGCTTAGGTGCCTGTTTCAGTCCATATAAAGACTTAATCAGTTTACACACCTTGTTTTCATTGCCAGGCAAGATGAAGCCCTGAGGTTGGTTCATGTTAACCTCCTCATCCAATTCACCATTCAAGAAAGCCGTCTTCACATCCATCTGATGAATAATCAGATTGTGAATTGATACCAAAGCAATCAGCAATCTTATGGTACAGATACGTGCAACAGGGGCATAAGTATCAAAGTAGTCTATCCCTGACTTTTGTTTAAAGCCCTGAATGACTAGTCTATCCTTGAACTTTTCAATAATTCCATCTACCTTCATTTTCCTTTTGAAAATCCATTTGCAACCTAGAGGTTTACAACCTGGTGGTAGATCAACCAACACCCAAGTGTTGTTGCCCATGATCGAGTCAATTTCATCATTTATTGCTTCTTTCCAGAAAGCAACATCCTGGGACTTCATTGCTTCCTCAAATGTTTTGGGATCATCCTCAATAATGAATCAATAGGAGTATTGGTCAGATACATCATCCCTTGTACCTTCAATTAAGTATAATTGAAACTCAGGTCCAAATGACTTTGGAGTCCTGACTCTTTTGCTCTTTCTGAGCTCAGGTTCAGGTTGTTGAACCACAACCTTATCAGTGACCTTATCAGGGACCTCTGATATACCAACGTCATCAGTTCCATTTAGAATCCTATGACTTAGTCTAGGGACTTATGATAATCTATTCTCATCAAATAGTGCATCCCTTGATTCAATTATTGAATTAATTGAAACATATTCATTAGGTTCAATAACATAGAACCTATAAGCCTTGGAATGCTCAGCATATCCAACAAAGATGCATTCAATGCCTCTTTCACCCAAAGTTTTCAATTTTGGATCAGGGAGTCTAACAACAGCCTTACAACCCCATACCCTGAGATAATTTGGGTTGGGTTTCTTTTTAGTTCAGAGTTCATAAAGGGTAACCTTGTTCCTTTTGTTGGGAACCCTATTTACTAAATAGCAAGCTGTTAATAGAGCTTCACCCTAGAACCCTTGACTCAGTCCTGAATAGGACAACATGGAATTAACCATCTCCTTCAGTACCCTGTTTTTCCTTTCAGAGATACCAATTTGTTGAGGAGTATAGGGAGCAGTCGTTTCATGGATAATACCAACAGACTGAAAATACAGAGTATCCATGTACTCACCTCCCCTATCAGTCCTGAATCTTTTGATCAGGGACCCCAGTTGCAATTCAACTTCAGTTTTAAATACTTTGAATTTATCTAATGCTTCATCCTTGGTATGTAACAGATAGACATAACAAAACCTAGAAGCATCATCAATAAATGCCACAAAGTACTTTTTATTCCCTAAAGAGGGAGTGGCATGCAAATCACACATGTCACTGTGTATAAGCTCCAAGAGCTCAGTCTCACGTTTAACACCCTGAAAAGGTTTCTTAGTGATTTTGGTCAACATGCAAGTCTTACACTTTTCAGTGTCCATGTCAAATGTTGGGATTAATCCATCCTTAGACATATCTTGCATCATTTTATAGTGTACATGGCCAAGTCTAGCATGCCACAGGGTAGAGTCATTCAGTTTAGAGGTTGACATAAAGGCTGAATTAACAATGTTATCAACAATATTAAGCCTGAACATTTGATTACACAAATAGCCAAAAACCAATAAACACACCATGTTTAGACAATATAAATTTATCAGATTCAATAACTCGTTTATATCATTAAACAAAGTTACAATCTTTCCAGAACTAAAACTAAGATCTACACAACCACGACCATGCACCAAGGCTGTTGACTCATTTCCCATTTGAAGAATAGAACCATCATTCAGTGACTCGTAAGTCTTGAACCATCTTCTATCTTTGCACACATGAACAGTTGCTCCAGAGTCAACCCACCATGCAACATCATCATCCTGCACATAGTTAGATTCAGATACATATGTAACATAATAAACCTAAAGAGATTCATTAAACATATTCTGACCTTTCAGTGAGTTGGAAGAACCACCACTCCCTGAACCACTAGTGCCTGAACCATTGGATTTACCACCAAACTTAACACCTTTGCAATCCCTTTTAATGTGACCAGATTTGCCACATTTCCAACAAGTAGGTGTTGCCTTCTTGTTAGGATCAGCCCTTGTATTATCATGATGTTTGCGTTTGCCTTTGTTGTCATTGTGCCTGATGGAATTGTTATGTTCCACCATATGGACAACAGATGCACCAGTAACATTGCTGCTCTTTGGCTTGTCATTATCCTACGCCCTGAGAGATTCCTCAATACATAGATGACTACCCAACTGAACAAGAGTCAGTTCTTCCTTCTTATGTTTCAAGGTATGCTTGAAATCTTTCCAAGAAGGAGGTAATTTGTCAATGATACAAGAAACTGAAATAGCCTCATCCATGTTCATTTTATGTTGTGTAAAACTTCCAAAGTATTCCAAGAAGTTCATTGTATTGTTCCATAACTGGTCTTGAATCAGTCATTTTGTAATTTGTGAAATTACATACAAGTGACTTCTTACTTGAAGCATCCTTAGCCATATATTTGGCATCCAAGGAGTCCCAAAGTTCTTTAGAAGATTCAACATTCTGATAAATGTCAAAGAGAGAATCAGACATACCATTGAGGAGTAAACCTCTATAGACGTAATCATCGTTCTCCCATTTGCTTCGTTTCCTTATCTCTTCCACAGTAGCATCATCCCCATGATCCTCAGGAATAGCAGTGCTCAGGACATATACCACATTCATACTTGACAACAAGAAGTGCATCTTCTTTTGCCATCTTCTGAAATCAACACCTTCAAACTTTTCCAATTTTGAAAAGTTAGCAGCCATATGCCTCATAGCAGCAACCATTGATTATCACAAAATAGTTTACTTTGATTTTTGGTGGTTATGAGCCCAGAACAGGGTCAAGATAATCAATGACTTAACTACGTACCAATTAAGGTTACCGGATATCACTTGGAATCGTGTTATCACTTTCAAAGTAAACTATTCGACCCTAATGCCTGGGTATCACGAATATCTACTTGGGATAAGACCAAATGTATGTTATTGAATTAGGCACAAATCAATAACCCTTTGCGTTTAAGTGTTTAGTTCGTATGTTCTATCCCTCTCATGCAGTTGTGTTTGATCTCCTATTTATAGGTAAGATCACTCAACCCTAGTCAATGGAATTCTGAGTGATTAACGGCCAATTAATCGCTCATAATTGGCTTTCATAATAATAGATATTAGTGGTTACACGACCAATTAAACATGGTCATTAATACAGTTAAACTGCCACTTGAATAGGTCAAAGCCGTTACAAGTTTGCTATGATTCAGTCTAGTGAGTTATAATCATAAATGTGCTAGTCCCTGAAAGGGTTACTCCCTGAGTGTGGTCACTTACCGATGACATGAACTCTCTGATGACATTACTCCCTGATGAGATCCATCAGCTTATTACTCATAGAGTGCAAAGCCAAACTCACCAGCCTGATGAATATCATTCAGTCTAGAGCGTCACTCACTGAAGAGTGAATGATGAGGCGAAAAATGAACCACTTTTAGGGGGTCATTTAAGCCCGGAATTGAATTTATTTGATCAAATATTGCCCTAAATCGTTCCTTTTGTGATTTTAGGTACTTTGGGAGTGAATTCTGGAAAAGGAAGCAATTCGGACGTTTTTGGAGCATAAAAATGAAGAAAATACCAAAGACTTAATTTTCCATGCTGAGAACAGTACCTGACGGCATTAAGAGGAAGATCCTGACGGCGTCAAGAGTAAATTCCATGACGACCCAGTGCAAACCTGACGGCGTCACAAGAAGGGCGTCAAGAGTTAAATTGGTGACGGCCTGCATAAGGTAAATACATGACGGCGTCAGACCCAGATCTAGGCAGTCCGAGGAACTATTTGGCGGCGAGATGACGACGTCAGACTTTTGTTCTTGACGCCATCACCTATCAAACTCTATATATAGTTTTCTATTTTTCATTCATTAAAAGAGGAACTTGTGTGGCGAAAACTAGGGTCGAACCTTGTAAACCCTAGGTCGTATTTTACAGTATTTTCAAGGGTTTTCACCCCTTGAATCCTTTCATGTTCAATTGAGATAAGTCTTCTCTTAATTCAATCAATATGTCTATGTGTTGGTTGATTATATCTTTTACTTGTCTTGATTTCAACATGCTAGGCTAGATTTATCTTGTGTTTGCTTAGGTCTAATGAAACCTAGATGTTAATTATGTGTTGATTACTTGTTTATGGTTGTATTGGATGAATGATTTCAATGTTAGGCTTAAGAAAACTGGCAGATCTCCATTGTGTAACTTGCTTGAACGTCTTAAGAAACATGAACCGATGTGTACTAGGTTTTATTGGTTGTATTTAATGCATAAGCAAACTCTAGTGATCCCATGTTAGGAGCTTCTTAGCCGGCTCGACATAGGAGTGAAGTAGGCGCTTATAGGATTGGGGAAGTAAGTACGCCACCCCATGAATGGTATTAAGGAATACAATCTGTCATCCACGCAACTATAACAAGTAATTAACGTGTAAAAGATATCTAGGGAGTAGTGAAATCTAAGTAAACACAATTCTCCCACATATTGCTCACAACTCTAGTATAATTTAGTTTATTTTCATTTTTAGTATTTTATTTTGATTGCATCTTTAGTATTGGGTTAGTTGACTAGCAACTAATTCCGCCCAACTCCTTCAAAACCAAGATTTTTATTTGCTTTTATATAAAATATAAAAATACAAAAAGAATCACCCTTCATCTCTAGACCTAGTTCTTAGGTTTTCTAAGCCTAGCGACACTATTCCTAGCTGAACGATCAATCCCCCGGTACTTGTCATTATACAATACTACATCGATCAGGTACACTGCCTGGTGGGGATTGTAAGCTTCTCAAGACCCCTTGAGAGGTAAAACCTGGTGCAATTCCCACGCATCAAAGTTTTTGGCGCCGCAGCCTGGGGAATAGTTATTGTCTAGGTTAGAATTTCTTTTTATTAGGTCTACTTGCTAGATTCCTTTCTAGTAAGATTTTATTTTTATTTTTAGGTTTTCTTTAGTCTATCTTATTTCTTCGTGTTTTTGTTCGTAACTCTTTACCATCCGACATTATGGAAGGTGGTAACATCTTTGAACCCATCAACCCTCCAATTCAAGACCACCCACAAAACCCACCACTAGTTAACCAACCTCTTAGGCCCCGAACCCTAGGAGAGTACTCCCGACCTAGCCACCAAGGCTATCGAAACACCATTGAGCTCACCCAAGGAGCCAATCTGTCTCCCTTGTGATCCGACACCATCCGGTTGGTGCAAAGCGGATGTGCATTTCATAGACTTCGTTCCGAAGATCCAAATCAACATCTCAAGGACTTCCTTAAAATTGTAGATTCTATAGACCTTGATGCTACAACTAGAGAGTCGACCCGATTACTCCTATTCCAATTCTCTCTACGTGATCAAGCTAGTCAATGGATTGAACGTTTCCCCGCGGGATCCATCACCTCATGGGATGATCTCACCATTCGCTTCCTTGCCCAATTCTTTCCACCAGGGAAGACTGCGATGCTTAGAAATGACATTTTGATGTTTGAACAACATCAGGGTGAAACTTTCTATGAAGCATGGGCTCGTTTCAAGGATCTCCTCTATAAGGTCCCTCATCATGGTATAAACCTTTGGTTATTAGTTCAGATTTTCTATGATCATGTAGATTATCACACTAAACGTACAATCGATAGGGCCGCAGGAGGTAAATTGCGTGATAAGGACGCCGAGGAGTCCTGGGCAATTATTGAAGAGCTTGCCGCCAATAATCAAGAGATGTGGGAGTTTAATCATGCTATAAAGGCGGCCATCAACGCAATCTCGACACCTGAAGGGACTAACCAAATCTCCGATGAACTCCTATGCAAACTTGAGGCAAAAGTTGACTATTTTGAGGAAAGGCAAAAGAGACCCTTAAGTCCTAGACGGGCTACTGTCAATTCTGCCTCGAAAATGGCTTCAACGCCGTTATTAGAGTCACCCTCCAGAGAGAATGTTGAAACTTTTCAAAACTATATCCCACCTTATTCCCCTCCCGAGAATCTTAGCCCGGAATTTGAAGCCAGAATGAGAGAATACATGGCAACTCATTCAGATCGACTTGCTAAATTCGAGGAAGCAATTTATAAGCAAAAAGAGGAAATGCAAGAGAAAATGAATGAGATGATGGGCCTGATGGAAGAGTATGCCAATCAGAGAACCCCAGAAAGAATATTAATAAGGAAAGAAAGCGTCATCCCTACTACCCGACTTGTTAATTCCATCGCAATTGTCCACACGGATAATGAGAAGGTAGAGACCCCTACTGAACAAACCGTAGAAGAGCCACCAAAATCCCAATCTTTAAGTTACTACCTGAAACATGATATAAACGAAAACACTATAACAAATTGGATAAAGGGTGATGGGCATAACCAACCTTCCAAACAGGGTTCTGAGAAGGAAGAAGAGAGAAAAGATGAGTATGATACATTACCTGGAGGACCGATGTTCGAGAAACTATTGGTGCAAAAAGTGGCTACTAAGCAGATGGCATGTGGGAACTTTGAGATACTGGCCAGCATTGGGAATTTGAAATATCTAAGTGCTTTCGCCAACCAAGGATCGGAAGTAAATCTTATGCCCCTAACTATCTACACCCAACTAACGTCAAAAATGCCAGTCCCCACTCGTGTTAGGCTGTCCTTCGCTGGACATTCTTACGCGTACCCCCTGGGAATCGCAGAAGATGTGTTAGTTAATATCGCAGGATTCATGTATCCCGTTGATTTTATGATCATAGATGATAAGGGAGATGGATACATGCCATTAATCCTTGGGGCACCATTCCTCACCACCGCTAGAGCTGTCATTAAGTATGAAGGTAGGAAAATTGAGCTTAAGTCAGGAAAAAGAAAGATTAGCTTCCCCATGACCCCGCAATATGGGCAAGAGAGTTTGAGTTGGAGAAAGCTCAAAAACAAAATTGACACGTCACCTTGATGAGTGTCTAAATACTCATCATTTTATACTAATCTGAGCTGCCAAAACATCCAAAAACACTCAAATATGCATCAAAATACTTGAAATATCTTAGAAGTGTGTTTTATATGTTTCAAACGCAAAATATGCAAAAACAGATAAAAAAACGTACAAAGTTTGCATAATTGGCAGTTTCAGTCCCTCAAGTTTCATAAATTGGCAAAACTAGTCCCTGGTTATTCTAAAAACATGAAAAAGTCACCAAAGGTCATTTTTAATCATAAAGTTACATATTTAGTCCTTTGGTGCAAAGTTTCATAAAATTACAAGTTTAGTCCCTATACTTTGGAAATTGACATAAATGGTCCCTGGGATGTTAAAAACTTTGAGAAAAGCAATTTTGGTCCTTGTGCTAATAATATTTTGCAGGAATGGTCCTTGGTGATAAGTTTGGTGAAATTACATAATTGGTCCCTGAAGTTTGGTGAATTGACAGAAAAGGTCCCCGGTTATTGAAATATTGGAAAAATTACATTTTGGGTCCTTGGATTATTCAATGTTGGCAAATATGGTCCTTATAAATAAAATTGGAAAAATGCCACAACAGCCCCTCAACTTTGAAATAATTACAAAATTGGTCCTTGTGTAATTCTTACAACCAAACGGATCCTTAATATATAAATAACCAAACAAACAAACCCCTAATACAAACCCAAGCCCACCCTTTCTTTTGTCCAGCCCAACCAACAGCCCAGTCCACCCCACTTAAATAAAAACGGGTCAACGCCCAGTCAACCCAACCAAACCACTCCCTTCTCCTTTTCCCTCCCAATACCACCACCACCACACAGACCACTAAAACCACCATGGTTTTCACCCAACTTGCTGCCACCTCTCACCCACTATCCCACCACCTCACCACAACCCTCCAGCACCCCAATAAACCCGTAAAAACCTCACAAGCAACCTCCACGTGTCCCTTGGGATATTTTGGCGCCAAAAAGGTAATTTGAACGGCTGGGATTAATTAGACTAAATAAAGGGCCAAGATTGATTGGGAAAGTCTTGGAAAGCTGCTAGGATTTCAAAGAGTGATTATAAATACAAGAAGAAGCAGTAGTTATCATTGGTCATAGTTTTTATACCAATTTCGTAGTGTACTCTTTAATTTTCATGTTGAACTTTAATTTCAGTCTTAAATTAATGTTGTATCACGTTTTTAAAGTTAATGAAAGTTATTTCCAGTCTCAATTTTAGTTTCTCAGTTTGAATTCAAAATTTGTAAGTTTTGATTGAATTTGATACTTTGTTTCAAATCTCGTTAATTTTTACTGTTTCCTGTTCCATTTATCTCATTACAGTCTCATATAAGCTTGTTGAAGCTTTGTAGATCATTTAGAGGACTATTAATTAGTTTTACTTAAAAATCATAAAAATAGAAGAAAATAGAAATAAATTAAAAATCAGTATTCAAGGAGATTGAAGCAAGGAGCATGTGTGAATCTGGATGGCCATGGTTTAGGAGCTTTTTGGGAAGCTTTTAGGTTAGATAGTGGATCTTGGTTCCATTGTTCTCAGTCAGGATTGTGTGTAAGTTCCTTTTCCATTTCTTTGCATTTACTGTTTAAACTGCTTAGATATATGTTAATCTGTGTTTCCATGTTTGTTTTAGTGTAATGAAGTAAGTTTAATACATTTGTTTGCCTACTTGTCCATCAGATTTCTTGTTGCTCATTATTGTGTTAACTGCCATTTTAGCTAAAATATAGGATTTCTAGTTATAATTGTTATAATTGTTGTTTACATGTTCAAATCAGCTTAGTACATCATGTTAGGTCTTTTTGAATAAGTATTATGATCTTAATTTGCAATATCCAATTATAATTAAGTTTTCACTAATATAAAGGTGTGTTTGGATTTAACTGAGTACCTATGCTAAAGGGTGCTTGAGATATTGTTCTTGTTTGATTTATGTCACAACATGTTCCATTAGCTCAGGTAAACAATCAAATTCATTCATCCTTTGTAAAAAGTCAAAGTACACCTTTGATCCAATCTATTTAGTTAACTGTTTGGATTTGGATTCCATAATCATCATTGTGTGTTAAAATCTTGTTGTTGTTAGTTAATTTAGTCATACAGTAGCTTATTACATCATAAATAACTAGTAGGATTGATTAGAAACTCATATAAGTCAAAGTGTGAAGTTATTGAAAAAAGTCAAACAGTGTTTGTTCAGATTTTCACCAAATTATCAAGAATATTAGTGATTTTTGTGTTTGGACTTAAGGCCTGAAACTTGTTGTGTGTTAACTCTACCAGCTAAACCTTTGATTTTTATAAGTTTTATAATTTTGTGATTTTTTTAAGTGGACCAAAATGCCCATTGAACTGACCTGCAGGGCAAGCTAGTTGCCCTGTCTCAGCAAACCTCAGCTCACCCACCACCTTTGGTGGTATTTTGTGGTTAACCCAGTGGGTCCCACACCCCATAATTAGGCTTTTACAACCCCCTCCTACCAGGGAACAATAGTTGACCACTTGTTTGACCATTTGATCACTGGACCCCACCTGAATTTGCCCTTGAACCTTGTCCCTAATCTGTCTCAGATTCCAAAAAGCCAAGTGCTTATTTTGAGCTTATTGACTTATTCAGTGTACACCAAGTGCTTAATCTTACTCAAACTAGTTCACACAACTTATTTGGACTAGATTTCACCATAGTGGGTCCCACACAAGCTCAGTTGAGCTTATTTGCTTGTTTGGTCAACAAAGGTCAACTGTGGAGGTAATAAGCCCCCACAGTGCTTAATTTTAGCTTATAAAATAATTGTTTTTACAAAAGTTGTTTATTTTTAGGTATAATTTAGTTTTGTAAAAGAAAAATCCAGAAAAACAAATATAAAAATAAGTGATAGTTTCTATTTAATTTAATTTAATTTTAATTTTCATTTTTAGATTTTTATTAAGTAAGTTGTGTTTTTAGATTTTTAATAATTTCCTCTTAGGTTAAAGTAATTTTAATAATTTTTTCAGATTTTTATTTTGTAATTTAGTATTTATTAGAATTAATAATAGTTTTATTAATAATTAATCAATAAGTAAATTATAAATAGCATAATTAATTTTTATAAAGCAACACCTAGTTTTTATATTTTTTTATAGCTTTTATAAGTCATAAAATAGTTTTATAAAATTTTCCATAATTTTTTAGTTATAATATAGGACTTCTAGTTATAATTGTTATAATTGTTGTTTACATGTTCAAATCAGCTTAGTACATCATGTTAGGTCTTTTTGAATAAGTATTATGATCTTAATTTGCAATATGCAGTTATAATTAAGTTTTCACCAATATAAAGGTGTGTTTGGATTTAACTGAGCACCTATGCTAAAGGGTGCTTGAGATATTGTTCTTGTTTGATTTATGTCACAACATGTTCCATTAGCTCAGGTAAACAATCAAATTCAGTCATCCTTTGTAAAAAGTCAAAGTACACCTTTGATCCAATCTATTTAGTTAACTGTTTGGATTTGGATTCCATAATCATCATTGTGTGTTAAAATCTTGTTGTTGTTAGTTAATTTAGTCATACAGTAGCTTATTACATCATAAATAACTAGTAGGATTGATTAGAAACTCATATAAGTCAAAGTGTGAAGTAATTGAAAAAAGTCAAAAAGTGTTTGTTCAGATTTTCACCAAATTAGCAAGAATATTAGTGATTTTTGTGTTTGAACTTAAGGCCTGAAACTTGTTGTGTGTTAACTCTACCAGCTAAACCTTTGATTTTTATAAGTTTTATAATTTTGTGATTTTTTTAAGTGGACCAAAATGCCCATTGAACTGACCTGCAGGGCAAGCTAGTTGCCCTGTCTCAGCAAACCTCAGCTCACCCACCACCTTTGGTGGTATTTTGTGGTTAACCCAGTGGGTCCCACACCCCATAATTAGGCTTTTACAACCCCCCTCCTACCAGGGAACAATAGTTGACCACTTGTTTGACCATTTGATCACTGGACCCCACCTGAATTTGCCCTTGAACCTTGTCCCTAATCTGTCTCAGATTCCAAAAAGCCAAGTGCTTATTTTGAGCTTATTGACTTATTCAGTGTACACCAAGTGCTTAATCTTACTCAAACTAGTTCACACAACTTATTTGGACTAGATTTCACCATAGTGGGTCCCACACAAGCTCAGTTGAGCTTATTTGCTTGTTTGGTCAACAAAGGTCAACTGTGGAGGTAATAAGCCCCCACAGTGCTTAATTTTAGCTTATAAAATAATTGTTTTTACAAAAGTTGTTTATTTTTACGTATAATTTAGTTTTGTAAAAGAAAAATCCAGAAAAACAAATATAAAAATTAGTGATAGTTTCTATTTAATTTAATTTAATTTTAATTTTCATTTTTAGATTTTTATTAAGTAAGTTGTGTTTTTATATTTTTAATAATTTCCTCTTAGGTTAAAGTAATTTTTATAATTTTCTCAGATTTTTATTTTGTAATTTAGTATTTATTAGAATTAATAATAGTTTTATTAATAATTAATCAAAAAGTAAGTTATAAATAGCATAATTAATTTTTATAAAGCAACACCTAGTTTTTATATTTTTTTATAGCTTTTATAAGTCATAAAATAGTTTTATAAATTTTTCCATAATTTTCTAGTTATAATATACGACTTCTAGTTATAATTGTTATAATTGTTGTTTACATGTTCAAATCAGCTTAGTACATCATGTTAGGTCTTTTTGAATAAGTATTATGATCTTAATTTGCAATATGCAGTTATAATTAAGTTTTCACCAATATAAAGGTGTGTTTGGATTTAACTGAGCACCTATGCTAAAGGGTGCTTGAGATATTGTTCTTGTTTGATTTATGTCACAGCATGTTCCATTAGCTCAGGTAAACAATCAAATTCAGTCATCCTTTGTAAAAAGTCAAAGTACACCTTTGATCCAATCTATTTAGTTAACTGTTTGGATTTGGATTCCATAATCATCATTGTGTATTAAAATCTTGTTGTTGTTAGTTAATTTAGTCATACAGTAGCTTATTACATCATAAATAACTAGTAGGATTGATTAGAAACTCATATAAGTCAAAGTGTGAAGTTATTGAAAAAAGTCAAAAAGTGTTTGTTCAGATTTTCACCAAATTAGCAAGAATATTAGTGATTTTTGTGTTTGAACTTAAGGCCTGAAACTTGTTGTGTGTTAACTCTACCAGCTAAACCTTTGATTTTTATAAGTTTTATAATTTTGTGATTTTTTTAAGTGGACCAAAATGCCCATTGAACTGACCTGCAGGGCAAGCTAGTTGCCCTGTCTCAGCAAACCTCAGCTCACCCACCATCTTTGGTGGTATTTTGTGGTTAACCCAGTGGGTCCCACACCCCATAATTAGGCTTTTACAACCCCCCTCCTACCAGGGAACAATAGTTGACCACTTGTTTGACCATTTGATCACTGGACCCCACCTGAATTTGCCCTTGAACCTTGTCCCTAATCTGTCTCAGATTCCAAAAAGCCAAGTGCTTATTTTGAGCTTATTGACTTATTCAGTGTACACCAAGTGCTTAATCTTACTCAAACTAGTTCACACAACTTATTTGGACTAGATTTCACCATAGTGGGTCCCACACAAGCTCAGTTGAGCTTATTTGCTTGTTTGGTCAACAAAGGTCAACTGTGGAGGTAATAAGCCCCCACAGTGCTTAATTTTAGCTTATAAAATAATTGTTTTTACAAAAGTTGTTTATTTTTAGGTATAATTTAGTTTTGTAAAAGAAAAATCCAGAAAAACAAATATAAAAATAAGTGATAGTTTCTATTTAATTTAATTTAATTTTAATTTTCATTTTTAGATTTTTATTAAGTAAGTTGTGTTTTTATATTTCTAATAATTTCCTCTTAGGTTAAAGTAATTTTAATAATTTTCTCAGATTTTTATTTTGTAATTTAGTATTTATTAGAATTAATAATAGTTTTATTAATAATTAATCAAAAAGTAAGTTATAAATAGCATAATTAATTTTTATAAAGCAACACCTAGTTTTTATATTTTTTATAGCTTTTATAAGTCATAAAATAGTTTTATAAATTTTTCCATAATTTTCTAGTTATAATATAGGACTTCTAGTTATAATTGTTATAATTGTTGTTTACATGTTCAAATCAGCTTAGGTACATCATGTTAGGTCTTTTTGAATAAGTATTATGATCTTAATTTGCAATATGCAGTTATAATTAAGTTTTCACCAATATAAAGGTGTGTTTGGATTTAACTGAGCACCTATGCTAAAGGGTGCTTGAGATATTGTTCTTGTTTGATTTATGTCACAACATGTTCCATTAGCTCAGGTAAACAATCAAATTCAGTCATCCTTTGTAAAAAGTCAAAGTACACCTTTGATCCAATCTATTTAGTTAACTGTTTGGATTTGGATTCCATAATCATCATTGTGTATTAAAATCTTGTTGTTGTTAGTTAATTTAGTCATACAGTAGCTTATTACATCATAAATAACTAGTAGGATTGATTAGAAACTCATATAAGTCAAAGTGTGAAGTTATTGAAAAAAGTCAAAAAGTGTTTGTTCAGATTTTCACCAAATTAGCAAGAATATTAGTGATTTTTGTGTTTGAACTTAAGGCCTGAAACTTGTTGTGTGTTAACTCTACCAGCTAAACCTTTGATTTTTATAAGTTTTATAATTTTGTGATTTTTTTAAGTGGACCAAAATGCCCATTGAACTGACCTGCAGGGCAAGCTAGTTGCCCTGTCTCAGCAAACCTCAGCTCACCCACCATCTTTGGTGGTATTTTGTGGTTAACCCAGTGGGTCCCACACCCCATAATTAGGCTTTTACAACCCCCCTCCTACCAGGGAACAATAGTTGACCACTTGTTTGACCATTTGATCACTGGACCCCACCTGAATTTGCCCTTGAACCTTGTCCCTAATCTGTCTCAGATTCCAAAAAGCCAAGTGCTTATTTTGAGCTTATTGACTTATTCAGTGTACACCAAGTGCTTAATCTTACTCAAACTAGTTCACACAACTTATTTGGACTAGATTTCACCATAGTGGGTCCCACACAAGCTCAGTTGAGCTTATTTGCTTGTTTGGTCAACAAAGGTCAACTGTGGAGGTAATAAGCCCCCACAGTGCTTAATTTTAGCTTATAAAATAATTGTTTTTACAAAAGTTGTTTATTTTTAGGTATAATTTAGTTTTGTAAAAGAAAAATCCAGAAAAACAAATATAAAAATAAGTGATAGTTTCTATTTAATTTAATTTAATTTTAATTTTCATTTTTAGATTTTTATTAAGTAAGTTGTGTTTTTATATTTCTAATAATTTCCTCTTAGGTTAAAGTAATTTTAATAATTTTCTCAGATTTTTATTTTGTAATTTAGTATTTATTAGAATTAATAATAGTTTTATTAATAATTAATCAAAAAGTAAGTTATAAATAGCATAATTAATTTTTATAAAGCAACACCTAGTTTTTATATTTTTTATAGCTTTTATAAGTCATAAAATAGTTTTATAAATTTTTCCATAATTTTCTAGTTATAATATAGGACTTCTAGTTATAATTGTTATAATTGTTGTTTACATGTTCAAATCAGCTTAGGTACATCATGTTAGGTCTTTTTGAATAAGTATTATGATCTTAATTTGCAATATGCAGTTATAATTAAGTTTTCACCAATATAAAGGTGTGTTTGGATTTAACTGAGTACCTATGCTAAAGGGTGCTTGAGATATTGTTCTTGTTTGATTTATGTCACAACATGTTCCATTAGCTCAGGTAAACAATCAAATTCAGTCATCCTTTGTAAAAAGTCAAAGTACACCTTTGATCCAATCTATTTAGTTAACTGTTTGGATTTGGATTCCATAATCATCATTGTGTGGTAAAATCTTGTTGTTCTTAGTTAATTTAGTCATACAGTAGCTTATTACATCATAAATAACTAGTAGGATTGATTAGAAACTCATATAAGTCAAAGTGTGAAGTTATTGAAAAAAGTCAAAAAGTGTTTGTTCAGATTTTCACCAAATTATCAAGAATATTAGTGATTTTTATGTTTGGACTTAAGGCCTGAAACTTGTTGTGTGTTAACTCTACCAGCTAAACCTTTGATTTTTATAAGTTTTATAATTTTGTGATTTTTTTAAGTGGACCAAAATGCCCATTGAACTGACCTGCAGGGCAAGCTAGTTGCCCTGTCTCAGCAAACCTCAGCTCACCCACCATCTTTGGTGGTATTTTGTGGTTAACCCAGTGGGTCCCACACCCCATAATTAGGCTTTTACAACCCCCCTCCTACCAGGGAACAATAGTTGACCACTTGTTTGACCATTTGATCACTGGACCCCACCTGAATTTGCCCTTGAACCTTGTCCCTAATCTGTCTCAGATTCCAAAAAGCCAAGTGCTTATTTTGAGCTTATTGACTTATTCAGTGTACACCAAGTGCTTAATCTTACTCAAACTAGTTCACACAACTTATTTGGACTAGATTTCACCATAGTGGGTCCCACACAAGCTCAGTTGAGCTTATTTGCTTGTTTGGTCAACAAAGGTCAACTGTGGAGGTAATAAGCCCCCACAGTGCTTAATTTTAGCTTATAAAATAATTGTTTTTACAAAAGTTGTTTATTTTTACGTATAATTTAGTTTTGTAAAAGAAAAATCCAGAAAAACAAATATAAAAATAAGTGATAGTTTCTATTTAATTTAATTTAATTTTAATTTTCATTTTTAGATTTTTATTAAGTAAGTTGTGTTTTTATATTTTTAATAATTTCCTCTTAGGTTAAAGTAATTTTTATAATTTTCTCAGATTTTTATTTTGTAATTTAGTATTTATTAGAATTAATAATAGTTTTATTAATAATTAATCAAAAAGTAAGTTATAAATAGCATAATTAATTTTTATAAAGCAACACCTAGTTTTTATATTTTTTTATAGCTTTTATAAGTCATAAAATAGTTTTATAAATTTTTCCATAATTTTCTAGTTATAATATACGACTTCTAGTTATAATTGTTATAATTGTTGTTTACATGTTCAAATCAGCTTTGTACATCATGTTAGGTCTTTTTGAATAAGTATTATGATCTTAATTTGCAATATGCAGTTATAATTAAGTTTTCACCAATATAAAGGTGTGTTTGGATTTAACTGAGCACCTATGCTAAAGGGTGCTTGAGATATTGTTCTTGTTTGATTTATGTCACAGCATGTTCCATTAGCTCAGGTAAACAATCAAATTCAGTCATCCTTTGTAAAAAGTCAAAGTACACCTTTGATCCAATCTATTTAGTTAACTGTTTGGATTTGGATTCCATAATCATCATTGTGTATTAAAATCTTGTTGTTGTTAGTTAATTTAGTCATACAGTAGCTTATTACATCATAAATAACTAGTAGGATTGATTAGAAACTCATATAAGTCAAAGTGTGAAGTTATTGAAAAAAGTCAAAAAGTGTTTGTTCAGATTTTCACCAAATTAGCAAGAATATTAGTGATTTTTGTGTTTGAACTTAAGGCCTGAAACTTGTTGTGTGTTAACTCTACCAGCTAAACCTTTGATTTTTATAAGTTTTATAATTTTGTGATTTTTTTAAGTGGACCAAAATGCCCATTGAACTGACCTGCAGGGCAAGCTAGTTGCCCTGTCTCAGCAAACCTCAGCTCACCCACCATCTTTGGTGGTATTTTGTGGTTAACCCAGTGGGTCCCACACCCCATAATTAGGCTTTTACAACCCCCCTCCTACCAGGGAACAATAGTTGACCACTTGTTTGACCATTTGATCACTGGACCCCACCTGAATTTGCCCTTGAACCTTGTCCCTAATCTGTCTCAGATTCCAAAAAGCCAAGTGCTTATTTTGAGCTTATTGACTTATTCAGTGTACACCAAGTGCTTAATCTTACTCAAACTAGTTCACACAACTTATTTGGACTAGATTTCACCATAGTGGGTCCCACACAAGCTCAGTTGAGCTTATTTGCTTGTTTGGTCAACAAAGGTCAACTGTGGAGGTAATAAGCCCCCACAGTGCTTAATTTTAGCTTATAAAATAATTGTTTTTACAAAAGTTGTTTATTTTTAGGTATAATTTAGTTTTGTAAAAGAAAAATCCAGAAAAACAAATATAAAAATAAGTGATAGTTTCTATTTAATTTAATTTAATTTTAATTTTCATTTTTAGATTTTTATTAAGTAAGTTGTGTTTTTATATTTCTAATAATTTCCTCTTAGGTTAAAGTAATTTTAATAATTTTCTCAGATTTTTATTTTGTAATTTAGTATTTATTAGAATTAATAATAGTTTTATTAATAATTAATCAAAAAGTAAGTTATAAATAGCATAATTAATTTTTATAAAGCAACACCTAGTTTTTATATTTTTTATAGCTTTTATAAGTCATAAAATAGTTTTATAAATTTTTCCATAATTTTCTAGTTATAATATAGGACTTCTAGTTATAATTGTTATAATTGTTGTTTACATGTTCAAATCAGCTTAGGTACATCATGTTAGGTCTTTTTGAATAAGTATTATGATCTTAATTTGCAATATGCAGTTATAATTAAGTTTTCACCAATATAAAGGTGTGTTTGGATTTAACTGAGTACCTATGCTAAAGGGTGCTTGAGATATTGTTCTTGTTTGATTTATGTCACAACATGTTCCATTAGCTCAGGTAAACAATCAAATTCAGTCATCCTTTGTAAAAAGTCAAAGTACACCTTTGATCCAATCTATTTAGTTAACTGTTTGGATTTGGATTCCATAATCATCATTGTGTGTTAAAATCTTGTTGTTCTTAGTTAATTTAGTCATACAGTAGCTTATTACATCATAAATAACTAGTAGGATTGATTAGAAACTCATATAAGTCAAAGTGTGAAGTTATTGAAAAAAGTCAAAAAGTGTTTGTTCAGATTTTCACCAAATTATCAAGAATATTAGTGATTTTTGTGTTTGAACTTAAGGCCTGAAACTTGTTGTGTGTTAACTCTACCAGCTAAACCTTTGATTTTTATAAGTTTTATAATTTTGTGATTTTTTTAAGTGGACCAAAATGCCCATTGAACTGACCTGCAGGGCAAGCTAGTTGCCCTGTCTCAGCAAACCTCAGCTCACCCACCACCTTTGGTGGTATTTTGTGGTTAACCCAGTGGGTCCCACACCCCATAATTAGGCTTTTACAACCCCCTCCTACCAGGGAACAATAGTTGACCACTTGTTTGACCATTTGATCACTGGACCCCACCTGAATTTGCCCTTGAACCTTGTCCCTAATCTGTCTCAGATTCCAAAAAGCCAAGTGCTTATTTTGAGCTTATTGACTTATTCAGTGTACACCAAGTGCTTAATCTTACTCAAACTAGTTCACACAACTTATTTGGACTAGATTTCACCATAGTGGGTCCCACACAAACTCAGTTGAGCTTATTTGCTTGTTTGGTCAACAAAGGTCAACTGTGGAGGTAATAAGCCCCCACAGTGCTTAATTTTAGCTTATAAAATAATTGTTTTTACAAAAGTTGTTTATTTTTAGGTATAATTTAGTTTTGTAAAAGAAAAATCCAGAAAAACAAATATAAAAATAAGTGATAGTTTCTATTTAATTTAATTTAATTTAATTTTAATTTTCATTTTTAGATTTTTATTAAGTAAGTTGTGTTTTTATATTTTTAATAATTTCCTCTTAGGTTAAAGTAATTTTAATAATTTTCTCAGATTTTTATTTTGTAATTTAGTATTTATTATAATTAATAATAGTTTTATTAATAATTAATCAATAAGTAAGTTATAAATAGCATAATTAATTTTTATAAAGCAACACCTAGTTTTTATATTTTTTTATAGCTTTTATAAGTCATAAAATAGTTTTATAAATTTTTCCATAATTTTCTAGTTATAATATAGGACTTCTAGTTATAATTGTTATAATTGTTGTTTACATGTTCAAATCAGCTTAGTACATCATGTTAGGTCTTTTTGAATAAGTATTATGATCTTAATTTGCAATATGCAGTTATAATTAAGTTTTCACCAAGATAAAGGTGTGTTTGGATTTAACTAAGCACCTATGCTAAAGGGTGCTTGAGATATTGTTCTTGTTTGATTTATGTCACAACATGTTCCATTAGCTCAGGTAAACAATCAAATTCAATCATCCTTTGTAAAAAATCAAAGTACACCTTTGATCCAATCTATTTAGTTAACTGTTTGGATTTGGATTCCATAATCATCATTGTGTGTTAAAATCTTGTTGTTCTTAGTTAATTTAGTCATACAGTAGCTTATTACATCATAAATAACTAGTAGGATTGATTAGAAACTCATATAAGTCAAAGTGTGAAGTTATTGAAAAAAGTCAAAAAGTGTTTGTTCAGATTTTCACCAAATTATCAAGAATATTAGTGATTTTTATGTTTGGACTTAAGGCCTGAAACTTGTTGTGTGTTAACTCTACCAGCTAAACCTTTGATTTTTATAAGTTTTATAATTTTGTGATTTTTTTAAGTGGACCAAAATGCCCATTGAACTGACCTGCAGGGCAAGCTAGTTGCCCTGTCTCAGCAAACCTCAGCTCATCCACCACCTTTGGTGGTATTTTGTGGTTAACCCAGTGGGTCCCACACCCCATAATTAGGCTTTTACAACCCCCTCCTACCAGGGAACAATAGTTGACCACTTGTTTGACCATTTGATCACTGGACCCCACCTGAATTTGCCCTTGAACCTTGTCCCTAATCTGTCTCAGATTCCAAAAAGCCAAGTGCTTATTTTGAGCTTATTGACTTATTCAGTGTACACCAAGTGCTTAATCTTACTCAAACTAGTTCACACAACTTATTTGGACTAGATTTCACCATAGTGGGTCCCACACAAGCTCAGTTGAGCTTATTTGCTTGTTTGGTCAACAAAGGTCAACTGTGGAGGTAATAAGCCCCCACAGTGCTTAATTTTAGCTTATGAAATAATTGTTTTTACAAAAGTTGTTTATTTTTAGGTATAATTTAGTTTTGTAAAAGAAAAATCCAGAAAAACAAATATAAAAATAAGTGATAGTTTCTATTTAATTTTAATTTTCATTTTTAGATTTTTATTAAGTAAGTTGTGTTTTTATATTTTTAATAATTTCCTCTTAGGTTAAAGTAATTTTAATAATTTTCTCAGATTTTTATTTTGTAATTTAGTATTTATTAGAATTAATAATAGTTTTATTAATAATTAATCAAAAAGTAAGTTATAAATAGCATAATTAATTTTTATAAAGCAACACCTAGTTTTTATATTTTTTTTATAGCTTTTATAAGTCATAAAATAGTTTTATAAATTTTTCCATAATTTTCTAGTTATAATATAGGACTTCTAGTTATAATTGTTATAATTGTTGTTTACATGTTCAAATCAGCTTAGTATATCATGTTAGGTCTTTTTGAATAAGTATTATGATCTTAATTTGCAATATGCATTTATAATTAAGTTTTCACCAATATAAAGGTGTGTTTGGATTTAACTGAGTACCTATGCTAAAGGGTGCTTGAGATATTGTTCTTGTTTGATTTATGTCACAACATGTTCCATTAGCTCAGGTAAACAATCAAATTCAGTCATCCTTTGTAAAAAGTGAAAGTACACCTTTGATCCAATCTATTTAGTTAACTGTTTGGATTTGGATTCCATAATCATCATTGTGTGTTAAAATCTTGTTGTTCTTAGTTAATTTAGTCATACAGTAGCTTATTACATCATAAATAACTAGTAGGATTGATTAGAAACTCATATAAGTCAAAGTGTGAAGTTATTGAAAAAAGTCAAAAAGTGTTTGTTCAGATTTTCACTAAATTAGCAAGAATATTAGAGATTTTTATGTTTGGACTTAAGGCCTGAAACTTGTTGTGTGTTAACTCTACCAGCTAAACCTTTGATTTTTATAAGTTTTATAATTTTGTGATTTTTTTAAGTGGACCAAAATGCCCATTGAACTGACCTGCAGGGCAAGCTAGTTGCCCTGTCTCAGCAAACCTCAGCTCACCCACCACCTTTGGTGGTATTTTGTGGTTAACCCAGTGGGTCCCACACCCCATAATTAGGCTTTTACAACCCCCTCCTACCAGGGAACAATAGTTGACCACTTGTTTGACCATTTGATCACTGGACCCCACCTGAATTTGCCCTTGAACCTTGTCCCTAATCTGTCTCAGATTCCAAAAAGCCAAGTGCTTATTTTGAGCTAATTGACTTATTCAGTGTACACCAAGTGCTTAATCTTACTCAAACTAGTTCACACAACTTATTTGGACTAGATTTCACCATAGTGGGTCCCACACAAGCTCAGTTGAGCTTATTTGCTTGTTTGGTCAACAAAGGTCAACTGTGGAGGTAATAAGCCCCCACAGAGCTTAATTTTAGCTTATAGAATAATTGTTTTTACAAAAGTTGTTTATTTTTAGGTATAATTTAGTTTTGTAAAAGAAAAATCCAGAAAAACAAATATCAAAATAAGTGATAGTTTCTATTTAATTTAATTTAATTTTAATTTTCATTTTTAGATTTTTATTAAGTAAGTTGTGTTTTTATATTTTTAAAAATTTCCTCTTAGGTTAAAGTAATTTTAATAATTTTCTCAGATTTTTATTTTGTAATTTAGTATTTATTAGAATTAATAATAGTTTTATTAATAATTAATCAATAAGTAAGTTATAAATAGCATAATTAATTTTTATAAAGCAACACCTAGTTTTTATATTTTTTTATAGCTTTTATAAGTCATAAAATAGTTTTATAAATTTTTCCATAATTTTCTAGTTATAGTATAGGACTTCTAGTTATAATTGTTATAATTGTTGTTTACATGTTCAAATCAGCTTAGTACATCATGTTAGGTCTTTTTGAATAAGTATTATGATCTTAATTTGCAATATGCAGTTATAATTAAGTTTTCACCAATATAAAGGTATGTTTGGATTTAACTGAGCACCTATGCTAAAGGGTGCTTGAGATATTGTTCTTGTTTGATTTATGTCACAACATGTTCCATTAGCTCAGGTAAACAATCAAATTCAGTCATCCTTTGTAAAAAGTCAAAGTACACCTTTGATCCAATCTATTTAGTTAACTGTTTGGATTTGGATTCCATAATCATCATTGTGTGTTAAAATCTTGTTGTTGTTAGTTAATTTAGTCATACAGTAGCTTATTACATCATAAATAACTAGTAGGATTGATTAGAAACTCATATAAGTCAAAGTGTGAAGTTATTGAAAAAAGTCAAAAAGTGTTTGTTTAGATTTTCACCAAATTAGCAAGAATATTAGTGATTTTTGTGTTTGAACGTAAGGCCTGAAACATGTTGTGTGTTAACTCTACCAGCTAAACCTTTGATTTTTATAAGTTTTATAATTTTGTGATTTTTTTAAGTGGACCAAAATGCCAATTGAACTGACCTGCAGGGCAAGCTAGTTGCCCTGTCTCAGTAAACCTCAGCTCACCCACCACCTTTGGTTGTATTTTGTGGTTAACCCAGTGGGTCCCACACCCCATAATTAGGCTTTTACAACCCCCCTCCTACCAGGGAACAATAGTTGACCACTTGTTTGACCATTTGATCACTGGACCCCACCTGAATTTGCCCTTGAACCTTGTCCCTAATCTGTCTCAGATTCCAAAAAGCCAAGTGCTTATTTTGAGCTTATTGACTTATTCAGTGTACACCAAGTGCTTAATCTTACTCAAACTAGTTCACACAACTTATTTGGACTAGATTTCACCATAGTGGGTCCCACACAAGCTCAGTTGAGCTTATTTGCTTGTTTGGTCAACAAAGGTCAACTGTGGAGGTAATAAGCCCCCACAGTGCTTAATTTTAGCTTATAAAATAATTGTTTTTACAAAATTTGTTTATTTTTAGGTATAGTTTAGTTTTGTAAAAGAAAAATCCAGAAAAACAAATATAAAAATAAGTGATAGTTTCTATTTAATTTAATTTAATTTTAATTTTCATTTTTAGATTTTTATTAAGTAAGTTGTGTTTTTATATTTTTAATAATTATAATTTTCTCAGATTTTTATTTTGTAATTTAGTATTTATTAGAATTAATAATAGTTTTATTAATAATTAATCAATAAGTAAGTTATAAATAGCATAATTAATGTTTATAAAGCAACACCTAGTTTTTATATTTTTTTATAGCTTTTATAAGTCATAAAATAGTTTTATAAATTTTTCCATAATTTTCTAGTTATAATATAGGACTTCTAGTTATAATTGTTATAATTGTTGTTTACATGTTCAAATCAGCTTAGTACATCATGTTAGGTCTTTTTGAATAAGTATTATGATCTTAATTTGCAATATGCAGTTATAATTAAGTTTTCACCAATATAAAGGTGTGTTTGGATTTAACTGAGCACCTGTGCTAAAGGGTGCTTGAGATATTGTTCTTGTTTGATTTATGTCACAACATGTTCCATTAGCTCAGGTAAACAATCAAATTCAGTCATCCTTTGTAAAAAGTCAAAGTACACCTTTGATCCAATCTATTTAGTTAACTGTTTGGATTTGGATTCCATAATCATCATTGTGTGTTAAAATCTTGTTGTTGTTAGTTAATTTGGTCATACAGTAGCTTATTACATCATAAATAACTAGTAGGATTGATTAGAAACTCATATAAGTCAAAGTGTGAAGTTATTGAAAAAAGTCAAAAAGTGTTTGTTCAGATTTTCACCAAATTAGCAAGAATATTAGTGATTTTTGTGTTTGAACGTAAGGCCTGAAACTTGTTGTGTGTTAACTCTACCAGCTAAACCTTTGATTTTTATAAGTTTTATAATTTTGTGATTTTTTTAAGTGGACCAAAATGCCCATTGAATTGACCTGCAGGGTAAGCTAGTTGCCCTGTCTCAGCAAACCTCAGCTCACCCACCACCTTAGGTGGTATTTTGTGGTTAACCCAGTGGGTCCCACACCCCATAATTAGGCTTTTACAACCCCCCTCCTACCAGGGAACAATAGTTGACCACTTGTTTGACCATTTGATCACTGGACCCCACCTGAATTTGGCCTTGAACCATGTCCCTAATCTGTCTCAGATTCCAAAAAGCCAAGTGCTTATTTTGAGCTTATTGACTTATTCAGTGTACACCAAGTGCTTAATCTTACTCAAACTAGTTCACACAACTTATTTGGACTAGATTTCACCATAGTGGGTCCCACACAAGCTCAGTTGAGCTTATTTGCTTGTTTGGTCAACAAAGGTCAACTATGGAGGTAATAAGCCCCCACAGTACTTAATTTTAGCTTATAAAATAATTGTTTTTACAAAATTTGTTTATTTTTAGGTATAATTTAGTTTTGTAAAAGAAAAATCCAGAACAACAAATATAAAAATAAGTGATAGTTTCTATTTAATTTAATTTAATTTTAATTTTCATTTTTAGATTTTTATTAAGTAAGTTGTGTTTTTATATTTTTAATAATTTCCTCTTAGGTTAAAGTAATTTTAGTAATTTTCTCAGATTTTTATTTTGTAATTTAGTATTTATTAGAATTAATAATAGTTTTATTAATAATTAATCAATAAGTAAGTTATAAATAGCATAATTAATTTTTATAAAGCAACACCTAGTTTTTATATTTTTATATAGCTTTTATAAGTCATAAAATAGTTTTATAAATTTTTCTATAATTTTCTAAGTGAATTTAGTACTATTAGTAATTTAAATTAGTTTAAATAGTTTAATTAAGATAAATAGTTTTTAATTAATAGAAAATTCATAAAAAGACAAAATATTTATTTTTATTTTTTATACTTTCTTCAAGTTCTAATTTAAGTTTAGAAATTATTTTTACAAGTTTTTAGTTTAATTTGTAGTATTTATAATTTTTAGTTTGATATAAATTAGTTTTAATTAAATAGTTAAATAAGTTTTTAATTAAATAATTAATAATAAATAATAAAATAATCTAAAAAATAATTTTCTTTTTAATTTAATTTTCTTTTAAGTTTAAGTTTATAGAATTTTCATTCTTAACCCCTTTAGTTTATTTTTCCTTAAAACTCACTTTTTTCTCAGTACGCAGTCGCGTCTGATTTTAATTTGGTGTACGTTTAAACGTTTTAGATATCTAGGTTTACGTAACAACTCTTATAGCTTATTGAAGTCATTTTATTTTATATAACCTTAGATTAATCACACACACACACACACACACTTATACCTCTCCTGTTCACATTCACTCGATCACAGACTCGTTTTTAATACCATCACAACCTCGTTGGGACATTACGACCCGGGGAAACACTGTATTCCACGGAAGCATTTGCCTCAGCTGTTTGACTATTATAATTGACCATTCACAAGTGGTTGACCAATAATTATCTGACTGTTTGAGGCGAATCAAAATTTGGCGCCGCTGCCGGAGAGGTTGTTCGCTTATTCTAAACGATTTTGCGTATTTGTAAACCTGAATACACGCTCATTATACATTTATCCATCCTTGCTCATATTATTATCATATAAAACCAAAACTGTTCCCGAAAACTTTTTAAAATCAGTTTTCAACGAACACAAAAAAAAAAAAAAAAAACCAAAAACATTTTCCTTCTTATTAGTACTACAAAAACTTTCAAAAATACCAAAAATATTCATCCCTTTACCCTCTATCCTTTTAATTCTACCTTCTTCCACTTGTCCCTAATTGATTCTAATGGTATCTCTCGATGACGATTTCTTTGAACAAATGGCCTTTAAAAGCAAAGTTGAAAAACTTACGGCCTGGTCAAAAATGTTGAGATGTCGTGTTCATTATGATGGACCTTCGATTCCTATTCCCTCTCTGGTGAGGGAAAGAGATCATGAAACCGAGGTGACAAAGGACCCTGTACTTTCCTCTGAAAATGAAACTGCTAAATATGTCCAACCTACGGTTGTCCAAGAATCTAAGCTCACAATTGATCCTAACCTTTCACGGTTTACGGTTAAAAGTTTGTCAAGCAAACGTATAGAGCTTAGGGCAGTGACTGAAAAGAACGATTTGCCTAATCTTCACATTTATCAAAAACAAAAACCAGAGACCATAACGGAAGTGGTGGAAATTTCTAGCTCTCAGAGCACACCACTTTTCCCACCTCCAGATTTTGTTCCTTGTGTCGGTTGTGGTGAGCCGCTTTTCGGTTTTCCATGTCGTTGGTGTACATGTGAACAATGTGGTAATGATAATCAAGACGGGAGTTGTTTGTTTTGTGGATCGAGTAATTCATTTGCTTATGATCCTAATCAAAACTCATTCAACGACTCCTCAAATTTTTCCAACTACCCATCACATTCATACGAGCAAGAATCATATTATCCAAATATCAATGATGCTTCGTATCAAAATACACCAAGCCAGACTCAATAGTTTTACTATTGTGAGTACTGTGGAGGTCCACAATTTAGCTCTGATTGTCAAACAAGGAATCCATTTCCTTGTAACAATTACGACTATTCGTTTCAAGACCCACCTCCACAGTGCCAAATGATTCAAGCAACTCCTCATATCCAGCAAGACCTTTATATAGAGGTTCTTGAGAAACTTAAAGATCTTAAGGAGGAGTTGGCTAATATGTCGTCTCTCAATGCACCAAGTTTATCTTGTGTACATTGTGGGGGTCCTCATGATGATTTTCAATGTCAACCATATTATAAACCTGAACATTGTTCTAGTTCTTATACATTCGGTTTTGACACATCCACACCCCCACAGTCTCCACTCACTCAATATTCTCGTGATAAATCTATCTCGGAATTACTTGCTGAAAAACATGCTGCTAGAAACGAAAGAAGCATGGAAGAATTACTAGTCTTAGAACAAGCAGCTATAACACGTACCAAATTTCACAATGCTGTTTTTCTCGATGAGGATGATGAAAGTGATGATACCTCATCAAGTTCATCAGTTGAGACTCCTTCCATGGAAATACAGGGAGAAAAGAATATAACTGAATCACCAGCAGTAGAAATAATGGAACTTGTAGACTCCATTACTGCTAGTCCTTCTCATCTCCCTAAGTATGATGTTATCACACCCGAGGTTCCCACTCACTCTCTGAGCATGGGGGACGAGCATCTTGACACTGTTCCTAAAAAGGAATCGTACGAATTCATAAAGTCTAGTGTTGAGAACCTTGTCTCAATCCCAAGTGAGTTACAGGGAATTCTTGAGCATGTGTGTGATATCCCTCCCCCTCTTGTCTTTCCAAATGATCATATTGAGATGCTCTCTGATTCTGATGAGAACTATTCTTTATCTTGTGGAGACATAAGTTATGTGGGGGAATTACCTTCTGAGCTTGTCAACTCAGAAGAAGAGAATGAGGAAGAAATAATCCAAGACGAAGCTCTTCGTCTTACTTTACTAAATGCTAATCTTCTCATTTCTAGAATCGAGGCTTTTAATGAAGAGCCTATTTCATCTCCTATCCCCGTCAAGGATAGTGAGATTTTGATCAATGATTCTATTCCGGAATTGCAAACGTTCCATTTTGATCAAACGGGAGAAAAGATAAGTGGTATCACCACTTCTCATTCTTATAATTCTCTTCCCGTTTATGAATCATTTACTATTGAGGAGTTCCCCAGTGAACTCACTCAATTCAATTCTGAATATGATTCATTCACCTTTGAGGAGTTCTCCGGTGAACTCACTCATATCATATCTCCATCGGAGTATGATAACTTTTATTTTGATCTAGAGATACCCATAATATGTCTTGATCAAACGAGCTTAAAAGAGGAGATTCATGAAACAATGAATTCTCCTATTGAAGATGAGGAATTAATCATGATCTTCATCATGACTTTCTTTCTTTTCTTCGTATATCCCGTGGCTTCTCCTATTCTTCACTCTTTCGGGAGTGAAGACATTATCTTTGATCCTGGCATTCTCATTTATAAATTATGAGCCGGGTACTTATCTCATCGGTGTGGAACTTTCACGTGCTTCAAATGTTTATCCAAACATCTTGAATGAAAGTCCGGTGCAGATTGTCTCTTCCACCTCCCCATGGACAAATAAATTCGGGGTCGAGTCAAGCTAGCGACTCGGTAAATAAAAACAGTAGCATTTACTTAGGGTTTTCACCCTAAGTGTGGGGGAGATACCCCACATGTTGTATATATGTATATATCCTTATATAAAAAAAATGTGTGTACATAAACTTAAATAAAGGCTATAGAATATTTTTCTTCTTACGTTCTAAGTGTTGGTTTAACACCCAGTACTTTGAATATTGAGGACAATATTCAGTTCTAAGTGTGGGGGGAGATTCGTTATTCTACCGAATTTAAACACATGTTCCATCAAGAACCCCCATTTTAGCCCAAATTTTAAAATTTTTTCTCACTTAGAATGCAATAAATGGTTATCAGTCTGCCATGTCTAACCCACATAAGGATTGGCTAATCCAGGAGCAAACGGTTCTTGGTAAAGATAACTCAAACCCGTTTATGGCTTGCAATTTGCCCAAAATTGTATGGTTCCTCAACTCCCCATCATCCTCAAAAGATAATGAGTTGGCTAGCCCGCAAGATTATGGCTTGTGGTAAAGGCCGTGGAAAAACCATAATTGGTAATCAGCTCACCAAGATGTTGACTATTCCATCAAGAGTTGGCTAGTCCAGAAGCAAACGGCTTTTGGTAAAGACTAATCAAATCCGTTGATAACTGGTGATTTGCTCAAAATCACACGGTTATCAGGTGTGCCACAGTTCTTACATCTGGCTACTCCAGAAGTGATGGATTTTGGTAAAGAGTTTTTCAAATCCATTAAGTTTTTCTCAAAAGATTGCTAGAGACTAGCAATAGTTTAGTGTGGGGGATTGATGAGTGTCTAAATACTCATCATTTTATACTAATCTAAGCTGCCAAAACATCCAAAAACACTCAAATATGCATCAAAATACTTGAAATATCTTAGAAGTGTGTTTTATATGTTTCAAACGCAAAATATGCAAAAACAGATAAAAACGTACAAAGTTTGCATAATTGGCAGTTTCAGTCTCTCAAGTTTCATAAATTGGCAAAACTAGTCCCTGGTTATTCTAAAAACATGAAAAAGTCACCAAAGGTCCTTTTTAATCATAAAGTTACATATTTAGTCCTTTGGTGCAAAGTTTCATAAAATTACAAGTTTAGTCCCTATACTTTGGAAATTGACATAAATGGTCCCTGGGATGTTAAAAACTTTGAGAAAAGAAATTTTGGTCCTTGTGCTAATAATATTTTGCAGGAATGGTCCTTGGTGATAAGTTTAGTGAAATTACATAATTGGTCCCTGAAGTTTGGTGAATTGACAGAAAAGGTCCCCGGTTATTGAAATATTGGAAAAATTACATTTTGGGTCCTTGGATTATTCAATGTTGGGAAATATGGTCCTTATAAATAAAATTGGAAAAATGCCACAACAGCCCCTCAACTTTGAATTAATTACAAAATTGGTCCTTGTGTAATTCTTACAACCAAACGGATCCTTAATATATAAATAACCAAACAAACAAACCCCTAATACAAACCCAAGCCCACCCTTTCTTTTGTCCAGCCCAACCAACAGCCCAGTCCACCCCACTTAAATAAAAATGGGTCAACGCCCGGTCAACCCAACCAAACCACTCCCTTCTCCTTTTCCCTCCCAATACCACCACCACCACACAGACCACTAAAACCACCATGGTTTTCACCCAACTTGCTGCCACCTCTCACCCACTATCCCACCACCTCACCACAACCCTCCAGCACCCCAATAAACCCGTAAAAACCTCACAAGCAACCTCCACGTGTCCCTTGGGATATTTTGGCGCCAAAAAGGTGATTTGAACGGCTGGGATTAATTAGACTAAATCAAGGGCCAAGATTGATTGGGAAAGTCTTGGAAAGCTGCTAGGATTTCAAAGAGTGATTATAAATACAAGAAGAAGCAGTAGTTATCATTGGTCATAGTTTTTAGACCAATTTCCTAGTGTACTCTTTAATTTTCATGTTGAACTTTAATTTCAGTCTTAAATTAATGTTGTATCACGTTTTTAAAGTTAATGAAAGTTATTTCCAGCCTCAATTTTAATTTTTCAGTTTGAATTCAAAATTTGCATGTTTTGATTGAATTTGATACTTTGTTTCAAATCTTGTTAATTTTTACTGTTTCCTGGCCCATTTATCTCATTACAGTCTCATATAAGCTTGTTGAAGCTTTGTAGATCATTTAGAGGACAATTAATCAGTTTTACTTAAAAATCATAAAAATAGAAGAAAATAGAAATAAATTAAAAATAGTATTCAAGGAGCTTAGTACATCATGTTAGGACTTTTTGAATAAGTATTATGATCTTAATTTGCAATATGTAGTTATAATTAAGTTTTCACCAATATAAAGGTGTGTTTGGATTTAACTGAGTACCTATGCTAAAGGGTGCTTGAGATATTGTTCTTGTTTGATTTATGTCACAACATGTTCCATTAGCTCAGGTAAACAATCAAATTCAGTCATCCTTTGTAAAAAGTCGAAGTACACCTTTGATCCAATCTATTTAGTTAACTGTTTGGATTTGGATTCCATAATCATCATTGTGTGTTAAAATCTTGTTGTTATTAGTTAATTTAGTCATACAGTAGCTTATTACATCATAAATAACTAGTAGGATTGATTAGAAACTCATATAAGTCAAAGTGTGAAGTTATTGAAAAAAGTCAAAAGTGTTTGTTCAGATTTTCACCAAATTAGCAAGAATATTAGTGATTTTTGTGTTTGGATTTAAGGCCTGAAACTTGTTGTGTGTTAACTCTACCAGCTAAACCTTTGATTTTTATAAGTTTTATAATTTTGTGATTTTTTTAAGTGGACCAAAATGCCCATGGAACTGACCTGCAGGGCAAGCTAGTTGCCCTGTCTCACCAAACCTCAGCTCACCCACCACATTTGGTGGTATTTTGTGGTTAACCCAGTGGGTCCCACACCCCATAATTGGGCTTTTACAACCCCCCTCCTACCAGGGAACAATAGTTGACCACTTGTTTGACCATTTGATCACTGGACCCCACCTGAATTTGCCCTTGAACCTTGTCCCTAATCTGTCTCAGATTCCAAAAAGCCAAGTGCTTATTTTGAGCTTATTCAATGTACACCAAGTGCTTAATCTTACTCAAACTAGTTCACACAACTTATTTGGACTAGATTTCACCATAGTGGGTCCCACACAAGCTCAGTTGAGCTTATTTGCTTGTTTGGTCAACAAAGGTCAACTATGAAGGTAATAAGCCCCCACAGTGCTTAATTTTAGCTTATAAAATAATTGTTTTTACAAAAGTTGTTTATTTTTAGGTATAATTTAGTTTTGTAAAAGAAAAATCCAGAAAAACAAATATAAAAATAAGTGATTGTTTCTATTTAATTTAATTTAATTTGTAGTATTTATAATTTTTAGTTTGACATAAATTAGTTTTAATTAAATAGTTAAATAAGTTTTTAATTAAATAATTAATAATAAATAATAAAATAATCTAAAAAATAATTTTCTTTTTAATTTAATTTTCTTTTAAGTTTAAGTTTATAGAATTTTCATTTTTAACCCCTATAGTTTATTTTTCCTTAAAATTCACCTTTTTCTCAGTACGCGGTCGCGTCTGATTTTAATTTGGTGTACGTTTAAACGTTTTAGATATCTAGGTTTACGTAACAACTCTTATAGCTTATTTAAGTCATTTTATTTTATAAAACCTTAGATTAATCACCCACACACACATATACCTTTCCTGTTCACATTCACTCGATCACAGACTCGTTTTTAATACCATCACAACCTCGTTAGGACATTACGACTCGGGGAAACACTGTATTCCACGGAAGCATTTGCCTCAGCTGTTTGACTATTATAATTGACCATTCACAAGTGGTTGACCAATAATTATCTGACTGTTTGAGGCGAATCAAAATTTGGCGCCGCTGCCGGGGAGGTTGTGCGATTATTCTAAACGATTTTGCGTCTTTGTGAACCTGAATACACGCTCATTGTACATTTATCCATCCTTGTTCATATTATTATCATATAAAACCAAAACTATTCCTGAAAACTTTTTAAAATTAGTTTTCAACGAACAAAAAAAAAAAAAAAAAAAAAACAAAAACAAAAACATTTTCCTTCTTATTAGTACTACAAAAACTTTCAAAAATACCAAAAATATTCATCCCTTTACCCTCTATCATTTTAATTCTACCTTCTTCCACTTGTCCCGTAATTGATTCTAATGGCATCTCTCGATGACGATTTCTTTGAACAAAGGGCCTTTAAAAGCAAAGTTGAAAAACTTACGGCCTGGTCAAAAATGTTGAGATGTCGTGTTGATTATGATGGACCTTCGATTCCTATTCCCTCTCCGGCGAGGGAAAGAGATCATGAAACCGAGGTGACAAAGGACCCTGTAATTTCCTCTGAAAATGAAACTGCTAAATATGTCCAACCTACGGTTGTCCAAGAATCTAAGCTCATAATTGATCCTAACCTTTCACGGTTTACGGTTAAAAGTTTGTCAAGCAAACGTATAGAGCTTAGGGCAGTGACTGAAAAGAACGATTTGCCTAATCTTCACATTTATCAAAAACAAAAACCAGAGACCATAACGGAAGTGGTGGAAATTCCTAGCTCTCAGAGCACACCACTTGTCCCACCTCCAGATTTTGTTCCTTGTGTCGGTTGTGGTGAGCCGCTTTTTGGTTTTCCATGTCGTTGGTGTACATGTGAACAATGTGGTAATGATAATCAAGACGGGAGTTGTTTGTTTTGTGGATCGAGTAATTCATTTGCTTATGATCCTAATCAAAACTCATTCAACGACTCCTCAAATTTTTCCAACTTCCCATCACATTCGTACGAGCAAGAATCATATTATCCAAGTATCAATGATGCTTCGTATCAAAATACACCAAGCCAGACTCAACAGTTTTACTGTTGTGAGTACTGTGGAGGTGATGAAGCAAAAAATGATCCGTTTTTAGGGGGTCATTTAAGCCCGAATCCGAATTTATTTGATCAAATATTGCCCTAAATCGTTCCTTTTGTGATTTTAGGTACTTTGGGAGTGAAATCTGGAAAAGGAAGCAATTCGGACGTTTTTGGAGCATAAAAGTGAAGAAAACGCCAAAGTCTTAATTTTCCATGCTAGGAACAGTAGGTGACGGCGTCAAGAGCAAATTTCATGAATTTCCATGACGACCCAGAACAGATTTGACGGCGTCACGTAGGAAGGGCGTCAAGAGTAAAAGAGTCATGACGGCCTGGAAGTGTATAAGTCTTGACGGCGTCAGAAGTAGATCTAGGCAGTTCGAGGATTGTTTTGGCGGCGAGGTGACGGCGTCACAAGTTTATTCTTGACGCCGTCAAACCTATTTTTCTATATATAGTTTTCTAATTTTTCACATTTAAAGAGAGAAGTTTTGGGAGAAACCCTAAGTACGATTTTGGTGTAACTTTACAGGTTTTTCAAGGGTTCCAACCCCTTGATACCTTGCATGATTAATCAAGATAAGTGTTCTTCTAATTCAATCAATATGTCTATGTGTTGGTTGTCTATATCATGTTCTTGTCTTAATTCTATCATGCTAGGCTAGATCTCTTTTGTGTTTGCTTAGATCCAATGAAACCTAGATATTGATTATGTGTTGATTACTTGTTTATTCTTGTCTTGGATGAATGATTTATATGTTAGGCTTAAGAAAACTGGCAGATCTCCAATTGGTAACACGCTTGAACGTCTTAAGAAACATGAACCAACGCGCACTAGGTCTTTATTGGTTGTATTTAATGCATGAGCTACTGTTTACAATCCCTATAGTTGTGCTGGGCATGGTGTAGGAGGAGATAAGAGCTCATAGAATTGGGGAGTTATGTGTGCCACCCCATGAATGGTATTAAGGAATACGATCCGTCATCTATGCAATTATAACAAGTAATTAACGTGTAAAAGATATCTAGGGAGTAGTGAAATCTAAGTAAACACATTTTCTCCAATTACTACTCACAACTTTAGTATAAATTAGTTTACTTTTTAGTATTTTATTTTGATTGCATCTTAGTATTGGGTTAGTTGAATAGCAACTAATTCCGCCCACTCTTCCAAAACCCGAGATTTTTACTTGCTTTCTAAAAAATATAAAAACACAAAAATAATCATCCCTCACCTTTAGAACTAGTATTTAGGCTTTCCAATCCTAGCGACACTATTCCTAAGCTGAACGATCAATCCCCCGGTACTTGTCACTATACTATACTACAACGATCAGGTACACTGCCTGGTGGGGGTTGTAAGCTACTCGAGATCCCTCGAGAGGTAAAGCCTGTTGCGATTCCCACGCATCAAGTTTTTGGCGCCGCTGCCGGGGAATAGTTATTATCTAGGTTAGAATTTCTTTTTATTAGGTCTACTTGCTAGATTCCTTTCTAGTAAGATTTTATTTTTTATTTTTAAGTCTTCTTTAGTCTATCTTATTTCTTCGTGCCTTTGTTCGTAACTCTTTACCATCCGACATCATGGAAGGTGGTAACATCTTTGAACCCGTCATCCCACCACAACAAAACCCACCATTAGAACCCCTTAGGCCCCGAACCTTAGGAGAGTATTCCCGACCTAGCCACCAAGGCTACCGAAACACCATTGAGCTCACCGGAACCAATGTGACCCCCTTGCGATCCGACACCATCCGGTTGGTGCAAAGCGGATGTGCATTCCATGGACTTCGTTCCGAAGATCCAAACCAACATCTTAAGGACTTTCTCAAAATCGTAGATTCCATAGACCTAGGTGTTGAAACTTGAGAGACTACCCGTTTACACCTCTTCCAATTCTCTCTACGGGATCAAGCTAGTCAATAGCTTGAGCGTTTACCCGCGGGATCCATCACCACATGGGATGATCTCACCACTCGTTTCCTTGCGAAATTTTTCCCACCGGGGAGAACTACTAAGCTTAGAAATGACATCTTGATGTTCCAACAACGTCAAAATGAATCTCTTTATGAAGCATGGACTCGTTTCAAGGACTTACTCCAAAAAGTCCCTCATCATGGCATAGATCTTTGGCTCCAAGTCCAAATTTTTATGACCATATCGACATCTCCACGAGGCGAGCCATTGACCAATCGGCCGGTGGTAAGCTACGTGATCTTAGTGCGGAACAATCATGGGAACTCATAGAAGATCTTGCTCTCTATGACAACGAAAGTTGGAATGATCCCCATGATTTGAACAAAACGGTCAAGGCAATATCTTTGCCTTCGAACAATTCTAGCACTCCCGACCGTAGAATCATGGAACTTGAGGACCAAGTCAAGTTTCTCATGAAATCTTACGAAGCTCCGAAACCTTCAAGCCAAGTGAACAAAATCACTTCTTCATGCGAATTATGTAGTGGTCCCCATGACACTCGTGATTGTGTGGAACTCCCCGGAACAGCTTTTGCGGACTACGCATCCACGCGTACCGACGAAGCGGGAGATAAGTGGTACACTTTCAAGCCTGAGCCAAACACTTACGGTGATTCATACAACCCCTCTTGGAAAAATCACCCAAACCTTAGGTGGAAACAAAATCAACCCAATTCTTCCAATCCGCCTAATCGTTACCAACCAAACGGTCCACCATCCAACCGTACTTTCAACAACAATCCTTCTAACAACTATGGTAGTACCAACAATCTTGAAGGATTGATGTCAAAGTTCATGGCATCTCAAGAAGCCCGCATAGCTAGGTTTGAAACAAAATTCAACCAACAACAAACAGAGATGACCAATAAGATTGACAACTTGTTGAAGGCCCTTAACAACCAATCATTAATCACACCTAGGAAGGACACTAGGGACACCAATAGTTGAACCCAAATTAAGGATCCCTCATCATCCAAACATGTCCACTTTGTCAATGTTGTCACCATTAAACCAATATGTTGGGTCTGAAACTGCTGCTGAGTGAAACTGCTGCTATAAGTGAAATTGCTGCTAGTGGTAATGATTCTGCTGCTGATGTCAAAGTGCTGCTGAGGATAAATGCTGCTGACAGAATCTACTGCTGATGGGATAAGTATGTAAACGGTTTAGATAAATACAAAATAGATTGTGTAAATATTATATTTATCTAGAATATACTTATCGTGTAGAGAAAGGTATTGTAAACCTAGTAGGACTCCTTAGTCTATAAAAGGAGGATCCTAGGGTTAGTTTATGTACGTATTATTATTCACTTCAAGGTTGTAAAACCCTAGCATTGTTGAGTGCTCGTATTAATAATATTGAAGTGTTGACAGAGAATCATTATTCTTCTTAAGTTAAGCTTTTACATTCCGCATATTAGCTTAAGTATTTAATCAAGTTAACTTCTATACAAGATCGTTTAAGCTCAACTGGGATCAACAAGTGGTATCAGAGCTTGTGATCTAGAAGTTATTATCAAGAAGATTTTGTTTCTTAAAAGTTTGATGTTCCAAATCTATTGCTAAGATGGGTGATGAAACTCATATGGTTACTGCTTCAAGGGTGCCCATGCTGAATCCTGCTGAGTATGAGCTTTGGAAAAGAAGGATCAGACAGTACATTCGCATGATTGATTTCAACATGTGGAATGTGATTGTTAATGGTGATTCTGTACCTGAGAAGAGTGCTGATGGAAAGGAGATACCAATTAAGTCTGCTGAAGCCAACACATTAAGGAAGATGGAAATCAAAGCACATAGTATTCTCTTAATGGGAATACCTAATGAATTCCAAATGGACTTTGATGACTGTGAATCTGGAAAAGAATTGATGGATGCTGTTGAATTCAAGTTTGGAGGCAATGATGCTACTAAGAAATCCAGGAAAAACATGCTGAAGCATCAGTTTGAGAATTTTACTTCTGAAAGTGGAGAGAAGATAATTGGCACATATAACAGGCTAAACCAACTTGTTAGTCATCTAAAGCTTTTTAGATATGTGGTTCCACAAGAAGATGTAAACCTAAAGTTTCTTAGAAGTCTTGCACCTGAATGGAGTATGCACACAGTTGTGTGGAGGAATAAGCCTGATTTTGAAACTATGAAGTTGGAGAGTCTCTACAACAATTTAAGAGTGTATGAATCAGAACTATCTACCTCTTCTACTTCATCTTCTGGTACTCAAAATCTTGCCTTTGTATCCTCTAAAGGGAAAGGATCTCAAGAATCTCACTCTGCTGCTCATTCTACTGCTTATGGAGTATCTGCTGCTGATGGATCTGCTGCTATCTCAAATGATAAGATTTCTACCAGTGATATTGCTTTGTGTGCATTCTTGGCTGAGCTCACAACTACTATAAGGTCACATGTTATTAATCAAGACTAGGATTACATTGATCCTGATGATCTTGAAGAAATTGATCTTAAATGGCAAATGGCCATGTTAACCTTGAGGGCAAGAAAGTTCTTAAAGAAGACTGGAAAAGAAGTCAAGTATAGAGCTAAGGACAGTCCAGGCTTTGACAAATCAAAGATAGAGTGCTACAATTGCAATAGGAAGGGACATTTTGCCAGAGAGTGTAGAGCTCCAAAGAAGAATGCTGATGTTGCAAAGAAGGTTACTGAAGAATCAAAGACTGCACTGGTATCTTGTGATGGACTGGGAGATTATGATTGCAGTGATATGGCTGAAGAAGAACCAAATATCTCTTTGGTAGCTGTTACTCAACCCAAGGTTCAGAACTTTGAACTTATGGCCTATGGTTCATCATCAGGTTCTGACTCTGAGGTATCAAATGATTCAGACTTATCTGTATGTTCTTTTAAATCTTGTGCTGACACTATAGAAGAACTTAAGTCTAGGAATGAGAGTTTAAATAGAGAAGTTGAACACCTAAAACTTGATAACTTAGGTTACAAAGTAGGTATTCAAAATGTTGAAAGAAGGTTAGAATATCTCAAAGAATGTGAGAAGGAATATGTAGATCAACTTAATCTCAGAGATATTGAAATTTTTAAGAAAAACAGTGAAGTAGAAGTTCTTAAAAATAAGTTAGAAGAAGCTGAAAAAGAAAAAGAGGAAGCTCTTGCTGAAAAAGATAAACATGTAGTAAGAGTACAAAAACAAAAATATGCTTCTGACTTAGTTCATAAATCTATTGAGAATAACTTGATGAGAAAAGGTAGTGGAATTGGATATAATGATGTGGCTCCTCCAGCCAAAAGTGCTTTTGCTCCACCAGGAAAAGAACTATCCTTCATTAGTGAGCTAAATATTGAAAATCCTGTAGGTGAATGTAGCACAAGTGTTAATGAGACACCTAAGGTTGAGGCTAGAAAATTTCCTGAAGCTCCTATTATAGAAGATTGGTATTCTGATAGTGATAGTGATGAGGAACAGGTTAAACAAGAACAAAGTGTGAAAAAGGAAGAAATTCCTACAAAGTTTAAACCTAAAATTGAACAGGTTAAGTTTGTCAAACCTGTGTTAGGAAATAACTTCTCTAGGAAAATGGTAGAGTACAATGAGGTACCTAGAGAACAGATGGAAAAGTTCAATAATAAGCCTAGGGGTAACCAGAGAAACTTCAACAACCTAGTTTCACACAGATTAGGTAATCAGTTTCAATTACAAAAGAAGGCTTGTTATAAGTGTGGTAGCTTTGACCACTTGATTGTTAGATGTCCTGAACACCAAAAGCCTGTTTGGAATCAATACACTAGGGTGAATCACAAATATGTAACTAAACAAACTCACCCACATCCTAACAGAAATATGGTTCCAAGAGCTGTTTTGTTGAGATCTGGTGCAACTAGATCTATTTATGCTGCTAAAACAAATGCTGTTTTCAAAACCACAACTGGTTCTTCTACTGGCTCTACTGCTAGTAAGCATTCTGCTGCTAGTATGCATTCTGCTGCTAGAAAGCAACCTGCTGCTAGTACAAAACTTTCTACTTCTGGGCCAAAAGTTTTAACAAATACAGTTGTTGGTAATCACTTTTATGCTGTTAAGGCCTCAGCTTGCTGGACTTGGAAACCAAAAACAAATGTTTCAAATTCTGTTTCCAAGGATAGCAGTGCATCAAGTGATTTAAAGAAATTTGATTATGTTGATGCACAGGGCAGATCCAAGTAAGTAATGGCTTGGGTCGTCAAGAGGAACTAATGTCTCTCCTTTTCATGTGCAGGTCAATCTACTGGATGAGCTTAAGGATATGGTTATTGTTGACAGTGGATGTTCAGGACACATGACAAGAGATGAGTCACAACTTGAAGACTTTGAGGCTTTTGATGGTGGTTATGTTGCTTTTGGTAATGATCCAAAAGGTGGAAAGATTGTTGGAAGAGGAACTCTTAAAACTGGAAATTTGGACTTTGAGAAGGTGTTTCTTGTGAAAGGACTTAAGTTTAACCTTTTTAGTGTCTCACAAATGTGTGACAAAAACAACTTTGTTCTTTTTACAGACACTGAGTGTATGATCCTTTCTCCTGACTATCAGTTGCCAGATGACAAATCTGTGCTTTTGAAGGTCCCTAGAAATGAAAATATATACAGTGACCATATTAAGAACATTGTTCCTAAGAGGACTTTGACTTGTATAATTGCAAAGGCCACTGTTGATGAGTCCCAATTATGGCATAGGAGATTGGGACATCTGAACTACAAGACCATGAACAAATTGGTAAAAGGAAATCTGGTCAGAGGAATGCCTACAAAGACTTTTGAGAATTGTGAAACTTGTGTCGCCTGTCAAAAGGGTAAGCAACACAGAGTTTCATTCAAGTCCAAAACTGTGAACACAAATACTGAGCCATTACACCTACTGCACATGGACTTATTTGGGCCTGTATTTGTCAAAAGCTTGAACAAGAAGTCATATTGTCTTGTTGTCACTGATGACTTTAGCAGATTTACATGGGTATTCTTTCTAGCCACTAAAGATGAAACTCCAGAAATACTCAAGGCATTTATCACAATAGTTAAAAATCTGTACAATCACAAGGTGAAGATAATAAGATGTGACAATGGTACTGAGTTCAAGAACAGTGTTATGAATCAATTCTATGTGGGGAAAGGAATTCTTAGACAATATAGTGTAGCAAGAACTCCACAACAGAATGGTGTTGCAGAAAGAAGAAACAGGACACTTATTGAGGCTGCAAGAACAATGTTATCTGATTCAAAACTACCAATTCCTTTTTGGGCTGAAGCTGTGAACACTGCATGCTTTGTGCAGAACAGAAGTAAGGTGGTCAAGCTTCATAATAAGACTCCATATGAGTTATTTCATGGGAAGAAGCCACTGATTGATTTTCTCAAACCATTTGGATGTCCTGTTACAATTTTGAACACTAAAGATCAGCTAGGCAAATTTGATGAAAAAGCTGATGAAGGGAATTTGGTTGGTTACTCTGTGATTAGTAAAGCTTTCAGAGTATACAATAAGAGAACCAAACATGTAGAGGAGAATTTGCATATAAAGTTTTCTGAGAACACATCTAATTCTGAGGGAAAAGGACCTGAAGACTGGAAGAATTTGTATACAATGAACTATGTACCAGTTATTGCTAGTGTTGACAAACCACAAGAAGAATTTGTTTTGGTTGAGAAGTTAAAGGTTGGTCCTACCTTACTTCCCTTTCAGTCAGATCCAAGTCCTAAAGAAGATGTGGTCACTCAAGAGAAACCTAAGGAAACTGAAGAAGGTATTGAAATACCTATTGAAGTAGACAAAGAAACTAATGAGCCTCTCAAAGTAGTTGTTGATGTCTCTCCTACAAAGCCAGAAGACTGCTGCTGACTCAGAAGACTCTACTGCTAGGCCAAAAGTTACAACTACTACTCCACCACATTCTGCTTCCAAGCCTACTAACTCTACTGCTACTTCAATGTTTCCTAATTTGGACTCTCAAGGTAGACCTATTGATGATTCTATCTATCCTGATGATCCAAATATGCCTCCTCTTGAGAATATTTATTATGACACAGATGATGATGCACTTGATGGTCAGTTATTTGGAGCTGCAGCAGATTTTACTAATTTGGAACTCAATATTCCTGTTAATCCTACAACTACCACAAGAGTACACAAGGATAATCCAAAAGATCAAATTCTAAGTGATCCACAATCATCTATTCAAACTAGGTAGATGACTAAAGCACTGAAAGATCTTCAACATCAAAGTTTCTTTGCCAGATCTCTGCATCAAAGAAATAGTCATATAGATCTTCAAAATTGCCTGTTTGCATGTTTTCTTTCTCAAATTGAACCCAAAAACACTTACAAAGCCTTACAAGAAGCAAGTTGGGTGGAAGTAATGCAAGATGAGCTTCTACAATTTAAGCTGCAAGAAGTTTGGACTTTTGTTGAACTGCCAAATGGAAAAAGAGTGATTGACACAAAATGGGTTTTCAGATGCAAAAGAAATGAGAGAGGAATTGTCATAAGGAATAAGGCAAGGTTAGTAGCACAGGGATACACACAACAAGAAGGCCTTGATTATGATGAGGTATTTGCTCCAGTGGCAAGAATAGAAGCAATTAGAATATTCTTGGCTTATGCTTCATACAAAGATTTTGTAGTGTATCAAATGGATCTGAAAAGTGCTTTTCTGTATGGGACCATTACAGAAGAGGTCTATGTGTCTCAACCACCAGGCTTTGAAGACCCTGATCATCCTGACAAAGTGTACAAAGTAAACAGAGCAATGTATGGCCTACATCAAGCTCCTAGAACTTGGTATGCTACTTTGTCAACATACTTGCTAGAATCTGGGTTTAGCAGAGGAAAGATTGATAAAACTCTGTTTCTCAAAAGACAACAGGATGATATTTTGCTGGTTCAAATCTATGTTGATGACATCATCTTTGGGTCTACTAACAAAGCTATGTGTGTTAGTTTTGAGAAGCTTATGAAGGACAAGTTTGCTATGAGTTCAATGGGAGAACTCACCTTCTTCTTAGGTCTGCAAGTTACACAGAAAGAAAATGGTATATTTATCAGTCAGGATAAGTATGTCAATGATATTCTGAAGAAATTTGGTTTTGAAGATGCTAAACCAGCCAAGACTACCATGGACACCAGTAAACCATTGTTGAAGGATGAATATGGAAAGGAAGTGGATATACACTTATACAGGTCTATGATTGGCTCATTGATGTATCTTACAGCATCAAGGCCTGATATCATGTTTGCTGTGTGTGCCTGTGCAAGATTTCAAGTGTGTCCCAAAGAATCACATCTCAATGCAGTGAAGAGAATTTTTAGATATCTGAGGCATCAACCAAAATTGGGCCTTTGGTATCCTAAAGATTCACCATTTGATTTGGTCTCCTATTCAGATAGTGACTATGCTGGAGCTTCATTGGATAGAAAGTCTACAACAGGGGGTTGTCAATTTCTAGGAAGCAGATTGGTGTCCTGGCAATGCAAGAAGCAAACAGTGGTGGCTAATTCTACAACTGAAGCTGAGTATGTGGCTGCTTCAAGTTGTTGTGGACAAGTTCTATGGATGCAGAATCAATTATTGGATTATGGGTACAATTTCATGAATACCAAAATTCATATTGATAACAACAGCACACTTTGCATAATTAAAAACCCTGTTTTTCATTCTAAAACAAAACATATTGAGATAAGACATCACTTTATCAGGGATTGCTACGAAAAGAAGTTGATCCAAATTGTTAAAATTCATACTGATAACAATGTTGCTGATCTTCTCACTAAACACTTTGATGTGGGGAGGTTTCAATTTTTAATTGCAAACATTGGTATGATAAATCTTTGAAAAACTTATCTCTTTGTTTTTGTACAAGTGTGTAAAAGGTATTGTGCTGCTTGTTACTCTGCTGCTTATCTTAAAGTGTTTGTTTGTGATGGAATATGCTGCTATTTCTAACTCTACTGCTAGTGCATATGTTTGTTTGTTTTGTGGTGTTTTGTCTAATATTGTGCAGGAATAAGTCTAAAAGATGATTTGCAATAACAATATTCAGACAACAAAAGAAGCACATTTATCATTCATCAGATTCAGAAGTTCATACATCACAAGAAAAATTACAAAAACTACTTCTGAAATCATTAAAGAGTGCAAAAATCTAAGATGAATACAAGCATTACTTCCTAGGGCATGGAAGTCCAAGAACAATCTTTCTTTCTTTTGGAAGAGGAGAGTTTGTCTTCCTTGTCTTCTTTGTCTTGGTGGACTTCCTTGGTCGTGGCCTTGATGATTGAGGCCTCTCAGGAGTGGATGGTGGTTCATTTGGAGGTTCATCTTCATCTGATGATGTGTAGATGAAAGGGGACACAAGCTCTTTTGGGGATGGTTACCTGACAGGGATCCAAGCTGTGTCTTCTGATGATTCTGAAGAAGTTGGAGATTTTGGGGACATTACAGCTTTACCCCTGGATGTGCTTGGGGTTTGATTTAAATGCAGAAGATCTTTGAACACAGGGAGATCATGCTTTCTCTTCTTTGCTTGTTCTTTGGTTCTACAACCACCATGAGGAGGACGGAAGGGCGGCACATATGTTTCAAAGGGGGTTTCATCTTCAGATGATGAATCGGAAGAGATATTGATGATTTCGGGTGTTGATTTCATGATTCTTTGATTTGATTTGATTTGGGTTAATTGAAGTTTTGATTTGGTTGATTGGCGTTTTGATTGCGGTTAGGGTTTGATTGTGATAAATTAGGGGAAAGATTTAGTCCGTTTTTATAGGGATTACGGAATATCATCACATTAATTGCTGAGGATTCTTGACTTTTTGACCAAGCTTATTTAGTCAACTCTACTGCTGGAATATTTCACTCTGCTGCTAGTTATACAACTCTGCTGCTAGTGTTATTGTGCTGCTATGGTTGAAAGTGTGAGGGTGGGATATGTAACTTCTTCAATCAGTTTAAAACCTAATTGATCTTCATAATTGGTTTTCTCATATTTCAAATTGAAGTTCTCACAAACCCTAACACTCTAATTTTCTCAAAGTCAATTATTCCCAATTTCCCTAAACCCTAATTCATGGATTGCGTTCGTACCTGGGCAAAGCAACACAATAGTGTGGTCGTTTTGGATGCTGAATCAGTTAATGAAGAATTCACAGACATGGTAAAGTTTTTGAATGCTACTTCTCTTAGATATGCACTCACTGTGAATCCTACTATATTTGCTTCCCACATCAAACAGTTTTGGCTTACCGCTAAAATCAAAACTATGAATGGGGGAAAATATGTTAGTGCCTTAGTAGATGGACAAAAGATTCGTGTAACTGAATCATTCATAAGAGAAACTCTTCTTTTCAATGATGAAACATAGACCACTTGTCTTGCCAATTCTGCTATTTTTGCTGGGTTAAAAGATTTGGGATATGAGGGGAATCATACAAATTTAAAATTTCAAAAATCTCTCCTCTGTCCTTAATACAAGTTTTTGATACATCTTCTTCTTCATTGTTTGAGTCCTAAAACTTCTGGATGGCTTGAGTTTAGTACTACTATTGTTTCTGCAATGGTATGCCTAAGCAAAGGTAATCCATTCAATTTTTCAAGAATGATTTTGGAAGGGATGTTTCAAACTATTAAAGAGTCTGGTTCATATTTGCTTTATCCAAGGTTTATACAACTCTTTGTTCAAAAACAACTTACAAAGTTTAGAAGTCATATTGCTACTTATGATGCTCCAAAATTGGTTTCTAAAACTTTTACTTTCTTGGTTAAACATGGCAAAGGTTTTTCAGGCACACATACAAATCTTACACCTCAAATGGTGCAACTTGTGCAAAACAATCAGGGTGAAGGATCAGGAAATCCCACTGACTCCCATCACACACTCAATTTTAGTGCATCTGCTACACAACCTAAAATACTCTATACCCGTAGGAACACTAAAAAGAACACTGATCTTCCTCAGGATAGTGTTAGTATGGTTGTACCAGATGAGGCTGTCCTAGGTGATGATGAGGACATGTTGGCAAGGGCTGTCACTACTGCTTCTAGCTTAGCAGCAGAGCAGGATAGTGATAACATAATTAAGACCCAACCCAAGGCAACATCTAGAGATGATGATTCTTCTGAATCAAATTCTCAGGATGGTAACCCTAGCCAAATGGCAAATATAGGGGGCTCAGATGATCAAACTAGGTTTGATACTGAGTTTATGTCCCATGATTCACCTCTCGGACCAGGTTGCACAGGTCGAAGTGATGAGGACAGACTAGTGACCAATGAATTGACGGAAACTCTTGTACATGATGACAATGTCCATGATTCACCTCTCGGACTAGGTAATACAGGTCGAAGTGATGAGACTATTATGAAACTTATTCAGGATTTGACGGTTACTTGTACCAACTTGGGGTTGAAATGTACTATATTGGAGGACAAGGTTATTACTCTTTCATCTGTTGTTGCTGATCAGGATAAGACAATCATCAAATTGCAAAAACAGATTAAGACCTTTCAGAAATCAAGATCTTCAACCTCTCTGAAAAGATTGAAGAAAGTGGGCACCTCTCAGGTTGTTAGTTCTCCTGATGTCTCTACTCACTTGGAAGATGATGCTTCCAAACAGGGGAGGAATGAAGAGGCAATGGGTTCAGGGGAGGCAAATTTGGAAAAGGCTGATAGTGCTCTAGGTTTGAATGATGGAATGGTTTCAGGGGAGGCTCCAGTGATTGGTGATATGGATGTTGAAAGTCCTCAGGATGCTGAAGATTTTGTGGTTGCTGATAAATCAGGGAATGAGGTTGTTATGGAAGAGGTGATTGCTACACAAGAGAAGGTGGTAGAACAACTTACAACTTTGGAGCCTGAGCAATTAGTAAAGGTAACAGGGTTAATGGGTGAAACATTGATGAAGTTGGGAGATTTGGTAAAAGATAAAAGTTTTGACTCTGCTGCTCAAGAATCTACTGCTAAGGAAATTACTAACTCTACTGCTAGTGGATCTGCTGATGCACAAGACTCTGCTGCTGGGTCTGGTGACAATGCTGCTGCTGAAGCCATGGTATTATTGAGCAAGAAAACTACACCAGTATCAACTCCTTCACAACCACAACAAACTGCAACAACAATAAAGTCATCAGCACCTAGAAAACCTAAAAAAGGAATTGTTATTAAAGAACCTGCTGCTCAACAAAAGAAGGTTATTTCTTCATCTTCTACTGATAAAGGCAAGGGTAAGCAAGTTGAAAAGGAAAGGATTATGTATAAGGGGATTGATTTCACTGATGTACCTTTTGATTCTTGGCCTAAGCCATTGCAAGTTGAACATGATACAGCTGCTGCATTTAGAGAACAAGAGTTGATTAATATGGAAGAACAACAGTTAGCTGAGAAAGAGGCTGAAGGCTTAAAGAATTATGATGAATGGGCAAATGAGAAGATCAGGATGGCTGCTGATATTGAACTCAATAAACTGATCAAGATTGAAGAAAATGAAGTTTCAACTTTTGATGTGCAATCTTGGTACAGAGATTTTACTACAAAGAAGAGAAAAGAGAATGCTACTGCTAGAAGAAAGATAAAGATATTTAAAGGTCCAACTGTTAAACAACAAAGGAAAGAATATGAAAGGTATCTAAAGAATATGGGTGGATGGACATTGGTACAATTGAAACCTTATTCTGATAAAGAAGTTTTTGACTTGTATCAACAAACTAAGAAGAGAACAGATACTTTTTATGCTATGGGATCTGCTGAGGATTTGGAACAAATTGCTCAGATGAACAAGAAGTTGGTACCTGAAAAGACAGTTGAAGCAGAGCATATTCAAGAAGCTGATGTTGTTAAACAGCTTGATATTGATGTAGCAAATACTATCTCTTCTGTGCAAGGTGATAAAAGAAAAGGTGTTGTTCAAAAATCAATTGCAAAGAAGAAGAGAAAGATTGGGGAAGGAAGCAGTTCTATGCCTGAAGGTAATGAATTTAAACATGATTTTGATCACATTCCTCCAGAGCATCTAAAAGAACAATTGAAGGTTTACACTATGGTTGGCAAGATGGAAGATCCTGAAGTGGTTGATGCTAAACCAATTGGTGTCAAATATCCTATTATCAAAGTAACTACAGGATATGATACTAATGTTGGAGCATTTCATGATGTCCAGACATCTGATGGTAAAACTCACAGGTTTCTTAGATTTCAACAGATGCTACATTATTTTGATAGAGAGGATGTTGAAGACTTATGGAAGCTATACAAGGCAAAGTTTGGAGCTAAGAAGTTTGATGGTAAAAAGTATGAGATAAAGCAAATTGATCACATCATAACTTCTTCTGATAATGTTATGTGGAGAGCTCTTAAACTTATGTTTGAACCTTCAATGGATGATTCTGAATGGACAGAGATAGTAGATTACAAAGTAAGAAGATGGAGACTTTTTCAAGACTCTGGAGTTCATGTGTTGGATATTGGACCAATTACTTTGTATATGCTCGCTGAAATGGATTACCCAGTGGTAAGATACTGGAAAATTGTCAATCAGATGGTTAATGGTGATAAATCACTTAAGTTGCAGAAAGATTATGATTCTGATGATCAAGCATTCAATTTGCTGTCAAAGTATAAGAAGATATTTGATCAACTGAATTCTCAAGAGTTGAAGTGTTTGGAAGCATCCTCCAAGTGATTAATTGTGCTTAGAAGAAACTTACTTATTTAGAAATAAATAATAAGTTTAGAGGAGGATTGTTGGGTCTGAAACTGCTGCTGAGTGAAATTGCTGCTATAAGTGAAACTGCTGCTAGTGGTAATGATTCTGCTGCTAATGTCAAAGTGCTGCTGAGGATAAATGCTGCTGACAGAATCTACTGCTGATGGGATAAGTATGTAAACGGTTTAGATAAATACAGAATAGATTGTGTAAATATTATATTTATCTAGAATATACTTATCGTGTAGAGAAAGGTATTGTAAACCTAGTAGGACTCCTTAGTCTATAAAAGGAGGATCCTAGGGTTAGTTTATGTACGTATTATTATTCACTTCAAGGTTGTAAAACCCTAGCATTGTTGAGTGCTCGTATTAATAATATTGAAGTGTTGACAGAGAATCATTATTCTTCTTAAGTTAAGCTTTTACATTCCGCATATTAGCTTAAGTATTTAATCAAGTTAACTTCTATACAAGATCGTTTAAGCTCAACTGGGATCAACACAATAGATAAGGAGATAGAGATGAGTGACCAGGATGAAGTTAGAATAGAAGCCGAGGTTAAGGTTAACAAGGAAGAGGAGTTAGATTAGGTAGAGCCTATAGAAAAATACTTTGATAAGTTGCCCACCGAAGAAGAACGGGAGTACCATAAGGATCTATTCGATAGTCCCGAGAGACCATATATCTTCGGCACACCCCTTATCAAAATGGGAGACCCCTCTAACATTAACATCCTATGCAATATCGGGCACATGCATATATGGAAAGCTTACATCGACCTTAGATCCCCAGTGAACATCATGACTAGGACTTATTACAATTGGGTGATGAAGAAGCAACTTAATTTTAGGATGATGCCCGGTAAGAATCTGATAAGTAATTTTGCAGGAAGAGTGAAGGGATTACATGTGATTATAGGGAATCTCACCTATGAAATCGATTTTATGATAGTGGAAGACATTCATCCGGTGATAGATGCTTGCCTAAGCCAAATAGTATTCGGAAAACCATTTGTTGAAGCCACTAGGATGAGTTATGATCCGACTTTAGGGATAGTTAGATTTAAGGAAGAGAACGATGAGGTTGCCTATCAAATGCCCTACAAGATTGAACAATACCGCCTTCTCTCTAATTTCGAAAAAGAACACAAGCAAGCGGCTTATTATAGGAATGAGGAGGAAAGACGTAGAGGAGTAGAATATGTAAAGAATAGGATGCTTGGTTTCTATAAAGAATGCTTACAACTAGGTCCGGAATACAAAACTGGTTTAGAAGACGACCTAGAGAATGGAACCAATGATGAAGTCACGTAGTAACCCATAACCTTGAGTCTAGCTACAAGACTCGTAAATAAAGAAAAGCGCTTCTTGGGAGGCAACCCATGTTTTGTGTGATTTTATTTGATTGATTGTTATTTGCTTCCGTATGCATGCTTAATTTTTATTGTTGGTAGATCATGTTTCTAAACTAAAATGTGGAAATACTTTACTTTGTTGTTTTGGCCTAGTCTTAACTTCACCTAAAGGTATTTTTGCAAAAGATAAGTGTAAGGGGAAACCCCAAATATGTTTTTAAGAAACAAACCGATCATGATTCTCCACAATATTAAATGAGCATGTATATTCATATTTGTTAGAGTCAAATGCTTGTATTGAGTCATAATGAAGTTTTGCAGGATTTTCCAGGAAGTAGGACCAAGTTTTTCTAGAAATTTTCCGGAAACTTAACATAAGAATTTTTGCAGGTCCATTCTGACGGCGTCAGGGGTTTACTCTTGACGGCGTCAGGAGTTAAAATCTGGAAATTTTACCGGTTTTGTTTTTCTAACGGAGTCTTATGGTTTTTGTGAATTATTAAGTTTTATAATCTCCAGGAGATCTGCAAACTTCATTCCACAAGCATTATATCTTATCTTGTTTTCTAGGATTTAGAAACTTATATAGGATGCCGCCGATTTTACGCGAGGTTGTCTTGTCTATTTTGTCAGGTTTTACAGGTTATGTATGACAAGGAGATGATTTATATTCTGGAAGGGAAGCTTTGATTGTTCATTTTCTTGGAGGAAGATTTAACCTGGCCATCCTATTATCCATACCGAGCGAATCAGGGGAGTATTTGATTTCATTCTCTTTACTTTTTCACTTTTAGATTCTTTACTTGAACATTGGGGACAATGTTCATCTTAAGTGTAAGGGGAGGGTAAAAAGATGATACCTTACATATGCACTTTCGCTTGAGTTTGTTTTGTTTGATGGTAGATGTGTAATAAAACTATGAGAAATACTTGTTAGTGCAATTTTAGTGCCAAATTTAAATTTTTTTACAACATTTAGGAGTGAAACTTTAGCCATAGCAAGCGTCTCATGGATAGGAGATTGTATGACTAGCACATAACCGTATATTCAGAAAAATTTTCCACCCAAATATGTGAGGTTCGCCTTTAGATTTGATAGGAAAAGCATTTACTATTAGTGCTTATGAGTGTACCGGTAGCATTTAGATTCTAGAACTTGCGTTAGTGATGCATCCTGAGACCGCTAGTGAGACTACATTCGTGTGGTAGGATTTACTACATGATAAGAGGCATTAGGATTACCCTTGTGTTAAACCCGTATCATAATTACTTGACCATTTAAGTCATATTACTTGGCTAGTTAAGTCAACTAATTTTTCCCACACCCTTAGCGTTGTACTCATTTTTAGTACACGATACCCCTAGTACACCCCTCCGAGCCTATCTTTTCGTTTCTAACTTTAAGCATCTTACTTAAAGGAAGAATTTGTTACACCCCACTTAAATGTACACCCAAATCGCCTTAGCCTTCCGTGTATGCGCTCATTTTTAGTGCATTATTGTTATTTGTTAAACCCTAAGTTAACTTTCTAATTGATTACATGGTTGCTAAGTCGAGTCATATTCTTATACATATTATTTTGTGACGATTGGGACTCATGGGTAAAGTACTTAGTTTATGGAGTAATGGGGAAGAACATCATATTATTACCCCCATATGTACGTTAATCTTAAAAGTGCTCCAAGTGTTTTGATTTTCTTAATTCGAGTCATTAGATTAGTTGATTGTAAAGTATGTAAAGATTCAAGTGTAAGGGGAACGTTCATTCCCTATGATATATTATTTTGGATGGTAGGGTAAGAGTGTATGCAAAAAAAAAAAAAAAAAAAAAAAAAAAAAATAGAAAAAAAAAGAGAGAAAAAACATACGGACTACCATCCCGTTTCATTCTATGTTCATTTTATGTTTTTGTTATTTTTCATTTATTAGCTTAAGTCGAGTCTAGTCTTGGCTTAGCAATGCCACATTGTATATGTAATTAACCAAGATTGTTAACTCGCCACCAGTAAAACTTCCTTTATCCAACAAAACCGTGTATTTCATATCCCTACACCTAACGTTACAACCCTTTAAAAGACCTCTTTGATAGTTTATCCTAGGTGCTTACGCCATGTGGTGGAGGTTTGATCCTTTCCCAAGCCTATGGAGGGTGTCTACTATTTTCAGGAAGTCCTTGATGTGTTGGATTGGATTTTCCTCATCTAGTCCGCGAAACTTACACACACTTTTGAAAAGCCAAACATCGTTTGCATGCAAGACCTCGTTGGTGTGTTCGTTTGGGTAAACAATGGCGTTTGAGAAGCCACGAGAGGTTGGGGAGGAGTAGTCTTTAAGATGCTTAGGAATGGGGGTTGCGGGAGTACTAGTCTCGTCGTTGGGTTGGGAGCTAGGGGTTGTGACATGGTTTTCTGAATTTTCTTCAAAAAGAGGTGCATCAAAATCGATGGCAACGCTAGATGGTTCAGAAGTTGAGTGATATTGTCTCAATCTATGCAGTTCTCTTTCGGGTTCCGCATAAGGCAAGACAAGGTTTCGAGTGGAACTACGACTCCTAGTGATCCTAAGGTTAAGGGATTCGTCATTTGCCATGATGGCAGGTGGTGAAGAGTTATGAACAAAAGCACAAAGAAATGAGATAGAATAAAGAAAACCTAAAAATAAAAAATAAAAACTTACTAGAAACGATTCTAGCAAGTAGACCTAATAAAAAGAAATTCTAAGCTCGACAATAACTATTCCCCGGGCTGCGGCGCCAAAAACTTGATGCGTGGGAATCGCAACAGGCTTTACCTCTCGAGGGATCTCGAGAAGCTTACAACCCCCACCAGGCAGTGTACCTGATCGTTGTAGTATAGTATAGTGACAAGTACCGGGGGATTGATCGTTCAGCTTAGGAATAGTGTCGCTAGGATTAGAAAGCCTAAATACTAGTTCTAAAGGCGAGGGATGATTATTTTTGTGTTTTTATATTTTATGGAAAGCAAATTAAAATCTCGGGTTGAAAGATTTGGGCGGAATTAGTTGCTAATCAACTAACCCAATACTAAGATGCAATCAAAATAAAATACTAGAAATGAAAATAAACTAATTTATACTAAGGTTGTGAGCAGTAATTGGAGAAAATGTGTTTACTTAGATTTCACTACTCCCTAGATATCTTTTACACGTTAATTACTTGTTATAATTGCATGGATGACGGATCGTATTCCTTAATACCATTCATGGGGTGGTACACATAACTCCCAAATTCTATGAGCTCTTATCTCCTCCTACACCATGCCCAGCACAACTATAGGGATTGTAAACAGTGGCTTATGCATTAAATACAACCAATAAAGACCTAGTACGCGTTGGTTCATGTTTCTTAAGACGTTCAAGCATGTTACCAATTGGAGATCTGCCAGTTTTCTTAAGCCTAACATATAAATCATTCATCCAAGACAAGAATAAACAAGTAATCAACACATAATCAATATCTAGGTTTCATTAGATCTAAGCAAACACAAGATAGATCTAGCCTAGCATGATGGAATTAAGACAAGAACAAGATATAGACAACCAACACATAGACATATTGATTGAATTAGAAGAACACTTATCTTGATTAATCATGCAAGGTATCAAGGGGTTGGAACCCTTGAAAAACCTGTAAAGTTACACCAAAATCGTACTTAGGGTTTCTTCCAAAACTTCTCTTTTTAAATGTGAAAAATTAGAAAACTATATATAGGAAAAGGGGTCTAACGGCGTCAAGACCAATTAGGTGACGCTGATGCATGGGAATCGAAACAGGCTTTACCTCTCGAGGGATCTCGAGAAGCTTACAACCCCCACCAGGCAGTGTACCTGATCGTTGTAGTATAGTATAGTGACAAGTACCGGGGGATTGATCGTTCAGCTTAGGAATAGTGTCGCTAGGATTAGAAAGCCTAAATACTAGTTCAAAAGGTGAGGGATGATTATTTTTGTGTTTTTATATTTTATGGAAAGCAAGTAAAAATCTCGGGTTTTGGAAGAGTGGGCGAAATTAGTTGCTATTCAACTAACCCAATAATAAGATGCAATCAAAATAAAATACTAGAAAAGAAAATAAACTAATTTATACTAAGGTTGTGAGCAGTAATTGGAGAAAATGTGTTTACTTAGATTTCACTACTCCCTAGATATCTTTTACATGTTAATTACTTGTTATAATTGCATGGATGACAGATCGTATTCCTTAATACCATTCATGGGGTGGCACACATAACTCCCCAATTCTATGAGCTCTTATCTCCTCCTACACCATGCCCAGCACAACTATAGGGATTGTAAACAGTGGCTCATGCATTAAATACAACCAATAAAGACCTAGTGCGCGTTGGTTCATGTTTCTTAAGACGTTCAAGCATGTTACCAATTGGAGATCTGCCAGTTTTCTTAAGCCTAACATATAAATCATTCATCCAAGACAAGAATAAACAAGTAATCAACACATAATCAACATCTAGGTTTCATTAGATCTAAGCAAACACAAAAGAGATCTAGCCTAGCATGATAGAATTAAGACAAGAACATGATATAGACAACCAACACATAGACATATTGATTGAATTACAAGAACACTTATCTTGATTAATCATGCAAGGTATCAAGGGGTTGGAACCCTTGAAAAACCTGTAAAGTTACACCAAAATCGTACTTAGGGTTTCTCCCAAAACTTCTCTCCCTAAATGTGAAAAATTAGAAAACTATATATAGAAAAATAGGTTTGACGGCGTCAAGAATAAACTTGTGACGCCGTCACCTCGCCGCCAAAACAATCCTCGGACTGCCTAGATCTACTTCTGACGCCGTCAAGACTTATACACTTCCAGGACGTCATGACTCTTTTACTCTTGACGCCCTTCCTACGTGACGCCGTCAAATCTGTTCTGGGTAGTCATGGAAATTCATGAAATTTGCTCTTGACGCCGTCAAGGTTTTGCTCTTGACGCCGTCACCTACTGTTCCCAGCATGGAAAATTAAGACTTTGGCGTTTTCTTCACTTTTATGCTCTAAAAACGTCCGAATTGCTTCCTTTTCCCAAAGTACCTAAAATCACAAAAGGAACGATTTAGGGCAATATTTGATCAAATAAATTCGGATTCGGGCTTAAATGACCCCCTAAAAATGGATCATTTTTCGCCTCATCATATACCTTTACACTTGAGATTTGCTTGTCCTCAAGCAAATGCGCTTTTATTCTAATCAAAATACAAGTTAAGGGTCATTTAACACTAATATAAAAGTAATTACAACAAATAATCGTTCCACTAAAGACCAATAGACAAGCACGGAGGTCATACACAAGCACCTCCCAAATAGCGTTTAGATACTCACATCTCTCGGGTGTAATAAAGTATAAATTACAATATGGAAACGGAAGATATCTCTCACCACCTGTCATAGCAAAATAGATTACCATAGGCTTGGGAAAGGATCAAACCTCCACCACATGGCGTAAGCACCTAGGATAAACTATCAAAGAGGTCTGTTAAAGGGTTGTAACGTTAGGTGTAGGGATATGAAATACACGGTTTTGTTGGATAAAGGAAGTTTTACTGGTGGCGAGTTAACAATCATGGTTAATTACATGTACAAGATGGCGTTGCTAAGCCAAGACTAGACTCAACTTAAGCTAATAAATGAAAAATAACAAAAACATAAAATGAACATAGAATGAAAAGGGATGGTAGTCCGTATGTTTTTTTCTCTTTTTTCCTTTTTCTAATTTTTTTTTTTTTTTTTTTTTTTTTTTTTTTTTTTTTTTTTTTTTGCATACACTCTTACCCTACCATCCAAAATAATACATCATAGGGGATGAATATTCCCCTTACACTTGAATTTTTACATACTTTACAATCAACTAATCTAATGACTCGAATTAAGAAAATCAAAACACTTGGAGCACTTTTAAGATTATCGCACATATGGGGGTAATAAATGATGTTCTTCCCCATTACTCCAAAAAATAAGTACTTACCCATGAGTCCCAATCGTCCCAAAACAATATGTACAAGGATATGACTCGACATAGCAACCATGTAATCAATTAGATAGTTAACTTAGGGTTTAACAAATAACAATAATGCACTAAAAATGAGCGCATACACGGAAGGCTAAGGCGATTTGGGTGTACATTTAAGTGGGGTGTAACAAATTCTTTCTTTAAGTAAAATGCTTAAAGTTAGAAACGAAAAGATAGGCTCGGAGGGGTGTACTAGGGGTTTCATGTACTAAAAATGAGTACAACGCTAAGGGTGTGGGAAAAATTAGTTGACTTAACTAGCTAAGTAATATGACTTAAATGGTCAAGTAATTATGATACGGGTTTAACACAAGGGTGATCCTAATGCCTCTTATCATGTAGTAAATCCTACTACACGAATGTAGTCTCACTAGCCGTCTCGGGATGCATCACTAACGCAAGTTCTAGAATCTAAATGCTACCGGTACACTTATAAGCACTAATAATGAATGCTTTTCCTATCAAATCTAAAGGCGAACCTCACATATTTGGGTGGAAAATTTTTCTGAGTATACGGTTATGTGCTAGTCATACAATCTCCTATCCATGAGACGCTTGCTATGGCTAAAGTTTCACTCCTAAATGTTGTAAAAAATTTTAAATTTGGCGCTAAAATCGCACTAACAAGTATTTCTCTTAGTTTTATTACACATCTACCATTAAACAAAACAAACTCAAGCGAAAGTGCATATGTAAGGTATCATCTTTTTACCCTCCCCTTACACTTAAGATGAACATTGTCCCCAATGTTCAAGTAAAGAATGTAAAAGTTAAAAAGTAAAAAGAATGAAATCAAATACTCCCCTGATTCGCTCGGTATGGATAATAAGGTGGCCAGGTTAAATCTTCCTCCAAGAAAATGAACAATCAAAGCTTCCCTTCCAGAATATAAATCATCTTCTTGTCATACATAACCTGTAAATCCTGAGAAAACAAACTAAAACCCAAAGCATCAACCCGAACAAAAATAACTCACAACTAGATGTATTTCCAGACTTAGGAATAGAAACAAAACAATTAAAGATATAATGCTTGTGGAATGAATGTTTGCAGATTTCCTGGAGATTATAAAACTTAATAATTCACAAAAACCATAAGACTCCGTTAGAAAAACAAAACTGGTAAAATTTCCAGATTTTTACACGTGACGCCGTCAAGAGTAAACTCGTGACGCCGTCAGAACTGACCTGCAGAAATTCTTATGTTAAGTTTCCAGAAAATTTTTGGAAAAACTTCGTCCTACTTCCTGGAAAATCCTGCAAAACTTCATTATGACTCAATACAAGCATTTGACTCTAACAAATACTAATACACATGTCCATTTACTATTGTTGTGGTTCATGCTCAATTTCATTCTTATAAACAAATTTGGATCTCCCTTACACTTATCTTTTGCAAAATACCTTTATATGCAATTAAGACGAAGTTAAAAACAAAATAAAGCATTTTCACAATTTACTTTGAAACATGAGCCACAAACAACAAAAATAAAACATGCATACAGAAACAAATAAAATCAAACAAACAAACAAATAAAAACACACAAAACATGGGTTGCCTCCCAAGAAGCACTTGTTTTTGTTCGAGTCACGAGCCTGACTCTACCCTTATTTAACGGAAATAAGGGAGGTTCTCCTTACACTTAGGATTAAGTGTGGGTGAAAGTAGCGATACACACCCTTAGGGTGTGAATATGCCACGTGAGGTGAGGGGGGTGAGTGAATGGCTTCCTTCATCCTAAAACTACCCGGATAATATTGGTTGATGGGTGGGTCGGTTCCTCTTTTGTCTCCTAGAAATATATCTAAGGATGGAAAGGTGTGTAAAGATTGAGGTTACGGTTCATCAACATTAGGAAATTCCCTAGAACTAGGAGTAAGGTTATCACTACAAGTATTCAAACCTATATCCTCTAATGGTGCCTGGTCCAAGGGTTCTACTTCTATTGGGGTTCCTATAGTCTCTTCTACTTCTTCTGGGTAAATCACGGGCGGTGTGTATGCCTCAAATGATGGTAGGACTTGTGGGGTACTTAGTGGGCTTGGGTTTTCTACTATCTCTTCCATCACATCAATATCACCTATGTGTTCATCTTGTATTATGGTAGTGCCTAACCATGACATGCAACTAGGTGGCTCAACTCTAACCTCATGTGTGTCTTATGTTTTGGTGAAATCTATCCCGCTCACGCAACTAGGTAGTTCAACATTAACCATCTCATAATCTTGGTTTGATTCTAAGTTCATGTTCTTAGAAACTAGGTCATCTCGCTCATACAAATCCACCAATTCGTTGAACTTATGGGTTATGGTTAGGAAACTTTTCTCAAAATTCATCCAAAGGGTCTCACTAAAAGGAATTGATCCTGATAATGATCGTCTAATAGAAAACACACATTTATAAAATTCATCAAACCCATCTAACTTTACACCCATCTCCTCTTGTATATATCTAAGATCACTTAAAAATTCATTGGAACAACAGGAGGCAAATCTATTCGAGTAAACTAATTGTTCCTCTATAGTTAATGATCTAAATGGAATTTCATCCGCCATGGAGACAAATGAAAATGGTTTCACAAACAAAGGGGACAAAGAAAAAGATAGACTACAAGAAAGCTAATAAAAAGAAAATAAAAATCTCACTAAAAAGGAATCTAATGAGTAGACCTAATAAAAATCAAATTCAACCTGAACAATAACTATTCCCCGGGCTGCGGCGCCAAAAACTTGATGCGTGGGAATCGCAACAGGCTTTACCTCTCGAGGGATCTCGAGAAGCTTACAACCCCCACCAGGCAGTGTACCTGATCGTTGTTGTATAGTATAGTGACAAGTACCGGGGGATTGATCGTTCAGCTTGGGAATAGTGTCGCTAGGATTAGAAAGCCTAAATACTAGTTCTAAAGGTGAGGGATGATTATTTTTGTGTTTTTATATTTTATGGAAAGCAAGTAAAAATCGCGGGTTTTGGAAGAGTGGGCGGAATTAGTTGCTATTCAACTAACCCAATACTAAGATGCAATCAAAATAAAATACTAGAAAAGAAAATAAACTAATTTATACTAAGGTTGTGAGCAGTAATTGGAGAAAATGTGTTTACTTAGATTTCACTACTCCCTAGATATCTTTTACACGTTAATTACTTGTTATAATTGCATGGATGACGGATCGTATTCTTTAATACCATTCATGGGGTGGCACACATAACTCCCCAATTCTATGAGCTCTTATCTCCTCCTACACCATGCCCAACACAACTATAGGGATTGTAAACAGTGGCTCATGCATTAAATACAACCAATAAAGACCTAGTGCGCGTTGGTTCATGTTTCTTAAGATGTTCAAGCATGTTACCAATTGGAGATCTGCCAGTTTTCTTAAGCCTAACATATAAATCATTCATCCAAGACAAGAATAAACAAGTAATCAACACATAATCAACATCTAGGTTTCATTAGATCTAAGCAAACACAAAAGAGATCTAGCCTAGCATGATAGAATTAATACAAGAACATGATATAGACAACCAACACATAGACATATTGATTGAATTAGAAGAACACTTTTCTTGATTAATCATGCAAGGTATCAAGGGGTTGGAACCCTTGAAAAACCTGTAAAGTTACACCAAAATCGTACTTAGGGTTTCTCCCAAAACTTCTCTCCCTAAATGTGAAAAATTAGAAAACTATATATAGAAAAATAGGTTTGACGGCGTCAAGAATAAACTTGTGACGCCGTCACCTCGCCGCCAAAACAATCCTCGGACTGCCTAGATCTACTTCTGACGCCGTCAAGACTTATACACTTCCAGGACGTCATGACTCTTTTACTCTTGACGCCCTTCCTACGTGACGCCGTCAAATCTGTTCTGGGTAGTCATGGAAATTCATGAAATTTGCTCTTGACGCCGTCAAGGTTTTGCTCTTGACCCCGTCACCTACTGTTCCCAGCATGGAAAATTAAGACTTTGGCGTTTTCTTAACTTTTATGCTCCAAAAACGTCCGAATTGCTTCCTTTTCCAGATTTCACTCCCAAAGTACCTAAAATCACAAAAGGAACGATTTAGGGCAATATTTAATCAAATAAATTCGGATTCGGGCTTAAATGACCCCCTAAAAACGGATCATTTTTCTCCTCATCAGACGCCGTCACCTCGCCGCCAAAACAATCCTCGGACTGCCTAGATCTACATTTGACGCCGTCAAGAACAATCATTTTGTAGGACCTTAGATATATCAACTTTAATAACAATATAAGCACTAGATGATGTAAAGATGGTGACTTGATGAGATATGTGTGGCGTTAGATTATATGAAAAAGAGTATAAAGATGAAGAGAACTTTTATTAAAAAACACACACAATACACACACAAGCACACCTTACAAATGAGAGGTAAGGTGCCTTTTATAGTTAGAGAGAAAGGCCTCATGGGCTTTCTAATGGACTTGGGCTTGGACTTGGTTACATGGTTGGATAACAAGGCTTATGAAACATAGCACATGACATATTAGCTTGCCAAGTCCAAAGCCCAATGACTAAACTATTACTAATCTTAACAAACGACACAAAGTTACAATATGAGAATGACCATCACTTCTTTATATAAATATTTTAATTCTAACAATCTCCCCCTAAGGGGTGGTCATTCGAATGATGCTCCACGTGAGTGGGTCTTCCGTGTTCTTTGTCTTTAACTTTGTGTGTCGTTGTAGAATACTCTTTAGTCTTTGTTCCTTCATGCTTTGTGATCTTTGATGACTGATTTTTCATCGTTCTTTATTCCTTTGTGATGTGGAGTTACTGCCTTTCGTCACTTCTGTGTCTGTGGTGGTTGTTTGCCATTCCAACATGCTCATACATCTTTGGACTTTGATATTCAAATGCACGTAGTTCCCTTTCTTTCACTTTGATCCTTAGTCTTTATGCTTTGTAGATTCTTCTTTTTGGCGTAGAATCTTTCTTTGAACTTTGTGTTGTATAGATCTTTGAGGGAGCTTTCTTTAACTTCCAGATGTATGTATGAGCACGTGGAATCTGTCGCCACGGAGATGAAGTGTCCCTGCAAATAAACAGTTAGCAATAAAACATCCGGTACTTACAGATAAGGAATTAGAGATTGTCAACAACATAGTGTGAAGACTCCTTCTAATCCTTACCATGGCCGTTCCCATGTCAGATACTCTTGAGAGAGCTTACAAGACCTACTTAGTAGCTCAATGACTGGGTGAGTCGTTGGGGATCACTTCACGACTGTAGACCATTTGAAACCACCGCGAACACTAAGCGTAACCCATAAAGAATTACCGAAGTGACCTGCTGTCAGGGCTGCTTGAAGTTGACCCTGGCAGGAATTTCCATTCAATCACTGAGAATCACAAAAGTTAATCCTCTCATAAATGTTCTGGCAGATTGCTAAGATCTGCGTAGGACTCTAAAGTTTACATCTGGCGTCCTTAATGATGAACAACCAGTGTAGAAATATCATGTGTTCCTATGAGATCTTTTGATGAATCTCGGGGCTCTAGACTCGGTAAGTGCACATTTGGTTTCCTATGCGGAGATTAGGGAGAGGTCTCCTGCTTCAATATCAACCATCTCTAAGAGACAGGTCGATAGATTACGCCGGTTCCCCGTGAGAATGAAACAAGTACCTTTTAAGAGATACCCGAGTGGTTAAGAAGGTTTAGTGCAGTGCGTCACTGGGTCCGTGACGTCTTTGTCTTCAATACCGGTGTCACCTTAGTAACAACCAGTAGCATATGAGTTGAACCTGGTGTCTGCCCTAAGGTTGAACATTTGGAGGGCTATTTCTTTTCACCCTTTTTCATAACTTTTCCTTTTAATTCTTCAACCCCTTCTTTCTCCTTTCTCATTTTCCCTTTTTTTCAATCATACCTAAGGACTTCTAATTCTAATCTATTGGAATTGTCCTTGGGTAGATCCCTCCGGCTCTGGCGGATCATAGGACGGTTTTTCCTAACCTTAGTCACCTTATAACTCCATGACTATCCTATTGTTGCCATAAAACCATTTGTTGAAAAATCTCTCAAAGTGTTTATGATAATAAAACACATTGTTGACACTTCGAGAGTTTTGCATTTCTTATGAAGGACTCCCCCTTCACATGTGCTCATTTAATTTTTAAGAAATTTGCACATGCGAGAGGAGTTTGCACTTTTTAATTGATCCACTTTCAGTGAATATGACCGATTCGAGACACGCTTACATCACTAGTTAGACTAGCTTGAAGTTATTACCCGTCCTGGTCAAGTCCAAAGAAAGTCTCTCGATACGGTACATTCTACTCAGACAAGTCCTATTCGAGACACGCTTACATCACTAGTTAGACTAGCTTGAAATTATTACCCGTCCAGCACAAGTCTTTTCGATTACTGACATTATAAGCTTCGTCAATTCATTAGTACTTACTGAGTCGAGCTCTTTTGAGATTCAGCTACAATTTTAAACATCTTTGATCACATTTTAATCATGTCTTCTCCCCCTCAAAAATAGCATAACGTGATATTTTTGATATCAACTGATTAAGAAAAAGCATTTGGAGAGAAAGACAGATTTCATTTTGCATGAATACGGAACATTTTTGTTTTTGTACTCCCCCTTAATGATAGCTCATTTTAAAATCAATTAAGGGTTTAGAGGGAGTTATCTTGAGCACTCATTTGAAATATTTTGAAAAATCTTTTGATGAATCTTGAAAAAGTGCTCAAGATTACTATTTTGAAAACGAGTTTATGTTTGAAGTCTTTTTCGTTTGTTTAGACTCGAACTTTTTGAAAAAGAGTTCGTCATTGAACGTACGAGTCCTTGATTTGAAAATAATCAGAAGTCATCGTTTAAGTACGGGTTTCGTACTGAAGTGTACGAAAGCCATTGTGAAGAAAGTTTTGAGAAACGACATGTTTTTAGAAAAACATATAAAGAAAAGAACTCCCGCTCAAGCATCTGTACATGTCCGTATCATTGTTGAATGACATTTCTAGAAACGTACAGAATACTGATTTATACGAGATACATGTCGTGAGAAGAATATTTTTGGATTTTTTGATTTTATATTGTTTTTGTATTTTTTGAAAATTTTATATTTTTGTATTTTGTTTTTGTTGGTTTTTCAAATTTTGTATTTTGTTTTTTCAAAAATATTTACAGCGAAGCGATTTTGAAATCATTTTTCAAGAAGATTCAAGAAGACGTTCTAGCTCCTCAGGAGTTAGGCTTCGCATGCCAATTCGTCGAACTAAATAGTCAAACCATTCTTTTGGAAGGGCTTTAGTAAAGAGATCGGCGAGTTGGTAATCAGTCTTAACAAAAAATAATTCCACAGTACCCTCTTCCACGTGTTCTTTGATGAAATGGTAGCGGACTTTGATATGCTTCATCTTAGAGTGATGTACGGGATTGCACGAGATGGCTATGGCACTTTTTGAGTCACAATACATAGGTATTCTGTGAAAAGTAAAGCCATAATCTGTGAGCTGTGTCTGCATCCAAAGAACATGGGCACAACACGCAGATAGAGACACATACTCGGCTTCGGCGGTTGATAGTGAAGTACAATCCTGTTTCTTTGACGACCAGCTTACTAGCTTTTCACCCAAAAATTGTGCTCCACCTGATGTACTTTTTGCTGTAACTTGATCACCAGCATGGTCTGCATCTGAAAATGCTGTTAGATTAAACTCTGAATCCTTCGGATACCAAAGTCCCATGTTAATGGTGCTTCGTAGGTACCGACAGATCCGTTTAACCTCTTTGAGGTGAAGTTCGGTAGGCTTTGCCTGAAACCGTGCTAATAAGCAAACAGCAAATTGGATATCGGGTCGGCTAGCAGTTAGGTACATGAGAGAACCGATCATGCTCCGATATTTTTTCGGATCGATGGGTTTCCCAAATAAATCAGCACCTATTTTTGGTGAAATGACCATTGGAGTACCAACAGAATCACAGTTTTCCATTCCATGTTTTTTCAAAATCTCTATAGTATATTTAGCTTGATTGATAAAAATACCACGTGGGGATTGATGTATTTGTAAACCAAGAAAGAATTTTAGTTCCCCCATTATGGACATTTCAAATTTGCTTTTCATGAGATTTTCAAAATGTTTTGAATGGTTAGGATTGGTTGATCCAAAAATTATGTCGTCCACGTAAATTTGAACGATCAAAATGTCATCTTTGAATTTTTTGATAAACAAGGTGTCATCAACCGTTCCTTTGGTGAATTTTTTTTTAAGCAAGAAAGATGATAGTTCGTCATACCACGCTCTTGGAGCTTGTTTTAGACCATAAATGGATTTCTTAAGCTTGTAGACGTAGTCTGGATGATCTCTATCGATGAATCCCTCTGGCTGACTCACATACACTTCTTCTTTCAGAGTTCCATTCAAGAAAGCTGTCTTAATATCCATCTGATAGACTGTGATGTTTTTGTGAGCTGCATAGGCTAAGAAAATCCGGACTGCTTCAAGTCTAGCTACAGGCGCGAATGATTCCTCGAAATCTATCCCTTCTTCTTGTGGATAACCTTTAGCCACGAGACGAGCTTTGTTGCGAATAACAGTCATTTCCTTATCCATTTTGTTCTTCCACAACCACTTGAGGTCAAGAACACGTTTATCAAGTGGTCGTTCAACAAGTTCCCAACTGTCATGTAACAGGTATTGAAGAAATTCCTCCTGCATCGCTTCAATCCATGGGTTTTCTGCCATTGCTTCCCGAATGTTCTTAGGTACTTTGGTGCTTATTGAGCAAATGTAAATGCACAATTCGAGATCGGTGGCAAGTTGTCTCCTCATCTGAACTGGCATTGAAGGATCACCAATAACATGTACTAACGGATGGTCTTTTGTCCATTGAAACGTAGAAGGGTACCTTGGGTGTAACGAATGTGTGTTAGATGGTTCTTGTAACCTTGAAGAAGATTCAGCAGAGTCTGTTGCAAACGGGTTTTCAGATATTTCTTCTTTTTCTAACGCATCATTGTTTGAATTATTTGTTGGTTCTTCTTGAAAATTTGTGTTTTGGTTTTGCTCATCAACACTTGGTAGAACAGTTTCAATAGTTGGAGTGGCTTGAGTAGATGTAGATGATGCTGAGGGAGTTGGTGCTTCAGCTTCGATTGTTGTAGATGCATCCTGTGATGGTGGTGGTGGTTGATGGTTTTGAGCGGGTGCAGCGGAATGTTGTGGAGATGCATTTGTCTAAGTTCCACCATAGTATTCATCAAACATTAACTCGAAGAAATTTTCCAGTTCTTGTTCTGAAGGTTTATCTGTGTTTGTTGACTGAGCTCCTTGAGGTACGAGTCCTGAACTGATGTGTCCATAAGTCTGCTGGTTTGGTGCGGGTCTAATCCGTTTTGATTAGAAGCCATCATATTAAGCGCGGGTTCTAGAGCGTATCTCTCAGAAGCCATTGGATTAAGCACGGGTTCTAGAGCGAGTCTCTCAGAAGCAATCTGTGAAATCTCGTCAAACTTCACATTCATCGTCTCCATTATCTTTTTCGTTCTTCTATTATACACCCTGAATGCCCTCGAGTTTTCTGAATATCCAATGAAGATTGCAATATCACCCTTAGCTTTTAACTTCCCTAGATCTTCTCTGTCATTCGTCGGATAGCACAAAGCGCCAAACACGTGAAGGTAAGAGATGTCAGGTTTACGGTTGTTCACTAGTTCATATGGGGTTTTATTGAATCTCGGATGGACTAGGGATCGGTTTTGAGTAAAGCAAGCAGTGGCTACAGCATCAGCCCATAAGAATAGTGGTGCACTAGAAAAAATCAGCATTGTGCGAGCAGCTTCCACAAGAGTTCGGTTTCTTCTTTCAACTACCCCATTCTGCTGTGGAGTTCTAACAACTGATGTTTGATGTGTAATTCCAACATCTTCGAGGTAAGTTCTTAACTCCTGATTTGTGAATTCTGTGCCATTATCTGTTCTTATAATCCTTACTGGAGCTTGAAGTAGAACTTGAATACACTTCAGAAAGGTGATGATGATGCCTGGTCTTCGTCTTTTGATCTCAAAAACTTTACCCAAGTATATCTTGAATAATCATCAACAATAACAAGAATATACTTCTTCCCATTATTGCTTTCAACTCTCATTGGGCCACATAAGTCCATGTGCAACATATGTAACCTTGCTTCTGAACTAGGTACGGTTTTGGGTTTATATGATGCTCTTTTACTTTTTCCTTGTTCGCATGAGGGACAAAGGTGTTCCTTGGTGTATTTGAACTTAGGAAGTCCGGTGACGATGTTGTCTTTGGCTAACTTGTTGATGGTGTCGAAATTGAGATGGGATAAACGTCTATGCCACAGCCAGGACTTAGTTTCGGTTGCCCTTGTCACAAGACAAATTGGTGATGTAGAAGCCATTTGGTTGATGTCGATAGCATACAAATTTGTACCACGATTACCAGTTAAAAGATCATCACGAACCAAATTTCTTATAAAAACCGTGTTTCTCCTGAATGCAACTTCTAAATCTGCATCACAAAACTGCCCGACTGAAAACAAGTTGTGTCCCAACCCTTCGACGTAGTAAACTCGAGTGATTAAAAAATTCTCAAACCGAAGATCTCCATAACCCTGAATAGCTGCTACACGATCATTTCCAAAGCGTACAGTTCCCATGAATTTCCAGACGAAATTGATCAGCAGCTTTAAATTCCCGGTCATGTGCTTGGAGCAACCCGAGTCGACGATCCAAAGACATATTTTGATAACCTGCCAAGAACAGAAGAGTTTGTATTTGGAAACTGTTTTGAATTAGGTTCCATTTGGTTAGGGGTAAAAGCTGAATCACATTCATAGAAGGTATCTACTTGTCCATTTTGAACAACTTTCAATTTGCCATCCTGAAGAATGAATTCTCTACCCGTAGGTTTCCACATACAAAACTTAAGGTAGTTCCTAGGCATTCGACTACTAGTGGTAGACCTAAAGCGTGCAACTAATCTTTCTATAGATCTAGATCTAGCACTAGTTCCCTTTGGAACATACTTCTGTTCAGGCGTAACATTCACATTCTTAGAAACACATTTATCATGAACATCATTAATTAAACATTTCTTGCATATTAAACAAACAGAGTCATTACATGCATTAGAACCAGTACTTTCGACATTACATTCAGATGAATCATGTTTCTTATAACAAAGCGATAAATTCCTAGGGTGTTCTTCTACTTCTTCAACTTTATTCTTGCTACTACTCGTAGAGACAGGCGAGACTCTATTGTTCCTTGTATTGCTCCTAGGCTTTAGTCTGCTACTCCTAGAGGTGCATTCTAATCCTATAGAAGGTAAGGCACACGCATTAGGATTTATATTTTTGTCCTTTTTAGCATCACTAGACTCTTAAGAATTATCCTTTATGCACGCATTTGTCTTAGATGTGGAGGCAGACGCATTAGTGGGACTAATCCTAAAAAGGCCAAGTGCTATCACTTTTGGTGTTTCGACAACCGCTTTTCCTTTATCAACAATCTTATCATTTTCACTTTTCTTGGGCAAGGGTGTTGGAGTGACTGGTTTTGTCAAATTCTTTTTCTCATCGACTTTTGGAGCAAACCTTGAAATTGACATCTTTGGTTTTTGAACCGTGTTTGAAACATTTGGTTTCTCCGAAGTCGACGGTTTTGCAAACTTAGTTTCCTCACCCTTTCCTTTTTGACTTTCAAGCTGAGCCCTCAAAAGATCATTTTGCTCTTTCATATTCTTTAAGGCACGCTCATACGACAATTTGTCATACTTGCATTCTTCCTTTTTTTGATCAAGTTGTTTAAAATATGACACATTTTCTTTTTCAATCTTTATAAGAGCATTTTCATATTTTGAAACAATTGCGGAGGTCTCAGCTCTCAGTCTTTCATCGTCTTGAACAGAGTATGTTTGTAAAATGATGGACATAATGTCAGTGGTCATAACAGCTTCGAAGAGAGAATCATTTAGGTTTTCCAAAACATACATGTTTTCATGAGTTTCATTAGTTTCGTTTACCAGGGATTTGTGGTCCTTGACAAAGTCGGCCGTTTCTTTTAAGAAAGCGTGTTCAAAATGGATTACCCTCGCACTGATGTTATTCAGTGGGATAGTAATTTCGTTTTCAAAAACTTTTTTTTGCTCAATATGAAAACTGGAATGCCAGTTGTTAATATCGATTGTAGTTTTAGAAGCAACAATATTTTGAAGTTCTTGAATTCTCTTTTTAACGTCATCCAAAATTTCTCTAGCCTCACTTGTATTAAAAGTGTTGTTAGAAGAAATTTGTTCCATTTTTGAAAGAGATTTGGAAACAATTACTTTCTTAGAAAACATTTTTGAGAATGGTCGTTTTATGGAAAACACAGATGGTTCTTTTTGTGGAACAAAAGTAATTCCCGAAAGTTTGTTCAATTTGTTGTAATCAATGGGTTTCAAATCCTTTTGTTTCATTTTAGTAATGCTCTTTTCGACATGTTCTATCGTTTGCACAGAATCCCGAACGACGGGAGGATCATGTTTGGTGTAAATCATATTACCATTATACAAAACATTCTGTTCTTGCTGAGCTTTCTTGAGATTACTGGGGGTGTTGTTACCAAGAGCCACTTTATGTTTCGTATGGTAAACCGGATTAGTTTGATTTGAAATCATTTTCATTGTTTGACTTGACTGACCCGACTTAACCACTAATTCTTCTAAATGTGCAATCATGTGTTCTGACTCTACGATTTCGGCCAAAAGTTTGTCTTCTTTCTTTGCAAAGTCCTTTTTCAGCTCGGCCCTTTCTTTTTCAAGATTGGTATAAGCTGACTTTTGTTTAGAAAGTTGGTTTTGTAAATCAGAAATTTCCGCGTTTAATGCTTTTATCTTTTTGAAACAATTAACATCAAGTGTATCAAACTTGAGTTGCAATTGTTTTTCCCTTGAAACGGAATTTTGATAACCAGTTTCTAATTCAGACAATCTTTTGTTATGAAATTCAAAAGCTTTAACGTTTTCTTTGTAACTCTCAAGCTCAGCGGTCAATTTAACATTCGCGGCCTTAACATCGCGATTGACCTTTTTCACATTCTCAATTTCAATACGACAATTATTCAATAATGATTCAAATAAAACACGTGTTTCCTCATCATTCTCAGCATGCTGTGAAACGAAGCCTCTATTATGATTCACATCTGGAGTTACTGAAGGAGTATTGCTACTACTTGGCGTGTCCAGATATGTATCATAAGTGGGTGCTAGCTTCTCAGAATGATGTTCCTCATGAGGAGACATATCAAATATATCATTATTGTGACATGTGTTGAAGTTTGATACCCAAGATGGTGCATTGGTGTCATAAACAGGAAGTGTGTCAGAATCCGTGTCATACTTAGCTTCCTGAAGATTCGCCATAAATATGCAGTTCGCATCGATATCCTCTCTATCTTCCATGTCATCCATAAGAGCCATAAAATCATTCTCCTATGCGTTCAACTAAAACCCTGCCTGAACCTTTTGTGCCAACATCACTGCTTTCTGTAAGTACTCTAGATCTTTCTTGTTCGGCTTAGTAGGACAGTTCCTTGCCATATGACCTACACCCTGACAGTTGAAACACTTTACCGGATTACCCTGATTCATATTTCCCAAATTCCCAACTACTGGAGCTGCAACATTTCTATTCTGATTACCCATAGCCTGGTTACCAACATTCTGACCCCTCTGATTTCCAATAAACTGACCCAACTGATTCCCTGCATACTGACCATACTGATTTCCTGCTTTCTGATTCCCCATGTTAATTCCAGTAGCATATCCTTGCTGATTCCCATAAACTCCAACCATTTGGCCTCCATTACCCATATTGAAACTCGGCTAAGCAATCTGCTTGTTGTGAGTGTTCGATGAAATCCTTTGGTTGTTGTTAGTTGGTGTAGAATAGCGTCCTTGGAATGCCTTTGAAAGAAAAGCAAACGCTTGGGTCAATGCTGCAGTAGCTTCATCATTTTCAGTGAATTCTGGTTCTTGGAATTGTTGGTATTGCTGTTGTGTAATAACATGTTGTTGTTGCTGTGGGTAGAACTATTGTTGGTAGACCGGTGTTGTTTGTTGAATGTATGAAGGTTGCATGTAGTTGTGAGTTGAAGATGATGATGGTTGTTGTGTGTTCACTGGTAGCGGTGTTGGTGTAGTAGCAATTAATGCGAGAGGATCATGATTCTTTGCCAATCTTTCTTTCCTTACTTCATTAGCCTCAGCTTGGTTTTGCTTCAAAAAGTCATAGAGTTGATCATAATTCACCTTATGTAAATCCTTTGTTTGATTGACAATTGTAACATAACGACCCCATTCTTCTGGAAGGTTATTGATGAATTTGATGTTTGTTGCAATTGTTCGAGGTGTCAACTTGTTTCTGATTAACTCATTCATCAAAGTGCAAAACCTTGTGTAGTAGGATTCAATCTGTTCACCTTTAGTGGATGTGAAATTCTCCAATTCAGTAAGAAGTTTGTTTTCAACGTCTTGTTGTCCAATCTCTGTTTCATGACATATCCTTCTAACACGTTCCCACATAACATAAGCAGTTTCACAACTGTCGACCGCAGCAAAGATCTCCCGTGGTAATCCAAGTTGGATTAAATGCATTGCCATATCATTAGCGGCGATCCGCTTCTTGTCTTCCTCTGTGTAATCTGCTTCTGTTTGTTCACGCACGAATGGTTGAGTAGGAGGTGTTGCATTTGGATTACCTTCAATTTGAACTTGTCGTGGCTTGAATGGACCATTTGTAATGGACTTGATCATTAATTTACCATCAGGATTTGTTTTGATGTAACGAAGCATGCGGCTTGTCCATGGGAGATATCCACCTTTTTCAAGCATTGGAGGTCGGTTTTCTGCACCGGCTGCATGAATGTCTTGCTGAGTTGCCATTGATGAAGTGTAGATGGATAAAGTTGATTCTCGGATCGTTTTAACGAAGTATGAGTTGCGTTTAGTGTAAGTTGATGCAAGTTTTTATGGTGAAAAATTTGATCTGAAACCTTAAAACCTCAATAACTTTCGTTCGGAGTGGATTTGGGCCCCGAAGCTTGGTTTGAATGATCTTTAGATTATACAACGTGTCCTTCTTCTCGGTCTCACGGTCGTTTTGACAGCTGATTCGTCAAAAACGGAGTTACGGTTCAAAAGTTATGGCCGTTTGAAGTTTGGTTGTCAAAAATCAAGAAACTTACGCGTAAACCCCTGTAAACAGTGATTTTTACGCTTAACTTTAAATCTTATGGTTAACTTCAAATCTTACGCGTAAGAAAAGTTATGCGTAAACTTTCAGGTTATGCGTAAAAAATTAAGGTTATGCGTAAACAAAATGTTTATGCGTAAGCTTTGATTTTTACGCGTAAACTTTGAGTTTATGCGTAAGAAAAGTTACGCGTAAGGTTTTTCAACCAAATTGATCTCTCAAACTTGTCCAAGCTTGAAAGATATCCCTTGTCGAAGTGGTCCACAAACTTATCCAAGTCAGGGAAGTACCGAGTCACCGTAGCACTAAGAGAGAACCTTTGAAGAAACTTAAGCGTAGAAAATAAGTACTTACGTGTAAGATTAAACTTAGGCGTAAGTTTTGACTTATGCGTAGAACTTAGGCGTAGAAACTCTTCTGCGTAGGACTTAGGCGTAGAATCTGCACTTAAGCGTAGGATTTAGGCGTAGACTTCCAACTTATGCGTAGAAAGAGGGTTTTGACTAAAGTTACGCGTAGGAAAAGGGTTTTGACCAAATCTTATGGGTAAAAAGGACAGAAAGTACTGTTCACAGTTGTAGATTCGTACTATTCACCCAAGTTACGCGTAAGGAGACCAGAAAGCTTGAAAAATCCGATTTTTTCAACCAAAAACACTTTTTCCACTTGATTCTTTTGATCAAATCTTTCCCAAAACACTTAGAATCACTAAAGCTTCAAGAAAAACAACAACTTTAACACTAAAACTTGTAAAAATCGAAACTTTTTGAATAAAAAGTGCACAAATGAATGAAAAATGCAACTTTTTAACAAAAAACTTGATAAAAACACTCCTAAATCATTGTTAGGCGATTGATACCACTTGTAGGACCTTAGATATATCAACTTTAATAACAATATAAGCACTAGATGAAGTAAAGATGGTGACTTGATGAGATATGTGTGGCATTAGATTATATCAAAAAGAGTATAAAGATGAAGAGAACTTTTATTAAAAAACACACACAATACACACACAAGCACACCTTACAAATGAGAGGTAAGGTGCCTTTTATAGTTAGAGAGAAAGGCCTCATGGGCTTTCTAATGGACTTGGGCTTGGACTTGGTTACATGGTTGGATAACAAGGCTTATGAAACATAGCACATGACATATTAGCTTGCCAAGTCCAAAGCCCAATGACTAAACTATTACTAATCTTAACAAACGACACAAAGTTACAATATGAGAATGACCATCACTTCTTTATATAAATATTTTAATGCTAACACATTTCCAGGCCGTCATGACTTTTACTCTTGACGCCCTACCTTCATGACGCCGTCAAAACTCTTCTGGGTCGTCATGGAATTTTACTCTTGACGCCGTCAGTAAACTACTCTTGACGCCGTCATGCACTGTTCCCAGCATGGAAAATTAAGACTTTGGCGTTTTCTTCACTTTTATGCTCAAAAAACGTCCGAATTGCTTCCTTTTCCAGATTTCACTCCCAAAGTACCTAAAATCACCAAAGGAACGATTTAGGGCAATATTTGATCAAATAAATTCGGATTCGGGCTTAAATGACCCCCTAAAAACGGATCATTTTTCGCCTCATCATTTATCTTGTCAAAAGTGTATCATTGTTGTGTTGTACGAACTTGTTTTTGCTGGTATTATCACATCTTTTATTTGGTCAGATGTAAATGAAGAGCTCCTGTTATATGTGCTGTTCGTACACTTTTTGAAGCAGATTGTACAAGTTTTAGAAGCGTGTTCATATCTGTGATAATATTTTATTAAATACACATCGGTATCTATTTAACAGTTTCTTTCAACTTGTTTTGTATCTTTTATCTCATGAATATTAGTGGTCAAAAATAGCCTGGTCAAATCGTGCCAGAAAATATGGTCGGAATCTAGTCGGAAAAGGACACCGGAACATGGTCAACGGGTCAAAACCCTCTTCCTACGCAAAATCTTCGATTTTCTATGCATAACTTGGACAAGTTATGTGTAAGGTTCACCTAAGGCATAAAACCCCTTTCTTACGTGTAATTCTTACGCAAAAGAGGAGGTTTACGCCAAAGTGTATGTTTACGCGTATGGCATGTCTACGCATAAAATACTCTATGCAAAAGTCATCTAACAGGTTTATGCGTAATGTTTTGCGTAAAGTGGACAAAATCGAAATGAAATAAGAAGATTAGATGAAGCAGAGACCAGGACCATAAACCAAATACCAAAACTCTATTGACAGTCCAAATCAAAACTCTATAGACAGTCCAAATCTACAGCAACCAACAACTTCAGTAACATATTAATCACTATCCTACCTCATCTCTTTCAACTACAACATAATCAAACTCAATCTCATCTCCTTAACTCGACTGAAAACATAAAAGTAAAAAGAATCAATTGATCTCAGCTCTATTCCTTTCTTGTTATTCAAGGTTAACATCAGACCTTGGAGGTCAAAAAAAAAAAGAAAGAATTCATCATCGATTCAGTTTTGAAGGTTTGGCTTCAATTACTATACGAAAACAAAAAGGAATAAGAATTATAACAAAGTTGTTATATTCTTTTTCCTGTTTCGATTCAGAGACAAACAACACAAAACAACATCTATCCCTACCTTAAACCTCGATCTGTTATGGGATCTTGAAGCCTCTTGAAGCCTCGTATTGTGCTCAAACAACTTTAATCAAACCATGGAAGAGATATGGTGTTCGTGTGGGGTGTTGATGGTTACGATTGTTGTTTGTGCGTGTTTATTGAAGGATGCATAAGCTAGATTATTGAAGGTGATGACTGAGTTTGATGAGATGAGATATTTTTTATGCGTAATTTTTTTGATCTGTTTGAAGAAAGAAAAGGAGGATGGGGGCAGAATGTTTATGTTGTGTGTGACATGAAATTAGGGTATGTTAGATTATATCTGTTAGAAGTTGGATCGGGTTTTCACTCTCATTGGGTCCGAGTTTTTTAATGATTTAAATTTTGGGCTACGATATGTGATCACATAAACCGTTGGGCTTATCTTGGAGGGTTATAACAATAATATGGACTGAGTTTACAATGGATTTACCAAAATGTAATAATCCGAATTTTATTCTTTATGGAACAACAATATTGATAATCTTATGTATAAAGATGGTATTTTGGTTATTATAATTTTCACGGCAATACAATTTTTGACAAGATCGGGAACCATTATCAAGATTTACTAAATCGTCAAAAGGCTAGAATTGAGCATTTAACTGCTAGATGTGACTACGGGGTTAATTCTTTATTATTTATTTGAGGTTGAGGTGGAATTTCACGGGTGCGTGTACTTAGCATCTTGAAGATATCGGGGTTGGTTGGATGCATGATTCTTAGAGATCCTTGTTCGAGCTTTTATCCGTATAAATGACCAAGACTTGAGTTGTCTAGTTATACCTAATGTAAGGAGTTACATTGTTGTGCTCACAGTGTATAGCTATTACTTTAAAGGAGTTACGTTGTAGTGCTCAAGTGTCACCAAAAGATGTGGATGAGTCAAGAGACGTTCATATACAATAAAGGATGGTTGGATGGGTATATGATTTCCTACCATTATTGAAATTCTCAATATTGGTTCTTAGTCAGACAATAGTGCAAGTTTAAGTCACAAGTTCGGGTTATTTTTACTTTAGTCTCAAGTTCGTCATATTGGGTTATTTTTCTTGTTAGGTACCCATATTTGTATCACACAAGTAAGAATGAGATAGATATAAGGGTGGGATGATTATGAGATATGATGAAAGGTAAAAGTGCAAGAGTTTCACAAAGATAATCAAATAACCAACCAAGTAAAATGTTTACATATGAGTAGTATTTAGAGGAGAGGATGCTAGGGCAACAAACCTAGATCCTTCCTTGGTAATTCGTGGGCTTCACAAGCCTTATGGGCTTTTACACTTTGCCCATTAATTAAAACATAAGCATTAATATAACTAAAGCAACCTAGCACAAAATGTAATGACCGAGACTTGACTAAATATAAAAGTATGTTCCCAACAATCTCCCCCTAAGGGTCGGTCATCACGGTTGCTGGACGTCTTCCTCTTTGTCTTTGACTTTTGAATTGCATAACTTTTGACGTCTTCAAAAAAAATGTTGTTAGATGAATGTACTTTGCTCTAAGTCTTTGTTCTTTGGTGATAATGTAGTGATTGTGTAGTCATCTGCCTTTCGCCACTTCATTGTCTTTAGTGGTTGTCCGCCATTCCAACATGCTCACACATCTTCGGATATTTGACTTAAATAACACAACTTTATCACACACAATATAAGCACAATAAGGAGGAAAGATGGAAAGATGGTGACTTGATATGTATGTATATGTATTTCGTATATGAAGAAAGAGAGATGAAATATGAGAGCTTTTATTCAAGAAAACACACACAAATACACACACAAGCACTCTTACAAATGACTAGGTAAGTGCCTTATATAGTTAGAGAGAAAGGCCTCATGGGCTTTTTAATGGACTTGGGCTTGGGCTTGGACTTGGTTACATGATTAGATAACAAGGCTTATGAAACATAGCACATAACATATTAGCTTGCCAAGTCCAAAGCCCAATGACTAAACTATTACTAATCTTAACAAACGACACAAAGTTACAATATGAGAATGACCATCACTTCATAATACATATTTTTAATGCTAACAATCTCCCCCTAAGGGGTGGTCAATTGAATGATGCTCCACGTGAGTGGGTCTTCCGTGTTCTTTGTCTTTAACTTTGTGTGTCGTTGTAGAATAGTCTTTAGTCTTTGTTCCTTCATGCTTTGTGATCTTTGATAACTGATTTTTCATCGTTCTTTGTTCCTTTGTGATATGGAGTTATCTGCCTTTTGTCACTTCTGCGTCTGTGGTGGTTGTTTGCCATTCCAACATGCTCATACATCTTTGGATTTTGATATTCATATGCACGTAGTTCCCTTTCTTACACTTTGATCTTTAGTCTTTACACTTTGTAGATTCTTCTTTTTGGCGTAGAATCTTTCTTTGAACTTTGTGTTGTATAGATCTTTGAGGGAGCTTTCTTTAACTTCCAGATGTATGTATGAGCACGTGGAATCTGTCGCCATGGAGATGAAGTATCCCTGCATATAAACAGTTAGCAATAAAACATCCGGTACTTACAGATAAGAATTAGAGATCATCAACAGCATAGTGTGAAGACTCCTTCTAACCCTTACCAAGGCCGTTCCCATGTCAGATACTCTCGAGAGAGCTTACAAGACCTACTTAGTAGCTCAATGACTGGGTGAGTCGCTGGGGATCGCCACGACTGTAGACCGTTTGAAACCACCACGAACACTAAGCGTAACCCATAAAGAATTACCAAAGTGACCTGCTGTCAAGGCTGTTTGATGTTGACCCTGGCAGGAATTTCCACTCAATCACTGAGAATCACAAAAGTGAATCCTCTCATAAATGTTCTGGCAGATTGCTAAGATCTGCGTAGGACTCTTAAGTTTACATCTGGCGTCCTTAATGATGAACAACCAGTGTAGAAATATCATGTGTTCCTATGAGATCTTTTGATGATTCTGGGGGCTCTAGACTCGATAAGTGCATATTTGGTTTCGTATGTGGAGATTAGGGAGAGGTCTCCTACTTTAATATCAACCATCCCTAAGAGATAAGTCGATAGATTACACCGGTTCCCCGTGAGAATGAAACAAGCTCTTTTAAGAGAACTTGAGTGGTTAAGAAGGTTTAGTGCAGTGCGTCACTGGGTCCATGACGTCTTTGTCTTCAAGACCGGTGTCACCTTAGTAACAACCAGTAGCATATGAGTTGAACCCGGTGTCTGCCCTAAGGTTGAACATTTGGAGGGCTATTTCTTTTCACCCTTTTTCATAACCTTTCTTTTTAATTCTTCAACCCCTTCTTTCTCCTTTCTCATTTTCTCCTTTTTTCAATCATACCTAAGGACTTCTAATTCTATTCTATTGGATTTGTCCTTGGGTAGATCCCTCCGGCTCTGGCGGATCATAGGACGGTTTTTCTTAACCTTAGTCACCTTATAACTCCATGACTATCCTATTGTTGCCATGAAACCATTTATAGAAAATCACTCAAAGTGTTTATAATAATAAAACACATTGTTGACACTTCGAGAGTTTTGCATTTCTTTTGAAGGACTCCCCCTTCACATGTGCTCATGAATTTTTTAAGAAATTTGCACATGCGTGAGGAGTTTGCACTTTTTGAATTGATCCACTTTCAGTGAACATGACCGATTCGAGACACGCTTACATCAATAGTTAGACTAGCTTCAAATTATTACCCGTACAGGACAAGTCTTTTCGATTACTGACATTTTAAGCTTCGTCAATTCATTAGTACTTACTGAGTCGAGCTCTTTTGAGATTCAACCACAATCTTTAAACATCTTTGATCACATTTTAATCATGTCTTCTCCCCCTCAAAAATAGCATAGCGTGATATTTTTGATATCATATTATTAATAAAAAGCTTTTTGGAGAGAAAGACAGATTTGATTTAGCATGAAATCTGAACATTTTAGTTTTTTATACTCTCCCTTAATGATAGCTCATTTAAAATCAATTTAAGGGTTTTGAGGGAGTTTTCTTGAGCACTCATTTTGAGAGATTTTGATAAATCTTTTGATTAATCTTGAAAAAGTGCTCAAGAATTTTGTTTGAAAACGAGTTTTATGGTTGAAATCTTTTTCGTTTGTTTAGACTCGAACATTTTGAAAAAGAGTTCGTCATTGAACGTACGAGTCCTTGATTTGAAAATAATCAGAAGTCATCATTGAAGTACAGGTTTCGTACTGAAGTATACGAAAGCCATTGTGAAGAAACTTTTGAGAAACGACATGTTTTAGAAAAACATTAAAAAGAACTCCCGCTCAAGCATCTGTACATGTCCGTATCATTGTTGAATGACATTTCTAGAAACGTACAGAATATTGATTTATACGAGAGACATGTCGTGAGAAGAATATTTTTGGTTTTTTGATTTTATATTGTTCTTGTATTTTTTGAAACTTTTATATTTTTGTATTTTGTTTTTGTTGGTTTTTCAAATTTTGTATTTTGTTTTTTCAAAAATATTTACAGCGAAGCGATTTTGAAATCATTTTTCAAGAAGATTCGAGAAGACGTTCTAGCTCCTCAGGAGTTAGGCTTCGCATGCCAATTCGTCGAACTAAATAGTCAAACCGTTCTTTTGGAAGGGCTTTAGTAAAAAGATCGGCGAGTTGGTAATCAGTCTTAACGAAAAATAATTCAACAGTACCCTCTTCCACGTGTTCTTTGATGAAATGGTAGCGGACTTTGATATGCTTCGTCTTAGAGTGATGTACGGGATTGCACGAGATGGCTATGGCACTTTTTGAGTCATAATACATAGGTATTCTGTCAAAAGTAAAGCCATAATCTGTGAGCTGTGTCCGCATCCAAAGAACTTGGGCACAACACGCAGATAGAGACACATACTCGGCTACGGCAGTTGATAGCGCAGTACAATCCTGTTTCTTTGACGACCAGCTTACAAGCTTTTCACCCAAAAATTGTGCTCCACCTGATGTACTCTTTGCTGTAACTTGATCACCAGCATGGTCTGCATCTGAAAGTGCTGTTAGATTAAACCCCGAATCCTTCGGATACCAAAGTCCCATGTTAATGGTGCTTCGTAAGTACCGAAAGATCCGTTTAACCTCTTTGAGGTGAAGTTCGGTAGGCTTTGCCTGAAACCATGCTAATAAACAAACAGCAAATTGAATATCGGGTCGGCTAGCAGTTAGGTACATGAGAGAACCGATCATGCTCCGATATTTTTTCGGATCGATAGGTTTCCCAAACAAATCAACACCTATTTTTGGTGAAGTGACCATTGGTGTACCAACAGAATCACAATTTTCCATTCCATGTTTTTTCAAAATTTTTTCAAAATCTCTATCGTATATTTAGCTTGATTGATAAAAATACCACGAGGGGATTGACGGATTTGTAAACCAAGAAAGAATTTTAGTTCCCCCATCATGGACATTTCAAATTTGCTTTTCATGAGATTTTCAAAATGTTTTGAATGGTTAGGATTGGTTGATCCAAAAATAATGTCGTCCACGTATATTTGAACGATCAAAATGTCATCTTTGAATTTTTTGATAAACAAGGTGTCATCAACCGTTCCTTTTGTGAAATTGTTTTTGAGCAAGAAAGATGATAGTTAGTCATACCACGCTCTTGGAGCTTGTTTTAAACCATAAATTGCTTTCTTAAGCTTGTAGACGTAGTCTGGATGATCTTTGTCGATGAATCCCTCTGGCTGACTCACATACACTTCTTCTTTCAGAGTTCCATTCAAGAAAGCAGTCTTAATGTCCATCTGATAGACTGTGATGTTTTTGTGAGCGGCATAGGCTAAGAAAATCCGGACTGCTTCAAGTCTAGCTACAGGCGCGAATGATTCCTCGAAATCTATCCCTTCTTCTTGTGGATAACCTTTAGCCATGAGACGAGCTTTGTCACGAATAACAGTCATTTCCTCATCCAGTTTGTTCTTCCACAACCACTTGAGATCAAGAACACGTTTATCAAGTGGTCGTTCAACAAGTTCCCAACTATCATGTAACAGGTATTGAAGAAATTCCTCCTGCATCGCTTCAATCCAAGGGTTTTCTGCCATTGCTTCCCGAATGTTCTTTGGTTCTTTGAGGCTGATTGAGCAAACGTAAATGCACAATTCGAGATCGGTGGCAAGTTGTCTCCTTGTTTGAACTGGCTTTGAAGGTTCACCAATAATATGTTCTATTGGATGGTCTTTTGTCCATTGAAACGTAGAAGGGTACCTCGGGTGTAACGAATGTGTGTTAGATGGTTCTTGTAACCTTGAAGAAGATTCAGCGGAGTCTGCTGCAAACGGGTTTTCAAATACTTCTTCTTCCTCTTCTAATGTAACATCGTTTGAATTATTTGTTGGTTCTTCTTGAAAATTTGTGTTTTGGTTTTGCTCATCAACACTTGGTAGAACAGTTTCAAGTACTGGAGTTACTTGAGTAGATGTAGATGATGTTGAGGTAGTTGGTGCTTCAGCTTCGATTGTTGTAGATGCATCTTGTGATGGTGGTGGTGGTTGATGGTTTTGAGCGGGTGCAGCGGAATGTTGTTGAGATGCATTAGTTGAAGTTCCACCATAGTATTCATCAAACATTAACTCGAAGAAATTTTCCAGTTCTTGTTCTGAAGGTTTATCCGTGTTTGTTGACTGAGCTCCTTGAGGTACGAGTCCTGAACTGATGTGTCCAGAAGTCTGCATGTTTGGTGCGGGTCCTAATTCGTTTTGATTAAAAGCCATCGGATTAAGCGCGGGTTCTAGAGCGAGTCTCTCAGAAGCCATCAGATTAAGCGCGGGTTCTAGAGCGAGTCTCTCAGAAGCCATCTGTGAAATCTCGTCAAACTTCACATTCATCGTCTCCATTATCTTTTTTGTTCTTCTATTATACACCCTGAATGCCCTCGAGTTTTCTGAATATCCAGTGAAGATTCCAATATCACCCTTAGCTTTTAACTTTCCTAGATCTTCTCTATCATTCGTCGGATAGCACAAAGCGCCAAATATGTGAAGATAAGTGATGTCAGGTTTACGGTTGATCACTAGCTCATATGGGGTTTTATTGAATCTAGGATGGACTAGGGATCGGTTTTGAGTAAAACAAGCAGTGGCTACAGCATCCGCCCATAAGAACAGTGGTGCACTAGAAAAAATTAGCATTGTGCGAGCAGCTTCCACAAGAGTTCGGTTTCTTCTTTCAACTACCCCATTCTGCTGTGGAGTTCTAACAACTGATGTTTGGTGTGTGATTCCAACATCTTCAAGGTAAGTTCTTAACTCCTGGTTTGTAAATTCTCTGCCATTGTCTGTTCTTATAATCCTTACTGGAGCTTGAAGTAGAACTTGAATAAGCTTCAGAAAGGTGATGATGATGCCTGGTGCTTCGTCTTTTGATCTCAAAAACTTAACCCATGTATATCTTGAATAATCATCAACAATAACGAGAATATACTTCTTCCCATTAATGCTTTCAACTCTCATTGGGCCACATAAGTCCATGTGCAACATATGTAAACTCGCTTTCGAACTAGGTACGGTTTTGGGTTTATATGATGCTCTTTTACTTTTTCCTTGTTCGCATGATGGACATAGCTTTTCCTTGGTGTATTTGAACTTAGGAAGTCCGATGACGATGTTGTCTTTGGTTAACTTGTTGATGGTGTCAAAATTGAGATGGGATAAACGTCTATGCCACAGCCAGGACTTAGTTTCGGTTGCCCTTGTCATAAGACAAATTGGTGATGTAGAAGCTATTTGGTTGATGTCGATAGCATATAAGTTTGTACCACGATTACCAGTTAAGAGATCATCACCAACCAAATTTCTAATAAAAACTGTGTTTCTTCTGAATGCCACTTCTAAATCTGCATCACAAAACTGCCCGACTGAAAACAAGTTGTGTCCCAACCCTTCGACGTAGTAAACTCGAGTGATTAAAAAATTCCCAAATTGAAGATCTCCATAACCCTGAATAGCTGCTACATGATCATTTCCAAATCGTACAGTTCCCATGAATTTCCAAACGAAATGATCAGCATCTTTAAATTCCCGGTCATGTGCTTGGAGCAACCCGAGTCCATGATCCAAAGACATATTTCGATAACCTGCCAAGAACAGAAGGGTTTGTATTTGGAAACCGTGTTGAATTTCGTTCCATGGGGTTAGGAGTAAAAGTTGAATCACACTCATAGACAGTTGCTACTTGTTTAGCTTGAGTTATTTCTAATTTGCCGTCCTTAAGAGTGAACCCTCTACCCGTCGGAAAACACATACAAAACTTAAGATAGTTCCTAGGCATTCGACTGATAGTGGTAGTCCTAAATCGTGCAACTAATCTTTCTATAGATCTGGATCTAGAACTAGGTCTTTTTGGAACATTCTTCTGTTCAGGCGTAACATTCACATTCTTAGAAACACATTCATCATGAACATCATTAATTAAACATTTCTTGCATATTAAACAAACAGAGTCATTACATGCGTTAGAAACAGTACGTTCGACATTACATTCAGATGAAACATGTCTCTTATTACAAAGCGATAAATTCCTAGGGTGTTCTTTTACATCTTCAACTTTATTCTTGCTACTACTCTTAGAAATAGGCGAGACTCTATTGTTCTTTGTATTGCTCTTAGGCTCAAGTCTGCTGCTCCTAGAGGTGCTTTCTAATCCTGTAGAAGGTAAGGCACACACATTAGGATTTATATTGTTGTCCTTTTTAGCATCCCTAGATTCTTTAGAATTAGCCTTTATGCACTTGTCATTTGTCTTAGATGTTGAGGCAGACGCACTAGTGGGACTAATCCTAAAAAGGCCAGGTGCTAACACTTTAGGAGTTTCGACAACCGCTTTTCCTTTATCAACAATCTTTACATTTTCACTTTTCTTGGGAAGGGTGTTGGAGTGACTGGTTTTGTCAAATCCTTTTTCTCATCGACTTTTGGAGCAAACCGTGAAATTGACATTTTAGGTTTTTGAACCGTGTTTGAAACATTTGGTTTCTCCGAAGTCAATGGTTTTGCAAACTTAGTTTCCTCACCCTTTCTTTTTTGACTTTCAAGCTGAGCCCTCAAAAGATCATTTTGCTCTTTCATGTTTTTAAGTCACGCTCATACGACAATTTGTCATACTTGCATTCTTCCTTTTTCCGATCAAGTTGTTTAAAATATGACACATTTTCTTTTTCAAGCTTTATAAGAGCATTTTCATATTTTGAAACAATTGTGGAGGTCTCAGCTCTTAGTCGTTCATCGTCTTGAACAGAATATGTTTGTAAAATGATGGACATAATGTCAGTGGTCATAACAGCTTCGAAGAGAGAATCATTTAGGTTTTCCAAAACATTCATGTTTTCACGAGTATCATTAGCTTCGTTTACCAGGGATTTGTGGTCCTTGACAAAGTCGGCCGTTTCTTTTAAGAAAGCTTGTTCAAAATGGATTACCCTTGCACTGATGTTATTTAGTGGGATAGTAATTTCGTTTTGAAACAGCTTTTTCTGTTCGATATGAAAACTAGAATGCCAGTTGTTAATATTGATGGTAATTTTTGATGCAACAATATTTTGAAGTTCTTGAATTCTCTTTTTAACGTCATCAAGAATTTCTCTAGCCTCACTTGTATTAAAAGTGTTGTTAGAGGACATTTGTTCTAGTTTTGAAAGAGATTTGGAAACACTTTCTTTTTAGACAAGAATTTCGCAAATTGTCGTTTTATGGAAAACGCAGATGGTTCTGTTTGTGGAACAAAAGTGATTCCCGAAAGTTTGTTCAATTTGTTGTAATCAATGGGTTTCAAATCCTTTTGTTTCATTTTATTTATGCTCTCTTCGACATGTTCAATCGTTAGCACAGAATCCCGAACGACGGGAGGATCATGTTTGGTATAAATCAAATTACCATTGTACAAAACATTCTGTTCTTGCTGAGCTTTCTTGAGATTACAAGGGGTGTTGTTACCAAGAGCCATTTTATGTTTCGTATGGTAAATCGGATTAGTTTGATTTGAAATCATTTTCATAGTTTGACTCGACTGACCCGACTTAACCACTAATTCTTCTAGATGTGCAATCATGTGTTCTGACTCTACGATTTCTTCCAAAAGTTTGTCTTCTTTCTTTGCAAAGTCCTTTTTCAACTCATCCCTTTCTTTTTCAATATTGGTATAAGCTGTTTTTTGTTTAGAAAGTTGGTTTTGTAAATCAGAAGTTTCCGTGTTTAAAGATTTTATCTTTTTGAAAGAATTAACATCAAGTGTATCAAACTTGAGTTGTAATTGTTGTTCCCTTGAAACGGAATTTTGATAACTAGTTTCTAATTCAGACAATCTTTTGTTATGAAATTCAAAAGCTTTAACGGTTGACTTGTAACTCTCAAGCTCAGCGGTCAATTTAACATTCGCGGCCTTAACATCGCGATTGACCTTTTGCACATTCTCTATTTCAATACGACAATTATTCAATAATGATTCAAACAAAGCACGTGTTTCCTCATCATTCTCAGCATGATGTGAAACGAAGCCTCCATTATGATTCACATCTGGAGTTGCTGAAGGAGTATTGCTACTACTTGGCGTGTCTAGGAATGTATCATAAGTGGTTGCTTGCTTCTCAAAATGTTGTTCCTCATGAGGAAACATATCAAATATATCATTATTGTGACATGTGTTGAAGTTAGATACCTCAGATGGTGCATTGGTGTCATAAACAGGATGTGTGTCAGAATATGTGTCATACTTAGCTTCCTAAAGATTCGCCATGAATATGCAGTTCGCATCGATATCTTCTCTATCTTCCATGTCATCCATAAGAGCCATAAAATCATTTTCCTCTGCGTTCAACTGAAATCCTGCCTCTGCCTTTTGTTCCAACATTACTGCTTTCTGCAAGTACGCTAGATCTTTCTTGTTTGGCTTAGTAGGACAGTTCCGTGCCATATGACCTACACTCTGACAGTTGAAACACTTTACCGGATTACCCTGATTCATATTTCCTAAATTCCCAACTACTCGAGCTGCAACATTTCTATTCTGATTACCCATTGCCTGATTATCAACATTCTGACCCCTCTAATTTCCAACAACCTGACCCACCTGATTCCCTGCATAATGACCATACTGATTCCCTGCATACTGACCTGCATTCTGATTCTGCTTATTTTGATTACCCATGTTAAGTCCAGTAGCATATCCTTGCTGATTCCCATAAACTCCAACCATTTGGCCTCTGTTGCCCATATTGAAACTCGGTTGAGCGATCTGCCTGTTGCGAGTATTCGATGAAATCCTTTGGTTGTTGTTTGTTGGTGTAGAATAGCGTCCTTGGAATGCCTTTAACAGAAAAGCAAACGCTTGAGTCAATGCTGCAGCAGCTTCATCATTGTCAGTGAATTCTGGTTCTTGGAATTATGGGTATGTCTGTTGTGGAATAACTTGTTGTTGTTGTGGGTAGAATTGTTGTTGGTAGACCGGTGTTGGTTGTTGAATGCATGATGGTTGCATGTAGTTGTGAATAGGTGATGATGGTTGTTGAGTATTCACTTGTAATGGTGTTGGTGTATTAGCAATTAGTGCGAGAGGATCATGATTCTTTGCCAATCTTTCTTTCCTAACTTCATTAGCCTCAGCTTGGTTTTGCTTCAGAAAGTCATAGAGTTGATCATAATTCACCTGATGTAAGCCTTTGTCTGATTAACAATTATAACATAACGACCCCATTCCTCTGGAAGGTTATTGAGGAATTTGATGTTTGTTGCAATTTCTCGTGGTGTCAACTTGTTTCTGATTAACTCATTCATCAAAGTGCAAAACCTTGTGTAGTAAGATTCAATCTGTTCACCTTTAGTGGATGTAAAGTTCTCCCATTCAGTAAGAAGTTTCTTCTCAACATCTTGTTGTCCAATTTCTGTTCCATGACATATTCTTCTAACACGTTCCCACATAGCATAAGCACTTTCACAGTTGTCGACCGTAGCAAAGATCTCCCGTGGTAATCCAAGTTGGATTAAATGCATTGCCATATCATCAGCTTTGATCTGCGCCTTGTCTTCATCAGTGTAATCTGCTTCTGTTTGTATACGCACTACTGGTTCAGTAGGAGGTATGGTATTTGGATTACCTTGAATTTGAACTTGTCTTGGCTGAAATGGACCGTTTTCTATGGATTTTATCATTAGGTGCCCGGTATCCTTTGTTTTGATGTAACGAAGCATACGGCTTGTCCATGGGAGATATCCACCTTTTTCAAGCATTGGAGGTCGGTTTTCCACACCGGGTGCATGAATGTCTTGCTGAGTTGCCATTGATGAAGTGTAGATGGATAAAGTTGATTCTTGGATCGTTCCAACGAAATAGGAGTAGAGTTTAGAGTGAGTTGATGCAAGTTTTTATGGTGAAAATTTTGACTTAAAACCTTGAAACCTCAATAACTTCTTCTCGGAGCGTTTTTATGCCTCGAAACTTCGATCGATAAATCGATTTAGCGTGTCGTTCTTCTCTGTCTCACGGTCGTTTTGACAGCTGATTTGTCGAAAACGGAGTTACGGTTCAAAAGTTATGGCCGTTTGAAGTTTGGTTGTCAAAAACCTCACTTTTGTCAAAATTCTCGAAACTTTGTTGTGTTCTCGAAACTATAGGATTGCGAAACTTTGGATTTCGAAACTTAAGATTGCGAAACTTAAGATTGCGAAAACCTGGATTTCGAAACTCAAGATTGCGAAACTTTGTGTTCTCGAAAATATAAGTTCTCGAAATTTTTCAATTTTTCGAAAAAACAGTGTTCTCGAAATTTCTCAATTTTTCGAAAAAACAGTGTTCTCGAAATTTTGCAGTTTTCGAAAACCTTGCAATGTTCTCGAAAATTGTTATTTTTTCGAAAACCCAATCACATAAATTTCGAAATTATACAATTTTGAAATTTAGCCACAAGTCGAAGTAATTTCTTTCTTATACAAGAGAGAAAATACTGAGTATCCAACTATGATCACGAACGGAGTCGATTTCTGGTGTTCTCGAAAATTGGTCAAAGTGTGATTTCAAAAATTGGTGGTGATTTCGAAATTGTGACTGTTTTTTGAATAGGCTTAAAGCACACCCAAATGACTTTTGCAATCCAAGATTCTTGTACTTCTAGGCTAAAAAACACCAAAACTTGAAGAAAGTTCAAAACTTGATGATTTTTATGAAACTTTTTTGAGATCTAGAAAACAAGTACAAAAATCAAATTCGAATATTTAAGCTAGAAATTTTCAAAAAGATTAAAACTTTCTGGTTTTTAACATTTTTATGAAACTTTATAACACTAGTTTGTAAGCAAAAAAATGTTAAAAACCAAGAAAAACAAGAAAAGTGAGAAACTTTTTATAAAAAACTCGTGTATAAAGCTTAAAAAAACGAAACAGAACAACCCCTCAACCCTCCTAAATCATTGTTAGACGATTGATACCACTTGTAGGACCTTAAATAACACAACTTTATCACACACAATATAAGCACAATAAGGAGGAAAGATGGAAAGATGGTGACTTGATATGTATGTATATGTATTTCGTATATGAAGAAAGAGAGATGAAATATGAGAGCTTTTATTCAAGAAAACACACACAAATACACACACAAGCACTCTTACAAATGACTAGGTAAGTGCCTTATATAGTTAGAGAAAAAGGCCTCATGGGCTTTTTAATGGACTTGGGCTTGGACTTGGTTACATGATTAGATAACAAGGCTTATGAAACATAGCACATAACATATTAGCTTGCCAAGTCCAAAGCCCAATGAATAAACTATTACTAATCTTAACAAACGACACAAAGTTACAATATGAGAATGACCATCACTTCATAATACATATTTTTAATGCTAACAGAGAGTTTTGTATTTTCTTATGAAGGGCTCCCTCTTCACATGTGCTCATAACTAATTAATAAATTTGCACATGTGGGAGGAGCAAGCACTTTTTGAATTGATCCATTCTTAATAGACATATACCCAAGGGACACGTTTACGTCGCTAGTTAAAAGGATGCATTGTCAGCTTTTAGGTGACAACTAGCACTAGTAACAAACTTGAAGTTGTTAACATTCCTTGAAAAGGAAGTTAGACCCGTCAAAGTATACATCTAAGAAGAGCTTCTCGAAATGGTACATTTCTACTAAGACAAGTCCTATTCGAGACACGCTTACATAACTGGTTAAACCAGCTTGAAATTATTACCCGTCCATGAAAAGTCTTTTCGATTACTAACTTTTGTTGTTTCGTCAATTCATGGGTCAATTCTGAGTCTGGCTCGCACAAGATACAACTTTTAGCATTTTGACCACTCATATTTTAATCACTTTTATATTTTCTCCCCCTCAAAAATAGCATATGAAATGATATTTTTGATAATCTTTTTAGATTAAAATATGCCTTTTTGAGTCTTATGGGGAGATTCACCAAGAACTTTTTACTATTTTTAAGAACAAAGTAGTTTTGTTTGACAAGTGCTCCCCCTCAACAAGTGATTAGGTCTTATTGAGGTGAAATACTTGTCCTTTTGAGCAGAATTATGAAAATTATAAAACATTTGATTAATTCTACTCAAAAGTAAGAAGCCTTCGCTCCTTATGTTAGGATTGAGGCACTGATGCGTACCTCAGGGTCCTTTTTTTACAAGTTCGGGTTGTACACTGTAATGGGTGCACAAGCCATATTGAATATAATTTTAACAAAACATTATGTTTTGGGAATACTCCCCCTCAAAAACTCGCATATGTTTTGAGAATTTTAAACTTTTGAAGCGAATTGGGGAGTAAAGACTTGAAAAAAAAATCTTAAGCAAAATTTTGAAAAGTTTTGAAAAACCTTTTGAAAAATTTTGAATAAATTTTGCTCAAGATTAAGAAGTTTTAGTTAAGCTTAGCATGAGAACTTCTTCTGGTTTTCAAGGAAAAGTGCATGTTTAGTTTTAAAGAATGGGTTAGCAAGTGATTAGGTCTTATTGAGGTGAAATACTTGTCCTTTTGAGCAGAATTATGAAAATCATAAAACATTTGATTAATTCTACTCAAAAGTAAGAAGCCTTCGCTCCTTATATTAGGATTGAGGCACTGATGCGTACCTCAGGGTCCTTTCTTTACAAGTTCGGGTTATTTTTACTTCAGTCTCAAGTTTGTCATATTGGGTTTTCTCCATCAGTAGTCACTACAAAGATCCGATAGAATGATAATGGGGTCGGTTAAGAGTTAGTTGAGAGGAGTACAAAAGAGTAGAGTAGTTTATCAGCAGTTGATTCTCACGGGCTATTTATGATACTTCACACATATTCGGTTAATTAGACACATGGGGTTACGCTGTCTCCGTTTTCCATCATAAACATAGTGTGTATGCTTCCGATTCCGCGAAGACATCGTGGGGGAAGAGAGAGTGGATGTTCTTTGCTTTCTTTGACTTTTCTTGATTTCTTTGCGAAAACACTCATTTTCCACGAGGTTCTGCTATTAGGGGGAAGAAATGTGCACATCAGGGATGCATAATAGACTCACGTGATCGAGCTTACAATTTTATTACTACCGGAGAGACGTCCGCATAGATGATTAGTGGTTCAGTTTTGTGATTTTGGTGTAATCGTTTCAACTCTCGCGGGTTGTGAAGTGTGAAGTAGCCTGCATATGTGAGAAGAGCTTGTTGATTTCTTGCTTGTTATCCCGAACAGAACTTCCGCATTGAGTATAACTGTGATTAAGTGTTTGTCAGATTTGCTTTGTGTGGTTTACGGTGTTATCTACAAATTCCGTTGCGTACTAAAAACTTCAAAAGTTAGAAGACATGTGGACTACATCATAGTTTTGACTCTGCTGAAGACGGTGGTCAGTTTGGGGGGAAGCTGATTCAGAAACTTCGGCAAAAAGAAGTGTACGAAAAAGCTGCTAAAGACATGCAGCATCAATTGGGGGGAAGTTAATCCATTTCATGCATATTACATCATTTGCCTACAAGTGAATAAAAAGTTCTCAAGCCGAGGTACAAGATGAAGACAAAGAGCGTCAACTGTCGCCATCCTCAGCATTTGAAGAGCTTTTGAAGACTTTATTTTACTTATTTTTGTACTTGTAGGAAATGTTCTAAGTAATCCCATATGTTGCCACATTGGGGGAAGATTGTTGGGATCACTCCCAACAGTTAAATGTGACAACATTATCGGGATTACACTAGTTATCATATTTAGCTTAAACACAAGGACTTAGTATGTAATATTGCAATAGTGTGATTGTGTTAGGCTATATAAGCCCTCCTAGACTTCACTAGGAGGGTGAGACTCTTTGTGTAATTTACTCTTTCATTATTAATAAACACATAGTTTTTCCCTTCTCTCTCTACTTTCTCTCACTAACAATGGAAGATTTAATCTTTCATCATCCCCGACCTCCTGAATCACAATAATCAATCAAAACATGATCCAACACCTCCCCTAAAAAATAGCTTAATTATTAATCATACCAATACTCACAACTAAAAAGGTAAATCTTGAAACATCAAAGCCCTTTGTGAGTAGATCTGCTACATTATCATCTGTATGAACTTTAACCACATTGATAAGCCTATGCTCATAGCAATCCCTGATAAAATAATGTCTTATTTGAATGTGCTTGGTTTTGGAATGATAGAATGGATTCTTCACAATACAAATTGTAATCTCATTATCAATATTGATAGGCGTGTTCTTGAAGTTGAATCCATAATCCAAAAGCTGATTTTGCAACCAAAGTACTTGTGCACAACAACTTGCAGCAGCTACATACTCTGCTTTTATGGAAGATGTTGCTGCAATTGTGTAACACCCCCAGTTTTGAAAACATGCAGCGGAAATTTGATTGGGTGTTACTTCATTGCGCACACTTAATTAGTAGAAAATGATTGTCATTTAAAGATCTATCATTCGAATATAAATATCAGAGTTTTAAAAGAGGTCCTCGTTTGTCCCAAAGTTTATTAAATCAGTTTTCAAATGATAGGAAAATTTATAGCCTTTATAAGTATCCGTGCTCCTCCGTGCCATCCTTGCTCATTATGGACCTGAGATAAACACATGCTAAAAGTGTCTACACAAAGGTTGGTGAGTTCATAGAGTTTATAGTAATAATTGATTTCCAAAATCAAAGAGTTTGTGAGTCCATAGTAGTTATAATAACAGCTGATTATCAAATTAATGTGTGAGTAAATCCATAATGTTCATAGCTTAAATTGTTGATTTATCAAAATCAGAAAATGAGTGATTTCCTTATTAATTAAAAATAGTACGTTGATTTGCCCTAACCGAGTCAACACCCAAAATAGTAGTTGGTTTATAAAACCATTTAACACAAGTTTCGAGATTTGGGCCACGTTCTTGCGCCCATAGCATAAACAGTTTGAAACCGTATTTAAACAATTTATGGGGAACCGTATTTAAATAGTTGAAACTGTATCCGAACAGTTTGTGGAGAACCGTATTTAAACAGTTGAAACCGTATTCAAACAGTTTGTGGGGAACCGTATTTAAACAGTTGAAACCGTATTCAAACAGTTTTTGGGGAACCGTATTTAAATAGTTGAAACCGTATCTGAACAGTTTGTGGAGAACCGTATTTAAACAGTTGAAACCGTATTTAAACAGTTTGTTCCATAATTCCAAATATCAATAGTAAAATCTTTAAAAAAGTTGTTACACATGTATCTCTCCCAAAGAGTTTATAAAACAGTTAAACGATAGAAAGTAGGGCTATGAACTTATAATAATATGTAAATAGTTAACGAGTACTTGTAAAAGTATAAAACAGTAGTTAAGCATGTATCTCCCCCAAAAATGTTTATAAACCATTGTAAAATAAGTAAGTAGGGGCTATGACTCACCTGAGGATTAAAATAGGCATAGATAACGTAATGTCAGGGGTAGAATGGAATGACTTCAAAGATAACCTGAATGATATGAAAGTCCGAGATAAGTTCGACTTATCGAGAATCGTGATTTGAATAGTGTTAGATGACAAAATGACTTTTTGTGGCAGAGTTGACTTGCGTTGCAAAACGCTTAATAGTTCAAGAGCAAGTTATATACTATATAACTTGTCTTTATATATCGTTTATTTTATATTCGTCGTGAATTGATTATATGTATCAAAAGTTGATAAATGATAAATTATAGTAATTGTAAGTTTATGCCTTGTTAAGTGAACCGATGAGTTTTTGTGGGAATAATCATTTCCGATATGTATTTAAGTTAATAACGTCAAGTTATATATTGTATATATATATTCAAAAATATATGTATATAGCTATTTCATTTTAGTCTCACAATGTAGGTTTCAATATATATTACTACAATAACGTCGTAAAATATTACTTGTCAAACGTAATTAAGTTTCTATGTAAACCCTTAAGTTATACCAAGGTGACTCTTTTAACCTAAATAGTTAAATAATTACATATTTAGTCCGAAACATGTTTATAACTTATAAAATTGTTGGTTGGAAAATGTTACGTAGAATACTTGAGGGGCTGAAATTGTATCAATAATATAAGGGTTTAAAACTTATAAAGTCTTTTAAGAACAAATGGCAAGTGATACAAATTAGGGGGGCTGAAGCTGTCAAAATATGAAAGTTGTAAAAGAAAAATGGCAAAACTGAGTTAGCTCAGATTCGAACTCAAGACTTCTAGCTAATAACACAACAATACAACCAACCGAGCTAGGATGGTATTTGGTTATCTTTTTCGTTAGACTCTATTTAACATCTTGTTACAGGGTTTTTATCTTGTGTGAATTTTACTTAGTATGTATACATATAGTCGTGGGTAGCATGCAAACCTTTTTGAGTTGTGTTCCATCTTCCTCTAAACTGAGTTCTACCCTCAAATAAGCAGTTGGGTTAACCAACTTTGAGACAAAAATGCGCCTTTTCTTATTTAGAGTTTCTTGACTCAATGAAACCACCATTTTTAAAATGAGTTATAGACAAGTCTTGTGAGCTTGTTTTTAAGTTGGTAAAAGAATATGATTCTTACATATAATGAGCTAAGGGCTACTTCTATGGTATATTTAGTCATTGCATAACTGTTTTTAATTTGTTATAAACGTATGTTAGTTTGAATTTATGCATGGTGCTTATATATCTTGTGTTTTCTTCTTCCTGAGTCCCATCAACAGACGAGTTGTTCAGGTAATTCACAAATACGTGTTTGATTTACTTGTTGATGACTATTTGTTGTATTGCCACACAAGAGCCAATGTACGCCTTTAAGTGTGTTTGTACGCGTTTGTATGACAAAACAAAATAAGTTATGCATGAACTGAAGTCGTGTAGTATCACACCTCACAATTTCATATCATTTTTCCAAACCTCAACATTTTACTATTCACCATTTACTATTCATCGATCAATATTCATCATTTTACTATTCATCATTTTTTAGGTCAATTTGATATTCTGAGAAGCGTTCAAAAATTTTACTGTTCACGTGACACTATTCATTTCCGAGAGGAAACCACTATTCATGTGCATTACTCATGTCATTGTAAATTTAGTTTACGAGTATTCAAATTCTCGTAACCGTATTGGTTCAGGAGCGAATTCATGCATTATTATCAGGGACATTCCATACGAACTAGAAATAGTCTGCATATCATCATTATGGAACTTGCATACTATTCCACTCGTAGGATAATTAAATTAATACTTTTGGTATAATTTACTTTTTTCGTATAATTATTTCTAAATAAACATTAACACGCGACCAATAATGTGACTAACACGTCCGACACTCCCGACTATGATCCCAATATATTTTTATATTCATTTTAATAATATGAAAATTATAATATTAATTTACCCAGTATTTTGGAGATTTATTTAATTATTATCGTAAATTTACTAAAATTACGACGGTTTTCGTGGGAAATAAATAATAATTATCTAAACACTCAATATTTATACCCGACATATTTTTACAATTTTTATAACTTTATTTTGTCCCGGTTCACTCCGTTAAAATTTATTTTTAGTTAACTCGGTACCCGATATCCCCTAAAACTATTTTTATACACATAATAATACTAACTTCAACAACTATCTTACACAATCTACTCATTTTCTTCCACCCACCATTTTGCTGCCCCCCCCCCCCCTCCATGCTAATACTCTTACACATTTGAAATATTTGCTACTAACTCTTAAATGTGTCATAGATTTATTTTATATGCATTATATATCACAATAATTCATTTCTCATCTCATTTCACCAAATCTACAAGCAAACTTTCTTTCTCCTTTCTCTCTTCTCTTGGGCTAGGCAAAACAACAAGGAACAAGAACAAACCATAATTTTTTCAAGCTCAAGTAATTTAGCAAGTATAGTTTGTATACCTTTTTGAGTTTTGAAAGATAAACTCAAGGTTTACTTAGGTTTTCATCCTCAAATCTCTTCCATCCTTCAATTAAGTGTAAGAAACTCAAACTTATCATTTTACCAAGCTTTTACAAGTTTCATATGTTATATATACTAGATCTACATGCATATGCTAGTTATACCACTTTATTTTTTAAACTTATAACTTTGAAACCCTAGAAAGTGGTTATAGTTAGATCCTTGTTAGATCCACTTGGTTTATGATGTTTAGGAACCCATGACACCATAAGAAGGTGTATGGTAGGATTAGACTAGTTTTGTGGTGATTGAAAGTGGTTTGGTTGAAGTTGGAACTAGATTAGAACCCTAGAAATGGTTTTTGAAACAATATAATTACCTACTGTCACCATTTTTAAAACTTGGGAAACTCAGTAGGTGATGGATAATTTTTGACCAAAGATTTAGAAACTACTTTCAAAGACGAAACTTTTGGCGAAAGAACGGATTAAAACGAGCTTATAACGAAGAAGTTATGATTTTTGCAAGATTAATTGACGAAAACTATTTTCTGAAAAACTGCATGCTGTTTGACATTTTTCGACGGACAAATAGAGGCGTTAGACGTAACCTAGTGGAGCCAAACTATCGAAAATATATTAGTACATACTAAAACGAATCCGTGGATATAAAGAACGAGTAAAATGAGCTTAAAACGACCAAGTTATATACGTTTTAAAATCGTCAAAACTATATAAATATTTAGTCACTACTAGAAAATAATATAACTACGTACTAAATGATATATTTTCTAGATTTCTTATTCAAGGAGTTTATTTTTAACTAACGAAGTACGTACGACTCAAGGTTTATTACGCGACTACTAGACATTATTTTAAGGTTTTCAAGACGAGGAATATAACACTAACATTTTTATACGATATATTACGACAAGTTCTATACTTCTAAATTTGGACTTATTTTTCCTAAGTATAGAAAATTTCCTACTTTGACAATAACAAGTAATTTCAATTTACGAGTGGTATAGGTATCATGTGCATGCATATTCTCTACATCATTTCATGATCTAAATAGATCACTACCATCCATATTAGGTTGCGGTTGGTATTCGCTACCCGTTGTCCTTATCATTTCATCTCATTGTACCATCATCTCGAGGTGAGTTCTCATAGCCCCGTTTTAATTACTTATTTGATTTTAAATCCCACGGGGGAGAATACATTGCACCAATTATTTTTGTACATGCCCAAGTATTAAATTCCATACATTGCTTAAGTTGCCTTACTACCAAGTTAAGTCCCCTTTATTATCATGGACTGTTAATTATATTGCCTAGCGAGAGTGAATGAATAGATCTATTGAGGGTCACGCCTCCATTCGTGATTGGGTTGCTCCAACAGGGAACGAATGCATTTCATGTCTAATATTATTTGAGTGACTGGTAACCACTCCTTTGGGGCCAATTCTATGTCTAGCTTCGGGGTCATGAGCTTAAGAGACAATGTAGCATTTTTGACGTATTGTCACCTTACTTTATACTTGTGGTTATTGTACATACGATTTACTTATAAACCTATGATTATTCACCAACTTTATGTTGACTGTTTTCGCAATGTATTTCTCAGGTAACTAAGGCATATTCTCATGGCATGTAAAACCCACATTTTCATATCATGATAAAATGACTAAAATACCCTTCAATTTTGAACTTTTAAAGAACGTATATTTACGTATAACCTAAAGTATTTATATACTAATACTTGAACGCACGTGACATTTGGAACCTACGACTTAAGATAAAACTATATGTCATATTACTAAAACACATTTTGGTAATAAACCAAAACTAACTAGTTAAGTTGCTACATTTTAGGTCCTAATATGCTTCCTAATCTATTTCCACCTAGTCACGCGACATCCTTAATTTGAGCACATCTCTGATGCGTTTTCCTTGCCTTCCAAATTCTGATGCACGTTTTGATAATTCAGAGAAGAATCAATCTAATCTTTGTGCATATTCCTCAACAAAATAAATGACACTAACTTATCTCCTAACCATAATATTATTGTACGACATATATCAAAATGTATTATACGTAATATTTGATTGCCAAACTTATCACACGCTCCTTCCATCTTCAGCATGCGACTTTCCCTTATTAGTCATCTCCACATTCTTTTTTTAAAAAAAAATCGTGTAACAAACTCATTTAAACCAAATCAAAGAAATAGGCATGATTTGATAATACAGGTCTTTGTTTCCTTTTATTCCTTTCACACGCTTTCAAATTTGCAACATAATAATAACCAGTTCTCACTCTTGTTCTCTCCATACCGATCCAAAAACAATTAGGCTCCAAATCATTTTTTTTTCCTCTTCGAGACCTAAAGGACGAAAGTGCAGCAGCCTATGGAGATCATGGGTGTGGTTGGTTTCGATCACTCCCTCCTCCATCTCTGATCGACCATAGGCATGCAAAGAAGGGTTTCGATCGTGATATATAGAGAGTTTTGGCCCGGGTTCGTACGTTCTAGTCGTCTTGATCGCGAGTGTGACTCGAGTGTGGTTTTGGTCTTGGCTTGAAAGAGGTTTAGGTTTGGTTTTTGTTTCGAAAGGCTGTAGGTTTTGGTTTCGTAGCGGAAGGTTGGATCATGTTTCGTGGTATTTTGGTGATCAGTTTGAAACTGGTCATGGTGCTTGCGCTCGTGTTTGATTTTGAGTTCGGTCTTCATTTCTATTCTATCCTTGATTGTGTGAGGTAATCTCGATTTACAATCAGGGCCTATCAATTAATATCGTACTTTATCTCATTAATGTATGCGTGAACTATAAAACCATTTATAAATATTAGCTACTAATAACATGTATTTTATGATTCGAGATGGTTCATTAGACGTTATGTCTCATACACATATATTATGAAAGCCTTGCATGGATTGCTATATACATATATATATGTATATTACGTAGCATGATATTTCTAATATGTATCACCATAGTCAATTATCAACCTTTAAAATGAATTAGCTAGATGTGGGTTTAATAGAATATTGCACATATGAAACTAAAAACTTAGACGATGTTTATATATGAAATCATAGTCTAAGGTCACCTTGATAATAAGTCGAAGTCGCGGGTCTTTAAAATGTGTATATGAGTGAAGTGAAGCGATGTTGGGTTATAAACGAGTCTTACATGATTTAGTAAATTTTTGGGTCGTCGCGGCATAAATATTAATATCATGGGTACGTTAGTGAATTATATAAAAATTAGAACGACGGGGTCTAAAATTACTATCTTAATATAAATTTATAAAATAAATATTAAAATAATTTATTTGACATTTTTAATATTAAATTTTGATAAATTATATTTATGACCATAATCTTCATTAAATTGACATATTTAAACCAAAACTATTATATTGATCATTATTGACCTTTAAGTTTATTGTAATCTATGACCCTAAAGTATAAGATTACTAATTCGGAGAAACTTATCAAATATGGAAAGTGTCAAAAAAATGGAAAGATAACTAAAAGAGGTAACTTGAGTAATTCGGACTCGTCTTGATTCGTATCTATTATCTTCTAGGTTCAGTGAAGCGGGAGTGACCCATTCTCTCTTTGACTTGTGACTTTGCTTGTGCAATTGGACTGAGGTACAGATATTTCGTACTCTTTCAGAAAGAGTACAACTATTTCTCTCATGACTCTTCTCTCTCTCTTTTATATTACTTGATATTGAACCCTTGATATTGAACCCTTGATATTGACCCTTGATATTAAACCTTGACTTGAATCTTTGATTATGACTTGACCACTTGTACTTGACATTGAACCTTGACCCTTGACCCTTCAGTATTTTACCCAGGAGCTACTTGTTGTGGAGTAGCCACAACCATAGCATTGATGCACCAATGTTATGTATTCTAGTGTAGTTGGAGAGATGTACTACACCGTCCCTGATTCTTGTTATCGACTGTTGCTATGATTATTATTATTGGCCTACAGGGGCGTATGAATGCATCCTAGTCGTGTCTTGACTTGTTACTTGCTTGGGCTGTGGCCATCTTGATTATGACTTGGACTACATTATATACTTGGTGACTGGGTTTGTGTGCATTGCAACCCCTCACATCTTGGGAGCTAGCTACTCCATCTTGGGATACTTGACTTGATATACTTGACGTGATACTTGTTTGTGCCTGGGGGTTAAATACTGAAAACCTTGACACTTGATACTTGACACTTGCTAATTCTTGATACTTGACCCTTATTAATTCTTGAAAACCTTGAAACTGGTTAACCCTTGATACTATACTTGTTAAACCTTGATATTATACTTAACCCTTGACATTATACTTGACGATCCTTGAAACTTGTTAATCCTTGCTATTACACTTGACGATTCTTGATACTTAACCTTGGTGATTTTCCATACTTAACCATGATAGTCCTTTGATATACCTTGTGACACCATATGTAATTTCAATTTGTGCTCTCTTGTCTTTTTACTTGATGTGCTTGTTATCTTCATATCCGTTCACTGAGCTTTTTATGCTCAGCCGCGTTTTCTTTTCCATGCGGCAGGTACTTAAGCTAGGATGTGGGGTTTAGCTTTGGGGATGAGAGAGTGTGGACCAACCTTAGAGTTCTTTTAAATAATGGACTTTGTTTTATTATCGTATCTTCTTTATTTTGGAATTCATTTGTAACCTTTGTACTCATTGTATTATTAAAGTATTAAGCTTGTGTTTTGCTCTGTTGGACATTATTTATTGTGATATCTTTACCCTTGACGGGTTGGGGTGTTACAATTTATGGTATCAGAGCCCAGGCTGACGACTTATAATACATAACCTGGACCTGTGAGTTTTGGACCATTAGGTTTCCACTGTTGGAACACTGGTGAACACCTTGAAAACTTGATTTAGGATTCTTCCCTGTGCGAACTTAAGTTAAACATGTGGGGATTGGGTAGATATTAGGCTTCCTTCGGCGTACTTTTCCCTTTCGTGTTTGTCCTTGACTTCCTTATCCTGGCCATTTGGTAACCGTTCAGATGGTTAAATCTCGTCGCTCTGGACCACCTAACGAAAACCAGAAGAAAATGATGACTCATGCCATTAAGGATACCTCAAGACAGATCCAACATGTAAGAAGGAGTAAGGGGACTAATGTTGATGCTACGGGCTGCCTGAAGATGGATGACAAGGAGAAAGAGATGTGTGGAACTAAAGAAACTGATAACAATGGTATTAACACCAAGTATTACAAAAGGTGACATAAGTCTGTGGAACAAGAAGAGAGAGATCGCAAAAGTGGTTTTGCTAGCCGCCGTTGCCGCAACACGAGAATAACAAGAATGGTTGGATTAGTTAAAGGGAGGAAGAGAAAGAAGAGAATGATGTAGACTCTGATCTAGAGTCTATGGCGACCAGCCGTTATAATCCAAATTGAACGAAGGGAATTTGTAATCGTGAACTAGTTTCTTTTACTCTTCGGTTTAGCCTATGTTAGTCTTTGAATTTCATTTCCATTTCCAAGTTATTCTGATGATATTGAAATTTTGAATTAGGTTCCCCTCTGTGAGTTTTTGTTATGGCAATCCTGTTTGTGTTCATCAGTTATTTGTTATGGGAGTCTTGATGATTTTGGAAGTATTGGTACGATGGTTTTGCACCCTAAATTGATTGACCTGGTAGATTCCGTTACTTTCAGATAATTCTCATCTTTCTATTTGATTCCATTGACGATGTTGATAACTAGTATCCTACGCGTATCATTTTGACAACAATACAATGTTCGTATTCGCAATCCCAACCTTTTCGAATAGTTAACTTATCTACCTAAACACTTTTGATAAACCTTACACTATATCCTAATTCGTGAATTATCCGTCTGGTTTGGCGAATGTAGTTGTTCTACAATTCCGTTTACCTTTGATATGATTTTGACGTACCTTTGAAAATCCGTTTCCGATGGCTTCATTTGAAAGACTGAAGAAACAAATGAAAGAACTTCTAAGAAATAAGTTTACTAGAGTAAGCCCGTGAAGTATATCAGTTTTATTGGTGAAGAAGAGGAGAGATGACGTGGGGTGAACGTGAAGGTTCCTTAAGAAGATATGATGTCAAAGCCGTTTTTGTATTCGTAATAATAAGTTAACGATTCCAATTGTATTGGCTATCACGTCAACTATTTCTGTGTATATGGTGAGATTATGTTTTCGTGAATATTTGGAAGAATTGTTATAGTGTGACATTGTGGTATGTTCTGAAATGGAGTTATGAGTTGAGATTATTTTTGGAATCGCCTTCCGTATTCGTGACGACTACATACCATGACGGTTAGTGACGCTAATAGTATTAGCTAAAGCTCTGACCATCTTGTGAATCTGATAAATAGCATTTTCTCGTGAGTACTTGGACAAACAGTCATTGTATGACGTAATAGTACATTCGAAGACGAGAAAGGACATGGAAACTATTTTGTACCTTGTTAGAAATTTGGCGACCACTTGTGCATTTTGGGAGATTGATATTTGTTGGACAACGGTGTTCTTAGATTATAATATCTCTTTAAATTCCGCAAGATCTGAAACTATCACCAAGTGATCAAGACCGACAATGAATTTGAAAAGCTAGTCTTTTGAATCTTACAGAAGAATCTTGGAAGATGCTTACCAATTTGCGTCAACTAGAAACTTATGAGAAGATTAACTTCACTGCTTGACCTGGAATGGACAACAACAATGGCTACCATGAAGATTGAAGACACTCCTTACAAGGCAGAAGTGTTGGCGATGCAGGGAACCAGAGCTAGTCAAAGTGGCGAACCTAGAGCTGATGAAGACATGCAATCTCACTTCCCTATTCATCTTGGTTGTACTAAGATGAATTAAGAGCGGAAGCAGAATGGATGAGGAAGGGATGTAAAATCGTGTCAGGAGTTCACATTACTCCATCGTATTTCAAGAAGAACTACAGAAGGCTTGATGAATCAGACTCAAGTTCACATTTTTGTTTCACTCCCAGATTGATAGACAAAAGAAGATAGATTACTTGGACTTGAAGAGAATTGATGTTTTGAATGGGTGATTTTTGGAACAGACCATTTTGTTGTTCAGATGAGTTGATTCTGTGAAGGATGAAGTTAATGTTGACTAATGCTCACTCTCGTTAATTTCTTGAGTTTCGTTATCTGGTAATGTGATCCTTGGATGATTTAGGTTCTCCAATATCATCTCTGTTCCGTGTTCATTCTGCGTATGCTTGATAATGGTCTTGTTTTGGAAATTTTGGCAAATTTTGGGAAGATTGATGCTTTTGAGACGACGTACCTAAATTGCTGATATGTTAGAATTCCGTTACTCTTGTGAGTAGTTTTGTTTTCCTCTAGTTATTCATTAAGACTTTCGCTGTTTTGTTATTGAATGTTCCTCTTTGTTATGATACTTGATTTCGGTTGACCTCTTGGATGATAGAAGTAATAGGTGAACTAAGGTTGGCTTGTTTGTTTACGACTTGTGATAAAGTATAACCATCATGAGGGTATATTTATATGATGCTAGTATTATGACGCCTGGCCAACGTGATAATACTCGCATCATATAACGTGCACTTATTGTGGTTATAGGATATCTTGGGGAGTATCTAAGAAGTTTAGAATTTGATCTCCGTTGGATTTTCTGCGACTTGTGAGACTTTAGGTTCATTCTACCTACGCGTTGACTCGGCATTCGTCGTTAAATTATTGGATAAACTTGAACTCTCGATTTTGCATTCTGTTGACCTCGATACATCTGTCTCCAATCTCAAGCTCCTTGTAGAGATCTCTGCTGTTGATACGGTAAATTTGATTTGGAATTTTGTTCGTATCCCATATAAGCTTTCCAGAAGATACAATTATCATCCTCTACATATGGTGTCATACCCTTTTGATCAGATTCAACCAGATATGTCACTCCCAAAAAAAAATAATAAAAAAAAATAAAAAATAAATAAAAAAAAATGGAAGCCATTCTTGATAGACAGGAGAGAGTCATGAGAAATAAAGTTATTCGTTTTGTCAAAGTTCTTTGGAAGAACCATCCACCACGTGAGGCGACCTGAGAGACCGAGGAGTCTATGCGAGCCAACTACCCCCATTTTCATGTGTAGTCTGGTAGGCGTTCGTTTTGTTTCGCTGCCTTATTCCTTCTTTCATTTTCGCAGACGAAAATCCTTTTTCAGGGGGGAATAGTTGTAAAACCCACATTTTCATATCATGATAAAATGACTAAAATACCCTTCAATTTTGAACTTTTAAAGAACGTATATTTACGTATAACCTAAAGTATTTATATACTAATACTTGAACGCACGTGACATTTGGAACCTACGACTTAAGATAAAACTATATGTCATATTACTAAAACACATTTTGGTAATAAACCAAAACTAACTAGTTAAGTTGCTACATTTTAGGTCCTAATATGCTTCCTAATCTATTTCCACCTAGTCACGCGACATCCTTAATTTGAGCACATCTCTGATGCGTTTTCCTTGCCTTCCAAATTCTGATGCACGTTTTGATAATTCAGAGAAGAATCAATCTAATCTTTGTGCATATTCCTCAACAAAATAAATGACACTAACTTATCTCCTAACCATAATATTATTGTACGACATATATCAAAATGTATTATACGTAATATTTGATTGCCAAACTTATCACACGCTCCTTCCATCTTCAGCATGCGACTTTCCCTTATTAGTCATCTCCACATTTTTTTTTTAAAAAAAATCGTGTAACAAACTCATTTAAACCAAATCAAAGAAATAGGCATGATTTGATAATACAGGTCTTTGTTTCCTTTTATTCCTTTCACACGCTTTCAAATTTGTAACATAATAATAACCGGTTCTCACTCTTGTTCTCTCCATACCGATCCAAAAACAATTAGGCTCCAAATCATTTTTTTTTCCTCTTCGAGACCTAAAGGACGAAAGTGCAGCAGCCTATGGAGATCATGGGTGTGGTTGGTTTCGATCACTCCCTCCTCCATCTCTGATCGACCATAGGCATGCAAAGAAGGGTTTCGATCGTGATATATAGAGAGTTTTGGCCCAGGTTCGTACGTTCTAGTCGTCTTGATCGCGAGTGTGACTCGAGTGTGGTTTGGTCTTGGCTTGAAAGAGGTTTAGGTTTGGTTTTGTTTCGAAAGGCTGTAGGTTCTGGTTTCGTAGCGGAAGGTTGGATCATGTTTCGTGGTATTTTGGTGATCAGTTTGAAACTGGTCATGGTGCTTGCGCTCGTGTTTGATTTTGAGTTCGGTCTTCATTTCTATTCTATCCTTGATTGTGTGAGGTAATCTCGATTTACAATCAGGGCCTATCTATTAATATCGTACATTATCTCATTAATGTATTCGTGAACTATAAAACCATTTATAAATATTAGCTACTAATAACATGTATTTTATGATTCGAGATGGTTCATCAGACGTTATGTCTCATACACATATCTTATGAAAGCCTTGCATGGATTGCTATATACATATATATATGTATATTACGTAGCATGATATTTCTAATATGTATCACCATAGTCAATTATCAACCTTTAAAATGAATTAGCTAGATGTGGGTTTAATAGAATATTGCACATATGAAACTAAAAACTTAGACGATGTTTATATATGAAATCATAGTCAAAGGTCACCTTGATAATAAGTCGAAGTCGCGGGCCTTTAAAATGTGTATATGAGTGAAGTGAAGCGATATTGGGTTATAAACGAGTCTTACATGATTTAGTAAATTTTTGGATCGTCGCGGCATAAATATTAATATCATGGGTACGTTAGTGAATTATATAAAAATTATAACGACGGGGTCTAAAATTACTATCTTAATATAAATTTATAAAACAAACATTAAAATAATTTATTTGACATTTTTAATATTAAATTTTGATAAATTATATTTATGACCCTAATCTTCATTAAATTGACATATTTAAACCTAAACTATTATATTGATCATTATTGACCTTTAAGTTTATTGTAATCTATGACCCTAAAGTATAAGATTACTAATTCGGAGAAACTTATCAAATATGGAAAGTGTCAAAAAAATGGAAAGATAACTAAAAGAGGTAACTTGAGTAATTCGGACTCGTCTTGATTCGTATCTATTATCTTCTAGGTTCAGTGAAGCGGGAGTGACCCATTCTCTCTTTGACTTGTGACTTTGCTTGTGCAATTGGACTGAGGTACAGATATTTCGTACTCTTTCAGAAAGAGTACAACTATTTCTCTCATGACTCTTCTCTCTCTCTCTTTTATATTACTTGATATTGAACCCTTGATATTGAACCCTTGATATTGACCCTTGACTTGAATCTTTGATTATGACTTGACCACTTGTACTTGACATTGAACCTTGACCCTTGACCCTTCAGTATTTTACCCAGGAGCTACTTGTTGTGGAGTAGCCACAACCGTAGCATTGATGCACCAATGTTATCTACTCTAGTGTAGTTGGAGAGATGTACTACACCGTCCCTGATTCTTGTTATCGACTGCTGCTATGATTATTATTATTGGCCTACAGGGGCGTATGGATGCATCCTAGTCGTGTCTTGACTTGTTACTTGCTTGGGCTATGGCCATCTTGATTATGACTTGGACTACATTATATACTTGGTGACTGGGTTTGTGTGCATTGCAACCCCTCACATCTTGGGAGCTAGCTACTCCATCTTGGGATACTTGACTTGATATACTTGACGTGATACTTGTTTGTGCCTGGGGGTTAAATACTGAAAACCTTGACACTTGATACTTGACACTTGCTAATTCTTGATACTTGACCCTTATTAATTCTTGAAAACCTTGAAACTGGTTAACCCTTGATACTATACTTGTTAAACCTTGATATTATACTTAACCCTTGACATTATACTTGACGATCCTTGAAACTTGTTAATCCTTGCTATTACACTTGACGATTCTTGATACTTAACCTTGGTGACTTTCCATACTTAACCTTGATAGTCCTTTGATATACCTTGTGACACCATATGTAATTTCAATTTGTGCTCTCTTGTCTTTTTACTTGATGTGCTTGTTATCTTCATATCCGTTCACTGAGCTTTTTATGCTCAGCCGCGTTTTCTTTTCCATGCGGCAGGTACTTAAGCTAGGATGCAGGGTTTAGCTTTGGGGATGAGAGAGTGTGGACCAAACTTAGAGTTCTTTTAAATAATGGACTTTGTTTTATTATCGTATCTTCTTTATTTTGGAATTCATTTGTAACCTTTGTAGTCATTGTATTGTTAAAGTATTAAGCTTGTGTTTTGCTTTGTTGGACACTATTTATTGTGATATCTTTACCCTTGGCGGGTTGGGGTGTTACATGGCATGCATGGAGTCATTTTGTGTAGCAAGGGTGACGCGTCTCATTTGGACTTTCATGCACTTATGTTTAATATCGTTTGATTGTGCTAAACATGTTTCCGCAAACTTTTCCAACTTTTGGGACCTATGTTTTTATAACTCTGAATATTTTGAATGAATCAAACGATGTATTTTAAAACGACACTTTAGGTCGTTCAATATAACTGTAACTATGGTGCTATGACAGTCACCCCCAGGTATTCCATTCCGCTGCCATTCAGGTATTTTGGGGGTGTGAAAGATTGGCATCAGAGCTAAGGTTATAGCGAACTAGGATGCATCATGGACCCTAGAATATAACCACATCATCATTGCATCTCATCATTACATCACAAGCGCATAGTTATTATTACCCGGATTATTCATTTCATTTCATTTCATATTGCTTATCACAGAGATATGTCTTCAGACCCGAACGTTGTCATACTTTACTCTGTCTCAGACTCGGATGTTGAGGGCTCTTTGTCTTCTACTGCTTTTTCACCACCACCCATTCCTCCAGTACCTATGTTGCCACTTTTGGCATCAGGTGAGGATACCGAGCCTTTTGAGGAGGAAGAGACTACTCCTACTCCTCATGTCTCTCCCACTGTACCACTTGAGGTTACCCGTGTACCTACTGATATACCATCCCCTGCTACTTCTATTCCCTCAGAACCAAGACTTATGTTTCCCCGTAGTAAGACGATTCTAGTTGCTAGGAAGAGTGTTCGCCCTGCTACCTCTACTTTTAGGATCCCTGCTATTCCTACATTGCCTACACCACCAGCCATACCCACTACTACTTCCATATCTACTTCACTCTTGCCGCTCAGGAAGCGTGCAAGGTTTACCACCCCAGCTTCACCTACTACTGAGACTGCTGACCTTCCACCACCACCAGTATACCATATAGGTGAGAGTTCGAAAGCAGCTGCTGCTAGAGATCCTACAGCACGTACTTTGGATGCTCAACAGGAGCAGGTTGATAGGTTGAGTTTTAGGGTAGAGGAGATTATCACTACTCGACTTGAGGAGATCGAGGAGCAGGTGGAGGGGTTGATATTAGGTAGAGTGAGCATAGACGTGTCTTACCATGGTCTTGAGGCACGACAGGAGAGGCACCAGGAGCTGATCGATCAGGTTAGGGATGAGTTACCGGAGATTCGGGATCTCTCAGATGACTCAGGAGACTCAGGGAGAGCAGGCACACCAGTTGGCATTAGCTCAGGAGAGGATGACTGCGGCAGAGACCAGGGAGGCTGCCCTCCAGCTTAGAGTTGAGCACTTGGAGGAGATTGTCATGATGTTGGATGGAGAGGTCCGTCGACTCAGAGGAGGACCTGGAGGACCTGGACCATCTAGAGCACCTGGAGGAGCATAGATATGTACTTGTATTTATATTAGCTTTTACTATTTTTCCTAGTCCCGAGGTGTGGGACATAGTTCAAGAACTTGTTCTCTTTTGTTGTTGTACAAACAAATATATCAAGTATGAATCTACTATGTTGGAATGGTTGTGCTATATATTATATCGGTCCATGTAGGCCGAAATTTTCATGTATTATATTCATGTGTTGTGATTATATTTATGATGTTTCGTGTTTGCTCTTTATTATTATTGTATTTATACAGGTTGTGGTTGTATTTATACAGGTTGTGGTTGTATTTATACATGTCGTGGTTGTATTTATACAGGTTGTGGTTGTACTCGTACATGCCATGGTTGTGTTTATACTCGTTGTGGTTGTATATATATATACATGCTGTGGGTGTGTACCTTTTGTACGATGACTATTTCTGTTATGATTATTCTCATGGTTATTCTCCATTGTGATTTATCAGAAGCATGGCACCAAATAAAGGAAAGGCTACACCAGAAACACCAGCTATGACTCAGGCCGCTATTCGCAATCTGGTCAGGGATAGTATGGCTCTAGAGACTGAGAGAGCTGAGGTTGCTGCTAGGGCTGCTGAGGTTGTTGCTAGGGCTGCTGAAGTTGCTTCAAATTCAGGGACGGTTGAGCCAACCAATAATAAGCGTGAATGCACATGGAAGGATTTCAAGATTAGTGATCCCATCAAGTTTAAGGGCACTGAAGGAGCGGTTGCTTTGATCCGCTGGTTCGAAAAGACTGAGAATGTATTCCTCATGTGCAACTGTCCTGATGTCAGCAAGGAGATATTTGCTTCAGGTATGCTCTTGGATGAAGCCATGTCATGGTGGAATTCGCATGCTCAGCCTATTGGTATGGAAAATGCCTACAAGCTCACTTGGGATCAATTCAAGAAGCTGATGTCTAAGAAGTTTTGCCCTCGTACTGAGATACAGAAATTGGAAACAGAGTTCTATGGGCTTGTGACTAAAGGTGATGACATCGAGACCTACTTTAGGAGATTTCAGGAGTTGGCTGCATTATGCCCAACTATGATTCCTGACGATGAGAAAAAGATGGAAAACTTTGTTGGTGGATTGCCTAAAAGTGTTCAAGGGGATGTGTTTTCTTTTGATCCACAATCAATGGAAGAGGCTATTCGTATAACTCAGAAACTCATGGTCCAAGTGGTAAAAGGAAAGTCTGCTATTAACAACAACAATAACCGTTCAAACAACACCAACTACAACAACACTCGAAACAACAACTATAACAACAATCGAAAACGCAACTATCCCAATAACCGAAACAACAACCCAAACAATAACAACAACAAGAGGAGGTTTCACTACAACCAAGGTGGAAATGCTATTCAGCCGCCACCTTCGGCAAGAAGTGGCAAGAGCCTATGCTGCAAGACCGACTGAAGGGAAAGGATATGCAGGTACTTTACCCAAGTGTGGAAAATGTCAGAGACACCATAACCCAGGACGTTGCCCAGATCCATGTGGCAACTGCAAGAAGATTGGTCACCACACCAAAGATTGCAGGATTCCAACTTTGGGTGACAATCAGAGACCACCAGTAACATGTTTTGGCTGCGGAGAAATTAGACACTACAAGGGAGAGTGCCCAAAGAGGAAGAATGAAGGAACTGGAAACCAAGGTGGAATGGCTCGAGGAAGAGCTTATGTTATGGGAGGAGAAGATGTCAGAGAGGACCCGAACGTTGTTGCGGGTACGTTCCTCGTTAATAATCGTTATGCATCCATTTTATTTGACTCAGGAGCGGATAAAAGTTTTGTTTCTATTGCTTTTGCACCTTTACTCAACATTGAACCAACTACCTTAGACATTTCCTATATCGTCGAACTTGCCGATGGTTCTTTAGTTAACACCAACACCATTGTCTGTGGTTGCACTATCAATTTCCTAAATCATCCATTCAATATAGACCTTATGCCAGTAGAACTTGGAAGTTTTGACGTAGTTATAGGCATGGATTGGTTGTCCCGACATCGAGCAAGAATTATTTGTGATGAGAAAGTTGTTCACCTTCCTTTTGACGGTGAAAATTTAGTTGTTCGTGGAGAGCGAAGTGGAACTAGACTCAGTATTATATCGTGCATTAAAACCGAGAAGTACATAAAGAAGGGTTGTTATGCATTCTTGGCTCACATCACGGAAAAGAAGTCGGATGAGAAACGACTTGAAGATGTGCAGATTGTTAAAGAATTTCCAGAAGTTTTTCAGGAAGAATTGCCAGGACTTCCGCCTACACGCCAGGTTGAGTTTCAGATTGAATTAGTGCCAGGAGCTGCACCGATTGCGCGAGCGCCGTATCGACTTGCACCTTCTGAGATGCAAGAGTTGTCAAACCAATTACAAGAACTTTTGGACAAAGGATTCATTAGACCGAGTTCCTCGTCTTGGGGAGCACCGGTTTTGTTTGTGAAGAAAAAGGATGGATCTTTCAGAATGTGCATCGACTATCGCAAGTTGAACAAGTTAACGGTGAAGAACCGTTATCCACTCCCCAGAATCGATGACTTGTTCGACCAGTTACAAGGTTCCTGTTTTTATTCCAAGATCGATTTAAGATCCGGTTATCATCAACTTAGAGTTCGGGAAGAGGATATCCCGAAGACGGCATTTAGAATACGCTACGGTCATTATGAGTTTCAGGTGATGCCTTTCGGATTAACCAACGCACCTGCGGTATTTATGGACCTCATGAATAGGGTGTGCAAACCGTATCTTGATAAGTTTGTGATCGTATTCATTGACGATATCTTGATTTATTCCAAGAGTAAGGAAGAGCACGAAGAACACCTCAGAATAATCCTGGAACTACTCAAGAAGGAGCAATTGTATGGCAAATTTTCAAAGTGTGATTTTTGGATACGAAGAGTTCAATTTCTTGGCCATGTCATTGATAGCCAAGGACTACAAGTCGACCCAGCAAAGATCGAGGCAGTTAAAGATTGGGCTACGCCCAAGTCTCCTACGGAAATTCGTCAATTCCTAGGACTTGCAGGATATTACAGAAGGTTTATTGAAGGGTTTTCTAAGATAGCGAAGTCGCTGACTAAGCTGACACAAAAGAATCAGAAGTACGAGTGGGGAGAAAAACAAGAGTCCGCCTTTCAGTTATTGAAACAGAAGCTTTGTAGCGCACCGATTTTGTCACTACCAGAAGGGATTGAGAACTTCGTTGTATATTGTGATGCTTCACATAAAGGACTTGGAGCTGTGCTAATGCAAAATGAGAATGTGATAGCTTATGCATCTAGACAGCTTAAGACACACGAGAAGAATTACACTACTCACGACTTGGAGTTGGGTGCGGTAGTTTTTGCACTCAAGATTTGGAGACACTACCTTTATGGTACAAAGTGTGTAATTTTTACCGACCACAAGAGCTTATAGCATATACTTGACCAGAAAGAACTCAATATGTGACAACGTCGTTGGCTAGAATTATTGAGTGATTACGATTGTGAAATCCAATATCACCCGGGAAAAGCGAATGTTGTAGCAGATGCACTTAGCCGAAAAGAACGACTCAAACCTTTGAGGGTCAGGTCATTGGGAATGACTATTATCTTACCATTACCATCAAAAATTCTAGAAGCTCAGATTGAGGCTCTCAAGGAAGAAAATCGACCACATGAGAGACTTTATGGTATGACAGAAAGCAAAAATGGCTTTGTAAAGAGATCAGATGGAGTGTTATGCTTCAAGGACCGAAGTTGGATACCACTCTATGGTGGAATACGAGAATTGATTATGCATGAATCACACAAGTCGAAGTACTCTATTCATCCCGGTTCTGATAAGATGTATCAGGATCTCAAAAAGCTTTATTGGTGGCTGAACATGAAAGCAGAAATAGCTACGTACGTCAGCAAATGCCTTACTTGTGCTAAAGTGAAAGCCGAGTACCAGAAACCGTCAGGACTACTTCAACAACCAGAGATTCCACAATGGAAGTGGGAACGTATTACAATGGACTTTGTCACTAAACTTCCCAAGACGTCAGGAGGTTACGATGCTATTTGGGTAATTGTTGGTCCTCTTACCAAATCAGCCCATTTTATACCCATTAGAGAGACTTATTCCATGGAACAACTTGCTAGACTTTATGTCAAGGAAATAGTCTCAAGACACGGTGCACCAGTTTCCATCATTTTCGACAGAGATAGTCGTTTTACTTCAAACTTTTGACAGTCATTACAAGATTCTTTTGGATCCAAGTTAGACATGAGCACTGCTTACCATCCTCAGACCGATGGTCAGAGCGAGAGAACTATTCAGACACTTGAGGACATTCTGCGAGCATGTGTGATTGACTTTGGAAATGGTTGGGCTAACCATTTGCCGTTGATCGAGTTTTCCTATAACAACAGCTACCATTTAAGCATAAAGGCAGCACCATTCGAGGCACTTTATGGACGTAAGTGTCGATCTCCAGTTTGTTGGGCCGAAGTTGGTGAAGTACAATGTACTGGCCTGGAGATGGTGCAAGAAACAACAGAAAAGATAATTCAGATTCGAGAGAGACTCGAAACTGCTAGAAGTCGACAGAAAAGCTATGCAGATGTTCGACGCAAACCATTGGAATTCCAGGTTGGAGACAAAGTTATGTTGAAAGTCTCACCTTGGAAGGGCGTGATATGATTTGGAAAACGCGGGAAGTTGAACCCGAGATACATTGGTCCATTTAAGATACTGGAAAGGATTGGTCCAGTAGCTTACAAGCTTGAACTTCCGTCAGAACTTAGCAACGTACACAACACGTTTCATGTCTCGAACCTCAAGAAATGTCTTTCGGACGAGTCTGCCATTATACCATTAGAAGAAATACAACTCGATGACAAGCTTAACTTTGTGGAAGAACCAGGTGAAATTATGAACCGCGAGATCAAACAATTGAAACAAAGTCGAATTCCGATCGTGAAAGTTCGCTGGAATTCTCGAAGAGGACCCGAGTTTACTTGGGAATGGGAAGACCAAATGCGACACAAGTATCCACATCTTTTCACCAAGTCAATTTTCGAGACCAACACTAACTGAATTCAGGGATTGAATTCCTTTCTGGATGGGCGACTATCACACCCCACAATTTTAGGTCATTTTTCCAAACCTCAACATTTTACTATTTACCAATTACTATTCATCGATCACTATTCATCATTTTACTATTCATCATTTTTTAGGTCAATTTGATATTCTGAGAAGCATTCAGAAATTTTACTATTCACGTGACACTATTCATTTCTGAGAGGAAACCACTATTCATGTGCATTACTCATGTCATCGTAAATTTAGTTTACGAGTATTCAAATTCTCGTAACCGTATTGGTTCAGGAGCGAATTCACGCATTATTATCAGGGACATTCCATACGGACTAGAAATAGTCTGCATATCATCATTATGGCACTTGCATACTATTCCACTCGTGGGATAATTAAATTGATACTTTTTGTATAATTTACTTTTTTCGTATAATTATTTCTAAATAAACATTAACACGCGACCAATAATGTGACTAACACGTCCGACACTCCCGACTATGATCCCAATATATTTTTATATTCATTTTAATAATATAAAAATTATAATATTAATTTACCCGGTATTTTGGAGATTTATTTAATTATTATCGTAAGTTTACTAAAATTACGACGGTTTTCGTGGGAAATAAATAATAATTATCTAAACACTCAATATTTATACCCGACATATTTTTACAATTTTTATAACTTTATTTTGTCCCGGTTAACTCCGTTAAAATTTATTTTTAGTTAACTCGGTACCCGGTATCCCTAAAACTATTTTTATACACATAATAATACTAACTTCAACAACTATCTTACACAATCTACTCATTTTCTTCCACCCACCATTTTGCCGCCCCCCCCCCCTCCATGCTAATACTCTTACACATTTGAAATATTTGCTACTAACTCTTAAATGTGTCATAGATTTATTTTATATGCATTATATATCACAATAATTCATTTCTCATCTCATTTCACCAAATCTACAAGCAAACTTTCTTTCTCCTTTCTCTCTTCTCTTGGGCTCGGCAAAACAACAAGGAACAAGAACAAACCATAATTTTTTCAAGCTCAAGTAATTTAGCAAGTATAGTTTGTATACCTTTTTGAGTTTTGAAAGATAAACTCAAGGTTTACTTAGGTTTTCATCCTCAAATCTCTTCCATCCTTCAAGTAAGTGTAAGAAACTCAAACTTATCATTTTACCAAGCTTTTACAAGTTTCATATGTTATATATACTAGATCTACATGCATATGCTAGTTATACCACTTTATTTTTTAAACTTATAACTTTGAAACCCTAGAAAGTGATTATAGTTAGATCCTTGTTAGATCTACTTGGTTTATGATGTTTAGGAACCCATGACACCCTAAGAAGGTGTATGATAGGATTAGACTAGTTTTGTGGTGATTGAAAGTGGTTTGGTTGAAGTTGGAACTAGATTAGAACCCTAGAAATGGTTTTTGAAACAATATAATTACCTACTGTCACCATTTTTAAAACGTGGGAAACTCAGTAGGTGATGGATAATTTTTGACCAAAGATTTAGAAACTACTTTCAAAAACGAAACTTTTGGCGAAAGAACGGATTAAAACGAGCTTATAACGAAGAAGTTATGATTTTTGCAAGATTAATTGACGAAAACTATTTTCTGAAAAACTGCATGCTGTTTGACATTTTTCGATGGACAAATAGAGGCGTTAGACGTAACCTAGTGGAGCCAAGCTATCGAAAATATATTAGTGCATACTAAAACAAATCCGTGGATATAAAGAACGAGTAAAATGAGCTTAAAACGACCAAGTTATATACGTTTTAAAATCGTCAAAACTATATAAATATTTAGTCACTACTAGAAAATAATATAACTACGTACTAAATGATATATTTTCTAGATTTCTTATTCAAGGAGTTTATTTTTAACTAACGAAGTACGTACGACTCAAGGTTTATTACGCGACTACTAGACATTATTTTAAGGTTTTCAAGACGAGGAATATAACACTAATATTTTTATACGATATATTACGACAAGTTTTACACTTGTAAATTTGGATTTATTTTTCCTAAGTATAGAAAATTTCCTACTTTGACAATAACAAGTAATTTCAATCTACGAGTGGTATAGGTATCATGTGCATGCATATTCTCTAAATCATTTCATGATCTAAATAGATCACTACCATCCATATTAGGTTGCGGTTGATATTCGCTACCCGTTCTCCTTATCATTTCATCTCATTGTACCATCATCTCGAGGTGAGTTCTCATAGCCCCGTTTTAGTTACTTATTTGATTTTAAATCCCACGGGGGAGGATACATTGCACCAATTGTTTTTGTACATGCCCAAGTATTAAATTCCATACATTGCTTAAGTTGCCTTACTACCAAGTTAAGTCCCCTTTATTATCATGGACCGTTAATTATATTGCCTAGCGAGAGTGAGTGAATAGATCTATTGAGGGTGACGCCTCCATTCGTGATTGGGTTGCTCCAACAGGGAACGAATGCATTTCATGTCTAATATTATTTGAGTGACTGGTAACCACTCCTTTGGGGCCAATTCTATGTCTAGCTTCGGGGTCATGAGCTTAAGAGACAATGTAGCATTTTTGACGTATTGTCACCTTACTTTATACTTGTGGTTATTGTACATACGATTTACTTATAAACCTATAATTATTCACCAACTTTATGTTGACCGTTTTCGCAATGTATTTCTCAGGTAACTAAGGCATATTCTCATGGCATGCATGGAGTCATTTTGTGTAGCAAGGATGACGCGTCTCATTTGGACTTTCATGCACTTATGTTTAATATCGTTTGATTGTACGAAACATGTTTCCGCAAACTTTTCCAACTTTTGGGACCTATGTTTTTAAAACTCTGAATATTTTGAATGAATCAAACGATGTATTTTAAAATGACACTTTAGGTCGTTCAATATAACTGTAACTATGGTGCTATGACAGTCACCCCTAGGTTTTCCATTCCGCTGCCATTCAGGTATTTTGGGGGTGTGACACGTAGTACATACGTGCACGACCAGAATATGAAAGAATGTGTGGAGAAAAGTTAGGAAGAACTTACGACACCAAAGATGGTGGTGAGGACCTCACGTTATGGACAGAATGTTGGTGCTATTCGATTAGCAGCTCATCATGGAAACGAGACCCAAAACAACTCCATAGTTTCCAAGTTTTCGAACCCGTCGTGTAGCTACCCCGAAATGTCTAAGAACTAGCAAGAAAGTCCCTTGGCACTTCCTTGTTCTCCTTCTGGTTCCACAGAAATCAAAAGAAGTGAAATGTTTGATGTGTTTGTGTGTAAGTAAACTGTCATTACATAGCTTCTATCTATATATATATATATATATATATATATATATATATATATATATATATATATATATATATATATATATATATATATATATACGAGTTGGAGCGTGATAAGTGGCAAAATGAACAGAGATGTTAAAAGACGTGGGAGTTCTTGGATTGGGGAACATTGGAGGTGGCGAGACAGTTGCACATGGTTTCCCCTAGGTTATACTTGAGGTAGTAACAAGTGAGGGAGGGTGAAGGTATGAGTGAGCTGCCATTTTACATGTCACCTCTTGCATTGACCAGTCGAGATTAAGCAACAATCATGAGCTAAGGAATGTGTATGGATTGTGTCTAAATATTCCTGACAGCTGACCATATGTTTAGTATTCGTCTTGTGATGATTGGGGAGCAATGGAGGTGAGTTTGAAAGCATGTGATAAGTTACATGAAATCTACTCAAGCTGTGTTTGGGTCGCTTCTGGGGCAGTGAACGAGCGAGGGAGGTTACCAAGTTTATTGTTCTTGAATCCTTGTAACATGGTCTATGAGGATGTGTAAAAATATTGGGTTGTTGCAAGTCAAGTTTACAGGAAAACATGGTGATTTTGGTGCCTTGGTCTCGACTGAAACAGAAAGTAAAGAAAAAGATATAAGGGTCGTTTGGACTGGGTTTGTGGCTGGGCTGGCTGGGCTTCGCTGGTAATGGGTAGATCAGGTTTTAATAAAACTCCAACTGAAACTGAATATAAGTAAGGGTCCGTTTGGTGTTGCAACGTATCACAAGAAGAGAGTGAAATGAAGATGTATTTGAAGTGTGGAATGTATAAGTAGTAGTATTCAAGTTTGAGTCCTGGTCGTATTTTACAGATAACAGCCTTGAATTGTATTTTTAGTTTAAAATCTCGCGTATCTAGACATAAAATATTATTTCGGACATCTTTCGTGTTTTACACTTTTCTTGGTTCGGACCAGAAGAGCCTTAAAATTGGGATTTAAATACGTTACAGAAAGTTGGTGGTTCATTGGAATTTATACTAATTGTCATTGGAACAAAATTACTATTTGTGTCAAATTGAGATGAAACGTGTAAGATGCCTTAACTTGATCAATATTCTAGTATAGTAATTATATTTGAAAGTTGATAACAATTGTCGTTCATGGTTCTTAGAAGCATGAAAACTAGAGTTGTGAAATAAAAGAGGTATGTCGTGTGTAAAAGTTATGATCAACTGACCTAAAGCAAACATGTACTTGTGACTTGTAAAAATAATAGTTTGAGGTGTTCTTGGGTTTTCGAGCTTAGTGAGCTCGTTAGTGAAACAAGTCCAAAGAAAGGGAGCCAAGAAATAAGGAGTCCGTTTGGTTGATGAGTGAGGGGTTAAGGCCTTTTGGTTCTTAGCGGCCCATTATTATTAGTGAGTACACATGGGAATTTGTAGGCTCGGGATTTATATAAAACGTATTTGGTTACTTATTGAAACGTATAATTATTAAGTATCAACGTTTTAAGTCATGTATGGTATCCAGGTTATTAAGGTTCAGGTTTAAACGTCGTTTCAAGGTAAGAGTGAATAATGTTTCAATTGACAAAGTATATATATATATATATATATATATATATATATATATATATATATATATATATATATATATATATATATATATATATATAATTGTTATGGGTAAAAATGGTTACTTTATGTTGTAATAATGTATTAATTATGGGGAAAATTTACGGGATGTTATATTACCTACCCGTTAAACTGAATCCCGTCCCGGGATTCCAGGCTAAAGTGGTTGTAAAGGTGAGTGGAAAGGGTGAACAAATATTTATTCCTAACGATTTAACTCCTGAGCGGTTTTAATGGTTCTTTCCAGCTTAACGTATCTACTACTACATTAGCTTCTTCTTTTTAATTGTTCTTTCCAGCTTAACGTATCTACTACTACATTAGCTTTTTCCTTGATGTTGACGGATCTTAATATGATTTTTAAAGAAAAACTTGGGGAATTTTGGTCCAAATTATAAATCTTACATGGCAATACTAAATGTAGTTTCAAGGTGTAAATAGTGTTTTACTACAGTGGTGTACGGTACCCAATTCTTTTTCCTTTTAATTCTCCCACTAGTGAATTCCTTTTTACCTAAATATTATCTTTCTCATTTTATCATTTTCTGTCGACATGCCGCACTTTATCACCATTCTTGCGATCTTGTATGTCATTGTTGCTGCTATTCACCTGGCGTATGTTCCGAGAGAAGATCGTGCTATGCTGGTCGGAATTCTAATATTTCTTGTACCACTCGTGGTTCTATCGATCATAATTGACAAGTTCTAGAAGTGAGGAGTAGTATCGTAGTGTAATGGTAGGAATGTTGAAATAAAGGTTCGTTGTGTTTCCATGTAATTTCTAGTGTATGAATGAAATTTATTTCGTTTTATGATGCCTTAGCTTATGTTGATTTCTCGCTTGTATTTATTGCTTATGAATCGTTAGATTAGTATATAGAATGTCATTATGTGTCAAGAACATTGGTTGGTTTGATTGTAGTTAAGTTTACAAAGGTGGGTTTCAATTAAGTTATGACCAAAACTATATGTGGAGTTTGCTTGTCTTTGTGTGAAACCGAGTACATATGATTTTTGGTATAGTTGAATTATTTGGAGAAAGTACAAATCGGGTTGAGCTTTGATGAAAATTTGGCCATCGAATGATCGATTAATTGAAAGATATTCATCACACTTGATTCTTAGGTTCACGATAAATTGAGACGCACAAAAATATTGATAGGGTGTAAAGAAAATGTCATGAAAAATGGTTCAAAATGACGGGCATGAGTTGTTTGGAAGTAATGTTTAGGTTCTGGGCTTTGAGCGATATCGGGCTCAAGTTAGTGATCAAGTCCAATGGCGCGTTGGGTTATTGTGATTTTCTGGCTTAAAGGTATGTCGACGCATAGAAGTAGTGGGTTAAGGCCCAATTAAGAGGGTGTATTTGATTTCGCTTTTTTGCGAGTATGTTTCATCGACATGCATTTTTATTATTCCAAGATACACGAGGTTACAAGGTGTTCCGAGATCGTTAAAATTTCATATAATGTTTGTGAGTTTATAAAGATTATTAATAAGTTCATAATTTCTTAGAGGCTGAGGGGTCAAATCGTGTGAGAGTGTATCATTTATACGTGGCGCGTTCATGATTTAAGTTATGGTGTTACAGGTTTAACGCGATCTGCTCCTGCCACTTGTGTTGAAATGCGAAAGCCAAGATAGAATTTTATCACATATCCCAAAAATTGTTGCTAGTTTTAATAGACCCAGATTTTTTATTTTTTTATTTTTTTTTGAAAATTTTATCGTTTGACTACAAACGGTTATATTTCCCAGAATAAAATAATTGAAAAATATTTTCCAATTCCCTTATAAATATCATTGGTACGTTTGTGTTATCCCTACACACATACAAAACAATCAATGGCTTGCAAATTACCACATACCGCTGAACAAATTCCACAATATATCAAAGCAGAAACCGAAAATAGTTACGTGGATCGCAAAAATGCTATTGTGAGGGTCATCCTGGAGTTTGAGGTGGCGAAACAATTGAAACAATGACTTAGAGAACGTTATGTAGAGTGCACTGACATATAAGATGATCAGAAGTATGTGATTGATACTTTCTTGTATGACGGATATCGTAAGGATGCGGCTATTATTGAATCACTATGGGCTTGTGTTCATCAGATAGAGGACCAGAGTTCCAACAAGATCCGTTGGAGTTTTGAAGAAAATGTTGAAGCTGCTAGGGTTGAACAACAACAACAACAAAAACAACAACAACAAAATCCAACACCACCACCACAACAACATCAACAACAACCACAACTACCACTAGGTGCATCAAGTTCATCTACACCAAGTGTGGTTGTGCAACAACAACAATTTCCTCATCTGGATCAATTCCAGCCAAGTTTTGAGGAAAATGTGGCGGTCGACGATGGTGGCTGGACTTCTGACATGGAGCGGGAGTTGAGCAGGATGGAAGCTCAATTAGAAGAAGAGAGGTTGGCGAGCTTCGACCCTTATGATGATGGATATGATTCTACAATTCTCAGACTTGGGATCACCCAGACTACCGCTGAAGTGTGATGTTTTAATTCAGCATCGTTTATAATGTTTTTATGTAATTCTGTCAAGTCTGTTTTTAATAATATGTCGTTTGAATGTTTAAATAAAATCCCTTGTGAGCATAAGTTGGATGAGAATTTATTTATTTTGTTGTGTTTAGATTTTCTTCATGATTTAATATTACAAAAATCTGTGCGGGTAACCTACCCGTTAAACAAAAGAGTTTTGTTGATACAGATTTTTACAAAGAGAAGAGCGTAGAGAAAGTTCTTGAATTATCAGCTTTTTTGGAGAGAAATTAGTTTGGGGAAAAGCGAATGCACGTGGCTAGAATAGTGATTTATGGCTACTTCCCTATATACACGCCCTGATTTTCCTCTTCATCGTTCATTCTTTCTTCCTTATGTCTTACACCTATATTGTTCTTGTAATTGTGTATATTGTTGCAAATCTCTTCCCAAAAGAAGATCTGGAGTCCTTGGATTGGATCATAGCACTTCTCATGCTAATCGTGATTTTAGCCGTTAGTGTGGATGAAATATGGGGGTAAGAAATATTGTTTATAATAGGAGTGTTTTTTTGAACTAGTATCATCATGCACTAGGCATTAACGTTTCATTGTGTGGTTTTGTTGTACAGCGTATTTGATGTATTACATCCAGTTGTGGTTCTTGCACTCATAGGAGTGGTGGCATTCTTCATCAGCTTGATGGATCGATCGTTCAGTGATGTCAAGGTTTATTTAAAAATCTTTGTAACGTTAGCATTACCGATGCTAGTTATATCGTTGTGTATTAATTTTCGTGGTTTCTAGTGAGATTTAGTGATTCTTGTTATTTCAAAAATAATTAAACCTTTTTATCTATATTTCGTTATTTACATAGAGAATCGTCCCAAACTATGTAACTAAGGAAACATAATCTTATGGTTCAATGATTTACAATTTCTTGATTTGAATAAAAGGGCGTCCCAATCCATTCAAATTAAGACGTTGTAAATCATTTTAAGATTCTGACTTAACATCAATACTAATCGACAAAATAACTCATGCGCGGATTTTTCCGAGAGTACGAAAAGAGTATGTCATACGCATCTATACTGATGAGAGTGAGATAATTAAGGAGGATTGGTATAGTACTCAGAACAGTTGGTAAGCATATATATCAATATATTAGAGTGTTGGTGTAGCATAACTATCTAGAAGTCACATAATCGTCTGGCGGATGGAAAGCACGGAGAGCGTAAGGCTATAAAATGTTTTGTTTTGTAAAAACGGTTATAGTTCGGATCTAACTTAGACCCGTTTCGCTATAACCAAGGCTCTGGTACTGATGAGGCAAAAACTGAACCACTTTTAGGGGGTCATTTAAGCCCGGAATTGAATTTATTTGATCAAATATTGCCCTAAATCATTCCTTTTGTGATTTTAGGTACTTTAGGAGTGAATTCTGGAAAAGGAAGCATTTTGGACGTTTTTCGAGCATAAAAGTGAAGAAAACGGCAAAGACTTAATTTTCCATGCTGAGAACAGTACCTGACGGCGTCAAGAGGAAATTTGTGACGGCGTCAGGAGTAAAATCCATGACGGTCCAGTGAAAACCTGAAGGCGTCAAGAGAAGGGCGTCAAGAGTTAATATGGTGACGGCCTGCATAAGGATTACACGTGACGGTGTCAGACTCAGATCTAGGCAGTCCGAGAAACTATTTGGCGGCGAGATGACGGCGTCAGACATTTGCTCTTGACGCCGTCACCTCCTAAAATCTATAAATACTTTTCCAATTTTCATTCATTAAAAGAGAGGAACTTGTGTGGAGAATACTAGGGTTGAACCTAATAAACCCTAGGTCGTATTTTACAGTATTTTCAAGGGTTTTTACCCCTTGAAACCTTTCATGTTCAATTAAGAAAAGTCCTCTTTCAATTCATTCAATATGTCTATGTGTTGTTTGAATATATCTTATGCTTGTCTTGATTTCAACATGCTAGGCTAGATCTATCATGTGTTTGCTTAGATGTAATGAAACCTAGATGTTAATTATAGGTTGATTGCTTGTTTATAGTTGTAATGGATGAATGATTTCAATGTTAGGCTTAAGAAAACTGGCAGATCTCCATTGTGTAACATGCTTGAACGTCTTAAGAAACATGAACCGATGTGTACTAGGTTTTATTGGTTGTATTTAATGCATGAGCAAATTCTAGTGATCCCATGTTAGGAGCTTCTTAGCCGGCTCGACATAGGAGTGAAGTAGGCGCTTATAGGATTGGGGAAGTAAGTACGCCACCCCATGAATAGTATTAAGGAATACAATCTGTCATCCACGCAACTGTAACAAGTAATTAACCTGTAAAAGATATCTAGGGAGTAGTGAAATCTAAGTAAACACAATTCTCCCATATATTGCTCACACCACTAGTTTAATTTAGTTTATTTTCATTTTTGGTATTTTATTTTGATTGCATTTTTAGTTATTGGGTTAGTTGACTAGCAACTAATTCTGCCAAATCCTTCCAAACCGAGATTTTTACTTGCTTTTATAAAAATATAAAAATACAAAAAGAATCATCCCTCATCTTTAGACCTAGTCTTTAGGTTTTCTAATCCTAGCGACAATATTCCTAGCTGAACGATCAATCTCCCGGTACTTGTCATTATACTATACTACATCGATAAGGTACAATGCCTGGTGGGGGTTGTAAGCTTCTCGAGATCCCTCGAGAGGTAAAGCCTGGTGCAATCCCACACGCATCAAGTTTTTGGCGCCGCATCCTAGGGAATAGTTATTGTCTAGGTTAGAATTTCTTTTTATTAGGTCTACTTGCTAGATTCCTTTCTAGCAAGATTTTATTTTTATTTTTAGGTTTTCATTAGTCTATCTTATTTCTTCGTGTTTTTGTTCGTAACTCTTCACCATCCGACATCATGGAAGATGGTAACATCTTTGAACCCATCATCCCACCACAACAAGACCACCCACAAAACCCACCACTAGCTAACCAACCTCTTAGACCCCAAACCCTAGGAGAGTACTCCCGACCTAGCCACCAAGGCTATCGAAACACCATTGAGCTCACCCAAGGAGCCAATGTGTCTCCCTTGCGATCTGACACCATCCGGTTGGTGCAAAGCGGATGTGCATTCCATGGACTTCGTTCCAAAGATCCAAATCAACATCTCAAGGACTTTCTTAAAATCGTAGATTCTATAGACCTTGATGCTACAACTAGAGAGTCAACCCGATTACGCCTATTCCAATTCTCTCTACATGATCAAGCTAGTCAATGGCTTGAGCGTTTACCCGCGGGATCCATCACCTCATGGGATGATCTCACCACTCGTTTCCTTGCTCAATTTTTCCCACCTGGGAGAACTACCAAGCTTAGAAATGATATCTTGATGTTCCAACAACGTCAAGGTGAAACCTTTTACGAAGCATGGACTCGATACAAAGACCTACTCCGAAAAGTCCCTCATCATGGCATCGAACCATGGTTCCAGATTCAAATCTTTTACGATAAAGTTAACTACCAAACGAGAAAGGCTATTGATTACGTAGCCAAGGGCAGGCTAAACAGACTTAGCATTGATGAATGCTGGAAAGTTCTTGAAGGGTTGGCACGGTACGAAGAAGAAGGATGGGAGGACCCGATGTTTTCAAGTAAGGTGAAACTTGATTACGTACACGCCACCCAAGAACAATTATTGGGAAATATCGAGAAGCAGGTAAAGGAATTAATGAGAGCTGAAATGCCTGCTGTTGAAACCACAAGGAATCCTAATATACGTGGGAGTGCGATTATCAAACATAATTTTCCTGAACGTTCACGACAAGAGGAGTTCGAAGGGATAATGGTAACCTTCATGAATAATCAGGAAAAACAAATCTGGCACCTTGAAGCACGCATGGAAGGCACTCGCAATGCTTTTATGGATTTAGCAGACAAATTCATATCAAGGATTAAAGAGAAAATTAAGGAAAAATACGCACCAAGAAAAATCGAAAAAATCTTTGAAGTTCCAACTCCTTTGGTGTTTGACCAAGCGGATAACGAGAAATCCTTTTCAAGTGCTTCGTCGTCAATCACCACCTACTTTTGTGAGCATCCTCAGGAGGAAAAGAACTCGCAATTTCATAATATTTTCGTTGGACGCTTGCAAACCACGCTCCCAAATTTTTGCAAGAGAAGTTCTTTTGGTTTTAATCCCGGTGTGAAGAGGTTGCACCTCAAAAACACCACAGCTTTGAGACCCTCTATGGAACAATTCCTCTTTGTACCCATCGTCGACCAATGCGAAGGTTGCAACTTAACTAAAACCTCACTGATGAGGCGAAAAATGAACCACTTTTAGGTGGTCATTTAAGCCCGGAATTGAATTTATTTGATCAAATATTACCCTAAATCGTTCCTTTTGTGATTTTAGGTACTTTGGGAGTGAATTATGGAAAAGGAAATAATTCGGACGTTTTTTGAGCATAAAAGTGAAGAAAACGCCAAAGACTTAATTTTCCATGCTGAGAACAATACCTGACGGCGTCAAGAAGAAAATCTTGACGGCATCAAGAGTAAAAGTGGTGACGGCCCTGCGCAAACCTGACGGCGTCACAAGGAGGGCGTCAAGAGTAATTTTGGTGATGGCCTGGAGACGGATTACACATGACGGCGTCAGACCCAGATCTATGCAGTCCGAGGAACTATTTGGCGGCAAGATGACGGCGTCAGACTTTTGTTCTTGACGCCGTCACCTATCAAAATCTATATATAGTTTTCTATTTTTGATTCATAAAAGAGGAACTTGTGTGGAGAAAACTAGTGTCGAACCTTGTAAACCCTAGGTCGTATTTTACAGTGTTTTCAAGGGTTTTCACCGCTTGAATCCTTTCATGTTCAATTGAGATAAGTCTTCTCTTAATTCAATCAATATGTCTATGTGTTGGTTGACTATATCTTGTGCTTGTCTTGATTTCAACATGTTAGGCTAGATTTATCTTGTGTTTGCTTAGATCTAATGAAACCTAGATGTTAATTATGTGTTGATTTCTTGTTTATGGTTGTATTGGATGAATGATTTCAATGTTAGGCTTAAGAAAACTGGCAGATCTCCATTGTGTAACATGCTTGATCGTCTTGGGAAACATGAACCGATGTGTACTAGGTTTTATTGGTTGTATTTAATGCATAAGCAAATTCTAGTGATCCCATGTTAGGAGGTTCTTAGCCGGCTCGACATAGGAGTGAAGTAGGCGCTTATATGATTGGGGAAGTAAGTACGCCACCCCATGAATGGTATTAAGGAATACAATCCGTCATCCACGCAATTATAACAAGTAATTAACATGTAAAAGATATCTAGGGAGTAGTGAAATCTAAGTAAACACAATTCTCCCACATATTGCTCATAACTCTAGGTTAATATAGTTTATTTTCATTTTTAGTATTTTATTTTGATTGCATCTTAGTAATTGGGTTAGTTGACTAGCAACTAATTCCGCCCAAATCCTTCAAAACCCGAGATTTTTACTTGCTTTTCATTAAATATAAAAAATACAAAAAGAATCATCCCTCATCTCTAGACCTAGTTTTTAGGTTTTCTAAGCCTAGCGACACTATTCCTAGCTGAACGATCAATCCCCCGTTTCTTGTCATTATACTATACTACATTGATCAGGTACACTACCTGGTGGGGTTGTAAGCTTCTCAAGATCCCTTGAGAGGTAAAACCTGGTGCAATTCCCACGCATCAAAGTTTTTGGCACCGCTGCCGGGGAATAGTTATTGTCTAGGTTAGAATCTCTTTTTATTAGGTCTACTTGCTAGAATCCTTTCTAGTAAGATTTTATTTTTATTTTTTAGGTCTTCTTTAGTATATCTTTTTCTTTGTGCCTTTGTTAGTAAACCTTTCCATTGACTCTTCCATTCACCATTATGGAAAACGTGAATCCACCAAGTCCGACACTAGAATTTTACCAGAAAAAATATAATTACACCAGTTTGGATATACCTACATAGACGAATGAAATGAGGTGGACAGGATCTTATATTGATTTTATTGAGTACCATGAGAAAAGATGCTAAGTGCATAAGCCTTTTAAAGAATTCACCTTAGGAGCTCCATCAACCCCTCAAAATGCCTCACTTAGTGAAACCTATGCTCCGTATGAGCCTTCACCTAGAATAGTTTCGTATGAGCCATCTAGCTGCATGTCATGGTTAGGCCCTACCATAATACAAGCTGAGCACATAGGTGACCTTGATGTGATGGAAGATTTAGCCGAACATGATCACATTGATCAAAAAGACCTACGTTTTATGATCGATGATGATGAATCTCAAGAAACACATGATGAATCTTTTGGGCAATTTGTGTTTAGCAGTCATAATATTGAGGATGATACTTATGATTCGGATATAGAAGTTAAGATGCCTAGAGAAGCACTTGAGATACTTGGGAAAATGTTAGGGTTGGATTATAATGAAACACATGTTGAGGATATAGGTGATCTTGATAAGATGGATGATAAAGTAGAAAATCTAAGCCCACCAAATACCCCACAAGTCCTACCATCATTTGAGGAACCCACACCACCCGTGACTTACCCGAAAGAAGTAGAAGAGACTATAGGAACCCCAATAGAGGTAGAAACCTTGGACCAAGCACAACTAGAGAATATAGGTTTTAACACTTGTAGTGATGACCTTTCTTTTATTCCTAAGGAAGTTCCTAGTTTTGATGAACCGGAGCCTCAACCAAAACCGTTACCTAATCTTCCATCCTTGGATGAAAATTTAGGAATTGAAATAGGTCCCGATCCACCCATCAAACCATATAGTCCGGGTAGTCTTAGGATAAAGGTAGTGGACTCTAAGCCTTGTAGAGAGAAAGCCAATATTGGAGTGGAACATAACCTTACATGCTCACATCACCCATTCATGATTGATCACAAGATACATTAACGGTTTAAACTGGGTTTATTAGGTCAAGATAGATTCAAAACTAGGAGTCTCTTGAAATTGATAGAAGATGATCCCTTTCTAGGAGAAAATCTTAATCCACCCATTAACCCGATTAAATTAGGTAAGGTTATGATGATAGGAGCACAGCCCTTTGAGCATATAATTCATCCACCACACTTTCCTCACGAGGCATATTTCTACCCTAAGGGTGTGTATCACTACTTCCACCCGCACTTAATCCTAAGTGTAGGGAAAACCTCCCCTATTTCTGTTAAATAAGGGTAGAGTCAGGCTCGTGACTCGAACAAAAACAAGCGCTTATTGGGAGGCAACCCAAGCTTTATTTATTTATTTGTTTGTGGTGTTTGTTTATTTGATTTTATTTGTTTCCGTATGCATGTTTTATTTTTGTTGTTTGTGGCTAATGTTTCAAAGTAAATTGTGAAAATGCTTTATTTTGTTTTTAATTCGTCTTAATTACATATAAAGGTATTTTGCAAAAGCTAAGTGTAAAGGGAAACCCAAATTTGTTTATAAGAACGAAATTGAGCATGATCCACAACAAGATTAAATGAACATGTATAGAGTCAAATGCTTGTATCGAGTCATAATGATGTTTTGCAGGATTTTCCAGGAAGTAGGACGAAGTTTTTCCAGAAATTTTTTGGAAACTTAACATAAGAATTTCTGCAGATCACTTCTGACGGCGTCACGAGTTTACTCTTGACGGCGTCACGTGTAAAAATCTGGAAATTTTACCAGTTTTGTTTTTTCTAATGGAATTTTAAAGTTTTTGTTGAATCATTAGTTTTATAATCTCCAGGAAATCTGCAAACATCATTCCACAAGCATTATATCTTATTTTGTTTTCTAGGATTTATTAGCATATATAGATTGCCGCCGATTTTACGCGAGGTTGCCTTGTCTGTTTTCTCAGGTTTTACAGGTTATGTATGACAAGAAGATGATCTACATTCTGGAATGGAAGCTTTGATTGTTCATTTTCTTGGAGGAAGATCTAACCTGTCCACCTTATTATCCATACCGAGCAAATCAGGGGAGTATTTGATTTCACTCTTTCACTTATTTCACTTTTACATTCTTTACTTGAACATTGGGGACAATGTTCATCCTAAGTGTAAGGGGAGGGTAAAATGATGATACCTTACAGATACACTTTCGCTTGAGTTTGCTTGTTTAATAGTAGATGTGTAATAAAACTATGAGAAATACCTGTTAGTGTAATTTTAGTGCCAAATTTAAATTTTTTACAACATTTAGTAGTGAAACTTTAGCCTTAGCAAGCGACTCATGGATAGGAGATTGTATGACTAGCACAAAACCGTACCACTTAAAAAAATTTCCACCCAAATATGTGAGGTTCGCCTTTAGATTTGATAGGAAAAGCATTCATTATTAGTGCTTATGTGTGTACCGGTAGCATTTAGATTCTAGAACTTGCGTTAGTGATGCATCTCGAGACCGCTAGTGAGACTACATTCGTGTAGTAGGATTTACTACATGATAAGAGGCATTAGGATCACCCTTGTGTTAAACCCGTATCATAATTACTTGACCATTTATGTCATATTACTTGGCTAGTTAAGTCAATTAATTTTTCCCACACCTTAGCGTTGCACTCATTTTTAGTACACGAAACCCCTAGTACACCCCTCCGAGCCTATCTTTTCGTTTCTAACTTTAAGCATCTTACTTAAATGAAGAATTTGTTACACCCCACTTAAATGTACACCTAAAATGCCTTAGCCTTCCGTGTATGCACTCATCTTTAGTGCATTATTGTTATTTGTTTAAACCCTAAGTTAATTATCTAATTGATTACATGGTTGTTAAGTCGAGTCATATCCTTGTACATATTGTTTTGGGACGATTGGGACTCATGGGTAAAGTACTTTTTTTATGGAATAATGGGGAAGAATATCATATATTACCCCCGTATGCGCGTTAATCTTAAAAGTACTCCAAGTATTTTGATTATCTTAATTCGAGTCATTAGATTAGTTTATTTTAAAGTATGTAAAGATTCAAGTGTAAGGGGAGTGTTCATTCCATATGATGTATTATTTTGGATGGTAGGGTAAGAGTGTATTAAAAAATAAATAAATAAAAAATAAATAAAAAAAAATTGAAATAATTAAGAAAAATAAATAAAAAATAAAAAAATAAAAAAAAAAAAAAAACATACGGACTACCATCCCGTTTCATTCTATGTTCATTTTATGTTTTTGTTATTTTTCATTTATTAGCTTAAGTCGAGTCTAGTCTTGGCTTAGCAACGCCTTATTGTATATGTAATTAATCAAAATTGTTAACTCGCCACCAGTAAAGACTGCCTATATCTAACAAAACCGTGTATTCCATATCCCTACACCTAACGTTACAACCCTTTAAAAGGCCTCTTTGATAGTTTATCCTAGGTGCTTACGCCATGTGGTGGATGTTTGATCCTTTCCCAAGCCTATGGTAATCTATTTTGCTATGACAGGTAGTGAGAGATGTTTTCCATTTCCATATTGTGATATTACTTTATTACACCCGAGAGATGAGAGTATCTAAACACTATTTGTGAGGTGTTAGTGTATGACCTCCATGCTTGTCTTTGGTCTTTAGTGGAACGATTATTTGTTATAACTACTTTTATATTAATGTTAAATGACCCTTAACTTGTATTTTGATTAGAATAAAAGCGCATTTGCTTGAGTAAAAGTAAATCTCAAGTGTAAGGGTATATGATGAGGCGAAAAATGAACCACTTTTAGGGGGTCATTTAAGCCCGGAATTGAATTTATTTGATCAAATATTACCCTAAATCGTTCCTTTTGTGATTTTAGGTACTTTGGGAGTGAACTCTGGAAAAGGAAGCAATTCGGACGTTTTTGGAGCATAAAAGTGAAGAAAACGCCAAAGACTTAATTTTCCATGCTGAGAACAGTACCTGACGGTGTCAAGAAGAAAATCTTGACGGCGTCAAGAGTAAAAGTGGTGACGGCCCAGTGCAAACCTGACGGCATCACAAGGAGGGCGTCAAGAGTAATTTTGGTGACGGCCTGGAGATGGATTACACATGACGGCGTCAGACCCAGATCTAGGCAGTCCGAGGAACTATTTGGCGGCGAGATGACGGCGTCAGACTTTTGTTCTTGACGCCGTCACCTATCAAAATCTATATATTGTTTTCTATTTTTCATTCATAAAAGAGGAACTTGTGTGGAGAAAACTAGGGTCGAACCTTCTAAACCCTAGGTCATATTTTACAGTGTTTTCAAGGGTTTTCACCCCTTGAATCCTTTCATGTTCAATTGAAATAAGTCTTCTCTTAATTCAATCAATATGTCTATGTGTTGGTTGACTATATCTTGTGCTTATCTTGATTTCCACATGTTAGGCTAGATTTATCTTGTGTTTGCTTAGATCTAATGAAACCTAGATGTTAATTATGTGTTGATTTCTTGTTTATGGTTGTATTGGATGAATGATTTCAATGTTAGGCTTAAGAAAACTGGAAAATCTCCATTGTGTAACATGCTTGAACGTCTTAGGAAACATGAACCGATGTATACTAGGTTTTATTGGTTGTATTTAATGCATAAGCAAATTCTAGTGATCCCATGTTAGGAGCTTCTTAGCCGGCTCGACATAGGAGTGAAGTAGGCGCTTATAGGATTGGGGAAGTAAGTACGCCACCCCATGAATGGTATTAAGGAATACAATCCGTCATCCACGCAACTATAACAAGTAATTAACATGTAAAAGATATCTAGGGAGTAGTGAAATCTAAGTAAACACAAATCTCCCACATATTGCTCACAACTCTAGGTTAATATAGTTTATTTTCATTTTTAGTGTTTTATTTGGATTGCATCTTAGTAATTGGGTTAGTTGACTAGCAACTAATTCCGCCCAAATCCTTCAAAACCCGAGATTTTTACTTGCTTTTCATAAAATATAAAAAATACAAAAAGAATCATCCCTCATCTCTAGACCTAGTTTTTAGGTTTTCTAAGCCTAGCTACACTATTCCTAGTTGAACGATCAATCCCCCGGTACTTGTCATTATACTATACTACATCGATCAGGTACACTGCCTGATGGGGGTTGTAAGCTTCTCAAGATCTCTTGAGAGGTAAAACCTGGTGCAATTCCCACGCATCACTCACCCACCCCTTTCTTCAACCACATTTCTTTCCCTGACAGTAATGAAATGTTCGACCCTGGTGGACTTCACTAACGGAATGGCTATTCATAGTTTTTACTTATGTTTAGCTATTCACACTAGTGCAGGGACTGAATTTGGAATTACCACTTTTTATTCCTGATGCGGGAATCTGACGTCACCTCGCTATCTCAGCAATAATAACCCAAATCCCATCACTTTCAACTCATACCCCACAAATCACACCCAAATTGCTGCTCCACCTCCGAGTCTCCATCATCCAATCCAACATCTTCTGTGACAAATCTCCACTTGGTAAGTAGTTTTTCTTCACTCTTTTTCGTTCAATTATCCTTAGGTCCGACCAATTTTGAAAACCCCCATCATCCGAGCCCCATTTTTTACCCATATTTGATAGATCATAATGTCTTCCCTTTGAAGATTTGTAATCATGAGGTTACCATTAGATGATATTGTTCTACTCGAATCATGCGTTAATTAAGGAGAAATCTTTTACACCACGGATTTTTTGACCCCCCACCCATGTTTTCTGCATAAAGGAGTGTTTGGGTAAAGTGTTTAGAGTTTGAAAATTGATTTTTTCCCTCGTAATTGCATGGTTCGGTTTCTGCTGGGTCTGACGGCGTAAGGATCTCCTTCTTGACGGCGTCAGATGTGGCTGACAGCATAAATTTGTAAAATTCTCATTCTAATCGTTTTCGTCCACTCCATCTTTTTCCAGGAAAATGAGCAAGCGATCACGACAACACCGTGGCAGCTCATCTAGGCCCCAACAAGTTAACTACGGGGAAATGGTCCATAGTTGGGGTGAGTTTGACAAGGATGCCGCTACAACTAAGTCGCGGAGCTTGTTAATCACCACATTGATGCTGGTGCTGTGATTGATTGGGAGTTTCTGAGATCCCAAGGTCTAGAGGTTGAGTTCTTAGGGAGGATCCAAACCGATGGGTTTACGGGTCCTCAATGGGAGAGATTGTTCAGGATGAGGGAGACTGTGTATAGTGAGCTGCTTAGGGAGTTCTTTACGACTTTTCACTTTGATTTAGAAGAGGCCAGGATGGATATGGGGGGTACCACTATTTACTTTAGGTTAGGGGGAGGTTCGAACATGTTCGGTTACTGAGTTTGGGTGGAGGATTGGTTTGTACACTAGGGAGGAGGCTGTTGAGGGAGGTTTTATGCAGAGGTTATTGAATGGGGAGACTGTTAGGAACGAGATGAGGTGCGCCACTTTTTGGCCGAGTATTGGGAACGGGATGTACACCTCGACTACTAGGGCAGCCTCAATAAGGGACCCCACTATCAGGTTAGCCCACAGGTGCATCACATACAGCTTGTCGGGGCGTCATGGCACCACTCACCGTGTCACTGCTTCAGATCTCTTCTACCTATATACTATCTTTTCAACGGGTGTTTACTGCAACATCCCATTTTGGGTAGCCAGCTATTTGAAGACTAGTGTGGGGGAGAGGGATATTGACAAGGTGTATGGGGGGATGTTCGTGACCCGGTTGGCTCGGTCTTATGGGTTGCTTGTTCCCCAGATCATGGGGTACTTGAGCGACTGCAGGGCTTGTAGGGTAGTGAGGACTAAATCCCTCAGGCAGATGAGCATCGTGATGCAGCTGGGGAATGAGTCCTATACCTGGTACATGTCAGGAGGACCTGATGGTGCTGAGGATGATGATGATGATGATTAGGGAGCACCTCAGCAGCATCAGTTTAGGGATTATGAGGTTGGGTCTGCTGATTACTACCGGCACATGAGTCGGGGAGACTGGCAGGCACACCAGGGGTCCTGGATGGGTCAGGTGGACGCATGGCGGACCACCACTGACCAGCGTTTTGATTGGATGTATGACCATACCATCCGCCAGATGCAGCACCTCTCCACCCGTGATCAGATCAATCCCCAGCTACAGATTGACTCATTCCCCGATAGTGAGATGGACTACCGTCCCTACGGGTACACTGGGCACCTCCCTCCTGGTTATGACTACCGTTATGGTCCCCCTCCCCAATGATTTGTCTTGCTGTCTGTTATGTTTGAACAATTTATTCATGGTGATGTAATTTGAAATAATTTGGAATGTAATAGTTTAGGTTATCGCCTTTGTTGGCCTTGGATAATTTTTATCTCTTATGCTCACGTTAATTTGCAATGTTATGATTTGATTATGGTTTCATTTTTCCTTTTTGTGTGATTTCTATTTTTGTTTGTTTGTTATTTGCTTCCGTATGCATGCTTTATTTTTATTGTTGGTAGATCATGTTTCAAAACTAAAAAAAGTGAAAATACTTTATTTTGTTGTTTGGCTTAGTCTTAACTTCATCCAAAGGTATTTTTGCAAAAGATAAGTGTAAGGGGAAACCCCAAATATGTTTTTAAGAAACACAAACCGATCATGATTCTCCACAATATTAAGTGAACATGTATATTCGTATTTGTTAGAGTCAAATGCTTGTATCGAGTCATAATAATGTTTTTCAGGATTTTCCAGGAAGTAGGACGAAGTTTTTACAAAAATTTTCCAGAAACTTAACATAAGAATTTCTGCAGATCACTTCTGACGACGTCACGAGTTTACTCCTGACGGCGTCACATGTAAAAATCTGGAAATTTTACCAAGTTTTGTTTTTTTCTAATGGAATCTTAGAGTTTTTGTTGAATAATTAGTTTTATAATCTCCAGGAAATCTGCAAATATCATTCCACAAGCATTATATCATTTTTTGTTTTTTAGGATTTGTTAGCATATATAGATTGCCGCCGATTTTATGCGAGGTTGCCTTGTCTGTTTTCTTAGGTTTTACAGGTTATGTATGACAAGAAGATTATTTACATTCTGGAAGGGAAGCTTTGATTGTTCATTTTCTTGGAGGAAGATCTAACCTGGCCACCTTATTATCCATACCGAGGGAATCAGGGGAGTATTTGATTTCATTCGTTTTACTTATTTCACTTTTACATCCTTTACTTGAACATTGGGGACAATGTTCATCCTAAGTGTAAGGGGAGGGTAAAATGATGATACCTTACAGATACACTTTCGCTTGAGTTTGTTTGTTTGACGGTAGATGTGTAATAAAACTATGAGAAATACTTGTTAGTGTAATTTTAGCGCCAAATTTAAAATTTTTTACAACATTTAGGAGTGAAACATTAGCCATAGCAAGCGTCTCATGGATAGGAGATTGTATGACTAGCACAAAACCGTACTATTCAGAAAAATTTTCCACCCAAATATGTGAGGTTCGCCTTTAGATTTGATAGGAAAAGCATTCATTATTAATGCTTATGAGTGTACCGGTAGCATTTAGATTCTAGAACTTGCGTTAGTGATGCATCCCGAGACCGCTAGTGAGACTACATTCGTGTAGTAGGATTTACTACATGATAAGAGGCATTAGGATCACCCTTGTGTTAAACCCGTATCAATAATTACTTGACCATTTAAGTCATATTACTTGGCTAGTTAAGTCAACTAATTTTTCCCACACCCTTAGCGTTGTACTCATTTTTAGTACACAAAACCCCTAGTACACCCCTCCGAGCCTATCTTTTCATTTCTAACTTTAAGCATCTTACTTAAATGAAGAATTTGTTACACCCCACTTAAATGTACACCCAAATCGCCTTAACCTTCCGTGTTTGCACTCATTTTTAGTGCATTATTGTTATTTGTTTAAACCCTTAGTTAATTGTATAATTGATTACATGGTTGCTAAGTCGAGTCATATCCTTGTACATATTTTTTTGGGACGATTGGGACTCATGGGTAAAGTACTAATATTATGGAGTAATGGGGAAGAACATCATACTATAACCCCCATATGTACGTTAATCTTAAAAGTACTCCATGTGTTTTGATTATCTTGATTCGAGTCATTAGAATAGTTGATTGTAAAGTATGTAAAGATTCAAGTGTAAGGGGAGTGTTCATTCCCTATGATGTATTATTTTGGATGGTAGAGTAAGAGTGTATGAAAAAAAAAAAAAAAAAAAAAAAATCGAAAAAAAAAGGAGAGAAAAAAGAAAAGAAAAAAAAAACATACGGACTACCATCCCGTTTCATTCTATATTCATTTTATGTTTTTGTTATTTTTCATTTATTAGGTTAAGTCGGGTCTAGTCTTGGCTTAGCAACGCCATATTGTACATGTAATTAACCAAGATTGTTAACTCGCCACCAGTAAAGACTGCCTATATCCAACAAAACCGTGTATTCCATATCCCTACACCTAATGTTACAACCCTTTAAAAGACCTCTTTGATAGTTTATCCTAGGTGCTTACGCCATGTGGTGGAGGTTTGATCCTTTCCCAAGCCTATGGTAATCTATTTTGCTATGACAGGTAGTGAGAGATGTTTTCCATTTACATAATGTGATATATACTTTATTACACCCAAGAGATGTGAGTATCTAAACACTATTTGTGAGGTGCTAGTATATGACCTCCGTGCTTGTCTTTGGTCTTTAGTGGAACGATTATTTGTTGTAATTACTTTTATATTAGTGTTAAATGACCCCTAACTTGTATTTTGATTAGAATAAAAGCGCATTTGCTTGAGGACAAGCAAATCTCAAGTGTAAGGGTATATGATGAGGCGAAAAATGAACCACTTTTAGGGGGTCATTTAAGCTCGGAATTGAATTTATTTGATCAAATATTGCCCTAAATCATTCCTTTTGTGATTTTAGGTACTTTAGGAGTGAATTCTGGAAAAGGAAGCATTTTGGACGTTTTTGGAGCCTAAAAGTGAAGAAAACGGCAAAGATTTAATTTTCCATGCTGAGAATAGTACCTGACGGCGTCAAGAGGAAATTTGTGACGGCGTCAGGAGTAAAATCCGTGACGGTCCAGTGAAAACCTGAAGGCGTCAAGAGAAGGGCGTCAAGAGTTAATATGGTGACGGCCTGCATAAGGATTACACGTGACGACGTCAGACCCAGATCTAGGCAGTCCGAGAAACTATTTGGCGGTGAGATGACGGCATCAGACATTTGCTCTTGATGCTGTCACCTCCTAAAAAACCCTAGGTCGTATTTTACAGTATTTTCAAGGGTTTTTACCCCTTGAAACCTTTCATGTTCAATTAAGATAAGTCCTCTTTCAATTCATTCAATATGTCTATGTGTTGTTTGAATATATCTTATGCTTGTCTTGATTTCAACATGCTAGGCTAGATCTATCATGTGTTTGCTTAGATGTAATGAAACCTAGATGTTAATTATAGGTTGATTGCTTGTTTATAGTTGTAATGGATGAATGATTTCAATGTTAGGCTTAAGAAAACTGGCAGATCTCCATTGTGTAACATGCTTGAACGTCTTAAGAAACATGAACCGATGTGTACTAGGTTTTATTGGTTGTATTTAATGCATGAGCAAATTCTAGTGATCCCATGTTAGGAGCTTCTTAGCCGGCTCGACATAGGAGTGAAGTTGGCGCTTATAGGATTGGGGAAGTAAGTACGCCACCCCATGAATGGTATTAAGGAATACAATCCGTCATCCACGCAACTGTAACAAGTAATTAACATGTAAAAGATATCTAAGGAGTAGTGAAATCTATGTAAACACAATTCTCCCATATATTACTCACACCACTAGTTTAATTTAGTTTATTTTCATTTTTAGTATTTTATTTTGATTGCATCTTTAGTTATTGGGTTAGTTGACTAGCAACTAATTCCACCAAATCCTTCCAAACCGAGATTTTTACTTGCTTTTATAAAAATATAAAAATACAAAAAGAATCATCCCTCATCTCTAGACCTAGTCTTTAGGTTTTCTAATCCTAGCGACACTATTCCTAGCTGAACGATCAATCCCCCGGTACTTGGCATTATACTATACTACATCGATCAGGTACACTGCCTGGTGGGGGTTGTAAGCTTCTCGAGATCGCTCGAGAGGTAAAGCCTGGTGAATAATGTTCATTGCTTAAATCGTGTGAGTAAATCCATAATGTTCATTGCTTAAATCGTTGATTTATCAAAATCAGAAAATGAGTGATTTCCTTATTAATTCAAAATAGACCGTTGATTTGCCCTAACTGAGTCAACACCCAAAATAGTAGTTGGTTTATAAATCCATTTAACACAAGTTTCGAGATTTGGGCAACGTTGTTGCGCCCATAGCATAAACAGTTTGAAACCGTATTTAAACAGTTTGTGGGGAACCGTATTTAAACTGTTGAAACTGTATCCAAACAGTTTGTGGAGAACCGTATTTAAACAGTTGAAACCGTATTCAAACAGTTTGTGGGGAACCGTATTTAAACAGTTGAAACCGTATTCAAACAGTTTGTGGGGACCGTATTTAAACAGTTGAAACCGTATCCGAACAGTTTGTGGAGAACCGTATTTAAACAGTTGAAACCGTATTTAAACAGTGTGTTCCATAATTCCAAATATCAATAGTAAAATCGTTAGAAAAGTTGTTACACATGTATCTCTCCCAAAGAGTTTATAAAATAGTTAAACGATAGAAAGTGGGGCTATGAACTTATAGTAATATGTAAATAGTTAACGAGTACTTGTAAAAGTATAAAACAGTAGTTAAGCATGTATCTCCCCCAAAAACGTTAATAAACCATTGTAAAATAAGTAGGGGCTATGACTCACCTGAGGATTATAATAGGCATAGATAACGTAATGTCAGGGGTAGAATGGAAATGACTTCAAAGGTAACCTGAATGATATGGAAGTCCGAGATAAGTTCGACTTATCGAGAATCGTGATTTGAATAGTGTTAGATGACAAAATGACTTTTTGTGGCAGAGTTGACTTGCATGGCAAAACGCTTAATAGTTCAGGAGCAAGTTATATACTATATAACTTGTCTTTATATATCATTTATTTTATATTCGTCGTGAATTGATTATATGTATCAAAAAGTTGATAAATGATAAATTATAGTAATTGTAAGTTTATGCCTGGTTAAGTGAACCGATGAGTTTTTGTAGGAATAATCCTTTCCGATATGTATTTAAGTTAATAACGTCAAGTTATATATTGTATATATATATATATATTCAAAAATATATGTGTATAGCTATTTCATTTTAGTCTCACAATGTAGGTTTTCAATATATGTTACTACAATAACGTCGTAAAATATTACTTGTCAAACGTAATTAAGTTTCTATGTAAACCCTTAAGTTATACCAAGGTGACTTCTTTAACCTAAATAGTTAAATAATTACATATTTAGTCCGAAACATGTTTATAACTTATAAAATTGTTGGTTGGAAAATGTTACGTATAATACTTGAGGGGCTGAAATTGTATCAATAATATAAGGGTTTAAAACTTATAAAGTCTTTTAAGAACAAATGGCAAGTGATACAAATTAGGGGGGCTGAAGCTGTCAAAATATGAAAGTTGTAAAAGAAAAATGGCAAAACTGAGTTAGCTCAGATTCGAACTCAAGACTTCTAGCTAATAACACAACAATACAACCAACCGAGCTAGGATGGTATTTGGTTATCTTTTTCGTTAGACTCTATTTAACATCTTGTTACAGGGTTTTTATCTTGTGTGAATTTTACTTAGTATGTATGTATATAGTCGTGGGTAGCATGAAAACCTTTTTGAGTTGTGTTCCATCTTCCTCTAAACTGAGTTCTACCCTCAAATAAGTAGTTGGGTTAACCAACTTTGAGACAAAAATGCGCCTTTTCTTATTTAGAGTTTCTTGACTCAATGAAACCTCCATTTTTAAAATGAGTTATAGACAAGTCTTGTGAGCTTGTTTTTAAGTTGGTAAAATAATATGAGTCTTACATATACTGAGCTAAGGGCTACTTCTATGGTATATTTAGTCATTGCATAACTGTTTTTAATTTGTTATAAACGTATGTTAGTTTGAATTTATGCATGGTGCTTATATATCTTGTGTTTTCTTCTTCTTGAGTCCCATCAACAGACGAGTTGTTCTGGTAATTCAGAAATACGTATTTGATTTACTTGTTGATGACTATTTGTTGTATTGCCATACAAGAGCCAACGTACGCCTTTAAGTGTGTTTGTACGCGTTTGTATGTCAAAACAAAATAAGTTATGCATGAACTGAAGTCGCGTAGTATATAAGTGCACGACCAGAATATGAAAGAACGGGTGGAGAAAAGTTAGGAAGAACTTATGACACCAAAGATGGTGGTGAGGACCTCACGTTGTGGACAGAAAGTTGGTGCTATTCGATTAGCAGCTCATCAAGGAAACGAGACCCAAAACAACTCCATAGTTTCCAATTTTTCGAACCCGTCGTGTAGCTACCCCGAAATGTCTAAGAACTAGCAAGAAAGTCCCTTGGCACTTCCTTGTTCTCCTTCTCGTTCCACAGAAATCAAAAGAAGTGAAATGTTTGATGTGTTTGTGTGTGAGTAAACTGTCATTGCATAGCTTCTATATATATATTCGAGTTGGAGCGTGATAAGTGGGAAAATGAACAGAGATGTTAAAAGACGTGGGAGTTCTTGGATTGGGGAACATTGGAGGTGGCGAGATAGTTGCACATGGTTCCCCCTAGATTATACTTGATGTAGTAACAAGTGAGGGAGGGTGAAGGTATGAGTGAGCTGCCATTTTACATGTCACCTCTTGCATTCACTAGTCGAGATTAAGCAACAATCATGAGCTAAGGAATGTATATGGATTGTGTCTAAATATTCCTGACAGCTGACCATATGTTCAGTATTCGTCTTGTGATGATTGGGGAGCAATGGAGGTGAGTTTGAAAGCATGTGATAAGTTACAAGAAATATACTCAAGCTGTGTTTGGGTCGCTTCTGGGGAAGTGAACGAGTGAGGGAGGTTACCAAGTTTATTGTTCTTGAATCCTTGTAACATGGTCTATGAGGATGTGTAAAAATATTGGGTTGTTGCAAGTCAAGTTTACAGGAAAACGGGGTGATTTTGGTGCCTTGGTCTCGACTGAAACAGAAAGAAAAGAAAAAGATATAAGGATCGTTTGGACTGGGTTTGTGGCTGGGCTGGCTGGGCTTCACTGGTAATGGGTAGATCAGGTCTTAATAAAACTCCAACTGAAACTGAATATAAGTAAGGGTCCGTTTGGTGCTGCAACGTATCACAAGAAGAGAGTGAAATGAAGATGTATTTGAAGTGTGGAATGTATAAGTAGTAGTATTCAAGTTTGAGTCCTGGTCGTATTTTACAGATAACAGCCTTGAATTGCATTTTTAGTTTAAAATCTCGCGAGTCTAGACATAAAATATTATTTCGGACATCTTTCGTGCTTTACACTTTTCCTGGTTCAGATCAGAAGAGCCTTAAAATTGGGATTTAAATATGTTACAGAAAGTTGGTGGTTCAGAAGAGCCTTAAAATTGGGATTTAAATATGTTACAGAAAGTTGGTGGTTCATTGGAATTTATACTAATTGTCATGGAACAAAATTAGTATTTGTGTCAAATTGAGATGAAATGTGTAAGATGCCTTAACTTGATCAATATTCTAGTATAGTAATTATATTTGAAAGTTGATAACAATTGTCGTTCATGGTTCTCAGAAGCATGAAAACTAGAGTTGTGAAATAAAAGAGGTACATCGTGTGTAAAAGTTATGATCAACTGAGCTAAAGCAAACATGTACTTGTGCTTGTAAATATAATAGTTAGAGGTGTGCTTGGGCTGTGGAGCTTAGTGAGCTCATTAGTGAAACAAGTCTAAAGAAAGGGAGCCAAGAAATAAGGAGTCCGTTTGGTTGATGAGTGAGGGGTTAAGGCCTTTTGGTTCTTAGCGGCCCATTATTATTAGTGAGTACACATGGGAATTTGTAGGCTCGGGATTTATATAAAACGTATTTGGTTACTTATTGAAACGTATAATTATTAAGTATCAACGTTTTAAGTCATGTATAGTATCCAGGTTATTAAGGTTCAGGTTTAAATGTCGTTTCAAGGTAAGAGTGAATAACGTTTCTATTGACAAAGTATATATATATGTAAAAAAAAAAAATTGTTATGGGTAAAAATGGTTACTTTATGTTGTAATAATGTATTAATTATGGGGAAATTTTACGGGATGTTATAAATTGTTTGCTTTTTGCATTGCCATAAGACTAATCTACTTCCAAGATACTGACACCCTCCAGTTGTGGATCTTCTGTCATAGTTATCTCCAGCATAATCACTATCTGAAAAGGCTTGTAGATGAAAAGGGGACTCCCTAGGATACCATAATCCTAGCTTAGGTTGCTGCCAAAGATACCTAAAAATCCTTTTGACAGCATTCAAATGTGATACCTTGGGCTGAACTTGATGTCTTGCACATAAACAAACAGCAAAAGTAATATCAGGCCTAGATGCTATAAGTACATTAGACATCCAATCATAGACCTATATAATTTGACATCAACATCTTCTCCTTCTTCATCTTTTCCCAAAGGCTTGTTAGTATCAACAGGTGTGGATGCTGGCTTGACAGTTGTGAAATTGAATCTCTTAAGAATGTCTGCAACATACTTATCTTGACTTATAAAGAGTCCATTGGTTGATTGTTGCACTTGAAGACCAAAGAAGAATGTTAATTCTCCCATTGAACTCATCTGAAATTCTTTTTGCATAAGATCTTCAAATTCCTTCACCATAGATTGCTTAGTAGCACCAAAAATAATATCATCTACATAAACTTGGACAAGCATGATATCCTTCTTATCTCTCTTGATAAACAAAGTCTTGTCAATAGCACCTCTCCTGTAACCATGTTGTAATAGAAAATTGGAGAGTCTCTCATACCATGCTCTAGGGGCTTGATGAAGGCCATATAGAGCCTTGATAACCTTGTAGACTTTGTTTGGATGTGCAGGATCTTCAAAAGCAGGAGGTTGTTTAACATAAACTTCCTCTGTAATAGTGCCATAAAGAAAAGCACTTTTAACATCCATCTGATAGACAGGAAATCCCATATAAGATGCAAAAGCCAAAAATAGCCTTATGGCTTCAATCCTTGCCACAGGAACAAATACTTCATCATAGTATACTCCTTCTTCTTGTCTATATCCTTGAGCCACTAACCTTGCTTTATTTTTTATTACATTCCCTCTTTCATCCCTTTTTACTCTGAAGACCCATTTTTTTCCAATCAGTCTTTTACCATCAGGTAAATCACATAATACCCATACTTCTTGAAGTTTAAACTGTAAGAGTTCTTCTTGCATAGCTTCAACCCAAATCTCCTTAGCTAATGCTTGTTTTATAGTCTTAGGTTCTTCTTGAGACAGAAAGCAAGCAAATAAACACAATTTTTGATCCTGGTGATTCACCCTGTTTTGCTTGTAAATAAAGCTAAGTAAAGAAGTATGTTGTTGAGACATATTCTTAGCTTTAGTTCTTGTGAGCACTCCTGAATCTAAAGGTCCAATTATCTTGCTGACAGGATGATCTTTGTGAATTCTTAGAGTATGAGTTGGTGAGACCTCAAGATTATCTTCCAAAGTAGTGAAATCAGGATCTTCATTAGAATATGAGAAAATGCCTTCTTGTTCCAATTCATCATCAATATCTTCTAAAGCAGGCATGTTTGGATCATTCAAATCATCAGCATTGATCCAATTTGAAGTATCTAAAGGTTGAAAAGTACTTTCAAGTGGATCAGCAGTACTTTGGGGCAAGGTACTGTCAGTGCCTTTAGCCTTCTACTTTTCTGCTTCATAAGCTCTCCTTTGATCATCTTCATAGGATTTAGCCATTGTTTCTTGAATAAGCATCCTATTAAGTTCATCTTGGATGGCTTGGTCTTCATCAGATACTGTGGTCTTTGGTGGAGCAGTACTGTGAGGATCAACAGTACTTTGCTTCTCATCATTGGGTGCATCATTAGACTTATCTTCAGATCTTATATGAACACCATGAACAATGTACTGTGTTGCTTCTGCAGTGGGAACAACTTGATTTTCTTCCCTAACATGTACATAATTCATGGATGAAGTCATTAAATCAAGATCAAACATCCAATCAGGACCTTTACCTTTATTATTTTCTTGCTCTTCTAGAAATTCAACATGAAGACATTCTTGAACCTTCTTTGTATCCCTGTTGTACACTCTGAATCCTTTGCTATTAGTACAATATCCCAATAAGTATCCTTCATCTGACTTCCCATCAAATTTTCCCAAATTATCAGCAGTGTTCAAAATAGTCAGGGGACATCCAAAAGGTTTCATAAACTTGATGCTAGGTTTCTTTCCTATGATTAACTCATAAGGTGTCTCCATTTGAGGTTTTGTCGCTGATACTCTATTCAACACATAGCAAGCAGCACTTACAGCTTCTGCCCAAAATGGAACAGGTAATTGGGAATCTGCAAGCATTGTCCTTGCTGCTTCTATCAAAGTTCTATTCTTTCTTTCTGCAACTCCATTTTGCTGAGGAGTTCTGGCAATACTGAATTCTCTTTTAATTCCTTTCTTGGCACAAAAGTCATCCATTAGCTGATTCTTGAACTCAGTCCCATTATCACATCTAATGCCTCTAACCTTGAGTCTTAACTGATTTTCAAGTGCTATTATAAGATCATGAATAGCATCAAAAGTTTCATCTTTGAAACATAAGAAAAAGACCCAACTAAATCTGCTACAGTCATCTGTCACAACCAAACAGTACTTCTTCTTGTTCAAACTAACAACTGAAATAGGTCCAAACAGATCCATATGCAGCAATTCCAAAGGCTCTCTAATGGTTTTCTCTTCAATCTTCTTGTAGGAAGCCTTGTGTTGTTTACCCTTTTTGCAAGCAAGACATGAGTGATCATTCTTGAATGTTTTAGAAGGTAAACCTCTAACTAAATTTCCTTTGACCAGCTTGTTTATGTTCTTGAAATTCACATGTCCTAATCTTCTGTGTCATTGATGTGCTTCCTCCATTGTTGCCCTTGCAATCAAGCATGTTGCTCTTTCAGCAGAATTGATGTTCTTCAAGTCTATGCTATACACATCATTAGTTCTTGGTGCTCTCAGCATCACCAAGTTTCTATCTTCTAACTTAAACTCAAGAGAGAGTATAAGACATTCTGTGTCAAAGAATAACACAGGATACTTCCTATCACAGATCTGAGAGACTGACAAAAGATTGAATTTAAGCTCCTTCACATATCTAACATTCTCAAAATCAATGTTTCCAGCCTTGATAGTTCCTTTGCCAGTGATTCTCCCTCTATCAGGATCATTCCCAAATGCAACTTTTCCTCCAAAATAAGCTTTAAAATCTGACAAGAGCTCCTTTTCTCCTGTCATACTTCCAGAGCAACCACTATTAACAATAAGATGATCTTTAAGCTCCTTTTCTGGGTTGCCCTACATACACATGAAAAAGGTTAGTTTCTTTTAGGAACCCAAGCCATTACTGACTTGTGTTCCCCTTGTGGAGTGACATACTCAAATTCTTTGAGTATGTAATCACCACTTTCTTTAAAAACATGATCAAGAATTAATGTTTTTTGTTTCCAAAACTTTTGGTTCATTCTTATCAATCTTCCCTTTTTCACCCTTATCCTATGAAAGTATTGGTTCTTCCCTAGCAGTACTTTCTTTCTTAACCCATTTAGTTGTAACTTTTGGTTTTGGGTTCTGTGTTCTAGCATCTTTTCTTGTGTTGTAAGGCCTTCTAGGTTTGTAGTAATTGAATCTCCTAGTTCTTACACTTGAGTTTTTGCTAGCAGCACCTTGGTTAGGGGACTTCCTAATAGTACTTTGAGAAGGTACTGTGGGTTTGGAGAATGGTCTTTTCTGATGAGGGTACCTATAGTCTTTTGAGAAAGTACTATGGTTAACCCTATTTGTGTAATTCCAAACTGGTTTGTTATCCCTTGGCTTATTCTCTCTGTGACTTTGATTTGCAGATCTGGTCTTTGGGTATTTGCTTAAGTATTCTGAGTGATAATCACAGTCCTTAATCAAATGGTGAGGACTATAACATACATAACAGACCTTTGGACCAATATTCCCAAATCCTTTTCCAAAAGGTTTTCTAAAATTAGCAGTATTTTGAAAATATTTTCTTGGAGGCACTGCTGAGTGATCAGCAATACTTTGAGAAGTGTTTGAAGGTACTGCTTGTTTTGAAAACTTTTTCTCATCAACCCTAGGTTTCTCAACATCATCCCCTGATGACTCAGAATTAGATTGACCTTTAAGCTTTTTCCTAAACTCTAAATTGTCTACTCTAAAATGAGAAACATCTCTCCTAGGTGGTTGAAAACTACCTGGGGGGTTAGGAACTGCATTGTATCCCTTGTCATTCTTATATTCAGGAGGTATTGGACTAGGGGATTCCTCATCACTAGAAGTGTTTTCATCCAAACTTATGAATTCTTCATCACTAGTTGAGGTATCTTCTGTAAGATTTAGTTCCTTACTCTTAAATGGAATACCTTATGTGCTATCATTATCATAACCTAGGCCAGTTTTAATGTTTGATGTTTTTTGTTTTTCAACAAATTGAACATGTGACAGACCTGATTCATTCCAAACAGCAAGTTTTTCTAACAACTTATTCCTCTCATTAGTAACTTTCTCTAGTTCAGACACCTTACATCCTAGTTTCCATTCACTCAACTTTACTTGGTACTCTTGTTGCTTATATCTTTCAGCCCATGCTACTTCATTGTTTTCATGAGTTATTATTTTGGCTTCCATTGACTCTAAAGTCAATTGGGAACCAGCTATCTCAGACCTAGCCCTTTGAAATTTATCTCTTTCAGTTACATATTCACTAAGTAACTTTTGATACATATCATTACACTTAGAGCATACCTAAGAGATAGTGGATGAACTTGGTGAAGTAGCTACCATAGCAAGCTGAACAGGATCCTCTTCAAATTCCATGCTCCAATCAAAGCTTCCTAGACCATCTCTTGACTCCAAAGCAGCATATCCAGGTTCTTCATCAAAAGTTGTGCTCCAATCTTCCAACACAACCATTAAGTAGGTTACAGGTTCATCATCAAACTCATTGGACCAATCAATCTCTGATAGAGTCTCTTGAGCAACCAAAGCTTTTGGTTTTGGTTCAGTAATAGGAACCTCTTTTCTTTCAGTCTTGGTCTGTTCAATCATTTTGTTTGCTTGATACTTTGCAAATTTACATTCCCTTGCAAAGTGACTAGTCCTTTGACAATTGAAGCACTCAATTTTGGACTTATCAAATGTTATTCCCTGCTTAGCTGTGAAATTAATGCCTCTTCCTGTTTTATTCATAAACTTTTTGATCCTTGCATTGATCATGGCAACTTGCCATCTGATATCAATCTCTTCCATAGCATCATCATCAATTTGCAAGACATCTTCTTGATAGGTTACAGGTAGAGTTGCTTGTTGAGCAAAGAATGAACATAGAACATCATCTGAGGTGGGGGTGTTTGATGGAGATGAAGTGGTAGTGACCATAGTTGTACATGGAAGTTGAGTTTCAGTCACAGTACTTTGGACAGGATAAGCAGTACCTTTATTGGAAGTACTGCTTCTATTTTCAAAAGATACAAAAGCAATGTTTTGGGGTTTCTGATGTGTGCTTGAACCTGTAGTACCATTCATCTCATGCTCATACACCTTCATATTGTTGTAGAGATCATCAAAGTCCATTGTGTCCAAACCTGGTTGTCCTTTGATCATAGTAGCAACTACATGCCATGAGGATGGTAAGCTTCTTAAGAACCTTAAATTAGCATCTTCAACTGATGCCTCAGCTCCATATAGTTCTAACATACTCAGAAGATTTTGGAATCTCTCATAAGCAGAATCAAGACCTTCTCTTTCACCAACAGTGAAAGTTTCAAATTGTTGCTTCAACAAGTTCCTGTGCATCTTCTTGGAAGCATCATTACCTCCAAACTTTTTCTTAATTGCAGCCCATAATTGTTTTGCATCATGAGCATCATGAAACTTCAATAGGTGTCCAACAGGAATAGCAGACAGTAATATGTTGAGAGCTTTGTCTTGATATCTCTTTATAGCAGCTGGGATAGTTGGTTTAGGTGGTTTAGGTTGTCCTGGGAGCTCTACTGGTTCATCAAGTACCATATTGCCATTGACAATCACATCCCATAAAGCATGGTCTGTGATGGCAATGTACTGTCTCATCTTCATGGCCCATAAATCATATTCTCCCTTCTTGACAATAGGAATTCGAACAGCAGTGATGGATGGAGCAGGTGCAGCCTCTGTCGACATCTTGAAGGGTTTGTAGTAGAATCGGTTTAAAAGATTATCTTCTTAATTAGAGTTTCCAACACAAGCTCTGATACCACTTGTTGGATCGATATACTCTGACCAAACTACTTTGTCGCTTGTAAGACTTAACAATATTGAGTAGACTCAACAATAGTAATAATGAAACACTGTATTAACTTTGTAAAGTATGTGGAATCTACTAACACAAAGCTTAAGAAGAACTTTTATATTAAACCAAATTTGAACTTGCTTTATTACACATATTCGCTAACAATCCCTAACTTGACTAATATCGACTTCTCTAACTTGTATTCTTAACTTGTAAAACTCATTACGACTAATACCTCTTAAGGCTCCTTTTATAGACACAAGGATATCCTTAAGTCGGTTAACAATATTGTAACAATTCGCATTTTCGGATTACTATTTGATACGTGGGAATCGCACCAGGCTTTACCTCTCAAGGGATCCTGAGAAGCTTACAACCCCCACTAGGCAGTGCACCTGATCGTTGTAGTATAGTATAGTGACAAGTACCGGGGGATTGATCGTTCAGCTAGGAATAGTGTCGCTAGGACTAAAAAACCTAAATACTAGTTCTAAAGGTGAGGGATGATTATTTTTGTATTTTTATATTTTTTAGAAAGCAAGTAAAAATCTCGGGTTTGAAGGATTTGGATGGAATTAGTTGCTAGTCAACTAACCCAATACTAAAGATGCAATCAAAATAAAATACTAGAAATGAAAATAAACTAAATTATACTAAGGTTGTGAGCAATAAGTGGAGAAAATGTGTTTACTTAGATTTCACTACTCCCTAGACATCTTTTACACGTTAATTACTTGTTATAGTTGCGTGGATGACGGATTGTATTCCTTAATACCATTCATGGGGTGGCGCACTTAACTCCCCAATCCTATGAGCTCTTATCTCCTCCTATACCATGCCCAGCACAACCATAGGGATTATAAACAGTGGCTCATGCATTAAATACAACCAAATAAACCTAGTGCACGTCAGTTCATGTTTCCTAAGACGTTCAAGCATGTTACCAATTGGAGATCTGCCAGTTTTCTTAAGCCTAACATCGAATTCATGCATCCAAAGCAACTACAAACAAGTAATCAACACATAATTAACATCTAGGTTTCATTAGATCCAAGCAAACACAAGATAGATCTAGCCTAGCATGATGGAATTAAGAAAAGAACAAGATATAGACAACGAACACATAGACATATTGATTGAATTAAAAGAATACTTATCTCAATTACACATGAAAGGTATCAAGGGCTTAGAACCCTTGAAAAACCTGTAAAATTCGCACCAAGTTCGTACTTAGGGTTTCTCCAAAACTTCTCTCTTTAATGTATAACACTTCGGAAAGATTTTGCAGTCTTTTCTTATGATGACCTGGTCGAGAGAGTACGATACATCGGTGTAAAAGATTGATCCCTTTGGATCTTGGTCCATGATGGCCTTTTGATTAATAGAACTGGAAGAGGAGGAAAAGAAATAGCTTATGATGACCATCTATTTGAGTCGATCATTTCGTAGATCTAATTCAAGTTTTTTTTGATGCAATGGAAAGGCCTTCAAATCTGAAGTTTTACGCTTAAAGGAAGAAATGTTCTTGGTGGATGCAGGACTTGCGACCGCCAGAATGAGTATGCAGGATGAGCCTAAAGGAGTTTCAATCAACCGAGCCACCAGGTTTGAGAATAAGGTGGGATCCTGTAGTGGCTGGTGAACCGCTTCTTCTTCTTCCACGAAGATTCACACAAAACCGAGCTTGGATGGAACTGAACAAGATTTGGCGAACGGGTCAAAGGTGAAAATTAGAAAAATATATATAGGAATTAGGGTCTGACGGCGTCAAGACAAAGCTTGTGACGCCGTCACCTTGCCGCCAAAATATTTCTCGGACTGCCTTGATCTACTTTTGACGCCGTCATGTGTTATGCATTTCCAGGCCGTCATGAATTTTACTCTTGACGCCGTCAAATCAGTACTGGGTCGTCATGGAAATTACTCTTGACGCCGTCAGGGTGTTGCTCTTGACGCCGTCACCTACTGTTCCCAGCAAGGAAAATTAAGACTTTGGCATTTTCTTCACTTTTATGCTCCAAAAACGTCTGAATTGCTTCCTTTTCCAGATTTCACTCCCAAAGTACCTAAAATCACAAAAGGAACGATTTAGGGCAATATTTGATCAAATAAATTCAATTCCGGGCTTAAATGACCCCCTAAAAGTGGTTCATTTTTCGCCTCATCATATACCCTTACACTTGAGATTTGCTTGTCCTCAAGCAAATGCGCTTTTATTCTACTCAAAATACAAGTTAGGGGTCATTTAACACTAATATAAAAGTAATTACAACAAATAATCGTTCCACTAAAGACCAAAGACAAGCACGGAGGTCATACACAAGCACCTCACAAATAGTGTTTAGATATTCACATCTCTCGGGTGTAATAAAGTATAAATTACAATATGGAAACGGAAGATATCTCTCACTACCTGTCATAGCAAAATAGATTACCATAGGCTTGGGAAAGGATCAAACCTCCACCACATGGTGTAAGCACCTAGGATAAACTATCAAAGAGGTCTTCTAAAGGGTTGTAACGTTAGGTGTAGGGATATGAAATACACGGTTTTGTTGGATAAAGGAAGTTTTACTGGTGGCGAGTTAACAATCTTGCATGTACAATACGGCGTTGCTAAGCCAAGACTAGACTCGACTTAAGCTAATAAATGAAAAATAACAAAAACATAAAATGAAAAGGGATGGTAGTCCGTATGTGTTTTCTATTTTCCTTTTTCTATTTTTTTCTTTCTTTCTTTTTTTTTTTTTTTGATTTTTTGATTTTTTTTTTTTCATACACTCTTACCCTACCATCCAAAATAATACATCATAGGGAATGTAAATTCCCCTTACACTTGAATTTTTACATACTTTACAATAAACTAATCTAATGACTCGAATTAAGATAATCAAGACACTTGGAGTACTTTTTAAGATTAACGCACATATGGGGGTAATAATATGATGTTCTTCCCCATTACTCCATAAATAAGTACTTTACCCATGAGTCCCAATCGTCCCAAAACAATATGTACAAGGATATGACTCGACTTAGCAACCATGTAATCAATTAGAAAGTTAACTTAGGGTTTAACAAATAACAATAATGCACTAAAGATGAGCGCATACACGGAAGGCTAAGGCGATTTGGGTGTACATTTAAGTGGGGTGTAACAAATTCTTCCTTTAAGTAAAATGCTTAAAGTTAGAAACGAAAAGATAGGCTCGGAGGGATGTACTAGGGGTTTCGTGTACTAAAAATGAGTACAACGCTAAGGGTGTGGGAAAAATTAGTTGACTTAACTAGCCAAGTAATATGACTTAAATGGTCAAGTAATTATGATACGGGTTTAACACAAGGGTGATCCTAATGCCTCTTATCATGTAGTAAATCCTACTACACGAATGTAGTCTCACTAGCGGTCTCGGGATGCGTCACTAACGTAGGTTCTAGAATCTAAATGCTACCGGTACACTCATAAGCACTAATAGTAAATGCTTTTCCTATCAAATCTAAAGGCGAACCTCACATATTTGGGTGGAAAATTTTTCTGAATATACGGTTATGTGCTAGTCATACAATCTCCTATCCATGAGACGCTTGCTATGGCTAAAGTTTCACTCCTAAATGTTGTAAAAAAATTTAAATTTGGCACTAAAGTTACACTAACAAGTATTTCTCATAGTTTTATTACACATCTACCTTTAAACAAAACAAACTCAAGCGAAAGTGCATATGTAAGGTATCATCTTTTTACCCTCCCCTTACACTTAAGATGAACATTGTCCCCAATGTTCAAGTAAAGAATGTAAAAGTGAAATAAGTAAAAAGAATGAAATCAAATACTCCCCTGATTCGCTCGGTATGGATAATAAGGTGGCCAGGTTAAATCTTCCTCCAAGAAAATGAACAATCAAAGCTTCTCTTCCATAATATAAATCATCTTCTTGTCATACATAACCTGTAAATCCTGAGAAAATAGACAGAAACAACCTCGCGTAAAATCGGCGGCATCCTATATAAGTTTCTAAATCCTAGAAAACAAAGTAAGATATAATGCTTGTGGAATGAAGTTTGCAGATTTCCTGGAGATTATAAAACTTAATAATTCACAAAAACCATAAGACTCCGTTAGAAAAACAAAACTGGTAAAATTTCTAGATTTTTACACGTGACGCCGTCAAGAGTTATCTCGTGACGCCGTCAGAAGTGACCTGCAAAAATTCTTATGTTAAGTTTCCAGAAAATTTCTGGAAAAACTTGGTCTTACTTCCTGGAAAATCCTGCAAAACTTCATTATGACTCAATACAAGCATTTGACTCTAACAAATACGAATACACATGTTCATTTAATATTGTGGAGAATCATGATCGGTTTGTTTCTTAAAAACACATTTGGGGTTTCCCCTTACACTTATCTTTTGCAAAAATACTTTTAGGTGGAGTTAAGACTAGGCCAAAACAACAAAGTAAAGTATTTCCACTATTTAGTTTAGAAACATGATCTACCAAGAATAAAAATAAAGCATGCATACGGAAGCAAATAACAAACAAACAAAATAAAATCACACAATGCATGTGTTGCCTCCCAAGAAGCGCTTTTCTTTATTTACGAGTCTTGTAGCTAGACTCAAGGACATGGGTTACTACATGACCTCATCATTGGTTCCACTCTCTAGGTCGTCTTCTAAACCAGTTTTGTATTCCGGACCTAGTTGCAAGCATTCTTTGTAGAAACCAAGCATCCTATTCTTTACATACTCTACTCCTCTATGTCTATCCTCCTCATTCCTATAATAAGCCGCTTGCTTGTGTTCCTTTTCGAAATTAGAGAGAAGGCGGTATTGCTCAATCTTGTAGGGCATTTGATAAGCAACCTCATCATTCTCTTCCTTGAATCTAACTATCCCTAAAGTCGTATCATAACTCATCCAAGTGGCCTCAATAAATGGTTTTCCAAATATTATTTGGCTTAGGCAAGCATCCATCACTGGACGAGTGTCTTCAACTATCATAAAATCGATCTCATAGGTGAGATTCCCTATAATCACATGCAATCCCTTCACTCTTCCTGCAAAATTACTTATCAGATTCTTATTAGGCATCATCCTAAAATTAAGTTGCTTCTTCATCACCTAATTTTAATAAGTCCTAGTCATGATGTTCACGGGGGATCTAGGGTCGATGTAAGCTTTACATATATGCATGTGCCCGATATTGCATGGTATGTTAATGTTAGAGGGGTCTCCCATTTTGATAAGGGGGGTGCCAAGTATATATGGTCTCTCGGGACTATCGAATAAATCCTTATGATATTCCCATTCTTCCTTGGTGGGCAACTCATCAAAGTACTTTTCTATAGGCTCTACCTCCTCTAATTCCTCTCTCCTATTAACCGCAACTTCCCTACTCTCATCCTTAGTCTCGGCTTCTACTCTAACTTCATCCTTGTCACTCTCTTCTATCTCCTTATCTATTGGCTTAATGGTGACAACATTGACAAAGTGGACATGTTTGGACGATGAGGGGTCCTTAATTTGGATTCCGTTATTGGTGTCCCTAGTGTCCTTCCTAGGTGTGACTAACGCTTGGTTGTTGAGGGCTTTCAACAAGTTGTCAATCTTGTTGGTCATCTCCATTTGTTGTTGGTTGAATTCGGTTTCAAACCTAGCTATGCGAGCCTCTTGAGATGCCATAAACTTTGACATCAATCCTTCAAGATTGTTGGTACTACCATAGTTGTTAGAAGGATTGTTGTTGAAAGTACGGTTGGGGGGTGGACCGTTTGGTTGGTAACGATTAGGCGGATTGGAAGAATTGGGTTGATTTTGTTTCCACCTAAGGTTTGGGTGATTTTTCCAAGAGGGGTTGTATGAATCACCGTAAGTGTTTGGCTCGGGCTTGAAAGTGTACCACTTATCTCCTGCTTCGTCGGTACGCGTGGATGCGTAGTCCGCAAAAGCTGTTCCGAGGAGTTCCACACAATCACGAGTGTCGTGGGGACCACTACATAATTCACATGAAGAAGTGGTTTTGTTCACTTGGCTTGAAGGTTTAGGAGCTTCATAAGATTTCATGAGAAACTTGACTTGGTCCTCAAGTTCCATGATCCTACGGTCGGGAGTGCTAGAATTGCTCGAAGGCAAAGATATTGCCTTGACCGTTTTGTTCAAATCACGGGGATCATTCCAAATTTCGTTGTCATAGAGAGCAAGATCTTCTATGAGTTCCCATGATTGTTCTGCACTTAGATCACGTAGCTTACCACCGGCCGATTGGTCAATGGCTCGCCTCGTGGAGAGATCGATATGGTCATAAAAAATTTGGACTTGGAGCCAAAGATCTATGCCATGATGAGGGACTTTTTGGAGTAAGTCCTTGAAACAAGTCCATGCTTCATAAAGAGATTCATTTTGACGTTGTTGGAACATCAAGATGTCATTTCTAAGCTTAGTAGTTCTCCCCGGTGGGAAAAATTGAGCAAGGAAACGAGTGGCGAGATCATCCCATGTGGTGATGGATCCCGCAGGTAAACGCTCAAGCCATTGACTAGCTTGATCCCGTAGAGAGAATTTGAATAGGCGTAATCGGGTTGTCTCTCTAGTTGCAACATCTAGGTCTATGGAATCTACGATTTTGAGGAAGTCCTTAAGATGTTGGTTTGGATCTTCGGAACGAAGTCCATGGAATGCACATCCGCTTTGCACCAACCGGATGGTGTCGGATCGCAAGGGGGTCACATTGGCTCCGGTGAGCTCAATGGTGTTTCGGTAGCCTTGGTGGCTAGGTCGGGAATACTCTCCTAAGGTTCGAGGCCTAAGAGGTTCTAGTGGTGGGTTTTGTTGTGGTGGGATGACGGGTTCAAGGATGTTCCCATCGTCCATGATGTCGGGTGGTGAAGAGTTATGAACAAAGACACGAAGAAATAAGATAGACTAAAGAAAACCTAAAAATAAAAATAAAATCTTACTAGAAAGGAATCTAGCAAGTAGACCTAATAAAAAGAGATTCTAACCTAGACAATAACTATTCCCCGGGCTGCGGCGCCAAAAACTTGATACGTGGGAATCGCACCAGGCTTTACCTCTCAAGGGATCCTGAGAAGCTTACAACCCCCACCAGGCAGTGTACCTGATCGTTGTAGTATAGTATAGTGACAAGTACCGGGGGATTGATCGTTCAGCTAGGAATAGTGTCGCTAGTATTAGAAAACCTAAATACTAGTTCTAAAGGTGAGGGATGATTATTTTTGTATTTTTATATTTTCTAGAAAGCAAGTAAAAATCTCGGGTTTGAAGGATTTGGGCGGAATTAGTTGCTAGTCAACTAACCCAATACTAAAGATGCAATCAAAATAAAATACTATAAATGAAAATAAACCAAATTATACTAAGGTTGTGAGCAATAAGTGGAGAAAATGTGTTTACTTAGATTTCACTACTCCCTAGACATCTTTTACACGTTAATTACTTGTTATAGTTGCGTGGATGACGGATTGTATTCCTTAATACCATTCATGGGGTGGCGCACTTAACTCCCCAATCCTATGAGCTCTTATCTCCTCCTATACCATGCCCAACACAACCATAGGGATTATAAACAGTGGCTCATGCATTAAATACAATTCTAAGAGTTTTTGAATTTTACGTTTTCCAGTTCAGCGTTTTACGCGAATTACGCGTTTTTAAACCCGCGTTTCCACTTTTAACAACGTTTAAGCAACCCGATAGAACTTACCATTCATTTTATATTTTATTATGGAGTATTTTGAAAATTTTAGTCATTCTTTCAAGTTTCATATTTTTACGATACCCGGATTTACGTTTCGCGATTTAAAACTTTACGGTTTGTGATTAACGGAACCAAAACCGACTCCATGAACCAGATAACACCAAGCTTCTCACATACTCATCCAATTTTACACATGTGCCCCCCCCCCCCCCCCCCCCCTTTATCCTAGATACTTCAAGTTGACCATATATTTACAATAATGCCATCACCTCAAAGATATTTGTATAAACTTCAAGACTTAGCATAACATAATATTTTTAGATCAAAAAGGCACTATTCTCTCTTTTCTCCTCTCCATAGCCACGACAACAACAAGAACACCAACAAAGATCCATCAATTTTTCATGATCCAAGTATTTATCAAGTCCTAGTAGTGATCTAGTTAGGGTTTTGAAATAAAAACCACAAAGATTGAATGGGTTTCTTCACCATCTTTTGATAATCATCACAAGTAAGCTTACATATTATTTTTCATCACTTTCATACATGTATTTTGATCCATTACAATTGTCATATAGATTTATGCATGTATACTTAGGTTGTCATACCACTTTTTATATATTTTCTAATTATAATGAGTTTTTTATTATCCTATAATTAATCCCATGAACTCCACTAATTTTAGTGATGTTTAGGACCCCATGACACCATAGGAAGGTGTATGGTAGAAATAAATTAGTTTGGTGGTGATTGAAAGTGATTTTGTTGGATTAGAAACTAGTTTGGAACACTAGAAATGGATTTTAAACATATATATATACCTACTGTCCCAAATTGACAAATCCAGAAAACTCAGGGGTTTCCGGGAAACATTGGGCTAGAGATTTAGAAAATACTTTCAAAAACGAAGCTTTTGGCGAAAGAACGGATTAAAACGGGTTTATAACGAAGAAGATATGATTTTTGGAAGTTTAACGACGAAAACAATTTTCCGGAAAATACCTTGCTGATGAACAGTTTTCATGGACTGTTTCGAGATGTAAAACTTGATCTAGCCATCCCGACTTATCAAAAATATATTAGTATGCCATCCCACGATTCCGGGGATATAAAGAACGTAGAAAACAAGCTTATAACGAAAAAGATACAAGCGTTTGAAATCCAACATAACATAGACACTTTTGACAGCTTTTGCTATAATAGAAATTACTAAGTGTTAAACACTATATTTTTCAAGTAACGACATGGAGAGCCAATTTTCTCATCGATCGAGGCGCGTACGATCAGAAGTTAAACAAGACAACATCTAGATATTGTTACAAGGTTTTCAAAAACGCCGAGCTTGAACACTAACACTTAACGTACTATATTTCACGACTATTTTTGTGAAGCCGTTTGGACACATTTTCTAAGTTGAGAACAATGTTAAACTACGCAGGAAACTTTATATTTACTCATACAACACTAAACGATAAACGTTATTTTCAAAAACTACAAGTGGTATTGATAACGTACGTATACGCATGTGTAGCATCATTTCATTTCTTACATTAGACTATATCATTCATATTAGGTTGCGGTTAGAGATCGAACCTCATTTCTGTGTATCCACTTTTGTCATCGTAGCTATCGCATCAGGTGAGTCATAGCCCCGCTTTTACTCTTTTTATACTCGTTTTAACTCTTTGGGGGGAGATACATGCTCAACTACTTGCTTACTTGTACAAATACTCAAAACATTTATACTTGATTATTTTATACTTGATTGTTTTATACTTGTTTGTGTTATATTTGATTTCCTTATACTTGATTGTGTTATACTTGATTTCCTTATACTTGATTGTTTTATACTTGATTGTGTTATACTTGATTTCCTTATACTTGATTGCATCATACTTAATTGCGTTACTCAATCTAATGAACTTTTATACTTTGGGAAATGGCACCCAGTAAACTTTTATACTTTGGGAAATGGCACCCAGTAATCTTTTATACTTTGGGAAATGGCACCCAGTAATCTTTTATACTTTGGGAAATGGCACCCAGTAATCTTATCTAGTGGCTCCAAATTAAGTTGTTGGATGTCCATTAGCTTTGATACAACAAACGTGAGGTCTTCGGAGATGAAGTGTAGACTCACGACTAATTGCTTAACTGTTGTGATGAACTTATACATGTTTTACTAATACTATATATGTTAGCAGTGGGTTGTGAACACACAGGTTACAAGTCTCTTATGGCGGGACTTGCAACTTAGTGGACTTACGATGCCTTTGCTGTGTGATCATTTTCTATAGACTTTATTTGTTAAACAAACTCTATGAACTCACCAACCTCGTGTTGACACTTTAGCATGTATTTTCAGGTTTTAACCAATGGCACGCTACTGGAGGTTTTGGCAGGGCATGGCATGGTCATAGAAGACTCTGATTATTCATATGGGGACCGTTTTAAACTATTTTAAGGGCCTACTTCCGCACTACTTTTAACGATGTAAATTCAATATTTTTGGTTAAACGATTTTATTCTAAATAATTAAAGTGAAAACCATTTTTGTACTTGTGTTGTGATACCGATTGAGTTACACCCCAGCTACATGTATGCTTCCACTGGACCCGATTTTGGGGGTGTGACAGATTGGCATCAGAGCTTTAGCTATAGCGAACTAAGTGTTTTTAAAACCTAGACTATAGCTACTTTCAAGAAACTTAACCCTATGACCGTCACGTGCCTGCCTGCCAAGATGATGCCTCACTTGTGGTTTGTTGCTAACATATGTGATGAGATTTGTATCTCATTATCTGGTATATTATATTCACTTATTCTAGTTGATTACTATAATTGTCTTTCATATAAGCATGTTCACGTATCATATATATCACAGCGTTATGTTTTTCCTTGCATAGTTTCATAATTTGACCTCGAGTTTGGTCACCTGCCTTAGTCTTTCTAAACGTCTTAGTATTTGTGAAGGACATAGTATTAGTATAACTAAGCTGAGAATTTCAAAATTCATGGAACCTCGATGGAATATAGACTGGTCATTTATATTCAACCTGGGATAGTAGGACATAGGCTGACCACCTATATCCGACTCAGAAATGAATTTTGCAACACTGAGAATAGTTATAATGATATTTTGTCTGGATTGTGTGTAAGCAATTCCAAAGTCGAGCCAATCTTTCAAAAGACTTTTTTCAAGGATGTTGAATCCAGACATTGATTTTTAGCTTGATTCTAGTGACAGTTCTTGTTTGATGAGTTGCAAAAATCAAGCTAAAAGTTAAAGTCATCACTCAAACCGATTTAGCCTAATCGCATGACAGTTCTTGTTTGATGAGTTGTGGGATTAAGTAAAATCGGTTACCTAAAGGAGGTCTTTTGAGGACTATGCTCGGGATTGGGAAGGTTTGCCTCATCAAGTCTGACCACGAGAACGTACCTAGTTGGATAGGAAACCCACATACATAAGCTTTGACTTTCTTAAACACACACTTAACTGATTAACATTAACTGAACTTCGGGACGAAGTTCCCTTAAGGGGTAGAGACTGTAACAATTTGCATTTTCGGATTACTATTTATTTTTACTATTCACTTTCACTATTCATCTCAAAAATTTTTATTTCATATTCTCGTAAGTTGAACTATTTTAACGATAATCCGAGAGTTTGACGCTCGTCGGATCATTTCTGCAAAAATCACGAAGCCATGTCCGAGATTTACTTTTGGATTTAAACGTTGTTCCAGCATCCCGATATATCCATAAAATACTATAAACGATAGAAATATGATTTTCTCTCATTTTACAACAATTCTAAGAGTTTTGGAATTTTACATTTTCCAGTTCAACGTTTTACGCGAATTACGCGTTTTTAAACCCGCATTTCCAGTTTTAACAATGTTTAAGCAACCCGATGGAACTTACCATTCATTTTATATTTTATTATGGAGTATTTTGACAAGTTTAGTCATTCTTTCAAGTTTCATATTTTTACGATACCCGGATTTACGTTTCGCGATTTAAAACTTTACGGTTTGCGATTAACGGAACCAAAACCGACTCCATGAACCAGATAACACCAAGCTTCTCACATACTCATCCAATTTTACACATGTGCCCCCCCCCCCCCCCTCTTTATCCTAGATACTTCAAGTTGACCATATATTTACAATAATGCCATCACCTCAAAGATATTTGTATAAACTTCAAGACTTAACATAACATAATATTTTTAGATCAAAAAAGCACTATTCTCTCTTTTCTCCTCTCCATAGCCACGACAACAACAAGAACACCAACAAAGATCCATCATTTTTTCATGATCCAAGTATTTATCAAGTCCTAGTAGTGATCTAGTTAGGGTTTTGAAATAAAAACCACAAAGATTGAATGGGTTTCTTCACCATCTTTTGATAATCATCACAAGTAAGCTTACATATTATTTTTCATCACTTTCATACATGTATTTTGATCCATTACAATTGTCATATAGATTTATGCATGTATACTTAGGTTGTCATACCACTTTTTATATATTTTCTAATTATAATGAGTTTTTGATTATCCTATAATTAATCCCATGAACTCCACTAATTTTAGTGATGTTTAGGACCCCATGACACCCTAGGAAGGTGTATGGTAGGAATAAATTAGTTTGGTGGTGATTGAAAGTGATTTGGTTGGATTATAACGAAAAAGATACAAGCGTTTGAAATCCGACATAACATAGACACTTTTGACAGCTTTTGCTATAATAGAAATTACTAAGTGTTAAACACTATATTTTTCAAGTAACGACATGGAGAGCCAATTTTCTCATCGATCGAGGCGCGTACGATCAGAAGTTAAACAAGACAACATCTAGATATTGTTACAAGGTTTTCAAAAACGCCGAGCTTGAACACTAACACTTAACGTACTATATTTCACGACTAGTTTTGTGAAGCCGTTTGGACACATTTTCTAAGTTGAGAACAATGTTAAACTACGCACGAAACTTTATATTTACTCATACAACACTAAACGATAAACGTTATTTTCAAAAACTATAAGTGGTATTGATAACGTACGTATACGCATGTGTAGCATAATTTCATTTCTTACATTAGACTATATCATTCATATTAGGTTGCGGTTAGAGATCGAACCTCATTCTGTGTATCCACTTTTGTCATCGTACCTATCGCATCAGGTGAGTCACAGCCCCGCTTTTACTCTTTTTATACTCGTTTTAACTCTTTGGGGGGAGATACATGCTCAACTACTTGCTTACTTGTACAAATACTCAAAACATTTATACTTGATTATTTTATACTTGATTGTTTTATACTTGTTTGTGTTATACTTGATTTCCTTATACTTGATTGTTTTATACTTGATTGTGTTATACTTGATTTCCTTATACTTGATTGTTTTATACTTGATTGTGTTATACTTGATTTCCTTATACTTGATTGCATCATACTTAATTGCGTTATTCAATCTAATGAACTTTTATACTTTGGGAAATGGCACCCAGTAATCTTTTATACTTTGGGAAATGGCACCCAGTAATCGTTTATGCTTTGGGAAATGGCGCCCAGTAATCTTTTATACTTTGGGAAATGGCACCCAGTAATCTTATCTAGTGGCTCCAAATTAAGTTGTTGGATGTCCATTAGCTTTGATACAACAAACGTGAGGTCTTCGGAGATGAAGTGTAGACTCACGACTAATTGCTTAACTGTTGTGATGAACTTATACATGTTTTACTCATACTATATATGTTAGCAGTGAGTTGTAAACACACAGGTTACAAGTCTCTTATGGCGGGACTTGCAACTGAGTGGATTTACGATGCCTTTGCTGTGTGATCATTTTCTATAGACTTTATTTGTTAAACAAACCCTATGAACTCACCAACCTCGTGTTGACACTTTAGCATGTATTTTCAGGTTTTAACCAATGGCACGCTAATGGAGGTTTTGGCAGGGCATGGCTTGGTCATAGAAGACTCTGATTATTCATATGGGGACCGTTTTAAACTATTTTAAGGGCCTACTTCCGCACTACTTTTAACGATGTAAATTCAATATTTTTGGTTAAACGATTTTATTCTAAATAATTAAAGTGAAAACCATTTTTGTACTTGTGTTGTGATACCGATTGAGTTACACCCCAGCTACATGTATGCTTCCGCTGGACCCGATTTTGGGGGTGTGACAGATTGGCATCAGAGCTTTGGCTATAGCAAACTAAGTGTTTTTAAAACCTAGACTATAGCTACTTTCAAGAAACTTAACCCTATGACCGTCACGTGCCTGCCTGCCAAGATAATGCCTCACTTGTGGTTTGTTGCTGACATATGTGATGAGATTTGTATCTCATTATCTGGTATATTATATTCACTTATTCTAGTTGATTACTATAATTGTCTTTCATATAAGCGTGTTCACATATCATATATATCACAGTGTTATGTTTTTCCTTGCATAGTTTCATAATTTGACCGCGAGTTTGGTCACCTGCCTTAGTCTTTCTAAACGTCTTAATATTTGTGAAGGACATAGTATTAGTATAACTAAGCTGAGTATTTCAAAATTCATGGAAACTCGGTGGAATATAGACTGATCATTTATATTCAACCTGGGATAGTAGGACATAGGCTGACCACCTATATCCGACTCAGAAATGAATTTTGCAACACTGAGAATAGTTATAATGATATTTTGTCTGGATTGTGTGTAAGCAATTCCAAAGTCGAGCCAATCTTTCAAAAGACTTTTTTCAAGGATGTTGAATCCAGACCTTGATTTTTAGCTTGATTCTAGTGACAGTTCTTGTTTGATGAGTTGCGAAAATCAAGCTAAAAGTTAAAGTCATCACTCAAACCGATTTAGCCTAATCGCATGACAGTTCTTGTTTGATGAGTTGTGGGATTAAGTAAAATCGGTTACCTAAAGGAGGTCTTTTGAGGACTATGCTCGGGATTGGGAAGGTTTGCCTCATCAAGTCTGACCACGAGAACGTACCTAGTTGGATAGGAAACCCACATACATAAGCTTTGACTTTCTTAAACACACACTTAACTGATTAACATTAACTGAACTTCGGGACGAAGTTCCCTTAAGGGGTAGAGACTGTAACAATTTGCATTTTCGGATTACTATTTATTTTTACTATTCACTTTCACTATTCATCTCAGAAATTTTTATTTCATATTCTCGTAAGTTGAACTATTTTAACGATAATCCGAGAGTTTGACGCTTCTCGGATCATTTCTCCAAAAATCACGAAGCCGTGTCCGAGATTTACTTTTGGATTTAAACGTTGTTCCAGCATCCCGATATGTCCATAAAACACTATAAACGATAGAAATATGATTTTCTCTTATTTTACAACAATTCTAAGAGTTTTGAAATTTTACGTTTTCCAGTTCAGCGTTTTACGCGAATTACGCATTTTTAAACCCGCGTTTCCAGTTTTAACAACGTTTAAGCAACCCGATGGAACTTACCATTCATTTTATATTTTATTATGGAGTATTTTGACAAGTTTAGTCATTCTTTCAAGTTTCATATTTTTACGATACCCGGATTTACGTTTCGCTATTTAAAACTTTACGGTTTGCGATTAACGGAACCAAAACCGACTCCGTGAACCAGATAACACCAAGCTTCTCACATACTCATCCAATTTTACACATGTGCCGCCCCCCCCCCCCCCCCATCCTAGATACTTCAAGTTGACCATATATTTACAATAATGCCATCACCTCAAAGACATTTGTATAAACTTCAAGACTTAACATAACATAATATTTTTAGATCAAAAAGGCACTATTCTCTCTTTTCTCGTCTCCATAGCCACGACAACAACAAGAACACCAACAAAGATCCATCATTTTTTCATGATCCAAGTATTTATCAAGTCCTAGTAGTGATCTAGTTAGGGTTTTGAAATAAAAACCACAAAGATTAAATGGGTTTCTTCACCATCTTTTGATAATCATCACAAGTAAGCTTACATATTATTTTCATCACTTTCATACATGTATTTTGATCCATTACAATTGTCATATAGATTTATGCATGTATACTTAGGTTGTCAACCACTTTTTATATATTTTCTAATTATAATGAGTTTTTGATTATCCTATAATTAATCCCATGAACTCCACTAATTTTAGTGATGTTTAGGAACCCATGACACCCTAGGAAGGTGTATGGTAGGAATAAATTAGTTTAGTGGTGATTGAAAGTGATTTGGTTGGATTAGAAACTAGTTTGGAACACTAGAAATGGATTTTAAACATATATATATATATATATATATATATATATATATATATATATATATATATATATATATATATATATATATATACCTACTGTCCCAAATTGACAAATCCAAAAAACTCAAGGGTTTCCGGGTAACATTGGGCTAGAGATTTAGAAAATACTTTCAAAAATGAAGCTTTTGGCGAAAGAACGGATTAAAACGGGTTTATAACGAAGAAGATATGATTTTTGGAAGTTTAACGACGAAAACTATTTTCCGGAAAATACCTTGCTGATGAACAGTTTTCATGGACTGTTTCGAGACGTAAAACTTGATCTAGCCATCCCGACTTATCAAAAATATATTAGTATGCCATCCCACGATTCCGGGAATATAAAGAACGTAGAAAATAAGCTTATAACGAAAAAGATACAAGCGTTTGAAATCCGACATAACATAGACACTTTTGACAGCTTTTGCTATAATAGAAATTACTGTGTTAAACACTATATTTTTCAAGTAACGACATGGAGAGCCAATTTTCTCATCGATCGAGGCGCGTACGATCAGAAGTTAAACAAGACGACATCTAGATATTGTTACAAGGTTTTCAAAAACGCCGAGCTTGAACACTAACACTTAACGTACTATATTTCACGACTAGTTTTGTGAAGCCGTTTGGACACATTTTCTAAGTTGAGAACAATGTTAAACTACGCAGGAAATTTATATTTACTCATACAACACTAAACGATAAACGTTATTTTCAAAAACTACAAGTGGTATTGATAACGTACGTATACGCATGTGTAGCATCATTTCATTTCTTACATTAGACTATATCATTCATATTAGGTTGCGGTTAGAGATCGAACCTTATTTCTGTGTATCCACTTTTGTCATCGTAGCTATCGCATCAGGTGAGTCATAGCCCCGCTTTTACTCTTTTTATACTCGTTTTAACTCTTTGGGGGGAGATACATGCTCAACTACTTGCTTACTTGTACAAATACTCAAAACATTTATACTTGATTATTTTATACTTGATTGTTTTATACTTGTTTGTGTTATACTTGATTTCCTTATACTTGATTGTTTTATACTTGATTGTGTTATACTTGATTTCCTTATACTTGATTGTTTTATACTTGATTGTGTTATACTTGATTTCCTTATACTTGATTGCATCATACTTAATTGCGTTATTCAATCTAATGAACTTTTATACTTTGGGAAATGGCACGCAGTAAACTTTTATACTTTGGGAAATGGCACCCAGTAATCTTTTATACTTTGGGAAATGGCACCCAGTAAACTTTTATACTTTGGGAAATGGCACCCAGTAATCTTTTATACTTTGGGAAATGACACCCAGTAATCTTTTATACTTTGGGAAATGGCACCCAGTAATCTTATCTAGTGGCTCCAAATTAAGTTGCTGGATGTCCATTAGCTTTGAAACAACAAACGTGAGGTCTTCGGAGATGAAGTGTAGACTCACGACTAATTGCTTAACTGTTGTGATGAACTTATACATGTTTTACTCATACTATATATGTTAGCATTGGGTTGTGAACACACAGGTTACAAGTCTCTTATGGCGGGACTTGCAACTGAGTTGATTTACGATGCCTTTGCTGTGTGATCATTTTCTGTAGACTTTATTTGTTAAACGAACTCTATGAACTCACCAACCTCGTGTTGACACTTTAGCATGTATTTTCAGGTTTTAACCAATGGCACGCTACTGGAGGTTTTGGCAGGGCATGGCATGGTCATAGAAGACTCTGATTATTCATATGGGGACCGTTTTAAACTATTTTAAGGGCCTACTTCCGCACTACTTTTAACGATGTAAATTCAATATTTTTGGTTAAACGATTTTATTCTAAATAATTAAAGTGAAAACCATTTTTGTACTTGTGTTGTGATACCGATTGAGTTACACCCCAGCTATATGTATGCTTCCGCTGGACCCGATTTTGGGGGTGTGACAAATACTTGAACGACAAGTAATTATCCCTAGCTAATTCTAGAATATTCATACAATATTACATAATAATCCTTTAATCAATATTGCACTTAAGTCCTTGTTTTCTTCGAAGTACTTTGAATAATCTTCAATATCTAGCAGTACTTTGACCATGTTTGACTTTAAACTTCAAGCAGCACTTTGACACAGCAGTACTTTGAAATACAGAAGTACCTTGATCTTTATATCCCAACAAATCACCAGTGATGTCGGAATAACAGAGTCAGTACCCCTAACAGCAAATGACTCATATAAGTCCTTATCCACCAAGAAGGCAGACCCACATGCTCTATCTCTGCCCATCTGACTTGCCAAACCCGTGAGATTCATACTGTATGATTTGAGATAATGAGGAATTGTTGTTTGACAACAACTGATGCCAACACATTTGTTGTTTGATCGCTAACAGTGTTATTGAGACAAGTAGTGGAACACCCGGTGAGCACACTACCATCATCATCCATCATCAAAGCATTACCACACCCTTCACAACAAACTTATTATGCGATTTGGAATACATGAAGGGAGTCTTACCAAGATCCAAGCTCTTGATTGTCCCACTGCAATTAGAGATCTTTTGCATATTATTAACAGTGACTGTTTGATTTTCCAAGTAAACACTCAACACTTCGAGGTGGTTGATTGCTAATAGATTTTTTTTGGTGCCAAAGTGAATTATATTAATCAACTCCAAATGTTTGTACATCATAAGCATAAAAATCAAGGTTTGGGGCATTCCAATCACCTAATTCATCTAATATATCTCATACTAACCTATATCTAATAATACTGCATACTATGTCTGATGCTTCTAAACTCTAATAGAAAACAGAGTACAAAACAGAGCATCACAATTTTCCATCCAGAAACCAAAATTCACTTCCATTTGTACCTACCATCTAGCTACATTTCCATCTTACCTTTTTGTCATGATCACTCATCCAGCACCCACAGTAAAACATGGCAAGAAAGGTTAATGGCTTCACTAGGCACCCATAACCCCTCCACCGAAGGGCTTTTCTAGTTATACTACATTTCCATCTCTACGAATGGCTTCATATAACTAGAAACACACACCTCCAGTGAGGACCAACCAGACCACCTGTGGGTATGTAAAGCATGGAGTATGAAGTGTCATCTTTCACCACTCCCAATTCCATACTACTTACATTCCCCTCCAAGACCATTTACCCTTCACAACAGGAAGCCCTTCATTATGGTACATTCATATTATGATAAACCTCCTACATAGACATAAAAGTTTTACTGATTCCTGTTGGATCGAAATATACTCTGACCAAAACTACTTTGTAGCTTGTAAAGGTTTAACAATCTTGAATAACTCCAAAACTATTAATAATGAAACACTGATGTAACCTTGTAAAGTATGCGGAATCTACTAACACAAAGCTAAGAAGAACTTTGAATGACTATATTAAAACCAACTTGAACCTGCTTTACATACACAGATTCACTAATAATCCCTAACAACTCTAATATCGTATTCTCTAATTCTTACTAAGCATATGCATGCACTCATCTAATTCATATATCTAATACCATTCTAAGGGTCCTTTTATAGGCACAAAGAAAACCTTAAGTCGGTTTACAATACTTGAACGACAAGTAAATTAACTCTAAACAATTCTAGAATATTCTAATAATATTACATAACAATCCTTAAACGATTTTGCATATCAGTCATTTATCATTGAATATTCTTCATGCACAAGCAATACTTTGACCATGAGCAGCACTTTGACACAAGCAGTACTTTGAACTTCAGAAATACTTTGATCTTCATATCCCAACAATCCTCCCCTAACTTGAATTCTACTTGCTTGATTTCAAGTTCCTTTGTTATCTTTTAATCTTCAACATCTTTATTGTCAAGGAAAATTGTGTCTTTATCTTTTATCTAACTTGTATCTCAAATTACTTTTCATCAGCAACAGATGATATCTTTCACAGCAACTAATCTTTTCCACAGCTACTCAGCAACATATCACAAAAAGTACATTAAATCATAGTGTTTCATGCTATTCTCATCACTTCCAGGTGTGTTAACTCCTGTGAGAGGTGAATCATTGAAAACTAATGGATTTTATGTCTCTTTACCAAAGCCATTAACTCTGGAGTAGCCAATGTTTATGTTTAAACACAAAAACCATGGTACATTGATAACCATATGATTGTTAGCAAATCATCAGCTATCAACGGATTTGTTTAGTCTTTACCAAGAGCCGTTTGCTTTTGGACTAGTTAGTTCTTTTATCACAACCATGGTGAACTAATTACCATATAAATGAATTTTCCACAGCCTTTACCATAAGCCATTTTCTTGTGGGCTAGCCAACTCTTCACTTTTACAGATATGGTGAGTTGAAAACCATACAATTTTTAGTAAATTGTCAACTAAAAACGGATTTGATTATCTCATCAGAGTCGTACCCTCATGATGAGTCAAACTCTTTCTTGTCTGTTAAACATGGTGAGTTGATTACCATTTGCTGTGTAGTACAAGTACTAACACCATGTATTACTTTCAAATCCTTTTATTGATATCATCTTATGCTTCAAAAAGTTTTATTCAAAAAGACTTTACTGGTTTATGCAGCAAGCAGTACTTTGATAAAGTACTATTTGTCTAGCAGTACTTTGAGAAAAGTACTTTTTATTCAAAAAATATATAATAACAAATCATACCAGTATTTATGCATTATCATCATCTGAAGTAGTACACTTGATGAACAATTCAATCACCATCAATGCTACTTCAGTCTCATCTTCAACCTCCATACCATGATCCAACATTCTGATCATAAGATCCCTTATCAAAGGGTGTCTTCTCTCTGCTAGCATATGGACCATGGCTCCATCTTCCAATTCAAGTGAGTGTACTCCTGATGACTCAAAGAATCTCCATCTTTTTATCTCCCAATTATCTTGATCATTCCACAGAGCATCACTACTTGTTTCATTAGTCTCCCAGATGGTTATAAAATCACCCGATAAGATCAATCCCACTCCTGTTGGCTCAGTATTCTCAAAGTAAGCATGTACTTGTAGATACAAAAAGTATAGATCTTCTCTATCTATCATGTGCAATATATCCCATAGCATATTGAATAATGTAAAGCTTTCATCCTCTCTATGAAAAATGAGATAATCCCCATCAGATGATTCTACCACAGAAAATGCAGAAATCTTGGGCTTCTTCTTAGCATTCTCTGTTTTCTTTGGATTCTCAAAATCCACGGCTCTAAGATAATTCCTCAGCTCATCAACAATATCTGATCTCAGCATCTTGAACTTCTTTGACAATTGATCATCTTGAGTTTCCCTTTTTTCTCTTTAATTTTCTTTTAGCAACTAGTTCTTTTCTTTCTTCCTCCAGCTTCTTTTCTTTCTATGAATCCATAGGCACAAAACTATCCAGCTCTCTTTTAATTGATTCTTGAACACTGTAATATATAGTTCTTTAACCTGTGGATATCTCAACCTTTGTAGATTTTTAAATCCTCTACCTCTCAAGAAACTAATCATGGAATTTCTTTCTTGAGCTTTAGATAGTGGTCTTCTTGTTTCAACAACTGGTTTCCTTGATTCCCTTAAATATTCAGCATCCAAATCAGCTTGATACTTTCTAGCAGCTTCTTCATTCTTAGCTACCTCAAAAGCTCTTAGCTGTGCTAGAGTGAACTTCATCTTCTTCTTCTTGGATACCTTCATGATCCCTTTTCCCTTGTCTTTAGGATCCTATTCTTCAGATTCAGAAGAAGATTCTGAGACTTTAGCCTGTTCAACACCAGGAATACTTATCCCTCTTGGTCTTGACATATTAAGCATAATCTGAGCAATAGTCTCATCATCACTAGCTGTGTATTCCTTTATCTCTTCTTGCTAAATGGAAGGACCAGCTTCATCATCAAAAATTCTTGTAGAAAGTCCAACTTCATCAACATTCAAAGCAACAGTACCTTGAACCAAATTACTTTGCACACCAATACTTTGAGGATCAGTACCTTGAATATCAATATTTTGATCATTAGTACTTTGAATACCAGCACCTTCAACATCAGTACTTTGTGCTCTACCATCAACATTCTCTTCTACAACAATTTGCTCAACTTTATCAAGTTTTCTTTCAACAGTACTTTGAGCAATATCTTCAAAAACTTGTGTATCCTCAAAATTCAGCATCTGTGCATCTTCTTCATTAGATTTAGAATCATCTTCATTCAGATTCTCTTCTAAATTCCTCCCCAATGTGAATGAAGATTGCTTCCTAAGTTTCTTCTTGTTGGTCTTAGATGCTTTCTTGGATTTCTGACCACTCCTCTTCTATTGCTTTACCCACATTCTGTGATGCTTAACAAGTGGCCAAACATAATTTTTCAACCTCTTCAACCTAGACTTCAGCTTCAAAATTATATCAGCTTGAGCATTAACCACCTTCTTTAGCCTTCTGAATTCCCAAGTCAATGCATAAGTGTCCAACTGTTTCTCATCTCCCTCATCTCCTCCAAATGTTTAAGACCCATCTATGGAAGTATAATCATTGGGAGATGGTGGTTTATCCACATCTTGCTCTGAATCAGAAAGAGCAGTTGATGTAAGGGATTGCGCCCTCGCAACAGGTTTTACCTCTCAAGGGATCTTGAGAAGCTTGCAACCCCCACCAGGCAGTGTACCTGATCATTGTAGTATAGTATAGTGACAAGTACTGGGGGATTGATCGTTCAACTCAGGAATAGTGTTCTCTAGGATTAGAGAGTCTATTAAACTAGGTCTAGAGGTGAGGGATGATTCTTTTTGTATTTTTATATTTTATGAAAGCAAGTAAAAATCTCGGGTTTTGAAGGAGTGGGCGGAATTAATTGGTAGTCAACTAACCCAAATAACTAAAGATGCAATCAAAATAAAATAAAATCAAACTTAACTAATTGTGGTGGAAATAATAATAAGAGAAAACGTGTTTACTTAGATTTCATTACTCCCTAGACATCTTTTACCGGTTGATTAGCTTGTTACAATTGCATGGATGACGGGTTATATTCCTTAATACTAGTCGTAGGGCCGTGTACAATTTTCCCTAACTCTATAAGATCCTACTTCACTCCTATGTCGATCTGGCTAAAAGCTCCTAACATGGGATCACTAGAATTCGCTTATGCATTAAATACAACAAAAAATCGTAGTACACCTCCGATCATGTTTCTTAAGACGTTCAAGCAAGTTACCAATTGGAAGTCTGCCAATTTTCTTAAGCCTATCATCGAATACAATCATCCAAAACAATTATAAACAAACCATCAACCAATAATCAACATCTAGGTTTCACTACATCTAAGCGAACACAATAAAAACCTAGCCTAGCATGTTAAAGAGAAGACAAGTGTAAGATATAATCACACAACACATAGACATATTGAATGATTTGGATAAGTACTTATCTTCAATTGAACATGGAATAATCAAGGGGTTGAAACCCTTGAAAAAGCTGTAAAATTCGTCTAGGGTTTATGCCCTAATATCCCACACAATGTTCCACACTTTTACAATGAAAAATTGGAAAATATATATATAGATAACACACTCTGACGGCGTCACGTTCATTTTGACCCTGACGGCCTTGGTGACACCATTAGGTCAATTGCAAAGGAAAGGTTCTGGGCCGTCACGTGTATTCTCCACTTCCACCTCTTTTGCCAAGCTTGACGCCGTCATGTGTTAAGTCATGACGCCGTCAGGTACTATTCCCAGCAAGGATTTTGAGACTTTGCCGTTTTCTTCACTTTTACGCTCCAAAAACGTCTAAAATGATTCCTTTTTTGAATCTCCCCTCAAAAGTACCTAAAATGACAAAAGGACGATTTAGGGCAATAATTGATCAAATAATCACGAATTCGGGCTTAAATGACCCCTTAAAAGCGGTACACTTTTCGCCTTATCGAATACCCTTACACTTGAGATTTGCTTGTCCTCACGCAAATGCGCTTTTATTCTAATCAAAATACAAGTTAGGGGTCATTTAACTCTAATATAAAAGTAATTACAACAAATAATCATTACACTAAAAACCAAAAACAAGGATGGAGGTCATAAACTAGCTCCTTACAAATAGTGTTTAGATACTCACATCTCTCGGGTGTAATAAAGTATATATATCACAATATGGAAATTGGAAACATCTCTCACTACCTGTCATAGTAAATAGATTACCATAGGCTTGGGAAAGGATCAAACCTCCACCATTTGGCGTAAGCACCTAGGATAAACTATCAAAGAGGTCTTTTAAAGGGTTATAACATGAGATGTAGGGATATGGAAAACATGGTTTTGTTGGATAAAGGCAATTTTTACTGGTGGCGAGTTAATCATCTTAGTTAATTACATGTACAATATGGCGTTGCTAAGCCAAGACTGGACTCGACTTAAGCTAATCAAAACTACAAACTATGAAACAAACATAAAAATGAAATGGGGTTGTAGTCCGTATATTTTTCTCTCTCTTTTTTTTTTTTTTTTTTTTTTTGCATACACTTTTACCCTACCATCCAAAATAATACATCATAGGGGAGTTTACATTCCCCTTACACTTGAACTTTTACATACTTTACAATCAACTATTCTAATGACTCGAATCAAGATAATCAAAACACTTTGAGTACTTTCAAATGTTAACGCACATATGGAGGTAATAAATGATGTCTTCCCCATTACTCCATATCACTAGTACTTTACCCATGAGTCCCAATCGTCCCAAAACAACATGTACAAGATATGACTCGACTTAGCAACCATGTAATCAATTAGATAATTAACTAAGGGTTTAAACATGTAACAATAATGCACTAAAGATGAGTGCATACACGGAAGGCTAAGGCGATTTGGTTGCACATTTGGGTGGATTGTAAACAAATTCTACCTTTAAGTAAAATGCTTAAAGTTAGAAACGAAAAGATAGGCTTGGAGGGGTGTACTAGGGGTTTCGTGTACTAAGAATTAGTACAACGCTAAGGAGTGGGAAAGTTAATTGACTTTTCTAGTCAAGTAATATGACTTAAATGGTCAAGTAATTATGATACGGGTTTAAACATAAGGGTGATCCTAATGCCTCTCATCATGTAGTAAATCCTAACTACACGAATGTAGTCTCACTAGCGGTCTCGGGATGCATCACTAACGCAAGTTCTAGAATCTAAGTGCTACTGGTACACTCATAAGCACTAAGGCTTTTCATAACAAGTCTAAGGACGAACCTCACATGTATGAACTTAGTAGATCACTGGCACGAGTCTTTGACGCTTCAACTAACGGATGGTCACTAGTGCACTTCTTGGATCGCTGGCGCGTTATTTGCATAACGGATGGTCACCAAGTTATATACTAGATCGCTCGCACGTTAGTCAATTAATCTAGTACTCGGATGGTCACTACCTTATTCATATATATATATATATATATATATATATATATATATATATATATATATATATATATATATTTAGTGGTACGGTTTTTGTGCTAGTCATATAACTCCTATCCATGAGACGCTTGTTAAGGCTAAAGTTTCACTCCTAAATGTTGTAAAAAATTTTAAATTTGGCGCTAAAATTGCCCTAGCAAGTATTTCTCTTAGTTTTATTACACACCTACTATCGAACAAACAAACTCAAGTGCAATTGTATCGTATAAGGTATCATCATTTACCCTCCCCTTACACCTAGGATGAACATTATCCCAAACGTTCAATTAAAGGATGTAAAAGTAAAGCAGGTAAAAGAATGAAAACAAATACTCCCCTGATTCGTTCGGTGTGGATAGTGTGTCAACAAGGTTAGATCTTCCTCCAAGAAAATGAACTTTGAAAACTTCCTTCCAGAAATATAAATCATCTTCTTGTCATACATAACCTGTTAAACCTGAGAAAACAATCAAGGCAAACCTCGCGTAAAGTCGGCGGCAATCTATATATACTAAAAACAATTCCTAGAAAGCAAATTAAGATATAATGCTTGTGGAATGAAAGTTTGTAGATTTCCTGGAGTTTATAAAACTAAAGAATCAACAAAAACTTTAAGACCCTGGTTTAAACGAAACTCGCAAAATTTTTCAGAATTTTAGTACCTGACGCCGTCAGGTTGTAACTCCTGACGCCGTCAGAATGTTCCTGGAAAAATCTTTTGTTAGGTTTCCGGAAAATTTCTGGAAAAACTTATGCCTTATTTCCTGGAAAATCCTGCAAAACATCATTATGACTCAATACAAGCATTTGACTCTAACAAATACTAATATACATGCTCATTTAATATTCTAGTGAATCATGCTCATTTTCGTTCTTATAAACAAATTTCGGGTCTCCCCTTACACTTAGCTTTTGCAAAATACATTTATATGTAATTAAGACGAAGTTAAAAACAAAATAAAGCATTTTCACAATTTATCTTGAAACATGATTTACCAAAAATAAAACATGCATACGGAAATAAACAAAATCAAACAAATAAAAATCAAACAAACAAAAATTGGAAAATAAACAACCATGAAATTAAAAATCCTACATGCATAATAACAAAAATAAAAAAGTAACCAAGGCCAACAGAGGCCAAATCCTAAATTATTACACGATAAATTGTTTTAGAGCGTACAACCATAAATAAATTGTCCAAAGATCATAACATAACATGACAAATCACTGGGGAGGGGGGCCATAGCGGTAATCATAGCCAGGAGGGAGGTGCCCGGTGTACCCGTAGGGAGGATAGTCCTGCTCGCGCCCAGGGAATGGGTCGATCTGCAACTGAGGCTCGATGTGATCACAGGTCGATAGATGCTGCATCTGGTGGACTGTGTGATCATACATCCAATCAAACCTTTGGTCAGTGGTGGCTCTCCAAGCATCCACCTGACCCATCCAAGCCCCATAATAGGCTTGCCAATTCCCCCGACTCATGTGTCGGTAATAGTCAGCAGAACCAACCTCATAGTGCTCATACTGCTGCTGATGAGGTACATCCTCATCATCGTCCTCATCATCACCAGCAGCAGCCGCTCCCCCTACAATATACCAAACATAAGACCCGTCCCCCAACTCCGTCACAATGCTCATCTGCTTGAGGGACTTGGCCTTCACCACCCTGCATGCACCACAATCACTCAAGTATCCCATGATTTCTGGCCCAAGGATTCCATAAGAGCGAGTTAGGTGAGTCACAAACATACCCCCATAAATCTGATCACTATCCCTCTCCCCCATACTCGTCTTCAGATAACCTGCGACCCAAAATGGGATGTTACAATACACATCTGGCGAAAAAATGGTGTACAGGTAGAAGAGGTCAGAAGCAGTGACGCGGTGAGTGGAGCCATGGCGTCCCGATAAACTGTAGGTGATGCATCTGTGGACTAACCTAACCCTAGGATCCCTAATGGAGGCCGCCTCAGTAGTCGAGGTATACACTCCATTCCCTATACTCGGCCAAAACGTAGCACACCTCAAATCATTCCTTATCGTCTCACCACCCAACAATCTTTGCATAAACCCACCCTGAATTGCCTCATGCTGACTATACAAACCCAACCTCCAACCAAACTCTGTAACCGAGCAAGTCCTAAGCTCACCCCCCAGCCTAAAGTAAATGGTAGTGCCACCCATATCAGTTCTAGCCTCAGCCAAATCAAAACGAAAACTAGCAAAGAATTCCCGCACCAACTCAATATAAATTGGTTCCAGTATCCTGAACAACCTTTCCCATTGAGGACCGGTGAATGAATCAGTTTGGAATCTTTAGAGAAAAGCATTCTTGAGGCCCTGAGCCCTCAAGAAGTCTCAATCAATCACTGCCCCCTGTCAATCTGGTGGTAGAGCAATTCGGCATATTTGGTCGTGGAGGCATCATCCTCAAACACGCCCCAACTATGAATTGTATCACCCAAGTTCTCGCATTGGGCTCTTGAAGAACTCCCCCGGTGGTGTCGGGAACACTTGCTCATTTTCCTGGAACAAAAGAGAATGGAACGGAAGTGATTAGAAAAGGAGACTAATGGAGTCAAGTTGTCAGACCACTCTGACGCCGTCAAGTAGTAAAGGCTGATGCTGTCAGACTTAGCTAATGCAATGACGAGGAAAAATCAATTTTCAAACTCTAAATCCATAAGCCAAACACCCCTTTTGACAGAAACAATGGGTGGCGAATCAAAAATTCGTGGTTCAAAAATTCATAACAACATTTTTATCGCAATTGACCCACGAATCTTATCAATTATTACCAATCAATGCCTTAATTGCGGTCACAAAACATCAATAGGATGGCATTATGAGTTCTAGGAATGAATCAATTTTAGGGTTTTGGATGAAGGGGTTTTCAAAATTGAAAGGTCCTAAGGATAATTGAACGAATAAGGATGAAGAAAAGTTACTTACCACGTGGAGATCGGTTACGGAAGATGTTGGAATGGATCTTGAAAGCTCGGTGGGGAGAGTAGCAATTCGATATGGTTTGTGGGGTATGTGGTGAAAGTGATGGATATGAGGTTAATATTGCTGAGAATGCGAGGTGACAGTGTCATGAATAAGATCTGACGCCGTTAGATGCCCGGATTAAGGATACTTTATGACAATTTCAAGTTGAGTCCCTGCACTTTTGTTAAAAGCTAATCAAGGTTGTAAACTATGAATAGCCATCACCGTTAGTGGAGTCCACCAGGGTCAAATGTTTTGTTATAGGGCTGGTTCCAATCCCGTTCAGGTTACAGCTTCCATCTTGGTAAGTAATAGGTAAGGGAAGGCTTTGTTCCATAGAAATTTTTGAAGTGGAAGTGTGTTTGAGGTGCACCCTTTTCACATCGGGTTTAAAACCAAAGGAACGTTTTTTAGCTTCGTGCAAATCAGGGAGCGTGACTTGCAAGCGTCCAACAAAGATTCTATGAATTTGCATGTTCTTTTCTTCTTGAGGGGGCTCACAGAAGTAAGGGAGATTTGAAGGTGAGCCATCTGAGAACGGCTTTCCAGTGTCTGCTTCAACACTTACCAGCCTTGGGGTCGGAATTTCAAAAAAAAATTATTTTCTTTGGTGTGGATTTTTCCTTATTCTTCTCCTTAATTTTTGATATAAACTCATCTGCCAAGTCCATAAAAGCATTTCTGGTGCTTTCCAAGCGAGTTTCTAATTGTCGAAGCTGTCTCTCCTGATTGTCCATAAAAGTAATCATTATCCCTTCAAACTCCTCTTTCCGTGATCGTTCAGGAGAAATGTGTCTGTTAGTTGCACCCACATTTCTATCGGGACTAACTTTGGCTTCAGCTACAGGCATTTCAATTTTCATTAATTCCTTAACCTGCTTTTCGATGTTTCCCAATAATTGTTCGTGGGTCGCATTTACGCAATTTAGACTCCCTTCTTCCCAGAATATTGGGTCCTCCCATCCTTCTTCTTCGTATTGTGCTAAGCTTTCAATGACCTCCCAACATTTATCGATGCTGAGCCGGCTTAGTCTACCAATGGCTGTGTAATCTATGGCCTTCCTAGTTTGGTGATTAAATCCATCATAAAATATTTGGATTTGAAACCAAAGATTGAAGCCATGATGGGGGACTTTGTGGAGTAAGTCCTTGAAACGAGTCCATGTTTCATAGAGTTTCACCTTGACGTTGTTGGAACATCAAGATGTCATTTCTAAGCTTAGTAGTTCTCCCCGGTGGGAAAAATTGAGCAAGGAAATGAGAAGTGAGATCATCCCAAGAGGTGATGGATCCCGCGGGTAAACGCTCAAGCCATTGACTAGCTTGGTCACGTAGAGAGAATTGGAATAGACGTAATCGGGTTGTCTCTCTAGTTGCAACATCAAGGTCTATGGAATCTACAATTTTAAGGAAATCCTTGAGATGTTGATTAGGATCTTCGGAATGAAGTCCATGAAATGCACATCCGCTTTGCACCAACCGGATGGTGTCGGATCGCAAGGGAGACACATTGGCTCCTTGAGTGAGCTCAATGGTGTTCCGATAGCCTTGGTGGCTAGGACGGGAATACTCTCCTAAAGTTTGGGGTCTAGGAGGTTGGTTTGGTTGTGGTGGGTTTTGTGGGTGGTTTTGAAGTAGTGGGTTGATGGGTTCAAAGATATTACCACCTTCCATGATTTCGGATGGTAATGATTACGAACAAAGGAACAAAGAAATGAGATAGACTAAAAAAAACCTAAAAATAAAAATAAAAATCTTACTAGAAAGGAATCTAGTAAGTAGACCTAATAAAAAGAAATTCTAACCTAGGCAATAACTATTTCCCCGGGCTACGGCACCAAAAACTTGATGTAAGGGATTGCGTCCTCGTAACAGGTTTTACCTCTCAAGGGATCTTGAGATGCTTGCAACCCCACCAGGCAGTGTACCTGATCGTTGTAGTATAGTATAGTGAAAAGTACCGGGGGATTGATCGTTCAACTTAGGAATAGTGTTCACTAGGATTAGAGAGTCTATTAAACTAGGTCTAGAGGTGAGGGATGATTCTTTTTGTATTTTATATTTTATGAAAGCAAGTAAAAATCTCAGGTATTGAAAGAGTGGGCGGAATTAGTTGCTAGTCAACTAACCCAAATAACTAAAGATGCAATCAAAATAAAATAAAATAAAACTTAAACTAATTGTGGTGGAAACAATAATGAGAGAAAATGTGTTTACTTAGATTTCATTACTCCCTAGACATCTTTTACCGGTTGATTAGCTTGTTACAATTGCATGGATGACGGGTTATATTCCTTAATACTAGTCGTAGGGCCGTGTACAATATTCCCTAACTCTATAAGCTCCTACTTCACTCCTATGTCGAGCTGGCTAAAAGCTCCTAACATGGGATCACTAGAATTCGCTTATGCATTAAATACAACCAAAAATCATAGTACACCTCCGATCATGTTTCTTAAGACGTTCAAGCAAGTTACCAATTGGAAGTCTACCAGTTTTCTTAAGCCTAACATCGAATACAATCATCCAAAACAATTATAAACAAACCATCAACCAATAATCAACGTATAGGTTTCACTACATCTAAGCAAACACAATAAAAACCTAGCCTAGCATGTTAAAGAGAAGACAAGTGTAAGATATAATCACACAACACATAGACATATTGAATGATTTGGATAAGTACTTATCTTCAATTGAACATGGAAGAATCAAGGGGTTGAAACCCTTGAAAAAGCTGTAAAATTCGTCTAGGGTTTATGCCCTAATATCCCACACAATGTTCCACAATTTTACAATGAAAAATTGGAAAAATATATATAGATAATACACTCTGACGGCGTCACGTTCATTTTGACCCTGACAGCCTTGGTGACGCCGTCAGGTCAATTTCAAAGGAAAGGTTCTGGGTCGTCACGTGTATTCACCACTTCCACCTCTTTTGCCAAGCTTGACGCCGTCATGTGTTAAATCTTGACGCCGTCAGGTACTGTTCCCAGCAAGGATTTTGAGACTTTGCCGTTTTCTTCACTCTTACGTTCCAAAAACGTCCAAAATGCTTCCTTTTCTGAATTTCCTCTCAAAAGTACCTAAAATGACAAAAGGAACGATTTAGGGCAATAATTGATCTAATAATCAAGAATTCGGGCTTAAATGACCCCTTAAAAGCAGTATACTTTTCGCCTTATCAGCAGTACCTTGCATAGAAGCAGTACTTTCCTTGGAAACAACATGTTGAGAAGTACTTTCTCTTGAAACAGATCTTTCGCTTGAAGCATGAACTGACATTGAAGTAGTTCTTTCACTTGAAGCAGTTTGTTGAGGTGATGCAAGAGGTGGTGTTGAAGTATGTGTAGAAGCAGAATTCTTAGAATGTGCAAAATCACTTGCTGACTTAAACTAACTGTAATGCCTCCCCTCAAACAATGAATAATTACTAATGTCTCCCCTTAAATCCCAAGAAAAAGACCTAACTAAATATGCTACAATCATCTGTTATAACCAAATAGTATTTCCTCTTGTTTAAACTTGCAACAGAAACAGGTCCAAACAGATCCATATGCAACAATTCCAAAGGCTCTCTAATAGTTCTTTCTTCAATCTTTTTGCATGAAGCCTTATGTTGTTTACCCTTCTTGCAAGCTAGACATGAGTGATCATTCTTGCATGTTTTAGAAGGTAAACCTCTAACTAAATTGCCTTTGACCAACTTGTTGATATTCTTGAAATTCACATGACCTAATCTTCTGTGCCATAGATGTGCTTCTTCCATTGTTGCCCTTGCTACTAAACATGTTGCTCTTTCAGTATGATTGATATTCTTCAAATCTAAGCTGTACACATCATTGGTTCTTGGTGCTCTCAGTATCACCAAGTTATCATCAACTAACTTGAACACAGGGGAGAGAATAAGACATTCTGTGTCAATGAATAAAACAGGATGTTTCTTATCACATATGTGAGAGACTGACAACAGATTAAATTTAAGCTCCTTCACATATCTAACATTCTCAAAATCAATGGATCCAGTCCTGATGGTTCCTTTGCCAGTGATTCTCCCTCCATTAGGATCATTCCCAAAAGCAACTCTTCCTCCAAAATATGCCTTAAAATATGATCCTTATCTCCTGTCATGCTTCCAGAGCAACCACTATCAAAAATAATATGATCCTTATGCTCCTCTTCTGGGTTGCCCTGCATAAAAATGAAAAAGGTTAGTTTCTTTTAGGAACCCAAGCCATTACTGACCTGTGTTCCCCTTGTGGAGTGACATACTCAAATTCTTTGAGTATGTAATCACAACTGTTTTTGAAAGCACTATCAAGAATTATTGTTTCTTATGCCAAAACTTGTGTTGAATTTTCAACAACACTCCCTTTTTCATCCTGACTTGTTGAAAGTACTATTTCTCTCTCAGCAGTACTTTCTTTCTTAACCCATGTAGTTTTAACAGTAGGTGTTGGGTTCTTTGATCTAGGTACTCTTTTTGAGGTGTAAGGCCTTCTAGGTTTGTAGGAATTGAACTTCCTTGGTCTTACTTTTGAAGAATTGCTAGTAGTACCTTGGTTGGGTGAAAACCTAGCAGTACTTTGAGAAGGTACTGCTTCACTAGTGTTTTGAAAAGTATCTCTTGAGAGTACTGGTGGTTTGGAAAAAGGTCTTTTCTGGTGAGGGTACATATAGTCTTTAGAGAAATTTCTATGGTTAACCCTATTTGAGTGATTCCAAACTGGTTTATTCTCCCTATGCTTATGGTTTGCAGATGTGGTCTTTGGGAATTTGCTTAAGTATTCTGAGTGATAATCATAGTCCTTAATCAAATGGTGAGGACTATAGCATACATAACATAACTTTGGACCCATATTCCCAAATCCTCTTCCAAAAGGTTTTCTAAAATTAGCAGTTTTTTGAAAAGATTTTCTTAAAGGTACTGCTGAATGATCAACAGTACTTTGAGAAGTTTTTGGAAGTACTGCTTGTTTTGAAAAGACTTTATCATTCTCTGAACCCTTGTTATCATCCCTAGGTTTCTCAACAGTTTCCCTTAAAGACTCAGAACTAGATTAACTTGAATTAGATTGACCTTTAAGTTTTTTCCTAAACTCCAAATTGTCTACTCCAAAACAAGAAACATTTGTCCTAGGTTGTTGAAAACTACCTGTGGGTGGAGGAACTTCATTGTATCCCTTGTCTTTCTTAAATTCAGGAGGTGTTGAACTAGGTGATTCCTCATCACTAGATGTGTTTTCCTCTAAGCTTATGAATTCTTCATCACTAGTTGAGGTGTCCTCTGAAAGAATTAGTTCCTTATTCCTAATTGGAATCTCTTCTGAACTACTATCATCATAACCTAGGCCAGTTTTAATGTTTGCTGTTCTTTGTTTCTCAACAAAACTAACATGTGACAGACCTGATTCTTTCCAACTAGTACGTTTTTCTAACAACTTATCCTTTTCTTTAGTGATTTTTTCTAGTTCAGAAACCTTACATCATAACTTCCATTCACTCAACTTTAATTGATAATCTTGTTGCTCATATTTATCTGCCCAAGCTACTTCATTATTTTCATGACTGATTATCTTGGCTTCCATTGACTCTAAAGTCAATTGGTAACCAGCTATCCCAGACCTAGCCCTTCTATAATTATCTCTTTCAGTATCATATTCTTTAAGTACCTTTTGATAAAACTTACTACACTTAGAGCATACCTCAGAGATAGTGGATGAACCTGGTGAAATGGCTACCATAGCAAGCAAAACAGGTTATTCTTCACTCTCCATGCTCCAATCAAAGCTTCCTAGACCATCTCTTGATTCCAAAGCAGCATATCCTGGTTCCTCATCAAAAGTTGTGCTCCAATCTTCCAATGCAACCATAGAATAGGTTACAGGTTCATCATCAAATTCATTGGTACAGTCAACCTCTGATAGATTTTCTTGAGCCACCAAAGCTTTTGGTTTTGAATCAGTAATAGGAACTTCCCTTCTCTCAACCTTGGGTTTCTCCATAAGTCTATTTGCCTGATACTTTGCAAACTTGCATTCTCTTGCAAAGTGTCCAGTCTTTTGACAATTAAAGCATTCAATATTAGATTTATCAAATGTTATACCCTGTTTAGCCTTGAAATCAATACCTCTTCCTGTCTTGTTCATGAACTTCTTGATCCTTGCTGTGATCATTGTAACTTGCCATCTTATGTCAATTTCTTCAAGAGTATCCTCACCAATTTGCAAAACATCTTCTTGATAAGTAACAGGTAAAGTGGCTTGCTGAGCAAAGAAGGAACATATAACATCATCTGAGTTGGTGTTGTTTGATGGTGATGAAGTGGTAGTAGTCATGGTTGTGCAAGGGTGCTGTTTCTCAACAGCAGTACTTTGATAAGCAGTACTTTTAGTAGAAGTACTACTTCTGTTTTCAGAAGACGCAAAGGCAATGTTTTGTGATTTCTGATGAGAACTTGAACCTATATTACCATTCATCTCATGCTCATACACCTTCAAATTGTTGTAGAGATCATCAAAGTCCATAGAATCCAAACCAGGTTGTCCTCTGATCATAGTAGCAACCACATGCCATGCTGATGGCAAACTTCTCAAGAACTTCAAATTTGCATCTTCAACAGATACCTCTGCTCCATATAATTCTAGCATACTCAGAAGATTTTGGAATCTATCATAGGCAGCATCAAGACCTTCTCTTTCACCAACAGTGAATGTTTCAAATTGTTGCTTCAACAAGTTTCTATGCATCTTCTTTGAAGCATCATTACCTCCAATTCTAGTCTTAATAGCAGCCCATAATTGTTTTGCATCCTTAGCATCATGAAACTTTAGTAAGTGACCATCAGGAATAGCAGATAGCAGTATGTTGAGAGCCTTGCCTTGATTTCTCTTTGTAACTGCTGGTATGGTTGGCTTAGGTGGTGTAGGTTGTCCTGGGATCTCTACTGGTTCATCAATAACAACATTACCATTGACAATCACATCCCATAGAGCATGGTCTGTGATAGCAATAGGGCTGTAAACGAACCGGACGAACATGAACGGAGCCTTGTTCATGTTCGTTCATTTAACTTTAACCGAACAAATGAACGGACACGAACGTTTAAACGGACGAATTTTCTTGTTCATGTTCGTTTATTAAGAAAATGGGTTGTTCACGTTTGTTTATGTTGGTTCATTAAGACACTAAACGGACGCTAAACGAACAAAAACGATCGAACATAAATAAAAATTGACAAACAAACATAAACTTTATTAGATTCTTCACAATATATTGTTTTATAAGTGTTGTTTTATTTAAACAAACCGAGTTTTAAAATTATAAAATTAAAACATATGATATATGAACATAAATAGATAAATAAACATAAATGAATGTTAACGAACGCATAAACGGACGTTCACGAACATAAATGAACGGACGAGACTTTTGTTCATGTTCGTTCATTTAACTAAACGAACGTAAAATATTGTTCATGTTCGTTCATTTAATAAACGAACGAACATAAACGAACTTTTTACCGAACGGTTCATGAAATGTTCGTTGAACGTTCAGTTCGTTTACAACCCTAGATAGCAATGTACTGCCTCATCTTCATACTCCATAGATCATACTCTCGCTTCTTGACAATGGGAATTCTGATTAAGGTGATGGATGGAACTGGTGCAACTTCTGTCGACATCTTTTAGGGTTTGTTGTAAAATCGGTTTTAAGGGTTTCTTCTTAATGAGAGTTTCCACACAAGCTCTGATACCACTTGTTGGATCGATATATACTCTGACCAAACTACTTTGTAGCTTGTAAAGGTTTAACAATCTTGAATAACTCCAAAACTATTAATAATGAAACACTGATGTAACCTTGTAAAGTATGCGGAATCTACTAACATAAAGCTAAGAAGAACTTTGAATGATTATATTAAAACCAACTTGAACCTACTTTACATACACAGATTCACTAAAAATCCCTAACAACTCTAATATCGTATTCTCTAATTCTTACTAAGCATATGCATGCACTCGTCTAATTCATATATCTAATACCATCCTAAGGCTCCTTTTATAGGCACAAGGAAAACCTTAATTCGGTTTACAATACTTGAACGACAAGTAAACTAACTCTAAACAATTCTAGAATATTCTAATAATATTACATAGCAATCCTTAAACGATTTTGCATATCAGTCCTTTATCTTAGAAGTACTTTGAATATTCTTCATGCACAAGCAGTACTTTGACCATGAGCAGCACTTTGACACAAGCAGTACTTTGAACTTCAGAAATACTTTGATCTTCATATCCCAACAATTCCCCCAGGGCCAAATCAGCAGAACTAGAATGCTATGGTAGGTACAGTTACACAATTAGAACTCCAAGGTACAAGGTACTTCACAGTTGCAATGGCGTGAAATATAGTGTAGCAATCAATTTACAATTGCTAGACTCTAACACAACTCCATACACTCCCAATTTCATAGTAACAAATCACTATTCAATTCTTCCAAACACTTCTTTATCTCTGCTTATCCCAAACACTCAGTATTGGATTCCACCATATCCACCATCCACTTTCTAGCAACTTCCTTCACATTAGCAGTCTTCTTAACTCTTAATCCAAGTAGTTGTATTCTAACACTTACAATAATAATCTTCATTACTGTTTCTTCATTCAATTTCTCACCAGTAAACAATCTTGAGTTTCTTTCTTTCCAAATGTAGTAAACAGTTGTTGCTAATAGATATGGGCTATAAGAGTTGCAATCAGCAACGTACCATTCATTGAGAGAACAGTTTGCTTCGATTCCAAAAGGGAACGGAATCCTCACATTCCCACACTTATCATTGCACCCTGGCTTACCGTAGTTTAAAAGTGCTACTGAGGTTGCTGCTGTTAATGAAAGAAAGATAACTAGTAATATATGGTAAGCTTTATATAACTTCATTTCAACTTGTTACAACAACGATTAACAGCCGAAAGTAGAAGGCGGTGCTTATGTACTATGTTTATGCTGGTGGATATGATTTTATGAATGTACAGTTATATACAGTTTTCCATGCTGGCCTGGCATTCATCCATGTTTGCTAGAGATGAATAAACTATTTATAATTTATATCCTTTGAGCTTACCGTATCATGAGATTTTGACCAAGGGTTTGTTGGTCCTTTAGTACATATTAGCTGGGTGTCACGATTTCAGGTGTAACACATATATCTTCGAATTATTTGTTGCCATCAAATTGGAAATTTGTGAAGGCAAAATGGACCGTTACCCAAATAAATCTGGATGTGTAAGCCGATAATATATTTTCAAAGGGTCCTATATGTAGATTGTTGATAGAGGAGAACGGGTCATATTATTATACAATCACTGAGACAATTTTGCTGAAACTATGTCATCTGAAATTTATCATTAAGACGTTATCCGTTTTTATTTAGTGAGATAAAGGGTAGTTTTGTACATGTGCAAAGGTATTAGGCTCAGTTTTAAAGAATCTTTCCATGTACCGGTTACTCACATTAGGAAAAGTTTTTATTGCATACGTACGATAGTAATATTGGTATAGTTCAATACATATGCAATCAATCAACCCATGGATAGAAAATGGATTAGATTCACTCTACTATTTAAGCAACCTCGCGGCAGGTCTAATATAAAACTTGATATTCAATTACTCATAACATATATATAAATCACAAATGTATAAACAATCTACTTTTGAAGGTTTTATCTAAGGTTTTGTTATAAAAACTCAGGCACCTAAACACCTCTGAATCAAGTAAATTAATGAATTAATTAGTGGCATTTTGAAGCTCACATAATAAATTCAAACAAAGAAATTCTTCATTTAATCAACCTTGACAAATTCAAAACAAATGTGATTATGGTTATGTTTGGCAAAACTAGCTGTGAGCTGTATGCTGTACGCTGTAAACTGTAAACTATAAGCTGTAAGCTGTAAACTGTAAGGCTGTTAACATGAGCTACAAGCTGTATCTTTTTATAAATAAAAGTGTTTGGTAAATTAACTGTTAAATGTAAATATTAGCTGTTAACAATAATTTTATATTTTAACAGCTCCAAAATATTTTAAAAGCTTCATGAATCAGCTTTTCATTTTGGAGCTACTTGTTTAAATTAAAAGCTTGAAGCTGATGTATCCAAACGGAGCTATTTATTTTGGAGGAGATTATTTTTGTAATAAAAAGCTTACAGCTCCAAAAAAGCTGCGTACCAAACAGTGCCTAAGTATAAAACCATGATCTTGAAAGTAAAGTTTATATTTCACCTCATAACCGCTCCCACAACCAACTTCCATACAAATTGTTGGGTGGTGTTCCAACAATTTGGTCCGGTCAGCCAATAGCGCGTCAACTAAGGGGTATGAGTCATCACATGGTGGGTAAACTTGAGGATGGGAACTTACAAGTCGTATTTGTGCAATCTTTGAAGGCATCTTTTCTTGAAAACCTAAAGTAGACTAAAAAAAGAAAGAAAACTAATTAATGAGTATAGCCCTATTCCATATACAGATGGTACGAAAAAGCAACATTCCCACAAAAATACAGGGCATTCTTAGCTCAATAATAAAATCCCTTTTTTAACAAATTTTCATTAAAATTATCTACTATTGCTTAATAATCATTGAAAAAGTATTGTAGCATTAATTTTGAATTCAGGTAACAATCAAGTCATATGATGCAGTACTAAATTCAAAATCTAGATAAATTTGCATGAAGGAAATACATGTAAACACGATGCATATGGTTACTGACTAGCATTATTTAGGGTGGCGTTTGGTTCACATAATATTTCTGGAAGAAACGGAACTCAATTACGTTAAATGCAGAATTTGTAATATATTACAAGGGTGTTTTGAATTGTTTTTCCAGAATGTTTATCTTCTTATTGAATTGTAATATATTACAGGGGTATTTGGGATTGCTTATTAGACTTGATGCGTTTCTATACATTAGATAAGCTGTTTTTTTTTTTTTTTTTTTTTAAACTAGTTGGATACCCGCGCACAGCGGCGGCGATAAATATAGTTATATTATAATATAGTAACGAATTGATAGCCCAACTTTTCCCACAATTCCCTACCCGCTTAATAAATTCATTTCACAACACTCCAAATGTATATGTTAGTTGTATTTATTTGCTTGGGTTTCTCGTTGCTTTCCTGTGATATTATTATCCTCGCATATAGAAAAACCCTCGCAATCTCTTACCCGTCAAACATTCCCCCCAAAAGTATATGATTTTGTCGAATCAAGATTGTATTGATTGAAATAAAGGTTAAAGTGGTAAAAATTTGAATTAATAAAAATAAACCCACTAAAAATGTAAAAACTAAAAACACATAAAAATATATCAAAATGTATGTTGAATTAAAAAGCACAAAATCTTTAAAAATATGGTGAAATTAGATTATAAAAAAAATAAATAGATAAAAAGATATTTCAATTTGAAAATAAAGGTTAATTTTAAATTAGGAAGTGACACATGTCATCTTATGATTGGAGCTCATTATCTTAATTTTTGGTTAGGAGTTAGGCTTGGAGTTAGTTGAGAAGTGACACATGTAATCTCATAATTGGAGATCCTTATCTTAATTTTTTGTTAGGAGTTAGGTTTGGAATTAGATACATTATATAATAGTATAGATATAGATTGGGTAAGGGTTGTGATGATAATCTTGGATAATCTACTTAATTCTTGTATGTTCACTTTCCAAATAAATTATTCGGGCCCTTTAATGCTCGGGTATCACAAATTCCTTACTGGGATAATACGGGAAGAACACTTATTAGTTTCTAGGCACAAGAGAGAACTACGCAAAACAAACGCATTATGTTGGACTAATGGTTTTTGTATGTTGCAAACGAGACCAATAAAGAGAAACTTTTCTAATACCAAAAGACATGAACAATTATGTCGGTTGGGTTTTGGTGTGAAAAAATGGGGTGCGCCTCCTTGACCTCCGTATATTCGCTCAAACGAGTGTGCACTTAGCAATCCAAACATTTTTGAAGGTATTTAAGATTGCTTGTAGATGTATTTAAGATTGCTTATCCCATCTACTTAGGGGGTTGCATATTATAACTTAAAATAAACACCACCCAAAATAAGCCAATAAGCACTTAGAGCAGGAGGTGTGGAGGCGTTGTGGCTGGCGCCTTGGCCACCGGCCCAAAATGGACGATGGCGTACCACACCGGGGTTAGCGCGATGGCCCCTAGCGCCGTGGTGGCCGGCCCACGCCGTGGGGATTTTTTTTTTTTTTTCTTTTTTTCTTGAGAAATAATGGAATGTTGGAAGGTTTTTTGAAAATGCACCGTTGGTACCAACGGCTATAATGCCATTTTTTTGTCTTTTTCCCAATTAATACAATATAATTCACACAATTAAAATCCAAAAAAACCTTATAAATACCCTTTATTATTTCATACTTCTCACACACTTCCAGTCTACTACTAATCTCTACTTCTATTATTTTTTTTCATCCAAAATGAATCCAAACTCACCATGGATCAACAACATGCTAAACGATCCGACGAACCAAATGCCGGGATCGTCTTCGAATTCCGGTTACTTTCCCACCTTCCAAACCCCATATATGAGTCCCGAAGATCTAGCATTATTTAGTCAATGAAAATTACAACAACAACAACAACAATATAATCAATTTACACAAACTCAACAAACAAACCAAGGCATCCTTTCCCAACCAAATTCGGACCATGCTTTGTATCATATAGTAGACGAAGACGAAGATGAAGATAAAACGGAATCCGAAGAAGAATTAGCGGTTCAGACACCGACCTCAAAAAAATTGAGGTTAAAGACGATGGCAAAGAAGCCAAAGTCAAAGGCGAAGACGAAGAAAACCAACAAAGACAAAGAGGACGATGAAGATGTGGTCCCGTCCCGACAACCTTGAACTTTTTGGAGCCAAGACGAGGAGTATCTTTTGGCTGAGTGTTACATCCAAGTATCCGAGGATCCAAAAACGGGTGCGGATCAACAAAGGGATACGTTTTGGTACAAAGTACTCGACGCATACAACAAGGAAGCCAAGAGGCTCAATTATACTATTCGTACTAAAAACATGTTGACGGGAAAGTGGACTCCAATTAATAAAGAGATCAAGAAGTTTAATACGGTTGTGGATGGAATGGCGGTTATGAGCGGGGAAGGTGATAAAGATTTTATGAATCGTTACCACATATTGTTTAAAATATCAACGAGTTATGAATTTAGACACTTGACCGCTTGGGGCTTTTTGAAGGACAAGCACAAGTGGAAAAATCCCGACTCGACTTTGGCAAGACGTAATCGTCTTCGGACTACGATCGAGGAGCCCGAGCATTTTGGACCCGACGAGTTGCCACGGCCAGAAGGAATGTACCGGGTTTCTAAAAGTCAACGTTCCTCAAACTCGACCGCTAGTTCCGGTTCAAACCCGGCAATGTTTCAAGAAATGTTGCAACAACAATACGAGTTAGACCGCAAGGCAAAGATGAATGTTCTCGGGCGAGAGTTACTTTATATGAATCTCAAAAGATTGCCGAGGAAATGTGGGTGCTAGAAATAGATACAAGCAAGATGGATCCGATCAACGCAAGGATCATGAAAGCACAACAAGCTCGAATCCGGGCAAAGTATCCTACCGACGAAGATTAGGCATTTATTTCTATATTTATGTACTAGGTTTTTAATTTTATGCATTTTTTAAATGTAATGTGTTTTTTTTTTTTATTAATGTAATGTGTGTTTTTTTTAATTAATGAAGTTTCTTTTACTTTATATTGTGTATATTTTATTTTATGTAAAAGAAAAAAAAAAAAAAGATAGTCGACGGCACCAGAATATCTGGTGCCAACGGTTACGGGCAAAATGTGGTGCCGTGGGATTTCTGGTGCTGTGGAAATTTTTGTTAACGTGGCAACAATTTTTGTGCCACGACTTGAAGTCATGGCACCACCACACCCAATGCTCTTAGCAAACCAAACACTTAAAAAGTGATTATTTATAAATGAGATAAGCAATAAGCCAGCAGGTTCAATAAGCAATCTCAATTCTCAAACCAAACGAAATAGCATTTGATATGTATGAAAAGAATATTACCTAGAAGGGTCTGAAGGTTAACGTCTTACGCCGCCGATGAATGAAAACTTTAGCGGGAGAAACCAAATAGTTTGTCGGGTAACACAAATAAAGGGCGAATAATACAATTAACACAAATTAAAATAGAGGGTTAATTAATTTGAAAATGCACAAAAGTTAACTTCATTTTCTTCATCAATAAAATATTATTTTCGGCCAATAAAATCTTTTAAATGTGTTTTAAGTTAAAATTTTAAGGGTAAGGAATGAAAATGATTTTTCTTTTTTCTTTTTTTTTTCTTTTTTTTTTTAAAGAAATGAAAAGGAAGTTATAGTAAAATGAAAAGAATTTGTTTAAGAAAATCTTTATATCATTATTAGGAGGAAATATAAAGCAAACATGAATTTATATTACATAGAAGATTAATATTTTTATTTTAAAAGATTTAGCATTAACAATTAAAAACATACATATAATTTAACCAAGTTATTTTCTTTTTCTTTTAACTCAAGAGCATGAGCTATTATATAACAAGTAGGGTTGGATCAGTTGGAAAACCCCTTGTCTCTTAACCTAGAGGTCAAGGGTTCAATCCTCACTCCCTACAAAAGGCCGGAGGTCCTTTCTACCTTAGGTAGAACCGGAAGCAGCCTCTCTACCTTAGGTAGGGGTATGGTTGTCTACATCTCAACCTCCCCCATACACCGTGGAAGACGGTATTGAGACCCATAACCCGTGGAAGACGGTATTGGGAGTTACTTTACTTTACTTTACTTTTTTTCATTTCCACTATCTTTCACTTTATTTACTTTTTTCAAAAATGAATAGATAAATAGAGCAACCTCATCGGCATTTTTTCTCATCATCAGAAATCTTTTTATATTTGTCTTCTTGTTTAAATATATGTGGAAATCTTATACTCCGTAATATAGTAAAGTTCAAGTTCCTGCAAGGTACTAAGCAATCACAGTTGCAAACGAGATACGGGTTAAAAAGAAACACACACTATACGCAATCTTAATATTATACTTCTATATGGCTAATGATAGCTAATGTATACTTATACCCCCTAAGTTATTACTACCTCCGTCCTAATTTTATTGTCCACTATTCCTTTTTTGGATGTCCCAAAATTATTGTTCACTACTAAAAATTGTAGTTACATTTGTTTAAGTTTGTTATATTGCCCTTAATTAAAATTGATATTTACACGGTAGTTACGGTTACGGGCAAAATGTTGTCTTTAACCTCTCATTCTTTTCATAAATTTCCGACAACATTTTCTCTCAGAAGAGAATTCCGCCAATCAAACAACCAAAAATTTCAAATTACAATTTTTCTACTCACCCGTCTTAAAATTATAGTCCATATTTTCTTTTTGGGATGTCTCAAAATATTCTCTTTGAGTGGCTGAGATTTTATAGTGCTCCTATTTTTATTAACTTTGTAATTTCTCGGGAGTAGTATTTTAAACAACCATAAACTTCATTCCTTTGGTACACGTTAATTAGTAGACTTTATTCATCTCCAGTATCTCGAAAAACAACACCCACCAGTTTATTCATTCGCCTCCCACCCCTCCTCTTCCATCCTTTCAACATTTCATCAAATATAACTATATGTTAATTGTATTATCAAATTCAACCAATTGTAACCAAATCTTGTTAATCGTTAATCAATCCTTTCACATATGACAAATGAGTTCCAGTGTAACAGTCTCCACTTCTACTACTGTACCTAACCCTACCCCAATAGTCGCACCACCAACCAACCCCCGCCACCAACGCCGCAACACTATTTTCAAATTTTCGGATGAACAAACTGGTGGGTGTGGGCTTTTTGGTTTTAATGAATGTTTGAAAGAAAGTAAGATGATGTTACGATCCTACATCACCCAAGTATGGGATTGGGTGGTGGTTTATAAGTCTAGGTGTTCCCTCCTCTTACAAGCTAGCTTTTTTAGTGAGTTCTACACTTGGACTTATGAACCGATACGAGCCTAGTATGGGATAGGTTCGTATCAATTGGTATCAGAGCTAGCCCTACCGTTCGAGGTTCCAACACTCGGAGTGGTGGCCTATGGAGTGGTGGCCTGTGGAGTGGTGGCTTGGACCCGAAAGAAGGGTGCCAACCATGACCAATACAGCCGTGACCAACGAGCTCGGAGTGGTGGCTTGGACCCAAAGAGCGGTGCCAACCGTGACCAACATAGCCGTGACCAACGAGGACGTTGGTTCTTCAAAGGGTGGGGTATTGTTACGATCCCACATCGCCCAAGTATGGGATTGGGTGGTGGTTTATAAGTCTAGGTGTTCCCTCCTCTAACAAGGTAGCTTTTTGAGTGAGTTCTACACTTGGACATATGAACCGATACGAGCCTAGTATGGGATAGGTTCGTATCAGATGAAGATATAGACATGTTTATTTGGGTTATGATTTGGAGAAATTGGTGAAAAAGATTGGTTATGATTTGGGGGGAAAAATGAGTGAAACTGAGTAAAAATGAAAAGTGGGGTCGGGTATATTGGTTATGGATATTGATTGGTAGGGTCGGGTAACCCGACATAATGCGGTCAAATATAATCTAGTTGTTTGTATTGCTAACAGTGTTATTAAGACAAGTAGTGGAACACCCGGTGAGCACATTACCATCATCATCCATCATCAAAGCATTACCAAACCCTTCAATAACAAACTTATTATGTGATTTTGATATGATTCTATAGATTTCCTTAAGGAAATGGTATAGAAACTAGAGTTAAAAGATGAATTCTTAATGATTAGAACTCAATGGATGATTTATTAGAATCAAACAGTTATAGTTGAGAGATTACAAGAGGATGAGAGAATTAGAAAAAACTACAAATGAAGTGATTTAGTAAAGTATTTAAAGGGAAGGTTGTTGAGGAAAGAGTGGTTAGTAACTGTTGGAGTACAAGACACGTGCACCTCACGTGCCTGGTTAAACCAGCCATATGCACTTCACGTGCCAACAGCCAAGACCAACTTATAACCTGTATCATTCCATCCCTCTTCAGATGATACTTGTCCTCAAGTATCTAGACTAAAATGGGGAAATCTCTTCATAATGGCAACCACTGGTTCCCATGTGGCATTTGCAACCCTACCATTCACCGAGTAGATCAACACATAGACTACAGCTTTGTTCCCTTGTTTCTGCATCCTCCTATCCAAAACAGCCTGTGGCTCCACATAAATCAAACCACCGTCATCACAAGCCGGAAAATGGCCCATTTCAGTCACCTCACCTGTGCATTTTTTAAGCTGTGATACGTGGAAAACAGGATGTACTTTAGCGTGTTTTGGTAACTGTAGCTTATAAGCGACTTTTCCTACTCTTGCCACAGTCTGAAAAGGTCCATAAAACTTGGCGGAGAGCTTATGCTGGCTTCCTTGCCTTACAGTCACTTGTCTGTATGGTTGTAGCTTTAAATAGACCCATGTTTCTTCTTCAAACTCCTTGTCAGTCCTGTGTTTATCAGCTTGACTTTTCATCCTATCTGGAGCTCTTTTCAAGTAAAACTTGAGCAACCTAATAGCTTCTTCTCTAGCACTAAGTATCCTATTAACCAATTCCACTGCACTAGAGCCTTGAATGTAGGGAATGTGAAAAGTAGGTGGTTGACCATACAAAGCAACATAAGGAGTTGTTTGGATTGCTGTGTGGAAGTTGGTATTATACCAATATTCTGCTAGAGATAACCACTTAGTCCACTCTTTAGGCTTGTCACCAGTCATACACCTTAGGAAACACTCTAAGCACCTATTCACAACCTCAGTTTGGCCATCACTTTGTGGGTGATAGGCAGTGGACATGTGTAATTCAATCTTCAAAGACTTTACCAAACTTTTAGGCAGTGGACATGTGTAATTCAATCTTCAAAGACTTTACCAAACTTTTCCAAAACAAACTCAAGAAGACTTTGTCCCTGTCACTCACAATGGTCTGAGGTTGATACAAACCTATCCCATACTAGGCTCGTATCAGTTCATAAGTCCAAGTGTAGAACTCACTCAAAAAGCTAGCTTGTAAGAGGAGGGGACACCTAGACTTATAAACCACCACCTAATCCCATACTTGGGCGATGTGGGATCGTAACAATACCCCACCCTTTGAAGAACCAACGTCCTCGTGGGTCACGACTATGTTGGTCACAGTTGGCACCCCTCTTTGGGTCCAAACCACCACTCCATAGGCCACCACTCCGAGCTCGTATGTCACGGCTGTGTTGGTCATGGTTGGCACCCTACTTTCGGGTCCAAGCCACCACTCCACAGGCCACCACTCCGAGTGTTGGAACCTCAAACGGTAGGGCTGGCTCTTGATAGCAATTGATATGATTCTATAGATTTCCTTAAGGAAATGGTATAGAAATTAGAGTTAAAAGATGAATTCTTAATGAAGAAGAATAAGAATTGGACCTTATAACTCAATGGATGATTTATTAGAATCAAACAGTTATAGTTGAGAGATTACAAGAGGAAGAGAGAATTAACAAAAACTACAAATGAAGTGATTTAGTAAAGTATTTAAAGGGAAAGTTGTTGAGGAAATAGTGGTTAGTAAATATTGGAGTACAAGACGCGTGCACCTCACGTGCCTGGTTAAACCAGCCATATGCACCTCACGTGCCAATAGCCAAGACCAACTTATAACCTGTATCAGATTTGGAATACATGAAGGAAGTTTTACCAAGATCCAAGCTCTTGATCGTCTCACTGCATATTATTAACGGTAACTATTTGATTTTCCAAGTCAATGGTCAATACTTCAAAAGGTAATGGAATCCTCACATTCTCACACTTATCATTGCACCCTGGCTTACCGTAGTTTGAAAGTGCTACTGAGGTTGCTGCTGTTAATGAAAGGAAGATAACTGGTAAAATATAGTAAATTTTCTGATTTGTAACCTACTATAAGTAGTTTAGCGGCATCACTATTTGAAACAAGTGAAGTTTAGTGTGCTCAATTAAATTCGTGTTTTGATACTTAATATGTGATGTATAGAGACTTGGCCAACTGTATCATATGTATAATTATATTTTTAATAAATAATTTTTTAATTGTTTATAGGTCTAGATTCATAAATTTGTTTGAATTGAATTTGATATTATTTTGATTATTTGATTTATAATATAAGGATATACAGTAAATCAAGTAATTTAATGAATGAATGAAAAGTTTGAAATCGTAATTTTTTTTATAGGAATAGGCTAAACAAAAAGAAAATGGCCTATTTTGGTGATTGGTATCTCCAAACACAATGGATTGTTTCTCCTTCTTCTTTCGTTATAGAGCACACACTGCAAAGGGATTTACTGAATTTGAAGATGGTAAAACCTTAAAACAATATTTTATTTGTAAGTTCTTTAGCTTGCTAATGTACATGTATGCTAATCTTTGTTAATTTCATTATTTATGAACAGAATTATCCGATGCTCAGAATTTTAAGCTTTACTCCTACATTGAGCTTAAAGACACTACAGATGATTTTAGCCTAGCCAACGAGATTGGAGAGGGTGGATTTGGTCCTGTATATTTGGTATAAGAATATGTTTACATATTCTGATCCTTTAATACAAATGGTTGATTTTAGTATGGTTTCTTATTTTTAACAATATTGTAATGGACACTCCCATAAAATGAAGATACTGCCTTTTATTTGTTAAGAGAAATGAAGATACTCCCTTAAAACTGTATAGAGGATAAAATGCTCAAAATATGTACATCATTTGATTATCCATGCTCAAAATATGTACATTTTATTTGATAAGACAAAAGAAGATACTGCCTTAAAAGGTTTTACTTTTGTATAACAGGGTGTTCGGATGTGTGTTTAAGTTACATGAGGTTGTAACATCATTTGCTAATAACGTTGGTTGTTTGTCCCGATTGTTGTTCAAAATCCAGATGTGAAGGGTCATCAAGAGATTCTGGATTTATATCTACAGGACATACCACTTGCTGACGATGTTGATGTGAAGGCAATTGCACGTACTACACCAGGGTTCAATGGTGGCGGTATGTTTCTACACTTAAGAGATTGACTCTCGAGTGCTCTTTTTTCTTCTTTGATACTCGAAGTCTTTTATAATCAGTAACCAGTTGATTAGAATTTTAATATATAGTATCTAAATCTTTAAGTATGTCATAATGGTTATATATTGACTAAAGGGACATCTTTATATGTTGTTGAGCAATTCAATCTTAAATCGTGTCTTTTATATCAATTTCTTCTAAATAATATTTTTTCAAGTAAAGTAAAGAATTAGGACTAACTAATCACTGTTTTACAACTGTTATGGAATTGATTATCCAGAACTTATGTGTGACCCATAAAACTTGCAAATATGCTGGAACCAGTGTTGCCTGGATGTTTTCTTAGGGCCAGAGCCACTGGAATGACGCCTATGATTGACGAGGTATTGCAATCATTTTGTTATGAGTGCAGTGACGAAGCCGATAACTCTTTTACAGGTCAAAACGGTTAATTTTTCTAGATATCAAAACTGGCTGGGTTTGGATTGATCAGATGGTTGTTGTTTGTTTTAGTGCAAAATGTTTAAACAATTGGTATAATTTTTTTTGGATATAACGCTTTAGGGTGTTGTATTCCTAAAATTTTGTGAAATCAACTTCCGCTAAAAAATGACTGATTGAAATAATATTATGTTTTCACTTTGGCTCTTGTTTTCTTTAATAGGCCACCCATGGGTTCTTATTCAAACACCCACTGACAAACATCAAACACCCCTTTACAGCAGCCAAACAATCTATTACAACATCGTCCAAACACCCTCTAAAAAGCCACCAAAACACCTCTTTACATTTGAACCAAACACCCTTTTACAGAAGCCATCCAAAAACTTTGCAGTAACAAACACCCACTTACAGCAGCATCCAAATACCCCTTTACAGCAACCAAAACACCTCTATACAGCAGCAACCAAAACACCCCTATACAGCAGCATCCAAACACTAACTTATAATTCATATACACATAGGTCGTCTTTATTGGCCTGTGTTTTTAGCTTTCGGTATTATATTCCCATTGGTTTTCACTCACAGGTGCCAATATATATATATATATATATATATATATATATATATATATATATATATATATATATATATATATATATATATTATTTTCCCATTGGTTTTCACTCACAGGTACCCAAAAAAAATGAGAGAGAGAGAGAGAGAGAGAGAGAGAGAGAGAGAGAGAGAGAGAGAGAGAGAAGGTTCAAAAAATATGTGTATGTTCAATTTGTTGAATTAAGAAGGGGTGTTTTGGTTGCTGATGTTATGTTCAATTTGTTGGATTGTAAAATCCGCCAATGAGGCAAAAGACTCCTCAAAGGAGTCAAAGCTGGTGAATTCACAAGTTTTTTTTTTCGATATAATCGTCTAAGAGATAACTTAAAAGCTAGTTAAATGTTACATTACACTAAGCTACCCAATTTATATGCTATATGATACGAACCTATCCCATTCTAGGCTTGTATCTGTGGAAAACTAGAAGGGGGGTTGAATAGTTTTACGTCAATTTATATTTATAAAAACTTTGTTTGATAAAAGCTTCGATTCTAGTTTATGTGAATTTCAACACTTGCACAACTCAACCAATATAATCTAGCTAACTAAACAATAATAACGTAAATATGAAAGTAATGAAAAGATAGAGATAGAGAGATCAAACCACAACACGCGATATTTATAGTGGTTCGGCTACGAAGCACCTCTTCGCCCTACTCCACTCCTCGAGTCACCTACTCGAGAGTTTTCTTCACTATGTCAACAAACTCCCTTTTGGCGGAGAAACCTTACACAACTTTCGCTTACACCGATTAACGACACTAAGCTAGATGTCGAGTTCTAATGGTAGCTAGAACCACTCTCACACCACAACACACCTTCTTCACAACACTACTACTACACTACTTCTCACACCTTTACTACTTCTTCTTTACACCACAACTATTTCTACACTACTTCTATTCACAACTACTATCACACCTAGATCTATCAATTACAATCACAACACAACTATAAAATAATAACAAGCTACACAACTAGTCTTCAATACTTCTTGGATTGACATGAAAGGAGTATTCTTCTTCTTGCACTTTGAATGAGGGTGGATAGAATCACTTGGAAACAAGAAACTAATATGTTTATGATCAAAGGATTTAGGAAGATGATTTGAGAGAATTAGAACAGAAAGTTTTAGTGCAAAAAGGTGAGGAAAAAATCCAGATTTGAGCCAGTATTTATAGGCAAAGATTCTGACAGAGGAGCGTGGCCAGTCCCCTTAATTGTGGCCGGTCCCCTTAAAATTAAGGGGGCCGCCCCTTATAATTAAGGGGGCCGCCCAGCTGAAACGGCCAGAATCTTTGTCTTTTTCTGGGGAAAGTTTATTTGGAGAAATTTTAACTGAATTTGGTTAAAAATTTGAATCCATATAATTATTATGAAATAAACATTTTCTTTAATTACCAAAAATGTTTTTCTTAAATATATAAAATGTTTATTCCATTTTATATAATTTTAATTAGTAAATAAACCTTCCTTTGATCATAAAATATATTAGGCACTTGTTTATTCATACCTTAAGTGAATTAGTTGGATATAATGATATTTTGTCACTAAATACTTATTTACGTAATGATTTTACGTTTAATGATTTTACATTTTGTGATCGTCAAAACATAGGGATATCGATAAATATTAATAACATTTTTACGCATTATTTATATCAACAATCTCCCCCTTTTTGATGATTACAAAATCTAAACTCATTAAATCAAAAATTATTATATATGCAAGTATTTAGTGAGTTTATATATCACTTCTCCCCCTTTTTGTGAACATCAAAAAGGTTGTCCCGAATTCAGATGAGCTCCCCCTTGATGTGTGCTCCCCCTCGTTTTAAGGTTACAAGACGAATCGAGAAATGGAATGCTTGCAAAAATATTTAGTGGACAAGCAACACACATATATATAGCATGCAAGAGGAGAAACTAGACATAACCATAGCATTGATAAAGTTAAAGAGATACAAGAAGCATTACATCAACAAACTTACCAAGTAGTGCAACTAACAAAAGCCTTAAAGACTTACAATCATCACTCAAATAATAAACCAAAGCTCAAACATGAAAATCCTCCTAGAGCTTGCCATCCAAAATGTTTTGATACAATTTTATTTCCAAAAGACCAAACATGTTTAATTGGGTGGAATGGATGGTGAACATGGAGATGGTGATGGTGGAGGAGTGTTTGTTGATGGTGGTGGTGGAGGTGTTTTTGTTGTTGGTGGTGGTGGAGATGTGGCGTTGGTGGTTTGTAGTTGATGCAACATGTTTTCCATGTGGGAAAACATGTAGTGGATCTCATCTCTAAGCCCGAACACAATTGTTCAGTTGTGGATGCAACACAAGCAAGTGTCACCATGAGCTTCAAGTAAGCTCCATGGGACGGGGTTGTAGGTTGGTGGATTGATGGGAGATGATGGGAAGTGTGCATCAAGAGGTGTCAATGGTGACAATGAAAGAGTAATGTCAAGAGATGTGTTTCAATGGTAGATTGTGGTGGTGGAACTCTTGATGGAGAAGACAAGTGGTTGTTGATGTAGTCATTTATGGATGAAGTGGATGGTATTGAAGAAGTGGAGGTTCCATTTGTTGATGGTGTTTTGGAAGTTGCGTTTGGTGCACTAGGAGATGAGCATTGAGGTGGTGGTGATGGAGTGGTGTTGTCTTCATTGGTGAGATCAATGAATAATTGTTTTGGTGGAATAATGACAAGTTTTTGTTTCTTGGCATTGTTTGAGTATGTGGTTCTTGGTGATGACATGATGAAGAGGTTTGATGAAGGTTAAGGATGATGGAATGTGAATTAAACATGCATGGGAATTATATAGTATGAAAACAAGTTTAGAAATAGAATTAATTTGAAATTGCATTGTTAGATTCCAAAATCAGTTTAGTTTTAAAGGGAAATGGTAGCTGGGCTACCAAAAGGAATCACAAGATGCAAAATAAAACAGTTGAAATTACTGTATGGGTGGCCGGTCCCCTTAAATACAGGCCGGTCCCCTTAAATTTAAGGGGGCCGCCCCTTTATGAATTAAGGGGGCCGCCCATCTGACGACTCAGAAATCAAAATTTTTCAAAATTTTTCTGGAAAAATGTTATATTCTATTTTGTTTTTGCAGCAAGCTCTATTTGGATATTTCACATTTGTTTTGGTCTATAAGAAAGCATACATGTTATATATATATATATATATATATATATATATATATATATATATATATATATATATATATATATATATATATATATATATATATATACACACACACACACACACATAAGCAAAGCATGCAAACAAATATATAGATTAAGTAATAAAACATGCAATCAAAAACATATATTAAACATACTAGAGCAAGTTATCAATCTAGTCAAGTATCCAAACAATCATCCAAGAGAAATACAAGTACTTCCAAATATAATTCGGACAAATAGCAGATAAATATCCAAGAACGAGAAACATGAAAATAAATAATGTTCAACAAACACAAGCAAATCTTCATCATTTTCTTTTCTTCCCGAAGATACCCTTCAACGTCTTCCCGATGGATTTGAAGCCACCTCTAACTTCTTCATGCAAACTCTTTTGTCGTCTAAGCATCTCGGTTGTTCTTTCATGAAGTACTTCTTCTGTTTGATCGCTAGGAGATGGGGTTGTATACTCGGGATAGTCGAGATCCTATAGATTATCAAAGAACTCGGAGAACGAAGGGGTACTAGCATCATAGATGTTTTCCTCCTCATCGTCATCGTCTTGTCGAGAAGATGAACCGTGAAAGCTATGTCGACGAGATTTTCCCTTGTCACTTCGAGGTCGTCGAGCTTGTTTTAGAGCGAGAGGACGTAAGGTGGGATAGATGGACCCGTAGATGCTATTGTCAAGATCGGGGTAGTACTCGATAACATGACGATAGAGACGAGTTAGAAACATTCCATATGGAAGATTTGCTTTGGGAGTTTTTCTAGCACACTCAATCCGTTTGATAAAGAAGTAGGCCAAATTGTATGGCTTTTCAACAGCGATACAATACAACATGTGAGCAAGGCTCGCCGGGAGATGGTCCCGATGACCTCCGGTGCCGAACGCATTCTCACGAATGAGTTCTTCCCAACGCTTCATGTGGGGGCCTAATTCCTTGAGGAGAAGTTGGTATGGAGAGATTTGGACATTTTTGGATTTTATTTTTCGGGTTGTAGTGGCATGCTCTATACCAAGGACTTGACGAATTTCGTCGGGATGAGGGATGTCGGAGAGATAAGGACCAAAGGTTGGTCGAAAACATTGTAGAGATTCGAGGTCCCACTCGTTTGAGAAAACGGCTTGACCTCTAAAAGGAATTTGGAGGATTTGACCGAATTGGTCGAGAGTTATGGTGATAAATTCATTTTGGATCATGAAAGAGATGGTGATAGCACCAAGATCATTGGTTTGAACCGTGACTTGGCTATAGAAATCAACTATGAAACGAGTAATGATGGGTTCATTGATATCAAAGCGGTAATTGAAGTTGATGCTTGTAAACAAGCGATCAATGTAGTCGGCTTGAGCAAAAGCTGGATCTACTACAGGTCCCTCATGAACGTTTCTATCTTCAATTTGTTGATATATACGTCTAATGGAAGGAGATGTAGTAGGGAGTTGGGAGACTTTAGGAATGTATTTTTTAGTGAGAGAAAGATCTTCGGTAGTCACTTTGGGCATTTTCACCTAAACACATCAACAATACAAAAGACCAAAATAAATATAAAGAAGAATAAAAATATATATATTGTAAAGACTTATGTTGGAACGTAAATATACTTCGACTCTAAGAAGATAATCCTAAGAAGTAGTTTACCATGTTCCTTATTTTTAGTTTTAACTTGTGTTGGATATATTTTACGACGTTTATTAGATTGTCATGGGATAAACCAAACGCTCCTTTAAACATCTTAATATACCATGAAAATTTGCTAGATGTACATTAGGTTGTATAACTAGCTATTTTCAACAAGTTTCTTATGCATGTGATTTGTTTTAGAAAAGGATGGTATATGTTTGACTTAAAAATACCATTTTTGTACTAAACCAAATGCTCCCTTAACTAGACACTTATGCTACTAGTATGTCAATATATATATGAATTATATATCTTGACAACTCCGGATTACTAGTTTTTGGTTTATAATCTCAACAACGTTTTGTAAAAATTACAACGACTTAATTTTGACATCATATGGACATAATCCAAACACCCTCTTATCGTGTACAAAAATATTTTTACTTAGTCGAAAAATAGAATTTCATGTTTTACAAGTTATGAAAACATAATGTAATTAGTTTTAACAAGTTTTTATAGCATTATTCAACAATGTATTTACTAAAAAATTTGAAAAGGAGTGTATGAAATTTTTCAAAAATTTTCGACAAGAGAGTTTATAATTATTAGTTTCTAGTGTTAATTGTGCATTCTCATCCTAAGGGAAGCATTTAGTTATGGAAATCCTAGACCCAATTCGAAAGAAATTATGAATTAAAAAAAATTATTAAAACATGCATAATCTTGAGTTTGACCAAATTAGATGGAATTAGATGTAATGTGTTATGAAAAACTTACAATATGTAATGATAATCGTGTTAGATGAATTTGCCCTTTGCGAATTAACCCGAATTAAGTGAATTAGAGGTTGGTTTTTGAGGTTTTGGGTTTGGAGAATCGTCACATCAGCAGCAGTGGAAGTGGGAGTTGAGAAAGTGGAGTGTTTGGCAAAAGGAACAAGAGGAAAATCGAGTTTGGACTATCAGATGGCCGGCCCCCTTAAACATTAAGGGGGCCGCCCTCCAAAACTTGATTTTTCGAGGTTTTGGTTTCTGGAAAGAACAAGAAAATATTTATATATATATATTAGATTTATATTTTAATCAAAAATACGTTAGAGAGTATTCGCACGAAAGGAGTTACTTGACACTTTTACTTGACATTTCGTCAATTGAAATTTCTTGATCATTTCGGATGAAATTTATCAAGTTGTCAAGTGGACGAGAGAGTTGTGGAAGGTTTATAAGTATATATATCTATATAAATAGTTTGGGTTTATAAGACGAGAATATAGGAGGGAGACGTATGCAACAGAAGACGGGAGTTTGTTTCATCCATAGATTTTTCGACTCATTTATCTACATCAACATGAGTGTCGTTGAACTTTGAAGTTCAAGAAGGCAAATGGGGGGAAATAAAAAGTTCATAAACGAACAACTTCTAGTTCTAGAAAATCAACAAATGAGCTTTCTAGGTTATAAAATCCTAGATATAGCTAAGTATATATGTGTGTGTGTGTATATATATATATATATATATATATATATATATATATATATATATATATATATATATATATATATATATATATATATATATAGTATAAATAGATAAGAATATATATGTATATATATAAAATCTAGAGGAAACAATAAGCCAAGCAAAATCACATAAAAGCTAGAAACTAAACTAAGCATGCATTTCTTGACAAGGAAATGTGTACCTTTTTGTCTTCAACAAGCAAATCTTCAAAGTCTTAAAGAGATTTCAAGATCAAGTGAAAGCGGATAGAAAACTAAGCTTGCCAAGGTGTGACGGTTTCATCTTGTTGGTCCCCATTGTCTCATTTGACCAAAGTTGTTTGGTCCAAAGATGTTATGCATTTGACTTGGGTGCATGTATGGTGGAATCATTCCCCAAGGATTGAAGTTCCACATTTGATGATTATTGTGAAAGTTTCGTCTATTTTGGTTTACTTTTGGTTGAGAAGTTTTAGACCTAGGATGAGGACTATTTGGTTTTCTAGGTGGCGGAGTTTTAGATCTTAATTTTGGCTTAAGGGGTTCTACTTCGGGTTTTAATGATGATTTACGAAAACTTTCAATTTCTTCATCATTTGCAATATGTACTAATCTATCTTTCAAAAGTATATATTTTGGTTTTATCTCTAAAGGTTTTAGTTCACTAGTTTCACCTTCAAACTTTACATTTTTAGATTTACTAGTTGATGCTTCGATTGAGTCATATCCTAAACCGGTTTTATCTTTGGCAATTCTTTGAGAACTGATTATTTTACTAAGTGATTGACTACTATTTTTAAATTTCTCAAATCTAATAATTTCTTCCTTAAGTTGTTTATTCTCATTTTTAACAACTAGACATTCTTTACATTCTATACTACTTTCTTTTCCTTTTTCTAGTTTTTTTAGCTTCATTTTTAATTCAAGTATTTCATCATTTAATTTATTGTTAGTATGTTTTAGTAGTTTATTTTTAGCTATGACTTTTTGTCCTAGTTTGCATAATCTACTATATTCGCTATCTAAATCATTTTCATCTAATGATAAGTTATCATCACTATAATATTCGGTTTCGGACCGTACCTCATCGAAAGATCTCGCCATAAGACACTTTTCTTCTTTTGTTGTATCTTTTTCATCATTGTCACTATCACTCCATGCTCCTCCTACGAAGGCTTTGTGGTTTTGACTTCTTGACAATTTCGGACATTCTCCAATGAAGTGGTTTGGATCTCCGCACTTGAAGCACTTTCTTTCATTTTTGCTAGTCTTGTCATCCTTGTTTCTTTGGAACGTTTTTCTTTCATCAAACGGTTGTTTAACGTATCTTCCTCTTCTTTTGAAGAACTTCTTGAAGTCTCTTACGGCCATGGCATACTCTTCATCTTCACTTTCGGAGGTTGAGCATTCTTCGTCACTAGAGTCCCATTTAGCTTTCAATGTGATTGACTTGGTTTGCTCCCTTTTACCTTTGACCATTTCGGAGTCTTTCTTTATTATCACCTCATACACTTTCAAGTTTCCAATTAGCTCGTCAAGTTGTAGAGTTGATAGATTCTTTGACTCCTCAATAGCCGTCACTTTAGCACGCCACTTCGGATGGAGAGCCCTAAGAAATTTCCTTACAAAATTCTTGCTAGAAAAGTTCTCATCAAGTGCTTTTAAACTTGTGATGATAGTGTTAAATCTAGCAAAAGCATTATCAATTGATTCCTCTTCCGGAATCGTAAATTGTTCATATTGTTGTACAAGAAGATCTACTTTATTATCTTTGACTTGACTATTACCTTGGTGAGTGATTAGTAAAGAATCCCAAATATCTTTTGCGGTTTTACACATAAAAATTCTTTCATATTCTTTGCGTGGTAACGCATTATAAATAACCATTTTAGCCTCATTATTTTTTGCTAGTTTCTTTTTCAAATCATCACTTTGTTTTTCAAAAGATACAATTTCATCCATTTTAGTTTCAACATTATATTGAATAGGAAGAAAGTCACCAAAGGTAATAATATGCCAAAGATCAAGATCTTTTGATTTCACATAAGTTTCGAATCGATTTTTCCAATAAAGAAAACCATCACTTTCAAATAGTGGTGGTCTTTGCATAGATTGACCTTCTAAATATTTTTCAGATTCCATTGATCGTTTCAAGTTTTAAAATACAGTTTATTTTAAAAATCTTTTTTAACGTAGCTCTGATGCCAATTGTGGAAAACTAGAAGGGGGGGTTGAATAGTTTTACGTCAATTTAAATTTATAAAAACTTTGTTTGATAAAAGCTTCGATTCTAGTTTATGTGAATTTCAACACTTGCACAACTCAAACAATATAATCTAGCTAACTAAACAATAATAACGTAAATATGAAAGTAATGAAAAGATAGAGATAGAGAGATCAAACCACAACACGCGATATTTATAGTGGTTCGGCTACGAAGCACCTCTTCGCCCTACTCCACTCCTCGAGTCACCTACTCGAGAGTTTTCTTCACTATGTCAACAAACTCCCTTTTGGCGGAGAAACCTTACACAACTTTCGCTTACACCGATTAACGACACTAAGCTAGATGTCGAGTTCTAATGGTAGCTAGAACCAATCTCACACCACAACACACCTTCTTCACACCACACCTTCTTCACAACACTACTACTACACTACTTCTTCACACCACAACTATTTCTACACTACTTCTATTTACAACTACTATCACACCTAGATCTATCAATTACAATCACAACACAACTATACAATAATAACAAGCTACACAACTAGTCTTCAATATTTCTTGGATTGAGATGAAAGGAGTATTCTTCTTCTTGCACTTTGAATGAGGGTGGATAGAATCACTTGGAAACAAGAAACTAATATGTTTATGATCAAAGGATTTAGGAAGATGATTTGAGAGAATTAGAACAGAAAGTTTTAGTGCGAAAAGGTGAGGAAAAAATCCAGATTTGAGCCAGTATTTATAGGCAAAGATTTTGACAGAGGAGCGTGGCCGGTCCCCTTTAAATTAAGGGGGCCGCCCAGCTGAAACGGCCAGAATCTTTGTCTTTTTCTGTGGAAAGTTTATTTGGAGAAATTTTAACTGAATTTGGTTAAAAATTTGAATCCATATAATTATTATGAAATAAACATTTTCTTTAATTTCCAATTATATTTTTCTTAAATATATAAAATGTTTATACCATTTTATATAATTTGTAATTAGTAAATAAACCTTCCTTTGATCATAAAATGTATTAGGCACTTGCTTATTCATACCTTAAGTGAATTAGTTGGATATAATGATATTTTGTAACTAAATACTTATTTACGTAATGATTTTATGTTTAATGATTTTACATTTTGTGATCGTCAAAACATAAGGATATCGATAAATATTAATAATGTTTTTTCGCATTATTTATATCAACAGTATCAATTCATAAGTCCAAGTGTAGAACTCACTCAAAAAGCTAGCTTGTAAGAGGAGGGGACACCTAGACTTATAAACCACCACCCAATCCCATACTTGGGCGATGTGGGATCGTAACACTATACTTGGTAGTAAGCTATGTACATGAGTTGCTAACGAAGCACAGTCCTGTAAATGGGTCATAATATACGTGCATTCTAATGCTAATGTCGATTTGGAGCTTATACTAATTGGAAAATGCAGGCCTTTGGTAATGTACGTAGGAGCTGGATCATTACAAGATGCATTATTAGTACAACATGAGGCACAACAATTGTCAGGAAGTTCCTGATGAATTTATAGACAACTTATATCCTAAGCATCAGTCATTAGCAACAATAAAGGAAAAGTTGCAAAATTTGTACAAAGTGTCTCCACGAATCAAACAGATTAATTTCTTAAGTGGTTTGTGTCTTTTAAATATCTTTTAGATTTAAAAATTTTCTGAATAAATTTTCAAGAATCAAGATATAATATATTTGCACCAAGTCTAATATCAAGATATAATATATTTTACAAGGAGTTATGGATGCCATGCGAGTTAAACCAAACAGTAGCTTTGAGTTGGCTAGGACGATTGGTAATACAAGCTGCAACCATGAACGATTTGAAAGCTGTGTCTCTTGAGCTTGGTGGCAAATCACCTTCGATGTCGTCATGAACTTCAATGTTTTATGACAGCCATAGAACCTAAGCTCCTAGACATCTGCATAAACTTGAAGGAGTTTTGACCACTTTGGGTTAATCTGATGAATTGTACAAGGTACATTATCTCTTTATATAATTGAAAATGTTGGATGGATAGTTTGTTTGTATTGAATCACAGAATGTTTTTGTTTGTGTTAGTAGGACGTGTTGAGGACTAGCTAGAATTGCTTTCAACCAAAACATAAGAATATCGCTATTAGGGAACTTGGCATGGGCTCATGTGCAAATGGACAAGTACAAAACACGAGGAGAAATATGTAGGTAAGTTTGTGATATATTCACATAGTGGTTAACATTTAAAACTCATAATACTTGGCTATTTTGATGAGCTATCATATTTTTTTTTAAAAGATACTGCCCTTTTCAATATTTAGTAGTTTGCAATTAGACAAACGAAAATGCAAATTAGAATGATGGTTTTTACGTTTATACATTTACGTTTCCACATAGGTTAACCTTTTTGATGCAGAGGTTTCTATGCTGACATATTTTCCCCATGAAGGTTCTTATTTACTGCAGGAATAATAAGAAGTTGGGTCGTGTTAGGACGTCGATCGACACTGCAACATGGTGCTGAAAAACACATTATTGGACAGGTTTGTTATTTATAAAAAAATAAATGATGTGCGAAACCATTTACTTTCTTAGTGGGCAAGGTAAGTTTGGGTTTCAAGCAGAACACTTTTTGTCCAAACATGTTGACTTTAAACAGAAAAAGAATACTTCAAACAACTTTTGACATGTTCATTCGACCCATTTGACATGTTCCTATTTTCATTATATGCGTTTGACATGTTTTGACTCTAGTCTAAAAAATTGCTATGAGGTATCACAAATATGTCATCTCCTACTAACCCCATTCTGACCCATTACCAACCACCTAACGTGTCCAATTTTTCACCTATAATCCGGTCATACATACCATTAAGTACTTCCTTTGTAATAGTGGCATATGGAGAGCTACGCATGAAGTACTTTAGTGTATGTGAGAAAGCCTAGAAGTTTGATCCTCCAAAATCCGCCTCACCATGTAAGGTTTTTTTATTTTTTTATTATTATTTTTTTAATACTGTTGTTATGCTGATATTAGATGAACTGAACTTAGATAATATATGCCGAAATGTTGATTATATAATCGAGTTGAGTTAAGAGCTTAAGGCGAGTTTAAAAATATCGACTAAATTAGTAGTATAGTTTATTGATAATAAAGTTTTCATTTTAGGATTAATAGTCGTGTTGAGTTGAGTAAAACTTGAATTGAACATTACGATAATGGCTCGAGTAGTTTAGTTTTTTAATTAAAGTTGAACTCAAGTTTGAAGCTCTGTTTGAACTTTGAAGTTCCTACCGATTATTGCATATTACAGAATCACCATTAGTGTGAAATTTTTGGCAATGCAGGTAAAGGCTAGGGATGCATGTGTTTTAGGAAGTACATCATTTATTTCGGTTAATAAAGATTGGGCTTCTAAAGTTCGCATGCACACATTTAAATTGTTGCAGGTCTTTTCTTCTCTTTGCAAATAAAGTTAATTTTCCAAGGAAGAGATTGCTTTTATTCGAGAAACTTTGGGTTATGTATTTCAAATGATACGGATTTTATTTTATTTTTATACCTAGGATTAATATAGATGGTGACATGAGGGGCTTTTGGAACAAGGTTGTTGTGAGTCGCTAATGTACGTATGTATTGAAACTGATTCGATGTGATGAATTGCTAATGTATACACTCAGGTGATATGAATAATGCTCTACAAGTGTACTCACAAATTGATTGGTTTTACTTAATCAGGTCATGTGACAAATTGATTTGTTTCCATATTGCTAACTTGATCAAATGCTTTTAATTATATAAAACACGCCTCAGCAAAAATATCGGAAATAATAACTCTGTATATAAACATCCTGCCACGAAGCGCGGATCTAAAAACCTCGTTAAGTACAACCAGCCTTTCAAAAGATACATGTATATCAAGTGCAACTAATGAATACATATGACATACATATATTTTCTTTTATGCGAAATTCTCAACATCCTTCACTTGACATACATTTAGTCATGTCAATTGTTTATCTCAAATGTGCATCAGATACGAAATGAGTATAGGTTCTAGGGTGTAACATGACACTCATAAACTTTTGTGGCCTAGGGTTAATTTTTGGAAGAAGAAAAAAAAAACATCGATCTTCCTTAAATGCACTAGCTAGTTTCAATGAAAGTTTTTGTATTTTTTTTTATTGGTTTCTTTGATTAATTTGTGTTTTGATTCTGTCACTTTGTTCAACTATCAATGTTTGAACTATGTCTTTTATGAGGAATTCTGGCCACCTTACTACTAGACCACTTTGCAGATGATAATAATGCTTGCAAAGGATGTTTTTTTACATGAGGGTTGGTTGGCTGATTCTGGTATCAAGATTGTTGCGCAGTGAGTTTGTTATTAGCGTCAGGTATCACTTTCAACACCCAACTTTCAGGCTTTTGTGATTAAATTTTTCGTGGGTGGGTTTGATGAATATGCGTACGTCGCGCCTTAGATTGACAAACTTTAGATGAGTCTTCGATTCATCTTGACCTGTTGGAATGATTTCTGTGTCTTCAAGTGCGAGTTAAACTAACAATATTCAATTGCTCATCGATGATTTTGACAACTTTGTATGTTAAAATTGTAGTTGTTAGAAAGTGACTTAAACTCTAAGGGGTTTTTGGTAAATTTGGTTTGTGACTTGTTCTACAAGTTTGATTCGAATTTGGTAACTAATCTATGATGGTTAGTTTTAGCCTATAAATAGGGATTGATGGCATTAGTTTTCTTTGTACCTTTTGAATTTGTTTTTGTTTTGGTACCTTTGAATTTGGTTTTGTATTTGGTTTGGTATTTGAATTAAGCTTCCGCTTCGTTTGTTTGAATTTGTTTGTTTCGTACTTTGAATTATCAACAAGTGGTATCAGAGCCAGGTTCGATTAGCCATGAAGAAAAGAAAAAAGAAAAAAAGAGGTACGTTTTGGGGTTTGTTTGGATTGAAGATCGTTTGTTGTTGATTTGCTTTTGAAGTTCGATTGTCAGATTTAGTATTAGAGAATCGATCTATTGGATAGAACTTTCAGAATTTGTCTTTTTCTGTGTGAAATTGGTTGGATTGTTTTGTTCGAAAGTTTGAAGTCAAATCCCAAAAAGGTATTGTTTCTTAATTGTTAATACACGGCTGGGTGGAATTGGGTCTTTGGATAAATCTTTGTTTTGTTTATTGGGATCTTTTTGCTTAGGTTTGTTTTAGTCAACGTTCTTAGATTGAAAAACATTGGTATTTGAAATTTGAAGATCGATTTGGTGTTTGAAGACTTGGTTAGAATCGGGTTGTTTGGAATTTGTTCGATCGTTGGAATTTGTTAGTTTGAAAAATTTGGATCTTCGTTCGTCGGGCTTTTGAAGTTGGTTGCCCGAATTTGATTGTCTTTGTTGAAGATCATTTGAGCCGATTTGTTTGTTTGGTTGACCGAGTTTGAATTTGTCGGTTAACGTTTTGTTCGTTTAGAAGATTATCGGAGTTTGTATTTGTTTTGGACCGTTTTTGGGAATTGATCGTTCATTTTGAAATAGGCTAGTATCTCTAGCGTTTGGAATTCGGAATTTGAAAATTTGAATTTGAAGACGAAAGATTCGTTTGGTTTGAAGTTTCGAATGGAGTTGAAGTCACGGTGGAGATTGTTAGAAAGTGACTTAAACTCTAAGGGGTTTTTGGTAAATTTGGTTTGTGACTTGTTCTACAAGTTTGATTCAAATTTGGTAACTAATCTATGACGGTTAGTTTTAGCCTATAAATAGGGATTGATGGCATTAGTTTTCTTTGTACCTTTTGAATTTGTTTTTGTGTTGGTACCTTTGAATTTGGTTTTGTATTTGGTTTGGTATTTGAATAAAGCTTTCGCTTCGTTTGTTTGTTTCGTACTTTGAATTATCAACAGTAGTGTTTTAACTTTTAGTATTGTTTTAGGTCAACATTTTCTTTAACGGTAACTAACTATGTGATAATATATACAACAAGAGGTACAATTTGGACCAGTGGAGGACCTAGGGGGTTCTCGGGAGTTCACAAGAACCTGATGGATGATGGATGTTCTTTGCCAAATGTAATATTTTTTTATTAAAAATCGTAGTTTTTTTCAAAATGAACCTGGTCACGGAAATTTGTATCACATAAATAATAAATACATCTCTTCTTAATTTGTTTACCTTTTTTTTTTTTTTTTTTTTTTTTGAAATCGTAGTTCATATTATTTAAGTTTGTAAAAAAGATTTGTGATTACTTAGAGTTCTGTTCCGCCCATGAATGGGGCACAAGATATTTGGTTTTAGTTGAACATTTTTATTAAAAAATATATATTACATATACCTTCTTGAGTTGAGATCTATGACAAACAAGGAGTATCTAAAGAATAAACTACAAGATCCCAACCATCCATCTTGTTTTCATCCAACGACAGAGATAAAAGCAGAATATAACAAACAAGGGCAAATCAGTAATTCCACATCTCTCACTAAAAATATCTCATTCTTCTCATTTAATACCTCACTTTCTCTCTCTCTATCAATAACACACACAGATTCACTTTCTCTCTTTCAAAATAAACACCGTTAGACCTTTCTCTTTCACCACCGCCGGAAAATCACCGTCGATCACACAAAATCAGACGAATCACCGTCGTCGTTCACACACAATCACCGGTTTAGATGAAGGTGAAGATGTGACGTTCCAGATGTCGAATTCAATGATTCGAAGTTGAGGTCGGTGACGGTGGTTTTGTCACCGGAAAGTGATTGGATAATCTTGAAGTATCAACCTTGCGGGAAAAGGTCAAACTTTTAAAAGAAAAAGTGAATGCATCCGAAACTAACTTGAGGAAAGCGAATGCTGCAAATGACTAGAACGTGTAACAGAAATGGGAATATAATAGAATCATTAAAAGGGAAGGTAGCCCAGTTGACCGAGTCAAACATTGAATTAAGTGAAGAATTATGATATATTAAAGGAAGCCACAAAAATAAAGGCAGAAAATGCCAAGGAACAATGTTTGTTGTTGACTAATACTAACTTGGAGTTGACTAAAGAAATTGACTTTTTGAGAAGTGAAGTTGAATCACTTTAAACTTCATTGAGCCGTGCTAATCTATACACTAAGATTTGTGCTTTTACTCTTTGAGGTTGAGTAGTAGTTGTCATTAGACTTTTTAACATGAACCAAATTTGATTGTATTTTGATATGGAAAGGAGTAAATCACATGTGATTATGTTGTTGTAGACTTGTAGTGTTTTGCTATGAAAAATATAAATCTCAAGTGATTTACATGTATTTTTATTTTGTTTGGCATAATATTACATTTGATTATGCATCGAAACAATTAATATTAAAAATACACTATTTATTAGTTTTGAGATTCTTCTACAGCAATCACATGTGATTTGTACAAAATCACATGTGATTCTTTGGTGAATCCCATGTGATTCTATTAACCACTTGTCATCAAAACAATTGATGAATTCTCAATTATACACACCGACTTCAAAATCCAAATAATTAACCTTTCCCACATGACTTTAATATTATCACATTAAAATCACATGTGATTTTAGCAGGCTCGCAATGTCGAGTCGAAAACCCAGGTTACAAAAAATAAATCACAAGTGATTTCACAAGTGACATGTGATCTTTAAAGAAATAAATCACATGTAATCTTCATAAAGTATACACTTTTTATTAGTTATGAGATTTGTAAATATTACATGTGATTTGTACAAAATCCCATTTAATTCTTTGGTGGATAATGTGTGATTCTCTCATAAAATAGTAAAGTGTACACTTTTTATTAGTTCTAAGATACTTTTACAACAATCACGTGTAATTTGTACAAAAATTCCATGTGATTCTTTGGTGGATCACGTGTGATTCTCTCATAAAATTATATTCTTTATTTGTTCTGAGAATTAAATTATCTTTCTATAGATATGCACTAGTATATACTTTCGACGATTTTTTTTTTCAAAATTTTCGTTCAGGAAAATCACACGTGATTTGTAAAAATCACATGTTTTTTTTAGTCTGTTTTTTCGACTCGGCATTGCGAGTCGACTAAAATCACATGTGATTCGGGAATAATCACATGTGATTCTATTTTAATCTAGAAAGTAGTTAATCACATGTTATTCTGTTTTTTTTGTCGTGATTCGTGTGTAAATCACATGTGATGCGTGTGTAAGTCACATGTGATTCGTGTGTAAATCACATGTGATTTAATCATCGTAGACATTATACAAACAAATATTAACGTCATAACTTTTGTCTTTGGTTTTTCACATTCTGGTTTGGTCAAAACTAACAAAAGAATCAAATAAAGAAAACACAAAATTTAAATTGAACAACAAAAGAGTGCATTCATTCAGAATCCGAACATCTCAAAGTACACATGTGTTCATTTTCATGTGATCCAAAACAAGCTAAATACATAAAACTAACTACAAGAAGTCTAGTTAAAAAAAAATAAATAAATAAAAAAAAAAAAAAAAAATTACTAAAGTAAATGTTAATAATAATTTTTTTTTATTAAATCACATGTGATATTTTTTTTTTAATTCGCGTGGAAATCACATGTGATTCTGTTTTAATATAGAAAGTGATTATGTTATTGTTGTGATTCGTTTGTAAATCACATGTGATTCGTGTGTAAATCACATGTGATTTGCGTGTAAATCACATTTTTTTTTTGTTGTTACTAAAGAAAATGATAATAGATGACACAAACTAGCTAGCTTTTTACATATATTTATTTGATTAAAATTTAAACAATGTAGCTCATTGTAGATAGTTTAAAAGCTCACTTTTTAATTTTTTATTCTTAATCTAAAACATGCACCTTGGAATACTAAAAAAGCCTCAACTTTAATTGGGTTATGTGTGTGGTGCATTGAGAATCCCACTTAAGTTGAATTATAATATATACGGTACAAAATAATGTAAATATATTATGTGTGTAACCATGTTTTCTTCCTCATTTCCACTATTATTATGCATTTCATCTTATGTATGTATGAGCCTCATCATCTTCACCACCATACTGTAAGGACAAAATGACAACCACCATCACCTTCACCACCATACTCCTCCTAATCACCATTGTCACCTCCACCCCAATCTTCGGTCTTGACACCTTCCTCTCCTACAAAATACCTCAATAAACTGACTCCATACTCTTGGTTCGGGGTTAAACCCCATATAAGCCAACACTGACAACACCATAGCTGCATCAACAACCCTTCCACTTTCATAAAGATCAACCAACAACTGATTTAATGTTTCTCAGGATAAAGCTCCACCAAACTTCTAAAACCAAAAATCAACAACTCATAGCCTCATTTACCATCTTTTTCATCTCACTCTAAGATCAAAACAAACAAAGATATGGCAGATCAACGAGCTCGCTGCCATAGATCCGGCCACCGCAGATCCAGCCGCCACAAATCCCGTCACCCCCGCCCCCACCTCCCACACACACACACATACAATCATCGGGAAAAAAATTCGCCGAAAAAATTGATTGGTGGCGCGATCAACGTCAGATCGATGGGTTTATGGTGGTTTGTGTGTGTTTTTACTCGTGAGTGTATGAGTGTAAGAATAAAAGAATGGTGAGTGAGAAATTACAAAAATGCCCCCTCTATCTTTTATTAATTTAAATAATCATTAAATCTAGCCATTGGATCAAAGTTAGATCAATGGTCATGATTGCTTACTTTGTTCTCTCATACCTTCTTTCATCTCATTATATTGTTAACTTCACATTTGCTATAAAACATATGTAAATCTTTGCCGCAACGCTATTTCCTAAAGAATTTAGACTTTCATGTCATAGCCAAATTGTCATTTTAGAGCTATATATGCACAAGATTATCACTATACTAATTGTCCTTATTATTGCTGTCGGTCTGTCCTATTTTTAAGGGGACAAGTGGCTGCCTTCTGGACCGTTCGATCTCACAACTTTTAATCTCAGCCGTCTTAATTCAACTTTTGATATTAGCTGTAGATTTCATCCCACGCATTCTCAGCCATCAGATGTAGAAACTGAAAAAAAAAACCGCCAAACCGTCAAACTTCTGTTGAAAGATTATAATGTAACTGCTCTCACACCTCTATCATATTTCTCTCTCTCACACTTCATTCTCATTATTTTTTCTTTCACACAAAAAACACACACCCACATCTCTAAATCTTTCACATAATCAGATATCAAAAACACAATCTTCTAAGATTTTCATATCTTCATTTTTCTGGATTGAATCACTAGAACATCTTCTTAATCCCAAAAAAATTTGTATAGGTGTAATTGATTTTTAATGAGATTAGTTTGCAGTTCGTTGGTGATCTCATCCACACAGATCGAGAAATTGTTTCTCAACTGTAACGGTTCCCTCCCACACCGAACCCCTTTTCCACTTAATTATCAGTAACCACCAAAGTTATTTCTCTTTGACAACCATTAACCGCCACCACCATTAGCCGCTTCCACCGCCACATCTGAAAACGTCGCCGCCACCACCTTCTGCAGTTCTAGAGAAATAACTCGTTGGATCCAAACATTCAGTTAAGGCGTAAAAGTATAGTTCAGAACATGCAAAATTTTCATATGGCGTGTGTAATATTTTGTTAGAGGTGGTAATGGGTGGGTTAGGTGGTTGGATAATCGGTTATAATCACTACTACAGTGGCAAAACAATATAACACGTAAAGTATAAAATGCTTGCATATTCTTTTATTATGGTTCTCTAGATGATGCTTAAAAATATATGAAATTTTTTCGGTGACGCTTGACCTGTTTCTGCATTTGTAAATTGATGAGTTGGTCCTTGGATCATGTGTCAAAATGGGTAACAATCTTATCTGGTCAAAAGTCAACACTTTCTATCCTTTTATCGTCTTAATGAAAAGATATCATGCATATTAAATCAATCTAAAGAATAAACTACAAGATCCCAACCATCCATCTTGTTTTCATCCAACGACAGAGATAAAAGCAGAATATAACAAACAAGGGCAAATCAGTAATTCCACATCTCTCACTAAAAATATCTCATTCTTCTCATTTAATACCTCACTTTCTCTCTCTCTATCAATAACACACACAGATTCACTTTCTCTCTTTCAAAATAAACACCGTTAGACCTTTCTCTTTCACCACCGCCGGAAAATCACCGTCGATCACACAAAATCAGACGAATCACCGTCGTCGTTCACACACAATCACCGGTTTAGATGAAGGTGAAGATGTGACGTTCCAGATGTCGAATTCAATGATTCGAAGTTGAGGTCGGTGACGGTGGTTTTGTCACCGGAAAGTGATTGGATAATCTTGAAGTATCAACCTTGCGGGAAAAGGTCAAACTTTTAAAAGAAAAAGTGAATGCATCCAAAACTAACTTGAGGAAAGCGAATGCTGCAAATGACTAGAACGTGTAACAGAAATGGGAATATAATAGAATCATTAAAAGGGAAGGTAGCCCAGTTGACCGAGTCAAACATTGAATTAAGTGAAGAATTATGATATATTAAAGGAAGCCACAAAAATAAAGGCAGAAAATGCCAAGGAACAATGTTTGTTGTTGACTAATACTAACTTGGAGTTGACTAAAGAAATTGACTTTTTGAGAAGTGAAGTTGAATCACTTTAAACTTCATTGAGCCGTGCTAATCTATACACTAAGATTTGTGCTTTTACTCTTTGAGGTTGAGTAGTAGTTGTCATTAGACTTTTTAACATGAACCAAATTTGATTGTATTTTGATATGGAAAGGAGTAAATCACATGTGATTATGTTGTTGTAGACTTGTAGTGTTTTGCTATGAAAAATATAAATCTCAAGTGATTTACATGTATTTTTATTTTGTTTGGCATAATATTACATTTGATTATGCATCGAAACAATTAATATTAAAAATACACTATTTATTAGTTTTGAGATTCTTCTACAGCAATCACATGTGATTTGTACAAAATCACATGTGATTCTTTGGTGAATCCCATGTGATTCTATTAACCACTTGTCATCAAAACAATTGATGAATTCTCAATTATACACACCGACTTCAAAATCCAAATAATTAACCTTTCCCACATGACTTTAATATTATCACATTAAAATCACATGTGATTTTAGCAGGCTCGCAATGTCGAGTCGAAAACCCAGGTTACAAAAAATAAATCACAAGTGATTTCACAAGTGACATGTGATCTTTAAAGAAATAAATCACATGTAATCTTCATAAAGTATACACTTTTTATTAGTTATGAGATTTGTAAATATTACATGTGATTTGTACAAAATCCCATTTAATTCTTTGGTGGATAATGTGTGATTCTCTCATAAAATATTAAAGTGTACACTTTTTATTAGTTCTAAGATACTTTTACAACAATCACGTGTAATTTGTACAAAAATTCCATGTGATTCTTTGGTGGATCACGTGTGATTCTCTCATAAAATTATATTCTTTATTTGTTCTGAGAATTAAATTATCTTTCTATAGATATGCACTAGTATATACTTTCGACGATTTTTTTTTCAAAATTTTCGTTCAGGAAAATCACACGTGATTTGTAAAAATCACATGTTTTTTTTAGTCTGTTTTTTCGACTCGGCATTGCGAGTCGACTAAAATCACATGTGATTCGGGAATAATCACATGTGATTCTATTTTAATCTAGAAAGTAGTTAATCACATGTTATTCTGTTTTTTTTGTCGTGATTCGTGTGTAAATCACATGTGATGCGTGTGTAAGTCACATGTGATTCGTGTGTAAATCACATGTGATTTAATCATCGTAGACATTATACAAACAAATATTAACGTCATAACTTTTGTCTTTGGTTTTTCACATTCTGGTTTGGTCAAAACTAACAAAAGAATCAAATAAAGAAAACACAAAATTTAAATTGAACAACAAAAGAGTGCATTCATTCAGAATCCGAACATCTCAAAGTACACATGTGTTCATTTTCATGTGATCCAAAACAAGCTAAATACATAAAACTAACTACAAGAAGTCTAGTTAAAAAATAAATAAATAAATAAATAAAAAAAAAAAATTACTAAAGTAAATGTTAATAATAATTTTTTTTTATTAAATCACATGTGATATTTTTTTTTTAATTCGCGTGGAAATCACATGTGATTCTGTTTTAATATAGAAAGTGATTATGTTATTGTTGTGATTCGTTTGTAAATCACATGTGATTCGTGTGTAAATCACATGTGATTCGCGTGTAAATCACATTTTTTTTTTGTTGTTACTAAAGAAAATGATAATAGATGACACAAACTAGCTAGCTTTTTACATATATTTATTTGATTAAAATTTAAACAATGTAGCTCATTGTAGATAGTTTAAAAGCTCACTTTTTAATTTTTTATTCTTAATCTAAAACATGCACCTTGGAATACTAAAAAAGCCTCAACTTTAATTGGGTTATGTGTGTGGTGCATTGAGAATCCCACTTAAGTTGAATTATAATATATACGGTACAAAATAATGTAAATATATTATGTGTGTAACCATGTTTTCTTCCTCATTTCCACTATTATTATGCATTTCATCTTATGTATGTATGAGCCTCATCATCTTCACCACCATACTGTAAGGACAAAATGACAACCACCATCACCTTCACCACCATACTCCTCCTAATCACCATTGTCACCTCCACCCCAATCTTCGGTCTTGACACCTTCCTCTCCTACAAAATACCTCAATAAACTGACTCCATACTCTTGGTTCGGGGTTAAACCCCATATAAGCCAACACTGACAACACCATAGCTGCATCAACAACCCTTCCACTTTCATAAAGATCAACCAACAACTGATTTAATGTTTCTCAGGATAAAGCTCCACCAAACTTCTAAAACCAAAAATCAACAACTCATAGCCTCATTTACCATCTTTTTCATCTCACTCTAAGATCAAAACAAACAAAGATATGGCAGATCAACGAGCTCGCTGCCATAGATCCGGCCACCGCAGATCCAGCCGCCACAAATCCCGTCACCCCCCGCCCCCACCTCCCACACACACACACATACAATCATCGGGAAAAAAATTCGCCGAAAAAATTGATTGGTGGCGCGATCAACGTCAGATCGATGGGTTTATGGTGGTTTGTGTGTGTTTTTACTCGTGAGTGTATGAGTGTAAGAATAAAAGAATGGTGAGTGAGAAATTACAAAAACGCCCCCTCTATCTTTTATTAATTTAAATAATCATTAAATCTAGCCATTGGATCAAAGTTAGATCAATGGTCATGATTGCTTACTTTGTTCTCTCATACCTTCTTTCATCTCATTATATTGTTAACTTCACATTTGCTATAAAACATATGTAAATCTTTGCCGCAACGCTATTTCCTAAAGAATTTAGACTTTCATGTCATAGCCAAATTGTCATTTTAGAGCTATATATGCACAAGATTATCACTATACTAATTGTCCTTATTATTGCTGTCGGTCTGTCCTATTTTTAAGGGGACAAGTGGCTGCCTTCTGGACCGTTCGATCTCACAACTTTTAATCTCAGCCGTCTTAATTCAACTTTTGATATTAGCTGTAGATTTCATCCCACGCATTCTCAGCCATCAGATGTAGAAACTGAAAAAAAAAACCGCCAAACCGTCAAACTTCTGTTGAAAGATTATAATGTAACTGCTCTCACACCTCTATCATATTTCTCTCTCTCACACTTCATTCTCATTATTTTTTCTTTCACACAAAAAACACACACCCACACATCTCTAAATCTTTCACATAATCAGATATCAAAAACACAATCTTCTAAGATTTTCATATCTTCATTTTTCTGGATTGAATCACTAGAACATCTTCTTAATCCCAAAAAAATTTGTATAGGTGTAATTGATTTTTAATGAGATTAGTTTGCAGTTCGTTGGTGATCTCATCCACACAGATCGAGAAATTGTTTCTCAACTGTAACGGTTCCCTCCCACACCGAACCCCTTTTCCACTTAATTATCAGTAACCACCAAAGTTATTTCTCTTTGACAACCATTAACCGCCACCACCATTAGCCGCTTCCACCGCCACATCTGAAAACGTCGCCGCCACCACCTTCTGCAGTTCTAGAGAAATAACTCGTTGGATCCAAACATTCAGTTAAGGCGTAAAAGTATAGTTCAGAACATGCAAAATTTTCATATGGCGTGTGTAATCTTTTGTTAGAGGTGGTAATGGGTGGGTTAGGTGGTTGGATAATCGGTTATAATCACTACTACAGTGGCAAAACAATATAACACGTAAAGTATAAAATGCTTGCATATTCTTTTATTATGGTTCTCTAGATGATGCTTAAAAATATATGAAATTTTTTCGGTGACGCTTGACCTGTTTCTGCATTTGTAAATTGATGAGTTGGTCCTTGGATCATGTGTCAAAATGGGTAACAATCTTATCTGGTCAAAAGTCAACACTTTCTATCCTTTTATCGTCTTAATGAAAAGATATCATGCATATTAAATCAATAAGTCTCCTTACTATTGTTCATTTTTTGGGAAAAAAATATGGTAATGGTAATTGACTAATTGCATATGAACTTTTTGATTTTGGGTTTGTGGATTAGATGTGCACTTAATGAATCATGTAGAATTATGGGTCAAACGAGTTGTGTACGAGTGAAAATTTGTTAATGAACGCATTTATCATCATTTACTACTATTATCATTGTGTCCTGGTTATGCAAAATGACTAATGTAAGATTCCATATCGCTCCATTGAGGGATATTTGCTCAGGGGGTTATGTCATGATTACATTTTTTTATTATATGCAATGTCCTGTTACATTCATCTGACATTGATGCTTTTAGGTTCCAGGATTGCCCGTTCCAATCGAGAACATGATTCTCCGATACGTCAAGTAAAAAGCTGATTTGTGGAGCGGACAAATGTTGCTCACTATAATCGTGAATGTTACGTAGGGGTGCCACAGTTACTTGTGTGAGTGCATGAAACAACTCCTTAATTCAGTATATAAAAGTTTGTTGACTTACTATTAGGAATCTAATATTAAATTTTTTGTTATCAAATTCAAGAGCAAGCTCAAATGCCGTTAGTGGATCGAATGGCAGGTGCAAACATTCCATCTTTGGATGCTATGGAGCAGACTCGTGTGCTAGCACACACTTTAGCTCAGTACAGCTATCCTAAATTTCAGGTTATTATCAGTATAAGATCCTATGCTTTTTAATCCTGTTCCTTCTTCGACTTACATGTTCATGATATTTCTTTAGTTTGTATGGCAAAACTGTTTTGATGTGTGTATATTTTAAGTAGAGTATGTCTGTAAAGATAGGCTTATCTGATCTTATCTTATGTCTTCAGGTTTGGGCTGGTCGTCTGTATGGAATTGTTGTTTTGTCGAACAGATGATGTTCTGTTGTTCTGTGAAACAAATGATGTCCAGAAGCTGGAATGTATAAGTTGGAACAAATGATGTTCAGAAGTTGTTAACTACATTTGAACAAAGTACAAGTGATATATTTGGGGAATGAAGTGAGCCTACACGTGGGTCGGTTCAGCATGGTCGGTTAAGTGTGGGGCGGTTCAGCATGGGACGGTTCAGCGGGGTCGGTTCAGCATGGTCGGTTCAGCGTGGGTCGGTTCAGCCAGGTTAGTTCAGCGGGGGTCCGATAAGTGGTTTTTGTGATGTAGGGTTTCAGATGCCGGGTATATGCTCATGGTTATTTATATGGTGTTACTTGATATGGTGTTACATATGTGGGTTTATTATAAGGGGTACTGATGATGGGTTTCTGGTCTCGGGTTCTGGTGAGTCCTATTTTTATACAGGTGACAATGGTACGTTTTTGTCTTTTAGTGCGGATGGTACGGAAGAATCTCAGCCCTCCATCTAGTAACCATCTGAAAAAGGCGGAGTGGCAATATCGTAAATATCCCATCTTTTTTTAAAATCGTTACTATCGTATTAGCTTTTTTTCTGAAAAAAATTCAAAAAAATCTGAAAAAAATTAAAAAAATAAAGAGGACAACAAATAATTAAGAATCGCTGAAAAAAATTTTAAAAAAAAAATTGTTTTCATCGTTAAAGGTATTGTGATTTTAGCGTATGATTTTGACTTTTTTACAAAAGTCAAGATCTGATCTTCACAAAACTTTTTTTTTAATCAGATTCTGATATCACATAAAAAGTCAAAATCAGATTCTGATATCACATAAAACTTTTTTTTTAATAAAAAATTTAATATCCCGTCTTTTTTTAAAATCGTTATTATCGTATTAGTTTTTTTTTCTGAAAAACATTCAAAAAAATCTGAAAAAATTAAAAAAATAAAGAGGACAACAAATAATTAAGAATCGCTGAAAAAAATTTCAAAAAAAAAATCGTTTTCATCGTTAAAGGTATTGTGATATTAGCGTATGATTTTGACTTTTTTACAAAAGTCAAGATCTGATCTTGACAAAACTTTTTTTTTTTTAATCAGATTTTGATATCACATAAAAAGTCAAAATCAGATTCTGATATCACATAAAACTTTTTTTAATAAAAAATTTAATATCACAATAACTTTTTTAATATCATAAAAACTTTTTCTTAATAAAAATTGTTAATATCGCCGTAATTATCATGCTTTCTTAATATCACTCTAATACTCATACATTCTTTTTCAGTTTTTTTAATATCACCGTAAGTTTTTTTTAATATCGTAATAAAAAAAAAAACAATTATATTAAGCTTTTCACTAATATCACGGTTCATTTTTACATGTAAAAAAGTTTAATATCACGTTGGTTTTACAATATCACCGTAGCTATCATGAGTTTTTAATATCACGGCTCATAATATTGTTAATATCACGGTAGAACTCATAATATGGTTAATATCACGGTAGCACTCATAATCAAAAAAAACAAAAAGTTCTCAGAAAAATCTGAAAAAATAAAAAAATGAAAGAAGATAACAATATTAAGGATTGGTCAAAAAAAAAAAAAAAAAAAAAAAAAACATTTTCATGGTTAATTGGTACCGTGATGATAGCGCTAGATCTTGACTTTTTTTTAAAATTCAAGATCAGATCTGGATTGGACGGACCAGATTGTAACACCCCCAAAATTTGATACAGCGGAAGACTCAACAAGCTTTCGGGGTGCTACGGGGATTGGTATCCGACACAAGACAATATAGAACGAGATAAAGTAAACATAATAAAAACACAACCAAAACGGGGTTTTAACGTTTACATTTATCCCAACATCATTCAGAGTCAGGCCCAAAATATCATAACAATAGGTCCAAAATTAATTATCAGAGTTTAGAAAAATAGATCCATAAACCATGAGCCTTGGCCGAGCCTTCCATTCCAAGCATCCGTATCATCACTTAATTACCTGAGAAAACGTGCTAAAAGTCAGCTTTCGCTGGTGAGATCATAGGTTTACATTCGTCTAACAATATAGTGGACATATAAGCAAAACGCTTGCTAGCTAGACTAAGGATTCGCTAAAAGCCTGCGGATACCCTCCGCTCCAACCTAACACACGGATACCCTCCGTTCAAACATAGATATTCGGGTAACCCCCGCAATACCAATAAATACTCGGATAACCTCCGAAGTATTAATAACCTATAGGTGCACACTACAGTTAGGGGTGGCAATTTCTGACCCGACACGAAACCCGACCTGAAACCGACACGAAAATTAACAGGTTCGGGTTGACCTAAATAGATTGTGGGTCAGGTTTGGGTCGACATATTTAACCCGTTTATTAAACAGGTCAGGTTCGGGTTGAGAATAAAATAAACAGGTCGACCCACCAACCCGTTTAATTTTTTTTTCTTAATTAAAAATTATTTATATTTAATTATACGGGTTAAATGTGTTAAACGGGTCGACCCACTAACCCGTTTAACCCATTTAACTCGTGTAATGTGCTAACTTTTATATATAAAACGGATTAAATGGGTCAACTCGAAACCTGTTTAACATATTCAGCCCATGTAACCTATTTAACCTATCAACCTAAGTATATATACGGGTTAAATGGATCAGGTTCGGGTTACGTGTAAACAGGTTAGGGTTGACATAGCTGACCCGATAATTTAAATGGGTCAGGTTCAGGTTGGGGTTTTCTGACCCGCCAACCTGACAACCCGAACCCGCCAACCCGAACCCGACCCGAATTGCCACCCCTAACTACAGTAACTAAATAAGCCAACCTTGAATAGTACACACGAACCGTGTGACTAAAGCTGACAATAACAAATAAGCCAACCTTGAATAGTACACATAAAATGTGACTAAAGCTGACAATACATCCTAGTCCATACGCATAGCAAGTTTTAGAAAGAATATAGAAGCGATAATAGTCCACATAAAATAATTTGCACGTTTCTCACCCCAAGTATTGAAAAAACATAGTTCAAGAGTAAAAATGGGGGCTATGACTCACCTCAAGTCAAGAAAATAGCAAGAAGAAGTCGGTAGAAATAAGATGTATAGTAACTCACGAAACAGCAACTACGGACTCGGCACGACCTAACAATATTAACTCGTTCAGAAAATCACTTCCTCAAATTCAAAATATTCCCAAACCCGGATGAGAATCCGTTTTATTTCCGAAAATCCATTTCGTATTAGTTTGGTGTATTTACGTTTGGTATCCATACGGGTGGTGGGTCGACACAAAACAAACCAAAAAGGTCACACAAAGGATAATAAAATAAACTATGGATCTAATATTAGCCCAATATATCATTTAAATAAATCGCCGAAGTTTACCAAATCCGTCGATTTGATAATCCTCATATTTATTTACGTAACATACCGTTCCAAGATTACACCCAATCCTAAAGCACATAGCATATAAATACTATATGGTATATATCGTAGTTTAATAAATTCCTCATATACATCGTTAAATTGGCCAGATTTCCCGATATATACATTCGCAATTTATTACACTTTACATATACCACAGCCTATGGGCGTCGTAGGATACGATGCCCATTAATATACTCATTTCGTATAACCAAATAACCCGGTTCAACCCTACGGTTAAGTGGTTATTTAGTTATAGAAAACGTTTATATTAATCGTCATATATCCGTGACAACACGAAAGTCACAAATAGAACTTACCTGAACTCGAGTGACAACGACTCCGCATAACTCGATAAGTTTACCCGTTATATATATATAAAATGACATTTTTATTAAATGTTTAATAATTGTCGAGAGTTCCCCGTTTTATAACACCTTTTTATAATAATACGTTCAATAATATTACGCCACTTTCGTAACCTAATATATATATAGTCGTATTATTTATAATATGACTCGTGATTATTATTATTATTAATATACGCGCCTATATAATTATATATCCGTTATTCACGTCTATATATTCATATAAACGTTTATATTATCAATAATTATTATTACGAGTTTTATTATTTACGTTTTAATTGTAATAGTTATCGAGTCATACGAAATGGTCACATGTCCGAGTCATGACTCTCGGCTCATTGTCCAAGTCCAAAGTAATAAGCAAATGTCATAAATACAAAAGTATCTCCGTCCAACACAATCCCAATCCACGTGCTACAACAATAGGGTCCGACTACGGCACCCGACTAACCTATCTCCGTCAATCTAAGTGACCGTCTCACAATCGGTCCCCAATATCCCAATTCGTCAACAACTCCTCAATATCACAATAAATCCATTGTCGAGACCACAAAAGGTCTCAACTCATCAAAAGCATTCGGCCGAAAATAAAAGTGCCACAACAATAACAAGCCTACACAAAACATAACAAGGAAATAAAAGTATCAACATGGATTAATTCCGGGTTGGTTTACCAAGCCAAACCCGAGCCTTTTGACTCACTTGAGTCTCGGCATACCACACGAGTCATCAAGACTCGAACCAAGACCAAGGGAACACCAAAAATAAGCTCCAAAGAGCCAACCAAAAACTGCCCAATCGACCCACTTGGGTCGCGGCAACAATAACCACAATCGACCAAAATAATAAGACTCAATCGAGTCAAAACAAACTCCAAGCAAATAATCATGAAAACATGAATCAAAGGCCACACAAGAATCAATAACGAGCCACAATGCTCGAACCACATCAAGCCGTGAGTCCTTGACTCACGGTTCACTCAACCCATCGAAGTAACACCAAGACCCGGATACCAAACCATTTTTCTTATATCAAAACATCATTTTCTAACAACATATATTCGATTCCCACAAAAATCATCCGTGTAACCACGGATTTAATACCAATTCGTGGCTCCCAAAAACCAAAGTCGGTCATACTCACCTCCTAGAACCTCCAAACGAATAGATCTAGTAAAAACAACAAAGTTGGGTCGGATTTAATAAGATTTCGAGGTGTTAATGTTGGTTATATGGTGTGTATAATACACCAAAAGAAAGAGAAATCGATAAGGAAGAAGATGGTGGTGTTTGTTTGGTGGTGTGGCCGGCGTAGTGGTGGTGGTGGCCGGAAATGATGACCGGCGGCTAGGGTTTTGTTAAGAAACAAATGAGAGAGAGAGAGGTGTGAATGTGAGAGTGTTGGTGTGGTTTGTGTGAACCGCCCGCCCCCCCCCCCCCCCCCCCCCCCCCCCCCCAAGGACCAATATGTAGTTTTTATATTATTATTTTTTCAATTAATAATAATAATGATAATAAGAATAATAAAAGTAATAATAATATTACTAGTATTAAGAGTGGGTAAAGTGGGTAAATGTAAAACATGTGGCCCGAAACCCGAACTCATTTCAAACTTTAATATCTCCCGAAAACATCTCATAATTACACAAATATCATCGGACTCGTAAAACGAATCATAAAATTTTTCGTTAGGTAAACCTAGTGCCAGAGTCAACGTAGTACCAGTGAGAATTTAAGAATACATCACCGAGCAATATCCAAAATGAATTATGAAAATAATTCACGAATTCCATAACATCATAGAAACATAATTATCCACAAAATAGGTCTTACAAGTTCGTTGTGAAATAAAATTCCAAATAAAAATTATAAACGAACTTTAACGTAATGCGGGTTTTCAAAATAACTCCCTAAATTGCCGGTTGTCACACAGATCAATCCGCACGTCCGCACTTAAAAATTGTATTCACACGTGATCCTCACTCTCTCTCTCTCTCTCTCTCTCTCTCTCTCTCTCTCTCTCTCTCTCTCTCTCTCTCTCTCTCTCTATATATATATATATATATATATATATATATATATATATATATATAAAGAATTACAATTGTTTGACTAATGTTTATTATGTTTTGAAATTTGCAGAAAGATCGAGGTGTGTCTCAAGTATCAACAAAGATTGTTTCAGTTTTGGGGGTTGGTTCAGCGGGGGTTGCTTCAGTGTGGGTTGGTTCAATGCGGTTTGTCCAGCGCGGGTTGGTCAGCGTGGGTTTGGTTCAACTTGGGCTTTTAGTTCAGCGCAGGTTTGGTTCAGTGATATGCAACAATCACTAATATGTCACAAGGAAGTTTGACCCGTGCACATGTTGAACAAGCGCACGCTGAATGAGGGCATGCTGAACGACTCAATGACCTGTGTACATGATGAACGAGGGCATGCTGAACAAGCGAACGCTTAAGGGCTCAATGACCTGTGCACATGCTGAGCGTGGGCACTCTGAACAAGCGCACACTGAACAAGCACACGCTGAACAAGGGCATGCTGAACAAGGGCATGCCGAACGAGGGCACGCTGAATGGGGGCACGCTAAACGAGAACACGCTGAAAGAGCACACGCTGAACGAGCAACTTTGACCAAACAAATCTGGAACGTCCATTTCCTCAACTTTAAATCTGGACAGTAATAATTAGGTAACCATTAGATTAAATCCTGACAGTCTGATCAAATAACTGCCTCACTTCTCCACTCTATCATCAGAAACCATTCTCCCAATCTTCTTCATTAAACTATCATCTAAAACTGCCACTCCTTTTTGTATTCCTTATTTCTATTACTCCGTTTCTTTCTTAGTGTTACTGTGAAGCCATCATCCGAGTTGTGAAAGAATGTCAACTGGATTGGAGCTAGATGCGATTTTTGGGAAGCATGGTGTTAATATTTATACCCTCTCAACAGGTTTTCTTTCATTGTGATGTTTATTTTTAAATTTTTAAATTTTAGTTCGTCAATATATCGGGTATTCATACTTGTGACTTGTGACTTTCATGCAGATCCGGATATGTTAGAAGGCTGTAATGGAGGAATGACTTTTCTGGAATGCAGATCACATTTTAGCATATAGGCTTTGATGAAGGTGGTGTTTGATTTTGTTTTCTTTTTAATTTAATAAGCTACTATATTTTATTTTACCCGATAGATCTGTTATATAGAAACCATATATCCCGGATTTCGTGTCTTCTAATAACCAATTTATATATAGAGTATGTCTGTAAAGATACTTATCTGGTCTTATCTTATGTCTTCAGGTTTAGGCTGGTCCTCTTTCTGGAACTGTTCTGTGGAACATACGATGTTCAGAAGCTGGAACATATAAGCTGGAACATACGATGTTCAGAAGCTGGAACATATAAGCTGGAACAGATGATGTTCAGAAGCTGGAACATATAAGCTGGAACAGATGATGTTTAGAAGTTGTTAACTACACTTGAACATAGTACAAAAGTAACATATTTTGTGAATGAGGTGAGCCTACACTCTGAATGAACACACTGAACAGATATTGATGAAAAATGTTGTTGAACGAACACACGCAACACAAGATGAATGAACACCCACTGAACGAAACAAACTCACGCTGAACTAAGCAAACCCATGCTGAATGGACTTGGTTCATCAGCAACTTGGTTCAGTAACAACTAGGTTCGGCAATTTGGTTCAGCACCAACGCGGATCAGTACCAACGTGGTTCAGAAGCAACTAGGTTCATCAACTATGTTCATTAACTATGTTCGACAATTCTTTTGGATTGTGATGCTTTAAGGTAAACTTTTATAATGAAAGTTTCCTCATTTATATTTTTCTTTTGGTCTTTTACTATTTTTTTCCTTTTAACTTTCTGATGCGGGTTGATGACTCGATTTGCTGTTGCAGCTTGCCGCTTGCTTTTTTTTATTTGTTTAAAGATTAGATCTTTTTTTTCTTTTTTATTTTTTTTATTTATTTGTTTTTTTTTTTTTTTTTTTTGGTTTAATATTTTGGGGGTGTTTGGGTTTGCTTATTGAGAAGTTTAAATGTGTTGTTTAAAGGGTGTGTGTGGTTTAGTTATGGAGTGTTGACAAAATGCGGATGATTATGAGAAAGAGTGGTTATTTGTTGTGTTCATCTTAGGTGCAGTTTTAATAAAAGTAGGTCAAGATAATTGTAGTGGTTGTTACCGTTAATCGTGTTTTTTCTTTTATGTTTTTTTGTTCATTTATAGAAATTGGAATTTGTGTGAAATACATGAAATACAGTAAATAATATGTACGCAAGGGATACTTGATGTGGCAAACTAAACGAGTCACAACAGGTTGGATTTTACAAAACTCTAATCTTTGAATAATCAGTGAATCATGGTTTAGTGTCATTGTTCAGTGGCCTGGTTCAGTGGCGTTTCAGTGTCATTTTTCAGGTTCAGTGTCGTTTCAGTGTCATGATTCAGGTTGAGTGTCGTTTCCATGGCATGGTTCAGGTTGAGTGGCATGATTCAGATTGAGTGGCATGTTACATGTTCACTGGAATGGTTCATGTTCAGCGAGGTCGTTTATTTTTTTGAATTGCAAACGAAACAGGCTCTAAGTATTTTTTATGCAAGTATAGCTAAAATGATCATGACAGTAAATGTTTTCAATCATTTATTACTCAGTAAATGTGACTCCGCTTCGCTGATGTTGATAATTGATGCTGATGTTGGCGATGTTGTTATTGATGCTGAAAAGGATGAAGTTACAGGTTTGATCATGTTGCTGTTAACTTTCGATGCTGTTAACTGTTGGTGATACTGATAAAAGATGCTACAGCTGCTGATGCTGATAACAACTGTTTATACTGATTACTATTGATGAAGTTGCTGTTGCGAATACTATAAAAGATGAATAAGTTACTGGTTTTGCTAATGCTGATGCTCTGGTGATATGATATTATCAGTATAGGAGGGTGAAATTCTTGGTTTCCAGCGAATGCGCTGGATCGTTTCTTTTTGCTACTCCGTGCTAGGATCATAGGTCAAGTATTGTATTGTTTTTTTTTTAAAATTTCAAGGATTGTTTTAGGACAAGGTTCATGTGGAGTAACATAGCTACTTGGTTAATGGGTGACAATATAATTGTGTTATGAAAAAATTATGATATATGATGATTTATTAATGGGTGCAAAGAACTCGAGTCAAATTGTATGTAAAGGTCGTGATTAAGTAATGAGATAAAGTGGTCTCAAGGTTTTGTTACCCGTGTCTCAAGTTTTTGGTACGTGTTTTCATTTATCTATATATTAACTAGGTGTCCTTTTTGGTCGTGCTACCACTACAAAAATGGGATCGATTTGGGTCGACAATGTCGACCCAAACAATGAAGTGGGGTCGTACCAAACGATTTGGGTCGACAATCTCGACCCTTTTTGGTTGTACCATTTTCCTCGTCTCAAAAACGTTTGGGTCGACATATTTAAAACGAATGGCACGACAAAGAAAGAGGACCCACTACAAAGTCAAACATGAATATTACGTTTGGAACGACATTGTCGTTCCAAATCTTTATTTATTTTTTGAAAATCATTTATTTAAATACTAAAAATATTTTGGAAAATGCCCAATGGAACGACAATGTCGTTCCAAACGTTGATTTATTTTCCGTTTTTTAGTTATTTAAATACTAAAAATATCCCAATGGAACGACAATGTCGTTCCAAACGTTTATTTATTTTTTGAAAATCATTTATTTAAATACTAAAAATATTTTGGAAAATGCCCAATGGAACGACAATGTCGTTCCAAACGTGTATTTATTTTTTGAAAATCATTTATTTAAATACTAAAAATATTTTGGAAAATAACGATTGGAACGACATTGTCGTCCCATTTTGTGAAGTATGCAAAAAAAAAAATGCAGCAGCAGCCTGCATTTCCAGGTTTTTTCCGGAATATTTTCCGGAAAAAACCTACCATTACACAAGCTGTAAATCAACCAATATCCGCAATACCAATTCGGCAATATGATACAATACCAAATTACTCATCTATAACTTAAATTCGACAAATACGATACAAATTAAACTAACAAATACGAACTTAATACAAAAACAAACCAAGATTCGGCAATATATAGATTCTAGTATTACATAACTAATAACAAATACGATACAAATTAAACTACGTCTACGCCTGTTAGGAGATAAATTACTTACATAAGCCGTCTCGTTTTCACATAACTAATCATATTCACATTCTAAAAAAAGTCACATAACTTTAATACCATACTAACCAAAAGAGGTGGAGCTATTGTCCTGTCCCGGCTGTCCCGGCTAACCAAATACAAACACATAAAAAAAACAACCTAATTAATAACAACTTTTTACGACTACATTGTCGTCCCAAAACACATTAACACAATAAAAAAACCATACCTTTAAACTAACACGAACACAATTATTACAAGATCTTGTAGGTGGCTGTGGTGGTGTCGATGGGCTGCTGCCGGCGGTGGTTCACGGTGGTGGGCTGCTGCTGCGGTGGGCCATCTAACCAACACAAACACAACATACAAACAATAATTAAACAAACAATAAATAAAGAAAACATAATTAACAAACATAATTAAAAAATAATAATAATAACATACCTTTATACAAAATAAATTAACAAAAATTAAACAAAGAAAAAAGAAAAAGATGAAAAACGTGCGCAGTGGTGATAGTCGTGTCGAATGTGGTATTAATTTGGTTATGGTGGTGTCGAATTGAAGAAGAAGATGAATGAAGAAGATGAATATAGCATGGGGTTTTTTTTTTTTTTCGGTAAAACTGAGATGAATAGATCTGTCAAGGGAATATCAATAATTGATCCAAAAGGGACGACATTGTCGTCCCAAGGGTTGTGGCGGGGTTATTAATTTCGTGGCGGGTTGATTCAATTTTTCGTGAAAATTTTTGGTGAAAACAAAAGGGACGACATTGTCGTCCCAATGGTTTAGTCATATTTAAAAAAAACCAAACTGGTGTGAAAATATTTGGTGAAAACAAAAGGGACGACATTGTCGTCCCAATGGTTTAGTGATATTAAAAAAAAAACCAAATTGGGGTGAAAATTTTGTGCAAACAAAAGGGACGACATTGTCGTTCCTTTTGTATATTAAAAATGATTTAAGTAATATCAAAAAGATTAAAATTGATTTAAATTAGTTATAAATTATTTAAATAAATAAAAAATGATTTAGTTAATATTAGATAAATTGAAAAAAAATGAAAAAGATTTAAATTAATATTAGATAAATTGAAATTTATTTAAATTAATATTAGATAAATTGAAAATTATTTAAATTAATGTTAGATAAATAGAAAATGATTTAACTTTAGTTATAAATTATTTAGATAAATTAAAAATGATTTAAATTAGTTATAAATTATTTAAATAGTATACGAATGATTTAAATTAAAAATCATTCTTTGTCCGGCTAATATGATCCACACATTCATCCGTTTAACATGTTATGCATATCCATAACAACTCGACTCATCCGTTAAACATGTTATGCATATCCGTAACAACTCGACTGATCCGTTTAACATGTTATGCATATCCATAACAACTCGACTTAAACATGTTATGCATATCAATAACAACTCGATTCATCCGTTTAACATGTTATGCATATCAATAACAACTCGATTCATCTGTTTCGTTTAACGAATGAGTCGAGTTGTTTCGTTTGCTTGTCGAGTTGTTTCGTTTGATCTGTTTCGTTTGCTTGTCAAGTTGTTTCGTTTGAGTCTGTATGAAATGAGCCGAGATGTTTAACGAATGAGCCGAGATGATATGGTTATACAGGAGATGTTTAACGAATGAGCCGAGCAATTATGGAACTCGTGCTCAACAACAACGTTCCAGCTTATCTTGTTCTAGTTTGAAAGATGCAACTCCTAACTATGGGCCAAGTGTTAACCACAATGTCTCACCATACGTAAAGCAGTTTATTAACTCGCCTGTTTTGTTTAACAAATGAGCCGAGATGATATGGTTGTACACGAGATGTTAAACGAATGAGCCGAGCAATACTGGAACTCGCGCTTAACAACAAAGTTCCAGCTTATCTTGTTCTAGTTTGAAAGATGCAATTCCTAACTATGGGCCAAGTGTTAACCACAACGTCTCACCATGCGTAAAGCAGTTTATTAACTCGCCTATTTCGTTTAACGAATGAGCCGAGATGATATGGTTGTACACGAGATGTTAAACGAATGAGCCGAGCAATACTGGAACTCGCGCTCAACAACAAAGTTCCAGCTTATCTTGTTCTAGTTTGAAAGATGCAATTCCTAACTATGGGCCAAGTGTTAACCACAACGTCTCACCATGCGTAAAGCAGTTTATTAACTCGCCTGTTTCGTTTAACGAATGAGCCGAGATGATATGGTTGTACACGAGATGTTAAACGAATGAGCCGAGCAATACTGGAACTCGCGCTCAACAACAAAGTTCCAGCTTATCTTGTTCTAGTTTGAAAGATGCAACTCCTAACTATGGGCCAAGTGTTAACCACAATGTCTCACCATGCGTAAAGCAGTTTATTAACTCGCCTGTTTCGTTTAACGAATGAGCCGAGATGATATGGTTGTACACAAGATGACTAAACGAATGAGCCAAGCAATTATGGAACTCGTGCTCAACAACAAAGTTCCAGCTTATCTTGTTCTAGTTTGAAAGATGCAACTCCTAACTATGGGCCAAGTGTTAACCACAATGTCTCACCATACGTAAAGCAGTTTATTAACTCGCCTGTTTTGTTTAACAAATGAGCCGAGATGATATGGTTGTACACGAGATGTTAAACGAATGAGCCGAGCAATACTGGAACTCGCGCTCAACAACAAAGTTCCAGCTTATTTTGTTCTAGTTTGAAAGATGCAATTCCTAACTATGGGCCAAGTGTTAACCACAACGTCTCACCATGCGTAAAGCAGTTTATTAACTCGCCTGTTTCGTTTAACGAATGAGCCGAGATGATATGGTTGTACACGAGATGTTAAACGAATGAGCCGAGCAATGCTGGAACTCGCGCTCAACAACAAAGTTCCAGCTTATCTTGTTCTAGTTTGAAAGATGCAATTCCTAACTATGGACCAAGTGTTAACCACAACGTCTCACCATGCGTAAAGCAGTTTATTAACTCGCCTGTTTCGTTTAACGAATGAGCCGAGATGATATGGTTGTACACGAGATGTTAAACGAATGAGCCGCGCAATACTGGAACTCGCGCTCAACAACAAAGTTCCAGCTTATTTTGTTCTAGTTTGAAAGATGCAATTCCTAACTATGGGCCAAGTGTTAACCACAACGTCTCACCATGCGTAAAGCAGTTTATTAACTCGCCTGTTACGTTTAACGAATGAGCCGAGATGATATGGTTGTACACGAGATGTTAAACGAATGAGCCGAGCAATGCTGGAACTCGCGCTCAACAACAAAGTTCCAGCTTATCTTGTTCTAGTTTGAAAGATGCAATTCCTAACTATGGACCAAGTGTTAACCACAACGTCTCACCATGCGTAAAGCAGTTTATTAACTCGCCTGTTTCGTTTAACGAATGAGCCGAGATGATATGGTTGTACACGAGATGTTAAACGAATGAGCCGAGCAATACTGGAACTCGCGCTCAACAACAAAGTTCCAGCTTATCTTGTTCTAGTTTGAAAGATGCAACTCCTAACTATGGGCCAAGTGTTAACCACAATGTCTCACCATGCGTAAAGCAGTTTATTAACTCGCCTGTTTCGTTTAACGAATGAACCGAGATGATATGGTTGTACACAAGATGACTAAACGAATGAGCCGAGCAATTATGGAACTCGTGCTCAACAACAAAGTTCCAGCTTATCTTGTTCTAGTTTGAAAGATGCAACTCCTAACTATGGGTCAAGTGTTAACCACAATGTCTCACCATGCGTAAAGCAGTTTATTAACTCGCCTGTTTCGTTTAACAAATGAGCCGAGATGATATGGTTGTACACGAGATGTTAAACGAATGAGCCGAGCAATACTGGAACTCGCACTCAACAACAAAGTTCTAGCTTATCTTGTTCTAGTTTGAAAGATGCAATTCCTAACTATGGGCCAAGTGTTAACCACAACGTCTCACCATGCGTAAAGCAGTTTATTAACTCGCCTGTTTCGTTTAACGAATGAGCCGAGATGATATGGTTGTACACGAGATGTTAAACGAATGAGCCGAGCAATACTGGAACTCGCGCTCAACAACAAAGTTCCAGCTTATCTTGTTCTAGTTTGAAAGATGCAATTCCTAACTATGGGCCAAGTGTTAACCACAACGTCTCACCATGCGTAAAGCAGTTTATTAACTCGCCTGTTTCGTTTAACGAATGAGCCGAGATGATATGGTTGTACACGAGATGTTAAACGAATGAGCCGAGCTATACTGGAACTCGCGCTCAACAACAAAGTTCCAGCTTATCTTGTTCTAGTTTGAAAGATGCAACTCCTAACTATGGGCCAAGTGTTAACCACAATGTCTCACCATGCGTAAAGCAATTTATTAACTCGCCTGTTTCGTTTAACGAATGAGCCGAGATGATATGGTTGTACACAAGATGACAAAACGAATGAGCCGAGCAATTATGTAACTCGTGCTCAACAACAAAGTTCCATCTTATCTTGTTCTAGTTTGAAAGATGCAACTCCTAACTATGGGCCAAGTGTTAACCACAATGTCTCACCATGCGTAAAGCAGTTTATTAACTCGCCTGTTTCGTTTAACAAATGAGCCGAGATGATATGGTTGTACACGAGATGTTAAACGAATGAGCCGAGCAATACTGGAACTCGCGCTCAACAACAAAGTTCCAGCTTATCTTGTTCTAGTTTGAAAGATACAACTCCTAACAATGGGCCAAGTGTTAACCACAATGTCTCACCATGCGTAAAGCAGTTTATTAACTCGCCTGTTTCGTTTAACGAATGAGCCGAGATGATATGGTTGTACACAAGATGTTAAACGAATGAGCCGAGCAATTATGGAACTCGTGCTCAACAACAAAGTTCCAGCTTATCTTGTTCTAGTTTGAAAGATGCAACTCCTAACTATGGGCCAAGTGTTAACCACAATGTCTCACCATGCGTAAAGCAATTTATTAACTCGCCTGTTTCGTTTAACGAATGAGCCGAGATGATATGGTTGTACACAAGATGTTAAACGAATGAGCCGAGCAATTATGGAACTCGTGCTCAACAACAAAGTTCCAGCTTATCTTGTTCTAGTTTGAAAGATGCAACTCCTAACTATGGGCCAAGTGTTAACCACAATGAGCCGAGATGATATGGTTATACAGGAGATGTTTAACGAATGAGCCGAGATGATATGGTTATACACGAAATGTTTAACGAATGAGCCGAGATGACTATAGAGTTCTATACAATGCTAATGACTATAGAGCTCCATACAATGCAAGTATTTATACGAAAACAATGCATGATATGGTTGAGCACTTTTAAAAGTCCACAGTACAATGCATGTGGAATGACGTATTGGCCCTTTATTTAGTATACATCCAAGCCTCCTTTGTCGTATTAGTTTTTCTATATCGAAGCTGTAAATAGGTATTATATTGATTACGTTTTAACATCAAAAATATTTTTGATTTTGATAAATAGTAAAGTATTGATTTTCTAAATTTTTTAATTTATGTAATTTTTAAAATTAATTTTTACTCTAACATATAATTTTAATATTGATTTTAAATTAAAAACTGATTTAAAAAGCTTTTCAATTAAAAAAAACAAATACACGCAGAATGGGTCGACATTGTCGTCCCATTCGGCTTTTAAAAAAGTTTTAATATTAATTTTAAATTAAAAACTGATTTAAAAAGCTTTTCAATTAAAAAAAACAAATACACGCAGAATGGGTCGACATTGTCGTCCCATTCGGCTTTTAAAAAAGTTTTAATATTAATTTTAAATTAAAAACTGATTTAAAAAGTTTTTAAATTAAAAAAAAACAAATACACGCAGAATGGGTCGACATTGTCGTCCCATTCGGCTTTTAAAAAAGTTTTAATATTAATTTTAAATTAAAAACTGATTTAAAAAGTTTTTAAATTAAAAAAAACAAATACACGCCGAATGGGTCGACATTGTCGTCCCATTCGGCTTTTAAAAAAGTTTTAATATTAATTTTAAATTAAAAACTGATTTAAAAAGTTTTTAAATTAAAAAAAACAAATACACGCCGAATGGGTCGACATTGTCGTCCCATTCGGCTTTTAAAAAAGTTTTAATATTAATTTTAAATTAAAAACTGATTTAAAAAGTTTTTGAATTAAAAAAAACAAATACACGCCGAATGGGTCGACATTGTCGTCCCATTCGGCTTTTAAAAAAGTTTTAATATTAATTTTAAATTAAAAACTGATTTAAAAAGTTTTTAAATTAAAAAAAACAAATACAGGCCGAATGGGTCGACATTGTCGTCCCATTCGGCTTTTACTTTGACTGTTTTTTTGGTAGAAAAAATAGTGGGCCATGGGCAACATTTGGGACTACAATGTCGACCCAAACGTTTGGCTTGTCCCAAACCTTTGCTATTGGTGTAGTGTACGCTGACCCCGGTAGGTTCGTATGTGCTTCTTTATGAACATTTGGAAAGAGGCATATTGGTGTTGGTTAGTGGTGTATCAGATATTTTTTTATGGTGCCACTCAAGTTCCTTGATGGTTTCTACTGGTGTAGTGCAAACATTGGTTAGCGACACATAAAGCATGTGCAAATCTAATGTGACTATTGCAACAAATGATATACAGTTACGGGAGATAGATAGGCATATAAGCAATGCTACCACTTTAACAACACTGTCTTACATTTTTATACAATTCATACCAATGCATCTTATATGCATTTCTACAAAAAATTACCCATATCAGTATTTGTGAATGTCAAGAAAGCGGTTAATTCAAACCCACAAGAGAGGGGAGTAGGGATAGACTACTAATTCTTTGACAATATTTTTTTCTATTTAAAACCCAAGAGTGGATGTAGGTGAGAATACAATATCTTTCTACATTTCTTGTGAGCATCAGATTGAAGATGTAATACCTATTACATTGAGTCAGTAGTTTGCAAAAATGGTGCAAGTGGCCACTGTATTAGAGGGGAGTCACCTTGGTTCCCTACATGGCCTCAATATGTAAGTAGCAAACATATTGGGAAACTGCCAAGACCAATCTTTTGTAGTCGTTTCCCAATCGGCTTTGTTGAACATGCCCATCTTCCAAAACCTGAACAAGCATTCTCCATAGTCTCCTTGGATCAGGATTGATATCTAAAACATATGAAACCAGTCTCGACCTTTTACCTGCAATGTAAAAACTACATGTGAGGTATAGGATTCCATATTTTATAGAAAAAACGAGCAGCATTGCATATTGTTTACTTAAGTTTGAGAACACATAATCTGTATACCCCTTGGCCTTAATGGTTATAATGGTCACATTAGGGACAAGTATGCTAGAAAACCATGAAAAGAAAGTCACGATCATGGTCTTAAGTCACAACCATCATATTAAAAATGCAAATTCAAAAAAGTTAAAAGGTTGGTATCGTACATTGAACACAACCAACAGCTCAAAGAAGCAAAACATTATTGTGTACAACCTTTTCCCAAATTTAGATATATGTCATATTTTTTTTTTAGATCCATGTAGTAATGTTTTGAATACATTATTTTTTTTAGATCCACATTTATATGCATCCTAAAAATGATTTGTATTAATCTTTTATTAACTTTTTTCAATTATTATAAAAGATAATTCTTTATACGTTTTTTTAAGTATTTCAAAGTGATATTGTTTTATTTTTTTTGTTTTTGTTTAATGTTTGAATGATGGTTTAAAGTTATTCGACAGCCAAGTTTTTAGTTTATTGGTGGCTAGATCTCCCTAAATCTATTATTGCTCAATTTATTTGTGTCATACAAAATGTGTGCTCAATATGAATAACAGAAAAATAGGACACAAATATTTCGCCCAGTAAATAATTTCTTTGACATCGACTCCAACCATATCTTCTGCGTATTAAATGTATAAAATTTTGTAAACCAAAAGGAGGATGGACTTTTATTAAATGGGTGTTTTAAAGATGTTGGCCAATAAAGTCTCAATTTAAACGTGTTTGTGTTGGTAATGTTAAATTATATGATATAAAACTCTTCCAAATCTTTGTTGATGTCATCATACAAAAAAACTTATTAGCTCATAGTTGGTCTTCACTTTCAAAGTTTTTGGACAGTTAAGTTTTTAGTTTATTCATGTGTTATGTAAATAATAAATTATGTGATATAAAATTGCCCCGATACAACGTACGGGTATTATGCTAGTTGAATCTTATTATCATAAACACATACAACTATTAAAGGAAAACATTTTCGAAAAATAAGAAAAGATACAGTTATGAACATATGATCACTATAAACATGGTTAGAAAATAACTAAATGGCGTAAAGTGCATAACATTTTGGTTCGCAAATTATGTTTCTATAGATGATATATGTAAACCAAATAGGTATCTATATTTCCATAAATTTGTTCTTTGCTTCATACAACATTCATTGTCGCCATGGACAGACTCCCTGAAGTCCTACTCTTAGAAATACTGAGTCGACTCGACGACTCAGCAGATGTAGCACGATGCAGAATCGCATGGAAGAGTTTCAATAAACTTTATCCATGCCTTCGATCAATCAATCTTAGATGCAATTTGAGAATGTACTTCCATTCAAGTTGTAGGGTTTTGAAATCATCAAAAAGGATTACATCCAAGTCAATTTTTCGTAATCCTTTGTTATGCCTGAATCCAAGTTATAAGGTTACTCTTGATAAAAAATCATTTAACCAATCCCGTCTTCCTCGAGGTATGGAGAAGATTATTCTGGATCTTATATCGAATATGGAAGTTGTTGAATCCATGTGTATCAGCCTCGAGGATGAGACCCAAGATACGTGGTACTACTATTATATGATGGATAATAAGGATGATGATCTACACTTCACTGAAGATGCTTTTGTTCTAAAGTTGTTGCCTAGGATCTCCAAACACTTGAAATCTCTTTCATTATCTAGCTTTTCTACGCTTGAGTTTTCGAATGTATTGACGCTGGTTTCTTTGTATTGTAAGTTGATTGTAAATTATGCAGCAATGAATAACTATGTTCATGTTTCACTATATATTCAGAAGCTAATTAATGTTTAATAGTTACTACATAAATAATCTAATCCCTTTGTCCCAAACTTTAGTCCCCCTTACTATTTTGGTTTGCACTTTCATTTTTCAACGAATCAAATTGGTTTTTAAAGGTTAACATGACATGCTATTGGTGTACAATGATCCCCTCTTTTCTTAAGCTGCAAGTAATATAAAAATGGAACTTATAATCTGGGACAAATTGAGTATCAAAGAGTGAAACACTATGTACATGTTTAATGTTATCAGTTGAGCTTAAAATTAATTTTTACTGTTGATGAAGGTCATAATCTTGTCGAACTAAAGGTTGCGCGTGCATGGCTTTCCATGAGTAATCTGAATCCGATGCCAATGCTAACAAGTTTGACTCTTGAATCTATATACTTTGAGTACAACAATTTAACCACATTGATTAAGTGTTTTCCTAATCTTGAAGTTCTTAAGTTGATAGATATCTCAGGAGTCGAGTTTCCTATTATCCACCTTCTCAACCTGAAAACCTGTCACTTGCACATGTCTCCCTTTTCTTATGCCCCATATTCGATGAGCCTAATCACACCCAACCTTATCACACTAAGAGTTGAATCTAAAAGGTCCATAGAATTTACTGTTGATGCTCCCATGCTGTCTCACTTACATCTTCTCCTTGTTCATCCAAACAAATCACTAGTCATAAAGTCTAAAATTCTGAAAACAGTTTGGATAAATTCTAAACTCCTTGGAACCTTACTCGATACATTCCACCATAGATCAGTGGATAAACTTACTCTGGATTCATCACGAAAATGGAAAAATCATATTGATTTTAGCTACGTCCTGTATAATGGATTCAGGGTATTCCCGAAGATGAGTTCTCTATGTATGCAACCAAGTGTGTGGTTAGAGTTGGAAGCTTGTGGAAAATGGGATATACCATATGGGATGATCAAAGGATTGAAAAGATTTAGTGCATATTTGTCGCTGGTTGACCCATCATTGACTTTCTCATGTGTTGCTTGTGTGTTGGACAAATGCGTCCGCTTGTCAGAGGTCTCGTTTCTCATCCATCGAAAAGTTTCTGGTAAGGTATCAAAGAGATTCATGTCTAAGTGCATGGGTCGCTGGCCTTATTTAGAGTGGAGATGTGGCAGTTGGATAGAAGGAATGGAAGATTCATGGGTACCCATATGAGTTGGCCCTTTCATAAGTTTTAAGTTCATTCAGATAATAGTACTCTTTCTTTTTGCGTTTCAAATTTTGCATTGCATCTGTATACGCAATTGGATGTGTTCTGTGTTTTAGGTCTTTTTGAAACCATTTTATATGATTTAGTTAGTACTTTGGTTTCTCTTAAACTTTCATGGTATTTACATCATCGGAAGCTACTCTTGCTTATTTATGGTGTTTCTTATGGGATTTGGAAGTACATAATGTTGGTCTATATTACACTTTAGTTATACGATTATACTTCTTGAAGCATTGTGAAGAAATTAATGATCATTCGAGTTATTTATAAGATCATGCTTACATAATTTGAGAAGTTTTTGTTGTCCTTACTCAAAACTATTTTCATAACATAAGCTTTTACTCAAAACTATTTTCATAACATAGCATGGGAGCTTTAACATATAGAGTGCAGAAGGAGTTATAATTGCTATAAGTCTGAGTGTATTAAGTTTGGGTGTGATTAGACCCAAATATTGCATACCATTATATGCGACTTGAAACCAAGACTCTAGAAATTAAAAGAAAATACCATGATGGTGAAGTGCGGTCTCACATATAAAGATGCATATCCAAATAGAATTAGGATAGTAAATGTTTATAATAGTAGAATATACTTCACGAAATGATAAAAGATTCGAAGCCTAGTACAGACGTCTGCAAATGGTGATGTCATAGCCTAAAGGAAGAATGGAGATTTTCACACGAGGGTCAGCTACTAGTGCGTTATTAAGATTCAAAGCAATGCTTCTTGACTTTTTGAATCCTTCAGGAACCGAATCCTCAGGCTTCACCACATATCCAAACCTGACTGTGTTGTCATAAATGATGATCCCGTTGATTTTCACCGATTCCATAACTCTCTCATGATAGTTAAAGTAATTAACTTTGTCAGCATCAATAAAAGCAAAGTCAAAGCTTCCTTCGTTTTTAGGCTAAAAAACACAGATTGTCATTAGAGTACATATTAAGTTCAAACCATGGATGTTAAAATCAAACCCAACACGGTCAAACCCATTCAACGTATTCGTTAGTTAAAACGTGAGTGCATTTTGCGCCACTTCCTCTATAGCAGTAATGGCATAATAACTCATTGGATATGTCTATTTCAACTCCAAGAAAGCTCTTTCCAAAGATAACTTCGAAATGTCTAAAGTGAAGTACATATATTTAAGTTGTTGTCTACTTACCTTGCTATCCATCATATTCGATTGATTTGGCCAGCATAGCATTCGAAAACAGTAAAGATTGCTTACTTAATTGGACTATGCACAGACTCAGTTAGAGAACTCATAATCACAAATTCCAAATGATACAGCAATGTGTTGCATACATCAAATTCTCTTTAATTACTGAGAAGATACTTACAGTTAATGTAGTAAAAAAGTACCTTGCAAAGTTACAATAATTACATGTAAAAAAAGTGTAACCATAGGCATTTGGTTGGGCCAACTTAAGGAAAGAAAAAATCTTTGCAGGTTTGCTGAGAAACAGTAAGTACAAATGAAGCGAACAGACTCAAAATGTCAACAAATAAGTTGAGACACAGATGCAAACTTTCTATGTAGAGGTGGCTAGATGAGTGGGTCTGGAGGGTCGCGTAATGGGCGAAACCGGTTCACGTTGAAAGCGGTCGTATTTCGGTACATGTAAAATAGTCACGCCAGGTTGGGTTGACCCGCTTACACTTTTTTGTCCAGATTTTATAAATATCTGTTGCCTTCATTATTACTAATAGAGTGAAGTATTATTAGAATGATAATATAAATAACTTTATGTTTTCCATAACAAGAGTGAAAACACGTATCATACAACGTTAACTATCTAATGCAAAAGCGATAACAAAAAATACAGAGCTAAAATCTGACTAAAGCCAACATAAGAAATGTATAGTCACAAGATTCGCATGATCCATACTGCAGGTAATTGTACCACTTGACAGAAATAGAACATTACCAGAAATTATGAAGAGCCTTAATTACCCAACTTCAAACGGACACTGTGATAAAAGTTATGTTTGCTAGACGTATTACACAGCAGTTGCATGAAAACTGCAGATGTAAAGAATCCGTTTACATGTGAGCATTCTGTTCCTGATCAATTCAGCCAATTTTAGTAACTTTATACCTGTGGCATCTTAACCGAATTGATTTAACATGCTCATCTACATTCACACTATATAAAATGTAGTTAAACAAAATAACCCAGCAAGCTGTTAACATATAAAATTCATTTGCATTCTTCACTAAACCAAAATGTATTTTTATACCAAGTCAATAATAAACACACTTCCTCTCGCTAAAACAATCAAGTATGAACTGCGGATTCATCACTTATGAATCAATGAAAAAACTCTGTAATCCCAGAAGCTGTCGGTGCCATGTCGATCTGAACCTTTACGAAACTGGAAACCTTTAGCTTCCAAACGAGAGAGAGGCTACCAATGGAAAGAGAACATTATTAAAACGGTGCAATGAATATAACCTAAATATAATCGGCGCAAACTGATATTTAAAACTAGCAATCACACCCCTTCACAGAAAACACACACACAAACAAACCCAAGTGGAAAGAAACGATAAAAGACATTCTTAAATATTACCTGTAAACAATTATAATCCCCAAGTACAATCTCGTTGACATGCAAAACTTGACCCATCATAAATCAAGGACACGAGCATCAAATACTTTTGATATAATTTTGATTGCTGTAGAAGGGAGAACAATAGGATGGTACTCCCTATAACACGACCTGGTCAATAAACTACATACTACAGTGAGAACTTAGGTAAAATAACGATCCCTGCAGATTACATAACTGATGATTAGGTAAATTCAAAAAAACTTCGTTAAATCTACATCCCACAGCCCAAAACCTTCACAAACAACCTGCAAAAAGTAATAGGGGTATTATGAGTATGACAGAAAATCAGTAGCTACACAAGTTCGTTTCACTGGTTACTTTTATTTCAAAACCTTAGGTACTTTTTTTTATACCTCTTTATCATCCATTTTATGCAAGAACGTAAGCAGATAAAGTATACAGCCTTGATTTTATAATTCAATAAACTATGGGTATTAAAAAATAAATGCTACACAAGATCATACAAAAAAATTCTTCCACAAATGGGGTATTTTCATCCCTACGCATTCCTTTCCTATGGAAGGCGGTGAGAGGAAAGCTTCAAACTCACGACAGAATGGCTAAATGGGGTATCTTTTATATAATAAAATAAAACCCGTATTGGGAATTTTGCATTTCAAAAAATCAATTCATACCTGATTTAGTAATAATTTTATTATTAAAAAAATATTATTTTCTTATTAGGTAATATTTTATATTTATCCATAACACAAGTAGAAGATAAATACAAAAAATATAGATAAGATATTAAAAAAAAATATTATTTATTTTATATTTATTCACAACACAAGTAGAAGATAAATACAAAAAATATAACTATTTCAAAAAATTTTAAAAATAACCCGCGCGTGCGCGGGTATTATAACTAGTTTCTTCTATGATGATTTGTGCCTTATGCAAGAATTATAATGATTCTCATTCCAACTTATTTTTCAAATGTGAATTTGCAGAGAAGATATGGGTCAAAATGCAAACTATGATGGGTGAGTGTTGCAGAACGAGTGAATGATATCATTAATGCTTTAGCTACCATGTCATGTGGTAATAACATTTGGAGACTTTGTTTCGCAGCCACAATGTATATATCTTATGGCAGGAAAGAAACCATAGAATTTTATAGCAACTGCAGTATTGCAAATTTGCAAGTATCCCAACTGTGGAATGTGACACTTTATACTTCAGACTTTCTACAAAGTAAAAACGATGAGAGCTCTGCTTAGTCAAATAAAACGGATGTTCTTGATCTGAAATACCCATAAAAGTGACTTTGTTGCATGTCATGATTAATGTCGGTAATATAGAAACTATGGTCTGCTATGGAAGTCACATATCCGGTATATCCCTGGAGGCTAGAATCATGGCTGCCTAAGTTATATGTCACGCTAAATAGTCAAGCCAGTAACATAGTTTGTGTTTGGTACATCATTTGGATAGAGGCTAATCAGTCATGGACTACTTTGCTTTAACAAATAACATACCAATAAGGGAAGTAATGATCTTATTGGACACTATTTATACATTCACCCTTTACCATAAAAAGAAAATTTCATCCGCAATAGCTACACAGCACCAACTTACATGGAAAAATGACAAGATTTTGAAAAAGTCACAAATTTGTGGACAAAAATTTTACTCTTCGTCACTTTGCGAAAAACATGATTTTTTTTTTCCTTAAATTACATTATATATTTGTAAAGGGTAGCAAAGACTGATCCAAGATACTCAATTCACAATGACTAAAAGCAACTAACATTAACATTATTTAACTTAACATAATAATACCTTCACGGATCCTTCTTGAAACTCCCCTCCTTGTCGTTTGCGTCACTTTTCACCTAAAGTAGACAAAAGTTAATTTTTGATTGGTCATAATAACGAAAAGGAAATTGATAATGGAAAGGATTTTTTGACATCAATAAGTTACTTTTAATAAGAGAGAATTACCAAAAGGTTAAATTTTTGAAAGATTTATTAAGAAAATTCAGCTGGTTTTGAACCACTTTTCAACTGAACCAAAATAAACAGTTTCCTAAAGTTTAAAAAGAAACTGGCCAATTGTGGTGGGCAAACTGAACCACCCAAACTGTTAACAATCAATTCGGTTCAGCCGGTTTACGGTTTGGATTGTTTTTTATGTCATAAGCAACCAAGGACAAAAGCCATTGACAAATATCAGATGCAGAGATAAATCACAAATATCATTGACAAAAGCCAAATGCCCAAATATCAGATGCAGAGATAAATCACAAGAGTTATTTATATATATATATATATATATATATATATATATATATATATATATATATATATATATATATATATATATATATATATATATATATATATATATAAAATAAATAAATAAATAAAAATAAAAATAAAAAAATAAAAAATAAATAAAAAAAAAAAACCGTTAGCAGGACTTTACTATATTTAATAAAAATGAAGTGCTTTCAAATTGACCATAAACTCAACAAGTTATAACAAGTATAAATGAACATATAAAGTAAACTAAAATATATTATATAGAGATTACGGTTCGGTTCTGTTTTTACAGTCGGGTGGCCAAAACTGTAAACCGAACCAACAACCTCAGTTTCACTCAAACCAGGCGGCCAAACAACGAAGGCTAAACCGACCAAACCGGCCAAATTATTACGATTTGGTTGGTTTTAACGGCTTTGTGTTCACCCCTATGTGCAACTGCGTGACCCATTTAAAATTTGACACGCGCTAACTTTAAAAATTCAAACTCATTACCTTAATGCTCGATTAACGGCTTATGACAACCCCTTTGCTCGACTCATAACTTATCCCATAATAAAAGAACTGATTTGATATGTCAATATTTGTGGGTTACACCGTTGAACAATTGAGTGCGCGTCATTAAATACCTTTTTGGATATTTTGAAAGAAAATAACAAAACTCTTACACAAAAGTACCACTTCTGATAAATTTCTCATCGGTTTTCTGAAGAAAAAAAAATGTGCCAAACTATTGGACACTTTTTGATTAAGGTACCATACAATCAAAATGATCAAAAACTTTATTCAACTTTCATTTTTTGTGCAACAAGGGTAACTTTTGCGAAATTATCCAACAAAATGTTGACACGTGTCAACCTCTGAGTATCTAAAATGTAAAAGTTACCCTTAGTCTCTTACTGCATAAAAAAATAAAGTTGAATTAAGAATTTGATTATTTTGATAGTATGTTACCTCAATTAGAAATTGTCAAATAGTTTCAGTTTCAGTAACCCCATTTCTCGATAATAACCATAACCACCGTCTCGTGAACTAAGGGGGTGTTTGTCTAACTCTAAGCTTATGTTTTAGGCTTAAGCTTATACTTGGTGTTTGGCTTAGCTTATTACAATAAATAAGGTAAAATGACAACATTAAAAGATGTGATTATTAAACGACGGTATAAAAGTATGTAACATTATTATATGATCCAACCCCTCTTCAAATAAGCCACAAAATTGATTTGGCCTGATCACAAAATATAAGCTTAGCTAAACGCCTAAACACTCGATTAAGCTTATTTTTGTTATCTTGTATACCAAAAAAGCATAAATATCCCCAACCAAGGCTTTTTGCAGTTTCAAAAATTGAATCAGACAAGTCACCCACCGCTTTCCAGTCGCTTTTCAACTCTTCAATCTCTTTCAAGATGCTTTTCTTACCCATAATCACACCGTTTCTTTCTTTGTTTTCGTTTCTTTTGATTTTGGATGTTGAACAATGAATACGGTTTTGAAAAAGAGGTGTTTGGGATTGTTATTTTTTTTGTCTTTTAGTTTTTTATTTAATTTTTTTTACACCTAGGGGTGAGCAAAACCGTCCGAGTCTCAACAACCGATCTGATCCCGACATAAATTGATAGTCTCGAAACCGAAGAATAGCTTCTCGGGTCAGGAGTCGGGATAGATTTTTAGCATTTTCGGGATTCAGGACAAGCCAAAAACAGACAAAATACAAGCAAAAACCGACTACTTTCGGGACGGGACGGGACGGGACGGGCCAAGAAACCGACTACTTTCGGGTCGGTATTCGGTTTACGATTTAGGTAACTTTCAGGATCGGGATTAGTCGGGACGGGTCGGGATTCGGCTACTCAGCCCTATTTTATAGTATAATTTGACCTTCTACTTTACTCTTTTTATTTTACTCTTGTTTGGCATGGGCTTATACAGGGTTATAAAAACTTATAAAATAGGGGTGCGTTTAGTATATGTTAATGGGAATCAAACAAAGACTTTCATAGTGATTTCAATTGTTTGGTTGAATATCTAGCAATTAAATAGATACTCATAGAACCATAGTAGTGGGGTCAGGTGACTTTTTTATGCTCATTCAAGTAGGTCCCACTTCTTTGTATCTATATCACATTTTTCTTTGCAATTAAATGGACCCAATATGATACCGATACCGATACATAAAATTTTATACCAAACAACAATAATAAGTTAATATCCTCAATCTCACACACCCGTCTAATCAAAACCATACCTTTAGTGATTTCGAATAACATACCAAATGCACCCCAGGTTTTTGTTGTCACACAGACTTCTGAAATTTTTTATAAGTTATAACTATTCATAAGTCTAACTGAAATGACCTTATAAAAAGCTATAGTTGGTCACATTACTTAAAATACCATTAACAATATATTGGATTAACTCGCAAAAGTTTAAAATGTATTTGAATTTAATTTGATGTATTTTTATGTGATTTTGCATTAATAAGTTTTAGCCCCCAATTAATTCGACAAACATTTTCATAAAAATATAAGCGTCAAAGACTCGTGCCAGCGATCTACTAAATTTAAACAGGTGAGGTTCGCCCTAGACTTGTTAGGAAAAGCCTTAGTGCTTATGAGTGTACCGGTAGCACTTAGATTCTAGAACTTGCGTTAGTGATTCATTCCGAGACCACAAGTGAGACTACATTCGTGTAGTTAGATTTACTACATGATCAGAGGCATTAGAATAACCCATGTTTTTACACCTGTGTTTTATATATAATTACATTGACTTCATTTGTCAAGTAATTTTCCCACACCTTTGCGATGTACTTATTTTTAGTACACGATACCCCTAGTACACCCCTCAGAGCCTATCTTTTTCGTTTCTAACTTTAAGCATTTTACTTAAAGGAAGAATTTGTTTACAATCCACCCCAAATGTACACCCAAATCGCTTTAGCCTTCCTTGTATGCACCCATCTTTAGTGCATTATTGTTACAACATTTGTTTAAACCCTTAGTTAATTGTCTAATTAATTACATGGTTGCTAAGTAGAGTCATATCTTGTACATATTGTTTTGGGACAATTGGGACTCACGGGTAAAGTACTAACGATATGGAGTAATGGGGAAGAACATCAATTATTACCCCCATATATGCAAAACATTTTACAGTACTCAAAGTGTTTTGATTATCTTAATTAGTTACATGTAAAATATGTAAAAGTTCAAGTGTAAAGGGAGAACCGAGGCCCCTATGATGTATTATTTTAGATGGTAGGGTAAGAGTGTATGCAAAAAAAAAAAAAAAAAAAAAAAAAAACATACAGACTACCATCCCGTTTCTTTCATTTATGTTTATGTTTATGATTTTGATTAGCTTAAGTTGAGTCGAGTCTTGGCTTAGCAACACCGCATTGTACATGTAATTGACCTAGATGATTAACTTGCCACCAGTAAAATATCCTTTATCCAACAAACCGTGTTTTCCATATCCCTACACCTAACATTATAACCCTTAAAAAGCCCTCTTTGATAGTTTATCTTAGGTGCTTACACATAGTGGAGGAGGTTTTTGATCATTTCCCAAGCCTATGGTAATCTATTTGCTATGACAGGTAGTGAGTGATATTTTTCCATTTCCATTAGTTATATAGGTTTATAACACTCGAGAGATGAGAGTATCCAAACACTATTTGTGAGGTGCTAGTGTATGATTTTCGTGCTTATTTTGATTAAGGTGGAACGATTATTTGTTGTAATTACTTTTATATTAATGTTAAATGACCCCTAACTTGTATTTTGATTAGAATAAAAACTCATTTGCTTGAGGACAAGCAAATCCCAAGTGTAAGGGTATTTGATGAGACAAAAAGTGTTACGCTTTTAAGGGGTCATTTAAGCCTTAAATCGTGATTATATGATCAAATATTGCCTTAAATCGTTCATTTTGTCATTTTAAGTACTTTTGAGAGGAATTATGAAAAAAGAAGCATTTTGGACGTTTTTTGAGCATAAAAGTGAAGAAAACGACAAAGTCTCAAATTATGTTGAAACAGTACCTGACGGCGTCACGCACCACTAGGTGACAGCGTCACTTGTTGATAAAGAGGTGGATATGAAGTTTACACTTGACGGGCCAGAAAGGAATTTTGAAGTTTTAACGTGACGCGTCACGTTATAAAGCATCAAGGACGTCACGTGTTATTACAAAGAGAGACGGCCAAGAATCTTATTCAACTAGACGGCGTCAAGAGTGGATCTAGGCCATCAAGGAACCCTAAACACGGCGAGGTGACGGCGTCACGTCACATAAGGTGACGCCGTCGAAGTTGTAAATTCTATATATACTATTCTAATTTTCATTTATTATGTGTAGAACTTTGGAGAAACTTAGGGTACGAACCCTAGTCGACTTTTGCAGCTATTTTGAGGTTTCTAAACCTCTTTTCTTTCATGATTAATTGAAGATAAGTATTCTATCAATCATTCAATATGTCTATGTGTTGTTTGATTCTATTTTACGCTTATCTTTCTTTTAACATGCTAGGCTAGGTTTGTTTGTGTTTACTTAGATGTAATGAAACATAGTTATTGATTATTGATTGATGGTTTGTTATTAATTGTTGTTGGATGAATTCGGTTTTGGCAAATTCGGTTTGGTTATTAGTTCGGTTCGGTTATTTTCGGTTTGGTTCGGTTTCGGTTTTTGGTTTATTCGGATTTCTCGGTTTTTCTGCTCACCCCTAGTTGACAAGTTGCATTAATAAAAGCGAAAATTATTTGTAAATGACATATCGGAAAGTCAAATGGTACATCATCATCCGCAAACGATTCACACTGATGCCTCATTTTATGGATGTTTTTTTTATGAGTGTAGCATACCTCTATCGGAAATCGGTTTATAAGACAAATAAACTTTCTTTTGTCAATATTCAAAATAGTTGTTGGTTTTGTGACCTTAAAAGGGTGTATCACGAAATGCATTAAGATCTTTTAAAATGGCAACATGTGTCTATCTTGTCCCTTATACACTCACATAATTTTTACATAAAGAAATTCACACACACATGTGACAAATGAATTGTACCAATAGAATTGTATTAAAGTTATTCTTTGTTGTTCTCACTTCTAATGATTAAGTGACACATGTATGTGCACCATAAATTTTGTGAGTGTAACATTTCACTTTTTTATAACCCGACAAGGCTTTCGCCCACAACTTACAATTACACCGTGTAAAAGTCACTAAATGCCTTTAGGAAGGAGGTGTGTTGTGCTTTTATTTTTGTTATTTTATATATAAAGAGCTTGAAATAAAAAGATTTATTGAGTAAATAAATATTATATATATTTTTAATGATAGAATAAAAATATTTGTCAATAAATAAAGTTTTTAGTACTGAATTTGATTTGATATATACATTTAAATCATCATGTTCTCTTATTTTATTTTTATGTTTGAGCCATCATACAGTTGATTGAAATAATATTTATAAAGGGTTTGTGAATATGATGACACAGACGCTTTATATAAACATTGTAAAAAGCTGCAAACTTATATGTATCTTTATACTTAAGGCTAATGCTAATGCTAATGGGTGAGTTTCTCTCGACCAACCAAACAAGCAACCGAGTCCCCTCAATCAAATCAAAGTTATGTTGGTTATCCAACCGATTATTATTATTATTATTATTATTATTATTATTATTATTATATGTTTTTAGTTGTGGTTGTGGTCTCTTTACTACTTGTTTAGGCCAATGCTAATGGCAACCGTTTCTTGCCAACCGATCGAGTAACCCAACCGGTTCTCCCACTAGCTCAGCCGATGGTGACCGCGTCACACCCAATCTTTTCATTCTCTTTTGTGTGTGTAGTTTTTTTTATTAGTTTTTTTTAGGTATTTTTTTGTTGCAGTTATGGTCGTCTTATTAACAAATTGTGGTTGAGATGTAGTTTTAGAAAGAGAAAGCTAAGATGTGATTGATGTGGTAAGGGACGATTACAATAGTGATGGCTATCATAACTGTTGGCCGTATGATTGAGGTGTAATTTAAAAAAAGAGGCTAATGGCACCTAAATATATTATAGTTGATACTTATTCATTTTATATTATCAAACAATTTTTTTGGCTATTATGTAGCTAATTTTTTTTTTTTTTTTTTTTTTTTTTTTTTTTTTGTTACCACTTGGTCTGGTCTAAATATGGGATCCCTCGTCATTCCATTCACTTATGGCTCGTGATGAGAAGACGTCTTAAAACGCAAGATAGATTGAATCAATAGGACGTCGGTGGTAATGTCGACTTAAACTTGCTTCAATGCCCGTTGTGTAAAGGGCAACCCGATTCTCATGGGAACTTGTTTTTCGAATGTTCCTTCTCGAGAAAGGTATGGGCTATCGTCTTGAAGGAAGCTGATCTACCAAACTTATCCCCCATTTGGAACGATATTCTTGAGTGGCTTTATTTTGAAGAGTAACAAGGTAACGAGTATTGTGGGGAGACTTGTACTTGCAGCTACTTCTTATTTTATATGGCGGGAACGGAACAACAGAATTCATAGTAAGCCGCCTAAAAAATATGAGGATGTTGTGAAAATCATTTTGGACACGGTTCGTTTGAAGCTAGCGTCGATAAGGTTCAAGAGGAATGTGCGGGCCGCCAAGCTAATGCAAATTTGGAAGATTTCAAGTGGTTCTGAAATAATTAGCTGATTAATTTCAGTTATGGAATTAAGTAGATGTCTTTGGCTGTTCGTGGCTTGAGGGTGTTCAAGCCATGTGGTTTGTTTTTCTAAGAGTAGTTCACTGCTACTCTTCGTGTACTTAACGGTTATTTATTTTTTATATATTCACCGGGTATAAACCCTTTAACAAAAAAAAAAAAAAAAAAAAAAAAAAAAAAAAAAAAAAAAAAAACTTGATTTTTTGGGCATTTTTGTGTACGTTATAATCATTTTATCCTTTCTATGTTAATAAAATGAGGGAAAAATGGTCATAAATTACACAAAAATGCCCAAAAAATAAAGCTTAGTACACATAATAATAACAAAAAAAATTGTTTGATACATATAAAAAAAAAAATGATGACAACTATGATACATTTAAGGGATATTAGAAGAAAGTTGTTGTGAACACGGGACCATTAACGTGTCAAAACGAACTTGAAAAACCTAGCCTAAAAAAGTCCAAAGTATTTGGCCCCAAAGTCACTATGCTATCCTCATGTGGCCACGGAGGTTCATCTGCGATGACTCCGGGCTATCTAAAAGGTAGTCGTCTTGAGATTAGTCCGCTCACAATATCGAGTCGGAACCCACTTAAAAAAAAGTCACTCTGCTAAAGAGATTGTACCTCACGCATAAAAACTTGTACAACAACTAAACCTCAACATACATATACATCAGTAGCCAGTAAATGAAAAACTAGTCACTCATCCTCATTCATCAATGGCGATGACAATCGCCATGGACTCATCTTCATTATTATATCCACCACCTTCAGTTTCAATGAATCTCCACATCGAAAACCGTCAAAAATTACTAAATCGAATCCGTGAGAATTTAATTGATTTACACGGATTTATACTCCTTCAGGTATAAAAAAACTTATTTAATTTTTTTTTTATAAAATTAATTTTAGTGATGTATGATTTGTTTGTTTGTTAGGGAGGTGAAGAGCAAACTCGTTATTGTACTGATCATGAAGATTTGTTCAGGTACTTTTTTTTTTTTTTTTTTTTTTTTTTTTTTTTTTTTTTAATTTTAGTTATTTTGATTGTTGATTTGATATTTATAAGTAGTCGATATCGAAAACTGTGATTTAATCAATGTATGTTTGGCAAAACTAGCGGTAGGCGTTAGCGCGTAGCTGTTTGTTTGTGATTATAAAGTGTAAAATTAAAAGCGACTTCAAGTAGCGTTTGGAAAATAACTTTTTATTAAAAAGTAAAATGTTGAATACTTCTTGCAAAACGAGCTTTAAATTTTAAACGCCAAATGCTAAACTATCTTAAAAGCTCCTTGCTAAACATTTGTTGATATGATAATACATGTGAAAGTGAATTATGTTGAAGGTTGTGTTTGGTAACGAGCGTTTAGCTTTCGGATTTTGTTTAGATGCTTTTATTTGAAACGCTAGTAAAAGACGTGTGTAACTTTTATGTCACTTTACACTTTATGATTACAACTACGGCTTATGTTACTCAACTTTTTTTTTTTTTTTTTTTTTTAAATTTGGTTGTTTATTTATATATATTATTACTAGATTTTAAATTCATATCGATATCGAAAAGTGATGTTATTAAGTACTGAGTTGAAATATGTGATAGTGAAGTGTTTTTAAGCCTGTGTTGGCAATGAGCTTTTCGGAGCGTTTAGGCGCATTTAGACTTTAGAATTGGCAATGAGCGTTTAGCTTTTGGATTTTGTTTAAAGTTTAAATGCTTCTATTTGAAACTATGATAAAAGAGGCGTGTAGCTTTTATGTCATGCTACACTTTATAATTACATGTACGACTACGTTACCAAACGATATTTGAAATGCTAATAAAAGAACCGTGTAGCTTTTGTGTCACTCTACACTTTATGATTACATATACAGCTATGTTACTGAACGCTTTTTTAAAACAAACAGCTACTAGTTTTGTCAAACATAGCCTAAGAATATGATAATTGTATAATTCAGATACCTGAAGAGTTGAAATGTTACATATCAGTGGGTTAATCACTTAATCCCGGGATCGTTTCTGACCCTTGCCTGGCCACCCCCAAATGTACACATCGAGTCAGTTAAAATGATACATGCGAAAGTGAATTATGTGATAATGATCAATGATAACTAAAATTTTAGTATCGTGTCGTCTGAAAGTGCTAATTATATGTATGATTGTTCATTGTAGTGTTGATTCTATATTATAAGTAGCCAATATTGTGTCGTCTGAAAGTTTTGATATCGAGAAGCGATGTTATGGTTCAGTTTGAGCTGAAATGATAGTATGATACATGTGTAAGTGTTTTATGTTTAAGAGTATGCTTATTGTGTTGTATGAATGTATGATACTGTTAGGTGGTTTACTGTTATGTATTGTGGATGATTTTGTGAATTATGGAAAAATATCATGATTTTATCGATGTATTTTGAACTTACTTAAGAATCGGAGCTGTAGAAGATTGTTAACGAATAACGATATGTTTGCCGATTTTTATTATGCTTAGGTTAGCGAAGTAATGGGCTCAAAGTCTTCCTATAGGCTATAGTATTGAGTTATATACATACATTCAAAAGTGAACATCTTTTTGTAGGAATATGATTTGTGTTGTAGGGAGTGTATGACAGAGAACTGTTAAGTAGCTTACTGTTATGTATTGTAGATGTAGGTAATTGTTTTCTTTGGTGATATTATTTGACGTGAGTGATTTTCTGACCGTGGAAATGATATTTTGATGTATTTTAAGCTTACTTAGAAATCGGAGCTGTAAAATCTTGTTAACGATGTGATTAGATTGTTATCTGAATGTAGGCTACCTGTTTGCTTTGGTGATACAATCTAATTTGAGTTATTTTGTGAATTATTGACCAAGTGTCACGATTCTTCGGTTTGAGGTTACTTACTAATCAGAGGTGTGGAAGCATGTTACAGATGTCGTAAATCTTTTATAGGCTATAGTACAATCATATCTGGTTTGACCAATTAACAAGTTTTTATTGACCTATCATCAGCAGCTTTATATATGTTTAACTGTGACCTGTGACTCAAGGTGAAAACCGCATGTGTGAGATGCTAGAGGGATTAGTATAGTTATATGGGGTTTGTGACTTTTAGATTTACAAGTGTAATCTTTAACAATCATAACTGTTATGGAAGATTATGAATAGTTATGTATCATTTATTTAGGCGGACGTCCCGAAAGTATTAGCAAGTGAAGTATGAGAAGTTCAGTTGTAGCATTATCCAATTTATTTTACTGTAGATCCATGTTAACTGACTACCACTTAAATGAGATGAACTGATGATTCTCGCTAGCTCTGTAAGCTGAAATTTGCATAAACAGAGGTTTCATTAAACAATTTCTTGGGTGGCTGTCTCTATATTTAGCTACACGTCAGTAGTAGTATTAGTCGGTTATTATACCTTTTGTAATGTCCTCGAGTAATTTATATTACTAGTGTGATTGACATTGGTAAAATTAAACGTAGTTATTTCCCACTAGTACTTGTAGTCACGCAGTCCTGATAAATCATAGAGATTGGTCTGTTTTCACTTGCTTTTACGTTAATTCTATATCAGGGTGTATGATTGAGTTATTTACTGATGATTGCTTACATCATTTCCAGGCAGGAAAGCTATTTTGCGTATTTGTTTGGAGTGCGGGAACCTGGTTTCTATGGAGCTATTGTGAGTCCCTTCTGTTTTCATGTCTAGACTTTGATGTTTGATTATGTTACGTTCAACATGTGTCTTGAAGCTTTATAATTGATCACGAATTCTATATGGTCACGCTTCAGAGCTCTAATTATCAATGAAAACAAAGTTGTCCTATCTATCACCATCTGCTAAGTCCTTTTTTCTCGCTTGATATTTACTCTTTGTTGTGATGGTGTAGGATATAAATACCGGGAAATCAATCCTTTTTGCTCCCAGATTACCTGCTGAGTATGCTGTTTGGATGGGGGAAATAAAGGCATTATCTCACTTTAAGGTAAACCCACTCGCATAGCTAGTGTGTGGCATCAGATTACTCCTCACTGTATTATCTATCTTTGCCTTTTAATGTCTACAATCTTTATCTTGCAGGAAACATACATGGTTGACATGGCGTATTATACTGATGAAATTACAGAAGTCCTCAATAATCAATACAAGGGATCCGGAAAACCAATGCTGTTTCTTCTACATGGGTTGAATACTGATAGCAAAAATTTCTCCAAACCAGCAGAATTTGAGGTACCTTGTAGTTGCCATTGTCTCTTTTAAATGTTACTATGCAAAAGCATGTTATAGATCAAGTCTGTGCCCTGTTTTCTTTGTGTCCTGATTACCCTTTACTGAATACTGACTGTTCAGATCCCAGTTCCCTTGATAATGGTGGTATGTATTATAATTTTTTTCAGTATTTAGATGTGGTGTAGCCTATTGTCGAGTTTCTAACAAATACTTACCCTATATTAGCACCAAAAATTATAATCAAGCCAATCCATGGCAACCATGGACTTCTCCCATGGAGCATAAGAAGGCTTATACAGACAAGGCTACATACAACTGAACTATTTAAACATTTTACTATTCCAAATACAGATACAAACCAAATCAGCATATTATAATTACTAACAATGCAACAGTGCCACATACGAGATTATCCTTCTGACCTCAAGCTGAATATCAATAAACTTCACTTCCTACCATCATAACAGGAAACTAACCTTATGATAATACTCACCTATGATCCCATGAAATGCATTAGACTATAGATCAGCTGCTCACTCCAAATACACCAATTACATGGAGATGAATCACAGGAAAAAGGCTTTCTTAATCACGTTACACAGTCATCTGTTTCCACGACCAAATACTTTCCAAACATCCTGATTTCAGCAGGCATATTTGATAAAAACATTGCAGATATGAGAATTAACCAAATGATTTTGGCTAAGGACCACTACACGATAGGAAACCAAAAGGAGTCTAACTACATTTCCTTAGACTAAAGAGAATCTGCAGCCTCATCCTATAACTGCACACCAATGGCTTCTATTGAAACTAAGGTTTAGCTTAATTTGTCGTTGTCCTTCTCAGAATTAGTTATCACCCTGTTAATCACTTTTGCTTAACAACTTATTTGCTCTTTGTTAATCATAACTTTTAGAAACATTTTGTACTCCTTGTAAGTTTTATCTGAAGAGGTGAGATGTTAACTTGCATGGTATGCTTTTATTCTTTACTAATTACATAAGTATCTAAGATGCCTCGCGTGATAATTAGGTGTTCTGGTACAGTCATATTTTCATGATAACAGTGTTGCACACTTGCGTATTCGCAACCCTGCAGGATAGACATGAAATTTTCTAATATTGGTTTCCCATTTTATCGTATGGTGAAAGCTCAATTTATCAGTTACATCACTATTGAAGTTTTAAGTGATCCCAAATTGACTAAAATTCAGTGCTCATAATACACCTGCTGGTTTATTTTACTTTACAGGGCATTGAGAAGTTTGAGACGGATCTTAAGACACTGCATCCTATTCTGACCGAATGTCGTGTTGTGAAGTCAAAGCTGGAGCTTGCTGTGATCCAGTATGCCAATGATATAAGTTCAGAAGCTCATATCGAGGTGTGTATGGTTCCACTATGTAATGATTAAATTACAACTTGCTGATTATATAGTGGTGTTCCATTTCTTAGTTAATGATGTGCGCTCTTTGATATGTCCAATTCGTATTTTGGTAACACTCACCACATTTTGAGCAGGTAATGAGGAAAACAAAACCAGAAATGCAGGAGTACCAGTTAGAAAGCATATTTCTTCATCATACCTACTTTTATGGTAGTTGTAGGCATTGTTCATACACCTGTATATGTGCGACTGGTGACAACAGGTGATGCTTGCTTGGTACATTTTCAGATGCTTTTACATGTTCTTATATATTCAAGATGTTAATCAACTAAAGCTTTGATCTTTCATCTGGCAGTTCGGTACTTCATTACGGGCATGCAGCAGCTCCAAATGACAGGGTATGATAATTTATTTTTTGTTATTGTATAGGAGTTCCTTTAATGAAAATGTTCGTTCACTTAAAGATGATATCACTGTTTTTTCATCCTGCTTGTGTCGAACATCACCTTACTATATAGGTCACCCATCATAAAAATGTCTTTTCATTCATGGGGTGTCCTGAAATAAATGTTTCTCTGCATCTTGCAACCTGTTCTGAATAGTGTTATCTACGGAAAATTTCTTTCTGTATTGAATATTATGAAGCCCGTACTCTATATGGTATAACATCAGTCAGCCCTTACAAATTTTCTTAATTAGTAATTTCTTCCAAATATACAAACATCTTAAACTTTCCGCAATTTTTTATATGTTATTGAGCTTGATAGTTTATTTTAAAAGTTTTCCCTTTTATCTCTCCACATGGATTCACTAGTTTTTTCCGTTCTTTGACATGCTCTGTATCATGCAGACATTGCAAGATGGAGATATGGCATTGCTGGATATGGGAGCCGAGTTCCATTTCTATGCTTCTGACATAACTTGTTCTTTCCCTGTAAGTATATGTGCACGATAACATATAATGACACACATTATAAGAGACTTCACTATGTATTTTCATTTATATTTTTTTCAATTGATAATGAGATTAATGTCTAAATGAATTGTGCTACAATCGAAACCTAAGATAATAAAAAGGAGTAGACCTTTCTCATATGATTTCGAATAGTGACTAAAAGTCATTTTGCAAGTTATGGGTTATTTTTGACTTACATAATCATGATGCAGGTGAATGGAAAATTTACAAGCAATCAACGTCTTATTTACAATGTAAGGGTTCTCCTTATGGTTTGTTACAAATCAGTTAACATTCAGTTTATCAACATACGTTTTCTTTTTTCGATTTTTTCAGGCTGTCCTTGATGCTCATGATGCTGTTATATCTAGTATGAAGCCAGGAGTAAACTGGGTAGATATGCACAAGTAAGATCTTAATTATCTTATCTCCAATGAATATCAGTGAGCTATTGTTATATCAGAATCTGGTGTGCAACAACTAAATGACCTATTGCGGTTTTTACTATTGCTGTAAAAATATTAATATTCAAAGTATGGCATCTCTGGATCTATGATGATGAAATCCTATCTTGCCTCATTGCATCTATAAAACCAGATCGCGAACAAAAATAAAAAAACCATGCACCATAAAAAGTTACCGAGAAATATTTAATTGATTATTAGCTGTGGAAGGAGACGTGTTACGATTAATGTGTAGTATAATAGTCTCAGTAGGATTATACAAGGAAGAAGACCCACATGCCACACACACGAATAATACACATATAATATCAGGTTATATTATGGGTGAATTGGTCTTTATTATCAAATAAATGGAAGTCCTCAATTTCTCTTTCCGTTCCAATCTGGCCATATATGGGCAAACATTTTAGGCCTGAATTTACCCTTGTATCATTTCCTTATTAGTTCGATCCTAATAAAAACATAAGAACACAACGTCTTCCTTATTTCCTTATAAACCGAAAACGGAGCGTTAGTCTGATAATTCTCTTCTTATTTAAAACAGATTGGCAGAGAAAGTTATACTTCAAGCACTGAAGAAAGGATCCCTTCTTGTTGGGTATTGATCATTTTCCTGCATTGCATTTTCATTGCTTGATAAAAATGTTTCTTTTTGCAACATATCTCGCTAAACATTTGTTAATGCATGCGATCTTGAATATAGTGACGTCGATGAAATGATGGTTGAGAGATTGGGTTCTGCTTTCATGCCACACGGTCTGGGACACCTCATGGGACTTGATACCCATGACCCTGGTGGCTATTTGCAGGTCCGTGTAAATTGTAATTCATCTTATAATCAGTTCGTCAATATTTGCTTAATGGCTTATCATTGATATTGTAAACTTATCCACAGGGATTTGAAAGACCCAAAGAAGCAGGACTAAGGTCTCTACGCACCAGTAGAGATCTCATCGATGGAATGGTTTGTGCTGTCATGTTATATATCTGCAATGAAATGAATTTTTGCATTGTGTTATATATTTTATCCTTGCAGTTAACAGATCAAGTAAGAAAAAAATGAATATCGTGTGCAGGTGATCACTGTTGAACCTGGATGCTATTTTATTGATGCATTGTTGGTTCCGGCCATGGAATCCCCCAAAACATCAAAGTTCTTCAACCATGAAGAAATCACGAAATTTAGAGGCTTTGGTGGAGTTCGAATTGAGAGCGATCTGGTAAATACCTTTTTAACTTTTCTTTCCAATAATTTAATCACACAGTACTAGTTTCATATATACTATATAGGCTAATCACCACCAAAATTGAGTGAATTGGTAACAATCCTTTAACTTTTAGTTAAAAATGAATGACTTCACAATCAAATTATACCTTTTCGCCAAACTAATTCATGCTAGGTTCAATCAAATCTGTAAACTAAACTAATTCTTGCTAGTTTGACTACATGAAGTCAAAATTAGACTCTTTATTTGGACAACGGTATTAAACATTTACTGCTAGTCACCAACATTCTGGATTTAAAGTATTAAAGCTCACTGTCTGATATCAAGTTTCAAGTATGTAATACTATCTTTATGGTGATGGCGCAGTATGTTACCTCGGATGGTTGTGTTAACATGACAAAGGTTCCTAGAAAGATCGAGGATGTTGAAGCTGTGATGGGTGGTGCATCCTGGCCAATCAAGAACTCAAAACGCATGAAACTGGATGAGTAGATTGACATGTAATAAGTTAGATTTACTTCTGACTTATTCAAATGATGATATTTGCTTTGTAAAGTTCCTGCAGTGCTAGAAAAGGTAACATGGATGTTTTGTTTAAACTCTAAACCTGTGTTGGAATAAGTAAGGCTAGCTCGAGGACTATATCTAAGTCTGACATTTTATGATGCGTGCCCAATTAAGTTTGGTTCGAGAGACTACATATAGGCTTAAAATCTCGATAATAGTTTGAGTAGGCTTTTGGGAATGGGATGAGAAAAACGTACATGTTTGCATCATTTTACTTGACTTGACATCGCGTTATAAACAACTGATCACTGACTCTACAAATCGATTTGATGAATACTTCTCATCATCCCCGTATGATGTTTGAATTTACTTCAAGAGTCCTTTTTTATTAGTAAACACAAATTTAAACAAAATTAACTTTTTATTTTGATCACAATGAGATTGTTTATGAGAAAACAAGTAAAGAGCTTATGTTTCTTTATCACAGAGATTCGTAATTTAGCTGCTTCCGTGGGGAAGACTTCACAAAATTTGGTCACGTTTTTCTAACACTGTTTAATGCGCCTTTGGTCTAAAACATTGTCTACATATTGTTCTTTTAGTAGAATTGTAAACATTTTCTTTTACATATTGTTCTTTTAGTAGAATTGTAAACAATCAAGATTGTTGATATTTTTAAAAACATACAAATTACACATTTAAATCAGTTCATAAATTAAAACAAAACTTATAAAATACAATAAAATATTGTATAATTACAAAAAAAAATTATCATATTTATATAATTTAAGTTTTAGGTATTCAATTTTTTTCCCCTCAATTTAAGTTAACGATGTTATTTTCTTGTACAACATAAGGTTTTTCCGATTTGTCGAGAGATGTTAACGATCATTTTTTTAGCTGAAATTGTTAATAAATGTGATTTATCGTTATAGCTGAGCCCTTAAAGTTATTTCGGCTAAAATTATTATCGATAACGAAAAGTTGAAAAACCATAAATTTCCCAAAAAATAACTTCAATACCAAAAGTAAAAATAAATAAATAAATACCTAAAACTCAAATTGACCAAAAGTGTGATTATTTTTTGTGCAATTTATCCTTTTATAACCAGCCAATGATGACATGGTGATAAATCTTATGACTATCTAACTATCTTAGGGCGATCTCAAGTTTAATTTATGCTCAACATAAATAACTCTGACGCAACCATGTCAAACTTCTCAAGAACTCTGCTTGAGTACTTGGTATGCATTTGTGTGATGGTAAACTTAAATCCGCATTATTTTGTCTCCTCAAAAGTCAAAAACCATAACTGAAAATAAAGCACCAAAAATTGCTAATCCCAGTGCCAACAGGTTCGTCGGTTAACTGACGCCGACGACACTACTTCGTCGGTGACGCGCAGTTTGGGTGTTCTTGGGATTGGCGATGTGTAGTGATACAAATAAAGATACACCACAATTGACACAGGTGTGTCGGTTTATGCGTCGGTTTCAGAAGTGGTGATATAACCTTAAGGTGGCACAACTAAGAAGGTGTTTGTTTAAGCTAGGCTTATTTGTTTCGGCTTATATTTCACAAGTTTAAAATTTTCGGCTTATTTTGATACTGCTAGAGTGCTAGACTTATATATGTTTACCGCATCATAAAAAAATTACATAAGCTCACAAGTCTCAAATAAGCTGAAAAATTGAAGCTCATGACATATAAACCAAAAAACAAATAAGCTCATAAGGCACATATAAGCTTAAACAAACATTAACTAACACACAAACTGACACGTCACGATTGAGAGTAAGGGTGTCATAAAACCCGACCCGAACCCGAATGGGTTTGGGTCAACTCGGGTCGAGTCAACTCGAGTCAAAAATCATATTTAGGTCAATCGGGTCAACCTAAATTGACTCGAGTTCTAAACAAGGTCGGGTTCAGGTATGTTTTTTAAGCCTTGACCCGACCCGAACCCGGCCCGACTAAACTAACACTTTATAATGTAAAAATACTCGGGTTGACCCCAAACCCGAGTTGACATAAGTTCTAAACAGGGTCAGAAATTCGAGTATGTTTTTTGAAAGCTTGACCCGAGTTGACCAAACCTGGCCAGGTCAACCCGAATGACATCCCAAATTGAGAGTACCATAATACAAGTATACAACACGTTTTGACACAAATCTTGTAGACACTTTCACTTTAGATAGTCAAAGAGTGGGAAGACTTACCAAGTACATCATTATTACTTGCCCCATCTTTTAAAAGGACCACCCACCCACCCCTAAACCCTAAAAACCAAACTCTCTCATACACATAAATACACCCCTCTTCTCAAAATCTCATTAAACCCTAAAAAAAAAAAAATAAACCCAACCACAATGAGCAACGACAATAAATCAACATCATCAACAAAGACAGTTTTCAAATACGGAGAGGATGATGAGACAATAGTAGACGCAGTAGCAACTACTATTACCTCAAACGCTGATGTTGACTCATCTATGTATCAAGATGATGATGAACAAGAAGAGGCTACTGAAGTTGCTGCTGATAAGACTAGTGCTGATTATTACTTTGATTCTTACTCCCATTTTGGTATATTAGTTACACTTTTTTATATAATTTGTTAAGTTATGTTTAATTTGTATATTAGTGCTGATTATTACTTTGATTCTTACTCTCATTTTGGTATATTAGTTAGTTACCCTTTTTTTTATATTATATGATTTGTTAAGTTTGAATTAGTTTGTTTAATTTTTATATTTGTGTGTGATTATGTGTTGAATATGTATAAGGTGTATGTTTGTTGATGTAGTTTAACTAAAAAAAAGTAAAGTAACTCGAGTACTGTCTTCAATACTGTTTCTACGGTGTATGGAGGAGGTTGAGACGTAGACAGTCATACCCCTACCTAAGGTAGAGAGGCTGCTTCCGGTTCTACCAAAGGTAGAAAAGGACCTCCGGCCTTGTAAGGGGTGAGGATCGAACCCTTGACCTCTCTCTCCAGAGGCATGGGTGTTAACCACTTGATCCAACCTCCTCTGTTGATGTAGTTTAACTGTTTACTGTTAATTCGGTAATTAGTTATACAAAAAGTTACCCTGCTCAATACGTGAATGTTAGTATGTGATTATGGGTGTGTTCGGCAAAAGTAGCAGTGACCAGTAGCTGTAAGAAGTATTAGAAAGTAGCTATAAGCTGTAGGTGTAATCATAGGAACATGGGCTGAGATAAATAGAGGGTGGGTGGGGGTGGGCATAGACGGAACTTGAACATTTTTGTTGGAGGGGCCAACTTGTAAAAAATTTATTTTAGAGGGGCCGATATACACAACGATGAAATTTTTGTATTAAAAATGACTAAAACTAGAAATAAAAAGGTGTAAAATGTACATAGCGTCAAAAATTTTGGGGGGGCCACAACCCCCCTCGGCCCCTTGTATGTTCCGTCCCTGGGGGTGGGGAAGGGCAGGTGCCCCCCTAGCAAAAAAAATTTTAGTGTAAAATTTCGAAAATATTTGGCTTTTTTCGTAATTCCCCCCCCCCCCCCAAGTACCAATTTATAGTGTAGTTTCTAAAATTTATTAAAGTGAGCCCCCTCGACCAAAAATTTCTGGCTCCGCCCCTGGCTGCATAGGAAGTAGTTTAACTGTTTACTGTTAATGCGGTAATTAGTTATATAACAAGTTACTCTGCTGTGTGTTGAAACGAACCTAGGCTCGTATCGAGCCATAAGTCCTAAGTGTAGAACTCACTCAAAAAGCTACCTCGAAAGATGAGGGGACACCTAGAATTATAAACCACCAACCAGGCAACCAGTCCCATACTTGGCCGATGTGGGATCGTAACATGTGTGTATGTTAGTTTGTGATTATGTGTATAATACGAATTGTGAAGCAGATTGTTTTCTGCTTTTGAGTTGGAGCTCCTTTGGCTGTTCCGTGATGTTAGTTAGAGAGGTTCTACGATATATAGATTCCTCATTTATATAACGAGAAAATATAATAGCAAGTAGCTTCCGGCTTGGCTTGTAGTCGTAGTCTTTTAGCTTATATAGTCATCGGCCTTCCTACAGGCACCAGAATGCCTTCTTTGTTCGGTATGAAGCCAAGCTGATAGGAAAGACCACCCAGGTAGTTTTATTTATGTTGTTGGTCTCTTCTGCAAAGGAAAGTTACTTCTTGTGATTATGATTCCAATGATAAGGGATTGTTTTTCAACCTTTTGAAAATCTTAAAATTGTCAAGTAAAGTAGTGTACGTGTTGCAGTTAGAGAAGTTTGGTTGATGTGGTTGAACCCTTTATTTAGAGCATTTAGGCTGTGTTAACAATTTAACATCATTAATAATAAATAGAACAATATAATTACATGAAAATTGGTGTTATAGTCACACAGCTGTAGGTGAAATTTGTAGTTCATATGTCTAGAATTGCTTATTAATGTTTCTGTAGTGATAAGCAGATTTGATATTGTCTGTACCATCTAGTAGCCTAGCAGATACCTTTAAGCATTCACTATGAGTCTTACAGTATATATCCTACACGTGCTGAATGACTTAGCTGAATTACTCCATATCGCTTAACTACGAGTTTCTGATGTTTGCTTTCTTTTGTTGTTGCAGGTATCCATGAAGTAAGTCGATAACATCTCAGTCAACCCAACATGACATTTAAATTCATCTGCTGCATTGACTTATAGCTCGACATTTTTTTTATGCCATTTAATTTAGTACACTATTGAGTACCACCGATATCTCCATTTCCTGTAAGGCCTAATGCTCCTGATATTTGCAGGAAATGCTAAAGGATGTCGTGAGAACGAAGACGTACCAAAATGTTATATATAAAAACACATTCTTGTTCAAGGACAAGATTGTTCTTGATGTCGGTGCTGGTACGGGGATTCTGTCTCTCTTTTGTGCAAAAGCTGGTGCAAAGCATGTTTATGCTGTAAGTATTTGGTTTTAAGTTTTAACAAATTACTGTGCTAGTATTTATTGCGGGATGGCTATCTGTTGGTACAAGTTTGACAAAGATTGTGTATCTGCATACTCGTTTTCGTATTTGTTTACATCAATTTTGTTTATGCAGTTTAAGAATTCAGATTGCGATTGTCCTGTAAAGTTTCTTTGACACTTAAATTTCATGTTTGCAGGTCGAGTGCTCACAGATGGCTGACATGGCAAAAGAGATTGTTAAAGCAAATGGCTTTTCAGACGGTAATAGCTTTTATGAATGCAAGCTCTCACATTGTTTAATACAAAGGGTTGTTGGTAACTGATATCTTCTCATTCTGATTTTGCAGTTATAACAGTTTTGAAAGGAAAGGTTGAAGAACTTGAGCTTCCAGTTCCTAAAGTCGATATTATTATTTCAGAGTGGATGGGATACTTTTTGTTATATGAGAACATGTTAGATACAGTTTTATATGCTCGGGATAAGTGGCTGGTTAGTTTCATCTCACTTCTGGCGTTTTAAATTTTGCACTTGTATGAGAACATGTAGTACTGAATACGGCAACTGATATCTTTCTCACTTTCGTTAATTCCTCGTTTACAAAAATGGAAGCCTCTTTCTGTTTGTTTTCCTCTGAGAACATATAAATTGTATTCTATAGCTTTAGTAGTCCTGTTAATACATCGATAATCTTTATAAGCTGAACTTAAAACTTAGAATTGATTTTTTTGTGTCCTGATTGTAAACTAATTTGTTTTAATTTTCTTTTCTTTACAGGTTAATGACGGAATTGTGCTACCTGACAATGCCTCTCTTCATCTGACAGCAATTGAGGATGCCGAGTACAAAGAGGACAAGATTGAATGTAAGTGATTCACACCCACGCACACACAAAAGAACATACATTTTTGTTATATATGAAAGTTCAAATGCGACTCAACGCAATTGAGTAATCTGCTAATTTTTCAATTGGTCCCGTCATGGATTTACAGTTTGGAACAATGTGTACGGCTTTGACATGAGCTGCATAAGGAAACAGTCTATTATGGAACCACTTGTTGACACGGTTGACCAAAATCAGATCGTCACAAACTGCCAGTTACTCAAGGTATGAGATCTTCCCTGCCTCTTTCTATCGCTGATTTGTTGTGATCACTTTTATACTTTCAATCTTTCGAACATTCTTTCCCTTTGTTGCCAGTTTTGTGAATAAGTGGTTCATTTTTTGTTATATTTAGCTGATAACGATTCGAGTGGATAATTTGCTTGGCGATTTACTTGTTTATACAGACTATGGATATCTCAAAGATGACATCCGGGGATGCTTCCTTTACAGCACCCTTCAGGCTTGTGGCAGAGCGTGACGATTACATTCATGCTCTAGTTGCATACTTTGATGTAGCATTTACCGTTTGTCACAAGATGACAGGGTTCTCTACAGGTTAGTTGAGCTAATATTCACTCATTTGCTAAATCTAAATGGGTCGATTTGGATTGTCACATTTCAGGAAGGGGTCAAAATTTGCTTAAAGTGTACTTTTGATCCATACAACCTCTAAAATCGCATACTAAAATGGTTTAGATTATTTGTGATGTTGGAAATTTTATAAAAAAAAACTGGATAATAAAGCTTGAACCCAATCTGCCCCTCTGTCCCCCGTTCTAGTTACTGGCGTAAATTGTTTTTGGTATCAATCATACATTCAGTTAGATGTGGTTTATATGTGATGGCTTTTGATGTCGCAATATAGGGCCAAGGTCAAAGAATACACACTGGAAGCAGACAGTGCTATACCTGGAAGAGGTGCTGACTATATGTCAAGGTGAATCCATCACCGGAAGCATGACCGTGGCATATAACAAAAAGAATCCGCGAGATGTGGATATCACCCTCAGCTATTCGCTAAATGGTCTGCGCTGTGTCGTCTCAAGAACCCAGCAATACAAAATGCGTTAATGTTAATTCACATCAATTGTGTCGAAACACAGTGGGAGGTTGGTTCCTTTGTAGGCCAATTTGCAGAGGAAATCATGATTCTTATACTGTTGTAATCTTATTTACCCTTATTCTATTTATCAAATTTTGTAACATGGATTGATTCTTTTTATTTGTCAAATGGCAATTGAGTGTCTTGGTCCGTTTTTAAATAGCCGTTGTATCTTTCATTTGTGGCCCGTTTATTTGCAGGTCACACAGCACACTTAGTTTTAACACGACCCAAGTTTTCTCGATATTTCAATGGTCGAAAATGTTGATATTTGAACAAAAGTAACATCATTGATATGATTAAGGCATCAATATGTGATCAAATATTATGTAACAATAAGACGTTTGATAAGTATGTTGGCATATAGCTGAAATTTTTTGACTCAAACGAAACATGGTTTATAAGTTATATCCCATCATTTATAACGTAAAATAAAATAAAATTATACAACTAAATTCCCGAAAAAGATACAAAAAGATGACTACAAAATTATGTTGCGAATAAGATATCCTAAAGTTCTTGTTTACCGGATTTTGAGTTTTGTTGAGTGAAGCTTGCCTTCTTTGCTTTCCACCATTTCTGCACCTTAAAAGCCATTTTATTTGCGTGTTTCTTTGTTGCTTCACCGGCATCTTTGATCCCTTTTGTTATTTTCTCCTTCCAGTCCAACTTCTTATTGCTTTGCGTTTCCCTCAATATTTTTCCCTATTTAAGTCACAAAAACGTAAAAACAGATTTGATAAGACACAACACGGTTTATAAGTATTTTGAGAGGTGGTAAAAACAGGCAGGTCCGACGGATGGATAATGGGTCAAAACGGCTATTTTTCAGCACGAGCCGAAACGGGTCGATCAGGTTGACCCATACACACTTTTAGTCTCTGACCCAAATCAGCCAATACATAAGTAAAAACACTTTTCTTTACCACTACATTCTTACCAGATTCGAAGGGATAGATGCTTCTTCATCTTCATCTTCGTCTTCATCATCTAAGCCTTTTCCAGCCATCAGCTCTTCCCTTGAATACATTTTCATGCCAGGTGCGCCAGGCATACCTTCCATTGATTTCAACATCTTTTCCATTTCAGCCTCTTTTGCTGACTTGGCGACAAAAGGTTCCCCAGGGGCCCTACCCTGAAATTTACAACTTAATGATTAAATCTCAATCGTTAATGATCAAAAATAAAATGATTAAGTATCTAGTAAAACATTTTCCTATATTCTAGTCAGGCATCGTAATCGTCATGGAACTAGGAGCATACTTATTGTCCTCTTGTATTATGGAATTAGCTCATGAGTGGTACAATGAATTTACCTTAGGAACCGGTGGCGGCTTAGTATTACATGCTTCAGAGAGATCTTTGCAGAGGTAGTTAACTAACGAGCTCAACTGAGGCTTCTTTTTGTAGATATACTCTGCAACATCCGTGTCATAGTATCCGATAACCTAAAACAACAGCCAAAAAGTATTAGAAATCATACTATAGCAAGAAAATCAGAAAATAAGTGCTCGGATATGAATTTCAGCTTAATTTCTCAGATTAACCAAGGATAAAAAGAAACGAAAAAGTAAAAAGGTAAACAAATAGATACCTGTTGACAAGCTCGTTCGATGGTCTTGCATTCTGAACCACATTGGCCTTCAGAATCTTGCTCAACAAGCTGCCAGTGGACCAAATAAAAAGATAAGAATAAAAGATACCAGCAAAAGCATCAAATATATTTTGGGGTCTCATATTCTCATCTTTATCCACAATTACATCTTAAAGTTGCCCTGCGCCACATAAATGAGACCCAAAAAACGGATATGACAAATGGTGTAAAATATACTCAGTAGCAAATCTCAAAGTCTACATTCTCGATTCTACATTGCTATACATCTAGAAATCAGTATTCCAAAATCCTATATGCTCATGTTGCGTTACGCAACAAATAGGCCAAATAGTGGGAGGATACCGATCCTATCCTAGGCATCATACCAATGCTTTGCGTTTATACCATATTCTAAGTTTGGTAAGCCAAGTCTTTGTTGTTACTCGCAAGAAGTAAGGAATGCCCGAAACTATATTCGTCCTGTTTTTGGACCACAATGTGAATACCAAAACTTAGTAGTAGGCCTACGTGTATACTATTTCACTTGCATTTTCTAATAGGTACTACAAACATCAATTATTACCTCCAATCTGTCTCCTTTCTCTACAATATCGATTTTGAGCATCCAATCAGCTTCTTGCTTCTTCAAATTGCATACATTCTCCGAAATTTCAATGATATCATACTCTGTGATCTGATAAACAATGACCAAACATCAATAAACAACCAAACACACACAAAACACATTTCATCCTCTTAACTACAGTATCTAACAATTAGGTATTCATAAATCATCATAGTAGAATCAAATTCTATTATATAAAACATCTTGAAAATTGTTGATAAACAGCAATGCTTATCAGCCCACACACTACATTTAATCCTCCATAACTACAATAACTAACAATATACCAATTACCAACTTCAGTCATATGGGAAAACTAGCCGTAGTGCACATAGGTAGTTGTTTGCTGTTTGCGGCGAGCAGCGTTTTGGAGCGTTCTGTAACTAGTTTTTAGCGTTTGAAATATGAAGATTTTTTGGCAAAGAGCGTGTAGTGTTTTGGATTTTGTTTAAACGCCAAATATTTCAAACTCTACTTAAAGAAGCCTTGAACTATAAACGCTAATTTCTGCTTCTTGCCTACCTAGTTTGGCCAAACAAACTAATTTTGGTAACGTAGATACAAAATGTCGAAGAAGCTAAATGCTAATGCTAAAAAATGAACGCTCGTTGCCAAACAAACATTTTTTTTTAGAACGACAATTTTAACTATCTCACAATACTTACACTACAAATCTATCTCACATGGCCTAAGCATGACTTGAACCCACAACCATTTGTTTGGGGAGCTTCTTACACAACATGGGTACCAAAGTGGCCGAACCAGGAAAATACATTGTGGGGGGCCTAATTTTATTTTTATTTATTTTTTATTTTTTTAACGATAGCAATAAAATGCGGAAGAAAAAGCAAGAATCGAAATGACAAGTATTGTTACTTAGAGACGAAGGATTTATAAGGTTTTAAAGTGTTGAATGTTGGGTTTTAGTATGTGGGTGGGGGGCAATTTGAGTTTTGAGTGGGGGGACTTACAAAAAAGGTCAAAATTTTAGAAAAATTACACTAAAATATCAACTTTTTCGACTAGCCATGGGGGCACCGGCCCCCTATAGTATATACATAAGTCCGTCCTGGGTACCATTGGGACACAAGCCCTTTAGTGTTGCCAAACAAACATTATGTGGGATCGGCCAAGTTTGGGATTGGTTGGTGGTTTATAAGTCTAGGTGTCCCCTCCTCTTACAAGCTAGCTTTTTGAGTCAGTTCTACACTTCGACTTATGAACGATACGAGCCTAGTATGGGATATGTTAGTATCACATTACTATATCACATTACTTGGACTCATAATAAGCTTATATAAGCCAAAAAGTTGAAAAATAAGCTACAAAAAGTGAGCTTATGAAATATAAGCCCAAAACCAAATAAGCCATAAGCCAGACACAAACACCCCCTTACTTTCACCAAAACATACACATACGTAAACAATCCTAAAGCTAAAAGATCATTACCAAACAAGCATTATATTCTAAACACTCCTAATATCAAACATCCATTGACAATCACACAACTTATATAAACAATCAAATATAACAACAATTTATATATAAAAATATATACGACCTTCTTAGGAGAAATTTTAAGTTGTTTATCCTTGACTTGCTCATGCAACTCTTTGGCAAGCTTTTCGCAAACTTGACATTTAATAAACGGAATATCTTCCTTACGAGCTATTCCACCTTTATTATTTGCTAAACACTTATCCACTATTTGTAATAAACATATTATCATTAAGCTTATAATTATCACTCTTGAAGCCATTAGTGTGTGTTTAGGTGTTTGTGTGTGTGTTTTTTTTTTGAAGATCTGGAAGTGAAAGTGAAGTAAACAAAGTGTTTGGTTTTTTACGATGTTGTCCTTGGAAGTGTTTGACGTGTTTGGTTTGTTCTCATTGGTTGTTTTATGCCACGTGGATTGGGCCCACCAACTTATTTCATTTTTTTTAGCAACTCACATTTCGAGTTCTTTCTTATATTTGCAAACAGTGTTTTGAAACCCGGGTCGACCCAGCCGGGTTAACCGGTTCGACCTGTTCCAGCCGAAAAAACAGGTAAAAAAAACTCGGGTTTTTAAAACCCCGGTCTGGTTTCGTTTTTTCAAAAAAATTTAATAAAAAACCGAGTTGACCCCGTCGAAAAAACAAAAACATAATAAATTGAAAACCGGGTTGACCCAGTGGTCGAACCAATTGACCAGGTACCCAGTGACTTGACCGGATCGATTTCAAACCTGATTTTCAAAACAGAGTGTACAAATAACTGTCTGTCACACCAGAAATAGAAAAGTTATAATAATCTACTTTGAATATGTGTGGTGGTATGTTCAAATTCCATAGATTAGTAGGCCTAAAAATTCATAGATTAGTCAGGCTAAAAATTGAAAACCATGGTTAAAAAATAATTGCGATTTTACTTATTTAGGCTACTTTACGTCATTGAATTTATAAAAAAAATAAAGTTTTTAGATCACTTTATATAAAAGTCAGCGTTCAATCGGGTAATTTAAGCGTATATCTTTTTATAAATTGAGCAACTTAAATATCGTTGTTTAATAAGTAAAACAATATAAATTACAGAAATAGTTTTTAAACTTTTTATAGCTTGAATTTAAAATGTCATTATTCACAAGCTCGTTATTTAAATGAAAACAGATACATATGTACGTATACATTGCTTTTCGGAAAAGAAAAATATACGTACACATACGTAAATTTTTGTACCCTACACATTAATATTTTGTTTTATAAAATTAATGGTTACTAGTAGCAAGTACTTAAATCTATTGCTAATTACAAGTGCTTATAGCTACTAATGTTAACACTTGAATTGAACATATTAGGACACTGGCAGTCATGCTTCCGAAAACATCTATACCTCTGAAATACACCAATAATATCATTCCACCTCATTTCACCTCATTCATACTTTTTTCATACCTCCCAACCCCATTTAGTGGCAACCATGCTCTTTTCATACCTCCCAACTTTTTTTTTTTTTTTTTTTTTTTTTTTTCATAAATTAAATTAAACAATTTAATTAAAACATAAATATTTCATTAATAACTAAAAGAAAATTACATAATACTTGAAGAAAAAAAAAATTAAAAGAAAACGTTGACTCAAAGAAATGGTCATCACAGGCTAAAATAAATCAAAATTTCAAGTTGAAGGTAGTAAAAGTAAAAATGTGGAGGGTAAGAGTAATATATATTTTTTCTTCTTCATTCTCGTGATTTCTAATCATCGAATACAGCCTCCTTTTCGCCAGATCTGAGATGGGTTCATCGAATACAGCCTCCAAAAAGCACCCCAATGTCTATTTCATTAATTGTCAAACGGTAATATTGTGCATAGAAACTCGCATGCTTCGGAGGCAAAAATTGCCGCTCAACTCTTGCCGCTAGCCATGCCGGTGGGGTGGCGGCGGTGTTTGCCGCCGGCATGCCCTTGCCGGTGAGCCATGCCGCCCCCACTGCCACCCTTCTTATTAAACTAATTAATGTGTTAAATATCACTGTTTGGTTAAATTTGGTAATTTTAGTACAATGTTTGTGTATGAGAATGTTTGGTTTTGGACCGTTTTGCCCTTGGGATGTGTTGTGACGTGCTTGCTTGTTTGTGATTGGTTCGCTTTGGTGCCACGTGGATTGGGTTAATGGTTTGACTAATAAAAAGTGAGGTGACACTTGTTTAACACGTGTATTTTGGTGACGTGTATCTACAAAAGTGCAACAAAATAAATATATTTACTTTATCAAATAAAAATGAATAAGTCCACAAAAGCATGTACTTATACGATTTTTAATTGAGTAATCACGATTTTTAATCCAATGGGCTCAACCCAGATAATAGGCTCTAAAGCACATGACTGATTAACTTCACACATCTTTTATATAATAAAAGAATTACATCATTTCAGAGTGTTTTTGCAAATCTTTTTTTATTAAAAAAAATTGGACCAATAGCAGAGCTCAACTTTGCCATGTAGGCAAAATTTGGTCAAACTTAATAAATTTATTGGAGAAATTTAGTTAATGAAAAAAATGCATAAAAATATAGGTGTCAAATTTATGAAAACAAAAACTTAAAAAAAGAGGAAGTAATTAATAAAACTTTAGTGGTTAAATTTTAAATAAATTATATAAAGGTAAGTGTAAAACTAAAAGTTTTCATGTTTTTTAATAACTTTAGAAAAAACACAAATAACCCCTTACACTTTATACCCCTTATACTTTACTCCCTCCGTCCCATATTAAATGTCCACTTTTGACTTTTGGTGTCTTTTTTCTTCAACTTTTACCTTAAATATTTTTATTTGTATTATATATTAATTGATGAAAGTTATATCTAACAAAAATACATTTAAAACTCAATTCGTTCATATATTTTGCATCAAGTATAAAAATATTTAAAGTCAAAGTTTATAATAAAAGACTTTGAAAAATCAAAGTGGACATTTAATATGGGATGGAGAGAGTATAATATTATCTTTGTTTAAAATTATATGAGTATTAGTATTAGTTTTTAGACTTTCATCCATTTGAATATTTTTTTAAATAAGGACTAATGTTATTCTATTTAAAAGTTTAATTTATGCATATACGGGTTTGAATATTTAATATGGCTAAATTATTAATAACAGGAATATAAATATCAAATGGTAAGCACGAGTTACTGTGATATGAAAATAAATATATGCGATTCTACTTATAACAACTACTCATGAAATTGTTATTTAAAATTTATATATGAATATCCGTAAAAAAAATATTTTAGAAATTTTACGGAGCATATTTTAACTTCATTAACACTCATTATGTGCTACTAAACTCGCATATTTTGTACAACATGATATCAATATTTAAAGTTAAACAATAACATCAACCTCAGCATACAGTTAAAAATGTTATACAAAGCTAATTTACTCATTTTGACAAGTGATATGCTCTATTTGGCTACACCTTCTATCTTTTTATTACTTCAGGATGTTTTATACACCAGTTGGTCCTTATGCGTTGTTTATTCGAACTTGACACATTAAGAGACTGGGAATACAAGTTCATCACCAAGTATGCTAAAGTTGGAACTATAAAACCCCGAGACTACAGCTAATGCATCAACTACTACTTTACTTTGAAGGTTACTTAGAACATATATTTGATATAATAATTTGCTTATATGGTATATGTGTTTATTGTATTTTAAAATCAAGTTGTCTTTGTCTCAGGCACTGATATGTGTTGCATTAACCTTATTCCAAAGTTGCAACAAAAAGCCAAATCTCACAAGTATTTGATGAGTTTATTGGTTGTGAATTTGTTGGAATATAGAATAATGATGATCTAGAAAGAGATGTAACTAATGTGTCTCATTCACTTGAAAATCTGCTGTGAAAAGAATGAGCCGGTTTGCTAAAGTAGCACTTGCTTAAGTTATTGGAGTTTGGGACTGTTATTTTCTACTAATTATAGTAAGTTTTTAAAGGGTTTTAGGACCGTCTTAATAGTTAGATTCAGTAGTGATTAGGATTGTTCTAATGGTTGTCTTAATAGTTATTAAGGGGTTTTTATGACTATTTCAATGTTTTTAATAGTTGAATTGATGAGTGCTTAAAACTACCTTGATAGCTGAATTCAAGGGTGTTTGAAACTATTTCAATTGCTAATTTTAGGGGTGTTTGGAACTCTAATAATAGCCGAATACAGGGGTGTTGCGACTATTTTTAATAAGCATTGTTATTACAAAATATTTAAGATAATATATTCTGTATTAAATAAATGATAAAATTTTTATGTCAAAACTCGTGCGTGCACGGGTATTATAACTAGTGAATACATGATAATATGATACGATTTTTTTCGTCTCATAATAAGGTAGTATTAACTATACAATTTCATTTCGTTATAAAAATTGTCAATTGCTAAATTTCAATCAATCAAAGAAACATAACAAGTAAATTTGACATTTTGTTGGTTGAAAAATGATAAGTGTACTTCCTATGTCTCATATTCATAGTGACACGCTTATTATTCTTTGTACATTGGTGTTGCGAGAGGTGGAGCTAGTAGGTGCTGAATTACCCATAATTAACGTATTTTATTTATTAGTTATTTGGTATAATAGTTAGTTTCTTAATAACTTTTGCAACCATTCTTTTAGAACGACTAGTTAGTAGTTAATGGTTCGAGTCGTGCAATGACAGCCAAGCGGGCAGTATGTCTTCCTTGAACCTTCTTCTTTTTGAGAAATAAACCACAAACCTTTTTTCCGCTTCGCCTAGAAAGAAAACCCCATTAGCAAGCCTCGAACCGAGACCTCCCCAAAGATTTGTGACCAAAAGCGATAGCAGTGACCATTGAATAAGTTTCTTCAGCTTCAGTTGGGTTAAAAGCACGGTTACCTCTGGTGGCCACTTGATCTAGACCAATTGGTTCATCAGCCCCCTTAATCATATAAACATGTTGATTAAAGTTCAAAAACGAACAACTTGGACAATCAAATAAACAATAAAATGAAATTACTTATCAAACCATGCTTTCTTGAACTTAATTTATTCTTGTTCATTACAGTCTAAGGTTAAATTATGGTTTGAGAAAGAAAAACGATAAATACCTCATTGAGCGATTTTTTATTTATTTATTAACTTTTTGTGAAAAGTGAACATATATTAATAATCATCAACAACTTACAACAAATAGAAAGAAGAGTTGGAACCTCAACCTTCCAATGCATAATTAAAGACAATACGAATTGCAAACTAGCTGCTATCAGGGACGGACTCACTTGGAAGCCGGGTGTAGCACGGGCCACACCCAATTTTGAGTCACGAAGTATAATCTATTCTCAAAAAGTGTCATTTTTCAATACGTGCAACCCCCAATAATATTTTTGCTACTTTATTTTTTTATAGTTGAACTTGAGTTTAATCCAAAAATACTATATGGTGCAAATTTTAGTACTTATAATAGAAACAAGTTATGCAAGAATTTCGAAAAAATTTGTGCAACACCCATTTCAAAATCATTGGTCCGTCCCTGGCTGCTATATAACAATGTCAACAGCAATACTAATCCCTTTGCTATCAATTCACTAGCGCCATAGTTCCATGACTGTATTTTCCGTTTCAGATAGAAACACATGATCACTCCATGTTCCAATGTATTCCTAAAAGAATGGCTTCATCATGCAAACTATAGAAGCCCTTATCTCACTACAGTATAGACATTGCTGCCCCCGATCCCTTTTTCCGCTTCGCCTAGGAGAAAAACCCCATTTGCAAGCCTTGAACAGATAACTCCAAGGGAAATAACATCCCCCCTCCCAAAAAAAAAATAAAAAGTAAAATAAAATTACCCCTGGTGGCAATCTAGACCAAGTGGTTCACCAGCCCTCCTTAAAAAACGAACAACTTGAACAATAAAATGAAATTACTTATCAAACTATGCTTTCTTGAATTTATTTTATTCTTGTTCATTATGGTCTAAGGTTAAATCAGCCTCACTAGCATAACATAAATCTAATTTATTCTTGTTCATTATGAACCCTTCGTTGCCGATTATTGTAAGCTAATGATACAAACCATGAACGATCATATATAGTAGTTTCAGTTTTTCACAATGTTAACGATATATGTACGTGCACAGTTTCAAATGTCTTTGTTGATGTTGATATTCTAAACCATGTAACTAAGACTCGAAAATTATAGAACCTATATTTCCTCATCTTCCATGATAAGCATAAAAAAAACACATTCGACTATTCGACTAGCGAAATGAGTCATGCTACCATGCTAAGATAATGGACATGTCATCGTTTAATAACTCGTCCATGTTCATCATTAAGTTATCTTTCTAAGCGCATTGATCCCCACTTATTGTATATTCTTCTACTTATGCTTTGAACCTCGAATAATTCTCGTATATATTTCACAAATACACAAGTACAAGTAGAAGCAAACGACGTTATGCAATATAAAAAAAAAAATTAACACTACAAACATGTTTGTCCCACATAGGTTAAAGAAACAAAACTTTGCTAGTTAATATACCATGGCGTATATTGGTACTTTGTGTTGAGATTAGTATCCTGTTTTCATACATGGCAAATCTTCCCACTAAATGAAAGATTTAATGGGAAATCTTACCTTGAATAAATAATACTTAATCTTAAGTTTTATTCAAATAGTATTTGCGAAAAAATAATATGTAACCTTAAGTTTTATTGAAATGGAATTTGAAGTTAGCAATTATAGTAACTATTGACGCCCTAGTGAACATATATTGATAAATTTTTGTCCTACGTTTATATATATCGATAAAAATTAATTGACACTTGATAAAATTGGAATGATGCTACATTAAACATATATTAATTAGTCTATACTCCATAAGTTGGTAATTAAATTTTCAAACTTATTCTTACTTTTAAATATTACTGTTGCATTTGATATTCATATTTTATATTCAGTTTAACTACTAGAATTTCGCTATTGTCGATTCGTTAACGTATATTAGTTGAGCTAATAATTGTTTTGATTTTCATACAATGTCATAGTTAAGCTAACGACAGCTTTGTGCAAAAACTTAAATGATAACTATATATAACATTTAGAAATATATTATAACAACCATTGAAACAAAAAACATACTACGTAGTAGTATTTTGAGGATCTAGCTTCATATTTAACAAATATTTACATCATAGAATTATATTTACATTAAGAGCATCTTTAGTGGTAACGCATGTGTTGCGTTAAAATAGAAATATGGTGCATTTAACGCACGTTAAATCGAGTTAACCATTGCGTGCTTCCGCGTTAAGGTGGCGTTAACATGAGACGTTAAGCCATTAACATTACGTTAACATGCAACTTTAAAAAAAAAAAAAAAAAAAAAAAAAAAAAAAAAAAAAAAAAAAAATCACTTTCTTCCTAAATGGAGTGTTTTTGTAAATTGTTGTTGAGTTAAGGTTAAGTTATTGTTGTCGGTGTTTTTTTTTTTGAGTTAAGGTTAAAATGGTAAAGCTGATGTGACGCTGACGTGTCACTACTGCACATGCTCTATCAGGCTTCTAAAAATTTAAGTTTGTGTGTGATAGTAAACCTCGCACAACCTGATATGCGGCTATGATTTTGATCGGGTATACCAAAAATAATTATAAAAATGTACACAAATATTATCTTCTAAGCAATAGGTAAAATGTGTCATGCTCTTATTCGCATGAACCCAAGTTTGGTACTTTCTTTATTATAGTATTAGTATGTACTTATACATTAATCATGATGGTTACAAGTCAAAGCAACCTAATTTTATAAGAAATTTTGCTTCCAACTAACGAATACAATAAAAATGCAAAAGCTATAAGTATAGTAAAAAAATCATTTTTAGGTCAAACATATCGTAATCGTGTTAAGATAGATAAAAACTAGTAAGATCTCAGATTTGGTCTAAGTGGAATATTGATCGATTGTTGAAGATACTCTTCTCTGACTATCCGAAACTTAAAAGAAAAGGTCGATTAACAAGGTTGTTATCACCCTTTCTTGCTTTCGGTTCAAGTACAAAACAAAATCAAAACAACCTACCTTTAATCTTTTTCGGTTTGGAAGCTATCACAGAAAGGAGAAGGTCGAGCAGTGTACAAGCAGCTCTTGGGTCGATTTAATTTTTTTTGGAGAGTTTTGTTGTGGCGGTGGCTGCATAAGGTGAAGCAACTGATTAGGTTTTGTGTTGCTAATGTTTAGGGTAATTAAGTTAATTGAGACCTATATATAAATAATCCTTTAACTTTAATCAGGGTTGTATAGCCTAGTGGACTTGGGGCTTAATTTCTTATATCTTCAGCAGTGAACTTGGGCCTTGATTTCTTACCAATCAATTGGGCTGCATCAGATTAGACACGAATTTGGGCCTCAGTTTTTATAAGAATATTGGGCCTTTGATCTCTTGGATTGAGCTGGACTATTACAACTATAAGGGACGTTTTTTTTTTGGTTGGCGTTGGTGTGTGATTAACCAAAAGGGACGAATTTTTTTGTTATTAATAGTTGGATTAAACTTAAGTTGTGGTTAAATGTTCGGGATATTGTGTGGGAAACGGTTTTGATTGAACCTCAAGCATACGAGATTGAGAATTATTTTGGGTGGTGATATTTTCGAGTTTATTGAATATAATTTCAGGGTTTATTCGGATTTTGATCATACAACCATCACGTTCATCAAACTATCATCTCATCATTTGTCGTTCCAACGGTTTCTCATTGTTCCACGGTTTCTTCTTAATTTTGTAAAATCCCGCGAAAGAATCTATTTCTCGGTTTAAATCATAGAATTGTAAAATCCCGTGCACGCTCATATCATGTCTACTTCTTCATACTCTGTCATTTCTGAGAGAGAACCTCATCAGCCCCAAATATTGCCCGGTAATGCAAAGAAAGGTTGCATTGAATGTTTTCAACTTCTTCACTCACATCTCAAGGTTCTCTTTGAACGACCTGGATACTTAACAGGATACGAACGTGCATTCGCTTATGAACGTGCTTTCACATCACTCTTTGGTCAAGATGTTCAGACCTTCACTGTCAAAATGACTCAGTATTTAGACCAACTTGAACAACAACTTGACAAAGGAAATTTTTCTAAAGAAAGATCCATGGCTGCCATTTGTGTGATCAACAACCAACTCCAAGTGTTCATTGATTCACAATTCACTGAGAATCAAATGATGAATAAGTATTTTACTAATTACACGGGAGTCGAGGTTGACATGTTCAGAGACACACTACTCTAACTCTTGGGTAATGTTAAGAGGTTCATTTATGAAAAAGCACAACAACAACAATGCAGTGACACTACTTCTGATCAGCATGATATAACCGACAGCTTCAGGACTTTGAACACTCCTGGCATTGATACTGATCACATACCAGAATATGACCAAGTCCCATCTGCTGAGGTACATGTCACTAATCAACGCAATGTGCTTTCTAATGAACAACAGCATTCTGATCAATTTAAACCTACTTATGACACAAATTTGTTGGAAAAGACTGATGATACCATTTCTAATTCAACAAATATGAGTCATAAAGGGGGAGAAAGTGATCAGGATGTTGAACATGATGAGTCAAGTTCTCTGTTTACGGCTGAGATGTTTAAATCAAATGATATAGTTGATAAAGAAGTTTTCAATGAACTATCTAACAGATTTTTGCTACTTGAAAAACATTGTATTTCACTTGAAATCGCAATGCAACAAAAGAAAGAAAGTTTTCAAACTAATCAACCATGTAAAAATCCGGAATTTCCTGAGTTCCGTGAATTTTTTTAAATTAACACTTTGAAAGCTCAGCTTCAAGACAAAAACTCGACAATCAACATGTTGAAAAAGCATTTTCTGTCCTGAATGAGAAAAGTAATATAGTCAAAGCTAAACATGACATCGATGTTATTGAATCAAGAAACATCGAATTGGAACTTTATGTGGCTAGATTACTTAAGGAAAATGAGACTTTGAAAAGGCATCACATAGACATAAGAGACTCTATCAAAGAAACTAGTACTAAGACTTTAGAACAAACAACATCTTTGATGGTAAAAAATGATGAATTCCAAGCTCAAATTCTGGAAAAGGGTTTTACAACTGCTGCACAAAAAAATGAGGTAGGAAAACTGACAAGAAATAGTGTGAACACTAAGTTTGCAAAACCATCAATCTTGGGGAAACCGGTTTTACAATCAAGTAGAAACCATTCAGTTGTTAGACAACCAAATGCGGTTAGATCTGAACATCCAAAATTTTCAAAAACTCGGTATGGCTCCCAAGTTGATGCGAAACAAGTTTTGTCAAAACCAATCACTTCACATAATTTGCCTAAGAATAATGCCTCTGGGTCTGTTAAAGCTCAACAAGTAGCTACACCTACACCTGACTCTTCTAGGATAAGTTCGAAAACAATGTCAATACCGAGAGTTAAAACTCAAATCTCTTATGATATAAATGACTTGTATAAGAACCATGATCTTGAAAAGGCTAGGAAAAGAGCTCTACTTCAAAAGGATGGTATCTTAGGTTCACGACCTCATAGGATGCATTCTAGCTTATTGCAGAACTCGGCCTGTTGCAGCAAACCAAAACCTGTGAGCACTCTACTAACAAATAGGAATTGTCTAGTGTCCAAGTGTAGTTGCACATCGATTAAAGCATTTCCTGTAGCATATCACTCTAAGAATCCTAGACCTTTTTCTGAATGCAAACACCTTGTTTGCTCAACTTGTCTACAAAATGTTACTAAGGCAAATCATGATAGTTGCGCTACAACATTCCTGAAGGAAGTGAATACTTGTGATAAGGTTCTACCATCTAAGACTAGAAACTACAACAAACCCGTAGAATCAAAGAGTTATACTCAGAAACCTGGCAGGCAGATTGTTTTAGGACAAAGGTCTTCTCTAAACAAGACTTCCACTTTACATGAGAAACCTAACACTCCTAGAACTTGCCTTAGGTTGATACCGACGGGTAGAATTTTTAAGATTGTTGGTCTTAGATGGATACCTATGAGAAAGATGTTCACTGACTGCAAAACCAAGGTGGAAAGTGCAGCCCCAAATGGTATAGATGTTGATTTCACTAACCCATATATATATATGCAAACAAATTCTCATTGTCAATGCAGGTAGTCTTTACTTAAGTGCAGGTACATCGTTCAATCCTATTAAGGAAAGACTCAGAGTTTGGCTGCCGAAAAGAGTGATATCTCATCAATTAGGGGATAAAGAAGCTCAACTTTGATGCAAGTGATTATGACGTCTATTCACTTCAGTTCAGGCCTCGCTCTTCAACATTATGGCGTCTGCAGATAACACTTCAGGCCCCATTCATCAAAGAAAAGAAAGGTGTACGATTCAGTGCGCCTTATCTTCGGAAGAAGAGAAATCTTCTTAGTTTTGACCATTCTCAACAATACGGTTCATGCTTCCTCCATGTTCGTTCATTCATCAAGTGGATATACTCATCTTTGCTTGAATTCATATTCACTTGCTCATTCAAAAATGGCAAACTTCGTATGCAATTTTTGAGGGGGAGAAGAGTGAATAAACTACATGATTGAGTGTATTCTTATTCACATGCTCAAACAAAAATGGCAACCTCGTATGCAATTTTTGAGGGGGAGAAGTGTGAATAAAATACATGATTGATTGTATTCTTATTCACTTGCTCAATCAAAAATGGCAAACTTCGTATGCAATTTTTGAGGGGGAGAAGAGTGAATAAACTACATGATTGAGTGTATTCTTATTCACATACTCAATCAAAAATGGAAACCTCATATGCAATTTTTGAGGGGGAGAAGTGTGAATAAAATAACTATCACTTTAAGGAGTGTCACAACTTACATGAAGTTGTCGGTAGTCAAGAGGTGATGTACGTCTTATACTTGATGGTTGGTTGGTTGAAGAGTATAGAGTACTTAGGGATTCGATATTGCACGAACTCTCTACACCGCTCTCAGTCACACACTAGTGCAAGATTAAGTCACAAGAACGGGGAATTCTACTTCAGTTTCAAATTTGGTATATCGGGTTTACTTCATTAGTGGTCAAAGAGAGTTTTTGTAGCAGTTGATTCTCACCAGATCCAGTTAAACCAATTTTGTTCTTCTCACAAGATTTCAAGTAGATGTGCCTATAATGTGTTGCTGATTATGAGGTATCAAAACCAGCAAGGGGGAAGGAGACATACATCTGAATGCATAATGAGTACACGTGATGAACCTAATACTTCTTCTTAATTGAAGTTATCCCGGGAAGACAAATGTCATAACCGCAGAGAATATCAGTGTATTAACTTGTGGCGTTTGGTGTATCATTCCAACTACGTGGGGGAAGTGGTATTCTGATACTTGTGGTATGTATTACTTCAGCTTTCAATAGGAAGAAATATGAGAAGAACAGTTTGGTGCGTGAGATGATATTGCTTATCGACATCTTCATTCGTGCTGATATGATTTATGGCAAAGTGCTTCTGGTTAATGCTTCATGTACACAATGGTATGATGATTCCGATGAGATCGCAACCATCAGGGGAGAGATTCGTGTACATCAAGAATGCGCAACAAGTTCACGTGATCGGGCTTAATCATATATTCCGGAGGTGATATCCACAGAGATGATCCGTGCTTCAACCTGTTACTTTGGTGTCATCGTTTCTTCTTGTGTTGGATACATGCGTACAATATGGATTGAGTTGGTATGTGTAAGATAACTGGAAAGCATTTGGTGAAATGAAGATGTTGATATCTTATTCCCCCGAATAGACAACTGCTCCAAACCATGAAGTAATGTGTACATCAGGGACGTACAACAGGGTCATGTGATCGGGCTTCATCATACATTCTTGGATTGATTACCGCAAATATGATCTGTGGTTCACCCTGTTACTTCGGTTTTATCGTTTTCTTCGGATTTCTGAGCTTCATACAATGAGACTTTTTGCATCACTTCAACGACTTGGGGGAAGTTGTCTCAAGTAGGTGATTGTCTTTTTTGGGGGGAAGCTACCAAGGGTTCACATCAAGAAGGCTATACACTCAGACGATTATTCTAGAGCCTCGAAAGCTTTGGTGGTAAAAGTTTAAGAGATGTTGACTACACGTTTCTACAACAAGCTGTACGAAATCCTCATTTCGGTATTCATGTCAACATCTTCTTAAACTAAATAGTATTCTTTGTACATATATTATACCAAAATGTATATAGATATATAAAACCAACCAAAAAAAAAAAAAAAAAAAAAAAAAAAAAAAAAAAAAAAAAAAAAAAAACCCAAAAAATCAGAAAAGTAGAAAATACCAAAAAAAAAACAATGAAAAAAAAAAAAAAAAACTATGGCATGTCTTCTGGCATCGATAACATTTACAGTCCTAGAAATGTCATTCGATAATGACACTGGTATTTAAATGAAGTTCGAACAGAAGTTCAAAAACTTTCTTCAAAACAGGTCTAAATTGGTTTGCAGTTATTTCAGACTGTAACCCGATTTAAACCAATGGCTTACAGTCATTTTAGGCTGTAACCTGGACTTCAAAAATATGGCTTGCTATTACTTCAGATAGCAACCCGTTTTTCAAAATGGGGAAAGCACGTCGCCAAAAAGACGGTTGTTCCGTTTACCGGGTAAAGTTCACTTGGGCATGGATTACTTTATATCCATGTTTCCTCGATCTAATGTACGCTTCAGTGCATTATTTCTTGATAAAGAAGAGAAATATTCTTTTGATCGCCAATACTTTCCCTTCTATGATTTTTCCGGAAAGTATTTGTGCAAAACTTGGTGGTACCATGAGATTTTGATTGAAAATCAAATTGAACTCAAAATTTTGATAAAATTTTTCACTCAATCAATGACATCATTTATTTAAGCTTTAACATCTGTCATTAATTGAGGGGGAGAGTAATTTCTCAAAATTTTATGTATCATCAAAACTCTCCACACTTTGTACAAAAACCTTGCAATAATACAGTTTGTGATGGTTATGTGTCAGAATGAGAAATTTCAAAGAGTTTTCGTTAAAACCTCAAATCTTTTGTAAACTCATCAAATCTGACACATAACAACCTCCCTCACAGATTGAGGGGGAGCAAGTAAAAAGGTTCCTTTTATCAGAAAATATTAAAACTAACCGCATCTCTCTCTCAAACGTTTTCTAACTTATTTAAATCAATTGAGATCCAAAATCTCGAAAGATTTGAAATTTTTGATCGGGGGAGAGAATGTGATTTAAATATGAAATCTGATAATCAAATGTGATCTTTTGGACTCAATAATAGGCTCCCACATATGTGCTAAACTCTTTCGAATATCGATGCACATATTGAGGGGGGGGGGGGCAAAAGGCGTTTGTGGAAGTAATACCAAAGACCGACCATTTAACTTTATGCATGGAGTTATAAGGATGGTTAAGGTTAGGTATGAGTTCCCATGATCCTCCTGAACCGGAAGGATCTTCCCAGGGACAATCCATGGATAGATTAGAAGTCCTTAGGAATGATTGAAAAAAAAAGGAGAAAAGTGAGAAAGGGAAGAGTGCGGACTGAGATAAAGCTAGGACTGGAACAAACCCAACAAGGTTCTAGTGGTGAAGTCTCGGTAAGCACTGAAGGGGTTGAAGAATTAAAAAGAAATGAAATGAAAAAAAAAGGTGAAAAGAAATAGCCTTCCATATATTCAACCATTAGGGCAGAAACTGGGTTCAACTTCATAAGCTACTGGCGGTTACTAAGGTAACACCGGTATTGAAGACAAGACGTCATGGACCCAGTGACGCACTGCACTAAACTTCCCAACCACTCAAGTTCTCTTAAAAGAGCTTGTTTCAATCTCACGGGGAACCCTGTGCAATGTATCGACTGCTCATTGCGAGCCATGTTGGTACCTAAACAGGAGACGCCTCCCCAGTCTCCAGGTGTAACACCCCGCCTTATAGACCACAATATTGTCCGCTTTGCCCGAAGGCTCACGGCTTTGCTTTTGTGGCCCTCATGTGAAGACTTCCCGGCAGGTCACCCAAGCCAGTACTACTCTCACATGAGCACGCTTAACCGTATGGCCGATTAACCATTCCACCACAAAACGCGTTGTGTCATATAAGGCGAATGTTAACATATATGTCCCAGCATCACTCCAAGTCACAACCAATGTGGGACTTGCCTGGGGTATTACATTCACCCCCCGTAGGGACTCATCGTCCCCGATGAAGTTTGCCCCACATCCCGAACGGCTTGGAGTGGCTCTGATACCATCTGTAACACCCCGCCTTATAGACCACAATATTGTCCGCTTTGCCCGAAGGCTCACGGCTTTGCTTTTGTGACCCTCATGTGAAGACTTCCTGGCAGGTCACCCAAGCCAGTACTACTCTCACATGAGCACGCTTAACCGTATGGCCGATTAACCGTTCCACCACAAAACGCATTGTGTCATATAAGGCGAATGTTAACATATATGTCACAACATCACTCCAAGTCACAGCCAATGTGGGATTTGCCTGGGGTATTACACCAGGAGCGGATCAAAATGCACTATTGAGTCTAGAGCCAAAGAGATCATCCATAAATCTCACTAGGACACACTTCCAAATATGCTTATTGTTTCACACAATGTGAAAAATAAAATAAAATATTTAGAGTCCTACGCATTATCCTTGTGGTATTGCCAGAACATCCGAGTGATATGTTAATATTCACAATGAAGATGGAAATCCTTCTAGAGTGAATATCACTCAAGCTCTTGGTAGGTAACATGTGGGATCCATCTTGGATCAATGATCAAGTGACAACTGGAAAGCAATGATGGTGCGATTCAACATTGAGTCAAACTTGTTCCAGGATATGGATTGACGGATACTTTTGCAAAAACCTTTCAGTGTGCTCACAAACTTATTTTCGAGCACATTGATTGTGTACAATATTTCAAACAAAAGTATTTTTGATGGAAATGTGATTCAAAGTATAAAACTCTCGTCGTGTCTCAAAAATTGTTTATTAAGTGACACGCGAGTGATTTCTAAAAATCTATTTCTCATCAATCAGTGAATATCAATTCACCGATTCACTATATCGTGCTATCTGCTTTGAGACGTTCCGGTATGAGAACATGCTTAGTATGAAAATTCCGAAGTGGATTTTTTGGAAGATTCATTTCTACAAGATGGAAATTCCTGTCAAGGAGAGTCTTCTTTTACAGAGACTCTACCTGATCACAGGTCCATTCTCACAGAACCGGAGGGTAGTCTGTCCTCGCAGAACGAATGACAAAGCCATATTCGTTCTCTATCTTTATTGCTAACTGTTTTATTTCAGGAACATATAAAGATGGCGATGGTGATACCCAACTCCAGCTGAATCGTGTCATTCCATACCTCATGCTCACACTGCCTACTCATTCTAAATGAAGATCATATCTGTTTAGAGACTTCTATCAATGAATGTTAAAGAGACTAACAACAACGCCTCCGCAACTCTGATGAAAAGTCTCCTAGCCTAGAAGAGTGTGAGCATGACGGTCCAATAGTCACTACACCACATGAAGGAAAGACCACACATGATGTTCTTGGAGATTTACGGTGGCTAATGATCTCAAAGAATGCTCAAAGATCACACTTATGCCAAAGGAACCACAAATCACAAGATCATTGCTTGATGTACAAAGTGAAGAATTAGAACCTACGAGCTACATGATTAAAAGAATGCTTAAAGAACAAGATCTTAATTTCTAAGGTGACCTCGCTTAGGGGGAGATTGTTAGGAATACAAATATTCCTATGGAAGACTCGGTCACCCGAATGATGTAATACCAGTATGATAGCTCGTAGTTAGTTCTATATTTAGTTAATAGTAGGTTAATATGTTAATCGTATTCGTAGAGTGGGTCGGGTCTTTACCCACTGTCAGCTCACTCTGCAGCTCGTTTCATGGAGCACAAGTAGTTGTAGTATATATACCCTTTCCCACCCAAGGGGGAGGGTTGGAACTTTCACTTCATCAATCTAACCTTTCTTTCTTTCTCTCACTAGAAAGTCTCCCATCTCTCTTTATTTCTCTAGTTCTCTCTAACATAATTCGAACCTAACAACTACACCATATGTGTTTATGATTATGAATATATTACAACTTCTTATCATCAACCTTTGGTGTTTCATTAATAGCATTACTTGTCTCACCTACAGGTTTATTGATATCTAACTCAGTTATAAATGATAATTCTTTTCCTGATGGTGTAAAAGCACTTTTTACCGGGGGAGCTACATCATTATAACCTATTCCACTACCTTTTCTCATCATCTGACTCTCAATTGATTTATTCACTAAATCAGAAGGAAAATTTTGTTTTCCAACTCTTACTATGTGTTTTTATTTTTCTGTAAGAGTTACATCTCTTGCCTGTTCTGCTTCTTCTAACTTTTTCTTAAGCACTCCAATTTCATTATTTTTAAGAAAAAGCTCAACATCCTGTTTGTTAATCCTATCAACATACTCTAACTCACACTGTTTGAGATATTCAAGTCTTCTTTCTACATTTTGAATTCCTACTTTATAACCTAAGTTAGCAAGTTTTAGGTTTTCAACTTCTTGTCTAAGACTTTAATTCCTAGATTTAAGCTCTTCAACAATGTCAGAACATGATTTAAAAGAACAAACAGACATGTCAGAATCATTAGATACCTCAGAGTCTGATCCAAAAGATGATGAAGCATAAGCTATAAGTGCAAATTTATGCACTTTAGGTTTTTCTTCAGCCAATAAAGCATAGTTGGGTTCTTCCTCAACTATGTCACTCCAGTCATAGTCACCCAACCCATCACAAGATACCAAAGCAGTAGTGGTCTTTGGCTCTTCAGTTGCTTTCTTTGGGTTGTCAATATTCTTCTTTGGAGCCCTGCATTCTCTAGCAAAGTGACCTTTCTTATTGTAGTTGTAGCATTCAATCTTTGATTTGTCAAAGCCCAAGTTGTTCTGAGTTTTGTACTTGAGCTCTCTACCAGTCTTCCTTAAGAATCTTCTAGCTCTCATAGTCAACATAGCCATCTGCCACTTCAAATCAATCTCTTCTAGATAATCAGGATCAATGTGCTCCATATCCTGATTTAGTACTTAAGTACTTGTTGTTAGATCAGCCAAGAAAGCACAAATAGCAGCATCACATATGGTGTCACTATTATTAGAACCAGCAGCAGAACCACTAGTGCTAGTAGTAGAAACTCCATAAGAAGTAGAATGAGTTTCCTGGGAGACTTTGCTTTTAGAAGACAAAAAAGCTAGGTTTTGAGCAGTAGAGGATGAAGTAGATGTTCCCTTCATCTCTGATTCATAGACCTTCAGATTGTTGTAAAGATTATCCAACATCATAGTGTCAAAATCAGCTTTATTTCTCCACACAACTGTATGCATGCTCCATTCTGGTGCCAGACTTCTGAGAAACTGGAGATTTATTTCTTCTTGAGGGACTATATAACCAACAAGCTTTAGATAGCTGACAAACTTATGAAGCCAATTATAAGTACCATCCAAGCTTTCTCCACTTAAAGAAGTGGAGTTCTCAAATTGATGCTTCAGTAGATTCTTCCTTGACTTCTTTATAGCATCATTCCCTCCAAACCTTGTTTCAACAGCATCCATTAAGTCTTTAGCAGTTTCACAGCTATCAAAATTCAATTGAAACTCATTAGGTATTCCCATCGTAAAAATGCTGTGAGTTTTGATTTCCAACTTCCTCAAAGCCTTTTCTTTCTCAGATTTTATGGGTACTTCCTTCCTATCAACTATCTGTGGACGTTTATCACCATTCAGATGGACATTCCACATGTTGTAGTCAAGCATCCTCATGTACTATCATATTCTCATCTTCCAAAGCTCATACTCAACTTGTTTGAGCATGGGCACTTTTGAGGCAGTAATCATGTGTGTTTCATCACCCATGACTTCAGTAATTATTTAGGAACAAATTTGAGTAAGAAAGAGTTCTTCTTGATTACAACTTCTAGATCACAAGCTCTGATACCTCTTGTTGATCCCAGTTGAGCAAACGATCTAATAGAAGTTGACTTAGAATTTATTGTAACTTAAACAAGAACGCGGAATATTAATGTTTACTTAAGAAGAACAATTATCAACAATCAACACTTCAATATATTAATAATATACGAGCACTCGACAATGCTAGGGGTTTACAACCTTGAAGTGAATCGACTTTATCAATGATACGTATCTAACTCTAACTCTAGGAATCTCCTTTTATAGACTAAGGAGACCTAGTCGGTTTACAATGACTTTCTATACAACAAATATCTTTTAGAATATTTTCTAAACTTATCTAACCGACTATAATACATATCACATAAGCAGCAGTTACATTAGCAACAGAATCTCAGCAGTAGAATATCCAGCAGCACAATGTTTTCACTAGTAGTAGAGTGATTGACTCTAGCAGTAGAATAACAATTAGAATATTTTCTGAGCAATAGAATCTCCAAACCCAACAGTTTAACATGTTAGTGTTAGGTTCATTATTTTCGTTTGTTAATTATTCGAATTAAAGTTGATCGGAATTGGTGTAAACGAAGATACATACATAGTTAGGTGGCCAATAAGTTACATAGTACTTTCAGTAAATGGGTAGGGGGAAGGAGAGGGAGAGAGAGAGAGAGGGAGAGAGAGAGAGAGAGAGAGAGAGAGAGAGAGAGAGAGAGAGAGAGAGAGAGAGAGAATAAAAAAGACAAGCTTATGACATTCATTATAGTAAACCTTATTAAAAGGTTTACAATTGTGTTTTGAAATTAATTTATAAACCTTTTTGTTTTATAAAACTATCCCCACTATATATAAACCTTTTCAAGTTTTATAAAAGATTCAATATCCTAGACCTTTTATGCCACATAAGCTTAAAATAGATGTTCACTATAGTTTATAAGCTTTTAAAGCTTTTCATAACTTTATAAACATTTTCATAATCCACTATAGTTGATGCTCTTAGGCCTCCTTATCTAAAATTAATGAATTAAATACAACTGTCTGATAACTTTTCGCCATTAGTGTGTACTTGCCTGCTTGGGTGATTGTGTGTGTGTGAAAGATCCAAAAGAGTTGCTATAGACAGAATAGACTGTCGTATATAAACTTAAGCACAGGTAGGTGTCCTCGCCAACTCACACTTTTTTGTGGAGTGGATTACCAAGATATAACTAAGAAAGGCAGTTGAAAAAATTTGATAGTCATAAAGTTGGAACAAAGTTGCAGAAATCACCAAGTTTCTTGGTTGTTGAAAGGGAATTGAAGGTGTATAACACAAACTACTCTTTTATTATGCAAGCACACACATCATTCATAGCCCGTTATCAAACTACTCTTTTATGATGCAAGCACGCACATCATTCATAGCCGCCCGTAATAATTACATAATGACAAAACTCTAAAAGTACCAAGGAATTAGACTATGACAATTCTAAATTACTACGTAGTTTTACATTTGGACCACCTTATAATTTATTGCATTTTGTTATCAGGAAATAGCTTTTTCACACTACATAAATAGGGTTTAAAAGAAAATACTATCATACCTAACTCGTAACTCGTAAGTATAAATTTTTGCTTAATATGTTTATTGTATAACACGTACATGATCCACAAAAGGTGTAGATTGGTGGAGACACCCTGACCCCGAGTGCTTTTTGGCACCAGCCATTATCCCCCCATACGGAATAGCTCCAGGCACAAATCAAGAACAAAAATGTATTAAAGTGTTTAGGGTTTGTATTGTGTCGTATCCATACATATGTATTATGACCTCTATTTATAATAGAGTTTACTCAAACCCTAGCCATTTGAATTATGTATAATTAACGGCCCATTAATTAAACCATAATAGTTTCCATAATATCAGGGATCAGTGGTTCAAAAACGAGCAGCAGAAACTCTAGTAGTAGAATCCACTGATAGCAGAATCCACTATCAACAGAATCACTACTAGCAGCAAAATCAGATTCATACTAGCAGCAGAATCAGATTCACACTAGCAGCAGAATCAGATTCACACTAGCAGCAGAATCAGAGTGAATCAGATTCACACTAGCAGCAAAATCAGATTAACACTAGCAGCAGAATCACTTCATAACCACTATTGAGTCAGGGTATTCAGAGACCTAATGGGTGTACACTTCGTACTTCCAAACCCATTACCAGGTGTGAACTCATCTCTCAAGTGCACTAAATTTTCCAACAGTAGCGAAGATACTTTTGTTCTCCCATCTTTTCGTAACTTATATTGCACATTAGCGAAGATACTTTTGTTCTCCCATTGCAGCGTGACTAAATATATTTAAACAAAAAGGAAGAGGCAAAAATTTTAATTGGTGTTATCATTATTCTTGGAAAACTTTTATTATAGCGAATGTATTTTAAATTGAAGCACTGTTAAAACAAAGGAGACTATGTTAAAGAGAAAACTTCAGCTAGGGATGAGCACAGTACCGGTCTCGTACCGAATTAGTGGTACCGATTTTTTTCCGAGCATAAATAGTGGTACCGGTACCGTACCGAACGAGATTCGTATACCGATACCGGTACCGGTTTCGGTACCGGTACCAGGAAATCCGGTTTTTCCCCTTCTTATTCGAGAATTTTCTGATTTGGTACTGGTCCCGTACCGAATTAGTGGTCCCGATTTTTTTTCACCTTATTTCGTAGTCCCCGGTACCATACCGTATATCGGGAACGGTACCGTTTCAATACGGTACCGGTACGGTTCCGGTTCGGTTTCGTGATTCGGGTCGAAATGCTCATCCCTAACTTCAGCGTAAATAAAAGAATTTCAAACCCATCTCAACCTTCTTATTAAAAATTAAATATTTCGGAAACTATTAATCGTTACGTGAAATAAATTATATTATATCAACAAGAGCTAAATCATTTTTCTATAGAGGGCTACTTTTATACACTTTTGGAGAACCTTTTTTTAGATTTTTTTGTGATTGTTGAAATTTCCACTGTGAAAAAATCACGGTTGATTTCTTATTTTAAAAAACAAATGAATATGTTTTTCCCACACATTGTACATATCCTTACCACTCAGTTTTAGCGTAATAATATTTATTGCAAAATTATGTGAAGCGTAAGGGTATTCATCTTCTGCAACATCAATCTTGCAGCTAGAGTTGAAATAGGAAGCTGAGGCCATTGCCTAATTTATCACTCTCCGTAGTAATTGTTCAACGACAAAAAATACATGGTAAAAAAAAAAAAAAAAAAAAAAAAACCAACCGTAGTTGTGACCGATGATAGCTCACCTTTAACTAATACATTCATGTAGTTAAAGTGTTGAAGATACATACAAAGTTGGGTGTAAAAAAGACAAACTTAGGACATTTATTATAGTAAACCTTTTTAAAAGGTTTATAATTGAGTTTTGATATTAATTTATAAACATTTTTGTTTTATAAACATATTCTCATTATATATAAACTTTTTCAAATTTTATAAACATCTCACATAATTCAAATGCATTAAATTATTAAAAGATTCAATATCCTAGACATTTTATGCCACATAAGTTTGAAATAGATGTTCACTATAGTTTATAAGTTTTTAAAGCTTTTCATAACTTTATAAACATTTTCATAAACCACCATAGTTGATGCCCTTAGGCCTCCTTATCTAAAATTAATGAACTAAATACTACTACTTGATAACTTTTCGCCATTAGTGTGTACATGCTTGCTTGGGTGATTGTGTGTGTGTGAAAGATCCAAGAGAGTTGCTGTAGACAGAATAATAGATCGTCGTATATAAACTCAAGTACGGGTAGGTGTTCCCGCCAATTCACACTTTTTGTGGATTGGATTACCAAGATATAACTAAGAAAGGCAATTGAAAAAATCTGATAGTCATAAAGTTGGAACAAAGTTGCAGAAATCACCATGTTTCTTGGTTGTTGAAAGGGAATTGAAGGTGTATAACACAAACTACTCTTTTATGATGCAAGCACACACATCATTCATAGCCCGTAATCAAACTACTCTTTTATGATGCAAGCACGCACATCATTCATAGCCGCCCGTAATATTTACATAATCACAAAACTCTAAAAGTACCAAGGAATTAGACTACGACAATTCTAATTACTACGTAGTTTTACATTTGGACCACCTTATAATTAATGCATTTTGTTATCAGGAAATAGCTTTTTCACACTACATAAGTAGGGTTTAAAAGAAAATACTATCATACTTAACTCGTAACTTGTAAGTATAAATTTTTGCTTAATATGTTTATTGTATAACACGTACATGATCCACAAAAGGTGTAGATTGGTGGAGACGCCCTGACCCCGAGTGCTTTTTGGCACCAGCCATTATCCACTCATACGGAATAGCTCCAAGCAACTCTCCTGGCCTAGTGGGGCGCCAACTTGAGTGAGCCAAGACTCTTGTAATCTTTAGCTATTATCCACAAAGTCTCTCCAGTGAGCCTATAGGTTTTCCCACTATTTTTTTCAGGGGATATGATGCCTACTTTATAAAGTAGGCAAGTTACCTATCTTCCTTTGTAAAAAAGGGTAGAGACAGGGACTGAACTGTATCAGGGACTAACCTGTACATTTTGTAAACTTTTTTTAAAGAGAATGTAGGCAATTGCCTATATTTAAATGTAGGCATCATTTCCCCTTTTTTCATCATATACATTTTTGATTTTATCAATTTGTCATGTATTTTAAAATCTTTGTTTACGCTATGTTTTCAAGAAAAAATTGAGTGCAAAGTAAAACAAGGAAAAGAAAAGTAAAAAAGAGTGTAGTGAATGAAAGAAAGTGGAAAAAAAATCATGTGTTTTTAGGTTTAGTAAAAGAAAGAAAACTAAAGTGGGTATATTGTTGATTTTACAAAACTACTGCTATACTTTTATAAACAAACAAGGAATCAAGTTGCAATTATGGGTATTTTTGCCATTTGATTTATGTTTGTAGTTGTTTACTCAACCTTTATCTCAAAATTGGGATGATAGTGGTTGCACAAAAAACTATCACTTTCTTCCCTCACTTTACTTTTACTTGCATTCTTAAAAAAAAAAAAAAAAAAAAAAAAAAAAAAAAAAAAAAAAAACCCTTAAAATTACACCATATTTTAGTTTTCATCACTTTTTTTTCACTTTACAGTGAAAACAAAAACTTGAGAACAAAATGTTAAGAAAGAAAATTAAGCATGTCAATGATGACTGTGACAACTTATTAGGCTGGTAGGCAAGATGGTGAAACCTTCACCAATTCACTCCCACTCACGCGCTATGAACCTTGCACACTATCCTTAGTCACGCGCTAGGCACGAATTCCAAAACCATTTAAGGTGGTCTGACCACCAACCGGTTACTAAGGAAAATTGGACCCCACCATTGCATTTAATCACAATATGAACGTTTGAGTAAAAGTAAATGAACGTTGAGTAAAAATAAATTTAAAAAAAAAAAATCAATATGAATGTAAATATGAACGTTGAGTAAAAAAAAACCACCTATTTCTTTGACATTGCAACATTTAATGTGAAATTGACATTTCAATTCCGATCACTAAATGCTAGCTTCTATAGTGAAATTGACATTTTTTTAAATTTGAAGTTTACGTATTTATATTTTTATGTATTTTATATTCGTACGTTTATGTAGTTTAGTTTAAAATCGTAATTTATGTAGTTTATGTAACGTTTTAATTTCGTACGTTGCATGTTTTTAAATTTGAAGTTTACGTATTTATATTTTTACGTTTGTGTTTTTAATTGTGTAAGTATTAAAAAAAAGAAAAAAAAAGTAGAGTTAAGGTGAAAAAAACATATCCCTTGCCCACTAATTGGTGAATAGTGGTGAAGGGGAGTGAGAGGAGAGATAAAGCTGATGTGGCACTGATGTGTATGATGAAAAACAAGTCCCCTTGCCTACTAGCCTTAGGGTCCGCACCGTGTTGGGTCAGAAGAGCTTTTGGAAGGACATGTCACATGTGAATTAGTTATCGGGTTTAAATGAAATTACAGGTAAATGAAAAGGATGTAAATTAATGATGATCAATTGATTGACATTGAATTCAAAACTAGCATGTGAATATGTGACCAATCCATGAATCTCTCATGTGAACGTACACTTTACAAGTTCACATGTGTCCTGTCAATATTGTAATGTTGTGGATGCAAGAGACGTGACACAATGGAAACAAATTGTGGTTAAGGAGTGCTATACTAACTGTTTTTTTGTTGCTTTTCGAGGGTTAATTTTTAAGGCTTTTTTTTTTTTTTTTTTTTTTTTTTTTTTTTTTTTTTGAAAGCGTGTTACAAATACGTAAAAATGATGCATGTTTGTAGTGTTCCACGAAAAGTTAACAATTTTTACTTTAGTCATTAACTGATTCTTCCCATAAAATTGATCGAGTAATGAGATTCGATTTTTTAATGTTTTGGTTTACTTTTTTCATATCCATTTATTATTACTAGTTATAATACTTGTGAATGCACGAGGTTATGATAAAAAAATTTGTTTTGATTATTGCTAGTCTATATAAATATATACATTAATTTGTTTTGATTTTATGTGATAGATAATTACTTAAATAAGAGTTTTAAATGATAAATGTTAAATATTTTTTTATAAGATAGTTTGATCTAACATTTCATGCCGTTTTTTCATGTTTGTGTTATTTATTTTATTTTTTTTAAAGTAAAGGGCTGGCGAAGGGACCAACGATGCAGCAATGGCGCATCCACAGGTGCAGTTGGCGTCGTCATAGGGCAAAAAAACCCTATGGCGTGTGTTACACCAGTGCATCAGGCACTCAAAGAATTCTTAGGGAATCTTTGAGAGTGTCTTCGCAAAATAAAATTCAAGGTAAGAATATTTGTAGACCAAATCTCGTCGGCTTTGACTCATAGCCCATAGTAAAGAAATTGTTTAAACCAAATGTATTCCACGTAATAGGCAATTCAAACAACCTACCCATTTTTTCCGGGGATGAGTATATTGTAATTTGCTTTTTAGCATCTTTTGAGTCTTTGGGGAAGCCTAAATCTTCTCAGCATTTTTATCTGTATAAGGCTCTTGCATGCACAACAAAGGTTGCATGAATCTTTCTTTTCATGTCAACACATTATGCAACAAAGGTTAAGCAATGACTTGCGCAAATACTAAGTGCGATTATACATAAATCAAATTTATTTTAAAATTTTAGTTTACTATATGGACATATAAGAATTTACCCGTGAAATGTGATATAAGTACAACTAATAAATATGCATGAGTTTTTCATTATGTATTAGTATCTATTAATATTTTGTAAAAAAATTTATTGGATGAAAGATTTAACTTTGTTTAGCTGACATCGATGTTGAGTTTGAGATTGATGTTGTTATTTAACTTTAACTATTGATATCATGTCATACAAAATATACAAGTTTAGTAGCACCTAATGAGCGTTGATGAAATTAAAATACACTCCGTATATAAACTTTAAATAAAATTATATGAGTCGTTGTTATAAGTAGAATCACGTATACTTGATATCATGATGTACAAAATGTGCGAGTTTAGTAGCATATAATGAACGATGATAAAGTTAAAATATACTCCGTAAAGTTTTTAACAATGTTTTTTTGGATATCCGTACATAAACTTTTATTTAGCTGACAAAGATGTTGATGTTGAGGTTGATGTCATTGTTTAACTTTAACTTTTGGTATCATGTTGTACAAAATGTGCTAGTTTTGTAGCGCATAATGATCGTTGATAAAGTTAAAATATACTCCGTAAAGTTTTTTAAAAATATTTTTCAAGATATCCGTATATAAATATTAAATAATAATTATATGAGTCGTTGTTATTAGTACAACGCGTATATTTGACATCATGTTGTGCAAAATGTGCGATTTTAGTAGCACATAATGAGTGTTGATGAATTTAAAATATACTCCGTAAAGTTTTTAAAACATGTTTTTCCGGATATCTTTATATAAACTTTAAATAATAGTTACATGAGTCGTTGTTATAAGTACAATCGTGTATATTTGTTTTTTTTATCACAGTAACTTGTGCTTAACAATTAATATTTATATTACCGTTAATAACAATTTAGCCGTTTTTAATATTCAAACCCGTGTACGCATAGATTAAACTTTTAAATAGGATAACATTAGTTCTTATTTAACATATATAGAAAAAAAATATTTTAATAGATGAAAGTTTAAAACTAATATTTATTTTAAAAATATTTAACTTATATTAAAACTAATTAGTATATTTACAAAATTTTGTAATTTATATAGATGAAAACCTCAAGCTAATATTGATACATGTAAATGTAAACAAAGTTCATATTATAAAATACATGGGGTATAAAGTGTAAGGGGTTACTTGTTTATTATCTAAAGTTATTAAAAAACATGAAGACTTATAATTTTACACTTAACTCTATATACTATATTTAAAATTGAAACACTAAAGTTTTATTAATTACATCATTTTTTATATCACAGTAACTTGTGCTTAACATTTAATATTTATATTACCGTCAATAATAATTAAGCCGTTTTTAATATTTAAACCCGTGTACGCATAGATTAAACTTTTAAATAGGATAACATTAGTCCTTATTTAACATATATAGTAAAAAAAATATTTTAATAGATGAAAGTTTAAAACTAATATTTATTTTAAAAATATTTAATGATGCGTAGGGATTGCACCAGGCTTTACCTCTCAAGGGATCTTGAGAAGCTTACAACCCCTACCAGGCAGTGTACCTGATCGATGTAGTATAGTATAATGACAAGTACCGGGGGATTGATCATTCAGCTAGGAATAGTGTCGCTAGGATTAGAAAACCTAAAGACTAGGTCTAAAGATGAGGGATGATTCTTTTTGTATTTTTATATTTTTATGAAAGCAAGTAAAAATCTCGGGTTTGAAAGATTTGGGCGGAATTAGTTGCTATTCAACTAACCCAATACTAAAGATGCAATCAAAATAAAATACTAGAAATGAAAATAAACTATATTAAACTAAAGTTGTGAGCAATATGTGGGAGAATTGTGTTTACTTAGATTTCACTACTCCCTAGATATCTTTTACACGTTAATTACTTGTTATAGTTGCGTAGATGATGGATTGTATTCCTTAATACCATTCATGGGGTGGCGTACTTACTTCCCCAATCCTATGAGCGCCTACTTTACTCCTATGTCGAGTCGGCTAAGAAGCTCCTAACATGGGATTACTAGAATTTGCTCATGCATTAAATACAACCAATAAAACCTAGTACACATCGGTTCATGTTTCCTAAGACGTTCAAGCATGTTACACAATGGAGATCTGCCAGTTTTCTTAAGCCTAACATTGAAATCATTCATCCAATACAACCATAAACATGTAATCAACACATAATTAACATCTAGGTTTCATTAGATCTAAGCAAACACAAGATAGATCTAGCCTAGCATGTTGAAATCAAGACAAGTAAAAGATATAATCAACCAACACATAGACATATTGATTGAATTAAGAGAAGACTTATCTCAATTGAACATGAAAGGATTCAAGGGGTGAAAACCCTTGAAACACTGTAAAATATGACCTAGGGTTTACAATGTTCGGCCCTAGTTTTCTCCACACAAGTTCCTCTTTAATGAATGAAAAATAGAAAACTATATATAGAGTTTGATATATAGGTGACGGCGTCAAGAACAAATGTCTGACGTCGTCATCTCGCCGCCAAATAGTTTCTCGGACTGCCTAGATCTGGGTCTGACGCCGTCATGTATTCACCTTATGCAGGCCGTCACCAATTTAACTCTTGATGCCCTTGTTGTGACGCCGTCAGGTTTGCACTGGGACGTCATGGCATTTACTCTTGACGCCGTCATGGTCTTCCTCTTGACGCCGTCAGGTACTGTTCTCAGCATGGAAAATTAAGTCTTTGGCGTTTTCTTCACTTTTATGCTCCAAAAACGTCCGAATTGCTTCCTTTTCCAGAATTCACTCCCAAAGTACCTAAAATCACAAAAGGAACGATTTAGGGTAATATTTGATCAAATAAATTTAATTCAGGCTTAAATGACCCCCTAAAAGTGGTTCATTTTTCGCCTCCTCATTTAACGTATATTAAAATTAATTAGTATATTTACAAAATTTTGTAATTTAAATAGATGAAAGTCTCAAGCTAATATTGATAGATGTAATTGTAAACAAAGTTCATATTATAAAGTCTAAGGGGTTATTTGTTTGTTATCTAAAGTTTTTAAAAAACATGGGGACGTATAATTTTACACTTAACTCTATATACTATATTCAAAATTCAAACACTAAAATTTTATTAATTACTTTTTTTTTTAAGTTTTTGTTTTCATAAATTTGATACCTATATTTTTATGTGTTTTTTTTCTCAATCAAATTCTCCATCAAATTTATTAAAGTTTGACAAAAATCAACTCAATTTTGACTTTTTATTGGCCGATCGTATTGCTTGATTTTGCCTACGTGTCAAAATCAAGCTCTCCTATTGGGCCAATTTTTTTTCTATAAGATTGTTTTGTCAAAAAAAACTCTAAAATAATGCAATTTTTTTATTATATAAAAGATTATCGTAAAAGGCCGAGAGTAAAGTTAGTAGTTTAGTCATTTAGTTGAGAGTTGAATTATGGTGGTTAGATACTTAGATGTATACAAATATACTAGCATGCAAAATTTATTGATTACGCTTGATTTTGAGTCTTTGAGAAATGGCTGCATAATTGTTTAATCAAACTTTACATGGTTTGATAGCTTGGCATATACGATTAAAATGCAAAGAATGATTACAATGCAATAGTCACCATTTCTGATTCACACTAATCAACTTTAGCAATCAATCTTGCACCTTAAAATATGTACACTACTGAGTTTTATGTGCCGGCTACGGTAGCATGTACATTGTACGACATTATTTGTTGGTTATTTGGTGGTTGTAAGTATTCTCATATTAGGGTTAAGATAATCAATGAGTACCCGATATTCACTTGAAATTGTGTTATCACTTTCCAATAGAAACTATTCGACCCTATGCCTGGGTTACACGGATATCTCTATGTGATAAGACCAAGTGATGTTCTTGTTTTAGGCACAAATCAAAAACAAAAACGTTTTAAAGTGTTTAGGGTTTGTGTTGTATCGTATCCATGCAGATGTATTATGATCGCTATTAAAATATAGTTTACTCAAAAACAAAAACCAGGTCGACATGTATAAAGTTTAGTTTTTCATGATTTCATGTTAAGTAGCTATGTAACAATTCGCAATTTCAGGACAATTACTATTCCCGGGAAATTCACTATTCACATTTACTATTCATGTTACTATTCATTTTTACTATTCATTTCTTTCCTAAATTTTCCCGAAAGTTGATTTTTATTTGATATTCTCAAGTGATAAATCATTTCCATGGCAAATTAAATGTTTGACATCCGTCAGATCATTTTCGTGAAAGTTATTAAGGAATTACACGGAATTACACGTTTTAGGGTAAAACGTCAATCAGAAATTCTACGCACAACGAAATTCAACCCCGTCAGGTGACCCCACATCGGAAAAATGTTTGACACGCTCATGATTTATTTGAGAATTAATCGTGACTGAGAAAAACATGACCAAAAACTTCCCAGCAGGTCACCCATGCCGTACTACTCTCGCATGAGCACGCTTAACCGTATGGGCGATTAACCGTTAGACCACAAAACGCGTTTCTAAGAAGTTTTGAGTTTTCAACTTATTAGAAAAAGTCAACATATTTTTCCCTCCTCCATTGACCAAAAATCATCCCTTGATGTTATAAGTCATTTCGTGATTTTTAGGCTTACGGTTTGATGTCTAAAAGACATTTAATACCAACCAACACTAGACTGAGCCCAGTCTAGACATTATAAGTCATTTTAAATCATTTTTATCACATTAGAAAAGTAACATTTTACTTTTCTCAATTTTACGCAATATTCGTACGTTTTACGTATTACGCGTTTTAGACCCGTGTTTCCAGCTTTTAGCAGGGTTTTACACCCAAATGGAACCTACCACTCATTTTATATTTTATTATGGGACATATGGACATGTTTATCAAAACTTTCAAGTTCCATAATTTTACGACACCCGGTTTTACGTTTTGAGGCTTAATCATTTACGATTGGCATTTCCCGGAGTCAAAACTCATCCAATATCTTGGATAATATCAAGCAAGAACCACCTCATCCTTCCTAGCCATATCAAACCGCCATTAGGGGGGGTTTTCACACTAGGTGGCTTAATCTCAAGCTTAATGGCCTTAGATTTCATCCATGTGTTCACCTTGGCCTCCAAGGTTGGACTAGTCAACATTTCTAACCTCCTTAAGACCCTATAAAAGCCCCCATCCCTCCCCTTTGTGCCGTGCATCCCCAAACCCCATAACCATTCCATCCTTTGCTTATTTCCTTCTAATTTCTTGCAAGGTTCAAGTGATTCTTCAAGGTTGAAACCCTAGTTTCTTTTAGATAATCAAAACACTTCCATAACCTCATATACTTGGTGATTTATCTTGAGTTTGAATCCACTCAAGTCACCTAAACCTTCATCATCCATCTTTCAAGAATACCAAGGGTAGAAAGATTGCATGAAGTGAAAAAGGGTTGAAGCAAGTCTATCAAAGTCCTATCCTTACATGTTAACTTCCTTTCATCTTTGAAAGCCAAAAGTTGTGAGCCAAACCCTAACTTGATTCTTGTTAAATAATCATATTCATGTTATTTACATATTATTTGTGCTATATTATGTCTTGTATTCATGTCCATGATGTATAAAAATGAGCAAAACAAGTTATTGTAATTGATTGTTACAACAAGTTCATAAAACAAGTAAACTAGTGACTTTCTTGGAAAACCACGACCAAAATGGTAAAATTATGATATTGGATTATTACATATTACAGTATAGGACTTAACAAGGAAACCATAGCAATTTGAACCACCCAAAACGAGTATACGAGTCAAAAGTTACGCCCATTTGAAGTTACCAAAACTTTTCGGCAAACTGCCAAATACCATTCTGATCAAAATTGAGTTTTGAAAGTCACCCTTATGGTCCGATTCATCAAAAAGTTAAAACACGAAAGTTGTCCGGAACGACGTTTTCGTTCAGTAACAAAGAAGCTCGAGCCCTGAAAGCGCTTTCCGAGTGATAAATTTCTTCAAATTCAAAACAGCCCATTTTTAGACAAAGTCATTACATCTAGGTTATGGTTTATGAAGACCAAAGAGGTCTTATGACCTATAATCAAGACCACAACCATGACTAGAGCCAAGGTTGTGTCTCATGACCTTGGAACAAGGACCAAAGGTCATGGCTAGGCCATGACGAAATGACCATAACAACTCACATAGGCGTAAACATGAAACAATGAGTTAGGCGATAACTTGAACAAGCAATTTGGATCTACTTCACTTAAAAGGAAACCATGAGATTTTACCAAGAGAACATGGTCATTTAAGGCTTATGAAGCTACCCCTAATAACAATCTTCATGTACAAATAAACTTTCCTAAGTTTATACAAATATCGGACATGTAACTTTTCGGATCAAAACCTATATCTATATACTTTATCAACTACTACAATAGTAGGGAGCTTCATGTGAGGAGTTCATTATGTAAGCCGTCGAGATGAGTTGTGGATTTACGAGTTAAAGTGTCCTGGCTCCTCGAACGCTTATTAACATGACTTCTGAAATATGTTAGCCCGAACGGTAGTAAACGATATACAAAACATACATGTTTCATGAATCATTACTTTCAAAGACTTACAATATACATCATACCACATCATGGACTAAATGCAAGATATATATATAGGCACTACTTCATATTCATTACTCCAATCCTAAGTCGCGACATTCTATTATAGGTTGCTCGTAGAAACCTTCACGATTCGACTGTTACATTCATTACTTGCTATCTTACTTAAGGTGAGTTCATAGCCCCACTTTCGATTACTTAATTGTTTTACAAACCCTTGGGGGGAATACATGCTATTTATAACCGAGCACAATGTTTTTAAATTGTATGCTTACCTGATTGTTTTATTATCACTAAGTACCTTCCTTGCCAAACCGAGATCCTTTATTATGAACCATTTAATCACTAGAAATAGTGAGCGCGAATATTAATAATAGGCCTATTGGGATTGACGAATCCCATTTGTTTTGACTAAGTGCAAACAAATGCATTAATATTTGAGACATTAGGTATGACGGCAAAGTACCTACCGGGATAACTCCGCCGATCGATATTGGTACCCGTTAACGTTATGGTGTCATAAGCTTAGTGTATAATACATGTTCCGGGCGTATAATAACGTAGCCTACCTGTTTTGTTTTCCAAACATTGGTGTGAGCCTATAACTCACACTACCAACATATTGTGTTCAATCGATTTAACAAACTCTATGAATATCACTCAACCTTTGTGTTGACCTCTCAAGCATGTATTTCAGGTTCATGACGATCAAGGATGGCACGGAAGGACATGGATACTCAAGAGGGCTATAAATTTTATTATCATTCAAAACTCATTTATTATACATTGTAAACATGGAACCAATTGGGACCTCATTTTGAAATCTCTGATATTTATATAATTTGAATGATACATCTTTTAAAACGACTCAATTGGAGTTCGTTTTCTATTATTGTGACTATTGTGCCGTCGAGTAATACCCAGTTCGAATTCCGCTGCATCCATGAATTGGGGGTGTTACAAGCTATATGCATGTTTTTCTTTCCATTGATTCGAGTAGATCACCAGGTTTTTATCATGCAAGAAAATGACTCAAAACCAACAAACGTTACTGATGTGAGTTAGCCAAGTAAAACTTCAAGATCGACATATAGGTTATCATTATTTCAGCCAAGAAAGCACAAATAGCAGCATCACTTATGGTGTCACTATTATTAGAACCAGCAGCAGAACCACTAGTGCTAGTAGTAGAAACTCCATAAGCAGTAGAATGAGTTTCCTGGGAGACTTTGCTTTTAGAAGACACAAAAGCTAGGTTTTGAGCACCAGAGGATGAAGTAGATGTTCCCTTTGTCTCTGATTCATAGACCTTCAGATTTTTGTAAAGATTATCCAACTTCATAGTGTCAAAATCAGCTTTATTTCTTCACACAACTGTATGCATGCTCCATTCTGGTGCCAGACTTCTGAGAAACTGGAGATTTATTTCTTTTTGAGGGACTATATAACCAACAAGCTTTAGATAGCTGACAAGCTAATGAAGCCAGTTATAAGTACCATCCAAGCTTTCTCCACTTAAAGAAGTGAAGTTCTCAAATTGATGCTTCAGTAGATTCTTCCTTGACTTCTTTGTAGCATCATTCCCTCCAAACTTTGTTTCAACAGCATCCATTAAGTCTTTAGCAGTTTCACAGCTATCAAAATTTAATTGAAACTCATTAGGTATTCCCATCGTAAAAATGCTGTGAGTTTTGATTTCCAACTTCCTCAAAGCCTTTTCTTCCTCAGATTTTATGGGTACTTCCTTCCCATCAACTATCTGTGGAAGTTTATCACCATTTAGAACGACATTCCACATGTTGTAGTCAAGCATCCTCATGTACTATCATATTCTCATCTTCCAAAGCTCATACTCTCCTTGCTTGAGCATGGGCACATTTGAGGAAGTAACCATATGTGTTTCATCACCCATGACTTCAGTAATTATTTAGGAACAAATTTGAGTAAAAGAGAGTTCTTTTTTATTACAACTTCTAGATCACAAGCTCTGATACCTCTTGTTGATCCCAGTTGAGCAAACGATCTAATAGAAGTTGAGTTAGAATTTATTGTAACTTAAACAAGAACGCGGAATATTAATGTTTACTTAAGAAGAACAATTATCAACAATCAACACTTCAATATATTAATAATATACGAGCACTCAACAATGCTAGGGTTTACAACCTTGAAGTGAATCGACTCTATCAATGATACGTATCTAACTTTAACTCTAGGAATCTCCTCTTATAGACTAAGGAGACCTAGTCGGTTTACAATGACTTTCTATACAACCAATATCTTTTAGAATATTTTCTAAACTTATCTAACCGACTATAATACATATCACATAAGCAGCAGAATAAATTACATTAGCAGAAGAATCTCAACAGTAGAATATCCAGCAGCAGAATGTTTTCACTAGCAGTAGAGTGATTTACTCTAGCAGTAGAATAACACTTAGAATATTTTCTGAGCAACAGAATCTCCAAACCCAACAGTTTAACATGTTAGTGTTAGGTTCATTATTTTCGTTTGTTAATTATTCGAATTAAAGTTGATCGGAATTGGTGTAAACGAAGATACATACATAGTTGGGTGGCCAATAAGTTACATAGTACTTTTAGTAAATGGGTAGGGGGAGAGAGAGAGAGAGAGAGAGAGAGAGAGAGAGAGAGAGAGAGAGAGAGAGAGAGAGAGAGAGAGAGAGTAAAAAAGACAAACTTATGACATTCATTATAGTAACCCTTATTAAAATGTTTATAATTGTGTTTTGACATTAATTTATAAACCTTTTTGTTTTATAAAACTATCCCCACTATATATAAACCTTTTCAAGTTTTATAAACATCTCACATAATTCAAATGCATTAAATTATTAAAAGATTCAATATCCTAGACCTTTTATGCCACATAAGCTTAAAATAGATGTTCACTATAGTTTATAAGTTTTTAAAGCTTTTCATAACTTTATAAACATTTTCATAAACCACTATAGTTGATGCTCTTAGGCCTCCTTATCTAAAATTAATGAACTAAATACAACTGTTTGATAACTTTTTGCCATTAGTGTGTACTTGCCTGCTTGGGTGATTGTGTGTGTGTGTGAAAGATCCAAGAGAGTTGCTGTAGACAGAATAATAGACCGTCTTATATAAACTCAAGCATGGGTAGGTGTTCTCGCCAATTCACACTTTTTTGTGGAGTGGATTACCAAGATATAACTAAGAAAGGCAGTTGAAAAAATCTGATAGTCATAAAGTTGGAACAAAGTTGCAGAAATCACCATGTTTCTTGGTTGTTGAAAGGGAATTGAAGGTGTATAACACAAACTACTCTTTTATGATGCAAGCACACACATCATTCATAGCCCGTAATCAAACTACTCTTTTATGATGCAAGCACGCACATCATTCATAGCCGCCCGCAATAATTACATAATGACAAAACTCTAAAAGTGTCACAAACCACTAACTTCCCCTTAGGTTAGAATACCTTACTAACGTAGATTAGGCCCTCACTAGCACCCTAGGATTTAGAAATGCCTTACTAACTTAACTTAGGCCCTTATTAGAGCACACTAGGATTGGAAATGCCTATAGGATTTTCCCGAGTTAAATTTTTGCTTTAATATATCATTATAACCTAACTAACCCTCAGACAAGCTCACGTATCCACCTATGCCAACCACTACTATGTTTACTTGATGTAAACATCCCAGTATGTCAAGTCAAGGTAATAAACATATTTTTACTAAGAAAACTAGTACTATACTACCCTATACTTGCTAGAAAACCCTAAATGCACCTACGTGTTTACAATTAGCTTTAAAACCCTAATTATCTATCTGAACTTACATGCAAAGTGCTTAGGACTTAGATATAAGTTAGAATAGATACCTTAGGATATATTAGAACTCTTAGGATATAGTACAACCCCTAGAAACTTAGGTACAAGTCATATAAGCACAAAACCTTAATTAGGTCATAACTTCCCGAAACTAGGTCAAAACTAGGTTAAAAATTTACCATAAGCTACCAACACTTAGTATAAGATACTAATAGTTACTAAACATCATTAGGACCTTAATCAAGATACTAAAACATAGATAAAACCCTAAACACTTATAAAACAAAACTAGATTAAAACTTGACCTGAACACCTAACCTATACTACTTAAACACCTTAATATGAACAATCAACCACCCTAGCACCTTAATATACCTAAGCTAGCACCCTAGCACCTCTAAGCACCCAAGAAAGTAGGTGATGCACCTTCTTGTCACCTCCTTGGCTCGAACCGCCTTCCATGGCTTCTTACCACCACAAACGGCCTACTCAGCCCCCTAACTACCACCATAGCCCGTCCTTGTCACCTTCTAGCCTCACCACATCACCCCATAGCCATGCTTGCTCAGCCCCCCCTGCTCGACACCTAGACAACTGTTTCACCCCAAACCGCCTCTACGCAACTATAAATACCCCCCTCTCCTCTCATTCTTCCCCACACCTCTCCTCTCCCTCTCTATCTCTTATTTCTGTAATACTAAGTGGTTAGAAGCAATAGGAAACGAGTATCTAGGCCTTGGTTGGTTGTGTTGCGTTTTGAAGTCGTGCGAGCCAAACCCTAGAACCTTAGTTCAGCCCTCCCCCGACCTAGCTAACCTTTATTTTACATCCAATTAGTCTTAGAATAGGTTTAGATACTTTGTACATGCTTTAGATAGTTAGTAGATTGCCATGCATGCATGTTTACTCTCGTTACCCTAGTTTTAGGTCGAATTGCATGTTTATATGTTATATAGCTTTCCTACTTGATATAACTTGCATTATGTGACTTATTTGAACTTATATGAGTTAGATATAAGCTTAGAAACTAGATTGCCACGCTAGAATTAGAATTATATGCATTTAGGACTAGTTTTGCAAAATATTACATGCATAGGGGTATATATTGTAAATTCCTGAAACTATAAAGTCTAGGGACTGTTTTTGACATTTCCTAGAAGATATTAGTGTAAGGACTAAGTTTGCAATATATTAAACCTTAAAATAAACTAATAAAACAAATATAAAACTAAAAGGACTAAAACTGCAAATAGTGTAAATATAAGGGTAGATAGAGTAAATAATAGAAATTAGTATAACCTAGGAACTATATGTGTTATTTTTTTAAAATATGATAGTTTAGGGACTAAATATGCAATAGTTAGAAAGTTATATGCCTATTTGTTATAAGTTTATAAGTTTAGGGTAGAAAACGTAAACATAAATATATATATATATATATATATATATATATATATATATATATATATATATATATATATATATATATATATATATATATATATAAAGGGTAAAAATGGACTATTTTCATAAGATATAAAAACCTATATAAGTTAGAAGCATAACACAATACTAGGGAGCTTCATGCGAGGAGTACTATGTGGATATTTCATTTTGACCTCTCTTTTGGTAAAAGTATATCTTTTTCTGTAAAAGCTCTGATAAATAAATGAATGATAACAACCTTTTTTCAAAACGTCTCTTTTCGAGTCATTTTCTATTATCTTGTCTTTGTTTTCATGAGTAATACCCCAAACACTTTATCCGCTGCGATCAGTGCAAAAATGGGGGTGTTACAAAAAGTACCAAGGAATAATACTACAACAATTCTAAATTACTACGTAGTTTTACATTTGGACCACCTTATAATTAATACATTTTGTTATCAGGAAATAGCTTTTTCACACTACATAAGTAGGGTTTAAAAAAAATACTATCATACCTAACTCGTAACTCGTAAGTATAAATTATTGCTTAATATGTTTATTGTATAACATGTACATGATCCACAAAAGGTGTAGATTGGTGGAGACACCCTGACCCCGAGTGCTTTTTGGCACCAGCCATTATCCACCCATACGGAATAGCACCAGGCACAAATCAAGAACAAAAACGTATTAAAGTGTTTAGGGTTTGTGTTGTATCGTATCCATGCAGATGTATTATGACCTCTATTTATAATAGAGTTTACTCAAACCCTAACCCATTGAATTATGTGTAATTAACGTCCCATTAATTAAACCATAATAGTTTCCATAATATTAGGGATCAGTGGTTAAAACGAGCAGCAGCAACTCTAGCAGTAAAATCCACTGACAGTAGAATCCACTATCAACAGAAGCAATACTAGCAGCAAAATCAGACTCATACTAGCAGCAGAACCAGATTCACACTAGCAGCAGAATCAGATTCACACTAGCAGCAGAATCACTTCATAACCACTATTGAGTCAGGCTATTCAGGGACCTAATGGGTGTACACTCCGTACTTTCAAACCCATTACCAGGTGTGAACTCATCTCTCAAGTGCACTAAATTTTCCAACAGTATTCTCATCGTGTCATAACTTATATTGCACATTAGCAAAGATACTTTTGTTCTCCCATTGCAGCGTGACTAAATATATTTAAACAAAAAGGAAGAGGCAAAAATTTTAATTGGTGTTATCATTATTCTTTGAAAACTTTTATTATAGCGAATGTATTTTAAATTGAAGCACCGTTAAAACAAATGAGACTATGTTAAAGAGAACTTCAGCTAGGGATGAGCACGGTACCGGTCCCATACCGAATTAGAGGTACCGATTTTTTCCCGAGCATAAATAGTGGTACCGGTACCGTACCGAACAGGATTCGGATACCGATACCGGTACCGGTACCGGGAAATCCGGTTTTTCCCGTTTTTATTCGGGAATTTCCCGATTTGGTACTGGTCCCGTACCGAATTAGTGGTCCCCATTTTTTCCACCTTATTTCGTAGTCCTGGTACCGTACCTTATATCGGGCACGGTACCATTTCAATACGGTACCAGTACGGTTCCGGTTCGGTTCCGGGATTCGGGTCGAAATGCGCATCCCTAACTTCAGCATAAATAAAATAATTTCAAACCTATTTTCAACCTTCTTATTGAAAATTAAATATTTCAGAAACTATTAATCGTTACGTGAAATAAATTATATTATATCGACAAGAGCTAAATCATCTCCATAATCTTCAGGAATCTCAGTTGTAAAGACATACACCACGTTCAAACTTGACAACATGGAGTGCATCTTCTTTTGTCATCTTCTGAAATCAACACCTTCAAACTTTTCCAACTTTGAAAAGTTAGCAGCTATTTGTCTCAAAGCAGCAGCCATTGATTATCAATGATAGTTTCTATTAATTGTTGGTTATTTGCTGGTTGTAAGTATTCTCAGATTAGGGTTAAGATAATTAATGTGTACCGGATATTTACTTGAAATCGTGATATCACTTTCCAATAGAAACTATTCGACCCTATGCCTGAGTTACACGAATATCTCTATGGGATAAGACTAAGTGATGTTCTTGTTTTAGGCACAAATCAAGAATAGAAACATATTAAAGTGTTTAGGGTTTGTGTTGTATCGTATCCATGCAGATGTATTATGACCTCTATTTATAATAGAGTTTACTCAAACCCTATCCCATTGAATTATGTATAATTAAAGGCCCATTAATTAAACCATAATAGTTTCCATAATATCAGGGATCAGTGGTTAAAACGAGCAGCAGGAACTCTAGCAGTAGAATTCACTGACAGCAGAATCCACTATCAACAGAATAAATACTAGCAGCAAAATCAAATTCATACTAGCAGCAGAATCAGATTCACACTAGCAGCAGAATCAGATATACACTAGCAGCAGAATCAGATTCACACTAGTAGCAGAATCAGATTCACACTAGCAGCAGAATCACTTCATAACCACTATTGAGTCAGGGTATTCAGGGACCTAATGGGTGTACACTCCGTACTTCCAAACCCATTACCAGGTGTGAACTCATCTCTCAAGTGCACTAAATTTTCCAACAGTAGCGAAGATACTTGTTGGATCGATATACTCTGACCAAACTACTTTGTAGCTTGTAAAGATTTAATAATATTAAGTAAACTCAACACTATTAATATTGAAACACTGTTTGACCTTGTAAAGTATGCGGAATCTACTAACACAAAGCTTAAGAAGAACTTTTATATTAAACCAAACTTGAACTTGCTTTGTTACACAGATTCACTAACAATACCTAACTATTATCGACTTTATAAAGCTCTAAGACTCTTAGAACTTCGACTAAAAACGTATATCTCTAATACCATCATAAGGCTCCTTATATAGATAACCTTAAGTCGGTTTACAACATATATCTTGAACGACAAGTAATTATCCCTAACTAATTCTAGAATATTCGTTCAATACTACATGATCCTTTAATCAATATTGCAATTAAGTCCTTATACTCTTCGAAGTACTTTGAACAATCTTCAATAAACAGCAGTACTTTGACTTTGATCTTCAAGCAGCACTTTGACTTTAATCTTCAAGCAGCAGTACTTTGACATACAGAAGTACCTTGATCTTTTATATCCCAACAATCCTCCCTAACTTGAACTCCACTTGCTTGATTTCAAGTTTCTTTGTTATCTTTGATCTTTAAAATCTTTAATTATTCAGAAAGATTGTTTCTTTATCTCTTTATCTTTTATCTGTCATATGTCAAAGTACTCTTTATCAGCATCTTTTCTGCAAGAAATCTCCTCAGCTACTCAACAACCTTTTGGTACAATAGTCATCAAATCTTTTGAAGTTTCATACTATTCTCATCACTTCCAGGTGTGTAAACTCCTGTGAGAGGTGAATCATTGAAAATTAATGGATTTTGATGTCTCTTTACCAAAGCCATTAACTCTGGAGTAGCCAATGTTTATGTTAGAACAACCATGGTACATTGATAACCATATGATTTTTAGCAAATCATCAGCTATCAACGTATTTGAATAGTCTTTACCAAGAGCCGTTTGCTTTTGGACTAGTTAGTTCTTTGATATCAACCATGGTGAACTAATTACCAAAAATAGATTTTTCACAGCCTTTACCACAAGCCATTTTTTCTTGTGGGGTAGCCAACTCTTCACTTTTACAGATATGGTGAGTTGAAAATCATACAATTTTTAGTAAATTGTCAACTAAAAATGGATTTGATTATCACATCAGAGCCGTACCCTCATGATGAGTCAAACTCTTTCTTGTCTGTTAAACATGGTGAGTTGATTACCATTTGTTGTGCAGTATAAATACTAACACTATGTGTTTCTTTTCAAATCCTTTTATTGACTTTACTTTTAAACATCAAAAACCTTTTATTTTATTTTACAAAGGACTTATACTGGTTTAATGCAGCAAGTAGTACTTTGATAAAGTACTGTTTGTCTTTGTAGTACTTTGAAAAAAATACTTATTATACAAAACAAATCATACCAGTATTTTGCAATATCATTCTTCAGACTTAGTCCATCTGATAAATAGCTTGATCACATCCAAAGCTACATCAGATTCATCTTCAAGTTCCATTCCATGATCCAGCATTCTGAGCATAATTTCTCTAATCAATGGATATCTTCTCTCAGCAAGCATGTGAATCATGGTACCATCTTCCATCTCTAGTGAATGAACTCCTGATGACTCAAAGAATCTCCATCTTGTAATTTCCCAATTTTCTTGATCATTCCAAAGAGTATCAACACTTGTTTCTTCTGTTTCCCAGATGGTGATTAAATCTCCAAGAAAAATTAATCCCACTCCTGATGCTTCAATCTCTTCATAGTATGTCTGCACTTGCATGTATAAGTCATATAAATCTTCTCTGGTGATAAAATGCAGAACATCCCATAGCATGTTGAATACTGTGAAGCTTTCATCTTCTCTGGTGAACATAAGATAATTCCCTTCTTTTGATTCAACCACAAAGAATGAGATTATCTTGGACTTCTTTCCAGATTCTTCTATCTTCTTATTCTCAAATCAACTACTCTGAAATAGTTTCTCAGTTCATCAATTGTATCTTCATGTATCATCTTAAGTCTTTTTGACAATTGATCATCTTGAACTGTTTTCTTTCTTTTCAATTTTCTTTGTTCAGCTTGTTCCTTCCTTTCATCTTCTAACTTTTTCTCCTTATCAGTATCCATGGGTACAAAACTTTCTACTTCTTTCCTGATAGACTCTTGTACTTGTTCCCATAGAGCTTTCACTTCTGGATACCTCATTCTTTGTAAATTCTTGTATCATCCTCTTCCTTTCAAGAAACTAATCATCCAGTTTCTTTCTTGAGCTATAGTCATTGGCTTCTTTGTAATTGGCTTACTTATTTCTGCCAAATACTCTGCATCATACTCAGCTTGTTGCTTTCTAGCAAGCTCTGCATCCTCTGCTATCTTTATTGCTCTAAGCTGTGCAAGAGAAAATTTCTTCTTCTTCTTAATATTCTTCTGTTTCATGATCCCTTTCCCTTTGTCTTTGGGATCAAGTTCTTCAGATTCATAAGTACTTTCAGAAACTTGTGCAGGCTCAGAAATGTGTATACCTCCTAAGGTCTATTCAAATTAATCATAATCTGAGCTATAGTTTCATCATCACTTGTTGTATGCACCTTCACTTCTTCTTGCTGTATAAAAGTAGAAGGACCATCTTCATCTTCAAAATTTATTGTAGAAGGTCCACCTGCAGAAGTTCCACTTTCATCAATATTCATAGCAGCAGTACCTTGCAGACCTATACTTTCAGCAACAGTACTTTGAACACCAGTACTTTGAACTTGAGTGCTTTGAATATTTTGTGCATCAGCATCTTGCTCAACAGCTTCTTGCTCAATAACTTCTTGCTCAATAGCTTCTTTTTGTTCAATATTCACATCTTCTTCAACCTGTTTCTCTGGCACAAAAGTCTTTGGTTCTGGATAGTGCCAAAGGTGAGCATCTTCTGAATATTGAATCTCAGCATCATCTCTATCCAAATTATCATCTTGATTCCTCCCCAATTTGATAGATGATGACCTCTTATGCTTCTTCTTGGATTTAGAAGGCTTTTTAGAAAATTTAGACTTGTGCTTCTGAGACTGTTTCTTTTCCTTCACATAAAGCCTAAAATTTTAGACAAGAGGCCAGACAAACTTCTTCAACCTTCTGAACTTCTTCCTTAACTTCTTGATTTCTGCAGCTTGATCATCCATAGTTTTCTTCATCCTCTCCAAGTCTCTAGTCAAAGCATAATTATTCATGGACCCAGCAACTCCCTCATCTCCTCCAGGTGTTTAAAGCCCACCTGTGGGAGTATAATCATTGGGAGAAGGTACTGGAGTATGCTCTGAAGCAGTACCTTTAGAAGAAGTACTTTGTGGAGAAGTACCTGCAACAGAAATAGATTTTTCCAAAGAAGCTGATACTGAGGAAGTTCTCTCACTCAATTCATCATGCTGAGGTGAAACAATAGGTGGTGTAGGTGTATGTACTGATGCAGAATGCTCAGAAGGATTAGGTTGATCAGCATCATCAGAATTAGCAGAACCACTATTGTCAATATCATCCCTGACAGCCTGTGCTACCTCTAACATGTAAGCATTGAGAGGTGTATTTTTACCCGAAAAATTTACTCCCTTGTAAGACATAAAGGTGAACACCTTAGGTGGCATCCTAATGGTGGGTACATAATCCTGAGGTTTTTGTATCCCATCTAGTGGATTCTCTAAGAGAAGTTGAACAAATCTAGGATACATCAGAATAGGGGATCCATCCTTAATATGTGTTATTATACCATCAAGGATCATCTATGAAAAATTGAAGGATTGATTGGTAATGAGACCAACAAATGCAGAAGCTATAGCATGGCAAAATTGATCCCAAGCAGTACTCTTTGGACTTAAGCAGTGAAGTAAAACATGAATGAGAAACGTCCAATGAGGACTTACCATTGCTTTCTGAAAAGTAAGCCTATCCAAAGGTTCTTCATACCCAATGTCTCTAAGTGCATCCCAAATATCTTGTTTAGCAAACAAAACAGAACCTCCTTCATCTTCAAACAACAGAGCCTCCCTGATTGTTGCTTCTGTAACACGAATAACTCTCCCAGCAATAGTAGCATTAATAATATCCTCTCCATCTTCAATCGCAGACCTTGCCGTAGCCCAAAACTCCTGTATCCAAGGTCCAATAATCTCGGGGTTGACTAAGAGTGAATAACAGATGTGGGTTCCGGTGAGAAAATCAATAATACCATGAAAATCAATGTTGCTTTGAGTTTTCTCAAGATTGGCTATCATGTTGTGTTTGTCGTTGGTTGGGCGATTTGCCATTATGATACGGATTTGAGAAAAGAGTGGTAATCGGTGATGATGTGAGTGGGTTGATGAATAAGAATGGCGAATGGATACGGGTGAATAAATAATAAAAAGATATGAGTTATAAAAGGATAATATACAAAAAAATCACGGTTAATTAATTATTTTACCGTTATTTTTGGAAGTGATCATCCCCATATCTTTTGAAAGTTTGTTACCCGTAAATCTGACCGTTGGAACAGTATTCTGACACGTCAGCGTACCCTGTATATCACCAAGCAGTACTTTCCATAGATTATGGAGCAGTACATTCAGTTATAAACCCAAGCAGTATGTTGACCAAAGTTCTTCCCAAGCAAAATATCTAGATAGTTGACTGTTTGACCAAAATATCTTTGAAAGTCAACCCGAAGTAATTACTATCTCCCCAAATTAATTCCCAAAGCTACCAAGGCAAGTAGAATTCAATGAACTTCATTTAATGACCATTTACCTTGCCTTGCCTATAAAAGGAACTCTTCCACTAACATACTTTATTCATCCCCTCTTTTAACAACACATCACAAAAACCCTAGTGATAACAATGAGTCACTTTCCATTGGTGTACATCTCTTCTGACTCAGATGGCTCCACAGACCTAGAAATAAGCTACTATTCTGATTCAGAGTTTGAGGATCTAGGATGGATGGGGTACTTTCCTCCAACTGTATCATCCTCATCTATAAGTGTAGCTAACTCTACCATAACTGATGCAGCAAGTACTACCAACCCAAAGCCTAAGAAGAAAAAGTTTGTCCCTGGTTCATCTCTAGCTAATGAGCTTCCACACGCGTTGACTCAAGCCCTGGAATCAGCAATACAGAACATGAAGTGGCCGGCTCCAAGAAAAGAGAAACCACCCAAGCAAGTGCTTGGCCTGGCTTGCCCAAGGAAGCAAGCTTTTTTTGATGAGAAAAGAAAGACTGCTCAAAAGGGAAAGTAAAGTTATGAGGGCAAGGGAAAGAGGCCTATGGAGTAGGGTGTGTGGAGCTAGGTAGTAGGTTGTGTTGTGGTAGTTGTCAGTGTGTCTTGTCAGTGTCTGTGGTTCAACTTTGTCTGTGTCATGGTGGTCTGTATCTTGTGGAACTCTTTGATGTAACTCTTTCTTGAATAATGAATAAAGTACTCTTCTTTTTTAATGATACATGTAGCCTCCCCTCAAATAATGACTAACTACTAATGCCTCCCCTAAAAAATAGCTTAATTATTAATCATACCAATACTCACAACTAAAAAAGTGAATCTTGAAACATCAAAGCCCTTTGTGAGTAGGTCTGCTACATTATCATCAGTATGGACTTTAACCACATTGATAAGCCTATGCTCATAGCAATCTCTAATAAAATGATGCCTAATCTGAATGTGCTTTGTCTTGGAGTGATAAACTGGATTCTTCACAATACAGATAGTACTCTCATTATCAATGTTGATAGGAGTATTCTTGAAGTTGAATCCATAATCCAAAAGCTGATTTTGCAACCAAAGTACTTGTGCACAACAACTTGCAGCAGCTACATACTCTGCTTCTGTGGAAGATGTTGCTGCAATTGTTTGCTTTTTGCATTGCCATGAGACTAATCTACTTCCAAGGTACTGGCATCCTCCAGTTGTGGATCTTCTGTCATAGTTATCTCCAGCATAATCACTATCTGAAAAGGCTTATAGATGGAAAGGTGAGTCCCTAGGATACCATAATCCTAGCTTAGGTTATTGCCTAAGGTACCTAAAAATCTTTTTGACAGCATTCAAGTGTGATACCTTGGGATGAACTTGATGTCTTGTACATAAACACACAGCAAAAGTAATATCAGGCCTAGATGCAGTTAAATACATAAGACATCCAATCATAGACCTGTATAATGTGACATCAACGTCTTCTCCTTCTTCATCTTTTCCCAAAGGTTTGTTAGTATCCACAGGTGTAGATGTAGGCTTGACAGTTGTGAAATTTAATCTCTTAAGAATATCTGCAACATACTTATCTTGACAAATATAGATTCCACTGCTTGACTGTTGCACTTGAAGTCCCAAGAAGAATGTTAATTCTCCCATTGAACTCATCTGAAACTCTTTTTGCATAAGATCTTCAAATTCCTTCACCATAGATTGCTTGGTAGCACCAAAAATGATATCATCTACATAAACTTGGACAAGCATGATATCCTTCTTATCTCTCTTGATGAACAAAGTCATGTCAATAGCTCCTCTCCGATAACCATGATGTAATAGAAAATTTGAAAGTCTTTCATACCATGCTCTTGGAGCTTGATGAAGGCCATACAGAGCCTTGATAACCTTGTAGACTTTGTTTGGGTGTGCAAGATCTTTAAAACCAGGAGGCTGTTTGACATAAACTTCTTCTGTGATAGTGCCATATAGAAAAGCACTTTTAACATCCATTTGGTATACAGGAAATCCTATATAAGATGCAAAAGCTAAAAATAGCCTTATGGCTTCAATCCTTGCCACAGGAGCAAAGACTTCATCATAGTCTACTCCTTCTTCCTGTCTATATCCTTGAGCCACTAACCTTGCCTTATTCTTAATAACATTCCCTCTTTCATCTATTTTTACCCTGAAGACCCATTTTGTTCCAATCAGTCTCTTACCATCAGGTAAATCACGTAATACCCGTACTTCTTGAAGTTTAAACTGTAAGAGTTCTTCTTGCATAGCTTCAATCCAACTCTCCTTGGCTAATGCTTGTTTTATATTCTTAGGTTCTTCTTAAGACAGAAAACAAGCAAATAAACACAACTTCTGATTCTTGTGGTTCACCCTGTTTTGCTTGTACATAAAGCTAAGTAAAGAAGTATGTTGTTGAGACATATTCTTAGCTTTAGTTCTTGTGAGCACTCCTGAAGCTGAGGGTCCAATTATGTTGGTAACAGGATGAATTTTGTGAATTCTTAGAGTAGGAGTTGGTGAGACTTCAAGATTATCTTCCAAATTAGTTAAATCAGGATCTTCATTAGAATCTGAGAAAATTCCTTCTTGATCCAATTCATCATCAGTGTCTTCTAAGGTAATTTTGTTTGGATCATTCAAGTCATCAGTATCTTCTAACTCAGGCATGTTAGGATCATTCACAGCATCGGTATTTTTCCAATTTGAAGTATCTAAAGGTTGAAAAGTACTTTCAAATGGATCAGCAGTACTTTGGGGTAAAGTACTGTCAGTGCCTTTAGCCTTCTTCTTTTCTGCTTCATAAGCTCTCCTTTGATCATCTTCATAAGACTTAGCCATTGTTTCTTGAAAAAGCATCCTACTAAGTTCATCTTGAATGGCTTGGTCTTCATCAGATACTGTGGTTTTTGGTGGAGCAGTACTTTGAGGATCAACAGTACTGTTAGGTTGAACAGTACCTTGAGGCTCAGAAGTACTCTTCTTCTCATCATTTACTTTATCATTAGACTCATCTTCATATCTTAAATTAACATCATGAACAATGTACTGTGCTTCTTCTTCAGTGGGAGCAGCTTGATTTTCTTCCCTTACAGGTACATAATTCATAGATGAAGACATTAAATCAAGATCAAACATCCAATCAGGACCTTTACCTTTAGAATTTTCTTGTTCTTCTAGAAAATCAACATGAATACATTCTTGAACCTTCTTGGTAGCCCTGTTGTACACTCTGAATCCTTTGCTATTGGTACAATATCCCAATAAGTATCCTTCATCTGACTTCCCATAAAATTTGCCCAAATTGTCAGCAGTGTTCAAAATAGTCAGGGGACATCCAAAAGGTTTCATAAATTTGATGATAGGCTTCTTTCCCATGAGTAATTCATAAGGTGTCTTCATTTGAGGTTTTGTCACTGATACTCTGTTCAACACATAACAAGCAGCACTTACAGCTTCAGCCCAGAATGGAACAGGTAATTGGGAATCTGCAAGCATTGTCCTTGCTGCTTCTATTAGAGTCCTATTCTTTCGTTCTGTAACTCCATTTTGTTGAGGAGTTCTTGCAATACTGAATTCTCTTTTAATTCCTTTCTTGGCACAAAAGTCATCCATTAGCTGATTCTTGAACTCAGTCCCATTATCACATCTAATGCTTCTAACCTTGAGTCTTAACTGATTTTCAAGTGCTATTATAAGATCATGAATAGCATCAAAAGTTTCATCCTTAAAGCATAAGAAAAAGACCCAACTAAATCTGCTACAGTCATCTGTCACAACCAAACAGTACTTCTTCTTGTTCAAAATAACAACTGATACAGGTCCAAACAGATCCATGTGCAGCAATTCCAAAGGCTCTCTAATGGTTTTCTCTTCAATCTTCTTACAGGAAGCCTTGTGCTGTTTACCCTTTTTACAAGCAAGACATGAGTAATCATTCTTGAATGTTTTAGAAGGTAAACCTCTAACTAAATTTCCTTTGACCAGCTTATTGATGTTTTTGAAATTTACATGCCCCAATCTTCTGTGCCATTGATGTGCTTCTTCCATTGTTGCTCTGGCAATCAAGCATGTTGCTCTTTCAGCAGAATTGATATTTTTCAAGTCAATGCTATACACATCATTAGTTCTTTGTGCTCTCAGCATCACCAAGTTTCTATCTTCTAACTTAAAATCAGGAGAAAGTATAAGACATTCTGTGTCAAAGAATAACACAGGATACTTTTTATCACAAATCTGAGAGACTGACAAAAGGTTGAATTTAAGCTTCTTCACATATCTAACATTCTCAAAATCAATGTTTCCTGCCTTGATAGTTCCTTTGCCAGTGATTCTTCCTCCATCAGGATCATTCCCAAATGCAACTTTTCCTCTAAAATAAGCTTTAAAATCTGACAAGAGCTCCTTTTCTCCTGTCATACTTCCAGAGCAACCACTATCAACAATAAGATGATCTTTAAGCTCCTCTTCTGGGTTGCCCTGCATATACATGAAAAAGGTTAGTTTCTTTTAGGAACCCAAGCCATTACTGACTTGTGTTCCCCTTGTGGAGTGACATACTCAAATTCTTTGAGTATGTAATCACCACTGTCTTTGAAAACATGATCAAGAATTAAGGTTTTTGTTTCCAAAACTGTTGGTTTATTATGATCAATTTTCCCTTTTTCACCCTTAACCTCTGAAAGTACTGGTTCTTTCCCAGCAGCACTTTCCTTCTTAACCCATTTAGTTGTAACTTTTGGAGTTGGGTTATGTGTTCTAGCATCTTTTCTTGTGTTGTAAGGCCTTCTAGGTTTGTAGTAATTAAGTCTCCTAGGTCTTACACTTGAGTTTTTGCTAGCAGTACCTTGGTTAGGGAACTTTCTATCAGTACTTTGAGAAGGTACCGAGGGTTTGGAGAATGATCTTTTCTGATGAGGGTACCTATAGCCTTTTGAGAAATTGCTATGGTTAACCCTATTTGTGTAATTCCAAACTGGTTTGTTATCCCTTGGCTTATTCTCCCTGTGACTTTGATTTGCAGACCTGGTCCTTGGGTATTTGCTTAAGTATTCTGAGTGATAATCACAGTCCTTAATCAAGTGGTGAGGACTATAACATACATAACAGACCTTTGGACCAATATCCCCAAATCCCTTTCCAAAAGGTTTTCTAAAATTAACAGTATTTTGAAAATATTTTCTTGGAGGTACTGCTGAGTGATCAGCAGTACTTTGAAAAGTGTTTGAGTGTACTGCTTGTTTTGAAAACTTTTTCTCATCAACCCTAGGTGCTTCAACAGATTTTTCTAAAGTTTCAGGATTGGATTGACTTTTAAGCTTTTTTCTAAACTCTAGATTATCTACCCCATAACAAGAGACATCTTTCCTAGGTGGTTGAAAGCTACCTGGAGGATTAGGAACTGCATTGTATCCTTGCCTTTCTTAAATTCAGGAGGTGTTGGACTAGGGTATTCCTCATCACTAGAAGTGTTTTCATCTAAACTTATGAATTCTTCATCACTAGTGGAGGTATCTACTGTAAGATTTAGTTCCTTACTCTTAAATGGAGTACCTTCTGTGCTATCATTATCATAACCTAGGCCAGTTTTAATGTTTGATGTTCTTTGCTTTTCAACAAATTGAACATGTGACAGACCTGACTCATTCCAAACAGCAAGTTTTTCTAACAACTTATCTCTCTCAGCAGTAACTTTCTCTAGTTCAGACACCTTACATCCTAGTTTCCATTCACTCAACTTTACTTGGTACTCTTGTTGCTTATATGTTTCAGCCCATGCTACTTCATTATTTTCATGTGTAATTATTTTAGCCTCCATTGACTCTAAAGTCAACTGATAGCCAGCTATCTCAGACCTAGCCCTTTGAAATTTATCTCTTTCAGCTACATATTCACTAAGTAACTTTTGATACATATCATTGCACTTAGAGCATACCTCAGAGATAGTGGATGAACTTGGTGAAGTAGCTACCATAGCAAGCTGAACAGGATCTTCTTCAAACTCCATGCTCCAATCAAAGCTTCCTAGACCATCTCTTGACTCCAAAGCAGCATATCCAGGCTCTTCATCAAAAGCTGTGCTCCAGTCTTCTAATGCAACCATTGAATAGGTTACAGGTTCATCATCAAACTCATTGGACCAATCAATCTCTGACAGATTCTCTTGAGCAACCAAAGCTTTTGGTTTTGGTTCAGTAATAGGAATCTCTTTTCTTTCAGGCTTGGGTTGTTCAATCATCTTGTTTGCTTGATACTTTGCAAATTTGCATTCCCTTGCAAAGTGACCAGTCCTTTGACAATTGAAGCACTCAATCTTGGACTTATCAAATGTTATTCCCTGTTTAGCTTTGAAATTGATGCCTCTGCCTGTCTTCTTCACAAACTTCTTGATCCTTGCAGTGAGCATGGCAACTTGCCATCTGATATCAATTTCTTCCAAAGCATCATCATCTATTTGCAGGACATCCTCTTGATATGTTACAGGTAGAGATGCTTGTTGAGCAAAGAATGAACATAGAACATCATCTGAGGTGGGGGTGCTTGATGGCGATGAAGTGGTAGTGACCATACTTGTACATGAAACCTGGGTTTCAGTCATAGTACATTGCACAGGATAAGCAGTACCTTTATTGGAAGTACTGCTTCTGTTTTCAGAAGATACAAAAGCAATGTTTTGGGGTTTCTGATGTGTGCTTGAACCTGTAGTACCATTCATCTCATGCTCATACACCTTCAGATTGTTGTAGAGATCATCAAAGTCCATTGTGTCCAACCCTGGTTGTCCTCTGATCATAGTAGCAACTACATGCCATGCTGATGGCAAGCTTCTCAAGAACTTCAAATTAGCATCTTCAACTGATGCCTCAGCATTATATAGTTCTAGCATACTCAGGAGATTTTGGAATCTTTCATATGCAGAATCAAGACCTTCTCTTTCACCAACAGTGAAAGTTTCAAATTGTTGCTTCAACAAGTTCCTGTGCATCTTCTTGGAAGCATCATTACTTCCAAACTTTTTCTTAATTGCAGCACATAGTTGTTTTGCATCCTTGGCATCATGAAACTTCAATAAGTGCCCACCAGGGATGGCAGAGAGCAGTATGTTGAGAGCCTTGTCTTGATTTCTTTTGGTAGCAGCTGGTGTGGTTGGTTTAGGTGGTGTTGGTTGTCCAGGGATCTCCACTGGTTCTTCAATTTGCATATTACCATTGACAATCACATCCCATAGTGTATGGTCTGTGATGGCAATGTACTGCCTCATCTTCATGGCCCATAAGTCATATTCTCCCTTCTTAACAGTAGGAATTCTAACAGCAGTGATTGATGGAGCAGGTGCAGCCTCTGTCGACATCTTGAAGGGTTTGTAGCAAAATCGGTTTAAAGGTTTTTCTTCTTAATCAGAGTTTCCAACACAAGCTCTGATACCACTTGTTGGATAGATATACTCTAACCAAACTACTTTGTAGCTTGTAAAGATTTAATAATATTAAGTAAACTCAACACTATTAATATTGAAACACTGTTTGACCTTGTAAAGTATGCGGAATCTACTAATACAAAGCTTAAGAAGAACTTTTATATTAAACCAAACTTGAACTTGCTTTGTTACACAGATTCACTAACAATCCCTAACTATTATCGACTTTATAAAGCTCTAAGACTCTTAGAACTTCGACTAAAAACGTATATCTCTAATACCATCATAAGACTCCTTATATAGATAACCTTAAGTCGGTTTACAACATATATCTTGAACGACAAGTAATTATCCCTAACTAATTCTAGAATATTCGTTCAATATTACATGATAACCCTTTAATCAATATTGCAATTAAGTCCTTATACTCTTCGAAGTACTTTGAACAATCTTCAATAAACAGCAGTACTTTGACTTTGATCTTCAAGCAGCACTTAGACTTTAATCTTCAAGCAGCAGTACTTTGACATACAAAAGTACCTTGATCTTTTATATCCCAATAATACTTTTGTTCTCCCATCTTTTCGTAACTTATATTGCACATTAGCGTGGTGACTAAATATATTTAAACAAAAAGGAAGAGGCAAAAATTTTAATTGGTGTCATCATTATTCTTGGAAAACTTTTATTATAGCGAATGCATTTTAAATTGAAGCACTGTTAAAACAAAGGAGACTATGTTAAAGAGAAAACATCAGCTAGGGATGAGCACGGTACCGGTCTCGTACTGAATTAGTAGTACCGATTTTTTTTCGAGCATAAATAGTGGTACCGGTACCGTACCGAACGGGATTCGTATACCGATATCGGTACCGGTTTCGGTACCGGTACCAGGAAATCCGGTTTTTCCCGTTTTTATTCGGGAATTTCCCGATTTGGTACTGGTCCCGATATTTTTTTCACCTTATTTCGTAGTCCCGGTACCGTACCGTATATCGGGAACGGTACCGTTTCGATACGGTACCGGTACGGTTCCGGTTCGGTTCCGGGATTCGGGTCGAAATGCTCATCCCTAACTTCAGCATAAATAAGAATTTCAAACCCATTTCAACCTTCTTATTAAAAATTAAATATTTCAGAAACTATTAATCATTACGTGAAATAAATTATATTATATCAACAAGAGCTAAATCATTTTTCTATAGAGGGCTACTTTTATACACTTTTGGAGAACTTTTTTTAGATTTTTTTATGATTGTTGAAATTTCCGCTGTGAAAAAATCACGGTTGATTTTTTATTTTAAAAAATAAATGAATTTGTTTTTCCCACACATTGTACATATCCTTACCACTCAGTTTTAGCGTAATACTAGTAATATTTATTGCAAAATTATGTGAAGCGTAAGGGTATTCATCTTCTGCAACATCAATCTTGCAGCTAGAGTTGAAATAGGAAGCTGAGGCCATTGCCTAATTTATCACTCTCCGTAGTAATTGTTCAACGACAAAAAATACATGGTTAAAAAAATAAAAATAAAAAATAAAATAACCAACTGTAGTTGTGACCGATGACAACTCACCTTTAACTAATATATTCATGTAGTTAAAGTGTTGAAGATACATACATAGTTGGGTGTAAAAAAGACAAACTTGTAAACTTTTTAAAAGGTTTATAATTGAGTTTTGATATTAATTTATAAATATTTTTGTTTTATAAACATATCCTCATTATATATAAACTTTTTCAAATTTTATAAACATCTCACATAATTCAAATGCATTAAATTATTAAAAGATTCAATATCCTAGACATTTTATGCCACGTAAGTTTGAAATAGATGTTCACTATAGTTTATAAGTTTTTAAAACTTTTCATAACTTTATAAACATTTTCATAAACCACTATAGTTGATGCCCTTAGGCCTCCTTATCTAAAATTAATGAACTAAATACTACTGCTTGATAACTTTTCACCATTAGTGTGTACATGCCTGCTTGGGTGATTGTGTGTGTGTGAAAGATCCAAGAGAGTTGCTGTAGACATAATAATAGATCGTCGTATATAAACTCAAGCACGGGTAGGTGTTCCCGCCAATTCACACTTTTTGTGGAGTGGATTACCAAGATATAACTAAGAAAGGCAGTTGAAAAAATCTGATAGTCATAAAGTTGGAACAAAGTTGCAGAAATCACCATGTTTCTTGGTTGTTGAAAGGGAATTGAAGGTGTATAACACAAACTACCCTTTTATGATGCAAGCACACATATCATTCATAGCCCGTAATCAAACTACTCTTTTATGATGCAAGCAGAATCACTTCATAACCACTATTGAGTCAGGGTATTCAGGGACCTAATGGGTGTACACTCCGTACTTCCAAACCCATTACTAGGTGTGAACTCATCTCTCAAGTGCACTAAATTTTCCAACAGTATTCTCATCGTATCATAACTTATATTGCACATTAGCGAAGATACTTTTGTTCTCCCATTGCAGCGTGACTAAATATATTTAAACAAAAAGGAAGAGGCAAAAATTTTAATTGGTGTTATCATTATTCTTGGAAAACTTTTATTATAGCGAATGTATTTAAAATTGAAGCACCGTTAAAACAAAGGAGACTATGTTAAAGAGAAAACTTCAGCTAGGGATGAGCACGGTATCGGTCCCGTATCGAATTAGTGGTACCAATTTTTTTCCGAGCATAAATAGTGGTACCGGTACTGTACCGAACGGGATTCGGATACCGATACCAGTACTGGTTTCGGTACCGGTACCGGGAAATCCGGTTTTTCCCGTTTTTATTCGGGAATTTCTCGATTTGGTACTGGCCCCGATTTTTTTTCACCTTATTTCGTAGTCCCGATACTGTACCGTATATCGAGAACGGTACCGTTTCGATACGGTACCGGTACGGTTCCGGGATTCGGGTCGAAATGCTCATTCCTAACTTCAGCATAAATAAAAGAATTTCAAACCCATTTTCAACCTTCTTAATAAAAATTAAATATTTCAGAAACTATTAATCGTTACGTGAAATAAATTATATTATATCGACAAGAGCTAAATTATTTTTCTATAGAGGGCTACTTTTATACACTTTTGGAGAAGCTTTTTCTATAGAGGGCTACTTTTATGCCACATAAGTTTGAAATAGATGATAGTTTATAAGTTTTTAAAGCTTTTCATAACTTTATAAACATTTTCATAAACCACTATAGTTGATGCCCTTAGGCCTCCTTATCTAAAATTAATGAACTAAATACTACTGCTTGATAACTTTTCGCCATTAGTGTGTACATGCCTGCTTGGGTGATTGTCTGTGTGTGAAAGATCCAAGAGAGTTGCTGTAGACAGAATAATAGACCGTCATATATAAACTCAAGCACGGGTAGGTGTTCCCGCTAATTCACACTTTTTTGTGGAGTGGATTACCAAGATATAACTAAGAAAGGCAGTTGAAAAAATCTGATAGTCATAAAGTTGGAACAAAGTTGCAGAAATCACCATGTTTCTTGGTTGTTGAAAGGGAATTGAAGGTGTATAACACAAACTACTCTTTTATGATGCAAGCACACACATCATTCATAGCTCGTAATCAAACTACTCTTTTATGATGCAAGCACACACATCATTCATAGCCGCCCGTAATAATTACATAATGACAAAACTCTAAAAGTACCAAGGAATTAGACTACGACAATTCTAAATTACTACGTAGTTTTACATTTGGACCACCTTATAATTAATGCATTTTGTTATCACCAAAATTGCTTTTTCACACTACATAAGAGGAGTGGGTGTGGTAATGAGGTATTTTTACACATTTGGGGCTCACGGGTGCTACATCACCCCAACACCTCTTCACAACTAACCCACTCCTCACTTATAACTAACCTCAACTTACTCATTCGGGGCCCACCACTTACAACTTTATTTTTTATTCATTTCACTAAATAAATTAAATTCATTTCACACAAATTAAAAATACCACACCAAACTAAATTTATTTAATCAAATTAAAAAAGTTACAATACGAAGAAAAAAAAAACATGCGCAAAGAAAAAAATAAATGATACGAAATTAATTATTCCTATTTTGTGTAAAATTGTAGTAAAATTGTAAGTGTGTACATGTTCTATTTATAAGGGGTGTAGTAAGGGGAAAAAAAAGGAAACAAAACGAATTTAATTAAAACGGTAATATTACCGTTCAAAAAAAGAAGAGAAAAGCAAGTTCTGTGTCAGGGTAAATTGCTCGTCGTCTGCGTGAGGAGCCTTCCAACGGCGAGCCTCAACGAGGGCCTCCTGGTGTCGTGGCGAGGCATGACGAGTTTGAGGAGCCTCCACGTAGGAACAACGAGCTCTTACAATGAGCCATACCCACTCCTCTAAGTAGGGTTTAAAAGAAAATACTATCATACCTAACTCGTAACTCGTAAGTATAAATTTTTGCTTAATATGTTTATTGTATAACACGTACATGATCCACAAAAGGTGTAGATTGGTGGAGACACCCTGACCCCGAGTGCTTTTTGGCACCAGCCATTATCCACCCATACGGAATAGCTCCAGGCAACTCTTCTGGCCTAGTGGGGCACCAACTTGAGTGAGCCGAGACTCTTGGACTCTTTAGCTCTTATCCACAAAGTCTCTCCAGTGAGCCTATAGGTTTTCCCACTATTTTTTTCATCATATATATTTTTGATTTTATCAATTTGTCATGTGTATCTTAAAATCTTTGTTTACGCTATGCTTTCAAGAAAAAATTGAGCGCAAAGTAAAACAAGGAAATGAAAAGTAAAAAAGAGTGAAGTGAATGAAAGAAAGTGAAAAAAAATCGTGTGTTTTTAGGTTTAGGAAAAGAAAGAAAATAAAAGTGGGTATATTGTTGATTTTACAAAACTACTGCTATACTTTTATAAACAAACAAGGAATCAAGTTGCAATTATGGGTATTTTTGCCATTTGATTTATGTTTGTAGTTGTTTACTCAACCTTTATCTCAAAATTGGGATGAAAATGGTTGCACAAAAAACTATCACTTTCTTCCCTCACTTTACTTTCACTTGCATTCTTAAAAAAAAACTTAAAAATACACCATATTTTAGTTTTCATCACTTTTTTTCACTTTACAGTGAAAACCAAAACTTGAGAACAAAATGTTAAGAAAGAAAATTAAGCATGTCAATTATGACTGTGACAACTTATTAGGATCCGCACCGTGTTAGGGTTAGAAGAGCTTTTGGGAGGACATGTCGCATGTGAATTACTTATCGGGTTTAAATGAAATTACAGGTAAATGAAAAGGATGTAAATTAATTATGATCAATTGATTGACATTGAATTCAAAACTAGCATGTGAATATGTGACCAATCCATGAATCTCTCATGTGAACGTACACTTTACAAGTTCACATGTGTCCTGTCAATATTGTAATGTTGTGGATGCAAGAGACGTGACACAAGGGAAACAAATTGTGGTTAAGGAGTGCTATAGGCATAGCTAGTGATGGTGTTTTTTTGTTGCTTTTCGAGGGTTAATTTTTAAGCATTTTTTTTTTGAAAGCGTGTTACAAATACGTAAAAATGATGCATGTTTGTAGTGTTCCAAGAAAACTTATCAATTTTTACTTTAGTCATTAACTGATTCTTCCCATAAAATTGATCGAGTAAACTTAATGAGATTCGACTTGTATGTTTTGGTTTACTTTTCTCATATCTATTTATTATTAATTATTATCGTAAAAGACCAAGAGTATAGTTAGTAGTTGAGTCACTTAATGCATTTAGTTGAGAATTTAATTGTGGTGGTTAGATGTATGCAAATGTACTACTCCCTCCATCTCATATAAAGTGTTCACTCATAATTTACAAAGTTTTAGGAGATTTCACTAATTAAACTTTCCACCAATCAAATATTATTTTTACCCACTAAAGTCTCATCTTATTGGTTGGAAGGTACAAGTGGACACTTAATTTGGGACATCCAAAGATTCTATTGTGGACACTTAATATATAACGGAGGGAGTAGCATGCAAAATTTATTGATTACGCTTGATGTTGAGTCTTTGAGAAATTGTTGCATAATTGTTTAATCAAACTTTACATGGTTTGATAGCTTGGCATATATGATTAAAATGCAAAGAATGATTACGATGCAATAGTCACCATTTCTCATTCACACTAATCAACTTTAGCAATCAATCTTGCACCTTACAATATGTACACTACTGAGTTTTATGTGCCGGCTACGGTAGCGTGTACATTGTACGACAGTATTCTCATCGTATCATAACTTATATTGCACATTAGGAAGATACTTTTGTTCTCCCATTGCGGCGGGACTAAATATATTTAAACAACGAGATACAATCTTAATTTAAAACGACTTTGTCTATATTGATTTTTTTTTTTTTTTTTTTTTTTTTAATTCTTTTTCTTACTTATGTCTTTATAGTTATTCTGATTGAAGTGTCGTTTGTATTTAACAAAAGACACCGACAAACTCTAATTAACTATGACAATAGTGATGTCTAGCATTTCATAAATTTTTTATATGTATTTATTATTATTATTATTATTATTATTATTATTATTATTATTATTATTAAAAAGCATATGATATGTAATTATAATTTTTATTATAAGAAGATTTGAAAGAGAAAGAAGTGGCAAAAATTTTAATTGTTGTTATTATTTTTCTTGGAAAACTTTTATTATAGCGAATGTATTTTAAATTGAAGCACCTTAAAACACAAGAGACTATGTTAAAGAGAATACTTCAACATAAATAAAAGAATTTCAAACCCATTTTCAACCGTTTTTTAAAAAATTAAAATATCTCACAAACTATTAATTGTTACGGGAAATAAATCATATTATCACGACAAGAGCTAAATCATTTTTCTATAGAGGGCTATTTTTATACACTTTTGGAGAACATTTTTTTTTAAAATTTTTTTTCTGATCGTCGAAATTTCCGCTCTGAAAAAATCACGGTTAATTTCTTATTTTAAAAAACACATGTGATATTCGTTTTTTCCACACATTGTACATATCCTTACCACTCGGTTTTACCATAATAATATTTATGGAAAAATTGTGTGAAGGGTAAGGGTATTCATCTTTTGCAACATCAATCTTGCAGCTACAGTTGAAATTGAAGCTGAGGCCATTGCCTAATTTATCACTCTCTGTCTCGAAGTAATTGTTCAAGGACAAAAAATACACGGTTAAAAAAAAATAAAAATAAAAAAAACTATTGTTATTACCGATGACAGAGGGTGAGAATGGCTAGGTGAATTGCATCCTCACGCGCCACTCTCTTGTCCATTCCTCAAAGTCACGCGCGAGAATGGAGTTTTAAAGAGAGTTAAGGTGACTGGTTCACCTTTATAATTATTGTGGGCCCCATATTAAATCTAACCGTTGCTCCTATAAAAAAATTACACTTTGTACTTTTATATCAGTTGCATGGTTTAAAAAAAATACACTCTACCTTTATTTACTTATAAATACCCAGGGCTGTCCCGTGGATTTTGGGGGCCTGTGCCAATTTGATAACATAAGCATCTTGAACAACATGATTTTAGTTATATGCATGAGCGGACCTATGATTTTCGAGAGTGTTGCACGATTTCCATTTTGGTTAACTAAAGTTACCCAAAAAAACGAAAGTAGCAAAAAAAAAGAAAAAAGTATTGGATGTTACCCATAACGAAATAGACTCTTTTTAATCTTTTTGCACTTCGTGACCTAAACTCGGGTGTAACCTATGTCACGCCCCGCATCAATGTATGTCCGCTACCGGCTATATTTTAACAAATATAAAAAATTATATAAACATAAAAAACAGTAAATGCTTATTCAGGTTATAGCAGTATTTTATTAGACAACATATAAAAACCATGTCATATAAAAGATGTATATAAAACATTCGTTTAAAACAAATCGGGCTGAGTTTAAGAATTTCTTACACTTGGGTTGAAAGTGTAAATTCTATAAACCAATTTGTACTTTAAGTTTGGAAGAGAAAAGCCTATAAACCTTAGGGTTTAAGTTGAAGATTATCTATAGTTATCATCTTCCTCAGGCCCCGTATGTGAGGTCTACAGCTCCGTTTTCAGTTTTTTCTTCAAAACGTTTGAAACTAGTATTCTTTTAACTTATATAACGCAAAAAACAACTTCTTGACTATATTTTCATCGGTATTACGTTAAACCCTAAATTAAATCATCCCTCCACTTATGGCATCGGGGGCCCCAAAAATTTGGAGGCCCTATGCAGTCGATCACTCTGCACACCCTAAAATCCGGCCATGTAAATCCCCACCATTTCACCATTTTTTAAACACAAACTCACTATTTCTTAACTATATCATTTCAAACAACATATATCTCATTCCTTTAATGTTTAAAATGAATTCCGAGAATTCCAATATGATTATGTTTACCGATTCAGAAGAAGAACAAGAAATTGAAAGTCGGAACATGAATTTTATTGCAAGAGCGGTGTCATTTATTAAAAATAGACGAGAACCAAAATTAATAAAGCGCATTATGAGAGACCATTATGGTGCGCATGAGCATTTAGTCGAAGCTTATTTCTATAAGAACCCACTGTACAATGAATATAGGTTCCGGAAAAGGTTCCGAATGAGTCGCAATCTTTTCAACTGGATAGTTCGGGAATTCATTGTCCATTTTTAGTGGTACTATTGATTGTACCAGAAAAGAAGGCATTTCAGCGTTGATGAAGTGTATCTTCGCAATTTGTCAATTGGCATATGGCGTTGATGAGGCGAAATTTGTTACGCTTTTAAGGGGTCATTTAAGCCCTAAGACGTAATAATGTGATCAATTATTACCCTAAATCGTTTCTTTTGTCATTTTAGGTACTTTTGAAGAGAATTTTGGAAAAGAAAGCATTTTGGACATTATTGGAGCAAAAAATGAAGAAAACGACAAAGTCAAGAATCCATCCTGGAATTTGCACCTGACGGCGTCAAGATATTCAAGGGGACGGCGTCAGCTTATGTGACAAGAGGGGGATATTACATTTACACTTGACGCACCAGAAGACAATTTGAGGATTTACAAGTGACGGCGTCACGTATAACACTAAAACGTGACAGCCCTGAAGACATAAAGAGTGACGGCGTCAAGAAGTTGGATTAGGCGACAAAAAATCCTAGCCGTGGCGAGATGACGGCGTTAACCATCAAAAGGTGACGCCGTCACCCATGTAAATCTACATATAGTTTTTTATTTTTCATTCAGAAGGGAGGAACTTTTTTGGTGGAACACACACACAAACCCTAGTACGAATTTCAGAACTTTTTAAGGGTTTCATACCCTTGTTTCTTCTATGTTCAATTAAAGATAAGTAATCCATCAATCATTCAATATGTCTATGTGTTGTTTGATTATATCTTATGCTTGTCTTTCTTTTAACATGTGAGGCTAGGTTTATTTGTGTTTGCGTAGATTTAATGAAACCTAGTTATTGATTATTGATTGATGGTTTGTTATTAGTTGTTGTTGGGTGAATAATAATCGATGTTAGGCTTAAGAAAACTGGCTAATCTCCTATACGATAACTTGCTTGAACGTCTTAAGAAACATGAATCGGATGTGTACTACGATTTTAATGGTTGTATTTAATGCATAAGTTACTATTAAGGAGGCCATTGTTAGGATACTAAACGTGTCACCATAGGAAGAGATAGAAGCTTATAGAGTTGGGGAAGATCGTACACGGCCCCACGAATGATATTAAGGAATGCAACCCGTCACCCACGCAATTGTAACAAGCTTATCAATCAATAAAAGATAACTATGGAGTAATGAAGTCTAAGTAAACACATTTTCTCCATATATAAGTTTTCTCTTTTTATTTTCTTGTCATTTTTATTTTTATTGCGTTATTAGTTATTTGGGTTAGTTGACTAGCAACTAATTCCGGCCACTCTTCCAAAAACCCAGATTTTTACTTGCTTTCTATAAAATATAAAAATACAAAAAGAATTATCCCTCACCTCTAGACCTAGTTAGATTAAATTCAATCCTAGTGAACACTATTTCCTGTGGAGAACGATCAATCCCACGGTACTTGTCACTTCACTATACTACATCGGTCAGGTACATTGCCTGGTGGGGATTGTAAGCTTCTCAAGATCCCTTAAGAAGTAAAACTTTTGTGTAGACTACAATCAAGCACATCAAAGTTTTTGGCGCCGCTGCCGGGGAATAGTTATTTTTTAGGTTGAAATTTATCTTTATTAAGTCTACTCACTAGACTCCTTTCTAGTGAGACGTTTATTTATATTTTTATAGGTTTTCTTTAGTCTATCTCATTTCTTCGTTTCTTTGTTCGTAACCATTACCACCCGCCATCATGGAAGGTGGTAATATCTTTGATCCCATCAACCCACCACAACCAAACCAACCTCCTAGAGCCCGCACTTTAGGAGAACACTCCCGACCTAGCCGCTAAGGCTATCGAAACACCATTTAGCTCATTCAAGGAGCCAATGTGTCTCCCTTGCGATCCGACACCATCCGGTTGGTGCAAAGCGGATGTGCATTCCATAGACTTCATTCCGAAGATCCATACCAACATCTCAAGGATTTCCTCAAAATCGTTGATTCCATAGACCTTGATGTTGACACTCGAGAGACGACCCGATTGCGTCTCTTCCAATTCTCTTTACGTGACCAAGCTAGTCAATGGCTTGAGCGTTTACCCGCGGGATCCATCACATCTTGGGATGATCTCTTCTCATTTCCTTGCTCAATTTTTCCCACCGGGAAGAACCACCAAGTTAAGGAATGACATCTTGATGTTCCAACAACGTCAAGATGAAACTCTTTACGAAGCATGGACTCGTTTCAAGGACTTACTTCAAAAAGTCCCTCATCATTGCATAGATCTTTGGCTTCAAATCCAAATCTTCTATGACCATGTCGACTACCATACCAAGCGCACCATCAATCGAGCCACCGGGGGCAGATTGCGTGACAAAGACGCCAAGGAATCATTGGAAATTATCAACGAGCTTGTATTCTACAATGATGAATTGTGGAAATTGCTCATGTGGTAACCTCGGCTATCAAAGCAATTTCGTCACCAGAAAAGACTACTCAACTCTCCGAAGAAAGCCTTTGTGAACTTGAAACCTATTTGAAAGACTATTGGCGTTTTTAAGTTATTATACTTGACACCTTGTGATGAGATCAAATAAGTACATATTATTGGCATCATTTATCCTATTTAATTGACTTGTTTTATATGAGAATCGATACTTAATTGTTTACTTTAGTAATTCTCAGGTAAAAACAAGCAATTGGTGAAAGTTGATGATTTTGGACGAATTATGGAGCTAAATGATCAAGATTGGAAAATTCTACTGAAATCCAGGAGATACGCCGTATCATTCTCAACAGATACGCCGCAACATCATACTTAGATGAATTCAAAGACCATTGCCTGACTTTGAAGAATGCGCCACATCTAATTACAACATGCGCCGCATATAAAACTTTGGTCAACGAAGGATAACCAACTTGTTCTACTCCAAATACGCCGCAACTCATTTACAACATGCGGCGTATCAGCTAAAGACTTCACCAGACACTATCCAAGACGTTAAAGGACATGCGCCGCATAGAGAAACAAGTTACGCTGCATCTGAAGGCGGTGTACGAATATTCCACAATATTATAATTTTGGACCCCACGCGAAGTTAAATAGATGCGCCGCATCGATCCCTCAGACAGAAACTATAAATACCCCAAGACAGATATGAATTTTGTGTGCAACAAAACCCTAAGGATACGAATTCAGTCGAAGATGCATCACAAGACACGCCCTAAACAGAGATCTTAAAGCCGTAAGAAGGTCCTGCATGTGTATATTTCATTAAGTAGTCTTGTTTTATTGTATTAGTAAGCTTTAATCCATTAGGATTTATGGGCTTTTGGCCACCATACTGCTCCCCTTAAAATTGCTTTCCAATCGATTAAAGTTTATATGATTTGTTTTTGGTGACTTGTATTTGTGCATTGATAACCTCTGTGTTTAGTTGAGTCTTCTGGGCTACCATATGTTCCTCGCCTACATCTAGCGTCTAGAAGGTAGGATAAACATAAGTACTCATTAAGAGTTTACTCGCCGAGATTTAGGATCTAACGAGACATATTAGATTACGATACTCATCATATAAAACTAGCAATAAAACAAGTGACAAGCTACTTAAACCATAGGACATGTCTTCTACGTGTCTCTATTATCTATCTGTGTACGTGATTACTCTTCAATAATTTATTCTCGTTAGTTTTACTTTTCTATTTAATTCAAATCCGTGCTAGCCTCTCAGGCTAAACCCCCTTTTTATTATATTAGATTGTATAACTAACTTAGATATTAAAATACTGATCAAATCAACAAGATATTACGTTTCATTCTTAGTATTCGACCCTCTACTTACCACTATATACATATTGATCGGGTACACTGCTCGTTAAGCGTGTGTGTTAGTAATAAGTCAGTTAAATATAAATTTAAAACTTGATTAGGTAAAATTAACCTATGCCACACTGACATATCGCACGCATCACCTTGTTTTTAAACAACCTACAAAGATTTGACAATGAAGAAGAGGTAGAGGTAATGAAACTGTAGTTTGTAGGAAGTAGATCTAGATTGTCAACCAGTTTACAGACAAGTTGGATGATTTGGGTTGTTATATCAGCTTGTCAAGGAGGCAAAAAGTCATTCGAGGTATCTTTAGTGCTATATTGAAAACAACTCTTGATTGTTATTGTAATAATTATTTTATATACGTATAAGTTGTGTATATATATATTAGTTCATAGATGAATAAGAAAGAATGTAGGTGGACTCAACCGACCACATGTTTGGATACATACTAAAAATATATCTGAAGTTTTGTTTTACTAAATAAAAGTCAAAGTTTCATACTTTTCCTTGAGTAGCTTTAACTAGTAGTAGTATAATGGTTAATATTTCTGTTTGTTCAAATGTTTATGTTTGATCGTTATACTCTGACCAAACTTAACTATAACTTGTAATGGTCTTATCATTCTTGAATAACTCAAAACTACTAACAATGAAACACTGATATAACCTTGTAAAGTATGCGAAATCTACTAACACAAAGCTAATAAGAACTTTGAATTATTATATTAAAATCAACTTGAACCTGCTTATCTTACACAGATTCACCAACAATCCTTAACTCTCTAATATCGTATTCTCTAATCTATGAAATCATATGCATGTACTCGTATGTCTAATACCACCCTAAGGCTCCTTTTATAGGCATAAGGAAAACCTTAAGTCGGTTTACAATACTTAAACGACAAGTAAACTATCTCTAACTCATTCTAGAATATTATAATAATATCACATAACAATCCTTAAACGATTTTGCATATCAGTCCTTTAACTTAGAAGTACTTTGAATATTCTTCATGCACGAGCATTACTTTGACCATAAGCAGCACTTTGACACAAGCAGTACTTTGAACTTCCAGAAATACTTTGATCTTCATATCCCAACAGTTTATTACTTAGTCAAATTTGTATGACATTCAATGGTAAAATAATTTTAGTTTTGATCACAAATTTAATAGAATTGTCTGCTGATAATAGAGAAAAGAACCTTATAAGATGCTTAAAGATGTAAATTGTATCAAAATAAAAAAGTTTGAATTTTAAAAGTCAAAGTTTGACTGTTCAGTCTTTTTTATGTTGAATTCACCAAGTTTCTCATTCTATCCGTATGTGAGCGTTACAGGTCAAGGTTTTGCTACGGGAAGAATAAACCTTGGTGAATTAGAAGTCGCGATGGTCAACGATTTCGACTTTTGTTCGAGTTACATCCCGAAGAAAAAATCGAGTGGTGGGTTACATTCTATAAACCTGCTTCAATATCTGACGGGTTTTCGCCTTCGGTTTTTATGGCCAACCAACCGATAATCTTTAATACGGGTTTTTCATCTTCGAGTGGTGTTACATTCTATAATCTTTACTTTTTTAGTTTTATTAGTAGATCTGAGTTTCTATAAAATTGTTGGTACTTTTTTTTGTACAGCCGTCGGTTGCTGCCATGTTGTCGCCGCTGCCGTCACCGGAAATTGCTTCTAGAGTCGCTGCCTTGCCGAAAATTTGTTGCCGCCATGTTTTTCTTGTAGGTGTAATGTCGATGCTGGAATCTGATGTTGTTTTGGCCTTTGTGTAGAAAGTTTAAAAGTGACATAAATTTGTTATGTAAATTGATATATGTTGTGTTAATTTGTTATTTAAAATTCATAAGTGATATTGTATTTATTTTGTGCAAATTATGTTGGTGAATGAAAAGTGTGTGAGACTGTATTATTTAAAAGTTGTATATATTGTGAAAATTGGTCATTGAAAAATTTGTTTAGTGTATATATTGTATGTTAAAAATTATTGTCATTAAAAATTGTTGGATCGTTATAGCTCGAGGTTGTTTAGACATTATATCATCTAGGAACAATAACATTGAATACATTACGCAGCGGATTCAAACAAATAAAAACGTCAATGTTATGAACAAGGTTTTTCCCAATCACCTCCAATTATTATTTGATCAGAATAATAACGTATTACCTAACTGTAACATGGGTCTAAGACACCTCAGATCTTAGAGGATACGAACTAACTCTAGTCTAGGCGTTTACATAAACCCTACGCCCTAGACATACACACACACACACACCTTTAATGACTACATATTGGAAGACTTAATAAAACCTATTCCCTGTATTCTGTTTATATAACACAGAATTAGGGTTACAAGAATACTACGAAGGACTAAAATATAAATATTCTTTTGCAAGCAAGTCCTTCTCCATCTTTTGTAGAATTCCTTCTTGTCGTATTAAGTCCCTATTGTTTCATTCTTTCTTGTTTTTTATCATCAAATCTAATAGACCCAACAATCTTCCCCTATTTGATGATGACAAAACAACCACAAATCTTGTACGAACTTCCCTATACGAAGTAGAGAAATTTAGATAATTAAATCTCACCATGAATGAAACAATCTTTGTCTTCCCCTTAATCCATGCCATACCACTCCAAAATCTCTTCCCCTTTTCGTTATCAACAAATAGGGAATATATGCAATAGAAACTCCCCCTTAAGTAGTGCATGTAGATGGTTAAACATTTAATCAATAAGCTTCCCCTGAAACCAATATGTTTACCATCTCTTGAATCTTCAATTCTGTAGGCTTTAGGTAATGATCCCTTGTGAAGAAAACCAAATATACCGAACTTGATGAAGAAGTAGAATAACCCAAACTTGTGTCTTATGTCTTGTACTATCCATGTGACTTTGAACTTATACCCAAAACCAAATATATAATTAGACCGCAATCTCTTGACAAAATCCTCATCTTCAATGAGACACTGAACACAATAACGTAACTCCTTCAAGTGATAGTTAACTAGGTCTTCGTCCATCCTCCTCTTGACTTATGAAAACTAGATTTGACAAGTCTTCGTCACCACCGTATTAAACAAAGAAGTTATCTTAAAAGTGTAACACCCACTTTGAGATATGATAAGAACACAAAATTGTGAAACTCAATTACAACATCAAATAGATGAGAATCAACCTTCTTCTTAATCAATTCTTCAATAAAAACGAGCCTTTACTCTTTTAAGAAGATAAACCAAAAACCAATAACCTCTTGTGTGTGTGAAACCATCTTCGAATCAACAGTAGAAAAATCTTCCTCATTAACTCAGCAGTAGGAACGTGATATAGCAGTAGAAAGTTGAACAAGCTAGCAGCAATATCAAAATTCAAACACATTTATGAATTTCTTGACTGTCTTCAACTAATTCCTTTGAATATACCACTATATATTGAAAGCACCGACCCATGATAAAATTTCCTTTTAAACTATTACGAACCCATGTGACAACATATATGTAAATATTGGTCGCACTTATGTATTCCGTATGTGTGTATCCAACACATATTTGGCTTTCATATGTACGTGTCATATGTGTCTATATATATTTGAGTATCATATATATGAGTCACATGTGATAACACATATTTGAATTTCATTGCATGTGTCTTTTGTGTGTGTAAGCGTGAAAATCATAAAATTGAATCGTTTATATACAATATACGTACATATGATGTATTTTTAATCACAAAAACCTTGATATAACTCTCAACATCATGTGAGCTATACGAGTGAGATTCGTTGAAATCATCTAATGATTCATAATTCTTATTTAGAGGTATTGTAACACCCCGAAAATTGATAAGCAGCGGAAGTCTAATCGGGGTCATTACAGTTTAGTACACAGTCATACTCATAGAAAACAATTCAAAAGATAGTCAATATCATTCCATGAAAACTCAAATATTCAGAGTTACAAACATTTTTCCAAAATGTTAATTGTTTCGCAAAAGTAGTGATGAGTTTGTAAAGAATGATATAATTATTGAAATCAAAAGGGAGGTCTTGTGCCCTTTGCCAGCTCCGTACCGCCATGCTTGCTAATTTCCTGAGATAAACATGCTTAAAAAGTCAACACAAAGGTTGAGTGAATCCATAGTAGTTTAAATAGTAATAGTGTGAACACAAGTCAAGCATTTGAAATAAACAAGCCAAGATAGACTGGTCTTGACTAAACTGGTGAAATATTGCTCCTAAGCCTCACGAAACGCAAGCCTTAACATCAATTTGACATATCATAAAGATAATAACAATCATCTACACCACGGCGGATGTAAATGACAAGGGGCCCTCGGTGACAGGAAATGTGCCAAATTTCCATAATACCTCGAATATAGCACACCTCCTGCCAAGTGATCACCTTGACAGAGGTGGGCTGCCATTCCAATAGATCTATCAACTATATTCGCGCTCACTCGCAAGTGATTAAGGTTCGTGATATGAGGGACTTGTAGCACAGGTGTCAACTTAGGCAATATCAGGTGATAACAGCATACAGAAAATACTTGTGTTCGATTTATAGCATGTATCTCCCCACGGGGTTTAAAAACAATTAAAAATGTGTAAAAAAACAAAAAAAAAAAAACAAAAAGATTTTCCTTTTTCTTTTTCTTTTCTTTTTAATTTTGCTTTTGGTGTATGCACACCCGCTCTTCTTTTGAGAGTCTTATATCACCTTTGTCAAATCCCGAAAGGGTTATACGTCACACACACCGTGTCCATTTCCTTAACGTTGAGGAAATGGATATGAATAATCAACACCCTCCGGTGGGTGGTGATGAAAACCAACACATGCCGGCTCCCGATCTCCGAACGATGGAGGAGTTGTGCCAACCCACGATGCATGGTAGAGGTGGCCCGATTGCCCCTTTAAATATTGAGGCTACAGATTTTGGACTTAAGCACCACATGATACAACAAGTCCAAAATTCGTGCCAATTTCACGGATTACCGGGTGACGATGCAAATAAGCATCTCGATAAGTTTCTAACCGTCACCCAAAATATGAAGCAAAACGGGGTCTCCGATGACGCCCTCCGTCTATCTCTCTTCCCCTATTCTCTTATGCCACCGCGTGGTTTGATCGCCTTCCCAGGAACTCGATTCATACTTTCAATGAAATGGTTTCTAAGTTCCTGGCGAAGTATTTTCCACCATCGATGGTGACGAAATTAAGGAATGATATTAGCAATTTTCGACAACTCCCCGATGAGTCTTTGTTTGAGGCTTGGGAGCGTTACAAGCTTGCCATTGATCGTTGTCCGAATCATAATATGCTTCTCGTCACAATAATTGATACGTTTTATAATGGATTGACTTTACGACATAGGGACACGATCAATGTTGCAGCTGGTGGTACTTTCATGAAACGTCGTCCTGAGGATTGCTACGAGCTAATCGAGAATATGACGGCCCATTACAACTATTGGGATTCCTCAGCCGAGAGGAATGAGCCAATAAGATCGACTGCGACTCTAAACTCTTCTTCTAACCCCGAGCTAGCCGTCTTGAATAAGAAAATTGACGATTTGTCGACTGCTATGCTAAAGATGTACCAAATGATGCCGAATCAAGCCAAAAACACACAAGTTAATATGGTCAATGTCGTTTGTGAAACTTGTGGTGGTCCACACCCGTATTATGAATGTCCGACGACCGGCTCTTTTGCTCAAGAGAACGTGTATGCTGCAAACATGGGTGGCAACGGTTACCCACCTCTTCAAGGAGACCGTAATCTCCTCAACTACCGTTCGAGCCATTTTCAAGGTCCACCCGGGTTTAATCAACCTAATCAAGTGAATCAGAATAACAATGCACAAAACCGTAATCATCAATTCAATAACAATCAAAATCACAACCGTGGAAATAATGGTTTTCAAGGACAAAATCAGAATTTTCAAAATCAAAACCAGGGAAATTACCACCAAGGCCCGTCTCAAGGGAACAATTTTCAAAACAATGGGAATTTTCAGAATAATAATCATGGAAATCAGAATAATGGAAATTTTCAAAACCGTGGGCAAAGTTTCAATAATCAAAATCAAGCTGCTATTCCAAATCCGTCACCCACGGAAGAGTTGATTAAACAATTGATTCAAGGTCAACAAGCTTTAATTGCTAAACAAGATGAAACAACGAAAATGTTTGCAACTCAAATCAATGATATCAACAAGCGTTTAAATGATCGACCCTCGGGCTCTGGAACGTTGCCAAGCAACACGATCGCTAACCCGAGGGGCGATGCAAAAGCGATCATAACAAGGAGTGGTGTTACTTATGATGGACCGACGGCTCCGACTACCTCTTCTTCTCTACCTCCCAAGGTAGTCGCCTGTGAACCCGAGGTGACAACGGATACGGAAATTCCTATTAATAATGGAAGGACCGAAGACATCCAACCTCCGGTGGTCCCGACGTCTAAAGGAAAAGAAAAGGTTGTTAATGATAATGAAAATGAAACACCCGTTAAAACAAAGTTGCCATATCCGTCACGCTTAAATGAACAAAAGCACCGCGAGAAGGATAAAAACCAAATGGAGAAATTTTATCAGATCTTTCAAGAGTTACACTTTGATATAAGTCTCGCGGATGCTATACTTTTGATGCCCAAATTTGCTTCGATGCTAAAAGGTCTTTTGAATAATAAAGAAAAGCTTTTTGAAATGTCAAGGACTCAAATGAACGAGAATTGCTCAGCGGTTCTTCTTAAAAAGTTGCCCGAAAAGCTTGAAGACCCTGGCAAGTTTCTTATACCGTGCAATTTTCCGGGTATGGTTCAATGCTTCGCCTTGGCCGATCTTGGTGCTAGCATTAACCTTATGCCGATGTTGATATGGAAAAAGTTTTCTCTTCCTAACTTGACACCAACGCTTATGACCCTCGAGCTTGCCGACCGATCTACGTCTTGTCCAATTGGCATAGCTGAGGATATTTTTGTCAATGTTGGGAAATTTCATTTCCCTGCGGATTTTGTGGTTGTTGATTTCGATGCTGATCCACGGGTTCCTCTCATTCTCGGGAGAGATTTCCTAAGGACCGGTCGTGCCTTAATTGATATTTATGACGAGGAGATTACTTTATGTGTTGGAAACAAAGCCGTCACTTTTAACCTTGATCAAACCGCGAGATACTCCTCCGATTACGATGTTTCTTCCGTCAACCGTATTGATGTTATTGATGAACTTACGGAGGAGTATGCTCAAGAATTTCTTGGTTTCACCGATAATGCTTCGAATGGCAATCTCATTCCTTCTTTTGAACCGATCGTCTCCGATTCTTCCCCTTCCCTTACTCCGTTTGAGGGAAGTGATCTCGCTTGGGAAGAAATCAATGCTTGTCTTGTAAATGAATCATTTTCACCGGAAATTGATAATAATAACTTTGATCCGGAGGGGGACATTTTATTAATTGAAAAATTGTTAAACGAAAAACCGATTGTTTCTTCCCCTCCGGTTGACTTAAAAATGGCAGACGTAAAAGAAGTAAAGCCGTCTATTGAGAATCCTCCGGAGCTCGAGCTCAAGGATTTGCCTCCTCATCTCGAATACGCATACTTGGAAAAAAATGATAAATTACCGGTTATAATATCAAAAGGCCTAAAAGATGAGGAGAAGACACGACTCTTAGATGTGCTTCGGAAGCATAAAAGTGCGATTGCTTGGCAAATATCCGACATTAAGGGAATCGACCCTCGATTTTGTACTCATAAGATTCTTCTTGAAGAAAATCACAAAGCTTCTATCCAGCAACAACGACGGGTTAACCCACAAATCCATGAAGTGATCAAAAAGGAAGTTATTAAACTCCTTGACGCTGGAATGATTTATCCGATCTCGGATAGTTCATGGGTTAGCCCGGTTCATTGTGTGCCAAAGAAGGGCGGAATCACTGTTGTGAAGAATGACGATAATGAGCTTATACCGACTCGACTTGTGACTGGATGGAGAGTTTGTATCGACTACCGCAAGTTGAATGATGCGACACGTAAAGACCATTTCCCGCTCCCTTTTATGGACCAAATGCTTGAACGTTTAGCGGGAAATGAGTTCTATTGTTTTCTGGATGGCTTTTCTGGGTATTTTCAAATTCCCATTGATCCCCAGGATCAAGAAAAGACCACTTTTACTTGCCCGTATGGAACGTTTGCCTATCGTAGAATGCCCTTTAGCTTATGTAACGCTCCAGGCACGTTTCAACGGTGTATGATGGCCATTTTCTCCAATATGATTGAAAAAACCATGGAAGTGTTCATGGACGACTTCTCCGTCTATGGCAATACTTTCGACTCTCTCCTTCCCCATTTGGAAAATATGCTAATTCGGTGTGAAAACACTAATTTAGTTCTAAATTGGGAGAAGTGCCACTTCATGGTTAAAGAGGGAATAGTCCTCGGCCATAAGATATCCAAATCTGTTATTGAGGTGGATCGGGCAAAAGTCGACGTCATTGCTAAGTTACCACACCCGACTACCGTCAAAGGAATCCGAAGTTTCCTTGGTCATGCCGGCTTTTACCGACGTTTTATTCAAGACTTCTCCAAAATAGCCCGGCCTCTGACCCACCTGTTAGAAAAAGACGCTCCGTTTAACTTCATAAATGAATGCGTCGATGCATTTAATGTTTCAAAGAAGAAGTTAACGGAGGCACCAATCTTAGTTGCCCCCGATTGGAACTTACCATTCGAGCTAATGTGTGATGCAAGTGATTATGCCATTGGTGCAGTTCTGGGGCAACGTAAGAACAAGTATTTTCAGCCTATACACTATGCAAGCAAGACCATGAATGACGCCCAACATCACTACACAACTACCGAAAAGGAAATGTTAGCGGTTGTCTATGTTTTTGAGAAATTTAGGTCTTATTTGCTACTTAAAAAATGCATAGTGTATACGAACTAGGGATGGCAAAAAAACCCGAACCCGATGGGGAAACCCGAAACCCGAACTTTTTGGAGCGGTGCGGGGCAAGCTTAACGGGTTTTGGGGCGGGTTTCGGAGCATTAACGGGGATTTTTAACGGGTTCGGAGCAGTGACTGGGGCCAAGCATCCCCGCCCCGCCCCGCCCCGATATAATATATATACATGTTATAAATTATATATTATTTATGTGTATGTATGCAACTTTAGTAAATAGTATATCAACTATCAAGTAATTTATTATATTTAAACATTTGTACAGACATTTAAACAGATGATTTGAGCTATTGTTTTTGAATATTAAATGAATGAAGACTTCCTTTCGTGAGTTGTTTCAAAGGAAGGAAAAGACCAAGTCAACATTAAGTTTTTATTATTTTATTTCATGGAGAAGATTGTAAAAACTTTATGATCCTTGTTATGTCTAATGTTTAAGTGTTTCTTGTAATTTGTGACTAGATAATTTGAAGTTGTTTTGTTTAAAACAATCTACTTAGAATTCGTTTTGCTTAGAACATGCCAAAAAAGACACCCCAATAAGGACCCGATAAGATCCCCAATGGGGATCGGGGCGGGTTTGGAGGAGTATTGCGCCCCAATGGGGCACCCAATAAGATCCCCAATGGGGAATGGGGCGGGTTTGGGGCACGTTTTGGTAATTGGATTCGGGGATGGGGATGGCCGCCCAGCTCCAAACCCGCTCCATTGCCATTCCTAATACGGACCACTCAGCCCTAAAGTACTTAATGGCTAAACAAGATGCGAAGCCACGTTTAATGCGGTGGGTTCTTTTGATCCAAGAATTTAATGTCGAAATACGAGACAAGAAAGGAGCTGAGAATCTTGCTGCCGATCATCTTTCACGACTTGAGAACCCCCATCAAAGTGTTCTCGAGAATAAGGAAATTAATGATGCTTTTCCTCTCGAGACACTTGGGAGTGTGACCAAAACTGACCAAAGTACCCCATGGTTCGCCGATTTTGCGAATTACCGTGCGGGGAATTTCATTAGGAAAGGGATGTCGTCCCAGCAAAAGAAGAAATTCTTTAAAGATGTCCAACATTATTTTTGGGACGACCCCTACTTGTTCAAAGTCTGTGCGGATCAAGTGATCCGGCGGTGTGTTCACGGTACGGATGCCGTTGAAATTCTAAAGGCATGTCATAGTGGACCCACGGGGGGACATCATGGTGCCAATTTTACCGCTAAGAAGGTTTTCGATTCCGGCTTTTATTGGCCGACGATATATCGGGATGCCCATGAATTGGTGAAAACATGTGATTCTTGCCAACGTCAAGGGAAAATTTCTCAAAGAGATGAAATGCCGTAAAATGCGATTCAAGTTTGTGAGATTTTTGACGTTGGGGCATCGATTTCATGGGGCCATTCCCGTCGTCTAGGGGTAACAAGTACATTCTCATGGCCGTCGATTACTTATCAAAATGGGTTGAAGCGAAGGCGCTCCCCACTAATGACGGCCGAGTGGTTGTTAAATTTTTAAAGAATCTCTTTGTCCGATTTGGTGCACCTCGAGCCATCATAAGCGATCGTGGAACCCATTTTTGCAATGATCAATTTGCGAAAGTTATGCTAAAATATGGTGTCACACATCGTCTTTCCACGGTTTATCATCCACAAACGAGTGGTCAAGTTGAGGTCTCCAATCGTGGTTTAAAACGTATACTTGAAAGGACAGTAGGAGAGCAGCGTGCCTCTTGGGCCGACAAATTAGAAGATGCACTTTGGGCTTTCCGGACCGCTTACAAAACGCCCATTGGGTGTACACCATATAAGATGGTTTACGGGAAACCTTGTCATTTGCCCATTGAACTAGAGCACAAGGCCTACTAGGCCTTAAAACATGCCAATTTTGACTTAAAAACCGCGGGTGATCACAGAAAAGTTCAATTGAATGAGTTAGTCGAACTCCGTGATCAAGCTTACGAGAATTCTTTGATATATAAAGAGAAAACAAAAAGAATCCATGATGCCAAGATCAAAGACCGAGTTTTTAACGTTGGTGATCAAGTGCTACTTTTTAACTCTCGTTTAAAGATATTCTCGGGTAAGCTTAAAACCCGTTGGTCTGGACCATTCACAATAACCCAAGTTTTCCCTTACGGTACCATTGAGTTAGCTCAACAAGATGGTCCCAATTTTAAGGTGAATGGTCACCGTTTGAAACACTATTTTGGAGGGGATGTTCCGACTATGGTAGTCCCGGATCTCCAAACTTTCCCCAAGGACAATTGAATACGGGGATCGAGTCAAGCTCATGTGACTCGGTGAACAAAAACAAACGTTTCGTAGGTGGCAACCCATGCTTATCCAATTTCATCTTCTTATTTTTCTATTTTCTAACAAATAACGTGAGGAGGGGATGCCTCTTCTACTCTTGTGTTCCGTGGTTGTTTGTGATTTTTGTTAGGATTTTCCGCGATTTATGATGACTCTCGTGCTTGTTATCTTCTCTTCGCTCGAGTTTCATTCATCGGTGCTACTTGAAAATCCTATATCCGTCAAATCTTATCAACTAACGTTTTCTTTGGCATAATTAATAAACGGCCTAGAATTTTGTTAGGATTACCTTAACCCGTAAAACATTGAGGACAATGTTTCGTTCTAGTCTGGGGGAGGGTGAATCTTCGATTCGATTTTGACCTTGCATGTTTCACATGTCGTGTACTCTTGCAACTCCGTTTTTCCACCAAAAATAAAAAAATTGAAAAATTGAAAATTTCAAAAATTTTGAGAAAAATCAATGAAAAAGCAATGATAAAGTACAAAAAAATGAGAAAAAGTTGAAAAAGTTGTGCAAAAATATAATAAGTTTGAATAAGTGTTTTGACACCTTGCTGACTTTCTTGTTGGCGAGAGTAGGAATAAATATTTTGACTTGACCGAGCGTGTTGAGCCCTAGCTTGTTCCCTTAACCAATGATGATCACATAAGCTTGTGCTAGTTTAGTACACAAGGAGCTATAAAATGCGAATTCTTTCTTAAGAATCTGCAAGTTCCCGTACTTGACTTTATACATGCGCAGCTTAAAAGCTTTCGCTAGCCTTTTACATCAGGAGCTAGAAAACGCGAATTCTTCTTCTAGAATTTGCAAATTTCCGTAACTGACTTTATATATGCGTGGCTGATTATCGGCTAAGTATTCGCGGGTTTCATTATTTGGAATCTTAAATTGCGAAGAGCGAGAAATGATAGAGTTTATTTAGAAGTTAGATGCTAAACGTGGAGTAGTGGTTCTCTTTAGAGCTCATGAGAGGTACTTGTGGCTTTTTACTCCCATCAGATACGTCACCCATATATAATAGATGTTCTAGGTTAATTAGTGGTATTTCGGTTTGAATAATATTTAGTTCTTTATTTTCTTAAGAGAATTTTTGCTTTAAAAGTTGGGTACATATCAAGGAACATCAAAAATAAAAGCAAAAGTGAAAAATCAAAAGTCAAAAGTTGATTATCTATGTGGTTTTGGAGCTACCCGATAAGCTTCCATTGATGTTATGAGAAAAGTCAAGAAAGAAAAAAGTGAAGAAAGAAAGAAAAAAAATGAAAAATATGAGAAAGTATGAAAAAAGTGAAAAATGAAAAAAAAATGAAAGTTGTAAGTATTGTTGAATAAGAACTTATGTATAAATAAGTTGTTGGCACGTGAGGTGCATGTGATTAGTGATTAGTAATCAGTCACATGAGGTGCACGTGATTGTACTCCGCAACTTATATCTTTGATATTGTATGTACCCCAAATTCCTTGATGTGGACCGAATTTCTATTGCAGTGGTTCTTAAGAGAAAATGAATAACTACTTATCGTTTAAACTTAGGTGTCACTATCGGACTAAAAATTATTGAAATGAGAAAATATGAAGAAATTCATTTCTCAACAAAAATAAAATATTGAGATACAAAACCTAGGATATGGGAGTAAGGAGTTTCCACAAGTAACTGTTATGAGTAGTGATAGCATCTAATTTGTAGATAAGCTGTGATCTCGTTTGTACGCTTAGTTTGGGAGCTCGTGAAAAATCAAGGATGACGAATTTTATCCGTATGGTCGCTTCTTAATAGAAGTGTTTCGACTCGTTGACCCTAATAATTATTGCAAAAATAATGAAAGTTCAACAAACCGTCACAAGTAACAAGTATGAAAAGTCCAAAAATAGAAGTAAAAGTGGAATAAAGGAATAAAGGAATAAAGGAAAAATTTTGGAAAATGGAGCATTTGCGGGAATAAATGATTTTGTAATCTCTTTCGAACCTCCTTGCTACTTTACAAAGTTAGTAGGAAGAGTTTTGAAATTATTTATCCCAAAAGCGTGAATTGATCACATTGCGTGAGGACACGACAATACCTTAGTCTGGGGGATTTTGGTGAGTGCTTATTCACTCACCTTTTTTTGGCCAAATACCGACCCAAAACGACTATTTGAGCTAACAAATGCCAAGAAAACACGTGTTTTTATGTTGTGAATATGCAGGAATGGATTAATCACAAAAAGACAAAAAATCACACAAAAACTAGAAAAACGGGCACGAGAGTGGAAGACGGTCAAAAAGTCAATGCCGGGATCTAAAAGTCAACTACAGTCCTTCATTTATTCAGATTTGGCAGAAATAGTCCTTGGATTACAATTTTGAAAAGTGACAAAAACAGCCCTTGCAGATTTGAATTTTACAACATTGGTCCTTGTTAGTAAAAATTAGTCCTAAATTTAAATTACACCGGATCCATAAATATAACTACCCAAAACCAAAATCCCATCAAGCCCACAAAGCCCAAACCTTACCCTATTATTACCCGGTCCACCCAACTTCTAAACCCGGTCAAAGTTTTTTACCCAGAGTCAAAATAAAAATAATAAAACCAAACCCGTTTCATTTTATCCCCAAATCCCCCTCAACCCAGAACCCCCAAATACCCATGAACCCTAGTTACTACCCTGATTCAATTAACCTTCATTACAAATCAATTAACCATGATTCATCCATCATTGAGCTTCTAGAAACCTGTCACGTGCTCAGGCATGTGTCAGAGAGAATGAGAATTGCTATGAGGACACTTGGCTGCTTACCATTGGGCAAGACACCTCACATTCCTTCCTTGGATTCGCCTTCTAGAAGGATTGTCAGCACATGGCAGTGAGTATACACGAATGAGACAGTTGGAAGCTTGTCATTGGTAGAGACACGTCTCAAATTCTCATCTAAGGGTTGTAAACAATTTGAAGAAGCACAAAAGGATCCAAGGGCTGAGATGAGATGAAAAGAAGCACAAAGAGGTGTGAGGATCGCCAGCTTGGCAATCAACCCAACCCCTCACTCTGCTCCTATAAATAGTGGTAGTTTTTAGCTCAATTTGTGTAGTTTTTTTATAGTGTTATGCTGTCAAATTTATTTTAGATTGTATTTTAGTTTAGCTATTGTAATTTTCATAATAGTTTTAATAAAATTTCTAGTTTTCTTCAATAAATTTCAGCTTATTGTGTTCATTATCTCAGCTTATTTCTGCTTTTATCAGCTAATTTTTCTGTTTCATTTTGTTAAATCTTATTTCAATCTGTTACTCTTATATAGTTTATATTCATTTACATAAAGATAAAAATAAATAAAAAAATCATAAAATATAAAAAAAATTAAAAAATATATACATACTAGTTATAAAAGCTCACAGTAGAGTTTATTTTCTTTTTACATATTCCATTTAAGCTTTTTAGCTTATTAGTGGAGTGTATTGAGTCTTCATTCATCATAAGTCAAAATCAGAATTGGTTCAGAGATTGTTTGGGTATTATGGATAAGTATGGACAGATAAGGAAGGTCCTGCCTATCACAAAGATAGGCAAGTGAGCTCCCTCTGTTTAGCTGAGGGAGAAACATTTGGTAAATTCATTCTTTTACTGTTCAATTAAGTTCACTAGTGTTAATTGTAGTGATAGAATAATTTTAGTAGTTTATGTGATCTGTGATTTCAGTGTAAGAGTTTAAAACTGTTTTAGTTTAGTTTCATTTGAATATCTGAGTATTGTAGAATCTGAGTTTGTTTTGGATTGGGATTGAATTACTGTTTGATTGGATTTTATTGCTGCATAATTGAATATATTGATAGCTGTGATTTGGAAAACCTCATATCTAAGGAGTTTGGTTAATCAGTAGAGAGAGTTGGATTGATCATTGTTGTGCATTTGATTTTGGATCTGTTAAACTAAGTTACTATTGGATCTAGTTGTTACTAGTCGTTGAAACTGCTTCTGTAATGATTTTGTTAGTTCACTAGATCTGTGGTAAAGAGATTTATAGTGTTAGTCATGGTTTCATAATAGTTGAAGAATAATACTTACTAAAAAGGAGTGTTTGGATGAGTTTAATTTGCTGAGATTTAGAGATAGGTAATTGGATAAAACTGCACCATTAGATCAGTTAGGTTAATAATAGAAGGAGTTTTGTATAAAATCAGTTTATAGTTTGAAAAAAGTCAAAGTTAAATTTTATGTGAGCTTATAGTTAGGTAGTTTTAGAAACCAGTAGCTTAATTGAATTGTTAGTTGTGAAATAGTAATAGTTAGCTAAATACAGTTTAAATATATCTTAATAGCTTATAGTTAAGTGGTAGTGATTATTATAAACTGGAATTAGTCAAACTAGAGGACACATCATTTATGTCATTTGTAATCAGTTTTAGTTGTTCATAGCTGCTGATTTTGATTCATTTTCAGACTAGTAGATGATTAGTTGTAACAAAGTTGTTAATTGAATCTGAAATTCTGTTGTTCTATTAAGTTTTTGTCCCATAAACTGGTAGATTTGAGCTTGTTCTGTGAGCTTTATGCATCTGTGAGTTTGGATATTTGAGACAAGTAACTGAATTGAGCTTTGGGCTTGCTATTGCATTTACAAGCTTGTACTAGTGTTTAATTGGCATAACTGAGTTTATTTAGAGTAGAATTAGTGTTGTGATTGAAATTTAGTGACTGGATCTGTCTGTTTCAGATTATGCTTGTAATGTGAGCTTATTGCATAGCTTGTTCATTTGTTTGCTTGTTTATTAAGTTTTTGAGCTTATTAAGATTTGTTAATCTGAACTTTTGAGCAATTTAGCTCATAAATCATCTGAGTTTAAAGTTTCAAACAGCGCGAATCACAAGTGCTTATAAATAAGCACTTGTGATAAGCAGCTACATAAGAATAAGCACTTCTGCTCATTGTTTTGAATCCAAAATTTTTCTGTATAATTTCCATATTATTTTTGATTTTCTGGAATTTTTCCAGATTTTTCCAAGTTATTTTACTTATTTTCTTAATATTTCTTCATTATAAATCATTTTTAAATAACAAAAATCCATAAAAAAAATCAGAAAAAGCTGTGAAAAATACAAAAATATTTTTAGAAATTCTTTTATAATATTTTAGAATTTTTAGAATTTAATTTTCATTTTTCCAATTTATTTTTCTATTTTTCCTTATTTTTAATTCAATTTTAATCCCAAAAATCATTATTAATTCATAGAAAATAAATAAAAAGTCAAAAAAATATTTTTCTTTTTCTTAAAATTGTTTTTATTAGTTTAAGATTTATAGAAAATATTTCCAAGTTCGTAGGATCATTTTTCGATACACGTTACGTTTTAAATTTTGCGGTTGCGTTTTCGTTTTTACGTTTTTCATTTCGGTGCATAATTAGCTTGTACTTTCTGCATATTTCATATTTGTTTGTGAATACATGAACTATTTGATTGCTATTTTCACTTTCTCACTTTTCAATTCACGATTTCACGAATCGATATTCTCGATTCCATTCGCCTTCGTTGGGAAACGACTCGGTGATCCGTATTTTACGCTGACATGTGATATGTCTCGTGTGCGGTGATATGTCTCGTGTGCGGTGATATCCATTCGGGTGTCTTAATATATCCCAAAATAACTTCACGTAGTTATTTGTATCGTTGTTACGAACCGGTGTTCGATAAATATTAACTCGTTTGTGAAAATAATATTGTTTTAAAAATATTTATGATTAAATATTTTTAGTAAAGTTATATTTTGTATTTTAAAATTACCAAAATATATACACATTTATATATAAAATCAAATTATACAAATTAATTAATTATAAAATACCTTGTCACATTTTAACCCTTAACCTTATAAAGTTACACTTTTTACCCTTTGGTCAAAAATAATTACAATTTGGTCCTTTTGTATTTTTTACACTTTATTCCTTTAACTTTGGCCAAATGACAGTTTCTACCCTCAATTTTCAAAAGAAATCGGTATTGTCAAATTTAGTTCGAAGGTTTGTGATTTTGACAGTTTTTGTCCCTTAACGGTAACTTTTGCAAAAATAGTCCTTGGTTAAGTTTTTGAAAAACAAACTTTTTGTTACAACAAAAGTAGTGTTTATAACTTGTAAAAATCTTAAAAATTCGGTTTTTATGCCTCTCGTTATTTTCCAAGTCTTAGAATCCGAAAATTTCTTTTTGAAAAGCCAAGTGGGCTCGTTAGCCCAAACTAGGCCCAAGTGGCATTTTACTTTGTTTAAAAAAAATGCTCGACATAGGTTTGGTTTTGGCTTCGTTTACGTAGTACAAGATCGTGTATGGTTTGCATGATATGTTGGTTCGATTAAGCATAAGTAGAAGAATTAGAGTATCGAAAAATATACATATGTTGTACGTGTAAAAATGAAACGGTGAGCCCTTTCCAAAGGGGTGTCGAGGCGTATTAGCATGTATTAGTGTCTCGTATGCTTATTTATTTTAAGTTTTTAGTCGACATTTGATTAAGTGTTCTCAATGTGACGAGTATAACGTGCAATGCGTGATTGATTTAAGTATGAATTGAAACGAGACAAGATACTTACAACACCAAAGATGGTGGGGAGGATTCGTGTGACCAAACAAGAGAAACGAGCAAACTAATACCCTTCGAATAGTGACCCTTGCTCCAATATTTGCTACCCAACTCGCTTCCAAAACCCACAAATCTTGCTTGTGTGCTCCTTGGTTCCTCTCGACAGCAACAAGAAGGAAAGACACTAGAGTGTTTGTGATTTGTAAATTTGGTGGAACTTGAGTGTGTGTGAAAACTAGCATTAAATGTGATTTATATAGGGAGGTCTTGGGTGGTTCGAATGCCCCTAGGGACACAACACCAACTTTGTGGTCTCTCCTTCTCTCGACAACCTTGTCTAGCTTCCAAGGGTATTGTCAAATCGGGTTGAAAGAGTTTTAGGTGCTATGGTGTACTTTAAAATTGTTTAGCACAAGTATTAGGGGCATGCTTGAGTACTAAATGAATTGTTTATGTTGTGCTAGTGGTTTATGAAACATTTGATCCAATGGGTATAGAAACTTTGTGTGTATTGTGAATACCCAAGGGGTTGACGGCTCCATAAGTATCTATGAAAATTTATAAGTTGTTGATTTACAATTTTCTGATTAATTTTGTAAACGAACTTTTTTGTAGCCCGTAGGGCTACGGTGTAACTTGAATAGTTATTTTCCTATTATCTCCATTCTTGCAGGGTTACGGTATAACTTGAAATGATTTTCATCTAATCGATGAAGGTTAGTTTATTTTCTCAAGGCCATACATGTTTTTTATTTTAGTTATCCAACATTTAACTTTATTTTCATTAAAATGGTACATGACAGCAAAATGTTATAGTCAAAGTGGAAAATCAAGTTCATCGATTGTTTCTGAAGGTGTTAAAATTATTTCATGCGTTTTAACTTTGATGTGGTAAAATGCTCCATTATATTTCATTTTTAAGTGTAGTTGTATTTTGATGACAAGGTTTTTCCGGTACTTTGTTCCATGAAATGTCTGCTTATAAGATTTTGTTTGTGTGTGCTTTTATGCCCTTAAACCGTTTGATGAAATGGGTGGTTTAAAGATTTGAAAAAATTAAGAATGTATGAATAGTCATGCGTAGTCACCATGTCACTCATAGCTAAGATAAGATGTTGGACTGTAAAGAAACCTTCTCATTTAAGATGATTAATTATATAAAATTTGGTTCACATATAAATTGCATTTTTCCTTCGTGGGTTCATTAGAACACAGTTCTTTTGTTTTTAAAAACGGGTGTTTGTTTGTTGTTTAAAGGTTCCTTAGACGTGTGTTTGGATAATGTTGTTTATTCTTACTTCTATCTAAATGGTGTTTGTATAATGCTAATTAAAGGGATGTTTGGTTGTTTTGGTTTTTGTTTACTCATGTTTAAAGGGTTTGATCGTAATATTTGTCACAGAAGTTCAAATTTGAGGTGAAAACTGAAAATCAATCATGTTATGTTTTCCGGATGCTAATAAACGTAACACACAACTTTGTAGATGAAAGAGTTCTTTGTAGAGGAAAACATGAGCCAAGTATAGGAAGGGTTTTTGTAATAAGTTGGTTGATAAATAGTTTCTTTATATCTGATCTTCATTCATAAGGTAATATAACAAAAAATCTAAATTAGTATTAACGGACTACCATGATATTCTTAAGATGTTATGTGGAACAGGTTGCTTGGGCTCCAATCGACATACTTTCAACAAGAAGTTATCCCACACGAGCGATCCACAAAAGGTATGTGTGAAAATGGGTATCTTTCTAATGGTTCAAAACATATAAAATTCGTAATATTATCCATTTAATCTTTTTTTATTTAGACAAGACGTATCATCACTTGAAATGTCTAAACAAGTTCAATCCTTAAAACTTTGGTTCAATCATCTAAGTCTATAAAATGTCCAAAAAGATTAAGACGATGTTTGTCTTAGCTTATCAGCTTATTAAAAAATTGGTAAGTTCATTTCTTATGAGCTTATTCGCTTGAGCTTATTGCTTAGCTAAGTTTACAACCTCAAGTAGCATTTAAAATGAGCTTATGAGCTTATCAATCTTGATACAGGCTCATAACACGTAAGCCCATCATATAAAAACAAACACCTTTAATGAAAAAAAAATGGGTCAAAAAGTTAAGCCTTCAAAGTGTTTCGATGTCTTCTTATTATTTAGATTCAGTTGGTCAGAAAGCAAAACAGATTTAGGCGAACTTTGGCCTAAATTTTTGAAGTTATAACATTTCTTTATATGTTCTAATTATTACGGTTTGTTTTTGAATTGAAATTGATAATGTAACTTTGTCAAATTGGATTCAAGGGGTGCGTAGCTGTGTAGTTTGAATGTGATATCAATATTCATGGTTGCAGGTCATGGCGAATGGGAGTTTTTTTTACGGTCCAATTTCCAAGTTTTCTTTCTATGCTTTTAACCGGAAGTGTTTTTATTTGTGTGTTTATAGGTTTACAGTTTCTGAATATTCCGTTTGCGCTTGGTATGTTGATGTTTACTAATTATGTGCTGGTATGTGTGAATAATCTTTTTCAGGTTCCTATCGATGTTGTTATTGTGGGTATTATGTGCACGTCGTAGCTCAGCGTTTTGGCCAAATGGAGCTTCAAACTCACGGGTATTTGGTTTTGTTGTGAATTTCGAATTTCTTTAAAGCTTTAATCATTTATCAGCTTTGTTTGCATTTTAGGTTGTATGTGGTTCGTTTGGAATGATGAGTGGCTTTAATGGATGAGATAAAGGTAAAGTCTTGATTTTTGTCATGTGATTTTGTACCATTAATTCATATGATCTAAATTTTTCGTCCCTTGATAGCATGAACACCAAGTTTTTTATATAGTGATCTCATTATTCCTTTCATATAGTGATCTCATTATTCCTTCACAATGGTAAGAATTCCCACTAAACTTCAACATATATAAAACATGATTCCTGTAAATTCCAGCTTGACCCAATAATTTGATGTAACTGAGTCGTAACATCATAGTTTATTGGTTGATGTATAAACTAAGTATTGGTTGATTTACGTATGTTATTTGTTGTTGTGCAGAAAGAATCACCACTTGGGTCGCGGACAGATTACAGAATACATATACCGGTTAACAAGAAGAGGTTGGGTCGGGAATAGTTTGGATCAAAGCAATACATTTGAAAAAAAGAAATACTTTTCTTTGGGTCAAAATGGGTCAGGCAGGTTGGGTTTCCCTGCTACATGTTGGTTTGATTTTGAATTTCATAAAATACACAAATTACTTGAATTTTTTTGGCATATACTGAAGTCAAACAGATTATTTTCAGAGAGCCTTTAAATACAATTAGATTATGTGGCCTTTTTTCCCCATTTGCAGCATTATAAAATCAAGTTTTTGGTTATGTTATTACTATTTTTAAGATGTTTATGGTACTATTTTCATTTTTTGTTTTTATAATTCTTATGACACTAATAATATATTAACAAAATGTTTAAGGTACTGTTTTCCTTTTTTCCTTTGAGTTAGGCTGTGTAAGGTTCGTCAAACATCTCATGTTGGTGTTTCTGGTCCAAAATGTAGCAACAGGACTTTTTCGATGGCTGGAGTTTGTAAGACAAACTGGTGGTAGTCGACGCATTGGCTTTCACCACTGTTTATGGATTCAAAGCCTTTAGCAACAATGAGTTCCTTGCCTCCAAGTGGACCAGCAAACAAGTATCTCGATCACTAATTATTTTTCAATAAGTTGTATAGACACAAGTATTACAAGGAATAAATGTTTGATGTATTTTACTTTGCGGCAGAGCACCGATAATTCATCTAATTTGGGCTTTTCAGTGCTAAAAGACTTGGACATCCCATCCTCAGAAAGCACATACTTATTCAAACACAAATAGTCTCCATGCCGCCTCGCAAGCAGATAGGTATATGCACAAGACCATTTTTTTCTTCTTTATGAACCTATTCAACCAAAATACTATTTGTAGAACCAGCCGCTTAAGGTGGTAGCTTTTTCTATTATTGTTGTCGGATAACATGAAGGAGCCTATACTAAACTACGTGCTTCAAACACTCTTTCTTGGCGGGAAACCGCTTTTTCAAAATTTTCCCATTTAAGAAATGTTGTAACTTGCAGGGGGAACAAAGATGCACATGACGTCATTATGGCATTGAAATGTCATAGGCAAAACGGGTTAATCGCGTTTCAAGTGATTTTATCTTCTCTCGATGTCATTGTTGAGGTACATATTGTTATGATATACAACTACTATTATAAATATAACTTTAGAGCATGGATTATATTGATCTACGTAGTGTAAGTTGGAGGCATTTTAGATTAATATGAAGAACTCAATATCTAAAATGAATAGGTTGGAGTTGATAAAAATAGGAAAGAAAGAATATATATGAATGTGTTCTTGAACAAAATCAAAATGTGGCAAGTTATCCAAATCACGCAGACAGTGGGCTTTTGTAACACCAATGTTACGTACTATTTTGAATCTTTCAAAATATGGGTTTTAATAACACATTGTCTTTTGCAAGTTTCAGTGAATTAGTATAAGAATTTTGTGTAACATGCTATTTGGATATTGGTTTTTGAATAAGTTATTTGGTTATTTAGGTGTAAATTTTTAAACAGATTAAAGATAGACATATTATTATCAAGTATAGGTTTAGTTAGGTGTTTTTAATATTTCTTAAGAACTTAGATGTGTACCGATTTAGCGGAGTGAATTGTGTAGATAAATCATGCTCGAGGTTATGGGAAATAAGTGGGATTGATAGGAAGGCGTCCAGAAGCAACAATAGTGTAAGTTGGAGGCATTTTATATTAATATGAAGAAGTCGAGATCTGAAATGAATAGGGTTGGAATTGATAAGAATAGGAAAGCTATAGGATATATGAATGTGTTCTTGAACGAAATCGAAATGTACCAAGGTGTCCAAATCACGTAGACAGTGGGCTTTTGTGAGTTTACTTGAGACCATTGATGGGTGGTTGAAGAAGTAATTGTTTACTCTTTAAAGTTGAATTTTTTCATTGTTAAAGACATGGTGAACATTGGTGTTACATCTCATGCCGTTCAAGATGACGGGCTCTTTCGCTGCAAAAAGAAGGCACATTTCTATTGTAATTTAACTTCGATGTATTCCTTTTATTCCTACAGTAAAAACAACTACTAAACATGAGACACTCAATTATTTGAAATGTTAATTGACAAAAATAGCCAGTACGTAGAAAAAATAATACTAACCAACAACCCAAGTTGCATACTCCATTTATGACATCAAAAGTGAACTCGAAAGAATTTTCTCAATCTTTCTGATTGCACTTTTTTGTTGCTATTATGCTTTCGGCCCATGGAATGTTAGGGATATGAGCAAGAGTAATGTTAATAGCTAAAATTGTTTTGTTATTTTTTTTGTAAGGATTTTGCTATATGTACTCATCATAAAAAAATAGTTCATATACTTTCTTATGTGTCTAATCATATGTATACTTTTAGCTTAGCTATACAATAGCCAGTAGTTAGAATTATTATAGAAGTGTTTGGAAGATGGCATATAGAATACATCAAAGTGGAACATTGCTGAGATTTTTTTGTTTTTTTCTTGTTCATTAGAATGCATATGCAACCAGAGCATCTTATGGCGTTTTTGCTTGCTGAATCGGGCACAACTGGATCAATTGATAAACATTGGTATTCTTGCTATTGGATTTTCCTTTACTGACAATGAAAAGGACGAACTATATTATAGCTATATATTGATTTAGTCAAATTTCCATTTTTTGGTTTTATAAAGATGGTATGTATTTTAGAAATGAATTCAGTGTATATATAATTTTCACATATGATTGTTCTCATGTACTTCTCATAGCTAATGAAAGGCTAAAGAAACATAATCAATACAGTCTTATTTCCACCAAATGCATAGCATTTGGCTAAAAAACATACTTCCACTGCATTCGTCTTTTTACGCTCCTTCGGATTTAAGATTGTAAAAACAAGTTTATTATTTTAATAGTTGGAAACCAAATTGTTTATCGTTTTATTCACATATTACTTATTATTTCGTTCACAAAATGCTAAAACTATTTGCGATCATTGTTGTTTGTTAATTTATTTATGTACCTAACTCCTTAATGAATAATTTCTGTAAAAATTCCCGTGATTGCACGAGTCTATAATAAATTACACAATATATCCAACACTATCTTTATGTGATATCACTTGATGCATAGTAAAGAAATATTAAACACAATCTTTATATAATATTGAGTTATCTTTTTTTATACCAAATAATTTATGTACACTTGATGCATAGAAAAGACATATGTGACGAGGATGATAATATTTCTAAAACTACTAAAAATGTCGTCTACAAACAAATACTTCACGGTTTATGATAAAGGTTCAAGAGGTATGTACAATATACTTATCACATTTTTTACCATACTTCCTATGTTAATGTGAGAAGTTTACATTTGCATTGAATGTACTATCGAATTACTTGAAAGTCTATCATCACGACATCTATTAAATGGGCATTTTTGCGTTATCAACATGTAGAGAAGTACTTGAAGTTCTATCATCATGACATCTTTAATCGATAGCTACTCACACACATCATTTTATGTTCGAGTCAATCAAAAGATAACAAACTAAATTGTAACAAAATAAATTGCTTATCGTATAATTGACGCATTGTCTATTAGGTGTGCACGGCATGGACATTGCGTTGTAAATCGTCAGGTGCTCACACACATCTTTTGCTACTTAAGTCAATACATTTTGGATAGCCCAAGCTTGGACGTTTGTTATCGTAATTATAATAGAAGCAATTTCTAATTTGATACTGGACGCATTGTCTCATTATTTGTTTCATATTTTAAATGGACATTTTTACCTTATTACTTTTATCTTTCTCATGTTCTCAATTCTTGACTTATTGTTTTTACTCACATCATATACGGACTATTAGGTGTGCATGCCATGGACGTTGGGTTTCAGCATCGATAGACACTCACACATGATCATCTTTTGTTGCTCAAGACTATCTGTTTTGGACACCACCAAGCTTGGACGTTTGTTACTTTATTTGTAAGAAAAGTATTTGCTTATTGCATAATGGACGCATTGTCACATTCTTTATTTCATATGTTAAATGGAACATGGTTACGTTATCAAATTTCTTATCATCTCATTTATCTACTTCTTTAAAATATTACCCGGTATCAACGGGTCTCCAAGCTAGTTAAATAAATAAACTATCTCCACATATTAAATCTTCCACCGATTAATGCTCCACTGACAATAAATTCTTGAATTGATTGTCATTTAAGAATATCCCACAATTCACAATCGACCAATTTTATAATATTACTGATCCACTACCTTGAACATTAATTGCACTAACCAATGAGAATTTAGTACGAGGTAATTACTACAGTATATCCTAACTTCCACTTTACAATTAATTCAAGACATAATTAAAGTAGGAGGATACCATTAAATTATCTTCACAATTAAGGGTGCGTTTGGTATACATTTATCGGAATCAAACAATGACTTTGATTTTTTTTTTTTTTTTGAAAGGTGACTTTTCCATATATGGTTTAGAGTCGCACCTGCCAAATAGCAGGCTCTCATCCACCACATACCCAGACTATGTTGTCTGAACCGGGCCCACGCTGGCGCAGTGGGGATTTAAATGACTTTGATAGTGATATCAATTGTTTGGTGATATATGTAGCTATTAAACAATGATAGCATACCCATAGATCCATACCACTGGGGTAAGATGACTTTTAATGCTCATTCCCCATGGCCATTTTTTTGTTTTTTTATCTTCATCATACATTTTTTCACTTATAGGAGCACTCAAATGGACCCCACTAATGTGATACCGATACCTAAAATTTTATACCAAACATCAATAATGAAATTAAAATTACCAATCCCATACACCCCTTTAATCTTAACCATACCTTTAGTGATTCCGGATTACATACCAAACGCACCCAAACTCGTACAAGGTTTATAGAATCCATCTTTCACGGTACCACATGCAAACCCAGATCGATACCCATAAAAACTGATTACTTCAGAAAAATAAAAAACAATTATACCTTTTTCGAATCTGCTTTCATCGATAATAACAACCTTGTTTAATCCTAGGTAACGAGCTAACCTAGCTCTGATATCACCTGTAGGATGGTTGTAGCTCGTTGTTTAGACCTCATATCATCTAGGAACAATAACATTGAATACAATACGCAACGGATTCAAACAAATAAAACCATCAATGTTATGAACAAGGTTTTTCCAAATCACCTCCAATTATTATTTGATCAGAATAATAACGTGTTACCTAACTGTAACACGGATCTAAGATACCTCAGATCTTAAAGGATACGAACTAACACACCCTAGACACACACACACACCTTTAATGACTACATATTGGAAGCCTTAATAAAACCTATTCCCTGTATTCTGTTTATATAACACAGAATTAGGGTTACAAAAATACTACGAAGGACTAAAATATAAATCTTCTTTTACAAGCAAGTCATTCTCCATCTTTTGTAGAATTCCTTCTTGTCGTATTAAGTCCCTATTGTTTCATTCTTTCTTGTTTTGTATCATCAAATCTAATAGACCCAACGAAAATTATTGTGATTATTAAATTTGTTGAATTTGAAACAATAATTTGGCTTAACAATGAACAAAAACATAAGAAATGAAAATTACTTATCAAAATTAAAACTTTATATTTGAAGTGTAACAACTTGTACGAGTATTGACATTGAATGAGTTTATGAACCAAATAATGAATTAACTCACAAACAAAAGGGGACTCTATTGAATGTGTGTGTGACTGTGTGAGATGAATAGAAATCACAAATATGTGTTTTCATTTGGTCAAAGTACAAAAATTACAAATTGATATAGTAAAATAATAAATAGTTTAAAAATACAAAAAAAAAAAAGAAAAAAAAAAGAAAAAAGAAAAAAAAGAGAGTAAGTTTGCTACAGTAGCATCACAGTGCATAAGGACAAAAAAAGAGTTAGGACAAAAGTGCCCTCATGTAAAATGCACGTGAGGACTGAGATAACTGGGAAATCTAACGACCATCAGGATTTTGGACTAGCGGCGTAGTATATTCTTGATTTTGAATCAAAAACGAAATTATTAGCGTTTTTGGATGTCGTATGAAATCTGAGCAAAGTATAGAGACTAACAGTGTAATTTACTCAAATTAAAGTGGGTGGCTATTATTAGTTCATTGGCTATAGCAAATATGAGTTCTATATTAATCTCATCTCTAGTATTCAATTATTATCTTTTTACTTGTAACAAAATTATAAAACCACATAAATGATAAATTCTGTTGCAGCCCATTAACCACTATATCCAACTATCCATGATCTTTAATATGTGTTATCAACTTCTTGTGAGATCTAAGAAAGAGAGTAACGCAAAAGATCAACCATCGTCTTCATTTCCTAAGTCTTCGTCACTGCGACTCCCTTATTGGTAACGCTAATGATGCACAACTTGATTATGAATTTATGATGTCATCACTTGGATAGAAAGAACTAAAAATTAGCAGAAGCAAACATAATTGGGTAAAAGATGTTCAAAGCTGATCGATGACTTCCTTTCAGTGCCGTCTTTGAGTTTATGGAGGCCCAGTGTAGGATTCAGTTTAAAAACAAGTACGCGGCCTAAAATAGGAAGTAAATAATTTAATTAAAAAATAAAATGAGAAATAATCGTTTTCAACACTATATATCAGATACATGAAGTCACTTTTATAGGATATATATACGAGTCGAGTTATATTAAAAATCAAACTTTTCTTACATACCAAGGGACTCAACCCCACCATCCATCTAAAAAGAACTCAATGGTTGAGATTAAAAACATTTTATTATAAATATAGTAAATAAGAACACAAGAATGAGAGGAGGAAGAGAGAATTATTATTAAGTTATCATCAAGGTTACAAGTGGATTGTATATATAGGGTGGATGAATGCATCTCAAACCCTGAAGCCCACTAGAGATAAATGTGAATAGACATAAGCCCATTAATATTTATAACACTCCTCCTTCGATATTCAATATTTATTATACGCTATAAACCGCCTCATTAACAACCTTATCAAGAAAAACCCAGCGGGATAAAAACACTTGATGAAGGGAAAAAGAGTGCAGTGCGCATAATACTCCTCAATTTAATGTATATCTTTCAAGCATCGCATGCTAATCTTCTAAACGAGTTGCTAGTATACTTTTGTTGGCAACAACTTACAATGAAGTCCATAAAATTGATGATGTTACGAATAAGTCCTGCAAAAAATGACAAAATATATGTGTAGCTTTCAACCAAATATCAATGCATTGGTTGGAAAAATTATAACTACTAGAAGAGAAACAATACACTCTCATGATGCATATTAATTGCGAAATTTACATCAAAGCCTCAATTGCACTTATTTGTGTTATTCAAAGACCAATCATTTTTTTAGAGGCATGTATTCGTATAAAATACGTCCAAATGATTTAGATCCATATAAGGATTCATTAAGTTTGATCAAGCAGAGTTCTTGAGAAATTTATTAATTGCTTCAAGAATTTGAAGTTACTAGACATGCTTGAGGCATTACAGATCATTCACGGTATATGAGAGCTCTAATAAAAACTTATTTAGAGCGAATTAAAGACTTCAATATTGATTGTCTCGTAAAATATCAATAAGATATTTATATCCACCTCGAGACAATATGTCTTTTAATAATCAACTTTGTGTTTTTGTGAATTTATTTCTTCACAATTCATGTCTTAAAAGACACAACTTTAGAGCTCTTATTTCGCATTCGCACAAAAATTGATGTATATCCAATAGATTTTACACATTCATGTGTATGGACTTCATGTCCCAATACTTATCGTATTTTTACGAGATTGCGTCTTTCCATATTGGTCAATCGTTTCCTTGAGCGCACTTTTGATTTATGATCCTCATTATGCATAATAGCAAGCGCTATATTGTATGTAAACACATATTATTATTTTCAAACAAAAATTCATTGTTTTGTTTACTGTTTTGAATGTAAGAAAAAAAATCATATAATCATCATAACAAAATTTGCATATTGTCAGTGATATATATTTATGACAGTATCTTCAACAACCTGAATATGTATGAAGTGCCATAGAAGATTTCACATAAAGTCAACTAACAATGATAATCATTATACTACACCATAGTGAACAAGCATGTAATGCAAAAATAAGATAACACAAGTATATGAAGAAAAAAAAATTAATAAACAAAACATAACAAATGCAATAGAATGATTACAAAATTAATAACAATAAAACTTAGTGATTTATATAAATCAAATTAGAACTTGAGGTTCCAATATTCTTTTTGAACATAACACAAGATTATGATTTTGATCTTTATAAAAAGACCATATTAGAACTTGAGGTTCTATTTTTTTTTAACTCATAACTTTGAGGTTTTTATTTTTTTATTATTTTTTTTTATTTTTTTTTAACATAACATGATGTTATGCTATTGATAGAACCAAATTAGAACTTGAGGTTCTAAAGCTTCTTTCTTTAACATAATGAGATTATGTTATTTGATTCTCTTGAGAGAATCATCATAGAACATTCTAATCATAAACTTGAGGTTATGATATTTTGATTATGCTCATCGTAGTAGAACTTGAGGTTCATACTCTTCTTTTTTTTTTCTTTTTTTAAAAACATAACGTGAGGTTATGATATTGTGATTCTCTTGAGAGAATAATAATTGAACTTGAGGTTCATTATTAAAATAAATACAATAACTTGAGGTTATTGTATTTTTAATTTATTCATTGTAATAAAACTTGAGGTTTTATTATGAATAAATATAATCATAACACGAGGCTATGATATTGATTCATGAAAGAATCATATTAGAACTTTGAGGTTCTAATTTTTTTTTCTCAACATAACATGATGTTGCATTATTTTTATTTTCTTTTTGTAGTCACAAAAGAACATTTATTATTCTTTATAACTATAAAAGAGTTTTAATAGATGAACATGAAAGAGTTACAAATATGATCATAAGTTAATTTTTTAGACACAATATCAATATGTATGTATGTATGAGATCACAATAAACTATGGCATCAAAACTAAGGGGAATAAACCATATATGTTTCATATAGATATGGATAAATAAATTAAAAATTGCTTAGGACAAAAAATAAGCATGTTCTCATATCACTTTGATTTATATTTATTTGTTACCGATGACATGGATGTGTGTAATAAGAATTTAGATCTACTCCGTATACGATGAGACTGTACGAATAATGATATAATACTGAAACATAACATATGCTTGAACAATATATGTAGAATACTACGGAGTAATACTTTAATATATAATCCAAAGTACATAGTATTATTACGGCATAAAAAAAATAATCAAAGTGGAAATAAACTTATCTCAACGATGATGGCATGTTCAAACCGCAAGACATTCTTTCAGTCTAATATCTTTCAAATTAAAATCATATTAAGAACGTGTTGATAACGTATTATAAATATAGTAAATAAGAACACAAGAATGAGAGGAGGAAGAGAGAATTATTATTAGCCAAAAGTTCTTTATAGATCTAATTTTTACCATAGAACCAATCAAGCAATCTTATTCACTCATTTTTTTTTATCAAAATAAAAAAAATAAACTTCCACCCTTTTTTAAAACTTAAATATTTCGCAAACCGTAAATCGTCAACATACAAAAAAAATACCATCGCGACGAGAATTAAATTATCTTTCTATAGACATGCATTGTTATATACTTTCGACAAACTTTTTTTTCGCCCAAAAAAATCATATATGATTTGTAAGAATCATATATGATTCGTAAGAATCGAATCATATATGATTTTTTACGAATCATATATGATTTTTTACGAATCATATATGATTTTTACGAATCATATATGATTCTTTCTGGGCGAAAAAAAAGTTCGTCGAAAGTATATAACAATGCATATCTATAGAAAGATCATTTAATTCTCGTCGCGATGGTATTTTTTTTGTAGCTTGAAGATTTACCGTTTGCAAGATATGTTGTTTTGAAAAGAAAAAAAAAGTGAAAAATATAAATGGGTGTCTATGATTGGTTGATATGTTCTATGACATGTATGGGTTCTTCATTGATCTCAACTCATTATTATTAAGTTATCATCAAGGTTACAAGTGGATTGTATATATAGGGTGCATGAATGTATTTCAAACCCTAAACCCCACTAGAGATAAATGTGAATAGACATAAGCCCATTAATATTTATAAGACATTTTAATATTTCACAAATTTTTTATAATTTAAATCTCTTAAACCGTTAATCGTTAAGCGAAAATAATTACACCATCGCGACGAGCATTTAATTATCTTTCTTTAAACGGGCACTTTAATATACTTTCGACAAAAAAAATTTTCATTTTTATCACGTTTTTTTTCGTAGCCGAAAAAATCACATGTGATATTAGTGTAATATCACATCATGTGATATTACACTAATATCACATGTGATTTTTTCGGTCACGAAAAAAAAGGTGAAAAAAACGGAAAAAAAATTATCGAAAATATGTCAAAGTGTCTATCTATAGAAAGATAATTAAATGCTCGTCGTAACGGTATATTTTTTTTTCGCTTAACGATTAACGGTTTGAAAGATACTAATATTTGAAGAAAAAAAAATGATGAAAGTGGGGTTTTTAAATTATTAGGATTAATCTCATCCATTAGATCAAATAAAGATGGAGGGAAGATGGAGGAAAGATGGAGGGTGGAGATTAGTCCCTTAATATGTAAAAAAAGTTTGGTCCTCAAATGATCTTTCATCTATATATACATATCATATAAAAATTTTGAGGCCCCTAGAATTTGAAGGCTCTGTGCGATAGCACGCCTTGCACACCCTCATATACGCCTTTGCTTCCTTCACATCCGTTCATATTGTACCTAGTTTATTATGCTAGTACGTGAATCTGGTTGTTTGTTTATGCCATCGTTCCTCGAGGTGATCATGCCAAAATCATATGCATGTCAGAATCATCCAAAATAGACACACAAAGTTCGATCCTCCAATGGTGGTGTACGAGTCATATCGTACATCATCACCGTCACCCGTGAAGGAGTTGGCAACATTGAGGATGAATGAGATGAGGATGAAGGCTAGTTAGAATGTTCATTTTTCATAAGTTTTGAGGATATTATACAGGAAAAAGAAAAATACTTATAATTGATGAAAATTATAACAAATGAAAATATATTTAAACACTAATTTATTCATATATTTTGCGTCAAGTATTATATAACACAAAAGAAAATATTTAAAATCAAAGTTGTAAAAAAATATTTTAAAAATTAAAAGTAGACAAATAAATTGGGACGGAGAAAGAACATATTATATTAATTATTTTAAAAAATGCATATTTTGTTAAATAATTTTCTAGACAACCATGCTCACCTAAAAAACTCTCCAAAAAGGTGAGACTTCGCTATAATTAGTTATAGAGATTTGTGGAATTGAAGCTGGTGGTGGCAATGAATGGATACAATATCATATACGTACCGTTCTTTTATTATTATTATTATTATTATTATTATTATTATTATTATTTTACAATATCATATACCTTTATTATTATTATTATTATTATTATTATTATTATTATTTTTTATTATTATTTTTTTATAAACACATCACTTTATTAAAAATAAATAGGATTTACAAGAAATTAGTGGGGAGCCGAGAGACTAACTGGGCCCCCACACCTCTAGCTATAGCAAAGCTAATCCTACTAAAAATATGCCTGATCGGGCGGTTATTGAAGCCGCACAACGTAATTATTATTATTATTATTATTTTGAATGGCTGGGTTATTACTTATATATTTATTGTAGTTAGTGAGAGTCCACTCTTACACTCGTACACAAATAAACCACTATGGGGAGACTCGAACTCGAGACCTCTCGCATGAGGAAGAGCCGTCTAACCAACTCTGGTAGGCAGACGTTGGCTGTACGTTTTTTTTTTTTTTTTTTTGAACGACAATATTATAACTAAAAAACTAGCGAGACGCTAGAAAACAAATTACAAACAAAGAGTCATTGGGCTTTGTAACCACATCGACCAATTATAATAGACATCTTTTCCTCTACTAGAACATCACTCAAACGAATGAGACACGATATGATCAAATATTATGCTTTTCTTCATCTTCACTGCTCCAAAGATAACGTTGTTTTGATATTGCCACATAACCCACATCGCAGAGATGAAAATAGCTTCAAAAACATCAGCTATCACCCCAAACATAGGTTGATCCAGTCAATCCAACGGAAGATCTTTTCCCAAATTTGGACTGCGATGTCATACTTCAGAAAAACATGGTTCGTATCTTCCATGGCAGTTCCACACGAAGGGCATAGGACTGAAGGAACATCTATCCCTCGCACCATTAGATTTTCACGAGTTGGTAATCTGTCCATTCTGAGTCTCCAAACCAAGATGTTCACCTTTATAGGAACTAGATTATTCCATCTTGTCTCTGTATCTCCTGAATGAAGAGTTTTTTCGTCAATATGCTTACGAACGTGATGCGTAGGGATTGCACCAGGCTTTACCTCTCGAGGGATCTCGAGAAGCTTACAACCCCCACCAGGCAGTGTACCTGATCGTTGTAGTATAGTATAGTGACAAGTACCGGGGGATTGATCGTTCAGCTAGGAATAGTGTCGCTAGGATTAGAAAACCAAAAGACTAGGTCTAGAGATGAGGGATGATTCTTTTTGTATTTTTATATTTTTTTGAAAGCAAGTAAAAATCTCGAGTTTGAAGGAGTTTAGCGGAATTAGTTGCTAGTCAACTAACCCAATACTAAGATGCAATCAAAATAAAATACTAGAAATGAAAATAAACTATATTAAACTAGAGTTGTGAGCAATATGTGGGAGAATTGTGTTTACTTAGATTTAACTACTCCCTAGATATCTTTTACACGTTAAATACTTGTTATGGTTGCGTGGATGACGGATTGTATTCCTTAATACCATTCATGGGGTAGCGTACTTACTTCCCCAATCTTATGAGCGCCTACTTCACTCCTATGTCGAGCCGGCTAAGAAGCTCCTAACATGGGATCACTAGAATTTGCTTATGCATTAAATACAACCAATAAAACCTAGTACACATCGGTTCATGTTTCCTAAGACGTTCAAGCATGTTACACAATGGAGATCTGCCAGTTTTCTTAAGCCTAACATTGAAATCATTCATCCAATACAACCATAAACAAGTAATCAACACATAATTAACATCTAGGTTTCATTAAATCTAAGCAAACACAAGATAAATCTAGCCTAGCATGTTGAAATCAAGACAAGCAAAAGATATAATCAGCCAACACATAGACATATTGATTGAATTAAGAGAAGACTTATCTCAATTGAACATGAAAGGATTCAAGGGATGAAAACCCTTGAAAACACTGTAAAATATGACCTAGGGTTTACAAAGTTCGGCCCTAGTTTTCTCCACACAAGTTCCTCTCTAATGAATGAAAAATAGAAAACTATATATAGAGTTTGATAGGTGATGGCGTCAAGAACAAATGTCTGACGCCGTCATCTCCCCGCCAAATAGTTTCTCGGACTGCCTAGATCTGGCTCTGACGCCGTCATGTATTCACCTTATGCAGGCCGTCACCAATTTAACTCTTGACGCCCTTCTTGTGACGCCGTCAGGATTGCACTGGGTCGTCATGGAATTTACTCTTGACGCCGTCAGGTACTGTTCTCAGCATGGAAAATTAAGTCTTTGCCGTTTTCTTCACTTTTATGCTTCAAAAATGTCCGAATTGCTTCCTTTTCCAGAATTCACTCCCAAAGTACCTAAAATCACAAAAGGAACGATTTAGGGTAATATTTGATCAAATAAATTCAATTCCGGGCTTAAATGACCCTCTAAAAGTGGTTCATTTTTCGCCTCATCATATACCCTTACACTTGAGATTTGCTTGTCCTCAAGCAAATGCGCTTTTATTCTAATCTAAATACAAGTTAGGGGTCATTTAACACTAATATAAAATTAATTGCAACAAATAATCGTTCCACCAAAAACCAAAGACAAGCACGGAGGTCATACACTAGCATCTCACAAATAGTGTTTAGATACTCACATCTCTCGGGTGTAATAAAGTAATATCACAATATGGAAATGGAAAATATCTCTCACTACCTGTCATAGCAAAATAGATTACCATAGGCTTGGGAAAGGATCAAACCTCCACCACATGGCGTAAGCACCTAGGATAAACTATCAAAGAGGTTTTTTTAAAGGGTTGTAACGTTAGGTGTAGGGATATGGAATACACGGTTTTGTTTGATATAGGCAGTCTTTACTGGTGGCGAGTTAACAATCTTGGTTAATTACATGTACAATATGGCGTTGCTAAGCCAAGACTAGACTCGACTTAAGCTAATAAATGAAAAATAACAAAAACATAAAACAAACATAGAATGAAACGGGATGGTAGTCCGTATGTTTTTTTCTCTTTTCTTTTTCTATTTTTTTTTCTTTTTTCTTAATTTTTTCGATTTTTTTTTTCATACACTTACCCTACCATCCAAAATAATACATCATAGGAAATGAACATTCCCCTTACACTTGAATTTTTACATACTTTACAATAAACTAATCTAATGACTCGAATCAAGAAAATCAAAACACTTGGAGTACTTTTAAGATTAACGTACATATGGGGGGTAATAAATGATGTTTTTCCCCATTACTCCATAAAATAAGTACTTTACCCATGAGTCCCAATCGTCCCAAAACAATATGTACAAGGATATGACTCGACTTAGCAACCATGTAATCAATTAGATAATTAACTTAGGGTTTAACAAATAACAATAATGCACTAAATATGAGTGCATACATGGAAGGCTAAGGCGATTTGGTTGTACATTTAGGTGGGGTGTAACAAAGTCTTCCTTTAAGTAAGATGCTTAAAGTTAGAAACGAAAAGATAGGCTCGGAGGGGTGTACTAGGGGTTTCGTGTACTAAAAATGAGTACAACGCTAAGGGTGTGGAAAAGATTAATTGACTTAACTAGCCAAATTATATGACTTAAATGGTCAAGTAATTATAATACGGGTTTAACACAAGGGTGATCCTAATGCCTCTTATCATGTAGTAAATCCTACTACACGAATGTAGTCTCACTAGCGGTCTCGGGATGCATCACTAACGCAAGTTCTAGAATCTAAATGCTATCGGTTCACTCATAAGCACTAATAGTAAATGCTTTTCCTATCAAATCTAAAGGCGAACCTCACATATTTGGGTGGAAAATTTTTCTGAATGGTACGGTTTTGTGCCAGTCATACGACTCCTATCCATGAGACGCTTGCTATGGCTAAAGTTTCAGTCCTAAATGTTGTAAAAAAATTTAAATTTGGCGTTAAAATTGCACTAACAAGTATTTCTCATAGTTTTATTACACATCTACTATTAAACAAACAAACTCAAGCGAAAGTGTATGTATAAGGTATAATCATTTTACCCTCCCCTTACACTTAGGATGAACATTGTCCCCAATGTTCAAGTAAAGAATGTAAAAGTGAAATAAGTAAAACGAATGAAATCAAATACTCCCCTGATTCGCTCGGTATGGATAATAAGGTGGCCAGGTTAAATCTTCCTCCAAGAAAATGAACAATCAAAGCTTCTCTTCCAGAAAAATAATCATCTTCTTGTCATACATAACCTGTAAAACCTGAGAAAACAGACAAGGCAACCTCGATACAAGCATTTGACTCGCATAAAATCGGCGGCAATCTACATATGCTAATAAATCCTAGAAAACAAAATAAGATATAATGCTTGTGGAATGATGTTTGCAGATTTCCTGGAGATTATAAAACTAATAATTCAACAAAAACTTTAAGACTCCGTTAGAAAAACAAAACTGGTAAAATTTCCAGATTTTTACGCGTGACGCCGTCAAGAGTAAACTCGTGACGCCGTCAGAAGTGACCTGCAGAAATTCTTATGTTAAGTTTCCGAAAAATTTCTGGAAAAACTTGGTCCTACTTCCTGGAAAATCCTGCAAAACTTCATTATGACTCGATACAAGCATTTGACTCTAACAAATACGAATATACATGTTCACTTAATATTGTGGAGAATCATGATCGGTTTTGTTTCTTAAAAACATATTTGGTATTTCCCCTTACACTTATCTTTTGCAAAAATACCTTTGGGTGAAGTTAAGACTAGGCCAAACAACAAAGTAAAGTATTTTCACTATTTTAGTTTTGAAACATGATCTACCAACAATAAAAATAAAGCATGCATACGGAAGCAAATAACAAACAAGCAAAATAAAAATCACACAAAACATGGGTTGCCTCCCAAGAAGCGCTTTTCTTTATTTACGAGTCTTGTAGCTAGACTCAAGGTCATGGGTTACTACGTGACCTCATCGTTGGTTTCACTTTCTGATTGTAAATGTTCTTTGTAGAAACCAATCACCTTTTTCTCAATCGCTCCTATAATCCTATGGGCAAATTCCTTATCGACTTTATACTTTGGTCCTAGAGTCAAGCAATCTTTGTAGAAAAGATTCTTCTTTTCCCATACATAATCCATGCCATTTTTCATATCCTATTCATTGATATCCTCAAAAGCACCAATGTTGTCCATGTCAAAACGGGGCACAAAACGAAATTCTTTCATTCTATTAGGCATCTTATAAGTGATCCTATCGGTGTTACTTGCAAATCGGATTGTCCCTTCTATCTCATCATATTCTAACTTGGACTCTTCATCAAATGGTTTACCAAACACAACATTAGATAATCGACAATCAATAACATTAGCAAGATCTTCAACAATCATAAAGTCAGTAATATAAGTGAAATTCCCAACAAAGACATGTAGACCTTTAACTCTCCCGACAAAGTTACAAACTCCACCGGGGTATTTGGGATCTCTTCTAGGTCCAAGTCTTGTTTTCACTATATCATTATAAACACTCGAGGACATAATGTTGATTGGGGATTTAAAGTCAATGTAAGCATTGTCAACGTGTCTATACCCAATCATACATGGTATCTTAGCATTCTTAGGGTCGCCTCTCTTTATCTTAGGTTCGATTCTAGTAAAAGGAGATCGACGGTTATCAATAAGATTATTATAATATGCAATCTCCTCCTTAGTGGGGTATAGATTAAAATAATCATTTAGCTTCGGATCTATTTCCCCTTCCTCAAGTTTCTCAACAACATTCTCAAAATCATTAGGCCCTAGGTCCTCATTTGAATACAAGGCGGTCGCTAGGTCACTAAATGCATGGTCGAGCTCAACCTTAATCAACCTATTAAGCTCCCTAAATTCCCTAATCTCATTCTCAATTTGCTCACGTAACATAGCCACATCTCTAGGGGAAAGGGGTGGATTCGCGTTTTCCATAATGGTTAACGGAATAGTCAATGAATTTAATTTACTAACAACGGCACGAAGAAAAAGATAGACTAAAAAGATCCTAAAAAATAAAAATAAAATCTTATTAGAAAGGAATCTAGCAAGTAGACCTAATAAAAAGAGATTCTAACCTAGACAATAACTATTCCCCGAGATGCAGCGCCAAAAACTTGATGCGTAGGGATTGCACCAGGCTTTACCTCTCGAGGGATCTCGAGAAGCTTACAACCCCCACCAGGCAGTGTACCTGATCGTTGTAGTATAGTATAGTGACAAGTACCGGGGGATTGATCGTTCAGCTAGGAATAGTGTCGCTAGGATTAGAAAACCAAAAGACTAGGTCAAGAGATGAGGGATGATTCTTTTTGTATTTTTATATTTTTTTGAAAGCAAGTAAAAATCTCGAGTTTGAAGGAGTTTGGCGGAATTAGTTGCTAGTCAACTAACCCAATACTAAGATGCAATTAAAATAAAATACTAGAAATGAAAATAAACTATATTAAACTAGAGTTGTGAGCAATATGTGGGAGAATTATGTTTACTTAGATTTAACTACTCCCTAGATATCTTTTAAACGTTAAATACTTGTTATGGTTGCGTGGATGACGGATTGTATTCCTTAATACCATTCATGGGGTAGCGTACTTACTTCCCAAATCCTATGAGCGCCTACTTCACTCCTATATCGAGCCGGCTAAGAAGCTCCTAACATGGGATCACTAGAATTTGCTCATGCATTAAATACAACCAATAAAACCTAGTACACATCGGTTCATGTTTCCTAAGACGTTCAAGCATGTTACACAATGGAGATCTGCCAGTTTTCTTAAGCCTAACATTGAAATCATTCATCCAATACAACCATAAACAAGTAATCAACACATAATTAACAGCTAGGTTTCATTAGATCTAAGCAAACACAAGATAAATATAGCCTAGCATGTTGAAATCAAGACAAGCAAAAGATATAATCAACCAACACATAGACATATTGATTGAATTAAGAGAAGACGTATCTCAATTGAACATGAAAGGATTCAAGGGATGAAAACCCTTGAAAACACTGTAAAATATGACCTAGGGTTTACAAAGTTCGGCCCTAGTTTTCTCCACACAAGTTCCTCTCTAATGAATGAAAAATAGAAAACTATATATAGAGTTTGATAGGTGACGACGTCAAGAACAAATGTCTGACGCCGTCATCTCCCCGCCAAATAGTTTCTCGGACTGCCTAGATTTGGGTCTGACGCCGTCATGTATTCACCTTATGCAGGCCGTCACCAATTTAACTCATGACGCCCTTGTTGTGACGCCGTCAGGATTGCACTGGGTCGTCATGGAATTTACTCTTGACGCCGTCATGGTTTTTCTCTTGACGCCGTCAGGTACTGTTCTCAGCATGGAAAATTAAGTCTTTGCCGTTTTCTTCACTTTTATGCTCCAAAAACGTCCGAATTGCTTCCTTTTCTAGAATTCACTCCCAAAGTACCTAAAATCACAAAAGGAACGATTTAGGGTAATATTTGATCAAATAAATTCAATTCCGGGCTTAAATGACCCTCTAAAAGTGGTTCATTTTTCGCCTCATCATATACCCTTACACTTGAGATTTGCTTGTCCTCAAGCAAATGCGCTTTTATTCTAATCTAAATACAAGTTAGGGGTCATTTAACACTAATATAAAAGTAATTGCAACAAATAATCGTTCCACTAAAAACCAAAGACAAGCACGGAGGTCATACACTAGCACCTCACAAATAGTGTTTAGATACTCACATCTCTCGGGTGTAATAAAGTAATATCACAATATGGAAATGGAAAATATCTCTCACTACCTGTCATAGCAAAATAGATTACCATAGGCTTGGGAAAGGATCAAACCTCCACCACATGGCGTAAGCACCTAGGATAAACTATCAAAGAGGTCTTTTAAAGGGTTGTAACGTTAGGTGTAGGGATATGGAATACACGGTTTTGTTTTATATAGGCAGTCTTTACTGGTGGCGAGTTAACAATCTTGGTTAATTACATGTACAATATGGCGTTGCTAAGCCAAGACTAGACTCGACTTAAGCTAATAAATGAAAAATAACAAAAACATAAAACAAACATAGAATGAAACGGGATGGTAGTCCGTATGTTTTTTTCTCGTTTCTTTTTCTATTTTTTTTTCTTTTTTCTTAATTTTTTCGATTTTTTTTTCATACACTTACCCTACCATCCAAAATAATACATCATAGGGAATGAACATTCCCCTTACACTTGAATTTTTACATACTTTACAATAAACTAATCTAATGACTCGAATCAAGAAAATCAAAACACTTTGAGTACTTTTAAGATTAACGTACATACGGGGGTAATAAATGATGTTCTTCCCCATTACTCCATAAAATAAGTACTTTACCCATGAGTCCCAATCGTCCCAAAACAATATGTACAAGGATATGACTTGACTTAGCAACCATGTAATCAATTAGATAATTAACTTAGGGTTTAACAAATAACAATAATGCACTAAAGATGAGTGCATACATGGAAGGCTAAGGCGATTTGGTTGTACATTTAAGCGGGGTGTAACAAAGTCTTCCTTTAAGTGAGATGCTTAAAGTTAGAAACGAAAAGATAGGCTCGGAGGGGTGTACTAGGGGTTTCGTGTACTAAAAATGAGTACAACGCTAAGGGTGTGGGAAAAATTAATTGACTTAACTAGCCAAATAATATGACTTAAATGGTCAAGTAATTATAATACGGGTTTAACACAAGGGTGATCCTAATGCCTCTTATCATGTAGTAAATCCTACTACACGAATGTAGTCTCACTAGCGGTCTCGGGATGCATCACTAACGCAAGTTCTAGAATCTAAATGCTACCGGTTCACTCATAAGCACTAATAGTAAATACTTTTCCTATCAAATCTAAAGGCGAACCTCACATATTTGGGTGGAAAATTTTTCTGAATGGTACGGTTTTGTGCCAGTCATACTAGAAATGAAAATAAACTATATTAAACTAGAGTTGTGAGCAATATGTGGGAGAATTGTGTTTACTTAGATTTTACTACTCCCTAGATATCTTTTACACGTTAAATACTTGTTATGGTTGCGTGGATGACGGATTGTATTCCTTAATACCATTCATGGGGTGGCGTACTTACTTCCCCAATCCTATGAGCGCCTACTTCACTCCTATGTCGAGCCGGTTAAGAAGCTCCTAACATGGGATCACTAGAATTTGCTCATGCATTAAATACAACCAATAAAACCTAGTACACATCGGTTCATGTTTCCTAAGACGTTCAAGCATATTACACAATGGAGATCTGCCAGTTTTCTTAAACATAACATTGAAATCATTCATCCAATACAACCATAAACAAGTAATCAACACATAATTAACATCTAGGTTTCATTAGATCTAAGCAAACACAAGATAAATCTAGCCTAGCATGTTGAAATCAAGACAAGCAAAAGATATAATCAACCAACACGTAGACATATTGATTGAATTAAGAGAAGACTTATCTCAATTGAACATGAAAGGATTCAAGGGATGAAAACCCTTGAAAACACTGTAAAATATGACCTAGGGTTTACAAAGTTCGGCCCTAGTTTTCTCCACACAAGTTCCTCTCTAATGAATGAAAAATAGAAAACTATATATAGAGTTTGATAGGTGACGGCGTCAGGAACAAATGTCTGACGCCGTCATCTCGCCGCCAAATAGTTTCTCGGACTGCCTAGATCAGGGTCTGACGCCGTCATATATTCACCTTATGCAGGCCATCACCAATTTAACTCTTGACGCCCTTGTTGTGACGCCGTCAGGATTGCGCTGGGTCGTCATGGAATTTACTCTTGACGCCGTCATGGTTTTTCTCTTGACGCCATCAGGTACTGTTCTCAGCATGGAAAATTAAGTCTTTGCCGTTTTCTTCACTTTTATGCTCCAAAAACGTCCGAATTGCTTCCTTTTCCAGAATTCACTCCCAAAGTACCTAAAATCACAAAAGGAATGATTTAGGGTAATATTTGATCAAATAAATTCAATTCCGGGCTTAAATGACCCCCTAAAAGTGGTTCATTTTTTGCCTCATCAGAACGCAAGCAACTGTGAAAGAACCATCCTGTTGCAAAGTACATTGCCGAGTATCTTCACGATTAGATAGCTCCAAATGATGTAATGCTTTTTGCATGTCTATAAATTGCTTACCGGTGCGACCTCCTTCTGGCATACTACGATCCCAATTCCATTGTCATTGCTCATCCACGCATCTATCTCTCACCATGCAATCTTTATTACTCTCCATAGAATAGACACGAGGGTATTGCTCCTTTAATGACCTGGTACCCACCCACACGTCCATCCATAATCTAGTAGCATTTCCGTTTCCAATCTTTTTTTTCATTATCGAATAGCCAATTATATTTTGATTGTGCATTTGATGGATAACTTTAAGAATGGCACCCTACACTCCAGTAGCTTTTGATATACACACTGGATTGTCAATGCCTCCACTATTACCGTATACACTTGTTATAACTTTGTTCCAGATCCCTTTTGTATCCATATGAAACCTCCACCTCCATTTTTAAATTAGAGCTAAGTTCAAAGCTTTCAGACTACCGATCCCAAGACCACCATTCTCTTTAGAATTTAGAACCTTTTTCCATTGAACCCAATAAATTTTCTTATCATCATGGTCTCCTCCCCAAAAAAATTGTGCTCGAATACTTTCCAACTTCCAATTTACCAATTCAGGCATCTTAAACAAAGACATGTAATATACTGTTAGACTTCCCATAACGGATTTGCAAAGAGTTAAACGTCCACCAACGGATAGCAGACATACCTTCCAAGTTGCTAGCCGCTTCTGAAATTTCTGAATTATATCATCCTAATTAGAACTTCTATTCATGCCACTTCCAACAGGGATTCCCAAGTATTTAAATTGAATGGCAGCAGCTGAACATCCTGTAATAATAGCTCTATCTTCTACATCATGCGCCGTGACACCAACCCCATATAACTTAGATTTATGGAGATTTATTCTCAGACCTGAAACTAAAAAGAAACAATTAAGAATAATAATAAGGTTATTAATATTATCTTCATCCCATTCCCCCATAAACATTGCATTATCAGCGTAGAATAAGTGTGATATTTTTACGTCTTGATTTCCTATCTGAACACTTCTAAACAGCCCATGGTGAACTGCATCTTCCATGGCAACATTCAATCCCTCCATTACCATGATAAATAGGAACGAAGACATTGGATCCCTTTGCTGAAGCCCGCGTTGAGGAGAAAACTCATCTGTTGGACTACCATTCACCAATATTGATGTTTGAGATGATGTCAAACAAGTCCTTATCCACTGAATCCAAGTCTCATTGAATCCCATATATTCCATAACTTTGAACAAGTATCCCCAACTTACCGAATCATATGCTTTATCAAAGTATACCTTAAATAACATACATTTCTTCTTCTTCTTCTTCTTGTACCAATCAATCACCTCATTAACCACCAACGGACCATCTAAAATCTGTCGACCCTTGACAAAAGCGGACTGAACAGGGTCCACTATGTCCTCTATTACTTTGGCCAACCGATTTGCTAGTAACTTCGAAATTATCTTATATTGAACTCCTATCAAGCTAATAGGACGATACTCTTTAGGCGAAACCGGGCTGCTCACCTTAGGGATCAAAGTGATAAAAGATGCATTGCATCCTTTTGGGATCACTCTTTTCTTGTGAAATTCAGACACAAACTCCATAATATCATTTTTCATCAAATCCCAAAATTGTTTAACGAATTTAAAGTTAAACCCATCAGGATATGGGGCCCTATCATTTCCACACGACCAGACAGGCTCCGTTATCTCTTCCATGGCGAACTCACGAGATAATACTTGCATTTGTAATGATGACACCTTTTTAAATCTTCCAATCGGACCTGTGACATTTAGACCTGTAAAATGATTGAACTTGTTAAAGAAGAAGTTATAGAATCTCTCTTTAACTTGACCCGGATTATCAATCCAATTTGCATCTTCTAAAACTCCAGTAATCGCTAGCTTCCTTCGTTTTCTGTTTAGACTTGAGTGAAATTTTTTTGTATTTTCATCTCCCTCAACCCCCCACTTCATGTTCACTTTTTGAGTAATATCCATTCCTTCTTTTTTTTTTCCAGTCCAACTAATCTTTTGCTTAATTCTATTCTTTCTTCCACCGCTTCAGTATGTTGTTGGTTTACTTCAACATACTCATCCAGCTGCTCTAATCTATAAAGCATATCCTTCTTTCCGCCATTGTTTTGATTCAGATTGTGTTTATGCCACTCTTTCAATTTCATCTTGACACACCTTAATTTGTCTTTGAATTTCACAAATGCACTCCTACCTGCTGGATTGACGTCTCCATTCCAAGCATCTCTAATTACTTGGTCATACCCTTCTATGAGCCCCCACGAATTAAATAGTTTGAAAGGTATAGGACCATAATCAGTGACTTCTTGTTTAATAACGATAGGGCAATGATCAGACCACAGTCTCCGCATTACCATTCGTACCATGTTACTAAACCGATCTACCAACCCACTAGAAAACAAAAAATGATCCAACTTAGCCATCTTAGTACAATATTTGTCACTTCTAGTTTATCTTCTCCCTCCCAATGGAATATCAATTAAATCCATATATACTATAAACTCGTTAAAATCGTCCGCTGATTGGCTACAAAACACTGATCCGGATCTTTCATGGCTAAATCTAACCACGTTAAAGTCACCAAATATAATGTATTCTCCTTCTTGATTCCCCATAAATCTTGTTAAATACTCCCAAACCTACTTCTTTCTATTTCGATCTTGAGGTGCATATACATTTACTAAGAAGCAAATGATATCGTTGGACATCACCTTTCCTTTCACAATAATAACATTCTCTGTACACCAAATCCTTAATTTCTGAAACACGTTAGGATCCCATATCGTTAACAAACCCCCTGATCTACCGCTAGCCCCACTACTAGCCACTTCAAATTGATTATTACCCCATATTGCCCGAACTAGAAACAAATCCAGCATCGTCAACTTCCTTTCTTGAACCCCTACAATTGAGATATTATTTTCAACACACAACTTCTTTATCCACCCCCTCTTTTTATGGAATTTCATGCCACATAAGTTTATGGATAACATATTCATTGGACACCATGTTTCTCTCCCATTCCATGAAGCAATCTCTTGATGTCTTCTCTACACCCTGATAAATCATACCCTAATACTCTACCTATCTCCACATATTTTTCCATATCATCAATCAACGATCCCGTTGAAAGAGATTTTTTAAGTAATTGCATCTTCTTACCTTTCCAAGTGGACGTAGCCGTTGAACCTCTTTCTTTATCAACATATGTGCTTTTTTCTTTATTTGAATGGAATCGCATCCCATTGAAGCCAGGAGTGTGGAAAACTAGAAGGAGGGTTGAATAATTTACCGCTTTTTAACTTAATTATCCTTTAAAAACTTTACGTTTCATTAAAGATATAGACTCAAATTACTTGTTAATCTTTGAAAAGCTTTACGTGTAATTAACGATTCTAACTAAAGACAATATGTAATATGCAAAGACAAAGTAAGAAACGATCAAACCACAACACGATTGTTTATCGTGGTTCGGCTACAAGGACTCTTTTTCCTTGTCCTACATCCACGCCCCGAGTTTCCAACTCGAGAGTTTCAAGTACTAGTCAACAAGCTCCTTTCACGGGTGGAGAAACCTTTACAATCGTCGCTTACACTTTATCCGGTACAAAGCTAGATACCGGGTCCTAGTTCAAGGTAGAACCAACCTAACGTTGCCTATCCACTATTTCCGACACTAAACTAGATGTCGAGTTCTTTTACAAGGGTACAACCACTCCCGATAGTTCTTTTACAAGGGTACAACAACTCCCGTCACACTATGTATTTTAAGGCCTAAAATATAAACGATCACTTCTACACAAGATACAAATGAAGTATAAACTACCAAAGTTCATACATAACAAAGCTAACAAGTCTTGCAACTTTTGAATTGAAACTTGTAACTTCTTGGATGAACTTGTGAACTCCTTAGCTACATAAGAGAATCACACAAGTCAAATGTTACTGAGTTAGATGAGATAATATATGAAATATATGTCCTAAAGTGATGGGTAAAAACTAGCAAGTGGCTTGGTATTTATAGCAAAACAAACCAGCAGTCTGGTGGATCCGGCGGAACCCTAAAATGGGTTCCGCCCATGTACCCTGAGGGTTCTGCCAGGACTGACAGAAAAACTTGCCAAAAATCTTTCCAAACCAACCAAAGTCACATCAAGTTATTACTTGGTCAACCACACATTGAAACAACATAGAATGCTTCCAAAATGTGTAAGAGCTTATGGATAGTCAAACACATAAACTTACCATAAATGCTTATTGATGTGATGTGACACTTTCTTATTTAAGAAACAATGTTATGTTTAAAAAGAAATGTAAAATCTAGTTATACAAGACTTAAAACTAAAGTGATGTTTTTACTATAAACTAAAGTTCATACTTTGTCATTAACAAAACTTAGCAAAGATCGTAAAATATAAATAACGTTTTTAGGCGATATTTGTATTAACAATCTCTCCCTTTTTGTTGATGACAAAACATAAACTTTATTTATAAGTAAGCCACTAGTTTTAGTGTTAAGTCTTATAAAGTTTGTATTAAAACTTGTTTTTGCTAAGATGATGTGATATGCAAGAGTTAGGGTAGAGATGAGAACAAGTTTAATATAAATTCTCCCCCTTTTTGTCAAAACAAAAAGAAGAGAAGCGGAGCGAAATGATGCAAGTGCTCCCCCTTGGACAATACTCCCCCTAAAAGGAGTGCCAAGATAGAAAACATGGATTTTGACCCTACAAAAAAAATGTTAGTTGTCTCACAAGACAAGTGAAGAACAAGTCATGAAAGCTCTTTTTGTCTAAAACATAAATAAGAGTTGCGAAGCGGAATAATGCAATTCTCATGCTCCCCCTTGAATATTACTCCCCTAAATGGAGTATCAATTAAAGAATACATGGATAATGATCCTACAAAAAGGAAGGTTAGTTTCTAAAACACAAGATAGATGTATGCTACCATAGCAAGGCATAGTTTACTCACAATACCTAAATGGATAACAAACAATGCATACCTTATAGTAGAATGGAATTCATTTCATGTAAAATTTGACTTTTAGAGAGACAAAGACAAGAAATTAGGAAGATAATATCCTATTTTAAAAGGAAAAAAAATAAAAATAAAAAGAAAAACATCATAATCCTTAATGAGAAACATCCTCCTAAGGAATCCTTTAAGGTAGGTGATGATGAGTGTTTTGGCTTGTTAGGTTGTATTTTTGGTGCTACTACGGATGAGACTCTAAACTTGAGGTGGTTGAGACAAGGATTCTAGACGGTCCAAAATGTGGTTTAGGATAAACCTCATTTCATCGGTTAGCTCGCGAATTTCCGTTCGACACCTTTCACTAATGTGAGCGGTTCTTTCGCAATGTCCGCAATCATGGCGGGGAAAGTTTGGTGGAAGAGAGGTTTGATTAGTTGGTGGTGGATCATTTGAACTTGAAGGAGCAAATGTGGATGGTTGGGAGGTGTTTTGGGTTCCTTCACTAGATGAGTGTAACACCGTATGGAAAACCATAACATGGTTGATTTGAGAGTCAACCATATTCTTGAAAGCATGAAGGTGTTTTAAATGAGTGTTGAGTTCTTCACTAGTGTTTGGAGATTTTTCCCATAAGGATGCTTCTATTTTCTTATAAGAAGGAAATAGAGATTCAAAGTGTTGGGAATGTTCTTGTGGTGGTTGTTGTTGTTGTTGTGGTGGTTGTTGTTGTTATGGTTCTTGTTGTTGAACATAATGGCGGAAGCTTGGTTCTCCGGAAAGATTACCATGAAGGTCTTTGTAAATGGGGTGAAACACAAATGATTGTAGGTGTGTATGACCTTGATCTTGTGGATAAATTGAGGGTCTAGCATAACGGTAAGCCAAACGTTCTACCAATGATGGTTGATAGGGTTCATCATCTAATTGCTCACTTGGTTGTTGTTGGGTTTCCATTTGAGCAATGGTGTCAAAGAGTGACAATGATGGAGGGCTTGATGATTTAGGTGATAGATCTTCTAAAGTTTCCAAATAGGGTAGTGGTGATGTTGGTGGTGTATGGAAAAGTTCCATTGGTGTAAGTGTTGGTGATTGAGGTGATGGAGTTTTTGATGGTTGAGTTTGTTGAGAAGGTGATGTTGAATCACTTGAAGGTCTGGTTGGTGGCGGAATAGTGGCTATGTTGGTGTTGCAATGCTTTGGAGAGGGTGTTGGAGTAGCAAGATTAAGCAAATCTTGTATAGTGATCACATTGGTATTGCAAGGTGTTGAGGATGGTGTTGAGGTAGTACGGTTAAGGAAATCTTGGATAGGTGAAGAAATGTTAAGTGATGCATCAATTGATGATGACGAGCTTGATTTGATGGTTTTGTTGAAGCAACAAGGTTTTACACTAATCCTAGCGGTTTTTCTAATGGATCTTGATGATTCGGATGAGGTGTTGGATTTAGTCATTTCAAAGGTGTGGTTTAGAAGCTTAAGAGAAGGGATTTTGATGGTGATGGTGTGATTTGAAGTGTTGCAAGATTGTCAAATTTATATTGTGGAAGAGATTTTGGAAGGGGTGTTTGTATTTGATGTTTTACCATACAAATGTTGAGGTTTCTAATGATTTAGAATATTTCCAAGAACATGTCAAATCATTGGATGTCAATCCAATGAAATTGGGTGGAGTGAAAGATTAACTTATGCACTCAATGCTATGTGATCATGGGAAGTGATTTGGTTGAAAATGTTCTAAGGGTTTGAAGGATCCTTTTTAAGGGTTCCTTGGGTTAGTTATGTTTGAATTTGAATTTTTGGCGGGAAACGACTTCCTAATTGTTCTAGTGAGTGAGAGTTGTCCTAGTATGTTTATTGGAAGTAAGAAAAGATGTTTCTCACTAAAGATAAAGATTTGACATTTTACAAATTTTGAAATTTAGAAAAATGACAAAAAAATTTCTGCAGGTGACTGGCGGAATCCTGACACATCAAGGGCGGAACCCTTTTGAGGGTTCCGTCTGATCCGTTTGGCCAAACTGGGTTGCCCAGATTTTTGCACTGGCGGAACCCAATTTTTGGTTCCTCCAGTTCCGCCAGACCTGAAAAACAGGTAGTCCACCTTTTTGAGGGTCGAGACGATTTTCAAATTTTTCGAAAACTTCTAAAAATGAAAATTGATTATATGTCTGATTAGGAAATGCAAAAAATGGACATGTAAACATTCATATCATAGGACTTTGACCGGGGGCTAGCGAATTTCACTATTCTTAGTGAAATTTTCCATAAGCATGAAAAATTGACAAACATCTCAAATATTGTCAATATGCATAAAGGCTCATACAAAACATAGCCCGACTAAAATAATAAAGCATGGAAGTAAAAAAGCAATACAAATCACATAGTTTAACACGTACAAAGTTCTAAAGGCTACATAAGCCAAACACTCCTTAAACACATATCTCACAACCGGTCTATCTTCTTATTGAGCTTTCTTAGGTACCTTCCAAAGCAGTTGAATATTCTTTTGGTTTGCTTGAACTCTTCGGAAGCATTGCTAATGACGGGAAGTTCTTGAAGGTAGTCTAAAGGGGGTAGCTTAGAGTTAGGAAGTTTATCATCATCACTTATATCGGATGATGAAGATGATGGTGAAGGAGAGCGAGTACGCTTGCCCTTAACTTTGAAGACTCTTTTATCACTTAGAGGGATGAATATGTGAGGAACGAGAGAGTAATCAAGGCACATTCCCTTATTGTTAGGAGGTATGGGCGAGATTGCTCTAAAGAGGTGGGTGAGAAGCATTCCATAAGGAAGAGCAGTTGTTCCTACCAAGGATATGTCGGCCATTCTTTGGCTAGGTAATAGGCTAAGTTAAAAGGTTGACCGGTGGAAATGCTATAGAGCATGTAGCTAAGACATGTGTTGACATGATTTCTATTTCCTATGGAACTTATAACGTTGGCTCTAAGAATTTCTTCCCATTTCTTAAATTGTGGTTTAAGCTCATTGAGTTCCATACCAAAGGGGTCCTTATCTACCTCATTTCCTGAACGATTCTTCCTAGTTTTTGAGGTCCTAACAAAGAGATGCTCGCGAATTTCTTCCTTATTAGCAAGAAGAGTGTCGTATGGATGATAACGCTCAATGGAATCAAGACTAGAAAGGGGCCACTTATCCATGTAGAGACATGTACCAACATTAGGGGCACCAAGTATTATTGCAAAATCTTTCAAGGATATGATATTTGGTACTTGATTGGTTGTAAAGGTTAATGATATCTCACCATCGTCATCCGAGGAAAGGCTTATGGTTGCATAGAATTCTAAGATGAACCTAGGACAAATTTGCTCATCGATGTCTAGGAGGCAATCAAAGTTGATTGCGGCAAAGTTTTGGCGAATGGATGTTCCGTTTAGGAAGGATGGATCAATGGTTCTTCCTTCATGAACATAGCGTTTTTCTCGACCCTTAAAAGCTTCAACTTGATCTTTAGTAAGGCCTTTGGTCCTATGGTGTTTGGGTAAGTAATTAAGAGTTTCCTTGTGATCGGAGAATGTTGTGGGAGGCATGTTGATTCCTAGAAAATACAAAATTTAAGTTTAAATTAATGACTTTTATAATGTGGATGTTCTAGTGTGTGCTTATATGAAAACAATGTGGAGGTGCGGTTATCTTGACTCATTTTGATGCTTGAAATGTTTTGTAATACAAGTTTTGTTACAAAACAAAAGATAACCCAAACGCTCCTAATTCAATATAGCTTCGTTTGAATGTATCTGAAAATACATATTAGTTATGTATTCCCTTTAGCATTCAAGAGACATTATGCAAGTGATGTTTCAATGACGTTTTTCATTTGTTTTAACAATGTGGTGACAGGTGGTGTTCTAGTGATTTTTGAAAGACAATGAATTTGGTGTGCTTGGTAAATCATGATAATAACAAAAAAGAATACAATTCCTAACTAATGGAAATTATGATTAGTTTACAACCAAGGTTTTTCATGAATCAACAAGTTTATTCATAAACCCTAAGATTCTAGTTCATATATGAAAATGATAGACTTTGATTGAAAACGCAATTATGATAAGAATACTTACAAAGTTGATTGGATTGGAAGAGATGTGAGTAAGAGCCCTAATTTTTGTGTGGTAAGGTGTTTGTAAGTGAGTGATAGCTGTTTGTAAGTTGAAGTTGTGAGTTAAGAGGTGTTTGATTTTGAATTTTAAGATAAAACATGCTGCAGATTTGGCGGACCAGGCGGAACCAAAGGGAGGGTTCCACCCGTTTGGTCTCAGGGTTCCGTGGGTACAACAGAGGAAAAATTAAAAAGGTATTGTCTTGAATTTTGTGGTTTTATCCTAATGTTCAAAACTAAGGTTTTAGGTCTCATGAGTCTTTAACTAAGTCTAGGGAGGATGAATGATTCTCATTCAAGAGGTTTCGTGAAAACGTCGACAATATAGTTATCGTATAAGACTTTCTTGGTTGAGATGTTCCTCAATGAACATTTTTACCAAGGTCATGATGATGGATCACAATATGTCAATTAAGAACATAATGGATTGGATTGTCGCTGAAGTCGATGCTTCCTTTGTTGAAGGGATAAAAATGTTGATAAGAGGAATTCCGTTGTTGACGTGAGTTTGCTTGTTCTAGTGGAGCTTGTTGACGTGCTTCTCCATCCGATACTAATTTGAGAACCTTAAACGTTTTGGAGAATCATTGGGTAAGTAAGTATAAAAGTGCAAGTACCACTTGTGCTTTTCTTATCAACTTATTACCGACATAATTCCATTTGGCATACACTATGGTTTCTATTCTCGTTCTTTTGGGATACCATAATCCTAGTTGTGTAGTACCTTTTGATGTATCCAAACAAGCTCTTACGAAAGAGTTGTTTTAGGATCTTCTCTAAAACGAGCACATAGACAAGCACTAAACATAATGTTGGATCTATTTGTTGTGAGAACAAGTAAACTTCCAAACATTTCTCTATGTTTAGTTTTACCTACGGATTCACTAATCTCATTCTTGATAAGTCATAAAAGACTTAATCATTGTGAACTTGTGAATAACTAGGAATGTCTTTGAGTGATTATTCCTTGCTTTTGGAGCTTGCTTAGGTTATTAAAAAGTCTTTCATAGATTTACACTATTTTCTATTTTGAAAGATCTATTTTGTTTTAATTGTTGCTTTACTCTAATGTCCAAAAACTATTTTTATCAAATTTGTTTTAATCACAACTATGACCAATGATTCAAGTTTTTATGACCTTGTCAATATTGCTTGACTCAATGTTTGACACAAGACGAAAAGATGTTGTTTTTCATTTTTAATAGTTCATCTTCCTTGTTATTAATCTTAACATACTTGTCTTATTAATGTTGGACTTTCGACTAAGTCATCATCTACCAAAGATGATATCTTAGAAGGAGGTGGTCTTTCATTGAATGTTAAATTTAACGACTCCTCGACTCTTTAGGTTTATTTACTTAAAACACTTTAAATGTCCAAGAGATACAACATAATAAGACTATGGGTCGAATTAGATGTGCAAATCCTAGATGTTTATAAATCATTTTCTCTCAATCATCCTAATGTATTCAAATGATTTATTTTCTTTGTGTGTCTTATATGAAACTTTAACAAAAGAGTGGTTGAATTTAAAACACAATTGAAAATATAAGGTATAATGTCAAAAGATGTTGTACTACAAACATCTATGAAAAGTTGTGGTTTTGCTAGATTTTCAAGCATCACAAAAGTGTTGGTTGTTTAATCACTTAGGAGATTTTTAGTTAGCTCACTTGTAGACAAGTATTAAGTGAGACTCACTCAAGAGTTTCTCGTGTCTTTTCCCGAAAGTTTAAAGAGGTAAAACACCTTATATCTTCTACTAGATGTAGTGTCTAAATCCTTTAATCACGAGGGATTTAATCCTTGTTGTTACTTACACAACATAAACACCTTAGAGTAAAAACTATTAATATCACCCATGACAAAACTTAATGTTAATCAACCAAAAGCAATGAAGGGTAAGTTGAAGAGACGGGTACCTTTTAAGCTCCATAGATGAGCCACCAAGAAGATAACCTTAAAGCAAATTATCTTGACTCGTAAGAGAGCTAAACTCAAATACTTATGAATCCAAGGAGTTTAGACAAACATATAAAAGTATTGAACATGATATCTTTATCCTTTTCTCATGAGCTCCTAATAGAGATAGAATTACTCCTACAATTCTCTCCTAGGTTTCACAAACACAACTTGTTTTGTTTAACTTGTTGATGGTGCATTTGAGTAAAATCCTAATCCGGTTTTATCTCTAAATGACTTTTGACTTTTCAATAAGCTTTTAAGAGCTTTTGAACTTTCTTCAAATTTAGCAAGCATTTTTCCTTTTTCATTTTGTCTTAGAATTTCATATTTGTAATCTTGACATATTTTGCATTCTAGATCAATTTCAACATTGCTTTCAAGTCTAGACATTTTATCTTCTAACATTATCTCTTTTTCAAGATTGTTCACAAGAGATTTTGAATGTTCATTGTTAAAAATAGTTTTTAGGTCCATGTTGTATAAAAGTTTAGACTCATTTTCTAGTTTAGAAAACTCTAGGATAAATGTGTCAAAGCAAAAGTGTTTGGTTTCAAATTGTACCTTGCTTGATGTTTTATCTAGTTGAGAATCACAAACCGGATAGTTGGCTTCATCTTCATCTGTGTCATTCCATGAATCGTAAGCAAGGCCACTTTGAGCTCGACATAAGTAATCATCTTCACTTACACCTTCATTTAAAACATTTAAACTAGTAGCACATGTATTTATTTCAACTAAACGTCTATCTATTAATTTTTCTAAGACTTCTAATTCATATGTGAGATCAAATTGATCATCTTTGACTTGACATATTTCTTGATGAAAGTTTAACATATTTTTCCAAATATCATTAGCTGTTTGACAAAAATATACTCTTTCATATTCGGTCCTTGGTAAAACTTTATAAATCATTATCTTAGCTTTAGTGTTTTTATCAAGTTTAGGATAGTCATCTTGATTTTCAAAACTTGTTTTCGTTGGTTTGAAATCACCAATAGAAATAATATGCCAAAGATCTTGATCAATTGATTTCACATAGTTTTTAAATTTACTTTTCCATTCAAGGAAGTTTTCTTTTACAAATAGCGGTGGCTTTTGAATAGGTTGCCCTTCTTTGAGATTTTCAAAATTCATGGATCGATCCAAGTTTTAAAATACATTATATTTTAAAGATCTTGAGTAACGTAGCACCTGATGCCAATTGTGGAAAACTAGAAGGGGGGTTGAATAGTTTACCGCTTTTTAACTTAATTATCCTTTAAAAACTTTACGTTTCATTAAAGATATAGACTCAAATTACTTGTTAATCTTTGAAAAGCTTTACGTGTAATTAACGATTCTAACTAAAGACAATATGTAATATGCAAAGACAAAGTAAGAAACGATCAAACCACAATACGATTGTTTATCATGGTTCGGCTACAAGGACTCTTTTTCCTTGCCCTACATCCACGCCCCGAGTTTCCAACTTGAGAGTTTCAAGCACTAGTCAACAAGCTCCTTTCACGGGTTGAGAAACCTTTACAATCGTCGCTTACACTTTATCCGGTACAAAGCTAGATATCGGGTCCTAGTTCAAGGTAGAACCAACCTAACGTCGCCTATCCACTATTTCCAACACTAAGCTAGATGTCGAGTTCTTTTACAAGGGTACAACCATTTCCGATAGCTCTTTTACAAGGGTACAACAACTCTCGTCACACTATGTATTTTAAGGCCTAAAATACTAACCGGTCACTTCTACACAAGATACAAATGAAGTATAAACTACCAAAGCTCATACATAACAAAGCTAACAAGTCCTGCAACTTTTGAGTTGAAACTTGTAACTTCTTGGATGAACTTGTGAACTCCTTAGCTACATAAGAGAATCACACAAGTCAAATGTTACTGAGTTAGATGAGAGAATATATGAAATATATGTCCTAAAGTGATGGGTAAAAACTAGCAAGTGGCTTGGTATTTATAGCAAAACAAACCAGCAGTCTGGCGGATCCGGCGGAACCCTAAAATGGGTTCCGCCCATGTACCCTGAGGGTTCCGCCAGGACTGACAGACAAACTTCCATAAATCTTTCCAAACCAACCAAAGTCACATCAAGTTATTACTTGGTCAACCACACATTGAAACAACATAGAATGCTTCCAAAATGTGTAAGAGCTTATGGATAGTCAAACACATAAACTTACCATAAATGCTTATTGATGTGATGTGACACTTTCTTATTTAAGAAACAATGTTATGTTTAAAAAGAAATGTAAAATCTAGTTATACAAGACTTAAAACTAAAGTGATGTTTTTACTATAAACTAAAGTTCATACTTTGTCATTAAAAAAACTTAGAAAAGATCGTAAAATATAAATAACGTTTTTAGGCGATATTTGTATTAACAAGGAGGAAAAGAAGGGTCACTCTCCTCAGTTTGATTCCCTGATTGATTTACATACATCTTTGATTGAACATCTTTGTTGCTGTTATTCTCTTCTACTTTTGAAACTGTATCCTCACCTTTCTCATCACTTTGTTGATCTTGGTTATCCATCTCGGCATTATTCTGCTTCAAATTCATGTTTGTCATCCCTTCATTAAAACTTTCTGGTATAACTTCATTGTCATATGCCATTTCACTCGGCACAAGAGACTCCACCTCATCGTCTGAGTTAGCATTTGTTTCAACTTGAGAATTACTCTCCAACACTTCTTCAACCTTTAGGATATCAGGCCACCAATTTTCTACTTCTCTTATATGTATCGTGTATTCTTTGCCTTCCACCATGACTAACATCTTTTCATAAACGTTCTCCATAATCTTGGAGCATACACATATTCTCCCACAACTTCTATATTCTTCGTCATTCGAGAACATGACTGTTCCATAAAACGAAGCAACCTTTTTGTGTGCATTCACAGACCACGCACGTAAGGGCAACCCTTGAACTTCTAGCCAAACTACTCTTTCCTTTACCACAAAAGTATCAGACGGTGGAATTAACTGTTTAAAGTATGTTCCAACTCCAATATTCTTTATGAAGTTTAAACGTTTATCCTTCGAGATAAATTCAATCCACACCCACATACCCCCAACATACTGTATCTTGACATCTTCAAAACCTTCACTATAACACAAACGATACAACTGAGGAATTATCGTTGCATTAGTTACCTCTCCTAATACCACTCTACCAAAGTTCTCTATAGACAGGTATTCTACCTCCCCTAACACACATTTTTTTACTGGATCATTTAAACTAGGTTTAGTGTCAACCTTATTTCCTTTCACCTTGTTAACATACGACTGACCTTGAACCTTGTTTTCCCCTTGCACTGGATTATTTCCCGACTTCACTACCCGTTCCTGGTTCCCCACCTTTTGACTTCCCTGTGGTTGATCTCTGTTGAACCTAGCTGGAGTTATAAACAAATGATAACTACCAATCCAAATCATTTGCAATCGGGATTCCAGCCTGCATTCATCCGAGACATTAGTAAAACGAATAAACGCGAATCTTTTTCCTTGTTTTGAGACTTTCCTTGAAATATAAACATCCACAAGCTTTCCATATCATTCTAATTCCTTCTATAGTTCTCTTGCCATTAAATGATTAGGGAAATTGGTAGCATAAAATTTTACTGAGAATCTATCGAGGTTTTTATTAGTATAGGTGCATAGATTACCTATGAAATCGTCTTTTTCTTACTTTGATTTCGATTGCGAAATATCCATGACCATCCCGTTTCTTGATTAGTATAGGTGCATAGATTACCTATGAAATCTAATTAAGATTTTGGGTAAAAAAATTGAGGGTTTTAATAATAGGGGGTTTTTAATAATTGGGGGTTTTTGGAGATCTAGGGTTTTTGATGTTGAATTGTAATGTGTATTTGTTTGATTTTGATTATGTGATTGGATTGTGGTTGAAATTGGGCGAGGTTTAATGGAGGGTTGTGGTTAATTAAAAGTTAAATTACTAAAGAATATAACTCACCTGATGCTTGTTGAAATTTTGATGAAGACGGTGTGTCCCTTTTGAAATGGATGAGATTGACATTAGAGCTGGCAATTTCTGACACGGACCTGTTAACACGACATGACACGACCTGTTCATAACAGGTTTCGTTTCAGGTCTTAACAGGTTCGAACCTGTTAAGGCACGAATAAAATTAACAGGTTTCGTGTCTTAACAGGTCGGACCTATTAAGACACCTGTTAAGACACGAATTTAACAACCAAACACCATCCCAACATTAGCCCAACATCAAATGCTAATCCAAAGCCGAACATCTAAGAAATATAACCTGTTATCCTTATTCAAACCCTAAAACAAACTTAGTGACAAATCCGCCCCCCTCCTAAACACTCTCTCCAAACACGATCTCATCTCATCTTCATCTTCATCTATCAAAACCGATCATCTCATCTCAGATTCATCATCATCATCATAACCGAATCACTGAAACACAAACGCTTCATGAACTACAGAGAATCAAATCATCCTTATACCTCCTGAAATCGCAGCAAAAACACCGTTAATCCAACCTTATAACTCGCAGCAAGATCTCTCGAAGGAGGTCTCGGGTAGGTTTTTCTTTTCATTTATTTGTAAAGATCAGTGATGGGTTTCATTGTGGATCTATAAGATCGTGTAACTTGTAATTGCAACCCTGAGATCTTATTTTTCTTTTTCTTTTATCATTTATATTCAAGTGGAGTTATTTGGATACGAGATTTGACTGAGTTGGGATACTGGATATTTCTTAGATTTGACTGAGTTGGGATACTGGATATTTCAAATATGTATAAGAGATATAGAATCATGAGTCAGGACTGTATAAGAGATAAGCTAGGCTAACAGGTCCCTTAACAGGCTCCTTATCGTGTAACATGTTAATTTTCGTATCGTGTTCGTGTTCGAAAAAAGTGACATGATTTTTTATCGTGTCGTTTTCATGTTTAGGTCATTCGTGTTCATGTCTTATCGTGTTCGTGTCTTATCGTGTCGTGTCAGACACGATATGCCAGCTCTAATTGACATTGACTTGAATAATTGATTGTTGTACGTAGTTGTTTTTAGGAACATATAGTTGTCGTACACGGAATTAACTAGCATGAGATCATGTAACTTTTATACGCTACTCATAAAAAAGTAAACCTAATGACCTTTAAAATAAATAAAACATTGTCGTTTTACAACGGGTGATTTTAGTGATTCAAACCAAGGTTGTCAAACTCGCGAGTTTACACGTAAGATCGTACGATCTTACGTGCACACCAGTAAAAATTGTGTAGGATCGCATATGAGGTAGGATCGTAAGTAAGATTGTAGGATCGCACGTAAGATCGACACGCAATCCGAGTTCACATTTTTTTTTAATCTTTTAAGTCTATCCCACTTGCTTAGGCCAAAAAAACAAATGTGTGTTTTACTAATGTCTAATGAGTAAACCACTATTGTTTAATTTTCTAAATAGATTATACTATTATAGTTTATACATAGTTTTCTACTTTTCTAAATACATTATTGTCTAAAAGTGTTCAATAGTTTAATTTACTTTACTTCACTGTAATTAAACTAATCAAAGGGTATGTTTTGGAATACCACTTATGAAACGTTTGTTTTCTTGAAATCATGTTGATGGATAATATGTTTTGAGACATTTAGGACCTATGTTATGTAATATTATTCCACTAAATTGTTAATGTAACGATTGAAACTTGACTTTTTTGTGTTTTACTATTACTTTGGTGTTTGAAATTTGAACTTTGTCATTTTCAAAAGGATATTATATTAATTTATCTTTGATGTTGAGTAGAAATGTAAAACGGTTTGACTCGTATAACATTTGTTTACAAAATATGACAAATTGGTAGGATCGTAGGATCGCGATCCGATCCTACGATCTCGATCTTGCAAAGACAAAAACGATCATGCGCGGGATCGCGATCTTGACAGCCTTGATTCAAACCAATGAAATTAGTGTTGTGTTTGGTTATGGTGAAATAGTCCACGACTTATCATCAAACTAAAGGTGGCAAAACGGGCGGGTCGGGCGGGCACGGGCTATGGGCTAAACGGGCGCGGGCCAAACGGGCGCATGTTATACGAATCCCTTTAGAAAATACTTAAAACAACAACAAAAATTCATTAAATGTAACACCTATCATTTATATTTAAGTAATACTAGTAGGGTACCCGCGCGATGCGGCGGCGGGTACCTGTGACTATATTTATTTTTTGGTAATGTGATGTTATGCGACTATATTTTTCTTAACTATTAATTTACAAATAACAATAATTTTAGGGTTGGATCAGTTAGAAAACCCCTTGCATCTTAACCTAGAGGTCAATGGTTCGATCCTCACTCGCTACAAAAGGCCGGAGGTCCTTTCTTATCTTAGATAGACTGGAAGCAGCCTCTCTACCTTAGTTAGGGGTAAGCCTGTCTACATCTCAACCTTACAATACATCGTGGAAGACGGTATTGAGACCCATAAAAAAAATAAAAAAACGGTAGTGCAATTTCATTTACTGTTAACTGAAGCTACCACAAACAGAAATCTTGATTCTTTCCTTCAGCACAATCATCTTTTAAATTTTCTGACCTACATGCGACCTTTTAGGCATAGTAAGGCGACCGACATTTATATTTATATTTATATTTATATTTTTATTTTAAAAAAAATCCATCTTTTTTACACTATATATATCCCTTATATTTTTATTTTTAATATACACTATTCACATGAACCAAATATCAAAATTAACCCAAAATCAAGTATACCATACAAATAATATACGGCTTAATTAGTAATTAGTTTAAAACCATTTTCTTTCTAAACATACTATAATCATTAATATCTATTAAGGTCCATGATAAAACTACTAAACAATTTGTGATATCATTTGACCAGCCCAATTAACAACCAAACCGGTATATAACCCAAATGTTAGGACTTATAAATACGTTTACAAAACCTAAATTACCTCATTTCAGCCCTAATTTCCCTCACAAAAATACGCAACCATGATTTGCAGCCACACAAACATCACAAACTCTTCCTTTCTTTCTTATCTTGATAACCGAACATAACCAACAATCTATGCTTGCAAGAAAATCAGACCCTTTTTTTGAATATCAAACGAAAACTCTTTCTAAGGTTTTATGTTGTGTTGACCGTGATGGTGGTTTTGAGATGGGGTTAAAACTGAGGTAAATGTAGATGTTGGGTTTTATTGTTGCTGTATACTTTCTGTTTGTGGACCAAATGGAATAAGTTTGACGTTTGTTTTGGCTTGATTGATGATTGTTCTTTTCTTCTTTCGTTTCATCTTCATTTTTGTTTTGATATGTAATGATACAGTTTTTTTCTTCTTTTGTGGAATGCATTAATTTGTCAAGGGGGTGACTGGTTTGTGAATTTTGGAGCCGTTCGACCTTCATTGATCTTATGGTTGCAGTGGCGGCGACTCGGTCAGCGCAGGAGCGATCAGTCCGGTCAACCGATCACTATGCCCAAACTAATGACTTTATTTTTAAGTACTTGACTTAGTAGCTTGATTAGCTTGTACATTATGGTTAAATGATTGTATATTTTGGTGAATGAGTGAATTAATTAGTGTATTAATTATATGTGTTGAATAAATTGTTGACTTTAAAATCATTGTGCTTTACATATTTATGCTTTGTGTTTTATGACTTGTACTTCCTCCGTCTCAATATAATTGTCCATATTTCTATTTTTGGATGTCTCAAAAAAATTGTCCACTTTTCATTTTTAGTAAAAACTAAAAAATATATTAGAATAATATTCTCTTTGCGTGGTTGAGATTTATAGGGGTCCCATTTTTATTAAACTTAGTGCTTTCTCACTCATGACAATAATTTTGAGACGGAGGGAGTATTTACTTAAAATCTATTGTACATTGTGCTTAAATGGTTGTAATTTTTAGTGAATGGTGTTTTTAATAGCATTAATGTTGTTTGGTAGAATTTTGGTCTTAAAATGACATCATGCTATTTTTTGTTGTACAATATGCTTACTTTTTCGTAATTTTAAAAATTGAGTGCATTAAAGTGTTGTAAACCATGCATTAATTCTTGTAAATATGAAAATTTTGGAGAGAGAGTGATTCATGCATTATATGTAGTATAGATATCTATAAGTTTTTCATTAAAAAAAATTTAATGTCCTTCAATTGAGAGAAAAACATGTGTGCTCATTATATCCATTTAACTTCTAAATGGGCAGTATATGCCCATTTCAAAAAAATAAAATAAAAATAAAAATAATAAAAAAAAGCCCCGAATGTACCAAAATCTTTTAAAAATTTGTCTATTTAGTCTATTTTTTTGATTTTGGTCACAAATTGCAACATTTACATCAAACCAATGAAATAGGCTTTCAGTATTTGTCTTACCTTGTCAAGACTGAAGACATCTTTTTGTTTGCTAACGATAGCGTTCATCAACAAGTTAGCTTTTGTTTTGATATTTACCGTTTATCCATTTATTTTTGGGATATGATGCCTACTTTATAAAGTAGGCAAGTTACCTACTTTTCTTTGTAAAAAAAGGTAAGCACAGAGATTGAACTGTATCAGGGGCTTACTGCAAAGATTGAACTGTACATTTTGTAAACATTTTTCAAATAGAATGTAGACAATTGTCTACATTTAAATGTAGGCATCATTTCCCATTTATTTTTAGTCTTCGTGATTTTATCCTTAAGCCTGCAAGAAAGTTTTAAGAACAAAGTGTATTTCGAACTAAAGAATCCCATTTCAGCAACAATATAGAATTTCTATTTCTACAGTATTTAAATAATTTCAACACGTCTTTGTCATTCATAATACTTGATAACAGTTGTATGGTCCTCAATCCATTCATTATTTCAAATTCATAACTATATATATTGCCATGTAACATGTTCTTTTGATATATATCACATACCATAACGACAATCCTTATTAGAACAACTAGAAATTTTGTCCCGATATACACCAATGGATTTGTATCATAAAATACGTTTGCTTGGATGTTGCGACAACAACCACCCCAACAACCCATCTTACACCAACCCAACAACCCATCTTACGACAACCCCAACAACACATCTTACGACAATCCCAACAACCTATCTTACGACAACCGCAACAACCTATCTTACAACAACCCCAATAACCTATCTTACAACAACCCCAATAACAACCCATCTTATAACAACCCCAATAACACATCTTACAACAACCCCAATAACAACCAATCTTATAATAACCCCAATAACCCATCTTACAACAACCCCAATAACAACCCATGTTACAACAACCCCAACAACAACCCATGTTACAACAACCCCAACAACAACCGATGTTACAACAACCGCGACGACATCTTCAGCAATGGCGACGACAACTTCAACAGCGGCAGCTTTAGCATCAACAAAAACAAATGAAGATTGTCCATGTCACCTAATAACTCACGTAATATGGAAGCTATGTTAAAACATTTAATCAAGCAAAGAAAAGCAAGGCGATGTTTGTTATGGTCTATGTTGTGTGTTTCGTTTGCTTGTCTAGTTGTTTTGTTTGCCTGTCGAGTTGTTTCGTTTGATTTGGTTCATTTGCTTGTCAAGTTGTTTCGTTTGAGTCTGTATGAAATGTATGTGGTTGAGAACTCTTGTGTGTTTTAAATGAAATGTATGCCTTCTGTAACCACCCGTAATTTTCCAGACTGATTTCCAATACTATATTATATTTATTATTTCCTAAGTTTCACTTTTGGACTTTTTCGAACTTATTTGAATCAAAAACGAGAATGTATCTCGTGAAACGTGAAAACCGATACACAATGCGTATCGGCACAACCATAACTCGACAAACATTTCAAGATGATTTTTATACTATTTATTCGAAAATAGTCGTGTGAATACTCGTTTCTATTGGAAAACTCATTCTGAACGCAATGACATTACTTTCGTGTATTGAATCTACCATGTGATGGTCTAAATGTGTCCCGAAACTCATTTTAAGAAAGATAACGAAAATTACATGATAGGTCCCTACAGTAATTTCCGGCAGCCGCCAACCAATTTCCGGGCCACCTCTGGCCAACTACCACCACTGTTTCGGTGCTACACCATCGTCAACATCATTCAAGACTCAGGGAGGCCGTGATCCATTGAAGCTTAGAGTCGCGTTAGGGTGCCGTGAAGCCGCCATCCCCACCGCCATGTTTGTCGTCACCACCATCATCTCCCACCCTCCACCTCGTTCTCCTTTTGGGTATGACGCAAAGCCTAAACTCATTTAATTTATTTATTTAATCTTTGGTTTAAAACCAATTAGATTTTGATTTATATATTTTCGTGGGTTAAAAATCGATTAAAAACCACTTTGATTCACTTTCGTGTGGTTTACATGGACAAAAATCGTTTTTACTTGATCTCCTTATGTCTTGGTCATCGGTTTGTGTCTCAGTTTGAGATTTGCAATTGCCTGTTATAATAATTTCATGGCTCAGTAATGGTTGCACGAAAGCCATTTCAGATTATGTTTGCTACAAATTGAATTGAGTTGTTTGTTATGTTACATATGACATATATTTGATAGATGTTTAGTTCGGGGGATAAGACAACCATTTTAAAAGTTTCTAACATGTTTGATTTTTGTATGGATAAAAGGTTTGATTGACAATGACAAGAATCTAACGCTACACAAGAAGAAGAAGAAGAAGAAGAAGAAGAAGAAGAAGAAAAAAAAAAAAACTATAGTTGTTGCATATCTATATTGGTTTATTTTAAACCGCACTTCCTATATAATAACATTTCTAGCTATAACTACTATGCATTTGTCTACAATCATGAATTCTAAGTAATTTCTACCTGTCGTGAATTTTCCTTATTTAACTTGCAACAAACGTGTAGATAACTTTATTTAGCATCCTTTTATTATTAAGGACAAGTTTTAATGTGTTGACCAACTTTGAATAATTATTTTCTCATAAAAAGATACATATGTATACATTTATGATTTCACAAATACACAAGTAGAAGCAAACCAGGTTAAGCAATAACAAAAATCTTAACACTAGAAATTTGTTTGTCCCACATAGGCTAAAGAAGTACTCGTAAAACTTTGAGTTAATATATCATTGTGTATACAAGTTCTTTGTGTCTAGACTAATATTATGTTTTCGTGATGGCAAATCTTCCGGTTAAACTACAAAATTAATCAGAAGAGTTTGTCATTTCTAGAAAATAATAGAAAATCTTAACTTTTTATTGAAATGGTGTTTGAAGTTAGAATTCATAGTATTTATTGACGCCTCGAGTTAGCATATAAATTTTTTTATTGAATGCCCACTTATTGTATATTCTTCTACTTATGCTTTGAACCTTGAATAATTCTCATACATATTTCACAAATACACAACAAGTAGAAGCAAACGAGGTTAGGCAATATAAATTTTTTTAACACTAGAAACATGTTTATCCCACGTAGGTTAAAAAACATAAATTTGCTTGTAAATATACCATAGCATATATGAATACTTCGTGCCTAGATTACTATTATATTTTCGTGTTAGCAAAATCTTCCCGCTAAATAAAAGAATTAGTGGGATATCTTGTCATAAAATAATATGTACCCTTTAACTTTTTATTGAAATAGCATTAGAAGTTACCAATGAACATATGCTGATAATTTTTTGTCCTACGTTCACGTATATGAATTTGTAAAAATGACACTTGAAATGGAATTAGTTGTACGATGCAACAATAAACTTACCGCAATAACGTCTTACTAAATCTATGTTTTCTATTGAGATAGGGCACGTTTGGTCAAATTAGTTGGAGTTGTAGCTTAGATTCCATGATAAAAAGTGATTTTTAGGTCGAATACTAACATGATAACACCTAGTTATTTTCGAAATATCTTTGTCAATACTGATATGAAAACACCTAGTTATTTTCGAATTATCCATGACAACCATGGCCCTAAAACTCGAAAACTAGAAGACCTAAATTCGATTATCCTCATTATTGTGCATAAACAGACACATTCAACAACTTCAACAACTGATAGACGAATGCTACTATGCTAGATTGCTAGGACAATGAACATGATGTCGTTTTATAACTCTTTTCAACCGTGTTCATCATTGACTTATCATTAAAAACACTTTTTTGCCTCGTTGCAGTTTCAGTTTTTCACCGTGTTCAAAATATGTATATTTTTTTTAACGGCGATTTTATTAAGCAAAACTAGCAAGAAGCTAGAAATTTACAACGAAATAAAAGTAGGATTTTTAAGCCACTCATTGCAACTAAATCTAGCTTTACATCTAGACTTAATCCACCAAAACGACCTAGTCACAATCTCATCAAAAATATTCGTTTTATAAGTAGTGTTTAAAAATCGTCATATTTTGCCAATTCCAAGTGTACCACCAAACAATGTAACAAATGCCTTCAAACACCTTTTTTGCTTTTGTTCGGAACCGAATAGATGTCATCCAAACGAGCCAGCCTTCGTAGGAATCAATGTCCGTATACTCCAGCTCCCACCATATGGTAAATATGTATTTTAGTTTCTTATGATAAAACCACTTATGTAAGTGTAAAATTATATCGAAATGTCTTTGTTAATACTGATAGCTAAACCGTGTACCTAAGACTCGAAAACCATAGGACCCATATTTGCTCATCTTCGATAGTAAGCATAAAAAAGTACATTTGACTAGTGAAATGAGTCATGCTACTATGCTAGGACAATATCAATTGTTTAATAACTCATCATCCATGTTCGTCATATTAACTTATCATTACAATAATGCCCACTTATTTGTATACTCTTCTACTTATGTTTTGAACTTTGAATAATTATTTTCTTATAAAAAAATGCATATGGATACATATATGTTTCACAAATACACAAAAAGAAGCAAACGAGGTTAAGCAATATCAAAAATCTTAACGCTAGAAATATGTTTGTCCCACATAGGCTAAAGAAACAAAACTTTGCTAGTTAATATACCATAGTGTATATGAGTACTTTGTGTCTAGACTAGTATTATGTTATCGTGTTTGGCAAATCCTCTGGCTAAACTAAAGAATTAGTCTGGGGTAATTGTCAGCCGAAAAATAATATGTACTCTTAATTTTTTATTGATAAGACATTCGAATTAAGTTAGCAATTAGCAAATTGTAGTAACTATTGGCGCCTTTAGTGAGCATATGTTGATAATTTTTTGTCCTACGTTCATATGTATGAATCGGTATATATGAGACTTGATAAAATTGGACTCAGTTGGCAATGGGACGTTGGCAATGATGTCAACTCAAACCTGCTTCAGTGCTCTCTTTGTAAGTCTCAACCCGACTCTCATGACCATCTATTTTTTGAATGTCCATTTTCGTCTAGAGTTTGGAGTACTGTTCTAAATGTTGCTGAATTACCGAACATCTCACCTATTTGGGACGATATAGTTCACTGGATTTTTCCCTTGTCTTTAAAAGACAATGTGGCAAGCATTGTAGGGCGTCTGATAGTGGTTGTTTCAACCAACTTCATTTGGCAAGAGCGTAACAATTGAGTTCACGCGAAACCGAGTAGGGATGAAGATCAAGTGGCGAAAGTTATTGTCGAGATGGTTCGTTCTAAGCTAGCTTCTATCAAATTCAAAAAGAACGTTAGAGTGGATCGCATAAAGATGACTTGGAAGATTGCTTGACATGCATGGAGCATAAGTTTATTGGATATAGTCTTATTGTTGTATGTACTGTTTTGCTTAGGCTGTTCATTCTTGAGGTTGTTCAAGTATGAGTGTTTTGTTCTTTTCTCGTTTTAAGAGTGGTTTCATCACCACTCTTGCATGTACGTAACTCTTATATGGTTTTTAATATATTTCACCGGGTATAAACCCTTTACAAAAAAAAAATAAAAAAATAAATAATAGTAAAAAAAAATGGACTCAGTTATATGATGCTACATTAAACAAATACTAACAATGGCATTGCTTGATCTGTATATCAATCTAGTAAGACTGTATACTGTAATGTGAAAATTCAGGGGGTGTTTGGTGGGGGGTTAAGGGGTGGGGAATGGATAAAGTCTTCATTAAATGTGCTTGGTTAGTGGGGGGTAAAGGATTAATTACTCCGTAGTGGGTAATGAACCATTATAGAGTAAATTGGAGGGTAAGGGATTGATTACCCACCTCACTCATTCCTTTACATTCTCTTTCTCTATTTTTTTCATTTCCCTTTCCCCAATTTAAACCAAACGGGCCCTCACTCTGTTAACATAATGCATTAAAAATTCAATCTTTTAACTTCAAAGATTGTTACCAAACATTTTCTTATTTGGTTCCACAAATTTATCCCAAACTTGTCCTTTATCCTTCATAGTACCAAAAAAATTAAACTTTTCGCTGTCGTTAAATGGCACAAATTCAATGTAACAGTGAGAGAAGCAGATTAAAGTAACTGTTTTTGATGCACCAATGATTATGGAAGAGGTTAGAGCGGTGTAGTTGATCCACAAAATGCATGAATGCAATAAGAAAAAGTTTGGCGAAATAGGGAGTGGAACAACTTACCTTAGCAAAAGGAAGAGTGGTCACATGTCAAATATTTTGATAAATCTAATAATAGAGAGATCTGTACACCTTTTGTTATTTTAATGATTGATGTATGAATATTGGGTGAGTTTAGTTAGAGAATAAATTAATGACTTTTTATTTTCAGATTTGTAAAAAAGTGCAAAACATACAAAATGTATTCATACGATATTAGCTTAAACATGTTATTTCAAAGCTTGATATATTGACACAGGTATAGGAAAAAGATAGTGTTTGTATTAATATTTAGTTAACTTTGTAAGATAGCTTTTTGTATAAAGTATACTTCCCACATCGGTAAAAAGACTAAATATTTTGCTTATTTATATATTGTGCTATATTTACAATGACAAATTCGACATGAATATTAAACAGCTTATACACGATTTCAATTTTTTACTAAAACAAATAAATTGTTCGTACTTCAAAAGATATCCCATGTATTCAATACTTTTTTTTTAAACAAATAGATTTTTCATATGTTTAAACCATCACTTATAAGTAGGTTGTTGTTAACGGGGCGGTTTGGTTCGGTTAGTTGGAGGATTTATATTATCCATTGTGAAACGGGTAATTCATTTTACTACTCGAAACCAAACCATACTATGCGGATAACCGGACACCCGTGTATCCGAAAGGAATTGGTGTGGAAGATGGAGGAGTGGGGAAGAAGGGAAGGGTGTTGTGAAAGATGATGTGTGCTAGTTTAGATAGACGATTCATTTTTGGTTGGTAATTAAATTTCCAACTTACTCTGCACTTCATAATTACGATCATATCTCTATTCTAACATCGTTTACTACGTTCGTTGTCGAAAATGATCAAGATCAACAACCATAATGAGCTAATAATAGCAGGTCTTATTTATAAGAAAATGGACTTATAGGCAGGCAGTTCATTAACTCATTTGGTTCGGAAGAACATAACTTTGTACCACAAAATATATTGTCACTTTCCATAACTGTTTTCCAACATCTACTCACAACAATTAGACTCGATTACATTATTATACTCTAATATGATTATAGAAAAATGAGTATGAAAAAAATTAAGACATAAGGCATGCTGTTGCTTATATTCTAAGCCGGAAAACGAAGTTTATATATCTTTAGAGTTTAGAGTACACTGCAAAATGCATCAACGTAGTTTGTCAATTTTCACACTAAACATCCTTGTCAAAAAAAATTGGTAACCATATATCATTCATCTGCTAGTAATAGTTAGACACAAAAACTAATGATGTAAAATTTTCTCAGCTATCTTCGTTGTCTACGAAAAGTCAAATACACCTTTTGATAAAATGACTCACAAACACCTTTTTATTTCATTTCGTGTTTTTTTTCTCACTATCCCTTTATCTTCGTATATATTTCAAAAATGCACAACCAATAATAGAAGCAAACGAGGTTAGGCAACGTTAAGAAATTTAACACTACAAACATTTTTGTCCCACATAGGCTGAAAGAGATTAAACTTTACAAGTTAATATACCATATTGCATATGAGTACTTCGTGTCTAGATTAATATTATGTTAACGCGTTTAGAATTAGTGAAGCCGATAAAATAATATATACTCTTAACTTTTTATTGAAATGGTGTTTGAAGTTAGCAGCTATAGTAACTATTGGCGCCTCTAGTGAACATATGATGATAAGTTTTTGTTCTACATTCATATGAATCGGTTGAAATTAAATGGCACTTGATAAAATTGATAAAAAGATAGTTACTATAAATTCTAACTTCAAATGCTATTTCAATAAAAAGTTAAGAGTATATATTATTTTTTTGCAGCAACAATTCTACCGATTAATTGTTTCATTTAGCCGGAAAATTTGCCAAACACGAAAACACAATACTGATCTAGACACAAATAATTCATATACACTATAGTATATTAACTAGCAAAATTTTAGATCTTTAGCCTATGTGGGACAAACAAATTTCTAGTGTTAGAACTTTTAGTATCGGCTAACCTCGTTTACTTCCACTTGTGAAATATATACGAGAATTACTCAAGGGTCAAAGCAGAAATAGAAGAATATACAATAAGTGGGCATTAATTTGTTCGTAATGATCATTAGTTAAAGAGAAACGTGGATGACGAGTTATATGACAACATGTCGAACGTGCTTTTTTATGCTTACTAACAAAGATGAGTAAATATAGGTCTATAGTTTTCGAGTTTTAGGTCTATGGTTTAGAATATCAACATCAACAAAGACATTTCAATATAATTGTACACTTACATGCAACCAAATACTAGTACATATTTTGAACATGGTGTAAAACTGAACTGATGCATAATTGTTCGAGGCATAGAAGTGTTCATGATGATAAGTCAATGACAAACATGGATGACAAGAGTTATAACACGACAACACGTCTATTAACCTAGCAAGTAGCAAGTCAATGATGAACATGGATGGCAAGAGTTATTAAACGACATCATGTAAATTGTCTTAGCAATCTAGCTTAGTAGCATTCGTCCACCGGTTGTTAAATGTGCCTATTAATGTGTAGTAATGAGGATGATTGAATATAGGTCCTCTAGTTTTTGAGTTTTAGGGCCACGGTTGTTATGGATAGTTCGAAGATTACTAGGTATTATCATATCTTTTTTTTTTTTTTTTTTTTTTTTTTTTTTTGAACAAAGATTAATTTCATTTCATTACAAACCTTTCAAAGGAGGAAGATAAGACATAACAAATTACATCGAAACATAACCTCACAAACGGAGGAAGATAACAACATAATAAGTTACATCACAAGACATACACCATATAGCTGTAACAGCCTATAACATCACCTTTCAAAGGGTGGGGGGAATCACCCGAGTGAGCTTTGACTGAAAACAACCATATAAGGGTGCAGCTTGACAAAAGTACACTAAGTACAAAATACATACAAAGATGCTAAACAAGGCATCCATAAAGGAGCCTAGCAAAATCCTAACAGATCTAAACCAAATCCCTACGCAGCAGCAAGCCGACGATGACGGACCACAACAGATCTGAGCAGAAGCAGCAGTGGCATCAGCGACAACAGCGGCATCGGAGGAGATGACAGATCTGTGGGCAAACCTTTTATTAAAGAAAGAAAAAACAGTCCCGACGGCCGGCCGTAGCCGACCGCCGGAAAAGGATCGGATTTTTTTTTTTTTTTTTTTGGTTTGTAGAGAGAGGTATTATCATATCAGTATCAAAAAATACAATTGCAATTGAAATGATGCAATATTTTACGTAAACAACGTTTTTCATAAGAAAAACCGAATACATGTTATGAACATGGTAAAAATGCTATTTATGATAGTTTGTTATTGTTGTTTTAGGTGATAACTTTTATTTAAAGCGCAAAAATTAAATAAATAAATAAATAAAATAAATATTCATTCACGCATTGATAAAATAATGGTTATTTATTTATTTATTTATTTTTGTATTTCTTAACACGATTACAACATATTTGACCTAAAAATGACTTTTTATCATAAAATATAAGCTACAACTTCAATTAACTTGACCAAACATGCCCTTTGTCTTTACTTTTTCATATTCATTTTCTTATAATCATATTAGAATATCATGAAGTAATCGAGCCTAATTGCTGTGAGACGATATTTACTGACTAGATGTTTGAAACCACAAATTTATAGTATTTTTTAAAAAAGTTAATAATTGTCAATATTACCGAGCGATATAGCTGGCCCATAAAATAATAGCGTTGTGAAGATAAAGTCCAAATCATTCAACTAATATACGTAAACGAATCAGTAATGACAAAATTTTAGTAGTTAAACTGAATAAAACGTATGAGTATCGTGCACGACGGTAATATTTAAAAGTAAGAATAAGTTGGAAATTGTAATTACCAACGTATAGAGTATAGTTTTAGCAAAACATATAGTATTTGTTTAATGTAGGGTTATATACCTGTTTCAAAATTATCAATGTAGGACAAAAAATTATAATCATATGTTCACTAGAGTCTAGAGGCGCCGATAGTTATTATAATTACTAACTTCAAACGATATTTCAAAAAAAAAAAAAAAAAGTTAAGAGTTCATATTATTTTTTCGAGATGACTCATATTCTTCTTGCTAATTCTTTCATTTAGCAGAAAGACTTTGCCAAGCACGAAACCATAATACTAATCTAGACACAAGGTACTCATATGGAGTATGGCATCTCAACTAGCAAAGTTTTATTTCTTTAGCGTATGTGGGACAAACATATTTCTATTGTCAAAGTTTTTGATATCACTAACTCGTTTGCTTCTACTCGTAGTTAATATTTGGAAAATGTATACGAGAGTTATTCAAGGTTATGTGGGCGTCAAAGTGCATTAGAAAGATAAGTTAGTGACGAATCTTTTTTTAAATATTGATATTGGGTTTTGTATGATTTTTTGTGATGACGAGTTATTAAATGCCGACACGTCCATTGTCCTAGCATAGTAGCATGACTCATTTCGCTAGTCGAACGTACTTTTTATGCTTACTAATGAAGATGAGCAAATATAGGTCCTCTAGTTTTCGAGCCTTAGGTATATGGTTTAGCTATCAATATTAACTACGACATTCGAGACAGTGCACTTACATACAATGTTTCTTCTAAAATAGAGTTATCTACTCATTTGTTTCAAGTTAAATAAAGAAAATCACGACATGAGATTAAAATAGAGTTTTTCGATCGACTTTTTGGCCAACTAATTCACGAGATTTGAACCCACTGGAATATAAACTCAAGCCGGGTAAAACTTTCCCCTTTTTTTGAGGTTAACGTGACCACTTCAAAATTATTTGCACCTCACAAAAATTAAACTTGAGACCTTACACATGTTAAAGTGATAGTCACAGATTCTTCCGCCTCTATGCCACCCAAATGTTAAGTTCTAACGTAAACTAAAAGTCTTAACGTGTAAACCTTCACCAATTGGTTTAGAACATTCAACCCCACCCCCCCCCCCCCCCCCCCCTTTTTTTTAGCCGTTTGATTTCATAACTCAACCAGTATACATGAACAAATCGCTAATATCGAAATTATGGTAATTCAATAATTTTATAAAATATATGAATATCATGTGTAACAGTAATATTTAAAAGTAAGAATAGGTTGGGACTTTTTATTGAAATAGCATTTGAAGTTAGAATTTATAGTAACTATTGGTGCCTTAAGCTACGGTGATAAATTTTGTCCAACCCTCGTATGGATTGGTGGAAATTAAATGACACTTGATAAATTTAGAATAAGTTATATTAATATTTTTTTATTCAGTTTAACTACTAGAATTTCGTGATTATCAATTCATATACATATATCAGTTGAGTTATGAAAACAAACAACTTAATAAGAAAAAACACACTCTTATAAGAAGACATTGTAACACAGGTTTAAGTTGATAGTATTACTAGTTTACTACACATAACAAACAAATCATTTTATTAACTTAATTATCATTAAATAGTAACCTAAATCGTATTAAAAATGGATATCTAATTAATGAGAAAGCATATATATTGGAAAATATCTTTTATGTCAAACTTATTAAACTTGAGGGTCTAATATGAAAGGTTTTTAGCTTTATTTACTAACATTTAACTTTGGTGTTAGTTTTGTATGTGCATGGGTTTATATGTAACTTTGGGTTATATAAGGATTGAGATGGAGCTAGGGTTTCACATCTTTGGCTCATTTGTTTCTCTGATCTCTCATGCAGTCTTACTCTCTCTAATATTGATTGTCGTCTGGGTTTAGTAGTAGTTTGGTTTAGTAGTTGTACATCAAGATCTTCTTGATTGTAGGTTTATGTTTCTGGTATAGTTTGGTTTACTGGGTTTGGATTAGTGTATGAGTATTGTAAGTAGCACCTGATAGAGGGACTACTAGTTTTCAGTTGTATTGTACTTGGCTTGAATCCGTGTTGGGGACAAGTCTACTGTGTATATTGTTATAACAAAGATAAGTCACCAAGGGGTGGTTGGTTGGGTGATTACACCTTGTGTTTAGTAGTTTTGATACCATTTTTACAATATACTTCACCAACTTATATAAAGAGAGAAACAAAAGAAAAATGAGTAGGGTGGAGGAATTGAGCTAGGGACATCAATAATCTATTAAACCGTTGTATGGTACATTTTGCGTTAACTATTTGTATATTGTAGGTGCAAATCACTAATTTATGTGTGTTAACAGATACAGAACCAAAACTAAATATGATCAGATGCATATTTTTTTAAACCATAATATAATATACTTAAAAGTGAATTAATTAAACTAACTAAATACAATAGAACTGGATGCATTTAAAAAAAATCGATGATTTTTTCTTCAAAAATTACATTGATAACATCCATGATTGTCGTGGGACCCCACGAGAAGCCTTTAGTTCCGTCTCTGGTAGCAAATCATCATCTCCCCTTTCTTTCCCTATGCCGTTTACTATCTTTACTTTGTTCGAAAATGGTCACTTTCCCTGAAGTGCATGCACGCTTTTACAAGCGGGTTGTTGAGTGGTCGGACTTTATCTTTCAAATATTGTTATTTTTAGGGCCGAATGTATAGCTCGATTAATATTGAAAATTATTATTTTTTGACCAAATGATATTCTATATTCATGGTTCTCGAACATTTCCTCTATATTTATCGTCTCACAACAATTGGACTCGATTAGATTAGGATATTCTAATATGATTATAAGAAAACGGTTATGAAAATTAAATTAAATATGGCATGTCTGGTCAAACTAGTTGAAGCTGATGTTATATTTTAAGCTAGAAAATTGAGTTTATACATTTTTATATGGCAGTTTTACGAATTGATTGGAGCTGAAATTTAGAGTAAACTACACCGTTCGTCCTTGTGGTTTGCGTTGACCGCAGCCCTTCGTCCTTTGACCAAAAAAATTGCACCGTTCACCCTTAAATCAGAAACGTTATGCACCGTTTGTCCCTCCATCCAACTGGGCCCACCAAATCTCACTAACGCTCGTTAGTTTGGATTTTTAAAAGGGTATTTCCGTCATTTGCCTTCCCACCACCACCAATTAATCTACATTCTTTCTTATACATCTTCACCCACCATCTTCCACTACTCCCACCAGTCCACCACCCCTAGCCACCTTCTCAAACCCCAAAACAACACCCAAAGTGCTAAATCAAAAATTGACAATTCGTTCATAACAAACCCAGAATTAAAACCTAAAAACAAAATAGATCAATCCTTATATGCTAGTAAATTATCATCGAATAAAATCATGCCAACTACAACCATTTGCATACCAAAAAAGTACAAAAACAACACATATTTGCATAACAAAAAAAAAAAACAAAAAAAAACAAAAAAAACAACGAATTAAATTTCATTCTTGTGATGTGGGTATATGTTTGATTTGTTAGAAGATGTGACTTTTTTATGTGTGTATGAGTTTGATTTGCAAAAAAATAATAATAATAAAAATAAAAAATCATGGGTGGTGATGGCCGGATTTTGTAAATCAAAGAGAGAAAGTGGTGGTGGTGAAGATGATAATGGTAATGGATGATAGTGGGTTTTATGTATTAAAAAAGGGAATAGAGAGAAAGAGAGAGAGGATGAAAAAGAGATAAAGGAGGTGGTAGGTTGAGGTGTGAGTGGGATAGGAGAGTTGTTAATAATTTTTGGAGGATAAAAAGACGGATAAACCCTACATGGGTATCACATGGCAGCAGTTAACGAGCGTTAATTAACGTCGTTAGAGCGAGGGACAAACGGTGCATAACGTTTCTGACTTAAGAGTGAACGGTGCAATTTTTTTGGTCAAAGGACGAAGGGCTGCGGTCAACGCAAACCACAAGGACGAACGGTGTAGTTTACTCTGAAATTTATTAATGTGAAAAAAAAAATTTCAAGCTTTTTGCGTGTTAATCATTATATTTTGAAAGTTATTTAAGTAATTCGGCGAACTATACCATAAGCCTGCTTAAATATACTTGAGTCTATGACTTATAAAAACTTTCAAAAACTTAATTGTCTGACAAACAAAATTTATTTTTCTAACAAACCAACCATTTTCCTTGTACCCTTTTACACGTTCACGTATCCTTAGCCAAACTAAACAAAGATTTCCATTTTTTTTTTAATATTCTCATAGGAAAGGGCAAAGCGCAAGAGGAAACTCTAATTTTCTTTAAATAGTTATCGCCTAAAACAACACTAATAAACAATCATAAATACAGTAATATTTTTACCCTGTTAACAACATGCATTTTGTTTTTCTTATGAAAATACCTTGTTTACGCACCACATTGCATCATTTCATATGGAAATGTCTTTGTTGATATCGATATGATAACACTTAGTTATTTTCCAACTATCCATAACAACCATGGCCCTAAAACTCGAAAACTAAAGGACCTATATTCGATCATCTTCACTATTACACATAAATAAGCACATTCAACAACCGATACGCATTATACTATGCTAGATTTCTAGGACAATGGATATGTCGTCGTTTAATAACTCATCATCCATGTTTGTCATATTAAGGTATCTTTCTAGACACTTTGATGCCCACTTATTGTATATTCTTCTATTTATGCTTTGAACCTTGAATAATTCTCGTATATATTTCACAAATATACAATCACAAGTAGAAGCAAATGAGGTTAGGCAATATCAAAAATTTTAGCACTAGAAACATGTTTGTCCCACATAGGCTAGAGAAATAAAACTTTGCTTGTTAATATACCATAGTGTATATACATATCTGCTGCTTCCACTGCAATTGAGCATGAAATTTCTGCTGCTCCACCACCATATGCGATAGAATTATTGAAGGATGAGATTTCTAGAAACATAACACATCATGGATGATGCGTTTCATCGTCTTGACCATCATTTTGCTACTGAAAGTATTTTTCCTCACTTTGTAACAGTATGAACGAGGAGATACAAGGCTCTCCAAAATATTACTGCTAAACGACATATCACCGCTGAAATTATTTTTCCTCACTTTCAAGTATAATGTATAGTAGAATGGATATTCATACTTTATTTGGCAATTATCTACAACTCCCCAAGACAGTTCTTCATTGTGCTTCTTCATCACCCATAACTTACTTCTATGAAGCATGCATAGACATTCTTCCATAATCCCCAATCTTATACACAAAGGGGGATTATATCTCGCATAATCGGGTAGGGGAATTTCTTTAAATTCTTCTTTGGATAAATCAAAAGATAAAATCACTATCTTTGTATATTGATTTTCAGGATACATAACCCAATGCATCGCCCCATTGCATAAGACACCAACTCCAGAATTACCTGGTTTAAGTGTATAATTCACTTCTCCAATATCATGCCAAGCATTTGATTTGAGAGAAAACACATGAAACCATGTTCGGCCGTAATAATATTTTGTGAACCCACGTACAACCTTGTAGTCGTCTCTGAGGGAATCATAACCAAATCCACATAAAACGTCGAAGTCAAACTCAGGGACAACTTTAAAGGGCTTTCGCACACGTTTTACTTCTCTAGTCAATGGATTAGCTACTAGAATTTCACGATCATAAATGATACATACTAGGCCATTTGAAGAGCCAATCATAGAATACCATTGACTAGGATTTAGAAATACAGCCTCACCGATCCTTTTATGTCCATTTTCGTTACTGTTGTAACTACGGTTCAAGTGAGCTTTAATGAAATGAGAATCGGAGATCAAAGATTTCCACGACTTACACACACTCTTGCAACTAATGAGATTCCTCGCATCCAATCTTAGGAATATGTTCTCATAGATATCATCAGGGTCCAGGGATACGCTCTGCCATTGGAGCCGTTAAACCATACGATTGAACTGAAATTGTATATATTTATATATGTAATTCAAATAAGTATCCTCGACAATTAATTAACCTTAAAAAATGCATATTTATCTAATAGCCATGTTTGCCCTTGTATGTGACAAGAGTAGCATATTACATTAGAAAACTAAAATAGAAAATAGCTTATGCAAAAAAAAAAACGCCACAATCACAAACTCATAATGCATAAAAGCTACTAAAAACTAACTTTCGAGTTTACATAATTACAAGCAAAGTTAGGTTTTAGCAGATTGTGGTCAAGTATATAGTAGCAAGAGTTCACTGGTCAGGGTCTTCCATTAGATGTTGCTATACACTCAGATGGTCTTAATTTTTTCCTAAATATTGTAGGGCCAATTAGACACAACAAACTCGTCTTAGCATCTTAGTAGACGCTAATTAAACTATATATATCAAAACACTAAAAAAAAGAAAAAAAAAAAAAAAAAAAGAAAGAAAAAAAAAAGGCCATCTAGTGCTTGTTTGGGGTTTAGAACAATCACTAACATGCATGGGTAAAAACGACATTCGTAATCCATCACTTATATCTTCAATTCACACTTAAAACGAACTGCATAACGCTTAAATATTAACAGACACAATTGTTTGAATAGCCGACTGGACATATATAGTTTTCAAGGATTTCAAGAAAATAAACATAATGCTCAATTTGATCCCAACATGATTGCTTAGCTGTAAGAGTAATATAATTTTTTGAGACTACTATATATATAAATCAATACTGTATCTTGAACAAGTGTAAACAAAACACATTATGTCAAAACTCTGCGTAGTGATAAATTAACCCTTTTTGGTTCAGACTCACACGTTCTAATTAAGCCGTTCTAAGGAGTTAGATTAATGCACTTAGTAATAGATTTTAAAGCATGAAGTCCATTATGATTAATAATTTATTTACCCGACATACATGACATGATATTCAAATATTATATGATGAATTAATACCGAGGATTACGTACCTTCAAATTCAACTCACGCTTAAGACAAACCGCGGTGTTGATTATGAGGGTATATATGTTCAACATTATATATATTAACCTAGGGCATGATTATGGACTTTAAATGGGCCTTATCAAATATAGTTTAATGCTTAGGTTGTGCTTGTTAATTTCGTATCACACAACTTGCTCATGGTCACACATCGTTCTCAAAGTATCCACCAATGAAACTTGATATCGATTTTTTCATCTGGCCATTGTGTTCAGAAACGTTTTTACTGAAATACAACATAACTTTTTTCCATTTAACCCATTGTCTTCATGTTTCCGCTCATGAGACTGCAAAATGCACCACTAACAACAGGGACAAAAGATCCACTTTCAAGGTTTGTGTCGACGTCGTTGGCTCAAGGGTCAAGAGCATAAAGTGTTTGAATTTTGTTATTAATATAGTTATGTGTTTATACGGAGAATTATCTTTAAATATACAGCTCTTGCGATCCACAATTCTAAAGGGGTGTTTTCCTACCCTTATTTTAGGGGCTAATTGGCCGAATATTAGACCTGAGATTGTACACCATATTATATCTAGGCTAAGCCTTTTTTTGGCTCATGTAATACTACTCCAATTACATTAGTTAAATATCTATTCGAACACATCCAAAGGCTTCGTAATGGAAGTTTAGTATGTTAATTAAATAATTATAAAAGGAATAAAAGGACTAAAAAGTGTTCGCTGGCCAAATCCATATGGCTAAACTTAGCATTTCTAAACATTAATTGCTTTTCTGAATGTGTTAAAGAGGTGTATGAGCTGTGGGGGTCAAGGAGACAACATGAACAAGCTAAGAAACTTATGTTCGACTATTTAATACATTAATTTAGTATTTACACATCCATAAACAATTGCTAAAGCCCTATATTTATATGCATGGATGGACCAACTTGGGACCAGGACTGTTTTGACATGTCCATTTTTTTCACCTCCACTTTTTGTTGCTGTTGTTGTATTCTTAACCTGCTATGCCTTATGCTTTTTTCTAGGGGAGGATCGGAAGCCAATCAAAGTTTGCGTGATCTTAATGGCAATGTACATCAAGAATGGTTATATACAATATCTCGAATGGGTAAGATTGAGACATACAGGCACCACGCGAGCTTCCAGTCGCGCCACTTTGTATAAAGGTTTGTAGGTAAGAACTTCTGCACCGTAATTACTTGATGTTGAAACCTTTTATTTTATTAGAACTGAAAGATGAATCTAATGATTCTACTTTCTTTGTAGTTATACATTTTATGGTCTCATCAAAGATATTTGTTGTAGACATGCTTATGTTCCAGTCATTCTTGCGTCAAATATTTCTTCCGCTCATTCTATTGTTTTGATTGACCATTATGTTAGTTGGTTTTATTTAAGCTTGAGTAAAGGGCCAAAAGGATTAAAAAAATAATAATAATAATAAATAAATAAAAAAATAAATAATAATGTAGTTAAAGAGATAAGGTTTGTTGTATAGTAGTAGTATTTTTAGCTTTTAGAATGTAGAGGGTACGATAGGTGAAGTTATAAAAAGAGACATTCGTGAATTTAAGATTCACATATCCCTATTTCCGTATCAATGCTGATGTGTTTAGGGGTGTTTGGTTCTGATGGTATGAAAACACCTATTTCTTACTCACAAATAAACAACAGGTATCTACAAGGATGAACTACTTATACCTATCAAAAGTTTAGATCATATCTCTATTCTAATATTGTTTACTACGTTCGATGTCGAAAATGATCAAGATCAACAACCATAAGAGCTAATAGCAGGTCTTATTTTATACGAAAATGGACTTATAGGCAGGCAGCTCATTTCATTTGGTTCGGAAGAACATAACTTTGTACCAAAATATATCGTCACTTTCCATAACTGTTTTCCAACATCTAAAAAGAGCCAAGGTCAATCACTTTCAAAAGTTGGTTTGTACCTACCACGTCCTGTTTTCACACATGGACAGTTCTACGTGGCTCTTTCATACGTCAAAAGCAAAAGGGTTTGAAGGTTGTTATTTCGGATCCGGATGGTAATTTATCAAACACTACTACAAATGTAGTCTACAAAGAGGTTCTTTACGGTCTATGATCACATATCGAGAGGTATGTACCAAGTGGAATATGATGTGATTTATGCCGTTTTCTTTATTTTACATATATTATTAATCACACAAAATATTTTACTTACACTTTCTTCTTATACTTATTAGGTTATCAACAAATGCTCATTGCCTTACCAAGGCTGTCAAGATTTGTTTTTCATCTACATTATCAAGATTGGAGCACGCGTGCATGGCCGTTTATTACATTCTTAGTTATAAGCATTGTACTCTGTACTATTATTGATTTATTAGTTTATATTCCTTTCGAATAAATGATTCATCCTATTTACTTTGTGGTTTTTCCTTACTTTGTTTACACACACAAATTTTTATTGATTTATTATTATTATTTTTATTATTATTATTATTTTGCATGATCTCATCTAAAAACCCGCGGGTTACCAGAGGTCTATAAGCTAGTATACTTATATATGTATAAATACTAATAGACATATACTAAATCGGAGGCCCCTTCACATAATATTTAAAAAATGTTGTAAAAAATTTAATTAGACATGTATAAATATACTTAAATATGTATAATTACCAATGTACATATAATAAACCGAAAGCCCTTCACAAACGGGGTCTGTACGGTTGCACCACTTGCACATGTTAATCGTCACCACTGCTACCTCTTATGACATTATCAAAACTTATATTCATATTAATCAAAATCCAAATAAAACATACACTATTCAGTATGGGTGTGTATCCAAGTACAAAAACTCCTCATATCAATCTATCCTTAATAAAATTATGCACTCAAATTAAAACATTAGCATGAATCGTATCAAAACTATTAATATCGCCATGAAACTTATTAACCGATATCACATTCATTTCTATAGTCAAAGCTAAAAATCAAAAAAATTAACAGTAAAATTACGAACACTTGTGACATAAAAAGCCCTTGGATTAAAATCAACAAATTAGACATTTAAAATAAAACCATCTTCGAAATGTTGTTTGTGATCGATAAAGTAAACTAATTATAAGAAGCTGTGAGCAATGATGAATATAACTAAACAGATTATCGGCGATGACGTCATTCGTTATGATGAGACCGGAAATGATTATTTGGATCTGTTCAAGGGAGTGTTTCGGAGTTTGGACTGTCTTAAAATACCAAATTACCCTTTAGTTGCATAACTGACTAGCGAAATGAGTCATGCTACTATGCTAGGACAATGGACGTGTCGTCGTTTAATAACTTGTCATCCATGTTCGTCATTAACTTATCTTTCTAAACACTTTGATGCCCACATAACCTTGAATAATTCTCGTATACATTTTCCAAATATTAACTACGAGTACAAGCAAACGAGTTAGGCGATATCAAAAACTTTAACAATAGAAACATGTTTGTCCCACATAGGCTAAAGAAATAAAACTTTGCTAGTTAATATACCATACTCCATATAAGTACCTTGTTTCTAAATTAGTATTATGTTTTCATGCTTGACAAAATCTTCTTGCCAATTAGTAGGTTGAACTTTTGTCATCACGAAAAAATAATATGTATTCTTAACTTTTTTTTGAAATAGCGTTTGAAGTTTGTAATTATAATAACTATTGGCACCTCTAGACTCTAGTGAAACATATGATAAATTTGAGTGAGTCATATGACGCAACATTAAACAAATATTATATGTCTTACTAAAACTATACTATATAAGTTGGTAATTAAAATTTCCAACTTAATCTTACTTTTAATTATTACCGTCATGCATGATGTTCATATGCTTTATTCCGTTTAACTACTAGAATTGATTCGTTTACGTATATTAGTTGATATTGACAATAATTAACTTTTTAAAAAACTATTATAAATTTGTGGTTTTCAAACATCTACTCCATATATATCATCTCACAGCAATTAGGATCGATTACTTCATGATGTTCTAATATGATCATAAGAAAATGAGTATGAAAAAGTAAAGACATAGGGCATGTTCGGTCAAGTTAGTTGAATTTGTAGCTTATATTCTATGATAAAAAGTCATTTTTAGGTCAAATATGTTATAACCGTGTTAAGAAATATAAAAAAACTTAACCACTATTTTATCAGTACGTGAATTAGAATAAACGTTTTTTTTTTAAATAAAAGTTATCGCCTAAAACAAAAATAAAAAACTATTATAAATAGCATTTTTATCATGTTCACAACACGTATTCGGTTTTTCTTATGAAAAAACGTTGTTTACTAATATTGCATCATTTCATATGCAATTGTATTTGTTGATACTGATATGATAATACCTAGTTATCTTCGAACTATCCATAACAACCCTGGCCTTAAAACTCAAAAACTAGAGGACCTATATTCGATAGACGTGTTGTCGTGTTATAAGCTAGATTGCTAGGACAATAGACGTGCGTCGTGTTATAAGCTAGATAAGCAAATTTAACAACCAGTGGACGAATGTTACTAAGTTAGATAGATTGCTAGGACAATAGACGCGCTGTCGTGTTATAACTCTTGTCATCCATGTTTGTCATTGACTTATCATTATGAACACTTCTATGCCTCGAACAATTATATATATGCATCAGTTCACTTTTTCACCATGTTCAAAATATGTATTTGATTGCATGTAAGTGTACAATTATATAAAAATGTCTTTGTTGATGTTGATATGATATTCTAAACCATGGACCTAAAACTCGAAAACTATAGACCTATATTTACTCATCTTCGTTAGTAAGCATAAAAAAGCACCTTCGACAAGCGAAATGACTCATACTACAATTCTAAGACGATTGACATGTTGTCATATAACTCATCATCCACGTTTCTCATTAACTAATGATCATTACGAACAAGTTAATGCCCACTTATTGTATATTCTTCTATTTTTGCTTTGAACCTTGAGTAATTCTCGTATATATTTCACAAGTACACAACCACAAGTAGAAGCAAACGAGGTTAGCTGATACTAAAAGTTCTAACACTAGAAACATGTTTGTTCCACATAGGCTAAAGAAATAAAACTTTGCTTGTTAATATACCATAGTGTATATGAGTTATTAGTGTCTAGATTAGTATTGTGTTTTCGTGTTTGGCAAATCTTCCGGCTAAACTAAAGAATTAGTCGGGGGTATATGTCATTGCGGAAAAATAATATATACTCTTAACTTTTTATTGAAATAGCATTTCAAGTTAGAATTAATAGTAACTATTGGTGCATTGAGCGACGATGATAAATTTTTTTCCTACCCTCGTGTGAATTGGTTGAAATTAATGACACCTGATAAATTTAGAATAAGTAATTATATTCATATTTTTTATTCAGCTTAACTACTAGAATTTCATGATTATCAATTCATTTACATATATCAGTTGATAGTATTACTGCAGTGTTAAAAGCTAAAATGAGTAGTGGGGAGGAACTGAAATAGGGACATCAATGTTAAAAGCTAAGTGGCTAATCAATTAGCAAAGTGAATTGATTTACGCACATAATGTTTTGATTATGAATCAAAAGATTTTACTGTATATATATTTTGCGTTAATTGTTTGTACATTGTAGTGTGCAAAACAATAATCAATATGTGTGAATCATCTCCAATTTATTTTATTTTTTTTATTTTTTTTTTCCTAACGCCATTTCCTATGTTAACTTTCAACGAAAATTGTCATTTTCCGTAAAGTACACGAATGCTTTTAAAAGCGAGTCTTTGAGTGGTTCAAGCTTTATCTTCCAAATATTATTACTTTTAGGGCCGGATATATAGTTTGGTTAATATTAACAATTATAAACTTTTTAAAAACATGTTCTAAATTCGTGGTTTTCGAACATCTACTCCATATATATCGTCTCACAACAATTAGGCTTGATTACTTCATGATATTCTAATATAATTATAACAAAATGAGTATGAGAAAGTCAAGACATAGGGCATCTTTGGTCAAATTAGTTAGAGTTTTAGCTTATATTATATGATAAAAAGTCATTTTTAGGTCAAACATGTTGCAATCGTGTTAAGAAATACAGAAAAACTTAACCGTTATTTTACTTGTATGTAATTGAGAAGAAACTTAGCCATTCTGTATTAATAAGCACATGCATTTAGCAATCTAGCAGCTAGATTGCTAGGACAATGACCACTTCTATGTCAGTTTTATAACTCTTGCCATCCATGTTCATCATTGACTTATCACTATGAACACTTATATGCCTCGAACAATCGTATATAGCAGTTTCAGTTTTTCACCTTGATCAAAATACGTATTTGATTTCCTTATCATAAAACCACGTATGTAAGTGTACAATAAGTTTATCGAAATGTCTTTGTTGATGTTAATATGCTAAACCATGGATCTCAGACTCAAAATATAGAGGACCTTCATCATCATTAGTAAGCATAAAAAAGCACATTCAACTAGCGAAATGACTCGTGCTACGATGCTAGGACAATGGACATGTCAAGTGTTTAATAACTCATCATCCATGCTCGTCATATTAACTTATTGTATATTCTTCTACTAACTACTTATATTACGTTTTGAACCGTAAATAATTCTCGTATATATTTCACAAATACACAAGTACGAGTAGAAGCAGAGGTTAGGCAATATCAAAATTTTTAACATTGTCCCACATACGTTAAAGAGATAAAATTTTGCTAGTTAATATACCATGGCATATATGAGTACTACGTGTCTAGATTAGTATTATGTTTTCGTGATTGGCGAATCTTCCAGCTAAATGAGAAAATTAGCCCGAGGGACTTTCCCTTACGAGAAAATAATATAAAATCTTAACTTTTTATTGAAATAGTGTTTGGTGGAGTTTGTCATTTCGAATAAATAATATAAAATCTTAATTTTATTTTATTGAAATAGTGGTTGATGTTAGAATTAATAGTATTTTTGGCGACTCGAGTAAACATATGATTTTTCTAGTCTTTACTACTTATAAATAGTGTATTTGTGTTCTTAAAAGTGAGTAAAGCGTTTTGTTTAAAATAGCCCTTTAATACCTCTTAATACTCCTTCCTTAATAAAATTTTAAATACCGTGAGATTTGAAACATGCACGCTTGATAATAGTTACTCTTACTTTTAAATATTACTGTCATGCATGATATTTATATCTTTTATTCAGTTTAGCTAATAGAATTTCGTTATTATCGATTCGTTTATGTATACTAGAAGGGTACCCGCGCAATGCGGCGGCGGGTACCCTGTGACAATTTGATGCCAAAATACACTTTTTTTTTCAACCATTACATAATAATTTAAAATACATTTAAAAACATTATAAATATTCGAAGTCAGTTAGAAGTCGACACTTAAATATATTTAATTTTCAGGATGTTACAAGTCTAAATTTTTAATAGCAAAATTAATACATTTAACTTTGGGTTGAAACCTCTTCATATGTAACTTTCTTTTTGTGGAAATGTTTTTGGTCTTATTTTTTAAGACTTCTAAATTTAGATGGTCTAAATACATTATAATGTAGTAAAGATTAGTTGAGTTATGAAATTAAACAGGCTAAATAAGAAAACACACCCCCTTATAACCGAAACCATATATGTAATTTTAGTTTATGAAAAATTATTTTCTTCACCAACTTATATAAAAAGAAAAATTAAAGAAGAATGAGTAATGGAGAACTTCTAAGGACATCAACGTTAAAGCTAAGTGTCAAACCAATTTGCTGAGACACGTTGATTCTTATCGTATATACATATCAAAAGTGTAGATCATATCTCTATTCTAACATCGTTTACAACATTCGTTGTCGAAAATGATCAAGGTCAACAGCCATAATGGGCTAATAATAGCAGGTCTTATTTATAACAAAAATGGACTTATAGGTAGGCAGCTCATTTGGTTCGGAAGAACATAAGCTTTGTTCGAAAATATATTGTCACTTTCCATAATGGTTTTCCAACAATAAAACTTGATTACATTATGATACTCTAATATGATTATAGAAAAAATGAGTATGAAAAAAAAATAAGACATAAGGCATGTTTTGGTCAAATGAGCTGAAGTTGGAGCCTATATTCTAAGCCAGAAGCCGAAGTTTATATATCTTTAGAATACACTGCAAAATACATCCTCGTGATTTGTAAATTTTCACACTAAATATTCATGTCAAAAACTTTTAGCAACCATCATCCATCCGTTAGTAAAAGGTAGACATAATACATCGCTAAAAACTAACGTTGTACAACCAAGAATAGAACCAAACGAGGTTAGGCAATATGAAATTTGTAACACTAGAAACATGTTTGTCCCACATAGGCTAAAGAAACAAAATTTTGCTAGTTAATATACCATAGCGTATATGACTACTTCGTGTCTAGAATAATATTATGCTATCGTGTTTGGCAAATCTTCCGGCTAAATAAAAGAATTAGTCAGAAGAAATTGCTTAACCGATGAAATAATATGTAAGCTTAACTTTTTATTAAAATAATGTTTGAAGTTAGTAATTAGAGTAACTATTTGCACCTCTAGTGAACAATATATGATGATAATTTTTTGCCCTACATTCATATATATGAATCGGTAGAACTTAGAAGCAAGAAATGACACTTGATATAATAGAAATCAGTTATATGATGCTGCATCAAACAAATACTATATGTCTTACTAATTGGGATTTAAGATTTCGAACTTATTCTTACATCTATACTACTTTTAACATAGGAATGACTCTCTCTTCAAAAAATTCAGATGTACAAAAAATGATGCATGGTTTACAACACTTTAAAGCAAGCAATTTTCATAATTACAACAACCAAAGCATTGTGTACAACAAAAACTAGCATGAATCGAAATTCAGACCACTTTCCTTAAAATTCTACATTAATAGCATTAAAAACACCCCTACACCCAATATTACAATCATTAAAACACAATGTACAACCCTCATTCTACATTAATAACATTAAAAACACCCCTACACCCAATACTACAATCATTTAAACATAATGTACAACTCTCATTCTACATTAATAACATTAAAAACACTCATACACCCAATACTACAATCATTTAAACATAATGTACAACCCTCATTCTACATTAATAATATTAAAAAACACACCTACACCCAATATTACAATCATTTAAACACAATTTACAACCCTCATTTTATATTAATAGCATTGAAAACACCCCTACACCCAGTATTACAATCATTTAAACACAATGTACAACCCTCCATCTTAACTTAGACACGAACCTATGACCAAGACTCGACTCAATAAAACTCAAGTCGATACACAAGGCTGTGAGCTCAAGCTCACGGCATCCTTTGTTTTCGCGACTCAATAACAATGACAACAACAAAAAGAAAGAAAATGATACCAAACAATTATTTAGCTTCATATTTATTAGTTTTAATATTTATTTAACAAAAAACTCTTGAAAATTCATGTACTTATCCCCCACCGTCGCTAGAACGACAAAATGGGTGGTGGGTTTTCCTACCTTCGACCGCCGGTATCAACAAAACGAGAGTGAGTTGGTGATGAACTCGAGCTGTGGTGGTGTTAATCATGATGTTGGGAGGTGTTTCTTGGCGCGTGATGTAAGTCAAAATGATGGGGAGGTTGTAAGGAGTGTGGTGGTGGTGGCAGTGAGTTTAAGTGATCGGCGATGGTGTTTGTTTGGCCCAAAAAATGACTGGAGAAGAAGAAATAGGGTGCGGCTGGTTTGAGAGAGAAAGACTGTCAAACCCTTAAGGAGGGTATAATAAGGCTTATATAGGAAAGTATTTTGCACATTGTGTGGACCCTATTGCAACCTTAGGGACAGATTGTAAATATATGCTAGGGTGGGAAGTGTAGTTTACCAAATCTTTTAGTATTTCGTTCTCGAAGCAAATTTAGGTGTCGGAATGACTTCCCATGACATTTTTATTAATTCCATCAAAAATTTTTATTTCAGAGTACCCGCCGCTGCAACGCGCGGGTACCCTGCTAGTTAAAATATTACGAGCAATAAACGTATGAACTCATAAATTGGAACAACGGCTAGATGATGAATGACATATGACTAACAAATATAATTATTAATTGTGTTACGTACTTTCGTATAATAACAAACATATTATTTTATTCACTTAGGGTAATGATCGAGTGAGAAGAAAACTTATAATGAGAAGGATGAGAAATATCTATAACTACATATTTGTGATGCGTCGACTTGAATTAAATGCATCTCTATTAATATAGATGCATCCCAATTACATTCGAAAGTAATTTTGAAGTGAAAACGATGCAAAATAGTACTTGCAACAAATTTGATTCTCAGAGGACGAAAAATACGTAGGATTTTCCTAACTTGCTAAAATGCATCTAATATATGTATATGTATATAATTTTTAGCTAGAAAATATATTATGTTGCATCTAAAAGATTAGGGATGCATTTAATTCAAGTCGATGCATCTCTAATATATGATTATAGTTATTTCACATCCTTCTTATTTTAAGAGTTTTTCTCATTTGATCCTAAGTCTATTCACTTAATTATCATTAACTTATCTTTCTAAGCACTTTGATGCCCAGTTATTGTATATTCTTCTACTTATGCTTTGAACCTTAAATGATTCTCATACATAATTCTTAAATATACAACTAGGAGTATAAGCAAACGAGGTTAGGCAACATCAAAAAATTACAAACATGTGTGTCCCACATAGGCTAAAGAAATAAAACTTTGCTGGTTAATATACCATGACGTATATGAGTACTTTGTTTTTAGATTAATATTATGGTATCGTGCTTGCCAAATCTTCCAGCTAAATGAAAGAATTAGTTGGTAGAAATTGTCATCCCGATGAAACAATATGTAATCTTAACTTTTTATTGAAATAGATAATAAATTTTTGTCCTACGTTGTTATAGTAACTATTGGCGCCTCTATTGAACATATATATTATTATAAATTTTTGTCGTACGTAGTTAGATTAACTATTGGCGCCTCTAGTGAACATGTATAGGATTATAAATTTTTGTCCTACGTTCATATTTATGAATCGGTAGAAGCTAGAAATGTCACTTGATATAATAGGAATCAGTTATATGATGCTACATTAAACAAATACTATACGTCTTACTAAATCTATAACTCCATAAGTGGATTTAAGATTTCCAACCGGTAAGAAGAAAAACTAAAATGAGAAAAATAAGAAGAATTTCTAGCCACACATTACAAATAAGGGAGAGATTTTCAAGGGGAGATGCATCTATTTTAATAGGTGCATCTGAAATGTGTGGTTGTTGTTTCTTCTTATCATTCTTAATTTAATTTTTCTTCTTATTTGATCCTAACTCTTCCAAGTTATTCTAACTTTTAAATATTACGAGCAATAAACGTATGGGGCTTTACTGTGATAAAGCTATTGGGCTAATTGGAAGATACCTAGTATTTGTGAAGCCTTTCCCCTATGAGTGGATTATTTAAGTAGGAAGATTATGGCAAGGGGTCGAAAACAGGGGTTTTGAATTTTCTAAACCAATTGGTGAAGGTTTACGTGTTTAGACTTTTAGTTTACGTTAGAACTTAATGTTTGGGTAGCATAGTGGCAGAAGGATTTGTGACCATCACTCTAACATGTGTAAAATCTCTAGTTCAATTTTTGTGAGGTTCAAATAATCCTGAAGTGTTCACGTGAACCTCATGAAAAAAGGAGGTCTTACCCGGCTTGAGTCTATGTACCAGTAGGTTCAAATCTCAAGAATTATCATGCCAAAAAATCGAAAACCTTTGTTTTAATCTCCTGTCGTGATTTTCTTTACTTAGCTTGAAACAAACGTGCAGAAAACTTTTATTTAGCAATTTGTAATTGATAAAGTTAATAGATATATGATTTCAAGCAGAACACTGGAAAATGGACATGTGGATTTATAACTCTTTTCATCCATGTTCGTCATTGACTTATCATTACAAACACTTTTATGCCTCGAAGAATCATGTATAGCAGTTTCAGTGTTTCACCATGTTCAAAATATGTATTTGATTTTCTTATGAAAAAACCACGAATGTAAGTGTACAATTACATCAAAATGTCTTCGTTAATATTCAGAGCTAAATCATGTACCTAAGACTCGAAAACTATAGGACCTATATTTGCTCATCTTCGTTAGTAAGCATAAAAAAGTACATTCGACTAGCGAAATGAGTCATGCTACTATGCTAGGACAATGGACATGTCAATTGTTTAATAACTCATCATCCATGTTCGTCATATTAACTTATCATTACGAACACGTTAATGCCCACTTATTTGTATTTTCTTCTACTTATGTTTTGAACTTTGAATAATTATTTTCTCGTAAAAAGATACATATAGATACATATATGATTTCACAAATACACTAGAAGCAAACGAGGTTAAGCAATATCAAAAATCTTAACACTAAAATTATGTTTGTCCCACATAAGTTAAAGAAACATAACTTTGCTAATTAATATACCATAGTGTATACAAGTACATTGTGTCTAGATTAATATTATGTTATGAGTTAGCAATCCTTTTGACTAAATGAAAGAATTAGTCGGTGGAAATTGGCAATCCGATAAAATAATATGTACTCTTAACTTTTTATTGAAATAGTTTTATTGAAATAGCGTTTGAAGTTAACAATTATGGTAATTATTGGCGCTTCTAGCGAACATACGGTGATTAATTTTTGTCCTACGTTCATATATATGAATCGGTATAAAGTAAATGACATTTGATAAAATTGAAATCAGTTATATGATGCTACATTAAACAAACAGATGCTACTACACGTCTTATAAATCTACACTTCATAAGTTAGTAATTAAAATTTCCAACTTTACTCTTACTTTTAAATATTACTGTCGTGCATGATGTTTATATTTTTTATTTAGTTTAACTAATCGATTAGTTTATGTAAATTAGTTGAGTTATGAAATTAAACGGCTAAATAAGAAAACACACACCCTTAGAGCATCTCCTATGGTAAACCTTTTAAAAAGGTTTATAGAATTTCCATGTCATAGGCTCTAAAATTTCTCATTCTATAAACCTATTATCACTATGCATAAACTTTTTAAAACTTTATAATTTAATTAATGAGGTATTAAAAGAATTACATGTATTTAGTTGCAATGTAAAGGTCTATAAACTTAGACCTATTTCATTCCATATCATCATAAACCTCATCTCACTATGGTGACTCAGTTTATAAACCTCTTCAAATTTTATAAACCTTTTCATGAAACTCTTATAGTGGATGCGCTTATAAGAAATATAAGTATAAGCTTGATGTTATACACATAACATATAAATAATTTATTTCATTATTGTTTATTAGTAACCGAAACCATCTTAACTACTTATAATGTAGATTTAGTCAAAGGGGAAAAGTGGAACTGAATTTTCAGTCAATCCCCATTTTGCCCTTCTATACTATAAGGGTGAGAGAAAATGAATTGTGTAATTAATGCTTTTATTAAAACACCCCATAACTTAAAATTACAATAATTTATTCATATGATATAACCAATTAAAAGCATCTATATCAAATTAAAAACAATCAATTAAAACACCCCTTACTAAAAAAAATACAATAAAATTTTCACAATATACAATTTAAACAAGCTACAACATAATATAAAATATAAAATATAAAATAATTAAACACACTAATTAATGTTATTTTTAAAACACCCTAAAATGAAAAGTATATGTTATTATACACATTATCCAAATTAATAAAACAAACAAAACTTTATACAAGCTAACAAGTTGATGTTGCATATAGTTTTGAAAACTGGACCGGACTAACGGGTTCAACTGGGAAAAACATATAGTTTTGAAAACTAGACACGACGGGTTCAGTTATTAAAAGCATGACTCGGTTTAAATCGACCCATTTTTCGACCGGAACGATTCAACTGGGTTTCAAAACATTATGTTGACATGAGCTTAAGTATCAAAGTCAATAAGTCAACAAAGTCAATAAGTCAATAAGTCAACACATTTAATCCCTAAATCTTCAAACTTTTATTAGAGGTGACAAAACGGGCGGGCACGGGCACAAGCTAAAATGGCACGTGTTAAAACGGGCACGGGCTAAACGGACAAATTGACAAACGGGCACGGGCTAAAACGAGCAAATTATAATTCAACTATTAAAACCATTCGGAACAGTCCTAAAAACCCCTTTAATTCATCTTGTAAAAAAAGATCAAACATCTAAGTCTTAACTATATTTAATTATTTTTTCTTAAAAAAAATAGAGTATTAAATGAATAAAAATGCAACTAATTAAATATATCTATCAATTAATTAGAGTATTAAATAATTATGCATAAAATAGTTAATAAATGAGATAAATTAAAATTAAAATAGTTGGAATGTTTTATAGTTACCAGTGACAAGTGAATTGGTCGGAAAAAAAATGAGAGTAATTGCTTGAAAGTTGAATTGTGTGATTCGAAAGCCCATCTAATAATATCTATTTTTATCTTTTGCCTGTAAGAGCCCATCAAATAAATGCAAGGGGGCAAAAAACGCCCCAAATTTTTAAAAAAGTGTCAAAAATCGCCCAAAAATTACAAATTGAGCATGATTTGCCACCCCTAACTTTTATTATTTTTCATTTATAACCCATAAACTTTCTTTTCCGATCTGTCGTTATAAAATCCCGTTGCTATGCACGGGTATTCGTCTAGTATTACAAATGGATATATGTAATTTGTGAAAAAGTATTTTTTTTTCACCAACTTATATAAAAAGAAAAATTAAAGAAGAATGAGTAATGGAGAATTGTTCCAAGGACATCAACGTTAAAGCCAAGTGTCAAACCAATTTGCAAAGACACGTTGATTCTAACATCATTTACAATGTTTGTTTTCGAAAATGATCACGATCAACAACTATAACGGGCTAATAACAGCAAGTCTTATTTATAAGAAAATAGACTAATAGCAGATCTAACTTCAACCCATTTGGTTCGAAAGAACATAACTTTGTACGAAAATATATCGTGACTTTCCATAATGGTTTTCCAATATCTACTCCATATTTATCGTATTATGATACTCTAATATGATTATAGAAAAATGAGTATGAAAAATATAAGATAAGTCATGTTTGGTCAAATGAGTTGAAGTTAGAGCTTATATTCTAAGACTGAAGCTGAAGTTTATATATCTTTAGAGTACACTGCAAAATACATCATTATGACTTGTAAGTTTTCACTCTAAATATCACTGTCAAAAACTTTTAGCAACCACCATCTATCCGTTAGTAAAAGGTAGACGTAATATATCTCTAAAGACTAACATTGAACATTTTTCTCCGCTATCTTGGTTATCTACCGCAAGTCAAATACACCTTTTGATGGCATCACTCCCAAACATCTTTTTATTTCATTTCGTGTTTTTCTTTTCACCATCTCCGTTATCTTCGTATATATTTCACAAATGCACAACCAAGAGTAGAAGCAAACGAGGTTAGGCAATATTAAAAGATTTAACACTACAAACATTTTTGTCCCACATAGGTAAAAGAGATAAACTTTTGCTAGTTAATATACCATATTGCATATGAGTAATTCGTGTCCAGACTAATATTATGTTATCGTGCTGGGTAATTCTTTCGTCTAAAAGAATGAATTAGTCGAATGAAATTAACAAAGCCGATAAAATAATATATACTCTTAACTTTTTATTGAAATGGCGTTTGAAGTTAACAACTATAGCAAATATTGGCACCTCTAGTGAACGTATGATGATAAATTTTTGTTCCATGTTCATGTGAATCGATAGAAATTAAATGACACTTGATAAAATTGGAATAAGTTAATGGATATACGTCTTACTAAATGTATACTCCATAAGTTGGTAATTAAAATTCCCAACTTCTTCTTACTTTTAAATATTACCGTCATGCATGATATTCATATATTTTATTCAATTTAACCACCAGAATTTCGATATCATCGATTTGTTCATGTATAATGGTTGAGTTATGAAATCAAACGGCTAAAAAAATCATTTTAGTCATATAACAAACAAATCATTTTAGTCACTTAACTATCATTAAATGGTAACCTAAATCGTATTAAAAATGGATGCATGTAATTAATGAATAAGCATATACTTCGCCAACTTATATAAAGAGAGAAACTAAGAAAAATGTCAAATCAATTTACAAAGTGAATTGATTTATGCAGATAACTTTTTGATTATGAATTAAGCAATTTTATTGTATATACATTTAACGTTAACTGCCTGTACATTGTAGTGTGCAAATCAATAACCAGTGTGTGCAAATTATCTCCAATTTTTTTCCTAACAACGTTTGCTATGTTTACTTTGTACGGAAATTGTCAATTTTCCTAAATTACACGAATGCTTTAACGGGTCGCTTGGTGGTTTAAGATCGGATATATAGCTCAATTAATATTGACAATTATTAACTTTTTTTTAAAATATATTTTAAATTTGTTGTTTTCGAACATCTACTCCATATTTATCGTCTCACAACAATTAGGCTTGATTACGTTGTGATATATGATTATAAGAAAATGAGTATGAAAAAGTAAATACATAGGCCATGTTTGGTCAAATTAGTTGGAGTTGTAGTTTATATTCTATGATAAAAAGTCATTTTTAAGTCAAATATGTTTGAATCGTGTTAAAAAATAATAAAATATAAAAAAAGGAAAAAAAAAACTATTATTTTACCGGTACATAACTAAGAAACTTTTTTTCCCGTTTCAAAGAGTTATTGCTTAAAACAACAATAACAAATGACCATAAATAGCATTTTTACCATGTTCACAATATGTATTTTGTTTTTTTCTTATGAAAAGACCTTGTTTACACACAATACTGCAATCATTTCATATGGAAACCTCTTTGTCGATATTTATACGGTAACACCTAGTTATTTTTGAACTACGAGTAACAAACACGGCCCTAAACTCGAAAACTAGAGGACCTATATTCGATCATCTTTTCTATTACGCATAAGCACATTCAACAACGATAGACGAATCCTACTATGCTAGATTGCTAGGATAATGAACATGATGTCGTTTTATGACTCTTGTGATCATCCATGTTCGTCATTAACTTATCATCATTATGAACACTTTGATACTCATTATTGTAAGTTCTACTACTAATGCTTTAAACCTTGAACGATCATATATAGCAGTTTCAGTTTTAAAATGTTCACAATATCAACTTGTTACATGCTTAAGAAAAAAAGCATAAAAAAGCACATTCAATTAGCGAAATGACTCATGCTACGTTGCTAGGACAATGGACATGTCGTCGTTTAATAACTCGTCATCCATGGTCGTAGTTTGATGCCTACCTATTGTATATTCTTCTACCTATGCTTTGAACCTTGAATAATTCTCTTTGTATATATTTCACAAATACACAACTACGATTAGAAGCAAATGAGGTTAGGCGATATCAAAAATTTTAACTTAGAAAAATGTTTGTCCCACATACGCTACAGAAACAAAACTTTGCTAGTTAATATACCATAGCATACATGAGCACTTGAATTGTGTTGTGTTTAGTGTTATGTTTTCGCGGTTGGAGAATCTTCTCGCTAAATAAAAGAATTAGCCGGAAAGACTTCTTCAACACGAAAAAATAATATGTTATGTTAACTTTTTATTGAAATAGCGTTCAAGTTAGTAACTATAGTAAGTATTGGCACATCTAGTGAACATATGATGATAAAATTTTGTTCTACGTTCATATAAATGCATCGGCAGAAATTAAATGACACTTGATAAAATTGGAATTAGTTAAATGACACTACATTAAACGAATACTATACGTCTTGCTAAATCTAGTTAATATATCATAGTGTATATAAGTACATTGTGTCTAGATTAGCATTATGTTTTCATGCTTGGCAAATCTTCCAGCTAAATGAAAGAATTTGCAGGAAGAATAATAACGTACCCTCCGCTCTGCTAACGAGCGTTATCGTCACTTTGGTACTTAGCTTACCATTTGTACAAAGGGTAATGATGTACCCTCCTAAAGGATGAAGCGTACACCTTCGTCCTACACATAATGGCGGCGTGAAGTCATTCACAATGGCTACCACAAGGGAATCCGCCAACCTTCACCCAAAGCACTCATAGTGTCTAACCTCCGTCATTGTTCGGAGGGGGCCTCCGTCCCTCTTCGGAGGAGCCTAATTCATGACCTGGTCTTACCCACGTCCTCTCTTTCTCCTTAACTCCCCCGTTAATCCAGGAAGAGTGGGGCATTAAGCCCTAGCGCTAAAAACGTGTAAATACTCTCCAAGGCTGTTTCTTCACCTATAAATAGTCTTGGACGAGTCATAATTGTGGTATGCAATCACCCCTGCTTCATTTTACTACAACTTCATTAAACTTATCATACCGAATACTTATTCACACGCCGGAGGTGGTTTGCAGGGTCCAACCCCTGCGCAATCACTTAACGTAGTGTCTTCGATTTCTTATTTTCAGGTTATCTTGCACTCGACATCACCACCATCACCCCCAATTCCGTTAATCACCATTAACGGCCTGGTATGTGCAACTTTTTGTACAATCAGTGGCGCCATCCATGGGACCCGCAACAATAAGTCCTATTTTTCCGAGTCAAATAACCGTTTTCCATAAATAACGGTTGATTTCAACCGCAATTCCCTACATCCTTGGTACTACATGGAAACACCACCGAAATCTCCACTTTTATCTCAAATCATGAGATTTTTATCCAACCACAAACTTTACGTTTACCATTTCAATAGCTTTTGTCGGGTTTAAACGGAGCAGTTTCTGCTACGGCCTATGTTATGTTCTGAATTAGAGAAGAAGGAGCCTTTGTTTCAGTTCGTTTTATAAAGAAGACCAAAATCTAAGAGCCTTCATATGGGCCTCTGTTTCAGTTCGAAGAGCCTTCATATGGGCCTCTGTTTTAGTTCTTTTTATGAAGAAGACCCAAATTTAAGAGCCTTCATATGGGCCTCTGTTTCAGTTTGTTTTATAAAGAAGACCCAAATTCAAGAGCCTTTATATGGGCCTCTGTTTCAGTTCATTTTATAAAGAAGGCCCAAATTCAATAACCTTCGTAGGACCCTCTGTTTGGGTTTATTTTATGGAGAAGGTTCAAATTCAATAATCTTCATAGGAGCCTCTGTTTTAGGGTTCGTTTTATGAAAAGGTTCAAATTCATCAACCTTCATATGGACCAATGTTTGGGTTTCTATTATGAAGAAGGAGCCTCTATTTGGGTTCATTTTAAGATGAAGGGTCAAATTCAACAACCTCTGTGGCAATCTTCGTGACCTTTATCGTAGCCTCTGTTGCAGCCCTCACAGTAGCCTACAACCTTGGTGGTAGCCTTTGTAGTAGCCTGCAACCCATGTGGCAACTTTTGTAGCAGCCTGCAACCTCTGTTGCAGCCCTCACAGTAGCCAACAACCTCGGTGGCAGCCTTTGTAGCACCCTGCAACATCTGTGGCAGCTTTTGTAGCAGCCTGCAACCTCTATTGCAGCCCTCACAGCGGCCTACAACCTCTATTACAACCTCTGTCGTAGCCTCTGGCGCAACCTCTGCTCGGGTTTGTTCGAAGGAGAAGGCTCGAAATCAATAGTTCTTCGTTCTGGTATTCATGGCAACTTACGTTGAAACCTTGGTGAGGGTTCATTTAAAGAATTAGAACAGATAATGGGACATTCAAGTACGGTTGGAGCCTTCCTTCACACAAAGCCTATCACAAGATAGGAAACAAAGACCGTGCAACGATGACAGAGGATACCCTTCGTCAATCTGGTATGTTTTCTACGAAATTAATATGCTATATTGCCTCTGTTTCACTACAAAGCATATTACCTACATATGTAACTTTTGATGTTTATTAAGAACACTAGAAACCATCTTTTAATGAATCTCTACATATGACACAATGACCATTGGAGATTGTACAACATTGACAGAGGATACCTTATCTTCCTAGAACCTATGTTAGAGCTTTAATGTTTATTTTAGCATAAAACACAATCCATGCATATTAAATACATGATGTTCGTGAATAAGCTTTAAGTAACTTTCTACTAAGCTTTACCATGTCACCTGTGACGATAAGTCCATTGTAGACAAAGCCTCTTTTGACAAGGCATTTCACACAAGCTCTGTTGAGATGACAGAGACTCGCATTTGTGTACTAGATAGTAACAAAATTAATCATGGAACTTATATACTATTATTATATACTTTGATATGACTACGGAGCATATCATATGCTGACATAAGCCTCTGTCTACACAACTACAGAGCGTAGCCTCTGATTCATAAGTGTCTTTGTCGACACAATTACAGAGCATAGCCTCTGCTCACATAATTTATATGCGTCTATGTAGACAAAATTACAGAGCCTCGACTCTGCTAGTATAATTACATAACCTCATTCCTTTTACATATAACACTTACCACTTTCAAAACATTTAGTTTGTGTTCAATTCATGTATTGCATTCTTCTCATTTTGAGAAAGAATCATTAATGGTAGGCGTCATAGTTTTCATTTCTTCAAATGATGTAATCCTCCCTACCCAATTAATGATATAACATATTTCCCTCGAATCTCTTGTTTTGTTTTATACAACAAAGATTTATTCAGCCAAGTAATTTAAGTTTCAATGTTCGAAGGATGATTCAAGATACTTATATCTTGTATACAAACAACATTCATTACAATTCACATTAACTTCCCTAAGAGTCTTAGGGTATTCCAAGCCCTTTGTACCGAAAGGACAAAGATAGAGTGGGTTGCGACCCTCTGTCAGCAGTCAAATTAAACGAATGCTAAAAATCTTGGTTCAAAGTACACACAATAAGGTTATCTATCTACTATAGCCTTAGGTTGTATATTAACATTAATAAATATTGTTAGAGAAGAGAAGAATGATAACAAAAGCGGGACACCATCCGTTATATGTAGATTTAAATATGCTATCATACGTAGCATAGGGCCGAAGCCCAAAAGACATAAATAAAAATTGTTCAAAGACGGGCCGAAGCCCAGAGAGCATAAAAGGTGAGGGAAATCATGTCACACCCTCGCCGAAAGCGGAAACACGAGGTGCAACGAATCAATATACATTGCCAAAGAGAAATAGAACAATACCATAATTTACATTAAAGGAAAAGTATATCATTACAACATTATTATAGCCGACCTTGGCAATTTAAAACATAAAGTTTGGTTTCCAAAAGATAGCATTTTAGTACATAATGATCCGTAGTGACATGTGAAAACTTCATTATGCAAAGACCTTGAAGAAAAGCTTACTGACGATCACCTGAAATGCATGAGAGAAAACGGGTCAACTATGAAAATAGTTGGTGAGCACACACGTTTTATATAATATGAGAAACCATTTGAGAAAGTTCACAAGCCAAAGGCGTTGTCAAGTATTATGTCTTGTAGTCAAGCACCTGCGGTCATAATGAGTCACAATATAAGCACCACATATATAATAATGTATGCCATGCAAAGCCCCTAATTAAATAATATGCGTCCCGTAACATAGTGGACGAGAGGTTGGCCGACCTCTAATAGCGCTATCCATACTACTAATAGGTGTCGAACAATGCGAATGTATGAACAGTACATCATACAACTATTATATACGATTAAGAACGCTCCAAACATGGGAGGCTTAGCACGCTCCACCAATAAGGCGAGACTTTAGGGTTAAGAACGCTCCACCAATAAGGTGAGACTTTGCACGCTCCACCAAAAATGGGGAGACTTTAGGTCATAGCACGTACAGTACATCAAGTTCAAAAGTTCAAGTTGAGTTCAAGAGTTCTAAACAAGTTATAAGGTCAAGACAAGTCAAAAGAGTTCATAATAATCAAAGGGTTCAAAACAATGTTCAAAGTATTCAAGTAATAATTCATGCATCCACCCCAAAGCGATTAAAATAGTTAGAAAAAGGGGTTCGTGAATACTCACCTTATGCAACAGATACAAAAGGCTAGTGATTGAATAGAAATAGGCTCGATTCCCTAACAACAACCTAATATGAATGAAGTGTTTCCAATGTAAGAAATGAAACAATGTTACACATGCGTATACGTACGTTATCCATACCACTTGTAGTTTTTGAAAATAACGTTTATCGTTTAGTGTTTTATTAGTAAATATAACGTTTTCGGCGAAGTTTAACCTTGTTCTAACTTTAGAAAAATATGTCCAAACGGCTTCACAAAACTAGTCGTGAAATATAGTACGTTAAGTGTTAATGTTCAAGCTCGGCGTTTTTAAAAACCTTGTAATAATGTCTAGATGTAGTCTTGTTTAACTTTTGATTGTACGTGCCTCGAACGATAAGAAATATAGCTCCAAATATTGTTACTTGAAAAATATAATGTTTAACACTTAGAAAATTCAATTATAGCAAAGCTGCCAAAAATATATATATTTCGTCAAAGTTCAAATGCTTGTATCTTCTTCGTTTTAAGCTTGTTTTCTACTTTCTTTATATCCCCGGAATCGTGGGACAACATACTAATATATTTTTGATAAGTCGGGATGGCTAGATTACGGCTAATGCTTCAGATTTGCCATTGAAAAACGTGGGACAGCAAGTAATTTTCTGAAAATATAGTTTTCGTCGCTAACATAAAAACATCGTATCTTCCTCATCGTAAATGATCTTTTAGCGATTCCAGCGGCTACGGTTTCGTTTTTGAAAGTATTTCCGGAATATGAAAACCAAAAATTCTCCACAGCCCCTGGATTTTCTGGATTTGGCAAAAATGGACAATAGCTTTTTAAAGTTGTCAAAAATCACTTTTCTAGTTTCAAATCCTTGTCAAAATCTCTTCAAAACACCACAAGACTAATCTAATCTTACCATATACCTTTTTAGGGTATCATGGGTTCCTAGTACTCATAAAATTAGTGGGATAACAAGGGGATGATCATAGGCTTAATATAAATTAATGAAAACCATATATACTTGAAAAGTGGTATCTTTAACATATATACTTGCATGTATGCTAAAATAAATTGAGAACCCATCATGTTATCATTAAAATCAAAGTATTAGATGATGAAAAACATTACTTGAAACTTACTTGATGATGATGGAGTGATTTGTAGCAAAATAGAAAGTTAATCCTAATGGTTTATATTTCAAAACCTAGAAATCTAAAACAAATGAAACAAGAATAACATTTGATCTTAAAAAAATTCCATGGTTCTTCCTTGTTGTTGTTCTTGTCGTGGATCACCAAGAGAGAAAGAGTGAATTTGTTGTGTAAAAAATGTGAAAATAAGCTAGTGATTTCCTTTTATAGTCCAAGGGTATTTTGGTAATTTCAATGCAAGGGCATAATGGTAATTTCAATGGATAATGATAATATCTAGATATTATTTAGATATTTTAGTAAGCATTTTAATTAGTAGTATCAGGTACATTGCTAATGCATAAAAATCGTAATTACGTAAATCGTCGTAATTATAAGTTTTTAACGATACGTTAAATAAATAAATTCAAAACGTCGGGTAAATTAATAATATAACTTTTATATCATTATAACGAGTGTAAAAATATGTTAGGACCATAGTCGGAATTGTCGGATCATTTATTCAAAACAATAGCTCATAGGATAACGTTTATTAGATAGATAACCGTACATATACAGGAATGATGCAACTCACGCATGAATGACAAACTTTCTCCGGGAGTGAATAGTGTTTCGTGAATAGTAAATTTTTTGAAACACATCTCAATATCACTAACCGACTCCAAAAACGATGAATAGTGAAATGATGAATAGTGTTGGTGAATAGTAACCGATGAATAGTAAATTTGAAAAGTTCAGGAAATAAATGAAGACGTGGAAAATTACGGGTTGTTACATTCTACCAGCCTTAAAAGGAATCTCGTCCTCGAGATTCAGTTCGTTCATTCTATAGATGTATGTGATCGTGGTCAAATTTGATGAGGCAACTAAGGTCGAAAACGCTAGGTCTCGGATTATATCAATGTCGTGAACTTCGTAAGAAATGGAAATAAGTCATGCACTCAAGATTAAGGGGTAGTGAAGTGAGGAGGTCGTTCAAGAAAATGTACCTGGTATGTTGTCATGGTTCTGCGGGGTTAAATGATTCCCTAGGAAGTAAGTTCTACCACGTGCAGGGGGAATCTCAATGTTCTGATCTTGAGGGCCTTCAACTGCTAACGCCAGATTTGGACGATTCTGTCCTTTGTTGGGAGTTCTTTTCAACTTTGGACAGGTATTCCTGAGATGATCCAAGCTTCCACACTCGTAACATGCTGGCCCTGGTCCTTGGTTCACAGTCCTGTTTGAGCAATTTCGCATGAAGTGGCCCGACTGTCCGCATTTGGTGCATCTTGGGCAGTCTCCTGAGTGGTGGTAGTTACATCGAGTGCACATAGGATGTGGACCGGCATATCTTCTGGGCCCTTGAGTTGTTGCTCCGTAGTTTCCCATTACTCGTTGTCTCTTGTCCTGTTGGTCTTGATCACGGCTTCTTTGTTGATCTTCATGTCTCTTTCATCCTCCATCGTTTCCTTTCGTTAGTCCACCAGACCTGATCACATCATTTGTCAAGCTGTATGCCATGCCCACAGCAGCTTGTAGAGTGGTTGGGTTTGATGAAGTGACATCCCTCCTGATTTCAGGGATCAACCCCCAAACATATCGATCAATCAGCTTCTCCACAGTGGAGACCATATGAGGAACCATCCTAGTCAGCTCATGGAAACGGGCCGTGTACTTGTCAACTTCTACTCCTACCATCAAGTGGTTCCAAAATTCTGCTTCCAGCTTCTGCACTTCATCTTTTCTGCAGTACTCGTCAGTTAGTAATTTCTTGAACGCTTCCCAAGATAATCCATTTGCAGCTTCCCTTCCTATGGTCTGTAGCTGGTTGTTCCACCAAGTCAATGCTCGACTCTGGAGTAGACCCGCAGAGAATTCAACCTTATCCCCTTCAGCACATTTCGTGATACTAAGTTTCGACTCAACATTCTCGAACCATGATAGCAGTCCAATGGCACCCTCGTTGCCATGAAATTCCATTGGCTTGCATGTCATGAAAGTCTTATAGCTGCATCCCTAACCGTTGTTCGAGGTACCTGCTCCATTATTAGTCCGTCCAGCATCAATGTGCGCAACAATCTGAGTGAGGAGGTCTGCTAATCCAGCAGCAGTGTCATTCGGGCCTTCATTCATTGCGGCCATGGTTCTATAATAGGCCAAAACATTGGGTTGAGTAAGGGATATATGATCGAAGAAAGATGACGTACAGTTACAAAGACAGTCGTGACATAGAGATCGAGATATGAAGAGAACAAATACATGCTTAATCTAACGAGGCGTAAGGTAGCAAAGAGAGATCATATACCTAAATGCATATATAAGGTACGGTAACACAAACTGAAACATATAAACAGGTTATACATACCCACCCGACCAATGCAATTTCAGGTGACCAGACTCTCTAGACCCGACCAGACATGATCTTTGACTACTACTCCCATCATCGCATGATTCTTCCTGAATTATACATAGGTGATCAGGCTATGCATACTTGAGGATTAATAATGCAATTCTAGGACTAGTCGACTCGTATGATTTTTGGTATTTAAGAAAAACATTATTTTGGTTATAGTTGCGATTTTTATTTTAGAAAAATCGGCATTCTCTATAACCTCTGGCTCTGATGCCAATCTGTCACACCCTCGCCGAAGGCGGAAACAGGAGGTGCAACGAATCAATATACATTGCCAAAGAGAAATAGAACAATACCATAATTTACATTAAAGGAAAAGTATATCATTACAACATTATTCTAGCCGACCTTGGCAATTTAAAACATAAAGTTTGGTTTCCAAAAGATAGCATTTTAGTACATAATGATCTGTAGTGACATGTGAAAACTTCATTATGCAAAGACCTTGAAGAAAAGCTTACTGACGATCACCTGAAATGCATGAGAGAAAACGGGTCAACTATGAAAATAGTTGGTGAGCACACACGTTTTATATAATAAGAGAAACCATTAGAGGAAGTTCACAAGCCAAAGGCGTTGTCAAGTATTATGTCTTGTAGTCAAGCACCCGCGGTCATAATGAGTCACAATATAAGCACCACATATATAATAATGTATGCCATGCAAAGCCCCTAATTAAATAATATGCGTCCCGTAACATAGTGGACGAGAGGTTGGCCGACCTCTAATAGCGCTATCCATACTACTAATAGGCGTCGAACAATGCGAATGTACGAACAGTACATCATACAACTATTATATACGATTAAGAACGCTCCAAACATGGGAGGCTTAGCACGCTCCACCAATAAGGCGAGACTTTAGGGTTAAGAACGCTCCACCAATAAGGTGAGACTTTGCACGCTCCACCAAAAATGGGGAGACTTTAGGTCATAGCACGTACAGTACATCAAGTTCAAAAGTTCAAGTTGAGTTCAAGAGTTCTAAACAAGTTATAAGGTCAAGACAAGTCAAAAGAGTTCATAATAATCAAAGGGTTCAAAACAATGTTCAAAGTATTCAAGTAATAATTCATGCATCCACCCCAAAGCGATTAAAATAGTTAGAAAAAGGGGTTCGTGAATACTCACCTTATGCAACAGATACAAAAGGCTAGTGATTGAACAGAAATAGGCTCGATTCCCTAACAACAACCTAATATGAATGAAGTGTTTCCAATGTAAGAAATGAAACAATGTTACACATGCGTATACGTACGTTATCCATACCACTTGTAGTTTTTGAAAATAACGTTTATCGTTTAGTGTTTTATTAGTAAATATAACGTTTTCGGCGTAGTTTAACCTTGTTCTAACTTTAGAAAAATATGTCCAAACGGCTTCACAAAACTAGTCGTGAAATATAGTACCTTAAGTGTTAATGTTCAAGCTCGGCGTTTTTGAAAACCTTGTAATAATGTCTAGATGTAGTCTTGTTTAACTTTTGATTGTACGTGCCTCGAACGATAAGAAATATAGCTCCAAATATTGTTACTTGAAAAATATAATGTTTAACACTTAGAAAATTCAATTATAGCAAAGCTGCCAAAAATATATATATTTCGTCAAAGTTCAAATGCTTGTATCTTCTTCGTTTTAAGCTTGTTTTCTACGTTCTTTATATCCCCGGAATCGTGGGACAACATACTAATATATTTTTGATAAGTCGGGATGGCTAGATTACGGCTAATGCTTCAGATTTGCCATTGAAAAACGTGGGACAGCAAGTAATTTTCTGAAAATATAGTTTTCGTCGCTAACATAAAAACATCGTATCTTCCTCGTCGTAAATGATCTTTTAGCGATTCCAGCGGCTACGGTTTTGTTTTTTAAAGTATTTCCGGAATATGAAAACCAAACATTCGCCACAGCCCTGGATTTTCTGGATTTGGCAAAAATGGACAATAGCTTTTTAAAGTTGTCAAAAATCACTTTTCTAGTTTCAAATCCTTGTCAAAATCTCTTCAAAACACCACAAGACTAATCTAATCTTACCATATACCTTCTTAGGGTATCATGGGTTCCTAGTACTCATAAAATTAGTGGGATAACAAGGGGATGATCATAGGCTTAATATAAATTAATGAAAACCATATATACTTGAAAAGTGGTATCTTTAACATATATACTTGCATGTATGCTAAAATAAATTGAGAACCCATCATGTTATCATTAAAATCAAAGTATTAGATGATGAAAAACATTACTTGAAATTTACTTGATGATTATGGAGTGATTTGTAGCAAAATAGAAAGTTAATCCTAATGGTTTATATTTCAAAACCTAGAAATCTAAAACAAATGAAACAAGAATAACAATTGATCTTAAAAAAATTCCATGGTTCTTCCTTGTTGTTGTTCTTGCCGTGGATCACCAAGAGAGAAAGAGTGAATTTGTTGTGTAAAAAAATGTGAAAATAAGCTAGTGATTTCCTTTTATAGTCCAAGGGTATTTTGGTAATTTCAATGCAAGGGCATAATGGTAATTTCAATGGATAATGATAATATCTAGATATTATTTAGATATTTTAGTAAGCATTTTAATTTGTAGTATCGGGTACATTGCTAATGCATAAAAATCGTAATTACGTAAATCGTCGTAATTATAAGTTTTTAACGATACGTTAAATAAATAAATTCAAAACGTCGGGTAAATTAATAATATAACTTTTATATCATTATAACGAGTGTGAAAATATGTTAGGACCATAGTCGGAATTGTCGGATCAATTATTCAAAACAATAGCTCATAGGATAACGTTTATTAGATAGATAACCGTACGTATACAGGAATGATGCAACTCACGCATGAATGACAAACTTTCTCCGAGAGTGAATAGTGTTTCGTGAATAGTAAATTTTTTGAAAAATATCTCAATATCACTAACCGACTCCAAAAACGATGAATAGTGAAATGATGAATAGTGTTGGTGAATAGTAACCGATGAATAGTAGATTTGAAAAGTTCAGGAAATAAATGAAGGCGTGGAAAATTACAGTTGTTACAAATCACTCCTCACCTACGATACTTAAAATCCTAAACAAGGGATATTATTTTAACATGCATAAAGGCCATAGCCTAGCAAAAGAAAGTAAGTAAATTGTGAAAGGACTACTACTTAGCTTAAATGAAGCCGTAAGCTTCGTATACATACAAAATATACGACCTTCGAGGTTCATATTACTTAATGATTAATCCTTGTTTGACTTTTTCATAAGGAGGTATTTCTTTTTAACTTTAAGTCGAAATCAATACATTTGAAGTGTATGCATCACTTTTGACAGAGGGGCTTTGTGATATACCTTCCGTTTAGTTTGAAGGTCTCCCCTCCATACTCACTTCGGATACTACATTCCGATACACTTGGCAAACCTCCTAAAATCTTTATTGGCGTAAAAGTAATCATCTTTGATCTAGTTACCAATTGGGAATTCGCCAATCGAAGCCTTAAGCCCTTCGGGGTATGGCCTTCGATGATATTTGGACGGGATACTACTAAGACCAAGTCAAACTCACGTTCACAACACTATCGAGGCTTTCCTAGCAAGATAGGGATCGTGGGACATTAACCAAGTGGTTACCTAAAATCATGGGACACCCCCATGATCCTCGGATCAGGTGCGGGAACCTGACAGAACCTAATACACATGCTCCTTATATAACTAAGGGTTGGACGACTACTTAAGTCTAATCTCACGCCTCCTACTAAGTCCTAACGTTAGACTGGAGGGCTTAATGGGGTATCTACCACGATAGAGTGGGCTATTAAAAACAAGTATAGCTACTTTTATATTGGATTTGATAAAACAAAAGTAGTAGAAATTGTTACCAAGTCTTTTTTAACAAAGCAATGATAAGTCTAAAGCCATGTACTCTTCGCACGCATAACATTAGACTGGGGGCTTGATAACGTACCCTCCGCTCTGCTAACGAGCGTTATCGTCACTTTGGTACTTAGCTTACCATTTATACAAAGGGTAATGATGTACCCTCCTAAAGGATGAAGCGTACACCTTCGTCCTACACATAATGGCCGTGTAAAGTCATTCACAATGGCTACCGCTAGGGAATCCACCAACCTTCACCCAAATCACTCATAGTGTCTAACCTCCATCACTGTTCGGAGGGGGCCTCCGTCCCTCTTAGGAGGAGCTTAATTCATGACCTGGTCTTACCCACATCCCCTCTTTCTCTTTAACTCCCCCATGATCTCCTAAAAACGTGCAAACATTCTCCAAGGCTGTTTCTTCACCTATAAATAGTCTTGGACGAGTCATAATTCTGGTATGCAATCACTACTGCTTCATTTTACTACAAATTCATTAAACTTATCATACTGAATACTTATTCACACGGCGGATGTGGTTCGCAGGGTACAACCCCTGCGCAATCACTTAACATAGTGTCTTCTATTTCTTACTTTTAGGTTATCTTGCACTCGGCATCACCACCATCACCCCTAATTTCGTTAATCACCGTTAACGGCCTGGTATGTGCAACTTTTTGTACGATCACTCATCTTTATTAGTAAGCATAAAAAAGCACGTTCGAATAGCGAAATGACTCATGCTACGATGCTAGGACAACGAACATGTCAAATGTTTAATAACTCATCATCCATGTTTGTCATATTAACTTATTGTATATTCTTCTACTAACTACTTATATTATGTTTTGAACCTTAAATAATTCCCGTATATATTTCACAAATACACAACTACGAGTTGAAGCAAAAGAGGTTAGGCAATTAATATCAAAATTTTTAACATTGTCCCACATAGGCTAAAGAGATCAAACTTTTCTAGTTAATATACCATGGCGTATATGAGTACTACGTGTCTAGATTAGTATTACGTTTACGTGATTGGCAAATCTTCCGGTTAAATGAAAAACTTAGCCGGATGATCGTGCCAAACCGAGAAAATAATATAAAATATTAACCTTTTATTGAAACTAGACTAGTACCCGTGCATAGCAACGAGATAAGTTTATGGGTTATAAACGAAAATAATGAAAGTTTGAAGATTTGGGGATTAAACATAATATTTTGAACCTGGTTCGACCCGGGTGGTTCAACTGGTTAAACCATTCCGGTCGAAAAACGGGGTCAAATTAGACAGGGTCAACCCGATTTTTTTACCATGTTCACAACATATATTTTGTTTTTCTTATGAAAAAGCCTTGTTTACGCACAATATTGCATCATTTACAATGAAAATATGTTTGTTGATGCTAATATGATTACACCTAGTTATTTTTGAACTATCCATAACCATGGCCTTGAAACTTGAAAAGTAGAGGACCTATATCGATCATCAATAAGCACATTCAACAACCAATAGACGAATGGCACTATGCTAGATTGTTAGGACAATGGTCACATGTCGTTTTATAATCCTTGTTCATTATTTCCTTATTATTCTGAACACTTTTTTATATGACTTGATCCACCCAATCTCATCTAAATTCATAAAGCTTACAAATTTCAAGCATTTCTGAAGCATACTTAGGGGTTGGCAATGCATCACTCACCTCATCACCCTTCACTCACAAACAACCAATCCCTTTATGTCACATCATCCTCCCACTTTTCCCTTCACTCACTCACTTTTTTTAAGCATCACATCGCTCACCCTTCACTCACTTCTTTTTTTTTTTTTCTTTTTACTTTTTTCTTAATTCTATTAAAATTATTAAAATTTATATGAGACTTCCTTTTAAAATTTGTATATTTTAAAGTTGTTGGTCTTACATATATTCAATAATTAAAATAGTAAAATAATGATAAGTCATAACATGTACTACTTAGGGGTCCAGCAACCCAACACACTAAATGAAGCCTAAGGCCCAAGCCCACCACTTTGTATAAAAGCAAAACACATAACCTAGCATCCACTTTGTGTGTGTTTTCATTTCCTGATATCTCTCAGCAGCCTACCCTTCGTATAAAACCAAAAATGGTGATGTTTAGAGTTTTTTTTTTTTTTTTTTTTTTTTTTTTTTTTTTTTTTTTTTTTTTTAAGGCTCCAACGTTCGAAATTAAAGGCTCCAACGGTCGTTTTTTTCTTCTCTTCTCGTTCGGTAAAGTTCACCGCAACTTACCCTCACCGTGCGGTAGCAGGGGACCAGCGGCGGTGTTCCCGCAGGGGAAGGACCTCGTGCCGTGCCTCCCCGCACCCACTCCCAACGCCCTTATTCTTTAAACTATGTCAAACTTCACATGTTTCTAGGTTCTTGTTATAAAGTAAGATCAGCTTGAAAATGTAAATGTATGGACTATGGAGCCTAAATTTTCTTTTATAAGTCGATAATTCTACTAATGTATATAAGCAAGAGTAAGCAATAGACATTTGAACATTATTCTCTCTATGCATTAATAAAAAAGAACAGTCAAGTTATAATATTGTCATAAGTTGACATAATATAGCCCTGTATGAAAAATGCTTCCTTTTTTCAAATAGCATATTAAACATGTATAAACAAATTTGACAATATTAAACTCTATAACAAATTTAATCATAAAGCTTTAGAATCTAGAATGATTCAGACTTTTAAATAGATTCCATTTGAAATATGAAAGTGAGAGGGTCCTTTTAAGGAGTAAGAGATCCCAAGTCCTTAACTAACATACTAAAATTCACCAAGTCCTATATCAGAGATGACTATTTCGCTACTGCAAGAGATGGAGTTTGATTTTTGGAAAATAACACACTAACCTTTCTCACACATAAACATAATTTTACAAATCAAAGTGATGGCCTCCAACAATCTTCAACTGGTATCTCATTGCCTAGAAATACCCAATGTTTCCAAAAAAAAGTTATAAGATAATAAACACATTACATTTAGGCCGTTTAAAAAATAACATTAAATACTTAGAACAAAAAGCAGAAAAAGATCAAGTACTTGCAGTTAAAAGCGAAAATGTGACTCTCGTAATGGCACAACTAGATCCATAGGGTACATGAAAAAATATAGGTACATGAGATAGTACATTTTTTCTTGAACAAAATTCGCTCAAAAAAGCATAAAGTACGCTTCCTTTTTGTGACCTACGCAAGCTCTTATATGTGCATAGCTAAGTTATTGTTTTAATACATAAGGATAACAAACTTAGTTACATTTAAAAAAAAAAAAACAAAAAAAAAAAAAACAGATATACCAACCTTTTTTTATTCAAATATCCACGAAAATTATAATGTGAAATAGAAAACATACGACTTGGTTGTAAGTTTGTAACCACAAACTCGTTATTAATAACCAATTACTTAATGTAATAAATTTAGAAACTCAAAAACTAACTGGCTATTGTTTAAGATGTTGAGCTCATAATTCTCAAAAGTGGGGAGATTCAAATGTATGTTTTCAAGTTTTTGGTAACATGTCACTTGAAAGTAATAGCCCAAGCGATCATAAAGTGCTAAGAAATTGAGAATAAAGTTGTAGATTGATGATAAAGGTGCAACCTTGGCGCCTCTCGACTCTATAAAAGGCACAACATATCAAGATCTATACGTCATGTTCTTTTAAATGAATTTCCAACTTTGTGCTTTTTGAATGTACACATAGTACAAAAATATTACTTAACGCACAAATTTTGCATTGTTACATCTCATTATTATCATAATCTATGAGGAAAAAACGACGTAAATGTTTTTAAGGGAAAGTTATTACCTTTTAGCTAACTGATGATTACATCAATTTTCCTTTTTTACTTGACATTTTATCAAACACATCATAGGCATTCTCTAAAACTGACCACAAAATAACCTACATTTGCAACATCTATATCAAATACAAATGATATATTAAGTTTAATACTAGAAGGGTGCCCGCGCTATGCGGGTCGGGTACCCTGTGACTATATTTTGCGTTATTCGGATAGACGTTTAGTTGTCTTCATGCTTTATAAGTAGAGAAGAGCAGGGCCAGTACTGAGATTTTAGATGCCCTGACCAGTTGATCTAAAATGCCCCTTATCAAATGTTGTAAACACATAATATACCTTTTATAGTTTGACCTTCAATAGAATCCGCATATTAACATAATAAAACATGGACAATTATTTATTTGAAAACATAAGAGAAACAGAATCAGATGATAGATAGTTGTGTAACTTTTTTTTGTGTTAAAACATTTTTACACCCGGTGAACATTAGTTGTGTACTTTTTGTGTCTCAAATTAAATGTTTATTTTTAATTTGCACATGAACGATATCATTACACTTTGGACCAATAAAATTTAAAATTTTGACACTAATTTTGAACAAACGAAAAAGAAATATGAACATTTAATTCAATTCGGATGAGTACTAAATAACTTTTAAATGTTCAAACCTGAAAAAAAAACTAATTGGACTTTCAGAACGATGTTAAGTTGTAAAGTTTGACTACCATGGTACAAGTTTGAAACCATTTGAAACAAAAAACAAAGCTACATGGGTAGAATAAGAGTAATCAAAAAGTTGAAAGTTTGTTCTTAAAATAGTTAAATAACTAAATAAATAAATGAAAAGAATGAAAGAAATCAAAACATGTATTTTATTGGGGAACATCCCTACTCCCCATTCCAATACCACAAATAATTTTCCTGCTTTCTTATCTTCTTCCTCGTAGTCTTTTCAACCACCAAAACCATAGTTACAGTCACCGGAAAATTATTCTCCATCTCCTCGCACCACCACTTTCTCCACCTCCGCCTCCACACCCGTTCCATCATCATCAGTCACAACTCCGCCAGTCTTTGGATCTTACGACGGCAAGATCACCGATGAGTTCACCGGGAGCAGGATCAATCGGACAGGTGTGTCAGGTGACGGCACTTGAGGTGTTGGATAATTCGATTAGGCTGGTGGCCTGGTGCTTGAAGTGACGCAGCAGCATAGGGTAACACTTGCCACCAACAATTAGGACTATTCTATAATTAGCAAGTAAAAGTCTGAATTTTAAGCCTTTCTAATTATAGAATAGTCTCAAATACATTATATAGTAGTATAGATGTAAAGGAAAACAATTACATCAGAAAAACAAATTACCTAAAAAATACAAACCCTAAATCTATTATCCAACTTGTTGATACAAATTGGAAAAATACCTTTGATTAACCAAAAATTACCTTTTCCCATTGTGACCGCCATTTAAGCAAACATAAAACGGGTTTTTAGATCACCATATGTTCACGAATCACGATTTGTGGTGGTGGGTTTTCGGGTCGCAATATGTTTTTTTTTTTTTTTTTTTTTTTTTTTTTTTTTTTTTTTTTTGTTTTTCCTGGTGCACACGATTGGGGGAGGTCGGATCTTCTGATGGGTAGAAGATAGGTTTGGTATTATTTACATTGAGGTCCTTTGAAGATAGGTTTGGTGCACACCCGCTTTTTGTAATTTTTTTTTTTACACTTTTGACACGCTATGTTTTTTTGTGTATTTTTCCAGCTATACGTTTTTCTTCGATTTTGACTAAATTGGATTTAATTTTGACTTTTTATTAACCGATCACGTCGCTCGATTTCGCCTACGTTGCAAAATCGAGCTCTGCTATTGGTCCAATTTTGTTTTCAATGAGAAGGGATTTACAAAATCACTTCGAAATGATGTAATTCTTTTATTATATAAAAGATGGAACAAAAAATTTAAAAGAAACTTGTTACTATTTCTTTCATCCAAAATTATAAGTACATATTAAAACTGTTTAAAAAATTGCTACTTACTATATTTTCATCAATCAAACATAATTTTTCGTCCAAACTCACGAGTGAGGATGACCTTCACGAGGAGGGTTGTCCCGTGAATTTTGAAGGCCTTGTGCTATAACGAATATTCAATCCCCTTGAAAAACACGAAAGATTTACATATATGTGAAAATAAAAATTCAAAAAATGTGAAATTCCCTCGAAAACTAAATAACAATGTTTAACAAGTTCATTTGTATTACACTGGTAGTATTAGAATACATTTAAAGCTTTTTGATTTATTTATTTATTTATTTATTATTATTATTATTATTATTATTATTATTATTATTATTATTTTCATTTTTGTTTTGTTGAAGAATGCTACTATTCTAGATTTCTAGGACAATAAACGTGACGTCGTGTTATAACTCTTGTCATCCATGTTTGTTATTGACTTATCATTATGAACACTTCTATGCCTCAAACAAGTATATATATGCATCAGTTCAGTTTTTCACCATGTTCAAAATATGTATTTGATTGCGTGTAAGTGTACAATTATATTGAAATGTCTTTGTTGATGTTGATATTCTAAACCCTGGACCTAAAACTCGAAAACTATAGACCTATATTTACTCATCTTCGTTAGTAAGCATAAGAAAGCACCTTCGACAAGCGAAATGACTCATACAATTCTAAGACGATCGACATGTTGTCATATAACTCGTCATCCACGTTTCTCATTAACTAATGATCATTACAAACAAGTTAATGCCCACTTATTGTATATTCTTCTATTTTTGCTTTGAACCTTGAGTAATTCTCGTACATATTTCACAAGTACACAACCACAAGTAGAAGCAAACGAGGTTGTTAGCCGATACTAAAAGTTCTAATACTAGAAACATATTTCTCCCACATAGGCTAAAGAAATAAAACTTTGCTAGTTTATACCATACTTCATATGAGTACCTTGTGTCTAGATTAGTATTATGGTTTCGTGCTTGGCAAAGTCTTCCTGCTAAATGAAAGAATTAGCATGATGAAAATTCATCACGAAAAAATAATATGTGTACTCTTAACTTTTTTTTGAAATAGCCTTTGAAGTTAGTAATTATAATAACTATTGGCTCCTCTAGACTCTAGTGAACATGTGATTATGATTTTTTGTCATACATTGATAAATTTGAATAAATTATATGACTCTACATTAAACAAATACTACATGTCTTACTAAATCTATACTCTATAAGTTGGTGATTAAATTTCCAACTTAGAAATGGATGTATCTAATTAATGAGAAAGCATATACTTCACCAACTTATATAAAGAGACAAACAAAAGAAAAAGAAAATGAGCATAAAATCAATTTGCAAAGTGAATTGACTTACGCACATGACTTTTTGATTACGAATCAAACGGCTTTACTGTATATTGTAGTGTGCAAAACAATAATCAATATGTGCAAATCATCTCGATTTTCTTTCCTAATGCCGTTTACTATGTTTACTTTCCGCCACTGAGTAGACGAACCCTTTTACGAGCGAGTCGTTGACTGGTTCGGACTTTCCTTATATGATAACACCTAGTTATTTTCGAAATATCCATAACAACCATGTACCTAAATCACAAAAACTAGAGAACCCATATTCGATCATCCCCATTATTACGCATTAATAAGCACATTTAACAAGCGATGGACGAATACTACTATGCTTAATTGCTAGGACAATGAACACTTCTATGTCAGTTTTATAACTCTTGCCATCCATTTTCATCATTGACTTATCATCACTATGAACACTTCTATGCCTCGAACAATCATATATAGCAGTTTCAGATTTTCACCTTGTTCAAAATACGTATTTGATTTCCTTATGATAAAACCACGTATGTAAGTGTACAATAATTATATCGAAATATCTTTGTTGATGTTAATATGCTAAACCATGGACCTCAGACTCGAAATATAGAGGACCTATATTTACTCATCTTCATTAAGCATAAAAAAGCACATATTTGACTAACGAAATGACTCATGCTACGATACTAGGACAATGGACATGCCAAGTGTTTAATAACTCATCATCCATGTTCGTCATATTAACTTATTGTATATTCTTCTACTAACTACTTATATTATGTTTTGAACCGTAAATAATTCTCGTATATATTTCACAAATACACAACTACGAGTAAAAGCAAAAAAAGTTAGGCCATATCAAAAATTTTAGCATTGTCCCACATAGGCTAAAGAGATAAAACTTTTCTAGTTAATATACCATGGCGTATATAAGTACCACGTGTCTAGATTAGTATTACGTTTTCGTGATTGGCAAATCTTTCGGTTAAGTGAGAAAATTAGCCGGATGGGTTTGTCCTTACGAGAAAATAATATTAAATCTTAACTTTTTATTGAAATAATTGGTGGAGTTTGTCATTTATTAAATCTTAACTTTTTATTGAAATAATTGGTGGAGTTTGTCATTTCGAATAAATAATATAGTGTATTTGTATTCATAAATTTTAAAATGACTTAAAAGTGAGTAAAGCTTTTTGCTTAAAGTACCCCTTTAATACCTCTTAATACTCCTTAATAAAATTTTAAATACCATGAGATTTGAAACACGCACGCTTTATAATAGTTTAAATATTGTTTTATACTCAAACTTTTATCATTTTTCGTTTTTAGCCCATAGACTTTTTTTCTTCTCTCAATGACTAGAAATTAAACACGTAAGCGTTGCATCAATAGCCACACCAAAACCACATGTTTGCAAGTATAATTATTTGCCGATATACACCATTGCTTTTTGCGAGTATTCGATATATAAAGCACTTAGACTTGTATTTTCAAAAGCCTTTAGAGCATCTCTAATGTAGAAATTGTTCAAAGACATGATGCAATTATACAAAGTTATTTTATGCATATTTAGTTATCGAAAAGCATTTATCAAATATGCACTCAAATGCAAAAAGTTTACAATTAGAGTAACTATTGGTGCCTCCGTTTAACATATATATGATGATAAATTTTGTCTTATGTTCATGTATATGAATCGGTAGAAGCTGGAAATGACACTTGATATAATAGGAATCAGTTATATGATGCTAAATTAAACCAATACTATACGTCTTACTGTCTTAGTAAATCTATACTCCATAAGATGGGATTTGAGATTTCCAATTTATTCTAACTTTTAAATATTACGAGCAATAAACGTATGAGGCTTTGCTGTGATAAAGCCATTGGGCTAATTGGAAAAGACCTGGTATTTGTGAAGCCTTTCCCCTATGAGTGGATTATTTAATTATGAAGATTATGGCAAGTGGTCGAAAAGAGGGGTTTTGAATGTTCTAAACCAATTGGTGAAGGTTTACGTGTTTAGACTTTTAGTTTACGTTAGAACTTAACGTTTGGGTGGCATTGTGGCAAAAGGATTTGTGACTATCACTATAACATGTGTAAAGTTTCAAGTTCAATTTTTGTGAGGTGCAATTTATCTTGATGTGATCACGTCAACCTCATAAATAAGGGAGGTCTTACCCGGCTTGAGTCAATGTACCAGTATGTTCAAATCTCGTTAATTATTAGGCCAAAAAATCAAAAACCTCTGTTTTAATCTCCTGTCGTGATTTTCTTTACTTAACTTGCAACAAACGTCCAGACAACTTTTATTTAGCAATTTGTAATTGACAAAGTTAATAAATATATGATTTCAAGCAGAACACTGGACCCAATATTGGCTTATTACATTATGTTCGATACACATGTTAAATAAAAATCATTTGCATGCATTGCATGCACAAAGCATATCCATATGTAAATCTTATGAAAAAACCACGAATGTAAGTGTACAATTATATCAAAATGTCTTCGTTATTTAGCAATGAGTGGATTATTTAACTGGGAAGATTATGGCAAGTGGTCGAAAAGAGTGGTTTTGAATGTTCTAAACCAATTGGTGAAGGTTTACGCGTTTAGACTTTTAGTTTACGTTAGAACTTAATGTTTGGGTAGCATAGTGGCAGAAGGATTTGCGACCATCACTCTAACATGTGTAAAGTCTCTAGTTCAATTTTGGTGAAGTTCAAATAATCTTGAAGTAGTCATGTCAACCACCTCATGAAAAAGGAGGTCTTACCCTGCTTGAGCCTATGTAGCAGTAGTTTCAAATCTCGTGAATTATTAGGCCAAAAAATTGAAAACCTCTGTTTTAATCTCCTGTTGTGATTTTCTTTACTTAACTTGCAACAAACGTGCAGACAACTTTTATTTAGCAATTTGTAATTGATAAAGTTAATAGATACGTATATGATTTCAAGCAGAACACTGGACCCAATATTGGCTTATTACATTATGTTTGTTACACATGTTAAATAAAAATCATTTGCATACATTGCATGCACAAAGCATATATTTTTTTTGAACGGCATTTTATTAAAGACTAGCAAGGAGCTAGAAAAAAAACAAATTACAAATTAAAGGAATTAGGATTTTTCATCCAAGAATTCCAATCAAAGTTTAGACTACAACGATTAGAACACCAATTAAACGACAACCGAACGATCTCGTCAAAAAGAAGGTCAACCCGAGGTAATTCACTTCCAAACAAAACTTGATTGCGGAACTTCTAAATGACCACATAATATAACAAACACCTTCAAAAACACCTTTGAAGCACTTTGTAACACGAAGATTAGTTAACCAAAGAAGCCAAATCGTCGTATGATAGAAAATCTTGGTACTCTAATTCCCACCAACGAGCGACTTTGATCATAAGATGACGAGCCAAATGACAAGCGAAAAGAAGGTGCGATGTTGATTCCACAGCGATACTACATAGAGGACATAAGATAGATCGGATGTTTAGACCACGAAGGGAAAGATTCAACCTTGAAGGAAGCTTATCCAAAGAGACCCTCCATGCAAAGATATTGATTTTAATGGGAATATACTTAACCCATCGAGTACTAATTTCCGCCTTAGGGAGAAAAGAATCGTCAATAAATTCACGAGCCGATCTTACCGAGAAGTCACCCGCTGAATCAAGCCGCCAAGTCCAACGATCACTGATATTGGGGAGAATTATAGTAGAAATATCAGAATTAAGAAGAAGCAACTGATTTTCTTCCACACCACCTCGAGGATTCCTTCGAAAAGAATCAGAAAGGAAGTTATCTCTTAGCTTAGACGCTACACTAGCATGCTTATCTAATTCCAGAAGATATAACCTCGGATAAGTATGTTTTAAAGGAGCATCACCAAGCCACACATCGTCCCAAAAAGAGGTAGCCTCACCGTTCCCAACTTTCTTTTTGATAAGAGAAAGGAGATCAATGCCTTTAAAGGAGAGCTTTCTAACTTCGCTAACAATATCCGTCCAAGGGGATCGCTTAGAGAAAGGTAAAGAGCATCCAAGAGAACCATGAATACCATGAATAGCTTTGATAAAACGAGACCAAAGAGATGACCCGTTGGCAATGAACCTCCAAACCCATTTGAAGAGAAGAGCGCGGTTCATAGCAAAGAAACTAGATACTCCAAGACCACCATTCTTCTTAGAAGCTAAAACTTTCTTCCAACTAATCAAGGACATCTTCTTTTCTGCATTATCCACACCATTAAAAAAATTCCTACGGATAGCCTCCATTTTTTTTAAGACGCTTATAGGCACCTTGAAGGATGACATATAATAAAGCGGCAAAGAGCTCAACACCGATTTAATAAGGGTAAGACGACCACCGATCGATAAAGTTTTAAGCTTCCATTTCGAGAGCCTAGAAGATAGCTTGGCGACAACATCATCCCAAGAGCAAACTTTAGACATAATACCACCAACCTTTACACCGAGATAGTTAAAAGGCATATGAAGAGTCGAGATAGTTATGGGTATCGGTATTCCACAAAGCATATATATCCATATGTAAATCTTATCCAATAGACGAATGCTACTATGTAAATCGTATATAACAGTTTCAGTTTTTCACCGTGTTCAAAATATGTATTTGATTTTCTTATGAAAAAACCACGTATGTAAGTGTACAATTAGATCGAAATGTCTTTGTTAATATTGATAGCTAAACCATGTTCCTAAGACTCGAAAACTATATGACCTATATTTGCTCATCTTCGTTAGTAAGCATATGAGTAATGCTCCTATGCTAGGATTTTAATAACTGATCATCCATGTTCGTCATATTAACTTATCATTACGAACACGTTGCTACTTATTTGTATATTCTTCTACTTATGTTTTGAACTTTGAATAATTATTTTATCGTAAAAAGATACATATGGATACATATATGATTTCACAAATACACAAGTAGAAGCAAACGAGGTTAAGCAATATCAAAAATCTTAAAACTAGAAATATGTTTGTCCCACATAGGCTAAAGAAATAAAAACTTTGCTAGTTAATATACCATAGTGTATATGAGTACTTCGTGCCTAGATTAGTATTATGTTATCGTGTTTGGCAAATCCTCTGGCTTAAACTAAAGAATTAGTCTAAGGAAATTTCCAAGGCGAGAAAATAATATGTACTCTTAACTTTTTTTTAATAAAGCCTTTGAAGTTAGCAATTAGCCAATTATAGTAACTATTGGTGCGTTTAATGAACATATGATGATAATTTTTTGTCCTACATTCATATATCTGAATCGGTAGAAATAAAATGACATTTGATAAAATTTGAATCAGTTATATGATGCTACCTTAAATAATACTACGTACTACACATCTTACTAAATCTATACTTCATAAGTTGGTAATTAACATCGTTTACTACGTTCGTTGTCGAAAATGATCAAGATCAACAACCATAATGGGCTAATAGCAGGTGTTATTTATAAGAAAAATAGACTTATAGGCAGACAGCTCACTAACTCATTTGGTTCGGAAGAACATAACTTTGTACCAAAATATAGTCACTTTCCATAACTGTTTTCCAACATCTACTCACAACAATTAGACTCGATTACATTATGATACTCAAATATGATTATAGAAAAATGAGTATGAAAAAAATAAGACATAAGGCATGCTGTTGCTTTTATTCTAAGCCATGGACCTAAGACTCGGAAACTAGAGGACCTATATTTGTTCATCTTCATTAGTAAGCATAAAAAAGCACATTCGATTAGTAAAATGACTGATGCTACGTTGCTAGGACAATGGACATGTCTTCGTTTAATAACTCGTCATCCATGTTCGTAGTTTGATGCCCACCCATTATATATTCTTCTACTTATGCTTTGAACATTGAATAATTCTCTTTGTATATATTTCACAAATACACAACTACGAGTAGAAGTAAATGAGGTTAGGCGATATAAAAAATTTTAACTTAGAAACATGTTTGTCCCACATAGGCTATAGAAACATACCTTAGAAACATGTTTGTCCCACATAGTTTATAGAAACATACCTTTGCTAGTTAATATACCATGGCGTACTTGAGCACTTTGTGTTGAGATTAGTATTATGTTTTCGTAGTTGGAAAATCTTCCCGCTAAATGAAATAATTAGTGGGAGTGTTTTTTGATGACGAAAATATAATATGTGATCTTAACTTTTTATTGAAATAGCGTTCAAGTTAGTAATTATGGTAAGTATTGGCACATCTAGTGAACATATGATGATAAGATTTTTGTTCTACACTCATATAAATGCATCTGTAGAAATTAAATGACACTTGATAAAATTGGAATCTGTTATATGATGCTACATTAAACAAATAATATACGTCTTACTAAATCTACATTCCATAATTGGTAATTAAAATTTCCAACTTATTCACACAAGTTCTTTAGAAAAATCGCAAAATGCTGGAAACAAAAAAGTTCACAGATGTGCGAGAACAAAAAATAGTTTGGTAAAAGAAATTGCGAGCAAAGGTGGTATAGTTATTTTTACTATTTTCTCATATATATTCTAGGTGAACTTTATAACCTAGTAGTAATCATAATGGAACAAAAAATTTAAAGGAAATTTGTTGCTATTTCTTTCGTTCAAAATTATAAGTTTCATATTAAAATTGTTTAAAAAATTGCTACTTGCTATATTTTCATCAATCAAATATAATTTTTCGTCCAAAATCACGAGTGAGGATGACCCTCACGAGCAGGGTTGTCTCGTAAATTTTGAAGACCCTTTGCTATAACGAATATTCAAGCCCCTTGAAAAACACGAAAGATTTACATATATGTGAAAATAAAATTTCAAAAAATGTGAAATTCCCGCGAAAACTAAATAACAATGTTTAACAAGTTCAATTGTATTACACTGATAGTATTAGAATACTTTTAAAGTTTTTATTTTTATTTTATTTTATTTTATATATTTTTTATTTTTTTTAATGAAGAATGCCACTATTCTAGATTGCTAGGACAATAGAAGTGATGTCGTGTTATAACTCTTGTCATCCATGTTTGTTATTGACTTATCGTTATGAACACTTCTATGCCTGAACAATTATATATAAAAATGTCTTTGTTGATGTTGATATTCTAAACCATAGACCTAAAACTCGAAAACTGTAGACCTATATTTACTCATCTTCGTTAGTAAGCATAAAAAAGCACCTTCGTCAAGCGAAATGACTCATACTACAATTCTAAGACGATCGACATGTTGTCATATAACTCGTCATCCACGTTTCTCATTAACTAATGATCATTACGAACAAGTTATGCCCACTTATTGTATATTCTTCTATTTTTGCTTTGAACCTTGAGTAATTCTCATATATATTTCACAAGTACACAACCACAAGTAGAAACAAACGAGGTTAGCCGTTACTAAAAGTTCTAACACTAGAAACATGTTTGTCACACTCACTAACACATATATAGGCTAAAGATCTAAAACTTTGCTAGTTGATATATGCTTTAAACCTTGAACGATCAAATATAGCAGTTTCAGTTTTCAAAATGTTCACAATATGCATTTGTTATATGCTTAAGAAAAAATCTTGCATGTAAGTGCACGGTATCGAATGTCGTTGTTGATATGCTAAACCATGCACCTACAACTCGAAAACTAGAGGACCTATATTTGTTCATCTTCATTAGTAAGCATAAAAAAGCACATTCAATTAGCGTAATGAGGTTAGGTGATATCAAGAATTTTAATAACTCGTCATCCATGTTCGTAGTTTGATGCCTACCCATTGTATATTCTTCTACTTACGCTTTGAACCTTGAATAATTCTCTTTGTTAATATTTCACAAATACACAACTACGATTAGAGGCAAATGAGGTTAGGCGATATCAAGAATTTTAACTTAGAAACATGTTTGTCCCACATAGGCTATAGAAACATAACTTTGCTAGTTAATATACCATAGCGTACATGAGCACTTTGTGTTGAGTTTAGTATTATGTTTTCGCGGTTGAATAATCTTCCCGCTAAATGAAAGAATTAGCGGGAAAGATATATGTAAGGCGAGAAAATAATATGTAAGCTTAACTTTTTATTGAAATAGCGTTCAAGTTAGTAATTATAGTAAGTATTGGCGCATCTAGTGAACTGTGATGATAAAATTTTGTTCTAGGTTCATTAAATGACACTTGATAAAATATTTAAAACTTAATCTATTAATATATTTTGTATCTAGTATTATATTACACAAACATAAATATTTAAGATCAAAGTTGATAAAAAAAGATCTTAAAAAGTCAAACATGACATTTAATATGGGACGAAGGGAGTATCGTTTACCACATTCGTTGTCGAAAATGATCAAGATCAAGTAGTGATCAACAACCATAATGGGTAATAATAGCAGGTCTTATTTATAAGAAAATGGACTTATAGGCAGGCAACTCCTTTGGTTCGGAAGAACATAACTTTGTACCAAAATATATCGTCACTTTCAATAATATTACAGTTTTCCAACATCTACTCACAACAATTAGACTCGATTACATTATTATTAGGAAAAATTACCAAAATAGACCAGTCGCCCGGGCAACTTTTTTGATAGATCGGGCGACCGAGCAACTTGTACAACGGGACACTTGTCGAATTTTCGAATTAAAATTACCTCTGACAAGTGTCCCGTTGTACAAGTTGCCCGGTTTATTTTCGAATTAAAATTACCTCCTGGTCTAAAAAGTGACAACCCATAGGGCAACGAACTACTCATATAATTATCCTTTATTATTATACTCGAATATGATTATAGAAAAATGAGTGAAGAAAATAAGATACGGCATGCTATTGCTTATATTCTAAGACAGAAAACGAAGTTGATATATCTTTAGAGTACACTGCAAAACGTGTTTTGTCAATTTTCACACTAAACATTCCTGTCAAAAACTTTTTTGGCATCCATCATTCTTCCATTAGTAAAAATTAGAAACAATACATCTCTAAAAACTAACGATGTAAATGTTTCTCAACTATTTTCGTTATCTACAAAAAGTCAAATACACATCTTGATAAAATCACTTTCAAACACCTTTTAATTTCATTTCTTGTTTTTCTTCTCACCATTTCCGTTATCTTTGTATATATTTCACAAATACACAACCAAGAGTTTAAGCAAACGAGGTTAGGCAATATGAACTTTTTTAACACTAGAAACATGTTTGTCCCACATAGGCTAAAGAAACAAAACTTTGCTAGTTAATATACCATAGCGTATATGACTACTTTGTGTCATGATTAGTATTGTATTTTCATGCTTGGCAAATCTTTCCGCTGAATAAAAGAATTAGTGGAACAATCTTGTCAAGATGAAAAAATAATATGTTTTCTTTAACTTTTTATTGAAATAGCATCTCAACTCTCAAGTCAGCAATGAACATATGATAATTTTTGTCCTACGTTCACATATATGAATCCGTAGAAATGAGACTTGATAGAAATGGAATTAGTTATATGATGTTGCATCAAACCAATATTATACCGGTACAACGTCTTACTGAATCCATATTCCATAAGTTGGTAATTGAAATTTCCAACTTATTCTTACTTTTAAGTATTACGAGCAATAAACATTTGAACTCATAAATTGGAACAATGGCTACATGATCAATGACATATGACTAACAAATATGATTACTAATTGTCGTTAAAAAAAAGAAAAAAAAAAAAAAAAAAAAAAAAAAAAAAAAAAAAAGGTACTTTCGTATAACTAATTCCATTTCTATCAAGTCTAATTTCTACGGATTCATATATGTGAACGTAGGACAAAAATTATCATATGTTCATTACTGACTTCAGATGCTATTTCAATAAAAAGTTAAAGAAAACATATTATTTTTTCATGTTGACAAGATTGTTCCATTAATTCTTTTATTCAGCGGAAAGATTTGCCAAGCACGAAAATATAATACTAATCTTGACACAAAGTAGTCATATACACTATGGTATATTAACTAGCAAAGTTTTGTTTCTTTAGCCTATGTGGGACAAACATGTTTCTAGTGTTAAAAAAGTTCATATTGCCTAACCTCGTTTGCTTAAACTCTTGGTTGTGTATTTGTGAAATATATACAAAGATAACGGAAATGTTGAGAAGAAAAACAAGAAATGAAATTAAAAGGTACTTTCGTATAATTTATGGGATATTGGACTGAGAGGGCGCTGGTTAGACATTTTTACATAGTTTGGGTTATGGCCTATGGGCTTTGCTGTGATATATCCATTGGGTTAATTTTGTTAAGTTGTTTGTCACCTTCCCTTTCCCCTTATCCCCTATGTGTGGAACAAGGAATCTAATGCCCGCCGCGTTGCGGTGGGGCTTTTTTTTTGCAAATTTTTTTACGAATAATGTTTGGGTAAGGCTTTTCGTTGTAAGATCGTGGTATGTTTTTTGCCGACATGTATTGTATTTGTCTCGAACAAATATTGTGTGAAGATATATTTGTAATTGTCATATGACGGCCTTTTTGGAATGAATGTTGTTTCGGGCAAGTTATAGTTTTAAAAAAAGTTAGGATAATTTTATAGTTATTTGATAGGTTAAGAGTGCCTTTTTTAAGTTCATTTATTTAGAAACTATGTATATATTAAACTTCAACATTTTTTTATAAAAGCGTACGCACGTCAAAAATCTATCAATATTGGTCTTATTTTGTTCGTTATCGAGATGTTTTAATAATCAATATTGGTCTTGCTTCAACATCTTGGTCTTGCTTTGTTTATGTACACTGTGGTTTGCATAAATTTTTAGCACAAACAAATTTCGTGTGACTTTTAAGCCCATTTAAAGTCCACATTTTCGGTAAGTAAATGTTAACAGCCCATTAATTAGTTTTTAGATATAAGTGTCAAACCCTAAATCAACGGGATTATAAAACATGACATATCATAACCCTAATCTCATTTCATCCTAATTATCCGCCCCCACATCTAACACAAAGCCTCCTTATCTCTCCAACAATGAAACGCAGTAACACATCGACAACTTACTACATCTCTAATCTTGTCACTCCTCTCCCAACGAAACACAAACACTCTCATTTTCTTTGTGAGCCCACGACAACAAACTAATATTGAGTAGCAAACACACGCTGTGTATCTATTCGAATCAACAAAAACACCGTTGGTACAAACATATCAATCGTATGTGTTCTTTTCGCCTTCAAGATCTGAAGATGAGGTCTCGGGTAGTTTTTATGTTGTTGTGTTTTGCTTGTCGAATATAAGATATATGATGTGTAATTGGTGTAGGTCTATAAAGATGAGATACGAAATACACCGCCTTACTGAGATCTTTTTTCTTTTCTTTTTTTTTTTAACCTTTCTTGAGATGGGGAGTGAAGTGAGGAAGAACTTTTTTTTCTATTACAATATTACACTAAAAAAATAAAAAGAAAACGGGTTGAATTCAGATTTTATTTGTATTTCTAAACTTTTTATAAATTGGTTTTTTTATTCATATTTTAGAAAATATACTTAGTCAATTAAATGAGGTATGAATTTCAAAAAAATAAAAAATAGAATAAAATAAATGAGGTATGCATTACTGCCACTACATACCCATAATAAATTCAGTGGACCTATGTCATTGCTTTTGGGCCACAGATTTAGGCTAAAGAACAGGCTCCGTGATAGACTAACAGTCTTGGGCCAGTGAAAATATTATTATAAACAATTTTTTAATATTGTTCACGTTTCCATAAGTCATCAAGGCTTTTAGCAGTATAAGAGAATAATTAGCTAGGAAGATGATTGCCATGGGATGGAAAAGTTGGTTTTGAATGTTCTAAAGTCTAAACCAATTGGTGAGGTTTATGCGGTTAGACATTATTAGTTTACGTAACCCAGGGCCGTCTCATTGATTTTGGTGGCCCTGTGCCAAATTAAAAAATAGGCCCTTAAACACGATAATTTAAACATATATAGATAAATGCTTATTAGCATGCAATTTTTTTTAAAGGCGTTATAATAATGGTGGTTAAATAGAATCATATCACATAATCACATGCGTCGTAATTAATTTCTCAAATGTGAATTTCGAATTCAAACCAGATTTCAACTCAAAAGCTAAATGAAAATGTTTTAAAAAGTAAGGCACGTAATTAAATGGTGAATAATTTGGTGGAGTAAAGTAAGGCAAGTAATTAATTTCTCAAAATGTTTTAAAAGTAAGGCAAGTAATTAAATGCCAGTATTAAATACTATCATGCATTACTTATTTTGTTTGTTATATATGGGCCGAGTGGTATTAGACTATTAGGTGTTAACACTTGGGCTGGAAACTTGGAGGCCCTCTAAAAGATTGGGCCCTGTGCATATGCACGTGCTGCACTTGGCCTGACGTAACCTAGTGCCAAAAGACTTTTAACTATCGTTTAAAGATGTGTGAGATCTCAAATTTAATTTCTATTAAGTGCAAACAACTCTAAATTGACCACACCAACTTTCTGAAAAGTGAAGGTTTTATCCTGTTTTAGTCTGTGTAACGGTAGGTTTAAAACCCGTAAATTAGTCAGCCGAAAGGCCAGAAAACATAGTTAAAAAAAATTAAAAAAAAATAAAAATAACAATTTTTGGAGATTAACTTTTTACAGTTCTAGACCTAGTCTTAAAGGTTTACCTATTTTAAAAGAGAAATACTATATCCTCCAACACATCCTTCTACTTATCCTCCTACTTATCCTCCTATTGCTTAGGTGTCAATCATCTAACGGTGAAAGTGAAAGTGGGTCATTTTTATAAGTTTATGGATGATTGACATATAAGTGGTAGAAGGATAAGTAGGAAGATATGTAGGAGAATATAACCTTTCTCATTTTATAAGTAATCATGGGTTTGAATTTGAAGGTTGGCATGTCCTACGCAAACCAAAAATCTAACTTCGTAAACCTTTCAAAACTGGTCTAGAACATGTAAAACACCACTATGCTTTTTCAGAATGGGTTATGATCAAATGAGAAATAAATTTGAAATGAGAATGATGAGAAGAAACCACAACCACACATTTCAGATGCACTTACAAAAGTAAATGCACTTAGACTTTGTGTGGGCATTCGATATATAAAGCACTTAGAATTTTATTTTCAAAAGTCTTTAGAGCATCTCTAATGTATAAATTGTTCAAAGACATGATGCAATTATACAAAGTTATTTTATGCATATTTAGTTATCGAAAAGCTTTTATCAAATATCCTCTCAAATGTAAAAAGTTAGCAATATATGAATCGGTAGAAGCTAGAAATGACACTTGATATAATATGAATCAGTTATATGATGCTACATTAAACAAATACAATACGTCTTACTAAATCTATAACTCCATAAGTTGGGATTTAAGATTTCCAACTTATTCTAACTTTTAAATATACGAGCAAAAAACGTATGAGGCTTTACTGTGATAAAGCCATTGGGCTAATTGGAAGAGACCTGGTATTTGTGAAGCCTTTCCCTTATGACCGGATTATTTAAGTAGGAAGATTATGGCAAAGGGTTAAAAAAAGAGTGTTCTAAACCAATTGGTGAAGGTTTACGTGTTTAGACTTTTAGTTTACGTTAGAACTTAATGTTTGGGGGCATAGTTGCAAAAGAATGTGTGACTATCACTCTAACATGTGTAAATTTCAACTTCAAATTTTATGAGGTGCAATTAATCTTGAAGTGATCACGTCAACCTCAAAAAGGAAAAGTTTTACCCGGCTTGAGTCTATGCACCAGTGGGTTCAAATCTCGTGAATTAGTTGGCCAAAAAGTTAAAAAAAAAAAAAAAAAAAAAAAAAAAAAAAAAAAAAAAAAAAACCTTTATTTTAATCTGCTGTCGTGATTTTCTTTATTTAACTTGAAACAAATGAGTAGATAACTTTTATTTAGCTTTTTTTTTTTCTTTCTAAAAGTTAATAGATATATGATTTCAAGCAGGACCCTGGACCCAATATTGGTTTATTGCATTATGTTTATTACACCTATTAAATAAAAATCATATGCATACATTGCATGCACAAAGCATATGCATATGTAAACCTTATAAATGCTAGCTAGGACAATGAACACTTCTATGTCAGTTTTATAACTCTTGCCATCCATGTTCATCATTGACTTATTATTATGAACACTTATACGCCTCGAACAATCATATATAGTAGTTTCAGTTTTTCACCATGTTCAAAATATGTACTCGTATTCGATTTTCTTATGAAAAACCCACGTATGTAAGTGTATAGTTAAATGTCTTTGTTGATGTTAATATGCTAAACCATGGACCTAAGACTAGCAAACTAGAGGACTTATATTTGCTCATCTTCATTAGTAAGCAAAAAAAAGCACATTTGAGTAGTGAAATGAGTCATGCTACTATGCTAGGATATTATGGACATGTCAAGTGTTTAATAACCCGTCATTAATGTATCTTTCTAAACTCTTTATGCCCACTTACTGTATATTATTCTACTTATGTTTTGAACTTTGAACTTATTTTCTCGTAAAAAAGATGGATACATACGTTATTTCACAAATACACAGCTACGAGTAAAAGCAAACGAGGACAGGCAATACCAAAAACTTTAACACCATAAACATATTTGTCCCACATTGACTAAAGAAACAAAACTTTGCTAGGCAATATACCATTACGTAAATGAGTGCTTCGTGTCTAGATTAATATTGTGTTTTCGTGCTGGCTATATCCTCTGGCTAAATGAAAGAATTTGTCGAAAGATGAGTTAAGCACGATAAAATAATATGTAATCTTAACTTTTTTATTTGTCAGTGATTTAAGTGTTATCACTTATATTTTGTGTAATTGTGATTTATTTGAAATTAAAGGCTTATTGGTATTTGTTGGTGATTTAGTGTCATCACTTTTATTTTGTGAAATTGTAATTTACTTGAGATCAAAGGCTTAATCAGTTATAGCTTATAGTCGAGTCAGGAGATGCGGAGTGCACACTCATTCTAGCTAGCTTGATGCTGTCACAACTAAGTGTGAGGGGTTTTTAGTTTGAATAGAAAATATGGAGTATTGTTGAACATGATTAGATCATAATCATATTTTACGCGTAGATAATCATATGATGATGTTGGACATGATTTAAGCACCTAATCACTATATTCGATCATCTTGCATAAATAAGCACATTCAACAACCGATAGACGAATGGTAGTACGCTAGCTAGCTTGATGCCGTCATAAATAAGCATATTTTGTGAAATTGTGATTTACTTGAGATCAATGGCTTAATCAGGTATAGCTTATAGTCGAGTCAGGAGATGCGAAGTGCACACCATTCTAGCTAGCTTGATGCCGTCACAAATAAGTGCGGGGTTTTTAGTTTGAATAGAAAATATGGAGTATCGTTGGAACATGATTAGATCATAATCATATTTTACGCGTGGATAATCATATGATGATGTTGGACATAATTTAAGCACCTAATCTCTATTTTTGACTAGACAATCATCTGATTATACCTGCACATTAAATGATTATCTCGTCATAATCATCGTTTTTGGCTTGATTATATCTACAAATTCTATGATTATTACATTGGGCTTAATGATTGTTTTGTGCTTGCTTAGGCTTTACTAAGCCTAAAGGGGACTTGGGCTCTTCTTGATTAAAATTTCAATATTTTAATTTTTAGGTTTAATAACCAAAAGACACAACTTTTTTTTTTCAAGAGTAGGGCTTTTTTTCTTTTTTTTTTTTTTTTTTTTTTTTGCTTTAAATAGTTATCGCCTAAAACACTAGCCATAAATAGCATTTTTACCATGTTCACCACATGCATTCTGTTTTTCTTAAACCTTGCTTACGTACAATATTGCATCATTTCATATGCAAATGTCTTTGTTGATACTGATATGATAACACCTAGTTATTTTCGAACTATCCGTAACTATGGTCTTAAAACTCAAAAAACTAGAGGACCTATATTCGATCATCTTCATTATTACGCATAAATAAGCACATTCAACAACCGATAGACGAAAGGTACTATGCTAGATTGTTAGGACAATGGTCACATTTCGTTTTATAATCCATGTTCATCATTAACTTATTATTCTGAACACTATTATATATGCTCATTATTGTAATTTCTACTACTAATGATCACGATATGTATTTGATATATACTTAAGAAAAAACATTGTATGTAAGTGCACTGTAACAAATGTCGTTGTTAATGTTGATATGGTAAACCATGGAACACGTTAATGCCCACTTATCTTCTACTTATGTTTTGAACTTTGAATAATTATTTTATAGTAAAAAGATACATATGGACAAAATACACAAGTAGAAGCAAACAGGTTAAGCAATAGTCCCACGTAGGCTAAAGAAATAAAACTTTGCTAGTTAATATATCATAGTGTATATAAGTACCTCGTGTCTAGATTAGTATTATATTATCGTGTTTGGCAAATCCTCAGGCTAAACTAAAGAATTAGTCTGGGGAAACACTCCATGCGATGATATCATATGTACTCTAAACTTTTTATTGAAATAGCATTAGAAGTTAGAAATTATAGTAACTATTGGTGCCGCTAACGAACATATGATGATAATGTTTTGTCCTACGTTCATATATATATATATATATATATATATATATATATATATATATATATATATATGAATCGGTAGAAATAAAATGATACTTGATACAATTGGAATCAGATATATAATGCTACATTAAATAAATACTGCTACACATCTCTATTCTAATATCGTTTACCACGTTCGTTGTCCCAAATGATCAAGATCAACAAGCATAATGGGCTAATAGCAGGTCTTATTTATAAGAAAATGGACCAAAATATATCGTCACTTTCCATAATTGTTTTCCAACATCTACTCCATATTTATCGTATCACAACAATTAGACTCGATTACATTAACAACTAGCTTATAGACCCGTCAAATTGACGGGTTTTTAGAACAATGAATACATCAAGAAATTAAGCGTATGGGTAAAGTAAGACAAAACAACGAAGGTAAAGATTTTGAATTGTTTTTTAATGAAATAATATGTAATACGTGAATGATATAATAAGTAAACTTGGATGTAATGTAATAAACGCCTATGTATGCAGGCTACAATCTTCATGGTCTTGAAAAGCAAACGTATATAGTGAGTGATAATTAAGTGATAAGCAAATGCACATTTCTTGAGCACCTAATAAGAGTAAAAAAAAAGTGCAAGTAAAAAGATGTTTGTGATTAATAATACACGTAAATATAAAAAATAGCTTATAGACCCGTGGAATCCATGAGTTTTTAGAAAAATGAATGCATCAAGAAATTAAGCGTGTCAGTCAATGAAGGTAAAGATTTTGTATTGTTTTTTAATTGAATAATATGTAATAAGTGGATGATACAATAAAGAAATATGTAACTATTAATCTAATAAACGTTGATGCACGCGGGCTACAATCTTCATGGTCATTAAAAGCAAATGTATGTAGTAAGTGATAATTAACTGATAAGCCAATGAACATTTCTTGAGCACCTAATAAGTGTAAACAAAAAAAAATGTAAGTAAAAGATATTTGTGATTAATAATACATGTAAATAAAAAAATGGCATAAAAGATAGCTAAAAAGTAGTCGTTGATATCTTGCGTAATAAGTGGGGGAACGAAACCTATGAACAATCTTGTTGGATACAGTTGAGGCGATTTGTATAAGCGATAGTTTATAGGCCCGCGGATAGAGCCGGCAATTTTGACACGAAACCTGTTAACACGACACGACACGACCTGTTCTTAACAGGTTTCGTGTTTGACCTTAACAGGTTTCGTGTCTTAACAGGTCAGACCTGTTAAGACCTGTTAATTAACAAGTCTTAACAGGTCAGACCTGTTAAGACCTGTTATGACCTGTTAATATTATAATATATATATAATAATATAATCCTTAAAATTAAAAACCCTAAAATCCTAAATCTATTCTATTATCCATTCATGTGGGTCTTTGAAATTGTATGAACTTTTGCATTATGTATCATTATGTATGTTAACAGGTGCAAGTTAACAGGTTAACAGGTCTTAACAGGTTCTTGTATCATTCGATTTGGTCATATGCATGTTAACAGGTTCTTAACAGGTCTTAACAGGTGCACCTGTTTATTTTCGTGTCGTGTTCGTGTTTGAGAAAAATGACACGATTAGTTAACAGGTCGTGTTCGTGTTTGGCCTTAACAGGTTCGTGTAACCTGTTATGCCAGCTCTACCCGCGGACAAACACCGGTGAATAAAAGGTATGTAATTTTATTGCCTATCTACATTAAACACATTTACTGTGTCTAACACCGGTAAATAACACACCATCCACAAATGCATTCGACCATATACATTTTGGACTTTAGTTTTGAAAGATTATCCACTTGTATTGGTCATTCATTTGACTACTAATATCATACCAAGTCAAAGGGAAATGGTAATAATCCTTTGGATAACATGAGAAATGCACCAGTTGTGTTGTAACTATAAGATGACAAGTTTCATTACTTGAACTCTAAATAAGTGAAGCAATAGCTATTTTTCAAAGTTTGAGAAAGAAAAAATTTATCAACAACTTTTAAAAATATATTCTTCTATATGACCTCCATCATGTTCTGCATGTGGAAAAGAAATTCTAAGTGTATTCCTGAACCCGAAAAAGGATGTACATGGGAATCTTGGATGTCAAAGCCACCATTATCTTATATACGTTTAAAGTCTTCATAATTTTCTTTCCTTGTGTGCCTTCAGAGATAGAGATCTAGATTCATCACCCAAGCCATTCAACCATTGTGCACTGCAAGATATGAAAACTCAGAGAGGTTCAAATGATATCCCTTATGCCAAAACCATGCAAACAATTAAAACGTTGTACTTATCATGTAATGCAGTAGTAACTATTATTTGTAAATGAGCGACAAACTACATATTAATTAAGAAAAATAAAGGCTAATATAGAATAGCAGAGCTTGTAAACAAAAACATAATGAAAAATTAATTAGCAAGCCACAAAAAAAAATAAAGAAAAAGATGGCCCTTATTTAATCAACAGGATTGGAACCTCTTGTGGACTTCTATCGATCTTGTTTTTGGTAGGTTAAAAGATTAAATACAAATCAACCCAACTCTTAATTGCTAATAAGAACCAATCTATAATATCCACCAAGAACTAACAACAACAAAATTGCACTCTTGAAGCATTCCGGGAAATTTGTAATCCTATTGCTCATGGTATTCGCTTAGAAAACATATTTTTAACAAAACTTCTAAAAACTTTTTGAGGCATAGCAATAAACACAAATATTTGCAAAGTTAAATACTAACGAATTCAGGATGCACAATGCCGATTAAGAAGTTACCTATACATTTAAGGTATAAGTTTATCTCGGATATGAGGTAACTACTACATTGCAATACTATTAACTTAGTTAATCTAAGAATGCTACCATTACTTCAATAATAGTTTCTGTTTTGAAAATAAAATATGCTTGATGGACAAATTATTAATAATAGAATATACCATTAATTCAATAACAGTTTCTGTTTTGAACATAACATATGTGTTGGATATCTTGTTCTAACAAAACCCACCAAAAGAAGTACAATAAAAAGGCTGTCAAATCTCAGGAAGCAGTCCAGCTTACTAAGGGAGTATTTGGCCTAGCTTCTTGAAAGGCTGTTAAACAGCAATTTTAATCTCAAATGACACGGTTTTTTCACAAAAGCTTCTTATTCTCAAATAAAATAATATAAAACCTTAGTTTAACTTCAAAAAATCAACATCTCTCTGTTTTCGTACATTCAACACTCTATCTACTTGTAATGATAGGGGCTAAAGGTATGGCTTAATTTTGGCAATGACGCATGTGCCTCCTTATAAAAAAAAGCTGTAATTTCTTGTCTAAAACAAATCCATAAAATAGAAAGTTAGGGCATAAGTTTTCATCTGTGACTGGAGTAGAGGTCGCAACATGGGTAGGTTAGGTAACGGGTCAGGTTGGTTTGACCAGCAAGGGCGGTGGACCAACCACTTTTATGTACGTATTAAGACTTATGTACGAGTAATCTAATGCACTAAGCTATATCATCACCAATTATGATATAAGATTTTTAATAAAGCGATTAACATACTTCATGCATTAAAGTACACTTTGGGCTACCTTCTCCCCATTTAATCTCATTGACCCTTACCCACTGAATGAACTTTAACTTCACCTTCTTTTCAGTATGCTATTCTGTGATCATATCTATCTAGGCATACGGTCAGATTTTCAAATTCCTAATTAAACACATAGGCAGCCACCTGCGTTGTGTCTCCTATCGTAACATACCTAACATAACTGAAATCATAAACGTTATTAAGTACATACCTCACAACCCTTTGCTCCATTCCCCATAACAAACATCAATACACCATTGCAACCTTGTAAAAAGTTGAATGTAATATCAGTTAATAGTCTTATCAAACCTCAAACTTCTATACGTAATAACAGAAATTATAAATGTTTTGAAACCTGCGAACAACAAGGCCTCAAAGAAGCTTGTAACACAGAGCTTAGCTTGAGCAATGACACAGAGCCCTATATTGTTGACTCATTCAGCATATCATATCAGGGAACTTGAATCGCTTCTTAACAATAAATAAAAGTCAACTTCCTTATTTTCTTTCCCTTCTCACATGCAAATAAAAAAAATGAATATTGTATGTTTAGGTGACAATATACCAATTTGCTTATGAATGGGTCGTTTTGGGTATTTTATCGCAGAGATGTCAAACTGAAAGTTAGCTTTAATGTAAAGCATCAAAGTGGTTAATATGTCGATCTGTCACCAAACCTGTGGATATAGCCGCTTTGCTAACCCTAATAGTAAGATACCTAAACATGTCTCCCCATATGTGAGTTAAACATTGATGTAGTCAGCTTAGCAGTATTTTGGTCCTCCTGTAATAAAGATGAAATAAAAATGCAATCACTAAATTCTTTCTGTTTATATATGCATTTTTTCTTTTAGATTTACCTCAATGTTGTCCTATGAATGAAACCTAAAATGGAACAAATATGTACAGAAAGAAGGTTGTGATCAAAACCTCAAGTTTTTCGTTCGAATTAAGCAAAGGTGGAACAATTTCCTCTGCTATAGGAACATTTTTTTCTTTTGCCTTTTGGTCCACCACCGTCTTGTTGCTTCAGTAGAGCTAAAACGTAAAAGTGGCATAAGAAAGTCAAAGTGGATCGTTATTTTAGTACAGGTCCAGTTCTACCTATCTGACCCACACGATATAAAACACAACTCAAATTGACCATTCATATTACCTGATTCTTTTCCTCCATTCTCGGCAACTTTTTCTCTAATTATAGAATAGTCTCAAATGCATTATATAGTAGTAAAGATTAGTAACCGAAAACAAATGGATATATGTAATTTGAAAAAGTATTTTCTTCACCAACTTATATAAAAAGAAAAACTAAAGAAGAATGAGTAATGGAGAATTGTGCTAATTAAGGACATCAACGTTAAAAGCTAAGCGTCAACCCAGTTTGCTAAAGACACGCAGATTCTTATCGTATACATATCAAAAGTGTATATCTTATCTCTATTATTAACATCGTTTACTACGTTCGTTGTCGAAAATGATCAAGATCAACAACCATAATGGGCTAATAATAGCAGGTCTTATTTATAAGAAAATGGACTTACAGGCAGGCAGCTCATTAACTCATTTGGTTCGGAAGAACATAACTTTGTACGAAAATATAGGGTAAAATCTATAGAATAGCAACGAACTTACAGAATTGTCCCAGATTGATTAATCAACTAATTTATTACCAGATTGAACCATTTTTTAAAAAGTTTTGTTCTAATATTAACCATTTTGCCACATAGTTTGGCGTCGTTAGTCCCTCCTCCACTAAGGCTTGTTAAGTGTTTTTTGAGTAAATCACACCGTTCGTCCTTGTGGTTTACGTTGACTGGCGTCGTTAGTCCCTTGACCAAAAAAACTGCACCGTTCGTCCTTTTTTTTATGTTTTCATCCGTTTTTTTCGTTTTCGTCTGTATTTTTACATTTTCCTCCGTTTTTTACGTTAATATTTATAAAAAAAATTAAAAAAAAGGAAAAAAAATTAATTTTTTTTTAAAGTTAATATTTATAAAAAATCAAAATTTTTTAAAAAAAATTAATATTTGCGAAAAAAAATTAATTTTTTTTTATAAATACGCATTTTTTTAAAAAATTGAAAAAAAAAGGAAAAAAAAATTTAAAAGATTAATTTTTTTAAAAGTTAATATTTATAAAAAAATCAAAATTTAAAAAAAAAATATTTGCGAAAAAAAATTATTTTTTTTTATAAATACGCATTTTTTAAAAAAATTGAAAAAAAGGAAAAATTTTTAAAAATTTAATTTTTTTTAAAGTTAATATTTTAAAAAAAATCAAAATTTTTTTAAAAGATTAATATTTGAGAAAAAAAATTAATTTTTTTAATAAATACCCATTTTTTTAAAAAATTAAAAAAAAAGGAAAAAAATTTTAAAAATTAATTTTTTTTAAAGTTAATATTTAAAAAAAAATCAAAATTTTTTTAAAAAATTAATATTTGAGAAAAAAATTAAATTTTTTTTATAAAAAAATTAATTTTTTTAAAAAAAATTAATATTTATAAAAAAAATTAATTTTTTTTTAAAATACGCATTTTTTTTATAAAAATTAATTTATAAAAAAATTAATTTTTTAAAATTTTTTCCTTTTTTTTTTAATTTTAAATTTTTTTAACTTAAAAAATGGAAGAAAAGGACTAACAAGTGTTAGTGGGGGGGGGGGGGGACTAACGACGCCAAACTATGTGGCAAGATGGTTAATATTAGAACTAAACTTTCAAAATTATGGTTCAATCCGGTAATAAATTAGTTGATTAATCAATCTGGTACAATTCTGTAAGTTCGTTGCTATTCTATAGATTTTACCCGAAAATATATTGTCACTTTTCATAATGGTTTTCCAACATCTACTCCATATTTATCGTCTCACAACAATTAGACTCGATCACATTATGATACTCAAATATGATTATAAAAAACTGAGTTATGAAAACAAATAAGACATAATCAAATGAGCTTAAGCTACAGCATATATTCTAAGCCAGAAACTGAAGTTTATATATATTTAGAGTAAACTGCAAAATACATTCTCGTGGGTTATCAATATTTACACTAAACATCTATGTAAAAAAACTTTTGGCAACCATCATACATCCGTTAGTAAAAGGTAGACACAATACATCCCAAAAGACTAACGTTGTACATTTTTCTCCGCTATCTTGGTTATCTACGAAAAGTCACATACACCTCTTGATAAAATCATTCCGAAACACCTTTTTATTTCACAGCTTGTTTTTCTTATCACCATCTATGCTATCTTCGTATATATTTCACAAATACACAACCAAGAGTAGAAGCAAATGAGGTTAGGCAATATGAAATTTTTTAACACTAGAAACATGTTTGTCCCACATAGGCGAAACAAACATAACTTTGCTAGTTAATATACCATAGCGTTTATGACTACTTTGTGTCTAGATTTATATTAAGTTATCGTGCTTGGCAAATCTTCCAGCTAAATGAAAGAATTAGTTGGTAAAATTTGCCTTTACGATGAAATAATATGTAATCTTAACTTTTTATTGAAATAACATTTAAAGTTGGTAGTTAGAGTACCTATTGGTGCCTCTACTGAACATATATATGATGATAAATTTTTGTCCTACGTTCATATACATGAATCGGTAGAAGCTAGAAATGACACTTGATATAATAGGAATCAGTTATATGATGCTACATTAAACAAATATTGTACGTCTTACTAAATTATAACTCCATAAGTTGGGATTTAAGATTTCCAACTTATTCTAACTTTTAAATATTACGAGCAAAAAACGTATGAGGCTTTACTATGATAAAGCCATTGGGCTAATTGGAAGAGACCTGGTATTTGTGAAGCCTTTCCCCTATGATTATTTAATTATGAAGATTATGCCAAAGGGTCGAAAAGAGGGTTTTTGAATGTTCAAAACAATTGGTGAAGGTTTACGCGTTTAGACTTTTAGTTTACGTTAGAACTTAATGTTTGGGTAGCATAGTGGGAGAAGGATTTGCGACCATCACTCTAACATGTGTAAAGTCTCTAGTTCAATTTTTGTGAGGTTCAAATAATCTTGAAGTGGTCATGTCAACCACCTCATGAAAAAGGAGGTCTTACCCGGCTTGAGCCTATGTAGCAGTAGGTTCAAATCTCGTGAATTATTAGGCCAAAAAATCGAAAACCTCTGTTTTAATCTCCTGTCGTGATTTTCTTTACTTAACTTGCAACAAACGTGCAGACAACTTTTATTTAGCAATTTGCTGTAATTGATAAAGTTAATAGATATATAATTTCAAGCAGAACACTGGACCCAATATTGGCTTATTACATTTTGTTCGTTACACATGTTAAATAAAAATCATTTGCATACATTGCATGCACAAAGCATATCCATATGTAAATCTTATGAAAAAACCACGAATGTAAGTGTACAATTATATCAAAATGTCTTCGTTAATATTGATAGCTAAACCATGTACCTAAGACTCGAAAACTATAGGACCTATATTTGCTCATCTTCGTTAGTAAGCGTAAAAAAGTACGTTCGACTAGCGAAATGAGTCATGCTACTATGCTAGGACAATATGGCCATGTCAATTGTTTAATAACTCATCATCCATGTTGGTCATACTGACTTATCATTAAGAACGTTAATGCCCACTTATTTGTATATTCTTCTACTTATGCTTTGAACTTTGAATAATTATTTTCTCGTAAAAAGATACATATGGATACATATATGATTTCACAAATACATGAGTAGAAGCAAACGGGGTTAAGCAATATCAAAAATCTTAACACAAGAAATATGTTTGTCATTTTCCCTAATATATAGTTTGGTTAATATTAACAATTATTAACTTTTCAAAAACATATTCTAAATTCGGGTTTCAAACATCTACTTCATATATATCGTCTCACAACAATTAGGCTCGATTACTTCATGATATTCTAATATGATTGTAACAAAATGAGTATGAGAAAGTCAAGACATAAGGCATCTTTGGTCAAATTAGTTAGAGTTTTAGCTTATATTCTATAATAAAAAGTCGTTTTTAGGTCAAACATGTTACAATCGTGTTAAGAAATACAAAAAAAAAATACAAAAAGACAAAAAAACAAAAAACAAAAAAAAAAAAAAAAAACAAAAAAAAACAAAACAAAAACAAAACAAAACAAAACAAACTAAAAAACAAAAAATAATAATAATAATAATAATAATAAAAATAAAAAAAACAAAACTTGACCAACATTTTACTTGTATATAATTGAGAAGAAACTCTCCTTTTTTCCTTTAAATAGTTATCGCTTAAAACAACAATAACGAACGATCATAAATAGTATTTTTACCATGTTCATAACGCCTATTTTGTTTTTCTTAAGAAAAAACCTTTGTTTACGCCAAATATTGCATCGTTTCATATGGAAATGTCTTTGTTGATACGCCTAGTTATTTTCGAACTATCCATAACAACCATGGCCCTAAAACTCAAAAACTAAAGAACCTATATTCGATCATCCCCATTATTCTGCATTAGTAAGCACATTTAACAACCGATGGACGAATGCTACTATGCTAGATTGCTTGGACAACGAACACTTCTATGTCAGTTTTGTAACTCTTGCCATCCATGTTCTTGACTTATCATTATGAACACTTATATGCTTCGAACAATCATATATAGCTATTTCAGTTTTTCACCATGTTCAAAATAGGTATTTGATTTTCTTATGATAAACCATGTATGTAAGTGTATAATAATTATATCGAAAATGTCTTTGTTTAATATGCTAGGACAATGGACATGTCAAATGTTTAATAACTCATCATCCATGTTCGCTATATTAAGTTATTGTATATTCTTCTACTAACTACTCATGTTATGTTTTGAACCGTAAATAATTCACGTATATATTTCACAAATACACAAGTACTAGTAGAAGCAAAAGAGGTTAGGCAATATCAAAAAATTTAACATTGTCCCGCATAGGCTAAAGAGATAAAACTTTGCTAGTTAATATACCATGGCATATATGAGTACTACGTGTCTAGATTAGTATTACGTTTTCGTGATTGCAAATCTTCTAGTTAAATGAAAAAATTAGCTAGATCATCTTGCAATTTCGAGAAAATAATATAAAATCTTAACTTTTTATTTATATAGTGTTTGGTGGAGGTGTCATTTCGAATAAATAACTAGTTATAATTCTCGCGTACGCGCGAGTTTTTTAAAATTTTTTGAATCATATATTTTTATTTATTAAAAAACAAAGAATTTAATCTTTGTTTTGTTTGATTTATGATGTTTAAGTTTTTTATTATTAAAGATAATTATTTAAAAATTTTAATCCTATTATTAATTGTATCTCATCTATATTTTTTGTATTTATCTTCTACTTGTGTTATGGATAAATATAAAATGTTACATAATAAGAAAATAATCTTTTTTTTTTAATACAATTATTACTAAATAAGTTATGAATTGATTTTTTTGAAATGGAAAATTCTCGATAGGGGTTTTGTTTTATTATATAAAAGATATAAACTGTTAACTTTTTTATTGAAATAGTGTTTGAAGTTAGAATTAATAGTATTTTTGGCGCCTCGAATGAATATATAATTATAAATTTTTGTGTTACTCTTTTTTCGAGTCTATTACTTATAAATAATGTATTATTTGTACTTTTAAAACTTAAAATGACTTAGAAGTGTGTAAAGTGTTTTGCCTAAAATACCCCTTAATACTCCTTAATAAACTTTTAAATACCATGAGATTTAAAACACGCACGCTTAATGCTAATTTAAATATTGTTTCATCCTTAAACTTTTATCATTTTTCGTTTTTAGCCCATACATTTTTTTCTTCTCGTAATGACTATAAATTGAACACGTAAGTGTTGTATCAATGGGCACACCAGAACCACAAGTTCTCAAATATAATTATTTGTCTTTATACACCATCGCTTTGTGCGGATATTCTATATATAAATCACTTAGACTTTTATTTTCAAAAGTCTTCAGAGCATCTCTAATATATAAATCGTTCAAAGACTTGTTGCAATTATATAAAGTTATTTTATGCATATTTAGGTATCGAAAAGCTTTTATCAAATATCCTCTCAAATGCAAAAAGTTTTTAAAAAGATCATTTGTAAAACTAAAAATAATATTAAAATAACTAGCAAAAACTTGATATCTTCATCAAACACTTGAAGTTCACCAAGTTTTTAGTAAAAGTTTTTGAAAAAGCTTTCAACTATAATGCAAAACAAACTTTTACTATAAACTTTTTAAAATAGTAAAAGGTCTTTATAACTTTAGCATTGCAATATGAACACATATTTTCAAAAGCTTTATTTTTATTATACATTCTTCTAATTATGTTTTGAGCTTTGAATAGTTATTTTCTTGTAAAATGGTACATATGGATGCATATATGATTTAACAAATACACAACGATGAGTAGAAGCAAACGAGGATATGCAAATATTAAAACAATTTAACAGTACAAACATATTTGTCCTACGTAGGCTGATAAAATAAAACTTTGCTAGTTAATATACTAGTGTAAATGAGTACTTCATGTCTAGATTAATATTTTGTTTTCGTGCTTGGTAAATCTTCTATCTAATTGAAAGAATTAGTCCAAAGAAATTGTAAAGCCGATAAAATAATATGTACTCTTAACTTTTTATTGATTAGGCGTTTGAAGTTAGCAATTATAGTAACTATTGACGCCTTTAGTGAACATATGTGGATAATTTTTTGTCCTACGTTTATATATATGAGTCGGTAGAAATTAAATGACACTTGATAAAATTGGAATCAGATATATGATGCTACATTAAACAAATACTACTACACATCTTACTAAATCTATACTTCATAAGTTGGTAATTAAAATTTCCAGCTTACTCTTATTTTTAAATATTACCGTCATGCATGATATTTATATTTTTTATTCAGTTTAACTAATTGATTCGTTTATGTATATTAGTTGAGTTATTAAATTAAACGGCTAAATAAGAAAACACACGCCCTTGTAAGAAATATAAGCACAAGTTTGATGTTATTCACATAACATAAAAATCATTCATTCACATTATTATTTATTAGTAACCGAAACCATTTGTAGATATATGTAATTTATGAAAAAGTATTGTCTTCACCAAGTTGTACAAAAAGAAAAATTAAAGAAGAATGAGTAATGGAGAATTCTGCTAAGGACATCAACGTGCACATATCAAAAGTGTAGATCATATCTCTATCCTAACATCGTTTACTACCTTCGTTGTGGAAAATGATCAAGATCAACAACCATAATGGGCTAATAATAGCAGGTCTTATTTATAAGAAAATGGACTTATACGCAGGCAGCTCATTTGGTTCGAAAGAACATAACTTTGTACGAAAATATATTCGCTTTCTATAATGGTTTTCTAACATCTACTCCATATTTATCGTCTCACAACAATTAGACTCGATTACATTATGATACTCTAATACGATTATAGAAAAATGAGTATGAAAAATACAAGATAAGGCATGTTTGGTCAAATGAGCTGAAGTTGAAGCTTATATTCTTTGTGGTTTGTCAATTTTTACACTAAACATTCCTCTTAAAAACTTTTGACCACCATCATTCATCCGTAAGTAAAAGTTAGACACAATACATCTCTAAAAGGCTAACTATGTAAATTTTTCTTAGCTTCTTCGTTATCTACAAAAAATCAAATACACCTCTTGATAAAATCATTCCCAAACACCTTTTTATTTCACTTCTTGTTATCTTCGTATATATTTCACAAATACACTAACAAGAGTAGAAACAAACAAGGTTAGGCAATATGAATTTTTTTTAACACTAGAAATATGTTTGTCCCACATAGGCTAAAGAAACAAAACTTTGCCAGTTAATATACCATAGAGTATATGACTACTTTGTGTCTAGATTAATGTTATGTTTTCGTGCTTGGTAAATCTTCCGGCTAAATTAAAGAATTAGTCAGGAGATGTTACCAAACCGAAAAAATAATACGTAATCTTAACTTTTGATGGAAATAGCTTTTCAAGTTAGCAATTAGAGCAGTTATTGACGCCTCTAATGAACATATATATAATGATAAAATTTTGTCCTGTGTTCATGTATATGAATCCGGTTGAAGCTAGAAATGACACTTGATATAATAGGAATCAGTTATATGATGCTACATCTAACGAATACTATATGTCTTACTAAATCTATACTCCATTAGTTGGGATTTAAGATTTCCGACTTATTCTTACTTTTAAATATTACGAGCAATAAACGTATGAACTCATAAATTGGAACAACAGCTACATGATGAATGACGTATGACTAAAAAATATGATTATTAGTTGTGTTAACTGTTAAGTACTTTCGTATAACTGATGGGTATTTGACAACTGATAGGGGGCTAGTTACACATTTTTACAAAAATTGGGCTATGGCCCATGGGCTTTAATGTGATATAGCCATTGGGCTAATTGGAAGAGACGTGCTATTTGTGAAGCCTTTCCCTTATTTAACTAGGAAGATTATTGCAAGGGGTAGAAATGAAGACGTTGCAAAAGGATTTGTTACTATCTCATTTTAATATGTGTAAAGTTTCAAATTCAATTTTTGTTAGTCGTAAATAATCTTAAAGTTGTCACGTCAATCTAATGAAAAAATAAAGTTTTACCGGCTTGAATCTATGTAACGGTAGGTTCAAATCTAGTGAATTATTTGGCCAAAAAGTCTAAAACCTCTATTTTAATATCTTATCGTGATTTTCTTTATTTAACTTGCAAAAAACGTGTAGATACTTTTATTTAGCAATTTGGATTTTTTTTATTATTTCTTTTAATTACTATTATTTTATTTTATTATGAAGTTAATAGATACAATACAGGATATGATTTCAAGCGGGGCACTTGACCTTTTTTGAAGGAAATTTGAACACAACAAGTTACATCGAACATAACAAGTTAAGCTAAAACAAGACATATACCATAATAATTGTGACAGACTACAGCAACACCATACAAGGGTGGGGGAATCACCAGAGTGAGCTTTTAGTAGACACAACCATATCAAGGTGTAGCTTGACAAAAATACATAAAGTATATAAAACATACAAAGAAGATAAAACTAAGCATCCTTAAAGGAGTCAGACCTAAACCTAACATATCTAAAGTTAAAACCCAAGGCAGCATCAAGCCATTGATGACGGACCGCAATAGATCTGAGCAGAGGAATCCGGGAGGCAACTGATCTGAGCAGAACAGCAGTGGCGGCAGCGGGCAGCGACAGATGGGAGATGACAGATCTGTTGGTAAAGATTTTTATTGAAAGAAAGGGAAAACACAAAAGAGGTCCGGACGGCCGGCCAAAACCGACCGCCGAAATTATTTAGAGATGGTGGAGTTTGGTTGGAAGAAATTTAGAGAGAAGTAGGAGAAAAAAATAAGAGAGAGAGAGAAGCACCCCAAAATATTGGTATATTACATTATGTTTGTTACACATGTCAAATAAAAATCATTTGCATACATTGCATGCACAAAGCATATCCATATGTAAATCTTATTAGGCTGGTGACAGTGGGCCGAGTTTTATCGGTTGCAAGGATCGGTCGACCGATATGCCAAATCGGTCGAGCCACTGTGGGAGGTGATTGTGATACCGGTCGTCGGCGAAGGAAATGCAATATCAGTTGCCCAAACGATCGATATTTACACACAAAGTTGTGTCCTTTGTGTTAAACAAAGAAGATGATGCAATATGGGTTGTCACTGTAAAGAGAGAGATGAAGATGTGTTGATGAGAGAAAAGGCTGAGGTGACAGCCGTAAAAATGATGCAATATAGGTTGCAACTGTCACCAGCCTTAGTGTCATAAAAGTAAATGATCCCTTGAACTTTGCGTTAAGTTGAGGTGTTCCATCCAATGAACTAGGTTTTGGTACCATAGGTCCATAGTAGTTAATACTTAACTAGCAGGGTACCCGCGCGTTGCAGCGGCGGGTACTCTAAATTAAAATTTTTCAGTGAATCGTGTAATTTTAGTTTATTATGTTCTTTTTGAAAATAAATTTACGGATATCAAAATTTCGTTTAGCTCGTGTCCGTTCGGGCTCGAGCCCGTTGGCTCGTGTCCGTTCAGGCTCGAGCCCGTTTGGCCCATGCCCGTTCGGGCTCGAGCCCATTTGACCCGTTGCCCGTTCGGACTTGAATATTTGTATAATGTGCTTTATTATTTGTATTAGTGACATTTAATGCAGGAATTGTGTTTAAGTTGGTTGTATAATATGCTTGATAATTTGTATTTCTTATGTAAGGGGTGTTTTAATAAGTGCATTAATTGTATTTATTGACCGGTTAATTAATTGTATTTAATGTACATAATATTTTATTTATTATATTTAATGTTAGTATTAATGGTATGTTAGAATTAAATGAGGGGAAAATTGGTGTGTACTTTAAGCTTATTAACTTGTAAATGCCTAATTATATTTTCATCACTTGTACTTTAAGTTTATTAATTTGTAAGGCTTAAAATTAAGCATGCTAAAATTAGAAGGCATTCCTCCTTTATAATATAGTAAGATATATTTGTTTCGATTAACAATGTGTTAAAAAAAAGTGTTACAACCAAGTCGAAATTTAAAAAATTGAATTGTAATATAATTAGTAAATGGAACTTCTTCCTTTTTGATTGATATTGAGAGCTTATTATCACATTCAAAAAGACAGGAAGTAGTGAAGTTGGTGAATAGAAACTTGATTCTTGTAATACAAAATAGTAGCTAACGTTCAGTTTTTGAGTTTTAATTCCGTTTCCTTTCCCTTTCCGCCCAAAACTGGAAGAAATATTCCACTATTAAATTTTTCTCTCATTTTCTTTACCAATTCCCTTTCCCCACTTAAATAAAACTCAAGAACACAAAAAACTTTTCATTTCCTTTCTTGTCCTCTCAAATTTCAACTCGAGAACACAGCGTAACTGCGTAAGTGTTTGTCTATCGATGGATTGCTACATCCACATATATTTTACAAAAACAAATCCCAATTTCTTTTCTTTAAATGGATTCTTGAACAGCCAAGCTCATCATAGATGAGTCTTTTTTTAAGTTAATCGAACAAAATCGAATCGGTAATCGAACCGAACTTGTCAAAACCGAACCAAACCGAATTATATATTTGATTTTTGGTTTGAATATAGTTTTGCAAAAATAAAAATTGAACCGAACCTAACCTAACCGAAAACCGAATTCACATAAACATTTAGATTTTCTATTTATATTTATATAAAAAAAATCATTAATACTCTTTCCGAATATAAATATAACATCTTTGAAAGTTGAATTTGTTGTTACTAAAAAACAATACAATTAAACTAAAAAATACACAAATTATGTAATTCGGATTATTCGGATCAACCCAAAAACTGAACCATATTCAAATTCGATTTCGATTCGGCTTAATTCAATTTAAATTCAGTTCAGTTTTATTTCAGTTTCATCTAAAAAATTATTTAACTAAACTAATCGAACCAAATAAACTAAACAAACCGGTAATCGAACCAAACTTTTTTTTTTTTTTTTTTTTTTTTTTTTTTTTTTTTTTTTAAGATTTAGTTAACATAGTGTTTGGTTTTTGGTTTTGGACAGTTTTGCCCTTGGGAATAGTTGGGATGTGTTGTGACGTGTTTGCTTGTTTGTGATTGGTTTGGTTTTGGTGCCACGTGGATTGGATTTATGGTTTGACCAATAAAAAGTGAGGTGACACTTGTTTAACACGTGTGTTTTGGTGACCTTATGGTGACGTGTATCTACAAAAGTGCAACAAATATATATACTTACTTTATCAGATAAAAATGAAAACGTCCACAAAAAGCTTGGTGTTATACGGTTTTTTTACAAGCTAATTTCATTTTTACTAAAAATATATATACAATGATTAAAGTTTTGCAAACAATAAAAAAAAAGAAAATGAGTTTTATATTTGCTCTGCTCGAAATTAAGCGACTTGTGCAACTCCACTCAAAATTGCCACATGTCTAAAGGATTGATGAGATTTTTTGTGCCACTTATGCGACTCTACTAAAAACCTGACACGTGTCAAAAATTGACAAGTCACACAAAAAATCTTATCAACTACTTAAACACGTGTCAATTTTTTTATTGAAATCGCATAAGTTGCTTAATTTTGAGTAAGGGAAATGCCAAACTCAATTTTTTTTAGGCAAAGCTTTTACTATTGTTTATTTTTGGAGCAAAATGGAATTAACTATTTTTTTAATGGAAATTGATTTGCACAGACTTATAATTGATTAGGACGCTTTAGACAGTTTATTAAATACTTGTATAATACTAATATTCTGCTTTAACTGCTTGTAATATAAATTCTACAAATAATAAATGAAAGTGTGCAAATCGTTTCGGTTTTTAAATTGAGCAGTCATGATTTTTAACCTCCATGCCGACTAATGGGCTCAACCCAGATAATTGAAGCAATATCCATAGTCACTTTTGTGTCTTTTTGTCACCAGGGCACATTAGAGGTGCAAGTCTCCGACCGGTTTTTTTTTAACCGGAAGTAAAACCGGTGACCGGTTTTCACAAAACCGGTTTTATAAAAAATCGGTCCGGTTTTCTAAAACCGAACCGGTTAGACCGGTTATGAGTGTTCATAATATACCGGTTTTTTCCGGTTTTATATCCGGTTTTATCCGGTTTTAAAATAAAACCGGTTTTAACCGGTTTTATTTGTTTTTAATAAAAAAAAAAAAAAGTAAAAAATGTTACCGTTTGAAAAAAACCGGTTTTAACCGGATTTTTTCAAAAAAATATAACCGTTTTTTTAATTAAAAAAAAAAAAAGTAGCCGTTTGAAAAAAAACCCGGTTTTAACCGGTTTTTTTCAAAAAATATAACCGTTTTTTTAAAAAAAAAAAAAAAAAAGTAGCCGTTTGAAAAAAAACCGGATTTAACCGGTTTTTTCCGGTTTTTTTTTTAAAATACCGAGGCCAAACGGCTAGTAGCCATATGACCGTTTTTTTTGAAATTTTTGAGGGTTTTGGGGAGTTTTAAGGCACTATAAATAGAGGTAATGTGTTGGGGTTGAAAACACATCAAAAACAATCTCATTTCTTTCTCTAATCTCTCAAAAATGCTCAAAAATCGCTATTTCGTATTTTCGCTATAATGGAAAACTCACAATCACAACAAGCTTCCACTACTCCCTCCGTTGCTACTAGCAATGTCCGAAAACAACATTACACAAACGATGATGTTGAAAAGGTTAGACCAACCACCCGAAAAGGTGATGTGTGGACTAATTTCGATATGTGTGTTATGAAAGATGGTAACGTAAAAGCGCGTTGCCGGAAATGTGAGAATTTTTATAGCATTGGGTCTAACTCTACACTTAGGAATCATATTGGTAGTTGTAAGGCGGGTCAAAATACTAGTTCGCAAACTACTATTGGTACGGATGGTCAAGTTTTTATATATGATGCGGATGCGCTTCGACTTGATTTTACGAAGTTTGTCATTCAACAAGGGCTTCCATTCAACCACTTCGACAACGTCAAGCTTACGGAGATCATCAAAAGGAGGCTACAACCGCGGTATCAACATGTAAGTCGTACTACTCTTAGAAGTGATGCTTTTAAATTATGGAAAACGGCTAAAAAAGAAATAATTGAAGGTTTTCGTGATTATAAATATGGTGTTTCTATAACTACGGATACTTGGACCGCACCACATGGTACGACAAATTCTTATCTCGCCGTTACGGCTCATTGGTTTAATCCCGAATCTTGGTTATTAATGAAACGGACAATCGCTTTTAAAATATTTGGTTATCCTCATACGGTATGTAATTTAAGAAAAATTTTGCATGACACTTTAATTGAATATAATTTAGATGATAAAGTTTTTACGATTTCACTAGATAATGCATCAAATAATACTAGAGCTATGGACTTGTTAAAATTACATGCTTATAATCAAAAACTTATTAATAAAAATTTGTCCAACATAATACTAAACGACCAAGATTGGGATCGACTAAATGAATTAACTATGTTTTTACAAGTTTTTAAAGAGGCAACAACTATATTATCGGGTGTTTATTACCCAACTAGCCCATTAGTTTTAAAACAAATTTATGCTATGACGGAAAAATTATATGATTTAAAAAACTCACCTTCACGAATGTTTAGAAAAATGGTTAAAATTATAAAAAAGAAATTTATAAAATATTTTGCTAGTTTACCTTTAGTTTTTACTTGTTCCGCCGCACTTAATCCATGTTTAAATGTTGGAGGTGTAGATTATTTAATAACAAAAATAATGGAAAATTTAGACTTATCTTTTGGGTTAGACGGTGAAGACCCCAACTATATAACATCTCAAATTTTTAGATTTAACGATCATTTTCATAAATTATTTGGCATTTATGCAACAAAATATGGTCACCAACAAAACCCAATTGTTGACCAAATGCGGGCCGGATCGTCCCAAACAAGAGACATTAATATAAACCTTTATAATTCTTTATTTGAAGACTCTACAAGGCGTCAACGATCATCGGCCCCAACAAGCGAATTGGGACAATATATGGCTACAAACTTTTTAAGAACTTTAAGTCCCAATGAGTTTGCAAACTTTGACATTTTGGCTTGGTGGAAAGAAAGGGAAATCCAATATCCGGTTTTATCCGCTATGGCTCGTGACTTATTAGCGGTCCAAGCTTCGACGGTAGCTTTCGAATCGGCCTTTTAGGTTAGTGGTCGAATTATATCGGATAGAAGGACAAGACTAACATGCGAATCCGTGGAAGTATGTGTATGTTTGAAAGATTATTTGGACGGAGTAGATAGGATACAACATGAATCGTCGTTGGAAGGTCCAATAATAGATGAAGATGTTGAAGAAGGTATAATAAGAGAAGAAGAAGAAGCGGGGATATCACCTTCGTCTTCGACTACGAATACCGAAGGCGAATTAGATGAAGGTGAGTTTGAAGAATTTGAAGTTGAAGATTTAGATGTACAAGATTTTTTGGAAGAAAATGATCTTGATGACGACTTGAGTGACTAGTTGAGTATAACGGGTGATGGCAATGCCGAAGCTCGATATACTTGATTACACTAATATGTTTTCGGGTGATGGCCATGCCGAAGCTCGCAAAATGTATTAGTATTTATATGTTTTTATGATTGTATTGTTTAAATAAAAGTTATGATTGTATTTTGTTTAAATAAAGTTATGATTGTATTGTATAAATAAAAGTTATGATTGTATTTTTTTTGTTGTATAATTGTATTGTTTAAATAAAAGTTATGAGAATATTGTTTAATTATATGTTTGATAATTAAAAATTTTATTAAATAAATGTTCGAAGTTTTTAGTCAAATTCCGGAAAAAAACGAACCGGTAAATAACCGATAAAAAATCCGAATCCGAATATTTTTAACCGAAAAAACGAACCGGTAAAAAACCGAAAAAACCCGATTCCGAAAATTTATAACCGAAAAAAACTGATTCCGAACATTTATAACTGAAGAAAACCGATTCCGAAAAACCGAAACCGAACCGAAACTGGTTATTAGAAAAACTGGTTTTTTTATAACTGGTTATTAAAAAACCGAAAACCGAAAAAAACCGATTTTTTTGCACCTCTAGGGCACATATGAGTGATTAACCTCACATGATACGTTTCTTTCATATCATAATAAGTGTTAACTACACAATTTCATTTCGTTATAAAAGTTTTCAGTTTCTAAATTTCAATCATTCAAAGAAACATAACAAACAAATGTGATATTTTGTTGGTTGAAAAATGATAAGTGAACTTTCCTAATTAAAAGTGTCTCATATTCATAGTGCATGCTTATTATTGTTCCTACATATTTTCTGTAATATACATCAATATAGGTGTCGTGCAAATCGATCATAAAGAACATACACAACTTTTTGGTTTCTAGGCTAGTTTCAATGTTTCATTAAAGTCATACTTTCTCATGACAAACAGCTTTTTTTTTTTTTTTTTTTTTTTTTTTTTTTTTGAACTAGCATCATAAGCACAGGTTACCTATGGGTAATTTCAGAAAATCGATTATAACCGATGATGTTGACTCACCAACATGTTAAAAACTTTTCAAACATACTACGGAATAGGGGTGAGCGCGGTTCCGGAACCGCACGGAACCGACCCGGAACCGCAGGAACCGAGAACCGAAATACTCATAATTTAGGAACCGAGAACCGGACCGAAAAACATGTTTCGGTTCCGGTTCCGGTTCGGGTATTTCGGTTCTACCCGATTAGAACCGCAAATTTTTAAAAACCCGTGTTGTAAAGGACCTGTGTATACATATATCTTGATCTTGCATGTGCATGTTATCAGTTTTTATTGTGATCATTGATCAATGTAAACTTTTGTATTTAGGAGAAGCTTTGATCATTGATATTTTCCTTGTGTGTTAGTTTATTTTCTTTCAGCCATGTGTGTTCTCCAATTCAATTATATCCTCTTGTTTTAAGAAAAAAAGTATTTTTTTCAAGTCACACGGTTCGCAATTTTGAATTCTGATCATTTTTTTTTTGCTACTTTTAATTTTCAAGGTTGAAAACTTTGGTTTGTGTTGGGTCAAGATTGCCAAGTTTAGAAAAAAAGTATGTGCTATAAAAAAAGTTGTATTCAAATTCAATAGCTTTATGGTTGTCATTGTGTTAACTTTTAAAGTGATCATAGTTTATGTGTTTTCATTATCACCTCAGAAGTAACTTGGAACATAAATACCAAACAAAAAAACAAAAAATGGGTCAAAACCTTGTTTCTCTGTCATGACTAGCTCATCATAAGTTCAAATGTTGAATGACAAAGAAGCGTTTGGAGATGGCGTCATAATATCTAGCCGAAGCTTAAATGCTAAACATTTAAATTTATTCTAAAGCCCACCCAATTCATTTCACTTAAACATTTACATGGGCTTAGTCTTTTGGGCTTGTGAGATGTATAACATGTTTTCATACACGAGTAATAACTAGCGGTTCTTCGGTTCCGGAACCGAGACCCGCAGTTCCGAACCGAACCGAACCGAGAACCGAAATTTGAAATATTGAAGAACCGAGAACCGAACCGCGGGTCTAAAAATCGGTCCGGGTTGGGTCGGTTTCGGTTCGGTTCTCGGTTCCGATTCGGTTCTCGGTCATTTTGCTCACCCCTACTACGGAACGTGCGTGACAAAATATGAAAATTTATCTTTGTGTTATATGTTTAAAAACAAACACTTTTTACACACAATTACAAAAATAAACACTTACAAATTACTTTACCAAAACGACACTTTGAGCAAATGGTATTTGACCGCCACTTAGTTTGCTCGCCCAAGCAACAAAAGCAATGCGTACACATTGTAGTAAGGAACATGTGTGCGCGCGCTAAATGACGACGAACATGGAGAGCAAACCTTCCTCACCCTCATTTGCTCGCCGATTTCAACATGTGTGTGGGTGCTAAATGACAACGAACACGGAGAGCAAACCTTCCTCTCCCTCATTTGCTCACCGATTTGGTGCTAAATGACAACGAACAAGGAGAGCAAACCTTCCTCTCCCTCATTTGCTCGCCGATTTCAACATGTGTGTGGGTGCTAAATGACAACGAACATGGAGAGCAAACCTTCCTCTCCCTCATTTGCTCGCCGATTTCAACATGTGAGTGGGTGCTAAATGACAACGAACACGGAGAGCAAACCGTCCTCGCCCTCATTTGCTCGCCGTTTTCAACATGTGTGTGGGTGCTAAATGATAACGAACACAGCGAGCAAACCTTCCTCGCCCTCTCAGTTTGCTCGCTTGGTAGATTTCTGTAACACCACTTTCTATAGTCCATTTTCGTAAAGTAAATTCGTATAAGTTCATTTAAAAAATTCTCTCTATGTTTATGAATAATCTCAAAAGTTACACCATATGAGGATTGAATTGGGGTCTTCATTACATTGTAAACGTAAAAACTTTAATAGAGATATCTTTTGAGATAGAATATTAGTCGCATCAAAATGTGTTTTGATGCATGTGATAAATGTGTGTTGATTTTTTGATATGTTGTATGTACAAGAGTAAACTACAAATATGGTCTCTGTGGTTTGGGTTGACCATCACTCTTGGTCTTTTGACTTTTTTTTATCACTCACAGCCACCAACTCTGAAACTCTCTTCACTAATGGTCCTCTGACCAAACGTCCGTTTGGTCAAGACGTTAACTTTACAAAACGTGCAAAATGGTGAGGGTATTTTTGTCCATTCATGTTTGCATTGAGCCTCTAAATATGCAGGCATTTAATACCCGTCGTCTCATTTTCCCTCTAGTTTTTCTCTCACATAAACAAATCTCCCAAATCAACATAACCTAATTTTGATCTAAATTCTTCTTCAATGCTACAATGGTTGGAACAAAAATGTGGAGTATACGGCAATCAAAAGATGATTTTGATGTTCACGAAGTATATGGTATGTATCGATTTTAATTTAATTGTTGTTATTGCATGGTTTGAGTGGAAAACCCTAATTTGATTTTCTTTAATTTGTTTGCAGCAAATGAACCTGATTTGTTTTCAATCAAGGTTCATTATGGTGGGAGGTTCACTGATAGACCAGATAGAACATACGAAGGTGGTTACTCGGGCTTTGTTGATATATTAGATGTGGATGAGTTCTCTGTTCACGAAATGGATGCTATGGTGGAAGAGTTAGGTAATGATGGTCACTCAGTTATGTTTTATCACTTTCTTATACCATCTGAGAGTTTGGACAATGGGCTACAACCTTTAGCTTCTGATGGAGATGTCCTTAACATGTGTAAGTATGTTAGGTTAGGTCACAAGTTGTTGAATGTTTATATTGAACATGGAAGGACCAACCGTGATATCTACTATGCATTGTTAGTTTCACCTAATAAGAAAAAGAGGTGTGTTATAGAGGAAATAGAAGAAGATGTACCAAAAGAAGCAACTACTGGAGTGATTAAGAGACTTAGGATGGATCTTAACAATAGAAAAGGTTTAGTACAAGAACAGGGGCAATCAAGTGGTTGTGTTGCTGTTGAAATACCCTCCCAAACTCAGATTAGTGTTGTTGCTACTGAAATTGTCACACAAACAGGTGACACTAGTCAAGTTAGGATACAAGAACAGGGTAAAGGTAGTGGTACTTGTGTTGCTAAAGACATACAACCTGAAATTGGTGACTCTAGTCAAGTTAGGATACCAGAGCAGGGTCAAGGTAGTGGTAGTTGTGTTGCTAAAGACATACCACCTGAAATTGGTGATTCTAGTCAAGTTAGGATACAAGAACATGGTCAAGGGAGTGGTGTTGATAATGAGTTACCTTCTCAAACCACTAATGTTCCTAGTCAGTTTGTGAATGAATTTTACTCATCTTATGACCCTTACTTGGGTGATGATGAGTTCAATCCTTTTGATGGCCTAGATGAAATTCTTCCACCAGTTACAAATGATGAGGTTAGGGTAGAAACAGAGACTGAGGTTAGGCTAGAAACAGAGTCTGGGGTTAGGGTAGAAACAGAGTCTGAGGTTAGGGTTGAAATAGACAATGAGGTTAGGGTTGAAACAGAGAGTGAGGTTGATGGTTCTGGGTCTGAGAATGATGGGACAGATTATGATATTGATGCTGATGTGTCTGATAATAATGACAGTGATGATTCTGAGTACATTGTAGATAGAGAAAATGATATAGAAGATGTTGATGTGGACATGGAGAATTTCATATTGAATGTGGATTTGGAAGCAGAGTTTCATGGTTGTGATAGTGACAATGGGGTACAAGATGGTGATATTGATATTGATGATGTGTTTGACAATGATGAGTTTATAAGTGGGTCTGAGAATGAAGATGACTTTGAAAGGGCTAGGAGGATTAAACTCAAGCAATTAAGGAAACAATCAAAGAGTAATAGTGACGGTAGGATTTACAAAACCTACTTCTATGTTGGCCAAGATTTTGGTAGTGCAACAGAAGTTAAACAGTTGATTAAAAGGCACTCAATTGAAACTAGAAGGGAAATTAAAATAGTGAAGAATGATAAAGAAAGAGTCAGAGCACATTGTTTTGGTCAGTTGCCTTCAGTTGAAACTTCTGGGCCTAGTGCAGGTGAAAAGGAACAAGTTGGGCCTAGTGTTGGGCCAAGTGTAGCAGTTGGGCCTACTCAACCATCTGGGTCAACAAAAAAGGCTACAAAGGATAAGATGACTACTGATCAGATAAAGTTTATTAAAGGAGGAAAACCTAATTGCAGGAAAGTAGATGGAAATAAATGCCCATGGGTATTACATGTGTCAAAAGTCAAAGGCACAGAAACATGGAGGACTAAAACATATGATGCTGACCACCATTGTCTTCAATCTAGAGACATCTTGTATGCCACTTCAAGGTTTTTTGCACAAGATATAGTAGATCAAATTGAAAAAAACCCAGATATACCTATACGAGCTCTTCAAGATCAATTACAGAAAACACACGAGGTTTCAGTTTCTCAAATTAAAGCATATAGGGCTAAGGCACAAGCTAGCAAATAATTGAGGGGTGATTACACAAAGCAATACGCAATGCTGAGAAATTATTGTTTGGAGTTGATGCAAACTAATCCAAACACAACTGTGAAGATCCAATGTGCTAGAGAAGAGGAATGTTCAGAGGTTAGAAAGTTTGAAAGGATTTATGTATGTTTGGGGCCTTGTAAGGAAGGTTTCAAGGCAGGTATGAGAGACATCTTGGGTTTAGATGGAGCCTTCATGAAAGGACCTTTTCCAGGGCAACTCTTAACTGCTGTAGGCATTGACCCAAACAATGGTATCTACCCATTGGCTTATGGGATAGTTGAAACAGAGAACCTTCAGTCTTGGAAATGGTTTCTGACTTGCCTTGGAGATGATCTTGATCTTTACAGAAACTCTAACTTCACTTTTATCAGTGATCGTCAAAAGGTGCATTTCATTATTTAATTTATCATTATAATTGTAGTTTAAGTTGCTATCATTATTTAACTGTATATTAATTAGAGTAAAGCATAGATATTAAGTTGTACTCTCAATATCACAGGGTCTTATACCTGCAATCTCCAAATTGTATCCATGTGCTGAGCATAGATATTGTCTTAGACATATCCATGAAAACATGAAACAAACCTGGAATGGAGAGACATACAAGGAACTTCTTTGGAAAGCTGCTACTGCTACAACTGTGCCATACTTTCAAATAGCAATGGAGGAGTTAAAGGCTTTCAGTAAGCCATGCTATGATTGGTTAGTCAAGATTCCTCCACAACATTGGGCCAGATCCCATTTTTCAGGTACAAAGATGTTTATATCATGTTGTTTAGATGATAAGCTTATGTATATAGTAACCAATTACAAATATTTTAACAGGAAGGGCAAAGTCATATGTATTGTTGAACAACATGTGTGAGGTTTTTAATGGAAAACTAGTTGATGGAAGGGACAAGCCTATCATAGGAACACTAGAATACATAAGGGAATATCTCATGAGGAGGATTATGACAGTGAATAAAGTGATAGCTAGTTCTAGTGGTCCTTTCACACCCACTGCAGAAAAATTGTTTGATCATATCAAGAAAGAGGCTTCCAAGTACACAGTTCAATGGAATGGAGGTGTACACTACCAGGTGACTGGTCCTTGGGGAGATCAGTGTGTTGTAGATGTTGTACAGAGAACTTGTTCTTGTAGGAGGTGGGAATTAACAGGGCTACCATGCAAACATGCAGTGGCTGCAAACTGGAACATGGTACAAAACAGGCAAGAAACAGGGTTACCAGAGACATGGGTCCATCCTTGCTACAGGCTAGAAACATGGAAGCAAGTTTATTCATTCAAGATTATGCCAATAAAGGGACCAAAAATGTGGCCTAGGTGTGATGTTCCATCTACAATCATTCCACCAGTGCACAAGCCTCAACCAGGTAGGCCAAGGAAGCAGAGAAGGAAGTCAAACTTGGAAAAATCAGATAGCATGGTGAAGAACAACAGGCTTTCAAGAAAGGGTAGGACAGTTACTTGTGACAAGTGTGGATGTCAGGGTCACAATTCTAGGAGTTGCACAGGTCCAAGAGTTGAAAAGATTAACAAGAAAAGGTCAAATGTTGGTGCTAGTGGAAGCAATATAGCTGGTGTTGCAGCTGGTACAAATCAAAGAAGTGGGCCAAATGTTGCAGCTGGTGCAAGTCAAAGAAGTGAACCAAATGTTGCAACTGGTGCATGTGGAAGCAATGTCAACAAGGAAAAGGGTATTGCAGTGGATGTCCCAGGTTCCATGAAGAAAAAACCAAGGAAGAAAGTGATTAACCTTGGTTAATGTTATTTTTAGCTTGTGAAAATGTCAAAATGGTTGGTTGTATGCACCATAAACAATATTTTATTTTGGTGTTTTTTATGTTTATGTCATTGGTTGCTTGCATGCACCTTAATCCATGGTTGTTTAAGACAATTTGACTTATGTTTATGACTGTTCTAATCTAATAGTTAATAGCTGCTATTGACAGCAAATTTTCCCTGATACATTGTGTTTTCCTGCAACATTGTGTTTTCCTACTGCATGTTGTTTTGACAGTAAAGCATTGGGTCTAAACTGGATATGGTTGACTTTTTAATGGTTTGACTTTATTGGAATTCATTTGTGTCTGAATTTGGTTTAATATTCACCTTGTTCATGTGAGAATGTGTTGCATGTTTTCTTCTCAAGTTAGCCTATTTTGGGTAGATTTTTACACCATAAAATCCACATTAAACCTCCTGTACAAAGATTACACTGATTTATGTTTGTTTTGGTCAAATTTAAAAAGTCAAACTCATCTTTTCAACCACTTAAGTTAATACAACAACCTACCATTCAATTGCATTTACTTTCAATTGCCTTTATATTAGCATCAATACAATCAACATAAACAACTTACATACAATCAAATTCTAAACTTTAATCCTAACTTCTGTCATGAGTTCTAAGCCTGAAATCATTGACATTTCATCAGATTCAAGTTCAACATCTTCTGTTGAGTTAATGCCTCCTCCACCTTGGTCAATGGTTGATGCATCAAACTCAAACTCCACTGATTCCAACTCTATTTCTAGCTATGTCTCTAGCTATCATTCAACCTCATCTGAAGAATATCAAAGTGTCTCAAAAAAGGGTACAACTGATACGGCTTGCAAAAAGGTTTCAAAGTGTGTCAATCCTCCTGTACAATCTAAGCATGTTGCCAATCAATCTCTTTCAATCAATGGTAAAAGGATTCAAGTGTTGGGGCTTCCAAACAAGGATACTATTGCAGCAATCAAAGAAAAAAGGTTTGGGATCAAACCTTTTACAACAAATGCAACCAAAGCAAAAGGGAAAAGAACCATGGGGTAGTTGTTGATGTCACTTGAAGTATTCCCACCACTGTCTTTTGTTAAAAATGTATGACATTATCTGTTGAATGTAATATGCATCTATGAATGCATCTATCTATGTAATCAAAATGCATCTATGTAATGAAATGGTACTTGTTTCTGTTAAGTTAAAACTGCTTCATTTCATTCATCATCAATGCCAAAATACAACTTGCTACACTGTTAAAGATCTAAACTTAACATTATAACCAAACACTTAGTTCAAACATAAACAAAAGACCCAACTTCATACATTTCCTACTTGATAGCAAATAGGACAACAAACAAGATCCAAAACCAAATTAGATACTTCTTCATTTTTGCACGACCATTTTGGGCTTCAATTATGGCTCGTTCAAGATTGTTCCTCGACCTTAATAAACATGGTATGATATCAAGAGAACGATTACACATAGGGGGGTCATACCAATCAATCCATCTACACTTTGAATCCTGTTAAACAACATTACAGCAACAATTATTAGATTTGGGTTAGTTTAATTCAATTAATTCAATCATACACAAACTAACTGGAATCGGGCAAGAGTAAAACCGACGGCCTGGGTTAACATTCGTCCAAGATGTTTTAACAATAGCAACTCTTCGACAATGGCATCTAACCACTGCCATCACTCTTGGTGAGAAATAAGTTTTTAGGGTTTATGTGAGAAATAAAGAAATGAGTTTTTTTTTAAAAATTAAATATAGGGTTAGTGGCATTGGGAAAGAAAAAGAAACGTTGGAGAGAGGAGGTGCAAACATGAATGGACAAAAATACCCTCACCATTTTGCACGTTTTGTAAAGTTAACGTCTTGACCAAACGGACGTTTGGTCAGAGGACCATTAGTGAAGAGAGTTTCAAAGTTGGTGGCTGTGAGTGATAAAAAAAAGTCAAAGGACCAAGAGTGATGGTCAACCCAAACCACAGGGACCATATTTGTAGTTTACTCTATGTACAAAGCATATCCATATGCAAATCTTATAAATGCCATAGAAGTAATGATCCCTTGAACTTAGACTTACGTTGAAGTGTTGCATCCAATGAACTAGGTTTTGGTACCATAGCTCTATAGTCAACATCTTAGTTTCGATTAAAAATGAGTTAAAAAGGTGTTACAACCAAACCGAAATTGTAAAAATTGACTCCATGGTAAAAGTGAAACTTTTCTTCAAGAGCTTATTATACATTAAGACTGCTCCCGGTGGTAACGATTGAGGCCCAATTCTCAAGCGCCAACCTTTGAGATGGCTTCACATCACGCGTGAGATATGGCAAAAACAGATGCGAACAGTGACATGCTCACCTAAGAGGTTTGTGTGCAAAAGTGGTATTTCTTTTTTTATTATTTATTACTTGATTTGTGAGTGTGTGTGAGGTATATTTGTATGAAAGGTGATATTTTAATGAAATGTGAGGGTGGTGTAACAATTGGGGGTGAGAAGTAGTGAGGAGAGCCAAATGAAGAGAAAAAATAACTGTGACATTGAGGTGAAATGTGAGGGATGTGGCCATTAGAAGTAGCAAACAATGATGAAACTAGAGGGTCTCGCGGTGTCACGGGACACTGGTAAAATTTTGTTTTGCAGTGCTAATTTTCGTAAAAATACACTGAATTGTTTAAAATGCATATGGACCAACTTCATTGCGTTTATAGTTATTGATTAGTTAGTCTATCAATTAGGAAATGAAGCTTCTTCTTTTTTGGTTGATTATATTGAGATCTTATTATCACATTCAAAAAGAAAAAAAGTAAAAAAGTAGTGAAGTTGGTGAATAGAAACTTGATTATTTTGATAAACAAGTAGCTATAAGTGTTTGTCTATTTAGGTAGATAAACATTTTATATTTTAAAATCCCAATTTCTTTTCTTTAAATGGACACTTGAACAGCCAAGCTTGTCATCATTCATCAAAGATGAGTCTTTACAAAAGTTAATTAATTGTTAATATAATATTAATTTACTTGATTTAAATCAATGATAACCACATGGTCATTTTTTAATTGAAGAATAAAATCACGCATACTGATTTATGTTTTCGTATAAATCAAAAAATAATCTTAAAAAGAAACTTACAGATAGTGTAGAATATACATTTTACGGTTTATATGTCGTTTCCTTAGAAAGGGTAATAAGGCTTGTTACGATTTTAAACACATTTTATATGTGTTTAGATTTTGATTGGGTATACTTTAAATATATTATAAAAATGTACACAAATGTTATCTTCTAAGCAATTTGTAAAATGTGTCATGCTCTTATTTGCATGAACCAAAGTTTGGTACATTCTTTATTATAGTATGTAATTATGCATCAATCTCGATGGTTGCAAGTCAAAGCAACCTAATCTTTTAAGAAATTTTGCTTCCAACTAACAAATACAAGCAAAATGTAAAAGCTATAACAATTATGGTAAAAAGTCATTTTTAGGTTAAACATGTTGTAATCGTCTTAAGATATACAAAAAACTTAACCATTATTTTACTGATACGTAACTAAGAAGAAACTCTATTTTTGCTTTAAAATAGTTATCGTCTAAAACAACAATAACAAACGATCATAAATAGCAATTTTACCATGTTCACAACATCTATTTTGTTTTTCTTGTGAAAAACCTTGTTTACGCACAATATTGCATCATTTCATATGAAAATATGAAAATATGAAAATGTCTTTGTTGATTCTAATATGGATAACACCTAGTTATCTTCGAACTATCATGGCCCTAAACTAGAGGACCTATATTTGATCATCCTCATTATTACGCATTAATAAGCACATTTAACAACCGATAGACGAATGCTACTATGCTAGATTGCTAGGACAATAAACATTATGTCGATTTATAACTCTTGCCGTCCATGTTCGTCAATGACTTATCGTTGAATACTTCTATGCCTCGAACTATCGTATATAGCATTTGAGTTTTTCACCATGTTCAAAATATGTATTTGATTTTCTTTGATAAAACAATGTATGTAAATATTGAAACGTCTTTGTCTTTGTTGATGTTGATATTCTAAACTATGTGACCTGGGGGGTTTCTGGGGGTTCACAGGAACACGATGGATGTTTCCCGCCTATAGTGTAAATTTTCGCTAAAAATCATGATTCTCTAAAATGAACCAGGTCTCGAAATTTTGTGTCACGCAAATACATGACTTTTTTCACTTAGTCCACTAATATGTGGAAAGAAATATATATCTTCTTATAGTCTTAATGAAACCGTAATTTTTAATTCATTTTGTTTTTCCTTTACACTCGCTGAAACAAATTGTGCACCTAATAATTTAGAGGCCTAAGTCAATGGACATGTGAATTGTTTAATAACTCGTCATTAGTGTATCTGTCTAAACACTTCGGTGCCCTCTTATTGTATATTCTTCTACTTGTATTTTGAACTTGAAGACTTATTTTCTTGTAAAAAAGACACATATGGATACATATATGATTTCACAAAACACAACTACGAGTAGAAGCAAACGAGGTTAGGCAATACCAAAAACTTTTAACACTAGAAAAATGTTTGTCCCACATAGACTAAAAAAACAAAACTTTGCTAGTTAATATACCATACTGTACACAAGTACTTACAAGTGTCTGGATTAATATTATGTTATAAATTGGCATGTCTTCCGTCTAAATGAAGAATTAGTCGGTAGAAATTGTTAATTTGATAAAATAATACGTACTCTTAACTTTTTATTGAAATAACGTTTGAAGTTAACAATTATTTGCGTCTAGTAGACATACAATGATAAAACAATAATCATTGTCTGCAAATCATTTCCGATTTCTTTTCTAACGCCGTTTTCAATGTTTACTTTGTACGAAAATTGTCACTTTCCCTAAAATACGCGAATGCTTTTACAAGCGAGTCTTTGAGTGGTTCGGGCTATCTTCCAAATATTATTACTTTTAGAGCTGGATATATAGCTCGATTAATTGACAATTATTAACAATTTTTTTAAAATAATATTTTAAATTCGTGGTTTTCGAACATTTACTCCATATTTATCGTCTCATAACAATTAGACTCGATTACATTATGATATTTTAGTATGATTATAAGAAAATGAGTATGAAAAAGTAAAGATATATCATATATGGCATGTTTGGTCAAATGAGCTAGAGCGGGAGCTTATATTCTAAGCAGGAAGATGTAGTTTATATATCTTTATAAAGCAATTTGACGAATTACTTGGAACAATTGCTTATTAATAAAATCACAAAAAAATGAAATTAAATGTAGATATATCTTAAACTTTTGCGTATTAATCAATTATATTTTGAAGGTTATTTAAGTAATTCGACTAGATATAAGAGCTCATAAGTTTGTTTCAATTGATTTTGGCTAATGATTTATAAAACTTCTCACAAGGTTTTTATGAGTGTCACCCCAAACAGAGCCATACTAGTACTTAAAAGGCATAATTAAAAATGTTGTAATGACATAAGAAGAAGAAAAATAAAACGTGTAAAAAATTAAACGTGACGACGACGTTTCAAGTTGGGGTTGGCAATGTGTCGGTAACCATGGTTGAGTTTACAGCCGTTAAATAGCGACGGATAAATCGCTATCTTTTCCCCATGTGACTGACCAACACAGAAAACCGTCGGTGCACCTCATCATTTCTTTATACAATTTTGTCTCATTTTAAAAATGTTATCACATACATTGCATATTAATTGCAATTTTTAATAAGATGCATTGCATATCATTTCAATTACTCCACTAATACTCCGTATCATTTTATGCATTGCATGAAATAAATGTTTGGTCTCCTTGTGTTTAGAGGTGAGCATCGGGTCAAACCCGACTTGAACCGACAAAAACCAACCTGACTAAAAAATTGAAAACAGAAAATAACTCAAACCGAGAACCGAACCGAGAAATAAATATCAAAACCAAAACCGAATCGAACCGAAACCGACATAAATAAATACACAAAACCGAAAAGGTTGGTTCAGTTCGGTCCGGTCTGGTTTCAGTTGGTTTGTCGGTTCGAGTGGATTTACTCAGCCTTATTGTGTTATGTGGTATTAGGACGCAAATAATTAGTTGCATAAATAAACACTTTTGAATGTATACAAGATATTTAGTTATAACATTATATAAAAAAACGACTTATATTAGCTTATATTATATTTTTTTATCTTTTGATGGAGAAAGTCTAAATAACGATTATGCAATAATCACATTTTAAAATTTCATATTTTGAACTTGAGACATCTTGTTAGTATAGCAGGATGTCTGACCTTCAAAGTTTTTGTACTATAATACTCCCTCCGTTTCAAAATAATCGTTTAATTTGATTTTCTGATTTTTTTTTCAATTTTTACTTTAAATATTTTTGTTTGTATTATATAATAGCTGATGAAAATTATACTAATGAAAATACATTTAAATCTAATCCATTCATATATTTTGAATTAAGGTCAAAATAGAAAAAGAAATACTTAAAAAAATCAAACTAAACACTTATTTTGAGATGGAGTAAAATAAGATCAAAGACATATAAAAAACATGTTAATTAGAGATAATAATTTAAGATCCGTTTGTTAAGGGAGATGATTTGTACATCATATTTTTTTGCCATCCACCACTAAAATATGCATATCGGTGTTGTACTGTATGCATCACTGATGTGATTTAGTGATGTATTGACAAAAAAATTGTGTACAAATCATTTCCCATTTGTTAAATATGGATACAGTAGCATCTCTCTAAATGTTATATGTGTGTCTAATTGATTATTTATTTGATAGAAAGTGTAATTATATACAGTAATAATTATCCAATATATCTTGGCGAGTTGTTTTATTTTTTTATCTTTTACATTTTATCACTTTTTTCATATTTTGCTAAAAAAACAAATTATCTTCTTTATAAAAATGACTAAAAATCATCTAGACCCAGATTCAACCTATCTAAACTTAAATTCGTTTAGTCTCATGTTCTGAGACAACTCATCTAAACTCAGACTCGTTTAGATCCAAACTCATATAGACCCGTAACCCGACCCGACCCGACCCGGCCCGACGCACCTATCTTGCCACCTCTACTAAACATTAACTATTCAAAAAAAAAAAAAAAAAAAAAAACACACTTTGATTTAGACAAAAAGAAAAGACAAAATGCAAGAAAGAAAATAAAAAAGGAAAGAATTGCTTCGTATATAAGCCACCGAAGCAGCAGAGCTTATAAATAAAGAAACAAAATAAATAAACTTTTATTTTATTAAAACAAATGATAAGAGTACTACTTTCTAGACACAGATATTAATTACTAATAAAACCCCAAACACACACACACACAAACACACACATTAAAGAAAAAAAGTGGTGTGTGGGGATTCTAGATAGCCAAACCATCAATGGCGGATTCAAGTGATTCCGTCTCTGTTGATATGGAAACCATTTATCTTGGCGGCAAGGTACTGGTTATGGATGCCCATTTACTTTTTTAGCTTTTTTTTAGCTTTTTTTAGAGGTGTAGACAAGGTGTTTGATGAAATGCCTCAATGGGTTTTGCTTATTTTTTATGGGTTTTTTGTGATCTTTTTTATAATATGATTGATTTTATGAATACCCATTTGATTCTTAGCTCATTTTAATGTGTTTTTGGAGGTCTTTTATTCAGTTTTTATAGATGTCGACAAGTGTTTGATGAAATGCTTCAATGGGTTTGGTTTTGTTTTGTTTTGTTTTGTTTTTTTGTTTTTTTTTTTTTTTTTTTGATCTTCTTGATAATATGATTGATTTTATGAATACCCATTTAAAAATTAGCTCATTTTAAGGTGTTTTTGAAGGTTTTTGATCCAGTTTGTGTATTGTAGATGAAATGCTTCAATGGGTTTTGCTCCTTTTTTGCAATAAAAAAAAAAAAAAAAAAAAACTAAATACCCATTTGATTTTATAAAATGGCTTAATGGGGTTTGCTTTTTTTTTTTTTTTTTTTGATAACATTGTAATTAAGGTGATTGATGGATAGTATTTTTTTTGTGTATTATGAATTAGTGGTTTTCTTGATGTACTTTTGGGATGATTCCATGCTCATTCCCAATTTAGAAACTCCTTTTTGTGTTCTTGATTTTTAGGTTTTTTAGTTATTTTTGAGCTGTGAATTAGTGACTTATGGAATTGTAGATCTCTCTGACTTTTAATTTTATCGTCAAAATCTTGGAATATTAAATAAAAGATTAGATTTTATTTAAAGCAAAGATGTTCTTGCATAATGTATATTGTCAAATTTTGCTAGCTGTCTCATTAATGTCTCCCTTTGTTTGTATCTTTATTTTGATTTTAGTTATAAATTCCAAAAATTCCATTTTTTTTTTGGAAGGATTGTATTTTAAGTTTTAACGGCTTTATTTATGTCAGGTTACCTTCATTATATCGTAGCTAATTCCATTTTTATTTGGAATTTGGTTGTTGATTTCTTTTTCATATTTATTGACTTGGCTTAAGTTTCAATTCAAGGTTCTTGTTTTAATGGTAAAAACTTGCTATCATAAAAAGCGTTTGTGTTACGTTGTCGTTTTCTCGAGGTTAAAAATCATTATCTTGGCATATGTGTCGCTTTACTTCTTTTGTTACCACTTACCAATTAGAAGTTGCAATTGTATTTCTTGTTAGTTTACGCGTCATTATCAAGCTCAATCATCATGGAATTTTTCAATATAATATAAACTTATGTTGACATGTCGACAGTCCAATGACAACATGTTGGTTCTTTTTCTTTTTATGCAGTTTCTAGATTGTTTATAACAATGTTCAAGACTTGTGTCTTGAAGCATAAAACAAATGACTGTTCATGTACAACTAAGTCGCATCTCTAGTTAGAATAACGGATTTTTTTAATAGTTTTAAGTTTCAACGGTTTTAAGCATCTCGTGATGTTGGTGATTAAAATGTGCCGTGAAACTTGTTTTCAGGAACATATCATTCGGACCGGCCGTGGTTCGGTTTCAGTTATTGTGTATGGAGACCAAGAAAAGCCACCTTTGATTACATATCCCGATTTAGCTCTAAATCGTAAGCACTATAAAAACAATGATTTATTTTTTGCTATTTTATGTATATGTTTGGTCTAATTAAGGTTGTTTTTGTTGACAGATATGTTATGTTTCCAAGGATTATTCTTCTGTCCCGAGGCAGCTTCATTACTCCTTCATAATTTCTGCATATATCATATCAGTCCACCTGGGCATGAGGTCAGTGAACGGGCTTAATCTTTATAGTCACTTGTTTAAGCTGTTTGACATATTTTTATAATTTATGGAATCAATAGATGAAATGACTAAAAAGTAATTATCGTTAAGAAAAGGGATGACGTTTTATGGTAAATAAATAATTTTATTATATTCCTCCTTCCACCGGTAATCTGCTTTGTTGTAGCTGGTAGGGAACAGTAGAATATGTTTTTCCAAACACTACTTTTGGCACGTTTGAAAGTTAGACTTATTGTGAACCCCATTTTTTTTAAATGCACCATTATGAACTAGATTATTAACGTAAAATATCTCTTCTGGGATTTGTACAAGAGTCGTTGCAGTTAGGAGCAGCAGCCATCTGTCCCGATGATCCCATTCTGTCGGTGGAGGATCTTTGTGATCAGATTCTAGAGGTCCTCAATTATTTTGGGTAAGTTGTTAACCACTTATCTTGGTATAATATACTTCGCTTGTATATTAAGTATTAAAAATGTCACTTTGGGTTATTTTAGGCTTGGTGCAGTGATGTGCATGGGGGCTATGGCGGGTGCCTATATCCTCACCCTCTTTGCGGTGAGAGTGCTTATTAACTTGTTAATGATTCAGGCATACAATCTGTTTAAAGTTACGGCTTTGTTTGACTAACTGATGTTTTGATATCACAGACGAAATATAGAGACAGAGTTACTGGTTTAATACTTGTTTCTCCTCTCTGCAAAGCACCTTCGTGGACTGAATGGTTTTACAATAAGGTTAGTCTTTTTTCATTATCCTGCCTATATGGTTTAATACTTAAGTTATAGTGGCGCTTAGAGGTGGCAATTTCGGAATTATGATATGGGTATATTCGGGTTTATGTTTTTAAAGGATACAAATGAATTCTGTAAAATATATATGATGCTTGTAACTATGTCTATATTTAGCACGCTAGTTATATATTCCGAAATAAATGAACATACGCAAAAAGTGTTCCAGGTCAATCAATAAATTGTGCCAATCCATTTCGCCACGCATAAAAGAATTTCCATTTAGACCTTTTACGATACCCATCTGGGACCCACCCATTTACCCCGCATTAGCTATTGCCTGTGACACTGGTTTATATTAACTGTATTGTTACTTTTATTCTGTAGCTGATGTCAAATTTGCTCTATTACTATGGAATGTGTGGATTATTGAAAGAATGTTTACTTCAAAGATACTTCAGCAAGGTACATTCCTATTTCCTGCCTCGAGATCTTTTTTGTAATGTCTCAATTATAGATTTCTAGATTTTAATTAATGAAACATTGTTGATTAAATCAGGAAGTTCGTGGTAATCCAGAAATCCCAGAATCAGATATAGTTCAATCGTGCAGAAAGGTTAGTCGTTTATAAAGTTTGTAAGCAAATATCTGCATTTAATCGAGTTGAATATTAAGCTTAAGATATTGTTTTTGTTACAGTTGTTGGACGAAAGACAGAGCATTAATGTGTGGCGGTATCTTCAAGCAATTGATAGTAGACCTGATATCACCGAAGGTTTAAAGAAACTAAAATGTAGAACACTTATCTTCGTTGGTGACAGCTCTCCGTTTCATGCGGAAGCACTTCACATGACTGGAAAATTGGACAGAAGATATAGTGCTTTAGTTGAGGTACATTATTTATTGTTTTCTTGGCAAATCTACTATTGTCTAGCTTCAACAGTTACGTGAATTTACCCTAGTTTAGAACTTTAGACGTGCTAGGTTTGACATTAAACAGTAGAAGCTTCTATTCCTAAATTTAGTGGTCTTGACTTGGTAGTGTAACCTACTTAGCCTAAATTTCTGGTGTTTGGCACTAAAGATGCCTAAATTTCTGGTGTTTGGCACTAAAAGATGCTACTCTATTGAGCTATACACGAAACACTTAAAAAATTGTTTGAATTTATCAATTTGATATATCAAAATCAATAAATCTATTAAAAAGTTCAAAATTTCAATCAAAATTGGAAATATGACAGCACTGGTTTTGACTTTGACTTTGACTTTATGCAGGTCCAAGTTTGTGGTTCCATGGTGACAGAAGAGCAACCACATGCAATGTTGATACCCATGGAGTATTTTCTAATGGGGTATGGACTTTATAGGCCGAGCCCCTTCACAGGAAGCCCGAGGAGCCCACTAAGTCCTTCGTGCATCTCCCCAGAGCTACTTTCTCCCGAAAGCATGGGGTTGAAGCTAAAACCAATAAAAACCCGTGTTTCATCTCCTCATTCAAATACCATCGAGAGGTAGAATTCGTTTCTATTTACACGGAGTTCGCGTACAGTCTGTCGGTAAATCTTTTTGTCATTTTTTCGTTTTTTCGATTCAAGGGTAGATATTCATCATATGATATAATGTAGATATAGTGGAGAAAGGGGAAAAATATTCTTTGAAATGGTGGACATATTCATTTGTAGGATTGGTGGGCATAAAACAGAAAAACATTGTATTTTGTAAAGGAGAATATGATGCATTTATTTATGATGAAAAGCAATAATACCTTCTCTTTTTTTTAGTCTGTCAATGAACTGTCATTTTGTTTGAGTGGAGTATAATATATAGCAAATCAACATTATTGGATTTGTGTATGTAACCTAAAGTGGTTATGAATATGATATATAAAGTTATAAACATATATGTGGTAGCTAAACACCAAAAGTGGTTATTATATTCCTTTACAAAATAAATATAGCTATATTCTTTTGTTATGTCCCAAAAGTGGTCATAGTACTTCCTTATAAAAAAAATAGATGTGGCAATGTTTTTTTGTACGAGTCTTATGTAACTTTACCTTTTTTTTTTCACCGGTAATTTCGGTGTGTAAAGTATGTTTTGTCTGTACAAATATATGACATGATGACTTCAGATAAACTGTAGTACTAAAAGTGATTATTCTCAAGCAGAAAAAAGTGGAGTAGGTGTAAAGACTTGCTTGATTGACTGATTGCCCATTTTTAACATGTATACACTTTATGATGTACTACTAGAAGTGTTGATGATGGATGGGTAAGTTTTAATCAAAGTCTTTTTACCTTTTAGCTGACTAATCCACGGGGCTTGAGCGCTTCCCTTAAGGGAAGTTGTTTGCACCAAGCAACCATTTACGAGTTATAATAGTAAGTAGCGAAATACCAATGTTGTGTCTTCAGAACCTCAAGGGGTTATAATATTAAGTGTGACTAAAGTCAGGCAGACATATGATATAGATTGACTTCTTGTGTAGTCGATATTTTTGAATTGTGTAAGAAGTGTGATCTTTGGCATATCTTGGGACATAACAATTTAACATGTATTATATATAAGAAGTGAGTCTAAATAAGTTTTACGGAGATTTAAATTCATTAAACACAGCACAGTTACATATTTGAGCTGTAGCTCCTGTTGAAACATTGAAGTACAATCGATTCTAACAGATGTTGAAGCACACTGAAATTAAAACTTAAGTTGCAGATCAGTAATAACGTCATCACTCACTTGGAATGCCTTTGCAAGTATATCAGTTGATATATCTGGATTAGCACCAAAAACCGCACTTGATGTGAGTATCACTCCAGGGTTCTGGCTACTCAACCCCACCATTGCAACTGCATATGTGTTTCCAACGTTACGTTGGTAATGGATAAGGTTTACAGGAAACACAAAAACGTCACCCTTATTTAGTACTTTTGAAATATGACGGTTCTCAGGGTTTGATGTCACGAATCCAACTTCAAGTTGGCCTTCCAAGACAGTCAAGATTTCAGTAGCACGAGGATGGTGGTGAGGTGGGATGACCCCCCAAGGTGCAAAGTCGAGACGCGCAAGTGAGATCCCTAGAGTGTTTAATCCTGGAATCTGGAACACAAATGCCGGTGTCACACTTGACCCCAAGGCATTGGAGGTGTTGCCCCTCATATGCATGCCTCCAAAGTAGAAGTCGTTTGCTTGAACGCTACTTGGGTTCTTGCAAGGGAATCCATTTACTTTTACTGCAACAGTTAACACCAAAGTATTAAATATTAAATTTAGATGAAAATGCTTAATTTACTTCCAAATTTTACTAAGTAATACTAGCAAAATTAAAACAGGTTAACCCAATGCGTTTTAACATGGACTAAAATTTACTGGTGTAACCCATATCCGTGTTGACCCGCTACACAATGAACATTATGTACCCATTTTTTTTTTCCATTTCATTATGCCATTTATAAGCAACAAATCATTAGCATACCTTGACCACTCATATCGGCAACACAAAAGTCTTGAAGAGGACTATGGTCTGCAGCCAACGCAACGGTCAATGCCAATGCCAGAACCATAAATGAGAAAAGACCACGAGCCATTTTTTTGACGAGGAAGGGTACAAGTGGTATTTGTGGAGTTATGAGTAATTGTGATCTAAATGGTGAAAATGTAGGTTTGTTTATATAGTACAAAGTTCGCTGCTTGACCAAGTGTTGGCCGTCCTAGGACCGGTTCAATGGTACAAAATATATACATCAAAAGAGGCATTTCTTTGTTTGCAGCCTTTGTTTGATTGTTTGGGAAGTAATACAACTTACGAAGAATGTCGAACAACCATTTGTAGCAAGCTCAATGATTACATTCATGTCTACATCATGTAATAGGATCTTTTGGTTAACCGTCCTGCCTAGCTCAGTCAAGATACTCAGCCATTTATACTTATATCAGCAATATATTAAAGATCTATCAACTATTCATATTATCCTCATGACATTTGTTAGTTCTTAGAGCACTCGGTACCTTAACCAAATTCATGGTTAAGGCTTCACCATTTCGTGGTTAAAGCCTTAGTGATGATACCGCCTCTCATATTTGGTTAAAGGTTAACGAATTTGGTTAACCCCTTAACATGGTGTGAAAAGTTTTTTTTTTTTTTTTTTTTTTTTTTTTTTTTTTTTAAGTGAAAAGGTTAAAGCTGATGTGACGCTGACGTGACAGTGGGTGAAAGTTTAACTCGGGTTATGATACCCAATGCTCTTAGTATAATATTAACAAGTGTTTTTAGTTCTTTATTACTCCTTTCATCCTAAAATAATTGTTCATGTTTCATTTTTTATATGTCTCAAATTAATTGTCCACTAAAATGTCACGTCCGTTCATTTATGTTCGTGAACGTCCGATTATGCGTTCGTTAATGTTCGTTTATGTTCATTTTAATTATTTATGTTCGTATATCATATCTTTTAATTGTATAATTCTAATATTAAAATTGGGTTGTTTAAATAAAACAATACTTATAAAACAATATATATTGTGTATAATTTAATATAATTTATCTTGTTTGTCTATGTCATTTATGTTCGATCGTTTATGTTTGTTTAGCTTTTGTTTAGTGTCATAATAAACGAACATGAACTACTCATTTTCTTAATAAACGAACATGAACAAGAAAATTCGTCCGTTTAAGCGTTCGTGTTCGTTTATTTGTCCAGTTAAATTTAAACGAATGGACATGAACAAGGCTCGTTCGTGTTCGTCAGATTAGTTTACAGCCATACTTCCATAGGTTGTAATCCACTTTAGAGAATAAAGTTTAAACAAAACTTTGAAGCAAGTATAAGAATATAGTCTCTCTATTTTTTTATTGTTATAATCATATATCGTTTATAATGTCGCAAATAAGTTATTTCTCATGACTCTAAAGTGTAAGAACGATATGATCATAGTTCAATTATGCTTTTGATTAGATGATAATAACGCGGTTTAGACTTTAACTAGCTCAAATATGCATATCAAACCTACGTACACACAGTAGCGGAGCTTGCCTAATTTTCTCAGGAAGGCCGAAGTGTAAATCATCGAATTTTGGAAGGCCAATTCATCAATTATCTATAAAATTTAAGGTTTATAATGTAAAATGTGTATTAGTATAAAAGTATTGTATGTAAAGATGAAAAATCCATAGCCCTCTCTAGTCGTCATGAATCTCCGCCATTGTACATGTACATGCCACCACAACTCTTGGGAGCTTGATAAGTTTGAAACAAAGTCTAATTCCTCACATGTTAGCCGACTAATCAACGGGGCTTGAGTGGAAGTTGTTTGCACCAAGCAAAGTAGTGAAATACCAATGTTGTATCTTTAGAACCTAAAGGGGTTATAATATTAAGTGTGACTAAAGTCAGGCAGACATATGATGGATTGACTTCTTGTTAAGTTGATATGTGAATTGTATAAGTGTGATCTTTGGCATATCTTGGGACATAACAGTTTAACATGTATTATATGTAAGAAGTGAGTCTAAATAAGTTTTGCTGATGACAAACATGTTTAAATTGGATTTAAATTCGTTAAACACAGCAGAGTTACATATTTTAGCTGTAGCTCCTGTTGAAACATTGAAGTACAATCGATTCTAACAGATGTTGAAGCACACTGAAATTAAAACTTAAGTTGCAGATCAGTAATAACGTCATCACTCACTTGGAATGCCTTTGCAAGTACATCAGTTGATATATCTGGCTTTGCACCAAAAATCGCACTTGATGTCAGTATCACTCCAGGGTTCTGGCTACTCAACCCCACCATTGCAACTGCATATGTGTTTCCAACGTTACGTTGGTAATGGATAAGGTTTATAGGAAACACAAAAACATCACCCTTATTTAGCACTTTTGAAATATGACGGTAGTTTAGGTCGTGTGGTTGGTTGTCTTTGCCTTGCCTCTTTGCGTTTTAGGTTTGGTAGGCCCTTTTGCACTTTAGGCGTTTTGGTCTCTTTGCTTGTCCCCTTTTAGGTTTTTAGTAGGCTAGTGGTGTCTCTTTTCCCTTTGCCTTTGCTTTTTCCCCTCTGGCCTTAGCTTTAGCCCCCTTGCCTTAGCTTTTGCCCTTTGCTTTGTCTTTGCTTTTGCCCCGGTGCTTTGCTTTGCTTGTTTTCTGTGTTGTCTTCTTGCCTGCTGCCTGCTTGCTTGTGTTTGTTTTGCCTTTGCGTTTCTTGCTTGTGTCTGTTTTGCCTTTTCGTTCCTTGTTTCTCTTGCGTCCCTCTATGTTTTGTTTGCTTGCTTTACTTGCTTTGCTCCTTGCTCTTTGTTTGGTTCTCTGTGCTTTGTTTGCCTTGTTGCTCTTTTTGCTCCTTGCACTTTGGTTTTTCTATATCACTCACACATGTGCACGTGCCGGAGGTCTCCCTGGAAGCAGTCTCTCTACTCCTAGGCTTGGCCTGGGGTAGGGGTAGGATCTGTCTACACTTCTACCTCCCCCATACCTCGCTCTTGCGGGATTGGGTATGTTGTTGTTGTTGTTTGAAATATGACGGTTCTCAGGGTTTGATGTCACGAATCCAACTTCAAGTTGGCCTTCCAAGACAGTCAAGATTTCAGTAGCACGAGGATGGTGGTGAGGTGGAATGACCCCCCAAGGTGCAAAGTCGAGACGCGCAAGTGAGATCCCTAGAGTGTTTAATCCCGGAATCTGGAACACAAATGCCGGTGTCACACTTGACCCCAAGGCATTGGAGTTGTTGCCCCTCATATGCATGCCTCCAAAGTAGAAGTCGTTTGCTTGAACGCTACTTGGGTTCTTGCAAGGGAATCCATTTACTCGCACTGCCACAATTAACACCAAAGTATTAAATATTAAATTTACATGAAAATGCTTACTTTACTTGCAAATTTTACTAAGTAATACTTTTATACTAGCAAAATTAAAACAGGTTAACCCAATGCGTTTTAACATGTACTAAAATTTACTGGTGTAACCCTTATCCTTTTTTTTTTTTTTTTTTTTTTTTTTTTTTTTTTTTTCATTTTATTATGCCATTTATAAGCAACAAATCATTAGCATACCTTGACCAGTCATATCGGCAACACAGAAGTCTTGAAGAGGACTATGGTCTGCAGCCAACGCAACCGTCAATGCCAATGCTAGAACCATAAATGAGAAAAGACCACGAGCCATTTTTTTGATGAGGAAGGGTACAAGCGGTCTTTGTGGAGTTATGAGTAATTGTGGTCTAAATGGTGAAAATGTAGGTTTGTTTATATAGCACAAAGTTCGCTGCTTGACCAAGTGTTGGCCGTCCTAAGACCAGTTCAATGGTACAAAATATAATCATCAAAAGAGGCATTTCTTTGTTTGTTATGTTGTGAATCGAACGGGCAGCCTGTGTTTGATTGTTTTGGAGTTACGAAGAATGTCGAACAACCATTTGTAGCAAGCTCAATGTTTACATTCATGTCTACATCATGTAATAGGATCTTTTGGTTAACCGTCCTGCCTAGCTCAGTCAAGATACTCAGCCATTTATACTTATATCAGCAATATATAAGATTTATAAACTATTCATATTATCCTTATGAGTTATGACATTTGTTAATTCTTAGTATAATATTTACAAGTGTTCTTAGTTCTTTATAAGAGTCACGAGTCTGATTAGCTCAATCAGTGGAGAACGTATAACTAATTGTTAATAAGAATGCGTACATGGGTTGTAATCCACTTTAGAGAATAAAGTTTTAAACAAAACTTTGAAGCAAGTATAAGAATATAGTCTCTCTATTTTTTATTGTTATAATCATATCGTTTATAATGACGCAAATAAGTTATTTATCACAGACTCTAAAGTGTAAGAACGATATGATCATAGTTCAATTATGCTTTTTATTAGATGATAATAACGGGGTTTAGACTTTAACTAGCTCAATAACGTGGTTTAGACTTTAACTAGCTCAAATATGCATATTGCCGGGAATAATACTCTCTTTTGGCTAGATAGTTGGATTGGGGATGGGGTGGTTCTTAGTGAGAAGTTTCCTAGATTATATAGACCAGAAGTCAATAGATATATTATGGTTGGTGATAAGAGGGTGTGGAGTAATGATACATGGGATTGGAGGTGGGATTGGGCTAGAGAATTAAGAGGTAGAAGGTTAGGAGATTTTAAGGAATTGATGGTTCTAACTATTTTTTTTTGTTTCAAATGTGATGCAAGAAGATTCATGGAGATGGATACATGACGATAATGGTGCTTTCATAGTTAAAAGACTTAGGGAAATGGTAGATGACATGATCCTAAATCCAACAAATGGGGCTCAAGAGACAAACTGGTGCAAGATCATCCTAAGAAAAGTTTGTATTTTTATTTGGCGTCTACAAAAAAGAAGATTACCGGTTTACACATGGCTCGAACATCTTGGTATCGATCTTAACTCAACTCTTTGTCCACATTGTGGAAATGATATTGAAACGGTGGATCATTGCTTCTTAGGGTGCTCTCGTGTAAGAGATTCTTGGGGTAAACTCTTTAAGTGGTAGAATCTGGGTACTTTTAATATTGGGTCGCTTCAAGATATTGTTGAACACAAAGGCTTGCCAAATTTTCATAAAAAACAAAGAACGGTTTGGCAAGCGGTTTGTTGGGTGATGTTATATATGATTTGGAATGCTAGAAATAAGAGAGTTTTTGAAAATAAAGCCTTCAATATGTTGACAATTTGTGACGAGGTACAAGTTCTCTCATTTCATTGGATCTCTAATAGAGCAAAGGAATCTATTTCATCATGGATAGAGTGGTGTTCGGACTCGATCAAGGCTTGCAAATTCTAAATTTCTTTGTGTTGTTGTGGTGTCAGTGTGCAAGTTTGCAATCTGTGTGGTCAAAGTCTCTCTAAATGTCATATAGTCAGTGTGTATTGCCAGATAGAGGGGCTGTTTGTTGTTTGTAACTTTGGGTCTTTGCTTCCTCAATTGTCTTGATTGAGAAGTTGGGATGCCATTTTGATGTAGTAGTTTGGATCGTTGTTGTTAATATATTTCTTGTTGTCTTTAAAAAAAAATAAAAAAAATGCATATTGCCTAATATTGTTAGGAAGGCCGAAGTGTAAATCGTGAAACTTGGGAGGACCAATTCATCCATTATCTATAAAATTTAAGATTTATAATGTAAAATGTGTATTAGCATAAAAGTATTTTATGTAAAGATGAAAAATCCATAGCCCTCTCTAGTCGTCATGAATCTCCGCCATTGTACACGTACATGCCACCACAACTCTTGGGAGCTCGATAAGACCTCAAATGTGCCTTAGTAAGCTTTGCTCGCTATATATTTTGAGCCAATCTTTCAAGACCAAGTTTGAAACCGAACTATATATATATTGGTTATGGTTAAGATGAAGCACTTCTATAAATTTTGACTCTTTAGCAACTTCATTGAGTGACTCGACGATTTTTTTTTTTTTTTTTTTTTTAAATAAACTATCAGTACTAAAATGTAAGATTTTACATTCAATTCATGTTAGTTGCGAACAACTTTGAAGTGATCACTCCAGCTTTTCAAAAAATAAAAGACTTTAGCAGATTTAAGTATGTTTGATGATAGACTCAAACTCCGCAAAGTGGGGTCGAAAACCATGAAAACCATGGTTATAAAACAAAAGGTAAAAAACTTTGACTCTAAATAAATGTGTGTTAAATAGTAAAAACTCCATAGGTTAAACTTTTTTACTCTGTAATTATAAACTATTTCTAGAATACAAATATAAGATAAAACCCTAGTGGATCACAAGCCAATCTTGGGTCAAATATTTATCATCCCATTAGGTTAAACTTTATTAATGATACATTATTTATAGAGTACAAATAGAAGATCATAATAAAACCTTAATAAACCACAAGCTCAAGCTGAGCTTGGCCAAATATTTATCATCTACTAATGCGAAGGTGACAACTTAATCATTTCTTGCCACGTAACTTTAATTTAATGTATTGTTTCGAACTTCTATTTATTTCTTCATCTTCGTATCCGTGTTCACATAATTTAAGATGACCAAAGTTGTATTTCATTTAAGCAAATATAAGTAAAACCTCAAAGTTTGGTAAGGTGGTGGCCCTCCTCGATCTACACTAAGGTTCGTCCATGCTCAAGCGGTCAAGCCAATATAGCTAAATTTGCCCCGGAACATAATAACAATCTCTTACGTCGACAGTTATCATATGTCTAGCTAACTAATGAACAAATTGTTTCGCTTTCATTAATTTGCTGATGTTGAATTCATGAATTAAATGACTGAAAAGATATAAATAAAGGATAAAAAAACGTGATTATATAAGAATTTTGACATATTATAAAGTTATATTGTTTTACAAAAGATGAAGTTTTCCAACTTATTATCAAAAGCTTATTCAGTTAGTAAATGAACTTTTTCTTATTTGAAAAGAGTTTATGATGTTAGCTTTTTAGTAAATGTTTATACATTAAGAAATGATGTAATAAGATGAACAGTTTTTTTGATGACTTATGCATTAAGATGTTTTAACGAGAGCATATATTCTTTTCATACACGATACTTATTGATTTTATAAGCCTGAGCGATAAAGATGTTAACGACACTAGATTTTCAAGTTGGTAAAATTCGTGACTATTATCAGCAAGATTTTAGAGGTATTAATTCAAAGGGATGTTACCCCCCTTAAGCCACTTTATCAGTATGTGAACGAGAAAAAACTGATTTTTATCATTTTTGTTTCGTGTTTTCAGTCTTTTAATACTTTTGATTTAAAAATTCTGACTTATTCGATGCTCAAAGTTGAACACTATGAAGGGTGGTAGACCACATCTACCTAGGCCACCATGCGTGAAGAACCATAGTAGTGAATAGGGACGGAGGCAGGAATTAGGAATATGGGGGGCCGAAATTTTTTTCTCAAGCTAACAAAGTAATTTAACTAAAGGTTAGGAGGGTCATTTGCCTATAGTTGTGTCATATGCTTAAATTTTATAAGGTAAATAGCAAAGCAATTGGACGTGTTGGAAGGGGCCGAGCACCCCCTGGCTCCCCTACTGTCTCCGTCTTTGGTAGTAAAGACCCACCACCATGCGAGGTGGTGAGATTTTTGCTTCTTTTTTATGGTAAGTGGATTTTTATTTTTTATTTTTTATTTTTTTTAGTGTGTGGGTCATATTTGTGATGTATATTTGTATATAGTGATGTATTTTTATATTTTTTGTTTGGTGGTGGGTTAGGTGATGACCATAGTAAGTAAAAGATAATGCGTTTGGTGATATGCTGAATGATGATATAATGATAATGTGAAGTCGGTTTGTTTGGTGACTATTGTGCTCTAAGGGTGTCGGTGTCTGTTAGCGCTCGTGCCATCCTATAACACCATTTTATAAAGCCAACCCCACACCCCTCTTCGTGTCACAGGCGTTTGGCGTTGTCACACCTATCCCAAATTATTTTATTAAAATTTTATTTTTATGAGTTATAAAAAGTATAAAAATTTTTAATAAAAAATAAGCACTTGTGTGCGCTAAAGATGCCGAATACCCGAATTAAACAATAAATATAACAAAGTGAATTAAAGAAAAAACCAAACTAAAGATCCTTTTCTTCTTCTTCGCTTAAAAATTGATTTGATCGTTGTTTTTAGTTGATGTGGTTGATTGTTATGTGTGTGTTTGTGGAAGAAGCTTCAAGAAACACAAATGAGGAGGGCTGCGAATTTTATGGGTGAGAGGAATTCTGTAGCAACACTCACAATATGCACTGTAGAAAAGCTACAGTAGCCTATGAAGTCTATGGTGAATAGTACACGGGGTTTATACTTAACTTATAACTAGAAAGGTGCCCGCGCGATGCGGGGGCGGATTGTTGGGGGTGAAGAGGAGGGAGGTGAGGTGGTGGAAAGTGGTTGTTAGGGTGGTTGTTGAGGTGGTTATAAATTGTTGGGGGTGGTTGTTGTGGTGGTTATAAATTGTTGGGGGTGGTTGTTGAAGTGGTTATAAATTGTTGATGGTGATTGTTAGGGGTGGTTGTTTCCATAATTAGTAAGTAAAACTCTGAATTTTTAAGCCTTTCTAATTATAGAATAGTCCCAAATACATTATATAGTAGTATAGATATGGTGTCGACGAAGTAAAAAATAAAAAATAAAATAAAATAAAAAGCACTTGTGCGCCAAAGATGCCGTTATGTAAAAATAACATTGGGCCCCATTGGCATAGTATACCCCACCAACCATACCTCCTTCCTCCCTCCTCAACCCCGTCAACAAACGTCCCATTTCTTCTTTCTTCTTTCCCCCATACCTTCTTCTTTCTCTCTCTAGATTCTAGAGAGAGAAAGTATATTCAATCATGGAAAGAAGAAATAACAACAAAAACGACGAAACGACGTCGTCTTCATCTTCAGATGACCTTGTTGAAGGTATACCTTTATTCGCTAAGGAGCTGATCGCCGGCGGTGTAGCTGGCGGTGTTGCCAAGACCATCGTTGCTCCGCTCGAGCGTCTCAAGATCTTATTCCAGGTTCAATTTATAAATAATTGCTAATTGTTACTTGTTGGAATTGTGATTCAATGTGTTTGATATGTTTTTGTTTTTAGTTAGTTAGTTTATTAGCGAGAATTGTTTGTATTTGGAGTTTTATTGATTGGTGATTATTATTTTACTAGAACGGTACCCGGGCAATGCGGCGGCGGGTACCGTGTGATTATATTTTGCGTTATTCGGTTACACATTTAGTTGTCTTTATGCTTTATAAGTAGAGATGGTTAAGCCAAATAATTTTAGTTTGAATAACCAACCGCTTCCTAACAAACTAAACGTTAACCAAATAACGCAAAATATAATCGCACGGTACCCGCCGCTCATTCTAGTCATTTTGAATTGGGTTCTCATTTCAAACATATCTAGCTAAACACCACAACCACGGCCCTAAAAAAAAATCTTACATTACTAGAATGGTATCCGCATAATGCGGCAGTGGGTACCTGTGACTATATTTTGCGTTATTCGGTTACACGTTTAGTTGTCTTTATGCTTTTATAAGTAGAGATGGTTAAGCCAAATAATTTTAGTTTGAACAACCAACCGCTTCCTAACAAACTTGCTTCCTAACCAACTAATTTTGAGATCCTTCCATAATAAGTAAGTAATAAAAGTCTGAATTTTAAGCATTTCTAATTATATAATAGTCCCAAATGCATTATAATATAGTATAGAAGATTATGACAACAATGTGATTAATAGGATTACTACAAAATTTTGACCGAATGGGAGTTATGCGAGATTTCGTCGATTACTAGGTAGTATGTTAGTTAAATTTTCATAAGGTGAGGTGTGGAGCCATTGGTTCGTTTTCTAGCTAAAAGTGTTGCCACGTCGAATTTTCACTTTATAACTCAAAACCTATAACTCGGCCCAAAAACACCCTCCCGGCCTCCGTCGTCACTCAAGTTATAGGACGCCATTTGGGCCCACAGTTTTAATAAACACCCTCGGTTATCTGTTGGAATCTTATAAAATAAAAAAAGTTACGGATAATGTGCTGGTGTGACGGCGTGAGGAGCTTTAACGTGAGAAGGGGTGTGGTTGGCTTGCACCATAGGGCGAAAACGCGCCGTACCTAGTGCTCTTAGAGTGTTGGAGTTATGTCACTACAAGACGTATGCGAGATTCCATTGCGAGTTAGTTAGGTTACATCATTTTTTATATATTCGCTTTTTTGAGGTATGCAACAAGTTGCTATAAACAACCAAAGTTGTTGCCACATCACCGAGAAGATTGTTATGAATTATGATTAGGTGGTTGTTATTTTGGGGTGAATTTTGTGTAATTAGGTTATGATGTTGAAATTGGGGAATTTAATTGATTATTATGACAACAATGTGATTGATAGGATATGTTTGAATTTTATTATTTATGGTTGCATGTATTTGCTATGAGACGTATGTTGATCATTAGCGAGGTTACATCGTTTTCATCTATTCTCCTTTTTGAGGTAGACGTATGTGAGATTCCGTTTATCATTAGTTAGTTACTTAGGCTACATCGTATTTTTTAACCTGAACTTTTGGCCGACGGGATTTGAACCGACCACCACACATAGATTCAAACCGGGTAAAGCCAGGAGGTTGGCGTGGCCAATTCATGTTACATCATTTTTGTTTATATTCACTTTTTTGAGGTAGTCAACAATTTGCTATAAACAACCAAGCATTTCTACTTTCTTTCTAGTTCGGTTCGTGGAGAATCAAAGTTGTTTAAGCACTAGGTTTAGTAACACCAGAGAAGGTGTTGCCACAACTTCTTTTTTCTTTTTTTTTCTTTTTTTTTTTTCTTTTTTTTTTTTTTTGGGAAAAGTTAGTTAACTTTTTATCGAATTGTTTGGAGTTTATGCTGAATCCTGTGGATTTAGGTTGTTAGACAGTTGCTATTCCCAAATAAAGGTTGTTAGAGCGTTGGAGTTAGGTTATGAATAGGGGTTTGATGGTTGAAGTTTGATTGGTGATTGTGACAATGTGATTAATAGGATATGAAAAATTTCCCCTTTTGTGCTATCACATGTATGCGAAATTCCATTCATCATTAGGTAGATAGTTAGGTTTCATTAGGTTACATCAGAAGCATATATTCACTATAATGAGGTAGGCAACAAATTGCCATAAACAACCAAGCATCTTCATTTTTGCTTTTAGTTTGGTATGTCAACGATATAACTTATGAACAACAATTATCAACTTCCAGAAACTGTTACAAAGAATCCAGTCAGTTTAGAAAATTGATTTAAGATATATTTGCCTTTGCAACTTGAGTATTGAGGCTCCATTGTTTAACACTTTGCGACTTGATTGTGGTTTTGTTGGAGTTCGATTGGTGATTATGACAATATGGTTAATAATATATGAAATATTCCCCCTTTTGTTCAAACGAATTGGAGTCATGTCACTACAAGACGTATGCGAAATTCAGTTGATCATTAGCTTGTTAGTTAGGTTACATTTATTCACCATAATGAGGTAGGCAACAAATTGCCATAACGAACCAAGCATTTTCACTTTGCTTTTGATTTGGTTGGTGGACGTTAGCTTTTGGAAACCATTATAAATGGCACCATTCCAGTTTAGAGATTCAGGTTTCCGCCTCTGCAACTTAAGTATGTTGGTTCACTTTTTTAACATTTTCATGTTCCGCTCCACTTACTTGGACGATGGTGTTTATCTTCGGGTTTGACCCAAAATATGTACATAAGAAAATGTTCTAGGCGAGAGAAAAACATTAATTTCCCTGAGTCATTGAACATGCCATGACGTTGTCGTTATCAGGATCTTATATAAGGCCATGATTCATCATGACGACGGTTTCTCCAATTAATGCTATACATTTGACCTGTTTTTAGCCTTGTCTCCCATGGATTATGTATAAATGTTTGTCTGTGATGATTGTATGCACTGTTTCTGTGCTTCAGGAAGTAACCATTGTGTTTCTTTACTATTATATTACAGACCCGAAGCGAATTTCACAATATAGGATTGTTAGCCTCTTTTAGAAGGATTGCAAAGACAGAAGGCCTTATTGGGTTTTACAGGTTCGAGACCAAACTCCTGTTTGCTCTTTCTTTACTCTAAATATGATTCAGTTTAGTAAAAAATGTTCTCTGCATGTGGATATAATTTATTCTCAGAGGAAACGGGGCTAGTGTGGCCAGGATCGTTCCTTATGCAGCATTACATTATATGGCGTATGAACAATATAGAAGACAGATCAACGACAACTTTCCTGGCATGGGAACTGGTCCAGTTGTTGATCTGTTAGCAGGATCATTATCAGGAGGAACTGCTGTTCTTTTTACATATCCGCTTGATTTAGTTAGAACTAAATTGGCTTACCAGGTATACAATTATCTTCATTTGACTTTCTTTCTGTTCTTTCACACAAAGATGCGCATAATGCTGCTCAACAATTTGTGATGAGCCCAAAGATTGGCGGGTTGGGTAAAGTTTTCGGGTTGAAACGGGTCATTTTAGTTGACTTACAAACTATCTTTTTTGCTTTTGTAGAAAATTTTGTAGTTGATGAATGTTGCAGTTATGATTACAAACACAATATAATTGCAAATTTTATAAATATTTGATTAATGGAATTAATACTTAGGAGGTTTATGCATAGAAATACATTGTGACAAATTTTACCCTGTATGTCATTGTCCAGCCATTTGTCCCGTTCCCTGAATTGGACCTATTTGACCCGTCTGAGATAAAACACAACCGAATCAACCCATTTATAAGTAATTGTTACGAAAAACTGTAGGACTTTTAATTGAAAACCATTCTGATGTGATAGTATAGGTTGTGGATACTCCCAAATTGAATATCAAAGGAGCCATAGTCAGCGATCAAGCATTCAGAGGAATCAAGGATTGTTTTTTGAGGACTTATAAAGAGGCTGGGATGAGAGGCCTTTACCGTGGTGTGGGTATAAATTCTTAATCATTTTGTTCTCGTAGTTCCAGTTAGATCTCTATTGCCTCTTTCTTCATCTTGCTAAAAATAGTTGTAAGTAATTTTGAAAATTTGAATCTTTTTGTTAGCTCCCTCGCTCTATGGAATATTTCCTTACTCGGGATTGAAGTTTTACTTTTATGAGGAAATGAAAAGTCATGTCCCTGATGATTACAAAAAGAACATAATGGTGAAACTTGCTTGTGGTTCTATTGCCGGTTTACTTGGTCAGACATTCACGTATCCTTTGGATGTTGTGAGAAGACAAATGCAGGTAATTAACAAGTGTGCTTTTGTTTAAAATACAATAGGTGCTGGTATACATGTATATATGTATGCATGCAGTCCAAGCATTAGATGATTAAGATACATGGTTTTTTACTATCACAGGTTCAGAGGTTACGCTCTTCAAACAGCCAACAATTGAAAGGAACTATGGGAACTCTTATTATGATTGTCCAGAAAGAAGGGTGGAAGCAATTATTTTCTGGGCTGAGCATCAATTATATGAAGGTATGGTACTCTATCCAATTCATGACCCTATTTAGAGTTGACAAGAGGGGTAACGTTCAGGTTCAGGTTAAAATTGGTAAACATGCCGAGTCTGGATGGGTGTTGACTTTTCTTGTAGCTAATGAACTCGGTATAAATGATAAAAAAACACATTATCTATTTTGGAGGTTGTATGCTTTTAAAATAACTTTGGGCAACTTTTAACTCCTTTGACCCATTCCAATTTTGGACAAACTTTTTTTATTTGACCCGTTGAGAGAAAACATACTCTAAATGGGTCAAAATAGTACTCCGTATCTTTTAATCCTATCTGACAATTCTAGTTAATCAAGCTAATTTAGAAAATCAACTTGCTGATCATTCGGTAGTTGCCAAATTTTCAGGTTGTACCATCAGTAGCAATTGGATTTACTGTATATGATACTATGAAAATGTACTTGAGGGTCCCACCACGAGATAAAGCCATTGATGAAGTGGCCACAAACGAAAGAGAGAACCAAACGTCACCCTTGCCCTCATCACAATCTGCTTCGTAATATTCAAACATAATAATATGGTATTATTTTACTCATTAGTATTGAGGCCATTAACAAGTGTACATTTGATTCTTCTGTGACATAGCGTAGGTTCTATGGCAGTGTATAGATATAAGTTTCCCTCTTCGATCGAAAATAATGAGGGTGTATTTTACATCTCAAGATCAGCACAATGTACATAAAAATAAGATCTGTAGATTTATTTGTAAACTCTATTCATGAAGTGTATCGTGACCGGAAGATAGTGAGACAAGTTTTGCTTGTAAATTGATCTATTATTTCTGATAATATACAAATTTACCAGTAATCTCCACAAGAGCATTTTCCATCCTTAAAATGATGAAAACGCTTGTTGTCTCTTACAATAAGCTCCCTCCCAACAATCTTGGACATAATCTTGATAGCATTATGACAATCTCCGCATATCCTTAAGTTCTTAATGATCCTAAGCGTTGTTCTCGCGGGAGTGCTAATCAAACCGTATGCAATTGCTAGCCGCTCACTATGGTACATCAACGCTTTCTCTTTTGCTTCTTGATCAATGTCGTGAAGCACATAACGAGTGTCTGGAACATAACCAGCATCCCTCATTTGACCATTTAATCCGTTTAGTTTATCATGCGCATCTGCTTTATATGGGTCTGGAGTCCGGTACTCATGGACCTTATTCTTTCCTTCAAGCATATTACTACCAGATGTTAACATAAGATTATCGGGTAGCACCATTGTTGGGTCCAAAAACGCTTTAGCATGATCTTCAAGTTCCATATCACCATGGATTCGAGCATAATTCATTAAACATTCCCATACGTCATCTGCAGGTTCAAAAGGCATGTTTTCAATAAACTCCACAGCTTCATTCAAATGCCCAGCTTTCCCCAAAACATTGATAACCCCTGTATAATGTTCAACCCCTGGAACCAACTTATACTCATTCTTCATCGCTTTAAACTGTCGTAAACATTCTTGAACTGAACCAACACCATCACAAGCCGATATAACCAACCTAAAAGTCTCCCCATCCGGACTCACTCCAAGCTCCTTCATCTGACCAAATAACAACAAACCCGCGTCTGCATCACCATTCTCCACATACCCTTTAATCATCAAATGCCATAGCGACAACGACAACTCATCTCGCTCACGCATCCTATCGAAAACCCTTCTAGCATCCCTCATACTACCACATTTCACATACATCTCCACCATCTTAGATTTCAGCTCCACATCGCCGTAGAACCTCGACCTAATAAGCAACTGCTGAACTCTCTTCCCTAGCTCAAGATCATCACACTCCCCCAAAAGAAACTCGAAAACATCATAATTTGCTACTACCCCTTGTGACATGAACTCTACTGTTTCCTTAACTCTACCCTCTTTGCATAAAGGTGCTAAGTTTATGTTTTTGGGGGGTGTTTGGATTGTGGGTTTTGGTCTAAAGGTGCTAGTTTTGCGAAAAGGTGGGGGCTTTTTGGTGGTGGGGTTGTGTTGTGATGCTGTGATGAGGTGTTTGGGTTTGTGGGTTGGGTTTGAAAGATGGATATGGGAGTCAGGTATGGGTTTGGGTATGAATTTGAAGTGGAGTGAAGATAGAGATGATGCCATTGGAGTGAGAACTTGAGCTCTGGTTTTGTGATGTGAAAGTGATGATAAAATGGAGGAAAATGGAAATATCTATTTTTGTGCTGCCGTTTGGCTTAAAATATGTTGACTTTCTTACTAGTATTTTCTAAGGTTTTTTTTTTTTTTTTTTTTCATTCATTAATTATTCTCCTCCTCCTTAGAAATATATAAATATTTACTCACGTAAATATACACAATAAATATAACACTAGCAAGAAGCACTTAGTGGTAGCGAAAAGCAGTAGTTGCTTGTTTTGATAAAACGTTTGGTAACATGACTGTATGGTTGTAATTATTAAGTGCAAATGCTAGTTGTTAGGAAATAATCATTCAAGTAGCATTTTGATTTGAAACGTTCAAAAAACTAAGACTACCGGTTGCTTGTTGCTGAACAAGCATAAGGGTATGTTTGACACACAACGGTTTGAAGCTTCTTAAAGTACTCGGCATTTAAAATACAAAGCTTGTTTGAGTATTAGCTTTAGCATTAGCATTTCACATACTGTTTGCTAGATAACATTTCGCTAAACTAAAAAAGCTTTTGTGTTTGTTTTTTGTTTTTGTTTTGTTTTTATTTTTTTTTTCCTAATTTTTTATTATTTTTTATTATTTATTTATTTATTATTATTATTTTTTTATTTGTTTGGCCCGTATGTGCCTTATATGCTTTGGGTTGTAATTTTTTCTTTTTTTGCTTACGGCCTTTTGAACAGAAAAAGATAAAAGACTTTTCTAATACTAAAGCAAAGCAATTTAGTTGTGGATAAAATAGTCGATAAAAATATATTGGGCCAAAATAGAAGTGTTTGTATAAAAGTGCTTACCACTAGCAAAGCGTTTTACATAAGTGTAAAATACTCAATAAAAAGGTATTGTTTGCAAAGTAGCAGTGTTGTAGAAAGTAGAAACTAGGGGTAGCAGAAAAACCGAAATATCCGAATAAACCGAAAACCAAAACTGAACCGAACCGAAAATAACCGAATCGAACTTATAACCGAACCGAATTTGTCAAAACCGAACCAAACCGAACTTTTAATTCGGTTCTCGGTTTGGATATGGTTTTGATAATCAAAACCGAAAACCGAATTCATATAAATTTATATATTTTTTATATATTTATATATATAAAAATATCAATAAAACGTTATATATATATTTATATTTATGTTTATATATATATAAATAACAAAAAAATTCTATCCTAATATTAAAAAATACTTTTTATGTTTGAAATAACTTTTTTGGCAAAATATATTTGTATATTTTTCTTTTTTTTTAAATAAAGTGTGTAATTTGGTTAAACCGAAAACCGAACCGAACCAAACCGAAGTACCGAACTAGAATTTAACCAAACCGAACCAAAAACCGAATTTGAATTCGGTTTGGTTTGGTTCACGGTTTGACCCTAAAAATTTTTTTAACCGAATTAACCGAAGCGAATTAACCGAATAACTGAAAACCGAACCGATCAACACCCCTAGTAGAAACTATCTTTCATTTGTACTAAAATTGATCAAATTAAGTTGCATCATGAGCGAGCCGCATTAGGACCGGGGAGGGTCATGGCCCATAGACCTAAGCCCGATAGTGTATTTATTTGCGATTTCATGTGTTAATTTTATTTTATTTTTATTATGTATTTACTTTTATTTTTATTTTTTTTCATCTCGGCCCTCCCATCTAATGTTTTTCCGGAAAACATTTTGTTTCGGCCCTCCCACGAAAATTTTTCTGGCTCCGCCAATCGAAAAAGGTAACACAGTTTAGCTAAAAACACTGAAACATTCATATCGAACACTCAATATCCGAGTCCAGAAACCAATTCGATCTTGAAGTAAAGACGATAAATGTTCAAACAAACATTTTTAGTGGTTGAAGTGTTACATACTTACATATATCTTATTTATTAACTTCTATGTATCACTAATACAGTGATACATATCATACGAATCGACTAACTTGGCAATACAAAATATGTTCTGAACAGTTCATTTCAATTTTTTCCAAACAAATAGGCCGACGATGATCAACCTCCTGAATAGTTCCAGTTTGGTCAATTTATCATGTTTCGGCTAAACAATGCACACCGTTACTATACTTGACCTTTAACTAAAACTCATGTAGACACATAAAGCATGAATTCATATAGTGTAATCAGACCAATCTGATATATTCGACGTGTGATCCATTGACATCCCTGGGAACTCATCAAGTTTCGACTCCTCTTTCCCTTCAACCAACCTTGCAGGATTCCCGACTGCAGTTGCTCGTGGTGGAACATCAATCAAAACCACTGATCCTGCACCAATCTTTGCTCCTGCACCGATCTTCACATTACCCAATATGGTCGCCCCTGCACCAATCAACACACCGTCTCCAATCTTTGGGTGACGGTCCCCACCAGCCTTGCCAGTCCCGCCTAGAGTCACGTGGTGGAGAATGGAAACGTTGTTGCCAATAACTGCAGTCTCACCAACTACGACACCTGTTGCGTGGTCAAATAGTATTCCTTTTCCTATTTTAGCACCCGGGTGAATGTCTACAGCAAAGACATCAGAGATCCGGGATTGTAAAGCCAGGGCAAGTGGTCGTCGGGATTGAGTCCATAGCTTATGAGCTACTCGATGAGCCTGATTAGAACATAAACCAACTTATTAACAAAAGCGGTCATAACATGCTGAATTTGAGAGGTGACAAATTTGATACATTTACTTGTTATGAGATAGAATTGATTCGGTTTACGTTTAATCTCTAACTGTTCACAAATGGGTAAGATAAAAGAATTAGTCAAAAAGGAAACGAGTCAAATAGGCTTAAAGTGTCTCATCTCAAAATGTATATTTAACGCGTACTACCTTCTGAACTTTTCCACAAAGAGTTAGTAAATTAAGATACCACTTTTCACATACATATAATAATATCAAATAGCAGCACTATCCTAAATTCCATAAAAAGCCTTGCCCAGACAGCCCAGTATGTTATAATATATCTCCCTCCTTTTGCTTTTTATAGTCAATAAAAGTGTTTAAACTTTTTTCATTCTTTACCTATAAAGTATACATATTGACATTGTTTATATTTATAAAGCCACATGCCCAAAAGGCCAAAATCATCCTTCTTTCCATAAAAGAATAATTTTGTAAAGCTATATATTGGTTTTTACTCATCAAGTGTGGAATAACTTGCTCATAGCGTCAAGAAAAAGAGTTCAACTATCATCGGGAGTGTTTGGATGAGCATCTAAAGTGGCGATTCCATATCCTAATGTTTGGTATATTTGATCGAGGTTGTTGTTTTCTAAGTGAAGGAAAGCAAATTAAATGTAAATGTTCCTCGTTATTCTAGCTTTAATCAACTTGTATCTAAAGATTTAATACTGACAACTCGGTCACGATATCATTTTGGAATACATACCCTGACGTGTAGGTTTCTAAATGGGTGTTTCCGGTATGTCTATTAGTAAAACAGTGTGCTTGTCGAAAATGCAGAAACACAAATATAGTTGTGTTATTTAAACACAGTCACGCTATAATCAGACAAAACAACTATTGAGTTTTCAGCAATTCGGCCTATTCAAGGAGAGATTAAAACAATAAAAAATAAGATAAACAACTACCAAACTGTTTTTCAAGACTTCTTATTTTTCTCTTAAATGTACATATTATCATAGCCCGTTTTCTTATATCCAAACACTCAATATGATATAGTATTAAGATGTGTCTGGGACTGCTTAGTTTTATGCTTATCCGATGATAAGCAGTTTAGAGTATTCACTTAGAACAATCTGCATTGTCAGCTTATTTTGAGGCAAATAAGCAACTTCCAAATTCGAATAACCTAAAGCAGGTTGGGACATACTTATTCCAATGTGCATGTTCGAGATGATAGTTAATACTAAGTTTTTACCCATATATCTAGCCTAAAACCCCTAATAGAAATGGATTCAATTGACACTTCCTCACAAGTTATTCCCTTTTTGGGTCTAAATGCAACTTTTACATCATAATAAAATCCAGATTCCAAACGCTTTAAGTCTAATGGCAACTATTTCCAGTCTAATGTATAAGCAGAAGCAAAAGCCGAACAATTAAGCAATCCTAAACACTCTCTAAACAATAAACAACTCCAATAAGCAATCACAAATAGTCTGTTTTCCTCACAAAATTAGCGATTTAGAATCTATTAAAACACCATCATAACTACAGGGGTGTTTGTTTAAGCTTATTAATGGGCTTATCAGCATATTTGTTCTCGGCTTATATTTCATAAGCTCAAACTTTTCGGCTTATTTTGAAACTTGTGGGCTTATATAAGTTTGTTATGACATACGGACTAATAAATTAATATAACTCTCCACGTCCCAAAATTAGCCAAGAAAACGAGGCTTATGAAACATAAGCCCAAAACATATAAGCTCGTAAGCCCATTATGGGTTGTTTGTTTCGGCTTATGGCTTATTTGGTTTTGGGTTTATGCATGGACGGAACTTAGAAGGGACCGAGGGGCTGCGGCCCCCCCAAAATTTTTGACCCTATGTACATTTTATACTCTTTTATATATGGTTTGAATCATTTTTAATATAAAAATTTCAGCGTAGTGCATATCGGCCCCTTAAAATAAATACTTTTCATGTTGGCCCCCACCAACAGTGTTCAAGTTCCGTCCCCGGGTTTATGTTTCATAAGCTCACTTTTTATGGCTTATTTTTGAAACTTTTCGCCTTACATAAGCTCATTATAACATAAGACACCATCTTAAACACAATAAACAATTCCAATAAGCAAAATCACAAACACCCTCTAACCAAAAAAGCCAAAAACTCACCTGAATAGCTAAGAACCCCTTATAATTAAGCAAACACTGAGAAAAAGACAAACAAGCAGGATCACGCTCCCTAGCAGCTCTCAAGTCAGCAACAGCAGACAACAAAAGATGCCCATCTTCATTAAAGGTGTTCAAGAACAAATCATAAAGCAAAGTGGACAACAAAGTAGAAGAACAAAGCTTGTTGCCTAAATGAAAAGACAAGGATCTGTCTAAAGAAGAGTGTGATAATATTGTTGAGTATAGATAACTTGCTAATGCTGGTTCTGATTCTGTGTCCTTCCTTGCTTCTGCTTTTATTTCGTTCCATACAAATTTTGAGTCTTCTTCTTCTGTATATGTATATGATGACGTCATCTGTTCTGTTCTGTTTGAGGTTTTTCTTTTGGTCGTTATGATATGAAGTATTTATTTATATATTTTTATCTTTTTTAGGAAATAGGTAGGTAGGTGCGTGTAAATAGGTAAATTAAGAGGAAAATACATGGCCTATATTTGTGGCGGGGCTTTTTGAATTGATGAGCGGTAAGCAATAAGTTTTTTGATTTTTAATTTTTGTTTAGTAAATGAGCGGTGAGCTTTGGTATTTTTTAAGAATGCTCATTTTTTTAATGTTTTTTTAAAAAGTTGTGGGTACTGCTCACAGCTAATTTTAACAAACACACCCATCATTAGCCATGTGGTGTGGCCGTATTTTGTGTTTAGTACAAAATCGTTAAAATTCATTTGGCGAGTCTGAAATATCCAAAAAATTTACGCAGCTGGTCCAGATTTGCTAACGAAGTTAGCTTTCCTCGTTATCTTTAGTCATGTGTCATGCACATGATGATGCGCATGATGGTAGGTTTGTCTTTTCACTGTTCTGTTTTTTTCATGCATTTGTTTAATATTTTTTTTTTGTCCTTTATTGTATTTTTTTATCTATTTATTATTATTTATTACTCTATTTTTTTTATAACAGTCATCATGTAGGTGTCACCACCATCAATCGTATTCTTTTCTTATTCCCTTACAATTACCACTGTCAATCACCACCTCCACCACCGTCCACCAACTAATCTATAATATTATTCAACCTCAAACTCTCATCACCACCGTCAATGGCGGAACTTGATTTTTTTTTTTTTTTTTTTTTTTTTTTTTTTTGGTGGGGGCGAATTTATTTTGGAGAGGCCGAATCAGAGATTTGTTTGTATCCTCAACTAAATTACCCCTAAAACTGATAATATTTACACTAGTTGCCGCAAGTTTTGGGGAGACCAGGACCTTTCCCTACCTCTAAAGAGTTCCGCCACTAACCACTATCACCACCATACCTACCACCACCATCGCTTTCACCATTTTATCATTGTTATTATTCCATTCACCTCCCTTTTAACTTAACTATATAAGGATCAGTTAATATATGTTATGTCCCTCGTAAATAATAATCAAAGCAAACACAAAGATTTCTAAACCAGACATTTCATCATTGCGATTTAGGAAAAAAATGCAAAGGATTTCGTAATAAGAACAACAACAAGATCTCGGGTTATATCATTTCAAGATATAATCTTTAAAGATCTAGACTAACCCATCATCGATTTGAAAAAGAACAGAAAATAACAAACCACAAATCTGTTACGCAAATCATAATTCAATACAGAACCTATACCCAAACACTCCCAATTATGCAAGAATTAAGGGTGAGCATCGGTCCAAAGCCGAAATGGACCGACCAAAACTGGACTAGACCAAAACCCTAGACCAAGGACCGGACTGAATATGTTCGGTCCGGTCCGAGTTGGTCCGGTCGGGTCCAGTCCTCGGGTCGGTCCGATCCATGAAGACATAATGGTCGGTTTTTACGTAAGAAGGTCCGGACCGGACCGGACCGAGACCGAAAAAAAGAAAATATTGGGACCAAGACCGGACCGATGGTCCTTCAGTTCGGTCGGTCGGATCGGTTTTCTCGGTCTCGGTCAGTCTTGGGTCTGCGATGTTCAGCCCTAACAAGAATGGGTTATAGAGAAACATGAAAGACCTTGAAATAGGTCCAAAGCCCCTTAACCGAGCTTATTATCAGGATGAAAATTCCTAGTTGTAGCAACAAGTGTTTAAAAACTAAATACTTTATGTTCTTAGAGTTGCAATCTTCCCCAAATCTTCTGCTTCATTTTTTGGATTTTTCTAACTTGTGTCATAGAGGCACAAGTTAAGTACACTAAAAACACTCAAGAACCTACAAAAAGGACTCAAAGATCCACACAAAGGTTCACTTTTATGTAGCTTTGTAGTTTTATCTGAGTTCTTTTTCATGAGTCCCTGAGTTTTTTTGGTGTGTCTAACTTGTGTCATAGAGGCACAAATTAAGCACACAAAAAAGACTCGGGAACTCACAAAAAAGAACCAAAGAACACACACAAAAGTACACTTTTCTGCAATTTTGTAGTTTTATGTAGCTTTCTGAGTTCTTTTGATGTACTTAACTTATGCCTCTAAGAAACAACAAGTTCAACAACCCATGTATAAAAACACAATCTTTATAAGAGTAGACCATCATTATCAAAAACCTATGTATAATAATGCAATCTATACTAGATACTTGGAATAAAAATGGTTAGTTTTTATTTTATTTTTTTACCTTTATTAGAAATGACATTGAAGGGTTTGACCGTTTGATGATGTTGTGTAAGAAGCTTTTAGATTTGGTCATGCTGTGTGATAAAATAATCATATTGTTTTTCAAGAAAATTTGGGGTTTTGTAGTCAACAAGGCGCGTTTACATGTATTGACAGCGAAAGAAGTAAAAACTAATTAAACTATTATCCAGTTTTATCATTAAAAAATATTAAGATAGTTACGATTGAATATTCATAAATTAGTTAATGTTATACGTGGAATATGTTTGGTTTGACTTTTGAAATATGTATTACGTCATATCCTATGCATTTTGTGGAATTTTTAAAGTTTGGTTTGAAAATCTATATCGATAGTTTTGGTCGTGTTTATAACGCGTAATAATTGGCTTTATTAAGTAAAGAAAATTTCAAACTAAAATTTAAAAATAATACTGCCTTCACTACATATACCTGATAATGATTTGAGAAGCTGGTGGGGCGGTGATTGACGGTGGTAGTGGTTGTGGTGGATGAGGAAAAATAAAATGAGTATGATCGGTAGTGGTGAGAATCACATAAGAGTTGTTATAAAAAATGAGTAAATTAATAAAAAAACAAAAAAAATGCATTAACAAATAACAAAACATTAAGCAAAACGTATGAAAAAAATAAATAAATAAATAAAAAAACAAGTACATGAAATGACATAAACAGTGAAAGGACAAACATACCTCGTGTGTCTGTCATGTGACTAAAGATAACGAGGAAAGCTAATATTGTTAGCAAATTTGGACCAGCTACGGAATTTCTTTTTTTGGATATTTCGGACTCGCCAAGTGAATTTTCTCGATTTTGTATAGATCATTTTTTTTTCTATTGACTTTTGTGTGTATTTTACTCATGTAAAACCTTAACTGTCAGTAGAGTGTGGTTTCAAAATATATGAGTAAAATGGTCATTTTATAAGCAAAATTCACAAAAATATCAAAATTTAAAAGTTTGTGTATATAAGAAGAAAAAAAAAAGGCTACACACAATTAAAAAATAATACAAATTAGACGAATTTCTAGATAATTATCCTTGAAAAGTAACATTTATTTTGAAACGGAAAGATTATACGGGTTAGACTAGGCCGCGTTTACTTTATATATACAATTTACAATATATTAAAAACTATATATATAACAAAAGTGATTTGCTAGCAACAAGTATATTAATTTTGTTTATGCATTTCATATTTATAAAAATGACATTCATTGAACTCATATATTACATAAAAGAAATGATATTTCTTCCTACTAAACATTCCTACTTATACTCTTACTTCTAGGGTCCTGACATGTAAAAAAATTGACGGTTCAGATAAAATGAGATAATAAGTGAAATACATGTGTAATATTTTCATGTGGGTAGGAGGATAAGTAGACATAAAGAGTAGGAGGATACAGCAATACTCATTACATAATTATATACCTTTAATTATTTCAATCATGGTATACATGTGATCCATAAATCCATAAATGGTATAGAGCATTGTTATATCCTCCTACATAATCCTTCTACTCATCCTCCTACCCACACAATCATACAACATATGTCATGCACTAATTTTCTCTCTTGATTTAACCATTGATCTTTACACTTGTCACAATCATGCAAGTAGGAAGATTTGTAGACACAAATAGTATGAATAATGGTATATATATGATATTAACTATGGAATATTCTGTGCTCAATGAATGCTAATTATATAAATACGGAATATTAATCTTGCCAAATCTCAAAAATGTATAGTTTTGGACAAAGGGCTCACTTAAAACATCATAAGGACATTTCCGATTTGCAAAATTCAAATTTTGAGCCATTCTGGTTAAACAAGAAAATGAGCATCCATACATATTGTTGATTTCAACTTTAGTGTTAGTTCGTGACTACTTGTGTAGATTTAAGCAAACCATAATGGCTTTAATGGTAATAATGAACTTAAACAAGATGAAACCAAATTCAATGTTAGGTAACATGCTACATCATCACTTTCATGTTTTGCTACAAATTGATTATCATATGTTCGCTTTAGAATTATTTAACACTAAATAAAATTAGAGCTAAGACAACGGGGTCTATTCATCCAAAGTTTAAAACGACATTAACATGTTCATGGTTGTCAAATAAACCTTTTCGTAAACACCAAGTCCGGTTATTATTGATTTGCATAATTTTATTTGTCGGTTATTAGGAATTTTGGGTAGCAACGTTTTTTCTTAATCCTTAATTACTTGACGAGTGAAAATGTTCGTAATAATATGAACATTGAAACAAAAGGATTTTTTTTTAGTAGAACAAGTTTCTTCATGTTCATTTTTGCTTTTTAGTAATATGTTAAGCGAACAACTTAAATAAAAAATTAAAACATTTTACACATGCATATACATATAAATCAATTTTAATTATCATCGTTCGTGTTCACTAGCTTATTGTAACGACTCGCACGCTACGAGACCGTCAAGCCCGGCATTCTAAAACTATCTACACTATACTTAGTGTAAGTCTTAGAAGGCTCCATCTAAGAACATTATAGAAACATCATAGAACATTAGAAACATCATGTACATTTACAGATACTAAGAATCAGTATAAATATTGCCTCATTTCAAACAACACATCTTAAAACATTTCGTATTTTCTCTTGTGAATTCTTCTATTTTCTTGTCTTACTTGAAATTTTTATGTCCGTCATTTTTTTTTTCTTTTTCTCTTTTACCTTAGTTTCCAACTCCACAATGTGAGCCTTTTTCCATCCTTCCTTTAGTTGCTCACATCGTTGGTTGTCCCAAAAAGTATGACTTAGCGTATACTAAGTGTCGCATGACGAGTCTGTTATGTCAAAAAATGAACTTGATACTTTCTCTTAACTAAAAAAAAAAAAAAAAATACTTACTTTTATCTTGTAAAATCCTTTTTTAGGGCATTAAAGTATAGAGAACTTAAAGACGAAGCCTAAAATCTTTTTATAGAATATATCTCTATTATATATAAAATAAAAAGTTTTGCTTAAATCTTATAAATTCAGAAAATGAGTAATGTTCCATCCCTAAAATAACTTTTTAAAACCTAAAATTCAAAATTCTTTTTACTTTCCAGCATAAAAATTCAAACAATGTTCCTTAACGAAATACTTAAAAACTTTAAAAATATACATGCAACTCTTGACTGCATATATTGTGACAATATTAGCATGGCCGCATAACAGTCTATGGGTGCGTAATAATATGTAGTTTTTTTCCAAGACGGACAATATATTGTCACAATAATTTTATGCTTGTCGTGACATAATGCTTATTTATGGGTAATGATTAACTATTCGTAAAATATTAATGTATATAAAGACAAATTTGATAACCAAACAGATGGTTTTGATAAGTCAAATAACGGCTATGATAGCCTCATTTAAATATCAATCCTTTTGTAAATGATTAATCTCGCCTCATCTAAACAACTTTTCAGTCCACCCGTAATAATATGTAGTTTTTTTCCAAGACGGACATTAAACATCTCATCATTTACAAACCTGTAATAATATGTAGTTTTCTTTATAGGTAATCAATGATCATATAACAATTACAAAAAAGAAGGTAAACAAAAATCGTAATTACATATACATACTTTAACCACGGCTTAACTTCATAGACCAAGAGTAGCATCTTCTTATATTGTCTCCAAATCTTAGATTCACGTTCTTGAAAGCATATCAAAACGTTTAGAACCACGTCCACAACACAGTCGGCCACTTTTTCAATAATGATATCATCTTCCCTTACTTTTGGAACATACACATCTCCAACATCATCACCCAATAACGTTTTCATTTCATCCAACATAAAAAACCCTTGATTTTCGATTTGTTCACAAGTCCGTTCTTTCGACTTTCTCAAATAACACATAAGTTTTCTACGATGATCGAAACAAGAATATGGACTTTCAAGAAACCCTTTGAAGTAATGCATATCTAGGTATTTGATCACAAAAAGATAAAGATCACATAGTTTGCTACTTGGTTGTATTTTTAAACGCTTAGTGATCGAAGACAAGTAGCTTTCAACCAAAACCCTAGAATCAACGCATGCGTTTGTGGCGTCCGGGAGATCACCAATTTCATGAAAGTGACTGGTTATAATAAACCTCATGGTGGCTGGGTCATCAAATAGCTTTTGTGGCTTGAATGCCATTCTGCTTAGTTGGTAGATACGGGATCAGTGATCTGAAAAGTATGAATTTAGAAAGCTAGGGTAAAAGGTGGTATTTTGTATTCGATGTCAACGTTAAAAAAGAAACATATAATATTTGTTGGAGAAAAGTACCAAATGAGTACAAAAGTACAAGCCATTTTCACTTTGTGGTCACTTTTGTACCTTTTTCCCAAAAGAGTCATGCTCAACTGCTCGACTCCACTAGATTTGTGCCACGTATCCCACCACTAAGTGTACCACAAAATCTTAATGCAATCTACTTTACTATTCACAAGGTACAAAAAGAAATAGTTTTTTATTAAATGACGGTGCTCAACCTAAGTGCTTGACTGACGATGCTCGACTTGTGTGCTCACTTTTTGCTTAGGAAATTGAAACATATCTTGCTCTATCAAATCAAATCTTTTGCTTGTACTTTTAGTTTTCCTTTATTTATTTTTTTCTTTTTTCTTTTTTGTTTACTTCATTTTTTGTTTCTGGTAATTTCAAAAAACACACACACACAACACACTTTAAGATCAAAACACATTTCGAGAAGTACATGAAGTGGTATGATCCATCACACACTGTAAACCTTTGATCCGAGGACAGATCCACGAAGAAGATAACGAAAATGGTAAGTATTTTTATTTGCTTATGAATTAGGGCTTTGTTTTTCTTCATTACATGATTTTAGGGCTCATTTTTAGGGCTCAGTTTTTCTTCCCTACTTGAAGATCAAAACACATTTAGCAATCTTTTTGTTGTAACTGTTTATTTTTTTTTCGAATGGGATGGGTTCATTGCCATGCACTAAGGTTTTATTTTTCATTGTTTTGTTGGGATTTGTTACTGCTTATTATTATTTTTCATTGTTTTGTTGGGATTGCTTCAAGCCAATTAGGTTTTAGTTCAATGCTTAGGTTTGATTTGGATTGCTTCAATAAGAACTTATAAATAAAGCAAATCATTATCAGTATTAGGTTTTTAACGAGATAGACACACAAGTGCAGAATAAAATCATTTTTAATATTTCTTACTTGCATCAATTTGTTTTAGAAAATCATTTAGTAGAAAAATAATGCAAATGTAACTATAGATGAAGTAGTAATGTAGTATAGATAAGCGCAAGGCAGAATTAGGGGGGCTTTTGGGTTCACGAGAACCCGATGAATGTTTGTCGTCTAATAGAAATTTAAAAGATCTTTTGTTTAATTAATTATATTAGGAAGTGCTAGTTAATAAGGAGCTGATTAATGAGTTTAAACTTGTTAACAATGTTGTGCTAGGCTACTTTGTCTTTTCTAAGACCATTATTTGCCCTAGACAGGCTTTAGTACTTTGCTTAATACATTGATAAGTCTCAGTGAAATTTGCCAAGCTTAGTCTATCGATTGTGGTGCGACTTGTTTAGTCTTATTATGCATTCATATATTATTGTTTGTTTTAATATTTTCAATATCTAATTTCTTGTAGGTGTATGATGCTAGACTTGTCGTGAAAAGCAAATTGCATTACTTTGTTTTCATGAAAGATCGTTTAGACCAGCCACGGCGTAGCATGTTTAATGACACGTGTTTCGGACCATGGCTCGATCTGACCTATGTCGATAATGAAGAAGGGCTTGTTCATTACATGCTTCAGAAACAATTCCACCAAACAAATGAGAGCTATGATCTACCACTTGTGTACCATTTGAATGGACATAGTCTTGTATTTGGTCGACATGAATTCTGCCTCCTTAAATGCTCTAAAGAAACATCACCAAATCGAAAACCTAATACTAAGCACATATCTTCCCGACGAAATTCTAAGCTTTTTCCCCAGAGATCAAAATACATGGGAGTATTTATATTAGGGTTTTCAACAGATCGTTGGTGTTGAAGTAAATAATGAAGTAAATGGTTATCATGCTCATATGTTTTTATCTGTAACCATCGACCAAAAACAGTGTTTTTAAAACGTTTAAGACATTTAGGATTGGAGCACAACTTTTGCCTTATCGTATTTATATAACACAGCTTGGTTCTAGTACTGACCTTAGCATCATACACCTATACAAAACAACAAACAAAACATACACATATTAGCATATGTTTACGAAATTGGCATACGCACATAAGTAAACAACTATAATCTCAGACTAGAAAAAATAACATAATTTGAAAACATGTAAAACATAACATATGGGTGTACTTTGGCTTATTCGTTTGGGCTTATGAACTCAGTAAAAAGCTAATAAGCTTATCAAACACAAGTTGTAAGCTAATGTCGAGAAGACTTAATGTCAGAGTAATTATTGTCATTAAACAAACACTTAATTAATCAAACTAACATATGTTAATTAGTTTAAATCAAGTTAACTAGGATATAAAAATAAAACAATTCTAATAAACATAAGAGAAAAGTACCAACATCAGTAAATTCCAACCCAAAAAGTGTCTCATGCTCGACTGGTATTTAGGGAGATGGATATATTTATGATACGTTAAATGAAGCTTCACCTAAAATCCATCTAACCACAATCACATTATATATAAACTCCTACATACAGGTTGTTTCAATCCATCTCCTCACAACTAATGAAGATGGCGAAAAATGAAGCTTCAGCTTACTCTCCCAGTCTCAGAATTTCAGGGTCAAGACCTCAAAATGCAATGTGTTCAAAATGCATCAAAGTATGTGCAAAATGCATGAAATTGAAACAGGAGATAACGGTACTCAGGAAAAAGCTAAAATGGTTTAAGAATCCTCAAAAGAAAATAACTCAATCACTGTGCACCCACATGGAGAATCTTAGTTTCAAGTAATTAGGCAATCTAAGAGCAATCTAAAGCTCGAATAATGTTGTTGTTGTATTAGTAAGTTTAGGCTTTTTAATTATCTAAGTTTTTATGAATTCAGTAGATTTTCAAGGTTTAATGAACTGACTCATTAGGCTGTTAGTGGTCGTTTTATGTCGAAACATCTTGAGTATCTTGTTGTTGTTTTTTGTTAAACTATTTTAAGTATGGCTTGATGGTACAACACATACATAACATAAACAGTAAGCACAATGATCATGGGTGCATATCAGCCTAAACAACCATCAGCAATAGATCGGAACTATGTTACTAAAATCCTTAAACTAGTAAGTAGAATGATGATGGGTGCATAAAGATCATACACTCTGTTAGGAATACAAATATTCCTGTAAAAGACTCGGTCACCTAATTATTGTAATAGCATTAAGTTAGCTCGTAGTTAGTTTAGTTATTAGTTAGAATTAGTTTAAGTAACATCATGGAAGAAGGAAGGGTCTTTACCCACTGTATGCCTGATCCACAGCCCGGGTGTGGGCGTTTTCTTACTTTGTATAAATACCCCTCTCCCTCCAAGGGAGAGGGAGGGGGTTGGACCTTCTCATTCTCTAATCTAATATTATCTATTTCTCTCTCAAGGTTCCAACTTCCTCTCTTTTCTCTTCTTCTTTCTCACTTAACGCCACCATCACAACTACAATCATCATGTTTGTGACTTAGTTTCTATCCTACAATTGGTATCAAGAGCCAAGGTTTCATCTTTGGGCCTTGGTGAATTATATTTGGTGTGGTTTTGTGTGGTTTTTGTGATTTAGTAGTGTTTTTCTTGAAAACATCTCGGTTTGATCTATCTAGTGTTAGTTGACATGTTAGAGGTGTACTTTTATGATCATTTGTGTTAGTACTTCATTGTTTTTCAGTTGGTGATACTATATCATACGTCTATTTGAAGTTTGAATTGGTTTTGAGTCGTTGTTCTTGACTGCGGTTTGCTCCACTGCGGTTGCGTTTTGCTACTGGATTATGTGGTTTGTTTGATTGCGATTACTATTTTGGGTAAACAGACAAAACGCAAGGAAAGTGACTGTTTTGGACCTTTGTGAACTGCGACTTGCGTTTGCGGTTTGGTGGTCTGCGATTAAGTGTTTGTGGTTTGCTCTTGTGGTTTGCGTTTTCTGCGTTTACCTCACTTGCGTTTTACTCATCCTGCGGTTAACTCCTTGCTGCGGTTTGTGCCTAGCGTTTTACTCACCTAGCGGTTAACTCACCTTGTGGTTTGCTTCTTCTGCGGTTAGTTACTCTTTGCGGTTATCTCTCCTGCGGTTTGCTCTTCCTGCGATTTGCTCATCAAGTTGTTGTTTGCTCCTACTTAGCAGTTTGTTCTCTTAGGTAGCGACTTTCTCAACTTTGTTGCCTTGTGGTTTGCTTCTTCTGCGGTTAGTTACTCTTTGCGGTTATCTCTCCTGCGGTTTGCTCTTCCTGCGATTTACTCATCAAGTTGCTGTTTGCTCCTACTTAGCAGTTTGTTCTCTTAGGTAGCGACTTTCTCAACTTTGTTGGCAATTAACTAAGTGGTGAGATTCATGTGATAGGTTAATCATTTTGCAATTCGTGAATTGTTGTGACTTTAGTCGTTTCGATTAATCTAATTGTGATATGACGTTGTGAGTTAATCCTTACGACTTGACTAATCTCAATTGGATATATTGTAACTTGACTTGTCACAACTTAACACTTGATGCAAACTGTGACTCATCCGGTATCTCTCTATTAGTTTAACTTGCTGAGTATATCTTCCGGTTTCTTTTGTTGACTTTAGTAAAATCCCTAGAAAGAATCATTTCTCGGTTTAAGTCACAAAAGTTGTAAAATCCCGTTTGAAGACTTTAAGATGTCAACAGTTTCGGATGACATTCAAGCTGCTGGGTCCGATACCCGACCTCCTATGCTAGACAGGACAGATTATGAATCATGGGCACAAAGAATCAGATTGTATTGCTTGGGTAAAGAAAATGGTGAGAACATTCTGCGATCTATTGATGAAGGTCCTATGCAGATGGGTACAACCAGAGATGCTATCTCCATAGCTGAGGATGGATCTATCACCCATGGAATTGACAGACCACGCACTTACAATGATCTCAATGATGTTGAAAAGAAGCGTTATGATGCTGACATTCGAGCCTCCAACATCGTGATACAAGGGTTACCCAAAGATGTGTACAAGCTAATCAACTTCAACACTGAAGCCAAAGCTGTTTGGGACAATGTCAAAATGCTTCTGTCTGGATCGGAGCTGACAAAAGAAGACCGTGAATATCAAATGTATGATGAGTTTGAGCATTTCAAAATGAATCCTGGTGAAAACATTACCGACTACTATGTCAGATTTCACAAGCTAGTTAATGACATGAGAATGATCAGAATGACAATGCCAAACATCCAACTCAACTCTAAGTTTGTGAACAACATGTCACCTGAGTGGGATCGCTTTGTTACAGCAGTCAAGCTCAACAAAGGATTGAGAAATACGAACTATGAACAATTGTTTGCATACCTACAACGACATGAGAAGCATGCAGCATATGATCGTCAATTAAGAGAGAAGCTCAATCCAACTGCCACCAATGACTCACTTGCTTTCATGACTAGCATGTTGCCAACCACTCAACCTTTGTCATCAGTGGATCACTCATCTCTACAGTCATCGGCTGCCATGAATACCCATCTCGACTCAGGGTACTCTCACACTGACAAGATGATTGACAATCTTTCCAATCAAGTGTCTCTACTGGTTCAACATTTTAGGGCTGCACTCCCACCAACCAACAATCAACTCAGAACTTCCTCCAATCCACGTAATCAAGCTATTGTGGAAGATGGAAGAGTAATGGTGCAGAACGTTCAGGGCAGAAAAAATGTGAATCAAAGGAATGTTGTCCGGGGTAACTTGCAGAACAAAGTTGGAAATGTGAATCAGGGACAAGGAAGGCAACCAAAATGTTACAACTGTGGGGGTTTTGGTCACATCGCCAGAAACTACACTCAGCCAAAACGTCCTGAATAGACTACTTCAAGGACAAAATGTTGCTCATGCAAGCTCAAGAGAATGGAGTTGTGCTAAATGAGGAAGAATTGGTGTTTATTGCTGGGGATGATAGAAAGACATTTGATGATAATGTGGATGAACAACCAGTTCAGGACTTAGCTCTTAATGATCCAAACATCTTCCAGGCTGAGGATTGTGATGCTTTCGACTCAGATGTTGATGACGAACCCACTGCTCAGACAATCTTCATGGCTAATCTATCATCTGTTGTCTCACCCTCACGACAATCTGGTCCCTCCAAATCATCCATCATATCTGAGGTACTGAAATTATATGATAAATGTGCAGTTTATGATGAACAAAAGACCTTCAACGATATACGACAAAATAATGTGGGTGAATCAAATGAGGCTGAATTGGAAAACATTAACGTTTTCCCAACTGAGCAACATTCGGATTACAACAGTAATTCTGACGTATCTTGTGGAATGTCTTCTGTTGCTTGTGACAATAATTTGATGCATGAACAAAAGATATATAACGAAGTACAACAAACAAACGTTGCTGAATTAGATATTGTTAACTTGGGAAATAGCAATATTGTCCCATATGAACAATATGTAAAGCACAACGTCGAGTCTGTTGTATCAAGTAATATATCCTCCGTTGATGACAATATGTGTGAATTTGATGAGTACACTACCGTTGCACCTGATGACACTTTGACCACTAGGATTAATATTCTTAAGGATCAAGTTAGGTATTATGAACAACGTGCAAAATTTGAGCTAACCGAACGTGAACAAAAAATGGATTGGCAAATGCATGCTTACATTACTGAACAAAACTTAAAGGAAGTGGCCTTTAAACAAGAGATTAAATCTTTTCAAAATCAACTTGATCATGTTGTTAAGGAAAAATAGGAAATTCAGGATAAGTTAAATCTTCTAAAAAATGAATTTCAGGAAAAGGAAACTAAACTGTTAAATGAATTTTCCAACCTTAAGCAGTTGAAAAACAAACTTGAAAACAAGTTGTACATTCAAGGCCAAACATGTCAAACAGCTCAAATGATGGAAAAGCACATTAAACTGCGGGATAAGCATAGTGATAAGGATTTAGGGATGCCTAAAACAAACTTCCTTAAGAGCGTTAGAGCCTCTCGACCTGCCCTCTATGATGCTAAGGTTATGCTTACTCCCAACCATGACCCCCCAAATAGTTGGTCTGATAAAAAATTGGATGAACTTGATTATGCCGATGGAGAGAGATTTGATAAAAAAAAAATGAAGGATCCAAAGTGCATTAAACACCGAGTCATTGTTAAGCCCCATGATTATTACGAACAAAATCGAGTGACTGTTTTTGCACCTCAAACTAAGTTAACACCAGAACAGGTATTTTGGCTTTTAGACGTTGAGAAAATGAAAGCTGAGGAAATTAAAGCCAAGACACCTCAAAAGTTAGTTGCCCCAACGGTGTATCCCCCCAATACACCAATGCACTTAGTTCAGTTGTGACTTTCCACACAATGCAAAACTCTTATTAGCATATATGTCCTTTGCCAAATGTTCACTGATTTTAATAAAACATGCAAAAAGAGAATCACACCAACGGGAATCACTGAGGGTAAATGGGGATTTGGGCTTACCAAAGAGTGTTACTTAACTGAAGTCATTCTGTTTTTTAAACTTATCAAAGAGCACTTTGAGGGTTTACGACAATCCCTTGATGTTGAGCTAAAAGAAATGAAAGAGGTGTTTAAAAATGTGGAAAATAAGTGTAAACAAAATGCAATAGATCTTCAGCATAGTGAAATTGCCAGGAAAAATATTCTCATCATGAATGACAATTTGATTGCTAAATGTATTACACAAGATGTGTTCTATACTGCCATAGATTCTTCTTTTAATGATTGTCATTTTCATGAAATGTCTATTGCTTTGAATAACCTTCACTATCGTGTTGTTGAGCTTGAGGGGGAGAATTTGAAATTGCATGAAAAAAATTCAAAATGATGATCATGACAACATGGTCAAGCATTATTCTAAACTAGAAGTTGATAATCATAATTTACAACTAAAATGACAACATTTCGAAGAAAAAATGAAAATATCAAAGGCCAAGACATCTTCTGATGCTCCGGAATTTGATACATATTTTGAATTAGCAAAAAGGGATGAAAAAATTCAAGCTCACATGAACACGATCCGGTTATTGAGGGCTCAAATTGCCCAATTGAAGTCTCCCACGAATGTTGTGATTGACACCCATAAACCAATGTCTGCAGATTCTCATAACTTTCTACTTCAAAACACAATCAGCTTACTTAGACATGAAAATGATTGTTTTCAAGCTGAAAATTCTAAAGTTAAACAACATTACAAAGAGTTATATGATTCTATTAAGATCACTCATGATAAAACCAATGAAAAGATAACTTCTTTGCTTAATGAAATTGAGAATCTAAAGACAAAGGTGAAAGGGAAATTGCCAGTTATTGGAAATGACAATATCAATTATGTGGTCTGTGATTGTAAAAATTATGCATGTGAGGCTGTTTTTATTCCTCTTCCCCTTAAGAACAATGAGCCAGTCCATAGTGATTACCTTAGACATCTTAAGAACTGCCTTGACATGACCCGTGAGACCATTGAAGAAGATAGAATGGTGAGACCATCTAATAACGCCCTATCTGACATTTGCTTTCTCACCAAACGGTCACAAGAATTGTTAGAATATGACATAGGTACATGTCCCAAGATTCCCAACATGCGTGATAGAAATGGCACATCCTCATCTAGGAATTTGGAAAAGCATGTTACCTTTGACATACCTTTGGCTACTTCTGATCATATCACATCACCACCTAGAAACCTAACAACTATGCAACAATCTAATGTTCCCATCGTCAATTCTACAGGAGTAATCAATGTCACTAAAGCTAGCGGGTCAAAGCCTAAAGGCAATACAAGGAATGATATGACTTCGCCTGCTAAGAGTGATCAAGGGAAGAAAGTAGAAGACCACCTTAGGAACAATAAGATTGATTTGAGTGAAAAGAATCGTGTTGATTCTAGTAGTTGCGTTAAGCGTACTGTAATTAATTCGAATTCTAATGCTACTTGTAAGACTTGTAATGGTTGTTTAATTTCTGGTAATCATGATGAATGTGTTATGTCATTTTTGAATTCTTCTTATAAATCCTCAGTTAAGTTTGCTAAGACATACAAACTGGAAAATCATACTTGGAAAGCAACAGGAAAAGTGTTTACCAATATAGGATATCAGTGGAAACCTACTGGTAGAAAATTTACTTTAGGAAGCCAGTGCCCATTGACAAATATGCCCGATCCTAAGTCTTTAGTGGTTAAGAAATGGAAGGCAACTGGTAGAAAATTCCCTTTAGTGACTCAATGCCTTGATACTATGTCAGTAGCACCTACTAGTATCGGTTCATCTGTGAGAGCCAATGAAAAAACTAATCCTGCATCTCTTAAGTATGCGTGTTCTAACCTATTGGATCCCAATTACACTTGGGGATCCATGTTTTTCAGTTATCCATATCTGTCTGGTTTCAAATGCAGGTCGTACAAATCGTCCTGCGGTATTTGGACTCAGGCTGCTCAAAACATATGACTGGGGATCACTCTCGGCTCAGAAATTTTGTGAAAAAGTTTATCGGGATAGTTAGATTCGGAAACGACCACTTTGGAGCCATTATGGGGTATGGTGATTATGTCTTTGGTGACAGCGTTATTTCTAGAGTTTATTATGTGGAAGGACTTGGGCACAATCTATTCTCTGTTGGATAATTTTGTGATTCTGATCTCGAAGTGGCCTTCAGAAAACACACATGTTTTGTTAGAGAATTGGATGTATTTGATCTTCTTAAGGGAAGTCGTGGTACTAATTTGTATACCATCTCTATCAAAGACATGATACGGTCCTCTCCTATTTGCTTGCTCTCCAAGGCCTCAAAGAGCAAATCATGGTTATGGCACCGTCATTTGAACCACTTGAACTTCGGCACCATTAATGAACTTTCTCGCAAATATCTTGTTCGAGGCATACCTAGGTTGAAGTATGAGAAAGATCATCTTTGTTCATCATGTCAATTGGGTAAAAGCAAGAAGCAAACTCACAAACCAAAACCCACCAACTCCAACACTGAAGTACTCCATACCCTTCACATGGATCTGTGCGGACCCATGAGAATGCAAAGCTTCAATGGGAAAAGATATATTCTTGTTATTGTGGATGATTACTTACGATTTACATGGGTGAAGTTCTTAAGATCCAAGGATGAAACTCCTGAAATCATCATCAAAATCATCAAGCAGTTGCAAGTAAGGCTCAACAAAACAGTTAGAATCATTCACACTGACAATGGAACTGAGTTTGTTAACCAACAACTCACTCAATTCTATGAAAGTATCGGCATAAGTCATCAGAAAAGTATTCCTCGAACCCCTCAACAAAATGGAGTTGTCGAAAGACGGAATCACAAACTTGTTGAAGCTGCTCGCACTATGCTGATATTTTCAAAGACTCCAATGTTTCTATGGGCTGAAGCTATAGCTACTGCATGTTACACTCAAAATCGGTTATTGATACATCCTCTCCACAACAAGACACCTTATGAGCTGGTGCATCACAAAAAGCCTGATCTCTCCTTTCTTCATGTATTTGGCGCCTTGTGCTATCCAACTAACGATAGTGAAGACTTAGGGAAGCTTAAAGCTAAGGCTGATATTGGGGTATTCGTCGGATATGCGCCAGATCGAAAAGGGTACCGAATCTACAACAAAAGAACCCGACAAATCATGGAAACAATCCATGTCACGTTTGATGAGCTGACAGAGCATACGGCTTCAGGACACACCAGTTATGGACCCCCACATAATCTTTTATCTCCTGGAAAAATAAGTTGGGGACTTGTATAGAACTCCAATCATGTCACTCCCTATGTTCCTCCCACGTGTGATGAATTGAAGACGTTATTTGACCCTATGTTTGACGAGTACTTCGAGTCACAGCCATAGCATGAACCGGCACAGCCAGCTGTTGAACCCAATATTTTGGCTGAAAATGCACCTCATGATACAAATGGTCCATCTACCTCCATCTCTCTTGATCTGGATACACCAGAATATAGCAACTCTCAAAATGAATCAACTATTCAACCGTCTTCTGAACGCCAAGGAGTGACATCTGAAAACTCATGGGAAGTCAATCCTTTTGCTCCACCTGAGGAAGAACCATTTGAAAATGTTTTTGCACCAGAATCCTCCAATGAAACATCATCCTCAGGAGAGTCAAAAAATGCTATATCAGTTCACTATCCTCAACCTCATGAACATCTCAGAAAATGGACAAATGATTACCCCAATGACAACATCATAGGAAATCCCTCACGACCTGTGTCCACCAGAAAAAACTTGCTACTGATGCCTTGTGGTACTTCTTCAACTCCGTCTTGTCCAAAATCGAACCCAAAGACTTCAAGGATGCTCTAACAAAAGTATCTTGGTTCACTACAATGTAAGAAGAAATCCATGAGTTTGATCGTCTGGATGTATGGGAATTAGTACCACCACCTGAATGCGCAATGATCATTGCTCTCAAATGGATTTTCAAAGTTAAGCTTGATGAGCATGGTGATGTGTTGAAAAACAAGGCTCGACTAGTTGCTAAGGGATACAGTCAACAAGAGGGTATTGACTTTGAAGAATCGTTTGCACCTGTCGCTCGTATCGAGGCCATTAGAATCTTTCTTGCCAATGCTGCCAGCAGTAACATGATTGTTTATCAAATGGATGTTAAGACTGCCTTCCTAAATGGGGACTTAAAAGAGGTGGTCTATGTTACTCAGCCTGAAGGTTTCGTGGACCCAGAAAGACCAAATCATGTATATCGCTTAAAGAAGGCACTCTATGGTCTCAAACAGGCTCCGAGAGCTTGGTAAGACACAATATCCAAGTTTCTCCTTGCAAATCGATTTACCAAGGGTGTAGTTGATCCTACCTTGTTCACTAGGAAGACTGGAAACAACCTACTTCACGTTCAAATCTATGTTGATGATATTATCTTTGCGTCGTCAAACTCCAATGAATGTGATTGCTTTGCTAAGGAAATGAGTTCCAAGTTTCAAATGTCTATGATGGGACAAATGTCTTTCTTCGTGGGGTTACAGATCTCACAAAATCCGAGCGGCATATTTATTAATCAAGCCAAGTATGCTAATGACATCCTTAAGAAGTTTGGTTTTGATTCAAGTGACACAGTTGATACACTCATGGTTGAAAGATCCAAACTTGATGATGACTCAGCAGGAGTATCCGTTGATCAGACCAAATACAGAAGCATGATTGGATCTCTCATGTACCTCACAGCAAGTAGGCCAGACCTTCTTTTCACAGTATGCATGTGTGCCAGATATCAATCCAAGCCCACCAAAAAGCACTTGGAAGCAGTCAAAAGAATCTTCAAGTATCTCCAAGGGACAATTCACATGGGTCTTTGGTACCCTAAAGACAATGCAATGGCTCTTACGGCCTACTCTAATGCTGATCATGCGGGGTGTCAAGATACACGTAGAAGTACTTCCGGAGGTGAGAAACTTGTCAGTTGGTCATCCAAAAAGCAGATGTGCACTTCGATATCATCCACAGAGGTTGAATACATTGCCATGTCCTCGTGCTGTGCTCAAATTTTGTGGATGAGATCGCAGCTATCAGATTATGGGTATGACTTCAACAAAATCCCAATGTATTGTGATAACAAAAGTGCCATTGCCTTGTGTTGCAATAACGTCTAGCACTCCAGAGCCAAGCATATTGACATTCGTCATCACTTCATCAGAGAACAAGTGGAGAAAGGGATAGTGGAACTCTACTTTTTGAGGACAGAGTTTCAGCTGGCTGATATATTTACAAAGGCTCTTTCTCGAGAAAGATTCCAGTTCATTCTTCCACGACTTGGGATGAAGAGCCTCACTCCAGAAACTCTTAAGTCACTCCAGGAAGAGAATGATGATTGAAGGATTGGCTTCACATATCCTTGTACATAACTTAAATCAAAAAGAAAAACAGATAATTATTAAACCTATAAAAACCTATAAAAACCATAAAAATCTGAAAAATCATTGAAAATCCAAAAATATTCTCCTCACGACATGTCTCTTGTGTAATCAATATTATGTATGTCTCTATAAATGTCATTTAACAATGACACGGAATCATACATATGCTTGAGCAAGAGTTTTTCGGTTTTCAAATAAAGTTTTCTCTAAAACATGTCGTATCTTAAAATATTCTTCAAAATTATGGCTTGCAATCATTTTAGGCTGTAACCCGGACTTCAAAATTATGGCTTGCTATTACTTCAGATAGCAAACCGTTTTTCAAAATGGGGAAAACACGTCGCCAACAAGACAGTTGTTCCTTTTACCGAGTGAAGTTCACCTGGGCATGGATTACTTTATATCCATGTTTCCTCGATATAATGTACACTTCAGTGCATTATTTCTTGATAAAGAAGAGAAATCTTCTTTTTATCGCCAAATACTTTTCCTTCTATGATTTTTCCGGAAAGTATTTGTGCAAAACTTGGTGGTACCATGAGATTTTGATTGAAAATCAAACTGAATCCAAATTTTGATAAAATTTTCACTCAATCAATGACTTCAAAATTTTATGATCAAATTTCAGTTTTAACATCCGTCATTGATTGAGGGGGAGAGTGATTTCTCAAAATTTTATGTATCATCCAAACTCTCCACACTTGTACAAAAACCTTGCAATAATACAATTTGTGATGGTTATGTGTCAGAATGATAACATTTTCAAAGAGTTTTCGTTATAACTTCAAATCTTTTGTAAACTCATCAAATCTGACACATAACAACCTCCCTCACAGATTGAGGGGGAGCAGAAAAAGTTCCTTTTATCAGAAAATATTAAAACTGGCCGCATTTCTCTCCCAAAAGCTTTATAACTTATTTAAATCAATTGAGATCCAAAATCTCAAAAGATTTGAAATTTTTGATCGGGGGAGAGAATGTGATTTAAATATGAAATCTGATAATCAAACGTGATCTTTTGGACTCAATAATAGGCTCCCACATATGTGCTAAACTCTTTCAAATATCGATGCACATATTGAGGGGGAGTAAAAGGCGTTTGTGGAAGTAATACCAAAGACCGACCATTTATCTTTATGCATGGAGTTATAAGGATGGTTAAGGTTAGGTATGAGTTCCCATGATCCACCAGAACCGGAAGGATCTTCCCAGGGACAATCCATAGATAGATTAGAAGTCCTTAGGAATGATTGAAAAAAGGAGTAAAGTGAGAAAGGGAAGAGTGCGGACTGAGATAGAGCTAGGATTGGAACAAACCCAACAAGGTTCTAGTGGTGAAGTCTCGGTAAGCACTGAAGGGGTTTGAAGAATGAAAAAGAAATGAAATGAGAAAAGGTGAAAAGAAATAGCCCTCCATATATTCAACCTTAGGGCAGAAACCGGGTTCAATTTATAATCTACTGGTGGTTACTAAGTTAACACCGGTATTGCAGACAAGACGTCATGGACCCAGTGACGCACTGAACTAAACTTCCCAACCACTCAAGTTCTCTTAAAAGAACTTGTTTCATTCTCACGGGGAACCCTGTGCAATGTATCGACCGCTCATTGCGAGCTATGTTCATACCTAAAACAGGAGACGCCTCCCCAGTCTCCAGGAGCGGATCAAAACGCACTATTGAGTCTAGAGCCATGAGATCATCCATAAATCTCAATAGGACACACTTCCAAATATGCTTATTGTTTCACACAATGTGGAAAATGAGATAAAAATACTTAGAGTCCTACGCATTATCCTTGTGCTATTGCCATAACATCCGAGTGATATGAAAACATTTACAATGAAGATGGAAATCCTTTTAGAGCGAACATCACTCAAGCTCTTGGTAGGTGACATGTGAGATCCATCTTGGATCAATGATCAAGTGACAACTGGAAAGCAACGATGGTGAGATTCAACATTGAATGAAACTTGTTCAAGGATATGGATTGACAGATACTTTTGCAAAAACCTTTTAGTGTGCTCACCAACTCATTTTCGAGCACATTGATTGTGTACAATCTTTCAAACAAAAGTATTTTTGATGGAAATGTGATTCAAAGCTTAAAACTCTCGTTCTAAAAAATGTCTTTATTTGACACGCGAGTGATTTCTATAAATCAATTTCTCATCAATCCGTGAATACCAATTCACCGATTCACTCTATCGTGCTGTCTGCTTTGAGACATTCCGATATGAGAACATTCTTAGTATGAAGATTCCTAAGTGGATTCTTAGTAAGATTCATTACTACAAGCTAGAAATTCCTGTCAAGGATAGTCTTCTTTAACAGAGACTCTACCTGATCACAGGTCGGTTTTCACAAAACCGGAGGGTAGTCTGTCCTCGTAGAACGAATGACAAAGCCATATTCATTCTCTATCTTTATTGCTAACTATTGTATTTCAGGGACACATATAAAGATGGCGTTGATGGCTCCTAACTCTAGCTGAATCGTGTCAATCCATATCTCATGCTCACACATCTTACTCACTATCAATGATGATGAGAGACTTACTACAACGAATGTTGAGAGACTACCAACAACGTTTTCGCAACTCTGATGAAAAGTCTCCTGATCCGCAACTCTGATGTAAAGTCTCCTGATCCAGAAGGGTGTGAGCATGACGGTCCTAAAGTCACTACATCACATGAAGGCGATACTACTATGGATGAGCTTGGAGATTTACTGTGGCTGATGATCTCAAAGAAGCTCAAAGATCACACATCTCAAAGGAACTCAAATCACAAGTTCATTGCTTGATGTACAAAGTGTGTGGAATAGTGAAGAATCAGAACCTACGAGCTACAAAGACTAAAGAATGCTTGAAGATCAAAGAGCTTAATTTCCAAGGTGACCTCGCTTAGGGGGAGATTGTTAGGAATACAAATATTCCTGTAAAAGACTCGGTCACCTAATTGTTGTAATAGCATTAAGTTAGCTCGTAGTTAGTTTAGTTATTAGTTAGAATTAGTTTAAGTAACATCGTGGAAGAAGGAAGGGTCTTTACCCACTGTATGCCTGATCCACAACCCGGGTGTGGGCGTTTTCTTATTTTGTATAAATACCCCTCTCCCTCCAAGGGAGAATGTTGGACCTTCTCATTATCTATTTCTCTCTCAAGGTTCCAACTTCCTCTCTTTTCTCTTCTTCTTTCTCACTTAACGCCACCATCACCACTACAATCATCATGTTTGTGACTTAGTTTCTATCCTACACACTCCTTATAGCAATCCCAAACATTTATCTGGTGGAAATAGTTGGTGGTGGTGGAGGTGGGTGGTGTGGTGGAGGTAGGTGGTAGTGGTGGTGGGTGATGGTGGATGGTGCATGAAATTACTATACAAACTCAAGGATCAAACATGTAATTTAGTAACGAAGTGAGTTAACGGAAGCTAGGAAAAAACCCAAATCCGCCAAAAAAAAGTTGAGAACCTTTTTATGCAAGAAAAAAATTGGATACCTTGATTTGAAATGGACCATAACTTTGATGCCTTTTTGTGCCATTTGCCCTGTGGTTAAACAAGAAAATGAGCATCCATGCATATTGTTGATTTCAACTTTAGTATTAGTTCGTGACTACTTGTGTAGATTTAAGCAAACCATAATGTCTTTAATGGTAATAATGAACTTAAACAAGATGAAAATTCAATGTTAGGTAACATGCTACATCATCACTTTCATGTTTTGCTACAAATTGATTATCATATGTTCGCTTTAGAATTATTTAACACTAAATAAAATTAGAGCTAACACAACGGGGTCTATTCATCCAAAGTTTAAAACGACATTAACATGTTCATGGTTGTCAAATAAATCTTTTCGTAAACACCAAGTCCGGTTATTATTGATTTGCATAATTTTATTTGTCGGTTATTAGGAATTTTGGGTAGCAACTTTTTTTCTTAATCCTTAATTACTTGACGAGTGAAAATGTTCGTAATAATATGAACATTGAAACAAAAGGATTTTTTTTTTTAGTAGAACAAGTTTCTTCATGTTCATTTTTGCTTTTTTGTAATATGTTAAGCGAACAACTTAAATAAAAAATTAAAACATTTTACACATGCATATACATATAAATCAATTTTAATTATCATCGTTCGTGTTCACTAGCTTATTGTAACGACTCGCACGCTACGAGACCGTCAAGCCTGGAATTCTGAAACTATCTACACTATACTTAAAGTAAGTCTTAGAAGGCTCCATCTAAGAACATTATAGAAACATCCTAGAACATTAGAAACATCATGTACATTTGCAGATACTAAGAATTAGTATAAATATTGCCTCATTTCAAACAACACATCTTAAAACATTTCGTATTTTCTCTTGTGAATTCTTCTATTTTCTTGTCTCACTTGAAATTTTTATGTCCGTCATTTTTTTCTTTTCTTTTTCTCTTTTACCTTAGTTTCCAACTCGACAATGCGAGCCTTTTTCCATCCTTCCTTTAGTTGCTCACATCGTTGGTTGTCCCAAAAAGTATTACTTAGCGTATACGAAGTGTCGCATGACGAGTCTGTTATGCCAAAAAAATGAACTTAATACTTTCTCTTAACTAAAAAAAATACTTACTTTTATCTTGTAAAATCCTTTTTTAGGGCATTAAAGTATAGAGACCTTAAAGACGAAGCCTAAATTTTTTTTATAGAATATATCTCTATTATATATAAAATAAAAAGTTTTGCTTAAATCTTATAAATTCAGAAAATGAGTAATATTCCATCCCTAAAATAACTTTTTAAAACCTAAAATTCAAAATTTTGTTTACTTTCCAGCATAAAAATTCAAACAATGTTCCTTAACGAAATAATTAAAAACTTTAAAAATGTACATGCAACTCTTGACTGCATGTATTGTGACAATATTAGCATGGCCGCATAACAGTCTATGGGTGCGTATCGAGTCATGAAAACCTTGTTTGTTGTTGATGGGGACTTTTTTAACCATAACTTCAAGCCCAATAAGTTCCGTCCAACAAAATTGTATTGGTTGTTCCTTTGGCAGCAATTTCCTTCGCAAACTCTTTTATTTTAATTCTTGTGCTATTTTTATTCTTTTGATGAGTTCTCCATCACCGGAAAATGTTCTTGACACCTGACATAAAAAAGAAGTAACGATAAACAATGTATGCTAAACACAATAATCAACTGCAAATTTGAAGTAACATGAATGAAGAACAAGTTTCACAATGGACGTATTATTACCTTTGTACCAATACTAAACAAAACAAGAAGAAAACTTACATATTGACTTTAGACTGCAGCACCTAGCTTTCGCAAAACAATCGCTTAAGAAAACAAGCGATGGAATACAATTATTAAACATAAGAAAAGAAAACAAGGAAAGAAACGAACGGTCAAAAAAAATCATACGCCGACCAATCTAAGCTAAGCTTGTTTAAGAAATACATATACAAATAAAATAAAATAAAATAAAATAAAAATCTTGCAAATCGCCTCTATCAATTTATCAATAAAATCCAAAGTACCATTTATATAAAATCCAATTTTGAGCTCCACTTACATTGTAGGAGTCCGGAAGTGTTTTTCGAGTATGTTACACTTTTTGGGAATCAATCATATCTTATTGTCAATCACTATCAATCTTACTCTTCCAATCGGATCCGATTTCGAGGTCAACTATTTGAAGTAATAATGTAGATTCGGAATATTCATTTTGTAGCGATAAAAGATAATCACTTCATACTGAATAAAATTGAGACGTTTACACCATGTCCAAAAGAGTGGCTGTATGTACACGTCAATGTATTCTAGACTGTACAAAAACAAACGATTATTATTTATTGGAATGGTCTTATTTGAATTTCAATGCATGTACATTGATATATAAAGTATAAATGTGTCATAATACCTTAGGTCTTCCAAGAGGAGATTGATGAGATCATAAGATTCTCTGTTTTCTACTTTGAATTGGTGCAATACCTATTCTTTTTGGGGTTTTCAAAGACTTATGATATTTCTTATGATACTTTACACAATGGAATATCATATAGGCTAAACATTGTTTTTGTGAAATTGGATTTGCTTTACCTGTGAGTTAAGTAACAAAGATAGAAACGATGAATAATTGGAAAAAAAAATGTATTAACAAAACAATGTACTATAATTTTGTTGAATATAAATAATTTCTAACGTTGGTTCTGATTCTGAATCTCTCTTTGCTACTACTTTATGTAGTTGATAATGATGACATCATATGTTGTTGTTGGTTTTTTTAAGGATGTGTGTTGTGTTGTGTTTCTTCGGAGGAATTTAGGTAGTTGTTCTTTGTTTGTGTGTTACAATTAGAGAAAATTATTTAAATAGTCTTAAAAATGAAAAGGTAATCCATTTTCTAAAAAAAAAAAGCCATATTACTAAAATTGATCGGTGCATCTGTTCGAGTGTGCGATTCTACTAAATTGTTGACACGTATTTTTTTTAGTAATAAAGTACATGTGATTGTTCTGTGGTGTAAGATATCCCTAAATGGTAAAAGTTCAATGCAGAACGATTTTTTGCTAAAGATCAAACCGGTTGATCTTAACCACCCATTCTATTTCAATCCAATGGTTGAGATTAATTGCCATTTTAATTAAATTATTTACTTATGGGCAATTTAGTAATTATACTTTCACTAACTAAACTGAGAGTCTTTCATTTCTCATTCGATCTTTTCACCAGTAACAAACACACTAAGCACCACTAAACCACCGTATCAAACCATAACTGCTATTCATGCCAAATCGATCAAAATCAACGCTATTCAATGGACATACAAGACGAAATATCACTATCTAAAGGTGATATGTTGCCCCAATCGTCTTCATTGCCGGTTTCCTATCAAAATAAGCTTCGGAATGTTGATTTTGGATGATGATGTTAAGGTTTTATGATCAAGACCGGCTACTTTGAGTCTGATGTGTGTGTTGGTTGTGCTTTGATTGATTTGTTTACTAAATGTTTTGGCGATTTGGAGTCTGTAAAGAAAGTGTTTGATCAAATGCTTGAGAGAAATTTGGTTATATGGACTTTGACGATTACTAGATATTGACAGTTGTGGTGTCATGAAGATGGGATTGAATTGTTTTTGCGTATGTTGTTGGGTGGGTTTATCCCTCATCAGTTTACTTTGAGTAGCGTGTGTCTAGTGTGCTGAATTGGGATTTGTTTCGGTTGGTCAGCAATTGCATTCGTGGGTTGTGAAGATGGGGCTTTGTTTGGATGATATGCCGGGTGCAGTCTATTGGACATGTATCCAAAGTGTGATAGTAGAGAGCCAATTGAGGACGATGGAAAAGTATTTGAACGGATGCGTGATCTTAATGTGACGACTTGGACTGTGATGATTACTAGATATGTGCAACGTGGAGGTCATGATAGAACTTCCATTGAGCTCTACTGTAAGATTATCACACAAGGTGATACATCTCTTATTACATTAATGACCAATAATGCTATAATGCTATAATGACCAATAACAAGCTAAGCAAAGACTCATGCTTTACCATGGTGTTATGACCATCTATATGGAGTTTTCCGATGATGCTGAGGAGACCTTTTCAAGAGCTCTTTAGATCTTATTGGTTAGTATTTACTAATCTTTCTGGTTTTGTTTTTCGCTTGTCTTTAGTGTCACAAACATTGAACAATGGTATTAGACAATTAGTTTGAAAGAATCGTTACTATTACCATAATGTTTTTCAAGAAATGCAATAAATTTGTATGAATGACTTATGTATGCATTCATTTTACATGCTTTATCATGTTACTGTAAAAGCTACTATCATTTTGCTATTTTATACACTTTGGGTGACATTTCAACCTATCTGAATGAATGCATACATAAGTCATCAAATAAAATTCAGAAACTATTTTATACACTTTTGGGTGACATTTATTTTTTTTGAGACAATTAGTGCAGCTTATCGTTTGGTTGCTTAGAGTCACCTCTATCTAGCTTAGCATTTTATCTTTCAATAACCCGACCTAGTTGCTTAATTTCTTAATTAATTTTGCGTAGTTTTCTTAATTAATTTTGTGTAGTTGTCTTAATTGTCAGTTAAATGCCATAATATATGATTTTCGCTGCAAGTAATTTTTCATAGCTTTTATAGTAACATAAGAATCACGTGTGATTTGTTCTGAATCACATGTGATTTGTTTCTGAATCACATGTGATTTTGTAGTATATGTTTAAGTAATCATTTAAAAATAACAGAGAATGTTGTTACACAAGTTGAATGTACATGCAGAGAGGATGTTTGTATTGGCTAAGTAGCTTGAAAAGTAAGCTAAGATATTGTTACACAAGTTGAATGTACATGCAGAGAGGATGTTTGTATTGGCTAAGTAGCTTGAAAAGTAAGCTAAGTAGCTTTTGAAGTTCAAGTACACCACAAAGATATTGTTACACAAGTTGAATGTACATGCAGAGAGGATGTTTGTATTGGCTAAGTAGCTTGAAAAGTAAGCTAAGGATAATTGTAAAAAAACATTTATATGGTGTTTGTAACTTTATTTTATGAAGTATGGGTTGTCTTTTGAAAAAGTATCAACAATTGTATGCTATAAATCGTCTTTGAACAATTCGTATGTTTATTTACCTGGCTTTTGTTGTGTCTTTTTAATTTTGGTAAACATGATAACCGATGGTCATATAGCCTGGGCAAGTGGGCACGTTATACATCTAGATCACATGTGATTCTTGGGAAAATCATATGTGATTTTCACATGAATCACATGTGATTTTTGTCCAGATCACCTGTGATTTATGGTATAACAGGGGTTAACAAGTAGTTTTATGTTTTCTGTTTTGTGAATTCCGCCTATCCGTGTTAAATTAGTTGATAAATCAGAATATGGTAGAAAGTATCTTTACTTTCTTAGATATGTATCTTTTATGATAATTGCTTGTATTAGTGATTTGTTATTAGATTCCAAAGAAAGTTCTAAAAGTGATGAGCATAAGAAGGTTTCAAAGAAATTCAAGGGGAGGATGATTAGGTTTTAGGTAATTTACGTGTTAGGTTATTCAACTTGTGAGTTCGTTATTACCGAATGATTAGGCTTTAGGTACTTTATGTACGTACGAGTGATGATTATTGATTTTATATGAATTTGTTATCTTAGGTGCCTCTGTTTTAAAAAAAATGATGAATGAAAAAAAAAAAAGGCAAGTTCAAGCCATATGCCTTCTTTGTGTTTTTTTTTTTTTTTTTTTTTTTTTTTTTGTATTTTTACGCGATATGCAAATCACATGTGATTTACTTAAAATCACATGTGATTTTCACATGATTCACATGTGATTTTGACATGAAAATCATATGTGCTTTTGAAATGAATCACATGTAATTTTGACATTAATCACATGTGATTTTGAGATGAATCACAAGTGATTTTGGGATGAATCAAAAGTGATTTTATTCATTGTAATACCAAATCACACTGTAGAACAAAACCAACTGATAAACAAATTAAAACAGAGGTTAATCACACTGTAGAACAGTTTGATCAACTCATTTGGTTACACAATGGATATTGAACTGATTCCCAATTTGGAAAGAAGTTTAGTACATTACAAAGAGCTGAACAATTTGATTTTGAGAAACACAAAGTTGTAAACACTAGCCATCTACCAGTTTAGTAATACCGATGAGAACGGAGAAACGAAATACCTATTGTGTTAAGAATGTACATGACTAATCACATAATACAGTTCAGGGATATGTTCCATCTTTACAAGCAAAACTATTAGCTTTCAAATGAATTTCAACCGAAACTCAATTTACAGTAATCACTAACTAAGTTCATGTTTCCTCTTCATGGTCAATAGAATCAGAGGACACTCTCAGTCCCATCAGTATGTGTTTCAGATTCCTGCTGAGGTTGTCGGTTCGTTGAATCAAGCTCATATTCCCATTAAGGATCTGGTGGGCTGCTAGTCACACCACAATAGTAGGTAAAAAAAATAAGAATACAGATGTTAAAACTTTTGTATTAGATCACATGTGATTGTTTCACAAATCACATGTGATCGTTGCACAAATCACATGTGTTTAACATGTTTAACACTTTGTTTTCATCATCTACATCTTATTTTTCAACAATATGAACATCTTTAAACTCATACTCATTCGAAATTTTTAGAGTTTGTACTCTCGACAACAACTACATCAAGTATGAAACTGATAACGATAAGATGGGTGCTCACCTCTCATATGAATTACCCTGTTAGAGAATCACATGTGATTTTGCTTCAGAATCATATGTGATTTTGCTTAAGAATCACGTGTGATTATCACAGACGCATTTCATCAAACACATGGTGTGCATCTGGATCATCAACAAGAATTCACCATACGATATTCAGCATCCACATATGCAACAACAACAACAACTAAATCTGCTTTGTTTAACTAATAATCGTCCATTTTTTAACCGCTTATTTTCTTAAGAAACTAATTTAATAACCAATCCCAACTACCACCGACCAACCACCAACACCGTCATCCGATCCACCATCCTCCCAACCACCACCACCATCATCCGATCCACCATCCTCCCAACCACCATCACCGTCATCTGATAATCGCCCACCAACCACCACCGACCAACCACCACCACCGTCATCTGATCCACCATCCTCCCACCAACACCACCAACATGACGGCGTATTAAAGCACCAACTTTACATCGTATCAACAAATCAACGGCGGAGCAACATATGGCGGAGCAATAGATCGGTGGCGGAACAACAGGTTGATGGCAGATCGGCTATCGATTGACGACGGATTGACAATGGATAGAAGGTGGATCAACGAAGATGGCGGTTAACAGGTGGTTTGTGTATGTTTTGGTGGTTTGTGTGTGTTTCACCGGTTTGTGTGTGTTTTTGTAGAGAGATAATCAGTTTTTTGTGTTTGTTAAAATGAAAGGAAATTATATATTTTTTACTTTTATAATAGACGAATATACCCTTGATATGTAATTGGGTGTTTTGTTGTTAGCCGCTAGATCAAAGTAAAATCAAGGGTCAGGATTGGCTCCTTTTATCTTTAGAGATTTCTTGATCTATGAGGATCTCACCTCTTGTATCTTATAATTTTGTGCACGACTATTGTACTTTTTTGTGACCAAATTTTGTCTTTTTCCAAAAAGACAAAAAGTGTTTAAATAAGTTGATTTTTTCTTTTTTGACAAATGACAAAATTTAGTTGTACGAAAGTATAGTCGTCAATCGCAAAAAAATCACACCAATCACTATTACTTTTCAAATTAAAGAAAGCCACATGTCAAATATTAATTGAGTCTCACAGACGGTCAGTCGCATCTATTTTAAAATTTTGGTTTTTTTACTAAAAAGTGGACTACCATTTTATTTTCGAGTTATTTAAGGAATTTTCTCAATAAATTATTACGGAGTATGTGGTAGACTATCACGTTGATTTTAAGAATATAGTGTTACACCCAAATGTAAAGAAAACTCTAGCGGTTATCTAATATGTTAGTGAATATGTCAATTATTTTTAGTGGAATAAATAGTACTCGTATTTGGTTACAAAACGTGAATACGGCGTACATGTTGATATGTTTATGGGCGTTTCATATATATTTGTTTTATAAAATAAAACACGTTTGGGTATAGGGAGGTAATGAGCTGAGTTGATAGTAAGTCACTCGTACTTAAGGTTAATGTAAAGCTTCTTTTAAGTGTAGGACTCGAGTTCGATTAGGCTCACTAGTATTAACGAGCTTTTGCATATATCATGTACAAATGCTATATGTCAGTTTAGATATAAGTCATGGGCCCACCGAAAAGATTTTGGGGATAAAAGTTTAAGTGTTCGAGTTTTGAGATTTTGTGGATAAAAGTTCAAGTGTTCGAGTTTTGGCTCTTGCTAACTCCAGTTGGTGTCTCACTGGCCAGGAGAGTTGCCGGAGCTATTCTTTGTGGGGTGGACTATAGCTGGTGTCAAAAAGCACCCGGGGTCAGGGTGTTCCCGCCAATTCACACATTTTGTGGAATGTATCAAATTAGATTCTTTTGTTTATAATACGTGAATTACAATTTCATATTAAACGCCGTTTTTTTTTTTTTTTTTTTTTTTTTTTTTTTTTTTTTTTTGCTTTTCAAAACCTAAATCAGTAAATATATTTCATAAACAAGTCAAGCCTCAGCATTAGGAGTAACTAATAGCCGGACTCAAGCTTTATGAATAAGGCTTAAACGAGCCAAGCTCGAGATCAAGCGTCTGCGATACTAAGTTTACGAATAAGGCTAGAGAATAAGCAATATAAACTTCTTATAAATGTTATCAAACAAAATTTTCTAATGTAATAAGCTATGCAAAATCTTCTTTTTTGTATTATGCAAGTGAAGACACTGGCTCGAAAAGCTTTTAACAATGTATAAGTAGGGTGCTAGTAAGCTCGAGCTCTCAATTTATTGTATGTTTTGGCCTCGTTTTATGTACTTGGACTCGATGAGTTTTGATTTAGGTGAGCTCATGTCAATATCAAGCTCGAATAATTCGATAGAAAAGTTACACTCACTTGCAGCCATATGTATGGTATGTTTTCTAGAATATATTTCATCACTTTATGTGGTTCAACACAATAGGAAGTGGTGTGGTTTTTCATACACACAGAAATGTCATCGACAGTATAACTAAAAAAAACGAACCATATGAAATGTACGTCGGCACATGTTTCACACGTATAACTTCTATGTAACGCATTGATCATATGAAAAGGTGTTACAAGCATTGAACATGAACATCAAGGGAACACTTGACCTTAAACTAGGGATGAGCATTTCGACCCGAATCCCGGAACCGAACCGGAACCGTACTGGTACCGTACCGAAACGGTACCGTTCCCGATATATGGTACGGTATCGGGACTAAAAAATAAGGTGAAAAAAAAATCGGGACCACTAATTCGGTACGGGACCGGTACCAAATCAGGAAATTCCCGAATAAAAACGGGAATAACCCGATTTCCCGGTACCGATACCGAAACCGGTATCCGAATCCCGTTCGGTACGGTACCGGTACCACTATTTATGCTCGGGAAAAAATCGGTACCACTAATTCGGTACGGGATCGGTACGGGACCGGTACCGTGCTCATCCCTACCTTAAACCATTTCATTGACTAAGAACATGTATAACTATAAGAAATCCGAGTTTACAAACAGACACCAAAGCAGTTTATTGCAATGGGAAAACAGAAAACTAAACAACACAGTTTAACACAACAACAGATTATTTCGAATTTTAGTAAAAAATAAATCATATGGATTGTATATTTGTAGTTTTGTATGTATACCTATCTTTTGCAGGAGTATATCTGATGTCTGCCGATGAATGGGATTCAATATGATCTTACGCAATCCTCAAGTATTACTATAGAGTCTTAGTTGGTTCATGCTGCCAGCAAAACTTGCTATCTTTACCTGGTTTCCTTTTACAAGATGTGCCATTACGTGTAATAGCTACACAACTCAATGAACCTTTCCCATCAACCTCTATCCGCTCGTGTTCTTCCCAGTTCTTTTGCCTATTGCAAAATGTCTCAATTTGTGTATCTAAACCTGATTGAATGCGCTTACCGATTCTCATTCCTTTGTGATCCTCACATCGTTTTTTCCCTACGACGGGAACTCTTGTACATATAGAAGAATCTTCTAAAGTGACCCCACATGTATGATGAGGGGTGTCTTCTGTGTTTGTATGTAAAGTAGGTTTCACAACCGCATTGACTTTCATCCCTTTGTGGTCAACACATCTCTTTCTTCCTTCAGCCGGAGGCTTTATACATATAGACCCATGACCCAAGGCCACACCACATACAGTAGCATCAGTGTTGTTTATGTCGAACTCTTTTGATACTAATGTAGGGCGTGACCGGCCGAACTTGAAAATCCTAAAGAGGATATTCGTGTCTTTTTGCTGCGTATAGAAGCTAGATCCATTCTCCGACACAGGTGAGTCACAACGTTTAATAGTGAGACCAACCTTCTTGGGGCGGAAGACATGAATTTTCTTAAATACCAATGGTACCCTTCTGGGACTTGAAGAAGCATCAAGCTTTCGATGTATATCACCTGGGCGACGCTCCCCATTCATGTCTCTGTTCCATGCATAATCGAAGGTTTTTAAAAGTTGGGTTTCTGTTTTCTCAGCATCCTTCTTACTTTCCATCTGTAAAATCAGCCAAAATTTCTCAAATGATTTTGGAACGCATTTTTTATGAGCGAATGTAGAAAAACCATAGAATTTCATATTTATTGCAGATAAGTAACGGCATTGACGTGGACATAACAAGGCGTCAAGTACACACAGTTATTTGCATAAAAGTGAAAATCCATGGGGTTCTTTTTTTCTTATTCACATTGGCCCTTATAAGTTTCACTGGTAACGACCTTTACGTTAAGCTCAAATTATACAAGTGAAAGTTCCATATGTTTCTCTTTCTGACATTTGACCTTCAATTATCAAGTAAAAAACGACACAATGAGGAGTCTTTCAGTGAGCCAGTTAAGCAGGTCGCTTGCCTTAAGAACTAGTTTCTTAGTACAAGATTTGTGGGAACTTGCTAAATCTTAGATGCTTAGTAAATTAGCATCATGATATTATTTGAAACTCAAGCAATACGAAAAAGAAAGTTAGAATCAAAATATGTTTCTTACCGGAGCCCATCTAAACGCAATGGCAAATCCATACGAGAATATGTCAGAGAACAATCCAAGTACTTTCCGGTCAAGTTGCTCACCATTTGACAAACCATTCTCCAAATGAGCACCATCACGGCCATACTGCTGAAGTCTGGTCCTAACATTGTCAGCTTGTCCAAGATAAACAGGAATTATGTTTTTGGAAGTAAGTTTGCTACTAGTCTTTCCATTTGTTCGTGAGAGTGAAACAACTATCCCGAGCTCATAAATCCCTGCACAAGAAGAACAGTTTGGAATATTCTGAGTCCTGTATCTCTCTGCACCTTCTTTGTTCAGCAAATAATCCTCCCAATCAGAAGCCCCGATAAGGATCTGCAGATTAACATACAAACAGAAAACAATTACAGATAGGATAGAAAGAATTTAGCTGCAATGTTAGGAGTATGAAGTACATCAAACTTTAAGTTAGGCGTTTTTTGGATGAAACTAGTATGCAACAAAGAGGGTGTTTGGGATTGCTTATTTAAGTGCTTATCTGTAACCCCTAAGATTATAAACAAAACCATTGGATCCTACACTTTGGCAGTCCTCTGATCATGTAAGACGCACAAAATAGGCAAAAAGAACAACCAAGAACACAACAAATTAACGTGGAGCAGCCTATGTCTACAAGCTTGAAGCAGCTCTTATACATGGAAGTTTAGCTACAAACACTTGTAACCAGATCCCTTTAGTCCCAAAATCAAGAACTTATACAAACAAAACGCCAAATACTCACCCGAACATCCCTTTAGTCCAAAAATCAAGTCATGTCATATCACAATTCCAAGCTGCACTTAAACAGTTCGAATATCGAAATAATTCCTTAAGTATTAGTACCTCTATGCAAACTTCATCCTAATTGTTTGGAGTGACATTGAGTACAAGATTGAATGAAAATCAAACTCATCAGTCATTTCGAGCAAGTTCTAATTCACTACTTAGGGCGTGTTTGGCAGAAAGCTTTTGAGAGCATTTTAGAGCAATTAGCATTTAGCATTATTATTACAAAGCTTGTTTGGAAGGAGGCAGATAGCATTTATAAAATTATAAAAACGCTAGTTTCTCAATGCTCTTTGAATAAGCATATAGCATTTAGCATTACAACACTTTACACAATAAAATTACAGCTACATCTACTCTACCAGACACTTTTATAAATTAAACTACTACTGCTTACTGCTTACTTGCTAACCGCTAACTGTTAACTCTGCTACTACTAGTTCCAACAAACACAACCTAAGGGTGTGTTTGTTTATACAAATAAAGTCAATTAATATAGTGTCTCAACTTCTAAAAATAAAATACTCAAATCACTGTTCCATTGAATCTCATTTCCATAAATAAATAAACACCCTCACTTAACAATCATTAGTAACTAACTAACTAACTAACAGAAAATTAAAAATAAAAAATAAAAATTGAAAACATTTTTATAAAAGGTTAAGAAGATGTAGATCTAGTTTAATAGTTACTGTACCTTCCAATTTGAGAATAAGGAGTCGTGTTTGGTTCGTTTACAGTTCTCTCTTTTTAATTCCGGTGTGGTGGAGGTGGTTGTTTTCGTCATGGTGTGGTGGTCACCGGAGACTGACCGTTAGAGGGGGGAGGTTAACCAACCGTCTTATAAACATGACCGGCGCGTCTGCTTTTTTAAAAAAAAGTGTGAACTATCTCGCTTTTTGCTTTAACATATTTAATTAATTTTGCTAATGATATGAACGCACAAGAGTATCAAAAGGTTACTTAAAATACAAGTTATTTGAAACATTTATCACATATTTTAGAAAACCAAGAATGGTACCTGCGTAATGCGGCAGCGGGTACTCATTGACTAAATTATATGAGAAACAAATGTTTTTTTTACTGTTCATCGATGAAAACTGCACCACGTCCATATGAACAGACGATCATCACTTCTGTTGCAATTTCATTGTGCAAAAGATGAAGCATAGGGTACAACACTTGCCACCACCAATTGGGACTATTCTATAATTAGCAAGTAAAATTAACAAGTTTAAGTATGAATTTGAAGTCTTTCTAATTATACAATAGTCCAATGCATTATAATGTAGTATAGATAATCTTGTATACTTTTTTAAAATCAAATGATAATTCACATGGCTTATAAAAATAATCTTAATTTTTAAATCTGCTTCCTTATCTAATCTACGTCTTAACTTTCAGTAATAGTTACTTTTACCAAACATGCTCTATATCCACACATATTTCACACAAAACCAAACACATTAAATCATGAGTCGAAAGTAGCCATGGGTCTATCCTCATCTTCCTTCAATTGACTAGGCTGGTAACTTGCTCGGTTTAACCGACATGTGCTCAACTGGTTCGATTTCACTTTCAGTTTTACCTAAAAAAAAATTTTAATCGAATTAACCAAACCAAACAAACCGATAACCGAACGGATCCCTAAAATAATTTATCGGATTTTGGACTGCCAAAGCCCAATAATAATTGTCAAGCCCAACATTCGTTAAAACCCATTGTTTTCCTACTTTTTGTCCTGAAGTTCAATAATGAAAACTAAGCTTTAAAATTTGTTTTTTAGTGATAAAACTTTAAGTCTTAATTTCTTACATGTAAATTTTGATTTATAATTATTTTTTATAACTAAAAATACCAAAACTTATATATATAATAGATGTTTTTTTATGCTAATGTACATAAACTTTATTTATTTTAATATTATTATTATTTTTTTATGCAATAATTTTTATAGGCCAGAAACCTAAAAATGGTTTATATGAGACTAGCAGGGTCCCCGCGCGATCCAGCTGCGGGCACCTTGTAATTTAATTTTTTCGGTTAATAATTTATTTTATTTGTACGTTTTTTGGTAATAGCTTTACTGATTAGTTTTTTATGGCAAAAGTTTGATGAAATTTTGTTTAATTTGTATTATTTTATTTATTATTTATTTTATGTTTTTGTTTAGTAGTTTGCTTGGTTTGTACAATATGTGAACATATTTTAGTTTATTATTTTTTTTTTTGACAATAAATTTACGGATATCAAAAATTTCGTTTAGCTCGTGTCCGCTCGGGCTCGAGCCCGTTGGCTCGTGTCCGTTCGGGCTCGAGCCCGTTTGACCCGTGCCCATTCGGGCTCGAGCCCATTTGGCCCATTGCCCTTTCGGGCTTAAAAATTTGTATAATATGCTTTATTATTTGTATTAGTGACATTTAATGCAGGAATTGTGTTTAAGTTGATTGTATAATATGCTTGATAATTTGTATTTCTTATGTAAGAGGTGTTTTAATAAGTGTATTAATTGTATTTATTGACTATTTAATTAATTGTATTTAATGTACATAATTCAATTTTAAGTCATTAATTTTAAACTTTAATGGCAAAGACAAAGTGGTATATACATGAAGCTACTAAACTTGTACATGTCTAATTATATCTTATTTATTGTATTAAATGTCTAATTGTCTTGAATCATTTGTATTTTTAGCATTGAAGTGTGTAATGCTTAATTTTAAGTATTATATTAATAAAGTCATCTAATGCTCCTTTATATGGGAGACTTACGCAAATGATGAGTTGAATTTACATAATCCTCATATTTTAGCCCGCATCATTGCCAAGAATATGATTACAAAGTTACAAGTTTGAGCATTTATGTAATTACTTATCATCTTTTAGCATGCTCTTATAGTATTAACTTTCTTTTTTCTTTGGTACAATAATACTCATCAATTCTACTTTAAATGCATGATTTAACTTAATAATATTTCAATTGCAGTAAAAATAGTTGATTACATCACTTTGGCATGTAACTAATGTTGTTTAAGACACCATGAAATGGATGTAATGGTTATGCATAATTAATAATATTTCAATTGCAGTAAAAATAGTTGATTACATCACTTTGGCATGTAACTAATGTTGTTTAAGACACCATGAAATGGATGTAATGGTTATGCATAAATCGTTTCAAGTTAAGGATTACAAGCGAGGCCGTACCATGATATCGCATATCGTTAATTGTTGTCTCTAGGAATTTCCGTTGTTATGCACGGGTACTCGCCTAGTTTTTATTAAATGATTTATTATGAAACATGTCATTTACGTTGATAACAAAAGGTTCATAAGTACACATTTTTTTTTACTACATTTTGGTTGTAATTATACTATTATTTATTTATTTATTTATTTTTCTTTTGTATATTCTTTTAATTTGGTAACAAAAAATAGTGGGCTTCACCAGTTTTTAGGAAATGTGATCATTAGGAATATCTGAAAAGTCGGCTGCATGGTATCTTTGGTGTGTCTTACCGATGTTTATTCGTATATTTTGTTAACACAATATAAGCAGCCGTGACAAATAAACAAACTTACCAAATGCTGTTTTATTTGGGCCTAAAAAGACCGGCCAATATTTTATTTGAATCATCTCTGCGTTCTTATCATAACAGAAAGGTGGCAAAACATTGGTTTGGGCTGGGCCAGAGGAGCCAGAAGGCTAAGGAATGGGCTCCCGTGCTGTGACGTAGGCTGACTCATCCAAAACGTCAAAACATGCCGACGCTCAATCTTTTCGATAATAAAACAAAACCAATAGTGGGAACTTTTTCATTTAAAAAAAATTAAATTATCCCTTATTAGGCAATATTCTATTTATTTTATTATATTTTTTTAAAATATGTTTAATTAAAAAACCCTAAATACTTCTATATTTGGTCAAAATTTATAAAAAATCGTTTTTATACGTTATTTCATTAAAATTATGTACAAAAATTGATGTGTCAAAAGTGTAACATAAAAAAACTTTAAAGAAGGCGGAGTCAATCCACACAAAACTTAGGTGTGAAAATGAAAATTAGAACAAACAAAATGTGCCTTTGAAACAAAACTTCCAAAGCTCTAAACCACATCCATCTGAAAATTTGAAACAAAACAAATCGAATCATGGAAGTGTAACCCTAACTTTGTTTCAGTCCGGCCTTCAAGAATTAGGTATGCAACAAGGATTATCTTAAATTTAATATTCTCATTGACCAATTTTGAGTTCTTGTATCACACAATTGGGTATGAACCCTAAACCAACATTATTTTGATCAGGCGGTGACTAACTATTTTAGTAATAGAAAGTCAAAATTGATTTTATGATTTTATAAAATAGGGTTTACATGATTTTATATGCTAAATTTAATTTAGAGTTTAGTGGTTGGTATGACTTTTAATGCTTTTTCGATGGTTTGTTGTTTGTTAGTTTCGATGATTTGTTGATTTTAGTAATGATTAGTTGTTTAACTATTAATATATATGTACTTCATATTAGTAATTCATGTAATTTTTTTTTAATGAACATGATACTCGTGGAAGAAGGATGATAGTGGATGAAAGCAATGATAAGGTATGACCAAATAAGTTCCCTATTCAATCATATATTTTATGCATAGTAATATCATTATCAGAATATCCCTTCGAATATATTGACAATGGTGAAGGAAGATTGCGTAAATACGACTATCAAAATCATGTGTGTCGATGCATACCGACTAAACTGATACTTATACATCTTTTTTCTTTAATGCAAGTATAAACCACATGAATCCTGTAGCATATGGAAACATAGTATTAGCATAAAAGTATGTTGCTTAGCATTGTTAGTTTCAAAAACAATTTAAATTTTTACAGACAATTACAAAAATTCAATCTTCAATTTAAAAAGCTCACATTGCCACTTGTAGGGACTGTATCTTTTGTTTCTTGATAGATTACGCTTTTTTTTATTTTTTTTTTTATTTTTTTTATTTTTTTCTTCTCTTCTCTACACTATTTTAAAAGATAATGGATAGAATATTGGCATCCCCTAAGAAGACACGACTTCATGATGGCATACTACGAATCCTTTTCCTACATATAGATCCAATATTACCTTTCCCAAGGCTTCAAATGCTTCCAGTTAAGTTTTTAATTTATCACAAATACCGACATGCTATTGTTTTATATGTTTGTTTGGTGTGACATTTGCGTATTCTATTTTTTTTTTTTTTTTTTTTTTTTTTTTTGTCAGGTTCTGCATCATGTGGTCAGAACCATTCTTTCTTATTATGTGTTTGTTTATTCAGCATGAATTGTGCCCCGATTTGAAACCAGAAGTAGTGACACCTGTATATTGCATTTTCATTTAATCTATAGTTTTTGCAATGTATCATATTAATTGTTTCCTTATCAAGCGAACTTTTTGGTTCTGACATTTTTTTCCAGGGGTTTTATTTGCCATTTATGCAAAGATGTACATGTTAGAATGGCTTGTTTAAAAGCTGCAAAACGCTACCAACACCTTGATTGCCCTACTTGATCCTAAAAAGGTATAACACATATAGAAAACTTTACATTTCTTCATTATATAATCTATTTACGTTTGTTGTACGTAATACTCATTGAATGCACAGTTAGAAGTGACACATGAGTTGTGTGTTCGTTATGATCATGAGCTAGGACTCATTATTCAGGACTCTTCAAGGCCATTTCTCATGTTAATTATAATGTGCAAATAGCTGGTGCTACCGATGCATTAGCTGTTGTGTTAGATGAGTACCCGGATAGTGTACGTTTTCATAAATATCCATCCCATAAAATGCATATGCGTGTCATATTAACTTATCTTCTTCTAACTCTTTTAGGCATCTAAAATCTTGAAATGCCCCTATCTGCAGCCATATGTTGACCAGTGTCGGTCATCATTTGGTCATCGTATGGCTATGCCTTAAAAGCCAATTGGTAGTTCTCATGATACAAGAAAGAAGGGATCTAAAAGCCAAAGTCGTAATAGCTCTTTCAGTGATAAGGATAGTTTATTATCAAGTGAGAAAAACATTATTGTACTTGCACCCTTGATCACAAAGCTGTTAGATCTGTTCTAAATTGAAAGGTATTTTTCACTACTATTTGTTTGTATGAAATTAAATTATTAAATGATCAAGCTCATTAATTTTATCCTGTTTTGTTGTTGTTGTTGTTGTTGTTACTCAGGTTTAATATACAACGGTCAGAGAGGGTTTTGGCGGCGCCGTCATACTTGACCCTCCAGTTGGCGGCGCAGTTGTTTCAGAAGCAATGGTAGTAGAAATCTCCTCACATGATTCTTCTTCATGATCTTCAACTATAGCTGACCTTGTTGAAGATGGTATAAAAGGGTCCTAGAAATCCCATGTGAGCTACATCAACGTGAAGGAAATGATGAATAGTTTATAGTGGTGGTGGCGGTGTATATTAACGCGAGGTGGTGGTGGTGTATTTGGCGGGAATTTGGCCAGAAATGATGAGTGTGGGTGAGGTGTGGGTGTCGGCCGAGAAGAAGAGAGAAATGATGAGTGTGGGTAATGGTGGATTAGGGTTTTTTTGGGAATAATATATTAAGTTGGGGAAAAAGGAAAAAAAAATAAAGGAAAAATTATCTAAAAATGCATCATATTTGGCACTTTTTACCATTGTGTGTACATAGGACGAGCTGATTTGGCAAGCAACCGGCTCCACGTAGGACGCGCCCGGTTATCAGGTCATCGGGTACACACAATGTACCAAATTACAAAGTTTAGTGATACTTTAGGAAAAAAAATTGAGTACACACAACGGTAAAAAGTGTCAAATACGATGCTTTTTTAGATAATTTTCCTTTTTTTTATAAGTGATACATCCCTTTGTTTTTCTGATTGTTTTTTAGGGTAAATTCAAAATAGTCCTTAACGTTTCACGAAATAGCAAAAATGAGACCGAGACAAAAAGTAGCGCAAAAAAAACACTAACGTTCCACATTTTTGCAAAATGGCCACCGAGAGGCCTTTTCCGTTAGCTTCCGTTAGTTTTCCTCGTTAAGTGCAGTGAAATGACTAATATACCCTCGTCTTCTTCCCCATTTGAATTTCTTTTCAATTTATATTTAACTTTAATAAAAAATGATGAACATCAAACCCAGGCATTCAAATCAAAACCCAAATCCAACAATATATAACTAACATTATTTTCCTTAATCTCATAATCCATAATACTTTAAACTGATCATTTAATTCTCGAACATTTCACTGCAATTAAAAAGTAATACAACTAATTTATGCGTGGAAGAGGTGCTAAGAAATACAACTTATTCCTTAGCTGCAAGTTTAAATCATTTTTGAGACATATCAGTTTATTTGTTTGTCATGGTTTTTATTTGCACGTTTTAATTTTTTAATTATTGATGCATATACACCTCCTTTAACAAATTGAGCAAGGCTTTAAGTATTTATATATGGATTATATTTGGTGGGCTGGTCTAAATTAATGTATTTCAACATTTAACACCAGCACATTGAATCCACTCTTTTCTGGTCGAAGGATTTGTTTCTTGTGTAACTCAAAATTGATGCAGGTTGTTGTGGTCTTAGAGGGCTTGTATGATATATATTTAGACAATACAATGCCTATGAATGTAACGTTCTTATGTCAATATAGACATAAGAGTCATGCTAAATCTGGATCTGAAAATGCTATGTTTGACCATAAAAGTCAAAATGCATATTGATTATGCAGCTGTTGACCTTTTCAGCCGATAGTACCTAAACATTTCTTTCTTCACATGAAATTATAACACTTCATCTCAAAGTAGTTATCAACTTTTTTGACGTCATGGAAATGAAAATGTTCTGTTAAAACATTTTTTCTGAAGTCACTTTTTCTTGTTCTATCTTTCGTTTGTCTTGTGTGTTGCTAAAATCTTGCATGTGTAATGTGCTTCTTTTATAGGTTTGGCTACTATTGGATATTTAAATCAATAATTCAAAGAACCACTTCGAAAGATGGCAGCTTTAGTAGCAACTCGTGTTCGTTTTCTTGTTGGAGATACTATTTCAATTAAAAAGCTCCCAAAGATTTCTAGAGTAGTCTCATTTCACAGAACCGCATACTTATTGAACCAATTCAGTGCCAAAAATGGTCTGTTAACTCTTCAAAGCCTCGGATTCAGGGACGTGAGTGACACAATAACAAAGTTTGAGAAAAGTAAGGGTGGACAAATAGTTTCAACTCTGCAAGTTATCCAAGATCAAGTCGAAGAAGTCACACCCATGGCTGCAGGTAGGGGTGGCAATTTCTAACCCGACACGAAACCCGACCTGAAACCGACACGAAAATTAACAGGTCGGGTTGAGCTAAATAGATTGTGGGTCAGGTTTGGGTCGACATATCTAACCCGTTTATTAAACAGGTCAGGTTCGGGTTGAGAATAAAATAAACGGGTCGACCCGCCAACCCTTTTAAGTTTTTCTTCTTAATTAAAAATTATTTATATTTAATTATACGGGTTAAATGAGTTAAACGGGTCGACCCACTAACCCGTTTAACCCATTTAACTCGTGTAACGTGCTAACTTTTATATATAAAACGGATTAAATGGGTCAACTCGAAACCCGTTTAACATATTCAACCCATGTAATCTATTTAACCTGTCAATCTAAGTATATATACGGGTTAAATGGGTCAGGTTCGGGTTACGTGTAAACAGGTTAGGGTTGACATAGCTAACCCGATCATTTAAATGGGTCAGTTTCAGGTTAGGGTTTTCTAACCCGCCAACCTGATAACCCGAACTCGCCAACCCGAACCCGACCCGAATTGCCACCCCTAGCTGCAGGTACCTAATTCTAGATGAAATTGATCAGCTTTTATCTTTTAATTTCCGTGAGGATATGCATAGAATAATCGAATACGTGGGTAAAAAAGCTGATTCTGGCCCGACCCAGAACTCAGAAACCCAAACCAAGAAATGAGTCGAGAGACAAATGGTCAGGGTATCTGCAACAGTTCCATTTGCAGTAATAAGAGCAGCCAGGAGTTGGGGTCGTGACCCGATACTCGTGCAAGCCAAAAAAGTGGCCCCACTAGAATCCATCCCTCGTCCAGCTGGACCCGTTAACTTAACCCCAGGACCTAGTTCCAGTTCAAATGTTGGGTCAGATTTGCAGCAGACTAATGCGGTTTCTGAAAGTCTACCACCATCTTTAAAGCACTACTACTGTGTTTCAAGGCTGCAACATAAAGTCGATACTGTAAGAAGATGTGTACATGCTCTTGATGCAAAAACCATTATAGTTTTCATGAATCACACTCGACAACTAAAAGATGTTGTTTTCATGCTGCAAGCACGCGGGTTAGTAGCAGAAGAATTACATGGTGATCTTGGCAAGCTTACAAGATCAACAATCTAGTGAGAGTCCCTCCCGCCAGTTCCTTAGCACCTCTTCCACGCATAAATTAGTTGTATTTATTTTTAATTGCAGTGAAATGTTCGAGAATTAAATGATTAGTTTAAAGTATTATGGATTATGAGATTAAGGAAAAGAATGTTAGTTATATATTGTTGGATCTGGGTTTTGATTTGAATGCCTGGGTTTGATGTTCTTCATTTTTTATTAAAGTTAAATATAAATTAAAAAGAAATTCAAATGGGGAAGAAGACGAGGGTATATTAGTCATTTCACTGCACTTAACGAGGAAAACTAACGGAAGCTAACGGAAAAGGCCTTTCGGTGGCGATTTTGCAAAAATGTGGAAAGTTGGTGTCTTTTTTGCGCTACTTTTTGTCTCGGTCCCATTTTTGCTATTTCGTGGAACGTCAAGGACCATTTTTACAATTTACCCTTTTTTTATTTTTCTGATTTTGTTTATATTAAAAAAAAAAACCTACAAAACTGAAAGTACAATATAAAAAAATATAAATTTTAATAAGTCAAAAATATAAAACCGACAAAAATACGAAATATAAATTGATAAAAAAAAAACTATGTGATATTGTAAAGAGAAATGGATTAGAGAGGTTGAGGAGTTAAAAAGTACATATAAAAGTAGACCCGAGTTGTACCAATAACGTTACCCATATTAAAATTATTGAAAAATGTTTTAAAATCTCGTAAACTTGAAATATTATTTTGATGATATATTTTACACACAAGATTATTAAGAGATTATACTTATTTTTTAAAAATATAAGCTACTTAAAATATAATATTCATTTGACAGACAAAAGTTATAAGAGGTTAAAAAAGCAATAATCATGCATAATCTATGAAAATCAAAGGTTAAAATTCATGTAACTTATAAAAATATATATTTTTTATAATCTCTATTTTCATTTACATCTACAACTCAATCTCTAATTACAGCCAGTTTTGCCAAGAATACTCTGAGTGTATGTTTGCTAGACTAGTTATTAGGTATGTATGTTTCATAAGATTATTGAAAGATTACGCTTGTTTTTTAATAAGCTAATCAAAATATAAGTTTCGTTTGGCTGACAGAACTTATAAGAAATTATAAGAAAAATAATTTTTCATAATATGTTTTTGCAATCCTCATCTTCATCTTTATATACAGCTCTATTTTCAGTTTCAACAACAGTTACTTTTGTCAAACATACAAATCGGGTATTCTATAAATATTAATCAACACGGGTGGTCCAAGCTTAAAATCGATGAGGTGTTTGATACTTTTTTTTGAACATGTGTTTGATACTTTGAAACATGCTAAATGAAATGTGGGCTCTTTCCGGCATGCAAAAGTGCATTAATTGTTACATATGGGGTACCAAGTTCGTGAGTTGTATACAAAAATCCGAAACATATGCAACTGGCGTATCATGTTTTCGTCGAAGTAAATTAAAAGACATGACATTGTTAGGGACGGATCCAAAATCAAAAAGTATTAGGCACATGCATTTCATAAAAAGTTAAAGAAATTTATACATTGGGGACTTTATATCCATGCGATTCACGGACATCCTCAGAACCTTCCTCGGTTCATTGCTAACATTGCTACGAGTAAGTATATTAGCAACCACTAGGGGCGAATTGTTCGGGTTGGCTCGGTTTTAAGTTAAAACCAAAACCATAAAAAGATTTCGGATTCGCTTTTTTAAAAATTGTTCACTTTCACTTATATATATATATATATATATATATATATATATATATATATATATATATATATATATATATATATATATATATATATATATATATATATATATTGTTAATTTGATCTATCGAGATTGTCTTTTAGGTCGAATTTGTAATGCATCATACATTAGTACTTTCAAGTTTCATGAATAAAACAACACGCAATTAGGGGTGTAAACGAGCCGAGTACTGCCAAGCTCGAACTCGATTTGATTACCAAAACTTGAGCTTGAAACTCAACTCGAGCTGAGCTTTGGAATTCAAGCTCGAGCTGGGCTCAGAATCTCAAACTCAAGCTCGATTATTTACACATTTAAAGCTCGAACTCTACGAAAAATCAGCATATCAAGCTCGAATCGACTCGATTTATGAAGATTACGTGACATACATGTATATAAAAGCGTAAAAGTGTAATATCATTGAAGCTCGAGGGCTCACGAGTTGAATAATTCCGAGCTCGAACTCGACTTGTTTATATCGAGTCGATTTCGAGTAGTTTACGAGTCGATCTCGAATAACTCGAGAGCTGTCTCGTCTCATTTACACCTCTACACGCAATAATGACAATTAATGACTAAAAAATAGAAGATAATTGTTTAAGTTTCATAATTTACCCGATAAAAATATTAACGATCACCAAAAATCATAGAAGCAATAGTTTATCCATTTTATGTCATGCATTCAAAAAGCAATCGAAACAAGAGTGTTTTAAGATTATTTTCCGGTTTGGTTTTTATGCTAAAACCACCCTAACGGTAAACTTAAGTTTTTTTTCAAAATTCAAAAACCAAACAATCGGTTTTTCAATCGGGTTTTTTCTGTTTCTGGTTAGGTTCGATTTCTCGGTTATCGGCACACCTCTAGCAACAACATATATATGGGTCGTTTTATTAAGCAATCATGGACTTCCTAAATATGTTAGATAAAATTGGCATCTTGTTGAATCGAGAGTTTAATCAACTTTAACGTATAAATCAAAGGTTAAATCAGAATTTGAAACATCATGGTCATCGTGTTTCTAGTCTATACTACTTATTTTACACCTTCTTTATTAAATTTTTAAGATTAACAAAAATAGATTTTTAAGTAAATACAATTAGCTAAGTTATTAGTACAACCATATAATACGATAAATTTTCAACTATTTGACTTTTCAACCTTCTATAATGTTGTAAAAAAAATACCCTATACACAAAAGGTACATGTTAACATGCTTATTATACAAGTTAATCAAACATAAAAAAACTTCATACAATTAATATAAGGGAGATGATTTGTACACCATTTTTGTAACACCCCCAATTCGTGATGGAACGGAATTCAAACTGGGTGTTACTCGACGGCACAATAGTCACAATAATAGAAAACGAACTCCAATTGAGTCGTTTTAAAAGATTTATCATTCAAATTGTATAAATATCAGAGATTACAAAATGAGGTCCCAATTGGTTCCATGTTTACAAATCACATTTAGTGAGTTTTCGAATGATAATAAAATTTATAGCCCTCTTGAGTATCCGTGTCATTCCGTGCCATCCTTGATCGTCATGAACCTGAAATACATGCTTGAGAGGTCAACACAAAGGTTGAGTGATATTCATAGAGTTTGTTTAATGTTTGAACACAATGTGTTGGTAGTTAAATCGTTGAACACAATAATCGTAGTGTTTGTAGTTAAATCGTTTGAACACATTAATCGTAGTGTGAGCTATAGACTCACACTCATAGTTAGAAAACAAAGATGGGCTACGTTGTTATATGCCCGGAAAGGTTATTAATTCACTAAGCTTATGACACCAAAACGTTAACGTGTACCAATATCGATCGGCAGATTTATCCCGGTAGGTACTTTGCCGTCATACCTAATGTCTCAAATATTATTGCATTTGTTTGAACTTAGTCAAAACAAATGGGATTCGTCAATCCCAATAGGCCTATTCACAATATTCGCGCTCACTTGCAAGTAACCCTCGCAAGTGATTAAATGGTTCATAATAAGGGATCTTGGTTTGGCAAGGATGTTACTTAGTGATAATAAAACATAGTCGAATAGCATACAGTAGAAAGCATTGTGTTCGAGTAGAAAAATAATAGCATGTATTCCCCCCCAAGGGTTTGTAAAACATTGAAGTAATGTAAAGTGGGGCTATGAACTCACCTTGAGTTGGATGATGTATAATGAGAATGATGGATATGCCGTAAGAACTTCTACGAGCAACCTAGAATAATTGTTGTAACTTAGGTTTGGAATAATGTCTAAGGAAACATAAACACGCCAATATATGTGTCTTGCACTTAGTCCATGATGTGGTATGATGTATAGTGTAAGTCTTTGAAAGAAATGATTCATGAAACATGTATGTTTATATATCGTTTACTACCGTTCGGGCCGACATAATTCATAAGTCATGTAGTAAACGTTCGAGGAGCCAGGACACTTTAATTCGTAAATCTACAACTCATCTCGACGGCTTACATAATGAACTCCTCACATGAGGCTCCCTACTATTGTAGTAGTTGATAAAATATATATGTATATAAGTTTTGATCCGAAAAGTTACATGTCCAAGTACTTGAATAAACTTAGAAAAGTTTATCTTTACATGAAGATTGTTATTAGGGTAAGTTCTTATAACTTGTATGACAAATACTCGTAATATTTCATGGTTCTTTAGATGAAGTAGATCCAAATTGTATGTTCAAGTTATCGCCAACTCTTGTTCATATATTTGTCTTGGTAAGTTTATATGGTCGTTAGCTCATGTTTTCGCCTTGGTATGTATATATGGTCTTAACTCATGTTTTCGCCTTGGTATGTATATATGGTCTTAACTCATGTTTTCGCCTTGGTATGTTTATATGGTCTTTACTCATGTTTTCGCCTAAGTAAGTTGGTATGGTCATTTCGTCATGGCCTAGCCATGACCTTTGGTCCTTGTTCCAAGGTCATGAGACACAACCTTGGCTCTATCCATGGTGGTGGTCTTGATTATAGGTCATAAGACCTCTTGTTCCTTTTAAAGTATAACCAATATATAGTGACTTATATATATGTAAATAGCTGTTAAGAAACTGAGAAATATCTCACTCGGAAAGCGTTTTCAAGGCTCGAGCTTCTTTACTCCTGAACGAAAACGTGATTCCGGACAACTTTCGTGTTTTAACTTTTTCATGAAACAGACCAGAAAGGCCTCTTTTTGCGTGTTTAAAGTTTCTGTAACAGAAACATTTTAGGCAGTTTTGCCGCAAAGTTTTGGTAACTTCAAATGAGCGTAACTTTTGACTCGTATACTCGTTTTAGGTGGTTCAAATTGCCATGGTTTCCTTGTTAGGTCCTCTACTGTAATATGTAATGATCCAACATCATATTTTTACCATTTTGATCAGGTCTTACCAAGAAAGTCACTAGTTTACTTGTTTTAGTAACTTATCTTAACAATCAATTATAACAACATGTTTTACTCATTTTTATACATCATGGACATGCATACAAGACATAATATAGCAAGAATAACATGTAAATGATATGAACATGATTAATTAACAAGAATCATGTTAGGGTTTGGCTTACAACTTTTGGCTTTCAAAGATGAAAGGAAGTTAACATGTAAGGATAGGACTTTGATAGACTTGCTTCAACCCACTTCACTTCATGCAATCTTTCTACTCTTGTAATCTTGAAAGATGGATGATGAAGGTTTAGGTGACTTGAGTGGATTCAAACTCAAGAGAAATCACCAAGTATATGAGGTTATGGAAGTGTTTGATGAATGATAACCTAACTAGAGTTTCTACCTTGAACTTGCACTTGAATCTTCCATGAAACTTGGAAGAGAATGAGCAAATGAGATGGTGTTGGTGTGTGTGAGTGTGGCATACAACAAGAGAGGGGGGAGGGTATTTATATGCTAAAGAGGAGGTTACTTCCATTGACTTGTCAACACTTGCTCACCAAGTTGAACACATGTAAGGATCTTAAGGCCTAAAGCATGAGATTAAGCCACCTAGTGTGAATCCCCCCTAGTGGCGGTTTGCCAAGCTTGGGGAGGAAGTTTTGGTTTGTGATGATCTTATCCAAGCTTATGTAGTTAGTTTTGACTCCGTAAAATGCAAACCGTAAGTTGTTACGTCACAAAACGTAAAACCGGGTATCGTAAAAATACGAAACTTGGAAGAATGATTAAACTTGTCAAAATACTCCATAATAAAATATAAAATGAGTGGTAGGTTCTATTTGGGTGGTAAAACCCTGCTAAAACTGGAAACACGGGTCTAAAACGCGTAATACGTAAAATGTACGAATATTGCGTAAAATTGAGAAAAGTAAAATATTACTTTTCTAATAGGTTATAAATGATTTAAAATGACTTATAATGTCTAGACTGGGCTCAGTCTAGTGTCGGTTGGTATTAAATGTCTTTTAAACATCAAACCGTAAGCCTAAAAATCAAGGAATGACTTATAAAATCAAGGGATGATTTTTGGTCAATGGAGGAGGGAAAAATATGTTGACTTTTTCTAATAAGTTGAAAACTTAAATCGTCTTAGAAATGCGGTGCAGGTATAGGCTAAGGTTACGGCTGAGTAAAAACGCTTAAAACTGAAAATTCCAGTTTTTCACGGCCGAGGTTTATTTTGGTCATATTTTTCTCAGTCATGATTAATTCTCAAATAAATCATGAGTGTGTCAAACATTTTTCTGATGCGGGGTCACTTAACGCGGTCGAGTTTCGTTGTGCGTAGAATTTTTGAATGACGTTTTACCCTAAAACGTGTAATTCCTTAATAACTTTCACGAAAATGAGCTTATGAATGTCAAACTTTTAATTTGTCATGGAAATGATTTATCACTCGAGGCCAAGAAACAAAAATCAAGTTTCGGGAAAAATGAATAGTAAAAGTGAATAGTGAAATTTTTCGGGAATAGTAATTATCTTGAAAATGCGAATTGTTACAATTTTTTTGCCATCCACCACTAAATTATGCATAGCGATATTGTACTGTATGCATCATTGGTGTGATTTAGTGGTGTATAGCCAAAAATAAATGGTGCACAAATCATTTCCCATAATATAACTTTCTTTTTATCTTGTATACATGATTTTTAAAACTGGATCACACAACGAACCACTTTCTCAAACATTTCTCAATTTTTGGTGGTTTTGTCCGCTTCAGCCGGCCTCCATAATATTATCATTAATCGTCACGAAGAATATATAATCAGATAGATTACTCTCATAAAATTTTATATACAGGTTATCTGCAATCGCGATGCGCGAATACCCTGCTAGTCATGAATTGTGATGCATTTATATTCTCTCATTTAATTTGTCAATTGTTTGGCGTTTTAGATAAGATTTAGATATTATATTAGACGTCACTTTTGCACATCCACATCCAAAGATTTTATAAAAGAAATTCAGGTAACCTCATTTGCTATTGTCACTAAATTTTATGTGAACTCGTTGTAGGATGGGCATAGATACACCTAGGGGTGGCAATTCGGGTCGGGTTCGGGTTGTCAGGTTGGCGGATCAGAAAATCTCAACCTGAACCTGACTCATTTAAATCATCGGGTCAACTATGTCAACCCTAACCTGTTTACACATAACCCGAACCTGACCCATTTAACCCGTATATATACTTAGGTTGACAGGTTAAATAGGTTACATGGGTTGAATATGTTAAACAGGTTTCGAGTTTACCCATTTAAACCGTTTCATATATAAAAGTTAGCACATTACACGAGTTAAATGGGTTAAATGGGTTAGTGGGTTGACCCGTTTAACCCAATTAACCCGTATAATTAAATATAAATAATTTTAAATTAAGAAAAAAAAAAAAAAACTTAAAAGGGTTGGCGGGTCGACCCGTTTATTTTATTCCCAATCCGAACCTGACGTGTTTAATAAACGGGTTAGATATGTCGACCCAAACCTGACCCACAATCTATTTAGCTCAACCCGAACCTGTTAATTTTCGTATCGGTTTCAGGCCGGGTTTCGTGTCGGGTCAGAAATTGCCACCCCTAGATACACCTACCCACCGGGTAGTTTACTCAGATGAGGTGTCACTGATTCATTGGGAGAGAATGAATAATATTCTTCTCTTTCCTTCAACAAATCATTAATTGTGTTTTAATTCATAGTCTGTAGACTACCTTATGGGTAGCTTAAGTTTTCTCCTTGTAGGATCCATATGAAATATTAACAGATGCCTAATTTGTCTTCACTACAAAAAACTAATTTAATTCTTTATATTTTAAAAGCCAAATGATCTCATTTAAAAATGTGTAAAATTATTGATTTCACATTTTCTCATGTGTGGTAATAATGGGTGTGACAAATTTTACTACACATAAATGTGGAAATATTATCTAAAAATGTCTATGCTTAAAAGTGTAAAAAAATTTTTTGAATGTCCACACATAAAAGTGCGGCAAAATTGTAAAAAATGTACAAAAATAAAAGTGTGAAGACATTTGCTACATATATAAGTGTAACTTTATTATAAGGGGAATACATAGCTACATTACAAATGTAGCCAATTGGCTACATTTTCTTTGAAAAAAGTTTTAATAACGTACAGTTCATTCCCTGCGGTAAGTCCCTGACACATATTTTCCCCCTGTCCCCACCCTTTTTTTCAAAGGAAATGTAGCCTATTGGCTACATTGTAATGTAGTTATGTTTTCCCCTGTAAGGTAATTGTACACACTTATATATATGGATTATTTTTAAATATTTGTTTACACCTATAAATGTAGCAAACTTATTATCTATATAAAAAAAAACTCTACAGTTGACTATAGCGTAACAAAATAAGTGTTGATAATAGCACTATTTTTTGTAATGCGCTTGTTACAAAAATAAATAAAATGATAAATTAAAAATTTGTTAAAAAAAATATAAAAAAAATATTTAAATATCGGCCATCATATCTGCAACCAAAGTAACATGCTTGTATTTGTCATTTGACTCATTTCTTACACGTTAATTAAACTCAGACCCGTTCCTTGATGTAATTTATAACGATAGTATATTTTTAGTCAATGGAAAGTTTGGTAGTTAAAAGTGTAACATATTTGTATGTCGGTTTGTTTTGGGAAAACTTACATTAAAGAAAGATATGTGTAACAATAACTATTTAAACTTGTTAGCCTGAAGGTGGGTGGCCATTACTTCTCACTTTGCATATTAACGGCATCTCGGTTTTTTCTCTTTTCTCACTTCCTCTCACTCCTTCTTACCTTTTTTACGTTTTAGTCACCATTCCATCACTTTTTATTAAAATAATCACTTTATACAAACATACTTTGCTAAATACCTCACATAATTACAAATCATATTAAAAAAGGGTAATTCTATACAAACACCCCCATATTCCTATATACACACCCTTTTATACATAGCGGTGTTGTACTGTATGCATCACTAATGGTAATTTAAGGTGTGTGCATAGGATTTTTGTACTATCGAGGTGTGTGTATAGCAACACCCATTAAAAACATTACAACAATAAAGGGCCCATATTTTTTTTTCAACATGACAAAGGTGAGCCATTAATTTTTCGTTTCTCTTTGATGAGTTCTCACTTGGTGACCGAAACGAGAATGAAATATAAGGCTTGCCTCACTTGGTGAGTGCTCCGCCCCGCCCTGCGCCGCCCAGCCCCACCTTATTATGATACAAGACAATGTAATTGTTTTACCCTACAAAGCATAAATATATGTACGTTGGTCCAAAGAACATAGTGGTCAATTGTATACAAGTACATTAACGTTCTTCTGAAATGTTTGCCACCATTTAATGGGTAAAAGAATAGAGTGGTCTAAAAGTCCACTGAATTTCACAAATCCCTAAATATGTTTATGTTTTTTTTTTTTTGGGAAAAAAAGATTAATTCACCCCGGTAAAATTAAATATATTTATGTTAAACGATACTGTAGCCAGATTGTTCGTGGTAGTCCTTAGCTAGAAAGTTAGTTATAAGAGATGTAGTATAAAAAGTTAATCGTTTTGCATACCGGGTTATGTTGACATAAACAAAAAATAGTCATAACAAATTAAAAATTGTTAAACATCTTATACTATACAACATAACATGGACGGAATCAGAAGTTTCCGCGGGTGCCCGGGACCCCTATGAGTTTTTTCGATCTATTGTTAGTTTTTATATTACGGGCAAAAATTTTGTGCATCCGATCATATTTGGTTCTGGTTCTGGTTCCAGTTCCCATTCCGTCCGTGCAACATAATGTAATAGTTTTACCTGCAAAATATAAGTATACGTATAGTGGTCCAAAGAGTATAGCGGTCAAAGTGGCAATTTTATTTCATGCAAGTGCATTAATATTACGTAGTATGTTTCTTTTTGACGGCATGCTACCATTTAATGAGAAAAAAGAGTGTAATGGTCCAAAACTCCAGATATAAACATGCAATTTTACATATAAATACGTTATCATTTGATAAAATTTTCTCTTCATAAAACATATTAATTAGATGATAGCAATTTTCCTTGCGGCAGTCATACTCAATGAATTAGCTCTGAACTCAAATGGAGAGTCTTCGACTGATATAAATTCGATCTGATATTTAGACGATATTTTTCATACTCACTTGAGTTGGGCTCAAAAGGGATTTGAGCTTGATTCAATTATTAAATAGCTTTAAAAAACATTTACAAACTTTACAATATCAGTTATGCTTTGGTTTACATCATTTAACACCAAAAGATTTGACCTAATCATTATTTAGATTAGTTAATGAATGTTATAACAATAAAAGAAAGTTGATATTTGACTCGATAATTAAACGTGTAGGAGTCTTGCTAGCATTTCGTTACATTACAAACGCTTAGATTATAACGAATCAATACATAAAGTCATACTAAAGATACTTAGATTAAAAAATAATCCGCAATCAAGGGCATCTATAGTTATGCTAAGTCGTTCACCATTAAAGACAAGAAAACTCCCACGACATATAAACGAAACCAATTTTTAATGAAACTTTTACGATTATTTTAATGGAAATAAAAGAAGAGTCAACTTAAAATGATTAGGAAATAACAATGTATTGATTTTCATATACGGTTTTGTTTTTTTATACTCAGTGAAACGAGGTAATCTCAATTGACTGTACGTGTAGGCCAATGTACCTGGTGCAATCTGCATGCACCTTGTTTGTGTATGTAACCGGACGGTACAGCAAGGCCGGACGGTACAGTAACGACCGGACACATCTTACCGGACGGACAGGAAAGAGCCGGACGGCAATTCGGCGACACGCGTCCTCCATAGCTGACACTACCTGTCAGGGATGTACTACCCCTACATGTCAGAAACAGTTACCTACTAGTACTACGCACAGTACCTCAACAGTAGAAAGGTACAGGTCCAAAGTAGTATAAATACTTCTCATTTACTCTTATAATTCTCAGCATTTACTGCACTTACACACACATACTTTCATTAATACCCTGTACTTACTTTCACGCCTGAGCTGGGTCCTGGGACAAACCCCGGGACGAGGCTAACGCGTTCTTTCATTGTGTTTCCAGATCCGAAGGACTCTCAGGACTCTCGGCTAGGAGACCACAACAAATTACTCAAACAAATTGGCGCCATCCGTGGGACCCGGGTTCAATCTACCAGGGTCGCACTATGTCGGGTCCGAACCCCGAAACCTCAGGTGGTAACGATGATACCTCCTCGGAATTGAAAGAACAGATTGAGGGACACCTGTCCGCCCTCAAGGCTCTAATGGAAGATTACAACCGAAGAGAAAAGGTCACACCCATCCGGTTAGATTTCATCGAAGACAGTAATGGAGATGGGGCGCGAAAGGATAGAACGTCCGGGGGAATCGCAACGGGGGCAAAAGTGTCGGACGACGATTTGGGAAAACCTTTCAAAGAAATAGCTAACTCCCCGTTATCCCGAAGGCTTTTAGAATTCTCGGCTCCGGAACATAGAATGCCATCCCACATCAAGCTCTATGACGGTTCGACGGACCCGGAGGATCACCTCACTAGATTTTCCGGGGCTGCAATGCAGGGATGCTGGCCCATCAGACACTGGATGGAAGCGCGCGCGGCTGGTATGACAAACTCCCCTTCGGAAGTATTGACGAGTGGGCGGACCTCCGTCATCAGTTCACAACCCGTTTTGCTCTCCGCAAGAAATGCCTCAGGGACCCCACAGAAATAACCAGGATCGTCAGGAAGGCCAACGAATCTCTACCTGAATTCAAGGAAAGGTGGACTACGGAAACCGGATTCATTCAAGGGGTGCCAGAAATAATGCGAATATCTTCTTTCATGGATGCATGCAAGAACCCCGAGTTAGCAAAGCGCTTTGCTGACCGAGTACCTAAGACGGTGGAGGAAATGATGAACCGGGTGGATGATTTCGTGAGATCAGAGAGGGCCTTCATTAGTACTGAGTTGCCTCGAGGAGAAAGAATGGAGTCCTCGAGAAGGCCTCCCGTCGGTAACTTTAGACGGGAGGAAAGACAGTACCGGGGACCGTACGGGGAAGATAAGAGACCGTACGAGAGTAAAAATAGCACCACCGGGCGTGATCGATACGCTCCCTACAAACCTAGAGAACGACCTCCATTGCTCCCTCCTCGGAACGATTATCGCATGCGCCAAGACACCTACCCTATCAAGCTCTCATTAAACTCCCTCACCAAACTGCCGCGAGAGATCCTAGCGACCGAACGACAGTTACAACTCCCTGTCCCTAGGCCCCTCGGTCGACCACCCAGGCGGGAGGACCAGGATAAGTACTGTGACTATCACATGGGCAACGGACATCACACAAATGACTGCATCCAACTCAAGAAACAACTAGAAACGGCACTAGAATCCGGAAAACTCAATCATCTGGTCAAGGACGTCCGACAGAAAGGCAATAGACAGCGGGAAGACGAACCGCGAAGGGATAGGATTATCAACATGGTCCGAACACGTACGAACGATAGGAAGAGAAAGAACAGGGAGCTGTTGGAGGAATGGATGAATGTCCCTTTGACGTTCCCTCCCATATCGCCCGACGACGTGTCGGAAGAACCAATCATCATCGAGGCGACGATAGAAGGGTATCTCGTTCGAAGAGTCTTCGTGGACGAAGGGGCGTCCGTGGAGATTATGTTCGAACATTGCTTCAATCAGTTACACCCTTCCATCAAGTCGAGATTAAGGCCCACTCGAACGGACCTGCTAGGGTTCGCAGGTAGCGTGACCAAGCCGTTGGGAAAACTGGAACTCGATGTAGAGTTCGGTAATGGGAAATTATCCCGAAGGGCCACCATGAAATTCACTGTCATTCGTGCCCCTTCCCCTTACAATGTTATCCTCGGCCGGAGTGGACTCAAGACACTCCGAGCAGTCCCTTCGACCATCCATTCAATGATGAAATTCCCTACGCCAGGAGGCATCGCTACACTGACCACTAGATTTGCCTCAGTCTTAGAATGTCGGAAGATTGAGGAAAACCAGGCAGAGAAAGAGGAGGATATGGTCGAAAGATACGAACAGGAGACCGGGGAAACAGAGGAAGTAATGATCCATCCGGCATATCCGGATCAACTCGTCACCATAGGAGGTAAGCTGACTAAAAACTGCAAAACCCAGCTGAGGGAATTACTCGCCGACAATCTAGATGTGTTTGCATGGGAACCAAGTGATATGACGGGGGTACCGCGGAGAACAATAGAACACCATTTAAACATCAACACATCAGTTAAACCGGTATGCCAGAAACGAAGGGTATTCGCCCCCGACAGAAGCCAAGCCGTGCTTAAAGAGGTGGAAGAATGGACTCGGGCCGGAATTGTTCGCCCGGTTAAATATCCCACGTGGATATCTAACCCCGTGTTAGTGAAAAAGAGCGACGGCACTTGGAGGATGTGTGTCGACTTCAAAAATGTCAACTCGGCGTGTCCTAAGGACTACTACCCCCTTCCCAACATTGACTGGAAGATTGAATCCGTGATGGGGTACAGATATAAATGTTTCCTGGACGCATACAAGGGCTACCACCAAGTACAAATGTCCAGGGAAGACGAAGAGAAGACAGCCTTCTACACGGATCAAGGGACCTATTGTTATACCAAGATGCCTTTCGGCCTCAAGAATGCCGGCGCCACATATCAGCGATTGGTCGACACAGCGTTTCAATCGCAATTGGGAAGAAACCTGGAGGCCTATGTTGATGACATGGTCATCAAAAGCAAGGAAGAAAGGGGAATGCTAGCAGACATCACCGAAACGTTTGACAATCTAAGAAGGATCAATATGAAACTAAACCCTCGGAAATGTTCGTTCGGAATGGAAGAGGGAAAGTTCCTGGGATATTTGGTCACCTCCGAAGGGATCCGGGCAAACCCTAAGAAGTCGAAGGCCATCTTGGACATGCAATCGCCCCGGACACTGAAAGAAATGCAAAGCCTCAGTGGCAAGTTGGCGGCATTAAATCGTTTCCTCTCCCGATCAGCCGAACGATCTTTACCCTTCTTCGAAACGTTGAAAAATGTAACCAAGGAGAATAAGAATGAGTATAGGTGGACGGAGGCAGCGGAAGACGCCTTCCAGAAAATGAAAAAACTCATCGTAGACCTCCCGTCTCTCACTACACCGGTCGCCGAGGAAACTTTATATGTATACATCGCGGCCTCCGATGAAGCCGTTAGCACCGTGCTAGTGACGGAGAGACAGGGAAAGCAAAGGCCGGTCCATTACGTCAGCAGAACACTGAACGAAGCAGAGAGGAATTATTCCCCGTTGGAAAAACTGGTGCTATCTTTGATACATGCATCCAGAAGACTACGCAGGTACTTTGAAGCTCACCCAATCAGAGTCATAACCGATCAGCCTATTAAACAAGTACTCGCTAAGGCACAAGCGTCCGGAAAGCTCGCCAAATATTCGGTGGAGCTGGGTGCATACAACATCGACTACATTCCGCGGAGTGCCGTGAAAGGACAGATCCTCGCCGACTTCTTATCCGAAGCACCCATCGGAAACAGCTCTCCTTCATATTTCCAGCAACCGGCGAAGAGACTAAGCAAAGACGAAACGGGCAGGTGGACATTGTTCACAGACGGGGCCTCAAACCAAAAGGGGGCCGGTGCCGGACTGGTGCTGATTAGTCCCACAAAGACGGAGTACACTTATGCACTCCGTCTGGACTTCGAAGGCACCACCAACAATGAGGCGGAATACGAAGCTCTTTTGGCCGGATTAAGGATAGCAACGGATATGGGTGTACGGGATGTACGGGTATACGTTGACTCGAAATTGGTGGCTAATCAAATAAACGGTGACTATGTGGCCGTCAATACCAATATGGTCAAGTACCTGGCCAAGACGAAGGAGCTAACATCCGGCTTTAATAGATTCTCCATAAGTAACATTCCTCGGGCCAGAAACCAGAAAGCAGATGTGCTAAGTAAGCTGGCAACGGTAGCATTTGATCACCTCACAAAAGAGGTTTTGGTGGAAGTGTTAACAGAGAGATCCATAGAGAAGAAGGAGGTGAACACAGTGGTAGAAGAAGAAGGAGATAACTGGATGACCCCAATAGTTAAATGCTTGACCGAAGGCATCTGGCCGGAGGACAAAAACGAAGCACGGTCGCTTAGAATGAAAATAAGCCAGTACGTAATGGAAGGAGGAGTCCTGTTTAGAAGATCATACTTGGTACCCATGCTGAGATGTGTAGGTCCTTTACAAGCCAATTATGTAATCAGAGAAATACACATGGGATCGTGCGGAATGCACTCCGAACCTCGAATGGTTGTAGCAAAGGCCATGAGGCAGGGGTACTATTGGCCGTCCATGCACCGGGACGCTAAAGATGAAATCCGGAAGTGCGACTCATGCCAGATTCACTCCAGGGTCCCCAGACTCCTGAAAACACCTATGACGTCCATAATGGCACCATGGCCCTTTTACCAGTGGGGAATGGACATTCTGGGCCCATTGCCTCAGTCGGCGGGAAGGGCTAAATACGTGATAGTAGCTATCGACTACTTCACTAAGTGGATCGAAGCCAAACCGCTAGTTCGGATAACAGGGAAGGAGGTCAAAAAGTTCACATGGGAAAACATTGTGTGTAGATTTGGTCTTCCAAGGATAATAGTCACCGATAACGGTACGCAATTCGTGAACGACCCATTCAAAAGGTGGTGCGAACAACTACACATACAACAGATCAACACGGCGGTGGCTCACGCACAGGCAAATGGGTTAGTGGAAGCCGCTAACAAAAGCTTAATGAATGGTATCAAGACAAGGCTGGGCAGAGAAAAGGCCGGTTGGGTAGACGAGTTGCCCAACGTCCTGTGGGCTCACCGAACGACCCTCAAGATGAGTAATGGAGAAACACCGTTCAGCCTAACGTATGGCAGTGAGGCGGTCATACCCGCGGAAATAGGGATGCCGACGCATCGGACGTTAATAGTAAGAGAAGGGATGAACGATGAAGAGGTCCGTTTGAATTTGGACCTGTTGCAAGAAAGGAGAGAGGAGGCCGCAGTCCGAGAAGCCAAGTATAAAAACAAGATTGAAAAATACTACAACAAGCGAGTGCGCCCAGTAACCTTCCGTCCCGGAGAGTATGTCTATCGCAGAAACGAAGCTAGTCGTACTGAGGACCAAGGCAAACTAGGCCCAAAGTGGGAAGGACCCTACAGGGTGACTGAAGCATACCAGAATGGATCCTATAAGTTATACACGATGGACGATCAGGAAGTTCCCCGGAAGTGGCATGCTGTCAACCTCCGGAAGTGTTATTTATAGCTTGTATTCTGTTTTGAATTCCAAATGTAACTCGTGATGAAACTACGTTGCTAATGAAACTGACAACCTCGCCCCAGACTGGGGAAGGTAATTTTCCGTTACTAAAATGCAGGAACCCATACAAACCCAACGGTATCAAACCTAAGGGTCACGTCTACAACCCAACGGTAACAAAACCTAAGGGATAACTGCTACGACCCTACGGTACCAAACCTAGGGGCTCGTCATATAACCCAACGGTAACAAAACCTAAGTGACAACTGCTACGACCCTACGGTACCAAACCTAGGGGCTCGTCATATAACCCAACGGTAACAAAACCTAAGGGACAACTACTACGACCCTACGGTACCAAACCTAGGGGCTCGTCATCTAACCCAACGGTAACAAAACCTAAGGGACAACTGCTACGACCCTACGGTACCAAACCTAGGGGCTCGTCATGTAACCCAACGGTAACAAAACCTAAGGGACAACTACTACGACCCTACGGTACCAAACCTAGGGGCTCGTCATATAACCCTACGGTAACAAAACCTAAGGGACAACTCCTACGACCCTACGGTACCAAACCTAGGAGCTCGTCATATAACCCAACGGCAACAAACCTGGGAGTTCGTCTTGTAATCCGACGGCGCCAAGACGCCTAAGGAATAATATCATTCATTCAGAAAATCTGACTAGCTACATAAGCACACACGAAGATCATAACAGCAAAGTGTATACAAAAAATATAGATATTAATGCAAAATCACGACACATATGAACGGACGAATCATCAGCAAAATATATAAACGCATCCCAAAAAGGAGGGTCATCCGAATGAACAAGCACGAAAACAAATTGTCAAGTCACAAATCAAATATTACAGACCAAACGGAACAACGAAATAATCTAACGATCCTGTTCTTGATCATCATTCACCACCCCGGAACTGCCAACACCGGGAGTAACTCCAGTTCCTTCCGGAAAGATGTTCATAAGATCAGCCAAGGGAAGACGATGAGAAGCAACTATCTTTTCCACAAAAGGGAACTGCTTGGAAAACATGCCATCATAGGCAGTCCGGAAATTTAGTGCTCCTTGCATATCAAAACCAGAGGAGGAATTAACAATCTCTTCAATCTGTTCGGCCTTCCGACCGACCTTGATCCCTTGCAACCAGCCGGCATCTATGGCTGCATTAAAGACATCTCCCCAGGCCATCTGATATTCATCGCTCTCTTGAAGTCTCTTGATAACCATCGGAACCAGCTTTCGGACATAGTTGTACCTCAGAATCTCCGCTTGGCTGGACTCCACAGTTAGTCTCTCCACCGTTTGACTCAACTCGGCAGCCTTTGTTTCGGCCGTCTCGAGAGCAGTTGTCTTCACGGCCAAAACATTTTCCAGAGCTTGCATCCTTCCGTCCTGCTCACCAATCTTGGCCAACAGACCTTCCCTTTCCAACTCAACGGCAGATAACTGGTTCGACAACCCCTCCTCTCGACTAGCACAATTCTGGTGCTGCTGCTGAAGTTCCTGGTTGGCTTTGGTCAGAATCTCAAACGAACGACGTTGCTCAGAAAGCTCAGACTCAAGCTCTTTGATCCGATCGGCCGAGCTAACACAACCCTCATGTGCCTGATAAAGTTGGGCATAGTGGTAGCTCGTCCTCTCGAAGCGCTGAAGAACATCTGCTTGAGCCAAGCTCCCGCGTGCTAACTCAAACCAGGCACGCTGGGTGGCCTGGTGATCAGTCAAAGTGCCCTGTTCCGATCGGACAGAGGGAGGAGCCAGATGCACCATCAAGTCTCTGCAAACCTCTGCATCGTTCATACTGGCCCCAGCGGTCAGTTTCCATCCGGGAATGTAGGGTGCTGAAGAATCACCCCGTTCTATACACAAAGGACTTGCTTCAGAAAAAAAAAAAAAAAAAAAAAAAAGAGACGAAAAGACAAATTTACCTCTGGATCCCCTGCGAGGAAATGCCTGACGACTAAGATCAGCGGAGATGGATCCGGAGGGGCCTGCGAACAAAAACAAGACAAAACATGACTTCCTGGCAGACAACGATAATCAACAGGTTCAGAATATACCTTCGTAAGCAAAAGCTGAAACATTTGGGCCGCCCAAATCTTCGTCCGGATCAAACATATCAAAGCCAAGACCATCCCCTTCAAGTTGATTACCCGCAGTTTCCTGGGCAATATTTTCCGAACCGCTCACCAGGTTGGTAGCTTCGGTATTCCCAGCCTCCCCGCCTACCGGAATCTCCACATTCTCAACATTCTCTTCATCCTGCACATCTGCAACATCCGCCGGGTGTTCCACATTTACTCCATCGACCCCCTCGGCGTTCGGATGACTTATGTTTATGGGGGAAGGGGATCGAGTTCGATCACCTTCAGAAGAACCTTCATCCTCCGATACCAAGACGCTAGAAGGATGGACCCTCTTGTGTGGCCGATGAGGGGGATCAACGGATGTACGCTTCCTGCTCACATTAGGCTGAGTAGCCTGCTTCTTCCTATCCTTTGCTGCCCGAGCATCTATTACCCGTTGGTTGGGTCTCTCAACAACCCGTTGAAGTCCTGACTTGGCAGGAAGAGGATCTTCAGGGCCCAGCGGCTCAGTCACATGCATCTCAGGGGCACCCCCATCGGCCAAGGCTGGCCCCTTGCCGACACGAGAGAGGGAAGTGTTCGGAAACCTAAGGAAACGAGACATCGGTACAACTGCATAGAAAGAACAAGTATAAGTACGGCATAACAAAACACAAAAGAACACAAGACGCTAGATTTACAACAAAGAGAGTTACCGTTCCCCTCCCCGTCCTTAAAAACCGGTCGATGACTGGGGTACTTCCAAAGCTTGGACAAACCGGCCTCGAAGAGCAGGGCAGGATGAAGGGCCTGTATATCCACAACAGCGGCCGTCAAAGCATCCACATGCTCTGGCTGATAACCCCCCGCCGGCGGCAGCTCGGAAACACTGGAGTCCGGATGTCTCCAGGGCATGGCTTGAGGAATCGCCCTGCGGTCGATAAGGAAGAACCTGTCCTTCCAATGCTTCAAACTCGAACAGGTTTCGTTGAAAATCCTCGCCGGACTATCCTTACCGGCACGACGAGCAAAGGAGAACCAATGCCCTTGCTTTTGCAACGTATAAAAAAGACGGAACAAAGTCACATACGGAGCAAAGTTCAAACTCCTACAATACACTTCGAACAAAATGACCTTCGTCAAACCAATCGGAACTAGCTGGGATATATGCACCCGGAAATGATTAAGAACCTGAAGAAGGAAGGTCGAAAATGGAACTCTAATCCCTGAAAACTCAAGATATGCTTCGTAGATCCCAATGGAATTCCTCGGTAAACGTTCCATGGTCATGCCGGGAGGTGGTAGACGGGGATGTAAATCCTCGGGAATCCCGTATACCCTTGCGGCCTCAATCACATCTCCCTCCGACATAACGGACGTATATATATGAATATCGAACTTCGGCATAACATCCACGCCGCCGGAGGACGATGCAACGTTACCCGTTCGCTCAGATGCAGACGCAACGTTTTCGTGCGAACCGGAGGCCATAACTTAAGAACGGAGGGACAAGGTAACTCTCTTACGAAGGAAATGGAAGGGAAGAGTTGGAGAAACGCACCTGATAAGAAGACGAAGAGACCGGAATGCAAGTGTGGGAAGAAATGTAAAACAGTAAAAAGAAAAAAAAAGGGGAGGCATAAGCATTATATAGGGGAGGCTGATGGAACAGTAAAGCGTCGCATCGTGTCAGACCCACACGTGGGTTAATCTGAGCCACCCACGTCCATATCTTGGGACACGTGCCCACATCTCACGATTCCCGGTACAAATGCGATTTACCCTAGGTAATGGGCCTGGGCCCATGGAACAATGAGCCAGCGATAAAACAACTTGGCCCGGATAGAACAAAGAATATGAGAACAACGGGGGCCCAATTGTCCGGACAAACGAAATATCATATTACACCTCAAAGCTGTAACACGATACTGGGGGGGGACATGTTTGTGTATGTAACCGGACGGTACAGCAAGGCCGGACGGTACAGTAACGACCGGACACATCTTACCGGACGGACAGGAAAGAGCCGGACGGCAATTCGGCGACACGCGTCCTCCATAGCTGACACTACCTGTCAGGGATGTACTACCCCTACATGTCAGAAACAGTTACCTACTAGTACTACGCACAGTACCTCAACAGTAGAAAGGTACAGGTCCAAAGTAGTATAAATACTTCTCATTTACTCTTATAATTCTCAGCATTTACTGCACTTACACACACATACTTTCATTAATACCCTGTACTTACTTTCACGCCTGAGCTGGGTCCTGGGACAAACCCCGGGACGAGGCTAACGCGTTCTTTCATTGTGTTTCCAGATCCGAAGGACTCTCAGGACTCTCGGCTAGGAGACCACAACAAATTACTCAAACACACCTCTTTCACTCTGTCCACAATACGTACTTGAAGTATCAAAACTAACAAAATGTTAAGGGGATGGAGTGCTTCACTCACCATCCCTTCCTTCACTCACTCCCAACCAATTGAAATGCGTCACATCATTCTTCACTTTTTCCCTCACTCACTCATATTTTTAGAGGCGCCACTTCACTCACTTTTTTTTTTCCCCTTTTTTTCCTTTTTAACACCCCCAACGTATACATTCCAATGTTCCTTTTTGATTTCTTCTCGTGCGTGAGCTGGTCACTCATTTCACCTCCCGTGCGGTATGCAATTCGAGGCGGCGGTGTTACCGTGCGGGGTAGCTTACCGCACCGCATGCTCACGCATGCACTCCCAGCTCTCTAAGAATTGTTGTAAAAAGACGTTAGCTAATATTTCTGACCTAAATGAACCATCACTACGACTCTAAGCTTGTAACGTAGCTAATACTTTTGACTAAAATAGTAAAACTACAACAACCCAAATGAAGATGAAGATCCACCAATCGAGGGAGCAACCCCTTGCCATCCAACTTCAATCAGTAACATAGGACTAAAAGTCATCCGGTCCATATTATGAAACACATAAAAAATAGTAGGCCAAAAATTAAAGATCATGTTCACTTTAGAAAAATCAATATATTTGACGTAATTTTACACCAGGCAAGAAAAATCCATAAAGTTTCCGTACTACACCAACGAAAACCCCCTCGATCCGCCCTGCCTCCAACACGAAACCACATAATACTCTAAATGCAACATACTTAATGTATACTAAAAAAGATTACATGGCAGAGCATTTTTATTTTGAAAATTGTTAAAACAACTGTATTAGTAATAAACTTGAAATATTGTTTAGACAGTTGCTAAACTTATAGAGTTTTCTACTACCATTAAATCATTAAAACAACATCGATGGTTCATACTTAAAATCGATGAGATGATTGATACTTTGAAACATGCTAAATGTGGGCCAATGTTTTACAAAAATCCGAAACATGTATCATGTTTTCGTCGAAGTAAATTAAAAGACATGACATTGTATAGTGACGGATCCAAAATCAAAAAGTATCAGGCACATGCATTTCATAAAAAGTTAAAGAAATTTGTAGATTGTGGACTTCGTATCCATGTGATTCACGGACATCCTCGGAAACTTCATCGGTCCATCGCTGACATTGCTACAGGTAGTAACACTAGTAAGAGCATCCACAATGCATAAACCTTTAATAGCTTTTTACTATTCTAACAAGTCATTTTGAAAAGTTTTTTACCATTGCAATGAAAGCTTTTTGCAAAGCTTTTAAAAAAGACTTGTAAAACTACAAGTCTTTTCTCAAAGTCTTGTACATTAAGTGTGCTATGCATTAAATGTATTAAATGCAAAAAGTCATTAAAGACTTTTTGCATTGTGGATGCTCTAAGTATATTAGCAACCACTAGGGGTGAATACTGGTTTGGTTCGATTTTAGGCTAAAACCGAAACCATCGGGTTTAGCTTTTTAAAAACGTTCAGTTTCGGTTTTATCTAGGTTCAATTTTGGATTTTGGTTTCTTTTTAGTTTATATTTGATTTATCGAGGTTTTGTCTTTTCAAAGTTGAATTTTGTAATGCATCGTAAATTCACACTTTCAAGTTTCACGAATAAAAAAACACGTAATAATGACATTAAGAAACTAATGACTAAAAAAATAAAACACAATTGTTTATGTTTCATAAATTGGCCGATAAAAAACTGGTGACAACCAAAAAATCTTAGAAAAAATAGTTTATCTCTCAAGTCTCAAGTAACGTCTTGAAAAAACAATCGAAACAAGAGTGTTTTAAAGATTACAATATTTTGTCAGTTCGGTATTTTTCTGTTTGGTTTTTATGCTAAACCAAACTGAACCGTAAACTTTGCTTTTCCCAAAATACGAAAACCAAACAATTGGTTTTTCAACCGGGTATTTTTGGTTTTGATTTCGAAAATTTTCATTTAAGGTTCGATTTTTCGGTTTGTGCTAAGGGTGGCAATTCTCGACATGACACGATAAACAACATGAACCAGACACGAAGTTAAACAGGTTTGGGTTGAGGATAAACATGTTTGGTCAAAAACATATCAACTCATTTAACCTATTTAATAAACAAGTCGTGTTTAGGTTGAGTAAGTATTAAACAGGTCAACCCGTGAACTCGTTTAATTATATAAACTCTAAAAATAAAATATATAACCTAGTTTTTATGTTGGATGTGGATTAAATGTATTTTGTTATATACTTAATATAAGTCATATCATTGAAATTGACGTCATAAAATTGGTGTATAGCTATTTATATGTTATTTTTATCATATTTTAGATCATTATATCATTTTGCATTTAAATTAGTTAAATCAACAAACCACCAACCTTATTCACTGCTTGACATATTTACTTAAACGGGTTAAACGGGTCACAAACAGGTTACACATGTTATGCATGTCTAGGTTATGGTTGAGTTTTTTGACACGATTAATAAATGGGCCGTGTTTGGGTAGAAGTTATACTAACCCGTCAACAAGCGAACCTAAATAGGTTAACACGAACACGACTCGATTACCAGCCCGAGTTTATGCACACCTCTACCAACCACATATATATGGGTCTTTTATTAACCAATCATGGACTTCCAAAAAATGTTAGACAAAATTGATATCTTGTTAAATCGAGAGTGTAATCGGCTTTAACTTATATAAATCAAAAGGTTAAATCAGAATTTGAAACATCATGATCATCGTGTTTCTAGTCATGAATTGTGATGCCTTTATATTCTCTCATTTAATTTGTCAATTGTTTGGCGTTTTAGATAAGATTTAGTTATTATATTAGACGTCACTTGTGCACATCCACATCCAAAGATTTTATAAAAGAAATTCATATAACCTAATAAAAAAAAGACATTTAGTATTGTCGATCCATATGAACACGAGAGTTGAGACGTAGTTGATATTTGACTTCGTGTATATTTTATTAACCGATGCCTATTTTGTCTTGTTACAAGAATACATAAAATGATACAAAAAAACTTTGGCAAAAAAGAAATATAAAAACTATTTGAATGTCGATCATCATATCTGCAACCAAAATCACATGCATGGATTTATCATTTCTTACACGTTAACTAACCTCACAATATGCATAAAAATTTCTTTGGAGTTCGGCTGTGTTTGGCGCGAGATTTATAAGGGTTTACAGGGGTTTAAGTTTTTAAAATAAGTTAGTTTATAAAATAAGTTTTGTTTGTCGTATATATTTATAGAAGCTTTTATAAGTCATAAGACTCCATAAGTTCAAGTCCACTGAAAGGGGCTTATAGCTAGTCAAAATTATTTAAACACCTTAAAATATAATGAATTACCACGTAAAAACTGAAAATTTATTTGAATTTAATTTGATATATCATGTTTTTGCGAATTTTACATTAGTAACCTTCGATTCCAACTAATTCGTCAAATAATTTTATAAAAAGCTCCAGCTTTCGGCTTATGTTTATAAGCTCTAGCCCAACCTCATTTCCAGCTGCAGCTTTAGCCTATTTCACCACTGAACATACCCGATAACTATTAAGCTAGTGCTTCAAATTAGAGGTTCGAATATTCTACTTCATTCACTACTTTCGAAAATGTATTCTGTTTTCACATGCTTCCTCCTTGGAGACTTTTTAATTAATTTTAGCTTTTTATTTAAAAAAAAGTAGTTAGGTAAATAAACAAATACATGTATGATTTTTTTTTCAATGAAAAGATGGGATCCAAAGACAAAACAATAAAGGTCCAATAAATGGCACATGTTACATTGACTTTAAAAGCAAGTAAAATAATAGTGGGAATTTGGATCGGAATGGTTAATAATTGCTTTATAAATCACTAGATTATATAAAGTAACTAAAGTTATCAGTTTTAATGATAAGATAAACTGATAAACAATCGAATTCATAGGGGATATTTTGGATTAGCTTGTATTAAACAAGTTGGTAAAATCAAGTGTTTGATTTAGCTTACATTGATAAGCTAAAAAGATATATCAGTTGAAAAATCTGAATGTTAACAACAATAATACTCAATTTTATTGGAGCGAGGTATGTGAGAGGTGAGCATGATGACAGTCGCACTCCTATCAGATGGTAAAGAGAGGTGAATGTTAGATTAAGTATAATAGGAAATTGTAATTTGTAATGAAGCATGTTAATATGTTATATAAGTCCAACCGCTTTAAAAAGCCATACTTTTGAAGCTTATCAAAACACCCTTATATAAGCTCGTAGACCCACTCATCTAAGCTTAGCCAAACTCTAATTTAGTCTTATTTGACACATATAACCTAATAAGCTCATAAGTCGATCATATGCATATTAGTTGCGTTTCGAACAAGCTTTCACTTGTGTCTACGAGATGTATGATACTTGTTTTCAATAAGTTTGTGATTTTAATGCTTATCAAAATCACAAGTGTTTAAAGTTTAAACATAAGTATGAACTTTCATGTGGTTTTACATTTATATCTACAAATTAAGTTTTTTGACAAGTGTATCTTTCATGTTTGCCTAATATGGATTTTTGTGACCATAAAATATCAAAATGTTAATACCAAGGCTGTCAAGATCGCGATTCCACGCAGGATCGTTTTTGTCTTTGCAAGATCGAGATCGTAAGATCGGATCGCGATCCTACGATCCTACCAATTTGTCATATTTTGTAAATAAATGATATACGAGTCAAACTGTTTTATATTTTTACTCAACGTCAAAGATAAGTTCATATAATATCCTCTTGAAAATGACAAAGTTTAAATTTCAAACACTAAAGTAATAGTAAAATACCAAAAAGTCAAGTTTCAATCGTTACATTAACGATTTAGTGCAATAATATTACATAACATAGGTCCTAAATGTCTCAAAACATACGAGCCATCAACATGATTTCAAGAAAACAAACGTTTCATAAGTGACATTACAAAACATACCTTTCGATTAGTTTAATCACAGTGAAGTAAAGTAAATTAAACTATTGAACACTTTTTAGACTATAATCTATTCAGAAAAATAGAAAACTATGTATAAACTATAATCTATTTAGAAAATGAAACAATAATGGTTTACTCATTAGACATTAGTAAAACACACATTTGTTTTTTTTGGCCTAAGCAAGTGGGATGGACTTAAAAGATTTAAAAAAAAAAAGAAAAAAAAGTGAACTCGGATCGCGTGTCGATCCTACGATCTTACGTGCGATCCTACGATCCTACTTACGATCCTACCTCAGATGCGATCCTACTACGATCCTACACGATTTTGACTGGTGCGCACGTAAGATCGTACGATCTTACGTGTAAACTCACGAGTTTGACAGCCTTGGTTAATACGATATTACCAAACTTACTAATCATTACAAACGTGAAATCACAACATTTAACTCGACAAATGCAATACCTTGAATTTCACATCGCTGCAATATGGAAAGATAGTGAATATATGATGACCATTGTCTCCAAGATAAGTGACACATATTAGTGGAAACATGAGTCTTGGATCAAGTTGTGGAAGAACTAAAAACTTCAATGTGGTGTATTGCTATAATGTGTCGTTTGAGATGGTGGGGGCAAACCCATGTATGTTTGACGAAACAAAAGTTATTGGGAATAGCTTCATATTGCTTGTGGCTGGTCTTCGTAAAAGGCCAGCCAACACTAATAGATGCACTAAATTTAGACTGGGTGTAATAAAGAGACCCCAAGATTGCATTGATTAATAACACATCATTGTCACGTTAGCTTTCTCCTTTTACAATCATCTTCACCACCAATTTAGTTTAATAACACAACCAACTTCACCACAAAAATGTACCCCACTTAAACACATATATACTCTACCAAAAAACACATTGGACAACTCAGTCGGCCACAAGACCATGCATTTTTGAGCTTGAAGACGCGTTTTGTGATGCGTCTTCCTTGGGTTAAGACTCGGTCTTCATTTACCTATTACGCTCGGTCTTAGGGTGTGTTTGACAAAACTAGCTGTAAGCTGTATACTGCAAAGCTGTTAACATAAGATACAAGTTGTATCTTTTTTTCAATAAAAATGTTTGATAAGTTAGTTGTTAAATGTAATTATATGATGTAAAATAACATAAAATGACATATTTATAATTGTAAACAAATGTTTTGAGGGTATATAAATAATTTAAAGTTTTAACGGATCTAAGATGTTTAAAAAGATTCATGAATTAGTTTTTCATTTATAAGCTATTTATATAAAATCTTGAAGTTGATATAAACTTTTTAAGCGATCATTTTTGTAACAAAAAGTACTTACGTATTTTATAAGAAATTATTTTTTTTTAACAAAAAGTTAACAACTCTTCAGCAAAAAATACCCAAATTTCTAAGTCGATATAAAGTTTTTAAGCGATCATAATAAATCATGATAAAATCAAGTTGTGTCTTGTTTTCAACAATAATGTACTACAGTAGTTTATAGCTAGCATCTAGACACCTAAAATTCAACACATAGAACTCTTTTTCATACTAGTGTCCAACATTTAAAAAGCTCACCATCATCATAAAAATATTCTAGGGAATGAAGCTCATTAAATAAAGAGGTATGCTAAATTCACATAGAAACTCTTACAAAAACATCCACAAGCTGACGACCTGACGTGTCAACAGTTTATTGATGTACTGTGGAACAGTTTATCTCTCCTCTCTTTTACTGAACCAATCAATATTTAGCACATCATTTTGTGAATTTTTTTATGCGACTTTCTTTGTGGCCCTAGTCATTGGGCTTAAATAAATGTCCATAAAAACAAACAAAAACTTGTAACCATCAAATAGAGTAAAGAAACAACCAGCCTTCCAATTCCATAAATCATTGACTAAATAATTCTAGTAACTTATTCAGACTTGTGGGTCCCACTCTTGTCTCTTCAACTCTTTTGTTTTCTTGCCATTTTCTTTTTTTTACCGTTTGGCATTTCATTTTTGTTTGTTTTATAAAATATGGGCCAAAATAAATAATGTGATCATATTGTGCAGGCTTTCTTTGTTTGTTACTACAAAATAATCTTTATATAGTTTGCTCATGCATTTCTTGTGTAATCTTCTTGACCAAAAAAAGTGAACCTTTTTAGGCTCTGATTTTGTTAAAAAGTTATAAAGTTGAAAAGTTTCCACATTTTTCTGCTTTTTCTATATTTTATTTATAAATATTTTTTTGTTGGTTTCAACAAATATTGAGTTTTGGGAATTGGGTTCTCTTGATTTTAGTGTTTCTTGAATTTTTGGAAGGTTTTCTTGAAAAAATGGATATTTGGAAAATTGGGTTGTTTTTATTTTGGTAAATCTTGCTGTTTTTGGGCACACATAGTGAAAACTCTAGCGTGTTTTTCACTTTTTTGCTCATTTTGGGAAAATTTTGCTGTTTTTAGACACACACAGTGAAAGGTGAAGTGTGTGTTTTTTCCATCTTTTTTTGGAAAATTTTGAGTTTTTGGTGTATTGGAAAATGATGAAGAGGCAAAAGAGTGGTTCAGTTAAAGATCACAGTGGAGATAGAGTTGTGCTTATTGCTGTGCAAGCATCAAGAGATATTTCGAAAAATGCTTTGATTTGGGCTTTGACACATGTTGTTCAACCTGGTGATTGTGCTAAGCTGTTGGTCATCATTCCTGATCATACTCCAAGTAATAATCCATTTTAAATCTCATTTATGTTTTTGTTTTAGGTTAAGGTTCTCATGGATACTCTATTGCAAAAGTGCATGTTTGACTTTTGATTTTGACCTTTTAGGATCAGTTTTTGACAGCTATGAGTTTCTGTGTTTGTACTTTTTGATACTTCAGAAGTGTAAGTATGACTTTTGATATTGACTATTTAGTATTTAATCAGTCTCTAAATGTATGAGTTTATGATGCTTGATGTCCATATTTAGCTCGTGTTCTTCATTTTGGCTAATTTGTAGTTCTTGATGCAAATTGTTCTTGTAGCGTTCATGTGATTGAGCTTTAGTTAAAGAACTTCTAGTTTTTAGTTATTTTTAAGCTGCTTAGCTGTCCACCTTGTTATGTTTTATCGCCTATGTAACGGGCTGAGATATGGGGCTTCACCCATATCCTTTGTACTCAAATGTTTTTTGGAGTAATACATTTACCGGGTCGTTTTGAACCTTTTACCCAAAAGATCTTAGTAGATGATTCTCAAACAAAAACAGGATATTTTAGGGTGTTTTCCTTGACGAAAATAAAATGGTAATGTTGGCCTGTTTTAGGTCATAAGCTATGGCATTTTTCAAAGTTCAATAACGATTGCACGACGGGGAAATGGAAATCTCTTACGGGTGATGTAAGGGATCAGAAGGAAGATATCACTGAATCGTGTTCTCAAATGATGCTTCAACTCCATAATCTATATGATTCAGACAAGGTGAGTCCTGTCGCTCTTAGTCTCATTACATTTTATTTATCCTTTTTTTTTTGTTTGTCTAATGGTTTTTTCTTGTATGATGGTTACTCATAGATAAAAATGAAGATCAAGGTCATTTCTGGCAACGCGTGTGGAGCGGTGGCTGCAGAAGCAAAGAAAACACGAACCCAATGGGTTGTTTTGGATAAGTAAGTACCCATTTAGAGGTTGCGAATGAATATGGGTTGGGTAATGGGTCAAAACATATTCGGGTAAAAGGCATTTAACTTTTTAGTGTGGGTTGAAACGTGCCAAGCTGACCCGCATGCAATTTTTACCGTGTTAAGTCTTTTAGCTCGACACAGATGGCTCATCAGTGATAAAAACATAACCTATTTAAAAGGGGTGTGTTACGTGATAGAAACCGTGAATTTCAAGCGATTTAACTTATAGGAAGGGAAAATAAATGAAAATATTATGAAATTTAGGAGAACTTTAAAACTATGCTCGTTTTCTTACACGTTTAAGATGATATATAAACAGCTTAAGATGCAATATGATTATAAAAATTTAACCAAATGCTTTCACGTTTTCTGGTGACAGGAACTTGAAAAAAGAGGCGAAAATATGCATCGATGAGCTAGAATGCAATGTCGTTGTGATGAAAAAGGCTCGGCCAAAAGTACTTCGCCTAAATTTAATCGGATCACCAACAAAAGAACAAGAAAATTCAACTTCATGTTTAGAGACCGAAACAGATTGTTTCAATGAGAATGTTTGGAACACAACCAAAGTCCCAAACGTGACACCCGTAAGCAGTCCTGAACACTCATCATTCACCACCACAACCGAGAATAAAACTTCTTCATTGTCAAGTTCTGATCTCGGGTTCTCACCCTTTTTAGTAGCGGATCATGACTGGGATAACACAAAAAAAGACGTTTTTCTTTATTCAGATTCGGATTCCGATAGTGACAACATAAGTTCATCACCGTCAACGAGTTTATGTTCACCATGGAGGGCTGATGTTCTTACTTCATCAGACGAATTCCCGAAAATGTCCCTTGAAAAAGGTTCGAAACATTTGAATGAAAAAGTGTCGATGAATCCAATTACGGACGCATTACGTGTAAAATTCACCGAGCTTGACCACAGACTTGAAATGTCACCCAAGAACGTGAAGGAAATGGTTTCGTTAACGAGACATGTACCGCCTAAATCACCTCCACTTTGTACATTTTGTCAGCATAAGGCACCGGTGTTTGGGACACCCCCCAAATGGTTCAGTTTTATTGAGCTTGAAGACGCTACAGATGGGTTTTCTAGAGATAATTTCTTGGCAGAAGGTGGGTTTGGGTCGGTGCATCGAGGGGTTCTGAAAGATGGACGAATGGTTGCTGTTAAACAGCATAAGATTGCTAGTTCGCAAGGTGATAACGAGTTCTTTTCGGAAGTTGAGGTATTAAGCTGTGCACAGCATCGTAACGTTGTGATGCTGATTGGATTTTGTGTGGAGGATGGTCGACGGATGCTTGTTTATGAATATATTTGCAACGGATCCTTAGATACACACCTTTACGGTACAAATCTATCTGTTTCTTTTCAATACACTTTGGATGACTTTTGACCTGTTTTCTCCTTAGCTGATTTAAACCCGTTTGACCCGTTATAGACAAAACATTATCCAAATAGTTCCATTTATAAGTAAATGGGTCGAAATCGCCACTTATAGATTGTCCGAAGTTGTTGATCAGTGGATAATCAAGGGTTTAAATCATCTAAAATTGTTGATCAGTGGCTAATGGAAGGTGTATTATCGATATGCAGGGTATGATCACGGGCCATTGGAATGGTCGGCGAGGCAAAAGATTGCGACTGGTGCTGCACGAGGGCTAAGATACCTTCATGAAGAATGTAGAGTAGGTTGTATAGTTCATCGAGATATGCGTCCAAACAACATTCTCTTAACTCATGATTTCGAGGCTTTGGTATGTATCAACTTAACTCTTTCCTAAAAAAGATGTCCATTTTGACTTTTGAAGTCAACCCTTAAAGAGATCTCGTTCTGGATACAGGTTGGAGATTTTGGGCTGGCGAGATGGCAACCAGACGGTGAAACTGGTGTCGAGACGAGAATAATTGGCACATTTGGGTAAATTTGCACGAGGATCTATAAATACACACACGATAATAGTTATAGGAAACCGAAGAAAAACTAACATGTTTCGGTTTGTGTAGGTACTTGGCTCCGGAATATGCTCAAACCGGTGAAATTACTGAAAAGGCAGATGTGTATTCGTTTGGTGTAGTGTTGGTTGAGCTCATTACCGGAAGAAAAGCTGTTGATATAAACAGGCCGAAGGGCCAACAATATCTAACTGAATGGGTACGTGTTTCAAGTATCTCAGTTTGGTTTAATGTTTCTTGCTTATTTTGTGGTTTTAATGTTTAATGTTGTGTTTTGTAAACCAACAGGCACGGCCATTGCTCGAAGAGACTGCCATTGCTGAGTTGATTGACCCACGGTTAAAAGATAGTTACTCGGAGGCTGAGGTTCGGTGCATGTCCCATTGTGCCTCGTTGTGCATTCGCCGAGACCCACAGTTGAGACCTCGGATGTCTCAGGTGTTATGGATGTTGGAAAACGATGATGTCAAGTGATCGATAGGTACTCCATGAAATCATTGTGATTCCTGTAACCATTTTCCGGCCAGACGGTTGCGGGAGCAATAGTTAGTACAAATAGTCCATCTGCAATTAGTGGAATACTTGTACATAAACATATTCTTTTTATATTTATAAAATCATTTTATTTTGTGAAAATGGAAAAATCGAAAAAGTGGAGTAATTTTATTTGAGGTATTCACTTAGGATAAATGAATGTCAAGTTATCAAAATCACGGTCCAGCTCGTAGGATTGTACAATCTTACAATCGATGTAGCATGTTCAGTGCATCTTGTCGCAAAGTCAAACTACTCATTTTAAACTGGCGAGATTATAGGTCAATGATGGTTGGTCAAAGCTCATGTGTGACGAGAATCCACAAGCTTTGTTCATTTTACAAGACTCTAGCTTCTCTACATTGTCTACCAAGGACAGGTTAAAACCGATAAATAGTATGTTTGGTCGGTAAAATTCTGTATTGTGATGAACATAGAATCCCCATGTATGGACGATTCGAAATCCTTCCAAAAATGGATGTGATATATCTCGAATCACAAGCCATTTCTCATTCTTCATTACGTATAACTTGACGGCCGTATAAAGAAATTGGAGATTGTTCATGAACTGTGAAAGGACTGTGATACAGCTTTACAGTGTTTTATGTGAAGCTATAAGCCTATAAGGACTAGACTAATGTCATTAAGAGTTAAAAAGAAAAGTGCAGCTCTGGAGGTTGAAAATGCCTGGAATGTGAAGCTTGTAGAGGTTGGAAAGTGATAATCTGGTTGTAGGAATTGGTACGGGGTATATGTATGCTGAATAAAATGCCCTGCTGTTTAAAGGGGTGTTTGGAGATGGGTCTAAATGGCAGATGGCCAGTGTCATGACTCATGAAGATGTCTGCAGTTTTATAAAAGGTTCTCAACCTCTGATCTCAATAATAAAACTTATCACCGAGATATATGTGAAGCTCTGTATCAGAAGGCCTTGTACCTTTATAGCTTTCTCCTTTGATCTCTTTGATGGTGCTTGCAGTGCAGTTTGACCATGGGTAGAAACAGTATTGTTAAGACCATTGAATTTGACTCTGTGGGGGTTGTTATCATAAAGTAGGTTGTCTGGTGTGAAGGGTAAATGAGATTGGTTTCAAGTAAGCAGCTTGGAATAGAGAGTCATGAAAGATGGGACTTCTTGGTCCAAGCTTTACTTCACTGTGAGGAGGATAGGTTGGATTCTAAATGATAGTGTGTGTTCCCAAGCTAGTAATGCTTGGTCCTCTTTGCTTTCTATAGCTGCTATTTGGATAATAGGGGTAAAAGATCAGGAAATGTAGGTAGTTGCGTATAGCCCTTCATTTTGGAGTATGGGTGCTATAACCTTCATGATGATGCCTAGTAAATTGACTTCATTGATCATTGTAGTCGCGGGTTGAATGGTCTATGATGGTAGTTTACTTAGGAAATGTAATCATGGGGTTATGGTATTTAGTGAATAATGGTGAACTTCTTGCTGAACTGTCTGATATTGGATGAGATGTTTCAGACATCTATGTTTAGTTGTATCCGAGATAGTTGTATCTGTATGCAGTATGCTTTATCTTTGATAGCTTTAGTTATCAGTTGTATTAGAGATTTTGGGCATGTCCATATGTCTCGGTTATTTGTTGTAATTGGTTGAGATTAATATATATATGTTCACCATTTCAACAAAAAAAAACTTACCGGCCGTAGACTTTAATAATTAATACAGTTAATGTTAACATTAGTGTCGGTTATTGATTTAGCTGGGTCTTACCTTCTTTTGACCTAAGGCCAATTCATCCTAACAAATAAAGTTACTTACAGTATTTTGACAGATGAAAATACAAAATGACTAGTATGCCCTTACCCTTGATGCACTATAATTTTTGACAGATCAAGAGCAAGGGCATACACGACATAAAATACAATACTTGTTAAGTTGGTAAAATAAATTATAGTCGATTATGTTCCAATATATAGCTATGCAAACTAGTAGCACTCAAACTAATACTAGCACTCAATTCATCCCACATTCCCACCCGTCCAGGGGCGAAGCTAGTAGGGTGACTAGTGGGTGCTGAGCCACCCATAATCAACCAACTTTGTTAAGTAATTATTGAGCCCATAAGTCATTTTTTAATAGTTTTTGTAGTTAGCCCCCTTATATATATCGATATTTTGTTAAAAATTCAAAAACGAATAGCTTAACTAAAATGATATTATAGTGTTAGGGCATGATGGGTTAAAAAAAATTCGGTTTTTGTGCAAATATATATTGCTATAATTTTTACGTCAAGTTCGGCCCTTGCTAAGTTAAAATCGTGGCTCCGCCCCTACACCCGTCCCATTCATCTTCAGCAAAACACCACATGCCACAAAAGCACCCATTTTATAGGCAATGAAAAAAAAAAAAAAAAAAAAAAAAAAAAAAAAAAAAAAAAAAACCATTTACATACTCATTTTATGAATTTAAACTATTGTTTCTTTTATTCTTTTATCCAATTATGCAGTAGGCCTGATGTTCCCTTTAAGTCAAAATTTTGCATATATAACAAACTCATCTTGCTTGTCATTAAAATAAGTAGGAATCGTAATCACTGCCTGTGTGACTTTTGTTCCAAGAAATGATTCGTCAGCCTCTATTCTTTAGAATCATGCAAGATATTTTGAAATGATTCGGTAGCCTTAGAATCATGCAAGATATTTCTTCTGGTGAGTATTTATCTTCTTCGTACTTGTGTTCGACCACTATCATACCCTTCTATTACTTTAAAGGGCCATGGATAAATATCCTTCTTCACTGTTCTCTCACTGAATTCCGCTTAGCTTCTGAAAAAACATTATAAAGAATGAAGCTTGTACAAAAATTGATACTAATGCTACTTAGCCGATGATGGTTCACTGAAACACAACGAACAATGCAAGAACAACCTAAACTTTGTGACATTATTCCCACAAATTGTTCATGGTGTTGGTTTTGTAAACGTGGTGACCCGAGTCCGAGCTTTGCCAAAAGAATTTTAATTATTTTCAACCCAAATAATTGGATAAAAGAATGGGAAAATGTCATCTAATTGTAATCAAGTATTATTATTCTTCCACTAAAGTCACTCATACATTATTTCAACTATAAAAATCACTCAAGTTTCAAAACTGTTTCACTTAAATCACACAATTTTTTTCAACTCCAAAAACCACTCAATTATTAATATTGTCCAACTTTAGTGATCTTTATAAAGAGGTTGGTAAAAAGTTATTTTTTAGAGTTGTCTTTAGAGTGTTTAAACATGTATCAATTACTTGTGGCTTAAATAATAATCAATAGCTCGTGAATTTAACTCCTCCCACTAATTTCATATACTATAAAATTTTCACAATCTTAGAACAAATTTAAACTTGAATGATTTATGTTGTGAAAATAAAGTTTGAATGACTTTAGAAAGAAAATAATAAACTTGAGTGATTTTTGTAACCAAACAAAGTTTGAGTGACTTTAGAATAAAAGAAAGAATAGATAACGCCATTAGGCGCTTGGTTTAGTGGTAAGGTATTGGGTTTGTAAACATGGTGACTCGAGTTCGAGCCTTGCCAATGGAATTTTATTATTTTTAGTTTTGCCACGTCACGCCTTCCCTATCAATGCTAGTTGTACCAGAATAACTTTAAAAAAGCGATAAAATGACCATTTTGTTGTCATGTGCAAGACACGTGGGGACATAACGGATGTTGACTAATGGATAACGGTTAAAGGGATCTTGGATGATGCAAAACATGAATAGTAAGGACCTTGGGTGACTCCAAATTTTCTGAAGGACTCAACTAATGGTTTGGGTGCAAGTTTATGGACGAACGGTGTATGTTACTCTAAACTTTATTTTACATCCATTTCATCCTATTTTTAGGAAAGTTTTAGGCTATATTTTACTTCCAATTTCATCTGCAATCCTTTTCTTTTATTGCTTAAAAAGAACGAAGAGCACACAATTTTATTAAGTGATTTTTTTTTTTTTTTTTTTTTTTTTTTTTTTTTTTTTTTTTTTTTTTAGAATTGAACTCGAAAACCCAGTGTTAATTATTAATTAAGTCATCAAGCAATATCGAATGGAAATTCAAGGTTACTCACATTATTAGGGGGTGTTTGTTTAAGTTTATATGTGGCTTATGAGCTTATTTGTTTTTCGGCTTATATATCATAAGCCTTAATTTTTTGGCTTATTTGGAGACTTGTGGGCTTATATAAGTTTCTTATATCATAATAAAGTTATATAAGCCCACAAGTCCCCTAAGTGGTTATGTCAAAAGGGGTGTTTGTTTAAGCTTATATGTGAGCTTATTTGATTTTGGCTTATATTTTATAAGCTCCAATTTTCTGGCTTATTTTGAGACTTGTCGGCTTATATAAGTTAAACTTATATAATCCCACAATTCAAAACTTATATAAGCCCACAAGTCTTTAAATAAGCTAGAAATTTGGAGCTTATGAAACATAAGTCAAAATCAAATAAGCTCATAAGCCCATAAGCCAATAAGCCCATATATAAGTTTAAACAAACACCAACTTAGTATAGGTTTGTTGTTTAAATTGAAGTCACTTAATCATTGTTTATCATGTGATAATGAGTTGTCACACATTCTAACAACACTTACTCGTCATTACATATAAGCAAACAAGTTTGACACAACTTGATCTACAAGATACATGCAATAATAGTATCACAACTTAGACTATTGAAAGATAAAACAATAATATGAAAGCAAAGAAAAGAATGGAGAGTCAGATTTACCAGCATGTTGTTAGATAATAAAGGCCCACAAGCTTATAGAGTTTGCTCCACCTCATCAGGCATAAAGCCCATGAAGTAGAAAAAGTAGAAACCGCAATGAAGAAGAAGAAAGGAAAAGAGGTAATTTTTGAAATTAAACAACATTTTATTATAAAGCTCATATCCATGAATGGAGAAATATTTAATTAAATGAGGACGAGTGACTGTTATATTACTGCTTTCCGATGTAATGGGGGGCTGTTTTACTTTGATGATATGGAATGTGAAAAATTGGTCGGGATACCTCTTGGTTGTGGATCTTCGTATGGTGAACCGGGGGGTTTGGGAAATGCAACTAGGGGTGTTAACGATCCGAGCCGAGTCGAGTTTTGGCCTAAACGAGCTAGGCTCGTTTATTAATTACTCGACTCGAGCTTGGCTCGAGCTTGAATACACTTTTATAAATTGGCTCGAGCTCGAGCTCGAATATTTTTTTGTTGTTCAAGCTCGAGCTCGAAGCTCGTTTAAAATTTTTAACTTTTTTTTGTAATCCTACAATAAACTAACTTTCAAGCTTAAGATGTTCGTATAAAATATCAAACTTTGAAAGAGTATCTAATTAGAAGCTAATAAAGTTTAATATTTTCATATACTTATTGTTTTGAATTAAAACTAAATTATCAATACTTACTAAAACATAAAAATAAGGTTTGAGAAAAAGTTAAATGTTGGCTCGATTAGCTCGTTCGACTTGTTAAGCTCGATAAGTTCGATCGGTTCGTTCGACTCGAATAACTAAACGAGCTTTCGAACGAGCCGAGCCAAATATTGCCTTATAAAAGCTCGGCTCGTTTAACTAAACGAGCACAATCTTTTGTTCGAGCTCGACTCGAGCTTGACAATATGTAGGCTCGAGCTCGAGTTAATCGAGCTCAAGCTCGAGTAGCTCGTTAAAAGCTCGACTCGTTAACACCCCTAAATGCAACCACAAATTACCATGAATTTTCAAGCGGTGTATCTATACTACTTATAAAGGGTTTAAGACCCTCTTTCTTATTAATTATTTTAAGATTTTCTAAATTAGATTTTAATTAAATACTATTTATAAAACATAGTTTACAAGTACTTAAATCACACATAAAAAAAATTATCTAATACAATTAATACACTATTAAAAACACCTCTTCACCTGAAAATACACCTATTTAAACATAATGTACAATATAATTAAGCTTACAAAATATTAAGCTTCCACCCCTTCATCAAAAAATATACTATTATTAAAAACACCTCTTTTCAAAAAAAAAAAAAAAAAAAAATACAACTTTTTAACCAAAATATACAATATAATTAAGCTTCCAAAACAAAAATATGAGATCCAGCAACCCGAAACAGTAATTCGAGATATTCATCGCCGCAAATTTTATTACAGGGTACCCGCCGCCGCATCACGTGGGTACCCTGCTAGTAAGATTTAATTCATCTTATTGGTTGTGAGTGTAATGAAACTGAAATTGAAAATGAAACTGATGGTTGTCTTCCTAAACCTCCTCAAGTATGGATAAATTGAAGTTGAAATTGAACAGAGCTGCTAAAGGTAGAAAACCCAACGCCCCTAAATCCACCCAACAATAGGCGGGGAATGAGACTGGGACTCGTGTTAATAGGTTGTTGTGGAAAGAACCCATTATTAGAACAATTGTAGTGCTCGCCGAGGGAGCTAGGAGCACGCTTGTTTCTAGAATAGTTCATCGAAACCAAATGAGAGGAATATCAACTATTGATTATTCATATGAGGGTGGGACCAGTCCCTCACACGTTTGGGCACTTTGACGTTATCATCCTTCATACACACTGCTACTTTCTATCTGGAAAGAATACGAACAAGAGATAACAAAACTTAAAAATGTTCATAAAAATGTACTACACATCGACCTTGCAAAATACATCCCAGTTTGATTTGTAACAAATAAAATACTCACACGAGACAAATTAAACAATGTAGAGAATCAAATTTACCTTGTGTAACCATTCCAAGAACACCTATTTCAACAACGGGAGAATTGTCTTTTAATTGTGTATCGTAAAATAAAGGCAGCAACATAAATGAGTTTGAGCATACGCGGTTGTAAGTTTCGCCTAGGCTTATATTTGAAAATATTGCTTGGAGAAAGAGTAGTGGTTGTGTGATTTTCACTTGTTGCTAGCATGTTTACAATAGGTTGAAGTCTTGAAGGCAGATCAAGAACTGAATGTAGGTGGGAGTATTTATTTGAGATTTTTGAAAAAAAGTTAATCACTTTCACATAATGAATTACTGTACCTACCCAATGTACCTCTATCAGTCAATAGATAAGAACGAAGCAAATCATCTTATGCATGCATGTGATTAAAGTCTTTTCTTTTTGATACATCACATTTCATATACAGTACCAATAGTACTCCCTATCTTGTTTTTTAACGATCGTACTTACCAGTTACTAGTGGTAAATTTGTGTATATTTTGAAGTGTGAAAGAAAACAAAAGAAAGAAAACAAAAGAAAGTGTGTCTAATTGTTTGTTGGTTAATTTGGCGTGTGACACGGGGTAAATTATGAGACAAAAGTTATAGACGGACAATGTTAACATCCATGCAAAAGTAATTTTTTTTTTTTTTTTTTTTTTTTTTTTTTTTTTTTTTTTTAACGGCATAATATTATTAAAAAAAAAAAAAAAAAAAAAAAAAAAAAAAACAAAACTAGCAAAGAGCTAGAAATACATAGGCGATTTTAACCAATCAGTCTAACTACTAATCTTACGACCTCTAAACTTAAGCCATGAGAAAGAATACAAACGAATATTATCGAAGATGTCACATTTCCTCAAAGAATGAGAGCTAAATGTAACACTGTTGCGATACCTCCAAATCAACAATAGCGTAGACACAACAATGATAACATACGATGCTTCTTCTTTTTACGAATGGGCCACGAATTCAACCAATCTTTCCAATGAGAATTAGAAGTGAACAAAGGCTGGAAGGGTCGCACCATACTCGAACAAGCCTCCAAATACTCAAAGCAACCTCGCACTCGAAAAAGATATGCTGACATGACTCCACGTTGCATGTGATTACACGAAGGGCATGAAATCGTGTGAATTTCAATCCCTATAGCAGAAAGATTCAACATGTGCGGGAGCCTATCCAACCTTAAACGCCATAAGAAGATGTTGAATTTACGAAGGAGAACTTTATCCCAAATGGCTTCGAGGTCCAAAGAAGGCAAAAGAAGATTATCAATATGGCGACGAGGGACTTCTTGAAAGATGGGACTTCTTGGTCCAAGCTTTACTTCACTCTGAGGATGATAAGTTGGATTCTAAATGATGGTGTGTGTTATGTGGCTAGTAATGCTTGGTCCTCTTTGCTTTCTAGGTTTAAATAGTGAGGTTGAGCCCCTATTTGGATAATAGGGGTAAAAAATCACAAAATGTAGCTAGTTGGGTATATCAGCTTCATTTTGGAGTAAGGGTGCTATAACCTTCATGATGATGCCTAGTAAATTGATCACATTGATTATTGTGGTTGGAGGTTGAATGGTCTATGATGGTAGTTTACTTAGGAAATGTAATCATGTGGTTATGGTATTTGGTGAATAATGGTGAACTTCTTGCTAAACCTGTCTGATATTGGATGAGATGTTTCAGACATCTATGTTTAGTTGTATCTGAGATAATTATATATTTATGCTTTATCTTTGATAGCTTTAGTTATCAGTTGTATTAGAGATTTTGGACATGTCTCGGTTATTTGTTGTAATTGGTTGAGATTAATGTATATGTTAACCATTTCAACAAAAAAACTTACCGGCCATAGACTTTAATACAGTTAATGTTAACATCAGTGTCGGTTTTGACTCAGCCTGTCGGGTTGATCCGGTTTAAATTAACCCGTTTTTTACTAGAACGGCTCAACCGGTTGAACCACCTAGGTCGAACCGGGTTTCAAAACATTATGTTTAATCCCAAAATCCTCAAACTTTTACTATTTTTCGTTTATAACCCATAAACTTTTTTTATCATTAAAACTATGTGCCGCTACAAAATCTTATTGTTATGCATGGTTACTCATCTAGTATTTAAAAAGTCTATGAGACAAAAACAAAGTGGCCTTGACTATCAATACAAATGCATGCATCATTTCATTGTACACATCTCTACCGTCCATGTGTAGAAAACTTTCATATAGTTTCTAGTTTTGCGCATCATGATTAAATTATTTACATTGGGTTTACTGCCAAGTGAAAGTTATCAAAATATTAGTCGCGTATGCATTCGCCCGAGTCACCATAGATGTCGGCCAGAGTTCATATGTTGCCCAGGAATCGCCGATATATCGCCCAGATTCAAATCGATCTCCATTTAACATTTCAATACGTAAAGATGTCGCCAAGAAGAATTGTGGACACATGTACGGTCACAAATATATCCTAAAATGAATCTAATGGTTGATTTTTTAAAGTTCATTTGTAAAAAATAGGAGCGAAGTCCAATTTTGTAAAATAGTACTGTAATGAAAATGAGTCGTTTAAATTTTTTTCTTAAAAAAGGTTATTAGTTAAAAGTGAGCAAAAGTGGCCTGCTTTTTCAACATTTAAAGCAAAACAGATATAAAAAATTAGGGATTGGTTATACACACCTCCTAAAATGATATTGACATCACGAGTAAGGATCCACTGAAAATATTAGGGGTAAAGTGCAAAAATGGTCCTTAACGTTTCACAAATTTGCAAAAACGGGACCGAGACAAAAAGTAGCGCAAAAAAGCCATCCACGTTCCAGATTTTCGCAAAATTGCCACTGAGAGCCATTTTCCGTTAATTTCAGTGTTAAGTGTCACGTATTTGAGGGTAGTATCGTCATTTAACCATTTCCCGCCAATAACTTAAGTTTCCAGTGTTTTGTTTTACAAATTTAGTCCTTTAGAGCAATACTTTATATACGGGTATCAATTTCTTCCAAGCAGAACATTAATTTCACAGGTAAAGATCTTGAGAATGGTTAAGCTTTGGCAAAATCGTGCACGCAGTACCCCGATACCTGATTTAGGAATCCTTTATAGTAAGAATACTCTGTTCCATTTTAATGTTTTCCATTTAAACTTGTTATTGTTGTCGGAAGTAATTGATGTTTTATGTGTTCCACAGATTTGAATGAAAAGGTGTTTTCTTTGCAAATCCATCACAATGGTGAATTCACCTCAAAACCAGGAAGAAGATATCTCTTTGGAGATACAGATTGGTTTGACGGAATTCACTCTGACGTTTTCTCCATGGAATTATTGGGCGAAATGTTAGAGGATTTAGGTTACTCGGATAGTACCCTTATGTTTACTCACTTTAGGATACCTGGGGAGTCACTGGATGATGGTTTGCTACCACTAAAGTCTGACGAAGATGTGAAGACACTTCTGGAGTATGTTCCTATATTTACACAATTGGATTTGTATATTGAAACCGGTGTTTCAATTGTTGAGTGTGAGATGATGGATCGAATGATGACTAAGGGCAAGGGTGTGGTGATAGAAGAAATAGTGGATGATGATATGAATGAGGCTGCTGAAAAGGGTGTTGATGGTGAGACTGGAAACAGTGGGAAATTACTATTGTTAGAGTGGCATAAAGAGTGGCATAAGACAAGACAACCTGAGAAGGCTGGACCTGTTTTTGATACTGATTCTGACAGTGACTTCCCACCAACATTTTGTGCCCAAAAAACGATTGCAGGTCATACAAAAAGGATGAGTGATGAGTTTCAATTCAGAAGGTTATTGGGAGAGATTGACCAAGACTTGACTGTGGAGGATTCAAGTGAGGAATCTACAGGTTTGCTCGATTTTTATGATCTCGATTTTGATGATGCGTATTATGCTGACGCAAGTGATGAAGAGGTTGAACAAGAATGGCATGGTGATCCATACCATTTAGTTGATGTACCTGAACCTGAAGAGTTGCATGCGATTGAAGAGCCTCAAGAGCCTGAAGAGATTAGTGACATGTTTGCTGAAATAGATCAAGCATTGGATGAACTTGATGACGTTGTTGCAGCTGGAGAAGGAATAGAGGTGTATGCTCTTCAGGGGCGGATGTACATGCAAGCCAGGGGTAGCGGTCGCTACCCTTGAACTTTTACCCGGTAGTGGAATTTTTGGCCATTTTTTGGCCATTTCGCGACCCCTGAAACAAATTTTTGCTACCCCTAAACAAATTTTCGTATTTCGCTACCCCTAAACTTGGCTCCTAGTTCCGCCCCTGATGCTCTTTATGCTGAACTAATTAGTTTCAGTTTGCTTCCACTTGTGGATGTTGATGGTGATGATGGTGAACAAAGAGTTCGTGATGAGGATGTGATTCTAGATGAGCAGTGTGATGCAGTAGTTGGAGATGGTGAACAAAGAGTTTGTGATGTGGCTGTGATACCAGATGATCAGTGTGCTGTAGTAATTGGAAATGGTTAACAAAGAGTTTCTGATGTGGCTGTGATACCAGATGGAAAAAATGGAGTTGGTCACGATGGAGTGATCACAGAGGACAAGTTTGAAGACCAAGGAAGATCAATCAAGAGGCGAAGACTGATGGCTGACAAAAAACCCAAGGACGATGCTGACAAGAATCCCAAGGATGATGCTAAATAATGGTTATGCTTTTATGTTTAGGTCAATAAGTTGTTGTGATTCTGCTATGGTCTTTTAGTAGATCATTTATAACAATTTTACTTTATTAATGTTTATGTATCGGTTATGTAATCTTAACTAGGTTCAATGGTTGCATAACATGTTATCAAATCTAATGGAAGCCAAAAAAACTAGGCAATTTTGGGATGTGTATGTTGGTAACCCAAACGTTTATCATTTATTACCCAAAACACGCCTAAAACACATTTTCACATGTACTTACCACGCCTATTTATAGCCTATACCCCGAGTAACTTCCTCATTCATCCAGTAAACAAACACAGTAAAATTTTTTGAATCAAATTTGCAAAAGAATGTCTCAATTTGTCCTTCTTGAGGAGCTTGCTAGGGCTGCTAACTCAACCGAGTTACCATACCAGATGACGGTCTTTTTTGCTAGGGAGACGGAGCGTGATATCAAGTATGCCAAAGATCTGTTTGTGGCATATCAAGAGTTGCTTGATATTGTCGTTCAAAGGAACAAGATGATGGCTGAAATGGAACTTGTGCGTCCCTCGGTGCAGATGTTCAAATGCTTGGTGTTCTTGAAGAAGCTTCAAAAGTCAGATGTTATCGAGCTTTTGGAGTTGAAGAAGAAGATGGCAGAAGCGAAGCTCAAGCTCTTCAACAAGCACGCATTTGTCAAGGGACTTTAGAGTTTCTTTCATGCTCATCTATGTTTTGAATGTTCCTTTAATGTTTCCCTCCTTTTTATCAAAGTTATGTTTGAACTTTAACCCATTTTAATGATATATTATGTTTTGTTATGTTTCTGTTATCAATTTGAATGAATGTTAATGTCATGTTATGTGTTTGTTGTGTTGATTTATTATGGTTTGCTTGTCAACCATTGGCCATTTTTGCAAAAGTCAACCATAATGTTATTTGCAAAAGTCAAACTTGATTGCCAATTTGGGTAATTTTGGGTATTTTGTGCCTGCACATTACTTTGAATGTGGTTACACGAATATTCAATGGTTACACGGATAGTCAATTAGATCCAATTTGGGCAATTCTGGGTCTTTTGGTGCATGTACAATCATGTGCAAAAGTCAAACATGATTGTCAAAATGGACAAGTCTGGGTGTAAATATAACTACTGCATTACCATTCATTTACCATTCACAAGCATACCATTTACCATCAAAAGATCGGGGTACATACACAACTAAAACTAACAAACCAACAAACAAACTACACTAATTGCCAAAAAATGGCCAGACACCTTCATCAAAAGAAACATCCTCCAACAACGACGACACAAACCCATTCGCATCACCGGCATCATCCACAGGCGGCGGCAGGCCCTGGGTAGGCGGCAGCAGGCTCTGGGGAGACGGCATCACACTCTGGTAGTCCTGGTACTCCGGCTGATCAAACGTTGTAAGATATGCCGAGGTGATGGTGGGGTTCATGGGGTTTTTTCTTTTTCTGTTTTTCCGGCTTCTACCTCCAACAGGGATGTCCCGGAGCACGCCGCCATGGGTCCAGTGTCTACGGCAGCTACGGCAAAAGTGACGCGGCTGCGATGTGTTGTAGTTGTTGTAGTAACAGAACTTTGTGTCTTCTGAATGACAACGTGGACATTGGAGTTGTTGTGGGGGATGTGTCACAGTTGTTGTGGTCACAAACGTTGAAGTTTGTTGGGGTGCTGGTGGTGGTCGTTGTCGTTATGGTGGTGGTTATCATGGTTGTGTTTTCTGACATTTGAGTTGATTGCATTCTTGTTGTGATTCTGCTACGGTCAATGCGAGTCGTGGTGGAGAAGATATGGGTTGTAGGGGGGTTTATGGGGGTAGGTGTTTGAAAATAACTTAGCAAATTTAACCATTGAGGTTTAATCACATTGATACCAAGCACAGAGGTGATTATGGCGGCAAATTTAATAAGTATGAACAGTGAAATGACGATACTACCCTCAAATACGTGGCACTTAACGCTGAAATTAACGGAAAATGGCTCTCAGTGGCGATTTTGCGAAAATCTGGAACGTGGGTGGCTTTTTTTGCGCTACTTTTTGTCTCGGTCCCGTTTTTGCAAATTTGTGGAACGTTAAGGACCATTTTTGCACTTTACCCAAATATTAGTAAATATTAGTTAGAATAAGAAATTTAAACTATTAGATCAATCATCAAAGGTTAGGATCAAGGAGTCGCATAATTGTAATAAACATCTTAATTAACCATGCTTAGGGTTTGTTTGTTAAAATTTTATATAAAGTCATGTTTAATTAATAGGTAACTTAATGCAGAAAAACTCAGTTTTATTACTTAATATTTTAAGTAATCTTTCTTTATTAAGTCACAAACAAATAGTTTTTGTATGATTTAATAAATTCAGATTTTTTCATATTAAGTCAATTAATTCGATTTCAAACACCAACTTAATAAGAGACCGGAGGGTAAAAACGAGGACATGATTTTACTCATAAACATTTTTTTAATATTTAATCGGTGTCTCTTAATTTGATAAGCACCAAATTATTGGAGTTTCACCCATAAACATTTTTTTTTTTAATATTTAATCAGTGTCTCTTAGAGGGTGTTTCTTTTTTATGTTAATGAGTCTTAATGGAGAGATAGTGATGGGGCCACATATATAATATGTTTCTTTTTTTGTTAAATGGTCTATATGAGGAGAGGAAGCAAAGGGTGCTCCTCCCCATTAAGACTCATTAACAGAATGAGGCCCACCCACTTAATCCAGATAAAAAAAGAAACTAGCCCTGATAAGCACCAAATTATTGGATGCATTGAACAAAGAGATTACTTAGATGCATGATTTTACTTTGCGATGCATAGTACGTCATTTGTTAATTTGATCGATCTAGTGTATAGTTAGAGGGAGAGGTGTATGCTCGCCATGTCAGCTCGTCGTCCGACGTGGAGCTCGCCGAAGCTCGCCACCACACCGGGGGAAGCTCGTCGTGGCTCATTGGAGGCCTCCTCCTCACCCAGACGACGAAGCAAACGCCTGACACCATTTGATAAAAAAGAGAGTGCATGCATTAAAATATTACAAACGGTAATATTACCGTTTAAATCACAAACGTCTTTTTTTTTTTTTTTTTTTTTTTTTTTTTTTTTTTTTTTTGATTTTGATTTTAAAAATTTTACAACCCCTATAAATACTAAACCATTTTCACATAGTTTCATCACTACAATTCAACAATATATATCTTCTTAACTCAACAAATATATAAGTTTCATCACTATGTCTCAAAACCCGAACGAACCCGGTTATTTCACAACCCTCCTAAACTCAAACCAACGATACGGGGGATCGTCAAACACTTCTACTCCCTCATCGCAAAATTCCCCACAACCTTCATCGCCATATGGTTCACAACCTTTCAATCCGATGGACGTTTATAATAATCTACAAATTGCGTTGCAACAATCGGGGTTCGTTAGTCATTCTCAACGAATGTTGCCACCACAATTTTTTAACCCGTCTCAAGCATCCTCATTCCCAGCTCATCAATCACAACTGCAAGTCGAAACACAACCTCAGGTCGACCCTCAGTTTAAAGTCACCGGCCAAAGGTAGAGGCAAGAAAACCAAGGCCGTCAAAGGAAAAAAAGTCGTAAATTTAGATGCCGACAATGACGACGACTTGGAACTTGCAGGTCAAACGCGTGTGAATCGGAAATGGTCCAAGGCCGAAGAAAAGCTTCTTGCGGAAACTTGGATAGAATTTCTCAAGACAAAGATATGAGGAACGACAAATCTGACGAATTCTTTTGGAACGAAATTACAGAAACGTTCAATCAGCAAACTGTGGATGACCCTAGAGGCAAGAATATGCTTACCGGGAAATGGACGAGGATGAACGACAACTGCCAAAAGTTCAACGCTATATATAAGCATTTGGGGCGTCGAAGTGGTGAGAATGAGCATGATCAAATCAACAATGCCAAGACGAGTTTCGCAGAACGCTTTGGTGCGAGGGGTTTCACGTACGAGCATGTTTGGGAGAGAAATTACAAGAAATGGAATGCTGAGGGTCCGTTGGACGTTTCTTGTCTCGAGGATATATTCGGGCCGGACGCACGACCTCGTCCCGAAAGAGCCAACAAACGAGGAGGAGGAAGGAAGAAAGGGCCTTGGAAATGCAGGAAATGCAGATGCTCATGCTAGTTCCCAACGTGGTTACTGACCCGGTCAGAGCCGAAATCATTCGCAGGAGGCAAGCAAAAATAACAAAGAAATACCAACAACTCGATGAGGATGCCGATGAGTAAAATGTTTAATATGCATGTAGTGTCGTTTTTTATATTTTCGTATTGTTTTTTTATTTAATTTTTGTATCGTTATTTTTTTCCCGTATTGTAACTTTTTTTAATTTGAAGAAATAAATTTATTTTGGTGTGTTATTTTTAATTTTTGTGTAATGAATTTAATTTATTTAGTGAAATAAATAAAAAAATAAAGGTGTAAGTGGTGGGCCCCAAATGAGTAAGTTGAGGTTAGTTATGAGTGAGGAGGAGTTAGTTGTGAAGAGGTGTTGGGGTGATGTGGCACCCGTGGGCCCCAAATGAGGAGGTAATACCTCCTCACCACACCTCTCCCTCTTAGATGCATGGGCTTTTAATAATTACATATACTTATGTCAATTTGCAATATATAAGCAGACGAATATCAAATTGCATCCTCTTTAAACCAATGCATTTTATCACAGATACATATTCGATTTTAAAACACTACTTAGGCATCTATTTATATCATCGAGCAAGGATGAACGTCGGCCTTAGTAATCCGACGGTGCCGAGTGGAAGGGTCGTCGTTCGATAAACGGACTAAAGTTACTCTAGATGCATCTAATAATATGTATGCAAATTATGTTGTTCTTTTAAAGTCGATGCATACGTGTTTTTTGCCCATGCATCTGTTTGCATATAATAATATGTACGTCTGCATATGTTCTTTAATTTCATTAAAAAACAAAAGCTCCAATAATGTCCATGCATCTATTTCAACCTACAAAACATAAATGCATCCATGTTTTCGGATACTTGCATGAGTTACATCGGAGGTCGATGCATGATCCATCAACATATTTCATGCATCTTCTTACGTGATTTGTGCTTGCACTTGGTTGAAATATATGTTGTATATCATTGCATCTATTAAAGTCGATGCATCCGTTGTACATACATGCTGTATGTCGTTGTATCTATAATGCACCTATTTGAAGTAATATTGACAGCGAGAGACATGAATTGTTGGTTTCTATTTTGTATGAAAAAAATAGAACTAAGAATACATGCAAGAAGTAGATGCATGGCTTGTTTTAGTATGACGGTGATGATCAGATTAAAAATATGAATGGATTCAACGTAGTGATATTGTTTTTTACTATATATGATGTGGTTTGAGAAAGTTAAAAACTTTAATGATTCGTCCACCATTTTTGTAGGGATTTAATCACAAAAAAGAAACCGTATTTTGGTTGAGACAATTATACCCCTCAAACCACTTTATAAATGAGTAGTTCATATCATTTTTTATTTTTCTTATTTTAAGTTTTTTTCATATTTGATCCTAACTTTTGGCATTCCATATTTTTTATTTTATTTTTAAAATTTTGTTTTTGTTAATAAACTATATAATCAAAAGTACGGAACATAAAATATAAAGTTTGATAAGTTAAAAGTTTTGAGAGACGGTACGAAACAAAAAACGATAAAAAACTATGTTTCACCGGAGTAGGTGAATGTGAATGAGAAGGGTGATGCCATTAACCACTAAAGGGTACTAATAACAACACCCAAAATTCATGACATAAATTATATGCAACTCTTCAAACTATAAGAACAACAAGAAGTAAAAACAACACCAACAACAATCACACTCAATATAAAATAATCAAACACCTACGCATTATAATTTCTTTCCAATGAATGATCTTGTTGATGATCAATCAGACTCTAAAAAAAGAAGATGTCCAATCGTGATGCATGGAGATACTCATTCAAAGTTATTGGAGTACAAGATTAGGAATGAACTTAAAAGCTTGCTGGACGCCGCACTTATCCATTTGTTCGACAACTCAAACAGTGTGGCTTCAGTTACAACAACTCGTGATACAAAAATCAAAAGTGTGTGTGTAAATGAAAATACATGGAAGATTGTCATCATACGAGTCTTTTTTTTTTTTTTTTTTTTTTAAATTTTATTTATTTATTATTATTATTATTATTATTTTTTTAAGTTTTAGTGATGCAATTCTTTACCTGTGAGGGACTGGTCCCAACTGTTCTAGAAACAACCTATGAGGGACTGGTCCCACCCTCGTGTTAATAGGTTGTTGTGGAAAGAACCCTTTATTAGAACAGTTGTAGTGCTCGCCGAGGGAGCTAGGAGCACGCTTGTTTCTAGAAGAGTTCATCGACGCCAAATGTGAAGAATATCAATTGTAGTTTATTCATATGAGGGTGGACCAGTCCCTCACAGGTTTCCGCTAGATCTAACCTTGAAAGGGACAAATTGAGGAAGGCTAATTAGAGCACAAAGACGATCTATCATGGCAACCTAAACCTAGAAACTAACGGGCCAAACCCAACGGCTTGCGGGCCTTTATTATCTAACACATGTGACAATTCCGAGTTCCAAGACCACCTAGTCCAATACTGATTGAAAGGTTTTTTGCTTGTGTCGTAAAATAAAAGTACAACTATATATAGGTTTGAGCATATGTGTTTGTGTGAGTTTCGCCGAGGCTTATGTCTGAAAATATTTTTTGGAGAAACACAAGTGGTTGCATGTTCAACACTTGGGGCTAACATATTAAGATTTCTACGTGGTTCTACGATGTTGGAATATGTGTGTGTGTGTGTGTGTTTTGTGTGACTAAGTTTAAGATGAAGAATGATGAAATGTGTTGGGAGTGTAGATGTATAGTAGTAGATGAGTTTGTTAGAATTGAATGAATTATAATTATTTGGCATTGAACTGCACGTGCCCAACTGCCTCATATATGCATGACTACTCATAAACTTTCTAGCTCGCTACTCTTCAGTCACTCAGACGCGTACACTGAATAGTAATTATAACCACACCATAGCTATATATGGTGCTGATTTATTGCACTTGTCTATTCACTAAATGAGATATGTGCCAAACATCAGTAATTGAAGCCAACCTCACTACCTAACAAATTTATTGAGTTGGCATTCTTATAATATCAACCATGTTAAGTAGCTAATAGTCTAAACTAGCAATCTTTACTCTATTTGATCGAAATGGTATCTCGCTTATACTAGTTAAAATATTAACCACAGGGTCATATAAACTTTTTATCAAACTTCATTACGAAACAGATTATTTTAAGATGACATAGTAGGGTACATTTAGTTGCAGACAAACATAGTAAGGTACATTTAGTTGCAGACAAGTTTTTATAGTTTTCGCATCTTTTTTATAGTTCAAAGATATCTGTGCAAAGATTCGTTAAACCAAATTTATACACTAATTTGATGTCGTGGTTGAAGATAGGCTATCAAACCAAAACGTCAACTTTGAAGATTGGTGCCTTCGCTAAAGATGGTCTTATGTTTCAAAATAATAGTTTTGCAATCAAACAAAGCCAAATACAAAATTATATAGTAGCACATGATTGTGTTGTTTCAATATTAAGTTTTTGTTTTCGCTCAATAACTTTGAGACAAAGTAAGTATTTATAAAGGTAAGCCAACCAATAGTCATTTGTTAATTTCTTTTATAGTTTTTGTTCTCAAAAGTGAACTTTAAAAAACTAATGTCACAGCATTTGGTATGGTTTCAACCACCCACTGCTAAAGGATATGAATGAGGTTAAAGATAAAAAAAAAAAAAAAAGCAAGTGTTGACATGAAGAACTCAATCCCATTTCCATACAACAAGTGATCAATGGTCTATCCATATACACTTGCATCAATGGTCTACCCATATAGGTTGCTAGTACCATCATTAATTCATTATCACAAGAGTGATAGACACCAAAGCCAAAGCAAACATTAAAGGAAACACAATCTCCTTACACAAACTAACCAGCATTACACGTTGGACAAAAACAAACCACATTTGCAAATTTGGATTGAGCTTTTCTCTAACCTAGTTTAATTAAGAACACCTTAATACAGATTCAAGCACGCCTTTGCTGAGACACGAGAAATGAAGGAAGGCTAGAACATGTAAATTCGAATGGTATAGACAAATGGTAAAACTTTGAAGCAAAATATAGATGAACGTATATGGACTTAATGAGTGATGTGGACCTGTTGACAATCAAAACATAATTAGTTCCTTTTGGAAACAAAACTTCCGACGATTATGTTCTCCCTTTAAGTTCTATCTTAGAAAAATTAAGAGAAGTTATGATTAGAGAACCACGGATGGAGGGTTAATGGCTGACTAGAGAGTTAAGCTATTACTAATTAACTAGTACATAATTGTCAAACACCCACTTACAAAAAGCATAGAGACTAAGATAACTTACTGATTACTAGGGTCTTCTTTTATATCATGACTATCATGAGTCGAGTCATGAGTTAAACTTTATGATTTCGAGTCGAGTCGTGAGTTAACAACTATGAAATCAAGAAAGATAAATTTCCAATTTAGAAATAACTTGCAGAATTATAAGAAAATGAAATTATGAAAGTCCAAAGATGGGCAGGTTGGGCACGGGTCAAAACAACAAGGTCAGATTGTGTTGACCCTTTTTGACCTTTTTGCAGTTGAAATTTGTCACACGTTAGACAAACAAGCTTGTAGTCATCGTCAAAAGAAGTGAAATACAATCTGAAAGCTGTTTTTAGGATGCATGTCGAAACATATGTTATGAGATCCCTGGTTAGACAACCTCTTATAGTCACCGGTGGTAGGGTTCCACAGAATAAAAGAAGAGCTGCTCGACGACTATGCTCAAACAAAGTGGCTTGGGTAGAGCAACTCCTGTAACAAAAATCAAAGTACATGTGCGTGTAAGTGGATTTACACATGGAAGATTGTCATCCTACAAGTCTTTTTTTCATTTAAACACTTTTATTCAGTTACTTAATTAATGGAAAAAGAAGGTTACAAATATTATTAGTTTGGGTTTGTTGTTTAGATTGATTTTTTATGTAACAGACATGCAATGCAATCTAATATATCAAAAAAGTAACAATATGTATAACACATGTACACAAGGGCATACTTGCCAACCCTATAGCACCACACGCATAACATACTTTTTAAACTCCGATCCATTTTGTTCCAATTATATAGCTACAAAACAAATAGCACCCATTTCATCCAACCGGCCACAAACGCACCCATTTTATAAGCAATGATAATGATAAAAAAAAAAATTGTTATTAGTTAAAAGTAAGCAAAAGTCAATACAAATGATTTTACAATGGTTGGCTTTTTCAACACATATAGCAAAATAGATGTATTAATTATCCATATTGTGACGTAAATTATATGCAACTCTTTGAACTAGTTTTATGTGTGCAAAACAAAAATACAAACTACAACATAAAGAATTAGACCTGCTTGTTACAATTCCGAGACCACCTATTTCAACAACGAAAGAAATGTTCTTTGCTTGTGTATCATACAATAACAACATAAACAAAGATGGGTTTGAGAATTTGCAATGGTCTGAGTTCTGTTGAGGTTTTTGTTTGAATATATTTCTTGAACAAACAGTTGTGTGACCAACACTTGAGGATAACATACTGATGACAATGGTTCTACGGTGGAAGATGGTGAGTGTAACGTATGTGTGAATGATAAATGGTGTTGGTTGTATACTTGTATGTGTGTTTCTATGTTGAAAATAGGTATTGATGGTGTAAGTATTAATAAGAATCAAGTGTGTAGGTGAATAGTATTTAATTTTTTCAAATGATAAATAAATGAGGATTGATGTATGTATTTCACTTTTAGGTGAGATAGCATACTACACACGAAAATACATCATTGCTTACTGTCAAAGGCATGGTAGTATTAATTTCAAACCAAAATTATGAAACATCCTCATCACACTTTTTATCTTACATAAATCAACATCTCACATTTATTTTCAGGAAAAGTAAGTTTACACAGACTTACGATATGTCAAGTAAATGCTCTTTCCTAAGCCATTGGTGGTTGTTCAAATTTACAACAAATAGACATGATCAGTGGTAAGAAAGTAAAAATCATGCAGATAAATCAGCAAATAGACATGGCTTGAAAAGACAAATTAGCTTGCTTCTTGCCTCAGGACATATGTACAACTTTTTTAACTTTTAATAGTGTATATATATAAGCTGTAGACACTGTCATCCTATAAGGTTGCTTATATGACCGATCATAATCCTTCTTTAGTGGCATTAATATGCATGTATGAGTTAGGTGAAAAAGAAAGAAAAGGACATACAGACTTGCTCAATACATGTAATATCGGCTACACATTCATTTTAGTGTGTGGTTTGAAGAAGTCATGAAAACGAGAAGTAATCAAAATTCGTATTTCACAAAAGCAATTTGGTGATAGAGCTGCATTGTGAGGTAACTTTAATAAGATGATGAATTGGAAAAAATAAGAAGTGCAGGCTTCTTAGTTTTGGACTTCAATCAGTGGCGGAACTACGAAACTTGACCCAGGGAATCGAGGAATAAAGGATGTACATGTCAATAACTGATCCATGCATAAAAAACTTTAACATTTTTGGTAAAACGAACAGAAAGTGGCCGGACGCATGCATGCATAGATTAAAATCATAAAATGTAAAACGCAAGTTTTTTCTACGGTATTCAACACATGTTAAGTTTAAATTAGTTGTGCCATATGCGTAACACTTTTACCATGCATGACAACTGATTTTAGTAATGGTCTTTAATTAGAAAAAGACTTGTGTTGTTCATTCTCTTTCAAATCTAAATTTTGCGAAAATTCAAGGAACCTGTTGTAGCAAAGAGAAGTGAGATTGATTATATTAAGTCAAAGAAAATAGCAAGATTGATTATATCTAAATAAAAATACACAAACGTTCATAGCTTTTTTAGAAATTAGCGCAACAACAATCACACTGAATATGAATATGGAACAGAATCAAACACCCACACTTTATAATTTCTGGTCCAATGAATGATGTTGTTCATGATCTCTAAGTAGGTTGCAAGTAGCGAAAATTTAGGTCAAGAATTGTGTTTAAGTTTAGCTCCGCTTACGGTTGCAACTCCTACTCGTGCACAACAGAAAGACTTATAAAAAGTTATTGGAGACAAGTCTCGAAATCGTGTAACGCCACTTATCCATCTGTTCGACAACTCAAACAATGTGGTGTCGGTTACAACTATTAGCCAATCCATATATGTGGCTTTAGCCCATAGTTATTGTAAGATGGAGAGTAATAAGCTAATGTTGTAATGTTTGTTGTCTTATTTCATAAACTCATATGCCCCTATATAGGCTACAATAATACAATACAGCAAGAACATTTAAAGTACAGCTTATGCTCCACTAATGACAGCTAATGCTCCATTGATGATGAGCTTATCCGTATCCCTTAACACTTTCTCGCAGTCTGAGCTGCGAAATCACGAAAGCTCGGACTGAAGAAGAAAACTAATAAAACAAAATAAAACATTAAACCAAAGTAAAACGAGATAACCCAAAGTATCCCCTATTCTAATTTTTTGTTTACGGATAACCAAAGTATCTCAAACAGTCGTCTCGGGAATAAGAACCCTAGATTCGACACCAACAAAAGTCGTCTCGAGAATAAGAACCCTAGATTCGACATAAAAAAAACAATTAAATAACTTTTTTTTTTAATAATAAAACTCATGCACTAGAAAAACATAAAAAACGAAAGTTAGTTATAAAACTTCAACCCCCAAAGAACCTTCCGAACAAACGGGGCGTGTCTGCCAACCAATTATTTCACTTAGCTTGTTATATTTCCTTTCTTCCATTTTCCTTTCATCTATCATCTTTCTTACACATCTTTTCCAATAATATCTTTGAAATAAAAATAAGAGAACATATAACGAGAATAAGTAAACAACTTCGACTGGCAATCATGAATGCCAACGATCGAAGTAGAAATGTGGCGACTTGCTTTCACAAAACCAACGGTCGACCACAAGAACCAGCAACCGAATATTTACTATGATTGATATTGTAATTAGTTTGGTCTTATCATTAGCTGAAGAATATACACGACAAGAATAATTGTATAATGTTTGCTTTATTGCTTGATGGTCACAATTACAATGAGAGGACCAATATATATGGACAATATAAGAGCTTATTTAGGTAAATACTAATTACCCATTACAATATGATAAGTCCAAATCTCAACTCAAGTTATTAATTGCTGCATCTACAACATGTTTTGATCATGTATATTGGTGTTTTACCTCATCGAAGTAGTGATCTCTTATGTTCTTGAGAATTTCTGGCCATGTTGTCAGCCCCCTTTTCAAATAATGACGAACTAATCTGTTTCCAAATTAAAAAAGTTAATAATAGTAGATCGCTAAATGTTTGCAGCTGTCCTCAAAATCTGGGACGCCAGCGCTTCTGGTACATTACCATTATTGGCCGGTCCCACTATCAAAGCCCATTCAAGGTCTGTGCCAGAGCTGGTTGCTATACTTTCTTCCAATATGACCTGCATAAACAAATTGTAAAAACAAAGTCATAAATTGGAAGACTCCAAAAAACATGGACAACAAGTTCTTTGAAGGCCTACAAAACATAATAACGAAGTGTTTAGAGCTCAAATAAGATATGTGGAGATATCTCTGGATCAGGCAATTGCGTTTCTCGTTCTTCAAAAAGGGACGCTTATTTAGAGGATACATCAAAGAAAAGGTAGAAGCTTTTGAGAAAATCAGGCTGCAGGACTACTTGCAGATGGAAAAGTAACAGTTAGTAAGTTAAAGGAAGACAACTCCAAGCTACGCTATGCTCTTGAACAGAGCATGACTAGACTTGATAGAATATCTGTGGTTCCTTTTGACAGGTCAGTTTGTATTGCTTTTTGTAATTCAATTACTCTTGAACTTTAGAAAGCCCCTCCCTCTCTGCACTTGTCATGTATCATGTGTTGTGTTTGTTATGATAATTAGGCCGCTAGGTATATTATATCCCAAACGATTTAGCTAATGCTCCATTGATGATGAGCTTATCCGTATCCCTTAACATGTTAAGGGATACGGATAAGCTCATCATCAATGGAGCATTAGTTGTCATTAGTGGAGCATAAGCTGTACTTTAAATGTTCTTGCTATATTGTATTATTGTAGCCTATATATGGGCATATGAGTTTATGAAATAAGACAACAAACATTACAACATTCTATTACTCTCCATCTTACAAGGTATGAAAGCACTAAAAGATCCTATCCCTAAATCCTAAAACAGCCTCTCCTCACCCTAAACAGCCGCCGCCTCCGGCCGCTGGCTATACGCCGGAGGTTCGGAGGGCTCCCTTTACAATCTTAAATCTCTTTCATATTTTATCTTCAAAGAAAATCCACCTCCACCACCCCCAAAAGGTAGCGTGTACCTTCTCTTTATTCCCCGATCAATCAAATCCTATCAAAACAAATCTTGTCTTTCCGATTCAATCAACCCTAGTTACACTCTCTTTGTACGATCCTTAAACCCTTCCCATCTTCAGTTTTTCCTTTAGGACCAAATCAATTACATAAGAATGTATAGGTAACACTAACATGATAACAGAAAAATTAAACAATCTTGAAGATAATATCTATTCAGGCATATTATTTTGGGTAACATAGTGAAATGTAAATCATGTTACCAAACTATAATTGCAGAGCTATTGACGTTTATAAGTACACAACGACTTCCCTTTTTTGTTTTCTGTATATATGTTGCGACACTATTATAGGCCATTGGTGTTTGGTTCTATTGTTGTGGTAATCGAGTATCTAATCCGGTTTCAAACTTATACGAGTCTAGTACCACAAAGGCGTGTTTGTTTAAGCTTATATATAATAGCGGGCTATTGGCTTATGTAAATAACTCTTGTTTAGTATATGCCACATCTGAAATTTTTCTAATGATGCATACAATAGGAAAATTAAGGAAGTATTTTAATTTAATAGGAAAATTAAAAGTTTAGTGCCTACAAAAGAAAAAGGTGGCAAGTTCAATACTTTTTTAGACCATTAGCCCCTAGTATGGAAGTCTGTCTTTTCATGTTATGTGGCCATGGGATGATTTGACTCTAATTATTTGGTGCTTAATATATTTTACTTATTATTGAAAAAAAAGGTGTAAATAACATAGGAGAAAGTAGAAATGGAGTTAAGTACCACCAAAACATTCATCAAAGTCACCATAATATTGTTTTCATACACTATTGCAAACCCATCGCCTATCCATTCATCAAAGTCATACCAGTCATCACTTACCCATCGCCTACTAGTCATCTACCCCATCTAATTGTTTTTACAGAACTAGACCATAGGAATTACAGTTGATGTACCAACATCTCTTGACAAAGAGTAAGAAAAAAGAGCATATCTCCATTAGAAGATAACAAAACTTAAAAATGTATAACACACCGACCTTGACAATATAAATCCGAGTTTGATTTGTGAAAAACAAAATACTCACACGAGACAAATTAAACAACACAAAGAATCAAATTTACCTTGTGTAACAATTCCGAGAACACCTATTCCAACAATGAGAGTTTTCTTTTACTTGTGTGTCATAAAATAAAAACAAAGACATAAGTGGGTTTGAGCATATGCGTTGTAAGTTTCGCCGAGGCTTATATTTGAAAATATTGCTTGGAGAAAGAGTAGTGGTTGTGTGATCAAGACTTGATGCCAACATGTTTATAATAGGTTGAGGACTTGAAGGGAGATCAAGAACTGAATGTAGGGAGGTGTATTTATTTGAGATTTTTGAAAAAAAGTTACTCATGTCAATTTAATGTAATGAATTACCATACCTACCGAAGTAATTACCTCTTTCTCAGTCAGTGGAAAAGAAAGAAATAGACAAGAGCTTAGAACTACACATTGTATCTTAAATGGATGTCATGGAACAGTACCCTAGTACTCCTCCTATCTTGTTTTTAACTATGCTAACTTACAGTAAACAGTGGTAAGTTTGTGGATGCTTTGAGGTGTGAAAGAAGACTAAAGAAAGAAACATAAGTGAAAGTGTGTGTACGAGCTTCCCTATTTGTGTATGGTTCAAGTTTGTCCATGGTCCATGTTATGGTGTAAAATGAAGGAGCTAGAAAATAATTTCTTAAGAGCAATTTATGAAAGGATAATGGGACATGGGTAATATGTTTCCACACCACCATTGACATTAACAAAAAGGTGTAGATTGTCGGGAAAACCTTGACCTTGGATGCCTTTTCGCATCAGCCATTGTCCACCACACAAGGAATAGCTCCTGACAACTTTTCTGGCTTAGTGAGGCACCAACTGGAGTGAGCCGAGACTCGGACTCTTGAGCTCTTATCCACAAAGTCTCTCCAGTGAGCTCTTATCCGTTTAATTGACATGATAAGACACGGGGCAATTCCATATTTACCCAACTTAAACATGATAATGTCATATTTACCCAAAACATGCTTTAATTGCATTGTAAATCATGCATTAAAATTTGTATTTTGGGTTGGGTAAATGTTTTTTTTGCTTCGTATATTTTGTCTTTTACTAACTTTATTGTATCGGTTTCACATTTTTTTGCAGTTTTACTTATTTTACTAACGGAACAAAGATAGTTTTTATGGTATTCAGCTCCGTATTTTTTATATTTTAATGCTTTTGACTTATCAACATTTATAATTTTTGAAGACAGTTTAATTTGGAGGTTGGCGGGGAAACAAAGAAACCGTTTGCAGGAGGTTCGAAACTTCAATTTCTTGTGATGACATGGAAGGGTGCTGAGGTTGTGTGATTTGGGAATCAAACGAGGGTCAAGTAAAGGGGTCCATAAATATGTTTGATGGTTCCTACCCTGATGGTGTATGCATTTTCAACATTAAGTTACCCAATATAATTTCTTTAGTACCTTAGTTTGCATCAATTAAATAGATGATTTCTTATAATGATAAGTCTGAAGTTCAATGTAACGTTGTACCCTTTCGTAACTATTTCTAGCTTTTCAATATTGCCGTTCAAAAAAAGAAACATAACTTTGAAATCCAACAATGATGGAACTGCGGCGAGAGGTTTATGTTTCATACAGTAACAAGTTGAATCAAACAACTTTGTAGCAACCTGCAACCATTTGCATTCTCTGAGAAAACTTTAGAGCAACTTCATCATCATCGTTGAGTGGAATGATATCAACAACCTACAACATACATATCTCAATCAGGCTAATCACATCATTCATAAAGATGAAGTTAAATGAAAATAGTATTAAAGGTGAAAATATAATCAGTAATGTGATCATTTGGTACCTTGACGTGGTTGAAAGTACTTGTTGAGGAGAAACGCGCACGTATGGGGAAGAAAGCTTTGGCATCAGCTGGAGGAACAACAAACTCTAACGAACCACTACATTGTGTTCATTATTGTCACAAAATTAATCTTAAAATGATACGGCTTTACCTTGAAAAATCAAATGAAAAAATGATGATTTATCTACTAACCTTCGATTTGACTTATCGATGAGATCTATAGACCACTCCAATACTGAATTTTTTGAGTCATACCTGCACGGGAAAAGATTATAAACTGTTTTGAGCACCCACGAAATACTAGAGGGTTGTAAACGTACACATCCTTTCAAGTTCACTTCATAAAGTTTTAACAATACCATGAAAAATGATCACCAAAAATCATACAATCTTAAGGATTTAAATTATATGGCTGTTAAAACTTGTGAAGTCGAGGACTTCATAATATCTACTCTAGTGATTGCTTGTTAAACTTTTGAAATCGAGGGCTTCATAAAATCTACTCTTAGGCTATGTTTGGCAAAAATAGCTGTGAGCAGTAGCAGTGACTGAGCTGAGTTGTCAGTAGTTGTGAGCTGTAGCCACAGCTCACTGTTCACCGCTCACAGCTTCTTAAAGAAGCAATGGAAAAATGAGCTTTTCTAAAAAATAGCAAAGCTCACCGCTCTTTTGCCAAACGAACACTAAAAATCAAAAAGCTCATTGCTCACCGCTCATCGCCCCAAAAAGCTCCAAAAAGCTTTGCACCAAACATAGCCTTAGTGATTGCTAATTATTTATTAGAGATACTTATCTGCTTATTATAGTAATAAGCAGCTCCAAGCTGTTTATTCCACTCACTATTAATGATATGATATAAGCAGATTATACTGGCAATCCCAGACATCCCACAAACTACGTACTTGTCTCGTATCAAACTACAATAAGCAGATAAGCAGTTTTGGGAAAGCAACCCAAAATACCACTAACAAACTTTATAAAAATCTTTGGAAAAAGTTGACCCGCTAACAAATTTTTGAATACACTTGTTTAAGTCGCCAGTGTATCTTGTCATACCACCGGATCAACCCTTTCAAGACCTCGCTGCCAACCAAATCTGACCACGAGAATAAGTACTGGATTTCGAGATCTCGAGTGTTAAACTTATAAAATTAACTGATTCTACTGTGCAGGGGCGAAGCTTGGAAATTTCGAGTGGGGGGTCGGGACCCCCCCCCCCCCCCCCCCCTGCCCCTCCGAAGCTGCGCCCCTGCTACTGTGCGCAACCCTTATAAACAAAACAGACATAATATTATTCAAAAAGCTACAACTTCACCTCCATTCCCCATCGATCTGCGTTACATGTGGTGCTGGTGCATCTCCAAGATCCGGAAGAGGGACTGATATAACAACATTTTTGTAAATCAAACATGTGTGAAGCATCATGCCCAATGCTCAAGTAGGTTTTTTCTCCGTTAACACATGGCCAGCAGGAAACTGAAAATTTTATAATTTGGAGTTAAATTATATACAACATATTTATCCGTAATAAAAGTAGCTGATACTTACTGTTCAGTGGCAAATCTGATATATCTTCACTTCGCAATCTCCACCTCAACAGATGATCAAGAGGAGGAAGTGGAACGTTAGGATCTTCGGTTGTCAGAACTTTTTTACTCGAGAACCACTCATTATCTATGATAGGATGTAACTCATATTCGATATCATTATCCACACTCACAATCTGTACATCAGATTAGTACAAATATATATTTAACAAGACATCATAAACCAACAACTATGAAGGTTCAGCGTTAAGCTTATATGTGTAACTGAAGTCATCGGTAGGTTCAATTATTTAAATTGTGTTTAACGTACTTATGTACAAGCAACTAATAAAAGTAAATACAAATTTTTGTTATGGGCTAATGTCACAGGCAGGTTCGATCACTCAAAACTTTCTATCCAACGGGATTTAAGTGATTGTTAACTATAACCCATGCTAACAGAATCATTGGTCTAGTTAATAAACGTAAAGAAATCATGTTCCAAAGCACATGACAAACAACCTATCCTAACACATAAGAATGCACTATTTGTAAGTAAGATTACAAGGGGAAAACATGTTAACAGGTGAACGTGACCCGACATGTTTTGACCAGAACATGTATTGACCCGTTATGGTGTTACACAACCCTCATAACGGGCCCATCTTGCCACCTGTACTAAAGAGATAATACACCAACTATGATTGCGAATTGAGGGAGGGAGCTGTAGAATACATACGTGTAGTTCGCTAAACCCGGCTTTCCAGTTAAGTAATTGGAGAGACAAAGCTCCGTGCACTTCAAAGCTGCATTTAAGGCCATCTCTCTCAAGTGTCGCATTGACGTTTTCTTCAATCGTCACAGTGATAGGATCAGTAGGTGGTGGAGCCATAAGTGATTTACTCAGAGTGCTAACAGCTGCACTTGGACGGTCTGATAAAATTCACATTCAAATGTTACTAATTGGTTATCTGTTTATCTATATTCTATTTTGATTCATTATTGGTTAAAACATTTAGAATTGCTTAATAAAGAGTCGACATCTTACAGTATTTCTTCACGTGTTGCTTCACGTGGTCAATCGTTACGGCCTCTGTGTGCTTAATGGACATGACTTCATCAAAAGCACATATAAGCTCACACCAAACATTGCAAGGGCCATCTTCATCACCAGGGCGATAAAACTCCCGGACCTGTGTATAGTTAAGAAATCAAACTTCATGAACCTCATATTCAGTCGATGAAATAAGAAAACGTTTTGCATAATCAATTATGGCAAAGACTACAGTGTAAAATAGGAAAACGTTTGCAACATTATACCACTTCAGACAGAAGCCTCAGTCTATCCATGTCGTTGTCGGGAACATTGTCTTGCCTCAATGGCCTGTACGTCACAAGCAGCGCATAAACCTTCTCAAATGGCTGGTACACAAAGCGCAAATTGTTCATACGCAGCACATTAGCGGTATGCTGTTTCTCACTTTTTACCAACTCAAGAAAAGCTGCAAAAAGTTCTTCTAATCTATTTGGAGGCAAGTAACGATACTGCCCTTCAACAAGTGCTGTAAAGAATTGACTACTATTAGTTAACAACTTAAAGGTTAAAAGAAGAGCAAATAGTACATAATTAAACACTAAAATCTAAGGCTTATTGATACTCTTTACTGAAGTGGATGTAGTGGATGGCGTATACAACACTACTTCAAAAAAAATGCAAAAGCTCGAGGAAAAATGATTAGGTACGTGCAGAAAATTAATGGATGTGTGCGCTATCGTGCTTATGGTGGTTTGGATACATAGCCTTCTCATGGGGAATCCCCGTGCATAAAATGTCTTTGTCTCACCTATAAACACTCAGACCACCTTGAGGTAGGTTCGAAAAGGTTGGTGGTATCTTAGCAAATGTGTTATGAATAAAATATTACTACACACTCCTCTGAATTAGATAAAAATAAGGCTGTAGGTGAACCAAACTGCTCGTGAAGTTTGCCTCGTTAAAAACTCATCTCAAGGTTACCTTAAAGCTCGTTTATCAAACAAGATCGTGCTAGAGCTTCAACTCCATTGCTTCTACATATGCGATACTCCGGCCTTTACAAAATATATGAGTACATATATTTTGATCGATGTAATAACTAATACGGTTAATCTTTTTCAAAGACATAAGTACACACCTAGTTAAACTTTCAAAAACCTTCAATAAACATAACTTACAACCGAGACAAGCGATGTATATATAAATTAAAGAGTATAAACAATTATGTGAAAATATATAATCGTAAACATGAAACAAAACAACTCACATTCGCCAGATTTACTGATAATCGTGGCTGCTAGAATAACCTATATAACAAAAGTAAATATAGTCAATTAACAATTCATCATCAAATTTAACAATTTAATAAGCTTGTTAGCTTACCATTTTGAAGAATGTCGAATATTAATGTCGACTAACACGATTGCAAAATTATTTGCACAAACCTATATCTCAAAAAAAGGTTTGTAGCTTTGTATTATCTATATCTATACTACTTATAATGCATATTAACACTTCCCTCCTATTAATTTTTTAAGATTTCCCAAAATAGATTTTTAAGTAAATACAAGTTAAAAAACACAATTTACAACTATTTGAAGCACAAATACAACTAAAAAACCAATATTCAAAACATTCAATTAATACAATATTTAATTCACCCCTTCATCAAAAAATACAACCATTTAATCATCATGTACAATCTAATCAAGCTACTAAACCAAGCACTTAAAAATTTATTAATACATACAATTAATATACTACTAAATGACCCTTTCACTTAAAAATACAATTATATTAGCACATGGTACAGACCAATCATAACCCAAGCACTTAATAAGAATAAAAAAAAATTAATAAGGAAAATAAAAACAATTATAAGCGATTGAAACATGTCAGGATTCAATATTAATATCAATTAAAATTTATCAATGGATTGAGAGACCACTGAATTTTATCGTCACCTCGCTTAAACATACTTAAAAAAATAATAAATAAATAATTGCTCCGAACTTCTTAGTTTGCTACCTTGAACAACAATATTTAATCTTATCTCGAGCAGCTATGTTTTACCTCATAACGAAAACTATATATAAAAAAACAAAGACGTAGATCTAAAAATTTAAAATAAAGATTGTGAAATGAATGAGATGTTGCAAGAGGGTGAGGCGTTAATAGAAGCAGAGGAAAATGGTTTGTATTGGCTCTCAAAACCTAGAATTAGTAAAATGGATGCATATTGTTCGGGGCTTCTTTGAGTCAATGGCCCATTAAGACTTTATTTTAACCTTTCGTCATTTTTTTAAAACTTTAGTGTCACCTTCCAACTTTAAATAATTAGTGTGTCATTTTTTTTCATGACATGAGATATTATTGTTCGCTAAAAGAAGAAAGATATTTGAGTTTTTTCCATGGATAGGATAGACCAGGATAAAATGCACATAATGATTTGGAGCTTTGTATACAAACCTATGATTTTTTCAAGATCATCGATGAGATAATACTTTAACAAAAAGTTGTGGTCACGATTAAAGGACTTGCACCCAATAATTCATCAAACTAGGCTTCATAACGCATCATCTATACGATCTATAAATCTATAATATATTTTAGCACTTCCCCTAATCAATTTTAAGATTTTCATAAATACTTTTAAGTATTAAAAGTAAAAAAACAATATTACAATTATTTAAAGCACAAGCACATCAATGCAACATATACAATTAATATTCTTCTCAAATCATTCCATCACTCAAAAATATGACCATTTTACCACATAATATAATCTAAACTCAAGCACTTAAAAAAAATAACAATATAATAGGTTATGTCTGAACTTTCAAAAAAAAAATTAAAAAAAAAAAAAAAAGAAAAAAAAAAAGTAGCCTTAAATAAGATATTATCAATGGTCTCAGAATTTTGATATTTTATCATTATTGCAAAAAGATTTTTGCCAACTTTAAACATATTATCACCGTAAATAAAACAATAAAAAAACAATCATTCGCCGACAATATTAATTACAGGGTACCCGCCGCCGCAACGCGCGGGTACCCTGCTAGTAATCAATCAATATATAGATAATGTTGATGATGTAATTTCCTTAGATACTTTTGTTATGAGTAGCTTGGTAACAAAGAGTTTACTTAAGAAGTAAGTCTTTTAAAATAGGCCAAATTATAGTTTAGTACCCTAAACTTGGGTAAGTGGAACTTAACGGTTGTTATCCTAAATATTATAACATTCATTAGTATAATTTCTAATGAGGGTAGAAACGAGTTAAGTCTAGCCCAAAGTTGCCAAATCTCGAGTTCGGCTTGTTTATGTTCATAAGTTTCGAGCTCGAGCTCTAATCGAGCCTCATGCTTTTAGGTTGAGTTCGATTTGTACAGGCCAAAATTATAAAAGCCCGAAGCGATCCAAGCTTAAACAAGCTCGAGATCGAGCCGAAGCTCAAGCCTTGTTTGGGGTCATTCAATAAACAATCTCAGGAATTAGTTTTGTATATGCATTTATCACGTATAGTCATATACATGTGTATGTCTATATGTATATTATATTTAACGAACATAATAACCGAGCTCAAACTTAACATATTTAACAAACCAAGCTCGAGTTGAGTTTTATTTACCTGTTATAAAAATGATTCGACCCTTAACTTATGAAATATGTTACGAGTTAGAACTCGAGCTAAAAGTGTTTTATTTACTGTACAACAGCCATTTGTAAGTTAAATTTAAGATTAAATTCGCTCTACACTCCGTATTGATGCTACCTTACTTTATTGAGAAACAATAGGAGCAAGTTTGTATATGGTGTTTGTGCTAACTTATCTAACAGGATTTGTTTATAGGGGATGTTATTTAAACTTATTTACGGGCTTACGAGCTAATTTGTTTTCAGCTTATATATTATAAGTCTAACTTTCCGGTTTTTTTAGAGACTTGCGGGCTTATATAAGTTTGTTATAACATAATAAACTTATATAAGCTCATTAATATATATATATATATATATATATATATATATATATATATATATATATATATATATATATATATATATATATATATATATATATATATATAAATCCATATATATAAATTTAAACAGGGACTAAAACAATAACTTTCATATATAAAAACACCTTTACCACCAAAACCCCCCAAATTCAAACTAATGACAACTCTACCCTTCCGATTCCGGCGACGCCTCGCCGGCAGTTTACTCCGGTCAATTTCCGGCTGACGGTTCTCAACCGTCAACTGTAAGTCATTTACTAATTTTATATAAATTTTAATAAATTGTGTGATTATGAACAGATGCTTGTATTGATGATGATGACGTTAGAAACCCTAGGTTTATCCTTCATCTGTTGTTCATCCTAATGCTAATTTAGTTTCGTGAGATTTTTGGCTTTGACGCTTGATAAGCCTCCCAACACTCTTCCGCCAACATCTCAAGCTCGCTAGTAATTTCATCTTCATGGTCCGAAGATGAAGTGGCAAAAAATTGCTTGTAAGAATCCATTATGTAGATTTGAGAGAATATGTTTGAATGTGTATATAGAGAGTTGTAGTTTGAAACTTTGAATGTGTGAATAAAATGGTGAAATGAGTAGGTTATTTATAGTGCGAAAGTATCTAAATTTTAAAAGTTATTTTTTATTTATTTATTTATTTTTATTTTATTATTTTTTTTTTTACCAAACAGTCACAACAAACGGTCCAAAAATGGGAAATGAATGGGGTGACTATTAGTCGAGACTGCGACTGAAACTGAAACTAAGAAAAAAAAAAAATCGATCGACAAGCAATCGACTGCCACAACAAGGGCGATCGATCGCCTAGTCGATCGTGCACATTACTGCGAGCAGCCTTAAGACCAGGTGCAATTTAGAAAAGATAGATATTTTTTTAACAAAATTAACATTACGCCACAAAAATGTATGGGTGTCCCGGGACTCACTGGTTCCGTCCCTGATGGTGTATGCATTTTCGACGTTAAGTTACCTAATATAATTTCTTTAGTACCTTAGTTTGCATCAATTAACTAGATGATTTCTTATAATGATAAGTCTGAAGTTCAATGTAATGTTGTCCCTCTCGTAAGTAACTATTTCTAGCTTTTCAATATTCCCGTTCAAAAAAAGAAAAATAACTTTGAAATCCAACAATGATAGAACAATGAGGCAAGCGGTTTATGTTTCATACGGTAACCAGTTGAATCAAACAACTTTGTAGCAATCTGCAACCATTTGCATTCTCTGAGAAAACTTTGGAGCAACTTCATCTTTTATTGGGACGACATCAACAACCTGCAACATACAAATCAGAATCAGGCTAATTGCGTCATTCGTAAAGGTGAACTTAAATAAAAATAGTATTAAAGGTGAAAATATAATCAGTAATGTGATTATTTGGTACCTTGATGTGGCTGAAAGTACTTGTTGAGGAGAAACGCGCATGTATGGGGAAGAAAGCTTCGGCATTAGCTAGAGGAACAACAAACTCTAATGAACCACTGCATTGTGTTCATTATGTCACATTATTAATCTTAAAATGATACGGCTTACCTTGAAAAATCAAATGAAAAAATGATGATCTATCTACTAACCTGCGATTTGATTTATCGATGAGATCTATAGACCACTCCAATACCGAGTTTTTTGAGTCAAACCTGCACGAGAAAATATTATAAACTGTTTGAGCATCCACAAAATACTAGAGGGTTGTAAACATACACGCACATCCTTTATTTCAAGTTCACTTCATAAAGTTTAAACAATAACAACGAAATTTAATCGCCACAAATTATACATCTTAAGGATTAAAATTATATGGCTGTTAAACTTTTGAAGTCGCGGACTTCATAAAATCTACTCCTAGTAATTGCTTGTTAAAGATACTTATATGCTTATTGCGTATAGAAATAACTAATAAGCAGTTTAGTGAATACGCCGCTCCAAGCTCTTTATTCAATACAACACATTCCACTCACTATTACTGATATGATATAAGCAGTTTATAGTGGCAATCGCAAACATCCAAGAAACTACGTACTTGCCTCGTATCAAATTACAATAAGCAGATAAGCAGTTTTAGAAAAGCAACCCAAAATACCACTAACAAACTTGCTAAAAATCTTTGGAAAAAGTTGACCCGTTAACAAAATTTTGAATACACTTGTTTAAGTTGCCGGTGTATCTTGTCATACCACCGGATCAACCCTTTCAAGACCTCGCTGCCAACCAAATATGGCCACGAGAATAACTACTGGATTTCGAGATCTGGAGTGTTAAATTTATAAAATTAACTGTTTCTACTGTTCGCAACCCTTACAGACAAAACAAACATATTATAGATAATTCAAAAAGCTACAACTTCACCTCCATTCCCCATCGATCTGTGTTACATGTGGTGCATCTCTGAGATCCGGAAGAGGGACCGATATAACAACATTTTGCAAAACAGACATGTCTGAAGCATCATACCCAATGCTTAAGTAGGTTTTGTCTCTGTTAACACAGGGACAGCAGTTAACTGAAAATTTTATAATTTGGAGTTATATTATACATCATATTTATCCATAATAAAAGTAGCTGATACTTACTTTTCAGTGGCAAAACTGACACATCTTCACTTCGCAATCTCCACCTCAAGAGATGATCAATACCGTCACCAAACGGTGACCCGACAGCAGGAAGTGGAACGTCAGGATTATCAGCTATCAGAACTTTGTCACTCAAGAACCACTTTTTATCTATGATAGGATGCATCTCATATTTGATATCCGGATGATCCCCGCTCTCAATCTGTACATCAAATTAGTACAAACATATATTTAACAAAGAAATCATAAACCAACAACTACGAAGGTTCAGCGTTAAGCTTATCTGAGTAACTGAAGTCATCAGTAGGTTCAATTATTTTAATTGTGCTTTAATGTACTTATGTGCAAGCAACTAATAAAAGTAAATAAATTATTTTTTTCTGGGCTAATGTCACAGGCTGGCAGGTTCGATCACTCAAAACTTTCTATCCAACGGGATTCAAGTGATTGTTAACTATAACCCATGCTAACAGAATCATTAGTCTAGTTAATAAACGTAAAAAAAATCATGTTCCAAAGCACACAACAAACAACCTATCCTAACACATAAGAATGCACTATTTGTAAGTACAGATTACAAGGGGAAAACATGTTAACAGGTGCACGTGACCCGACATGTTTTGACCAGAACATGTATTGACCCGTTATGGTGTTACACAACCCTCATAATGGGCCCATCTTGCCACCTGTACTAAAGAGATAATACACCAACTATGATTGCGCATTGAGGGAGGGAGCTGTAGAATGCAAACCTGTAGTTCGATCAACCCGGCTTTCCAGTTAAGTAATTGGAGAGACAAAGTTCCGTGCACTTCAAAGTTGCATTTAAGGCCATCTCTCTCAAGTGTCGCCTTGACGTTTTCTTCAATTGTCACAGTGATAGGATCAGTAAGTGGTGGAGCACATGATCTGCTTTTAACAGCACTTGGTAGAGTGCTAACAGCTGCACTTGAACAATCTGATAAAAATCACATTCAAATGTCACTGACTTTTTATCTATTTTGACTCATTATTGCTTAAAACATTTAGACTTGCTTAATAAAGAGTCGACATCTTACGGTATTTCTTACGTATTGCTTCACGTCGTCAATCGTTATAGCCTGTGAGTGCACAACGGTCATGACTCTCTCAAAAGCAGAAGAAATCTCAGAAAAAAGCTCGCAAGGGCCATCTTCATCACCGGGGCTATAAAACTCTTGGACCTGTGCATAGTTAAGAAATCAAACTTCATGAACCTCAGCTCTTATGCAGTCGATGAAATAAGAAAACGTTTTGCGTCAGACTACAATGTAAACTAGGAAAACTTTTGCATCATTAGTTATACCACTTGAGACAGAAGACTCAGTCTATCCATGTCATCATAAATATCGTCTTGCTTGTACGTCACAAGCAGCACATACACCGTCTCAAATGGCTGGTACGCAAAGCGCAAATTGTTCATATACAACACGTTAGCGGTGGTCTTCTGTTCCTCACATTTTACCTTCTTAAGAAAAAATTCAAAAAGTTCCTCTAATCTATTTGGAGGCAAGCAACCATACTGCCCATCCACAATTACTGTAAAGAATGACTACTATTAGTTAACAACTTAACATCACAATGGCAATTCTAACACGCAACTTTAAAGGTTAAAAGAACAACAAATACTAGTACATAATTAAACGGGCAAAATACCTATTAATGTACTATACTTGCCACAAATGTTACTTCCGAACAAATACTGAACTTTTATTTTTTTTGTCTTTTTGATATACTATGTGACATTTTTGCCTGATTTTTAATAATTTGAGGGGCAAAAACGTCACGGAGTATATCAAAAAGAACAAAAAAATGAAAGTTTAGTACCTATATAAGGAAAAAAATTTGTTAAGTACACGAAAGTAACATTTGTGGCAAGTATGATGTATTTTGAAAGATTTTGCCCTAATTAAACACTATAATTTTAGGTTAAAACTTACAACTGAGACAAGCCATGCATATAAATAAAAAAAAGTGCACACATGCATGCAATTATGTGAAAATATATAAACATGAAACAAAACAACTCACCTTTGCCAGATTTAGAGATGATTGCGGCTCCTAGAAGAACCTATATATAACAAAAGTAAATATATTCAATTAACAACACTAACTTCATCATCAAATTTAACAATCTAATTAATAAGCTTGTTAGCTTACCATTTTGAAGAATGTCGAATATCAATGTCGATGCATAAACCTATAGCGCAACAAAAAAGGATGAACACTTATGTATTTTAATCAGTCGAGACATCAATAGAATATATAGATAATTACTTAAGAAATAAGTCTTTTAAAATATACTTGAGATTAATTATTGATTTAAGATCAGCACCAAACTTTTTTGACATATCAAAGACTAATCCCAACAATTTAAAAAACTCATTTTCATCATTTTTTTTTTCCCTTTAAATATTAATATCTTTCAAACCGTTAATCGTTAAGCGAAAAAAAATATACCGTTACGACGAGCATTTAATTATCTTTCTATAGATAGGCACTTTGATATATTTTCGACAAAAATTTTTTTTCCGGTTTTTTCACGTTTTTTTTTCGTGACCGAAAAAATCACATGTTATATTACATATCACATCTGATATTACACTAATATCACATATGATATTACATATCACATGTGATATGTAATATCACATGTGATATGGAATATCACAAGTGATATATCACATATCAGTTTTTCGGCCATGAAAAAAACGTAAAAAAAATGAAAAAAAAAATTGTCGAAAGTATATCTAAGTAACAGTCTATAGAAAGATAATAAAATTCTTGAAATAAGTATTCTCAAAATTTGGATAGATCAAAGTTAGTTGAATAATGCATTGTCAACAAGTATGATTGTCATTACTTGAGGCATAATTGTCAACAAGTCAGTACTTGAGACAAAATTCATTAACTAGAATTATCATGCATTGATTTATTTAGTATTTGGATAAAGGACATTAAGCAATTATTATTTATAATGAATTAAAGTACTTGGTACGTTTGTTTTCATTAATAATAAATTGTGTCCTATATTTGCATGTTTAAATCCGCGAATAACTTATGTTTGTTCTAAATTGTCCATTGTTGATTAATAATATGGGAATATCATTAAACTAAGACAAATCTGAGTATTGGTTAGAATATACTTGAAAGTATATTGATACGTTGACATACCAATTTCACATGATATTCAATGAATTGAATATAGGACTTATCCCAACTACATGATTTTACTTTATGGATCTTGTCAGTAAGTAAATCATGAATTTGTTATCCTCAGACTTGAGATACCAGATAAGTGTCATGGATGTAGTGCATTTTTGTGAAGCAATCTACCGCTCACCGTAATAGGGAGTTATAAGGGTTGTTTTCAGAAGTGTTGCAAAGTTTATGGGTTATTCTTGTAGTCAAGAAAGAATTTGTTCCTTCAAATTTGTTTTGAAGTTTAATACTGCCGGGCCCCTCGTATGGTTGACAAGATGTTTGCGTGCGCACGCCCAAAGTCTATCTGGAATACGTTCAGATGTTTTGGTAATCTTGATCAATCATAAACAACGAGAAACAGAATTGTTAATTAAAGAATGACTAATATCCATATCTTTATTAACATGGTATTAGAAACAAAAGAATGATAATAATAATGGTGAATCATTAAAGGTTTTCCAGGAGACCTTCCTCGAGTTGAACTAGGGGCATTGGCGTGTTGCTAGACGCTTACCAATGTCATTATGTTATTAATAGATATCCAAGTGGGAGCTGTTGGAGTTTATGGATATATATTAATAAACGTATGTCTAGAATCGAACTCGAGACCTCGGGATTGCACACATTACGTATGAAGAAATTAATGGATAATAATTAATATATAAAATTTTATGTATATTTAATTATTAGAAACACAAAATAATGACTAACGATCATTAGAAGTTAACGGAATTGGCTAACTATTGTTAGGTATCAAAGAACAAGGACTAGAGTGAAAATTGGACACGAGAAGGATCGAAGGACCCTTGGGCCTTAGGCCGGTCGTGGATGGGTAGGGGAAACCCTAACCCACTCCAACTTGTCCTCCAAGTTTCACTTAGTATAAATACAAGGCTTAAGGGTTCATTCTTGGTACCTTTTGTGCACTAGCTATAACCCTAAATCTTGTTTTCTCTCCTCTTGTTCTTTGGCCGATCGTACACCCCTTCACAAGGGTCGATTGGTTTGTTTTTTACTAAACAAACTTTTGTGTTTACATTAACTAGCATTAACATTAATTCGGTTATAGTACGTGTGTACAAGAACGAGGTAATTACTCACTATAGTAATTATCAAGGGATCGATTAACAAAATGGTAAGGGGTTAATCATTGATCCATATAAACCCTAATTAGGGTTCATCACATGTTCAAAATTAATTATTGATTCTTGTTTTGCTATAATCACTAAAGGTACGTTCCTATTTAATTTATGTTAATCTTTTATATGTTATAGATGTTCCTACGCTTTCGCATATGTGTTTACCTATTTTATGATTGTCATGATTCATATATTTTAACAAGTATAACTTCTAATGAGGGTAGAAACAAGTTAAGTTGAGCCCGAGGTTGCCAAATCTCGAGTTCGGCTTGTTTATGATCAAAACTCTGGAGCTCGAGCTCATTTTGAGCCTCATGCTTTTAGGTCGAGTTCGGCTTGTATAGGCCAAACTTGTAAAAGCTCGAAATGATCCAAGCTTAAACAAGCTCGAGATTGAGCCCAAGCTCAAGCTTGTTTGGGGTCATTCAATAAACAATCTCAAGCCTTAGTTTTGTATATGCATGTATAGCATAACAACCGAGCTCAAACTTAACATATTTAACAAACCAAGCTCTAGTCGAGTTTTATTTACCTGTTATAAAAAGGTTTCGATCCTTAACTTGTGAATATGTTACGATTTTGAACTCGAGCTAAAAGTGGTTGTTTACTTTACCAACAGTCATTTGTAAGTTAAAAAAAAAAAAAAGATTAAATTTGCTCTACACTCCATATTGATGCTATCTTACTTATTGAGAAACAATGGGAGCAAGTTTGTACATATATGGTGTTTGTGCTAACTTATCTAACATGATTTGTTTGTAGGGGATGTTTATTTAAGCTTATTTACGGGTTTACCAGCTTATTTGTTTTTGGCTTATATATCATAAGTTTAATTTTTCCAGCTTGTTTCTATAATTTTTCCGACTTATTTAGAAACTTGCGGGCATAAATAAGTTGTTAGGACATAATAAATTTATATAAACCCATAAAACCCAAAATAAGTTAACAAAAAAAAAATTAAAAAAAAAAAAATAAAAATACATAGACGCCTAGTAAGGCCGAGCATCAAAGGTCCAAAACCGAACCGGACCGACAAAACTGACCGAACCGACGAAAACCGAGCCGATCCGACAGCCCGTCGGTTCGGTTTCGGTTTCATGTTTTACATGTTTTCGGTTTCGGTTCGGTTCGGCCCAAAACCGACAAAAACATACCTAAATACACCTAAACCGAACCGAACCGACGGTCCGACACAAAACCGAACCGACCCGACGGCCCGTCGGTTCAATTTCGGTTTAAGTTTTTCATGAATTTTGGTTTTCGGTTTTGTCGGTTCGGGTGGGTCGGTTTTAGACCAATGCTCAGCCCTAAGGCCGGGTGTAGTAAGCCAGTTGATCATTGGTCGGTCGGGTGTACCGACGCGTCGCCACTACTACGGCGACACAAAAGGGACACATCCCTCGGTGACGAAATGAATAAGTGGTTCGGAAACCAACCGATTAAATCCCCCTTGTTCCTATTTTTTTATTTTTTATTTCTTTTGAGAAAAAGAAAAAGAAAAATAATTCTATATGTGGCACTTACATGTACACAAAGAAGAAGAGAATGCATTATTTTTTTAATTTATTTTATATATAACTAATTTACATTTTAAGTATTTGAAATGTGTTTTCTTTTGTCAACTTTGTTTATAAATAATTAAAGTTTACACTAGTGACATAGGTGACATTTTTTTATTTTATTTTATAAATAGTTAATTATTAATGTAATTATAAAATTGTTAATGAAATTTTAATTTTATTGTTTAAAAAAAATGATATAAAAAAATTGAAGTTGTCGGTCTCCTAATTAAACTAAATTAGTCATGAAATAATATGAGAAAAACTACCGAAAAAGAAAGCTGAAATAACAGTAGAAAATAAGGATATCGGTATCGAGTCTAATAACACAATAATAGCTAAAGCTAAAGGACCTTTATTTTGTAAAAAAAACACACAAGGACCAAAACAATAACTTTCACATACAAACACACCTTTACCACCAAAATCCCCCAAATCCAAACTAATGACAACTCTACCCCTCCGATTCCGGCGACACCTCGCCGGCAGTCTACTCCGGTCAATTTCCGGCCGACGGTTCTCAACCGTCAACTGTAAGTCATTTATATATACTCATTTCACTGTGTGTATTTCTAATTTTAATAAGCTGTGTGATTATGAACAGATGCTTGTAATGATAATGATGATGACGTCAGAAACCCTAGGTTTATACATCCTTCATCTGTTGTTCATCCTAATGCTATTTTAGGTCAGGTATGTTTAATTTGTTAGTTTGTTAGTTTAGTTAGTTATAAATTTGTGCGGAACAAGTCGAAACTAGTCTAGTGTCGTAAAATAGCTACGAAATGTCGCGGTTATTATACGAATAGTTTGTTATGCCGATTAGTTAGTTTGTTATGTTTGTTACAGTGTTTGTTCATTTAGTTGTAAATTTGTGCGGAAGAGGTAGAAAGTAGGATTATGACGATAAATAGCTACGAAATATCACGGTTGTTGTACGGATAGTTTGTTATGCCGATTAGTTAGTTTGTTATGTTTGTTATAGTGTTAGTTTAGTTTTAGTTTGTTGTGAATTTGTGTGGAACAAGTAGAAAGTAGGATTATGTCATAAATAGCTAAGAAATATCACGGTTGTTGTACGGATAGTTTGTTATGCCGATTAGTTAGTTTGTTATGTTTGTTATAGTGTTAGTTTAGTTTTAGTTTGTTGTGAATTTGTGTGGAACAAGTAGAAAGTAGGATTATGTCATAAATAGCTAAGAAATATCACGGTTGTTGTACGGATAGTTTGTTATGCCGATTAGTTAGTTTGTTATGTTTGTTATAGTGTTAGTTTAGTTTTAGTTTGTTGTGAATTTGTGTGGAACAAGTAGAAAGTAGGATTATGTCATAAATAGCTAAGAAATATCACGGTTGTTGTACGGATAGTTTGTTATGACGATTAGTTAGTTTGTTATGTTTGTTATAGTTTGTGAATTTGTGTAGAAGAAGTAGAAAGTAGGGTTATGTCGATAAAATAGCTACGAGATATCGCGGTTGTTGTACGAATAGTTTGTATGCTGATTAGTTAGTTTGTTATAAATTTGTGTGGAACAAGTAGAAAGTAGGATAATGTCGTAAAATAGCTGCTAAATATCGCGGTTGTGGTTTGAATAGTGCGTTTGGCCGATTAGTTAGTTTGTTATATTTGTTACAGTGTTAGTTCAGTTAGTTATAAATTTGTGCGGAATAAGTAGAAAGTAGGATTATCTCGTAAAATAGCTACGAAATATCGCGGTTGTGGTGTAAATAGTGTGTTTGGCCGATTAGCTCGTTTGTTATGTTTGTTATAGTGTTAGCTCAGTTAGTTATAAATTTGTGCGGAATAAGTAGAAAGTAGGATAATGTCATACAGTAAAATAGCTACGTAATATCACGTTTGTGGTGTACAAGTTGTGGTGTTGAATAGTTTGTTACGTCGATTAGTAAGTTAGTTTAGTTTGTTATCAATTTGTGTGAAGAAGTAGAAAGTAGGATAATGTCGTAAAATAGCTGCTAAATATCGCGGTTGTGGTGTAAATAGTGTGTTTTGCCGATTAGTTAGTTTGTTATGTTTGTTACAGTGTTAGTTTAGTTAGTTATAAATTTGTGTGGAACAAGTAGAAAGTAGGATTATGTCGATAAAATTGCTACGAGATATCGCGGTTGTTGTACGAATAGTTTGTATGTTGATTAGTTAGTTTGTTATAAATTTGTGCAAAACAAGTAGAAAGTAGGATTATGTCATAAATAGCTACGAGATATCGCGGTTGTTGTACAAATAGTTTGTTATGCCGATTAGTTAGTTTGTTATAGTGTTAGTTTAGTTAGTTATAAATTTTTGTGGAAGTAGAAAGTAGGCTAATGCCGTAACAAGTTAACGTAATATCGCGGTCAGTATTATATTTGTGAGGGTGCGAGTTGTGGTGTTGAATACGTAGTAGTTTTTATGTTGATTACTTGATTAGCTAGTTAGTTATGTTTGTTATAGTGTTAGATTAGTTAGTTATCAATTTGCGTGGAAGAAGTAGAAAGTAGGCTAATGTCGTAAAATAGGAACATAATATCGCGGTTTGTGTTATATTTGTGAGTGTGCGAGTTGTGGTGTTGAATAGTTTTTATGTTGATTACTTGATTAGTTAGTTAGTTATGTTTGTATAGTGTTAGGTTAGTTAGTTATCAATTTGCGTGGAAGAAGTAGAAAGTAGGCTAATCTCGTAAAATAGGAACATAATATTGCGGTTTGTGTTATTTTTGTGAGTGTACAAGTTGTGGTGTTGAATAGTTTGTTTGCCAGTTACTTAGTTTGTTATGTTTGTTACAGTGTTAGTTTAGTTGCTGTAAATTTGTGTGCAATACGTAGTAAGTAAGCTAACGTCGTAAAATAGGAACATAATATAGCGGTCAGTATTATTTTTGTGAGTGTACAAGTTGTGGTGTTGAGTAATTTGTTTTGCCGATTAGTTAGTTTGTATTGGTGCTAGTTTAGTTTGTTATGACTTGTTGCCAGCTCATTCGGGTGAGTTTTTGACATAGAATATCAAGTGAAAGTCTTAAATAAGCATCGTTTTCGACATTTGTTATTCTACAAGCTGATGTGCTGAGTTAGTCGTTAAACTTTGTGAAAGATGGAAATTGTTCCGTTTTATGTTTGATTATAGATAGTTTGTTATGGTTGTTACAGTGTTGTCAACTCATTTGGATGAGTTTTTAAAGTAGAATATCAAGTGAAAGTAGAAAGACGTAAATTAGCATCTGTTTTGGCATTCGTGATTGTACAAGTTGACATGCTGAATTAGTCGTTAAACTTTGTGAAAGAATGAAAGTGTTCCTTTTTTAGCCATATTGATGTTGAAAAGTAAACACTATATTTTCGAATAACGAGCTGATAACAAATCATAACAGACTATTTATGTTCTTAACATAAAACATACCTGGCTAATGTGATGTTAGAGTATCAATAGTTAGTTTGTTATAGTCGTTACGGTATTAGTTTAGTTAGTTATGATCTGTTATAAGCTCTTTGTATACGGTTCTGTTCGTATATGTTGATGATATACCTAACCTAGAACTTATCAGTTGAAATGAAGTAAAATTGCAGTGTTTTAATTTCAACTAATGTCGTATACTAGTAACATAATATCGTGGTGTTAAATTAGTGGTTAAACTTTTGGAAAGTCACTTTGCTATGTTTAGAGTGTTAGTTCAGTCAGTTATTATCTGTTATCAGCTTATTGTTAGAAACTTTAGTCTTTTTTGCGAAGATAGAGTAGAAAGGTGTAAATTAGCATCGGTTTTGACATTTGATATTGCACAAGTTGCCGTGCTAAACTAGTCGTTAAACTCTGTGAAAGACTGAACGTGTTCCATTTTAAGTGTGTAAAAATGTGTGAAGAAATAGAAAGTAGGCTGAAGTCGAAAGATAGCGACATATTATCACTAGTTACAGTATAGATAGTTTATTATGTTTGTTACAGTGTTATATAAGTCAGTTATGATTTGTGATCAGCTATTTGTTAGAAACTTTAGTGTTTATGCGAAGATAGAGTAGAAAGTCATAAATTAGCATCGGTTTATGACATTTATTATTGTACAAGTTCACATGCTGAATTAGTTGTTAGACTTTGTGAAAGACAGAAAGTGCTCAGTTTTAGTCATATTGATGTCGGGGAGTATATATTATATTTTCTCGAATGTTTCACGTTCTTTGTTGTATAGTTGAAATGATGAGTAGTTTGTTATGCTGATTAGTTAGTTTATTACAGTGCTAGTTCTGTCTGTTATTATCTGTTACCAGCTCATTCTTTAAAAACCATAGTGTTTTTCAGAAGATAGAGCTGTATTAGAAATTGGATGAGTTTTTCAAGTAGAATATCGAGATTCTTTTCGACATCTGTTATTGTACAAATTGATATGCCAAACTAGTCATCAAACTTTAAGAAAGACTGAAAGTGATCCGTGTTAGTCGTATTGATGTCGGATAGTACCATTATATTTTCTCAAATGTTACGCATTAATCATTGTAGAGTTTGCAGAAATGATGAGTAGTTTGGTACGATAAAACTCATTGAATCTCTAATACAACTCTGTCTTCTGCAAAAACACCTAGGTTTCTTACAATGAGTTGATAACAAATCATAACAAACTAACTAATCAGCATAACTATCTGTACTCTAACATAAAACATACCTGACTAATGTAAAACGTTAGTTAGTCCTATTTTAGAGTATAGATAGATAGTTATGTTTGTTACAGTGTTAGTTTACTTAGTTATAATCTGTTATAAGCTCTTTGTATGCAGTTCTCCTACTACATGTTTACGATATGCATAACTTGAAAATTAGCTTTTTGACTTTGAGTAGAATTTCAGTGTTTTATTTGTGTGGAAAAAGTAGGCTAATGTCGGATAACAGTAACCTAGGGTCGCGATGTTAAATTAGTGGTTAGACTTTTGGAAAGTGTTATAGTTTGGTAAGATTAAATGCAGTAAGAGAGCAACTTACTATCTCGATGTTCTGTGTTGGTCATTGTACAATTTGTAAGTACTGTTGGAATAGTAACACTTTTCTAAGTTTAATCATTACAGACTAGTTTGGCATGATAAATTGTATATTGACCAACGTGGAACACTGAGACAAGTGTGTTTGTATTATACTCTTTTAACTCTAGAGAATTATGCAGACTTTATAAAGGATTTATGTGGGCGTTTGTGCTGTAAGAGGAGGGATTTAATATAAAGGGAACTAAAAAATGGATAAGCGGGTAATTCTCTGATTGTCCTTGGATAATTTATTCTGATGATCTGCAGGAGTGATATGGACAATGTGTTAAGCTGCGAGTTATGTTAACGATTACTGAGTGGGATTTGAATGGCTGTCCAACATGATATTACTTGTTTTAAAGACTATAACGAGTAGTATGTAACGATGTTCTCAGTTCTCCAGTTTATGTATATTCCCTTAAATGACCTTGGTGACAGATATTTAATCAGCAATGGTTAGATGTGATCGAAGTGATCATTTGTTTTTCATATAATTGCTGTACTTAATAAGGGACTTCTTTAACTAATAGATTTTATTTATCTACATGAATACATTGCCAATTTGTACACTTGTGAGTGTATTCTTGTTGCTTTCTACACTCAGTTATAGTTACTAGAATAAATAAGACGACTATCAGAAATAAGCTCATGATAACTTGGTTTCAGCTTTATTTTTGCCCACTCATTTTTCGAGATTGCCTTAAATTCTGAAGTGGTTAGATTATCCGGTAACTTATACACTGATTCAACTCTATTAGCTTGCAGGGTGTTTCAGTTGGCCCCTTTTGCACTGTGGGTCCTTCAGCAGTGCTGGGAAATAACTGCAAACTACATCCTGGAAGTCACGTTTGTGGAAACACGGAATTGGGAGATAAATGCATCTTGATGAGGTTTTGTTCAGATCGTTTAATTGCTTTCATTGCTAAATATTGTTCATCTAGCCGTAATCCTTGATTGTATTTTATTGTCAAACAGTGGGGCAATTGTTGGAGATAACCTTCCTGGGAAAACGATTATCGGATGCAATAATGTTATTGGTCATCATGCTGTTGTTGGCATCAAATGCCAAGACATGAAGTATAAGGTAGTCAGATTGTTGGACCTATTCATATGGTTATATATTTTTTATGCATAAATTATTAACGGATTTATGTTTAGCTAAGCTCATTATTCTTATCAGGCAGGTACTGAATGCTTTCTTGAAGTTGGTGATAACAATGAAATCAGGGAACATGTTTCTATCCATCGATCTTCAAAACCGTGTGACAAAACGGTATGTGAATATCATTCCCCCTTTTTGGTATTGCTATAAGCTTAAGTGAAGCTTGTTTTTTAAATTAAAGAATTGTAAACAGGTTATTGGCGATAACAATCTTATAATGGGATCTTGTCATATAGCCCATGATTGCAAAGTGGGTAGCCACAACATTTTTGCAAATAACACCCTCTTAGCAGGCCATGTACTGGTGGAGGTTAGTCCTTATATGAGTTATATCACTTTGTTCATGTAACCGTTTTGCTTATTTTATCGTAAAAATTTTGATTTTACAAGTCTGCATGTAGGACCATGCACACACTGCCGGAGCCATCGTTGTTCATCAGTTCTGCCATATAGGCTCCTTCTGTTTCATTGGTGGAGGTTCAGTGGTATGATTCTTTCAAAACCTTGTATCTTTTATATCTTCATTTATATGATACACATGGTGGGGGTGTTTCTCATTTCTGAATTAATTTTTCCACGCAAATCATATGCTTGTGTTTTGCACTAATCAAACTTCTTGATTTATATACACAAGGTTTCACAAGATGTCCCCAAGTATACAATGGTGGTTGGAGACAGAGCAGAGTTACGTGGTTTGAATCTAGAAGGTCTTCGACGAGGCGGCTTCTCAGTTACTGAGGTTAGCTTCTGGTTGTAGCCTCAGACACATATCTGTGTAATTGCTTGATGACTTCCGCAGCAATGTAAATGTTTTTAGCTGATGAGGAACATTTCATAAAAATCCATGTATCAGAGGGGCAATATGGGCGTGTCAAACTGGATAGGTAATAGGTTGAAACGTGAAACACATCTTGTCCTCTTTAACCCATTTGTCCATTTTTTGTGGCTAAAGTTTTTTTACCCATTATAGATAAAAGTCATAAAACTTAACCCAAATCGAACCGTTCAGTACTAAATAGATCGAAATTGCTACATATTTTTACCAATGCCATTGTGATGATTTGGAATCTATAAAGTGTATTGGAGGATTTTGGTATATAAAGTATGATTTCCCAAGTGATATTTATCAGTTCTCTGTGCCATTATCTGTCCATTTATTTGATTTGTGTTATTATGCTTATGGTAGTGTTAATTCATTTTATTTGCAATGATATAGATCAGGAGCCTGAGAGCAGCTTACAAGAAGATATTCATGCCTACTAATGTAAACCTTGGAGGTATTGAAGACCGTCTTGATGAAGTGGTAATATGATTTTCTTTTTGCAAATTCTTGCAAAGTTGTTGATGTTCATCAAAACAACACATCTATATGTTTGGCAACTTAAATGATGCAGGAACAACATGAAGACTTGTCACGTGTTTCTGCTGTTATTTCCCTGGTTCAATCCATACGTGAATCTCTTCGAGAAGAGCGCCGTGGAATTTGCAAATTCAGATCTTGGAGTTTTTCCTGAGTGTATATCTATCTGTATCTCTATCATCTTGTGGTAAGTTTTTCTGTGTGTGTATATATACTCAATTAATGCGGATGTGTGCAACTGTGCAAATGAGAGAACATGCGTGTGTAATCATACCAGTTCTCTATGCGATTTCTTCAACGTGATGATGAGCTTTACATTTCTTTTCTACGGAGTCCATAAGAAGATTTTTCCTTTACACTTTTTGGGGCGTGCCTTTTCTCGCACTATTAGTACTTTGTCACCATATACTTCTGACCATAATCGACAAATAAACTTTTGAATTTGTGATAGTGGCATCAGTCCATTTCTTACTGAAGTAGTGTCACTTCTGTTGTGGAGGGTGACAACACCTTTGGCGTTTACAATGCTAGCTTTAGAGAAAGCCCAAACATTGTATGGACTAAAAGTAAGATTAAATACGTGTTAAAACTTACTTATAATGGAAAATAAATCCTATGGGTTAGCCAGGTAATGGATAAAGTAAGTTCAGATCAAAACAGATAACTTTTGGTGACTGTCCTTTCTTGTCCATTTTTAGTTTACTAGCAGGGTACCGGCGCAATGCGGCGGCAGGTATCCTGTGACTAATTTTGTAGCGAGCAAATATTTTTTCATTTCTATGTTTTTGGGTCGGCGTAATAAGCCTTACGCGTCGGATAACCCTGACCTTATTACTGATGTTTTAGATGTGTGAGAGAGATATGAAATGGTTTGTGTGTATTTATATAGTGGATGCGGTTATATGTTTTTAATAATCATTGTTGATAATAATGATTTTTAGCGGTTACATGTTTTTAATAATGGGCTGTAAATGATTTGAAACTGTATTTAATGGAAACTTCTGCATTTTAATTTTAACAATGGAAGTACTGAATTTTAAGCATTCCTCTTATAGTAAGTGTGTAGGCTTATTTTTTTTAAGACTTCCTTTTTGGAATGGCCTAAATGCATTATAATGTAGTTAAGATAAATAATTATGGTCTTAAATCATTTTAAAGAAACATTTTTAATCTAATAATAACTTACTTCTGTCAATAAAACGATTAAAGAAGTTATATGAATTTGTATATATGTTAAGCGACTTTTGATCAAGTTAACATGTTTCTGTTGTAGCTAATTTGTTCAACTTATGCATTTTACCCCATATAAATACTAAAAATGTTACATAAGTCGACCCATTAGTAGATGGGTCGAAATTGCCCCATGTACAGTATACTCTACAAGGTATCCAAGATTAAATGTGACTCGATTCTAGTCTTTCAGCAATTCTTATTGCTAACAGCTCTGTTTTCCAATGTCTTGCAGATTTATTCTGCACCCATATTTATCTCAAGTTGGTGCTCGTCATGTGCGATAGATTTGGCTTGGGAAACGTTAGATTTTGAGGTTGCACCAGTTTGTGTGAAGATATTGATGACTTTTTGAAAAAAATACGTTGACCTAAGTGGAGACTGAAGAGTTAGTGTTTTAAGATCGTAAAAGGAAGATTGATGTGATATCTTTCCATATGAAACGGTAAATATCTATAATTCGTATCGACAACTTACCAGTATTTTCTGGTTGAATGCCAACTTGTCTTTTTCTGTTTTTACCTGCAATTTGGTGCTAGTAACATGATATTTGAGTTCCTAAAATATATAAAAAAAATGAAGAACTCTTTCTCTAGTTTGAAGAGGTCCTGCCTCTCGGAACCTTGTGGTCCAGTTAACATTTAACTTACATATTTATAACTTTTTGGCCTAGTTGCTAATGTTGTGACACTACATGTACTACGCTTACAATAATAGACCTTTCGAGTTCTACTTGTGTGTTGTTTTCCATGCTGAAGTGGATTAAAGTCATTAAGGCTTTGTTTAATCATATGTGGGGCAGTTGATTGATTATGTATGTAATCTTTATGTTATACTAAGTACTAGATTGATTGATTGATTATGATATTATACCATGATTATGCATAGATATTTAAAGTACAAAAGGGTTTTATTTTGTTTAGTTTTAATATGTTTTTTGTACTTCTGTAGATCTTTTGATTTGATGAAAGTGCTCTTGTACTTGGAAAGTGTTAAAGGATTTGGTCTAGTGAATCTAGTATTAGTGCTTCGCCACAGCTGATATGCATGAAACTGATATTATGATCTCAAAAGTAAATGGTTTTAGTTAAAATATAGCTAGTGCTAAAATTGGTGACCTTTTTCATGTTAATTAACATATTAGGTAAAAGTGGTTATGCCTATAATTTTCTGATTGTTTCTGGTCAAAATATCTGATTTGCAGGAATATCTTAGAACTTGAAAAACATAACTGAAACATCCTCTAAATCCCTGTGTTGCTACAAATGCCGATCCCTATTTATCGTATGTGAGTTTCTTCTACAGTTTAGGACTTGAGGTTTTCGGATATAAAAACATGTGCCCTTTAAGGTTATCTAGCCTGCTTTTCTGGGTCGTGCTTGATGCATGCATACTAGTACCCGTTTGCGCGTAGACTTTGCTTTTCTAGAAGGGGCCGAAGTTATAGTTATAAAAACTGAAGTTGGCAACTTGGTGTTTTATTTAAGTTGTTTTCATATGTTGCCAACCTCACTTCAAAATCTGATTTGTGCAGATTGGAGAGTATCTTATTTGGCCAATAAGATTTAGATTGAGACTTATTATAATTAGAGTAAATTGCATAAATCGTCCCTAAACTTTGGCCAGATTGCATGTTTCGTCCCAACCATTACGAAAGTGCAGAAATCGTCCCTGTGGAAAACCTTTGAGCAAATTTTCGTCCCTAAACTTTGGCAAGATTGCATATTTCATCCCAACCAAATTGCATGTTTCGTCCCAACCAGGGACGAAAATTTACTCAAAGGTTTTCCACAGGGACGATTTCTGCACTTTCGAAATGGTTGGGACGAAACTTGCAATCTGGCCAAAGGTTAGGGACGATTTATGCAATTTATATAGGTATATGAACACTTGAAGAGTTCTTTTATTTGTAAATTTTTTATTTTTTTGTAGATATAGTACTTTAAGATATCTCAACATGTAGCAAGATTATGACAAAATGATTATGGAATATATTGTCATGGAAAAACTTAGTCAAAGAAGGTTAATTAGGCAGTATAGATATATATGATGTTGAAGATTCCTTTTTTATAGTAATGACAAGTGCCAAATGCTTTTGCATAGATCAGCCAATGAAGTGATATTTGTGTGCATAGGGTGGAAAAATTATTTGAAAAATGCAAGTGGTACATATATGTAAAAGTTTGTTATGAATAGGTACCAATTTTTCTTCAATAAACAAGCTGAAACAAGTCTAGATGAATCTTAAGAAAATTAGGTTCATAAAATATGCTTAAACCCAACAACTCAATGGCTATTTGATTATATAGGGTGATTTATATTAAAATTTGAAAGTAAACTTATGTTACTATGATAAGTCATGTCGTGAAATGTTGTGAGAGTAAGCAAATATGTGTTTTCTTTCTCATTGTGTATGAAGATTATGATGGTTATGATGGTTACGAGTGTGATGTTAATGACTTAACAGATGAACAACTTGCTTTTTGTGATGCGTGAGACATCCATAGCCGTGGTAGAATTAGGAAGTACTACTAGTTTTGTTGTTGGTGTTTTATTTTGATAGGTACATAAGATTGGTTTGTCTCTCTTATGATAGATTTTGTTTGAAGCACAATATGTGCGTTTGTTTGTCTGTAACGAGCTGAGATGTGAGATTTACCCTCATCCTATGTACTTAATTATTTTTTGGAGTAATATATTTTACGAAAGAAACTCTTTACCCCAAAAAGAAAAAAGGTGAGAATTTTCCCTCCTCTTTTTCATAGATTTAGCAACAAAAGTATTCAAAATTCTTGACTAATAATCTTTGCAACAAATAATCCGTTGTTATATTTGCAATTTCGTTGCTAATAATTGATGGTTTGATTTGCAAAGATTAAAACTTCATTGCTAATATTTTGCAACAAAAGTTTCAAAAAACGTCATTACTAAAAAGTAAAGAACTACACGTGTCATTGTGATTACGATCGTTCTGAATTTTTGTCAAAACGAAAGGGAGATAAAATCACTAAAACTTGATGAAAAGAATAGTAAAGTTTTGTGTACATCAATTAGTTGTGTTCATCATTCCATCTGTTTTTTTTTTTTTTTTTTTTTTTTTTTTTTTTTTTTTTTTTTTTTAAGTGTTCATCAGCTCTCGAAGCGGTGATCATTTTATTTTTTTAAATCAATTATGTCATAAACAAAGATTTAACATGCTAAAAACAACATTTTAGAATAATCAAACTTTTGTATTAACATAGTTTGTTCATCAGATTTTGCATTTTATCATTTTTTTTTGTCCATCAAGTCACGTTCATGAATGCTATGTTAATTTTTTTTTCCCTTAAAATTTAAAAAACACGCGTGCCAACGCTTGGTTGTTTTATGAATTGGGTTGTCTTTTTAGTCGTTTTGGGTTTTGCTAACATGTGCCCACTGGGCATGTGTTAACGTGTTTATAAAAGATATGTTCTGGTTCATTTAAGAGAACCAAAACATAAGCTTTTTGCATAAGTACAATGCTTTTAAAGCATGTGTTAGAGAAATATGATGTTTAAGTTGGGAAAATATGCGAATAAGTGAAACAAGTTCAAATGTAACCTGACAGTCAAAATATTTGTTAGAGCTGGCAAATCGTGTCTTAACAGGTTTTGAGCGCGTGAATAACATAATTTTCAAACATGAAAACGACTCGTTTAACACTTGGTTTTGATGGTTTGAGTATGACAGATATACGTTTTATGTATCAAAAAAGTTAAATATTGAACCCTAGAATACTAAAAACAATTATTTTAAAAAATAAAAAAATTGCATAATACATTTTTCCCTTAATATTTGTTTACAGGTACCAGCTCTAAACTAATACGTAGTATTTGTTATCAGGTACCAGCTCTAATATTTGTTGATTAATATTTGTTTACAGGTACCAGCTCTAAACTAATATTTGTTATCAGGTACCAGCTCTAATATTTGTTGAGTAAAAAGATCTAGAAGGAGTATATATGGTGAACATAGCACATATATTTACTTCATATATTCCAACTAATCGAAGGTTTGGGTGCCTACAAGTTTATATATACACACATTTACTTCTCTTCTTTCTCGATGTGGGATTAATTTGTCTTAAGAAATTATTCATCCTTGATGATTATAAACCACTTGTGGATATCATAACGGAAGTAGTATACATGTTTGTTATGAAATAAATATCATTCCGTTCTTTTATCGACAGAAAACCAACTTTGAAGGATTCTTAGCGACAGAAAACACGGTTACGTAAGCTGTGTAAACCATGTTAACTCTTGCTACATTATATGGGCTCGAGCATCAATATTGTTTTAAAACTCTAAAAAAAAAAAAAAAAAAAAAAAAAAAAAAAAAAAAAAAAAAACGTAACTATATCCAAATTCATAATTAAATTTTAATTTGATCATCGTCGGTCGGCCTTGATGATTTCAAACATTGTTGTAACAATGTGTAGGTATTTGAATACTATATGGTACAAGACATTGTTTGTTTACAAAAAGCATGTTTTCAACATGTTAACTAATTCGTTGTGAACAGAAACAAAGACTACTTTTGAGACATGGTTGCTTTGAAACTTTAACCAAAACTTCGTCAAAGTGTAATTATCTAAATATGAGAAGTATGATTGTTGATGGTTTATAAAGTAAACACGACTCATTTCGCACATAAAAGTCAGAAGATATAACCAATGAGATAGACAGATGTACTTTTTATTTAGAAAAATTATATGAACAAAAAAATTATAGTGTGTTCAACAATTGTTTTTTTTTTTTTTTACTGGTTATATGTTAAGTACTTCCTAAGGTAGTGCCTCAGGGGATTGGGTGGATGTGTACTTATATCATTAACTATTGGTTTCATAGCTACCCAATAAGACATAAACAGATATATTTAAAAGCTTTTAATATAAAATGAGCTTAAAAACAAATCATAAATTGATTTTTTCTAACCAAACACTCTATCTTTGGTAAACTATATATTCTCGAAACTTACAAACTAAATTTTATTTAAAAATTATCTTTATTAAATGAAAAAGATAGGTCAAATTTGATTTGCTTCTATTATATTTGCTCAAGTGACATCATTACTTTTGGCAAGAAAAACTATAGGGTCGAAGCAGATAAATTAAATAGCATATGAAGGACAAGTATAAGTTTGACCACATGATATATAAGTTACCAAATCATGGTAACTTACGTACAGAAATTCTTACACTTTTATTGATAAATATTAGGGATTAAAATAAATAAAATTAACAATAAATAATAAATTAAATAAATAAATAAATAATAGAATAGAGGCGGAGGCAGAAGACATACTTTAAACAAAGATAAGTAAATAAAACAGTAAAAGGTCAAGGCACACGAGGCTCGTGTTTAACACGATTCTCTTAAAACAGATTCGTCGTTTGTTTCTCAAGATACAATAGTCAATGCACTGACGGACGTGACAAACTTGCATTAGGTTTCACAAAGATGATGGCGTGTTTTGATCGAACAAGTTGGAAGGAGAAAAGGTATGGAGCTAGGTAAATTTTCGGATCTCTCAAACGAATGTGCAAGGGTTTATTATATAGTGTAAACCTAGCTTTGTGACCAAGACAGATCGCTTCTATATAAAGCTTATTTGCAAATTTGATCAGTATATACGATTTCTTGTTCACAAAGAATCAATTAGTTACTATAATAAACTGATGCAAAATCTAGAAAGTATTAAAAGGAAACAAAATCTGCAGCAAAAAGATTCGCGCACAGGTGAATTTTCGACGCTGCGTTCGAGTCCGCAGGTCGCACAGGGTCACAGGGTTGGACTCATTTTGGCCCAAAAATCTGATTTGTTGCACCTCTTGCGCATGCATGTAGGTGCTAGAGTAAAACCAACCAAAGCAATTTGATGGTTGATACCAAGATTTTTATATAAGCAACTCAACACTTCCTAGTTTGGGCGATGTGAGATACAATATATGCAAATTATTTTTCAACAAATTTACCTAACTTAATCAAACTATCAAAGGGCTTGAATGGTATCCATATGATATGAAATTGTTTTCCAACCAAGTCGTTTTGGGTTCAAGTTTTAATCATAACATGATAATATTTACGATGCACATAGTGCGAGAAGGTTGGCTTGCGTTTCAGAAATAATAACCTTTTTTTTTTCTTCTTCTTTTTCTTTTTTTCTTAGCGAAACTTGGTTGGTCTTAGTTGATAAAAACAATCAAACCACTTTCAACCAGCTGATACAAACTTCCAATCTTAATGATTGGGAATGGTTTATTTAAGGATCATGTCAACATATGCTTACAACTTTAATGATGTTAATGTGTGAAAGATTTTTTAAGAGGTTAATTGAGACTTTAACTACTCACCAATAATGGCCGGCTATTGTGAAATAATAGGCACGCGGTCCAAATTTGTTTTTAATTGTCTTTACTTGAATTAAAGCCTCAAAATTGATTTATTGTTAGACAAATTATAAAATATGTAACTTGGGTTTTGTTTATTTTCCAAATTGGAAAAAACCCAAATGGACAAAAGAATGTCTAGCTCTTGAAACCTATTATTTGTGTACGAATTAATCACTAACATATCATATCATATCTTTTTGTGATAGTCCTTTGAGATGCCAATTTGATGCATCAAGATTCTTTTGTCTAATAATAATATATATGTTGAAGATAAGTGATTCTAGTCATAAAAATGTTATCTTTTTTGTTTTAGGTAAGAACCCAAATTGTAAAAAGGAATATATCCATCCATCCAATCATTTATCTTAGGTTTTCATCCATTTTTGCTCAAAACCCCACCTCTCACCACACATATATCATCATCACATTTGCCTTTGTGCCAAACTTAACACTTTCTCTTTTCTTTCTCTCCTTACTCTTTATTATTCTTTAGGTGTTGTGAGCTTGTTTTACCAAAACAACTTTGGGCACAAATGGGGAGAAAATGCTCACATTGTGGCAACATAGGCCACAATTCAAGAACTTGCACTAGTTACAATAGAGGCAATGTCAATAGCACAGTTTTGGTTGGAGGAGGAGGTCGTGGTGGATTAAGGCTATTTGGAGTTCAACTTGACTCACCTCACTCTATGGTCATGAAAAAATGCCTTAGCATGGATTGTTTTCCTTCTTCTTCGCCACTACCGGCTTCGGCTTCACATTCACCCACCTCTTCTTTAACGTCTTCTCGTATCTCCCTTAACGACTTAAACTCCGACAAGAGTATGTCGATTGGTTATCTCTCTGATGGTCTCAATGCCCGAGCACAAGAAAGAAAAAAAGGTACGCAATAAAGTAATATTTTGAAACATTAGTTACTAAATTAACCATGCATGCTATGATGCATGCATGATTACTAAAAGTTGTCTTTATGTTTTGTTACATTGTGTATGACATGCATAACTTCAACTCCAATATTCTGTATTCTTGTATTGGTCAAGTGCTAACATTTTGGAAGGATGGTATTATAGGTCTACCTTGGTCCGAAGACGAACACCGACGATTTCTAACCGGACTTGAGAAGCTAGGAAAAGGTGATTGGAGAGGGATTTCAAGAAACTTTGTGACCACAAGGACACCTACACAAGTTGCAAGTCATGCACAGAAGTACTTCCTTCGGCAAGCAAGTCTTTTTAAGAAGAAACGTCGTTCGAGCCTCTTTGACTTGGTAGGTATTTTCGCATGGTCATGCATTGCAAGGTCTTTAGCATATGTAATGCCTATCAAATGTTGAAGCTCCAACCAAATGCATTATGAGGTTGCTTTATTCAATCATATCATACAATGAAAACTTCTTAGAAAATCCATGATGTTTTCTTGATAAAAATATGAATAATGATGTGCCTAAAGTATCCTTCTTGGTGGTCACAGGTGAGAGGCAATAACAACAAGAATGCACTACATAATCAAGAAAACACTAGCCATATGAGTCGAACAAGCTCATTTGAGGAAGAGCTACAAGATCAAAATGACAAACTTTCTTTGATAGAATTCAATTCTTTAAAGCAAGAGAATGTCTACTACAATCCAATGATCAAGTCCTATCAAGCATCATCAATATGTTCACAAGTTCATGGTTCTCCAAGTGGCACTATTGGCTCTAAAAGTGGTACTCTTGATTTAGAACTTACATTGGCTGCACCAAAGCCAATAGACTCAAACAAGTCATCTACCACTTCTCTCCAACTTGGGCCAATTATTAGTGTTATTTAATTTAGCTTGATTTTGATTCTTACCCTTTTCATATGCTAAAAAAATCTAATTAAGAAATCTTGTAGATACTTTGGTTAGATTAAACTACTTTTGTAACTACAACTACATATATGCACCCTATTAATTTATAAGTTAAGGCTTAGTTCAATTCATTGGAGCGAATAATTCTTATCGTGTTGCGTTTTTTTTCATGTCTACTGTATTGAGATTATGTTTTTCATCGGTATATGCTCATCCAAACTCGAGACGACAAATCTATCCAAAACAAAACCCGAACATGGATATTGGATATGATCACTTGATTATGATTGAGAAATGAAGTCATACACTTACAAGGGTATGTTAAAACTTAAGACAAAAATTAAGCCATCATTTGAAGTCCTTAAAATGAGAAAAAATCTAAAAGATCAAATCATGCTTGTTGTCCCTTTTTTCACAGGAAAAGAAAAGACATTGGTGTGTATATCTATCGAACATGCAATTACTTTAAGGTCATATATATGATGTTTAAATCTATTAATTAATCAAATGTTTACAAGGTTTTAAAAAAGATTTTGGGAAGACTCATGTTAAACCAATATAGTGATACTTTATTTAAGGTTAAATGTTTTGTAATAATAATAATACATCCTTATCATGAAGTCATTAGCCCATTATTTTATTGGATAAAAGGATATCCCATCAACGTCTATACCTAATTACCTCCCATGCATGAAACACAGTTTTACTTTTAATAAGTTCTTTTGGATATATTATGTTATCAAACTTGCTATTAATAATTGCCAACTTCTTTTTGCTTCTAGAAAAGCAGTAGCGGTATTTATCCCCAAAAAAAACATTAACATGATCTCCAAAAAGATACGAACATAAGTGAGATAAAATTGTCAGGATATCCATTTACCGTTATTTCACAAGATTTTATAATAGTACTAAGGATGAATGTTATTCAACATTAGTTTTGGCCCATACCGTAAATTTTAAACCTGAAAATAGCACTCAAATTCTTTGGAAGTTTATACAATAAAAAGTTGTCGAAAAAAACAAAACCATGAAAAGATCATACAATGTAACAAAGGCACCTTCGAGTCCCTGGATTTAGACATGAATTGGAATGTAATTTGCAACAATTTGAAAGAAATGGACCACGTAATAACCAGACGGGCTGACTCATCGGTAAGAATACTAGTATTTTTAAAAGGATGTCAATTTTTTGAATCCAACAGGGAGAAAATTAATTTTCTTTGGCAATGAAGGTTGACTTGCGTTGACTTCAAGCTATCCGAAAAGATAGTTGCCCTAAGATTAGTCGGCTCACATTATCGAGTCGGAAATCCAAGTAACTAAAAATAAAAAAATAATAATAAAAAAAAATGGACCACATAAGAATTTGTACAATATATCATACAACTACAAGGTATTATGATCAAGACCTAAGAGAATTGATATGTGGACCTTCTTAGAGGATGAAGACAAGATGGAAAGATTCAATAAATCTAAGAAAAGATTTTAGATCAGTCTAGAGCTTTATAATTTTGAGGTTTTGTCTCCTTATTATTCATGCCTACATGATGAACAAGAATATATCACAGAAAGATATATTTTTGTGAAGATTTGAGGATTGAAAATGATAGATGCATTAAACTTGGACATCCATGTTTCTTATTTTGATAATATAAACTATACTTAGGTATATCTAAATGTGATGCAAAATTCGTGACCCATCTTATCACCCTTAAAAAAATCTCATCTTTGATATGAAATTATTGAAATTGTGACATGATAGCGTTTTGATATCATCTTTACAAGTTTGTGTAGTTTAGTGAGGGCCCCTTCATTAGAAGTTTTGTATATATCGCTATACAACACGTTTCAAACTTGATACGATTCTGCCTTTAAAAAAAGCCCCTGGTCGACAAAATTAAGGCTCTAAACGAACTGAACGTTCAGTGAACATTTTATAAATTGTTCGGTAAAAAGTTTATTAATGTTTGTTCATTTATTAAATGAACGAACATGAACAATATTTTACGTTCGTTTAGTTAAATAAACGAACATGAAAAAAGTCTCGTTCGTTTTTTTATGTTCGTGAACGTCCGATTAGGTGTTCATTTATGTTTATTTATCTATTTATGTTCATATATCATATGTTCGATCGTTTATGAAGAATTCAATAAAGTTTATGTGTGTTTGTCTATTTTCATTTATGTTCGATCGTTTATGTTCGTTTAGCGTTCGTTTAGTGTCTTAATGAACAAACATAAATGAACATGAGCAATTCATTTTCTAAATAAACGGACATGAACAAGAAAATTCGTCCGATTAAGCGTCCGTGTCCGTTTATTTGTCGGGTTAAAATTAAATGTACGAACATGAACAGGGCTCAGTTCGTGTTTGTCCGATTCGTTTACAGCCCTATTTAAAACTATCGTTCTTGATTGATCAAGTATGATAATTATAAAATTGTCTAGAGATCGATCAAGAACGATAGTTATAAAGTCGCCAGAAAAACCCAGAAACCTTTTTCTGAAGTTTTTGTATGCATTTTCTGAAACTTGACATGTTTAGAAACAAAAATACTTCACAAGAAACTAAGAGTCAATTGCAAAAATCGTCCTTGTGATTTAACTAAATTGCAAGTTCAGTCCTTAATCTTTTAAAAGTGCAGAGACCGTCTATGTGAAGACATTTGAGTGGAATATTCAGCCTCAGATCAAAGTTAAATGACCAGAATACCCTCATTTTCGACCTCTTTAAAGATCAGGGATTGAACTTGCAACTTGACCAAACCACAAGAACGGCTTTTGCAATTTACTCAGTGAGAGAAGTACGTACCAACTTGGCTCATTAGAAGTTGCCCACTCATTAAATTTCTTGTTTCATTATCCCATTCTTGAATATGCATGCGCTTTAAGTAAACAATGACATATAAAAAAAACAAAAACCCTTGTCCCCTAACCAATCTATGATCTTTTATCACATTTTCTTTTATTTTGTGTTTGTTTGTTTATCTTATGTATCATCACTTATGTTCACTTGTTTTTGTGTGGAGGATAGAACTTTGTCCTAACCAACAATGTCAAGAAACTTGCAATCTACACGAAACCAAATTATGCATGTGCATGTATACCTTAAAAATGGTATACGGATTGATGTTTTGTAGTATATATATTTGCATGTTATCGTAATACATGTTATGGTCAAAAGTCATAAACTTGCCACGAGACACATTTTGAGCAATCTTCATTAGTATTATTTTTGTTACCATATGGGTCTATGGATTTATATGTTGGTATATTGTGTCCAATAGTGTCACCATCAAAAACTTATCCTATTTTCATCAATTTCGTAATTCTTATCTTTTACATATTTAACAAGCAAATGTCATCAAAATCGTACTAATCCTTTTTTGGTGTTATCGGAATACCTTATGTTTGGCATTATCGGAGAGTACCACATGGATCATTTGGCGTTATCGGAATAGCTTATGTTTCTATCTCAAACCCCTAAGGAAGAACACCTACTAAATAAAATCTCTATCTCACTTTTGGATTACAAATTGAAGTAGGAAGTAGGAACCCTCGTATTATCGATCTGGTTGGAATGGATCATGGATCCCATATGTGCTTGTAATCCACAACTGTAACTCTCTGGAGCAACTTGTTAGTCTAATAAAATCCGCCGTTAAAAAAATTCGTTCAAATCCTTTAGCTAAAGGTATACATTTTCTAAAAAAATTATTTTTATTTTTCACTTTTTGCCTGTTTAATAAGAAGTGGAATCCATAGATCTCGCTCCAGCAGGATTGTGTGTTGTTATCGTTGTTGTGTTAATTAAGAAGTGAATATACAAGATCTTTGAAATGTTTTGATAAAACCCTAAGTTAGGCTAATAATAACTTCTGCATTTGTTTTTAGTTGAGATGTGATAGTATATATTAAAAGATGTGTGCTACACCCACATAAAGTTTACAAAATTTCACCCACTCGCTGATGTGACAGAGTGCTGATTGGTTGATTTTCTGTGGGCCACAGAAAACCAACCAATCAGCACTCTGCCAAGTCAGCGAATGGCTGAAATTTTGTAAACCTTAGATGGATCTAGTATTTTCCATATATCTAGTATTTTCCATATTAAAATTAAAGTATTAAACCATTCAATTGATTAAAGCTTTTTGTGTATTACAAATTTATTTAAGTCTAAAATGTATAAAACATTGCTATTACTAAATTTTTTACATAATACAAAAAATAAAAGGAACTATATTATGTAAAACATCTTGCTATAACACACCTAGAGATTTTATGACCAATGTGTAATGGTAAGTCCTACAATCGGTCCACCCCTCAAAAGGACCAGTTCCAAGCGGTCCCAACCATTACACCTCCCTCATGAGGACGTGACGCATGCAAGAAAAGATAAAAGTCGGTCACTTATGCGACCGAGTTGTTTTTGTGTGGAGTGTGTTTATTTAATTGTTTTTTAGGTATATTTTTGTTGGTATCTTCGATCTTCTTATTACACTAAGTTTGTCATAAAGTTGTCCTAAAGAAAGAAATTAAGCTGATGTAACAGTGTTGTCCTCGATCTCTTTGTGATCACCATTAAAGTTAGCCTAAAGAGCAGGGAGGATACAACAAAAAGCTACCGTTAAATTTTCTGAAAGAAGGAAATGGTCCTCACTCCATTAACTTGTCTTGGCTACCAGCAAACATTATACTTTTTTGTCACATTTAAGGATGGATACTTTTTACAAAGGTGATGGATGATTAGCTAGCAGGTGGGGTTTTAATCCAGTGATGCACAAAAAAATAATAACCATGTGTCAGTAAAGCTGTGTTCTGCCATCCGCTTTAGCAGAATCGTGGATGACTATTTAATTACGCGCGTATAGCAGCGACGGTGTATAGTAGCATCAGATCTTGTGTATATATGTGCGTTAAGTAAAAGTAAAAAGTTTTGGGATTAAACAATGCTCTTGGGAGTTTTGGGTGAACATGTTCAATTCATACATAGTTCGGTTTGAGCACTAACCGAGTCCATACATGCATCATCTTCATGATTCGACATCGGATAAAAGGAAGTTGTAAACCAATAAATGACCACTTTTTTTTTCCTTATGTTTATATATGTTTGTTTCATTATGTTTCATATCCATACTATATATGACATTATTGGAGTTTTGGTTTTTAAAAGGATATAAGTGTACCACGCTCAATTTGTGTTGGCCACATACCATTGTCACCCAATTATCATCTTGTGTTTTCTCATCAACGGGATACAATTTGACACATATATTTGCTTAACTTGCATCCTTTGTACTATCACCATCATCCAACCCATCAAATTAATACATCTTTACAATAGAAAGTGACACCGTTACATTGTGCGTAATGTATATTAACAGGTGAAAACCATTTTGTGTTGGTTGAAATTTGAAAGTAGACAATTATTATAAGACGGAGGGCATATATATTTAGCTGTTAATATTTTGTTAAATGACACATGACTTGTACTCAATATCGTAAAAGAATGAATTAAACATTACCCGATAACTAATATTTGCATTTTTCGTCCGCTTAAACATAATACATTTGTTCACACATCTGCAGAATTAAGGAGATGAAGATGGTCGAACTTATATAGACTTTTTGAGTGTGATGATGATGGTCAAAAGTACATGAGTGAATGTTTAGGAAACTAGTTGGAAAACCGCGCGTTGCCGCGGGGTGTTTTCCGAATAGGGAAAGTGTAATAACGGCCGGTAGCTACTTAACGTCAATTTAGTGGCTAAGGACTAACTTTGCAATCGACGTATAACATGAAGGACCAATCATGTAAACTATGCGAGGACTAAATATGCAACGAACTTTTGAGATAAATGACCAATTTGGTATGGATTTTTAAAGAAAATGTTAAAGATAACGGCCGTTAAATATCTAACGACCGTTAGTCCCGACCCGTCAAAACCTGCCCCGCCCCGCCCAAACCCGACCCGGGCTAAATGGTTTCTACAGTGTTTTGCATGGGTGGGGTTGCCATAAAGGCTCCCAACAAATGTATATATGTATAATGAGCTCAAAAAATAGGTAACACATAAATGTGTACAAAAAATGAAAATAAATGGGCCCAATATAAAATTATACTCCTTACAAATGTTTGATAACCACAAGTTGGGCTCCATTATGGGCTTAGTCTGTAATTTGGATTAATAATACAGGTAGTTATGTGATGGGCCAAAAGCCCAAGACAAATGAATTGACAATTTGACATGTTATAAAGTTAACCCAAAAGTATGCTATTTATCGGGTATAACTTTGGAGCATAATTTCAAACCGATAAAACGTATTGTCCATATAGGGAAAGATTGCTTCTTGTTACTCATGGTCTCATGGATCTGGTTTACGTTAGACTAGGCGTTATGGTGTATCATCTCGACTCGTGAAGCCCTTGCTTCACACGTGAAGCCCTTGACAGCCAAAATCTACCGTGCGTGAAGGAGGGAAAATGGAGTCGGTTAGGTGGCTGCACACCTAACTAATTTTTATTTTTATTGATTTATTGATTTATTTATTTATTTTAATATTATTATTATCTTTTAGTGTGTGTATGGGGCTATAGGCCTGTAGCGTATATTATGGAATATGTTTGCATAAAGTTGGTTATTTTTATATGTTTGGTTAAGTGATGATCATTACGCCTCTAAAAGTGATGATAAGATGATGTGTTAAAAAGTTGATGTGAGGCCGAAGTAGAGGTAATGATCGAGTGACCATTACACCCAACTTTACCATATTAGCGATTATTCTTACAGCCTAGCTAACACAAAAGATAGAAGATGGTTCAATTCCATATATACGCAACCAAATTAAACACTATAATGACATATAATTTACTTAAAACATGCTCTAGATACATTATATATCATGTATTCAAAACGTATATTTTGGGTATACATAACATCTTCATGTTTAGATCATATAAAATTATCCCAAGATAGAAAATATATACACGACTCGTCCGTACTATTATTAGTAAAATTTGGGCTACTATACGTAATCGGCATGGGGAATGAGTCTTCAAGAAAGGCGGTACTTTCATACACTTTATAGATAACCAAAGTTTTCTTAGGTCACAATATATATACATGGCATAAGATAAAACAAGGTGACGTAAAGTTTTCCTTTGGTGACTCGCATATACAAAAAGTAGTGGTAACCCCTGCATATAATGACTTCAATAACTTTCTATTAAGAAATGATAACCCTCTTGCTTATCTTCTTACATATCATCACTACATCATGGTTGTCAATCATTTACTGAATATATTTACGTAAAGGCATGAGTTAACCACACCCTCCCTGTAGAGAGGGTGTGTTGACCGACACTGTTGCCGCCACTTGTACTGTCTGCTTTAATGCTTGTACTTTTTGACTAAAATAGGTGGACCCCCCATGATAGGGAAGGTGCGGTTAATGCATCCCTTACGTAAAACACTCACTTGCTCAATCACCGATACATAATTGACACCCATAATGTGAGAGGATATATAAAAGGATAAGTCGTTGATTGTTTATTAAAAGACTTTGAGTCTAAATCCGATTCGCACATCTGAATTTAAATTTTTTTTTTTTTTTTTTTTTTTTTTTTTTTTTTTTTGAAAAGTTTGAATCTAATTCTATCTTAATCTGAATAAGTGATTGAAAAATTTAATCATGATTTAAATAAAACTATTCTTTTTTCATTTTTAAAAATGTCAAAATATTTTAAACTATCATCTTTTACAATTTAAATGTAAAACAACTTCATTCAGACATAATTCTCTATTAAATATTAAAAAAAGAAATTTTATAATATAATCAATTAAAAAATAAACGTGTTTGAGTTTATAACGAACTTTTTCAAATGATTAACTAAATGTGTTGGATTAAAGTTGAAATATATGAGTCCGCTAAACCGAACCTTTCAATTTGAACAAAATACGAATTTTCATATAGTTATTATCATCTTTTATATTCTTTATCGAATAAAAAATGTGAAATGATACTATATGAATGTACTTTTAATACGAAAGATAAAGTTGAGATAAGATAAAATGAAAAAAAAAAAAAATGATAACAAAAGAGGGAAAAAAATGAAATGATACTATTTGAACCCCTCCTTATCTAGCTCAATAAAAACTTTATGTATCTTACTGCCTCTTAAAACTTTGTGTATCTTACTGCCTCTTAATGATTAGAAAAAAAAAATGCTTTTGACATTGGTTGTCTATCATCGTCTCTTAATGACATAAAAAAAAAAACAAACGCACTTTTTGGGTCAAATATTTAACTGCGTCTGAATTAGTTAGATTAAAAGAATGTTGAAAAAACATTTTTGAAAAAAAAAAAAAAACAAAAAACAAAAACAACCTAAGAGCATCTACAATGGGGAGGTTTTGCAAAAGCTTTTTACTATTCAAAAAAGCTTTTCAAAAGTTTTTTTCCATTGTAACAAAAGACTTTTAAAAAGCTTTGAACCAAAGACTTTGCACTAGCAAAGTGGTTGAAGGAAAAGGTTTTAGTTGCTAGCATTATTAATAAATGTTTCTAAGACAAAATAGCTTTGCATTTAATGCCATAAATGCACCAAGTCATTGAAAGACTTGGTGCAATGCGGATGCTCTAAGTAAAAAGAGTTAACACTTATCTTTTTAGTTGATTATTGGCGTATATCTTTGGTTTTGAAACAATGTGAAGCCTTTTCAATAAGTTACCCACCCTACTACTAGTCTACTACCCTCAACATTCAACAAACATGTTTAAGTGTAGAGTTTCCTGAAAGATCCGATGACGATTGGTCTCAAAATATGTGGTCATATTATTGTGTTTTAGCAAATTTACTTTTAACCCTTTTAACCTAACATCTTTTTCTCAAGATGAGTGGGTTGAAGACAAGTTTAGTGATGAACACAATCATCTTTTGGCTCTACATCAAAAGTAATCAAACAAAGGTCTCATAGCATCTTTCATCGTTCAAATGAATGCAAATATGTTGTAGCATTATTCTCAAAATCAGGCATGAAACCTTCTGAAATCACTAAAATAGTCAATGTGTTTAGTGGTGGTGAAGATGATCAACTAACTTAAGTTCAATGTTCCGCTATTGTTAGTGAAAAGAGAATATGTAACTTAGGCAAATAGTGTCATGGAATTATCATGCATTTTAAAGAAAAGGCCGAGTTGGGTAAAGATTTTTACTTTGCAATGGACATAAATGAAGATGACATATTACAAAATGTGTTTTGGGCAGATGAGAGTTCAAGAACATCATATCCCCAATTTGGTGATGTTGTTGTTTTTTACGTAACTTATAGGACCAAAACATTTAGTTTTCCATTTACACCATTTGTTTGGAGTGAATCACCATGGTCAGTCTATTCTACTTGGAGTCGTATTGTTGAAAATGAGACCGAAAATACGTTTAAATGATTATTTGAGCAGTTTCTAAAGGATGCATGGGTACCCTCCTTTAGCTCTAATTACAAACCAACATTTGGAAATGGGTAAAGCAATTTCAAAAGTTTTTCCGAACACTAAACATACATATTTTGCATGGCATATCTAAAGGCATGGTTTGGAGCATCTACAACCATTTCGATCTCGATGTGATGATTCCGTGGATACATACACTCAATGGGTTAAAAGCCAATATGTTGAAGAGTTTGAATCGGGATGAGAGACGTTGAAGGAGAAACATCACATAGAAGATGATAGTTGGTTGGAAACATGTTTAAGATGCGTTATCATTGGGTAAAAGCATATCTCAAAGATACATTTTTTGTCAGCATGACAACCAGTGGAAGGAATGAAAGTATACATTTGTTTTTTGATGGTTTTCTCAATGCTAAGACCATGCTAAATGAGTTTGTAGTCCAGTATGACAAAGCTGTAAGTTCTCGAAGAAGTGCAGAAAAACACCAAAATTTAGAACTTTGAATTCGAAGCCCACATTATATGAGTAATCATCCGATTGAAGAACTGGTGACAACATGTTATACAAGGAATATTTATGCTATATTTAAGAAAGAGTGGAAAGCTAGTTTTGATTGTGATCATGAAATATTAAGCAGATATGGTGTTGTCGGGTTTTTGAAAGTTAATAAGGAAAATTGGAAAATCGTTGAATAAAATGTTACTTCGTATAATTTTGTTACTTGTTTTTGTGCAAGGTTTGAGACTTTTGGAGTCTTGTGCAAACATATTCTCTACATCATGAGACGAGAGTCTTTAACCATTCCAGACCATTACATAATACCAAGGTGGACTATAAAGGCAACATATAAAGTGGGAGGTATTGAAACTCGATGACGAGATAAAAATGATATTGCTACAAAAGAAGTTACTTTATTAACTATATAGTCTATTCGAGCAAAATTCAACAAAATATTACATGATAGACGAGATTCCTTCGATGAAATTAATAAAACTGGTGACATTCTTAATTGTCTTTTGGAAGAACCAAGTAGAAGAAAGAAGACTATAGTCGAGTTAAACACTAATATTGATGCTGATGTACCATCTACACAACAAGAGAACATGTCACAACATCTATTAGTTTCTGATCTCCTAGTTCCGGTGAAGACAAGTCGCCCAAAAGGTACTATAAAAGTAAAGCTTGATTTGGAAGTCTCTTTGGACTTGGAAAAAAATTTGTTTTCGTTATTGTAAAAAAAAAAGGTTATAACACGACTAGATGTCCAAAGAAAAAGGTTTGTTTATGCTTTATACTCAACATTGCATCTTTTGGGTTTTGATTATCATTTTTATTGTTTTAATATTTCAGAAGGGTGATGCAGAAAAAAAAATCGAATGAGGCGAAGTTGATAATTAAGTGAAGTGTATTTCGAGCTATTTCAAAAGGACGATGATACGTTGGTTCTTTTGTTTATTTTGATGTTCGTTTCAGGCAGATTGATGTTTGGACATTATCTATGTTATCTTTCTTTCTAATAAAGTTGTTATGAGTTACTCATATGTGTGATGTCTATTATTTAAATATGTAAGAAACATGAGAGAAAATAAAGATGTGTGATGTTATTGCAGTTTCAGCTTATATCTGTTAGAAAGTGTGACAACAAAAAGTCAGCAACAAGGTCTCCATATGTGTAATTCCATTTTTAATGTTTTTAAGGTTGTGTGTCAGGTTCCTTGGTATAATGGTTACCTTTTGGATGGACATGTCTTACTTGTTTATTTGCTTGACATTTAATGGGTAGGCATGGTCTTATTCCGGTGGACTTTTAAGGGGTCTGATCACATGGGTAGGTTCCTATAATTTGGTCCTTGTGTGTTATTTGTTTGATAGAAAATAAGAAAATATATGTTTGAGATAAAATAGGGAAAATTGTGGTTTTTAAAAGGGTGTAATTGTAAAAATCGTCCCTATGATTTAACCAAGCTGTAGATTCAATGACCTTTTAAAAGTGTAACAATATCTCTATAAGAAATTTTGAATTGCAGAGTCCTTTACTATAGTTAAATGACAAGAATTCCCTTATTTTCAATGGCCAAAGGCAAAAGGGTTTTTAGTCATATAACTTTAACTATGGACTGAATATGCAACCCAAATTTCTCATAAGGATTTAGACTCAACCTACAATTTAACCAAACAACGATGACGACTTTTGCAATTTACTCTTTTTTATTAATTGAGTGTCAAACTGTCAATTAACTAGTTCAAGAAAAACGGGTCCGTTTGGTTCGTAGGTGAGTTTAGGATTAGGATTTGGATTTGGATTTGTATTTGGATTAAGATTTGGATTTGAATTTAATATAGGTGAGAGAAAAATATTTAAAATTGTTTTATATTTAAAAAAAATGATTTATAAATTATTTATATAAAATGTGAGAGGAGAGAGATAGAGAAAAAATAATGCGGGTCTCATTTTTTGTCATAAAAACTACCTCATCACCCTACTTTACCTCACCCCTTAATATTTATAATTAAATCAAAACGCAAGTAATACTATGTACCAAACATCTAAAAATGAGGTGGGGTCTATTTTTTTTTTTTTTAACTCAAACCCAATATAAACCCACAAACCAAATAGGCCCTAGACTAATGCTAGTCTTATAAGAGCACAAGGTGCAATTTGTTGCTTGAGCTCGCCACTCGTATGTGGCACCTTGTCGAGCTCGCCATTGCACCACCCCACCCTCCTCATCCTTCGCCATTTCCAAATTAATCGTCTGCATGACGAGCTCAAGTTCTGACATGTTGGGGCCCAAGCTTAAAAAAGTGAGTTACTTCATTTTTTTTTTTTTTTTTTTTTTTTTTTTTCACATTCATCATCTGATTAATCCCATGGATGAATTTGAAATTGGTTTCTGGGTTGTGAAATTGAAGTGTTTTTGGAATTGGGTTTGTTTTGGATTTGAGTTCTGATGGCTGGAAGTAGGTTTATGAAGATGATAACGTTTTTTTTTTAAAGTGGGTTTATGAAATTGAAGATGATAATGTTTTTTTTGGAAGTGGGTTTATGAAGATGATAACGCTTTTTTTTTTTTTTTTTTTTTTTTTTTTAACGTGGGTTTATGAAATTGAAGATGATAATGTTTTTTTTTTTTTTGAAGTGGGTTTATGAAACGTTTTTATTTTTTTATTTTTTTAATACCTTTTTTTTTATAAAACAGGTTATTTTTACTTTTATTTAAATAAAATGAATTTTAATTTATTTGGTAATTTAAATAAAAACTAAAGTTATAAGTGGTTGACCTCAAATAAATAAGTTGAGTTTAGTTGTGAAGAGTATTTAAAGCGATGTACCGCCCGTGAGCCCCAAGTGAAAGTTCAAGCTAGTCATTGTAGGTGGTGCTCACTTGTGTTAACTTTCTCTTCGCACACTCTATTAGACAATAAAATAACTTATTATCCATTATAAGACGAAAAAACCAAAAGTAGAAAAACCACTTGACACATCTACTATCATCTTCACTACTTCACAGCTCACACACTTTCACACTAAATAAGTAAATAGGAAAACCCTGCTACACTCACCTCCCAAAACTCATCAATGGCAGTAGCAAACAACATAATAGCAACTCTAAACTTCATAGCACTCCTATGCTCCATAGCCTCCATCCCCATAATAACAGCAGGAATCTGGCTAGCTTCCAAACAAGACAACGAATGCATACGTTGGATACGTTGGCCAGTCATCATCTTAGGAATCCTGTTCCTTTTACTATCAGCAACAGGTTTCATAGGTGCTTATTGGAACAAGCAAGGCTTGCTAGCTTTTTACTTGTTTTGTAACGCTGCATTGATTATAGTTGGTCTTGTGGTTTTAATATTGGCGTTTGTTGTCACGCGCCCGTCTGGCGCGTATCATGTGGATGGGAGAGTGTACGAGGAACATAGATTGAGTGGGTATTCTAAGTGGTTGAGGGATCATGTTACGGATGCTGATGATTGGGGGAATATAAGAGCTTGTTTGAGTTCTTCTTCGATTTGTACTAAGATGACTCAGGATACTTATTCTGCTGACCAGTTTTATGCTAAGAATATTTCTCCTCTTCAGGTATTATATTCTTTTGTTATTATATTCTTTTGTTCTAGATTGTTGTTTGATTTGTGTTTGGGAAAATTTACTGTTTATGGCGTGTTTGGGCTTTGCCTGTTTCATGGGTGTGCTTATTGGTTATGTTAAACGGAGAAGGATCCTTGTTCAGGTATTCTCCGCTGACTAGTTTTGGCTTTGATGTGCACGGCCTGACCGCTATTCTTTTAGTCGTTTCCTGACGTTTATCTGGCCATCCCCAAGATGTTCACCCATTGAGGTTTGAGCCTGGTCTTGTCAAAATTTTTGGGGACACCTAAACTACTAGGCCATCTTGGAGTTGCTTATTGGTTATGAATTATGAGTACTTTGGCCAAGTGCTTATATAATACTCGTACGTAGTAAGTTTGCAAAAGTGTTAATGTTTTTAGTTTAACCTAACATAAACACTCCCAAATACTCCGTAAGCAGTTTGCAGTTTGGCACGTGTTAGTTTTTAGTAGATATGCCCTTTAGAATAAGCACTCCCAAACACCCCTTAGCAAACTGAACACTTACTTATCCAAACACTTTCAGACCATTAAACTAGCTGACCAGATACTTATTGCCTAAACACTTTTTAACGAGTAGTTGCCCAGGTGCTCTATTTAAGTTTGTAAAAGTGTTTATGCTCTTAGTTTAGCCTAACATCAACACTTACAACTAAGCAGTTTGGTACCTGCTAAGTTTTAAGTAGATTATCACTTTTAGTAAGCTATCCCAAGCACTCCCAACAAAAATATGCCTAATTTCGCTTTCTTGTGAAACCAATGAGCCATTAAGCATGTACAAGGTGTTTGGAATTGCATTGAGCTCTGTAAACGCGATAATCTCTTAGTTGGTGAAACACCTTATATCCTGCTTTCTAATGGTCTGTAAATACTTTTAAAAATCATCATGGTAATAACAACCTGTTAAAGCACCAAAGTTATCATACTATATTTGACAATGACTATTATAAGTTATGTTCTGTCATGACAGTCATGATAATATATGTTCTGATATATGTTTGTTGCTGAAAATTAATGACCTTATGAAGTTTATAACATTGTCATTTCTTCAATGGAATAACTGTACGCGGCCCTACTTAACATGTGTGTTAGGTCGATTGATCATTCTTGTCCATCTGATGTTGAACCATGTCGGTAAACTAGACTTATTAAGCTGTAATATAATGGCGAAGATGTGTAAATTTTGTGCCTAAATTCATATGACAATGATTAAAAATTTTGGCATCATTTGAGAAACATCAAAGAAAAACATATCACATGGCATCCATTTTTCTTGTCTATCTGCATTATTGGTAATGTGTCGCCATAATCTTTTAATGTTTCTACAGTAATTTAATATAATTTCTGATAAGAAAAAAGTACATTTCCTAATGTTTTGCAGTCTGGATGTTGCAAGCCGCCAACTGCGTGTGGATACCAATACGTGAACCCTATAATGTGGATCAACCCGACAAACCCAACAGCAGACATGGACTGTCCTATATGGAACAACGACCCAAACCAACTGTGCTACAATTGTGACTCGTGCAAAGCTGGTTTGTTAGGGAACCTAAGGAAAGAATGGAGAACCGCTAATGTGATATTGATCATAGCCGTGGTGGCTCTTATTTGCCTTTATGTTATAGCTTGTAGCGCCTACAGAAATGCACAAACCGAAGAAATTTTCAGAAGGTATAAACAAGGATGGACTTAAGAGGTGGTACCAAACGCGTCCCAAAGGTGTCTGTCTCTTGTTTCTTTACACACCCAAATTTTCAAGATGCCATGATTTCGTTCACATTGGGTGATTAGTTATGTTTTGATTGTTAAGAAAGGTAGGATGGTAGCTAGTGTTGTGGACTTGTTAGTGTATACTCCGTATGTTTTTGTACATGTATTTAGTATGAACTTTATATATTGTTATTTGTTTTAGTTCACTTTGCTGTATCAAGGAAATGGTTTGGTGTAAAACTGAAAGTCGCTTATCGCGGTATCGGTGTATGAGGGTATGCGTGGTGTACAACCGGCCTCAAAATTTTACATGCCAAAATTCTGCAATCAATTTTGGGCCTCAAAGTCTTACACATAAGTCAAAAGCGTAATTATAATAAGAAATTTGAGATATACTTAAAAATTTTACTCAAAGTTTACACATCAGTCAAAAGCGTAAACATTTTTGGGCCTCAAGACCAAAAAAAAAAAAAAAAAAAAAAAAAAAAAAAAAAAAAAAAAAAAGTACAATTGATTTTATTTTATTTTTAAAGTAAATTGCAAAAAGGTCAATTCCCGGTCAAAATATTAAAATTTCATATTTTCTCAGCATATTATTTAAAGCTATTGTACTTGTGCATTGAAAACTAGTGTTTTTGAGAAATACGAAATTATGATATTTTAATTTGAGTGAATATAGAATTATCCCATTGCAAAAGTCGTCCTTGTGTTTTTGACGGCCTTAGTCAATGACAATAAAAAGACCTTATTAAATTTGTAAATTAAAGAGAAATTGCATATAAAGTTGAATTACATACGACTCATATATATTTAATATTATACGTATTTATATGCAAAATTAATAAAAGTGTGACCATTTTTAAGTAAAGATCTTGTGCGACGGATACACAACATTCCGAGACTCCTCTAGAGCTACTAACATGATACATTGAAGTCATACTAAAGAGATTTCTACTCAGAATTTTCAATCATGCTTTTTTAACTTTTATAAATTGTCGAATGCAGACCTACTAACTTTACTCCCACATTGGAACAAAAGTAAAACAAATGCTTATATATAAAATAAATGTGTCAATCTATCTTTAAAGTATTGCAGTTTAAAAAGTAATTATGGATAAGTTTAATTAATTGCTCTTTAAACCTCAGTTCTTTTTGTTAAAATTATTCTTTATTTTAATTTTGTGTAGGCCTTTTTTTTTTTTTTTTTTTTTTTTTTTTTTTAACAAACTATCTAATATCGATTATCTAATGCAATGTTTAGGCTGCCCTGTCATGTACATAAGTAATTTTATTATTATTATTTTTTTCAGGTGATAAATACACGCTGGTTACCCTCAAAATTTTTGCCACTTAGAATGTGTTTATGAATTGTGTTTACCACTTAGAATTTGACCAAACCCGATTTTTGCAATTTACTCTTATTTTTAATGTAGTTTATAACTTATGTCGACCAATGTTAATTCTTTAATGTGAAATTTGTCATGTAGTAATAGGAATATGTCGGTGTAATGTTTTCTTGGATTTGTAAAGCTAAGGTGCATTGATTTGTAATTCAATGTGGTTGGTCGTGCACCGACTTCATGCGACCGATGTTCTTTATGTCTCGATGCATGCATTTTTTAATTTTGCTCACTATTTCCTAGTATTTATTTTTCTAATAAGACCACTCATAATTAAGGGTGAGCAAACGGACCGGATGGACCGGACCGACCGACAAAACCGACCGGACCGGACCGACCACATTCGGTCCGGTCCTCGGTCTAGGCTTTTTGGCTAATTCGGTCCTCGGTCCGGTCCGGTCCGGACCGACCAAAAAACCGAAAAAACGTGCCAAAATATGCCTAATTGGACCGGACCGACCGAAGACCGGACCGGACCGAGACCGGACCGACCACATTCGGTCCGGTCTCGGTCTATGGTTTTTCCGGTTCTCGGTCTTCGGTCCGGTTCGGTCTTGGCCGGTCCGGTCCGGTTTTTGGACCATGCTCACCCTTACTCATAATATAAGATTAAGGGTGAGCATGGTCCAAAAACCGGACCGGACCGGCCAAGACCAGACCGGACCGAAGACCGAGAACCGGAAAAACCATAGATCGAGACCGGACCGAATGTGGTCGGTCCGGTCTCGGTCCGGTCCGGTCTTCGGTCGGTCCGGTCCAATTAGGTATATTTTGGCACGTTTTTTCGGTTTTTTGGTCGGTCCGGACCGGACCGACCGGACCGAGGACCGAATTAGCCAAAAAGCCTAGACCGAGGACCGGACCGAATGTGGTCGGTCCGGTCCGGTCGGTTTTGTCGATCGGTCCGGTCCATCCGGTCCGTTTGCTCACCCTTATATAAGATAGCCAACACATACTTGGAAGGATGTTTGAGATCAGGTTCTACGGTAAAATTATTGAAATAAAAAAGTAACCGACCTTTCAAGGGTTATCACTGACTAATCTCGCAGCTAAAAGAAAATAATTATTTCGCAACTCATTTAGGCACCTGAAATCGTGAATGTTGTCTTGTATAACAACATATCCAATCGTGCCAGGCTGGATAAGAATAGGTAGAATGTACAAAGATGATACCCATATTTCAAGATAAATCCGAAAACACAGATATTGATACCAAAAAGACCCCTGACAAGATTATCAAATGTCTAATGATGAAAGCCCCGTAACATAGAACACACGTCATGGATTTCATGTTTTTGTATCTTTGTAATCTTTACTCGATTTATTTTTCTCATTTTTGCCTGCTAAACTAGTTAGTGATAAACATTCAAACGTCTTTTTTTTTTTTTTTTTTTTTTTTTTTTTTTTTTTTTTTTTTTTTGTAATCTAATATAACCATAGACATCTAAGAAAAAAATGAATGCTTTTGAACACCATCCCCAAGCAAACTTAAGAGGGCTTTTGGTTTGTATCATAGAATCACTATGACAGTATAAGTATATGTATGAGAATGGGTTTACAAACCATCACTAATGAGGGTAGGGCTGAACATCGGGCCGAATACCGACCCAAAACGTCTCATCCCGAAACCAAATTCGGAGAAAAACGCAAACTGAATACTGACCCGAATTACTCGGTTAGGTTCGGTTTAGTCAGGTTCGGTCGCTTTTTTAGGATTTTTGTTTGGTTTTTTGGGTTTTTGTCTCGACCCGAACCGACCCGTCCCGAAAACCGAATTTATGAAAAATCAAAACCGAATACCGACCCGAGTATGGTCAGTTCGGGACGCTCGGTTTCGGTCGGTTCTTCGAGATTTTTGGGATTCGATCACTTTTGCTCACCTTTAAATGAGGGTATAACAATGCATACTTTTTTGAGTTTCATATCAATTTTTGAAAATAAACCAATAAACCAAACAATTTTATTGGAAATGAAAGCCATTCCTATACCCCACACTAAACACATGCTTACATATGCAAAAAGTACACGCATAAACCACTCAAAGATGACCTATTGACAAAAGGATTTTAACTATTATTTTAAGATCCGTGAGGTCTCAACTCTTAGGCTACTAGGCAAGGCAAGCATTTCTACACAATACACATCAGCGCTACGTCAGTTTTCTCTCTCATCTCACTTCCCTTCACCACTCTTCACTTTTTAGAGGGCAAGGGAAACTATCAACACCTTTGACGTCACATTTAATTAAATACCCACTTTATAAAAAAATAACCTACTAAGGGTGTGTTTCTTTTTTCTCTTAGCTAAGGGAAATGGACCATATGGGTCCACACAAGCATTTAATAATATTTCTTTTTTGTGTGGAGCCCACAACTTTCCACTAATACCTCTATATCCACAAGCTATAAAATACATCTCTCTCCCCATATAGATGCATTAACAGACATGGGCCCACGTAGGACCTACATGATCGATTAGCTAAGGAAAAGAAGAAACACCCCCTAAATACCCCACACACACTCACACACAAAAATAATTAAAATAAAAAAGGTACACATGAGGCCCAAGTTTTTTGCTTTTATGTTTGGTGATGCCTTCACCAAATATCGTTTTGGGTTGTTTGCTTTGATGGTGAAGAATGGTGAGGAGCAAGGGAGTTAATTGGTGATGTAGGCCCATTTGGTTATATGATCACCTCCTTGCCGAGTGGCCTTAAGTTCACTTCATTTTAAGTGCAAAAAACATTGAAGTGGCCATGCAACCTCTTGAAAAGAGAAGCTTTACCCAATTTGATTCTGTGTGATGGTGAGTCAAATCCCGTAAATTAGTCGGCTAAAAAAAAAAAAAAAAAAAAAAAAAAAAAAAAAACTAGTGTTTAAAAAAAAAACAAAAAAAAAAAAAAGTACTCGCGTAAATAAAATTTACAGCCTTTTTAGTATTCCTATCATTATGTTTTGGCGGGAAAATATATTTTGGCGGTAATAGTTAATAACTTAAATGAAAAATAAATAAATAAAATATAAAGATGAAAACAACAAAGGTAGGTTAGTTTTGGCTGCTAATCTCTTTTACGGTTTTACCCTAATACCCCATCATTCCCTCTGCTGCCCGGTAAAACACATTTTTTTATATTACTATCTTAATTATCATTATTATGCATATTATCTTAAGTAATAATTATAGTTGTCGTTGTTTGGGACTTGAAACATCTTTAGGTTATTTTAAGTTGTGACAGATAAATTATGAAATTGTGAATGTAGAAAAAAGGCTCGCCTTGTCTAACGAGGGCCCTTGCTCGAGTTTTTTGGGGCCCTAGGCGAAAATCAATAATAAGACCTTCAAAACCTATTGTTATCTAAAATGTGTCGCGTTTTATATGATATAATTCAAATTAGCTATTTAAATATTCGACGTATGAGTACACGTGTATATAATTGTTAAGGGTCAAATTTTGGGGCCTTAATGTTTTTGGGCCCCGGATGGTCGCACACCCTCATGGACGGCTCTGCGGACCCTAACAAGGAACCGTTTAACCATTTTTCAGCCAAAATACCCATTTTTTTGGCAATACCTTGTGAGGTTTATTTATATGTGTTATACTACCTGGGTTTCTAACATCTCGCAATGGATTCATAAGGTTTACCTTGTCAGATATTAATGATGATTTGGTGAAAAAGGGTTCCGAAAAGGGATATTTTTGTCATTTTACGTTATAGAAAACTACTTATGCATATAGAACAATTTGTTTGTTTATCCAGTGTCAAAATGTATAAAATACTAAACAGATAAGGTATGTACACGGCCGAAATGAGACCTCTTGTGAGGCCGATCACTAGGCCACCTTGGTGGTGGTTGTCAAAACCTTATATAAGGCCATAAGGGGTTGTATGGATTTGGCGTATCAGTTATTTTCAAGTAACTTGTTGCTTTTTCAAATAAGCTAATATGCCTTTCAAACACTAAAAGTATGCTTACTGGCTATATTAAGATTAGACTTTTAAATAAAAGTTACCCAAACACTCCCTTTATAAGCTTATTTAGTGGCTTGTTAGCTTATTGCATTTTGTAGATGCTAAAACTATTGATTTCTATATGTTTGCCTAAACCTCGCAAGAAGATGGATATCTTTAACGGAGATTTGATGAATCCACATTTACTTTTCTTTTGAATAATCTCATTGATGGTCTCATTTGGTCATTCATCGTATTACATTGTCAAAATTGATGTATCACGACTTGTAAAGTTCTGTTATGTAATAATCAAATGAAAATATCTTAGACAACTACTAGTATTACAGCGGCTACAGCCAATTTCACCATCATTTCATTTTGCGCATAGTAAGTGTAGATAGTACGAGTGACAATGATCATTAGCTCACATTTGTTATTATTAGAGTTAGTTTGGTGGATCTAATAGATTTTTCCATAAATGAATCAACCTTAACTATTTACACGTATTCTTAAGTTTATGTGTTATATCTAATCGATGAGCATGTTTTTGCCAATAATGTGCTACATTTACTTTTTTATAGTTGCTGAGAATGTCAACTTCTAGTGATCCACTTGGTCTTCTTAATCCATCTGGCGAGAAGGGCTACAAGAAGTTAGCGGATGATGATGAGCCTTTGTATGAAGGGTGTAAAAAGCAATCCAAATATCAAGCTGCCCTTGCGTTTTATAATTGGAAGATTAAGAACAATATTCGTGATGCTGGTTTTGAGCAATTGTTGCGCTTTGTTAAGTCTGCATTGCCCCGAAGTGAGAAACTAGCTGGGAGCATTGATGAAGTGAAGAAGGTTTTGGAAAAACTTGGTATTACCTATGAAGAAGTTAGTGAAGAGCAAGAAGAAGTTGATGTTGACTCGGATGATTCAAATGAGGATGGTAACGATCATGAGTAATCTCTTTTTAATTACTCCGTAGTATTAATTTTTCAATTTAGTAGTATGGAACTGTGTCTTTTGGATCTATGTATCCGGACGAAGTATGTTCAAGTCAGAATATGATTTTACTTTGTTGCGTTTGTTTATTGTGAAATTATGATGATTACTTTGGTTTCATTTGTTTACTGCTTTATTCATCACCATTAGCATATAGTACCTGATCTGAGAAGCAAAGCAAAATTCAGTACTCAAAGTTGGTCTGCTTCATTATAAGCTAAGCTTTTATATTGGACTCATTAGATTTAAATTGGGTTAGTCAATGAATCTGTGTGTGGGTTACGTCAAAATGGTTTCGGGTCAAAATGAGTTAACTTAATGCGGGTTGAAGTGGGTTAGGCCAGGTTTGGATGGCCTGTTAACATTCTTTCCGATACTGTAAATCAGTGTAGAATATTGATGATATTTGAACTACCTTTATTGGAAACGTTTGGCCTATTTTGTTTATAGGTAAGTGATACGATCCTGCGTTATTATGTTTAGTATTATTATTATTATTATTAATTAGTTATTTTATTTAGTTTCCTTTTATTATATTTCTTGGTGAGAAAGTTAGGGCATTAGGTTAAGTCTATTATAAATAAGGTATTAGGATTGTAATTCTGATAATGGAGAATGAATGTCAAGTATTGATTTGTTAATCAATTGGGGGGTCGGTTTATCTCATTAATATAAACCATCGGGGGGTCGGTTTATCCCTTCAATATAAACTATTTATCTTGTTATTTTGTTCTTTTTATCTCTTCATCGATCCGGTTCGTATCAGTAAGCTTTCATATTTGATACGTTTTAGATAACATGTTAGCCAAGTTTACCCATTTTCATGTAAATGGATGGATAAGTAGTTACTCACAATGTGGGTAACAAATAAAAATTGTTTCGGGTTATAATAAGGTAAACTTCATGCTGATCAAAATGGACCATGTCGTGAATTAACAATATTGTCAATATATACAGTAAAGAACAACTGAATCACATTTTGGGAGTTCGATTATGTTTCTTGAATCAGAATGAAGAAACAGCCCATAGAATACATCCCAAATGATTTTAAATACTGACGGATTAGCTAGTTTGGATGGGGTCAACCAGTTGCGACAGGATAGTAATGCATAATTAGTGGCGGGTTAGCCATATACAACTTTTATCTCATGCAAAAGATTAACGTCGCTAATCCTTCCCCGTACTTTGGTTTACTACATGCAAAATGCAACTCTATCACCAATTTGCTTGTAGTACACATGAGCTGAGTTTTGACTTATTCAACACACACAGGGCTCGAAACGAGATCAACTCAGTAAAAGCTCAAAACGAGCTGAGCTTAATCCCTAGCTTCAGCATTGTCTAAGTATCTTTGAATAAATGAGCTCAATCCGAAATGTGGTCGGGACATGTTACCTTTACAAAAGCATGTAAGAACTAAACTCAAGTATAATATTCGGACCACATTATCATCTATGTACTTGTCTCTTTTTTATGATAGTAAAACTTGAACAACTATGAATCTTCGCCACAAGGCACCTCATTCACCATTATACCACATAACTTTTTCAAAAAATTCTAGTATGAATAACTTAACCAAGCAACAAAATAGTAATAATGTTAAAATGATATAGAACTCAGTCAATAATCACCCAACCAACCACCCCGTGGTGATCCACTTTTATTATAACAATATACACTGAAGATTATGTTAGAATTTAATAACCATGACAATCATATATATATTCTAATATCAAGTAGTCACATATGCGGAAGCGTAGGAACATCTATAACACATAAGAGATTAACATAAATTAAATAGGAACGTACCGTGGTGATTCTAGCCCGAACAAGAATCAAAAGCAATTGTCTTTAACAATATGAAGAACCCTAATTAGGGTTTATATGGATCAATGATTAACCCCTTACCGTTTTGTTAATCGATCCCTTGATAACAACAAAAGTATGTTGTTACCTCGTTCTTGTACACACAAACTAATACCGAATCAAATTAATTGCAAGATTAAACACAAGTATATGTTTTGGAAAAAACCAAAATCGAGATCCCTAGGGTTTAGGGATGTTCGATCGGCCATGGAAGAAAACAAAAGAAGAAAACCAAACTTAGGGTATTGTGTGTGCACAAAAGGTGTGAAAACAATGACCCTTGAGTTTGTATATATACTAGATAATACTTGGTGAACAAGCAAAGGCATTGGGTTTCCCCTTGGGCCTTGATCGACCGGTTATACACCAAAGAAGGGTGTTCCGGATCCTTCTTGTTACCAAGTTTCAATCTAGTCCTTTTCGTTTCCTTTTAACGATAGTTAGTCCGTACATTTAATAACTAACGACCATTAGTCCTTAAACTTGTGTTATTAATAAATATATCTAACAATTAATATTTATTAATCTTTGACTCTCGTTTGTAATGTGTGCAATCCCGAGGTCTCGGGTTCGATACTAGACATTTACATATTAATATTTATCCAATATTCCAACAGCTCCCACTTGGATATCTATTAATAGTAAAATGACATTGGTTAGCGTTAATAAAGATATGGATCCAATATTCCTGGAAAAACCCATAATGATTCATCATTATTATTATCATCCTTTTGTTTCTAATACCACGTTAATAAAGATATGGATCTTAGTCATTCTTTAATTAACAATTCTGTTTCTCGTTGTTTATGATTGAGCAAGATTACCAAAACATCTGAACGTATTCCAGATAGACTTTGGGCGTGCGCACGCAAACATCTTGACAACCCTACGAGGGGCCCAGCAGTATTAAACTTCAAAACAAATTTGAAGGAACAAATTCTTTCTTGACTACAAGAATAACCCATGAACTTTGCAACACTTATGAAAACAACCCTTATAACTCCCTGTTACGGTGAGCGGTAGATTGCTTCACAAAAATGCACTACATCCATGACTCTTATCTGGCATCTCAAGTCTGAGGATAACAAATTCATGATTTACTTACTGACAAGATCCATAAAGTAAAATCATGTAGTTGGGATAAGTCCTATATTCAATTCATCGAATATCATGTGAAATTGGTATGTCAACGCATCAATATACTTTCAAGTATATTCTTAACCAATACTTAGATTTGTCTTAGTTTGATGATATTCCCATATCATTAATCGACAATGGACAATTTAGAATAATATTAGTTATTCACGGATTTTAAACATGCAAATATAGGACACAATATATTATTAATGAAAACAAACGTACTAAGTACTTTAATTCATTATAAATAATAATTGTTTAATGTCCTTTATCCAAATACCAAAATAGATCAATGCATGATTATACCAGTTAATGAATTTTCCTCAAGTAATAACTTGAAGACAATTATGCCTCAAGTAATGACAATCATACTTGTTGACAAGGCATTATTTTATCTAACTATGATCTATCCGAATTTTGAGAATACTTCTTTCAAGAATCCAATAATTAAATTCTTGTATGTGTAAATCCAACTATCTTGATATAGCCACATAATTTTTCATAAATAGTGTGATATCCTCAATCACCAACTTATGATTATCAAACTTTCAAACCTTTTAAAGTTTAAAGTATTCAAATTCTTTAATGTTTAATGCAACTATGCTCTTAGTTGAGCACAACTAGTTCTCATGAAATCCTTCATAACTAGTTATTGAGTGTCATCTCAATTAAACCAGCATCATTGTATATTAAACACAATATGCTCTTTAAAATTTTCGTAAACTTAATATCCATAGTGTAATGTTTAGGAGCTATTCCAGGTTGAGGATCATTATTCTAATTTCAAACATTTTTCCATTAGAATATCTATTACACAAGTTATATAATAACTTTTAATTGGATATCAAATATTGTCAAATCATTTAAGCACTTAAGCATGATACAACAATAATACAATGCACATGAAAATCCTTCAGTCAAACTTAGATTATATTCATGTACTATCTTTACAAATATGTATATCCATTTACTAAATGATATATCATATTCTATTAGAATCATTTACCGCACATGTTTATTAAATAATAAACTTTTGTTCCAATGTTGTATGTTTTATTTTCTAAATCTTTCACTTACAGTTTCATTCCAAACTAAGTCTTAACATTTCACTTATATGGAATGTAACTTCTTATATGTTATATGACATATATGATTTAGTAAATCAAACATAATACTCCCACTAGCTTTCAGGAATACTTAGAAATGACCTTATTTTAAATATAAACCTAAACATAGATTTATTAATTTATCATAAGAATAATTTCCTAGATGCATGCATTTATCCATTCATGAATTATTGCACTTTGTACAATTCCAAAGATTTTCTTGAATTCATAAACTCCTTTTGATTACTTATCGTCCTCGCTCAAGTAATTATTCAAGAAAGAGTTTTTGATATTCATTGTCAAATTTCATATTCATATAAATATGACAATTTACCATCTTTGTATCTTTAATGTGCTTAGAAAAGAGTATTCAATCATAGTTAATTGCTTAAGTATGATTAATAATCTTGTCATAAGACATGCATTAAGATATGTGTACAATTTTGTCCATATGATTTCTATTCAAAGATTTAACCCACTAAGGTTACATTATCTTTGAATAAACTCATCTTCATTCTCTAACCATTAAGAATTAAGATAAACCAAATTTTAAATTTGAATATCTTTATGAACAGCATCTATAACACCCATAGTATGAGTAATTTACCCAATTCATTATTTTGGTAATACTACATCATATAATCATCAGCATATAAATTAAATATCTGAGATATCCAAGTGGATCTATGAATGATAATTCCATCATCTTGAGGTTTATCATTTACATGGTAAGCCTCATCATGATTTTAACTAGTGTAGTTTTAGAAGATTATGTATCTTGTAATTCTATCTTTTCAAGATAAAATACTCCCACTTGCCTTTAGCATTATATAGAATATAAGTACTTAGCAATTAGAGCAACAATCCAATTTTCTCTTTTAGGACTTTACAAATACGCATTGATAGCTCTTTGTTAATAACCTTCACATAAGTAACTTAACAAATTTAGAACTTCAATTTTAAGACTTAATGTGATTCATCACATTTCATAATTCAATAACGTCTTATTAATCTTCTAGGAGTCTAATTGAGTATATTCAAGCCATACTCAATTTCTAACCTTGATAACTTTTAGAAGAATAGAAATCATAGTTATCTTCAATCAAACAATCTAACAAGAGTTTGATTCCCTAACTGAACATACCATTTATATGTGGTATTTCAATTAGAATTAATATTGTAAGAAGATCTAACAATATATATAAGATAACCATATTCCTGTTGGCATACCTATTTACCAACTAAATCAACTTAATGGTATAATAGTATTTTCAAGCCAATTGCATGCTTTATAACCCAAGTACTTATTAATCAAGTCACTTCATGTTTATGTCTTATAAAACATAATCTTGTTATAATCCCACTATACATCATTGATCAACTCAATGACTTCTTGTATATGTCTTAATTAAAAGACCATAACAAGCTAACGTCTTACTTAATTAAGAGTCTTGTAATACTTAGAAGACTTCATATTTATAACTATACAATAAAGTATAAACATGTATAATTAAAGTAATCATGAACACCATCATTTGGTTTCAATAATATTTTCAAGTTAACACACTACTTTATTTATTTATGTCATTCTAAGAATACATAATTATTGAAGTAGTATTATATTACTTCATGCATTTATGTCATTCCAATAATACATAAATATTAAAGCTGAAGTAGTATTTTTATTTGACACATATGTTCTAATAGATGTCTAATTTAGAAACAGTAAATTATCCATGTTGGTCTCACGCATACATGGAAATTCACCTTGTTGTTAATATTTAGTCTGCGTCTCACGTTTACTAAATTTTAACACCAAGTGTTTCTTAGATTAGATGTATTAATCTAATTAGAATTATAATCTCTTACTTTGCAGTTAAGAGAATCTTTTAAATCATATTCTTATGTGTTGTACTTTGCACATAATGAAGATTTCTCCCACTTGTGCATGGTACAACACCATGTATCATATAAACAACACGCACGCGTTTGTTAATGTGAACAATATGATTTGTGTCATAACTTAGTAGATACAGAGTTTACTCAATCAATCAAGGAAACGTACATGACTATCCTTGAAAATATTAGTGTCTATATTTGGAAAGTAATTACCTTGAGATATTCAAAAGATAATCTAAGTTACAATCAAGACAATAAGTCTTGTAACTCCCACTGAATTAGAGAACATTATAATAATCCCTTCTTCAGCCATAAGAACACAATACTCCCACTGAATTTGACAACATTGTAAATGTTTTATTAATCAGTGAAAGGAAATAGTGTACTTGTTTACTTTCCTACATCTTTTAAGAAAACCCATTCAAACAATTATATATAGGTTATAAAAGGATGTATTCTACTACATAAATGTGATTCATCACATTCCAAACTATTAACTTGAAAAAACTGGGCATGCAATTTCTTCCTGTATAGATCTACCATTCCAACAATTGTATGTAGTATCTTTCAATGGTCAAATCAAAACAACTAGATAAGATAATCTAATTCGTCTTTTACCATTTTGCAGTACTTAGTCTAGCTTCTAATTTAATAACTCATAAAGTGCAAATAATCTTACTATTAAATTTTGCTATGAGTTATGTATTTAGAATTTAGACAATTCTAATCATCCTATTATACCTTTTTCATTCATGAAAAAGATTAGGATTTAAGTCTCACACTTCTCCTAATGGAAAGAAGACTATATTTATTCTCTTTGTAACATTGACTCTAACCAAAAAACCCTAACGGGTGTAGATCAATTAAAAGAATAACATACGTTTACGGTTTTGAGTTGCATTAATACATTTAAAGAATTTACAAAATTCAATTTTAGTATTTTCGATAATTTATATTTCCAAGAAAATATAATACCCAAGGTTATATTCATATAACCAACTAATTTCTTGAAAATCTAGGATCCAACTTTACATAGATTCCACCACATCAGTTGATCTGCTAGTGGTGAAAGTATAAAAGATGGTAATCTGTCGAACAATAATTGGCAAACACTTTTCCAATTCCTAGATCATTATGGGATTTACATCAAATTGATTCATCAATTTGTCATGTAAGCATGTTTCATCCCATCTCATGCCTTAAGCTCTAGGTCTCACGCATCAACTTAATTAAGTCGTCTAACTTAGAAACTGCAAATTCTCCATGTGTGGTCTCACGCACACTCGGAAATTTACCTTGTCATTAAAATTTAGCCTGCGTCTCACGTTTACTAAATAATAACTTCAAGTGTTTCTTATAGTTAGATGGCATGTAACTTAAATTTAAGGGTATAAATTTTTGATGTGAAAATCAAAACATGTATAAAGATGCATGCACTCATCTTTATAAGTTTTCAAAACCTTTTTATTACCAATTCGTGAAATTAATACACAAAGTTTTACTTGAGGTTTATGCCAAAACCCTAAGATGACTTTCTACAATATATGATTTTAAAAGTAATTCGTTTAAGACATATTCAAGATTGTGATAACCAAGGCAGACTCTAAGGCTCTTTTCTAAGCCTTCAAATCACGGTTATGAATATCATCTTAAAAGACTTAATTTTAAAAGCATATTTGCACAAAACATCATTCAAGCAAAAGTTTATGGATTCAATCTCAAAATAGTAATAAAGTTTGAATTTTGCTAGTCTCGCCTGGGAGCTGATTACCGTGCGAATCGGACCACGATTGGCAATAAGACCTTGCAAGATTCTTACTTTATCACTTAGGGTTTCACCATTATTAGTCCGTATTATTTTCTTTGTGAAAATTACCCTTTTATTGCTTACAAACATGTCCAACAATTAAACAATAAAACAAGTAATAAAGACAAATCAAAACAACTAATAACATAACAATTATAAAGGTGAAACAATTAGCCACATGCAATCTTTTTAGAAAAGATTCTAACATAATCAATTCTAGGTTTTTATATGCATATAATTAACTAAGGCCTTCACCTCTTAATGGAAGTGAGCCACATACATTGACAAGTCAATTGCGTAGGCCAAAGCTAATCACATACCACATAGCACATAATTGATTTTAATAAATATGGGTCTTCCCCAATATTAGATCTATCTAAACATGTGAAAAAGCTTAACAATTAATAAACAATTAATAACCCATGACTAACATGCATGTTTCGTCACGGATCAAAGCATAACAATTACCAATTAGGTCAAGGATACGCCCAAATAACACATAAACATGTAGGCAACCTAGGGTTTCTAATCCAATTAATTAATAAAACCACAAACCCTAATTAGGGTTCATGGAATAAATCGACCCCCCCCCCCCAAAATTAGGGTTAGGGTAAAAAAACAAAACCCTAGATCCAAAACATGTATCTAAAACAATCAAAATTCGTTTTTTATGTGTTTTATGTAATCAATTACATGTTATAGCAAGCTCGTGATACCACTGTTAGAATTTAATAACCATGACAATCATATATATATTCTAATATCAAGTAGTCACATATGCGGAAGCGTAGGAACATCTATAACACATAAGAGATTAACATAAATTAAATAGGAACGTACCGTGGTGATTCTAGCCCGAACAAGAATCAAAAGCAATTGTCTTTAACAATATGAAGAACCCTAATTAGGGTTTATATGGATCAATGATTAACCCCTTACCGTTTTGTTAATCGATCCCTTGATAACAACAAAAGTATGTTGTTACCTCGTTCTTGTACACACAAACTAATACCGAATCAAATTAATTGCAAGATTAAACACAAGTATATGTTTTGGAAAAAACCAAAATCGAGATCCCTAGGGTTTAGGGATGTTCGATCGGCCATGGAAGAAAACAAAAGAAGAAAACCAAACTTAGGGTATTGTGTGTGCACAAAAGGTGTGAAAACAATGACCCTTGAGTTTGTATATATACTAGATAATACTTGGTGAACAAGCAAAGGCATTGGGTTTCCCCTTGGGCCTTGATCGACCGGTTATACACCAAAGAAGGGTGTTCCGGATCCTTCTTGTTACCAAGTTTCAATCTAGTCCTTTTCGTTTCCTTTTAACGATAGTTAGTCCGTACATTTAATAACTAACGACCATTAGTCCTTAAACTTGTGTTATTAATAAATATATCTAACAATTAATATTTATTAATCTTTGACTCTCGTTTGTAATGTGTGCAATCCCGAGGTCTCGGGTTCGATACTAGACATTTACATATTAATATTTATCCAATATTCCAACAGATTAGTCCCCAACACAGGTGCTAACCAAACAAATACAAGAGAAAAGTTGTTGTCCCTCTAATAGGTGCAACAACAGAAATACAAGAACTCACACACTAATCAACTATAACCAAACCTAAACCCAGATCAAGATGATCTAAAACAATCTTGTTTACAATGGTAAACAACCCAGAAACTAATAAACCCAGATGAGAAACAAAGAGAAACTTGTGTGTGTGAATTATGAGAAGGAGATCGTAAAAAGTGATTGAAACCCTAGCTGTAGAGAAGCTTAAATAGCCAAGGATCTTTCACTTTAGTCCCTGCACAAATAAACCATACAAAACACAACCAGACTACTAAAGTTAAGAAACTTAGTATAAAATATTTATACAAAATACCCCTGAAGGTTCATCTGGTTGACACTTGTGAGTAAATACTTTCAACATCCCCCCTCAAACTGATGAACCTGCAAACAGATTAATCATACCAAGTTTTCTAACCATAACACCATGCTGAACAGACCCAAGAGCTTTGGTCAAAATATCAGCAGTTTGACTTTTAGAGTCAACTTTGACAGTTTTAATCAACCCAGAAGAAACCTTTTCTCTAACCAAATGCACATCAATATCAAAATGTTTTGTTTTTTCATGCATCACAGGGTTAGCAGCAATTTGAATTGCTGCTTTATTATCACAAAACAACTCAACTGGCAACAAACTCTCAGTAACACCAAGATCTTTCAATACTTTAAGAATCCACATAACCTCACAAGTTGTAGAGGCCATGCACCTATATTCAGCCTCTGCTGAAGACTTAGAAAGAGTAGCTTGTTTTTTACTCTTCCATGAAACAAGGTTACCATTCACAAATACACAATACCCAGAAACAGATTTTCTAGTAACAGGACACTTAGCCCAATCTGAATCAGAATATGCAGCAACTTTAAATCCAAGATTATTCTTACAAAAATGTAAGCCATTACCAGGAGCAAGTTTAAGATATCTTAGCACTCTTAAGCCAATATCAAAATGGGATTTCAAAGGAGAATGCATATACTGACTTAAACAGTGCACATCATAAGATATATCAGGCCTAGTCATGGTAAGATATATTAATTTCCCAACAAGTTGCTGATAACTAGTAATGTTTTTCAAGAACTTATCATCATCAGATTCTTTATGACTAAGCACAATATTTTCTGGTAGAGGAGCTAAAACAGGTTTACACCCAAGTAAACCATATTCATTTAACAACTCCAAACAATACTTCCTCTGATTTAAACATAACCCATTACTAGTTTTTAACACTTCAATACCAAGAAAATATTTCAATTCTCCTAGATCTTTTATTTTAAACTTATTTCTTAGAAAAATTTTAAAATTCTCAATTTCACTCTCACTATTACCTGTTATAACCAAATCATCAACATACACAAGCAGGTATAAAACAGAATTGTCTTTAGTTTTAACAAATAGAGAGTGATCATTTTTAGACTGAACAAATCCAGCCTCAAACAAAGCTTCAGAAAATTTAAGGTTCCATTGTCTAGGAGCCTGTTTCAGACCATAAAGAGACTTTTTAAGTCTGCACACTTTCTTACTATCATCTGGAAAGAAACCAGGTGGAGGTAACATGTAAACTTCCTTATTTAAGTCACCATATAAAAAAGCATTGTTAACATCCATTTGAAAAACTTTCCAATCATTTTGAACAGCAATACTTAGCAAACATCTAACAGTCCCCATTTTAACTACAGGACTAAAAGTCTCATCATAGTCAAAACCAGGTTTTTGATTAAACCCCTTAGCCACAACTCTGGCTTTATACCTTTCAATTTCACCATTAGACTTAAACTTAAGTTTCCAAACCCATTTAGATCCTATAGGAAACCTTCCTTCAGGAAGATCAACCTCTTTCCAAGTATCATTTTCATATAAGGCAAAAATTTCTTCATCCATAGCATTTTTCCAATTAACATTCATAGAAGCTTCCTTATAGGAAGTAGGCTCACAAGACTTGTTCAAATTGGCAACAAAGCAACAATTATCAGAACTCAACCTAGTATGATTAGCATACTTATCAAGACCATATCTAAGCTTAGAATCAAGCACATAGTCATTAAGTTTAGCAGGTAACTTAGAAGATTTGTTAGACCTCCTATAACTAGTAGTTCCTTCCTCAGTCTGATTTTGAAAACCAGGTACATCTACTTCAGGTATTGCATTTCCCTCAGAATTATTATTTTCATCTAAAGGAGTTGCAGTCCTAGAGTCAGCTGGTTGCTGAGGTGCACCAGGGTAAGCAATCTGTCCTAAAGGCACATCCTGAACATCATCCACAACCCTACCAGACTGACCTAGACCACCTTCTCTACCAACAGATGCTACATCCTCTTTTTCATCATTGGGAGAGTCACTAGGAGTTCTGGTTTTTGACTCAACATTATCAAAAAAGTTTAAAGTATTAATTTCCAGATGAGAATCAGACAAATCAGTTTGTTTCATTTTAAAAGGAAATATAGTTTCATAAAATTTTACATCTCTGGAATATAACACAGACCTATTTTCCAAACTCAAAAGCTTATAAGCTTTCTTACCACTAGCATATCCAAGTAAAACACATTTTACAGACTTCTCAGAAAACTTATCAGATTCTTTTAAAACAGTGGCATAACATAGACATCCAAAACTCCTAAGATGTACCAGACTAGGTTCTCTACCATAAACCAAAGAAAAAGGTGATTTACCATTTAGAACAGAGGAAGGCAACCTGTTAATCAAATAAGTAGCAGTTAAAACACAATCAGGCCAAAACACAAGAGGTATTCCCCCCTGAAACATAAGGCTCCTTGCTACATTAAGCAAATGCCTATGTTTCCTCTCAGCTATCCCATTCTGTTGAGGAGTATATGCAACACTAGTTTGATGAACAATTCCCATAGTGTCAAAAAATTCACCCATTTTATTATTCACAAACTCAGTACCATTATCAGACCTCACAACTTTAATTTTCTTATTAAACTGAGTTAAAACCATTTTAAAGAAACTCTGAAACATATCAAAAACTTCATGTTTTCCTTTTAGCATATACACCCAAACAGACCTACTAAAGTCATCAACAATAGTCAAGAAATGTCTAAACCCTTCCCTGCTAACAACCTTATAAGGACCCCATACATCTAAATGTATAAGGTCACCAAAACTAGATGACTTATGTTCACTTATTGGAAAAGGATCCCTTGTTTGTTTAGCCTTATGGCAAACATCACAAGGTGCTCCATGATCAATATGGTTTAATTTCAAAGTGCCTTTTAAAAGTTTTAAGACTTGATTAGCAGGGTGTCCCAATCTAGAATGCCATACATCTTTAGAAACAAAACAGCTAAAGAACTCACTTTTAAGCACACAAGCAGAAGAAGCAGTAGACTTATCAAACAAATAAAGACCACCAAACTCACTACCAGTCCCCAGCACCCTCTGCTGAGTCAAATCCTGGATATAACATTTAGTCTCATCAAAACCAACTCTTAACTTGCTATCTCTAATCAACTTATTCACAGACATAAGACTGACACAATATTCAGGAACAACCAAAACATCAAACAGAACAACATTGTTATTAAGTTTTAAATTCCCAACATGAGTAACCTTAGCCAAAGTTCCATTAGGATGTCCTACAGTAATCTTTAAATCAGATATGTCAACCAAATTAAACATATTAAGAGGACTATTAGTTAAATGTTGATTAGCACCAGAGTCAATTATCTAACCCAAATGGTAATTAACTCCATCCAACTTAATATTAGCACCAAAAAATCTATAGAAATTCTGATTAAAGAAAATACTGCAGTTAAAAAAGGAACAGGAATCCCTACCTGCCATATTAGCATGAGCAGAGGTTCCAGGTTTATCATTCAACAAGCTTAACAACTTCATAACCTGTTCATTACTCAGGGACATACTACCAGAACCACTTTTAGAACCATTATTAATCACAGAGGCACTTTTAAATTCATTTGTTTTATTAAAATTATTAGCAGGTTTCAGATTAGGATTCTTTTTAAAACCAGGAGGATAACCAATAATTTCAAAGCACCTATCAACAGTATGACCCTTCAAACCACAATGAGAACAAAGCAAACTATCATAATTTCCCCTGTTATTAGACCCAGAGTTATTACCATTATTGTTTCTTTTCCAAGTAGTATTGTTCTTATTATCATAGGTTTTAGAAACAAAAGCAGACACCTGAGGCTTCTCAGTTTTAACAGTTGTGGTAGGAACCCCTCTATGGGATTCTTCCCTTGATACAATGACAAAGGCATCCTTGACTTCAGGGAGGATTTCCCTGGTCAAGAGAGTACTTCTTATGGGTTGGTAGATATCATCCAAACCCATAAGGAATTGCATCAATTTTAACAACCTACCATGATCAACTAGTTCTTGCCTAGCTTCACATGTACAATCAGGCAACTTAGTGAGGATATCAAATTCTCTCCACAAAGAATTAAGCTTATGATAATATTCAGACACAGGCAAGCCACCTTGTTTAAAGGTATTAATCTTTTGAAGCACATTAAAAACTACAGAACCATCAATCCTATCATAAGTATCTTTTAATTCTTTCCATACCACAGAAGCATTATCAGAAAAAACATGCCCAAGATACACATCCTGAGTCAAAGAACTCAAAATCCAATTAAGCACAACAGCATTACACCTATTCCACTGAGCTTCTAACAAAGGACTAGCCACATAATCTGTTTTAACACAAGAACCATCAAGAAACCCCATCTTATTTTTTATTTGCATAGCAAGTTTCATAGCACTAGCCCACACCCTATAATTCTCAACACCAGCCAATTTAATGCTCACAACAGAAGCACAATTAGAGTCATTAGGGTGTAAATGCAAAGGATTACTCTGGTCCAAATTACTGATCAAGATAGCCATAATGATAACAACTAAAACAGAACAGATAAGCAAAAAACAATATAACAGAAACAACAAAGAATCAACTAAACAACAAACAACCAACAGACCAGGAAAGAACAATAACCAACAAGCAAACAACCAATAAACCAGCAAGAAACAAGAAACAACAAATAATCAAGAAACAAGATAGCAAAAACTAACAAAACTTAAAGAACACAAATAATCAGCCAGGAATTACAACTCACACCCAGAGTTAACTTGATTCAAGTCAGCAGACTGTGAATGGCCAGAGCAGGTATCCGTACCAATCAGAGTTGGCAGGTCAAGAAGTTAGCCAAACCGTTTACGCCCACTAAACTACAAATCAGTTAACCCTAAAAGAAGAAATAGATCACTTACAGTGCAAAAGCAGCGGAGAAACCAAATCAATCACCCAAGAGCCAATAACTTTTGAAAAATTAACCCAAGAATTAGCCCAGAAAACCACAAATCCCCAAAACCCTAATTAAAAAATTAGGGTTTCCAAGAATCAACCAAGAATCAACAATTAAGTGTTAATTCTTCAAGAATCCAACACCAGAACCTCCCAATCGAACACAACAACAAAAACCCCAAATTCTAGGGTTTCAAGAAAAATCCCTAAAATTCAATCGAGCTCCAGATCAACCAAGAAATCAATCAATTATCAACCTAGAGCTCTGATACCATGTTAAAATGATATAGAACTCAGTCAATAATCACCCAACCAACCACCCCGTGGTGATCCACTTTTATTATAACAATATACACTGAAGATTAGTCCCCAACACAGGTGCTAACCAAACAAATACAAGAGAAAAGTTGTTGTCCCTCTAATAGGTGCAACAACAGAAATACAAGAACTCACACACTAATCAACTATAACCAAACCTAAACCCAGATCAAGATGATCTAAAACAATCTTGTTTACAATGGTAAACAACCCAGAAACTAATAAACTCAGATGAGAAACAAAGAGAAACTTGTGTGTGCGAATTATGAGAAGGAGATCGTAAAAAGTGATTGAAACCCTAGCTGTAGAGAAGCTTAAATAGCCAAGGATCTTTCACTTTAGTCCCTGCACAAATAAACCATACAAAACACAACCAGACTACTAAAGTTAAGAAACTTAGTATAAAATATTTATACAAAATACCCCTGAAGGTTCATCTGGTTGACACTTGTGAGTAAATACTTTCAACAAATAAGTTAACCAAGTTTTTGTGTGAATTCAGTGAACCAAACACATCTATGACACTTCTTTATACCTCAACTACTTTAATAACCATACCTGCAAGTCTCAAGTTAACAGTCGTCGATTTCTGTAACACAAAAAGTGTGATAATTGATGACTCATAATTTTGGTTTGTAATCAATATACTACCCGGCCTTTGACAGTAAGCAGTGATATATTTTGTGAGTAGTATGTTGTCCCACCTAAATGTAAGATGCAATTTATTGTGAAATACGGTGATTAAGTTGGTTTCATTTGTTTACTACTTTCTTCATCACCATCAGCATATAGTATCTGATCAGAGAAACGAAGCCAAAATCAATACTTAAAGTTGGCTTTCACCTGTTTGACCTGCTCGGCCTGCTTCGTTATAAGCTAAGCTTTTATATTGGACTCGTTAGAGATAAATTAGGCAAATCAGTGACTCAGTGTGTGGGTTACACGTCAAAATGGTTTCGGGTCAAAACGAGTTAACTTAATGAGGGTTGAAGGGGGTTAGGCCAGGTTAGGATGGCTTGTTAACATTGTTTCTAATAAATCAGTGTAGAAGATTGATAATATTTGAACTACCTTTAATGGCAACCTTTAACCTGTTTCATTTGCAGGCAAGTTTTCATATCTTTTTAGATCATATGTTACCCAAGTTAACCCGTTTCTAAGTAATTGGATAACAAGTAACACGTGTTTCAGGTTATAATATGCTAATCTTCATGCTGTTCAAAATGGATCACGTCGTAAATTAATCCATTTAGACGGTTAAAAGTAACTAATCACAGTTTAAGGAAACTTTCTTTATAATTTACCTGTATAAGCCCACTTTAACCAATTTTCATGTAAATCGATGGGTCTTTGATCGGGTAAACACATCAAAATGATTTTTGTGTACACAAGAAACATCAATACTTACAGCTGCTATATACAATTCTATCGATATGCTTATCAGTTTGATATTTCGTGATGTTTAATATTCGTATCATTTTGTGAGTTTGATTGCATTACATCTTGGTGAAAGTGAAGAACACGCCACAGAATACATCAGAAATGATTTGAAATAGTTACGGATTAGTTCGGATGTTGTCAACCAGTAGCGACAGGATAGTATTGCATAATTGGTGACAAGTTAGCCATATCTCTAGCAAAATTTAACATCGCTAATCCTTCCCCATACTTTGGTCTACTACATGAAAAATGCAACTCTATCACCAATTTGCTTTTGTGAAATACAACTTTTTAGTACATTTAAGTTGAGTTGTAACTGTTAGATAATTTTAACCCGTATGTTATTTTGCTCAAAAAAAAAAAAAAAAAAAAAACGTATGTTATGATGGTTATTGAGTCCCAATATATAGAAGTTACATGAGTGAAACCATAAACCCACAAACGGGCTTGGGCTTATTTACCATCTAATACTCTTCGCAATTTGAACGGCGAGATCGCGAAAACTCGAATTGGTAGAAATAATTTATTATAAAAACATAGAGCTAAACATAAAAACAAAACTAAAGATGGTTATCTTGATTTAAAAAAAAATAATAAAAAGAAAAAAATTAAGACTTCGATAGGTACCTAGTCACAAAGGTAAAATGTAATATGATTTTTTTCGTCACTGTCTTGACTTATGACGGTGCATGACGGAGCGTCCTACTGGTAGCAGCGGTTCCGGTATGCTTTTCTTCGGAATTTAAATTATGAATCCACAGACACTAATGGCGTCAGCTAACTATAAGCGTTTGGAGAGTTATAAGCAAAATAATTAATAATGAGCCGATTGTATTATTATAAAAACTCGAATGCTTGCTACAGTGTGTGGCGGTGGCTACGGTGGCAGTTCCGGAATACTTTTCTTTGGAATTTTAGTACGAAACCAATGACGTTGATAGCGTCTATTAACTCCTTACGGTTTGGGAGTTATGATCGAAAAAGTAAGGAGCTAGGGTTTTAGCCGAAAACTGAAACTTTTCTTTTTCAATAAGGGATAAGGGGTGCCAGCTAGAGTTTGATGGGGTGGCTTAGTGGAGGCGGCTTAATGTCGCCACCTAGATCTGAGGATCAGACCCACTCAAATACCATGTTAGATAATGTAAACCCCGTAGGTTATGATTTTTATTGAGTCAGAATATATAGAAGTTTCATTACTGAAAACCCTAAACCCACAAACGGGCTTGGGCTTATATATCATCTACTAGTAACTTATTCAACACACACATAGGGCTTGTAACGATATAAACTCAGTAAAAGCTCAAAACGAGTTAATCCCTAGTTTCAGCCTTGTCTAAGTCTTGTTTAATAAATGAGCTCAATCTAGCTATGGTTGGGACATGTTGCCTTTACAAAAGCATGTAAGAACTAAACTTACGCATTATCATCTATGTCTTGTCTCTTCTTTATGATATTAAAACTTGAACAACTATGGATCTTCATCACAAGACACTTCATTCACCATTTTACCACCTAAACTTTCTCCAAAAGTTATAGTATGAATATCTTAACCAAGCAACAAAAGAGTAATAAGATACCTAGACTTCAATGAACCAACCACCTTTATGACATTGCTTTAAACCTCAACTACATTAATAACATACCTGCAAGACTGCAAGTCTCACATTAACACATTTACAAGTGTATATTTCTACCAAAAATTAAAATGAGTTATTGATCTATGTAACACAAGATGTGTTATCAGTGATGGTTCATAATTTTAGTTTGAAATAAATACTACTCAACCTTTAACAGTAAGTAGTGGTGTATTTTTGTCTATAGTATGCTATCTCACCAAACAGTAACATACACACATAAGGCCTCATTTATTTATCATTTGACAAAATTAAATGCTAGTCACCTAAACACTTTATTCTTATTTATACATTCTCTCGATACTTTTCTTCAACACACATACAACCAACACTATTTATCATTTACCATCTTCCATTGTAGAACCACCACCATTAGCATGTTAGCTCCAAGTGTTTATCGCACAACCACTATTGTTTGTCCAAGAAATATATTCAAACATAAACCTCGACGTAACTTAGATCGACGCACATTTTCAGACCTATCTTTGTTTATGCTTTTATTGTATGATACACAAGCAAAGAACCTTTCTTTCATTATTGAAATAGGTGGTCTCTGAATTGAAATGCGATGAACAACCAACATGCAAGAACATCAGTACCCAAACAACCAACAATCAAAAACACAAACAACAACAAACAACAGACAGTGGGGTATAAGTCACTATGAGGCAGTTAAGAATATGAGAGAATTATTGAAAAAATGCTTGCCAAATTCGGGAATCGCTGAAATAATCGCATGTGCAAATGGGAGGTATGTTTTAGATGAACAAAGAGAAGAATTATATTCGGCTGGAGTTGATTTGAAGGACATCCCAAGCGGGTCAATTTCAGCCGATTATGCATTGATGATCGAAACGTACAAATGGGCAAGGGAACACCGGCCACCATCCTACATAGTCTTGATAAGCGGAGATGGTGACTTTTAAAAAGCAATTGGAACATTAAGGGAGTTAGGTTATACTACAGTATTGGCTTTTCCTCAATACTTTTCCTCAAGACAAAACTGCAAATCCATTGAGATCTGCTGCAGATTATACAATTGGGGTTACTAGCTTATTTTCTAGAAAAAAATTTGTTTTCTAGAACAAATAGAAGAGTTAGGTGATGTATCAGGTGTTTTTTGGGATGCTGTATCATGTGACATTCAAATACCTGACCATAAAAAAGCTATAGATTACATCAAAAATGAAGTGGACCCATTTGAGATGAGTCCTACCAAAATGCATATATAAGCACAAACACCAACAACAACCAAAAGCAACCAAGAACAACCAAAGAGTATGAAAAAACGAAAGCCACGCTTTTAAAGAAGCTATCCGAGTTGGAACAAGTGAATATCAAAGAAGTGATTGTGAAAATAGTTGATAAGTGGAAACTGAAATATTTCATAGCTATCAATGAAAACACCCATAAGATTCAAAAACTTGGAATCACTAAGCTCGGTAGAAGATTGGGCCTCGAAGAGGGTGAAATTCTAGATGAGGTAGACTTATGGCTAAGGGAGAAAGAAAATTCGTATTTAGATGAGTTAGGAGGCATCTTCAAGCAAGAAATAAGTTAAGAAGTTGTTGTTGATGAATGCAGAATTCTCCGATTCATCCGCTTTGTAAAATATACTTTTTTTATATATTTTTTTATTTTTTTAACAGTTGTTATAAAGAACTTTACTATCCTCGAAAAAACGGATGAACCGGAGAATTCTGTATTTATCAACAACAACTTCTCTACTTGTTTTGTTTGATGATGCCTCCTAACTCATCTAAATACAACTTTTCTTTCTGCCTTAGCCAAAAGTCTACCTCATCTAGAACTTCACTCTCTTCAAGCCCCAATCTTCTACCGGCTCACCGATTCCATGTTTTTTGAATCTTATGGATGTTGTCATTGATAGCTTCATAATATTTCAGTTTCCACTTATCAACTGTTTTCACAATTACTTCTTTGGGTTTCACTTGTTCCAACTTGGATAGCTTTATTAATTAGATGATAAAATAAGGCCCAAGCCCGATATATGGAGTTGGGTCAATTAGGGTTTCATTATGTATTGGCTTTATATATATCGTATCAATAAAACATATCTCCTAAGGGGAATTATGTAGTCTAACATGGCATCAGAGCGGGTCTAATCCTCATACCTATCTATGTCACCCCGTCAAACTAAGGTTAATCGCACCTGCTGTTTCACATGAAGATAAGAGAGCTAAAAAAATAAAGTGATATGAAAAAGAAGAATCTTAACAAGATGCAGCAGCCGCAACATATGCTAGTTTTCTTACTTTATGGCAGGCTATTGATTGCTTCCTTCGTATCTATCTAAATCTATCTACGTGTTTTACTTTGGATGTGAACTTGTGATCTTTTAGTGTTGATGCGTGGGAAGCGCAACAGGCTTTACCTCTCGAGGGATCTCGAGAAGCTTACAACCCCCACCAGGCAGTGTACCTGATCGTTGTAGTATAGTATAGTGACAAGTACCGGGGGATTGATCGTTCAGCTTAGGAATAGTGTCGCTAGGATTAGAAAGCCTAAATACTAGTTCTAAAGGTGAGGGATGATTATTTTTGTGTTTTTATATTTTTTTGAAAGCAAGTAAAAATCTCGGGTTTTGGAAGAGTGGGCGGAATTAGTTGCTATTCAACTAACCCAATACTAAGATGCAATCAAAATAAAATACTAGAAAATGAAAATAAACTAATTTATACTAAAGTTGTGAGCAGTAATTGGAGAAAATGTGTTTACTTAGATTTCACTACTCCCTAGATATCTTTTACACGTTAATTACTTGTTATAATTGCATGGATGACGGATCGTATTCCTTAATACCATTCATGGGGTGGCACACATAACTCCCCAATTCTATGAGCTCTTATCTCCTCCTACACCATGCCCAGCACAACTATAGGGATTGTAAACAGTGGCTCATGCATTAAATACAACCAATAAAGACCTAGTGCGCGTTGGTTCATGTTTCTTAAGACGTTCAAGCATGTTACCAATTGGAGATCTACCAGTTTTCTTAAGCCTAACATATAAATCACTCATCCAAGACAAGAATAAACAAGTAATCAACACATAATCAATATCTAGGTTTCATTAGATCTAAGCAAACACAAAAGAGATCTAGCCTAGCATGATAGAATTAAGACAAGAACATGATATAGACAACCAACACATAGACATAGTGATTGAATTAGAAGAACACTTATCTTGATTAATCATGCAAGGTATCAAGGGGCTGGAACCCTTGAAAAACCTGTAAAGTTACACCAAAATCGTACTTAGGGTTTCTCCCAAAACTTCTCTTTTTAAATGTGAAAAATTAAAAAAATATATATAGAAAAATAGGTTTGACGGCGTCAAGAGTAATCTTGTGACGCCGTCACCTCGCCGCCAAAACAATCCTCGGACTGCCTAGATCTACTTCTGACGCCGTCAAGACTTATATACTTCCAGGCCGTCATGACTCTTTTACTCTTGACGCCCTTCCCACGTGACGCCGTCAAATCTGTTCTGGGTAGTCATGGAAATTCATAAAATTTGCTCTTGACGCCGTCACCTACTGTTCCCAGCATGGAAAATTAAGACTTTGGCGTTTTCTTCACTTTTATGCTCCAAAAACGTCCGAATTGCTTCCTTTTCCAGATTTCTCTCCCAAAGTACCTAAAATCACAAAAGGAACGATTTAGGGCAATATTTGATCAAATAAATTCGAATTCGGGCATAAATGACCCCCTAAAAACGGATCATTTTTTGCCTCATCATATACCCTTACACTTGAGATTTGCTTGTCCTCAAGCAAATGCGCTTTTATTCTACTCAAAAGACAAGTTAGGGGTCATTTAACACTAATATAAAAGTAATTACAACAAATAATCGTTCCACTAAAGACCAATAGACAAGCACGGAGGTCATACACAAGCACCTCACAAATAGTGTTTAGATACTCACATCTCTCGGGTGTAATAAAGTGTAAATTACAATATGGAAACGGAAGATATCTCTCACTACCTATCATAGCAAAATAGATTACCATAGGCTTGGGAAAGGATCAAACCTCCACCACATGGCGTAAGCACCTAGGATAAACTATCAAAGAGGTCTTTTAAAGGGTTGTAACGTTAGGTGTAGGGATATGAAATACACGGTTTTGTTGGATAAAGGAAGTTTTACTGGTGGCGAGTTAACAATCTTGGTTAATTACATGTACAACGTGGCGTTGCTAAGCCAAAACTAGACTCGACTTAAGCTAATAAATGAAAAATAACAAAAACATAAAATGAACATATAATGAAAAGGGATGGTAATCCGTTTTTTTTTTCTTTTTTTATTTTTTTTTTTATTTTATTTTTATTTTTTTTGCATACACTCTTACCCTACCATCCGAAATAATACATCATAGGGAATGAACATTTCCCTTACACTTGAATTTTTACATACTTTACATTAAACTAATCTAATGACTCGAATTAAGAAAATCAAAACACTTGGAGCACTTTTAAGATTACGTACATATGGGGATAATAAAATGATGTTCTTCCCCATTACTCTATAAATAAGTACTTTACCCATGAGTCCCAATCGTCCCAAAACAATATGTACAAGGATATGACTTGACTTAGCAACCATGTAATCAATTAGAAAGTTAACTTAGAGTTTAACAAATAACAATAATGCACTAAAAATGAGCGCATACACGGAAGGCTAAGGCGATTTGGTTGTACATTTAAGTGGGGTGTAACAAATTCTTCCTTTAAGTAAAATGCTTAAAGTTAGAAACGAAAAGATAGGCTCGGAAGGGTGTACTAGGGGTATCGTGTACTAAAAATGAGTACAACGCTAAGGGTGTGGGAAAAATTAGTTGACTTAACTAGCCAAGTAATATGACTTAAATGGTCAAGTAATTATGATACGGGTTTAACACAAGGGTAATCCTAATGCCTCTTATCATGTAGTAAATCCTACCACACGAATGTAGTCTTACTAGCGGTCTCGGGATGCATCACTAACGCAAGTTCTAGAATCTAAATGCTACCGGTACACTCATAAGCACTAATAATAAATGCTTTTCCTATCAAATCTAAAGGCGAACCTCACATTTTTTGGTGGAAAATTTTTCTGAATATACGGTTATGTGCTAGTCATACAATCTCCTATCCATGAGAGGCTTGCTATGGCTAAAGTTTCACTCCTAAATGTTGTAAAAAATTTTAAATTTGGCGCTAAAATTGCACTAACAAGTATTTCTCATAGTTTTATTACACATCTACCATTAAACAAAACAAACTCAAGCGAAAGTGCATATGTAAGGTATCATCTTTTTACCCTCCCTTTACGCTTAAGATGAACATTGTCCCAAATGTTCAAGTAAAGAATGTAAAAGTGAAAAAGTAAAGAGAATGAAATCAAATACTCCCCTGATTCGCTCGGTATGGATAATAGGATGGCCAGGTTAAATCTTCCTCCAAGAGAATGAACAATCAAAGCTTCCCTTCCAGAATATAAATCATCTTCTTGTCATACATAACCTGTAAAACCTGACAAAATAGACAAGAAAACCTCGCGTAAAATCGGCGGCATCCTATATAAGTTTCTAAATCCTAGAAAACAAGATAAGATATAATGCTTGTGGAATGAAGTTTGCAGATCTCCTGGAGAGTATAAAACTTAATAATTCACAAAAACCATAAGACTCCGTTAGAAAAACAAAACCGGTAAAATTTCCAGATTTTAACTCCTGACGCCGTCAAGAGTAAACCCCTGACGCCGTCAGAATGGACCTGCAGAAATTCTTATGTTAAGTTTCCGGAAAATTTCTGGAAAAACTTGGTCCTACTTCCTGGAAAATCCTGCAAAACTTCATTATGACTCAATACAAGCATTTGACTCTAACAAATACGAATATACACGCTCATTTAATATTGTAGAGAATCATGATCGGTTTGTTTCTTAAAAACATATTTGGGGTTTCCCCTTACACTTATCTTTTGCAAAAATACCTTTAGGTGGCGTTAAGACTAGGCCAAAACAACAAAGTAAAGTATTTCCACATTTTAGTTTAGAAACATGATCTACCAACAATAAAAATAAAGCATGCATACGGAAGCAAATAACAATCAAACAAATAAAATCACACAAAACATGGGTTGCCTCCCAAGAAGCGCTTTTCTTTATTTACGAGTCTTGTAGCTAGACTCAAGGTCATGGGTTACTACGTGACTTCATCATTGGTTCCATTCTCTAGGTCGTCTTCTAAACCAGTATCGCTTTCGTAGTGTAAGTACTTCGGGTCTTCGAACTCGAAAACATCTTGTCGATATTTGGAACCAAGCTTACTAACATCCTTAAAGAATCCACATGATAAATCAGAAATGTTTTTACACCCTCTCCTAACATCTTCATCACACAAGATAAGTTGGGAGCTCATCATATCAAGCCCGTCACAATCTATCTCCTTAAGGTCTTTTCTTTTGTATGGCGTTTGGTATGAAATCCTCCTAATTCCATCAGTGAAGGTCATGATTCCGTTCAAGTCATCCACTATCAAATTAGTGATTTCACATAAAGGTGCCCCCAAAACTACTTGTGACAACCTGGGGTCGACATAGTCTTCTATGTTATCCACAATCGTGAATTCCATAGTGAATGTCATATTACCTACAAACAATTGGATTTCATGATCCTTACCAACCACTTTCTCTCCCTTGTAAATCATCCCCCATCTGCAGATATTGTTATAATGAAACAATGACATAAAATTCTTTGGCAGGAATACATTAATGTATATGTTATCGAAGTACTTATGACCGATCATGCAGGGGATCTTGAGATTATTCGGATCACGTCGTCTTATCTTCCCCAACTCTCCATCCTTTGACCCATATAGATTCCCCTCAAGGGAGGGACGATACTCGTACACCTCCTCACTATCCCTACGAAAAATTACCTTCCTAACACCATTGGTGAGTACTACACTACCATCTTTCTCATCATGGATTGCTCCCGATTCATTGATAAATGGTATCCCAAGGACAAGGTTGGTTAACGTTTGATTGGTGAGAGGGTCCACGTCATCAACCACGGTGAGGTTAGTATTGAAAACAAGCTCTCCAATCCTAATTGATAAATTTTCTATTACTCTCTCGCACGCAATGTGTTCTGGGAAGGTTTTGTGGTATAGGGAAAGGGGGATTGTGTTAACTGGGAAGTTAAGATCTATATGACTATCGGTTAAGAGCTTTTCCTTAATGGCACAGGGGATCTTGAAAACTTTAGGGTTACTTTCCTTAGTCTTATTGCTACTCCCACTAATAACATCCTCCATTTTTCTCTCGGGTTTTCCCATAATAGATTTACCCAAAATGGTTGGATCTCTCTCATGCTCTTCCGATTTCTCTTTCCCTTCATCCGGTTTGCCGGATTCTTGCGCGGTGTATTGCTCGGGTGAGCTGGTAGGTTCTCTTGCCGAAGCATGGTCAACCCTTGAGGTCTCATCTTTAGCTGTCCGACTGAATTTGTTAGTTTGTTGTTGGGTTGGGTTGGATGTTGAAGCAGATATTGTGGTGATGGTGTTTACGAAGTGGATTGGTCCTGGGGGGTTGACAGGTTCTTTTCCGTTAGGAGATAGATGTTTGAATAACTTGCTAGGACTTTTTATTTTCACAGGGGAGGCTGGTGGGCTCATGACGGTAGCAGATTTAACCTCATCAACGTGAATGGGTTTATTATCAACATTCTCTTTGATAGCAGTCAACAGATTACAAATCTTGTTGTTCACATCAGCCTGCTGTTGTTTAAATTTGGCCTCGAGCGTAGCGAGCTGTAATTCTTGAGATAGAATGAATTTTTTTAAAGTATCTTCACAGCTTTGCCTAGGAATGCCTTGTGATGGAAAATGCTCGGACCAAGTGAGTGGTGAGGAGTCATTGAAGGATACGCTTCGCGTTTGGTACCCTCTGAAATCAGGTTTATCCTTCCATGCCTCATAGGCTTCGGCAGAAGTTCGAGGACCCTGACCTACGTGTGACGATGTGAATTCATTATAAGCACGTTTTGGAAGTTCCATGCAGTTATGAGTCTCATGAGGGCCATTGCATAGTTTGCATGTAGAAGCGATTCTGCTTACTTGGCTTGGAGGTTTTTGAGCTTCGTAAGATTTCATGAGAGACTTGACTCGACCTTCAAGTTTCATGATCCTACGGTCGGGAGTGCTAGAATTGTTCGAAGGCAAAGATATTGCTTTGACCGTTTTGTTCAAATCACGGGGATCATTCCAACTTTCGTTGTCATAGAGAGCAAGATCTTCTATGAGTTCCCATGATTGTTCCGCACTAAGATCACGTAGCTTACCACCGGCCGATTGGTCAATGGCTCGCCTCGTGGAGATGTCGATATGGTCATAAAAAATTTGGACTTGGAACCAAAGATCTATGCCATGATGAGGGAATTTTTGGAGTAAGTCCTTGAAACGAGTCCATGCTTCATAAAAAGATTCATTTTGACGTTGTTGAAACATCAAGATGTCATTTCTAAGCTTAGTAGTTCTCCCCGGTGGGAAAAATTGAGCAAGGAAACGAGTGGTGAGATCATCCCATGTGGTGATGGATCCCGCGGGTAAACGCTCAAGACATTGACTAGCTTGATCCCGTAGAGAGAATTGGAATAGGCGTAAACGGGTTGTCTCTCTAGTTTCAACATCTAGGTCTATGGAATCTACGATTTTGAGAAAGTCCTTAAGATGTTGGTTTGTATCTTCGGAACGAAGTCCATGGAATGCACATCCGCTTTGCACCAACCGGATGGTGTTGGATCGCAAGGGGGTCACATTGGCTCCGGTGAGCTCAATGGTGTTACGGTAGCCTTGGTGGCTAGGTCGGGAGTACTCTCCTAAGGTTCGGGGCCTAAGGGGTTCTAGTGGTGGGTTTTTTTGTGGTGGGATGACGGGTTCAAAGATGTTACCACCTTCCATGATGTCGGATGGTACAGAGTTACGAACAAAGGCACGAAGAAATGAGATAGACTAAAGAAGACCTAAAAATAAAAATAAAATCTTACTAGAAAGGAATCTAGCAAGTAGACCTAATAAAAAGAAATTCTAACCTAGACAATAACTATTCCCCGGCAGCGGCGCCAAAAACTTGATGCGTGGGAATCGCAACAGGCTTTACCTCTCGAGGGATCTCGAGAAGCTTACAACCCCCACCAGGCAGTGTACCTGATCGTTGTAGTATAGTATAGTGACAAGTACCGGGGGATTGATCGTTCAGCTTAAGAATAGTGTCGCTAGGATTAGAAAGCCTAAATACTAGTTCTAAAGGTGAGTGATGATTATTTTTGTGTTTTTATATTTTTTTGAAAGCAAGTAAAAATCTCGGGTTTTGGAAGAGTGGGCGGAATTAGTTGCTATTCAACTAACCCAATACTAAGATGCAATCAAAATAAAATACTAGAAAATGAAAATAAACTAATTTATACTAAAGTTGTGAGCAGTAATTGGAGAAAATGTGTTTACTTAGATTTCACTACTCCCTAGATATCTTTTACACGTTAATTACTTGTTATAATTGCATGGATGACGGATCGTATTCCTTAATACCATTCATGGGGTGGCACACATAACTGCCCAATTCTATGAGCTCTTATCTCCTCCTACACCATGCCCAGCACAACTATAGGGATTGTAAACAGTGGCTCATGCATTAAATACAACCAATAAAGACCTAGTGCGCGTTGGTTCATGTTTCTTAAGACGTTCAAGCATGTTACCAATTGAAGATCTGCCAGTTTTCTTAAGCCTAACATATAAATCACTCATCCAAGACAAGAATAAACAAGTAATCAACACATAATCAATATCTAGGTTTCATTAGATCTAAGCAAACACAAAAGAGATCTAGCCTAGCATGATAGAATTAAGACAAGAACATGATATAGACAACCAACACATAGACATATTGATTGAATTAGAAGAACACTTATCTTGATTAATCATGCAAGGAATCAAGGGGTTGGAACCCTTGAAAAACCTGTAAAGTTACACCAAAATCGTACTTAGGGTTTCTCCCAAAACTTCTTTTTTTAAATGTGAAAAATTAGAAAACTATATATAGAAAAATAGGTTTGACGGCGTCAAGAGTAATCTTGTGACGCCGTCACCTCGCCGCCGAAACAATCCTCGGACTGCCTAGATCTACTTCTGACGCCGCCAAGACTTATATACTTCTAGGCCGTCATGACTCTTTTACTCTTGACGCCCTTCCCACGTGACGCCGTCAAATCTGTTCTGGGTAGTCATGGAAATTCATAAAATTTGCTCTTGACGCCGTCAAGGTGTTGCTCTTGACGCCGTCACCTACTGTTCCCAGCATGGAAAATTAAGACTTTGGCGTTTTCTTCACTTTTATGCTCCAAAAACGTCCGAATTGCTTCCTTTTCCAGATTTCTCTCCCAAAGTACCTAAAATCACAAAAGGAACGATTTAGGGCAATATTTGATCAAATAAATTCGAATTCGGGCTTAAATGACCCCCTAAAAACGGATCATTTTTCGCCTCATCAAGTGTTCTGTTAATTAATGATTAGGTTGAGAAAAAAAAGGAAAAAAAAGGTTATAGTTGTTTTATGTTTGTTTATTAGTCGATTGTTCGTACAACTTTATTACCGGTAGACTAAAGTTGACCGTTGGTAGCAGTTCTTAAAGTCGACCGTTGGTACGGTGTTATTACAAGTCGACTTAGCCGACCGTTGGTACTAGTCGACTAAAGTTGATCGTTGGTATGGTTTTGTTACGAGTCAACTAAAGTTGTGTTTTTTATTATGTTTATTTTCTTTTCTTTTCTAGTTTACTACTCCAGTCCGAGCTTTCGTGATTTCGCCACTCGAACTGTGGGGGAGTATTAGATGATAAATAAGGCCTAAGCCCGGTATGTGGGGTTGGGTCCATTAAGGTATCATTATATATTGGCTCTCTATATATCGTATCAATAAAATGTATCTCGTAAGAGGAATTAATGAACTTTCATTTTCTTCACTTAAGCTACTAAACTTATAGGAAGCATTTTTTAGTGCTGACAGGAGTGACTTAGGGTATGTTTGGCAAAAGTAACTGTTGCTGGAACGGGTGCTGGTGCTGGAGATGGTGCTGGTGCTGGAGATTACAAAAAGAGATTATTTTTATAAGCTACATGAAGTAACCTTTGGTTTTAAGAGATTATGAAAGATTATTTTTTTTTGAATCTCTTATAAGTTATGTCTGTCAAACAAAGATTAATTTTTAAGTAGCTTATTTTTTGAAAAAATAAGCACAATCTCTCAACAATCTTGTATGCCAAACATAGCCTTAATTGTATACTTTTGGATATGTAAAGTAACATAAATGTCGTATTTTTACTAGTTCAATGTTGTTTATAAATATTTTTTATAAGTTTAGTGACCTCAAACGTCATGTTTTATAAATTCGGTAACCTAAATGAACAAAATAAAAGTTCAGTAATTTAGGCGAACCTTTTTGAAAAGTTTAGTAACATATATGTATACTAAACCACGCTAATGAGGTGTTTCGGATTCAAACAAAATCATGAATATGTTCAGTTCATATATAGTTCATTTTAGGCGCATCATACTAGTCTATATATGCATCATGATTCGACGACGGATAAAGGAAGTTTTATATAAAAAAAAAAAAAAAAAAAATGCCTCATATCAGTTCATTTTGTTTGTATCCTTATGGTTCCTACCCTTGGCATATGGCATTATTAGAGAAAATTAATCCCCTTTTGGCCACGGAGGTTCACCTGCGCCGACTCCGGGCTATCCAAAAGTGTAGTCGCCGTGGAATTAGTCGGCTCGCAATGTCGAGTCGGAAACCCATGTTAAAAAAAAAAAAAAAAAAAAAAAAAAAAAAAAAAAAAAAAAAAAATGTACCACGTTCATTTTGTGTTGACCGCTAACCACCAACACCCAATCATCTTGCGTTTTCTCATGAATGGGATACAATTTGACACATATCTTTGCTTAAATTTAACCCTTTGTAGTATCACCATCATCCAACCCATCAAATAACACATCGTTACGATATAGTCATATGGTAGCCTAACCAATTGTGCAACAATTGTGACTCGTGCAAAGCTGGTTTGTTAGGAGAACCGCTAATGTGATATTGATCATAGCCACGGTGGCCCCTTATTTGACTTTAACTTATAATTGTAGCGCCTAAAAAAAAAAAAAAAAAAAAAAAAAAAAAAAAAAACCGCGTATAGTGGATTTTACTTTATTTTTAATATAATTTATGACTTATGTCGAGCAATGCTAATTCTTTAGTGTGAAATTTGTCATGTAGTAATAGGAATATGTCGGTCTAATGTTTTCTTGGATTTGTAAAGCTAAGGTGCATTGATTTGTAATAGACTCTTTTCATTAGTTGAAATATAAAATAAATACTATATTAAGACATAATAAAATGAGGAATGATAGAACCACAAAAATATATCAACAAAATCATTCACAAAAGGATGTGGCACTTTATGATTAATGTATTTTTTTGTAGTTTCTTTCTCTTGACTTTTATAAGCTAATTATGAAGTGTCATATCCTTTTGTGGATTTATTTTTGTGGCCCTATCATTCCTCTAATAAAATAGCAAATGGAGTAGTACTACTGCTAATCTTCATTCCAAAAAATAACTTGTCAAACATAATTTTAATTAATTTACTGGAATTATATGCCAATAAACCTAAGTTGCTGTGTTTTGGGTAATAGAAGAAAAAAGAAAGAACGAAAAGTAATCGACTTTGAGAACTTATAAGAAAATACTTACGTTTCTATGTGTACAAAACACTCTCATAGGCGTACATGCAGCCAAAACACACTCTTCACTACTGTCAACGTTTTTATATAAATAATTAAAGTGTAGAAATCGTAATCTTATCTTATCTTAGTGACGAAGAAAGCGTTGCAAGCACTGAAACCCTAAATTCTCTACGCAAAATCTCTCAAACTCATGCGACTCATTTCCACCTTGTTCTCGACAAATCTCCCGTTCAATCTCGACAATAACATCGTCCCAATCCGTTAAAAACCCGTCCCATGCACATATAGAATCTAAAATATCTTGCAACCCGACAATTCTCCGACTCACACTCCTCCTGAGTTCCCTAACTGATGGGTCATGATGTCCAGGAACCGAGTCTAGAGTAAACAGTAGTTTCATTAACGCCTCGTCTATCTTGATTCTTTCTCGACTATTGGTTCGAACGGTGTCGACTGTTTCTTGGAGTTGGATCATTTGTTGAAGTTCGTTGGCTTTGGAGTTGACGGTTTTGATCTTGTTGATTAACGTACGAGTTGCATGAGATCTGTAAGCCGATTGTATCTTCACAGCAGCTTTGAATTCATCATTATATTTTGCATGGTCGACTGTGTATGCAGGGCCTTCCCATCAATTGATAATATTTTTAAGGGCCCGGTACGAAATTACATAATGAGGCCTTTCGAGAAAGAATGTTATATAAAAAGTGTTACCGTTTATTAGATATAATGCAATTAGTTCTCTAAATGTTCTAACATATTACTCATTTAAGATATTTTCTCATTTAAATACTTTTTTCTTCGTAAAAAATATGTGTACACATACATATAATTATTGATGAGACAAATTTTGGGGCCCCTCAGAATTTTAGGCCCTGAGCGGTCGCTCACCTTGCACACCCTCAAAGCCGGCCCCTGTGTGTATGTAACGGTCGTTTTCTGCGTGAAGATTTCATTGATGAAAGAGTAAAGTTAGTGATATGTTTTCCCTTTTTTGAGGATGTTACGGATGAGGTGTCGGTAGTAAATTATTCGCTGATTTCATGCCCAACTGATCTCGAGTTTTTTTTTATGTCACCATCTCTCTAGAACGCTATTTGACAACTTGACGCACTTAAAAAAAATAGAGTTTAACTACATAAATGGTTCCTGTGGTTTATTAGAAATTACAGATTTAGTCCATCTTTCATTTTTGTATCAGATCCGGTCCTTGTGGTTTTAAAATATTTTAAATTCAGTCCAATTTGTCTAATAAGGTATGTGAAATGACCAAAATACCCCTACCTTCAACATTTTATTTATTTTTTAGGTGGGGCTATTTTGGTCATTTCATGTCAAAATGTACTGAATCTGAGACATTTTAAAACCCTAGGGACTGACTTTGATAAAAAAATGAAAAATGGACTGAATTCGTAATTTTCAACAAATCACAAGGACAATTTATGTAGTTAACTAAAAAAAATGGTAGGAAGAAAGTATAAGCCGGGAAAACTTCTTAGTTCATTTTTTCCTACTTAGGCCGCTGTAGAACATGCTGAAATTAAAGACAATGATTGCTTCATTATTATAAGATATGGCTAAATAATATAGTAAGTGCGTACAGTATATTGCCATTTTAATCTACTATTCTGACATGTTATTTAGACTCTTTACACACTAATTAGTGAAGAAAAAAAGTATATATAACATCTATTTTCGAACTTATATTCTCTGTTAAATACTTGGTGATGCTGTTGTACATGACCTCATTGCTTACATTTGGATTCATTATGGATGACCCAAACAAATTTGGAAACAGAATTCACAGGACATTGAAGCTTTTACAAAGTTGATACCAATGGTCTGTTGCGTTTATCTCAAATGGGTCAAAATGGTTAAAAATAACTTAATATGCTACACACAAATATATTGTGTCAACAGCTTTGAGTTGCAGTCCTTCCTCAATAGTTGCACTTTTTATAGCATCCACATTAGTCACATGAACCGAATACAGCAATATACGAAAATTAATATCATCGTTAATACTGTGGCCGTTGAATTTTGCGTAAATTTTATCCTTCACAAATTAGTACACTAACAAATACCATGTAATAATCAACGACATAAAACAACGCCCCGCCGCAACGCGGCTGATAATCGCCCACATCGTTTTTCTAATAAGAACACTCATAATATAAGATAGCCAACACTTGGATGTAGAGGTGCACAAAAGCTGTTAACCAGTTCGGTTTAAGAACCGGTCAAAGCCGAACCGGTTCGAGTCAATGCCCAAAAAAACCAGATTGGCCGGTTAACCAGTTCGATTACAAACCGGGTCTGGGGAGGAAAAAACCCAACCGGTTGAAACCGGTTTGGGTCCGGTTAGTAACCGGTTTTGACCATTTTTTTTTGTCATTTATACAAAGTAAACTAAATAAACTCCAACTTTTATTTAATACATCGGAAATACAACTGAAAGAAAATACATCAAGCATAATACATAAACTTAAAACATAATACATAAACATAAAACATCGAAAATACTCAAACGGGTCGAGACGCAAGTGCCGTGCAAAACTTCATCAAATGAGCCCTCAACGTCAAGTTGGAAACGGCATTCATTATACTTAAGCAATGCTTAGATTGAGCCACAATTTTATTGCCATCCGACATTAGGACGTAGTTGAAGTTAGCCCAAGGATCTTGTGCACGAGCGCATGGTAAAATCTCAACAATCGTCGGTGCAATTGGTGCAACAGCCTAGGCTCATTGATTTGCATTTGCCATTAGTGAAATACTTTTGATTTTGATTTTTTAGAGTATATTTTGGTTGTATAAAAGTTGTAAATAAACAAAAACACAACCCATCTATTTATAGTAAACATACAATAGCAAAATGATAAATTTGAAACCATAAAATTCAAATTTCCGGACCCCCACGTTTCTACCCGCCTTCCCGCTCAAAATTTGAAAATTCAAAAAAGCCACCGGTTTGGGACCAGTTATTAACTGGTTAACTTTTTTTTTTTTTTTTTTTTTTTTTTTTTTTTTTAAGGCCCGCCAAGTGAAAATTTGAAATTTCAAAAAAACACCCAACCAGTTTGGGACCGGTTATTAACTGGTTAATGGGTTTTGACTTTTTTTCCCGCCGTTTATACAAAGTAAACTGAATAAACTTCAACTTTTATTTAACAAATCGGAAATACAACTGAAAGGAAATACATCGTGAAAGGAAATACATCAAACATAATACATAAACTTAAAACATAATACATCGAAAAGCTACTCATTAATGTCTTCATCGGATTTGATGGACCTAGCTTCGTTAGCAGCTGCATCTTGTCTTATTTCTTCATCGGAAAGCAATTCGGCTACACCATCTTGCACCTCTTCCTCGTAGATCTCTTCTTTGAAGTCTACGGCGTTTTCAAGATTTGATTTGTCTTGTATTCGCTTGGTTGCGTCCAAGTGATCTTTCAAACACATACACATCTCTAAAGAAGCCGGTGTGAGCCTTGTTCTTTTGTCTGATAACACCCTTCCACTTGTTGAAAAAGTGGATTCAGAAGCTACCAAAGTAGCTTGTACACTTAGTAGATCTCGAGCCATTCGGGATAGAACACCAAAACATCAAATTTTTCAAATTGTTCGGGCGGAATATGTTAGATAAAATCGATTGTGGTATATCTTGCATATTCGTTATTTGTTAAACGGTCACTCTTTACCCGTTTGTTGGGATTTTCTCTTAACTTTTGTAGTAAGCCTTGTGGAAAAACCGAACCAGTTACGGTCAAAACCGGTGTTGACTGGTCTGTTTTTTCGGTTTGCTTTTGGGTCCAGTTCGGATGTGTACCACTACTTGGATGTTGGAAGGATGTTTGAGATTATGTTCTATGGTAAAATTATTAAAAATAATAATAAAAAAAAATGTAATCGACCTTTGAATGGTAATCATAATAATACCATTGGTCCTGACAATAGTAGTCCAGCGATGAAAGGCATGTAACATACAACATATATTAGGTTAATGCTAATGGAAGGTTGGTTATCTCCCAACCGAGTAGGTGACCAAGTCTCTCTCCTTAGTTCAACCGGATGCAACCGAGTTTCACGCCAACTTTTTTAATCTTTAGGTTGGCTGCCCAACGATAACTTTCATTTTCTTTGTGTGTGTTGTTTTTTATTTAATTTGTTTTCAGTTTAGGTGTAGTTTTAGAAAGAGAAATTTGATGTAGCACTGATGTGACAAGGGGCGACTACAATATTTATAGTTGTCTTTAGCATTAGCCTTATGGATTCAAATGATGTTTATATATCTTTTTAATCTTAAATCGATTTACTTTTCTCATTTTTCCCCGCAAGACTAGTTTGTGCCAAACATTCAGTCGTACCGTTGCTCTTTGTAAAACAAACACTAATATAAAATATAGAAAAACAAAGGTAGTTCATACTGTTGAACAGTTTTACCACAACCCCTTTGCTGCCCAGTAAAAAATATTTAGGTACATCTAAACTATACACTATTTTATGTTATCTAAACTTAACAAGGACTTTGCTGGTTTTGTGCAAAACTTCAACATGCATTGCTCGAGGAAAACAGTCTCAGAATTACCCGTATTGCTTGTTGATTATGAGAAAAGTCTACCAGCCAAGGGCAAGTCTCCTACCCCGCAAGTGTTGGCGATTCAAGGGGGGAGAATCCAAAAGAAATCGCAAGTGAACAAAGGCAAAGGGAAGGGTGAAAAAGGCAAGCAGGTCATGGCCTATCAACCACAGCCCAAGATGAAGCAGCATCAGCCTAAGCATAACAAGGTGAATCCTCCAAATAAGAAGAATCAAGCTTGTCACCACTGTCATGAAAAGGGCCATTGGATGCGCAATTGTCCACTCTATATTCATGACTTGCGACAGAAGAAGCAGAAGAATGAGGCTGGTAACTCCAATACTTCAGGTGCGTTCTTTATGATTGAATTATTCACTCTTACTCCTAAATTGAATTCATGGGTATATGATACGGGATGTGGCATTCATATTTGCAATTCATTGCAGGGGTTCAGAGTTGAGAGAAAGCTGGCCTATGGAGAACAATTCTTGCACGTGGGTAACGGAGCACATGCGGGAGTTGAAGTTATAGGCGTATTTAATTTAGTGTTGCCTTCGGGCCTTGAACTATCTTTAAAGAATTGTCATTATGCACTGTCAATTGTTAGAGGTTTTATTTCATTTTCGTGTTTGTTGAACCTTGGTTTTGATCATATTGTTTCTAGCAATGAAATTTCGGTTTCTTTAAATGGTGTTTTTTATTTTAATGCTATTGCTGTGGATGATATTTTTGAGATTGATATGAATGATAATTGTGAAAACGTAGAGAGAGGGGGGGGGGTGAATACGTTACCGTTTAAAACTCTTTAAACTTGTTGTATCAAATATCCATTTTTAGCTTGTTCTAATATGAAAGATGTTAAGTTTAGTTTATGGCTAGCATAAACTTAAGACATGTTATCATACAAGCATAATCAACAAGTCACAACACAAATAATCACATAATACAAACATTAAAGTAAAGCAATGAGTAAAAGGAAAGTGCAAACCGAACACGAGGATTTATAGTGGTTCGATCACGGATCTCCTCTCCGCCCTACTCCACTCCTCGAGTACCCAACTCGAGAGTTACTTCACTAGATCAACAACCTCCCTTCTCGGCGGAGAAAACCTTACAATCGTCGCTTACACTTTATCCGGTACAAAGCTAGATACCGAGTTCTTTTACAAGGTACAACCACTCCTATCGTCGCTTATACAATATTTTCGACACTAAGCTAGATGTCGAGTTCTTTACCAAGGGTACAACCACTCCTGATAGTTCTTTTACAAGGGTACAACAACTCCCGCTATGTTTTGTGGCCCAACATAAAAACCTTGTGTTTTATGGCACAAACACATAAACCATCTAATCTATATTGTTATGATACAATGATGATTCATGACATAAAAGTCTAATGGATATGCATGCCTAATCTACATGAACTTCTTGAATAAGAAGTCTTCAATCATTGAGGATGTCAAGTGCCCTTGAATCTTCATATGTTGGAATGCTTTAATGAATGATGACTTCAAGATCTTGTAACCTTCTTGGTAGATCATGAGGTATGATATGCTTACAACAAAGATGAATGTTAGAAGCATTATGATCATTATTGAAAGGGTGACTCATGTGTGTTTCTACATTGTTTGCTACTGATCTAGATATGTGTTTTAAGATGGAGAGAAAGTATGTTCAAATTCATCAAGAGAAAAAACTAGCAAGTGGTTTGATATTTATAGCAAAACCAAATAGCAGGTCTGGCGGATACGGCAGAACCCTCAGATGGGTTCCGCCCGTGTACCTCCAGGGTTCCGCCAGGCTGACAGTAGGTTTTGCAATAGATCTTTCCAAACCAACCAAAGTCACATCAACAAAATTCTAGTCAAACACACATTGAATCAAAGTAGAATGCTTCCAAAGATTTGTAAAAGGTTTTATGGAAAGTGAAACACTCAACCTTTCCATAAATGCATATGTTGTGATGTATATATATATTTCTATTTTAAGATTAAGAAATATATATGAAAGTAAAATTGTAAAATGTATATATATTACCTAAGTAATGTTGTTATAGTAATTTAATGAGTTACTAAAAATGTTTGATTCCTAATGTCATCACATTTTTATCATTTGTAAAACTTACTAATATTACTTTAACACCTAAAGTGGTACTTATTCATTTGACACCTAAAGTGAACTTTGACACCTAAAATACTTAAAGACCCTAAAAGTATTTTAGTCATTGTAAATGGTTGGTCAAGGGGTTTGATCATAATGTTACATAACAAACATGTACGAACCTGTGTTGTAGCATACGATGACTCGAGACGTTGAGAGGTGTTGAATGTTTGTTGAGACAAAGTATGATTACAAGTAACTTGTACATTTTACGTTATGTATCAAGTTATACCTTTGTCATCAATTAAAACAAACGAGACTGTATAGATTAAATATCGTAATATTTGCATTAACAATAATGATAATGCTTTTGTTAAAAATAATTCAATGTATAACATCAATCATAAGAGAATCAAGAAAGGTCTGGATTCATCTTATCTTTGGCATTGTCGACTTGCTCACATTGGCAAGGCTCGCATGGAAAAGCTGCAACATGATGGGCTTTTAGAAAAGATATGATTAATGATGAATCATTTGATAAGTGCGAATCTTGTATTGCTGGGAAAATGACAAAGAAACCCTTTAAGAATAGGATTGAAAGGGCTTCTGATCTACATGGTCTAATTCACATAGATGTGTGTGGACCACTTAGACATGTGTCAAGGAGAGGTGCTAGCTACTTCTTAACATTTACGGATGACTATAGCCGTTATGGTTATGTTTATTTACTTAAACATAAACATGAGATATTTGAAACATTCAAAATGTTTAAAGCAGAAGTAGAGTTGCAACTTGGAAAGAAGATTAAAGCTCTTCGATCCGATAGAGGTGGTGAATACCTGAGTCAAGAGTTTATAGATTAGTTAGCTAAGGAAGGAATTGTCCAGCACCTTACTTCTCCATATACTCCACAACAAAATGGTGTATCTGAGAGAATGAATCGTACATTGCAAGATATGATACGATCTATGTTTAATCTAACAACTCTTCCTTTTTTGTTTTTGGATTATGCCTTAGAATCTGCGGTTCGCATTCTAAATATGGTTCCAACAAAGAAGGTGGATAAGACACCATATGAGTTATGGACTGGAAAAGCTCCTAACTTGTCTTATCTAAAGGTCTGGAGTTGTTAGGCGTATGTTAAACGTGACTCAGCAGATAAACTCCAACAAAGATCTGTAAAGTGTATCTTCGTCGGATACCCAAAGGAAACAATGGGTTACTACTTTTATTACCCACCTGAAAACAAAGTTTTTGTTGCAAGGTATGGAGACTTCTTGGAAAAGGAGCTCATATCTCAAAAATTCAGTGGGAGAGTATATGATCTGGAAGATGATCATGAAGATGTAGCACCTTCTGAGAACACTAGCCAACTTCCTGTGGAACCTGAAAGTTTAGGTCCTCCACCTGAAGATGAAGTGGTTCCCATTCGCAGATCTGTAAGAACTGTGAAATCTCCCAAATGCCTATGTCTTAACGTAGAGTGTGAGGAGACTATACTAGGGGATCTTGATGAACCTACTTGTTATAGGGTTGCCACGAATTTTCCTAAAAAGGAAAAATGGCAAGTTGCTATGAATGGGGAAATGCAATCCATGAGAGATAATGAAGTCTGGATTGAAGTAGACCTTCCTCCTGGTGCCAAGGTAGTTGGGAGTAAATGGCTATACAAGAAAAAGACTGATATGGATGGCATTGTACATACCTATAAAGCCCGTTTGGTAGCTAAAGGCTATACTCAAACATTTGGTGTTGACTATGAGGAGACCTTTTCTCATGTAGCTGACATTAGGGCTATTAGGATTCTTATAGCCATAACTGCTTACTATGACTATGAGATTTGGCATATGGATGTCAAAACCGTCTTCTTAAATGGTCACCTGGATGAAGACATCTATATGGCGCAGCCTGAGGGGTTTGTGAATCCAAAATTCCGAAATCGTGTATGCAAACTTCAAAGATCCATTTATGGATTGAAGCAAGCATCACGACAATGGAATAAAAGATTTGACAGTGAAATTAAAAAGTATGGATTCACTCAAAATCTTGATGAGCCATGTGTAGATCACAAAGCTAGTGGGAGTGATGTAATTTTCCTTATCTTATATGTCGATGACATATTGATCATAGGGAAAGACATTCCAAGTTTGCGAAAGGTTAAGGCATATCTTGGAAAGTGTTTTTCTATGAGAGATTTAGGGGAAGCTGCATTCATTCTAGGAATCAAGATATATAGAAATAGATCTCAGCGATTAATTGGATTAAGCCAAAGTGCTTACATTGATAAAATATTGAAGAGATTCAATATGCAAAATTCCAAAAAGTGATATTTGCCAATGCAAGAACAACATGGCTTGAGTAGCAAAGTTTGTGCTTCAACACCTGCAGAGGTGCAATGCATGAAGAGAGTCCCTTATGCTTCGACTGTGGGATCTATTATGTATGCGGTGAAAAGTACAAGACCTGATGTGGCATTTGCTCAGAACTTAACCAGTCGATATCAGCAGAATCCAGGTGAAGCTCACTGGACTGCTGTTAAGAATTTTCTTAAGTACCTTAGGGCTACTAAAGAGATGTTCTTAGTTTATGGGGGTACTCCATCTGCAGAACTTGATGTTATAGGTTACTGCGATGCTTCTTGGAAAGGTGATAAAGATGATACGAAGTCTCAGACGGGTTATGTCTTTGTCATTAATGGAGGAGCTGTGGATTGGAGGAGCAGGAAGCAGAGTACATTAGCGATGTCTGCAATAGAAAATGAGTATATAGCTGCGTCAGAAGCTGCTATGGAAGCTGTTTGGATTAGGAAATTTGTTTCGGGGCTCGGGGTTATGCCATCGATTCAAATACCTATAAAAATGTATTGCGACAATTCAACTGCAATTACATTTGCCAATGAACCTGGAATCATGAAAGGCACCAGACATTTCCCGATTAAGCATCACTATGTTCGAGAACAAGTCGAAATAGGTGAAATTGAATTACTCAAAGTTCACACAGATGACAACTTAGCAGATCAATTAACAAAGTCTCTACCTGGAACTAAGCTTTATAAGCAAGCTGAAGGCATAGGGCTTCGTTTAGCTGAAAGTTTCATGCCCATTTGTGATTAGTATTTGGATAAAGGATGTAATGTACGATTATTATGTTTAATGGAATAAAATATGGTTATGTTTATTTATCATTGTCTTAATAATATATCATGTATTTGCATGTCTAAATCCATGAATAAATTATTATTCTAAATTGTCCGTTGTCGATTAATGATATGGGAATATCATTAAACTAAGACAAATTTGAGTATTGGTTAAGGATATACTTGAAAGTATATTGATGCATAGTCATACCAATTTCACATGATATTCAATGAATTGAATATAGGACTTATCCCAACTATATGATTTAATATTTGTGAGAATCATATTTAAAGTTATCCTTAGACTAGAGATACCAGATAAGAGTCATGGATGTAGTGCATTTTTGTGAAGCAATCTACCGCTCACCGTAACAGGGAGTTATAAGGGTTGTTTTCAGAAGTGTTGCAAAGTCCATGGGTTATTCTTGTAGTCAATAAAGAATTTGTTCCTTCTGATTTGTTTGGAAGTATAATACTGCTGGGCCCCTCATAGGGTTGACAAAATGTTTGCGTGGCCACGCCCAAAGTCTATCTGGAATACGTTAAGATGTTTTGGTAATTTTGTTCAATCATAAAGAAACGAGAAACAGAAAGTTAATAAAGAATCTCACATCTTTATTAATGTGGTATTAGAAACAAAAGGATAATTATAATAATGAATCTTTAAAGGTTTTCCAGGAAACCTAGCTCGGGTCGTACTGGGGGCATTGGAGTGTTGCAAGATGCCAACCAATGTCATTTTACTAATAATGGATATACGAGTGGAAGGTGTTAAATGTTTCGTATAAATATTAATAGGTAAATGACTAGTATCGAACCCGAGACCTCGAGATTGCACACAATACAAACGAGAATTAAAGATTAATAAATATTACTCCCTCCGTCCCTTATTAAATGTCCACGTTTGACTTTTTCAGTCTTTTTTCTTCAACTTTGACCCCTTAAACATTTTTGTTTGTATTATATGATACTTGATAAAAATTATGTCAATGAAAAGTACATTTAAAACCCAATTGATTCATATATTTTGCATCATGTATTATATATCATAAATAAAAATCTTTAAAGTCAAAGTTGATAAAACAAGACTTTGAAAATTCAAATTGGACATGTTATGTATATTTATTAATAACACAAGTTTAAGGACTAATGATTGTTAGTTATTAATTGTATGGACTAACTATCATTAATTGAGAAGGAAAAGGACTAGAATAAAACTTGGTGACAAGAAGGATCCGGAATGATCCTTTGGGATCTTAGGCCGGTCGACACAAGGAGAAAAGGGGCAACCCTTTGCCCTAACGTGCTCCCAAAGTTTCCTCTAGTATATATACAAACCTTAGGGTCATTCATTCACATCTTCTGTGCACACACTATACCCTAAAGGTTTCTTTTCTTCTTGTTTCTTTCCCGCCGATCAAACCACAATCCTCAGGGATTTTTGGGTCGAAATTTTCATCAAGAAAATTACTTGTGTTTAATCTTGCAATTACTTTTATTCGGGATTAGTTTGTGTGTACAAGAACGAGGTGACAACTCACTATAGTTGTTATCAAGAGATCGATAAACAAGACGGTAAGGGGTTAGATTTATTGAAGTGCTAAAAGGTACGTTCCGATTTATGTTTTGGTTAATCTTTATATATTATACTTGATCCTTGCTTCCGCATATACGTGTACTTTGATTGTCATATTCTAACAACCCAACTATACGAACAAAATGGACAAATATGTATGAAAACGCATAAAAACAGACAGAAACGTATGAAAACGGATGAAAACGAAAATGGCCAAAAACATATGAGAACGTATAAAAACGGACGAAAACGTATAAAAATAGACAAAATGTATGAAAACATATAAAAACGGACGAAAACGTATAAAAACGGACGAGTATGGTAAACTTTCCAGTAAACACTTTGATTCAAGATATCTTTACTTTACATTATATAAGTGTGCTTTGACTGCAAAATAATTACGTGTTTGCAACTGATTAATAAGAAAGAGTATGGTAAACTTTCGAGTAAAATTGGAAAAGGATCTCTTCCCTTACATGCAAAGACTTTCACAGCATTGCATCTCAAGATGCGCAACGCCATGAGCTAACTGCCAGACTTAGAGTGGTTCCTAGGGGTGAAAGGGTTTAGATGTAATTTTTTTTTTGTTACAAGTCTTGTATAGTTTTGATTAATGAAGTACACTAGTAACATGTAGTTCTGGCTCCGGCACTAGGTGCCGCTTGTGGTAACTGCAGGGGTGGAAGGTGTTGTTGAATACTATATTTATGTCTAGTTAGTAACTTAGTATAACATGGGTGTTTTTGTTCTTTACTTAAATCAATCCGTCATTAGAGTTTCTCATATACACGTACATGCAGTACAACATTAGATATTAGTCGTTCGTTTTTTTTTGTTTTTTTTTTTGGACAAATAAGAACTATATATAGATAAGTTAAATCCAAATACAAACTCAAAAAATATAATGCTATCTCCATTTAAGTCATATAAAACGTCTGTTGAAATTTATTCTGCAACTTATGATGAATTGAAATAGTAAATTTTTTTCCCATTCGTATATTAATCTAAAGATTTTGATTGTGATTTGTGGCCAAATTTATATCCATATTGTTAGACGATTAGTATTGGGTGTGTCGGTTACGCGTGACTCTTCTGGGATGTTTTTGTCACAGCGAAAGTATGCTATGGAGATTTTGGAGCGTGCACATATGGTTGGTTGTAACCCTTCTCGGACTCCTGTTGACACTGAGTCTAAATTGGGTGATGATGGTGCTCCGGTTTCTGATCCTAAGTTATATCGGAGTCTTGCAGGTTCTCTTCAGTATCTCACCTTCACTAGACCTGATATTACATATGTTGTGCAGCAGGTTTGTCTATATATGCATGATCCTCGAGAGCCTCATTTCAATGCTCTCAAGCGGATTTTACGGTATGTTCAGGGGACTCTAGCTTATGGTTTACAGTTATTTTCTTCTACTACGGAGTCCTTGGTTGCTTATTCGGATGCTGATTGGGCGGGTTGCCCTACTACACGACGGTCTACATCAGGTTATTGTGTTTTTCTTGGTAACAACTTGCTCTCCTGGTCCTCTAAGCGTCAACCTACGCTTTCTCGTTCCAGTGCTGAGGCGGAGTATCGTGGAGTTGCCAATGCTGTTGCTGAGACATGTTGGCTTCGGAATTTACTTCGTGAGCTTCATACACCTTTGTCCTCTGCTACTATTGTTTATTGTGATAATGTGAGTGCCGTGTACTTGTCCTCTAATCCTGTTCAGCATCAGCGCACGAAGCACATTGAGATTGATATTCATTTTGTTTGTGATTTGGTTGCTACCGGTCAAGTTCGAGTTCTACATGTTCCTTCTAGGTTTCAATATGCTGATATTTTTACCAAGGGGTTACCGTCTGCTCTGTTTGCTGAGTTTCGTGACAGCTTGAGTGTTCGGTCTCCTCCCGCTCAAACTGCGGGGGAGTGTTAGACGATTAGTATTGGGTGTTAGGCCTGTTATGTATAGCCCATATTTATGCATAGCCCATATTGTATCTTATATATTCTCATGTACCGAACATTATTGGTCATTCAATAAGATCGATTCACAGAAACTTACACATATGTCATCATAAAAACATTCAACCTATTTAAATTTTCCTCATGACATAATGACATATATATTTGATTATATATTCTTCAAGCTTCAAAATCACACAATTCATAGAAGCACATTTATTACATCACTGAAACATTTATGCATGATATCATACGCAATTGATTCATGCAACAAAAGTTACACCTTAGAAAATGCGCAATATGTTAGGTCACTAGCATTCTCTCTTTATTCATAGCCATATAACGCTTGTTATTATTCAAAAGGGTGGTGGTGGAGGATGCACGAGAAATTTTGGCGGTTTCTCGGCTTCAATTTTATCCTTAGCGAGCTCTTCGGCTTTCAGTTTATCTTGAGCCAACTTCGCGGCTTTAGAACAGTTGAAGTAGCAAAAACACATGTGTTTTCCTCCACGTACGTGGCAAGCTCCATGGGCTGCACCCTCCCACGACTTGCATTGATCATCACAGTGTCTTGTATTTCCACAACTTCCAGACCATGTCTTGCTCGCTTTCTCGCATAATTCTCCCTTCACTGTTGCAATTTCTGTAGACATAAAACAGCATGAAATCTTTTAAAACAAACCTCTAATTAATTAAAGGAGATATATAAGTGGCGACACTTCTTGTAAAGAAAAATTGTTGGCATGTCTAAGTCATATACTTAAACGTGTGTCTTATTCGTTTAATTTTTGCCGCATGGGGTGCACTCTTTCTCTCTTCTCGGATCATATACCTTGGATATTTTCACAGGTGTCATATTATTTTTGTTACACATACAAATCTCTTTTTTTTTTAGTACATACATACTACAGGTATCAACTTAATGAATAATTAAGCTCTACTACAATAAAATCATTGATTATATCGATCTAATACGGTGTTGTGTTATGAACTTTTCGTAAGTATATATGAACGGTAAAACAGACTTTAAATAAATTTAACAAAGTGTCTAAGCACCTGAGATAGCAACAAAGAAGAGAAGCAGAAGGAAGGCGAAGAAAGCAACCGAATTTTTGGCCATTTTCGAGTTAATGTAGCTCAATAACACTTGTTGTAAGTTTTGTGAGGAAAAGGTGGAGGTGATGGAGGGTATTTATAGGCAGAAAACGGGATCATAAACAAATCATGTGTTGCTAATAAAGACAACTGATGGAAAAAAATCACCAAAATTTCCACATATACTATCAAATATTAACTATTGTGGATGCATGCATATTGTATCTGCCCTTCTCATTGCAACACCTCGATGTGAAAGTTGTTTCCGAATTTTGGATTTAATGATGTGACAACTGGCAAATTAGGGAGCCGTTTTGAAAACCCGCATTACTTTAAAAATTATAATTTTGGAATATTTAAAAAGTTTATTTGTGACGAGATTTTTGTGAACGTTGGAATGTGATTTTTATCGTACGTTATTTATGGAATTTGATTATTTAATTAATGGTTTGGTTTGGTTCATTCGTGATGATTTATTTTTGAGATCATTATTTGGCACTACATTGACTCCGGCACTAGGATAACCTAACAATTTTAATTATTTTAATATTGGTTCGGATATTTATATTTTTGGAACGTATCGCGAGATTTTTGATTATTTGGAACGATTTCGGTTCGAGAGAGTTGATTTGTTATTAAAGGTTTCGGGTTTGGTCCGTGTATTTTACACCGGGGTACTTCACCCACTCTACCCTTAATAATACCTTTATTATTATTATTATTATTATTATTAATATTAATAATTTTTTTTTTTTTTTTTTTTTTTTGTAAACTACAAAATCGTCCTTGTGGTTGGCTGGCACAAAACACCACACACACAAACACAACCTCACCTACATCTCTCTCTCTAATACATATCAACACCACCATCTCTACCCTAGCCGCCGCCCCCTTAATCGGCCACCACAGCCACCACCGCCGCACCTCCATCAACACCAACATCACCATTCGAATCCCCATCACCTAATCTAACCGATCTACAAACACACGCGCCGTTTCATTTTATTTTTCATCTCGTTAATCACACAAAATCACCACCATCTTGTTGTTTTCGAAGATTTATTCATTTTGGGTCATGAGAATCGAAGGTGGGACGAGTGAAACTCGTATTTTTGGTGAAATTCATGACTAAGGGTCACGAACCTTATTGTTTTCTTTTGGGTAATGGTTAAAAACGTCAAGATTCAAGTGGGTTTTGAATAAAACGTGATCTAAATCGAGTTTGGTATCCGGGTGTGATGTTTTCTTTTGGGTCGAGGTGAAACTGAGAGCTCCATGCTCTCGGCTTGTGTCTTTCTTGAACTTTTGTGGAGTTTTTGATTCTTGATCTTGAGTATTGATGATGTTGAGGGTTTTGGTGATGAGATTCTTGGTTATGGTTGATTTTTGGCCAAGGTTTATTTGATGTTGTGGTTGTTTGATTGATACCACGACCCTTGGGGTCGGTTTGGAGTTGTGTCGAGCTTGGGAGAGCTAGCCGAGACCATGTTGGTCTCGGGTATGACTTTTTGTGGTTCATGTTTGAGCCGTGACTCCAAGGGAGTCCTTGGACTAGTGGTTTGACTTGGTAGTTGACCCGGATTGTATGGTATACTTGGTGGTCTTGATTTCCTGATGTTCTTCTTGTTATTATTGTTGTTATTTGTTGTTGTTATTATTGTTATTTGTTGTCGTTGGGGTATATTGCTTTTGGTACCATGATATTATTGTCGTTACTTTGGAGCCGAGTTGATATGGACTCATGGTTTTATCTTTGGAGTTGTGTTGACGAAAAGAGTATTTGGGGACCGATTGTGAGACGGTCACTTAGAATGACGGAGATAGGATTAGTCGGGTGCCGTAGTCGGACCCTCATGTTGTAGCACGTGGATTTGGGATTGATTTGGACGGAGTTGCTTTATTTATTTTGACTTGGTTATTGTTTTTGGACTTGGACTATAAGCCGAGAGTGATGACTCGGACATGTGACCAAATTCTTATGACTCGATAAATATTTAAAATCAAACATTAAAAATAATACTCGTAATAATATTATTGATAATATAATCGTTTATATACGTATATAGACGTGCTAAACGTACATATATATATATATATATATATATATATATATATATATATATATATATATATATATATATATATATATATATATATATATATATATATATATATAAATGCGTATATTAGTAATAAAACGATCACGAGTAAACGTTATAATAATATAACGATAATTATTATACTATGCAAATAGTGCAATAAATGTCGAAGTATTATTATAAATAAATAACTAGAAATAATGCCGAGAACTAATAAGTCGGGTGAGTAATAAATAAAAACATGATGACTTTTATAAATTTGAAAAACTTATCGAGTTATACGAGTTGTGGTTACTTAAAGTCCAAGTGGGCTTTATTATGTGACTTTTGTGTTGTCACGGATATATGACAATTAATATAAATATTTTCTATAACTGTTAAGACCAAGAAACACGTTCTGGAGGACGAGGTTGATCAAAATACACCATGTTTCTAGAGAGAGAAAGTAGAGAGAGAAAGGTGGAGAAAAGGGTTTATATTAACAAAGAATAAATGAAACAATACACACACTTTCCCACACCCCTCATGGAGAGTCATGAGGGGTATTTATAGGCTCATTACATCACATGTTTGCCTATATTACAATAATAGTCCCTAAAGTACTATTTGTATGATATCTAGTCCATTTCTTTATGTGTGACGTTATCTTTTATAAAATAGTAAGGCTAACAATCTCCCTCCAAGATATCGTCACACATGAATGGATACAATGAGACCTATAAACACATAAACATGTAAATTACAACAATAGTAAACTATGTTGGCGTTGTTGAAGCGCAGAGTCTCTGTAGTCTAGATACTGAGGCAGACTTGAAGTTCTCTCTTCCGACGATCTCGGCGTATGATCTTTGACACTGACGACAAAGGTCTTTGTAGCTCTGAACTTCAATTGTAATGGTCTAGTTAGGTTATTACTCCCTCCTAACTAGTGAGCCTTTATTCTTTTTCTTCTACTCCCTCCTGAACTGACAACTCTCTTCTCATCTCGCAGCGGATAAGGTAGATACTAATGAGTTTGCACCGTGGTTGTCGTTCTGGGAGCATCATAGCATAACTCACATAGTATTGCACAGAAGGTTGGTAATACGCTCCGATGTACGCATCATTAGTACTTCTTCGATTCCAGTGTAAGCACAATTCCCTCGAACAACCAACGTACTAGAGATGAAACACAACTTCTTTTGGCATGTTCTTCTCCCTCCTGACGGTTGCGATGTATCGAAATCATCATACTATTGTGTGTACATGCCAAAATTACCCGTACTTTACACTTCTGATGCAATGTAGATAGACCATGAAAGCATAATTTGTGAGAATATGCTGATGGATATGACTCTCTTTATTCTACAATCTCTTCTCTTCTCTTCAACCTTTAAGCGACCTCTTCAAATTCCAACCAGCTAGTAAATGACCACTGTATGGAGATAACCCAATATAACCAATTTGAGAATGAAGTATACATCTCATAGATATGTGACTTAATCTTGTACGAAGGTGTGACTAAGAACCTATATTGAGCACTACAATGTAACTCCTTATAAGCATAGGTAGTGCCATATACCCAAACCAACAAACAGTATATGAAATATCCACCTCTTGGAATCTCCACAACTTCATGTGACACTGAGTACTACAATGTAACTCCTTAAAGTGATAGCTATAACCCGTGAGTACTACAATGTAACTCCTTACATCGGGTATAACTAGATAATCCAAGTCTTAATCACTATCTCTACCAGTGTTTGCCCAAACAAGTATCTCCGAAAGTCATGCATCCATCCACCCCTAGACTTTGAGATAAATAAGTACACATGCCCGTGAAATGAACTTTAAACCCAAATAAGCAATATCGTACAAAAACTCCGTAGCCACAAAAATCTGATACTAGCTATTGTCATTTGATTGTGATTCTTGATCAGGATCGTTTAAGCAAAACGTGGTGTGTTTTGGTGAAGCTTGAAATTCTATTTCGGGTGATTCGTAGTGATTTCGTATTTTCCCTCCAAAATAAAATTGGAAAATTTTCTCGCCCATAATTTGGAAATCACTATGAAATACAATACAAAGGTTACCAGAAAAATTTGAGTATTGAAAATTTTTACACAAAATTTCACCGAAAAAATTTGAATTTTAGCCTAAAATTTTGAATTTCGGGCCAAAATTTTCAACGTTATACCAAAATTAAAATCTCGCGTAAAAATTGAACGTTTAGTCTCCTCTCAAAAATAAATTTTACTCAAATTTTCCCGCCAAAAAACTCATTTTTTTTCTTTTTTTTTTTTTTTTTTTTTTTTTACTAACTCGATAATCTTCTCAAACTCGGTAACCTTCCCTAACTCGATAATACCTCAAACTCGATAAATGCTCCTTACTACCTAACTCGGTAACCATCTCAAACTCGATAGCATTCTTGTAACTCGATAAAGCTCCCAAACTCGCAATCTTTGCATAATGTCTCCCTAACTCGATAATACCCTAACTCGGTAAGTTCCCTAACTCGGTAATCTCAGAAAAATTTGGCAGAGTTTCGACTAAGGAGTACCCAAGAGAGGCCTTACTCGACATGCGATAAGGTTGAGCCATGCCTAACTCGGCAAAACATATCTAACTCGATAACATGTAGCCCTAACTCGATATCAAATCAAACTCGGTATCAAAAAATTTTCTTCCAAACTCGATAGCCATGTATCCAAACTCGGTAAGCATGTATCCAAACTCGAAAGCCTCTGAAAATCAGGGTGCTAACTCGATAAGAAAACATGCTAACTCGATAAAAAAATGGATCCAAACTCGATAGACAACATGCTAACTCGATAACATTTTTCAAACTCGAAAAATTTTTTCAAACTCGACAAAATTTTGATGAACAGTACCAGATCCGATTTTTCACCCAAAAACACGATTTTTTCACCCAAAAACACCACGATTCGCCCCCGGTTAGCTCTGATACCACTTGTTAACACCAAGAAACACGTTCTGGAGGACGAGGTTGATCAAAATACACCATGTTTCTAGCGAGAGAAAGTAGAGAGAGAAAGGTGGAGAAAATGGTTTATATTAACAAAGAATAAATGAAACAATACACACACTTTCCCACACCCCTCATGGAGAGTCATGAGGGGTATTTATAGGCTCATTACATCACATGTTTGCCTATATTACAATAATAGTCCCTAAAGTACTATTTGTATGATATCTAGTCCATTTCTTTATGTGTGACGTTATCTTTTATAAAATAGCAAGGCTAACAATAACTAAGTAACTTATTTAATCGACGGGTTAAATCGAGTTATTTGGCTATATAAAATGAGTATATTAATGGGCATCATATCCTACGATGTTAGTTTGACGGATAATAAATTAATATATCATGACCGGATTCGAACTCGAGACTTCGGGATTGCACACTTTACGTATGAGTTTCAATTAATTAATAATTATTGTTTTAGTGACGAATAATTATTAAATTCACAAAACAAATACTTAACGGTAACTTACGACCGTAAGATGAAAGTTAAAGGACTATAATTGTAAAAGAGCAAATGGCATTTGATTGGGCTTTTGTGTTCATGGCCGGCCTTCCCCTCTCCCCATAGGGTTTGGGATAGCTTTTGCTCCAAGCATCTTGATTAGTATATAATGAGACCCCCTCTCATTCATTCTAATCATCCCTTGGTTCCATAGCAACCTAATCTTCTTTCATCTCCTTCTTTGTGTCTAATCGATCTTTGATTGATAGGACCAATAGTCTAAAGTTTTGTGAAGCAAGAATCTACTATTTCTTATTGAAACGCTAGTAGTACGTGTGTGTGAGAACTAAGTGTTAGCATACTTTTGCTAACGGTGATCTTGCCTTGTGACTTGCCCTAGTCGATCCATATAAGCCCTCATCTAGGGTTTATAAGTTCTTGTTCTTGCTTGAATCAAGAGGTACGCATCATTTATATTTCGGTTAATTTATTATTTATATTTGATCTATTCCGCTGCGTACTCTTTGATATTTATATGTTTATTGTTTTATATTATTCATATATTCCAACAGTGGCATCAAGAGCCGTTAATACATTATAATGAATTACCGAAACACATAAAATTGAATCGTTTGATTATAACATGCTTGGTGTTCTTATGTTTTTATATTTTTCATAAACCCTAGTTTTTTATTTATTTTTTATTTCGAATTTATTTAATTTATTATATATATATGTCGAAAGTTTTTTTTTTATTTAAAAAGAAATTAGGGTTTGATGAATTATGTAATAAAAACTTGTAGAAACCCTAGGTTGCATGTAATTTATGTGTATGGATATTGTTATATGCCGTTTGGTTGCGTTCCTTGATTGACATGATTATTTGTATAATATGTGCAATATGGGCATTCATGACACACTATGCATGTGTTGTTATGGATTATGATTTGTTTGATTTCATGCTTATTTATGCGATTTGATTATAATTGATAAATTGTTTAGTAAATATTATGTTTAAAGATTACTAAAATTTGATTAATTATAATATTAGGGAAGACCCTATTAATCGTGTATTATAATCAATAGTGTGTTTTAATATTGATTTCAATTTGCATGACCATTATTGTTGTTGTTTGTTTATTTTATTTTATTACTCTTGTTTTATATGTTTTTAACATGATAGTAACAAAGGGTAATTTCAATAAATAAAATATTAAACGGACTTAATAATGGTGAAATCTTGTTTTGAGCTTACTTAATAAATCTTGGACTTTTGGTTGATTGATTGCGACTGTATTAAGTGGTTGAAAGGTGGAACTAATTATGACAAACTATTAAAGTGGGTATAAGGATGGCTACGCATTAAATTGCGGCCTTAGTGAGCCTCCATTCTGGCTTACCGCTCGCCTGTGAGTCATATTTTAGTCTTTACCTAACATCCATGATAACTACGAAGCACTTAAGGCAAAGTTGTAAGTTTCTCAACGCCTCAATCAAAAGTTTGGAGATTTAAGCTCGTAAAGAAACTAATGAGTAAAAGTTTTTTTACATGAAACATATGCTACAAGATGAATGCATGACATCTTTGTACATATATTTTGATTACACACATAAAAAATACTACCCTTAAATTTAAGTTATATGCCATCCAATGAAACGGAAACACCTGAAATTGGATCTACGCCAGGGCGTAACCTGACTAGATTGCAATGGAAGGGCAAAATTACATGATTTCATCACTAGCAGATCAACTGGTGTGGTGTCATTATGTAAGTTTGTTGTTTCTTAAATTGGTTAACTTAATTGAGTTGATAGTGGGAACTGATCACTCAAGGCATAAGAAGATGGAGATAAAACATGCTTACATTGCAACTGCGGTTGGCAATTAATGTAAATCCCATCGATTCTAGGAATTGCAATTGAATATTGGCAATTGGGACACGTCTCGTACCTTATTGAATAACGTCATCACTAGCAGATCAACTGATGTGATGAACTTATGTCAATTTGGATCCTAGTTTTTCAATGTAAAATTAAAATGGTTATATGATTATGAACCTAGGGTATTTAATTTTATTGAAATTTAATTATCGAAAGTACTAACTTTTGAATTTTTTCTGTAGAAATGGCTACACCTGAAAACACTAATATGAGCAACATGAGTTCTGCGTTCAAGCAAATGATTGATCGAGACAAGTTGACTGGTGAAAATTTCAATGACTGGTATCGATCTTTAAGAATCACCTTAAGGATGGCCAGAAGATATGATTATCTTGGTGAACCCCTTCCTGCTGAACCTGCTGCAGATGCAACCCAAGCCCAAAAGGATACATACAAAATTGAATATGAGAAGCACAATGATGTGGCTTGTCTCATGTTGGCGGGGATGGATACTCAATTGCAGAAACAGTTTGAGCCCTTTGGTCCCATGGACATGATCAATGAACTCAGACGAATGTTTGAGAAACCACCTGCTGCAGAATTATATGATTTAATAGAATCTCTGCATAATTGTAAGCAGGAAGCAGGAAAATCCGTGAGTGCCCATTTTCTATCCATGAAACATTATATGGACCAATTGGAGCGACTTGGCTGCGGGTATCAGGAAAGCGTATGTATTGGTCTCATTCTACGATCCCTTAATCAGGATTTGTATAGTGAGTTTGTACGCAATTACAATATGCATTGCAAGGGGAAGACAGTAAGTGAAGTTCATGCAATGCTTATTGACTATGAGAAAGGCCTGAACAAGAAGACACCTACACCAGCTGTAATGGCAATACAGGGTGGTAGGATCACCAAGAAACCCAACAAACCGCATAATGCGAACTTAAAGGGTAAAGGCAATGGTACTGGTAAAGGCAAGCAGATTGCAAACAACCAACAGAAGCCTAAAAAGCAAAATCCTCCTTTTCAGAAGAAGAAGGAAAATTTCAATAAGGATTTGGCTAAATGTCACCACTGCAACACTCCTGGTCATTGGAAGAAAAACTGTCCATTGTTTCTAGAGGAGTTGCGCCTCAACAAAAGTAAAATGCCTGGTAACGTCGCAAGCACTTCAGGTATGTTTATGATTGAGTTATTTTCTTTTCCTCGTAAGAATAATTCCTGGATATATGATACAGGATGTGGTACTCACATCTGTAATACGTCGCAGGGACTTAGAGGAGCAAGGAAGCTGGCCTATGGAGAAAGATACTTGTACGTAGGAAATGGAGTACGTGCAGCAGTTGAAGCCATAGGGACTTTCGATTTAGTTTTACTGTGACAACCGGCAGTTTAGGGAGCTATTTTTAAAACCCGCATTACAATTCAAGTTCGTCTATAATTTTTAATTGAAATTTTCATTTCGCAACGAACTTGTAAGACCTATTTTATGGATATTATAGTTAATGACGTTATGGAATTCGTGAATTATGTTCATAATTCATTTTTGATTATGTGATCGGTGATGTATATTTGAATTCTCACTTGGTACTACGTTGACTTTGGCACTAGGATTACCTAACATAGTTTTATGATTCGTCTTAACGAGTCCGTTATATATTTTAATTAATTACGAGAGGTTCTCGTGTGATATGGAAATTTTAAAATGAGTTCGGGTTCGGGCCACGTGTTTTTACATCTACCCACATTACCCGCTCAACCGTAATAATATCTCTGTTATTACTATTATTATTATTATTCTTATTATTATTATTACATTTATAAAAAAAAAAAAAAAAAAAAAAAAAAAAAAAAAGAAGAGAAAAGTTAATAAAAGGGTGTGTTTGCCCGGTTTTTACCCACACACAACACACAACACAAACCCATCTCTCTCTCTCATCTCTCTTCTTCCCCTACCTTCTTAACCCTAGCCGCCCTTAAATATTCCGGCCACACCTTAACCACCGCCGGCCACCACTCTAAACCACCACCATATTCTTGATCTATATCATCTAATCTACTAGATCTACAACACCACGCGCCTCCTATCACCATTTTATCACACGAATCACCACCAAATTTACCACTAATCGTTTATTCTTGAAAGGTATTCACGGTTTTGAGCTTTTTAGATCGAAGGTGAGCGAGTTTCCACTCGTATTGTTAATAAAAACGCGACCCTTGGTCACGAAGTATTTAAGATCCGAATGGGTTTTTAATTAAAAACATGATATGATGATGGGTTGTTGATTGGAAAAACGTTTTCTATAAAGTTTGGTATCCGGGTTTGGTTTATCTTCGTCGGGTCGAGGTGTACCCGAGGGTGTTACCCTCGGTTTGAGCTTGTTCTTCCGATTAATTGATCTTTGATGATTCTTGATGTTCGAATGAGGGTGTTTGGACCTCATTTTTGTTGTTTGACCGGTTACTGATGGTCATGGTTAACCATGGTTGTCGAATGAATTCTTGGCCGACGACCCTAGTAGGTCGTGTGGTTAGTTTTGGCTCATGTAGAGCTAGCCGAGACCATGGAGGTCTCGGGTGGGACCCACACTAGTTGTGGTGAAGTGTCGCCTCGGGTTCGGCTTGGTAAACCGACCCGAACACCAACTTGGTTAATGTTTTTTTTTTGGTGTGGTAATTGTGAACTATTATTATTGGTTATGATTGTCATTGGTATATTGTTGTGGTATTTATTTCTCGGCCGAATGCATTGGGTCGAATTGGATATTGGTTATGGTTTTGGTATTGAGGAGTTGTTGGCGATTGGTAAATGTGATATGAGGACCGGTTATGAGACGGTCGTTAGATGACGGAGATAGGTTAGTCAGGTACCGTAGTCGGACCTTATTGTTGTAGCCCGTGGTTGAGATTGTGATTGGACGGAGATTTATTATTTATGACTTTTCCTTATTGTTGGACTTGGACAATGAGCCGAGGGTCATGACTCGGACATATGACCATTTCGTATAACTCAATAACTATTAAACTTGAACGAGAATAATAAAACTCGTAATAATAATTATTAATAATATGAACGTTTATATGAAAGTATATACGTGAATAACGTATATATATAACTATATAAACGCGTATATTAATAATAATAATAATCACGAGTCGTATTACAAATAATACGATTAGATATATATTAGGCTACGAAAGTGGCGTAATATTATTAAACGTATTATTATTATAAAAATTGTGTTATAAACGGGAAACTCCCGACAATTATGAAACATTTAATAAAAATGTCATTTCGAATATACAACGGATACATTTATTGAGTTAGGCGAAATTGTTGTCACTCGGGTCCAGGTAAGTTATTATTTGCGACATTCGTGTTGTCTCGGATATATGACGACTAATATAAACGTTTTCTATAAGTAAATAACCACTCAACCGTAAGGTTGAGCCGGGTTGTTTGGTTATACGAAACGAATATATTAGTGGGCATCGTATCCTACGACGCCCACAGGTTGTAGTATATGTAAAGTGTAATAGATTGCGAGTGTATATATCGGGAAATCTGGCCAATTTGACGATATATACGAGGAATTTATTAAACTATGATATATACTATATAGTAATTATGTGCTATGTGCTTTATATGTACTTTAGATTGGGTGTAATCTTGGAACGGTATATTACGTAAATAAATATGAGGATTATCAAATCGACGGATTTGGTAAACTTTGGCGATTTATTTAAATGATATATTGGGCTAATATTAGATCTATAGTTTATTATATCTTCTATGTGTGATCTTGTTGGTTTGTTTTGAAGTCGACCCACCACCCGTATGGATACCAAACGCAAATACACCAAACTAACACGAAATGGATTTTCGGAAATAAAACGGATTCTCGTCCGGGTTTGGGAATAGTATATACATTTGGAAATGATTTCTGAAAGAGTTAATATTGTTAGGTCGTGCCAAGTCCGTAGTTGCTGTTTCGTGAGTTATCATACATCTTATTTCTACCTACCTCGTCTTGCTATATTTCTGGACTTGAGGTGAGTCATAGCCCCACTTTTTACTCTTGAACTATGTTTTCAACGATTGGGGTGAGAAACGTGCAAATTATTTATGTGGACTGTTATCGCTTTTATATTATTTCTAAACTTGCTATGCATATGGACTAGGATGTATAGTCAGCTTTAGTCACTTCTTATGTGTACTATTCAAGGTTGGCTTAGTTGTTATTGTCAGCTTTAGTCACGCGGTTGGTGTGTACTATTCAAGGTTGGCTTATTTAGATACTGTAGTGTGCACCTATAGGTTATTAATACTTCGGAGGTTATCCGAGCATTTATTGGTATTGCGGGGGTTACCCGAATATCTATGTTGTTACGGAAGGGTATCCGTGTGTTTTGGTTATTGCGGAAGGGTATCCGTGTGTTATGTTGAGAGCGGAGGGTATCCGCAGGCTTTTAGCGAATCCTTAGTCTAGCTAGCAAGCGTTTTGCGTATATGTCCACTATATTATTAGTTGAACTTAAACCTATGATCTCACCAGCGAAAGCTGACTTTTAGCATGTTTTCTCAGGTAATTAAGGGTTGAGGTGCATACTTGGATTGGAAGGCTCGGCTGTGGCACACGGTTATGGATCTATATTTTCTAAACTCTGATAATTAAATTGGACCTATTGTTATTTTATTTTGGGCCTGACTCTGAAATGATGTTGGGATAAATGTAAACCTTAAAACCCCGTATTTTGGTTGTGTTTTTACTATGTTTACTTTATCTCGTTCTATATTGTCTTGTGTTGGATACCAATCCCCGTAGCACCCCGAAAGCTTGTTGAGTCTTCCGCTGTATCAAATTTTGGGGGTGTTACAGATTGGTATCAGAGCCAAGGTTATAGAGAACTAGGTAAATAAACACCTAAACTATAACCGTATTTTTATAGAAAATGATCCTTGACTACCGCCCGCCAGCCCGCCAAGCCGAAGCATCTTCTATTATTTGAGGTATTATGAGATATTTGAGACTTATTGAGATGATTTGAGGTTTATGGATTTTAGTAATAAGATGGCGTTCTCGAGGATTTATATGGTCTATATGTTTTATAAACATTTTAGTAATGCGGTGTTTGAAATTCTTTTATTGAGATTATATGGAATTATTTGATGAGTATGTTGGTATGGTATTATGAGCTGTGATTTAAGTTGTTTTGAAACACTTACACCTACCCTACGCCGTTGTCACATACTATGGCCTCCCATATGCCCGATGTCGTCGAGGACATTCTTACTGCACCGGTTTTACCTGCACAGTTCACTATGGCATCTGATGACCCTTACCAGATGGCCATGTCTTCAGCTATTGTATCACAGACAGCTTCTACTTCAGCACTACCTGCTGCATCTACACAGGGACCCTCATCTTCTTTAGGGCTCCCTGGTACATCGAGGTAGCTTACTCTTCATCAGGCTTTGGCTCGTGTGGCCCCGCGCTTTGCCCACCGAGCTACGGCACGCATGTCGGTACGCCCTACTCCATCACCTTTACAGATTGATGCTCATTCTCTTCTGTCTGAGGCACCGCCCACATCACTGCGTCGTCGTCCTAGATCACCTACTACATCTTCACATGGTTCACCTAGTAGGAGACAACGAGTGATGAGGTACTCTTCCGATGAGGAGGAGGAGGAGTACGAGGGTGAGGATGAGGCTGATGACCCTGAGCGGGAGGATGACCCTCAGGAGGCTGAGCAGGGTGATGATGATGACCCTGAGGAGGAGGATGACCCTCAGGAGGAGGAGATGCCTGATGATGAGTTAGCACCACCAGCTTAGGTTGAGGAGCCTGATTCACCGATACATCCGTTAGAACCGGTTTCACCTGATCATCCGTTTTCATTTGATACACCACCTGGTAGTCCTGTGGCGTCGGATGCACCTTCTGAGGTTTCTGCTGAGCATGCAGAGTTAGGTGAGACTGGTAGGATGTGGGCTCAGATTACTGCACAGGGCGAGAGGATCTCGCGGATGTCTGACCAACTTGAGATGATTATTGCTGAGTTTATTGCTGAGTTTGTTGTTGAGTTGAGAGTTGATTTGACTACTGTCATGGGCAGGACGATAGCGATTAGGACATGTATGATAGAGATACATGAGCAGATAGAGAGTCTGCAGAGAGGTTCCCTCACGGCTCGCGAGGGAGATCGCAAGCTGTGGTAGAGGAACACAGTGTTAGAAAAGGAGGTTGAGGGCCTCTAGAGGGATAGAGATACACATCGTGTTGAGCAGGGATCGTTATTGAGGAATTTGGATGGTTTGGGATCGGAGTTGAGGAGTCTACGCCAGCATCGTGGCTAGATCGATTTGGAATCTGGTTGTTGTGTTGCTACATAAGCCAAGGAGTATTTGGTTAGGAGAGCTAGTTATTATAGCTCTTATGTCATGATATTCGGATTGTACGTTCGTCTCGTATGGAACGATTAGTATTTATCATGTCTTTGGTATTTTGGAACGAAGTGTCGATCGCTACTTGTATGGACGATGGTGATCTCGTATGATATTTTACAATTTTTGGCGTACATGGAGAATTGGGTCTTATTTGCGTGGTTGATATTGCGTTAGTATTATATTAATGGCAACACGACGAAACCCTGTTAGGGCTACCAGAACTGGTCCTGCTGTGACTACTCCTGGTCGCCGAGGATGCCGACCTACTCGAAATGTTGAAACCCCTACTCCTGACAACCTGGACACTACTAACCGCAACAACAGGAATCAAAATGTTGATGTTCAGGGAGACAATGATCATGTTCCACTTAATGCACCTACTGTGGATCAAGCGATGATCAATCAACTCGTGGAGCAAAGAGTTGCTGAACTACTACCTGAGTCAAATCATTCCAACAATTCGGCTGGAACTTTTCCACCTGTCCGTGCTAATGGATGTCAATACAAGGAATTTAAGATTTGTGGACCTATTGAGTTTGGTGGAACTGAAGGAGTGGTTTACTTAGTCAGATGGATTGAGAAGACTGAGTCAGTGTTTAATGTCAGCGGTTGTGCGGAGAATGCGAAGGTAAAGTTTGCTTCTTTTACTTTCAAGGATGAAGCTTTGACTTGGTGGAACAACTACCGAAATGCAGTTGGGAGTGATGTAGCTTATGCCATGACTTGGGAGCAATTTAAGTCTTTGCTGATTCAGACTTATTGCCCAAGGAATGAGGTCAAGAAGCTAGAGATTGAGTTTTGGAACCACAAGGTGAAAGGTACTGATATGGCGACTTACAATCGTCGTTACCAGGAATTAGCCTTGTTGTGCCCAGATATGGTGAAAACTGAGACTCAAAAGATCGAGAGGTATACTGATGGGTTGCCTGTAGCTACGAGGAATGATGTGATTTCTGCTAGGCCTGCAAACATCCATGAGGCAATCACAATTGCTCAACAACTTATGGATTCGTTGGAGTTAGAAGAAGCTGATAAGGAGAGGAATGGAAAGAGAAAGAGAGACCGTCACTCTAAGAGTAATGATCACCGAAGCAAGAGACAAGCTAAGGCTTATGCTATTGGGAATGGAGATAAGAAGGATCAGAACGGTGATGCACCCAAGTGTGATCGTTGCCACCAGCATCATACTGGACGGTGTAGTGTGAAATGCCAGAATTGCTCAAGGAAAGGACACACAGCTAGGGACTGTAGAGCTCGACCTCTTGCTATGGTTCAAGCTGCTCCTGAAATGAGAAATAAGGCAGATGTTACTTGTTATGGGTGTGGAAAGAAGGGACACTATAGGAATGAGTGTAGAGAATCGCGGAACCGTGGAAATCAAGGCTCGGGTGGTAATGGGTACAATTACGGAAACCGTGGAGCTGGAGGAAATCGTGGACGACAAGATAATGGGGACCAACGTGTGGAAGCTGGAGCTGCTCAGGGAAGAGTGTATGCACTCGGGAACGAGAGAGGAGAAGATCCGAACGTCGTTACTGGTACGTTCCTTCTCAATAATCGTTATGCTTCCATACTGTTTGATACTGGCGCCGATAGGAGTTTTGTGTCCACTACATTTGCGCCCTTACTAGAGAAACCCCCGATGGCCTTAGGAATTGGATATGATATTGAGTTAGCTAATGGAAACATAGAAAGGATTAATACCATCATTCGCGGTTGTACGTTAAATTTCTTGAACCACCCTTTCAACATAGATCTTCTACCCGTCACGTTAGGAAGCTTTGATGTAATCATTGGTATGGATTGGTTGTCGAAGTATCGTGCTCACATACTTTGCGACGAGAAGATCGTGTGTGTACCATACGGAAAGGAGGTCCTAAATATATTAGGAGACCGAAAGGATTCTAGGAGCCCATCCCGATTGGCAGTGATTTCTTGCACTAAGTTACCGAAGCTAATGGAGAAGGGATGTTATCTTTTCTTAGCTCAAATTTCTGAGAAGGGAGAGACGAAGAAAAAGGAAAGGTGCATTGGAGATGTGCCTATAGTTCGTGATTTTCCTGATGTGTTTCCCGATGATTTGCCGGGAATCCCGCCGACTAGACAAGTGGAGTTTCAGATTGAGTTGATACCTGGTGCTGCACCTGTAGCACGAGCACCTTATCGTCTTGCACCTACCGAACTGGAAGAGTTGTCAAAACAATTGGCGGAGTTAGCCGAAAAGGGATTCATAAGACCAAGTTCTTCACCTTGGGGAGCCCCAGTCTTATTTGTGAAGAAGAAGGATGGATCGTTTCGTATGTGTATTGATTATAGAGAGTTGAATAAGTTAACGGTGAAGAATCGATACCCGTTACCTAGGATCGATGACTTGTTCGATCAACTTCAAGGATCAAGTGTGTATTCGAAGATCGATTTGAGATCGGGATATCATCAACTTCGAGTTCGCGAGGAAGACATTCCGAAAACGGCTTTCAGAACCCGTTACGGGCATTACGAGTTTCAGGTGATGCCGTTTGGGTTGACTAACGCACCAGCAATATTCATGGATCTCATGAATCGTGTGTGTAAGCCTTACTTGGATAAGTTCGTGATTGTATTCATCGATGACATTCTGATTTATTCAAAGAGTGAGAAAGAGCATGAGGAACATTTAAGACTCATTTTGGAATTGCTCAGGAAGGAGAAACTTTATGCCAAGTTTTCGAAATGCGAATTTTGGATTCCGACAGTACAATTTTTGGGTCATGTGATTGACAGACAAGGAGTCCATGTGGATCCTGCTAAGATTGAGGCGATAAAAGATTGGGCTGCACCTACAACCCCAACCGAAGTTCGTCAATTTTTGGGTTTAGCTGGTTATTACCGAAGATTCATTGAGGGATTTTCGAAGATAGCTAAACCATTGACCAAATTGACTCAAAAGAGTGTTACATATGAATGGGAAGATAAAGAAGAGGAAGCGTTCCAATTGCTTAAGAAAATGTTGTGTAATGCTCCTATCTTAGCGTTACCGGAAGGTAACGAGGATTTCGTCGTCTATTGTGACGCCTCACATAAAGGATTGGGAGCCGTGTTAATGCAACAAGAGAAGGTGATAGCTTATGCTTCCCGACAGCTCAAAAAGCATGAGAAAAACTACACTACCCATGATTTGGAGCTAGGTGCTGTGGTTTTTGCTTTAAGAATATGGAGACATTACTTGTACGGAACAAAGTGTGTTGTGTTTACCGACCATAAAAGTCTACAACACATCTTGAATCAAAAAGAGCTCAACATGAGACAGCGACGTTGGATTGAGTTGCTAAGCGATTATGATTGTGAAATTCGCTACCACCCTGGTAAAGCAAACGTTGTTGCTGATGCTCTTAGTCGAAAGGAAAGAGTACCACGATTACGAGTTAGGTCATTAGGAATGACTATCGTATCGCCATTACCGTCTCAAATACTCGAAACTCAAACGGAAGCGTTGAAAGCAGAAAATAGATCTGCCGAGAATATATTTGGGATGGCTGATAATGAGAAAGGATTTGTTAAGCGTTCTGATGGATTATTATGTTTTGGAGATCGGATTTGGGTACCTTTATATGGAGAAATTCGGGAATTGATTATGCATGAGTCGCATAAGTCAAGGTACTCCATTCATCCTGGTTCCGATAAAATGTACCAGGATCTTAAGAAGTTCTATTGGTGGCCGAATATGAAGGCAGATATAGCATCGTACGTTAGTAAGTGCTTGACATGTGCTAAGGTTAAGGCTGAACACCAGAGACCGTCAGGATTACTAACGCAACCAGAACTTCTAGTCAGGAAATGGGAGCGGATTACTATGGACTTCATTACCAAATTACCGAGAACAGCTAGCGGTTGTGACGCTATCTGGGTAATTGTGGTTCGTCTGACAAAGTCTGCTCATTTATTAGCTATTAGTGAAGATGATAGTGTGGATAAGCTTGCGAGATTATATGTGAAGGAAATTATTTCGCGTCATGGAGTCTCGATATTATTTCGGATCGTGATAGTCGTTTTACGTCAGCTTTGTGGCGATCACTTCAAACGGCTTTGGGGACGAGGCTTGATATGAGTACTGCATATCATCCCCAAACCGATGGTCAAGGTGAGAGGACCATTCAGACGTTAGAGGATATGCTTCGTGCATGCATCATAGACTTTGGTAAAGGTTGGGGGAAGTATTTACCCCTTGCGGAATTCTCCTATAATAATAGCTACCACACAAGTCTTAAGGCTGCACCATTCGAAGCCTTATATGGCAGAAAGTGTCGTTCACCTATTGGTTGGGCAGAAGTTGGAGATAGTCAACTTACAGGCCCTGAGCTTATTTTGGAAACTACAGAGAAAGTAGCTCAGATTCGCGATCGGTTGCAAGCAGCCAGAGATAGGCAGAAGAGCTACGCCGATCAGAGACGTAAACCTTTAGAGTTCCAGGTTGGAGACAAAGTGATGCTGAAAGTCTCGCCTTGGAAAGGTGTGATACGTTTCGGGAAACGTGGTAAACTCAACCCACGCTACATTGGACCATTCTTGATCTTAGAAAGGATTGGGCCCGTGGCTTATAGGTTGGAATTACCGTCCGAACTGAGTAAAGTTCACGACGTGTTCCACGTGAGTAATTTGAAGAAATGTCTTTCTGATGAAATGCCCGTCATTCCAATGAGGGATATTCGTGTTGATGAGAAACTGAATTTCGTGGAGGAACCGATTGAGATTTTAGATCGTGAAGTTAAACGACTCAAGAGAAGTCGCATTCCGCTCGTCAAGGTTCGTTGGAATTCCCGACATGGACCAGAGTTTACGTGGGAACGTGAGGACGAGTTCAGGAAGAGATATCCGAAGCTTTTCACTTCGTAGATGAATTTTTCCGAGTGAAACCCGGGACGGGTTTCCTTCTGAGACGGGGAGGATGTGACAACCGGCAGTTTAGGGAGCTATTTTTAAAACCCGCATTACAATTCAAGTTCGTCTATAATTTTTAATTGAAATTTTCATTTCGCAACGAACTTGTAAGACCTATTTTATGGATATTATAGTTAATGACGTTATGGAATTCGTGAATTATGTTCATAATTCATTTTTCATTATGTGATCGGTGATGTATATTTGAATTCTCACTTGGTACTACGTTGACTTTGTCACTAGGATTACCTAACATAGTTTTATGATTCGTCTTAACGAGTCCGTTATATATTTTAATTAATTACGAGAGGTTCTCGTGTGATATGGAAATTTTAAAATGAGTTCGAGTTCGGGCCACGTGTTTTTACATCTACCCACATTACCCGCTCAACCGTAATAATATCTCTATTATTACTATTATTATTATTATTCTTATTATTATTATTACATTTATAAAAAAAAAAAAAAAAAAAAAAAAAAAAAAAAAAAAGAGAAAAGTTAATAAAAGGGTGTGTTTGCCCGGTTTTTACCCACACACAACACACAACACAAACCCATCTCTCTCATCTCTCTTCTTCCCCTACCTTCTTAACCCTAGCCGCCCTTAAATATTCCGGCCACACCTTAACCACCGCCGGCCACCACTCTAAACCACCACCATATTCTTGATCTATATCATCTAATCTACTAGATCTACAACACCACGCGCCTCCTATCACCATTTTATCACACGAATCACCACCAAATTTACCACTAATCGTTTATTCTTGAAAGGTATTCACGGTTTTGAGCTTTTTAGATCGAAGGTGAGCGAGTTTCCACTCGTATTGTTAATAAAAACGCGACCCTTGGTCACGAAGTATTTAAGATCCGAATGGGTTTTTAATTAAAAACATGATATGATGATGGGTTGTTGATTGGAAAAACGTTTTCTATAAAGTTTGGTATCCGGGTTTGGTTTATCTTCGTCGGGTCGAGGTGTACCCGAGGGTGTTACCCTCGGTTTGAGCTTGTTCTTCCGATTAATTGATCTTTGATGATTCTTGATGTTCGAATGAGGGTGTTTGGACCTCATTTTTGTTGTTTGACCGGTTACTGATGGTCATGGTTAACCATGGTTGTCGAATGAATTCTTGGCCGACGACCCTAGTAGGTCGTGTGGTTAGTTTTGGCTCATGTAGAGCTAGCCGAGACCATGGAGGTCTCGGGTGGGACCCACACTAGTTGTGGTGAAGTGTCGCCTCGGGTTCGGCTTGGTAAACCGACCCGAACACCAACTTGGTTAATGTTTTTTTTTTGGTGTGGTAATTGTGAACTATTATTATTGGTTATGATTGTCATTGGTATATTGTTGTGGTATTTATTTCTCGGCCGAATGCATTGGGTCGAATTGGATATTGGTTATGGTTTTGGTATTGAGGAGTTGTTGGCGATTGGTAAATGTGATATGAGGACCGGTTATGAGACGGTCGTTTGATGACGGAGATAGGTTAGTCAGGTACCGTAGTCGGACCTTATTGTTGTAGCCCGTGGTTGAGATTGTGATTGGACGGAGATTTATTATTTATGACTTTTCCTTATTGTTGGACTTGGACAATGAGCCGAGGGTCATGACTCGGACATATGACCATTTCGTATAACTCAATAACTATTAAACTTGAACGAGAATAATAAAACTCGTAATAATAATTATTAATAATATGAACGTTTATATGAAAGTATATACGTGAATAACGTATATATATAACTATATAAACGCGTATATTAATAATAATAATAATCACGAGTCGTATTACAAATAATACGATTAGATATATATTAGGCTACGAAAGTGGCGTAATATTATTAAACGTATTATTATTATAAAAATTGTGTTATAAACGGGAAACTCCCGACAATTATGAAACATTTAATAAAAATGTCATTTCGAATATACAACGGATACATTTATTGAGTTAGGCGAAATTGTTGTCACTCGGGTCCAGGTAAGTTATTATTTGCGACATTCGTGTTGTCTCGGATATATGACGACTAATATAAACGTTTTCTATAAGTAAATAACCACTCAACCGTAAGGTTGAGCCGGGTTGTTTGGTTATACGAAACGAATATATTAGTGGGCATCGTATCCTACGACGCCCACAAGTTGTAGTATATGTAAAGTGTAATAGATTGCGAGTGTATATATCGGGAAATCTGGCCAATTTGACGATATATACGAGGAATTTATTAAACTATGATATATACTATATAGTAATTATGTGCTATGTGCTTTATATGTGCTTTAGATTGGGTGTAATCTTGGAACGGTATATTACGTAAATAAATATGAGGATTATCAAATCGACGGATTTGGTAAACTTTGGCGATTTATTTAAATGATATATTGGGCTAATATTAGATCTATAGTTTATTATATCTTCTATGTGTGATCTTGTTGGTTTGTTTTGAAGTCGACCCACCACCCGTATGGATACCAAACGCAAATACACCAAACTAACACGAAATGGATTTTCGGAAATAAAACGGATTCTCGTCCGGGTTTGGGAATAGTATATACATTTGGAAATGATTTCTGAAAGAGTTAATATTGTTAGGTCGTGCCAAGTCCGTAGTTGCTGTTTCGTGAGTTATCATACATCTTATTTCTACCTACCTCGTCTTGCTATATTTCTGGACTTGAGGTGAGTCATAGCCCCACTTTTTACTCTTGAACTATGTTTTCAACGATTGGGGTGAGAAACGTGCAAATTATTTATGTGGACTGTTATCGCTTTTATATTATTTCTAAACTTGCTATGCATATGGACTAGGATGTATAGTCAGCTTTAGTCACTTCTTATGTGTACTATTCAAGGTTGGCTTAGTTGTTATTGTCAGCTTTAGTCACGCGGTTGGTGTGTACTATTCAAGGTTGGCTTATTTAGATACTGTAGTGTGCACCTATAGGTTATTAATACTTCGGAGGTTATCCGAGCATTTATTGGTATTGCGGGGGTTACCCGAATATCTATGTTGTTACGGAAGGGTATCCGTGTGTTTTGGTTATTGCGGAAGGGTATCCGTGTGTTATGTTGAGAGCGGAGGGTATCCGCAGGCTTTTAGCGAATCCTTAGTCTAGCTAGCAAGCGTTTTGCGTATATGTCCACTATATTATTAGTTGAACTTAAACCTATGATCTCACCAGCGAAAGCTGACTTTTAGCACGTTTTCTCAGGTAATTAAGGGTTGAGGTGCATACTTGGATTGGAAGGCTCGGCTGTGGCACACGGTTATGGATCTATATTTTCTAAACTCTGATAATTAAATTTGGACCTATTGTTATTTTATTTTGGGCCTGACTCTGAAATGATGTTGGGATAAATGTAAACCTTAAAACCCCGTATTTTGGTTGTGTTTTTACTATGTTTACTTTATCTCGTTCTATATTGTCTTGTGTTGGATACCAATCCCCGTAGCACCCCGAAAGCTTGTTGAGTCTTCCGCTGTATCAAATTTTGGGGGTGTTACATTTACCTTCGGGAATGATACTAGTATTGAATAATTGTCACTTTGCACCCTCTATTGTTAGGGGTGTCATTTCAGTTTCTTTGTTATTGGATAATGGTTTTGTTCACACATTTATTAATAATGGAATTTCTGTTTCTTTAAATAATGTTTTTTACTTTAATGCAATTCCAATAAATGGTGTGTTTGAAATTGATATGAAAGATTCCATGTCCAATAGAAATAATTCTGTGTATAGCATTAACAATAAGAGAATCAAGTCTAACTTGGATTCGTCTTATCTTTGGCACTGTCGTCTTGCTCATATAGGCAAGGATCGCATGCAAAAGCTGCAACATGATGGGCTTTTACAAAAGATCAATGATGAATCATTTGATAAATGTGAGTCCTGCATATCTGGGAAGATGACAAGGAAACCTTTTTCACCACAAGTGGAAAGGGCAACAGATCTACTTGGATTAATACACACTGATGTGTGTGGTCCACTTAGACATGTGTCAAGACGTGGTGCTACCTACTTCATAACCTTCACGGATGATTATAGTCGTTATGGTTATGTTTATTTACTTAAACATAAACATGAGGTCTTTAATACCTTCAAGGTTTTTAAAAGTGAAGTAGAATTACAACTCGGTAAGAAGATTAAGGCACTTCGATCCGATAGAGGCGGTGAATATTTAAGCCAAGAGTTTAAAGATTATCTAGCTGAGTGTGGTATAGTCCAGCATCTCACGGCTCCTTATACTCCATAGCAAAATGGTGTATCTGAAAGGAGAAATCGTACTTTTCTAGACATGGTACGATCAATGTTTAATCTTACATCTCTACCCTTATCCTTTTGGGATTATGCCCTTGAAACTTCTATTCGCATATTGAATATGGTTCCAACAAAGAAGGTTGATAAGACTCCATATGAATTATGGACAGGAAAAGCTCCTAGCTTTTCTTACTTAAAGGTCTGGGGTTGTGACGCGTTTGTTAAACGTGATTCACCAAATAAACTCCAACAGAGATCTGTTAAGTGTATCTTCGTAGGATACCCAAAGGAAACAATGGGTTACTACTTTTACTTTCCACCAGAGAATAAAGTCATTGTGGCTAGGTATGGAGATTTCTTTGAAAAGAATCTTATATCTCAAGAATTCAGTGGGAGAGTTTATGATCTAGAAGATGAAGATACATCACCTTCTGAAAACACTAGCACACTTCCTGTGGAACCTGAAAGTTTAGGTCCTCCACCTGAAGTGGAAGTGGTACCCATTCGCAGATCTTCAAGAACTGTGAAAGCACCTGAACGTCTATGTCTTAACGTAGAGTGTGAGGAAACGATACTAGGGGATCTTAATGAACCTACTAGTTATAAGGCTGCCATTAATGGTCCTGAAAAGGAGAAATGACAGAGTGCTATGAATGGGGAAATGCAGTCCATGAAAGACAATGAAGTCTGGGAAGAAGTAGACTTACCTCCAAATGCTAAGGTAGTTGGAAGTAAATGGCTCTACAAAATGAAAACAGACATGGATGGCATTGTACACATCTATAAGGCTCGTTTGGTAGCTAAAGGCTATACTCAAACATTTGGTGTTGACTACGAGGAGACCTTTTCTCCTGTAGCTGACATTAGAGCTATTAGGATTCTCTTAGCCATAGCTGCCTACTATGACTATGAGATATGGCAAATGGATGTCAAAACCGCCTTCTTGAATGGTCGCCTAGATGAAGACATCTATATGGCACAGCCTGAGGGGTTTGTGAATCCAGAGTTTCCAAACCGTGTATGTAAACTTAAAAGATCCATTTATGGATTAAAGCAAGCATCACGTCAATGGAATAAGAGATTTGACGCATAAATCAAAAGTTTTGGATTTAGTCAAAATCTTGATGAGCCATGTGTATACCAGAAAGCTAGTGGGAGTAATGTTACTTTCCTTATCCTATATGTCGATGACATATTAATATTAGGAAATCATATACCAAGTTTAAACGAAGTTAAAGCTTATCTTGGTAGATGTTTTTCTATGAAGGATTTAGGAGAAGCAACATTCATCCTTGGAATCAAGATCTACAGAGATAGATCAAAGCGGTTGATTGGATTAAGTCAAAGTACTTACATTGATAAAGTATTGAAGAGATTTAATATGCAAAATTCCAAGAAATGATATTTGCCAATGCAAGTGGAACATGGCTTAAGTAGCAAACTATGCGCCTCAACACCTGAAGAGGTTGCAATCATGAAGAAGGTTCCGTATGCTTCAGCAGTAGGATCTATCATGTATGCAGTTAGATGCACAAGACCTGATGTGGCGTTTGCACAAAATATGACCAGTCGTTATCAACAGAATCCAGGTGGAAAGCACTGGCACGCTGTTAAAAGCATTCTTAAGTATTTAAGGAATACTAAAGATATGTTCCTAGTGTATGGGGGAAATCCAGAAGCAGAACTTGATGTTACAGGTTACTGTGATGCGTCCTTTGAAACTGATAAAGATGATACAAAGTCTCAGACGGGTTATGTCTTTGTTATTAATGGAGGAGCAGTTGACTGGAAGAGCAAGAAGCATACAACAATTGCGATGTCTGTTACAAAAGCTGAGTATATTGCTGCATCGGAAGCTGCGATGGAAGCTGTTTGGATCAGGAAATTCATTTCGGGGCTTGGTATTATGCCGTCAATTGAATTACCTATTAATATGTATTGTGACAACTCTGCCGCAGTTACATTCGCCAATGAACCTGGAGTTATGAAGGGAGCCAGACATTTTCCAAGAAGATATCACTATGTTCGAGAACAAGTCGACATAGGTGAAATCAATCTACTCAAAATTCACACAGATAACAATCTAGCTGATCCATTTACGAAGGCTTTATCTAAGGAAAAGCTAACTCGACTTGCTGATGGCATTGGACTTCGTTTAGCTAGTAGTTTCATGTAGATCTGTGGTTAGTATTTGGATAAAGGATGTAAACAATAATTATTCGAATGAAATGAAGTATTGTGTTATGTTTATTTCTATTCATAAATATTGTATCCTATATTTGCATGTTTAATCCATGAATAACTTAAGTTATTCTAAATTGTCCGTTGTCAATTAATGATATGGGAGTATCATTGAACTAAGACAAATGTGAGATTTGGTATAATATATAAATTATATTGGTGCGTAGACATGCCAAATTCACATGATATTCAATGATTGAAAAATTGAGTATAGGACAAAATCCCAATGCATGATTGTACTTATGGATGTTGTCATTATAGTAAATCATGAATATTTATCCTCAGACTTGAGATACCAGGTAACTACTGTGGATGTAGCTCATTTTCTGTGAGATAATCTAACGTTATCCGTAACTGGTAGTTATAAGGATTATTTTCAGAGGTGATGCGAAGTTCATAGGTTATGCTTGTAGTCAATACAGGATTTGGTTCCTTCAAATTTGTTTTGAAGTATAATACTGTTTGGCCACTCGTAGGATTAACAAGATGTTTGCATGGCCATGCTCAAGGTCTATCTGGAATACGTTCAGAAGAGTTGGTAATCTTGCTTAATCATAAATAACGAGAAACACTAGTTAATTATGGAATGACTTCAATCCATATCCAAATTAACATAGTATTAGAATCAAAAGGATAAGTATGATGATGAATCATCAAAGGTGGTTTTTTCCAGGAAACCATACTCGAGATCGTTCTGGGGGCATTGGCGTGTTATGCTAGACTAACCATTGTCATTGTTACATTAATCTATATCCGAGTGGGAGCTGTTAGTTTGACGGATAATAAATTAATATATCATGACCGGATTCGAACTCGAGACTTCGGGATTGCACACTTTACGTATGAGTTTCAATTAATTAATAATTATTATTTTAGTGACGAATAATTATTAAATTCACAAAACAAATACTTAACGGTAACTTATGACCGTAAGATGAAAGTTAAAGGACTATACTTGTAAAAGAGCAAATGGCATTTGGTTGGGCTTTTGTGTTCATGGCCGGCCTTCCCCTCTCCCCATAGGGTTTGGGATAGCTTTTGCTCCAAGCATCTTGATTAGTATATAATGAGACCCCCTCTCATTCATTCTAATCATCCCTTGGTTCCATAGCAACCTAATCTTCTTTCATCTCCTTCTTTGTGTCTAATCGATCTTTGATTGATAGGACCAATAGTCTAAAGTTTTGTGAAGCAAGAATCTAGTATTTCTTATTGAAACGCTAGTAGTACGTGTGTGTGAGAACGAAGTGTTAGCATACTTTTGCTAACGGTGATCTTACCTTGTGACTTGCCCTAGTCGATCCATATAAGCCCTCATCTAGGGTTTATAAGTTCTTGTTCTTGCTTGAATCAAGAGGTACGCATCATTTATATTTCGGTTAATTTATTATTTGTATTTGATCTATTCCGCTGCGTACTCTTTGATGTTTATATGTTTATTGTTTTATATTATTCATATAAAACAAAGAATAAATAAAACAAAGAAAGGTGGAGAAAATGGTTTATATTAACAAAGAATAAATGGTTTATATTAACAAAGAATAAATGAAACAATACACACACTTTCCCACACCCCTCATGGAGAGTCATGAGGGGTATTTATAGGCTCATTACATCACATGTTTGCCTATATTACAATAATAGTCCCTAAAGTACTATTTGTATGATATCTAGTCCATTTCTTTATGTGTGACGTTATCTTTTATAAAATAGCAAGGCTAACAATAACTAAGTAACTTATTTAATCGACGGGTTAAATCGAGTTATTTGGCTATATAAAATGAGTATATTAATGGGCATCGTATCCTACGACGCCCATAGATTGTGGTACATGTATTAGGATAATAAATTACTATATATCTCGTGGAATTTGGCCAATTTGATGATATATATAGGGAATTTATTGGACTACGATATATACCATATAGAATTCTTTGTGTTATGTGCTTTAGGTTGGGTATAATTTTGGAATGATATATTACGTAAATAAATATGGGGGATTACTAAATCGACGGATTTGATAAACTTTGATAATTTATTTAAATAATATATTGGGCTAATATTAGACCTATAGATGGTTTATTTTCGTTGTGACTTCTTGGTTTGATTTGTGTCGACCCTTCACCCATATGGATACCAAACGTCAAATTTCAAATTATTATGAAGATAATTCGAGAAATGGAAATTTTTGGAAAGTAAAAATGGAATACGTTCGGGAATGGGAATATTTGATTTTTGAGGAAATGATTTCTGAACGAGCTTGATATTGTTAGGAAGTGTCGAGTCTCTAGTTGCCGTTATGTGAGTTGCTTACGTCTTTCTTCTATCGATTTCTTTTGAGGATTTTCTGGACTTGAGGTGAGTCATAGCCCCACTTTTTACTCTTGAACTTTGTTTTCAATACTTGGGGTGAGAAATGTGCAAATTGTTTTATGTGGACTATTATCGCTTTTTTATTTCAAAACTTGCTATGCTTATAGAACTAGGTAGAGCGAGACCTAGCCTAGAGCTAGGTAAGCTATACAATGAGGCCTAGACTAGATATAGGTAAGTTGAACATGTCGTATCCTTACGAATGTTGGGTATGTCGTATCCTTACGCATACAGATTGATTTGATTGATTTGGTTATAGAGCGAGGCCTAGTCCCGAACTAGGTAAGCTATTGAATTGGTTATGGAGCGAGGCCTAGTCAAGAACTAGGTAAGCTATACAACGAGTCCTAGACTAGATCTAGGTAAGTTGAACATGTCGTATCCTTACGCATGTTGGGTATGTCGTATCCTTACGCATACAGATTGATTTGATTGGATTTGGTTATTGGACTATAGTGTGCACCTATTGGGTTGATTCGATTTTGTTGGATGATTGAGCCCTAGTCTAGCTAGCAAGCGTTTTGCGTATATGTCCACTATATTGAATTATGAATTTAAACCTATGATCTCACCAGCGAAAGCTGACTTTCAGCACGTTTTCTCAGGTAATTAAGCGATGCCCTTTGGATGCTTGGATTGGAGGCTTGGCTATGGCAGCCGGTTATGGATCTATTTTCTAAAACTCTGATAAATTATTGTGGACCTACGTTTATTTTTTAAAACCCGTTTTGGTTGTGTTTTTTTTTATGTTTACTTTATCTCGTTCTTTCATGACTTTGAATGGATACCAATCCCCGTAGCACCCCGAAAGCTTGTTGAGTCTTCCGCTGTACCAAATTTTGGGGGTGTTACAAATGAACTGGTGGAAAAAATAATAAACAAATCATGTGTTGCTAATAAAGACAACTGATGGAAAAAAATCACCAAAATTTCCACATATACTATTAAATATTAACTATTGTGGATGCATGCATATTGTATCTGCCCTTCTCATTGCTAATAAAGACAACTGATGGAAAAAAATCACCAAAATTTCCACAGATACTATTAAATATTAACTATTGTGGATGCATGCATAAATATTAACTTGGATGTGAAAGTTGTTTCCGAATTTTGGATTTAATGAACCGGTGGAAAAAATAATAACCAAAATTTCCACAGATACTATCAAATATTGATTACTGTGGATGCACGGATATTGTATATATCTACCCCTCTCATTGCAAATAAATAAATAAATAAAAATAAAATTTCTAATCACTTTTGAAATTTATACACGTTTTTATATACATTTTATTACACGTTTTAATATAAGTTTCTATGCACGTTTTTATACTTGTTTTCACTTTTTATACACATTTTTATATGCGTTTTTATATACATTTTATATACAGGTTTATTTATATGTTTATACTACCTGGGTTTTTTACATCTCCCAATGGATTCATAAGGTCTACCTTGCCAGATATTCTAGGGGTTTACAAGGTCTTGCGAAAAAAATGGGTATTTGAAAATGATGATTTGGTGAAAAGGGGTTCCGAAAAGGGATATTTTTGTCATTTTACCTTAGAGAACTACTTCTCAGATATTAAGATGATTAGACAAATAAAAGTTACCGAAACACTCCCTTTGTAAGCTTCTTAAGTGGCTTGTTAGCTTATTGCATTTTCACATTTTGTAGATGCTAAAAAATACTTCTCAAGTGTTTAGATTGGGGCTTAAGTGTATGTAATGCTGTTTTAGAACATGACTGGTTTGTTTTGAAAAGCTATTGAATTCTATATGTTTGGCTGAACCTCGGAAGATGATGAATATCTTTAACGGAGTTATTGGATGAATCTGCATTTACTTTTCTTTTGAATAATCTCATAACCAGTTTGTCACAATCTATATTGGAAAACAGAATAAGCATTGATGGTCTCATTTGGTCATTCATCGTATTACGACTTGTAAAGTTGTCCCTTATGTAATAATCAAATGAATATATCTTAGACAACTACTAGTATTACAGCGGCTACTGCCAATTTCAACATCATTTCGTTTTGCACATAGTAAGTGTAAATAGTACGAGTGACAATGATCATTAGCTCACAGTTGTTATTATTAGAGTTAGTTTGGTGGTTCTAATAGATTTTCCATAAATGAATCAACCTTAACTATTTACACGTATTCTTAAATTTATGTGTTATATCTAATCGATGAGCATGTTTTTGCCAATAATCTGCTACATTCACTTTGTTATAGTTGCTGAGAATGTCAACTTCTAGTGATCCACTTGGTCTTCTTAATCCATCTGGCGAGAAGGGCTACAAGAAGTTAGCGGATGATGATGAGCCTTTGTATGAAGGGTGTAAAAAGCAATCCAAATATCAAGCTGCCCTTGCGTTTTATAATTGGAAGATTAAGAACAATATTCGTGATGCTGGTTTTGAGCAATTGTTGCGCTTTGTTAAGTCTGCATTGCCCCGAAGTGAGAAACTAGCTGGGAGCATTGATGAAGTGAAGAAGGTTTTGGAAAAACTTGGTATTACCTATGAAGAAGTTAGCGAAGAGCAAGAAGAAGTTGATGATGACGTGGATGATTCAAATGAAGATGGTGACGATCATGAGTAATCACTTTTTAATTACTCCATAGTATTAATTTTAGTTTAGTAGTATGGAACTGTGTCTTTTGGATCTATTTATCTGGACGAAGTATGTTCAAGTCAGAATATGACTAATTTTCATGTTTCATCGTATTGGAATTTTAGGATTTTATTTTGTTGCGTTTAAAGTGTTTATTGTGAAACTACTTTTGTTTCTTTTGTTTATTGCTTTCTTCATCACCATCAGCATATATATGGTACCTGATCTGAGGGAAGTGAAGTCAAATTCAATACATAAAGTTGGCTTTCACCTGTTTGACCTGCTCGGCCTGCTTCGTTATAAGCTAAGCTTTTATATTGGACTCGTTAGAGATTAATTGGGCAGGCCAGTGACTCGGTGTGTGGGTTACACGTCAAAATGGTTTCGGGTCAAAATGAGTTAACTTAATGCGGGTTGAAGTGGGTTAGGCCAGGTTAGGATGGCTTGTTAACATTGTTTCTAATAAATTAGTATAGAAGATTGATAATATTTGAACAACCTTTAGCCTCTTTCATTTACAGGTAAGCTTCCATATCTGATACGTTTTAGATCATATGTTACCCAAGTTAACCCGTTTCTATGTAATTGGATGGCTAGGTTGCTCACAATGTGGATAACAAGTAACGCGAGTTTCAGGTTATAATATGCTAATCTTCATGCTGTTCAAAATGGATCACGTCGTAAATTAATCCATTTAGACGGTTAAAAGTAACTAATCACACTTTAAGGAAACTTTCAGACCTATGTGATTCGCTCGATTTGTTTCATTTTCAGACAACCTTTATAATTTACCCGTATAAGCCCACTTTAACCAATTTTCATGTAAATAGATGGGTCTTTGATCGGGTAAACACGTCAAAATGATTTGAAATAGTGACGGATTAGTTTGGATGTTGTCAACCAGTAGCGACAGGATAGTAATGCATAATTGGTGACAAGTTAGCCATATACAACTTTTATCTCTAGCAAAATTTAACATCGCTAAGCCTTCCCCATACTCTGGTCTACTACATGAAAAATGCAACTCTATCACCAATTTGCTTTTGTGAAATACAACTTTTTAGTACATTTGAGTTGAGTTGTAATTGTTAGATAATTTAAAATTTTAAACCCGTAGGTTAGGTCGTTAGGATGTTTATTGAGTCTCAATATATAGAAGTTACATGAGTGAAACCCTAACCCCACAAACGGGCTTGGGCTTATTTACCATCTAATACTCTTCGCAATTTGAACGGCGAAATCACGAAAATTCGAATTGCTAGAAATAATTTAATTATAAAAACATAGAGCTAAACTCAAAAACAAAACTAAAGATAGTTATCTTGATTAAAAAAAAAAAAAAAAAAAAAAAAAAAAAAAAAAAAAAAAAATCAAGACTTTGGTAGGTACCTAGTCGCAAAGGTTAAGCGCAATATGATTTTTTTTTCGTTACTATCTTGACTTATGACGGAGCGTCCTACCGGCAACGGCGATTCCGGTATGTTTTTCTTCGGAATTTAAATTACGAATCCACAGTCGCTAGTTGTGTCAGCTAACTATAAGCAGTTTGAGAGTTATATGCAAAACAATGAGCCAATTGTATTATAAAACCCTACTGCTTGTTACAGTGTGTGGCGGCGGCTATGGTGGCGTTTCCGGAATGTGCGTTAGTAGTTGACATAAATAAACTGTTAGGCTGAAAATAAGCTATATTAGTCAATGAAGAGCACATATTTATGCAAAAGATGGATATTTGAGTACTTTGTAAGTGTAATAGTATTGTTTTTGTCATCGTAACAAACATGTTGACTATTTATAGAACGAAAACAACAGTTCCCAACCCTGTTCCATTTGACCTGTGCCAAAAAAGCGACCAATTTCATTTCGCCTGAGCACCTGTTCTTATTCTTGGCACTCCGTCTTAAGACAGCTGCAACGACGCTTATTTAAACAAGTTTCAGTCTAAAGAGGTTACCCAACTATAGGAACAAAATGGACAAATATGTATGAAAACGCAGACGAAAACCTATGAAAACGGACGAAAATTAAAATGAACAAAAACGTATAAGAACGTATGAAAACGGACGAAAACGTATAAAAATGGAGAAAATGTATGAAAACACATGAAAACGGACGAAAACGTATAAAAACGGACGAGTATGGTAAACTTTCGAGTAAACATACACTTTGATTCTAGATAATTACGTGTGCTTTGACTGCAAATTAATTACGTGTTTGCGACTAATTAATAAGAAAGAGTATGGTAAACTTTCGAGTAAAATTGGAAAAGGATCTCTTCCCTTACATGCAAAGACTTTCACAGCATTGCATCTCAAGATGCGCGCCGCCATGAGCTAACCGCCTGACATAGAGTGGTTCCTAGGGGTGAAAGGGTTTAGATGTTTTTTTTTTTTTTTTTTTTGGTTACAAGTCTTGTATAGTTTTGATTAATGAAGTACACTAGTAACTTGTAAGTTCTGGCTCCGGCACTAGGTGCCGCTTGTGGTAACTGCAGGAGTGGAAGGTGTTGTTGAATACTATATTTATGTCTAGTTAGTATAACATGGGTGTTTTTGTTCTTTACTTAAATCAATCCGTCATTAGAGTTTCTCATATACACGTACAGTAGTACAACATTAGATCTTAGTCGTTCGCTTTTTTTTTTTTGTTTTTTTGTTTTTTTTTGGCAAATAAGAACTATATATAGATAAGTTAAATCCAAATACAAACTCAAAAAATATAATGCTATCTCCATTTAAGTCATATAAAACGTCTGTTGAAATTTATTCTGCAACTTATGATGAATTGAAATAGTAAATTTTTTTCCCATTCGTATATTAATCTAAAGATTTTGATTGTGATTTGTGGCCAAATTTATATCCATATGTCATCATAAAAACATTCAACCTATTTAAATTTTCCTCATGACATAATGACATATATATTTGATTATATATTCTTCAAGCTTCAAAATCATACAATTCATAGAAGCACATTTATTACATCACTGAAACATTTATGCATGATATCATACGCAATTGATTCATGCAACAAAAGTTACACCTTAGAAAATGCGCAATATGTTAGGTAACTAGCATTCTCTCTTTATTCATAGCCATATAACGCTTGTTATTATTCAAAAGGGTGGTGGTGGAGGATGTACGAGATATTGTGGCGGTTTCTCTTCTTCAATCTTATCCTTAGCGAGCTCTTCGGCTTTCAGTTTATCTTGAGCCAGCTTCGCGGCTTTGGAACAGTTGAAGTAGCAAAAACACATGTGTTTCCCTCCACGTACGTGGCAAGCTCCATGGGCTGCACCCTCCCACGACTTGCATTGATCATCACAGTGTCTTGTATTTCCACAATTTCCAGACCATGTCTTGCTCGCTTTCTCGCATAATTCTCCCTTCACTGTTGCAATTTCTGTAGACATAAAACAGCATGAAATCTTTTAAAACAAACCTCTAATTAATTAAAGGAGATATATAAGTGGCGACACTTCTTGTAAAGAAAAATTGTTGGCATGTCTAAGTCATATACTTAAACGTGTGTCTTATTCGTTTAATTTTTGCCGCATGGGGTGCACTCTTTCTCTCTTCTCGGATCATATACCTTGGATATTTTCACAGGTGTCATATTATTTTTGTCACACATACAAATCTCTTTTTTTTAGTACATACATACCACAGGTATCAACTTAATGAATAATTAAGCTCTACTACAATAAAATCATTGATTATATCGATCTAATACGATGTTGTGTTATGAACTTTTCGTAAGTATATATGAACGGTAAAACAGACTTTAAATAAATTTAACAAAGTGTCTAAGCACCTGAGATAGCAACAAAGAAGAGAAGCAGAAGGAAGGCGAAGAAAGCAACCGAATTTTTGGCCATTTTCGAATTAATGTAGCTCAATAACACTTGTTGTAAGTTTTGCGAGGAAAAGGTGGAGGTGATGGAGGGTATTTATAGGCAGAAAACGGGATCATAAACAAATCATATGTTGCTAATAAAGACAACTGATGGAAAAAAATCACCAAAATTTCCACAATACTATCAAATATTAACTATTGTGGATGCATGCATATTGTATCTGCCCTTCTCATTGTTAGAGTTTGACAATCAAAGTACACATATGCGGAAGCTAGGATCAAGTATAACACATAAGATAAACTAAAACATAAATAGGAACGTACCGTGGTGATTCTAGCCCGAACAAGAATCAAATAAGCAAATCTTCAATTAATTGATGAACCCTAATTAGGGTTTATGAATCAATGATCAATCCCTTATCTTTTTTATTGATCGATTCCTTGATAACAACTATAGTGAGTTGTTACTTCGTTCTTGTACACACAAACTAATACCGAATCAAATTAATTGCAAGATTAAACACAAGGAAAAAAAAATTTATGAAAATTTTGACCCAAAACCCTTAGGGTTATTAGGTTTGATCGGCAGGAAAACCAAGGAGGAAGAAAAGAAAACTTAGGGTATTGTGTGTGCACAAAAGGTGTGAATGAATGACCCTAAGGTTTGCTTATATACTAGATAATACTTGGAGTGCAAGGCAAAGGCTTGGATCGACCGGCCATGCACACCCAAAGGGTGTTCCGGATCCTTCTTGTTACCAAGTTTCATTCTAGTCCTTTCCGTTTCCTTTTAACGATAATTAGTCCATACATTTGATAAGTAACGATCATTAATCCTTGAACTTGTGTTATTAATAAATATAAGTAACAATTAATATTTATTAATCTTTGACTCTCGTTTGTATTGTGTGCAATCCCGAGGTCTCGGGTTCGATACTAGTCATTTACATATTAATATTTATACGTAACTTTTAACAGCTCCCACTCGTATATCTATTAATAGTAAAATGACATTGGTTGGCGTCTTGCAACACTCCAATGCCCACAGCACGACTCGAGCTAGGTTTACTGGAAAAAACCTTTAATGATTCATCATTATAATTCTCCTTTTGTTTCTAATACTACATTTAATAAAGATGTGAGTTTCTCTATTAATATTCTGTTTCTCGTCTCTTTATGATTGAACAAAATTACCAAAATATCTGAACGTATTCCAGATAGACTTTGGGCGTGGCCACGCAAATATTTTGTCAACCCTACGAGGGGCCCAGCAGTATTAAACTTCTGAACAAATCAGAAGGAACAAATTCTCTCTTGACTACAAGAATAACCCATGAACTTTGCAACTCATCTGAAAACAACCCTTATGAGTCCCTATTACGGTGAGCGGTAGATTGCTTCACAAAAATGCACTACATCCATGACACTTATCTGGTATCTCAAGTCTGAGGATAACTTTAAATATGATTCTCACATTTAACATTAAATCATATTGTTGGGATAAATCCAATATTCAATTCATTGAATATTATGTAAAATTGGTATGACTACGCATCAATATACTTTAAAGTATATCCTAAACCAATACTCAAAATTGTCTTAGTTTAATGATATTCTCATATCATTAATCGACAACGGACAATTTAGAATAATAACTTATTCATGGATTTAAACATGCAAATATAAGATATATTATTAAGACAATGAATAAATAAACATAACCAATATTTTATTTCATTAAAATAATAATTGTACATTACATCCCTTATCCAAATACTAATCACAAATGGGCATGAAACTTTCAGCTAATTTAAGTCCTATTCCTTCAGCATGCTTGTAAAGCTTGGTGCCAGGTAAAGGCTTTGTTAACTGATCTGCTAAGTTTTCATCTGTGAACTTTGAGCATTTCAATTTCACCTAGTTCGACTTGTTCTCGAACATAGTGATGCTTAATCGGGAAATGTCTGGTGCCTTTCATGATTCCAGGGTCATTGGCAAATGTAATTGCAGCTGAGTTGTCGCAATATATTTTTATAGGTCGTCGAATCGAAGGCATAACCCCAAGCCCTGAAACAAACTTCCTAATCCAAACAGCTTCCATTACAGCTTCTGAAGCAGCTATATACTCACTTTCTGTAGCTGACATCGCTAGTACACTCGGCTTTCTGCTCCTCCAATCCACAGCTCCTCCATTAATGACAAAGACATAACCCGTCTGAGATTTCGTATCATCCTTATCACCTTTCCAAGAAGCATCGCAGTAACCTGTAACATCAAGTTCTGCAGTTGGAGTACCCCCATAAACTAAGAACATCTCTGTAGTAGCCCTAAGGTACTTAAGAATATTCTTAACAGCAATCAAGTGTTTTTCACCCATATTCTGCTGATATAGACTGGTTAAATTCTGAGCAAATGCCACATCAGGCTTTGTGCTTTTCACCGCATACATAATAGATCCCACAGCCGAAGCATAAAGGACTCTCTTCATGCGTTGCACCTCTTCAAGTGTTGAAGCACAAACTTTTTCGCTCAAGCCATGTTGTTCTTGCATCGGCAAATATCCCTTCTTGGAATTTTGCATATTGAATCTCTTCAATATTTTATCAATGTAAGCACTTTGGCTTAATCCAATTAATCGCTGAGATCTATCTCTATATATCTTGATTCCCAAAATAAATGCAGTTTCCCCATAATCTTTCATAGAAAAGCAACTTCCAAGATATGCCTTAACCTTTTGCAAACTCGGAATGTCGTTTCCCATGATCAATATGTCATCAACATATAACATAAGGAAAATTACATTACTCCCACTAGCTTTGTGATATACACATGGCTCATCAAGATTTTGAGTGAATCCATACTTTTTAATCTCACTATCAAATCTCTTATTCCATTGTCGTGATGCTTGCTTCAATTCATAAATGGATCTTTTAAGCTTGCACACACGATTTGGGAATTCTGGATTCACAAACCCCTCAGGCTGCGCCATATAGATGTCTTCATCAAGGCGACCATTTAAGAAGACGGTTTTGACATCCATTTGCCAAATCTCATAGTTATAGTAAGCGGCTATGGCTATAAGAATCCTAATAGCCATAATGTCAGCTACAGGAGAAAAGGTCTCCTCATAGTCAACACCAAAAGTTTGAGTATAGCCTTTAGCTACCAAACGGGCCTTATAGGTGTGTACAATGCCATCCATATCAGTCTTTTTCTTGTAGAGCCATTTACTCCCAACTAACTTGGCACCCGGAGGTAGGCCTACTTCTTCCCAGACTTCATTGTCTTTCATGGATTGCATTTCCCCATTCATAGTAACCTGCCATTTTTCCTTTTCAGGACTATTCATGGCTGCTTTATAACTTGTAGGTTCATCAAGATCCCCTATCAAGTTTTCCTCACCCTCTACATTAAGACAAAGACGTGTAGGAGCTTTCACAGGTCTAGTTGACCTACGAATGGGAACCACTTCAACTTCAGGTGGAGGACCTAAACTTTCAGGTTCCACAAGAAGTTGGCTAGTGTTTTCAGAAGGTGCTACATCTTCATGATCGTCTTCCAGATCATATACTCTCCCACTGAATTCTTGAGATAGGAGCTCTTTTTCCAAGAAGTCCCCATACCTTGCAACAAAAACTTTGTTTTCAGGTGGGTAATAAAAGTAGTAACCCATAGTTTCCTCAGGGTATCCTACGAAGATGCACTTCACAAATCTTTGTTGGAGTTTGTTTGCTGAGTCACGTTTAACATACGCCTCACAACCCCAGACCTTAAGATAAGACAAGTTAAGGAGCTTTTCCAGTCCTTAACTCATATGGTGTCTTATCCACCTTCTTTGTTGGAACCATATTAAGAATGCGAACCACAGATTCCAAGGCATAATCCCAAAACGAATAAGGAAGAGTTGTTAGATTAAACATAAATCATATCATGTCTTGCAATGTATGATTCCTTCTTTCAGATACACCATTTTGTTGTGGAGTATATAGAGAAGTAAGGTGCTGGACAATTCCCTCCTTAGCTAAGTAATCTATGAACTCCTGACTCAGGTATTCACCACCTCTATCGGATCGAAGAGCTTTAATCTTCTTTCCAAGTTGCAACTCAACTTCTGCTTTAAACATTTTGAATGTTTCAAACGCCTCATGTTTATGTTTAAGTAAATAAACATAACCATAACGGCTGTAATCATCCGTAAATGTTAAGAAGTAACTAGCACCCCTCCTTGACACATGTCTAAGTGGTCCACACACATCTGTGTGAATTAGACCAAGTAGATCATTAGCCCTTTCAATCCTATTTTCAAAGGGTTTCTTAGTCATCTTCCCAGTAATGCAAGATTCGCAATTATCAAATGATTCATCATTGATCTTTTCTAAAAGCCCATCATGTTGCATCTTTTTCATGCGAGCCTTGCCAATGTGAGCAAGTCGACAATGCCAAAGATAAGACAAATCCAAACCTTTCTTGATTCTCTTATTATTGATGCTATACATTGAATTATTTTTAACAAAAGCATTATCATTGTCATTCATATCAATTTCAAACACACCATTCATAGCAATAGCATTAAAGTAAAAAACACCATTTAAAGAAACTAAAATTCCATTGCTTGAAACAGTATGATCAAAACCAAGGTTCATCAAACATGAAAATGAAATTACACCTCTAACAATTGACGGTGTATAATGACAATTATTTAAAGATAGTACTAAGCCCGAAGGCAACCCTAAATTAAAAACTCCTATAGCTTCAACTGCTGCATGTGCTCCGTTACCCACGTGCAGGAATTGTTGTCCATAGGCCAGCTTTCTCTCAACTCTAAACCCCTGCAATGTATTGCAAATATGAATGCCACATCCCGTATCATATCCCCATGAATTCAATTTAGGAGTAAAAGTGAATAATTCAATCATAAAGAACGCACCTGATGAACTGGGGTTACCAGCTTCATTCCCCTGCTTCTTGAGTCGTAAGTCATGAATGTAGAGAGGACAATTGCGCTTCCAATGGCCCTTTTCATGACAATGGTGACAAGCCTGATCCTTCTTGTTTGGCGGATTCACCTTGTTCTGCTTAGGTTGATGCTGCTTCACCTTGGGCATCTTTGGTTGAGGTTGATAGGCCATGACCTGCTTGCCTTTATCACCTTTCCCCTTGCCTTTGTTCACATGCGATTTCTTCTGGATTCTCCCCTCATGAATTGCCAACACTTGCAGGGTAGGAGCCTTGACCTTGGCTGGTAGACTTTTCTCATAATCAACAAGCAGTGAGTAATTCTGAGACTGTCTTCCCCGAGCAGTGCATGTTGAAATTCTGCACAAAACCAGCAAAGTCCTTGTTAAGGGACCTGTTGATCAAGTGCACTTGCAAATTCTCGGGGTAACCAAATCTAATTCTGTGAAGCTGATCAAAAGATTCTTTCATCTCAGTCACATAATCTTCAACTGGTATACCATCACCATGCTTGCAGTTGTGTAGCTTGTCAAGTTCATCATACAATTCAACTGCAGGAGATTTCTCATAAGACTGCTTAAGTACTTCAAGCATATCTTTAGGGAAAAAGTACTCAAACTTCTTTTGTAATTGAGCACTCATGCTAGTGAGCATTAAACAAGCAACCTCATTAAACTTAGCATGCTCCACCCTCCAAGCTGCCCTAACATCTTCTGGTTCAGATATAGGAGGCTCAGCTGGGCATTCATTGATCAAGTAATCGAGCTTACCGGCCGCCCTCAAGACAATTCTGAGCGAACGGTGCCAATCATAGAAATTCTTTCCAGTCAATTTTTCTCTCTCAAGATGACTCTTGAAAGCAGAAATCACAGTTGGGTTATCGGGTTTAGCCATATCTACAGATAAAAGTTCAAACATTAGTATTTTCGATAATAAATATCTTCAAGAAAATAAAATACCCATAGGCTATATTCATATAACCACCAAAATTTTCTTGAAAAACTAGGATCCAACTTTACACAGTTCCACCACATCAGTTGATCTGCTAGTGGTGAAAGTACAAAAGATGGTAATCTGTCGAACAATAATTGGCAAACAAGATTTCCAATTCCTAGATCATTATGGGATTTACATCAAATTGATTCATCAATTTGCCTTGTAAGCATGTTTCATCCCATCTCATGCCTTAAGTTCTAGGTCTCACGCACAACTTAATTAAGTCGTCTACCTTAGAAACTGTAAAATTACTATCTATTGTCTCACGCATTAACAGAATTTTACCTTGTTATAATAATTTAGCCTAGGTCTCACGTTTACTAAATTAAAATTCCAAGTGTTCCTTATAGATAGATGGCATGTAACTTAAATTTTAAGGGTATTCAATTTTGATATGTCAATCAAAATATGTATAAAGATGCATGCACTCATCTTTATAGCATAAGTTTTCATAAAACTTTTATTACCAATTCGTGAAATTAATACACAAAGTTTTACTTGAGGTTTAAAAAACCCTAAGATGACTTTCTACAAACATGATTTTAAAAGAAATTCGTTTAAGACGTATTCAAGATTGTAAGAACCAAGGCAGACTCTAAGGCTCTTTTCTAAGCCTTCATATCACGGTTATGAATTTTGTCTTAAAAGAGTTACTTTTAAAAGCATGTTTGTACAAAACATCAATCAAGCAAAAGTTTATGGATTCAATCTCAAAACATGTAATAAAGTATGAATCTTGCTAGTCTCGCCTTGGAGCAAATTACCGTGCGAAGCGAACCGTTGTTGGCACATAAGACTCCGCAAGATTCAATCTTTATCACTTAGGGTTTCACCATTATTAGTCTGTATTATTTTCTTTATGAAAAATCACCCTTTTATTGCTTACATCATGTCAAACAATTAACAATAAAATAAGTAATCAAAGAAAACAAACAACTAATAATAATAAAAGTGAAACAATTAGCCACATGCAAACCATATTAGAAAAGATCCTAATAAAATCAATTCTAAGTATAAATATGTATGTAATCAACTAAGGTCTTCTCCTCTTAATGGAAGAGAACCACATGCATTGACGAATCAATTGCGTAAGTCAAAGCTAATATACACACCACATAGCATATAAATTGATTTTAATATATATATATATATATATATATATATATATATATATATATATATATATATATATATATACATATATATACATACATATATATATACATACATACATACATATATATATATATATACATATATACATATACACACACACACACACACACACACACACACACATATATATATATATATATATATATATATATATATATATATATATATATATATATATATATATATATATATATTGGAGTCTTCCCCAATTTTAGATCTATCTAAAACATGTGACAAATAAAAAAAACAACAAGATCCATGACTAACATGCATGTTTCGTCACGGATAAAACCTAACAATTAGCACGTAAGTCACAAGATACGTTCACATAAACGGTTAAAGACCTAGGGTTTCTAGTGATTACATATAATCCAAGAAAACCACAAAACCCTAATTAGGGTTTCATGGAAAATTGACCCCCCCTAAAATTAGGGTTAGGGTTTCGAATTTTTATATAAAAAAATTTTAAAGAAAAACCCTAGTTCAAAAACATGTATCTAAAACAATTAAAGATCCGATTTTTATTACGTTTTAGTAATCAATTACATGTTATACATGGCTCGTGATGCCACTGTTAGAGTTTGACAATCAAAGTACACATATGCTGAAGCTAGGATCAAGTATAACACATAAAATTAACTAAAACATAAATAGGAACGTACCGTGGTGATTCTTGCCCGAACAAGAATCAAATAAGCAAATCTTCAATTAATTGATGAACCCTAATTAGGGTTTATGAATCAATGATCAATCCCTTACCTTTTTTATTGATCGATTCCTTGATAACAACTATAGTGAGTTGTTACCTCGTTCTTGTACACACAAACTAATACCGAATCAAATTAATTGCAAGATTAAACACAAGGAAAATTTTCTTTATGAAAATTTCGACCCAAAACCCTTAGGGTTATTAGGTTTGATCGGCAGGAAAACCAAGGATGAAGAAAATAAAACTTAGGGTATTGTGTGTGCACAAAAGGTGTGAATGAATGACCCTAAGGTTTGCTTATATACTAGATAATACTTGGAGTGCAAGGCAAAGGCATGGGTCGACCATTTGGGCTTGGATCGACCGGCCATGCACACCCAAAGGGTGTTCCGGATCCTTCTTGTTACCAAGTTTCATTCTAGTCTTTTCCGTTTCATTTTAACGATAATTAGTCCATACATTTAATAACTAACGATCATTAATCTTTGAACTTGTGTTATTAATAAATATAACTAACAATTAATATTTATTAATCTTTGCCTCTCGTTTGTATTGTGTGCAATCCCGAGGTCTCAGGTTCGATACTAGTCATTTACATATTAATATTTATACGTAACTTTTAACACTCATTGCAACACCAGGATGTGAAAGTTGTTTCCGAATTTTGGATTTAATGAACTGGTGGAAAAAATAATAAACAAATCATGTGTTGCTAATAAAGACAACTGATGGAAAAAAATCACCAAAATTTCCACAAATACTATCAAATATTAACTATTGTGGATGCATGCATACTGTATCTGCCCTTGAAATTAAGTTGTTTCCGAATTTTGGATTTAATGAACTGGTGGAAAAAATAATAAACAAATCATGTGTTGCTAATAAAGACAACTGATGGAAAAAAATCACCAAAATTTCCACAGATACTATCAAATATTTACTATTGTGGATGCATGCATATTGTATTTGCCCTTCTCATTGCAACACCTGGATGTGAAAGTTGTTTCCGAATTTTGGATTTAATGAACTGGTGGAAAAAATAATAACCAAAATTTCCACAGATACTATCAAATATTGATTACTGTGGATGCATGGATATTTTATATATCTACCCCTCTCATTGCAAATAAATAAATAAATAAAAATAAAAATTTCGAATTACTTTTAAAATTTATACACGTTTTATATATGTTTTATTACACGTTTTAATATAAGTTTCTATGCACGCTTTTATACTTGTTTTCACTTTTTATACACATTTTTATATGCGTTTTTATATACATTTTTGTCTACTTTTTATACACATTTTTATATAAGTTTTTATGCGCACATTTTTATGCATTTTTTTGTAAACGTTTTTATATACGTTTTTATATATATTTTTATATACATTTTTATCTTCGTTTTTATTTACTCCCTCCGTCAACTATCCACTTTGACTTTTTTTTAAGTCTTACTTTTTCCACTTTGACATTAAATATTTTTGTTTGCGTTATATAATACTTGATGAAATTATACCAATGAACATACACTGAAATCCTAATCCATTAATATGTTTTTCAGTGTTATATAAGACATATATCTAGATCACTTTGTTTGTTTATTCAGTTTCAAAATGTAAAAAACATAAGCTTAATACTCTTATATAAGTCCATAAATCCCAAAATAAGCCAGCAAAATGGGGTCTTTAAAACATAAGCCGAAAACATATAAGCTCATGAGTGCATAAATAAGCTTAAACAAACACCCTTATAAAATGAAACACAAGCTAGTATTTTTGAGTTTGTTTGGGAAAGTTTATAAAAGGGAAAATGACAGAAATTCCCCTTTTTTTGCAATACCTTGCGAACCTGTTGCTAGGTTTATTTATATGTGTTATACTCCCCGGGTTTTTTTACATCTAGCAAGGGGTTTGCAAGGTCTTGCGAAAAAAAATGGGTATTCGAAAATGGTGATTTGGTGAAAAAGGTTCAGAATTTTTTGTTATTTTACCTTATAGAAAACAATTTATATGCATATATCTAGAACACCTTGTTTGTTTATTCAGTTTCAAAATGTATAAAATACTAAACAGATAAGGTATGTACACGGCCAAAATGAGACCTCTTGTGAGCCTGACCACTAGGCCACCTTGGTGGTGGTTGTCAAAACCTTATATAAGGCCATAGGGGGTTGTATATATTTGGCGTATTAGTTAATTTCAAGTAATTTGTTGCTTTTCCAAACAAACTAATACACCTTTCAAACACTAAAAAAAAATGCTTACCAGCTATATTAAGATGATTAGACAAAAATACTTCTCAAGTGTTTAGATTGGGCTTAAGTGTATGTAATGCTGTTTAAGAACATGACTGTTTTGTTTTGAAAAGCTATTGAATTCTATATGTTTGCCTAAACCTCGGAAGATGATGAATATCTTTAACGGAGTTATTCTATGAATCCGCATTTACTTTTCTTTTGAATAATCTCATAAACCAGTTTGTCACAATCTATATTGGAAAACAGAATAAGCATTGATGGTCTCATTTGGTCAATCATCGTATTACATTGTCAAAACTGATGTATCACGACTTGTATAGTTGTCCCTTATGTAATAATCAAATGAATATATCTTAGACAACTACTAGTATTACAGCGGCTACTGCCAATTTCAACATCATTTCGTTTTGCAAATAGTAAGTGTAAATAGTATGAGTGACAATGATCATTAGCTCACATTTGTTATTATTAGAGTTAGTTTGGTGGTTCTAATAGATTTTCCCATAAATGAATCAACCTTAACTATTTACACGTATTCTTAAATTTATGTGTTATATCTAACTGATGAGCATGTTTTTGGCAATAATCTGCTACATTTACTTTTTTATAGTTGCTGAGAATGTCAACTTCTAGTGATCCACTTGGTCTTCTTAATCCATCTGGCGAGAAGAGCTACAAGAAGTTAGCGGATGATGATGAGCCTTTGTATGAAGGGTGTAAAAAGCAATCCAAATATCAAGCTGCCCTTGCGTTTTATAATTGGAAGATTAAGAACAATATTCGTGATGCTGGTTTTGAGCAATTGTTGCGCTTTGTTAAGTCTGCATTGCCCCGAAGTGAGAAACTAGCTGGGAGCATTGATGAAGTGAAGAAGGTTTTGGAAAAACTTGGTATTACCTATGAAGAAGTTAGTGAAGAGCAAGAAGAAGTTGATGATGACTCAGATGGTGACGATCATGAGTAATCACTTTTTAATTACTCCGTAGTATTAATTTTAGTTTAGTAGTATGGAACTGTGTCTTTTGGATCTATGTATCTGGACGAAGTATGTTCAAGTCAGAATATGATGTTTAATGTTCATGTTTTATCTTATTGGAGTTTAGGATTTTACTTTGTTGCGTTTGTTTATTGTGAAATTATGATGATTACATTGGTTTCACTTGTTTACTGCTTTCTTCATCACCATCAGCATATAGTACCTGATCTGAGAAGCGAAGCTGAATTCAGTACTTAAAGTTGGCCTGCTTCGTTATAAGCTAAGCTTTTATATTGGACTCATTAGTGATAAATTGGGCTAGTCAGTGACTGTCAAAATGGTTTCGGGTCAAAGTGAGTTAACTTAATGCGGGTTGAAGTGGGTTAGGCCAGGTTAGGATGACATGTTAACATTCTTTCCAATACCGTAAATCAGTGTAGAATTTTGATATTTGAACTACCTTTAATGGAAACTTTTAGCCTGTTTCGTTTATAGGTAAGCTTTCATATTTTCATGTAAATGGATGGATAAGTTACTCACAATGTGGGTAACAAATAAAAATTGTTTCGGGTTATAATAAGGTAAACTTCGTCCAGATCAAAATGGACCATGTCGTGAATTAACAATATTGTCAATATATACAGTAAAGAACAACTGAATCACACTTTAAGATGTTCGGGCAAACATGTCAGTGATTTTCTGCACACAAGAAAGGGAAAAATCTTTAATAATGTACCATACTTGTCACAAAAATTACTTTCGTGTAGCGTACAAAAAAAATAGCTTTTTGATGTACTGAACTTTCATTTTTGATGTATTTTCGTGACTCTTTTGCCCTTGGATTTTTAATATTTTGAGGGGCAAAAATGTCAATAGTACATAAAAAAAGGTCAAAAAATGAAAGTTCAGTATATCAAAAAGCTATTTTTTTTGTTCGCTACACGAAAGTAATTTTTGTGACAAGTATGGTACATTATTAAAGATTTTCCCCACAAGAAAAATCAAGTACATCAATACCTACAGTTAGCTATATACATGGGTTCTGATATGATTATCGGTTTTATATTTCGTAACACTTCATTTGCTTATCATTTTGGGAGTTTGATTATGTTTCTTGAATCAGAGTGAAGAAACAGCCCATAGAATACATCCCAAATGATTTTAAATACTGGCGGATTAGCTAGTTTGGACGGGGTCAACCAGTAGCGATAGTAATGCATAATTAGTGGCGGGTTAGCCATATACAACTTTTATCTCATGGGAAAGACTAACGTCGCTAATCCTTCCCCATACTTTGGTTTACTACATGCAAAATACAACTCTTTCACCAATTTGCTTGTAGTACACATGAGCTGAATTTTGACTTATTCAACACACACAGGGCTCGAAACGAGATCAACTCAGTAAAAGCTCAAAACGAGCCGAGCTTAATACCTAGCTTCAGCATTGTCTCAGTCTCTTTGAATAAATGAGCTCAATCCGAAATGTGGTTGCGACATGTTACCTTTACAAAAGCATGTAAGAACTAAACTCAAGTATAATATTCGGACCACATTATCATCTATGTACTTGTCTCTTTTTTATGAGTAAAACTTGAACAACTATGAATCTTCGCCACAAGGCACTTCATTCACCATTATACCACATAACTTTTTCGAAAGAGTAATAAGTTAACCAAGTTTTTGTGTGAATTCAGTGAACCAACCACATCTATGAGACTTCTTTATACCTCAACTACTTTAATAACCATACCTGCAAGTCTCAAGTTAACAGTCGTCGATTTCTGTAACACAAAAAGTGTGATAATTGATGACTCGTAATTTTGGTTTGTAATCAATATACTACCCGGCCTTTGACAGTAAGCAGTGATATATTTTTGTGTGTAGTATGTTGTCCCACCTAAATGTAAGATGCAATTTATTTCTCCTTTGACAAAATTAAATACTAGTCACCTAAACAAAGAAACACACATACAATCAACACCATTTAGGATTTTGCTGCGTTTAAAATGTTTATTGTAAAATACGGTGATTAAGTTGGTTTCATTTGTTTACTGCTTTCTTCATCACCATCAGCATATAGTATCTGATCGGAGAAACGAAGCCAAAATCAATACTTAAAGTTGGCTTTCACCTGTTTGACCTGCTCGGCCTGCTTCGTTGTAAGCTAAGCTTTTATATTGGACTCGTTAGAGATAAATTAGGCAAATCAGTGACTCAGTGTGTGGGTTACACGTCAAAATGGTTTCGGGTCAAAACGAGTTAACTTAATGAGGGTTGAAGGGGGTTAGGCCAGGTTAGGATGGCTTGTTAACATTGTTTCTAATAAATCAGTGTAGAAGATTGATAATATTTGAACTACCTTTAATGGCAACCTTTAACCTGTTTCATTTGCAGGCAAGCTTTCATATCTGATACGTTTTAGATCATATGTTACCCAAGTTAACCCGTTTCTATGTAATTGGATGGCTAATGTGGATAACAAGTAACACGTATTTCAGGTTATAATATGCTAATCTTCATGCTGTTCAAAATGGATCATGTCGTAAATTAATCTATTTAGACGGTTAAAAGTAACTAATCACACTTTAAGGAAACTTTCAGACCTATGTGATTCACTCGATTTGTTTCATTTTCAAACAGCCTTTATAATTTACCAGTATAAGCCCACTTTAACCAATTTTCATGTAAATAGATGGGTCTTTGATCGGGTAAACACGTCAAAATGAATTTTGTGTACACAAGAAACATCAATACTTACAGCTGCTATATACATTTGTAAATAGATATGCTTATCAGTTTGATATTTCATGATGTTTTAACATTCGTATCATTTTGTGAGTTTGATTGCATTTCATCTTGGTGAAAGTGAAGAATACGCCACAGAATACATCAGAAATGATTTGAAATATTTACGGATTAGTTCGGATGTTGTCAACCTGTAGCGACAGGATAGTAATGCATAATTGGTGACAAGTTAGCCATATACAACTTTTATCTCTAGCAAATTTTAACAACGCTAATCCTTCCTCATACTTTGGTCTACTACATGAAAAATGCAACTCTATCACCAATTTGCTTTTGTGAAATACAAGTTTTTAGTACATTTGAGTTGAGTTGAAACTGTTAGATAATTTAAACTCGTAGGTTATGATGTTTATTGAGTCCCAATATATAGAAGTTACATGAGTGAAACCCTAAACCCACAAACGGGCTTGGGCTTATTTACCATCTAATACTCTTCGCAATTTGAACGGCGAAATCGCGAAAACTCAAATTGGTAAAAATAATTTAATTATATAAACATAGAGCTAAACATAAAAACAAAACTACATATAGTTATCTTGATTTAAAAAAAATAATAATAAAAAAAATAAAAAATTAAGACTTTGATAGGTACCTAGTCACAAACGTAAAATGTAATATGATTTTTTTTCGTCACTGTCTTGACTTATGACGGTGCATGACAGAGCGTCCTACCGGTAGCAGCGATTCGGGTATGCTTTTCTTCGGAGAGTTATAAGCATTTGGAGAGTTATAAGCAAAACAATGAGCCGATTGTATTATAAAAACCCGAATGCTTGCTACAGTGTGTGGTGGCGGCTACGGTGGCAGTTCCGGAATACTTTTCTTTGGAATTTTAGTACGAAACCAATGACGTTGATAGCGTCTATTAACTCCTTACGATTTGGGAGTTATGATCGAAAGAGTAAGGAGCTAGGGTTTTAGCCGAAAACTGAAACTTTTCTTTTTTAATAAGGGATAAGGGGTGCCAACTAGAGTTTGATGGGGTGGCTTAGTGGAGGCGGCTTAATATAGCCACCTAGGTCTGAGGATCAGACCCACTCCGATACCATGTTAGATAATGTAAACCCCGTAGGTTATGATGTTTATTGAGTCAGAATATATAGAAGTTTCATTACTGAAAGCCCTAAACCCACAAACGGGCTTGGGCTTATATATCATCTACTAGTAACTTATTCAACACACACATAGGGCTTCTAACGATATAAACTCAGTAAAATCTCAAAACGAGCCGAGCTTAATCCCTAGTTTCAGCCTTGTCTAAGTCTTGTTTAATAAATGAGCTCAATCTAGCTATGGTTGGGACATGTTACCTTGACAAAAGCATGTAAGAACTAAACTTACGCATTATCATCGATGTCTTGTCTCTTCTTTACGATATTAAACTTTAACAACTATGGATCTTCATCACAAGACACTTCATTCACCATTTTACCACCTAAACTTTCTCAAAAAGTTATAGTATGAATATCTTAACCAAGCAACAAAAGAGTAATAAGTTACCCACAATTCAATGAACCAACCACCTTTATGACATTGCTTTGAACCTCAACTACATTAATAACATACATGCAAGGCTGCAAGTCATACATTAACACATTTACAAGTGTATATTTTCACCAAAAATTAAAATGAGTTGTTGATCTATGTAACACAAAATGTGTGATCAGTGATGGTTCATAATTTTAGTTTGAAATAAATACTACTCAACCTTTAACAGTAAGCAGTGGTGTATTTTTGTCTATAGTATGCTATCTCACCTAAAAGTAACATACATACATAAGGCCTCATTTATTTTATCATTTGACAAAATTAAATGCTAGTCACCTAAACGCTTGATTCTTATTTATACATTCTCTCAATACTTTTCTTCAACACACATACAACCAACACTATTTATCATTCACCATTTTCCATTGTAGAACCACCACCATTAGCATGTTAGCCCCAAGTGTTTATTGCACAACCACTATTGTTTGTCCAAGAAGTATATTCAAACATAAACCTCGACGTAACTTAGATCGATGCACATTTTCAGACCTATCTTTGTTTATGCTCTTATTGTATGATACACAAGCAAAGAACCTTTATTTCATTACTGAAATAGGTGGTCTCGGAATTGAAATGCGATGAACAACCAACAAGGAAGAACAACAAATACCCAAACAAACAACAATCAAAAACACAAACAACAACCAACAGCGACCAAAAACACAAACAACAATCCCCAGACAGTGGGGTATAAGTCACTATGAGGCAGTTAAGAATATGAGAGAATTATTGAAAAAATGCTTGCCAAATTCGGGAAACGCTGAAATAATCGCATGTGCAAATGGGAGGTATGTTTCAGATGAACAAAGAGAAGAGATGAACAAAGAGAAGAATTATATTCGGCTGGAGTTGATTTGAAGGATGTCCCAAGCGGGTCAATTTCAGCCGATTATGCATTGATGATCGAAACGTACAAATGGGTAAGGGAACACCGGCCACCATCCTACATAGTCTTGATAAGCGGAGATGGTGACTTTTACAAAGCAATTGGAACATTAAGGGAGTTAGGTTATACTACAGTATTGGCTTTTCCTCAATACTTTTCCTCAAGACAGAATTGCAAATCCATTGAGATGTGCTGCAGATTATACAATTGGGATTACTAGCTTATTTTCTAGACAAAGTTTGTTTTCTAGAACAAATAGAAGAGTTAGGTGATGTATTGAGTGTTTTTTTGGGATGCTGTATCATGTGACATTCGAATATCTGACCACAAAAAAGCTATAGATTACATAAAAAATGAAGTGGAACCATTTAAGATGAGTCCTACCAAAATGCATATATAAGCACAACCACCACCAACAACCAAAAGCAACCAAGAACAACCAAAGAGTATGAAAAAAGGAAAGCCAAGCTTTTAAAGAAGCTATCCGAGTTGGAACAAGTGAATCTCAAAAAAGTGATCGTGAAATTAGTTGATAAGTGGAAACCGAAATATTTCATAGCTATCAATGAAAACATCCATAAGATTCAAAAACTTGGAATCACTAAGCTCGGTAGAAGATTGGGCCTCGAAGAGGGTGAAATTCTAGATGATGTAGATTTATGGCTAAGGGAGAAAGAAAATTCTTATTTAGATGAGTTAGGAGGCATCTTCAAGTAAGAAATAAGTTAAGAAGTTGTTGTTGATGAATACAGAATTCTCCGATTCATCTACTTTATCCAGTATACTTTTTTTTTTTTTTTTTTTTAACAGTTGTTATAAAGAACTTTACTATCCTCGACAAAGCGGATGAACCGGAGAATTCTGTATTCATCAACAACAACTTCTCTACTTGTTTTGTTACGACTTTTCTTTCTCCCTTAGCCAAAAGTCAACCACATCTTGAACTTCACTCTCTTCAAGCCCCAATCTTCTACCGGCTCACCGATTCCATGTTTTTTGAATCTTATGGATGTTGTCATTGATAGCTTCATAATATTTCGGTTTCCACTTATCAACTGTTTTCACAATAACTTCTTTGGATTTCACTTGTTCCAACTTGGATAGCTTTATTTGATGATAAATAAGCCCCAAGCCCGGTATGTAGGGTTTGGTCCATTAGGCTTTCATTATGTATTGGCTCTCTATATATCGTATCAATAAAACGTATCTCCTAAAGGGAATTATGTAGTCTAACATGGCATCAGAGCGCGTCTAATCCTCAGACCTAGGTGGCTAAGTTGAGCCGCCTCTTCTATGTCACCCCATCAAACTAAGGTTAATCGCACCCGCTGTTTCACATGAAGATGAGAGGGCTAAAAAATAAAGTGCTATGAAAAAGAAGAATCTTAACAAGATGCAGCAGCCGCAACATATGCTAGTTTCTTACTTTATGGCAGGCTATTGATCGTTTCCTTCGTATCTATCTATATCTATCTACGTGTTTTAATTTGGATGTGAACTTGTGATCTTTTGGTGTTCTGTTAATTAATGATTAGGTCGAGGAAAAAAAAGGAAAAAAAAGTTATATTTGTTTTATGTTTGTTTATTAATCGATTGTTCGTACAACTTTATTACCAGTCGATTAAAGTTGACCGTTGGTATCAGTCCCTAAATTCGACCGTTGGTACGGTGTTGTTACAAGTCGACTTAGCCGACCGTTGGTACCAGTCGACTAAAGTCGGCCGTTGGTACGGTTTCTTTACGAGTCGACTAAAGTTATATTTTTTATTATGTTTGTTTTCTTTTCTTTTCTAGTTTACTACTCCAGTCTGAGCTTTTGCGATTTCGCCGCTCAGACTGCGGGGGAGTATTAGATGATAAATAAGGCCTAAGCCTGGTATGTGGGGTTCGGTCCATTAGGGTTTCATTATGTATTGCTCTATATATATATCGTATCAATAAAACGTATTTGCTAAGGGGAATTAATGAAATTTCATTTTCTTCACTTAAGTTACTAAACTTATAGGAAGCATTTTTAGTGTTGCCAGGAGTGACTTAATTGTATACTTTTGGATAAGTAAAATAACATAAATGTCGTATTTTTACTAGTTCAATGTTGTTTATAAATATTTTTTATAAGTTCAGTGACCTCAAATGTCATGTTTTATAAATTCGGTAACCTAAATAAACAAAATAAAAGTTCATTAACTTAGGCGAACATTTTTGAAAAGTTTAGGAGCATATATGTATACTAAACCACGCTAATGAGGTGTTTCGGATTCAAACAAAATCATGAACATGTTCGGTTCATATATAGTTCATTTTAGGCGCATCATACTAGTCTATATATGCATCATGATTCGACGACGGATAAAGGAAGTTTTATATGTATAAAAAAAATGCCTCATATCAGTTCATTTTTTTTCTTCAGCAAGATATATATGTATGTTTGTATCCTTATGGTCCTACCCTTGGCATATGGCCTTAGGGGGTGGCATCCTTACGGAGAAAATGGATCGGCAAAGGCTACCTATCGACAACCATGGTTGCCAGTGCATCGGCAGGGCAAATCGGTGTCTCAAACGGCAAGTATCACCGAATCGGTGGGGAGAAAAACAAGGCAAAATGTTACCGTTTGGAGTAAATGCATGGAGTGTTTAATCTTGAGGCAAGGTTGCCACTAAAAATCCATGTTGAGGCAACCTTAGGCATAAAATGTGTTGGAACTAGGTGATTGGTTGTTTGCATCAAAAGTTGAGGCAACCTTAGGTAAGGTTGCCACCCCCTTATAGACGTAGTTACGGTTTTTAAAGATGTAATTAAGTGTACCACGTTCATTTTGTGTTGACCGCTAACCACCAACACCCAATCATCTTGCGTGTTCTCATGAATGGGATACAAACATATCTTTGCTTAAATTTAACCCTTTGTGGTATCACCATCATCCAACCCATCAAATAAAACATCGTTACGATATAGTCGTATCGTACCCTAACCAATTGTGCCCAATTGTGACTCGTGCAAAGCTGGTTTGTTAGCGAACCTAAGGAAATAATGGAGAACCGCTAATGTGATATTGATCATAGCGGCGGTGGCCCTTATTTGACTTCATCTTATAGTTGTAGCGCCTACAAAAAAGGAAAGGAAAAAAAAAAAAAAAAAAAGTATAATGGATTTTACTTTATTTTTAATATAGTTTATGACTTATGTCGAGCAATGGTAATTCTTTAGTAATAGGAATATGTCGGTGTAATGTTTTCTTGGATTTGTAAAGCTAAAGTGCATTGATTTGTAATAGTATCTTACTATCTTTCTATTGGTTGAAATATAAAGTTAACACTATATTATGACATATTAAAATAGCAATTTGGATGCTTAATATGAAATGGAGTACTACTGCTGCTAATCTTCGTTTCAAAAAATAACTTATCAAACATATTTTTAATTAATTTATTGGAATTATATGCCAATAAACCTAAGTTGCTGTGTTTTGGGTTATAGAAGGAAAAAAAAGAACGAAAAGTAATCGGGGATGTTTGATTTCGACTTAATTGACTTAATATGAAAAAAAACTGAATTAATTAAGTCATATTAAAACTGTTTGTTTTTTACTTAATAAAACAAGATGACTGAAAATATTAAGTAAATAAAACTGAAGTTGTCTGCATTAAGTTATTTTTTAATTAAAATGACTTAATGAAAAAATTAAAAGAATAAGAAAATACTTACGTATCTATGTGTACAAAAGGCGCACAGCCAATACATTGGTCTAAAGCCTAAACATAATCTTCACTACAATAACATGCCAATGTCTGCTGTCAACGTTTTTATATAAATAATTAAAGTGTAGAAATCGTAATCTTATCTTATCTTAGTGACGAAGAAACCGTTGCAAGCACTGAAACCCTAAATTCTCTAGGCAAAATCTCTCAAACTCATGCGACTCATTTCCACCTTGTTCTCGACAAATCTCCTGTTCAATCCCGACAATAACATCGTCCCAATCCGTTAAAACCCCGTCCCATGCACATATAGAATCTAAAATATCTTGCAATCCGACAATTCTCCGACTCACACTCCTCCTGAGTTCCCTAACTATTGGGTCATGCCCAGGAACCGAATCTAGAGTAAACAGTAGTTTCATTAACGCCTCGTTTATCTTGATTCTTTCTCGATTATTGGTTCGAACGGTGTCCACTGTTTCCTGGAGTTAGATCATTTGTTGAAGTTCGTTGGCTTTGGAGTTGACGGTTTTGATCTTGTTGATTAAGGTACGAGTTGCATGAGATCTGTAAGCCGATTGTATCTTCACTGCAGCTTTGGATTCATCATTATATTTTGCATGGTCGACTGTGTACGTAACGGTAGTAGTGGTGGTGGTGCTAGTTGCTGAGGAAGAATAAGATCGTTTTCTGCGTGAAGATTTCATTGATGAAAGAGTAAAGTTAGTGATATGTTTTCCCTTTTTTGAGGATGTTACGGATGAGGTGTCGGTAGTAAATTATCCGCTGATTTCATGCCCCACTGATCTCGAGTTTTTTATGTCACCATCTCTCTAGAAGACTTCGTTCAAAAAATCTCTCTAGAATACGCTAGAGTTAACTACATTTTTGGTCCTTGTGGTTTATCGGGTGTAACGGTTTTAGTTCAATAGTTTGAAAAGTAACGGATCCTGTCTAGAATTCGACGACCAGTAACACTTTTGGTCTATTTTGTTGTTGACTGTTAATTTGACTGGTTAAACTACTTAAAATGACTATAATACCCTCATTCTTTCTTTTCTTTTTCAATTATTATTATTATTATTATTATTATTATTATTATTATTATCACTTTATTAGAAAATCATAGGATTACAAGAAATTAGTAGGAGCCGAGATACCAACTGGGCCCCCACTCCTCTAGAGATAGCGAAACTAATCCTACTAAAAATATGAGCAGCAGCACGTGCTCCAATGTCTTGGGTCATATAGAATCTTTGGATACGCTTTAGTAAGGCCACCGCATCCTTCTCAAGTTCTCCAAAAGAAGAGAATGAAAAGGGGAGAAACCCATATCCGATATCCGCACATTTAGCCTCGTACTAGACGCGTTTACGTTGTGCGGCTTCAATCACTGCACAACCCGTCACAAAATCAACCATGCCCAGTTTGCGTCAAAGGCGATTACCATGTCAGATCAACACATACATCAAGCCCACTATCCCATGAGTAAAGTAACATATCAGTTGGACGTAAGGGTTTGTCCCTTTCCCCACAAAGCCCAATATCAACCTCTTTACGTGCCGAAATCCCCGACCGAGAACATATGTCAACAAGAACATCACGCACCACATTATGTCGATGTTTAATACCAATAATACCCGCGCACGATACAGCATGGTCCCCATAAATATCTCCAGTAAAGACCTTGGAACAAGCTGAGCACGTCATCTAAACAGAAAATAAGGGAACACATAGCCGATAGCACAACACACATCGGTAAGTCCTAGCATTCATAGTCTGTCCTAATCCAGATATTGGAACCACTTTTTCTCTTTCTTTTCTCATTATCTTCGCTAACCATTTTTTTCGGCAACCTCTTATGTATTCCGGCCAAAATCTATAGACCCTTCAATAATCTGATGATAATCAAAACCATGAATAACTAAAAATAAAAGAACAAAAGATTTGACTTTAAACCCACAGCAACAAATCAACAATGAAACCAAACTCCTTCATCTCCAACCTCCATTCATTCTTAATCTACTTTTTTCTTAATCAACCAATACCCACTTCAGAACACTAAATCTCACAAAATCAAACCCAAATAAATGAAAGATAAAGCTACAACACCACTGACCGCCATCGGCATAAACACTTCACCATTACCCACTTCAAAACACTAAATCTCCCATTCATATCAGATTCACCGTCTTCCTCAAATCTCTTAACGAATTCAAACCACTTCACCATTACTATTTTCCATAACCATTTAAGATTTCCAAAAAAATACAACATACATATCTACATCAAAACCATATTAAAACCCAAACCTAGATATACATAAAAACTTTATTAAACCAAAACACATGTCTTCATTTCCTTTAACCGCTGGAAGGGACGGTGGGAGCAGGTGATGTGAAGGGACGTCACCGTGGTAAAGATGGTGTTTGGTAGTGGGTTGGTGGTGAGGATGGTGTTTTCCGGTAAAGGTGGCTAGAGGTCGTGTTGGTCGGCCGGTTGGTAAGGGTATTGTTTTAGTTTTGTTTGGGTGGAAGAAAAAATAACAAAGAGAATGTTAGAAGATTAGTCTCTTAGGTTGTGTTTAGGCCAGTATGTATTTGGCCCATTGTATTGTATCTTATATATACCGAAATTATGTACAGAACTTATTCATTCAATATACACACAATTATCATAATCCTACATGGTTGTGTCAAATGACCGAAATACCCTCTATTTTGATGGTCAAACTAAGTTTGACTAACTCAATACGCTATTTGACAACTTTACGCACTTCCAATTAAAAAATAAAAATAACCCAATAATTTTGGTTGGAAGAAAGTATAAGCCGGGAAAACTTCTTAGTTCATTTTTTTCTACTCGGGCCCGTCGTAGAACATGCTGAAATTAAAGACAATGGCTGCTTCATTATGATAAGATATGGCTAAATACTATAATTAGTATGTGCGTATATTATATTGCCATTTTAATATACTATTTTGACATGTTATTTAGACTCTTTACGCACTAATTAGTGAAAAAAAAAGTTATATATAACATCTATTTTTGAACTTATGTTCTCTATAAAATATTTGGTGATGCTTTTGTACAAGACCTCATTGCTTACATCTGGATTCATTATGGATGACCCAAACAAATTTGAAAATAGAATTCACATGAAGTTGAAGCTTTTACAAAGTTGGTACCAATGGTCAGTGTCTGTTGCGTTTATCTCAAATGGGTCAAAATGGTTAAAAATAACTTAATATGTTACATACAAATATATTGTGACAACAGCTTTGAGTTGCAGTCCTTCCTCAATAGTTGCACTTTTTATAGCATCCACATTAGTCACATGAACTGAATATAGCGATATACGGAAATAAATATCATCGTTACCACCGTGGCCGTTGAATTTTTCATAAATTTTATCCTTCACAAATTAGAACACTAACAAATACCGTGCAATAATCAACTACATAAAACAATGCCCCGTGCGGCGGGATCATCGCCCACCTCGTTTTTCTTATAAGAACACTCGTAATATAAGATAGCCAACACTTGGATGTAGAGGTGCACACAAGCGGTTAATCGGTTCGATTTAAGAACCGGTCAAAGACAAACCGGTTCGAGTCAAAGCTAAAAAAACCGGATTGGCCGGTTAACCAGTTTGGTTACAAACCGGGTCTGGGGAGGAAAAAACCCAACCGGTTGAAACCGGTTTGGGTTCGGTTAGTGACCGGTTTTGACTTTTTTTCGTCGTTTATACAAATTAAACTAAATAAACTTCAACTTTTATGTAATACATCAGAAATACACAACTGAAAGGAAATACATCAAGCATACCACATAAACTTAAAACATAATACATAAACATAAAACATCGAAAAGCTACTCAACGGGTCAAGACGCGAGTGCCGTGCAATACTTCATCAAATGAGCCCTCAACGTCAGGTTGGAAACGACATTCATTATACTTAAGCAATGCTTAGGTTGAGCCATTTTATTGCCATCCGACATTAGGACGTAGTTGAAGTTAGCCCAAGGATCTTGTGCACGGGCGCATGGTAAAATCTCAACAATCATCGGTGCAATTGGTGCACCAGCCTCGGATCCTTGATTTGCATTTGCCATTAGTGAAATACTTTCGATTTTGATTTTTAGAGTATATTTTGGTTATATAAAAGTTTTAAATAATTAAAAAAAAAAACAAAACCCCTCTATTTATAGTAAACATACAATAGCAAAATCGTAAATTTGAAACAAAAAAATTTAAATTTTTGGACCCCCACGTTTTTACCCGCCTTCCTGCTCAAAATTTGAAAATTCAAAAAAGCCACCAGTTTGCCAGGTGTTTTTTTTTTTTTTTTTTTTGCCAGCCAAGTGAAAATTTGAAATTTCTAAAAAACACAACCGGTTTGGGACCGGTTAATCGGTTTTAACTCTTTTTTTTGCCTGCCAAGTAAAAATTTGAAATTTGAAAAAACACCCAACCGGTTTGGAACCGGTTATTAACGGGTTAACGGGGTTTGACTTTTATCGGAAATACAACTGAAAGGAAATACATCGTAAAAGGAAATACATCAAACATAATACATAAACTTAAAACCTAATACATCGAAAAGCTACTCATAAATGTCTTCATCGAATCCGATGGACCTAGCATCGTTAGCAGCTTCATCTTGTCTTATTTCTTCATCGGAAAGCAATTCGGCTACACCATCTGCAACAATTCACAATTTCAAGTTAATTACTATTCCCGGAAAATTTTACTATTCACTTTTACTATTTATTTTCCCGAAAATTTTCCCGAAATCTAATTTTTGTTTCTTGGCCTCGAGTGATAAATCATTTCCATGGCAAATTAAAAGTTTGACATTCATAAGCTCATTTTCGTGAAAGTTAATAAGGAATTACACGTTTTAGGGTAAAACGTCATTCAAAAATTCTACGCACAACGAAACTCGACCGCGTTAAGTGACCCCACATCAGAAAAATGTTTGACACACTCATGATTTATTTGAGAATTAATCATGACTGAGAAAAACATGATCAAAATAAGCCTCGGCCGTGAAAAACTGGAATTTTCAGTTTTAAGCGTTTTTACTCAGCCGTAACCTTAGCCTATACCTGCACCGCGTTCCTAATACAATTTTAGTTTTCAACTTATTAGAAAAAGTCAACATATTTTTCCCTCCTCCTTTGACCTAAAATCATTCCTTGATTTTATAAGTCATTCCTTGATTTTTAGGCTTACGGTTTGATGTCTAAAAGACATTTAATACCAACCGACACTAGACTGAGCCCAGTCTAGACATTATAAGTCATTTTAAATCATTTTTATCCTATTAGAAAAGTAACATTTTACTTTTCTCAATTTTATGCAATATTCGTACATTTTACGTATTACGCGTTTTAGACCCGTGTTTCCAGTTTTAGCAGGGTTTTACCACCCCAATGGAACCTACCACTCATTTTATATTTTATTATGGAGTATTTTGACAAGTTTAATCATTCCTCCAAGTTTCGTATTTTTACGATACCCGGTTTTTCGTTTTGTGACGTAACAACTTACGGTTAGCATTTTACGGAGTCAAAACATACTAGATATCTTGGATAATATCTTCCAAAGTCCAACCCTTGCTCCCCAAGCTTGGCAAACCGCCACTAGGGGGGGGGGATTCACACTAGGTGGCTTGATCCCATGCTTGATGGCCTTAGATTCATCCATGTGTTATACTTGGTCTCCAAGTGTTGACTAGTCATACATGTAACCTCCTCAAGACCTTATTTAAGCCTCTCCTCCCCCTCCTTGGCCATTCCAACGTCCCACACACTCAACACACTTCATTTTACTAGTTTACTTCAAGTTTTATCCAAGAGATCAAGAGCATAACAACACATAAACCCTAGTTTGATCTTAGGTTATCAAAACACTTCCATAACCTCATATACTTGGTGATTTCTCTTGAGTTTGAATCCACTCAAGTCACCTCAACCTTCATCATCTATCTTTCAAGATTACAAGAGTAGAAAGGTTGCATGAAGTGAAGTGGGTTGAAGCTAAAGTCTATCAATGTCCTATCCTTACTAGTTAACTTCCTTTCTTTATTTGAAAGCCAAAAGTTGTAAGCCAAACCCTAACATACTTCTTGATAAATATCATATTCATGTTATTTACATATCATTCATGCTATATTTTGTCTTGTGATCATGTCCATGATGTACAAAAATGGGTAAAACGAGTATTGATACATATATGTAACTTATGTTATTCAAACAAGTAAACTAGTGACTTTCTTGGAGAACCACGACCAAAATAGTATAACTATGATATTGGATCATTACATATTACAGTAGAGGACTTAACAAGGAAATCATAGCAATTTGAACCACCTAAAAAGAGTATACGAGTCAAAAGTTATGGCGATTTGAAGTTACCAAAACTTTCCGGCAAATCTGCCAAAATAGTTTCTGTGATAGAACCTAAAACACGCAAAAAGAGGCCTTTCTGGTCCGTTTCATGAAAAAGTTAAAACACGAAAATTGTCCGGAATCACGTTTTCGTTCAGGAATAAAGAAGCTTGAGCCTTGAAAACGCTTTCCGAGTGAGATATTTCTCAATTTCTTAAACAGCTATTTACATATATATAAGTCACTATATATTGGTTATACTTTAAAAGGAACAAGAGGTCTTATGACCTATAATCAAGACCACAACCATGGCTAGAGCCAAGGTTGAGTCTCAAAACCATGGAACAATGACCAAAGGTCATGGCAAGGCCATGACTAAATGACCATATCAACATACCAAGGCGAAAACATGAGCTAACGACCATATAAACTTACCAAGGCAAATACATAAACTAGAGAAGTTGGCGATAACTTGAACATACAATTTGGATCTACTTCATCTAAAAGAACCATGAGATACAAGTTATAAGAAACTCATCCTAATAACAATCTTCATGTAATAATAAACTTTCCTAAGTTTATTCAAATATCGGACATGTAACTTTTCGGATCAAAACTTATATCTATATATTTTATCAACTACTACAATAGTAGGGAGCCTCATGTGAGGAGTTCATTATGTAAGCCGTCGAGATGAGTTGTGGATTTACGAATTAAAGTGTCCTGGCTCCTCGAACGCTTACTAACATGACTTCTGAATTATGTCGGCCCGAACGGTAGTAAACGATATATAAACATACTTGTTTCATGAATCATTTCTTTCAAAGACTTACACTATACATCATACCACATCATGGATTAAGTGCAAGACATACATATATTGGCATGTTTATGTTTCCTTAGACATTATTCCAAACCTAAGTTGCAACGATTATTATAGGTTGCTCGTAAAAACCTTCGCGATTCGACCATCATATTCACTACTTGCTACATAACTTAAGGTGAGTCATAGCCCCTACTCTTTTAGTTGTTTTACCAACTCTTTGGGGGAGAATACATGCTCGTTTTTACATAATGCAATACTTGTTTTACTTGAACATGCTACTTGTTTGCTTAAACACAAATTGCCATACTCAACGTTTGTGGCTTACTCAAATGCCTTATGTGTTTACATGTTACATACTTCATTGCCTTCCCGTTGCACTAGTATTCAAACAAAGCGTAGTATTATGGCTTCCACTTCATTGTCATCATTATTTATATGGCATCATTGTAAAGATTGTTTATATAATGGTATTGCTACATTTATCTTTGAATCTAGATACAAGTTTTACCTTTGTTCACATAAACCAGATCATATTTGGCAGTGGGTTGTGAACACACAGGTTACAAGTCTCTTATGGCGGGACTTGCAACTGAGTGGATTTACGATGCCTTTGCTGGAAAATCATCATTCAAATGTTTTACATTACGTTTTGTCACTAAACTCTATGAACTCACCAACCTCGTGTTGACACTTTAGCATGTATTTTCAGGTTCATAATGAACAAGGATGGCACGGAAGGGGCACGGATATTCAAGAGGGCTATAAATTTTATTATCATTCGAAACTCATTTAATGTAAACTGTAAACATGGAACCATTTGGGACCTCATTTTGAAATCTCTGATATTTATACAATTTGAATGATAAATCTTTTAAAACGACTTAATTGGAGTTCGTTTTCTATTATTGTGACTATTGTGCCGTCGAGTAACACCCGGTTTGAATTTCGCTGCAACCTTGAATTGGGGGTGTTACACCATCTTGCACCTCTTCCTCGTTGATCTCTTCTTTGAAGTCTACGGCGTTTTCAAGATTTGATTTGTCTTGTATTCGCTTGGTTGCGTCCAAGTGATCTTTCAAACACATACACATCTCCAAAGAAGCCGGTATGAGCCTTGTTCTTATGTCTGATAACACCCTTCTACTTGTTGAAAAAGCGGATTCAAAAGCTACCGAAGTAGCTTTTACACTTAGTAGATCTCGAGCCATTCGGGATAGAACAGGAAACATTGTTTCCTTTGCTTTCCAAAACACCAAAACATTAAATTTTTCAAATTGTTCAGGCGGAATATATGAGATAAAATCGATTGTGGTATATCATTCATATTCATTATTTGTGAAACGATCACTCTTTGTCCGTTTGTTGGGATTTTCTCTTAACTTTAGTAGCAAGCCTTGTGGAAAAACTGAACCAATTACGGTCAAAACCGGTGTTGACCGGTCCTGTCTTCCGGTTTGCTTTTGGGTTCGGTTCGGATGTGATGTTGGAAGGATGAAAGGCATGTAACACACAACATATATTAGGCTAATGCTAATGAAAGGTTGGCTCCCCCCCCCCCCCCCCCCCCCTCAAACTGAGTAGGTGACCAAGTCTCTCTCCTTAGCTCAATCGGATGCAACCGAGTTTCACCCAATCACCCCAACTTTTTTAATCTTTAGGTTGGATGCCCAACCAAAACTTTCATTTTCTTTGTGTGTGTTGTTTTTTTGTTTAATTTGTTTTTAGTTGAGGTGTAGTTTTAGAGAGAGAAATTTGATGTATCACTGATGTGACAAGGGGCGACCACAATATTTATAGTTGCTTTTAGCATTAGCCTTATTGATTCAAATGATGTTTATGTATCTTTTTAATCTTAAATCGATTTACTTTTCTCATTTTTGCCCGCAAGACTAGTTTGTGCCAAACATTCAGTCGTATGGTTACTTTTTGTAAAACAAACACTAATACGGAGTATAAAATATAGAAAAATAAAGGTAGGTCAGTTTCACTGTTGAACACTTTTACCACAACCCCTTTGCAGCCCACTAAAACATATTTAGGTACATCTTAATTATACACTATTTTATATTATTTATTTTCATTGTCATTATTATGCATATTATTTTAAGTAATAATTTTAAAGCTTTCTTGTTTGAACATATTTGGGTTTGTTTGATTTTGTATGGGCTTTTGTTTTGTGTTTGGATTGCATTTTATGTTGTGACTGATAAATTATGAAAGTGTGTATGTAGAAGATATAATATGACTGATATTTTTAAATGAAACAAGCATTTTGAGGCTCTTTGGGGAAATTTATAAAAAGGAAAATGACAAATGTACCTCTTTTCGGAAACCATTATTCACCAAATCACCATTTTTCAAAAGCATATAAGAACCAAACTATTGTATTGGTGCAAAGTTTAAAATATTGTGACCACATTATGATCTATGCACTTGGCTCTTTTTAACCATTGTAAAACTTGAACAACAACTTTGAATCTTCAGCATAAGACACTTCACCATTTTAACCCCTAACGTTTTCAAAAAATTATCATATGGATAACTCAACCAAACAAAATAGTAATAAGTTAACTAAGTTTTTGTGTGAATGAACCAACCACCACTGTTACGCTTCTTTTAAACCTCAACTAAGTTAATAACGATACCTGCAAGTCTCAAGTTAACACATTTAGAATTGTATATTTCAACCAAAAGTAAAGTGAGTTGTTTATTTATGTGACACAAAAAGTGTGATAATTGTTGATTCCTAATTTTGGTTACCTAGCCTTTGAGAGTAAAGAGTGGTGTATTTTTATGTGTAGCATGACAGTGGATCTAATTTCCCTAGCATTATCCTACCGACCCATACCGTTCTCGACCGAAGCCCGGGAACCTTGCTACAAAATGAACTGAGTCCTCTATTGACCAAGAATTGTTTCACCCAAAAGTAAGATGTAATACCTTTTTCAACAAAGAAACACACATACAATCAACACCATGTCACCATGTATCATTCACATATACATTAGGCTACCCTGTAAGACCATCACACACCCAACTTCATCACCGACACATCAACTTTATCTCTCTACAACTAACTTCACCAACAACTTAGTATAATAAAACAACCAACGTCACCACTATATGCCAATTGGTATACGAGTCAAATGAGTTTTAATCTTATTATGAGCACCTCCGCCATACGCCAATCGGCATATGGCGCATAACCTATGCATTTGATGAATATCTACAAATGGGTGAACATTGTGCACGCGATTGTCTAGATCATTTTACTAAGTGCATTATTGATTTGTACATGCCTAGGTTTTTTTAAGGAAACCTGATTGTAATGACATCCAATATATATATGTAACACATAAGAGGGTTCATTAGTTATCGGGAATGCTTAGAAGCATTGATTGTATGCATTGAGAATGGTAAAATTATTTGAAAGCATGGCACGAACATTATGAAAGAGGTGATAAAAATACCCAACTATAATGCTTGAACCAATTGCGTCTAATGATTTGTGGATTTGACATTCATTTTTTGGTAGCAGGTGCAAATAACGATATTAATGTTTTAGATAAATATGCGTTGTTCGACGACCTTATTGATGACATCGCCCCTGTATCGTTTGAAGTACATGGAGTTAGGTATGGCCGGATTTACCCACAGTTGGCAACTTTTGTCAAATCATTTACATTGGCATGACATGAAAAACAGGCGACAAGAAGATGCACGAAAGGATGTCAAATGAGCTTTTGGTGTCCTCCATGGACGTTGAGGAATTTATACAACAACCGGTGCATCAATACTATGTCAACAAGATATGAAGAACCATGTATACTTGCATCACTTTGCATAACATAAGTTTGAATGATAAAAAGTTTGTAATAAGTGAATTCGACAAGTTATATATTAGTTCACAACCAAATATATAACGTACTCGGATCGAGATATATGAAGTACAACAATGAAAATCCAAAGAATTATGCGATAAAGAAACACACGAAAATTTTCAGTGAAATATTGTGGAGCAAATATATATGGCAAAAATATAAACAAAAAAATTAATCTATTGATAACTTGATGCATTTTTATTTTATCGTATATTTTTATATATTTTTAATGTTCTTATTTTTTATTGCGTTTTTATTATAATTTGTATTTTTATTTAATGAATGAAAAATTAACTGTTTAAAAACATGAGAAAGAAAATAAAATGATGGAATCAAAAAGAGTGTTATAACACGTTATTAGTGAAAAAATATTTTTGTGTGAGTGTGTTAAAAATAAAAATGCTAAAATGACAATGAGTGTAAAAAAAAGATTTAACATGTTAAGATACTTAGACCTCCAACACGTCATCGATCCGTGTGACTTTGAAAACAAAAACAACTCAATAACCATGTCATCAATCCATGTGATACTTTTCACAAACCATTAAGATCAAATTCATCATGAAATCTCAACCGTTGATTCATTTCTTCTTCACAATAAATCACCTCCAAAAGCTTCACTCATTCTCGCACACACTTTCTTATATTCAAACGCCACATTTTCACATCTTCATCTGTAACCACACTTCATCTAACTTCATACTTTATGATTTCTTTCATAAATCCATCTTTGTATATTTTGTTATTGTACGATACACAAGCACAAAAGATTTCTTTCATTATTGAAATAGGTGATCTTGGAACCAGTCTCTATGTGTGGGTTTGGAAGCTCAGCGGTGACAAGATGGTGAGACATGCAATAATAGCCTTTATAATGTAAACTTGTTATGTTGCGTTACATGTAAAAATTGTTTGATGTGAATCTTATTTATTTATTCATCTTTTTATTATACTTTATAAAGGACTTTTCTCCTATTTTTAGACTGTTGTTTTGCATTTGTACAAGCTATTTTGAAAATCTGTGTTATACACTATCTTAAATAAAAAAGTTTTATCAAGGGGTAGACTTGGCAAATGGATTATTAAAATCTACATTCATTTTACCTATCTTAAACTGAAAATAATTTTCGGTAGAAAATAAAATGGGGCTAAGGGAGTGATACGCTTTGTTATGACACATTTGTGAGAAGTAGAAGGACATGCCAGACAATGGAAAATTGTCCTCGCAACTTGGACAAACATCTAAACGCTAAACCAATGTTTACTCTGTCTAGTTTATGAATTGTGTGTTATGCATAGACTGTTATTATGTTTAGGTTAGTGATGCTTTGTTATTAATCATGTAGGATGTATGGGCATTAGGGAACGTCGCGGGTGACTCCACAAACGGGCGGGACATCTTGTTTACATATACTTTTTGAAATCTGCATCCTTTACCGGGTTGGAGTATGAAGCCTTGGACGCTCAGCAATTCGGTTAATGGTAAGGTGTATTTCTTGCAGAATCGGCCGGGTAATTTCTTTAGTAAAGAACCTCTTTCACTCCTATCTTTTGACACCCTCACCGAAAGACTGGAAGAGATAGAACCTCCATCTTTCGGGGGAAGATATACATCATGTCCGTTTGTTACTGTTGTAGGAGATATCATACACTTAAGTGTTATCAATCAACACCCTTTTATTGAGTTTTGGAGATAGAACATATACCAAAAATGGATGAAAGTTGCTACTTATTTTCCGGAGCGATGGTTCTGTTTGTTTCCTCGATGTGCCAGGCCACTACACGTGTTCAGTAATGGGAGTTGGCTCCTGCATGATCGGAGAGAAGGTCATTTTTACATACTAGATTTCCACATGCGCACTTGTAACACACCTATTGTAAAACGGGTGTATGTTATGACACTCAAATGTACAAACTCATAAAGCAGTATATAATAAATGTACAACTGATAAATACACAGTTTAGAGTATGCAAATAACAAATTGGAGTGTGCAAATCATTAGCCAAACAAATAACTGAATCACACTTTAAGATGGGTCTTTGTTCGGGTAAACATGTCAAAGTGATTTTCTGCACACAAGAAAAATCAAGTACATCAATACTTAATGTTAGGCGTTAGCTATATACGTGGGTTCCACTGATATGCTTATCAGTTTCATAAATTCGTAACACTTGATATTCTTATCATTTTGGGAGTTCGATTGTGTTTTATCTTGAATCAGAGTGAATAACACCCCATAGAATACATCCCAAAGATTTGATAGTGATGGATAATTAGTGACGAGTTAGCCATGTAAAACTTTTATCTCTAGCAAAAAATTAACTTTGCTGACCCTTTCCCGTACTTTGTTTATTCCACGCCAAATGCAACTTTATGACCAATTTCCTTTTGTGAAATGCAATTTTTTTTTATTACATTTGAGGTTAATATGGACTTATTCAACATACACATAGGCTCGAAACGAGCTTAGTCGATCTCTAGCTTCAGCCTTGTTTGATAAATGAGCTCAAGCCCAAATGTGGTTAGGACAAGTTACCTTTACAAAAGCATATAAGAACCAAACTATTGTATTGGTGCAAAGTTTAAAATATTTTGACCACATTATGATCTATGCACTTGGCTCTTTTTAACCATTGTAAAACTTGAACAACAACTTCGAATCTTCACCATAAGACACTTCACAATTTTACCCCCTTACGTTTTCAAAAAAATTGTAACATGAATAACTTAACCAAGCAACAAAATAGTAGTAAGTTAACTAAGTTTTTTTGTGAATGAACCAACCACCTCTGTTACGCTTCTTTAAACCTCAACTAAGTTAATAAAGATACCTGCACGTAGGAGTTGGAGTAAAACAACCAAAGCAATTTTGTGATTGATATCAAGATTTCTATATAAACACCTCAACACTTCCTAATTTTGACGATGTGAGATACAATCTCACTTCTAAATTTTGTGTTTCAAGTGACTCACTTTAAAACACAATATCCCATACATATTAACTCTATTTTGGACACTCCTTAGTTCGTTGCACATCTCTCATTAAAAAGAACGCAAACACACTAACCAATACAAATGTAAATTACATATATTAAATGGTGTGGACTGTGGAGAGTTTGCAAAAGGTCATTTCTGACAAACGTTGACCGATATTACTTGGAATCACTAGAAATATTGGCGAAATTTATTTTTAAAAGAGATCTTATGACTTACTCACCACACTGTATTCACAATTGACTCATTCTGTTAGACATCTAACACATGTTTTCAAGTCTAATCTATAATCTATACAAGTATACAACACTTGTGTGTATTTCGGTTTGCTTTTACTAGATACAACTTTGTCTCTAGCTAGTAACAAAAGATTAACATCACTAATCCTTCCCGATATTCCGGTTTAATTTACTAAATGGGCCAAAAATAATACGTCGGCTTAAGAATTGGCCCATGTATTTTTTTTTTAAAATTATTATTATTATTATTTTCAGTTCATCACTTCATCATCTTATTTAATGTTACTTTACAATGCATCTCTATCACCAAATTGCTTCGGTGAAATTCAAATTTTCCATTAGGAGAATATTAAAAGTAGCATGTTTTAAATACTCTTTTCTTCAACTACACTATATTTAATGTGGATACATTTGTTATTATGAAAAATGTCAGTGTCCTTTAATTTCCTTTTCACCTTACCTGTTGAAGACGTACGATTATGATCATCCAAATAAGAAACACCTTAAGCTTAATGCCTATAGTTTTTTTTAATGTCTTGAAGCAACAAAACTGTAAGGCAAGAAGCAAACTTTGTCTTTTCAAGTCAAAATTTCCCAATATAGCATGGAGCTAGCGATTATGTGAGCAATAATGAATTGTTAATAGTAAATTTACAAACCTAAGATTTTTTTGTCATTTAAGCAAGCTTTATTTTCTCGCGGACATGTTTTGTAGATTTATAGTAGTAATCATCTCCAAAATAATCAGCTATAAATTCTTGTTATCTGAATAGTACGTACTTGTGAGTCACGATGCATGGTGATTGTTCTAGTTGTTTTGTATTGACTGGGCCAACTTTTGATATTGTCCTCTAGAAAAGACATTTAAAAGTCGTGATCGCGAAAACGCCAGTTATTTTTCCCAAACGAATGTGCCATGTAGTAGTTTTCTGATGGGTCCCTTTTTGACTTTAGACATTGGTGGAGCTGTTGTAGTGGTAAGTTGCCCCTAAAGTTTCAACGGAAATCATGGTTCAAACATTGTTTGGTAAAAAAAACTTGGGATAAACTTGTATTTCGGCTAGGCCACGTACATGACAACATAAAAAATTCAGCTTCCCCATATACATATGAAAACACCAGTAATAGAAATCATGATATTCCATTAGTTAATACCACATAAAATTAGAAGGAAATGCTAGCCTAAATTCCACTTTGAAGATTAACTTGGTTAAATAACTAAATCGTGTTTGATAATAAATTAAGAGCAAGAGTGGTGTAGGTGTAGATGAGGACCTGCTTGCTACATATTGAAACGTTTAACAGTTATCTTCATCAATCATGACTAGCAAGACTTTGAATGCTAATTCAATAAATTCGTTAGGTAGCGATCGATGTCGGGTTTCATTTCTTGATACTGCACAGGCTTCACAATACAATCACATAGAAAGCACATCACACGGATCACGATCCCAAACCTCTTAATCCACCGTCCATTCACTTCCCAATCCAATGCCTCACCTTTTCACCCTTCCCACACTAAACATCTCAAAACCCCACCTTCACCCCTATAAAAACCCTTAAACTGATATACGACACATATTCATCTCATTTTGCCTATTCAACTTTGATAATACTTGCAATCACTAGAAATATTAACGAAATATCATTAGAACACAAATCTTATGACACTGTTGATCTCAGATCAAAAAATAAATGCAAGTGTTCTTTATTTGAAAATTAAATATAGAAAAAGCAAACCTCTATCAGCTTTGCTTCACTACTAGGGTGAAGATAACAGACTCTGTCGTGCTCCCTTTGAATGAGCTGCTCTGCCTGAAATTCCCAAATAAATGCTTATAATTTAAAAAAATAAAGTAATGATTTAAAGAGTAGGAAGTGCAGAAATTTACTATGGGCATATATTCTGAACAAGAAACTTCTTGGCTCGTCCATTCATACACCTTTCGTGAATAATATTTTGATGTCTCTTGAATCATGAAACTTTCAAATTTGTTCTCATAATATTCCAATTTGCCCATTCCCAATTCTACAAATGTATATACTACGTCCCATAGTAAAGCTAGGCCAATATGCCCGCCATCACGATCTTGATCAATCTGGTTATAAATGTAAAATATATTATTTTCAAAGAAAAGTTAGATAATCATATTGTAGAGAATCAAAAGGTGAAAAGCATACCATGGAGAATGCAGAAGCACGCACTTTAGAACACAACTCATCAGAGACCTATCAAAACATAGCTTGAATTATTTAGCTTAAATGGCTTTGTTACTAAACGAAAAATTAGAAGATGCTTGAAGCAGCCATCTTTTTCATTTTTATATAGAACAAAACAATAATTTTGTGGCTATTGTACAATGAAGTCAAATAGTTGCAGAGACAGATTATAGTAGAGTGAACTAAGATAATCTTCGTAAAAAAATTAATAACTTTTGATATCTTAAATATTATACCATAGTACGGAAAGTGAGCATCCCTTCTTCTTTAAGAGGAGGAAGATTATTGTCGGGGATGTAGTATCTACCAAGATAGCTGAAGACTCGGGAAAGAAATTCGACCATTACTTTGTGGTCTGACCATCTTCTCACAAATTCTTTCAACAAGAATTCACCATTCTTGTTGTTCAAAGAAGAAAAAACCTGCATCAAATACATTTTCTGTTAATTCCAGACAAAAGTAAAGATCATAGGAGCTTAACATTGTTTTTACATCGTGTATGAATACACAATTCATAAAAACTTATAAACAATACAATACATCGAATATAAGCAAAAACATAATTTGTTTTACCGTCAAAGACCTTCGTATACCGTTCATGCAACTCATAAGAGTTTGTTTCATTTCCGAGACCACCTATTTCAACAATGAAAGGAAGATTCTTTGCTTGTGTATCATACAATAACAACATAAACAAAGATGGGTTTGAGACTATGCATTGGCGTGAGTTCCGTTGGAGTTGTTTTTGTTTGAATATATTTCTTGAACGAATAGTAGTGACTGTGTGACCAACACTTGGGGCTAACATACCAATAGGAAGATGTGGTTTTCTGTGATAAAAAGATGGTGGCTGTGTGTTTTTTTAGAGAGAAAACTATATATACTTAGGTTTTAATTGTATATATGTTTTTAGGATTGCTTGTATTATCTTTTAAGGGTTTTTATAGGGGTGAAGGGGAGTTTTGAGATGTTTAGTGTGGGAAGGGTGAAAAGGTGAGGCATTGGATTGGGAAGTGAATGGACGGTGGATTAAGAGGTTTGGGATCGTGATCCGTGTGATGTGCTTTCTATGTGATTGTATTGTGAAGCCTGTGCAGTATCAAGAAATGAAGCCCCACATTACTACCTAACGAATTTATTGAATTAGTATTCAAAGTCTTGCTAGTCACGATTGATGAAGATAACTGTTAAACGTTTCAATATGTAGCAAGTAGGTCCTCATCTACACCTACACTACTCTTGCGATTAATTTATTAATACCTCCGTACCAATTTATTTGTCCATTTTTAATTTTCAAAGTCTTTATTTATCAACTTTGACCTTAAATATGTTTGTTTTTGTTATTTACTATTTGATGCAAAATATATGAATAGATTGAGTTTTAAGCGTATTTTTAATTTGTATAATTTTCATCAAGTATTATATAACACAAATAAGAATATTTACAGTCAAAATTGAAAAAGAAATACTCAAAAAGTCAAAACTGGACAAATAAATTGGGACGGAGGGAGTATCAAACACGATTTAGTTATTTAACCAAGTTAATCTTCAAAGTGGAATTTAGGCTAGCATTTCCTTCTAATTTTATGTGGTATTAACCAAGGCTGTCAAGATCCTGATCCCGCGCAGGATCGTTTTTGTCTTTGCAAGATCGAGATCGTAGGATCGGATCGCGATCCTACGATCCTACAAATTTGTCATATTTTGTAAACAAATGATATACGAGTTAAACTGTTTTACATTTCTACTCAACGTCAAAGATAAATTCATATAATATCCTCTTGAAAATGATGAAGTTCAAATTTCAGACACCAAAGTAATAGTAAAACACAAAAAAGTCAAGTTTCAATCGTTACATTAACGATTTAGTGGAATAATTTTACATAACATGGGTCCTAAATGTCTCAAAACATATGAGCCATCAACATGATTTCACGAAAACAAACGTTTCATAAGTGGCATTTCAAAACATACCCTTTGATTAGTTTAATCATAGTGAAGTAAAATAAATTAATTAAACTATTGAACACTTTTAGACTATAATATATTTAGAAAAGTAGAAAACTATGTATAAACTATAATCTATTTAGAAAATGAAACAACAGTGGTTTAATCATTAGACATTAGTAAAACACACATTTTTTTTTTTTTTTTTTTTTTGCCTAAGCAAGTGGGATGGACTAAAAAAAAAAAAAAAAAAAAAAAAAAAAAAAAAAGAACTCGGATCGCGTGTCGATCTTACTTACGATCCTACCACGACCCTACACGATTTTGACTGGTGTGCACGTAAGATCGTACGATCTTACGTGTAAACTCGCGAGTTTGACAGCCTTGGTATTAACTAATGGAATATCATGATTTCTATTTGTGGTGTTCTCATACGTATATGGGGAGGCCGAGTTTTTTATGTTGTCATGTACATGGCCTAGCCGAAATACAAGTTTATCCCAAGTTTTTTTTTAACCAAACAATGTTTGAACCATGATTTCTGATGAAACTTTAGGGGCAACTTACCACTAGGTCACTTTGGAGATGATTACTACTATAAATCCGCATAAACATGTCCACGAGAAAATAAAGCCTTCTTAAATGACAAAAAAATCTTAGGTTCGTAAATTTACTATTCACATTTCATTATTGCTCACATAATCGCTAGCTCCATGCTATACTTGGAAATTTTGACTTGAAAAGATAAAACTCGCTTATTGCTAACAAAAAAAAAAAAAAATTTTTAAGAAAAACGTAACTAACTCGTATGATTAAGATTAGCCAAATAAGCAACCCCATAAGCTAACAATCCCTATAGGGTTTTTTTTTTTTTTTTTTTTTTTTTAATGTCTTGAATCAAGAAAATTGTACATATGTCTTAAAGCAAGAAGCAAGCTTTGTCTTTTCTAGTCAAAATTTCCCAATATAGCATGGAGCTAGCGATTATGTGGGCAATAATGAAATGTTAAAAACCTAAGAATTTTTGTCACTTAAGCTTGCTTTATTTACGACATGTTTTGCTGGATTTATTGAAGTAGTCATCTCTAAAGTAACTTGGTGGTAAGTTATAAAGTTTCATAGAAAATCATGGTTCAAGCGTTGTCACATAAAAAAATTGTGATAAGCCGAGAAAACTTTTGAAATGGCTAAAGGGATACCGGTTAGGCTGCGTACGTGAAAGCAAAAAATAACTCGACTATCCCGTATAACCTGAAAGGTTCCTTTTCAGTTTGTGAGTTTTAATCTAAACCTTCTTAATGAGCATATACATATGAAAACACCACTTATTGAAATCATGATATACCATTAGCTAATACCACATTTTATTTAAATGAAATGCTATCCTAAATTCCACATACAAATCAACTTGGTTAAAGAATTAAACCATATATGTTTGATAATAAATAGAGTGCAGGAGTGGTGTAGATGATAGACCATGCTCGCTAGTCGTTACCTAGTGAAACCTCTACCAGCTAGCTACCTTCATCAATTGCGACTAGCATGACTTTGAATGCTAATTCAATAAATAAAGTTGTTAGGTAGTGAAGTTGGGCTTCATTTACTGATATTGCACAGGGCTCACATCACGTTGTACTTAATTATTTTTAACAAAAAAAACTAAAATGTAGAGTAATATGAATCTTACAAAAATATTAAATTTGCATTATCATATATAATTTTAAAAGATTAAACACATAAATTCAATCGAGGTAACAAAAAGCAGTAGTGATAAAAGAGTGTCATAAACCTGAAAGCAAGATAATGTTTACTACAATCAAGTTCTTTCAAACATCATCAATATGTTCACAAGTTCATGGTTCTCCAAATAGTACTATATATTGTCTCTAAAAGTGGTACTCTTGATTTAGAACTTACATTGCTGCACCAAAGCCAATGGACCCAAACAAGTCATTTACCAGTTCTTTCCAACATGAGCCAATAATTAGTGTTAATTAGTTTGATTTTGATTCTTACCCTTGTATGAGGCTGGTTTAATAAATGACCTCTATCCAAAGTGTCGTTGAGACGTGTTTACCTTTTCAAAATCTTGTAAGAGGTGAACTCGCGTAATGGCGAGTCAAAGCTTAAGATATTTTGACCACATCATCATGTATGTATCGGTCTAGTTGTCTCTTTTTACCATAGTAAAACTTAAACAAAAACTTTGAATCTTCACCATAAGACAGTTCACCATTTTACCACCTAATTTTTTCAAAAAGTTCTGGTATGAATAACTTAACTAAGCAACAAAAGAATAATAAGTTAACCAAGTTTTTGTGTGAATTCAATGAACCAACCACCTCTATGTCACTTCTTTAGACCTCAACTACATTCATTAGACCTCAACTACCTTCATTATTAGACGTCTATTCGTTTTATTGAGTGCATGAGATACATATGAGATAGCACGTGTATTTACTAAATACATAGCTTTGATAATAAACAACATAATCCAAAACCCTAGTGGACCCAAACCGTTATTCGGTTTGGGCAAACTAACCTATCTAACACTCCCCACAGTTTGAACGGGGGTATTCGAACCTTCAAATTACCGCGAAAATCCATAAACAAAGCAGCTGGAAGTCCATTAGTAATTAGGTTTGGGCCAACTAATAGTCATCTAATATTCACATCAATACCGGGGGAGTGAGTGATAGCTTAAACTTAGTGGACAAGTTTAGAGGCCCCTAAACCTTTTCATTAAAAACTGATATACGACACATATTACATCCTCAATCCCTAAAAGTATTTTTCCTCTCCCTTTGTGCATACACATTCGGCAGCATGAAGAAAAAAACCCAAAAGGGTTGTTTGTCTTATTCGTTTCAAAGAGAAAACAATTACGTACGTATGCATGCATGCTATATACATGTGATATACATGCATCCATAAAGTAGTCTCATGCATGTATAACCACATGCATGAATATGTAAAATCCCTTTTCTTCGTAGTTGTGTAATCGACTATTATATTCCCCTTGTGGGATTCGATCAACACAAAACCAAAACAAGAACACCGTGTTCCGTTGTTTATTCGTGAAGCAACACTAGCATCCTAGGCGTGACGTGTAGTGTTTAATCATTAATCTTTAATGATTAATTAAAGGTTAGTAATTTTATGTGTTTATTTTATTGTTAATTCACAACATCTAACTAGATCCATCCGCTACGTACTTGTAGTATTGATGGTTATATCAATATGAAATCCCAACACTCGTCACATTCTCTATCACCTATGAATATGGTCCAAAAATAAGAAGCATGGTCCGCGTCTTTTTTTTTCTTCCAGTTAATCATCTTATTAACATTACCTCTTGCAGCTCTATCACCAAATTGCTTTTGTGAAATATGATTTTTGATTACTTCTCGTTTTGATGACTTCCTTAAGCCACATACTAAAATGAATGTATTGAGTAAGTTTGTATGTCATTTTCTTTCTTTTTCACCTAACCCATATTATCATACATACAGCTTATCACAAAGAAACTTGTGTTGCTCAATACCAAGAGCTTTAGTCAAAACATCAGCAATCTGCTGAGAAGTATGAATTTTCTCAGTTTTTATAACCCCAGCAGAAACCTTTTCTCTCACAAGATGAACATCAGTTTCAAAGTGTTTAGTTTTCTCATGAAAAACAGGATTACTAGCAATCTGCAGAGCAGAACTATTATCACAATACAAAACTACTGGCAACAAGTTTTTAACACCCATATCACCAAGCAAGTTTGTAAGCCAAATAATCTCACAAGTAGCAGAAGCCATGCTTCTATACTCAACTTCAGTAGATGACCTGGACAAAGTAGATTGTTTTTTACTTTTCCAAGTCATCAAAGAATCACCCAAATACACACAATAACCAGAAACAGATTTTCTGGTAACAGGACATCTAGCCCAATCAGAATCAGCATAAGCTTTGAGCTTAAGATTCCCATTCTTATTAATCTGAATACCATTACCAGGAGATCCTTTTAAGTATCTCAAAACTCTAAGAGCAGCATTCAAATGAGACTGTAAAGGAGCATGCATATATTGACTTAAACAATGCACAGAATAAGCTATGTCAGGCCTAGTATTAGTCAAATATATCAATTTCCCAACAAGTTTTTGATAATTACCAATATTAGGCAAAGCTTTATCACTCTCAGATTCAATATGATTTAATGTAGTATTCTCAGGTAAAGGAGATTCAACTGGTTTAGCAGCAAGTAAACCATATTCATGTAAAAGTTCCAGACAATATTTCCTTGAGACATATACCATTATCATTATCTAAGACCTCAATTCCAAGAAAGTATTTTATCTTTCCTAAGTCTTTGATTTGAAACTTAGTTTTTAAAATCACTTTAAATTTTTCAATTTCATTAACATCATTGCCAGTTATGACAATATCATCAACATACACAAGCATAATCAAAAACACATTCCCAGACCTCTTAGTGAATAAAGAATAATCAAATTTAGATTGCACAAAACCATTTTCACTAAGAGCTAAAGTCAACTTAGCATTCCATTGTCTAGGAGCCTGTTTAAGACCATATAAAGACTTATTAAGCTTCACAACTTTAGATTTATGATCATCAAAGCCAGGAGGAAGAGTCATATAAACATCCTCAGTTAAATCACCATAAAGAAATGCATTATTAACATCTAACTGAAAAATACTCCAATTATTACAAACAGCAACATTAATCATGCATCTCACAGTGGACATTTTAACAACAGGACTAAAAGTTTCCATATAATCAAATCCCTCCCTCTGACTAAAGCCTCTAGCAACAAGCCTAGATTTATATTTATCAACTTCAACAGTGGACTTATACATAATTTTCCATAACCACTTACTAGTAACAGGTTTCCTCCCTTCAGGAAGTTTACACTCAGTCCAAGTGTTATTTCTTTTTAAAGCAGTTACCTCATCATTCATAGCATATATCCAATTAATGTTTTTAGAAGCTTCTTCATAAGAAGTAGGAATAACAGATTTATTTAAAGTAGTAGAAAAACAATAATTAGTACGACTCAGATTAGAATAGCACACATACTTCTCAATACCATATTTCCTACTACTATTCACAACAAAATCATTAAACCTAGCGGGTAACTTAGAATCTCTATTAGACCTTCTAAGAACAGGTTGATCATGACTAGTGTTCTGAGTTAAAGGAGACTGAGTTGTGTTAGGATTAGAACTGGAAGGGTCATTTCCCTCAGATAGAGTATTATCATCTATAGATGTTGCCATACCATTATTCTCACCATCTTGAGAAGTATTTATACTTCTAGGGCATGAATAGGCACCGCCTTCATCATAAGAAGTATCAGATTATCTCCGTTCATCATTGGGATTTAAATCACTGTGTTTTTCATTAAAAAAATTTAGATCATTTAATGAAGAGTCATGAACCTTATCAGTTTGAAGCTTAGTGTTCATTTTAAATGGAAAAATAGTTTCATAAAATTGAACATCTCTAGAATAAGAAATAAGTTTAGTTTCAAGACTGTAAACCTTATAAGCCTTTTTTGTTGTAGAAAAACCAATGAGAACACTTTTTTCAGATCTAGAAGAAAATTTATCAGAATTTTTAAGAATAGAAGAAAAACACAGACAACCAAAACATCTCAGATGAGACAATTTTGGTTTTGTACCATACACAAGCTCAAAATGAGATTTTCCACTCAGAACAGAAAATGGCAACCTGTTAATTAGATAGGCAGCAGTTAAAACACATTCAGGCCACATACTCAAAGGAATACCACTTTGAAACAACAAACTTCTAGCAACATTCAATAAGTGCCTATGCTTTCTCTCAGCAATACCATTTTGCTGAGGAGTATAAGCACAAGTAGTTTGATGAATAATACCAAGACTGCTAAACAGATTACTCATTTTATTATTGACAAATTCAGTACCATTATCTGATCTCACAGTTTTAATACCACATTTAAATTGATTGAGAATCAGATTAACAAAATTAATAAACAAGTTATACACCTCATCTTTAGTTTTAACAAGATATATCCAAACAGCCCTGGTAAAATCATCAACAATAGTCAGAAAATATCTAAATCCTTCTCTGCTAGTAACCTTGTAAGGTCCCCAAAGATCTAAATGAACAAGATCACCAATAGCAGAACTCTTATGATCACTAATAGGAAAAGGTTCTCTGGTCTGTTTAGCCTTGTGACAGATGTCACAAGGAGACACATGAGAGCCTTTAGTGAACTTAAGATCAGACTGTAGCATGTTAACAGCTTGATTAGAGGGATGACCAAGTCTGTTATGCCACAAAGACTTAGAAACATAACAGGTAACAGACATATTACCTATTGTTTGATGTTTAGAGGTAATAGGAGAGGGGGTATCAAACAAATATAGGCCACCATTTTCACTACCAGTCCCCATGATTTTGTTTTGAGTCAAATCCTGAATGTAACATTTAGATTCATCAAAACCAACAAACATTCTACTATCCTTGATAAGCTTATGCACAGATAAAAGACTAACACAATATTCAGGAACTACCAACACATCATATAAAATGACTTTATCAGAAAGCTTTAGGTTACCAATGTATTTGATTTTAGCAAGGGTACCATTAGGATGACCCACAGTAAGATTTAAACCAGAAATGTCAACAATACTAAACATATTAAGAGTATTAATAGTCATATGTTGGTTTGCCCCTGAATCAATAATCCATCCAATACTGACTTTACATAAGGCAGTATTGTGATTATAGAACTTATGAAAGTTAACATTAAAGAAAACATTATTATTCATAAAACTTGGTATACCTGCCATATTGGCTTGCATACTGCAAGGTGGCATATCATTAATAAGACTCATTAATTTCATCATCTGCTCATTTGTAAAAGTCATAGAAGAACCATTTTCAACAGAAGTAGTGCAAGCATTAGCATTATAAGAAGGCTTGAAATTAGTTTGTTTTTTACCAGGATTTTTGTTGTAGCCAGGAGGGTATCCATTTAGATCAAAACATCTATCAACTGTGTGACCAATTTTACCACAATGAGTACAAAGCAAGTTTGGATTAGGCCCTCTGTTCCCATTATTATTATTCCCAGTATTAACAAACTTTTTATTATCAGAGTTTAAAACCTTTTTGTTATCAAATCTCTTATTCCCATTATTAGTCCAATTGGTTTTAGAAGTAAAACCAACAATTTGAGATTTAGAATCAGAATTAGTAGAAGATGCAGAAGAAGAGGTAATGCCTCTGTGAGACTCTTCTTTAGAAATAGTAACAAAAGCATCTTTAACATCAGGAATAGTCTCTCTAGAGAGAATACTGCTCCTAATAGGCTGATAAACATCATTAAGACCCATAAGAAACTGCATAAGTTTCATAAGTTGATTATGTTTTAAGACATCTTCTCTAGCAGCACAAGAACACTTAGGCAATTTGGTCATAATGTCAAATTCTCTCCATAAGGAGTTAAGCTTATGATAATATTCAGAAACAGTTAATTCACCTTGTCTAAAGTTATTAATCTTTTGCATAAGACTAAGAATAATAGAACCATCAAGTTTATCATAAGTTTCCTTAAGTTCAGTCCACACATCAGCAGCATCATCAGAGAAAATTTGACCAAGATACAAATCCTCAGATACAGAATTCAAGATCCAAGACAAAACAATAGAATTACATCTATCCCATTGATTAGCAAGAACATCACTAGAAGCATAAGTAGCCCTAATACATGTACCATTAATAAAACCAGTTTTATTTCTAGTATTAATAGCCAATTTCATAGCAGTAGACCAAACTCTGTAGTTCTCAGTACCAGTAAGTTTAATAGAAACAATAGAACTAGTACTAATATCATTAGAATGAAGATGCAAAGGATTACCCAAATCAAGATTACTAATAAGATCAGTATCACTACTACTAGGAGCCATAATAAGCAACTAAACAACAAGTAACAGATAAGAGAAAAAAACAATCAAGAAAACAGATAATCAAACAAGAAAAGAAAAAAAACTCAAAGCACTCACACCCAAGAATTACAAAGCCCAGCCAAGAGAACTGGGTGTGACCAGAGCAGGTATTCACACCTCTCAAGGAGGCAGATCAAGATGTTAGTCACACCGTTTGCACCCTCTTAACCAAAACTAAGTAATCTTAAGGAGAAATAAGAACTTACAGTGCTATATGGAAAAGATCAGCGGATAGAAATCACAATACTCTTAATTCACTTAGTTAAGAGATATTATGAAATCAACAGGTCCCAATTAACACCAGAATCAAAAACCCCCAATTCTTGAAAATTAGGTTTTTTCAGATCCAAACCCTAATTAACCAGAAACCACCAATACTAACACCAATCACCAATTAACCCAACAAGAATGTTGAATTAACCAAGAATCAACCAGATCTATCACCAATTGAACAAACCCCCAAATCGGATGAACCCTAATAATCAACAAATCACCAAGCCGAATATCAGAGCCTTCGCTCTGATACCATGTGGAAATTATAAGAACACTAGGATTGAATCCAACCAACCACCCCTTGATTCAAAGTAATGAGTTACAATACAAAAAAAGAGAAGACCAAGATTGTTACCAGATGTAACAATCAATACAATACTACTAAGACAAGATCAAGATGATCAGATCTTAACTAAACAAGAATAACAAGAGAATATCAAAGACTGCGCTGGAGAGCTTTTAGAGAGGATGAGATAACAACTGAGAAACCCTAGCTGTGAATGAGAGCTTATATAGGCTGCAACTTTAGCTGATGTCCATCTTAGGTCCCTGCACAATATAAACATACCAAACAAAGATAGAAAGATATACTAGTGTTAGATAAGTTCTGTTATTAACAGAACTAGTCCCTGTACTTATGAAAGAAGGTTTGAACAATTTATTCAACAGCTGAGGCAAGAATTGAAGCAAGCTGAGAATGATGTGTATTTATTTAATCGAAACTTTTAGGGACAACTTTTTTAAGAATTGATGTAAACAATGTCTGTATCTTACCTGCTAACCCTGTAATTCTGTTTTTTTTAGCTTTATGTTACACTTTTGCTTCTTGCATTAGTAGCTTATTGAGTTGTGACTTGATTCTATTGCTAGCTGGAATGCATGATATCATATTATTTAAATTTGTGGGTATGATTTTGCTACACCAAGCTTTGTTTGGTATTTTGGTCTTCATTTACAAAGCAAAACAAACCAGAGAACTTGAGGCAACTACTTATCTACTCGTATCGAGCAAACAGTTGAGTGACTTATTCCAAACTTCTTAAACAGGATTCATCTCATTTTGCCTATTCAACTTTGATATTACTTGCAGTCACTAGAAGTATTAACGAAATATCATTTTAGCAGAGATCTTATGACTCCATAACTTAATTAACTCACACTGTCTTCGCCATTGACTCCTAATTAGACATTAAAACACATGTTTTCATGTAATCCATAATCAATACAATACTTATGAGTATTTCGGTTTGCATTTCCTAAATACAACTTTCTTCTCTAGTAGCAAAAGATTAACATCATATCACTAATCCTTCCCGATATTCCGGTTTAATTTCCATTTCATCATCTTATTTAAGGTTACTTCCAATGCAGCTATATCTCCAAATTATACATATGTCTTGAATCAACAAAATGGGGTTTAATTTCCGTACGATTATGACCAGCCAAACAAGCAACCCCATAAACAATACCTATAGGGGTTTTTTTTTTTTCTTTTTTTTTTAAAAAAAAAAATCATGAATCAACAAAATTGTACATATGTCTTGCGGCAAGAAGCAAGCTTTGTCTTTTCAAGTCAAAAGTTCCAATATAGCATGGAGCTAGCAATTGTGTGGAATAGTGAAACGTGAATAGTAACTTTATAAACCTAAGTTTTTTGTCATTTAAGCTGGCTTTATTTTCTCGCAGACATGTTTTCCAGATTTATAGAATTAATCATCTCCAAAGTGACCTAGTGGTATGTTGCCCCTAAAGTTTCATCGGAAATCATGGTTCAAACATTGTATGGTTAAAAAACATTGGGATAAGAAAACTATATTTTGGCTAGGCCACGTACATGACAACAGAAAAAACTCTGCTTCCCCATATAACATGGATAAGAATCCTTTTTCTTTTATCAGCTTTTAATCTAAACCTTCTTGATGATACATCATATACATATGAAACACCACTATTTTTATTGGAATCATGTTATACCATTAGCTAATACCACATAAAATTAGAAGGAAATGCTATCCTCAATTCCACATTGAAGATTAACTTGGTTAAATAATTAAACCATGTTTGATAATAAATTAAGTGCTAGAGTGGTGTAGAGCGTAGATGAGGAGTTGAGGGGGTGGAAACCTTGCCTAAGGTTGCCTCAAGTTTTTATACCAACAACCAATCACATTGTTCCAACACATTTTTTACCTCAACATGCCTCAACTTGAATTTTAAGTGGCAATCTTGGTCCCAACATACAAAAACAAAATCCAAACACACCTCCTCTTTCTCTTTTATAAAAACAAAATCCAAACACACCTCTTTTATAAAAACAAAATCCAATCCCTCTTTTAAGATCGGAAGCTGTATTTCATACCAAACAAAATCCAAACACACCTCCTCTTTCTTTATAGACATGTGTACAGTGTTAGTATTTCTTTATCAATGCATATTTATGGAAAATGATTTGATATGTTTAATAGTATTTCTTTATAGCGACGGTGGGTGGTTAAGAGACATCACCGTCAGCAATAATCAGATGGCCGGAAGTGGTGGTTGTTCGTTTGTGAAAGAAGCAATGCAAACAACGGTCGAAAACATTAACTCCCAACGTTAATATTTTTCTTGATTTGCTCCACACCGAATCGGTGAGATACCCCGCTTGAAGTGCCGATCGGTTCATGCCGAGCCACTGGCAATGGAGCTTGCCGATCGGCAAGGTTTGCCGATGTGGTTTTGCCGAAAGGATGCCACCCCCCTGAGGACCTTGCTTGCTACATTGACTAGCAAGACTTTCAATGCTAATTCAATAAATTCGTTAGGTAGTAAAGTTGGGATTCATTTACTAAACCTAAGTATATATCACAAGTTATTAGTTGCCCTAAAAAACACATGCCTCCATTTTCTATTGTTTCTCTCTAAAAAACACAGCCACCATCTTTTTCTAAAACAAACACCATATCTTCCATTAGTATGTTAGAATCAAGTGTTGGTCACACAATCACTCGTGTTTCTTCAAGAAATATATTAAAAAAATAAAATAAAAATAAAATAAAAACCCAACTTTTCATTAGAATCCATTAGTATATTAGAGTGGCTTGTTCCAAACTTCTTAAGCACAAAAGCATTCATCTCATTTTGCCTATTCATCTTTGATAATTAATACTTGCAATCACTAGAAGTATTAACGAAATATCATTATAACAGGAATCTTATCACACCATTGGGCCACACTATATTCACCATTGACTCCCTATTAGGGTAGTGGCAACCACAGCGGGGTGGCCAATGGTTTGCCCAAACCGCCGGGGAACACCGCCGCCACCCCAGCGGTTTGCTCCAAAGGTTTGGGTCAGCGGTGATTTTCGTTTCGGAGGTTTGTACAAAGTGAACGTTTGCATTTATTGTATTTGAACGTTGGAGGATATTATTCGGGAGATATGAAAAAGGTATGGTTGACACTAAAAAAAGGGTTGGGAGGTATGAAAAAGGTATGAGTAAGGTGGAGTGATATTATTTGTTGATTGGGAGGTTTGGGTGATTTTCAGAATGATGGTTGCTACCACACTTAGGCATTAAAACACATGTTTGCAAGTCTAATCCATAATCAATACAACACTTATGTAGGTTTGCATTTTCAAAATACAACTTTTTTTTCTATTAGCAAAAGATTTACATCACTAATCCTCCGCGATATTCCGGTTTAATTTACTAACTGGGCCAAAATAATTCATTGTTATGAATTGGTCCATGTCTTGGTGTCATTTGTTTTTTAGAAGAAGAACTTTTCTCCTCTTTTTACTTCTTTTTGTTTGCGGGCGCGCAAATGTTTTTGTTTGTTTTTTTTCAGACATAAGTGCTTCTTTTCACTTTTCATCTTTTCAAAAATTAGACATAAACTTTCACTTCTTCTCATGTGTTTAACACAAATCCTAGCTATTTCTATTTCATTCTTTTCTTTCAAAAGCACAAAAACAAACGCTTTTCTTCTTTGCAGATGAAGACTTTAGATTGCTTCTTCTTCTTTAAACATGGTTTCCCTTATTTTTTCCAATTCATCATCTTATTTAAAGTTACTTCACAATGCAACTCTATCACCAAATTACTTTTGTGAAATACAAATTTTCCATTATTACATTTGTTTTCGACGACTTCTTCAAACCACGTACTAAAATGAATGTGTAGCCGAAACGATCATACTGATATTACAGGTATTGAATAAGTCAAGAACATTATTTTTGGCTAAAGATGATGAAAAATAAATCCTTTAAAAAGAAAAAAGAACTAACTTTAGGAGAATATTAAAAGCGGCATGTTTTAAATAACTTTTTCTTCATAGAGCTTTTTAAAAAATGGATACATTTGTTATGATGAAAAATATGTGTGTCCTTCAATTTCCTTTTCACCTAACTCCTACATACATACACAAAGAAGCTTACACATTTATGTCGATGAAGTACAATTATGACCGGCCAAATAAGCAACCCCATGTGCTAACAATCCCTAGAGTTATTTTGTGTCTTGAGGCAAGAAGCAAGCCTTTATTTATTTATTTATTTTTCTTTTTTTTATTATTATTTTTTTAACAACAACAAAAGGAAAATATATAAAACACAACTTCTAGCAAGAAACTAGAAGAAAATTACAAAGGAGTTTGTAGCCAATCTTGCCAACTTAACATTTTGGCCCCTCTAAATTTTAACCAAGAAAAATAATACAGTTGTATATAATAAAAAATGTCACTTTTTCTCATAAATTGAGAGTTAAAAATGGCATTATTTCGAAACTTCCAAATATACCATGACGTAGTCGCAATATAGCATGGAGCTAGCAATTATGTGCGCGGAATAGTAAATTTACAAACCTAAGATTTTTAGTCATTTAAGATGGCTTATTTTCTCGCGGACATGTTTTGCGAATTGCGGATTTATAGAAGTAATCATCTCCAAAGTGACCTAATGGTAAGTTTCATTAGGAATCATGGTTCAAAGTTCAAACATTGTTTGGTTAGAAGGAAATGCTATATCCTAAATTCCACATTTAAAGATTAAGATGGTTAAATTGTTAAACCATGAATGTTTGATAATAAATGATAGACCATGCTTCCTACCTACTAAAACGTTTGACACCTACCTTCTTGAATTGTGACCAGAACAACCTTCAATGCTTATTGGATAAATATTTTTAGGTAGCGAAGTTGGCTTCATTTATTGATATTGAACAGGTTTCATTTAGTGTACTGAACACATGCTCATTAAATTTGCGTAGGTGAGGCTCATATCATAATATCACATCACAAAGTATAATGAGGTTAAATATGATAATCTTATCAAATGTTATTTACCTAATTGTAAGGGTGTTCACGATTCGGTTAATTAACCGAATAAACCGAAAACCGAACCGAACCGAACCGAAATAAAACCGAACCGAACCGAATTAAAAATTCGGTTTTCGGTTTGGATATGGGTTTAGCTATCTGAACCGAAAACCGAATTTATATAAATATATATATTTTTTATATATTTATATTATTTTAAATATAAAAAATATCCATTAAAATTTTATACTAATATAAAAAAACATTTTTTTATGCTTGAAATATTTTTTTTGACAAAAATATATATAATTAAATTCAAAAAAAAAAATAGTGTAATTTAAGTAAAAATTTCGGTTTTCGGTTTTGACCCATAACCGAACCGAAATTCGGTTCGGTTCTCGGTTCGGTTCGGTTATAGATATTTTCGGTTCGGTTCGGTTTTCGGTTATGACCCAAAAATTTTTTTTAACCGAACAACCCGAACCGAATAAACCGATTAACCGATAACCGAACCGATGAACACCCCTACCTAATTGTATGTCAATCACTATTAGGTTGCTTATTTGCATTTGGTTACTCACCTTTTGAGCGAGGTACTCAGGTACATCAGTTTGGTTCTATCAATTTAAGATGGACTCATATGATTATAGGAAGAAAAAAAAAATATCCATCACGTAATCTCCTTATTGGACTTAGAGATATCAAGCCCACGAGCATAACTAATTTTTGCTTTTTTGGCAAAATCCTCTTTTTTGTGGACAAAGGTCTAAATAAACCAACTTTTTCACCATGTGATATGATGGAAACGTTTCATAATTTTTGCAACGTATTTGCAGCCATTGTCATCAAGCTGTACGTCATCCTCTGCACACTGGTCTGCCAATTTTTATTCAAAATTTCAAAATTTGAATACCTTGGGCGAGAAAAGTAGAAGAATCAGTTTTTGCCAGTCTTATAAATACTTACTCCCTCAATACCTCTTTTTCAACAAAAAAAGCACATACATTACACTCACCATCTTCCATTCACTACACCAAATGAAAGCCTTTGGGACGGGGCAAACAAATGGAACGACATATGTTGTCCCAAATGGACAAAGGGTCCTACTTCTTTCAACAAATATAGCAGTCAACCTGAATGTTTTGGGCCCACTCATTTTGAAACGACAATGTCGTGCCAATGGTTTATAAATCAATTTTATTTTAATAAAAACCAAAGGAACGACATTGTCGTTCCTTCTGGTTTTTTTTTTTTTTTTTTTCCATTTATCTGTTGTGAAAAATTTTGGTGAAAACCAAAGGGACGACATTGTCGTTCATTTTTTTTTTTTTTTTTTTTTTTTCACTTATCTGTTGTGAAAAGTTTTGGTGAAAACCAAAGGGACGACATTGTCGTTCCTTCTGAGTTTTTTTTTTCATTTATCTTTTGTATACTAAAAATGATTTTAATTATTTAATTAATACTAAATAAATTAAAAATGATTTAAATTATTTAATTAATACTAAATAAATAAATAATGATTTAAATTAATTAAAAAACATATTTAAATAAATTAAAATTATTTAAATAGATGTTGTAATCTTGTTTTGAATTATTTAATGAATACTAAATAAATACCAAAAATGAGACAATCTTTTATTTAATAAAAAATATTTAAAATTATTTAATTTAATTTAAAATTAAATCCAATAATCTATCTAAAAATACTTATATATAAATTAATTTTAAAAAGTTATCATGGCTATGCATAACATGTTAAACGGTTGAGTCGAGTTATTATGGCTATGCATAACATGTTAAACGGATGAGTCGAGTTGTTATGACATGCATAACATGTTTAGCGGATGAGTCGAGTTGTTATGGATATGCATATATAACAAGTTTAAAGGATGAGTCAAGTTGTTATGGATATGCATAACATGTTTAACGGATGAGTCGAGTTGTTATGGATATGCATAACATGTTTAACGGATGAGTCGAGTTATTATGGATATGCATAACATGTTTAACGGATGAGTCGAGTTGTTATGGATATGCATAACATGTTTAACGGATGAGTCGAGTTGTTATGACATGCATAACATGTTTAGCGGATGAGTCGAGTTGTTATAGATATGCATATATAACAAGTTTAACGGATGAGTCGAGTTGTTATGACATGCATAACATGTTTAGCGGATGAGTCGAGTTGTTATGGATATGCATATATAACAAGTTTAACGGATGAGTCGAGTTGTTATGGATATGCATAACATGTTTAACGGATGAGTCGAGTTGTTATGGATATGCATAACATGTTTAACGGATGAGTCGAGTTGTTATGGATATGCATAACATGTTAAACGGATGAATCGAGTTGTTATTGATATGCATAACATGTTTAAGTCGAGTTGTTATGGATATGCATAACATGTTAAACGGATCAGTCGAGTTGTTACAGATATGCATAACATGTTTAACGGATGAGTCGAGTTGTTATGGATATGCATAACATGTTAAACGGATGAATCGAGTTGTTATTGATATGCATAACATGTTTAAGTCGAGTTGCTGTGGATATGCATAACATGTTTAAGTCTAGTTGTTATGGATATGCATAACATGCTAAACGGATGAGTCGAGTTGTTACGGATATGCATAACATGTTTAACGGATGAGTCGAGTTCTTATAGATATGCATAACACGTTAAACGGATGAAATTGCAACGAATCCCGACATCAGTTGTCACAACAACAACAACAACATTTTATTAAACAACAACAATAACACAAACAACAACAACAACAACAACAACAACAACAACAACAACAACAACGATGACAAACAAACAGCAACAACAACAATAACAAGACTACATACGAAGATAACAGCAACAACAACAATAACAGTACTACATATGAAATTTATCCATGTCACCTAAAAGGTCACGGAGTATTGCATCAGACTGACATGCGTGGTCGTGGTTGGGATACGTTGCTGTAACCTCCCACTATTTTCCTTACGAGTATTATACACTAATCAAAGTCTATTATATCATTTCAATATTGTATAACACTTGTGACAACAACGAACACTTGATTCAACGAATATACTATTACGGATAGTCACGACAAAAATTGTTATTCACCTATACACTCGGAACGATGCTCACACACACTTGCCACGATAGTCCAAATCGCGAAATATTAAATGTTTTCATAATAACGCGTGACATTATTTTCATACTCGACCAACTCCCGAACTCTCGAAAATAACTCACGTAAATATATAATCAAAAAAAAATTACTACACTTAATTTAACTAACCTAAACGGGCCTTAACCCCTTGCCTCAGCCCACCACCGAAACCCACTCGACAAGTCAATGGGCTCACCCATCTCTCTCGGCCCACTTAACCACCCTGGCCCAAGCTTAATTTTAGTTTATTTCTTCCTTTCTGTTTTGGAACCAACGAGCAAGAGCAACACAAAACGACCCCGACATTTCCTATATCTCACCAACAACATGTCGATGTTATTACCTATCTTGATTTACCCCGCACCCGAGAATCACGTCCAATAATTATTTTTATTCATCTCATACGAATGCTACACTAAAAATCCCCAAGGCTAGGTGTGTAATCCACTCGACACATTGGAAATCAACTCGCCCCAAAACTTTTATTTTTGCCAAATCATTTCGACTTATCACCACCTTAAACAATCATACAAAAAAAAAATTAGTCACATTCGAACTTGCTCGAACTCATTGACCCTCGATACATCACACGAGCAAACAAAATCGAACTTCATATACTTACTTTCTTTTTTTTTACCAACGAGTGAATGAAATTTCCCCCATGAAACACTCCCCATGAATTAAGCTGACGAGAGAGGTCAAATGGTGGAAGAAAATAGTTCCCTAATATTTAATATGTCCTGCCAACTACAGGAACTATGTCTTGTAAATAATTCAAACTCAATACTATATATACGTACTCTACTCCCTCGTTTCATGCATCACCTCCAAAACTCCCTACAATTACACGACCTACTACTGCTCGAGCGGAGTTAAACCATTCTCACTTTAGAGACCATTCGAAGTAGCTTAAGTCCACTCTTGTCCACCCACGACTAGCATTCGAACCAGGCGAGTGAAACTGCCGTGTCCACATCCCATCCCACTCGACGTTCACCACCTTTAAGGTGTCGTAAGCATTCTCGACCCCTAACTCCTTTTATACGAACATGCATGCATACAATGTCACCTTCATTTCGTGTTCATACGTGTGATATATATATATATACATGCGACATATACACCTAGATATATTTACGTGACACGCCACCTTTATGGAAGGCCTAGGGGTCACGTACGCATTGTCACGAATCCATTTTACATTTCATGCATCATTTGACTCATCCTTAATCATTTCTCTAACTCATGCACACGACCAGATTCAAAAAAATGAAAAAGATAAAAACTTGTTATTTCATGTGAGCAATTCGACTCTAGTAGCTAGAAAACACCCCGATTTCTTACCAAACTCAATAACGAGCATGTCATATTTTTATACAACCTAATAGACCACCCAACAAGCTATTAGTTTCGTGTTTTAACCTTACAAAAATAATAACCCCTCGACACCTTAATTTGGCCGAAATGTTTTTGTAAAAACTCGATCACTATGAAGTTTAAGAATAAGCCGAGTGGGCTTATAAGCCCATTAAGAAAAAATAAGCTATTCTGATCGAATAAGCTGTACAAACAAGTTTTCTAGGATGAAAATAAACTTCGGAAAAATTTTCATAAATACTCTAACGATTTTTGTGAAAAAGGACTAAAAATGTAACGCGTCGTCACTTATAGGGACTAAAAATGTAAAACTGTGAAAACATGGGTCAAAACTGTAAAAAACAGAAACCATAGGACCAAAAATGCTAAAATAATAAATTCCAAACTCATATTGTATATTGGGACGAGTGGAGGACCATTAAGGAAAATATTATACAACGAGGACCAACGGTGCAACGCTAACGCCGTTAGCATAAAAAGTGAAAACTGACGAAGGACTTGAACCAAGGACTATAACTGAGAATCTAATATTTAATTTCCCGCTTTTCATATTCATTGCATTGCATCTCGGAGTCCTCATTGTAAATTTCATAATCATATATATACATATATATATATATTTATGCTTATACATATATATACATCATTTCTAAATTTCGTGCATACCATTTAGAGTACGTGGTTTGTTATCATTACACCAATAAACCTTTTATTTCTAAAACTCTTTGCGACAATCACATTTAGACTATCACAACACTAAAACTTATCGTACTATCTAGGTTGTGTGTTGGAGCCGTTCCTTGACCGTAACTGAAATCTCTACCACTACCACTGTACTACTAAGGTGAGTTCATAGTCCTACTTTTACTATGTTTTCAAATCCCGTGGGGAGATACATGCTACTAAACTGAACACAAGTATTTTTCTGTATGCTATTCTGATTAATATTGCCAAAGTTATCACTTGTCAAAAAGTCCCTCATATCATGAACCATTAATCACTTGCGAGTGAACGCGAATTCGGTGAATAGATCTATTGGCAGTTGACGCCCCATTTGAGTTGCTGGGTAAGTAACCAAATGCACTTTATTCGAATAAACTAAGGAGCCTGACAAACTCCCATTACACGAGGGCATTATCACCTACACCATTTCATGGTGTGGGATTTATTATATTACACCCGATGTTAAGGTTTGCGTGTCATGAGGCTTAGGGCAATATATATGTATATATTACACTGCGATACTACTGTTTTTACTACTATGGGCTTGTGTTCAACTATTACAATTTAAACACTATGGATTCACTCAACATTCATGTTGACCTTTTTAGCATGTTTATCTCAGGTAACTGACACGGGCAAATCGGGCACGGAGTTTGGCAAATGACCCCTCTCATGGACCATGTTTAATAAAGTTATCATTTGTTTTTATCAGAAACTATTTTAATTGTAACTCTGAATTTATCGTAAAACTTCCTTATGTCATGTTATGTTAAATTCATGAAATGATAACTGAACTTTTATAAAAACGTCTCTTTCGAGTCGTTTTCTATGGTTATGACAATGATCCGAGAAGTAATACCCCAATTAGTCTTCCGCTGCTTACTTACAAAAATTGGGGGTGTTACAGATTGGTATCAGAGCCATAATTATAGAGAACCAAGTGTATTTTCAAAACACTGGACTATAATTGTACTCTAAAAATGGACCATTTAAACTTTGATACCTAATGCCCTCCGTGCCAATATTTTGCCAACATTTTCCCATTGAATTTTACTTAACAGGTGACGCATAGCTATTAGATGTCATGGTGAAATTAAAATGATTATTATATCAATAACTTATACTTATGTTATTATACTCGGGATTATTACAGTATCATGTCTTCAGATTCCTACCCCACTGTCCCACAATTTGACTCACAAATCGAGGAGGTCACATCCCCCGCTACCATACTAGCATCACTAATGACCCCGACTTCTAATTCTCCAATGGCTGTGTCTGAAGAGACTGAACCATTCGAGGAGGATGAAGTCGCCGCCACTCCAGTGATTTCACCAGCCATTCCGACCCCCCTTCGTGCTTCAGACCCGGAGACAGATAATGACTCACCTGACTCAGAATCTTCCAACTTCTTCTCGCAATTATCACCACCACCTCAACCTGCACCAGTTGAACGACGAGGCTCCGCTACGATCTACTATACTCGAAGGCGGGTGCGAGCACCCCCAGCTCCCATTCACCCACCACCAGCACCACCGTCGTCACCTACGTCCCCTATATCACCTCTACAGATAATGTCGCAATCATCCCTCCTATCACCTAGACGTCCCTTACCACCGCCCACTGTCTTCTACCACCAGACCACCACGGTCCCATTATCACCTCCTACTCGACCATTACGTGCCCGCAGTAATCCATTACCACTCAGCAATGGAGTGCATTTTTCAACCCCCTCACTATCAGATTCTCACATTGAGAATACGACCGAGGATGTTTGGGTCAGACCCCGCGGAAGGCACGAAGATCACATTGATGGGATCGCAGATTTTAATAACGAGATTTCCCTTGAGCGTATCATGAGCATTGAAGGGGAAGTGGGGAATCTAGTGATGGGACGGATAGCTATGGACGAGGTCTTCAACCTGATGGGTACTCAGTTGCAGGGAACTCTCGAGGTTATTTCCGAGTTGGAGGGGAAACTTGAGAACGAGAGGCAGGAGGTACGAGACCTGAGGGACATTGCCGCAATGATGCAAGACATAAATGAGCGACAGGCTGATGAACTCGTTACAACCAACACCCGCATTTTGACGCTCGAGCGCAGGTTAGAAGAATCCCAAGCCAGGGAGAGAGACAGAGACCAGAGGGTGGGGGAATTGACCGAGATAGTCCGAAGCCTCCAACGCAAATTGGAAGACTCGCCAGGCCACTCATAGAGTATTGATGCATTTGTAGCTTGGACATCCTAACTTGCTACGTGTAGCAATAATAAAAGATCTTGTAATAAGTTGTTTTGTAAACACTTTAACAAGTTATTATTAGTTATGATCGCTATAAGTTAATATTAATGTATGATGCTTTGGCTGTTTTCATGTGCGTATATGGTTGTAACTCTTCTATATTGTGGTACCAAGTTCGTCATTATAATGAGTTAAAATTTTATCCAGATGTTATGATTTTGACAGCACTGTTATGATTTTTACTACTTACCTTGTTATCAAATTATTCTGTCATGACACGGCTATTATGTAAGTTCTAAACATGTGCTTCTCTTGTGGTATAAATAGAAATATGCCTCGTACAAGAGCAAAACCCGCAACATCAACACCAGCCATGACCCCAGCCGCTATTCAAAAGTTGATTGCTGATAGTGTCGCAGCAGCACTAGAGACTCAAGCAGCTGCAATGGCTCGTGCGAGCAGCACGAATAGACCAACCGGAGAGAACGAGGTGGCCGTGGTCCGCAAATGCACCTACAAGGATTTCATGGCCTGCAAGCCCACCTACTTCAAGGGAACTGAAGGAGTGACCGAGCTCGCCCGATGGTTCGAGCGTACTGAGATGGTTTTTATGAGAAGCGGTTGTGCTGACGACTGCAAGGTCACATTCGCTACAGGGACCCTTTTGGATGATGCCTTGTCTTGGTGGAACTCTACCGCCCAGAACATGGGTATAGAGGAAGCCTACCAAATTTCGTGGGCCGAATTCAAACAAAAGATGTTGAAGAAGTACTATCCCCGTACTGAAATAAGGAAGTTGGAAGATGAGTTTGATCGTTTGACGATGAAAGGGTATGATTTTAGGACTTACGATCGCAGGTTCCAAGAGCTTGCCTTACTATGCCCCGCTAAGGCGTCAGACCTCGAGAAATTGCTAGAAAGGTACCTCGAGGGGTTGCCTCGAAACATTGAGGGTAATGTCACCGCGTCTAAGCCTCAAACCCTAGAGGAGGCTATGGCAATTACTCAGAGGTTGATCGAGCGAGAGATAAAACGCGGACAGGGCCAAGGAAGTAATGACAACAAACGTAAGTTTGATGACCGCAGGAGCAACAACCACAACAACTCTCACAATAACAACAATGTCAACAATCACCACAACAACAACCGCAACTACAACCACAATAACAATCAGAACTACCAACAGAACCGTAACCACCATCACAACCGGCAAAACCGCCAACAGGAAGCCGCCAGGGCTTATATTGCCGCACCCGCTGGAGCTGGAGGTTATGCTGGACCCGCTCCTATGTGTAACCGCTGTAAGCTGCACCACAATGTGCCCTGCTTCGCTAAGTGTGGAAAATGCCAAAGGACCGGCTACAAAACTCAAGACTGCAAGGCCACCGGCGCCAACTTGCAACCCGTGACAGTAGTGTGCCATGGATGTGGCGAAAAGGGGCATTACAAGAACCGGTGCCCTAACCAAACTGACAACCAGAACATTAACGCTCGGGGGAGAGCATTTGTGATGGAAAGAGGAAATGCGCAGGAAGACCCAGACGTAGTCACCGGTACGTTTTTACTTAACAATCACCCTGTTAAAGTTTTATTTGATTCGGGGGCCGATAAAAGTTTTGTATCTACTTCGCTTGCGTCATTACTTAACATCCACCCGACCGAACTACACACCACCTATGAAATTGAACTAGCCAACGGAGAACTAGTAAGCACAAATACCGTAATCCAAGGTTGCACCCTACTATTACTCAACGAACCTTTCGATATCGATCTCATGCCGATCAAGCTTGGCAGCTTCGACGTGGTCATCGGCATGGACTGGCTATCCAAGAACCGTGCTAGAATCATCTGCGACGAGAAAGTCGTCCACATCCCTTTTCAAAGTGAAACCCTAATCATCCGTGGTGAACGGAGTAAGACCCGTCTCGGCATCATATCATACGTCAAAACGGTAAAGTACATCGATAGAGGATGTCACGCCTTTTTGGCACAGATGACAGAAAAGAAGTTGGAGGAGAAGCGACCTGAAGATGTGCCTGTAGTAAAGAACTTCCCCGAAGTATTTCCCGATGAGTTGCCCGGCCTTCCACCCGTCCGCCAGGTGGAATTCCAGATCGACTTGGTGCCAGGAGCGGCACCAGTGGCGCGAGCACCCTATAGGTTGGCGCCGTCCGAGATGAAAGAATTATCCGAACAACTGCAAGAATTATTAGACAAAGGGTTCATTCGACCTAGTTCCTCACCTTGGGGAGCTCCGGTGCTATTTGTCAAAAAGAAGGACGGATCCTTCAGAATGTGTATTGACTATCGTGAGTTGAACAAACTTACAATAAAGAATCGATACCCATTACCCAGAATCGATGACCTTTTCGATCAGCTTCAAGGATCGAGCGTTTACTCTAAGATAGATCTGAGATCGGGCTATCACCAACTAAGAGTCAGGGAAGAAGACATCCCTAAAACGGCTTTCAGGACACGATACGGCCACTACAAATTCCAAGTAATGCTATTCGGCCTAACTAACGCACCAGCTGTGTTTATGGACCTAATGAACCGAGTGTGCAAGCCTTATTTGGACAAGTTCGTAATCGTGTTCATCGACGACATCCTTATTTATTCCCGAAATAAGGAAGAGCATGCAGAGCATTTAACAAGTATCTTGGAACTACTCAAAAAGGAGAAATTGTACGCCAAATTTTCCAAGTGTGATTTTTGGATAGAGAAAGTACAATTTCTTGGACACGTGATTGATAGCAAGGGTATTCACGTGGACCCCGCAAAGATCGAAGCGATCAAAAATTGGGCATCTCCTACAAACCCCACGGAGATACGTCAGTTTTTAGGTCTTGCAGGGTACTATCGTAGATTCATTGAAGGTTTCTCAAGAATCGCCAAACCTTTGACAGAGTTGACGCAAAAGAAGAAAAAGTTTGACTGGGGAGAAAAACAAGAATCGTCACTCCAACTCTTAAAACAAAAGCTTTGTTCCGATCTTGGCACTACCAGTGGGTAGCGAAGACTTCGTGGTGTATTGTGATGCATCATGCCAAGGTTTAGGCGCGGTATTGATGCAAAGGAGCAAGGTTATCGCATATGCTTCTCGACAACTCAAAACCCACGAGAAGAACTATACCACCCATAATCTCGAATTAGGAGCAGTAATATTTGCTCTTAAACTGTGGAGACACTACCTGTATGGCACCAAGTGCACAGTGTTTACAGATCACAAAAGCCTACAACACATTCTAGACCAGAAGGAGTTGAACATGAGACAACGCCGATGGTTGGAATTACTCAGTGACTATGATTGCGAGATTCGCTATCACCCTGGGAAGGCAAATGTTGTGGCAGATGCCTTAAGTAGAAAGGAGCGAATTACACCTCTTCGAGTCAGATCTCTAGGAATGACACTTATATCACCGCTTCCATCAAAAATCCTTGAGGCCCAGACAGAAGCTCTCAAGGAAGAGAACAGACCACAAGAGAAAATCTACGGTATGCCAGAAAGTGAGAATGGCTTCGTAAAGAAATCAGACGGAAGGTTGTGTTTCAAAGACCGAAGTTGGATTCCACTCTATGGGGGAATACGAGATCTCATCATGCATGAATCTCACAAGTCTAAATATTCCATTCACCCAGGGTCTGATAAGATGTATCAGGATCTCAAGAAACTTTACTGGTGGCCAAACATGAAAGTTGACATCGCCGAGTATGTCGGAAAATGTTTGACGTGTTCACGGGTAAAGGCTGAGTGTCAAAAGCCATCCGGTTTGTTGGTACAACCCGAGCTTCCGATGTGGAAGTGGGAAAGGATTACAATGGATTTCATCACAAAATTACCTAAGACGCCAAGAGGATTTGATACCATTTGGGTCATCATTGATCGCCTTACCAAATCCGCGCATTTTCTACCAATAAAAGAAACCGACGAGATGAGCACCCTTGCACAACTATATTTGAAAGAAATAGTCTCACAACATGGAGTGCCAATTTCCATTATCTCGGATCGAGATAGCCGTTTCACGTCAAACTTTTGGCAGTCGTTACAGAAAGCATTGGGTACTCGCCTGGATATGAGTACTGCATATCACCCGCAGACCGACGGTCAGAGTGAGAGGACTATTCAAACCTTGGAAGACATGCTCCGAGCATGTGTGATCGATTTTGGTAAGGGTTGGGATAAACACTTACCCTTAGCAGAATTCTCGTACAACAACAGCTATCACGCTAGCATCAAGGCAGCTCCATTTGAAGCCCTTTATGGCCGGAAATGTCGATCACCAGTTTGTTGGGCAGAAGTCGGAGATGCACAAATCACGGGACCCGACATCATTCAAGAAACCACTGATAAAATCGTGCAAATCAAACAACGTCTACAAGCAGCACGGGACAGGCAAAAGAGTTATGCCGACGTAAGGCGAAAACCCATGGAATTTCAAGTGGGGGATAGAGTTATGTTGAAGGTGTCCCCTTGGAAAGGAATGGTTCGATTTGGGAAACGTGGAAAGTTGTAACCTCCCACTATTTTCTTTACGAGTATTATACACTAATCAAAGTCTATTATATCATTTCAATATTGTATAACACTTGTGACAACAACGAACACTTGATTCAACGAATATACTATTACGGATAGTCACGACAAAAATTGTTATTCACCTATACACTCGGAACGATGCTCACACACACTTGCCACGATAGTCCAAATCGCGAAATATTAAATGTTTTCATAATAACGCGTGTCATTATTTTCATACTCGACCAACTCCCGAACTCTCGAAAATAACTCACGTAAATATATAATCAAAAAAAAATTACTACACTTAATTTAACTAACCTAAACGGGCCTTAACCCCTTGCCTCAGCCCACCACCGAAACCCACTCGACAAGTCAATGGGCTCACCCATCTCTCTCGGCCCACTTAACCACCCTGGCCCAAGCTTAATTTTAGTTTATTTCTTCCTTTCTGTTTTGGAACCAACGAGCAAGAGCAACACAAAACGACCCCGACATTTCCTATATCTCACCAACAACATGTCGATGTTATTACCTATCTTGATTTACCCCGCACCCGAGAATCACGTCCAATAATTATTTTTATTCATCTCATACGAATGCTACACTAAAAATCCCCAAGGCTAGGTGTGTAATCCACTCGACACATTGGAAATCAACTCGCCCCAAAACTTTTATTTTTGCCAAATCATTTCGACTTATCACCACCTTAAACAATCATACAAAAAAAAATAATTAGTCACATTCGAACTTGCTCGAACTCATTGACCCTCGATACATCACACGAGCAAACAAAATCGAACTTCATATACTTACTTTCTTTTTTTTTACCAACGAGTGAATGAAATTTCCCCCATGAAACACTCCCCATGAATTAAGCTGACGAGAGAGGTCAAATGGTGGAAGAAAATAGTTCCCTAATATTTAATATGTCCTGCCAACTACAGGAACTATGTCTTGGAAATAATTCAAACTCAATACTATATATACGTACTCTACTTCCTCGTTTCATGCATCACCTCCAAAACTCCCTACAATTACACGACCTACTACTGCTCGAGCGGAGTTAAACCATTCTCACTTTAGACACCATTCGAAGTAGCTCAAGTCCACTCTTGTCCACCCACGACTAGCATTCGAACCAGGCGAGTGAAACTGCCGTGTCCACATCCCATCCCACTCGACGTTCACCACCTTTAAGGTGTCGTAAGCATTCTCGACCCCTAACTCCTTTTATACGAACATGCATGCATACAATGTCACCTTCATTTCGTGTTCATACGTGTGATATATATATACATGCGACATATACACCTAGATATATTTACGTGACACGCCACCTTTATGGAAGGCCTAGGGGTCACGTACGCATTGTCACGAATCCATTTTACATTTCATGCATCATTTGACTCATCCTTAATCATTTCTCTAACTCATGCACACGACCAGATTCAAAAAATGAAAAAGATAAAAACTTGTTATTTCATGTGAGCAATTCGACTATAGTAGCTAGAAAATACCCCGATATCTTACCAAACTCAATAACGAGCATGTCATATTTTTATACAACCTAATAGACCACCCAACAAGATATTAGTTTCGTGTTTTAACCTTACAAAAATAATAACCCCTCGACACCTTAATTTGGCCGAAATGTTTTTGTAAAAACTCGATCACTATGAAGTTTAAGAATAAGCCGAGTGGGCTTATAAGCCCATTAAGCAAAAATAAGCTATTCTGATCGAATAAGCTATACAAACAAGTTTTCTAGGATGAAAATAAACTTCGGAAAAATTTTCATAAATACTCTAACGATTTTTGTGAAAAGGACTAAAAATGTAACGCGTCGTCACTTATAGGGACTAAAAATGTAAAACTGTGAAAACTTGGGTCAAAACTGTAAAAAACAGAAACCATAGGACCAAAAATGCTAAAATAATAAATTCCAAACTCATATTGTATATTGGGACGAGTGGAGGACCATTAAGGAAAATATTATACAACGAGGACCAACGGTGCAACGCTAACGCCGTTAGCATAAAAAGTGAAAACTGACGAAGGACTTGGACCAAGGACTATAACTGAGAATCTAATATTTAATTTCCCGCTTTTCATATTCATTGCATTGCATCTCGGAGTCCTCATTGTAAATTTCATAATCATATATATACATATATATATATATATATATATATTTATGCTTATACATATATATACATCATTTCTAAATTTCGTGCATACCATTTAGAGTACGTGGTTTGTTATCATTACACCAATAAACCTTTTATTTCTAAAACTCTTCGCGACAATCACATTTAGACTATCACAACACTAAAACTTATCGTACTATCTAGGTTGTGTGTTGGAGCCGTTCCTTGACCGTAACTGAAATCTCTACCACTACCACTGTACTACTAAGGTGAGTTCATAGTCCCACTTTTACTATGTTTTCAAATCCCGTGGGGAGATACATGCTACTAAACTGAACACAAGTATTTTTCTGTATGCTATTCTGATTAATATTGCCAAAGTTATCACTTGTCAAAAAGTCCCTCATATCATGAACCATTAATCACTTGCGAGTGAACGCGAATTCGGTGAATAGATCTATTGGCAGTTGACGCCCCATTTGAGTTGCTGGGTAAGTAACCAAATGCACTTTATTCGAATAAACTAAGGAGCCTGACAAACTCCCATTACACGAGGGCATTATCACCTACACCATTTCATGGTGTGGGATTTATTATATTACACCCGATGTTAAGGTTTGCGTGTCATGAGGCTTAGGGCAATATATATGTATATATTACACTGCGATACTACTGTTTTTACTACTATGGGCTTGTGTTCAACTATTACAATTTAAACACTATGGATTCACTCAACATTCATGTTGACCTTTTTAGCATGTTTATCTCAGGTAACTGACACGGGCAAATCGGGCACGGAGTTTGGCAAATGACCCCTCTCATGGACCATGTTTAATAAAGTTATCATTTGTTTTTATCAGAAACTATTTTAATTGTAACTCTGAATTTATCGTAAAACTTCCTTATGTCATGTTATGTTAAATTCATGAAATGATAACTGAACTTTTATAAAAACGTCTCTTTCGAGTCGTTTTCTATGGTTATGACAATGATCCGAGAAGTAATACCCCAATTAGTCTTCCGCTGCTTACTTACAAAAATTGGGGGTGTTACAGTTGCCATGTCAAGTTTTGCCTCCAGCATCCTTAATTTTGTCCCTAGCACCTGTTTTTGTGCCTCCAGCACCTGTTTTTGTGCCTCTAGCAGGTTTATTCTAAGATCTTTTTCATGACAGTTTGAGCACCTTGTTGGAGCAGATCCAGAACCGCTTGATGTTGAAGCTCCGAGAGAACCGGTCATCATTTTGGCGAGTCGTTCCTCTTTCCATAAAAAAAATCACATCCATGGTCTGTTGTCCCAGGTTGTTAAAGAGTAAAAACTATTATTTTTAACAACTAACCAAATTATTCATATAATACACGAAAAAGTATGTAATTGTTCACCTTCGAGAAAGGACACGCATAGTATAGTTTACCACGGGAGTAAGATCTACGCGATTCTCGCAGAATCACGTCTCCTCGTCCACAGGGACAAGGAAAAGCTGCAAATTCTGCCATCTTCTTCACCATGATAACAGTGTGTGTTTGTGGTTGTGAGGTTGAGTGGTTTTGAGTGGTTGAATCGTGACCGGGGTGGCCCGATCTACAAGTTGAGGTGATAAAATGTGGTGGTCATAAAAAGATTTCGACGGCCGAAAACTGCTGGTGTCGCCAGAAAACGGAAACTGCTAGAGAGAGATAGAGAGAAAGATATATAGTGAGATGAGTGTGTGTGAGAGTTTTTATTAGTTAGATAAGTGTGTGTGTGTGTGTGTGTGTGTGTGTGTGCGCGCTTATATTGTGAGGATAAGTTGTTAGGTAGGAAAAATTTGGTGGGAAATTCTGGCATTGGGACGACAATGTCGTCCCATTTTGTTCATAAAAATTTAGTAGGTATAGCAGAACGCAATTCTCTCATCCACGGTTGAATTTTTCGGGTCGGGTTTTTTTTTTTAATTCAAATTAGGCAAGATTGTCTCGTTTTTGAACCCGATTTATTTTTTATTTATTTAGTATTAATTAAATAATTCAAAACAAGATTACAACTTCTATTTAAATAATTTTAATTTATTTAGATATATTTTTTAATTAATTTAAATCATTATTTATTTATTTAGCATAAATTAAATAATTAAAATCATTTTTAGTATACAAAAGATAAATGAAAAAAAAAAGTTACGTAAGGAACGACAATGTCGTCCCTTTGGTTTACACCAAAATTTTTCACGAAAATTGAACGAACCCGCCATGAATTAACTGATCCCGCCACAACAATTGGGACGACATTGTCGTTCCTAAATTAAAAACAAAGGAGCTGAAAAAAAAGGAAAAAAATCCACACCCTTTGGTACGACAATGTCGTGCCAAAGGTGATTAAACAAAGGCGAAAAAAAAGCCCACAAGAAAAAACCCACACCCTTTGGTACGATAATTTCGTCCCATTGGGCTCAATTATTGATAGTCAACAACCAGCATCGATCTGTTCATTCCTGCTCACATTATCAAAAAAAAAAAAAAAAAAAAAAAAAAAAAAAAAAAAAAAAAAAAACGCCCCTATTCATCTTCTTCTTCAATTCCACACCACCATAACCAAATTAATACCACATTCGACACCACTATCACCTCAAAACACCAATTACACACGCACCACTGTGCACAATTTGTTTAATTTTTGTTAATTTGGTTTGTGTAAAGGTATGAATTTTTTGTTAATTTCATTTTCTTAATTTGTTTTGTGATTGATATTCCCATGTTTGATAATCTTTGTTTCTATTTTGTGTTGTGTTTGTGTTGGCGTTAGATGGCAGCAGCAGCACCACCTCCGTGAACCACCACGGCAGCAGCAGTACCGCCGTGAAAGGTAGGTTTTTTTTTTTTTTTTTTTTTTTTTTTTTTTTTTTTTTTTAATTTAAAGGTATGTTTTTTTTATTGTGTTAAAGTGTTTTGGTACGACAATGTCGTCCTCAAAAGTTATGGACAGCCGGGACAAAGTTATGGACCACCTCTAGCTTGTGTTTTTTTTTATTGTGTTAAAGTGTTTTGGTGATGTAAGATTGTGTATTTAAGATAGTATATTGTAAACAGCCGGGACAAATTAAAGAAACTTTTGTTAGACATTGTAGTAAAGTTTACAAGTATTGATGTGCTAAAATGAAGTTGGTATTAATTTAGGTTGTTTTTTTTATGTGTATGTTTTTTGTTAGCCAGGACAGCCGGGAGAGCCGGGACAACACCTCTTTTCCTCTTTTTCTCTTTTCTTCTCTTCCTCTATTTTAGCCGCGAACTAGGTATATAATTTAATTACTCTTATGATATTGTAATTTGGTTAGTATAATTGTTAAACTTATGTGAACTGTAATTTTTTTTATGAAATGTATGTTTGTGTAGGACCATTGCAAAAGCACCACCTCTCTATCTTTCTTCCTTTCTTCTTCTCTTTGAGCCGTGTACCAACTGTGACATCTAGTATGTTTTCTTTATTTCCATATTTTGTTTTTGTTTATCAGTATGTAATTTAATTAGTAATGTATTTGTTATTAGAATGATATTGTATTGTTAAACTTATGTGACTTTACAGATGGCGTGTGTAGGTCCCCAATCACACGGCGGGGATGCCGGTGGTGATCCACCACCACCACACCGGCCCTATTTTACTACGCCGGGCTACTGTTTTGGTAAGAAATTGTGATTTTTATTTGAAGTTTTTTATTGATAAAACTAAATTTTTTTTACTTGTATTTTCACGAGTCAATAACTTATATTTGTAGCTTCGGTTCCGAGTGTGACCTCAAATCGGGTCATAAGGAGGGCGTTCAAAGCGAACGGTAATCGGCCTTTGCCCATCAGCTTTGACATTGATGATCTAGGTACCTTTACAGCTGTGGGCACGTGGGCAACGCAGTTCAGTAGTCTTTTAAGGGAACTAGTTAGTCCACTTCCTTTTGACTGCAACCAATGGGAGCAGATTCCGGAGCCTTTTATGGCTCACATATTTCCTGCACTCGAGGTATTAATTGTTTATTATATTTGTATTCTTATCGTTATCGACTGTTTAGATATGCGTGCTATATTTAAATTGTTTGTTTATTTAAATGCGTATATTTTTTTGCAGACTTATTTCGATCTCACGCCTTGGTTAAACAGGCTGGACAAGGTGAAGATTAGGCAGTGTGAGTACACGGTTGGGGAACGGATACGTACTGGGATTGGGCTTCAGCTGCGGTCATTATGGCGCAAACATAAAAACAGGATAAAAAAAGCATACTTTGACACACAACCGGAACCCGAGACGGCAAAGCAGAATCCGCCGCCGTCGACAGTGTGGGGTAGCAGAAGCCAAGCGGAGTGGGGGTCGTTGATCGACTGGTTTTGTGATCCGAAACGAATGGAGAGATCTGCAAAAAATGCAGAAAACCAGTCAAAGAACAAGGCTAAAACCCACCAAGGGAGGAAGTCGTTCGTACAAGGACGAACCGAGCGCGTAAGACTCATTATAATTTTTTGATTTTCAATTGTCTATATAATGTTTATATATAACTCGTTATTAATTTATTTTATGTTGTATGTATAGCGGGTTGCGAAGAAAGGGCAGAATGAAGAACTCGTGGAGACGTTCAGGATAGGCCATACAACAAAAGATGGTGTCTTTACAAGTGAAGAAAACGAGACGGCTTATGTAAGTAATTTATCTCCTAACATGCGTAATTAATATCAAGTTACTTGTTTTTTTTAACTTACCTCTTTTTAACATACTTTTTTTTTTGACTTACACAGCATTTGATGAAGGATCTGTGGCAACAAGTTAAAGCCGGTACGGCCCCGTTGATGACTGAGAAGCAAGTACTCGATAAGACCGCCCACAGTAACAATCGGCAAAATCTTAAGGGCGTTGGCAGGCTAATGCCGGGCGGCGGCAAAGCTTCAGCGAGGTACCCATATTATCCTCTTGGGCGAAACTTTGCTACTCAGGAGGAAGTGTCGGCGGTGTTAAGACGAAAGCAACTAGAGAATGACTTGTTGAGGAGGCAAAATGAAATACTCCTACTTCAGCAGCAACAGATGCAGTCTCGATAAACCAACTTCGAATCTATGTTTGGCCAGTTTGTCAGCCACTACAACAACAACAACAACAACCCAGGTAATCCGTTTCCTGTTGACTTTTCCAGATTTTCACCAAATCCCCCATTTCCCCCATTTCCCAACCCTAATTCCTTCGACAATTGTTATCGACCCGTCTTTCCCAACTCTACTACATGCCCGGGTACTAGTTCTAACCCGGATCATAGTGTTAATTATTCCGCCCCGACACCCGACCTTAACCAATATATACGACAAACTAATCCTCATATGAGCCACATTCCCGAGAATTTTAGTGCTAGTGGTGGTGAGGAGGAGCGGGAGGAGGAGAAGGAGGGGGAGGAGGAAGAGGAGGGGGAGGAGGAGGAGGGGAGGAGGAGGAGGAGGGGGAGGAGGAAGAGGAGTGGGAGTAGGCGTAGTTTAATTTGTATCGTATTTGTTATTAGTTATGTAATACTAGAATCTATTGCCAAATATTGGTTTGTTTTTGTATTAAGTTTGTATTTGTTAGTTTAATTTGTATCGTATTTGTCGAATTTAAGTCATATATGAGTAATTTGGTATTGTATCATGATGCGTAGGGATTGCACCAGGCTTTACCTCTCTAGGGATCTTGAGAAGCTTACAACCCCCACCAGGCAGTGTACCTGATCGTTGTAGTATAGTATAGTGACAAGTACCGGGGGATTGATCATTCAGCTAGGAATAGTGACGCTAGGATTAGAAAACCTAAATACTAATTCTAAAGATGAGGGATGATTATTTTTGTATTTTAATATTTTTTAGAAAGCAAGTAAAAATCTCGGGTTTTAAGGATTTGGGCGGAATTAGTTGTTAGTCAACTAACCCAATACTAAAGATGCAATAAAAATAAAATACTAGAAATGAAAATAAAACTAAATTAAACTAAGGTTGTGAGCAATAAGTGGAGAAATTGTGTTTACTTAGATTTCACTACTCCCTAGATATCTTTTACACGTTAATTACTTGTTATAGTTGCGTGGATGATGGATTGTATTCCTTAATACCATTCATGGGGTGGCGCACTTAATTCCCCAATCCTATGAGTGCCTACTTCACTCCTATGTCGAGCCGGCTAAGAAGCTCCTAACATGGGATCATTAGAATTTACTCATGCATTAAATACAACCAAGAAAACCTAGTGCACATCGGTTCATGTTTCCTAAGACGTTCAAGCATGTTACCATTTGGAGATCTGCCAGTTTTCTTAAGCCTAACATCGAAATCATTCATCCAATACAACCATAAACAAGTAATCAACACATAATCAACATCTAGGTTTCATTAGATCTAAGCAAACACAAGATAAATCTAGCCTAACATGGTGGAATTAAGACAAGTACAAGATATAGACAACCAACACATAGACATATTGATTGAATTAGAAGAACACTTATCTCAATTACACATGTAAGGGTTCAAGGGCTGAAAACCCTTGAAAAACCTGTAAAAATCGTATATGGTTCGGCCTTAGGGTTTCTCCAAACTTGTTCCTTTTAATGAATGAAAATTAGAAAACTATATATAGGAAATTGAGGCTGACGGCGTCAAGACCAAATAGGTGACGCCGTCATCTCGCCGCCAAAAGAATTCTCGGACTGCCTTGATCTACATCTGACGCCGTCATGTATTAACTTTTTCCAGGCCGTCACCTCTTGACGCTCTTCCTTGTGACGCCTTCATTTCAGTACTGGGCCGTCATGAAATTTACTCTTGACGCCGTCAGGTTGGTACTCTTGACGCCGTCACCTACTGTTCCCAGCTTGGAAAATTAAGTCTTGGCGTTTTCTTCACTTTTATTCTCCAAAAACGTCCGAATTGCTTCCTTTTCCAAATTTCACTCCCAAAGTACCTAAAATCACAAAAGGAACGATTTAGGGCAATATTTGATCAAATAAATTCAATTCCGGGCTTAAATGACCCCCTAAAAGTGGTTCATTTTTCGCCTCATCATATACCCTTACACTTGAGATTTGCTTGTCCTCAAGCAAATGCGCTTTTATTCTACTCAAAATACAAGTTAGGGGTCATTTAACACTAATATAAAAGTAATTACAGCAAATAATCGTTCCACTAAAGACCAAAGACAAGCACGGAGGTCATATACAAGCACCTCATAAATAGTGTTTAGATACTCACATCTCTCGGGTGTAATAAAGTATAAATTACAATATGGAAACGGAAGATATCTCTCACTACCTGTCATAGAAAAATAGATTACCATAGGCTTGGGAAAGGATCAAACCTCCACCACATGGCGTAAGCACCTAGGATAAACTATCAAAGAGGTCTTTTTAAAGGGTTGTAACGTTAGGTGTAGGGATATGAAATACACGGTTTTGTTGGATAAAGGCAGTCTTTACTGGTGGCGAGTTAACAATCTTGGTCAATTACATGTACAATATGGCGTTGCTAAGCCAAGACTAGACTCGATTTAAGCTAATAAATGAAAAATAACAAAAAACATAAAATGAAACGGGATGGTAGTCCGTATGTTTTTTCTCTCTTTCTTTTTCTAATTTTTTTTTCTTGATTTTTTTTCCATTTTTTTTTTTTTTTTTTTTTTTTTTGCATACACTTTTACCCCACCATCCAAAATAATACATCATAAGGAATGAACATTCCCCTTACACTTGAATTTTTACATACTTTACAATAAACTAATCTAATGACTCAAATTAAGAAAATCAAAACACTTGGAGCACTTTTAAGATTAACGCACATATGGGGGTAATAATATTATGTTCTTCCCCATTACTCCATAAAATGAGTACTTTACCCATGAGTCTCAATCGTCCCAAAACAATATGTACAAGGATATGACTCGACTTAGCAACCATGTAATCAATTAGATAGTTAACTTAGGGTTTAAAAAATAACAATAATGCACTAAAAATGAGTGCATACACGGAAGGCTAAGGCTATTTGGGTGTACATTATAACACGGGTTTAACACAAGGGTGATCCTAATGCCTCTTATCATGTAGTAAATCCTACTACACGAATGTAGTCTCACTAGCGGTCTCGGGATGCATCACTAACGCAAGTTCTAGAATCTAAATGCTACCGGTACACTCATAAGCACTAATAGTAAATGCTTTTCCTATCAAATCTAAAGGCGAACCTCACATATTTTGGTAGAAAATTTTTCTGAATATACGGTTTTGTGCTAGTCATACAATCTCCTATCCATGAGACGCTTGCTATGGCTAAAGTTTCACTCCTAAATGTTGTAAAAAAATTTAAATTTGGCGCTAAAATTACACTAACAAGTATTTCTCATAGTTTTATTACACATCTACCATTAAACAAACAAACTCAAGCGAAAGTCTATATGTAAGGTATCATCGTTTTACCCTCCCCTTACACTTAAGATGAACATTGTCCCCAATGTTCAAGTAAAGAATGTAAAAGTGAAAAAGTAAAAAGAATGAAATCAAATACTCCCCTGATTCGCTCGGTGTGGATAATAAGGTGGCCAGGTTAAATCTTCCTCCAAGAAAATGAACAATCAAAGCTGCCCTTCCAGAATAATAAATCATCTTCTTGTCATAAATAACCTGTAAATCCTGAGAAAACAAACAAAGCAACCTCACATAAAATCGGCGGGAATCTATATAAGTTACTAAATCCTAGAAAACAAAGTAAGATATAATGCTTGTGGAATGAAGTTTGCAGATTTCCTGGAGATTATAAAACTTAATAATTAAACAAAAACTTTAAGACTCCGTTAGAAAAACAAAACCGGTAAAATTTCCAGATTTTTACACGTGACGCCGTCAAGAGTAAACTCGTGACGCCGTCAGAAGTGACCTGCAGAAATTCTTATGTTAAGTTTCCGGAAAAATTTTGGAAAAACTTGGTCCTACTTCCTGGAAAATCCTTCAAAACTTCATTATGACTCAATACAAGCATTTGACTCTAACAATTACGAATATACATGTCCATTTAATATTGTGGAGAATCATGATCGGTTTGTTTCTTAAAAACATATTTGGGGTTTCCCCTTACACTTATCTTTTGAAAAAATACTTTTAGGTGGAGTTAAGACTAGGTCAAAACAACAAAGTAAAGTATTTCCACTATTTAGCTTAGAAACATGATCTACCAACAATAAAAATAAAGCATGCATACGGAAACAAATAACAAACAAACAAACAAAATAAAATCAAACAAAATGAAGAATGTCACCATAAGCACATTCAATTATTTCAAATAAACGTAATCATAAAAAAAATTGTTCAAGGCCAACAGAGTCCACATCCTAAACTATTACAGTACCAATTGTTTCAAATTACACAACCATCAATAAATTGTTCAGAAATAACAGACATCAATAAAATCACTGGGGAGGAGGACCAAAACGGTAGTCATAGCCAGGAGGGAGGTGTCCTGTGTACCCATAGGGAGGGTAGTCTGTCTCACGACCGGGGAATGGGTCAATCTGCAGATGAGGCTCAAGCTGATTACGGGTGGAGAGGTGCTGCATCTGGCGGATGGTATGATCATACATCCAATCAAAGCGCTGGTCAGTGGTGGTCCGCCATGCATCCACCTGACCTATCCAGGCTCCCTGGTGTGCCTGCCAGTCTCCCCGACTCATGTGTCGGTAGTAGTCAGCTTTCCCCTCCTCATACCTAATGCTGCTGGGGCACTCCCTCATCATCATCATCATCCTCATCATCAGGTCCCCCTGCCATATACCAGTTATAGGTCCCATTCCTCATCAGCATCACGATGCTCATCTGCCTGAGGGATTTAGCCCTCACTACCATACAAGCCCCACAGTCGCTCAAGTATCCCATGATCGGAGAAGTAAGAAGATCATAGGAACGAGCCAACCGGGTCACGAACATCCCCCCATACACCTTATTGATATCCCTCTCACCCACACTGGTCCTCAAATAACTAGCTACCCAAAATGGGATGTTGCAATAAACATCCGCTGAAAAGATGGTGTACAGGTAGAAAAGATCTGAAGCAGTGACACGGTGAGTGGTGCCATGACGTCCTGACAGGCTGTATGTGATGCATCTGTGGACCAACCTAACTATGGGGTCCCTGATTGATGTTGCCCCAGTAGTCGAGGTGTAAACCCCGTCCCCAATGGTCGGCCAAACAGTGACACACCTCATATCACTCCTCAAAGTCTCCCCATTCAACAACCTCTGCATAAAACCTCCATCAACAGCCTCCTCCCTAGTATACAACCCTATCCTCCAACCAAACTCAGTAACCGAACATGATCGCACTTCCCTTCCTAACCTAAAATAGATAGTGGTGCCCCCATGTCTGTCCTAGCCTCAGCCTGATCAAAATGGAAGGTCGTAAAGAACTCCCTCACCAACTCACTATACACCATCTCCCTAATCCTAAACAACCTCTCCCATTGAGGACCCGCAAAACCATCAGTGTGGATCCTCCCCAGAAACGCAGCTTCCAACCCTTGGGACCTAAGAAACTCCCAATCAACCACGGCCCCAGAATCAATGCTGACGAGATCGCTTGCTCATTTTCCTGGAAAAAGATAGAGCGAACGGAAACAATTAGAACGAGAATTTCATTGATTTTTGCTGTCAGACACATCTGCCGCCGTCAGGAGGAGGTCCTGACACCGTCAGACCCAGCAGAATCCGAATTATGCATTTACGAGGGAAAAATCAATTTTCAAACTCTTAACCCATTACCCAAACGCTCCTTTAATCAGAAAACATGGGTGGGGGGTCAAAAAATTCGTGGCATGAATGACTTTTCCTAAATTAACGCATGATTCGAGTGGAATAATCATCATCAAAGGGTAGCCCCATGATTACAAATCACCAAATGGATGGCATTACGATTTGTCAATGATGGGTCAAAAATGGGGTTTCGGGTGAAAGGGGTTTTCAAAATTGACTGATCCTGAGGACAATTGATCGAAAAAGATTGAAGAAAAACTACTTACCGAGTGGAGATTAGTCGCGAAAGATGTCGAATTGGAGGGTGGAGATTCGGAGTGGTAGCAGCACTTTGGGTGATGTTTTGTGGGGTATAAGTTGAAAGTGATTGAATTTGGGTTAATATTGCTGATTTAGTGAGGTGACGGCATCAAGGGTTAATATCTGACGCCGTCAGATGCCCGTATGAGGTGAGAAATGGAGTAATTCCACATTTAGTCCCTGCACTTTGTGTGAATAGCTAAACACAAGTAAAACAATGAGTAGCTATTCCATTAGTGAAGTCCACCAGGGTCGAACGTTTCATTATTGTCACGGAAAGAGGTGTGGTTGTAGAAAGGAGTGGGTGATGTTTTAGTTAAGTTGTAACCTTCGCACGGGTCATTGGTTTATACAAAGAGGTGTTGTTCCATAGAGGGTTTCAAATCTGTGGTGTTTTTGAGGTGTAACCCCTTCACACCGGGTTTAAAACCAAAAGAACGTCTCTTGCACAAGTTTGGGAGCGTGGTTTGCAAGCATCCAATGAAAATGTTATGAAATTGCGAATTCTTCTCTTCTTGAGGATGCTCACAAAAGTGGGAGGTGACTCATGGTGAAGCACTTGGGAAAGATTTCTCGTTATCCTTTTGGTCAAACACCAAAGGAGTTGAAACCTCGAAGACTTTTTCGATTTTTCTTGGTGCGGAATTTCCTTAATCTTCTCTTTGATCCTTGATATGAATTGGTCAGCTAAATCCATAAAAGCATTGCAAGTACTTTCCATGCGTGCTTCTAAGTGTTGGATTTGTTTTTCCTGATTATTAATGAAGGTTACCATTATCCCTTCGAATTCCTCTTGCAGTGAACGTTCAGGAAAATTATGGTTAATAACCGCATTCCCACGTAAATTAGGGTTCCAAATGGTTTTAGCACCAGGTTTCTCAATACTCATTAATTCTTCTACCTGCTTCTCGATACTTCCTAATAACTGCTCTTGGGTGGCGTGTGCGTAGTCAAGTTTTCCCTTGCTTGGAAACATCGGGTCCTCCCATCTTTCTTCTTCGTATTGTGTCAACCCCTCAAGAACTTTCCAGCATTCGTCAATGCTAAGTCTGTTTAGCTTGCCCTTGACTGCGTAATCTATAGCTCTCCTTGTTTGATAATTAACTTTATCGTAAAATATTTGAATCTGGAGCCATGGTTCAATGCCATGACGAGGGACTTTTCGGAGCATGTCTTTATATCGAGTCCATGCTTCGTAAAAAGATTCATTTTGACGTTGTTGGAACATCAAGATGTCATTTCTAAGCTTAGTAGTTCTCCCCGGTGGGAAAAATTGAGCAAGGAAACGAGTGGTGAGATCATCCCATGTGGTGATGGATCCCGCGGGTAAACGCTCAAGCCATTGACTAGCTTGATCCCGTAGAGAGAATTGGAATAGGCGTAATCGGGTTGTCTCTCTAGTTTCAACACCTAGGTCTATCGAATCTACGATTTTAAGGAAGTCCTTAAGATGTTGATTTGGATCTTCGGAATGAAGTCCATGGAATGCACATCCGCTTTGCACCAACTGGATGGTGTCAGATCGCAAGGGAGTCACATTGGCTCTGATGCGTGGGAATCACAACAGGCTTTACCTCTCGAGGGATCTCGAGAAGCTTACAACCCCCACCAGGCAGTGTACCTGATAGTTGTAGTATAGTATAGTGACAAGTACCGGGGGATTGATCGTTCAGCTTAGGAATAGTGTCGCTAGGATTAGAAAGCCTAAATACTAGTTCTAAAGGTGAGGGATAATTATTTTTGTGTTTTTATATTTTTTAGAAAGCAAGTAAAAATCTCGGGTTTTGGAAGAGTGGGTGGAATTAGTTGTTATTCAACTAACCCAAAACTAAGATGCAATCAAAATAAAATACTAAAAATGAAATTAAACTAATTATACTAAGGTTGTGAGCAGTAATTGGAGAAAATGTGTTTACTTAGACTTCACTACTCCCTAGATATCTTTTACACGTTAATTACTTGTTATAATTGTATGGATGACGGATTGTATTCCTTAATACCATTCATGGGGTGGCATACATAACTCCCCAATTCTATGAGCTCTTATCTCCTCCTACACCATGCCCAGCACAACTATAGGGATTGTAAACAGTGGCTCATGCATTAAATACAACCAATAAAGACCTAGTACGCCTTGGTTCATGTTTCTTAAGACGTTCAAGCATGTTACCATTTGGAGATCTGCCAGTTTTCTTAAGCCTAACATATAAAATCATTCATCCAAGACAAGAATAAACAAGTAATCAACACATAATCAATATCTAGGTTTCATTAGATCTAAGCAAACACAAAAGAGATCTAGCCTAGCATAATGGAATTGAGACAAGAACAAGATATAGACAACCAACACATAGACATATTGATTGAATTAGAAGAACACTTATCTCAATTACAATGCAAGGTATCAAGGGTTTGGAACCCTTGAAAAACCTGTAAAAGTTGCACCAAAATCGTCTTTAGGGTTTCTCCAAAACTTCTCCCCTTTAATGTGAAAAACTAGAAAACTATATATAGGAAAATGGGGATGACGGCGTCAAGAACAAAGGTGTGACGCCGTCATCTCGCCGCCAAATACTTCCTCAGACGGCCTTGATCTACTTCTGACGCCCTATGTGACGCCGTCATCAACTACGGATTTTTATTCTTGGGATTTTGACGCCGTCAGGAAGAACTCTTGACGCCTTCATGTACTGTTCCCAGCATGGAAAATTGAGATTTTGCCATTTTCTTCACTTTTATGCTCCAAAAATGACAAAAATGGCTTCTTTTCCAGAATTCACTCTCCAAGTACCTAAAATCACAAAAGGAACGATTTAGGGCAATATTTGATCAAATAAATTCGGATACGGGCTTAAATGACCCCTAAAAACGGATCATTTTTCGCCTCATCATATACCCTTACACTTGAGATTTGCTTGTCCTCAAGCAAATGCGCTTTTATTCTACTCAAAAGACAAGTTAGGGGTCATTTAACACTAATATAAAAGTAATTACAACAAATAATCGTTCCACTAAAGACCAATAGACAAGCTCGGAGGTCATACACAAGCACCTCACAAATAGTGTTTAGATACTCACATCTCTCGGGTGTAATAAAGTAATATAACATTATGAAAATGGAAGATATCTCTCACTACCTGTCATAGCAAAATAGATTGCCATAGGCTTGGGAAAGGATCAAACCTCCACCACATGGCGTAAGCACCTAGGATAAACTATCAAAGAGGTCTTTTAAAGGGTTGTAACGTTAGGTATAGGGATATGAATTACACGGTTTTGTTGGATAAAGGAAGTTTTACTGGTGGCGAGTTAACAATCTTGGTTAATTACGTGTATAAGATGGCGTTGCTAAGCCAAGACTAGACTCGACTTAAGCTAATAAATGAAAAATAACTAAAAACATAATATGAACATAGAATGAAACGGGATGGTAGTCCGTATGTTTTTTCTCTTTTTCTTTTCTATTTTTTTTTCTCTTTTTCTTAATTTTTTCGATTTTTTTTTTTTTTTTTTTTTTTTTTTTTGCATACACTCTTACCCTACCATCCAAAATAATACATCATAGGGAATGAACATTCCCCTTACACTTGAATCTTTACATACTTTATATTAAACTATTCTAATGACTCGAATTAAGAAAATCAAAACACTTGGAGCACTTTTAAGATTAACGTATATATGGGGGTAATAAATGATGTTCTTCCCCATTTCTCCATAAAATAAGTACTTACCCATGAGTCCCAATCGTCCCAAAACAATATGTACAAGGATATGACTCGACTTAGCAACCATGTAATCAATTAGAAAGTTAACTTAGGGTTTAACAAATAACAATAATGCACAAAAATGAGCGCATACACGGAAGGCTAAGGCGATTTGGTTGTACATTTAAGTGGGGTGTAACAAATTCTTCCTTTAAGTAAAATGCTTAAAGTTAGAAACGAAAAGATAGGCTCGGAGGGGTGTACTAGGGGTTTCGTGTACTAAAAATGAGTACAACGCTAAGGGTGTGGGAAAAATTAGTTGACTTAACTAGTCAAGTAGTATGACTTAAATGGTCAAGTAATTATGATACGGGTTTAACACAAGGGTGATCCTAATGCCTCTTATCATGTAGTAAATCCTACCACACGAATGTAGTCTCACTAGCGGTCTCGGGATGCATCACTAGCGCAAGTTCTAGAATCTAAATGCTACCGGTACACTCATAAGCACTAATAGTAAATGCTTTTCCTATCAAATCTAAAGGCGAACCTCACATATTTGGGTGGAAAAATTTTCTGAATATACGGTTATGTGCTAATCATACAATCTCCTATCCATGAGACGCTTGCTATGGCTAAAGTTTCACTCCTAAATGTTGTAAAAAAATTTAAATTTGGCGCTAAAATTGCACTAACAAGTATTTCTCATAGTTTTATTACACATCTACTATCAAGCAAAACGAACTCAAGCGAAAGTGCATATGTAAAGTATCATCTTTTTACCCTCCCCTTACACTTAAGATGAACATTGTCCCCAATGTTCAAGTAAATAATGTAAATGTGAAAAAGTAAATAGAATGAAATCAAATACTCCTCTGATTCGCTCGGTATGGATTATAGGTTGGCCAGGTTAAATCTTCCTCCAAGAAAATGAACCATCAAAGCTTCCCTTCTAGAATATAAATCATCTCCTTGTCGAACATAACCTGTAAATCCTGACAAAAATAGACAAGACAACCTCGCGTAAAATCGGCGGCATCCTATATAAGTTACTAAATCCTAGAAAACAAAGTAAGATATAATGCTTGTGGAATGAAGTTTGCAGATTTCTTGGAGATTATAAAACTTAATAATTCACAAAAACCATAAGACTCCATTAGAAAAACAAAACCGGTAAAATTTCCAGATTTTAACTCCTAACGCCGTCAAGAGTAAACCTCTGACGCCGTCAGAATGGACTTGCAGAAATTCTTATGTTAAGTTTCCGGAAAATTTCTGGAAAAACTTGGTCTTACTTCCTGGAAAATCCTGCAAAACTTCATTATGACTCAATACAAGCATTTGACTCTAACGAATACGAATATACATACTCATTTAATATTGTGGAGAATCATGATCGGTTTGTTTCTTAAAAACATATTTGGGGTTTCCCCTTACACTTATCTTTTGCAAAAATACTTTTAGGTTGGAGTTAAGACTAGGCCAAACAACATAGTAAAGTATTTCCACATTTTAATTTAGAGACATGATCAACCAACAATAAAAATAAAACATGCATACGGAAGCAAATAACAATCAAACAAATAAAATCACACAAAACATGGGTTGCCTCCCAAGAAGCGCTTTTCTTTATTTACGAGTCTTGTAGCTAGACTCAAGGTCATGGGTTACTACGTGACCTCATCATTGGTTCCACTCTCCGATTGTAGATATTCCTTGTAGAAACCAAGCACCTTTTTCTCAACCGCCCCCATAATCATTTGGGCAAATTCTTCATCGACTTTATACCTTGGTCCAAGGGCCAAGCAATCTTTGTAGTAAAGACTCCTTTTTTCCCATACATAGTCCATACCCTTTTTCTTATCCTTCTCATCAATATCCTCAAAAGCACTAACGTTGTCCTTATCCAAACGAGATATAAAGCGAAATTCTTTCATCCTATTGGGCATCCTATAAGTGATACTATCGGTGTTACTTGTAAATCGGATCGTGCCTTCTACCTCATCATATTCTAACTTAGACTCCTCAACAAATGGTTTGCCAAACACAACATTGGATAATCGACAATCAATAACATTAGCAAGATCCTCCACAATCGTAAAGTCGGTGACAAAAGTGAAATTACCAAAAAAGACACGTAAACCTTTAACTCTCCCGACAACGTTACAAACTCCACCGGGGTACTTGGGATCCCTTCTAGGTTCAAGTCTTGTTTTCACTATATCATTATAAACCGTTGAGGACATAATGTTGATTGGAGATTTAAAGTCAATGTAAGCATTGCTAATGTGCCTATATCCAATCATACATGGTATCTTAGCATTCTTAGGATCGCCTCTCTTGATCTTAGGTTCAATTATGGTGAAAGGAGATCGCGGGTTATCAATAAGATTATTATAATATGCAATCTCCTCCTTAGTAGGGTATAGATTAAAGTAGTCGTTAAGCTTCGGATCCATTTCCTCCTCTTCTAGTCCCTCAACAACATTCACAAAGTCATTAGGCCCTAGGTCCTTATTTTAATACAAGGCGGTTGCTAGGTCACTAAATGTATGTTCGAGTTCAATCTTAATCAACCTATTAAGCTCTCTAAGCTCCCTAATCTCACTCTCAATTTGTTCACGTAACACAGCCACTTCTCTAGGGGAAAGGGGTAGATTCGCGTTTTCCATAATGGTTAACGGAATAGTCAATGGGTTTAATTTACTAACAGCGGCACAAAGAAATGAGATAGACTAAAGAAAACCTAAAAATAAAAATAAAATCTTACTAGAAAGGAATCTAGCAAGTAGACCTAATAAAAAGAAATTCTAACCTAGACAATAACTATTCCCCGGGCTGCGGCGCCAAAAACTTGATGCGTGGGAATCGCAACAGGCTTTACCTCACGAGGGATCTCGAGAAGCTTACAACCCCCACCAGGTAGTGTACCTGATCGTTGTAGTATAGTATAGTGACAAGTACCAGGGGATTGATCGTTCAGCTTAGGAATAGTGTCGCTAGGATTAGAAAGCCTAAATACTAGTTCTAAAGGTGAGGGATGATTATTTTTGTGTTTTTATATTTTTTAGAAAGCAAGTAAAAATCTCGGGTTTTGGAAGAGTGGGCGGAATTAGTTGCTATTCAACTACACCCAAAACTAAGATGCAATCAAAATAAAATACTAAAAATGAAATTAAACTAATTATACTAAGGTTGTGAGCAGTAATTGGAGAAAATGTGTTTACTTAGACTTCACTACTCCCTAGATATCTTTTACACGTTAATTACTTGTTATAATTGTATGGATGACGGATTGTATTCCTTAATACCATTCATGGGGTGGCATACATAACTCCCCAATTCTATGAGCTCTTATCTCCTCTTACACCATGCCCAGCACAACTATAGGGATTGTAAACAGTGGCTCATGCATTAAATACAACCAATAAAGACCTAGTACGCCTCGGTTCATGTTTCTTAAGACGTTCAAGCATGTTACCATTTGGAGATCTGCCAGTTTTCTTAAGCCTAACATATAAAATCATTCATCCAAGACAAGAATAAACAAGTAATCAACACATAATCAATATCTAGGTTTCATTAGATCTAAGCAAACACAAAAGAGATCTAGCCTAGCATAATGGAATTGAGACAAAAACAAGATATAGACAACCAACACATAGACATATTGATTGAATTAGAAGAACACTTATCTCAATTACAATGCAAGGTATCAAGGGTTTGGAACCCTTGAAAAACCTGTAAAAGTTGCACCAAAATCGTCTTTAGGGTTTCTCCAAAACTTCTCCCCTTTAATGTGAAAAACTAGAAAACTATATATAGGAAAATGGGGATGACGGCGTCAAGAACAAAGGTGTGATGCCGTCATCTCGCCGCCAAATACTTCCTCGGACGGCCTTGATCTACTTCTGACGCCCTATGTGACGCCGTCATCAACTACGGATTTTTATTCTTGGGATTTTGACGCCGTCAGGAAGAACTCTTGACGCCTTCATGTACTGTTCCCAGCATGGAAAATTGAGACTTTGCCGTTTTCTACTTTTATGCTCCAAAAACGTCCAAAATGGCTTCTTTTCCAGAATTCACTCTCCAAGTACCTAAAATCACAAAAGGAACGATTTAGGGCAATATTTGATCAAATAAATTCGGATTCGGGCTTAAATGACCCCCTAAAACCGGATCATTTTTCGCCTAATCAGGCTCCGTTGAGCTCAATGGTGTTTCGGTAGCCTTGGTGGCTAGGTCGGGAATACTCTCCTAAGGTTCGGGTCCTAGGAGGTTCTAGTGGTGGGTTTTGTTGTGGTGGGATGACGGGTTCAAAGATGTTCCCATCGTCCATGATGTCGGGTGGTGATGAGTTACGAACAAAAACACAAAGAAATAAGATAGACTAAAGAAAACCTAAAAATAAAAATAAAATCTTACTAGAAAGGAATCTAGCAAGTAGACCTAATAAAAAGAAATTCTAACCTAGACAATAATTATTCCCCGGGCTGCGGCGCCAAAAACTTGATGCGTAGGGATTACACCAGGCTTTACCTCTCGAGGGATCTCGGGAAGCTTAAAACCCCCACCAGGCAGTGTACCTGATCGTTGTATTATAGTATAGTGACAAGTACCGGGGGATTGATCGTTCAGCTAGGAATAGTGTCGCTAGGATTAGAAAACCTAAATACTAGTTCTAAAGATGAGGGATGATTATTTTTGTATTTTTATATTTTTTAGAAAGCAAGTAAAAATCTCGGGTTTTAAGGATTTGGACGGAATTAGTTGCTAGTCAACTAACCCAGTACTAAAGATGCAATCAAAATAAAATACTAGAAATGAAAATAAAACTAAATTAAATTAAGGTTGTGAGCAATAAGTGGAGAAATTGTGTTTACTTAGATTTCACTACTCCCTAGATATATTTTACACGTTAATTACTTGTCATAGTTGCGTGGATGACGGATTGTATTCCTTAATACCATTCATGGGGTGGCGCACTTAATTCCCCAATCCTATGAGTGCCTACTTCACTCCTATGTCGAGCCGGCTAAGAAGCTCCTAACATGGGATCATTAGAATTTACTCATGCATTAAATACAACCAAGAAAACTGTTGGAACCATAGTTTTACTATTTTAAGAAGTCTCGGTCATTTGTAATAATAGGTTGCTTTAGTTATTTTATTTCTTACACTAATGTAATGTTACAAGTTTACTAGACTTAAGCTAAGTGATCCATGGGCTTTATGGCCCATACGATTTCTAGAATGGGGGGAGAGGGAGTGTTGCCCTAGCTCCTTCCCTATATATAGATGGCTTAGGTCTTTGTAATATTGGGTTGGTTATTTGAAAACATTAAGGAAACTCTTGCATTTCACCTTCTCAAATTTCTCATAATCATCCCACTCTCATTCTCATCTCATTTCTTTATCTATCATACTTGTGTTCACTAAATGGTGACCTAACAAGTGGTATCATTCGCTAGAGGAAGGTGTAGTTCTTGTTTTTCATTGATTTCTTTCTTACAAATTCGTTTTTTTTATCGAATTTCTTGTGAAATTTTAAACTTTTGTTTTGTTTCTTGGTTTTTCTCACATCTTTGCTTACAAACTTGTGTTTAAAATCAAAACAAACCATAAAGTTCCAAACTTTTACAATAATATTCGATTTTTGCTTCTTTGTATTTTTATCGAAAACTTTCAAATTTGAAATTTTTCTTAAAGTTGTCTACTTTCTTTAAGATCTACTCATTTTATACACAAAAGTACAAGAATCTTGAAATAAAAACGAGTTTTAGGATTGCTTTCTTTGAAAAACAAAATTCTACAAGTTATCGAGAACCAAGTACTTGCCTATTTCGAGATCCTTTCAAAGTGCACTACCTCGATTTCGTTTGTGTGGACTCGGTATTTTCTTTCTGGTATAAGAAAGTTAAGTACTTCGACTTTTGGGAAAGTTTTCGAAATTGTATAATTTCGAAAACTAAGTTTCGCAATCTTTGTGACTTTTCGAGAAATCTGCTACATTATCGAAATCTTATTTATCGAAAAGTTATCGAGAAAATTGTTTAAGTTATCGAAATCCTATTTTTCGATAAACCTGCGAAATTATCGAAATCTTATTTCTCGATAACATTGAAAAATTTCGAAATCTTTTCTCGATAAATCCACTAAGTTTTTTTTCGATTACTGTGTTTCTCGAAAATCTGCCTAGTTTCGAAAACATAGTATCGAAATCTCATTTGAAGTTGGGCTAAGTTTCTCAATACTTGGTTAATTCTACACTTTCTACAAGATCCATTTCTACACAAGTGTTTTAAGATGTCTCAGCCACCGAATCACTACTTCCCTCATATTCAGCAACCTCAACATCAGCAGTCTCAGCAACCTCAGCATCAGCAGTATCAGCAACAACAATACCTTCCGCACATAATGAATCAACAACCTCCTAAATACAATCCACAACAACATTACCTTATGATGCAACAACAACTCATTCCTCAACAGCAACCATATCAAGTGCTACAACAAACCACTCAGTTTTCCAACAAACAACCTCACTGGTTTGACAGAATGTGTGAAGTTATTACAACTCAACAATCCCGACATGAGGCAGGATCACTTGAAACACCTCCAATGTTAACACCTGGGAACTATGTTCAATGGTCAAGTCGATTCTTAAGATTTCTTGAACTAAAAAAACCTCATGGGCAGTTCTTAAAGCAAGTGATACTTGAAGGACCATTTGAGTGGCCAACACGATTTGAAGCTGGTGATCCAAATGCAGATCCTCCACGTCCTCCTGGTGATAGACCCCTTCCAGAATCTTCACTCTCTGAAGAACAGAAACTACATCGTGAAGCTGATCAATATGCAATGGCTTATATACTTCAAGGTATACCTAATCCGATCTATCGCAGTGTCGATGCTCAGAAAACAGCCAAAGCTATGTGGGAACACGTTCATCTCCTCATGGAAGGCACTCAATTGAACAAAGATGACATGGAATCCAAGCTTTACATGGAATACACTGACATCACTATTGAACCTGGAGAGTCACTTGAATCCTACTATCATCGTTTCACAAATGTGGTCAATGATCTGGAACGTCACAAAATCACTGTACCAAGGATCGCTGTGAACTCCAAATTTGTTGGTAGTCTTGGCCCTGATTGGCATAAATATGTGACATTTGTTCGTCAAACGAAGAATCTTCATGATGCTCCATATGGCTTGTTGTATGATTTTCTGAAACACCATGAACCTGAAGTGGAAAAAGATAGAGCTTTACGAGGAGGATACACACCAACATCAACACCAAATTCTTTGGCTCTCGTAGCTCAATCTCCCTATGCTCCACCACCAATGTCAAATCATGCATATGTTCAAGAGCATAACTACTTCAGTTATCCACAATCTTCCATCTCGAACCAAATGGTCCCGTATGATTCATCTCTACAAGATTCTTCCACTCAACTTGTTCCGTCAAACAACAATGATGCTATGTACTACTCCAACTCCAATGATGATGACGATGATGACTTTAACACGTTGAATCAGGGACTTGCTCTTATAGCTCGTGCTTTCAGCAAATTCTCCAACAAAACAAACAACCGTCAACGTTCATCTTCTAATACAAGGAATCAAGCTGTTGTTAATGATGGAAGAGTGGAAATTCAGAATCGTAGCTATGGTCGATCTGGTTCAGGAAGCTCTTCAGGAAACTATGGGAATGGTCAGAGGTTTAGTAACAATGGTGGGTTCAGGAACAACTCAGGATCTTCTCAGCAAAGGTCTGAATCAGTTGCAACTAGAAACTCAAACTCAGGGAATGCAGTGTGGTGCTACAATTGCAATGAACAAGGTCATATAGCGACAGCATGTCCCAAACCGAGAACTCGGGGTAGTAAGTTTCACAAGCAGGCATTACTAATGGCTCTTCAAGATGAAAAAGATGGACATTTCCCTGAACAGGACAACAACTTCATGGCAAATGTGAACAACGATGATGACATGGAAGATCTGGAAGCCAATGCTGCTGTGATGCTTATGGCCAACATGCAGGAACTTAAGCTCAATGATTCAGGTCCAGTGTATGACACTGACGGCTTGTCTCAGGTACATGACCTCAATGCATGCTTTATTAATGAAATTGTCTCACCTTCTGCCTCTGAATCAGATATGGCGCAAGTTGTTTCATCTAAATCATCTTCATCATCTCAACAAGATGATCAAATAAGCACAGTTGTCATATTTGATGATGACACAGTTGTTTCATTTGATGATCCTATTGAGAATGATAAACATGATAATTTAGAACAACATGAACCATCATTTGATCCAGACCCTGACCTCATAATGTTGTCTAAACAACTGAATGCTCAACAATTGCTAATTGCAAAGTGCAACGAGAAAAACAAAGTTTTAAAAGAAACTAATGCAACACTTGCAAGAGACATTGAGTGTTATAAAATCCAGCTTTCTAATCAGGAAGAAAAGATTAAACACACTAAAAGTTTTGAAAAAGCTTTTCAAGATTCTTACAACAAAGAACAAGATCTTCAACGCAAAATGCAAGATTTAATTGAGTCAAATGGAAAGTTGATTTCGAAACTTGAAAGTGAGAAGTGTGAATTGAAAATACAAGTTGAATGTCTTCAAACTAAACTTTCAAAAACAGAAACAGAATTGTCAAGTTGCAAAAAGGATTTTCATGAACATAAAATACGGAAAAGGAAATACATAGATAACCTACTCGGTGATATTGTTGATCTTGAAAAACAACTCAAAGAATTTCGTCACATTGTTTACAAACACGGGAACTCTGTCACAACAATTCAAAAATTCACTTTAAAACCGAGACCCAACACAGGATATGCACTTGGTGATTACAATTCAATGTTTCTTCACACGGCATTCAAAGAAATTCCAAAAATTTACAGTATGGATTATTTTTTTTGATAATACGATTGTGCGTGCTGTTGTTTTTTGATACTGAGGAAGAAGAAGAACTCGAAGAAGAGAGTCGATCTAAAATGAGTCAAGTTCAAAATTGGACACCATATGACTATTCAAAAGCTCCTCCACTTTCAAAATCTTTTGTTACTCAAAAGGAATTACCTGAGAAATCATGGTTTATCGAAGAGTCATATGTTTCATCTCACAATGCGGCCCCTGTCCCACCTGTAGCACAAATAAATGGTCCTTTACCATCATCCGGTGAACTTACACGTTTACCAAAATGTCGTGTCTTAAATTATTTCAAAACCTTTATGGAAGACATCGATATTTTGGAGGAAACAATTGAACGCAATTCTGAAATAAAAATTGAAACTTTTCAATCCGCTTACGAGCGAGAAAAGAGAGATATTTTTCAAAAACAAATGAAACCAATTGTTCAACACCTTCGTCTATGTGCTACACGTTGGGATCAGGAACTTCAAAAGGAGGTCAAAAATATGATAAACGTTTTTGATACTGCTGAAAATGAGATTTTAGTCCAAAAGCTACAAACTAAAGTTTTCAAAAATGATGCTGATCGACTCTTGGAACAAGTTCTCTGTGCTGATATTTTGTCTGTTATCATGAATGATCTCTATAAATCTGGTACTTCTATGCTTATGGATGATCTTTGTGTTGATAATAATTTGTTGAATGAGGAAATTGAGACACTCAAAACGGAAAATGATAAGTTGAGGAAAAAGAATGATGATGTGACAAAACAGTTTTCAAATGAAATTTTTCTACTCAATCAAAGGCTTGAATGGTGTCAAGCTAAAAGTCTTGAAAGGGAATTGAAGTTTCAAAGTCACAATGTTTCAAACTCTTGTCAACTTTGCAAAAACAATGAGTCTTTAAAAGGTTTGTGTCTCAAATACGAGAAAGAAATTGCGAAGTTAAAAATTGAAAATGACGAATTTCTACAAAACCACATAGACATCAAATATTGCAATGGTATACTTGAGTCTAATATTCAGGATAAGAATCACATCATCATCGAGTTGAAAGAGAAACTTAAGATACTTGAAAAAGGAAAGATGGTTGACACCACGGTGATAGCACCAGGAATGTATAAATTACACAAAACTGATAAAGGAAAGGTTATTCAAAACACTAATGTTGACAATTCCACTTCTACAGGACTAGTCTCCACTACTAGCGTTAGCAGACCCAAGCGAAAAAGTAAAAAGAAGAATAGGATCTTGCAACGTAAGAGAGGACACCTAGAAGCTCAGGAAGTAGAAGACCAACTTAGGAATTTGAATAAAACTCATGTTGCATCAGATTTAGATTCTAATCTGACAAATTGTAATCAAAATCTAAATGTAACGAATGACGAACCTTTAAATGTTTTGAATATTAATGCATCTTGTGTGTTTTGTCGTAAAAGCGTATCATCTGGTGATCATACTAAATGTATAGCTAATTCTCTTCTCAATCGTCATAAGAAACGTAGGACACGCATTCCTTCTAGGCCCACTATTGCCTCTAAGTCTAACTTAGGAAAGCCGTCTTCTACGGTCTCTAATGATGTTGAAGTTACCCCCATAAGTGCCGAGAACAAATCTAGGGCACAGCCAACCACTAGTGCATTTAACATTAAGAAAGCAAATACTAGTTGGAATTGGCAACGTTGGTTACAACACAAACCAGACTTTAAATGGATCCCTAAATTATTGAATACATGTGTTTCTAACCAACAGGAACCCGCAATTTCTTTGGGTTCCACCCTTACTTCTGTTCCACCCGTGTCTTCTTCTGGTGATGCAGGTGGTACAGATCGTTCTCTGGATTGTTGATAGCGGATGCACCCGACATATGACAGGCAATCTCAAACTGCTACACAACTTTGTCTCAAAGTTTATTGGAACTGTCAGATTCGGGAATGATCATTACGCTCTTATCATGGGTTATGGTGACTATGTCAGTGGGAACATCGAAATAAGCCGTGTTTATTATGTGGAAGGCCTTGGACACAACCTTTTCTCTGTTGGTCAATTCTGTGATGGGGATCTAGAAGTTGCATTTCGTGAGAAAACCTGCTTTGTTCGTGACTTACAAGGAAACGATCTTATGTCTGGCTCACGCGGCTCCAATCTTTATACAATCTCAATGTCAGATATGATTGCAACATCTCCGATATGTCTTCTCTCCAAAGCTGAATCGACTAAATCTTGGTTATGGCACAAACGTCTCTCACACTTGAATTTCAGAACTATGACTGACCTTGCTCGTTATAAACTTGTCGATGGTTTTCCAAGATTCCGTTTTACCAAAGATCACTTATGTCCAGCCTGTGAACAAGGAAAAAGTACTCGTGCTCATTTTCCGTCTAAACCTGAGCAAAGTACGAATCATGTTTTACAACTACTTCATATGGATTTATGTGGACCGATGCGTGTTCAAAGTATCAACGGTAAACGCTACATACTTGTAATTGTAGATGACTTCTCCAGATGGACTTGGGTTTATTTTCTACGAAGTAAAGATCAAGCTCCTTCGATGATCATCACCTTTCTCACCAAAATTCAAGTTCAGCTTCACAACACAGTACGAATCGTCAGAACTGACAATGGAACTGAATTTAAGAATCAGACACTACGGTCTTATTATGAGAAAGTGGGAATTGAACATCAGACATCTATTCCTAGAAGCCCAGAACAAAATGGTGTGGTTGAAAGACGCAACAGGACGTTAGTGGAAGCTGCTAGAACAATGTTGATTAATGCTCAATTACCAGATTACTTATGGGCAGAAGCTGTTTCAACCGCATGTTATACTCAAAACCGTTGTATGATCACAAAACGCCATCGCAAAACACCATATCAAATAGTTCACAAACGTAAACCAAACATCGATTACTTTCACGTTTTTGGAGCACTTTGCTATCCGAAAAATGATCGTGATGATTTAGGTAAACTCAAAGCTAAGGCAGACATTGGTGTGTTCGTTGGATATTGTGAAAATTCCAAAGGTTTTCGGATATGGAATCGGCGAACAAGAGAAATTCAAGAAACAATTCATGCCAATTTTGATGAACTGACTCAGATGGCTTCTGAGCAACACAGCTTAGGACCCGAATTTAACCGTCTTAACTCTCCGGCATCTTCAGCTAAACCATTGCCACTTAACCGCAAAGAATTAGAAACCTTGTTTGCTCCACTATTTGATGACACAATTGAATACCGTCCCACTGAGGTCTCACCTAATTCCGCTGCTCAACCTGATAACATTCAAGTACCAGACTCACCTCAACAAACTACCACTAGTGTTGAGAGAGACGGTCCTCCAATTGTGTCACCATCCACAGCAGAACAAACTAGTTCTACTTCCCGTCTTTCAGCTGAAGATCCACCACAACTATCAGTTCCACAAACCGCAGAGCATGATCCTGATGCGTTCATTAATCCGTTTGCACCAGCTACTACAGTTCCTGATATAGCTGAGTCGTCAACACGCAACTTGGATCCTGCCAACATGCGAGATACATATCAACTACACCCTTCAACACATAAATGGACTCGTGACCATCCACTTGTTCACATTATTGGCCATCCAGATGCACCTGTTATGACAAGACAACGACTTCACACAGATGGAGAAACTTGCATCTACGCACTCACAGTTTGTCATGAAGAACCCACGAACATCAAAGAAGCAATGACTTATGACAACTGGATTGAATCCATGCAAGAGGAATTTCAGCAATTCATTAGATTAGAAGTCTGGGAATTAGTTGAAAGACCTGACGGAGTCTTTGTCATTGGGTTGAAATGGATCTGGAAGAATAAGCTTGATGCAGAAGGGACAGTCATCCGCAACAAATCACGTTTGGTAGCGAAAGGATACTCTCAACTTGAAGGTCTAGACTTTGCTGAATCCTTTGCTCCAGTAGCACGACATGAAGCTGTTCGGATCTTTTTGGCTTATGCTGCTCATAGGAATATGGTGGTTTACCAAATGGATGTGAAAACTGCATTTCTGAATGGAGAACTCCGTGAGGAAGTTTATGTCAGCCAACCTGAAGGCTTCGTTGATCCTGAGCGTCCTAATCACGTCTACCGACTCAAAAAGGCTCTCTACGGACTCAAGCAAGCCCCACGGGCGTGGTATGATAAACTGTCCACTTTCTTACTGGCCAATAAATTTTTCAAAGGATCGGTGGATCCTACACTATTTACAAAAACCTACGGGGAGGACTTACTTGTTGTTTAAATATATGTCGATGACATCATTTTTGCCTCAACAAAACGAAGTTATTCTAATGATTTTGCAAAATTAATGAAAGATAATTTTGAAATGTCCATGATGGGTGAACTTACGTTCTTTTTAGGACTACAAGTTCATCAATCACCCCGTGGAATTTTTGTACATCAATCCAAATATGCTCTTGAAATTTTAAAGAAACATGGAATGATGACTTGTGATACTTATAATACACCAATGGGCTATACCACAAAGCTAGATGCTGATTTACATGGGACTCCCGTTGACCCTACCAAATACCGAAGTATGATTGGGTCCCTCATGTATCTCACAGCTAGTAGACCTGATATAGTTTTTGCTGTCTTCATGTGCTCACGTTATCAGTCAAGACCAACTGAAAAACACCTCAATGAGGTCAAAAGAATCCTTCGATACATAAAGGGAACCATTAACTTGGGAATCTGGTATCCGAAGGATTCTGGTTTTGAACTAATTGCTTTTTCAGACGCTGATCATGCAGGATGTTTAGACACACGCAAAAGTACATCTGGTGGATTACAGTTTCTTGGAGACAAACTTGTGTCATGGCAATCTAAGAAGCAGGACTGCACGTCTTTGTCATCTACAGAATCTGAATACGTAGCCATGTCGGCTTGTTGTGCTCAAGTCATCTGGATGAGATCACAACTTAAAGACTATGGCTACCTATTCAACAAGATTCCTATCTACTGTGATTCAAAGAGTGCGATTGCTATCTCCTGCAACACTGTGCATCGTTGCAAATCCAAACACATCGATCTCCGTTATCATTTCATCAAAGAGCATGTGGAAAGGGGTACAGTTGAACTTTATTTCGTTGGAACTGAGTACCAATTGGCAGACTTACTTACCAAATCCTTGGCACCATCAAGGTTTGCTAGTCTAGTTCACCAGATTGGTATGAGATGTTTGACACCAGAGGATCTGGAAAAGTTTTTAAAATACCACTGATCGTCAAACATCACAACTATCCCTGTATAATATTTGTCTTTATTTCTTTACTATTAACAAATCAAAACCCAAAAAGATTTTTCACATTTTTTTCTTTCTTAAAAAAAAAAAAAAAAAAAAAAAAAAAACAACAACAACTAATGCAAGTATATCGCTTCCATTCAACACCTTGTTCTTTCTTTACAAGTGTTGAGGGGGAGTCACGCTTAAATTTTTACCAATTTTAAATAGGTATACTTGCATATTTCTTGTATTTTACGGTTCGGTGAGTGTGTGGATGGTTTATTTTACAACACTTTGTCTCATTTGGTTTAAGTCTTCATAAGTTTACTTTACGAAAGCACATCTCAATATCAATAGACTTGCTAGTTGCTTTAGGGTTCTAGTTAAAGTGTTTCATAGTTAAGGGACCCATGTTGTCAAACTCTTTAAGATTCTAAAACTTTAGGACACTAGTTTGTTTTATATGTAAGTCTAAGGACTAAAGGTGACTAAACTCAAACTTTTCAAAATTTACAAAACAAACAAACCGTTCCACCCTTAAACCCACAGTTTCATAAAAGATTTAAACCCCTAAAACCATTTCATCCTACGGCTCTAATTCATTCATGATATCCACGACCTTGATCATCTAATGGTAAGTTCCTATGGATTCACTAGGGCATTTCAAACATAGGATCTTGACTAATTAGTATTTCAACGGTTCGATCTCTCGATTTCTTGATGTCGAGAACTAGGGTTATGATTTCGAAACTTGTAATTTACATGTCGTGGTGGTTAATTCTTGATGAGGATTAGTGAATTAACTTGTTTCTAACACTTTCTCATTGTGTATTTTCTCATTCCATCATGATTGTTTTGTTTTCGAATTCACAAGAATGGGTCGAATTGGGTTTGTAAGGTCCTATAAGTATCTGTGTGATTTTATTGGTGGGATTTGATTCTTTGGTCTCTTATGAGCATAATCAATCTAGCTTGGATGTTTCTCACTGTTTTTACATGTTTCTCGATGTACTTACTTGTTTCATTCGGAAAATTATCGAGATATACGTGTCTCAAAGGGTTGTCTATTGTGCTAGGTGTCTTATTATGCATCTTACTTATAATTGTGATATGCTAGACAGTTGTATCGAATTAATCATGTTCTCGACATATATGTTCTTTAGCTTTATCGAAATCCTTGTAATTGTGCCTTAAAAATGTTTAATCCACCTTGGTGACAGGCCAATATCAGTGGTAACGTTATTTGTGAAGGATATGTACGTGTAATCTCATGATAATTCGATTAGATTCTTGTATAAGAATGTTTTCGAAAAATCTGTGTAATATCGAAAACTTTCGAAAAAATTATCGAGAAACTCATGTTCTCGATAAAACTTCTCGAAATCATCAGATTCTCGAAAGTTTTATCGAAAATTATTGTTTCTCGATAAAATAAAGTTTCTCGATAAAGGATCTCGATAAAAACCAATTCTGAAGAAATTTTTTTTGAGAAAACACTTTCTCGAGAAATTTTTCATTTATCGAAATCTTTCTGTGTACAATATTTTTCGAAATCTTCAGGTTCTCGAAATGTTACGTTATCGCAAAACTTAAAGTGTTTTTTCGAAAACTTAAGTTTTCTCGATAAAAGTCAATTTTTCTCGAAGATGACACTTTCTCGATAAAAGTCAGTTGTAAACTATCACCAGTTTCTCGATAAGTTGTTAACTGAATTTTTTTCGATAACCTCAATTTTTTCGAAAAGTAAGAAATCTCGATAAATGGCAGTTATGTGGAATTTTTTCGAGAAAGTCACTTTCTCAATAAAGTTTCATTGGTGTGATTCATTATTGTTGTGCAATGTGATGTAGTTGTGTACAGTGCATGTCATGTTGTGCTTATTTGCCATATGCATTATTTGACTCATTACTAAATGACGCATTTGTGCTTAATTGTTTCAAGTAGATATCTGTATCCAAAATCTAAACTGTGCTAACTCATAATAAATTTGGATGTTTGGTTTATGGTGATACTTTTCAGATTAACATGGCTGAACACACTGAGAACGTCGCAGAACAACCTCTTCCATTACTCACCTTGGATGACATCACTCCCGAGAACTACCATGTCACGCTTGGCAACAACAACCCCCGAGTTGATTTCAACAAGTTGAATATCACAGAGAAATCATGCATGATTGTGAAAGATATCCTACTGGCACATCCTTGCAAACCACTGCTCACCTGCTCTACCTCAGTTCCGCTATTCTACCTTCACCAGTTCTGGCTTACCGCTCAGGCCAACTTGGATGATGAGTCCTTCACTGTTACTTTGGATAGCCAAAATTACTCTATGGATCATGACGTTCTTCGAACAGCCCTCCTCATGCCACAACCTGACACTGAATTTGCTCCCATCTTACCTGACCTGGAACTTCTTGACTTCTTCATTGAACTAGGATATGAGGTTGATGATGATGTACCTCTTGTCAAGCTTTCCAAATTCAATGTCAAGCATATTCCTCAGCCTTGGAGAACATTCTGTCTGTTGGTGGTAAGATCTATATCTGGAAGGAAAAGTGGTCATGAACATCCTAGGCTCGAACACCTGCAAACATTCTGGGGAATGGTGACTTTGACACCGATTGACTTTGCAGTTCCTATCATGAATGATATCGTCCACAGTATTCAGACTGAACGTGTGAAGACTATGATACCATTCACGAGATTCACCAAGCTTATCATTGAACATCTCTGCAAAAGTTCTCCAGAATTCATTAAGAGGATGGCTGATCCTAATGAGCCGAAGCACCTCTTCGAGGACGACTTCACCACCTCATTCATCAAAATGACCACTTCCTCAACAAAGATCAAGGGAATGAGGCTTCCAGAATACCTACTGAATGATAAAATCAAGAAGAGTCTGAACTACAAGCTGTATGACAACGCCTATAAAGGGGTACAGGAAGAAGAAACAATTAAGACTCGTAGCAAAGAAGGTGCAAAGTCTGGGAGTACAACAAGCACCACTGGATCACCAAACACAAGATCTAAGTCTGCTCCAATAGCTAAACCCAAGACTACTACCACACCTAAAACTACATCCAAACCCAAACCTGCTACCAAGCCTAAGAAGAAAGTTACTCCAGAGCACACTCTTCGTGATGAACCTACACCTCCACCTTATGACACCGAATCTGAGTTCGATACGGAATCTGAAGAAGAAGAACCAGACTATGAACTGAGATACAGAGCACCTGATGAAGGATTTCCTGCAACAGAGATTTCCGTACAACATAGTCTTGAAACTTATGTTGAAGAGACAAGGAGAAGAAAAGGAGTCACTATCAATGAGCCGAATGATGATGAAGACGAGCCGATCGTTGAACCGTTAGTCGATAAACGCAAACTGAAGAGTATAGTTGTCGACACTCGAGCTGAAGAAAAGCGACTCAGGAAAGAACAAAGAAAAGCAACTCTTGAAAGCCGACTCATGTCTCAACCTCCTACACCACCACCTATCGATCAGTCAGAACATGTAGGGGCTACAAGCAGCATGGCTCCTCCCACAACGTCAGAATCAGCTCCACAACCTGATGACAACATTAAGGATACGGACAAGACTGAAGATGTCCACATGACTGAGACTGCTACTTTAGAGGAGAATGTTGGTGGCTTAGAGAATATTGCTACGGATCAAGAACATGAATACCTCATTACTCCGGAGTTTCTTGCACGAGAAGCAGAGGAAGCAGAAGAACGTCGTAGAAAGGAAAACGAAGAGAAGAATGCGTTCGACACCAACATATTTCTCAAGTCATCCTCTCAGCAGACTTCCTCAGCAGTACCTCCACCTCCTCAAGATTCTCCACCAAAGGATCCGACTCCTCCCGCTTCTTCTTCAAACTCACAACACGAGTCGTCGTCAGAATCATCACCAGAGCAATCATCTCCCACACCTTCTGAAACCGCATCAAAACAACATTCAGTCAATGAACCAAAACAACCGGTTGATCTTCAGGAGCAAGTCGACAAACTCACCAACATGGTCACTGGGCTTACTAAACAAGTTGAGGAATTCCAGGAGTCAAAGCAGCTGATCGACAAGTTCTTGAACTCTGATTACGAAGGATTTATCAGAACTGCAACACATGATTTTCTCACGGAAAATCTGGTTGATATGATCACTCCAACAGTAGCTAACCTTCTTGAACCTATCAATGACAACTTGGATCACAGAATCAGAAGTGCTACAAGGAAAATGTTGTCTACTACACCATTCACGCTTCACACCGCTAAACCTTCTACTGTGGCTCCAACCGTACCAGAAATGTCCTTCAATGACATGCTTGTCAAACTCTTTGACAACATTGCCACCAAAACCACACAGACAGCTGAAGAAAAGGCACTACATGATGCTATGGTGGCTTACATGTCAAAAGAGTCATGCAAAGAAGCTGCTGGAACCCAAAAACGGACAAGAAAAGATGACGATCCTGACCCAAACTCCAAAGGCAAGAAACCTAAGTCTGGAACAGGTCCCTCATCCTCACCAAAACCACAAAGGGTCTCCACTCCTCCTGGAAATCAACAACAACCCTCAACTACTGGTAAAGGTCAAACTGAAGATGAAGAAATTTACATGGAACACACTGCTGACTTCCAGGATCAACTTGACACCGATTACCGTGCTCCACCTACTCATGATTCTCATGCTGGACCATCTTCACCATTCAAAGCTAAAGACAAAGATGCTACATCTAAGTCTAAGAAATCCAAGAAGAAAAGTCGTCATACATGGCTCGACAATGACGACACTCCTCTTAATGACTGGCTGACAGACATGGTTCAAGCACAACCTCCTCCAGAAGATGAAGAACCCCTTCCGGGCAATACTCTACAGTTCACCCAAGTTATCATGAAGGATCTTCAGATCGAAAAACTCACAAAGGCAGAGCTCAGGAGAATCAACAGGGATGCACAAGAATTCCTCAAGAAACGATCTGGAAACAAAGTCGAATACGAGTACCATATGCAGAATATAGCTAGTGCAATGTCTGCCGACTTTGACTGGCTAAATCCAGAAGTGAACATCGATCTCAGCTCCAAGAATCATGAAAAACCTTACTTCACCGACTGGACCAAACCATTACCATTGAAAGGATTTCCAGACAAACCAAAGATACCTTACAGCTTCTTCTTCAACAAAGATCTTCGTAACATCCAACTCACTCAGGAGACATCCAAGACGAAATATGCTTCCTCTCTCACAATCTCAGTACCAGCCGCACGATACGAAATTCCAGCTATTGAAGAAACTACCCGTGTTTTCAGCAACTCCATTGTAGCTTACGACAGAGATGCCCTACACGGAATTCAACACTGGCCAGAACGACGTCGTCTTGGTTATACCAGCAGATTAGGAGAGAAATCCTTGGAAAATGTGAAGCAGAAATCTAAGATCATCGCTATCTTGGAGATTCAACAGTCGAAACGGTTTAACTACATATTCATGCGTGAAATTGTTGTTAAACGACAAGATGAAAGGAAGTACAAATTCTCCGAAGCCGACTTTCCCGACCTTAATCTCAACGACATAGAAGACATGTATCTTGAAAAGGTTCAAGGAAGAATGCGGGGTTTCGACAGAGATGTACAGTACAACTTTATGGCATCATTACTTCTTTACATCCGACGACTGATTGTTCAAGAAAGAGTGGAAGATCTTCAGCTTGGAGTGGAAAGTTACCAACAGAAGATCAATTTGACAAAGCCGCAATTTTACTTTGAGAATATCTATCAAACACCACAGTTCACTCTCAACCAAGAACCTTTTGGTTTCACCTACATCAATAGCAAAAAACTACAAAGCTTCATGTGATTCGATGAGGTACACAAATTCTGTGATGTTACACTCAAATCAGTTCGTGATAGGCTTGTCAAAAGGTTGAATGATGATCGCCGTAAGATAGCTAAGGGAGAACAACCCAGATGGAAATCCAGCATTAGAAGACAAGTCCGCAACTTTGTCTTAAAGATTGAGGAAAGGTTATTTCGACGGGAACAGATTAGACGACTGGAAAGCTACATCGGCGTCAGACAATCGTTTCCTGTCAGAAACTTCGAAAGACCTGAACCCAAGTTCACTGACTTTGATGCTCCTCTACCGGACGAAGAATAACTTGGTACATTTGATTAAGTTCATTTTGATTGAATAATTTTTTATTATGGCTTGTGCACGCATTACAGTGTACAACCCGTACTTGTATAGAAATGACCCTGAGGTACGCTTCAGTGCCTCAATCCTAATATAAGGAGCGAAGGCTTCTTACTTTTGAGTAGAATTAATCAAACTTTTCTGATTTTTCATAATTCTGCTCAAAAGGACAAGTATTTCACCTCAATAAGACCTAATCACTTGTTGAGGGGGAGCACTTGTCAAAATCAATATACTTTGCTCAATATCAAATGTTCGTGGTGATTCTCCCCGTAAAACTCAAAAGGCATATTTTAATCTCAAAGTTTGTCAAAAACACCATTTTGTATGCTATTTTTGAGGGGGAGAAAATGAAAAAGTGATTAAAACATACAAAGTCAAAGCTTTTAAGTTGTATCATAAGCGAGCTAGACTCAGCACTAACCCAGGAATTGACGAGATAATACAAGTTAGTTATATCGAAAGGACAAATCCTCGACGGGTAATAACATCAAGTTAGTTACTAGAGCTAGTTGTCACCTAAAAGCTGACAATGCATCTCTTTAACTAGCCACGTAAGCGTGTCTCGAAAAGGATTAGTCTTAGTAGAAATGTACCATCTCGAGAAACTTTCTGTAGACTTGACCAGGCCGGGTAATAACTTCAAGCTAGTCTAACTAGTGATGTAAGCGTGTCTCGAATCGGTCCTGTTCACGGAAAGTGGATCAATTCAAAAGTGCTTGCTCCTCCCGCATGTGCAAATTTATTAAACACTTATGAGCACATGTGCAGGGGGAGCCCTTCAAAAGTGTACACAAAAACTCTCAAAGTGTTAACCAAAACATTTGATTATCACAAACACTTTGAGAGATTTTCGATCAAAGGTTTCTTGGCTACAGCTGGAGTTATAAGGTGATTAAGATAGGAATATCCGTCCTATGATCCGCCTAAGCCGGAGGGATCTACCCAAGGACATCTCCCATAGTTAGAATTAGAAGTCCTTAGGTATGATACGAAAAAAAAAAGGAGAAATGAATGAAAGGGGAAAGAAGGAGTTGAAGAATTAAAAAGAAAAGCAATGAAAAGGGTGAAAAGAAATAGCCCTCCATGTGATTCAACCTTAGGGCAGACACCGGGTTCAATTCATATGCTACTGGTTGTTGCTAAGGCAACACCGGTATTGAAGATAAAGTCGTCATGGACCCAGTGACGCAATGCACTAAACCTTCTTGGCCACTCAAGTTCTCTTAAAAGAGCTTGTTTCATTCTCACGGGGAACCCACGTAACCTATCGATCCATCTCTTAGAGACGGTTGATATTGAAGCAGGACATCCCCAGTCTCCGCATAGGAAACCTAGGTGTGCACTTATAGAGTCTAGAGCCATGAGATACATCAAAGATCTCTTAGGAACACTTAGTATTTCTACAACCGATGTTCCACATCAATGGGCATCAGTTGTAAACTATCGAGTCCTTCGCAGATCTTAGCAATCTGCCGAGAACGTTTATGAGAGAATTGCATAAGTATTTCTCAATGATTGAACGGAAACTCCTGTCAGGGTCATCATCTAACAGCCTTGACAGGTCACTTCGGTAACTCTTCGTGAGTTACGCTTAGTGTTTGCGGTGGTTCCATTACGGTCTACAGTCGTGGAGTGATCCCCAGCGACTCACCCAGTCATTGAGCTACTTAGTAGGTCTAGTAAGCTCCCTCGGGAGTATCTGATATGGGAACGGCCTGGATAAGGATTAGAAGGAGTCTTCACACTATGCTGTTGATGAGCTCTAATTCCTTATCCGTAAGTACCGGTTGATTTATTGCTAACTGTTTACTCGCAGGTACCTCACTTCCATGATGGTAGATTCCAACATGCTCATACATACATCTGGAAGTCAAAGAAAGCTCCCCCAAAGATCTTAGCAACGCAAAGTTCAAAGAAAGATTCTACAACAATTATGAAGAATCTACAAAGCTTAAAGACTAAAGATCTCAATGTATGATAAGGAACTTCTTACACGTGAAAGTCTAAGTCCAAAGATGTATGAGTATGTTGGAATGGCGGACAACCACCACAGACGCAGGAGTGACGAATGGCAGAGTACTTCGTAACACAATCACTACAACATCATCAAAGAACAAAGACAAAGAGCAAAGTATATCCATCATTATTCTAGTCATTTCTGAAGACGTCTGAAGCTATGAAAGTCAAAGATTACAACAAAGACGTCAAGCAACCATGATGACCGATCCTTAGGGGGAGATTGTTGGAACCATAGTTTTACTATTTTAAGAAGTCTCGGTCATTTGTAATAATAGGTTGCTTTAGTTATTTTATTTCTTACACTAATGTAATGTTACAAGTTTACTAGACTTAAGCTAAGTGATCCATGGGCTTTATGGCCCATACGATTTCTAGAATGGGGGGAGAGGGAGTGTTGCCCTAGCTCCTTCCCTATATATAGATGGCTTAGGTCTTTGTAATATTGGGTTGGTTATTTGAAAACATTAAGGAAACTCTTGCATTTCACCTTCTCAAATTTCTCATAATCATCCCACTCTCATTCTCATCTCATTTCTTTATCTATCATACTTGTGTTCACTAAATGGTGACCTAACAAAAACCTAGTGCACATCGGTTCATGTTTCCTAAGACGTTCAAGCATGTTACTATTTGGAGATCTGCCAGTTTTCTTAAGCCTAACATTGAAATCATTCATCCAATACAACCATAAACAAGTAATCAACACATAATAAACATCTAGGTTTCATTAGATCTAAGCAAACACAAGATAAATCTAGCCTAGCATGGTGGAATTAAGACAAGTACAAGATATAGACAACCAACACATAGACATATTGATTGAATTAGAAGAACACTTATCTCAATTACACATATAAGGGTTCAAGGGCTGAAAACCCTTGAAAAACCTGTAAAAATCGTATATGGTTCGGCCTTAGGGTTTCTCCAAACTTGTTCCTTTTAATGAATGAAAATTAGAAAACTGTATATAGGAAATTGAGGCTGACGGCGTCAAGACCAAATAGGTTACGCCGTCATCTCGCCGCCAAAAGAATTCTCGGACTGCCTTGATCTACATCTGACGCCGTCATGTATTAACTTTTTCCAGGCCGTCACGTATTTTACTCTTGACGCTCTTCCTTGTGACGCCTTCATTTCAGTACTGGGCCGTCATGAAATTTACTCTTGACGCCGTCAGGATGGTACTCTTGGCGCCGTCACCTACTGTACTCAGCTTGGAAAATTAAGTCTTTGGCGTTTTCTTCACTTTTATGCTCCAAAAACGTCCGAATTGCTTCCTTTTCCAGATTTCACTCCCAAAGGACCTAAAATCACAAAAGGAACGATTTAGGGCAATATTTGATCAAATAAATTCAATTCCGGGCTTAAATGACCCCCTAAAAGTGGTTCATTTTTCGCCTCATCATATCATATTGCCGAAGTGGTATTGCAGATATTGGTCGATTTACAGCTTGTGTAATGGTAGGTTTTTTCCGAAAAATATTCCGAAAAAACCTGGAAATGCAAGCTGCTGCTGCATTTTTTTTTTTGCATATTTGACACAATGGGACGACAATGTCGTGCCAAAAATGCAAGATCAAGTCGTTCCATTGGGCATTACGATTTTTTTTTTTTTTTACATAAAATAAAATGAACCTTTGGTACGACAATGTCGTTCCATTTGGCATTACGAAAATATTTTACATAAAATAAAATGAAATTTTGGTACGGCAATGTTGTTCCTCTTGGCATTTTCAAAAATATTTTGCGTATTTAAATAAATGATTTTCGAAAAATAAATAAGGTTTTGGAACGACAATGTCGTTCCAAATGGAATTTCGAAAATATTTTACGCAAAATAAAATTAAATTTTGGTACGACAATGTCGTTTCATTTGGCATTTTCGAAAATATTCTGCGTATTTAAATAAATGATTTACGAAAAATAAATAAGGCTTTGGAACGACAATGTCGTTCCAAATGGAATTTTATATATTTGACCGATTAGTGGGTCCCCTTATAATGTCGTGCCAAAACATAAACAAATTGTCGACCCGAACGTTTTTGGGACGAGAAAAATGGTACAACCAAAAAGGGTCGAGATTGTCGACCCAAATCAGCTGGTACGACTTTTCTTAATTATTTGGGTCGACATTGTCGACCCAAATCGTTCCCATTTTTGTAATGATTGCAGAACCTTATAAATACTTACTCCCTCAATACCTCTTTTTCAAAAAAAAAAAAAAAAAACACATACATTACACTCACCATCTTCCATTGTAAAACCATTGTCATCAGTATGATAGCATCAAGTATTAGTCACACAATCACTTTTTTCATTGATTGAATTTTTGAACAATAAGAATATCACTTTTACCGGGGTGTGTGCCAAGGAGGACTTTGTTAAGCTCTATAGGTACTCTTTGGGCCGTGGTGGGACAAATAATATGGAGTACTTTTTGTCTAAGATGCAGGACGTGAAAACTGATTTCTAATCAAATTCGAAGGAAGGTCTGGACTTTGGAGAGTACTTTTTGTCGACGTGAAAACATATCATAAGCGTCTATACAAGCATAACGGATCGGATCTGTTGAGACTTGAGCAGTCAGTGGTAATTTCTACCGGTCGTTGCAAGACACATATTTGTTTTTCTCCATTGCATGTCCAGTTACTTTTTCGAGATACTCTCTAGACCTTCCTTCAAATTAGAGTAGAAATTAGTTTTCACACCATGCATCTTGGACAAAAAGTATTCCCTATTATCTTTCCCACTTCGGCCCAAAGAGTACCTAAAGAGCTTGTCAAAGTCTTCCTTTGTACTCACCTATGTATAAGTGATGTTCTCATTGTTCAAAAATCTACTCAATGAAAAAGGCAGATAACTAGAATGAATAATTTGATAAAGGAAAATTTCCAAAAATACCCGAGTCGTAGCCCTAACTGTTAGGTTTTTGCTCGAGCCCAGGGGCGGAGCTATGACCTGGCCACCTGTGGCACGTGACACACATGGGTTAGCCAGGTGCAAGGCCAGATTTCAAACACATGGCTTTGTTTTATTCGATTTCTACCATTATGTGGATAGAAATGTGTTCAAAACTGTAAGTTTGTGTGGTTTTAACAAGAAAACAAGGTGAGAATCAACTAATGCAATGTATTTCCGGAGATGTATTGAAACAGGGACCAAGGGAGAGGAAGATGATGAGATATTTGCATTTAGCCCCCTAAAACTTAAAGGCTGTACACTTTTGTCTTATTTCTTTAGTTTTATTTAAATGTAAGTGTAAGGTGTTTACATAATTAACAATTTCGAACTGATGAGGCGAAAAATGATCCGTTTTTAGGGGGTCATTTAAGCCCGAATCCGACTTTATTTGATCAAATATTGCCCTAAATCGTTCCTTTTGTGATTTTAGGTACTTGGAGAGTGAATTCTGGAAAAGAAGCCATTTTGGACGTTTTTGGAGCATAAAAGTGAAGAAAATGGCAAAGTCTCAAAATTCTATGCTGTGAACAGTGCATGAAGGCGTCAAGACTTGCTCTTGACGGCGTCAAAGTCCCATGAATAAAATACCGTGGTTGCTGACGGCGTCACATAGGCCGTCATAAGTAGATCAAGGCCGTCCGAGGAAGTATTTGGCGGCGAGATGACGGCGTCACACCATTGCTCTTGACGCCGTCACCCCAGTTTTCCTATATATAGTTTTCTAGTTTTTTCATTAAAAAAAAGATGAGAGAAGTTTTGGTGAAACCCTAAAGACGAATTTGGTGCAACTTTTACAGGTTTTTCAAGGGTTCCAAACCCTTGATACCTTGCATTGTAATTGAGATAAGTGTTCTTCTAATTCAATCAATATGTCTATGTGTTGGTTGTCTATATCTTGTTCTTGTCTCAATTCCATTATGCTAGGCTAGATCTCTTTTGTGTTTGCTTAGATCTAATGAAACCTAGATGTTGATTATGTGTTGATTACTTGTTTATTCTTGTCTTGGATGAATGATTTTATATGTTAGGCTTAAGAAAACTGGCAGATCTCCAAATGGTAACATGCTTGAACGTCTTAAGAAACATGAACTGAGGCGTACTAGGTCTTTATTGGTTGTATTTAATGCATGAGCCACTGTTTACAATCCCTATAGTTGTGCTGGGTCATGGTGTAGAAGGAGATAAGAGCTCATAGAATTGGGGAGTTATGTATGCCACCCCATGAATGGTATTAAGGAATACAATCCGTCATCCATATAATTATAACAAGTAATTAACGTGTAAAAGATATCTAGGGAGTAGTGAAGTCTAAGTAAACACAATTTCTCCAATTACTGCTCACAACCTTAGTATAATTTAGTTTAATTTCATTTTTAGTATTTTATTTTGATTATATATTAGTTTTGGGTTAGTTGAATCGCAACTAATTCCGCCCACTCTTTCAAAACCCGAGATTTTACTTGCTTTCATAAAAATATAAAAATACAAAAATAATCATCCCTCACCTCTAGAACTAGTAATTAGGCTTTCTAATCCTAGCGACACTATTCCTAAGCTAAACGATCAATCCCCCGGTACTTGTCAGTATACTATACTATAACGATCAGGTACACTGCCTGGTGGGGGTTGTAAACTTCTCGAGATCCCTCGAGAGGTAAAGCCTGTTGCGATTCCCACGCATCACGAACCTTATGGGAGACAACTTTTATGTTTGGTCATGCATATTTTACATGTAGTGTATTGTCTCAAAATATTTCAAGGCCTTTAATCATAATTAAGGCCATAGATTTAAGGCATTTAAAGGTCACATTTAATAATGTAGTGCTAAAGATAATGATTATTTATTTTTATTTTTTTTATGTGCAAAACATAACAAAGTTCTTCACATTTTAATTTTTTTTGTGTTTGAAAGCCTATATTTGAGGTAAAAAAAAATGTGTCACACAGACAAAAATTTTTTTTTTGGATCCGACACTACAGCATCCGCAATTTTATTTCTAAAATAGACCAGGCGACTGGTCAACCCACCCATGCTAGGTGACAGGTTATGGTTGATGGATGTATATGTTACCCAGTCGTCCATTCTATTTTAAAAGTAAACTTGTGGCTGGGCAAAAACCTTATGGTAAGGGGTGCAACTAGGGCATTTTTGAAATTTTCCCTTTGATAAATGAGAACTTTTATCTTATAACAGAGTTGCAATACTACAACTTTACTGAGATATTTATCCTTTTCTTCCGGCTGACTCCATTCTGCCTCCAAACATATTATCAGTTTTCTAGTGCTCTTCTTTCTTTTATGTTTTCTAAAAGTTTCACTAATCAAGTTGCTACAACATCCGGATCATGTGCCACTGTGGGTCTAAGGTCCTCATCGTTGAATGTCACCGTAATTTTACTCACTTCAAGAGAAAAAGTTTTTATCAGAGAGAGAGAGAGAGAGAGAGAGAGAGAAGGGAGACATGCAGTTAAAAAGGGGCGGTGGATATGTGAAAACCTAGTTGCGTATTCTAGTGTATAAAAAAAATTGTTTGCTTTAACCCCTTTGACGATCTCTGACTATTATAGTTTCTTACGAGGTTATACCCAATCTATTAGCTTTGAAAGACTATTTTCCAAACCATAACAAGTATTAAAAAAATTAGCCAAAATTTTATATTTTAGTACAAACCATTTGTTCATTTGTACAAATCTAAGAAACAATTGATGTATGTCCCGTTCTCGCATATCATACGCAGTGTTAGCCTACAAGTTATCATTCAGTTAAAAATCTATGTTTCATCAACAATTTATAAAATTACACATGGTTAATAGAAATCTTTTTATTTATAAATGAGTGGTATTTCGTACCCTCCTCATCGTATTTGCAGCTCGGGACATGAAAATAACTTTTTTTTTTTTTGGTCTTAGATTCTCTGTTTGCACTCTATCAATATCAAGTCAGTTTTGTATACCTTTTTAAGTACAGATAACAGTACCACCCATTTTTAAATAAAATGGTTTCTATTGAATCATGTGGAATTTTTATAAATGGGTGATGAAATGTTACCTTTTAGAGTCCACTAACAAAATGTTTTTGATTTAAGATATGTGCATTGTTAAAAGTCATTTTCATCCTTAAATTTAAACTTGTCTTTTTAAATTCAACCTCTTAAATGATAGGATACGTAACTTGAGCCTTGTCTTTTTAAATTCAACTTCTTAAATGAGTTTAAGCCCTAGCTTGAGCCTTGTTTAATAAACGAACTCAAGTCCATATTTGGTCCGGACATGTTACCTTTAAGGAAGCATGCAAGTTGTAAGGGGAAAGCATTGCGGGAAAAATAATATCCTTCCGTCCCAATTTTAGAGTCCACCAACAAAATGTCTTTAGATATGTGCGTTGTTAAAAGTCATTTTCATCCTTAAATTTAAACTTGTCTTTTTAAATTCAATCTCTTAAATGATAGGATACATAACAAAGGGTAGAATAGTAAAATTGGAAGTTTGTAATTGTTATTTAGGGAAAATGGACAATGTATGTCAGACAAACAAAATTAGTAACATGGACGATAAAAGTGAGACGGAACGAGTACCTAACAAATTTAAGTTTGGTAAAAAAAATAAAAAAAAAAATAAAAAATCTAAACACTATTAGGCTTATGCTAATGGTAACGGTAAATATTATGGTCACCCTCGACACATTAGTGTCACATCATCATTCTTTCTCCAAGACTACACCAACCACAACCAAAAACTACCCTACAAAAACTAATAAAAAAAAAATACACACAAAAGAGATTGAGGGAGTGCTTGGTGGGGGTTTAAGGAGGGTGGGGAATGTGTAAGGTATTCAAAAGGGACCACCTCCCTCATTATATTGTGCTTGGTAAGGGAGTGCAAAGGGATTGATTACCCCAAAGTGGGTAATCAAAAATTATAGAGTAAATTGGGGGGGGGGGGGGGGGGGGGTAAGATATTGATTACACAGCTCACTCATTCCTTTGCGTTCCTTTTCTCTTTCCCTTTCCCCACTTTGAACCGAGCGGGCCCTGAATCTTTCGGTTGGCTGACAAACCATAACTTTGAAAAGGTTGGAATGAGACTCGGTTGCATCCGGTTGAGCTAATGAGAGGAACTCGGTTGTGGGGTCGGTTGGTTGAGGTATTCGGTTGCATTAGCATCGGCCTTTGAACTCAACTCAACTATTGGGGGGGGGGGGGGGGGGGGGGGGGGTAAGATATTGATTACACAGCTCACTCATTCCTTTGCGTTCCTTTTCTCTTTCCCTTTCCCCACTTTGAACCGAGCGGGCCCTGAATCTTTCGGTTGGCTGACAAACCATAACTTTGAAAAGGTTGGAATGAGACTCGGTTGCATCCGGTTGAGCTAATGAGAGGAACTCGGTTGTGGGGTCGGTTGGTTGAGGTATTCGGTTGCATTAGCATCGGCCTTTGAACTCAACTCAACTATTGGCGAGTCAAACTGTACTTTTTTTTTTATTCTGAACATCTACGTACTTTTTTTTTTTTTTTTTTTTTTTTTTTTTTTTTTTTTTCATAGTAAAACTTGAACAACTATGAATCTTCACCAAAAGATACTTCATCACTTTACCCTATCTTTTTCAAGAAATTTTAGCATGCATTAACTGAACAATGCAACAAAAGAGGAATAAGTAAACCATGTTTTTGTGTAAATTAAATGAACCAACCACCTCAACGTTAATTCTTTAGACCTCAACTAATTAACCATACTTGCAAGCCTCACATGCTACCTAGCATTTTCAGCATTAATAAAAGCCTCTATTACGTACACTAAGTGTTGAATCACTAGTATACTTAGAGGCTCAGTCATATACCAGTGGTGCAAAGGCTACTGATGATTCGGTTTTAGATTTCTTCTATAGCTATATAAGCAGAAGATTGGAAGCACGTTTACAATCTCTCCCAACTTCTGCAAATGTCTTTTTTAGTTTGAACCGTGGCTTAGAATAGTGGTAAAGTCAACATATTTCGAAAATATATATTGGTTTAAAAACGTAAATTACAACTTACTTCTAATATTAAAATAATAGCAACCACATTCTATAATTCATTGTGTTGCATGCTACTACTTCTTCAAGGTTACTAGCGTATATCAAAAGTTCACATGCAAATGCATATCATAGTGTACTTTGCATCTACTGCAACAAATGATGCAAAGATAAGTTACAGGGGTAAAAGTTTGTATTTGTTTTTGTGAAATCTAATTTCGATATGATGTTGTTGATTATCAAAAATGAAATGGAACTGCTTGTTAGATATTAATTGACTTTTATTTGAAATATACAGGGCTACAGGCTTATGCGACAGCCACATGTTTTAGTGCTACCTATGGATTATTTCAAGTTTCACTTTTCTTTGTTTATAAGTTAGAACTTTGAATATCAGTTCATATTACATTTTTCTTTCTTTATATGTAGGTGGATCATTCTACTATTCATGATATATATATTCCTCATGGCCAATATGGGTAGACATGGTTGAATCGCCGCCAATTGAGTATGTTTCTGAAATTTTATTACTCCATCCGTCCCATTATAAGTGTCCAGTTTAACTTTTTTTGGTCTTTCTTATTTAACTTCGACCTTAAATAATTTTATTTGTGTTATATAATACTTGATGAAAATTATATCAATGAAAATACGTTTAAAATCCAATCAATTCATATATTTTGCATCAAGTATTATATAACACACATAAAAGTATTCAAGGTCAAAGTTGAACAAGTTAGACCATAAAAAGTCAAACTAGACACTTATAATGAGACGGAGGTAGTAGTACAATTTCCGTCTGTTGATGGTTGATAAGAATATTGCTTGTGTCTTTAATTTTCGTTTTAGGCAAATACCAAGTACAAGCTGAAAGTGAAATATGCTGGTATCTTTAAGTTATCCAAGAACTCTAGTGGGAAGCGATATTGTTTTGGCTTTCAGAAATGTATCAAGATATATATATGGACAAAAGCTCATATAACTTGAAAGAACTATATGACGATCATAAACAGAATTATGCATTAACGAGCGACCCAGTCTTGTCAATTCATTTTGCTGACAAGTACGCCACACGAAAGTCTTATATTGAGCTTGATTCTAACGAGACATTCATGGTGATGCTTAACATGTATGAGAAAGAGAAAGAAATAGACAAACAATAATAGTGGCACAACTAATATTCAACAGAGGTAAAATATGTATTTATGCACATTAACATACAGCACACACATATATGTATGTAAGTAACGATGAAATAATATTTGGCATAGTGGTCGTCAAGATGAAGCAATTGGTGAGCCACATGGTGAGAAACATTGACAATTAAAATTATCCGATTTTTTTCATCCCCACCTCGCTCGTATTCTACCATCCCCAACCCTGTATCTTTCCCTTCCCTCATCATGACCTCTATAATCTCTTTTCCGGCCATACCTATCACCTCGATCTCGATATCTTTCCCTTCCCTCATCATGACCTCTATCATCTCGTTCTCGTTTTCGATTATGTGTATCATCATTACCTCCGTCAGGTTTTAGATCATGAAAGCTATCACCTCGATCCCAATATATTTCCTTTCCTGCATCATCATCTCTTTTTAGTTTTCTACGATCCCCAACCCTATATATTTCCCTTCCCTCGTCACGAACTCTGTAATCACTTTTTCGGCCATACCTATCACCTTGATCCCAATACATTTCCTTTCCCGCGTCATCATCAAAAGGTACATCTTTCCCAATATCCCATTCTCTCTCTAGTTTTCTACGATCCCCAACCGTATGTCTTTTTCTTTGCTCATCACGAACTCTTATCATTTGTCGGAAAATATACCCTATAGCAGCATTGCTATAACCGTAGACCTTATCGCATTGATTCTTGGCCTTTCGGAGGTCTTCGCCTTGCAATAAATAAACTGCATACAAACACCTTTCACCTTGTCCAACAACAAGAGGGGTGATTGAAGACCCGTTTAGGTGGTGGCCGCAAAGATCAAGCATGCGAGTGTTGTCATTATTATTCACAGCAGCAAGTAACACAAGAAGTTGATGCTTCTTATATCCAGCCTGCTGGTCACCGAAGTTGACGACATCAACAGCTACACCCCCCTCTTTTAACTTGGTTCCAAGTTTAGTATACTGATTGTCAGTATCACCAAGAGGACTGAAACAACACATACATATATAAGTGAACATACTAATAAAATAAAACTTTGATTAATATGAGGGGTTAAAAAGACATACCCTCCAGCAAACACAACCAGCCTTTTAAGAAGGTTTTCGTGTTTTTTATTCAGATGGAGCGAACCCGTCATGAGGGCAGTTACCAAGAGTGTATCACCGGCAACATTTACGAAACCTGGGCAACAAATAAAACTTGATAAATATACATACAACCTAAATTAAATAGTTAAAACTATAATTAAAGAAGCTAATAAGTACCACGAACTCTACTCATGATCAGTGAAAGGTCTTTAGTAGGTTCAACCACAACACAGGTTTGATATGAAGGAAAGACCCTATCATCTATTGCACTACGATTATTCTTACCACCCATTGCCAGAACGCCAACATAATTCTCCGGGTGAGACTGTAAAAAAGGGTATGCATTTATATTTATATATATAAAATAAAAAAAAAAAATTTAAAAGACCCTATATAATGTTAAATTAACTATTACCTGGAGGTACTTTTGACAGTAGACTTCAATAGCATCGATCTGAAGCAAGAACTCATATGATTTGGAGTGTCTCATCCAACTAGAAGTGTCCATACAAATCATTGTAACCTGAAGAAAAAAAATAGTTACTTTATAAGAAGGATTAAAACATAAACATCGTTATAACCAATAATTAATTAAAATCCAAGTGATCAATAAAATTACAAATGTTATAATGATAAACCCTAAATGAAATCCTAAGTCAGTTGTGCTACATTAACCAATCACAAACCCTGACCCTAATTAAACAATAAAATAAAATCAAAAAACGTGCATGCATGCAATTAAACCAATAAACAAATATAACATAAGCTAAACCAAATATCGCTTATTTGTACCTAGGTGTGTATGATTCGGCTCAATTAAAAAAAAAAAACAATCAAATCAATCAACATCTAATGATGTACATACCTCATTCACCATGGTTATCGTTTGTTGAAGACAACGTGTATAAGTGTTGATTGAGAGGCTTCTTTTTTTTTCGTTTTCTTTTTAATTGAATCGGCTGGAACGTGGATTGAATGTGTATATTTATAATGTCCTCTTATTCTCAATGGGAATTGAAGTCGGTTCAATTTTATTTATTTATTTAATTTTTTTGGCCCATGTGATTTTATTATCTCGTGTAAGCTATGCCTACTTCTAAGACGATTATAATTCAAATCCTAAACGTACTCAAGGGCATAAAGACCTGCAAAAACGTACACAGGGTTAGAAAAACAAAGAAGTTCAATAATTAACCACTCAAAGATAAATTAAATATCAAAACACACTTTTGTGATAACTTCAATCATTTTGGACAACAACTTCTATCTAGAACATGAAACATATATGCAAGGTTATTGATGAATCTACCTTTTATTAAACTATACAAAGAATTGCTTATAACGAAAAGGAATCAAGAATACAGTTGTTATCCTAAACATCAACTGTGATCTTATATATGTTTTTCACTTTTTATAGTTGCCAACAGTTATCACCTTGCACCAAAACCAATGAAAAACAATAGAATGAAGATTTAAAAGGAACTAGTTAAACGTTCATCTTTATAGCTAGGTTTGGAATTATTTGCTAATAATTTGAGGATGAGAAACATCTTATCGGACTTATCCCGAGTTCCAAGAATTTTGGAAATTAACTGAACTTGTGTTTGCAAACTCAATTTGTTGGATGCAACCCAAATCAAGGGGCAGAATATATATATATATATATATATATATATATATATATATATATATATATATATATATCTCTGCTAGCAGTAGGATACTACCGACTTGGTGACTTTCCAAGGAGTATGATGCATGTCGAACAACTCATTCAGGTTTGAATCATATCTAGTACTTGTACTTGGTAGATTTGCATCATATTTTGTTAATCATTTTAATACACCATGTGGATATATTTTTTTTAACTCTAGATTTGCTTGAGGGCAAGCAAAGTACAGGAAAATGAAGGAAAGGAAGAAGAAATGATGAATAAATGATTATTTATGCACATATGAAGATTCCCACATCAAGAACCGCCTTGGAAGCCTTTGAAAGACTAAGTTAATCAACAAATCAATGCTTCCAAGACCCAAGATGAAGAAAATATCAAGTTTTGTTGAAGAATGATGAGCCACGGTCAAAAAAATGAACAAACCGGAAGCTAAAGACGAAAAAGTGTGTGTTGAGTAGCTCCATCTGATTAGGATGCTCTCCATCCAATTAGGATGGACTCCAACCGAATAGGATGGATGGTTTTTCTCATCCCAGTCGATCGGCATTGCCCCGCATCCAATCGGTTGGACCAAACTGACTTTCCAAAGTTATTTTAATGCTTATTTAAATGTCATTAAGCCCCAAGTCCGGTCATATGGTCCTAATAACTCCTAAACCTGCACTTTTATGACACTTAGTGCCCAAGTTTCATATTTAGAGGCTAAGGGTTGATTTATACTATATATATGAGTGCTTAGGCTTAGTTTTCATTGTGAAATTCTACCCTCCACCCTCAAGGACGAATTTTCACTAACCTGTCTCTCCCAAAAAACCACAAACTTCTGCCAAATTTGTGTAGTATGCTCAAGGGCTGTTGAAGGCGTTTGAATATAAATTTCCGGCTTGGTAGAACTATTGTAATCAATTGGTGGCTTAAGGGTTGCTATAAATCCTTCACCTTTGCCTATTGTAAATCATACTTTGGGTAAACTTTGTTACTTTTATATTTTAAGATGTTTTTTATTGATATGATTGTTGAGATTCTGTGTTTGATTGAAATAACGATGGAGTAGTTTTGTTTACTTGTTTGGTTCATATGAGAACTTGTGATAAATGGATATTTGGATATTTGCAGTGTTTGTTTGGATTATGATGATAACATCATATTTGGTTAAATTGGAAATTGTCTTGTTTATTGTTTTGATTCATCATTGTTGAGTCTATATGTCGAAAGGATCCTCAATAGTGGTTGATTTCAATTCATTAGTCGATGAATGTTTTGGTCTTTTACTTTGTGACGATTGTATGAGAAACTAAATAAACTAAACAAGTAAAGGTTTAATTTAGATTATAGGTCGAAATACATCTTTTGAATATGGGTTCTAATCATCTTTCAAGTAAATGGAACTTCACGAATTAATAACATCAAAGTCTATAGTTCGAAAGGATTCTTTTTTGTAGTTGGTTTAGGCATAAGGCTCATGACATGACCATTTGATTGAGGTTTATGCATATCTGATTTATAAAACACTAAACTATTATTCTTGGTTCTATAGGTCGTAAGGATTACCTTTCATAATATGTTTTTCAAACTAAACATCCTAATATTCATGTGATCATTTGTCCACACATGTATGTTTTTTGTGTGATTGTTCTTATATTGCTTTTCTTGTTGGTTTGATCCATGACAATCATAACCATCAACTTGTTACTTGCTTAAATAAACAGACAACACTTGAGTGCAACCTAAGTCTTTAGGGACGAACTTGACGTACCAACCCTTAACTACACATGACTAGGGTATACTTACCCGAATGTGTTCCTAGTTAACCGTTAATTCTTGTTTATAAATTTAAAGCTCGGTGGAAGCACATCAGATGTGGTTGTTTCAGGATGGTAATCAAGATTTAACGTGGACTTTGTACCACTCATGTGTAGTTCATTATGTGTCTACAAAACTGGAACAGATATCTTCATGCTGGTGGAGAAAGACTATCCACCGTGAACAGGAACACTCACTTTGATGTTATGTAACAAACTCTTGGTGGAAGAGCATAATGAGATGGCAAGAGAACTTTTGAGGAAGATATTTATGTAGGCTGAAAGATCAATAAGATGAAATGTTTGGAAGAATTATCTCATAGTAAAAGATTTAATTCAAGAAACTTGATGATTTGGAGGTAAATCACAAGTTTAGGGGAGGATTGTTGGGAATTAAAAGTCTTCATACTTAGTACTGCCAAGCCGAGAGTTAGTGTTGTTCAAGTTACAACTGCGTAGTAATCAAGTAAGTATTGCTAGAAGGAAAGTTGGTACTGTTAGATTAACTTACAATTGTTGAAGGAAGATACTACTGCTCAAGTGATAAAGACGTGTCAAGTGATTTGTATTAACTTATTCAGTGTATATTTTATATATTTAGAAAGATGCGTATATTTTATATAAACAGAAAGATACGTATAAGATTAATATTATAGAAGATTTGTAGTTATCTTCATGGATTTGTTCAAGGTCCTCATGTACAAGTTGAGACCCATTTGATTGATCGGCCAAAAATGCATAAACAGTAGCATCACTTAAGTTAGCAGTACTATTTGAGTGCTGGCAGTACTAACTTGAGTACTAGCAGCATTAACTTCATCGGTACTGCTAGTGCTAGGAAATGACACAAACGCCATTTTTTGAGAACTTGAGATTGAACTTGAGCTTGCAGTTCTTCTAACCTCTTGTTCAATAATCTTGAAATTGTTGTAAAGATCATCAAAGCTCATTGTGTCTAGATCAGGTTTATTCCTCTAGACCACAACATGAGTATTCCACTCAGAAGGCAAGCTTCTCAAAATTTTCAAATTGAGATCCTCTTGTGAAATATCTTCACCTAAGATAGCTAATTAACTTACAATCTTCTGAAGTCTGTTAAAAATAGAGTCAAGAGAGTATGTGCTTTGAGAACTAAAGTTCCCATACATTTGCTTCAGAAGAGTCATCTTAGTCTTCTTTGTGGCTTCATTACCACCAAATCTTGTTGTTATAGCAGCAAACAAGGTCTTAACATCCTTGTACTGATTAAAAGTCATCAGATGTTCATTGGGAAGTGCCATCAGTAGCATACTTCTTGCCTTCACATCATTCTTTTTTTGAGTCTTTTCTTCGGTAGTTAAAGGACATGGTGTTGTTGTAGTTGTGACACCATTAGTTGTTGTTGTTTTAGCTATTGGTTTGAATGAGTTACCATTCTCTATGATATCCCATAGAGCATAGTCTTGTACCTGAAATTATTGCTTAATCCTAAGCCTCCACATATCATAATCACCTGTTTGAGAATGGTCAGTTTTGCAACAGGAGTGGTTTGAGTAGTTTCTAGATCCATCTCTTCCTTGTGAGTAAAGAGTTCTTCTTGTTAGTTTCTTCTAGATCAAACTTTCATAACCAAGGTTCTGATGTCACTTGTTGATCCCAAATATCGATTCTTTAGCTTATAAATGTTGAGTTACTTTGGATAAATCCAAAATAACTATGTTAGAAACTTAGTGAATACTAAAAAGTATGCGGAATCTACTTTTTAATACTTAAAAGAATATTAATGAAATAGTAAGTGTATGAACAATGATATCACTAAAAAGCTCCAATATTATTATCAATAATACGAGTACTCTGTGTAGTACTAGGGTTTACAACCTTGAAGCCGTGTATCAAAAACTCGTATCAAAACTGTTGTGTCAATCACCATAACCTAGGATCTCCTTTTATACACTAAGGTGTTCTTTACAAGATAACTACAAATCTTCTATAATATTAATCTTATACGTATCCTGCTATTTATATATAATATACGTATCTTTCTAACTATATAAAATACACACCAAATAAGTCAATACAAATCACTTGACACATCTTTATCACTTCAGCAATAGTATCTTCCTTTAGCAGTAGTAAGTTAGTCTAGCAGTACCTTGTAGCAATACTAACTTGATTACTAGTGACAGTTGTAACTTGAATAGCGCTAACTCTCTGCTTGGCAGTACTAAAGTATGGAGACTTTTAATTCCCAACAACACAATCATAAGTTATATCTTTTATATAATAAGAGAAAGTACAAAATGAGAAAACTAAATCTTCTATTAACCAATGGGAGAGTTTTATTTTTAAATCAAGCCTCTTGATTGGACAACGAGAGTACAAATTAAATTAGTTTGGTCAAATTTATGAAAAATTTCATGCAGAAAAAAATGAAAACACGCGTGACCTTGTGAGCTATTCTTTAAAAAAATATATAAATAAATAAATAAAATAAAAAATCAGAATTAAATATAAATACATGTTATATTTTTATTGGTTAATAAAACTTACAATCAAACCCTAAGTTTCTAATAAGAGACTAATCTTAAATTTTATGTTTATGAACTTAACTATATAAAATTTTCAATTTGCATAAATTTTAAAAACTTTATTTATTTAACAACCTCATGTGCTTTAATATTTTTATAAACAACTACTACTACTATTATTATTGGTATCATTATTGTTATTTAGTATTATAATTATAATGATAATTACTCCATCTCTTACAAAATAGTTAGACAAAAAATACAACCAATACACTTTTCAACCATTGAACTATCATCCAATCCTATTACACTCTCATTTGAATAACTGACACAAGAATAATAGGACTATTATTTTGGGATATATCACAAAATGAAAATGAGGACTATTATTTTGTGATGGAGAGAGTATTAAATTAATTGTAATACTAAAAATATCACTGACATCGCCACATGTTATTGATTATCAGTTTATATTACATTTTTCTTTCTTTATATGTAGGAGGATCATTCTACTATTCATGATATATATATTCCTCATGGCCAATATGGGTAAACATGGTTGAATCGCCGCCAATTGAGTATGTTTCTGAAATTTTATTAGTACAATTTCCGTCTGTTGATGGTTGATAAGAATATTGCTTGTGTCTTTAATTTTCGTTTTAGGCAAATACCAAGTACAAGCTGAAAGTGAAATATGCTGGTATCTTTAAGTTATCCAAGAACTCTAGTGGGAAGCGATATTGTTTTGGCTTTCAGAAATGTATCAAGATATATATATGGACAAAAGCTCATATAACTTGAAAGAACTATATGACGATCATAAACAGAATTATGCATTAACGAGCGACCCAGTTTTGTCAATTCATTTTGCTGACAAGTACGCCACACGAAAGTCTTATATTGAGCTTGATTCTAACGAGACATTCATGGTGATGCTTAACATGTATGAGAAAGAGAAAGAAATAGACAAACAATAATAGTGGCACAACTAATATTCAACAGAGGTAAAATATGTATTTATGCACATTAACATACAGCACACACATATATGTATGTAAGTAACGATGAAATAATATTTGGCATAGTGGTCGTCAAGATGAAGCAATTGGTGAGCCACATGGTGAGAAACATTGACAATTAAAATTATCCGATTTTTTTCATCCCCACCTCGCTCGTATTCTACCATCCCCAACCCTGTATCTTTCCCTTCCCTCATCATGACCTCTATAATCTCTTTTCCGGCCATACCTATCACCTCGATCTCGATATCTTTCCCTTCCCTCATCATGACCTCTATCATCTCGTTCTCGTTTTCGATTATGTGTCTCATCATTACCTCCGTCAGGTTTTAGATCATGAAAGCTATCACCTCGATCCCAATATATTTCCTTTCCTGCATCATCATCTCTTTTTAGTTTTCTACGATCCCCAACCCTATATATTTCCCTTCCCTCGTCACGAACTCTGTAATCACTTTTTCGGCCATACCTATCACCTTGATCCCAATACATTTCCTTTCCCGCGTCATCATCAAAAGGTACATCTTTCCCAATATCCCATTCTCTCTCTAGTTTTCTACGATCCCCAACCGTATGTCTTTTTCTTTGCTCATCACGAACTCTTATCATTTGTCGGAAAATATACCCTATAGCAGCATTGCTATAACCGTAGACCTTATCGCATTGATTCTTGGCCTTTCGGAGGTCTTCGCCTTGCAATAAATAAACTGCATACAAACACCTTTCACCTTGTCCAACAACAAGAGGGGTGATTGAAGACCCGTTTAGGTGGTGGCCGCAAAGATCAAGCATGCGAGTGTTGTCATTATTATTCACAGCAGCAAGTAACACAAGAAGTTGATGCTTCTTATATCCAGCCTGCTGGTCACCGAAGTTGACGACATCAACAGCTACACCCCCCTCTTTTAACTTGGTTCCAAGTTTAGTATACTGATTGTCAGTATCACCAAGAGGACTGAAACAACACATACATATATAAGTGAACATACTAATAAAATAAAACTTTGATTAATATGAGGGGTTAAAAAGACATACCCTCCAGCAAACACAACCAGCCTTTTAAGAAGGTTTTCGTGTTTTTTATTCAGATGGAGCGAACCCGTCATGAGGGCAGTTACCAAGAGTGTATCACCGGCAACATTTACGAAACCTGGGCAACAAATAAAACTTGATAAATATACATACAACCTAAATTAAATAGTTAAAACTATAATTAAAGAAGCTAATAAGTACCACGAACTCTACTCATGATCAGTGAAAGGTCTTTAGTAGGTTCAACCACAACACAGGTTTGATATGAAGGAAAGACCCTATCATCTATTGCACTACGATTATTCTTACCACCCATTGCCAGAACGCCAACATAATTCTCCGGGTGAGACTGTAAAAAAGGGTATGCATTTATATTTATATATATAAAATAAAAAAAAAAATTTAAAAGACCCTATATAATGTTAAATTAACTATTACCTGGAGGTACTTTTGACAGTAGACTTCAATAGCATCGATCTGAAGCAAGAACTCATATGATTTGGAGTGTCTCATCCAACTAGAAGTGTCCATACAAATCATTGTAACCTGAAGAAAAAAAATAGTTACTTTATAAGAAGGATTAAAACATAAACATCGTTATAACCAATAATTAATTAAAATCCAAGTGATCAATAAAATTACAAATGTTATAATGATAAACCCTAAATGAAATCCTAAGTCAGTTGTGCTACATTAACCAATCACAAACCCTGACCCTAATTAAACAATAAAATAAAATCAAAAAACGTGCATGCATGCAATTAAACCAATAAACAAATATAACATAAGCTAAACCAAATATCGCTTATTTGTACCTAGGTGTGTATGATTCGGCTCAATTAAAAAAAAAAACAATCAAATCAATCAACATCTAATGATGTACATACCTCATTCACCATGGTTATCGTTTGTTGAAGACAACGTGTATAAGTGTTGATTGAGAGGCTTCTTTTTTTTTCGTTTTCTTTTTAATTGAATCGGCTGGAACGTGGATTGAATGTGTATATTTATAATGTCCTCTTATTCTCAATGGGAATTGAAGTCGGTTCAATTTTATTTATTTATTTAATTTTTTTGGCCCATGTGATTTTATTATCTCGTGTAAGCTATGCCTACTTCTAAGACGATTATAGTTCAAATCCTAAAAGTACTCAAGGGCATAAAGACCTGCAAAAAGTCAATACAAATCACTTGACACGTCTTTATCACTTCAGCAATAGTATCTTCCTTCAGCAGTAGTAAGTTAGTCTAGCAGTACTAACTTTCCTTGTAGCAATACTTACTTGATTACTAGTGACAGTTGTAACTTGAACAGAGCTAACTCTCGGCTTGGCAGTACTAAGTATGAAGACTTTTGATTCCCAACAACACAATCATAAGTTATATCTTTTATATAATAAGAGAAAGTACAAAATGAGAAAACTAAATCTTCTATTAACCAATGGGAGAGTTTTATTTTTAAATCAAGCCTCTTGATTGGACAACGAGAGTAAAAATTTAATTAGTTTGGTCTAATTTATGAAAAAATTCATGGAGAAAAAAATGAAAACACGCGTGACCTTGTGAGCTATTCTTTAAAAAAATATATAAATAAATAAATAAAATAAAAAATCAGACTTAAATATAAATACATGTTATATTTTTATTGGTTAATAAAACTTACAATCAAACCCTAAGTTTCTAATAAGAGACTAATCTTAAAATTCATGTTTATGAACTTAACTATAAAATTTTCAATTTGCATAAATTTTAAAAACTTTATTTATTTAACAACCTCATGTGTTTTAATTTTTTTATAAACAACTACTACTATTATTATTGGTATCATTATTGTTATTTAGTATTATAATTATAATGATAATTACTCCATCTCTTACAAAATAGTTAGACAAAAAATACAACCAATACACTTTTCAACCATTGAACTATCATCCAATCCTATTACACTCTCATTTGAATAACTGGCACAAGAATAGGACTATTATTTTGGGATATCACTAAATGAAAATGAGGACTATTATTATTATTTTGTGATGGAGAGAGTATTAAATTAATTGTAATACTAAAAATATCACTGACATCGTTACATTTTATTGAGTATATAAACAAGATTAAATATAACATATATAAAAAATTAAATTCATTGAATTTGAATTATGCTAAAATATCAAATTAAACTACTCAAACAATAAGATTGCTAAACAAAATTGATCATATTTTTAAACCCGAGCAAATGCAGTTGAAGTATTATAATTAGTTATAGTCATTGTCTGAACCTAATCCGTTTTTAGTAACTCGTGCGGACACCGGTTAAAAACTGGAATACGAATAATGATGAATAATATAATTGTAATACCAAAAACATATAGATGCACATTATAATTATCAAAACAAAAGCGCAACTAGTAAGTACACATAAATAAATGAGAGAACTGCAAAATACATCCATGTGGTTTACAGGTTTTGACATCTTACATTCCTGTCAAAAATTTTTGTCAAGATACATCACTCGTTAGTCAAACGTTTGCCACCCTACATCCCTCGTTTACAATGAGGACTAACGGTGCAATTTTTTTCTCCGTTATCTCTTAACGAGACAGAAAATATTACACCATTAGCCTTCGTTAGCCAAACGTTTGCATCGTTAGTCCTCATTTTGAGTTTTTTTTCGTTTTTTACGTTTTATCCATTTTTTGTCAGTTTTTTTTTTCCAGTTTTTATACTTTTTATCCATTTTTTATACGTTTTATCTATTTTTGCCGTTTTTTTTTACGTTTTTATCCATTTTTTTATGTTTCATCCGTTTTTGTCAGTTTTTTTATGCTTTTATCCGTTTTTTGAACGTTATATCGTTTTTTTTTACGTTTTGAACCGTTTTTTGTACGTTTTATCCATTTTTGTCAGTTTTTTCTGTTTTTATCAGTTTTTTTTACGTTTTTATCTGTTTATTTTTCGTTTTTATCTGTTTTTTGTACATTTTATCCATTTTTACTTATTTTTTTACGTTTTATCCATTTTTTGTATGTTTTATCCATTTTTTGTACGTTTTATCAGTATTTTAAGTTATTATCCGTTTTTTGTATGTTATTATCCGTTTTTTGTACGTTTTATCCATTTTTGCCATTTTTTACGTTTTATCCGTTTTTTGTATGTTTTATCCGTTTTTGTCAGTGTTTCCTTTTTTCACGTTTTATCTTTTTTTACGTTTTTTGTACGTTTTATCCGTTTTTTTGTCAGTTTTTTCCCGTTTTTGTACATTTTATCTGTTTTTTTTACGTTAAAAACGGATGAAACGTACAAAAAACTGATAAAATAGTAAAAAAAAACTGATAAAAAATGGATGAAACGTACAAAAAACGGATAAAAACGTACAAAAAAACTGATAAAACGTACAAAAAACATAAAAAACTGACAAACAGATAAAACGTACAAAAAATGGATAAAAACTGATAAAACGTACAAAAAGGGAAAAAAAAACTGACAAAACATGGATAAAACGTACAAAAAACGGATAAAAACGCACAAAAAATGGATGAAATGTAAAAAAACTGACGAAAAACGGATAAAGTGTACAAAAAACGGATTAAAACATAAAAAAAGGGTAAAATGACCAAAAAATGTAAAAAAAAAAAAAAAGTGACAAAAAACGGATAAAAACGTAAAAAAACCTGATAAAAGTGGATGAAATGTACAAAAAATGGATAAAAACGTAAAAAAAAAAACGATAAAACGTACAAAAAAGGAAAACAACTGACAAAAAATGGATAAAACATACAAAAAACAGATAAAAACGTTAAAAAAAAACTAATAAAACATACAAAAAAGGGGAAAAACTGACAAAAAACGGATAAAACGTACAAAAAACGGATAAAACGTAAAAAAGATGACAAAAACAGATAAAACATTAAAAATGGATAAAACGTAAAAAAAACTAATAAAACGTACAAAAAACAAAAAAAATGACAAAAAACGGATAAAACATAAAAAACGGAAAAAAAACTCAAAAAGAGGACTAACGGTGCAAATGTTTGGCTAACGAAGGCTAACGGTGTAATATTTTCAGTCTCGTTAAGAGATAACGGAGAAAAAAATTGCACCGTTAGTCCTCATTGTTAACGAGGGATGTAGGGTGGCAAACGTTTGACTAACGAGTGATGTATCTTGCCAAAAGTTTCTGACAGGGATGTAAGATGTCAAAGCCTGTAAACCACATGGATGTATTTTGCAATTCTCTCTAAATAAATTTATTCAAAATATAATTATAAGTTGTACTTAGTCCGAACCCTGTGCGCCTAATATCACATATACAAAAACATTCGACGGTGTGATATATATGCCCGTATATTATACTAAAGTTTTAAAATAAATTTGATTATTTTGTAAATCGATAACTAGTTTAATAACAATATGATGTTAATCATTATAACTAATTTAATTAATTGCATTAAATTATTATAGGTTACAAAATTTCAAAAAGAATATGCAAATAAAAAGTGTGTAAACTTAATTTTTCTAAGTTTTTTATTAACAAAAAAGCGTAAATGCATTATGGGACCTCTTTCAAAAAGGTCTTTTTCCAAAACCACGTATCTAAGTGAGCGTGTCTGGAACAAACTTGTAATTAGACACCAAGATTGGGACAGTTGCTTTTTAGAGCCTCCTCATTAGACCAGTAGCTTGTTAATCAATTTCACAGTATATACTAAACATATGCAAAGCGTTTGAAGCTCGATGGCTACGGAGAGCTGAATGACCTCCTTCAGCAGTTGCCGTGAAGACTATTTCTACTATGTGTATCTTCTGGTCCGCAACAGAGCCAAAGCTAGTAAAAAGAGTTCCATACCAGTAACAAGTGTTGACAAAGATAACATTTTTTACTTAAACATTTGGACCTGTTTGATAACCCAGGATGCAGTAGGGTAGTGCATCGCATCACGCGATGCACGCTTTTTTAGACACAGGTTCAGGTCCCTCGGTCTCGAGTTCTTTGTCCGCTGTTTCTTGTAAGTTCAATCTACCACTTTCCCCGCTTCTTGTTTTTCTACTGTTTAGCCACCTTCCAAGATTTGTGTCAATAGCGGCAACATTTTCTTCACTGATCTGTTCTAGGTATTGAGATACTTCCTCTCTCCTAGAGGTCTCCCATTCTTGGAACGCCTAATGAATTAGAAGCAGCAATGTTAGTAGAGCTTGATTGTTAGTCTACCTTGATGTTTTCACATTTTTCAGAGAATAATCTAGTTAAAGAAATATAGATAAAATGTTCATTTGCTAATTTGTTTTTTTTTTATATATAAATTCTACTAGTTTAATGTAGAGGTGGCAACTTTGACCAATCAAACTATTAACGGGTCGATTAGGAATGTGTTTTACTTTTACCTCAAATTGGTCCATTCAGAAACTGCACCTAAAAGGGAAACAAAGTGTAAATGGACTGAAATGAGTTAACATCACCCGACGTGCATTTTTATTCCATACAATTCCTAAACCGTTTTTTATTTATAATTTTAGATTATAGGTATATAAACGTTTTATTGCATAAATTATTTAGATTATATGGAAGAAAAAGTGTTTGCGGGTCAGCCAATTTTGACCCGTACCAATAATGACTCATTTCAACTCAATCAAATCCTTTAGAGCTGTTACCAAACTCACCCGACCAGCCACCTCGGGTAGATCTGCCCATATGAGTAAATATTAAGTTTCACTTGTGTTAGACCATAAAAAGTACCCGGTATGAAAAACCTGTCTTCATGAAATTTGTATTGAAAAGTATATATATATATGTATTCATGTATTGTTGAATGAAAAGAAATGCAAGCCAGAAACTCACGAGTTTTTTCCTTTCCTCAAATGAGGTTGGATCTTCTTCAAGTTGTTTAGCAAATGAGTAATAAATTGGGGGCTCTGCCTTGGTCCTGAAAAAATTACAATACAGCAACAATATGAAATGAGCTTTATAATAACAATATTAGAATATATTTAACCTAGAAATTTAATGACTCCAATCAGCTATGTTTAGCTTGGATGTCTCGTATCGAGATGTAAATGGAGAAACAAAAAGGAAACCTTATAAAATTGCCAAGTATTTTGTGATGCTCACTCCAACGATTAAACAATAGCTCCAAAATTTTTTCTTCTGCCGTGTTAGCATAAATTGCTCGAAAAACCTGTCAAAACAATCACTTAATGTAGAACCATAATTGCAAATGTATTGTGCTCAGTTAAGTGTCAAAGAGAAATAAATTCATCACTTCACATCTAAATCTTAAAACTAAATAGAGAAAAACAAACCATGTCACTTCGCATTTTTTCTTCTATCTGGGCATCCTCCTGTAGCATCAAGCCTTCACTTCCTCCATGCTCTTTTTGCTCAATCTATGCAAAGTGGTCATAATTTGACAAACTATTAACAATATGCTACAGAATAACATATAAACTATGATTAGCAAAAGGGCACGCAGGTTGATCAGCCAACATTATATAAGAGTAAGTTATGTATTAGGAATTTTGTTTAACACAGCCTTAGGGCTATGTATTATACTTCAAACATAACCACCTCAAGGTGATTAAAATCACAATAAGTTATACATGCCTCTATCTCTTGAAAAGGAATAAGGGGCTATTGTTTAACAAAACCCTATATCAATTATGTGTTAGAATTAAAGAACCATGACACACATATGCGGAAGCGAAGGAACATCTTGATATGAATAAAGCAAAATGGTCAAAGTCAAATTGTCAGAGGGTGGTTATTCAAATGTGAACAGTTCTTCAAGATTGATTACATTCTAGAACAAGGTAAGGTCAATCTTGTTTCAATTCATTTGTTTGATCTTGCTTTGATGTGGCATAGACAATTTGTTAAATTCATGGGAAAAGATGTTGAATGGAATGTGAATAAGGGGCGATCTTGAATAGATTTGGGACTGTTTATGATGACCCTTTAAGTGAGATTAAGAAGCGAGATTAAGAAGCTTAAGCAAACTGGCAATGTTCAAGATTACATTGATGCTTTTGATAAATTGATGTGTAGAATTGATTTGGAAGATAAACAATGCATGAGTTTCTTTATGGCTGGTTTATCCAGTGAAATTGAGTTGTCAGTTAGAATGTTTAGGCTAAGATCTTTGTATGAAGTGTATGGTTTGAGTAAGTTGGAAGAAGCTAGGTTGAATGTGTTGAAACAGAAGCAAAGGACACCAATTTTGCCTCACCAAGACCATTCAATCACTTACCAAACACTGGCCCAAAACCAATGGCTTTACCTGCTCTAATGTGAATTGGAGAAATAAGACCGCTAGTAACAATCAAATTGCACCATTTAGGAGGCAGTTGAGTCAAAAAGAATTAGAGGAGAAAAGAGCTAAGAACCGGTGTTTTTACTGTGATCAGAGGTATACACCAGGGCATAAATGCAGTGGTCAGATTTACTCTTTGGAAGTTTTAAGAGAATCTGAGAATGAGGTATTGGAAGAAGAAGAGAATGTGCAGTTGTATGAAGTTGAAACAAAGGAAACAGGGGAAGTTATTGAATATGCACCACAAATTTCACTCAATGCCGGCAGTTATCAAACTATGAGAATTTGTGGGCATGTAAGCAGACATAAGCTACACATTTTGATTGCTTGTGGGAGTACACATAATTTTTTGGACATTAACACTGCTAAGGAGCTAGGCTGCAATTTGATCAGAAATTGTCCTCTAAAGATTGATGTACCTAATGGCAATCAATTGACTAGTCAGCATAGTTGTAAAGGATTTACTTGGCAGTTGCAGGGTGAAAATTTTGCAACTGATGTCACCACTATTCCTTTGGGTGGGTGTGAGATGGTACTTGGAATCCAGTGGTTGAGTACTTTGGGTGACATGTTATGCAATTTTCTGGATCTAAGAATGGAGTTTCAGTACCATGGTAGGAAGGTGGTGTTGAGAGGCACAAGAAAGGCTAGTTTGCAGTGGATGAAAGGTAGCAAAATGCAGATTCAAACACCCTGTGCAGAACTATCTTCTATGGCTTTATGTGTATCCTGTTGCTAGTCTCAGTATGGTGACAATGAGTGAGGCTGTTGAGGTTCCTAAGGAGATTTTATCAGTAATTGACCACTACTCACATGTATTTGCAATACCTACAACACTACCACCAAAGAGATCCTTTGATCATAAGATACCACTGAAAGAGGAAACACTGCCTATTACTTCAAGACCTTACAGACACCCCCTACACAAAAAGATGCAATTGAAGTTATGGTGAAGGAGTTACTTGAAACTGGAGTTATTAGGGACAGGCAAAGCCCTTTCTCATCACCAGTTGTCATGGTTAAAAAAAAAGATGGTACTTGGAGAATGTGTATTGACTACAAGAAGCTTAACAATGCAACAATCAAGGATAAGTTTCCTATTCCTGTGATAGAAGAGTTGATAGATAAGCTACAAGGATCTCAATATTTCACTAAATTGGATTTTAGGTTATCACCAAATCAGAATGCACCCTGATATTGATAAGACAGCTTTCAAAACACATGAGGGACATTATGAGTTTCTTGTTATGCCTTTTGGTCTCACAAATGCACCCTCTACCTTTCAAGTACTCATGAATTCTGTTTTCAAGGAGCATTTAAGGAAGTTTGTGTTAGTCTTCTTTGATGACATTCTGGTTTACAGTCCTACTTTAATTGATCATGTTAAACATTTGGAAGTGGTAATGCAATTGCTCAGAAGAAACACACTCTGAGTCTAAATGTGTTTTTGGGGCTGCAAAGGTGGAGTACTTGGGCCATGTAATTACTAGAGAAGGTGTTTCCACTGATTCTTCTAAGATTGAAGTTATGATCAGCTGGCCAAGACCTGTAAACATCAAGCAATTGAGAGGTTTTTTGGGCCTCACCGGGTATTATAGAAGATTTGTGAAAAGGTATGCTCTCATCAGTCATCCATTAACACAGTTGCTCAAAAAGAATAGTTTTAATTGCTCAAGTACAGCACAAGAGGCTTCTGAGAAGTTGAAACAAACTATGATACAAGCACCTGTGTTGAAGTTACCTAACTTCAATGAAACCTTTGTCATAGAAACAGATGCTTCACAAGATGGAATTGGGGCAGTTTTGCAACAAGGGGGTCATCCAGTGGCTTATTATAGTAAAACTTTAGCTCCTAGACACCAAACCTTATCCACATATGAGAAGGAGTTTCTAGCAGTGATTCAGGCACTTGGTGAGTGGAGAGGATATTTGCTTGATAGGCACTTCAAGATAAAAACAAATCACTTTAGTTTAAAGTACCTATTGGAGCAGAGAATTACCACTCCTTCACAAATGAAATGGTTACCAAAGATTATGGGGTTTGACTATGAGATTTTGTACAAAAAGGGCCGTGAAAACAAAGTTGCAGATGCACTTTCAAGGTTAGCAACAAGTGCTCAGTTGTTCTATGGTTATGTCCACAGTTTCAAGTGATTATGTTCAAAAGATTGTGGATTCTTGTCAAGCAGAATTACAAAAGTTAAAGGCAGATTTGGAAGTTGATCCACTCTCTCATAAACATTACATTATGATCAATGGTCAATTGTTAAGGAAGGGCAAGTTAGTGGTGGGCAATGATAATAACCTCAAGCAACAGTTACTTAGCTATTTTCATTCTGACCCAAGTGGTGGCCACTCAGTAGTGCAAGCAACCATCAAGAGAATTACTGGTTTATGCTATTGGAAGAAATTAAGGCAGCAAGTTAAGGTGTTTGTGGCTGAATGCAGGGTTTGTCAAACTAATAAACCTAATTTGGCTGCTTATCCACGACTGTTACAACCACTTCCAATTCCTACCAAGGTATGGTCTGAAATTTCAATGGATTTTATTGAAGGTCTTCCACCTTCAAATGGCAAAACTGTGATATTAGTTGTGGTAGATAGGCTAAGCAAGTATAGTCACTTTATTGCTTTAAGCCACCCCTTTACTGCAATACAAGTGGCTCAAGTCTTTTTAGTTAACATTTACAAACTACATGGCCTGCCAAAGAGACAAAGTGTTCCTCAGTTTGTTTTGGAAAGAATTGTTCAAACTTCTACATGTGAGCATGCACCTATCCACCTCTTACCATCCTCAGTCAGATGGCCAAACTGAGGTGGTTAACAGATGTTTGGAATGTTACCTCAGATGCATGTCAGGTGAAAAACCCAAAGCTTGGTCTAAATGGTTGGGGCTAGCTGAATACCACCTATCACACAACTACCAATACTACCCTTTTTGAAGTTCTATATGGTCAGCCACCACCAGATCCATTGCCTATGTTCAAGAGTATGGTGGATTTTGTTGATAGAACCTTAATGCAAGCAGAACTGACAGAGAATTTGAGGTTGGTCAATGGGTGCTTCTCAAACTTCAACCACACACACAGTTATTACACACAGTTAGAATAACTGGAAAGTATAACAAGCTCAATCCAAAGTATTATGGTCCTTTCCAGATAATTCAACGGATTGGCAAAGTTGCATATAAGCTCGAACTACCACTTCTCAAATTCACTCAGTGTTTCACATTTCACAGTTGAAAAAGTATAAGGGTCGTGCTCCTAATACTACATCTGTACTTCCTCAACAACTATAGAATGTGCCAGTGGAAATTTTGGATAGGAAATTGGGCAAGGTTGGTTCATCTGCTCAAGTTTTTGTTCTAGTCAAATGGTCAAATGGTACAATGGAGGATGCAACTTGGGAGTTACACAGTGATTTGATCAAGAGATTTCCTGAGTTTGATATTAATGCTTGAGGACAAGCAATTTTGGAAGGAGGAAGTATTGATATGAATAAAGCAAAATGGTCAAAGTCAAATAGTCAACTAGAAAAGTCAAACAACCCACACAACTGATTTTCCCGCCCATTCATTTGTACCCATTTCATATTGTATAAATTCACTCATTGTAATCAGTATTAGATAGCTATTGAATTGTAATCTCTCTTTCTCTCTTGTAACAAACACCTTCATCTTATCAATAACAAATCACCATTAATTCGAATCTCTTTTCTTATTCTTGAGTTTCCAGTGAGATCTTTACCATTTCATTACTGAAGTCTAAAGATCATATCACATCTATAACATATTAAAGATTAACATAAACATAAATAAGAGCGTACCTTTATTGATTCTAGCAAAACAAGAATCAAGCAATAATCTTGAACAATATGATGAACCCTAATAAGGGTTTATATGGATCAATGATTAACCCTTTACCGTTTTGTTAATTGACCCCTTGATAATTACTATAGTGAAGAATTACCTCGTTCTTGTACACACGAATTAAGCCGTATCAAGTTTATGCTAGTAAAACCACAAGGAATGATTTTTGATAAACAAAAATCGACTCAACCCTTAGGGTTGTTTGTCGACCGGTTTTAGGGCAAAAGAAAAGAAAGAAAACACTTAGGGTTTATGTGTGTGCAAGAGGTAACCAAAACAATGAACCCTTGATGTGTTTATATAGTATTTGTAAACTTAGAGGACAAGTTAGGGCAAGGGATGCCCCTTGGGTTGGGTTGGCCGGCCATACACCTCCAAGAGGGTATTCCGGAACCTTCTTGTCATCTAATTTACAAACAAGTCCTTTTCTTTGCTCGTTAGTCAATTTCGTTAAGTACTAACGACCGTTAGTCATTTCTTGCGTTTAAATAATATATATATATATATATATATATACACACACACACATAACATTTAATACATATTAATTATTTATTCCTTGATACTCATTCGTAACGTGTTGCAATCCCGAGGTCTTGAGTTCGATTCTAGACATACGTTTATTAATATTTATCCACAAACTCCAACATTATGAATTTATGATTACGTTTAACTCTTATCACAAAAATGATCCAAGATATGTGCTTTGAATTCATAGATGATCATGCAACTAAGAGTTTGAATTCTAGTTTGTGATAAGTGATAACTTCCGGTATCTAAATTTCATGTTAGTATGTTACATAAGCAAATAGTATCTGATACATAAACTTAGAAGTCCTTACAACAATTTATGCATGTCCACAGTCATTAATGCTAAAACCAGGTAAGATGGTAAAGAAACAAAGGAGGGGAGCACATTTAAAAGAGACTTACTCTTTTCAGAGAATCTGTTCTTCGCATATACGCCTCTGAGCTTGAGAGTTTAACTTCTTCTTCTTTACATTTCTGAAAATTAGCATATGTAAAATAATAATCATTCAATTGGATGTAACATCAAGAAAATACAACCAGCATGTATTAGTGTCTACATACATATTACTTTAAGATTTCATGAATTTTTGTTGCTCAACTTTAAGATTTGTGAGCCTCGGGTAACAAGACAATGATGAAATTGAGTAGCAACTATCATTCTATCCTTCCTAATTTCGACAGAGGTAAAACCTTTAATCGATGGAGAGGAATGTCTCTACATTTCCTGATTCATTCTTTTTTTAAGGGTTTGTGACTACTGGTAATTGGTGCAAGTCCGTATTTGCCTTGACTCACACCACCTTCTTGTAATCAGTTTCAACTATTTTACAACTTTAGAATAACATATTAATGTATAACATAGATCCTTTCGGAAAAAATGTATAACAGATATAACAACTAGTAAATTTTATGTTCACTTAAATAAAGTGTCCAATACAACCACCACAAAAATCAATGTTGAGCATACACAGAAGCAGATTTCACATAATACAGTAAGACAATACAAAATTTACTAATAGTATATGCGAAAGAGGGTGAGATCGGTCTTACCTCCAACGTTCCAAGTATTTTTTCTAGCATTCTTCGATTCCTATTAACCAACATGGGATCCTCGTCTGTTGGCAATACTCTAGGAACATTCTCTGACGGAGGACCTTCAATATCCTAAACAAATAGTAACCATGAAAATTTTTACTTCTTAAAACACCCCAAGATGAGTAAGGAGGGTTTAGATCAGCTTTTTTTCACGACTTGTGGGATTATTTGAATTTTGAAAAGCCGATAAACTCATTTTTAACGGCTTATGAGCTTATAGCTTATTTAGGTCAATAAGCCCATAATGATAAGCTCAAAAGCCGTTATGAAAGTGTTCTTATCGGCATTTCCAAATTCAAATAAGCCCATAAGCCGGAAAATAAGCTAATTCAAAAACCCCCTAAAGTATCTACAAAACTTATAAACTCAAATATTCCGAAATCAATAAGAATGCATGTGGATTAGCGTATTTTCTCTAACAGTACCACTTAAAACACCCCAAGATGAGTAAGGGGAGTTTAGATCAGCTTTTTTTCACGACTTGTGGGATTATTTGAATTTTGAAAAACCGATAAGCTCATTTTTAACGGCTTATGAGCTTATAGCTTATTTAGGTCAATAAGCCCATAATGATAAGCTCAAAAGCCGTTATGAAAGTGTGCTTATCGGCTTTTCCAAATTCAAATAAGCCCATAAGCCAGAAAATAAGCCATTTTAAACACCCCCTAAAGTATCTACAAAACTTATAAAATCAACTATTCCGAAATCAATAAGAACGCATGTGGATTAGCGTATTTTCTCTAACAGTACCTCTTAAAACACCCCAAGATGAGTAAGGGTGTTACAAGTAAAAGTCAATTCACAAGTCCAGGGACTTAAAATGTCAACTTTCAAACTTAGAGTTTTGGCGCCAAAGTCTATTAACCCAAAATCTTTCTACTTAACCCATCACTTGTATCATAACACAATTCATTCTTGATTTTTAAAAGTTCTCTCTCTCAAATTCTTGTAATTAGTTGTAACAACATATATTATCAATAACAAATCCATTTCGGTTCTATTTCTTGTTCATTAGAATCCTAATGTGTTTGTTGCCATTGTTGATCACATTTTCATTTCTTGAGTGATTTCTAAACATGTGTTACAATTGGTATCAGAGCGATCCTTGACCACCATTAATGGCTGAAATCTGTTAAAGATTCAGTTATTCCGTTAGCGTTCAGTTACACCGATTGAAGATCTTGATCTTTTGATCACCCATCACACATACATCAATTCCGGTCATTCTAGACCATTTGTCCAATCACAAATACGTCATTGATTACTTCGTTCAATTTCCCTTTCACAAATACGTTAGTTAGGAACTGTGTGGTGGTTAATTGTCTTGGTGTGACTGAATTAGTGGTGGTTAAAAACAGAGAGAAACAATGGTGGAAACAAGATCAGTTTTGAGTGGCCGACAAGAAGGTGAAGTTCATACGGTTGAAAGTTTAGCTAGTCAGTTAGCAACATTAGTTGGATTTGTGGCTACACTAACCAATGACATGAGGATTATCAAAGAAAGACTCAATGGAGATGAAGGTCCCAGTCAAAGGAGAGTGGTGCTTGGTACTCCTAATGTGCAAAATCAGTCAAAATGGGGGTTAGTATGGAAGATTGTCTAAGATTGAGTTTCCTAGATTTGAGGGAGAAGATATTCAGGGGTGGTTGTATAGAGTCAAAAGATTCTTTGAGATGGATCAAATTGATGGTGATGAAGAAAAGATAAGATTGGTTTCTATGCATGTGTTTGGGAAGGCTCTTGTTTGGCATACTCAGTTTATGAAGAAGTTTGGAGAAGTAGTAACTTGGGAAATTTATGAGGCTCATGTTCAGAAAAGGTTTGATTCCATCTTTGAAGACCCAATAATGGAACTTAAGAATTTGAAACAGTCATCAAGTGTACAGGTATATCAAGACTCTTTTGAAGCTTTATTGAATAAGGTTGATTTGCGTGAAAAATACACTGTTAGTTTGTACATTGGAGGTTTAAAAGATGAAATTGCTTATATGGTTAGGATGTTTGCACCTGCTACTTTGATTGATGCTTTTAATTTGGCAAAATTACAAGAGGCTAACATTTCTGTGACTAAGAGCAAAAATACACCATTATTGAGTACTCCTAGGCCTAATGGAATAATAAGTGGTAACAATAATAGGAATGTGAATAACAGTTTTAGGAGTAATCAAGTGGTGCCTACTAATAAAGTTGCACCAAACAGGGAGTTTAAAAGGTTGACACAAGAATTAGAGGAAAAGAAAGCCAAACACCTTTGTTTCTATTGTGATCAAAAGTATTCACCTGACCATAAGTGTAGTGGACAGTTGTACTCTTTGGAGATAATGGGTGATGGTGTAGAAAGTGAAGATGAGGATTTGGTGTTAACTGATGAGGGAGTTGTAAGTAACTATACTAGCCTAATAGATGAACCACCTTTGATTTCATTGAATGCTTTATCTGGTGTGAACACTTACAAAACAATGAGGGTTAAAGGTTATGTAATAAAGAACATGTTGCATGTGTTTGTTGACTCAGGAAGCACACAATTTCTTGGACTTAAGTACTGCTAAGAGGTTAGGTTGCAAGCTAAGTAAGATTTGTCCATTAGGTTTCTATGGCTAATGGGCATGTGATGAATAGTTTGTATGTATGTAAGAACTTTACTTGGGAATTTCAAGGTGTTTTTTATACTTCTGATGTACTAATTCTACCTTTGGGTCTGCCATAGCAGTTTGTGATTACTCTGCCACTTTGTTACAAATGGAGTCTGAAATGGGTTGTGATAAAAATTTGAAGTGTGTTCTTGATGAATTTGAGTCGGTTTTTTATGTACCTAAAGAGTTGCCACCAAAGAGAACCCATGACCATACAATTCCTCTTATGCCAAACACCCCACCAGTCAATATAAGGCCCTATAAGCATCCTCCAAACCAGAAGGATGCAATTGAAGCAATGGTGAAAGAGTTATTGGATTCTGGAGTCATTAGAAACAATCAAAGTCCATTTTCCTCTCCTATAGTGATGGTCAAAAAGAAAGATGGCTCTTGGAGAATGTGTGTGGACTATAGACAGCTTAATAAGTCAACAGTGAAAGATAAGTTTCCAATACCAGTTGTGGAAGAATTAATTGATGAATTGCAGGGGTTAAAGTTCTTTTCTAAACTGGATTTAAGATCACGATATCATCAAATAAGAATGCATGAGGAAGATGTGTCCAAGACTACATTTAGAACACATGAGGGACACTATGAGTTCCTAGTAATGCCTTTTGGACTCACTAATGCTCCATCAACATTCCAGAATTCAGTCTTCAAAAAGTTCCTCAAGAAGTTTGTATTTGTCTTTTTTGATGATATATTGGTATACAGTAATAGTTTGGAGTCTCACCTCAGTCATTTGAAACAAGTGTTGCAAGTTATGAAGAATAATTCATTGTTTGCTAAGAAGTCTAAGTGTGTTTTTGCTGCTTCAAGTGTTGAGTATTTGGGCCATATTATTTCTGACAAAGGAGTGGCAACTGATCCTAGTAAGATATAAACTATGCAAGAGTGGCCAGTTTCAACAAATGTCAAGCAACTCAGAGGTTTCTTAGGATTAACCGGTTACTACAGGAAATTTATAAGAAATTATGCAAGTGTGAGCAAACCATTGACTATGTTACTCAAGAAGAATGCTTTTCAGTGGGATGCAACTGCACAAACAGCTTTTGAATCACTCAAAGAGGCTATGATACAAGCACCTGTGTTAGCAATGCCAAATTTTAACAAGGTCTCTACTGATGCATCAGGAGTGGGAATTGGGGCTGTGTTACAACAAGAGGGTCATCCAATTGCATTTCTGAGCAAAACTTTGTCAACTAAACACGAAGCTCTCTCAACTTATGAAAAAGAATTATTAGCAGTTTTGTTGGCATTAGAAAAGTGGAGAGGGTACCTCCTTGATAGGCATTTCAAGATCAAAATAGACCACTTCAGTTTAAAATACTTGTTGGGACAGAGATTGACAACTCCATTTCAGGTGAAGTGGCTACCAAAACTATTGGGCTTTGACTATGAAATTTCTTATAAAAGTGGTTCTGAAAATGTGGTGGCAGCCTATCATGGACTTCTACAACCTTTACCTATACCAGCTAAAATTTGGTCCTCAATTTCTATGGATTTCATTGAAAAACTACCTAATTCACAAGGTAAGACTGTTATTTTGGTGGTGGTAGATAGTTTGTCTAAGCAAGCTCATTTCATTACTATGCAGCATCCTTTCACTACAAGCATAGTGGCACAATTGTTTTTGGATCATGTGTATAGGTTACATGGGCTACCAGAATCTATTGTGAGTGATAGGGACTAGATATTCTTGAGTCATTTTTGGCAGTCAATGTTCAAGACTTTGAAAGTACAATTGAAACTATCTACAGCATACCACCCACAAACTGATGGCCAGACTGAGATTGTGAATAAGTGCTTTGAATGTTACCTTAGATGCATGACTGGGGAAAGACCAAAGGAGTGGGCCATGTGGTTACCTATGGCAGAGTTCTGGTACAATACTAATTTTCACTCAGCCATCAACACTACACCTTATGAAGCAGTTTATGGTCAGAAACTACCCACCCATGTTCCTTATGTTCCTGGAGATAGTTCAGTAGAAGCCGTAGACAAATCAATGCAGGCTAGAGAAAGTTCGTTGCAGATGTTGAAGTTTCACTTACAAAGTGCACGAGACAGGATGGTGAACCAGACTAACAAACACAGAAGTGACAGAGTATTGGATGTTGGAATGTGGGTGTATTTGAAACTCCAACCTCATAGACAAGTTACCATCAGAAAGGAACACCAACATAGGTTGTCATCAAAGTACTATGGTCCTTTTATGATACTCGAAAAGATTGGGAAGGTTGCTTATAAACTAGATTTGCCTGCTACTAGCCAAGTTCATCCAGTCTTTCATGTTTCACAGCTTAAAGTGTGCAAAGGAAGTGACAATAAAATGGGAGTACTACCTCATTGTGGTCCAAATGGTTTGTCGGCAACAGAACCAATTGCTATTTTGGATAGAAAGTTGGCTAAAGTCAATAATAGAGCTGTTGTTTATGAATTGGTCAAAGTGGTCAAATCACACAGATGAGGATGCTACTTGGGAGAATCTTAATGATTTGTGACAGAGGTACCCTGAATTTGAAAGCCAAGCTTGAGGACAAGCATTGCTCGAAGGAATAGGGATTGTTACAAGTAAAAGTCAATTCACAAGTCCAGGAGAGACTTAAAATGTCAACTTTCAAACTTAAGAGTTTTGGCGCCAAAGTCTGTTAACCCAAAATCTTTCTACTTAACCCATCACTTGTATCATAACACAATTCATACTTGATTTGTAAAAGTTCTCTCTCTCTCTAATTCTTGTAATCAGTTGTAACAACACATATTATCAATAACAAATCCATTTCGGTTCTATTTCTTGTTCATTAGAATCCTAATGTGTTTGTTGCCATTGTTGATCACGTTTTCATTTCTTGAGTGATTTCTAAACGTGTGTTACAAAGGGGCGTTTAGATCAGCTTTTTTTTTTCATGACTTGTGGGATTATTTGAACTTTGAAAAGCCGATAAGCTCATTTTTAACGGCTTATAGCTTATTTAGGTCAGTAAGCCCATAATGATAAGCTCAAAAGCCGTTATGAAAGTGTGCTTATCGGCTTTTCCAAATTCAAATAAGCACATAAGCCGGAAAATAAGCTAATCCAAACATCCCCCAAAGTATCTACAAAACTTATAAAATTAGCGTATTTTCTCAAACAGTCTTATCTACATTTGGAGGACTAACTCTCTATGTGATTATACAACACAATAATCTATCAATTAACATTTGCACAACCAAAAGCTTATGTAACATTTTCCTCAAAAGGATTATAAAAACATAAATAATCTTACATTTGCACGCTTCCTTTTTTCGCCACTAATAGAACCTCCACGTCGACAAATCCGATCCGTAATCTGTCACAGAAACATTTAATCAAACAGGTGGTATGCAACACAGAACAAATTAAACACAAAAACATACCTTCAGTTCTTGTTCATGTAACTCTTCGATCAATTTAACTAGACCTTGTTCCGTCTCCTCTTGAGTGGAACCCATCTTCTTGTCTTCAGATTAAACGAAAAGAAAGGAAAGAAAATGTTTTATATTTAAGCTCAGATCTAAGCTTTCAGAAGCTTCTAGAAGCTAAGAGCGTTTGTATTTTTTAGTTATGCTGCTAATCATGATGATGATGATGATTTCAGGTGTGTTTTTTGTTGTTTATATATTTTTTTATAATTTTTTGTTTTATTGATTTTGTTTTGTTTCTTGTTTTTTAAGGTGGCATAGTGGAGGGTACCACTGGTGCTGCTGCACAGCGTATAAAGCGTTACTGGTCCACATCGCAAGCTGCTTATTTAAACTTTTTTATAAAAAAAAATTATAATCAGGTCTTATTTAATTGTTTTTATTGCGATTACTATTATTTTATGATATGTTTGGGACTGTGACAAATTTTGAATTTTAATGAAATGTTAAAAACTAAATTAAAATATGAAAAGTCAAAAGGAGCTGTTTTTTTACTACATCTGTCTCAAAATTATTGTCTACATTTTTATTTTAGATATCTCAAATTAATTGTTTACTTTCCTTTTTAAGTAGATTTCACTAAAAATCTAAAGAATATACTATTACTGTATACCACTTTAAGCGGCTAATTAATCATTAGTTACTTCATAATACTTGGTTAAATATAGAGAAAATGACAAATTTTTTTGATGTAGATTTCACTAAAAATCGCTATTTTTGAAAATTGATGGAAGAATGGAAAGAAAGGAAAAGACTCAAACGATAAAAATGTTTGTGTTATATTGAATGGAAGGAAAATATAGGGAAACAGTAATAGTGTAAGTTTTTGTAGGTGGGTTTAGGCCCGTTTGGTTATGGGGTAAAGTGGTTATGGATCTAAAGAATTATCAATGATAGATCTATTTCTTGCCCTTATTTGTGACTTTTTGTGAAACCACCAATCAAATTTTACCTTGTAATTTTTAAAAAAAAAAAAAAAAAAAAAAAAAAAAAAAAAAAAAAACCATATAATTTGTTTATAAACTAACTAGTTATAATGTCCGTGCACGCACGGGGTTTTTTCTAATTTTTTGAATAAAGTATTTTTATTTATTAAATAATAAATAATTTAAGCTTTGTTTTGCTTTATTTAAGTTTTTTTAATTTTGTATTATACAAATAACAGGGCTCGACTATGTGTAGTTATATTACCCGTGAACGCACGAATTTTTTTTTTTTTTTTTTTTTTTTTTTTTTTTTTTTATTAATGTATTTTTATATGTGAAATAAACAATATGTTCATTTTTCTTATTTAAACTTGAATAAACTTAATGCCACCTGACTTGAATAATGTATGTATGATTTAAAACATATAGTATAATAAAGTATTAAAACATATGAAGAATAATATATGAAGTATTAAAACGTTTGTGTATTTCTTGAGAATAATTTAGAATTACACCTTGCATGTGCATATTACTTTTCCATAATTTATTTATTTTTATTTTTATTTTTTTATTTTTTTGTCATTAGTGAGAGTGTAGACAACTTCGCACAAAAATTCAAACTTAAAGTACACCAAAAGACTACTATACCCTAAAAACCATTGTGTATTATGTATCTTCAAAGATGTTCTACCAATTAAAGGAACATATGAATCAAATGAAAAGCTTACTTAAAACACATAAGAGGCGTCATTTTAGGTAGAATGCAGAAAACCCATGGAAATAGAGTGGGTTAATGGTAGCTAATTTTTAACGGCTAAATTTGGATATTTATATCTCTAACGAGTCAAATGGTTTGAAACTTTGAACGATAAAATTAGATTATAACAAACTTGTCAAATACTCAAATGGATCTCAATTTTCATACTAAAGAACTGTTCCATCAATAATATCTTGCCTTATATTGTAGCATATTTATTTGAACAATTATATCTGTAACTTGGAAAAAATATCTAGACTTTCTAAATCTTTTCTATATTCACATCAGAAGCATGATAGATTGATAGACGAACTATTAAACCATGACAATTAGGAAAGTTTTTGTTTTCACCTTCCCCCGCACCTTTCTTATGGTGTCTCTTTGGATACCATCACATTTCCCGATTGTAAACAAAAAGAAGTTAGAAAGTGAAGTTTGGGATTCATCCAAAATTGGACAACCATCATACCCAGTCATTAAAATGAAAATCAAGAAACTCAAAAGCAAAGAATGAATGTGTCACATAGGACAACTTCTATAATTCATTTTGAAATTTTCATAAGAATTGACCCTCACTACAAATGCTTTTCCAACCAACTAAAGATATACAATGTCGTATTTGAGATGGAGTTGCTCTTGCAATATATATCGAAGCAGTAACAGATGCTACCACCCTACCACCCATGACTAAGGACTCATTAAAAAAAAAACCACTTTGCAAGAAGAGTGGCTCTTTTACGCCCGTATGCATAATTTATCCACCCACCAGCTGCTCCTATCATTACCCCCACTAAAGTCATGTTATTAGTCATCTGTTGTATAAAAAACACATAACCTATCGTTGGTTAAGTAATTCCTTGTTATTTGATATCACATCATCATTTACATGATAAATGAAGTAGGGAGCGCATAAACAACAGCTTACCTTGGAGAAATTTCATAGGCCAGCTGTCCCAATTCTTATACAAATTAAGAAGACTTTATTTTAAGTAATTGTTCCATAGTCGTATAGAGCATAATGACACAAAGAATGGCCAATAGTACAAACCCAATATTCAGCACCATTTAGGTTGTGTATTTCTATTAATAATAAAATAAATAAATAACAGTATTTACATACTATGATTCAAAATGATGATTTGAAGAAGTTATGAGGATACATACACAAAGTATTCATTTATACTAATATTGAGGAAAAATGGCACCTCGAAAACATCTCTGATTCGTTCATTGATGAATGGTTTTCCATCTTCAACAGGCAATGCTCAAGATGGTGGGACACATCATCCGTCTTGCAAAACAATATTACATGCATGACCCTTTACAATAATTATTTATTTATTTATTTGTTCCTGCTAACTACAAATAATAGTATGAGGATGTTAACAAATCATCATGTCACCATTTTTTTCTATTAGTTGTTTCTATTCATTATTAACTGCAGACAGTCTCAAAGAGCTTGAATTTTTTCATTAACTTTCAAGAAACTGTGGTTGTATCAAGTGTTTTACCTTTAAGCATTGCGCAAGAGTTGTGTCATCATGTGCATGAGTCTTTAGCCATTCTGTTGCAATAACATCAATGACATCCTCATCTTCAGCGGTTGGCCGACCTTTAAAGCTCGCTGATCTGTTTCAAATCACCACACACGACAATCAAATCATAAGATTTTTCTTTGTACATATATTCAATCATCGGTTTCCGTAGGCGCACCCGTGCATTGATGAACCATTTTGCAATCTAATTAAAAAACATGTATAAATCAGTTCATGAAAAGTGGATCAAGATTATCACAAATAAAAAGGGAACTTTCCATTAAATAATAGCTTAGTTTGACAAATGATCTGTCTGTAATTATACTTTTTTATATCCTAGCTTGGTAGTTAAAGTAAAAAATGGCTAGTTTGGTAATTAAAGTTTTTCTCTGCACCTATTTGGTGTTCAAGTAATTAGTGTTAATTAAGTACACTTTGGGTCAATTTCAACTTATTGGTCTAAAACAACATCACAGTTGGAGCATGCCTTAACATAACCATAATAATGTAGCAAACTTCATCTACCAACAAAAATAGAAATTTAACATTTTAACTCCGAGAAGTTCAGTTTATAATTAGTGAAATTTCATGTAAACATACATAACGGCATGCTAAACACTAAACAAAATAGTCATTCCCTAGCCTACAACCATATGGATCACTAACCTACAACAAAATAATGAGACCCTAACCTCATCACCATTAAAAAATCTAACAAAATATAAGATCAAATATGAAATTCAATTTCTATTAGTGATAAAAAAAACTACAGCTACAATCTTGTAATTACCACATAAAGATCAATAAGCATTTAGGAATTGTCGACCAAAAATATGTTGTATAACCAAAATTACCTTTTTACCTTCATATCTAACCTAAAATTACCTTTTTTACCTTCAACCTAAACTCTACACCAAATATTACCTTTTGGTTTCTAAATGCTTAGAACTATTTAGTTTTAAGTTGCTCATAGACAGGAACTTAAGAGGGTGTTTAAAGATATTCTTGAGAAGCCAAAAAAAAAAAAAAAAAAAATCGTATGAACAAACCTGCCTTGGTTAAAGAACATGTTCACGGACTTAATACCGGGAATCATCGGTCTTTAAAACTATATTCTAGAGTAAGAAAAATTATAAGTACATTAAATGGTGAAGTTTTATATAACCACAAACTTTTCCGGTACCTAATTAATATCAATGAATTTATTAGTTTTTACAGTTATAAATCGGTCAAACCATATGATTTTCTCAATAAGTCAGGTAATAATCAACCATGTAATGTCCCCTGGTTCAAGGCATTTCCTAGAACGAGAATTGTTTGCATGATTATCTTGAATGTGCTTAAGTCACCGGATATGTCCTTGAAAAGTTAACGACTTCCTTTGTAACTTTAATCACAAATCAAAATTCTCAATCTATGAAAAACAAATACCAAGGACAAAGATGATGCTGGAGATTAGTCAATCATGCATGTGTGGTATGTATCTGAGGCAACTCCAAACAACATATGCACCCACTGATAATCCAATCATGTAGAATTTGGGACCAATTTGCAACTTATCAGCTAATTGTTCAACATCAGAAGCTTCACTTTTAATTGTGCATTTAAGAAATGGTTGACTCTCTCCATAACTTACCCTTTCAATGACACAACATAAATTTGCAGCTTATTGAGTAATTCCTATCATTGTAAACCTATGTGTTAAGTAAAACATTAAAACTGGGTGGCCTAGTGGCAAAGTCCTGTGAAAATTATCACTAAGATGTGAACCCAACCTATATTGGCCCATACTTAGACATTAACTTGTTTTGACCCATTACCCAATCTTCCTGAGATGCCCTATTTGCCACCTTAAGTATTCATTTGTGCTAAAAGATTTCGAATGGTACATTGTTTTATACTGTAGGTTCCTATATCTATTATGAAGAACCCCTTTTTCTGAATATGGTTCGGTAAGTAAACGAACCATCAAAATTCGCCAATAGCACTCTCATTGGGTCGACAATCCACACTTATCATATTGACATATTCTATCAAGTATCAACATGCATAAAGGTTCCTTAGACAGAAATAACCATCAAGTTCAAATGTCTCTACGTTGATGGCTTTATACACTGTTCCGCCAGTTCTATCTCCAATTTATTCTATACCTCTATATCTGAATATAAAGTATCTATTAGACACCAAAAACAATTTCTAAATCAAAGACATTCTCTCATCCCCATTCCCGTTCCCTTATGCCTAGACCCTCAATCCAAATACCTAATAGCAAAAATAGATAATACACTATACATGGCTTGAAGTGACTAAGAGGTGTTCACAGGAACTTTATGTCTTGTGCCTTGGCAACACGCATAACATCTTTTTTTGTCTCAACCTCCACATCCTTTGTTAAAGTATCTACTTTCTTTTCCAATATCTAAAACAACCAATATTCAGAGTATTTGGTTACATTAACTTACCACATGATTCGACAAAATGCCATCACAGTATCACATTATCTTTGAAAATTAAAAAACTTGTTGATAAGAGGATATAATAAATGCAGCTTCTATTAGACCTATTAAAGATGAAAGAAAACCTGACTCTACCCATTCATACAAAATCAGTTAGATTAGTAATGGTTAGAAAGTCTGCTATATCTTTTTAGTTCTTAAAGTGTCTGAAATAAATATAAAAATATTCAATAAATCAATTTATTATGGTAATAGTGTGAAAGACTCATGCATACCTCAAAGATTTTGAAGATCTCTTGTGAGAGCATAAGTAAGCACAGCTTCTCATGTTACCAATGACCACCAAAACCATAACAATTTGAGTTTGACCGGTAGACATATTGGAAACTGATTTCTGATGCCTTTGAACTCATATTACATAGTTACCTACTTTGACCCATTACCAAAACACCACCCAAATAGTTTCAGACACATAAGTTGGTTTTACAAAATAGTTTTTATTATAATTATATGTAAAATCTTTTCATAAAGTCTATAAATTGAAAAAACGTATTTACTTTCGACCCATATTAGAATGTATTTTGACTGGCTATACAAATTCCAACAACCAACTCACCTATTTTTCAAATGGGAAAACGGGTCAAGTATCACCTTAACAATTTTTCAAATACTTAAAAAGATCATCCAAAGAAGGAGTATATAAAAAAATACGCAAACACTTTTATGTTAAACTATACTATTGTTTCCACGTATTAAGAAAGTTAACCTTTTTGACTCATTGTCCAACCCAGCTAACCCATCCATTACCACCTCTAAAACAATTACACACCCCATATTAAAAAGGTTTACATGTTCTGATATATTAAAAAAAATAAAAAAGAAAATACACATATTTACACCAAGGTTATGCGTATAGGTCGTTGGGCCTCTTATAACAACACAAATGATCAAATATGGCATATCTTAGGTAAGTGCTTATCTACTTGTTAGTTTAAGAAAATAAGTAGTTTTTGAGTGTCTGGGTATATAACTACTTAGAAAAACAGTTTCAAGTGCGCATCCACTTACCCAAGAGTAGAAATAAACTTAAAAATAGGCAAGTAGTTTTTCCATAAGTTTTTAGCGAATAAGCGGTATCAAATAAGTAATCCCAAACACCCCCATAATACTAAATTTGCAGACATAAAACACGCACTTGAATAACATTGTACCATATAACATGTTGCTTTGTCAATCATGGCAACAAAACTGGAGAAGAAACACATCTGCAGGCGTTGATCCGGGTGGGTAATATGAGTGCATCAGCGGACAAAACAGGGAAAGCTTATAATAACCTCTTTTTTTAATAAACTCCGTATTGTACCTGGTTTCTTGTTTAATCAAAGCGCGTGTAAAACCATTGTGTGTTTGTGGAGACATCTGCGTATACCATTAAACAGTGATTTCTATAAATAGATACTCAAATGATGAACAACATATCTAAAAGATTTCAACATAATTATTTAACTAAAAAATAAATCAATACATAGATCAATTATACTTATGATAAATTAAACTTGAATGCATTGATTGATTGAAAAATATACCTTTAATTAATCGTGTATAAGAAATTGGCGGAAATGTTTTTCAGGTACCACTGTGGCCGTACACAAAAAGCAGTTCCTGTAAGTGCATTGCTGTAGCCCGAATGATAGTATCGAATATATTCTTTTGCTCTGAATTTAGTTTTGGGATAAGGACTTCCTTTTCTTTCATCAACTCAGCTCGATTATAATTTTTTTCTTCCATCAATAATCTATTGGTTAGGATATCTAATAAGTTATCAGGAGGCATAGGCAGACCAAACTCGGATAGTGATCTTCCATACTCGTTCAGAGATGCTTCCAACTCGTAAAGGACACCCCCTTTTAATTCAGGCTCATTTAAGTATAGAAAATGTATGCCGTGTAACGCTGATAGCATCCTCGGGATATCGTCGGACATTTTTTCCCAAAAGGCATTCCAGAGAACCTTAGGAGATGTGACGTCACAGTAAAGAAGAATTTGTACAAACAAAGCCCTGAGTTCAGAAGCAGATGCGGTAATGGCTGATTCTTGTAAAGCGATAGACCATTCTCCATCGTCTTCAAGTAGTCCTAAAGCCTCAGCAGCCTCTCTGTTAGTTGAGTATGTATGGTTATCGACTGTTCATATACTTCTAAAGGAAGTACAACCCTTCTGATGACATAGTAGTAGTCTTTGGTAAAACAGGTCTCCTGAAGCCGGGTGAACGTATGTCAGTCTCCCAATTGATGGTTTACTTAAATGGCATCTTGGTGACCACTCTTTGTCGCTTTTTGACCATACAAATTCTGATGGAAACTGCAAGTAGGTCAGGTGACGACCATTTGTATAACTCCGATTGTAATTTAACCATTCTGTTAAAGTGGTTTTATGAGAGCCGGGGTTATCCACAACAGACTGCAGCCGTTGGCTCCTCCTGAACTTAACATGCTGCATGTTTTCTGAATGTACAGCGAGAATCTGAACAGCAGGGTCTCGGCTATGGATGTCAAAACTAAAAATTCGCCAGCAAGCTTCATGTGGTCCGATGTATCCGGCGTCGACAACGTTTTTTATTTCATCTATTTGCGTTCCAGCATCAGTAGTTGACGAAGGAGTGGCTGACGCGGATGCCTCAAGGTGGCTAACTTTTGGAGTGGACCGTGTTATCCGAGCAACAATGCGGTCTGTGCCTTTTGAAATGCATTTGAACAGATACTTGATAAGCATAGTCCACCCACAGCACTCGACATTTATATGAGCATAAAATTCCATGCATAGTTGCCGGTTGTGTGGCACGACTATGCATTATCGAGTTGCATATTCTGTCTAGTTCTTTGAAAATGGACGTCTCTTCTTCTGTAATGAACATACCCTGCCTTGTCTACGTATGTCTGTGAACAGTAGTCCTTTGGAAAGAACTTTTTGCATGTCGATCGGCCCCACATACATGCCGCAAAAGGAAACGCCGGACCACAAGGTCCATGCATCATCATCTCGGAAACTACTCTAAAGCCTTCAGGATCTTGAATCTCATCAGGTAATTCAGCGGATATGTATCTGTCTACATCGTCGGGACTATTAACTTTTGAACGTTCGTCATTCCATATCAGTATATGGCAATGCGGGAGACCCCTTTTCTGAATTCCACCGTGTATGAAACTGTGAAGGAGAATTTGGTTAGTAAGTGTAAGAAACATAAGTTTAGAAATATGCTGGTTTACTAAACAATTTTTTATTGAAAGTCTGTTTAAGTATGGATAATACAGACATAGTAAACTATTAAACTGAGTTAACGCTAACTTAAATGTAGCATTACCTACGCTCACTTTTCCAAGTGTTCGCCGGTCACGAAGAAATCTTATAAGGTTATGTATTTTTCGTTCAAAAACTCTATCAACAACATCCGGCCTGTCCGCAGCTGTCAAGTTTGGAAACTCTTGCATATATTCATCAATCTCTGGCCATCTAACGTTGCATGTGAAAATAACAAAGAATGAAGGGTTCCCATGGACTCTGCATATTGCGAGCGCATCAAGGTATAGTGGCTATACATATACCTTGGGCCTCCCGTGAATGACGCTGGCAGTATAATGCGCGACCCAACATCGGAAGCATCCTGGTCCCCTCGAGCTATTGCATCATACAAACCACTGAGATATTCGCCTCTGATATCTGCTTGTTTTGACCGAATGAAATCCATCCGATTTTGTTCAATAGTACAATAAGCCATAATTAACTACATATTGTTGAAAGAGCCTGCCTCCTCTTGTTAGAATCCCATAACGATTTAGTCGGTCATGCAGCTGATACGAATAATAAGCATTCATTGACATCCGCTTATCATCTTGCCCAGGCACACCACCTTTACCAAGTAACCGAAGGCCAATGTGATAGCCTTGTTCACCATAGACAAACAAAAGCGGGAGCTGTAAAGACATATAACATGGGTACAACTTGTTGACCCTTTCTGGATCGCCTGAATGCCGCTGAATAATGATATCAAATTCGGAAGACGATTCCGGACCAGCCTCAAACACCAATGCTCCAATCGAGTCAGCAGTTGGAAGCTCGTATTGAACAGCACCCGCAACATCAAATAGTCGAAGCTTAAATTCAGGCACATCCCTTTCGTTAATTTTTTCCCTAGCCATCCTGAAAAGCTGGACCATTGCATTGTTATGGTCCAAAAAGTCTATAAGACCTGCTACAATATCTGGACGCAAAACAGCCGATGTGTATTTCCAAAGTGACTCAAACGGTTTCTGACTTCATTGGCTGTATCATAAATGTATAACTGCAAGAACCTTGGGTCCTCGTCCTCCAGGGGACAAAAGTGGCCAATTCGGTGATATATTTGCCCAGAAACCTTAAAGACGTACGGCCCCCTTCCAACATTAACTGTTTCATCTATATTAGCTCCAAGAGATGTCATCGCGAACATTTGGTTATATGCACGAATGTTGGTCATAAAATGGGTGTCTGAATAAAGGTGTTTGATATACGATGGGTGGTCATATGGAACAAATAATTTGACTCTTCCATCCATACAGCATCGGTGATACAGCGGACCTGAGGCGCGAGTTGAAGTAGTCAACCTCTCTTCATACCAGAATTTTGCATGACAATAACGACAAACACAGTTGCAAGGACCGAATTGCTTGTACTCGGCAGGTGCTCCTATAAAATACGAAAAGGAAAGTGCCACAAATTACCGAATACTCAAATGCAATAATGGTTCAAAAGTAATAAGAAGATGCATACGTATGAAACGAACCTGTATGTGCCACAGATACAGGCCATACACATGAAGGTGTACTGGTGGTACTGACAGTAGGTTGTCGCGTCCGCCTTCTCGAAACATTAGAGCGACGCCTATTACCGTTTCGATCATTCGAACCTGACATACCATGAATGGTCGATGGTAAACAAATCTGAACATGATAAAGTAAGATTACATAAACGTACTATAGAATGGTCTGCGAATACAAACCATCTTCGGCACATGTAGAAGGCGCGACCATATCAACAGCATCAACCTGAGTCTCCGCGTCAATAGGTGTGGGCTGATGCGGTCGCCGACTCACTGTATTATCGGCATTTGTTGGAGGCAATTCCTTGCATCGTTCTGAAGAACAGTTTCGAGCCTCAGTTCCACGAGCGGTTAGCGCACCTAAGATACAAAAAACATACACGGTAAACATAGGTAAGACTCCGATTTATTGGGAAAGGATCTCCAAAAAAGCTGATTGGTTTTCAAAAACCGATGGTGGCAAAATGTAACCCTAAAGATGCATGACTGACATACGCTGTCAAGTATGCGGCGACGATAGGATACAGTGGCATTACAATTCGGTGTTGACAAACTCTCGTGAATGTTTGATAAGCCTACGACATGAAAATGTTCAAATGTTAATGAACAAACTGTCTTAACTCTCAGAAGACGACAGGTCAGTTTAATGCAGCAGTCATACCTGTTGGAGCCACTTTCTGTTTCTGAATGGCAGGTGCATTCGTCCCAGCTCCAGGGGGAACTACATATGGGGACACCAACGGTGCCTGCTTGTTCCTTTTTAAAGGTCTACCACTGCTGCTGGCCGTTGATGTGCCTCCAACACCTGAAACATTGTAGCCCCAGTTAATGTGACGATTATGAATATGTCAATAGCACGAACCAGAATGTTATAAGTAAGCAGGCATTCGTCATCCACACCTGTAGAATACATTTGTCGAGCATTTCGTTTGTTTATATTAGTCGCAAAAAACACGCCTTTCGGAAGAGGTAAGCTGTCATGCTCATTTACCATAGGAAATACAGGAGGCACGCATTGAGGGACAGCAGTACCCGAACCAAAATCAAGTGACACTGGTCCACGCAACACAGCTGCACACATTAGTAACAAATAAAGTTTTTGTAAGGCATCTAGTACAGCAAGAAACATCGTGTTGTTATAACCAACATGTAGCCGCTGACCTTCACGTAAGAAGCATGCCTCATTGATAGGCCGATCACTCGATCAGACACACATACTGGTGTTTCAAAAACACCATAGCGGTAACACCTGTATTAAGAACATATCCATAATGATTGCTTGTGTCAACATGGTATACTAAGAAGGAAAACAAACAACAACATCGTTACGTATTACCAACAGAGCCACTTGTCCAAACCCTCCGACGCTTGTGACCCTTAGCATACACATCTTCACCACAAAGAATTCCCTGCGACCACGCATCCTGAGAGGCGACGTTTGTTCGAGTACCAAGGGTGCGTTCATCATGAACATTATTAAACGACGCACTCATGTTAACATCAGCAGACAAACTACTATCATGAATACCTGCATTTACCATCGAACTGATCGCGAACAGTAATTAAATACTAATAAATTAAAGATACACGTACAAAGAAACCCCTGACACACGAACATCACCTTGAAGTGAATCAGCCGAAGAAGTTTCTTCACTACTAACCACTTTGTAATTTGCGGTCAAATGATCAACGATACCCTCAGAAGTAGCAGCAGGTAACGAACCATCACCCGATACATACACGCTTACCAGGGGCGGAGGCAGCTTATAAGTAGTGGGGGAACATGCCCCCAACAAAGCTCTTCTAGACACACCAAGTCATATGAAAAAAAATGTCAAATTTGTAAGAAAAAGCTTGAGTGCCCTCGTCACAAATTTTCGAATGCCCTCAATAAAAACCTTTCTTCTGGTTTGTAAATCGGAAATCATGGTGAAAAGTGACTACCTAATTAATCGGAAAGTGGGAAAAGGGAGAGTGGGGGATTTCATGGGAGTATGGGAAATATGTGGGAGTGGGTAACTAAAAGTACTCTTTTAATTAATTAATTAATTAAACAATGTAGTGGGTAACTTTATACCGAGTATTGATAAATGGTTTAGAAACAATATTAGGTAATGGATATTGGGTTATCACAACAATTCATGTATGTCGTGGAGTAATACTTATGAAAATTAAGTTGCGTTTAATATGTCAATGCATAGGGAGTATAATTTCAATTAAGTACAAGATTTGGTATGGGTTTTTCCAACTTTTTAATCCAAAGTTTAAACATAATAATCACATTGATTTCAATAACGTTATTTACAGAATTGGTAGCGCTTTAGTATAATGCATGCCAAAATGTTTGTCTCTTAAATTTCATTTCGTGTGCGACCTATAAATACAACCTAAGTCGCTCTCTTAATAAAATGATTGATGCTATAAATGAGCTTCGTTTATAGACACTACATACAATTTTAATTGCATAAAAATAATTTTTGGCTTGCTTTTAATAAAACCCGACCCGACCGATTTTATATTGCGAAAAGGATTTTTTTTCAACATGTATTGCTCAATGCCCCCGTGATTAGATTTTCTAGCTCCGCCACTGCACTTACTTACACTTTTGTTTTTGATTCTCAAATTTGAAAAAGGCAACACATATATATACAGGCCACAAAAGAAAAAGGATGGACAAAAGTAACACAAAGGGATATGGTACAGAAGAAAAAGGTTAGCAACACTTTACAGTAACAAAGACATGAAACATAAAAAACATGCAACCTATAGGCTATGCACATAGAAACAACAATTACATAAGTATGCATTAACACAATTAGAACCTAGATCTGCAGGTGTTATCTACCTCGATGTTTGTGATCGCAAGAAACCTTGAGTTGCTTCTGGAAGTAGGTATGCATAAGCGAAGAAACGTTTAAGTATAATAAGTAACAAAAAGATAAGCCCGACGTGCAAGTGAACCATCCACTCCATAGGCCCAAAAGGCAATATGTCGGTTAAGGTGTGGACTCCCACATTTGGGGTTGTAGGAAAATATTATTTTAGAGTTGGAGGCAAGGAACTTGTAGGAAACAATTTGTTAACGTTGGAGGAAATTATTATTTTGAGGTTAGAAGCACCGGCCATTGCGCCATGTTATATACAATGGAGAATAAGGGTATGAGGAAGATGAATTGTTTTCAGTTTTAACCTTTAACTTGTTTTTGTTTAACCCCACCTTATCAAAGTTTTATTTTTTTATATATTTGACATATGTATTTTTTAACTCTTTTTTGTTAGAAAAACGAAAATTAACAAAACTTTAGCCAAATAAGTAAAATTTTAGGTTTTTTAAATTAGACATATATTTTTAAAAGAATAATTATAATTTAATTATTACTTAATAAGGAATGATTTGATTTTTTGAAATGAAAAAGTCCCTACTTAAGGTTTTGTTTTATTTGGAAAAAGATTTATAATAGTTGGATGACAAAAATACACCGTTGGTCCCTGAACTTTCCCAAAAACATCTCATGGGCTCCAAAGTTTATAAACATTTTGCTTATCTATCACCTTCTTTAGGGGTAATTCTCTAAATAGACAAGGAGCCCAATGGGTGTAGCTTTTTTGGACAGGAATCTAACAATTTCTCAAACTAGACGGACTAATTTGGGTCTGGGCTACCATAGTTTAAATCATGACACATGTCCCATATAGTATTATTTTGTCTTATTTTGTCTTATTATAAATGACATATATACCCGCTTCTTGGAACTGGGCTACCCACTTCACCTTGTGCTACCTTGGAATTGGGCTACCCACTTCACCTTCTCCAGCCAACACATCCGAACTTCAAACCCAGAATCTGGCGACCCTTCTGGCGACCACCACCACCAACCTCCGAGCATAACCCCTTATCAATTTTAACACACAACAACAAAAACTCAAAATTTATCCTATGTTCATTAGAAAGCCTATTTATTCCATTAACAATTTATGGAATTGTTTTAGATGAAATTGAACATGATAGAGTGTTTGTAAATGCTTTCCAAACAAATCCCCTCAATCAATTGATAAAAACAATTACTAAAACTCAAATACCCAATTTCTTGATATAAACCCTAGAAATCGATTTAACATTTTCGTTGGATTACACAACGAAATTGTTGTAATCCAGCCTTCCTAACACCTATCTGAACAAAACCCCTAAGTCAATTCATATGAAACACTAAGACATGCTCTGTTATTGCTGTTGGTGATGGTCGCCGCCTTGCCGGAGGTGTTAAGCGTCGTCGAAGGAATAAAGAGTTACGTGACAAAGATATTCATCTTAATCTCCAATAGTAGCTTATGAAGCATATTTGGCTTGAACGTGAGGATTTTATGAAAGTAGATGACGACTAGTTTTAGCTATTTACTTATGAGTAAATTGCAAGAATCGTCCCTGTGGTTTGCCCAAATTGCAAATTTTGTCCCTGAGTTTTTGAAAGTGCAAGCGGCCTCCTTATGGGGAGTTTTTGGTTCCATTTTGGTCCCTGGCCATGGACTAAACGTGCAATTTTAAGCAAACCAAAGGGACCATTTCTGCAATGACCAGGGACCAAAACGGAATCAAAAACTCCCCACAAGGAGGTTGCCTGCACTTTCGAAAACTCAGCGATGAAATCTGCAATTTTGGCAAACCACATGGACGATTCTTGCAATTTACTCTTTACTTATTGTATTTTTCATTTCATAATTTCTTTTATGTCGTTTTGTTTAATGTAATATTTTTTTTTTATTTCGTATTGTAATGTTTAATTTTATAAATGAAGTGTTTGAATATTTAATGAATAAAATTGTTGATGGTAGAATTTGTAAATTATTATTTTAAAAGAAGGTGGTCCTTGAAAGTTGTGTTATTGGGTGTTTGAATGTTTAATGAATAAAATATAGTATAAAGCAAGTAAAAACACAACGATATATACTGGTTCGGGATGAGGGGTTTATACCATCCGTACGTCCAGTTGTGAATTCGCGACTCCGATACTATTCACTAGTATAATCATTTCGGTGGACTACAAACCGTTACAATTCACTCCACCGATATTCACTAATATCGATGCTCACAAAGAAGGAGTTACTCCCACGGTATTCCGCCCTCGGAAACCACCCAAAAGAATCTCGCGATTCGACTTCGCCTAAGGGTCACCAAGACCACTACCAAGACTTCCCACCGGAAGTACTCGATTTTTTTCATGCTTTTCAGAAACGGTTTTGTTCAGTTTTGTTTAATTCATTCTAAATCTTGAAATCTTAAGATTAGGGTTTCGTATGCTTAATTTCCAATTGAACCCCGATCCGTGATAAATTGCTACTAGAATTAAGGGGTTTTTGTTCGGATTATTATTAGCTAGGGTTTGCTTAACTTACACCTCATGTGCTCACGGCATATGTTTTAATGTGGTTTATCTTGTTCAATGTTGTTGAATTATGCTTCAGTTACACTTAATGTTGTTCCTTAGGCCCCAATCAATTATTTTGATTCTTAGGGTTTCGAGCGTATAAAACTGACAGAGTGATGTATAAACATCGGTAACATTGCTTCTTGTTTACCATACAGATTTTCTCTCAACAATGGAGACAGATTTTCTCTCACCGGTGAAGAGTTCAATAATTGTAAGTCTATCATTTACATTATCATCTATCTATTTTTATTAAATTTACACTCTTTAGATGATGTGTTTTGTAATACAGGAAAAAGGACTGGTGAGTAGTTTGGAAATTGTGAGCATGATTAGAACGTATCAGTTTTCTAAAGTATTCGGATCCTCTCTACAAGAACTTGTAAGTCACATTATCATCTCTTTTTTATTAAATTTACACTTTTAAGAAAGATGATGATGATCTCAATGGTTTTGTTTTCTAATACAGGGTTTTAAAATCCTGAAAGGGGATGGTCGTGAAACCCCGAGTTCTTTAAGACAGCAGGAGTTTGATCTTATGATGAATTTTTTTCATCTTTATTTACGAGAGATTGAGTCTCATCTTGGAAACAAACCACCACAATCTGTAATTGAACCCTCTCCACAAGATTTAAGTCTGTTATTCACATTATCATCTTTTTTATTAAATTTACACTCATGTCAATGGTTTTGTTTTGTAATACAGGAAGATAAACTGTTTTTGAGTTTTAGAAGGTTAAACTTGGAGTTTTTCAAACAGTGGAAGAAGATTAGACACAATGACGGAGGACGGTTCAAAAGCACAAAAGACACAGAGGATTTCGAACTTGCACTATCGGAAGATCAACAGCAGACTCTAATTAACATTTTGAACATGTTAAACTTCTATAAGTTTAACCCCATGATGCCTCCTTGTACATCAACTATAGCACCAACAATTGCACCAACAATTCCACCCTTTACACCCTATGTAAGTCTATTATTATAATTATTATTATTATTAATCTACATATTATTGATCATCATATCTTTTTCTAATATAATTTTACACTTATTGCACTACAATGGTTTTGTAATACAGGAGAAAGATAAAAAATGTCACCTCAAACCAGAAGTCTTTACACTATTTAACCGAGCACTAGAGGCTGCTTTCCCTCACTTTGCAGAAGAGTGTATGATGTATTGTTCCAAAAATGATGTCCAATGGTATATACATATCTTGTTTCCGCGTTTTTTACTTTGCTAAATTTTGTTTTTTCGTTTTACTAATGCATGATTTTCACTTTTTTTCTTTACAGCGATAATGTCATTAGCATATGGCCCAAAATAAAGAAACAACACAAGAACTATCCAGATATTACAAGACCAACAGATGTTGGAGAGGTAATATTCTTTTGTCAACCGTTTTTGAATATACTTCCATCTGCAATCTTATGTTTCTGTGTGCTATTTTAGAGAATCAAGAACGCTCTTGTGGAGCTCAAATCTCCCATGATAGAAGGAGAACCTTGCGTGTATGGTGTTGGTTTTGTAAAGATAAAGTTATCAGGGAATTGGATGGCCGAGGTATCGCTTTTTTTTTTTTTTTCTTTTTTTTCTTTTCCCAATCTTTTAAAATAGACAGCATTACTGCAATTTTCACCTACATTTTTCTTGCAGAATATTCATAAGATGCTAAGAGATGGTATAGACATATGGGCACCAAGACAAAAACTTGATTTCACAAGCACATTAGTTAACTCACCGTCATGGGATGAATTCAATCTAATGCCCATAGATGTGTTACGGCGCCAGCTTATAATAATGTCACGAATGCACATGCTCGAGTATGTTAACTCTGCTGCTGTGACGACATCTTCGGTAAATTTTTCGGTTTGTTATATCCAAATTACATTACATTTTGCAGTTTATGAGTTGATACTTTCATTTATTTCAGGGGAATGGAATGACTTTACCTCATCGCAAATTATTCAATGATCACTTTCGGAGTGTGGAAAAAGAGGGAGAATTGCTCATATATATTAAAGATGATGGAAATACGAAACTCACAAATCTCACAGAACCTGTTATTCGTGGAAAGAGTCGTAAAAAGAGTGGTGGAAAGAGTCTTATTAGAGATGGGTGTTCCGGCTATCCTTTGGAAGATCTAGCAGCTTTGTGGTATTTTACTTGCCTTATCCAAACATATATATCAATTGGCTACTAAACTCCATATATAACTTCTTTAATGCATATTTAGGCATGGAATTTATATTGAAAAGGCAGATTGGATAATGTGTGTGGCTCCTTCACAACAACAAGATTATATTGAAAGCTGCTTCAATGTAAGTAAATTTTACACAATAGCATTACGTGATAACGTGTTCGAAAAAAGAAAGATGGAGGAATTGTATACCAATTTTATTTTTCCAGGCTGCTGAACTTGCAGGGTGGACAACTGATAGCTTATGGCCTTTAGCAACTTACGTTGGATTTAAAACTTGTAGTGCATCTCTCGAAGACTTGTTATCTTTCTTATTCAAAGCTCAATATCCTTCTGAAGCAGGTATACCAGATATGGTTCATTTATTCTTTTTTTCTTAACCCATCTGAGATAAAACATGTCAATCCATTGCTACAATTTAAAATGGCTACATTTCACATTTTTTATTTTGTCAGGCGAGGCTGCTAAGGTGCTTGGTTATACTAATGAAGCAGTTTTAGATTGTGCTCTAATGTAAGATTTTCTCATGCATTTATTATAATTTTTTACCCTTATTGTACTTTGCCATCAGTATCCATAAGAGTGAAAGATGTTAATTTCGTATGAACTTGCTGTAATCAAATTTTATGTCCAGAAGTTTCTATTTCAACTTAACAATCTCTTCACTGGCTGATTTCCTTATTTATTAAACAGGTATACGTTTCTCAAATACCATAGGCTGGAGGATTGTACATTCAACTACAATGAAATGTTTGATGTGAAGGTAATTTAATAATCTTCCATTACTAGTGTGGTGTTATGCTATTTTTTTGAAATCTTCATACGTATCTTGTTTTTGACTAAATTGATTGATGAATAGGGAGATACTTTTGTACATCTAATAACAACACAAGCTCAAATCTGTAAAATTACCAATCATTCTCGACCCCAATTTTACAAGAAGGTAAGAATTTCTTTTTGTTTACAATTTCCTCATCTCGACCCCAATTTTATTGTTTTCTTGTTCTTGAATATTATGTCAACTTGTCAAGGGATAATGTATTTCAATGTTACAACTTTCTCATTTGTGCCCTAATTGTTTGTAACAGGATTCAAAGCTAGTATTGGAGGAAGATAAAGTAATATGGTGTGAAGGTGTCAAACGTGAGTTGGGATTTCATCTACTCATGTTTACCGATGTAAGAAATATATCTTAATAAGTTTATGCTACTACTTTGAATGTACAAAATCCTTTTTTAAGTAGTTTTTTGGAAATGAATACTTTATTTTTATTTCTTTAGTGATTGAGCACCACACAACTAATAAGCGACTAGCTACAAAAAAAAATAATAATAAAAATAATAATAATAATAATAATAATAATAAATTAAATAAGAATGAAAAACATGTTGACTCGACTTAAAACATGACGATAATGTTATCACTCAAACAACCCAATTTCCTCAACTTAATTAGGTGATAATCTTAACTTCATTCATGAAGCGACAACTACTCGTTTATTTCTTCCTCTTTATAGTAACGAATCATTGTGTATGTGTATTAATCGACCCGCTTGTGAACTCTAAACTAAATCAAAAGCATATGTGGTCATTGAATAGCTGATTGTAAACATAATGGCACGACTGAGTTTTCAATACAAAAGGAAATGTCCATATCATGATTCATACATGAATGTGTTACAATTCTTGAATGAAGTGACCCAATTTCCGCAACTTAATTAGGTGATAATCTTAACTTCATTCATGAAGCGACAACTACTCGTTTATTTCTTCCTCTTTAGAGTAACGAATCATTGTGTATGTGTATTAATCGACCCGCTTGTGAACTCTAAATAAATCAAAAGCATATGTGGTAATTGAATAGCTGATTGTAAACATACATAATGGCATGACTGAGTTTTCAATACAAAAGGAAATGTCTCATATCATGATTCATACATGAATGTGTTACAATTCTTGAATGAAATGAAAACTTTGATTTTATAAAATTTCATTTCATGAGAAAATATTTAGTGAAAAGTCTGAATTTTATAATTTTCCAATTTTTATAAATATGCTTACGTATGTTATACTATTGTACTAATTACCTAACTTTCTTTTTCAGATGATCCAGGAGTCTTATTTATGTTTCTTTCCACATCTCGTTTGTCGATACCTTTATAATTTGTCTGAGAAATTCAACCGTTTCTATGAAAGCTACGTGTCCTTAGGGTTCGAGGTATGCTTACATATGCTTCTTTCATATAATATTGAATTAAATTTTTGCTCCTTTTAAACCATAGCTAATTTTCGAAAAAAATTATTTGATTTTTTAAAAGGCAAATTCTATGAATTTGTTCTAATTTTGTAAGTTTGGCTAGGTTAGTTTGATATGCCGAGGAGAAAGCAGATTGTTGATATATTAATTACAAAATGCTCTCTCACATACAATAATTGAATTTAATTTCCGCTTTTCTTAAACCAAGTTAATATTATAAAACTGATTTGATTTTTAGAAAGACATGTGATTATTCTTGTTAGGATTTGGGATAACTTTAAAAGTTTTGGCAGGAGAGAACCAAATTGTTGCTTTGCGAGGCAACTGCAGTTGTAATGGAAAAAGGGTTTCAGCTTTTGGGGATCACTCAGGTATGCATTATCAAGTATTTCATGGAACGGGTTTTTTAGTGGTGGAAACTAGCCGAGCTCATTAAGCACAGCAGGCTCGAGCTCGTTTATTTATTTTGTGATCGTCTATGCATAGTTATACGTATACACAATTTAAGTATGCACATATTTTCAACGCTCGTTTAGATCACTCGAGCATAACTATTTATAGTGTACGACTTTGTTATATAAAGCATTGAAAAAAAAAAACCAAAAATAAAAAACAAAAACAAAAAAAAAACTAGTTTAAATCACTCAAGTATTTTATAACTAGTTTTTATCTTCTTTTTCTGTGTAGAAACCCTCGTTGCAGGTGTTATCGGTGGCCCTGACCCTGAATTATGTTGCACCATTAGAAACTAGGAATCCACTTACAACTCTAAACATTGGGACCCGGTTTGAGGTGTTTACAGCTTATATCGATATTACGAGAGACCCTGAATTTGAAGATGGTAAGCTGTTTGGGTGGATTGGAGTAACAGATTATTATGGGTTACGACCCGATGGTTGGGGGAGGTTACGTACTCCTGGTCCTGGTTGTGTTAAATTATTGTCTCGTGATTGTTTAAATTCTGTAAAGATAAGAAATAGCGGGCGTTTAGAGATTGGCAATCCTAGTTCTCGACATTCAGTACCATTCTCTTCATGCATGCGGATTGCTATATTAATATATGCTACTACCGAAGATAACGATGAATTTTTTGAAGTCTGTAATAACGCGTCTCATATGAACTTCTTACCTTTTTTGAAGGACAAGTCGGTAACTAGTAGCTGCAAATATCTTGTTGCTAAAGGTGCTGACGGGCATATACGGATAAATTACATTCTACTAAAGAATGCCGTAGATGCTACCATTAAGGTAAAGCTTGATAGGGTTTCTGATGGAAGAAGAGTTTGTGGAGTGATACTTGCGTACTATGATAACTTTGATTATGGAGATGATAAATTGGTAAAGAGTTTCTACAAGGCGATACTATATGAAGAATTTGGTTCTGTTTTAGTAGTTGGTGATGATGTTCCCTTGACGAGATCAATATTGGCTGTACCCATCACGGGGTCCCTCATTATTGAAGCACGCTTAACCGATTTTGAGTCTGGGGAGGTTGTTTTAAATGATCATTGCGTATTTTGTTCGAAACCCGAAGGTAGCTTCAAAGACAACATTAAGAATGAGGATTACACTTTGGAAGTGGAAATCAGTTGGAGCCAGGATTAATTATGTTGCAAACTTTTTTTTTTTTGCTTATTTATGATTTTTAACTTGTCATAAGACCCGTGCATGTACGGGTTTAGACATGAATTTGATATTTTCTAGTGATTGTTACGCGTATAATTTGCTTTATTTGAATAGGCATTTTGAGACAACAAAATCAAGAATTTCCTTTTACATAGTTTGGAAGAAGAATAAGCCACATGCATCTTTCATGCTATGAGAAATCCTTGTTTGTAAGACTTCACCCAGTTAGTTCAAAGTCAAGTGTCATATGATCAACATAGAATTGAAAAAAAGTTACTCTAACGTTGCCTCTGTCAAATTTACGCAATCAATCAGGTCAAAGTAAATAGTAAGAATATTTGGCTTGGAGTTGTAAACTTGTAATCAAACCAAAAGATTGGTAAAAAGCCTCTATGGAATGTAATCAAACCAAAAGATTGGTAAAAAGCTTATATGTAAGACTAAAGTCGATAGCAAAGCTAGTTGAATAATAAGACTTGATTTATAAAACAATGGCTAATATATTAAGTTTAGTTCTAAGCTCTTTAGCTAGTTTAAACATAGTTGACTTTAATATGTCGACCTGTTATTTATGTAAACCACCACTGCACACTATACCCGTTTCATGAGAAATTCCTTAAAACATTCTTGATAAATACAATGACAAAACCTTAAGTATAAAACTCTGGTACAGTTACATGATCAATGAAAAAAAACACATTTACAACCAATTTTGGTTTAATTCCTCACAAAAAAATAAAACCAAAACACTAAGGAAATCAAATCGAATTAAAAATGACTTAGATCACCAATCTCATACACATGACCACGAAATAAGTTTACGGCCTTGGCCACCCATTATGCTGCTCATCTTTATCCTTATCTTAGAAAAGGAAATATGGCGTAGTCTATACAAACGTTTAAGAAGAAATTTGACATTCACTTGCAAAATGATATGAGCCCAAGTAAAGTCAACATGGAAGTCAACTGAAAAGTCAAATTTAGTTGGAAAAACTTACTAACATTTTTTCCCGCCAACTATCACATTTCACTATTAATACTTCACTTGTCAATTCATTACTTAGACTTGATTTGATTGTAATTCACTTTCTCTCTGATTATAACAAACTTTGTTCAATTCAATAAACCATAACAAATCCTTTAGCTATTCTTTGAATTACTATTATGTTCTTGTAATTCCAAGATAGTTATCAGTTCTTAATCGGATCTTTTCCCTTTAAGTACATATCAATTGGTATCAAGAGCCCTTTCCTTGGTATCCAATCAAGAATATTACACTGATATTCTTGATTTCCGGTTGTCTTCTCCGGTCAAATTCCGGCAACAAAACAAGATTTCCGGTTACGAAATCAGTCACCACTGATTTCACTTGCTTTATTACATCAAACCAGTGCCAAACAACTGTACGATCACGAGGCTAACCGATATTCTCATTAAATTTTTTAGCTTCGAACAAGCTAATCAGCAGCCGTTGGTTTGGGTGGTTAAAGCAAGGTTCAGTAGTTGTTATTCCAATAGTTGATGTGTAATAACGATACTGAACAATGGTGAATACAAGAAACAATGGTGTCCTCACTGGTAGTTCTAATGGGGGTCAAGAAGAAGTCAGTGAAGGAATGAAACAGTTTATGTCTAATTTGGTGGATGATAAGATTGCTGGAATACATCAAATCTTGAACAATTTGACTGCACAAATTGCTAATTTGGGAAATGGTCAAAACAGAGGCAATCAAGTGGGTAGAATGACAAGGGTGGAATTCCCAAAGTTTAATGGAGATGATGTCAGAGATTGGGTGTTCAGGTGTGAACAGTTCTTCCTTCTTGATAACATTCCTGATGAACAGAAGGTAAGACTTATCTCTATGCAACTTTATGATAAAGCAATGTTATGGCATAGACAATTCATTAAGTTGTATGGTGAAAATGTGACTTGGAATGTGTATAAAGAGGCTATTATTCAAAGATTTGGGACTGTGTTTGATGACCCAATGTCTGAGCTTAAGAATGTGAAATATGAAACCACTACTAAGGCTTATCAAGATGCTTTTGATAATTTGCTAAGTAGGGTAGAAATTAGTGAAGAAAATGTTGTCAGTTTCTATATTGGTGGATTGCCACATGAAATAGAAATGGGGGTTAGAATGTTTAAGCCCAGGACACTTGCTGAGGTGTATTGTTTGACAAATTTGCAATAAGCAACCTTGAATGCTATGAAGAGAAAGAATAAGATGTTGTATGGAGGGGGGTCAAGTGTGAATAGGAATAGTACCACAACAATTGTTAATCCAAATAGCAAACCTTTGTTAGCTTTGCCTGCCAATAAGCTAAGTGTGACCAATAAGCCAATCAATAGAAGGTTGACTCAACAGGAGTATGCAGAAAAAAGAGATAAGAATTTGTGTTTCTATTGTGATAAAAAAATATACCCCTGGCCACAAATGTGAGGGACAATTGTTCACTTTGATGGTAGTGCGTGAATCTGATGAAACAGAGGAGTTTATGGAGTGTTTGGAACAAGAAGAAGAAATTGAGGAAATTGTGAGAGAACCTCAAATTTCTTTGAATGCTTTAACAGGGGTGCATAATTACAGAACTATGAGAATTAAGGGTACTGTAGGGAAACATAAGATCCACATTCTTGTTGATTCTGGTTCTACACACAACTTTGTGGATGTAAATGTGGCTAAGAAGTTGGGTTGTAAAATCATAAGCACTTGTCAACTGGCTATTACAGTAGGTGATGGGTATAAAACTGCTAGTAATAGTGTATGCAAGAATTTCAAGTGGCAACTTCAAGGAGTAGAATTATGTTCTGATGTGATGTTGCTTAAATTGGGAGGATGTAAGATGGTGCTTGGGATACAATGGTTGGAGGCTTTGGGAGACATGAAATGTAATTTCAGAAAACTTAGAATGGAATTGTGTACAAGGGGCATAAAATGGTTCTGAGAGGTACTCCTAAGTCAAACTTGGAATGGATGAATGGTAAAAAGCAAGTTAAGACTATTAACCACATTGAGTCATCAATTGAATTGAGGTCTATGCAGTTGTGTGTATATCCAAATTCAGGGGTTCAACTCATGGGTATGGATGGTCTTGATTCTACTGATTCACCACAGATAAGTGCAGTGGTGCAACAATTTTCAGAGTTGTTTGAAGTTCCAAAAGAGTTACTGTGACAACCGGCAATTTACGGAGCTATTTTAAAAACCCGCATTACGATTAAAGTTCGTTTATAATTTTTATTTGAAATTTTATTTCACAACGAACTTGTAAGACCTATTTTATGGATAATTTTTAATTAAAGACGTTATGGAATTCGTGAATTATGTTCATAATTCATTATTGATTTAATGCTCGGTGATGTATACTTGAATTCTCACTTGGTACTACGTTGACTATGGCACTAGGTTTACCTAACGAAAATTTTATGATTCGTCTTACGAGTCCGACTATATTTTAATAATTTACGAGATGTTTTTCGAGAGATATTGAAGTTTGAAATGAGTTCGGGTTCGGGCCACATGTTTTTACATTTACCCACGTTACCCGCTCCACACCGTAGTAATATTATTATTACTATTATTATTAGTATTATTATTATTATTATTATTATTATTATTATTATTATTAATAAAAAAAAATAAAAGAAAAGTAAACTACAAAATCCGGTCCCTTTGTGGTTTCGGTATTAACACAACACAAACCAACACCTCACCATTTCCATCTCTCTCTTCCCCTCATCTCCCATCTCCTTTCTTAACCTAGCCGCCGCCCCTTTGGCCGGCCACCACCGTCACACCGCCGCTCTCACACTAAAAACAACACCACCATCTTAATCCTCTCGTCCCGATCTATCATTTGGTACTAACCATGCGCCCTAACTCCTACGTTAACACCTAATTCGAATTATATTATCACGAGTTCATCATCATCTTTTTATTATTTCTTGAGTATCTCTTCGATTTGGCTTTGGTTTTGGAAGGTAGGTCAAGTTTTGACTCGAGTTGTGGGTTCGAATCGTGACTAAGGGTCACGGATTTCATTATTTTTCGGATTGTTATGATTCTTGTTACAAGAATCAAGTGGGTTTTCAATAAAAATGGTTTAAAAAGAGGTTTGGTATCCGGGTTTGTGTAGCTCGTTGGGTCGAGGCTAACCGAGAGCTTTTGGCTCTCGGCTTGGGTCTTGAGTGATGTTATTCTTGACCCATTTGTTGTTTATCCGGACTCTTGGTGCGTATCGTGATGCTAGTTGACCTTGTGGTCGTATGGATTACCAGCCGACACCCCCCTAGGGGCTGTTTTGGGTTCGGTTTGAGCTCAAGGAGCTAGCCGAGACCTATGGGTCTCGAGTATAGCTTCCGTTTCATGTTTGAGCATATGTTGACCCGGGTTGACTTGGTAACTCAACCCGTGGCTTACTTGGTTTATTACTTAATTGGTTGTTTACTTTGTTACTTGGCCGAATACATGTGGGTCGAGACCGTGTTTGGTCTCGACATTGGATATTGAATTTGGTATTGAGAAGTGTTGACGAATTTTGATATTGGGGACCGATTGTGAGACGGTCACTTAGATTGACGGAGATAGGTTAGTCGGGTGCCGTAGTCGGACCCTATTGTTGTAGCACGTGGATTGGGATTGTGTTGGACGGAGATAGTATTGATTGTTTTATGACTTTTGTTTATTACTTTGGACTTGGACAATGAGCCGAGAGTCATGACTCGGACATGTGACCATTTCGTATGACTCGATAACTATTACAACTAAAATGTAAATAATAAAACTCGTAATAACAATTATTGATAATATAAACGTTTATATGAATATATAGACGTGAATAACGTATATATAATTATATAGGCGCGTATATTAATAATAATAATAATCACGAGTCGTATTATAAATAATACAACTAGATATATATTAGGCTACGAAAGTGGCGTAATATAATTGAACGTATTATTATTAATATAAAGAAATGGATATAAAACGAGGAACTCTCGACAAATTATTAAATATTTAATAAAATGTCATTTTGTATATATAACGGGTAAACTTATCGAGTTATGCGGAGTCGTTGTCACTCGAGTCCAGGTAAGTTATTATTTGTGACTTTCGTGTTGTCACGGATATATGACGATTAATATAAACGTTTTCTATAACTAAATAACCATTTAACCATAAGGTTGAACCGGGTTATTTGGTTATATGAAATGAATATATTAATGGGCATCGTATCCTACGACGCCCATAGGTTGTAGTATATGTAAAGTGTAATAAATTGCGAGTGTATATATCGGGAAATCTGGCCAATTTGACGATATATATGAGGAATTTATTAAACTATGATATATACTATATAGTAATTATGTGCTATGTGCTTTAGGTTGGTTGTAATCTTGGAACGGTATGTTACGTAAATAAATATGGGGATTATCAAATCGACGGACTTGATAAACTTCGGCGATTTATTTAAATGATATATTGGGCTAATATTAGATCCATAGTTTATTTTATTATTCTTTATGTGATCTTTTTGGTTTGTTTTGAGTCGACCCACCACCCGTATGGATACCAAACGCAAACACACCAAACTAATACGAAATGGATTTTCGGAAATAAAACGGATTCTCGTCCGGGTTTGGGAATATTATAAATTTGAGGAAATGATTTATGAACGAGTTAATAATGTTAGGTCGTGCCAAGTCCGTAGTTGTTGTTTCGTGAGTTACTATACATCTTATTACTACCGACTTCTTCTTGCTATTTTCTGGACTTGAGGTGAGTCATAGCCCCACTTTTTCTTGAACTATGTTTTCAATACTTGGGGTGAGAAACGTGCAAATTATTTTACGTGGACTATTATCGCTTTTATATTCTTTCTAAACTTGCTATGCGTATGGACTAGGATCTATTGTCAGCTTTAGTCACACATGTTGTGTGTACTATTCAAGGTTGGCTTATTTGGTTATTGGTGGATTGTCAGCTTTAGTCACATATATGTTGTGTGTACTATTCAAGGTTGGCTTATTTGGTTATTTGGAATTGTCAGCTTTAGTCACATATATGTTGTGTATACTATTCAAGGTTGGCTTATTTAGATACTGTAGTGTGCACCTATAGGTTATTAATACTTCGGAGGTTATCCGAGTATTTTTGGTATTGCGGAGGTTACCCGAATATCTATGTTAGTACGGAGGGTATCCGTGTGTTATGTTGGAGCGGAGGGTATCCGCAGGCTTTTAGCGAATCCTTAGTCTAGCTAGCAAGCGTTTTGCGTATATGTCCACTATATTGTTAGATGAATTTAAACCTATGATCTCACCAGCGAAAGCTGACTTTCAGCACGTTTTCTCAGGTAATTAAGTGTTGAGATGCATGCTTGGAATGGAAGGCTCGGCCAAGGCTCACGGTTTATGGATCTATTTTTCTAAACTCTGATAACTAAATTTGGACCTACTGTTATTTTATTTTGGGCCTGACTCTGAATGATGTTGGGATAAATGTAAACCTTAAAACCCCGTTTTGGTTGTGTTTTTATTATGTTTACTTTATCTCGTTCTATATTGTCTTGTGTTGGATACCAATCCCCGTAGCACCCCGAAAGCTTGTTGAGTCTTCTGCTGTATCAAATTTTGGGGGTGTTACAGATTGGTATCAGAGCCAAGGTTATAGAGAACTAGGTAAATAAACGCCTAAACTATAACCGTATTTTTATAGAAAATGATCCTTGACTACCGCCCGCCAGCCCGCCAAGCCGAAGCATCGTCTATTATTTGAGGTATTATGGGATTATTGAGATGATTTGAGGTTTATGGATTTTAGTAATAAGATGGCTTTTTCGAGGAATTATATGGTCTATATGTTTTATAAACATTTTAGTAATGCGGTGTTTGAAATTCTTTTATTGAGATTATATGATTGAACTATTTGATGAGTATATCTGGTATGGTATTATGAGTTGTGATTTAGTTGTTTTGAAACACTTACACCTACCCTACGCCGTTGGCACAAACCATGGCCTCCCATATGCCCGATGTCGTCGAGGATATTCTTACTGCACCGGTTTTACCTGCACAGTTCACTATGGCATCTGATGATCCTTACCAGATGGCCATGTCTTCAGCTACTGTACCACAGGCAGCTTCTACTTCAGCACTACCTGCTGCATCTACGCAGGGACCCTCATCTTCTCTAGGGCTCCCTGGTACATCGAGGCAGCTTACTCTTCATCAGGCTTTGGCTCGTGTGGCACCACGCTTTGCCCACCGAGCTACGACACGCATGTCGGTACGCCCTACACCATCACCTTTACAGATTGATGCTCATTCTCTTCTGTCTGAGGCGCCACCCACATCATTGCGTCGTCGTCCTAGATCACCTACTACATCTCCACATGGATCACTTAGTATGAGACGACGATTGATGAGGTACTCTTCCGATGAGGAGGAGGAGTACGAGGGTGAGGATGAGGCTGATGACCCTGAGCGGGAGGATGACCCTCAGGAGGCTGAGCAGGGTGATGATGATGACCCTGAGGAGGAGGATGACCCTCAGGAGGATGAGATGCCTGATGATGATGATGATGAGTTAGTACCACCAGCTCAGGCTGAGGAGCCTGATTCACCTGTACACCCGATTGAGCCTGATTCACCTGATCATCCGTTTTTGTTTGAGTTGCCACCTGGTAGTCCCGTTGAGTCGGATGCATCTTCTGAGATTTCTGCTGAGCATGCAGAGTTGGGTGAGATTGGCAGGTTGTGGGCTCGGATTACTGAGCTTAGTGAGAGAGTTGCACGTGTATCTGATCGACTTGAGAGAGTTATTGGAGAGTTTTTAGCAGATTTGAGAGTTGATTTGACTGTCGTTGTGGGCAGGACTACTGAGCTGAGGAGAGTTTTGATGGATGTCCATGAGCATATCGATAGTTTGCATCGAGGATTTGTTACTGCTCGTGAGGCCGACCGCAAGCTTTGGCAAAGGAATGTCGAGCTAGAGAAGGAGGTGGCTGACCTCAAGAGAGACCGAGACACCCATAGCGTGGAGTTAGGATCGTTATGGAGGGATCTTGATGGCTTGAGGCAGGAGTTGAGGAGCCTCCGCCAGCCGCGTGGCTAGTTGCTTGGGTTATGTTGTCTTGTTGCTTTCTTAACCGAGGAGTGTTCGGTTAGAAAGGCTATTTATCATATTTTGATGTATTTTGCTCAGTATTCGTCTCTTTTGGAACGATTAGTACGTTTTGTGTTATCCGTTAGTTGGAACGATGTTAGATCGCTATTGTACGGTTGATGGTTATTAGTATATGGTATTATGTGATTTTGGGTGTTATGGAAATTGAGTCCTTAAACGCTTTATTGATGTTACGTGGTGTATTGTTGCTATTCTTTCCATGACTTGATTTCGTTGAAATGTTTTGTTGAGCATATCGATAAGTTCTATTGGAGACTCATGAACTGGTATGATGTTACAGATCAATGGCACCACGACGAAACCCTGTTAGGTCTACCAGAACTGGTCCTGCTGTGACTACTCCTGTTCGCCGAGGACGTCGACCTACTCGAAATGTTGAAACCCCTACTCCTGACAACCTGGACACCACTAACCGCAACAACAGGAATCAAAATGTTGATGTTCAGGGAGACAATGATCATGTTCCACTTAATGCACCTACTGTGGATCAAGCAATGATCAATCAACTTATGGAGCAAAGAGTTGCTGAACTACTAGCTGAGTCAAATCATTCCAACAATTCTGCTGGAACTTTTCCACCTGTTCGTGCTAATGGATATCAATACAAGGAGTTCAAGATTTGTGGACCCATTGAGTTTGGTGGAACTGAAGGAGTGGTTTACTTAGTCAGATGGATTGAGAAGACTGAGTCTGTGTTCAATGTCAGTGGTTGTGCGGAGAATGCGAAGGTAAAGTTTGCTTCTTTTACCTTCAAGGATGAAGCTTTGACTTGGTGGAACAACTACCGAAATGCGGTTGGGAGTGATGTAGCTTATGCCATGACTTGGGAGCAATTTAAGTCCTTGCTGATTCAGACTTATTGCCCAAGGAATGAGGTCAAGAAACTAGAGATTGAGTTTTGGAACCACAAGGTGAAAGGTAATGATATGGCGACTTACAATCGTCGTTACCAGGAATTAGCCTTGTTGTGCCCAGATATGGTGAAAACTGAGACTCAAAAGATCGAGAGGTATACTGATGGGTTGCCTGTAGCTACGAGAAATGATGTGATTTCTGCTAGGCCTGCAAACATCCATGAGGCAATCACAATTGCTAAACAACTTATGGATTCGTTGGAATTAGAAGAAGCTGATAAGGAGAAGAATGGAAAGAGAAAGAGAGACCGTCACCCTAAGAGTAATGATCACCGAAGCAAGAGACAAGCTAAGGTGTATGCTATTGGGAATGGAGATAAGAAGAATCAGAACGGTGATGCACCCAAGTGTGATCGTTGCCATCAGCATCATACTGGATGGTGTAGTGTGAAATGCCAGAATTGCTCAAAGAAAGGACACACAGCTAGGGACTGTAGAGCTCGACTTCTTGCTATGGTTCAAGCTGCTCCTGAGATGAGAAATAAGGCAGATGTTACTTGTTATGGGTGTGGAAAGAAGGGACACTATAGGAATGAGTGTAGAGAATCGCGGAACCGTGGAAATCAAGGCTCGGGTGGTAATGGGTACAATTATGGAAACCGTGGAGCTGGAGGAAACCGTGGACGACAAGATAATGGGGACCAACGTGTGGAAGCTGGAGCTGCTCAGGGAAGAGTGTATGCACTCGGGAACGAGAGAGGAGAAGATCCGAACATCGTTACTGGTACGTTCCTTCTCAATAATCGTTATGCTTCCATACTATTTGATACTGGTGCCGATAGGAGTTTTGTGTCCACTACGTTTGCACCCTTACTAGAGAAACCCCCGATGGCCTTAGGAATTGGATATGATATTGAGTTAGCAAATGGGAATATAGAAAGGATTAATACCATCATTCGCGGTTGTACGTTAAATTTCTTGAACCATCCTTTCAACATAGATCTTCTACCCGTCACGTTAGGAAGTTTTGATGTCATCATTGGTATGGATTGGTTGTCGAAGTATCGTGCTCACATACTTTGCGACAAGAAGATCGTGCGTGTACCATACGGAAAGGAAGTCCTAAACATATTAGGAGACCGAAAGGATTCTAGGAGCCCATCCCGATTAGCAGTTATATCTTGCACAAAGTTACCGAAGCTAATGGAGAAGGGATGTTACCTTTTCTTAGCCCAAATTTCAGAGAAGGGAGAGACGAAGAAAAATGAAAGGTGCATTGGAGATGTGCCTATAGTTCGTGATTTTCCTTATGTGTTTCCCGACGATTTGCCAGGGATCCCGCCGACTAGACAAGTGGAGTTTCAGATTGAGTTGATACCTGGTGCTGCACCTGTAGCACGAGCGCCTTATCGTCTTGCACCTACCGAACTAGAAGAGTTGTCGAAACAATTGGCGGAGTTAGCCGAAAAAGGATTCATAAGACCAAGTTCTTCACCTTGGGGAGCCCCAGTCTTATTTGTGAAGAAGAAGGATGGATCGTTTCGTATGTGTATTGATTATAGAGAGTTGAATAAGTTAACGGTGAAGAATAGATACCCGTTACCTAGGATCGACGACTTGTTCGATCAACTCCAAGGATCGAGTGTGTATTCGAAGATCGATTTGAGATCGGGATATCATCAACTTCGAGTTCGCGAGGAAGATATTCCGAAAACGGCTTTCAGAACCCGTTACGGGCATTACGAGTTTCAGGTGATGCCGTTTGGGTTGACTAACGCACCAGCAATATTCATGGATCTCATGAATCGTGTGTGTAAGCCTTACTTAGACAAGTTTGTGATTGTATTCATCGATGACATTCTGATTTATTCAAAGAGTGAGAAAGAGCATGAGGAGCATTTAAGACTCATTTTGGAATTGCTCAGGAAGGAGAAACTTTATGCCAAGTTTTCGAAATGCGAATTTTGGATTCCGACGGTACAATTTTTGGGTCATGTTATTGATAGACAAGGAGTCCATGTGGATCCTGCTAAGATTGAGGCGATAAAAGATTGGGCTGCACCTACAACCCCAACCAAAGTTCGTCAATTTTTGGGTTTAGCTGGTTATTACCGAAGATTCATTGAGGGATTTTCAAAGATACCTAAACCATTGACCAAATTGACTCAAAAGAGTGTTACGTATGAATGGGGAGATAAAGAAGAGGAAGCGTTTCAATTGCTTAAGAAAATGTTGTGTAGTGCTCCTATCTTAGCGTTACCGGAAGGTAACGAGGATTTCGTCGTCTATTGTGACGCCTCACATAAAGGATTGGGAGCCGTGTTAATGCAACGAGAGAAGGTGATAGCTTATGCTTCCCGACAGCTCAAAAAGCATGAGAAAAACTACACTACCCATAATTTAGAGCTAGGTGCTGTGGTTTTTGCTTTAAGAATATGGAGACATTACTTGTACGGAACAAAGTGTGTTGTATTTACTGACCATAAAAGTCTACAACACATCTTGAATAAAAAAGAGCTCAATATGAGACAGCGACGTTGGATTGAGTTGCTAAGCGATTATGATTGTGAAATTCGCTACCACCCTGGTAAAGCAAACGTTGTCGCTGATGCTCTTAGTCGAAAGGAAAGAGTACCACCGTTACGAGTTAGGTCATTGGGAATGACTATCGTATCGCCATTACCGTCTCAAATACTTGAAGCTCAAACGGAAGCGTTGAAAGCAGAAAATAGATCTGCCGAGAATATATTTGGGATGGCTGAGAATGAGAAAGGATTTGTTAAGCGTTCTGATGGATTATTATGTTTTGGAGATCGGATTTGGGTACCTTTATATGGAGAAATTCGGGAATTGATTATGCGTGAGTCGCATAAGTCAAGGTACTCTATTCATCCTGGGTCCGATAAAATGTACCAGGATCTTAAGAAGTTCTATTGGTGGCCAAATATGAAGGCAGATATAGCATCGTACGTTAGTAAATGCTTGACATGTGCTAAGGTTAAAGCTGAACACCAGAGACCGTCAGGATTACTAACGCAACCAGAACTTCCAGTCTGGAAATGGGGGCGGATTACTATGGACTTCATTACCAAATTACCGAGGACAGCTAGCGGTTGTGACGCTATCTGGGTAATTGTGGATCGTCTGACAAAGTCTGCTCATTTCTTAGCTATTAGTGAAGATGATAGTGTGGATAAGCTTGCGAGGTTATATGTGAAGGAAATTATTTCGCGTCATGGAGTCCCGATATCTATTATTTCGGATCGTGATAGTCGTTTTACGTCAGCTTTGTGGCGATTACTTCAAACGGCTTTGGGGACGAGGCTTGATATGAGTACTGCATACCATCCCCAAACCGATGGTCAAAGTGAGAGGACCATTCAGACGTTAGAGGATATGCTTCGTGCATGCATCATAGACTTTGGTAAAGGCTGGGAGAAGTATTTACCCCTTGCGGAATTCTCCTATAATAATAGCTACCACACAAGTCTTAAGGCTGCACCATTCGAAACTTTGTATGGCAGAAAGTGTCGTTCGCCTATTGGTTAGGCAGAAGTTGGAGATAGCCAACTTACAGGCCCTGAGCTTATTTTAGAAACTACGGAGAAAGTGGCTCAGATTCGTGATCGATTGCAAGCAGCCAGAGATAGGCAGAAGAGCTACGCCGATCAGAGATGTAAACCTTTAGAGTTCCAGGTTGGAGACAAAGTAATGCTGAAAGTCTCGCCTTGGAAAGGTGTGATACGTTTCGGGAAACGTGGTAAACTCAACCCACGCTACATTGGACCATTCTTGATCTTAGAAAGAATTGGGCCCGTGGCTTATAGGTTGGAATTACCACATGAACTGAGTAAAGTTCACGACGTGTTCCACGTGAGTAATTTGAAGAAATGTCTTTCCGATGAGATGCCCGTCATTCCAATGAGGGATATTCGTGTTGATGAGAAATTGAATTTCGTGGAAGAAGCCAATCGAGATTTTAGATCGTGAAGTTAAACGACTCAAGAGAAGTCGCATTCCGCTCGTCAAGGTTCGTTGGAATTCCCGACATGGACCAGAATTTACGTGGGAACGTGAGGATGAGTTCCGGAAGAGATATCCGAAGCTTTTCACTTCGTAGATGAATTTTTCCGAGTGAAACCCGGGACGGGTTTCCTTCTGAGACTGGAAGGATGTGACAACCGGCAATTTAGGGAGCTATTTTAAAAACCCGCATTACGATTAAAGTTCGTTTATAATTTTTATTTGAAATTTTATTTCACAACGAACTTGTAAGACGTATTTTATGGATAATTTTTAATTAAAGACGTTATGGAATTCGTGAATTATGTTCATAATTCATTATTGATTTAATGCTCGGTGATGTATACTTGAATTCTCAATTGGTACTACATTGACTCTGGCACTAGGTTTACCTAACGAAAATTTTATGATTCGTCTTACGAGTCCGACTATATTTTAATTATTTACGAGATGTTTTTCGAGAGATATTGAAGTTTGAAATGAGTTCGGGTTCGGGCCACATGTTTTTACATTTACCCACGTTACCCGCTCCACACCGTAGTAATATTATTATTATTATTATTATTATTATTATTATTATTATTATTATTATTATTATTATTATTATTATTATTATTATTAATAAAAAAATAAAAATAAAAGAAAAGTAAACTACAAAATCCGGTCCCCTTGTGGTTTCGGTATTAACACAACACAAACCAACACCTCACCATTTCCATCTCTCTCTTCCCCTCATCTCCCATCTCCTTTCTTAACCTAGCCGCCGCCCCTTTGGCCGGCCACCACCGTCACACCGCCGCTCTCACACTAAAAACAACACCACCATCTTAATCCTCTCGTCCCGATCTATCATTTGGTACTAACCACGCGCCCTAACTCCTACGTTAACACCTAATTCGAATTATATTATCACGAGTTCATCATCATCTTTTTATTATTTCTTGAGTATCTCTTCGATTTGGCTTTGGTTTTGGAAGGTAAGTCGAGTTTTGACTCGAGTTGTGGGTTCGAATCGTGACTAAGGGTCACGGATTCCATTATTTTTCGGATTGTTATGATTCTTGTTACAAGAATCAAGTGGGTTTTCAATAAAAATGGTTTAAAAAGAGGTTTGGTATCCGGGTTTGTGTAGCTCGTTGGGTCGAGGCTAACCGAGAGCTTTTGGCTCTCGGCTTGGGTCTTGAGTGATGTTATTCTTGACCCATTTGTTGTTTATCCGGACTCTTGGTGCGTATCGTGATGCTAGTCGACCTTGTGGTCGTATGGATTACCAGCCGACACCCCCTAGGGGCTGTTTTGGGTTCGGTTTGAGCTCAAGGAGCTAGCCGAGACCAATGGGTCTCGGGTATAGCTTCCGTTTCATGTTTGAGCATATGTTGACCCGGGTTGACTTGGTAACTCAACCCGTGGCTTACTTGGTTTATTACTTAATTGGTTGTTTACTTTGTTACTTGGCCGAATCCATGTGGGTCGAGACCGTGTTTGGTCTCGACATTGGATATTGAATTTGGTATTGAGAAGTGTTGACGAATTTTGATATTGGGGACCGATTGTGAGACGGTCACTTAGATTGACGGAGATAGGTTAGTCGGGTGCCGTAGTCGGACCCTATTGTTATAGCACGTGGATTGGGATTGTGTTGGACGGAGATAGTATTGATTGTTTTATGACTTTTGTTTATTACTTTGGACTTGGACAATGAGCCGAGAGTCATGACTCGGACATGACCATTTCGTTTGACTCGATAACTATTACAACTAAAATGTAAATAATAAAACTCGTAATAACAATTATTGATAATATAAACGTTTATATGAATATATAGACGTGAATAACGTATATATAATTATATAGGCGCGTATATTAATAATAATAATAATCACGAGTCGTATTATAAATAATACAACTAGATATATATTAGGCTACGAAAGTGGCGTAATATAATTGAACGTATTATTATTAATATAAAGAAATGGATATAAAATGAGGAACTCTCGACAAATTATTAAATATTTAATAAAATGTCATTTTGTATATATAACGGGTAAACTTATCGAGTTATGCGGAGTCGTTGTCACTCGAGTCCAGGTAAGTTATTATTTGTGACTTTCGTGTTGTCACGGATATATGACGATTAATATAAACGTTTTCTATAACTAAATAACCATTTAACCGTAAGGTTGAACCGGGTTATTTGGTTATATGAAATGAATATATTAATGGGCATCGTATCCTACGACGCCCATAGGTTGTAGTATATGTAAAGTGTAATAAATTGCGAGTGTATATATCGGGAAATCTGGCCAATTTGACGATATATATGAGGAATTTATTAAACTATGATATATACTATATAGTAATTATGTGCTATGTGCTTTAGGTTGGTTGTAATCTTGGAACGGTATGTTACGTAAATAAATATGGGGATTATCAAATCGACGGACTTGATAAACTTCGGCGATTTATTTAAATGATATATTGGGCTAATATTAGATCCATAGTTTATTTTATTATTCTTTATGTGATCTTTTTGGTTTGTTTTGAGTCGACCCACCACCCGTATGGATACCAAACGCAAACACACCAAACTAATACGAAATGGATTTTCGGAAATAAAACGGATTCTCGTCCGGGTTTGGGAATATTATAAATTTGAGGAAATGATTTCTGAACGAGTTAATAATGTTAGGTCGTGCCAAGTCCGTAGTTGCTGTTTCGTGAGTTACTATACATCTTATTACTACCGACTTCTTCTAGCTATTTTCTGGACTTGAGGTGAGTCATAGCCCCACTTTTTCATTGAACTATGTTTTCAATACTTGGGGTGAGAAACATGCAAATTATTTTACGTGGACTATTATCGCTTTTATATTCTTTCTAAACTTGCTATGCGTATGGACTAGGATCTATTGTCAGCTTTAGTCACACATGTTGTGTGTACTATTCAAGGTTGGCTTATTTGGTTATTGGTGGATTGTCAGCTTTAGTCACATATATGTTGTGTGTACTATTCAAGGTTGGCTTATTTGGTTATTTGGAATTGTCAGCTTTAGTCACATATATGTTGTGTGTACTATTCAAGGTTGGCTTATTTAGATACTGTAGTGTGCACCTATAGGTTATTAATACTTCGGAGGTTATCCGAGTATTTTTGGTATTGCGGGGGTTACCCGAATATCTATGTTAGTACGGAGGGTATCCGTGTGTTATGTTGGAGCAGAGGGTATCCGCAGGCTTTTAGCGAATCCTTAGTCTAGCTAGCAAGTGTTTTGCGTATATGTCCACTATATTGTTAGATGAATTTAAACCTATGATCTCACCAGCGAAAGCTGACTTTTAGCACGTTTTCTCAGGTAATTAAGTGTTGAGATGCATGCTTGGAATGGAAGGCTCGGCCAAGGCTCACGGTTTATGGATATATTTTTCTAAACTCTGATAACTAAATTTGGACCTACTGTTATTTTATTTTGGGCCTGACTCTGAATGATGTTGGGATAAATGTAACCTTAAAACCCCGTTTTGGTTGTGTTTTTATTATGTTTACTTTATCTCGTTCTATATTGTCTTGTGTTGGATACCAATCCCCGTAGCACCCCGAAAGTTTGTTGAGTCTTCCGCCGTATCAAATTTTGGGAGTGTTACAGTTACCTCCACAAAGAAGTCATGATCACAGGATTCCATTAAGTGAGGGAGCTCCACCAGTCAACATAAGACCATATAGGCATCCACCCACCCAAAAAGATGCAATTGAAAGTATGGTGGCTGAACTTTTGAAAGCAGGTGTGATTAGGCCTAGTCACAGTCCATTTGTTTCTCCAATAGTAATGGTGAAGAAGAAAGATAACTCATGGAGAATGTGTGTAGATTACAGGCAACTTAACAAGTATACAATCAAGGATAAGTTTCCTATTCCCATCATTGAAGAACTTATTGATGAGTTGAGTGGAGCAAAGATCTTTTCAAAGCTGGATCTAAGATCAGGGTACCATCAGATTCGAATGTTTGAAGATGATGTGGCAAAGACAACCTTTAGAACTCACACTGGCCATTATGAGTTCTTGGTCATGCCATTTGGATTGACCAATGCTCCCTCAACCTTTCAATCATTAATGAATGAGGTTTTTAAACCTTTTCTAAGGAAGTTTGTGTTGGTTTTCTTTGATGATATCCTCATATACAGCAGTGGTATGGAGGAGTATGTGCAACACTTAAGTTCTGTGTTGAGTATCATGAAAGAGCACCAGTTGTTTGCTAAACTCAGTAAATGTGTGTTTGGGGCTACACATGTGGATTATTTGGGGCATGTCATTTCTGCACAAGGAGTAGCCACAGACCCAAGTAAGATCAAAGTAATGAAAGATTGGCATGTACCTACCAATGTGAAGCAGCTTAGAGGGTTTTTGGGTTTAACTGGATACTATAGAAGGTTCATAAAAGGATATGCTAGTATCAGTAAGCCACTTACTATGTTGCTCAAGAAGAATGGGTTCAAGTGGAGTCAAGAAGCACAAGTTGCTTTTGAACAATTGAAGCAAGCTATGTCAAGTGCACCAGTATTGGCTCTACCTAACTTTGAAAAGGAATTTGTAGTGGAAACAGATGCTTCTGGGGTAGGAATAGGAGCAGTGTTATTACAAGAAGGTCATCCTATTGCTTACCTTAGTAAAACTCTCTCTGCCAAACACCAGTTAATGTCCACCTATGAGAAAGAATTTTTGGTTGTGATCTTAGCATTGGAAAGGTGGAGAGGATACCCTCTGGATAGACACTTCAAGATAAAAACAGACCATTTCAGTCTTAAATATCTCTTGGATCAAAGAATCACTACTCCTACACAGATGAAATGGTTACCAAAGCTCATGGGTTTTGACTATGAAATCATGTTTAAGAAAGGAACAGATAATGCTGTAGCATATGCTCTTTCAAGGTTGCCTAATGAAGTTGAGTTGTTCAGTTTGATTGCTACCACTACTGTTAACACGGATCTCATGGGTATAATTCAGGAAAGCTGGGAACAAGATGCTGTTTTGAAGGAAGTAATTGAGAAATTACAGCAAGGTGTAGTGCTAAAAAATAAGTATGAGTGGGTCAACCAACAATTGAGAAGGAAAGGAAAGTTAGTGGTGGGTAACAATATAGAATTGAGGAAAGAAATTTTGACTACCTTTCATAATGGTCCAGTGGGTGATCATGTTAGAATCCAGGCTACTAGACAAAAGATTTGTTCCTTGTTCTATTGGAGGGGCTTAAAGAAAGAAATCAAGCAATGGGTAAGGAACTGTGATACTTGTCAGAGAAGCAAACCAGATTTATCTGCTTATCCAGGTCCAACTAGATCCCCAATGATCTAGGCTTGGTCACCAAGACACAAGACTTCTCTTACAAACAATTGAATGAATGAATATATGTTTGTTCAACCAAGCCCTAACCTAACCTCGAGACTCGATTTTAATAGAAAGGGTAAAGATAAGAAGACCCTCGACACAATCACAAGAGTGGATTAAGTTCTTGTGATTCTTCCCTTGCAATTAGATGTGTTCTTTCAAAGATGTTAGTATGAAAATCAAGAACACAATATTAGAGATAGAGAGATTTGAGAGAGATTGAGAGAAAGAATGTAGAGAGAAAGAATAATAGCAAGAGGTCAGGAATACAAGAGGCAAGGGTGGTATTTATAGGCCAAGAACCCAAATTTGGGAAATTTTACCGAGGCCAGCGCGTCACCTACGCGTCAGCGCGCCAGGCTTCTGTAAACATTTCCCAAGTGTTGGGTGTTTGGATCTTACAAATACCTATCCTTGCTAAACCCCCCAGTTGTACTTCACACGAAACCTTATCATTAATCAATCTAAGGTTTAGCAACTCAAATAGCCAATTTAAAAATCATTTGTGAAGTGTTTAATAAGAAAACCAAATACCAAGGGTAGAAAGTGTAGATAGGGTAATTTGGAAGGGGTAGAGATGTTATTCCTCACATGGCATAGAAAATAGAGAAAGAATATGCCAAGGTATATTACATTGCTTGGGGGGAAGAATAAGATGGAGGGTTGAGATGAGATGGTTTGAATTGGATGGTTAGGATAAAAGGGAGCCTCATTTGGTTTTCAAATTATTTGGCATGTGTTGAATATGGATGGTTGAGATGTGTTGATTTGAAATAGATGGCTAGGATCAAAGGAGCCTAGGTTTGGATTAAGAAGGGATATTCCAAAGGAATATGTTTTGCTTGGGGGGAAAGGGTGAATCAATGGTTGAGATGGTTTTGGTTTGAAATGAATGGCTTGGATTAAATACATGTGATGGTATAGAGAAGAGGGTGAGGTGAATGGTTGAGATCTGTTGTAATTTGAATTCAATGGCTAGGATCAAGGGATCATTCTTTGGAATTCAAACAATTCCCATGTGTTGAAAATGAAGGGTTAAGATGTGTTGTAAGGGAATGGATGGTTGAGATGTAAAGTGTGTAAGGGAATATGTAAGAGTGTAAGAGATTGTGTAAGAGAATATTTGATTTGGATATGATTGGATATGATTGGATTTGTCTTTTGTAGAGATGAGATTAAGAGAAGATTAAGAAGTAATCTAATTGTCATTAAGAAGAAAAGGTTTAGACAATTAAGATTATAAGTTGAGAAATTCATAGGTTACTTATAAGTTTAAGTAACACAACGTCGAGAATCCATAGTTTCATATCTCGTGACTTTCCACGACTCGACATTCTCAACTAATACATTGGTTCAAACAAGTTAAGTGCTTTGCGTAGATGTAAAGCATAACCCAAGTGGGAAAGGATGCGTTTACGCAAAGTGACCTTTGACTTAGTTTGACCAATAAGGGAGTAAACCCGTTACGTAATTAGAGAAGACGTAAGCACGGGATATGAGCATATGGATGCTTTAACACGATGTCACGTGAAATATATAAGCTCCCTAAGTTTAAAAAGGCCTTGGCTAGAGGCGATAGTTAGAAAACATGAGTTGGCGTTTTCCCGTAAATGGGTACTTTAAAAGTAGGATATCTCAAGTCTCAAAACTCATTTCGAGTGTTCTCAATTAAGCACATAACATATTCATACCTGTATTGAAAGATCCACATTTGTCGGGTAAGGGAAACGCCGACTTTCAAAATTCGCCCGGAACCATACAGTGTCCTAGCGCGTCACCCACGCGTTGACGCGCGTGCAGCGCGCCAGAAGCAGATATGGGCTCCGGCGATTTTGAGCTAACGTTTGTTATTTTATGTGTTTCGATGGTTTATTTGTCATCATTTAAACATGAAGAGATCTTGATCATGTTGCCTCAACAGTCCAAATCATGTTTCCAAGTGCCATTTATGAACATGCTCAGTTGTTCTTTGTATAGCTTGAAAAGATTTTTCTGGAGTTAGCCCAGGGATTGGCTCTTGAGAGTCAAAAATATTGTGAGTGTATTCATCCAATCCCCTATAGAAAACGAAGACCTTCATTTGGTTATTCAGTTCATTCGTTGGGCATCTATAGATGAGCTCATTATATCGTTCCCATGCTTGGTAGAGTGTCTCTTCCTTCTCTTGCACAAACCTATATATTCATCTCAAAGAGGCTACTAGTTTAGTAGGTGGACAGAATCTTTGTACGAATGCCTTTCGCAGATTTTCCCAAGTTGCCTTTAATTCAAGAGGGAGGCGACTAAACCATCTTCTCGCTTGCCAGTGAGGGATATAGGAAAAACCCTTGGCATAAGTTTATATGTAGAGACATTAGGACTTCCGTAAGTGCTCACAATATACAAAACTTCCTCCACGTGTTCTTGTGCATCTTCTTCATCAATTTCACCTGAAAACTGTTGATTTTGCAATTCTTCGATGATTTGCCCTTTAATATCGAACTTAACTGTTTCAGGTTCCGAAGTCACTCCTCTATCATAATTATTATTGGTCCTAACCATGTATTGTTCCATGGTGAGGGTATCAATGCTTGTTTCTTCATTTAATTCCGTATCTTAATCTAAATGCTCACAAAAAGAAAAAAGATTATGAATAGAAATGGGAGTGTTATTTCTTTTTGCCCGGAATTGCCTTTCGGGATTTTCATATGGTGTTGCTTAAAAGGGCTTAGCACTACGAGTCTTGTATCCTGACATGATTAAAAATAAGAAATGTAAAACTTAAATAAAATCCTAATAGCTCCCTGACAGCAGCGCCAAAAACTTGATGCAGGTTTTACCGACCAGGTTTTAATATTTATAAAGTCTCGTCTACCTAAGCTCTACCTAATGCACTATCGGGCAGTGTACCCGGTCGTATGAGGTATAACTAGATGGCAAAGTCGAGGTCGTCCCAAGAGCTATGCGTGTGGAGTTTATCTAAACTTAGTGTCACGTTTAAAAAAGGTTTTATGATTAAAATATCAATTAAACTAATAAAACAAATAAATGAAAGCAAATAAATAAACGGAGGGGAATTAGTAGAAAAAATCAGTGTTAACCTAGTTATTACTTTTGTTATTATCATGACAAGTTTTCTAATTAAGTGCATCATATCGTTTTATCTGAGGATTCAAGTCGGTAGACTCAGATGGTCAAATCGCCTAACCTATCTTACAACTTGTCCTATTCTTGAAACTTTTTAACATTCCAAGAGTTCGTTGGGCGACGTAAACCTACGAGATGCAAGAGTCATTAAGTGCCTCTACTAACTTAGACTAGTCTAACGGGATGCGGGCGGTCGCAACTTACATCCCCTCTAATTCCTTAAGCAAGTCCGTTTGGTAGGAGGTCGTTCGTTGAAATTTCCAAATGTATGGTGATATTTTTATCACCAAGTCACAACCTTATAATGAGATGCGGCCGGTCGGTACTTACACCCCCGTCTAAGGAACTACCAAACATCATTACTACCTCAACTATAGTTTCCTAAGACAAGCTAAAAAGTATTCAAATAAAACGATAATAGATGCGAGAAAACTAAATCATGGCAATAACAATTTCACAACTAGGCTAACACCAATAGGTGTTTAGCCACTCATATTAATAAATGCAGGAAACCTCATGTTCAACATTGTAAATGAAAACATAAATCTAATACAAGAATTATAAATGGGTAAACTTATGATTTGAAGTGTGATTTCTCCCTTGGAGATGACTTGTATGCGGGTGAAATGTCGTTCTCCTTGCTCCCTTAATTCCTCCGAACTTCTGTGTGGTGGACTGATGTGAAAGTGATATCTAAACTTCGGAATTAGGGCTGGTATTTATAGTGCCCGACTCACCTACGGCGTAGCTCTAGGGTTGGCTACGTCGTAGTCTTCATAAAATACAACTACACCATAGCTGTCTCATGGTTTACGAGCGTAGAACATCTGTTGGCATTTCTACGGCGTAGTTATAACAGAAACTACGCCGTAACTTTATCAAGGATCACAGATATTCTTTACTGTTTGATTTGAGGACCTATGCCGTAGTTTGAATATTTGCTAAGTCCGTAATAATCATGTCACGCTGTAGTTGGTAAGTAGACTACGCCGTAGGTCTTTAATGGACTTCCTCTGGTCATTTGAGTGAGCTACGGCGTAGGCATAGAATCCCTCTACGCCGTAGTTAGTGTAGAATGTGCATACTTCAATAATCTTCATATTTAATCCTCCATTTTCGCGTCTTTTCGTTTCTTCACTCATTTTTGTCCTGAAAACAGAATATAAACAAATAAAAGCATATATTCTAGTAAAATAATACAAAAGATGATAATATTAAGGGGAGATTAACACTAAAATAACAAAACTATTTGATGTTATCAAGTTGTACCTCTAAACTTGAGAGAATCTCATTCCCAAAAAGTACTAGTTGCCCTATACAATATACCTTACACATACATTCACTTTTTGTCATTTAATAATAATAAAATAGACACGTGTCAATCTCTTATTAAGTTGCTCAGTCGTCAAGTTGCCATGGTCTAATTTTAATTTTTTTTTTTAAAGTGTCTATTCATGGGAAATTGACATTGTGTTTGATCCATTTAGAGAATTTTCCCTTAATTTAAACATTAATTTGATCTTTTACCACGATCCTTCAACATAACTAACAATCATAATTACAACCTATAAACAAATTTAGAGTATCATGAGGATTGTCCATTGATATTCATGGGATCTATGAACTTTTTTGTGAGTTATTTATCCAAAAAATAAAAAATAAAAAAAATTGAGGGGTTTGAATTTGGTTTACGACTTTATGGTAGTACACAATGTTTATGTTGTTTGATTTGAGACAATCAAATAGTTTGTTTGAGTATTTGGCAAACTATCGTTATTAAAGAATGTGAGTGTGGTATGAGAAATAATGAGACAATAAGGCTAAGTTTCGTTATACCCAAACACTAGAAACGGATCGATTTGAAAACACAATCATCATATAGTAACTTGCTAGAAGCAATGTTAGAAATTTATTAAGAGCATTGGGTATGGTGGCACCGACTCACACGTGCCAATTTGTCATATCAGAGTCACATCACCAACTCAGTCACACACCAAAATATCATTTCCATCGTAACTCAAGCCAAAACACGTATTTTGAGACCCACTATACTCAATTAAAACACAACATTCACACACAACACATATTAAAAAAAAACATTAATAAAAAAAATACACAAAGTGGTGACGGTGAGTGAACTGGGTCAACAACTTACTGGGAGTGGGAGGGGGAGGGGGGGGGGGGGGGGGTTGGTTGGTAACATGTATTTGGCGGCGCGAGTTTGGGTGTCACCATACCCAGCCCTCTAACATGAAAATCTTTGGCGAGACCTAAAAAAAGATACGCCGAATTATTTGCAATGGATGAGTTTTGATTTTGCAGCTTTTATACTTAATATTCCTAAATTTATAGAAGTAATAAAGTTACGGAATCGACTATATCGCACGGGTTTAAAAACTAAGAAGAAGATGGAGTAAAGAATTAAACATTGAACAATTGAACTAAAAACACACACAACACATATATATATATATATATATATATATATATATATATATAAAAGATTCCTTATATTTAGTCCAATAAGTAATACTGGTAAATGTTGTTTGTTTTTAATCGACATTAATATAATAACTAACGGTTTGTTTCAAAACATGGAATATTGTGATTTAAACCAGTTAAAATTTTTCCTCATAACGTTGAAAAGTAACGTTCGTCGGCCAAAAAGGGGTTCCAGGGACCAAACACGCAGATTTTGGAAAAAGCAGGTGCCACGTACGCCAAATATTTATTTTTTGGGACCAAACGCACGAATTTGAAAGAGTTGGGACCAAAAGATATTGGGATAAATTTTAACGGTGTTAGTAAAATTGGACTGAATCAGTTACAGGTCGTCGGATTCAGGACAGGATCCGAGACTTCTAAAACTATTGGACTAAAAGTGTTATACCCGACAAACCACAAAGACCAAAAATGTACTTAACTCAAAAATAAAGGCCCCTGGTGATTTAAACCAGTTAAAAAATTTCCCCATTGGAAACGTTGGTATCCTTTTTTATCCCCAAACCTTAAAAAAAATAAAAATAAATCAAAGAATTTCGTGACATTTAGCACAGTGCTAAATCCACAGCCACAAACACACACAGGCAACACAAATCTTAATTTTTTGCTATTAATTATGAAAAATTGGGGTTTTTGATGAATGATTAGAATCCGTCTTTCAAATTAAAGGTATGGTAGATTTTAGGGCTTTTGTTTGATCTCTGTCGCACATGGGTTTTAGGTTTGTATGGTAGATTTTATGGTTTTTGGTTTCAGTGGGTTTCTTTACATATTGGATTTAGGGGGCTGACTCTTTCGAGCTTATCACCTCATCAACTTGAGCTTATTCACCCACGAATTTGTATCAAGTTTGCAGCATGCTCGATGGTAAGTGACCTTCTAAATATGTTAAAAGTTAGATACTAAAAAAGAGTAGTATGATTGAATGATTTATGAAATACAGATATTTGTGGGATTAAGGGGTTGTTTAGGACTGCTGACGTTAATTTTTACACGTTGTTTAGGGCTGCCGGTGTTGGAAAGGATACTTTAAGTTATAATGCCTTATGTATGAATACACGAAGCAACATCAAAATACAAGGCTTATCAAGAGCAGTTACGACTTAGGTAGGCTGTTTGAGATTGCATATCGTTGTTATATGGACTGGTCTACCGGATTAAGTAACGGGTCAAAACGGTTTGGGATGGTTACAGCTTGACCAAATTGCAGAAAATATACTCATTGACGTGGTACAACCAACCTGCGTGCTATAAAAAAGGTCTGCTACTTCTAAAACTATATTTTTTGACGCATGTTTCCAGTAAAATTAGCTTTATTAAGGATTTTCCGCTTTCAGCTATAACAAAAACTACGAAACAAAGAAAAAAATTGACAGAATCACGTGTGCACAGAGAAAGCAAAGAGATTATTTTTCTTACTTGCTGCTTCTTTATTTCGCAACATAAATTTATGTTTTGTTGATTGCAATTTTGTTGCAATGCAAATAGGATGCGGGAGTTAAGGAATCATCATCTAAATAATATGTCCCACGTTAGCAGCATCATGAAAAAAAAAAAAAAAAAAAAAAATTCAAATTTCGCCGATGTGGCATTAATTACGTAAGTAACTACGAAGATGTAAGCATCATCAATCTTTAAACTTCTAATCTTTTCCAACTTCTATGTACGGAGACAACTACATATATTCTTTTTTGTGTCTAAGCTTAAGCGTCTACCCAAACACCCCTATAGAGTATCATGATAGTGATATGGAATATTTTAAGTTTTAAGAGTTGCATTGGTACGCGGTGTCTAAATATCGGTTTGGTAAATAGTTCAAAAGAAAACTTGGGCATGCCTATCATCCTGCTTGATATAAACACTATGTTTATAAACTCTATGCCTATCATCCTACTTGATATAAACACAATTCTCGGGTATGGGTCTAGCCCATGAAAAACAATTCTCCGGAAATTTAATACTGATGTCGACATAAACATAGCGCCGATATTATTGACAAAGAAATAAGATAAAAGGCACCTTTTATTTTTTTTTACCTTTTACTTACTTGAGGGAGAAAAGGTAAATAAAAAAATGCAAAAAAAACTTTGAGTCACACCAATTTCGACCCTTAACCTGTTTCAACTCTGATCGCATTTTAATCATTTCCCAACCGCACCATCTGCCCATCAGCCACTGCTAACGCTAATGTTTTAGCTCCGCAGCAAAAATCTCTTTGTGCGCATGTGGAAAGATTAACGCAGGAGCAGAGTGTTTCATGTTAGCAAGGTGTTATAGTGAAGCTGCAGAAGCTTAGTGTAAGGGAAATCATTGGGGAACTACTTAGGTAAAGGATCGGAGTATATACACTACTGGAAAGGCCATGTTAATGTTGAAAGTATTGACGTACAAGCTCAATGAGGTTTGGTTATATAATTCATTTCTTATAAACAAAACTTTTGGACTTGAATCAACATTGTTAGTTTCGTTTTTGTAACAAATGTTACTATGCAATGCCTTATATTAGGTTGAAGCTGAAGTTCAAGAAGGGGATTATCATCAACAAGTGAAGCTCAAGACAAACCTGTAAGCTTATTGCGGTTGCGGTGAGTTGTACTTAATATCATTAGGTTTCTGATTTAACATTACAGTTGTGGCTTGATGGATATTTATTTCTAATATTACTTTTTCTGCACAGCAGACCAGGAAAATGCAATCGAGAATGAGAACTATGCGTTGCCAGCTGAAATACTTGATCAAAGTCCAAGCTAGCGGAGGCTGATTCACTGACTGCAACGATAGAAGCCCAAACCTTTGAACAAGCTCATTTTGAGTTTCGTTTAGGCCAAAAAGTGAGGCAAAAAAAAGTTTGGTATGTATCTTTCTCATTACTTCATTTGGCTTATTTTCTTTCTAACTTTGTATTGAGAAAATGAAGGCCTAATTAACACCAACCTCCTCATATTTTATAAAGTTGCTATTACCAAATATCAGAACTTCAGCTGATGGGACATGAGAGATGTATTTTAAATGCTAAAATCTAAATCACGCTCAAATGCAAAATGCTTAAAATATTAACTTATAGAAGGTTTGAAGTCATCAAATGAATTCTTTCTGGCCTTTGAATCTGCCAACAGCTATTTTGCAGTTTTGATGTATGATGCCAAACCACGAAGATAGCTTAAATTAAGAAGAGCAACCTAAAAATAAGTAATACTGCGTCATTGGAGCATACTTTTAAGTGCTTACTTTAGTACTCATAGGTTTCTAATCAGTTTTATCCAAACACTAGCGACTTCATATCTGCTTAAATATGAACAAATAAGCAATCCCAAACACTCTAGCAAAAATATTATAGACAGTAATGAAAAGGATTTTTGTCGTCATTGTCTATTGAATTTTTATGGACTTACTTCATGCTTCACTATTTCGTAGTTCTCATAACATTTAATGTTACTGCAGGTAGGTGCATACATGTCGTATGGTAAATTGAGGTTTATGTGGGGCGAACGCCTTCCACATACTTTGCCACTCATAAATTTGGGCGGACGACTGATTTTGATGTTGATTTAATGGTTTGAATCGGGTGGAGGCTTATCAAGTTACTACGGTACTACCTCTTATTTCATTTTGAAATTTGGATTTTTATCAACAAGCTTGATGATTGTGTGATCGTTTATAATTTTAAGGTTTCTTTTTGGTTTGCCATTGCTTTCATATAATAAATCCCAGGCACGGAGTTATCCCTAAATATAAGCTGGTCTAATATATAGTGAGTGCTAATTTGTGAAAACAAAATTTTGTATAACAAGGGAACTAGAGTTTTCTTTTAGATCCTTCATCAAAATAACCTCACTTTTTAGTCTCAATCTATCAAAACCTTGGAATGTTTCATAACTATTACCACTTATATCATGTTTCATCAAAACAATTATTAGCAATCTAACAAGATGTAAAAAGACTCACTTTATGCAATGTATAATTGGAACAGTGGATACAAGGCAGGAGTTATCGGTTCCCGATCTTTCTATAACTACCCCTAGGCTATAATTCGGCGCCATATAGTACTTGCTAAATGTACCACTGATAAAAAATTGATTGGTTCCGCACACTGATTATTCTAAATCCTGAATTTGTTTGAATCCTTTGAAGTTGTTACTCCTAAGCAGATAAGAGAGCTTATGCAAGGCGATGGCCTAACAAATGACGAAGTGAAAAGCCATTTGCAAGTGAGTATTAATTTTTTATCTTATAAACTTCTATGCCTTTCTAACATATATGTATAAAACGGTTGCCAGTTATTCAATTACTATAGTTTTGAGATGTTTGGTGAGTTTGTTGTAATGTGTGGAATTGTTGTCCTTTCTAACATATTGTATGTATGTGTGTGTGTGTGTGTGCATGTGCGTGTGCGTGTGTGCGCGTGCCCACTTTGTACCAGTTTAGCAGTCTGTGACTATTGCTTCATCTGTGTCAATCAGGCTGCTTTTGTGGCAATGAAGAGTACCGGAGGCAAACTTTTGGTATTTCAATCAGGCAAGCTTATTTATGTTCATACCATGCTTTATTATTAAGAGGTTTGCGGTAGAAACATAGTAGTTGTGTCGATAAATATTGACCCCATTTTATTATGTTTCAGTCTTGCCTTCTGCTGGTATTGCGGCTCTTTCTGCTAGAGAGGCTGAAGGAAGAACTAATATCTCTGCAGGAGACAAGGTAATATCAACTAATGACCTGTTTGAACAAACAGGCTAAAATGGTTGGGGTCAGTTGAACCAAAACCTTTTGTCCTATATTTTAAGTCTATATATATACTGTTAGTGGGTCAAATACGATTACAAAATTATCTTATTTCAATAATAATGTAATGTTTGCTGTAATGATTTAGTAGTTCTTATGCATTAGAAGATACTTTCAGCTAATGTTGACCTTTTTGACCTGTTTCCTTCTAAATCTTTTTGATATTAGAATCATATCTGCATGGTACTAAGATCTTATAACTGGGATCCACGTAGTATGTATATTGGTCTCGCCAAACAGATGTTAATCTTACCAAAATCGTTTATATATATGATCATGAAATATTTTACAGGTCTCTGTCGATGTATTCATCACTACTCAAAGTTATGTGGACATTGCTTCAATTTCTGTTATCCCTCAAACCACTGGAGGGCAGGTAGTCATTGCAATCTTAGCCTTTTTTTTTTTTTTTTTGCTAGCTGAAACATTATTTTGTCAAACAAATTAGATTGGTTTTCTTGCCGTTCTTCAAGATTCGCTTTTGATAAAGTTCCCTCCTATTTTCAGGTTTATTATTATCACCCTTTCTCTGCACTTTCAGATCCCGCAAAACTTTACAATAATCTGCGATGGAATGTCACAAGACCACAAGGTTTTGAAGCAGTAATGTGTGTTAGATGTAGCCAGGTGAGCCCTAAAAAGATGTCTGCTTCAGTTTCACTTTCATACTAAAGTCAATTTGGGTGGGTCTGTCGGTTTGGGCATCAGGTCAAATTAATCAGGGTAAGTTTCGGTGTTGGTTGGATCTGCCTGACCTGAAACACTTCTTATCATTGATTTTTGAGTTTTTGATATATAGTTGATGTGCCAAATATGATTACAGAATGTAATCTTATTTCGACAATGATTCAATGTTTCAAATAAAATAGTTCAGACCGATTTGTCCTGTTTATATGTTATCCTTATAAAATCAAGTGTAACCCGAATCGACACACTCATATCTAAAAGGGTCAAAATGGTCACTTCTAATAATATTTTCCAAAATTGGTAAAAATTTATCCATTTCTCATTTTGTCGTCTCTTCCCTTTGATTCTTTAGGGTCTTCAAGTACAAGACTACTCTGGAAACTTCTGTAAACGGATTCCCACAGATGTCGTCCTACCTGCGGTATATACTGACATTCAAATTTATAAGCCTCGAGTTACTGTCTTGTAAGATCACTTCTAATAAAACTGATATTTTGCAGGTTGATTGTGACAAATCTATAATGGTGACTTTGAAACATGACAATAAATTAACAGATGGGCACTCAAGTTGTTGCTTCTATACACTCACGGTCTGTTTTCTTCTTTATTAAAGGCATTCTAAGTAGTGGTGGCATCGGATACCGACCAAAACCAATAATCCAAAAATATCCCGAAACACATGTTCAATATTTTCAATATGTGACAGTGTGTTTTAAATATGATAACATATACTATAGTACTCAGTATCTTAATAATTACGTACTTTAATAATAAAGCAATTTAGCAGATGGTATGCAAAAAAAATAAAAAATAAAAATAAAATAAAAAAACGTTGTCCAACTTTCAACATGTTTGCTTTTGGATTTCCATTTCCATCATTCTCGCGATTACATTTTACAAACGCTCTCGGAAATATACTTTTAGTAGTCTGTTTTGTGAATAGTGCACCTTTAGAACATCATATACATTCATCATTAGGGTCGGATAACACCCTGAGATATAACTCTCGAGTTGCTCGCGATCCCAATTATCTGGTTTGATGTCCAATAAATGATTATTGGTATCTCTGATGATCTTTAGTAGACCATAGACATCTTCTGTGTACACATTTTTCATCGAGTTATACCAATCCTTGTTGATCTCCTCGGTCCACTTTTGGTTAAACAAGATACTCCCAAGGCCATTGATCTCATTTAATATGAGAGAATCTTTCTTCAATTTCTTTAGTATTTCACATGAGTCTACGAGAAATGTAAGACGGGTGAGCCAGCTCCAAAATATGGGGTGGAGGAAGACCGTGTCATACGTTAACCTATACAACAAAACAACACACATTAATATTTTGAACTCTGATAAATTTCAATAACTATTCTACCGTATGTCTTACCGCGGGTAGAATGTGTGGTTAAGAAGCTTGCTTATTATATCATATGCCTCTTTGAACGTCAATAAGAGTTTCGCAAGCTTAATATTAACCATTTTTTCTTGCTCTTTCCTTTGGAGCTTCACAAAACCCGTATCGTCAGTCAAGCATTCTAAGAATATCATCCCAAGATCCCGCATATCTAATCTTGGGTCTTCACCTATCGTATACAATTATCCAATACAAAATCAAAAAGTTAATAGACTGGTTTTAAAATTCACAATCATATGATACCAAAATCTGGGATTTTTTGAGGAAAGTATTGGAGAGGTTTGGCTTTCACGATAGAATGGTTAATTTGGCTTTCAAAACGGGACATATATGATGCAAGATTCAAGGAAGATAATGATGTTGCAGACCTTATTGATAATGGCAGATGGGTGTGGCCTAATGAGTGGTACAATATATATATATATATATATATATATAGTATAGAAGCTGTTGATGGTTTTTTTAAGAAAAGGAAAGAACAGTTAGACTGTGGTTGCAAAGAAAGATGAGAATTAAAAAGGGACGAATCTGTACTCTGTAGTTTGTGTTTGATGCCTGAGTAATTTTTAGATAGAGTTAAGTGTGTTGTGGCTGCGTGAGTTTAGGATAAGAGGCGTGCGTCTTTTTTGTGTGGTGTGAAATTAGGGTAGGTTTGTGTGAGAAAAATTCGTGTTCAGTTATATATAAGTGTGGTTTAAGGGTTTTTGTTCGATCATTAGTGGGCTATCCATCCAAAGGTTTTCGTCCCCTTTTTCGTCCCCGTACCCATACCCATCCCTGTTCACGTCCCCGTGCAACTTAGGTGTGGAATGCAATTAAAGGTCTGATCCATATGGAGCAGACTAATACTAGTAATAATTTGGAGTGATATCATAGGATATGCACTGTAAGAACAATATTAGAAGTGTAATGAGCAAAATTGGTACTGCAGCTTGTGTTTACAATATTTGGTATGAAAGAAATCTGAGAAGTTTCCAAAATGTGAAGAGGAATGAAGATGTCCTAATCAGTGCAGTAAAAGAAGAAATCAAATGGAAACTTGAATGTGAGAAAATCTGCTACTGTTATCCACACTTATAAGATTTGGGATATTGAGATGTAAAGTAATAGCAGACAGTTGCAAGTCATGAATAAGAGTCTGCTGATAAACTGGGTCATAATTCATTCACTGCACAATAAGGGGTGTTTGGAATTAGATGCAGTCTTATGAATCAAAGCTGCAAAGTGAATAGTGGTGTATATGCTGTTTTGAAGAGGGCAGATGGCTAATATCTTGGGTCAGAAAATCCTTTCTTCTCTTATATCTGTCATTGAGTTTGTGAGGATGCAGCTGCAAGCTTCTTTTGGTAGTCTAAGTCAGGTTTAGGGCCCATAAAGTAGTATCCTGCTCTGGGGTGTGTGTGTGTTACTGTTTGATGATGCCTATCTGTTCTTCCTATTTCTTCTTAGATGTGAGGTTGTAGCTGCATCTATGTAGGCAAATGGGGATAGTAGAATGGGAAATGTAGTCACTAGTGTTCATGCCTAGATTAGAGGAATGGGAAATGTACAGTTTAAGTTTGGATTAATAATATATTTCACCCATTTTCACAAAAAAATAAAAATAAAAATTGTTTATCTAATTACTAACAAATTCACTTTAAGAACTTACCTTCTTTTGTATGTCTGCAGTTTTCAAGAGCACATATCTTGACTGTATGCTTGTCACCGTCCTGTTTGACCATGACATTTGTTGATTTCAGGTTTCCATGGATGACCGATTTTGCGTTCAAATGCTTTAATCCTTTAATCACACCCATCAATAACTTAAGCATCTCCGCCTTTGGAGTCTTGGAATTTGCGATACACTCCTCCAAAGTGTAATCGCATTTTTCAAACGCTATGTAGTTGTATTTTTCATCCCTTTCAACTGCGTATATCCGTACAATATTTTCATCTTCACATGATCGATGTATTCTCATCTTTGTATCAAAATCCGTCTTCCCAATTGGTACCACTCTAACCATCACAGGAATTGTGTCATCGTAGGTTCCGTCAAATAGGGTCGTGTCTAAATTTATTTCCGCCACTCCACATTCCAAATTAAAAATTTTAATTTTTCTAGAATTGTTATCAGCTTTTCTTCCCTTCTTAAACTTTTGACACACTTCCTCAGTATCTGCTTTCACTGTTTCACAAACATCTTCAGCAGCAGATTTCCTCTCCATTCCTTTACGTTTGTGGTCTGCTGCTTTTATTGGAACAACATCCATATCCCTCACGTCTGTCATATTGCTGCTTGCCTTTAGAGGATGCGGACATTTAACCTCTTCTGGGACTTGAAGTGTCGATCTTTTAGTTTTTCCTATAATTATGGGCCTCTCACCCTTGCCTTTTTCGTTGGCGACAGCTTCAGCACTTTTTAACTCTGGAACTATATCTTTCTTCTCTTCACTGTCGCTCGTATTTGAGTCTGACATCTTCTTCTTATCACTGTCGGTAGTTGATTCTGACTTCATCTTCTCATCATTTTCGGTATTTGAGCCTGACTTAATCTTCTTCTTATCACTGTCGGTAGTTGATTCTGACTTCATCTTCTCATCACTTTCGGTATTTGAGCCTGACTTCATCTTTCAACAGTGCTTTATATAACCAGAAAAACTTGAACAAGAAAGTTCAAAAACAGCCGAGTTCCTGAAACCAAAGATAACAAGAAGTTAAACAGGAACAGGTTGGTTATATTATCAATTAATGGATCAAATCCATGTTTTTTCACATCTGCGTAATGGAAAATCACCTCATATTATAAATCATGATAACTGTTAACTTGTTATAAAAAATGCATTATCCCACTATCAAAATCCATGTGTTAACAACGTGAAACGTTAAGATTTAAATAGCTAAGTAAATTAGCAAAGAACGGACTGAAATGCAGCAGAAAACACAGCTAATACCCAAATTTTCAAGGATTCTTAAGGATTATTTTTCAAACGCTACTATTATTATATCTCTTGTCCCTAAAATGGCCACCCCTGCTTGTTTTTCTGTGAATGTTAATGGCTATTTACAAGGTCTGGGAATATTGCAGAATGGATATTTTGGATGAAGCAATAATGGTGTTTTTGGGTGGTATTATATAGCTGAAAATGGGAGGTTTCTGGCGCGTAAGGGGTGTTTGGGTTATGATTATCTAGATGGTTTATGGTAATAAACTAATACTCTTTTTGTGGGGATATCAAGTGCCATTTATCTTACTATTTTGGTGTTCACCTTGGTCAGGACCAACGCTGGAAAAACAGAAGCAGGAGTAACCAATACACATGAACTACTCTGCACAACACCTATCTGGACGTCTAGTAAATAGTTAGGTGTACTGTAGTATTAGTATGTACCATAACGTAACTTTTGAAGGATCAGTGTTATCAGCAATCTTAACTATCTACTAGTAGTTTGATTGGTGATTTTTTTTTTTTTTTTTTTTTTTTTTTTTTTCTTAATATATTGTATAAAATGGGTGCCATATAAACAACTTACTAATTATCACTTTATTGTAAGATAAATGGTTAAGAATGAATGCAGCAGAAAACACATTCAAATGCTAACTAAATTCATTATATCTTAACATTATGTATGTGATACAAAAAAAACTTACAGATAATTTTATCAACAAACAACACAGCAGAGTGGCTGGAGTATGATGGATTGGAGCCGAGGGAGCACAAAGAACTAATAGCAAAATCTGCTATCATATTGATAAAAAAAAAAAAAAAAAAAAAAAAAAAAATCAAGATCTTCATAGGTAAACATGTAACAAACTCATAAACTATTAATAGATTAACCTAGAGCAATTACACTAATTAAAATCAGTCCTGCATTGCTAACAGTTCATATTCATTTTAATGTATTTTCTAATAGGAACATCTTAACTAAAGATCTAACAACAGTTAACCAATTCTTCATGAACACAAAATCCAAAACAAACGCAATAATAAACAACTTACTGATTCATCACCTTATTGTAAGATAACCCGTAAAGAACGAATGCAGCAGAAAACAACACACTCATTAAAATGATGCAAATTCGTTATTATTTCTAACATTTGTATTCCTGCTAATAATGTGAAGTATGGATTGGAAACAAAACTAACTACAGTAATAATCTTAACATAAAAAAAAGTACAAAAACCACAAACAACAACTGTAGCAACATATGCAACAAAATTTTCATCAAGATGTTTATACCCAAAAGACGTTAATCTATTCAGTTTGATAATAAAAGGGGCAAGATTTAGCAGATTCACAAAGAGACCGAAAACACAAACCGCCAAAGAGCTAATAACATGCGATAAAAACAACTTTTTAATCTGAATCATCATCATCAAGATCCTTCTAAACTACCACTAACAATATAATGCACAAGAAAAGACAATATCTTCATCATGATTCAAAGGATAGTAAATTAAAGAACTATAGTACGTAACATGCAATTACAAATACTAATTAATTACGAACATCATCAAGAATTCAAGATCCTTCGTAAGTACCACTAACAAACGCAAGAAACTATAATGTATTCATCAAGATTCAAAGTACTGTAAATTAAAGAACGTAGAATGAGTACCTAGTAACCGCGGGGGAGCAACAAATGTTGCAGTGATCTTTTTGGATTAATATTTTTATGAAATTTTGAAGATAGATTATAGTTTGGTTGTCAATTGGAGTATTATGAAGAATGTTTATATCAGTAATTTTTTTATTATCAAGATTTATTTCAAGAATGTGTTAAAAATGGCGGGAGTTGGTTAATGTGGAGTTTAAGTGTGGCTTTGGTTGTTAAATTTTCTAAATACCGTTATTACACGTGTGACACCGTATCAAAAATTTTACTTCAAATTATGCTTGATCTATAAATTCTATGGATGAGTTTATTTTAGGGCAATTGTTTATAAAAATATCATACTTGTCACAATTTATATTTTTGGGTAGTAAACAAATTTTTTTGTTTTTCGATATATTTTTTGTTCGTTTTTTTGATCGTTTATGGATAGTGAAAACTTGTGACCATTTTGTCCAACGTTTTTTGATCGTTTATATACGTTTTCTTACATTTTCTCCCGTTTTACTATTTTTTGTTCCATTTATATAAGTTTACATTCGCTTTTATAGGTTTTCATTCATTTTTATCCGTTTTCATCCATTTTTGTCCGATTTCTTTAGTTTTCATCCACTTTTATTCATCCGTTTTTATACATTTTCGTCCGTTTTCTTAGGTTTTCATTCATTTTTATCCGTTATCACCCGTTTCCTACGTTTTTGTCCGATTTCTTAAGTTTTCGTCCACTTTTATTCATCCATTTTTATAAGTTTTCGGCCGTTTTCGTAGGTTTTCATTCATTTTTATCCGTTATCATCCGTTTCCTATGTTTTGTCCAATTTCTTAAGTTTTCGTCCACTTTTATTCATCCATTTTTCTACGTTTTTGTTCAATTTATTAATTTTTTCTATTAATTAAAATTTGAAAATAAACGTACACTTACTTGTTTTTGGAAGGAAATATGTACAACGTACTCCCTCCGTTCCAAAAAAGAGTCAATCTTACTATTTATGTTTGTCCAAAAATAAGATTCCAATTTTTATATATGTACAGTAATTATGACTTGTTTTCTTACTTTACCCTTATAATTAAAACTTACACTAGTTACTCATTTTTTATTTCTATATTAACTATTAGGGTAAAAATGACTTTTTATCAATCAAAACTAACATTAATTACACATATTATAATTTCTTTAACATTTTTTATTTGTGGACCTCTTTTTGGACGGAGAGAGTATTACCAAAAGCGAGTTTCCAATTCAATAACTCCTACGATGGATGATATGTATTTACTCTCGTCACTAAACGAGACTTACAAGTGCACCCTCTTGATTTTCCAAAAACATGATGCATGATTTGGTACCAATTATGGTCATTAGCAATATTTGGCCATGACTTTTTTGGATGACCATGACATTTCAAAAAAGTAATTAACAAAAAAAGTATTTAATCACAAAATCATAAAACCTCGTAATTCATTCGCAGCCAATTAACATCGTATGACATATTCATGATCGTCAGTGCAAGTTTTTAAGAGATCTAAAAAATTAATATAGTAAAACAAAAACAAAAATAGTCGTTGTCCGAGCTCATCGGCGACGGTAATGAGGCATGGCATGATTCCGTTGTCATCACAACCAACAAAGAGCAAAGGAAACCATAAAAGTGTAATTAGGTGAACGATGTCGTTCAAAGTAGGTTCGATTCATATGACTTCCTTCACGTCGGTTCATTTATATTGCTCCTTATTATGGTATTGGTTTCATTGATATCGTATTAATTATTCGTGTCGATTTGTTGACACCATCGTTCCTCGAGGCGATGATGCCGAAATCTTGTAAACGTTCCTTTGAGTGGTGATGGCCAATTCATATCGTACATCATCAACATCCATGAAAGTGTCAGAAACGATGATATTGAATGAGATGAGGACATAGATGATACTCATCTTTCATACGTATTTTATTTGTGATTCTACACAAAGAAAAAGAAATTAGCTAAATAATATGTTAATTAATTTTAAAAATACATATTTTGTTAAATAAAATTTTAAAAATACCATGCTCACTCTATAAGACTATGTTTATCAACAATCAAATATAACCCAATCTCTTAATAAAATATTATTTTTTCTTTCTTCTACCTACACAACCAATACATACAATCAATCAATCTATATATATATATATATATATATATATATATATATATATATATATATATATATATTTTTTTTTTTTTTTTTTCTATTTATCAACAATTCAACCAATACATTCTCTTTTCTCCACCTACGCAACCAAAATAAATAAATAACCACAAAGGCAGATCATGGGTTGAGGATCTTGGGTTGTCAAGTGATCTAGGTTGTTGATGTTGATTGTATACAAACATTATGAAAATAATATATTTGTATGTATTTTCTAAAGATGAAAATTTGTGCTCAAAATTAAAAAAAAAAATTGGCTAAATGGACAAACTTTTAAAAGATTGAACACATTTGGTCCTTTTTTTTTTTTTTTTTTTTTTTTTTTTTTTTTTTAAATAGGCATATATTACCCATTTAAAAGTTAAATAGGCACAAATGGTCACATATTTTCTCTCAATTAAATAGCATTACAATTGTTTTTTTTTAATTAATAATAATATATTTAATTTTTTAAATATAAATGAGTTGTTAAGTTTGAAAAAAAAAAATTCGTCGTTTTGGTTATTTTCCCTCAATTAAATAGCATTACAATTGCTGGCATGTTTATGCACTATGTATCCATTTGTTTCGTTTGTAGTAAACCAAAATAAATAATAAGTCAACTCCTACTATTTTTGTTTAAAGTTTATTGTCATTGACATGAGATCTAGAAGAGTAGTATACGAAGATCTTCTTTATGATTCTTTTGACTAGATATACGGCAAGACTCCAAGAGTAATACAAAAGAATTGTCTCATATATATATATATATATATATATATATATATATATATATATATATATATATATATATATATATATATATATATAGGGGAGCTTTATTTTCAGAACCCTGTTAAGTGCGGGAACTGCGAGAACTCCAATTTTGCATTAATAAACATGCATGTTCACATACACCTTAATACACATGCCTGAGTATTAGGGTGTATGTAAGAAAACATACATGTTTTATATGAACATGCATGTTTTCTAATGCATAATTGGAGTTCTCGCAGTTCCCGCACTTAACAGGGTTCTAAAAATAAAATCATTTTGCGTTGATTTGTTGCACTTAACAGGTTTTTATATGAACAAGTATGTTATGCATGTATGTGTATTAAGATGTATGTAAGAAAACATACATGTTTTATATGAACATACATGTTTTCTAATGCAAAATTAGAGTTCTCGCAGTTCCCGCACTTAACAGGGTTCTGAAAATAAAGATACACTATATATATATATATATATATATATATATATATATATATATATATATATATATATGGGAAAAATATTTTAAAAGGTAATATATTTGCCACGTATTCATCTTCTGGGTAGTAAACTAAAATTTTTCAGATTTAACACCGTTAACTTGTAAATTTTTCATCTTTTGGGTAATCTGTCACTTGCTGACCGGTCACCACTACCCAAAAGATGAATATGTGGCAAGTATAATACTTTTTTTTTATAATTTGCCCTACCCATCACTCCGACGACCACCGCCGCTCCGGCCACCTCAACCCACCACCCACCTTCTCCTTCCTCATCACACAAACCTTAAAATAAATAAATAAATAAATAAATAAATAAAAACCCAAACATCTCCACCATTATTCGCCGCTGTTATTTCTTCTGGAAACCACCACCACCATCACAGCAGCCGCCGTTATTTCTACATGAAACCACCACCACTAAACTAAGGATTTACGAATAGGGCAAATTATTAAAAAAAAAAGTATTTTTACCATAATAGCAATTCAATAATTTTTACGTTAATAGCAATTCAAGAATTTTTGTTAGTAAAGCAGCACATCAGATGTTTGGGGTAGTGAACTAGAAACATCTCTACATGCCTGAGAGTAGGGATGTCAATAGGGTCGGGTTGACCCGACCCGAACCCGAACCCGATAAGCCTTATCGGGTCGGGTTAAATCGGGTTGAAAAAGCTTATCGGGTTAGTTTGACCCGAACCTGATAACCCGATATTGTTATCGGGTCGGGTTCGGGTTAAGTTATTTATCTTATCGGGTTATCGGGTCAACCCGATAAGACCCGATAATATTTAAACTATTTTTTCTTAGATATTTTTCTCTAAATTTATATTACTAATAGATAGTCCATTAAGTAAATATTGTTGTTTTACTTTATTATTTAGTGTTAGTGTATTAGTTTCTACATGTTATTTTTTGTTTTTTATAAGAGAAGGAAGAAATATTTAATAGCTACTGTACTGCGTGCAGAAAAGAAAAGCAAGACATGTTTTAGTTAGTGAAATTTAAGAGAGAACTGCAAAATACATCCCTGTGGTTTACAGGTTTTGCCATCCTACATCCCTGTCAGAAACTTTTGGCAATATATGTAACACCCCCAAAATACCGCAGCGGAAGACTGTGTCATAGGGGTGCTACTTCATAATACAAAGTACAAGTTATAGAAAACGAACTCTAAATGAGACGTTTTGAAAAGTTACCATTCGATTAATGAATTCAAAGTTACAAACATGAGATTTCAAAGTATGATACATAAATGTATACAAAGTTTTTGAATGGTAAATGATAAAAGCGTAAGTCTTCAGAATATGCAGCTTGACTCTAAGTTCCACGCACTAGCTATCGCCTTACTAACCTGAGATAAACATGCTAAAGTGTCAACACAATGGTTGGTGAGTTCATAGAGTTTGTCTTAAAACAGTTAAAAAGCCTTAAAGAATGTTCACACAGCAAAGGCATTGAGAATCCACTCAGTTGCAAGTCCCGCCATAAGAGACTTGCAACCTGTGTGTCCACAACCCACTGCTAAAGATAGTTTATACAATGCACCAGATTATATTCACCCAAGGTCAAGAATAGACACAAGGGCGGGGGCATATTCCCAAATAGTACCACGTCATCCAAGGTCAAGTATAGACATAAGGGTAGGGGGCATCATCCCATGAGTACTACCAATACCTCTCTGACAGAATAGAGTATTATGTATGTATGTAAATACGAATCTTGTATTTAAATTAAGCAAGTATAGTGTAACAAGTATGTATAACGCAATCAAGTATAATGCTAATCAAGTATAACACAATCAAGTATAAATGTTAAGAGTATTTGTACAAGTAAGCAAGTAGTTGTGCATGTATCTCCCCCAAAGAGTTAAAACAAGTATGAAAAGAGTAGGGGCTATGACTCACCTTAAGCTTATGTAATGAGAAATGAAAGTGATAGTCGAATCGCGAAAGTCTCTAAGAGCAGCCTATAATAGAACGTTGCGACTTAGGTTTGGAGTAACGTCTAAGAATACGAAGAATTGCCAATATATGTCTTGCATAATGTTCATGATGTAGTACTTAGTATATAGTGTAAGTCCTTGAATATAAGTCGTTTATGAAACATGTATAGTTTGTACATCTCTTACTACCGTTCGGGCCGACATAATTCAGAAGTCATGGAGTAAACGTTCGAGGAGCCAGGACACTTTAATTCGTAAATCCACAACTCGTCTCGACGGCTTACTTAATGAACTCCTCACATGAGGCTCCCTACTATTGTAGTATTTGATAACATATATATATAAGCTTTTTGATCTTTAAAAGTTATATGGTCTTTATCCGTGGCTTTGCCATGACCTTGGTCATTTTTCCATGGTCTTGAGACTCAACCTTGGCTTTAGCCATGGTTGTGGTCTCGGCTTTAGGTCATTAGACCTCTTGGTCTTAGTAAATCATAACTATAATATAATGACTTTGGTCTAAAATGGGCTGTTAAGATTTTGAAGAAAATTATCACTCGGAAAGTGTTTTCAGGGCTCGAGCTTCTTTGTTCCTGAACGAAAACGTCGTTCCGGACAACTTTCGTGTTTTAACTTTTTGATGAATCGGACCAGAAGTGGGACTTTCAAAATCATAATTTGATCAGAATGCTATTTAGGCAGTTTTGCCGTTTTGGTTTCGCTAACTTCAAATGGTCATAACTTTTGACTCGTGTACTCGTTTTGGGTGATTCAAATTGCTATGTTTTCCTTGTTAAGTCCTCTTTAACAGTAAGTAAGTGTCAAATATCAAAGTTATACTATTGTGGTCGTGGTTTTCCATAAAAATCACTAGTTTGCTTGTTTACTTGTCATAAGTTAACATATGTATACCAATACTCGTTTTATCCATTTTTAAACATCATGAACACAATAACAAGAACATATATAGCATGAAAGAACCATAATAAGCATGAAAATGATATTGAGCAAGAAAGTGTATAAGGGTTTCTTACAACTTTTGGCTTTCACTTAAGAAAGGAAGTCAAGTATAGAACTAGGACACTAAACCTAATCTTGTAAACCCTTCACCATAACTCTTGTAACCCTTGCTAGCCTTGATCTAACCCTTGTGAAAACCATTTAACTTCAGCCCTAGTAACCTTGTGTAGCTCCTAATTCAACCATGGAATCACCAAACAAACTTAAGAACTAGGTAGAGAATACTAAGACATTGAACTCTTATGTGTAACTTGTATATTGAAGATCAAAGGATCATGGTGCTAGGACTAAAGGGTGTGGTATTTTTGGTGATGAAAAGATGAAGATCAATGTGTTTCTAGTTGGCTATTTATAGCATGAATGAGGAGGTTAGGAAGGTGCCTAGGAAAGTGCTAAAACTTGGAGACAAAGTTGTAATTAAGTAAGATCTAATGGCTAAAGTCAAGATTTAACCACACATGGTGACTCCCCCCCCTAGGTCGGTTCTAAAAGGATAAGGGTGACTAGATGAGTAGTCATGGTCTTTGGATGATAATATCCTAAGTATGTAGCTAGTTTTGACTCCGTAAATCGCTAACCGTAAGTTATTAAGCCTCAAAACGTAAAATCGGGTATCGCAAAAATATGAAACTTGAAAGTATTGTTAAACATGTCAATATAGTCCATAATAAAATATAAAATGAGTGGTAGGTTCTATCGGGTGCTAAAACCCTGCTAAAAACTGGAAACACGGGTCTAAAACGCGTAATTCGCGTAAAACGCTGAACTGAAAAACGTAAAATTCTAAAACTTTTGGAATTGTCATAAAATGATAGAAAATCATATTTCTATTGTTTATAATGTTTTATGGATATATCGGGATGCTGGAAGGACGTTTAAACGTAAATGTAAATCTCGGACACGGCTTTGTGATTTTTGCAGAAATGATCCGATGAGCATCAAACTCTCGGATTATCGTTAAAATAGTTTAACTTACGAGAATATGAAATAAAAATTTCTGAGATGAATAGTGAAAAGTGAATAGTAAAAAGTGAATAGTGAAATTTTCGGGAATAAAAGTTAACCTGAAATTGCGAATTGTTACAATATACATCCCCCGTTAGGCAAACGTTTGCCACAATACATCCCTCGTTTACTATGAGGACTAACGGTGCAAATTTTTCCTCCGTTATCTCTTAACGAGACAGAAAATATTACACCGTTAGCCCTCGTTAGCCAAACGTTTGCACCGTTAGTCCTCTTTTTTAGAAAAAAAAAATGTAAAAAATTAATTTTTTTTAAAGTTAATATTTAAAAAAAATAAAAATTTAAAAAAAAAATATATTTGTGAAAAAAAAAATTTATAAATAATAATTAATTTTTTTAAAAATGCGTATTTTTTTAAAAATTAATTTTTATAAAAAAAATGCGTACTTTTTAAAAAAAATTATAAATAATAATTAATTTTTTTTAAAACGCGTATTTTTTAAAAAATTAATTTTTATAAAAAAAATGCGTACTTTTTTAAAATAATAATCAGTTATATTTTTTTCGAAACCTATATAAGTTGTTTATCTACTCGTTTATTTACATAGAGTTGGATTTATCTTATAACCCGACAACCCGACTCACCCGACCCGACTTAACCCGACCCGATAAGCACCCGAACCTGATAACCCGATTTCTTATCGGGTCGGGTTGCGGGTCACTTTTTAAAAACTCAAAACCCGACTCAACCCGACCCGATAAACCCGATAACCCGACAACCCGACCCGATAACACCCCTACCTGAGAGAGATGTGGGGTGTTGGAATACGATTATTTCGTGTTATTTACATGATGGGAAGTAAATAACGGCGACTATTGTGTTAGTGGTGATGGTTTCATGTAGAAATAACGGCGGCTGTTGTGATGGTGGTGGTGGTTTCTAGAAGAAATAACAGCGGCAAATAATGGTGGAAGTTGTTTTTTTTTTTCTTTTTTTTTCTTTTTTTTTTTTTTTTTTTTTTTAAGGTTTGTGTGATGAGGAAGGAGAAGGTGGGTGGTGGGTTGAGGTGGCCGGAGCGGCGGTGGTCGTCGGAGTGATGGGTAGGGCAAATTATAAAAAAAAGTATTATACTTGCCACATATTCATCTTCTGGGTAGTGGTGGAACTTGCTACCGGTCAAGCAAGTGACAGATTACCCAAAAGATGAAAAAATTACAAGTTAATGGTGTTAAATCTGAAAAATTTTAGTTTACTACCCAGAAGATGAATACGTGGCAAGTATATTACCTTTTAAAATATTTTTCCCTATATTTTAGGGTTGTTTTTTTTTTTTTTTTTTTTTTTTTTTTTTTCATTATATATGTTCAAAAATACATTATGTGCATATGTGTTTTGTTAAAAAAAATGTTAACTACTAACTACATTATAACAATTGTATTTTTCATTTATGTATAGGTGTTTTTTTCATGCACATGTATCTTTAAAAAATATTACATAAATATAAATACAAACAACAAAACTTTAACAATAGATTTATACAATTTCAAAATGTACAAATTGTGTTACTCTAGTGATATGATATTCGGCTTTATCACAAAAGTCATTATTTTTACACTTCTATTCAATTTTATTACAAATATATGAAGTGAGCATATGTGCATAATCAAATGTCTTTAACAGTTGGTTCATCTTTCAGACGTGCACATGTATTCCTCGACTTGTTTAAGAACCCCGTGAAATTTGCACATGTGTTTTTAATCCTTGTGCACATGTGTTTTTATCATCTTGCTCATCTTAACTGATACAAGTTTGTGCCAACATCCACAACATCAAGTAACCTGCCACAATCAATTATCATTCGAAATGTTACATAAATAATGGTAAAGATTATGAGTAAACTTACATCTCTACATGATTTATCCAATCTTTGATGCGGAAACAAGTTAAACGTAAACAATAGGGTCAGTTTTAAGTTTTAGTTAGTTGAACAAGAGTTGAACAAAGTGTTACGTATATGCATAATTTAACAAAACACATATGTCCACTTACTCATAAGCTATACTTGGTAAATAAACTAGCATGATACATATACGCACTTACTTATAAGCTATATTTGCTAAATAAACTAGCATAACACATATGCATAATCTAACAAAACACATGTGCCCACTTACTCATAAGCTATACTTGGTAAATAAATTAGCATAACAGATTTAAACTCTGAAACTCTAAAAACACATATGCACATAAGTCATCAAATTTACCAGAAACTTTAAAAACACATATGCACTATCAATAACATATATGCACACTTATTGTCATGCTATTACAATTTCAAAATTCATAGATATATATTATACCAAGAACATTTACTAACTTTGTAGATATCCGATTGAGATGACAAAAAACTGATCGAAAGTAAATAAAAAAAATGTCAGATCTGAACCCAAAATATATTCAGATCGAGAGTCTAAAAAAAATTCCGATCGAAAGTAAAAAAAAAATCCAAATCGAATTATATAAACCCATATTCGTACTATGGTCATCAAATTTATTCGAGACCCTCGAAAAGGAAAACAGTCAACATTTTCATAGATCAGTAGGAAAAAAAAATATTGCAAAGTAGTACCATCATCATCTTTAGATAAAATAGTCATATAATTAAAGATTATAAAAAATGAAGTATAAGAAAAAACCAAACCTCATGGACTTTGGTGTAGTGCAATATGAGTAAAAGACCTCAAAGATTTGAGTGGTTTTACCAATACCAGTCAACAATGATGGAAGTGGAATGATTTACAACAGGTTCCTGTACTTGTACACCCTGAATCTTTGTCTCTCCTTTATCATGTGTACTATACTTTTAATTAGGTTTAGGTTTAGAGGGGAGAGGCAGGCGGTTTATAGGTGGAGAGATCAGAATTGGGAAAATATAAAATAGGGATAACGAATTGGTGGTGGGTTGCTAATTTTAAGGAAGATTTAAATTACTACTTTACCCCTAATTTAAAATTTTCATCCAAATTAAACTACATTTATTTTCAAAAATGCCACTTTGCATTTATATGTTGTACATTATGTAATACTAGAAGTAAAAATGTAGTTCTCGCAGTTCTCGCAATTTATTTGGTTCTGAAAATAACCTCACACTATATATATATATATATATATATATATATATATATATATATATATATATATATATATATATATATCTCAATGGTAACTTGACAGAGTTCAAATGATTGAGGAAATAAAAGTTGACCTCGAGCTGTCTTTCAAGGATCATTGTTGCATTACTACTAACTAACTTTGAGACGTCACGATCAAACAAAACAAATGTGGCAAATTCCGGTGCTATCTTGGACCTTTACACTTAATTTGAACTTGACAAAACTAAATCAATCAAGTATAATGTAGATGATAATGTTAATTAGGAAATATTTGAATGGGAATACATACTTAATTTCAATTAGGATTGAAAAAAGGAGATTACATACTTTTGATCGGATTGTTAGCAGCAACTTTTGCACCACAAGATGGATGTTATGAGCATCGAACCTCTTCATCAATCTGTTCCACATCAACAACTTTTGATTTTGGAACCACCTTTCTGTTACATCGTCGACATGCATCATAATACCATCCATCTAGCTTTTTCCAAAACAGCTTTTATAGTACCTAGTACCACACATGACACATACACATACATTCCTATAAAAAAGCGTATGAGATAATTTTAGATTTGGAAAAAGGTGGACCTTCCCCTTTTTAGTTATCTCATGAATCTTCTTTCTTTCAGCATTTTTGAGAAATTCGTCATCAGCACCATACATTTCACTAATTAGGAATTTTCTAGATGTAACACTGCCAGTCTTACTCATCACCCTGTTATTAGTCATATGACAATGCAAGTCATGAATTAAGCACACTTATGCTAAGCATGAAAGACATACCTCTTTTTTAAATCAGCTATATCTTCAACATCATCGTTAAGAAAGGCTCCATGTTGCACTGTTGTATCTCCTAAAACGAAAAAAATACTAACACAATTCAGATATGTATATGGGAAAACTTCAGTTGCAAATAAATATATATAGCACATAATTATAAGATGCATTATAGATTTATAGCCCACCTCTCCATTTTCCAAATCTTAAGTACTTGTCATTTATTTTTGGTAAAAAAGATGCAATGAAAAAAAAAATTGTATCAAAATGGTCTTGCCAAAATGGTCTTACCAATATTACATCTGTTTATTGAATAAGTTAAAATAGTTTTGGCTAAAGATAATGAAATAGAAATCCTTTAAAATAAAAGTGTAAAAACATTAGGAGGATATTAAAAGTGGCATGTTTTAAATAACTTTTTTTTTTCAACCAGGCTATATTTAATGTGGATACATTTGTTATTATGAAAAATCTCTTGTCCTTTAATTTCCTTTTCACCTAACTCGTACAATACTTATAAAAAGAAGCTTTGCACATTTATGTCGATGACGACGACTATGATTAGCCAAATAAGCAACCCCATAAACTAATTTACACTGGGACCCATGACCCATGACCCGACCCAAACCGTCTGACCCATGACCTGTTAGACCCATTTATAAAGCATGACCTGTATGACCCATGACTCATGACCCATTTGACCCAACCCGACCCGTTTTCCACCTCTAGCCAAAGTATACACGTACAACACAAGTTCAAGAAGCTGTAAACAAAGCTTAATTGGGATGAGGACAGAGAAGAATACAAAGAAGTCCCAATCCATCTTTTTTTCATCTTTGTCCACATCTGGTGTCGTGAATCCATACAACCCTGCTCAATTTACCATCCCAAAATAGTAACGAATGTACAAAATGTAATATTGTATAATGTAGTCACAGATACAACTTCTTTTCATTGGTTTCTTCGTAAACATTTAATTTGTTTTTTTTTTTTTTTTTTTTTTGCCCTTATTAGGATACATACGAGATTTTATAGAACGATTCCACGTTCATGTGGCGTAGAATATCCTTTTGTTGATTGCAAACAACAACAACAACAACAACAACAAACCCAATCCCGCCGGGGCAGGGTATGGGGAAGGTAGAATGTAGACAGATCCTACCCCTATCCAGGATAAACCCGAAATAGAGAGACTGCTTCCAAAAAGACCTCCGGCAAGTGCAGGTGTGCGGGTGTGAGAGCAAAGCAAAGGGAGCAAAAAGACAGATACCACAAAAGCAAAAGCAGTCAAGAAACAAGAACAACAAGCAAACACGCGGAACAGAAGAAGCAAGAAAAACAAAAGCACAAGCAAGGAAGCACCAAACACAGAAGAGCAAACAAAAACGCAAACAAAACAAAGAAACAAAACAAAACAAAGAAACAAGCACAAAGGGAAGGCTAACCTAGGGGAGCAGCACACAGCAAAGCAACAATGCACGGGGCCTAAAGCTAAGGCAAGGCAAAAACGGGGAACCAAAAAAAATAAAAAATAAAATAAAATAAAAAACCAAGCCTAAACGCCAAAACTACCTCCACCCAAGAAACACCTAGCCTGAGCTACCCGTTAATCTTAATTCTATCTCTCCACACCTTCCTATCTGAGGTCATGTCCTCGGACAAGAGAAGCTCTTTCAAGTCGAGCTTAAGCCTATCCTCCCACCTGAGTTTGGGTCTACCCCTCCTTCTCACACCATCTACTACTAACGCTTCGACTCTCCTTACCGGTGCTGATTGTGGCCTCCTCCTGACATGTCCGAACCACCTCAACCTTCCTTTTCTCATCTTCGAAATGATAGTCTCGACCTCAAGTATAGCTCTGAAAAATCCTTTTGTTGATTGCACATTGTTAAATTGTAGGCAAGTATATAAACCAATGGCAAATCTATGAGCAATGATCATAACGTGCATTTCATTGTAATTACAGTAGTCTTGTAACAAATTTATTTTGGACAGTGTACGTTTCACAATACTCTAGTTTTTGACACAATTTTACATTACGGAAGAAAAAAAGTCCGTTTGGTTCACGGACACAACCACCAATCAGTGACTGAAATGGACGGACCCAAGATTTTTAAGAGGGTGCTGCACAAAAGAAATGTTGGGATAACTAAAGTTACACCGTAAGAAACGAAAGTAACAAAAAAAATTTAGGGGTTGCACATAACACAAAAACCGCAGTTTTGAAATCTTTTTGCACTTGTGACCTAAAATCGGGTGTAACCCGTGCCAAACCTGGCATAAATGTGGGTCCGTCCATGGTGACGGAGCTAGGATTTTGACATAGGGTGGGCCATAAAAAAAATTTCGCAAACAATAAAACGTTTAGAAAACTTAATAATTTTGTTACTTTGTTAAGAACCGAACTTATTCGTACATATATATATATATATATATATATATATATATATATATATATATATATATATATATAGTTAGGATCAAATAAGAAGTAAAATTAAAATGAGAATGATAAGAAGAAACCACAACCACACATTTCAGATGCATCTACAAAAATAGATGCATCTCCCCTTAATTTTCTCCCTCCTATTTAAAATGTGTGGTTAGAAATCCTTCTTATTCTTCTTATTTTAGTTTTTCTTGTTACTGGATCTCTTCCCTATATATATATATATATATATATATATATATATATATATATATATATATATATATATATATATACATACTAGTTTCAAGACCCGGCCGATGGCCGGGCTAGCTCTATAATTTTATTTTTTTATTTAACGTTATATTAACAACATAAAAAAACTACAATCTAAAAAAATAAACACATAAAAATATGTAATTACTTAAAAAAAAGTTAATATGACAAAAAATTGTATAATACAATACGACAAAATTCGTGTAAATAAAAAAAAATGTGAATATTAATTAAATAAAAACTAATATGCTTAAAGTTGATGTAAGACTTCCTTGTAGACAACATTAGTCGTTTCACTACAAATAACTTTAAGACCTCGCTTGCTTTTAACTCACGAAACAGCGACATATAATTGACCATGTAAAAGGACAGGGCGTGTACAGAGGCTCATCATAATTAAAATCCACATCATTATCGTTGACCGTATTAGAACTGTTGTAAACGCGTTCCTCTCCATCAAGCATAGACAACATATGCCCGTTAACTTTATCTAGAATCATAGCTTGAGCTTTTGTAGTATATGATATTCCACAAACAACCACTTGCTCCTACATTTTCATATTTGATCCCCATGACAAGATTAACATTGATTCTTATATTTTTGTGGCTAACAATATAAGATCCCTCAAAGTACTATATGATAATGAAGATGTGCAGCGTGTACCGAGTGAGGTTCATTGCAAGCAACTCAATAAGTGTCAAACTTGATACATATGAACTACAATTTTGGTTCCGCACTCCTACATTTTCATATTTGATCCCCATGACAAGATTAACATCGCTTTTGATAACAAAGCTAAAAATGAAATAAATCAACTAAAAATGAAAAAAAAAAATCAACTATTAGAGTTTGGTCACTTGCTAGTCATATGACGTGCACACACATTACATGACCAATTCTGGACTAAACCAAGCTATTGAAAAATAAAGGGTGCAATAGTAGTAGTGTGAACCATGCCAATCGGCTTTTATAAAAACATGGAATGAAAATGCAAATTTCTACCAAATTTAATTCATCATATAAGCAAAACTTGTTGTTCGTCATCATTCTCAGCATACCAAGTATAAGTACAACCTTCGACACTATCGGGATTTTTCGAAACTTTTGCTTCTAAAGCAAGGACTGCTTCACCTAAAAGCCCTTTACTAAACAATCTGACCTCATCTCATTAGATCAGGATGCCCAACATATGGATTTAAATAAGAAAACTCACAAACTTCCCTATGTATTTGAACCCCTCATAGTATTCCATTATCGATCATGTTGAAAGCAACACTTTATATATGGGACACAACATACAACAACTAACAAATAGCTAAACTCAAGTGAATTGGTTTCGAGAGCATTTCGTTGGACGAGCTAGTTTTAAGTGTGTATTTCATAAAAATAAAGACATGTATAGTTGAGATTGCATAAAATTTATAATGCTGTTAATTGTAATAAAAACATAATTCATGACTAAAAACATCTTTACTTTTATCAAATTAAGATAGTACTTTAGACATTGCTTCCTACTATAAAAATGTACCTTGTTAATGTTTTGAGTTTTCGAGCAACTAAATGCTCTAAAAACATCTTCTTGGTCATCTCCATTATCATTTCCTAAATTGTTCCTCTTGTTATTAGTCTAAATATCGTCACCTACAAAAATGGCAAATTAAAAAAAAAAAAAAAAAAAAAAAAAAAAAAAAAAAAAACAACAACAACAACAACAACTACATCTTTTACCGACAAATCAGTTGATTGTGCAATAAGTCCACAACAAAGGTCCACCACATCCTATATTGCCCTTTCACTTATTATTATATAAACTCGGGTTTTAGTTTGGCTCATAAAAAAACTATATTTTTGTGGCTAATACAGGGAATAAGTTTGAGTTTGCTTTATGCAGATCATAATGAGTGTCACGGAGCGAGATGCAAGTGTTGAGCTAGTCATGGATGATAAAGCCTGCTTATCACACGTACCTTGTTAAAAGAAGTGCCAAATATTTATAACTGAATGTCTTTTTTGTTGACTGAACCCTTTTTGACATGTTGCCTGACTCGCTCATTCTACCACCCATGTTGTGCCGGCTCTTCATGCTCACAGCCTGCATCACTAAACACAAGTTAATCAGTAAATTACGTTACCCATTCACTCAGATCTCAACAACAAAAGTATGTGTGGTGATTAAATATTCACAAGCTATTGAGTTTGTTTGCAACAAATTATCAAACAGTTGTTGGGCGTGATTTAGTCACCTTCATATGGAGTCAGAATGATTTTAAAACTGAAATCAATATCAAAATCCGTAAAATAGATACAAAAGTAATCCCTAATTCATCAAATATCTGGTAACCTAACATGGATTCAATTTGAACAAAAAGTAAAAGTAAAAATTACCTGAGATTGAAGTTGGTTGATTTGTGATGAAAAATACGGTAAGGAGAATACGAAATTTAATGCAACTTATTCAAACGTTTTTAAATTGATTTGTGATGAAATAACTCAAAATGAGTTTTATCACAAAATTGGTTTGTTATGATTTGCATGTTTATAGGGATTGACTTTACGTTTTAAAATTCCATACGAAATTTTTACTAAAAAAATTGATAAAATTGCCATTGCATAATCAGTTGTTTGAAGGATATAATTTAAAATAACAAATGATATCTACTATATTGTTTGTGAAATATATAATTGAGGTACAGGCAAAATTTTGTTATAAGACTAAAAGTTCAATTTATAATGCATTAACCATTCGGATGTTTATTTGATTAAAAAGGATATTTTTTTTGTTTTGTGTTTCCTAATTCAGTGGGATTTACTTTTAAAATTGCATCAACAACATAATTGTTAGGATATATATATATATATATATATATATATATATATATATATATATATATACTACAACAAAGCAGATCATTATACACACATATTGCGAGAGATGTACACGGTTACAAGTGTGAACATATTTGAAGTACACGCTAGTATTGTGCGTGGAGTAAGTCGGCGTCACAAATTGGTGAACACCATTAACCGTGGACAATTGACTTATTTGTGACGCTTGAAAGGGTGGAATAAAGGATGATGTTTTCACGCTTTCTAGAGTGCAAAAGGAGATTGAGGTGGCCACAAAAAAAAGCGTGGAGAAATTGCAAAAGTACACGCTATTAATGGTGCACTTTAAACATTACACATCATCAAGTAAAAAAAACTCCACGCTTTTGATAGTCACTTTTTGTTTTGATAATTTACAATTTTAACCCTGTATTTTGACAACTTTACAAACTTACCCTGTATTATAAAGTAATTAAATGCAAAAGAAATCACAAATTTTGCAGCATAATAATTCTAATTTTTGCAGCATACATGGTATAACAACAAGGTGTGTATGAGCATTGGCTATTAGGTGTATGTGGTTCTAGCACAAATGGCTGATAATATGGGTCATTCAAAAACTATTTTACAATAAGTCATAGATACGGATGCCATTAAGTTGCGCTACCACAGGATACATAAGTAGATACTAACACTATAAGTACCTGGGTTATTACCTATATCATACACATCCGTTTTGCGAGGTTAACAGGGGACTATTCGTTTTGTAGACTTTTTTTGCTATTCCTGTTTTTGCTTCTTTGGATCGGGTTCAGTGTCTTCTTCTTCGGTATCCTTGAACAGTTGCCTTTGGACTGGTCCTCGGGTTCTGGGACTCTTGGTGTCACTTTCTTGTACAGAAACAGTCGTCGTCTGGTTGCACTATTTCCCGGTATTCTTGGACAGCAGATCATGACTACTACTGATTGCCATTAGCCTGAAATTTCAAGAACCAATGTTATTACTTTTTTTGAGTATGCTCTGTATTTTTTGGTGTGAGTGATGGCTAACAGGGCATGTCTTTATCGCTATTGGTTAGGGTGTGCGTCTATTTTAGTATCCTAAGGCGCCTGAAATTTAAACTACTAGTGTTATTGCTGCAAATGAGTATGCTCTATATTTTTTGGTGCACCTGATTACTAACAGAGCATGTCTTTATGTCTATTGGTCACGGTGTGCACCTATTTTAGTATGCTAAGGCAATATGGTTACACAAAATTGGGATGCTATATACAGTGGCAATAGTTAATATGACGATAATAAGTGGCCTAAATTGATGTTAAGGTGAAGGCATAAGGAATGAGTAACGTCTATACAACAAACTGTTAATTTAAAAATAATAATAATAAATAAATAGATAAATAAAAGTATATGGCTTACCAAATATGGTGCTCTCAAGGCATGTGTATTCAGTCCTGAGCAGCATTTGCACTGTTGTATAATCCAAAGTTGGTTCCACCATGAGCCATCTATAAGTGACAGAAACACCACATCGTCATGAGATATTATCAGGTAAATGACACTTTGAAAGAGTCAAATACTTCAATAGCATACATAAAGCACGGCAGAGCCATTTCTTGACAAGATATTTTCCAGTGCAGATGTTGTAGAAGTTGCATCCATTTTAGCGATAGTCTCTCCCCAATGGGTAAGCCATCCAGTGTAAAATTCTCTGAAATAGCCTCTTATGAGCATCATAGAATAAATTGACTAAATAAGGAGTCACGTGAATTAAATTGAGATACTTACGAAGAAAGGGGTGGTGATTTTCCTGGCGCATTATATTCCTTTTGCATCTTAAATATAGGCCAAGAATCCTCTCAAGTTGAAAAATCAACGGCTACAGTTAAACTTTATATTAATCACATGAACCGTAAACTACTTTAAATAAATGAAATACATATTACAACATTATTTTTACCTGAAAAAACAGTGTCCCCGCGTATAGTTCCTTTAGTAAGAGTATCTCTAGTGCCTCCATCTGTAGTATATCTGTATATCAAAAAATAATTTAGCTAATGTGAAACAGACACTCGTTTGATGCGAGAAATAGAATCTTCTATAGCATACTACATAAACTTACATGATTATATCATCTCCGAGATGTGACCGACTGACCGTGCTAAGTTGACCAGATGATGCAGATAGTCTTTGTCATCTCCATATGAACCAAACTCATTCTCGATCTGCAATCATGATATATAAGTAACTAGATTTTTTATTTATTTATTTATTATTATTATTTTTTTATTTTTTATTTTTTTTACTGAAACAAATGAGATATAACTATAGCTCTACACACCTGAACCATAACTATTGGTCCACCTTTGTGGTAAAGAAGATGATCAATTTTAGGAAGTAGTATCCCCCACCAGCTATCGACCTGCAACATCTCGTATGATTAATAAGTCATTAATAGAAACATCGATAAGAAAATGTAATAAGTCATTAGTTGTAGCCCTCTATCATATAAAAAGTGCTTAGCAAAAGCAGTTGTTGTTGTTGTTGTTGTAGCTGAAAGGTGTAGAAAGATGCATACAAAAACATTATCCTGCATTTGATTATCGTAAAAGGGGACATTAGCAAGTTTTCTTTCAGAAGCTTCAATCTTTTTTAAAGCTATGTGTATAGCTTATTTTCAAATAGTTGAGTGCTTCCAAATGTATATCCTAAACTAAGGGAGCAAAATATACCATTACTAGAACTAGAACCAATAGCTATGTAGGGAAATGGCAAATTTGAAACTTGATAAACTGGCACATTTATTCTGTTTTACTTTTTTAGAACAGACAGATGGGCAGAATGTACTAGCATCATATATAATTCAAACATTTATATAGAGTAATCAAGATAGAGTTCAATAATGTACATACATGTAAAACATTATAACATACTTCCACCTTGTATACAAAACTTTACTTATAAGTTATAACCATAACATACCTATTATTGTTTGTGACTTTGAGAGTCTTACTACATTGAGGTTGTGTTTGTCGATGAGCTTTATAGAGCATTTAGCTTTTACCATTTAAAATAAATTGCTTTTTTTTTTTTTTTTTTTTGTAACCATGGTTTCCGACCTTTTGGTTCAATAATCCACGGGGTTTGAACCCACCGCTAGACAAACTTAAACCAAACCATGTAAAGCCCTCCCTTTTCAAGAGTTTGGTGTGACCAAATCAGGGTTGTTTGCACTTAGAGTCAGCTTGTACCCTATAATAATTATAGGCGCCGCCCCGTCATCTTATACCGTGTAACGTAAACACCCTCCCCAATAACAGTCCTGTCACACCAAAAAAGAAATACCCAATCACTCACAAAGAAAACATGAAAATTGATCTACATTATCTATCTTTTCACATAGCACCTATCCGCCTAATGAAAGATTCAATCTTAATTCATCCTAAGCCTTACCTACTTATAACAGAACTTCTTCTATCCTACCTAACAATTTAACAATCAATAACCGCTATTGATTCTAGTGTAGTCGGTACGCCATCATCCATTAAAGCATTCAAATACATTCATTAAACGAAGAAAGCGTGAAAATTGATCTACATTATGTATCTTTTCACGCAGCACCTAACCTCCTAACGAAAGATTAACCATTCAACAATCCACATTACATAAATCCAAAACCACTAACGCCTAAAAACGATCATATACAACGCAAAGACATTATCATTTTAAACTTAAATAAGAAAAATTACTACCTCCTCAGGAGGAAGCCGAAACAGTTGTCGATACTCTTCGCTTCGCAAAGACGGCTAAAAAAATCAAACAAAATCAATAAAAATAAAAATAATAGTAATCAGTTAAAAGGTCAAATAGTCAACGCGATCTCAAATTCAGTTACAAAACCTGCATATCCAGCTGAATACTCCGATTAGGAGACGAACTGGAGCTCTCAACCGAATCTAAACTTCCAGCCGACGGAGGCGAACCGGTGACCGGAGAAGATGATTCAGTTGTTTGTGGTGGTGACGGTGGCGGTGATTCGAAACCCTAATTTTGAAACCCTAACGCTACACAAATGATTTAACGGGTCGAAGTTGATTGTGGTTGATGATTATGAAGCAGTTGATTTGAAGATGGTGTGTGTTTATAGATTTTATAGAATTGAAAGATTTGAAGATGGTCTGAGTTTAAAGATTGGTGTGAGTTTATCTATTTTTTTTAGAAATGAAAAGACTATTGTAAAGTGGGGAGTGAAAAATGTAAATTTCTCCTCTTTTAGAAAGTTATAAAATTTTACACGCTTTTGCTAGTGAACATATTTATCACGCTCTCATGTCTGCATTTAATTTGTACATATACACGATTATAGATTTGTATTTTGTTGTTCATGCTTGAAAATGTGAGTAAATTTCTGCACGCATGTAATTGTGGATAAACCCAAAATATTTCTACACGCTTTCAGTAACGTGGAGAAATAAACGTGTAAAATGTAACTTTTTTTTCATTGTAAAACTTGAACAACAACTTTGAATCTTCAGCATAAGACACTTCACCATTTTAACCCCTAACGTTTTCAAAAAATTATCATATGGATAACTCAACCAAACAAAATAGTAATAACTAAGTTTTTGTGTGAATGAACCAACCACCACTGTTACGCTTCTTTAAACCTCAACTAAGTTAATAACGATACCTGCAAGTCTAAACTTAACACATTTAGAATTGTGTATTTCAACCAAAAGTAAAGTGAGTTGTTTATTTATGTGACACAAAAAGTGTGATAATTGTTGATTCATAATTTTGGTTACCCAGCCTTTGAGAGTAAAGAGTGGTGTATTTTTATGTGTAGCATGACAGTGGATCTAATTTCCCTAGCATTATCCTACCGACCCATACCTTTCTCGACCGAAGCCCGGGAACCTTGCTACTAAATCAACTGAGTCCTCTATTGACCAAGAATTGTTTCACCTAAAAGTAAGATGTAATACATTTTTCAACAAAGAAACACACATACAATCAACACCATGTCACCATGTATCATTCACATATACATTCATCACACACCCACCTTCATCACCGACACATCTACTTTATCTCTCTACAACCAACTTCACCAAAAACTTAGTATAATAAAACAACCAACTTCACCACTATATGCAATTGGTATACGGGTCAAATGAATTTTAATATTATTATGAGCACCTTCACCATACGCCAATCGGCATACGGCGCATCACCTATGCATTTGATGAATATCTACAAATGGGTGAACATTGTGCACGTGATTGTCTAAATCATTTAACTAAGTGCATTATTGATTTGTACATGCCTCAGTTCTTTTTAAGGAAACCCGATTGTAATGACATCCAAAATATATATGTAACACCTAAGAGGGTTCATTAGTTCTCGGGAATGCTTAGAAGCATTGATTGTATGCGTTTGGAATGGCAAAATTGTTCGAAAGCATGACACGAACATTATGAAAGAGGTGATAAAAATACCCAACTATAATGCATGAAACAATTGTGTCTAATGATTTGTGGACTTGACATTCATTTTTGGGTAGCGGGTGCGAATAACGATATTAACGTTTTAGATAATTATACGTTGTTCGACGACCTTATTGATGACATCGCCCTTGTGTCGTTTGAAGTACATGGAGTTAGGTATGAAAAAGGGTATTATCTAGTTGGCAACTTTTGTTAAATCATTTACATTGGCATGACACGAAAAACATGAATTATTTAAAAGGCGACAAGAAGATGCACGAAAGGATGTCAAATGAGCTTTTGGTGTCCTCCAAGGACGTTTAGGAATTTATACAACAACTAGTGCATCAATATTATGTCAACAAGATATGAAGAACCACGTATACTTGCATCACTTTGCATAACATAAGTTTGAAAGATAAAAAGTTTGTAATAAGTGAATTCGACAAGTTATATATTAGTTCGCAACCAAATATATAACGTACTCGGATCGAGATATATGAAGTACAACAATGAAAATCCAAAGAATTATGCGATAAAGAAACACACGAAAATTTTGAGTGAAATATTGTGGAGCATATATATATGCCAAAAATATAAACAAAAAAATTAATCTATTGATAACTTGATGCATTTTAATTTTATCGTATATTTTTATATATTTTTAATGTTCTTATTTTTTATTGCGTTTTTATTATAATTTGTATTTTTATTTAATGAGTGAAAAATTAACTGTTTAAAAAAATGAGAAAGAAAATAAAATGATGGAATAAAAAAGAGTGTTATAACACATTATTAGTGAAAAAATATTTTTGTGTGAGTGTGTTAAAGATAAAAATGCTAAAATGACAATGAGTGTAAAAAAAAAGGTTTAACATGTTAAGATACTTAGACCTCCAACACGTCATCGATCCGTGTGACTTTGAAAACAAAAACAACTCAATAACCATGTCATCAATCCATGTGATACTTTTCACAAACCATTAAGATCAAATTCACCATAAAATCTCAACCGTTGATTCATTTCTTCTTCACAATAAATCACCTCCAAAAGCTTCACTCATTCTCAGACACACTTTCTTACTCTTCTCCCTTCTTCCTTATAATATTCAGACGCCACATTTTCACATCTTCATCTGTAACCACACTTCATCTAACTTCATACTTTATGATTTCTTTCATAAATCCATCTTTGTATATTTTGTTATTGTACGATACACAAGCACAAAAGATTTCTTTCATTATTGAAATAGGTGATCTTGGAACCAGTCTCTATGTGTGGGTTTGGAAGCTCAGCGGTGACAAGATGGTAAGACATGCAATAATAGCCTTTATAATGTAAATTTGTTATGTTGCGTTACATGTAAAAATTGTTTGATGTGAATCTTATTTATTTAATAATCTTTTTATTATACTTTATAAAGGACTTTTCTCCTATTTTTAGACTGTTGTTTTGCATTCGTACAAGCTATTTTGAAAATCTGTGTTATACACTATCTTAAATAAACGCTAAACCAATGTTTTACTCTGTCTAGTTTATGAATTGTGTGTTATGCATAGACTGTTATTATGTTTAGGTTAGTGATGCTTTGTTATTAATCATGTAGGATGTATGGGCATTAGGGAACGTCGCGGGTGACTCCACAAACGGGCGGGACATCTTGTTTACATATACTTTTTGAAATCTGCATCCATTACCGGGTTGGAGTATGAAGCCTTGGACGCTCAGCAATTTGGTTAATGGTAAGGTGTATTTCTTGCAGAATCGGGCTGGGTAATTTCTTTAGTAAAGAACCTCTTTCACTCCTATCTTTTGACACCCTCTCCGAAAGACTGGAAGAGATAGAACCTCCATCTTTCGGGGGAAGATATACATCATATCCTTGTGGTTGTAGGAGATATCATACACTTAAGTGTTATCAATCAACACCCTTTTATTGAGTTTTGGAGATAGAACATATACCAAAAATGGATGAAAGTTGCTACTTATTTTCCGGAGCGATGGTTATGTTTGTTTCCTCGATGTGCCAGGCCACTACACGTGTTCAGTAATGGGAGTTGGCTCCTGCATGATCCGAGAGAATGTCATTTTTACATACTAGATTTCCACATGCGCACTTGTAACACACCTATTATAAAACATGTTTATGTTATGACACTCAAATGTACAAACTCATAAAGCAGTATATAATAAATGTACAACTGATAAATGCACAGTTTAGAGTATGCGAATAACAAATTGGAGTGTGCAAATCATTAACCAAACAAATAACTGAATCACACTTTAAGATGGGTCTTTGTTCGGGTAAACATGTCAAAGTGATTTTCTGCACACAAGAAAAATCAAGTACATCAATACTTAATGTTAGGCGTTAGCTATATACGTGGGTTCCACTGATATGCTTATCAGTTCCATAAATTCGTAACACTTGATATGCTTATCATTTTGGGAGTTCGATTGTGTTTTATCTTGAATCAGAGTGAATAACACCCCATAGAATACATCCCAAATGATTTGATAGTGATGGATAATTAGTGACGAGTTAGCCATGTAAAACTTTTATCTCTAGCAAAAAATTAACTTTGCTGACCCTTTCTCGTACTTTGTTTATTACACGCCAAATGCAACTTTATGACCAATTTGCTTTTGTGAAATGCAATTTTTTATTACATATGAGGTTAATATGGACTTATTCAACATACACATAGGCTCGAAACAAGCTTAATTAGTCGATCTCTAGCTTCAGCTTTGTTTGATAAATGAGCTCAAGCCCAAATGTGGTTAGGACAAGTTACCTTTACAAAAGCATATAAGAACCAAACTATTGTATTGGTGCAAAGTTTAAAATATTTTGACCACATTATGATCTATGCACTTGGCTCTTTTTAACCATTGTAAAACTTGAACAACAACTTCGAATCTTCACCATAAGACACTTCACAATTTTACCCCCTTACGTTTTCAAAAAATCATAACATGAATAACTTAACCAAGCAACAAAATAGTAATAAGTTAACTAAGTTTTTTTGTGAATGAACCAACCACCTCTGGTACGCTTCTTTAAACCTCAACTAAGTTAATAACGATACCTGCATGTAGGAGTTGGAGTAAAACAAACAAAGCAATTTAGTGATTGATATCAAGATTTCTCTATAAACACCTCAACACTTCCTAATTTTGACGATGTGAGATACAACCTCACTTCTAGATTTTGTGTTTCAAGTGACTCACTTTAAAACACAATATCCCATACATATTAACTCTAGTTTGGACACTCCTTAATTCGTTGCACATCTCTCTTTAAAAAGAACGCAAACACACTAACCAATACAAATGTAAATCACATATATTAAATGGCGCGGAAGGTTTGAAAAAGGTCTTTTTGACCAGCGTTGACATATTGCTTTTGTGAAATTCAAATTTTCCATCAGGGGAATATTAAAAGTAGCATGTTTTAAATACTCTTTTCTTCAACTACGCTATATTTAATGTGGATACATTTGTTAATAATTGTTATTATGAAAAATGTGAGTGTCCTTTAATTTCCTTTTCACCTTACCTGATGAAGACGTACGATTATGATCATCCAAATAAGCAACCCCTTAAGCTTAATGCCCATAGTTTTTTTTTTTTTTTTTTTTTTTTTTTTTTTTTTTTTTTTTTTTAATTATTTATTTTATTTTTATTTATTTTATTTTAATGTCTTGAATCAACAAAACTGTAAGGCAAGAAGAAAGCTTTGTCTTTTCAAGTCAAAATTTCCAAATATAGCATGGAGCTAGCGATTGTGTGAGCAATAATGAAATTTGAATAGTAAATTTACAAACCTAAGATTTTTTTGTCATTTAAGCAGGCTTTATTTTCTCGCGGACATGTTTTGCAGACTTATAGTAGTAATCATCTCCAAAATGACCTAGTGGTAAGTTGCCCCTAAAGTTTCATCGGAAATCATGGTTCAAACATTGTTTGGTAAAAAAGAAACTTGGTATAAACTTGTATTTTGGCTAGGCCATGTCATGACAACATAAAAAACTCGGCTTCCCCATATACATATCAAAACACCACTAATAGAAATCATGATATTCCATTAGTTAATACCACATAAAATTAGAAGGAAATGCTAGCCTAAATTCCACTTTGAAGATTAACTTGGTTAAATAACTACCTATCAAATCATTGTGTTAAAACATGGATGTCTCTAATCCATAGTTCTAAGACAACTGTTAAACGTTTAGTTATTTAACAAAGTTAATCTTCAAAGTGGAATTTAGGCTAGCATGTCATTCTAATTTTATGTGGTATTAACTAATGGAATATCATGATTTCTATTAGTGGTGTTTTCATATGTATATGGGGAAGCCGAGTTTTTTTATGTTGTAATGTACGTGGCCTAGCAAAAATTCAAGTTTATCCCAAGTTTTTTTTACCAAACATTGTTTGAACCATGATTTCCGATGAAACTTTAGGGGCAACTTACCACTAGGTCATTTTGGAGATGATTACTACTATAAATCCGCAAAACATGTCCGCGAGAAAATAAAGCCTGCTTAAATGACAAAAAAAAATTTTAGGTTTGTAAATTTACTATTCACGTTTCATTATTGCTCACATAATCGCTAGCTCCATGCTATATCGGGAAATTTTGACTTGAAAAGACAAAGCTTGCTTCTTGCTAACAAAAAATATTATTTTTGTAACAAAAAAAACTAACTCGTAGGATTATGATCAGCCAAATAAGCAACCCCATAAGCTAACAATACCTATAGGGTTTTTTTTTTTTTTTTTTTTTTTTTTTTTTTTTTTTAATTTTTTTAATTTTTTAATGTCTTGCATCAACAAAATTGTACATATGTCTTAAAGCAAGAAGCAAGCTCTGTCTTTTCAAGTCAAAATTTCTCAATATAGCATGGAGCTAGCGATTATGTGAGCAATAATGAAACGTTAAAAACCTAAGAATTTTTGTCATTTAAGCTTGCTTTATTTACGACATGTTTTGCTGGATTTATTGAAGTAGTCATCTCTAAAGTAATCTGGTGGTAAGTTATCCTTAATGTTTCATAGGAAATCATAGTTCAAGCATTGTCACGTAAAAAAATTGTGATAAGCTGAGGAAACTTTTGAAACGGCTAAAGGGAAACCGGTTAGGCTGCGTACGCGAAGACAAAAATAACTCGACTATCCCGTGTAACCTGAAAGGGTCCTTTTCAGTTTGTGCGTGTTGTAATATAGTATCCATATTAGCAAGTATTACTAAGTCTAGGGGGTCGTAGTGTAACTTTAGTCAAATAGGAATAGGGCTGAGCATACCCGACCGACAACCGACAACCGTCCCGATTCCGACCAGTCCCGCCGTCCCGATACCGATTCCGACCAGTCTCGGTTCGGGACTCGGTTTTCAATTTTCGGCCAATCGGTTTCAGGATATGTCGGTTTCGGGCCGGTTCGGGATGGAAACCGAAAAACAACAAAGAAAACCGACCGATCCCGACCTGTCGGGACAGTCCCGATACCGAACCGACTGTTTTCGGGTCGGGAGTCAGTTTGGTTTTCTGGCGAACTCGGGAGTCGGGCTTGTCGGTATCGGGTCTGGACGGGACAGGATCGTCCCGATGCTCACCCCTAAATAGGAATGCATAGGTCGGTTCACATGCTATATATATGGCATATGATCTGTTGATTCCGGTGATTTTCATTCATATTGTTTTCTCCTTTGTGTAGCAGCCAAGTTCAACTTCTTTAAGAGTTGGTTTTCTTCCCCCCTCATCTCTATAATAAAGAGGTGAGGGGGGAGGGGTCATGTACATCATTCTTTTCAACTTAATCAAACGTTAAGGTTAAGGGTTAATATCGCGTGTGCTTGCTTCTATTTTTTGTCGTCATATAGTTGCTTCTGTGTGTCGTGTTTTCATCAAGGTCGTAGTTCCGCATTCTAGTATCTCGGATTGTTGCCTGTTCACCAACAGTGCGTTTTAATCTAAACCTTCTTAATGAGCATATACATATGAAAACACCACTGATTGAAATCATGATATACCATTAGCTAATACCACATTTTATTTAAATGAAATGCTGTTAAATATTAGTAGTAAACTTAAACATTAGGGACTTAAGTGTACTTTGTAATTAGATTAGGTGTTAGACATAAACTAGGATTAAGTAGCTTGGAGTGCAAGGCAAGCTAGGTTTCCACCTCCTCATCTCTATAAATAGAGATGAGGGGGATGCTAGTTTTTAACATTCTTCTTCCTCAAATTGTAAGCTTTATTAGGTTTTTAATAAAGGGTTCGTTGAGGGTATATCGTGTGCATATTCGTGTCGGATCTTTGTAGTATATTGTAGTCTCTCGTGTTTGCTACTTGTGCTCGATACAACTCGTAATCTAGCGTTCCGCGATCGAACTTCGGGTTTGTTGTCGAGTTATTTTCCAACAAGTGGTATCAAGAGCCGAGGTTATTGTGGTCATCGAAGTTCGTGTGCTAGATCGAGGTTTCGAGTTCGTTCGAGGTTTTGAGGTTCGGGTTTCGAATCGTTCTTGGAGTAGCAGGTTTTAAACGAGGAAGACAAAGTTTGGCGGTTTTCTTTTTTGTGTCTATCCGCACGTGGTAAGCAAAGAACAGTTATTTGTTTAATAGAATATTAATCCCGAATAAAAATACTACAAAGGTGGCATATTATAGTTTATACTATTTGATCTTTTAGTATTCTGTGCAAGGGCTTGAATATTTTATTCAACTTTGTTAATCGACTTTGGGTTATTATCTTTTGGATTTTAAAAGTCGATTAAATCAAAGGTTCTTGTTGCGGGGTTTCTTGTAGTTCAAGTTTTGATCATGGTTTGCTTGGGTTTCAAGTTAATGATCGAGTATACTTGTTCGAAATCGAGGGTTTAGGGTTATTCTAATTAATTCGATTTGCAAGAAGGGTTTTTAGCAACAAGGAAGAATATTGCACACGGCTTGTGAGGCTTGTCGGTAAAGTTGGTTAAGAAACAACTTGACAAGGTTTTTAGTAAGGTATAAGAAGAATGGCTAGTTCTATAACTAGGTTTGACATCGAGAAATTCGATGGGAAGAATGACTTCGGGTTATGGCAAATAAAGATGCGTGCTTTAATGGTACAGCTTGGATGTGATGCTGCATTAGAGACATTACCCGCGGACATGGAAGCAGGTGAAAAGGCTGCTTTGATGAAGAAGGCATACAATACCTTGATTCTATGCTTGGGAGACCGGGTTTTACGGGAAGTTACCATGGAAACATCTGCTGCAGGAATTTGGTTGAAGTTGACTAGTCTGTATATGACTAAGTCCTTAGCAAATAGACTGTATCTGAAGAAGAAGCTGAACACATTCTATATGAGTCCAGGTACGAAACTGGGTGATCATATAGATGAGTTTAATAAGTTGATACTTGATTTGGCGAATATTGATATCGAGATTGAGGATGAAGATCAGGCACTTATGTTACTTACATCGTTGCCATCGTCTTACGAAAACTTTGTGGAGACATTGTTGTATGGGAAGGAATCCTTGACAATGGAGGATGTTCTGGCAACTCTGAATTCAAGGGAGTTGAAGAAAAGAACCGAAGGCACAAAGGAAGATACTGGTGACGGGTTATATGTAAGGGGAGGGTCAGATCATTCAAGGAAAGCTCATTCTGGTGGAAGTTCGCGGTTTAAGTCAAGGGGTGAAACTTTTAAACTCAAGTGCTTCATATGTCATTCAGAGGGTCATCTGAAGAGACACTGTCCAAAGAAGAAGTCAAGTGGGTTCGTCAGGAAAGGTAAGCATGATCAGGATTCTGATTCTTCTGGTGACGACGGTAATGCCTACTTTGGAGAAGCTTTAGTGGTAGTCGGGAATGATGAGATGACTGAATTGGTAATGGATTCAGGTGGGTCTTATCATATGACACCTAGGAGGGATTTCTTGTATGACTTCAAGGATATTGATGGTGGTTCGGTTCAGTTAGGTGATAACAGGACATGCACTATCAGAGGGATAGGAAAAGTGAAGATACAGTTGCATGATGGTTCAAGCTTTATACTGGAAAATGTCAGGTATGTTCCAGGGTTAAGAAAAAGCTTGATTTCATTGGGTACTCTTGAAAAAGAGAGTTATACTGTGAAGATGCAGATGGGTAGAGTCAAGGTGATCAAAGGTTGTCGGGTTATGATGACCGCGATCAGGAAAGAGAACTGTGTGTATACTCTTGAAGTAAAAGTGACAACTTTTGGTGTACAAAAGCATGGAGGTCCAAAACAAGTTGGAATTCAAACAACTTGGTCATAAACAAGTTGGGTTCAAACAACTTGATAATAAACAAGTTGGGTTCAAACAACTTGGTTCTGGTGTTAAAACAGGAGTCCATGGAGTACGGGTTGATGAACGTGTTTGGTTTGAGGTGGAACTGCAGGGAGCTCAAGGGAATCGTGAAGCTGAGGTTGTTCAGGTTAGTAACGATGATGCTGCAGTGGCTCAAAGAAAGTTGGAGGACAAGCAACTTGAAGAAAAGACAAACACGGGCTGCTTGGTAAATGAGCAGGAAAAGGTACACCTTGGTATAAAGGTGGGGGCAGACATTACGGTAACCGGAGTACCTGGTCAAGAGGGTGCAGAGGGTAATGTTGCTGAAAAGAAGAAAGTGAAGGAGTCTACGGAAGCTAATCATGGAAAATTATTGAAGTACAATGCCTGGTCGACAAGGTGGTCCCCGGTCCGAGGTTCCAGCACGAGGAAAAGGTGTTGAGTATCGGTTATGTTTAGGTGTTACTCCTAAGGTGGAAATTGTTAAATATTACTCCCTCCGTCCCAAAATTATAGTCCCCTTTTGACTTTTTCGGTCTTTATTTTTCAACTTTGACCTTAAATATTTTTGTTTATATTACATAATACTTGATGCAAAATATATGAATAGATTGAGTTTTAAATGTATTTTTCATTAGTATAATTTTCATCGACTATTGTATAACACAAACAAAAATATTTAAAGTCAAAGTTGAGAATGAAAGACCGAAAAAATCAAAAGGGGACTATAATTTTGGGACGGAGGTAGTAGTAGTAAACTTAAACATTAGGGACTTAAGTGTACTTTGTAATTAGATTAGGTGTTAGACATAAACTAGGATTAAGTAGCTTGGAGTGCAAGGCAAGCTAGGTTTCCACCTCCTCATCTCTATAAATAGAGATGAGGGGGATGCTAGTTTTTAACATTCTTCTTCCTCAAATTGTAAGCTTTATTAGGTTTTTAATAAAGGGTTCGTTGAGGGTATATCGTGTGCATATTCGTGTCGGATCTTTGTAGTATATTGTAGTCTCTCGTGTTTGCTACTTGTGCTCGATACAACTCGCAATCTAGCGTTCCGCGATCGAACTTCGGGTTTGTTGTCGAGTTATTTTCCAACAAATGCTATCCTAAATTCCACATAAAAATCAACTTGGTTAAAGAATTAAACCATATATGTTTGAATCGTTTGATAATAAATAGAGTGCAGGAGTGGTGTAGATGATAGACCATGCTCGCTAGTCGCTACCTAGTGAAACCTCTACCAGCTAGCTACCTTCATCAATTGTGACTAGCATGACTTTGAATGCTAATTCAATAAATAAATTTGTTAGGTAGTGAAGTTGGGCTTCATTTACTGATATTGCACGTACAGGGCTCCCATCACATTGTACTTTTTTTTTTTGAAAGGTGAATTTCAACTTAGAAACGACCACTTTCGCGGACAGCGAAGGCCCCATCGCCACCCCCGCCAGACTATGTTGTCTTAACCGGGTTCACGCTGATCTCAGGTGGTAACGGGTTTTCCCCGGAAACCGTACTGGCTCCACACAAGTTTACCTTGCTGGAGAAACAGCCGGATGAAAACCGGGCCATGCTCAAGATTCGAACCCCCACAACGAGTGGCTTGAGGGTTCAAATCCATCATTGCAATATATCTCCGGAACAATATGGTCTACAAGTGGACCACAAGTGAGGACTTCCCGGGTGGTCACCCACCCGGTACTACTCTCACTTGTGGCTCGCTTAACAAGTTAAGCCCCACCCACATCTCATTGTACTTAATTATTTTTAACAAAAAAAGCTAAAATGTAGAGTAATATGAATCTTACAAAAATATTAAATTTGTATTATCATATATAATTTTAAAAGATTAAACACATAAATTCAATCAGAGGTAACAAAAAGCAGTAGTGATACTGATAAAGAGTATCATAAACCTGAAAGCAAGATAATGTTTACTACAATCCAGTTCTATCAAACATCATCAATATGTTCACAAGTTCATGGTTCTCCAAGTAGTACTATATATTGTCTTTAAAATTGGTACTCTTGATTTAGAACTTACATTGCTGCACCAAAGCCAATGGACCCAAACTAGTCATCGACCAATTCTTTCCAACATGAGCCAATTATTAGTGTTAATTAGTTTGATTTTGATTCTTACCCTTATATGAGGATGGTTTAATAAATGACCTCAATCCGAAAAGTGTTTGAAACATGTCTACCTTTTCAAAATCATGTAAGAGGTGAACTCGCGTATTGGCGAGTCAAAGCTTAAGATATTTTGACCACATCATCATGTATGTACTGGTCCAGTTGTCTCTTTTCACTATAGTAAAACTTAAACAAAAACTTTGAATCTTCACCATAAGACAGTTCACCATTTTACCACCTAATTTTTTCAAAAAATTTCTAGTATCAATAATTTAACCAAGCAACAAAAGAGTAATAAGTAAACCAAGTTTTTGTGTGAATTCAATGAACCAACCAGCCAATAAATAGTTGCGGGAAAGAATCATCATCCACAATGGAATTATAATGTCAATAAATTAAGAACGTTTTCATAAACCCTTATTTTTTCCATTTCATCATCTTATTTAAAGTTACTTCACAATGCAGCTCCATCACCAAATTGCTTTTGTGAAATACAAATTTTCCATAACATTTATTTTTGACGAATTCTTAAAAACACACACTTAAATGAATGTGTAGCCGAAACGTTACAAGTATTGAATAAGTCCAAAACGTTATTTTTGGCAAAGATGATGAAAAGGAATCCTTTAAAAAGAAAAATAATAATAATAATAATAATAATAATAATAATAATAATAATAATAATAATAATAATAACTTTAGGAGAATATTAAAAGTGGCATGTTTTAAAAACCTTTTCTTCATCAAGGCTATATTTAATGTCGATAAATTTGTTGTTATGAAAAGTCTCTGTCCTTTAATTTCTTTTTGAGTTTTTCTAACTTGTGCCCCTAACACCAAAAGTATATCAAAAGTACACAGGGACCCACATAAAAGTACACCTGTCTGTACTTTTATGTGAATCCCTGTGTACTTTTTCGTGGGCTATTGTGTATTTTTGGTGTGCTTAACTTGTGACCCTAGGGCACAAGTTAGAAAAACCCTTTCTTTTTCACCTAACTCGCACATACATATACAAAGAAGCGTGCACATTTATGTCGATAACGTTCAATTATGATCAGCCAAATAAGCAACCCCTTAAGGTAGCAATACCTATAGTCTTTTTTATGTCTTGAATCAACAAAATTGTACATGTGTCTTGAGGCAAAAAGCAAGCATCGTCTTTCCAAGTCAAAAGTTCCAGTATAGCATGGAGCTAGCAATTATGTGCGGAATAAATAAATGTGAATAGTAATTTACAAAACTAAGATTTTTTTGGCATTTAACCTGACTTTATTTTCTCGTTGACGTGTTTAGCGTATTTATAGAAGTAATCACATCCAAAGTGACCTAGTGGTAAGTTGCTCCTAGAGTTTCATTGGAAATCATGGTTCAAACATTGTTTGGTAAAAAATTGGGGAAAAAGTTGTATTTCGGCTAGGCTACGTAGCATAACAATAGAAAAAACTCGGCTTCCCCATATAACCTAAAAATTTATCCTTTTTTGTTTATCTGTTTTTAGTCTAAACGGCTAAACCTTCTTAATGAATACATCATATACATATGAAAACACCACTAATTGAAATCATCATATACCATTAGTTAATACCACATAAAATTAGAAGGAAATGCTAACCCAAATTCCACATTGAAGATTAAATCATGCATGTTTGATAATAAATGATAGACCATGCTTGCTAGTTATTAAACGTTTGACACCTACCTTCATGAATTGTCACTGAATGCAAATTCAATAAGTTTTAGGGTAGTGAAGTTGGCTTCATTTATTGACGTTACACAGGTTACATTTAGTGAATACAGATGTTCATTAAATTTGCGTAGGTAAGAGCAAAGGGAGTCATAACTCAAGTTATGAAATAACTCAGCGCCACATTATCTCAACACTAAATAACACAACATCAAAAAATATCGGGAATTCATAATATCCAATAACACCACTTTCAAGAGCCCACTTAAAAAAAGAGAAAAAAAAAATCCAACAAACCAGCCTAACTTGCTCAACACTGGGTGGGAAATGGTTGTAACTTGGCATAACTCAAGTTATAACTTGAGTTGCCACACCAACTCAAGTTAAAACGCAGTAGCAACGCGAAGGGCAAGGAAATGGTGTTAACGTGCATAACTCAAGTTGTTTGCTGCCACATCACAATAATGCAAGGGATGCGTTATGGCTCCCTTTGCTCTAAGGCTCATATTATAATATCATATTACAAAGTATAATGTGGTTACATATGATAATCTTATCGAATGTTATTTACCGAATTGTATGTCAATTCCTTTGGACGGGTGTTGGTCATTTACTTAAAAATCTTTTTCCTAATAAAATAAAACTCCAAGTGGGGACTTTTGCATTTCAAAAAAATCAAATCATTCCTTATTAAGTAATAATTTAATTAGAAAAGTTATTTAAAAAAAAGATTTTAATCGAAAAAACTTAAATATTTCCTATTTTTCACCAAAGTTTATAAGAAAATCGTATCTATACTCAAACATATAAAAAAACAAATGACACGCATGTACCATATAGCTATTTTTTCATTCTTTTGTTCCAAAAATATAAAATTAACAACAAAAAGCGGAACTCCACTCTTTACCCATTCATCACACGCACACACACAAAAAGTGCATTCTTTCCTTCTCCCAAACACGGCATCCCCAACCCATGACGATCTGCAATGAAAAAGAATACGGGTATTGGCCTAACAATTTGTAACTTAAAAGAAAAACCATAGGCAGAAATTAATCATCAGATGCTTCATACTGTTGTTCGACTTTCCATGGTTAGGTACATTAATTATTATCATTATTGGTACTCAAATACTCAATTATCAGTGACCAGTCTCACCAATTAAGTATTTTGTTGTTTTGACAAATGTAATTTTCATGACTTCAGATATAGGAACAAGGGATCATGGATGTTATGGTTCATGTGTTTTGTGGTTTCTTCATATTTATATGGACTTGACTGCCTTATGGAGTACTCCGTATGAGCATAACAACATCGATGATCCATCAATACATATTTACAGAATTTGACGTAATTACCCATATTTATGGTCGTGTTATGATCTAATGCACTATTCATGTTTTTTATCTTCTCCATTGCTTCATGTTCTTAAAGTTTTGAATTTTATTGTGTTTTGATGATGGTCTGATATATAGGAGATAGTAGTTTTAGGAGTTTGGATAAAAGTTGTTATGATTATTTTGATTAAGTTTTGGGTTATGTCGGGTGTTTAAATTTAAACTATTACGATTATTGATGATTGTTTATTTTTCGCGAGAACGCTCGAGCAAAATCTCAACCAATGAGTGTTGATGATGTGGTACCACAAATCGAATGTGGATCACTGATTCCAATTGGCCGGTTTTATGACACCTTGCTACTAGATCTACACCATCAACGTATTAACCTAAGGGAGTCACATGGTGAGTTTAGTCAATCCCGACCTAATAAAGTCGCATACGCATCGTTTAGGTCTACCATCGGTGCTACCATTGTTGAAGCTTAAACGAGTATCGACAGAGATACCTTTGATAATTAGCTCTATTACGAATACTACTCATTTATGCTGTATCTATAAAAGTCTATCACTAAAGTTAAAATATATCACTTTCTTTAATTTGTTTAAAGCTTTAGTACGATGGTTTAATTTTTTTAGTGAATTTGATTTCTTCAGGATATTCAAGGTCTATTAGGTTGAATGCTTTAGTAATTTTTTAGCGAGATGGTTTAGTAATTTTTCAGTGATTTTTTCCCAGCATATTCAAAGTCTAATAGGTTAGTTTCTTATTTTCATAGTCCAGGACCAATACTTAATCACTAGATGCTTTTTATCTATTTCCGGTATATGTAGCTTAAGGCAAAACACATTACTTATGTCCATAAGTGCTTACTGTGACATTCTTATGGAGCGTGCTTTGCATAAGCCTTTGATTGTGTTCTTTTTATCTGTTGCTATCTTCTAACAACCCGTGTAAAACATAGTAGTATTACCACAGAAATATGCTTTTAATACTTAACAGCTAACTTTCTATAATTACGGAGAATATATATGTATGACTTGAGTCAAGTTCTGTAAACATTTATTAATACAAATAACCCCACTTGCATATATTCATATATTATGCTTAGTTTCTAACAAAAATGTTATTTCGGAGTCAACTAAATCGTTTTGCAGAAATTACATTGGATCGATAAAAGAGCTCGATTTTGTCATATGACAAAATTGACCAATCTAATGGGCCAACAAAATTCAAAATTGAAATGCTCAATTTTCCAAAATTGGATAATATTCGTTTCAAGAAATAGAAGTCATAAAAACACATTTTTTTTATGTAAAATTTAAAGGAAAAACAAATGTAATTATAAAATTGATGATGAGTAGCAACAAAATCTCATATATTACTATTTTTAGTTTTCAAAAGGCTTATTTTCATTACTTTAATTCAAAATCAATTACAAATAATGCTTATGAATTATGAGAAAATTTCGTTGTGAGTTCTAATACGGTATACTAATGTATCCAAACTAGGATCATGATAATTCGTAAAATACAATTGATGTTAAGAATCATGTTTGAAATATTAACGAACATTTAATTTGTTTGTATTTTAATCGATAATAATACATAAAAGTAAAAATATTTAGAAAAAAAACCCGTGCGTGCACGGGACTTATAACTAGTATTATATATAATGAAACTTTTAGGTTGATTATTGGACTTAGAAAGATCAAGCCCACGAACATAAGTAATTTTTGGCAAATCCTCTTTTGTGGGCCTAGGTTTAAATAAACCAACTATTTCACCATGTGATATGATTTGGGGTGTTCATCGGTTCAGTTATTCGGTTATTCGGTTCGATTAGTTCAGTTAAAAAAATTTCTGGTCAAACCGAAAACTGAATTGAGCCGAATTCAAATTTGATTCAACCGAATCGAAAATCGAACTGAATAACCAAAAACCAAAAACCAAAAACCAAACCCCTATAACCGAACCGAATAACCCGAATTACATAATTTTAATTATTTTTCATTTAGTTATACATGTTTTTAGCACAAAATTTTCTTTCAAGCTTAAATAATGTTAAATTTTTAATAAGAAAGAGTTTAAGTAATTTTCTTTTTTCATATAAATATATAGAAAAAATGTATATTTATATGAATTCGGTTTTCGGTTTTCATTGCCAAAACTATATCCAAACCGATAACCACCGAATATTTAGTTCGGTCCAGTTCGGTTTTGACCAATTCAGTTTAGTTATTTACGGTTCGATTCGGTCTCGATTTTCAGTTAATGCGGATATTACCCGATCCGTTAACACCCCTAGATATGATGGCAACGTTTCATCTTTTGCAACATATTTGCAGCCATTGTCATCAAGCTGTACGTCATCCTCTGCCAATTTTGATTCAAAATTCAAAATGTGTTTTAGAATACCTTTGGGTGGGAAAAGTAGAAGAATCATTTTACCAGTCTTATTAATACTTACTCCCTCAATACCATTTTTCAACATAGAAACACACATACACAACAAAGAAACACACATACAGTCATCACCATTTATCATTCACATATACACATCTTCCACCTTAGAACCATTGTCATTAGTATGTTAGCCCCAAGCATTAGTCACACAATCACTACTATTTGTTCAAGAAATATATTCAAACAAAAACCCCAACGATGCACATTCTCAAACCCATCTTTGTTTATGTTGTTATTATACGATACACAAGCAAATAACCTATCTTTCGTTATTGAAATAGGTGGTCTTGGAATTGTACAAGCAGGTACATTTTATGGCACATTTTAATTGTTCATATACACTCGTCTAATAGAATTGCATGTAAACTATCTTAAATAAAAAGGTTTAACACAACTTGTTAAATGGATAATTAAAATTTCTGTTCATTTTGCCTATTTTAAACTGAAAATAAGTTTTTGGTAGAAAATAAACTGAGACCGAGGGAGATATTAGGTGATGAAGGGTAGAAATCTTTTGCAGTTGCACATGTTACGCAGACAAGAATATTTTTAAAAGTTTTCCATGTTAAGGGGTGTTTGGCTAAGCTTAAGAATTGGGATTTTGCTTATATTATATAAGCGGCTTATGGTATATCATGAGCTCATAAGTCCTTGTTAAGTGTTTGTTTTAGTTTATCATAATTACTAAGGTAGAATGATAAAAAAAAGTACATCAACATTAATCAAGTAAAAACCTAAAATGATAGTATAAAAGTTTTATTTTTTATTTATTTATTATTTTTTTAATATAATATCCTTATATAAGTTCATCAATCTTCAAATAATCCATAAATTTTAGGCTAATCAAAACCTCTTTTATATAAACTAATAAGCTCATTCATTTAAGCTTAGCTAAAAACACTTAGTTTAGGCTTAAATTTTAAACCAAAAAAGGTTCTAAAAAAAGGGTATTTAATTTAATTAGAAATAACGTAATAAGACAAAAGTACATAAAATTGATTTTGATATTGACAGGGGTGAAGAAAGAAAGTCTAAGAAAAGTCAAAAATAAAACTAAAAAAATTGAAAAAAAAATGTCATGGCACGGGATGCAAATATGACGAGGAAACATCACTCATTTGTAGATAAAAAAAGATTTCTATTGAACCGGCCATGTGAAATTTTTATAAATGGGAGATGAAATATAGATTTGTAAATGGTAACTCAATGATAACTTGCAGGCTAACACTATGTATTGCATGTGAGAACGGGACATATGTAAAGAAGAGTGGTCTCTCTACTTGCCTTCATCCAATCGTTCGGTTCCAATGATTTGATCATAGTTAGAGTTTGTTAGTAGATCTCATTATGATTTGTATTCACCTTTGATCTAGCGTGTTATCTATAAGAATCACCATCTTTGTTCTACTTCATCAAATATGTTTTACGAATTCTTTTGGTATGATCATGATCACTCTTCACCAATCATCGTCAGTTTCATATTCTTTACCCTTGTACTCATTGTTATGTTATGAGGATGAATTACTAGTTATGTAATATCGTTGGTTTAAATCAACTGGATTCTAACTGTAATATTGTTATCATTGTTATGTTCTGAAGATGATATGCTATTTATGTTTCGGGATTTGAGTTGATTCTTATATTTGTGAATCTGTAAGGGTTTGTATTTTTATCATTAGGATTTTGTGCTAATTTTACCATAAATGTTTTAATTATTTTTTGCTATTGATATTGTGATAGTGAAATGCTATTTGCGTTCGAGATTCACGTAGTTTTAGCTGGATAATATTTTTTTTAGGGTTAAAAAGTTTTCTTTTGGATTTAGTGCTGATTTCAGATGAATGTTATTATTCTGTTGTGATTTAGTGTTGGCTCTAGATAAACTTTTCCTAGTTATGTTCACGATTTCAGTTATTATGAGTTGTTTGGTTTAAATTGTCAATAGGATTGTGGTGTCGATTTGTGATAAATGTTGAAGTTCTTGCTATTATTGCTGATATGATGATGAACTGCAGCTATGCTCAATATTGTTATTTTGGGACGATTGGTTAAAAGGTGGAATAGGTTGAATATTACAATAAGTTACTTACCAAAATGTTAATTTGAGTCTATTGTTGACATAATTGATTTGAGATCTTTTATCGTGGGACAAGCGTACGGAGTTAACTTTGATGCGTATTGTTTCTTAACTCTGAAGTAGTACTTTGTAATAGCAGTTGCATACAATGGTTGAAGTTTAGTATTTTTATTTTTATTTATTTTTGTCGCAGGAGCTGTAAGTTTAGTGATAAATCATTGTAAATCAGAATGAATGAACCAAATATGATCAATCTAGATGATGGATGGGTCCTTATTCAGACAGACATAGACAAGTTGACGAAGATTCTAGATAATCCTGATAACCCAAAGTTCAAGTCTAACGACTACATGAAGCTCTACATGTATCCACTACAAGAATTCTGTCGATTCCCCCACGTACCGACCAATGTGTGGGTAAAAAACCTAAATCCGTGGGTAATTGACGATTACCCATGAATTACCCACAAACCATGCATAATGGGTAACCTCCGAGGGTAAATGTTTAACCACAAAATATTCTGCTTGTGGGTAATTTTACACACGACTTGCTTTATGGGTAACTATGTGAATTCCGCGTGTAAATTTTTCATGGGATTTTAGTAAATACCACGAATTTCCCCTTTGTTGTAGTTGTGTGTGATTAGTGGGTAGTATGCCCACAAAAATATTCGTGTGTAAATTCAAAGGTAAATAATTTAAATTTATACATAGCAATTTGTAGGCAATAATATACCTAAATGGCTAAATTTCCCAAAATTTTTTGTTGCGTTGCGGCTAAAATGTTTCACCATATTGTGACTAATCTACGGATGTCCACGGGTAAAGTTTACGTGCCACAAGTACTCACTTGTATTTACTATACACACATAAATGAAAAATATAACATAAAACTAATTTAAAAATAAAAAGCAATCTTATATAAATTTTCAACCGTATAACTTAACCAAAAAATAAATAAATAAAAAATGATGATACAATAATGACATAAAATGAAGGCTATGATGATCATCTTTGTAACTCGCACATGTCTAGAGCTTTTACTATTTCACTGCAATAGCATCATGCCTATCCTCCCAAATTTCAAGAGCGTCCTTGTGCACAAAGCTGAATGATGATACACTTCACAATCGAGATACAACATTAGTTGGAACATGATGCAAACAAAACTATATCCAAAAGAAAAACAAATACATTAGTTGGAACTTGGAAGTATATTTTTATTTCTAACTTAGGTAATATCAAAATAGTAGTTAAAACATAGTAAATAGGAAAAACTTGTCACTTACGGTATGAGTGTATTATGTAAGTGGCACCTAATACGTACCAATGATGTTGTGTCAAATAGAATATTATGTGTAATTCACTAAATTCCAATTTCTACATACCATGTGGATGATATTTGGTATGGGCGTCATATATGACGGACAGTGGGGGAGTTAGGGGTTGCTCGACCTCCTCCAACACGTCCAATCGCTTTGCTATTTATATTATAAAATTTAAGCATATGACAGCAACTATAGGTAAATGACCCCCCCCCCCCCCCACCTTTAGTTAAATTACTTTGTTAGCTTGAGAAAAAAAATTCGGCCCCCCTTATTTCTAATTTCTGGCTCCGCCCCCACATATATCATGTTGAGTTGCGATTCGAATAACAACCGGATCACAAAGTCCAGTCATGCAACGTGAGTTACCTACAAAAAGATGGTCAAATAGCAAAAATTGCAAGAATAAAGAAAAATAAAACTAGTTCCTAACATTATATTGCAAACAAAAGATAATATACTAGTTTACTAACGCATTTTTCTATCGATTTTGGAAAACGATGAAGAAATCATAATATGATATTTAAGAGACATACTAAGCATATTTGTTGCGTGTTTGGCAACAAATGATGATATGATATTAAGGGTGATTCGCCATCAATCCCATCATCCACTCCCAACCAATCCCCTTATTCCACATCATTCACCCACTTTTTTCATCATTCATCCTTATTTTTGTTGGCAATGGTTCATTCACCTTTCACTAATTTTTTTTTTTTTAATTCCATTAAAATTATAAAAAAAAACTTAAATTCCATTAAAATTAAAACAACATTACATAATATTACTAAAAAATATAAAATAACATTACATAATACTAAAATACTAAATGAAATAATACTAAAAAACTAAACTTCATCGTCTTCATCGTCCACCTCGAGATATGGTAATTGTTGAGCGTGAATATGCTCCATAAGATCAAATCGTAGACGAAAATGTGTTTCCTCATGTCGTATCTCGGCTAAGGCTGTTTCGTCAAACACCGGTTGGATCGGAGGATCCCGAATATGAACGGGCGAGATTACGTTACCGGCATCATGTATAATCATGTTGTGCAATATCACACACGCATACACTAGTTTTCTAATTCTGTCTATTGTGTGTGGCCGTAAGGGTCGATTCAGTATACCCCATTTAGTCTTAAGAACACCAAATGTCAGTTTAACATCCTTTCGAGCCGACTCTTGTACTTTCTTGAACTTTTTCTCTTTCGGATCGGTTGGATATTTGAACGTTTTAACAAAAGTAGACCATGCATGATATATGCCATCGGTTAGATAGTAGACACACTTGTACATACGGCCGTTCACAACAAATGGGCACTTAGGTGCCGTACCATTACGCTCGGTGAGGAATAGCGGAGATTGCATCACAACATTCACATCATTGTTTGAACCCGGCGGTCCGAAGAACGCGTGCCATATCCACAAATCTTGAGACGCCACTGCCTCCATCATAATCGTGGGGTATTGATTATCACCTCTTTTAAATTGACCCCTCAATTCCATTGGACAATTCCTCCAAAAGAAATGTGTGCAATCTAGCCTACTGATCATACCCGGAATGTGATGTCTCTCTTCATGTGCTTCGTACAAAAGTGCAACATCATGGCTTTTTGGCCTACGTAGGAAATCTCAAGCGTATAACTGAATAATAGCATCACAAAAAAATTGAAGGCATTCACATGACGTTCTTTGTGCCATTTCTAAATATTCGTCAAACTCATCCGGTGGATTACCGGTTACGAGTTGTTTAATGGTTGCCGTACATTTTTGAATGGGTGTGAAACATTTTTTCTGTCTAGCATCATAACCTTATTGAAAATAGTCGAATCTAGATTCAATAGCATGTGTGATTTTTAAAAATAAATGTTTAGGCATACGATACCTATTTTCAAAAAAAAAACATCGTCGAATTTCAGATCTTCACAAAAATAATCACGATGCAATCTTTCTGCAGCTTGGATCCGATTGCGGTTTACTGATTTTCGTGTCGACCTTAATTGCCGTATCATCTTCCTCATCTTCGTCAATCGTGTCGACCATATGATTGAGTTTTTTTTTTTTTTTTTTTTTTTTTTTTTTTTTTTTTTTTTTTTGGTATGTTTCTTGCTCGGTATGGATTTTCGGTTTTTTTGTTTTCTACAAGAAGTTTTATTTTTATTTTTTTTTCACTTCAATAGATTGGCAACAATATATAGCAAAAAAGAAAAAAAAGGAAAAAAGTAACCGTTGTGTGTTCCAACGGTCAAAAAATAAGATACCAACGTTCGAAAAGTGACAACTTTCTCCTCCATACCGTGAATGAAAGTTTCATGCAAATGAAGCTTCATTTGCGGTACCGTGCTCAAGGCGGCGGTGTTCCCGAAAATGAAGCCCCCCGTCCCGTGCCATCATTTGTCCACTACCAACACCCTAAGGACTCACACATTCATAGTTGAGAGACGATAAGATCGGGAAAATGAAGGATAGTAGGTGGACAGTTATTAGATGATAATGCTTAATTCCAAATTTTGATTTGGCTGGGGGTGGGACTTTTATCGAAACAATGGCGGGAGGTGAAAAAATAGAAGCGGGGCATTTTCACTGTTCACATACATTATTAATCATTTTTTCTACAAGTGTAACTAATAATTTGAATATATAGTTTTATTGTATGCGGACTAATATCTATACTACTTATAATGGAGGAATAACTCTCTTTCCAAAAAATTCAAATGTACAAAAGATAATGCATGATTTACAACACTTTAAAGCAAGCAATTTTTATAATTACAATAACCAAATCATTGTGTACAACAAAAAATAGAATGAATCGAAATTCAGACCACTTTCCTTAGAATTCTACATTAACAACATTAAAAACACCCCTACACCCAATATTACAATCATTTAAACACAATTTACAACCCTCATTCTACATTAACAACATTAAAAACACCCCTACACCCAATATTACAATCATTTACACACAATGTACAACCCACATTCTACATTAATAGCATTAAAAACACTGTTACACCAAATATTACAATCATTTAAACACAATGTACAACCCTCATTATACATTAATAGCATTAAAAACACCTTTACACCCAATATTACAATCATTTAAACATAATGTACAACCCTCATTCTACATTAACAGCATTAAAAACACCCCTACACCCAATATTACAATCATGTAGACACAATGTACAACCCTCATTCTACATTAATAGCATTAAAAACACCCTCTACACCCAATATTACAATCATGTAGACACAATGTACAACCCTCATTCTACATTAATAGCATTAAAAACACCCTCTACACCCAATATTACAATTATTTAAACACAATGTACAACCCCCCATCTTAACCTAGACATTGTACAACCCTCATTCTACATTAATAACATTAAAAACACCCTTACACCCAATATTACTAGAACAACCTGCATTTTTCCAGGTCTCTACTCAACCTCAAACTCAAAACTGTTTACTTTGGATATTTAAATTTTCACTTTTATGTGTACCCGGTAAGTCAAATCGCGTAACCCAGAAAATGATTTTAAACGTAAACTGGCATTATACACGTAGAATATATATCATATGAGTATTTTAGTCACAGTTTATAAGTGTACATTTTTATTTTTTAAGTTTACGTGTTCACTTAACTCACAACCGGGGAGTTATCCTGCATACAACATTATTGAACACGTACCAACGCTAGAAAAAGTATTATATACTCACAATAAACTCACCATGGTCATTTTATAATATTCACTTACATGCATTGTCATTCTTACGTAAACCGCTCACGTAATAACGTTCTAACAGTTCCGTGCGTGCATGCATTCATACTAAACACCACACTTACAATATTTACCCTTAGTCTATGTTTACTTTTACAAAAATAAACCCTAACAACTTTTCATCACACACTTCATCCTATTTATCCTCAACTTGCTACAACTAGTCATGTAATCTCAAAAATCCCAAAACCTTATCAAAGAACTATACCATTTACATGAATATTTCACCAAGACCAACAAAGCAAACCCTTTCTCACACCCCAAGGCCATATGGCCGGTTCACATATCACACATGCACTTTAATTTTGAATTTTTTCCCTAAAATAATTCTACACAAAGTTAGGTACATGATTTTAGGGGTGAGCAAAACCGACCGAAACCGACAAGGCCCGACAAACCGACCGAACCGATAAGGCCCGAAACCGAAAAGAGTATTAGCGGGTCGGTACTCGGTTTTAGTAAAGTTTGTATGTCGGTATCGGGTTAAACCGACTGCAGCCCGACTGAAGCCCGACAAGGCCCGAAATACATTAGGTTATCTATGTAAAATATAGCCGCTATCTTGTTTTTATCCATTTGGAGTTCTGTCATCACAAGCTCGACTCAGAAACACAAAAGACATTTGGAACTTTGTAGTGTTGGAACTTTGTATTTTATGATGTACTTGGGCTTTGCATTTCTGGAACTTAAGTAAATTTGCATTTGGGCTTTGCATTTGAACATTTATAATTCTGGAAGTTACCTTGTCGGGCTGTATATTGTTTACCGACTTTAGTCCCGACTTTGCATGCCAAAAACCGAACCGACCCGACAGAAGTCGGTATCGGTATCGGGATACGTTTTTATGCTTTATCGGTGTCGGTACTTATCGGGTCGGGTCGGGATCCGGCCCGATGCTCACCCCTACATGATTTACATGTCTTGCTTACCACTTTTGCCAAATAACTAGCCACTTTTACCTACACTTTTCATTCATAAAAATTCAAAACCATCCTCTTTTATCCTAGCCCAAAACCCACGACCAAACCTTAAAAGCATACCAAATTCACTTTCAAAATTTTGTACAAGTATTTTCAAGAAGGTTTGAGATATTATACAAGGTTCTTGGCTAAATTGAAGCATCAAGGGTCTAGTCAAGGTGATTTCGTGGGTTAGTAGAAAGATTGGAAGCTTGGGTATACTAATGTTGTTGTAGTCTAATTTTTTTTTTGAACGGCAAATTTTATTAAAAAGCTAGCAAGGAGCTAGACGAAAAACATTACAAGGAAATCAAATAAGGGGTTTTTAACCAAGACTCCCAAGAGAACGTCTTGGCACACCTACTATTACACCACATAAAAGAACGAGATAAAATATCATCGAAAATCACCGACCGTCTAGGAGGATTAGCATTGAAGATGATTTGATTGCGAAAATTCCATAAATGCCACCATGCCACATAAAAAGTCCCTTCCAACATCTGCTTAATCTTCGAAGGAAGGCGAATTGAAGAAAACCAACCGGTCCAATCCACAAAAGAATTCACCTCTATCCAATTAATGTTCCACCAATGACATATGCGACGACAAATTGAAACCGCCAAATCACACTTGAAAAGAATATGATTAATATCTTCAGGTACGAGACCACAAACGGGACAAAGCGAAGACTCAATCTCCACGCCTCGGTATAGAAGATTGCATCTAGTCGGAAGGCGATCTAGACGAGCACGCCACGCAAACACATTGATTTTAATCGGCACACATTTCAACCATCTTGTAACCTCCATCGAACGAGGGAGCAAAAGATCATCAATATGCTGACGAATGTCCTTCACCCGAAAGGAACCATCTCCATTGAAATCACAAAACCAACGATCAGCTGAAGAAGAAAGAGAAACCGAATCAAGAACCGAGACCATTTCCAACCATTGCTGTAACTCTGCCCCATTTCAATTTTTACTTTCTCTTTTCATATTTTGCATACACATATACATTATTTTCATACTAGGTTTATCACCATAATATGTTGCGAAAAATATTATGTTTGTAGTGTAACTTGCAAAAATATGGTTTCATATGCATGTTATTAAAGTGTTAAAAACGTGTTAAAAGTGACTATCACGAAAAAATACTTGTTGGCTGTTACAAATCCACTCATACAGAAAAATGGACTTTGAAACAGTAGGGTACGATAATAGAAATAGAAAATAGACCCAATAACCTAAACTTGGCCACTTGAACCACTAAAAACGGGTTTATAACGAAAAAGATACATTTACTTGAAGTTATCTCGAAAATAAAATATACTTGCTGTCCTAAATAAATTTTTACAGAAAAATGAGCTTATATTTTATAACTTTTGACTAAAACAATAGGAAATAGACTTAATAACGAAAAGGTGGTCGCTTGAACCATTAAAAATAGAGCTAAAACAAGAAAGATACGTTAAGTTGAAGTTACGACCAAAAGTAAAAATACAATCATACCTGAGACCATAAAAATAACCCGTCGAAACGAGTTTTCTGGGAGACCATGTTGGTGTCCGTTTTTCTCACAGCTAGGCTCAGTTATGGTTAAATTATATCAGGGAGACTTAGTTAGAATACACTGTCTAGATTCCAAAAAGTCCAGCCACTTATCAAACCGAATTATAACGAATAAGTTAAGGCCTCGTAAATTTACCCGAAAACCACCCAGAAATACTGAAAACAGCCTGACCGCACGATTTCATGGCCATTTTTATATAGGATTGAGTCCGATTGAGCAGAGAGTCACTTCCACACTTCTGTAGACCTTACTTCCTACTTTCCAAATCCACTGAGCTCGAGCAAAATTACTAAATAACGACTGTTTTACAGCCTGATTTACTTGACCAATTGACCATTTTGGAAATTTATCAAAGTGCTGATTTTTGCTATAAATCCAAAGTAAGACTTTTTTTCGTTTAAAACTTAAATGCAACTTATTTTGGTGATAACAACTAGTAAAATGCATATGCATGACATACGTAACATGTTCACGACCTAAAGCACGTTATTTCACATTAGGTCGCGGTTTTTGGGGTGTGACAATTACAATCATTTAAACACAATGTACAACCCTCCATCTTAACTTAGACATGAACCTGTGACCAAGACTCGACTCAATAAAACTCGACTCGATACACAAGGCTGTGAGCTCAAGCTCACGGCATCCCTTGTTTTCGCGACTCAATAACAACGACAACAACAATAAGAAAGAAAATGATACCAAACAATTATTTAGCTTCATATTTATTAGTTTTAATCTTTATTTAATCAAAAACTCTTGAAAATTCATGTACTTATCCCCCACCGTCGCTAGAACGACAAAAAGGGTGGTGGGTTTTCCTACCTTCGACCGCCGGTATCAACAAAATGAGAGAGAGATGGTTTTGGTGATGAACTCGAGCTGTGGTGGTGTTAATCGTGGTGTTGGGAGGTGTTTCTAGGCACGTGATGTACCTCTATGTCACTTCTTTAGACCTCAACTACATTCACAACCATACCTGCGGGGGAGTGATAGCTTAAACTTAATTAATGGACAAGTTTAGAGGCACCTAAACCTTTTCAATAAAACAGATATACGACACATATTACATCCTCAATCCCTAAAAGTTTACACATTTGGCAGCATGAAGAAGAAAAACCACAAGGGTTACGTTGTTTGTCTCTATCCTCTTCAAGCAGAAAACAATTGCGTACGTATGCATGCATGCTATATACATGCATCCATAAAGTAGTCTCATGCATGTATAACCACATGCATGAATATGTAAAATCCCTTTTCTTCCTAGTAGTGTAATCGACTATTATATTCCCCTATTGGGATTCGATCAACACAAAACCAAAACAAGAACACCGTGTTCTGTTGTTTATTCGTGAAGCAAGCACTAGCATCCTAGCATATCTCGGTCACGTGTAATGTGAGCAACCTATATAGATGATTATTTTAATCACTAACGGTTTCAAGAATTCAAGATTTATTATTTATTAATCTTTAGTGGTTAATTAAAGGTTAGTAATTTTATGTGTTTATTTTATTGTTAATCCACAACATCTAACTAGATCCATATGCTGCGTAATATGAAATCCCAACACTCATCACATTCTCTATCATCTATGAATAAAGTCCAAAATAAGAAGCCTGGTCCATGTCTTATTTTTTTTTTCCCAATTCATCATGTTATTAACGTTACATACCTCACAATGCAGCTCTATCACCAAATCGCTTTTGTGAAATACGATTTTTTATTACTTCTCGTTTTGACGACTTCCTCAAGCCACATACTAAAATGAGTGTATTGAGTAAGTCTGTATGTCATTTTCTTTCTTTTTCACCTAACCCATATTGTCTTACATACAGATTATATGTCTTAAATCAACAAAATTGTACATATGTCCTGAGGCAAGAAGCAAGCTATGTCTTTTCGAGCCATGTCTATTCGCCGATTTATGCACAAGTTTTTTACTTTCTTACAACCCATGTCTATGTATTTGCTATAAATTTGAGCAACTACCGATGGTTTAGGAGAGAGCATTTATTTTGACCTATCAATAGTCTGTGTAAACTTACTTTGTCCGGTAAATGTGAGATGTTGATTTATGTAACATAAAAAGTGTGATTAGGATGGTTCATAATTTTGGTTTGAAATTGATATTGCCCGGCGTTTGACAGTAAACAATGGTGTATTTTTGTGTGTAGTATGCTATCTCACCTAAAAGTAACATACATATATCAATCCTCATTTATTTATATATCATTTGACAGAATTAAATGCTAGTCATCTAAGTACTTTATTCTTATTAGTACCTACTCCTTCAATATACCGTTTTCCAACAAAGAAACACACATACAATCAACACAACTTATCATTCACCATGGTTAGCCCGAAGTGTCAGTCACATAACACTACTATACTGTTTGTTCAAAAAATATATTCAAACAAAAACACCAACACAACTCGGAATGATGCACATCTCAAACTCATCTTTGTTTATTTTGTTGTACAATACACAAGCAAAAAAAAATATAATAAATAATAATAATAATAATAATAATAATAATAATAATAATAATAATAATAATAATCTTTTATATAATAAAAGAATTACATCATTTCAGAGTATTTTTGACAGAACAATCTTAGTGGAAAAATAATTGGACCAATAGGAATGCTCAATTTTGACACATAGGCAAAATCAAGCAATATGATTTGCCAATAAAAGTCAAAATTGAATTGATTTTGGTCAAACTTTAATAAATTTGATGGAGAATTTGATTAAGAAAAAAAAACACATGAAAATATAGGTGTCAAATTTATGAAAATAAAAACTTAAAAAAAGAGGAGGTAATTAATAAAACATTAGTGGTTGAATTTTAAATATATTATATGGAGTTAAGTGTAAAATAATAAATCTCCATGTTTTTTAATAACTTTTGATAATAAACAAATAACCCCTTACACTTTATACCCCCTACATTTTATAATATGAACTTTGTTTACAATTACATGAGTATTAGTAGTGGCTTGAGACTTCCATCTATTAAACTTACAAATTTTTTATAAATATACAAATTAGGTTTAATATAAGTTAAATAATTTTAAAATAAATATTAGTTTTAAACTTGCATCTATTAAAATATTTTTTACTATGTCGTTAAATAAGGACTCATGTTATCCTATTTAAAAGTTGAATCTATGCGTACATGGATTTGAATATTAAATACGGCTAAATTATTATTAACGGTAATTTAAATATCAACGACTCAAGTAATTATTATTTAAAATTTATATATGGATATCCTGAAAACATTTTTAAAACCTTTACGAAGTATATTCAAACTTCATCAGCTCATCATGTGCTACTAAACTCGCATATTTTGTACAACATGATACCAATTGTTAAAAGTTAAACAACAACATCGACCATAACATCTATGTCTGCTAAATAAAAGTTTATATACGTATTTATTTTAACTTATAACAACGACAACACTCATGCTACTAAACTTGCACATTTTATATAACATAAAATCAAATATACGCGATTATACTTATAACAACGACTCATGTAATTATTATTTAAAGTTTATATACGGATATCCGGAAAAACATTTTTAAAAAACTTTACGGAACATTAGATTATTAAGTGGGTAAAATCTAACTTAGGCTGATAATTTATAGGTTAAGATTTGACATTAATGACTTAAAGTAGTTGTGAGCTTAATGAGACTATTGTTAGATTTCAGAACATATCTTTTTTAACTTTAAGATTTTGAATTTTAATTAAGCTGTACTGAATTTGGTGCATCATATATATGTGAATTGATGTTTGATGATTAATTTTGAAAACCATAATTTGTTGTTGGAGTAAATTTTGGATTTCGGATTTTAATTAATGTGATACTTTAATAATATGTGAGAAGCCAAAATTAATGGGCATCGAATAAGACACTAAATGTTGATGTAAGTTGTGGATTTATAAACAAAAGGTTCGAATTTCTAAAGTCAAAATTATTGATCACATTTGATCTAATTCTTTGTTTAAATATTGAATATTTATTACGTTCTAAGTTTGGTCGGGTTATGGAGATTGGATTGTTTTCATGGTTTTTTTCGGATGATAATTCATCTATTTTGAGGTCGTTTGTAAAAGGGAGGGTTTTAATATTTTATTTATGTTCCTTACGTTAATTTTGGACTTTGTATAGACCGGTAGTAAACGATGAATTAAATGCAGGTTTTAACTTGGAATACTGATGTGTGGGCTATGGGACTGGAACTACATCTTTGTACGGTTATACCAGTCACATCCTTCTTCCTAATGGAGAGGCATTTGGGAAAGGCACCAGAGCACGTGAAACAACATTCAACATTTAGCAAGATAAGTTTAAATGGTCTATGTTATAATGCCAAACGTGTAAAACGAGAATCATATATTGCAATATCTAACAAATAGGGCTTGGAATTTAATGTTTTTGTGTTTTTTTTATCGACAGATGTTGTCATTACAAAATGATGGTTACGTTGGGATAAGTCGAAAGATGTTCCGCCAAATGTACTTCCACAAAAGAATACATAAAGCCTTACATTTTACTTGAAGTTGCATTCTCGATGTATCTTAAGTGAAGTGTGAAGTTCAGTATAGTTTGTAAAACTAAATTTAATTTCAAGAGGTGCTATTATTGAGTTTTTGGAAGTATAATAAATATTTTTCATATAATGTATATTGATATTAGAATTTTCAAAATTTTAACATCCACACTGTAGGCATACGTTAGATTTATTAGGTCCATTCTAATATGGTCTAAAAAGTTGTACAAGTCAATACTGAATCCAGCATAATTTTTTATGTAAATATTCGTAAATGATAGTTTAACTTTCCCGACCTGTTTCATAATGGTCAACTTTATTGGTGCTATTGCTACACTTTCAACTTGCAATAACTCAACATAGTATACAGGCGTGATATAACAACATAATATAGTATTACGAAAAGCTTCACTATCTGAAGAAATTAAAATAGAGACTCAATTTATGGGTGGTGATTAACAGAATGGAAGCAGGCAACCATTGGCGAAAAAGACCTTATCACTCTATGTCATGAGTCATCAACACTCCCCTTCTACTCATTTCAATAAAAAACTTATTTTTAAAATTAGTTATACAAAAACCCAAACATAACAACTTTAACAGACTAACAAATTATTGACAGAGAGATCATCAAATGGACCGCACGACTTTAAAAAAGTTACAATCAAATAATATGTACATTTTGTAATGGTATCATCAAAATGCAAATCGTGTTATGTTATTTGTTTACATCAATAAAAATAACTAACGCTTAAAAAAAGGAAGATATGAGGGTGAAAATAGAAGATTCATAAGCAGTGGAACGTAATAATTTTGTATCAAGTCTTTAGATGCGTCATTGATATAAATTATTTAAAAAAAAAAAAAAAAAAATCTAAAGTAAATATCAAGGTTTTCAAGATCGGGATCCTACCCAGGATCGTTTTTCGTCTTTGCAAGATTGTGAACGTAAGATCGGATCGGGATCTTAAGATCTTACTATAATGTCATTTTCTTAATAGTTTTTGTAATACAATACAAATTTACAAATTATTAGATATTATAAACATAAAATTATATGAATGATTCATCGAAATGTTGTCCTAAATTAGTATTATGGAATGTTTAATAAAAATTAACATGTTGTTTTTTAAATTCTAAACAAAATAATCCAGAAAATTGTAGTTTTTAGTTTGTTATCCGAGAAAAGTAGGATCGGATTGGATTAGATCTTAATATCCTATGGTCAAGATCGGGATCCTATAAGATCTTAAGCTTTTAAAGATCCTATGTAAGATCCGGATCATTTTTGTTTTGCTGTATCGTAAAATCGTAAGATCCTAAGATCAGGGATCCCGATCTTGAAAACCATGGTAAATATGATCCATCTAAAAGCTCCATGTGTTATACTAAATGAATAAATGTAAAGTTCAATATATTTTAAGATAATATATTTGGTATTAAATACATGATAAAAGTTTTCTATCAAGACTCCGTGCGTGCACGGGCATTATAACTAGTAATAATAATAATAAACTCATTAATTGTTGAAGTAGGTGGTCTCCCAATTAAAACAATAAAGATTAGGAGACACAGGATCCATAGCAGGGTTGGGCCTTGGCCCCTCCGAGAGAATTTGTTTTTAGTGTAATTAATTCATGGAGCTGGAACAACAAATAATAATTTTGAGCATTTGCCTCCCCTCGAGAAATGATTCAAGTTCCGTCCTTGCTACACATAATGCCAACAATATGTGACCGTACAGTTACATAATTAAGTGGTTGGTCAAAGATATCTAAACATTGTAAAAATTAATAAAGATACGAGGACAATGTATTGGTGCGTGGTCCTACCATTACAACAGCTTTTTAGTTGTTAGTGGTTCAGGTAATAGTAACATCCAATTAGGCAGTATGCTGATCTTAAACTCCGCTTTTATTTTCTCCTATTCCGCCTGAAGAGGTAAAAGTCACTGGAGAGACTCGAACTTGAGAACTCCCCTAGCCAAACCTCCCCTCCCCAAGCCCCTAAGGAATTTTTGGGGCCAACTGAGCTAGCCCAGTTACGCGTCCATCATGGGCAAAAGAATCTTTCAATTTTTCTAAAACTTTATTTAAATATATTCAACCTAATTGAGTTTAATTTTATTTCCAAAAGATAATATGAAAAACACTTAACGCAATGGTCTGATCAAACTGGTTGAATAACGTAACAAAAAAGATGAACAAACGATAGTAGAGGGTTGCTCGAAGCTGTCGAGAACCGATGAAGAGATTGCCGACTAGCAGGAGAAGATAACATACCAAATCAAGCAGATTTATGATCCTTACTCTTAGATTGTCTATCATCGTATTATTCGTATGTAATTGATTAGTGAAACGATCGCTTTTAATGAATTAGTTTATTATTTCTATTTAACCTTATAATTCGTACTTTCAACTTAATTTTACTCGTTAGTTTATCATGAGTTGTGAGTATGAAATTAAACTAAATAGAATTGAAGCAAGCTGAGAATGATGTGTATTTATTTAATCTAAACTTTTAGGGACAAATTTTTTATGAATTGATGTAAACAATGTCTGTATCTTACCCGCTAACCCTGTAATTCTGATTTTTTAGCTTTATGTTACACGTTAGCTTCTTGCGTTATTAGCTTATTGAGTTGTGGCTTGATTCTATTGCTATCAGGAATGCATGATATCATATTATTTAAATTTGCGGGTATGATTTTGCTACACCAAGCTTTGTTTGGTATTTTGGTCTTCATTTACAAAGCAAAACAAGCAGAGAACTTGAGGCAGGCATTGCTAATCCGAACTACTTATCTACTTGTATCGAGAAAACACAGGCCTCCCTTTTCTTTTGTTTCTCTCTAAGAAACACAGCCACCATCTTTTTATAAAACAAACACCACATCTAGTATGTTAGAATCAAGTGTTGGTCACACAATCACTAGTGTTTGTTCAAGAAATATATTCAAACAAAAAACCCAACAAAACTATGACCAATGGATATTTTCAAACCTTTCTTTCATTGTTGAAATAGGTGGTCTCGGAATTGTAACAAGAGTTCTTATGAAGTTCAGGTGAAATTTTGCACTCTTTTATCTTTTGTCAATTTGATGTGAAGTTTTTAGTCCTCGTCAAAGTCTAACAGGAATGAGTTACTTGATGAAGTTCTTAAAACAATTTGGTTGCATACTTTCTTTTCAAATCCACGTTATCATTTTGTTTTCCCATATTTTGTAGCTCAACACAACATGGGCTTTGACGCATTACCATAAATCATGGGACGCCCCTATGATCTCCTAAAAACGTGCAAACACTCTCCAAGGCTATTTGTTCTCCTATAAATAGTTTTGGACGAGTCATAAATCTGGTATGCAATCTCTACTACTTCACTTTACTACATTTCTACTAAACTTCTCATACTAAATACTTATTCACACGTCGGAGGTGGTTCGCAGGGTCCAACCCTACGCAATCACTTAACGTAGTGTTTTTGTATTTCTTATTTCAAGTTACTTACAAGCTTGGCGCAACCACCACACCCCTTATACCCTTCGATCACCATCGTAGGCCTGGTCGTGCAAATTATTGTACAATCAATATATCAACTCTTTTATTAGTTTTGGTTGCTCATCGGTTAATCCCCAAGGTAAGTTTCTAGGTTTTGAAATTTTTTAATTATACTCTTATATATGTATGTGGGTAGTCTTGTAGGGGGGCTTACCTACTTATGTAACTGTTGACTACATACAAAAATGCAAGGGTGTTAACAGAGGTGGGTTGGTCGGATTTGGGTTTGGGTTGATTGAGTCAGCCCCATTCGGCTTGAGGCTAGTTCACACTTTAAACGAATGTGGTGACATCTCATACAATTTAATATACAAATAACGTGTATAAACACAAAGTTTGACAGCCAATATGACATAAGTTAACTTCATTGCATGATGAACAGTCTATAACTCATGTTCCTATGTGTAAATTTTTTTGAGAGCTCTCATTGCATTTCAAAAATCCAGTTGTATATTTGTTTTCTACAAGGGTGAACAAATATGTAATAAAAGCCTCTATTACGTACACTAAGTGTTGAATCACTAGTATACTTAGGAGTTAGAGGCTCAGTCATATACCAGTGGTGCAAAGGCTACTGATTCGGTTTTAGATGTCTTCTATAGCTATATAAGCAGAAGAGTGGAAGCACGTTCACACTCTCTCCCAACTTCTGCAAATGTCCTTTTTAGTTTGAACCGTGGCTTAGAATAGTGGTAAAGTCAACATATTTCGAAAATATATATTGGATTAAAAACGTAAATTACAACTTCTACTATTAAAATAATAGCAACCCCATTCTATAATTCATTGTGTTGCTACTACTTCTTCAAGGTTACTAGTGTATATCAAAAGTTCACATGCAAATGCATATCATAGTGTACTTTGCATCTACTGCAACAAATGATGCAAAGATAAGTTACAGGGGTAAAAGTTTGTATTTGTTTTTGTGAAACCTAATTTCGATATGATGTTGTTGATTATCAAAAATGAAATGGAACTGCTTGTTAGATATATATGGACAAAAGCTCATATAACTTGAAAGAACTATATGACGATCATAAACAGAATTATGCATTAACGAGCGACCCAGTTTTGTCAATTCATTTTGCTGACAAGTACGCCACACGAAAGTCTTATATTGAGCTTGATTCTAACGAGACATTCATGGTGATGCTTAACATGTATGAGAAAGAGAAAGAAATAGACAAACAATAATAGTGGCACAACTAATATTCAACAGAGGTAAAATATGTATTTATGCACATTAACATACAGCACACACATATATGTATGTAAGTAACGATGAAATAATATTTGGCATAGTGGTCGTCAAGATGAAGCAATTGGTGAGCCACATGGTGAGAAACATTGACAATTAAAATTATCCGATTTTTTTCATCCCCACCTCGCTCGTATTCTACCATCCCCAACCCTGTATCTTTCCCTTCCCTCATCATGACCTCTATAATCTCTTTTCCGGCCATACCTATCACCTCGATCTCGATATCTTTCCCTTCCCTCATCATGACCTCTATCATCTCGTTCTCGTTTTCGATTATGTGTCTCATCATTACCTCCGTCAGGTTTTAGATCATGAAAGCTATCACCTCGATCCCAATATATTTCCTTTCCTGCATCATCATCTCTTTTTAGTTTTCTACGATCCCCAACCCTATATATTTCCCTTCCCTCGTCACGAACTCTGTAATCACTTTTTCGGCCATACCTATCACCTTGATCCCAATACATTTCCTTTCCCGCGTCATCATCAAAAGGTACATCTTTCCCAATATCCCATTCTCTCTCTAGTTTTCTACGATCCCCAACCGTATGTCTTTTTCTTTGCTCATCACGAACTCTTATCATTTGTCGGAAAATATACCCTATAGCAGCATTGCTATAACCGTAGACCTTATCGCATTGATTCTTGGCCTTTCGGAGGTCTTCGCCTTGCAATAAATAAACTGCATACAAACACCTTTCACCTTGTCCAACAACAAGAGGGGTGATTGAAGACCCGTTTAGGTGGTGGCCGCAAAGATCAAGCATGCGAGTGTTGTCATTATTATTCACAGCAGCAAGTAACACAAGAAGTTGATGCTTCTTATATCCAGCCTGCTGGTCACCGAAGTTGACGACATCAACAGCTACACCCCCCTCTTTTAACTTGGTTCCAAGTTTAGTATACTGATTGTCAGTATCACCAAGAGGACTGAAACAACACATACATATATAAGTGAACATACTAATAAAATAAAACTTTGATTAATATGAGGGGTTAAAAAGACATACCCTCCAGCAAACACAACCAGCCTTTTAAGAAGGTTTTCGTGTTTTTTATTCAGATGGAGCGAACCCGTCATGAGGGCAGTTACCAAGAGTGTATCACCGGCAACATTTACGAAACCTGGGCAACAAATAAAACTTGATAAATATACATACAACCTAAATTAAATAGTTAAAACTATAATTAAAGAAGCTAATAAGTACCACGAACTCTACTCATGATCAGTGAAAGGTCTTTAGTAGGTTCAACCACAACACAGGTTTGATATGAAGGAAAGACCCTATCATCTATTGCACTACGATTATTCTTACCACCCATTGCCAGAACGCCAACATAATTCTCCGGGTGAGACTGTAAAAAAGGGTATGCATTTATATTTATATATATAAAATAAAATAAAAAATTTAAAAGACCCTATATAATGTTAAATTAACTATTACCTGGAGGTACTTTTGACAGTAGACTTCAATAGCATCGATCTGAAGCAAGAACTCATATGATTTGGAGTGTCTCATCCAACTAGAAGTGTCCATACAAATCATTGTAACCTGAAGAAAAAAAATAGTTACTTTATAAGAAGGATTAAAACATAAACATCGTTATAACCAATAATTAATTAAAATCCAAGTGATCAATAAAATTACAAATGTTATAATGATAAACCCTAAATGAAATCCTAAGTCAGTTGTGCTACATTAACCAATCACAAACCCTGACCCTAATTAAACAATAAAATAAAATCAAAAAACGTGCATGCATGCAATTAATTAAACCAATAAACAAATCTTTTATATAATAAAAGAATTACATCATTTCGGAGTTTTTTTGATAGAACAATCTTAGTGGAAAAATAATTGGACCAATAGGAATGCTCGATTTTGACACATAGACAAAATCAAGCAATATGATTGGCCAATAAAAGTCAAAATTGAATTGATTTTGGTCAAACTTTAATAAATTTGATGGAGAATTTGATTACGAAAAAAAACACATGAAAATATAGGTGTCAAATTTATGAAAATAAAAACTTAAAAAAAGAGGAGGTAATTAATACGTAGTAAAACATTAGTGGTTGAATTTTAAATATATTATATGGAGTTAAGTGTAAAATAATAAATCTCCATGTATTTTGATAACTTTTGATAATAAACAAATAACCCCTTACACTTTATACCCCCTACACTTTATAAAATGAAATTTGTTTACAATTACATGAGTATTAGTAGTGGCTTGAGTCTTCCATCCATTAAACTTACAAAATTTTTATAAATATACAAATTAGGTTTAATATAAGTTAAATAATTTTAAAATAAATATTAGTTTAAAACTTGCATCTATTAAAATATTTTTTACTATGTCGTTAAATAAGGACTCATGTTATCTTATTTAAAAGTTGAATCTATGCGTACATGGATTTGAATATTAAATACGGCTAAATTATTACTAACGGTAATATAAGTATCAACGACTCAAGTAATTATTATTTAAAATTTATATATGGATATCCTGAAAACATTTTTAAAAACTTTACGGAGTATATTCAAACTTCATCAGCTCATCATGTGCTACTAAACTCGCATATTTCGTACAACATGATACCAATTGTTAAAAGTTAAACAACAACATCGACCATAACATCTATGTCTGCTAAATAAAAGTTTATATACGTATTTATTTTAACTTATAACAACGACAACACTCATGCTACTAAACTTGCACATTTTATATAACATAAAATCAAATATACGCGATTATACTTATAACAACGACTCATGTAATTATTATTTAAAGTTTATATACGGATATCCGGAAAAACATTTTTAAAAAACTTTACGGAACATTAGATTATTAAGTGGGTAAAATCTAACTTAGGCTGATAATTTATAGGTTAAGATTTGACATTAATGACTTAAAGTAGTTGTGAGCTTAATGAGACTATTGTTAGATTTCAGAACATATCTTTTTTAAATTTAAGATTTTGAATTTTAATTAAGCTGTTGCATCATATATATGTGAATTGATGTTTGATGATTAATTTTGAAAGCCATAATTTGTTGTTGGAGTAAATTTTGGATTTCGGATTTTAATTAATGTGATACTTTAATAATATGTGAGAAGCCAAAATTAATGGGCATTGAATAAGACACTAAATGTTGATGTAAGTTGTGGATTTATAAACAAAAGGTTCGAATTTCTAAAGTCAAAATTATTGATCACATTTGATCTAATTCTTTGTTTAAATATTGAATATTTATTACGTTCTAAATTTGGTCGGGTTATGGAGATTGGATTGTTTTCATGGTTTTTTTCGGATGATAATTCATCTATTTTGAGGTCATTTGTAAAAGGGAGGGTTTTAATATTTTATTTATGTTCCTTACGTTAATTTTGGACTTTGTATAGACCGGTAGTAAACGATGAATTAAATGCAGGTTTTAACTTGGAATACTGATGTGTGGGATATGGGACTGAAACTACATCTTTGTACAGTTATACCAGTCACATCCTTCTTCCTAATGGAGAGGCATTTGGGAAAGGCACCAGAGCACGTGAAACGACATTCAACATTTAGCAAAATAAGTTTAAATGGTCTATGTTATAATGCCAAACGTGTAATATCTAACATATAGGGCTTGGAATTTAATGTTTTTGTGTTTTTTTTATCGACAGAGGTTGTCATTACAAAATGATGGTTACGTTGGGATAAGTCGAATGATGTTCCGCCAAATGTACTTCTACAAAAGAATACATAAAGCCTTATATTTTACTTGAAGTTGCATTCTCGATGTATCTTAAGTGAAGTGTGAAGTTCAGTATAGTTTGTAAAACTAAATTTAATTTCAAGAGGTGCTATTATTGAGTTTTTGGAAGTATAATTAATATTTTTCATATAATGTATATTGATATTAGAATTTTCAAAATTTTAACATCCACACTGTAGGCATACGTTAGATTTATTAGGTCCATTCTGATATGGTATAAAAATTTGTACAAGTCGATACTGAATCCAACATAACTTTTTATGTAAATATTCGTAAATGATAGTTTAACTTTCCCGACCTGTTTCATAATGGTCAACTTTATTGGGGCTATTGCTACACTTTCAACTTGCAATAACTCAACATAGTATACAGGCGTGATATAACAACATAATATAGTATTACCAAAAGCTTCACTATCTGAAGAAATTAAAATAGAGACTCAATTTATGGGTGGTGATTAACAGAATGGCAGCAGGCAACCATTGGCGAATAAGAACTTATCACTCTATGTCATGAGTCATCAACACTCCCCTTCTACTCATTTCAATAAAAAACTTATTTTTAAAACTATTAGTTATACAAAAACCCAAACATAACAACTTTAACAGACTAACAAATAATTGACAGAGAGATCATCAAATGGACCGCACGACTTTAAAAAAGTTACAATAAATTAATATGTACATTTTGTAATGGTATCATCAAAATGCAAATCGTGTTATGCTATTTGTTTAAATCAATAAAAACAACTAACGCGTAAAAAAAGGAAGATATGAGGGTGAAAATAGAAGATTCATAAGCAGTGGAACGTAATAATTTTGTATCAAGTCTTTAGATGCGTCATTGATAAAAATATATATATATATATATATATATATATATATATATATATATATATATATATATATATATATATATATATATATATATATATATCAAGGTTTTCAAGATCGGGATCCTGCCCAGGATCGTTTTTCGTCTTTGCAAGATTGTGAATGTAAGATCGGATCGGGATCTTAAGATCCTACTATAATGTCATTTTCTTAATAGTTTTTGTAATACTATACAAATTTACAAATTATTAGATATTATAAACATAAAATTATATGAATGCTTCATCGAAATGTTGTCCTAAATTAGTATTATGGAATGTTTAATAAGATTAACATGTTGTTTTTTAAATTCTACACAAAATAATCCAGAAAATTGTAGTTTTTAGTTTGTTATCCGAGAAAAGTAGGATCGGATCGGATTAGATCTTAATATCCTATGGTCAAGATCAGGATCCTATAAAATCTTAAGCTTTTAAATATCCTATGTAAGATCCGGATCATTTTTGCTTTGCTGTATCGTAAAATCGTAAGATCCTAAGACTAGGGATCCCGATCTTGAAAACCATGGTAAATATGATTCATCTAAAAGTTCCATGTGTTATACTAAATGAATAAATGTAAAGTTCAATATATTTTAAGACAATATATTCGGTATTAAATACACGATAAAGGTTTTCTATCAAGACCCCGTGCGTGCACGGGTATTATAACTAGTATAACATAAGCTAAACCAAATATCGCTTATTTGTACCTAGGTGTGTATGATTCGGCTCAATTAAAAAAAAACAATCAAATCAATCAACATCTAATGATGTACATACCTCATTCACCATGGTTATCGTTTGTTGAAGACAACGTGTATAAGTGTTGATTGAGAGGCTTCTTTTTTTTTCGTTTTCTTTTTAATTGAATCGGCTGGAACGTGGATTGAATGTGTATATTTATAATGTCCTCTTATTCTCAATGGGAATTGAAGTCGGTTCAATTTTATTTATTTATTTAATTTTTTTGGCCCATGTGATTTTATTATCTCGTGTAAGCTATGCCTACTTCTAAGACGATTATAGTTCAAATCCTAAACGTACTCAAGGGCATAAAGACCTGCAAAAACGTACACAGGGTTAGAAAAACAAAGAAGTTCAATAATTAACCACTCAAAGATAAATTAAATATCAAAACACACTTTTGTGATAACTTCAATCATTTTGGACAACAACTTCTATCTAGAACATGAAACATATATGCAAGGTTATTGATGAATCTACCTTTTATTAAACTATACAAAGAATTGCTTATAACGAAAAGGAATCAAGAATACAGTTGTTATCCTAAACATCAACTGTGATCTTATATATGTTTTTCACTTTTTATAGTTGCCAACAGTTATCACCTTGCACCAAAACCAATGAAAAACAATAGAATGAAGATTTAAAAGGAACTAGTTAAACGTTCATCTTTATAGCTAGGTTTGGAATTATTTGCTAATAATTTGAGGATGAGAAACATCTTATCGGACTTATCCCGAGTTCCAAGAATTTTGGAAATTAACTGAACTTGTGTTTGCAAACTCAATTTGTTGGATGCAACCCAAATCAAGGGGCAGAATATATATATATATATATATATATATATATATATATATATATATATATATATATGTATATATATATCTCTGCTAGCAGTAGGATACTACCGACTTGGTGACTTTCCAAGGAGTATGATGCATGTCGAACAACTCATTCAGGTTTGAATCATATCTAGTACTTGTACTTGGTAGATTTGCATCATATTTTGTTAATCATTTTAATACACCACGTGGATATATTTTTTTTAACTCTAGATTTGCTTGAGGGCAAGCAAAGTACAGGAAAATGAAGGAAAGGAAGAAGAAATGACGAATAAATGATTATTTATGCACATATGAAGATTCCCACATCAAGAACCGCCTTGGAAGCCTTTGAAAGACTAAGTTAATCAACAAATCAATGCTTCCAAGACCCAAGATGAAGAAAATATCAAGTTTTGTTGAAGAATGATGAGCCACGGTCAAAAAAATGAACAAACCGGAAGCTAAAGACGAAAAAGTGTGTGTTGAGTAGCTCCATCTGATTAGGATGCTCTCCATCCAATTAGGATGGACTCCAACCGAATAGGATGGATGGTTTTTCTCATCCCAGTCGATCGGCATTGCCCCGCATCCAATCGGTTGGACCAAACTGACTTTCCAAAGTTATTTTAATGCTTATTTAAATGTCATTAAGCCCCAAGTCCGGTCATATGGTCCTAATAACTCCTAAACCTGCACTTTTATGACACTTAGTGCCCAAGTTTCATATTTAGAGGCTAAGGGTTGATTTATACTATATATATGAGTGCTTAGGCTTAGTTTTCATTGTGAAATTCTACCCTCCACCCTCAAGGACGAATTTTCACTAACCTGTCTCTCCCAAAAAACCACAAACTTCTGCCAAATTTGTGTAGTATGCTCAAGGGCTGTTGAAGGCGTTTGAATATAAATTTCCGGCTTGGTAGAACTATTGTAATCAATTGGTGGCTTAAGGGTTGCTATAAATCCTTCACCTTTGCCTATTGTAAATCATACTTTGGGTAAACTTTGTTACTTTTATATTTTAAGATGTTTTTTATTGATATGATTGTTGAGATTCTGTGTTTGATTGAAATAACGATGGAGTAGTTTTGTTTACTTGTTTGGTTCATATGAGAACTTGTGATAAATGGATATTTGGATATTTGCAGTGTTTGTTTGGATTATGATGATAACATCATATTTGGTTAAATTGGAAATTGTCTTGTTTATTGTTTTGATTCATCATTGTTGAGTCTATATGTCGAAAGGATCCTTAATAGTGGTTGATTTCAATTCATTAGTCGATGAATGTTTTGGTCTTTTACTTTGTGACGATTGTATGAGAAACTAAATAAACTAAACAAGTAAAGGTTTAATTTATATTATAGGTCGAAATACATCTTTTGAATATGGGTTCTAATCATCTTTCAAGTAAATGGAACTTCACGAATTAATAACATCAAAGTCTATAGTTCGAAAGGATTCTTTTTTGTAGTTGGTTTAGGCATAAGGCTCATGACATGACCATTTGATTGAGGTTTATGCATATCTGATTTATAAAACACTAAACTATTATTCTTGGTTCTATAGGTCGTAAGGGTTACCTTTCATAATATGTTTTTCAAACTAAATATCCTAATATTCATGTGATCATTTGTCCACACATGTATGTTTTTTGTGTGATTGTTCTTATATTGCTTTTCTTGTTGGTTTGATCCATGACAATCATAACCATCAACTTGTTACTTGCTTAAATAAACAGACAACACTTGAGTGCAACCTAAGTCTTTAGGGACGAACTTGACGTACCAACCCTTAACTACACATGACTAGGGTATACTTACCCGAATGTGTTCCTAGTTAACCGTTAATTCTTGTTTATAAATTTAAAGCTCGGTGGAAGCACATCAGATGTGGTTGTTTCAGGATGGTAATCAAGATTTAACGTGGACTTTGTACCACTCATGTGTAGTTCATTATGTGTCTACAAAACTGGAACAGATATCTTCATGCTGGTGGAGAAAGACTATCCACCGTGAACAGGAACACTCACTTTGATGTTATGTAACAAACTCTTGGTGGAAGAGCATAATGAGATGGCAAGAGAACTTTTGAGGAAGATATTTATGCAGGCTGAAAGATCAATAAGATGAAATGTTTGGAAGAATTATCTCATAGTAAAAGATTTAATTCAAGAAACTTGATGATTTGGAGGTAAATCACAAGTTTAGGGGAGGATTGTTGGGAATTAAAAGTCTTCATACTTAGTACTGCCAAGCCGAGAGTTAGTGTTGTTCAAGTTACAACTGCGTAGTAATCAAGTAAGTATTGCTAGAAGGAAAGTTGGTACTGTTAGATTAACTTACAATTGTTGAAGGAAGATACTACTGCTCAAGTGATAAAGACGTGTCAAGTGATTTGTATTAACTTATTCAGTGTATATTTTATATATTTAGAAAGATGCGTATATTTTATATAAACAGAAAGATACGTATAAGATTAATATTATAGAAGATTTGTAGTTATCTTCATGGATTTGTTCAAGGTCCTCATGTACAAGTTGAGACCCATTTGATTGATCGGCCAAAAATGCATAAACAGTAGCATCACTTAAGTTAGCAGTACTATTTGAGTGCTGGCAGTACTAACTTGAGTACTAGCAGCATTAACTTCATCGGTACTGCTAGTGCTAGGAAATGACACAAACGCCATTTTTTGAGAACTTGAGATTGAACTTGAGCTTGCAGTTCTTCTAACCTCTTGTTCAATAATCTTGAAATTGTTGTAAAGATCATCAAAGCTCATTGTGTCTAGATCAGGTTTATTCCTCTAGACCACAACATGAGTATTCCACTCAGAAAGCAAGCTTCTCAAAAATTTCAAATTGAGATCCTCTTGTGAAATATCTTCACCTAAGATAGCTAATTGACTTACAATCTTCTGAAGTCTGTTAAAAATAGAGTCAAGAGAGTATGTGCTTTGAGAACTAAAGTTCCCATACATTTGCTTCAGAAGAGTCATCTTAGTCTTCTTTGTGGCTTCATTACCACCAAATCTTGTTGTTATAGCAGCAAACAAGGTCTTAACATCCTTGTACTGATTAAAAGTCATCAGATGTTCATTGGGAAGTGCCATCAGTAGCATACTTCTTGCCTTCACATCATTCTTCTTTTGAGTCTTTTCTTCGGTAGTTAAAGGACCTGGTGTTGTTGTAGTTGTGACACCATTAGTTGTTGTTGTTTTAGCTATTGGTTTGAATGAGTTACCATTCTCTATGATATCCCATAGAGCATAGTCTTGTACCTGAAATTATTGCTCAATCCTAAGCCTCCACATATCATAATCACCTGTTTGAGAATGGTCAGTTTTGCAGCAGGAGTGGTTTGAGTAGTTTCTAGATCCATCTCTTCCTTGTGAGTAAAGAGTTCTTCTTGTTAGTTTCTTCTAGATCAAACTTTCATAACCAAGGTTCTGATGTCACTTGTTGATCCCAAAGATCGATTCTTTAGCTTATAAATGTTCAGTTACTTTGGATAAATCCAAAATAACTATGTTAGAAACTTAGTGAATACTAAAAAGTATGCGGAATCTACTTTTTAATACTTAAAAGAATATTAATGAAATAGTAAGTATATGAACAATGATATCACTAAAAAGCTCCAATATTATTATCAATAATACGAGTACTCTGTGTAGTACTAGGGTTTACAACCTTGAAGCCGTGTATCAAAAACTCGTATCAAAACTGTTGTGTCAATCACCATAACCTAGGATCTCCTTTTATACACTAAGGTGTTCTTTACAAGATAACTACAAATCTTCTATAATATTAATCTTATACGTATCCTGCTATTTATATATAATATACGTATCTTTCTAACTATATAAAATACACACCAAATAAGTCAATACAAATCACTTGACACATCTTTATCACTTCAGCAATAGTATCTTCCTTTAGCAGTAGTAAGTTAGTCTAGCAGTACTAACTTTCCTTGTAGCAATACTAACTTGATTACTAGTGACAGTTGTAACTTGAATAGCGCTAACTCTCTGCTTGGCAGTACTAAAGTATGGAGACTTTTAATTCCCAACAACACAATCATAAGTTATATCTTTTATATAATAAGAGAAAGTACAAAATGAGAAAACTAAATCTTCTATTAACCAATGGGAGAGTTTTATTTTTAAATCAAGCCTCTTGATTGGACAACGAGAGTACAAATTAAATTAGTTTGGTCAAATTTATGAAAAATTTCATGCAGAAAAAAATGAAAACACGCGTGACCTTGTGAGCTATTCTTTAAAAAAATAAATAAATAAATAAATAAAATAAAAAATCAGAATTAAATATAAATACATGTTATATTTTTATTGGTTAATAAAACTTACAATCAAACCCTAAGTTTCTAATAAGAGACTAATCTTAAATTTTATGTTTATGAACTTAACTATATAAAATTTTCAATTTGCATAAATTTTAAAAACTTTATTTATTTAACAACCTCATGTGCTTTAATATTTTTATAAACAACTACTACTACTATTATTATTGGTATCATTATTGTTATTTAGTATTATAATTATAATGATAATTACTCCATCTCTTACAAAATAGTTAGACAAAAAATACAACCAATACACTTTTCAACCATTGAACTATCATCCAATCCTATTACACTCTCATTTGAATAACTGACACAAGAATAATAGGACTATTATTTTGGGATATATCACAAAATGAAAATGAGGACTATTATTTTGTGATGGAGAGAGTATTAAATTAATTGTAATACTAAAAATATCACTGACATCGCCACATGTTATTGATTATCAGTTTATATTACATTTTTCTTTCTTTATATGTAGGAGGATCATTCTACTATTCATGATATATATATTCCTCATGGCCAATATGGGTAAACATGGTTGAATCGCCGCCAATTGAGTATGTTTCTGAAATTTTATTAGTACAATTTCCGTCTGTTGATGGTTGATAAGAATATTGCTTGTGTCTTTAATTTTCGTTTTAGGCAAATACCAAGTACAAGCTGAAAGTGAAATATGCTGGTATCTTTAAGTTATCCAAGAACTCTAGTGGGAAGCGATATTGTTTTGGCTTTCAGAAATGTATCAAGATATATATATGGACAAAAGCTCATATAACTTGAAAGAACTATATGACGATCATAAACAGAATTATGCATTAACGAGCGACCCAGTTTTGTCAATTCATTTTGCTGACAAGTACGCCACACGAAAGTCTTATATTGAGCTTGATTCTAACGAGACATTCATGGTGATGCTTAACATGTATGAGAAAGAGAAAGAAATAGACAAACAATAATAGTGGCACAACTAATATTCAACAGAGGTAAAATATGTATTTATGCACATTAACATACAGCACACACATATATGTATGTAAGTAACGATGAAATAATATTTGGCATAGTGGTCGTCAAGATGAAGCAATTGGTGAGCCACATGGTGAGAAACATTGACAATTAAAATTATCCGATTTTTTTCATCCCCACCTCGCTCGTATTCTACCATCCCCAACCCTGTATCTTTCCCTTCCCTCATCATGACCTCTATAATCTCTTTTCCGGCCATACCTATCACCTCGATCTCGATATCTTTCCCTTCCCTCATCATGACCTCTATCATCTCGTTCTCGTTTTCGATTATGTGTATCATCATTACCTCCGTCAGGTTTTAGATCATGAAAGCTATCACCTCGATCCCAATATATTTCCTTTCCTGCATCATCATCTCTTTTTAGTTTTCTACGATCCCCAACCCTATATATTTCCCTTCCCTCGTCACGAACTCTGTAATCACTTTTTCGGCCATACCTATCACCTTGATCCCAATACATTTCCTTTCCCGCGTCATCATCAAAAGGTACATCTTTCCCAATATCCCATTCTCTCTCTAGTTTTCTACGATCCCCAACCGTATGTCTTTTTCTTTGCTCATCACGAACTCTTATCATTTGTCGGAAAATATACCCTATAGCAGCATTGCTATAACCGTAGACCTTATCGCATTGATTCTTGGCCTTTCGGAGGTCTTCGCCTTGCAATAAATAAACTGCATACAAACACCTTTCACCTTGTCCAACAACAAGAGGGGTGATTGAAGACCCGTTTAGGTGGTGGCCGCAAAGATCAAGCATGCGAGTGTTGTCATTATTATTCACAGCAGCAAGTAACACAAGAAGTTGATGCTTCTTATATCCAGCCTGCTGGTCACCGAAGTTGACGACATCAACAGCTACACCCCCCTCTTTTAACTTGGTTCCAAGTTTAGTATACTGATTGTCAGTATCACCAAGAGGACTGAAACAACACATACATATATAAGTGAACATACTAATAAAATAAAACTTTGATTAATATGAGGGGTTAAAAAGACATACCCTCCAGCAAACACAACCAGCCTTTTAAGAAGGTTTTCGTGTTTTTTATTCAGATGGAGCGAACCCGTCATGAGGGCAGTTACCAAGAGTGTATCACCGGCAACATTTACGAAACCTGGGCAACAAATAAAACTTGATAAATATACATACAACCTAAATTAAATAGTTAAAACTATAATTAAAGAAGCTAATAAGTACCACGAACTCTACTCATGATCAGTGAAAGGTCTTTAGTAGGTTCAACCACAACACAGGTTTGATATGAAGGAAAGACCCTATCATCTATTGCACTACGATTATTCTTACCACCCATTGCCAGAACGCCAACATAATTCTCCGGGTGAGACTGTAAAAAAGGGTATGCATTTATATTTATATATATAAAATAAAAAAAAAAAATTTAAAAGACCCTATATAATGTTAAATTAACTATTACCTGGAGGTACTTTTGACAGTAGACTTCAATAGCATCGATCTGAAGCAAGAACTCATATGATTTGGAGTGTCTCATCCAACTAGAAGTGTCCATACAAATCATTGTAACCTGAAGAAAAAAAATAGTTACTTTATAAGAAGGATTAAAACATAAACATCGTTATAACCAATAATTAATTAAAATCCAAGTGATCAATAAAATTACAAATGTTATAATGATAAACCCTAAATGAAATCCTAAGTCAGTTGTGCTACATTAACCAATCACAAACCCTGACCCTAATTAAACAATAAAATAAAATCAAAAAACGTGCATGCATGCAATTAAACCAATAAACAAATATAACATAAGCTAAACCAAATATCGCTTATTTGTACCTAGGTGTGTATGATTCGGCTCAATTAAAAAAAAACAATCAAATCAATCAACATCTAATGATGTACATACCTCATTCACCATGGTTATCGTTTGTTGAAGACAACGTTTATAAGTGTTGATTGAGAGGCTTCTTTTTTTTTCGTTTTCTTTTTAATTGAATCGGCTGGAACGTGGATTGAATGTGTATATTTATAATGTCCTCTTATTCTCAATGGGAATTGAAGTCGGTTCAATTTTATTTATTTATTTAATTTTTTTGGCCCATGTGATTTTATTATCTCGTGTAAGCTATGCCTACTTCTAAGACGATTATAGTTCAAATCCTAAACGTACTCAAGGGCATAAAGACCTGCAAAAACGTACACAGGGTTAGAAAAACAAAGAAGTTCAATAATTAACCACTCAAAGATAAATTAAATATCAAAACACACTTTTGTGATAACTTCAATCATTTTGGACAACAACTTCTATCTAGAACATGAAACATATATGCAAGGTTATTGATGAATCTACCTTTTATTAAACTATACAAAGAATTGCTTATAACGAAAAGGAATCAAGAATACAGTTGTTATCCTAAACATCAACTGTGATCTTATATATGTTTTTCACTTTTTATAGTTGCCAACAGTTATCACCTTGCACCAAAACCAATGAAAAACAATAGAATGAAGATTTAAAAGGAACTAGTTAAACGTTCATCTTTATAGCTAGGTTTGGAATTATTTGCTAATAATTTGAGGATGAGAAACATCTTATCGGACTTATCCCGAGTTCCAAGAATTTTGGAAATTAACTGAACTTGTGTTTGCAAACTCAATTTGTTGGATGCAACCCAAATCAAGGGGCAGAATATATATATATATATATATATATATATATATATATATATATATATATATATATATATATATATATATATATATATATATATATATATATATATATATATATCTGCTAGCAGTAGGATACTACCGACTTGGTGACTTTCCAAGGAGTATGATGCATGTCGAACAACTCATTCAGGTTTGAATCATATCTAGTACTTGTACTTGGTAGATTTGCATCATATTTTGTTAATCATTTTAATACACCACGTGGATATATTTTTTTTAACTCTAGATTTGCTTGTCGAACAACTACCGACTTGGTGACTTTCCAAGGAGTATGATGCATGTCGAACAACTCGTTCAGGTTTGAATCGTATCTAGTACTTGTACTTGGTGATTTTGCATCATATTTTGTTAATCATTTTAATACGAGTAAATTGCAAGAATCGTCCCTGTGGTTTGCCCAAATTGCAAATTTCGTCCCTGAATTTTTGAAAGTGTAGGCGGCCTCCCTGTGGGGAGTTTTTAGTTTCATTTTGGTCCCTGGCCAGGGACTAAACGTGAAATTTTGAGCAAACCACAAGGACCATTTCTGCAATGGCCAGGGACCAAAATGGAACTAAAAACTCTCCACAGGGAAGCCGCCTGCACTTTCGAAAACTCAAGGATGAAATCTGCAATTTGGGCAAACCACAGGGACGATTCTTGCAATTTACTCTTTTAATACACCATGTGGATATATTTTCTTTAACTCTATATTTGCTTGAGGGCAAGCAAAGTACAGGAAAATGAAGGAAAAGAAGAAGAAATGACGAATAAATGATGATTTATGCACATATGAAGATTCCCATATCAAGAACCGCCTTGGAAGCCTTTCAAAGACTAAGTTAATCAACAAATCAATGCTTTTAAGACCCAAGATGAAGAAAATATCAAGTTTTGTTGAAGAATGATGAACCACGGTCAAAAAAATGAACAAACCGGAAGCTAAAAACGAAAAAGACGAAAAAGTGTGTGTTGATCCATCCGATTAGGATGCTCTCCATCCAATTAGGATGGACTCCAACCGAATAGGATGGATGGTTTTTCTCATCCTAGTCGATCGACATGGCCCCGCATCCGATCGGTTGGACCAAACTGACTTTCCAAAGTTATTTTAATGCTTATTTAAATGTCATTAAGCCACAAATCCGGTCATATGGTCCTAATAACTCCTAAACCTGCACTTTTATGACACTTAGTGCCCAAGTTTCATATTTAGAGGCTAAGGGTTGATTTATACTATATATAGGAGTGCTTAGGCTTAGTTTTCATTGTGAAATTCTACCCTCCACCCTCAAGGACGAATTTTCACTAACCTATCTCTCCCAAAAGACCACAAACTTCTGCCAAATTTGTGTAGTATGTTCAAGGGCTGTTGAAGACGTTTGAATATAATTTTCCGGCTTGGTAGAACTATTGTAATCAATTGGTGGCTTAAGGGTTGCTATAAATCCTTCACCTTTGCCTATTGTACTTCATACTTTGGGTAAACTTTGTTACTTTTATATTTTAAGATGTTTTTTTATTGATATGATTGTTGAGATTCTGTGTTTGATTGAAATAACGATGGAGTAGTTTTGTTTACTTGTTTGGTTCATATGAGAACTTGTGATAAATGGATATTTGGATATTTGCAGTGTTTGTTTTTATTATGATGATAACATCATATTTGGTTAAATTGAAAATTGTCTTGTTTATTGTTTTGATTCATCATTGTTGAGTCTATATGTCGAAAGGATCCTCAATAGTGGTTGATTTCAATTCATTAGTCGACGAATGTTTTGGTCTTTTACTTTGTGACGATTTTATGAGAAACTAAATAAACTAAACAAGTAAAGGTTTAATTTAGATTATAGGTCGAAATACATCTTTTGAATATGGGTTCTAATCATCTTTCAAGTAAATGGAACTTCACGAATTAATAACATCAAAGTCTCTAGTTCTAAAGGATTCTTTGTTGAGTTGGTTTAGGCATAAGGCTCATGAAATGACCATTTGATTGAGGCTTATGCATATCTGATTTATAGAACACTAAACTATTATTTCTGGTTCTATAGGTCGTAAGGATTACCTTTCATAATATGTTTTTCAAACTAAACATCCTAATATTCATGTGATCATTTGTCCACACATGTATGCTTTTTGTGTGATTGTTCTTATATTGATTTTATTGTTGGTTTGATCCATGACAATCATAACCATCAACTTGTTACTTGGTTAAATAAACAAACAACACTTGAGTGCAACCTAAGTCTTTTGGGATGAACTTGATTTACCAACCCTTAACTACACATGACTAGGGTATACTTACTCGAATGTGTTCCTAGTTAACCGTTAATTCTTGTTTATAAATTTAAAGCTCGGTGGAAGCACATCAGATGTGGTTGTTTCAGGATGGTAATCAAGATTTAACATGGACTTTGTACCACTCATGTGTAGTTCATCATGTGTCTACAAAACGGGAACAAATATCTTCATGCTGGTGGAGAAAGACTATCCACCGTCAATAGGAACACTCACTTTGATGTTATGTAACAAACTCTTGGTGGATCAGCATAATGAGATGACAAGAGTACTTTTGAGGAAGATATTTATGCAGGCTGAAAGATCAATAAGATGAAATGTTTGGAAGAATCCTCTCATAGTAAAAGATTTAATTCAAGAAACCTGATGATTTGGAGGTAAATCACAAGTTTAGAAGAGGATTGTTGGGAATTAAAAGTCTTCATACTTAGTACTGCCAAGCCGAGAGTTAGTGTTGTTCAAGTTACAACTGCCAGTAATAATCAAGTAAGTATTGCTAGAAGGAAAATTAGTACTGTTAGACTAACTTACAACTGTTGAAGGAAGATACTACTACTCAAGTGATAAAGACGTGTCAAGTGATTTGTATTAACTTATTCAGTGTATGTTTTATATATTTAGAAAGATACGTATATTCTATATAAACAGAAATATACATATAAGATTAATATTGTAGAAGATTTGTAGTTATCTTCATGGATTTGTTCAAGGTCCTCATGTACAAGTTGAGACCCATTTGATTGATCGGCCAAAAATGCATAAACATGGTGGTAAGTTATCCTTAAAGTTTTGTCACACCCCGCCACGGCGGAAACGCGAGGATGTAACTTCATGGATATCATCACAACACCTGGTGTCTATATAGAGAACAACTACATGCACAAAAAATAGAGCAAAGTACATACACGAAGTGTTGTAACAATACCCCAAAACAAAACAACCAAAACAAAATCCGAAACAATACACAAATTCAAACATAGATGCTAAACCACTTCCAATGCAACTAAGGTCTCGTCTATCCACTTCCTTCTATCTTATCCTTAGAAAGCTCACCTGAAAATGATGCTTAAAACGTCAACATAATGTTGGTGAGATTCATAGGTTTAAGACTCAAACACACTAGGCAACCAAAATCACTGTGATTACAAAATATAGCTGGACAAATAATTACAGTTATCATATAGCTACATGCATTTTCAAGTCAATAATCACACACAGAGGCAACAACACTCATAAGGCAACCAATTGGACGGCTCGTGTCCTCCGACCATACAATGATTACAACAGGACGGCTCGTGTCCTCCGACCCCACAATGATTTCAACAGGACGGCTCGTGTCCTCCGACCCCAATAAACCACAATTAGGTCGCATGCGCGAGCAACAGGATAAGCATCCTCCTAATTGGAACACATAAACCATTAACGAGTAGGAGTATTACTCTCCAATTGGATACTCCCCCCAATTGGACCACACAGCATTATCATTACATTATACAATCCACATAATCTGGTACGAGTAGGAGTATTACTCTCCAATTGGATACTACCCCCCCCCCCCCAATTGGACCACATAAGCAAATAATCACACATAGCATGCATACGATAACATTATAAGTCCAAACTCTTTTGACACACACATAATCACAGTAACTTAAACAATTTAAGACAATCATCATTCCCATCCCAAGTTTAAAACAAGTAAAAATATGGGACTATGAACTCACCTTAAACTCCGCAGCTTCCACAAAAACAATTCACAATCTATAGCACACAAAAATAATCCACATTACACAAGGTCAAGCTAAAAGCTACAACCCATGTAATACACATATGATGGATGTCTAAGACTCATATGACCCACCATGGATCTCCTAGACACCAAACTAACCATTACCATAACTTAATACTCACTAAATCCCTTGCACACTAAAAATCAGAAAACACAGAATTTTTGGGTACATTCACTCACATAAAATCACGACAAATAAAGCTCAATAACTCACACCAAAAATTTACCATGGTCTCTCATAAGCATAAAAGTTAATCCCAGAAGGCCATGGACCAATAACACACACAAGTACTCATAAGAAATTCAAACTTGTCAACTACTCAAATTCGGATCTGAACGCACACAAAAAAGTTTAGATTTTTAATAATTACTTCCACAAGTTTTTATCGTGAATCCTTTTCGTGGTAGTCTAATATAACCTAATACTTAACTATTCCAGAAGGACTAGTCAAAATACCACTTTTACAACCACATGACACCCTCAAACCTTTACCCAAAATCTGTCCCGGTTTGACAGCTTTGACACCTTAACAAAGAAAAATCAAAAGACCGACTTCCGGACCTTAAAATCGATCGTGGCTGGACTTTTTGGAAAGCTCTTTCATTATAATTCAATTTAGACCTTAAATTCGTGACCTAACTCATCACCATCAGTTATTTACACTCACATCTTTACAGCCTTACAAATTTGTCCAAACCCTAACTCAATAACTAGCATGTTTTACGCTCAATTCTCTTAACCAATCATCATACTATTATGATTAATTGATCCCAACATGTTTAATAACATTAATTTACAGAAGTTAACACAAACCCTAATCTATCATACTTAATATTACATGAATTAGATTAATTAATCAATTAATTGAACATAGGGTTTAAAGATTTTACATTGATTCTTGATTATTGCTTGAAAACTATAAACCCTAAAATTTTCTCCTTGTTTCTCCTTGTGGTCGATTTTAATTTGCAGGAAAAATAGTTTTGGGAACCTTGATTTTGTATTTATATTATTTGGTGGATAATTACCTAACTTAGAGTTGTAATTGGGCTACAATTGGGTTTCCTTTTTTCCCTAAAAACCCTCTTGGCCGAATTTTTACATACACACATATATATATATATATATATATATTTTTTTTATTAATTTATTTATTAAACTAAAAACCTTATACTTTTCATATTTTATGTATTCTTATAACAAAACCTAACGTCTTTCGCGATAAACCTTAATTTTACGACAAACCGGAAAATATTCATTTTCAAAATAAAGTTTCCAAAATTAGATTTTCACACACTCCATAAGCATTTCTTTACAAAACAACATACCCGTAACTTACTAGTGCTCGATAACTTGAACGAAGACTCGTTACGCAAAAACACAAAAACACCAAAACTACACAAGTCATTTCTACACCACCAAGGTGATCAAAATGAACTTTTCCAAATTCCAAACTTTCCAAATCACAATAAAACAATTTAGGCAAAGGGATTTAGTGATAAAAATCACATATATCACTCATATATCACTTCAAACACCTAATACACACCAAACAAACGTCAACCGGGTCAAGACTATCAGTCAAACTGACCTGCTAAAACCACAATTGTTACATCACCCCCACTTAGGGAAATCGCGTCCCGAGATTTCAACTACACGAGTCACCACTCACAACAGCAAAAGAAAATTTATGGATATTTAAGCAGAATAATGCCACACCATAAAATCACAGAGAAAGAATCGCAAAAATGTGAACCGACTAAATACTCGAATTCACACAATAGAAAACATTTCGTCACTCCAACGATACACGCAAATAGATACACTCCCCGATCAATAACACCAATGATCAAAACGACTTCTCACAGGTAGGTACGATACCCCCAAACCAAATGAAAAGCCAAATGGTAACCGCAGGACGCACTCACAAATGACAGATACCCATAAAACAAACATTTATGAATACCCCACATCTAACTTCCACGATCAAAAATCCAACTACAAACGATCTACTTCACCAACCACATCAGCAAACAAATTTGGGTACATAAATTTCATCGGATCCTCACGTTCCCAAGTAAACTCAGGACCACACTTAGAATCCCACCATACCTTTACCAACGCTATCTCACCATACTTCAAACCCCTAACATCTCGATCCACAATCTCAACAGGTTTCTCGACAAAACGAAGAGTCTTGTCAACCTTACATTTATCTAATGGCACATGTAGACTAGCATCCGCCAACCACTTCTTTCCATTAGATACGGGAAACGTATCATGCACTCTACTTCACTCCTCAAACAAATTCAACCGATATGTCTCAAATCCAATCCTTTCCGTATATTTCAAATGGTCCTACGTATCTCGGTGCTAGCTTGCCTTTCTTACCGAAATGCACAACACCCTTTCAAGGAGATACTTTTAACCTCACAATATCACCAACACCAAACTCTAAGGGCTTACGGAAATAATCCACATAACTATTTTGGCGATCTCTTGCTGCCTTAAGTCTTTCCTTAATCGGAAAACCTTATTCGTAGTCTCTGGTTCTAGTTCAGGACCAATTAGTTGGCGTGTTCCAACCTTTGCCCATAGAACAGGTGACCTACATTACCTTCCATACACCTTTTCCCACGACACATACTCAATACTAGAATGATAATTGTTGATATAGGAGAACTTAGCTAAGGATAAATGTATACCCCGGCTTCCTCCAAAATCAAACACACCCATGCTCTCAGCTCACCATCCATCTCCTGATTTGTACGCTCACTTAGCTCACTCATTTAAGAACGATAAGCCGTACTCATCTTCATACGCTATCTCAAGGCTCCATAAAACATTTACCACATTCGCGGAGTAAGTATTTCATCTTGATATAAGCTGATTGATGCGACACCCCACGTCTCTCTACCAACTCATCAAATGAAATGTCTCACCAATTCCTTCTCAACAAAATCTCCAAGTATCTCTGACCGTTGCATCACCATAATAATCGTTGACATCAACACTCACCTTCAAGCGTATCAACCACTTGCTAAGGTAATAATACGTCTTATCCATTCTCGGATGTATCTTATACCTTGTATGATCGATGTCCTTAAGCTTCCTCTCCATGAAATCATTAGCGGGTCCGCAAAGTACAATCGTCCATCTTCATTCTTTTCCATTTACTGGTCTAAACCAAGTAATCATTCTTCTTACATGTTCTCATCCCTGAACCTCACTCTATAGACTGTCAATATCATCCTCTTAACTCCGAACTGAATTATCAAAATCATTGCTCACAAACACCTAAGTTTCACTCGTTCACTCCCGCTCAGCGCTCTTACCACGATGTCCGCTCTTCCTTGACGGTAACGAATCAGAAAATCGTAGTCACTGAGAAATTCCACACCCAACTTTTCTTCAACATATATTAACCTCTTGTCAAATATGTGCTAAAGATTCTTATGATCCGTGTAGATAACACTTCCTGCTCCATACAAATCTTATCTCCAAGTTCTATTTCCCAACTTTAAACCGTGTATCACACAGTTCCTCTTGTAGATCTTCCACCTCCGCGATGCCCACGCAATCCGAAGAACGTACATCTTGTAGCTAAATCTCTCACTCGAAAAACTTGGCAAACACCCTTTTCCTCTTCAACGAACAAATTGATAATCAAAACGACAATCTATCCTAAGTAAACGACGCGAACCATGAAACCAGTCGAACTAAAACGTATATTAACGAACTCAAAAGGGGTACGAATTACCGACTAACGAAGTAACGAACATCAAAATCAAAGTTAGAAAAAAAAAACACAATGAGAAATTTCCCCCCAATAAAAATAGACACGGATAAAATGTTCATGAACACCCATACAAAGAAAATATAAAATACACGTACTCATAAAACATCCACAAGCGTACCTCGACGAAAGAAACACTCGATGAACCAAATACATAACAAGTTTGGTAAATGAGAACCATAGACAGTTCTTATTCACGTACTCAACTTTCCCAAAAACAATTGAACACCGTTATTTTTTACATGACATATCTTAAACTTATACATTTTTATAAAATATATATAAACCATTTTATGTAAGACGTCAACATAACTATTTTTTTTCCACCCTTCATTTTCACCATAAAAATAATGGTTTCTAACAAATGACCTTGAGATACCCAAAACGAGTTTTAAAATACCATAAGGATTCCAACACAACCCTTTTATTGGATGCGAAAAAAAACACAGAAGAATCACATAATCAAAATAACCACCAAACGAATCTCATACCAGGGAACACTCACGCAAATACATTGCAAACCAAACGATGAACTTACAGACTCATTCGTACAACGATCAAACCAAAATCATAGAAAAAACACCGATACTAACAGGTCACAAAACATGTCACAAAATTTCAATTGGTGTGTGTAAATGAGGGATCAAATATCCACACCAACTCATCACGAACCAACAATACTTGAAGAATAATATAACATTCACCCGAGGAATGAATGCAAGGAATAACCAAAGAAACGAACCAGTATCCAACAAAACGAATTCGATTACCCAACACCTATCACGACGTCGAATAGAAAGAATATGGCATATGTACCATCATGGTACGAATAGGAATGCCTACCAAAGAATTAGGTATACAAACGGAGCGTCTAACAAACGAATCAACTTAAATACCACAACATAAGTACCCACCGATAATTGAGGTATCAACATAGATGGTAGGATAGAATCTTACCACCTACACACCCCAACATATAACGACTGCCCAAACGGTTAAGGGAATACTTCTCTAACCATACAGCCATCACCACCATGATATCACATACCATCTACCACAACATATAACAACAAACATCAATCAATGTACTAATGGTCACAAGTCCACGTGTGTGATACTCTTATTATTATGTTCGCGACCATAGTTATAAGCCTATTCCACACGCATACTTACTTCCAAAACCACACATCTCAATGATAACGCACATATACCACATAGCACCTAATACACCATGCAATCCATGCCATCATACTTGCAAGCCCACTTGTGTTATGACGCATGTATAATTATGTTGGCCACCATAATTATCTATGCCCCTTTTCATAAGTGTACTCCCTCCGATGACAACACATCATGCAAACAAACATGCAAACAAAAACAAAAGACGTCGCAAACAATCATCTCACATGGAACAATTCCAACGATCACGTAAACTCTATAATCAAAATTGCTTGGATAAGGTCGATCCAATATCCAAGAGTAATCACGCTCCAACATGGCTCCAGACGGAAAAAGACAATATACAAATTCCAAAACATAACACAAAACAAAAGACGTCGCATAATGACTCAACACCACTCTCGCACTTGCCTCCCCACTCAAATCGGTTAAACTTACTACTCGCTGTGGACTCCAAATCCGAATCCACATTATTCCATCCTAACTCCCCTTTTATCTTTACTCAAACACTCATTCCTATTTCCTATACGTTGAGAAAATCGAAAACATACAAAACCATCACTATTCTTTTTTTTCAATTCCACATGATTCACAAGCGCATACAAACCACGAGGTTTAGACTAAACCACATCTCCTTCCTAGGTGAAGTGAGGACACTACCAAGGGTATTTAGTAATGGCTCCATCTCCAGAAGTCACCTTGGTTCCAAACCTCTCCACTTCTTCTCCACCAACGTTTCCCATAATCGTCCTCTCCTTGTTCGAACATAGATACATGCTATCGGGAACTCAGATTCTGCAGTTAATCCGTTCCATCCCACCACTTCTCTTGCATCCGATAGCGACAACGGTTGTCCAACGAAGCATCTTACACGGAAGACGATATAATAAAGTCGATATATATAATACTACGTATATAGAATAGAATAGACGTCCGAATTTTTGGGTACATTCACTCACATAAAATCCCTTGCACACTAAAAATCAGAAAACGCAGAATTTTTGGGTACATTCACTCACATAAAATCACGACAAATAAAGCTCAATAACTCACACCAAAAATTTACCATGGTCTCTCATAAGCATAGAAGTTAATCCCAGAAGGCCATGTACCAATAACACACACAAGTACTCATAAGAAATTCAAACTTGTCAACTACTCAAATTCGGATCTAAACGCACACCAAAAAGTTTTGATTTTTAATAATTACTTCCACAAGTTTTTATCGCGAATCCTTTTCGTGGTAGTCTAATATAACCTAATACTTAACTATTCCAGAAGGACTAGTCAAAATACCACTTTTACAACCACGTGACACCCTCAAACCTTTACCCAAAATCTGTCCCGGTTTGACACCTTTGACACCTTAACAAAGAAAAATCAAAAGACCGACTTCCCGACCTTAAAATCGATCGTGGCTGGACTTTTTGGAAAGCTCTTTCATTATACTTCAATTTAGACCTAAAATTCGTGACCTAACTCATCACCATCAGTTATTTCACTCACATCTTTACAGCCTTACAAATTTGTCCAAACCCTAACTCAATAACTAGCATGTTTTACGCTCAATTCTCTTAACCAATCATCATACTATTATCATTAATTGATCCCAACATGTTTAATAACATTAATTTACATAAGTTAACACAAACCCTAATCCATCATACTTAATATTACATGAATTAGATTAATTAATCAATTAATTGAACATAGGGTTTAAATATTTTACCTTGATTCTTGATTATTGCTTGAAAACTATAAACCCTAAAATTTTCTCCTTGTTTCTCCTTGTGGTCGATTTTAATTTGCAGGAAAAATAGTTTTGGGAACCTGGATTTTGTATTTATATTATTTGGTGGATAATTACCTAACTTAGAGTTGTAATTGAGCTACAATTGAGTTTCCTTTTTTCCCTAAAAACCCTCTTGGCCGAATTTTTACATACATAAATATTTATTTATTTATTTTTTATTAATTTATTTATTACACTAAAAACCTCATACTTTTCATATTTTATGTATTCACATAACAAAACCTAACGTCTTTCGCGATAAACCTTAATTTTACGACAAACCGGAAAATATTCATTTTCAAAATAAAGTTTCCAAAAATAGATTTTCACACACTCCATAAGCATTTCTTTACAAAACAACATTCCCGTAACTTACTAGCGCTCGATAACTTGAACGAAGACTCGTTACGCAAAAACACAAAAACACCAAAACTACACAAGTCATTTCTACACCACCAAGGTGATCAAAATGAACTTTTTCAAATTCCAAACTTTCCAAATCACAATAAAACCATTTATCCAAAGGGATTTAGTGCTAAAACTCACCTATAGCACTCATATATCACTTCAAACACCTAATACACACCAAACAAACGTCAACCGAGTCAAGACTATCAGTCAAACTGACCTGCTAAGACCACAGTTGTTACAAGTTTCATAGCTAATACCACACATTTTGTTTAAATGAAATGCTATCCTAAATTCCACATAAAAATCAACTTGGTTAAAGAATTAAACCGTATATGTTTGATAATAAATAGAGTGCAGGAGTGGTGTAGATGATAGACCATGCTCGCTAGTCGCTACTTAGTGAAACCTCTACCAGCTAGCTACCTTCATCAATTGCGACTAGCATGACTTTGAATGCTAATTCAATAAATAAATTTGTTCGGTAGCGAAGTTGGGCTTCATTTACTGATATTGCACGGGGCTCACATCACATTGTACTTAATTATTTTTAACAAAAAAAGCTAAAATGTAGAGTAATATGAATCTTACAAAAATTATTAAATTTGTATTATCATATATAATTTTAAAAGATTAAACACATAAATTCAATCAGAGGTAACAAAAAGCATGGATCATGAAGACCATGGTAGTACAACAAAGAGAGGAAGAGATTGGATTTGTTTTTGTTGTGCTCTCATCTTGCCCATTAAAAGTGCCATAGTGGCAATCCTTGTAAATTAAAAGGGTGAAAATGCTTCCCTTACATTTGGCAATAAATGAACATCTTTTTCTATTTTGTTTCGAAGGAAGATGGACAAGGACAAAATAATCCAAGTAATGTAACCATAAACTTCGTAAATCATATTGATTGATAATTTAAAATTTACAATACTTGTTAATAACACAAAGTTGAAATGGTTCATTAAAAGAAGACATTATACATGGTCTAAGATGGGATATAATAAAGACCATGGATCATGAAGACCAAAGAAAAAGAAAAGATTATAGGTTTTGTAATCTTAGAAAACATTATATACTGTAATATTTGTTGCAATGGGTTGATTGAGCATATTTGTAAGTAATATGTGTTTTAATGGTATATAGCAGTTGTTAAATAACGACTATGTGTTTCGTACAAATATTTGTTTGTTTTTTTTTGGAAATTTGTGGTAAAACCGTTAGAAATTATAGTGTGAAAATCGTTGAAAAACTCTGGCAAAAAAACCACGAATATTTGTGAAAAATGGTTACTAGAAACGGTGAGAAATTTCGTGAGAAATCTGTGGGAGAAATTGTAGTGTGAAAATCGTTGAAAAATTGTGGCAAAAAAAACCACGAATATGTGTAAAAAATGGCTACTAGAAACTGTGGGAAATTTCGTGAGAAATATATGGGAAAATAATAGTGTGAAAATCGTTGGAAATCAGTGGCAAAAAAACCACGAATATGTGTGAAAAATGACTACTAGAAAATGTGAGAAATTCGTAAGAAATTTGTGGGAAATTAAACCCACGGATTATCCACGGTAATATTTGTGGGAAAATAGTCAACGCCCGTGGGAATTCTCGTGGGAAATTATTTACCAACGGGGTTTTTACACACGGAACGAATCCGTGTGAAATCTGTGGATAACGGCCATTTTACACTGATTTTCCCACAGATTTGGTCGTGGGTAAAACCAGTTTTTGTAGTAGTGGAATAAAGTCCAAAAATAAGAAGCATGGTCCATGTTTTATTATTTTTTTTTTTTTTCCAGTTCATCATCTTATTAACATTACATCTTGCAGTTCTATCACCAAATCGCTTTGTGAAATACGATATTTGATTAATTCTCGTTTTGACGACTTCCTTAAGCCACATACTAAAACGAATGTATTGAGTAAGTTTGTATGTCATTTTCTTTCTTTTTCACCTAAGCCATATTGTCTTACATACAGCTTATATGTCTATTCGCTGATTTATGTACAAGTTTTTTACTTTCTTACAACTCATGTCTAATTGCTATAAATTTGAACAACTACCGATGGTTTAGGAGAGAGCATTTATTTTGACCTATCAATAGTCTGTGTAAACTCACTTTGTCTGCAGGCAAATGTGATGTTGATTTATGTAACATAAAAAGTGTGATTTGGATGTTCATAATTTTAGTTTTAAATTAATATTGCTCAGCTTTTGACAGTAAGCAATGGTGTATTTTTGTGTGTCGTATGCTATCTCGCCTAAAAGTAACATACATACATCCATCCTCATTTATTTATATATCATTTGAGAGAATTAAATGCTAGTCACCTAAATAATTGATTCTTATTAAAGCATACTCCCTCAATATACCTCTTTTTAACAACGAAACACACGTACATACAATCAACACAATTTATCATTCACCATGTTTAGCCCGAAGTGTTAGTCACACAACACTACTGTTTGTTCAAAAAATATATTCAAACAGAAACCCAAATACAACTCGGAACGATGCACATCTCAAACTCATCTTTGTTTATTCCGTTGTACGATACAAAAGCAAAAAAACCTTTCTTTCATTGTTAAAATTAGTGATCTCGGAATGAGATAAGCTTCTTAAATATGATTCATCTCATTTTGCCTATTCAACTTTGATAATACTTGCAATCACCGGAAATATTAACGAAATATCATTAGAACATAAATCTTATGACACCGTTGATCTCAGATCAAAAAAGAAATGCAAGTGTTCTTTATTTGAAAATTTAATATAGAAAAAGCAAACCTCCATCAGCTTTGCTTCACTACTAGGGTGAAGATAACAGCCTATGTCGTGCTCCCTTTGAATGAGCTGCTCTGCCTGAAATTCCCAAATAAATGCTTATAATTTAAAAAAATAAAGTAATGATTTAAAGAGTAGGAAGTGCAGAAATTTACTAGGGGCATATATTCTGAACAAGAAACTTCTTGGCTCGTCCATTCATACGCCTTTCGTGAATAATATTTTGATATCTCTTGAATCATGAAACTTTCAAATTTGTTCTCATAATATTCCAATTTGCCCATTCCCAATTCTACAAATGTATATACTACGTCCCATAGTAAAGCTAGGCCAATATGCCCGCCGTCACGATCTTGATCAATCTGGTTATAAATGTAAAATATATTATTTTCAAAGAAAAGTTAGATAATCATATTGTAGAGAATCAAAAGGTGAAAAGCATACCATGGAGAATGCAGAAGCACGCACTTTAGAACACAACTCATCAGAGACCTATCAAAACATAGCTTGAATTATTTAGCTTAAATGGCTTTGTTACTAATCGAAAAATTATAAGATGCTTGAACCAGCCATCTTTTTCATTTTTATATAGAACAAAACAATAATTTTGTGGCTATTGTACAATGAAGTCAAATAGTTGCAGAGACAGATTATAGTAGAGTGAACTAAGATAATCTTTGTAAACAAATTAATAACAACTTTTGATATCTTAAATATTATACCATATTACGGAAAGTGAGCATCCCTTCTTCTTTAAGAGGAGGAAGATTATTGTCGGGGATGTAATATCGATCAAGATAGCTGAAGATTCGGGAAAGCGATTGGACCATTACTTTGTGGTTAGACCATCTTCTTACAAAGTCTTTCAACAAGAATTCACCATTCTTGTCGCTCAAAGAAGAAAAAACCTGCATCAAATACATTTTCTGTTAATTCTAGACAAAAGTAAAGATCATAGGAGCTTAACATTGTTTTTACATCGTGTATGAATACACAATTCATAAAAACTTATAAACAATACAATACATCGAATATAAGCAAAAACTTAATTTGTTTTACCTTTAAATTGAGGTAATCTTATTCAAAGACCTTCTTATACCGTTCATGCAACTCTGAAGAGTTTGTTTCATTTCCGAGACCACCTATTTCAACAATGAAAGGAAGATTCTTTGCTTGTGTATCATACAATAACAACATAAACAAAGATGGGTTTGAGACTATGCATTGGCGTGAGTTCCGTTGGAGTTGTTTTTGTTTGAATATATTTCTTGAACTCATAGTAGTGACTGTGTGACTAACACTTGGGGCTAACATACTACTACGTAATAGGAAGATGTGGTGTTTGTTTTCTATGATAAAAAGATGGTGGCTGTGTGTTTTTTTAGAGAGAAAACTATATATACTTAGGTTTTGTATGTTTTTAGGGTTGCTTGTAGAGTATTTTTTAAGGGTTTTTATAGTGGTGAAGGTGGGGTTTTGAGATGTTTAGTGTGGGAAGGGTGAAAAGGTGAGGCGTTGGATTGGGAAGTGAATGGACGGTGGATTAAGAGGTTTAGGATCGTGATCCGTGTGATGTGCTTTCTATGTGATTGTATTGTGAAGCCTGTATCAAGAAATGAAGCCCTACATCACTACCTAACGAATTTATTGAATTAGCATTCAAAGTCTTGCTAGTCACAATTGATGAAGATAACTGTTAAACGTTTCAATATGTAGCAAGCAGGTCCTCATCTACACCTACACCACTCTTGCGCTTAATTTATTATCAAACACGATTTAGTTATTTAACCAAGTTAATCTTCAAAGTGGAATTTAGGCTAGCATTTCCTTCTAATTTTATGTGGTATTAACTAATGGAATATCATGATTTCTATTACTGGTGTTTTCATATGTATATGGGGAAGCCGAGTTTTTTATGTTGTCATGTACGTGGCCTAGCCGAAATGCAAGTTTATCCCAAGTTTTTTTTTTTTTTTTTTTTTTTTTTTTTTTTTTTTTTTTCTCTCTCTCTCCAAACAATGTTTGAACCATGATTTCCGATGAAACTTTAGGGGCAACTTACCACTAGGTCATTTTGGAGATGATTACTACTATAAATCAACAAAACATGTCCGCGAGAAAATAAAGTCTGCTTAAATGACAAAAAAATCTTAGGTTTGTAAATTTACTATTCACATTTCATTATTGCTCACATAATCGCTAGCTCCATGCTATACAGGGAAATTTTGACTTGAAAAGACAAAGCTTGCTTCTTGCTAACATAAAAGATTATTTTTGTAACAAAAGCTAACTAACTTGTACGATTATAATCAGCCAAATAAGCAACCCCATAAGCTAACAATACCTATAGTTTTTTTTTCTTTTTTTTTAGTGTCTTGAATCAACAAAATTGTAGATATGTCTTAAAGCAAGAAGCAAGCTTTGTCTTTTCAAGTCAAAATTTCCCAATATAGCATGGAGCTAGTGATTATGTGAGCAATAACGAAATGTTAAAAACCTTAGATCTTTTCTCATTTAAGCTTGCTTTATTTTCGACATGTTTTGTTGGATTTATTGAAGTAGTCATCTCTAAAGTAACCTTGTAAGTTATCCTTAAAGTTTCATAGCTAATACCACACATTTTATTTAAATGAAATGCTATCCTTAATTCCACATAAAAATCAACTTGGTTAAAGAATTAAACCATATATGTTTGATAATAAATAGAGTGCAGGAATGGTGTAGATGATAGACCATGCTCGCTAGTCGCTACCTAGTGAAACCTCTACCAGCTAGCTACCTTCATCAATTGTGACTAGCATGACTTTGAATGCTAATTCAATAAATAAATTTGTTAGGTAGTGAAGTTGGGCTTCATTTGCTGATATTGGCTTTGCACAGGGTTCACATCACATTGTACTTAATTATTTTTAACAAAAAAAGCTAAAATGTAGAGTAATATGAATCTTACAAAAATATTAACTTTGTATTATCATATATAATTTTAAAAGATTAAACACATAAATTCAATCAGAGGTAACAAAAAGCAGTAGTGATACTGATAAAGAGTATCATAAACCTGAAAGCAAGATAATGTTTACTACAATCAAGTTCTATCAAACATCATCAATATGTTCAGAAGTTCATGGTTCTCCAAATAGTACTATATATTGTCTCTAAAAGTGGTACTCTTGATTTAGAACTTACATTGCTGCACCAAAGCTAATGTACCCAAACAAGTCATCTACCAGTTCTTTCCAACATGAGCCAATAATTAGTGTTAATTAGTTTGATTTTGATTCTTACCCTTGTATGAGGCTGGTTTAATAAATTACCTCTATCCGAAGTGTAGTTGAGACGTGTTTACCTTTTCAAAATCATGTAAGAGGTGAACTCGAGTAATGGCGAGTCAAAGCTTAAGATATTTTGACCACATCATCATGTATGTACCGGTCTAGTTGTCTCTTTTTACCATATTAAAACTTAAACAAAAACTTTGAATCTTCACCATAAGACAGTTCACCATTTTACCACCTAATTTTTTCAAAAAGTTCTGGTATGAATAACTTTTTTGGGTAAAAGGTCAACGATCCGGTAAATATATTACTCCAAAAAACGTTTAAGTACAACGGATATGGGTGAATCCCATATCTCAGCCCGTTACATAGGCGAAAAGCTTACATAACAAGATACTTCCTATTTTCAAAACAAGAAAACAAACCATTACTCACATGATAGTATTGACTCTGACAAAATATAAACTACTTCCTACGACCTTGGAGATTAAAACCATAAATGGCATTAAGAGCATCCAATTCCCCTGGAAGATCATAAATTTGCTTCGAATAGTCATCATAGTCATACTCATCTTCACGCTCATCACCACCACCAAAAAGATTTGCTGATTCGTCGAACGTGTTAAGAACCTCTTCCTCCTCACTATCAGAAACCACAACCTCACCCACCTTTGAAAATGGGTTAACCCTCTTAGTGATAGAGGTAGACGGAATAGGATGACCAGCATCATCCACAAGAGTAGCTTTCCCATCGATCAGTAGCTTTTCAAGCTTACTAATTTTCTCAACAATAGGAGTAGAACCAACCTCCATTGTTCCCATAGAATCACTTACAAACGGTTGTTGCATATCACTCACAAGAGGGACTTGTGATGAAGTACCAGTCTTTACCGACTCATCCTTATTAACTTCCATTGTATTGCCAGCATCCACATCCAAGTTAGTAACACCCTTAGGAATACCAAAGACATCTGTATCATCCATAACAAGAGCGTCAAACTGATTAGAGGTTGTGATCTTGGTTCCACTTGTACTAGCCACATCAGAAGCCTTCTTCTTAGTTCCATCCACCTTCTTTGGTTCAGGAGGGTTCTTTTTGGGTTGATAATGAAATTGCTTACCCACAACAGGTTTAGTAAAACCTCATTTACCCTGAGTTGTAGAACCACCTTGTTTACCTTTTCTTTTGTTATTGACAGCCGTGAAACCATCATTAACCGGCATAGTAGGTTGAACTGGTGGAGCAACAACTTTCGGACAATCACTAATAGTATGGCCAAAAACCTTACACTTATCACAGCGCGGTGGTTTCCACTCGTATTCAACTCGAATCTTCTCAATAGTCGAACCCGTACCATCAAGTAAAGGTATCTCAACAGTAATGTTATCCCTAAGCACCTCATCCGACTTTACTTCAATCATGCATCTAGCAAAGCTACTACGGCCCCACGATTCTTTGCACATTTGGCTGGTAAAAGCATCTAATCTTTTGGGTGTCCCAATCAAAGTAGCAAGAAGACTAATCCCGTCCTCCGAAAACATAGCTAAAGGAACATCATGGAATTTAACCCACACCGGAATGTTAGTCAAATCCTCTTTAAGCAAGTTTGTGTTCAATGTCCATGGTTTAAGAACAATAGAAACATTGCGAATCAAACAAGGACCATTATCAAGAACATCATCGTCACCTTTCTTCGAGTTAAACTTGAAGAAAAAGAAACCCTTAGCATTCATCATAACCTTTTGTAAACCATACTTAGACCACGCATTGCGAACATAATAATAAGTTAACTAAGCAACAAAAGAATAATAAGTTAACCAAGTTTTTGTGTGAATTCAATGAACCAACCATCTCTATGTCACTTCTTTAGACCTCAACTACATTCATTATTAGACGACTATTCATTTTGTTGACTGCATGAGATACGTCTGAGATAGCATGTGTATTTACTAAATACATAGCTTTGATAATAAGCAACATAATCCAAAACCCTAATGGACCCAAACCATTATTGGGTTTGGGCAAACTAACCTATCTAACACTCCCCACAGTTTGAACGGGGGTATTCGAACCTTCAAATTGGCGCGAAAATCCATAAACAAAGCAGCTGGAAGTCCCTTAGTAATTAGGTTTGGGCCAACTAATAGTCATCTAATATTCACATCAATACCGAGGGAGTGAGTGATAGCTTAAACTTAGTGGACAAGTTTAGAGGCCCCTAAACCTTTTCATTAAAAACTGATATACGACACATATTACATCCTCAATCCCTAAAAGTATTTTTCCTCTCCCTTTGTGCATACACATTCGGCAGCATGAAGAAAAAAACCCAAAAGGGTTGTTTGTCTTATTCGTTTCAAAGAGAAAACAATTACGTACGTATGCATGCATGCTATATACATGTGATATACATGCATGATGCATCCATAAAGTAGTCTCATGCGTGTATAACCACATGCATGAATATGTAAAATCCCTTTTCTTCGTAGTTGTGTAATCGGCTATTATATTCCCCTTGTGGGATTCGATCAACACAAAACCAAAACAAGAACACCGTGTTCCGTTGTTTATTCGTGAAGCAACACTAGCATCCTAGGCGTGACGTGTAGTGTTTAATCATTAATCTTTAATGATTAATTAAAGGTTAGTAATTTTATGTGTTTATTTTATTGTTAATCCACAACATCTAACTAGATCCATCCGCTGCGTACACGTAGTATTGATGGTTATATCAATATGAAATCCTAACACGCGTCACATTTTCTATCACCTATGAATATGGTCCAAAAATAAGAAGCATGGTCCATGTCTTTTTTTTTTCTTCCAGTTAATCATCTTATTAACATTACCTCTTGCAGCTCTACACCAAATTGCTTTTGTGAAATACGATTTTTGATTGCTTCTTGTTTTGACGACTTCCTTAAGCCACATACTAAAATGAATGTATTGAGTAAGTTTGTATGTCATTTTCTTTCTTTTTCACCTAACCCATATTGTCTTACATACAGCTTATATGTAATTAAATCGACAAAATTGTACATATGTGCTGAGGCAAGAATTGAAGCAAGCTGAGAATGATGTGTATTTATTTAATCGAAACTTTTAGGGACAACTTTTTTAAGAATTGATGTAAACAATGTCTGTATCTTACCTGCTAACCCTGTAATTCTGTTTTTTTAGCTTTATGTTACACTTTTGCTTCTTGCATTAGTAGCGTATTGATTTTGCTACACCAAGCTTTGTTTGGTATTTTGGTCTTCATTTACAAAGCAAAACAAACCAGAGAACTTGAGGCAACTACTTATCTACTCGTATCGAGCAAACAGTTGAGTGACTTATTCCAAACTTCTTAAATAGGATTCATCTCATTTTGCCTATTCAACTTTGATATTACTTGCAGTCACTAGAAGTATTAACGAAATATCATTTTAGCAGAGATCTTATGACTCCATAACTCAATTAACCCACACTGTCTTCGCCATTGACTCCTAATTAGACATTAAAACACATGTTTTCATGTAATCCATAATCAGTACAACAATTGTGAGTAGTTCGGTTTGCATTTCCTAAATACAACTTTCTTCTCTAGTAGCAAAAGATTAACATCACTAATCCTTCCCGATATTCCGGTTTAATTTCCATTTCATCATCTTATTTAAGGTTACTTCACAATGCAGCTATATCTCCAAATTATACATATTTCTTGAATCAACAAAATGGGGTTTAATTTCCGTACGATTATGACCAGCCAAACAAGCAACCCCATAAACAATACCTATAGTTTCTTTTTTTTTTTTTTAAATCTTGAATCAACAAAATTGTACATATGTCTTGCGGCAAGAAGCAAGCTTTTTCTTTTCAAGTCAAAAGTTCCAATATAGCATGGAGCTAGCAATTATGTGTGGAATAGTGAAACGTGAATAGTAACTTTATAAACCTAAGTTTTTTGTCATTTAAGCTGGCTTTATTTTCTCGCAGACATGTTTTCCGGATTTATAGAATTAATCATCTCCAAAGTGACCTAGTGGTATGTTGCCCCTAAAGTTTCATCGGAAATCATGGTTCAAACATTGTATGGTTAAAAAACATTGGGATAAGAAAACTATATTTTGGCTAGGCCACATACATGACAACAGAAAAAACTCTGCTTCCCCATATAACATGGATAAGAATCCTTTTTCTTTTATCAGCTTTTAATCTAAACCTTCTTGATGATACATCATATACATATGAAACACCACTATTTTTATTGGAATCATGATATACCATTAGCTAATACCACATAAATTTAGAAGGAAATGCTAGCCTCAATTCCACATTGAAGATTAACTTGGTTAAATAATTAAACCATGTTTGATAATAAATTTAGTGCTAGAGTGGTGTAGAGCGTAGATTAGGACCTTGCTTCCTACATTGACTAGCAAGACTTTCAATGCTAATTCAATACATTCGTTTGGTAGTAAAGTTGGGCTTCATTTACTAAACCTAAGTATATATATCACAAGTTATTAGGACACTCGCAGTCATGATTCCGAAATCGTCCATACCTCCGAAATCCACCAATAATATCATTCCACCTCATTTCACCTCATTCATAATTTTTTCATACCTCCCAACCCCATTTTAGTGGCAACCATGCCTTTTTCATACCTTCCAATTTTTTTTTCTTTTTCCCTCCAAAGTCCCAATCCATTAATGCCCAACGGTTACTTTTTGCATTGAAAAGCTCATGCCTCCGAAGCAATATTTGTCGTTGAAGTCTTGCCGTTCACCATGCCGGCTAGGTGGCAGCAGTGTTCACCGCCGGCATCACCTTGCCGTTGGGTGATACCGCTGCCATTGCCACCCTTCTTAGTTGCCCTAAAAAACACATGCCTCCATTTTCTTTTGTTTCTCTCTAAAAAACACAGCCACCATCTTTTTCTAAAACAAACACCATATCTTCTATTAGTATGTTAGAATCAAGTGTTGGTCACACAATCACGTAGTAAAAAAAAATAATAAAAACCCAACTTTTCGTTAGAATCCATTAGTATGTTAGGGGCTTGGCAGTGGGTGCGGGGAGGCACGGCACGGTGCCCTTCCCCTGCGGGAACACCGCCGCCGGTGCCTCCACACCGCACGGTAGCCTTCACGCACGGCAAGTCTTCACGCACGGGGAGGGGAGAAAAATTCGAACGTTGGGGCTTTGTTACCGTTGGATTGGAACGTTGGGTTTTGTTTTTAATTTTTTTTATTGATCTGTGTGTGTTTGTGTGACAACCGGCAGTTTAGGGAGCTATTTTAAAAACCCGCATTACAATTTAAGTTCGTTTATAATTTCTATTTGAAATTTTCATTTCACAACGAACTTGTAAGACCTATTTTATGGATATTTTTAATTAATGACGTTATGGAATTCGTGAATTATGTTCATAATTCATTTTTGATTATATGATCGGTGATGTATATTTGAATTCTCACTTGGTACTACGTTGACTTTGGCACTAGGATTACCTAACGTCAGTTTTATGATTCGTCTTACGAGTCCGATTATATTTTTAATTAATTACGAGATGTTCTCGAGTGATATTGAAGTTTTAAAATGAGTTCGGGTTCGGGCCACATGTTTTTACAATTACCCGCGTTACCCGCTCCACCGTAATAATAATAATAATATTATTATTATTATTATTATTATTATTATTATTATTATTATTATTATTATTATTATTATTATTATTATTATAAACTTTTATAAAAAAAAAATAAATAATAAAAAGGTGATAAGGGGTGTTGGGTCCGGTTTTTACACACACACAAACACTCACTCTTTATTCATTCCATCTCTCTCTTCCCCACTCATCTCCCCCATCAATTTAACCCTAGCCGCCGGACGTAAAATCCGGCCACCACCGCCGTGTTACCGACCACCCAACAAAACAAACACCACCATTCTATCCCTCTCTTCCCCCTCTTTCATTTGATATAAGATACTCACCCTAGAACCATCATTAACACCATCAATCTTGTACAAATTCGTTCGAACTTTTAATAGTTTTCTAGATCCGTGCTTTTGGAGGTCTAAGAAGGTGAGAAGGAGCCATTTTTGGGTTTTGGGAGCCACGATTTGGCTTTTATCTGTGGCTACACGGATTATATTGTCGAGAATCGAACTAATCTTTAATGGAAATGATGTTTTAGTGATTAAAAGTTGGTTTCGTATCCGGGTTTCATGGTTTGGGTCGTGGTTGACTCGGAACCGAGAGCAAGCTCTCGGCTTATTATTTTGATTCGAAGCCTCGTATGGCTTTGGTTCTTGGTGATGATTGATTAGTTGTTGTCGAGGGTGTTATGTACCTCGATCCGAGCTAGCCGAGACCCTTGTGGTCTCGGGGTTTCGTTTGCGCTCGTATGGCCATGCCGAGACCCTCATGGGGTTCTCGATTAGTTGTGATTTGAGCCTTGGCTCGTATGATTATTGTGGTTCGACCCTTGTGGGTCGCGGCATTTAGCCGCATATAGTTATTGTTGCCGATTGACCATTGGGTCGATTAGGCCTATTGGTTACTTGTTATGCTCTTGCGAGCTAGGTGCTCTTGTGTGTTTGGTTCGAGTCCTAGTGACTCACGGTTCGGAGCCGAGACTCAAGTGAGTCGAGGGCTCGGGTCGGCTTGGTAAACCGACCCACACATTAACTTGGTTAATGTTATATTCTTGTTATAATTGTGAACTTATTGGTTATATTGTTGTGATATTTCTTTCGGCCGAATACTTTGGTTGAGTCGAGACCATTGTGGTCTCGACATGGGATATAATTATTGGTAATTGAGGAGTTGTTGACGAAAGTGATTGGGGACCGATTGTGAGACGGTCGTTAGATTGACGGAGATAGGTTAGTCGGGTGCCGTAGTCGGACCCTATTGTTGTAGCCCGTGGTTTGAGATTGTGATTGGACGGAGATTTGTTATTTATGACTTTTGCTTATTATTGAACTTGGACAATGAGCCGAGAGTCATGACTCGGACATATGACCATTTCGTATAACTCAATAACTATTAAAATTGAAACGAGAATAATAAAACTCGTAATAATAATTATTGATAATATGAACGTTTATATGAAAGTATATACGTGAATAACGTATATATAACTATATAAGCGCGTATATTAATAATAATAATAATCACGAGTCGTATTATAAATAATACGATTAGATATATATTAGGCTACGAAAGTAGCGTAATATTATTAAACGTATTACTATTATAAAAATTGTGTTATAAAACGGGAAACTCCCGACAATTATGAAACGTTTAATAAAATGTCATTTCGGATATATAACGGATAAACTTATTGAGTTAGGCGAAATTGTTGTCACTCGGGTCCAGGTAAGTTACTATTTGTGACGTTCGTGTTGTCACGGATATATTACGACTAATATGGACGTTTTCTATAATTAAATAACTCTTAACCGTAAGGTTGAGCCGGGTTATTTGGCTATATGAAACGAGTATATTAGTGGGCATCGTATCCTACGACGCCCATAGGTTGTAGTATATGTAAAGTGTAATAGATTGCGAGTGTATATATCGGGAAATCTGGCCAATTTGACGATATATATGAGGAATTTATTAAACTATGATATATACTATATAGTAATTATGTGCTATGTGCTTTAGGTTGGGTGTAATCTTGGAACGGTATGTTACGTAAATAAATATGAGGATTATCAAATCGACGGATTTGGTAAACTTTGGCGATTTATTTAAATGATATATTGGGCTAATATTAGATCTATAGTTTATTTATCTTTCTATATGTGATCTCTCTTTGGTTTGTTTTGAGTCGACCCACCACCCGTATGGATACCAAACGCAAACACACCAAACTAATACGAAATGGATTTTCGGAAATAAAACGGATTCTCGTCCGGGTTTGGGAATATTATATATTTGAGGAAATGATTTCTGAAAGAGTTAATATTGTTAGGTCGTGCCAAGTCCGTAGTTGCTGTTTCGTGAGTTATCATACATCTTATTTCTACCTACCTCGTCTTGCTATTTTCTGGACTTGAGGTGAGTCATAGCCCCACTTTTTACTCTTGAACTATGTTTTCAATACTTGGGGTGAGAAACGTGCAAATTATTTTATGTGGACTATTATCGCTTTTATATTTTTTCTAAAACTTGCTATGCGTATGGACTAGGATGGATTGTCAACTTTAGTCACACCTTTTGTGTGTACTATTCAAGGTTGGCTTATTTGGTTATTGGTGGATTGTCAGCTTTAGTCACATATATGTTATGTGTACTATTCAAGGTTGGCTTATTTGGTTATTTGGAATTGTCAGCTTTAGTCACATATATGTTGTGTGTACTATTCAAGGTTGACTTATTTAGATACTGTAGTGTGCACCTATAGGTTATTAATACTTCGGAGGTTATCCGAGTTATTATTGGTATTGCGGGGGCTACCCGAATATCTATGTTAATACGGAAGGGTATCCGTGTGTTTTGTTAGTACGGAAGGGTATCCGTGTGTTTTGTTGGAGCGGAGGGTATCCGCAGGCTTTTAGCGAATCCTTAGTCTAGCTAGCAAGCGTTTTGCGTATATGTCCACTATATTATTAGTTGAATTTAAACCTATGATCTCACCAGCGAAAGCTGACTTTTAGCACGTTTTCTCAGGTAATTAAGTGTTGAGGTGCATGCTTGGATTGGAGGGCTCGGCCAAGGCACTCGATTTATGGATCTATTTTTCTAAACTCTGATAATTAAATTTGGACCTATTCTTATTTTATTTTGGGCCTGACTCTGAATGATGTTGGGATAAATGTAAACCTTAAAACCCCGTTTTGGTTGTGTTTTTACTATGTTTACTTTATCTCGTTCTGTATTGTCTTGTGTTGGATACCAATCCCCGTAGCACTCCGAAAGCTTGTTGAGTCTTCCGCTGTATCAAATTTTGGGGGTGTTACAGATTGGTATCAGAGCCAAGGTTATAGAGAACTAGGTAAATAAACGCCTAAACTATAACCGTATTTTTATAGAAAATGATCCTTGACCACCGCCCGCCAGCCCGCCAAGCCGAAGTATCTTCTATTATTTGAGGTACTATGAGATATTTGAGATGATTTGAGGTTATGGATTTTAGTAATAAGATGGCGTTCTCGAGGATTTAAATGGTCTATATGTTTTATAAACATTTTAGTAATGCGGTGTTTGAAATTCTTTTATTAAGATTATATATGGAATTATTTGATGGGTATATTTGGTATGGTTTTATGAGTTGTGATTTAAGTTGTTTTGAAACACTTACACCTACCCTACGCCGTTGTCACAGACTATGGCCTCCCATATGCCCGATGTCGTCGAGGACATTCTTACTGCACCTGTTTTACCTGCACAGTTCACTATGGCATCTGATGACCCTTACCAGATGGCCATGTCTTCAGCTATTGTATCACAGGCAGCTTCTACTTCAGCACTACCTGCTGCATCTACGCAGGGACCCTCATCTTCTCTAGGGCTCCCTGGTACATCGAGGCAGCTTACTCTTCATCAGGCTTTGGCTCGTGTGGCACCACGCTTTGCCCATCGAGCTACGGCACGCATGTCGGTACGCCCTACTCCATCACCTTTACAGATTGATGCTCATTCTCTTCTGTCTGAGGCGCCACCCACATCATTACGTCGTCGTCCTAGATCACCTACTACATCTTCACATGGTTCACCTAGTAGGAGACGACGAGTGATGAGGTACTCTTCCGATGAGGAGGAGGAGGAGTACGAGGGTGAGGATGAGGCTGATGACCCTGAGCGGGAGGATGACCCTCAGGAGGCTGAGCATGGTGATGATGATGACCCTGAGGAGGAGGATGACCCTCAGGAGGATGAGATGCCTGATGATGATGATGATGAGTTAGCACCACCAGCTCAGGCTGAGGAGCCTGATTCACCTGTACACCCGATTGAGCCTGATTCACCTGATCATCCGTTTTTGTTTGAGTTGCCACCTGGTAGTCCCGTGGAGTCGGATGCATCTTCTGAGGTTTCTGCTGAGCATGCAAAGTTAGGTGAGATTGGCAGGTTGTGGGCTTAGATTACGGCTCTTGGTGAGAGAGTTACTCATATGTCTGAGCGAATTGATAGAGTGACTGTTGAGTTTATTGGACAGTTGAGGGTTGATATGGTTATGGCTGAGAGAAGGGTTACTGAGCTGAGGAGAGTTTTGATGGATGTCCACGAGCATATCGATAGTTTGCAGTGAGGATTTGTTACTGCTCGTGAGGCCGACCGCAAGCTTTGGCAAAGGAATGTCGAGCTAGAGAAGGAGGTGGCTGACCTCAAGGGAGACCGAGACACCCATAGCGTGGAGTTAGGATCGTTATGGAGGGATCTTGATGGCTTGAGGCAGGAGTTGAGGATTCTCCGTCAGCCACGTGGCTAGTTGTTTGAGTTATATTATCTTGTGGCTTTCTTAGCCGAGGAGTGTTCGGTTAGAGAAGCTATTTATCATATTTTGATGTATTTTGTTCGGTATTCGTCTCTTTTGGAACGATTAGTATGTTTTGTGTTATCCGTTAGTTGGAACGATATAGATCGCTATTGTATGGTTGATGGTTATTAGTATATGGTATTATGTGATTTTGGGTGTTATCGAAATTGAGTCCTTATTCGCCTATTTGTTGTTACGTGGTGTGTTGTTGCTATCCTTTCCATGACTTGATTCGTTGAGATGTTTTGTCGAGCATATCGATAAGTTCTATTGGAGACTCATGAACTTGTGTGATGTTACAGATCAATGGCACCACGTCGAAACCCTGTTAGGTCTACCAGGACTGGTCCTGCGGTGACTACTCCTGCTCGCCGAGGTCGCCGACCTACTCGAAATGTTGAAACCCCTACTCCTGACAACCTGGACACCACTAACCGTAACAACAGGAATCAAAATGTTGATGTTCAGGGAGACAATGGTCATGTTCCACTTAATGCACCTACTGTGGATCAAGCAACGATCAACCAACTCGTGGAGCAAAGAGTTGCTGAACTACTAGCTGAGTCAAATCATTCCAACAATTCTGCTGGAACTTTTCCACCTGTTCGTGCTAATGGATGTCAATACAAGGAATTCAAGATTTGTGGACCCATTGAGTTTGGTGGAACTGAAGGAGTGGTTTACTTAGTCAGATGGATTGAGAAGACTGAGTCAGTGTTTAATGTCAGTGGTTGTGCGGAGAATGCGAAGGTAAAGTTTGCTTCTTTTACTTTCAAGGATGAAGCGTTGACTTGGTGGAACAACTACCAAAATGCAGTTGGGAGTGATGTAGCGTATGCTATGACTTGGGAGCAATTTAAGTCCTTGCTGATTCAGACTTATTGCCCAAGGAATGAGGTCAAGAAGCTAGAGATTGAGTTTTGGAACCACAAGGTGAAAGGTAATGATATGGCGACTTACAATCGTCGTTACCAGGAGTTAGCCTTGTTGTGCCCAGATATGGTGAAAACTGAGACTCAAAAGATCGAGAGGTATACGGATGGGTTGCCTGTAGCTACGAGGAATGATGGAATTTCTGCTAGGCCTGCAAACATCCATGAGGCAATCACAATTGCTCAACAACTTATGGATTCGTTGGAATTAGAAGAAGCTGATAAGGAGAAGAATGGAAAGAGAAAAAGAGACCGTCACTCTAAGAGTAATGATCACCGAAGCAAGAGACAAGCTAAGGCTTATGCTATCGGGAATGGAGATAAGAAGAATCAGAACGGTGATGCACCCAAGTGTGATCGTTGCCATCAGCATCACACTGGATGGTGTAGTGTGAAATGCCAGAATTGCTCAAAGAAAGGACACACAGCTAGGGACTGTAGAGCTCGACCTCTTGCTATGGTTCAAGCTGCTCCTGAGATAAGAAATAAGGCAGATGTTACTTGTTATGGGTGTGGAAAGAAGGGACACTATAGGAATGAGTGTAGAGAATCGCGGAACCGTGGAAATCAAGGCTCGGGTGGTAATGGGTACAATTATGGAAACCGTGGAACTGGAGGAAGTCGTGGACGACAAGATAATGGGGATCAACGTGTGGAAGCTGGAGCTGCTCAGGGAAGAGTGTATGCACTCGGGAACGAGAGAGGAGAAGATCCGAACGTCGTTACTGGTACGTTCCTTCTCAATAATCGTTATGCTTCCATACTATTTGATACTGGTGCCGATAGGAGTTTTGTGTCCACTACATTTGCACCCTTACTAGAGAAACCCCCGATGGCCTTAGGAATTGGATATGATATTGAGTTAGCAAACGGAAACCTAGAAAGGATTAATACCATCATTCGCGGTTGTACATTAAATTTCTTGAACCACCCTTTCAACATAGATCTTCTACCCGTCACGTTAGGAAGTTTTGATGTAATCATTGGTATGGATTGGTTGTCGAAGTATCGTGCTCACATACTTTGCGACGAGAAGATCGTGCGTGTACCATACGGAAAGGAAGTCCTAAATATATTAGGAGACCGAAAGGATTCTAGGAGCCCATCCCGATTAGCAGTCATATCTTGCACAAAGTTATCGAAGCTAATGGAGAAGGGATGTTACCTTTCCTTAGCTCAAATTTCAGAGAAGGGAGAGGCGAAGAAAAAGGAAAGGTGCATTGGAGATGTGCCTATAGTTCATGATTTTCCTGATGTGTTTCCCGATGATTTGCCGGGAATCCCGCCGACTAGACAAGTGGAGTTTCAGATTGAGTTGATACCTGGTGCTGCACCTGTAGCACGAGCACCTTATCGTCTTGCACCTACCGAACTGGAAGAGTTGTCGAAACAATTGGCGGAGTTAGCCGAAAAAGGATTCATAAGACCAAGTTCTTCACCTTGGGGAGCCCCAGTCTTATTTGTGAAGAAGAAGGATGGATCGTTTCGTATGTGTATTGATTATAGAGAGTTGAATAAGTTAACGGTGAAGAATCGATACCCGTTACCTAGGATCGATGACTTATTCGATCAACTTCAGGGATCGAGTGTGTATTCAAAGATCGATTTGAGATCAGGATATCATCAACTTCGAGTTCGCGAGGAAGATATTCCGAAAACGGCTTTCAGAACCCGTTACGGGCATTACGAGTTTCAGGTGATGCCGTTTGGGTTGACTAACGCACCGGCAATATTCATGGATCTCATGAATCGTGTGTGTAAGCCTTACTTAGATAAGTTCGTGATTGTATTCATCGATGACATTCTGATTTATTCAAAGAGTGAGAAAGAGCATGAGGAGCATCTAAGACTCATTTTGGAATTGCTCAGGAAGGAGAAACTTTATGCCAAGTTTTCGAAATGCGAATTTTGGATTCCGACGGTACAATTTTTGGGTCATGTGATTGATAGACAAGGAGTCCATGTGGATCCTGCTAAGATTGAGGCGATAAAAGATTGGGCTGCACCTACAACCCCAACCGAAGTTCGTCAATTTTTGGGTTTAGCTGGTTATTACCGAAGATTCATTGAGGGATTTTCGAAGATAGCTAAACCATTGACCAAATTGACTCAAAAGAGTGTTACGTATGAATGGGGAGATAAAGAAGAGGAAGCGTTTCAATTGCTTAAGAAAATGTTGTGTAGTGCTCCTATCTTAGCGTTACCGGAAGGTAACGAGGATTTCGTCGTCTATTGTGACGCCTCACATAAAGGTTTGGGAGCCGTGTTAATGCAACGAGAGAAGGTGATAGCTTATGCTTCCCGACAACTCAAAAAGCAAGAGAAAAACTACACTACCCATGATTTAGAGCTCGGTGCTGTGGTTTTTGCTTTAAGAATATGGAGACATTACTTGTACGGAACCAAGTGTGTTGTATTTACTGACCACAAAAGTCTACAACACATCTTGAATCAAAAAGAGCTCAACATGAGACAACGACGTTGGATCGAGTTGCTAAGCGATTATGATTGTGAAATTCGCTACCACCCTGGTAAAGCAAACGTTGTTGCTGATGCTCTTAGTCGAAAGGAAAGAGTACCACCGTTACGAGTTAGGTCATTGGGAATGACTATCGTGTCGCCATTACCATCTCAAATACTCGAAGCTCAAACGGAAGCGTTGAAAGCAGAAAATAGATCTGCCGAGAACATATTTGGGATGGCTGATAATGAGAAAGGATTTGTTAAGCGTTCTGATGGATTATTATGTTTTGGAGATCGGATTTGGGTACCTTTATATGGAGAAATTCGAGAATTGATTATGCATGAGTCGCATAAGTCAAACTACTCCATTCATCCTGGTTCCGATAAAATGTACCAGGATCTTAAGAAGTTCTATTGGTGGCCAAATATGAAGGCAGATATAGCATCGTACGTTAGTAAGTGCTTGACATGTGCTAAGGTTAAAGCTGAACACCAGAGACCGTCAGGATTACTAACGCAACCAGAACTTCCAGTCTGGAAATGGGAGTGGATTACTATGGACTTCATTACCAAATTACCGAGGACAGCTAGCGGTTGTGACGCTATCTGGGTAATTGTGGATCGTCTGACAAAGTCTGCTCATTTCTTAGCTATTAGTGAAGATGATAATGTGGATAAGCTTGCGAGGTTCTATGTGAAGGAAATTATTTCGCGTCATGGAGTCCCGATATCTATTATTTCGGATCGTGATAGTCGTTTTACGTCAGCTTTGTGGCGATCACTTCAAACGACTTTGGGGACGAGGCTTGATATGAGTACTGCATATCATCCCCAAACCGATGGTCAAAGTGAGAGGACCATTAAGACGTTAGAGGATATGCTTCGTGCATGCATCATAGACTTTGGTAAAGGCTGGGAGAAGTATTTACCCCTTGCGGAATTCTCCTATAATAACAGCTACCACACAAGTCTTAAGGCTGCACCATTCGAAGCTTTATATGGCAGAAAGTGTCGTTCGCCTATTGGATGGGCAGAAGTTGGAGATAGTCAACTTACAGGCCCTGAGCTTATTTTGGAAACTACAGAGAAAGTAACTCAGATTCGTGATCGATTGCAAGCGGCCAGGGATAGGCAGAAGAGCCATGCCGATCAGAGACGTAAACCTTTAGAGTTCCAGGTTGGAGACAAAGTAATGCTGAAAGTCTCGCCTTGGAAAGGTGTAATACGTTTCGGGAAACGTGGTAAACTCAACCCACGCTACATTGGACCATTCTTGATCTTAGAAAGAATTGGGCCCGTGGCTTATAGGTTGGAATTACCATCCGAACTGAGTAAAGTTCACGACGTGTTTCACGTGAGTAATCTGAAGAAATGTCTTTCTGATGAAATGCCCGTCATTCCAATGAGGGACATTCGTGTTAATGAGAAACTGAATTTCGTGGAGGAACCGATTGAGATTTTAGATCGTGAAGTTAAACGACTCAAGAGAAGTCGCATTCCGCTCGTCAAGGTTCGTTGGAATTCCCGACATGGACCAGAATTTACGTGGGAACGTGAGGACGAGTTCAGGAAGAGATATCCGAAGCTTTTCACTTCGTAGATGAATTTTTCCGAGTGAAACCCGGGACGGGTTTCCTTCTGAGACGGGGAGGATGTGACAACCGGCAGTTTAGGGAGCTATTTTAAAAACCCGCATTACAATTTAAGTTCGTTTATAATTTCTATTTGAAATTTTCATTTCACAACGAACTTGTAAGACCTATTTTATGGATATTTTTAATTAATGATGTTATGGAATTCGTGAATTATGTTCATAATTCATTTTTGATTATATGATCGGTGATGTATATTTGAATTCTCACTTGGTACTACGTTGACTTTGGCACTAGGATTACCTAACGTCAGTTTTATGATTCGTCTTACGAGTCCGATTATATTTTTAATTAATTACGAGATGTTCTCGAGTGATATTGAAGTTTTAAAATGAGTTCGGGTTCGGGCCACATGTTTTTACAATTACCCGCGTTACCCGCTCCACCGTAATAATATTATTATTATTACTATTATTATTATTATTATTATTATTATTATTATTATTATTATTATTATTATTATAAACTTTTATAAAAAAAAATAATAAAAAGGTGATAAGGGTGTTGGGTCCGGTTTTTACACACACACAAACACTTACTCTTTATTCATTCCATCTCTCTCTTCCCCACTCATCTCCCCCATCAATTTAACCCTAGCCGCCGGACGTAAAATTCGGCCACCACCGCCGTGTTACCGACCACCCAACAAAACAAAAACCACCATTCTATCCCTCTCTTCCCCCTCTTTCATTTGATATAAGATACTCACCCTAGAACCATCATTAACACCATCAATCTTGTACAAATTCGTTCGAACTTTTAATAGTTTTCTAGATCCGTGCTTTTGGAGGTCTAAGAAGGTGAGAAGGAGCCATTTTTGGGTTTTGGGAGCCACGATTTGGCTTTTATCCGTGGCTACACGGATTATATTGTCGAGAATCGAACTAATCTTTAATGGAAATGATGTTTTAGTGATTAAAAGTTGGTTTGGTATCCGGGTTTCATGGTTTGGGTCGTGGTTGACTCGGAACCGAGAGCAAGCTCTCGGCTTATTATTTTGATTCGAAGCCTCGTATGGCTTTGGTTCTTGGTGATGATTGATTAGTTGTTGTCGAGGGTGTTATGTACCTCGATCCGAGCTAGCCGAGACCCTTGTGGTCTCGGGGTTTCGTTTGCGCTCGTATGGCCATGCCGAGACCCTCATGGGGTTCTCGATTAGTTGTGGTTTGAGCCTTGGCTCGTATGATTATTGTGGTTCGACCCTTGTGGGTCGCGGCATTTAGCTGCATATAGTTATTGTTGCCGATTGACCATTGGGTCGATTAGGCATATTGGTTACTTGTTATGCTCTTGCGAGCTAGGTGCTCTTGTGTGTTTGGTTCGAGTCCTAGTGACTCACGGTTCGGAGCCGAGACTCAAGTGAGTCGAGGGCTCGGGTCGGCTTGGTAAACCGACCCACACATTAACTTGGTTAATGTTATATTCTTGTTATAATTGTGAACTTATTGGTTATATTGTTGTGATATTTCTTTCGGCCGAATACTTTGGTTGAGTCGAGACCATTGTGGTCTCGACATGGGATATAATTATTGGTAATTGAGGAGTTGTTGACGAAAGTGATTGGGGACCGATTGTGAGACGGTCGTTAGATTGACGGAGATAGGTTAGTCGGGTGCCGTAGTCGGACCCTATTGTTGTAGCCCGTGGTTTGAGATTGTGATTGGACGGAGATTTGTTATTTATGACTTTTGCTTATTATTGGACTTGGACAATGAGCCGAGAGTCATGACTCGGACATATGACCATTTCGTATAACTCAATAACTATTAAAATTGAAACGAGAATAATAAAACTCGTAATAATAATTATTGATAATATGAACGTTTATATGAAAGTATATACGTGAATAACGTATATATAACTATATAAGCGCGTATATTAATAATAATAATAATCACGAGTCGTATTATAAATAATACGATTAGATATATATTAGGCTACGAAAGTAGCGTAATATTATTAAACGTATTACTATTATAAAAATTGTGTTATAAAACGGGAAACTCCCGACAATTATGAAACGTTTAATAAAATGTCATTTCGGATATATAACGGATAAACTTATTGAGTTAGGCGAAATTGTTGTCACTCGGGTCCAGGTAAGTTACTATTTGTGACGTTCGTGTTGTCACAGATATATGACGACTAATATGGACGTTTTCTATAATTAAATAACCACTTAACCGTAAGGTTGAGCCGGGTTATTTGGCTATATGAAACGAGTATATTAGTGGGCATCGTATCCTACGACGCCCATAGGTTGTAGTATATGTAAAGTGTAATAGATTGCGAGTGTATATATCGGGAAATCTGGCCAATTTGACGATATATATGAGGAATTTATTAAACTATGATATATACTATATAGTAATTATGTGCTATGTGCTTTAGGTTGGGTGTAATCTTGGAACGGTATGTTACGTAAATAAATATGAGGATTATCAAATCGACGGATTTGGTAAACTTTGGCGATTTATTTAAATGATATATTGGGCTAATATTAGATCTATAGTTTATTTATCTTTCTATATGTGATCTCTCTTTGGTTTGTTTTGAGTCGACCCACCACCCGTATGGATACCAAACGCAAACACACCAAACTAATACGAAATGGATTTTCGGAAATAAAACGGATTCTCGTCCGGGTTTGGGAATATTATATATTTGAGGAAATGATTTCTGAAAGAGTTAATATTGTTAGGTCGTGCCAAGTCCGTAGTTGCTGTTTCGTGAGTTATCATACATCTTATTTCTACCTACCTCGTCTTGCTATTTTCTGGACTTGAGGTGAGTCATAGCCCCACTTTTTACTCTTGAACTATGTTTTCAATACTTGGGGTGAGAAACGTGCAAATTATTTTATGTGGACTATTATCGCTTTTATATTTTTTCTAAAACTTGCTATGCGTATGGACTAGGATGGATTGTCAACTTTAGTCACACCTTTTGTGTGTACTATTCAAGGTTGGCTTATTTGGTTATTGGTGGATTGTCAGCTTTAGTCACATATATGTTATGTGTACTATTCAAGGTTGGCTTATTTGGAATTGTCAGCTTTAGTCACATATATGTTGTGTGTACTATTCAAGGTTGACTTATTTAGATACTGTAGTGTGCACCTATAGGTTATTAATACTTCGGAGGTTATCCGAGTTATTATTGGTATTGCGGGGGCTACCCGAATATCTATGTTAATACGGAAGGGTATCCGTGTGTTTTGTTAGTACGGAAGGGTATCCGTGTGTTTTGTTGGAGCGGAAGGTATCCACAGGCTTTTAGCGAATCCTTAGTCTAGCTAGCAAGCGTTTTGCGTATATGTCCACTATATTATTAGTTGAATTTAAACCTATGATCTCACCAGCGAAAGCTGACTTTTAGCACGTTTTCTCAGGTAATTAAGTGTTGAGGTGCATGCTTGGATTGGAAGGCTCGGCCAAGGCACTCGGTTTATGGATCTATTTTTCTAAACTCTGATAATTAAATTTGGACCTATTGTTATTTTATTTTGGGCCTGACTCTGAATGATGTTGGGATAAATGTAAACCTTAAAACCCCGTTTTGGTTGTGTTTTTACTATGTTTACTTTATCTCGTTCTGTATTGTCTTGTGTTGGATACCAATCCCCGTAGCACTCCGAAAGCTTGTTGAGTCTTCCGCTGTATCAAATTTTGGGGGTGTTATAGTTTGTGTATGTGTTTGCAGCAGCCAAGGAAGAAGACAACCATTGGAGCTTTTTTTTTTTTTTTTTTTTTTTTTTTTTTGAAATGGGCTTTGTGTATTTTTGAAATGGACTGTGTGTGTATTTTTTGATGAAATGGACTGTGTGTGTATTTTTGGGCTAGTGAAAGAGTACTTTTTTTGTTAACTATAGTGAAAGAGATAACTTTTATGTTTTTAGTAATATTATGTTATATTTTTTTTAATTTTAATGAAATTTTAGTATTTTAATAAATTTTAATAGAATTTTTAAAAAAAAAAGTGAGTGAAAGGTGAGAGGATTGATGCCAACAAAAAGTGAGTGAGTGAAAGGAAAATTGGGAGGGAGATGTGGAATAAGAGGATTGATTGTTTGTGAGTGAAGGTTGATGGGGTGAGGGGTGTGTTGCCAAACCCCTTAGGGGGTTGGCAACACTTGTGGCACCACACCACCAACCCTCACTCCCAACCAATCTCTTTATGCCACATCACTCACCCATTTTTTCTATCCCTCACCCATTTTTTTTGTTGGCATTACTTGTGGCACCACACTACCATCCCTCACTTCATTTTTTTTCTTTTTTTAAAAAATTCCATTAAAATAAAATAAAAAACTAAAATTCCATTAAAATTAATAAAACATTACATAATATTCATAAAAAACATAAAATAACTAAATTTCCATTAAAAACCTAAAAAACATTAAATCCTACAAACTACATGGCCAACCGTATTTGGCGCATATCTCGCGTTTCCTTTTGATGACAAAGTCCTTAAAAATCAGGTCTGGGATATTGTCGTGCGGGTCCATAACGAATTTCATGTCACGATTGTAGGTCTCCCCATCAAGAAACTTCAAATACTCTTCGTCCTTTTTCTTTTGAGCCTCCATATGCGCTTGCAATAAACTTTGCTTTTCGGCCGTGTAACTTGGAAGGGTATCACGAATCGAACTTCGGCTTGACTCTTCAGAAATCGCCTTTTTTTTGCCTTTCGATGGTCGTGATGGAGTTGGGTTCTCATTGAGGTTCGGTAAGTCACAGTTGAAATCTTCCACGTTTATTGGCGTCTCGTTTGTTTGCGTTTGAGCGCTACTTGACTCCGACGACTTTCTTTTCTTGCTCGATCCCGTGGATTCTTGAGTCTGACTAGCCGACGCTTGTGCTTTCCACTTTTCTTGATCTTTGAGAATGTGTCACGCTTTATTATGCGCGAAAGCTTTCCTAAATTGTTTTTCAAAATCAAGTTGGGCTCTCTCGTAAACTTGAAGATCGTCACACCCACTTTCTTTCAAGCGCACCTACAAAAATTATATGTATACGTATGTAAAAATAATAAACTTATGTACAAAATTATATATATACGTATGTAAAAAAAATAAACTTATGTACAAAATTATATATATACGTATGTAAAAAAAATATGTACGTATGTAAAAAAAAATATACCGCTTGTATGTAGTATGCGTTGAACGCCGTGATATGCGCATTCGTAGGAGTCGACTTCGAGTTCAATTGATCTTTGGTGCGTTCGGTTCTTGGAATAAGGCTTTTAAAATGCTTTAGAACTCGTCTCCAAAAACCTTCCTTTGTTTGACGGTCCCCAACTTGTTTGTCCACCGAAATTTTGATCCAAGCCTTAGCTAACGCCTCCTCCTCATCGGGCGTCCAAATCTTAGCGGGTTTTCTTTGACTTTGACGCGATACCTCAACCTCTTCGACCTCTTCCTCAACCTCCTCATTCATCGGTTGTGTCTCGAGCACCAAATTAACATTATCATAATCTTCATCATCCTCGCTATCATCACGAACGGGTAACGGACCGCTCTCCGGTTCACGCCTCTTTTGTTGGGTATATCTCGGCTCAAACGGGTTGAAATTTTGAGGCAATTGTGGGAGGGGTTGTTGGGGAACGAAAAATTGTGGAGATGGAGCTTGGACAAATTCAGGGCGGTAAACATCTTGTGATTGAGAAAATGATTGAACTCGAGGACGACTTGCACCCCTCGCTACTCGGTTTCCTTTTTTTGAATCTCTATTTCTTTTTGGTTTCATGTTTTTTTTTGCTCGGTATTTTTTTTTTGGGGGACAGAATACGTTTTTTTTTTTTTTTTTTTTTTTTTTTTTTTGAACTATTGTTTGTTGTTGATTGTTGTTGGTGGAAGAATCCTACTATATATATATACATATTATCCAACGGTCAAAACAAAAACTTTCAAAGCCCCTAAACGGTCAAAAATAAACGGTCCATTTTTTTCAACGTTCGAATTTTCCTTCCTTTACCGTGCCAGAAGACTCCCCGTGCCAGAAGGCTACCGTGCGGTACCACGGGGATGGCGGCGATGTTCCCGCACGGTAGCAGGGTACCGTGCCATCTTTCCCGTGACCAATGCCGACCCCCTTAGAGTGGCTTGTTCCAAACTTTTTAAGCACAAAAGCATTCATCTCATTTTGCCTATTCATCTTTGATAATTAATACTTGCAATCACTAGAAGTATTAACGAAATATCATTATAACAGAAATCTTATGACACCATTGGGCCACACTATATTCACCATTGACTCCCTATTAGGCATTAAAACTAGGGGTGTTAACGATCCGAGCCGAGTCGAGTTTCAGCCTATTCGAGCTAAGCTCGTTTAATAATTATTCGGCTCGAGCTCGACTCGAGCTCGAATAAAATTATATGTTTAGGCTCGAGCTCGAGCTTGAATAAAATTTTCTTGTTCGAGTTCGAGCTCGAAGCTCGTTTATTATCTGTTAATGAAGGTTCCAAACTGATTGTATACAAGCTCGAGCTCGATTGACTCGTTTATTAACGATTGACTCGTTTATTAACTTAAGCTCGAACTCGAATAAGCTCATTTATATTTAAGCTAATTGTTCTAATGCTCAAAATAAAGCACATACAATTTTATTTAAAAACATATTTATATATTTATAAATATAAATAGATAATAAACAAATAATATATATCTGTTTTATGTTTTTATTTGTGGGCTTCTTTTTAACTTTTACATAGGCTTTTACTTTTTATAATGTCCTTCTAATCTCAGTTTTCCTTCACTCATTCGATGTGGGATAGCTTTCTAGTACTATGATTTCAAATGAGAAATATATACAACCACATGTGTTCTTATACCTTTATTTTCTAATAATTGTATTCTTTTAAAGTGAGTTTACATATGTTTTTAGCACTCAGCTATTGGTACCCAGTATATCCCTACAACATAATAAAAAGTATATACTCTAGTTACATAATTCGTTGTAATTTTTCTTTACAAAATAATGAGATAGTATGATTTGTTAACATTTGGTGCAAATATGTAATACAAAGTAATGATCACATGATGCAAATAAGATTTATATTCTTAATAAAACTTTCAATCACTTGTATAACTAAGATAGAAAACTATTTATTCGAGCTATAGAAATTTTAAAACTTGGATAGTGAACTATTTGACGTTTTACATGGTTCGAATTAAGATAGAAAACTATTTTCTCTAGGTAGAGTTTGAACTCATGTGTATAGATGCATAGAAATGTTCGAATTAAGATAGAAAACTATTTTCTCTAGGTAGAGTTTGAACTCATATGTGTATAGATGCATAGAAATGTGAGCTTGGATGGGATTCATGTTGACGAAGATAAGGTTAAGGTGGTTACTGATTGGCCTTCAACAAAGACCTTGACTGAGGTTCAAAGTTTTCATGAATTGGCGACATTTTAGTAGTATTGTGGCACCAATTACTAATTGCTTGAAGAAAGGTCCGGTCAAGAGGACTACGGACGCTAAAAAGAGCTTCAAGTTATTAAAGAATAATTGACAACCGCACCGGTACTTTCTTTTCCTAATTTTGATAAAGTTTTTGAATTAGAATGTCATGCTTGTGGAATCAGAATAGGGGTTTTTGTCACAAGAAAGTAGGCCCGCGGCGTTTCATAGTGAGAACCTAAATGAAGCCCGACTAAAGTGGTTGACTTATGAGCAAGAGCTGTATACGGTTGTTCAAGTTATAAAGAAGTGGTAGCATTACTTGATTCAACGAGAGTTTCTGGTCTAGATCATCAAGCTTTTAAATATTTTCAAGCTTAAAGGCATTTAAACAAAATACATGCATGGTGGGTGAGTTTTTTTGGAGAAGCTCAACTATGTAACCGCCAGGTGCAAGTAACAAAGTGGCGGATACATTGAGTAGGAAAACCACTCTATTGGTTACTATGATGTTGTGGGTTTTGAGTCAGTTAAAGGTTTGTATGCAAGTGATGAAGACTTTGCGACACTTGGGAGGAAATTGAAACCGAGCAACATTGAGATAAATTCTTGTGTTTGATGGTTACTTGTTTAAAGAAAATCGTTTGTGTATTCATATAACTGCCCTTAAAAGTCAATTGATTAAAAGAGTGCACGCAGGAGGATCAAGTGCTTATTTGAGTCGTGACAAGACTATTAGTCTTCCATGGAAGGGTGATTTTATTGGCTTCAATTAAAGAAGGATGTTGGGGCATTTTAGCTCAAGCCGAGTTTGCTTACAATATTGTGGTTCATAGTTCAATGAGGGTTTCACCATTGAGGTTGTTTGCGAGACTTCACTAAGACAAGTGGTGGATTTGGTTGATTTATCTCTGGTAAGAAGAAAGCTAAAGCAAATAAGATGGTGGATGAGGTTCTAGCTACCCATGAAGTTGTTCGAGCTAAGATTGCTTAATCAAATGCTAAGTACATAGCTGCTAGGGGCGGAGCTATGCCCTGGCCACCTGTGGCACGTGCCACACATGAATTGCCCGCTCTAATATGTGAAAAATAGTTTATTCCTTTCGAGTATAAGTTAGTATTGTTTAGTTTTTAAAGATTTAAAAGACGGGATGAAAACAGGGTGTTTGAAAAGTGAAGAAGATGGCTACGTTAATAGAATGGTTTTTGAAACATCCATTTTAGATGGAGATTGTCTCAAGTTGTAAACCCTGGCCACCTATGGCACGTACCACACATGAATTGCCCGCTCTAATATGTGAAAAATAGTTTATTCCTTTCGAGTATAAGTTAGTATTGTTTAGTTTTTAAAGATTTAAAAGACTGGATGAAAACAGGATGTTTGAAAAGTGAAGAAGATGGCTACGTTAATAGAATGGTTTTTGAAACATCCATTTTAGATGGAGATTGTCTCAAGTTGTAAAAAAAACTTGAGTCAAGTTAGGGAAATGTGAACCATTAGATTTGATCCAATGGCTCACAAACCTCCAACTTGACTCAAATTGTTTTTTCAACTTGAGAGAATCTCTTCCCTTGTTCTATAGCTACAAAGAATGTCGCTCAAACATACATATACTTTTAAAAGTGAAGAAAATAAATTTGTAGTTATTAGGTAATGTACTATCAATATCTACAATTTTTAAAACAAATGGGAAGAGATTCTCTAAAGTTGAAAAAACAACTTGAGTCAAGTTGGAGGTTTGTGAAGTATGTGCGATTATGGCACACGGGATGGCCATTGGTTATGTTAAGTGCAAGTATTTTGTTTATAACTTTGGTAAAACGAAAAATTTTTGTGCCACACACATGAAATACCTAAATCCGCCATTGATAGCTGTTGTATATAAACATCATCGAGTCAAGTTGTTCAAAGAAGATGACAAAGTGTAGGTGCATCTAAACTCTATATACACATAGCTAAAGTATACAATAATAAAACGATAAAAATAACTAATAATATTTAATAATAATTTGTTGATATAGAATATAAAAAATATGATAAGTTATTAGTCTTATGATATTTCTTCATGATGCTAATAAAACTTTTTGTAAGTATGTGATACATAGTCAAATGGATTTATCCCACATCGAAAGGATGAAGATAAAAATATGAAGTTCATAGACTATATATTAAAGTCAACAATGTAACTAGCTTTCTAAAAGACATCAGGTTTCACAATCCATTGATGTGGTAATAGGTCTTAGTAACATCTAGATCTAAATACACTTTCATATTCAATTTATATTTATATTTATAATATATAAAAAAGTATAAAAGTTTAAACCTCTAATATGTAGAAACAATTTATGGCTCGATTAGCTCGTTCGGCTCGTTAAGCTCGAGTAGCTCGTTCGGCTCGATATAATTAAACGAGCTTTCGAACGAGCCGAGCCGAAAGTTTCATTTTAAGGCTCGGCTCGTTAGTATAATCGAGCATAAAAACTTGTTCGAGCTCGACTCGAGTTTGATATTTATCAAGCTCGAGCTCGAGTTAAACGAGCCCGAGCTCGAGTAGCTCGTTAAAAGCTCGACTCGTTAACACCCCTAATTAAAACACATGTTTGCAAGTCTAATCCATAATCAATACAACACTTATGTAGGTTTGCATTTTCAATATACAACTTTTTTTTCTAGTAGCAAAAGATTAACATCACCAATCCTCCGCGATATTCCGGTTTAATTTACTAACTGGGCCAAAATAATTCGTTGTTATGAATTGGTCCATGTCTTGGTGTCATTTGTTTTTTTGGAAGAAAAACTTTTCTCCTCTTTTCATTTCTTTTTGTTTGCGGGAGCGCAAAGGTTTTTGTTTTTTTATTTTTTTTGGACATAAGTGTTTCTTTTCACTTCTCACTTTTTCAAAAATTAGACATAAACTTTCACTTCTTCTCATGTGTTTAACACAAATCCTATCTATTTCTATTTCATTCTTTTCTTTCAAAAGCACAAAAAACAAACGCTTTTCTTCTTTGCTGATGAAGACTTTAGATTGCTTCTTCTTCTTTAAACATGGTTTCTCTCTAAAAAAACAAATGACACCTTATTTTTTCCAATTCATCATCTTATTTAAAGTTACTTCACAATGCAACTCTATCACCAAATTACTTTTGTGAAATACAAATTTCCCATTATTACATTTGTTTTTGACGACTTCTTCAAACCACGTACTAAAATGAATGTGTAGCCGAAACGATCATACTGATATTACAGGTATTGAATAAGTCAAGAACATTATTTTTGGCTAAAGATGATGAAAAATAAATCCTTTAAAAAGAAAAAAGAACTAACTTTAGGAGAATATTAAAAGCGGCATGTTTTAAATAACTTTTTCTTCATAGAGCTTTTAAAAAAAAATGGATACATTTGTTATGATGAAAAATATCTGTGTCCTTCAATTTCCTTTTCACCGAACTCCTACATACATACACAAAGAAGCTTACACATTTATGTCGATGAAGTACAATTATGACCGGCCAAATAAGCAACCCCATGTGCAAACAATCCCTAGAGTTATTTTGTGTCTTGAGGCAAGAAGCAAGCCTTTATTTATTTATTTATTTTTACTTATTTTATTATTATTTTTTTAACAACAACAAAAGGAAAATATATAAAACACAACTTCTAGCAAGAAACTAGAAGAAAATTAAAAAGGAGTTTGTAGCCAATCTTGCCAACTTAACAATTTGGCCCCTCTAAATTTTAACCAAGAAAAATAATACAGTTGTATATAATAAAAAATGTCATTTTTTCTCATAGACTGAGAGTTAAAAATGGCATTATTTCGAAACTTCCAAATATACCACGACGTAGTCGCAATATAGCATGGAGCTAGCAATTATGTGCGCGGAATAGTAAATTTACAAACCTAAGATTTTTAGTCATTTAAGATGGCTTTATTTTCTCGCGGACATGTTTTGCGAATTGCGGATTTATAGAAGTAATCATCTCCAAAGTGACCTAATGGTAAGTTTCATTAGGAATCATGGTTCAAAGTTCAAACATTGTTTGGTTAGAAGGAAATGCTATATCCTAAATTCCACATTAAAGATTAAGATGGTTAAATTGTTAAACCATGAATGTTTGATAATAAATGATAGACCATGCTTCCTACCTACTAAAACGTTTGACACCTACCTTATTGAATTGTGACCAGAACAACCTTCAATGCTTATTGGATAAATATTTTTAGGTAGCGAAGTTGGCTTCATTTATTGACATTGAACAAGTTTCATTTAGTGTACTGAACACATGCTCATTAAATTTGCGTAAGTGAGGCTCATATCATAATATCACATCACAAAGTATAATGAGGTTAAATATGATAATCTTATCAAATGTTGTTTACCTAAATCCTAATTGTATGTCAATCACTATTAGGTTGCTTATTTGCATTTGGTTACTCACCTTTTGAGCGAGGTACTCAGGTACATCATTTTGGTGCTATCAATTTAAGATCGACTCATATGATTATAGGAAGAAAAAAAATATCCATCACGTAATCTCCTTATTGGACTTAGAGATATCAAGCCCACGAGCATAACTAATTTTTGCTTTTTTGGCAAAATCCTCTTTTTTGTGGACAAAGGTAGGGGTGTTGATCGGTTCGGTTTTCGGTTAATTCGGTTAAATTTTTTTTAGGGTCAAACCGTGGACCAAACCAAACCGAATTCAAATTCGGTTTTTGGTTCGGTTTGGTTAAATTCTAGTTCGGTTTGGTTTTTGGTTTAACCAAATTACACACTTTATTTAAAAAAAAAAATATATATATATATATATATATATATATACAAATATATTTTGCCAAAAAAGTTATTTCAAACATAAAAAGTATTTTTTAATATTAGGATATAATTTTTTGTTATTTATATATATATATATATAAATATAAATATATATATAACGTTTTATTGATCTTTTTATATATATAAATATATAAAAAATATATGAATTTATATGAATTCGGTTTTCGGTTTTGATTACCAAAGCCATATCCAAACCGAGAACCGAATTAAAAGTTCGGTTTGGTTCGGTTTTGGCAAATTCGGTTCGGTTATAAGTTCGATTCAGTTATTTTCGGTTCGGTTCGGTTTTGATTTTCGGTTTATTCGGATATTTCGGTTTTTCTACTCACCCGTAGACAAAGGTCTAAATAAAGCAACTTTTTCACCATGTGATATGATGGCAACGTTTCATCTTTTGCAACATATTTGCAGCCATTGTCATCAAGCTGTACGTCATCCTCTGCACACTGGTCTGCCAATTTTTATTCAAAATTTCAAAATCTGTTTTTGAATACCTTGGGCAGGAAAAGTAGAAGAATCATTTTTTGCCAGTCTTATAAATAGTTACACCCTCAATACCTTTTTTCAACAAAAAAAACACATACATTACTCTCACCATCTTCCATTGCAGAACCTTATAAATACTTACTCCCTCGATACCTCTTTTTCAAAAAAAAAAAAAAAAAAAAAAACATACATTACACTCACCATCTTCCATTGTAGAACCATTATCATCAGTATGTTAGCCTCGAGTATTAGTCACACAATCACTTTTTTCATTGATTGAATTTTTGAACAATGAGAATATCACTTTTACCAGGGTGGGTACTAAGGAGGACTTTGATAAGCTCTATAGGTACTCTTTGGACCGTAGTGGGACATATAATATGGAGTACTTTTTGTCTAAGATGTAGGGCATGAAAACTGAATTTTAATCAAATTCGAAGGAAGGTCTGGACTTTGGAGAGTACTTTTTGTCGACGTGAAAACATATCATAAGCGTCTATACAAGCATAACAGATCTGTTGAGACTTGAGCACTCAGTGGTAATTTCTACCGGTCGCTGCAAGACACATTTGTTTTTCTCCATTGCATGTCCAGTTACTTTTTCGCGATACTCTCTAGACCTTCCTTCAAATTAGAGTAGAAATTAGTTTTCACACCATGCATCTTAGACAAAAAGTATTCCCTGTTATCTTTTCCACTTCGGCCCAAAGAGTACCTAGAGAGCTTGTCAAAGTCTTCCTTCGTACTCACCTAAGTATAAGTGATGTTCTCATTGTTCAAAAATCTATTCAATGAAAAAGGCAGATAACTAGAATGAATAATTTGATAAAGGAAAAATTCCAAAAATACCCCGGTCGTAGCCCTAACTGGTAGGTTTTTTGATTCGTCGTGAAAACCTATTATATATAATATAGTATAGTATCGAAGTGATCCGCGTAAAATACGGATCACCCGAGTCGTTTCCCAACGAAGGCGAATGGAATCGAGAATATCGATTCGTGAAATCGTGAATTGAAAAGTGAGAAAGTGAAAATAGAAATCAAATAATTCAAGTAATCACTAACAACTATGAAATATACAAAGATTACAAGCTAATTATGCACCAAAGTGAAAAACGTAAAAATGGAAATGCAACCGTAAAATTTAAAACGTAACGTTTATTTAATAATGATCCTACGAACTTGAAAATATTTTCTAAAAATCTTAAACCAATAAAAAGGATTTTAAGAAAAAGAAAAATATTTTTTTGAGTTTTTATTTATTTTCTATTTTTGAAATTAAAAATGAATTAAAAATAAAGAAAAATAGAAAATTAATGTGGAAAAATGAAAATTTAATTCTAAATATTCTAAAATATTATAAAAGAATTTTTAAAAATATTTTTGTATTTTTCAAAGCTTTTTCTGATTTTTTATGGATTTTTGTTATTTAAAATTGATTTAAAAATGATTATAATAGAAGAGAAATTAAGAAAAATAGTAAATGAACTCAGAAAATTATGAAAAATTTATAGAAAATCTAAAATAATATTGAAAGTTTGCAGAAAAATTTTGGAAAAGAAATATTAAGCAGAAGTGCTTATTTAAGACAAAACAGCTAATGGAAAGTGCTTATTTATAAGCACTTGCCAAAGAAACTTTACCAAACTCACAACACAGATGTCAAATGCTACTAAAGACTCAGAAATGCTAAGAAGTAACAGAATTAAGCTCAGAAAAAGAAAATGCAAACTAATAAGCAATCAAAGCATACTAATGAATAAGCAGTTATGTAAAATGCATAAACCAGAACAAGTTAACCATACACAGCTCTCATATAACTAAAAAGGAACTAAGAAAATCTAATGAGATTCAATCTAAGGCTCCAACAATCAATTGCAGCCCAATGTGATCAATTCAGAAAATCAGGCCTAAAGTCACTGACAGGTCCAATAAGCACTACTAAATAAGCTCTAAATCACAATTTAAAAGAAGCAAAAGTAGCAGTACCTATCAAAGAAGCAAAAGTAGCAGTACCTATCAGACTACTCAGAAATATGAAAAGCCCCATGAGAAACAAGCTTATACTAACCTAAATCTACTCAAAATCAGCATACAATTAGACTGATATTAGGGGATCAATTGACTTTCTACTAACAACTTAAGGTTGACTAAAGTGAATTAAATCAGTCTAGATCTAACACTAGGTGTATGATGAACACATTAAAGCAAAGAAATCCTAATCTCAAACATAAATGGCATTGAAATTACAAGTTTAAAACTAACAGATCACTGAATTAAAGACAGAATATGGCTTAAAAGTTATTATTTTTACTTTTATAATTGAACCTATCAATTTAAAGCAACTAATAACCTGAAATTTTCAAACAAAAACTATTTGAGCAGAAGTTATCACATCTAATCTACTACTACTCTTAATAACTAACTGATCCAAACACTCCTATATCTATGATGAGTGTGTAAATACTCATCATTTTTACCATTTCTGAGCTGCCAAAACATCTAAAAACACTCAATAATGAATCAAAATAGTGAAAATATCCCAGGAAAGTGTTTTACATGTTTCAAATGCAAAAATACCAAAAACAGATGAAAAACGCATAAAGTTTGCAAAATTGGCAGATTCAGTCCCCCAACTTTCAAAAGTTGTCAAATCTAGTCCCTGGTCATTCTAAAAACTTGAAAAAGTCACCAAAGGTCCTTATAAATCAAAAAGTTACATAATTAGTCCTTTGGTGAAAAGTTTCACAAAATGTCAAGTTTAGTCCCTGAACTTTGAAAATTGTCAAAAATGGTCCCTGGTTATGAAAAACTTTGAGAAAAACAAATTTTGTCCTTGCACTAACCTTTTATGACAGGAATGGTCCTTGGTGGAAAGTTTGGTGAAAGTTACACAAAAGGTCCCTGAAGTTTAAAAGTTTGACGGCTTCAGTCCCTGGTGAAAATAAATCTGAAAAATCATCAAAGGACCTTGCACTATTCATGATATGGCATATTATACCCTTGGAAACAAATTGAAAACATGCCAAATCCTACCCTCAAACTTTGCAAAAATTACAAAAATGGTCCTTGTGAAACATAAAACCAAAACCGGATCCCATATTATACTACCCCATTCCCAATAGTCCAATCCAATCCCTTAGCCCACCTCATATCTTTATTATTTGGGCCCAAGGAATACCAGCCCACACCACAGTCCAAACCAACTCACTCTTAATAATTTTAGCCGGGTCAAACTTTGACCCCTCGGTCAAACGTAGTCAAACAGCCACCCCTTCCCTCTCAGACTCCCCCACACCTCCACAACCTGCCAAACTTCACCTCCCACCACTTGCAATAAGTATCATCACCCTCCCACCACCCTGCAACTACCCTCACATCACATTTAATGCACCCCCCCCCCCAATTGCTATAAAACAGTCTCAATTGCCCATTGGAATTTTGGCGCGAAAATTTTCAAAGGCTGAGATTGGTCAATACTAATCCAATGGCTGAGATGAGAGATGGGAAATGATCAGAGGATGCTGGGAACCCTAAGGGATGGCTATAAATAGAAGAAGAAGTGCAAGGAAGCTGTGTGTAGTTTATTTAGTCTTAATTTGTGTCGAATTTAAATTATCTTTCAAATTAGTGTAATCTTTTCAATTTCAAGCATTGTAACAGTGTTAGTAATGTAATTTAAACCTTTTGAAGTTATAAAATCACAAGTTCCAATTCTGTCTTTCATCTTTGCAATTTACTCAAATTCTGAATTATTCAAATAACTCAAGTGTTAATGGTGTGCTGAATCATGGACTGAGTTAGGGTCACATAGGTTCCAATAAGCTTATCAAAGCTTTAGAGACTTTGAAATTCAGTTATATTAGAAGGAAACCTAAAATCTAAAAATAGTCAACTTTGGTCAACTGTGGTGTTTGATTCTTGTTTTCAGGTTGGAAGAAGGATTGGCGAGCAATATTGGAGCTGGAATTAGCCTATCTAAAGATAGGCTTCATAAGGAAAACCCTCTGTTCATGCTGAGGGTACCCTTGTAAGAATTTGCTCATTTCAATTTTCACTCAAAAGTCTTAGTCCTTAATAGATTCTGATTCACTGCTTGAAGTTGAGATTTTGTGTTTGTTTGAGTTAATTGGGTATTGTTTAGTTAAGTTGTAGCCTAAATTATATGACTTGCTTGTTTAAATTTGTAGTTACTTCATATCATAGTTTTATCAGTCATAATAGCTTAATTGATAATATAGTGTAATTGACCTTGTTCTCTGCTCCTAAGTGATTAATTAGACTTAGTATATCAGTATAAGACCTTTTGGTTTGGTTTCATAAGCTTCCATAGCCTCTAGCTCCTTAAAACTCCACACAGCCTAGTATAAAGAGGTGTTTGGATTTGGTGATTCCATTGTTTTGTGAAGGTTCTTGGTTGGTAACTTTGTGTAAAACTTTGTCTCAGCACCAAAACAGTTCAAATAAGTCTTAAAAATTGGGTGACATTGAACAAAAAGTCAAAGTCTCAAGAAATTGGTCACTCACAGTTAACTGTGAGAGTTTTTGAACACAAATCCTTCTCATTAGTTACATTAGTTGTTAATATAGTATAAACTAGCTTAAATACATCTTATAACACCATTTTTAATCAGTAGGGATCATTAGAAGTTCACATAAGTCAAACTAGTTCATTTTCTAAAAAAGTCAAATTGGTCATCTCAGGTTTTTTGCAAAAATTCCAAGTTAAATTGTGATTTGTGTGATGGGAGTTAAGGGTTGAAACTTGTTGTAGTTATAGTCTATTAGCTGATCTTTAAGTCCTCATACTTTCTTAAATTTTGGAAAATTTTGTGTGGGTCCCACAGGCTAGGGAAATCACTTGCAGGGCAAGCAATTCCCCTGCACCAGCAGACCTCACCCACACCACCACCTTTAGTGGTGGCTGCAGCCTAACCCAGTGAACCCCAGAGGTTCATTCTTGGTTTTGAAAACCCCCTCCTACCAGGGTACATATATTGATCCTTGGTATGACCTAGGATCAAGTGGACCCCACCTAGATTTCATCCCAAACTTTGTCCCAGTTCTGTGTTCATTTCCATTGTGAAAAGTGCTTATTTGATCTCATTCAGCTTATTTGTGCTTAATTCTTGTTGTTTCTGGCTTATTTGAGATTGTTGAGCTTGTTTGCACCCATTTCCATCATTGTGGACCCCACCATCAGTCATTTGAACTTATTTGTCCACACAGTCAACCAAATTCAAACTGATTAAGTTTAGGGGGTGCTACTGCTTTTTTATAAGCTAATTTCAAAAGTGTTTTCATAAAAGTTTTCTATTTTCAGTAGTTAAGTAGGTTTGTAAAAGAAAATCCAAGAAAAATCAAGTTTAAAATAAGTGATAGTTTCTATTTAATTCAATTTAATTTTAATTTTCATTTTTAAATTTTTGTTAAGTACTTGTCATTTTTATATTTTTATTAATTACCTTATATAGTAAAGTAATTTTAGTAAAATTTTCAGATTTTTATTTTGTCATTTAGTATTTATTAGATTTAATTTTAGTTTTCTTAATTATTAATTAATATTAAGTATTAAATATCATATTTAGTTTTTATAAAGTAAAACTTAGTTTTTATATTTTTCCTAGCTCTTATATAGTATAATAGACTTTTAGAAAATATATTTTGAAATTCTACTTTTCATTTTCCATTTTTCTTATTTTAATTGTTTAATTAGATTTAAAGTAATTAAATAGTAAATAATTAGTGGATTAATCTTAAAACATAATTTTTAGAGTTTTTATAATTTTTTAGGATTCCAGTGATGGTTAAGTAATTTTATAAATTTTCTTATAATTTTCTAAGTTAATTTATTATTAATATTAATTAAAAGTAGTTTAATTAGTTTAATTAAGTTAAATAGTTTTTAATTTATATAAAACCCATAAAAAGACAAAAATATTTATTTTTATTTTTTATACTTTCTTAAAGTTCTAATTTAAGTTTAGAAATTGTTTTTGCAAATTTTTAGTTTAATTTGTAGTAATTATAATTATTAGTTAATTTAAATTAGGTTTTAATTTAGATTTTAAATAGTTTTATTAATTAAATAATATTTAAATAATATTTTAATCTCTTTTATAATTTCATTTTCATTTTCACTTTTCTTTTAATTTTAAGTTTCAAAAAGTGTCAAAAGCACCCCCTGTAGTTTGTAAAATATCAAATCCCACTTTCTCTTTCTGTTACGTGATCTGAATTGTGAATACGTGCATATATCTGGTATCTGATTTTTGTGAATATTATATCTGTGTACAAATACCATAATAACAGTAGCAATATCAATTCCAAATCATCTGGGCTACTGTCCTCAGTGCCACTCACTCATAAACGATTCCCAAAGCACTATTTCAATCTCGCTGGGACTTTAACGACCCGGGGAAACACTATACTATCACCGGAGTATTGATTCTAAGATGTTTTTGACTAGTTGACTTTGGTCAATTATATCTGACGGTTTAGACCCAATCAATCTATCAAATTACACTACAACAAATACAATTTACCACTAATTACCACAATAACAATCTATAGCAGTCCTCTATCACTAATGAACAGCAAAAATTCAACAATTGACAACTAGATTCAACAGCAATGAAGTAACACAAAACCACAGTTATGACAATTAGACTAATCTGAACTCTACATCAAATGAATAACAACTCAGTTAAATCAATCAATGCAATAATAATAACAACTATACTAACAACCTAACTCAAATCAATAACAATTACAATAATCTAAACAGATGCAAACAGTTGAGATCAATAGAACATTAGAACTAAAAATTCAAGCAACACTCACAATGAAGCTTCACTCCAGCCAAAATAGGAGTGATTCACTAAGCTAGCCTATCTTTGTGACAGGCTGGAATCTTCCCTATCTATCCAATCTATCAATCAATCTCCAAATACCACCATTCCTGTCTCTGTTGACCAAAGTTTGACCACAGATATTTTGAACAAAATTTGATAAATCCAACTCTTACAGAAACTTGTTAAAGCTAAAATGAGATTAAAGATACTGAAAACCAGTTTACTTAAAAAAAACTCAACTAAACTTTTTTTTTTTTTAATATATATTTTCTAATTTCCAACAACAACTCTTTTGAGTGTAATTAAAACTGAATTTAAAGTAAATTTATATGACTGAGATTAAAAGGTAAAACAGTAATTGAAGATAAACAGATAACACTAAACAATTTTAAGCTAAATTGATTAAAGTAATTAAAAGGATTTCATTAAAAAGGTAAATTGATTACAAACTAAATCTAAACTATTACAATTAAAGGAAATTTTGGCAGAGTTTTATTACACTAAAAACTCCACACCGATTACAATAGCCAAACCATCTATATATACTACATGAGAGAGGGTTCTGGAAAGGATTATCCACGGATTGCCAGCTTGGCAATCCGTGTGGTGTGTTTTCTCCAAGCCATCCTGAGCCGTGTGATCAATCCCCAATCATTTCAATCAAATAACAGCCCTCTGATTAGATTTTGTTACGTGGTTTAGCCAATGAGATACTGCCATGTAGTCAAAATTGTGCTTCTTGAGCTCTGACAAGTCCTGACACACTCCTGGTCTTCTAGAAGCAATATGATTTGACTAATATGCCATTAATTGCTGTAATTTTATAGATTGGGGGATAGGGTTCATGTGGGAATAGTGAAAACTGGGGTGAGGGGTAAATTGGGGGTAATATAAGCGGGGTTGTGTTTATTTATTTATTTATTTGATTTGACTTATTTAAAAGTGAGTTTGACCGAATGGGTGTTGGGTCGGGTATGGGATTTAGGATTAGGCTTTTGGGTAGAAAATGGTGGACTTGGGCTTTGGTGTAACACCCCCAAAATTTGATACAGCGGAAGACTCAACAAGCTTTCGGGGTGCTACGGGGATTGGTATCCAACACAAGACAATATAGAACGAGATAAAGTAAACATAATAAAAACACAACCAAAACGGGGTTTTAAGGTTTACATTTATCCCAACATCATTCAGAGTCAGGCCCAAAATAAAATAACAGTAGGTCCAAATTTAGTTATCAGAGTTTAGAAAAATAGATCCATAAACCGTGAGCCTTGGCCGAGCCTTCCATTCCAAGCATGCATCTCAACACTTAATTACCTGAGAAAACGTGCTAAAAGTCAGCTTTCGCTGGTGAGATCATAGGTTTAAATTCAACTAATAATATAGTGGAGATATACGCAAAACGCTTGCTAGCTAGACTAAGGATTTGCTAAAAGCCTGCGGATACCCTCCGCTCTCAACATAACACACGGATACCCTTCCGTACTAACATAGATATTCGGGTAGCCCCCGCAATACCAATAATAACTCGGATAACCTCCGAAGTATTAATAACCTATAGGTGCACACTACAGTATCTAAATAAGTCAACCTTGAATAGTACACACAACATATATGTGACTAAAGCTGACAATTCCAAATAACCAAATAAGCCAACCTTGAATAGTACACACGACATGTGTGACTAAAGCTGACAATAGATCCTAGTCCATACGCATAGCAAGTTTAGAAAGAATATAAAAGCGATAATAGTCCACGTAAAATAATTTGCACGTTTCTCACCCCAATCGTTGAAAACATAGTTCAAGAGTAAAAAGTGGGGCTATGACTCACCTCAAGTCCAGAAAATAGCAAGAAGAAGTCGCTAGAAATTAGATGTATGATAACTCACGAAACAGCAACTACGGACTTGGCACGACCTAACAATATTAACTCTTTCAGAAATCATTTTCTCAAATTTATAATATTCCCAAACCCGGACGAGAATCCGTTTTATTTCCGAAAATCCATTTCGTATTAGTTTGGTGTATTTGCGTTTGGTATCCATACGGGTGGTGGGTTGACTCAAAACAAACCAAAAAGATCACATATAGAATAATAAAATAAACTATAGATCAAATATTAGCCCAATATATCATTTAAATAAATCGCCAAAGTTTATCAAGTCCGTCGATTTGATAATCCTCATATTTATTTACGTAACATACCGTTCCAAGATTACACCCAACCTAAAGCACATAGCACATAATTACTATATAGTATATATCATAGTTTAATAAATTCCTCATATATATCGTCAAATTGGCCAGATTTCCCGATATATACACTCGCAATTTATTACACTTTACATATACTACAACCTATGGGCGTCGTAGGATACGATGCCCGCTAATATATTCATTTCATATAGCCAAACAACCCGGTTCAACCTTACGGTTAAGTGGTTATTTAGTTATAGAAAACGTCTATATTAATCGTCATATATCCGTGACAACACGAAAGTCACAAATAATAACTTACCTGGACCCGAGTGACAACGATTTCGCATAACTCAATAAATTTATCCGTTATATATCAGAAATGACATTTTATTAACCGTTTAATAATTGTCGGGAGTTTCCCGTTTTATAACCCAATTTTTATAATAATAATACGTTCAATAATATTACGCCACTTTCGTAGCCAAATATATATCTAATTGTATTATTTATAATACGACTCGTGATTATTATTATTATTATTAATATACGCGCCTATATAATTATATATACGTTATTCACGTACATATATTCATATAAACGTTCATATTATCAATAATTATTATTACGAGTTTTATTATTTTCGTTTTAATTTTAATAGTTATTGAGTTATACGAAATGGTCATATGTCCGAGTCATGACTCTCGGCTCATTGTCCAAGTCCAATAATAATAAGTAAAAGTCATAAGATAATACATCTCCGTCCAAACAATCTCAAACCACGTGCTACAACATGAGGGTCCGACTACGGCACCCGACTAACCTATCTCCGTCAATCTAACGACCGTCTCACAATCGGTCCCCAATATCTCTTTTCGTCAACAACTTCACAATATCACAATAATTCCCTTGTTGAGACCACAAGAGGTCTCGACCCAACAAGAGCATTCGGCCGAAAATATAATGCCACAACAATGTCAAAATTTAGTTCACAAATATTACAAGAAAATAACATCAACAAAGTTAATGTTTGGGTCGGTTTACCAAGCCAAACCCGAGCCCTCGACTCACTTGAGTCACGGCTCAATACCACGAGTCACAAGGACTCGACCCAACAACCATGGGTCGCAAAAAAATAAGCTCCAACGAGCACCCTCAAACTGCCATTCGACCACTTGGGTCGCGGCATCAATAACCATATACGGCCATGAGGCCTCGACTCCATCGAGTCGAACCAAGATCAACCATAAACAACATGATAACCATAATTTCCAAGCCACAAGAAGCAAGTTAACGAGCCATAGGCTCGAATCCCACAACAAGCCGTGAGTCATCGACTCACGGTTCGTTCAAACCCACAAGAAAAACTAAACCCCGGATACCAAACCATTTGAAAACGCGATTTCAACAAAAACCCATAAATATATCACATTTTAAATTGAAAACCCACTCGGATCTCATCAATTTGTGACCCTCGGTCACGATTCGAACCCACAAATTGAGTAAAAACTCGACCTACCTTCCAAAACAATACCAAATCGAAGGATACTTCAAGAAATAACAAGAAGGTGATGATGAACTCGTGATTATTTTGATTCGAATTGGTGTTATTGTAAGAATTAGGGCGCGTGTAGGGGTTGATCGGATAGAGGATGAGATGGGGAGTCTATTGGTGGTGGTCGTGTGGTGTGGGGGTCGGCGGTGGAGCAGTGGTGGTGGCCGGAAGTTGGTGTCGGCTAGGGTTAGGAGATGGGGAAGAAGATGGAGGTGAGAGAGATGGAAAGGTTGTGTTTGTTTGTTGTGTACCGAAAACCACAAGGACCATATTTTGTAGTTAACTCTTTTTATTATTATTATTTTTTTTTTAAAGTTAGTAATAATAATAATAATAATAATAATAATAATAATAATAATAATAATATTACTACGGTGTGGAGCGGGTAACGTGGGTAAATGTAAAAACATGTGGCCCGAACCCGAACTCATTTTAAACTTCAATATCTCTCGAAAACATCTCGTAACTAATTAAAAATATAGTCGGACTCGTTAAGACGAATCATAAACTTTTGTTAGGTAATCCTAGTGCCAAAGTCAACGTAGTACCAAGTGAGAATTCAAATATACATCACCGAGCATTTAATCAAAAATGAATTATGAACATAATTCACGAATTCCATAACGTCTTTAATTAAAAATATCCATAAAATAGGTCTTACAAGTTCGTTGTGAAATGAAAATTTCAAATAAAAATTATAAGCGAACTTAAATCGTAATGCGGGTTTTTTTTTTTTAAAATAGCTCCCTAAACTGCCGGTTGTCACATCCTCCCAGTCTCAGAAGGAAACCCGTCCCGGGTTTCACTCGGAAAAATTCATCTACGAAGTGAAAAGCTTCGGATATCTCTTCCTGAACTCGTCCTCACGTTCCCACGTAAATTCTGGTCCATGTCGGGAATTCCAACGAACCTTGACGAGCGGAATGCGACTTCGCTTGAGTCGTTTAACTTCACGATCTAGAATCTCAATCGGTTCTTCCACGAAATTCAGTTTCTCATCAACACGAATGTCCCTCATTGGAATGACGGGCATTTCATCGGAAAGACATTTCTTCAAATTACTCACGTGGAACACATCGTGAACTTTACTCAGTTCGGATGGTAATTCCAACCTATAAGCCACGGGCCCAATCCTTTCTAAGATCAAGAATGGTCCAATGTAGCGTGGGTTCAGTTTACCACGTTTCCCGAAACGTATAACACCTTTCCAAGGCGAGACTTTCAGCATTACTTTGTCTCCAACCTGGAACTCTAAAGGTTTACGTCTCTGATCGGCGTAGCTCTTCTGCCTATCTCTGGCTGCTTGCAATCGATCACGAATCTGAGTTACTTTCTCTGTAGTTTCCAAAATAAGCTCAGGGCCTGTAAGTTAGCTATCTCCAACTTCTGCCAAACCAATAGGCGAACGACACTTTCTGCCATACAGAGCTTCGAATGGTGCAGCCTTAAGACTTGTGTGGTAGCTATTATTATAGGAGAATTCCGCAAGGGGTAAATACTTCTCCCAGCCTTTACCAAAGTCTATGATGCATGCACGAAGCATATCCTCTAGTGTCTGAATGATCCTCTCACTTTGACCATCGGTTTGGGGATGATATGCAGTACTCATATCAAGCCTCGTCCCCAAAGCCTTTTGAAGTGATCGCCACAAAGCTGACGTAAAACGACTATCACGATCCGAAATAATAGATATCGGGACTCCATGACGCGAAATAATTTCCTTCACATATAACCTCGCAAGCTTATCCACACTATCATCTTCACTAATAGCTAAGAAATGAGCAGACTTTGTCAGACGATCCACAATTACCCAGATAGCGTCACAACCGCTAGCTGTCCTTGGTAATTTGGTAATGAAGTCCATAGTAATCCGCTCCCATTTCCAGACTGGAAGTTCTGGTTGCGTTAGTAATCCTGACGGTCTCTGGTGTTCAGCCTTAACCTTAGCACATGTCAGACACTTACTAACGTACGATGCTATATCTGCCTTCATATTTGGCCACCAATAGAACTTTTTAAGATCCTGGTACATTTTATCGGAACCAGGATGAATGGAGTACCTTGACTTATGCGACTCGTGCATAATCAATTCCCGAATTTCTCCATATAAAGGTACCCAAATCCGATCTCCAAAACATAATAATCCATCAGAACGCTTAACAAATCCTTTCTCATTATCAGCCATCCCAAATATATTCTCGGCAGATCTATTTTCTGCTTTCAACGCTTCCGTTTGAGCTTCAAGTATTTGAGACGGTAATGGCGATACGATAGTCATTCCCAATGACCTAACTCGTAATGGTGGTACTCTTTCCTTTCGACTAAGAGCATCAGCAACAACGTTTGCTTTACCAGGGTGGTAGCGAATTTCACAATCATAATCGCTTAGCAACTCAATCCAACGTCGCTGTCTCATGTTGAGCTCTTTTTGATTTAAGATGTGTTGTAAACTTTTATGGTCAGTAAATACAACACACTTTGTTCCGTACAAGTAATGTCTCCATATTCTTAAAGCAAAAACCACAGCACCTAATTCCAAATCATGGGTGGTGTAGTTCTTCTCATGCTTTTTGAGCTGTCGTGAAGCATAAGCTATCACCTTCTCTCGTTGCATTAACACGGCTCCCAAACCTTTATGTGAGGCGTCACAATAGACGACGAAATCCTCGTTACCTTCTGGTAACGCTAAGATAGGAGCACTACACAACATTTTCTTAAGCAATTGAAACGCTTCCTCTTCTTTATCTCCCCATTCATACGTAACACTCTTTTGAGTCAATTTGGTCAATGGTTTAGCTATCTTCGAAAATCCCTCAATGAATCTTTGGTAATAACCAGCTAAACCCAAAAATTGACGAACTTCGGTTGGGGTTGTAGGTGCAGCCCAATCATTTATCGCCTCAATCTTAGCAGGATCCACATGGACTCCTTGTCTATCAATCACATGACCCAAAAATTGTACCGTCGGAATCCAAAATTCGCATTTCGAAAACTTGGCGTAGAGTTTCTCCTTCCTGAGCAATTCTAAAATGAGTCTTAAATGCTCCTCATGCTCTTTCCCACTCTTTGAATAAATCAGAATGTCATCGATGAATACAATCACAAACTTATCTAAGTAAGGCTTACACACCCGATTCATGAGATCCATGAATATTGCTGGTGCGTTAGTCAACCCAAACGGCATCACCTGAAACTCGTAATGCCCGTAACGGGTTCTGAAAGCCGTTTTCAGAATATCTTCCTCACGAACTCGAAGTTGATGATATCCCGATCTCAAATCGATCTTCGAATACACACTCGATCCTTGAAGTTGATCGAACAAGTCGTCGATCCTAGGTAACGGGTATCTGTTCTTCACCGTTAGCTTATTCAACTCTCGGTAATCAATGCACATACGAAACGATCCATCCTTCTTCTTCACAAATAAGACTGGGGCTCCCCAAGGTGAAGAACTTGGTCTTATGAATCCTTTTTCGGCTAACTCCGCGAATTGTTTCGACAACTCTTCCAGTTCGGTAGGTGCAAGACGATAAGGCGCTCGTGCTACAGGTGCAGCACCAGGTATCAACTCAATCTGAAACTCCACTTGTCTAGTCGGCGGGATCCCCGGCAAATCATCGGGAAACACATCAGGAAAATCACGAACTATAGGCACATCTCCAATGCACCTTTCCTTTTTCTTCGTCTCTCCCTTCTTAGAAATTTGAGCTAAGAAAGGGTAACATCCCTTCTCCATTAGCTTCGGTAACTTTGTGCAAGATATGACTGCTAGTCGGGATGGACTCCTAGAATCCTTTCGGTCTCCTAATATGTTTAGGACTTCCTTTCCGTATGGTACACGCACGATCTTCTCGTCGCAAAGTATGTGAGCACGATACTTCGACAACCAATCCATACCAATGATGACGTCAAAACTTCCTAACGTGACGGGTAGAAGATCTATGTTGAAAGGGTGGTTCAAGAAATTTAACGTAGAACCGCGAATGATGGTATTAATCCTTTCTAGGTTTCCATTTGCTAACTCAATATCATATCCAATTCCTAAGGCCATCGGGGGTTTCTCTAGTAAGGGTGCAAACGTAGTGGACACAAAACTCCTATCGGCACCAGTATCAAATAGTATGGAAGCATAACGATTATTGAGAAGGAACGTACCAGTAACGACGTTCGGATCTTCTCCTCTCTCGTTCCCGAGTGCATACACTCTTCCCTGAGCAGCTCCAGCTTCCACACGTTGGTCCCCAATATCTTGTCATCCACGATTTCCTCCAGCTCCACGGTTTCCATAATTGTACCCATTACCACCCGAGCCTTGATTTCCACGGTTCCGCGATTCTCTACACTCATTCCTATAGTATCCCTTCTTTCCACACCCATAACAAGTAACATCTGCCTTGTTTCTCATCTCAGGAGCAGCTTGAACCATAGCAAGAGGTCGAGCTCTACAGTCCCTAGCTGTGTGTCCTTTCTTTGAGCAATTCTGGCATTTCACACTACACCATCCAGTATGATGCTGATGGCAACGATCACACTTAGGTGCATCACCGTTCTGATTCTTCTTATCTCCATTCCCAATAGCATACACCTTAGCTTGTCTCTTGCTTCGGTGATCATTACTCTTAGAGTGACGGTCTCTCTTTCTATTTCCATTCTTCTCCTTATCAGTTTCTTCTAATTCCAACGAATCCATAAGTTGTTGAGCAATTGTGATTGCCTCATGGATGTTTGTAGGCCTAGCAGAAATTACATCATTTCTCGTAGCTACAGGCAACCCATCAGTATACCTCTCGATCTTTTGAGTCTCAGTTTTCACCATATCTGGGCACAACAAGGCTAACTCCTGGTAACCACGATTGTAAGTCGCCATATCGTTACCTTTCACCTTTTGGTTCCAAAACTCAATCTCTAGCTTCTTGACCTCATTCCTTGGGCAATAAGTCTGAATCATCAAGGAGTTAAATTGCTCCCAAGTCATGGCATAAGCTACATCACTCCCAACTGCATTTCGGTAGTTGTTCTACCAAGTCAAAGCTTCATCCTTGAAAGTAAAAGAAGCAAACTTTACCTTCACATTCTCCGCACAACCACTGACATTGAACACTGACTCAGTCTTCTCAATCCATCTGACTAAGTAAACCACTCCTTCAGTTCCACCAAACTCAATGGGTCCACAAATCTTGAATTCCTTGTATTGACATCCATTAGCACGGACAGGTGGAAAAGTTCCAGCAGAATTGTTGGAATGATTTGACTCAGCTAGTAGTTCAGCAACTCTTTGCTCCACGAGTTGGTGGATCATTGCTTGATCTACAGTAGGTGCATTAAGTGGAACATGACCATTGTCTCCCTGAACATCAACATTTTGATTCCTGTTGTTATGGTTAGTGGTGTCCAGGTTGTCAGGAGTAGGGGTTTCAACATTTCGAGTAGGTCGACGACCTCGGCGAGCAGGTGTAGTCACAGCAGGACCAGTTCTGGTAGACCTAACAGGGTTTCGACGTGGTGCCATTGATCTGTAACATCATACAAGTTCATGAGTCTCCAATAGAACTTATCGCTATGCTCAACAAAACATCTCAACGAAATCAAGTCATGGAAAGAATAGCAACAATACACCACGTAACAACAATTAAGCGAATAGGGACTCAATTTCCATAACACCCAAAATCACATAATACCATATACTAATAATCATCAACCATACAATAGCGCCGTAAAAATCGTTCCAACTAACGGATAACACAAAACATACTAATCGTTCCAAAAGAGACGAATACTGAGCAAAATACATCAAAATATGATAAATAGCTTTTCTAACCGAACACTCCTCGGTTAAGAAAGCAAAAAGATAACATAACCCAAACAACTAGCCACGCGGCTGGCGGAGTATCCTTAACTCCTGCCTCAAGCCATCAAGATCCCTCCATAACGATCCTAACTCCACGCTATGGGTGTCTCGGTCTCTCTTGAGGTCAGCCACCTCCTTCTCTAGCTCAGCATTCCTTTGCCAAAGCTTGCGGTCGGCCTCACGAGCAGTAACAAATCCTCGCTGCAAACTATCGATATGCTCGTGGACATCCATCAAAACTCTCCTCAGCTCAGTAGCCCTGCCCACAGCGACAGTCAAATCAACTCTCAAATCTGCTAAGAACTCTCCAATAACTCTCTCAAGTCGATCAGATACACGTGCAACTCTCTCACTAAGCTCAGTAATCCGAGCCCACAACCTGCCAACCTCACCCAACTCTGCATGCTCAGCAGAAACCTCAGAAGATGCATCCGACTCAACGGGACTACCAGGTGGTAACTCAAACAAGAACGGATGATCAGGTGAATCAGGCTCAATCGGGTGTACAGGTGAATCAGGCTCCTCAGCCTGAGCTGGTGGTGCTAACTCATCATCATCATCATCAGGCATCTCATCCTCCTGAGGGTCATCCTCCTCCTCAGGGTCATCATCATCACCCTGCTCAGCCTCCTGAGGGTCATCCTCCTCCTCAGGGTCATCAGCCTCATCCTCACCCTCGTACTCCTCCTCCTCCTCATCGGAAGAGTACCTCATCACTCGTCGTCTCCTACTAGGTGAACCATGTGGGGATGTAGTAGGTGATCTCGGACGACGACGCAATGATGTGGGTGGCGCCTCAGACAGAAGAGAATGAGCATCAAACTGTAAAGGTGATGGAGTAGGGCGTACCGACATGCGTGCCGTAGCTCGGTGGGCAAAGCGTGGTGCCACACGAGCCAAAGCCTGATGAAGAGTAAGCTGCCTCGATGTACCAGGGAGCCCTAGAGAAGATGAGGGTCCCTGCGTAGATGCAGCAGGTAGTGCTGAAGTAGAAGCTGCCTGTGATACAGTAGCTGAAGACATGGCCATCTGGTAAGGGTCATCAGATGCCATAGTGAACTGTGCAGGTAAAACCGGTGCAGTAAGAATATCCTCAACGACATCGGGCATATGGGAGGCCATTGTCTGTGACAACGGCGTAGGGTAGGTGTAAGCGTTTCAAAACAGCTAAATCACAACTCATAATACCGTACCAAATATACTCATCAAATAGTTCCATATTTAATCTCAATAAAACAATTTCAAACACCGCATTACTAAAATGTTTATAAAACATATAGACCATATAAATCCTCGAGAACGCCATCTTATTACTAAAATCCATAAACCTCAAATCATCTTAAATATCTCATAATACCTCAATAATAGAAGATGCTTCGGCTTGGCGGGCTGGCGGGCGGCGGTCAAGGATCATTTTCTATAAAAATACGGTTATAGTTTAGGTGTTTATTTACCTAGTTCTCTATAACCTTGGCTCTGATACCAATCTGTAACACCCCCAAAATTTGATACAGCGGAAGACTCAACAAGCTTTCGGGGTGCTACGGGGATTGGTATCCAACACAAGACAATATAGAACGAGATAAAGTAAACATAATAAAAACACAACCAAAACGGGGTTTTAAGGTTTACATTTATCCCGACATCATTCAGAGTCAGGCCCAAAATAAAATAACAGTAGGTCCAAATTTAGTTATCAGAGTTTAGAAAAATAGATCCATAAACCGTGAGCCTTGGCCGAGCCTTCCATTCCAAGCATGCATCTCAACACTTAATTACCTGAGAAAACGTGCTAAAAGTCAGCTTTCGCTGGTGAGATCATAGGTTTAAATTCAACTAATAATATAGTGGACATATACGCAAAACGCTTGCTAGCTAGACTAAGGATTCGCTAAAAGCCTGCGGATACCCTCCGCTCTCAACATAACACACGGATACCCTTCCGTACTAACATAGATATTCGGGTAGCCCCCGCAATACCAATAATAACTCGGATAACCTCCGAAGTATTAATAACCTATAGGTGCACACTACAGTATCTAAATAAGTCAACCTTGAATAGTACACACAACATATATGTGACTAAAGCTGACAATTCCAAATAACCAAATAAGCCAACCTTGAATAGTACACACGACATGTGTGACTAAAGCTGACAATAGATCCTAGTCCATACGCATAGCAAGTTTAGAAAGAATATAAAAGCGATAATAATCCACGTAAAATAATTTGCACGTTTCTTACCCCAATCGTTGAAAACATAGTTCAAGAGTAAAAAGTGGGGCTATGACTCACCTCAAGTCCAGAAAATAGCAAGAAGAAGTCGGTAGAAATAAGATGTATGATAACTCACGAAACAACAACTACGGACTTGGCACGACCTAACAATATTAACTCTTTCAGAAATCATTTTCTCAAATTTATAATATTCCCAAACCCGGACGAGAATCCGTTTTATTTCCGAAAATCCATTTCGTATTAGTTTGGTGTATTTGCGTTTGGTATCCATACGGGTGGTGGGTTGACTCAAAACAAACCAAAAAGATCACATACAGAATAATAAAATAAACTATAGATCTAATATTAGCCCAATATATCATTTAAATAAATCGCCGAAGTTTATCAAGTCCGTCGATTTGATAATCCTCATATTTATTTACGTAACATACAGTTCCAAGATTACACCCAACCTAAAGCACATAGCACATAATTACTATATAGTATATATCATAGTTTAATAAATTCCTCATATATATCGTCAAATTGGCCAGATTTCCCGATATATACACTCGCAATTTATTACACTTTACATATACTACAACCTATGGGCGTCGTAGGATACGATGCCCGCTAATATATTCATTTCATATAGCCAAACAACCCGGTTCAACCTTACGGTTAAGTGGTTATTTAGTTATAGAAAACGTCTATATTAATCGTCATATATCCGTGACAACACGAAAGTCACAAATAATAACTTACCTGGACCCGAGTGACAACGATTTCGCATAACTCAATAAATTTATCCGTTATATATCAGAAATGACATTTTATTAACCGTTTAATAATTGTCGGGAGTTTCCCGTTTTATAACCCAATTTTTATAATAATAATACGTTCAATAATATTACGCCACTTTCGTAGCCAAATATATATCTAATTGTATTATTTATAATACGACTCGTGATTATTATTATTATTATTAATATACGCGCCTATATAATTATATATACGTTATTCACGTACATATATTCATATAAACGTTCATATTATCAATAATTATTATTACGAGTTTTATTATTTTCGTTTTAATTTTAATAGTTATTGAGTTATACGAAATGGTCATATGTCCGAGTCATGACTCTCGGCTCATTGTCCAAGTCCAATAATAATAAGTAAAAGTCATAAGATAATACATCTCCGTCCAAACAATCTCAAACCACGTGCTACAACATGAGGGTCCGACTACGGCACCCGACTAACCTATCTCCGTCAATCTAACGACCGTCTCACAATCGGTCCCCAATATCTCTTTTCGTCAACAACTTCACAATATCACAATAATTCCCTTGTCGAGACCACAAGAGGTCTCGACCCAACAAGAGCATTCGGCCGAAAATATAATGCCACAACAATGTCAAAATTTAGTTCACAAATATTACAAGAAAATAACATCAACAAAGTTAATGTTTGGGTCGGTTTACCAAGCCAAACCCGAGCCCTCGACTCACTTGAGTCACGGCTCAATACCACGAGTCACAAGGACTCGACCCAACAACCATGGGTCGCAAAAAAATAAGCTCCAACGAGCACCCTCAAACTGCCATTCGACCACTTGGGTCGCGGCATCAATAACCATATACGGCCATGAGGCCTCGACTCCATCGAGTCGAACCAAGATCAACCATAAACAACATGATAACCATAATTTCCAAGCCACAAGAAGCAAGTTAATGAGCCATAGGCTCGAATCCCACAACAAGCCGTGAGTCTTCGACTCACGGTTCGTTCGAACCCACAAGAAAAACTAAACCCCGGATACCAAACCATTTGAAAACGCGATTTCAACAAAAACCCATAAATATATCACGTTTTAAATTGAAAACCCACTCGGATCTCATCAATTTGTGACCCTTGGTCACGATTCGAACCCACAAATCGAGTAAAAACTCGACCTACCTTCCAAAACAATACCAAATCGAAGGATACTTCAAGAAATAACAAGAAGGTGATGATGAACTCGTGATTATTTTGATTCGAATTGGTGTTATTGTAAGAATTAGGGCGCGTGTAGGGGTAGATCGGATAGAGGATGAGATGGGGAGTCTATTGGTGGTGGTCGTGTGGTGTGGGGGTCGGCGGTGGAGCAGTGGTGGTGGCCGGAAGTTGGTGTCGGCTAGGGTTAGGAGATGGGGAAGAAGATGGAGGTGAGAGAGATGGAAAGGTTGTGTTTGTTTGTTGTGTACCGAAAACCACAAGGACCATATTTTGTAGTTAACTCTTTTTATTATTATTTTTTTTTAAAGTTAGTAATAATAATAATAATAATAATAATAATAATAATAATAATAATAATAATAATAATAATAATAATAATAATATTACTACGGTGTGGAGCGGGTAACGTGGGTAAATGTAAAAACATGTGGCCCGAACCCGAACTCATTTTAAACTTCAATATCTCTCGAAAACATCTCGTAACTAATTAAAAATATAGTCGGACTCGTTAAGACGAATCATAAACTTTTGTTAGGTAATCCTAGTGCCAAAGTCAACGTAGTACCAAGTGAGAATTCAAATATACATCGCCGAGCATTTAATCAAACCTGAATTATGAACATAATTCACGAATTCCATAACGTCTTTAATTAAAAATATCCATAAAATAGGTCTTACAAGTTCGTTGTGAAATGAAAATTTCAAATAAAAATTATAAACGAACTTAAATCGTAATGCGTGTTTTTTTTTAAAATAGCTCCCTAAACTGCCGGTTGTCACATTTGGGATTTGAATTAAGTTTATTTAGAATCCGGATTTGGTTTTATGAAATGTAACAAGGACCAAAAATGTAACTTTCAAATCTGCAAGGGCTGAAATTGACCATTCTGAAAAATACTTCCAAGGATTAATCTTGATAACATTTGATTCTTCAAGGGTAGATTCTGACAATCTGAGCTAAATTAAAATCAAAACTCTTTCCCGGCTCGGCTTTTGAACACTCTTTCAAATCTCGTGCTCGTGTTGCTTAGTTTTGTTCGTTTTTATAAATATCCGTACCTGCATATCACAAACACAAAAACACAACGTATTGGCATTTTAAGGTCGGCTGTTGGTCATTTTGGTCCGGTTTTTAGTCGAGTAAAAGGTGTGTAAATTAATACACACCATTTTTGCTCGAGCCCAGGGGCGGAGCTATGGCCTGGCCACCTGTGGCACGTGCCACACATGGGTTGGCCAGGTGCAGGCCAGATTTCAAACACATGGCTTGCTTTATTCGATTTCTACCATTATGTGGATAGAAATGTGTTCAAAACTGTTAGTTTGTGTGGTTTTAACAAGAAAACAAGGTGAGAATCAACTAATACAAAGTATTTCCGGAGATGTATTGAAACAGGGACCAAGGGATAGGAAGATGATGAGTTATTTGCATTTAGCCCCCCTAAAACTTAATGGCTGTACACTTTTGTCTTATTTCTTTAGTTTTATTTAAAAGTAAGTGTAAGGTGTTTACATAATTAACGATTTCGAACTTTATGGGAGACAACTTTTATGTTTGGTCATGCATATTTTACATGTAGTGTATTATCTCAAAATATTTCAAGGCCTTTAATCATAATTAAGGCCATAGATTTAAGGCATTTAAAGGTCACATTTATTAATGTAGTGCTAAAGATAAAGATTAATTTTTTTTTTTTTTTTTTTATGTGCAAAACATAGGAAAGTTCTTCACATTTTTATTGTTTTTGTGTTTGAAAGTCTATATTTAAGGTTAAAAAAATAATAAAAAAAAGTGCGACACATACAAAAATTTTTTGGATCCGACACTGCTCAGCCGCAATTTTATTTCTAAAATAGACCAGGCGACTGGTCAACCCACCCATGCTAAGTGGCGGCTTATGGTTGATAGATGTATATGTTAACCAGTTGTCCAGTCTATTTTAAAAATAAACTCGTGGCTGGAGCAAAAACCTAATGGTTAGGGGTGCAACTAGGGCATTTTTCAAAATTTCCCTTTGATAAATGAGAACTTTTATCTTATAAACTTTAATGAGATATTTATCCTTTTCTTCCGGCTGACTCCATTCTGCATCCAAACATATTATCAGTTTTCCAATGCTCTTCTTTTCTTCATGTTTTCTAAAAGTTTCACTAATCAATCTGCTACAACATCCGGATCATGTGCCACTGTGTATCTAAGGTCCTTATCGTTGAATGTTACCGTAATATTACTCACTTCAAGAGAAAAAGTTTTTATCAAAAAGAAAGAGAGAGAAGGGAGACATGTAGTTAAAAAGGGGCGGTGGATATATGAAACCCTAGTTGTGTATTCTAGTGTATAAAAAATTGTTTGCTTTAACCCCTTTGACGATCTCAGACTGTTATAGCTTCTTACGAGGTTATACCCAATCTATTAGCTTTGAAAGACTATTTTCCAAATCATAATAAGTATTAAAAATATTAGCCAAAATTTTATATTTTAGTACAAACCATTTGTTCATTTGTACAAATCTAAGAAACAATTGACGTCTGTCCCGTTCTCGCATATATTCCACTTGGTTAATAGAAATCTTTTTATTTACAAATGAGTGGTATTATCCGTACCCTCCTCATCCCGTGAAATGACAAAAATTTGTTTGTTTTTTTTAAGTTTTTGTACGTTCTTTTTTTTGTCTTTGTCTTAGATTCTCTGTTTGCACTCTATCAATATCAAGTCAGTTTTGTATACCTTTTTAAGTACAAAAGTAGGAAAAAAATTGTCAAGTCAGGGGTGCAAATGCGACGAGGATGTTACAGATAACACCACCCATTTTTAAATAAAATGGTTTCTATTGAATCACGTGGAATTTTTATAAATGGGTGATGAAATGTTACCTTTTAGAGTCCACTAACAAAATGTGTTTGAATTAAGATATGTGCATTGTTAAAAGTCATTTTCATCCTTAAATTTAAACTTGTCTTTTTAAATTCAAACTCTTAAATGATAGGATACATAACTTGAGCCTTGTCTTTTTAAATTCAACTTCTTAAATGAGCTTAAGCCCTAGCTTGAGCCTTGTTTAATAAACAAACTCAAGTCCATATTTGGTCCGGACATGTTACCTTTAAGGAAGCATGCAAGTTGTAAGGGGAAAGCATTACGGGAAAAATAACTCCTTCCGTCCCAATTTTAGAGTCAACCAACAAAATGTCTTTGATTTAAGATATGTGCATTGTTAAAAGTCATTTTCATCCTTAAATTTAAACTTGTCTTCAAATTCCACCTCTTAAATGATAGGATACATAACTAAGGGTAGAATAGTAAAATTGGAAGTTTGTAATTGTTATTTAATGAAAATGGACAATGTATGTCGGGCAAACAAAATTAGTAACATGGACAATAAAAGTGAGACGGAATGAGTACCTAACTAGTTTAAGTTTGGTGGGATATATATATATATATATATATATATATATATATATATATATATATATATATATATAAACACTATTAGACTAATGCTAATGGTAACCGTAAATATTATAGTCACCCTCGACACATCAGTGTCACATCATCATTCTTTCTCCAAAACTACACCAACCACAACCAAAAACTACCCTACAAAAACTAATAAAAAATACACACAAAAGAGATTGAATCTTTCGGTTGGCTGATAAACCATAACTTTGAAAAGGTTGGGGTGGGACTCGGTTGCATCCGGTTGAGCTAATGAGAGAACTCGGTTGGGTCGGTTGGTTGAGGTATTCGGTTGCCATTAGGATTGGCCTTAGAACTCAACTCAACTATCGGTAAGTCAAACTTTACTTTTTATATTCTGAACATCTACGTACTTGTCTTTTTTTTTTTTTTTTTTTTTTTTTTTTTACCATAGTAAAACTTGAACAACTATGAATCTTCACCACAAGATACTTCATCACTTTACCCTATCTTTTTCAAGAAATTTTAGCATGCATTAACTGAACAATGCAACAAAAGAGGAATAAGTAAACCATGTTTTTGTGTAAATTAAATGAACCAACCACCTCTACGTTAATTCTTTAGACCTCAACTAATTAACCATACCTGCGAGCCTCACATGCTACCTAGCCTTTTCAGCAATAAATAAATGCCTTTGCTAGCTAGTATTACCAACATTTACTTATGAAAAGTAATTAATCTTGCTATTTGGTAACAAAAACAGGTTTATCTTTCTCATAAACCCTTTATTTTTGTAATGTCTTGATAATCTAATTTGACCAAATAAAGTGAAAATGAAAAATAAAATGATCGATATCAGATCAGATATATATGTAGATACCTTGCTTCACAAAATGCTGTTGTTCCAGTTAGATACGGTCCAAAAGACTGATCTTGCTTACCATAGAAAAAGCATTTTTATAACTGTTTTATTAAATTTAATCATTAGCTCAGAAGTTTGAGCCCGGTTTAAAACTAATCGCTACGCCAAACAAGTTTGTGTATGTTCCAAATTTGATCACGGATTATGGGCGTTGCAAATCTTATAATTCATACCAAATACTCGTTCATCAAAATAACGTATGATAAAGTATATGAACAAGAATCATGGTTGTATATAAACTGTACATGTAATATATATACAGATCAATAACGATTATGTACATGGTTTTGTTTGCAAATGCATTTTTGTCACAAGTTTGAGAGTTCGAACCTATCACCGCGCCCTTGTTTATACAACTCATGATCTTTTTTTTTTTTTTTTTTTTTTTTTTTTTTTTTTTTTTTTTTTTTTTTTTTTTTTTTTAATTTGAATGACTATCAATGGTTCATATTTGGAAAGATCATTTATTTTGACATAACATTAGTCTTTGTAAAGTTACTATACATGTGACCGTAAATATGAGCCGTTGGTTTGGAAAGAGCATTTAATTTCCAGCCTTTGACAGTAAGAAATGGTGTATTTTTATGTGTAGTGTGACCCACGTAAAAGTAACATATCCTCATTTATTTCTCGTTAGTTTATTGAGACATTGCTTATGCATTGGCCTCTCTGAGTAGGGGTGAGCAAACAAAACCGAAAAAACTGAAAATCGAAAAAATCGACCGAAACTAAAAATCGATAGTTCGGTTTTTTATTTTTTAAAAACCGAAAAATACGGTTCGGTTTCGGTTTCGGTTTTCGTCCAAAAACCGAACCGAACCGATTTTATTATATAATAATATATAATTAATATAATACGAGTAAACTAAATAAATCTATAAATTCATATTCAATTTTGTGAGTAGATTCATAATATACAATATTTATCTTAATGTTTATGTTAAAATGTGTGTTTGCCGTGTCGTGTGTTTACTTGAGAATACATCAATAAATATATGACGATGATCATACTATATGTATGTTCACTCGCATATGTGTCTTATATATATGTATGTAATTATAGAATTATGCAATAAATATTATTATGTTTAGATTGACAAAAAAATAATAAATAAAAATAACCAATTTTTTATGTAATACAAGTTTGTTGGTATAAATTTTTCATGCCCAAATATAAATGGTTAGAAACCGAAAAACCAAAAAACCGAACCGAAATCGATAATAAACCGAAAAAACCGAACCGCTAAAAATCGAACGGTTTCGGTTTTTGGTTCTATAGAAACCGAACTTTTCGGTTCGGTTTCGGTTTTAGCAAAAAACCGACCCGAACCGAACCGTGCACACCCCTATCTCTGAGTATCGGATAGGGTGGGGCACATGTTAAGCATCTTTTAGTGAACAAAAACAAGTGTACTAATTAAGCAAATTTAATTGTAAGCCAAATTAATTGTTGCCTATGCATTGGTTTGGCAAGGTTGGGGACATGCTAATAAACGTCTTTTTGTGAAGAAAACTGTAGAAAATCACAAGTTTAACCAGAAAACAACTCTTGAATCTCAATTCAAGAATCAAATTTATTACTCAACCAAAACTACAAGATCAACAAGAAACTGATCTTAATCAATCTCTGTAACCAAACCAAACTTTCATGAATCAACCCACAAATCTTACCCACTGCTATTCAGTTGATAAGCTATTGACTAAAATTATCAATAGTACTATTACAATGACCTCACAAACTCTCAAAAGAATGAAATACAGAATATATGAATCAACAAGAGAACTGTGTGTAGCTTTGGTGATAACGGCTCGTGAAGTTATGAAACCCTAGCAGAGGTGAGAGCTTAAATAGCCTTGACCTTTGAACTTTAGCAGCTTGTCAACTTTAGCCCTTGCTCTTTATCCACTTGCTACTTTCACCCCAAACTTCATCTAAAACCATATATCTGAAAATAAGAGAATGACACAATAAGTCCCTGTTAATTATGTGATCCAGAGTTAGAGTTATTTTCAACATCCCCCCTTAACTCAAACCTGGAACACATCAAACATTCCAAGTTTAGAAACCAATTTTTCATGTTGAAGTTTATCAAGACCTTTTGTAAATACATCAGCTGTTTGATCAGTTGACAAAACTTTTACAGTTTTAATAACCCCTGCCAAAATTTTATCTCTTACAAAATGCAAATCAATTTCTAAATGCTTAGTTCTTTCATGAAAAACAGGGTTTGCTGCAATCTTAATTGCAGCCTGACTATCACAAAATAGCTTTACAGGTAAAAAATGTTCCCAGTTTAGGTCTTTCAAAACTTTTAAGACCCAAACAATTTCTGAAGTAGCAGAGGCCATTGCTCTGTATTCAGCCTCTGCACTTGACTTAGAAAGGGTGTTTTGTTTTTTTGCTCTTCCAAGAAACAAGTGAACCATTTAAGAAAACACAAAATCCCGTAACAGACCTTCTAGTAACAACACACTTAGCCCAGTCAGCATCCACATAAGTCTCAAGAGATTGAGAAGAATTTTTAACAATATGTATTCCTCTACCAGGGGAACCTTTAAGATATCTAAGAACTTTAAGTGCAATTTTCAAATGAGACTTAAGTGGTTTATGCATAAACTGACTTAAACAATGCACAGCATAAGATATATCAGGCCTAGTGTGTGTAAGGTAAATCAACTTACCTACTAGCTTTTGATACTCAGTTATTTTGTCTAAAACAGGATCTGATGTAGTTGGTTCATTAGAAATAGTTAAACTCTGTTCTAAAGGAAAAGCAGACGGCTTACATGCCAGTAAACCAAACTCAGATAAAAGATCTAAACAATATTTTCTTTGTGTTAAACAAAGACCCTTATCTGTTTCAATCACCTCAATACCTAAGAAATACTTAAGTTTTCCCAGATCTTTAATCTGAAATTTAGATTTGAGAAAAGTTTTAAACTTTTCAATCTCAACCAAGTTGTTACCAGTGACAATAATATCATCAACATAAACAAGTAAACCAACAAAATTTCCAGAATCATTCTTGACAAACAAAGAGTAGTCACTTTTACTTTGCACAAATCCATTTTCAATTAAAGCACTAGTCAACTTAGCATTCCACTGTCTAGGTGCTTGTTTCAACCCATATAAAGATTTTTTAAGCCTGCAAACTCTTTTGTCATTAACATCAAAAAAACCTTCAGGTAAAGACATATAGACAGTCTCTTCTAAATCTCCATACAAGAAAGCATTATTAATATCAAGTTGAAATATAGGCCAATCTTGCTGAACATCAAGATTTATAAGACACCTAACAGTCACAATTTTAACAACAGGCGAGAAAGTTTCATCAAAATCAACACCTTCCTTTTGATTATAACCCTTAGCAACAAGTCTCGCTTTATATCTATCAACTTCACCACTAGACTTATATTTAATCTTAAAGACCCATTTAGATCCTATGGCTTTTCTGCCTTCAGGCAACTCAACAATATCAAAAGTGTCATTTCTATATAAGGCTTCCATTTCACTATTAATAGCATCTAACCAGTGCTGATACATACAAGCCTCCCAATAATTTTTTGGTTCAAAACTCTTGTTTAACTCAACAACAAAACAAAGAGTGTCATTTTTAAGTTTTGCATAAGTAACAAACTTTTCAAGTCCAAATTTGACTTTAGAGTCAACAATGTAATCATTATATTTATTTGGAAACACATATGACCTATCTGATTTTCTTAAAGAAGGTTGATTATTTTGAAAATTGATCTCTGCTGCTTGTTCACGTAAAGGACTGAAATCACCCTCAGAACTTGTCACACCACTTGGTGTTGCAACAGTCTCACCAATTTTGGTAATCCCATTGGAACCAGGAGAATGCCCCATATCATTCTCCATATGGTCAAGAGTTGGACTGCCTAGAGACTGGGAGTTGTTACCATCACTCAAATGATGATCATCTTGAGTATGGTCATCTAAAGGTGTATCATTTTGACCATTATCATCATTGGGTGTGCCAAGGTTATCACAAGTAACTTCATCAAAGAAATTAACATGATCTAAACCTTGACTGAGAGGGTCAGGAGCAGCAGAGACATTTTTAATCTTGAAAGGAAAGACTTTTTCAAAGAATTTTACATCTCTGGAAAAAACAAATTTTTTTCTTTCAAGACTATAAAGTTTATAACCTTTCTGAAAATTTGAATATCCAACTAAAACACATTTTTCAGCTCTACTACTAAACTTATCATGACTGGTAAGAATAGTAGCAAAAGACAAACATCCAAACACACGTAAGTGACTTAGATCAGGTTTTCTATTAAAAACAAGTTCAAAGGGAGACTTTCCATTCAGCACTGAGGAGGGTAATCTGTTAATCAAATAAGTGGCAGTTAGGACACATTCAGACCAAAGATATAAAGGCAATCCCCCCTGAAACATAAGGGATCTTGCCACATTCAAGAGATGCCTATGTTTCCGCTCAACCACCCCATTTTGTTGAGGTGTATAAGCACAGGATGTTTGATGCATAATACCATTATTTTCACAAAATTTATTAAACTGATTATTAACAAACTCAGTACCATTATCACTTCTAAAAATCTTAACACATTTTTCAAACTGTGTTTTTATCAGATTATAGAAAATTTGAAGATAATCAAACACCTCATGCTTACTTTTAAGTAAGTAAACCCATACAGCCCTGGTGAAATCATCCACAATAGTTAAGAAAAAAGTATGACCTTCTTTACTTTTAATTTTATAAGGACCCCAAAAATCAAGATGAACTAAATCACCAAGAGCTTCAGTTTTATGATCACTTAAAGGAAAGGATTCTCTAGTTTGCTTGGCCTTTTGACAGATGTCACAAGGATCATTTTCAGTTTTATTATCAAAACCAATTTCACCATTTAACACTGCAAGAACTTGATCAGAGGGATGACCAAGTCTGCAGTGCCATATTTGCTTGGTCAAACTACAGGTAATACTAGAATTCTTAAATCCTAGACTAGTACCTTGATTTCCATCAAAGTAATACAGACCATCCTTTTGTCTACCAATCCCTAGAACACTCATTCCCCTCAAATCCTGAGGTAACACATAACATTGTGATTCATCAAAAGCAATAACATATTTGCTATCTCTAGCCACTTTATGAACAGACATCAAACTAACACAGTATTCTGGAACCACCAAAACATCATATAGAGTTAAGTTTTTGGTTAAGACCATATTTCCAACTTTGGTAATCAAAGCCTCAGTTCCATTAGGATGTGAGACCTTGATTCCAAGTTTGGAAATATCAATAACATTAACCAAAAACTTATCAGTATATGTAAGATGTTGATTGGCACCAGAATCAACAATAAGTCCAGCTGCAACAAGTGCAGACCTAAACTTACTATTGTTACAAAAAAATCTTTGAAAATTCTGATTAAAAAACTTGCTATTGTTTAAAACAATACCTGCCATATTGGCATGTACTCCTTTTCCATTTCCATCACTACTAACAGAGTTTTCTTTAATCAAAGATATTAATTTGGAAATCTGTTCATCAGAAAATGTAGACGTAGAACTAGAGCCAACAGAATTGTTGTTATTAATGAACCGTTTATTAAAATTCTGAGCACCCTGATTATTATTATTATTAGTTCTTCTGTTTTTACCAAAATCAGCTGGATAACCAATGAGCTTAAAGCATCTATCAATAGTATGTCCATTAAAACCACAGTGCTCACAAACTAAGGTAGGACCACCAGTAGTCCTCCTATTGTCATTATTCCTAGAAGCATTATTAGTTCTAGAAGAATTCCCAAAGGATGGAGTCCTCTGAGAATTCCCCTTGTTAGGAACACTGGAGTTAAACACAGTTGACTGAGACCTTTGAGTAGTCCCAGCAACTGAACCAGTGACCACAAATCTGTGAGACTCCTCACTAGAAATAATAGCAAAAGCTCCCTTAACATCAGGAAGAGGATCTCTAGCCAAAATATTACTTCTAATTTGCATATAAGAATCATCTAAACCCATCAAGAACTGCATTAATTTCATTAATTGACTATGTTTTTTAAAGTCCTCAGCAGCATGACAAGTACATCTAGGTAATTGAATTAAAGCATCAAACTGTTTCCACAATGTACTCAATTTGTTAAAGTATTCAGCAATAGAACAATCATTTTGAGTCAAAGAGTTAATCTTATGATGCAAATTAAAAGTAACAGACCCATCAACTCTATCAAAAGTTTCCTTTAATTCAGTCCACACATCAGAAGCTCTTTTTGAAAAGATTTGCCCAAGAAATAACTCTTCTGATATGGAATTTAAGATCCATCCCAAAACAACAGCATTTACTCTGTCCCATTGTCTACCTAAGACTTCATCAGTATTAGATCTATTACAAGATCCATCTATAAAACCAGTCTTATTTTTTCCCTCTAAGGCTAACAACATAGCACAAGACCACACATTATAGTTCTCAGTACCTTTTAGTTTTATAGACACAACAGTTAAGGTGGCAGAGTCATTAGGATGCAAATGTAAAGGATGACTAAGATCAAGTTTACTAATTAAAGTAACTGGAACATCATCCTCATCATCAGAGTTATGCACAGAAACAGGTGGTGTAGAATTATGAATAGACATAATAAACACAAATATAAATGCAACAAAAACACACAAGAAAGGAACAAGAAGGTAGTTCCCAGGCTTCCTTGCCACTCAAGGTGGTAGGTCAAGGGCTGAGCACACAAGAAAATAAAAAGAACAGATAACACCTAAAAACTCAACTTCAACAATCCCTGAATCCTACTCCCCGTCAATCTAAACAAGAAATAAGAAAAGAAAAAGTAAAGTAAAAGCGTGAGAGGTGTTACAGTGCACGCAAGAAGCCAATACGCAGCGGAACAAGAACCCAGATTGTGATCTTGATTCACTTAGTCAAGAATCACAACCCACACGATCTCAATCAACCAGAACCAACAACTAAATCAAGAAACCAGAAACCAACCACCGATTGAAGCCAGAGATCAAGAACCCCCAAAATTAACCAAACCCTAATTTTCTCAAAAATTAGGCGTTTTGAAAACCCTTTTTTAATTGATCAATTAAAGCAAAAAATCCCTAATTAACCACAGTTAATTAGGTTTAATCAACTCAATTTTGAAAACCCCCAAATTTTTAGAAACCCTAATTTTCCAAAAATGTTTTAACAAGAGAAAGATGAGTAACCTTGCTCTGATACCATGTAGAAAATCACAAGTTTAACCAGAAAACAACTCTTGAATCTCAATTCAAGAATCAAATTTATTACTCAACCAAAACTACAAGATCAACAAGAAACTGATCTTAATCAATCTCTGTAACCAAACCAAACTTTCATGAATCAACCCACAAATCTTACCCACTGCTATTCAGTTGATAAGCTATTGACTAAAATTATCAATAGTACTATTACAATGACCTCACAAACTCTCAAAAGAATGAAATACAGAATATATGAATCAACAAGAGAACTGTGTGTAGCTTTGGTGATAACGGCTCGTGAAGTTATGAAACCCTAGCAGAGGTGAGAGCTTAAATAGCCTTGACCTTTGAACTTTAGCAGCTTGTCAACTTTAGCCCTTGCTCTTTATCCACTTGCTACTTTCACCCCAAACTTCATCTAAAACCATATATCTGAAAATAAGAGAATGACACAATAAGTCCCTGTTAATTATGTGATCCAGAGTTAGAGTTATTTTCAACAAAAACTAGTGTATTAAGCCAAATTAATCTAGAGTCAAGATTATTTGTATGGTTCACGTCCGATACACAAAATCTATTGAAACATGCATCAAGGTATTTGTTACTTTTGATTTGCTTCTCGTTCAGTTTATTTTAAGTGGCAAAGGTATTACTGGCCTTAATTAAAGGCTGAGAGGAAGCTAGAGCACCCAAATAACATGCAACAAAAGAGGCCTAGAAGACACCTATAAGCAAACCAGAAAACTTATGAAGTAGGCATAACTTATCCAAACGACCAAACTACTTACCTACTTGTATTGAGCAAGAAGTTTAGGGTGGCTTATTCCAACTTCATAAGCACATAAGCAGTTTAAATATGCATCTTAAATAGATTCATCACATTTAGCCTATTCAACTTTGATATTACTTACAATCACTAGAAATGTTTGTAGGGAAACATGCACACGTTTATAAAATAAATCAGATTACAATTAATAAATAATCAACAGAAAATAAATGTCAGGAAGTTAAATACAGACAGCAAGGAGTAGGAACAGAAGACAAGCACCATGAACGATAAGTAAATAAAAGTAGTAAAGGTTGAGGCTCGTGTTTAACACGATTCCCTTAAAACAGATTCGACGTCTGTTTCCTAGGGGTACAACGTCCAAAGCTATTTTACAGCCGGACTTGACAAAATTTGCCTGAAAGATAACGGAAGTAATGAGTGTTTCTGATCAATGGATTGCTGGAAGGTATCTGGTATGAGTTGCGTTTTCTGGATGTAGAAACCGAATGAGAAGAGGTTTATTTTATAAAAACCTATCTTGCTCATCAAGACTAAATATTAGCTAAAAGAAAGAAACAAACGAAAAATTCATTCGTGCAGGTTTCGAACTCATTTTAAGTGTTGGAGTAAAACTAACTAAAAGATTTTGATAGATAATACCAAGATTTCCTTATAAAAATGCTTTCATTTCCTTCCTTGGGCGATGTGGGATGCTCTCCCAAAACCCATTTTTGTGTTTCATGTGCCTACTTTGAGATACGATATCTCATTCATACCAACTCTATTTTTGACACATTTTAGCTTGTTGTGAAGCTCTCGTCAAGGAGACTACAAAGCTACCAAGAAATATAAATATTTATAACATATACATATATTAAATAGTGTCCAAAATTTGTAAAAACTCATTTTGCAAAACCAATTTTCCAACAATGTTGACGAAATATTACTTTAACAGAGATCTTATGACTCTATTGACCCACACTGTCTTCGCCATTGACTCCTAGCTAATTTGACATTAAACACATCTTTGCAAGTCTAATTCATAATCAATACAACACTTATCTAGGTTTGCATTTCGTAAAAACGGCTTTTTTCTCTAGTAGCAAAAAATTGACATCGCTAATTCTTCCCGATATTCCGGTTTAATCTACTTCACAATGAAGTTGTATAATTGCTTTTGTGAAATACAAATTTTCCATTACATTTCCTCTTGACGACTTCTTCAAACCACATACTAAAATGAATGTGTAGCCGAAATGGTCTTACCATATTAAAGGTATCAAATAAGTCGAAAAATTTATTTTTGGCTAAAGATGATGTAAAAGAAATCTTTTAAAAAGAAACTAAAAACATTAAGAGAATATAAAAAGCGGCACCTTTTCTTCAACTAGGTTGTATTTGATGTGGATACATATGTTGTTATAGCAGGTGCCTACATAATGTGGCAGCCGTTAACTTGTAACTAAATTTTCCGGCGAGCATAGGCTTTTCGGTGTATGTGGTTTTCTAACCATAACTTTACGAATGATGGTAATTTAAGTTATATTAACTTTAAACAGTAGTAAGGCAAACAATGGCATATCTAAATAAACATAAGGACCTTATTGATCAACATAAATTGTTATAAGTGAGCTTATGACTCGAAAAAGGTGACGGAGATAAAATAAATTTTTTTCATTAAGTGAAAGGTATTATAAAAATAAAAAAAATAGTATGAAAATAAATAAAAATGGGTGGGTACCTGCGCGTTGCGCCAGCGGGTACCTTGTGTTTAAAGTTCATGCATTAACAAAATAAAATGACGAGCTAAGAGAAAAACAAGAAGAAAATGATCCCGGTTCGGCCCAATTTACCCTTTTTACCGGTTTCAACAGACCTCTCAGGTTCGTTTTCAGACAGCTTTATTGGCTAGCCGAACCGATGGCGACTCTGGTTCCCGATTAAACTGGTTGAACCCATTAGTCCAGTCCTGTTTTTTAAACCATATGTACTATCAACTTGTTTGAATATAAAGTGTATGAAGCTTTATGTGTTTTATTAGTTTGTACAATATATATAATAACATGTATTTTTCATTGTAGGGTGTTTTAAAAATAAAATTTATTAGTGTTGTAACTAATACATTCAATGTTACAAGTTTTGAGGTTGCAATACATTTAATGTTACAAGTTTTGAAATTATGCTACTAAAAGGAGGTGTATTGGCTAAAAAATTAAGACTTCCTTTTATAGGAAGCCTTATTACAAATTAGTATAATAACGCACATATTAAATTAAGTATACATTCTAAACATGATTATTTTCAATGTAACTATTCTACTGAGTGTGTCCTACCTTGGGTAGAACTTGTAGTTCAAAAGCATGCTTATGATGTCATAAGCTAAATGTCGATAGGAGTTTCGCAAGTTTAGCATTGATTCTTTTTTCCTGCTCTTCCCGGTTGAGCTTCACGAAACCCCTATCACAAGTTAAGCATGATAAGAACATCATGCCTAGATCCCGCATATCTGCCCTTGTGTCCTCACCTATCATATGCAGTTATGTAATACAAAATCAAAATGTGAATACTTTGGGACAACAAGTTACTAACAAATTACACTTAAGTAAGAAAGAAATAAACAAACTTACCATCTTCTAGCCAGTGTTGAAATATCGGTCATGTCGGCCGATATATATCGCCGCCATGACGGTTGACAAAGGTCCACCACCACCAAAATTCACATACCAGTCATGGTCAAAATTGGTCAACATTATTCAAAATATGCAAAACTCCTTGCCCGAGAACTATATTGAAGCCGATAACTCTTGTGTTTAAGATTTGGTTATTTGGGTTGCGTGCAGAGAGCCCGAAGGAGGAGTTAGTTTGTGTTTTTTATTCGGATAGGCGGAGTATGATCTGTGTTCAAGAGAGACATAAAGGTGGCTGCGTGTATTGTTGTTTTGGTGTTTGTTGGATGCAAGATTTTGGAAAGAGTTATTAGGAAAAGAGGCGGATCAAATAAGAGAAAATTTATGGTAGCCTTCTTTCTATATCAAACTATTAGGGCAGTGGAGTTTGGAATAGTTGATGGGCTTGTTACTATCTAATTTCATTTCGACCATCTACACTTAGTTTTTTGTGGTTATAGACTTATTTTGTTATGATATTGCAACTACTTATTTTATTTTCTTTTAAATAAATTCCTTTATAATATGGTCCCCACTGAGAAATGATTTGTCGCTTGAAGATGGTCGACCGCCGACTGGTTTCTACAACCTTGCTTCTAGCTATGTGCAGTTCTCCGGTCCGCAGATCTTGGTTGTGAGGTTGTCACCATCCGGTTTATAGAACACCGATTAGTGTTGTATAAAATTAGTTTATAGGACCTAAACACAAACATGACTTTCCTCAATCTATCAAGTGGTTTTGAGTTTTGAGTATCTTGTGTCATTTGGGAACTCAAGGGGATTGTTCTTGTTTTTTCAATGCTAAAATACTGCTTTTATTTTACTCACTCGATGTAATTGTGAAAGCGCTCTAGGTCAATAGCTTGCAAAAGACTTGGCTCATCTTTAAAGCCATTTTTTTTTGCGGGATTGTAAGTAGTAAACTATTAGTAGTGTCACATTGTGGTTTTACATTATGACATATAGAGATCACGCATGATTACATGCAGGGTCGTCCGGTGAAATTTTATGTCTCTGCGCTAGATTTTTTAAAGGGTCCCTTTAATATCAGAATTGAAGTATATATATGTGACAACCGGCAGTTTAGGGAGCTATTTTAAAAAAACCCGCATTACGATTTAAGTTCGTTTATAATTTTTATTTGAAAATTTATTTCACAACGAACTTGTAAGACCTATTTTATGGATATTTTTAATTAATGACGTTATGGAATTCGTGAATTATGTTCATAATTCATTTTTGATTAAATGCTCGGTGATGTATATTTGAATTCTCACTTGGTACTACGTTGACTTTGGCACTAGGATTACCTAACAAAAGTTTTATGATTCGTCTTACGAGTCCGACTATATTTTAATTAATTACGAGATGTTTTCGAGAGATATCGAAGTTTAAAATGAGTTCGGGTTCGGGTCACATGTTTTTACATTTACCCACGTTACCCGCTCCACACCGTAATATTATTATTATTATTATTATTATTATTATTATTATTATTATTATTATTATTATTATTATTATTATTATTATTATTATTATTATTATTATTATTAGTATTATTTCTACCGACTTCTTCTTGCTATTTTCTGGACTTGAGGTGAGTCATAGCCCCACTTTTTACTCTTGAACTATGTTTTCAATACTTGGGGTGAGAAACGTGCAAATTATTTTACGTGGACTATTATCGCTTTTATATTCTTTCTAAACTTGCTATGCGTATGGACTAGGATATATTGTCAGCTTTAGTCACACCTTTTGTGTGAACTATTCAAGGTTGGCTTATTTGGTTATTGGTGGATTGTCAGCTTTAGTCACATATATGTTGTGTGTATTATTCAAGGTTGGCTTATTTAGATACTGTAGTGTGCACCTATAGGTTATTAATACTTCGGAGGTTATCCGAGTTATTATTGGTATTGCGGGGGCTACCCGAATATCTATGTTAGTACGGAAGGGTATCCGTGTGTTATGTTGAGAGCGGAGGGTATCCGCAGGCTTTTAGCGAATCCTTAGTCTAGCTAGCAAGCGTTTTGCGTATATGTCCACTATATTGTTAGTTGAATTTAAACCTATGATCTCACCAGCGAAAGCTGACTTTTAGCACGTTTTCTCAGGTAATTAAGTGTTGATGCATGCTTGGAATGGAAGGCTCGGTCAAGGCACACGGTTCATGGATCTATTTTTCTAAACTCTGAAAATTAAATTTGGACCTATTGTTACTTTATTTTGGGCCTGACTCTGAAGTATGTTGGGATAAATGTAAACCTTAAAACCCCGTTTTGGTTGTGTTTTTATTATGTTTACTTTATCTCGTTCTATATTGTCTTGTGTTGGATACCAATCCCCGTAGCACCCCGAAAGCTTGTTGAGTCTTCCGCTGTATCAAATTTTGGGGGTGTTACAGATTGGTATCAGAGCCAAGGTTATAGAGAACTAGGTAAATAAACGCCTAAACTATAACCGTATTTTTATAGAAAATGATCCTTGACCACCGCCCGCCAGCCCGCCAAGCCGAAGCATCTTCTATTATTTGAGGTATTATGAGATATTTGAGATGATTTGAGGTTTATGGATTTTAGTAATAAGATGGCGTTCTCGAGGATTTATATGGTCTATATGTTTTATAAACATTTTAGTAATGCGGTGTTTGAAATTCTTTTATTGAGATTATATATGGAACTATTTGATGAGTATATTCGGTATGGTATTATGAGTTGTGATTTAGTTGTTTTGAAACACTTACACCTACCCTACGCCGTTGTCACAGACTATGGCCTCCCATATGCCCGATGTCGTCGAGGATATTCTTACTGCACCGGTTTTACCTGCACAGTTCACTATGGCATCTGATGACCCTTACCAGATGGCCATGTCTTCAGCTACTGTATCACAGGCAGCTTCTACTTCAGCACTACCTGCTGTATCTACGCAGGGACCCTCATCTTCTCTAGGGCTCCCTGGTACATCGAGGCAGCTTACTCTTCATCAAGCTTTGGCTCGTGTGGCACCACGCTTTGCCCACCGAGCTACGGCGCGCATGTTGGTACGACCTACTCCATCACCTTTACAGATTGATGCTCATTCTCTTCTGTCTGAGGCGCTACCCACATCATTTCGTCGTCGTCATAGATCACCTACTACATCTCCACTTGGTTCACCTAGTAGGAGACGACGAGTGATGAGGTACTCTTCCGATGAGGAGGAGGAGGAGTACGAGGGTGAGGATGAGGCTGATGACCCTGAGGAGGAGGATGACCCTCAGGAGGCTGAGCAGGGTGATGATGATGACCCTGAGGAGGAGGATGACCCTCAGGAGGATGAGATGCCTGATGATGATGATGATGAGTTAGCACCACCAGCTCAGGCTGAGGAGCCTGATTCACCTGTACACCCGATTGAGCCTGATTCACCTGTACACCCGATTGAGCCTGATTCACCTGATCATCCGTTCTTGTTTGAGTTGCCACCTGGTAGTCCCGTTGAGTCGGATGCATCTTCTGAGGTTTCTGCTGAGCATGCAGAGTTGGGTGAGGTTGGCAGGTTGTGGGCTCGGATTACTGAGCTTAGTGAGAGAGTTGCACGTGTATCTGATTGACTTGAGAAAGTTATTGGAGAGTTCTTAGCAGATTTGAGAGTTGATTTGACTGTCGCTGTGGGCAGGGCTACTGAGCTGAGGAGAGTTTTGATGGATGTCCACGAGCATATCGATAGTTTGCAGCGAGGATTTGTTACTGCTCATGAGGCCGACCGCAAGCTTTGGCAAAGGAATGCCGAGCTAGAGAAGGAGGTGGCTGACCTCAAGAGAGACCGAGACACCCATAGCGTGGAGTTAGGATCGTTATGGAGGGATCTTGATGGCTTGAGGCAGGAGTTGAGGAGCCTCCGCCAGCCACGTGGCTAGTTGTTTGGGTTATGTTATCTTTTTGCTTTCTTAACCGAGGAGTGTTCGGTTAGAAAAGCTATTTATCATATTTTGATGTATTTTGCTCAGTATTCGTCTCTTTTGGAACGATTAGTATGTTTTGTGTTATCCGTTAGTTGGAACGATGTTAGATCGCTATTGTAAGGTTGATGATTATTAGTATATGGTATTATGTGATTTTGGGTGTTATGGAAATTGAGTCCTTATTCGCTTATTTGTTGTTACGTGGTGTATTGTTGCTATTCTTTCCATGATTTGATTTCGTTGAGATGTTTTGTTGAGCGTATCGATAAGTTCTATTGGAGACTCATGAACTTGTATGATGTTACAGATCAATGGCACCACGTCGAAACCCTGTTAGGTCTACCAGAACTGGTCCTGCTGTGACTACTCCTGTTCGCCGAGGTCGTCGACCTACTCGAAATGTTGAAACCCCTACTCCTGACAACCTGGACACCACTAACCGTAACAACAGGAATCAAAATGTTGATGTTCAGGGAGACAATGGTCATGTTCCACTTAATGCACCTACTGTAGATCAAGCAATGATCAACCAACTCGTGGAGCAAAGAGTTGCTGAACTACTAGCTGAGTCAAATCATTCCAACAATTCTGCTGGAACTTTTCCACCTTTTCGTGCTAATGGATGTCAATACAAGGAATTCAAGATTTGTGGACCCATTGAGTTTGGTGGAACTGAAGGAGTGGTTTACTTAGTCAGATGGATTGAGAAGACTGAGTCAGTGTTTAATGTCAGCGGTTGTGCGGAGAATGCGAAGGTAAAGTTTGCTTCTTTTACTTTCAAGGATGAAGCCTTGACTTGGTGGAACAACTACCGAAATGCAGTTGGGAGTGATGTAGCTTATGCTATGACTTGGGAGCAATTTAAGTCCTTGCTGATTCAGACTTATTGCCCAAGGAATGAGGTCAAGAAGCTAGAGATTGAGTTTTGGAACCACAAGGTGAAAGGTACTGACATGGCGACTTATAATCGTCGTTACCAGGAATTAGCCTTGTTGTGCCCAGATATGGTGAAAACTGAGACTCAAAAGATCGAGAGGTATACTGATGGGTTGCCTGTAGCTACGAGGAATGATGTGATTTCTGCTAGGCCTGCAAACATCCATGAGGCAATCACAATTGCTCAACAGCTTATGGATTCGTTGGAATTAGAAGAAACTGATAAGGAGAAGAATGGAAAGAGAAAGAGAGACAGTCACTCTAAGAGTAATGATCACCGAAGCAAGAGACAAGCTAAGGCTTATGCTATTGGGAATGGAGATAAGAAGAATCAGAACGGTGATGCACCCAAGTGTGATCGTTGCCACCAGCATCATACTGGATGGTGTAGTGTGAAATGCCAGAATTGCTCAAAGAAAAGACACACAGCTAGGGACTGTAGAGCTCGACCTCTTGCTATGGTTCAAGCTGCTCCTGAGATGAGAAATAAGGCAGATGTTACTTGTTATAGGTGTGGGAAGAAGGGACACTATAGGAACGAGTGTAGAGAATCGCGGAACCGTGGAAATCAAGGCTCGGGTGGTAATGGATACAATTATGGAAGCCGTGGAGCTGGAGGAAATCGTGGACGACAAGATAATGGGGACCAACGTGTGGAAGCTGGAGCTGCTCAGGGAAGAGTGTATGCACTCGGGAACGAGAGAGGAGAAGATCCGAACGTCGTTACTGGTACGTTCCTTCTCAATAATCGTTATGCTTCCATACTATTTGATACTGGTGCCGATAGGAGTTTTGTGTCCACTACGTTTGCACCCTTACTAGAGAAACCCCCGATGGCCTTAGGAATTGGATATGATATTGAGTTAGCAAATGGAAACCTAGAAAGGATTAATACCATCATTCGCGGTTGTACGTTAAATTTCTTGAACCACCCTTTCAACATAGATCTTCTACCCGTCACGTTAGGAAGTTTTGACGTCATCATTGGTATGGATTGGTTGTCGAAGTATCGTGCTCATATACTTTGCGACGAGAAGATCGTGCGTGTACCATACGGAAAGGAAGTCCTAAACATATTGGGAGACCGAAAGGATTCTAGGAGCCCATCCCGATTAGCAGTCATATCTTGCACAAAGTTACCGAAGCTAATGGAGAAGGGATGTTACCTTTTCTTAGCTCAAATTTCTGAGAAGGGAGAGACGAAGAAAAAGGAAAGGTGCATTGGAGATGTGCCTATAGTTCGTGATTTTCCTTATGTGTTTCCCGATGATTTGCCGGGGATCCCGCCGACTAGACAAGTGGAGTTTCAGATTGAGTTGATACCTGGTGCTGCACCTGTAGCACGAGAACCTTATCGTCTTGCACCTACCGAACTGGAAGAGTTGTCGAAACAATTGGCGGAGTTAGCCGAAAAAGGATTCATAAGACCAAGTTCTTCACCTTGGGGAGCCCCAGTCTTATTTGTGAAGAAGAAGGATGGATCGTTTCGTATGTGTATTGATAATAGAGAGTTGAATAAGTTAACGGTGAAGAATCGATACCCGTTACCTAGGATCGACGACTTGTTCGATCAACTTCAAGGATCGAGTGTGTATTCGAAGATCGATTTGAGATCGGGATATCATCAACTTCGAGTTCGCGAGGAAGATATTCCGAAAACGGCTTTCAGAACCCGTTACGGGCATTACGAGTTTCAGGTGATGCCGTTTGGGTTGACTAACGCACCAGCAATATTCATGGATCTCATGAATCGGGTGTGTAAGCCTTACTTGGATAAGTTCGTGTTTGTATTCATCGATGACATTCTGATTTATTCAAAGAGTGAGAAGGAGCATGATGCGTGGGAATCGCACCTTGCTTTACCTCTCGAGGGATCTCGAGAAGCTTACAACCCCCACCAGGCAGTGTACCTGATGAGGCGAAAAATGATCCGTTTTTAGGGGGTCATTTAAACCCGAATCCGACTTTATTTGATCAAATATTGCCCTAAATCGTTCCTTTTGTGATTTTAGGTGTTTGGAGAGTGAATTCTGGAAAAGAGGCTATTTTGGACGTTTTTGGAGCATAAAAGTGAAGAAAACGACAAAGTACCAAAAATCCATGCTGAAGATACAAGGTGACGGCGTCAAGACTTCCTTCTTGACGGCGTCAAACATGATGAATAAAATACCGTAGGTGGTGACGGCGTCAGATGATTAGGTGACGGCGTCAAAGTGGCAAGGAATAAAATACCGTAGGTGGTGACGGCGTCACATAGGCCGTCACAAGTGGATCTAGGGCGTCCGAGGAAGTATATGGCGGCGAGGTGACGGCGTCAGACTTTACTCTTGACGCCGTCAGAACGATTTTCCTATATATAGTTTTCTAGTTTTTTCATAAAAAAAAGGGGAAGTTTTGGTGAAACCCTAAAGACGATTTTGGTGCCTCTTTTACAGGTTTTTCAAGGGTTCCAAACCCTTGAGACCTTGCATTGTAATTGAGATAAGTATATTCTTAATTCAATCAATATGTCTATGTGTTGGTTGTTTATCTTTTGTTCTTATCTTAATTCTACTATGCTAGGCTAGATTTCCTTTGTGTTTGCTTAGATCTAATGAAACCTAGATGTTGATTATGTGTTGATTACTTGTCTATTCTTGTTTTGGATGAATGATATTATATGTTAGGCTTAAGAAAACTGGCAGATCTCCAAATGGTAACATGCTTGAACGTCTTAAGAAACATGAACCGAGGCATACTAGGTCTTTATTGGTTGTATTTAATGCATGAGCCACTGTTTACAATCCCTATAGTTGTGCTGGGTCATGGTGTAGGAGGAGATAAGAGCTCATAGAGTTGGGGAGTTATGTATGCCACCCCACGAATGGTATTAAGGAATACAATCCGTCATCCATACAAGTGTAACAAGTAATTGACATGTAAAAGATATCTAGGGAGTAATGAAGTCTAAGTAAACACAATTTCTCCAAATACTGCTCACAACCTTAGTTTAATTTAGTTTAATTTCATTTTCATTAGTTTAATTAATTATATAATAGTTTTTGGGTTAGTTGAATAGCAACTAATTACGCCCACTCTTCCAAAAACCCGAGATTTACTTGCTTTCATAAAATATAAAAATACAAAAATAATCATCTTTTATCTCTAGAACTATTAATTAGGCTTTCTAATCCTAGCGACACTATTCCTAAGCTGAACGATCAATCCCCCGGTACTTGTCACTATACTATACTACAACGATCAGGTACACTGCCTGGTGGGGGTTGTAAGCCTCGCGAGATCCCTCGAGAGGTAAAGCAAGGTGTGATTCCCACGCATCAGTACCTGATCGTTGTAGTATAGTATAGTGACAAGTACCGGGGGATTGATCGTTCAGCTTAGGAATAGTGTCGCTAGGATTAGAAAACCTAATTAATAGTTCTAAAGGTGAAAGATGATTATTTTTGTATTTTTTATATTTTTATGAAAGCAAGTAAAATCTCGGGTTTTGGAAGAGTGGGCGGAATTAGTTGCTATTCAACTAACCCAAAACTATTATATAATAATAATAAACTAATGAAAATGAAATTAAACTAACTTATACTAAGGTTGTGAGCAGTGGTTGGAGAAATTGTGTTTACTTAGACTTCATTACTCCCTAGATATCTTTTATATGTTAATTACTTGTTACACTTGTATGGATGACGGATTGTATTCCTTAATACCATTCGTGGGGTGGCATACATAACTCCCCAACTCTATGAGCTCTTATCTCCTCCTACACCATGACCCATCACAACTATAGGGATTGTAAACAGTGGCTCATGCATTAAATACAACCAATAAAGACCTAGTACGCCTCGGTTCATGTTTCTTAAGACGTTCAAGCATGTTACCATTTGGAGATCTGCCAGTTTTCTTAAGCCTAACATATAATATCATTCATCCAAAACAAGAATAAACAAGTAATCAACACATAATCAACATCTAGGTTTCATTAGATCTAAGCAAACACAAAAGAGATCTAGCCTAGCATAGTAGAATTAAGACAAGAACAAGAGATAAACAACCAACACATAGACATATTGATTGAATTGAAAGTATACTTATCTCAATTACAATGCAAGGTCTCAAGGGTTTGGAACCCTTGAAAAACCTGTAAAAGAGGCACCAAAATCGTCTTTAGGGTTTCACCAAAACTTCTCTCTTTTTTAATGAAAAAACTAGAAAACTATATATAGGAAAAACAGGCTGACGGCGTCAAGAGTTACTTCTGACGCTGTCATGAGGCCTTCTGACGCCGTCACCACCTACGGTGTATAATTCTTCATGTCTGACGCCGTCAAGATGGTGGTCTTGACGCCGTCACCTTGTATCTTCAGCATGGAAATTTGGTACTTTGCCGTTTTCTTCTTTTAAGCTCCAAAAACGTCCAAAATGGCTTCTTTTCCAGAATTCACTCTCCAAACACCTAAAATCACAAAAGGAACGATTTAGGGCAATATTTGATCAAATAAAGTCGGATTCGGGCTTAAATGACCCCCTAAAAACGGATCATTTTTCGCCTCATCATATACCCTTACACTTGAGATTTGCTTGTCCTCAAGCAAATGAGCTTTTATTCTACTCAAAAGACAAGTTAGGGGTCATTTAACACTAATATAAAAGTAATTACAACAAATAATCGTTCCACTAAAGACCAATAGACAAGCACGGAGGTCATACACAAGCACCTCACAAATAGTGTTTAGATACTCACATCTCTCAGGTGTAATAAAGTAATATAACATTATGGAAATGGAAGATATCTCTCACTACCTGTCATAGCAAAATAGATTACCATAGGCTTGGGAAAGGATCAAACCTCCACCACATGGCGTAAGCACCTAGGATAAACTATCAAAGAGGTCTTTTAAAGGGTTATAACGTTAGGTGTAGGGATATGAATTACACGGTTTTGTTGGATAAAGGAAGTTTTACTGGTGGCGAGTTAACAATCTTGGTTAATTACATGTACAAGATGGCGTTGCTAAGCCAAGACTAGACTCGACTTAAGCTAATAAATGAAAAATAACAAAAACATAAAATGAACATAGAATGAAAACGGGATGGTAGTCCGTATGTTTTTTCTTTCTTTTTCCTTTTTTCCATTTTTTTTTTCTCTTTTTTTTTTCTTTTTCTTAATTTTTTCGATTTTTTTTTTTCATACACTCTTACCCTACTATCCAAAATAATACATCATAGGGAATGAACATTTCCCTTACACTTGAATCTTTACATACTTTACATTAACTATTCTAATTACTCGAATTAAGAAAATCAAAACACTTGGAGCACTTTTAAGATTAACGTACATATGGGGGTAATAATATGATGTTCTTCCCCATTACTCAATAAAATAAGTACTTACCCACGAGTCCCAATTGTCCCAAAACAATATGTACAAGGATACGACTCGACTTAGCAACCATGTAATCAATTAGAAAGTTAACTTAGGGTTTAACAAATAACAATAATGCACTAAAAATGAGCGCATACACGGAAGGCTAAGGCGATTTGGGTGTACATTTAAGTAGGGTGTAACAAATTCTTCCTTTAAGTAAGATGCTTAAAGTTAGAAACGAAAAGATAGGCTCGGAGGGGTGTACTAGGGGTATCGTGTACTAAAAATGAGTACAACGCTAAGGGTGTGGGAAAAATTAGTTGACTTAACTAGCCAAGTAATATGACTTAAATGGTCAAGTAATTATAATACGGGTTTAACACAAGGGTGATCCTAATGCCTCTTATCATGTAGTAAATCCTACCACACGAATGTAGTCTCACTAGCGGTCTCGGGATGCATCACTAACGCAAGTTCTAGAATCTAAATGCTACCGGTACACTCATAAGCACCAATAATAAATGTTTTTCCTATCAAAACTAAAGGCGAACCTCACATTTTTGGGTGGAAAATTTTTCTGAATATACGGTTATGTGCTAGTCATACAACCTCCTATCCATGAGACGCTTGCTATGGCTAAAGTTTCACTCCTAAATGTTGTAAAAAAATTTAAATTTGGCGCTAAAATTGCACTAACAAGTATTTCTCATAGTTTTATTACACATCTACTATCAAACAAAACAAACTCAAGCGTAAGTGCATGTGTAAGGTATCATCTTTTTACCCTCCCCTTACACTTAGGATGAACATTGTCCCCAATGTTCAAGTAAAGAATGTAAAAGTTAAGAAGTAAAGAGAATGAAATCAAATACTCCCCTGATTCGCTCGGTATGGATTATAGGTTGGCCAGGTTAAGTCTTCCTCCAAGAAAATGAACAATCAAAGCTTCCCTTCCAAAATATAAATCATCTTCTTGTCATAAATAACCTGTAAATCCTGACAACAGTAGACAAGGCAACCTCGCGTAAAATCGGCAGCATCCTATATAAGTTACTAAATCCTAGAAAACAAAGTAAGATATAATGCTTGTGGAATGAAGTTTGCAGATTTCCTGGAGATTATAAAACTTAATAATTCACAAAAACTATAATACTCCGTTAGAAAAACAAAACCGGTAAAATTTCCAGATTTTTGACTCCTGACGCCGTCAAGAGCAATACCCTGACGCCGTCAGAATGGACCTGCAGAAATTCTTATGTTAAGTTTCCGGAAAATTTCTGGAAAAACTTTGTCCTACTTCCTGGAAAATCCTGCAAAACTTCATTATGACTCAATACAAGCATTTGACTCTAACAAATACGAATATACATGTTCATTAAATATTGTGGAGAATCATGATCGGTTTGTTTCTTAAAAACATATTTGGGGTTTCCCCTTACACTTATCTTTTGCAAAAATACCTTTAGGTTGAAGTTAAGACTAGGCCAAACAACATAATAAAGTATTTCCACATTTTAATTGAGAAACATGATCAACCAACAATAAAAATAAAACATGCATACGGAAGCAAATAACAATCAAACAATTAAAATCACACAAAACATGGGTTGCCTCCCAAGAAGCGCTTTTCTTTATTTACGAGTCTTGTAGCTAGACTCAAAGTCGTGGGTTACTACGTAACTTCATCATTGGTTCCACTCTCCGATTGTAAGTATTCCTTGTAGAAACCAATCACCTTTTTCTCAATCGCCCCCATAATTACTCGGGCAAATTCTTCATCAACCTTATACCTTGGTCCAAGGGCCAAGCAATCCTTGTAGTAAAGACTTCTTTTTTCCCATACATAATCCATGCCCTTTTTCTTATCCTCCTCATTAATATCCTCAAAAGCACCAATGTTGTCCTGATCAAGACGAGATACAAAGCAAAATTCTTTCATCCTATTGGGCATCCTATAGGTGATACTATCGGTGTTACTTGCGAATCGGATCGTGCCTTCTACCTCATCATACTCTAACTTAGACTCCTCAACAAATGGTTTGCCAAACACAACATTGGATAGTCGACAATCAATAACATTAGCAAGATCCTCCAAAATCATAAAGTCGGTGACAAAAGTGAAATTACCAACAAAGACACGTAAACCTTTAACTCTCCCGACAAAGTTACAAACTCCACCGGGGCACTTGGGATCCCTTCTAGGTTCAAGTCTTGTGTTCACTATATCATTATAAACCGTTGAGGACATAATGTTGATTGGAGATTTAAAGTCAATGTAAGCATTACTAATGTGCCTATATCCAATCATACATGGTATCTTAGCGTTCTTAGGATCGCCTCTCTTGATCTTAGGTTCAATTATGGTGAAAGGAGATCGCGGGTTATCAATAAGATTATTATAATATGCAATCTCCTCCTTAGTGGGGTATAGATTAAAGTAGTCGTTAAGCCTCGGATCCATTGCCTCCTCTTCAAGTCTCTCAACAATACTCACAAAGTCATTAGGCCCTAGGTCCTTATTTGAGTACAAGGCGGTTGCTAGGTCACTAAATGTATGTTCGAGTTCAATCTTAATCAACCTATTAAGCTCTCTAAGCTCCCTAATCTCACTCTCAATTTGTTCACGTAACACAGCCACTTCACTAGGGGAAAGGGGTGGATTCGCGTTTTCCATAATGGTCAACGGAATAGTCAATGAGGTTAATTTACTGACAGAGGCACAAAGAAATAAGATAGACTAAAGAAGACCTAAAAATAAAAATAAAAATCTTACTAGAAAGGAATCTAGCAAGTAGACCTAATAAAAAGAAATCCTAACCTAGACAATAACTATTCCCCGGGCTGCGGCGCCAAAAACTTGATGCGTGGGAATCGCACCTTGCTTTACCTCTCGAGGGATCTCGAGAAGCTTACAACCCCCACCAGGCAGTGTACCTGATCGTTGTAGTATAGTATAGTGACAAGTACCGGGGGATTGATCGTTCAGCTTAGGAATAGTGTCGCTAGGATTAGAAAACCTAATTAATAGTTCTAAAGGTGAAAGATGATTATTTTTGTATTTTTTATATTTTTATGAAAGCAAGTAAAATCTCGGGTTTTGAAAGAGTGGACGGAATTAGTTGCTATTCAACTAACCCAAAACTATTATATAATAATAATAAACTAATGAAAATGAAATTAAACTAACTTATACTAAGGTTTTGAGCAGTGGTTGGAGAAATTGTGTTTACTTAGACTTCATTACTCCCTAGATATCTTTTATATGTTAATTACTTGTTACACTTGTATGGATGACGGATTGTATTCCTTAATACCATTCGTGGGGTGGCATACATAACTCCCCAACTCTATGAGCTCTTATCTCCTCCTACACCATGACCCAGCACAACTATAGGGATTGTAAACAGTGGCTCATGCATTAAATACAACCAATAAAGACCTAGTACGCCTCAGTTCATGTTTCTTAAGACGTTCAAGCATGTTACCATTTGGAGATCTGCAAGTTTTCTTAAGCCTAACATATAATATCATTCATCCAAAACAAGAATAAACAAGTAATCAACACATAATCAACATCTAGGTTTCATTAGATCTAAGCAAACACAAAAGAGATATAGCCTAGCATAGTAGAATTAAGACAAGAACAAGAGATAAACAACCAACACATAGACATATTGATTGAATTGAAAGTATACTTATCTCAATTACAATGCAAGGTCTCAAGGGTTTGGAACCCTTGAAAAACCTGTAAAAAAGGCACCAAAATCGTCTTTAGGGTTTCACCAAAACTTCTCTCTTTTTTAATGAAAAAACTAGAAAACTATATATAGGAAAAACAGGCTGACGGCGTCAAGAGTTACTTCTGACGCCGTCATGAGGCCTTCTGACGCCGTCACCACCTACGGTGTTTAATTCTTCATGTCTGACGCCGTCAAGATGGTGGTCTTGACGCCGTCACCTTGTATCTTCAGCATGGAAATTTGGTACTTTGTCGTTTTCTTCACTTTTATGCTCCAAAAACGTCCAAAATGGCTTCTTTTCCAGAATTCACTCTCCAAACACCTAAAATCACAAAAGGAACGATTTAGGGCAATATTTGATCAAATAAAGTCGGATTCGGGCTTAAATGACCCCCTAAAAACGGATCATTTTTTGCCTCATCAGAGCATGAGGAGCATCTAAGACTCATTTTAGAATTGCTCAGGAAGGAGAAACTCTATGCCAAGTTTTCGAAATGCGAATTTTGGATTCCGACGGTACAATTTTTGGGTCATGTGATTGACAGACAAGGAGTCCATGTGGATCCTGCTAAGATTGAGGCGATAAAAGATTGGGCTGCACCTACAACCCCAACCGAAGTTCGTCAATTTTTGGGTTTAGCTGGTTATTACCGAAGATTCATTGAGGGATTTTCGAAGATAGCTAAACCATTGACCAAATTGACTCAAAAGAGTGTTACGTATGAATGGGGAGATAAAGAAGAGGAAGCGTTTCAATTGCTTAAGAAAATGTTGTGTAGTGCTCCTATCTTAGCGTTACCGGAAGGTAACGAGGATTTCGTCGTCTATTGTGACGCCTCACATAAAGGTTTGGGAGCCGTGTTGATGCAACGAGAGAAAGTGATAGCTTATGCTTCCCGACAGCTCAAAAAGCATGAGAAAAACTACACTACCCATGATTTGGAGCTCGGTGCTGTGGTTTTTGCTTTAAGAATATGGAGACATTACTTGTATGGAACAAAGTGTGTTGTATTTACTGACCATAAAAGTTTACAACACATCTTAAATCAAAAAGAGCTCAACATGAGACAGCGACGTTGGATTGAGTTGCTAAGCGATTATGATTGTGAAAATCGCTACCACCCTGGTAAAGCAAACGTGGTTGCTGATGCTCTTAGTCGAAAGGAAAGAGTACCACCATTACGAGTTAGGTCATTGGGAATGACTATCGTATCGCCATTACCGTCTCAAATACTTGAAGCTCAAACGGAAGCATTGAAAGCAGGAAATAGATCTGCCGAGAATATATTTGGGATGGCTGATAATGAGAAAGGATTTGTTAAGCGTTCTGATGGATTATTATGTTTTGGAGATCAGATTTGGGTACCTTTATATGGAGAAATTCGGGAATTGATTATGCACGAGTCGCATAAGTCAAGGTACTCCATTCATCCTGGTTCCGATAAAATGTACCAGGATCTTAAGAAGTTCTATTGGTGGCCAAATATGAAGGCAGATATAGCATCGTACGTTAGTAAGTGTCTGACATGTGCTAAGGTTAAGGCTGAACACCAGAGACCGTCAGGATTACTAACGCAACCAGAACTTCCAGTCTGGAAATGGGAGCGGATTACTATGGACTTCATTACCAAATTACCAAGGACAGCTAGCGATTGTGACGCTATCTGGGTAATTGTGAATCGTCTGACAAAGTCTACTCATTTCTTAGCTATTAGTGAAGATGATAGTGTGGATAAGCTTGCGAGGTTATATGTGAAGGAAATTATTTCGCGTCATGGAGTCCCGATATCTATTATTTCGGATCGTGATAGTCGTTTTACGTCAGCTTTGTGGCGATCACTTCAAACGGCTTTGGGGACGAGGCTTGATATGAGTACTGCATATCATCCCCAAACCGATGGTCAAAGTGAGAGGATCATTCAGACGTTAGAGGATATGCTTCGTGCATGCATCATAGACTTTGGTAAAGGCTGGGAGAAGTATTTACCCCTTGCGGAATTCTCCTATAATAATAGTTACCACACAAGTCTTAAGGCTGCACCATTCGAAGCTTTGTATGGCAGAAAGTGTCGTTCGCCTATTGGTTGGGCAGAAGTTGGAGATAGCCAACTTACAGGCCCTGAGCTTATTTTGGAAACTACAGAGAAAGTAACTCAGATTCGTGATCGATTGCAAGCAGCCAGAGATAGGCAGAAGAGCTACGCCGATCAGAGACGTAAACCTTTAGAGTTCCAGGTTGGAGACAAAGTAATGCTGAAAGTCTCGCCTTGGAAGGGTGTAATACGTTTCGGGAAACGTGGTAAACTCAACCCACGCTACATTGGACCATTCTTGATCTTAGAAAGGATTGGGCCCGTGGCTTATAGGTTGGAATTACCACATGAACTGAGTAAAGTTCACGACGTGTTCCACGTAAGTAATTTGAAGAAATGTCTTTCCGATGAAATGCCCGTCATTCCAATGAGGGACATTCGTGTTGATGAGAAACTGAATTTCGTGGAAGAACCTATTGAGATTTTAGATCGTGAAGTTAAACGACTCAAGCGAAGTCGCATTCCGCTCGTCAAGGTTCGCTGGAATTCCCGACATGGACCAGAATTTACGTGGGAACGTGAGGACGAGTTCAGGAAGAGATATCCGAAGCTTTTCACTTCGTAGATGAATTTTTCCGAGTGAAACCCGGGACGGGTTTCCTTCTGAGACTGGGAGGATGTGACAACCGGCAGTTTAGGGAGCTATTTTAAAAAAACCCGCATTACGATTTAAGTTCGTTTATAATTTTTATTTGAAAATTTATTTCACAACGAACTTGTAAGACCTATTTTATGGATATTTTTAATTAATGATGTTATGGAATTCGTGAATTATGTTCATAATTCATTTTTGATTAAATGCTCGGTGATGTATATTTGAATTCTCACTTGGTACTACGTTGACTTTGGCACTAGGATTACCTAACAAAAGTTTTATGATTCGTCTTACGAGTCCGACTATATTTTAATTAATTACGAGATGTTTTCGAGAGATATCGAAGTTTAAAATGAGTTCGGGTTCGGGTCACATGTTTTTACATTTACCCACGTTACCCGCTCCACACCGTAATAATATTATTATTATTATTATTATTATTATTATTATTATTATTATTATTATTATTATTATTATTATTATTATTATTATTATTATTATTATTATTATTATTATTATTATTATTATTATTATTATTATTTCTACCGACTTCTTCTTGCTATTTTCTCGGTCAAGGCACACGGTTCATGGATCTATTTTTCTAAACTCTGATAATTAAATTTGGACCTATTTTTACTTTATTTTGGGCCTGACTCTGAAGTATGTTGGGATAAATGTAAACCTTAAAACCCCGTTTTGGTTGTGTTTTTATTATGTTTACTTTATCTCGTTCTATATTGTCTTGTGTTGGATACCAATCCCCGTAGCACCCCGAAAGCTTGTTGAGTCTTCCGCTGTATCAAATTTTGGGGGTGTTACAATATAAAAATGGTGAACTGTAATTAGATCATGCTTATATTTTTATATTGATGAAATGACACATCCAATCTTCTTCAAATTCAAAGAAATCTTCTATACTTCTATGTATAATTCTTTAGTTTTTAAAACCTTTTATGATGATCCATGAAGTTCTAATAATTATAAGACAAGATATCAGGTAGGACTTTCTTAAAAAGTATATCAGTCGATAAAGTTTGCTTTACTAATATAATCTACAACATTTATTTTGTCTAAAACAATATTCTCAGCTAAAAATATCGTTTATCATGAGATATGTGTTTGTTTAAACTTTTTGACTAAAAATCTATGTTTAACATCAGGATCGAGTTTAAAATAATAAATGTTAGTGACAAAAATTATAGTGGAACTTTCATAAGAAATATGGTTAGAGAAAACAACGCAACTTACGAGCCATGCACTTTTTTACGTTTCTCAGTTTGTCTTCCCAAGAAAAATCATGTACTCAAATTCCACCATCAAAGCACAAAATTAAGCTCTTTTTTCTTTTGAAAATTTCAAAATTTTTTGTTCTTTTGTCATACCAAAGTTATATTCTTCTTTTGTTAATTATCCGTTATCCTTCAAAAATGAGTTTATACATACAAGAAAGTTTCAGAAATGGAAGTCCTCCAAAAAATGAAAGCCATGTGCGGTTGATCACCCCGCATATGCTTAAATCCGGTCCTCGTTACATGTTATTTGTATACATAACTTAAATGGCTAATCCGTCGCGGTAGCGTTTTATTTCTTCACAACCAATAGCGACTGAAATATCGTGTCTCTACTATCAAACGAATGAAACCCGCGATAGATTAAATATGCAGCTAATGCCTAATAAACACGACTCTTTGTCTTTTCACTTTTTTAGTTGGATTCACATTTTACAAGTTTCTAATGGACTGGGCCAAACGGTTCACCTAAATGGGCCGAATAACTTGGTTTAAAGGTAAATAAAATTAACCCACAAACTAGTATCATATACGAATTTAAGCCCAAAAACATAAGCCCAGCTCATATTCTTACTATATCCAATATCTATAGCTTATATAATTTCATACTGATTTATATTTTAATTTTTACTACCTTCTATAGTTCTATTAGTGTTTAAGATTACTTAAGACTACAATTATCGAATGGAAAACTAAATAGGAGAGGCACATCAAAGACGTGTTTGTTGTCTAGTCTTTTTATTAGTAATTTTCGCGCACCTAACGTTTATGAAAATCATATACTCACTGATTCATGCATCTTCGAGTCTTCTTTCGATTTTGCCATTTGTAGTAGTAACGTCGAAACAAAAAAAGCTAAAATAAACAGTGATACTTCTAATATATTTACGTCATATTCAAAAAAGGTAAGAAGGTTATAAATTTAACGGATAACTTTCATGTACTGCTTAAAAGATAGACTCAAATGCGTGGCATTTTCACCCTTAATTTATCATCATATCTCAAAATAGTCCCCATAAAATTGACTAAATGTGGATTATGTAACGATTAAATTATTTTCTAAGATGGAAATTAGGTCTCCACCATATTATACTCGTATTAAATTCGATTATCCAAGCTAATCTCTTATACAATGAGGGAAAACACAAAATTGCAAATGGAGGCTTCAGCCAAACTAAACTGGACTAACGGGAGAACTCAATTTTGTTACGTAAAATAAATGGAGTCATTTTATTACCTAAATAGAAAGTCAACACATAATTTGGTCAAACTCATTTTAATTTCTTCAAAAAAAAAAAATATGTATAAAAACACATGCATCGAGTTTGTAAAAATAAAAATTAGAAAAAAAGGTAATTAATGAAACTTTAGTTGTTAACAACGCCAGGGTGGCGATGGCTAGTGTTTGCTGATTAGCTCTGCTGCTCTAGCACCAAAAAAATAAATAAATAAATAAATAAAATAAAATAAGCTCTTGGAAAATTGTGGACCAAGTTTATATAATGTTGTTGTAATATATAACAGGATACTGGATACATGAATGACTACAAAGAGTAATAAGAGAAACACAATCAAGATAAATGCGCAGTCACGTATCCAACAAACACCAAACGAGAACATTGTTTTGTAGTCTTGTGTAGGACTGTCTTAGGAGTTTGTTGTCTCCCTGTTCGTCCTTGGAATATACAGTTAGATTTTAAAATATTGTTTAATTACACTCTGAGCTTATATAGATGCATTTAGATATGCACAAAACCGGTTGAAACTGGTGCACAAATAGAAGAGGGCTCAAACCGAACATATCCATCTTTAGTTTTCCAACTGACTGTCTAAGCAGTTTTTTTTTAAAGTATTTTACTATAGTTGAATTGTAAGACATTCACTACCTTGGCATATTATACTCTTTGGATTATTATCAGAAAACAAGAGAAATGCATATTTAGATTCGTTAGGGCTAGTTGATTTAATCATCTAGTATTACTTTTATGCTTGGTTGTGTGGTTTTAAGGTGACGATTTGACTTAATACTTGCTGAGCTTACTTGAAGTTGTTGTGCATTATAGAAGTAAGGTAAGTTGTGCTTTAATTGATTTAATATGGTACAGTATGTTTAGTGGTTAGTGAGCACGCGAAATAATTGTTTTGACTTCATTTTAGGTCATTTATACATGTTGCTTTTAGGTAGGTTATACATGTTGTTTGGTAAGTGAATCTATGTGCCGGGAAAGTACAGTTGCCCTTTTAGTCACAGAACACACATTTGTGGCTGTATTACCACTGACTCTGGTGTTAAATGATTATGGACATTGCACATAAGTTAGGATTTTGCTATAGATACCCATGGTTTGTCTTTTGGTGCATGTGTGTTTCACCATTTCATAACAGCTTATGTAGTTTTGAAGGCTTTGCTTCGCTCACTTTACTTCTCAACTAATAAAAAATCGTTTTGGAATGTTGGGTTTGCACAATGGCTTTGTATGTTGTGTATGCTAATGTATTCACATGTTGGTTTGTGATTACTTGGATCAGTAGAAAATCCAGTGTGACACTATGACTACCCTGAATAATAAGTAATATTGGGGAATATGGGTAAAACCGGTAAGTTTAGCTTCCAAATTTATTAATGAAGATATTGTAATTTTCATTTGAATGATCATATTTGTTTGTGATATTCAAAATTCTTATGTCACTTGAATGATCACACATTCAGGAGCAGCAACAACAACAGGAGCACAACATTCAGGAGCACCAAAAACAACAGGAGCCTTTGGGAAAAATGTGGAAATCTAGTATGCAAATACCTTCTGTTTCTAGAGTTCAGAATCACCAGGCTCTACAGTCGTTGTCTCAAGGGTAGAAAACGCGAAGATTGTTGATGTCAAAGGGTAGAAAAAGCGTAGAAACCGAAAATGTGTATGCAGACTTGCTAAATGAATGATGTTAATTGGTTTTTACTTGTACATTACTGGAAAACATGCTAATAAATAGCATTTGACTAAAGAATGTAGACATTGAAATATCTTGTTCTTTGATTCAGTTTTAGTCTATTTTCTATTTTGCATTAGGTTTTCTAATATACATATTTGTATGTAATTTCTTTTTATTTTTTTCTTCTTCCAGAAAATATGTCCACACTTTTAGGTGTGAATAACAATGTTTCCACACTTTTTAATTGTAAGCATCTTTTTCGCAATTTTGCCACACTTTTAAGTGTGGACATTCAAAGAGTGTTTGCCAAACTTTTAAGTGTGGACATTCAAAGAGTATCTTCACATTTATATGTGTAGCAAAATTTGTCAAACCCATTATTACCACACATTTGCAAGTGTGAAATTTATAATTTGACACTTTTTTAACCGTGGCCAACTAGCCTTTAAAATGTGGAAAATTTAGCTAGTGTTTTGTAGTGACAAATCAAGCATATTTGTGATCCTTACTCTTACATTGTCTATCATCTTATTATTCATATATAATTGATTTAGAATCAGTTGATTTTATTTAACCCTATAGTTCTGACTTTCAGCTTTATGTTACTCGTCGGTTTATTGAGTTGTGAGTATGAAAAATAACTTTATAGAACTTAAGCAAGCTGAGAATGATGCGTCTTTATTGAGTAAATTGCAAAAATCGTCCCTCAAGTTTGGCCAATTTGCATGTTTCATCCCACTCATTTCGAAACTGCAAAGATAGTCCCTAAGGTTTGGCCGATTTGCATGTACTGTCCCTAAAGTTTGGCCCGTGTGCATGTTTCGTCCTTAACATTTCAAAATATTTGAGACGATATATGCCCAAAAAGGATGATATATGCCCCAAATGTTAACTTTAGGGACGATCCTTGCAGTTTCGAAATGTGTGGGACCAAACATGCAAACAGGCCAAACTTTAGGGACGATTTTTGCTATTTACTCGTCTTTATTTAATTCAAACTTTTAGGGACAATTTTTTATGCATTGATGTAAACAGTGTCTTTTTCTTACCCTCTAACCCTGTAATTCTGATTTTTGAGCTTTATGTTACACTTTAGCTTATTGATCATTAGTGAGTATATGGTATCCAATTGTTACCGCGAATGCATGATATGATAGTATCTTTTGTGGGTATGATTTGTTGGATATTTTAGTTAATTGGATTAACTTGTTTGACCAATTTCGTCATAATAAGACATCATTTAGGTTTGGAGGTGCGGAGTGCACATCTATTTGAATTTATCATGATCTTAGGGGCGAATCTCCTAAGGGACGGGGGTCTGGGGGCAGCGTCCCTAGGAGTGGGGTTCCAGGGGTGGCAGCCCCTGGTAGCATGGTCCAAGGGGCGACAATTTTGAAAATTAAATGTTTCTCAGAAAATTAAATTTTCAGAAATTGAGGGACTAAATTTGACAATTTTGAAACCCTTGAAAAACTGCCAAAAGGCGGTTATTAGAGCCCTAATCCCGTTTTGATAGATATACGTTTTTCTCTTGGTCATTTTTCTCTCTGGTTCATAAAAACTCTCAAACAAAAACCATAGAAAACGTTCTCAATTTCTGAATTGTATCCGATTGAATAATTCGAGAGAATCACCGAATTGATTCGATCTGAAAGTGTTCACACGTCTTTAAGAGATTCAAACGTACCCGGTTGTGTTCGTTACTGTTGTCCCCTACATGACTATGCTACACCAAGCTTTGTTTGGTATTTTGTTAGTCGGTTATAAAGCAAAACAAAAGTAGTTTAAAATGGCTCGTTTCAAACTTCTTTAGCACAAAAGCAGTTTAAATACCATCTCAAATAGTAGGGATTCACTAGAAATATTAACGAAATATCATTATAACAGAAAACTTATGAGTTATGACTCTATTCATATACATTATTGCCTATTCAACTTTCATATTACATGCAATCACTAGAAATATTAACCAAATACAACTTTGTGAGCGTTTCGGTTTGCATTCCTGAATACAACTTTGTCTCTAATAGCAAAAGATTAACATCACTAATCCTTCCGGAAAATTTCGGTTTAATAAATGGGCCAAAATAATACGCTGGCTTATGAATTGGTCCATGTCTTATTTTTACAAGTTCATTTTCTTATTTAAAGTTACTTCACAATAATGCAGCTCTATCAATAAATTGCTTTTGTGAAATACAAATTTTCCATTTAGGAGAATATTAAAAGTGGCATGTTTTAAATAACCTTTTCTTCAACTAGGCTTTATATTTAATGTGGATACACTTGTTATGATGAAAATCTTGTATCATTTACTTTCCTTTTCAACTAACTCGTACATACATATACAAAGAAGCTTGTACATTTATGTCGATGACGTACGATTATGATTAGCCAAATAAGCAACCCTATCAGCTAACAATGCCTATAGTTTTTTTTTTATGTCTTGAATCAACAAAATTGTACATTATGGCAAGAAGCAAGCTTTGTCTTTTCAAGTCAAAATTTCCCACTATAGAATGGAGCTAAGGATTATGTGAGCAATAATGAAATGTGAATAGTAAATTTACAAACCTAAGAATTTTTGTCATTTAAGCTTGCTTTATTTACGACATGTTTTGCCAGATTTATCGAAGTAGTTATCTCTAAAGTAACCTGGTGGTAAGTTATCCTTAAAGTTTCATAGGAAATCATGGTTCAAGCATTGTCTAGTAGGTAAAAAAATTGCGATAAGCCGAGAAAACTTTTGAAATGGCCAAAGGTATACCGGTTAGGCTATGTACACGAAAACAAAAATAAGCTCGACAATCCCGTATAACCTGAAAGGGTCCTTTTCAGTTTCTGAGTTTTAATCTAAACCTTCTTAATGATCATATACATATGAAAAGACCACTGATTGAAATCATGATATGATATTAGCTAATACCACATAAAATTAGGAGATGCTAGCCCAAATTCCACATGGAAGATTAAGATGGTTAAATAGTTGAATCATGCAATAAATGATAAACCATGATTGCTTCCTGCTACTTCGTAAAATGTTTGACACCTACGTTCATGAATTGTGATGAGACAACCTTCAATGTTAATTCAATAAATTTTTAGCTATTTTATTGATATTATGCAGGTTTCATTTAATGAATACACATGTTCATTAAATTTCCGTAAGTAAGGCTCATATCATAATATGACACCATTTTACACTCACATAGAAAGCACATCACACGGATCATGATCCCAAACCCTTAATCCACCGTCCATTCACTTCCTAATCCAACGCCTCACTTTTTCACCCTTCCCACATTCAAAACCTTTCAAAACCCCACCTTCTCACCTTCACCCCTATAAAATCCCCAAAAAAGAAAAAAAAAACAAAACAAGCAACCCTAAAAACAGGCTAAACCTAAGTATATATAGTATGTTATTCTTTTATATCACAGAAAAACAAACACTACATCTTTCAATTAGAATGTTAGCCTGAAGTGTTGGTCACACAATCACTGTTGTTTGTTCAAGAAATATAATTCTTTTCCATTTTATGGCACATTTTATTTGTTTACATAAACTTGTCTAATAAAACTGTTCACTATCTTAAATAAATTTTTTTAACATGTTTGAAGGGGTAGACGTACTTTTAAAATGGATCATTAAGATCTTCATTCGCTATACATGTCTTGAATTCAAAATAAGTTTTGGTAGAAAATAAAATGGGGCCGAGGGAGTCATGATGCTTTGTTATGATAAAACAGGATGGTGACAACCTAACAGCCAAGATCTGCGGACTGGAGAACTACAAGCATCCAGAAGATGATATTTTTGTTTATTTCTTTCTTACTTAAGTGTAATTGTTAGTAATTATTTGTCCCAATATCCACTTTTTGATATTGTATTACATAATTGCATATAATAGGTGATGACACAAGGGCAAATATGTGGATCTAAGCCTCATGTTCTTATCGTACTTAATTTATGATAGGGGTTTTGTGAAGCTCAACCAGGAAGAGCAAGAAAAAAGAATTAATGCTAAACTGGTGGAACTCCTTTTGACATTTAGAGAAGCTTAAGACATCATAAGCATGCTTCTGAACTACAAATTCTACCTAAGGTAGGACACACTCTGTAAAATAGTTACACTGAAATTAATCGAGTTCAGAATATACTCTAATTTAACATGTGCGTTTGTTTTTATTGTTTAGGCAATGTGGTGTACCTCCATGCTACCTTCTGAACATGGAACACATGCCTCATGTTTCTGGTGGATGCGCTTATGAAATACTGAAGAAGCTAAAGAGAGACTGCTATTGAAGGAAATAAATGGCATGAGGAGTATACTTTTTTACTAAAAAGTAGAAGGAAAGGATAGAACAAGCTTGGTATAAATCGATTTATAACAAGCTTGGTCTATCCTTTCCGTTCACTTTTTAGTAAAAAGTATACTCCAGAGAACAGAGTCTCTATTTAGCTTCAGTATCTCACAAGCATACACCAGAAACATGAGGCGTGTGTTCCATGTCAAGAAGATAGTGTGGAGGTACACCACGTTGTATGTTAGCCTATACAACAAAAACAAATGCACATATTAAATTAGATTATATTCTGAACTCGCTTAATTTCACTATAACTATTCTACTGAGTGTGTCCTACCTTGGGTAGAACTTGTAGTTCAGAAGCATGCTTATGATGTCATAAGCTTCTCTAAATGTCAATAGGAGTTCTGCCAGTTTTGCATTGATTCTTTTTTCCTGCTCTTCCCGGTTGAGCTTCACAAAACCTCTACCATAAGTTAAGAACGATAAGAACATCATGCCTAAATCCCGCATATCCACCCTTGTGTCTTCACCTATCATATGCAGTTATGCAATACAAAATCAAAAAGTGAATACTTTGAGACAAATACTTACTAACAAATTACACTTAAGTAAGAAAGAAAAAACAAAGTTACCATCTTCTAGTTGTTTGCAGTTCTCCGGTCCACATATCTTGGCTGTGAGGTTGTCACTAGAACGCCTGTTAGTGTCGTATAAAATTAGTTTATTGGACCTAAGCACAAACATGCCTTTACTCTATCACGTGGTTTTGAATTTTGAGTATCTTGTGTTTTGTTTGGGAACTCAAGGGGTTTGTTCTTGTTTTTCCATGCTAAAGACTGCTTTTATTTTACTCACACGGTGTAATTGTGAAAGCGCTCAAGGTCGATAGCTTGCAAAAGACTTGGCTCATCTTTAAAGCGTCTTTTCTTCCGCGGGATTGTAAGTTGTAAACTATTAGCCGTGTCACATTGTAGTTTTACATTATGACAGATAGAGAGTGCGCCTTTTGTGTACATGACTCCATGTGACTTGTATACAAAATTTATGTGGCTAATCCATCGCGGTAGGTTTTTATTTCTTCACAACCATATAGCGACTGAAAGATCGTGTCTCTACTATCAAACGAATGAAACCCTCGATGGATTAAATAAACACGACTTTTTTTCTATTCACTGGCAAATTGGCAATCATTTTCTTAGTTGGATATTTTACAAGTTTCTCAAAATGGGCTGGCCCAAATGGTTCACCTAAATGGGCCAAATAACTTGGTTTACGAGGAAATAAAATTGACCCACAAACTAGTATTGCTTATGAATCCAAGCCCAAAAATATAAGCCCAGCTCATATTCTTACTATATCCATATCATCATCTTAAGGTAGGGATGAGCATTTCGACCCGAATCCCGAAACCGAACCAGAACCGTACCGGTACCGTTCCCGATATACGGTACGGTACCGGGACTACGAAATAAGGTGAAAAAAAAATCGGGACCACTAATTCGGTACGGGAACGGTACCAAATCGGGAAATTCCCGAATAAAAACGGGAAAAACCCGATTTCCCGGTACCGGTACCGGTACCCGAATCCCGTTCGGTACGGTACCGGTACCACTATTTATGCTCGGGAAAAAATCGGTACCACTAATTCGGTACGGGTTCGGTACGGTACCGGTACCGTGCTCATCCCTATCTTAAGGTAAGAAAAAAATATATAAACGTATTCTGGGGAAATATAATTTCATACTGATTTCTATTTTAACTTTTACTACCTCTATTAGTGTATACGATTTACTTATGACTACATTATCAACTGGAAAACTAAATAGGAGAGGCACATCAAATACGCGTTTGTTGTCTAGTCAATTTTAAGTACTTTTCGCACACTGAACTTATTGATGAAAATCATATACTCACTGATTCATGCATCTTCGAGTCTTCTTGCGATTTTGTCATTTGTAGTATTAACGTCGAAAACAAAATACAATAAACAGTGATACTTCTAATATATTTACGTCATGTTCAAAAAAGGGTAAGAAGGTTATACATTTGATAACTTTCATGTATTACTTACTTAAAAGATAGACTCAAATGCGTGGCAGATTCACCCTTAATCTATCATTATACTGTATCTCAAAATAATCCATAAAATTGATTAAATGTGGATTCTTTAACCATTAAATTATTTGCTAAGATGGAAATTAGGTGTCCATTGCATTATATTAAATTAGATCATTCAAGCTAATCTTTTAGGAAAACACAAAATTACAAATGGAGGCTTCAGCCAAACCAAACTGGACTAACGGGAGAACTCAATTTTGCTACCTCGGATAAATGGAGTCATTTTATTACCCAGATAGAAAGTCAAAGTAAATAATTTGGTCAAACTCATTTTAATTTCATCCAAAAAAATATGTACAAAACCACACGCATCGATTTTGTAAAAGTAAAAATTAGAAACGAAAAAAAAATGTAATTAATGAAACTTTAGTTGTTAAATTTTAAATAAATTATATAGACTTAAGTAAAGTTGTCAGTTTTCATCTTCCTTAATAAGTTTATAAATTTAATAAATACTACTAGTCTTTATTCCCCCTAAATTATATATCTTAAAATAAAAACAATATTATTTCTGGAGATTAAGTAAGGATGCATAAAAACGTACTTTTTTACTATTCACGTTAAATAATAAATCACGTTATCCTTCTTTAGTTCTTTATAAGTATAACTTACCTAAAAGCATAAGTTATTGAGATAAATTAAATTAATTTAGATACTAAAACCCCATGTAAAAATTTACTAAATTCAACGTATGTCCAAACTTCGTTAGTACGACTAATGTCAATGCCACACGGGCTCGTGTGAGATTAAAGCCATGCATACATAAAGTTAGCAAAATTATATCGTTGGGAGGCTAGAAATTTCAAGATTAAAGCTTCAAGAGTTAAAATTCACTTTATGTTTAAAAAATTCCATGTGATCTTACTTGCTAATTAAAAAAACTTTGATGTCGGAAATGTAAAGAACTGTATTAAGTAGATCCTAATCATCCTATAAAGAAACTAGATAAAATATCTCAAACAACATAGATATAATAATAAAGTTTGGAAGATGCTTGAAGTTCCAAAAGTGTTTGACAATGAAATGTTTGGTATGTATTGGATTTTGTTTAATACTAATAAATAAATATATAATGATTAACAATAATTTGATATTTAACAATATAATTAAGAATAATGCTTGCAAGCTTTCATCAACTACTGATACAAACATGTCTATCAACCATTTTTAAATCGTATTTTGTCAAATATTTTCTATGAAGTGTCTTGATACAAAATGACTTGTGCATGCACATACTTATGCATAAAAAATTCATGCATGTATGTAGAGCAATAAATATTCAGATATTTTAGTGCAAATGATTAAAAAAAAATCACACTTGCCACCATTTTTTTTTTGGACAGCAAACAATTTTTTTTTTTTTTTTTTTTTTTTTTTTTTTTTTTTTCAAATTCATCCTTTTAAGGTATTATGTGACACTTTTACCTTTCGGGGAAAAAAAATTTCTATTAGCTAAGAGAGGCAAAATTGTCCAAAACTTTCGTAAAATGCCTTAAAAAAGATGAATTTGAAAGAAAAGTACTCACAAAAGCAAAAAAATTTGTTCGCTACCTACAAAAAAAAATGGTGACAAGTATGATACTTTCTTTTAATCATTTACCCGATATTTTATCATTGGCATCCACGTCTATTGCGTGAGTCAAGTATGGCCCTCATATTATGTATAGCCAACCGATTGTGGGTCAGTTTAGGTTATCGGATATTAATCTTTTTGCCACCTAACAACACCGAACTCAGATTAAAGTCTTGAAACAATGTATATAATAAGTATGATGTAAACACTTGTACTAATATGGATGTTTAATGTTTGGTTTGACACTGAATAAAAAAAAAATAAACCAGACCGAAATGAAATAAAATTGAACCAAAATCTTTAGTTGTTGTATGAGTTGGGTTAAACTGAACCAAAGTATGTAATCAGTGTATGGTTTGGTTATGGTTTCACAAAAATTTAACCAAATGGAACCAAAAATCCCAAACATCTATATTTATATAAAAAAACAAAATTTAAATCATCAATATGGTTTATATCTCGGTTATTCAAACCAACCATCTTAAAATACTAATAAATCTAAACTAGAGTTGGATGCCAGAAGATAGAATATTCAAACTCTATAAAAACTTCTAATAGTTCTAAAGACTTTTTGTCGAATATTCTTTTTTAAGTTTACTTACGGTTTACTTGAAAAATCTTTGAGTTTATTAAAGGGTGAAAATTAAATATACGTAACATACTTTTGAAAAGGACCGAGATACGTAACCAACTTCATCTATTACCAGAATTGCTAAAATACTTTCAAATATTTGTCAATATTGCTAACTTTCTGAGTGGATTGACTATAATAACCTTGTGTTCTTCCTCTTTGAATTTGTTCTTGAGTTTACATTTATTTTTTAAACAAAATTCATAATCTTTTTAGATTCCGGCCATCCAACACCACCTCCTCCACTAATTCCGGCCATGCACCACAGCCTCCTTCACCAATCTCCAATTGTACTACACATAATCAAGTGTACACCCCTACTCATTGCACCTTATCAATGACTGGCATCAACATGTACTCGTATAAAAAATGATCACACATAACATCAATAAATATTTATTTCTTGCATTAAACCTTTTTGCTCATTCATATATTGTTTGTTTCGAATATCATATCACAAACAAAGAATTCCAGCAAAAAAAACAAAAGAACAATACCCCATGTCAAGAAAGAATCAATGCCCACATGTAACATGTTTCGAATATCATATCACAAACAAAAGAAGTTTGTCCACCATTCATTCATATGAAAAATTCTAACAAAAAGAGTTTGTGCAACTTAATTCAAGTATTTTAAGATGGTGGCTTCAAGATTAGGGTGAAGATGGTGGGTCGGAGATTAGGCTCAAGATGGTGGGTCGAAGACAGTGGTATTTTAGTCAAATCATTTGGAGATTACCGCTTAAGCCTGTCATATTAGCAATATTGACAAGTATTTGAAAGTATTTTAGTGATTCTGGTAATATATAGAAATTTGGTTACGCATCTCAATCTTTTTCAAAAAGTATATTACGTATCTTTAGCTTTCATCATTTATTAAACTTATGTTTTGTTTTGATTTACTTCAGCACTTATGAGACTTTTTAATTTCTTAATCTTATTTGACCTTTACATATTTATTTATGAACTAAAGGTTAAGTTATGAAGTGCATCTGAATTTTGTTTTTTTGTTTTTAACCGAAATCAAATCGAATTATAATTTGGTGTTTGGTTTAGTTTTATTTGTTTTGTAATTAGTTTTGTTTGATTTTGATTTTGCCTTTAAGAATTTTTAAACCGGTAAAGTCGAACCATACAACTAAAAAAATCGAAAATCGAACCGACGAACACCCCTAGCTACTAATACTTAAGGGTATACTCGATAATAGAAAAGGATGAAAGCTAAAAACAAGCAGCGTAATTATTCAAAACAGCCAATGTACGCAACAAACTTTAAAAATTACCATTGTACGCAAGATATTTTCAAATTTGAAAAAATGTACGTAATATGACCGGTAACTAATAGGTTACCAGATTTCTAAGTTTAAAAATTGACAAGAATGGTACCTGTGGCTTTCGTTGACTTTCACTAGTCATCCTTGGACTTTTTTTCACTTACAAAAGTTACAATAACGATCCCCATGATTTGCTTTGACTTTCACCTTTAGTCCTTGTCTTTTTTTTCACTTATAATCATTTCATGCAACATAAATAAATAAATAAATAAATAAATAAAAAGACAAAAAAAAATCGAATGTTGTTTTTAAAAATAATTATCAAAAAAAAAAATTCTTAAAATATTTAAACAATAAAATTCTTTCCGATTTTTTTTTTCAAATTTAGCAAAAAAAAGTCATAGAAAAAAAATTCAATTTTTTTTTTTGAAATTTTTTTTAAGAATTTTAATTTTTAAAAAAGAAAATTCAATTTTTTAAAAATTTTGAAAAAAAAGATATAGAAAAAAATTTTAAAAAATTTTTGAAAAAAAGATAATTAAAAAAAAAGATTTCGAAAAATAAATTCGAAAAGAATTTTATTTTTTAAATATTTTTAAAAAAAAATTCTATAATTATTTATAGATTTCGGAAAAAAAGTTATAAAAAATTTCAAAAAAAATTAATATTTTTTTTTGATAATTAATTTATACGTTTTTCTTTGAAATTTTCTATAACGTATAAAATAATTATCGAAAAAATACTAAATTTTGTTTTCAAATTTTTTTTCAACGTATAAAACAATTATCGAAAAAATATTAAATTTTTTGTTCAAATTTTTTTTCTATAAGTTTTTTTTCGAAAATATATTTCTAATTTTTTTTTTCGAAAAAATATTTTGTTAAAAAAAATTGAAAAAAAAATACAAATAATTATCGAAAAAAAAATCTTAAAATATATTAAAAATAAAATTCTTTTCGAATTTAATTCAAAAACTTTTTTTTAATTTTATTTTTTCAAAAATTAAAAAAAAATCTATCACTTTTTTTCCAAAATTTGAAAAAAAAAAATTGAATGTTCTTTTTTAAAAAATAAAATTCTTAAAAAAAAGTTTTCAAAAAATTTTTTTTTGAATTTTTTTCTATGACTTTTTTTTCGAAATTTGAAAAAAAAATCGGAATTTTTTTTTTTATAAATATTTGAAGAAAATATTTTTTTGATAATTATTTTTTAAAATTTATTTTTGATTTTTTTTGAATGTTGCATGAAATGATTATAAGCGAAAAAAAAAAGACAAAGACTAAAGGTGAAAGTGAACGCAAACCATGGGGACCGTTATTATAACTTTTGTAAGTGATAAAAGGTTCAAGGATGACCAGTGAAAGTCAACGAAAGCCACAGGGACCGTTCCTGTCAATTTTCAAACTTGGAAACCTGGTAACCTATTAGTTACTGGTCATATTACGTACATTGTTTTAAATTTGAAAATATCTTGCATACCATGGCAATTTTTAAAGTTTGTTGCGTACATTGGCTGTTTTGAATAATTATGTTGCGTATTTTTAGCTTTCACCCAATAGAAAAATCATTCCATCATGCATATAATATACTTGGTTATATTATAATCAGAAAAATAATGGTATGTCATGGGTCTATAGAACAATTCATTTGCTCCATCTCCATTGGCTAAGCTAAAGTGAAGAAACAACCAATCTTAAAAAGATAAAAGTGTTATTTTTATTTCATTTTTATCTATGAACAATGGTATCCATCCATGCATTTAAAAGATGTTCCTTTTTTCGCTGCACTTTATCTTTATCAATAAAATGGATTAAAAAACTAGAGTAAACTCCAAAAATCTTTTTTTTAGTCAAATTGCAGGTTTAATCCTTAATATTTCGAAATTGCAACCTTCTATGGAATTTTAGGTTGCATATTCAATCTTTAGCCAAAGTTAAATAACTAAATACCCTTTGTCTTCGGCCATTGAAGGGGTTTAAGACAGGGGCATTCTGGTTATTTAATTTTGGCCAGAGAATGAATATGCAATCAAAAGTTCCTCACAAGAACGATCACTCAACTTTTAAAAGGTGAAGGACTGAACATGCAATTTGACCAAACCACAAGGATGGTTTTCGTAACTTATTGAAAAAAGAAAAACTATCTAAGCATGATCAAAGTTTGAAAGGTACGCAACTTGTACATGTTGTAACCATTATTTTCTTGATTCATGAGTGTGTATATATATTATTGATATTGTATGTGTTGCTAGGTGAGGATAAGAAGTGTTGGATTTTGTCTATTTGCCAAGGATAGATAAAAACACAGCCAATAAGTGTCCTACAATAATTCGTAACCAATCATCTAGGTTTTTCTCCATACGAAAACACCTTATTTGAGCCATTATTACGACGTGCTGGGTAAACTTATCTTCAACTTACCAATTTGCAAGAGTTTGTGAAATCTAGTAGTAAATGACTAGCATTTCACACGATTCTGAATATGGCTTTAGACTACCTTTTCGGGTTTTGTCTACTTATTTCAATAATGAATTAGTAAAGACAATCGTAGTGTATGGTATGATACAAGACTAGAAATAGTAAAACAATAAACCATACGTTAGAGACGGCTTACTAGCATCATACCAACTTTGTCATCTCCTCCTTCACGCGTGAGCCCTCCAATTTTTGAGTCAAAGGTGACGCGCGTCATTGGTGGCGTGACCGTGGGAACAATGCAAGTGTGTTTTGCGTCTTTAGTGAACTATAAGTAAATAGTGAGATGTGGATGACTATCAGCTAAGTTAAACATAGTACAGAGAAAAATATGATGTGACGCTGAAATGAAATCATTCAAAAAATTATTACTATAAAAGTAATAAATTTTTCATTAATGAAATACAGATCGTTTAAGTTGTTTGATGAATAAGTTGAAGATTTATCACTCAAGAAAAAATCGTATTATATCTGCAGAAGGTGTGAATTGGCGGGAACACCCTGACCCTGGGTGCCTTTTAGCACCGGTCATTGTCCATCTCACAAGAAATAACTCCGGCAACTCTTCTTGCCCAGTGGGGCACCAACTGGAGTTAGCAAGAGCCGAGACTCGAATTTTTGATCTTTCATCCACAAAATCTCTCCATTGGGCCCATTGATTTTTCGAAGGTGAGTACCAACTTAGCCAAAACCCTTTGGTAAAATTCTGTGTTATATTTTTGAAGTACTAGAAAATGCTTTTCAAACAACCTTTGATTAAAGATGTTTTATGAATATATCCCTTTTATGAACAAGTCTTTAAGCTTTTTTCACTAAAGATGCTTCTTTTTTTCTTTTTCTTTTTTGAACGAAACTAACGATGCTTCTAATCTAACATCATTGCAACGATATTGGATAGTAGCCATATATCCCCACTGAAAAAGGACAATTTGATGAATAACTTGAACTGTTGAAGATTTATCACTCACAACAAATTCCTATTATACTTTTGAAGTACTAGAAAATGCTTTTCAAATTATGAACAAGTCTTTAAGCTTTTTCACTAATGGTGCTTCAAATCACATTAGGCTAAACACAATCGTAACCATTACCATCATCTTCACGTCAGCGTTAAATCACCATTTAGCATATCACCACTACCATCACCTTTAAGCTTCAATAGTAATCACCATTAAAAATACTTACTTTATACAAACTGACCTAATAAAATAGCCCACACACACTCACAAACAAAAAAACATAACGGTAAGAGGTTATGTTATTAAGATTCTCATATGATGTGACAATAAAAGATTTTGGTCAAAATGTTCAAACCGCGATGTATACTTACAAACAGCAATGTACGAAACCTCTTATAATAAGGTCCGTATAAACTCCCCAGCAGTAAATGAAAATTGAGGTGATATTTGTATGGCCGTAAGGGTAATGCTGGAGTGAGAGGATTGTGGTGACCCATCACTCATCATTGCATGCGGTCTTACTTAACGATATTGGATGGTAGCCATATATCCCCCATTGAAAAAGGACAAAAAAAGTAGAACAAACATATAAATCACCTTGACTTGAGACTTTGAGATTTAGTTGTTTTGTGATCCACATTCTCCACATGGTACCATACAAGTACTACTTTTGTTCAAGTTATTTTCGCTTGTCGTAAGCAATGTTTTAAAACTCGGTTTTTTTATTGACCCGGTTTAGTCATCGGGCCATCGGGTCAACTGGTTAAATCGTCGGATCGAACCGGTTCTATACATATGTACACTTTTTCTATATTTAAAATGTAGTATTTTCCTACATTCAATTTAACCAATGAAAAAGATTGAGACTTTAACGATAAGCTTCTATATGTATAATAATATAGCAGAGATTTGCAACAACAATAAATTTATGATTCTAAGTTATAACAATCTATATTAAAACTATATTAGTTGATGTTTTTAAAATAATTTATAACTCTAATTTACTATTTTACAAAATTTAAACTAAATTTGCATTTACCACTTCAAATTATCAATTAAACTTAGAAAAATTAATGAGGGAAAAAAAATGTTAACATTTTTTATAAAAAATCATGATCCGGCCGGGTTTATCAAACCGGATCAACCCGGGGCAACAAAAACCCGACGGTTTAATCCGGTTCTCAAACAAGTAAAAACCCGGTCACATCCGTCCCGGTCTCCGAGTCGGTTCGCGGTTCAACCGGTTGAACCGGTCGGATCAACCCGAGTTTTAAAACATTGGTCATAAGTAAATGGTACCCTAAAATGATTCTAATACTCTTTTATGTTTATAATGATTCTAATACTCTTTTATGTTTATATTATTTTATTATTTCTATTATAAAACTAAATGTGTACGAAATATAAAATATAAAATTTATGGTCCGCTTGATTCAAATCAAGGAATATCAATGGCAAAAATAATAGGAATACTAAGGAATGCAATGCCATAACCCCATTTTGTTAAGTAATGGTTGATTACCCTATTTTAGGTAATGCTCCATTTCATTATAATCAATCAAGCATTATTAATCATTATCTTTGTCATTTTTTACCCTGTTTCGTATTAGAAAACATAAAATACGAAACATAACATAAAATACGAAGAAAAAAAAAAGAAAAAAAGAAAAGAAATTGTAAATGTGAAATAAATGTGAGCCCAAACGGATACTAATAAAATGACCAGTATAACACATATGGTTCATGTGGATTTCCAAGATACAGGGGTTTGTGGAAGTAGGGTTGAGTATCGGGCTAAGATCGGACTGAACCGGCCAAATCTGGATCGACCGAGACCGATTTAGCCCAAAACACTAGAACGAGGATCAGACCGAATGTGTTCTGTTCGGTTCAGGTTGGTCCGATCTGGTCCGGTTCTTCGGTCGGTGCGGTCCAAAAAAGCATAATGGTCGGTTTATGCATAAGATCGGACCGGACTGGACTGGACTGGACCGAACCGGACCAACCCGAGACCAAAATAAGTAAAAAGTTGAAACCGAGTCTTGATCGTTGGTCTTTCTATTTGGTCGGGTTTGTGTCGGTCCGGTCGATTTTTTCGATTCTGTTGATTTTGGGTGTGCGATGCTCGGCCCTACGTGGAAGTGTGATGGGTCATTGCATTTATTTTAATTTAAGCAACATCTTTTAACGTGTCATGAAATTTACCATTAATGCTTTTCTTAAAAGAACCCTTCTTAAAAACTGGATGAATACATTATTCAAAGGTTACTTGATGATTTTTAGTTTTGTATTGACTTTTGATGTAAGAGACACTTAATTGTTCTTCTTATCTCAACACGTCTATATGACGAAACTAAGTTTAACGATCTATTTTTCTAAATAAATTACTCCATTTGCATATATTATTTTTAGTTTTGATAAATCTTAAACCATTAAAAAAGAAAAGAAAAAAAAAGACCGTTCAATCTCAAAATTAGTTAATCCCAGTCTTTATTTAAAGCTTCAAATTGATAAAAGTCAAGGAATATTCGGAATACAACTAAAGTATATGGACTTTGTTACATGATTAAAAAGTAAACTAATGAGTTAGAAATTTCCTTTGAGAATAAATTAATTGGAGTATTTCTTTTAAATCTAAACCATATCCAAAATTCCAAATACAAAGACAAAATTACAAGTTTCCACAAAGACTATAGACTCCACTAAAAATAAATCCAAGTATAAAGTCTAACAACTACTATAAAACTTTGGTCAACAACGATTGTATACCTTTCTATTTACTTATATTCCTAGATCTAAATACTTTGTAACAGCCACTTGTATGTTCAAAGATATACAGATTCACACGTTTAGATTGATTATTTTATAGGAATGCCATAAAATAATCGATATTAAGGTGTTTCACATTGTGTTTAAAATTTATGCTTACAGTGATTGTACTATTGAATTAAAATAAAATAAATGTGTTGTAATAATGCTTATGCACAATCAAAACATTCACAACATTTAAGGTTGCTCATCGGGTGAAAACTGGACTAAGACTGAATCCGACAAAATATCTAGACCGAGACCCGGACCAAATGTGGTCGGTCCGGTCTCGGTCCAAATAAGTTAAATGTCCGGTTTTTAAGTCGGACTAGACCAGACCAAGACCCAAATTATGAAAAACTCTAGACTGAGATTGGACCGAATGTGATCGGTTCAGTCTGGTCCGATTCGGTCCGGTCGGTTTTGTCAGTTGGTCCGGTCCATCCGATCTGTTTGCTCACCCCTAACAACATTAACTCTTATGTTCAAATGAGCATAAAAGAATCCTTATCCTAACTAATTACTATTATGTTTTCAATAATTACCTATTATTTTACGTATTATGTTAGGTTGTCAGACATGATTAATTGGATTTGAACACTGATGATTTGATTGATAAGAGATTAAGGGTCCATTTGATTTTGTTTGTTGGTAGGTTTAGGATTTAGATTTAGATTTGAATTTAAATTTGGATTAGAATTAGGATTTTGATTTGATGTAAGAGAGAGAAATAAAATTAAAAAATATATATATATAAAATATACTATATATTTAGTTAAATAAATAATCACTTTTATAATTTATAGTATCTAAATAAGAGAGAGATAGAGACATTAAAATAAAAGGGCCCACAAGTTATATAAACCTATCAAGTGAGATTACTTTTGAGAAACCCCATGTATTTAGGAATCATGCCCAAATCCTAAACCTTTGTAGCTCAACCAAACACATATTTAATGTCACAACAAAGCAAAACCCATGCCAAAGTAGACAACCAAACGGGCCCTAAGAGTCAAATAACCATTTACAACTAAATAATTTAGAAATCGATCTAGTTGTACATCTATACTATACATACAGTAATAAACAAACCAATTATTCTAAAAATTGAAAAGTGAAAACTCAACCTATTTAATGAAACAAACTAATACATGGCTGAAAACTTAATTATGTATGTATTAGCAGAAATTATTCAATCATTATAATCTCGAAAAGTGTTCAATCATATAATATACACAGCTGAAAAATTATGTCACTATAAAATTTCGTTGATGTACACAAGTACTCGTCTAGTACTTGTAAACCATGGTTACCACTAGGGGTGTTAATCGGGCCGAGTTAGTAGAGTTTGAGTCAACTCAGGTCGAGTCCATTCGGGTTAGGATCTACCCGATATATGATTAAAATTTAATAAAATTGTTTGTTTGAACTTGTTTATATAGAAATTTATAAAAAAAACATATTAAACATATAAATAAATAAAAACTTATTCGGGTTAATCGGGTCGACCGAAATCCGAATTAGCAAAACAATTTTTACCTGACACTCGACTCTATTTAGTATTCAGGTTAATCAGATTTAACCCAAATGAAATTATTAACCCGCATAACACACCTCGAATAAACTTAGTCGGGTCCAGGTTTTGAATATGTTAAACGGGTTTCGGGTTGACCCATTTAACCCGTTTTATATACAAAAGTTAGAACATTACACGAGTTAAACGGGTTAGCGGGTCGACCCTTTAACCCACTTGTATAATTAAATATAAATAATTTTTAGTTTAAGAAAAAAAAACTTAAACGGGTTGGCGGGTCGACCTGTTTATTTTATTCCCAACTCGAACGTAACCTGTTTAATAAACGGGTTAGATATGTCGACCCAAACCTGACCCGAAATCTATTTAGCTCAACCCAAACCTGTTAATTTTCGTGTTGGTTTCAGATCGGGTTAAAAATTGCCGCCCCTATTCCAAACAGATAGAAACACTATCTGTGTTCGAAACACAACCCAAACACTCCTATTGAATGGGAACACATTAATTTAACAACTCTCAATCCCTATATAAACACATCTCCAATCTCCATTCTCTCCATCTTTTCTTGATCACACACACTCCATCAATAAATCATCATCATGACCAAACCAACATACATAATCTCATCTTCACAAGCCCAATCACTAGCCAAATCCCAAAACAAAACCATCCCAGAACTCCTCCCATCACTTGTCAAACAAGCCCAAGATCTTGCACGTCCACCCATCTCCAACTTCCATGTAGGCACAGTCGGGTTGTCCTCCGATGGGCGGGTCTTTTTGGGAGCCAATATAGAGTTTCCTGGCTTGCCTTTGCATCATTCTATCCATGCTGAACAGTTTCTGATCACTAATGTTGCCCTACATGGTGGTGGGCCCAAGCTTCTTTACATGGCTGTTTCTGCTGCCCCTTGTGGCCATTGCAGGCAGTTTTTGCAGGAATTGAGAGATGTTCAAAGCACCATGATTCTGATCACTAATGGTGGCAATGATCATGGTGGTTATAGGCCTATAGGTGATATATTGCCTCACCCTTTTGGCCCATTTGATTTACTTGACCAAGAAATGCCTTTAGTATTGGAGGAACATAAAAATGTACTGACCCTTAATGTAGAAACTGAAAATTTGAGAAATCTGACTAATGGGTATTTGGAATTGGTGAAAAAGAATGATGGGTTCTTGAAATCAGAGGCACTGGCGGCGGCGCGTGGGTCTCACGCGCCGTACAGTGGGTGTCCTAGTGGTGTGGCATTGATGGACTGTGATGGGAATGTGTATAAGGGAAGTTACATGGAGTCTGCGGCGTATAACCCGAGTATGATGCCGGTCCAGGCTGCGTTGGTGGCGTATATTGTGGGTGGAGGAGGGGGGTATGACCGGATTGTGGCTGCGGTTTTGGTGGAGAAAGAGGGGGTTATGGTGAGGCAAGAGGATACTGCAAGGTTATTTTTGAAACATATTTCGCCGAAATATGAGTTGAGAGTGTTTCATTGTATTTAATTCGATATTCGATTGATCAAAATATTTATCGATTACTATTGTGTTCTGCGGATGTCAGCAGGATGTAAGCAGTTGTTTATTGATCTGATTTGTAATTTATGATTGTTCAAATTGAATAAGAAGTGATTAACCTTATTATAAAGTATGTTGATTACGATTGTGTTCTGCGGATGTAAGCAGTGGTTTATTGATTTGATTTGTAATTTATGATTGTTCGAATTGAATAAGTGGTTAACCTTATTATAAAGTATGTTGATTACGATTGTGTTCCGCGGATGTAAGCAGTTGTTTATTGGTCTGATTTGTAATTTATGATTGTTGAGTTGAATAAGAAATTATTAACCTTTATATAAAGTATGTTGACATGATGCAAGAAGCTAATGTTGTGTGATCAATATTGCTTATTTTAGCTTAAAGCACATTATTGTAATAGTGGTTAGGTGGTGGATTTTTATAGTATATGGTTGTTAGATGGTAGTAGGTGGTGGCAATGAACATTGATGATTGTATGAGTGTACTTCTATCATAAAATATCAGTCAGAATTGTGATCTGTTTAGAATTCTTACCTTTTGGGAAAGCTATGAGCATATCAGAAATGAACATTGATTGTACAATTTGTACTGGTGTATGTTTATCATAATTAAGAATTGAGATTATAGGTTTTACAAAAAACTTCAACCAGACGGATACGAGATTGAAAAGGTACGTCTTTCTCAGACATAATGTGTCGTGTGGTTTATAAAAGGCGGTTCTACTTTGCTATATGGTCACACCAGAAGCCGCAAGTAAGATGTCTGTATGTGATCTCAGGAATAAACTTGCCAATTTCTGAGATGGATTTTGATATAAGTTGCAAGAAAACAAACGTTAGAAGTGTCTCGTACTCTCGTAGTCTTCAAGTAAGGAAGCTTTGGCATCAATGGATCTACCTAAATTGTGCTGTATGCATAAGATCGAAATACACACTAACGTGTATCATTATGTTGTAGGCCTGAACTGGTTTATGCACACACGAACGCAATCAAAAGACGACACATTTTACCTTTAATATGTTTACTTTTTATCCTTTTAACCATGTCCTTAAATGATAACCATGAGTTTCTATTTCAGGAAAGTGCTAGCTATGTTTAAGCATAACCAAACCTTGATGGTATAAAATCACCCCCCACATTTCTTCCCCACCTTCCACCCCATTGTCTCCGTTTGAGACGATGGCTCTTACAAAACACACCCTAATCCTAACCTTCCTTTTTGCTCACATCATATTCGCAACGTTCAAGAATGCCCATTCCACACGTTTACCTGGACCAGACGCGGCCCCCACCAAACCTGACAAAGACAAAGACTCTCCTGATGGCAAGAGAGTACCATCCAAGCCACTGGATGGACCCGAGGGCGGTGTGGCAAACAAGGTGGCAAAAAAAATGAAAGCCGTCCAGAAAAAGATTAATGAATTCAATGAATCACTCAAGAAACGAACAGATAGACCCGGATCATCACATGGGACCCAAGAATGTGTTTCAGAGTGTGACGAGGTGTTTGGTGCTGCCCTTGATGATATAAAGAACACTCTCGAAAGCCTTGAAAGCCAAAACCTAATGAAAGCTAATTTTGATGTTAGTGCGGTGGCAACCAATGTAGACACTTGCAGTGATTGCTTTAAAGAGATGGTTGGCGGTGATGAAGAGGTAGAAAAACTAAGTGAATGGGTACGGAAGACCACCGGAGATGCCCTTGACGCTCTCCAAAAAGCCACTGACTAAATTATATATTATAAACATACCACACTGCAAAAGGAACTTAGAGACCATGTCATCATCATATTTTCTTGATCATGAAAGAGATTTTGGGATCAATACACAATATTTGGGATGAACAGGCTCCTACACATGCAGCTTCATAACACAGAGCTTTCGAATCCATTTTACTGTAGAAGCTATCTTATATAGATTATTTGAAGAATGTAAAGAAAAATAACGAAATGTAGGAACGTAGTTTCTTACTGTTTGTACAAAATTATGTTAGATAGACTATTAGAAGTACCAAGATAATTGTATATGCAAGGAATTTGTAGCATCTATGAAGCGTTTCTCTTACATCATACAAGTTTCATAATTTCTGACTTTCACTTGTTGGGTGGAAGAACGGTTCCTTTGTAAATCTTCCATGGTCCACCATAGAATTTGGGTCTCATAATCGGCACGACCTCGCCAGGATGATCTTCCCAGTACTTCTCCTGCAAGTATGGAAATAAATGAATAAGTTAAGGCAATACTATACGTAGTCATTGTGTCGTTTTTTTATTGGATTATATTGTTTTAGTCAGCCCACTTTAACCAGGACTTCAAAGAAATTTACAAGACATCAACAGGTCCTTGGATGTGTGCTTAGAAAGTAATTGCACGATATCAGATAACCTATGGTTAAAGAGTATATAAGTAATATCATTCTACGCAAAGGTATATCATTTCAACACTAGAAACAGTATTGCAAGTTCAAATTTCAATGATCATAAACTTAAAGGCATAGCACAATCCAAACACCCCTTAAGAGTACCTTGTAGAGTTGCTCGGTGATTGCAGCTCCAATGACGCCAGTATAGAAGGCACAAACATATATTGTAACAAGAGGAGTGAATGATTTTGGGCGCTTGTATGGATCAACCATCGTCCAAAGAACTTCTTTCTCCCACTTAGTGTGCAAGTAATCAGCATATTTTCTCCACAGATAAGTCGCCATTCCTGGAAGTTCTTAAATTTACCTGATTTGTAGCAACCACAGTTAAAGTGTTACAATCTTACAGATACAAATGTTACGGCGTTTGAGATGGTCAAAGTTAAATACTCGAACGTAAATCTAGAAGGCGTTGGAATGTTGGATCCATAAACAACCCCACAAAATGACAAGAAGTAATCAAGATAGCAATATATGTACATACGCAAGGATACTTCCACGATCCACTTTTTCAAATTCCGCACTTTTTGTTCTGTAAGCTTTGTTTATATTCCTAAGAAAATCAACCATTTGCGTAGTTATGCTAAAAGCTAAGTTCTGAATAAAAGGGTGTGGTTGGCATTGAGTTATTAAAGTGGTTGTCTAATAATTCTATTGTCAAGTCACATATAAAATGGTTTAGTTTTTGGATATAGAGAAACAGATTCGGTTTAGGATAATCATGTGATTATTTAAGGGCTATTTTACACGTAGATACTCAAATAATCTGATTTTCTTTGAACACTCGCATAGCAACTTCTCATATCACCCAAACACTAGAAACAGTTCATTGTGCGTTACAACTTCAATAATCATATAATTATTGAACTTCTTTCTACTGCTTAGTGTGCAGATAATCAGCATATTTTCTCCACAAATATGTCGCCATTCCCAACATTCCTAAGAAAATCAATCATTTGCATACTAATGCTAAAAAACTATATTCTGAATACAAGGGTGTGGTTTACATTGCATTATGAAAATGATTATCTGTTAACTGCATTGTTACGTCATAGATAATTAGCTCCTCGTATTTGGATACAGTGAAACGGATTCCGGTTTTGGATAATCATGTGATTATTTAGAAGCTATTCTACACGCAACTACTCAAATAATCAGATTTTTTTTAACACTCGCATAGCAACTTATCATATCACCCAAATACTAGAAACAGTTTATTGTGCGTTGAAAACTACAATAACCATATAATTATTGAACTTCTTTCTCCCACTTAATGTGCAAATAATCAGCATATTTTCTCCACAAATATATTTCTAAAATTTACCTGTATTGTAGCAACCATAGTTTACACATACAAATGATATGGCGTTTAATTTGGTCATTGTTCAATACTTGAACGTAAATCTAGAAGGCGTTGGATCCAGAATGAACCTCACAGAATGAGAAGCAATCAAGATAATCGTGCACATACATATTCAAGGGCACTTGTAAGACCGACTTTTATTTCAAGGGCACTTGTAAAATCTAGAAGCCTTGGTATCTATATTCCTAGAAGAACAACCATTAAGGTGCTTGTGAGAATGGTTTAGAGGGGTTTCAAGCATGTAACACTTTTCATTTTCGGTTAATAACATACTAGAGATCCCACTTGCCCAGGGACGTAATTCGATCTTCTCGTGAACAGCTTAACCACATTATATCTTTGTGTTCTAGTTATTTCTTTCTCGCTTAACGATTTCATTTTGCCTAACAAAGGTGATGCTAAAAGCTATATTCTGAACTCTAAGGATGTGTTTGGCATTAGATTATGAAAGTAATCTATCAGATAACAGAATTTTCCATTCACAGATCTAGTGTCCTGATGACCTGATATAACGAAAATGATCAGAATTTTATTAAACACTCGCACAGACATCTAATCTAATCAGCACAATTTCTAACAGCACATACAAGCAATACCTTTGGCATACAGTCATACACGCCACAGCCCATTTCGTTACACCTGATTACTACCAAGTCATAAACTGATTACTGGTGTTTGGGCATAGTGAAAACGATCCATTTTGGATTATAATGTGATTACATAGGGGCTATTTTATACGTTAATCCTCATATAACCAAAACTTGTCAAGCACTCACATAGCTAATTATCTTATCATCACAATTCTAATAACATAACTCACCCTTTTCGTAATACCTCATACTCCGTACCACACTTTGTAGGGTTTAAGGCAAGTTAAGTCCGGTTACATGAACTAGAAAATGTCCCACTAAATGTCACAAATTTCCAAAAAGAGTTTCAATATGCACCGTTTGGTGCGTTGTCACTTAATAGATAGCAACGTGTCAGATTTTGTGGCCTAAACCTAACTTTATAAACAACGAAAGAGTCATCAAGAAAATACCCCCAATCCAATTCTTATACAGTACACACTAACACATAGAAAACAACCCAATTTTCTTCTTAGGGGGCGTTTGTTTAAGCTTATATATGGGCTTACGAGCTTATTTGATTTCGGCTTATATTTCACAAGCCTCAATTTTCCGGCTTATTTTGAGACTCATGGGCTTATATAAGTTTATTTCAGGGGTGTTTGTTTAAGCTTATGCGTGGGCTTATGAGCTTATTTGTGTTTCGGCTTATATATCATAAGCTACAATTTTCTGACTTATTTTGAGACTTGCGGGCTTATATAAGCTTATATATGCCCAAAAGTTTTCAAATAAGCCGAAAAATTGAGGCTTATGAAATATAAGCCGAAATCAAATAAGCTCATAAGCCCACGTATAAGCTTAAACAAAAACACCTTAATAAACTTATATAAGCCCACAAGTCTCAAAATAAGCCGGGAAATTGGGGCTTATGAAATATAAACCGAAAAGCAAATAAGCTCATAAGCCCACGTATAAGCTTAAACAAAAACCCCCTAATAAGCTTATACAAGCCCACAAGCCTCAAAATAAGCCAGGAAATTGAGCTTATGAAATATAAGCTGAAAAGCAAATAAGCTCATAAGCCACATATAAGCTTAAACAAACACACCCCTTAATATATACACATTTGGGTCAGCTAACCATTTGATCAAACAGTTGATGTGCATAAATACAAACAACCCAGTTAACAAAACATCATGGCAAAGTAAAAAAAGTGCTTATTTTCAGCTTATTAACAACAAAATAAGATAAAACAATGATTATATTTTATAAAGATTGGAAATTTAAATAAGAAGTAGTACCGCCGGGTAGATTGAAGATACCGCCGACTTTGATGACAAAATAAGGGGGTGTTTGGTTACCTTATTTAAAACACTATACGCTTGTAGTAACAGCTTATATGATGCTTGTTTGTGTTACCTACCTTATTTGCTTATGTATTTTTGCAATTTTTATTTAAAAACTAGTATAATTTATACATTTCATATAACTTTTAAAAATAATATTTTTTATAATCTTTTGCTCAGACTCTATCTCCATCTCCATCTACAGCCCGGGTGGCAATTCTCGACACGACACGATAAATGACACGAACCTGACATGAAGTTAAACAGGTTTGGGTTGGGGATAAACATGTTTCGGTAAAAAACAGGTCAACCCGTCTAATCCGTTTAATAAACAGGTTGTGTTTGGGTTGAGTAAGTATTAAACATGTCAACCTGTGAACCCGTTTAAGTATATAAGACTCTAAAAATATAAATACAATTACTTCCTAAGACCTTGAAATAAAATTACTTCCTAAGACCTTGAAGCTTGGTGCCATTCATGGCATTAAAGGCATCCAAATTCCTTGGAATATCAAATGATAACATAGGACATTTAACAACACATCAAATGATAACATATGACATAACGAAATAAAATTACTTCCTAAGACCTTGAAGCTTGGTGCCATACATGGCATTAAAGGCATCCAAATTCCTTGGAATATCATAAACCTGATTCGCATAGTCATCATAGTCATAGTCATCATAATCATCTTCAAACTCTTGGCCACCACCGAATAGATTAGCAGACTCATCAAATGGGTTAGCAACCACCTCATCTTCAGAATCAGAAACCACGATCTCTCCCACCTTAGAAAAAGGGTTAACTCTCTTAGTAGAAGAGGCGGGCGGAGTACAAGAATCACTAGTTTTAGGAGCCACAACCGACTCCTTCTCTTTCAAATCACTCACAAGGGGTTCTTGTGATGTAGTACCTGTCTTAGTAGACTTATCTTCATTAACTTCCATTGTAAGACTAGAATCCACATCCTTGTTGGTGTCATTAGAAGGAATATCAAAAGCATCCGTATCTTCCATATTAAGAGCATCAAACTGGTTAGATGTAGAAATCTTTGTTCCACTTGAACTAGCTACATCAGAAGCATTCTTCTTAGTGACTTCCACTTTCTTAGGTTCAGGAGGAGTCTTTTTGGGTTGATATTGAAACTGCTTACCCACAACAGGTTTAGTAAACCCTCCTTGACCCGGAATAGTAGGACCACCTTGCTTTCCCTTCTTCTTGTTATTGACCGTCGTGAAACCATCATTAACAGGCTTAGTAGGCTGAGCAGGAGGTACAACAACGTTTGGACATTCAATCAGAGTATGACCAAAAATCTTACATTTATCACAACGAGGTGGCTTCCACTCGTATTCAACTCGTATCTTCTTAATAGTCGAACCCGACCCATCAAGTAAAGGTATCTCAACAGTAAGGCTGACCCTAATCACCTCATTCGACTTCACTTCAATCATGCATCGAGCAAAACTACTACGGCCCCACGATTCCTTGCACATTTGGCTAATAAAAGCATCTAACCTTTTGGAGGTGCTTATCAATGTGGCAAGAAGACTAAGGCCATCATCAGAAAACATAGCAAGAGGAACATCATGGAATTTAACTCACACCAGGATATTGGTCAAATCCTCTTTAAGTAAGTTAGTGTTCAATGTCCATGGTTTAAGAATAATAGGTACATTCAAGTTCGGGTTAGAGTTGGGTTACACGGGTTGAACTGCCAACCTGACAACCCGAACCCGTTAACTTGAACCCGACATGAATTGCAACCCCTACCTTATTTTCTTAGAGGCAGAGTTTGGTTAAAAAAAAAAAAAAAAAAAAAAAAAAAAAAAAAAAAATCAGAAATCATTTTACTTGAAAAGTTCAAAAAATTTTGGTTCAAATTAATCTATTGTTTGAAAATACATTTTGTTGCTTTGGTTTGTCTCAAAATAAATGTATACTTTTAGTTACAATTAATCAAATTACTTTTAGGTGGAAAGTTATGTATGCAATGATTATATTTTTCTTAAACTGTGTTTATTTATATGTGAATATTTATTTTGAGACTGAGTATTTAAAACTGCAAAGTCAACTTGATAAACTCACATGCCAAAATAAGCGAGACTTGTGAAATGTAGCAATCCGCCTACTCTCATGTAAAGGTATGGTTGTCGACATCCTAATGTCATAAATCCTAATATTAGACCGTTGGTGAGATAGAATATTGTTGTTAAAAAAAAAGTAAGTACAAAATACCCCTCAATAAGCTTTTTCAGACCGGCATATTATCAATTTTATTAGAAATTGCTTATTATCCATGAAACTAGCAAATACTTATATTTACTTACTTTTATAATAGACTCAATAAGTAATCTAAAAAAAAAAAAAAAAAAAAAAAAACTTATAATAGTAACAATAAGGTAATGTACAAGGAGTTGTTAGGGGTACCTCTTATAGGATTCTAGCAGCGGGCAGCCCCTCACTCACATTTTTCCACTTTGTTGACAAGAAAAACAGTTTTTTACCATTTTATGTTAAGTATTTTCTGTCTTTCAATATTTTTGACTTACGAAACTTTATATTTTATGTTTTATACTTTGAGTTCTATAGTTTTATAATAAAAAACAAAATTATAAAAGATAAAAGAAAGAATAAAAAGAGAATGAGACGAGGGAAACCAATCCCAATCTACAAATAGAAAACCAGACTTATGAACAAAAAAGTTAATTATTTATACATATTATTCACGTTGATGACATAGAGGTGTGATAATTTTAATTAGTATCACACTTAATGTCACCGTTGCGAATAGCCATGTATTTATCTCAACTTGCATGAACATTATTCACCTTGGTATATTAGCTTGCAACATATCTTTTCTTTGACCTATGTGGGATGTACACATACCCATTTTTCTTTATCAAAAAGTAGTACCAAACACAGAAACAAGTTATGAGCCTCAATCTCTTCAGAAATATGAACCCACTAAAATTCTCCAATTCGATATTTTAATGCCTACAACGGTGAACATGTAAAGGAACACCATTATGAACCGATGTATCAGGAGTCTTTGTCTTCCTCTTTGAGAAAGATACATCATTTCTCGTCGTTGTTCTTAGTCCAATGAACCAAAGGAAATCCAAAGTTTATAAACATCTTTCTAGTTGGAGATAAATTAAAAAGCTCAAACAATCCTTTTTGTAAAAACTTGATCAGAATCTGTACTTTAGAACTGCTAACAACTTTTATTCTAGTTTCAAGGTCTCAACCTTATAAATGATAAGAACGTCTTGTTGAGTTTCAGGAGTATTTTGACCTATTGGCTCATACGGAAAAATAAGCACTTAAAATAAGGAGGTTAATTTAACAGAATAGTTAAATAACAAGTGAGTCCAATGCTTGCATTTCTTTTCAAATAGACAAACACTTTAAAATAAGCAGATTTCAAGCACACTTTAAGAATGAGCGTTACAGAATTAGATACGAAAAAACTATAAACATCATTTAAAATGCATAGAATCAATGAGTTTCTATGTTGATTCCACTTGTTTGTTCTTTGGAGGCAACACGGTATCAAGCTTTAGTTCACCAACGCCTTTGTTTGGTCAATGTTGCAATGATCCATGTTGTGTGTCTGAATTGCGTCCTTGATTTTCTGAAACTGTGTTTGTTTGTACGTGAATATTTATTTTGAAACGGAATGAATATTTAAAACTACAAGGTCAACTTGATAAACTCACATGCCAAAAGAAGCGAGACTTGATAAACTCACTGTAAGGGTATGGTTGTCGACATCCTAATGTCATACATCCTATGATCCTAGTATTGGACAGTTGGTGATGTTGGAAAATTTAGTGCACTTGAGGGATCAATTCACACTTGGTAATGGGTTTGGAGGTATGGAGTATATACCCATTTGGTCACTGAATCCCCTGACTCAATAGTTATGTATTGATTCTGCTGATAGCATGATTCTGCTGATAGCATGATTCTGCTGATAGTGTGATTCTGCTGATGGCATTCTACTGCTAGTGTTTCCACTAATAGTGTAAACATTACCACTGCTAGTGATATTGTTTCCACTGATAACCACTGATCCCTACTATTATGGAAAGTATTATGATATAATTAATGGGCCGTTAATTATACATAATTCCATGGGCTAGGGTTTGAGTATTGTCTATTATAAATAGAGGTCACATCATTCTGCATGGATATACGAAATCACAAAACCCTAAACACTTGAATACGCATCTGGTTCTTGGTTTGTGCCTAAAACAAGAACATCACTTGGTCTTATCCCATAGAGATATTCGTGTAACCCAGGCATAGGGTCGAATAGTTTCTATTGGAAAGTGATACCACGATTTCAAGTGAATATCCGGTACCTTATTGATTATCTGTTCGTTTCTTGAGTGATTCATAGAATCAATGAGTTTCTATGTTGATTCCACTTGTTTGTTCTTTGGAGGCAACACGGTATCAAGCTTTAGTTCACCAACGACTTTGTTTGGTCCAATGTTGCAATGATCCATGTTGTGTGTCAGAATTGCGTCCTTGATTTTCTGAAACTGTGTTTGTTTGTACGTGAATATTTATTTTGAAACGGAATGAGTATTTAAAACTACAAGGTCAACTTGATAAACTCACATGCCAAAAGAAGCGAGACTTGATAAACTCACTGTAAGGGTATGGTTGTCGACATCCTAATGTCATACATCCTATGATCCTAGTATTGGACAGTTGGTGAGATATAATATTGTTGTTAAAAAAAATAATTAAGCACGAATACCCCTCAATAAGCTCTTTTAGACTGGCATATTATCAATTTTATTAGAAATTGCTTATTATCCACGAAACTAGCAAATAAGATAACCTACAAATAAAAAAAACATACTTATAACAGTAACAATGAGATAATCTACAAGGGTGTTGTTAGAGGTACCTCTTATAGGATTCTGGCAGTCCTCACTCACATTTTTCCACTTTGTTGACAGGAAAAACAGTTTTTTACCGTTTTATGTCCCGTATTTTCTATCTTTCAATATTTTTGATTTATGAAACTTTATATTTTATGTTCCGTACTTTCAGTTATGTAGTTTATAATAAAATCAAAATTATAAAAGAAAAAAATAATAAAATAGAAAGAGAAGGAGATGACAATAACCAATTCAAAAAAAAAAAAAAAAAAAAAAAAAGTTAACTACTTATACAAATTATTTTCACAGATGAAACGCATATGCTATTTTTAATTAATATCACACGTAATCACACCGATGATAATAACTATGTATAATCTCAACTTGCGTGAACATTAGTGACCTTGGTATATTAGCTTGCAACATATCTTTTCTTTGACCTATGTGGGATGAAAACATACCCATTTAAGAAATATGTACCCACTAAAATTCTCCAATTCGATATTTTAATGCCTACAACGGTGAACATGTAAAGGAACACCATTATGAACTGCTGAACATGTAAAGGAACACCATTATGAACCGATGTATCAGGAGTCTTTGTCTTCCTCTTTGAGAAAGATACATCATTTCTCGTCGTTGTTCTTAGTCCAATATAACTTTGAACCAGAGGAAATCCAAAGTTTATAAACAACTTTCTAGTTAGAGATATATTAAAAACTCAAACAACCCCTTTTGTAAAAACTTGATCAGAATCGGTACTTTAGAACTGCTAACAACTTTTATTCTTGTTTCAAGGTCTCAACTTTATAAATGATAAGAACGTCTTGTCGAGTTTCAAGAGGATTTTGACCTATTGGCTCATACGAAAATATAAGCACTTAAAATAAGCAGGTTAATTTGATATAACGGTTAAATTACAAGTTTTTTTTTCAAATAGACACTTTATAAGCAGATTTCAAGCACCAAAACTACATGAATAAGGCGAGAAACTAAGTATTTTTTTTCTTAAACTTTGAAGGCAACGAGCTACATAGAGACGAAGACGTATATGTGATAGAAGATTTTGAAAAGCAGGTAAAGAGTTATAGCATCAAAACTGGAGTTATAGGTACACGACCAAGCACACCTGAATGCTTATTATCTGTTCTATCGACATGTACATTATCATTTCTATATTCAACAGAAGAAAAAGAACATCGGTAGACCAAACGAAGCTGCCTGCCATTACCTTACTCAAACTGTATAGAAAAATATACAGGAAAAATACAGATATCAAGTACCAAATTCCATTTTGGGCTACTACTTTAAGAATGAGAGTTACAGAATTAGATACGAAAAAGCTATAAACATCATTTAAAATGCATAGAATCAATGAGTTTCTATGTTGATTCCGCTTGTTTGTTCTTTGGAGGCAACACGGTATCAAGCTTTAGTTCCCCAACGCCTTTGTTTGGTCCAATGCTGCAACGATCCGTGTTGTGTGCCTGAATTGCGTCCTTGATTTTCTGAAACTGCGATAGCATAGATTGAAGTATTTAGCTTGTATATGCAGAAAGTGTATTCACGCGCATATACATAGATATAACTTTACATGGTGTTGTTATAGTAAGGGATAATGTATAGGTAGAACACCGAACTATTCCACCTTTTTCATCAATGACATTGTATATATCCAGTTTTGATTATAACAAATCCAATAAAAACATGATTAATGATGTAGGTAACCAAGAGTGTTTTGTGATCTTAATCATCCAGCTTGTTTTCTGCAGATTTGGTATAAGCGAAGCAAGTATAGATGATACATTTTTTGGTGGATAAAAGTAGTCTTAATAGTTGGGTGCCAAATGAAAAATATGAATTGTTGAGTAGCCTCCTTATATGTTCTCTCTCGTTACATTTTAGACTCACATCCTAATATTGTCGTTTTATCACTTAATCCAGTTTATTCGAAGTCTCCCAATGGTTTTTGATCATTAAAAATTAGACGGATAATGTTGTGGGCCGTCCAAACCAACCCTCTTTGATCTGCACTAAAAATTTCATTTTGACCCGAGACCTAACCAACCCAACTGTCAACCGACCCATATTGCCAAATCTACAATAAACCTACCATGCATTATGTGGCGGTAACATGGAAATGAATGCCCAATACTGTTAAATCTGTTCTATACTAGATCTGTTTTTATGACCCAATTACATAAAGGTTATGAGGCAAGTTTGCTTACTTTAGCCAGTGAACAAGAGAAAGACTCGAGTTGTCCATCAGCTCCACGGTAGAAATGGAAATAAGGAAGGACTTTCACGTTCAAGTTCTTGCACATCGGCTTGTTCTCATCAAAGTTAACTTTCAAAAATAAGATTTCAGGGTGTTCTTGAGCCGTCTTGCAAAGCTGAAAATTATCATTTGAATGTAAAATTAACAACAGGAACAAAATTAACCATGATCACACCATCTTATGTAAGATAGACATAGTCCTCCACTCCTCCCTGTGTCCCATAACATCATCACATTTAAATAAGGCCAAGTAAAGAGTATAGTGTTAGGACTTTTAGGAGTGTTTGGATTTTGGACTTGTAACTACAGTGACTGATGAATACTCTCGACCATCTAACGTCAAACTATCAGATTTAGAAGGGGTTTGTTAGTTCGTTTTGGAAATGTTTATCGAATCATACGATCTAAAGTTGAAATAATCAGTTCTAACGTTTGGATAGAAAATCTATGTTTCTGATTGTCATTTTGGATCATCATATACATGAATACCTGAAATCATCAGAAGTTTGCAAATACCCAAACACATGATTATCTTATTATTACAACTTACAACAACAACGGAAACACATCCAGAGATTGTCATATACCGATTTTTAAATTCACAGTAATAGACGCACATCAAACACCCCTTTACAGAAATGTTTCACTATTTGTTACTATAAAGGTTTAATACGAGAGTCTTCAAAAACGGCAAGAAACAGATTTTGAGGTGACAAGTTAGTTGGGCTAACCTCAAAAGTCAAAGCATGAAACTGAATAGTTGAATCACATGAATTGGAGATACCCGAAAGTAAATAACAACTATACCTTTGGGAATAAAGCACGGCAAGAAGCACACCATGTCCCATAGAATTCAACAATGACTAGTCTATCTCCAGCTTCACTTAAGGCTTTCAAAAAATCTGCTGTGGAATGGATGTCAATCATATTTGGTCCTCCGCTTTTCTCCCACCATTTTGGCTGATCAGTTTCGGTAATTGTTGCATTTATCTGAAAAAAGCATCAAACAAGCGTACAAGTAAAGAACCGGAAAAACAAACTATTATTCATCCTAATTTCAGAAATTTTGTGTAGGTATCGATTCACATGACATTGTAAATTTGTAATATCATATATAAGAAGATGCTTTCTATTTTCCTTCTGAATTACTCGTAATAGAGAAGGGGGGGGGGGGGGGGGGGGGGGGGGGGGGTCTAAACTACTACAGTAATAAACTGCTTAACTGCTTCAATATTAGCAGATACCAACCGCTCCTATAATATAAGGTTAAATAAGCAAATCCCAAGCACCCTCTTAGATACAAAATTTAAGATTATGACATCAAATAAACCAGACTAGCAAGAAATTAATGCATGAAGACGATCAGAACAAATTTCATCCTTCTGTGTCAATATCAATCATCAATGTCATGCTATCTCGCTCACCATAACTACCAACACTAAGCTCATCGGTTAGACAGTTACCATTACTAACCATAGACAAGGTTCTCATCAAGGATAAAGGATCGAAATGTTTTCCAATAAGCTAAACTTACTGGTTGATAATATCCTCTATAGCTTATCCATTCATCACCTCAACATCTCATGTAGCAATAGCTAGTCGCTACTATCCAATCAAAGCACATTGTTATAGCCAAAAACGATATCAGAAGCTATCCTAACTCAAACAACCAATACGCTAAAGAAAGATTCCAACAACAAAAGTTCAAACATTTGCGCATAATTATACCCGAAATCAATACTATGCAACCTAACTTCTTTTTTCTAGCCATGATTTCCAACATTTCGTCATTAAGCATTAAACATTTCGGAGAGGTTGGCATGGCCACTTTGCATTAAGCAGGGTCGAACTTCGAACAACTTCAGACCTCTCACATTTTAGTAATGATAGTCACAAACCTTTTACCAACTCAGCTACCCACCGGTCGCCAAGTGGTAAAAAAGCTTGTGACTATCATCACTAAAATGTGAGAGGTCTGAAGTTCGAATCCTGCTTAATGCAATCAAAACAATCCCGACCACCCTATCAAGCGCGGAACTATGTAGGGGCAGGGGAGGGTCCCGGCCCCCCAAAATTTGCGGCAACTAGTGTAAATATTATAGGTTTCAGGGTTAATTTAGTTGAGGTTACAAACAAATCTCCGATTCGGCCCCCACAAAGAAAATGTTCAAGTTCCGCCACTACTCCCTATCCTAAAAGGGGAGGGCTTTACCGGGTTTGAGTCTGTGTGGCGGTTAGCTCAAAACCTAGTGGATTAGTCTGCCAAAAAGTCGGAAACCATGGTTACCCAAAAGTGGTTAATGCAACCTAACTTCTATACCCTAAAATCCCCAATTCAAATACTTATCCACAACTTCAACCAAATTAACCAAAACCCATTAAAATTCATCCAAAAGGGTCCCTAAAAAACCTATCTTTTTTACAAGAAACCAAATAAAGCTCAAATCTTTACCTTAAAATTCAGCAATTGCTTTCTGGGTTTAATTCCAAATCTTGAACTGATAATAAAATCAGAAGAATCACTAGCACCAACAACTCTTTTAGTGTTGTTGTTGTTATTAATCTTGGATAATAATAATTGGTTTTGGGAATTCAATGATAGCAATGAAGATGAATTAAAAGATAACAACCGAACAAAAGCTGCCATTAAACACAGTTGATACTATTATAGTTTAATAAAAAAGTTATAGATATTTATGTTATGAAAAAAGGGTATTTTTTGTTAAATATTTATGTACTAGTACTAAAGTAAGAATTATGAGATTTTTTGATGGAGTTTGAAGAAAGGTTTTTTGATGAACAAGTGAAGGGATTTGTGTGAACCAGAATGTACCAAAACTAAGTAAAATCGAATTTAATAAATAAATAAATAAATAAAATATATCTTGTTTGATATATTTTTTTGAGTTAAGTACATCTTTGGTCTTTGTCGTTTGTCGGTTGTTTCATTTTTAGTCCATTTTCTGAAAACGTTTCGGGTTTAGTTTAAAATGAAACACCCGTTACGGGTTTAGTCCATTTTTTTCTGTCATCATCAGTTGACTATGTTTGAATGCTAACCAGTGTTTTAAAACCCGGGTTGACCCGGCCTGTTGACCCGGCCTGTTGAACCGGTAGAACCATGAACCGGTCGGGTGACCGGATCGGAAGGCGGTTTTGAGCGAAAAAACCAGTTGAACCGCTAGTTAAACTGGTTGAACCGTGACCCGGTGGCTCACCGAGTCAATTAAAAAACCAGTTTGTAAAATATTGATGCTAACTGAAAGGTTATTTTGTCTTTTTCATGTATTATATTAACAAAGTAAATGAGTCCACAAACTAACTACCAAACACATCTCAAACCCTTTCTTTTTTCATTTTTCACTTTCTTTCTTAAAAAAATCTCTAATAATTTTTCTCCCTAAACAACTACCACAAGCACCTCCGACAACCACCGCCGTCCAACACCACCTTCACTTATCTCGTCAACTACCAAACACGTTCAGTTTAAACAAAATGCCCAAATTTTACAAAAATCAAAAACCCTGAACATAGAGTTCTAACTCAAATCACAAAATTAACATCATAAATGACTAATTTACATTCAAACAATACAAACCGTTAAGTAATTACTCCAACTTAATAAAGAAATGAAAAGCCCCAAATTTTAATAAAAAAAACTGCAAAATACATACATGTAGTTTACATATTTTGGCATCTTACATCCCTGTTAGAAACTTTTGGCAAAATACATCACCCGTTAGGCAAACGTTTGCCACCTTACATCCCTCGTTAACCATGAGGACTAACGATGCAAATTTTTTCTTCGTTATCTCTTAACGAGATTGATGATTGATAACGCTCAAAGTTAACATGTTTTAATAAGCGTTATTAGTGTTTTTGTGTATGTTATTTGGTTGTTTTTATATGCTTTTGCCACTAAATCATATCAAAGTATGTTTTTGTAGATGTAGCCAAATGCAGGAAAAATGGAGAAAAAGTGAAGGAAATGAAGTATACGCGATTACACGAAGATTCCCAAGCTCAAAAGTCCAATCTATGAAATAATTCATATGAGAACCTAAGTTTTGTTATCTCAAAGTTCCAAGTTCAGAAGTTAATCAAGTTTGGATAGTACATAAAGAGCTACACAAGTCAAAGTCAAAGTCCAAAGCTGCCAGAAATTACCATCTGATCGGTTGGTGTGAAACCGATCGGATGGCCATAATTACCTTTCACCAACCGATCGGTGCCAACCCGCAACCGATTGGATGGTTAGTTCTGCATGTTTTTACCAACTTTTGTGCACGAATCTTGGTCTTTTGTCCCATGGTTCTAGGCCCTTTTTAGTGTCTTATTGTTCAAGTTCAAGCATTTAAGTTCTTATTTATGACCAAGAGTGTTGGACAAGCCTAGGAGGGACTTCAAAAGTGCATAACTCAACACCATTCAACACACAATTGAAGATACCATTTACTCTCATTACTACACACAATTATTATCATCTTCTAGCTCTCTAAGGAGGAAAATTCGTGCAGAAAGAACCAGGAACTTTGGAGGACCAAGGAAGCAACATTTGGAATCCGAAAATCTCAAGAAATCATCACCAACTCTTAGGTTATCAATACCTTGTCATTTGTTATCAATTTCAAAGCATTGTAAGACTTATAACCATGGATTCTTATGTTAAATATTCTGAGTTTATTTGCATGTTTGTCATGAGTAGCTAGTAATCTTTTTACACTTGTTTTGATGATGTTTTATACTTAGTGATAGTGATGATTGTGATAACATGTTTTAATTCAATTTCAAGTCAATCCTAAGAACCAATTGTACCTTAAGTTTCATCGTGACATTTGTTTAGCAAAGGTTAACTAATTGATAATAGTTTCAAAGGTCGAAAGATTTGTTATTACTCAACTAGTTATAATCATTTGTGTATGAATGATTGTTTTTCACCATAATTATTCTTGACTAAACAAAGAAACAAGAAGTATGATTGTAATAAGAATTCTTTTATAACGTCAAATCGGATTGTTTGTAAACCTTTAGTAGGACGAAAGTTTAAATGTTTATAAATGATTGTTACCTTTTTGTCTATGAAGAGGTTACCTTTTGTATTGACCATTTCCTAAGAGTATTTGATTGGTAATAAAAGTTTGTCTTGTGTTTAATATATCCACCATACCTTATGAACCTTGGATAGATCTTGAATTGATTGGTTTACACCTAAAGCTTGTTTTTATGAACTAAAATCTTGACGAAGGTTTAACTTGTAGAAACAATAGATTAGATCACCATCTAATTATCTCAACCAACATGTCATCAAAAGTTATCACAATCATGTGTGTCATTAAGTAGAAAACTAGTCTAAACAAGTGTAGTTTTAATTTATTGAATTTGCTTATTATCATATTTGAGTACATTAGAGATTTACTTTTAGACTTATATTTCGATTCACTCACAAATCCCTGCGAACGATCCCGACTTACCATCATATCTTGCTATAACGGACGAGTACACTTGCTCGTATGTGTTGTTTCTAGATTTAGTAATTCACCCTTATAAATTTAAAACTTGCACTAACAAATAGCGCATCAAGTTTTTAGTGCCGATGCCGGGGATTTTGATCGTGTTTCTTTAAGTTTTAAAAGTCCGTTTCTTTTCGTGTTCGTTTTCTAAAAAAAAAAAAAAAAAAAAAAAAAAAAAAAAAAAAAAAAAATCCGTAGCAACAAACCGATCGGTTTCTCTTCCAACCGATTTGGTTTCTCACATTTTAATTTTACCGTAGCGTCCAACCGATTCGGTTTGAATTTTTCTTTTTTTCTTTTTTTTTTTTTTTTTAATTTTTATTTTTCTTGTTCTTTTGTTTAGGTAATTAATTCGATTCTCTTGATAGTTGTATGAACACTCGTTCTACTACTAAAAAGCTTAGTACACCTTTATCCGATCCCGAAAGTTTGTTTCGTAAGAAGAGATCTTCAACTATTCTTAATTGGTTTGATAATCTTTCCGAAGAACATCCGATTTCTAATCTTTTTGAACCAATACCCATGGCTGACGATTTACCCATGTGGGCCGCCAATAGAACCGTAGCACCCACTCCTGGAGCTGCTATTGTTGTTGCCGACCTTGGTGAAAACTTTACCGTTAAAGGTCACCATCTTTCTATGATCAAAGACCGTCAATTCGATGGACGATCCGCATAAACACATTGCCGAATTCATTAAAATTTGTGGCATGTTTCGTTATGGAGACACTAATGTCGATGCTATCAAGCTCAAACTTTTTCCATCATCACTCGCCGGAGATGCCAAAGTATGGTATAACGAATTAACCCCAGGAACTATTAATACTTGGGATGAGATGAGGCAAGCTTTTGTAAGCCGATTCTTTCCACCTGCCATGTATGATAGGTTAATGGGAGAAATCCGTGCTTTTTCACAAAATCCTAATGAATCTCTTGTTGAAGCTTGGCTTCGCATGAAAGATTTGTTTCACAGTTGTCATGGTCATAATTTAGGACGAGGAACAATAATCCAAATATTTTATCATGGTCTTGATGAAGCATCTCAAGCAATCCTTGGTGTCGGAGGAATTTTCCTTTACAAAACACCAAATGAGGCATATCAACTTCTTGAAGATCGAGTACTACTTAAACTCGATTGGTCAAAAGATTCCAAAACCAAACCCTTACGGAAAACCGTTGCTTTTGCCGAAAGTTCAGATAATTCAAAACTCATGGACAAAATAAAAGCCTTGTCTTCTAAAATGGACTCGCAATACAAAGATATAAAAGGAGAAATGAAAGAAATGCGAGATGGCTGTAATAATTGTGGAGGAAATCACACATCATCCGAGTGTGATGACCAACCTATGAATGGACCCAACGAAGGGGAAGCCAATTATGTCCAAGGAGGATATCGTGGAGGAGGTTTTCGTGGTAATTATTACGGAAGAAGTTCTGGAAATTGGCAAGATCTCCAACAAAGGGATAACAACCGTGATTTTCAACCTCGAACAGAAAATCCAAACCCAACAAATTCAGATAAAAAGGAAGAATCTGATTTCGAAAAAATGATGCGAGAATTCGTAAATGCTCAAAGAACCACAAATGAGTTCGTAAAAACTCAATTTTTCAATCTCAAAACAAAAGTTGAGCAAGGTCAGAAAAATCATCAAGCTTCTATTCAGGATCTTGAACAAAAATTTGGTAGACTTTCTGATCAATTTTCTTCTCGAATTCCTGGTACATTACCAAGTAACACCCAATCCAATCCAAAACCATCTAGATCAAACGATAAGAATTATCGTCCACCACACAACAGAAATGAGCATATCAATGATGTATTCACTCGAAGTGGTCTCTCATATGATCCACCACCCATTCCTACCGATAATACCCTTATTCAAGAAGAAGAGGAAGAAGCTGAAGAGGAAGAAGCAATTGAAAAAGAACCAACTCAAAAACCAACCGTTCCACCAATAAAGCCTTATACACCGAAAATACCATATCTACAAGCCCTAAGAAAAGAGAAAAGAGAGGAGCGAAATAAGAAGTTTTTAGAGATGATCAAAGAAGTTAGAATTAATGTACCCCTCGTTGATGTTCTAGCTGGAATGCCCAATTATGGGAAATTTTTGAAAGAACTTCTTAATAATCGAAACAAGTTAGAACAAATTTCCGCTACCGTTCTCAATGAAGAATGCTCTGCTATAATTCAAAACAAAATTCCACCAAACCTTGGAGATCCCGGAAGTTTTCTTATACCATGTACATTAGGAAACAACATCACATGTGATGCTTTAGCCGATTTAGGTGCAAGTATCAATTTGATGCCTTATTCGTTGTATTCTAAACTTTCCATCAATACATTAAAACCTACTAAGATGAGTATACGATTAGCCAACCATACATACTGTAACACCCCCAATTCATGGATGCAGCGGAATTCAAACTGGGTGTTACTCGACGGCACAATAGTCACAATAATAGAAAACGAACTCTAATTGAGTCGTTTTAAAAGATTTATCATTCAAATTATATAAATGTCAGAGATTACAAAATGAGGTCCCAGATGGTTCCATGTTTACAATGTACATTAAATGAGTTTTTGAATGATAATAAAATTTATAGCCCTCTTGAATATCCGTGCCCTTCCGTGCCATCCTTGATCATCATGAACCTGAAATACATGCTTAAGAGGTCAACACAAAGGTTGAGTGATATTCATAGAGTTTATTTAATGTTTGAACACAATATGTTGGTAGTGTGAGTTATAGGCTCACACCAATGGTTGGAAAACAAAACAGGTAGGCTACGTTGTTATACGCCCGGAACGGTTATTAATTCACTAAGCTTATGACACCAAAACGTTAACGGGTACCAATATCAATCGGCGGAGTTATCCCGGTAGGTACTTTGCCGTCATACCTATGTCTCAAATATTAATGCATTTGTTTGAACTTGTAGTTGTTCAACACAAATGGGATTCGTCAATCCCAATAGGCCTATTCACAATATCCGCGCTCAGTATTACTAGTGATTAAATGGTTCATAATAAGGGATCTTGGTTTGGCAAGGATGTTACTTAGTGATAATAAAACATAGTCGGATAGCATACAGTAGAAAGCATTGTGTTCGAGTAGAAAAATAATAGCATGTATTCCCCCCAAGGGTTTGTAAAACGATTAAGTAATGGAAAGTTATGAACTCGCCTTAAGTTATATAGCAAGTAGTGAATGTGATGGTCGAATCGCGAAGGTTTCTACGAGCAACCTATAATAGAATGTTGCGACTTAGGATTGGAGTAAAGAATATGAAGAATTGCCTATATATGTCTTGCACTTAGTCCATGATGTGGTACTTTGTATAGTGTAAGTATATGAAAAGAAATGGTTCATGAAACATGTATAGTTTATATATCGTTTACTACCGTTCGGGCCGACATAATTTAGAAGCCATGTAGTAAACGTTCGAGGAGCCAGGACACTTTAATTCGTAAATCCACAACTCATCTCGACGGCTTACATAATGAACTCCTCACATGAGGCTCCCTACTATTGTAGTAGTTGATAAAAATATATATATATATATATATAAGTTTTGATCCGAAAAGTTACATGTCCAATATTTGAATAAACTTAGGAAAGTTTATGATTACATGAAGATTGTTATTAGGGTGAGTTTCTTATAACTTGTATGACAATTTCTTGTAATATCTCATGGTTCTTTTAGATGAAGTAGATCCAAATTGTATGTTTAAGTTATCGCCAACTCTTTGGTTCATGTTTTCGCCTAAGTAAGTTTATATGGTCATTTAGTCATGGCCTTGCTATGACCTTTGGTCATTGTTCCATGGTCTTGAGACTCAACCTTGGCTTTAGCCATGGTTGTGGTCTTGATTCTAGGTCATAAGACCTCTTTGGTCTTTATAAACCATAACCATTATATAGTGACATATATATGTAAAATAGCTGTTAATAAACTGAGAAAAATCTCATTTGTTATTGGTTTTCTGAAGACGTGCTCCTGAGTTTTTGAAGAAAACGTGATTCCGGACAACTTTCGTGTTTTAACTTTTTCATGAAACGGACCGGAAAGGCGTCTTTTTGTGTGTTTTATGTTCTGTCACAGAAACTATTTTTGCAGTTTTGCCGCAAAGTTTTGGTAACTTCAAATGGTCATAACTTTTGACTCGTTTACTCGTTTTAGGTGGTTCAAATTGCTATGGTTTCCTTGATAAGTCCTCTACTACAATATGTAATGATCCAATATCATAATTTTACCATTTTGATCAGATTTCACCAAGAAAGTCACTAGTTTACTTGTTTAAATAACTTAACTTAACAATCATTTATAATAACTTGTTTTACTCATTTTTATAGATCATGGACATGATCACAAGACATAATATAGCATGAATGATATGTAAATAACATGATTATGATATTTAACAAGAAGTATGTTAGGGTTTGGCTTACAACTTTTGGCTTTCAATTAAGAAAGGAAGTTAACATGTAAGGTAAGGACTTTGATAGACTTTAGCTTCACCCTACTTCACTTCATGCAATCTTTCTACTCTTGTATTCTTGAAAGAGAGATGATAAAAGTTGAGGTGACTTGAGTGGATTCAAACTCAAGAGAAATCACCAAAGTTCTAAAGATTGGAAGTAGTTTTGATGAATCAAAACCAAACTAGGGTTTATGTGTTGTTATAGCACTTGATCCTTGAATAAAATTGGAAGTAAACAAGCTAAGTGTTTTATGGTTGTGTGTGTGGTATGTGGCGTACAAAGGAAGGAGGGGGAGGCTTTTATATGAGTTTAAGGAGGTTACAAGCTTGACTAGTCAACACTTGGAGAGCAAACTTAACACTTGTACTCATCCAAGGGCTTCAAGCATGAGATCAAGCCATGTGTGAGGTGAATCCCCCCTCTAGAGGCGGTTCACAAAACTTAGGGAGGAAGATTTGGCTTTTGATGATATTATCCAAGCTTATGTAGCTAGTTTTGACTCCGTAAAGTGCTAACCGTAAACGATTAAGCCATAATACGTAAAACCGGGTATCGTAAAAATACTAAACTTGGAAGAATGATTAAACTTGTCCAAATACTCCATAATAAAATATAAAATGAGTGGTAGGTTCCATTGGGGTGCTAAAACCCTGCTAAAACTGGAAACACGGGTCTAAAACGCGTAATACGTAAAACGTACGAATATTGTGTAAAATTGAGAAAAGTAAAATGTTACTTTTCTAATATGATAATAATGATTTAAAATGACTTATAATGTCTAGACTGGGCTCAGTCTAGTGTCGGTTGGTATTAAATGTCTTTTAGACATAAAACCGTAAGCCTAAAAATCAAGGAATGACTTATAAAATCAAGGAATGATTTTTGGTCAAAGGAGGAGGGAAAAATATGTTGACTTATTCCAAATATGTGAAAACTCAAATCGTCTTAGAAACGCGGTGCAGGCATAGGCTAAGGTTACGGCTGAGTAAAAATGCTTAAAAATGAAAATTCCTGTTTTTCACGGCCGAGGTTTATTTGGTCATATTTTTCTCAGTCATGATTAATTCTCAAATAAATCATGAGTGTATCAAACATTTTTCTGATACGGGGAAAATTAACGCGGTCGAGTTTCGTTGTGCGTAGAATTTTTGAATGACGTTTTACCCTAAAACGTGTAATTCCTTAATAACTTTCGCGAAAATGATCTGATGAGTGTCAAACTTTTAATTTGCCATGGAAATGATTTATCACTCGAGGCCAATAAACAAAAATCAAATTTCGGGAAAAATGAATAGTAAAAGTGAATAGTGAAATTTTCCGGGAATAGTAATTAACCTGAAATTGCGAATTGTTACACATACCAATATCCTATTGGGGTTGCTGAAAATATGCTTGTTCAAGTTGGTAAATTTGTTTTTCCTGTGGATTTTGTCATCTTAGAAATGGAGGAAGATAGTCGAGTACCCTTAATCTTAGGAAGACATTTCTTAAACACTGCTGATGCAATGATTAAAGTTAAAGATAAAGAACTAAATCTTGGAGTAGGAGAAGATCGAATCACGTTCTTAATCGATAAAAGCAATGAAATATCCAAATTCCAGTGATGACACATGCTATAACATCGATGTAATTGATGAAGTCACTGAAGAAGAATTGGATGCATTACTTGACGATTCAAAACGATTCATGACTACTTCAGAAAAGATTAGTGAAACAGATTCTGATAAAGAATTTGAGGAATTCATGGAAATAAAAGTAGAAGAAGAGGAAGAAGAGAAATTTGAAGATATCATTGATAAAGATCAATTGAAAATCAAAACATCTCTAGAAGAACCACCCACTGATTTGGAACTCAAAACCCTACCCAATAATCTCGAATATGCTTACTTAGAAGAAAATTCACTTCTTCCAGTAGTCATATCGTCGTTACTAAAAACAAATCAAAAAGAAAGACTCGTCTCTGTTCTTAAGAAGCATAAACGCGCTTTTGCGTGGAAAACTTCTGATATTCCAGGAATTAGTCCTGATTTTTGCAAACACAAAATCAATTGTGAAGAAGGTTCTAAACCCGTTTGTTAATACAAATATCGCCTAAAAACGTTATTTATATTTTACGATCTTTGCTAAGTTTTGTTAATAACAAAGTATGAACTTTAGCTAAAAGTAAATTATTACTTTGAGTGTTTAAGTCTTGTTTAACTAATGTTTACATTTCCTTTTAAACTAAACATTAGTTTTATTTCTTAAATTAGAAATAGTCACATCACATTTATGGCAAGTTTTGTCATTATGTATTTATGGCAAGTTATGTGTTTGACTTGCTTTCATGTTGCTTGCAAGTATCATGTTTGACTTACTTTAAGTGATGTGACATTGTTTGGTTGCTAGAAGTTATGTGACAAGACATTGTTTGGTTTGGGAAGTTATTGCAAAAACCTACTGCAGACCCGGCGGTACCCTGGGGGTACACGGGCGGAACCCATCTGAGGGTTCCGCCTGATCCGCCAAGCTTGCAGTTTGGTTTGCTATAAATACCAAACCATTTGTTTGTTTTGTGTAACCCTTTAGGACATATTTTCACATATTCTCTAAACTAACTCAGTAACCCTTGACTTGTGTGATTCTCTTATGTAGCAAGGAATTCCACAAGATCATTCAAGAAGTTGCAAGCTTCAACTCTAAAGTTGCAAGTCTTGGTAGCTTGGTCATGTATAAGCTTTTGTAGTTTATACTTCATTTGTGTCATGTATGTAGAAGTTGTTGGTTAGTATTTTAGGCCTCAAAATACGTAGTATGTTGGGAGTTGTTGTACCCTAGTAAAAGAACTAACGGGAGTGGTTGTACCCTTGGTAAAGAACTCGACATCTAGCTTTGTGTCGGTAAAAGTGTAAGCGACGAGTGGGAGTGGTTGTACCCTTGTAAAAGAACTCGACATCTAGCTTTGTGTCGGTAAAAGTATAAGCGACGTGTAAGGTTTTCTCCGCCGGTGAAAGGAGCTTGTTGATTAGTGTTTATAACTCTCGAGTTGGAAACTCGAGGCGTGGATGTAGGGCAAGGAAAAAGAGTCCTTGTAGCCGAACCACGATAAACAATCGTGTTGTGGTTTGATCGTTTCTTTCTCTATCTTTGCTTATTGCATGTTATTGTTTAGTTAGAATCGTTAACCATATATATAGCTTTTCAAAGAAGTAAAACAATTAAAGTTATCTTTAAGTTTTCAAACAAGTGTAAAAGCTTTTCAAAGAACTAAATAAGCAAAGTTAGGATCATCACAAGTAAAGCTTTTCAAAGTAAGAAACAAGTATAATTAGAATTGATACTTACACTAAAAGCTTTTGAAAGAAACAAACATATAATGGTGTGTTTATATTGTTGAGCAAACATAAAGTTATTAAAGGATTTTTATGTTAAAAAGGATTTTAAAAAGAGGTAAACTATTCAACCCCCTTCTAGTTTTCCACAATTGGCATCAGGAGCTACGTTACCCAAGTTCCTTAAAATAAACTGTATTTTAAAACTTGGATCGATCCATGGATTTTGAAAATCTCAAAGAAGGGCAACCTATTCAAAACTCACCACTATTTGAAAAAGAAAGCATGCTTAAATGAAAAAGTAAATTTGAAAACCAAGATGATCAATTTGATCTCACATTTAAGTTAGAGGTCTTAGAAAAATTAATTGATAAACATTTAGTTGAGATTAATACATGTACTACTAGTTTAAATGTTTTAAATGAAGGTGTAAGTGAAGATGACTTCTCATATCGAGCTCTTTGGTGGACTTGCTTGTGATTCATAGACTATCACGGATGAAGATGTAGCCAACCATCCGGTTTGTGATTCTCTCTTAGCTAAATCACCAAGCAAGGTACATTTTGAAACCAAGCATGTTTGCTTTGACACATTTATCCTAGAGTTTTCTAAAATAGAAAATGAGTCTAAACTTTCATGCAACATGGACCTAAAAACTATCTTTAACAATGAAACTTCAAGATCTTGTGTAAACACTTTTGAAAATGAAATCATGTTAGAAGATAAGATGTCTAGACTTGAGAGTCATGTTGAAATTGATTTAGAATGTAAAGTATGTCTAGAGTACAAACATGAAATTCTAAAACAAAATGAAAAAGGAAAAATGCTTCCTAAATTTGAAGAAAGTTCAAAAACTCTTGAAAGTTGTTTGAAGAATCAAAGGTCATTTAGAGATAGAACCGGATTAGGATTTAACTCTAATAAATCATCAACAAGTAAAACAAAACATGTTGTGTTTGTGAATCCTAAGAGTGTATTGTAGAAATTACTCCAGCTCTAATAGGAACACATGATAAAGGGATAAAAATATCATGGTCAATACTTTTATGTGTCTTTCTAACTTTCTTGGATTTATAAGAAGTTGTGTTTAGCCTCTCTACGTATCAAGATTATTTGCTTTATGTTTTTCTTCTTGATGGCTAATCTATGGAGCTTAAAAGGTACACATCTCTTCAACTTACCTTTTAAATGTTTCTTGTTGATTAACAGTATGATTTGTCATAATTATTAGTAGTAGTCTTTACTATAAGGTGTCTATGATTGTGTGAGTAACAATAAGGATTAGATCCTTCATAGGTAAAGTAGTTTGATACTACTTCTAGTAGGAGATATAAGGTGTCTTGCCTCGTTTAATCTTTCGGGAAAATACACGAGTAACTCTTGAGTAAGTCTCACTTAATTATTATCTACAAGTGAGTGAACTAAGAACTTCTTAAGTGATAAGACAACCAACACTTTTGTGATGCTTGCAAATCTAGCAAAACCAAAACATTTCACAAACACTTGTAGTACAAAAGTCTTTTGGTATTATACCCTAAATTTTCAATAGCATCCTAAGTTCAATCATTCTTTTGCTAAAAGCTTCACGAAAGACACACAAAGTAAAATAAATCAGTTGAATTTTATTTGAATGATTGGGAGAAAATGATTTATTAAACTTCTAGGATGTGAACATCAAATTCGACCCATAGTCTTATGATGTTGCATATCTTAGACATTTACACTTATGAGGTCTTAAGAAAATAAACCCAAAGAGTCGAGGAATCATTGAGTTTAAAATTCAATGAAAGACCACCTCCTTCTAAGTTCTCATCTTTGGTAGATGATGACTTAGTCGAAAGCCCAACATTGATAAGACAAGTATGTCAAGATCAATAACAAGGAAGATGGACTATTAAAAATTGAAAAACAACATCCTTTCGTCTTGTATAAAACATTGAGTCAAGCAATATCAACAAGGTCATAAAAACCTGAAACATGGGTCATAATAGTAATTGAAACAAATTAATAAAAAGTGTTTTTGAACATTAGTGTAAAGCAATTACTAAAACAAAATAGACTTTCAAAATAGAAAAGAATGTTAAACTTTGAAAGACTATTTATTTTCCTAAGCAAGCTCCAAAAGTAAGGGATAATCACTCAAAAACTTTCCTAGTTATTCACTTATACACAATGATTAAGTCCTTTATGACTTATCAAGAATGAGATTAGTAAATCCGTAAGTAGAGCTAAACATAGAGATATGTTTGGAAGTATACGTGTTCTTACAACAAATGTAACCCAACATTATGTTTAGTGCTTATCTATGTGCTCGGTTTTAGAGATGATCCTTAAACAACTCTTTCGAAAGAGCTTGCTTGGATTCATTTAGAAGTACTACACCACTAGGATTATGGTGTCCCAAAAGAATGGGATTAGAAACCATAGTGTATGCCAAATAGAATTGCATCGGTAATAAGTTGATAAGAAAAGCACAAGTGGTACTTGCACTTTTAATACTTACTTACCCAATGATTCTCCAAAACGCTGAAGGATCTCATTTGAGAATTTAATGAAGAAGCACATCAACAAGCTCCGCTTGAACAAGTTAATTCTTATCGACAAAGGAATTTCTTCATCAACAATGTTATCTCGTCAACAAAGGATGCATCGACTTCAGCAACTATTTAAATCATCACAGTCTTTACAGACATATTGTGATCCATCATCATCGCTTGTTAAAATTGTTCATTGAGGAACATCTTAACTAAGAAAGTTTTTCTACGTTAATCAATCCATCAACGTTTTCACTAAACCCCTTGAATGTGAAACATTCATCATTCCTAGGCTTAGTCATACACAATAAGACTTAAAATCTTAGGTTTGAACATTAGGATAAAACCACAAAAATCAAGACAATCTCTTTTTGATTTTTCCTGCAGACACCCACGGCACCCTCAGACCATACGGGCGGAACCCATTCTTTGGTTCCGCCTGGTCCGCCGATTCCACAGATTGTTTTTACTCTAAATTTCAAAACCAAACACCCTCCTCATTTAGTCATTCACCTTCAAACTATCATTACCCTCTCAAAAACACATAACCATACGAATTTTAGGGCTTCTAATCCAATCTCTTCCAATCCAACTAACTTTGTAAGTATTCCAATCACAACTACATTTTTAATTTAATCATAACATTTTTGCTTACAATAATTAACTAGAATCCTAGGGCTTTTGCATAAAAACTTCATGATTCATGAAAAACTTGGTGGCTAGTCAATTATGTATTCCATTAAGTTAAGAAATGGATCTTTTCATTGTTACCTTAATTTACCAAACACACCAAGAGCATTATTTTCCTAATTGCAACATGATTCATCACCACATTGTTAAAACAAATGAAAAACATCATTTAAACATCACTTGCATACTATCTCTTGAATGCTAAAGGGGATACATAACTAATATGTATTTTCGGGTACATTCATTCGAAGACACATTCAATTAGGAGAGTGTTGGTTATCTTTTGTTTTTACAACAAAATTTGCATAACAAAACGATTTGAGAATCAACATGAGTCAAGATAACCATGTCTTCACATTGTCTTGCATATAAGAATATATTAGAACATCCTCGTTGTTAAAAGTCATTAACATACAATTTTATGTTTTCTAGGAATCAACATGCCTCCCGCAAATCAATCCGATCACGTGGAAACCCTTAAGTACTTGCCCAAACACCATAGGACTAAAGGTCTTAACAAAGTTCAAGTAGAAACCTTTAAGGCACTAGAAAAACGCTATGTTCACGAAGGTAGAACAATTGAATCATCCTTTCTAGAAGGAACATCTATTCGTCAAAACTTTGCCGCAATCAACTTTGATTGTCTTCTTGATATTAATGAGCCAATTTGCCCTAGGTTCGTACTAGAATTCTATGCAACCGTAGAACTCTTCACCGATGAGTCGGGTAAGATATCATTAACTTTCAAAACAAACCAAATACCAAATTTCATAGACCTAAAAGACTTAGCTATCATCCTTGGTGTTCCTAATGAAGGTACTTGTCTTTACACGGATAAGTGGCCTATTTCAAGCCTAGACTCAATTGAGCGTTTTCATCCATACAATAATCCTCTTGTTAGTAAGGAAACAATTAAGGAACATCTCTTTGTTAGAGCCTCTACTACTAGGAAAAATCGTTCGGGGAATATTGTGGATAAGGACCCATTTGGTATGGAGACCAATGAGCTTAAACCACAATTTAAGAAGTGGGAAGAAATTCTTAGAGCCAATGTCATAAGTACCATAGGAAATAGGGATCATGTTAACACATGCCTTTACTACATGCTTTATAGCATTTCCATTGGTCAACCATTCAACTTAGCCTACTACCTAGCCCGACGAATGGCTGACATACCTTTAGTTGGAAAAACCGCCCTTCCATATGGAATGCTTCTTACTCGGCTATTTAGAGCAATTTCACCCATTCCTCCTAATGACAAAGGAATGCACCTTGACTATTCTCTAGTTCCTCACACCTTCGTTCCTCTAAGTGATAAACGAGTTTTCAAAAATAAGGGCAAACGCACTCGCTCACCTTCACCTTCATCATCATTCGACATGAGCGATGACGATAATCTTCCTAATTCGAAGCTACCTCCTTTGGAATAGCTTCAAACTCTCCCCATCATTGACAATGCTTCCGAAGAATTCAAGCAAACCAAAGGAATGTTCAAGTGTTTTGGAAGGTACCTAAACAAGCTCAAAAAGAAGATTGACCGGTTGTGAGAAGATTAAGGAGCGTTTGTCTTATGTGTGCTTTAGAAGCGTCTTTGTGTTAAAACTATGTGAATTATGTGATTTGTATTACTTCTCATATTCATGTCTTATTACATTTGATGGATTATGTTTTGTATGCTCTTTTATGATTAATGACAATATTGGTGGTATGTGTCAATTTCATGCTTATGGTAAAATTCACTAAGTTAAGTGAAAATCGTTAGCCCCCGGTCAAAGTCCTAAGAGATGAATGTCTATATGCCCAATTTTTGCATTTCCTAATCTGTCATATAGTAAATTTTCATTTCCAAGAGTTTTCGAAAATTTTGAAAATCGTTTCGCGGGTCAAAAACGCGGACTGTAAAGTTTTTCAGGTCTGACGGATCCGGCGGATCCCAAATTTGGGTTCCGCCAGTACAATTTCTGGGAATTCCATAAATGGCCCAACAGACCTGGCGGATCCCAAAACTGGGTTCCGCCTGTGTAGTCTCAGGGTTCCGCCAGTACCTGCAGAAAATTTGTGAACATTTTTCTTAAGAACATAACTTGTAAAGTGTCAAATCATTATCCCAAGTGAGAAACATCTTTCATTAATACCAACAACCATATTGGAACAAACCTCACTCACTAAAACACTTAGGAAGACACTTCCCGCCAAAATTCAAATTCAAAACATAACTACCCAAAGGAACCCTTTTAAAGGATCCTTCAAACCTTTGATACACTTTCAACCAAACCACTTCCCATAATCACAAAGCATTGAGTGCTTAGGTTGGTCTTTCACTCCATCCTATTCATTGGATTGACCTCAAATGATGTGACATGGTCATGAAAATCATTTGACTCCTCAATCTTTGAATAGTAAAACATCAAATCCAAACACTATTTTAACACCTTTCTCATCCTATAAAATTGAAAGCTCCACAACAATTCAAATCATACCATCACCAATCAAGACTTCTTCCCTCAAACATCAAAACCAAAACCTTTGAAATGACCAAATCCAACACTTCATCTGAGTCATCAAAATCATATGCTAAAACCACTAGGATTAGTGTGAAACCATGTTGCTTCAACAAAACCACAAAGTCAAGCTCATCATCATCAAGTGATGCTTCACTTAATATCTCCTCACCTATTCAAGATTTTCTTAACCTTACTACCTCAACTACACCCTCAACACATTGTAATACCAATGTGATCACCATTCAAGATTTACTTAATCTTGCTACTCCACCACCTTCTCCACCACTTTGGAACTCAAACCTAGCAATTAACCCATCATCAACTAAACCTTCGAGTGAGTCAACTTCATCTTCTCAAAAAGCCTTTAAATCAAAAACTCCTTCACCTCAATCACCAACACCTACACCAATGGAACTTTTCCATACACCACCAACATCACCAACACTCAATTTGGAAACTTTTGATGATCTATCATCAAGTCCACCATCTTTCTTACTTTTTGATACCGTTGCTCAAATGGAAACCCAACAACAACCTAGTGAGCAACTTAATGATGAACCCCATTACCCATCTACGGTAGAACGGTTGGCTTACCGTTATGCTAGACCCTCCATTTTTCCAAATGATCAAGGTCATACCCACCAACAATCATTTGTGTTTCACCCAATTTACAAAGACCTTCATGGCAATCCTTCCGGCGAACCAAGCTTCCGCCATTTTGTTCAAAATCAACAACCACAACCACAACAACAATCACCACAACAACAAAATTTCCAAAATTTTGAAACTCTACTTTCTTCTTATAAGAAAATAGAAACATCCTTATGGGAAGAACCTCCAAACACAAATGAGGAAATTAACACTCATTTAAGCCACCTCAATGCCTTCAAACGAATGGTTGATTCTCAAATCAACCATGTTATGGAATTCAATACGGCATTACACACAACAAGTGAAGGAAGCAAAAACACTTCTCAACCATCCACCTTTGCTCCTTCAAGTTCAACCCATCCACCACCAACAAATCAAACCTCTCTTCCACCAAACTTTCCCTGCCATGATTGCGGACATTGCGAAAGAACCGCTCGCATTAGTGAAAGATGTCGAACGGAACTTCGCGAGTTAACCGAAGAAATGAGGTTTATTCTAAACCACATTTTGGATCATCTACAATCCTTGTCTCATCCACCACAACCTTAGAGTCTCCAAAATGAAACAAAACCGTTTCGTTTGGAAAAAGTCCCCATTTTTACCAACAAAGCAAAACCAAGTCACCTCCTCACATCTCCAAATAAAACCCGCTACAACCCTCAATCCACATTTTCATCCCTAAACAACCCAATCCTTGTTTTTGGATAATGTTTCTCATTAAGGAAAATGATGATTTCCTTGTAGCATTTTATGTTCTTAGTTTATTTTTTAGTTTGTCTTTGTAGGATGTTGTCATCTTAATTTTATGTCTTTGACTCTCTAAGAGTCAAAATTTTACAAGTTAAATGAAATTAATTCTACAACAAGGTTTGAAGGGTTTGTTGACCATTTAGGTATAATGAGTGAACTATACCTTGATATGGTACCATACATAAATCTTGTGCTAACCTCTCTTTTTGTAGGTTCATTATTCATGTTTTCCTTCCTTGAAAACTCCATTTAGGGGAGTAACATTCAAGGGGGAGCATGAGTCTTGCTTTATTCCGCTTCACAACTCTTACTTGTGTTTTTAAACATGAAATGCTTTCATGACTTGTCTTGTGCGGAAACTAACTTTTCTTTTGTAGGTTCAAAATCCATGTCTCCTCTCTTGGCACTCCATTTAGGGGGAGTATCAACCAAGGGGGAGCATGCCTATAATTCCGCTTCGCTACTCTTCTTTTTGTTTCGACAAAAAGGGGGAGAATTTATATGAAACTTGCTCTATTATTTTAAACTTCCGCGTAGCTAACTCTTTGCAAAAACAAGTTTCATTACTAACTTTATAAGACTTAACACTAAATCTTATGACTTACTTTTAAATAAAGTTTATGTTTTGTCATCAACAAAAAGGGGGAGATTGTTAATACAAATATCGCCTAAAAACGTTATTTATATTTTACGATCTTTGCTAAGTTTTGTTAATAACAAAGTATGAACTTTAGCTAAAAGTAAATTATTACTTTGAGTGTTTAAGTCTTGTTTAACTAATATTTACATTTCCTTTTAAACTAAACATTGGTTTTATTTCTTAAATTAGAAATAGTCACATCACATTTATGGCAAGTTTTGTCATTATGTATTTATGGCAAGTTATGTGTTTGACTTGCTTTCATGTTGCTTGCAAGTATCATGTTTGACTTACTTTAAGTGATGTGACATTGTTTGGTTGCTAGAATTTATGTGACAAGACATTGTTTGGTTTGGGAAGTTATTGCAAAAACCTACTGCAGACCCGGCGGTACCCTGGGGGTACACGGGCGGAACCCATCTGAGGGTTCCGCCTGATCCGCCAAGCTTGCAGTTTGGTTTGCTATAAATACCAAACCATTTGTTTGTTTTGTGTAACCCTTTAGGACATATTTTCACATATTCTCTAAACTAACTCAGTAACCCTTGACTTGTGTGATTCTCTTATGTAGCAAGGAATTCCACAAGATCATTCAAGAAGTTGCAAGCTTCAACTCTAAAGTTGCAAGTCTTGGTAGCTTGGTCATGTATAAGCTTTGGTAGTTTATACTTCATTTGTGTCATGTATGTAGAAGTTGTTGGTTAGTATTTTAGGCCTCAAAATACGTAGTATGTTGGGAGTTGTTGTACCCTAGTAAAAGAACTAACGGGAGTGGTTGTACCCTTGGTAAAGAACTCGACATCTAGCTTTGTGTCGGTAAAAGTGTAAGCGACGAGTGGGAGTGGTTGTACCCTTGTAAAAGAACTCGACATCTAGCTTTGTGTCGGTAAAAGTATAAGCAACGTGTAAGGTTTTCTCCGCCGGTGAAAGGAGCTTGTTGATTAGTGTTTATAACTCTCGAGTTGGAAACTCGGGGCGTGGATGTAGGGCAAGGAAAAAGAGTCCTTGTAGCCGAACCACGATAAACAATCGTGTTGTGGTTTGATCGTTTCTTTCTCTATCTTTGCTTATTGCATGTTATTGTTTAGTTAGAATCGTTAACCATATATATAGCTTTTCAAAGAAGTAAAACAATTAAAGTTATCTTTAAGTTTTCAAACAAGTGTAAAAGCTTTTCAAAGAACTAAATAAGCAAAGTTAGGATCATCACAAGTAAAGCTTTTCAAAGTAAGAAACAAGTATAATTAGAATTGATACTTACACTAAAAGCTTTTGAAAGAAACAAACATATAATGGTGTGTTTATATTGTTGAGCAAACATAAAGTTATTAAAGGATTTTTATGTTAAAAAGGATTTTAAAAAGAGGTAAACTATTCAACCCCCCTTCTAGTTTTCCACACCGTTGTAGAAAGACAACGTTGACTCAACCCAAATATGAAAGAGGTTGTTAAGAAGGAAATCATTAAACTTCTTGATGCAGGAATTATTTATCCTATCGAGGATAGCCCATGGGTGAGTCCAGTTCATTGTGTTCCAAAGAAAGGAGGAATGACTGTAGTGACAAACGAAAGGAATGAGTTAGTTCCTACTAGAACTGTCACTGGATGGCGAGTATGTATTGATTACAGAAAACTTAATAAAGCCACCAGGAAAGATCATTTTCCTTTACCGTTCATGGATCAGATGCTCGAAAGATTAGCAGGAAACAAATACTTTTGCTTCCTTGATGGTTTTTCGGGATATTTCCAAATTCCTATCGATCCAGCCGATCAAGAAAAAACCACATTTACATCTATGGAAGTTTTCATGGATGACTTTTCAGTTTTTGGTGATTCTTTTGAAACCTGTCTTTCCAATCTCGATAAAATGCTTGAAAGATGTGAAGCTGCACATCTAGTTCTTAATTGGGAAAAATGTCATTTCATGGTGACTGAAGAAATTGTGTTTGGACACAAAATATCAAGTTCAGGGATGGAAGTAGACAAAGCTAAAATAGATGTTATCACCAAATTACCACCACCAACTAACGTTAAAGCCGTTAGAAGTTTTCTAGGACATGCCGGTTTTTACCGCCGATTTATCAAAGTTTTTTCAAAAATATCACGTCCTATGACTAAACTTTTAGAAAAGGATTCTGTATTTGATTTCAATGCTGACTGCATTAAAGCTTTCGAAACATTGAAAAGTCAATTGGCTAGTGCCCCAATTATGGTTGCACCTAATTGGTCACTACCATTTGAAATCATGTGTGATGCAAGCGATTTCGCTGTTGGAGCTGTTTTAGGACAACGTGAAGGAAAACATTTTCGTCCTATTTACTTTGCTAGTAAAACACTCAACAATGCTCAACAAAACTATACGGTTACGGAGAAAGAATTATTAGCCGTAGTTTTTGCATTCGACAAATTCAGATCTTATCTTGTGCTTTCAAAAACGATAGTTTTTACCGATCATTCCGCACTCAAATATTTGTTTAACAAACAAGATGCAAAACCACGTCTTATCAGATGGATTTTATTACTGCAAGAATTTGATATCGAAATAAAAGATAAGAAATGAGCAGAAAATCTTGCAGCTGATCATTTATCACGTCTCGAGAATCTAAATTTGGAAGAATTAAAAGAAAATGAAATTAATAATTATTTTCCAGAAGAAACTCTCATGACGATAGATAAAAATGATGATGAGGAAATATCATGGTTTGCAAATTATCTTGCAGGAGACATTCTTAAAAAAAGGATGACTCACTAACAACGTAGTAAGTTCTTTTCAGAACTTAAAGACTATTATTGGGAGAAACCTTATCTTTTTAAGATGTGCAAGGATGGAATGATACGAAGATGTGTTTCGGGTGCCGAAACAAGAAAAATTCTTGATGAATGTCATCATGGCCCAACTGGGGGACATTATGGTCCTTCCACTACAGCTAGAAAAGTTTTTGATGCTGGATTCTATTGGCCTACAATTTTCAAAGAAGCGTATACTCTTGTTCAAAACTGTGATGCGTGCCAAAAATCCGGTAACCTTTCTCGAAGAGACGAAATGCCTCAAAAGAGCATTCAAGTCTGTGAAATATTCGATATTTGGGGAATTGATTTTATGGGACCCTTCCCTAAATCACACAAATACGAATATATCCTCGTTGCAATCGATTATGTTTCTAAATGGGTTGAAGCTGAAGCTCTTCCTACTAACGATGCACGAGTTGTTGTCAACTTTCTCAAAAAGCTTTTTGCTCGCTATGGAATTCCTAAAGCTTTAATAAGTGATAGAGGATCCCATTTCTGTAATAAACAAATGGAGAAAGTAATGAAACGATATGGAGTTCATCATCGTTTTGCTACAGCTTATCATCCACAAACTAGTGGTCAAGTCGAAAATACCAATAGAGCTATAAAAAGAATACTTGAAAAAATGGTTAAAGACAATCCTTCCGTTTGGTCAAGGAAATTAGATGACGCTCTATGGGCATTTCGTACGGCATATAAGACACCAATTGGTACGACACCGTACAGACTCTTGTATGGGAAAACATGTCATCTACCGTTCGTACTTGAACATCGTGCTTATTGGGCGTTAAGAAGCTGTAACCTGATTTAAAAATAGCTGGAGAAAAGAGATTTTTTCAATTACATGAACTTGATGAGTTAAGACTTCAAGCTTATGAAAACTCCAAGCTATACAAAGCAAGAACCAAATCTTATCACGATAGAAAGCTAAGAATTCGAAAACAATTCAAATCTGGAGATAAAGTTCTGCTTTTCAATATGAAATACAAGTTTAAAGCTCCGAAACTCAAACCAAAATGGTTTGGACCATATATAGTGAAACATGGATTTCCATCAGGTTATGTTGAACTTTATGACAAACATGGTGGAAGTTTCATTGTAAATGGGCACCGAATTAAACTCTATTATGATAAGGAGCAATTAAACATGATTTCTAATGAGGAAATTTCATCCGAATTTGAATATGAAGCTATCACATTCATGGCTCCACACAAGGAAATGGTTCCTTGGGCACACAGTAATGGTTTTATCTACGATGCTCTTCCTAGAGCATGGGAAAATGTTAAATTGGAAAACATAGATGAAACAGGAGAGGGAATTGTGATAGGAAATGTGTTGTATATCCCTAAAAGGAAACATAACACTAAAACTTCATAATCTATTTCGAAGTTTGAGTCCGGCTGAGAACTCGTTAATAAAACAAGCGCTTCTCGGGAGGCAACCCGTGTGTTTTATTTTTATTTTTGTTTTTGATTTTCAGTGTTTATACCCCAAAGTTTTACTACTTGGTCGAACTTAAGTGTGGGGGTGTGCCACTAATTTGAATAAAACTGCAATGCTTTTTGTTTGTTTGTTTTATTTCTAATAATACAGGTGTTGACTACAAGGAAAAGAAGATTGGATAACACCGGATATCATGGTTTATTTTCTCATTTTCCCTACTTTTATGCTTTTTCGTTTATCACATTGAGGACAATGTTTAACTTAAGTGTTGGGGGGTGAGTAGGTAAAATAAGAAATTAAGTCTAATATCGATTTAATTTTTAAATTTTGTTTGTCCTTGTAATCTAGTTGTTTTCACGCTTTTAGGAATAATTTATTAGAATAACTGGATCAATCCAATGGTAAAAAAATAGTAATTTTTGAAAAATTTGAGATGTGTCCCGATTAATATTGCAAGGGCTAAATTTGAGACTAGCCCAGTCGCTCAAAGTGGTGGGCTTTTGTGTACCTAAGTAGGTTGGTTTCTTGAAATGGCCCGAGCGACTTGCGAACTTAATCCAAGGGCGACATGTGGCACCACAAAAGTAGTGCCCAATCATTATGTGTAGGGGTTACTTTTGTGCTACTTATCACCAGCGACCTATCAAAAGTTCGAGCGACCTTCTAATAAAATTATTTTAATCTTTTTTCCCCTTCCAAACACTTCCCATCACCACCACCACCCTCCACCACCACCACCAACCTCTACCACCACACATATTATTAAATTGGTTAGTGCCCAATCATTATGTGTAGGGGTTACTTTTGTGCTACTTATCACCAGCGACCTATCAAAAGTTCAAGCGACCTTCTAATAAAATTATTTTAATCTTTTTTCCCCTTCCAAACACTTCCCATCACCACCACCACCCTCCACCACCACCACCAACCTCTACCACCACACATATTATTAAATTGGTTAGTGGGTTTTGTTAATACATCTATGCTTAACATGTTTCTAACAAACAATCATACCCAGAAATGTGATTGAATGATTTTTCGAATCTTAAAGCATATAGGTCGATTTGGGTTTTATCATGGATGATTGTTTGAGTTCAATTAACCATAGGGGTTTTGTTTAGATGGATTAATAGAACACTCGACCTAACTAAATTGAACTAACATGATGTGTTGATTGATCTTCGAATTTTAGGGTTCATCGTTCGAATTTGGGTATTTTTTGTGATGATTGTTTGAGTCTAATTAACCAAAGGGGTTTAGTTTAGGATTATCTCATGTGCATCTGTTCTAAATCAATTAGTTTAATTCAGTGTTTTGCATGATATTCAAATAATGGTGTTCTTAGATTTTTCGAATAATGAATGTTGGTGATAATTGTTCTTGTTACATGACTCAGTTATGCTTTATTGATAGTAAGGAATATATTTGCACTGTGTTCTCATGTTTTCAAGCCAAGATTAAGCTAGTTGAAATTTCATGTTAATCATTTTTCGAATAAGGTGATAATTATGCTTGAATCTGTGGTGGTAGAGGTTGGTGGTGGTGGTGGAGGGTGGTGGTGATGGTTGTGTGGTGGTAGAGGGTGGTGATGATGGGAAGTGTTGAGAAGGGGAAAAAAGATTAAAATAATTTTATTAGAAGGTCGCTCGAACTTTTGATAGGTCGCAGGTGATAAGTAGCACAAAAGTAACCCCTACACATAATGATTGGGCACTACTTTTGTGGTGCCACATGTCGAACTTATGTCAACTTCGCTAGTCGCTCGGGCCATTTCAAGAAACCAACCTACTTAGGTACACAAAAGCCCACCACTTTGAGCGACTGGTCCGTTTGTAGAATTGCCCCATATTGCAATCCATTTCTGGGATTGATAACATTTGCTATCACATTTTATAACCCTTTTCACTAAATTGTGAGGATTTGAGCCTATTTCATATCTAGCATACATCTTTTATGCTTGAATCTTTTGTTATGAGTGTGCCGGTGATTTTATTTATTCTAGAACTTGTGCTTGTAAATCATTACGAGACTGTTGTGAGATTACATTTTTGTAATATAAGTTTGCATACGTGATAAGAGGCAACTTTAGGATTTTAACCAAATAGCCTTCATTATTGATTTTTAACTAGTCACATTGATTAGTTAATTTCCAATTTTTAACCCTTTTGTTAGCGTTCATTTTTAATGCTAGATACCCTTAGTTACACCCTTCAAGCCATCCTTATCGTTTTCGTTACATCCAGAAAAATACAAAAATATTTTACACTTTAAACCTTAGCCTTACCCTTGTCAAAGTCTAAATGGTGGGTTGCTAGTTGCTTGGTTGTTGGATAGTTTCTGATGATTATTAGTTAGCCACATTTCACCAATCATGTGTGTGCCATTCCGACAAAGACGGAGACTGCAGCTTCTTATTTGTATTGTTGTGGTGATGCTTATGCGAAGTGTGAGGGAGTTTATTTGTAAAGTAAAAAAAAAAAAAAAAAAAAAAAAAAAAAAAAAAGTCATCGCAACTATAAGGTGACAATTATAGCAAATGTGCTATATATGTGAATAAAGGAAATCTTGTGATATGTTGTTAGCTAATGTGCTAAGTATGAAGAATATTGTTATGGCGAATCGATGTATCGTTATTTGAAGAAGAGGAAGATTGTAACTATAATCATTTATGGGTTCATGGTTTGTTGGTGACTAGCAACAATGGGACTTAGACTTTATTTTATTTTATTATTTTTTTCTTTTAAAACCAATTTCATAAATTTTCCCATGTCTTATCCCTACCCTTACCAAATTACTTTATCTATCCGGATATTGTAATGGCTTTGTGAGAATATCAAGAGCATGAATATTGTAGTGACCATCCGGTTTTTGAGTAATCAAGAACTCGCGCCAGTAATCTAGTATGTTTTTGTATGAGATGTTTAAATATAAGCCTGGTACAACCCTAAGCCTTACATTATAACCCGAATAAAAGACCTCTTTGATATGTAGACTTGGTGCTTACGCCATTGCGGTGTAGTTTTGTTTCTTGTCAAGCTTATGGTAATAATTAGATCATGACTGAGCAATGAGTGTGATTTCTCTTATTTACTCCACTACCTAAATAAATGAGTGATTGAGTGAATTATACTTTGTTTCTTTTTCGTGAGGTGTTTAGAAATGTTAATCAAGCAAGAAAATCATTGGGTATTGTCAAACATCTCGGATTTTTCACCACTAAAGCTTAAAATGATGAATCGTATCTTGTACTTGTACTTGGTGGATTTGCATCACATTTTTCTAATCATTTTTGGATACCATGTGGATATTTAGTTTTCTTCTAGATTTGCTTGAGGACAAGCAAAGTTTAAGTGTGGGGGATTTGATAACGCTCAAAGTTAACATGTTTTTATAAGCGTTATTAGTGTTTTTGTGTATGTTATTTGGTTGTTTTTATATGCTTTTGCCACTAAATCATATCAAAGTATGTTTTTGTAGCATATGTAGCCAAATGCAGGAAAAATGGAGAAAAAGTGAAGGAAATGAAGTATACGCGATTACACGAAGATTCCCAAGCTCAAAAGTCTAATCTATGAAATAATTCATATGAGAACCTAAGTTTTGTTATCTAAAAGTTCCAAGTTCAGAAGTTAATCAAGTTTGGATAGTACATAAAGAGCTACACAAGTCAAAGTCAAAGTCCAAAGCTGCCAGAAATTACCATCCGATCGGTTGGTGTGAAACCGATCGGATGGCCATAATTACCTTTCACCAACCGATCGGTGCCAACCCGCAACCGATCGGATGGTCAGTTCTGCATGTTTTTGCCAACTTTTGTGCACGAATCTTGGTCTTTTGTCCCATGGTTCTAGGCCCTTTTTAGTGTCTTATTGTTCAAGTTCAAGCATTTAAGTTCTTATTTATGACCAAGAGTGTTGGACAAGCCTAGGAGGGACTTCAAAAGTGCATAACTCAACACCATTCAACACACAATTGAAGATACCATTTACTCTTATTACTACACACAATTATTATCATCTTCTAGCTCTCTAAGGAGGAAAATTCGTGCAGAAAGAACCAGGAACTTTGGAGGATCAAGGAAGCAACATTTGGAATCCGGAAATCTCAAGAAATCATCACCAACTCTTAGGTTATCAATACCTTGTCATTTGTTATCAATTTCAAAGCATTGTAAGACTTTTAACCATGGATTCTTATGTTAAATATTCTGAGTTTATTTGCATGTTTGTCATGAGTAGCTAGTAATCTTTTTACACTTGTTTTGATGATGTTTTATACTTAGTGATAGTGGTGATTGTGATAACATGTTTTAATTCAATTTCAAGTCAATTCTAAGAACCAATTGTACCTTAAGTTTCATCGTGACATTTGTTTAGCCAAGGTTAACTAATTGATAATAGTTTCAAAGGTCGAAAGATTTGTTATTACTCAACTAGTTATAATCATTTGTCTATGAATGATTGTTTTTCACCATAATTATTTTTGACTAAACAAAGAAACAAGAAGTATGATTGTAATAAGAATTCTTTTATAACGTCAAATCGGATTGTTTGTAAACCTTTAGTAGGACGAAAGTTTAAATGTTTATAAACGATTGTGACCTTTTTGTCTATGAAGAGGTTACCTTTTGTAATGACTATTTCCTAAGAGTATTTGATTGGTAATAAAATTTGTCTTGTGTTTAAGATATCCACCATACCTTATGAACCTTGGATAGATTTTGAATTGATTGGTTTACACCTAAAGCTTGTTTTTATGAACTAAAATCTTGACGAAGGTTTAACTTGTAGAAACAATAGATTAGATCACCATCTAATTATCTCAACCAACATGTCATCAAAAGTTATCACAATCATGTGTGTCATTAAGTAGAAAACTAGTCTAAACAAGTGTAGTTTTTAATTTATTGAATTTGCTTATTATCATATTTGCGTACATTAGAGATTTACTTTTAGACTTATATTTCGATTCACTCACAAATCCCTGCGAACGATCCCGACTCACCATCATATCTTGCTATAACGGACGAGTACACTTGCTCGTATGTGTTGTTTCTAGATTTGGTAGTTCACCCTTATAAATTTAAAACTTGCACTAACAAACATCGGATCAATGATGTTACACTGTTAGCCTTCAGGACTAATGGTTTGGCAAATGTTTGCCACCATACATCACTCGTTAACTAGGAGGACTAACGATGCAAATTTTTCTCCGTTATCTCTTAATGAGATTGATAATGTTACACCGTTAGCCTTTAGGACTAACGGTATTTGCATCGTTAGTCATTTTTTTACGTTATCTCCATTTTATGTACGTTTCTCCGTTCTTTGTACGTTTTCTCCGTTTTTTGTACGTTTTATCCGTTTTTCTATGTTATTTGTACGTTTGATCCGGTTTTATCCATTTTTTGTACGTTTTATCATTTTTTTGTCAGTTTTTTTTTTGTTTTTTGTACGTTTTATCAGTTTTTTACGTTTTATCTGTTTTTTGTCAGTTTTTTTTACTATTTATCCGTTTTTTGTATGTATTTATCTGTTTTTTGTACGTTTTATCCGTTTTTGTCATTTCCCCCTTTTTTATACGTTTTATCAGTTTTTTTTTTATATTTTTATCCATTTTTTGTACTTTTTTCTCAGTTTTTTGTACATTTTATCTATTTTACGTTTTTTGTACGTTTTATCTATTTCAATTCGTTTTTTGTACGTTTTATATTTTATCCATTTTTTTACGTTGTATCTGTTTTTATCCATTTTTTACGTACAAAAAATGGATAAAACGTACAAAAGACAGAGAAAATTAATAAAAAACGGATAAAATGTACAAAAGACGGATTAAAACGTAAAAAAATTATAAGATGTACAAAAGAGAGAAAGAAAACTGGCAAAAACGGATAAAACGTATAAAAACGGATAGAGTGTACAAAAAACGTAAAATTAAATTATAAGACATACAAAAAACAAGAAAAAACTGACAAAACACGGATAAAACGTACAAAGAATGGATCAATACATACAAAAAATGGATAAAACGTAAAAAAAAACTGACAAAAACGGTTAAAACGCACAAAAAATGGATGAGAACGTAAAAAAAATTATAAAACATACAAAAAATGGATAAAACGTAAAGAAAATGGATAAAACGTACAAAAAATGGATAAAAAAGTACAAAAACGGAGAAACGTACAAAAAATGGAGATAACGTAAAAAAAAGGACTAACGGTGCAAATACCGTTAGTCCTGAAGGCTAACGGTGTAACATTATCAATCTCGTTAAGAGATAACGGAGAAAAAATTTGCATCCTTAGTCTTCATGGTTAACGAGGGATGTAGGGTGGCAAACGTTTGCCTAACGGGTGATGTATTTTGTCAAAAGTTTCTGACAGGGATATAAGATGCCAAACTATGTAAGCCACATGGATGTATTTTGTAGTTTACTCTTATAAACCCTAAACCTATAATTATTTATTTATTTATTTATTATTATTATTATTTTCATTTCAAATCACGAAATTAACTAAAAGAATGGTTTGGGATGCAAGTGGCCAGAACTTTACATTGTGGTGGTAGCGGTGGGCTTTGTCTTTGAAAATTTAAGTGGTTTTGTTGTGGAAGATAGTTGTTTATTTTTTGGTTTTGTTATTTTTTGTGTTTTTTTTTGTTGAAGAATTCGAAAGAAGAAAAGTGTTTGACTAGGCTGGTGTAAAAGAATGAAGTTGAAAAGATAAAGATGTGGATATTGAAAAATACGAAAATACGAGTGTTTGTTTAGGTGTTTTTAGAAATGACAACCACGACGACAACAACAATAATAAGGGGAAATAATCCCTGCAGTGAACTGCAGGGAATGTTCTATGCTGTGGTGCATAAACAAGGGACTAATGATGTACAATTGTAAAAGTTAAGGGCTGCAGAGTAGAAATATTAAACCAACGATTTTTACAGCAAGGATGTCGGGCCTTAATAATAAATGTAGGGTATTTTGGTTATTTCACATATCAATAATAGAGTATTTTAGTCATTTTTATTATCTAACTGGTCAAATTAACGGTTAACAAAAATTTGGACTAAACCTGAAAAGAGTGCTTCATATTTTAAGTGGATTCGATATGTTTTATAAAATTGGATTGAAAATGAAGTATCTGGAAAACTACAAGGAACAAAAACGTAATTAACACTATTATTTTCTTTTGAGTGAGGTGAAATTCTTATTTTAGTTGATCAATTATCTCGTTAATATATATATATATATATATATATATATATATATATATATATATATATATATATATATATATATATATATATATATATATTGTTTTGTTTTGTTTTGTTTTGTTTTGTATTGTAAAAAGGCTTCTTGCCCTGGTAAAATAAAAATGTTGGTACTCAAATTCTCATAATCTTTATTATAAATGTTGAATTCTATAGGATAATAATGTGCTTTGCTTTTATTAAATGTTGGTTGATGTGTTTTACATATTATTATTTCAACCAATTAAACGTTATATTTATTCTTTTTAGAATGCTTGTAGTTCGGATAGAATATGTCAAAATAAAAAGGTGAGCATTTATTTTAAAACGAAGGAAGTATCATGTTACTTATTAGGTTGCCCATAATCGAGTCTCACTCATTTCTTCGTGAAAAAGGTGAGCTATGCGTAATGCGGTTACATCTCCTCATGCAATTTTTTTTGTTCCAAACGACGACCAAACTCACCAAGCGAGGCTTCGTGTTTTCGTGTGTATGTGAGTGTAGTGTTTGGTTTAAGTAAATGGTGATTAAAGATTATGAGAATTTGAGTAGTGATTGAGTGGAAAGGAGATGGATAAATATTGAGTAATTACTGTTAGCCGTATATTAGAAGTTATTGCTAAATGATAAGTTTGATAAGAAGGCGCTTAGGTGTACAATAAAGATGATTAGCAATTTACCCTAAATAGATCATGAATAGTTATTATATATATTTTGTATATTCTGTACGTAGTAATCACAAAATAATACAAAACATATTCTTATTCTCTCATTCTTACAATTACTACAGTAGTCTTAGAGTTTAGTATTCAAAGTGCAAGACCTAGTAAAATTATTACTTTTTAATCATAATTAGAAACAAGAAAAGAAAACATATAATATAGTGATCAAATTAACTAAATACTCTTGTTAAGTTTTACATCAACAGTTCAGTTCAGATCAATTGACAATCATACGTATAACACCAAAATAATCAAGATTGAGTGAAATTAAGAATCTTCTTCTTTAGTTGGGCCTTTATATCAAATATGTTCATCATGGATCCAGTGATAACACAGCCCATATCTTATATAGTTCGAATGTCAAAAGCCCATTTGAAATCAAGTTTTGGTAACTGCTTATATTAAAACAAAGTAGATTCTAAGGCTATGTTTGACACAAAGTGTTTTTGAACTTTTTTGGGTAATAAGCGGTGAATAATGAGTTTTTTGATTTTTAGTGTTCGTTTGGCATGAGAGCTGTGGGCTTTGCTATTTTTTTAGGAAAGCTCATTTTTCCAATGCTTCTTTATGAAGCTGTGAGCTTTTTTGGCTACTGCTCACAGCTCACTGCTACTGCTAACAACTACTTTTGCCAAACATAGCCTAAGAATGACGCCAAACTATGTTTGGCATGGAGCTTTTTGAGGCGATGAGCGGTGAGCAATGAGTTTTTTATTTTTACTGTTTGTTTGGCAAAGGAGCGGTGAGTTTTGCTATTTTTTAGGAAAACTCATTTTTCGAGTGCTTCTTTTAGAAGCTGTGAGCGGTGAGCTGTGGCAACTGCTCACAGCTACTTTTACCAAACACTTCACATATCGGGTGACTTAACTATTTTTGCATACGTGCTATTTAAAAATTGCCGCCTTACTGTTATTTTGTAACTCATATCTTATGAGATCATTCATGATGATATTGTTATGCATAAACTTAGCATGTCTATATAAGAAATTCCATTTACGAAAACTATGTTAACTTTTTGGCTACAGAATGACCTACACGAGACACAACACCATCATTTAAAACTAGTATATAGAAAACGATTTAGAAAAGTATGTTAGTCCGAGTAAAATTGTTCTCAGTTTGAAACAAAAATTGGTTATTGTCTTATTGGTCATCGATGACCTTCAGCTAAAAATTCATGCATCAACAATTTATTCTTATATTTATTTATAACTTCAAGTTTTTAGACGACTATTTAATGCAAGTTAGATCATTTGATCGATAGCTAAAACCGTAAGAGTGCAAGGTGCAGTCGCACCTTATAACTAATATAGGCGCCACCATGTTAGCATGTACCATATAACACTCACATAGCATAAATATCCTCCTCAATGAAATTCTTATAACACACTAAAAAAATACTCAATCACTTACAAAAAAAAAAAAGAAAAAAAAGAAAAAAAAAAAAAGGATAACGAATGTAAAGGGAATGTCGATGGCACCTAGTATAACTTTTTTGGGCGGTGCAGTATAACATGCCTTAGGGGCGCCATGCAAATTGGCACCTATAACATACCATATAATCACTGCACCGTGTGCTCTAACAGTCTAACAATACATTTTCAACACAAGTCAAGTTGTGTACTTCATAATACTCAAGTTGGTGCAAGGGTAGTTTGGTGCTGATTTAATATATATTCCATGCTGCTATTAGTTAAGAAATCATTTCAAATGATTTAATGCAACAATAACAATTCCTCTAGACAACAAAACATTTGAAAAATCAAAAGATACGTGTAATTTTATGTTGGTGTTTAATGCAAGGAATGATAGGGGACTAAATGATAGGATCATTATGCATATTAATAGAGGTGGTAAAACGGGCGGGCCGGGCGGGCGTGGCATGGGCTAGAATGAGCACGGGGTAGAACATGCACGGGCTAAACGGACACGGGCCAAACGGGCACATGTTATACAAATCGCTTTATAAAATAACAAAAATGACGAAATAAATTCCTTAAACGTAATACTTTATTTATATTTAAAAAATTAAATATATTATATATATAAGTTTTTCCTTAAAAACGATTATAATGTTCATCAATTAAGAGAAAATATGTGCCCGTTAGTGCTCATTTAGCCTTTCAATTGGCTAAATATGCCCATTTCAAAAAAAAAAAAAAAAAAAAAAAAAAGATGGGGCAAAATGTGTCCAAATCTTTTACAAATTAGTCAAAATTAGCCAATTTTTTTCACTATAGACACAAATTGCCACCTCTATGCATAAGGCTGTAAACGAACTGGACGAACACGAACGGAGCGTTGTTCATGTTCGTTCATTTAATTTTAACCAGACAAATAAACAAACACGAACACTTAAACGGACGGATTTTCTTGTTCATGTTCGTTTATTAAGAAAATGACTTTGTTCATGTTCGTTTATATCCGTTCATTAAGACACTAAACGAGCGCTAAACGAACATAAATGATCGAACATAAATGAACATAGAAAAACAAACATAAACTTTATTAAATTATGCATCTAATATTGTTTTATAAGTGTTGTTTGGTTTGAACAAACTAATTTTATAATTATACAATTAAAAGATATGATATACGAACATAAATAAATAAATGAACATAAATGAACGTTAATGAACGCATAATCGGACTTTCAAGAACATAAATAAACGGACGAGACTTTTGTTCATGTTAGTTTATTTAACTAAACGATCGTAAAATATTGTTTATGTTCGTTCATTTAATAAATAAACAAATATAAACGAACTTTTTACTGAACGATTCATGAAATGTTCACTGAACGTTCAGTTCGTTTACATACATATCTATACATATACTATCATTAGAGAGATGAAAAGAGTTTATGCATCTCAGTAGTATTATATATTAACACATCACTTTACGTTTTGCTGCAGCTAGATTACGATTATCACAATGTACAATTTACTTTTTAAACGTAATTTCATTGCACCCTGCTTAAGGCTTCAACTATGATGGTTTATGAAAAAGTTTATAAAAAAATGAAAATATCTAAAAAGTTTATGATAGCATTTCGAATTTTTATTTATTTATTTTATATTTTTTGAAAAGCTCAAAATATTAAAGATGTTTTTAAGGTTTGAAAAGTTTTATACAAGTGAAGATAGGTTTATAAAGTAATAGCTTAACACAGGTATAAATCTTTATTTAACAATTTAATCAAGGCAAGTGCCATGAGCACATGATCAGCCTCCAACCGACATGTAGGTTCCTGCAAAATTATGATGAACCCGTCGCTGCATGGCTTCTCGTGATACCATTTTGCAGTCACTTTTTCTGCCAAAATACGTTCACTTTCTTTCTATTATTTGCACCTCTTTGTCTCTTTTCTGCAATACATAATTACATATATATGTGTGTTTTCAATGGTTTTTTAAACAACAATTAAGATGGTCATTTAACAAAGTACATATTTGTATTGTATGTACTAGTTAAACTTAAGATGATCATTTAACATGATACATTAAAACAATTAAGATGCTCATTTGACAACTTTTGTTTAAACTTCACATGTAAAAATGTACTTAATTAGATGATATAAGCAGAATCAATATTGTTGCATATACTAATAGATCCATAAGTAAGAATTTGATTGTTTCACCACTATATCATAATAAGAAGATCGACAATAGTTTCAAAAGGAAACTGAAAAAAGACATTAAGCTAGAAAGTGGTTTTTCTGTCCTATTATTTGAATTATCTCTATCATCATTGATCTTTTTCTGCAACCCTAAATTAATCATAGCAGACTCATAGTAGTGTGTACTTGCATGAAATGAATCAAAGAATAAAGTCAACACTATGCATGAATCAAAAATACTTAAAATCTTGATTATTACATAACAAATATCAAGCATAGATGAAAAACATGTGATCCATGAATACTTTTGGTTATCAACATGTTCATCATATATATTTTCAAACAAAACAAAACAAAACATATAACTCACCACACATTTAACTTATCCCTCATGATCACTAACTTGTTAGCTAAAGAAATTGAAACATTACTTTAAAATAACTATAACTCACTTGCAAATTGAATAAAATTTTAAAACTTTTAGGTTTCATGAGCAAAACCACAAGAAAGTGCCATTAGGAGGATTGCAGCTTCTTTCTCGTCTTGTGGGAACACGCGGTAACACGTCAAGTTCTTGCTCAGGTTTACTAGAAATTCCTCCACACAATTCTTTCTAGCCGGAGATGACGAGGATGGTGAAGGTGATGGTGATGGTGAGGGGGATGGGGATGGTGATGGTGATGGTGATGGTGATGGAGTGACAAGAGTGGTGTTAGTGGTGATCTGCTTGGTGTATTGCCTTTTCTTTAACTTTGTCACAAGCCCATTGTTTGGTTTCTTGTGATCTTTGTGTAGAGTCTTTTTAACCTTTAGTTGCGCGACGATTGGTTTATTAATTGAAACATTGTTATCGCCATTTTGTGCTAATGCGGCCGCCAATGCTCGTCTTGCCTTCCTTTGTCGAATTCCACAAGCATTGCAAAGGGACTAGACAAAAAAAGAAGAAAATGTTATGACACAAGTAGTGACAAATCAGGGTTGTGTATGTTCTTCCAAATTTTAAATATACACTAATTATAACTTAAGAACTTGCATATAGTTTTTCTAGATTTTGGCTTTGCTACTAATAAATAAATATTCAAAGAGTTTTATTGCTCATTTAGCATAGGGAAAGTTTAGACATACCTTAGGACCACAAGGTCCGCTTCGCCATAGAGGTGTTTTGGTGGTATTGCAGTCGGAACAAACCCTAATTGGCATATTGTTGTTTGAAGAAGTACTATTACTTGAATTATCGGTTTCTTCCATTGGCGATATTGGCGACTTGTGATCTCCGAGTTTTGTCACTTCTCTAGTGTTTGAACTGAAAATCTTTAGACTCACGGGATCAGATTTCTTCATTTTAAGCATTACTCTCATCTTGGAAGACATCCACTTCATTTGACCTTGATCATTCAGATTATTAACTCCATTCTTGTTCCATGTAGGAAATTTGGCACCTTTCTCATCATTATTCTCAATTCGATGATCGTTGTAAGCTCGTGATCCAAAATTATCACCCTACACGTGATCAAAGATCAAAAAAATTAGTGGTCAAAAACTTAAATTCATAGATCATATATAAGAAAATAAACGAAAATCTTGATATGTGATTGCAAAAATTCAAGAAACAACATCAAAGTCTGTTTTTTTAAGACTGCAAGTAACAATGGATTAAGAGTTACAAATTTTTTTGAATTGCAAACTTCTATATTAAGAACTAGCAAATGTTTTAGTACATAAACGTTTTTTCTTTGGTTTTGATTTTTGAAAGATGTATACAAGCATGAAGAATCAAAATGAACTCTTTGGGATCATTGAAGTATTATACATGATCTTTTTTTTTTGAACAACGGATTTTTATTTAAGAATCTAGCAAGAAGCTAGAGACAACAACAAAGTTAGTAAGTTACAACATTACATTACAACTAAGGATCGGATCATTACTCCAATCAATCCACGGGGGACGAAAATTCCTACTTGTAGTACAATCCAAGTATTATACATGATCAATCGTTAATTTAATTCCTAGCATCTTGCTAGATTTAATTTTATTTAAATACGGAGTATACCGCTTTTTAAAAAATTTATACATGATCAATCAAGTTATGTTACCTCGTGTTGAGGTCGCGTAGCTTGTAATTCCCTATTAAATATCCCAGTTTGATCATCATAAACTTTGGAGTTCAAGAACATATGGGTTGTGAGCGAATTCGAAGATGAAGAAGCTTGAGAATTAGGACTGATCAAGAATTGGTGGTGGTTAAGGTGATCTTGATCATGGTGTTGATGATCACTTGCATAAGGTGAATAATTATTAGAGGCTGAACTAAAAAAGATTGGAGTCATTTGTATTTGATGATCAAAACACACACAAGAAAATTGGAAGCAAATGGAACCTAACGGGTGATTGAAGTCTTTTAAAGGGAGATTATTTGCCTTGCTAGCTAGCTAGTTGCTGCATACACCATTCACGTGACTTTGAGGCACACTTCAACATATATACGGTAATAAACTAGTGGCACAATTATAGTGGGTAACCAATGAAAATGTGTATGTTTATAGTAATATAAAAGGAGATTGGGCATAGATTTTTTTTTTTTTTTTTTTTCTATTGAACAACTATATGTTCATTAAAACCCACTCTAATAAGGAAAAAGAAGATAAAAGGTACAAAAGAAATAAGGGTTTTGTTAACAGCAACTTATAGGGTTGTGCTTAAGCTTAATAATTGTTAAAAAAAATATATAGCAACACTTAATAAACTCATTATTTCCATATTTATGCATATGTAATGATTATAATTATAAAACATGTTGTTAAACATGAAATGTTTCATGTTAAACAGAATTACTAATCCAATCAATCGATGAGGGTTTAAGTTTCTTATTCTTGTTTAGAATCCACAAGTGAGAGAGAATTTTAATATTAGTGATTAAGGTATCATTTTTGGTAGGCTAAAGGTCGAAACTAAGGTTGTTCTTATGGTTCCATCTTGTCGATAGAGTTGTTTGAATAACCACATCAAAACTAGCAATGGTTTAGGGTAACTGACCATTTCACTCAAATTTATTTAGTCGCCAAGAATCATAGGCTGTTTGATCCGTCTTAAGTAAAGGTCTATGATAATGATATTTAATTTTAAAAATATAAAGTTCTAACCCCTCTTTACTAATTTAATGCTATTTTTCTTTCTCAAATTTCTATTTTTAGTTATAATTTGAAATTAAGTGAACAATTATATTAAAATAAACTAACATAATTAAATAAACACTTATTTTGATACACATAATATCAGCTTTTATGAGTTTTTGTATTATTGTTTTCTAAGTAGTTGATATATTAGATTTGATTATAAAATTATTATATAATTTTCAAAATCACACTTCCTTCATATTGAAAAGAATAGCCTATAAGATATTAATGATCACCCGCATGATCTATAAAACATGTACAACGAAAAATAAATACATGTGCAAACCAAAGCCACTAATTATAGAGTTACTTACTTATAGAGTTACTTACTTAATCATGCAATATTTAAGCTCCTAACTCTTATCTGCATGCATGAAATCACCTTCTTCTTTCTTGTGCTTCTTTGAGTAGATCGTCTAGGGTTTCTTAGGGAGAATAACTATGTTGGTTGTGTGAGGTATCCATTAGTACTGCACATGTAAAACTAGGGCTAGATCCTATGAACAATTATAGAGTACAAAATCGACCCAGTCGAGTAGGGATCGACTAGAAGTCGATTAGATCGTCGACTAAGGGATTCGAATCCCTTAGGGAATCGGGCGACCGAATGGAAAGGAGAGATGAGAGATTTAGTGTTTAGAGGAATAGTTATGAGCCTAGGAATGCCTTTTATTTATAGGGTATCAAGGAATATTCCTAATACGACCAGAAATCCGTACCCCTTAGGGGGTTCGGCCGAACCAGTAAACCCTAACAGATTTATGGCCTTGTATACTTAAATATATTTTTCACAGATAAATATATACATCTTATATAATTATTGTTTTACCCCTCTATAAGAATATTACCAATTTATCATATTGTCATTTCCTTATCATTTCCATTTTATTTTATATTTATTTTCTCATTACCAATTTGCATGTTCTATTTAATATGCAATGGTGCAACTCATCAGCAACATTCCTATAAGTAGCATTCGTGAAAAATATTGTTCTTTGCACATAAATCATTTCATGTTCATAAACGAAAATAAACAAATTAAAATATATATAGGCAACTAATGCAATATTAGATTAACAAAAAGTCATTTTTATCTATGCTCTTATATAAGTCGAAATTATCTAGTAAAACAATAATCATGAAAATGTATTAAATGATTATACAAGCAAAATAATAAAAACAATCATTTTGACATTCCTAATTTGAAAACTAGACATTTTACATACACATTAACATGGACACTTAAAATGAGACGCAAAGAAGAATATACATTTTTGAGAGGTCCACAAAAATGTGTGAGGAGACCCTGACCCAGGCACGGGATGCCACCATGAGTCCATGACCCATCCCTAATACGAGTACATTTTTTAGAGGTACTAGGCTTTTGAACACTTTATAAATATACACATTCTTAATCATTTAATATTTCCTTATTTCATAGCAATCTTATATTTGAAGTTTGGAACAAAATAGTAAAAAAGATGAGATTCACCGATTGTTAGGAAAGTGAAAACATCTGCATAGATCCTTAATCAATCTGCTAAACATACATTTTCATCCTTGTCGATCGACTATTAAGCTACTGATACTTGACCATAACAACATGATCAACTTAAGGTTTGTAATTTCTTAAACAAAGTATAAACTAGTTTAAGGCAATATAGTGTATAATTTCTTATAGAAAAATATATTTTACACATAATACATGCCACACGACATTGACAGATATATTCTGCAAATATGTTGTACCCCAAATATTGTCTCATGACTCATGGGGTCACAACTTTTCTTATGAAAATTTTGTCTATGTATATACCTTTCAAAAATATATTTGTAGCCACACATGTGCATCCTTGTGATAGAGTTCTACATGATCATCATTTCAAATATATCCTGAAGTTTTATGTTACAAGCTAAGGGGCCTAGAGTGGCAAAACTTATGGTTTAAATTTATTTGTATATTTTAGATCACTGCCAGGAAAATATACTTAGTGACACTTAAATAGTGTGTCATTAAAAGTCAGAATAATAGTCGCTAAATTTTTTGTTCGTTTGAAAGTGTCACTAATTAAATGATTGTTTTTAAGTGAATGCAATCGTTTAAATTAGTTGCTCGTATGAACTTTGATTCTTAATATCGATCAAATGATACCCTAGTGTTTTGTAAGAAACCATGAACATTTAGGTGATACTTCTAAGTTATCAACTCTAGTTCGATTGATCATTTGGAACATATATTATGATCTATGATTACTTCTTAATTTGTGAGGATTTGCCAATATTTCTTGCAATTTAACCTTTTGGGAGGACAATGAGAACCTCAATCCCTTGATGAAAAACTGTTTTGATGTGGCTATTCAAACAACGTCATGGATAATATGGAGATATAAGAATCGGGTGTGTTTATTACAAACCGTCTCGCAAAGATACTTAAGGAGATGAAATCTAAATTTTAGAGCACTCTTTTTTTTTTTTTGGGTAAAGGGCCTCCACCCGGTAAAATATATTACTCTAAAAAAACAATTAAGTACAAAGGAATGTGGCTGAGATACCACATTAACCTCAAGCAACCGCTTGAATAGCCACTATATCATTCATGACATGCCATAAATGATCCAACTAGCTACATACAACTAGAAAACCAAAACAAAACCAAGCATAAACTAAGACACCTCAACCTTTATACTAACCAAAGAAAAACAACCTATCCAAGTCTAATGTCATGCATGGCAGTTAGAGCACTCTTGATTGCTTCATAGGAGTGAAAAGATCGATCAGCACCAAACTAGATTGATTGGTAGTTTTAGAACAAGAGTTTTGCTAACCTCTGCCAAGTAGACACGGATTAATCTGTTTATAAAATAAATGTTTTCATTTATTCAAGTGAAAATCATGTTTAAATATAGTAATTTACAAGTTCATTTAATTTATATTTAATGCATTTTCTAGTAAATTAAGAAAATTTGTGTTTATTAACTATTCCTTAACCTTGCTCAGTAGACATTTGTTAGCAAAATCTTTAGAACAAATATCATGTAATGTTTTTATCTCTAACTCCCGGCTAGTTTAATGAAATTACCGTATCCAAGTAAAATAGTTACAACAACACCTTTGACTTTCTTTTTGGTTTATGGTAACTTTTTTGATTTTGAATTTTCAAAAGAAGACAAATTGTTAGTTTGGAATTGCAACTAGCTGAACCTGCAAATATGATATTTAAATAAAGTAATTGACCTATAATATCTGTCTATATAGATCCCTTTAAAGAAAACAAAAGGAATGTTTCTTGAAATGTAGAAGCTAGATAAAGAGCACTCATAAGTCATAATAGGAAAGATAGGAATCCATATAAGGAAAATATGGAGTAAATCTAGGCAAACGTTGCAATTAGGATATATACAACACCGAGGTTTGCTATAACAATTGGATTTTGCTAACCAATGCCCACTAGGCAGAGGTTAATGTGTAGTTAATGAACACAAACTTTCTTAATTAACAAAAATGCATTAATTATATATTAAATGAAATTGCAAATTACTCTATTTGAACATAATTTTTACTTAAATTAATTAAAACATTCCTTTTATAAATAGATTAATCTCTGCCTAGTGGGTAGAGGTTAGCAAAACCCCAATTGGATTTACCCAGTTAAACGTCACTTTTCTAAATTTTTTTGAAATCCACGTGAAGGCGAAGAGCTTGATATCATTAAGGATTATAAGGTCGCTCTTCGGCCACTTTGAATAACAGGTGAATGCATTTCTAAGATGCCAAAAAATCCATAAGGTGGATTGGACTACCGCGTCCAAGGAGCTTGAATGTAGTTTTTATACTGCATGCATATGCTTTTTTATATGTGCATATGAATAAGAAGGCGTATGCAACCGCTCAGTGACGGTATGAGGTTGGGTCTCTGCGGTGTCTTGGCACATTCATGGATTTTTTAGGCATCGTGTTAATTCTTGTAAAAATTCCAAAGTTTTCGGAAATGCACCTAGTCTCCAAAAGTTGTGATTGTAGTATCTGGTCATTTTTAGTTTTGATTCCGTCCCTTTAATCTCTGCATAGGTTCTTGTATATCTTCTGGACTAGAAGTTATATTAGGTTGATCATATAAAGTTTATACACTTTCATATTCATTTTTCATGCTCACATTACCGTATATTTTTTAAAACTACTAGATCGATCTTCTGTTTATCAATATCAATATCAATGTATATATTAAAGGGAGATATTTGAGATAGGATATTGGATGGGAATATGAATTCCCATGCATGATCGTAGTATATATGTTGCCAAAATTTAATCAATGCTGGTGCAGGCTTTAAGACAATATTACAACATCACGACCTTCTCTTCCCTTACCACATCCTCACAAACACCCAACAATTATACATAGTGAGTTGCATAATATGCCAATATTTCATTAATACTCATCACATTATTTTTTAATTTTGATCACATGAACTCTAAGGTATACTCTCTCCGTCTCATAATTATTGTCCACTGTTTACTTTTTAAGTATTTATCTTTTCGCTTTGACTTTAAATATTTTTATTTGTGTTATATTACTTGATATAAAAAATATGAATGATTGGCTATTAAATGTATTATCATTGATATAATTTTCATCAAGTATTATATAACACAAATAAAAATATTTAAAGTCAAAATTGACAAATAAAGACTTGAAAAATCAACATTGTACAATAATTATAGGATGGAAGGAGTATTATATACGTTTGACATGGCCCCTCTCTTAAAACAAAATATCAACTCAACACATGTCATTTGTTTATGAAACTTTTTAATTGTGTTTTGATCATAAGTTAGTGATAATATATTTAAGAATTGGATCATAGAAATGAACACAAATTAACTCAACAATGCATGTCCGTTTTCATTATTCTCAGTAAGATAATTTGAATGGGAGATTTCACTAAAAGTTGGATTGGAAGATGCTAGAAAGAAAACACAGTTTGGCTGTACATAACGGGGGCAGTGTGGCAGCTGCGTGCCCTCACGCAAATTTTGTACCTGATGTATTTTTTCTTTGTAAAATAATTGAATTTTTAGAATTTGCTCCCCTAAAATAACCTGATAAGTATAATTAGTCAAGCTTTTGCATGTAAAAGATTCCTGATAAAGTTGGTAAGACACCCTACCTGGCGCTACACAGACTCAACCCGTGTAAAGTTAAACTTTTTGAGAGGTTGACATAATTACTTCAGGCTGTTTGTACCGAGCAGGATTTGCTCGGACAACAGTTTGCTAGTGGTTCTTTATTAGAATTCTTTACGTTCAAAAGCTATATAAAAAAAAATCTCTTTAGTACGTACGTGTTTTAATTTTGAAATAGATAGGAAAACATGTCCCACATACCGAAACTCTGAGTAACATATATGAAATCTAGAAACCGTTTGTACTGTACAACAGTTAGATGCATGCAGTACGTGAGAGTATGTGCATGAGAGTGTGTGTGGACATATATTAAGGTACACTTAAGCTAGTGATAAGGTGGTGTCTTATCGGAGGTTGCTAGAGGCAACTCATACATATCTGTCTTGTTTTTTGTTTTCGATCTGTGTCTTTGTTGCTACTTGCTGTCTTGTGATTTCGCAACCGTTGAAGCATAAATTACAACTCGTTATAGCAGATTTGCATGGACCACGTACTTCACCTCCAATTGCAACTAGGGTTATATATTCAGTGTCTGAAGAGCTAAAAGTTACTGCTGCAAGAGGTGCCTCTCTTTTTATCTACTGCCATTCGGTTTCTTCCTCGAGTCAGCGATATTTTAGGATCGTAAGATGCCATATATATCTTTCATGATCGAATATCGTTTTCATATTATTCAGAATTTACCTCACATGATCTAGATATGACACGTCGCAAATGATATAAGATATTTAGGTGGTGTTTGTTTTCTTTAAAAAAATCTTAACAGTCTCTTAATAGACCAGAGCTCTTAGTCAGTTAGAGTTTTTAGGTGTTAAGTTTGTTTGTTTTTTATTTTTCGTTCAGAGGTAGACAAATGTGCGAGTCAGATTGAGATTCAGATTCAGATTTAGAGTCTCTTAAGCACCTAATTAAGCCCTAAGGTTCTTTTGTTTCTATCACGCAGTTAAATACATGCATGATTAACTGGATTTAAATCAGTAAAAATACGCGGTTAAAAGTTCCGAACACAATAGTACTAGTAAGACATGAACATACATATAATTTGAATAATTGGGATCATATTACAAAATAGAGTGTCATACTATGTCTCTTTGGTGGGAGCATCATGGTGTGATATGATTTGAACATTAAGGTTCTTTTAAATCATGAAATTGAGAGATGGCAATTATAGTAGAATCTTTTCTCTAAAAAAGTTGATACCAGTAATATGAAGTAAGGTTGGTGTACCACAAGTCCGTAACCCTAACTCCATCAATTAAATTTGTTGATGTAGACACGTTTATAGATAGTGTAATTAATACCAAGCTGTGTGATCTATGATTCTTAGCTACACTATATAAAATCTGGCTGGTAAGGATACACGTACTAAGGTGTTGTTTGTTTATTAAGAGGCTCTGAATCTGAATCTGACTCGTACATCTGAATCTGAATCTAAGACGAAAATATTTGAATCTGAATCAAATAATATTGTTTGTTTGTTTTTTTAAGAAAAACGTCTGAATATTTATTGGTTCAACTAGAGGCATTAAGATGCTCCTTCCGTGTCTGGTCCGTTTAAATGTTTTTACCTAAAAAACAACCACACTTACACCTAAAAGCTCTAACTGTCTAAGAGCTTTGGTCTATTAAGAAACTGTTAAGACTTTTTTTTAAAGAAAACAAACACCACCTAAGTGATGAAAACAAAATTTTATTACATTTTTAGTTGCTTCTAGGAGAAAAATGGACCCCTAATTAATCGGATCGATTGGATCTCGAATCCGAAATTAGCTTGTACAAATATCATGTGATATTTTCCTCTAGATTTTTTGTAGCTCAATGAAATTGCCATTTCCAAAAAAGCATCAAGTATGGTTACATTTAGTGGCAGTACTGCACCAATCGTCGCCACTGGCAAGGACATGTTGAGGGTTTTGGCGAGGATATGTCTTCACCAAAAGTTTTGGTCAAATTTTTTTCACTTTTTGTCATTTAGTGGCTTTTAGCGAGGACATGCATGTCCTCGCCAAAGCCTTCATCGCCCATACTACTTTTCCTTGTAGTTATATATACTATTTCGATAGAAAATAAAGGTAAATGATTGTGTCATTCTAGCTAGATCTTTGACAAAGTTATTGTTCACTGATTTTAGGAGCCACTTTCTGCTATACAACACAAAATAAAAAATAATAAGGGAAATAGCAAAAAGAAAACGTACGATGAAGAGGATGGCTACGTATGTTACTTTTAAATCACACCCTCTTGAGTTGCATGTTGAAGGTAGAGACAAGGATCGAGACATTGAGTTTAGATATAACACACCCCACACACACATATATCATGTATTTCTGTGTTATATTTTCGTATGATATCATATATATTTATTAATCACTTAACTTTTAGAGTAACCCTTAATCAAACTTTTACAATACACATTAACCGTTTATTACCATGATCTTGAAAAAAATGGTTAACAAGATTATACCCTTCAACTGGTTATAATTAGGTCAAATATTTTATAAAGGTATCATATTTGCCACCATTTCTTTTTCTGGGTATCGAACAATTTTTTTTTTCCTTATACGGGTTAGCACGATTTACCTCTGTCAAAGTTAGTAATTTGACCTTACGTTAGTCCGTTCGTTAGGCAGCTATATATAAGTATCTGTATAGCCTTTTGATCCGCTTAAAATCTGAATTAATTTTGATAATCATGGGAAGTCATTAGTTCACTAAGAAAGTCATAATCTGATTATGACTATTCATAAAAACACATATATGCAAAAGATACACAAAAACTGATTGATGTGTGCAAGACACATGCATTAAGTGTATGTGTGTATTGCCAAATGATGGTTGTTATCATTGTATTGCTGGAAAATCTACAAGGGCCATGGTGTTAGTAGAAAAAGTCATATTTCCTCCTTTTCAAAAGGCCCTCCAATGCTCCCTCCATTTGATCATCCTTCATGCAATGATGTGGTTCATGCAAAATTGAGTGTACCAAAACAAGCAACAACATACCATCTCATAACTTATTTACAACGATTTTCTAAGTATTACTCGCAACGAATCTTTAAGCTAAGTGATTGCATGTGGTTAGGATTAAGAGTAAACTCAAACATTGATGTTAGTATAGATATGTTGATTTGAAACAAATGACTAAAAGAGGTATTAAAAGATTTGAATGCTCATGTTAAGATTCATACGAACCAACATCTCATCAAATCCAACATATAAGCGCAACTGAAGTTCCATTTTAAAACCAATTGGCGAGAGAAGGAGCAGCCCAACAAACTTATATGTTAGAGATTATAGTTCTACTGGTATGGGATTAGGTTTTGCACACCCAACAATCCTCCCCTTAAACCCAAACCACCATGCCTTCCCTTCAACTATAGACACGCACGATCCCACCATTTTCCTACCGCCAGCCTTTACTATCGGAACACACTGCCTTTTACCGGTTTCTTTTTGGTACAAGGTTTACCAGAATCTACCAATACCATCGAACCGGGGTCTAACCGAGGGAACACCATCCACATCATCACTGGGCCACCAATCCCTTCAATTCCTCAAGCGACAACTAGACTCCCCGAAGTGTCCGGCCCAACTGTAGCTTTGATACCATTTGTTAAGATTCATACGGCCCAACATTTCACCAAGTCTAACATATAAACTCAATCGAGGTTCTATTCTAAAACCAATTGATGATAGGAGTGGAAACTTAAATGTTAAGTTTCATATTATAGTTCTACCAATGTGAGATTAGGTTTGCACACTCAATAGCTCATTTAGCCTACTTAGTTTTTTTCTTTTTACTTTATTTATTTATTTATTATTATTTTTTTTGAGTAACCATGATTTGTGATCTTTTGACTGAGTAATCAATAAGGTTTGAATTCACTAACATACAAACTTAAACCGGGTAAATTATTAACTTAATAGCCCGATTAGCACATACTAACTAATTAAGTAAAAGAATAACATTTTCGATGATCTCTAGTTTCTTCTTTAGATAAGGATAAGATAATTATAATTGTAAGGTTGAAATTTGAAACATATGTACCCATCAAAACTTAATTGTATGGTACATTTGCCCCCACATATACAAAGTACCTCAATGTCATGTTACTCAAAAATAGTTTGTTTGATAATCATGGTCAATTTAGTCCAAAGAAAATAATTCTATCTGTTTTAACGTTATCTTGTTCAGATTGACATGCAAATTTGTATATACGATTCATTCGCATATACTATTTCGCTTGCTTTAAATATGGGTCCCTTAATGATCATCAAAAAGGGATATTAATTAACGTGAGTACTAAAAGATGTTAGGGCATTAGCCTCGATCTAGTTTATTGTTATTTGTTCGTATTAAGCTACGATTTGCTTATATTGTTCATATGTATGTATCTCTTGCGGGCACCGAGGATAAGCCATGAGTAGTGACAAACATGTACCACATATAGTCAACTGTCGACAAAACTCCAATCATATTAGCAGTTTTACGAATATGGATTTTGGCCTTCGAAAACAAAACACTATGTAGATATATGCTTCTAATTTTGAAGCGAATTACAAAAGTAAAAGTAAGTTATACTAATGTGAAATCGGACAAAGATAATTATTTATAAGATGCAAGAAACTTCTTGTCACAAGCCAAAAAAACAAGAAAGTATAAACAAAGAAACAACATGTATATACTCGATATGTATGTAGATTGAAACTTGAAAGTGATCAAAAATCGGCTTGAAGATGTCGAATCTTATATCAAATATGTTGTGGGGCCGTTAGAGCAAGATACAATATATAGATCTTGTTTCTTTCTCTCAAAGTTATTTTTTAGTGATGAGAAATTAGGTCTAAAATCGGCTTGAAGATATATGGTTTTTTGTCGTTCAGCGACTTTTGGCAAGGATTTCATGTCCTCACCAAAAGTCTCCTCGCTCGTTCCACTTTTTCTTGTAGTGAATCTATCTTAATTTTAATGAATCAATCAATCATTTTGCTAGATGCTGCAATAGAAAAGTTTAGACGTATTTATAGACACATGAACCATTTCGTTTACTTTTTACATAATAAAATTTTAATTCGTATCATAAAATATTTCGTGATCCTTTCTTCTACTAACTACGTGATATATATATAAAACTAGCTTATAAGACCCGTCAAATTGGCGGGTTTTTAGAAGAATGAATGCATCAAGAAATTAAGTGTGTGGGTAAAGTAAGAAAAAATAACGAAGGTAAAGATTTTGAATTTTTTTTTAATGGAATAATATATGAAGTCAATGATACAATAAAGAAATATGGATGTAACTATTAATCTAATAAACATTCATGCAGACGGTCTACAATTTTATTTGACCCCAAGAATGGATTGGATCGAAACGACTTGGAAAGCAAATGTATGTATTGTGCGCGAATTAAGTGATAAGCCAATGAATATTTGTTGAGCACATAATATTTGTAAAAAGAAAAAAAAATGTAAGTAAAAGGTGTTTGCGATTGATAATACATGTAAATAAAAAAAAAATGCCATAAAAGATAGCATATGTATATTGGTACGTACCTCTTGAAACTTTGTCAATGACCTTGAAGAATTTCTTTGTAGACTACATTTGTAGTAGTTTTTTGATAGATTACCATAAGCTTCATTTATTAGAATTTCTTTGTAGACTACATGGTTCGTGTTTGTTTCGACTTTAATTTATTTTAGTAATTGAGTCTGCTTGTTTCTTTCGAAATGCAGAAGTTTGTATTGTTTCTATGAAATGTTAGAGAGTTTGTCCGTTAAAACCCATTTAATTTCTAGTCTTATGAAATTTGTTTAACTTAGCGTAGAATTCATTGCACATAAGACCATTACTTTAACATGCATGCTTGAATAACAATGTTGTGCAAATCGTCACCAAAGATTTGTTTTTAATGGAGAGAAACTATAAAGAATAAGATTGCTCATGTAGATGCAATACAGATAACAGCTTTTTAAAAGTACCATGAATGAATATATGTTCTTGCAGAGTGCTACATGTTAATAGCCTCTATACAAATCACATAACTCATTGTTACTTTAGTGTTTCTTCAATACCACTTGTCACTTGAATTGTGTTAGCAACTGTAACCATTTCACATACGACTTTACGTGTTAATGATAAACGCAACCTGCTAACAAATTACAATTTTCAATAATAAGTTTCCTAGCAAATACCTTATTATCAGAGTACAAAAATACCAAGCCACCATATCTATTATTAAATCTTTAGGTCTAAATTTAGTATATAGTTTTGATGCGTAGGGATTGCACCAGGCTTTACCTCTCGAGGGATCTCGAGAAGCTTACAACCCCCACCAGGCAGTGTACCTGATCGATGTAGTATAGTATAATGACAAGTACCGGGGGATTGATCGTTCAGCTAGGAATATTGTCGCTAGGATTAGAAAACCTAAAGACTAGGTCTAGAGATGAGGGATGATTATTTTTGTATTTTTTATATTTTATGAAAACAAATAAAAATCTCGGGTTTGAAGGAGTTTGGCGGAATTAGTTGCTAGTCAACTAACCCAATTACTAAAATGCAATCAAAATAAAATACTAAAAATGAAAATAAACTATATTAAACTAGAGTTGTGAGCAATATGCGGGAGAATTGTGTTTACTTAGATTTCACTACTCCCTAGATATCTTTTACATGTTAATTACTTGTTATAGTTGCGTGGATGACGGATTGTATTCCTTAATATCATTCATGGGGTGGCGTACTTACTTCCCCAATCCTATGAGCGCCTACTTCACTCCTATGTCAAGCCGGCTAAGAAGCTCCTAACATGGGATCACTAGAATTTGCTCATGCATTAAATACAACCAATAAAACCTAGTACACATCGGTTCATGTTTCCTAAGACGTTCAAGCATGTTACACAATGGAGATCTGTCAGTTTTCTTAAGCATAACATTGAAATCATTCATCCAATACAACCATAAACAAGTAATCAACACATAATCAACATCTAGGTTTCATTACATCTAAGCAAACACAAGATAAATCTAGCCTAGCATGTTGAAATCAAGACAAGCATAAGATATAATCAACCAACACATAGACATATTGATTGAATTAAGAGAAAACTTATCTCAGTTGAACATGAAAGGATTCAAGGGGTGAAAACCCTTGAAAACACTGTAAAATATGACCTAGGGTTTACAAAGTTCGGCCCTAGTTTTCTTCACACAAGTTCCTCCTCTATGAATGAAAAATAGAAAACTATATATAGATTTTGATGGGTGACGGCGTCAAGAACAAATGTCTGACGCCGTCATCTCGCCGCCAAATAGTTTCTCGGACTGCCTAGATCTGGGTCTGACGCCGTCATGTATTCACCTTATGCAGGCCGTCACCAAAAATGGTCTTGACGCCCTTGTTATGACGCCGTCAGGTTTTCACTGGGTCGTCATGGTTTTAACTCTTGACGCCGTCAGGATCTTCCTCTTGACGCCGTCAGGTACTGTTCTCAGCATGAAAAATTAAGTCTTTGCCGTTTTCTTCACTTTTATGCTCCAAAAACGTCCGAATTGCTTCCTTTTCCAGAATTCACTCCCAAAGTACCTAAAATCACAAAAGGAACGATTTAGAGCAATATTTGATCAAATAAATTTAATTCCGGGCTTAAATGACCCTCTAAAAGTGATTCATTTTTCGCCTCATCAAGTTTCATAATTGTACACCATCAAGCTCTCTTCCCAGTATCATCGAAGAGATTTTGCATGACCTTATCATTAAACCAACGTCCTCGTCTTACCTATGTACTAACCAAAGCAAGTAAAATTCTCGGAGGAGTTTAGTAATTTATAGCTTTACCACTTCCTTTTACAACTCTCATCCGAGGGACCAAATGACCAATGTTCTTGCAACTGTCTCTAGTAACTCACAAATTATATTCAACGTATGCTTGTTCTGAATAGTCGAGCCGCTGCCAGAATAAGAATGTAACGATCGAATCTTCTTACTAAACTTTTTCTATCAAACAATTACATATCATAACTTCCATGATTATATAAGATTTGTTTACCTCAATAGCAACTCTATGAGAACCATGGCAGGAGAGCTCGTAGGAACTCCAACTTTGAACTTTCTGCATATATTTAATAATGACGATTGAATTTGTCTAAGACCACAGTTTGTTGACCCAGAACTATCATAGAAGAAAAATTATCAAAGATAGCAACATTTTGTTGACCCGTAGCAGTAAGTCGCTTCATCAACAGCAAGAGTAAGTTAAATCAACAACAACAAACCGCATCAGTAGCAGCAAGTCGTGTTAGCGGCCATAGAAATCTGCGTCATCAGTAGCAGAAAGATGTTGTTAATTACATAAGCAAATAAGCTAAGTACATAAGCAAATAAGCAAAAAAAAATAGTAATTCCCAAACACCCCTTATCAATTTTAGCTACTAATTTGGACAGTCACTTTAGCTATAAATTAGTACAAATCCATAAAAGTAGAAAAAAAAAATCAGTAATACGAAACACACTTTATTACTTGGTACATAAACGGAAAAGTAGTAACATTAAGTTCTCCCAAACACCCCTTTTTACTTGTGTTTACTTCAGCTAACAAATAAGCACATAAGTGGAAAAGTGGAAAATATATGTAAGCCCAAACAACTCCTATTACTTGTAGTTAATCGGCTACAAGGCCGATACAATCACCATTTTCTTTGGGATGAGCTCATGAAACTTGAGCTTATTTAAGTCCATAAGCTCATCAAAAAGTTGATCTTATCCGCGTTTCCAAATCTTTATAAGCCAATACGCCCATTAAAGAAGCTAATCCAACACCCCCACTCAGAATCCTAATTTCTTAAAAAATACCATAATTTCTTTAAAAAAATACGTTATTACCAAAACGACACACTTTCACCAAACCAATATTAAGTTCATAACAATAGTAAATCCAACACCTTGGGTCAGAATCCTAATTTGAAATACCATCATGTCTTAAAAAATACATTATTACCAAAACCAACACAACGACACACTTTCACCAGACCAATATTAAGTTATTAACAATAGTAGCTTCAACATACAAACATAATAACAACCACATATTTCAAAATATACCTCAAGTGAATGGCCTTGCATGTGTTGCTTCAAGTTACGTATGTACATACTTTCTTGAAAGGACTAAAATGAACCCATTCTTTAAATTGGCATCGCTCGAGACTCTACAAAATAGTATACCATGTTAGTCTGAAAGGAAGCAAGTAACATGGGTCAAACAGGTCGAAAGTCATTCACAAAATATTATAATAGGATTAATAGCTACTTGAATAGTAAAAAAGAATTTCCTAAAATTGAAGTGATACTAAGATATTAAATCGTCTTTGTGACCAATTCCAACCAGATGTTCAAACAACCACTAAACTTCACATGAAAGGAAATCAGTATCTTCTATATCTTAGAAAAAGCATTCTTTAGTGTAACTTGTAGCCATGCCATAGAAAATTATTAATTCAAAATGAAGAAATATAAATAATCACTTTCATGAAAGTGTGACGGCTGTAAATTGGGCGAAAGAAGCATCAATTTCTAGCTTAGGCATTTTGCTCTTAGTACCAAAAATCATCACAAGCACGTAAATAAAATAAGTAGTTTTAATAAGAAACCTTAAACCGCTGTATTTAGAGTTGATTATCTAAACAAAATAAACACATAAGTAGTTTTAAGCAATCCACACACCCCTAAGACAACCCTAAGACAAAGTAGAGATCTAAATGAAATTGAAAAATAACTCATATTTTAAGCAAACCCATACAACCACTATTAGCAGTTTCAATAAGCTATCTCAAATCAATCTAATAAACAACCCCTGAAAGCAATTTATAAGCGATCCCAAACACCTATTAAAATGTTAACACTACACTCCTTAGAAAAGCAATTTTACAGCCGCCCCAAAATACCACTAAATCGACCCAAAAATAACAGCACAACAAATGGGTCAAAATGCTCACTTTGAGTTTTATATTTAGTGAAACTTGAATTACCGGCACATGCCAAAATTCCCAATGATCATTACCTGTGGCGCCCAAAGGATGTCCAATGATCATTACAATAGCATTGGCATTGATCTTTTGTAAATTCTGCATTTTAAGTTTTCAGATGCGCTTGTCTGTAAAAAAACATCAATTATAATGGGTCACAAAACAATATTAAAAATAATAAAATTCTTATATCATTAGATTAATGCTTGGAAACACACTTTAAAGACTATAAATTCGAAGCATACGTGTGCTTGGAAATCAACATCATCTCTTGTTTATAATGATTCATCATGTGCTCTATTTTTCCCCTACAAATGACAATTACACAAACACAATTTATCAAACAGTTGGTGTGCATAAGAAACACATATAGAACATAAATTACGAATAACCATTTTCATCAATCCATATCATCTACTAACAACAAATGTGGAATTTATTAAAATAGTGTTCTTACCTCTTTCGCTGTAATTTTGTTTTCTTCATTGAAGTTAGCTTAAACTCAGGCACACCCTTTTCTAAGCTTATAATTAATAATCAGGACTTCTAAGCTTATAATTAATCAAATCAAAACAAAAATTATGCAACAAATCAAGAATACTTTATAACATTATAAGCAATTCAAAACAAATAACTAACAAAATTATTGAAAAAAAAATAAAACTCACATATTAATCCGCTTTATGTTATTCAGGTAAAGATTAAATCCTGTATTTTGATTGTAAAACTCACATATTAATCGATGGATCTATGCTTTTTGATTCTGAATCCGACAATAGCAAAAGATGGGAGAAACGCGTTATGTTTTTGAAGAAGATTTGTAAAACCAATTGATTGATTGAATGATAGAAAGAAGATTTGTAGGAAGGATTGATTGACTGTGTCCACATTGAATGCGAAGGAGAAACTGTCGATTTGAATGTGAAATCGTATAGAAGAAGTTATCGGTGGGTGTTAATACCTTTGAATGGTTTACAAATATAGGTGAAATAGGTGAAACGGGCCATTTAATTTTATTCTCCAATTATGCATTAGATTATGAAAGCCACATCAGGAAATTTAATTATATTAAGCTTAGATGGGTGGTACAAAAGTGGTGTATATTAGAATACATAGATGTACGTAAGCAACCATGTAACTAGTGAAGATGATAGTATAAGCAAGCATGTAAAGTTGTAAACTCCACAAGCGTCTTCTCTCAAAAGCTACCTCAAAGACATCTCCAATTCGATGATATTAAGCTCTCTTCAAATATACGTGGATTTCTAGTAGATGCAAAAATGTCTCGACGAGTTTGATAGATTGGCCAGTGTAGTAATGAACCCATTTAACTCTTTTTTCATTTATTTGTAACTTGCTCGTAAATTCGTGCAGGCAGGGATTATTACAGTTACTGTGATACACAAGGATGAATCCACGATTAACAATTACAGGAGAATAATTTCAAGCCACAACCGTTTCACACACGTAGTTTGGAATCAAGCATAAACACAACATGAATGTACGTACGTATTGCAATAATCAATATCAACTTCGTTGAGTCCATGGCAAGTCGGCCATTGGTGTTTTATAAGATCAATCTATAATTTATATGTCTTTTAGCTCGGCTTGTGCCTTTCTTCGATTGTGTACACTTTGATCGTTTGCGATCTTATTCAAATATACATCCAATAATTCGTAAAACGAAAAAACAAATTCCATGATATATTAAAAAACAAAAGTAAAAGCATGATTTGTAAATAGTAGCAAAGTTATAGGGATAAGACACAAAAAGTTTTTGGAAGCAATGTTTGAACTGAGACAAAACAATTTTGCAGTGCAGGACCATTCTTTGTTACTATTTGATGTTAAACTTATATTAGCTACAAGCATAGTAAAATATTTTTAACTCATGTTCACAGTTTTTCAGTTAAAGCATCATTATGCCAATGATATTTTGTACGATATGATACAGTTTTCAAAAGTTTTTTTTGGATAAATAAGTACAATCACTATTTGATCAAGACATATAGAAATAATTCGTTGCTCTTTTAGTACAATCACTATTGAGTGCATTACATGTTTGACAACTATAGGAGAGGATCATGAAACAACAAGGAGTACATATGTAATAATTGCCTTTTCGTATGTTATCTTGTGACTGTTTACAAGTGATCGTTTGAAACGAAAGTACGATAACGAATGTGATTGAAATGCAGAAAGTGAAAAAAGGAGATTAGCTTATGTACAGCTTTCATTTTCGCACTAAGATCACATGGCATCTCACCAACGACAGTATATGATGTATCGAATATATTAGAGCTCAACCTTCTTGTTTCGTGATGTATTAGATTTGGTGCCTAGGCGATATACTAGACATTTTCATACTCGTGTCGGCGTACTATTTTTTATTCACAATTTGGCATCCCACCCGATAAACAACGAAGAAATACAGAACAAGCACAACCTCTTTTGGTAAACCTCTTCTGTTAAATCATTTTGAACGTTCTTTAAGTCAATATTCTCGGTCTTTCTTGAATTATCATCTAAATCTTCTTCTTATCAATGTTCGATTGTGAGCATTTGGAAACACTTGGAGCTACTTTCTACTCGTTCAGCTCATTTAACTGATATGATACGTCTCGTTAGTTGCTACATGTTAAAAAACCAAATCGAACAGTCTAGGATGCAGCATAACGCGAACTGAATCATCCTCTAACCAAAAGATGACTTTTAATTCCATAATATAGGTTAATAGTTTATCCACAAAACTACCATGGATATCGTATCTATGACAGTTGTAATCAAAAGATGATTCAGGCCATATAAGGCCCGCTATTATTTTTTCGGATTCATAACTAAAATTTGATGTGTGTGTTTGGGTCGAATAAGCGGCCACGCGACACCAACCTTGATCGGATTTAACTTGCTGATGGTAACAAAAATGTCGAGATCAGTTCGGGCCAAAACTAAAATTGGCCTTAAGAATATGGTCCAATGCGACCGGTCCGCTTCACGATATATTCAATATGTTAAGTTGTCAATTTATACTACATGGTGTTTGAGACTGTGTTGCAAGACATTATATCCTTAAACTGCGTTTTCTCTAAGAAAAAGGCAGATGATAACTTTGCTTGAATGGTTTGTGTTTCCTAGGATCTAGCTCATGGACGGCACGCTTGGTTAATAAGAGGCACCCTTGTTTTACAGGAAATATGTCGTATAAAACAGGAAAAATAAAGATTGCGTTCAAATCAAAAATTTCTTTATCAAATTCTCTACAAAACAGAAAATTTGCATTTCTTACTTTAACAAAGAAAACTAAAAACATTTTTTCCCTTGTAACCCTTCTAGAAAACAATATATATAAACGCATTTTCTATGTTTTGTGAAAAATTAAATTCCCTCCTTATATTTACCAATTTGAAAATGAAAAATTTAGAATTTTTTTCTCTAACTAAACACACCCGGTCTTGACCGGACGATACTTGAGACCGGTAGTAACCGGGTATATATGTTCATGTATATTAGACAAGGAAAAACCTTTAATGTCACTTACTGTGACCTATACCATTTTGGAGCTATTTAAGCTTGACCTAAACTTTATCGAGCCGGCCTGCATCAAAAAGTACTTGTTGTGCTATTGAAACTAGTTCGAGCATAGCGCAACACTATTGATCCGAGCTCGAGTTTGGCTCAACTTATTCACAACCATTTGAAAACATGCCAATGCGTTAAATTTACAATATGAAACCTTTTTTTTTTTTTTTTTTTTTTTTTTTTTTTTTTTTTTTTTTTTTTTTTTAATTTGAGAACTCTGCACCATTTTCATTACCTACATGTGAATACTAATATAAAGATTCATTATTATTACATATTTATTTGTCAATACCATCAATAGTAGTATTACATTAGAATGATATTCAAAGGAATGCATTCCCTCTATTAGTAACCTGGGGAGCCTCCTCTCATCACATTTAAAAAAAAAAAATGGTGAAAATTCCGACTATTGGCAATGAGTTACAATAACTTGTAAAAAGAATGCGAATAGACGACCTCATAAGTCATAACAATCCTCCTACGATGTTCTTCAACTAATTCTCGTCTATGCATGAACACTTGGTTCTTCAAGACACGCACATTTTCATTCTTCTTGTCTCTTCTTTTATCAAGTTACACACATTACAAGTTATATGAACATTTTATCAATGGCAAATGTTTTATAAATGTATATCACACTTGCCATCATTTCTTTTTCTGGATATCGAACGAATTTTTTCTTATACGAGTACTTATCTTTCAAGTTCGGCTTTCTTGAGATATTTTGTGACAATTTTATTAGATTTAGGTTAATCCCCTTAATTTCATTAAACATTATAATCCGGAATATATAATACATTATACCAATACATGCTAAACACCCTTAATGAGCTTTATCCAATAACATTAGACATAATAATAAATGGGCTAATAATATTCGGCTAATAATTTTTGCCTTTCAAATTCTTAAAAATCCTATTAGCTGAGAGGGGCAAAAATGTCACAAAGTACCCCAAGAAGGCCGAATTTGAAAGATTAGTACCTATATAAGGGAAAAAAATTATTCGATACCGAGTAAAAGAAACGGTAGCAAGTGATATTAGCCAAGAAGCAAGCAACCATTAGAAAATTCACTGACTTGACTCATGAAAACAGTTTACAATATAAGACTTTGTTTGGCATAAGTTTTGATACACCTGGTTGCCTCCAATTGGCGATAAAGTAGGTGGTTTATGGGTCAAAATGGATAGGCTTCACTTCAAAAGAAAATATAATCAACCCAGTTTTACAAAGAAAATCTAAAGTACTATTGACAACTATAGGAGAGGATCATGAAACAATATTGAGACAACAAGGATTATCTAATAATTGCCTTTCCGTATTTTATCTTATGACTCAAGTGATAGTTTAAAACGAAAGTACGATAACAACGAATGTGATTGAAAAGCAAAAAGTGAAAAAAAGCTCATTAGCTTATGTACAGATTTCATTTTCGCACTAAGATCACATTCTCACTAACGGCAGTATATATATATATATATATATGATGTATCGAATAAATCAGAGCTCAACCTTCAAGTTTCGTGATGTATAAGATTTGTGGTCTAGGCGATATACTTGACATTTTCATACTAGTGTCGGCTAACTTTTTTTTTTTTTTTTTTTTTTTTTTTTTTTTTTTTTTTTTTTTTCACATTTTAGTAATCCCACCCGATAAAGAACAAAGAAATACAGAAGCACAACCTCTTTCGGTAAACCTCTTTTGATAAATCATTTTGAACGTTCTTTAAGTCAATATTCTCGGTCTTTCTTGAACTATCATCTAAATCTTCTTCTTATCAATGTTCAGTTGTGAGCATTTGGAAACACTTAGAGATGCATTCTACTCGTTCAACTCATTTAACTGATATGATACGTCTCGCTAGTTACTACATGTAAAAAAACCAATTCGAACAGTCTACGAGTGTGATGTCTTCTTAAGTTTTAAACTTTAATAACATTTTTTTTTAGTAATCTTCTTAAGTTTTAACTTTAATAACATTTTTTTAGTAATATTCAAATTAAAACTTTGATGTGTGTGTTTGGGTCGAATAAGCAGCCACGCGACACCAACCTTAATCGGATTTAACTTGCTGATGATAACAAAAATGTCGAGATCAGTTTCAGGCCAAAACTAAAATTGGCCTTAAGAATATGGTCCAATGTGACCGGTCCGCTTCAAGTACAATTATATTCGATAAGTTAGGTTATGTAACTGCTTTTCTCTATCTTGCATAGGATCTAGTTCACAGACCTTTAGGTCTTGACTGGAGTACTGGACAATACTCGAGACCAGTCGTAACCGGTTGTATATGTTCATGTATTTACTTAGACAAGGAAAAACCTTTAATATCAAGAACTGTGTGTCCTGTAACAATTTGGAGCTATTTAGGCTGATCGATCTAATTTTTCCCAAGCCTGCATCAAAAGTACTTGTCGTTGAGCTACTAATTGGAACTCATTCGAGCTTAGCCAGCACTGTTGATCCAACCTCGAATTTGGCTCAACTTTTTTTTAACCGTAAGAAAGCAGAATTTCATTGCGCTAAGTTTACTATATCCAACCTCATTATTGTTACATATTTATTTGTCAATACCATCAATATATAGCACTATAGCAGTATTACATTGGAATGCTATTAACATGAATGCATTTCCTCTATTATAACTTGTAAAAAGAATGCGAACTAAGACGACATTATACGTCATAACAATCCTCCTACGATGTTCTTCAACTAATCCTCGTCTATGCATGAACACTTGGTGCTTCAACACACGCGTTTTTCCTTCTTCTTGTCTCTTCTTTTATCAAGTTACACACATCACAAGTTATATGAACATTTTTTCAATTCATATTCGCCAAGAAGCAAGCAACCATTAGAAAAATCATTGACTTAACTCATGAAAATAGTTTACAAATTCAAGGAATAGACTGCATACAAGCTTCGTTTGGCCTAAGTTTTGACACCCCTGGGTGCCCCAATTAGGCGATAAAGTGAGCTGGTTATAGGTCAATTTGGATAGGCTTCAAACGCATGTCGAAATGAGTTAGGTAGGGTTATATTGACTCACATTAACTTTGTTGGTTATATTGTCCTCGTGATGTGCACTTTGCTGGACAATTGTCAAAGTCAACTGTAGAATGAGTTATCCTGACTGCTTAATTGAAAGTTCTTTCCAATATCTTTTCGACAAAGCAGTGAAGGGGCTTTTTCTTTGTGAGATTTCGAATTCATCATTCTTATATTGTTATTTGTAGATATTTACTTAAAATATCGATGGTTGCACAGTCCATTGATAAATGTACTAGATAATTTGGTCATCACAATTCAGATTTAAGAGGGAAATCAAGTATCACATTCAGGTTTAGCATAATGAGTGATTTATGTTACATTGTGTAGAATTAGGTGTTAGGACTATGTCAATAATCGAAAAGGTTAAATGGAATGACTTATTTCCCATTGAAGGTTATGCATATGACATCGCAGTTTGTTCTTACTGATGAAACCGCAACAAGATTCTTATGATGGTACCCTCTATCAGTTATCTATCTTATTCTTTGCTCTCTTGGACGGGTTTCTAGATTTGCAGTTTAAATGTGATCTATGTGCCTGATAACGGAGTTTCAAATAATCAGTTTAATAGTAAGTAAAGCGCTGCAAATAAAATTGTATCATCAAAGGGCATCGTGACCCTTTTTATTTATTTGTCGCTTCCTTTGTTAAACAGAATTTGCAACACACTCAACAGCGGGGTGATAATAACAACTTCAAGTTGCAGAACTATTTCACTAACCTTAATCAACATTTTATCTTATTAGAACTTGAACCCGCAGTCTCTTGTTTTAGGACATAATCATCACACGGATACAGCTCCTAGAATTTCTTATTTCCCCTTACAAATTACATAAGTTACATACATACTCGATGATAAACGTACCAATGTGATTCCCGTATGAAACCAACCAAGTTTTACAAAGAAAATCTAAAGTAAACCGTGTTTGCAAACAATGACAAAAATCAAACCATTTTTACAAAAAAACTCGACAATGGGTGAAAGGTGGTTATTCATGAAGAAATGTGGAGGTTGGTTTATACCACTAAGGGTTGGTATTACTTAAACATAGCTAATACTTTCTTAACCTAGACTTTTATGGTTTACCATAGAAGGTATTGCGGAGGTGAAATGTGTAGGTCTATCTTCCGGTTGCGTTTGGGTAAAACTTAAATACCTGTGCAACCCATATAACACACTTCTGCCACCCTGCTCCATATTAAATTTTGCTCTCCTTATGACTATCATTTAGCTTGATCACTAATGATTCGAAGATTGCTTACATAACAGACTCAAATTTTGTTTATTTTGTGAGTGATACCAAATTTGAGCTCAGATAATAATCACTTCCTATGTGCAGGTTTTTATGTTATCACCAATGCACGTACGAGCATATCACAAGAACTGTTGCATAAGATACTCATTAAAGGAAAGAGTACCTTTTTAATCTCAAATTTGTTTGATTGAAGATTTTTGTGAAGCTTGAAATGCTTAATATATATTGTTGTACGGCGAGTTCATAGTAAAAACCTAGCTTTAAAGCATAAAGATAATAAAAATGGGTACATGGTATAAATAACAAAATCAACAAAGTCGATGTTAATTTAGCAGAAAAACATAAAAAATCAAATGTTCCGGACAATCATCTGCGATTCAGAGCACCACGGTCTTTTACCTGGTAGAAAAACTTATAAAATTCAGTACGGAAGAATTCCAAATCTCGTTTCATACTTTCATTCTCTTGAATTAATGCAAAATTTTGCTTTTTTAGCCTTGCATTGATAGACTGCAAGCTGCAACTGCACTCCTCCGACTGTCTCTGAGGGAAAATTGGAGACCTGATAGCAAATGTTTACAATATATTATTAAGCCAAAAAATCATGTTACCAATATAAGTTCAATTAAGCAAACAAATATAAAATGAACCTTGCTAAGTGGTCACGGAGAGATAATTGATCTTCTTCCGGAACATGAAGAATGTGACTGTTGTCGAAATTATTTGCAGTAGCAACTAACGCCTCGAGATTTTCCTTCTTGCTTTCACCTTTAATACTGTAATCAGTCCTCGAAGGATCCAACGGCCCCATTAATACTCCTGCTTGAGGTCCGTTCTTGTCACCGAAGTTAACAACATCAACAGCTACACCCTTCACTTTTAACTTCGTTGCAAGTTCTTTTATATGATACTTAAACCAATATATAGGACTGAAAGCCAAGAAACGCACATGCAACAGATACGATAATTATTAGAGTGAGCATACTCTTCAATTATAAAAGTTCCATTAATATAACAGTAATCCATAAAGACACATACCCTCCGGCAAACACAACAATCCTTTTATCCAGCATTTTGTTTCCAAGAAACTGATCAGCACTCTCAAGTGCATCTAAAAACTGTATACTATCATTGTCTACTCGTGCACCTGAGTAACAAATAAACTTGATATATCATTATACATACATCATACAAAGAGATCGACACAATATATATATAGCCATAATTATTATAAAGAAGATAACAAACCATGAATGCTAGACATGATCTTTTGAAGATCTCTAGTAGGTTCAACCAAGATATAAGCGCGGCTGCCCATTGTCAATATGCCCACACAATTCTCTGAATGACACTGTAAAAAGATAAATCCCAAGTCACCAACAAAAAGTATTTATGTATAATAGATAAATCAGCAGCATAAATTCATATATAAGAAACACAAAAACTGTGCGTAACAGATAAATGTTAAATTACGTCGATTTTTGCTTTGCAGTAAAGTTCAATAGCTTCGGCTTGAGCCAAAAACCTAGGTGATTTGTTGTCGCGCATCCAACTAGAAGTGTCCATACATATCAATGTAACCTGATATCAAAATATATAAAACCTAGTTAGTTAGATACTGAAATCCATAAAAACACAAAAAAGATATTAGATCATATACATACCTCGGCCATGGTTAAAGATCGAATATAATTTTCGGTGAGAATATTGATCGTTGAGTTGAGAGATATATGATCGATCGAGATTTGGTGTTTTAGGGTATTGTTTTTTCTTTGAACGATATCCTTATGGCCTTATTTATAGATCGATTGATATTACACAAAAGCCCATGCAAGGAAAAAAAGAATCAAATATCCACTTTTTTCTTTTTTAAATTAACATGTCAAGTTTATAAGTTTTATCTACAAAAACTATTTATAAATTTATAATGACCACGCATGCGCGGGTTTTTTTAAAGTTTTTTTGAATAACATATTTTTATTTATTAAAAAAATAAATAATTTAATATTTGTTTTGTTTGATTTATGATTATAGTTTTTAAAATAAATAATTATATTTTTTAAAATTATAGTTTTTTATTATTAAAGATAATTATTTAAAAATTTTGCATCTTATCTATATTTTTTGTATTTATCTTCAACTTGTGTAATATATATCAACAAAACGAATTTAGAAATTTATAAATTAAAAAATAATAATTAATTAAAATATTACTTAATAAAGAAATAATATTTTTTTTGAAATACGAAAGTCCCCACTAAGGGTTTTGTTGTATTATATAAATAAAAGATTCAAACGCAATTGTAATTTAACAAGGTTTTTTCCCCCTATGTTGCAAGGTGTGGGGGGTTTCTGTGAAATATTTTACCTTATACTAAGTTCTCCTTTAAATCGGTGTTAGGTATTTATGAAAAGATTTATAAAATGATGAGAGTTTTAAGAACTTATAAGCAATAGTAAACATTCATTTCAAGCTTATGTGTTATGAAGTAGTTTAGGATATTGAACCTTTTTATAATTTAATACATTTGATTATGTGTGGAGTTTATATCAATTGAAAAGGTTTATAGCATAGTGGAGATAGATTTATAAAACAAAAAGGTTTATAATTAAATGTCATAACACAAGTATAAACTTTTTAAAATGTTTACTATAGTGGATGGCCTAACAGAATGTTTTGCACATTTACAAATAAATTATAAGTAATAAATTAATAATTTAAGCCCGGGCTCAGACTTTAGCCCGTTTGTGCATCTCTAGTTGTAATATAAAACCTTAAGGCTTGAATTTAAATTTATATTATATATTTATTGGCTAATAGAATTTTTCATAGAAGTTAAATTTAATCTTATAAACTCTAAGTGTAAAATTTCTTGGTTTTCATAATTTTTAAAAACTTTTTAAATATAATAAACACCCTGTAAAGTTTATATTTAATAAAAAAATATTTTTATTGTTGCTGTTATTTATAAATATTATTATCATTATCAGATTAAACTAAAGTGTATGCATGAGATTATAAAATCAAACTGAAAGCGCAGGTTACTAAGATTTGCAAATGAATACACAAGATTCTACATATAACAATTATTCATGTAATAGTTCTGTTAAGTTTAAGTAAGAATATCCGAAAAGCTATTTTTGTTTACAATTCGCGTTTAATAACAAGTGTGTATAGGAATATAAGTTCTGAAGTTGACACTAAACAAATATAACTGAAATAAAATTGCTAGTTGTACTTATAGTGTCAACACCTTGCATACACGAGCAATTAAACTAGTTAATTATATACACCCTTTTACTCTATATTATTATAGATAAAAATAAAAAGTATAATTTTAACTAGTAAAATTAATAGTTCCTATTAATGATTGTTAAAACTTAAAACTAGTAGAAAAGATTTCTTATATCTAGTAAAATTATTGTTCCTATTAATAATGATTGTTAAAACTTGTTAGGACTTGTTGCTTTTGTTTCAAGTGTTTCTTTTAAGTTGTAAACGTTTAGGTCTATTGCTTTTGTATTTCACGAAGATTTTTAAAAAGCGGGAAAATAATGTTGAACCAATTGAAACTGGATTAATCGGAGTGTTCAATTTTGCCACTTGAGATAAATGGAGTAATTTTATTTATTTATTTATTTATTTATTTTTAACAATAGATAGCCAAAATTTTAAACAATTTAGTTATACTCGTCTAAATTTCATCCAGCAAAACAATATGTATAAATACACATGTACGTGTCGATTTTATAAAAAACTAAAAAATGAGGGGATAATTAATAAAACTTACAATCTTATTTAACAGCTCCATTATGCAACCAGTCACGCTTTACTACGCCAAAATAGAAATTTACATTCTTAACCAATTGTTTTATTATAATCTGATAATAAAAATTTTGTATGCACAAATAATTAAATTTCAAATGTATTGTGGCTTATATCAAAACACATTTGGTAAGATTTATATCAAAGCCTCGTGCGTGTATAGGTTATATAACTAGCGCTTAACTACACTAGCATGGTATTTTGGTGGATTTTATATCGACACTGAAAAATTAACAACTTACGAGATTTTGAAAGAAGTTGATTAGATGAAAAAAAAATAAATAAATAAAAGCAAAAATGCATCTATAACCATTTAGAAGAATATTTCATAGTATTTATTCTTGAAAACACTTAAATATTACAGATTTTTTTTATTACGTCATCTTTGATGAATCCACATCGTTGATCACGACGATCAATAAACATATAAGTCACTTCTTGTGATTTTATCTATTTCGTGCCCAACTGATCTATCTCCCAAATATTTCTCCTCCTCTTTCTAAAAAACACACATAAAATTAGAGATAGAACTAAAAGCACCATCGATATCCAACAAACTATGGTCCATAATCTAAACACTTCTCTACATGATGTAAAAAAAATAATAAATAAAAAAAAATAAAAAAAATAAAAAAAAAAAAAACATGTCAAAAACACATCCAATGATTCAAAATCAGGGACGGGGGAAGGGGTGGGCTGAAGGGTGTTCGGCCTCCCCAACAATATATCCTTAAACAAACACAGCTCAAAGTCATATATTAGTTTCGTTTTTACATATCATCCCCTTTATTAACCAAGTTATAGGAAAACGATAAAATAAAATGAATACGTGAAATGTCAAATTCTCAATTGCTCACCCGAATCCCTATATTTTTGTTGTTTTCTATCATGTATAGTCTCTCACATGGCCATATCTTTGTTTTACTTTCACCTTTTATAATCCTATATTTTAAAGTAAGATGCTTTATATTACAGAGTAAAAGTTTATGCTATTTAATCGAAATTTACATATTTGAAAAACATCACATAAACAATCTAAAAACATCATAGCAACATGCAATTAATATATATATATATATATATATATATATATATATATATATATATATATATATATATATATATATATATATATATATATATATATATATATATATATATATATATATATATATATATATATATATATATATATTAGTTGATTACAATCAAAAAAAACATGCAATTGAAATATATATGTTTGTGATGCTTTTATTTTTAGACATAAAATTATGTGATAATTGTAAGTCCATAAAATACTTTGTGGCCAAATTGTTAGTTGATTACAATTATATTCTTTATTCATGAAGATCGTTATTGCATGAACGCGAAAAAATGATGGATTTTTTTTTAACTAAATAAACATTGTTATCAATAACTAGCAATCACATTTAAAGCCATAAACACAACCTGTAAGAAAAATTCAATACTTTGGAATTTCACAGCACACTACACATAATAGAATGGTTACTGTTTAAAGACAGTAACGAGCTGAACCCTCCTCCCCCCCCCCCCCCCAACGTGAAATCTTGGATCCGTCCCGAGTTCAAACTCCACAAGGGCGGATATGCGGGATCTAAAAGGGATGTTAGTAATTATTTGTCCCAAAGTATTAACTTTTTGATTTTGTATTACATAACTGCATATGATAGGTGAAGACACAAGGGCGGATATGCGGGATCTAAGCGGGATGGTTTGCTTAACTTATGATAGGGGTTTCGTGAAGCTCACCCAGGAAGAGCAGGAAAAAAGAATCAATGTTAAACTTACAGAATTCCTATCGACATTTAAAGAAGTTTATGACATCATAAGCAAGCTTTTGAACTACAAGTTCTACCCAATGTAGGACACACTCAGTAGAATAGTTAAAGTGAAATTAATCGAGTTTAGAACATTCTCTAATTTAATATGTGCATTTGTTTTTGTTGTATAGGTTAACATACAACGCGGTGTACCTCCACGCTATCTTATGAACATGGAACACACACCTCATGTTTCTGGTGGATGCATGTGAGATACTTAAGAAGCTAAAGAGAGACTCTCCTATATGAAATGAAATAAATGGCCTAGGGAGTATATTTTTACTAAAAAGTGGACAGAAAGGATACATCAAGCTTGGTATAAATTGATGACTAAATTAGTATACACAAAAAATGTCTATGGACTATTAAAGATCATAAGAGACACCAACAATCATCTTCTCGAAGTCAAACCGGAGGAACGGGATCGGGAGCACATGGAGAATAACATCACGGAGTGTTATCCGACATTAATGATGAACATACATGACATCTTGAAGTTGCATTATTCGAACAATAGACTATTAAAAGTTTACTTTGCATATCGTTTGTAAATCCGAACAATGTAATCAATACAATTGTCTTCACAATTCATAACATTTTAGAGTTGTAATTCTATCATCTTAAATAAGTCCTGCAAACCACATAGACCATTCGTGTAGTTTACACCCAATATAACTTGAACCGAATGGAAGGTCTAGGTCACGACTATAATCATCTTGACTATAGATGGTTGGTTTATTATGACCCAAAATCTTATCCAATGATTTGATACTCCAACTTGAATATTATGTTTATATTTGTTAAACTATGAAATTTTAAGTTTGTATACAATTTTCTATCCTTTTTTAATCAGAATTATGATAATATGGAGCCTCAAATTTATAGTAATTATGCAAGAGAATATAGTCATATTTTGAAAGTTACGTTTATTAGATGATATTTTGTATAGTTGTAGTTGATAGTTTCGCAGGTGTCATGTATCCTTTCCATATTTTGTATAGGCCTAAGCCCGTAAGAGATAAGTCAGGATCATTGATGTATTATATAACCGGTCGATTGATTAATGAAAAGGCAAGTAATATTAACCTTCCAATATGGTATCAAGCCTTTAATTTTCTCTCCTCAGTTCTCGGTTCTATCCCTCCCCCTCCCTATTTTTCTGCCGAACCTTAACCATCATACTCCTCCAAATAGGCATCAATGGCCGTTGAAGATAACCCTCCTCCAAATCCTCCTCCACCCACTACCGCCGATAAACCCATCCCTTTTAGCATAACTAACAAAGTCCTCGTTAAACTAAATCTTGAAAAAACAATTACAACTCTTGGAGTTCGTTTTTCAAAATACACCTTGGAAGTCTTGGCCTTAAAATACACATAGAAACAAAACCGGATTCGGCATCGGCTAGTAATCCCGACCCGTAATGGTGCAAGCTTGATGATCTCATCAAGATGTGGATCCTTGGATCCTTATGTGACTCATTACAAGAACAAGTCGTTTCCAAACCCGGAAAAGCTAAAGACTTATGGGACCATCTTGAAAACCTTTTTCATGATAACAAATATGCTAGAGCGATTAATCTTGACAATGAACTTTGTTCTATCAAGATCGGGTCATTGTCCATCAACGAGTATTGCACCAAAATCAAGTCCATGGCACATAGGCTTAAAAACCTCGGCTCAATGGTAAGTGAAAAGAATATGGTTATTTATGCGGTTAACGATCATGATTCTCGTTTTGCCACTATTGTTAAAATTATTCGTCACCGTGAACCTCTTCCAACTTTTGAAACGACACGTAACATGCCATTACTAGAATAGTCCACATTGAATGAACAAGTTAGGTCATCCACCACCTTTGATAGCACCTCATCCGCCCCTATTGTTCTTGTCGCCAATCATTCATCCGAACCCAAAGGTAACACCAATAATCCCTCAAATAAGTCACAAAGTCTCCCTCAATTATGCAATCACTTTAATAAGGGAACATGCAAGTTTGGTGATCGATGTAAGTTCATACACGATCACCGCAACAGAGAGTGTTTACAAACAAAAATACTAGTGGAAGCAATAATAATATTTGGTCTAGTAATTCACAGCTTCAATGTCAATTTGGCCAGAACCCTAAGTCGTGGGGTACCATCTAGTACACCTATTACTCGTGTAGCCCAATAGTCACTTCAGGCCCAATACCCTATACGTGTAGCCCAACAACAAGCACCAACAGCTTTTGCTACACCACTACACTACAACCAACCGGCCCAATACACTTTTCCAGCTCAGTACACACAACAACAGTAGCAGGCTCTCCAACCAGCCCAATACCAACAACCAACTACAAGTATTCTCGGACCCGCTCCTGCTTTATACCCGTCACAGCCTACTACTCTTCCTGGTGCATGTAGCACTATGGCCTTGCAGGATCCGACATGGAACATGGATACAAGTGCCTCTTCTCATTTAAATTCAAATGCAAGAAATTTAAGTACCATTTTTAATAAACGTTTGTTCCCATCTGTACACGTTGGTGACGGTAATTCCATTCCCGTTACCAATACTAGACATAGCATTATTCCATCTATTCATCGCCCTTTACATCTTCATAATGTACTTGTCACTCTTAACATCATTAAAAACCTTATATTCGTTCGTTAGTTTACTAGGGATAATAATTGCACTATTGAATTTGACACTTTTGGTTTTGCTGTGAAGGATTTCTTGACTCGCCATATCCTCCTTCGATGTGACAGTTTGGGTGATCTCTATTCGATTACCAAGCCGTCAACTATCCCCACTGCTTTTGTTTCCACAAGTTCCTCTACGTGGCATCAACGTCTAGGTCATCCTAGTGACGAAGTGTTGTGGTCTCTTGTTTCAAGTAATTTCATTTCATGTAATAAAGAAAAGTCTCCACATGTTTGTCATGTTTGCCAACTTGGCAAACATGTGAAGCTTCCCTTCTCTAGTTCGGACTCTATTGTTGAACATTGTTTTGATATTATTCATTCTGATTTGTGGACTTCTCCAATTGTCAGTTCTAGTGGTTTCAAATATTATGTTATTTTTCTTGATCACTTTTCTCACTACTTGTGGATTTATCCTCTTCGTTCTAAATCTTACATGTTCGATAAGTTTTTACATTTTCGCACTTTTGTTAAAAATCAATTTAAATGTGAAATTAAAAGCTTCCAATGTGATCATGGAGGTGAGTTCGATAACAACCAACTACACACTTTTTACTAAACATGGTATGATTTAGATTTTCTTGCCCCAAAACCTCCCAACAAAATGGCAAGGCGGAACGCATGATCCGCACAATAAATGACGTCATCCGTACAATCCTTTTTCCAAGCACATCTACCACCAACCTTTTGGGTCGAAGCCCTTCATATGGCTGCCTATCTACTTAACCTTCTACCATCTTCCGCCATTAACAATGAAATCCCATACACCAAACTTTTACACAAGAACTCGATTATTAATTTTTACGCATATTCGAGTGCCTTTGTTATCCACATCTTCACTCTCTCGACACGTCACTTTCGACGAAACCCAATTTCCATATCGATCAATGACACCAACATCACCACCTCCATACACCTATTTAGACAACGCACCTTCTCCTCTCCTTAACCATAGCCTAACTAATTCCCCAACCAACTCTCCTACCACTCACACCTCAAATGAACACCCTTCTCAACACACCACAGCCCACCACACCAACGAACCAACAACACCTCCGTTTCCAGCCCAACACCAACAACACAACACCCCAACCCCCCCCCCCCCCTCATAGCCCATTAAACTCGGCCCAACAACAACATGCCACTACAAACTCTTTGCTCAATCAGAACCACTCCCAACAGTCCATATCGCAGTCCAATAACCCTATCCATCCCATCCCAATTCATTCAACCCAACAACCAAACAACACTACATAACCCTCCGTCAATACCGAACACCCCCACCAGTTCGAACCACAGTCCACTACTACTTCGACAACCACCAACTCCACCACCGAACCATCACAAACTCACCGCATGGTCACTAGGTCTCAATCGGGCATTGTCAACTGGTCGATCGTTTGCCTTTACATACATCTACTATCTCTCCTTTACCTAAATCTCCCTCTCTCGCTTTAAAAGACCCTCTTTAGCGTAATGCTATGTATGATGAGTATAATGCGTTACCTTGGATTCTTGTACCGAGGCCCTCCGGTGTTAATATGGTCCATTCCATGTGGTTGTTTAATCATAAATTTCATGCTGACGAAACTTTGAGCCGATATAAGGCTCGTTTGGTTACAAATGGAAGTAGTCAGCAACTTGATGTTGATTTTGATGAGACATTTAGTCTGGTTGTCAAACCGGCTACTGATAAGGATTTATTTGATACACTTTTAAAGGGTCATTTAAGCCCTAAATCGTGTTTTTATGGTCAAATATTACCTCAAATCGTTTCTTTTGTTATTTTAGGTACTTGGGACATGAATTCTGGAAAATGGAGCATTTTAGAGCTTTTCGGACGTTTTTATGCTCAAGAATAAAGAAAACAAGAAAACTAAGAAAAGTCTGGAAATAACACCAGATGGCATCAAGCTTTGGAGCTGACGCCGTTGCCCTTTGAAGTTATACGATGGAATTTTACACTAGGCGCCCCAGAAACGAAGTTGAAAGTTATAACCTGACGAGGGTGTCAGGTGCATTTGAGGCAAGGCCGCCTGGCTTTGTGCTTACACGAGACGACCCAGAACTCTTACAACGGGACGGCGTCAGAAGCTATCTAAGGTGATACGAAACCCTAAAAGCGGCGACCTGACGGCGTCAGGAATTCTAACCTGACGCCGTCAGACTTGTAAATCTATATATAGTTTTTGATTTTTCATTCATTAGTGTGTAATTTTTGGGGAGAAAACCCTAGACGAATTTTCCAGCAACTTTAGAGTTTCCAAGCCCTCTTTTCTTTCATGTTCAATTGAAGATAAGTCTTTATTTTAATCATTCAATATGTCTATGTGTTGTTTGATTAATTATTTATCTTTTCTTTACATTAACATGCTAGCTTAGATTTCTTAGTGTTTGCTTAGATCTAATGAAAGCTAGTTGTTGAATATTGATTGTTCATTTGTTATTGATTGTTTGGTTGATTGACTAGCATTAGGCTTAAGAAAACTGGCTAAATCTCCTATATGGTAACTAGCTTGAACGTCTTAAGAAACGTAATCGGATGTGTACTACGGTTTTATTGATTGTATTTAATGCATGAGGGACTATTAATGAGACTATGTTAGGATACTAAATGTGTCGACATAAGAAGAGATAGAAACTCATAGGGTTGAGGAAGGCTGTACACCCCCCCCCCCCCCCGAATGGTATTAAGGAATACAATCCTTCATCCAAACAATCGTGACAAATCAATAAATCAATAGGAGATAACTAGGTGTTAGGTCACCATTTTACAACATAACCACTAAGAAATCTAGAGAGAGAAAGTAGTTTTAGAGAGAGAAAGTGGAAGGAACCCTTATAATGAAAATGAAAGAAAATGATATTACTAAGAGAACCAACACCCTCTAATGAGGGGTTACAAGTCTATTTATAGGTGAGGATTAGGGCTTTACCAAACTTTGCTAATATTACAAACTAAGCCCTTAGACTTTTATCAAACCTATAAACTTAGCATAAAACTTTATAAAATATATTAAATCACTAACGTATTAACTTAATAATGCAACCTATTACAAAATTCAATGACTGACACTTGAAATAATAAAGTCTATTCCCAACACTAGGAAGTAGTGAAATCTAAGTAAACATATTTTCTCATCATAAGAAATTCACCAATTTACTTTTCTTGTCATTTTTATTTTATTTTGTTTAAGTAGTAATTTTGGGTTATTTGACTAGCAGCTAATTCCGCCCACTCTTCCAATACCCGAGATTTTTATTTTGCTTTCATAAAATATAAAAATACAAAAGAATCATCCCTCACCTCTAGACCTAGTTAACGTAGTTTTCAATCCTAACGACACTATTCCCCTAGAGAACGATCAATCCCCCGGTACTTGCCACTCATTATACTACACCGGCCAGGTACACTGCCTGGAGGATTGCAAGCTTCTCAAGATCCCTTGAGAAGTAAAACTTTTGCGAGTTTTGTAATCCTGCACCAGCTACTATTCGCATTGTCCTTAGTCTTGCGGTAACTTGCAAGTGTCTTATTTATCATCTTGACATTAAGAACGCATTTCTTAACGGTGATTTATCTGAGACTGTCTACATGCATCAGCCTCCTGGTTTTGTTGATTCTCGGTACCCTTACCATGTTTGTCTTTTACAGAGATCTTTATATGGTCCAGTGGTTTGCAGGTTATGTCACACGAGTTGGATTTTACCATAGTCGATGTGATTCTTCTTTATTTATTTATAGACAGGGTTCTGAGGTTGCTTATTTGCTTATATATTATTCTTACAACTTCATCTACTACTCTACTTCAACATATTATTGCTTCATTACATAGGGAGTTTGACATGACTGACCTTGGGGATATTAGTTATTTTCTTGGTATCTCTGATGTTCGTCATTCTATGGGTTTGTTTCGTCATTCTATCTGTAAAAAAAAATCATAAATTTTCCAAAATGCATCGGTCCAAATGAAGTAGTACTTCATTGATCTGTTAGTAGATGAAAAACAGACTCAATTTCTATTAATAACTCATTAGTTTTGTTTGAAATCATACCTTTTGTTCATATTTTTTCTCATATACTATGGTTTAAAAAAGCTTGTGCACCCCGTTACTTTTAATCCTGGTATTGGCACCGCTTGTCACACATCATTGGCTATGTTACTCACTGCAGTTGGAAGATTTTGGACTACAGACGAGCATACATCTAAACGTTCATATTCATTTGAAATTTCCAACCACGTTTTCTTAAACGTAAGTTCATGTAGTGGTAAGAAAATTGGAAGCTAAGCACACTACGGGATGTTCATGGATAACAAATAGCATAAATTGCAACCATTTCTCTTGTCATTATAACTCTTTTCAGAATGCCGGGATCAAGATGTGACTAGCTAGGTTGTATTCACATTAACTTATAATTGCAATCATAAGAATGAAATTCTTTTGATCTAACGCATTTTCTTTGGAGTCGTCTGTTTATAATGGACGACATATAACATAGTTACGACCTCAAGAAGAGGTGGTATATGTAACACTTCTGATAATCTGTATTGTTATAAACAAATTTTTGCTCAAGTTTCCCTTTTTTTCTCTTTAGATTCAGTTATACCATTTGAGTTGGACATAATCATACTTCTCAACACGTTCAATGATGTGTTGTTTTTGAAACAATTACAGGCTTCCAAGAATAATACGACTCGTATTATCATTCTTGCACAAATTAGAAAAAGAAGGATGCAAAACAATGTTGAAAACTTAAATCAGTCTTCAAATGTAAGGAGAAAAGAGGAAGTGTCAAAAAAGATTTGGATTTCGATAAACCTCCGGCAAGGAACAAAATCGTGGGAAAAAGGGTAAGTTGCAGGACCCAAGCTTGAAAAACCGTGACATCATGTCATGCAGAAAAATCGAGCTAAGAAGACCTCATAACACCAATCCTTCTACGTTGTTCTTCAACTGACCGTTGTTTATTCATGAACACTTGATTCTTCAACACACGGGAATTTTCCTTTTTCTTGGCTCTTCTGTCATTAAGTTACACACGTCACAAGTTAACAAGAATATAATTCAACTCATATTACCCAAAAGTGTGCAACTATTACAAGGATCACTGATTTGACTCGTGAAAACAGTTTATTTACAAAATTTTAGGGAAAATTATATACAAGACTTCACTAGGCATAAAGTTTTGATGCACTGGGGTGGCCACAAACTATAGCCCAAATGGGCGATAAATGGACGGGTCATTACTCATTCATGGGTAGGTCAACATGGGTTACGGACTTACGGTCAAAATAGATTGCTGTTAGACACAGGTTAACATGAGCTTTCCAGGTTATATAAGCACATGTGGGATGCTGTAAACATTTTGCTATACTTTGGTAGACTTTTAACCCGTTTAACCAATTCCTTTTAAGGTGAATTGTACTAGGTTTCCCCCTTTACCGGTTATCAAGGACTCAAATTTAACCAAGATTCAACGTGCAAGAACTAAAATGATAAGATGGAACATACCGAGGCTCCCTTTGACGAAAAAGGAGAACAAGTACTCCAAATCCCACGACAAGTGCGATTTTAATTGCCTGAAGATGAATTCATGATTTAGAATTAGATCAATATGTGCTTTGTGATTATCTTAATAAAAAAATGTTAAACCTGTCCTAGTGATCCATTAGAAGTCTCTTCATCTTTTGGACTTGAGTTCCCTGAAACACGAACCATTTCTTCACCTTGTTCCATGATACCGTCACCCTGAAAAACAATACACGCAGACACAAAATCAAGAAAAGAATGCAAACTTTATAGTTGTATTTAGTTTTAAACATTCTAAAAGAATTGGCAACTGGTGTTGACAAGTATCACAAGAACCCGATCTCTTTTGACGTATCACCAAACAACAAAAGGTACTTACTTTCACCACGATTGCGGGTATCTTGCAATCACTTAGAAAGCTCATTCTTGGTTCACCTTGGGCTGTAATACAAAAATGTCTTTTTTCATCAAGAAATATCCAACGACCAGAACCCTCATGGTCAAAGTATTCAAGATTGTATTTTGAAGACTTTTTACCATCAATGCCATCCTTTTCAGTGTCGGTTTCTATAACATCGGCCTTCTCTTCATTATTTAAACTTATAGTTTCACTTGGTTCAACAAAATCGCTGTCAAAACTAACTTCTTCTTCTTTTGTTATGATACTTGAAATGGTTTTCCGCAAATCACCTGTACTAAAAGAATTTCTGAGCCTTGGTGAACTTGACGTTTCTGAGTCTTTTAGTTTATCTTGGCTTGATTCTGAGATGTCATAATAATCTTTAACTGTGGTATCCTTTAATGATCGTAAGCTTCCAGCTCTGTATGATTTAGTACTTAGAGGCTTGAGAGGTACTCTATCCTGAAATAAGTTCATACAATAGAACCTTTTCAGGTGGAAATTCGAACCATTTAACATTTGACTCGATTATGGGTTAAATTTATCTCGTCAATTTTGCTTAAAATGAAGCGGGTCAAATGTGCTGAATAGGACAAACTGGTCAAAAGTTGACGAGAGTGTGTTGTTGTACCCAAAGGCTTACAACCTTCTGAATCATTTGAAGAATGTACAAAAAACTTTGGGTGGGCCAGCCCGACTTGACATATGTGACAATGTGGCAAATCCTGACTCGGCCCTATCTGACTCATTACCCAACCTGTCTGATTTTGTTACAGCATATATAAGCAAATAGGGTAAATAAAGAAATGGCAATAATCATCATGAAAGGGCATGCACACCTGAGATATACTACTTTCAAATACGCTAATCATCTTCTTTATATTACGTGGAGTTTTCTCCAATGAGCTTCGCTTAACAGGTTCACCAGAAAGTGAAGGGGTAAGAGATTTTACTTTTTCAGCAATCGTTGATCTTGACAAATTCACATCACCCGAAGATGCATTTTGCAATCTTTTAGGTACTTCAGCTTGTTGTGGTTGAATCTCATTGTCCTTATCTATATTCACTTTAGTTTCTTTGCTCATTTTCTTTACATAGCTCGGGATCTTCTCTTCAAGATTCTGCTTATCTAACTTCGCATCCAGATTACCAGATGGTTTTGATTCTGCTGCATCATTCTTCTCAAAATCGCCAGTCTTAATGTCTTGTAACAGCTTTTCGGGTACTTGAGTTTGCTGAAATGGAGTCTCATTGTTCTTATTTGAATCACCTTTAGTTACTTGTAACAAAAATGCACTGCCGTCACTTGTGCTCTTTATGTCAGCCTGATTACCCGACGAATTTGCTTTAGCTGAGTCTGTTCGTGAATCCTGACTCTCAATGTACTCATCCATTGCCTTTTGCTCAATCCCCTCTGTTGTTTGAGAAAATGAAGTTTCTTCCCTTCTATCCGTAGCGTTCTAGAACACGAGAATTTACTATTAAACAGTTGACTTGATAAAACCCATATTTAATCAATGTTTCAAAAAGTCCAACGGGTTAAATGGGTCAAAATAAAATTTTAGCTAAAACTAAACGGGTTCATTGGGTCAAAATGTTTTTCAAATGATTTCGACTTCCAAAAGAACCGACAAATAACATGTTGGCGGTCAATCCAAGAAATTCTTAACTGTGAACAAAATGTTATGAACAAGGAAAGTTATTAAGCAGCATGATTTAATCCTTAACTGTGAATGATTGCCTCTGAAGAAATTCTTCTTTGATGACATCACTAGATACAGAAGCGCTCGCTGAAGTATAATCAACTTCATTATAGGAACCACTTCTTTGGAAATCTTGAGAAGACGTAGCCCTCAAAACATCTAGACAAAACCTTTCAGAAAAGTTCTAATGTAAGACCGCATTAACAATAAAAAGAAAGTGTGCTCTTACTAAACTATTATTTGTGTTTATATAGTTTCTTTAGAAAGCGCAAGATCAAACCTGAGACCTCATGTCTGCTCAACGAGGATGCACTATATTTGGCAACAATCTCGGCTTGTTTTTTCTTCATCGCGGTTTCTCTCTGCAAGTAATGAAATAAAATGTAACTTCTGAGTAACGGAGCATAAGTCTGTAGAACGCTAACAAAGTCAAGTTGTTTAGTAAGCAATCGGTTAGTTGAATCACGAATTGATGTCCCATTTTGCAAAATATTACTGAAGCAAATTTAAAGTGGAAAACGAGTAGAACGTTATAAAATTTCAAAGCAATTAACTAACCAAGGGGTACAACAAGTTTTGGGCTACATGGGGTGTGTTTGGATGTGCGTTTTAAAAGTCGTCGTTGTGACTTGTGACCATGATCACTCTTACCTAAACACGCAATACTAATATAGTCTACCACACATCCAAACATCCCTTATTTAATCAAAAATTGAGATAACGTGCAAAAGAATGAAAAGGGTACCATCAAACGAATCCGGTTCCTCTCTTCATCACTAAGAACAAACTGCAACTTCAGGTGTATTAGGCCACCTCCTTCAATGGGAAATAAGTCATCCCATGTACCCTTTTCGATTATTGACATAGTCCTGACACCTACACCCGAACAAAACCAATCTCGGTTAGAATCAAATTAACCTTATCCTACACAATGTGACATAAATCCCACATTATGATAACCTGAATGTGATACTTGATTTCCCTCTGAATCCTGAATCGTGATGACCAAATTATCTCGTAGATTCGTCAATGGACTGTATAATAGTCAACATATTAAACCAATGTTCAAAAATAACTAGACTAGTACAAGTTAGAAATGGCGAATTCGAAATCTTACAAAGAAAAAGTCTTTTTCTCCTCAGCTTCATACTCAACTTTTCCCAATGAAACTACATGATGAAATGAATCAAAACCAAATTTATATATTCGTCCGAATGTACCATACTTTCACCTTATCATTGTATACAACTTATTTTAGCTTTTGTTGAACATTCTTTCATATTATATTTTTCAATAAAAAAACAGCTTTTTCACAATGTACGGAAAATTATTGTACTAAAATCACAACAAACCACCACCAAGGTTACCTCACAAGAGATCTCAAGTTCAAACCTCACTTCGTACACATCTTATGATTAGAGGATAGAATATGTTTGTAGGCCCGCGCCCGTCTATGGACTAAGGATAATTGCGCAATGCGCAATGGACCTAAGCCCACACACGGGCTCGGCCTACCAGCATATTCAAGATTCAAATAATAATGAAGTTGTCAGATAAAACAGATAAGATACAAAGTACATACCCTTAACAGAACTTGATGAAGATGGAAGCTCCTTGAAATCAAGAACTAGAAAATCAAAGAATCACAAAATGGGCATTACTAAAAGCTCACAAAAATATAAACTTCAAGTCAAATATTGGAAAATAATTTACCTGAAACTTGAATGGATCCTGGCATTGGAGAGTGTTTAGTAAAAAAAATGTGACAAAATCTTGGATGGAATAATTGTGTTTGTGATTCAAATCTTGTGTGTGTTGGTTTGTGGGGTAGAGTGAGCTTTGAACTAACTTTGTCAACCACATATGTTATAAAAACATACCTCAATATTTGTCTTACTAGGATAACATAGATCCTATTAAAAAAAACTATTCAAAAAACGGTTAAATAACTGTTTTATGGCGGGTAAATAACTAGAATGAGATATTTGGTATGAATTTACCACTTGCATTTTTAACATTCAATCTTTACCTCACTTATTTAACCTATTGATAAACCTAAACTTGATTGCAATAATCGATATACTAAAACTTTAATAAGAATTATATCATTCTTAACAAAATAATTTTTGCATTTTATCTTCAAGATAAGTTTGACATCACATTTCTCAAAAGAGACATCATTATACTAAGTCAAATCACATAACTAGGAGCGGAGCCAGAATTTGTAGTTAACGGAGGCCGAAGTTCATTATATAACCCGAAAAAATAACAGTTTAAAAACGGTTCCAACTTTAGTTTATACAAATAAACCATCACAAAAACTTACAAATGCATTAGTAAATCTAATTTTTTTCTAAGATATTTAGTGGATAAAAAGTATAATAAACTCAAGATAAGGTAATTTTTTTTATTATCTATTTTGATACTTCTGAATATATAACTAGGGGAGAGCAATAAAGCCGAAACTTTTTAGGATTTTCTTGATTTAGGTTTTGGGTGTTCAAAAAATATACGTATTCGGATATCCGAAAACTAGATCATAATTTACTAAAAAGTTGGGTTTTATGAAAGGACAGTTTTGAAAGTCATATAAAAGTTTTTCAAAAATTATAAATATCTGGATATTCAATTATATAAAACTATGATATGAAATTTCGGATATCTAAATTACAAAAACCTTAGATAAAATATTATGTCTAACATAAAACATCATCGCAAATTTCGGATATCCAAATTTGTGATATAACTAGTTGTTGACAAGTCCCTTAAATTTTTTAAATTAACAACAAAAAGATATTGTCAAAAATGTCTCATTTTATATTTTCGCTTCAGTGGCCAATTAGATAGGAGATATTTCATATTAGTTGTTTTCTTTTTCTTTTGTGATAGAAAAGTCGTTAACTGAAAAATGCTCGTGGTATATTAAATGTTAAATTAAGGGCTAAATAATGATATGTTAATATAATCATTTGGCTTATTGGAGGGGGCCTAGCACCCCGCTAGCCACCCCCTCCCTCCGCCCCTGTGTCTAACTTTTTTTCACTTTCATGTTACTAACTTTGATGTATGTCTAACTTTTTTTTCATTTTCATGTTACTAACTTTGATATATGTCTAACTTTTTTTAAACGACTGATATATATCTAACTAAACAACATAACTATGAGTTCTCAAACTTTTTCATTTTCATGTTACCACCTTTTGTTATTTGTGAGTTTTATATCTTAAGTGGGCAAATTAAGCACATTTAAACAAAAAATAAAACAGTTTGTAAACATCTCATCTCCGATCAGCATGACCAATTTTGAGTGTTTTACTTTACTCTCGAGGGGTTGTTGCTCTTTTGTGTTCCAAATAAATGCAATATATTTATCAAATGGTCTTATAACTTAGCGGTATCGCATATTATATAACTAATATATATGATCAAAACACTAAAAAATGATTACCTTTTCGATTTGTCTTACTTATTAAGGCATCATAATACCTTCGAAAATTTTATAAGAACATTTGGTGCCTTTAGTGTATCATTTAGAGGTAGTAAGATCCTCTTTCAAGTCTTGTTAGGCAAGACTTTAAACTTCTTAACGCATCTAAAATAAATAAATAAATAAATAAAATAAAATAAAACCCTTTTAATTGTCAAAAGGTCTTAATGGTTCTGATTTATAGACTATTAAGAAGGTACAAGTACAACAACAACATACCCAATCCCGCCGGGGCGAGAAGTGATTTTATTAATTAAACAAACACAACCCAATTCTTCTCTTTAACACGTCTCACTATCATCCTGTTAGTACTTATGATAAACCTAAACTTGCTTGCCAAAACTTCAATCAACATTATACTATCTTAAATTCTTAACAAAATTAGCTTTGTATTTCATCTTTAGGATTAGTTTGGCTTCACACTTCTAAAAGAAACAATATAAACAACACCATTCTCGCCAAAGCGAGATATGAGATTTATTTTTAAAAATAAATAAATAAATAAATAAAAATCATACACTAAAAACATAAATAATATGCATTACGGCAAGATGTGTCTTTGGTGAAACTTTTTGCCTATAGTTACCTTTTAAAAAACTAAAAAGTTTTCAATCCCACATAGATTAAAGAAACAAATTCTTGCTACCTTATATACATTACGGGGTATATGGTTTATAGATGTTGAAATTACGTATATTGTTGTTTGGTTAGTTATATGTCTATGTTTAAGTGAATAGAGTAGACATAGAAATATGGTTAATCCAATGACATAACTATGAATACAGTTTGATTTCCTTTTCCTTTCTTTTTCTTTTTCTTTTTCTTTTTCTTTTTTGTGCATAGCAACCCCAGGTGTTATCACCTTTTGTGATTTGAAACATTGAAGAGTTAAGCATATAGGTATAAAACCATAAATAAAATAGTTTATGTTATTTCTGGATTTATATCTTTATGTGAATAAATTAAGCACGATAAAACCAAATAAATTAGTTTATAAACATCGCATCTCAATGAAACACTAACCAACATGACTAATTTTGAATATTTTACTTTACTATTCAGGATTGTTTGTTCTTTGTGTTTCAAAAAAATGCAATGGTTTGATAACTTAGCGATATCTATACTATCTATAGACTTTTGTCCTATTGTTTTGTATAGTCTTTGTATAATTGTTTGTTGTCTAATAAAGTGCCTGTTTCGAAAAAAAAATTAAGGAAACTTAATTAGTAATTAAAATTATGTAGCAAATGATGAATAATTGCACTCCGTATATATGTATGATATAGTTGACTAACGGTGCGTTTTTTTTTTTTTTTTTTTAGATTAAGTAGCAAGTGGGCCTATGTGGGTCCCATGTCCATTGTAACATCTGGTAATTTCTCATCTTTTGTTGATACAGATGAATTAAAGAAAATAATTAAACCCCACATGAAAAATAATCATATTAAATATGTTAGTGAACCCACTCTTTTCCCATAAATGAAAAAGAAAAAGGCCCTAAGTGTGTTTGTACAGTTGTACATGTATGTATGAGTGTACGTTCGTAAAATTCCTTGAAACGAAATTAGTATATAATTTTATAAAATATTTGACGAATACCAGTGCAAAGCAACTGAATTTTATAGTGACTTATAGTAATATTTTGATTACACAAATGATATTTTGGTTAAATGTTTTGTCTAACCAAAATATAACTATAACTATCTGCCGCTATAAAATTCTCTTGCAATGTACGGATACTCGTCTAGTCGCATATTATATGTGATCGTTCTTTAATAAAACTAGCGGGGTAGCCCGCGCTTTGCCGCGGATTTGTTATTTTTTTTTTTTATGATGTTGTATTTTTCTTTGTATTTTTGTTTTGTATTGTTTTTGTTATTTTTTTTTTTAAACAAAAATGAATGACCGCATAATAAAATGTTTTTGTGCAAGTTTTGTATTTTTTTTATTTAAGGAAAATTATTCACAGTTTCAAAAAAAAAAAATAAAAAAAAAAAAAAAAAAAAAAAAAAACTACAGTACATCTGCTACAGTACCCCCCGCTTTGCCGCGGATTTGTTATTTTTTTTTATGATGTTGTATTTTTGTTTTGTATTGTTTTTGTTATTTGTTTTTTTTTAAACAAAAATGAATGACCGCATAATAAAATGTTTTTGTGCAAGTTTTGTATTTTTTTATTTAAGGAAAATTATTCATAGTTTCACCAAAAAAAAAAAAAATAGCTACAGTACATCTGCTGCAGTACCGTGCAACACGGGACAGCACAGTTTGTACTGTTCATCCAACTGTTTCGTACAACAAATTTATGCGTGGTACTGTTCATGAACAGTAAAAACTGCTCTTTTAATATATTTATAATATAATAATTATGGATTCAAATACTGCTTAAATTATGTGAGATAAATTTATAATGCAAAAATATGTATATTTTGTAAAATAGTTAGCTGACATTAATAGAAATGCATTGTATTTATTTTTTAATGATTTATGTCAGTTAAAATAATCTATATGAAATAAATGTTGTCAAAGTATATGTATTGAAAACGATGGGCCGGCCCATGGACCATCATGTATAGTTGTATACCATTTATTTTGTTGTATGAATACTAAAGCCCGACACATAAACTATCAAAGGATTAAAGTTCTTCGAGAATCTTGTATTTGTTATTCAACTTTGTATCCTGGCATTGCAGAGTGTCTGGTAAAAAAATGTGACAAAATTTTGGATGGAATAATTGTGTTTGTGATTAAATGTTGACTGTGTTGGTTTGTGGGGTAGAGAGAGCTATGAACTAACTTTGTCAACCACATTATATATTATATATTTATATATTATAATTATAAATATATTAAAAGATCAGTTTTACTGTTCATATGAACAGTACCACGCATAAATTAGTTGTACGAAACAGTTGGATGAATAGTGCACACTGTGCTGTCCCGTGTTGTACAGTACTGTAGCAAATGTACTGTAGTTTTTTTTTTTTTTTTTTTTTTTTTTTTTTTTTTTTTTTTTTGTGAAACTATGAATAATTTTTCTTAAATAAAAAAAATACAAAACTTGCACAAAAATATTTTATTATGCAGTTATTCATTTTTAAAAGAAAAAAAAACAAATTCGCGGCAAAGCGCGGGCTACCCCGCTAGTGTTATTTAAAGGGCAGTTTTGTTACTGTAGCACTGTTCATGCTACAGTTGGATGAACAGTGCTCAGTTGCAAAATAGTCCCTAAGGTGAAACTATCGTTGCAAGACAGGTCCTTCGGGGACTAACGATGCAACACGCCGGGGACTAACGATGCAATGCGCCGAGAATTTTAGAGACTTTTTACGTAAAAAAAACATATTATTTCTATAATTATTTTGTACCTAACGGATTTACAAAAATGGTCCTTCCAGTTAGGGATGGCAAAAGCACCCGAAACCGTCGGGAAAAACCGAAACCGAACCGGTTGGGTCGGGTTCGGGGGCGGGTTGGCGGGTTTGGATGCGGGTTTGGGTATTGATATAATTTTTTAGCCGGGTACGGGTTCTGGTAATACCCGTCCGATTACCCGTACCCTACACGTATCCGTTTACCCGAATTTATACCCGCTTTATTGATATTATAATTAACTAGAATATATATATGTATTATATTTAATTTCTTCCATTATATTTTTTTGTATACGTATCTCTATTACATAACATATTTTAGTCTGTACATGAATTAATCAAAAGCATTAAATCGTTTGATACTATATTCATTTTCTTTATCTTAAAAAAATGATTATATTAGGGTGTTCCTTTGTTTTTCGGTGGATTTTAGTGTCACTTAATGTTAATACCGTCATTTTGTCTATATATTATTCAATTGGGGATAACCGAAACCCGCGGGGAAACCCGAAAAACCGATGTATAATATTAATCGGGTACCTGACGGGTTTTGGGGCGGGTTTGGGTATGGATATTATAAACGGGTACGGGTACGGGTTCACTAAAACCCGACCCGTTGCCATCCCTACTTCCAGTTAGCTGTAAATAGCACCGTTAGTCCCCCGTTAGCGCTCTTTTGCAAATTTAGTCCTTAATAATTTTTTCCCCGATCATTTTATTTCGATTTTAGCTTAGACAAAACATTCTCGCAACAATGCGCGGGTATCTAATAAAGTTATAAACATTAGGTAAAAAAAATACAAAATTCTATTACAAACAATGTAAACCAAAAAACATAAAATGTACAAATACGATATTCCAAAACACGCCCGCAGCATCGCGCGGGTTTACCCGCTCGTATGTTTTAAAAACATACCTCAATAACTGTTTAAGTACTAGGATAACATAAATCCTATTAAAAAAAACTATTCAAAAAACGGTTAAATAACTGTTTTTATGGCGGGTAAAATTACAAGAATGAGATATTTGGTTTGAATTTACCACTTACATTTTTACCTTTAAGTACTCAAGTTAGATAGCTAGCATGTTTTATCTGATTTTTTTACTGATTTTCATATGATAAATATATATATATATATATATATATATATATATATATATATATATATATATATATATATATATATATATATATATATATATATATATATATATATATTAGACTCCGACCTTTCTACATCATAAGAATTACGCTTTTGGCCCTCCTACGATAAAACGTTAAGCTCGACCCTTGTAGTTCAATATTTGATTTTGGGTATACTTTGAGAAAATTGACCGTAGAAGAAGCTAGAAAATTAAATAAGTTACATACATGCCAATTTTCTTGTTGCAAATTAGTAGCTTTTAGTATGAGTATTGTAGTGTCGACGCTCTTGTTCTACATATTTAACCACAGTTTTCTTAGCTGAACTTTACCTAACTAATATGATACAATTTTCACCTTTCAAAAGCTCACTCTATATATTTAACCGATTGATAAACCTAAACTTGCTTGCAATAATCGATATACTAAAACTTTAATAAGAATTATACTATACATTCTTAACAAAATTATTTTTGCATTTTATCTTTAGGATAAGTTTGGCTTCACACTTCTCAAAAGAAACAACAACAACACCACCATTCTCACCAAAGTGAGATATGAGATTAAAAAATAAATAAATAAAAAATAAAATAAAAATCTTACAGAAAAAATATAAATAATACGCATTACTGCAAGATGTGTCTTTGGTGGAACTTGTTGCATATAGTTACCTTTTAAAAAAATAAGTATTCAATCCCACATGGATCAATGAAACAAATTCTTGCTACCTTATTATACATTAAGGTATACGTTTCATACATGTTGAGATAAGTTAATGTTGTTTGGTTAGTTATATGTCTATGGCTCAACAAGATTATCCTGTCTCAACTTTTTTCATTTTCATGTTACTATAATTAAATGAATTCTCAAACTTTTTTCATTTTCATGTTACTATAATTAATACTAAAATACAGTTTTGCATAACCACCCCGAATGTTATCACCTTTTTTGATTTGGAACTCTAAAGAGTTAAGCATAGAGATATAAAACCATAAATACAATAGTTTATGTTATTTCTGGATTTATATCTTAAGTAAATCAATTAAGCACATTAAAGCCAAAAATAAGATAATTTATAAACATCTCATCTCGATGAAATACGTACTAATCAGCATGAGGAGAAATTTTGAATATTTTACTTTACTCTCGAGGGGTTGTTGCTCTTTTCAGTTTCTAGTTTCTGATAAATGCAATGTATTTATCATATGTCTTTTAACTTAGTGGTCTCTAATATTTTGTGACATCGTTTTTTCAGTAAATAATTGTAGGTTCGAGTCATGTTTAACTAATACATGTGAGATAAATTTCTAATGTTGCCTTTTAAAAGAAATATGCATATATTGGAGAATAGTTTGTTGACTTTTAAAAGAAATGCACCGTATTTCTTTTTAAATTGATTTAAGTCAGTGAAAATAACGTATGAAATAGAAAGTTATCAAAGTATATGGATTGAAATCGTTGGGCCTTGTACATACATTATTTTTATAAAGTAGTCCGGCCCATTGACCATTATTATGTATACCACTTATTTTGTTGTATGATACTAAAGCCTGACCCATTAAACTATCAAATCAAAGGTCTCGAGTTCTTTTGAGAATCTTGTTTGCCTTGCAAAATACCAAATTAAATAACTTAAGAAACATAATTAAGAATAAAGATTAAAAAAAAGAGCTAATATTTAATTATCAACAGATATAATGTTTCAAACTGATGACACAAACGAAACACCTCAGCCTTAACATCTAAAATAATTTATGCAATAACCGCGAATCTAGTTTTGAACTTTTGATGAATAAATTAGATTGTGTTAATTCTATTTTTGGTTGGCTTTAAAATTTAAGAACCAAATCACACCATGATACCAATAATCAGTCTTCTTTAACTAAAACATATGAATGTATAGTCCTTTTTTTTTTTTTTTTTTGAATTTTTGAATCTAAATAAATTAGTATACTAGATTTACACTCCCCTAACTTTAAAAATGCAATATAGCACCCCACACTTGACAAAATAGATAAAGAGAAGAAGACACATGTATTTTACACCTTGCAAAATGATTTGTAAGCAAAATAATAGACATAAACATATGAGAAATGCGCAAACCACAAAACTATTAAAAAAAATATATTCACACAATGACATGTCATCTAACTTGCAATAGTCTTTCTTTTTTAAGACAAAAATATAAATAATATACATTACTGCAAGATGTGTCTTTGGTGGAACATTTTACCTACGGTTACTTTTTAAAAATAACTAGGTATTCAATCCAACATAGATAAAAGAAACAAATTCTTGCTACCTTATATACATTTGGGTATATGATTCATACATGTTGAAATAAAGTATATTGTTGTTGGGTTAATTATATGTCTATGTTCAAGTGAATAAACATAGTTATATTGTTAGCAAACAACATAGCTACCAATTCATAAACATAGTTATATTGTTAGCAGACAACATAGCTACTAATTCTCAACTTTTTTCATTTTTATGTTAGTGACTTTGATATATTATCAACGACTTTTTAACTTATTTTCACGTTAGCTACTTTGATATATTATATAACCGGTATGTTTGATCAAAACACTAAAAAAAATATTATCTTTTTGGAGGCACTTTATTTTGCATACTCTAATTTTAGTGCATACCAAAGGACAAATCCCCACCATCCATCTAGTTTGATCTAATGGTGTGGATTAACCTAAGATTAAATTGGGAAACATAAGTCCATGTTTTTTTTTTTTTTTTTTTTTCCTTTTCTTTGTCATTTTTATTATTCATTTTTTTTTCTTTTTCTCTTTTTTTTTTCTTTCTTTTTTTTTTCACGCTTGATTTTTTTTTTTCCTTTTTTGTTGTCTTTTTTTAAATGTTTTTCGTTTTTTTTTCTCTCTTTCTAATCCACGCTTTTTTTTTCTTCCTAATAAACGTTTTTTTTTTCGCTTTCTACATTTTCGTCTGTTTTAATACGTTTTCGTCTGTTTTCGTATGTTTTCGACCGTTTTCATATATTTTCGCCCGTTTTCTTACGTTTTCGCCCGTTTTCATACGTTTTTGTCCGTTTTCATACGTTTTCGTCCGCTTTCTTACGTTTTCGCCCGTTAACGTCTATTTTCATACGTTTTCATATGTTTTCTTACATTTTCGTTTGTTTTCATACGTTTTCGTCATTTTTCATACGTTTTCGTTCGTTTTAATACATTTTCGTCCGTTTTCTTTCATTTTCGTCCATTTTTCATATGTCTTCGCCCGTTTTCAGACATGTTTTTACGCTTTCATACATTTTCGTCCGTTTTCATACATATTCGTCCATTTTCTTATGTTTTCGTTCGTTTTCATACATTTTCGTCCGTTTTCTTTCGTTTTCGTCCATTTTTCAAACGTTTTTGTCCTTTTCATACATGTTTTTACACTTTCATACGTTTTCTTCCATTCTCATACATTTTCGTTTGTTTTCTTACATTTTCGTCCATTTTTCATTCGTTTTCGTCTATTTTTAAATGTTTTTGGCAATTTTCATACGTTTTCCTATGTTTCTAAATATCACAAGTGATATTCTGAGTATCATAAATTATATTCTGAATATCACAAGTGATATTCTGTGTATTCTAAATATCACGAGTTATACTATGAATATCACAAGTGATATTCTGTGATACTCAGAATATCACAAGTGATACTCAGAATATCACAAGTGATTTTCTGTGATATGCAGAATATCACAAGTGATACTATGGTACCGCAAATGATATTCTGGATATCATAAGTAATTCTGTGATATTCAGAGTATCACAAGTGATATTCTGAATATCATAAGTGATTTTCTGAATTTGACAAGTGATATTCAACAAATGTTCGTAACATGAAAATCACAAGTGATATTCAGAAAATCACAAATGATAGATATTCAGAAAATCACAATTGATATTTAGAATATCACCATTGATATTCAGAAACATTTCGTATCCGTAATCTTTCGTTTTCGTCCATTTTTCATACTTTTTTGTCCGTTTTCATACGTGGTTTTACGCTTTCATACGTTTTTGTCTGTTTTCATACGTATTCGTCCGTTTTCTTACATTTTCGTCCATTTTCTTATGTTTCTGAATATCACAAGTGATTTCTAAATATCACAAGTGATATTCAGTGATATCTAGAATATCACTTGTGATTTTCTGAATATCACTTGTGATATTCTGAATAGCACTTGTGATATTCTGAATAGCACTTGTGATTTTCTTATGTTTTCGTCCGTTTTCATACTTTGTCCATTTTCATATGTAATAGTCCATTTTTTTACGTTTCCGAATATCACAATTGATATTCAGAATATCACTTGTTTTTTTCTGAATATCAATGGTGATATTCTAAATATCACTTGTGATTTTCATGTTACAAAACATTTGTTGAAAATCACTTGTCAATTCAGAAAATCACTAATGATATTCAGAATATCACTTGTGATACTTTGAATATTACATAATATTACTTATAATATCCAAAATATCATTTGTAGTACTCATAGTATCACTTGTGATTAACTGCATATCACAGAAAATCACTTGTGATATTCAGAATATCACTTGTAATATTCTGAATATCACAGAATATCACTTGTGATATTCAGAATATAATTTGTGATATTCAGAATATCACTTGTGGTATTTAGAAACATATGAAAACATTTGAAAATTGCCAAAAATATTTAAAAAAACAGACGAAAACGAATGAAAAAATGGACGACAACGTATGAAAGTGTAAAAACATGTACGAAAAGGATAAAAACACGTCTAAAACGGACGAAAACGTATAAAAAATGGACAAAAACAAAATAAAATGGACGGAAACGTATGAATACTAAAGAAAATCACAAGTGATATTCTGAGTATCACAAGTGTTATTCTGAGTATCACAAGTGATATGCTGAATATCACAAGTGATTTTCTGTATATCACATGTGATTTTCTGAATATCACATGTGATATTCTGAGTATCACAAGTGATATTCTATGATATTCTGAGTATCACTTGTGATATTCGGAAAATCATTTGTGATATTCTATGATATTCAGAATATTACTTATGATATTCAGAATATCACAAGTGATATTCTGAGTATCACAAGGGATATTCTGAATATGGATGAATACGGACAAAAATGCAAGAAAATGGACAAATACGTTTGAAAACGGACGAAAACATAGGAAAATCATAAGTGATATTCTGAATATCACTTGTAAGAAAACGGAATAAAATGTATGAAAATGGACGAATACATATGAAAACAGATGAAAACATTTTAAAACGGACGCGAACGTCTTAAAATGGACGAAAACGTAAAAAACGGACGAAAACGTATGAAAACATGCAAAAACGTCTGAAAACGGACGAAAACATTTGAAAACATATAAAAATTGACAAAAACAGACGAAAACGTTTGAAAAGAGACGAAAACATATGAAAGCGAAAAAAACGTGAATTAGAAAAAAAGTGAATTAGAAAAAAGACAAAAAAAAAAAGGAAAGAAAAGAAAAAAAAGGAGTTGTAAAAAAGAAAAAAAAAATAAAACGTGAATTGGGAAAAAAGCAAAAAAAAAAAAAAAAAAAAAAAAAGGGAACGTGAATTGGTAAAAAAAAAAAGCAAAAGAAATCAAAAATCAAAAAATAAATAAATAAAAACGTGAACTGGGCAAAAAGCAAAAAGAAAAAAGAAAAAAAAAAGGGAACGTGAATTTGAAAAAAAAATAAATAAATAAATAGATAAATAAAAAATAAGAGATACAAAAAGAAAAAGGAAAAAAAAAAACATGGACTTAGGTTTTTAGGGTTTAATCTTAGGTTAATCCCCACCATTAGATCAAACTAAATGGATGGTGGGGATTTGTCCATTGGTATGTAACAAAATAAGGGTATGCATTTGAATTTTCCTCGTCTCTTTGACTTGTCTTACTTATGAAGCCACCGTAATGCCTTCCAAAATTTCAATGTCTGATTTTGGGTATGCTTAAAGAGAAATGACTATAGAAGAAGAAAACTAAATATGTAACATACTTGTCAACTTTTTTTTTTGGTTGCAGATTTGTACTTGAGTCAAAAAGTTATACGAGCACCTCATAAACATGCCATACATCGAACAAGCAAATCATAAAATTTTATATTTGCCTATTACTTTCCCCCGAACCGTGCAGGGATGCTCTTGTTCTACATATTAAACACAATTTTCTTAGACGAACTTTACGCAACCAAGATAGAATTTTCAACTTTCAAAAGTTGACTCGATCAGTCTTTATATTTAACCAATTTTCTTTAATACGTCATACTATCTTTGAGTCAGTACTTATGGCAAACATAAACATGCTCGCAATCGACTATAGTATGGATATAATAAAACTTAATCAAAATTATACTATACATCAACGTACATTCTTACAAAATTATATTTGCATTTAATATTCATGAAAAGTTTGGCATCACATTTCTTAACTGAAACATGAATAACATTAATCCCGCCGAGAATTTGTCAAAAGAAACATAATTCAAACAAAAACAAACATGAATTAAATTCAATCCCACATGGATCTAAGAAGCAAATTCTTGCTACGTTATATACCTTGGAGCAGTGACGGACCCAGGGAATATAGATGTGGGGGGCAAATTTTTTTTTTTTTTTTTTTTGACAATAACAATAAAATACGGAAAAAAAAAAGATCGTAATGATAAATCTAGTATTTTTACTTAGAGATGAATGATTTATAAGGCTTTAGAGCATTAAATGTTAAGTTTTAGTATGTGGGTGGGGGGCAATTTGAGTTTTGGGTGGGGGTCACTTTTTAAAAAAGGTCAAAATTTTAAAAAAATTACGCTAAAATTTCAACTTTTTCGGCTAGCCGTGGGGGCACCGGACCCCATAATTATACACTAGGTCCGTCCCTGCCTTGGAGTATATGGTTCACATAAGTTGCAATATAGATAAAGAGAAAGATGTGTCTTTCATTTTTAAGAATAAAACATAAATATATATTACTGCAATATGTGTCTTTGGTGGAACATTTTACTTTACCTTTAAAAAAACTAACTTTTCAATCCCACATGGATCAAAGAAACAAATTCTTGCTACCTTAGAGCTCTAGGTGTAGTGAAGAGGCTAAACCTCTTCATTCGGGTCTCACCCCTGTCACATCATCAAACACCTCAACTTCAACTAACCGCAACAAACCTCCCCTCACCAAACAACAAACCTCAACTTCCCTATTAAGGCCCCACCTCTTACACATTTATTTTTTTATTCATTTCATTAAATAAATTAAATTAATTTCACAAATACTAAAAAATAACAAAACATACTAATTTTATTTCATCAAATAAAAAAGTTACAATACTAATTTTGTTCATTGAACTTTTCTGTTACAACTTGCCAGAAAGGTCCTTCGCTGGCATGGAATTCGTGAACGTTTTGCCACATCTCGGCTAGCCAGCATTCTTCATCAATAGACCAACGAGTTGCCATTGTGAATTTTTTTGAAAGTGAAGTGTGTGCAAAGTTGTATGATAATGTATGGTTTATATAGGAGTCTATAAACTTTTAAGATTCATTTTATTGAATCATAGTTTTTATTATCGTATGGTAGTTTATGGTTTTTAATTTCCGTTTCTAAGTTTAATGTTGTTATCGTATTTGTAAAATAATTGTATGTTGGTTCAAGTTATTTTAATCCTATGTTTAATATAGTTGTATTATTCAAAAAAAACATACGTATAAAAACATACATATATATATATATATATATATATATATATATATATATATATATATATATATATATATATATACATTTTACAAATAAAAACATACATATACATATACATTTTACAATTTCACTATTCAAAGTCAAAAAAAAAATAAATAAAAAGAAACGAAAGTACATGCATGTCAGAGTTTCCATCTCGTCGTCACAACGGGGAGTTTGGCTATGGGGAGGAACGGCGAGCCCCTCTTGGTGTAGTGAAGAGGAACGGCTCGCCGTTGACGACTCCACGTCGGACAGCGAGCATGCCTTCTTCGACTACACCTAGAGCTCTTATATACATTAGGGTATACGTTTCATACATGTTGAAATAAGTATATCGTTGTTGGGTTAATTATATGTCTATGTTCAATTGAATAAACATAGGGTTATATGTTGCCCAAACAACATAACTACCAATTCTCAACTTTTTTCATTTTCATGTTAGTAACTTTGATATTTTATCTAACTACTTTTTAACTCATTTTCATGTTAGTAACAGTACATTTTTCGCTAAATGTTAATATCAGGTTGGTCACTCACTAGGCACAATAAGTGAAAGGCAATATGCTTAAACCAATTTAGCATCCCTCTAACGCTGCGTTCTCGAGTTTGTTTTTGAAAGGAAAAGAAAGAATATGAAAGGAAATAGAAGAATTACTGTGTTCTCGTGTTTCTATCAAACAGAAAAGAAATGAAATAGGAAGGATTTGATAGGAAAATTAAGAGGTTTTTTCCTTCCAAATTTTCCGCCCAAATATGGGCGGATTTGAAAGGAAACAAATTTACACCTAAACTATTTGTTATAAAATAAGTTATATAACCTTCATTATTTTATATATCTTTTGTTATAAATGTATTTCTATGTTTAAAAAAGCATAACTATAATTTTTTCTTTCTTTTCCTCCTAACTCAAGAACACGACTTTGTTTATTTTCCTTCCATTTCCGTTCATTTTCTTTCAACTCGAGAACATGAAATATAAATGCAACTTTCTTTTCTTTTCACTTCTTTTCTTTACTCTTCTTTACCTATCATTTATATTCCTACAAAGAAAAACTCGAGAACAGAGCGTAAGTAAAGTGTCCGCCTTTAATGAAAAACACGACCATATTCGCCAAAGACCGGGTCTATCTATAAAACTACATTATTAAAAATTAAAAACATAAAAAAGAAGAAAAAAATAAAAGTATTAGATGCATCGCTTCCACTCTTTCTCATCTTTTTCTTTCTTTGGTTTCCTTTGTTTAAATGCTAAAATACCTTTCTCTTTTTCTTCTTTTTTATTCTGGTTCTTTCCACCTTGAGAGAAAATGGCAGATTCTGTTTCCCTTTTTACTAATTATATATCATGTAAATAAAGTAGTGTTTGATTTATTATCTAAAAGAAATCTTATATGATTGTTGGCTTAGTAATATAACTTCTCAGCTTATATGCAAACAAGTTCAGTACATGCAATGAGAATGGATTGTAGATTCAAATGTTACAACTTTTGTTAGAATTTTGGGTGAGTGTGGGAGTAATAATCCTGATATATTCTTTGGATCGTGTTGAGATTACTTTCAGATTGAAGTATTTCGACCATATATGTCTTGGGTATCACGAAATCCCCAATTGAATATTCAGAGAACAACACTTTGTTTCTAAGACAAAAGAAATCAAAGCAATACACAGAAAGTTGTTATATCTGTTCTGTTATGGAAGAGATCAATATATAATGGAAATACATAATCGAAAGTGAGTTAAAACGGTTGGCGGGAGGGGTCATATCTGTTTGGGAAAAGAGGTGACTTTTGGTGGAAAAACTATTTGGAATGAAAACGGGTAATACCAGAATCCTAAAAACCGTTTAGGTTTAGAGGTGTTGCCCTCGACCCCAGCCTGCTCACCCGGGAGCGGGACCCCAGCAAGGGGCTCTGCCCCTTGATCCCCGCTCTTTGGTCGTAGCGACATCAAGCTAGCTAGAACAAGTGTGCACTCCGCACCTCTTTACTCAAACTCAACTGTAAGCTAAATCTGATTAAGCCCTTAATCTTAAGTAAATCACAATTATATAAAAATATAAGTGATGACACTAAAATTACGAACGACTTTTAGACCCATGATCAAAAGATATCTCTTTAATTATATTATTGCAAAGGAGTAATTGTTTAATATACGTCGTTAAACATGTGATCACACTCAGTCATTGGATGCTTAATTCCTACATGAATGTGGTATCATTGGAGGATATATAATAATATATCTCTATTCTTTCGCATGATCCAAATTAAATCAAGTAAATACATTAAATAAAATTAAGCTTTAATAAAGATTGAACAGTAGCATCAATTATATTATCGAATTATTGTGAGATAGAAAAAATGACAATCATGAAATTAATCCAGGAAAATGGCATTTTCACTGTTTTGTGTACTTCTTTGTTTTTTAAAAGTGTGCATTTCGCTTTTTTTAAGACGTTTGGCGAGTTTAGTTAAGGGAAAACATCCTTCTTTTTTCATTAAATAAAAAAAAAAGAAAAAGAAAAAAACTTAGTACAAAACAAAGAAAACTGGAGTTGTGTTAGAAGCTAGTTTTTTCTCTAAAATTTCCGGATAAAATGATTTTTTTTTTTTTTTTTTTTTTCTTTTTTAACATAACGAGGAAATCTACAAAACATATTTTTGACGTTTTCCTTATTTCTTCTGTAAACCCAAAACACTCTTCCTTATCTAAAAATAAAGGGATAATTCCATATTTACCCAATCTAAACATGAAATTGTCATATATACCCAAAATACAATTTTTGATAGCATGATGTACAATGCACTTAAAGCATGTTTTGGGTAAATATGACATTATCATGTTTTAGTTGGGTAAATATGGAATTGCCCCAAAAATAAAATAACAAAATCAACTAAACGTTTTTCTCTAGATTTTCATCTCGATCTTTCCTGAAGATAGAAAACCCCTCAAAATTCTTACAGAATTAAAGAAAACTACAAAATTCTTCTTTCAACTAAAGGCACTCATGCATGTTTCTCATTTATTACATAGAAGTCAATTTCTCATTAGATTGTAAACCTATAATGGGTGTATATATATGTGGATACGGTACGTCTGTCCATGTTTTTATTACTCTTGTCGAAATAATTGATTACACTTCATGGAACCCAATTAAGTTTTCATTTATATTTGTAGATAAAATATACTGTAGTTTATACAAACTAAGACACATGTGTGGTTGAAAGATTTGCTAGCAACGCAAATAGATACCATTTTGTCTCCTTTATTGCCACCATGCTCTTGTTCTACATATTAAACACAATTCTCTTAGATGAACTTTATGCAACCCATATGTACAATTTTCAACTTTCAAAAAACTGGCTCACTCTTTATAATTAACCAAATCGCTCTAATACATCTCACTATCTTTCGGTCAGTACTTATGACAAACCCAAACATGCTTGCAATCGAATTTAGTATCCACTATCCATAGACTAAAATGTAATAAATTATATTATACATTCTTAACAAAATTATAATTTTATATTCATGAAAAGTTTGACATCACATTTCTCAAAAGAAACAGCAATAACATCAATCCTGCCAGAGCGGGTATTAGCATTTCCTGAAAGAAACATATTTCATAACAAAAAAAATAAAAAATAAAAAAATAAAATAAAATAAAATAAAATAAAATTATATACATTACGTCAAGATGTTTTTGTACAACTTTTTGCCTAGTTGCTTTTTTTGAAAAACAACGTTTTCAATCCCACATGGATCAAAGAAACAACATCTTGGGACTTTATATACATGGGAGTATATGGTTCACACATGTTTAAATAAGTATATTGTTGTGGGTTCGATATACATCTCTAGTTGATAAAAACAAAAGACCTGTATACACGGGCCTATAACATAGTATGAGTTCTCACCTTTTTTGACTTTATTTTGTTATTTTCTTGAATCGTAACAACCCTAGATATCTCAATAAAACACGTAATGATCAGCATGTCTCATCTCAATGGAACACATTGCTCTTTTGTGTTACAAATAAATGCAATATATTTATCAAAGGGTCTTATAACTTAGAGGTATCTCGTATTGTATATGATTGGTCTTCAATAAAATAATTATGGGTGCAAGTCTTCAAATTTTATAACTAGTATGTTTGATCAAAACACTCAAAAGTTATTATCTTTCGACTTGTGTTAATAATGAAGCCATCGTAATAGTTTCGGAAATTTTATAAGAACATTTGGTGGCTTTAGTAATTAAGTAACTTGGTAATACAAGGATGTGGGTAGTTCAAAAGAGGAAAGAGAAAACCAGGATGGTATGTCCGGATTTTATATTGGTGAGACCATTGGGGTTGATTGCTAATTTGTAAGCCTAGCTTTTGAACCAATCATTATTTTTAGTTCTTTTGACTTCAAAACCCAAACAGGCCCTAAATATATATGTTACAATTTACATACCTGTCAATTTTTTATTTTTATTTTATTATTTTATTTATTTATTTATTTTTAATTTGTAGCTTTTGGTACGAGTATCCTATTCTAGTATTTGAAGTCTAAAAAATTATACGAGCACCTCATAAACATATCATACATCGAATAAACAAATCATAAAATTTTGTATTTGCCTATTTTCCCCGCAAAACCGTGCATGGATGCTCTTGTTCTACATATTAAACACAATGTTCTTAGATGAACTGTACTCGACCAATATGATACAATATTTAACTTTCGATCCTTGGCTCACTCTTTATATTTAACCAATTCCTCTAATACGTCTCACTATCTTTCATTTAGTATTTATGACAAACCTAAACATGCTTGCAATAGAATTTAGTATAGATAGACTAAAATGTAATCAAAATTATACTATACATTCTTAACAATATTATCTTTGCATTTTATCTTGAGGATAAGTTTGGCTTCACACTTCTCAAAAGAAACAACAACACTATTCTCGCCAAAGCGATATATGAGATTTTAATTATCACAAAAAACATAAATCATACATAAAAACATAAATAATATGCATTACGCCAAGATGTGTCTTTGGTGCTTTGCCTATAGTTACCTTTTCAAAAAACTAAGTTTCGAATCCCACATAGATCAAATAAACAAGTACTTGCTACTTTATGTACATTAGGATATATGGTTCACACATGTTGAAATGGGTATATTGTTGTGTGTATCTTTAGCTTGGTCTCATTGGGTGTTGTGTTTTTGAGCATGTCCAAAACACATAGTTTTTATATCGAATGGTGGATCATGAGTTCATGACCACTCTTCCATGTACGTAAACTCTTATCATTTTTTATTTTATTCACCGGGTATAATCCCTTTACCAAAAAAAAATGGGTATATTGTTGTGGGTATCTTTAGTTGAGAAATTCAAAAGATTTGTATCGGGCCAGACAAAATATGTACGAGTTCTCCACTTTTTTATATTTTTATGGGTTATTTACACATATAGGTAACGAACTTTGAAAAATTTCTCATGTTAGGTAACAAACTCTCGAAAATACTATGTTAGGTAACAAAGCTTTGTGAAACCGGCTAACTTAGGTAATATTACCGGATGTGTTTTTGGGCCCACATGTGACGTCATTATTCAGTAATATCACCCTCCCCCTATTTATACCCACCCCCTTCACACACCCAACCCTAATTTCACACACACCAAATGCAATGGACCAACCACCATCACCACCGCCGATCGTGATTCGCTCCGTCTTCGCACACAACCTCCACTCCGAATTCAACCTCATCTCCTCCATCATCGGCGACTATCCCTTCGTCTCAATGGACACCGAGTTCCCCGGCGTCGTTGTCCATCCCGTCACCGACTCTTTCCGTAGCCAAATCCTAACGATCATTACCTTTTCACAGCCACACGACATTAATTCGACCTTATATCACCATTCACGAACCTGCTACCATCCTTATAGGTCCACATAAACAAAAAAACGTAACTGATCCCACCATGTTTCTCCACAACGATTCAAACTTCACCCTTATTTCTCCTTGCACAAGCGACCACACAAGACTCAATCAATCAAACAAGTACCGTAGCTTAAACATATCTTCATGGTCTCTTAAATGAGCCCTCGGGTAGGTTTTTGTTTGTTTGTCATTTGTTACAAGATCAATGAAGTATCAAACTGAGGTCTTGTGTTGTCTTTATCAGTATGAATCATATAATAGATTGTAGTTTTGGGTTTTGTAGAAAATTGTTATATTGATGACGTGAGTTGAAGTGGGTTAGAGACTTAGATATGATATTGAAGTATGAATGGGGATGATTTAGTTGTTAATTTGGCTGTTGACTTTTCTTATCATCATTTCATTTCATTTTTTTTTTTTTTTTTTTTTGGGGGGGGGGGGGGGGGGGGGGGGGGGGGACTGTAAAGGATTGTTAAGTCAAACAGTCAATCCATGATGACAAATGGTCAAAAAAAATTGTTAACCGGCTACAACCGGTCATGAGTTGCGACATGTGGCAAAATTACTTAACATTGAACGAAGTACAAAGTTTTGTTACCTAACATGGTATTTTCGAGAGTTCATTACATAACATGAGAAATTTTTCAAAGTTCATTACCTATATGTGTAAATAACCCTATTTTTATACTAGTATTTCATATCCGAGTACTAAAGTTTGAACTTTTTCATATTTTTATAAGAGTTAATTACACATATAGGTAACGAACTTTTACAAATTTCTAATGTTAGATAACGAACTCTCAAAAATATTAATATAACCAACCAAACTTATTGAAACCGTCAATGTTAGGCAATATGTGCTATTTTTGCAACTTGTAACCGGTGCAACCGATTACCATTGTACCACGTCATTTTCTCTACATAAACCAACCAAATCAAATCTGATACATCCAAATCAAACCGGTTACCATAACAATAGCCAACTCAAAAAACAACCAAATCCCATTATCCTCTTCGATTAAACACAAACACAAATCAGATACATCCATATAAATAGTACAACCAAGTTCAATTTTCTCTACATAAAAACAAATCCCATAACAATAGCCAACTCAAAAAACAACCATTATCCTGATCTTTACCATTAACTTACGGTTTGATATGTTGATGTTTTTTTTGCAGAAATTCATTGTGGTTAACTGTTAGTGCAAAAAGTGTGGCTGAGTTAAGACAGAGCTTAATCTGCGTTGGGCCGACCTTGATGGGTCGTCTGTCGTATGGCTCATGCACTAATCCAAGTGATAGATCGAATTCCTGCACAAGTAAAAACACACCATTACCTTATCGTGGGGACGGACCCCACGATTAAGCTCCGGCGTGAGAATAAGTACTCATGTCGTTAGAGAAATATGTGTGTATTGGGATGAGTGAGAAAATCATACCTCGAAAGTGCGAGTCGAGGTTACCTTTTATAGGCAGTCGAAATACTAGGGTTCCCTAGTATTTCGCATGTTGTTGCAGTGGCCGGTGTAGGACCCATGTCGGGCAAGGGTCCACAGCTTAATCGATAATTGTGGATGAAGGTCATCTTTTAGGTCGGAGGCCAGTCCGTAAGCTTACTTTGGAAGCGTTGCTAAGATAGTCCGCGTCTGTTGTATGTCCGAATTGTGCCATGCTCGTGGCTTGGGCTGTAGTTATATCCGGTTTGTTGGGTCGGGGCCCAGTTTATTTGTTCATTGGGGCGGGGCTCGGTGTTTAGACAGTGTTGGGTCGGAGCCTAGTTTGTTTGTAGGGTCGGGGCCCGGTTATGTATGACGCGGTCCAGGCTTAGTTTGTATGAGACATTCTAGTCACGTGTGTATGATATAGTCCAAGCCCAGTGGGCCTGATATCCGTACTACACGTCATCATTAACAAAGCAGATTCCGACGACACCAGCAGATTCCGGCGGCACAAATCATTAAAATACCTCTTAAAAAAATCCCACTTTTAACATTCAAGAATCACATCAAATCGTTATCCTACAAAATAATCAAAACCCAAATGGCAGACAATCGTTTATTCCTAAATAAATTTCGCAGTCGCCGAATCAATAAGTTGACAACAACAAATTTTCTGACCAACTCAAACAAGCATCTTTAGACATTAAACAGAGTGTATCTTATTTATCCATTTGTTTGTTTACATCTTCAAAAGGTTTTTGACCCGACAAAAGAAAACCTTTTATGATCAAACGTGGGTTTGTGTTCTCGTTCGAGCATCATGGAAATAAATATTTGACACCGAAACCACAACTCATTCATCTCCGGCGACGCTTATTTTAATGCGGCATCACCAGAACTGATACTCTGTTCGTCGGAGAAACATTCGGTGGAGAATACACCGGAACTGATACTCTGTTTGTAACATTCCAATCTTTTCAGGTACTAAACTTGTAACAATTTCCTACCAGGGACTAAAGTTTCCAAAGTGTGAAACTTAAAATTATTATAACCTGGAAAACGTACAGAAACATCCAGACACTCTAACTCACGACTCATACACATCTCCCTCTTGTGATCTAGGGTTTTGATTCCAAGTTGATTTAGAGCAAGTTTGAAGCAAGATAATACCTTACCTAAGTCTAGAAACGCATAAATTAAGGTTTCCTGATGCGTGGGAATCGCACCTTGCTTTACCTCTCGAGGGATCTCGAGAAGCTTACAACCACCACCAGGCAGTGTACCTGATCGTTGTAGTATAGTATAGTGACAAGTACCGGGGGATTGATCGTTCAGCTTAGGAATAGTGTCGCTAGGATTAGAAAACCTAATTAATAGTTCTAGAGGTGAAAGATGATTATTTTTGTATTTTTATATTTTTATGAAAGCAATTAAAATCTCGGGTTTTGAAGGAGTGGGCGGAATTAGTTGCTGTTCAACTAACCCAAAGCTATTATATAATTAAAATAAAATAATGAAAATGAAATTAAACTAATTAAACTAAGGTTGTGAGCAGTAATTGGAGAAATTGTGTTTACTTAGACTTCATTACTCCCTAGATATCTTTTACATGTTAATTACTTGTTACACTTGTATGAATGACGGATTGTATTCCTTAATACCATTCGTGGGGTGGCATACATAACTCCCCAACTCTATGAGCTCTTATCTCCTCCTACACCATGACCCAGCACAACTATAGGGATTGTAAACAGTGGCTCATGCATTAAATACAACCAATAAAGACCTAGTACGCCTCGGTTCATGTTTCTTAAGACGTTCAAGCATGTTATCATTTGGAGATCTGCCAGTTTTCTTAAGCCTAACATATAAATCATTCATTCAAAACAAGAATAGACAAGTAATCAACACATAATCAACATCTAGGTTTCATTAGATCTAAGCAAACACAAGAGAGATCTAGCCTAGCATAATGGAATTGAGACAAGAACAAGATATAAACAACCAACACATAGACATATTGATTGAATTGAAAGTACACTTATCTCAATTACAATGCAAGGTCTCAAGGGTTTGGAACCCTTGAAAAACCTGTAAAAGAGGCACCAAAATCGTCTTTAGGGTTTCACCAAAACTTCTCTCCCTTTTTTATGAAAAAACTAGAAAACTATATATAGGAAAAACAGTCTGACGGCGTCAAGAGTAAGTTTTGACGCCGTCACCTCGCCGCCATATACTTCCTCGGACGGCCTTGATTCACTTATGACGGCCTATGTGACGCCGTCACCACCCACGTTATATTAATTTTGCCACTTTGACGCCGTCACCAGTACGTCTGACGCCGTCACCACCTTCGATATTTAATTCTTCATGTCTGACGCCGTCAAGCTGATGGTCTTGACGCCGTCACCTTGTATTTCCAGCATGCAAATTAGGTACTTAGCCGTTTTCTTCACTTTTATGCTCCAAAAACGTCCAAAATAGCTTCTTTTCCAGAATTCACTCTCCAAACACCTAAAATCACAAAAGGAACGATTTAGGGCAATATTTGATCAAATAAAGTTGGATTCGGGCTTAAATGACCCCCTAAAAATGGATCATTTTTCGCCTCATCATTTCCACAACTCAATTTAAGGTAAGGAACATATCTTAATTTCATGTTAGTATGTTATGGCTTCCTAGTTGTGGGTAAAGCATAAAGTTCATCTCTTTATGCCAATTATGGGGTTATTGTAGAATTTTGCATGCTTATGTGAAATTATAATTTTTGAGAAATCACCAAGTACACTATTAATCATGTGGAATTGGTTAGAAAAGTGATGGATACCTTATTAAGGTGTTATAACACCATTTTGTGGTGTTAATTTTCAGTAACCATGTTGGTGTGGTTATATAAGCCACGAACCAAACACCCCCTTATGGCTTATCTATCCTTTTAGTGCTTACTATGATAAGCTTAGTTATGTTCTAAATAAGCTCCATGTAATTTATGTGTTCCTAGGTTATAAGAGTTAGCTGGGGACATCTTTAAGGGAACTCGTGTTCTATTCAAGCGTTTTCGAGGTGAGTAACATATTTAAGCATAGAAACGGGTCTTTGGTAACCCGTTAGTGTGCCACTTTAATTGTGGTATTCATGTTAAGGTTCATGTATTTTATTTGAGTTACAAGTTCATAGTGTTACAATTATACGTTATGTGCCTAAATGAGTTACTTGTAGTATGTTTATATGTGAATTATGCTAGACGGATCAAAACAGCCCCGAATGACCCGTTTGGGTTTAGTTATGTGATTTTAACTCTATTTCCACGATACTACTTGTATAGCGTCCTAAGTGGACGACACATGTTATTATGTCATCACATGCTCTGATAAAGAACCTAGACATCCTTAGTGGATGACCGAGCCTTTATTAGTGTCTCATCTCGTTAAATGGGACTTAGACATCCTTTGTGGATGATCAGTGTGTATAAGCGGCTCAAAGTCATGGAATATATGACATAGACGTCCTAAGTTATATGGAACCAATTTGGGTTCACACCGTCCTTAGCGGGCGACTAGTATATAATAACAAGCAAGTACTCAGTGTTTACGAAGCAACCATAGTATTATGCCATGTTACGATTAGTATCTTTTATATGTTTGCTCACTAAGCTTTTGCTTACGTTGCTTTGTTATTTTTATTATAGGTAAAGCTAGTGGTAGTGCAATCAAAGGTACGAAGACCGAGAACTAGAACTCGATGAAATACTTGGGTATGGAGCCTTTTTCCCTACACGCTCTCTTACCAAGAAACGCCCTAGGTTGTATGCTTTTGTGTACGAACATATAAACTCATGGTTATGTAATGATCAAGTAGTTAAGTAGTTCTTTATAGTTCAAGGTGTTTGGCACAGAGTTATTCTTGTCCATATTGACCCATTTTGATCATGTACGGGTCAAAGCAAATGATATATGTTATGTACAATTTTATATGTTAATATAAGTCTTGGTGTTATATTAAGTTGGTCTATTTATAATAATAATAATAATAATAATAATAATAATAACTAACTGGCATTTCACTGTTCAGATGAGATGTTTTGTGGGTTATGTTTGATGTTGGATATCTGTTTTTCTAGATCTGAAAAAGTTAGGATGATAGTGTATGAAAAAGTTAGGAACTGAATTGTGTTTGATGTTGGATATGTGTAGAGTTCACTAATTAAATGAGTGGAACAAAATGCAATAATATTTGTATGAATCGCGGTCATAAGTGGTCCAATAAGTTAACGTGATACCCAAAACGGTCATATAGCTTAACATTGACGGTTTCAATAAGTTTTGTTGGTTTTATTAATATTTTTGAGAGTTTGTTACCTAACAGTAGAAATTTGTGAAAATTCATTACCTACGTAAATAACCTTTTTTGTAACTTTGACTTCTCAACTTTTTATATTTTCATATTACTAAAGTAATAAAGTTTGAACTAATAAAAGACATTTTTTTTTATCGTAACAGCCCTAGATGTTGTCACATTTCGTGATTTGCAACATTAAAGGATATAAAATCAAAAATAAAATAGTTTATGTTTTCGGGTTCTATATTGAAAGTGGATAAATTAAGCACATTAAAACCCAAAATAATACAATTTATAAACATCTCATCTCCAAGGTTTTGAAACCCGGGTCGACGCGGCCGGGTTAACCGTTTCGACCAGTTCTGGCCGAAAAAACGGGTCAAAACAACTCGGGTTTTTAAAACCAGGTTAACCGGTTTGACCCGCCGGGTTTTGAGTGACCCGGGTCAACCCGGTTCTCGAAACCCGGCCGGGTTTCATTTTTTCAAAAAAATTTAATAAAAACCCGGGTTGACCCGGCGGTCGAACCGGTTGGCCCGGCCAAAAAAATTAAAAAATAATAAATTGAAAACCGGGTTGACCCGGCGGTCCAACCGGTCGAACCGGTGTCCGGTGACTCGACCGGGTCGATTTTGATCCCGGTTTTCAAAACATTGCTCATCTCAATGAAACACGTAGTAATCAACATGACCAATTTTGAATATTTTACTTTACTCACTAGAGGTTGTTGATCTTTTCTGTTCCAATTTCCAAATAAATGCAATGTAATTTTATATGTTTTTTTACGTTTTCAAACATTTTTATATGTTTTCATCCGTTCTTATGAGGTTTCATTTTTATACGTTCTCGTCCATTTTTATACGCTTTTATCCGTTCTTTTACGTTTTTCTAACGTTTTCGTACATTTTATCCGTTCTTATACATTTCCTTATGTTTTTATCCATTCTTATACGTTTCCTTACGTCTTCACACGTTGTTATCCGTTCTTATACGTTTCCATCCATTTTTATATGTTTTTGTCCGTTTTTATACGTTTTCTTTCATTTTTTTACGTCTTCGTCCGGTTTTATACGTATTTGCCCGTTTTCTTATGGTTCGTCTGTTTTTATATCTTTTCGTCCATTCTTTTATGCTTTTACACGTTTCCGCCCGTTTTCTTACGTTTTCGTTGATTTTTTTATGTTTTCGTCTGTTTTTATACATTTTCGGCCGTTTTCTTACGTTTCTGTCAGTTTTTTATGTTTTCATCTTTTTTAATGTTTTTATATGTTTTCGGTCGCTTTCTTATGTTTTTGTCTGTTTCTATACGTTTTTGTCCTTATTTTTACACTTTTTTGTTTTTTTTTAAGTTTTTGCCTATTTTCTTACAACATTGATTGGTTTTTTACAAACAAAAACAGAAAAAAGTGTATAAAACAGATGAAAATGTATTAAAATGGATGAAAGTTTATAAAAATGGACGAAAACGTATAAAAATAAATGAAATCGTATAACAATGGATAAAAACGTATAAAAATAAATGAAAACCTATAGAAATACATGAAAAGTTATAAGAATAGACGAAAACATAAGAAAACAGCTGGAAAGAGATAAAAACGGACAAAAGTATAAAAAATAATGGACGAAAACATAAAAAAATATAAAAACGTAAAAAAACGGGCGAAAACATATAAAGACAGAAGAAAACGTAAAAAAATGGACGAAAACATGTAACAACAGACACAACCATAAGAAAACGGACAAAAACGTAAAAAATAGACGAAAACATATAAATATGGACAAAAACATATAAAAATGGGTGAAAACATATAGAAACCGATAAAACTTTATGAAAACGGGCGAAAATGTTTAAAAATGGATGAAAACCTAAGGAAACATATAAGAATGGATAAAAAAACGTATGAAAACGTATAAGAACGGATAAAAATAGATGAAAACATAAAAAAAATAGACGAAAACATATGAAAGGGACGAAAACGTATAAAAACGGACAACAACGTATAATAATAGATAAAAACGGATGAAACGTATAAAAATGGACAAAAACGTATAAAACGGACGACAACGTATAAAAACGGATGAAAGCAAATAAAGACGGAAGAAAACGTATAAAAACGGAGAAAAACGGATGAAAACATAAAAAAAAACGGACGAAAATATATAAAAACGGATGAAACGAATAAAAATGGACAAAAACGTATAAAATGGACGAAAACATATAAAACATACGAAAACGTATAAAAACAGACGAAAACTTATAAACGGATGAAAACATATAAAAACGGATGAAAATGCAAAGTTAATGACTGTTAATACAATATAAAACCACCAAGGACAGTATATGCAATTTGGGACAAATTAGAAGGACGGTCTATGCAATTTACTCAGGTATTAAATATGCCACAGTTTTCAAACTTTTTATTTGGTTGCAGGTAAAGGATGTACCAAATCGACACAAAATATGAAAGTTCAATACATTAAGTTGAAAAAAAAAAGTTCACGTACCAAATCGATATATTTGAAAAAAAATCGTTGCTATTGAACAGCTTAATCCCTAAATGGCTAAATCATATAAGTGGATCTTCAACTTGTTCTTATTATTTATTACAGTAACACTTTGAAAGAGGCCATTGTCAAAAGCTAAATGGTAGATGATAAACAATACTGCAATTTATGCATAGTAAACAATATTGCAATTTTTCCCCATAAAGTTTAAAACAACTAAGAAATCATGATCACGTGCACTTATTTGGGTTGGTGACTGAGCCTTCCCAAAAGATCTAGCCCTAAATAATGAGCACATGCTCCGGTCACCTTTTAGCTAGGAATTGAGATTGAACGTATGACCTATTTCTCCAAAACCTTCTTTGATGTAACAATATTGCAATTTTTGTCAAATGCTAATTGGTTTCGTTAAATGTAAACTTTGAAAGAGACCATAAATAATGTAAATAGTATTGCAATTTCTTCATCGGTATTTCGAATAATAAGTATAATATAAACTATAATCATACATGAGAAATTACCAGTAACATATACTTAAGATACAATAGAAAAATCATAAAAGATTCTTTGTTACAATACACTTTTACGGATTTGTATGGTTTTACAATGACTCATATATAGTACAACGAAAAAACATCAAAACAATTAAAAATACAACCCGTCGCAAAGAGCGGGCAATGCATTCCTCGTTTAGGTCAAATGCTTTATTGGGTACAATTGTATGAATCTAGTCTCAAAGTAGAAAGTGTTGTTGAAAGGAATATGGAGATATCTATGTTTGAAGGCACATGCGATAGTGTTCGAGTTATGGTGAAACGAGTCCCTATCAAGAAGGAGGGTTGTAATGAGATAATTAATATCCATAGATTATGTGAGAACAAGAACATAGGCAGAATCTATGCAATTGAATCTGATAAAAGATGTCACTATATTGCCTTTGAAAAATGCTCTTACACATTGGAGGAATATCTAACGAATGACAAGACACGAAAGCTGGACTTGTTAAACTTATTAAGGTATAAATATGAACTTTCGTATTCTATGTTTGCTTGTTTTTTGATGTTCTTATAAAATCATAATTTTTTATTTATTTGTAAAGTAGGGCCATCATTAGTGGTTTAAGGTATTTGAATAGAAGATCAATCATACATGGAGACCTAAGAGCCATTAATGTTATGATAAAACTTGATGGTGATAACCTTACGATATAGATTTGCAGCCACGATAATTCCAAACAACTTGAAGATGGTAAGTTTATTTATTTGTTTGTTACTTATACGTCTAGTCTAATTTGTTGGTTATTTATGAACTCTTCACTGTTTTGATTTTTATTACATAATTGCATCTCAAGTCTAATTTGTTGCAACTGTCTTTTAAAAAAAAATAAATAAATAAGGATTGAATGTTACTCATTTTATATATGTTAAGTGTCATGTACATTTTTAAATTTTTTGGTGAAAACATTGTTATGACACTTATTTCATCAAGGAACATCGCTTGATTTTTTATGTTGGAAAGTAAACAAAATATTGAATTTTAAGTTTTAAAATGATATTTTAGGATTATATCTTACTTTTTTTTTTTTTTTTTTTTAGTTTTTTTTTTTACTTTTTTTTAGTTTTTTACTTTTAAGCAAAAACATTTTTGCTTTATATTAGTAGAGACTTATTTTGAGACAAAATTTTTTTAGGCTTCATCTTTAAGGTCTCGATACTTTAGTGCCTTAAAAAGGGATTTTATGTCTACAAACGATAAAAGAATAAATTTATTGAATAAATTTATTATTTGAGTTAAGATAAAACATTAGGATTTTTTTTTTTTTTTTTTTTTTTTTTTTTTTTTTTTTTTTTTTGCATAACATAAAATGATATATCCATGCCCTCGACTTGTTGCTGCTTGATCGTCATGCAACGCTTGGTATATACTAAGTCAATACCTTATGAGACAACCAACGATGTAAGCAACTAAAGGAAGGACATAAAATTTCAAGTGAGACAAGAAAATAAAGATATTCATAAGAGAAAATACAAAGTGTTTTAAGATTTGTTGCTCCAAATGAGGCAATATTTATACAAATGTTTAGTTTTTGCAACTGTACATGATGTTTCTATGATGTTCTTAGATGGAGCGTTCTTAGACTTGCTTTTCCACAATCTTACATAATCTTACATGGAGCCTTCTAAGGCTTTAAGTATAATGTAGATAGTTTTAGAATGGGAGTTGCTATAGCAACACTCTCTATAGTTTTAAAATCAATTTATATGTATATTTATTTGTAAAATGCATTACTTATTTATTTAAGTTTGTTCGCTTAGCATCTTGTAAAGAAACAAAAACGAACATGAACAAACAATTAAATAAAAAAAACAAGCATCGTTTCATTTCAGTTTTCGTATTAGGTTGTTTGTGATGAGCATTTTGACACTCTTTAAGTAACTAAGGGGAGAGAGAGAGAGAGAGAGAGAGAGAGAGAGAGAGAGAGAGAGAGAGAGAGAGAGAGAGAGAGAGAGAGAGAGAGAGAGAGAGAGAGAGACGTTGCCCAAAATTCCAAATAATCAACAGATAAAATGTTGCAAATCAATAACAACTAGGAGGACCTAGTGTTTACAAAAGATTTATCTGACAACCTTGAACATATTGAATTATTGATATCCATTTAAACTTTGATGAATGGACACAGTTGTGTGAGTTCTAATTTTAGTTAATGTTATATAAATCCAAAGTGAACATAAGATAATCAATTTTAGCAAAATATATATGAAAGTTATAATGCAGTATGTTACCTAACATGAAATTTGGTTTCATCTCGGTTAAGTTTATTACCATTAGTTATTACCATTACAAGAGGTCACGATTAAGGTTTATGTACAACTAATACTAGATGTTGAAATCAACAAGGAGTTCGGATGCTCATTTTCTTGTTTTATCAGAATGGCTCAAAGTATGAATTTTGCAAGATCGACAATCTCGTCCTTTTTCCTTTTCTTAGTTAAAAAACAGAGGTGCTATAAGTTCTTCTTTCAATCCAAATAAGAGAACAAAGAGACCTCTCTAAAATGAAAGTGAGATAAAATCAAAGAAGTTTTAGTAAGAATTCTTCCCCCCTTTTGACTTTTCCTCTCTCCTTTAGTTTGTGCTTCCACCCGGGCTTTTCATTCTGTTTAATAGAGACCCGAGGATATTCTTCTAAAAATGCATGTAGAAAGGTGAGGCATTTTCCCCGGCATACGGAAAAAAAAATTCCAGGATGACGCAAAAATGAGTAAGGGACGGGGAGCGGGAGGCTCTCGAAACCAAACTAGAGTAATTGGTATGACCGGTTAAGAACTCCTTTGTAATTTCTTCTAACATCTTGCTAGAAGCTTTCATTTTTTTATAAAATTTCTTCTTGGTGTAAATTTTTATACCGTATTAATCTAGTGAATTGACATTGTCTCCTACTCATTTACGACTATAAGTCACTGTCAACCTGTAAGAATGTGACATGTTATTAATGTCTCATTATCATCCCATATTGAATTATAGGTTACGCATACTTAAATGCATACTCATTATGTAATCAATTGAATTCAATATAGTTATGAGTGCTCCTAATGGTACTTTAAGTCTTGATCGTTTTTATTTGTTAGTATTGATGGACATACTAACACTTAAGCCTATATATATGTCTAGTCCTCTCTCTACCCAAAACACACAAAAGTAGAATCATGTAGCTATCCATCAAGCTCTCTACACTCAAGTGGGTCAAAGGAGAGATACTAGTCGTGCTTAAAGTGTTCTCTACATCATGACAACATTCGCTTCCGCTTTGGGTATATTTTACTCGTTCATGTTATTATGTGGTTATTATAATATTCTTAGATCTTGTGGCATAATGAATAAATGTGGTCATCATGAATATTGATGCTAATGTTTACACATATAATTGTTTACATGTGGTATCAGAGCCAGGTTTTTTGAATAGATAATAACCCTTGCATGATTTATTGATTAGTTTATTGATTTTGCGATAAAATTACGATCTTTATGCTTTCTGATTATACGTGTTGTATTGTTTAAGATATGATGTATGAAACTATAAATTGCCTAATAGGACCAACAGACTAATAGTTTTGAATCATGCATATATTCATTCTCTACATCACGTAAATAATTGTGTTTTGATATGTTGACACAGAGAACGAAAAGTAAGATAGTTAAATGTGAAAAAAAAAAAGAAAAAAAAAACTTGACGCTTTCCAACCATGACCATGATGCGTGTTCTATATATAAATCATATTATTTATGTTATCAATACAAATCTTGAAAGATAATGCCTGGATATATGAAATCCATTATTGTTCCTTATATTTCATTTGTTTGTAATTATTATAAGCATAGATACAAATAAACAAATAAACAACATAAGTGAGTAAGAGAACATGTTTATCTTATGTATGAAATTTGTTTCAATTGTCAGTGATGATGTCAAATGATTTTTTGCATTAAAAGAAAATAATTTGAATTGCATGATAATTGAATCTTGAGGGATATGGGCTCACTACCATGTACACGTATTGATATGTAACTAAGAAATGGGTATTTTGTATCACCTCTTATCGCTCGTGGCACTAACGTTATTGATATTAAAATTGGTCACCTAATTGCGTGTTTGTCAAATTAATTATTCTTAGTTAACCGAAATGTTCAAATGTAACAATTAAAGACTCCCCAACTACATGTATGATAATTGATTGTCAGTTATGTTTAAATTGATTGATTTACATGTTAATGTAGTTGTTACAAAATTTTGAAATAAATATTATTTGTAACAACCATATGTTTTAAATTCTAAATTGATTATACTTTAAAGCTATTTATTTATTGATTATGTGACATTTAATGAGATTAAATTGTTATTCACCAAAGTGGCTAAATTGATGTAGAGTTTGTAGTCATATAATTCAAGTTGTCTTATAGAATGCTATTACGGATCTATTATTAGTTGATAGAAATTACGAATTTTTCTCAAAGGAAAAATTATTCTTCTATAACTTATAAATTTAAGGATTAAAATTAGTATGCTTTGTCATATGTATATAGTTATCCAAAGATGTGTATATATTTGACGAAGTATATTTTATTTTCTTGTAAAGTTTCATTGCATTCTAATAACAACTTAAAGCTATTTATATATTATATGACATTATGTGAGATTAATTTGTTAGTCACCAAAGTGGCCAAGTTAATTTCAAATTTGTAGTCATATAATTCATGTTGTCTTAAAGAATGCTACTATGAATTTTTTATTAGTTGATAGAAATTATGAATTTTACCCAAAGGAAAAATTATTTTTCTATAACTAATAATCTTAAAGATGCAAAATAATATACTTTTGTCATATGTATATAGTTATCCAAAGATGCTTATATATTTGACGAAGTCTATTTATTTTCTTGTAAAGTCTCATTGCATTCTAATAATGATGAGGATATATTGTTGTGTTTACCCAAAGGAAACCAATAATATATATTTCATTTATATCGTATGAATTTTTAACTGTAAGCATATACATCTTCTACAATTAACGTTCACTCTCAAGCTGCTTCTGTTAACAGGTGTGAATTTCTCCGAATGAAGCGAACAAGTCACTTTCTATTTATGTGCTTTGGATCTTGACTTGGCGCAATTGGAGGATAGGCCTCGACCTAACTGATGCAAGTATAGAGGCTCAAAAATCACACCATAAGGCATGGGCAAGGTCTAACAGTATCTACTTGAACTTTATGCGGATGACAATTGCCAACAACATTAAGTCTTCTCTTCCCGGCATTGAAAATCAGAAAGCTAAAGATTTTCTTAAGCTTGTGGAAGAGAAGTTTCGTTCTGCTGATAAAGCACTAGCAAGGACACTCATGGCTGAACTCACCACCATGAAATTTGATGGTACAAAGAGTATACAGCAACATGTCCTTGAAATGACCAATATCGCAGCAAGACTTAAGACACTGGTTATGAATGTGGATGACTCTGTCTTGATGAAATTCATAATGAATTCACTTCCTTCTGAATATGGACCATTTCACATCAATTATAACACACTAAAGGATAAGTGGAATATTGATGAACTGTCCAGTAAGCTTATTTAAGAGGAAGCAAAACTAAAGAAACAAAGCGTTCATTCCGTTAACTTGGTGAATCAAGGAGATGAAAAGAAGCTCAAACCAAAATCCAAGAACTTTAAGAAGAAACAACATGCTACAACGTCAAAGGTTGCTAATGGTGAAAAGAATAAACAAAGGGACAACAAATGCAATTTTTGTAGAAAAAAGGGACATTTCCAAAAGGATTGTCCTAAGCTTAAGGCTTGGTTCGAAAAAAAAGGTATACATTATGTTTCTGTATGCTTTGAATCAAACTTTTCTGAAGTTCCTTCTAATACTTGGTGGTTTGATTCTGGTGCTACTACTCATGTTTCCAGTATTATGCATGGATTCCTTACAATCCAAACCACAAGCCCAACTAATTACTTTCTCTTTATGGGGAACCGAATGAAGGCTCCCATTGAAGGCGTAGGGACTTATAGACTGAAGTTAGATACCTGGTTTCACTTGGATCTGATGAATGCTCTCTATGTACCTTCAATTTCTAGAAATTTAATTTATGTTCTGAGACTTGATGTTAGTGGGTATACTTTTGGTGGTGGAAATGGTTGTTTTAATTTATATAAGAATAAATCCTTTATTGGTTATGGTATTCTGATTGATAATTTATATAAATTGAAACTTGATGATGTTTTTACTGAATCTCTGTTTACTGTTGATCATAATGTTGGAATGAAACGTAGTATCGTCGATGAAAATTCTGCTTTCTTGTGGCATAAACGTTTGGGTCATATATCAAAAAAAAAAAGATTACAAAGATTGGTGAAAAACGAGATTCTGCTGAATCTAGACTTCACTAATTTTGGCTTATGTGTGGAATGCATTAAGGGTAAGCAAACCAAACATAGCAAGAAAGGTGCCACAAGAAGCAGTAATCTCCTTGAAATTATACACACCGATATTTGTGGACCATTTGATACTCCATCCTTCAGTGGAGAAAAATATTTTATCACCTTTATAGATGATTCTTAACGTTATGAATATGTCTATTTGCTGCATGAAAAATCTCAATCTATAAATGCCCTTGAGGTATTTGTAAACGAGGTTGAGAGGCAACTTGACAGAAAAGTGAAAATCGTAAGATCTGATGGAGGTGGTGAATATTATGGAAAGTATAATGAATCTAGACAGTGTCCTGGTCCCTTTGCAAAGTTCCTCGAGAGTCGCGGCATATGTACTCAATACATTATGCCGGGTACGCCACAACAAAATGGTGTGGCAGAAAGGCGAAACAGAACATTAATGGAGATGGTTAAGAGCATGATAAGTAAATCCTCTTTACCCAAAAGTTTGTGGATGTATGCACTTAGAACCGCAGTGTATCTATTAAATAGGGTTCCTAGTAAGTCAGTTCCAAAAACTCCTTTTGAGTTATGGACTGGAAGAAAACCTAGTGTGAGACACCTGCATGTTTGGGGTTGTCCAACAGAAGCACATGTTTATAATCCACATGAAAAGAAGTTGGATTCTCGAACCGTTAGCGGTTACTTTATTGGTTACCCAGAGAAGTCCAAAGGGTGTAGGTTTTAATATCCAAACCACAGTTCTAGAATTGTTGAAACAGGCAATGCCAAATTTCTGGAAAATGGTAAAGTTAGTGGGAGTGTTGAAAATCAAGTTGTGGATACTAATGAAATAAGGGATGATGATCCATCACCCATGAATGTTCATAAATCCACAACTGCACCGAATGTTGTTCCTATAATTCAAAATCAAGAACAACATTTGAATAATGAACAAACACCCCATGAAGAAACTAACTTACCAACTCATACAAGTGAACCCGTTAGAGTAGCATTAAACAAACCTACAAGGGTTAGAAAGTCAGCTATTCCTGATGATTAAATAGTTTACTTGCAAGATACAGATTTTGATATTGGCATTGATAATGATCCTGTAACTTTTCAACAAGCCATAGAAAGTGATAAGTCTGAAATGTGGATTAATGCTATGAAAGAAGAGTTAAAATCAATGGCTCAAAACAAAGTCTGGGATCTCGTAAACTTGCCAGAAGGTTTTAAACTAGGCGTTTGTAAATGGGTCTTTAACACCAAACGCGACTCTAAAGGCAATGTCGAAAGATATAAAGCTAGACTTGTAGCCAAAGGTTATACTCAAAAAGACGGCATTGAGTACAATGAGACTTTTTCACCCGTCTCAAAGAATGACTCATTGAGAATAATATTGGCATTAGCAACTCATTTTGACTTAGAGCTACATCAAATGGATGTGAAAAATGCCTTTCTGAATGAAAATCTTAAAGAAAAAGTTTATATGAAACAACCTGAAGGGTTTTTCATTTGAGGGTATAGAAAAGATGGTGTGTAAATTGAAGAAATCAATATATGGACTTAAACAAGCTTCTAGACAATGGTATATTAAATTTAATGATACCATTAAATCTTTCGGTTTTGAAGAAATCATCGTTGATCGATGTATATACCGCAAGATCAGTGGGAGCAAGTTTATATTTTTAGTTCTATATGTTGATGATATTTTATTTGCGACTAATGACTTTGGTTTATTGCAAACATCATGGAAGAAAAATTTGTAGCTTGTTATGAGGCTACTATTAATGCATTATGGTTGCAGAACTTTATTTCAGGCTTGGGGTTGTCGACACTATAAGCAAGCCGCTGAAATTTTATTGTGATAATACCGCAACAGTTTTAGCCTCTAAGAACGATAAGTACTCTAAAGTTTCAAAGCACATGGACATAAAATTTCTTATCGTGAAAGAGGAAATTCAGAAACAAAGAGTGCATCTAGAACACATTAGTACAGATATCATAATTGTTGATCCTCTAACCAAGTTTTTACCATCAAAGACATTTACGTAACATGTTCCTAAGATGGGACTTGGTTGTATTGATAACTAATTATGATGTTCTAAACACTCTTGAGCTCAAATAACAAAAAAATGTTTCTGATGTTATTTCTTATTCATTATGTTATTATGCATGCATTTGTGTTTGAATAAGAAATAGGTATGTGTTATCATAACAAGTATGTGGACTGTATGTTATTTATATATAACTTATGAATCTAGCATGATGAGCTCATAATGTTGTGATATATGGAAGGGAATATACGAGAAATACTGTGTATGACCACCATAATCCCCATTATGTGGTTTGTTTTGTTGAGATATTTATGATGACGGTCAATAAGATTTAATTTGCTAGCCTTATGTTGTACCATGTTGGAGTATCATGTCAAGTGGGAGAATGTAAGAATGTGACATGTTATTAGTGTCTCATTATCATCCCATATTGAATTATAAGTTACACATACTTAAATGTATACTCATTATGTAATCAATTGAATTCAATATAGTAATGAGTGCTCCTAATGGTACTTTAAGTCTTGACCATTTTTATTTGTTAGTATTGATGGACATACTAACACTTAAGCCTATATATATGTCTAGTCCTCTCTCTACCCAAAACACACAAAACTAGAATCATGTAGCTATCCATCAAGCTCTCTACACTCAAGTGGGTCAAGGGAGAGATACTAGTCGTGCTTAAAGTGTTCTCTACATCATGACAACATTCGCTTCCGCTTCGGGTATATTTTACTCGTTCATGTTATTATGTGGTTATTATAATATTCTAAGATCTTGTGGCATAATGAATAAATGTGGTCATCATGAATATTGATGTTAATGTTTACACATATAATTGTTTACACAACCAATTTGACCTCACATATCTATGATACTACCAGCTATGGCCTTTGTATTGCCGCAACATCGCGAGGGTAATCTACAATTTTTATATAAGTTAGTTTAGTAGCGATTATTTTTATTGAAAACTAAAATTGTCAACATCCGTAAAATTATTATATCAAAATTCAAAAAAACATAAAACTAAAAGACATTTGTTTACCGAAAATTGTAATTAAAGATACCTGCCGGCGCAACGATCAAATACTCGCTACTATGGCTATGTTTGGTGACACGTAGCAGAAATAAGCAGTGGCAGTAGCGGTAAACAGTAGAAGTTAGCAGTAAGCAGTAAGCAGTAGATGTTTGTTTAAAAACGTGTTTGGTAATGTAGCTGTAACTAAATTATAAAGTGTAAAAACAAACAAATGCTTACCGCTTGTCGCTTGTCGCTTGTCACTTGCCCCTTCTTCAAGAAGAATTTAAGATTAGAGCAGTTGGCCATGTTTTAAACACTTGCTGAGGTGTTGCCAAACAAGCAAACGTTTACCGCTTGTCACTTATTGTTCCTAAATGCTAAAAACGCTTGTTGCAAAACACTTATCACAAAGTAAAATAATATTATAAACAAACATACCGTATTACTAATCTTAGAGGACCGTGGACAATATAAAATTGATAAAAGTTTAGCCCAGTTTTTTAGCCCACTGTTAGGTAATAAAATACCAATACCCTTAATAAACAATTCTTTTAATTGGGTCATTTATGTTAGCCTTTTAAGTAGCCCAGTTGCTTCTCAAAACTCATGCTATTCACAATTGTTAGTCAAACATAAAACGTTAACAATGCAATAAAACAGCACTTTGGACAAAATATATAATGAACTGTACCAATACGTAATCGAACCTGTTCCGCAACAATAGAAGGCAACACAACTTAAAACGCAACATGGTAAAAAAAAAAAAGGCCGAACCCGCCGCAACGCGACGGGCCTCCTCCTTGTTTTAAACAAACATTCCATATTTTAAAATAGATACATAAAAGCGTTTAAACGTTAGCAAACTACAATAGACCGACTTAAAGCTAGAAGTCTATATATTAATAAGAACGAAGATATCACGAACCATCTAGCTATTCATTCGATCACTCTTTCCTTTTTACAATCATCCAAATTCGTTTATTTTGCTCCAAGTTGAATCGAACTTAATTAATGGATACTGCAACGCTTGAAGGCTACATATGTCTTCTTGATAGATACAACGCGATTTGTATGGTATACCGTATACCAATCCCGTCCTGAAAAAAAATTTCCAACTTGGCTATCCAAGCAGATATAGAGAGGATCGCGACGAGGAGAGGTTATTCACAACAAATCCCAGCAGATGGTGGCAGCACAACACGAGATGATATTATTTGTGCGATTTGTATGGATGAATACAATGAAGACGACAAGACGGGGATTTTGGGCTGTCATCATGTGTATCATGCGCAATGCATTAAGAGTTGGTTAATATGTAAGAATAATTGTCCAATGTGTAGGACTTTTGCCAGCATTGTTGTATTTAGATAGTAAATATATATTCTATTGGTATTGAATGATATAAAATCATTTGTTTTTTACAATCAGTTTGTAGTTTGATCCAATTGTTTAGATCTATAGTAATAATATAAGCACAAAAAGATATGTAATTTGCTTTGCTTGAACTTGTATAATATGGTATACTATATTTTGAAGTGGCGAACCCATAAAACACCTCTGGTTATGATACTTGATAGCTGATGAAGAGCGAAATTCGTGTGATGGTACCCTTTTCATTCTTTTGCACATTATCTCGTTCTTTGGTTGTATAAGGGGTGGCTGGATGCAGGGGCGAAGCTTCATAGGGGCCGGGGGGCGCCCGACCCCCCGAAATTTTTTTTGCGATGTAGGGGGTATATAGTTTTCGTGTAGAAAAATTTCGGTATATTCGGTTTCGACCCCCCAAAAATTTCGGTATACCTGAAATATAGCCTTAGGAAAAAAAAATTTAGATCCCAACCCCCCACTTACAAAATCCAAGCTTCGCCACTGGCTGGATGTGTCGTAAACTTTCAGATAGAAACCGCGCGCAATGGAGAAAAAGCAAGCCGAGATGTGTCGTAGACGTAATACCTTCGAAAATTACCCACAACTTTGTTCCGTAGTGTATTTTTTTTTTTTTGATTTTCATATGGTAAAAATATATATTTTACACTTCAATCTTTCTACATCTCATAAGAATTACGGACACTTTTGGCTCATCCACGCTAAAACGTTAAGCTCGGCCTCCAATATTGATTATGGGTATATACTTTGAGAAAATTGACCATAGAAGAAGCTAGATAACTAAATAAGTTACATACATGCCAATTTTTCTTGTTGCAAATTACGGAGTATAAAGTAAATTTGCCTAATCTACCATTTACTAAAAATGATAAAAACATTAAATAAATACTAGTCATTCAGACCCGTGCGTTGCACACGGGCTTTATCTAATTGGTCATAGTGTAATGTGTGGTATTTATTTTCGTCATTATGTTTGTAAGTTGTGATGGTATCACAACTTTTGTAAGCATTACATGAGTTTATGAATGAGTTTAATTAGTTGTTTAGTGACTTTTATATTTAGACCGAGTCATTCATACCCGTGCGATGCACACAGGCTTAATCTAAATGTTCGTTAGTGTATTGTTCAACACTAATTTTTGTCATTACATGGGTTGTATATAAGTGTTCATAGCGTAATCTTTGGCTTATTTTCGTCATTATATATCTAAGTTGTGATGTTATCACACCTTTTCTAAGCATGACACGCATTTAAATAGTTTATTGATATTAAAATAGTATACGTGAAGAGACTTTTTTCAAGATGTTACATTTAAAAGAGTCTCTTCACATGTAATTTTTAAATATGTATAAGTTACATGCTAAATGTCAAAAGGAGGTTAAACGAATAAGGTTCTTTCAAAATAAATGTAAACCTTATCTAAAATCATAACAAAGTGATATTCTTTATATTTTGAGATCTAACTTGTGAGAATGAATTATCCTTTTGGTTTATTATATCAAATACGGTAACTCGAAATTACTATGCTTAGTTACTCGAACTTTATTTTATCCACAAAAATCATTTAAGTTTCAATATTTTTTTATAGTTGTGAAAATCGGTCCAATATTGTTAGTATTTTTAATTTGTAGCATATTGCATATATAAATATATTTGAAGACATCAATCTCAACATATAAATTTTCTACTCTTAATAACTAATATAACAATTTCATTTTAAATTTGTTTGTCATTCTACAAATGAAACTAATATCATATTAAGATAATCAATTAACCTCATAGTGATATTAACACACCGCAATACAAAAAACTACTTTAAGAGCAAAAATATTAAAATGCACCAACAAAATGTAGTAATAATTATTGATTAAAAATTGAATGCTCATCACATTATTTTCAAGAAACTTACTTGTTAACGAATCAATAGTATTAGCCCTTTTATCGGTATTACATTAAGTAAAATATGTATGTTTAATTTGTTACGTACAATTAATATGAATGCTAAGTATTCATTCCACCGATGGTCGTGGCGTTGTTCTTGTTTTTGTTGTTGTTCATGTTGTTGTTGTCTTTGTCGTTGTTGTTCGTTGGCCTTTTGCATGTTTTGTTCTTGATACAATTTTTGTGACTTCTCGATCTCTTTCTTTAATGGTTCTTGATGTGCTACAAAAAAAAAATAGATATAGTTGATCGTTAATAACTTAAATACAATTAATCAATATATTGCATTTTTTATCAAAGTAAAAATGTTTGTGCATGTTTCACTTAATTGATAAGACAACGATGTGTAGGATCTCTTAAATCATTAGAGAAGATGATGTTACTACCAAACCTCCTAAGCGCCATTTTTATGTCCTACATTGTTACACACACAAAACACACGTGAAATTTACATGAAACAATATAAATCAATATGCTAAATAAGTAAGACGATATGATGCTTACTTTACCACCGTAATAAGTTGTAGCCCAATGTGCACGCGGTGTGGAGGAAGTTATGGTTTGTTGTGTGTGATTTTTGACACATTATATAGTTGATAAAATATTTGTAACTCATGGACGGGAAGGTAAAAAGACTAACTACTAATTGGTGTGTTTAATTTATGCATCCATGGCACCAAACACTTCATCTCCTATGTACTTATGCTTATGCATGACTATTAAATTAATGTACTAACAAATGAAGCATCCACATTTCACTTTCAATTCATGAGACATTTATTATGACCACTTACATTTATAAGACTACTTAAGCTTTTAGTATATAAGATTTTATACATTGTTTGATCCTTAAATTTTTTTCATTTTTCGTTTATTACTCATAAACTATTTTCTCGCAATGACGAAAAATTGAACTCGTCACCAAAACAAAAATTCACAAGTATAATTATTAGCCGCTATATATTATCGTTTTGCGTGAATATTCGTCTAGTTCTCTTTAATACATAACACTATTTTTCAGTCATCCTTATGATAAACCTAGACTTGCTTGCAATCATCTTTAGTATAGATGTACTAAAACTTAATCAAAATTATACTATACATACTTGACAAAATTATCTTTGCATTTTTACTTCAGTCTAAGCTTGGCTTTACAGTCACACTTCTCAAAAGAAACAACGCCATTCTCGCTAAAACGAGATATGATTCAGAAATAATATGTGATTCGTCTGAAACAGTCAGATAATATTAACCAAGTAATGGTCAACAAGTCAAACAGCTTAGGCAAATGCTTCCGTGGAATACAGTGTTTCCCCGGGTCGTAATGTCCCAACGAGGTGTGCGATGGTTTATTAAAAACGAATATGTGATCGAGTGAATGTGAACAGGAAAGGGTATAAAGTGTGTGTGTGATTACACTAGGGTTTTATAAAATAAAATAACTTAAATAAACTATTTTAATGATTATGTAAAAGCTAGGTATTTAAAAACGTTTAATAACTAAAAATGCGTACGTTTAATTTATTCTACGTAAACGTACGAAACAAAAATGAATTTAACTAAAGTAGTAATTTGAAAACCTTAGGGCTTAAATGCAAATTAAATAAACTTAAAATATTTAATTTATAATTACTTAATTATTTGATTAATTATTATTATTTAATAACTATTATCAATTATCTAATAATACACTAATAATTAATAAAATGTAAAATAAGTCTTAGAAAAATAAAATTAAACTTTGTAAAAGTCTAAAATATTATAAAACTTATTTTAAAAATAAAATTATATTTTTCACACTATTATTCTAATTATTATTAATTATTAACTATTTAATTATTATTTAACTAATTATATGATTTAAATTATTATAAATACTAAAAAGACTTAGATAATTAAGAAGATTTTTATAAATCTAATTAACCATCACAGGAATCCTAAAAAATTATAAAAACTTTATTTTATCTATTTTTAAACTAGTTTACTAATTATTATTCTAATTATTAATTAATAACTAATTAAACTATTTAAATTAATAAAACTAGTAAATGAACAGTATAAATCCTAGAAAAATTACTAAAATTATATTATGACTTATAAATGTTAGGAAAAATATAAAAACTAGGTGTTGCTTTATAAAAATTAATTATGCTATTTATAACTTAATTATTGATTAATTATTAATAAAACTAATTTAAATTATAATTAATACTAAAAGACAAAATAAAAATCTGAGAAAATTATTAAAAATACTTTAATATAAAAGGAAATTAATAAAAATATAAAATTACAAATTACTTAATAAAAATATAAAATGAAAATTAAAATTAAATTATATTAAATAGAAACTATCACTTATTTTTATATTTGTTTTTCTTGATTTTTCTTTTACCAACCTGTTTTATACTTAAAAATGACTAACTTTTATAAAAACAATATTTTTATAACTTAAAAATAAGCTAATTATAAGCTACTAAGCTTATCAGTTGACTTTAGTTGACTAGCTAAGCAAATAAGCTCAAATGAGCTTTTGTGGGGTCCACAATGGTAAAAGTTTGTTCCCCTGAGTTAGATGAACTATATTAAGCAAGGATAGCACAAATAAGCAGCTTCAATAAGCTACAAAACACAAATAAGCAATTTGCTTATTGCATTCTAAGACAGTTTTGGGGACAGATTTGGAGAACAAAACTAAGTGGGGTCCACTGGGTGCTAGGTCAAACTAGTGGTCAATGGTTGTTCCCTGGTAGGAGGGGGTTCTAAGGAACTAAATTTGAGGTGTGGGGCCCACTGAGGTGGTCACAAAACCACCACTAAGTAGTGGTGGTGGCCTGAATCTGCTGGTGCAGGGGAGGCAAGCAGCCCTGCAGCCTACTTTGGAGGGCTGTGGGGGCCACACAAAAATTCACAAAAATAAGCTAAAGGTAGGATTAATAAGTTGAGGTGGTAGTCTTTAACCTGTGAAAATTTCAGACCCCAAACCTTAACACAAAAATCACTAAAAATCCTTGAAGATTTGAGATTTTCTGCCTAAGGTTAACTTTGACTTTTTAAGATCTACTACTACTTTGACTTTGGTGAGGTTTAAACTGATTCTAATGACTAGATATGTAATAATAAGTGATACTAAGACTAAAATAAGCAATTACAACAACTTGTGGACTAATATGAAAAGTTTTAGAACCTACTGTTTCAACAGTTAAGATTTGAGGGGGATTTGAAGTGATTTTTGACTTTCTTGTTAAATACTACTGATTTTTATGGTTTGAACAAACTAATATGACCTAATATAACAAGTTTGAACCAAAAATTCACACTCAAACACAATGGAACTCAGTGAACAACTTTGAGCCAAACACTCCCTCATGGTTCACTGATTTTGAGTTTTTCAAATTAGAGACTGATTAAGACCAAGAAACTGATTCTTAATGGCTTAATATGTTACACTGAGTTCAGATAAGCACAATTATGCAGACTTTAACAACATACAACCTTGAATCACTATAAAACATTTTTCACTGTGAATATATGAACAATGAGTAACAAGAGATCCAAATAAACAAGCATGCAATATTCAGCTACAATTTAACTTAGATACACTTAACAAGTACAAAAACACAAACATAAGCAGTTATAAGAACTTTGAACAGTAAAATGTAAAATTTGAGCAAAAGGCTTACAATGGAATACAAATTGAGAACAAGGTACATATGCCAATAGAACCCAACCTATAGCTTCCCATGAAGCTCTAAAACCATTGCCATCCAACATATGCAATGCTCCTTGCTTGGTTCTTAATTAAAACTGATTTTTGATTTTCTATCTATTTTAAATGAATTTTTCTTATTTTCTTAGAACTTGAATGATACTGAGTGAAAACCTTGGAAACTTAAGCAAACTCAAAAGTGGACTTAATAAAGCTTAAAGGAACACTGAAACACCAGATTCAACAATATTTAAGTAATTTGTCAAATTACTTGAAAACTGCCAAATAAGAATTTACAAAAGATAACTTGAAATTTCTTGCAAAGATAGATTATATTACACAAACCAAAGTGATTACAACCATTATTAACTAAAAATTACAACTGAGAGAGTAAATTACACTACTTACGATTTTTCTATGCTAAAGCTATACTAATGCCTCATCTCCTCTGCTTCTCTCTTGATTTATAGGGCTTGTGGGACCCACTGGACCAATTCCCGCCAATTGTGAGCCCTTGATATGGTCTGATTCATCCTTGCCATTTAAAAATCTTTTTGGCGCGAAAAAGTCATAGAGCATCTGTGGTTGCGTGTGAGGGATTTAAGGGGTAATTAATGGTGTTTGGGATTATGTGGAGGTGGAGGGATAAGGTGTGAAAGGTGGGTGTGAGGTGGAAGCCAAGTGTGGGTGGTATTGGAATACCAGTGAGGTGGAGAAGAAGAGAGGGAGATGAACAGTGGGGTGGGTTTGACTTGGGTTTGACCCAGTTTTAATAAACACTGGGTGGGCTTTTGTTGGGCTAGGGGTGTGTGGGCTTGGGTAGTGTTTGTTGGGTTTGTTTGTTTGGTTATTTATTAATAAGGTCCTTTTGGATTTATAAATTAAAAACACAAGGACCAAATGTGTAATTGATGCAAAGTTGAGGGACTGAATTGGCATTTCTCCTAAAGTTCTCATAAGGACCTAATTTGCCATAAATGAATAGTACAAGGGTATGTTTGATATATTTCACTTTTGAAATACCCGGGGACTATTTTTGCCAATTCACCAAACTTCAGGGACTGATTATGTAATTTCACCAAACTTATCACCAAGGACCATTCCTGCAAAAGATTATTAGTACAAGGACCAAAATTGCTTTTCTCACAGTTTTTAACATCCCAGGGACCATTTATGTCAATTTGCAAAGTATAGGGACTAAACCTGTAATTTTATGAAACTTTGCACCAAAGGACTAAATATGTAACTTTGTGATTAAAAAGGACCTTTGATGACTTTTTCATGTTTTTAGAATAACCAGGGACTAGTTTTGCTAATTTATGAAACTTGAGGGACTGAAACTGTCAATTATGCAAACTTTGTACATTTTTCATCTGTTTTTGCATATTTTGCATTTGAAACATATAAAACACACCTTTAAGATATTTTAAGTATTTTGATACATATTTGAGTGTTTTTGTATGTTTTGGCAGCTCAGATTGGTATAAAATGATGAGTATTTAGACATTCATCAATATGCATTACAGCAAGATGTGTCTTTGGTGAAACTTTTTGCCTATAGTTACCTTTTTAAAATCTAAGTTTTAAATCCAACATGGATAATAAAAACAAATTCTTACTACCTTATATACATCAGAGTATATGATTCATACATGTTGAGATAAGTATAGTGTTGTTGGGTTAGTTATATGCCTATGTTTAAGTGAATAAACATAGGCATATTGTTTCCCTTGCAACAAAACTATGAGTTCTCAATTATTAATTTTTGTTTTTTTATTAATTTATTATTATTATTATTATTATTATTATTATTATTATTATTATTATTATTATTATTTTAATTTCATATTACTAACTTTGATATACATCTAACTTTTTTTTAACGACTTCCATGTATCTAACTAAATAACATAACTATGAGTCTCAGCTTTTTCTATTTTCAGAATACTATAACTAGATGAGTACATGTGCATAGCAACAAGATTTTATAGTAGCAAATAATAATTGGATTTTATAGTAGCAGATGATTATTGTAGTGTCGTTGTTCTTGTTCTACAGATTTAACCACAATTTTCTTAACTGAACTTTACCCAACCAATATGATACAGCTTTCAACTTTCAATATTTTGCTTACTCTTTATATTTTACCAACTCTCTCTAATACGTCTCACTATCTTTCTTTCACTACTTATGAAATACCTAAACATGCTTGCAATCGACTTTAGCATAGACCTAATAAAATTTGTACTAGCATTCTTAGCAAAATTATCTTTGCATTTTATCTTCAAGATAAGCTTGGCATCACATATCTCAAAAGAAACAATAACGACACCAATCCCGCCAGAGCGAGGCGGCGGGTAGAAATTTTCAAAAAGAACACGGATATATAGTATGCATCACGCCAAGATGTGTCTTTGGTACACCTTTTTGCCTAGAGGTGAGATCTATGCAAAACAAGTATCAATTAAAAAACAAATAAGTCAATCTCAACCATTCATCCACATTTCACCTAATGGCTAAGATCAAATCAAAAAATAACAAAGGGATGGCAAAATTGTCATTTTAGCTCATTTAATATAAAAACCCACTTTCTACTTTTTTTAAAAAACAACATATCTTGCAAACGGTAAATCTTCAAGCTACGAAAAATACACCATCGCGACGAGAAAAAAATTATCTTTCTGTAGATATGCATTGTTATATACTTTCGACGAACTTTTTTTTCAAAATTTCGTCCAGAGAAATCCCACGGGATTCGTAAAAAATCCCATGGGATTCGTAGAAAGACATTTTTTTTTTCAAAATTTCCGCTTAGAAAAATCCCACGGGATTTGTAAAAATCCCATGGGATTCGTAAAAAGACGATTTTTTTTTTCAAAATTTCCGTCCAGAAAAATCTCACGGGATTCGTAAGAAGACGATTTTTTTTTCAAAATTTTTGTCCAGAAAAATCTCACGGGATTCGTAAAAATCCCATGGGATTCGTAAAAATACCATAGGATTCGTAAAAATCTCATAGGATTTGTAAAAATCCCATGGGATTCGTAAAAAGACGATTTTTTTTTTCAAAATTTCCGTCCAGAAAAATCCCATGGGATTCGTAAAATCCCATGGGATTATTAAAAAGACGATTTTTTTTTTCAAAATTTCCGTCCAGAAAAATCCCACGGGATTCGTAAGAAGACGATAAATCACAAAGGATTCAGTATGAATCCCATGGGATTCTTTGGTGCATCCCATGGGATTCGTAAAAAGACGATTTTTTTTTTTTTTCAAAATTTTCGTCCAGAAAAATCACACGGGATTCGTAAAGAAATCCCACAGGATTCGTAAAAAGATGATTTTTTTTATCAAAATTTTCGTCCAGAAAAATCCTATAGGATTCGTAAAAAGACGATTTTTTTCAAAATTTTAGTCCAGAAAAATCCCACGGGATTCGTAAAAAGACGATAAATCACAAAGGATTCAGTATGAATCCCATGGGATTCTTTGGTGCATCTCATGGGATTCATTGTGAATCCCATGAGATTCTGTATGAATCCCATGGGATTCTTGGTGCATCCCATGGGATTTATTGTGAATCCCATGGGATTCTGTATGAAATCACAAGGGATTCATTGTGAATCTCATGGGATTAATAGTGAATCCCATGAGATTCTGTATGAAATCACAAAGGATTTATTGTGAATCCCATGAGATTCATTGTGAATCACATGAGATTATGTATTAATTCATTTTCTCGGGTAACCTTTTAAAACTTTTTAAAGAACATGTTCATTATAAAGCTCATAGGATTATGTCTATTTAAACTTTTTAAAGAACATGGTCATAGATTTAATTACTTTATGTAATGGTGGTACATTTTGGTTTGTCTTTTTAAAAAAATGATAAATAAAAGGACCTAAATAGAAGAAAACATGTTTACTTAATTTGTAAATATACAAATGATGTACAATTACTTTATAACTTTATAAATTTAACATTTCTTATATAACTTTATAAATTTGTCTATTTGAAATATTTAAATTTAACATTTCTTATATAACTTTATAAATTTGTTTTAGATGCCTTACATTTTTTAATTTTCTTTTTCAAAAGATGATGTGCCAACTGGTACTATTCAGTAGTCATTCACCGCCTCCTCTAAAAGTTATTTTTATTCAAATGAAGTATTTTATAGTATTATATTAATTGTACAAATTGTTGATGATGATGCATTTTATTTTGTTTAACATATATTTTTCATTTACGCCATGTTCTAAATAAATGAATATCTCTAAACAATGAAAAACATTAGAAAAAAAAAATCAATTACCATCAAATAGTCTTTCCTCTAGTTGTAAAAAATGTTGAAATAAACTTCTAGCTTTAATGGGGACCAACTGCAACCCATGTGGTAGATGATAAAAAATACTACTCGTTTGTATTTTTACAACTGACTTTTCAAAGCTTTAACGGAGTATTATATTATATTATAATTATATTATATTATATTAACTATAAATACTATAGCGCATGGACTCGAGGTCCGTGCCAGTTAAAAAAATAATTTTTCAAATAAAAAATAATAAATTTTATTAGTAAAAAAATAAAACTTACAAAACATACCCTGGACTTTTTAAAATTTACGATTTTTTTTATATAACAAACTTTGTTTGCCAAATAACTAACAGATATCTGGTAATTTTGTGAATACAAAAAATACTGGCAAAAAGCCTTCTCGATAACGAACAGAACAAGCCCAATATTGATATGTTTTTAACGTACGCACGGTTTTATAAAAAATGTTAAAGTTTAATATATATATTTTTTAAGTAAAAAGAACTTTCAAAATGCGCCCTTAACTTTTCAAATAACTTTAAAAATTATCCTAAATTTTTTTAAAAGGGCAAATTACCTGAAAATGTATTTAATTTGCCACTTTTTACCATTGTATGCAGCAATCTTTTTTTTCCTAGAAGTTTAATATATATATTTTTTAAGTAAAAAGAACTTTCAAAATGCGCCCTTAACTTTTCAAATAACTTTAAAAATTATCCTAAATTTTTTTAAAAGGGCAAATTACCTGAAAATGTATTTAATTTGCCACTTTTTACCATTGTATGCAGCCATCTTTTTTTTCCTATTGTGTGACTAAACTTTCGAATTTAGTACATTGTGTGTATTTTGTGACCATTTTACCCTTACATTTTCAAAATTTCGAACGGTAAAATGGTCATTTTACAAGGCTAAAAAGTCACAAAATACACACAATGTACCAAATTCGAAAGTTTAGTCACACAATAGGAAAAGAAAAAGATTGCTACATATAATGGTAAAAAGTGGCAAGTTAAATACATTTTCAGGTAATTTACCCCTTTTAAAACTATAAGGGCCAACACCACCACACAAAGACTTCCGTTCACATACGGCTCAAGTTCTTTTCCAGTGATGTCAAGAATCTGATTAATCCATCGAAATTGATCAAAAGTACCCGCCGCAACGCGGCGGGCTCGAATACCTTGTTATAATTATAATTATAATTATAATTATAATTATATTATAATTATATTATATTATAATTATAATTATAACTTAAGTATAAAAAGCGTGTTCTGTAGATGCAACTTTGGTGGAACTTAAGTATAAAAAGCGTGTTCTGTAGATGCAACTTTGGTGGTCCATTTTTTTTTTCGGTTTGTCCAAACCCGAAATAAAGTATACCCAATTTTCGGATCCCACTCACACTTCTATCTCACCTCCTCTCTCATCCTCTTGCTCCGACACCCAAAAAAAACTGATGGATCTCATGACTCCGATCCGACCAGGGGATATCCACAGTGCAAGATGTGAGTGTTTCTACAGAAACATCTACAGGACAACAATTTTTAAATGGGGGACAATGTATTTGGAAGTATATGTGAAGAAGAATCCAGACACACAGAGATACTAAACACATCTCTCCCACACATACATTCTTCCTGAAGCTTCTCTCAGGTAAAAAGGTAAATTTAGGGGTTTTTTTTTTTTTTATAACAATTATAAGAGGTAAAATTAGGGTTTTTTATTTTAATTTTTTTAAGTTGGGGTTTTTGTTATTTTTCATTTTTTTTGATTATTGGCTTTAGGTTTTGTGATTTTCATATTTTTGTGTTTTATAGTTTATAACATGCTGATGAATTGCAGGTAGATGATTTGACTTTCAAAAGTTTTGGTTTTGTTTAAAGGTGATTATCGAGGAAGTAGCTTGGTGAAGATGGTGGTGAGAGGAAGTAGCTTGGTGAAGATGGTGGTGAGGACAGTTAATTTTTACTGTTATTTTTTTTAAGTTCACTTAAGTTGTGTTTAGGATTGCTTATATTTACTTATTATAGTCTTTTTTTCAGGCTAAGATATTGTTGGATCGGAATTGTGGTTGCAGCGATGTTGCGGTTTTAAAGGTGTGAGGATGGTCGTATCTTAGCGGGCCATTTATACAAATGCAGCCATGGCGATTTTCCTGCCTTTGCATCTACGCATGGTTGTATCGGCTAAGTTGTTCAGAGCGTTTTGCTTCATTTGCGTATAGTGAGTGACTGAATATATTCATAGGTATGTAGTTGTCAACGATACGTAATCGTTCGTGTTTAGTGTTGGTATGATTAAAGGCTTTACATATTTTATATATAATTTCAGGGGATCATTTGACTATATTTCGAGTAACTCAGGTATGTCATATATACCATCATCTTTCTTACTTGATTTGTGAACTTACAGTCAATTATATCAACTGTTTGCCAATTATTGGATTTTGTTTTTCATTTGTCGATTTAGGCAATTGTTTGGAGTAAGGGAGTTACAGACGGTGACAAAGGCACATGTGAGTTACGCTTTCTTTTTTCACCAAAACCTGTTTTCATGTTTGCTATGCATGTTATCTTAACATATGACTGTTTTCCGTATCTTCTTTCTCTTAGGATATCAAAGACAACAGCTTATAACTCATCTGCAGAAGGTGGAAGGATAGTAGAGTGCGACAAATGCTCACCTCAGTAACCTCAATGTGCGCAACCAAGGCATCCACTGACCTCAGGTAAGTTTTCATTATTGCTTCAAGAAATTTACAATTTTGATAGCCTATAACTGATATTTTTTTTTTTTTTTTTGTATGTACCGATTTTTTTAACCCTAATATGATAATGTATGAGTCTTATGTTTACAGATTGGTGTATTTTGTACAAGAAGTTGGTGTGAGGGTTTTGTTTTCCCGGTTTTGAGAGAAAGATGAATCTTCTCCTTATGTTGCCATGCTTGCTGCTCAAGATTTTTCTACTCGCTGCAAGGTATTAATGTACTTACTTTTCCCAGTGTCAACGATTGTTGTATAAAAATAATAATTAAAATTAATCTTGCCACAAATTATTTGTCTATGATTATTTTAGAATACTCCTAAACTGATGACTCATGTGTTTTGAATAGCTTTGACGCAGGTAGGGCATTGGTGGGCTATATAGTGGTCTTAAGCCTTTTCTCATTGGCACTGCTACATCGCAGGTGTGCGCCTTTCTTGCTTTTCAACATCCTAATATACATTCATTACTTGATTATAGTTTAATCGGGTGTTTATGGTTGCTTATTATTGCTTATGCTGTTTTGAAACATTCGAATCGTCTGAAAGTCATTCCTAAGTGACAATCGTTATTTTCAAATGGTAATCCAGAAAAATGTAGGTAATGTTTGGATTAACCTATTATTCAGCCTTATGAGATTTTTATGAATAGCTATTTAGAAATAAAGGTTGAATTTGTGCATCCAGTAAAAAAATGCAGCAAAACTCCAAAATGAATACTTTTGTTAGAAAGTGTCAAAGGAAACCATGCTTAATATACAACAAAGTTAGCATATAGACAAACGTTTTCTATTATATCCGAGCTACTTAGCTACCTAAAATTAAGTACATAATCAGAAAATTAGAAAATGAAGCATTCCAAATACCCTATTTATGACAACGCAAAATAGTTACTCTGTTTCTTTTATCAGTGAATTTTTAAACCTAAACTTAATAACCATGGTTGCAAAGCTATGGATACTTTCTTATCTTTCTACAGAAATATGTTTAATTCATATAGTATGTAAAACATTGAATGGTTATTGTTAACCTTAAATAGGTAACATAGATGACAGGAATGAGGACTTCAGTGAAGCAACATTGGTCAACTTAAGTTCTCCTATCATGTATGCAATTGCAGGTATATATGTGTTTTACATTTTACACAGTCCTAGCTTTTCTGCTGGAGTAGATTATATGTTTCTGTGTATGAAAGATGTGGATAGTCAATCTGCAACGGTTGCGTTTGTGATATAGGTTAGATTTTACGGGTTAAAAAATGAACCAAATGAATATAGAGAGGTTACAATAGAAATTAGCACTATTTATGGAACAAATATTTAGGAAATTTTGTGGATATGAGGGCAAAGTACGGATTATTGTAGGTAAAATCGTATTGGTTCTTTATAATTAATGTACACCTTGAAGTTGTAAGTCTGATATGAAACTTGAAGTTGGTAAGTCTCAGTAAACTATTTACCATTCTAAGAGTGTTTGATAAAAAGAATAACTATGATTATCAGATTGTGTAGGGAAAGAGTAATCATATTGTTGTAGGGTGTGTGAATGAGCACTCTAAAGTGACAATCTTAAAATAGATTAAACGTGGTTTACTATGTTCGAGGGGATTAGGTTTTTAACTTAAACAAAATGGTTGTAAGGTATGCGAAGTTGTAATAATATTTGTGTATTTGATTATCATGTCTTTTAAGCGTATGCGCTATCCCAAATGCACCCCCTTAGGTTCAGGTAACATAAATAAGAGATCAGACTCGCCTCTGTGATGTTAGTAGAAGAGCTTATCACAATACAGAGTTACGTGTGTATTCACCATTATGATAAAGTAACGCCAACATGTATGTACTCTCACAATTTGACACATACATTTGACCTTATGCTTTTTCCATTCACCTATGAGATTACTTCTTTTTCTCCTTTTATGTTTCGTTGACATAAATTAATTTTACCATTGCTAAAAAAGCCGTTTGATTTTTTCTTGACAGAGACTCCATGAGTAAGGGATGATGGTTGGAATGTATATTTGAAATGAAGGAGAGTTAGCTCATTTACGAAAATCGACCTGGAAGAAGTCGCATTTGATTCAATAAACTGGAGGTATCTAGAAGCGATTCTTGAGGCCCGGGGATGAAGATAAGCCTTTATCGGATGTAATATCACATGCTTTGCACATGGGACATGAGGAAGAGTGTAAGAAGAAATCTGGATAGGATAGACCAATGGGGACGCTGAAGGAATCAATTGAAGTTAGACGCTCATTGGAGACTGATCATTATAAAAAGCACCACCAGCAGCAATAACCAGGGTTTGCTCTTTGATTTTGTCAACTATGTCAAGGTATACCTTTGGTTGTTTATTCATTGCAAATATCTGGTAATAGACTGTGGCTACCTCCAGCAATAGATTAAACGAGTCATTAATTATATGAATGCCGTTTCTCTCCATATGAGCGTGTATTATGGTCCATCAACTTGCAGAAACAAAAATGTGTCCCATTGGAAGACTTTGCTGCATAGTTCAAACTATGAACTCAGGTATGCTGAAATTTCTTCCTTTTGGAACATTAGCATACACATTACGGTCAGTCATTACTGAAGCGGCAGTGTTGCCGTATGCATTTCACCCTTGGTTTTGATATAAACAAACATAAGGTACTTAATAGTATTTAAGTGTGATATGTGTTTTTACAAGTATCCAGATGAGGCAGCAGGCCAAGTATGCGTGGGATTTGTGAATAGAAAGCCACCCCACTGCTAATTCAGAAAGCTATAACAAAATGGACAGGGTTGTGAGACATAGCTACGAATCTCAGGTAAGATATTTGTATTCCGCGCTACTAATTAAACAAGTTTAGGTATAAGCAATATGTTTGCCGTCTACTAAACGAAACTTTAAGCGGGCAGAGGATATGGCACTTAAAAAGCAAAGGCCCTGATATGAACATTGTTTTTGATGTAATATGGATGTCATACCATATAGTAGTAGGTAAGTATAAAATCAAACGAAAATTTACATAGGAACTCTACTCAGTAAACTAATTCGATTGTTAACCGTGTTAGACTGTAATTGCAGTTTCTTTATATCATTAGCTGTCATAATTTTTTCATTGCTATAGTTGTTAAACTTTCTAAATGTTTTGAATACTGGATAGGCTAGAATAAACACAATCCAGATGTATTATTTATAACCAGAACCCATTCTGACCAGTAACCCAACTTAACTTTGTTCAGTTTGTATTTGAAGGTTTACATTCTCATTTTTTTACTGTGTTATAAGCCTACTTCTAATTTCTGCAAATTTTCCAAATCCTACTGTCATTGTGTGATTCCCTGTTTAAGTGTGTATTATTTCATTATAAACATTTGAGCCTACATCGACCTACTCATTAGCTTCCTTTTCCATGGTATGCACACAGGTAATAGTTGATAGGTTATGAAAGGACAAGGTTGCTGGGCATCATAAAGAGAGGAACAATATTTTTGCAAGTAAAATGTCGATGATTCTTTGTATTTTTATTTTTTAGTTATGTTAGTTGTCAATAATTGTTTCAGTTTATATGATGTAACGTATGTCCTCTGTTGATGTTCTTCCTAATATCACTTTCTCTTCATTTTTATTTTATGTGGGTGTTACTATACATTGTAATTTGTTTCTCAGTTGTGCTTGAGAACCTTTAATATTTTTGCTTACAAAGTTAGAATATACTTTCATACAAAATTATATCAACTGACATGAGTTTTATGTGCTTGAAAGATGTGAACCTCATCTGTGATGTAAAATTCGATTGATAAGCTTACTTGATAAACTAACGTGTACAAAAATCCCGCGGCAACGCGCGGGCTGATACCCTCGTTTGTTTAATAGAACAAACATAATCGTTTGTATTTTTACAACTGACTTTTCAAAGTAAAACTTTTACACCAAGGATAAAGAGTTATTTACACATATAGGTAATAAACTTTGAAAAATTTTCTATGTTAGGTAATTGACTCTCGAAATACTAAGTTAGGTGACCAAATTTTATAATTTGTTCAATGTTAGGTAATTATGCCAGGTGTCACAACTGGTAACCGGTACAAACACTTTTTAAACATTTCCATTAACTAAAAAAACTTCAAATCACCGTAAATATTGCATTATTATATCCTTATTATTTTGTTTAAAACACATCCCATACTTTAAGATTAACATCCATTTGTGTGAAATGTAAAAGTCAATTTGTCTCATATGCCTGTAGGTTGCAGCAAAGGTCATTGGAGAAGTTCATGCTCTCATAATATTTCCAGTCATACCATACCTAATCCTTGCGGTTTTTTTACATGTTTTGGTTGTCGGCTGCCCTCCATCTTTTCAGTTCAGGTCAAGTTGTCCGCAATGATTGCAATACAAATTGATGTGCTTATGATCAAATTAACGCACTAAAAAACACATCCCATTATTTATACCCATCCCAACAACACTTCTCTCTTTAAACACTTAACCCATTTCGCACCACCACCATGGCCACCGGACCTCCTCCTAACCATCATCGTCACCTCCCTCGACTTCCAAACACTCTCCCCTCAATCACACTCCCTCCCTCACCCCAACAAACTCACCTTGTCAGACTCTTTAACCACCACCTTCACAACCACCATTGATGAACAAACCCTAGATGACAACACCATCTCACTAGATCTACACCACTTAGACACCTTAACTCTCACAGAAAACTCAACCCCAGATACCCTTTTCAAAACCCGTCTCAGCCGAGACAAAAAACACGTCAAAACAACACTAGTGGTGATTTCAGCAGGGGTCTGGAGAGTACTTCACGCGCATTGGAATCTGGGTTTGATGCCGGACTATGGTTTTGTGGATCGAGAGTTTTTTTTTTTTTTTCTTTTTTTTTTTTTTTTTTTTTTTTTTTTTTGCCGGAATCGGGGTTTAATGTCGGAATCTGGGTTTGATGCCAGAATCTGGGTTTACCCCCATCAATTGATAATATTGGTGTTAGGTGAGGATGTTATAAAGATAAAAGAATAAATAAAGAAAGAAAATGTAGTCAAAAGTGGGTATGTGACCCATATGTGGGCCCAAATATCTTAGCCGGTCATATTACCTAACATAAAGGTTGCAATAAGTTTTATTACTTAACTTAGTATTTTTGAGAGTCAATTGCCTAACATAGAAAATTTTTCAAAGTTCATTACCTATATGTGTAAATAACCCAAGGATAAATGCTATCCATTTATCCCTTAGCACAACCACGGTAAAACCCACGGAAACCATCTTTTTCAATTATTTTTTTTATGCAATCCATCATTCCTGCGTACCTCTTTTCAGAATGAAGCCCTTCTTCTTGCAGCCTTGACCGAACAACCTATTAATTATTGGTTCTCTATCCTGATCTCACGTGCCACCACCACCAAACCCCTCTCCATCACATGCTCCGCCCACTCCACCGCCACCACCGTCACCCCACCACCCTCATCCGCACCGTAACGTCATCTCCGTACCGTCTGCTGGAAAAACAAATGTCATCTCTTAATCCCCACCGTCGATACCACAGAGCTTGTCTTGTCGTCGCCAGATCTATTATCGCCGGATCTGTTGTGGCCAGATATGTTAGTGTTAGTGGTAGTGGTTGATTTAAGTGAAGTGAAATGAAAAGAATTTATTTGCAGCTATTTTGTTATTTGGAGTGTTCGGATGATATTACAAAAGTGCCCTTCAATAATTAGTTATATTAAAATGAGGTTTAATCTAGACCTTTAGATTTAAAATAGATAGATGGTTGAGATCTTGTTATTTGTTCTTTAGCTAAATGTTATTTCGTATTGAACTTTTCTCATGAAATAGAATGCTGTCAAGTATATGAATTGAAAACGTTGGGCCTTGTACATTTTGTATAGCCCATGGACTATTATGTATTACCAATTATTTTGGTTGAATGAATACTAAAGCCCGGCCCATTAACTATCTCGAGTTCTTTTGAGAATCTTATTTGCAATGCAAAATACCAAATTAAATAACTTAAGAAACATTATTAAGGATTAAGATTACAGAGAGCTAATATTTACTTATCGACAGATGTAATGTTGCATACTGATGACACAAAAGAAACACCTCAACTAGGGATGAGCACGGTACCATTTTGGTACTGAACCGACACCATTTTTGAGCTACCGATTTTTTCCCGACCAAAAGTAGTGGTCCCGTTCCTAGAACCGATTGCTAAGTTGGTACCGGCACTGGTTCCGGTTTGGATAAACCCGCACCATGCCAAGTTAAGTACTTGTTTACACATATTTTTCTTTTCTTTTTTAAATTTGGCCATTTTCATAAATAATTTGTCATTAACAGTAAAAGTTGTAACTCTGTCTAGAAAGTTTGCACCATGTTAGTTACATTTTAAGACTTTTAATGCTTCGATTTTGTGGCAGTTCTCATTTATAGCAACAGAAATGGATACTTCACATATGAAATGTTTGTTATATATTTACTAATTTAACCACAATTTTCTTAAATGAACTTTACCGAATCAATATGATACAATTTTCAACTTTCAATATTTTGCTTACTCTTTATATTTAACCAACTCTCTCTAATACGTCTCACTATCTTTCATTCAGTACTTATGACAAACCTAAACATGCTTGCAATCGACTTTAGCATAGATATACGAAAACCTAATCAAATTTATACTAGCATTCTTAGCAAAATTATCTTTGCTTTTTATCTTCAAGATATGTTTGACATCACAATTCTCACAAGAAGTAGTAACAACACCAATATCGCCATAGCGAGGCCGGCGGGTACGAGCTTTTCAAAAAGAACATAAATCATACAAAAACAACATGGATAGTATGCATCACGGCCAAGATGTGTCATTGGTACACCTTTTTGCCTACTAGTTATTATTTTCTTTTATTTTGAAAACTAAGTTTTGAATCCCACATAGATCAAAGAAGCAAATTCTTGCTTAGGTTATATACCGTAGAGTATAAGGTTCATGCAAGTTGAAATAATTATATTGTTCTTGGTGCTATATAAGTTATTTGACACGTGAAGGTGTGTTGCATTGGTAACAAGACCATGAGATCTCAACTTTAAAAAAAAAAAAATTATATTGCTACAATCGACTATATTTGAACTAATAAATGATTTTCTTTGTGTCGTAACAACACTAGCTAGATGTTGTCACCTTTTGTGACTTGGAACATTATTTAAAGAAAGAGTTAGGCATATATAAAGTCAAAGAACAAATTAGTTTATGTTACTTTTGGGTTTTATATCTTAAGTGAATAAATTAAGTACATTAAAACCAAAAATAAAATAGTATATAAACATCTCATCTCAATAAAACACTAACCGGCATGACTAATTTTGAATGTTATACTTTACTATGGAGGATTGTTGCTCTTTGCGTTTCAAACAAATGCAATGGCCTCACAACTTAGCGGTGTCTCATATTATGTGTGCTCTCTTTCTTTAATAAAGTAATTATGAGTTTAAATCCTGCTTAAAACATATGAGATAAATTTTTAGTGTTGACTTTTAACATAAATATGTTTGTTCTGTAAGATAGTTAACATCACACATGCATTTCAGTTTTAGAGATTTATGTCAGTGACTGCAATTTATAGGAAATAAGGGTGTTATTGATTCGGTTATCGGGTTGTTCGATTTAGCTGAGTCGGTTAATGCGGTTGAAATAGGGATGTTTGTTTTGTAAGATAGTTCACATCACACATGCAAGGTTTGGACCCAATAGTGATGCACAAAAAACCGGTTTATGAACCGAACCGGAAAAAAATCGAAACCGGCTTAGGGAAAACCGAATCACCGGTTTAGAAACCGGTTTGCATTATTTGTTGTAAAGCAGTTTGAGAACCGGTTTTGGGTAAAACCGATTTAATAAACGGAACTGGTTCTAGGTAAAACCGGTTTAAACCGAACTGGTTCTTGGTTTTAACCGGACATTTTCTCTTCCAAAACCGAACCGGTTTTACGTAAAACCGATTTTTGACTATTTGACTTAAACCAAAACCGGTTCGGTTAATATATATATATATATATATATATATATATATATATATATATATATATATATATATATATATATATGTGTGTGTGTGTGTGTGTGTGTGTGTGTGTGTGTGTGTGTACGCGCGCGCTCGCACCCGCGTGCGTGTGTGCGCGCGCGCGCGCACATCTAGGACCAAGGACGAACTGTGTATTTTAGTTAAAACTTGATTAAATAAAAATTGATTAGAAAAACACCTAATTCAGTTACTTTGCCATCATCTCACTACGTTTACCTTTTTTTGAATATGGGTACCACTACCGAAAAAGATTTAGTTAAAGTGATCCAAGAGTTACTTAATCATGAATGTGAGGTATGTTTTGTGTTTAATTTGTTCATGTTGCATACCAATCGTTTGATTAAATGTTTTAGTGACAGATGACTCATAGGATAAATCCCCTTGCGGGTTCTAGCATTGGTGCAAACAAGAAGGATAGTTGTGTTAAACAGGTAAGTTGAAAGATAGAGAATTTGTTGATGTTTTGTTCGTTTGTTAATATTAATATTAATATTAATTGTTGTTTTCGTAACTTTTGTAGATACTATAGGGGGTATTTTCCGGCTTATGGGCTTATTTGAATTTAGAAAAGCCAATAAGCACGCTTTTATAACGGCTTTTGAGCTTATCATTATGGGCTTATTGACCTAAATACGCTCATAAGCCATTAAAAATGAGCTTTTCGGTTTTTCAAAATTTAAATTGTCCCATAAGTCGTGAAAAGAGCTGATCTAAATGCCCTTTACTCATCTTGGGGTATTGTAAGTGATACAAATTTTCCCTAATGCATAACTTACTCTTATATAATGTTGGCTCATCAACATGTGATGAGGCGAAAAATGAACCACTTTTTGGGGGTCATTTAAGCCCGGAATTGACTTTATTTGATCAAATATTGCTCTAAATCGTTCCTTTTGTGATTTTAGGTACTTTGGGAGTGAAATCTGGAAAAGGAAGCAATTCGGACGTTTTTGGAGCATAAAAGTGAAGAAAATGCCAAAGTCTTAATTTTCCTTGCTGGGAACAGTAGGTAACGGCGTCACGAAGTAGGGCGTCAAGAGTAAAAGTCATGATGGCCTGGAAATGGATAACACATGACGGCGTCAAAAGTAGATCAAGGCAGTTCGAGAAGAGTTTTGGCGGCGAGGTGACGGCGTCACAAGTTTGGTCTTCACGCCGTCAGACCCTATTTCCTATATATAGTTTTCTAATTTTCACATTAAAAAGGAGAGAAGTTTTGGAGAAACCCTAAGTATGAACTTGGTGCGAAATTTACAGGTTTTTCAAGGGTTCTAACCCCTTGATACCTTTCATGTGTAATTGAGATAAGTATTCTTTTAATTCAATCAATATGTCTATGTGTTGGTTGTCTATATCTTGTTCTTGTCTTAATTCCATCATGCTAGGCTAGATCTATCTTGTGTTTGCTTGGATCTAATGAAACCTAGATGTTAATTATGTGTTGATTACTTGTTTATAGTTGTTTTGGATGAATGAATTTTATGTTAGGCTTAAGAAAACTGGCAGATCTCCAAATGGTAACATGCTTGACCGTCTTAAGAAACATGAACCGATGTGCACTAGGTCTTTATTGGTTGTATTTAATGCATGAGCCACTGTTTATAATCCCTATGGTTGTGCTGGGCATGGTATAGGAGGAGATAAGAGCTCATAGAATTGGGGAGTTAAGTGCGCCACCCCATGAATGATATTAAGGAATACAATCCGTCATCCATGCAACTATAACAAGTAATTAACGTGTAAAAGATGTCTAGGGAGTAGTGAAATCTAAGTAAACACATTTTCTCCACTTATTGCTCACAACTTTAGTATAAATTAGTTTATTTTCATTTCTAGTATTTTATTTTGATTGCATCTTTAGTATTGGGTTAGTTGACTAGCAACTAATTCCGCCCAAATCCTTCAAACCCGAGATTTTTACTTGCTTTCTAAAAAATATAAAAATACAAAAATAATCATCCTTCACCTTTAGAACTAGTATTTAGGTTTTCTAATCCTAGCGACACTATTCCTAGCTGAATGATCAATCCCTCGGTACTTGTCACTATACTATACTACAACGATCAGGTACACTGCCTGGTGGGGGTTGTAAGCTTCTCAAGATCCCTTGAGAGGTAAAGCCTGGTGCGATTCCCACGTATCAAGTTTTTGGCGCCGATGCCGGGGAATAGTTATTGTCTAGGTTAGAATTTCTTTTTATTAGGTCTACTTGCTAGATTTCTTTCTAGTGAGATTTTATTTTTATTTTTTAGGTTTCTTTAGTCTATCTTATTTCTTTGTGTCTTTGTTCGTAACCACCCGACATCATGGACAACGGGAACATCCTTGAACCCGTCATCCCACCACAACAAAACCTACCATTAGAACCCTTTAGGCCCCGAACCTTAGGAGAGATTCCCGACCTAGCCACCAAGGCTACCGAAACACCATTGAGCTCACCGGAGCCAATGTGACCCCCTTGCGATCCGACACCATCTGGTTGGTGCAAAGCGGATGTGCATTCCATGGACTTCGTTCCGAAGATCCAAACCAACATCTTAATGACTTCCTCAAAATCGTAGATTCCATAGACCCAGATGTTGAAACTAGAGAGACAACCCGATTACGCCTATTCCAATTCTCTCTACGGGATCAAGCTAGTCAATGGCTTGAGCGTTTACCCGCGGGATCCATCACCACATGGGATAACCTCACCAATCGCTTCCTTACTCAATTCTTCCCACCGGGGAAGACTGCAATACTTAGAAATGACATTTTGATGTTTGAACAACAGCAGGGTAAAACTTTCTACGAAGCTTGGGCCCGTTTTAAGGATCTCCTCCACAAGGTCCCTCATCATGGTATAAACCTTTGGTTATTAGTCCAGATTTTCTACGACCATGTTGACTATCACATTAAGTGCACAATCGATAGGGCCGCGGGAGGTAAACTGCGTGATAAGAACGCTGAGGAGTCTTGGGCAATTATCGAGGAGCTCGCCGCTGATAGTCATGAGATGTGGGAATTTAATCATACAATAAAAGCGGCCATCAATGCAGTCTCGACATCTGGAGGGACCACCGAAATCCCCGATGAACTCCTATGCAAACTCGAGGCAAAAGTTGACTATTTTGAGGAAAGGCAAAGGAGACCTTTAAGTCCTAGACGGGCTACTGTCAATTCTGTCTCGAAACCAACTTTAACACCATTATCCGAGTCACTCTCTAGAGAAAATGTCGAGAGTTTTCAAAACTATGCCCCACCTTGTTCCCCTCCCGAGGAGCTTAGCTCGGAGTTTGAAGCTAGGATGAGGGAATACATGGCAACTCATTCAGATCGGCTTGCTAGATTCGAGGAAGCAGTTTATAAGCAAAAAGAGGAAATGCAAGAGAAAATGAATGAGATGATGAGTCTATTAGAGGAGTAGGCCAACCAGAGAACCCCCGAAAGAATGCTACTAAGGAAAGAAAGCACCACTCCCACTACCTAATTTTTTAATTCCATCACAATTGTCCAAAAGGATAATGAGGAGGTAGAAACCCCTGCTAAACAGACCTTAGAGAAACCACCAGAATCCCAACCTTTGAGTCACTACCTGAAACATGATATAAACGAAAACACCATAACAAATTGGATTAAGGGAGATGGGCGTAACCAACCTTCCAAACAGGTTTCTGAGAATGAGGAAAAGGTAAGAGATGAGTATGATACGTTACCTGGGGGATCAGTATTCGAGAGGTTATTGGTACAAAAAGTGGCTATTAAACAGAATGCATGTGGGAACTTTGAGATACCAACCAGCATCGGGGACTTGAAATATCTTAGTGCTTTCACCGACCAAGGATCGGAAGTAAATCTTATTCCCCTAACTATTTACATCCAACTAACGTCAAAAATGTCAGCCCCTACTCGTGTTAGGTTATCCCTCGCTGGACACTCGTACGTATACCCTCTAGGAATCGCAGAAGATGTATTAGTTAATGTCGCAGGATTCATGTACCCCGTTGATTTTATGATCATCGATGATAAAGGAGATGGATGCATGCCAATAATCCTTGGGGCACCATTCGTCGCCACCGCTAGGGCTGTCATTAAGTATGAAGGTAGGAAGATCGAGCTTAAATCTGGAAAAAGAAAGATTAGCTTCCCCATGACTCCGCGAAGTGGACATGAGAATTTGAGTTGGAGAAAGATCAAAAACAACATTGACACGACACCCATTCGTGTTCAGAATAAAATTCTTGCATGGGAGGTAAGAGTCAAAAGCTATAAGGAGGCTAAAAATGAAAGAAGCAAAAGCCATAAGGTTCAGGTCGAATTCGAACATACTCAACCCACAGAAAATCATGTACCATTTGAGGAAGGGAACTTGGTACTCTTGAGACACTTGGAAACAACCATACCACCCGATAAACCAAGTCCTTGGTGGTATGGGCCGTTCACAATTGAAGATGTGAGCCAAGATGGGATGACTAACTTGAGAAGTGAAGTAGGTGGAATGGTGATTGCGAGTATCGACAGATTGAGGCACTACCACCATAACAGTAATGATCACAACTACATGGGGTATATCATTTCAAGGGACGAGGTCACGTAGTAACCCATGACCTTGAGTCTAGCTACAAGACTCGTAAATAAAGAAAAGCGCTTCTTGGGAGGCAACCCATGTTTTGTGTGATTTTATTTTTGTTTGTTTGTTATTTGCTTCCGTATGCATGCTTTATTCTTATTGTTGGTAGATCATGTTTCTAAACTAAATAGTTGAAATATTTTACTTTGTTGTTTTGGCCTAGTCTTAACTCCACCTAAAAGTATTTTTGCAAAAGATAAGTGTAAGGGGAAACCCCAAATATGTTTTTAAGAAACAAACCGAACATGATTCTCCACAGTATTAAATGAACATGTATATTCGTATTTGTTAGAGTCAAATGCTTGTATTGAGTCATAATGAAGTTTTGCAGGATTTTCTAGGAAGTAGGACCAAGTTTTTCCAGAAATTTTCCGGAAACTTAACATAAGAATTTCTGCAGGTCACTTCTGGCGGCGTCAAGAGTTAACTCTTGACGGCGTCAAGTATAAAAATCTGGAAATTTTACCAGTTTTGTTTTTCTAACGGAGTCTTATGGTTTTTGTGAATTATTAAGTTTTATAATCTCCAGGAAATCTGCAAACTTCATTCCACAAGCATTATATCTTATCTTGTTTTCTAGGATTTAGTAACTTATATAGGATGCCGCCGATTTTACGCAAGGTTGTTTTGTCTATTTTCTCAGGTTTTACAGGTTATGTATGACAAGAAGATGATTTATATTCTGGAAGGGAAGCTTTGATTGTTCATTTTCTTGGAGGAAGATTTAACCTGGTCACCTTATTATCCATATCAAGCGAATCAGGGGAGTATTTGATTTCATTCTTTTTACTTTTTTCACTTTTACATTCTTTACTTGAACATTGGGGACAATGTTCATCTTAAATGAACCACTTTTAGGGGGTCATTTAAGCCCGGAATTGACTTTATTTGATCAAATATTGCCCTAAATCGTTCCTTTTGTGATTTTAGGTACTTTGGGAGTGAAATCTGGAAAAGGAAGCAATTCGGACGTTTTTGGAGCATAAAAGTGAAGAAAACGCCAAAGTCTTAATTTTCCTTGCTGGGAACAGTAGGTGACGGCGTCACGAAGTAGGGCGTCAAGAGTAAAAGCCATGACGGCGTCAAAAGTAGATCAAGGCAGTCCGAGAAGAGTTTTGGCGGCGAGGTGACGGCGTCACAAGTTTGGTCTTGACGTCGTCAGACCCTATTTCCTATATAGAGTTTTCTAATTTTCACATTAAAAAAGAGAGAAGTTTTGGAGAAACCCTAAGTACGAACTTGGTGCGAATTTTACAGGTTTTTCAAGGGTTCTAACCCCTTGATACCTTTCATGTGTAATTGAGATAAGTATTCTTTTAATTCAATCAATATGTCTATGTGTTGGTTGTCTATATCTTGTTCTTGTCTTAATTCCATCATGCTAGGCTAGATCTATCTTGTGTTTGCTTGGATCTAATGAAACCTAGATGTTAATTATGTGTTGATTACTTGTTTATAGTTGTTTTGGATGAATGAATTTTATGTTAGGCTTAAGAAAACTGGCAGATCTCCAAATGGTAACATGCTTGAACGTCTTAAGAAACATGAACCGATGTGCACTAGGTCTTTATTGGTTGTATTTAATGCATGAGCCACTGTTTATAATCCCTATGGTTGTGCTGGGCATGGTATGGGAGGAGATAAGAGCTCATAAAATTGGGGAGTTAAGTGCGCCATCCCATGAATGATATTAAGGAATACAATCCGTCATCCATGCAACTATAACAAGTAATTAACGTGTAAAAGATGTATAGGGAGTAGTGAAATCTAAGTAAACACATTTTCTCCACTTATTGCTCACAACTTTAGTATAAATTAGTTTATTTTCATTTATAGTATTTTATTTTGATTGCATCATTAGTATTGGGTTAGTTGACTAGCAACTAATTCCGCCCAAATCCTTCAAACCCGAGATTTTTACTTGCTTTCTAAAAAATATAAAAATACAAAAATAATCATCCTTCACCTTTAGAACTAGTATTTAGGTTTTCTAATCCTAGTGACACTATTCCTAGCTGAACGATCAATCCCCCGATACTTGTCACTATACTATACTACAATGATCAGGTACACTGCCTGGTGGGGGTTGTAAGCTTCTCAAGATCCCTTGAGAGGTAAAGCCTGGTGCGATTCCCACGTATCAACATGCCCGTCCTTTTGCTAAACATAATTTATATGTTATTCTGTAGCATATTGTTAATAGTTATCAAATTATGACCACTTTGCAAAGGTTGAGGAAAAAGAACACGTAGGCAGTGAAGGATTGATCGGGAATGAGCTTATCGAAGCCGAAATGAGACATGCCATGGTTTGTTTTTCTTATTTATTTTTAAGATTTACATGTGAGATGATGAATTTATTTCTGTTTGACTTAACAAAGCACGATACTTTTGCAATTATGGTTCTTCAACAACAGATTGTTTTGACTGGTTTTAAGAGCATTGTATGCCAACAAGGCTGAGGAGAAAATATCGGAACTGCTGCTTTTTCGGTGGAGTGAACATCACAAAAAACTTGGCAGTTTTCGAAGGTTTCCTTTCTATTTTTCAATAGTATAGCGGTGTCTCCATTTATATCCCATTACGAGACATTCAAACTGAACATAGCTGATCGGAGTCATTAAATTGCTAGGCTAATATTGTTATTATATGCTCATTTCATATTGTCGATGTATTGTAATCTTTTCAGGACCAAGGCAGAGCCCCCGATATATTACTCATTTGCTAAATCACTTAAAGAAGAAAAAAAAAGATCGAACCTCACTTGAGGAAAGCAAAAAGTTGGTGAGTTTCTGACTTTCATTTCTTTAATCCAACAATACATGACTACATACATATATACTATTCAATACAAATCCAATACATGAATACATACATATATACTATTCAATACAAATCCAATGAAGACAAGTGTTTCATATTGTATACTTCATATGGTTTAACACAGAAATTAGTTTTAGGTGGCTGGTCGGGTGGGTTAGGTAACAGCTCTAATGCATTTGAGTTGAAATGAGTCATTTATTGGTACGGGTCAAAATTGGTTGACCCACAAACACTTCTTCATCTACATAATCTAAAGTTATATATATATATATATATATATATATATATATATATATATATATATATATATATATATATATATATATATATATATATATATAACGATTTAGTAATTGTATGGAATAAAAATACATGTCGGGTAGTATTTAACATGTTTAACTCGTTCGGTCCATTTACACGTTTCCCTTTTAGGTGTAGTTTTTGAATGGACCAATTTGAGGTAAAAGTTAAACACATTCCTAGTTAACCCGTTAATAATTTGATTGGTCAAAGTTGCCACCTCTACATTAAACTGACATAATTTCTGTACAAAAAGCAAATTAGTAAACACACATTTTATTTATATCTTTAACTAGATTATCCTCTAAAAATGTGAAAACATCGAAGGCAGGTTGACAATCAAGCTCTACTAACATTGCTCCTAATAATAATGCATCAGGCATTTCAAATTTTAGGATAATTGCAAACAGCTTGAAGATGGTAAGTTTATTTATTTGTTTGTTACTTATACGTCAAGTCTAATTTGTTGGTTATTTATGAAGTGTTCTGATTTTTATTACATGCATCCCAAGTCTTATTTGTTGCAACCGTCTTATTTATTTATTTATTAGGGATTGAATGTTACGCATTTTATATATGTTAAGTTTTATATATATTTTAAAATTTTTTGGTGAAAATATTGTTATGACACTTATTTCGTCAAGGAACATCGTTTGATTTTTTACGTTGGAAAGTAAACAAAATATTGAATTTTAAGTTTTAAAGGGTATTTTAGGATTATATCTTACTATTGTTTAGTTTTTTACTTTAAAGCAAAAAAAAAAATTGCTTTATATTGTAGAGACTTATTTTGAGACAAATTTTTTTAGACTTCATATTTAAGGTCTCGATACTTTAGTGCCCTAAAAAGGGATTTTACGTCTACAAACGATAAAACAATAAATCTATTATTTGAGTAAAGAAACAACATTAAGTTCAGTTTTTTGCATAACATAAAATGATATATCCATGGCGTCAGCTTGTTGCTGCTAGGTCGTCATGCGACACTTGGTATATACTAAGTCAATACCTTATGAGACAACCAACGATGTAAGCAACTAAAGGAAGGACATAAAATTTCAAGTGAGACAAGAAAATAAAGAAATTCATAAGAGAAAATATAAAGTGTTTTAAGATGTGTTGCTCCAAATGAGGCAATATTTATACTAATGTTTCTGTACATGATGTTTCTATGGTGTTCTTAGATGGAGACGTTATAGACTTGCTTTTCCACAATCTTACATGGAGCCTTCTAAGGCTTTAAGTATAGTGTAGATAGTTTCAGAATTCCGACCTTGATGGTTTCATAAAGTGCGAACCGTTATAATAAGCAAGTGAACACAAACAAACGTAAATAGAATCAATTTATTTGTAAAATTTATTACTTATTTATTTAAGAGTGTTCGCTTAGCATCTTGTAAAGAAACATAAACGAACATCAACAAACTTATTTTAATAAAATTAAATACAAAAACAAACATCACTTCATTTAAGTTTTCGTATTAGGTTGTTTGTTACGAGCATTTTGACACTTTTTAAGTAATTATGGATTGAGAGAGAAAGAGAGAGAAGAAGAAAAAAAAGGTACCCAAAATTCCAAATCATCAACCGATAAAATGTTGCCAATCAATAACACCTAGCAGACTTAGTGTTTACAAAAAGATTTATTTGACAACCTTGAACATATTGATATCCTTTTAAACTTTGGATGAATAAACACGGTTGTGTTAGTTCTAATTTTAGTTAGTCTTATATAATTCCAAAGTGAACATACGATAATCAATTTTAGCAAAACATGAAAGTGATAATGTAGCATGTTACTTAACATGAATTTGGTTTCATCTCGGTTAAGTTCATTAGTATTAGTTATTACCATTAAAGACAATTTTTTTTCCCATTACCTATTATGTTATAATCTATGTTTTTTTTTTTTTTTTTCATTATCGCATCATGTTAAATTGAATCCGACCCGACCCGAAATTTTGACCGGATGGGTTGGTTGACTCATCGCATTTTTCAACTTGACCAAATTAAGGAACCTCCTTGGATTTCCGTCTAGGTCCGCAACTGTGTACAACTAATACTAGAAGTTGAAATCAACAAGAAGTACGGATGCTCATTTTGTTGTTTTATCAGAATTGCTCAATGTTTGAAATTTGCAAGATCGACAATCTTGTATTTTTTCCTTTTCTTAGTTAAAAAGTAAAGGTGCTATAAATTTTTTCTTTCAATCCGAATAAAAGAACAAATTAAGAAACCTCTCTAAAATGAAAGTGAGATAAAATCAAAGAAGTTTAAGTAAGAACTAGCACTAGACTTCTTCTCCCTTTCGACTTTTCCTCTCTCCTTTAGTTTGTGCTTCCACCCGGGCTTTTCCTTCTGTTTTATAGAGACCCGGGTATATTCTTCTAAAAATGTATGTAGAAAGGTGAGGCATTTTCCCCGGCATACGGAAAAAAATGCCAGGATGACGCAAAAAACGAGTAAGGGACGGGGAGCGGGAGGCTCTCGAAACCAAACTAGAGTAATTGGTATGACCGGTTAAGAACTCCTTTGTAATTTCTTCTAACATCTTGCTAGAAGCTTTCGTTTTTTATAAAATTTCTTCTTGGTGTAAATTTTTATACCGTATTAATCTAGTGAATTGACATTAACTCCTACTCATTTACGACTATAAGTCACTGTCAACCAGTTTGACCTCACATATCCATAATACTACCAGCTACGGCCTTTGTATTGTCGCAACATTACAAGGGTAATCTACAGTTTTTATATAAGTTAGTTTAGTATCGCTTATTTTAATTCAAAACTAAAATTTTCAACATCCGTAAAATTATTATACCTGCAGTCACGTGCAAATACTCGCTAGTATGTTACGAAGTACAATAATATTTCCGCGTATATAATATTACTCCGTATAACCAAACATTCCATATTTTAAAATAGATACATAAACGCGTTTAAACCTTACCAAATTACAATAGACCGACTTAAAGAAGTCTATATATTAATAAGAACGACGATATCACAAACCATCTAGCATTCTAGCCTATTCATTCACTCTTTCCTTTTTACAATCATCGGCCAGAAAAAAATCGTTTATTTTAACTTTTTACTTCGTACTTGAATCGAACTTAATGGATACTGTAATGCTTGAAGGCTACATACGTCTTCTTGAGAGATACGACGCGATTTGTATGCAATACCAATCCCGTCCTGATAAAAACGTTCCAACTTGGGTCTATCGATGTATCAAAGATATAGAGAGGATCGCGACAAGGAGAGGTTATTCACAACAGATCTCAGCAGATGGTGGCAGCACAACGCGAGATGATATTATTTGTGCGATTTGTATGGATGAATACCATGAAGACGACAAGACGGGGACTTTGGGCTGTGAGCATGTGTATCATGCGCAATGCATTAAGAGTTGGTTAATATGTAAGAATAATTGTCCAATGTGTAGGACTTCTGCCAGCATTGTTGTATTTGGATAGTAAATATACATTCTATTGGTATTGAATGATATAAAATCATTTGTTTTTTACAATCAGTTTGTAGTTTGATCGAATTCTTTAGATTAATAGTAATAAAATTGTTACAGAAATATAAGTACGTACAAAAAGATATGTAATTTGCTTTGCTTGAACTCGTATATATGAGTGGCGAACCCATAAAACACCTCTGGTTATGATAATTGATTGCTGATGAAGAACGAAACCAGATTCGTTTGATGGTACCCTTTTCATTCTTTTGCGCATTATCTCATTCTTTGGTTATATAAGGGGCGTCTGGATATGTCCTAAACTTTCAGGTAGAAACCGCGATGGAGAAAAAGCAAGCTGAGAAGTGTCATAAACGTAATACCTTGGAAAATTACCCACAACTTTGTTTCGCAGCGTATCCTTTATATATATATATATATATATATATATATATATATATATATATATATATATATATATATATATATATATATATATATATAGTTAGGATCAAATAAGAAGATTAATTACTTAAAATAAGAAGTAATAAGAAGAACTATAACTACAAATCTGAGATGCACCGACCTAAATTAGATGCATCCCTATAATCTTAGATGCATGATAACGTACCATAGTGTGTTTTCTAGCTTTTAATCAGATGCATATATGTATATTAGATGCATTTCATGATTTCTCTTATTTTTTATTCCTCTGCACGTGCTAAAATCATGAAAATCAATTTGCACCATCTATACATCAAATTAACTTTCGAAACTCAAGATGTTGCATCTATGTGAATAGAAATGCATCTAATGCAAGTCGTTGCATCTCAAATGCTTGGTTTTGGTCACTTCTTACCACTTCTTATTTTAATTTACTTCTTACTATATATATATATATATATATATATATATATATATATATATATATATATATATATATATATATATATATATATATATATATATATATATATATATATATTGTAGTCCAATATTTGATTTTGTGTATACTTTGAGAAAATTGACCGTAGAAGAAGCTAGAAAACTAAATAAGTTACATACATGCCAATTTATCTTGTTGCAAATTAGTAGCTTTTAGTATGAGTATTGTAGTGTCGATGCTCTTGTTCTACATATTTAACCACAATTTTCTTAAGTGAACCTGTCCAATATGATACAGCTTTCAACTTTCAATATTTTGCTTACTCTTTATATTTAACCAACTCTCTCTAATACGTCTCTCTGTCTTTCAGTCACTACTTATGACGAACTTAAACATGCTTGCAATCGACTTTAGTTTAGATATACAAAAACCTAATCAAATTTATGCTAGCATTCTTAGCGAATTATCTTTTCATTTTATCTTCAAGATAAGTTTGGCATCACATTTCTCAAAAGAAACAATAACAACACCAATCCCGCCAGAGTGAGGCCAGCGGGTACGAGAATTTTTCAAAAAGAACATAATTCATACAAAAAGAAACAATAGCATCACGCCAAGATGTGTCTTTGGTACACCTTTTTGCCTACTAGTTATTGTTATTTTATTTTTTGAAAACTAAGTTTTCAATAAAACTAAGTTTTCAATCCCACATAGATCAAAGAAGCAAATTCTTGCTAGCTTATATACTGTGGAGTATAAGGTTCATTTAAGTTGAAATAATTATATTGTTGTTGGTGTTATATATATTCAAGTGCATAGACACTTGTGAGATATATTGCAACTGCAGCAAGACCATGAGTTCTCAAACTTTTTTTTTTTTTTTTTTTTTAATTATTATTTATTTTTATTTTTTTCTTCATATTGCTTACTATATTTGAACTAATAAAATGTAGTTTGATTTTCTTTGTGTCGTAACAACCCTAGCTAGATGTTGTCACATTTTGTGACTTGGAACCTTAATTAAAGAGTTAAGCACATATAAAACCTAAGAATAAAATAGTTTATGTTACTTTTGAGTTTTATATCTTAAGTGAATAAATTAAGCACATTGAAACGAAAACAAAGAAAAAAAAAATAGCTTATAAGCTTCTCATCTCAATGAAACACGTAATAATCAGCGTGACAAATTTTGAATATTTCTTTCTAAAAGATTTATGTCGTTGAAAATAATCTATATCTATACTATCTATAATAGAAAAATGGTTAAAGGTGAAAAGTGAAAAAATAGAATAGTCAATATTGTGGAATGTTGAAAAATGTATATAAGAAAATATTGAAATGCATTTAATACTCTTAATAAAATACCATATTACTTAAAATTACAATGATTTATTCACGTTGTACAACCAATTAAAAACATATCTACCAAATTAAATACAACCAATTAAAACAAAAACCGGGTTGACCCGGGACGCTTCAAACCCGGACGGGTTGACCCAGTTTAATTTGCCCCGTTTTCGACCCAACCTAGCAAGTTGATCCGGTTTAAATCGACCCATTTTTCGACCGGAACGGTTCAACCGGTTGAACCACCCGGGTCGAACCGGGTTTCAAAACATTATGTTAAATTCTCAAATCTTCAAACTTTTATTATTTTTCGTTTATAACCTATAAGATTTTTTTATCAATAAATTATATGTCGCTATAAAATCCCGTTGCTATGCACGGATATTCGTCTAGTGAAATAGAATGTTGTCAAGTATATGGAATTATGGATTGAAAACGTTGGGCCTTGCACATATTCTCTTTTATAAAATAGTCCAGCCCATGGATAATTATGTATACCATTTAGTTTGTTGTATGTCGCAAGTGAACACGAACAAACGTATATAAAATCAATTTATGTATCTGTAAAATGTATTATTTACTTATTTAAGTTTGTTCGCTTAGCATCTTGTGAAGAAACAAAAACGAACATGAACAACTTTATTATATTGTATTAAAATTAAATACAAAAACAAACATCGTTTCGTTTCACTGTTCATATTAGGTTGTTTTTTATGAGCATTTTGACACTTTAAGTAATTAAGGATTGAGATTTTAAAAAAAATGCTACCCAAAATTCCAAATAATCAACTTATAATTTTCGCAAATCAATAACGACCAGACTTAGTGTTTACGAAAAGATTTATTTGACAACCTAGAACATATTGATGTCGTTTTAATCTTTGGATGAATGGACACAGATGTCTTAGTTTAATTTTAATTCATGTTAAATAACTCCAAAGTGAATATACGATAATCAATTTTTAGCAAAACATGAAAGTTACATTAATGTAGCATGTGCTACCTAACATGGAAGAATTTGGTTTCATCTTGGTTAAGTTCATTATTATTAGTTATTACCATTAATGACATTATGTTTTGCTTAAATCTTTAGAATGGTCACGATTAAGGTTTATAGACAACTAATACTAAAGTTGAAATCAACATATGTATGGATGCTCATTTTCTTGTTTTTATCAGAATGGCTCAGAATTTGAATTTTGCAAGAACGACAGGCTCGTTATAATGTTTGAAGTGAATCCGTTGTCCAAAACTATACATTTTATCATGAGTTCGGCAAGATTAGCATTCCACATTTACATAATTAGCACTTAATGAGCAAAAAGCATCCCGAAGTTCATTAATATCACGTACACGTTATGTTTAAAATGATTAAAAATGTATGATTAAGTAATATATGAGTTCAGTAAATCTCATGTTTATAAATTTAAAATGCTTAAACAAATGAAACTAATAGGCTTATTGTTTGCAAAAGACTTTTATGTTTTCTAATATGAAAGAACATAATCGGTTATATTTATACTAACTTGAAGGGATCTCAATTCATGAAAGATAAGGAACAATAAAGACTATGAGCATGTGACAACATATATATATATATATATATATATATATATATATATATATATATATATATATATATATATATATATATATATATATATATATATATATATATATGTTTTCTTTCACAAAAGTTTTATGCACCAACACACCCGATCTTGTGGAATTTTTTAGAATTTTTCGAGAACTTTTTTTAAAAAAAATTCATTTTATTCTTTTTACGGATATTTGACTTTTTATTTTAACTTTACCTTATATATATATATATATATATATATATATATATATATATATATATATATATATATATATATATATGGTAAAGATCAAATAAAAAGACAAATTTCCGTAAAAAAAATAAAAAGAAACTTTTCTTCAAAAAAGTTCTCGAAAAATTCCAAAAAAATTCCACAAGATCGGGTATGTTGGTGCATGAAAAAGTTGTAAAGGAAGTTTATTTAAAAGTGGATACTTTATCCGAAAAAAATTATAAAAAAATACGTTTGTTAATTAAATCGCTTTTTTGTGCATCAAAAAATTGTTTTTGGACCCAACTTCTTTTGACTTTTTTCATCAAAATAACATTGCGCATCTAACTAAAACAACTTGAAAATTTTGTTCATTAAAATTTTTTTTGTGCATTAAAAATTTTTTTGCGCATTAAAATTTGTTTTTTGTGCATTAAAAAAAACGTATAAAAACTCAAAATTAGAAAAACTTCTTTCACAAAAGTTTTATGCACCAACATACCCGATCTTGTGGAATTTTTTTGGAATTTTTCGAGAACTTTTTTTAAAAAAATTTCTTTTTATTCTTTTTACGGATATTTGTCTTTTTATTTTAACTTTACCATATATATATATATATATATATATATATATATATATATATATATATATATATATATATATATATATATATATATATATATACATAGGGAAGGGATCCAATAAGAAGAAAAACTAAAATGAGAAGAGTAGGAAGAGTTTCTAGCCACACAATTCAAATAAGAGGGAGAAATTTAAGGGTAGATGCATCTATTTTTGTAGGTGCATCTCAAATGTGTGGTTGTGGTTTCTTCTTATCCTTTTCATTTTTGTTTTTCTTCTTATTTGATCCTATATATATATATATATATATATATATATATATATATATATATATATATATATATATATATATATATTGAAGCTTTCAAATGAGAATCCTAAATTTTGTGAGAACGCGAGAAGCAATCCTAGCCACTCATTTTATCCTCCTTCAACTTTAATCTAATGGCTAATATTAGTTAATCATCTTTTTGAAAATTTCTTAAAAAAATTTAAAAAAAAAAAAATTTCGAAAATTTTTTTTCGAAAATTTTCTTTTTCAAAAAAAATATTTTCAAAAAAAAATTTCGAAATTTTTTTTTCCCAACATTTTTTTTCGAAAATTTTTTTTTCCAAATTTTTTTTTCGGAAAAAAAAAATTTTCGAAAAAAAAAATTCGGAATTTTTTTTCCGAAATTTTGTTTTTCTGATATTTTTTTTGTCACATGTGAAAAAAAAAATGGAAATTTTCACGAAATTTTTTTTGTCACGTGTGAAAAAAAAATTCGTCACATGTGGAAAAAAAATGCGTCGCATGTAACATTTTTTTTCGTCACATGTGAAAAAAAATCTGTCACATGTGGAAAAAAAAATCGTCACATGTGAAAAAAAATTTGGAAATTTTCACGAAATTTTTTTTGTCACGTGTGAAAAATTAATTCGTCACATGTGAAAAAAAAATTCCGTCACATGTGAAAAAAAATCGTCACATGTGAAAAAAGAAATTCGGCGCATGTAAATTTTTTTTTGGTCACATGTGAAAAAAAATTCCGTCGCATATGAAGAAAAAAAATTCGTCACATATGAAAAAAAAACATTCGAAAATTTTTCAAAAAAATTTTTGAAAATTTTTTTTATGCACTATTTTTTTTATGCACACACCATAATTATGCATATAGCATGTTGTAACATGTGCATTAATTATGTAACCTTGTGGTGTGTGTATCAAAAAAGGTGATGTAAGTATCACTTCCCTTTTTTATCTTTTAGTCATAAGTCATAAGATTTGGCATTTAGACTAAAGAGACCAAGGTCACTAAGTTAATATGCATTTTTACCATACACATAAGCGTCATATCTGCTTTATCTTTCTTCTCACTTTCCCTCACTCCATCTCACCTTTTAATGGACATGTTCACCTTACCACCACATTTCATTATAATACCCACTTTAGAAAAATATATCCCACTAAATATCTCACACTAAAAAAAAAAATAAAAAAAAAAAAATAAAAAAAAAAAAAATCTTCTTTGTTTTTGTTCGAGCACGTGAGGGTGGGAGGGCTCGGCTCGCGAGTGACTTTGGCAGTCACCGAGTTGCAAACTCACGCCTGCCACTCCAACTTTTTTGATACCAGTATTCAATAGTAAATGATTTATATTATATAAATAAGAATATAAATGTCATGTTATTTATATATAGAGAAGAAATATGAATTATTCTTAAACAAAATTTTATATGATTTTTAAAGTATCAAGTATATATTTATAACAAGTAGGGGAGCCCGCTGCGTTGCAACAGGTATTTTTTTATATTGTTCTGCGATAATTTCCAGGCGTTTGTAATTAGTGACCTAATCAGAAAACATGTTGCTTCGAATATCGAGAGTTGCTAGAAGTCAAATTAGAAGGAAAAAAATGATTATAGAATAAGCATACAGGCATTTCTGCCCATTTTAGTTAAAGAGTTGTATACAGTTATTATTTCCCCGTTATGGGTCGTAACATACAGAAGTGAGTGCCGGAGCAAATATGCAACTATTTAAGGAGAAAAGAAAATATCAAATCCTGTGTTACAAATTGGTTCGGTAGTGTGTGGCAGGAATGCATAAAATCTCTGACATATTTTGTAGAAAATTACAAATCGGTTTGTTAGTGTATTGCAGCCACCTACAGAAGAGAAATGTCACCAATCATAATCGTAACAGAATTGGCTTCCATAGATTTAGAAACATTCCCGTACAAAGCTGTTATCCACCTTCAACTCATCGTCTGCTCACCTTTCTTCACATATGTTGTAACATGAATCAAAAGCAACAACGTATGTTATTAAAAATTATACCAACTACAAATATAACATTTAATGACTACGATAATCTTATAAAAAAGCAAGGTATGCCCTCTCACATTTATACGAAGCATTTTGTTAGTGTATTGCAGCAACAGCGTATGATAACAACGTTGGATATAACTACCCCTATGATTACTACAAAGAAGCAGTCACTGCTGCTTTTGCAAACACAGACTTTGCATCCTTTTCTGATTCACCAACCCATTTGGTAAAAAGTTCTGGACCTTTCATTGCAAGAAACTTCAGTGGAGGGGATGGCACACCATCAGTTTATGTGTGCCACAAACAAACAATGAAATAAAAGCACATATCCAATGGTAAAATCCTCTTAATTTTGTTGTACTAACTTTCTGTAAAGTAGCATAGTGTGTTAAATATATTAGACAATTAAGAATCATTCTTATAATTGGCATAAAACCGTGGCTAAAATCTAAATATATTTATCAGTATGTTTAACATTTAATATACTGCCTAGGATTTTTTTTTTCCAGTATATTGTATACCAATCACAGTAGAAACAAAAGTCAGGGATATAGCAAACCTGATTGGTAGGTGTTAAGACCGTGTGATGAGCATAAGACGTTGAATAGGTTGATGTTGTTGATGTCACCATGAGCCTAGAATCCCGCTGTGTACCCAACCCAATTAAATTAGCATTATTTTTTCCTCCAGTTGCCTCCTCCCATCAACCTAAGTCGTCATGTGGATGATCGTTGATGTCTTGTCCATGTTTCTCTTCCATTGCAGCCTCACTCTATCCTATGATTCATTTACAGATTTGATATTTGAAATTCATTAATTAATCAACTACTTCATAATAAACCAACACAGCAAAACCACCTCCCGACCATCGTAACTATTTGTTCAATCATGATAACAACTTTAATTAAAAAAAAAAAAAAAAAAAAAAAAAAAAAACCTATGTTACCTTTTTTACAGTTAGTCGTATTCACTACATCGAGCCTTTGAGAATCTGCCCGCATACTTCTTGTACTCTACCAATTGTGCGTTCCGTCCCGTTTCAACAGCACTATCCTGGGGAATGTAGTGGCTTCAGTGTCTGCACAGACGAAAGAAAAAAATCAAAATCAAGATACACTGATTTAGAATTTATTAGTTTGAAAACGTAGTTAGAAAATTTATTGTCAGTCGTGGAAATTTTGGGCGACCAGATTTAGGTCGATATGCCTAAAACATGCCGAATATGTATTTAGCGGCTGAAAAGCAGTCATTTTATGTATCATATTCGAGATACTGACTATTTTATAGAAGTAAAAAACTCGGAGTAAAGTGATTCAAGTCGGAGTGGCTCATTTACACCAATAAAAAAACCCACCCATTTATATCTGTTGCACAACCTTGTAGCTCTCAAAACAGAAACTTGCAGGTCGTGATTTCAAATGTCAAACTTTAACCAAGCCGTAGGCTATCGGTGAGCTTGTTTTAAGTAGTAATAATTTTTCTAAGCATAAATCGAAATAAACTTTTCACATTTACCCTGATCATGTGATTATTCAAGGTCAACCGCATGAAGAACGGCTGAAGGGCTATTCATCAGAAATAAAAATTTTACCGATATTCAGTTTTTTCTTGTTTTCATTCAACAATTCATTTACATGTCTATTAGTCATGTATCTTACCTTTGATCGTGTTACTGTTCGTTCAAGAATTGGTTACATAAAAAAACTTGTTTCAACCTATTTGTTAATGTAATCTATTCCATACCTGTTAAAAAATTGCGTTTTTCTTTCAATAATATTTAGAGAAACTTGAAAATAAGTAAATCAACATTGTTTGTAAAAAAATTAAAAATAATAATAAAAACATAAAAAAAATAAAATAAACATACTTGCTGTCTAACAGCTGTTAGATGTCACTGATTTTTCATTCTCGAGCGCCTAGCAGATTCTGTAACTGAAATTATCCTGAAACATAGGCAGGCAAGTAGTAAGAAATGCTATAAGTCAAAGTCAACTTCGTTCACCACTACGTTTTTTCAGAACCGCTCCGTGGGCTTCCCTGAAAGCTAACATCATGAAACAAAAAATATTACCTCCTAATCTTTTTATAATACCTCTGGCCGTCGTTGCTCTTACTATTATTGTTTAAGATTGCATATCTGCTTATGAATAATAAACAAACCTGCAATCCCACCAGGTAAAGGGTGCTTAGATGTGTTGTTAAGACGTCTACATATCACAACTTAAATTTCAATACACTCTTCAATATTTGTATTACCTAAAAGTTCCACCATGTCGGTGACAAAAAATCGTCGGTGCATCAATTTATCGATCAAGGATAACAATTCGTCATTTGTACCACGTACATTTGTTTCCACGTGGGCAAAGCTACTTGTTCTCGAGTCTTCTCTTCGTACGGAACATGTCAATACGGGCCACCAGCCTGCACCGACAATGATAACCATTACTGAATTCATAGATTAGTAGTACATGTCTATTCTATTTGGTGTTCATGTACCAGGAGAGTAGCATCTACTGCAGTAATAGTAAAAACAACAGCACATGAAACCCTTTCAATGCGTCTAAACTCGTGGAAGCATTCTTTTCTTGTTGAAAGGTAACTCCAACCTCTAGCAACACCGAACCGCAGCAACCCTATACCAATTTTTCATAAAAACACAAAATGGCAAATGAACATGTCAATTATATAATACTGTAAACTATAGTAACAATCCATATAGAAAAATATAATATCTTCTTGTTTTTAAAGAAAATGATAATCCAAGGTACATAAAAGTAAGAAAACAGTAAGTCGAGTTTAAGATGCGTACCAAAGTCACCTCCAGACACCCAGTTCATCGCACTATACCCCACCAAACCCTTCCCATCCAGCTGTCTGATATTCCAGGGCCGACTCCCCAGAGCTATAGAATTCCACACTCACATCTTCCCCACAGTTCATACACCCATCCCCGCTTGTTCGAGAATGTAAGTGTGATTTTCAGGACCCTATTACAATACAAAATGACACCACTAATAAAAATTATCACAAAATAAAATATACCCGATATTCAAAATACAATCTTAATGGATACCCATAAAAAAATAAAACAATATTACTTATTTTACTTGTAACCTAGATGTAACTTTCAAAACAACTGATAATGATGAGTTGTTGCTTTTGGATTTTTAGTTACTCAACAAATAAGAATAAAAATAACTCAAACACGCAACCGAAAACTAAAACAAACATCATATAAAAATATGGTAAAAGTATAATTACGATTAATAAAGTCACAAAACTGATGTAGGTACAACTTAAGGCATATAATTTGCTGATTTACTTTGGCAATGGTCATCATCTCCATCTTAAAATTATCATATTCTGATTGGCAACAACAATAAATTATGGCAAATCTTTTTTTTTTTTTTTTTTTTTTTTTTTTTTTTTTTTTCCTCTTTCTGAAATGATAAATCTTACCTTGTCATGTTTACCTATCTTCCGCGAGCTGCATCAGACGCTACAAACACCCGTGAAACAAATTTCCACCTCTAATCACCGCAAACTTGATTATCCCTAATTACCATCTAATTCACCAAATAAAAATGCCATAACTTATTTACTTGAGACTAAAACTCATATAATTAGGGCTATAAACTTAGAAAGTGGATTAAAGAACAACCTCCTATATGGAAATCGAAAGTTAATACCTGTAGGTGACGATCAGATCTGCCACCATCCATCTTAACTGAAAAAAAAAAGCATCAACCAAAATTAGATTCACAAACAAAAAATATTTCATTAACCAAGAATCAAAAACACAAATTGACACCACCCTTAAAATAAAATATTTGTAGTTCATTACCAATATACTTATTTATTCCTCATCAACCGGTCACTGCTCCTATAACACCCCAACCCGAGAAGGGCTAAAGTGCAACATTATGGAGTCAATTCAGAACACAAGTGAAACGGAGATACAATACTAATTCAAAACTTACAAGATAACAAAAGAAAACTAATCAAAATACAATGTACAAAAGGGAAACAATAATCTAAGCCCAATATAGATGCTTCTAATCATCTCTAAGTCCAGCAAGTATCTAACAGGGTGAAGTCTTCTAAGCCCAAAAGCAAAACCTTCGTCCATAACTCAGCTTCTACTAAACCTGCCGCAGGAAAAGAAATGCGGCTGAGCTTACAAAGCTCAGTGAACAAATATCAATTGAATAACAATACAATACAAAGAGATATGATAAACAAAGGAATACGAAGATAGTTTACATATGGTGCCAATGGATAGTCAAAGGTTGTCAAAGGTTAAGTATAAAGGTTAAGTGTAAGATGTAAGATGTAATGTATGTGGAATTCAGTATTTTCCCAGGCCCAATCAATCAATCAATACAATACAATAGTAGCCCAATATGGAGTAGCTAGCTCCCAATATGTGAGGGGTTGCAATGCACGCACACCCAGTCACCAATCAATGTAGCAAATATCACTGTAGTCAATACAATAGTTACAATCAATCAATCAATCAATCAATCAAATCTAGGATGCATCTATACGCCCCCGCAGGGCAATAACAATCATAGCAGTAGTCGATAACAATAATCAGGGACGGTGTGGTACATCTCTCCAACCACACTAGAGTACATAACATTGGTGCATCAATGCTATGGTTGTGGCTACTCCACAACAAGTAATACCTGGGTAAATACTGAAGGGTCATGTAGTCAAGGTTCAATATCAAGTATAAGTGCCAAGTCATAATCAAAGGTTCAATGTCAAAGGTTCAACATCAAAGTTCAATATCAAGAATTAATATCAAGGATCAATGTCAAAGAATCTATATCAAAGGATCAATCAAAGATGTGATATCAACGGGTCAAAATGGAGAGGTCAAAGCCAATGTTCCAATCCACAGGGTTCATTATTCCAAGTTCCAAAGTCCCATAGTTCATGATCAAAAAGGTCATAATGAGAGTTTAAAACAAAAGATCAATTTAGTAGGTTCCCATCACTTGTTTAAAAAGGTTCGTAGTACAATCCCATTTAAAAGGTTTATAACAAATGTTCATTTAGAAAAGATCTTCTAAAAGATGACATTTATAAAGGTAATTCTTTAATAACGGTTTCACAAGATATTCTTTAAAAGTAGTCTTCATGAATTTATAAAATCCCATATAAGATTAGTCTTAAATCATATTAAAAGTGTCGTTATAAAATAATTTCTCCTTTAAATGTTTCCATGTCATAACTTTAGGAAAAGAGATTTCACCTCCCGTTATAATATCCCAAAGAACATTCAATGTCCCCCAATGGTTCAAAGGTTGAGGTCACGAAAGGTTATCGAACGGGTCATATCAACACCATACCATAAGAGTCCAAATGAATAACAATAGGATCACAAATACCAATGGAACCCATCAATCATAGGGCCAAGTACGAAGGATCATAACCAAGACCAAACAGAAGTCATAACATGTTAATCAAGTCAAAGACAAAGTCAAGAGAGAGAAAGTGTGCACTCTTACTGAAAGAGTACGAAATATCTGTACCTTTGCCGAGTCAAAACAAACCGAGACTAAAAGAAAAGAGAACGGTCATTCCCCCTTCACCAACCTAGAAGAGAGTGGATTCGAATTAAGAAGAGTCTAAATCACGTAAGTTACCTCTTTTAGTTATCTTTCCATTTTTAGTAAGTTTCCTTATTTAGAAGGTTTCCACCTTTAGAAGTTTCCATAAATAGTATTTTCCAAAATTAACCGGTTTCCATAAATAGCAGAAATCCCATTTTAGCAATTTTCCAATTATAGTCATATTCAATATAATTAGTTTTATCATTTTAACAAGTTCCCATAACTAGATAAGTCAAGGATTTCAAATTATAAGAGTTTTCCAAGATTAGGGTTTTTATATGCAAATATTACAAACTTGAAGGTTTAAAGTGTAATTATCCAAATTTCCACATTTCTTACAAATGTTAACCACATATGATATTTAATTCCTTCAAGTTTACAAATGTTACAATTTAAACCCCTCAAGTTATACTATTTACAACCGAGTCCTTTTTTAATATTTAATTTACAATTACAGCCACATTTAATTTGAATTAAAACTTGTAACCCTTAATTTATCAAAAGTATACCATTTCAGTTCTTAATAAAATATTTATTCAAAACAGCCCCTTAACTCTCATAAATTACAAATTCAGTCCTTTAACTAAAATAAATACAATTTATACCTTTATAATTATAGAAATTACAAATAAACCTTTTAAATTACCAAACTTACGCATTACACTCTTAAATACATTTTAAGTAAATAAATACCCTCATGTTTCCAGAATTTACCATTTTCACCCTTTACTTTAATTATTTACAATTCGAACATAAAATATATATGAAATATTTATTTAAACCATTTTAATCCTTAATATCAAAAATTACACTTAACCCCCTGAGTTTATATTTTATAAGAAAATTCCAGGTCTTATAACAATGTACAAAAATAACTTTGAGTTTAATAAATTACAAAACACCCCTTGAAGTTATAAAACAATCCATACGGTTAACCATTTTAAATTTCAATAAACCTTGAACGAATTTTCCCAATCACAAGGAATCATCACACAATCATAACCAGTATTAAAACACATTTTCAATCATATAAATCCTAACCCTAACCCCGATCATATTTATTTTCTTTTAAAACCTTTTAATTAAAACCTGATTTACAATTAAATCCACAAAATGCCTTTCTCACTTTGAACATCAAAAACCCCATTTTATACAAGTTATATGACATATATAGGAGCTGTGAAAAATAGTAGGAAGCCACACAAAAATTATATTACAGCCGTTTTTGATTTATAGTCGTTTTTAGGGTTTTATGTTACCAAAATTACGTACGATCGATATGACTTGAAATGACCGTATTCAACATTTAATAAAGGTTATATATGATATTTAGGATGATATAAAATTACCAGAAAGAATTTAGAACGTGAGGATAAGCAGAATCACATTTCTCCTTCTCGGCTAGCATAAAATCGAACCAAAAATGTCACCAGCCCACACGATCGACCCAGCAGCCTCAAGACTATTTTTCCCACCTTATATAAATTAGAAAATGACCAGGAAAAATGATCAAGAGCCTCCAGAAAGTTTTGATCCGCTGGTGTGATTTTTGATGTGTTTAGGGTTTAGGAAAATGTGGTAAATGGGAAAGAAATAAAGAGAATCGTGTAATATGAAATTAGATGGAAGGAATTTCGGCCCTAATAATGTCCCATAAACATATTTCCTGATTTTTATAAGTTTCTCAAATTAACTTGTGTCTATCTTAATTTTATTTAATTTTAAATGCAAATTTTAGTTTGTAATTATAATTAAATCAGCCCAATTAATATTCTGTAATTTACAAACATTTTTACAATGTTTAAAATGATGAAGAAGCATTTACAAAAATATTAGTGTTCATATGTTGTGCATTTATAATTTTATGGGATTTAATTTATATTTTTATAAGTGTTTTATTGAAATTTTAATTTTTAGGGGCAATTTGGTAATTTAATATGTGATGAAAATGTGGGTTTTACAACTATCTCCCCCTCAAAAGAATTTTCGTCCGCGAAAATTGAAAAAAAGGAGAAGGTAGCAAAACAAAACGAAGGTACACCAATTTCGAACAGAAAAAGAGTAGTTTAACTTGCACTATTTCAGACTTAAAGGATTTCAATGAATTAAGTGATCTTGTTTCCCAATACTTGATCTTAATGATTCAAATGTGGTTTCAGTTTCCCCAAAGAAGGCACATCATACAGAACTCACATCAAAAGAATCACATATCGGACGCAACAAATGACAATCGTATCCCCTTAAAAGCTATTCAAAGAGAGATGTGGGATTGGGTGGGTATTCCATTCGCAGCAAAGAAAAGAGCTGATCAGATGAGAATGTATCTAGTGATAGCATTCATGAGGGTGATGTCTAAAAGTCTAACTCTTCAGATTCTCAAATAGTTTCATCTTCAATACAACCTTTCAAAGGTGTTCTCGAACACTGACCGGTATTGATTCTCAAAATCCAAAACCTCATATTCATAGCAAAATATTGATGTAGCTCTTCATTGAAACAGATCAAATCTATATAGGCAGAAAATAGGTCAATTGATAACATCGAAGGCAAAAAGCTCTACAGTAGAACTTAGGATTCTTATTAAAATACAGAAGTTAAACAATCGCGTGACGCGTAACCAAACATACCAAAATGTACAGCGATAACGTAGATCAAACGTGCCGATCAAAAGAATCCTAAAGTCTCACTATTCGTAGATCTTCGCAAACGAAAATCGAAATCTAGGTCTCCACTAAGGCACTTCTCAAGACATCCTATGAACACAACAAGTGCACGTTATATGATGTAAGTATTATCACGTTGGCCAGGCATCATAATACTAGCATCATATAAATATGCCCTCATGATGGTCATACTTTATCTCAATCAGTGAAATAAATCTACAAATCCACCTAACAGTCCAACTAACTCCTTGGTTATCCCTATTCAAAAGATCAATAACAAAACGATGTCGGCAAAACAAATGAAACTCGAAAAGACGTAACAAAGTCAAACAATCATCAATAGAAAGAAACATGTAAGGGAATCAATTCTTCCATCATAAAGTTCGCTTCAAGAATTCATCCCTTCAGAATCTTCTAATGTCCGAGTAGCCAGTCTTCGTCCATCTTCCAATCAGAGAGTGAAACGGAATCGTTAACTTGAGTTTGGTTTCCTCAAGCCTTCTGCAGTTCTTCTTGGAAGGTGATGGAGTAATGTGAACCTTTGGTACGACTTCAATCTCCTCATCATCCAGTCTGCTTCCACTCTTAATTCATCTTAGTACAACCAAGGTGAATAGGGAAGTGAGACCGCATGTCTTCATCAACTCTAGGTTCGCCATCTTGACTGGTTCTTGTGCTTTGCTCGTCAACTCTTCCGTTTGGCGAGGAATGTCTTCAACTCTTCAGGGTAGTCATCGCTGTTGACCACATCAGGTTCTATCCAGCTCCATCCTCTGGTGGGAAACTTGGTGGTTCAGTAGGAATCATAACCGGAACTCAGGGTGTCAAAATGATTCTTGAGATAAGATTTGTTTCTTCGGTGTACCAAAATAGGTGCAAGGGAAACTTCATAATCGCAAAAATAACGTACGAGTCTCCAGAACAATAATGGTAGCAAAAATTTTAATGATCGAAAATCATGGTGGGGAGTTCAAAATAGTTCAAAACACCAAAGGTGAGACATAGCAGAACGGTTGTCAGCATCTCGAATGTTTTAAGTAACCAACCATATATCATAATCGGATCGAAGTTGACTTTCCAAAGAAAGGCAGATTAACAAAGAATATTCTATCGTTCCAAGGGGAAATAAATATTCTTATACCCGTGGTTAAATACCATAAGACTCCTCATGGAAACAAGCATAGATAAAACAAAATCAAATAACATCGGAAAGCTTACAGATGATTACCAAAAGCGAGAGACGATCATAGCGTGCAACAATTACATCATTGTCATTGAGATTCTCAGAATGTCCGAAGTGATATCAAAAGGATTAACAAGTAGATCAACGATCAAAGATAAAATCAACATAGCGTTATGCATTCTCATGCAATCTTCAATGCCTTCCGAAATTACTGGTAGTAGACTTATGTGGTGCAAAGATTTCAAAAAAAAGGATGATTCACAAAGGCATAGCCAAACGTAAGGCACGAATCAGAGTAGTGCGGAAGCAAAGTTACATAAGCAGAATCTTAAAGTCTACCCATTCCTTACTTGTCAAAACTTAAGTTCATGAAGGTAATTCCTAAGGCAAGTTCTTAAAGCGATTTCCTATGTTCTTACAGTGGATGCTCAATGGTCCAAAACTCACAGGTCATAGCCTAAGCTCTACGGATGTAGTATCCGCCGATCCAAACCTGTATCTCTGATACCATAATTGTAACACCCCAACCCGAGAAGGGCTAAAGTGCAACATTATGGAGTCAATTCAGAACACAAGTGAAACGGGGATACAATACTAATTCAAAACTTACAAGATAACAAAAGAAAACTAATCAAAATACAAGGTACAAAAGGGAAACAATAATCTAAGCCCAATATAGATGCTTCTAATCATCTCTAAGTCCAGCAAGTATCTAACAGGGTGAAGTCTTCTAAGCCCAAAAGCAAAACCTTCGTCCATAACTCAGCTTCCTACTAAACCTGCCGCTGGAAAAGAAATGCGGCTGAGCTTACAAAGCTCAGTGAACAGATATCAATTGAATAACAATACAATACAAAGAGATATGATAAACAAAGGAATACGAAGATAGTTTACATATGGTGTCAATGGATAGTCAAAGGTTGTCAAAGGTTAAGTATAAAGGTTAAGTGTAAGATGTAAGATGTAATGTATGTGGAATTCAGTATTTTCCCAGGCCCAATCAATCAATCAATACAATACAATAGTAGCCCAATATGGAGTAGCTAGCTCCCAATATGTGAGGGGTTGCAATGCACGCACACCCAGTCACCAATCAATGTAGCAAATATCACTGTAGTCAATACAATAGTTACAATCAATCAATCAATCAAATCTAGGATGCATCTATACGCCCCTACAGGCCAATAACAATCATAGCAGTAGTCGATAACAATAATCAGGGACGGTGTGGTACATCTCTCCAACCACACTAGAGTACATAACATTGGTGCATCAATGATATGGTTGTGGCTACTCCACAACAAGTAATACCTGGGTAAATACTGAAGGGTCATGTAGTCAAGGTTCAATATCAAGTATAAGTGCCAAGTCATAATCAAAGGTTCAATGTCAAAGGTTCAACATCAAAGTTCAATATCAAGGATTAATATCAAGGATCAATGTCAAAGAATCTATATCAAAGGATCAATCAAAGATGTGATATCAACGGGTCAAAATGGAGAGGTCAAAGCCAATGTTCCAATCCACAGGGTTCATTATTCCAAGTTCCAAAGTCCCATAGTTCATGATCAAAAAGGTCATAATGAGAGTTTAAAATAAAAGATCAATTTAGTAGGTTCCCATCACTTGTTTAAAAAGGTTCGTAGTACAATCCCATTTAAAAGGTTTATAACAAAAGTTCATTTAGAAAAGATCTTCTAAAAGATGACATTTATAAAGGTGATTTTTTAATAACGGTTTTCACAAGATATTCTTTAAAAGTAGTCTTCATAAATTTATAAAATCCCATATAAGATTAGTCTTAAATCATATTAAAAGTGTCGTTATAAAATAATTTCTCCTTTAAATGTTTCCATGTCATAACTTTAAGAAAAGAGATTTCACCTCCCGTTATAATATCCCAAAGAACATTCAATGTCCCCCAAGGGTTCAAAGGTTGAGGTCACGAAAGGTTATCGAACGGGTCATATCAACACCATACCAAAAGAGTCCAAATGAATAACAATAGGATCACAAATACCAATGGAACCCATCAATCATAGGGCCAAGTACGAAGGATCATAACCAAGACCAAACGGAAGTCATAACATGTTAATGAAGTCAAAGACAAAGTCAAGAGAGAGAAAGTGTGCACTCTTACTGAAAGAGTACGAAATATCTGTACCTTTTCCGAGTCAAAACAAACCGAGACCAAACGAAAAGAGAACGGTCATTCCCCCTTCACCAACCTAGAAGAGAGTGGATTCGAATTAAGAAGAGTCTAAATCACGTAAGTTACCTCTTTTAGTTATCTTTCCATTTTTAGTAAGTTTCCTTATTTAGAAGGTTTCCACCTTTAGAAGTTTTCATAAATAGTATTTTCCAAAATTAACCGGTTTCCATAAATAGCAGAAATCCCATTTTAGCAATTTTCCAATTATAGTCATATTCAATATAATTAGTTTTATCATTTTAACAAGTTCCCATAACTAGATAAGTCAAGGATTTCAAATTATACGAGTTTTCCAAGATTAGGGTTTTTATATGCAAATATTACAAACTTGAAGGTTTAAAGTGTAATTATCCAAATTTCCACATTTCTTACAAATGTTAACCACATATGATATTTAATTCCTTCAAGTTTACAAATGTTACAATTTAAACCCCTCAAGTTATACTATTTACAACCGAGTCCTTATTTAATATTTAATTTACAATTACAACCACATTTAATTTGAATTAAAACTTGTAACCCTTAATTTATCAAAAGTATACCATTTCAGTTCTTAATAAAATATTTATTCAAAACAGCCCCTTAACTCTCATAAATTACAAATTCAGTCCTTTAACTAAAATAAATACAATTTATACCTTTATAATTATAGAAATTACAAATAAACCTTTTAAATTACCAAACTTACGCTTACACTCTTAAATAAATTTTAAGTAAATAAATACTCTCATGTTTCCAGAATTTACCATTTTCACCCTTTACTTTAATTATTTACAATTCGAACATAAAATATATATGAAATATTTATTTAAACCATTTTAATCCTTAATATCAAAAATTACACTTAACCCCCTGAGTTTATATTTTATAAGAAAATCCCAGGTCTTATAACAATGTACAAAAATAACTTTGAGTTTAATAAATTACAAAACACCCCTTGAAGTTATAAAACAATCCATACGGTTAACCATTTTAAATTTCAATAAACCTTGAACGAATTTTCCCAATCACAAGGAATCATCACACAATCATAACCAGTATTAAAACACATTTTCAATCATATAAACCCTAACCCTAACCCCGATCATATTTATTTTCTTTTAAAACCTTTTAATTAAAACCTGATTTACAATTAAATCCGCAAAATGCCTTTCTCACTTCGAACATCAAAAACCCCATTTTATACAAGTTATATGACATATATAGGAGCTGTGAAAATTAGTAGGAAGCCACAAAAAAATTATATTACAGCCGTTTTTGATTTATAGTCATTTTTAGGGTTTTATGTTACCAAAATTATGTACGATCGATATGACTTGAATTGACCGTATTCAACATTTAATAAAGGTTATATATGATATTTAGGATGATATAAAATTACCAGAAAGAATTTAGAACGTTAGGATAAGCAGAATCACATTTCTCCTTCTCGGCTAGCATAAAATTGAACCAAAAATGTCACCAGCCCACACGATCGACCCAACAGCCTCAAGCCTATTTTTACCACCTTATATAAATTAGATAATGACCAGGAAAAATGATCAAGAGCCTCCAGAAAGTTTTGAGCCGCTGGTGTGATTTTTGATGTGTTTAGGGTTTAGGAAAATGTGGTAAATGGGAAAGAAATAAAGAGAATCTTGTAATATGAAATTAGATGGAAGGAATTTCGGCCCTAATAATGTCCCATAAACATATTTCCTGATTTTTAAAAGTTTCCCAAATTAACTTGTGTCTATCTTAATTTTATTTAATTTTAAATGCAAATTTTAGTTTGTAATTATAATTAAATCAGCCCAATTAATATTTTGTAATTTACAAACATTTTTACAATGTTTAAAATGATGAAGAAGCATTTACAAAAATATTAGTGTTCATATGTTGTGCATTTATAATTTTATGGGATTTAATTTATATTTTTGTAAGTGTTTTATTGAAATTTTAATTTTTAGGGGCAATTTGGTAATTTAATATGTGATGAAAATGTGGGTTTTACAGCTCCATTCCCTGTTGCCACTCGTAACGGAGATGCGGCGACTATTCCGACAGTCCTAACAACACAATACCCTGTTTGCGTAACTGAAAATTAATCAACCAATATTATGAACGAATTATTTGGATGCAAAAGTTAAAAAAAAAAATAAATAAAAAAAATAAAAAAAAAATAAAAAAAAAAGAGTTATGGGATCACATACCCTTTTGAGTTTATCCAAAACGAAATTCATCCCCGTCATCATCATCTGGTTCATCACAGCTTCGTTGTCGCATATCTTCAAATTCTGGGTAGGAGGTGGTGCGAAAAAGATTAAGAAGATAAACTTTTGAGAGGATAAGTTTTTCTGGATGTGTGGATGTGTGTGGGAGGTGGTGTAAGGGAAAAAAACCGTAAAAAATAAGAGCAAAACCTATTTTTTTTATCTTTTTTTTTATTCGTGGCCCAAAAATCGAGGTCTCCTCCTATATGTTTTCCGGTATATTTAATTGTGAAAACAATTTTTTATCTAGGCACTGAACCCAACTTCCCCCCCCCCCCCCCCCCTTTAGTATTAAGGGAGAATATCCTACTGATCTAATATATTATATTTGCTAGGGTATTGTTATATATACGTAGTATCTATTTTCGCACTTTTTAATCCATCTATTAACAGTATTTGACATTTTTATTATTTTATACTAGTTATAATACCTGTGCACGCACAGGGTTTTAAATTTTCGTTTTGATTATGTATTATTATCGATTAAGAAATGAATCACTTAACATATTTCAATTCGTTTTACTTAGTGCACTAAAAATAAAAAATCATATGTTTATATGTTATAATCTACCTATTATTTTAGGAGAATGATTTTGAATTAAAAATTATATTTTATTATTATAGGAAAATCACATGATGATACTTGACTTGAATGAGATGTTAGTGATATATGCTTTTAGTTTTGCAAACCCATGCGATCAATTTACGATGTGTTTTGTAATTGTTCTACTTCTTTTACTTATATTTTCGTAAAAATATGTAGCATATTTAGATATATTTGAAGATTGATTCATTTCCTTGATCATGAATAACCATCATACCATGTTTACTAATGAAACTTTTTGTTTGAAAAATTGTATTTTCATAAGTTTGTTCTATTTACTTCTCATGTTTGATCATAAAATTACCAAATTAGCATAGCTGCTTACACTATAGCTTCGTTATTACATAAAGAGAAACAAAAAAAGATGTAATGGGTAGAACTCAAATTTAATCTTACGTTGTATAATGTATAAAAATAATTTTTCTCTGAGACCAAACTATATAAGGAAATTATAATTACTTGTATGAGTAAATTATAAATGCATGAAAAATGACAAAGAGTGCATTCGCAAGTCTTTTAGGATTGTTCGAATCCTTACCGACCTTTTACTTTAGTGCAACTTTCTTTACAATTGGCCTAAATCATCAAGGTAAAAGAAACTCATATTTTAGACCATTGGTTGATACCCATAGTGTTATCAATGAAATTAAACACCTGCTAAGTTTTATTAACTCATTCAAATATACTTGCTAATAATTCCCTAATATAAAATTCCCCATATAGGCATTAAAATACATCTTTGGTATATTAAAATGCATTCATGTGTTATCTGAATCAGCAAGTAAACTTAATTATACTAGAACTAACAGGGTGTTTGGTTATGCTTATTAAAGGTGCTTATTGGCTTATTCAATTATCATAACACAATAAGTTTATGATAAAGCTATAAGTTTCTTTAGAAGCTTAGTAAAAAAAAACCCTGAACTTACAACTAATTCTATCATAGCAGTGTGTTTAGTAAAAACACAAATATTAAGTGTAGAAGTTTTCACTAAAAAAAAAAAAAAAAAAAAAAAAAAAAAAAAAATTACTAAAAGTTGGTGTGTATGACAAAAAAGTTAAATCATAAAAAAAGTTACTAAAAACTATCAGCTAGATAAGGCATAAGCCAAAGTTCTATTGAGGTCTCTTTTGGTTTCTATCCAGAAGCAAAAAGAGGTTAACGCATAAATCATAAGTATAGAAGAATGGTTGTATCTCACATCTGTGATTACTAACTTAATAACATTATCGCAGTATAGTAACGTAATAACCTGATTAAAAACTATATATTCTTGCTTAATAATTCTCATGTACATATTTTAATTCCTTTCCAACGGCCAATTATTACTTTTTTTTAATGAAACATCACGTCAATGAATAAAGTTAGGTTATCACCTACATAGTTTTTCTTTTTTTGATTTAGGAGGTGATTGTTATCAAATAAGTATTGTGATGCATGCATTTTTTTTTAATTTAAGGAAAACATCTTCAAAATTAAACAATGACTATCTAACCCATGTGTTTGTTTATTTTTTTTAATAATCAGCTTTGTATAATGTTTTTAACTGACAGGCATGTTGAGGTTGATTTTGATATTATTGTTTAATTTTAACTATTGATATAATGTTATACAAAATGTGCGAATTTACATAATGAGCGTTAATGAAGTTAAAATATGCTCCATAAAGTTTTTAAATTGTTTTTATGTATATTCATATATAAATTTTAAATAATAATTTCATGAGTTATTGTTATAAATAGAATAGCGTATATTTATATTCATATCACCGTAACTCGTGCTTACCATTTGATATTTATATTCTCATTAGTAATAATTTAGCCATATTTAATATTTTCAAACCCGTGTACGCATAAATTAAACTTTTAAATAGAATAACATGAGTCCTTATTTAAAAAGATATTCTAATGGATGGAAGTCTAAAACTAACAATATTAAAACTAATTCATATATTTACCAAATTTTGTAATTTTAATGAATGAAAGTCTAAAAACTAATACTAATACTCATATTTTAAACAAAGTTAATATTTTAAAGTATAAGAGTATAAAGTGTAAGGGGTTATTTGTGTTTTTTCTAAAGTTATTAAAAAATATAGAAACTTGTAATTTTACACTTAGCTCTACATAATTTATTTAAAATTCAACCACTAAAGTCTTACTAATTACTTTTTTTTTTTTTTTTTTTTTTTTTTTTTTTTTTTTTAATTTTTTGTTTTCTTAAGTTTGACACCTATATTTTTATGCATTTTTTTTATTAACTAAATTTCTCCAACAAATTTATTAAGTTTGACCCAAATCAATTTAATTTTGACTTTTTATTAACCAATCACGTTGCTCGATTTCGCCTACGTGTCAAAATCGAGCTTTGCTATTGGTCCAATTTATTTTTCAATGAGAAGAGATTTGCAAAAGCACTCCGAAATGATGTAATTCTTTTATTATATAAAAGATTTCATATTTTTTTAATTTTATTTTTAATTTTGTTCGTATTTTTTGGTTAAAATTTAAATTTTCTGTTGCGTATTTTCTGTTTTGTATATTTGTAATAAAAGCAAAATTAGAAATATTAGAAAAAATTAAAAGTAAGCTTATTGAAATCACTTTTGGATATATGAATATCCTAACTCTATTTGATACGGGGAAATTTCTTTAACCAACGAATATACATAGTGAACGTTGAATCTAAAAATGTCTCATAAAAACATCATAAATCAAAATAATAGACATCTGATGATGGTTACTATCTAATTTTCTAACGTATAATTTTCTCATGTATGCGTAAAATTTATAAATCATTGAAAGATTGTTACTTCATACACATGTTGTCGTATCTTAGTAGCTAAAGCAACACATACATATATACACAATCATTTGATAAGTATTGTTTCCAAACATTTTCTTACGCATTTTTTCAAATAATGAATTCTTATAAAATAAATTTTGAAGCTTACAATGTGATAGGTAAACTTTTGAACTACAAGTTCTACGCAAGGTTAACACACAAAGCGGTGTACCATCACCCAATATTTTGGACATGGGACACGCGTCTCGTGTTCCTAGTAGATGCATGTGAGATGTTAAAGCTGATAAGAAGGAGAATAAAAACTCTAATATATTAAAGGACATCAACGATTTGGGAAGTATCATTTTTACGAAAAGTTGGACTAAGGCGATTAACCAAAATTGGTATGGCTTGATGATCAAATCAAAATCCAATGACAAAGTACCTTGATGATGTGGATGGCCTCCTATTTGGATCGTGCGCAACACTAACAACCACCTACTTGAAGTCGAGTGAGAGGAATGGGATCGAGAAAAGATGGAAAATCACATCAGCGAACTTTTCCCAAAATCACTAATGCACATCCACGCCACACTTAAGTTATATTTTTCGAAAAATAGATTGTTACAAGTCTACTTTTCATTTTGTAATTCGTGAATTGAATATTTATTGTAGTGAACAATGACATTTTCTTATATTTATTGTAGTGAACAATGACATTTTCTTAATTATGCATCTTTGTGGTCGGCACATATTGGTTCGAAAAAGCAATCTTTCTCTAAGCTTAATGATCTAGCCAAAAGTTATAAAAACTACTTCATTTATTGATTGTATTTTGGAGTTATATTCATCTAAGAGTTTCCCTGAAAGATCAAAAAATGCCTCATTAGTGAATCCAACACCAACATTCTTGTCCACTCTAACAACTATATGTGAATCACTTGAAGTTCTAACTAACAACGGGTCAATAATTTGGTTATGTTATCAATAGGAGAATTACTTGAAGGCACTGGGATTGTGAGGCCAACACATAGATACGATAAATACTATGTCCATTATTTGAGTCTACGATTTTTATTTGTGATTTACCCTTTTCCCATGAACACGACTATACTAAGTCCATCTATTGAACTTATAAATTACCTTGGTTAATTGTAATTTTTAATTTAATAAGCATAAAATTTATTTAAATAATTACATTAAACGAACAAACCTTTATTTATATGTATCATTAGGTTTATATCCCTTTTAAGCCTACCTATTTAGTATCATTAGGTTTATATCCCTTTTTAGCCTATCCATTTAGTTTTAAAGATCGAGTCTATTTATCTAACACATAGATACAAATTTCAGATTATTATTTGAATTATACTTTTAAGCTTTTAATGTCGTCATGTTCTCGGTGATGGGAGCCTCATATGGCTAATTAACGGTAGCAGGAGAATCAAATTTTGGAGTCTGTGGTATAAAGTCTTGCTGAAAGGAATGTGGAGACATTCATACATATATATTCTCTAAGTCTACATACGATAAATACTAAGTCCATTATTTGAGTGTAAGATAAAGGGTTTAGTTGGGTTTTTTTTTTTTTTTTTTTAATTTTTTTTTTCCATAACAAAAACTGAGATATCAATGTCATGGACTTGTCTCTACAAGCTCGTCATGCCGCATTTAGTCTATACTAAGTGAAACTTTTTCGATCAACAAACGATTTATGTAACCAAAAGAATCTCTAAAGAAAATGGTGAGACAAGAAAATTTTGAATGAAAATACAACTGATTTGAGATATGTTGTTTCAAATGAGGCATGACCCATATTTATACTAATTCTTAATATCTATAAAGTTTCTACGCTATTCGTAAATGAAATCTCATAGGACTTTTTAAATATAATGTAGATAATTTGGTGATTTTAAATAAAATCAATTTGAAGCATGTTAGATTTTTTATTTTTTATTTTTATTTTTATTTTTATTTTTATTATTATTATTTTTTTTTGTGAAAGCATGTTGTGTTTGTAAAGTACTATTTTATTAAAGTCGTGTTCAATTAAAATCTTTTTGAAAAATCAACACTGAACGTAAATTTATATATGTTACATGATAAGCCTGGGCCCGAGCCCATGGCCTATTTAGGTCTTAGGGTTTTACCCTACTTTGTCTTATAAATACTCTTGTAATCATTTATTATAATCAATCAATCAAGGTTTAAGATAAACAAATCTACAATTCTTCTCTTTATTTTTCTAAGGAGCTCGCACACATTAAAAATGATGCCTTATCCCGATACAACCCCTAACCGGGTCGTATCAATTGGTGCTTTCATTGAGAGCTCTCGTTGAGAGAGTTTTTGATTAGGGTTCAAAAAAAAAGTTATTGTTCATTGGCACTATTCATCGCGCTGTTCATCGTAAGTACTGTTCACCAGAGCGCTGTTCATCGAAGTAGTGTTCATCTAGTACTGTTCATTAGTGTTCATCGTACTGGTACTGTTCATCGCGGGTACTATTCATCAGGAAAAGAAAATAATTTTTTTGAGTTATTAATCGCTTGATTATTATTCATGGCATCAGGCGGCAGCGATCAGGAAGCGAAATATGCACTCTCTAAGCTCTTGCAAATGGGTACGCTGGCCGAATATGAGAGTGAGTTTGTGGGACTTGCAAATCGAGTAACAGGGATCTCTGAATCTTTACTTACATCGTGTTATATCTCTGGACTTAAACTGGATCTATAATGTTTACTCTTACGGTCAAATCCCAAACTCTAGACAAAGCTTTTTCATTGACCCGTGCGACGGAAACACGCTTCGCGAACCTAGATATTTGGGAATTTTTTAGGTCCAATCCTTTAACTTTAGGAGAAGACTTCTTCAAAGCTCGTATCACCGAGGTTCATTTTGAGACAATTGCAAATGAAAAGAAAGAGCACATCGTTGAAAAGAAAATAGATGTCATTCTATCATTAGAGGGTGAAATTGCTTCACCTAAAGCTGAAGAGTCATTGAATGCTGATGAGTATATGGGAGTTGAAGAGGTTATGGGTGGTGGCGAAGCGCTTAAGATTGGCGATGATGAGTTGAATAGAGTGATATCGACACTTAAGGATGGAGGTGGTGAATTTGATGGTCGTTTGGATGAATTAAAGTTGGATTTAAGCGAGGAATTAACAGACTTTCAATCTGCATATTCTTCGTATCACCTTGAGGGCAAGGTGGTTTTTGAAGGAGTGGGGAGTGTTATGGCATGGGTAGCGGAATACGGAAGAATGGTGTTGTGTTATGTCCAAGGCAAAGGAATACGAAAGAAGGAAAAGACGAAGGCTGCGATTCAAAGAAGATTATGAGATCCCGGATTACGCCAATGTTGCAGGAGGACGGACTGCCCAAATGACTCAAGAAGTTCAAACGTATGGCATAAAGATTATGTCATATAATCTATCTTTATGTACGGGTCTTTGTTTAGGACTGTTTTCATGTTTATTTAGAAAAGTCAATTAAGAATGTTTTAAGATAACACCTTGAGGGTAAGGTGGTTTTGAAGGAGGGAGGAATGATAAGCCTGGGCCCGAGCCCATGACCTATTTAGGTCTTAGGGTTTTACCCTATTTTGTCTTATAAATACTCTTGTAATCATTTATTATAATCAATCAATCAAAGTTTAAGATAAACAAATCTTCAATTCTTCTCTTTATTTTCTTAAGGAGCTCGCACACGCTAAAAGTGCTGCCTTATCCCGATACAACCCCTAACCGGGTCGTATCATTACATATAAAAGACAAAACACTTTTTCATTAAATTTAATTTTAAGTTTTACAACTCTACAGGTTTATTGTACAAAATTTTACAATACTAAAACAATTAATGCAATTAATAAAACACCTTTTACATAAAAAAAAAAAAAATACAAATTGTAAAGCATTTGCATATTATACAATTAACTTAAACACAATTCTTGCATTAAATGTCACTTAGATAATTACAACATAAAATTAAAAAATACAAGTAATACTTGCGTACAATGATAATTTTGAAAGTTCTTTGCGTACACCGTGTGTTTTGAATAAATATGTTGCGTGTTTTTAGCCTTCACCCAAGCATATTATACCTGCTATTCGAAAAAAATAATAATAATATAAGAACTACAAATAATATATAAAACACGGTTCAATTCAGATAATTGCTGATATTTGTAAATATAAACCGAAATTGAACCGCGATTAGAGGGTTTAACCGAAATCTGGTTTTTTCGGATTCTATTTCTTAGTTGTCATTTTTTGCAGGTTCGTATAGAGTGTGTCGGCTCGGTTTTTCCGTTTCACATATTTTTTTAACACCCGTATCTATAAAAATTAGTTTTATATGAATCAAATAGATATTTTGAACAACGAAAAAACATTGCTCACTAAAATATTTATTGTCACAATTGTGTTAGGCGATGGGTTTAGGCTGTGATTAGGCATGTGTTATTTGGTCCATATTGTAACATTATATATATTATATTATGTACCGAACTCATTATTCAATACAGTCGATTATTCATAAACTTGCAAATTGTACAAGGTAGCAAAAATCACAAATCGGTAGTTAGGCAGTCGACCCTCTTGTAGCTTGTTACTGGTCTAGGCGGGATTAACCATGATTAATCGAATTGGCATTTCCGGCAAGTCTTAGGTATTTTCGGCAAGTTTTGGGCATTTTCGACTAGTTTTAGATATAAAGAAAAACATCTTATTATATAAATTGTGACTCATAAATGATTAAAACTAGTTTAAATCGAGTTTGGGTATTTATGACAAGATTTGCAAGTTTCCGACAAGATTTTCAAGTATCTAGAAAGTTTAACTACGGTTAACCGATTTACACAAATCAAAAAGGTTGGTGACTCAGTAGCGCCTATGCGGCGATTAATCAGCCTTGTAGGTCATTTTTTGCAAACCTGCAATTGTATAATAAAAAAACATTGTAAATAGTTAAAGAGTTGAAATATGTCACATAAAATTCTTAACCTCCGTAAATTTATTATTAAAAAGAATATAACTAAATTAAAATACCTGGTTTACCGGAAAAAATTATTTCAAGGTACCCGCCGCAATGCGCGTGTAACCTACTAATATTAAACTTAAATACGAAAATAACAGTCTTGTTACCTAACATGGAATTTGGTTTCATCTTGGGTAAGTTCATTAGTATTACCATTAAATACATTATGTTTTGCTTAAATCTACACAAAGAGGTAAAGATCAAGCTTTAATATCAACTAATTTAGATGAGTAGTACGTGACATAGTTGACCATCATGTCGACATATGTTGTCTAACAAATATTAAAAATCCATGCTCAAATAATATTAATTTTATGGTCTGTCTATGCAGCAGAAAAACTTTTAAATTTTTATTCAGTATTAAACACTTTTAATGGCATGCGCTAATAGTAGAGGCTTTTAGCTTTAAGGAACATATATATGTTTGTCTTACATTTTTTAGTTACATTCACAGTTCCTTTTCAGACACCGACATGATTACAACAAAGGATTTGCTAACGGATGCTCATCAGATATTTTTTTAAGATATAAATAAACGAAAAATTTAAATGTATTAACTATACATGTTGAAATGTTGAATGCATTTTTAACATTTTAAAAGATGCCCGGTGAGCATCAGTTAGCAAATCCCCAACAACAATAGCAAGTCCTAATTTGTTTGTAACACTTGCCACCTTCTTACATTATCTGCGAAAGATAAGGATCAATTAAAGGTTGTGAGTTTGTGACAACATATTTTATGTTGTTACTATGTTTACCACAAAATTCATAAGGATGTCGTATTCTTAGTTGGTATTGACTTATTGTCATTTGTCGAAGATGACTATAAGGCTTTGTAAGGCCCATGGTGAAATGGGCCCAGCTCTAAGTGGGCCAGAAAGAAAGGTATTGCTTGGATAAGGGTTAGCTTGCCTAGTTGCTTTTAATCACACAAATCCTTTTCAAATTTTTTCCCAATATCAAAAAGATGTTAAATGATAAATGTTTTTTATTATGAAAAAAAATATATTAATTTTATGTTTTTTTATAAATAAAAAAGAATATGAATTTTCAAATTATCAAGTATATAATGTTATAACACCCGACTAATCTATATAATATTTGTTAGGATGTTATTATGCATACCTTTTACGGTCCATCTTCTTCTGCCTTTATTTTAACAATATAAGACAATTTTCATATTAGTATTTGTTCCATAATTTTTGTTTCTATCAATTTTTGTTTCGTAGTTTTATAATAACAACAAAATTATAAAAATATAAACATTTTTAAAAAGTAAAAAAAGAATATATAAGAGGTATTGGAATCACATTAAGGGGGTATGGATATCGTAAACCATATTTGTTAAATAACGTGAAATAAAGCAAACATTGTTTATTTTTTTAAATGAGATGTACACAACTTAATTGGAGCATATCCGTGACAGATTCTTTAACCAACAAAAAGATACATGGTGAACGTTGAATCCGAAAACCTCTTGTAAAAACATCATAAATCAAAATAATAGACATCTGATGGTTACTTTCTAATTTTCTAATGTATGTCTAATTTTCGAATGTATAAATCATTGAAAGATTGTTACATTACTTCATACACATGTTGCCGTATCTTAGTAGCTAAAGCAACATGATTAACATCAATTACACACATACATACACAATAATTTGATAAGTATTGTTTCCAAACATTTTCTTATGCATTTTTCAGATAATGATAGTCTTAACTAATTCTTATAAAATAAAAATACTATTAGTATAAATTTATAAACAAGCATCTCAATGCAACACCTAGTAATCATTATGACTTATTTTAAGTCGATTTTTAGTTTCTAGATCAACTACATTTATGATACACAGAAATTAAGAACATATAAAATCACAAAATACAAAAACCTATAAAACGATAGTTTATTTAAGTTATCATGGTGTAAATGATCTTTTAAAATACTTCTATGGATAACTTAGTTATTGAAAAATGAGTTTTGCTAATATGTGTTTGATGGGGCACATGTTAAAATGTAGGGTGGTAATTTTTGACTCGACATGAAATCCGACTTGAAACTGACACGAAAATTAACAGGTTAGGGTCATGTTTAAATAGATTTTGGGTCGGATTTGGGTCGACCCAACTAACCCCTTTATTAAATAGGTCATGTTCGCGTTGGGAATAAATTAAGGGGGTCGATCCACCAACCCGTTTAATATATTTTTTTTTTCTTAAACTAAAATTATTTATGTTTTATTATGCGGATTAAGTGGGTTAAATGGGTCTACCTGCAAACCCGTTTAACCTGTTTAACTCGTAGAATGTGCCAATTTTTGTATATAAAACGGGTTAAATGGGCCAACTCGTTTAACCTCTTTAACCTGCCAACCCAAGTGTATATGAGGGTTAAATGGGTCAGGTTCGAGTTATGTGTAAATAGATTAGAGTTGACATAGTTGACCCGATGATTTAAATGGGTCAAGTTCGGGTTAGAGTTTTCTGACATGTCAACCTGTCAACCCGAACCCGCCAACCCGAATAGCCCTATTAAAATATATTCAATGAATACTTTTTTTTTTTCCTTTTTTTTTTGCCGTTTAATAATAGAAAATGTATTTAATGAACAATAATTATAGATATAAATTATCATATTTATATATATTTATCTTTAAATATACACAAAATTTTCATTTAAACATACGCTAGCATGTGTCCAGTGAACACAAATTAGCAAAACCTTTAAAAATTTAGTTAATCTATAATTTAAGATTGGACCCCGTATTTGTGTGTCAAGTAAACAAGATCACCAACTAATTTGGTGATGTGTAATTTGGTAATTTGGTGTTATCATAATTTAGTTATCAAATTGACAAGCAAGTTTGAAAGGATAACAAGTATATCTAGTAACTTACTAAGCATTGAAATAAATATTGAGAATGACAACCTCACATTTAAGGATAACTTAGAATTCTTAGGAGGTTGAGTGCAAGAGAAATAATGCTATTACATCTTTTCGAATACAACATATCACATCTTATTTGGTTGATGATTCGCTCTAATATCATATGAGCAAAGGCGGAGACAGAGTGGGCACGTGTCTCTCTATAAAAAAATTGTAGTATAAAATTTTTAAAATATCTGAGTATTTAGTTAATTTGCCTTTTTAACGAACTGATTTGTAGTATAGTTTTTAAAACTTATCAAAATTTTGCCCCATCGGCCATATTTTATGGCTCCGCCCCTGCATACGAGTCATGTCATACGTTGTATACTTGTATAGTTGTATGCACTCAGTGTTTTCGGTTATCAACATTTTACTAGAATAGTAGTAACAAACACAAATAGAGAACGTTGGAGGTTGAAGCAACCGAAGTACCTAACCATTATGTGTGCATCATAGCATGGGTCTATAACCAAATGGGCCTAACCACATGACAAAAACATCACAACCCAACTAACTTAAGTGCATATGTGTCTTTTGGTTTGTTGTATGGTTCAACCAACACCTTCACTAACTAATTCTTTACCAAAAAAAATAATAAAAATAAAAAAATAAAAATAAAAAAAAGAAGAAGGACTTTGAAGCAACTGCTTTTGAAATCATATCAAATAAATATATGCTAAATTATATGATTTTCATATTATCAATACACAAATTTTTCAACATTTGAACTAACATTGCATATTCTATATTTTTGTTATTGCTTTCACATTACAAAATACTATAAAGGTATGAACATGTATATATACTATTTGGTGGCTATCATATAAGAAAGCCGATTATATAAGAAAATGATCTTTACTATATAGTAAGTTGTTAAGCCAAACCCGAGATCTCAACATCTATGACGTTACTTCAATATATCGTACCAAAATAAGGGTCGTGCACTCGTGTTGCTACATATTTCCGTTTTTTCTATCTTGATTGCGACGTACATCATAGGATTACAAGAATTTTAATTTATCTGGAAAAAACGACGTTTAGTTGGTTAGTCAAAAATGTTTTGTGACATGGCAAATGATGATTATTATGATAATTCAATTGGTGGTTAGTGTAGTATTAAGTTTTAACTAAATTTGTTAAAAGCCTTAATCAATTAGTTGAACCTGCTACAAAGTGGTTCGTAAGTCAAATAGTTGTCCCTCCTATTTTCAGGATAAGATTGTTAAAAAAAAAAAAAAAAAAAAAAAAAAACGTCTTGAAAAAATGCTAAATACAAATCTAAAATACCACAATAAAAATTAATTAAACAAAAAATCACTTTGTTATACTACAAAAAAAAATATATAATAATAATAATAATAATAATAATAAAAAAAATCCCTTGCAAAAAGATAATTATTTATATCAATTAAATAACAAAATTTCAAAATCATAATTGGTTTTCTAGAGTAAGAAATTAATTAATATAATTACTTTAAAAATGGTTAAATGGGTAAGCATGCTTCATTTCTATATAACGTGATAACGAAAGACACACAAAATAAACCTAATCCTTTTTAAATTACAAACATTACTTAATTAAATGTGACTTCGACTACGATATAATTTGACTTATTAGTCTTTTAACGTATGACAATAAAGACAATAATGTCATCTTTTCTAACACAATTTATAGTCACATAGAAAACGACTGAAAACTTTTTTTTTTTTTTTTTTTTTTTTAGGTTATCTGAGTTTTTGATTCAACATTGTGAGTTGACTAATTATAAGGAGGCTATCTTTTTCAATAGCCCGAAGTCGGCACAGATAAACCTTCGTGATTACAAAAGGATTAATGTTTTAGATTCGAAAAATGACTGAAAACTTTAGCCATCGTGTTTGGATGTTTATCTTAATATCCATTTATTGAAACTAAAAAATCGACTTTATAATACAGAATAGAACCTTTTTTTTTCTTTCTGTTTTGTGACTCTCTCATTTATATTTTATTTATTATTATTATTTTCTATGAAAATTAGAAGAGCAAAAAGAAATGCAAAATGATTTGTTTGGACTTTGGAGGCAAGTTGCTATAGGTTTAAATGCTTGAAAATAACAACATTCAAGGCCAAAGAGATGAGACCACTAATATTTTTGTGTGAATATTATAGCCAACTTTTTTATCTTTGTGTATTTCCACATGAAAAATAAATAAAAGATACAAGAAATATGCATTCAATACCAAACACTTCATTTGTCTTTCAACATTTATGTTTGTACTCATTGTATAGCTGTTTTATTTCCTTTTTTCATTATTTTTGTAATAGCTTTTATCATAAGTAATATTAAAATTGATATTGCCATGACATTTATGCTAGTACAAAGCCTATACTCATACTTTCTAAAAGGATTATTAGTAGTTTACATAAAGATCTCCTCTTTCAAGTTTTTATAAATTTAAATCCATTTTTAACACAATGACTTTTACAAAAACTACATATAATTAGCCAAAGCAATATCTTAAATTAGATTTATAAAGTTAGTTTACAACAATGGTTCCCTACAAGAAATAAAGTAGGGACATATCTTTGTTATATATATGTGGCTTTCTCATCCAAATTCAAGGATAATGATTGAATCAATTCAATTTGGATATAATCCTACGTTGCATGAAAGCAAATTCAATATCTATCACTTCGAACCTTTCACTTTATAAGTATGTATATATTTTACAATTCTTTTGTACGATTTTAAAACAAACAATGACTCATATTAATGTGGAATTGAGTGTAACGAATTATAGAGATTGATGTGTTGGGTTTATTTGTACTAGAAAAAATGGACGTGTAAGCAAATTAAATGAACGAGATACGTGTGGTTCAAGTAATATAGTATCGTTCTAGCTAGTGGATAATAACAACATCATGTCTAGTTGTTTGCGCTTACGGGTGTAAAAAAACCCCGATCTGATAAGAATCCAATCCAAACCTAAATTTGATTAAGCCTATTCGGTCGAGTTACTCAGATAAAAAAAAAAATTATTCAGGTTATTTGGGTCAACCTGAGTAACCCAAGTACTAAACATAGTCAGGTATCGGGTGAAAACATTGCATAACTCGGGTTTAGGTCGACCCGGTTGACCCGAATAATTCATATTTTTTTTTTAATAAATTATGTATCTAAATTAGAACAAATAGGCAATTTTATGTTCATTTTATTCATATTCGGGTTGACCCGAACCCGAATAGACCCGACCCGAATGGTCCCGTCAGAATTGACCAAAACCCGACTAAACCGAGTTCAAATAGGGTCGGGTTCGGGTATGTTATTTTTAGCCTCGATCCGAATTTGACCCGACCTGAATTGACTTAAACCCAACCAACCGGACCTGATTAGCACCCCTGCACGGCTGCACATGGACCTTTTAAAACATATGTTAAAACATGTTTACTATAAAAGCAAAAGCAAATTAACTACAATTAGTGATATGCAGAAATTGCCATATGAAAAAACCAGACAAATATTAAAATCCAATTAATATGATAATGGATATAGTTAGTTGATTAGGACTTATTGGACTTTTTTTCTACTTGCTTTTTACCAATAATAAACGCTAGTATTAATAGATCTTAAAACAAACTAACATAGAATATACACAACATAGGAAATGGATGTAATCTTCATCGATTGAGGATCGTAGTGGTGGTTCCGGTCAAGGATTAGTCCAAGTTCAACCGCACCCTGCACACGGAAATTTAGAAAAAGAGCTTTTCTGAGACTTGTCCGATTTGTAACAAGTTTATTTGCCTAGTTTATCGGAGGATAAGCCTGCTTTATATAAACACCGTGAATCACTAAATTATTATTTTTTTTGAACGGCAACGAGAATGACATTTTCTCAAGCAAGGAATTTGATTGGAAATAGAAGTGATAGATATTGAGTGATACCGTGATAAAGTGAAACAATGACAAAATTCATTTCTCCAAAAAGATTTCGAACTAGATAAAACAATAGTGCAATATATGTCATTTTCTAATTCACATGGAATATGTAATTGTTTTTTAACGCACGCACATGTCGACCAAATGTACTTTTTAAAAGAGTTTATTTGGATTTATAAAAAAAATAAAAAATAAATAAATAAATTAAAGATGGTGAAGTGGAAGTTCATTTCACCGTTAAATTTAGTTGATGAAATAAGTTGTTGTTGCGTAATTAGTTAGATGATGAATTATATAAACCGTCCTTGCATTCATTTCTCACTTGCAATTTTGATCTTTATACATAAGACTAGTCACAATAATAGTCATCTTTACCATCATTTTCACGTTAGTATCACATTACCACTATCAACACCGATCAACATCTTTATCACCACAAAAACCATTTGTTTTAAAAAATTTAACCAAAAACTAAATTAAACTTAATTCATAACTAAAAACATTACATTAAAAATTTAAAACAACATACATATTAAAACAGACGCCCGTGCAATGACCCATGCATGACCTGATTAACGTCTAAAATAAACGCTCATTTGATCAAAGGGCTGGTCCATGCAAAAGTGACAACCACAGGGACGACTGGTGTAATTTTTACACTTTTAGGACGAGTGTTGGTATCTGGTGTAAACCACATGGATGATTACGTGATTAACTCTAAATCTATACTACTTATAAAGAGTGAATGCCTACTCTTGAATTTTTGAATCTTGAAAACTTAAATTAATATAGTTTGCTTAAATGAATCATAAGTATCCGATAATACACATTAAGATTGAGCAGTTTTAAACTTTGCAACTTTTTAAAAACACACAATATATTAATTTTAAAAAACACACGCTTTGTATTTCTAAAACACATGTTCTGCATCAAATGTCAAACCAGAATCATGATTTCGCATATACAATTATTTGTTGTTATAGATCATCACTTTACGCGGATATACGTCTAGTTATATAAAAACCATCATTCATTTCTCACTTGCAATTTAGATCTTTTTATAATAAGAGTTTGGAAGTTATTCTCTTATATTTTATAAGTTGTGTGCTAGTTGTGCTGTTACTAGAAGATCAGTCTCAGGGTATGCAGTGTTTCTTGGCCACAGTCTCATATCTTGGCAATCTAAAAATCAAATAGTGGTTTCAAGGTCCTCAGGCAGAATATAGAGCTTTGGCAGATACAACTTGTGAGATTTCATTGCTTAAGTGTCTTCTCAAAGACTTACATATTCAGGTTCCTACTCCCTCATTAGTGATGTGTGACAATGCTTCTACAATAGCTCTTGCCAATAATCCAATTCATCACCAAAGAACAAAACATATTGAAATTGATTGCCACTTTGTGAGGGATAAGATCAAACAAGGCCACATCACACCTATATTTGTATCCTCAAAGTTTCAAGTTGATGATATTCTCACTAAAAGGCTCAACAGATATCTGCATTTCAATTGTTTGGCCAAATTGGGTGTTGATACAAAAGTTGGGCGTTCCTGATTATGGGCTCTTGCTCTCGTACCAATTCGCTTCTTAATGCTTGAAACCTGTGCACTAAGAAAATAAACAACACCGTTAGGCTTATCGTGGGATTGTCTCCCACGATTAGACTCCGGCGTGAGAGTAAGTAATCGATTTAGGGTTCTCGTAAAGAGTTCTAGGGTTTGTAAATCGTACCTTTAATGAGAGTTATGTCATTCCTTATATAGGCGCACAATCCTTGTAGGGTTCGTGCTCCTTAGGTTTCGCACACGTGGTGCTTATCCGGTTTAAGGATATCTATTCCATAAATAGGAGATCCTTATCTAAACCGTATATATAGTTTAGTTGGGCTTGGGCTTATGTGAGCCCATTCCCATTATTGATGCGGCCCAAGTTATAATAGCCCACGCATGGTGGCTTTGGGCCTTAGTAATGTTTAATATTTGGGCTTGTGACCCATATATAGACTATACGTCATCATGTCCCCCCAGTCTAGTGTGCGCGGTTCATAGCCGCGGATGCTAGACTAGTTACAACAGCGGTAAGCGTGGCGGGAGGAATTTTAAGTATTGCCGCCCAATATTGAGTACAATGTACCGAGTCATAGATATTTCAAAGAAATGCCTCGAAAATCGGGGGTTGTGTCCACGTGTCCCTCGGAAAACGGGAAAAAGTGCATGTACCGTTTCGGATTCTAGCCACACGTTTTGCGAGTGGGATCCACGTGGGCTTCATCTAGGGTTTTTTGACTCTTTATATAAGAGTCACCGCCTCCATTAACCCAAAACATACAGTAAAAACACACACTCACCATTGCATACTTCTTCAAAGCGTTTTTTGCAAAGAAAGTGACTGTTTGATTAGGTAAATTTGTGTGCGTATTCTAGTAAATTTATGAAAATGGTTGCCCAATTAGAGGAGTTTCGCTCTGCGATGAGTGGGGATGATGTGCGTCAGTTTTCATCTGACTACTTCATTCCTCTGGATGTGCATCCAGAGGCTCCAGACGTTGTGCGTGTATAGCCGATTTCCCCGAAGGGAAAATAGGACTATACACGCATTTTTTCGAGTACACGAATTACCACGTACCGATATCTATTTTTCTGAGCAATTTGCTCAATCACTATCGTCTTCATATCTCACAGCTGCACTGTATAGGTGCGGCTAAGGTATCGAATTTTGAGGTAAACTGCCGTTTACTTGCGATAGAACCGACTGTTGACCTGTTCCGCGCCTTCTACCACACAACGTGGTCGCATGGATGGGTATCCTTTGCGAAGCGCGCAGGGAAGCTTCAGTGCTACACCAAGAAGGTAGACTCCCTGAGGCATTGGAGGGAGTATTTTTTCTGGGTAGATGACGTAGTATTTCCATTGCCCTTTGGGTTTTACACTCAAGATACGTTGTCGAGGGATGGGCGCCCCGCACCCGGTTCCTATAGTTTGGCCGATGCGCAGACCATTGATGCCAACCGTATCCCCATTAACTCTTATCCGGAGGAGTTTTTGGTGCATATGGGGTTGACTCGCAGCTACTTTGGGGGTGTTGACGAAGTGCCAACCTTTATTGATGAGTCTCCGATAGAACTTATCATATGCTCAACAAGAATTAAATCAACGAAGCCAAGTCATGGAAAGAATATCAACAATACACCACAAGACATCAATAAGGCGCATAGGAACTCAATTTCCATAATATCCAAAAACCACATAATACCATATAATAATAACCATCAACCATACAATAAAAATCCAACATCGTTCCAACTACCAAAAACACAAAGATAATGATCGTTCAAACAAGACGAGTAATCAACGGAAAATACATCAAAATAGGATAGCTAGCTTTTCTAACCGAACACTCCTCGGTTAAGAAAACAATAAGATAACATAGCTCAAACATCTAGCCACGCTGCTGGTGGAGGCTCCTCAACTCCTGCCTCAAGCCATCAAGATCTCTCCATAATGATCCTAACTCCACACTATGGGTGTCTCTGTCTCTCTTGAGGTCAGCCACCTCCTTCTCCAGCTCGGCATTCCTTTGCCATAGCTTGCGGTCGGCCTCTCGAGCTGTAACAAAACCTCGCTGTAAACTCTCGATATGCTCGTGAACCTCCATCAAAACTCTCCTCATCTCAGTAGTCCTGCCCACAACCACAGTCATATCAACTCTCAGATCCGCTATGAACTCTCCAATAACCCTCTCAAGTCGATCAGATATACGAGCAACTCTCTCACCAAGATCAGTAATCTGAGCCCACAACCTACCAATCTCACCTAACTCTGCATGCTCAGCAGAAACCTCAGAAGGTGCATCCGACTCAACGGGACTACCAGGTGGTAACTCAAACAAAAATGGATGATCAGGTGAATCAGGCTCAATCGGATGTATAGGTGAATCAGGCTCCTCAGCCTGAGCTGGCGGTACTAACAAACCATCATCATCAGGCATCTCCTCCTTCTCAGGGTCATCATCATCACCCTGCTCTGCCTCCTGAGGGTCATCAGCCTCATCCTCACCCTCGTACTCCTCCTCCTCCTCATCGGAAGAGTACATCATCAATCGTCGTCTCCTAACAGGTGAACCATGCGGTGAAGGGGTAGATGATCTAGGACGACGACGCAATGATGCAGGTGGCGCCTCAGACAGAAGAGAGTGAGCATCAATCTGTAAAGATGGTGAAGTGGGGCGTACCGACATACGTGCCGTAGCTCGGTGGGCAAAACGTGGAGCCACACGAGCCAAAGCCTGATGAAGAGTAAGTTGCCTCGATGTACCAGGGAGCCCTAGAGAAGATGAGGGTCCCTGCGTAGATGCAGCAGGTGGTGCTAAAGTAGAACCTGTCGGTGTCACAGTAGCTGCATGCATGGCAACCTGGTAAGGGTCATCAGGAGCCATGGCGAACTGTGCTGGCAATACCGGTGTAGTAAGAATATCCTCAGCAACATCGGGCGTACGGGAGGCCATAGTCTGTGACAACGGCGTAGGGTAGGTGTAAGTGTTTCAAAACAACTAAACCGGGAACTCAAAATACCATCTCCAAAAATCATCGTATAAATCCAAATCATATATAATCAAGAAAGATTTAAAATACCGCATTACTAAAAACCATTCGCAAAACTATTAAGCCATATAATTCCTCAAAACGCCATCATATCACTAAATCAATAAACCTCAAAACCTCAAATCATCTCAAGAAATCTCAAATCTATAATCATCTCAATAATCTCATAATACCTCAATAATAAACAATGATGCTTCGGCTTGGCGGGCTGGCGGGCAATGGTCGAGGATCGTTTTCTATAAAAGTCGGTTATAGTTTAGGTGTCTATTTACCTAGTTCTCTATAACCTTGGCTCTGATACCAATCTGTAACACCCCCAAAATTTGATACAGCGGAAGACTCAACAAGCTTTCGGGGTGCTACGGGGATTGGTATCCATTCAAAGTCATGAAAGAACGAGATAAAGTAAACATAAGAAAAACACAATCAAAACGGGTTTTAAAGTTTACATTTATCCCAAGAATTATCCAAGTAAGGCCCAAAAGAAATAAACATAGGTCCACAATAGTTATCAGTGTTTTAGAAATATAGATCCATGACTGGTGCCATTGCCAAGCCTCCAATCCCAAGCATCCATAGAGCATCACTTAATTACCTGAGAAAACGTGCTAAAAGTCAGCTTTCGCTGGTGAGATCATAGGTTTAGATTCATAATTCAATATAGTGGACATATACGCAAAACGCTTGCTAGCTAGACTAGGCCTCAATCATCCAACCAAAATAATCCATCCAATATAATCCAACCAAAATCAAATCATCCCTATAGGTGCACGCTATAGCTCAAATCAATCCAATAGCTTAGCTAGTTCGGGACTAGGCCTCGCTCAACAACCAATCAATAGCTTACCTAGTTCGGGACTAGGCCTCGCTCAATAACCAAATCAATAGCTTACCTAGCTCAAGTCTAGGCCTCGCTCAATAACCAAATCAATACCTTACCTAGTTCGGGACTAGGCCTCGCTCAATAACCAAATCAATAGCTTACCTAGCTCATGTCTAGGCCTCGCTCAATAATTAAATCAATAGCTTACCTAATTCGGGACTAGGCCTCGCTTAATCCTACCTAGTTCTATAAGCATAGCAAGTTTTAAAATAAACGAAGCGATAATAGTCCACATAAAACATTTGCACATTTCTCACCCCAAGTATTGAAAACAAAGTTCAAGAGTAAAAGTGGGGCTATGACTCACCTCAAGTCCAGAAATCCTCAAAAGAAACGATAGAAGAAAGACGTAAGTAATCTCAAGCAACTCACGTAACGGCGACTACAGACTCGGCACTTCCTAACAATATCAAACTCGTTCAGAAATCATTTCCTCAAAATCAAATATTCCCATTCCCGAACGTATTCCATTTTACTTTCCAAAAATATCCATTTCTCGAATTAACGTCATATTAATTTGAAATTCGACGTTTGGTATCCATATGGGTGGAGGGTCGACACAACTCAAACCAAAAAGCCACAACAAGCAAAATAATAAACCAACTATAGGTCTAATGTTAGCCCAACATATCATTTAAATAATTATCGAAGCTTATCATATACGTCGATTTGATAACCTCCCATATTTATTTACGTAATATATCGTTCCAAAATTATACCTAACCTAAAGCACATTGCACAAAGAATTCTATTTGGTATATATCGTAGTCCAATAAATTCCCTATATATATCGTCGAATCGGCCAAATTCCACGAGATACCTAGTAATTTATTACCCTAAAACATATACCACAACCTATGGGCGTCGTGGGATACGATGCCCATTAATATACTCATTTTATATCGTCAAATAACTCGATCTAATCCGTCGATTAAATAAGTCACTTGATATATAAAATGTTTATATTAATCGTCATATATCCGTGACAACACAAAAGTCACAATATAAAGCCCACTTGGACTTTAAAGAACCACAACTCGTATAACTCGATAAGTTTCCAAATTTATAAAAATCACGTTTTTAATTATTATTCACCCGACATATTATTTATAGTTATTATTTATAACAATATTTTGACATTTATTACACTATTTGCATAGTATAATAACTATCGTTATATTATTATACGTTTACTCGTGATCGTATTATTATTAATATATATATATATATATATATATATATATATATATATATACGTTTAACACGTCTATATACGTATGTAAACGATTATATTCTTAATAATAGTATTACGAGTATATTTTTTTTATATTGACTTATAAATGTTTATCGAGTCATAGAATTTGGTCACATGTCCGAGTCATGACTCTCGGCTCATAGTCCAAGTCCAATAATAATCAAGTCACAATAATAAATCAACTCCGTCCAAATCAATCCCATATCCACGTGCTACAACATGAGGGTCCGACTACGGCACCCAACTAACCTATCTCCGTCATCTAATTGACCGTCTCACAATCGGTCCCCAATTCCACATTCGACAACACAACTCCAAAATATCACGTAAATCCAAATATGCCACTCAAGTCCAACGAGTAATCCAATAAGTACCATGGTCAAAATATCACAACCACGACAATAACAATAATAATAATCCGACAAGTAATAATATATCCGAAAACCAAATAAGTTACGGGTTGAGGTACCAAGTCAACCCGGGTCAAAATAAGCCCGAAACATAACACGGGAGTCACACCCGAGACCAATAGGTCTCGGCTAGCTCCTTTGAGCCATACCGAACCAAACAGCCCCCTTGGGGGTGTCGGCCAAGAAACCAAACGACCACAATGGTCAACCAAATCATAACCGAGAACAATCCAAACATCACAAATGAGCTCCAAAGATCAAATATACACCAATGGTCAAGAAAACAACACAATAATCACCCAAACCGAGAGCATTAGCTCTCGGTCGAGTCTCGACCCATCGGAAAAATTACAACCCGGATACCAAACTTCCTTTTAACTCATTATTATCAAAAACCCACTTGAATCTTGTATCAAAAATCATAAAACCCGAAAAGAAAAATAAGATTCGTGACCCTGGGTTACGGTTCAAACCAAAACTCGAGTCAAAACTCGACCCACCTTCAAACTCCAAGGCAAAATCGAAGTGAACTCCAAAAATACGAAAAGTGGTGATGTATTTGTGGTGATATTAATTCGAAATAGGTGTTATAGTGGTCCAAATCGCGCGTGGTTTGCACCAATAGATAGATCGGAAGAAAGTGGTTAAGATGGTGGTGTTAGATTTGATGTAGGGGCGGCGGTGGTGGTGCTATGGTGGTGATTAGGGTGCGGCGATGGTTGTGTTTCAAGGAAGAGAGAGAGAGAGATAAAGTGGTGATGGGTGTGGTGTGTTGTGTGGTATCTCAGGGACGATTCATGTATTATACTCTTAAAAAAAATACAACACGCCCTTTTAATATTAATAATAATAATACTAGTGTGATGTGTGGTGGGTTAAGTAGCCCGGTGTAAATACACGGCCAAACCCGAAACCTTAAATAACCAAACAACTTTCTCAAACCGAACCCGTTCCAAAAATAATAATATCCGGACCAATATTAAAATATAGTTAAAATTGTTAGGTCAACCTAGTGCCGGAGTCAATGTAGTGCCAAAGTAACAATCTCAAAATAAATCATCACGACTGAATCAAACCAAACCATAAATAAATAATCGAATCCCATAAATATCGTACGATTAAAAATCACGTACCAACATTCGTAAAATATCTCGTCACAATAAACTTTTCAAAAATTCCAAAATCATAATTTTAATGTAATGCGGGTTTTAGAAACGGCTCCCTATTTTGCCAGTTGTCACATATATTCACTTAACAGTACACTCCACTTTTGTAGCCGTCCTGATGCGTCAGGTTTAGAGATAACTTGTTTGATTGGCTGATCTGTGATTACAGCTATTGGGTGCGCTTGAAAGTACCTGCGCAGTCTTTTAGCTGCGAATACTAGAGCTAAGACCAGCTTTTCCATAGCGCTGTAGTTAGTCTCTGTCTTCTTCAGTGCTTTGCTTACAAAGTATATGGGTGTCTGGACGGAGTTCCTATTTGTCAATAGTACTGCGCTAACTGCTCCATGGGTTGCAGATAAGTACATGATTAGCTCTTCCCCTAGTCGCGGTGCGACAAGTTTGGGAAGTGATGCTAAATGCTGTTTTAGCTGTTGGAAAGCTTCTTCTGCTTCCTCAGTCCAACGAAAGTCTCCCTTTTTGGTGCACTTCGTGAGTGTTTTAAAGAGAGGGAGTGATTTGTCTGCTGATTTAGATAAGAAACGGTTTAGCCCAGCTAGCTTTCCGTTTAATGACTGGACTTCCTTGAGTGTGCGCAGTGAGGGAAGATCAATAACAGCTTTTGTCTTTTCTGGGCAAGGTTTGATTCCATCGGGTTCTATTAAGTATCCGAGGAACATGCCTTCTGTTGCGCCAAAGGTGCACTTTTTGGGATTTAATTTCATGTTTATTTTTCCCAATGTTTTGAACGTTTCCTCGATATCGCGCACCAATTCATCCTCTGTGTGGCTTTTGATGACAAGGTCATCAACGTAGACCTCCAAGTTTCGACCTACTTGTTTCTCGAAAGCTGTGTCCACCAGTCGTTGGTATGTTGCGCCCGCATTTTTTAGGCCAAAAGGCATTTTCGTGTAGCAGTAAACCCCTTGACTGGTGTGGAAAGCTGTTTTTTCTTCATCCTCGACTGCCATCTGGATTTGATGATATCCTTTGTATGCTTCTAGGAAGCATTTAAAAGGATATCCGCACAGGGATTCTACCTTCCAGTCTATTTCTGGCAGTGGATAGCAGTCCTGTGGACATGCTTTGTTAAGATCTGTGAAGTCCATGCACATTCTCCAACTGCCATCGCTCTTCTTTACCATCACTGGGTTAGAGAGCCAATCGTGATAGTACACTTCGCGCATGATGCCTGCGTCTATGAGTTTGTGTACTTCTTCCAGAATAGCTTTTGCACGATCTGGGGCCTGGCCGCGCTTCTTCTGTCGTATTGGGGGATATCCTTGTCGGATTTGTAGCTTGTGCTCCGTGATAGAGCGTGGCACTCCTGTCATGTGTGTTGGTTCCCCTGCAAAGATATCTAGGTTCTTTTGCAAGAGTGCGCACACAGCTACTTTATCTTTGTCAGATAAAGATCCTCCAATCGAAACTTGTTGGTCCGGGTAATCGGGGTGAATAGCGACCTTTAGGTTTGGTGTTTTTTCTGTGCGCTGTTCTGGAATATTCTCCACCTCAGTGGTTACTGCGTTGCATTCTTTTGGTGGTACCGTTGTGTTATAGAGGGTAATAACTCCTCCTTCCACTGGAAATTTGAGCATCTCATGTGTTGTGGATGGTACGGCGCGCGTGGATGATATTCCAGGTCTCCCAATGATTCCATTGTATGGTGAGGGAGACTTGATAACCATGAAATTAATCCATGTTGCTGTCGAATGCTGTTCATCACCCACGACCACTAGTAAGCGCAATTGCCCCATAGGCCAAATCTTTTCTCCTGTGAATCCAGTCAGCGACGTTGTTGCTGGTATCAATTGACTTTGGATTTCAGGCCGTAGCCTTTTGAAGCAATGATCGTATAGGATGTCTGCGGATGCTCCCCCATCGATGTACATGTGGTGGATATCATGTCCCCCGGTATGTATTTCGATAGTTAGCGGTTCCACTACTGCGTTGTCCGCAGCTAGAGTAGGGAAGGATATCTCTTTTTCTGGAGAGAATTTTTGACTGACTTTTTGTTTTATCTTGCGTTGCCATGACTGTATCATGTATATGGTGTCAGCTTTTTCTTTGAGAGGTTCTTTCTTGCCCCCATTCCTTTGTTTATCCTTTCCCTCTTTGATGTTTTTTACGAGGTGGTCCATTCTGCCTTCCCTTACTAATTTTTCAATTAGTTGTCGTAGCTGGACACACTCGTTGGTTTTATGGCCTTTTTGACCATGATATTCGCAGTATCCATTCCCTACGCGCTTTTCCTCTGCGGTACGCATTGGTGGAGGTTTTGGGAAGTTTGCACTTTCTGTTACAAATATTTCCCTCGGAGTTTTTGTGAGAGGGGTATATTAGTCATTGTCTCTTCCACTGCGGGAATTCCTGCTGCGGTTGTTATTCTGATCATTGGATTGTCTCCTAGGCTGTTCTTGTTGCCTATAATTCGAGTAACCCTTTTTGCTGTCCGCAGCGGCTGCTTCTCCTTGTATGAAGGATCTTGTGCGCTTTGTTAGCTCATCGAAAGTTTGGGGAACTTTGTCATTTAGCTTCCGGATAAGTTCTGGGTTGTTAATCCCATTCATAAACCCTGAAATGTTTAGAATTTCGGGACACGCTTTGACCTGTATGCACTCATCCTTGAAGCGTTCCATAAAAGCACTGGTTGATTCCCCTTGGCGCTGTTTTACTCTGGCTAGTTCAACAGGGTTTTTAGTGCACTTCTTTCTTTGGGTAAAGTTTAGACGGAATGCTTTTCGTAATTCTTCAAACCCACCGATGCTCCGTCGTGGGAGCTTGCTAAACCATGTACGCGCATTCCCTACCAATGTAGAATTAAACATATGGCACCACACAGGTTGCGGCCAGTTTTCGATAGTAGCAGCTGATTCGAAAACCTTTAGATGATCATCCGGATCACCTGTTCCATTATATGTTTTCACGTTAGTGGGCATGCGCCTCCGTTTGTGGTCGAAGTAATCACTGATGCGTCGTGTAAACGCATCAACTTTCTGGCGACGCCATGGAAGAGACATGTCTTCATTTTCTTCTTCACGACGTCTTCCTTTTGACTTCCAATGTCCTGTTTCTCTATCCTCGTTGTCCGAGGAGTCGCTGAAGGAAGAGTAATTTCTTTTTCGGCGCTTGCGCCGGCTTTCTTCAGAGGAAGAGCTTGAGGGGCTTTCACTTAGGGATATTCTTTTCCCCAATCTGTCGTGAATTCTCTTGCTCCCAGATTTGGAGGACCCTTGGCTTGGTGAATGCTGAGGTCCTAATCGGTCTTGTATCCCTCGACTGCCAAGTCTGGTGTGAACATTAGTGCGCCTCTCGCTGCCTTCATATTCCTCTAAGTATTGTGAGTCAGATGTCGTACCTAACCTATCGTGGATAGTGGTACGTTTTTCGTTATCTGCGCGTCTTCCTCGTGGGTGGCGCGGTGGCGATGGTTCGCGTTCAGGACCAAAATTGAGCCGAGCTTGTAGGCTCGTACTCGATCTTCTCCTTGCTTCTTCTTGCATGAGGGCAGTTAGGGTTTCATAATTTTGGGATACAAAATTTCCCAATGTTAGGTTGGGTGTGTCCTCAGTTGCTGCAAGAATATCCGCCTCAGTATTGGGCACCCTATCTCGGTTAGGCGCGCCCGGTGGTACAATGTTGTCCACTGTAGGTACCGTTTGGTGAGGAGTAGTGAAGAGGGTGCGTTGGAGTTCCTCAACGCTTGGAACCACTGTGGTGGCTTGGGTAGTCCTTATAGGCAGTTCTACCACTGGAAGAGGTTGGGTTGTTCCCGCCTCTTGGTGACCAGGTGCGCTGGTTGTCCCAGCAGCCTGTTTAGGGGTCGAATCTTGTTGATTCTTCCTCTGGGGGTCACGTGTTTTTTCCAACTGCGGAGTCCGCTGGTTTGAATTTTTATTCTTCGTCATTCTAGTTCCTTAGTTCTTAGTAGGGGTCCCACGGATGGCGTCACTTGTTGATACAAAAGTTGGGCGTTCTTGATTATGGGCTCTTGCTCTCGTATCAATTCGCTTCTTAATGCTTGAAACCTGCGCACTAAGAAAATAAACAACACCGTTAGGCTTATCGTGGGATTGTCTCCCACGATTAGACTCCGGCGTGAGAGTAAGTAATCGATTTAGGGTTCTCGTAAAGAGTTCTAGGGTTTGTGAATCGTACCTTTAATGAGAGTTATGTCATTCCTTATATAGGCGCAGAATCCTTGTAGGGTTCGTGCTCCTTACGTTTCGCACACGTGGTGCTTATCCGGTTTAAGGATATCTATTCCATAAATAGGAGATCCTTATCTAAACCGTATATATAGTTTAGTTGGGCTTGGGCTTATGTGAGTCCATTCCCATTATTGATGCGGCCCAAGTTATAATAGCCCACGCATGGTGGCTTTGGGCCTTAGTAATGTTTAATATTTGGGCTTGTGGCCCATATATAGACTATACGTCATCATTGGGCATTTGTGATCCACACACAATGCCAATTTGTAAGGGGGATAAAGTGAATATCAAAGCTACATTGGAGCAGACTATGCCAAACACCACCTCTGCTCAAGTGCAAAGCATACAACATGTTGCAACTTCACCAAAAGTGAAGCTACTTCATAGCCAATGTCTTGTGCAATGTAGTGAAATGTAATATGTACAGTTAGAAGTAGTATTGTATAGATTGTATTGTTAGCTTCATAGTTTGTACAGTTAGCTTTAGCTTCATAGCTATTGTATCTCATTTTGACAAGTAATGAAATCATTGACATTTTCACATAGTTATTCCATTCTCCCTGTTTTTCAATAAATTCAACAATAATTTTATAGGAAAAAATACGTAATAGTATACGTGTAAGGAGTTCATTTTAAGGTTTCTCTAACTTGTGTCCTAAGGGCACAAGTTAAGCACATCAAATGTACACTGAAACCTATATAAAAGTAAACTTACATGTACTTTTATGTGGGTCCGTGTGTACTTTTAGTATGCTTAACCCTTCATTTTATTATCTTATTTTAATTTGTGGAATTCACATAATTTTATAAGAAAAAGTACATAGTAATGCTAAGAAAAAAAGCTAAAATCACACGCTTTAAATTGTTAAGTACAGTAAAAAGTTTGCTTAATTAATGAGCCAAGTATAAAGAATTATAATTTTCTAGATTCTTTTTAGAAAATAAAAATGGTGCTATTTTCTACTATTGCGTTTGTACACTTTATTAAATCTAGCAAAAATAATTTAATTTTGAGGTGACTCAGAACCTGGGGAAGTATAAAAATGGAATGACTTTTGCCTTTTAAGCTAGTAATTACTTTAGTCCGTATGTATTTCAACATTATGACTTGTACGTTTTGATTTAAGTAAATGTTAGATAACTATACAAAAATCAGATAACTATACAATATTTCAACATTATGACTTGTACGTTTTATTTCCATAGCTTCTGGATATTACTTAAATTTCATGAAAAGATTATTTTAGTAAACAATAAATGGTAAGCATAAATGCTTGATAAATTGTTCCATATAAAGTTACTCCTCCGTCTCAAAAAATTATTCCCTTAATGTATTCTTTAATTTTTATTTAAAAAGTAGGATAATTATTTTGAGATATTTTAAAAAAGAAATGTAAACTATAATTTTGATACGGATGAAGTAATAAACTATAGTTTATACTATATTTTCTATAGCTGCAGTTGTCACTGCATTTTTAGTAAAAAATTAAAAAAAAAAAATAAAATAAAAAAAGCTTGTAACATAAATCGTAAAATAACAACACGTGTTGATTTGTTAATTCACTGGAGGAGGTAAAAGTAAAACAACAAAGAGCAAATAAAATAAGGTGGAAAAATAAGATATTCGGTACTTTTATTCTGTTGTCTATATTTTACCAAACAACAATATCATCTTGTAAAAGTAAATAAACTTATATTAGATTATATCGTGATCATACTTTTATGCGTTTATATCTTTCTATGTTTTTGGTTTATATGCTTTGATATTGTCATTGAAAGAAATGCTAAAATCAAATAATAATAATAATAATAATAATAATAATAATAATAATAATAATAATAATAATAATAATAATAATAATAATAATAATAATAAATCAACACAATGACATGAAATGGTTATTTATGGATGAAAATTAGAGAGATAATTTAACACTCTGTTCACGAGTATAAAACGAAAATAAAAGAAATGAAAAGGGTAATAAAGCGATAAAAGAAGAAGAGAGGATAAAATTTTTGTTTTTTAATCTTGTGTTACCGAGTTGGAAAAAAAAGAAAGTGATATAAGAAAAAAAGACTTTAAAATCACTTTCTCTCCAAATTATTCCAATTTTGGAAGAAGATTAGGAGAGAAATCTTGACATAATTTTCTCTCCTTTTCTCTTCTCTTCTCTCTAGAAAAAACTCGGAAATACAATATTTTTTTTTTTTTAATTTCCTCTCCACTTCTCTTCTTTTCTCTCCAATAAAAACTCGGGAATAGAGCGTAAAAGTAAGAGAGAAAATATAGTTAAATAAAAGTCATTATGTGGATATTTTTTGTAAAATTTTGTGGTTCTAGCATTTCGTTTTTTTTTTCATCCTCACACACACCACACATAAAGTCTTTTTGCTTACACACTTGTCGAACGTCTTTCTGAAAGCAGTCCATTTACTCTCGGATAGAGGTGTGACTTTATACATCTCACTTTCTCACATCTCGCTCCGGCGAAAATGACTATTGTTGTTGTAGATTATATATCAGGATTAAAAAAATTAAAATAGAAACTTTCACTAATAATGGCAACCAAATTAAAGATCAAATAAACATCTTTTTCACTTTTTCATTTATATGATGCACGTTGAGGGTATTGAATCCCACTTGCTAACCTTTTAACTATATTAAGATATGATTTTGATGCCATTTAATAATAGCTATAAAAAAAATAACATTAGAATGTATAAAAGCCAAAAAGTAAAAGTCAAATGCATTTGTTATGTTGTTCTAATTTTGTTTTGTTATTTAAAGTAATTGTTAGATGCATTTGCCTATAACGCGTCTTCTTGGCATTTTTCTAAAATAATTTCTTAATTCACGGGTGCAAAATATGATTTGGTTTATAGAAGTAACTTTTGCTCATTAAATTCGAAAATGGTAAAGGTTACTTCACCTTAGGACAAAGAAAATACTCAAAATTTTAAGTTATCTATTAACTTTTTAATCAAGCATATATCTTGAGAATTTGTCCAAAGTTTTAAAACAAACAAGTACGGTCTTTTTTTTTTTTTTTTTTTTTTTTTTTTTTTTTTTTTTTTTAATTTAAATCCTTAAATAAGCATGACTTATCTCCTGCTAATAATATACGGAGTACAACTTTCAATTGGGTAGGGTTGTGAACAGTTAAAATGCCAGAGATATCAACAAAAAAAGAAACAAGGAAAAAAAACATAACCAAAAAAAAAAAAAAAAAAAGAAACAAGAAAAAAAAAACTTAACCAAAAAAATAAGGTTTTGCTAACAACAGTCCTAAGGGTTTTTGTTAAGCAAATAATTTCCATTACAATAATTCTTTTGAATGATTTTGATTGGGTAATAATCTCAAAAAAAAGTGAAGAAAATTCCGGAAATATTACATATACAATTAATGATTGATTGTGATTGGATGAATTATATTATTACAAGAAATTGTAGTAAAATAAAGCTTAAACGACCAAAGTCAATGTTATCATAGGAGAAATACTTTATCATTATAAAAATAAAAACTCTTTCTAAGGAAACTACTCTTTACATTTCAAAATAATTGTCACCCAGTAAAAAACACAGTTTAAAAAAACATAATTTTTACTGTTTTTGTCTCTTACTTTTTACAAAATGAGAGTTTTAATCTTAACAGAGTAATTAATTGATGTATTCTTTAAACTTTGTAATATTAATTTTAACCAAGATTAATATGGTAAATCTGATCAAACTTACATATCTATTTTTAGTAGCGAATAATTAAATTGAGACACAAAAAAAAAAAAAAAAAAAAAAAAAAAAAAAAAAAAAAAAAAAAACGTGTACTATTAATTCAGACAGATGAGAAGTATAACATTCTTAACACATGTTTTTTTGGAAGGCCTCTTATCATACTAATTTTTATTAATTATCTTAAAGAGTGTAAGCTATTTTTATATGTACATAGATAATTTACATGAGTCATTCTTATAAAGATAAAAAGATATTAAGCTTTATAAGAAGATAGTATTAAGAAAGTATGTTTTTCTTACAAGAAGTTTAATAAAATTTATAAATGAGATTTATTAGAGAGTACCAAATTCTATGTTATTGGTTATGGTGGAGCCAATCCTTCAAACTTAAACCAAAAGAGAATAAATGGGACCCATTTGAATCTTTAAAAGAAGTTGCTCAACTTCTTGAATTCAACACACTTACAAACATTATAACTCTCTCTACCAGTCCCCCCTCTATACAAACCTCATTTCTACTTCAAACACACCAAAAGCATAAAAAACATAAATAATTCCTTAGGAAAACTTTAACCTTTAATCTTTAAAGTGTGATATATAAAGAATGTGGAAAATGTCTAATAATACTAATAAGATATTACTGTTACTAGTTATATGTTCTTGTGTTTGTTCCACCATTAAAGCAACTGTATCTTATGATGATAAAGCCATTATTATCAATGGCAGAAGAAGAATCCTTATGTCTGGTTCCATTCATTACCCAAGAAGCACTCCTGAGGTATATTTCACTTTTTCCATTTTCCACCTATGTTTTTAACATATTATTACAGTATTTTTTTAATATGGTTTCTTTAGTGTAAAATTCAAATTTTTTTGGGTGTAAATGTTAGTGATTCTTCAATGCTCCATCAGAAATTTGATTATATTTTTGGGTTTTGTAAAGATTTAAACTTTATTAAGAGGGTTCCTCTGTTTTGCCATTATTTGTGTGTTCTTGGTTTTGATCAGAATAAGTCTTGGTGTGTAAAAAAAATAAGTTTTTTCACATGGGTTGCTCTTATTTTACATTATTTTGGTGTTTTTGGTTTTTGAATCTTCAATGCCCACCAAAAAGTTGTTGAGTTTATTTATTTATTTTATTTCTGTTTTGAAATATTTTGGTCTTGATTTCTTAATTTCCCCCCAAATATTTCTTAACTTTTTTGCAGATGTGGCCTGACCTTATAAAAAAAGCTAAGGATGGAGGCTTAGATGTTATACAAACATATGTATTTTGGAATGGTCATGAGCCATCTCCAGGGAAGGTATACAATTAATTGCGAAAAAAATGTCTTATTGTATACATATACATATGTGAGTTTAGTTAGCTTATCAGGTAAATTTTGATGTTTCCAGTACAATTTTGACGGGAGGTATGATTTGGTGAAGTTCATAAAGCTAATACAACAAGCAGGTCTCTATGTTCATCTACGCATTGGTCCATATGTTTGTGCTGAGTGGAATTTCGGGTAAGCACTAAATCTTTCATGTTTTGATCATAATATGCACTTTTATAGAAGTGTCTTTTCGCATCTTATGTATAGACTGATTGGGAAAGAGACAAACACTATAGAACTCGTGGTCCATATCAACTTTTACTAAAACGCACGATTATGAGACGTATAAACCATAATGTTCACGCATATCTATTTATGGTATTGTCGTCTAAACATACAAAAGAGAAAAAGCATGTGATTTTATCGTTTAAAGATGCATATAGCTAAGTATGCTCTGTTTTGGATTCAGGGGATTCCCGGTTTGGCTTAAATATGTACCAGGAATGTCTTTCAGAACAGACAATGAACCTTTCAAGGTTAGCAATTTGGATTTCGAAGTTAATTATAATAACTAAAGATGGGAATCTAATTTTGTTTAATTCTTTGACTGTTATTATTATTATGAAGGCTGCAATGCAAAAATTTACGGAGAAAATAGTCAGCATGATGAAGTCAGAGGGGTTATTTGAACCTCAAGGAGGTCCCATTATCATGTCTCAGGTTTTGACCTCTTAACTAACTCGCTAATTCTACTACCTAGAATCTATCTAAATCTTGATGATCGTGTTTTTAGATAGAAAACGAGTATGGGCCAGTTGAATGGGATATTGGTGCCCCAGGAAAAGCTTACTCCAAATGGGTCGCCCAAATGGCTGATGGTCTAAAAACCGGTGTCCCATGGATCATGTGCAAACAAGAAGATGCCCCTGAGCCAATGGTAAGCATTATATATCATAAAATATTTGAGTGTTTGACTAATTAGTTTTGCCACAGCCAAACACCCAAAAGTTATTAGTCGCTACATGAAAACGCAATAATCAAATAATCGCTTTCAAATAGCAACGTCAAACACCCCCGTACCGCTTTATGAGCATGCACGTGCATTCCTTGAAAATTTTCAGACTCTAGCGTAAAAGAATAAAACACTAATAAAAAACTGTTTCAGCACAACTTAAAACCTACTCGAAGTCACACTATTCATGCATGTTTGCTAGCTTTGTCCATTACGTACAACTAATTTTTATATGGTACAACCCATGAGGCAAATATCAACCTGTTTTATTTGGTTGGCCATACGGCTTAAGCTTTAAGCCACAACGCTCCTTTTCTCTAACATGCTTATTACATGACAGATTGACACATGTAACGGGTTCTACTGTGAAAAGTTTACTCCTCACAGGCCTAACAAACCTAAAATGTTTACAGAGCTTTGGACTGGCTGGTAAGTCATGCAGTAAATGTTATCACAACTTTTCCTAAACAGATTCAAACCACTTCTATAATTTGAAAGTTCACTTTTTTTCTTTTAAAGGTTCACGGAATTTGGTGGCCCGATTCCTACCAGACCTGTAGAAGATATAGCATATGCAGTTGCAAGATTCATACAAAATAACGGTTCTTTTGTCAACTACTATATGGTAAGTCACTACCAAACCAGGGTAAAAGGTTACTAGTATTTTCTTTTTCCGTAATCAAAATTATAATTATTGTGACTTGGATGTTCTAGTATCACGGAGGAACAAACTTTGGACGTACAGCAGGTGGTCTCTTCATCACAACCAGTTATGATTATGATGCTCCTATTGATGAATACGGTATGCAATCATATCATATAAATGCTTGATCTTTATAAAAGAAAGACACCAAAGATGTAATTTTGACATAGTAATGATACAATGTTTCAGGATTACCTAATGAGCCAAAATGGAGCCATTTAAGGGATTTACACACGGCTATAAAACTAGTTGAGCCAGCTTTAGTTTCAGCTTATCCTACTGTTACATATCCTGGAAAGAATCAAGAGGTTAGCTTGGTCAATTGGTCAAATATATTTTAATATACCTTAGTTATCCCGAGCATATATCTTTATGTGTTATCCAACGACAGATACATGTATATCAACCAAAGTCCGGGGGTTGTGCTGCATTCCTCTCAAACTTTGACCCACAATTTTCAGCAAAAATGACCTTCGGAAAAGCCCAATATGACCTCCCTGCTTGGTCCATTAGCATTCTACATGACTGTAAAGATGAAGTTTTCAACACTGCAAAGGTGAGAATTATCCTTCTACCCTCATCTGATCCAACACCAAAACTTGCCCACTCCAATACCGTTAAGATAAAATAATACGAGTAGTAATTTGGGCTGACAAATTTACAGGTAAAGGCTCCAATTATACAAAGAAAGATGAGCACTGCTGGTACCTTCAAATGGCAATCGTATAATGAAGAAGCTCCATCTGCTGACGGTAGTGATACTCTTGCAATGGCGGGGTTGTACGAACAACTAAATGTTACTAGAGATGAATCTGACTACTTGTGGTACCTAGCTGAGTAAGTATCAACTGATAACTATAAAATCAAATATGATTGGACAAATATTTATGCATTTCTTTATTTTATTTTCCAGTGTCAATATATCACCAAATGAACAATTCTTGAAGAACGGACAGTCCCCCGTGCTTACAGTCATGTCAGCAGGGCATGCTTTGCATGTCTTCATCAACAATCAACTGGCAGGTAAGTCTCACATTTCATGAGCATTTAGCACAAAACAAACCAGAGGTGGTAATATGTGCGGGCCAGACCAGTTGGTAATGGCCAAACGGGTTCAGGTTGAAACGGTCATTTTTAGTATGGGACAGGTTGACCCAAAACACCTTTTGTCAATAATCATCTAGTTTCTTAGATAAAACAGTTTAGGAGGTTTTACGCATCAAAAGTACACTTGGCCGGCTTCCAGCATGTTCGACCCATTTGACCAGTTTCCTATTAAGCTAATTTCTAGTTCACCTCTTTGACACATTAGACATAAAACATAACCCAAATTGGCCCGGTAAGTAAATGGGTCAAAATTGCTATCCTATACAAACAACAGATGCTTGACTCTTGCATGTTCGGTCCTGTTACAGGAACTGTCTGGGGGTCACTCAAAAATCCAAAGTTAACATTCAGTCAAAATGTGAAGTTAAGAGCGGGTGTTAACAAGATCTCTTTGCTAAGTGTTTCAGTGGGCCTTGCGGTTAGTTTCTTCCCTCAGTGATTCATTCAAAGCACTCTGTCAACATATAACAAACATTTATCATTGAATAACTATTTTGTTTAATCACCTTTCAGAATGTCGGCACACACTTTGAGAATTACAATGTGGGGATTTTAGGTCCAATCTCCTTGAAGGGTCTAAATGAGGGTACGAGAGACTTGACGAAGCAAAAATGGTCTTATAAGGTTTGTTCGTTGACTATTATGCTTATTCATATACTAATTTTATAATAGTATATGTGAGAAGTTCAGGGATGGCGTTAATGTGGTATAGTAGTGATAACTAAGAATGCTTCATACATGCCAGATTGGTTTAAAAGGTGAAACCTTGAGTCTCCATACACTTGACGGAAGTTCCTCTGTTGAGTGGCTACAAGGATCCTTAGTGGCTCAAAAGCAGCCTCTTACTTGGTACAAGGTATACTTCATTTTGGGTCATTTTCAACCTGTACGACTGATTTGACCTGTTCTGTTTTACCCACGTTTCACATTTACCCATTTGACCCATTATATGTATAAATACAACCCGAATCAACCCATTATCAAGATAAATGGTTGAGATACGGATACCACATCAACTTATGATAGGTTGCAAACATCCATTACTTTAGCATCTTCTAACTTTGGCTTTTTACTTTTAGACTACCTTCAACGCTCCAGATGGAAACGAACCACTCGCTTTAGATATGAATGGCATGGGAAAAGGTCAGATATGGCTTAACGGAGAGGGCATCGGAAGACACTGGCCCGCGTACAAAGCTAGTGGTAAATGTGATAAGTGCAGTTACACTGGTATTTATACTGAGAATAAATGCAATCGCTACTGTGGAGACCCGTCTCAAAGATGGTGAATATACAATTTTTTAGCATTACTTATTTTACTTTTACCTGAAATTCTTCCAAATTCTAAAAAGACACTTAACCATTTCAGGTATCATGTTCCCCGCTCATGGTTGAGACCAACCGGTAACTTCTTGGTTGTTTTTGAGGAATGGGGTGGAAATCCAGACTGGATCACTTTGGTTAAAAGAACTTAACAAACTAGGAGCGGAAGTACAAATCTTGGAGAATGAATAATTCTCCGTAGTCCGTTTTCTTCAGCAAATTATAATTGCTTAAACTTTTCAGTGAATTACTTAGATTTAGTACATACACGTAAAGAATATAGAAAGAAGAAAATAATGCCTATTGGTTACTATGTGCAGTGGAAATGTAAAGGCATATCGCTTGCCATATTGGCCAGTTAAAGAGCAGTATAGTTGTATTTGTTTGTACGAACACTAGAAGTGCCGTATTGTGAGAGGTTTGTTCTGTATATTCAATAATGCAATAGTCTATTTTCTAATTTTTATAGACTGAATCTAAAAATTGTTCTGTACTTCTGTATGATCTGGACCACGTCCCTTTTTACCAGTCTATAGTGATAAACTAAAAGCTTACTTGAACTAAAATCCATAAAAACCAAAAAAACTGCTCGCCTACAAGTAAATAGCATTTTTTTACAAGGAAGAATGAGATAACTTACTAGCAATCACATCGATAGCATCATCAAGGTCTTTGTAACCATGAAAAACATCTTTTCCTTGATGTCTCCACCGCAGCATTCTTCTGTGTAGATCCTTTAGCAAGAGATCATTGTCATCAATTTCAAACTCAAGCAGCCACTTGACGCACTTAAGCAGATATTTAACAACCTTAAGTTTGATCTTGCAAATAAACTCAACTGCAATCTCCCGGGTCTCAGATATCGAATCTGACATCCTTTCTGCAATATCAGTTAACTGGAAAACAATACAAGCACCTGCAACTGTCTCCTTTCGGCTGCATTTATCAATCCTTGTGATATGGTTTTCTTGCTTTTTATTGTTCCATCTTCTATTCTTTGATCCAATGTATTGACTTTCGGTTGACTGAGGAATTGTACCAGTTGCAACATAATGAAGAAACAGCTCATATCCATCTTCACTTAACGAACACGAGCAGCCAATCAAAATACCTAATGTAATCCTTCTAAACATCACATTATTCTGTATATTAATTGTTTTTACACTTTGGAACTCCTCAAGCCAAAGTCGAATAACTTGACCCACATCCGCTTTGTCATTAAGTTTGGGTTTCTTTAACTTTATAGAATAATCACCTGCTGTTTTTCTATGTTGAGATGAACTCGAATGCTTATTAATTGACGTCCTTGATAATTTTTCCAACTTCTCAGCTAATAAGCAAGAAACTGATTCATCATTGGGATCAAGAATCCAAGCAATGTACCATGCTGCAGCAGCTGAACAAGATGCTGATTGTGGTTGGTTTTCTTCATCTACCCGACATATATAGCTGTCACTGAGATTATTTCCGGGGAGTAGTAATGCAGCGAAATAAAACCAACCGGGGAAGTTCATTGCCATGGACCTGTACAGTAGAAGAGTTGAGTAGTTATCGTCATTAAGTGTAACTTTTAAAAGGTCACAAACTTTATAAATACTTTAGCATCTGGTGATACGTACCATGAAGATTTGTGATCCACCATGGAGGTTGGCGATGCAGCATGTTTAAGTTTTTTCTTCACATTAGAAACAGACTTCTTTATTTTAAGAACCAACTCAAGAAACCGATCACATGACAAAGGTCCAGCCAATATTCTAAACAATTGGTGCTTGAAAAGAAAGTATGCATACGAAAACGGCAGCTTTGATCCTATTTCTACAGATAAACCCCAACGCATTGGTCTTGAAAGTAGATCTAACATCATTGAAACCAGTTCAACTTGGAGCTCTAATACAGAAGCTAGTCCCCTGTTATGAATAGTCAACCCTAACAAGATGTGAACCACAAGTTTAACGACGATTAACTGATGCAAGAACAAAACTAGAATCAAAGATTAGATGCTTACGTTAGCAGAAACCAGCGATGCAGCAAAGCCCTGGTGTCGATAAACATTACAGGAGAAAATGCTAAACAAACTATTATAGATCGCCATTCCATCTTATCATAGAGTTCATCTCTCAAACAAAGGAAGGGTCTTCCCACCACATCCTGCATTACTTGTGACACATCGTCGACAAGAGTTTGAGGGTCAAGATACCATAACAGCGACCTGCGAAAGGATTAAACAGTTAAAGTGCAGAACTGCAAACAGAAAACAGACTTATTATACTTCAAACAAGTAAAGTGGCACTGAACCACTTAGAGTTATGCCAACCATAGCCAATATCAGATGCTCACCACTGAGTGACCTAAATGAAACAGTTTACAACTTGGTTACTTGGTGACTCTTCTTTCAAGTTTCACCAGAAGTAACCAGTTTTCAAGTCACTAGTAGCCATATTTGGTAACTGTTTCATTTAGCTGACTCAGTTTTAACCCGATATGATAATTCTCACAAAAAAAAAGGAAAATATTGAACCTTGAGCTGATTTTGCAGCTAAAAAAACTTGACGTCCTAAGCTTACTATATACAGTAATAACTTTAGCAATAGAACTTAAGGTCAGGACCAACACTGCAATAGTGAGAAGCGATAAACAGTAGTGACATTGTGAAACTAAGTTCCGTAAGAATTATTAAGAAGATGACGATAAACTACTAAACCACCACCAAATGGCCTAGTGGTAAGGCACCTCACATCCTCACAAGAGGTCAAGGGTTCAAACCTCACTAGGTACACATTTGGGGGCGGCCAGGGAAGGGTGGAAACAGTCATGGGACACCCCGGTTAGAGTTCGTACATTTCTCCAAAGCCCTCCTTGACTGGTTAACGCGACATTTGCGGTGGGGGAGTGATACCACTGGGGCAATCAAGATACAACACTGAATAAAAAGACTTGCCCTCCACGGGTAACCTAAACACGGAAAACCTCATCCGTTTACCCGTTCTACTATAAATTACTGACAGTGTATAAGTACAAAGTTCCCTATGCAATTAACCAATCAAAATACAACAGGATGTATAAGCAACTACGTTTATTAATATAAGTATGACATTGTCGATAAACATAAAGCATAGCAGCATACATTCAGATAAAGCATACTTGAAAAAAAAAATATAATATACTTGTCTACTGTTATAGTAACACGCACCTCAATGGTAACTTTTCGTTCACATACTCAATTCCTTTCGGCACATAATCCACCAACTTCTTCATCGCAAGACTTCTTCCATCATTCGTTTTCACATCAATAACCGGAGCAACTTGCGTCGTGTATCTAACTTTACTCATCATCACAGCTACTCTGACGACATTATACACTAACTCACACTTTCTCGTCCCTTCACATTTCCAAACACATCCTAGTCAGCATACATCACATCATATAAAACAAATACAACATAAACACAAATAAAAATCGCACCTTCATTTAATTTCCCCAAAATATCAGCACATGCTTCCATAACACTCACACACTCATCAGCCGACAACTCCACGCCAACTCGTAAAACCTCTGATTCACCGTAACGTTTTACGTTACATTCAGTCAATGCTGATAAAACCGACACAATCGTGTTCACTGAACAGTCAATCACTGATTCAAACACCTACACAGCAAGCAAGTGAACATACTCATAAGCACTAATTAAAATAACAATTACATTTTATTTAAATAACAGTTAATTTTATACTGACATTCGTTTAATGTCGATAAAACCGACACAATATGATAATCAGTTCAAAATGTATCAATCTAACTTTTTTTTTTTTTTTTTTTTTTTTTCTTTTTTTAAATATTAAATACACATACGGCCTAATCTTCCTATTGTGCATACTAGCAATTGGTGCCACGTCACCATTACTGAACGCAATAGTAAGATTAGACAGTCAATTTATATAAATGGAAAAAAGCTAAATTGATGCACGCAAAAGAATTTTATAACAAGTTAGACACATATGGAACTAATTCTCTCTAAATTTCAAGTAATACTCCGTTAATGACAGTATACTATTTTAAATCTAGAGATTATTAGCTCAAAAAATGTATCTGACTTGTTATAAAATTGTTTAGCGTGTGTCAATTTAGCTTTTTTTTATATATCAAATACACCGACTGTCTAATCTTCCTATTGTGTTAAGTACTTGGTGATGTGGCACATCACCGGTCATTTAATACACACAATAAGAAAATCAGACAGTTGGTGTATTTGATATAATAAAAAAAGCTAAACGGATACACGCTAAAGAATATTATAACAAGTTAGATACATTTTGAACTAACTATCTATAAATTTAAACTTACGTTAATGACGGTTTACCGTCATGAACGGCATATTATTTCATGATTAGAGATAATCATTTCCAAATGTATCTGACTTGTTATGAAATTGTTTAGCATGTATCCATTTAGCTTTTTTTAAATATTAAATACACCAGCCGCCAAATTTAACTATTGTGTGTGTTAAATGGCTGGTGATGTGCCACATCATCAAGTACTTAACACAATAGTTAGATTAGGCGGTCGGTGTATTAAATATTAAAAAAAAGCTAAACGGATACACGCTAAACAATTTTATAACAAGTCATATACATTTTGAACTGATTATCTCTAAAAAAAGTGAATAGAATTATAAAAAAATAAATAAAAAGTTAGTTATAGTTATATAAATACCTGAGGTGAAGTGAAGCACATTAGTGATAAAGCAGAATCCAAAACCCTAACCCTATGTGGTAATAGTTCTTCATTTAAATTGAGTGATTGGTTTAATGATTTGATCAAAACGTCGTCGTCTTCTGATTGGTTAACGGTGGTTTCGATTTCGGATGCGAGTTTGGCGAAGAGGTCGGTGAGTTGCGGTGGATTTGACATGTCGCTGGTGATTTGGGGAAATGATTTTCGCGCCAAATTTTGGGGGTTTTTGTTTGTGTTAAAGACTTTAAAGTGATGGATGTAAATCTTTTTTGGGCCGTGGTTGTGGTGTTTAGCCCAATGGGTTTGAAATGAGAACCCAATTGAAAATGATACATTGATATACTGTACTAGAGGTGAAGGAAAAAAAAAAAAATCGATCCGATTAAAAAAAATGGGTTTCAAACTAAAGCAGCCTCTTGACGCACTTAAGCAAATATTTAACAACCTTTAGTTTGATCTTGCAAATAAAATCAACTGCAATCTCTTGGGTCTCAGATATCGAATCTGACATCCTTTCTGCAATATAAGTTAACTGGAAAACGATGGACGCACCTGCAACTGCCTCCTTTCGGCTACATTTATCAATCCTTGTGATATTGTTTTCTTGCTTTTTATTGTTCCATCTTCTATTCTTTGATCCAGTGTGTTGACTTTTGGTTGACTGAGGAATTGTACCAGTTGCAACATAATGAAGAAACAGTTCATATCCATCTTCACTTAACGAACACGAGCAGCCAATCAATACACCTAATGTAATCCTTCTAAACATCACATTGTTATGTATGCTAATTGTTTTTACACTTTGGAACTCCTCAAGTCAAAGTCGAATAACTTGACCCACATCCGCTTTGTCATTAGGTTTGGGTTTCTTTAGCTTTATAGAATAATCACCTGCTGTTTTTCTATGTTCAGATGAACTCGAATGCTTATTAATTGACGTCTTTAATAATTTTTCCAACTTCTCAGCTAATAAGCATGAAACTGATTCATCAGCGGGATCAAGAATCCATGCAATGTACCATGCTGCAGCAGCTGAACAAGATGTTGATTGTTGATTGTCTTCATCTACCCGACATATATAGCTGTCACTGAGATTATTTCCGGGGAGTAGTAATGCACCGAAATAAAACCAACCGGGGAAGTTCATTGCCATGGACCTGTACAGTAAAAGAGATGAGTGGTTAGCGTCATTTAGCGTAACTTTTATAAGGTCACAAACTTAATAAATATTTTAGCATCTGGTGAGACGTACCATGAAGATTTGTGATCCACCATGGAGGTTGCAGATGCAACATGTTTAAGTTTTTTCTTCGTATTAGAAACAGACTTCTTTATTTTATGAACCAACTCAAGAAACCGATCACATGACAAAGGTCCAGCCAATATTCTAAACAATTGGTGCTTGAAAAGAAAATATGCATATGAAAACGGCAGCTTTGATCCTATTTCTGCAGATAAACCCCACCGCATTGGTCTTGAAAGTAGATCTAACATCATTGAAACCAGTTCAACTTGAAGCTCTAATACAGAAGCTAGTCCCCTGTTATGAATAGTCAACCCTAACAAGATGTGAACCACAAGTTTAACTACGATTAACTGATGCAAGAACAAAAGTAGAATCAAGATTAGATGCTTACGTTATCAGAAACCAGCGATGCAGCAAAGCCCTGGTGTCGATAAACATTACAGGAGAAAATGCTAAACAAACTATTATAGATCGCCATTCCATCTTATCATAGAGTTCATCTCTCAAACAAAGGAAGGGTCTTCCCACCACATCCTGCATTACTTGTGATACATCGTCGACAAGAGTGTGAGGATCAAGATACCATAACAGCAACCTGCAAAAGGATTAAACAATTAAAGTGCAGAACTGCAAACAGAAAACAGATTTATTATACTTCAAACAAATGAAGTGACACTGAACCACGAAGAGCTATGCCAACCATAGCTTATATCAGATGCTCACCACTGAGTGACCTAAATGAAACAGTTATACAACTTGGTTACTTGGTGACTCTTGATTCAAGTTTCACCTGAAGTAACCAGTTTTCAAGTCACTACACAGTAGCCATATTTGGTAACTGTTTCATTTAGCTCACTCAGTTTTAACCCGTTATGATAATTTTCACAGAAAAAAGGAAAATATTGAACCTTGAGCCGATTTTGCAGCTAAAAAAAACTTGACGGCCTAAGGTTACTATATACAGTAATAACTTCAGCAATAGAACTTAAGGTCAGGACCAACACTGCAATAGTGAGAGGCGATAAACAGTAGTGACATTGTGAAACTAAGTTCCGTAAGAATTATTAAGATGATGACGATAAACTACTAAACCACTACCAAATGGCCTAGTGGTAAGGCACCTGACATCCTCACAAGAGGTCAAGGGTTCAAACCTCACTAGGTACACATTTGGGGGTGGCCAGGGAAGGGTGGAAACAGTCATGGGAAACCCCGGTTAGAGTTCGTACATTTCTCCAAAGCAATCCTTGACTGGTTAACGCGACATTTGCGGTGGGGGAGTGATACCACTGGGGCAATCAAGATACAACACTGAGTCAAAAGACTCGCCCTCCGTTTACCCGTTCTACGATAAATTACTAGACAGTGTACAAATTCATGAAGTATATGAAGTGTAGAAAGTTCCCTATGCAATTAACAATCAAGATACAACAGGATGTATAAGCAACTACGTTTACTAATATAAGTATGGCATTGTCGATAAATATAAAGCGTAGCGGCATACTTGCAAAAAAAGAAGTTTAATATAGTTTTCCACTGTTATAGTAACACACACCTCAATGGTAACTTTTCGTTCACATACTCAATTCCTTTCGGCACATAATCCACCAACTTCTTCATCGCACGACTCCTTCCATCACTCGTTTTCACATCAATAACCGGAGCAACTTGCATCGTATATCTAACTTTACTCATCATCGCAGCTACTCTGACGACGTTATACACTAACTCACACTTTCCCGTCCCTTCACATTTCCAAACACATCCAAGTCAGCATACATCACATCACATAAAACAAATACAACATAAACACATAAAAAAACCGCACCTTCCTTTAAATTCCCCAAAATATCAGCACACGCTCCCATCACTCTCACACACTCATCAGCCGACAACTCCACGCCAACTTGTAAAACCTCGGATTCACCGTGACGTTTTACCTTACATTCAGTCAATGCTGATAAAACCGACACGATTGTGTTCACTGAACAGTCAATCACTGATTCAAACACCTAAACAGCAAGTAAGTGAACATAATCATAAGCACTAATTAAATAACAATTACATTTTAGCGTGTATCAATCTCCTTTTCTCTTATTAAATACATAAAGAGTCTAATCTTCCTACTATGTGTACTAAACGACCTTTGCTACATCAGCAATAATACACACGATAACACAATATGATAATCAGTTCAAAATGTATCTCACTTGCCGCCAAGTTCATTAGCGCGTATCAATCTAACTTTTTTTATATTAAATACACAAACTGCCTAATCTTCTTATCGTTCATACTAACAGCTGGTGCCACGTCACTATTACTAAATACAATAGTAGACCGTCACTTTATATAAATGGAAAAAAGCTAAATTGATGCACGCTAAAGAATTTTATAACAAGTTAGACACATATATGGAACTAATTCTCTCTAAATTTCAAGTAATACTCCGTTAATGACAGCATACTATTTTAAATACAATAGGAAGATTAGGCAGCCGGTGTATTTAATATTTAACAAAAGCTAAACTGATACACACTAAAGAATTTTGTAACAAGTCAGATACATTTCAAACTGATTATCATAATAAAAAATAAATAAATAAATAAAATAAAATAAAATAAACCTGAGGTGAAGTGAAGCACATAAGAGATAAAGCAGAATCCAAAACCCTAACCCTAGGTGGTACTAGTTCTTCATTTAAATTCAGTGATTGGTTCAATGATTTGATCAAAACGTCGTCGTATTCGGATTGGTTAACGGTGGTTTCGATTTCCGATGCGAGTTTGGCGAAGAGATCGGTGAGTTGCGGTGGATTTGACATGTTGCTGGTGATTTGGGGAAATGATTTTCGCGCCAAATTTTGGGGTTTTATTCGTGTGTAAATCTTTTCTGGGCCGTGGTTGTGGTGTTTAGCCCGATATGTTTGAAATGAGAACCCAATTCAAAATGACTGGCGGGCCGGGTAGTATGCGATAATATTTTGCGTTATTTGGTTACGTGTTTAGTTTTTTTCTTTATGCTTTACAAATAGAGATTGTTAAGCCAAATAATTTTAGTTTGAACAACAAACCTGTTTCCTAACAAATTTCCTAACCAACTTGCTTCCTAACAAATTAATTTTGAAAATTTCCATAATAAGCAAGAAAAAAAAAATCTAAATTTTAAGCCTTTCTACTTATACAATAGTCTCAAATTCATTATAATGTAGTATAGATACATTGATACTAACTAGAGGTGAAGGGAAAAAAAAACAAAACAAAAATCGATCCGATTAAAAAAAACCGAAAATCGGTTTAGAGAAAATCGAACTGCTGATTTAAAAACCGGTTTGCATTGTTTGTTGTCAACCGAACCGGTTCTCGGTAAAACTGATTTAAACCAAACAAGTTATGGGTAAAACCAGACATTTGGCTGTGCATGTGGTAGCGAATTTAAAAAAGATAACATAAGCGTGCTTTGTTTCAAAAATAAAAAATAGATACAGAGGTGGGCCGAGGGTTCCCGTGAATTACATGGATATTTCTTGTGTAGCATAAAATTATGTGAAATATACTGGTTTTTTTATTTAACACACATTGTCCAGTTATTTTATTTTATTTTTGTCACGAGTCTCCACAAAAAGTGTAGATTGGCTGGAACACCCTAATCCTAGGTGCCTTTTGGCACCAGCCATTGTCCACCTCACAGAGAATTGCTCCGGGCAACTTTCCTGGCCTAGTGGGCACAAACTGGAGTGAGCCGAGACTATCGGACTTTTGAGCTCTTATCCACAAAGTCTCTCCGATGATCCTATAGGTTTTTGCAGAAGTTGGTACCTATCTAGGAGCAAAGTGTCAGTGATGAGATTCGAATATATGCTGTTTATATTACTATATATAAAGAGAAAAAGGTTAAAGTGAAAAAGTGAAAAACTTCATCTTGATCAAACTTCAAAATTCGGTCATTTATTTAAGGAAACTTACATTATTTTCGGAAAGCATATGCAAAGCTGGAAAATATTAACACACTATTAATATACATCGAAAACCTGGTTGACCCAGGTCGCTTCAAACTGGGTGGGTTGACCGGTTTAAAATGACTTTTTTTTACCCAATCCGGCGGGTTGACAGGTTTGATTTGACCCGTTTTTTCGACCGGAACAGTTTTAACCGGTTGAACCGTCCGGGTCGAAACGGGTTTTAAAATATTATGTTTAATCCCCAAATCCTGGAACTTTTATTATTTTGAGTTTATTGCCCACAAACTTTTTTTTATCAATGAAACTATCTGCCGCTATAAAATCCCGTTGATATGCACAGGTACTCGTTAAGTTTGTTAAGGGAATAAAAAAATTGGATAAATGGTATATATTGTTAGCATATAGCCCGTGACCCACGACCCTGTTAGGGTTACCATCCTCTTCTTTATCAGGGTGTTATAAGTAGTCGTCTTAATGGAATCAATTCGGTAGATACATAAGTTTTAAGTCTCCAAGAGTACTCCATAGGCTTATCCAACACCAACTAGCTAAAAAGCTTAAACCACAATCAGTCATCACTCACTCACTTTCAATTAATCTTGGTTCTTTTTCACTCAAAACTCACAACTTCTTTGTATCTTCATAGTGTCCTGAGCTCAAAGCCACAATCTTTTTCGAAATCTAGCAATCTTTAATTACTCCACTTTTTTTTTTTTCAATTCTAGCAAGCTTTAGTGCAACAGATTCTATCTTTCTTGCAAACCCATAATTTGGTTAAGTATTTTGAGGCAAAATGGTTATAAAAAAGCCAAGAATAGTAATAATTGGTGCAGGTATGGCTGGACTAACAGCCGCAAACAAGCTATACAAATCTGGTGTGAAAAAAGGTGCATTTGAACTATGTGTTATAGAAGGAGGTAACAGAATTGGTGGTAGGATTAGTACCTCAGAATTTGGAGGTGATAGAATTGAGATGGGAGCTACTTGGATCCATGGGATTGGTGGCAGCCCAATTTACGAGATTGCGCGAGAGATTAAGTCTTTGGAATCAGATGATCAAGCATGGGAATGCATGGATGATTTTCTTGATGATCCAAATCCAATCACCATTGCTGAAAATGGGTATGTGTTAAGTCCTTATATTGTTGATCCAGTTTCAAATCTTTTTAGTAGTTTAATAGATTTTGCTCAAGGCAAAAAGAAGTCCATATTGGGTGGGATTGAAAGTGATATTTGTGTGAATGGGAATGTAAGTGTTGGATCTTTTCTTGAAAAAGGTCTTGAATCATATAGGAAGTTGGAATCAAGAAAAAGTGGGGATGAAAATGGGTATGGGTATGGGAATGGGGAATGGAATAAGGAGTCATTAGTAGAATCAATATTTGCAATGCATGAAAACACTCAAAGGACTTATTCAGCTGTTAATGATTTGCATAAGCTTGATTACTTAGCAGAAAGTGAGTATGCTAAGTTTCCTGGTGAAGAGATCACTATTGCTAAAGGCTATTCAAGTATTATAGAATCATTAGCATCTGCCTTACCATCCGGTGTTATTCAATTAGGCAAGAAAGTTAATGATATCGAGTGGCAGCCTGAATGTGTAACAAGCGAAAATAAGCATGGTTATGGTTCAAGACCAGTAAAGATTCATTTTCTTGATGGTACGAGTATGTCAGCAGATCATGTTATTGTCACAGTTTCATTAGGTGTTCTTAAGGCAGGAGTCATAAACAAGGCTAATGATTCGGTAAGGTTTGGATTCAGTCCTACACTTCCTAGTCACAAGATTGAAGCAATTACAAGACTCGGGTATGGTGTTGTTAACAAGCTTTTCTTAAAGCTAAGTCCAGATTTTGATCTTGACCGGTTTCCGTTCCTACAAATGGTGTTCCATAAATCCGATCATTTCAAGAACCCGAAAATTCCATGGTGGATTAGGAAGACAGCTTATTTGTCACCAATTTATGAAAAATCGCGCGTGTTATTGTCTTGGTTTGCAGGTGAAGAAGCACTTAAACTAGAATCACTTCCGGATGAAGTGATTCTTGATGATGTTTCTACAACTATTTCTAGCTTTTTGTCACAAAAAGATTATAATGGGAATGTTAAATTTGAAAAGGTTTTAAAAAGTGGATGGGGTAGTGATCCTTTGTTTATGGGATCATATAGTTATATTGCTGTCGGATCAAGTAGCGATGACATTGATACACTGGCTGAGCCATTGCCTAACACGAAGGTTTTGGAGTCAACAAAGAGCGGTTCACCACTTCAAATTCTTTTCGCAGGAGAAGCTACACATAAAAATTATTACTCAACAACTCATGGTGCTTATTTAAGTGGTCTTAGAGAAGCCAATAGGCTTCTTGAACACTATCATTGTATTGATGTATGAGGTATGCTTGTTTTGATTATTGGATTCAATAGTTTTTTTGGATTTCTATTCTTTAGAACATCTTATGATTTATCATAATTAAATACGTAATTGAGAATGAATTCAAGAAGCTTCTTTTAGAATTTAGTGCATACACAAAGAATATAGAAAAGAAGAAAATAATGCCTATTGGTTACTATGTGCAGTGGAAATGTAAAGGCATATCGCTTGCCATATTGGCCAGTAAAAGAACAGTATAGTTGTATTTGTTTGCACGAATACTAGAAGTGCCGTGTTGTGAGAGGCTTGTTCTGTATATTCTATAATGCTACAGTCTATATTCTATTTTATATAGATTGAATCGAAAAGTTGTTCTGTACTTCTATATGATCTGGACCACGTCCCTTTATACCAGTCTATAGTGATAAATAAATGCATACAATACAAAGACCAAAAAAACTGCTCGCCTACAAGTAAATAGTATTTTTTTACAAGAATGAGATAACTTACTAGCAATCACATCGATAGCATCGTCAAGGTCTTTGTAACCATGAAAAACATCTTTTCCTTGACGTCTCCACTGCAGCATTCTTTTGTGTAGATCCTTAACCAAGAGATCACTCTTTTGATCAAATTCAAACTCAAGCAGCCTCTTGACGCACTTGAGCAGATATTTAACAACCTTCAGTTTGATCTTGCAAATAAAATCAACTGCAATCTCTTGGGTCTCAGATATCGAATCTGACATCCTTTCTGCAATATCAGTTAACTGGAAAACGATGCAAGCACCTGCAACTGCCTCCTTTCGGCTGCATTTATCAATCCTTGTGATATGGTTTTCTTGCTTTTTATTGTTCCATTTTCTATTCTTTGATCCAGTGTGTTGATTTTCGGTTGACTGAGGAATTTTACCAGTTGCAACATAATGAAGAAACAATTCATAACCATCTTCACTTAACGAACCCGCGCAGCCAATCAAAATACCTAATGTAATCCTTCTAAACATCACATTTTTCTGTATATTAATTGTTTTTACACTTTGGAACTCCTCAAGCCAAAATCGAATAACTTGACCCGCATCCACTTTGTCATTAGGTTTGGGTTTCTTTAGCTTTATAGAATAATCACCTGCAGTTTTTCTATGTTGAGATGAACTCGAATGCTTATTAATTGATGTCCTTGATAATTTTTCCAACTTCTCAGCTAATAAGCAAGAAGCTGATTCGTCAGCGGGATCAAGAATCCATGCAATGTACCATGCTGCAGCAGCTGAACAAGATGCTATTGTGGTTGGTTGTCTTCATCTACCCGACATATATAGCTGTCACTGAGATTATTTCCGGGGAGTAGTAATGCCATGGACCTGTAGAGTAAAAGAGTTGAGTAGTTAGAGTCATTTAGCGTAACTTTTAAAAGGTCACAAACTTTGTAAGTATTTTAGCATCTGGTGAGATGTACCATGAAGATTTGTGATCCACCATGGAGGTTGCAGATGCAACATGTTTAAGTTTTTTCTTCGTATTAGAAACAGACTTATTTATTTTATGAACCAACTCAAGAAACCGATCATGTGACAAAGGTCCAGATAAACCCCAACGCATATGAAAACGGCAGCTTTGATCCTATTTCTGCAGATAAACCCCAATGCATTGGTCTTGAAAGTAGATCTAACATCATTGAAACCAGTTCAACTTGGAGCTCTAATACAGAAGCTAGTCCCCTGTTATGAAGAGTCAACCCTAACAAGATGTGAACCACAAGTTTAACGACGATTAACTGATGCAAGAACAAAACTAGAATCAAGATTAGATGCTTACGTTAGCAGAAACCTGCGATGCAGCAAAGCCCTGGTGTCGATAAACATCACTGGAGAAAACGCTAAGCATATTATTATAGACCGCCATTCCATCTTCTCGTAGAGTTCATCACTTAAACAAAGAAAGGGTCTCCCAACCACATCCTGCAATACTTGTGATACATCGTCGACAAGAGTTTGAGGGTCAAGATACCATAACAGCAACCTGCAAAAGGATTAAACTATTAAAGTGCAGAACTGCAAACAGAAAACAGACTTATTAGACTTCAAACAAGTAAAGTAGCACTGAACCACGTAGAGTTATGAGTTATGACAACCATAGCCAATATTAGATGCTCACCAGAGTGACCTAAATGAAACAGTCATACAACTTCGTTACTTGGTGACTCCTCTCAAGTTTCACCTGAAGTAACCAGTTTTCAAGTCATTACATATATTTGGTAACTGTTTCATTTAGCTCACTCAGTTTTGACCTGTTATGGAAATTTTCACAGAAAAAGGGAAAACACTGAACCTCAAGCACATTTTGCAGTTGAAAAAAACTTGACAACGTAAGTGAACTAATATTCAAACTTGGTTACTATATAATGATTTTTGACATAAAACTTAAGCTTAGGACCAACACTGCAGTAGTGAGAAGCCATAAAGAGCAGTGATAGTGTAAAACTAAGTTCTGCAAGCTAGACAATGTACAAATTCATGAAGAGTACAAAGTTCCTTATGAGCAACTAAGTAAGTTTGCTGATTATGAAATTGCCGATGAATATAACCCACAGCAACATACATATACATAAAGTATATTTGTAACAAAAAGAAGTATAATAACACACACCTCAATGGTAACTTTTCGCTCTCAAACTTAATTCCTTTCGGCACATTATCCACCAACTTCTTCATCGCACGACTCCTTCCATCACTCGTTTTTACATCAATAACCGGAGCAACTTGCATCGTGTATCTAACTTTACTCATCATCACAGCCACTCTCACAACACCATACACCAACTCACACTTTCCCGTCCCTTCACATTTCCGAACACATCCTAGTCAGCATACATCACATCACATTAAAAAAAAAAAAAAAAAAAAAAAAAAAAAAAAAAAAAAAAAAAAAAAAACACACACACACAGATAAAAACCGCACCTTCATTTAGTTTCCCCAAAATATCAGCACACGCTTCCATCACTCTCACACACTCATTATCCGACATCTCCACGTCAACTCGCATAACTGTGGATTCACCGTAATGTTGTAAATTACATTCGGTCAACGACGATAAAACAGACACAATGTGTTCACTGAACAATCAATTACTGATTCAAACACCTGATTATGTAAACAAGTGAATATAATCATAAGCAATAATAAAATGAACATTAATTTTAAAATAACATTCAGTTAACGGCAATAAAACTGACATGATCATTTTAACCGAATAATCATAAGCACTAATTAAAAAAAAAAAAAAACAGCTCTTTTTATGGCTCGTTGAAGAGATAATCAGTTCAAAATGATCTAATTTGTCATAAAATTCTTTAGCGAGTATCAGTTTAGCTTTTTTTATATTAAATACATCAACAGTCTAATCTTCCAATTGTGTGTATTAAATGACTGGTGATGTGCTACATCACCGGTACTAAACACTAAACACAGTAGGAAGATTAGGCGGTTGGTGCGTTTAATATAAAAAAAGCTAAACTGATACACGCTAAAGAATTTTATAACAAGTTAGATACATTTTGAACTAATTATCTCTAAATTTAAAATTACGTTAATGACGGTTTACCGTCATGAAGGGCATATTATTTCATGATTAGAGATAATTAGTTAAAAATGTATCTAACTTGTTATAAATTTCTTTAGCGTATATCAGTTTAACTTTTTGTTATGTTAAATACACCAGCCGTCTAATCCTACTACTGTATTTAGTACTAGTGACGTGGCACGTCACCGGTCCTTTAATACACACAATAGTTAGATTAGGCGGCCGGCGTATTTAATATCTTAAAAAAAAAAAAGGGGTGAATAGAATTATAAAAAATAAATAAAATGTTAGTTATTAAATACCTGAGGTGAAGTGAAGCACATTAAAGACAAAGCAGAATCCAAAACCCTAACCCTAGGTGGTACTAGTTCTTCATTTAAATTCAGTGATTGGTTTAGTGATTTGATCAAAACGTCGTCGTCTTCGGATTGGTTGTTGGTTTCGATTTCCGATGCGAGTTTAGCGAAGGGATCGGTGAGTTGCTGGTGATTTGGGGAAATGATTTTCGCGCCAAATTTTTGGGGGTTTTTGTTTGTGGTAAGACTGTTTTTGGGCTCCATATCTTTCAAATACGAGCCCGATTGGAATTGGAAAGCCCGCAACAGCCCATTGATAGTAGTTGGCATGCCCAATTCATAGGTAGGTGGTAAATCTTGGGGGTAAAGACCATAAAATAAAAACGTGTTTTCTTCAATTTACCGAGATGAAACACCTACTTTTTTATTAACATTTAAGCCAACGAAACCATCAAGTATTTTTCCGATATCAACAAAAGTTGTATTATATTATAAATAATAATTGAAATAAATATATTATCCTTTTCTTCTTAAACATAAATCCCTTATAAAAAACAAAACAAAAGAAAATCTTATCACACAACCATAAAATCAAACGCAACCATAACTTTTCAAAACCAACAATAAATCAAACCATGGTATATAAAGGTAACAACAAGCTCAAAAATAAATTATCACGACTCGACACGACTCGAAATGCAACCAGCAAGCTTCGACCATTAATATTTGTGCTCACGGCATCACCTCGACTCGACAACAAAACCCAACTAATGATGATACCAAGATTTTTATAAGTTTAAATTCGTATAACCCGTTATATCACCCTAACCCAAACGTTATTAAAACAAAACACTTGTTAAAACGAGTTTTGGACTCACCACCGTGTCATATGAGGGTGTACACACGGTGGTCTTACCTTATCTTCCTTGGATCTAGCCGGATCTACTCGATTTGGTGGTGGTGGTGGTGGCGCGTACGTGGTGATGGAAGGGTGTTTCGGGCGCGTGTGGTGGTTAAACAAACAAAGGGAGTCACAAGGTGAGTGTTGGTGGTGGCGGTGTGGTGTTACGGTGGGCGGTGGTGGTGTTCGTAGGTGGCCGGAGGTGGGTGAGAGGGTGGCGACGGCTAAGAGGAAGGAGGAGACAACAATGAACCCTAGAATTCTATAAAGGGATTTATGTTTAAGAAGACAAGGGTAATATAGTCATTTCAATTATTATTTATAATATAATTGGTCTTTTTGTTGACTTTAGAACAATATTTGAAAATTTCGTTGGCTTAAATGTTAATAAAAAAGTAGGTGTTTCATCTCGGTAAACTCGAGAAAGTACGTTGTTATTTTATGGTCTTTACCCTAAATCTTGACACTACACGACACCTGTCTAAACTATTTAATAAACTAGTAGTGTTTGGATTGAGTAAGTATTAGATAAGTCAACTCATGAACTCGTTTAAGTATATAAGCCTCTAAAAATTAAAATATATAACTAGGGATGAGCACGGTACCGATCCTGTACCGAATTAGTGGTACCAATTTTTTCCCGAGTATAAATTAGTGGTGCCGGTACCGTACCGAATGGGATTCGGATATCGGTACCGGTTCCGGTACCAGATAGTTCACAGTGCTCATTCTATCGATACTAGGAATTAAAAAAAATCATGTTTACACTCAATTTTCATTACGAAGATGTATCATGTCAGGATCCGTTGCTCAAACCGAATCACGCCAACGTTATGGAAGTTCCTGGATCGTGTAAAATAAGAGTAGTACCAAAGACAGCACCTTCTGATTTCATAATCAAAAATGGAAAATTGGCTATGGAGATTCCGTGCGGTCAGAAATTAATACAGACACAAAGGGCTTCGACAGGAAAGTCGTTTCGATCCAATCCATTCTTGGGGTCAAATAAAGACAAAAAGGATATGTAAGTGACCTAGCATGGCAAAGCACTCTCCGAGGGCATGGAATGTCTCATTTTTTGGTAAGAATCTCCGCAGTAATGTCTCTGTTAGATTTTCTGGTCGAAATACGGGAAAAGTCCATTCAATATTTGATGGAAATGGAGTTTTGCGAATTCTCCCCGGAAATGGAAGATCATTTCGAGATCTTCGAACATATTCGAGGGTTCAATGTCACTATTGTAACTTCGGCCAACATATAAGATGAGACTTTACCACCGTGGAGCGGCTTTTTTCAAAAAGATGAGGGGGAAAGTCAGTAAGATGTCGGAGAAGCAAAATATACGAGATCACAAACGTAGATTGCTCGCGGCTAAGTATGAATTGAGACGAAAGCTTTATCAATTTGTAAAGATACCGATCGATCTAGTGATATATCGTCTTGGTCTTGGTAGCATCAAACCAATAGAACAAGGGTTAGCTCTGCAGCTGGTCTACAAGCAAGGTAAGTAGGTCCATGCGACCGGACCCGGATGTACCCTTTAGCCGCGAGGGGAACCGGGTAAACAAAGTCGCGATCAGAATAAATGGTAGTTCGCTGGGCCTGTATTTTGCTCCCAGAGGTGCTGGTTCGAATCCAGTTTGTGACAACCACAAAGCCTTTGATCATATAATATCTCGGGACCATCGGGTTTTCCTTTTTTTTTTTTTTTTTTTTTTTTTTTCCTGATTTGGTACCAGTCCCGTACCGAATTAGTGGTCCTGATTTTTTTTTACCTTATTTCGTAGTCCTGGTAACGTATCGTATATCGGGAATTGGTACCGTTTTGGTACGGTACCGGTACAGTTCCGAGATTCGGTTCGAAATGCTCATCCCTGTATATAACTTATTATGACAATGAATTACGATTATAACTCGGATATCATTGAGATTGGTGTATAGTTATTTATATCATTTTTAGATTTAAACTTGTTGAATTCACAAATCTCCAATTTTCTTCACTGCTTGACCTGTTTACTTAAACATGTTAAACGGGTCATAAACGGGTTACACGTGATATGCAGGTCTAGGTTAGGGTTGAGTTTCTTGATACGATTAATAAACGATCGTGTTTGGGTAGAGGTTATACTAACTCACAAACCCGAATAAGTCAACTCGAACATGACTCGATTGCCACCCTACCAATTCACCTACAACTTTTACAAAATGGTCTAAATTAGCCCATTTTTATGATTATGGGCAAGAATTACCACTTGTGCTAAATGAATACCCTCTAACTCAAAATTTTAGGAGTTTAAGAAAGCTAAGACGATAACCCATTCGAGTAAAAGTATGGTTAATGAAATTTGCTCTCTTGAGCTATTTTCTTCCGAGGACAATATACTAACAATCCGCTATTAGTCGTTATGTGTGTATGTAGGCCCGATACGCCAAGCCCATTGTCATTAGTTACATACATAAGTAACGACTAATATCCGCCTTTATCAAATAAGATGAACATTCTTCCATCTTTTAAAACATATCAACAAATCTAGATGGATGTTCGGTAGGTACTTTACGTTATCTATTCGCTACGATATCAGTTCGATACGATATTTTGAAGCTTATACTCATCCCTAATTGGCTAACTGAGTCAGTTTCAATATTGTTTTTAGTACATTGCTTTTAAAGCTGAGCATGTGAGTTGGCGCGCTAGCGTAAGATGTCTTTTTATTACTGTAACATTTTACAAGAAATGTAGAAGATGTACATGCAGTGTTTAAATATTGAATAACGTACTAGTTGCATAATTTAAAATGTTGGACTTTAATGTTATAGAAGAAAAGATTAGGGTAGTTTAGTGTAATTTTACCAATCGTGGCATCTATCGAACAATATCAAGAGATTGATACAATGCAATTTGAAGAAGCCATAGGAAGAATAACATCTTTTGAAAAACGACTTAAAAGCCACAACAAACCAGAAGACAATTATCAAAACAAACTTCTATTTGCAAGTTCAAATAATCAAGGAGGTAGAGGACATGGAAGAAACTTTACCAGAAACAAAGATAGCTATGGAGAAGGTACTAGTCGTGGAAGCATAGACAAAAGCAAGCTCATGTGTTATGAATGTGGTGAGCATGGACATTTCGCAAAGGAATGCACGAAATGGAAAGACAAGAAGGATCAAGCACATCTCATTTATGAAACTGGCGATGAACCAACATTGCTGTAAAGACAAGTAAAGAAGACTCGATTGCTGTCTATAACATTAGGGGTGAATATTGGACTTTAATGTTATAGAAGAAAAGATTAAGGTAGTTTAGTGTAATTTTATGTTATGTATTCTGTAAGTTTCGGTATAAACCAACCCATTGTATTGGGCTGGGTTTGTTAGAAATGGTATAAACTGTTAGAAGTTAAGTTACAACGTTTAGAATAGGTATAACATTTACTTTAGAAGAATCGACATGTCTCTTTGTGTAGACACCGATTCATGTAGTATAAATAGGTTAGATTTCTATAAACAATTCATTTCATATCAATAAAATTCAATAAATCATATATCAGTTTCTATACTTCTATTATTTCAATTACAAGTTGTTGTCCCAAAACTCAGGAAGTTGTATAAGTACAGAAACAAGGTTAAATCGAAGGCAAGAAAGCAACAATTGGCATCAAAGATAAAGGTTAATCGACCCTGGGAAAGATGAAAACAACGATTCCTGTTACAGAACTTGTAACCATTGATTTCAGAAGTTATTAGAAGAAGAAAATCGATTTATGTTAACAACACAGTTTTTTTTTCTGGCAAGTATTTAATCAATTAGAGGGGAATCAAGAACGAGAGAAGGATATTGGAATCACGAATCAGAGAAAGGAACGCACGTCTGGTGTTTGCCCTAATCGACCGGTTTTAATTCCTTCAACCTATTTACTTTTTACTACTCCATATAAATTAGGAAAAGTTTTTATTGATTGTTAGTAAGATAGAAATTCCCCATTAGCAAGAAAAAATCTCGATTGATTAAAGTAGCAAAGACCGAATCTTTTGAGATTCATAGTAAGGCAAACGATTTAAAAAAAAAATCGTTTCTGCAAGTAGCAAGTTAACCGAACCCTTGTGGTTCATAGCAAGTTAATCCAAATCCTAGTGATTCTTAGCAAGTCAAGACCGAACCCTTGTGGTTCATAGCAAGTTAATCCGAATCCTAGTGAGTCTTAGCAAGTTAACCGAACCCTTGTGGTTCATAGCAAGTTAAATCGAATCCTTAGGTTTATAGCAAGTTTCGAGCCTTGAGATTCGAATAGCAAGTTTCGAGCCTTTTCTTAGGTTCAAATAGCAAGTAGAACCTTTGATTCAAACTAGCAAGAAAGTAGAATCACTGGTTTTAAATATTAGCAAGCAAGAGGTTTTGATCTTTTGATCAAACACAAGAGCAAGAAAACCAGAAACCATATCAGTTTTGATTGTAAGAAGAAAGCAAGTTAAAAGCAAGCAAGCATGGTAGAAGGTGACAAGCATGATAACGCATCAAGCAGTGCATCAATTCGAGAAGGAAATGTTCCACTTCAATGTCCAAAATTGACAGATACGAATTATACAACTTGGGCACTGATGATGGAAACAATATTAAAGGCGTATGGACTTTGGAAAGTGATTGATGGCATGAAAGAAACTGGTGACAAGCAAGAAACATTGTGATTCTTAGCAAGTTAACCGAACCCTTGTGGTTCATAGCAAGTTAAATCGAATCCTTAGGTTTATAGCAAGTTTCGAGCCTTAAGATTCGGATAGCAAGTTTCAAGCCTTTTTTTAGGTTAAAATAGCAAGTAGAACCTTTGATTTAGACCAGCAAGAAAGCAGAATCATTGGTTTTAAATATTAGCAAGTAAGAGTTTTTGATCTTTTGATCAAACACAAGAGCAAGAAAACCAGAAACCATCTCGATCGGTTCTGATTGTAAGAAGAAAGCAAGTTAAAAGCAAGCAAGCGTGGTAGAAGGTGATAAGCATGATAACGCATCAAGCAGTGCATCAATTCGAGAAGGAAATGTTCCACTTCAATGTCCGAATTTGACAGATACGAATTATACAACTTGGGCACTGATTATGGAAACAATATTAAAGGCGTATGGAATTTGGAAAGTGATTGATGGCATGCAAGAAACTGGTGGCAAGCAAGAAACATCAATAGATGAGAAAGCAGAAAATACAGTGAAAGGAATGATATCCAAACATTACCACAAGACATGTTAATGCAAGTTGCACAATACACCACTACAAAGGAAGTATGGAACTCAATCAAAGCTAAACATCTTGGAGCCGATTTATTTCAGAAAGCACATTTGCAGACCTTAAGAAGTGAGTTGGAAACATTAAAGATGAAAACGGATGAAAGTGCAAGTGAGTTTGCAGGGAAGTTAAGTAGCATACAAGCCAAGTTTAAAAGCCTTGGGGGTACTCTAAAAGATAAAGTACTCGTAAGGAAACTGCTTAACTCAGTCCCAAAGAAGTTTTTACCAATCGTGGCATCTATCGAACAATATCAAGAGATTGATACAATGCAATTTGAAGAAGCCGTAGGTAGAATAACAGCTTTTGAAGAACGACTTAAAAGCCACGACAAACCAGAAGACAATTATCAAAACAAACTTCTATTTGCAAGTTCAAATTATCAAGGAGGTAGGGGACATGGAAGAAACTTTACCAAAAACAAAGATAGCTATGGAGAAGGTACTAGTCGTGGAAGCATAGACAAAAGCAAGCTCATGTGTTATGAATGTGGTGAGCATGGACATTTCGCAAAGGAATGCATGAAATGGAAAGACAAGAAGAAAGACAAGAAGGATCAAGCACATCTCATTTATGAAACTGACGATGTACCAACATTGTTGTAAAGACAAGTAAAGAAGACTCGATTGCAGTCTATAACATTAGGGGTGAATGTTGGACTTTAATGTTATAGAAGAAAAGATTAGGGTAGTTTAGTGTAATTTTATGTTATGTATTCTGTAAATTTTGGTATAAACCGACCCATTGTATTGGGCTGGGTTTATTAGAAACGGTATAAACCGTTAGAAGTTAGGTTACAACGTTTAGAATAGGTATAACGTTTACTTTAGAAGAATCGACATGTCTCTTTGTGTAGACACCGATTAATTCATGTAGTATAAATAGGTTAGATTTCTGTAAACAATTCATTCCATTTCAATACAATTCAATAAATCATATATCAGTTTCTATACTTCTGTTATTTCGATTAAAAGTTGTTGTCCCAAAACTCAGGAAGTTGTATAAGTGCAGAAACAAGGTTTAATCGAAGGCAAGAAAGCAACAATGTCAAAATATAAACATGATCGACCTACCTAAGTAACTATTTGTAAAAGTGGCGTGTACGATTTATCTATACATGAAAACATCGATTTATTTCTGAAGGACATCACATGCCATTAAGATTCAATGACTATGTACAACCGTAAAACATTCAATGAAGAACAAGCCTTTCGTATGATAAACATGTCGCTAACGCGCTAGTACACTCACGGTTCTTTTGATGCTCTTAAGTAGAGCTGGCATAACAGGTTACACGAACCTGTTAAGACACGAACCTGTTAAGACACGAACCTGTTAACTAATCGTGTCATTTTTTTCAAACACGAACACGACACGAAAATAAACAGGTGCACCTGTTAAGACCTGTTAAGAACCTGTTAACATGCATATGACCAAATCGAATGATACAAGAACCTGTTACGACCTGTTAACCTGTTACATGCACGTGTTAAGAACTTGTTAAGAACATGTTAACATACATAATGATACATAATGCAAAAGTTCATACAATTTCAAAGACCCACATGAATGGATAATAGAGTAGATTAAGGATTTTAGGGTTTTTAATTTTAAGGATTATATTATTATATATATATTATAATATTAACAGGTCATAACAGATCTGACATGTTAAGACCTGTTAATTATATTAACAATTAACATGTCTTAACAGGTCAGACCTGTTAAGACACGAAACCTGTTAAGGTCAAACACGAAACCTGTTAAGAACAGGTCGTGTCGTGTCGTGTTAACAGGTTTCGTGTCAAAATTGCCGGCTCTACTCTTAAGCATGTAAACGATACATCTTTTATGTTTTTTTAGGTTTGCTACATTATGAAGATGCTATGTTTAAAATAGGTCGTCAATCATGATAAAAGTTTGTTCAATCCATTATAAATCGAACTTTAACCACTACTAAATAGGTAGTGGTACACTGGTACATAGTGAAAAAGGGTTGAGTAAATATGAGAAAAATATAAGTTACCATATATAGAAATGTGTGTTATTTTTGGATCATAACTAAGGATCTAAAGGAAAATAAGGACCATTCATAGTGGGGGACCATCTTTTATTGGATTCACATGTACAGTTTGGTGAGACTTGAGAGGTATCATCATTATTGACCCAACACCATCATTTAACACCAATACTTAACCTCGATCTACCATGGTAAATAAGCTGCTTAGCTGTCTGCTCTCAGGTTTTGGGCAGTAAGGGTCGGAGAAGGGCAATCACTCATTCTTAAAACCAGCGCCAAAGAGTCGGCCGAAAAGGGGAGAAGATTCTCCGGAACCACAAGAATCCTTAGTTAGAATTAGAATGGGATTCCAATTGTTGCTCTTTGTTATCATTTAGAAAAAGATGCTACAACATATGAAAAGATTAGTATGTATATGACTTCAAAATAAAAAGAAGCTAAGTAACTACAAAATAATTTTAGGTGACTTGTGCATGTAATATCGCGCGGTTTGCTAGAAAACTCAAAAGCTTAAAATGGAACTCAACACTAATAACTTATCAAACGCGACTTTCACCTGTCAAACTTATTGAGTGACAAACAAACATCACCTAAGTGTTAACGAAGTAACTAGAAAGATTGTTAGAATCGCCTTCTTCTAGAGGGATCATCTAGAAAGGGTCAGATGTCATATAAGGATTTGTACTTTATCATTATTAAGAATCTCATATATGCAATCAAGTCTTGATGATATGATTCTTAATACTCAAATTTCTAGATTAAGTAATAAAAACAAACTAAATTGAGTGTTATGTGTGAATAGCAGAAGTTCATACTTGAATGCCGATAAAAGAATGAAAACATATGTAAAACGACGTATGTGATGAATAATTATCCAGATCGAATATTAAACGAATTAGATGTTGGATTACATCACTACCATGTTCATGTTCATATTCATTTATTCGTTTATGATGGCTATTTGGGAAACTTTACATAAAGAAAGATATATTAAAATGATAATCAAATTTTTAAATAGCAATTTTTATAACACCATAGCACATATGGTCACTTACTTAAGTTATAAAAAGAGAAAAAAGACAGAAAAACATTGCATCAAACCAAAGATGATACAGTCATGCATTCCCTACATTTGTTGTATGTTTATGTCAGTATGTTACTGTATAACTGTGGGTGTTAAATTTGGCTACACATGTGGTAGCAAATTTCAAAAAGATAACATAAGCCTGCTTTGATTAAATAAACAATAGATACAGAGGCGGGCGATCACATGGATATTTCTTGTGTAGCGTAAAATTATGTGAAATATACCGGTTTTTCACTTAATGCACATTGTCCCAAATGCACCCATGAGTTTTAGTCTTGAGTCCACGTCAGACTGTATAGAACTTATGACAACTTAACAGCCATTAGATTGATCATTATATCATCATAGTTCTTAATTTAGTATATGGTGCTTAAATGTGATTTTGAATTGTTGACGACCTGATTAAATCTTGATCATACTTACTCTTAGTCATGTTTATGGCTTTTTCTAAATAACGGTCCATCAAACTAGATGTATACCGGCCTCTTCCTGCACGTGGACATTACACGATAATTTATCCATACGTGATACGAGTTTTGGTCTAGCATACTTACATTTGAATATATGTTGTTTATATATTTTGTTAAGAGAATAAAAAAATTGGATGAATGGTATATATAAAGTAGTGGAATCAATTCCGTAGATACAAAAGTTATAAAGTCTCCAAAGGCTTCTCCAACACAACTAGTTAAGAAGCTTAAACCCCAATCAGTCATCACTCACTCACTTTCAATTAATCTTGGTTCTTTTTCACTCAAAACATTTAGCAAAAAGAAACACAACAAGTTCTTTGTATCTTCATAGTGTCCTGAACTCAAAGCCAAAGTCTTTAATCTAGCAATCTTTACTCAAAAAATCTCAGACTTTTTGAATTCTAGAAATTTTTAGTGCAACAGATTCTATCTTTCTTGCAAACCCATAATTTGGTTAAGTATTTTGAGGCAAAATGGTTATAAAAAAGCCAAGAATAGTAATAATTGGTGCAGGTATGGCTGGACTAACAGCCGCAAACAAGCTATACAAATCTGGTGTGAAAAAAGGTGCATTTGAGCTATGTGTTATAGAAGGAGGTAATAGAATTGGTGGTAGGATTAATACCTCAGAATTTGGAGGTGATAGAATTGAGATGGGAGCTACTTGGATCCATGGGATTGGTGGTAGTCCAATTTACGAGATTGCGCAAGAGATTAAGTCTTTGGAATCAGATCAACCATGGGAATGCATGGATGGTTTTCTTGATGATCCAATCACTATTGCTGAAAATGGGTATGTGTTAAGTCCTTATATTGTTGATCCAGTTTCAAATCTTTTTAATAGTTTAATGGATTTTGCCCAAGGAAAAAAGAAGTCCATATTGGGTGGGATTGAAAATGGTATTTGTGTGAATAGGAATGAAAGTGTTGGATCTTTTCTTGAAAAAGGTCTTGAATCTTATAGGAAGTTGGAATCAAGAAAAAATGGGAATGAGAATGGGTACGGGAATGGGGAATGGGATAAGAAGTCATTAGTAGAATCAATATTTGCAATGCATGAAAACACTCAAAGGACTTATACAGCTGCTAATGATTTGCATAAGCTTGATTACTTAGCAGAAAGTGAGTATGTTATGTTTCCGGGTGAAGAGATCACTATTGCTAAAGGCTATTCAAGTATTATAGAATCATTAGCATCTGCCTTACCATCCGGTGTTATTCAATTAGGCAAGAAAGTTAATGATATCGAGTGGCAGCCCGAATGTGTAACAAGTGAAAATAAGCATGGCTATGGTTCAAGACCGGTAAAGATTCATTTTCTAGATGGTACGAGTATGTCAGCAGATCATGTTATTGTCACGGTTTCATTAGGTGTTCTTAAAGCAGGAGTCATAAACAAGGCTAACGATTCGGTAAGGTTTGGATTCAGTCCTACACTTCCTAGTCACAAGATTGAAGCAATTTCAAGACTCGGGTATGGTGTTGTCAACAAGCTTTTCTTAAAGCTGAGTCCAGATTTTGATCTTGACCGGTTTCCGTTCCTACAAATGGTGTTCCATAAATCTGATCATTTCAAGAACCCGAAAATTCCATGGTGGATTAGGAAGACAGCTTCTTTGTCACCAATTTATGAAAAATCGCGCGTGTTATTGTCTTGGTTTGCAGGTGAAGAAGCACTAAAACTAGAATCACTTCCGGATGAAGTGATTCTTGATGATGTTTCTACAACTATTTCTAGCTTCTTGTCACAAAAAGATTATAATGGGAATGTTAAATTTGAAAAGGTTTTAAAAAGTGGATGGAGTAGTGATCCTTTGTTTATGGGATCATATAGTTATATTGCCGTTGGATCAAGTAGCGATGACATTGATACACTGGCTGAGCCACTGCCCAACACGAAGGTTTTGGAGTCAACAAATAGCGGTTCACCACTTCAAATTCTTTTCGCAGGAGAAGCTACACATAGAACTCATTACTCCACAACTCATGGTGCTTATATTAGTGGTCTTAGAGAAGCCAATAGGCTTCTTGAACACTATCATTGTATTGATGTATGAGGTATGCTTGTTTTGATTATTAGATTCACTAGTTTTATTGGATTTCTATTTTTTAGAACATCCTTTTCTCTTATGATTTATCATACTCAATAATCGATAATGAAAGGGAGAGATAGGGACATTTTCAAGAAGCTTCTTTTAGAGTTTTCTAATGCTTTTTTTTTTTTTTTTTTTTTTTTTTTTTTTTTTTTTTTTAAATGTTTGAGATTTGTCATTGTCATTGAATATATAAGTTTTATTGATGGATTTGCTTATAAAGAAAGCCTTTGATCGCGATACAAATCGTTTCTTTCTTTACTTGTTTCGCTTTATTTGTAAGCCTCTTCATGATTCCATGAACATATGAAGACTACAATGTATGCACGTGGAGACCCTTAATAAATACTAGTAGTTTGTAACTTTGTACTGTAAAAGGTGAAATAAAAAGATAGTAAATGTTATGGTCCTCTATGGTTTTACAAAATGTCCCAATTGATGAGACAAACAGTGATGATTCATGGTCATTTTACCTTGATCTTTTAGTGCAATTAAGAGTTATTGGTATGTGTAGGACCCATAGTCCTTGATAGGTCCAACGTCATGCACATGCAGACAAACTAAAGCCAAGTAAGGAACAAAGCAATTGCAATTTGAGTACAGTACAGTTACAGATACCTGTAAATGATGCAAATAATTGAGATCAACTCAACCCCCACTCCTCTTCCTCCATACAACTGCCCTTGAAGACAGGAAATGACTGTCCTTAAGGAGACAAGTTACTAAGTTAATATAAAGCCATCAACATATATGGGCACAACCCCTCATCCCTTTGGCCTTTGGTTTCTATGTAAGAAAAGTTTTAACTCAAGTTTTAGACTATTATTTGTTTGTCTTTTACTATTGTTTTGTTGATTTTTGTACTTGTGCAAAGAGTTGACCTTTGCGTAGTCGAAGTAGAAGATCGTATTTTCTGTCAATAATGTCTTCATTGGTTAAACCTGAAGACCGTTGCTTGCAAGCAGAGACGGAGCTAGGAATTAGGAATAAGGGGGGCCGAAATTTTTTTTTCTCAATCTAACAAAGTAATTTAATTAAAGGTTAGGGGGGTCATTTGCCTATAGTTGCGTCACATGCTTAAATTTTATAAGGTAAATATAGCAAAGTGATTGGGTGTGTTGGAGGGGGCCGAGCACCCCCTGGCTCCCCCATTGTGTCCGTCTCTGCTTGCAAGGGGAGAGGAGTGCGCGCACTTTGTAGAAGATCATTGTGAACTAGCAAACTTCTAAGTCCAAATTAATATGCGACTCAATTTGCACCTTTTTGGTTAACTTTTCTTAAGCTTGATCCTCAAACGTTCAATTAAATGAAAGATGTCAGCTTTTTGTGAAATAGGTTATGTGTTCAATCTCAAATCCTGGCTAAAGATCACTATACAGGTGTTCATTGCATGTAGCTAGGTCTTTGAGGAAGACTCAATTGACACCAACAAAGGGTGCATATGGTCAGGATTTCTTTGCCGATTTAAGCATTTGAAGAAGATGTGGTTCTCATGACAAACAAAAAGGAACCCGTGTCCATGAATCATGATCAATAAGAAGTTTAAAAGGTGGCATTTAAATCATCTCTATGGCCCTATTCGATATATACCACCCTTTTAGTCCTTGCACCTACCACCTTGGCTTCTTATCGCTTTAGAAAGACAACAAATTAGGGTTGCCAAATGATCATGAGATTCTCAAACATTTTAACACCCAAAATTTTATTTATTTATTTATTTTTATTTTTTTTTTATTTTATTTTTTTTTATTTTTTTTATTTTTATTTATTTTACCGTCAAACTAAACGTTTACCAACTTAGTTTCTTGTTATGACTTTTTGCAAGTTTGTAACTAAAGAAAATCTATGAAATAATACCCTTTTTGATTGCTTACTCCTCTCCCTCTGGTCGAGCGAGACCAATTTACTTATGATACTTAGTTGACATTCATAAAAAGTAGCTAATGTATTATTGGTTCAATCATCAATGCATCGTCTTCAGCAAAAAGACTAATATTCTTTGCTGATTATCAGACAATTACTTATTTAAACTGTGTGTGGGGTTAATAGTTTCATTTCATATGTCTTCGCTATTATAAGATATATAGTTCTTGTTAGCTATATAATTTGTAGTTATCTATATGTTAGTTATGATTGTCTATTCATTAGTAGAAGATTAGGATGATTAGTAATAGATTAGCATGATTAGTGGGTTTGCCAAAAATAGCCCTACGCATATCCCTATATGCATATCATCTCTTGGTGTGTAATAATCATCAAATCAATCAAACATATTACCATTGTCGTCACTTACAGTTCTTACTTGCGAGCTATCTCCCTCCTCTAGTCAAGCGTGGCTTCACTCCTATAAGCCAGTTCTTACTTTACGAGCTCTAACTCCTTACTATCATCTATTCCGCCGTAGAACTCCAGTCCAAGTAAGTTGTGTATGTAATTTTATGGATGTTAGTGAATATTGTAGCTCCAAGCAAAGTTCTTTTAAGGTGTGGGTATTGTAGCTATCTAGCAGATATAGAAGTGGCGGAATAAGATTACTCGTGCTATTTCGGGAACTAAGTTGAAATAGAGCATTTTTGTTTCTATTCAACATTCGTCCAAGTTGTGGATCTCGAATCGTTTTCGTAGGTAGAGGCGGTTGAATCGGGACAAAAGGAACACTAATCCAAGAAGGCTAACATGCTTTAATGGTGCAGCGTCTTGGTTTGCTTGCTTTGGCTTTTCTATTTTGAGGTCTTCGTCTTTGGTGTTTTTAGCTGTAGTTCTTATGTTTTTTTTCCTCTCTTTTGGCTCTATAGACGCCGTCGAGTTTGTATATGTTTCTTACCCCGGATGCTTTTATACATATCTTGACATTTCAAAAATAAAATAAAATAAGCAATGATAGAGAGACCTAACATGCATGCCTAAAATCATGTCTAATCCATTAACAATTTGAATAATCACTCATATATTTTCTCTCTCTAAATCTTCACTTTTGATTTTTCCGATTAGCATCATCTTGTTCTTAATATATGGATTTTTGTTAAAAACGAAATAACAACAACTTCTCAATGTATTATTCTATCCTAGTTTTATGAGATAAATTAACTTATTTGATATGCATTCTATTGTATTTTTTTTTTCATTTTTTTTTTTGTGAAAATGGTGAAAATATATTATTAACAGACAACTTACAAACAATTGAGAAACGTACATACACACTAAAATGAGCATGCCCATTCAGTTAACAAAGACTAAGGTGTTTTTTGTTTATTAAGAAGCTCTGAATCTGATTCGCACATCTAAATCTGGATATGTCTGAATCTGAATGAAATAATATTGTTTGTTTTTTTGTAAAAAAATATTTGAATGATATGAATATGATGTAATTTTATTCTTACGACACATAAACATTAAAAGACATTAAGAGGCAACAAGACATCCCTTACACATCTTGTTGGTTAAGAGGTTTGAGCCTCTAACTGCCACTGAACGAGAAGAAAAGAACAAACACACATAATGACCCAAATGTCTGACCTCGTCTGAACGAGTCAGATTAAGAGACTGTTAAGAGGCATTTTTTTAAAAACAAACACCACCTAACATACTAAAGCTTTGTCACATATCGGATACCCTAAAGCATACAACTCTGATAGTTGCCTACTATGTCAGAAGAGGACAGCTTCATACAATCTGCTCAACAACTACAACTATTAAGCAACAAATAGCTCTGAATTCACCCTAAATGCATCAAGATTATAGATGGAAGGGCAGATTCCTCCTCCCCCCCCCCCCCCCCCCCCCCTCCAAGTCAAGAATTAGGGCCTCTCAATCACTATTTTCTCTCATGCCTTTCTTTGTTCATGGTTCGATATTCTGGTGTCCTAGGCGTAAAGGAATCACACCAATCCATCCCGAACTTGGTGGTTAAACTCTACTGCTGTGACGATGCTATAGGGGAGGTCTTGCGGAAAAATATCTCGACGCCAGGATGATAAAAAAAACTTCACACCTCCCGTTCTTCTTACTTTTTCAATATCTACATTTCCTAACGAACGTACAACCAAGACCAAAATATAGTAAGGTTCTTAGACCGGGGAAAATGATTTAGTCCTTTAGAAAGATATAAAGTGAAACAATAAAAAGCTCTTATAATAATTTGTGCTCAAAGAGGCACCTTGTTGCCATCCCACGATTGGCTAAAGAATCTTTGGTCTTTCCAATTTAATGGCTAATTATGAAACATGTTTATGCAAAGCAAAGATGACCCCCTTCACCTATCAAACATCATCAAAGATCACTTTAACTTTGTATCATCATTTCACTACCTCATAATAAGTAAATTTGACTTTTAAAATTGATTGTATCAACTTTTACAATAATGTGAAAAACAATGTTTCTTTTTTTCATTATGATAAAAAGTAAGAAAAAAGTGATTGTACTCTATATAAAAGTTTTTATTTAGAGCTTATTTATCAACCCCATGTGATTAAGTTTTGGATGTGTAAATTGCTATTATTATGTTAGAGAATATTGTGCCTTATGATTGCATCTTTTTAGTAATTTTAATTAACTAAAATTGTAGGTTTAACTATTTCACAAAATATATTAAACACACTCTAAATGAATAAGTTTGACTTCACTAACTTTAATCATGATTCAATCGATCTTTTTTGCTTTCACTTTAATCTTTGTATAGAAAAAGAACTACATGACATCTTAAACAAAAATTTACATAAATTTACAACTTTCCAAATAACACTTAACATATTCGTAACTATACTATTAAATTTTCATAGTGTTTACAAAGACAAAATCTACTATTTTCTTCTGAAACAATGGCCCCCTTTTTTGATATGCAAATCTTGGATTGCCCTCACCACATACACACAAGGGACCATGCTCTATTTTTTTTGCTCTAAGCCATAAATGAACAAAAACAGATAGGAGCCAAGGATTGGTTGGGAGATCGAATGAAGATTGGGGACCGAAAGGATCGGGCCCGAGTATACCGGTTAGGACCGCACGATTAGTTATGGTCCTAATAGATTTTACCAAAGAAATTACTTGAACCAACAGTACATACATCGTGGGTGGAGGTATTTCACAGGCATCAAACCATTGTTGGGTATCATTATGGTACACATGGTTGAGTTGTCCCTGCCAATCTACACTTTTTGATCCAACAATACGTACATTGTTGATCTAAACACCTTGGGTAAAAATGTGATACACCAAATGTAACTAAAAATGGTAGCTTCAAATGATGATAATAGTCAAAAACAATTTACACAAATAGTATGTTTTGTATGTTAAGTTAAAGGCCAATAAATAAATAGGGATCCGCCGGGACCATTATGCCTAGATCGGTCCTCGACTTGAGAACCAAACTACGATCGACGCTAAAAACAAGCAACTTAGAGAGGGCCTAAGATGTATCAGTCTTGGCTCGAGGGACCACTCATTTGTGTAACTCGTGAGTAAGAACATCAATGCTATTAGGTATAGAAGCAACGAGAGGTAGAAAAAAAAGTAAACACACGTAAATAACAATTGGGAAATTCTATTCGGTAACTTGACGTCAATCATCGATCATAATCACAATGATATTGGTGTACGTTCCCATACTCCATAGAACAAAAAAGAGTAAAAGGCAAGAACATGTAACTAACTTGTCACTTTTTGTTTTCTTGTGCATCAATTTTATTTATTTTTTATTGTATGCATCAACATTTGAATTTCGTCTATTATATATATTTTGTGATCATTTTGCCCTTTCATTTATCAATACTCTTATTAACGGGGGGAGGGGAGAAATGATGATAATAATCAAAAACAATTTACACAAACAGTATGTTTTGTATGTTAAATTAAGGGCTAAGTTTGTAGATACGCAACATACTTTTTCAAAAGTATCGAAATACGTAACCTACTAAAAATATTCCTTATATCGCTAACAAACTTTCAAATTTGGCTAAAGATACGTAATGTTGACCGGATTTTTACCTGGTTGATCGGTTTGTAGGTAAACATTTAAAAAAACATACATTATTAGTCTTTGTGGTTTGCGTCTGTTTTCACCAGTCATCCTTTAACGTTATTTCAGTTATAAAAATTACAATAATGGTCCTTGTCGTTTGCGTTGACTTTCACCTTTAGTTCCTTGACTTTATTTTCACTTTTTAAAAAAAAAATTGAAAAAATATTTTTTTTTTCAAAATTTTTTTAGAAAAATAATTTTTTTCTAAGATTTTTTTAGAAAAAAAAATAAAAATTTTTAGAAAAATATTTGAATAAAAAATATTTTTTTTTAAATTTTTGTAAAAAAATATTTGAATAAAATATTTTTGAAAAAAAAATATTTTTTCTAAAATATTTTCAAAAAAAAATTTTTTAGAAAAAATATTTTTTTTCGACAATTTTTTAGAAAAATATTTTTTTTTTCTAAAATTTTATTAGAAAAATATTTGAATAAAAATTATTTTTTCGAATTTTAAAAAAAAAATATTTGAATAAAATATTTTCGAAAAAAAATATTTTTTCTAATATATTTTCGAAAAAAAAAAATATATTTTTTAGAAAAAATATTTATTCGAAAAAAATTTTATTCGATTTTTTTATAAAAACCTTTTTATAAAATTTTATTCGATTTTTCTAAAAAAATTTTAGAAAAAAAATATTTTCCTAAAAAATTTTCGAAAAAAAATGTTTTTTCTAAAAAATATTTTCTTTTCGAAAATATTTTATTCAAATATTTAAAAAAAAAATTATTCGAAAAAGAGTTTTATTCGATTTTTTTTATAAAATATTTTTTATAAAATTTTATTCGATTTTTTTTATAAAAGTGGAAAAACGGAAGAAAACGTGTAAAAACGGAACACGAGATGTAAAAGCTGATGAAAACTTGTAAAAACGGACAAAAACGTGCAAAAACGAACTTTACACGTGTAAACACGGGCGAAAAAGTGAAAATAAAGTCAAGGGACTAAAGGTGAAAGTCAACCCAAATGACAAGTACCATTATTATAACTTTTATAACTGAAATAACGTTAGAGGATGACTGGTGAAAACCGACGCAAACCACAGGGACCAATAATGTATGTTTTTTTAAATGTTTACCTACAAACCGGTCAACCAGGTAAAAATCTGGTCAACTTTATGTATCTTTAGCCAAGTATGAAAGTTTGTTAGCGATATAAGGAATATTTTTAGTAGGTTACGTATTTCGGTACTTTTGAGAAAGTATGTTTCGTATCTACAAACTTAGTCCTTAAATTAAAGGCCAATAAATAAATAAGGATCCGCCGGGACCATTATGCCTAGATCGGTCCTCGACTTGAGAATCAAACTACGATCGACGCTAAAAACAAGCAACTAAGAGATGGCCTAAGATGTATCGGTCTTGGCTCGAGGGACCACTCATTTGTGTAACTCGTGAGTAAGAACATCAATGCTATTAGGTATAGAGGCAACGAGAGGTAGAAAAAAAAGTAAACACACATACATAACAATTGGGAAATCATATTCTGGGAACTTGACATCAATCATGGATCATAATCACAATTATATTGTTGTACGTTCTCATACGCCATAGAACAGAAAAGAGTAAAGGCAAGAACATGTAACTAACTTGTCACTTTTTGCTTTCTTGTGCAGCTATTTTATTTATTTTTTATTGTATGCATCAATCTTTTGAATTTCGTCTATTATATTTATTTTGTGATCATTTTACCCTTTCATTTATCAATACTCTTATTAACGTTGGGGGGGGGGGGGGGGGGGGGAAGAAATAAGATTCTTTAATCAGGTTTGATAAACCCGACCAGCTCATTACTTTTTATTAAAATATATGAAAAAAAAAAAAAAAAAAAAAAAAAAAAAAACGTTTTTTCCTATAAACCTTTCTAAGTTTAATTGACAAGTTGAAGTGATCATGATTATGTTACTTAAAACTTGTAAAAACACTAAATTAGAATTATAAACTAACTTAGAAACACCAACTAATATAGTTTTAATATAGTTTGTTATAACTTAGAATCATAAGTTGATTGTTTTTGCAAATCTTTGCTTTAATATTATAGATATATACCTCAAAACAAAGCTTGTTGATAAAGTCTCAATTTTTTTCATCGGTTCAATCGAATGTAAGAATAAATTCGGATAAATCATGGTATCATGCAACATTACATATTAAATATAGGGAAAAAAAATATACATACTTATAGAACCGGCTCGATGCGGTGGTTCAACCGGTTGAATTGGTAATTTGGTGAACCGACGACTAGACCAGATTGCTAGAAAAACCAGATTTTATAACATTGTACAAAATCGAAGAAACTTTTTTCCTCAATCTTTGACTAGCGAAATGATGATGCGTGTTAGAGTGTAACTTAGAACTAGTGATCAGAGTGGAGCATTGAACCAAAATTTTCTTTTATAATGTAAAACTGCTGTAAAAAAATTTGGATATTTGTATTACAAGTCTTCCATTAAAACTAAATGCATCTGATAACTATTATTTCGAGTCCGTTCATGCTTGAGATACAAATGATTTTATGACTAGGGTCGGCCCAAGGGGTGAGGGTTTACGGGAACCTTATAAAATTTTGTCCCGTAGTGTATTTGTTTGTCATAAAACCCTAATTTTTTAAATGAACATGGTCTCCAAATGTTGTGTCACATGTTTTGTTTAGTTAGTTCATTGTATTGTAGTAAACCAAATTGTAAACTCAATCACTTATGGATCCGGGTTCGCTGTTGTTTATGATCTGACCTCGTTATTGGACACCTAATTGAAGTGATGTTTAACGGGATAAGTAGACGGAGTACGTAGTCCAATAGTATGTAACTTTTTATTTTATTATTATTTTTTTCAAGGAATTTTATATGTTGATCTTGATCTAAAATTTTCTCACAATGTGCTTGTTAGCTAGAAAAATTTATTAAGTTCAACATCACAATTATAAGTTCCTATAAAACATCAGTTATTAAAAAAAGCATAAAACATTAGGTGCATGTCCTTTTCGATATCTAATACTGTATCTAATATGCTTTAAACTATTAAATACGTTATCTAATGGCATATTAAACCTTGCTTTATGGGCCTATATGATGAAAGCATCCTACTTTAACTTAATACCCCAATAACAAGTCAAGACATAGTGGTAGACGAATCTGTTAGGTCTTATCCTAGAGGCCAACATCACATTTTCGAAATATGTATTTCTTAGTCGAAATCTAGTAAGATAGGTTGAACTAAAATTTTGTAGGCCATTGATGTTATTCTTAAATTGTGGTCAAGAAATCAACACAATTAAGTTGATAACTTGATATGGTGAATTATGTAGCTAGTTCTTATGGGATGATTTTTTGTACATAAATTCATAGAAATTGGTCGTTTTCTTATATATTCTAAGCTTGAGTCTTGAACCATAGATAAAATAAGTAACCAAGGTCTTTGATCTAGTTGTATGTGAGTGACTTATTAACAGATTGTTTGTGGGTTTAAATCTTGTTTGTGACGTTTGTAAGATATTATGTGTGAGATAAAATGTGTAATAATGGATTGTATTCAAGGAAAACATTAGAAGGAGATCTGAGGCGAGAGTATTGATCCACCTTGCGCGAGAATGATATATATATATATATATATATATATATATATATATATATATATATATATATATATATATATATATATATATATATATATATATATATATATATATATTCATTTCAAGAATGAAAGTTCGCGTCATATGTACGTGTTTATGTCCATGTTTTATGATTCATCAATAATATGTACATGCTTAGAAAAGTGGATTTTATGTACTCATTAGATTTTGATGCTAACATGAATCATATATATTATCATAGGCATTTACATTAGCAAAAAACGACAAAATATTACCTTATAATTTTAATTATTCAACCACTCTAATGAGCATTTCACCTTGATCAAGACTCATCACCCAAAAGTGATGGATTTGGTTCACCACACTCAAAAGTTCTCACACAACTGTCACCTCTAAAAGCTTCTTGTTAATTAGCTTAAGTTATTAATTCTTGATTATTGCTCTAAAATATGATTCATCAATTTTAAATACATATGATTATAGTTATACCTAATGTATCTAGATTTTGAAACCCTACCAAAATCTTTTTCAAATGTAGTGCATACGTAAAGTTTTACATAATTAGTGGTCAAATTAAATATTTTAATAGAGCTAAAGTTAAGAGTTGATGACCCTCTAAAAAAAGTTAATCCCTTTCCAATTTTGTAATGATAATCCTACCATGACAATTGCTTAATGAATATTTAAATAAAAGATTCAAAATCAGCATACTTAAGTATGATTTAATACATACATACTTTTTGACAATATCTATCGCCTGTTACTTTCAGTTAAACGTGGCGTTTCCCTGATCATTGAAACATCTATAAAATAGTCGTGAATATACATATTACACGTAACTCTTTTATATATCTTATTCGATGTTAACCAAAATTAATAAATATGATATAAAAGGGTGGTGTTGAGGTTGTACCAAAACATGATTTAATAGTAAAAGACTTGGATATTAGTGAAGTGATAGTAGCTTAGATCAACTAAAGCATCATTAAGTAAACAATAATATGGGATCAAGGTAAAGCATCATTATCAAAGGCTAATCAAGCCAATTAGTCAAAATCTCGAGCCCCTCCTAATTTGACTAATAAGACCCCACCTCTTTTGTTGTGGCCAACCAATATTTAGAATATGATATCATGAAAAACAATGTTTATATCAAAATAAAATCTGTATAAACGTTCAAGATGCACGTCTCATATAAATCAAGCAGTGGCGAAGCTAGAAAATTTTCAGTGGGGGTTGGGATCTAATTTTTTTTTCCTAACGCTATTTTTCGAGTAATACCGAAATTTTGGGAGGTCGAAACCGAATATATCAAAATTTTTCTACACGAAAACTATATACCCCTATATTGCAAAAAAAATTTCGGGGGGTCGGGCGCCTGTCCCCGCCCCTATGTAGCTGCGCCCCTGAAACCAAGGTTATCATATCAGGATCCTACCCAGAATCGTTGTCGTTTTTGCAAGATAGAAATTTTAAAATCGGATCGAGATACTAAATCCTATTATAATGTCATTTTATTAATAGTTTTTTAATATTGTCCAAATCTACAAATTATATATATTATAAACACAAAATTATATGAATGTTTAATGGAAATTTTGTCCTAACTATGAATATGAAATATTTAAAAAGAATAATATATTACTTTTTAAATTCTATAAAACATAATTCATAACTTTGGAGTTTTTTAGTTTGGGGTTCGAGAAAAGTAAGATCGGATTGAATTAGATCTTAAAATCCTATAGTTAAGATCGGCATCTTATAAAATCTTAAGCTTGCTAAAATCCGACATAAGATCTGAATCGTTTTTACTTTGTAGTATCGTAAAATCGTAAGATTTTAAGATCAGTATCATACAATCTTAACAACTACTGTATGATATAAACTAGTCAATTGGAACAGTTGAAACACGACTATGGTCTAATAAAGAGATTTATCGCAAGGATTTATAAAACATATATACCGTTCTCACTATTCACACCATGTACTATCAGCAGGCTATTTTACTTGTTGTTTATATTATGTCATAATATCAACAATAAATAATATAGTCCGCTAGTACTTGTAACGTACCTCATACAGCGTGTTTAAGTTTGACGGAGTTATGTATCATTGCCACCACTATGGTACGTGGTAAAATCAATCCCAGACAACGACCGATCTTTCTAAGGCAATTCTATTGATTGCGATTATTGTTAGGGAATGTTATTATTTAGAACTAACCATTATTGTTAAATTATAAAACTCATACTGAAACTGTATAGATCATGCATAACCGTTAAGCTAGTACTGTATTTTTATAACCAAGAGAATAGGAATATCTTTTTACTCGAATTCACAAGCTTATAATACAAACAATGGGCCAACCTAGGCTTCGGTTCCAAAGTTACTTTATATGGGCTTTAACAAGAAGTTAATCTCAATTTTGGGAAACTTAACACTAGCCCAAGTTTGTGTCACATCAATAGCCATTTATTACATGTTCGGCCCAGTTAACAACTCGCATATAACACAGTCACACGTAGGGGTGTTATGGATCGGGTAATAAACCGAAAACCGAACCGAACAAAAAAAACTGAACCGAACATATAACCGAACCGAACTTGTTAAAACTGAACTGAACCGAATTAAAAATTCGGTTTTCGGTTTGGATATGGATTTGGCTATCTGAACCGAAAACCGAATTTATATAAATATATATTTATATTATTTTATATATAAAAAATATCTATTAAAATTTTATACTAATATAAAAAACACTTTTTTATGCTTGAAATATTTTTTTTTCTCAAAAATATATATAATTAAATTTAAAAAAATATAAATAGTGTAATTCATATACAAATTTCGGTTTTCGGTTTTGACCCATAACCGAACCGAACCGAACTTTGAGGTTCTTGGTTCGGTTCGGTTCGGTTCGTTTTCGGTTATGACCCAAAAAAATTTTTTAACCGAACAACCCGAACCGAATAAACCGATTAACCGAGAACCGAACCGATGAACACCCCTAGTCACACGTGGGGGTGTTCATCAGTTCGGTTATCGGGTTATTCGGTTTATTTGGTTCGGTTTGTTCGGTTAATTTTTTTATGGGTCAAACCGAAAACCGAACCGAACTGAATTCAAATTTGATTCAACCGAACCGAATAACCGAAATTACATAATTTTAATTATTTTTTCATTTAATTATATATATTTTTAGAACAATTTTTTTTTCAAGCTTAAATAATGCTATATTTATACTAAAAAAGACTTTTAGTGATTATTTTTATATATAAATACATAATATATATATATATATATATATATATATATATATATATATATATATATATATATATATATATATATATATATATATTTTTGGTTTTCGGTTCTGTTTTCGGTTTTCATTGTCAAACCCATATCCAAACCAATAACCGAATATTTAGTTCGGTTCGGTTCGGTTTTGGCCAATTCGGTTCGGTTACGAATTCGGTTCGATTTTTTCGGTTCGGTTCGGTATCGGTTTTCGGTTATTGTGGATATTACCCGATCCGTGAACACGCCTAGTCACACGCACTCAGGGACGGAATTTCATGAATAAAATTTGACCTATATATTATCCAACCAACAAAACTACTTGTTACAAATAGCATCTTGCTGTTGCATCGAAACATAAAAATGTTGACTAATCTCGCTAACATTGAACTTGGTAAAATTGTTGAAGAAACAACAAGATCTTTCCTTTCTCAGGCGATCGGAAAATAAAGAAATGGTTAATCTATTCAAGATGATTACGTATTTACAAAATACTGTCTCAATTCATCCTATTTCATCAGATTCGGGATGTGATATGGTTCCGAAAGATGAACTGGATATGGACAGTTCCAACAAGATTTCATTCTTGAACAAAAATCCATTTTTTGATTTATTTCATCTATTTCATTACCGGAACAGCGGAGGATACGCGTTACACCACGATTTTGTATCAGAAGAGAGATTTCAAGAAATGGCAGATTTATTCACTCTATCAATAACCGAGCCGGATCTAGTGTATCATAAGAGATTTGCCTTTTCTATTGATTCCTATGGATTGGATCCAAAACAATTCTTGAATGGGGTATTCAACTCCAGGTATGAATGGAAAACGACATCTTTATTGGTTCTACTTCCTATTTTTTATGAAGAGAATGAATCTTTTTATCGAAGGATCAGAACAAAAAAGGTCCGGATCTCCTACAGGAATGATTTGGAAGAGCCAAAACCAAAAATAGTGGTATTGGACCCGAAGCTAATAAGGTATTTCGCCGTAAAAAGGATTAAAATCAGAAAATAGGGCGTCTCGTGGCTATCCGAGAATTTCAATGTTTGAATCGAAGGTTCATACTGTCAGTCTCAGGGACGGAACTACGGGGTCTCGCAAAGTCACGAGACATCGATGAAATTTTGCTAAAAAACCTTGATTTTGTCTAAATACACCTGGTTCCAAAAACTTATGTCTAGTATTACGGTTTAAATTTTTTTGTACACCCGGTCCATTTTAGCCCTTATTCTGTCTCTGCACACACTAGAAACATGTATATATGTGTGTGCACTACGTAAGTTGGCATACAGTACTACAGTATACATGTATCATCTATGTGTGTGTCGAGTCGACTCGAGTAGTTTTGTTCAAAATACATTTTCACTATCATTAGATGTGATAGGTCAGTACGCAATGTCACGGTCCGCTTCTATACGATTTTAATTTTGACGCTTTGGTTCTATACAATATCATTAGACTTGACATGTCACTATGTGCTCCGTTTTCTGTATCATGCATATAAGATAAAATAAAGAGAATATCAGAAAACTAAAACCAATCTACGTACATATATTGATCTCAAGTTCCATTTACATAGGAGTTATGTTGATGTATGTTTTCGAAGGACTCATTCCGAGCGACAGACGATACACGTGTCTGAAGGAGTCTAGCCGAAGAACCGTAAAGGTGTTCACCCCTTTGAATCAAACCCAAAGCGAGGCTGATGTTTGTGTTCCATTTGTGTAGGTGCTCGAAGGACATTACTTTATCCTGTCCAAAAGATACTACACGTGCTCTACCCGATGAGCATATTTTTACTTCAACAAGTTACAATTTTTATCCCAAAATTATTTTGTATCTCAAAATAAAGTTTTATTGGCGACTTAATGTAATGATCACACTCTTCTTAACCATAAAGTTTTATTGCAAAACTAAAAATAGGGTAAGATTTCAAGATGAGTCCAAAAGCTCCAAGACTTGGCCCATGTCGTCATGTCGACAATTGAAGTCGACTATCAATGTGAAAAGCCTAACCAAAGGCCAATACCACCTCAAGAACCAATTACCCATTGTTTTTCTTGGTTATCTCATACGTACCAAAGCATTTAAAGGTGTCTGTTTTTAGTACCAAAACGTCAACATTATTAGAGCATGTCGTACGACAACATGCACTGTTAGGGAAACCCTCTCTACATGGGGGGTCCCGCCTATTTTTAGTCAACCGTACAAGCATTAAAGCAGACAGTACAGGCGACGGCAGCACAACCCTTCCATGCACCCCCCCTATTACCCCCGTGTATATAACTCACCCTAACAATAAATGACCATTATAAAGGAAGTAACAATTCACCCAACCACTTTCGTACACATGAAGTGATTACAGTTTACACTACTCTTTGGCTTTCTAGATGAATAAATAGGGTCATTGACTGTGGTAGTCGTGTGAGACGTGTGAGACATGTGTGCTATATAGTACGGCCGAGGATAATATTTTGATCCGGTCCTTGGTCAACTATTTTTCTCATATTTGGTCTTCGGTTTGGTCTGGTTAAGTTCGGTCTTTCGCTAAACCGACCATTATGTTTCGTTGGACAAGACTGAACTGAAAACCCGAATCAGATCAACCCCGAACATGGACCAACATTTCGGTCCGGTCCTCGGTCCAGTGCTTTAGGTTAAATCGGTTTTCCTTCCGGTATGATTTTGGTCGGTGCAGCTCGGTTCTCAAACCCTACTCAGCCTACTATATATAGTGAGACTTGTAATATTTTTTTTAGAAAAATGTGACTTTATTATATTCTTTTAAAATGAAAAATAATTTGCGCACATTCTTTGATTGAGACACTCAATCATGTGTCATAAACTATTGTACTGTGAATGTACATTACTTTAACCGGTTGTACAAATGAGTGTCTCAATCAAAAAAATGAAGTGTGCAAATTATCTCCTTTTTAGAATAGCAAAATGGTAAAGGTTTTAATATGTTAACGGATCAAAATGGTTTACATCCTTGTGTAATGCACAAGTGTTTTGATGCAAAATTTAGAATTAGTGATGTGATATTACTAATAGTGTGTTCATGGCACACGTTAAATGATCAAATACAATGAATCATAATCTACTTTTTGTTCTACTGTATGTGTTTAGGATAGTGACAACTCTAGCGATATATTTTAGATGTCATTGTTCTTTCACTTCCTTGTAATGGCTACTTACTTCATATGTCTCAAAATTGTTCATCTATATTTTAAGATATAAATAATCCTCTCATTCTTTATTTCACTAATTAAAATAAAATTTAGTGGGCGATGATAATATTTGATTAGTTAAAGAGTGTATAGATCTTATTTTTCTTGTGTTTTTTTTTTTTTTGTCTGATAACAATAATTTTGCGATGCAAGGAGTAAGTTTACAGTGCTAGGTCGTTAATGATAAGTTGACAACCTTTCTAGATCATTTAAAGTTTAGCCTTTAGTATACAATGCGTGCGTAGAAATGAGTGTCTAGCTTTTAGACTTTGTTTCGAGCTCTTATCTAAAAGTCTAAAACACTTATGAAGCGTTAATGTCTAGCATTAACATTCAACTTTTACGTCAACAACAACTATTTGGCAAATGCCTCTAAAGGCTACTATTACTACTGTTAGTCTTAACAAATGTAAACATCTCATAAAACTAAGTTTCACGCATTTTATAGGAAAATACTTGTTGCAATTTCAGGTTAATTACTATTTCCGAAAAATTTCACTATCCATTTTTACTATTTACTTTTACTATTCATTTTCCCGAAATTTGATTTTTATTTCATATTCTCGTGTGATAAATCATTTCCATGACAAATTAAAAGTTTGAAACTCATCAGATCATTTTCGCTAAAGTTATTAAGGAACTAAACGTTTTAGGGTAAAACGTCATTCAAAAATTCTACGCACAACGAAACTCGACCGCGTTAATTTTTCCCGCATCAGAAAAATGTTTGATACACTCATGATTTATTTGAGAATTAATCATGACTGAGAAAAATGTGACCAAATAAACCTCGGTCGTGAGAAACAGGAATTTTCGTTTTTAAGCACTTTTACTTAGCCGTAACCTTAGCCTATACCTGCACCGCGTTTCTAAGACGATTTGAGTTTTCACATTTTTGGAAAAAGTCAACATATTTTTCCCTCCTCCTTTGACCAAAAATTCATTCCTTGATTTTATAAATCATTCCTTGATTTTTAGCCTTACGATTTTATGTCTTAAAGACATTAAATACCAACCGACACTAGACTGAGCCCAGTCTAGACATTATAAGTCATTTTAAATCATTATTAGCATATTAGAAAAGTAACATTTTACTTTTCTCAATTTTACACAATATTCGTACGTTTTACGTATTACGCGTTTTAGACCAGCGTTTTCAGTTTTAACAGGGTTTAAGCAACCTGATGGAACTTACCACTCATTTTATATTTTATTATGGAGTATATTGACAAGTTTAATCATTCTTTCAAGTTTCGTATTTTTACGATACCCGATTTTACGTTTCGTGGCCTAACAACTTACGGTTTGCGATTAACGGGACCAAAACTCACTACGTAAAAGCATGATAATGCAAGAAACTTATCTAGTCATCCAAGATAATGATATGGTCGAAATTTTAAGAGGAGTCACCAAGACACTTGGTGTCTTGGTGATAAATCAAGTATAGGATTCATACATGTGTTCAAACTTCTTTAGGAAGCCTTGCAAAATATCTAGGAACTAACCTCCTCATTATCCTTTATAAACAAACTCATATTTCTCTTCCTCTCATCACCAAAAATCAGTCACTACATATTCCAAAAGTAATCCATTCTTTGATTTTCAAGATCAAATGCTACAACAACATAGAAACTCTAGTTTGGTTTTGATTCATCAAACTACTTCCAAACCTTAAAAACTTTGGTGATTTCTCTTGAGTTTAGATCTACTCAAGTAACCTCAACTTTCATCATCTCTCTTTCAAGAATACAAGAGTAGAAAGATTGCATGAAGTGAAGTAGGGTGAAGCTAAAGTCTATCAAAGTCCTTACCTTACATGTTAACTTCCTTTCTTTGTTGAAAGCCAAAAGTTGTAAGCAAAATCCTAACATGCTTCTTGTTAAATATCATAATCATGTTATTTACATATCATTCATGCTATATTATGTCTTGTGATCATGTCCATGATGTATAAAAATGGGTAAAACAAGTTATTACAAATGATTGTTAAGTTAAGTTATTTAAACAAGTAAACTAGTGACTTTCTTGGTATAATCTGATCAAAATGGTAAAATTATGATATTGGATCATTACATATTTTAGTAGAGGACCTAACAAGGAAACTATAGCAATTTGAACCACCTAAAACGAGTATACGAGTCAAAAGTTATGACCATTTGAAGTTACCAAAACTTTGCGGAAAACTGCCTAAAAACCTTCTGTGACAGAACCTTAAACATGCAAAAAGAGTCCCTTCTGTTCCGTTTTATGAAAAAGTTAAAACACGAAAGTTGTCCGGAATCACGTTTTCTTCAATAACTCGGGGGCACGTATCCAGAAAACCAATAACGAATGAGATTTTCTTCAGTTTCTTAACAGCTATTTTATATACTCAAAATTACTATATTATAGTTATGGTTATATATAACCAAGAGGTCTAATGACCTAAATTCAATACCACAGCCATGGCTAAAGCCAAGGTTGAGTCTCAAGTCCATGGTAACAACAACCAAGGTCACGACAAAGCCATGGCTAAAGACCATATAAACATACCAAGGCGAAAACATGAGCTAACGACCATATAAACTTACCAAGGCAAATACATGAACTAGAGAGTTAGCGATAACTTAAACATGCAATTTGGATCTACTCCATCTAAAGAACCATGAGATCTTACAAATAATTGTCATACAAGATTTAAGAAATGTAACAATTCGCAATTTCAGGTTAATTACCATTCCCGGAAAATTTCACTATTCACTTTTACTATTCATTTTTCCCGAAACTTTCCCGAAAGTTGATTTTTATCTGATATTCTTGAGTGATAAATCATTTCCATGGCAAATTAAATGTTTGACATTCGTCAGATCATTTTCGTGAAAGTTATTAAGGAATTACACGTTTTAGGGTAAAACGTCATTCAGAAATTCTACGTACAACGAAACTCGACCGCGTTAAGTGACCCCGCATCAGAAAAATGTTTGACACACTCATGATTTATTTGAGAATTAATCGTGACTGAGAAAAACATGACCAAAGACTTCCCAGCAGGTCACCCAAGTCGGTACTACTCTCACATGAGCACGCTTAACCGAATGGGCGATTAACCGTTAGACCACAAAACGAGTTTCTAAGACGTTTTGAGTTTTCAAACTTATTAGAAAAAGTCAACATAATTTTTCCCTCCTCCTTTGACCAAAAGTCATTTCTTGATTTTTAGGCTTACGGTTTGATGTCTAAAAGATATTTAACACCAACCGACACTAGACTGAGCCCAGTCTAGACATTATAAGTCATTTTAAATCAATTATATCATATTAGAAAAGTAACATTTTACTTTTCTCAGTTTTACGCAAAATTCGTACATTTTACGTATTACGCGTTTTAGACCCGTGTTTCCAGTTTTTAGCAGGGTTTACCACCCAAACGGAACCTACCACTCATTTTATATTTTATTATGGGACATATGGACATGTCTAACAATACTTTCAAATTCCATAATTTTACGACATCCGGTTTTACGTTTTGAGGCTTAATCATTTACGATTGGCATTTCCCGGAGTCAAAACTCATCTAGTAACTTGGATAATATCATCCAAGGCACACCTCACCCCCCTTATCCATGTTGAACCGCCATAGGGGGGGGGGGAGTCACCCCTTGTGTGGCTTAATCTCCTTACTTGTGCTCTAGGATCCTTACAAGTGTTGAACTTGTTCACCAAGCTTTGACTAGTCATGTTTTCTAACCTCCTCAAAGTCATATAAATACCCCCCCTCCCCTCCTTTGTGCCGTGCATCCCCAACCCCAATACCACTCCACACTTAGCTTATTTTCTTCAAAGTTCTTGCAAGGTTCAAGTGCTTATTCAAGAAGAAACCCTAGTTTGATCATAAGTTACCAAAAATCTTCCAAACCCTAGAATACTTGGTGATTTCTCTTGAGTTTAAATCCACTCAATTCACCTCAATCTTCATCATCCATCTTTCAAGAATACCAAGGGTAGAAAGGTTGCATGAAGTAAAAAAAAAGGGGTTGAAGCAAGTCTATCAAAGTCCTATCCTTAATAGTTACTTTCCTTTCTTTGTTGAAAGCCACAAGTTGTAAGCCAAACCCTAACATGCTTCTTGTTAATTTATCATGTTCATATCATTTACATGTTATTCTTGCTATATTATGTCTTGTATTGATGTCCATGATGTATAAAAATGAGTAAAAGATGTTGTTATAATGGATTGTTGAAACAAGTTACTAAAACAAGCAAACTAATGAATTTCTTGGTAAGACCTGATCAAAATGGTAAAAATATGATATTTGATTATTACATATTGTGGTAGAGGACCTAAAAAGGAAACCATAGCAATTTGAACCACCCAAAACGAGTATACGAGTCAAAAGTTACGCCCATTTGAAATTACCAAAGATTTCCGGCAAAACTGCCAAATACCATTCTGATCAAATTTGGGTTTTGAAAGTCCCACTTCTGGTCCGATTCATCAAAAAGTTAAAACACGAAAGTTGTCCGGAATGACGTTTTCGTTCAGGAACAAAGAAGCTCGAGACCTAAAAATGCTTTCCGAGTGATAAAATTCTTCAAATTCTAAACAGCCCATTTTTAGGCGAAAGTCACTAGTTTATGGTTATACTTTGAAAGGAACAAAAGGTCTTATGACCTATAATCGAGACCACAACCATGGCTAGAGCCAAGGATGTGTCTCATGACCTTGGAACAAGGACCAAAGGTCATGGCTAGGCCATGACGAAATGATCATACCAACTTACATAGGCGTAAACATGAAACAATGAATTAGGCGATAACTTGAACAAGCAATTTGGATCTACTTCACTTAAAAAGGGACCATGAGATATTACAAGGAAAAATGGTCATACAAGACTTATGAAACTACCCTTAATAACAATCTTCATGTACTAATAAACTTTCCTAAGTTTATTCAAATATCGGACATGTAACTTTTCGGATCAAAACTTATATCTATATATTTCATCAACTACTACAATAGTAGGGAGCCTCATGTGAGGAGTTCATTATGTAAGCCGTCGAGTTGAGTTGTGGATTTACGAGTTAAAGTGTCCTGGCTCCTCGCACGCTTACTAACATGACTTCTGAATTATGTCGGCCCGAACGGTAGTAAACGATATACCAAAACATACATGTTTCATGAATCTTTCTTTCCAAGACTTATACTATACATCATACCACATCATGGGCTAAATGCAAGATATATATATAGGCACTCTTTCATATTCTTTACTCCGATCCTAAGTCGCAACATTCTATTATAGGTTGCTCATAGAAACCTACACGATCCAACCATCACCTTCATTACTTGCTATTCTACTTAAGGTGAGTTCGTAGCCCCACTTTCTATTGTTTAACTATTTTACAAACTCATGGGGGGGATACATGCTATTATTTTTCTACTCGAACACGATGCTTTCTAATGTATGCTTCCCGACTATGTTTATTGTCACTAAGTAACGATTGCCATGTTCGAAGTCCCTATATCATGAACCATTAGTCACTACCTTTAGTGAGCGCGAATATTGTGAATAGATCTATTGGGATTGACGAATCCCATTTGTGTTGAACAACGATGAGTTCACACAAATGCACTATATTTGAGATTTAGCGGTATAACGGCAAAAGTACCTTGATAGGGCTTCTATAATGCCAATTTTGTTGGTTCGATGTTAATGTTTTGGTTGCATGAGCTTAGTGAAATAAATAACGATTTTGTTTTCTAACTATGAGTGTGAGTCTATAGCTCACACTACGATTATTGTGTTCAAACGATTTAACTAAACTCTACGAATTCCACTCAACCTTTGTGTTGACCTCTCAAGCATGTATTTCAGGTTCATGACGATCAAGGATGGTACGGAAGGGCACGGATACTCAAGAGGGCTATAAATTTTATTATCATTCAAAACTCATTTAATTTGTAAACATGGAACCATCTGGGACCTCATATTGTAATCTCTGATATTTATACGATTTGAATGATAAATCTTTTAAAACGACTCAATTGGAGTTCGTTTTCTATTATTGTGTCTATTGTGCCGTTAAGTAACACCCAGTTCGAATTCCGCTGCAACCATGAATTGGGGGTGTTACAGATTGGTACCAGAGCCATGGTTATAGAGAAACGGGTCTAATTGAGACCTAAACTATAACTACAATTACAAGCAAAACCATTTTATAGCCTTCCGCTCTTCGTGCCTTCCATCCTCCAGACGATTATGGACTTATTATGTCTGTTAGGCTACATAAACATATTAGTATATTGCTATATATATGCTTGCCATATTTCGAGCACTTCCCATAAACGATAGAATTATATTAACATTGTAATTCTTCTTATAGAAATCATGTGCGTACCCACTTCTCCCGATTATGTGCCCACTCTACCTAATAACTTCCAAGTCTTACCACCCTCACCCGAGTTCGGATTTGACTTCGTAAATGCCTTCGCTTCTGATGACGAAGAAGAACCTTTCGAAGATTCAACCAACGAAGAAGAGGATGAACCAATGCCAAATATTTTTGAACAAAATTGGGTTGAGGCAGACTCCGAGGAGGATAACGAATACGAATATGTACTAGAGCCATTACCACCACCACCACTATCACTTCCCTTTGATATCCCTACATGTGATGAATTGGATCACTCACTATGGATTGTACCTCGACCACCATTGATCCAACAAGAAAGTCAACATGAAAACTACAGCTTCTCAAACTTCATCGACTCGTACCTCTATGACACACTAAACCAAGAAGTTGCCGATCAATCAGAGCTGCTCGGACCTTCTAATCCACAATAGACTAGTGTGATGATACTAGTTAACTTTTGTACTACTAAACTGATTAGACTCAGTTAGTAAATGTTACGAAATCTATGTAATAACTAGCGATAGTAAAAACGTTGTAATTACTAAACTGAAAGTATCAGTTAGTAAAGTTTGAAGAAGCTTGTAATAGGTTTCGATTTTGTAAATCAACCAACGTTGTACGAATAAAACTCTTGTTTTATACTATCATGTGTTATGCCTTTAAATCTTCAACATTATTATCCTATCATTCTTATCAAAAATTGTGCTCATCTCACAACTCTCTAATTACAATGTACCTTTTGAACAATAGAATCATGGCGCCAAAGAAACAAACACCACCAACAATGACGCAAGCCGCCATCCGCAAACTGGTAAAGGACAGTATCAATGCAGCACTTATCACGGAACGAGCAGCCGTAGCTGCAGCAGCTGCCGAAACCGCCACAGCTGCTGATGCTGCAGCAGCTGCTGATGCTGCAGCAGCTGCTGATGCTGCAGCAGCTGCTGATGCTGCAGCAGCCGCAGAAGCCGCCACTGCTGCGGAAGCTGCGATAGCTGCGGAGGCTGCCAGAATTGCCAGTCTTAACCTTGGAGGACCTACCCCTCCGGTGACCAATGTTACTACAGTACCAAAGGGTTGCTCGTTCATTTCCTACCTGAAATGTGAACCCCTCAAATTCAAGGGTACTGAAGGGGCTGTAGGTTTGACCCGTTGGTTCGAAAAGGCGGAGTCGGTGTTCTTGGTTAGTAAATGTACCGAGGACGATAAAGTTCAGTATGCCACGAGTACTCTGTTGAATGAGGCGTTGTCCTGGTGGAACTCAATTGCTCAACCCATGGGCATTGAGAATGCGTACAAAATTACTTGGGCTAATTTGAAACAAATGATGATCAAGGAATACTGTCCTCGCAGTGAAATACAGAAGTTGGAGGTTGAATTCTGGGATCATACGGTTAAGGGAAATGATATCATAACCTACAGTCGTCGATTTCAAGAATTAAGGATACTTTGTCCAACAATGGTTTCCCCAAAGGAAAAATTGTTGGAAAGATATATCTGGGGACTTCCATCCAGCATACAGGGGCATGTAACTTCGGCAAATCCAAAGGAACTTGATGAAGCTATGCGGATGTCCCGCAGCCTCATGGACCAAGTGGTACGAATGACAGAAACCCGAAAGCAAACCAACCTCAACACCAACAACAACACCAACAACGCCAGCAATACCAATAAACCCAACAACTCCAACTACAACAATAACAATAGGAACAACAACAAGCGACCATGGGATGGTAACCATGGAAGTAACAACAATAACAACAACCAAACTCAAAACAACAACCAGCAAAACAAAAGACAAGAGACCACAAGGGCTTATGTGGCTGCACCAACTAGAGGCGCAGGATATACCGGGAATGCTCCACTATGCAATAAGTGTAACTTCCATCACTCAGGTCCTTGCCCGGCTAAGTGTCGCAACTGTCAGAACACTGGACACCTTGCCAGAGATTGTAGAGTCAAGGATGTAGCTACCGGTAGCAACACACAACCGATAGTTATATGCTTCGGGTGTGGAGAAAGTGGACATTACAAGAACCAATGTCCCCAAAACCAAGATCAACAAGTTGAAGAAAACCAAGATTGAGCATATATGATAAGAGGAGAAGGAGCTTATCAGAATCTCAACAACACTACAGAACGATGAAGTTTAGAAATTAGCAGTCATGTTTATTTACGCACTATGTTGTACTACGTGTATCCCTAGTAATGGGAGTTTTTATGACTTAAGAATATTTAATGTTCAATAAACGACTCTTTATGATAATTCTCATCTATTGTACTTTCTATCTCCAAACCAATTTGATTGTTTAGCAGACTATTACCATTCTTTGGGACTTACTCAGTTATCTTATAAACCATTCAACAAATTTTACTTCAAGCTAATTTGTTACCACTTTATTGTTTCATATCATTTTACTCCAAGATATTCTACCACATCTTAGAAAAATCACTTCGTTGATACCACCCTATAAATCAATATCATGCCTTCATTTCCAACTTTCATCGCAAACCACTAAATCTCAACATACCAAAATGAAGAACACAAACCTTCTTAACCTTATCACCATCATCATCTTCACAACCCTTAATTCCACAAGCTCAATTTCTGATCTTGATGCACTTTTAAAGCTCAAATCATCCTTAGTTACACCACAAGCAAACTCATCAGCCTTACAAGATTGAATACTACGTGACTAAACCGAACATCACATTATCGGTCCTAAATTATACATAGCCTGATCACCTATGTCTAAATTCAGGAGGGATCATGTTATGCTGGGAGCAGTCACCTGTATGTTTTCTTAGAAACAAACTTCTCATAAGTAAACTCATTCTACGCCATACACTGAAACGACAAATCAAACTACATCACTCTAATCCTCATAAGTAACCACACCTCTTCATTGACACCACTCCAACATATAACACACACAGAACTTCGGGATGAAGTTCCCCGTAAGGGGTGGAGACTGTAACAATTCGCAATTTCAGGTTAATTACCATTCCCGGAAAATTTCACTATTCACTTTTACTATTCATTTTTCCCGAAACTTTCCCGAAAGTTGATTTTTATCTGATATTCTTGAGTGATAAATCATTTCCATGGCAAATTAAATGTTTGACATTCGTCAGATCATTTTCGTGAAAGTTATTAAGGAATTACACGTTTTAGGGTAAAACGCCATTCAGAAATTCTACGTACAACGAAACTCGACCGCGTTAAGTGACCCCGCATCAGAAAAATGTTTGACACACTCATGATTTATTTGAGAATTAATCGTGACTGAGAAAAACATGACCAAAGACTTCCCAGCAGGTCACCCAAGTCGGTACTACTCTCACATGAGCACGCTTAACCGAATGGGCGATTAACCGTTAGACCACAAAACGAGTTTCTAAGACGTTTTGAGTTTTCAAACTTATTAGAAAAAGTCAACATAATTTTTCCCTCCTCCTTTGACCAAAAGTCATTTCTTGATTTTTAGGCTTACGGTTTGATGTCTAAAAGACATTTAACACCAACCGACACTAGACTGAGCCCAGTCTAGACATTATAAGTCATTTTAAATCAATTATATCATATTAGAAAAGTAACATTTCACTTTTCTCAGTTTTACGCAAAATTCGTACATTTTACGTATTACGCGTTTTAGACCCGTGTTTCCAGTTTTTAGCAGGGTTTACCACCCAAACGGAACCTACCACTCATTTTATATTTTATTATGGGACATATGGACATGTCTAACAATACTTTCAAATTCCATAATTTTACGACACCCGGTTTTACGTTTTGAGGCTTAATCATTTACGATTGACATTTCCCGGAGTCAAAACTCATCTAGTAACTTGGATAATATCATCCAAGGCACACCTCACCCCCCTTATCCATGTTGAACCGCCATAGGGGGGGGGGGGGAGTCACCCCTTGTGTGGCTTAATCTCCTTACTTGTGCTCTAGGATCCTTACAAGTGTTGAACTTGTTCACCAAGCTTTGACTAGTCATGTTTTCTAACCTCCTCAAAGTCATATAAATACCCCCCTCCCCTCCTTTGTGCCGTGCATCCCCAACCCCAATACCACTCCACACTTAGCTTATTTTCTTCAAAGTTCTTGCAAGGTTCAAGTGCTTATTCAAGAAGAAACCCTAGTTTGATCATAAGTTACCAAAAATCTTCCAAACCCTAGAATACTTGGTGATTTCTCTTGAGTTTAAATCCACTCAATTCACCTCAATCTTCATCATCCATCTTTCAAGAATACCAAGGGTAGAAAGGTTGCATGAAGTAAAAAAAAAAGGGGTTGAAGCAAGTCTATCAAAGTCCTATCCTTACTAGTTACTTTCCTTTCTTTGTTGAAAGCCACAAGTTGTAAGCCAAACCCTAACATGCTTCTTGTTAATTTATCATGTTCATATCATTTACATGTTATTCTTGCTATATTATGTCTTGTATTGATGTCCATGATGTATAAAAATGAGTAAAAGATGTTGTTATAATGGATTGTTGAAACAAGTTACTAAAACAAGCAAACTAATGAATTTCTTGGTAAGACCTGATCAAAATGGTAAAAATATGATATTTGATTATTACATATTGTGGTAGAGGACCTAAAAAGGAAACCATAGCAATTTGAACCACCCAAAACGAGTATACGAGTCAAAAGTTACGCCCATTTGAAATTACCAAAGATTTCCGGCAAAACTGCCAAATACCATTCTGATCAAATTTGGGTTTTGAAAGTCCCACTTCTGGTCCGATTCATCAAAAAGTTAAAACACGAAAGTTGTCCGGAACGACGTTTTCGTTCAGGAACAAAGAAGCTCGAGACCTAAAAATGCTTTCCGAGTGATAAAATTCTTCAAATTCTAAACAGCCCATTTTTAGGCGAAAGTCACTAGTTTATGGTTATACTTTGAAAGGAACAAAAGGTCTTATGACCTATAATCGAGACCACAACCATGGCTAGAGCCAAGGATGTGTCTCATGACCTTGGAACAAGGACCAAAGGTCATGGCTAGGCCATGACGAAATGATCATACCAACTTACATAGGCGTAAACATGAAACAATGAATTAGGCGATAACTTGAACAAGCAATTTGGATCTACTTCACTTAAAAAGGGACCATGAGATATTACAAGGAAAAATGGTCATACAAGACTTATGAAACTACCCTTAATAACAATCTTCATGTACTAATAAACTTTCCTAAGTTTATTCAAATATCGGACATGTAACTTTTCGGATCAAAACTTATATCTATATATTTCATCAACTACTACAATAGTAGGGAGCCTCATGTGAGGAGTTCATTATGTAAGCCGTCGAGTTGAGTTGTGGATTTACGAGTTAAAGTGTCCTGGCTCCTCGCACGCTTACTAACATGACTTCTGAATTATGTCGGCCCGAACGGTAGTAAACGATATACCAAAACATACATGTTTCATGAATCTTTCTTTCCAAGACTTATACTATACATCATACCACATCATGGGCTAAATGCAAGATATATATATAGGCACTCTTTCATATTCTTTACTCCGATCCTAAGTCGCAACATTCTATTATAGGTTGCTCATAGAAACCTACACGATCCAACCATCACCTTCATTACTTGCTATTCTACTTAAGGTGAGTTCGTAGCCCCACTTTCTATTGTTTAACTATTTTACAAACCCATGGGGGGAATACATGCTATTATTTTTCTACTCGAACACGATGCTTTCTAATGTATGCTTCCCGACTATGTTTATTGTCACTAAGTAACGATTGCCATGTTCGAAGTCCCTATATCATGAACCATTAGTCACTACCTTTAGTGAGCGCGAATATTGTGAATAGATCTATTGGGATTGACGAATCCCATTTGTGTTGAACAACGATGAGTTCACACAAATGCACTATATTTGAGATTTAGCGGTATAACGGCAAAAGTACCTTGATAGGGCTTCTATAATGCCAATTTTGTTGGTTCGATGTTAATGTTTTGGTTGCATGAGCTTAGTGAAATAAATAACGATTTTGTTTTCTAACTATGAGTGTGAGTCTATAGCTCACACTACGATTATTGTGTTCAAACGATTTAACTAAACTCTACGAATTCCACTCAACCTTTGTGTTGACCTCTCAAGCATGTATTTCAGGTTCATGACGATCAAGGATGGTACGGAAGGGCACGGATACTCAAGAGGGCTATAAATTTTATTATCATTCAAAACTCATTTAATTTGTAAACATGGAACCATCTGGGACCTCATATTGTAATCTCTGATATTTATACGATTTGAATGATAAATCTTTTAAAACGACTCAATTGGAGTTCGTTTTCTATTATTGTGTCTATTGTGCCGTTAAGTAACACCCAGTTCGAATTCCGCTGCAACCATGAATTGGGGGTGTTACAAGAAACTCATCCTAATAACAATCTTCATGTAAAAGTAAATTTTCCTAAGTTTATTCAAGTACTTGGACATGTAACTTTTCGGATCAAACTTATATATTTTTATCAAACACTACAATAGTAGGGAGCCTCATGTGAGGAGTTCATTAAGTAAGCCATCGAGATGAGTTGTGGATTTACGAATTAAAGTGTCCTGGCTCCTCGAACGTTTACTACATGACTTCTGAATTATGTCGGCCCGAACGATAGTAAACGATATATAAACTATACATGTTTCACGAATCATTTCTTTTCAAAGACTTACACTATACATCATACCACATCATGGACTAAATGCAAGACATATATTGGCATGTTTATGTTTCCTTATGTAACACCCCCAAAATACCGCAGCGGAAGACTGTGTCATAGGGGTGCTACTTCATAATACAAAGTACAAGTTATAGAAAACGAACTCTAAATGAGACGTTTTGAAAAGTTACCATTCGATTAATGAATTCAAAGTTACAAACATGAGATTCCAAAGTATGATACATAAATGTATACAAAATGTTTTGAATGGTAAATGATAAAAGCGTAAGTCTTCAGAATATGCAGCTTGACTCTAAGTTCCACGCACTAGCTATCGCCTTACTAACCTGAGATAAACATGCTAAAGTGTCAACATAATGGTTGGTGAGTTCATAGAGTTTGTCTTAAAACAGTTGAAAAGCCTCAAAAGAATGTTCACATAGCAAAGGCAACTGAAGTATGAACGAACGCCCTCATCTTCGGGTGACTCTCGTTTTTTTTTTCAGAAAAAGAATCGAATAGCGAATTCCATAGAATTGGGCCGGCCGCCTGGAATCAAAAGACTTTCGAACCCGTTGAAGATCCTTGTGGCTCCGGATTCCTCCAATCCAGCCGATTGCGAATCGACCAATTCCGGGAATTGTGAATCCACTCAGTTACAAGTCCCGCCATAAGAGACTTGTAACCTGTGTGTTCACAACCCACTGCTAACATATAGTATAATAAAGACATGTATAAGTTCATCAAAACAATTAAGCAATTAGTAGTGAGTCTCTACTTCATCTCCGAAGACCTCACTTGGGTATGCTGCTCACAAGGAAGGTAATAGCATTGGTTCTACTTCATCTCCGAAACCCAATGCATGTGTTATCCAAGGAGACTTACAAGTACTGGGAGCCTCTTCCCAAAGATAACTGGGAGCCACTTCCCAAAGACAACTGGGAGCCACTTCCCAAAGATAAAAGTTTACTGGGAGCCACTTCTCAAAGATAAAAGACAGTCATGTATGTATGAAATCAAGTATAATGCCATCAAGTATAAGACAATAAAAAACAATCAAGTATAAATGTTTTGAGTATTTGTACAAGTAAGCAAGTAGTTGTGCATGTATCCCCCCCAAAAGAGTTAAAACAAGTATGAAAAAGTAGGGGCTATGACTCACCTTAAGCTTATGTAATGAGAAATGAAAGTGGTAGTCGAATCGCAAAAGTCTCTAAGAGCAGCCTATAATAGAACGTTGCGACTTAGGTTTGGAGTAACGTCTAAGAATACGAAGAATTGCCTATATATGTCTTGCATAATGCTCATGATGTAGTACTTAGTATATAGTGTAAGTCTTTGAATATAAATGGTTTATGACACATGTATAGGTTGTATATCTCTTACTACCGTTCGGGCCGACATAATTCAGAAGTCATGGAGTAAACGTTCGAGGAGTCAGGACACTTTAATTCGTAAATCCACAACTCATCTCGACGGCTTACTTAATGAACTCCTCACATGAGGCTCCCTACTATTGTAGTATTTGATAACATATATATATATAAGCTTTTTGATCTTTAAAAGTTATATGGTCTTTAGCCGTGGCTTTGCCGTGATCTTGGTCATTGTTACCATGGTCTTGAGACTCAACCTTGGCTTTAGCCATGGTTGTGGTCTTGGCTTTAGGTCATTAGACCTCTTGGTCTCATCTAATTATAATCATTATATAGTAACTTTGGTCTAAAAATGGGCTGTTAAGAATTTGAAGAAATTATCACTCGGAAAGCCTTTTCAGGGCTCGAGCTTCTTTGTTCCTGAACGAAAACGTCGTTCCGGACAACTTTCGTGTTTTAACTTTTTGATGAATCAGACCCGAAGTGGGACTTTCAAAATCAAATTTTGATCAGAATGCTATTTAGGCAGTCTTGCCGTTTTGGTTTCGCTAACTTTAAATGGTTATAACTTTTGACTCGTGTACTCATTTTGGGTGATTCAAATTGCTATGTTTTCCTTGTTAAGTCCTCTTTAACAGTAAGTAAGTATCAAATATCAAAGTTATACTATTGTGGTCGTGGTTTTCCATAAAAATCACTAGTTTGCTTGTTTGCTTGTCATAAGTTAACATATGTATACCAATACTCGTTTTATCCATTTTTAAACATCATGAACACAATAACAAGAACATATATAGCATGAAAAGAACACAAAGAGCATGAAAATGATATTGAGCAAGAAAGTGTATAAGGGTTTCTTACAACTTTTGGCTTTCACTTAAGAAAGGAAGTCAAGTATGAACTAGGACACTAAACCTATGCTTGCAAACCCTTCACCATAACTCTTGTAACCCTTGCTAGCCTTGATCTAACCCTTGTGAAAACCATTTAACTTCAGCCCTAGTAACCTTGTGTAGCTCCTAATTCAACCATGGAATCACCAAACAAACTTAAGAACTAGGTAGAGAATACTAAGACCTTGAACTTTGTAGTGTAACTTGTATATTGAAGATCAAAGGATCATGGTGCTAGGTATTGATGTTGTGGCGTTTTTGGTGATGAAGAAAGGAAGAGATTAGCTTGCTATTTATACTATGAATGAGGAGGTTAGGAAGCTTACTAGGAAATTACAATAACTTGGTGACAAAGTTGTAATTAAGTAATGATCTAAAGAATCAATGGTCAAGATTTAACCACAAGTGTGAATGCCCCCCCTAGTGGCGGTTCATGAACTTGGAGAACAAGGTGTGGACTTTTGATGGTATTATCCTAAGTATGTAGCTAGTTTTGACTCCGTAAGTTGTTAACCGTAAGTTGTTAAGTCACGAAACGTAAAACCGGGTATCCTAAAAATATGAAACTTATAAATATGGTAGAACTTATCAATATACTCCATAATAAAATATAAAATGAGTGGTAGGTTCTATCGGGTGCTAAAACCCTGCTAAAAACTGGAAACACGGGTCTAAAACGCGTAATTCGCGTAAAACGCTGAACTGAAAAACGTAAAATTCTGAAACTTTTGGAATTGTCATAAAATGATAGAAAATCATATTTCTATTGTTTATAATGTTTTATGGATATATCGGGATGCTGGAAGGACGTTTAAACCTAAAAGTAAATCTCGGACACGGCTTTGTGATTTTTGCAGAAATGATCCGACGAGCGTCAAACTCTCAGATTATCGTTAAAATAGTTTAACTTACGAGAATATGAAATAAAAATTTCTGAGATGAATAGTGAAAAGTGAATAGTGAAAAGTGAATAGTAAAATTTCGGGAATAAAAGTTAACCTGAAATTGCGAATTGTTACAGTCTCTACCCCTTAAGGAGAACTTCGTCCCAAAGTTCAGTTGATGTTAACTACTTACGGTGTGTCTAAGAGAATTTGGGATCTCTAATATAGTGGTGTTCACTCTGATTCGTCTAAGGTTCTGGTTAAGGAGTTGTATCGGATGTGAATAAGCCCACTTATTTATAACACATTACTTACATAAAGAAGCGTCCAAATTTATGCAAGTAAGGTCTCATAAACTTATGGTTCGGTGATTTACAATTTCTTTATTTAACTGAAGAGGCGTCCCAATCCATTTAAATAAGGAGATTCTAAATCATCCTACTTAAGAATTTCCGACACAAAATCCGCCTTCTGAGGCCAATAGTAAGATAATCAAGTCATCAAATCCCTAAAGCTAAGCAATAATATTATTTAACTCAAATCTTGTGTCTCATCAAACAAGAACTGTCACAAGATCAAGTTAACTAATTAGTTATTACTGAGCTCCATGTTTTTAATGACTCGACGAATCTCTGGGGCTCCTTATAATACTAAAGTCACATCATCTAACAGCATGGAACTAAACCAACAACTACCCAAAAAGCGCATGTGTATGTAGTTTGTGTAAGGCAAATAAAGAGGAGAGTCTTAACGTATATAGCAGTTATAGTCTAGGCACTAAATGCAACCTAGTTCTCTATAACCAAGGCTCTGGTACCAATCTGTAACACCCCCAAAATACCGCAGCGGAAGACTGTGTCATAGGGGTGCTACTTCATAATACAAAGTACAAGTTATAGAAAACGAACTCTAAATGAGACGTTTTGAAAAGTTACCATTCGATTAATGAATTCAAAGTTACAAACATGAGATTCCAAAGTATGATACATAAATGTATACAAAATGTTTTGAATGGTAAATGATAAAAGCGTAAGTCTTCAGAATATGCAGCTTGACTCTAAGTTCCACGCACTAGCTATCCCCTTACTAACCTGAGATAAACATGCTAAAGTGTCAACACAATGGTTGGTGAGTTCATAGAGTTTGTCTTAAAACAGTTGAAAAGCCTCAAAAGAATGTTCACATAGCAAAGGCATTGTGAATCCACTCAGTTACAAGTCCCGCCATAAGAGACTTGTAACCTGTGTGTTCACAACCCACTGCTAACATATAGTATAATAAAGACATGTATAAGTTCATCAAAACAATTAAGCAATTAGTAGTGAGTCTCTACTTCATCTCCGAAGACCTCACTTGGGTATGCTGCTCACAAGGAAGGTAATAGCATTGGTTCTACTTCATCTCCGAAACCCAATGCATGTGTTATCCAAGGAGACTTACAAGTACTGGGAGCCTCTTCCCAAAGATAACTGGGAGCCACTTCCCAAAGACAACTGGGAGCCACTTCCCAAAGATAAAAGTTTACTGGGAGCCACTTCCAAAAGATAAAAGACAGTCATGTATGTATGAAATCAAGTATAATGCCATCAAGTATAAGACAATCAAAAACAATCAAGTATAAATGTTTTGAGTATTTGTACAAGTAAGCAAGTAGTTGTGCATGTATCCCCCCCAAAAGAGTTAAAACAAGTATGAAAAAGTAGGGGCTATGACTCACCTTAAGCTTATGTAATGAGAAATGAAAGTGGTAGTCGAATCGCAAAAGTCTCTAAGAGCAGCCTATAATAGAATGTTGCGACTTAGGTTTGGAGTAACGTCTAAGAATACGAAGAATTGCCTATATATGTCTTGCATAATGCTCATGATGTAGTACTTAGTATATAGTGTAAGTCTTTGAATATAAATGGTTTATGACACATGTATAGGTTGTATATCTCTTACTACCATTCGGGCCGACATAATTCAGAAGTCATGGAGTAAACGTTCGAGGAGCCAGGACACTTTAATTCATAAATCCACAACTCATCTCGACGGCTTACTTAATGAACTCCTCACATGAGGCTCCCTACTATTGTAGTATTTGATAACATATATATATATATATATATATATATATATATATATATATATATATATATATATATATAAGCTTTTTGATCTTTAAAAGTTATATGGTCTTTAGCCGTGGCTTTGCCGTGACCTTGGTCATTGTTACCATGGTCTTGAGACTCAACCTTGGCTTTAGCCATGGTTGTGGTCTTGGATTTAGGTCATTAGACCTCTTGGTCTCATCTAATTATAATCATTATATAGTAACTTTAGTCTAAAAATGGGCTGTTAAGAATTTGAAGAAATTATCACTCGGAAAGCCTTTTCAGGGCTCGAGCTTCTTTGTTCCTGAACGAAAACGTCGTTCCGGACAACTTTCGTGTTTTAACTTTTTGATGAATCGGACCCGAAGTGGGACTTTTAAAATCAAAATTTGATCAGAATGCTATTTAGGTAGTCTTGCCGTTTTGGTTTCGCTAACTTTAAATGGTCATAACTTTTGACTCGTGTACTCGTTTTGGGTGATTCAAATTGCTATGTTTTCCTTGTTAAGTCCTCTTTAACAGTAAGTAAGTGTCAAATATCAAAGTTATACTATTGTGGTCGTGGTTTTCCATAAAAATCACTAGTTTGCTTGTTTGCTTGTCATAAGTTAACATATGTATACCAATACTCGTTTTATCCATTTTTGAACATCATGAACACAATAACAAGAACATATATAGCATGAAAAGAACACAAAGAGCATGAAAATGATATTGAGCAAGAAAGTGTATAAGGGTTTCTTACAACTTTTGGCTTTCACTTAAGAAAGGAAGTCAAGTATGAACTAGGACACTAAACCTATGCTTGCAAACCCTTCACCATAACTCTTGTAACCCTTGCTAGCCTTGATCTAACCCTTGTGAAAACCATTTAACTTCAGCCCTAGTAACCTTGTGTAGCTCCTAATTCAACCATGGAATCACCAAACAAACTTAAGAACTAGGTAGAGAATACTAAGACCTTGAACTTTGTAGTGTAACTTATATATTGAAGATCAAAGGATCATGGTGCTAGGTATTGATGTTGTGGCATTTTTGGTGATGAAGAAAGGAAGAGATTAGCTTGCTATTTATACTATGAATGAGGAGGTTAGGAAGCTTACTAGGAAATTACAATAACTTGGTGACAAAGTTGTAATTAAGTAATGATCTAAAGAATCAATGGTCAAGATTTAACCACAAGTGTGAATGCCCCCCCCCCTAGTGGCGGTTCATGAACTTGGAGAACAAGGTGTGGACTTTTGATGGTATTATCCTAAGTATGTAGCTAGTTTTGACTCCGTAAGTTGCTAACCGTAAGTTGTTAAGTCACGAAACGTAAAACCGGGTATCCTAAAAATATGAAACTTATAAATATGGTAGAACTTATCAATATACTCCATAATAAAATATAAAATGAGTGGTAGGTTCTATCGGGTGCTAAAACCCTGCTAAAAACTGGAAACACGGGTCTAAAACGAGTAATTCGCGTAAAACGCTGAACTGAAAAACGTAAAATTCTGAAACTTTTGGAATTGTCATAAAATGATAGAAAATCATATTTCTATTGTTTATAATGTTTTATGGATATATCGGGATGCTGGAAGGACGTTTAAACCTAAAAGTAAATCTCGGACACGGCTTTGTGATTTTTGCAGAAATGATCCGACGAGCGTCAAACTCTCGGATTATCGTTAAAATAGTTTAACTTACGAGAATATGAAATAAAAATTTCTGAGATGAATAGTGAAAAGTGAATAGTAAAAAGTGAATAGTAAAATTTTCGGGAATAAAAGTTAACCTGAAATTGCGAATTGTTACACCTTAGACATTATTCCAAACCTAAGTTGCAACAATTATTCTAAGTTGCTCGTAGAAGTTCTCACGGCATATCCATCATTCTCATTAAACATCATCCAACTCAAGGTGAGTTCGTAGCCCCACTTTCTATTGTTTAACTATTTTACAAACCCGTGGGGGGATACATGCTATTATTTTTCTACTCGAACACAATGTTTTCTACTGTATGCTATTCGACTATGTTTTATTATCACTAAGTAACATCCTTGCCAAACCAAGATCCCTTATTATGAACCATATTCTGAGATAAATCAAACTACATCACTGGTAACCCCAGACTTTAGTCCTCATAAGTAACCACACCTTTTCATCAACACCACTCCAACATATGATACACACAGAACTTCGGGACGAAGTTCCCCGTAAGGGGTAGAGACTGTAACAATTCACATTTTTCAGGATAATTACTATTCCCGGAAAATTTCACTATTCACTTTTACTATTCATTTTTCCCGAAATTTGATTTTTATTTCTTGGGCTCAAGTGATAAATCATTTCCATGGCAAATTAAAAGTTTGACATTCATAAGCTCATTTTCGTGAAAGTTATTAAGGAATTACAGGGAATTACAAGTTTTAGGGTAAAACGTCATTCAGAAATTCTACGTACAACGAAACTCGACCGCGTTAAGTGACCCCGCATCAGAAAAATGTTTGACACACTCATGATTTATTTGAGAATTAATCGTGACTGAGAAAAACATGACCAAAGACTTCCCGGCAGGTCACCCAAGCCTGTACTACTCTCGCATGAGCACGCTTAACCGTATGGCCGATTAACCGTTCCACCACAAAACGTGTTTCTAAAAAGAATTGAGTTTTCAACTTATTAGAAAAAGTCAACATATTTTTCCCTCCTCCATTGACCAAAAATCATCCCTTGATGTTATAAGTCATTCCTTGATTTTTAGGCTTACGGTTTGATGTCTAAAAGACATTTAATACCAACCGACACTAGACTGAGCCCAGTCTAGACATTATAAGTCATTTTAAATCATATTTATCACATTAGAAAAGTAACATTTTACTTTTCTCAATTTTACGCAATATTCGTACGTTTTACGTATTACGCGTTTTAGACCCGTGTTTCCAGTTTTTAGCAGGGTTTTACCACCCAAATGGAACCTACCACTCATTTTATATTTTATTATGGGACATATGGACATGTCTAACAATACTTTAAAGTTCCATAATTTTACGACACCCGGTTTTACGTTTTGAGGCCTAATCATTTACGGTTGTCATTTCCCGGAGTCAAAACTCTTCCTAATACTTAGGATAATACCAAGCAAAGTCCACACCTTGTCCCCCAAGTTTAGGAACCAACCTAGGAGGGGGGAATTCAGCCTTGTGTGTCTTAATCTCATGCTAGAAGCCTTAAGATGTGAACATGTGTTCAACTTGGCCTCCAAGTGTTGACTAGTCAACAATGTAACCTCCTCATTTGCACATAAATGCCTCTCCTTCCCCTCCTTGGCCATTCCAACGACCCATACACATAAAAACACACCATCATCTCATCCTTAGCTCATTTACTTCAAGTTCCATCCAAGAAATCAAGTGCAATATCCATACATAAACCCTAGTTTAGTTTTGATTCATCAAAACTACTTCCAATCCTTAGAAACTTTGGTGATTTCTCTTGAGTTTGAATCCACTCAAGTCACCTCAATTTTCATCATCTCTCTTTCAAGATTACAAGAGTAGAAAGATTGCATGATGTGAAGTGGGTTGAAGCAAGTCTATCAAAGTCCTATCCTTACATGTTAACTTCCTTTCATCTTTGAAAGCCAAAAGTTGTGAGCCAAACCCTAACTTGATTCTTGTTAAATAATCATGTTCATGTTATTTACATGTTATTCTTGCTATATTATGTCTTGTAGTTATGTCCATGATGTATAAAAATGATTAAAACAAGTTATTGTTATTGATTGTTACAACAAGTTACTAAAACAAGTAAACTAGTGACTTTCTTGGTAAGACCTGATCAAAATGGTAAAAATATGATATTTGATCATTACATATTACAGTAGAGGACTTAACAAGGAAACCGTAGCAACTTGAACCACCCAAAACGAGTATACGAGTCAAAAGTTACGCCCATTTGAAGTTACCAAAACTTTGCGGCAAACTGCCAAATACCATTCTGATCAAATTTGGGTTTTGAAAGTCCCACTTCTGGTCCGATTCATCAAAAAGTTAAAACATGAAAGTTGTCCGGAACGCCGTTTTCGTTCAGGAACAAAGAAGCTCGAGACCTAAAAACACTTTTCGAGTAATAAAATTCTTCAAATTCTAAACAGCCTATTTTTAGGCGAAAGTCACAAGATTATGGTTATACTTTGAAAGGAACAAGAGGTCTTATGACCTATAATCAAGACCACAACCATGGCTAGAGCCAAGGTTGTGTCTCATGACCTTGAAACAAGGACCAAAGGTCATGGCTAGGCCATGACGAAATGACCATACCAACTTTCATAGGCGTAAACATGAAACAAAGAGTTGACGAGAACTTGAACAAGCAATTTGGATCTACTTCACTTAAAAGGGAACCATGAGATATTACCAAGAGAAAATGGTCATACAAGACTTATGAAACATACCCTAATAACAATCTTCATGTACTAATAAACTTTCCTAAGTTTATTCAAATATCGGACATGTAACCTTTCGGATCAAAACTTATATCTATATATTTCATCAACTACTACAATAGTAGGGAGCCTCATGTGAGGAGTTCATTATGTAAGCCGTCGAGTTGAGTTGTGGATTTACGAGTTAAAGTGTCCTGGCTCCTCGAACGCTTACTAACATGACTTCTGAATTATGTCGGCCTGAACGGTAGTAAACGATATACAAAACATACATGTTTCATGAATCTTTTCTTTCAAGGACTTACAATATACATCATACCACATCATGGACTATAATGCAAGATATATATATATATATATATATATATATAGGCACTACTTCATATTCTGTACTCAAATCCTAAGTCGCAACATTCGATTATAGGTTGCTCGTAGAAACCTTCATGATTCAACCGTTACATTCATTACTTGCTATCTTACTTAAGGTGAGTTCATAGCCCCACTTTCCATTACTTAATTGTTTTACAAACCCTTGGGGGGAATACATGCTATTTTTAACCGAGCACAATGTTTAATTGTATGCTTGCCTGATTGTTTTATTATCACTAAGTACCAACCTTGCTAAACCGAGATCCCTTATTATGAACCATTTAATCACTAGCAATAGTGAGCGCAAATATTGTGAATAGGCCTATTGGGATTGACGAATCCCATTTGTAGTGAATACATTCATACAAATGCATTAATATTTGAGACCTGGGTATGCCAGCAACATACCTACCGGGATAAAACCGCCGATCGATATTGGTACACGTTAACGTTTTGGTGTCATAAGCTTAGTGTATAATACATTTTATGGGCGTATAACAACATAGCCTACCTATTTTGCTTTCCAAACATTGGTGTGAGCCTATAACTCACACTACCAACATATTGTGTTCAAACATTAAACAAACTCTATGAATATCACTCAACCTTTGTGTTGACCTCTCAAGCATGTATTTCAGGTTCATGACGATCAAGGATGGCACGGATGGGCACGGATACTCAAGAGGGCTATAAATTTTATTATCATTCAAAAACTCACTTAATGTGATTTGTAAACATGGAACCAATTGGGACCTCATTTTATAATCTCTGATATTTATATATTTTGAATGATACATCTTTTTAAAACGACTCAATTAGAGTTCGTTTTCTATTATTGTGACTATTGTGCCGTCAAGTAACACCCAGTTCGAATTCCGCTGCATCCATGAATTGGGGGTGTTACAGATTGGTACCAGAGCCATGGTTATAGAGAAACGGGTCTAATTGAGACCTAAACTATAACTACAACTACAAGCAAAACCATTTTTATAGCCTTCCGCTCTCCGTGTCTTCCATCCTCCAGACGATTATGGACTTAGTAAGCATGTTATGCTACACAAACATATTAATATATTCATATATATACCCCTTTTGAGCATTTCCCCGTAGATATTTTATGCTACACAAACATAATTGCGTATTAATATATGTACCCTAAACATAATTGAGCATTTCCCCGTAAGCATTTTATGCTACATGAACACATATAAGTATATTGATATATACACACTAGGCATTTTATGCTACATGAACACATATAAGTATATTGATATATACACACTAGGCATTTTATGCTACATGAACATATTAGTATATTGATATATAAACTCGGTTTATTTTCAATCATTTATCTAAACAATGGACTAAACATATCTGTGTATGCCTATTCTAAGGCATTTCGGCACAGCCACACTCTCCCAATCATGTTCCTACTCCAATATTATATGTCCAAGACATTGTAACTGATTGCAATGGTCTTTCCTATTTTTCAAGACATTGTGAGATACAATGGTCTCATTCACTTTTCAAGACATTGTGAGATACAATGGTCTCATTCATTTTCCAAGACATTGTGAGATACAATGGTCTCATTCATTTTTCAAGACATTGTGAGATACAATAGCCTCATTCATTTTCCAAGACATTGTGAGATACAATGGTCTCATTCATTTTCCAAGACATTGTATGATACAATGGTCTTAATCATTTCTCAAATGTTTTGTGTCACACAATGACCTAACCTACTTCCCAGACATTGTGAATTGCACAATGGTCTAACCTACTTCCGAGACATTGTGTTTTGTGCAAATGGTCTCTAGAATTATTCCATCACATCATCAATATCATTTCTTATGATATCAAAAACCCGTCACAATCTATCGATTTCAAAACAAGAAATATGAGATTTCTAAAGGACAAACTAATCCATCATCGACAAAAGCTGAACTTTCTCTACATTCATCAAAGTTTTCTTATGAAACCTTCATTATTAAAAGTTCGTGATCCTGGCCAAGTAGGTTCTATTTTAGAACTACTTAAAACTTCCTTTCCATACGTATCTACCCTTACTACCTTCTATGCAATGGAATATGAAAACATACGTTACAAGTCTTGTATGGACGGGACTTGCAACTTAAGGGTTTGACATCGCCTTTGTTTAGTGGACAGTTTCCCGAAAGCAACGGACATATCAAAAGTATACCTAGTTTAGGTATTTGAAAATTTTATCGAACCTCGGCTAAATATAGACTAGTCACCTATATTTAACCTAGGGACAGTGGAATATAGTCTGACTAACTATATTCGACTTAAAATTTCCAAATACTGAGAATAGTTGTACTAGGGTTATGTTTAGATTGATTTCCTATATGAACACGATAAACCACCAGAATACATTAAAACAATCTAGAGACACGATAGTGCCTTACCACTCAGCGAAATCTTAACACCTTATTGGTATGATCTAAATTCATTCTTGAAAATTTTTCATTTATGAGATAATCCGAACTACTATCTTGGGATAGTTATCAATTATTCTCTTCATCCTGTAGAAGTACTATCCTGTTTAGGTCCTAAGGATACCATTCCATCATAAACTTTTAAAATCTCTTAAGATTTTTAAAACAAACTCAACATCTATACCTAAGTGTATTAATGTTAAGCATACGCTACACACTTTTGTTCATCAACATATCATAACATTATCTTCACAACCGTTGGAACCACAAGCTCATTAACAGATTTTGATGCACTTTTAAAGCTCAAATCATCCTTAGTTACACCACAAGTACCCTCATCAGCTTTCCAAGATTGAATATTCATCTTGTACTTTTGCTACATTAGTGTCATCTCGTAATACACTACCTTGTAACTCACCGGCTAATTGTGAATGTTGTGTTGGGAATTCTTAAGTAGGATGATTTGTAGTTATTTGAATGGATTGGGATGCCTTTTCATTTAAATAAAGAAATTGTAAATCGCCGAACCATAAGTTTATAATTCCGTATTTACATTGTTTGGGATGCCTCTCTATGTAAATAAAGAATTATAAACAAGTGGGCTTATTTGTATCCGAAATAACATATGTATAAAGTCAATAAACACTAGGTACAACAACAGATTACCTACTATGCTATGATTGCAACTACTATCCCAATTTCCATTGATATTCCACTACTATATCAATTTCCATTTATTGGATTCCTATGTAAATTGCTATTGTTGTTCAACTGTTATATCAATTGCTATTGATACTTGACAACTATATCAATTTCCATTTTGATATTTAACTATATCAATTTCTGTACAACTACTATATCAATTTCTATTAATAATCTACTGCTATATCAATTTTCTTTGATATTCGACTATTATATGGATCTCTACTGATATTCAACCATGTTATCAATCTCTATTGACACACCATATTCTGAGATAAATCAAACTACATCACTGGTAACCCCAGACTTTAGTCCTCATAAGTAACCACACCTTTTCATCAACACCACTCCAACATATGATACACACAGAACTTCGGGACGAAGTTCCCCGTAAGGGGTAGAGACTGTAACAATTCACATTTTTCAGGATAATTACTATTCCCGGAAAATTTCACTATTCACTTTTACTATTCATTTTTCCCGAAATTTGATTTTTATTTCTTGGGCTCAAGTGATAAATCATTTCCATGGCAAATTAAAAGTTTGACATTCATAAGCTCATTTTCGTGAAAGTTATTAAGGAATTACAGGGAATTACAAGTTTTAGGGTAAAACGTCATTCAGAAATTCTACGTACAACGAAACTCGACCGCGTTAAGTGACCCCGCATCAGAAAAATGTTTGACACACTCATGATTTATTTGAGAATTAATCGTGACTGAGAAAAACATGACCAAAGACTTCCCGGCAGGTCACCCAAGCCTGTACTACTCTCGCATGAGCACGCTTAACCGTATGGCCGATTAACCGTTCCACCACAAAACGTGTTTCTAAAAAGAATTGAGTTTTCAACTTATTAGAAAAAGTCAACATATTTTTCCCTCCTCCATTGACCAAAAATCATCCCTTGATGTTATAAGTCATTCCTTGATTTTTAGGCTTACGGTTTGATGTCTAAAAGACATTTAATACCAACCGACACTAGACTGAGCCCAGTCTAGACATTATAAGTCATTTTAAATCATATTTATCACATTAGAAAAGTAACATTTTACTTTTCTCAATTTTACGCAATATTCGTACGTTTTACGTATTACGCGTTTTAGACCCGTGTTTCCAGTTTTTAGCAGGGTTTTACCACCCAAATGGAACCTACCACTCATTTTATATTTTATTATGGGACATATGGACATGTCTAACAATACTTTAAAGTTCCATAATTTTACGACACCCGGTTTTACGTTTTGAGGCCTAATCATTTACGGTTGTCATTTCCCGGAGTCAAAACTCTTCCTAATACTTAGGATAATACCAAGCAAAGTCCACACCTTGTCCCCCAAGTTTAGGAACCAACCTAGGAGGGGGGAATTCAGCCTTGTGTGTCTTAATCTCATGCTAGAAGCCTTAAGATGTGAACATGTGTTCAACTTGGCCTCCAAGTGTTGACTAGTCAACAATGTAACCTCCTCATTTGCACATAAATGCCTCTCCTTCCCCTCCTTGGCCATTCCAACGACCCATACACATAAAAACACACCATCATCTCATCCTTAGCTCATTTACTTCAAGTTCCATCCAAGAAATCAAGTGCAATATCCATACATAAACCCTAGTTTAGTTTTGATTCATCAAAACTACTTCCAATCCTTAGAAACTTTGGTGATTTCTCTTGAGTTTGAATCCACTCAAGTCACCTCAATTTTCATCATCTCTCTTTCAAGATTACAAGAGTAGAAAGATTGCATGATGTGAAGTGGGTTGAAGCAAGTCTATCAAAGTCCTATCCTTACATGTTAACTTCCTTTCATCTTTGAAAGCCAAAAGTTGTGAGCCAAACCCTAACTTGATTCTTGTTAAATAATCATGTTCATGTTATTTACATGTTATTCTTGCTATATTATGTCTTGTAGTTATGTCCATGATGTATAAAAATGATTAAAACAAGTTATTGTTATTGATTGTTACAACAAGTTACTAAAACAAGTAAACTAGTGACTTTCTTGGTAAGACCTGATCAAAATGGTAAAAATATGATATTTGATCATTACATATTACAGTAGAGGACTTAACAAGGAAACCGTAGCAACTTGAACCACCCAAAACGAGTATACGAGTCAAAAGTTACGCCCATTTGAAGTTACCAAAACTTTGCGGCAAACTGCCAAATACCATTCTGATCAAATTTGGGTTTTGAAAGTCCCACTTCTGGTCCGATTCATCAAAAAGTTAAAACATGAAAGTTGTCCGGAACGCCGTTTTCGTTCAGGAACAAAGAAGCTCGAGACCTAAAAACACTTTTCGAGTAATAAAATTCTTCAAATTCTAAACAGCCTATTTTTAGGCGAAAGTCACAAGATTATGGTTATACTTTGAAAGGAACAAGAGGTCTTATGACCTATAATCAAGACCACAACCATGGCTAGAGCCAAGGTTGTGTCTCATGACCTTGAAACAAGGACCAAAGGTCATGGCTAGGCCATGACGAAATGACCATACCAACTTTCATAGGCGTAAACATGAAACAAAGAGTTGACGAGAACTTGAACAAGCAATTTGGATCTACTTCACTTAAAAGGGAACCATGAGATATTACCAAGAGAAAATGGTCATACAAGACTTATGAAACATACCCTAATAACAATCTTCATGTACTAATAAACTTTCCTAAGTTTATTCAAATATCGGACATGTAACCTTTCGGATCAAAACTTATATCTATATATTTCATCAACTACTACAATAGTAGGGAGCCTCATGTGAGGAGTTCATTATGTAAGCCGTCGAGTTGAGTTGTGGATTTACGAGTTAAAGTGTCCTGGCTCCTCGAACGCTTACTAACATGACTTCTGAATTATGTCGGCCTGAACGGTAGTAAACGATATACAAAACATACATGTTTCATGAATCTTTTCTTTCAAGGACTTACAATATACATCATACCACATCATGGACTATAATGCAAGATATATATATATATATATATATATATATATATATATATATATATATATATATATATATATAGGCACTACTTCATATTCTGTACTCAAATCCTAAGTCGCAACATTCGATTATAGGTTGCTCGTAGAAACCTTCATGATTCAACCGTTACATTCATTACTTGCTATCTTACTTAAGGTGAGTTCATAGCCCCACTTTCCATTACTTAATTGTTTTACAAACCCTTGGGGGGAATACATGCTATTTTTAACCGAGCACAATGTTTAATTGTATGCTTGCCTGATTGTTTTATTATCACTAAGTACCAACCTTGCTAAACCGAGATCCCTTATTATGAACCATTTAATCACTAGCAATAGTGAGCGCAAATATTGTGAATAGGCCTATTGGGATTGACGAATCCCATTTGTAGTGAATACATTCATACAAATGCATTAATATTTGAGACCTGGGTATGCCAGCAACATACCTACCGGGATAAAACCGCCGATCGATATTGGTACACGTTAACGTTTTGGTGTCATAAGCTTAGTGTATAATACATTTTATGGGCGTATAACAACATAGCCTACCTATTTTGCTTTCCAAACATTGGTGTGAGCCTATAACTCACACTACCAACATATTGTGTTCAAACATTAAACAAACTCTATGAATATCACTCAACCTTTGTGTTGACCTCTCAAGCATGTATTTCAGGTTCATGACGATCAAGGATGGCACGGATGGGCACGGATACTCAAGAGGGCTATAAATTTTATTATCATTCAAAAACTCACTTAATGTGATTTGTAAACATGGAACCAATTGGGACCTCATTTTATAATCTCTGATATTTATATATTTTGAATGATACATCTTTTTAAAACGACTCAATTAGAGTTCGTTTTCTATTATTGTGACTATTGTGCCGTCAAGTAACACCCAGTTCGAATTCCGCTGCATCCATGAATTGGGGGTGTTACAAAGTACCTACCGGGATAACTCCGCCGATTGATATTGGTACCCGTTAACGTTTTGGTGTCATAAGCTTAGTGAATTAATAACCTTTCCGGGCATATAACAACGTAGCCCATATTTGTTTTCTAACTATGAGTGTGAGTCTATAGCTCACACTACGATTATTGTGTTCAACGATTTAACTACAAACTCTACGAATATCACTCAACCTTTGTGTTGACCTCTCAAGCATGTATTTCAGGTTCACGATGATCAAGGATGGCACGGAAGGGCACGGATACTCAAGAGAGCTATAAATTTTATTATCATTCAAAACTCATTTAATGTAAATTGTAAACATGAAATCATTTGGGACCTCATTTTGTAATCTCTGATATTTATATAATTTGAATGATAAATCTTTTAAATCGACTCTATTAGAGATTGTTTTCTATTATTGTGACTATTGTGCCGTCGAGTAACACCCAGATTGAATTCCGCTGCATCCATAAATTGAGGGTGTTACAATACTCTCAGTCCCCAAAAAAGTGTTTATAAATAAATTCTGATAAAAGTTTGGTTTGAGTAAAAAAAAAATCAATTTGACCCTCACATTTAGTATTAGACAAAGGGCATAAAAATGCAACCCACTCGGCACTTTTTACTTTGTCTATTTTATTTTTCTTATTATTATACTTTTGAATTACGTTTATTGTGTGTATCATATGACCATTTTGCTTTTACATTTTAGCAGGAGTGTTGATAAATGAGAAAGACAAAATTGTCATAAAACACATATAATAGGCGTAACTAAAAATTATGATGTTTACAATAAAGAAAATAAAAAATGCTAACATAACAAAGTAAAAAATGACAAATTGATTACATTTTTATACCGTTTGACCTTTATTCTAAAACTAGAAATGAATAGTTAATGATAGTTTTAGGGTGCGTTTGGTTTGAGGGAGTAGGATTATGATTTGGGATTAATGCCAAAATTGGTTGTTTGGTATACTTTTATCGGCGCAAAAATGGTAATGAGTACCACATTCATATCTTTGTGATAAACCCCGAGCTTATAAGCTACTTTCTAACATACTTTCAATTTAAAGTGAGCTCAACTTCATATATACCACTCATATTTTATTTTACGATAATAAAACTTTTAAATTTATAAATTTTATTCACTTATAATATATATAAATATTATTTTATTATATTTTTTTCTCCCATCATTTAATTAAAACAATATACCAAATCTAAATTATAATTCTAAATCCATCTACAAACCAAATGCTAATCGAAAGAGCAAAATTGTTAAAATGATCATAATTAGCATTCGACCAACTTAATTTTTTTTTTTACTAACAATAACATTCCATTTTCACATTTTTTTCATTTCATCAAAATCCTTCCCTTGTATCCCAAGTCTTTACAAAACATCCCTTCTAAAAATCCTAAAACCCCCTTAAAAACCCAGCGCGTGACCACCACTCACTCACCCCGCATCTCACCAACACCCTCCCCACTCTCCCCCAAAAAACTCGCCAACATCTCATCTTCACACTCCCCCCATTCCCCTTCCACCCACCCACGCGCCTCATCCGCGACTCCATCACACGCGCCACAAACAAATCCACTACACCCACTAATCCCAGCCATATAAGAAGTATCAGAATCAGAAAAGGAGGAGCCGCAGAGCTCCTCGTTGCCGTTGATGGTGACGTAAGCAGCTCCTGTTTGAAACTTTAAAGGCAGCCAGTAGGGGTCGTTTATTATCTTCACTTTTGTGTTTTGACACGTCATCATCTCACTCCATGATGCTTCTTCTAGAAACTTCGATAGATCATTTTCATCTTCGTTGTTTTGCCACGTCAGCATACATTTTGTCTCATCTGTAACCACCTCACCGTTACGGTTAAATTCTGTTTCCGGTAACTGACACGTCAGCATGCCTCTTGTACCGTCGTTTACGTTGACCGGAGTACAACCGTCGCCGTTGACCGTCGTTAATCCACCGTCGTTGATTTGCCACGTCAGCATGCTCTTCTTCATCTCACCGTCACCATTAACTTCCGTCGCCGGTAACTCCCACGTCATCATGCCTTTTGTACCGTGGTTTACATTGACCGGAGTATAACCGTCGCCGTTGACCGTCGTCATTCCGCCGTTGATCATTTGACATGTCAGCATGTTTTTCATCTCCGAGCTTGACTCACGGCCGCCGTGAACTGCCGTCGTCAGTCCGCCGTTGTCCTCCATCAGCCACGTCAGCATGCCTTTTTCCGGCGAAAACTCACCGTTAACCGCCGGTCCTTTGTCGTTCATCTGCCACGTCAGCACGCCTTTCACCTCATCACTACCTTCAACATTTTCCGGCGAAAACTCACCGTTAACCGCCGTGATCACACCGTTAACATCAACATTTTCATCAGAATAACCGTCGCCGTGGTTATTGAGATGCCACGTCATCACCGTCGTTATCTGCTAGTTACTACTTAAAAGTCTACAAGTGTATGAGTGAGTGTGCGTATTTATCTGTGAATTTAAATAAATAAAAAAATGTAGTATATATATAGAGAAAAAGTTTTGGGGGTGTGGAATGCGTGTACGAATAATGTACTGATTTGATAGGGATTTATCAAATAAGACAAAAAAGTTATGACAGGGTGGCAGGAGAAATGTGACACGTGGAAAAGTCATGGACCGTGAATTGTCCGAAAAGTAGTGGACTAGTGTACTAATGTGTGGTTGCATTATCTTGTGTTATGGTGAGAATCACTTTCTTGAAACCCGGGTCGAACCGGTTGGTTAACCGGCTCGAACGATTTTGGGAAAACAAGGTAAAAAATGCCCGGGTTTCTAAAATCAGGTTAACCGGTTATACTCGCTGGGTTTTGAGTGACCCAGGTTAACACGATTTTCGGAACAAGGTCGGATTTTGTTTTCTCAATATTTTTTAATAAAACTTGAGTTGACCCGGACAAAAAAAATAATAAATTGAAAACCGTGTTGGCCCCGGCGGTCGAATTGGCTGACCCGGTGACTCGACAGGGTCGATTTCGAACCCGATTTTCAAAACATTGGTTAGAATTATCCCAAAGGTGTTGTTAGTGTTACTTTTTGGCGGGAAAGAGATGCACCAGACTAGGCACACCTCTGATTTTCAGCAATTTTCATTTGGGAGTTGATACTCTCATCATATTTTTTTATGCAAATACCACAATTGTGCATTGCAGTGTTGTACGGTATAATACTGTAATGCATAAGTTGTGGTGCAAGCATCAAAAAATGTGGTGGGAGTATCAACTCCCTTTACATTTTGTCTGCTAAATTAGATTCTTTTCTTTGATAACCTGCAAACTATTTTTTATCACATCAAGACGACCGACACTAAAAAAACATATCTCACAAATATTCCTTTTTAGTTAATTAACATGCACACATTTTTGTTTGTTTTTAATGTCAAATGGTCGTGCTCTCGACCACTTTGCCCCACACCCAACTTGCCGACCCCCAACAATCAAATAGACACACTAGCTGCGACCCACACGACCTCCAGCGACCATTCGATAGACATTGCTGCGTCTAGTCTCATCGTCACTTCAACCTTTCAAAGTAACATCTTATTATCATTTGGGTTTTCTAACTTGTGCCCAAGGGGCACAAGTTAAGCACCAAAAGTACACAAGGGCCTACGATAAATACATAAGGATCTACATAAAAGTACAGACAAGTGTACTTTTATGTAGGTTTCTGTGTACTTTTGGTGTACTTTTAGTGTGCTTAACTTTTGCCCCTAGGGCACAAGTTAGAAAAACACTTATCATTTTTATACTACTAATAATGAGACCAAACAAAGAGATCAAATAGTAGCACTGCCACATCAGTATAAAACTCAGCTTTCTGTCTCCTTGATCAAACACATACAAAACACTCGTAATATAGAAACCACAATCACAACAAAAAACAATGCCAAAAAATAAATAAAAAAAAAACATGAACACAAACCATCTTCATTTGTTCGGTTGCCTTACATACCACAAGAATGAAAATCAAGGGGGGACGCGTTCGGTTTGGCTGACCGACCAAACCATTTGGTCTCATTACTAGTAGTCTTAAAGGTGTAGTGGTAACTAATTAGGCAGACACATAAAAATATCTCATTTTATGCAAACATAACTCACAATATACTACGCACACACTCACATTAAATAATAATAATAAAAAAAAGTTGTTTTGTTTGGGGTGTAGACCACATAACCAACCCCAAAACCTCTCTTTTGCGTGGCAACCTTATACCTCTGTCGTGGTGGACCGCGTGTGAAGATGATCTTTCGCGTCTAAAAGGCAAGGTTATAAAAGCGTGAGGCGTGGCGTGGCGGTATGGTCGCGCCTCAAGCCTTACGTGTCATGGCGGAGCTTTTGCGTTTTTTAATTTTAGATCATATTACTTATATTATATTAGATATTTAGACTACTACTTACTATATAATTACGATACCCATATATTAAATAGCTCAAATTCTAAATACTAGTTAAAAAAAAATAATTATAATAAATAAATAAATAAATATACTGGTTCAAAAAGTGGCGCCACGCCTTACTTCACGCCTTGTTGCTACACGCCTTTTTGCTTTTTCTCGTCTTATTCAAAAGGTGTGCCTTTTTGCGCTTTTTCTCGTCTTATTTCACGCCTTTTTGCTACACGCCTAGATCTGCCGCCAAAATCTATTTCGTGGCGGCGAGGCCATGCCTCGCGCCTTGACGACGTCTTTGCGGCTAACAGTTGGTTTTAGCTCAACATTTACAAAATTATAGACTTTTACTAGTTTATCATGTCATATTCTTATATACCACAACATTTACAAAATTACCCGACTATTTTATAAACTTACTCAAGTTTATATAAGTTTATAACTTGATTATTTGCTTCATAAAAATGACTTACTTATCTCCTCGTTGTTAAGTTCATACTCTTAACTCTTGAATCATAGCGTGTGCAAGCAAATAATTTATATGCTTAATGACACATGAACTCGTATCACTTTAAACCATTTTTATGAACTCCATAAAAAGTGCTTTTAAGTAGAAAGATAAGTGGTCACGAGGTATAAAGGTATATATCATCTTTTAATTGTTTTACATGTGTTTATTCGACTACGACAAGATATTTGGTTTTGGGATAGAGTTTGGTACAAATATTTAATGGTTTATGGCATGTGCTAGTCATGTTTAACATATTTGTGACTACTGAATCTTATCTAATACTGTCGTTATCTTATCTACCGACATGTCTTTTGGCTTTTAACTTTTCATGAGTGATTAAATTTCGTCGTTAAAGTCGGATGTAAAGAGTGCAAGGTGTGGTAACGACCAATAATACGTTATTCGTATGCTATTTAAGCGTCACCTTATCATCCTTTTAAATTCTAATAACACATTAACAACTAAAATACCTTATAAAAAATAAATAAATAAATAAATCAATCAATCAATAACATATTATTAGTGCATGTAGGTAGGAACGGACACAAGATTTTTAAAAGAGTGTTGCTAACTAAAGTTACAATGTAAGAAACGAAGGTAGCAAATTTTTTTTTGAGGGTTGCATATCACAAAACGACAGTTTTGAAATCTTTTTACACTTTATGACCTAAAATCAGGTGTAACCCGTGCCACACCCGGCATATATGTGAGTCCGTCCATGCATATAAGTCCCACAAAACACCTCATAAAAAATACTCACTCACTCAAAAATAGACGGTGCACTGTAATGGCAGAAGACACTATTTTTGGTCATCAAATTTACTCTGATAACCTTCGTAGTTGTTGTTATCTTCTTTATCATATACATTCACACTTTTATAAACAAAATCATTAGAACATAGTCACATATACAAAATTAAAATTTCATCTGAATTCTGATGGTATGCACTACCAAACTAGTTTTATTTTCTTGCTCCACGTGTGGTTGATGAATGTCTATAACACTACACAAACATTTACGCGTAGACATGGTGACAATTAAGCAAACCACGCGTAGTGGTTAGTGGTATATATGCATTAGTACACTCGGTCTAAGCATTTAGATGAAAATCACACCACCAAGTGTGATAATGATAGGTATGTAACAAGTCACAACGCGTGCAAGATTGTATTCGGAAGAGAGAGAGAGAGAAAAAAAAAAAAGAAAAAAAAAAGTTGTGCGTTTCTTTGGAAGTCGATCATTGTTGGACCGTAGCTTTTAACCATTTTCGAAAAATCCCGAATTTAAAACCTTCTTTACAAAATACATAGACCAGAAGATTAAGAAAAATAATAACCGATTTTTTTATAAAATATTCAATAGCAAAAGCATCCTTTGACATGAGTTAGCAATAACTGTTTAATATATAACTAGTTTTATCATTACAAAATTTCTGAATAAGAATATTTAAAGTCAAATACAAAAGGTAATGATTATATTTGCAATACACTTCAAGGTTTTTTTTTTTTTTTTTTTTTTTTTTTTTTTTTTTTTTTTGAAGAAACAATACACTTCAAGTTGGCAAACCACCTATAAATTATTGCTGCGAACTTGATATATTTTCCAACTTTTATGTCATTTCACAAAAAAAGATTGTAAACTTTTTCAGAAATTGTGTACTTTTTCTATAAACATGCAATAAAGGTCATGCCTTTTTCTTTTGTATAGGTCATTAGGTCTCTCATACAAATGAGTTACATTTGTAATTTTTCATATCATTTCTTAACTTTTTTACATATGCTTAAAAAATTACGGGTTAACTTGTTAGTCTTATACCATATGTTTGCAACGGTGAAGTTAACTTTATAACTTTTAAAGAAAACATTAAATGAGCTTTTTTATGAAAGTTATTTAATTTACGCGTGTCTTATGTTATAAAACTTGACAACTACCACTAAATTGTTGTTGGTTTTATAGACAAAATAATAATAGTCGTGTGTTAGGATCGAACTTGAGATCACGGGATTGCACACAATACGTATGAAGAGGAAATGTAATAATTATTTATAATATGTTATAATTAATTATTAAATACAAAACAAATAAATAATAATTAGTATTATTGATTAATGACTAATTAATTATTAAACGAAGATTAGGAAACTAATTACTAGACAATACTTGGAAACAAGAGAAGGTTCCGGATCCCTCTTGGGATGTTCCAACCGATCGGCTACAAGGAGGAACCCACCTCCTTTGTGCCTTGAGCTCCAAGTAAACTCTAGTATATAAGCAAACCCAAGGTGTTGATTTTTCTCATAACTTGTACACACACAAATTGGGTTTTCTCTCCTTCTCTTTTTCTTTGGTCGAACCAAATCCGAACACCCCTAAGGGTTTCGAATTTCTTGCTTCCAAAATTGTTTTGTGGTATTTACTTGCATAAACGTTTTCTTGAATTAGTACGTGTGTACAAGAACGTGAATCAAACACACTATTGTTTGATTCTTGGATTGAATTACAAAACGGTAAGGGGTAATTCATATAATCCTTATAAACCCTAATTAGGGTTCATTGGTTCCGGAAGATTGCATTGATTCTTGTTCGGGCTAGAATCACTACGGTATGTTTACTATTTAAATTAAAGATTAATTAATTACATGTTATTCGATCTATTATAATTGCTTCCGCTCATGCTCACTTTGATGTACTTGGTTTATTAATATGATTGTCATGATATAATAATTCCAACAGTGGCATCTAGAGCCGTTATAATGTGTAATTAATTATCGCAACGCATAAAAATTGGATTTTGATTCGTATAGTTACATGTTTTTTTTAGGGTTTGTGTTTTTTTTTTTACCCTAACCCTAATTGGGTCGATTTAGACCTAAGGTTTTTTTAGGGTTTAGATTTTATTTTTTCTTAAAATTGACTAGAAACCCTAAGATGTCATGTAATTGTTTATGCGTTTTAGTAAACGATCTTGGTGCAATATGTTAATTGTTAAGCTAAATCCATAAAAAGTGCATGTTTGCATGGATTTTTTTATTGTGTTGATTTAAATTGTTTAAATTGCTTATATATATTAATGGTTAAGTTATATTATAACATGTAAATTTTAATAGATGTCGAATTGGGGAAGACTCCAATATTCAGTAATCAATTATGTGCTATGTGGTATTTATTTAATTTTGGCTTACGCAATCGATTTATCGATGTATGTGGCTCTTTTTCCAAGAAAAAGAAAGCCCTAATTGAATTAATACGTTATACACCTAGATTTGATTATTAATAGGACTTTTTAATAAGATTTGCATGTGGTTACATGTTTTATACATATTTAAATGTTATGATTATGTATATGTGTTTATTTAGTTGTTTTATTTTTTTTATTGTCTATTACTTGTTTTGTTTATATATTGTGTTAGACATGTTTATTTAAACGAAAGGGTAATTTTTTGAATAGAAAAAATAATACGGACTAAATAATGGCGAAATTGTTTTGGTTTTTAAGAGTTAAAATTTCAAAGAATTGGTTGATTGATGTTTTTGTACGTAATGGTTAAATAGGCTCGATCGAAGTTTACACACTATAAGATGGGTATAAGGATGGCATCGCATTAAATTGTGGCCTTAGATAGACAACATTCATGTCTTAACGCTCGTTTGTGTGTAAATTAGACTTACCGAACAACCATTACATGTACATTGTCATCTTAAGGGTGAATAATCCACAATTCCACAATGATTATCCGAAACACTATGCCTTCGGGCGTAAGCAAAAGTACGATATAGTGGACGATAATTGATGGTTATTCTTTAATTGGTGAACCCGATACCTCAATCAAAACTTTGTTATTTTACTCTTAGCAAATTTGTAATAAAAATGCTTTGTAAAACCAATGTTATGAAGTTGTATGCATGCTTCTTCATACATTATTTTGATCACATCAAAATAGTTATACCCTTATAAATTAAGTTGAATGCCATCTAATTAAGAACACTTGAAGTTGTAATTTACGTCATAGTGAGACTTGGCGAGATTGCAATGGAGAGGTAAATTTCATAAATTTATTGCTAGCAGATCAACTGATGTAATGGATTTGTGAATTTACAGTTTTTAAGTTAGACGACTTAAATTGAGTAGGAAGTGAGACTTGACTCAAGGCATTAAGATGGGGACTAAACATGCTTACAATACAAATGTTTTGTGATTGTAAATCCCATAAATCTAGGAATTGGACAAATGTTATGCCAATTACTTGTACGACAAGTTACCTCATATTATACTTTCATTACTAGCAGATCAACTGAATGTGATGAAACTATGTTTATGGAGGATCCTAGTTTTCAAGATTATTCTATGGATTTATTTTCCTTGGGTATTTTAATTTTCTTGAAAAATTGTATTATCAAAAATACTAATGTTTTGAACTTTCTTATCTGTAGAAATGGCTCAAACTGATAACACCAACTTACGTTCTGTGTTCAAAACTTATTTTGAACGAGAAAAATTGACTGGCTCGGAAAATTTCAATGATTGGTACCGTTCACTAAGGATTGTCCTGCGAGTGACTGGTCAACTCGAAATCTTGAAAACGCCTTGTCCTGCTGAACCTGAAGGCACGGCAGCTACTGAAGCTGCTAAAGCCAAATGGAATCTTGATAGCAAGGAACATATTGATGTGGCCGCAATGATGTTAGGGGGAATGTCCACAGCTCTTCAAAGACAGTTTGAGGAGTATTTTCCCAAGGACATGATTGATGAACTCAAGAAACTTTATGAGAAACCATCAAATGTAGAGATTTACGATTTGATGGAAGCTCTACATGGTTGTAAGCAAGGTCCTGGTGAACCCGCGAGTGCTCATGTGTTGAAAATGAAAAGTTACATGGATCAACTACAAACACTTGGGAAACCCTATGACAATGATATGGCTGTGCACTTAATCAATAGATCCCTTGATAAGGAATTTAGTGGTTTTGTGAGGAACTTCAATATGCATTGCGTGGGGAAGACTGTAAGTGAATTGCACGCACTGCTCATTGATTATGAGAAAGGTACACCACAAAAGGCTCCTACGCCCCAAGTACTAGCAATACAAGGGGGTAGAATTAACAAGCCAAATGCGAACAAGAAGAAGGGTAAAGGAAAGAAGAAGGCTGATAAGAATAAGCAGGTTATGGCTTATCAACCACCTCAACCAAAGAAGAACCCTCCTATCAAGAATAATCCAAAGAAGGATCAAGGATGCCATTACTGCAAGGTGATGGGCCATTGGAAGAGGAATTGTCCTCTTTATCTCGATGACTTGCGAAACAATAAGGTCAAGAAGACTGGGCACATGGGCGCCAGCACTTCAGGTAACTTATTTGTCATTGAATTATTTACTTTATCTCGTATGATAAATTCCTGGGTATATGATACTGGATGTGGTATTAATATTTGTAATACACTGCAGGGGTTTAGAGAGGAAAGGAGACTAGCTTATGGGGAGCAATTTCTGCATGTGGGAAATGGAGCACAAGCAGCAGTTGAAGCCATAGGAATGTTTAATTTAGTTTTACCTTCGAGTTTAGTACTTTGTTTAAACAATTGTCATTATGCACCTTCTATAATTAGAGGTGTTGTTTCCTTTTCATGTTTGTTGGATCTTGGTTTTTCTCATACTATTGATGGCAATAAAATTTCTGTTTCTTTAAATGGTGTATTTTATTTTAATGCTGTTGCTGTGAATGGTGTGTTTGAAATTGATATGAATAATTGTGTGACTTCCAACAATAATAATAATTCGATATACAGCATAAGTAAGAGAATGAAGTATGACTTGAATTCGTCTTACCTTTGGCACTGTAGACTTGCCCATATAGGCAAGACTCGCATGCAAAAGCTGCAACGTGAAGGGCTTTTGAATAATATCAATGATGAGTCATTTGATAAATGCGAATCTTGTATTTCTGGGAAGATGACGAAGAAACCTTTTCATAATAATATGGAAAGAGCTTCAGATCTACTTGGTTTAATACACACGGATGTGTGTGGACCACTTAGACATGTGTCAAGGAGAGGTGCTGTCTACTTCTTAACTTTTACGGATGATTTCAGCCGTTATGGTTATGTTTATTTACTTAAGCATAAACATGAGGTGTTTGAAACATTTAAAGTTTTCAAAGCAGAAGTAGAATTGCAATTGGGAAAGAAGATTAAAGCTCTTCGTTCTGATCGAGGTGGTGAATACCTTAGTCAAGATTTTAAAGATTTCTTAACTGAGAATGGAATTGTCCAGAATCTCACATCTCCATATACTCCACAACAAAATGGTGTATCTGAGAGAAGGAATCGTACATTGTTGGACATGGTTCGATCAATGTATAATCTTACTAACCTTCCTTTGTCTTTTTGGGATTATGCTCTTGAATCAGCTGTTCGTATTTTGAATATGGTTCCCACCAAGAAGGTTGATAAGACACCATATGAGATATGGACTGGAAAAGCTCCGAACTTGTCTTATTTAAAGGTCTGGGGTTGTGAGGCGTATGTTAAACGTGACTCACAAGATAAACTCCAACAAAGATCTGTAAAATGCATTTTCATAGGATACCCTAAGGAAACTATGGGTTACTACTTTTACTACCCACCTGAGAACAAAGTGTTTGTTGCAAGATATGGTGATTTTCTTGAAAGCGAATTTGTCGTTCAAGAAATCAGTGGGAGAGTATATGATTTAGAAGATGATCTAAATAATGCATTGCCTTCAGAAAACACTAGCACACTTCCTATAGAACCGGAAAGTCTGGGTCCTCCACCGGAAGTTGAAGTAATTCCCATTCGCAGATCTGCGAGATCTGTGAAAGCTCCTGACCGTCTATGTCTTAATGTAGAGGTCGATCAGCATACACTAGGGGATCTTGATGAACCTACTAGTTATAGAGCTGCCATTAAAAGCTCTCAAAAAGCTAAATGGAAAGCTGCTATGGATGGGGAAATACAATCCATGCATGACAATGAAGTCTGGGAAGAAGTTGACTTACCTCCTGGTGCCAAGGTAGTTGGGAGTAAGTGGCTTTACAAAATCAAGACTGACATGAATGGATATGCACACATTTATAAGGCTCGTCTAGTTGCTAAAGGTTTTACTCAAACTTTTGGAATTGATTACGAGGAGACGTTTTCTCCTGTAGCAGACATAAGAGCTATAAGAATTCTCATAGCTATAGCAGCGTACTATGACTATGAGATTTGGCAAATGGATGTGAAAACCGCTTTCTTAAATGGTCATCTAGATGAAGACATCTATATGGAACAACCAGAAGGGTTTGAAAATCCAGAATTTCCAAAGCATGTTTGCAAGCTTAAGAGATCCATTTATGGATTAAAGCAAGCATCACGACAATGGAACAAGAGATTTGATGCTGAAATTAAAAAGTTTGGATTCACTCAAAATCTTGATGAGCCATGTGTGTATCACAAAGCTAGTGGGAGTGATAATGTAACTTTCCTAATTCTATATGTTGATGACATATTGATCATGGGAAAAGACATTCCAAGTTTACAAGCTGTTAAGGCATATCTTGGAAAGTGCTTTTCTATGAAAGATTTAGGAGAAGCTGCATACATTCTGGGAATCAAAATCTATAGAGATAGATCAAGGCGGTTAATTGGATTAAGTCAAAGTGCTTACATTGACAAAATATTGAAAAGATTCAATATGCAAAATTCCAAGAAAGGATATTTGCCGATGGAAGTAAAACATGGCTTATGTAATGAGTATTGTGCTTCAACACCTGAAGAGGTGGATCGCATGAGTAATGTTCCTTATGCTTCGGCTGTAGGATCTATTATGTATGCGGTTAAGTGCACAAGGCCAGATGTGGCGTTTGCTCAAAATATTACCAGTCAATTTCAACAGAATCCAGGTGAAAAACATTGGATTGCTGTTAAACATATTCTTAAGTATTTGAGGAATACAAAAGATATGTTTTTGGTATATGGTGGAAATCTATCTACAGAACTTTGTGTTACAGGTTTCTGTGATGCATCCTTTCAAAGTAATAAAGATGATTCGAAGTCTCAGACGGGTTATGTCTTTGTTATCAATGGAGGAGCTGTAGATTGGAGGAGCAAGAAGCAGAGTACAATTGCGATGTCTGCAACAGAAGCTGAATACATTGCTGCTTCAGAAGCTGCTATGGAGGCTGTTTGGATTAGGAAATTCGTTTCTGGGCTTGGTGTTATGCCTTCAATTGAATTACCTATTGATATGTATTGTGACAATTCTGCTGCAATCATATTTGCCAATGAACCTGGAGTCATGAGAGGCACCAGACATTTTCTACGGAAGTATCACTTTGTTCGTGAAAAGGTTGACGAAGATGAAATAAATCTGTTGAAGGTTCACACAGATGAAAACTTAGCTGATCCGTTCACTAAGGCTTTAGCGAAAGAAAAGCTTAATGAATTAGCCAATGGAATTGGACTTAAATTAGCTAGTAGTTTCATGCATAACTGTGATTAGTATTTGGATAAAGGATATTGTAAACAATTATTATTTTAATGAAATAAAGTATGTTGGTATGTTTATTTCTGTTATTAATTATTGTTGTCCTATTTTTGCATGTTTAAATCCATGAATAAGAGTTATTCTAAATTGTCCGTTGTCAGTTAATAATATGGGAATATTATTAAATTAAGACAAGTATGAAGTTGGTATAATATACTTAGTATATATTGATGCGTAGTCATGCCATTTCAGATGATATTCGATGATACTGAATATAGGACTTATCCCAACTATATGATGTTACTTTATGGATCTTGTCATTAAGTAAATCATGAGAAGTTATCCTTAGACTTGAGATACAAGATAACGGTCATGAATGTAGTACATTTTTGTGAAACAACTTAACGCTATACGTAAATGTTAGTAATAAGGGTTGTTTTCGGAAGTGTTACAAAGTTTGTGTGTTTTGCTTGTAATCAATAAAGAATTTGTTCCTTCAAATTAATTTTTGGAGTTTAATACTGCTGGACCCCTCGTAGGGTTGTCAAGGTGTTTGCGTGGCCACGCCCAAGGTCTTTTATGAAAGGTTCAAAAGATTTGGTAATCTTGTCAATTTCTAAGAACGAGAAACAGAATGGTTAATTAAGGAATGACCTAGATCCATATCCTTATTGACGTAGTATTAGAAATAAAGGGATAATAATAATGAGAAATCATTAAAAGGTTTTCCAGGAGCCTTACTCAAGTTGTACTAGAGGCATCGACGTGTTGCAAGACGCCAATCGATGTGATCACACTATTATGATATGTCTAAGTGGGAGCTGTTGGTTTTATAGACAAAATAATAATAGTCGTGTGTTAGGATCGAACTTGAGATCACGGGATTGCACACAATACGTATGAAGAGGAAATGTAATAATTATTTATAATATGTTATAATTAATTATTAAATACAAAACAAATAAATAATAATTAGTATTATTGATTAATGACTAATTAATTATTAAACGAAGATTAGGAAACTAATTACTAGACAATACTTGGAAACAAGAGAAGGTTCCGGATCCCTCTTGGGATGTTCCAACCGATCGGCTACAAGGAGGAACCCACCTCCTTTGTGCCTTGAGCTCCAAGTAAACTCTAGTATATAAGCAAACCCAAGGTGTTGATTTTTCTCATAACTTGTACACACACAAATTGGGTTTTCTCTCCTTCTCTTTTTCTTTGGTCGAACCAAATCCGAACACCCCTAAGGGTTTCGAATTTCTTGCTTCCAAAATTGTTTTGTGGTATTTACTTGCATAAACGTTTTCTTGAATTAGTACGTGTGTACAAGAACGTGAATCAAACACACTATTGTTTGATTCTTGGATTGAATTACAAAACGGTAAGGGGTAATTCATATAATCCTTATAAACCCTAATTAGGGTTCATTGGTTCCGGAAGATTGCATTGATTCTTGTTCGGGCTAGAATCACTACGGTATGTTTACTATTTAAATTAAAGATTAATTAATTACATGTTATTCGATCTATTATAATTGCTTCCGCTCATGCTCACTTTGATGTACTTGGTTTATTAATATGATTGTCATGATATAATAATTCCAACAATTGTCACTTTACTTCTTTCGTCCTTTTTTATATCGACTAATAGCTCATATCTGAAAAACACTTATACTCATTTAAGTAGACTTGTCGGTCACAAGAAATTATGACACCAACTTGTTAAGGTAATGTGAGAACTTGATTAACCATGCTCGTCGAGATACCATCTAGGCATGACGATTTTGGCTTTGCTACCGTTGGTTATATGATCAGCTAATGCGAAAAGTTTTTAGATCTTAGCTTGATTTTTTTTTTTTTAACCCGGCATGACTTCCCAAACGGAGTTGATTGAACTTCAGCTCACATGAACAAGGACGTGAAGTTATTAAAAGAAAAAACTAATTTCATGCGACTTATTTATCAAACAAAAGCGATTTAAGCAAATGATAAGCAAATTAAAAACTAGACAAGAAAAATCGAGTTTTGCAATCCTAGACGAAAAAACATTGTTTTGGGATGGTCGATGGCTCATATATGAGCTGATTGTGAACTTTTGGTTCGTAAAGTGAAACCTGCTAAAGGGTTATATGATCATATTCATTTGGATCCTAATGAGGTCGCAACACTACATTTCAAGGAATTACAGTACTTGTTCTCGAACTTGAATCCTTTTTGCACTTGAACCAGTTTGTAACCTGACTTTTACTTGGCTAGAAACTCGAACTTGAACCAATACGTAACTAGACTGAACCAAAAAGTCACTTCGAAAAAGTGCAGACTGTTGGTTGTTATTTGTATAACGGTTTCCCAGATTAGGGTTAAGATAATCAATAAAGGTACCGGATATTCACTTGAAATCGTGGTATCACTTTCCAATAGAAACTATTCGACCCTATGCCTGGGTTACACGAATATCTCTATGGGATAAGACCAAGTGATGTTCTTGCTTTAGGCACAAACCAAGAACCAGATGCGTATAGAAGTGTTTAGGGTTTTGTGTTAATCGTATTGTAAAACCGTATTTCCATGCAGAATGATGTGACCTCTATTTATAATAGAGAATACTCAAAACCCTAGCCCATGGAATTATGTATAATTAACGGCCCATTAATTATAACATAATACTTTCCATAATAATAGGGATCAGTGGTTATCAGTGGAAACGTTATCACTAGCAGTGGTAATGTTAACACATCAGTGGAAACGCTAGCAGCAGAATCACACTAGCAGCAGAATGCTATCAGCAGGATCAGCTGTCAGCAGAATCCTAGCAGCAGGATCAGCTGTCAGCAGAATCCTAGCAGCAGATTCAATACATAACCACTATTGAGTCAGGGGATTCAGTGACCAAATGGGTGTATACTCCATACCTCCAAACCCATTACCAGGTGTGAATTGATCCCTCAAGTGCACTAAATTTTCCAACAATCCTCCCCAAATTTAGTTCACTACCTTTGCATGAAAATTCAAACACAAAACAAAAACAAGTGCATAAATGAAAATATCATGAGGATTGAATTTCCACATTAGTACATATACTTTCAAATATTCGAGAATCAGGGTGTTCTAAGAATTGAACCCTTCAACCCAATTGAATACCTGATGATAAATACACACAAGTTTTCAAACACTAAAATACTCCTGACACTATACAAGCCATGTGTCCATATCCAATTCATAAATGTTGTAAAAGCTAAAAGTCCAAAGCTTCCTGAAGCGGCAAAACTTCAACATTCACATAGGTGGTTCATCTTTAATTCATGCTCATGCTTAGCACTTTTTCAAAGAAAATTAACCATTAAGAAGTGAAGACTTCATCCTCCTTTCAGCAGGTAATAAGCACAACCTTGGGATGTTTGTAATACATGTGCTTTAGTCCACTAAATGATCAGCTTTCCACATTGAACTCAGCTTCCAAGTTTCCTTAGAAGGGAGTTGGGTATCCTTGCATTCAGTGACTAAGTTGGACTTAAACCCATACCTTTAGCAGACTTCAAAACCAAGTCTCTAGCCAAACCCTTCGTCAAGTGATCAGCTAAGTTTTGTTGAGATTTAACAAATGCTATGCCTAACACATAAGTGTCTAGACTTCCCATTGTACATCTGGCTATAAGCCTTTGCCAATGTAGCAGCACTATCACAACGGATAGAAATAGGTGCTATAGGTTTAGACCACAATGGAATCTCAAGAAGCAAGTTTTTCAACCATTCAGCTTCTTTGCCAGCAGCAGCTAAAGCCACAAATTTAGATTCCATGGTTGAACTGGTAATGCAAGTTTGTTTCTTGGATGCCCAAGAAATTGCACCTCCACCAAGTAGGAATACCCAACCACTAGTAGACGAATTGTCTTCAGTGTTACTGATCCAACTTGCATCAGTATATCCTTCTAATACTGAAGGATAACCAGTATATGAGAGACTATAATCCATAGTTCTCTTCAAATACTTAAAGACCCTCTGAATTGCTTGCCAATGATGAGCACTAGGATTACTAGTATACCTGCTCAGTTTACCCACAGCAAAAGCAATATCATGCCTTGTACAAGTCATGGCATACATCAAGCAGCCAATCACCCTAGAATACTCAAGTTGAGATACAGCTTTGCCAGTATTAGGCATTAGCTTCTCACTTGTATCCATGGGAGTACTCACTGGAGTACAATCAAAGTAATTAAATTTCTTTAACACCTTCTCAATGTAATGAGACTGTGAAATAGAAATTTTGTTACTTTCATGTTTAATCCTAATGCCAAGGATAACATCTGCCTCCCCCATATCCTTCATGGAGAACTTTGATGACAAAAATTCTTTTGTAAGATCAACTTGATTTTGGTCAGTGCCAAAGATCAACATGTCATCAACATATAGACAAATGATGACTCCTTTACCAGATTCATCAAATTTGCTATATACACATTTATCAGCTTGATTAAGTAAATAACCACTAGACAAAACCACTTCATCAAACTTTTGATGCCATTGCTTAGGTGCCTGTTTTAGTCCATAAAGACACTTAATCAGTTTACACACCTTGTTTTCATTGCCAGGCATGATGAAGCCTTGAGGTTGGTTCATGTAAACCTCCTCATCTAAATCACCATTCAAGAAAGCTGTCTTCACATCCATCTGATGAATAATCAGATTGTGAATTGATGCCAAAGCAATTAGCAATCTTATGGTACTGATACGTGCCACTGGAGCATAAGTATCAAAGTAGTCTATTCCTGACTTTTGTTTAAAGCCTTGAATAACTAATCTTGCCTTGAACTTTTCAACAGTTCCATCTACCTTCATTTTCTTTTTGAAAATCCATTTGCTAACTAGAGGTTTGCAACCAGGTGGTAGATCAGTCAACACATAAGTGTTATTGCCCATAATAGAGTCCATCTCATCATTAATTGCTTCTTTCCAGAAAGCAACATCCTGGGACTTCATTGCTTCTTCAAATGTTTTGGGATCATCCTCCACAATGAAGCAATAGGAGTATTGGTCAGAGACCTCACTCCTTGTACCTTCAATTAAGTATAATTGAAACTCAGGTCCAAATGATTTTGGAGTCCTCACCCTATTGCTCCTTCTGAGCTCAGGTTCAGGTTGTTGTTCCACAACCTCAGCAGGAACCTCATCAGCAGGAACCTCTGAAACACCATTGTCATTGGTTCCATTTGGAATCCTTTGACTTGGTCTAGGGATAGATGAGAATCTGTTCTCATCAAATAGTGCATCCCTTGATTCAATTATTGAGTTAATTGAAACAGACTCATTAGGTTCTATAACATAAAACCTATATGCCTTGGAATGCTCAGCATATCCAACAAAGATGCATTCAATGCCTCTTTCACCCAAAGTGTTGGGATATGAAATATCAAAGTACTTCTGGATGTCAAAGTACTGCTGCATGAAGAATAAAGTCAAAGTACTGCTGAAGAATAAAGTCAAAGTACTGCTGTTATTGAAGAATGTTTAAAGTACTTCGAAGGAAACAAGGACTGATATGCAATATTAGAAAAGGATTAATGTGTAATATTAAACGAATATTCTAGAATTAGTTAGGGATAATTACTTGTCGTTCAAGGATTACATGTTGTAAACCGACTTAAGGTTATCTATATAAAGAGCCTTAAGAGGTATTGGTCGATATAAGTTTTACAAGTCTTAGATACGTTTAGAAGTCGATCAAAGTTAATAGTTAGGGATTGTTAGTGAATCTGTGTAACAAAGCAGGTTCAAAGTTTGGTTAATATAAAAGTTCTTCTTAAGCTTTGTGTTAGTAGATTCCGCATACTTTATAAGGTCAAATAGTGTTTCAATATTAATAGTGTTGAGTTTACTCAATATTGTTAAACCCTTACAAGCTACAAAGTAGTTTGGTCAGAGTATATCGATCCAACAAGTGGTATCAGAGCTTGTGTTGGAAACTCTGATTAAGAAGACAAACCTTTAAAACCTTTAAACCGATTCCACTACAAACCCTTCAAGATGTCGACAGATGCTACACCTGCTCCCTCAATCACTGCTGTTAGAATCCCTATTGTTAAGAAGGGAGAATATAACCTATGGGCCATGAAGATGAGGCAGTACATTGCCATCACAGACCATGCTTTGTAGGATGTGATTGCCAATGGTAACATGCAAATTGATGAACCAGTAGAGGTACCTGGACAACCAACACCACCAAAAATTACTGTACCTGCTGCTACCAAAAGAAATCAAGAAAAAGCTCTCAACATACTGCTTTCTGCTATTCCTGATGGTCACCTATTAAAGTTTCATGATGCCAAACAACTATGGGCTGCAATAAAGAAGAAGTTTGGAGGTAATGATGCTTCCAAGAAGATGCATAGGAATTTGCTGAAGCAACAATTTGAAACTTTCACTGTTGGTGAAAGAGAAGGTCTTGATTCTGCTTATGAAAGATTTCAACATCTTTTGAGTATGCTAGAACTATATGATGCTGAGGCATCAGTTGAAGATGCTAATTTAAAGTTTCTAAGGAGTCTGCCATCAGCATGGCATGTAGTTGCTACTATGATCAGAGGACAATCAGGGCTGGATACTATGGACTTTAATGACCTTTACAACAATCTGAAGGTGTATGAGCATGAGATGAATGGTACTACAGGTTCAAGCACACAACAGAACATTGCTTTTATCTCTTCTGAAAAGAGAAGCAGTACTTCTAACAAAGGTACTGCTTACCCTGTTCAAAGTACTGTGACTGAAACACAGGTTCCATGCACAACAATGGTCACCACCAATTCATCACAATCACTTACCCCTACCTCAGATGATGTTCTATGTTCATTCTTTGCTCAACAAGCATCTCTGCCAGTCACCTATCAAGAAGATGTATTGCAAATAGATGATGATGCCTTGGAAGAAATTGATATCAGATGGCAAGTTGCTATGCTCACTGCAAGGATCAAGAAGTATGTGAACAAGACAGGAAAAGGCATCAACTTCAGAGCTAAACAAGGAATAACATTTGACAAGTCCAAGATTGAGTGTTTCAACTGTCAAAGGACTGGTCACTTTGCAAGGGAGTGCAAGTTTGCAAAGTATCAAGCAAACAAGATGATTGAACCACCCAAGCCTGAAAGAAAAGAGATTCCAATTACTGAACCAAAACCAAAAGCTTTGGTTGCTCAAGAGAATCTGTCAGAGATTGATTGGTCCAATGAGTTTGATGATGAACCTGTAACCTATTCAATGGTTGCATTGGAAGACTGGAGCACATCATTTGATGAAGAGCCTGGATATGCTGCTTTGGAGTCAAGAGATGAGTTAGGAAGTTTTGATTGGAGCATGGAGTTTAAAGAAGTACCAGTTCAGCTTGCTATGGTAGCTGCTTCACCAAGTTCATCCACTAACTCTGAGGTATGCTCTAAGTGTAATGATATGTATCAAAAGTTACTTACTGAGTATGTAGCTGAAAGAGATAAATTTCAAAAAGCTAGGGCTGAGATAACTGGTTATCAACTAACTTTAGAGTCAATGGAAGCCAAAATTCTTACACATGAAAACAATGAAGTAGCATGGCTTGAAACATATAAACAACAGGATTACCTAGTTAAGTTGAATGAATGGAAACTAGGTTGCAAGGTGTCTGAACTAGAAAAAGTGACTGCTGAAAGGGATAAGTTGTTAGAAAAACTTGCTGTATGGAATGAGGCAGGTGTGTCACATGTTCAATTTGTTGAAAAGCAAAGAACATCTAATATTAAGACAGGCCTAGGATATGATAGCAATGAAGGCATTCCATTTAAGAGCAAGGAACTAAATCTTATAGCTGATACCTCCACTAGTGATGAAGAGTTCATAAGTCTAGATGAAAACACATCTAGTGATGAGGAATCCCCTAGTCCAACACCTCCTGTATTTCAGAAAGAAAAGGGTTATAATGCAGTTCCTCACCCCCAGGTAGCTTTCAACCACCTAGAAAAGATGTTGATTGTTATGGTGTAGATAATCTAGAGTTTAGGAAAAAGCTTAAAAGTAAATTTAATCCTGAAACTTTAGAAAGATCTGTTGAAGCTCCTAAGGTAGAAGGGACCAAGTTTTCAAAACAAGCAGTACCTTCAAACTCTTTTCGAAGTACTGCTGATCACTCAGCAGTACCTCAAAGAAAATTCTTTCAAAATACTGCTAATTTTAGAAACACTTATGGAAGGGGATTTGGGGATATTGGTCCAAAGATCTGTTATGTTTGTTACAGTCCTCATCATTTGATTAAAGACTGTGATTATCATTCAGACTACTTAAGTAAATATCCAAAGACCAGAACTGCACAACCAAGTTATAGGGAGAACAAGCCAAGGGATAACAAACCAGTTTGGAACTATACAAATAGGGTCAACCATAGTAATTTCTCAAAAGACTATAGGTACCCTCATCAGAAAAGGCCATACTCCAAACCCTCAGTATATTCACAAAGTACTGATAGAAAGATCCCTAATGTCTCTAGCAAAAAATCAAATGTAAGAGCTAGGAGGCACAATCACTACAACCCTAGAAAGCCTTACAACACAAGAAAAGATGCTAGGACACAGAACCCAACTCCTAAAGTTACAACTAAATGGGTTAAGAAAGAAAGTACTACTGGGGAAAAACCAGTACTTTCAGAAGTTAAGGGTGAAAAGGGGACAAGTGATCTTAAAAAATCAACAGTTTTGGAATCAAAAACCTTAATTCTTGATCATGCTTTCAAAGACAGTGGTGATTACATACTCAAAAATTTTGAGTATGTCACTCCACAAGGGGAACACAAGTCAGTAATGGCTTGGGTTCCTAAAAATAACTAACCTTTTCATGTAAATGCAGGGCAACCCAGAGGAGGAGCTTAAAGATCATCTTATTGTAGATAGTGGTTGCTGTGGCAGTATGACAGGAGAAAAGGAGCTCTTGTCAGATTTTAAAGCTTATTATGGAGGAAAAGTTGCATTTGGGAATGATCCTGATGGAGGAAGAATAACTGGCAAAGGAACTATCAAGGCAGGAAACATTGATTTTGAAGATGTTAGATATGTGAAGGAACTCAAATTCAATCTTTTGTCAGTCTCTCAGATTTGTGATAAGAAGTACCCTGTGTTATTCTTTGATACAGAATGTCTTATACTTTCTCCTGATTTCAAGTTAGAAGATAGAAACTTGGTGTTGCTGAGAGCACCAAGAACTAATGATGTGTACAACATAGACTTGAAGAATGTAAATTTTGCTGAAAGAGCAACATGTTTGATTGCAAGAACATCTATGGAAGAAGCACATCAATGGCACAGAAGACTGGGACATGTTAATTTCAAGAATATCAATAAGCTGGTCAGAGGTAATTTAGTTAGAGGCTTACCTTCTAAAACATTCAAGAATGATCACACATGTCTTGCTTGTAAGAAGGGTAAACAGCACAAGGCCTCTTGTAAGAAGATTGATGAGAAGACTATTAGAGAGCCTTTGGAATTGCTGCACATGGATCTGTTTGGACCTGTTTCAGTTGTCAGTCTGAACAAGAAGAAGTACTGCTTGGTTGTAACAGATGACTGTAGCAGATTTAGTTGGGTCTTTTTCTTATGCTTTAAAGATGAAACTTTTGATGCTATTCATGACCTAATAATAGCACTTGAAAATCAGTTAAGACTCAAGGTTAGAGGCATTAGATGTGATAATGGGACTGAGTTCAAGAATCAGCTTATGGATGAATTTTGTGCCAAGAAAGGAATTAAAAGAGAGTTCAGTATTGCTAGAATTCCTCAACAAAATGGAGTTGCAGAAAGAAAGAATATAACTCTTATAGAAGCAGCAAGGACAATGCTTGCAGACTCTCACCTACCTGTACCATTCTGGGCTGAAGCTGTAAGTGCTGCTTGCTATGTATTGAATAGAGTATCAGTGACTAAACCTCAAATGAAGACACCTTATGAGTTACTCATGGGAAAGAAGCCAAGCATCAAGTTTATGAAACCTTTTGGATGTCCCCTAACCATCTTAAATACTGCTGATAATTTGGGCAAATTTGATGGGAAGTCAGATGAAGGATACTTATTGGGATATTGTACAAATAGCAAAGGATTCAGAGTGTACAATAGGGCTACCAAGAAGGTTCAAGAATGTCTTCATGTTGATTTTTTGGAAGAACAAGAGAATTCTAAAGGTAAAGGTCCTGATTGGATGTTTGATCTTGATTTAATGTCTTCATCAATGAATTATGTACCTGTAAGGGAAGAAAATCAAGTTGCTCCCACTGAAGAAGAAGCACAGTACATTGTTCATGATGTTAATTTAAGATCTGAAGATGAGCAAAAAGATGATGCCAATGATGAGAAGAAATGTACTTCTCAACCTAACAGTACTGTTGATCCTCAAAGTACTGGTCCACCACAAATACCAGTATCTGCAGAAGATCAAGCCATTCAAGATGAACTTTCTAGGATGCTTTTTCAAGAAACAATGGCTAATTTGTATGATGATGAACAAAGAAGAGCTTATGAAGCAGAAAAGAAGAAGGCAAAAGAAACAACCAGTACTTTATCCCAAAGTACTGCCAATCCATTTGAAAGTACTTTTCAACCATTGAATACTTCAAATTGGATAAATACTGATGCTGTTCATGATCCTAATATGCCTGACTTAGAAGATACTGCTGATCCAAACACAATTACTTTAGAAGACACTGATGATGAATTGGATCAAGAAGGCATTTTCTCAGATTCTAATGAAGATCCTGATATAACTAATTTGGAAGATAATCTTGAAGTCTCACCAACTCCTACTCTCAGAATTCATAAAACTCATCCTGTTACCAATATTATTGGACCCTCATCATCAGGGGTGCTCACAAGGACTAAGGCTAAGAATATGTCTCAACAACATACTTCTTTACTTAGTTTTATCTACAAGCAAAACAGGGTGAATCACAAGGATCAGAAGTTATGTTTATTTGCTTGTTTTCTATCTCAGGAAGAGCCCAAGAATATCAAACAACCATTAGCCAAGGAGAGTTGGGTGGAAGCTATGCAAGAAGAACTTCTACAGTTTAAACTTCAAGAAGTTTGGGTATTATGTGATTTACCTGATGGAAAGAAACTTATTGGAACTAAATGGGTTTTCAGAGTAAAAAGAGAAGAAAGAGGGAATGTTATTAAGAACAAGGCAAGATTAGTGGCTCAAGGATATAGACAGGAAGAAGGAGTAGACTATGATGAAGTTTTTGCTCCTGTGGCAAGGCTTGAAGCCATCAGTCTATTTTTGGCTTTTGCATCTTATATGGGATTCCCTGTATATCAGATGGATGTTAAAAGTGCTTTTCTATATGGCAAAATCACAGAAGAAGTTTATGTCAAACAGCCTCCTGGTTTTGAAGATCCTGCACACCCAAACAAAGTCTACAAGGTAATAAAAGCTCTTTATGGTCTTCATCAAGCTCCAAGAGCTTGGTATGAAAGGCTTTCCAATTTTCTATTGCAACATGGTTATAGAAGAGGAGCTATTGACAAGACTTTGTTTATCAAGAGAGATAAGAAGGATATTATGCTTGTTCAAGTATATGTAGATGATATTATTTTTGGTGCTACCAAGCAATCTATGGTGAAGGAATTTGAAGATCTTATGCAGAAAGAGTTTCAGATGAGTTCCATGGGAGAATTAACATTTTTCTTAGGCCTTCAAGTGCAACAGTCAAGCAGTGGGATTTATATTTGTCAAGATAAGTATGTTGCAGATATTCTTAAGAGATTCAGTTTTACAACTGTTAGGCCTACATCTACACCAGTGGATACTAACAAACCTTTGGGAAAAGATGAAGATGGAGAAGATGTTGATGTCACACTATACAGGTCTATGATTGGCTGTCTTATGTATTTAACTGCATCAAGACCTGATATTACTTTTGCTGTGAGCTTATGTGCAAGAAATCAGGTTAATCCAAAAGTATCTCATTTGAATGCTGTCAAGAGGATTTTCAGGTATCTTAGGCAACAACCTAAGCTAGGATTATGGTATCCTAGGGATTCACCTTTCCATCTCCATGCCTTCTCAGATAGTGATTATGGTGGAGATAACTATGACAGAAGGTCCACAACTGGAGGATGCCAGTACCTTGGAAGCAGATTAGTGTCATGGCAATGTAAGAAGCAAACAATTGCAGCAACTTCTTCCACAGAAGCAGAGTATGTAGCTGCTGCAAGCTGTTGTGCACAAGTACTTTGGTTGCAGAATCAACTTTTGGATTATGGATTCAATTTCAAGAATACTCCTATCAACATTGATAATGAGAGTACCATCTGTATTGTTAAGAATCCAGTATATCATTCCAAGACCAAGCACATTCAGATTAGACATCACTTCATAAGAGATTGCTATGAACAAAGGCTTATCAATGTGGTTAAAGTTCATACTGATGATAATGTAGCAGATCTACTCACAAAGGGCTTTGATGTTTCAAGATTTACTTTCTTAGTTGTGAGTATTGGCATGATTAATATGTAAGCTATTTTTTAGGGGAGGCATAAGTAGTTATTAGTTAGTCATTATTTGAGGGGAGGCTACATGTATCATTCGAAAGAAAGGATTTTATTCATATTCTTACAACTACCATTCAGAAGTACAACACCATTCTTGTTTTCAAGTACCAGACACAGACACAATAAAGACAACAAAAACACAAGACTCCATCAACCTACTACTAAGCTCTACACCCTACTCCATAGGCCTTTTACCCTTGCCCTCATAGCTTTGCTTTCCCTTTTGAGCAGTCCTTCTCTTGTCATCAAAAGAAGTCTGTTTTCTTGGACAAGCCAGGCCAAGAACCTGTTTGGGAGGTCTTTCTTTTCTTGGAGCAGGCCACTTCATATTCTGGATAGCTGTTTCCAGGGCCTGAGTCAATGCATGTGGAAGCTCTTTAGCCAAAGTTGAACCAGAACCAACTCTCTTTTTGGGCTTTTTGATGGTTGCACTACCTGCATCAGTTATGGTAGAGTTGGCTGCACTCATTGTTGATGAAGCTTCTTGGTGTCCCATCCATTGCACATGAGGAGGAAAATAGTCTGTCCATCCTGGATCTTCAAACTCAGAATCCGAGTAGTACGTTATCTCTGAGTCTGTGGTACCTTCTGAGTCTGAAGAGATGTTCACAATTGGTATGTGACTCATTGTGCTTACTTATTTGTGTTAACAGAAAATATGGTGATTGCAAAGTATTGGTGAAGTTGCTTTTATAAGCAAGATGAAGGTTAATGGGCATTTAATGAAGTGTATTGAAGTTCACTTACCCTGGTTGTTTTGGAATTTAATTTGGTGCTAGTCTTTAATGAGTGTTGACTTTCTAAGATATTTTGGTCAAATGGTCAATCTTCAAGATTTTTAGTGGGAAAGTACTTTGGTCAATCTACTGTTTGAGCTTATGGTGGAAAGTACTTCTCCATTCTTTATGGAAAGTATTGCTTGGTGTTATTAAAAGGGTTCGCTGACGTGTCAGATACTGTTCCAACGGTCAGATTTGCGGCTAACAACCTTTCGAAAGATATGGGATAGTTACTTCCAAAAATAACGGTAAAATCATTAATTAACCGTGATTTTTTTGTAATTTCATCCTAATATAAACCGCATATCTTTTCCTTTTATTCACCTTATTCATCTTTATAAACTCATACCTACTTTGCATCGATCATCACTTTTCGTACTCTAACCCTAATCATCATGGCTAATCGACGTACCAACACCAAACACAACATGATTGCAAACCTTGAGAAAACCCAAGCAAACCTTGATTTTCATGGAATTATTGATTTTCTCACTGGTACCAACATCTGTTACTCCATCCTTGTCAACCCTGAGATTATTGGACCCTGGATTCAAGCTTTTTGGGATACAGCTAGGTCACATGTTGAAGATGGAGAGGATATCATTACTGCTACAGTTGCTGGGAGAGCTATACGTGTTACAGAAGCTTCAATTAGGGAGGTTTTGCTATTTCATGATGAAGGAGGCTCTGTTTTATTTGGGAAACAAGAAGTTTGGAATACACTCAGAGATATTGGGTATGAAGGTTCTTTGACTAAGCTTACTTTTCAGAAGGCTATGGTTAGTCCTCATTGGAAATTTCTTATTCATGTTTTGCTACACTGTTTGAGTCCAAAGAGTACTGCTTGGGATCAATTCAGTCATTCTATAGCTTCTGCTTTTGTTGGTCTAATTACCAATCAGCCTTTTAACTTTTCATACATGATTCTTGAGGGTATGCTTACTCACATTCAGGCTGGCAAACCTTTTCTTATGTATCCTAGGTTTATTCAACTGCTTTTAGAAAATCCACTAGATGGTATACCCAAATCTCAGGATTATGTACCTACCATTAGGATGCCATCTAAAGTTTTCACTTTTATGTCTCATAAGGGAGTTAATTTTTCGGGTAGGAATACACCTCTTAATGATTATATGTTAGAGGTCGCTCAAGCTGTTAGGGATGAAGAAGACAATAGTGGTTCTGCACATTTTGATAATGCTGCTCAATCTGATTCTGCTGAGCATTCTGCTTCAGTACATACCCCCACACCACCTATTGTTTCTCCTCAACATGTTGTTTCAGGTGAAAGGACTCCCTCAGTCACAGCCTCTTTGGATACACATGTTTCTGCTCAAGGTACTTCTCCACAAAGTACTGATCCTCAAGGTACTGCTTCAGAGGATTCACAGGTACCTAATCCCAATGATTATACTTCCACAGGTGGGTTTCAAACACCTGGAGGAGATGAGGGAATTAAAGGTACTGAGAGTACTTCTGATTTGGCTAAGGAATTGGAGAAGCTGAAGTCAACTGTTATTTCTCAAGCTGCAGAAATCAAAAGGTTAAGAAAGAAGTTCAGAAGATTGAAGAAATTTGTCTGGCCTCTTGTTCAGAATTTTAGGCTTTATGTGAAAGAAAAGAAGCAGTCTCAGAAGCCACAATCTAAAAAGAAGAAGTCTAAGTCTAAGAGGAGGCATAGGAGATCATCATCTATCAAATTGGGGAGGAATCAGGATGATAATTTGGATAGATTTGATGATATGGTTCAATTTTCAGAGAACAAGAATGATCAAGATGAAAATGTTGCTCAAAACAGTACTGAAAGAAAAAGTGGTGAGACAGAGCAAATTAATCTTGAAGTTGAGAATGAGAATGTAAAAAGTGGGGATACAGAGGAAATTGATTTAGAAGGAAATAATGCTCAAAGTACTTTTGTTGAAAATACTGTTGTGCAAGGTACTGATGAACAAGATATTGCTGGTCCTTCTATAAAGTATTATGAAGATGAAGCTGGTCCTTCCACTTTTATACAACAAGAAGAAGAAAGAGTGCATACTTCTAGTGATGATGCAATAATTGCTCAGGTTATGATGAATTTAAGAAGACCTACTGAGGAATACATATATCTGAGCCTGCATAAAAAGATGATGAAATTACTTCTGAATCAGAAAAACTAGATCCAAAAGATAAAGGGAAAGGAATAATGGTTCAGAAAGATACTAAGAAGAAGAAGAAGAAATTTTCTATTGCTCAGATTAGAGAATTAGAGACTGCAGATGATTTAGAGCTTGCTAGAAAGCAACAAGCTGAATATGATGCTGAGTATTTGGAAGAAGTTAGCAGGCCAATTACAAAGAAGTCAATGACCAAAGCTCAGGAAAGGAATTGGATCATGCAATTCTTAAGAAAGAGGGGATACAAGAATTTACATAAACAAAGGTATCCAGAAATAAAAGCTTTATGGGACAAAGTACAAGAAGATATCAGAAGAGAGATAGAAAGCTTTGTACCCATGGAAGTTGATAGAAAGAAGAAATTAGAAGATATCAGAAAGGAAGAAGCTGAGCAAAGGAGATTGAAAAGAAAGAAATTAGCTGAAGATGATCAACTGACAAAAAGGCTGAAGTTAGTTCATGAAGATACAGTTGATGAACTCAGAAATTATTTAAGAGTTGTTGATTTTATGAACAAAAAGATTGATGATTCTGGAAAGAAGTCCAAGATAATCTCATTTTCTGTGGTTGAATCTAAAGAGGGAAATTATTTTATGATCCACAGAGAAGATGAAAGCTTCACAACATTTTATATGTTATGGGATTTGTTTCACTGTATCACAAGGGCAGATCTTTATGACTTATATGTGCAAGTGCAGACTTATTATACAGAGAATGAAGCTTCAGAAGTGGGATTAGTTCTGCTTGGAGACTTATTTACCATCTGGGATACTGAAGAAACAAGTGTTGATCCTCTCTGGAATGATCAAGAGAATTGGGAAATAACAAGATGGAGATTCTTTGAGTCATCAGGAGTTCATACACTAGAGATGGAAGATGGTACCATGATTCACATGTTGGCTGAGAGGAGATATCCATTGATCAGAGAAATAATGCTCAGAATGCTGGATCATGGAATGGAACTTGAAAATGAATCTGAAGTAGCTTTGGATGTTATCAAGCTATTTATCAGATGGGTCAAGACTGAAGAGTAATATTGCATAATACTGGTATGATCTGTTTTGTAAAATTAAAGTATTTTTCAAAGTACTGCAAAAACAAACAGTACTTTATCAAAGTACTGCTTGCTGATATAAACCAGTATAAGTTCTTTAAAATAAAAATAAATGTTTTTGATGTTTAAAAGAAAAGGAAAAAGGATTTGAAAAGAAACACATGGTGTTAGTATTTATACTACACAACAAATGGTAATCAACTCACAATGTTTAACAAACAAGAAAGAGTTTGACTCATCATGAGGGTACGACTCTGATGTGATAATCAAATCCGTTGATGGTTGATAGTTTACCAAAAACTAGGTTATCAACTCACCATACATCCAAGTGATCAAGAGTTGGCTAGTCCATAGCAAACGGCTTATGGTAAAGACTCATTAGGTTCTATAACATAAAACCTATATGCCTTGGAATGCTCAGCATATCCAACAAAGATGCATTCAATGCCTCTTTCACCCAAAGTGTTGGGATATGAAATATCAAAGTACTTCTGGATGTCAAAGTACTGCTGCATGAAGAATAAAGTCAAAGTACTGCTGAAGAATAAAGTCAAAGTACTGCTGTTATTGAAGAATGTTTAAAGTACTTCGAAGGAAACAAGGACTGATATGCAATATTAGAAAAGGATTAATGTGTAATATTAAATGAATATTCTAGAATTAGTTAGGGATAATTACTTGTCGTTCAAGGATTACATGTTGTAAACCGACTTAAGGTTATCTATATAAAGAGCCTTAAGAGGTGTTGGTCGATATAAGTTTTACAAGTCTTAGATACGTTTAGAAGTCGATCAAAGTTAATAGTTAGGGATTGTTAGTGAATCTGTGTAACAAAGCAGGTTCAAAGTTTGGTTAATATAAAAGTTCTTCTTAAGCTTTGTGTTAGTAGATTCCGCATACTTTACAAGGTCAAACAGTGTTTCAATATTAATAGTGTTGAGTTTACTCAATATTGTTAAACCCTTACAAGCTACAAAGTAGTTTGGTCAGAGTATATCGATCCAACACAAAGTTTTCTGCTTTGGATCAGGGAGTCTTACAACAGCCCTACAACCCCATATCCTAAGATAATTAAGGTTAGGTTTCTTTTTAGTCTAAAGTTCATAAGGGGTAACTTTGTTCCTTTTGTTGGGAACCCTATTTAAAATATAGCAAGCTGTTAACATAGCTTCACCCCAGAACCCTTGACTCAGCCCTGAATAGGACAACATGGAATTAACCATCTCCTTCAGCACCCTGTTTTTCCTTTCGGAAATACCATTTTGCTGAGGAGTATAAGGGGCAGTCGTTTCATGGATTATACCAATAGACTGAAAATACAAAGTATCCATGTACTCACCTCCCCTATCAGTCCTTAATCTTTTGATCAAAGAACTTTGTTGCAATTCAACTTCAGTTTTAAATACTTTAAATTAATCTAATGCTTCATCTTTAGAATGTAATAAATAAACATGACAAAACCTAGAAGCATCATCAATAAAAGTCACAAAGTATTTCTTATTCCCCAAAGAGGGAGTAGCATGTAAATCACAAAGGTCACTGTGAATTAACTCCAAAACTTTAGTTTCACGTTTTACTCCTTGAAAAGGTTTCTTAGTTATCTTGTCCAACATACAAGTTTTACACTTTTCAGTGTTCATATCAAAGGCTGGAATTAACCCATCCTTAGACATATCTTGCATCCTTTTAAAATGTACATGGCCAAGTCTTGCATGCCATAAGTTTGAATCATAAAGTTTAGATGTAGATATAAAAGTAGAATCAATATTATCATGAACAATATTAAGTCTGAACATTTGATTACATAAATAACCAAAACCAATAAACACACCATTTTTAGATAAAACAAACTTATCAGATTCAATAACCTGTTTATAACCACAATTATTTAAAACACTACTAGAAACCAAATTCTTTCTAATATCAAGAACATGTAAAACATTAAATAAAGAAACAATCTTTCCAGAACTAAACTTCAAATCAACACATCCTTTTCCATGCACCAGGGCAGTTGACTCGTTTCCCATATGAAGAATAGAACCATCATTCATTGACTTATAGGTCTTGAACCAGCTTCTATCTTTACACACATGAATTGTTGCTCCAGAGTCAACCCACCACGCAACATCATCATCCTGCACAAAGTAAATATCAGATATATATGTAACATAATAAATCTTAAAAGACTTATTAAACACATTCTGACCTTTCAGAGAATTGGTGTTACCATTTGTCACACCCCCAAAATACCTGAATGGCAGCGGAATGGAATACCTGGGGGTGACTGTCATAGCACCATAGTTACAGTTATATTGAACGACCTAAAGCGTCGTTTAGAAAATACAGTGTTTGATCATTAAAACATTCAGAGTTTACAAAGCTTAGGTCCCAAAAGAGTTTGCCAATATAGTTAAAATAAGTTCAACAATATCAAACGTTTCATAAGTGCAGAAAATATAGTGAGACGCGTCGACTCCGCGACTCCATGAAGGTCCAAATGTATGCAACATGAGCTACCTTAATAACCTGAGAAATACATTGCGAAAATGGTCAACATAAAGTTGGTGAATAATCATAGATTTATAAGTTAAATCGTATGTACATAAGCCACAAGTATAAAGTAAACCGACAAGAATGTCAAAAATGCTACATTGGCTCTTAAGCTCATGACCCCGAAGCTAGACTTTGTAATGGCCCCACCAGAGTGTTTACCAGACACTCAATTTGTTAAGACATGAAATGCATTCGTCCCGTTGGAGCAACCCAAACACGAATGGAGGCGTCACCCTCGATAGATCTATCCACTCACTCTCGCTTGGCAATATAATTAACGGTCCATGATATATAAGGGGACTTAACTTGGTAGTAAGACAACTTAAGCAATGTATGGAATTTGTAATACTTGGGCATGTACAAAAATAATTGTGCAATGTATTCTCCCCTGTGGGATTTAAAATCAAATAAGTAATTAAAACGGGGCTATGAGAACTCACATGGAGTAATAGTACAAAGATGGTACAACGATGGTAAAGTAATCGGGACAATGAGGCGCGAACACTAGCCGCAACCTAAATGAATAATCGTGATCTAATTTAGATCATGCCGTGACGTAATGAATGCACATGCACATGATACCTATACCACTCGTGATTTGGAAATACTAGTTATCGTCATAGTAAAATAGTTTCCATACTTAGGAAAAATAAGTCCATATATAGAAGTATATAACTTGTCGTATTATCTCGTACGAAAATGTTAGCGTTAAATTCCTCGTATCGAAAACCTTAAAATAACGTCGTTAAGTCGTATAAATATTCTCTTGGGTCATACGTATTCATTTGTTAAGAATATAGTCCTTAGTAACATTTCTAGAAAATATACCATTTAGTGCGTAAGTTATTATTTTTATTTGTGACCTATATATATATATATATATATATATATATATATATATATATATATATATATATATATATATATATATATATATAGTTTTGACGATGTTAAAACGGGTATAACTTGGTCGTTTTAAGCTCATTTTCCTTGTTCTTTATATCCACGGATTCGTTTTTGTATATACTAATATATTTTTCATAACTCGGCTCCTTTAGGTTATGTTTAACACCTCTTTTTGCCCGTCGAAAACTGCCAAACAGCATGCAGTTTTTTTATAAAAATAGTTTTCGTCGTTAAATTTGCAAAAATCATATCTCCTTCGTTATTAACTCGTTTTTATCCCCGTTTTCGGCTATAGTTTCGTAACGGAGAGTATTTTCTAAATCTTTGGTCAAAAGTTACACCCTTGCCCCTGATCTTTCCACGTTTGTCAAAAAGGGACAGCAACACTTTGAAAGTGTCAAAAATAGATTTTCCTAGTTTCAAACTTGTTCCGACTTCAACCAAACCACTTTCAATCACCACAAAACTAGTCTAATCCTACCATACACCTTCTTAGGGTGTCATGGGTTCCTAAACATCATAACCAAGTAGATCTAACAAAGATCTAACAAAAATCACTTTCTAAGGTTCAAAAGTTAAAAGTTTATAAAATAAAGTGGTATAAATAACATATGCATGTAGATCTAGTATAAAAACCATATGGATCTTGTATAAACTTGGAAAAATTATAAAGATGAGTTTGTTAACTTACTTGAAGGTTTAGGGAGTTTAGTTGATGAAAAACCTACTAATCCTTGAGTTTCTATTTCAAAACCCTAACAAGGATCACTAAATGAACAAGTTTACACCTAGATCTTGGAAAATTTGTTGTTCTTGCTTCTTGATCACCCTAGGTCGATTCATACAAAAGAGAAATGAGAGAAAAAAAAAGTTTTACTTGCACTTGGATGATAATTGTGAGAAATGGATGAAAAGGGTTTAATATATACTTAGAGACAAGAGTTTGGTGAGCATTAAATTTGGTTGGTGAATTAGGCTCATGAGAACCAAAGGGGGGGGGGGGGTTGGCCGGCGCAAAAAGGAGGGAAAGGGGGGGGATGTCTTGGGTTTTAATTAAAAGTTAGTAGTAGTATGATGTTGTGTTAGTTTTAGGTTTTATCGGGTACCGGGTTTGTTAGAAATAAATTTTATTGAAGTTATTCGGGACATAATAAAGTCGTAAAAATTGTAAAAATATGTCGGGTACAAGTACGGAGAGTTCGGGTGATTATTGTTTAATTTTTTTGAAAACCGTCGTTATTAAATTAGACGTACGATACGTAATAAATAAATTTCCAAAATACCGGGTAAATTAATATTATAATTTTTATATTATAAAAATGAGTATAAAAATATATTGGGATAATAGTCGAGAGTGTCGGACATGTTAGTCACATTTATAGTTCGCGTATTAGTGTTTATTTAAAACAAACATACGTAAATCGTTAATTGTACAAAAAGTATTAATTTAATTATCCTACGAGTGGAATAGTATACAAGTGTCATAATGATGATATGCAGACTATTTCTAGTCCGTATGAGATGTCCCAAATGATAATGCATGAATTCGCTCTTGAACAAATACGGTTACGCGAATTTAAATACTCGAAAACTAATTTTACGATGACATGAGTAATGCACGTGAATAGTGATATTTCTTCTGGACATGAATAGTGTCAAGTGAATAGTAAAATTTTTGAACGCTTCTCAGAATGTCGAATTGACCTCGAAAACGATGAATAGTGATCGATGAATAGTAACTTGTGAATAGTAAATTGTCGAGGTTTGGAAAATGACCGAAATTTACGAGTTGTGACAGTCTTCCCTTCTAACAGGAACTTCGTCCCGAAGTTCAGTTTTGGTTGGTCTCTGAAGTATATTTGGTAAAAAGACGTGGATACTTGAGTTGCATTTGGTCTTCCCGTTCCCAAGTAAATTCGGGACCTCTTCAAGAATTCCAGCGAACTTTCACGATAGGAATTTGACTTTGTTTCAACCGTTCGACCTCATGGTCCATGCTTTCTACTGGTTCTCTTACCAAGTTTACGTTTGTCTCAGGGTTGGATTCCCTTCCAAATGGGATTATGAGTGACTAATCTGAAAGTCATTTCCTAGGATTTGAATAGGTGAAACATAGGTTCTCTAACAAGGCTCAAGTCCGACGGCCACTAGGCCTACTCTGTCTGAAATATTACGTGGTCCAGTGTATATCGGGTTTTAACTTTCCAAATTTTTCCGATTAATATCATGCCTTTTTCTAGGCAGAACTTTCAACATGATCTGGCTACCAACTTGAAGTTTTAATGGTTTACAACTTATAAAATTTGTAATTGATTCTTGACTTGTAGGAAATTTCTGGTTATTTCATGAGTGCTTACAGGAATAGTGAGTTTGGCTTTTCCCGAGTTTGGTTCGTCAATAGATGATCAGTGCTTCTTCAGGTTTATAATGTAATATGGGTAATATATGTTGCTGAACTATGTCAGAACTCAAATCTTATATGTCAGCTGGTCGATTCTAAAATGAATCTTAAATGGTCCAATATACTAGAGGTTCAATCTCTCGTGTTACCAAAATTGTATCATGCCTCTCCAAGGCGAAGCTTTCAACTTAGTTCGTTCTCTCACGGGAATCTAGTTGGTTCGCTGTTCAGGGATACTCAATCCGCATGATGTGTGCCATGTACCAACCTAACTTCTACCAGTTTCTCGTTGCTCGTAACTGGTTCTTGACTTGTGAAGTTTCCTTTGTTGTTCCATAGTTTAGTTCTAGACTAGTGAATTTAACTTTCCGATTTCGGTCTGTAAACGGGTAATAGGCACTTTGACCATACAGTGCCTCCAATATTGTAGTCTCTACAATTGTGCGATAACTATGGTTGTAACTGAATCTGATTTATGGTAAATGGTTAGTCCAACCATTTCTAAAGTCAATCACTCATACTCTGAGTATAACTTTCCTATGTTTGAATCGTTCTCTCGTTCTGACATTGGTCTGAGGATGATAAGGGTGTTTACACCTTACTGAGGTTCCGAAGGAAATCTTAAAATGATTGCTAGAAGTCTGAGGTGATTCGATCACCTTTATCAGGAATAATTGAAATAGGTACAATAAATCTTGTGACTAATTCCACAACGTTCTGTCTTTCGAACACGGCGTTATACGAAGAAGATAGAATATGGGTAACAATGTTTGATTCTTTGTGTTTTGGTTTAATGGATTGCTAAGACATGTGTCATTCTTTGCCTACTGTGTTTGGTCTCCATTACTGACGTTTGTAATCGTTCTATGGTGCTCCTTCCTAATTTCCTTCATCACATGTTCCAATATTCCTTATTGTCAAGTCACAAAGCCCTAAATGCATAAGCGATGTAGCGTGGTGATTGGTTTTCAAAATTTATCTCGCGATTTCTGAGTTTTTGGTCAAAATCTTTTTCTGAATAAACGAATTTAGAAAATGGAGCAAATGGTTTACTAAATAATATCTTTCTTGATGATTCAAAATTCAATAGTTAGGAAATGTGACGCGGTTTTCAAATAGGTTGTGAATAGGACTGTTTACCAAAGTTTAATGTTTATATATTTCCCATTGTACAATGGTTTAGCTAAATATTGATTAAAAAGGATCGTATTTATTCAAAATAGGCAACTCAAAAATTATTTTCTACAAGATATGTGATTTGTATAAACACAAATTTTAAATAACTTTACTTAAAAGTGAAAATACTAACAAGGATAAAATAATAGGATAGGTAATGTTCGCATAATGCATAGATGTCTAATGTTCGTTTCCTGATATTGGATGGTGCCTATTGGTGGGTATCTGGTAAAAATACAAGTCTAGGTATTCAACCAGCCTAAGTCTTGAGATGGTTTTATCGTTGAAATGTCATCATGTTGGCAATATGAGGGTTTCAATTGATACTATGTCGATGAATTTCCGTATTGTCTTCACATGTAGCTGGGGAGATATTCTTGAGTCTGATGCCTCTCTTGATGTATAGGTGAGGTTATCTAGAATTTTCTGAGAACACAATGCCTTAAGGGAATCTATATCGATATCCTTAACTCAAATCAATTATCCTCGGTGAAAACTCATTACAGGGAAGTTTGCGTATGGATGAGACCATGTTAATTCAAAACACTCTACAGTATCGGTTAAGAGGCTTGGTTTATTTCTATAGTGATGCTTAGCATACTTTCATAATGTGTTTGATTCTATAGCTCGGCCTGGCTAGTACCTTTGAATAATAAAATTGGACAACTAGGTCAGAGATGGTGATTAGGATGGTCTCGCAATATCTTAGGATTGTTGTTGAGTTATGAATTCTTCTTAGTCTAGGTTTAATAGTTCTGTAATCCTTTCATTGCTTTTCTGGTACCGAGGGATCCTACTCGTATTTGATATGGAAAGTCTCTCCTAGAGAAGTCAATGGAACAATCCAACTTAATGGCTAACTGAGTGACAGGTGGGGTAAGTATCCAGGGAGAGTTTGTCAGAAAGAGACCTTTATAAAAGAGTTTACTTGTTTAAAACGCTTTTAAATGAAGATTGTTATTAGCAATACTTTAAAAAGTAACTATTTCCTTCATGGCATAATCCTTCCTGAAGTATACATAGGTGATCAGGCTATGTATAGTTGAGGACTAATGATGCGATGCTTGATTTAGTCAAAATAATATTACTTTTCTCAAAAGTTTTAGATGGTGTTCAACGCATTTTTATTAAAAATGGTATCCTGATATTTCCTTTCAAATCAATATAAAAATTGGTTCGCGTAGTAATAGTAAATATTTGGCGTAATATCGGAAAAATCAGTTTATAGTATGGTAACAAAACGGCTTATTTTAGAAATTTGGTAAAAACAATTTCCCCATAAGGTAGTAAAATAGTTTAAAATAAAACTCGTTGAATGGTTTATTGGATACATGGGTAAATATTATGGAATGGTAATAATCTATTAATCCGTCAAATACGAACTCGGCTTAATCCCTAATAAGACAATGGTATAATGTTACGAAATGATTGAAAATTGCACAATTGCAATAGAAAATGGAATAAGCGAAGGTTACGATTATCACAGAGATAACTAAAGATAGTCATTACATTAGATAGGAAAGTGCTTAATATAACTAGGTTACATCAACGTACTTATGGAAAGTACCAAAAGAAAGTACAACCCTAGAGGGCTCAACTATGGTTTACATAATTAAAACATAAACTTCTTCTTCCAATTCTGGCTTCCCAACTCTGGGCATTCACTCTTGAAGTGTCCCACTACACCGCAGCCAAAACATGTAATTGATGGTTTCTGATTATCACCCACAATTGGAAATCTGCAGTCCCTGGTTTTGTGGGTAACCTTCTTACAGTTGCCACATGGTTCCGGGCAACGGCCTGGGTTATGATGATGTTGGCACTCTTCACACTTAGGTAAAATACCAAGGTAATCATTCTTTTCCTTTAGACCTGCAGCATTAGGTTTAGCAACTCCTTGTCTCTTGTGTGGTCCTTGTGTGGCATTCTCACCTCGGTTGTTATCCCACTTCCTTTTATTGTCACTTTTTCTTCCTAAGATCTTGGGGTGAGCTATGCGTTCCTTTGCTTCGATCGCCATCCTGATAGCTTTAGGCATGGTATCGGGTTCCAATGAGTTAACCAACATACGAATTTCAGGAGAAAGTCCTCCGACGTACCTTTCAAGTTTCTTGCTTTCTGGTTCATCAATTGCAGAGCCTAGTCGAGCGAAATCATAAAAAGAAGCAGTATACTTAACAACATCATCTCCTACCATGGTAAGGTTTAGTGTTTCCTGTTCAATTGCTTGTAATTCGCTTTTCACACAAAACTTCAAACTCATCATCCTTTTTAGTTTCTCCCAAGAGTGTGAGTAAGCAACATCAACTCCTACTACCTGGACATACTTAGTCCACCATTTCTGGGCATGATTCTGAAAAGTGCAAGTGGCGAACTTAACTTTGTCTTCCTTACGGCAGTCACCACTTTGAAAGATTGTTTCTAATTCTTTGAACCATTTGAGAAATTCCTTTGTGTCTATATTTCCGCTAAAGGAGGAGGGATTACAACCCATAAATTCCATGTGAGTAAGTTCCTTGGTGAGGGCGGTAGTTACGTTCCTGGCAATGGATTGTCCAACGGCAGTTTGCGTCATGCTTGGAGTTGTTTGCTTAAATCTATTTCCATCAAATCATAAGAGACCATGAGAATCTATAGTTAATAAAATCATCATATTTATAACACATGAATATAATACATGAAAGTTTCGGTCAATATGGACCAATATCATAAATAGCACAACTATTCCCCTATAGGAGAGTCAATACTTGATGATTCCGTTTGTACAACAATCAAAATACTACAAGTTTCTTTAACTATGTCACACTTCCCGTGGTTAGGATAATAGTAAAAGCTAGCAAAGATATAAGTCTAGTTTAAAGATTTCCTGTAGTCCCCCTAAGTGAAATCAGGTTTACGGCATCATAAGGTCGAGATAGTCCTGAAGTGGTATCTGTGGTTGTGCATCGATCAAGTCCTCGATAGTGTAAGTTCCAAACTAATCCTGAGGAATCTGCGGATGTTCCTGTTGAGTCCGTAATTCTTGGTATTATCCACAAGGCGTTATCTAATTCATGGCAAGTGAAAATGGAAAAGGGAACTGACAATGGTGGTATTCTAAAGGATGAGAATAACATTGATGACGATGAAATCCCAGTGATGAGTTAGGAGATAATGGTGATAATAGTGAATGGAATACTACCCTCTTTCGCGCTATCTCGCGACATCAAAGAGGTAAAGCTGAAGTACGCACTATGGGACGACCAATAGTGTAATAAGTAACCAACGGTGGTGGTAGTACCTAAGTAGTAAGCGTCCTACTAGTGAAGGTAAGAAAACATGCTATCTCCTTGTAATAAGCATCCTAATAAGTCCATTAAAATTAAGTCTGAATACTCTACCAAACGGCATTCTATGTATAGGCTGAATGAGAACCTTGCTCTTATGACAATTCAATAGTGCTAATGGTGGTGTAAGTACAGCTGGTGGTATAATGGTAGTGGAAGATGACAAGGCATCTTCAATGTCGGAATCCGACGAAAGGATAACAGCGTGGGTATCTGAAGACATGTCACTTGTGAACCAGGTCAATATAATCATATATATATATATATATATATATATATATATATATATATATATATATATATATATATATATATATATATATATATATATATATATATATATATATATATATATATATATATATATATATATGAGTATGGGTATGAATAACTCGTATAGTGTGTGCGTAAAACAACATGTATAGTGAATATGCACCTATGATGAAATGATGAGATGCTATGATGATGTGGTTATAGTCTAGGGTCCATGATACATCCTAGTTCGCTATAACCTTAGCTCTGATGCCAATCTGTCACACCCCCAAAATACCTGAATGGCAGCGGAATGGAATACCTGGGGGTGACTGTCATAGCACCATAGTTACAGTTATATTGAACGACCTAAAGTGTCGTTTAGAAAATACAGCGTTTGATCATTAAAACATTCAGAGTTTACAAAGCTTAGGTCCCAAAAGAGTTTGCCAATATAGTTAAAATAAGTTCAACAATATCAAACGTTTCATAAGTGCAGAAAATATAGTGAGACGCGTCGACTCCGCGACTCCATGAAGGTCTAAATGTATGCAACATGAGCTACCTTAATAACCTGAGAAATACATTGCGAAAACGGTCAACATAAAGTTGGTGAATAATCATAGATTTATAAGTTAAATCGTATGTACATAAGCCACAAGTATAAAGTAAACCGACAAGAATGTCAAAAATGCTACATTGGCTCTTAAGCTCATGACCCCGAAGCTAGACTTTGTAATGGCCCCACCAGAGTGTTTACCAGACACTCAATTTGTTAAGACATGAAATGCATTCGTCCCGTTGGAGCAACCCAAACACGAATGGAGGCGTCACCCTCGATAGATCTATCCACTCACTCTCGCTTGACAATATAATTAACGGTCCATGATATATAAGGGGACTTAACTTGGTAGTAAGGCAACTTAAGCAATGTATGGAATTTGTAATACTTGGGCATGTACAAAAATAATTGTGCAATGTATTCTCCCCCGTGGGATTTAAAATCAAATAAGTAATTAAAACGGGGCTATGAGAACTCACCTGGAGTAATAGTACAAAGATGGTACAACGATGGTAAAGTAATCGGGACAATGAGGCGCGAACACTAGCCGCAACCTAAATGAATAATCGTGATCTAATTTAGATCATGCCGTGACGTAATGAATGCACATGCACATGATACCTATACCACTCGTGATTTGGAAATACTAGTTATCGTCATAGTAAAATAGTTTCCATACTTAGGAAAAATAAGTCCATATATAGAAGTATATAACTTGTCGTATTATCTCGTACGAAAATGTTAGCGTTAAATTCCTCGTATCGAAAACCTTAAAATAACGTCGTTAAGTCGTATAAATATTCTCTTGGGTCATACGTATTCATTTGTTAAGAATATAGTCCTTAGTAACATTTCTAGAAAATATATCATTTAGTGCGTAAGTTATTATTTTTATTTGTGACCATATATATATATATATATATATATATATATATATATATATATATATATATATATATATATATATATATATATATATATATATATATATATATATAGTTTTGACGATGTTAAAACGGGTATAACTTGGTCGTTTTAAGCTCATTTTCCTTGTTCTTTATATCCACGGATTCGTTTTTGTATATACTAATATATTTTTCATAACTCGGCTCCTTTAGGTTACGTTTAACACCTCTTTTTGCCCGTCGAAAACTGCCAAACAGTATGCAGTTTTTTTATAAAAATAGTTTTCGTCGTTAAATTTGCAAAAATCATATCTCCTTCGTTATTAACTCGTTTTTATCCCCGTTTTCGGCTATAGTTTCGTAACGGAGAGTATTTTCTAAATCTTTGGTCAAAAGTTACACCCTTGCCCCTGATCTTTCCACGTTTGTCAAAAAGGGACAGCAACACTTTGAAAGTGTCAAAAATAGATTTTCCTAGTTTCAAACTTGTTCCGACTTCAACCAAACCACTTTCAATCACCACAAAACTAGTCTAATCCTACCATACACCTTCTTAGGGTGTCATGGGTTCCTAAACATCATAACCAAGTAGATCTAACAAAGATCTAACAAAAATCACTTTCTAAGGTTCAAAAGTTAAAAGTTTATAAAATAAAGTGGTATAAATAACATATGCATGTAGATCTAGTATAAAAACCATATGGATCTTGTATAAACTTGGAAAAATTATAAAGATGAGTTTGTTAACTTACTTGAAGGTTTAGGGAGTTTAGTTGATGAAAAACCTACTAATCCTTGAGTTTCTATTTCAAAACCCTAACAAGGATCACTAAATGAACAAGTTTACACCTAGATCTTGGAAAATTTGTTGTTCTTGCTTCTTGATCACCCTAGGTCGATTCATACAAAAGAGAAATGAGAGAAAAAAAAGTTTTACTTGCACTTGGATGATAATTGTGAGAAATGGATGAAAAGGGTTTAATATATACTTAGAGACAAGAGTTTGGTGAGCATTAAATTTGGTTGGTGAATTAGGCTCATGAGAACCAAAGGAGGGGGGGGGGGGGGGGGGTTGGCCGGCGCAAAAAGGAGGGAAAGGGGGGGGGGGGATGTCTTGGGTTTTAATTAAAAGTTAGTAGTAGTATGATGTTGTGTTAGTTTTAGGTTTTATCGGGTACCGGGTTTGTTAGAAATAAATTTTATTGAAGTTATTCGGGACATAATAAAGTCGTAAAAATTGTAAAAATATGTCGGGTACAAGTACGGAGAGTTCGGGTGATTATTGTTTAATTTTTATGAAAACCGTCGTTATTAAATTAGACGTACGATACGTAATAAATAAATTTCCAAAATACCGGGTAAATTAATATTATAATTTTTATATTATAAAAATGAGTATAAAAATATATTGGGATAATAGTCGAGAGTGTCGGACATGTTAGTCACATTTATAGTTCGCGTATTAGTGTTTATTTAAAACAAACATACGTAAATCGTTAATTGTACAAAAAATATTAATTTAATTATCCTACGAGTGGAATAGTATACAAGTGTCATAATGATGATATGCAGACTATTTCTAGTCCGTATGAGATGTCCCAAATGATAATGCATGAATTCGCTCTTGAACAAATACGGTTACGCGAATTTAAATACTCGTAAACTAATTTTACGATGACATGAGTAATGCACGTGAATAGTGATATTTCTTCCGGACATGAATAGTGTCAAGTGAATAGTAAAATTTTTGAACGCTTCTCAGAATGTCGAATTGACCTCGAAAACGATGAATAGTGATCGATGAATAGTAAATGCTGAATAGTAACTTGTGAATAGTAAATTGTCGAGGTTTGGAAAATGACCGGAATTTACGAGTTGTGACACCATTCCCTCCACTTGTGCCTGATCCATTGGATTTGTTTCCAATTTTACCACCCTTGCAATCTTTCCTGAAGTGTCCAGGTTTCCCACACTTCCAACAAGTCACATTAGGTTTCTTGTTAAGATCAGATTTGGTGTTATCTTGATGCTTACGCTTGCCCTTGTTGTCATTGTACTTGGTGGAGTTGTTACGCTCCACCATATTGACAACTGATGGACCAGTAGCAATGCTACTCTTTGGCTTGTCAATGTCTTGAGCTTTGAGTGAGTCCTCAATGCGCAAGTGACTGCCCAACTCAACAAGAGTTAACTCCTCCTTCTTATGCTTAAGCATATGCTTAAACTCTTTCCAAGAGGGAGGTAGTTTATCGATGATACAAGAGACTGAAATAGCCTCATCCATGTTCATCTTGTGTTGTGTGAATCGACCAAGTATACTAAGAAGTTCATTGTATTGTTCCATGACAGGTCTAGAATCAACCATTTTGTAATTGTTAAAATTACTTACAAGGAACTTCTTACTTGATGCATCCTCAGCCATATACTTGGCTTCCAAGGAATCCCATAGTTCTTGAGAAGTTTCAACATTCTGATAAATATCAAATAGAGAATCAGACATACCATTGAGAATTAAACCTCTGCATATGTAGTCATCATTCTCCCACTTGCTCCTTGCCCTCATCTGATCCATAGTAGCATCATCTCCATGATCTTCTGGAATCTCAGTCGTGAGAACATACACCACATTCATACTTGACAATAAGAAGTGCATCTTCTGAAATCAACACCTTCAAACTTTTCCAACTTGGAAAAGTTAGCAGCCATTTGTCTCATAGCAGCAGCCATTGATTATCACTAATAGTTTCTATTGATTGTTGGTTGTTATTTGTATAACGGTTTTCCAGATTAGGGTTAAGATAATCAATAAAGGTACCGGATATTCACTTGAAATTGTGGTATCACTTTCCAATAGAAACTATTCGACCCTATGCCTGGGTTACACGAATATCTCTATGGGATAAGACCAAGTGATGTTCTTGCTTTAGGCACAAACCAAGAACCAGATGCGTATAGAAGTGTTTAGGGTTTTGTGTTAATCGTATTGTAAAACCGTATTTCCATGCAGAATGATGTGACCTCTATTTATAATAGAGAATACTCAAAACCCTAGCCCATGGAATTATGTATAATTAACGGCCCATTAATTATAACATAATACTTTCCATAATAATAGGGATCAGTGGTTATCAGTGGAAACATTATCACTAGCAGTGGTAATGTTAACACATCAGTGGAAACGCTAGCAGCAAAATCACACTAGCAGCGCTGTCAGCAGAATCCTAGCAGCAGGATCAGCTGTCAGCAGAATCCTAGCAGCAGATTCAATACATAACCACTATTGAGTCAGGGGATTCAGTGACCAAATGGGTGTATACTCCATGCCTCCAAACCCATTACCAGGTGTGAATTGATCCCTCAAGTGCACTAAATTTTCCAACACAGACAGCGCATTTTGAAAACCACTTGAAATCAACCTAATGAAGCTTATCGAATCATACTCGACAATTGACAACAATGTACACAAGATTTTAACCTCACATTCTGAAACATTTAATATCCATGCATACGAGTCTTTACAAAAATAGAAGTGTAAGCATATCTAATATTTTGTCTCCAAACTTAAACTAATTAACAGACCTAATTAACCACTTCCTTGGAGCATGATTATGTCTCGGATCAAGAGTTAAATAGTACACAAAATAATCCATTAATCAAAAAGCATAAGTGGAACCATAAGATAGACAAAAAGGTTAGATTCCTAATGTTTAACAACCAAAATCTCATACCTAAAACAGTTGCTTGCAAGAAGATTCTAGGCGTGCCTGCTTGCTTTGAAGATCGTTGACAGATGCACTGTCAATATCATGGAGCCACTCGGCCGTGTTGGCAATAGCATTTTGAAGTTTGTTCAAAATCCGAGTACACACCCTCTTCTTGATATTGATGTCATCTATTATACTCTCTGTTTCATATAAACGATCCTCTAATGCATTGTATGCATCCGCTTGGTGTAATAGAATTCTTGGTTCTCAAGTTTGTACGTCTCAACATATTTTATCACCTTCTTAATTTCTTCCTTGGATAGTCTGCCATTTTTGCTTGTAATGGTGTTTTCTTTGTTTAACCCATTGATAATATCTTTGATGTGACTGTGAGAATACCATCAAGATCTATTTCAAAACAATCCTCGAATTCTATTTGTCCCCTCACAGCTGGTATTCCCGAAAATAAGAACTTACCTAACAAACGGTTATCTTTGGATTTGATCATTTCACCTTGGTACACCACGATAGATGTTTCTGATTGATTGTCTTTAGTTAAATAGATTTTGGATTTTTTTTTCGTAAGTACTAGAGTGTTCCGTGGGATCACAGGATCAAATACATCTCTTCGTAGTGCTACACCAACTGATAAAGGAGTGACATCCGATAGAACCATATATTGGACACTCTTATCACTACTACCACATAACTTTGCAACCATAATGGCGGCACCATATGCAACGGCCTCATCAGGGTTCACACTTACACGTAAATCTTTGCCATAAAAAAACTCCCGTCACATCTTTTAATAAATATTTGGTATCCTAGTTGATCCACCAACAAGAATTACTTCTTTTACAGAAGATTTCTCCATGTTTTCATCACTTAAACATTGCTTCACAGTCATGATGCACTTATTAAATGAAGCCACGATCAGCTTATCAAACAGATACCCCCTTCTTCAAATGTCATTAGAGAGACATCAAATGTACCACCACCCAAATCAAATACGAGCACATTTATTCTACCAGAAATTTCAGACTTCCTGTCCAGACCATAAGCAATTGCAGCTGCATGCTGTAGGCTCGTTGATCATGCGAATGACGTCTAATCAAGCAATAGCACCAGCGTCTTTTGTTGCTTGACGTTGCGAGTTATTAAAATAAGCTGGGACCGTTATCACTTCTTTTTTCACAGCTTTTCCGAGGTAAAGTTCAGCAGTTTCTTCATCTTGTCAAGAATCATTGACGAAATTTCTTCTGCTGCTAATTGCAACTTTTTACCCTTATAGGAGACGGAAATCTTAGGTGTGTCGGATAGCCCTTGTATGACCCTAAAAGGCCACAACTTCATGTCGGCATGCACTAAGGTATCGGTGAATCTCCTTCCAATCAACCTCTTTGTATCTGAAAAGTTACTGATAATTAGGCAATAACTGCGCAAAAATAGTCTGTCAACAAAGATTTTGGTTCCCTAGAGAATCACTAAGACTAGATAGTTTCAAAGAAAATCAAAAGACGTAGTTGAGTTTAGCACCTAAGTCCTAACAACATTAACAAACATAACCCTTGTTAGCAGCCCAAGTGATACTAAGTTTGGTACCAAGGTGTTTGCTTATAGCTAACAAACATAACCTTTGGTTCAAGAAAAACATGTATTAAGCAACTCCACAATCATATTTAAGCTGTTTCAAAGAGCCTCAATGAAGTATATTTTTATTCTCAAAATATAGCTAATAACAGTTAAAACAACATATCTACTTATTACAGGGGTGTTTGGGAGATCATATTTTTGGCCTCTGCACAAGATATCTACCAAGTTGTAAACCACCAACACCACCTCTGCCGCTGCAAAACGCAGGTCAATTTTCCGGTGATCTTTATTTATATCCAATAGAGTTTTGAAATAAAGTTTGATACTTTTTGGGGTATTTTGTGATTTGAAGATTGACCCATTATAAGATTTAATCATATGTACTAACCCTTTTGATTTCTTGGATTAAATTTATGTTCTTTTAAAGAAGTTTATTTTGTTGTAAACTAACTTAACTGATTTGCATCTAGTGCTTATATATCTTACTTAGCAGATTCTATAATCTTTAATCATCTTCAATGCAGCAACAAGAATAGCATTAAAAAATCATCGAGTAAAAAATCCAACTCTCCTTCTGCAACCATAGAATACCTTTTTTTCTGGGTCAAAATGGGTAGGTTTTTTCAGCACACGTCAAAGCGGGTTAGATCGACACATAAATACTTGTGCATCTCTGTGTACCATATAAACGATTAAATATCTAATAATACATTAATATGTTGCAAAGTAAATAAAATGAGTGACAGAATGCACTCATGAAGTGATTATGCCCATAATAACGTTAGTGCATACCCACTCGATCAACAAGCACTACACCAATTCAAATATTTCTGCAAGTTCATCTGGATAACCACCAAAGAAACAAGAGGTGCATGACATACAATGCTAAACGGGTCAAAGTTTTACAAGTCACAAACAAGTTTTACTACAACCTATAACGAAATAAGCTAATATCAGTCTTGACAAACAAGTCATTTAAGATGCGAATTTTGTGTTTAAACATTTATATCGTCTCAATCTCTTCTTTCTTGTGCTTACTCTTTTTTTTAGCCGTTCCTCTTCATGCAATTACATCAACTTCTACCATTCTTCCTCTATTTAGTCACTCGTTGGAGACTTCCTTTTCAACTTGCCCCTTCCTATATGAGCAATAAAGATCAACAAATTCAGAGGGCGATGGTAACAAAGGTGGAAACATATATTTAATTGCCATTTAAAAACTGACAAAATTACTTTTCTGTCAATTATAAAGATAAACACATTCAAGAAGTGCCTTGGAATGTACACAACTCATATCTGTGATCTACGTTTACTAGTATTTTCCGACTATATTTGTCTACTAAATTTCATTAGCTTTTGGTTTCCATATCTGGTGCTAAAACTATGAAATAATTTCACAATCACAGTATTCCAAGACAACAAAAGCTCCCAAAGTAAGACACTCTTATTAAGAGAAGGTAAAAAAACAACAATTTGCAAGTAAATGACGAAGAACATACATACCAGAGTTTCATAGTGTGTGTGCCAAGGAAATATGATCACCATTGTCAAACCAAAGATACCTTAGAGAAGGTATATTAAGCACAGAACTGGTAACACCTTGCTCGCTAAAAGGACAATCCATCAGTTTTAGCTTTCTTAATTTTTTGCACCCTTCTGATAACTTCACAAGTCCTGCATCAGAATTTCCTATACGAGTAAGAGACAAAGACCTCAAATTAGCACCATACTTCCCGATATATTCCAGACCCACATCCGTCATCCCTCCTTGCCTGAGACTGATATCTAGCCTTTCGAGTTTTTTGCAACCCATTAGCATAGCCCGAATCCCATTGTCTAGCGGTGTTCCATGTTCCTTAACCAACTCCATACGGAATTTACGGAGATTCTTTAAATGAGTTCCTACAAACTTGAGAGCATTATTTGAAATATCTCCGAGTGTAACCACTAAACACTCCAAATTAGTACATCCTTTTGCCAGAGCAATCAGTCCCCTCCCAGTTGGAAACCCAATATGGTTAAGTTTCCGCAATTTCTTGCAAAACTGACCAAGAACTTGCATTCCCTTATCTCCACTGTCTCCACCAACATCCCTGGTAGTTAGGACTTCCAAATTAGGACATCTCTTAAACAATAAACACATGCGATCTTCATCCAAATCTACGAATGCAAGTTTCAATTTCTTTATTTGATTCAGTAAAGGGAGTACACTCGAATAATGAGTTATGGGCAATTCCATACTACAAAAAGAACGTATATTAGGGGGAAACTGGAAACCAACAAGCTCACCCTCAGTGTCCTCATCCAAGACACGTCCACCACCAAACTGTTCCAACCTAACAGTATATCTAAAGGCGTCTCTTAGTTTACTTAGATAGCACTCTTCAATCTTCAACGAAATTAAAGAGTTACAACAGTTTTTTGCAAGAAGTGTAAGATCTTCCGCATTAGAAATTTCCATATACGTAACATGTAACTTTTCCAAAACTGTGCTATTCAATGCCAATTGATGTAACCAAGTGGCGTCGTTCATATTAACAAAATAAGAATATACCAAACACAAAGTTCTCAATTGGTTACAATACTTAGAGACATGCATTAATCCATCTGCCGAAAACCCTTTACACTTCTTAATCACCAAACTCCTTATATCCTTACCACGTGTTCTCGCCAATTTCTCGAGATCTTCATCATGAACAAGTAGACGACGGATATGAAGTTCTTTCAAATTGCTAAATCCGAGAGCTACTTGTTCAATCCATGGGGTGATTCCCATATCATGATAAGTTATTTTTCTAGAATCAGACGGGCGACCTTTCAGCGTTAACGACTCTATAAATGGGAATCTTTTACTTAAAGAGGCAGGGTTTGGGTAGTAAAATGTGTGGACAGTTACGCGCTTACGCGTAATGCCATCAGTTGCATAACACTTACGGGAAACTAAAGAAACCGAGTTTCGGTCCTCAATGTTGTTTATATAAGGTATAACCAAGTCTAAAACTTGCTCCCCTAGCTCGGTTTTTTGGGGCTTGGGTTTTGGAATCTTTTTGGTTGGTGCCATTAAGGTTTCAAAATTCAACTAACCCTTAACACTAATAATCACATAAAAAACTAATAATAATTAAAAAAAAAAAAAAAAAAAAAAAAAACCTAAAATGAATGAAAAAAAAGCTAACCAAACAGCTTAACTAACCACATGTGAAACCCTTTTTTCTTCTTATAACAATCAATAGCACAACCTAATCACAACCCCATAATAAAATACAACATTTATGAAACTGAACAAGATCAAATCATTGAAGATGATGGCTAAATATTAAGAAAAAAATGATGGCTGATTCTGATTGGTTTTTTTTTTAACAGATGATTGTGTGTGTTTTGATGGTGTAATTAGTGTGTGTGTGTTTTATGACTTAGGTCACTCAAAACATTAGTAGTAATTAAGAGGGGAGAATGGGAGATGATACTCGGAAATAAAGACAAAATGGAAACATTTATCACCCTTCACTTTAACTAATGTCATAAAACTCCCTACTTTATCAAATTATATGAAATATGAAAAATTTAGCATCTTTAATTATCGAAATATTTACTTTTTAAAATGTTTACTACAATAAATATCTTGAAAGCATGGTCAAAACCAAAATGAAATTAGATATTTTACTTTTTTAAAAGTTTACTACTAGAAAGATGTTTAAAATATTTTTTTTTGCACGTGAACCGGTTTGTAGCCTGAATTTTACTTTGTTCAAAACTCGAACTTGAACCAATGCGTAACTAGATTGAACCAAAAATTCACTTTGGAAAAGTGTAGAAATCGCATTTTGACAACAATGTACATTAGATTTTAACTTTTTTTTGAACGGCAAAGACAACTTTAATAGAACTAGCAAGAAGCTAACAAGAATTACATGGGTTTAGAAAGAGAAATACAAGGGTTACAAATCCATTCAATCCAGTTTGGTTTAATTTTCTTTTGCCTAAAAGTGATCCAGCTGTGTGAGTAGAGCTTGATATTAGCTAAGATGAGCTGTTTGTTGGGCCGTTTGGTAGCAAAAACCATGTCGTTGCGGAATCTCCATAAGTACCAAACAGTGGTTTGCACCACTACATCGAAGAAGATCTTTATGCTGCCAGGGACAGGAGCTGTATCAGCAAGAGTGATAGCATCTTGAAGAGTAGCGATTGAGATACTATTAATTTGCCACCAATCAATGATACCTTTCCAAATATCTTTTGCAACATCACATTCCACGAATAGATGCTCTTTTGTCTCAATCGCCTCATCACATATTAGGCACATAATGGAGTGAAGATCAATTCATCTCAAGTCTAGGTTTGATCCCGTGGGTAGCCTTTTGTGGGAAGTTCTCCAAGTAAAAGTGTTGATTTTGAGTGGAAAATTTTTATTCCATCAAGTGGGGATATTGGACGGATGATGGTTGTATGCCTTGTTACTAATTTATGCTCTCATGCCTTTAACTGTAAAAGCCGGTGTGTCATCTTACAAACATTCCCAAGTATCAGGCAGGAAGGGATAGGCGAAGCTGGGCCACCAAAGAGCAGAGATCTGAGAGCTCTTGAAATTCAGCTGGAGATATTATTGGCCTGGTCCATGACCACTTGAAAACGAGGCCTCTTAAGTTGTTAGGACCAGTATTCTGCTGAGGGGCACTTGCAGTACTTACAGGTTCACAATTAGGATGATGAAATAAAGGTGCTCTTTCACTTACGAGGCATGATTGATTGGCTTCTAGATGAAAGAGTCTTGGGAAAGTTTCTTTTAGAGAAGAGCCTCCTAACCGTTATCAAGCCAAAAGCATGTATCGCGTCTATTTCGTATTTTTTTCTTAAAGATTGAGGGGAGGTGAATATCGATTTTCATGAGCTCATCTTTGAGCTTGACAATTCGGTACCATGGACCTGATTTAGACTTAATGATAGACATGTCATTGAGGCCACAATCTCTACCATGTATAGATCGAATTATTTGACTACAAAGTGCATGATCTTCATTGTGAAATCTCCACCACCGCTTGCAAAGCATTACTTGGTTACTCGAATGCAAATCACCAATGCCGATACCTCCTTTGGATGTAGGTAAGGTAGCTTTGTTCCAAGCAATCCAAGATATCTTTTTACCCTCCATTGATTCTCCCCAAAAAAAGTTCCTTCTAATTCCTTCAAGTTTATCAATTACTGTTGTAGGAGACTTGAAGGTTGAGAAGTAATATACCCCAAGGCTACCAAGAACGGCCTTTATTAAAGTGAGTCTGCTGAATAGATGAAATTAAAGACCATCATGCGCCGCATCTGATATTATCATGTGACCGCATATAAAACTTTGGTCAACGAAGAAGAATCAACTTGTTCTACTCCAGATACGCCGCATCTCATTATCAACATCCGCCGTATCACTATCAAGATTTCACCAAATACAATCCAAGATGTTGATGGACATGCGCCGCATAAAGATTCAAGATACGCCGCATCTGAAGATGGTGTACGAATATTACAGAATATATTAATCTTGGACCCTATGAGAAGTTAAGTAGATGCGCCACATCTACTTAGTCAATGCGCCGCATCTACCTCTCAGACAAAAACTATAAATACCCCAAGACCTAGACGAATTTGGTGTGCAACAAAACCCTAAGGAGACGAATTCAGACGACAAGACACACCCTAAACAAAGATTTTAGAGCAGTAAGAAGGTCATGCATGTATTTAATTCATTAAGTAGTTTTGTTTTATTGTATTAGTAAACTATAATCCATCAGGATTGATGGGTTGTTGGCCGCCATACTGCTCCCCTTAAAATTGCTTTCCCATCGATTATCAGTTTATATGATGTTTTCTTGGTGACTTGTATATGTGCTTTGATAACCTCTGTGTCTAGTTGTGTTTTGTTTAGGCTGCCATACCCCCTCCACGCTTACTTATCTAGCGCCTAGAAAGTAAGATAGGCATAAGTGATCATTAAAAGTTTACTCGCCTATAATTAGGATCCAACGAGAGAGAAGAGTTTACGATACTCATCATATAAAACTAGCCATAAAACAAGTAACAAACTAGTTAACAAAAGGACAGAACTTCTATCTGTGTACGTGTTAGTCTATCGCTGTTTTGTTCTCATTAGTTTTATTATTTTAATTAAATAACCAAAACTGTGCTAGTCTCTCAGACTAAAAACCCCATTTGCATTAGATTAGATTGTAAAACTAACTTAGTATATTAATAATACTGATTAGATTAACTAGATATTACGTTCCACTCTTAGTGATGACACTTTGCTTACCACTATATACATATTGATCGGGTACACTGCTCGTTAGTGTGTGTGTTATAGGATAAGTCGGCTAAATATAAATGTAAAAACTTGAATAGGAAAAATCACTCTATACTACACGTGACACAACACAGCATCAACCGTTATCACCGCTTTTTTCAAAGCTTTTCCAAGGTAAAGTTCAGCAGTTTCTTCATCTTGTCAAGAATCATTGACTAAATTTCTTCCGCCGCTAATTGCAACTTTTTACCCTTATAGGAGGCGAGAATCTTAGGTGTGTCGGATATCCCTTGTACGACCCTAAAAGACCACAACTTCATGTCGGCCTGCACTATGGAATCCGTGAATCTCCTTCCATTCAACCTCTTTGTATCTGAAAATTTAATGATAATTAGGCTATAACAGAGCCAAAATAGTCAGTCAACAAAGATTTTGGTTCCCTAGAGCATCACTAAGACTAGATATTTTCAAAAAATTATCAGAACACGTAGTAGATTTTAGCACTTAAGTCCTAGCAACATTAACAAACGTAACCCTTGTTAGCAGCCCAACCAATACTAAGTTTGGTATCAAGGTGTTTGCTTACAACTAACAAACATAACCTTCAGAAATGGCATCAGGTCCAAGTTGAGTACACCATACAAGGCTCATCCCGACCATCCCAACGCTGTGTTTGTTATATTCAAGCTTCCGTTGTCATTTAGTTCAGAAAGAGTGTGCGTGTTTGGTTAGTTTTAGTTTCTTATATAAGTTCGAATGTCGGTGTTCCTTTTTAAGTTGGTTCGAGACAAAACATGTATTAAGCAACTCCACAATCATATTTAAGCTGTTTCAAAGAGCCTCAATAAAGTATTTTGAGCTTATAACACTTAAAACAACATATATACTTATTACAGGGGTGTTTGGGAGAGCATATTTTTGGCCTATGCACAAAATGTACCAAGCTGTACAAAATAAACCAAAGGTTACCCATAGACTCCTCTAAAAAAACATTATCTACGAGGGCGTTTTTTTTTTTTTTTTTTTTTAAATTTTTATTTAATTTTAATTTTTATTTATTTATTTATTTATTTATTTATTTATTTTTATGCTACCGCTTCTAAAAAGTACTTATTAGTTGCTTAAAAGTAAACACTTGCGAAACTAGTGCTTAGATTTGCTTATTTGGCAAAACAATGTATAAATACTTGGAAACAATAACAATTTGTGGTAAAATTTCAATCAAATCATGTATATAAGGTTGTAGGTTAAAGATGGTAAAAAACATATTTAAGGTTATTTAAAAAATAGGCACCTGATGCGGCTTATTTCGCCTCAAAATAAGCAGATTAGCATAAGCAACACTTTTGATGACAGAAAACTACTTCTGCATAAAAATAAGCTAATAAGCAAAAAAATAAGCAATCCCACAATTTTCTTCTGCTTATTCACAACATGGTTGGTTTAACGACCTTCACCAATCCCACATATTACTTTTATTGTTCAGGTTATTGTGACATAAATGAAGTGACATTTTCCTTGTTCAGGGAGAGGGCGAGTCATTTTCGCTTAGATGTACGAGGCCTAACCGGGTCATCCTGTGACCGTTTCCCACTCTTTGAGTGACAACCCTCAAATATATACCTAGTGATGTTTGAACTGTTCACCTCTTGTTAGGAGATCGAGTGCTTACCTCTAGGAGATCAAGCTTATTGTGACATAATAAACTTATATAAGCTCAAACCACCAAATGGCCAAGTGGTAAAGCCCTTCACTTCATCACAATTGGTATATGGTTCAAACCTCACCAGGTACATATTTGAGGATGGCCAAGGATATAGGTTTGGAAACGGTAATGGATAACTCAAGCCGCGTACATTAGAGTCAAAGACTCGTCCTCACCGGTTAACCGGAAGAACCTACAACCTGACCAAGGAAAATCCGCTTTAAACTTATATAACCTCACAAGTTAATAATACGCCAAAAAAATAGGCTCATAAAACATAAACCTAAAACACCTAAGCTCGTAAGCACAAAAATAAACTTAAACAACACCCCGTAGGCTGTTCTAAAAAAACAAAAAAAAAAAACAACACCCCCTAAACTAACATCCAAATTCTTTAACCCGAAAAAAGTTTCAATGTATGTTCTAACATAAGTAAAATAAAAAAATACTAACCAGCCAAAATGACTAAAAAGTAAATAGAAAAGATACAATGGTATTAATGGTGATGCTCAGTTTCAGTTTATAGCTTGTACTTCTTATTTCCTAGCTTTATTTGTTTTTCAAGCTTTCTAAAAAGTAAATGTAAAATAGTAAAGTTGTTATTTGAGTTAACTATACTTGAATAATGGTTATTTTGGTCAGTCAGGTTTTAGAGAAGAAAAACCTTCTCAGGCGAGACCTTAATAAGTGTTTGGGTTATTTGGGTATGAGTTAATCTGGTTTAGGTTAACCTCGAATAAGGCCTTTTGTTACAATAAAATAAGAAAAATGGGTAAATTGTCCATAGAAAAACAATGTAATATACGAAGAATTTAAAGAATTTATAATGCATGTTATTCGGGTTAACCGGAACGTGAATAAGGATAAAATTCTCACCCGAGATCCGACTCTAATAAGAGTTTGGGTCAATCCGAAACCCCGAATATTGGTTTTTAACCTATGTAGCCCGACCTGAATAAGCTCGTTTGGACTTGAGTTTGACGAGTTTGGATATATTTGACACCCATTGGCTATTCTAGACACCAGAAGAGTACACAACTCAAATAAGAGTTCCGATTAATCCGAAAACCCAAATAATGGTTTAATCCGTTCGAGTTTTAGATGTACATTTCATTCATATGATTATACACAAGATATTGATTTGAGCATCTCATACATGTGTTGAGATTGAAATAGTAGTAAAATGTTACTTTAAACATGCATAAAACTATTTAATTGACATGGGATTTGAGTCTTTGAGCCTTTGAGGTAGCAACTTTACTTATATTACGAATAACGTCTCGTGTAGAATTTGAACTTGAATCCTTTCAGGACATGCCTGCAGTGTCAATCAAGTATGTAGCTAATTTTATTAAACAAAACATGTTTCAACTTCAAGATTCACAAGGTAGTATGTAGCTATTTATAAGACTTGTGTGGTCGCGGCTGGGATTTTCACAAGGTAGTATGTAGGCATGTAGCTATATAATCTTGGTATGTTTAGTCAAATCATCTTCAATGCAGCAATAAGAATAGCAGCAAAATAAACATTCGACTAAAAAAAAAATCTAACTCTCCTTCTGCAACCATAGACTAAATTTTCTTATGTTTCTAGCTTTCTTGCTGGGTCAAAATGGGTAGATTTTTTCAGCATATGTCGAAGTGGGTTAGATCGACACATAAACAATTGTTTATCACTCTGCGTACCATATAAACGAAGAATATCTAATAATACATTTAAAAATTCTTTTGATCCCACTGCATTAAATATGTTGCAAAGTAAATAAAATGAGTGACATGAAGTAATTATGCCCGTAGTGCATACACCACAAACAGAAAAAAGCTAATATCAGTATTGAAAAACAAGTCATTCCATATGCGAATTTTGAGTTTAAACATTTCTATCATCTCAATCTCTTCTTTCTTAGCTGTTTCCTTTTCACGCCATTACATCAACTTTTACCTTTCTTCATAAAATTGTCACTTGTTGGAGTCTTCCTTTTCGACTAGCTCCTTCCTATATGAGTCAATAACGATTAACAAATTCAGGGTGATAGTAAGAAAGGTGGAAACATATATTTAATTGACATTTAAAAACTGACAAATTTACTTTTCTGTCAATTATAAAGATTTACACATTCACGAAGTGCCTTGGAATGTACACAGCTCATAATTGTGATCTACGTTTACTAGTAATTTCAGACTATATTTTCCCATGTCTTCTCACTAATATCATTAGCTTTCGGTTTCCTTATATGTTGTATATCCCCTGCACTCAAAGTGGGGATGACTATGCAATCACCATCAGCCAGTATCGTGCTACAACTATGCTCAATAGTGCACATTCATGTCAGCACACATAGTCCTTTGAAAGAGAAGAAATTAAAAATAAATGAGTTTGTATTTTTCTTGCGGTTAATGTAAGTTGTTAAAAATACATGAGTTTGTATGTTTGGTCCCAAGTTGTCAGGAATATTTAAAAATGGGATTGTGCATCATTTATACAGACATCCTTATAAATTGGAAAAGAACAATAATTTTTAAGTAAATGACGAAGAACATACATACCAATGTTTCAAAGTTCAAAAATCTGGACGAGCGAGTGCCAATGGGGTAAAATCCCTGCCTTGAGCCCAAACATACCTTAGAGAAGGTGAAATAAACACAGAGCTGGCAACAGCTTGTTTGCTAAAGGTACAATACCATAATTTCAGCTTTCTTAATCTTGGACACCCTTCGGTTAACTTCACAAGTCCTGCATTAGAATTTCCTATTAAAGTAAGAGTCAAAGACCTCAAATTAGCACCATACTTCGCGATATACTCCAAACCCGCATCCGTTAATACTCCATGCCAGGATCGTCCATGCCAGAGACCGATATCTAGCTTTTCAAGTTTGTTGCAACCTATTAGCATAGCACGAATCCCATTGTCTAGCAGCAGATTTGGCCCCTCTCTCAGAACGCAATTCATACGGAATTTACGGAGATTCTTCAAATGCGCTCCTAGACACTCGAGAGCTTCATTTGAAATATCTTCAAGGCTAACCTTTAAAGACTCCAAATTAGTACATCCTTTTGCCACAACAACCAATCCCACGTGGGTCGCAACCCTTTTATAGGTAAGTTTGCGCAAATTCTTGCAAAACTTACTAATAACTTGCAATCCGTTGTCTCCACATACATCCTCGGTATATAGAACTTCCAAATTGGGACACCTCTTAAACAATAAACATTGGCACTTTTTATCCCTATCATAGGGGAAGTCTACAGATTCGAGCTTCAATTTCCTTATCTGATTCAAAAAAGGGAGTACAATTGAATATCGAGTTACTGGCAAATCCCTTGTAATTAAGGAACGCATATTTGGGGGAAACTGGAAACCAACAAGCTCACTCTCCTCATTACAAATATCTCCACCAAAATGTTCCAACCTAGCAGCATATCTAAAGGCATCTCCTAGTTTACTTAGATAGCACTTTCCAATCTTCAACGATATTAATGAGTTGCAACAGTTTTTTGCAAGAAGTGTAAGATCGTCTGAATAATCAGAAATATCAATATGCATAACATGTAACCTTTCCAAAAGCGTGCTATTCAATGCCAATTGATGAAACCAAATCCCATCTTTCACATGATAACACATTTCCAAAGACAAAGTTCTCAATTGGTTGCAATAGTTAGAGACATGCCTTAATCCATCCGTCGAAAACCCTTTACACCACTTAATCTTAAAACTCCTTAAATCCTTACCACGTGTTCTCGCCAATTTCTCAAGATCTTTATCATGAACAACCAGACTATGGATATGAAGTTCTTTCAAACACCTAAACTTGAGAGCTAATTGTTGGATCCATGGGGTGATTCGGGCAACATAACGATCATTATAATCCAGTGGGGTACCTTTAAGTGTTAACGACTCGATGAAAGGGAATCTTTTACTTAAAGAGGCAGGGTTTGGGTACAAAAGTGTGTGGACAGTTACGCCCTTACGCGTAATTCTATCAATCTCATAAAACTTATGGGAAACTAATGAAACAGAACTTTTTTTTTTTTTTTTTTTGGTGCAAAGGTGAATGTATTATATTAATCTCCATTAAATGTACAACTTATAAGAATAGGAACAAGCATTGGACATCACCCAAGCTTGAAACAAACTGAAACTATACCATCTCCTATACTCTAATTGTCAACTTTCAGACAATTCTAATACTATCTCAGACCATACATTCCTCTGTCAAACCAGAGCATAAAGCTTCAAAATACTTTCAATCTATCTTCATAACTGCTGCATACATTCAGCTTTTGAAGTCAATTCACCACTTAGGCACCTACCATCTAGTTACATTTCCCCATCTCCAATCTACTTAACCACTCATCCTGCAACCACAGTAGAGAAGTAGATATGGATTGAGGCTTCACTAGGAACCCATAACCCCTCCAATCAAGGGCTCTTCCAAATGTGCTACATTTCCATCTTTTCAAATGGCTTCACACATTTTAGAAACACTCTCCTTGAGGGAGGACCACCCATTACCTCCTGTGATGATGTATTGAATGGACCAAGAAGGTTCATCTTTCACACCTCTCTATTCCATTCATCATACATCATCCTCCAAGGCCATTTACCCTTCACAATAATAGACCCTACTTTATGGTACATTCCAACTGATATAGACCCCTACTTAGCCAACCAAGACTGATTTTCAATTCCCCCCCAAGGCCAAATTGATTCAGTCAAAGAGGTTATCATAGGTACAGTCTTACAGCACAGGAACTCCAAGGTACAAGGTGTCTAGTTACTGTAATGACCTGATTATGCTTCCTGCAACAAATTAGTGAGGCATCTGTTGCTGTTATACAGGTGTCCAAACACCCCTCAATCATCTGTGTCAAACAAATATTCCATTGAAACATTCCCCTATCCAGAATTCCTTTTTTAAGAGCCAAGAGCTTGTATTGTGGTGTTGTTGTCAGGATCAAATTTCTACCAGCAAAAGTCTGCAGTCCTTGTTAACATTCATAGTAACTCTCCATTCTTTTTCAACCTCCACAATTTGTGCAGTTTTCTTCACATACAAACTAGACAGTTTAAGTCTGATGTGGTTAATCACAATTGCCAGTAACTCAACAGCCTCTCTTCTTTCATTAGTAAACATCCTTTTGTTTCTTTCATTCCATATGTAGTATACACAAGCTCCAAGTACAATCCTTCTCAAGATACTTCTTATAGATCTATTATGCTGCAGATTAGCCATGACTCTAATAATATCCTCCCAAGAATCAGTAACTGTGGTCATGTTAACCCTTTTCTTTAAATCCACCCATAACACATTAGCATATGGACACTCAAAAAACAAGTGATTCAAGGAATCAGGACACATTTTACACAGGGAGCAAGCCATTATCTTATCAGGGTACCACTTACTCAATCTGTCTTGTGTAGATAGTCTTCCATTAATTGCAATCCATAATATGAAAGAGTGTTTTGGAGTGCAATTTGAGAACCAAACAATATCACCCCAAGCAACTTTAGGACCACAACATCTCCAATCTTTCCAAACTCTGTTTGTAGAGTAATTCACACTGTTGCCATCATTAGAAATCCAGAACTTTTTATCTCTTGATCCTTCATTAATTGTAGGTAAAGTAACTGTCTGGGTTATAGGATAACTAGTACTCCATCCACTAGGCCAACACCACTGACCATTATGAAACATTTCTTTGACTTTCATTGTGGAGACTAAGCCAACTTGTGTAATTGAATTGATGGAGATATGTTTGCTTAAAGGTCCAGGTCCCCACCATAGATCATGCCAAAGGAAAGTGCTAGCACCATCACCAATTTTGCTTATAACATGTTCTCTCATCTTATCTCTTAGAGCCATCAGTTGCTTCCATCCAGCACTTGTATTAATATCACACTTATAATCCCAAACACATTCACCTTTAAGTCTTTTCATGGTAACCCATTTGACCCATATAGACTCTTTGTTGCTTGTTATATTCCACAGATGCTTAGTCATCAAGGTTTCATTCCAAAGTTCCAAATCTTTGATTCCCAAGCCACCTTCATCCTTAGGTTTACACACTTGTTTCCATGCAATCTTTGCTTTTCCTTTAGTTAAATCACCTTGGCACCAAAGGAAACCTTTCAAAATCTTGTTGATATCTTTAACCACTGCTTTAGGGAGTATGAACACTGAAGCCCAGTAGACATGCATTGATGATAGGATAGATAATATGAGTTGAAGCCTACCAGCATATGATAACATCTTGTTTTTCCAGTTAGAGACTCTAGCTTTAATCTTATCAATTAAACATTTACAGTCAGTGAAAGAAATCTGTTTAGTTATCAGTGGTACCCCAAGATAAGAAACAGGCAGGGTCCCAATCTTGAAAGGAAGGATATTAAGAATTTGCTGTTTAACATGCTCTTGAACATTACCAAAGAAAACTGTACTTTTACCAATATTAGGGTGAAGACCAGAAATGGCACTAAACTTATTCATAGCCTCTTTGATTACCTTCACTGAATTAATATCACCATGGCTAAGGACAAGTAAGTCATCAGCAAAACAGAGGTGTGAGATTTGCAACTCTTTACATCCCCAGTGGTATTTGAATTTACCATTTTCTCTAATTTGCTGCTTCAAAATCAGACTGAGAACTTCCATTACCAGAGTAAAGATATAAGGTGACATGGGATCACCTTGTCTAAGCCCTCTCCCTCCTTTAAAGTAGCCAATTCTCTCACCATTAACATTTGTAGAAAACTAGAAGGGGGGGTTGAATAGTTTTACGTCCTTTTAAAATTTATAAGCACAAGTTTGTTTTAAAAACTTCGATTCTTGTTTATGTGAATTCAATAACTTGCACTATATGAACAATTGTATACTAACTAGCTAACTAAACTAATTAGTAAAGGTAAATAAATAAGTAATGAGAAGAGTTAGAAAGATCAAACCACAACACAAGGATTTATAGTGGTTCGGCTACAAGGACACCTTCCTTGTTCCTACTCCACTCCTCGAGTCACCTACTCGAGAGTTTTCTTCACTATGTCAACAAACTCCCTTATGGCGGAGAAAACCGTACACACCAATATACACACCAATTTACACACCAATCTACACACCAATATACACACCAATCTTCACACCAATCTTCACACCAAGCTTCTACACACCAATCTTCTACACACCTTCTTCTACACACCAATCTTCTACACTCTTTCTTCTACACACCAATCTTCACAACTATCCTACTTCACAACTAATTAACTTCTACTATCTACACAACTTCTATATCTTCTAAACAAATAATAACAAGCACAACACAATATTCACAAATGAATATATATACACTATACACAACAACTCTTCAACACTTCTTGAACTTGGTTGTAGAGAGTTCTTCTTTTGCACTTAGAATGAGAATGGATGATGAGGGATTGAATCACTTGAAACAAGGATTAATATACAAATGATCAAAGGGTTTTTGATGGGTTTAAGATGATTGTAGATCTGAAAATTTCGTGCAAAAGGTGAGGAAAAATTCCAGAATTAAGGTGGTATTTATAGGAGAAGAAGTCTGACAGTTTCTGACAGGGGAGCGTGGCCGGTCCCCTTAAAGCATGGCCGGCCCCCTTAAAATTAAGGGGACCGCCCCTTATAATTAAGGGGGCCGCCCAACTGTAACGGCCAGAAAACTTGTCTTTTAGTGGGGAAAGTTTATTTGGTGAAAAACTAACTGATTTTGGTTAAATATTTGAAATCATATATTTAGTATGATTAAAACAATTCTCCTTATTACCAAAAGTGTTTTTCAAAAATATATAATAAGATTATATAATTAAATAAACTTTGTATTAATTAATTAAATATCCCTTTGATCATGAGATGTATTAAGCACTTGTTTATTCATACCTTAAGTGGTTAAGTTGGATATAATGATATAAACTAGCTTAATACTTGTTTACGTAGTAATCATACGATTGACGAGTTTACATTTTGTGATCGTCAAAATATAGAGATATCGTAAAATATAAATAACGTTTTCATACATTATTTATGTCAACAATCTCCCCCTTTTTGATGATTACAAAATTTTAAACTCATTAGTCGAAAGTTAATCTATATCCAAGTATTAAAGTGAGTTTATATCACTTCTCCCCCTTTTTGTGAACATCAAAAAGGTTCATCCCTTGTTAATGGAAGCTCCCCCTTGAAGTAAGCTCCCCCTCGTTTTGAGGCCAAAATGGAATCGAGATATGGATATCTTGCAAAAATATTTAGTAGCAAGCAACATATATATGTATATAGCATGCAAAAATATAGACTAAACATAACCATATCATTAATCAAGTGAAAATAATACATCAAGCATTACATCAAATGAAACAAGTAATGCTACAAACAAAAGCCCTAAAGGCTTACAATCATCACATAATAAATAAACCAAAGCTCAAACATAAAAGTCCTCTCTAGAGCTTGCCATCCAAAATGGTTTAAGGTACTTTTATTTGTGAGTCACCAAGCATGTTTAATTGGGAGGAATGGATGGTGAACATGGAGATGGTGATGGAGGAGGAGTGTTTGTTGATGGTGGTGGAGGTGTTGTGTTTGTTGTTGGTGGTTGATGCAACATGTTTTCAATATGAGAAAACATGTATTGGATCTCATCTCTTAATCCGAACACAATTGTTCGGTTGTGAATGCAACAAAGGCAAGTGTCTCCATGAGCTTCAAGTAAGCTCCATGGGACGGGGTTATAGGTTGGTGGGTTGATAGGAGATGATGAGAAATGTGCATCAAGAGGTGTTAATGGTGATAATGAGAGAGTGAGTGCAAGGGTGGAGTGTTCATTGGTAGGTTGTGATGGTTGAACCATTGGTGGAGAGGATAAGTGGGTGTTTATGTAGTCATTAATGGATGAAGTGGATGGTATGGAGGAAGTAGAATGTCCATTTGTTGAGGGTGTTTTGGAGGGTGCATTTGGTGCACTAGGAGATGAACATTGAGGTTGTGGTGATGGGGTGGTGTTGTCTTCATTTGTAAGATCAATGAAGAGTTGTTTGGGTGGTATAATGACAAGTTTCTGTTTCTTGGCATTGTTTGAATGAGTGGTTCTTGGTGATGACATGATGATGGTTTATGAATGATGAGGATGATGAATTATGAATTAAACATGCATGGGGATTATATAGTGGGAAAACATGTTTAGAAGTGGAATTATTTTGAAATTGTAATGTTATATTCCAAAATCAGTTTGGTTTTTAAGAGTAATGATAGCTGGGACTAGCAAAAGGGATCACAGGATGCAAAAGAAAACAGTGTGAAAACTGTTTCAGATGGCCGGTCCCCTTAAATGGAGGCCGGTCCCCTTAATTTTAAGGGGGCCGCCCTTTATGATTTAAGGGGGCCGCCCATCTGACGACCCAGAAACCAAAATTTTCAAAAATTTTCTGGAAACATGTTATGTTCTGTTTTGTATTTGCAGCAAGCTCTATTTGGGCATATCACATTTGCTTTGGTCTATTAGAAAGCATACATGTCATGTATTAAAATCAAGTATAAAAACATGCATACATATAGAGCAACTAATAATGAAGAGTAGATAGCAATAAGGTTCAAATATGTCTAAAAGTAAGGCAGCAAATGGCACACAAGTAATTTGTTACATATAGTTTTAAGAAGTAAAACAAAGCCAATTTCATAGACAACATCGTTACTATTTCTTTCCCAGTACCCAATCAGCAGCAGTGGTAAATGACTATAAGTCCTCTTCATTGTCATCCTTTGGAAAAGAAAACGAAACAAGAGTGCAAGGACAACAAGGTTTAAACTTACGAGTTTTGCGGGTTTGAGGAAGGACGAGAGGACGGATGGTTGGATAGATAGATTGATAAATACTATCATCGAGATCAGGATAGTTATCAATGATATGCTTGTGGAGACGAGTGAGAAACATACCATACGGAAGAATAGCTTTAGGATTTGCTCTTGCACATTCAATATTTTTGATAAAGAAGTAAGCCAAATTGTAAGGTTGCTCGGCAACAATACAATACAACATATGAGCGAGACAAGCCGGAAGATTGTCAGAGAGTCCTTCCGGACCCAACGCATTCTCATGAACTAGTTCTTCCCAATACTCCATGTCGGGCCTTAATTCTTTACGAAGAATTTGATTTTGAGGATTAGAGACATGTTTGGGTATGATGTTTTGGGTGGAAGTTTCACATTCCAACCCGAGCATTTGACGAATATCGTCGGGAGATGGAATTTCAGAGATATAAGGACCACGAGTAGGACGAGAACGTTGAAGAGCGCAAAGATCACATTCACTTGTGAATACGGATTGACCGGAAAAAGGAATTTTAAGGATTTGACCAAATTGTGCAAGAGTGAGAGTAATAAATTCATGTTGGATCATAAATGAAATGAAGATGGAACCAAAGTCATCAGTTTGAACCGTGACTTGGCTATAGAAGTCAAGAACGAAGCGAGGAATTATGGGTTCATTAATTTGGAAGAGACATTCAAAATGGATATTGGTGAATGAGCATTCAATGAAATCGGATTGATAGTAAGCTTGATCTACGACTCGACCTTCATGAATGTTTCTATCTTCTAATTGACGATAGATATGTGCAATGGAGGGAGAGGTAGTGGGAAGTTGAGAAACTTTTGGAATGTAGTTTTTGGTGTGAGAGAGATCTTTGGTAGTTGCTTTGGGCATTTTCACCTAAACACATCAACAATACAAAAAGACCAAAATGAATATAAAGAAAGATAAAAGTATATGTTTATTGTTAAGGCTTATGTTGGAACGTAAACATACTTCGTCACTAATCCTAAGAAGTAGATTACCATGTTCCTTAATGTTGTTTTTAACTCGTTCTAGATATATTTTACGAAGTTTAATGAGTGGTTATGGACAAATCCAAATGCTCCTTTAAACATCTATATATATCATGAAATTTGCTAGATTTACTTTAGATTGTAAAACTAGCTATTTCTTGCGAGTTTCTTATGCGTGCAATTTGTTTTTGAAAAAGATGGTTTGTATTTTTACTTAAAAATGTCATTTTTAGTAATAAACCAAACGCTTCCTTAACTAGTGACTTATAACTCAAGTGCGTCAATATACATATGAATTATATATCTTGACGAGTTCAATAAACAATTTTAAGGTTTATAATTATAACAAAGTTTTATAAAAATTATAATGACTATGTTTTGATATTATTTGGACATAATCCAAACACCCCTATATTGTAAAGCAAAATATTTTTTCTTAATCGAAAAATGTAATTACAAGTTTTACAAATCATAAGAATGTAATGTAATTAGTTTTAATACGTTTTCAAAACATTATTCAACAATAAGTTTACTAAAATTTTTGAAAAGGAGTGTATGAAATTTTTCAAAAATTTTCGACATGATAGTTTATAATAACTAGTTTCTAGTGTTAATCAATCATTCTAATCCTATGGGAAGCATTTAGTTATGAATATTTAAAGCTTAATTTGAAAGAAATTGTGAATTTAAAGAATTTTATAAAAACATGCATAATCATGAGTATGATCGAATATGGTGGAATTAAATGAAATGTGTTATGAAAAACTTACAATATGTAGTGGTGATTGTGTTAGATGAATTTGCCCTTTGCGAATTTACCCGAATAATGTGATTTGGAAGTGAATTTGGGTGTTTTTGGGTTTTGAAATTCGTCACAGCAGAAGCAGGGAAAGAGAGGGATGAAAAAGTGGAGTGTTTGGCAAAAGGAAAAAGGAGAAAAACGGGTTTGAGCTATCAGATGGCCGGTCCCCTTAAACATTAAGGGGGCCGCCCTTCATTTGGCTGCCGGTCCCCTTAAACATTAAGGGGGCCGCCCTCCAAAAATCAATTTTTGTGATTTTGGTTTCTGGAAAGAGCAAGAAAAATATTTATTCGTATCTATGTATTAGATTTATATTTAATCAAAAATACGTTGGAGGGTATTCGCACGAAAGGAATTACTTGACACTTTTAATCGACAATTTGCCAATTAAATTTTCTTGATCATTTCGGATGAAATTTATCAAGTTGTCAAGTACACGAGAACGTTGTGGAAAGTTCATAAGTATATATATATATATATATATATATATATATATATATATATATATATATATATATATATATATATATTAGTATGGGCTTATAAGACGAGAACGTAGGAGGGAGACGTATGCAATGGAAGCCGGGAGTTTGTTTCATCCATAGATTTTTCGACTCATCTCACTTCATCAGCATGAGTGTTGATTGAACATTTAAGTTCAATAAGGCAAAAAGGGGAAAAGAGATGTTCGTAAACGAACAATCTCTAGTTCTAGAAAATCAACAAATGAATTTCCTAGGTTATAAGATCCTAAATATAGCTAAGTATATAAATATATATATATATATGTATATATGTATATTTAGATATAATATAGAAGAAGATAGAGATTAATAAGTCAAGTAAGATCACATACATATAACATACTAAACTAAGCATGCATTTCTAGACAAGGAACTTAAAAGGAAGTGTGTACCTTTTGTCTTTAATGCGTTAATCTTCAAGGTCTTCAAGAAGTAGATCGGACAAGAGGTGACAATGAAAAGTTCCATGTTTGGATGGCGAATATCATTTACGTTGGTGCCCATTGTTTCATTTGTCCAAAGTTATTTGGTCCGAACATGTTTTGTATTTGACTTGGATGCATATAAGGTGGAAACATTCCCCACGGATTGAAATTCCACATTTGTTGATTATAGTTAAAGTTTCGTCTATTATGGTTTGTTCTTGGTTGAGGTGTTTTAGGTCTAGGATATGAATTATTTGGTTTCCTAGGTGGTGGAGTTTTAGATCTTGTTTTAGATTTAGATAATCCAACTTCGGTTTTTAAAGATGGTTTATAGAATGGTTTTATTTCTTCATTACTAGCGATAGGTATTATTTTATTTTTTATGAGTAAATGTTTGGGATTAAGTATTGAAGGTTTTGGTTCATTTTCAAATTTAACGTTTTTAGCTCCACTTGTTGAAGATTCAGTTGAGTTAAATCCTAGTCCGGTTTTATCTCCTGATATTCTTTGAATACTTATAATTTTACTAAGTGAATTACTACTATTTTCAAGTTTATCAAGTTTGCAAATTTCATCCTTAAGTATGTTGTTTTCACTTTTAAGCTCTTGACATGTTTTACATTCTTCAACAATTTCTTTTCCTTTTTCAAGTTGTCGTATTTTAATTTTTAGTTCAATCACTTCATTTTCTAGTTGGTTGTTTATGTATTTTAGTGATTTATTTTTAGCCATAACTAGTTGTCCTATTTTACATAATCTATTGTATTCACTATCTAAATCTTTTTCATCTAATGATAGATTTTCATCACTAAAGTATTCGGATTCGGAACGTACCTCACTTGATGATTTGGCCATGAGACACTTTTCATCCTTTGTTGTTTCATTCTCATCTTCATCACTATCACTCCAAGCACCTCCAACGAATGCTCTTTGATTTTGATCTCTTGTCATCATTGGACATTTTCCAATGAGGTGATTCGGATCACCACACTTGAAACACTTTCTCTCATTCTTGCTATACTTGTCATCATTATTCTTTTGAGATGTTCTTCTTTCATCGTGTGGTTGTCTAACGAATCTTCCTCGCCTTTTGAAGAATTTCTTGAAGTCTCTTACGGCCATGGCATATTCTTCGTCATCGCTTTCGGAAGATGAGCTATCTTCGTTGTTGGATTCCTTTCTAGCTTTCAAGGCGATTGACTTGCTTTGCTCACGTTTTCCTTTAACCATTTCAGAGTCCTTCTTTATAATTGCTTCGTAGACTTTCAGGTTTCCAATTAATTCATCAAGTTGTAGTGTTGACAAATTCTTTGATTCTTCAATAGCCGTCACTTTAGCTCGCCATTTAGGGTGAAGAGCTCTAAGAAATTTCCTAACAAAATTCTTACTAGAGAAATTCTCATCAAGTGCTTTTAAACTTGTGATGATAGTGTTAAATCTAGCAAAAGCATTATCAATTGATTCCTCTTCCGGAATCGTGAATTGTTCATATTGTTGAACAAGTAGATCTATTTTGTTATCTTTGACTTGATTATTACCTTGGTGAGTTATTAATAAAGAGTTCCAAATTTCTTTTGCGGTTTCACACATAAAGATCCTTTCGTACTCTTTACGTGGTAGCGCATTATAAATTACCATTTTAGCTTCATTATTTTTAGCAAGTTTTCTTTTTAAATCATCATTTTGTTTTTCAAAAGGTACAATTTCATCTTTCTTAGTTTCGGGGTTATTTTGAATAGGTAAAAAATCACCATTGGTAATAATATGCCAAAGATCTAGATCTTTTGATTTCACATAAGTTTCGAATCGATTTTTCCAATATAAAAATCCATCACTTTCAAATAGTGGTGGTCTTTGCATAGATTGCCCTTCTAAATATTTTTCAGATTCCATAGATCGTTACAAGTTTTAAAATACACTATATTTTAAAAAATCTTGCTAGACGTGGCTCTGGTACCAATTGTGGAAAACTAGAAGGGGGGGTTGAATAGTTTTACGTCCTTTTAAAATTTATAAGCACAAGTTTGTTTTAAAAACTTCGATTCTTGTTTATGTGAATTCAATAACTTGCACTATATGAACAATTGTATACTAACTAGCTAACTAAACTAATTAGTAAAGGTAAATAAATAAGTAATGAGAAGAGTTAGAAAGATCAAACCACAACACAAGGATTTATAGTGGTTCGGCTACAAGGACACCTTCCTTGTTCCTACTCCACTCCTCGAGTCACCTACTCGAGAGTTTTCTTCACTATGTCAACAAACTCCCTTATGGCGGAGAAAACCGTACACACCAATATACACACCAATTTACACACCAATCTACACACCAATATACACACCAATCTTCACACCAATCTTCACACCAAGCTTCTACACACCAATCTTCTACACACCTTCTTCTACACACCAATCTTCTACACTCTTTCTTCTACACACCAATCTTCACAACTATCCTACTTCACAACTAATTAACTTCTACTATCTACACAACTTCTATATCTTCTAAACAAATAATAACAAGCACAACACAATATTCACAAATGAATATATATACACTATACACAACAACTCTTCAACACTTCTTGAACTTGGTTGTAGAGAGTTCTTCTTTTGCACTTAGAATGAGAATGGATGATGAGGGATTGAATCACTTGAAACAAGGATTAATATACAAATGATCAAAGGGTTTTTGATGGGTTTAAGATGATTGTAGATCTGAAAATTTCGTGCAAAAGGTGAGGAAAAATTCCAGAATTAAGGTGGTATTTATAGGAGAAGAAGTCTGACAGTTTCTGACAGGGGAGCGTGGCCGGTCCCCTTAAAGCATGGCCGGCCCCCTTAAAATTAAGGGGACCGCCCCTTATAATTAAGGGGGCCGCCCAACTGTAACGGCCAGAAAACTTGTCTTTTAGTGGGGAAAGTTTATTTGGTGAAAAACTAACTGATTTTGGTTAAATATTTGAAATCATATATTTAGTATGATTAAAACAATTCTCCTTATTACCAAAAGTGTTTTTCAAAAATATATAATAAGATTATATAATTAAATAAACTTTGTATTAATTAATTAAATATCCCTTTGATCATGAGATGTATTAAGCACTTGTTTATTCATACCTTAAGTGGTTAAGTTGGATATAATGATATAAACTAGCTTAATACTTGTTTACGTAGTAATCATACGATTGACGAGTTTACATTTTGTGATCGTCAAAATATAGAGATATCGTAAAATATAAATAACGTTTTCATACATTATTTATGTCAACAACATTGATTGTGAAAGTAGCAGATCTTATGCACACCATGATCCACTTTACCATAATCTCAGGGAATTTGAAAACCTGAAGAATGCTTTCTAAGAAATCCCAATTGATTGTGTCATAAGCTTTTTGTATGTCAATTTTCATAGCTATCCTCCTGGCACCATTCTTTCTGTTATATCCTCTTAGAAGTTCCTGGGTAAGAAGTATGTTATCAGTGATTTGCCTCCCTGGAACAAATGCACTTTGACTTGGGCTAACAATCCCACAAAGTGCATTTTTGATTTTGTTGGTTAGGATCTTGCTAATAACCTTGTAAATGACATTGCAGCAGGCAATGGGTCTGTAATCAGAGACCTTCATGGGGGTTTTATTCTTTGGCACAAGTGTAATGAGTGTAGCATTTATTTCCCCAAGAATCTTTCCTGTGGCAAAAAAACTCTTTAACTGCATCACAAACATCCTTTCCAATAATTGGCCAAGCTTTCTTGTAGAACTTAGAAGAGTAACCATCTGGCCCTGGAGCTTTATTATCATTAATATCAAACAATGCCTCCTTCACTTCATTATCACTTATTGTTCTGGTCATGTGTTCTGCATCACTAGTATTCACAACTTTAGGATTCAAACTGCTTAAGGGTATACTTTGCACAGGTACAGCTATTCCAAGAAAATTCTGAAAGTGTTTAAGGAACTGATCTGCCACATGTTCTCCTTCATGTCTATCACCATTTTCATCATGAACAACTTCAATTCTACTCTTATGTGCTCTCCCTTTTAAGATAGTATGGAAGAACTTAGAATTCCTGTCACCATCACATAGCCAATCAATTTTTGCTTTTTGGACCAGCAACTTCTCTTCATCTCTAGCAGCAGTGTGATATTCTTTAAGGATCAAGGCTTCTTCCTGTTTCAGCAATGAATTATGTGGATCTTTGTCCACCTTTGTTTGAATAATCTTCAATTTCTCTTGCCATTCAATCACTTTCTCATGTAAGTTCCCATATTTCCAGCTCAACTTTTTCATATGGGTCTTGAGTGCTTTTTGCTTCTTGACCAATTTGTACATACAACATCCTTCCACATTAATATTCCACTCTTCTTGCACAATCTGTAAGAATTCAGGTTTATCAGTAGTAAAGTTAGAAAACCTAAATGCTTTTTGTTTTTTCCTCATTCTATATGGGATATTAAGAATGGCAGGGCTGTGATCTGAGGTAAGGTGAGGAAGAAATACAACATGTGAATTAGGAAAGCTACTCATGAACTCCACATTACCAAGAACTCTATCAATTTTCTTCATAATGCCACTACTTGGGTTGAGTCTGCTTTGAACCCATGTAAAGTGTATCCCAGAACAATTCACATCTTCCACTTGAATGTTGTTAAGACATTCTTGGAACTCAATCATATCATTTGTCAATGCAGAGCCCCCTTCCGAGTGATCTTCAATATTCAAACTCACATTCCAATCTCCCATAAGAATCCAAGGTTTATCACAAATGAAGTACTTGTATTTAATCAAAGATTTCCAGAGATCCCTTCTTTCTTTTCCTGAGTTTGATGCATATACAAAACAACAAAAGAAGCTTTCTCTAGTATCTTTAATCACAATCTGACATAGGACAGCCTGGTTACTTGAATGAAGTTGCATTACACTAACCACATCAGCATCCCATCCAACAATGATTCTGCATCCTCTCTGGCTCTCCTTCATGTTAGAAATCCAGTTCCATCTACCAAATACCAAGTCACTTATTCTATTGATCTGTTTTTCTTTTATGTGGGTTTCCAATACTGCACAGATGTTTAACTTTTCATTTGCTATAAATTTCTTAACATCTTTTTGCATTTCCTTATTACAAATACCTCTTACATTCCATGCAGCTATCTTCATATCAGAGTTCATGGTTGACATAAGAGACTTTCTTTGTAAGAACCTCTATTCAGGTTATCTATATTCGTCCCTTCTAATTCATTATCAGTCATACTTTTGGCTATTCCATTATTAATATCAAACACATCTTCCATATCAGAGCATACTTCTCCCCACTTATCTTCCCAAGTTACTCTAAAGTACTCAAACATACCTTCATTCCATCCAATTGTATCCTCAAAAACTGGTTTCCTCTGATTCATCACAAATTTATCAACAATTTCTTTTCTATTCCTCATTTGCACTTCAGGACATTCACTATCTTCAAATTCTTCCAAAATAGCATACTTGTTAGCACTCTTCCTGATTTCCTCTACAACCTTTTTTCCTACTTTCCAAGGGCTTTTTGGGTTTGTTTCTTTTGGTTCAGCTCTATTATCAGGTATTTTGTTATTAAGTTTGGTGGTGTTGTTTTCCACAGGTGCTTCACTTGTTTTGTTCAGAGCATTGTCTTGGCTTTTTGAGGCAAAATTGGCTTGAGGGTTTTTAGCAATAGGATTGTTGTTCCTAACAGGCCTGAACTCACGCCTAGGATTGTAGTTCCTTAGGTTTTGTCCCTTTTTGCTTGGCTCTTTGAATTGTTTGTTGCTAACATTATTCCCCTTGTCATCAAAATTAGTTGCCACATCATCATTCTTGGTCCCACTTGAACAATCATTATGCCCAAACACATTGCATTTACCACACCTTGGGGGTTTCCAACTATACTCCACATTAACAAACTTAGAACATGATATCACAAGATCTTTACTTTTATAGCACAGTTCAATTTTTTCCTTAAACTCATTCTTTGCCTTAATCTCAACCAGCACTCTAGCAAATCCTATATTACCAGTACCTTCCTCACACATCTTGGCAGTTGCTTTGTCCATTATAATAGGTGTACCCAAGCTACTAGCAACAGCACTGATTCCTTTAACAGTCCATGCCTCCACAGGTAAATCAAACAGTTTAACCCAACAAGGCAATACAGTTGGTTCACTTCTGTCCACAATGATATTAGGGTCCCATTTCTGAATCATGAGTGGCTTATTATTCACTAACCATGGTCCACTTTCCAATACATGATTCATCCCTTCCTCTTCTCTAAACTTGAACAAATACAAACCACTTTGACAAACAATATCTTTCAGCCCAAACTTACTCCACATTCTGACTAAATTGTATCTTAGCTCATAATAGGACATTTTACATCCAACAAAATGTCCACACAATGTTAACATCCATTTCTTACTTCCTTCCATTAAAAGTTCATCATCAAACACCACAACCTCCCTCCCCTCATTGATCTCAGTAGGAATTAAGCTAAGCTTATTATTGACAGTATTAGAATCAGGCTTAACAGTATCAGCAAATGACTTAAACAAAACATTAGTAGTCCTATTTTGACCAATATCATTTGTTGATCTAACTTCCTTACCACTATCATGTGCATGAATTGAAGGACTTACAGTGTTGTTAGCAGCAGATTGTATACCACTTTTACCCTGATTTTTGCCAACAGATTCACTCAATGTAGGGAATTCCTTACCAGCCAAACACTCCTCATCCACCTTACCATTCATCCCAGACTCCATTGATCCCAAGCATTCATCATTAACCCCATCTTCCTTTTGCTCCATCTCTTTACCCAATCCAGTCTCAGCATTAACCCCATCATCCTTGTCCTCCACATCTTTACCCAATCCAATATCAGCAGATTTTCTATCATTTCCACCTTTATGCACTAGTTCACATACTGTATCCTTTAATCTGTTTGGTACAGTTTTCTTACGTTTAGATGTACGATTATTAGTTACCATGATTATAAAACTAAAATTCAATACTCAAAGACAAGTAATTGATCAGATTGTGACTTAATTTGCAAAATTAGGGTTTTTGGATTTTGGCGCCAAAATCCAATCGCAACAAATTGGGGAAAAATATCACATTCGATGCGGAATCAAAATTCGAATCAATTGTACGGTTTGAATTATGAATTACGTTTAAAATACCCGTTTAATTGATGAGAAACAAGGTTTTTTAATGGCGGTTTTTGGATGGAAATGCAGTTAGAGGAGAATGAAACAGAACTTCTGTCATCAACATTGTGTATATAAGGTATAACTACATCTAACACTTGCTCCCCCACGTTGGTTATTTCGGAAGTGTTTTTGGTTGGTGCCATCAAGGTTTGGTTTGGTTTAAGGTTTCAAAATTCAACAAACTAACTGAACAGATTAGCTAACTAACTTGTGAAACCCTTTTTTGGTCGTATAACAATCAATAGCATAGCCTAATCATAAAAATACAACATTTAAGTCAATGGGACATTTTATCAAACACCTGGTGTGCAAACACAAAAGCTTTGTTTGAATGCAATTTATTGAAATTGAACAAGATCAGATCAATGAAAATGATGGCTTAGGAGTTTCTTTGTGAAAGATAATTGTGTGTGTTTGTGTGTGTTTTTGATGGTGTAATTAGTGTGTATAAAATGGAATGAAAGCAATTGTGTGAGTAGGTGTTATTAAATAATATTTGGTAAAAAGGATTTTTCAAATTCACTTTTTAATTTAGGCGTGTTTGGGTCTAGCTTATTTTATCATTTAAGCTTATTTACAAAAAAAGTTTATAAGCTAATGTAGTTGTAACACCATAAAATTTTAGAATTTTAGTTATAAGAATTTTAGAGTTGAGTTAGTATTTAACAAAAAAGGACATGCAATGTAATATAAGTTAAATGAAAAAAGGATTTTTGTTGTAACGGAATTAACGATAAGGATTGATTGTACCAAAGTAAGAATTAAGGTGTAAAATGATACAATACCTGGGCACGTTTGGTAGAGAGAATTTCAAAGACATGAAATACAGTAGAGAATATAAATCAGTAGAGAATTTTATTTAATTCTAATGTTTGGTAATAATAGAGACATGATCCGAGAAATGAAAAAAAAGAAAAAAAATTAAATAACATTTTGTCATAAGAAACTCACATGTATTTGTTTGTTAATTTAAAAAAAAAAAAAAACTTATTTAAAAAAAATATTTAATTTTTTATTTAATTTATTTTTTAAAAAATTAATTAAAAAAATATTTAAAAAAATTTATTTATTCTAAGTAATAATTCTATAAAAAATATATTTTTTTAATTATTTTTTATAAAAATCTTATTTTAAAAAAAAATTTTAAAAAAACTTATTTTAAAAAAAATTTATTTAAAATTTTTGTTTTAAATTTATTTTTTATAAAAATTATTTAAAAAAAAATTAAACAAATTATTTTTTAAATAATCTATTTGACACTAAAATACACATGTAAGTTTAAAAAGGAAAAATACATATCGTACTTACAATATTACAAAAACTAACCATTTCCATTTCTCCAATTTCCCATCAAAAAGTGATTGAAATGAAACTTTAAAAATTACACTATCAATTCTCTATCAAATCTTTCCAATTCTTCACGTTTTTATTTCTCTTATTTACCAAACAATGGAATTCAATTCATTTCCATTTCTCTTATCTCATTTCAACCTCTAATGACATGGATTACACCCCTCATTCCTACATATGTGATGCTCCGTGTTTATAATAATATTATGAAGGGAAAATGGCTTAATCTTTATTTGCAAGAAAATCACAAGAGGTAATATAGGGGAGTCTTGGGAGTGATTCTGTTAATCAAAGAAGCTTCATGTGTTAGTAATCAATCCTCTTCATCCAATGTAAGCTTATGAATTTATTAGTTTTGGCTTGATTGCTCATATAAGAAGAATTGGAGGTTTTATTTGAAATGGGTATGATAATCCTAGCCTTAGATAAGATTTTGTGATTAAAAGATGATAGTTTTATGAATGAATAATTGATAAGATGAAATTAGTAGAAATTGCTAAACCTTGTTGCTTGCCATTGGAATGAGAGAAACTTAGATTGGGAAAACTGAAATAATTAGAAATGAGTATTTGGTTTGATGATTAAGTGGGTATTTATAACCAAAGAACAAATCGTCAATAATAATTTGAAAAATAACTAAACCGGCTCAATTCAAATTTGAACAAAAATTAGCAGTTAATAACCTTTTTCATCCAACTGAACTTTCAAAAAAGCAGTTGGGATAAGTTTATTTTTCAACCAACGGTTGATGGGTCATGGGATGAAATCTACCGCTAATATCCAAAGTTGAATTGAAACGGTCACGATTAAAAGTTGAGAGATGGAACAACTAAGAAGGCGCCAAGTGGGCCCAAAAATAAGATGCACCGGTAGCATTAATAAGGTTAATGACTCTAAAAATCCCCAAAACTTAAAAAAAAAATAAAAATAAATAAATAAATAAAATAAAACATTAAACAATTATCACTTAACCCCTCCATCTTTCTCATGACAACCAAACTCCCCCCTCTATCACAATTTCATCTCAAACAAAAGAAGAGCAAGACCCAACCCAGACCCGGCTATATCCGGTAAGACCCGGCCAAGACATGGATATATCCGGTTAAAAAATGGTTTCTATAAAACTTATTTACTGTATGTGTAAATATCCGGATATATAACTTATTTTAAGATTGTTTTTCAGCTTATTGGGTGTTTTGATTAGCTTATTTATTGCGCTTATCAGCTTTTTTGAACTGTGAAAAGCTGCCCAAATTTGGGGTTTATGAGCTTATTAATAAGCTCGACTTGTTAAGCTCAGAAGCCGAAAAGAGTGGGCTTATGAGTTCTTACAATTTCAAATAAGCCAGAAAAAAGTTGGCTTATGTGTTATATGGTTGTTGCATTTTTAGTTTCTAGTGTTTGTGTGAATGATTGTAGTTAATTGATATTGGTTATGTATAATTTGCATGTGAAAAAAGTTAAGCTGAAGAAGCAACTTATAGCTGTAACGTATTTCAAATAGTGATTAGTGGATAAGCGGTTTCGATATGCAATCCCAAACAGTCCCATAATCAACATTTACTAAACACTGAAACAAGCACATCTAACTATTGGATATGCAGCCTTTTTTGCTATGGTTGAGAAACCGATAATCACTATTTCATATCACCTTATAACTTTCAAACACAATGCTGAATACCCCTTAACATTAATGTTAATTTCTTCGACTAATTATTGATTTTATCAACATGAAGCTCTATACCAAATATTTCATTTATAATCGTTTATGATCATGAATGTTCTCGGTTCGACTTCTCATTGATGAATTGTTTCATGAAAACTCAAATTCAAATCACTAGATATCTTGTTGAATTGCAATCCGAAATAAGTTGTTACCAGCTTTGAACAACTGATTATCACTTTTGTTTCTTAAGTTTTTTTAGTAACATAATCTGGTTCCTTTGTGTTATTAACTTGCAGGTGGGAATGTGGTGCCCTTATACGCGTCCAAGTATCATTATGTGCCCCGTGTCTGGACGGTATAAGACAGAGGGGGGTGTGCAAGAGCGTTTGGGAAAAAGGGTTTCTGCAGAAAGTGAAGGAAGATGGTTTTATAGATGTTAAAGGAATAACAGGTATTCTTGCTGATCAACTTTTGTAACTTTCATTCCCAGCGCCTTAAATGCAAAAAACTAACTTTTAAATGGTCAGAGTGTAGGAGAGTTCTTATATCGTGTGACTGAGGATAGTTTGATGGAGCATTTCTGGTGATTTTTGGAGTTAGTTAATTTAGTTGATAAAGATTGGATTTTTATTTTGTTTTTCAGGGGAGAAAATAGTTGTGGTGAATAAGCATGGTGAGAAGCTTGTGGGTTTGTTACATGAGACTGGTTCTAATGAGATTGTTGTTTTATGTCATGGGTTTCAAACTTTCAATCATCAAAGGTCTGTTGTTTTTTAAAGGGGTGTTTTTGTTAGCTTATTTGAAGGGCTTATGAGCTTATTGAAATTTCGATAAACTTATAAGCTCATTTATTTGGTCTTAGAAGCTTATGAGCTTTATATGCTCATAAGGTCAAGTGGATAAGCTCATAAGCCCACAAAATGAGCTTTTGAGCTTATCAAAATTTTAATAAGCTCTTACGTCCCTAAAATAAGCTTACACAAACATCCCCTAAGTGCTTTTAAAGATTTTTTTTTTCAGCTTATTGGGTGTTTGGATTAGCTTATCTATTGGGCTTATGAGCTTATCAAGTTGAGATTATTGATAAGCTCGACTTGTTAAGCTCATAAGCCGAAAAAAGTGGGGTTACAAGTTTTTCCCATTTCAAATAAGCACACAAGCCCGATAAGTAAGATTATCCAAACACCCAATGCTTGAATGAGTTTATGTGTTATATGGTTTTGCATTTTAGATATTGCAGTCATAAGTTTTTAGTGTTTGTGAAAATGTATTTAGTTATGTGGTTATGAGGGTGTTAGGCATTGCATTATAAGGTTAGGCAGATAAGCAGTTTAAAGTGTTCAGCAAAAAAAAAAAAAAAAAAAAAAAAGAAAAAAAGGAAAGAAAAAACTGTTTTTTAAACTGAAAGAAGCACTTAAAAACAAGCAGGTTGGTACCTGCTTATGTTTAAGAAGTTATGAAAAACGTTAGCACTCTGAAATAGCAATCCCAAATATGAAACACCCCCTAATAATGATCATGAATGTTCTCGGTTCGACTTCTCATTGATGAATTGTTTCATAAAAACTCAAATTCAAATGACTAGAAATCTTGTAGAATTGCAATCCAAAATAAGTTAACTCGTGAACGGTGATACAAATAACGATGACTTTTTTCTTGATTTTGTATGCATGTAAGAAATTAGTACTATAATGAGCCTTGCATATGCGCTAGAAAAGGAAGGGATCACTGCATTTTGTTTTGATTTTGCTGGAAACGGGTAAGTTTTAATATTGTACAGATTGTAATGATTTCATCGAGACAACTTATGCAGACTGGGATTTCAATAAATATCCATAGTTTAAAGTAACCAATTATCTGCTTCTGATTCTTCAAGTCGCAAATATCATTTTAAAACTGCATATCTAAACACCCCCTAGTTATCTGAAATAGTCTTATTTCTTTTTATTTCTCATTTTGCATATATTGTTTTTTAGGGAAAGTGAGGGTACATTTCAGTATGGTAATTATCGTTGAGAGCCTGATGACTTGCTGTCAGTAATCCAGCACTTTCTCGAAGCTAACCGTGTTACACGTGCAATCACCATACGTCTAGTTGACTTTTTACTGATGGTATTTTGTCAGTTACGTTTTGGGTAAAGGGCATTCCACCCGGTAAATTATTGTCAGTTACGTTTTGTGGTTGCTCTAATCTGTTATTTTCTTACAGGTGGGAATGTAGTGCTCTTATACGCGTCTAGATATCATGATGTACACCGTGTCATCAACGTGTCTGGGCGTTGAAAGACAGAAGGGGGCGTGGAAGATCGTTTGGGAAAGGGTATTTGCAAAAAGTGAAGGAAGACGGTTTCATAGATGTTAAAACCAGAACAAGTATTCATACTTATAAATTCTAAAAACTATCTTAGCGAATGTGCCATTGTGTAATAAGCTTAAAATGCAAATACTAACAATTTAAACTTGGTGTGTAGGAGAGGTCTTATATCGTGTGACTGGATACAAAGATGCACGAAGTGTGCCTTCAAATTGCCAAAGATTGCAAGTAAGAGCCATCTAGTATACATTCAAACCTTTTTATTTTCGGTTTTAAATTTGCATACTTTTCTCAAAAAGATATAAACCTCGACAATGTTATTTAAAAGGAGCTTTAAACATTATACACATTTTGGCAACTGTTGGATCTCAAATCATCAAGTTAAGAAACAGCTTATTTGACCCTTGAAAGTCAAACATAACCAGAATCATTTGTTGTTCTTAAAACATATCAAGTATTGTTTTTATGCAGGGTGTTGACAGTTCATGGATCTGATGATTCAGTCGTCCGAGTAGAAGAGGCAATGGGCTTTGCAAAGGTTATACCAAACCACAAACTACATATCATCAAAGGCGCCGACCACAGGTTCTTTGAGAATCGAGATGACTTACCTTCCATCATTTGTCTTTCATAAAAGAACCTCTTTATCAGTGATGCAACATAAAGGTAGCTGAAGTAACTCCATTTTCTAAATGTTGCTTCACATAAGTGCATGTTTAAATGCTATATATTCTTGGGAGTGATTTCTAGACCGCGAACACTAGATTCATTTGTGTATTAGGCCTTAATCGGTACGTTGATCAAAGTCTTTTCTTACTTTATGCATTTTAGTTGTTTTCCGTCTTTTGGAGGCTTCAAAAAACATTGAGCATTTTAGTTGATTGTACTACTATTCTATTACTTAATGTAAGTAGGACGTCGGGAAAACCGTATAAACAAAAATCTCAACGAATATAATTCAAAACAATTTATATCTGCCACAAGAATCAGTTTCATAATGGAAAAAACAAGCACAATTTTAGTTTAAATTCCTCGGTCCTATATGAAGAAGGTGGGATTTCAATTGTTTGACCACCTTGAATTGAAGCCCAACCGATTAGCCTCCAGTGTTTATCAACTCTCCTGCTCAATGCAATCCTCTCACCTATGCTGGTGCACACGGGGTTCACCAGTTGTAGTGTTGCTGTTGCCATTCTTCTATTGACAGCCAAAACTCGAGCCCCTGCAATCATTGATCCTATGTTCAACATTAGAATTTCTTGTTTTGTCAGCTGTCACACCCATAGCTGAAGAATCTAGTTACCAGGTATATGACATGAAAGAAAAAAAACATACGTTGAGGATACTTCCGCCAGAAACACCACCTTTTATATCAGCCTCCTCACACTACGGCTTATTGACATCAAAACGACCTTATCAATATCATCTGAGGTGGTGATTTGAAGTTCCTCCCCGGCGTCCCATCCACGCACTCTGCTGAGACAAAACCAAGACAGGCAAGGTGCTAGCTCCTTAGCCTATTGAATGGGGAGATGCAGGCAAGTCCTAACTAACTTATTAAAAAGGGGCATTGTGAGCCTTTGAAGCCCCTCGCAGGCCAGGTGAGGGGTAGGTACTACGGCATATAATCAAGATCGATAAAAGGGCTTTTCTTGCAACGAGAGGAGAAAGTCTTCCGCCTACCCCTATGGCTTGCTAGGTGTATAATCTTTAATCTTTGTATGTTTAGTCAAATCAACTTCAATGCAGCAACAAGAAAATCCAACTCTTCTTCTACAACCATGAGTTATATTTTCTTATGTTTCAACCGTTCTTGTTGGGTCAAAATGGGTAGGTTTTTTCTGAACACATCAAAGTGGGTCACATCGACACATAAACACTTGTTTGTCTCTCTGTGTATCATATAAACGATGAATATCTAATATTACATTTAAAAACTCTTTTTTGATCCCATCATGCATTAATATGTTGCAAAGTAAATAAAATGAATGACAGAAGGCACACATCAAGTGATTATACCCGTAATAACGGTAGTGCATGCCCACTCAACGAAACAAAAGGTGCATGAGATACAATGCCAAACGGTTCAAAGTTTTACAAGTCACAAACAAGTTAGCCTACAACAAAATACGCTAATATCAGTCTTGACAAACAGGTCATCACATATATGAATTTCGAGTTTAAAACACTTCTATCATCTCAATCTCTTCTTTCTTGTGCTTAATCTTCATTTTAGCTATTTTGTCTTTCATGCAATTACATCAACCTCTGCCTTTCTTCATAAAATTCGTCACTTGTTGGAGACTTCCTTTTCGACTTGCCCCTTCCTCTAGGAGCCAACAAAAATTAACAAATTTCGAGGGTGATAGTAAGAAAGGAGGAAACATATATTTAATTGACATTTAAAAACTGAAAGTTTATTTATTTCTCAATTATAAAGATAGACAAATTCACGAAGTGCCTTGGAATGTACACAACTCATATCTGTGATGTACGTTTACTAGTGATTTCCGACTATATTTTCCCGTGTCTTCTAACTAATTTCATTAGCTTTCGGTTTCCATATATATATCCATTGGACTAAGGTAGAAAAAAAAACAATAATTTGCAAGTAAATGGCGAAGAACATACATACCAATATTTGAAAGTTGAAACTCTGGACGAGTGAGTAACAAGACAATACGATCACGATCACTACTGTCAAACCAAACATACCTTAGAGAAGGCATATTAAACACAAAACTGGCAACAACGTGCTCGCTAAAGGGACAACCTCTCAGTTTTAGCTTTCTTAATTTTGGGCACCCTTCAGATAACTTCACAAGTCCTGCATTAGAATTTCCGACACGAGTAAGAGACAAAGACCTTAAATTAGCACCATACTTCCCGATATATTCCAAACCCACATCTGTCAATCTTCCATGCCAAAGACTGATATCTAGCCTTTCGAGTTTTCTGCAACCCATTAGCATAGCTTGAATCCCATTGTCTAGCAGTGGATCTATTGTCCCATCTTTCTTGATCAAGTTCATATGGAATTTACGAAGATTCTTCAAATGCATTCCTAGACACTGGAGAGCTTCATTTGAAATATCTTCGAGCTGTCTAACCTTTAAACACTCTAATTCAATACACCCTTTTGCCAAAACAATCAGTCCCACGTGGGTCACAAGCTCATTATGGGTAAGTTTGCGCAATTTCTTGCAAAACTTACCGATAACATGCAATCCCTTGTCTCCACATATATCATTGGTTTGTAGAACTTCCAAATTGGGACAACTCTCGCACAATAAACACTGGCACCGATAAAAGTATGAAGATGATGAAAGATTCAATTTCCTTATATGATTCAAATTAAAAGGGAATACAATTGAATATTGAGTTGCTGGCAATTCATTTATACTTAATGAACGCATATTTGGGGGAAACCGGAAACCAACAAGCTCACTCTTCTCATCATAAATATCTCCACCAAAATGTTCCAACCTAACAGCATATCTAAAGGCATCTCCTAGTTTACTTAAATAGCACGCTCCAATCTTCAACGATATTAATGAGTTACAACAGTTTTTTGCAAGAAGTGTAAGATCTTCTGCATAAGAAACATCCGTATACGTAATATGTAACCTTTCCAAAACCGTGCTATTCAATGCCAATTGATGTAACCAAATATTATCTTTCACCTCAATATAATACAAATTATCCAAACAATAAGTCCTCAACTGGTTACAATACTTAGAGACATGCCTTAATCCATCCGTCGAAAACCCTTTACACTTCTTAATCTTCAAACTCCTTAAATCCTTACCACGTGTTCTCGCCAATGTCTCGAGATCTTCATCATGAACAACCAGACGACGGATATGAAGTTCTTTCAAATACCTAAACTCGAGAGTTAGTTGTTCAATCCACAGGGTGTTTTGGATATCATTATGACATGTACGTGTAATATCAGATGGGGGCCCTTTAAGTGTTAACGTCTCCATGAAAGGGGATCTTTTACTTAAACAGGACGGATTTGGGTAGTAATGAGTGTGGACAGTTAGGCGCTTACGCATAATGCCATCAATCTCATAAAACTTACGGGAAACTAAAGAAACAGAGGTTCGGTCCTCAACGTTGTGTATATAAGATATAACTATGTCTAAAACTTCCTCCCCCGCTTTGGTACTTTCAGGCTTATGTTTGGTCTTACGTTTAGTGGGTGCCATTTAGGTTTGATTTGGTTTAAGGTTTGATGTTAAACTCTGCATGTGTGAATTCCTTTCTTGAACCACTTAAACTACAACACTAAACCTGCAGAATAAATGGAATTAAACTAATAAGAAGAAATTTAACGACAAGACGTAAATTGCTTTGTAGTTCGTATGATTAGATCCGTCAAATTTGTTGTGTGGAATTTTCAAAAGTATTCCGACACTTTCAATCTGTTAGCTTCATACTTGAACTTACAAGTTACAACCATACGTGAATCCAAAAATATAAACAAAGCAAAAATAAGGTACATGTACTTATGTGTGTATATAATGTATACGCTAACTAACATCTTAACTAAACAGTAGATCCAAATTACTTAAACATTCAAAAGTTTGAATACCATCATGATTAGTAATATCAAAGATCCATATGTCTGCACATAACTAGATCGATAATTACCTGTGTTTCACACGACAGTGTAAATATATTCGTTATATTTACGAATACAAAGCAAACTATGATCCTTATTGACGAACTAGGAATGAACTAAGTTAGATATTATATTTTATACTTGGGTTTATACAGATAATAATAATCTATCGAATTTAAGTTACTTTATATACAAATTTTTTACACTTAAATTCTATTAGCTCTATCAACAAAATCATGCAAATACATAATATGATCTTAAGGATCGGGACGACAAACACTATACCTTAGAACTATATATAGATTTGCAGGCATTCACTCTAACGATTAGAAACACATAGTAAAAGAACATATATCTCATGAGTTTTATTAAAAACACACACAAACTAACCTTCTTATTACGTCCCCAACGAAGTCGATCATCTTCTTTTGCTTTGTGTGTGTTTTTTTTTTTTTTTTTTTTTTTTTTTTTTTTTTTTTTTTTTTTTTTCGTATGTGAAAATATAAGAGACAGGAAATTTGCATTGTATACTACGTTTAACTTAGAGGCCCATGTTTCAAGTAAAGCTGACTTCTGGGCCGGGCTTTTATTTGATAATGTAGCTATATAAAGATACCGACTTCATATAATTGTTGTTAAAATCAAGTTGTACCATTTAAACCATAAACACACACGTACACTTAAATTCAACATTTTTTAATGGCATCAATTGAAGGTACTGAGTATCGTCGTTGAAGGCGAGCTATTGAATGCCAAGGATTCGTTTATGAAAGTCGCGGTGAGGTTAGGGAGGGCGAGAGATGCTGAGATTATTTGGGCAGCGTTGGAGAATAATGCTTATAAAAGTTTTGATATGGTTTCTAGTGAGATTGGTGATGATCGGCAGCTTTCAGGGTGCTCGTTTTCGTCTAATGGCAGGTTTCTTGCTACATGTTCTTTAACTGGAGTTGGTAAGATATGGAGCATGCAACCACAAGTAAATATGATTCATGTGACTTCATTAAATGGGGGCATACCGAACGAGCTACAGATATTACATGCAACTGCTTGTGCTAACCGCACTGCAAGATTATGGAACACACAAGGAACTTTGCTTAATACATACAAGGGTCATTTGGACCGCTTAGCTCGTGTTGCTTTCCATCCACCAGGCAAGTTTTTTGGTACAACTAGTTTTGATAACACATGGAGACTGTGGGATACTAAGACTAGCTAGTGAAGAGTTTCTTTATCAACAAGGTCATAGCCGAAGTGTGTATGGCTTGGCTTTTCACCCTGATGGCTCACTTGCAGTGTCTTGTAGGCTTGATGCGTTGGCTCATGTGTGAGAAGAAGCATTCTTGCTTTGGAAGATCATGCGAAGCCGGTTTTGGGTATTTATTAGCTTTTCACCAAATGGGTATTATTTAGTACCCTCTCCGTCCCAAATTTATTGTCCACTATTGACTTTTTTAGTCTTTCTTCATCAACTCTGACCTTAAATATTTTTGTGGGTGTTATATAATATTTGATGCAAAATATATAAATGGATTGTGTTTTAAGTGTACTTTTCAATGGTATAATTTTTCGTCAAGTATTATATAATAAAAAAATATATTTATTGTCAAAGTTGAACCAATTTGACTTTGAAAATTCAAACTGGACAATAATTTTGGGACGGAGGGAGTAACACGATGTGAAGATAATACTTGTAGATTTTGGGATTTGAGGAAGAACAGATGTTTGTACACAACTCCTGCCAATGCAAATCTTATTTCTCAAATTAAATTTGAGGGCCCGTTTGGCTTGTAAGTGGGTTTAAAATTGAATTTTGATTTGGCAATAGATTGAAAGAAAAGTAGGAGAAGGAAAATATATTATTATTTTTAATTAAATTAAATTTATAATTAAGACCAGAGTTTTATATATATACTTTATATAAATAATGGAAAGAAATATAAATAGTGGTGAAGAATAGCTAAAACGTGTGGTGCCAAATGAATTGTCATGTTATAATGTTGAATTTTTGTCAACAAATCCACATATTTATAGTTGTATGGGTTTTGGGTTATCAATCCATTACTTGAATTCCATCTAGGTTCACCAAAGAACAAGTTATGCCTATGAATGTATTCCTTCAATCAAAACACCTCAAAACAAACGCCACCTGAGAGATACTTTTTGGTAAATGCTTCATATGATACGACTGCTAAGGTATGATCATCAACAGATTTTAAGCCTGTTGTGATTAAAATTTACTTTGTCTCTGTGAGTTCTAGGTTTGCTAAAATATGTGTATGGATATCCGTTGCTTAGTCTCTGAAATGCCCCTTTCCCGATTTGACCAAAATTTTAAAACTTTTACGCGGAAACGACATAATCAAAACTGGCCTGCTGTTACTCTTTTAACCATTAACAAAAATCTATAAATATTCATACCTTCAGGCTATTTTTAAATGAAACTCGACTAAATTACCTTCGAAACGACGGGTGACACGACCTCTAATGACTCACAGATTAAAAGATATGATTTTTCTAACATGACCCATTTTCTGCACTACTTGCTGTCCCAAACACCCATTTTTCTACATATTCCTTTTATGCACTTTTGACCCATTTTCTCGAAAAACAACTTCTATAACTCGACAATTAACGAAACTTTCCAGAAATCATTGACATAACATATACTTCATTATCATAAACATTTGTGGTCTAAACAATCCTTGAAATGTACTTTAACAAGCGACGAGTGTTTTGCCAAACACCCCTTTTTGACCCGTTTTCAACTCAACTTAAATACAACTTGGGCATAGCTCATATACATACTTAAAACTGAACTTTGACACTACAAAGCAACTTTTACAAACCATTTACGAAACTTGGGGGGGTTCAACATTACTTCGAGCTCGGTATCTATCATAATTACTTGTCTACATTTCGACAATCACTTCCATTCGGTATTAGCCCCATGAGCTACTATCCGAGTCATCCTTTAAATCAATACAAACCTACAAAACGGTTAAACAACTAAACCGTAAGCATTACGCTTAGTAAGTAATAGACATAACAAGCTATCATATATGATTTATACACATTTGCATCATAAATCACACTTACTGGTCTAAGAGACTAGAATCATATAATCACTTGTTTTCTTCCACATCAACATAAGCTTCACACATCCTCAATAACATCATAACTAAGCAAATCACTTCCTAGCTAGTTTAACCAACTAGCCTTACTATAATCTTAATCCAAGCACCCTAAAACTTAAGGCTTTTACATCCTTATCACAATTAAAACATAGCACAAGGCACGCAACACAAAATATGATAAACTCAATATAATCTCTTGTTATAGTCAAATTACTTACCTTGCATCTAAGCTAATTTACCAAGAACACAATCATCATTCAAACCTTTGGTTCTTACTCAATAATCATAATCAACACAAGCACCTATTTTGACATTAATACAATACAATTAACAAGGATTAATACAACCCATCATCATCTCTAATCATCATATGATCATATCTTGATCACATGATGAAACCCCCACTTTATTCAAATTAAACATAACCCATGAACACATAAAACCTCATTAATTAGCTTAAAACATCATTTACCCAATTCCCCCAAATTGGGTACAGAAACCCTAATTCATAATTCACCAATTAAACTCAAATAAGAGTTTACTTACCTTGAAAGATCATTGCTAGGACTTATTCTTACATCAACACTCTTAATTCATCCCCAAAAGATCATCAAACTTTAGTCTTTCTTTTTCCCTTTATTTTCTTTATCCAAACCAACACACACACACACACACACACACACACACACACACACACACTTATGGATAATAATGAAATATGTAAAACCTCGATATTTCTAGTCAACACTTTCTTCACAACAAAGATATTCCCCAAATGACACTTTTCGCCCCTTAAGTGCTATAACAATTTTGTCAAGATACTAGAACAAGTTGGTTCTAGTGCCAGTTTGAGGTTTTGGAAAGAATAGTCCCTGCAGATTAGAACAAGTTGGTTTTAGTACCAGTTTTGGATTTTGGCAACTTAGGTTTCTCAAGTTCTCTTCTCTTATATTTGTGACACATAATACTTTCTATAACTATTTACATAATATCTTGACTTATAGTTTGAGTGTTTGACTAACGTGTTTGACTTTCAATTTACCATAATTTGACTAACCAATCATATTAGATCTTCAAACATATAAAGTCTTGGTCAAACAATTTTAAGGCACTTTATCAATATTTAATACTTAAAAACCCGGTTTTGGGGTGTAACAGTCTCATAAAAGTTCTTTAACTAGGGTGTTTAGTATTGCCAGTAAGGTTTTGCAACAGAACAGTAATACCGACCAAAGCAAAAAAACCCGGCGACCTCAAGTTGATGCGAGTAGAGCCTTTGGTTGAAAAAAAATGAAAAAACTCTTAAAAAATGAAAATATCTCAAAGCATGTAAAATAAGATTATCACAATATTGTTACAAATTTTATAATAAGTAAGAATTGGTATATATGACGTTTAGGAGTTTGAACTAAACGTCAACATCTGGTAAAAAAAATAAAAAAAAAATAAAAAAAGTTGCAGCGGGCGCTTTCTTCTCGTTTTAAACTAAAGGTCAATTTGCAACATTATTTTACCTAATAATTCCCTAAACTATATTAAATAAAATAAAATTAAAAAAAAAAACCCCGCTAACATTTAGGAGCATAAAAGGTTAATGTATGACAACACTTTGACCATTTAGATTTTGGTTTGTAGATGGGTTTAGGATTAAGATTTGGATTTAGATTTAAATTTGGAATAGCATTTAGATTTGAATTTGTTTTAAGAGAGAGAAAATATTTATAAAATAAATAAATTATTATTATAATATTTAAAAATTTATATTTAAAAATGTAATATTAATGAGAGTTTATAAATAATTTTCATATATAAAAAGAAAAAAAATGAGTGTTTGATAAATTAAAAGGGCCCATCACTTTAGAAAGAAAAGATAAAACCCCTCTCAAGTCACATGACTTTTATACACTCTCTTATATTTAGGGTCCGTTTGCTTTATAGGTGAGTTTGTAATATGATTTGGATTTGGTTTAAGATTTAGATTTAATTTATGTTTTTGAGAGAGAAATATTTTTAATTATTTATTAAATGCATTTTATAATAAAAAATATCATTTAAAAATTTATATAAAAATGATATGTGAGAGTAGAAAGTGGTGGGTCCCACGAGTTTTGTCAAAACCTTCCAAATTGATGTGGAATTAAGGTGCAGTTTGGTTTGGGGTTTTGGTGTGGGTTAAGTTTGATGTGACTTTTAAAAATTGTTTGTTTATTGGGATTGGTTTGAAAAATGAATATGATTCACTTAGATAAGGGAAATCCATGATACCAGGGGTCATAGGTCGGTTTCATTATTTTATGTTTTGAAAAGTGAGCTATAAAACAAAAAACAGAGCATTTTATCTCACAAAGGTGGTGGGATCTTTAATTTTTATTTTCTTTTCTCATCTTTTTATATTGTTTTAATTTTAATTTTATTATTTTCAAATTTATATAATAAGAGTTAATTTTATATAATTATTTATTTTCTCTCTCCTACTTTTTTTTATCAAACCATTCCCAATCCAATTCTTATTCAATACCTATTTAGAAACCAAACGGGCCCTAAATTTGATTCATTCTTTCATTCATTTTATTAAAAAAATGAACCAAACAACAAATTCTTGTCACATCAAACTTAAAACCCATTTCAAAGTATCAAACCAAATGCACCCTTAGCATTGAAGTGAAACCCGTAGGCCCATCTTTTATACCAAACATCATTTTTTGAATGTCAAATCTAAATCCCATGCCAAATCCATTAAACAAACAGACCCTTATAATTGATAGTTTGATACACGGAGAAACTGATATCTAATTTTCACTTCTGGCCCTTTACTTTGATTAATATCACAAAAACCCCAAGCTTATCAAATTCATCACTCAAAAAATCAGCACTACACACTCTCCGGGCACAACACAGTTCCATTTACAGATGTCCATCGAAGATTCATAGTTTCAATCGAAATGAACATCAACATGACAAAGACCCTAGAAGATCAAACAATCAAAGAGAAAATCCACACTATCCAACCCTCACATAACACGACAAACTCACCTGATATGAAGCATAGCAATGGGTAAAAAGTTAAAACCTGACAACTACCACGACCTCGACACTGAAACGCAATGACTACACATACAGATGCAGTGGTGGGACGATGATATGTAGGGATGTTTTACGGAGAAAACACTTTTCATGGTAAGACCCACAACACGTCAAAATTAAACCCTTGACCTTTGTCGAGGTGATCAAAAGCTAGATGTGCACCACACCACCTACTGAACAATTTTGCAGAAATAACCATAGAAACAACATATCGAACAACCATGATCACCCAACCAACCACAGATCCCCCTTCTAAAGCGAAAGGCACTGATCCCTCCAAACCCTGTTTCGGCAATGCAACCGCGAGTTCCACAATCTATCACAATGAACCCTCCAAAGAATCAAGCGAATCTTCTAGGGTTTTTTTTTTTTTTTTTTTTTTTTTTTCTTTTTATATATATATATATATATATATATATATATATATATATATATATATATACCTGAAGTACAATTTCAGGTAGTAATTTGTTGTGTTACTGTTATTGCCATGCGCGAATCAGGAAACAAAAACAAAACAAATTGAAACTATTGGTTGTGGTACCAAGGATATGTAACCGAAGTGCATAACCCACTCAACAAACACAGCAATGCAAAACAGGAGGTGCATGACATACAACGATAAACGACTCAGTTTTACAAGTCACAACCTAATGACTAAACCTACAGTGAAACAAGCTACAAGTCATTCGAGATGCGCATTTTGAGTTTAAACATTTCTATCATCTCAATCTCTTTTTTCTTGGGCTTACTCTTCATTTTAGACATTTCCTTTTCTTATATTTCGTCACTTGTTGGAGACTTCCTTTTCAACTTGCTCCTTCCTATACAAGTCATTAAAGATTAACAGATGCGGTTCAAAATGAATAAATAATAGAGATTAACAAATTCAGAGGGTGATAGTAAGAAAGGCTAAAACATATATTTGACATTTAAAAACTGAGTGTTCATTTTTTCTGTCAATTATAAAGATTAAAAAATTCACGAAGTGCCTTGGAGTGTACTCAGCTCTTATAGAAATTAAGAAATTCAGAAGTTTGTATGTTTCTGCGCCTACTGTAAGTTGTTAAAAATAGTTCTACCTTCACCCAAATAGACAGTTACATGAGTTCAAACTTATATCATAAACTGAAGTGCAGTTTTGAAATTTTAATACAGAAACCCCTTATTTGGTCTAATGGAAAACTAATAAAAAATGTAACTCAAGTTAAACAGATGATAGAAAGCATGCAATTGATAGAATTTCACAATCACGATATTCCAAGACTACAAAAACTCTTATTAATAGGAAAAGAACAATAATGTTTGAGTAAACGACGAAGAACATACATACCGGTGTTTCAAAGTTCAAACTCTGGACGAGTGAGTGCCAAAACAGGAAGATGACTGCTGAAACCGCAAACATACCTTAGAGAAGGTATATTAAACACAGAGCTCACAATAGCTTGTTTGCTAAAAGGGCAACCTCTTAATTTCAGCTTTCTTAATCTTGGACACCCTTCGGATAACTTCACAAGTCCGGCATTAGAATTTCCTATAAGAGTGAGAGATAAAGATCTCAAATTAGCACCATAATTCGCGATATAATCCAATCCCACATCCGTCAATTCTCCATCCCAAATATCTAGCCTTTCAAGTTTGGTACAACCCATTAGCATAGCCCGAATCCCATTGTCTAGCGGTGTCCCATCTTTCTTACTCAACCATATACGGAATTTACGGAGATTCTTCAAATGAGTTCCCACAAACTTGAGAGCTTCATCTGAAATATCTTCGAGTCTAACCTCTAAACACTCCAAATTAGTACATCCTTTTACCAGATCAATTAGTCCCACGTTGGTCACAAGCCCAAAATGGGTAAGTTTGCGCAATTTCTTGCAAAACTTACCAATAACTTGCAACCCCCTGTCCCCACATTGATCCTCGGTATATAGAACTTCCAAATTGGGACAGTTGTTAAACAATAAACACTGGCACGCATTATCCAAGTCCAAAATTGCAACTTTCAATTTCCTTAAATGATTCAGGAAAGGGAGTACTACAGAGTATCGAGTTACTGGCAAACCCTCTATACTTATAGAACGCATATTTGGGGGAAACTGGAAATCAACAAGGTCACTCTCCACATCCCAATTATCTCCAGAAAAATGTTCCAACCTAACAGCATATTTAAAGGCATCTCCTAGTTTACTTAGATAGCACTCTCTTATCTTCAACGATATTAATGACTTACAACAGTTTTTTGCAAGAAGTGTAAAATCTTCTGCAGGAGAACTAAACGTATCCGTAACATGTAACCTTTCCAAAACCGTGTTATTCAATGCCAATTGATGTAACCAAATCCCATCCTTGACGCCAATAAGAGAATAATATTTCACACTCAAAGTTCTCAATTGGTTACAATACTTAGAGACATGCCTTAATCCATCCGTAGAAAACCCTATAGACTTACTAACCTTCAAAATCCTTAAATCATTACCACGTGTTCTCGCCAATGTCTCGAGGTCTTCATCATGAACAACCAGACGACGGATATGAAGTTCTTTCAAACACCTAAACTCGAGAGCTAATTGTTGGATCCATGGGGTGATTCGGATACCATGAAAATAAAATTGATTATAATCAAATGGGGGACCTTTAAGTGTTAACGACTCGATGAATGGGAATCTTTTACTTAAACGAAAAGGGTTGGAGTAATGTGTGTGGACAGTTACACGCTTACGCGTAATGCCATCAGTCTCATAAAACTTACGGGAAACTAAGGAAACGGAGTTTCGGTCATCAACATTGTGTATATAAGGTATAACTACGTCTATAACTTGCTCCCCCACGTTGGTTCTTTCGAGCTTACGTTTGGTGGGTGCCATTAAGGTTTGGTTTGGTTTAAGGTTTCAAAATTCAACTAACTAACACTAAACACTTATAATCTTCTTAACTATTCCAATAGCCTATAATCAAAATGCACAAAACAGCTTAGCTAACCAATTGTGGTACCCTTTTTGGTCTTATAACAATCAATAGCATAGCATAATCACAACCCAACAAACTAGTCATCAAATTACAACATTTAATTCACTCAGACATTTTATCAAACAGTTGGTGTGCAACACACAAACGACCCAAAACCAGGCTTCTTACCAATGCAATTCTTGAAGGTCAACGAGATCAGATTATTGAAAATGATGGCTGATTCTTATGGGGTTTTTTGTGACAGATAATTGTGTGTGTGTTTTTTTGATGGTGTAATTAGTGTGTGTCTTTGTATAAAGGGATTTTTGTCAAGTGTGAAGCAAGTGGTGTTTTTTTATTTTTTTTTACCATAAATAAACTACTATAAACTAGAAATGTAGTGGTAATTAAAAGTTAGAGTTAATTTTATAAATGGTCCTTGTGGTCTGTCGGGTTTATCAAAAATAGTATCTAAACTTTATTTTTAATAGGTTTGGTCCATGTGGTTGTGACTTGTATCATGTTTGGTCCCTGAGACTAACTGCCGTTAGTTTTTATCCGTTTGCTAACGAACGTTAGCAACAAACATTTGCAACGTTAATCTTTTATGCTAATGACCGTTTATACTTAACTTAAAATTTTAGTTTTTTTTTTTGTCCAAATATATTTATACATGTTTTTGTACACATATTTTTATGCACATATTTTTATACACGTTTTTGTACACACATTTTTATACACACCTTTTTATACATGTTTTTATACACGTTTTTATATGCACATTTTTATACGCACATTTTTATACACACATTTTAGACACGTTTTTATACACACATTTTTATACACGTTTTTATATACACGTTTTTATACACATATTTTTATACACGTATTTATACACACGTTTTTATACACACCTTTTATACATGTTTTTAAATACACATTTTTATACATACATTTTTATGCACATATTTACACACACGTTTTTATACACACCTTTTATACATGTTTTTAAATACACGTTTTTATACATACATTTTTATACACGTTTTTATAGACATTTTATACACGTTTTTATATACACATTTTAATACACACATTTTTATACACACGTGTATAAAAAAGTGTATACAAATGTGTGTATAAATGCATTGTATAAAAATATTTGTATAAATGTGTGTATAAAAACTTGTATAAAAAGATATGTATAAATACGTATATAAAATTATGTGCATAAATGTGTGTATAAAAATGAGTGTATAAAAACGTGTATAAAAAGATTTGTATAAAAACATGTATAAAAATATTTGTATAAAAACGTGGTTTCATATAATTGTTTTTGGCTTAGCTAATTGATCAATAGTTTTTTTTTTTAACGACAGTTTCTTTAAACTAGCAAAATGCTAAACAAGACAACAAAAAACAACATATTACAAACGAGGGAAAAAGAGAATTGCACGGGTTTGGTAAACCAATTTATCTAGTTAAAGGATGTTTTACCTAGTTGATGTCGTTGAGAAAGGGTTGTATGCGCTACCGCACCAAAAGTTTTTGAAGAATACCCATTTGTTTCTATAGTGTCATAAATGCCAAAGGGTTGTATGCGCTACCGCACCAAAACTTTTTGAAGAACTTATAGCATCTCTGATGCATAGGTCTTTAAGAGTATTAGGTACCCTGTCCCGCTGGTGGTGCTGTGAGGAAATTTGGTGCCACATCAACACCTTTTCTCATAATACTAAAAATCACTGCAACACCAAAAACACCCACTCATTTAAACTTTCAAATCTTCAATTATTTTGTTAAACTAAATCAGACATTTTTTTTGTATGTATAAACGTTACATACAAAATATGCTGCTATGCATGGTTAATCGGATATCAGAAACCCGAATTTATTTTTGTCTTTTTGTTATTTTGAGACATACCGGCTCATATAACTTTATTATAATATACTAAACTTATATAAGTCAGTAAGTTTTAAAATAAGCTGAAAAAACGAAATTATGTAATATGAGACGAAATTAAATAAGCTAATAATTTTACATATAAGTCAAATTAATAAAAAAAGAAGAAGAAGAAAAAAAATAATAATGCCAAAACATTCAAAATGCTCTAACACGACGCACACTTTGATATGAACATAACACTTTGATACTCCGTACTTGCGATCATGAAGCTTACCCTGGTTGAAGTATATTTATTTATTTTGCTTGGACCGGTGTTTTGGACCATATTCACTAGTACTCCGTATTATTTTTATTTAGTTTTTTGGACCCAGTTCACCTATTTGAACTCTTTCTGCGAACCCTTGTTATAAATTGCCAACCTCTAATTTTGAACCTTGAAAATAAACCTTTTGTTCTTCTCCATCACCCAAAAACCTTCAAATAAACCCTCATTCCAACTTTTGAACCTTCAATTATTAATTGTAAATTCTTCGAATGTGATTTTTGAATGTCTACCAATTCATAAAGCTGGTAACATATGGAGCATGCATCCATCAGGAACTTTGCTTAATACATACAATGGTCATTTGGACCGCTTAGCTCGTGTTGCTTCCATCCATTAGGGAAGTATTTGGGTACAACTGGTTTTGCTTACACATGGAGATTGTGGGATACTGAGACGGGTGAAGAGTTGCTTTATCAACTAGGTCATAGCTGAAGTGTGTATGGTTTGGCTTTTCACCTTGATAGCCGGCAGCTCACTTGCAGCGTCTTGTGGGCTTGATGTGTTGGCTCGCTCGTGTGTACGTGGGACCTACAGTCGGGAAGAAGCATTCTTGCTTTGGAAGGTCATGTGAAGACGGTATCATTTAGCTACCGGAGGTAAAGATAATACTTGTAGAATTTGGGATTTGAGGAAGAAGAAAAGTTTGTACAAAATTTGAGCCTCAAAAGGGATACTTTTTGGTAACTGCTTCATAAGATATGACTGCTAAGGTATGGTCATCAACAAATTGTAAGCCCGTCAAGGTCCTTTCTGGTCACGAATCTAAAGTGACACCTGTAGATGTAGCCGCAGATGGACAAAGTATTGCCACTGTTTCTTATGACAGGACAATAGAGCTTTGGTCAACCAAAATGATGAAAGATAGAACGATATAGCTAACAGCAAACCCAAGTGATCACTAGGTGAAACACGTAGCTAAACCTTTTCCCATCTTCCTTTTGCTTCTGTTGTTCCCTCTAAAGTGATTCCAACAATAACCGTTTTTAATTTCATACAGTGAAGAGAAACAAGAACAGCAGGAAAAGGAGGTTAATCCACTCGTAAAAGTATACATTGTGAGGCCACGTCTGTTGGTCCTTACTGTCGTTACTTTTGTGCTTATTGCAATCTTTGCGCTGACTGTCTTTCTCTTGGCGAATACCAAGTCCCGCCATGACCTCACGTTCAAGAAACACTACTCTCACTCATTTGGATACATTGTCTAAATGGTTAGTTTGCTGTATGCACATTAACTGGAGGATATTTAATGCTGGACTACCTCTTTACCCGCAAATAACTGGGATTCTCATATTACATCAAGTTCCTACGCAGCTAATTTACTTTATGCTTCTGATAATCTTCGAGAGTTTGAATGGGCGGCTTTAGTTTTTGTACTTGGGTACTTGGCATGCTTAGTCTCTGCTAGACACTAGTTTCTAAAATGCAGCAAAATAAACACTTGACTAAAAAAAAAACCCAACTCTCCATTGAGCAACCATAGACTATAGTATTTTCTTATGTTTCCACCTTTCTTGCTGGGTCAAAATGGGTAGGTTTTTTCACATCAAAGTGGGTTAGATCGACACATAAACACTTGTGTATCTCTCTGTGTATCATATAAATGATGAATATCTAATACACATTTTAAAACTCTTTTTTGAACCCATCATGCATTAATATGTTGCAAAGTAAATCAAATGAGTGACAGAATGCACACATAGGTGATTATGTCCATAATAACGGTAGTGCATATCCACTCGATCAACAAGCACTACACCAGTTCAAATATTCCTGCAAGTTCATCTGGATAACCACCAACGAAACAAGAGGTGCATGACATACAAGTTTTACTAAAACCTATAGCGAAATAAGCTAATATCGGTCTTGACAAAAAAGTCATTCCAGAGGGTGATAGTAAGAAAGGTGGAAATGTATACTTCCATTTTGACTTGCCCCTTCCTATATGAGCACTAAAGATTAACAAATTCAGAGGGTGATAGTAAGAAAGGTGGAAACATATATTTAATTGACATTTAAAAGCTGACAAAATTCTTTCTCTCAATTATAAAGATTAACAAATTCACGAAGTGCTTTGGAATGTACACAGGCACACAGCTCATATATATTTGTGTCGTACGTTTACTGGTGATTTCCGACTATATTTTCCCGTGTCTTCTAACTAATATATGTGTTGTTTATCCACCCCACTCTAAGTGTGGATGACAATACAATCACCATCCACCAGTATGGTGCTACAACTATGATCAAGTAGTGCACAACACACAACCACGACTCACTAACCAAACACACAACCACGACTTACTAACCAAACTGTTGTGATAACTCATTCTAACAGATGATAGAAAGCATGCAATCAATAGGATTTCACAATCACGATATTCCAAGACTACAAAAACTCCGAAAATAAGACACCCTTATCAAAAGAAAGTAATAAAAACCAATATTACGAGTAATAGGAAACGAACAATAATTTGGAAGTAAATAACAAAGAGCTTACATACCAATTTCAAAGCTGAAACTCTGGACGAATGAGAACCGAAACAGTATGATCACTATTGTAAAGCCAAACATACCTTAGAGAAGGTATATTAAACACAGAATGGGTAACAACTTGCTCGCTAAAGAGACAACGTCTCAATTTTAGCTTTCTTAATTTTAGGCACCCTTTTGATAACTTCACAATTCCTGCATCAGAATTTCCTATATCAGTAAGAGATAGAGACCGCAAATTAGCACCATACTTCCCGATATATTCCAAACCCACATCCGTCAATCCTTCATGCCAGTGAATGATACCTAGCCTTTCGAGTTTGTTGCAACCCATTAGCATAGCTCTAACCCCATTGTCTAGCGGTAAATCTGATATGCCATCTTCCTTAGTCAACCATATATGGAAATCACGAAGATTCTTTAAGTGAGTTCCTACACACTCGAGAGCTTCATTTGAAATATCAGTAAGGATAACATCTAAACACTCTAAATTAGTACATTCTTTTATTAAAGCAATCAATCCCACTTCGGTCACAAGCCCATTAAGGCTAAGTTTGCGCAATTTCTTGCAAAACTGACCAATAACTTGCAATCCCCTGTCTCCACATATTTCCTCGGTATATAGAACTTCCAAATTGGGACACCTCTTAAACAATAAACACTGACACTTACACATGAACCTTGAAGATACAAGTTTCAATTTCTTTATCTGATTCAGAAATGGGAGTACAGTTGTATGTCCAATTGTTGGTAAATCTTTCACACTTAATGAACGCATATTTCGGGGAAACTGGAAACCAACAAGCTCACTCTCCTGATCATAAATATCCCCACGAAAATGTTCCAATCTAACAGCATATCTAAAGGCATCTCTTAGTTTACTTAGATAGCACTCTCCAATCTTCAACGAAATTAAAGAGTTACAACAGTTTTTTTGCAAGAAGTGTAAGAGCTTCTGCGTCAGAAATATCCGAATTCTTAAAATGGAACTTTTCCAAAACTCTGCTATTCAATGCCAATTGTTGTAACCAAATCCCATCTTTCACAGCATTGCTATAAAAATTTCCCAAACACAAAGTTCTCAATTGATTACAATACTTCGAGACATGCCTTAATCCATCTGTCGAAAACCCTTTAGACTTCTTAATCTTCAAACTCCTTAAATCCTTACCACGTGTTCTCGCCAATTTCTCGAGATCTTCATCATGAACAACCAGATGACGGATATGAAGTTCTTTCAAACACCTAAACTCGAGAGCTATCTGTTGGATCCATGGGGTGATTTGGACAGCATAATCATCTGTAACATTAAAGTTAGATGGACCTTTGAGTGTTAATGCCTCGATGAATGGGAATCTTCTACTTAAAGAGGCAGGGTTTGGGTAGTAAAGAGTGTGGACAGTTAGGCGCTTACGTGTAATGCCATGAATCTCAAAAAACTTACTGGAAACTAATGAAACAGAGTTTCGGTCCTCAACATTGTGTATATAAGGTATAACTAAGTCTAAAACTTGCTCCCCCACTTTGGTTTTTTCGGGCTTCGGTTTGGGAGTGTTTTTAGTTGGTGCCATAAACGTTTGGTTTGGTTTAAGGTTTCATGTTAAACTTTGAGTGAATTCCTTTCTTGAACCTCAAAGTACAACACTAAACCTGCAATAAATGAAATTAAACTAATAAGAAGAAATTTAACAGTAAGATGAAAATTGCTTTGTAGTTTGTACTTCGTAGGATTAGATATGTCATATTCGTTATGTGAAATTTTAAGAAGTTTTGAGATACTTTCAATCCATTAGCTTAGTACTTGAACTTACAAGTTACAACCATACTATGAATCCAAAAATATAAACAAACTAAAAATAAGGTACTTCTCTTTGGACATCGCAGTGTGAGGTACGTGCGCGTACATATATTGTATAAGCTGACTAACATCTTAACTAAACAGTAGATCGAAATTACTTAAACATCCAAAAGTTTGAATACCATCATGATTAGGATATCAAATAGCTGCATATTACCGGCCTTGCTTCACACGACAGTGTATATATATTCGTTATATTTACAAATATAAAGAAAACTATAATCTTTATTGACGAAGTAAGAGTGAACTAAGTTAGATATTATACTTCATATAGGGATTTATACAGGTGATCTAAAACTCCACTGAATTAAATTACGTGCTTTACATACGAAATTTTTACACTTAAATTCTATGAGTTCTAGCAATAAAATCATGCAAATTCATAATATAATCTTAGGGACAAACACTATACATGTATTCTTGTCGAATAACAAACAAAAAAAAACACATCTTAGAATTTAACTTATATACATATAGATTATGCATGCCCTCAGTTTAATGATAACAAACTCATAGTAAAAGAACATATATCTCGAGCATGAGTTATATTAAAAACACGTAAAAACTGACCTGCTTGTTACCTCAAACATCAAGTCGATCGCTCTATGAGTTTATCTTAAAGCAAGAATGTTAGTCGTATGTTTGATAGAGCCCAAGTATAGTTTGTATGGGCTAAGGCCTGAGTATTATTTGTTAGGGTTTGTACATTATATAAGTTTGATTTGGTGATTAATGAAGACTAGTTATAATTCTCGTGCACGCACAAGGTTTTTCTAAATTTATAAATATTGTATTTTTATTTATTAACAAAAATTAATTTTGTTTTATTTTTTAATATGGTTCTTAGTTTTGGGCTTTAATAATTTTTTTTACCGACGTAGTAAGTGGTCATGTTTATATTTTTAAAAAGTTTAATCACAAAACTTTATAAACCAAGTTAACTTACTATTTGTTGTGTTTTTAATTTGCATCGTTAATTTTGGTAAACTAATAGTTTAATCTTATGTTGGAATATTGATATTATTATTATTATTATTATTATTATTATTATTATTATTATTATTATTATTATTATTACTCCCTCCGTCCCATGATTATTGTCCACATTTGACTTTTGTAGTATTTTATTTTCAACTTTGACCGTAAATAATTTTCTTTGTGTTATATATTACTTGATGCAAAATATATAAAAGAATTAAGTTTTAAATGTACTTTTATTGGTATAATTTTTATCAAGTATTATATAACACAAATAAAAATATTTAAGGTTAAAGTTGTAAAATAAAGACTTCAAAAGTAACACTGGACAATAATTATGAGACGGAGGTATTATTATTATTATTTATTTATTTTATTTATTTATTTTTTTAGCTAAGTTTGTTTGTCTTAATTCGGAATGTTATCTTTTTCATAACCACTCATTTTCATATTCACTCATCTCTATAAGAGTGGGAGGTACGCTTGGTTGGAAGTGAGCCTCACAGTACCGTGGTTGGTACCAAAGGTTCTTGGCTGGTAAATGCCAGCCACTGCGGTTGCGTTTTTTTTTTTTTTTTTGCGCGCGTGTGTGGACCAAATGGCACCACTTTTTTTAGTGCCAAGGGTAACGACACAAAATGTGGTGTCAAAAGATTTGTGGTGTCATAGAGGGTTTTTGCTGACGTAGCAGCACTTTTGCAAACGGCACCAACTCAACGGCACCAGGGTACCCAGTGCTCTAATGGTTAAGATACATGTCATTACTACCGGTTGCAGAGCGACAACCCAGTTCTTCCTTGGTAATATCCATAAAATTATAACCAAACAAATAAACACAATTACTCAACACTGTATATTTCATCAAGCTATAACCACTAACAATAATCAGTTATACAAAGTTCTTGTAACAATTGCCATTTATATCAAATATTATCACTTATGCTAAAAATTGTCCCTAAAGACAATTGTCACTTGTACCAAATATTGAAAGCTGCTACTAAGGAGTACTTTTTACCAGACCAGATTACAGAAGTTGTTGTTCATTCTAACTAAGCATCTCGATAGCAGGTTGTCGGCATTGAAGTAAAGCCGATACTTTTGAGTAACACATTGAATGACCTTCAAGTTGTCCTGTAATAAGTTCTGGGATTTCACAACTTGGTCAATTTTTTGTGTGTGTACTTCCTGTGTTGACTGCATACGCTTCTGCTCAACTTTTTGATGATTGTCATCAATCTTTTGGCAGTCCAAAGGTCCTCGCATCCAAACCATTTCATGATTTTGTGAACAATTATTCAACCTGTAAAATGTGAAAAGATTCTTATATATATATATATATATATATATATATATATATATATATATATATATATATATATATATATATATATATATATAATTTGAACTCAAATTACACTTTAGGGTGTCAATCATAACCATTTTGACTTTTAAGGTCAACTGTTTGCCTTTTCTTTGGAATTAAATTACTTGTGTATCTCTCTGTGTACCATATAAACGATGAATATCTAATAATACATTTAAAACTCTTTTTTGATCCCATCATGCATTAGAATATGTTGCAAAGTAAATCAAATGAGTGACAGAATGCACACATGAAGTGATTATGCACATAATAACCGTAGTGCATACGCCACAAACGGAAAATAAGCTAATACCATTAAACTAATACCAGTCTTGACATACAACGCTAAACAAGTTATAATTTACAAGTCACAACCTCAATGTCTACAGCCTATAGCAAAATAAGCTAATATCAGTCTTGACAAACAAGTCATTTCAGTCTGTTATTTCTGGTGCTTACTCCTCTCTTAGCCATTTCCTCTTCACGCCATTACATCAACTTCTAACTTTCTTCCTATATTTGGTAACTTGTTGGAGACTTCCTTTTCGACTTGCTCCCTCCTATATTCAGAGGGTGATAGTAAGAAAGGTGGAAGCATATATTTAATTGACATTTAAAAATTGACAAATTTACTTTTCTGTAAATTATAAAGATTAACACATTCACGAAGTGCCTTGGAATCACTACACCAATTAGGACTTTTCGAGACTGAGCAAGTTGTCCCCAAAAGTGGCGTTTTGTCGTCTCTAAAACCTTTGGACACAACACGTTGTGCCAAAAAGTGTTGTCACCAAAGGTCCGTCTCCAAAAGTTTTTGGGACAAAATTTTATAACTTTTGGGGACAACGTGTAGGTCCTACAAAATTCCAACCAATATGTTTGACCAAGTGTGGGCCCGTATTTTTGGGGACGACGGACGTCATCTCTAAAGCTATTTTCATATTTTATTAATTTACAATATTTATTTATTATTTAAATATTAATAATTAAAATAATATTATTTAATTTTGGCGGGTTGACATTTGGCGACGACACCAACCCACTTCAAGGGACCACAATGTCGTCCCTAAAGGTGTCTGTGCAGCCAAAAAAAAATATTCCAGATTTTTTTCCGAAAATTTTTTCAGAAAAAAATCTACCAAAATCAAATCTTTAAATAACCCAAAACTAGGATACAAAATGCATCCGTCCACTTATTCATTCCAAACAAAGTCATGTAGCTATATAAAGATACCGACTTCATATAATTGTTGTTAAAATCAAGTTGTACCATTTAAACCATAAACACACACGTACACTTAAATTCAACATTTTTTAATGGCATCAATTGAAGGTACTGAGTGTCGTCGTTGAAGGCGAGCTATTGAATGCCAAGGATTCGTTTATGAAAGTCGCGGTGAGGTTAGGGAGGGCGAGAGATGCTAAGATTATTTGGGCAGCGTTGGAGAATAATGCTTATAAAAGTTTTTATATGGTTTCTAGTGAGATTGGTGATGATCGGCAGCTTTTAGGGTGCTCGTTTTCGTCTAATGGCAGGTTTCTTGCTACATGTTCTTTAACTGGAGTTGGTAAGATATGGAGCATGCAACCACAAGTAAATATGATTCATGTGACTTCATTAAATGGGGGCATACCGAACGAGCTACGGATATTACATGCAACTGCTTGTGCTAACCGCACTGCAAGATTATGGAACACACAAGGAACTTTGCTTAATACATACAAGGGTCATTTGGACCGCTTAGCTCGTGTTGCTTTCCATCCACCAGGCAAGTTTTTTGGTACAACTAGTTTTGATAACACATGGAGACTGTGGGATACTAAGACTAGCTAGTGAAGAGTTTCTTTATCAACAAGGTCATAGCCGAAGCGTGTATGGCTTGGCTTTTCACCCTGATGGCTCACTTGCAGTGTCTTGTAGGCTTGATGCGTTGGCTCATGTGTGAGAAGAAGCATTCTTGCTTTGGAAGATCATGCGAAGCCGGTTTTGGGTATTTATTAGCTTTTCACCAAATGGGTATTATTTAGTACCCTCTCCGTCCCAAATTTATTGTCCACTATTGACTTTTTTAGTCTTTCTTCATCAACTTTGACCTTAAATATTTTTGTGGGTGCTATATAATATTTGATGCAAAATATATAAATGGATTGTGTTTTAAGTGTACTTTTCAATGGTATAATTTTCGTCAAGTATTATATAATAAAAAATATATATTTATGGTCAAAGTTGAACCAGTTTGACTTTGAAAATTCAAACTGGACAATAATTTTGGGACGGAGGGAGTAACACGATGTGAAGATAATACTTGTAGATTTTGGGATTTGAGGAAGAACAGATGTTTGTACACAACTCCTGCCCATGCAAATCTTATTTCTCAAATTAAATTTGAGGGTCCGTTTGGTTTGTAAGTGGGTTTAAAATTAAATTTTGATTTGGCAATAGATTGAAAGAAAAGTAGGAGAGGGAAAATATATTATTATTTTTAATTAAATTAAATTTATAATTAAGACCAGAGTTTTATATATATACTTTATATAAATAATGAAAAGAAATATAAATAGTGGTGAAGAATAGCCAAAACGTGTGGTGCCAAATGAATTGTCATGTTATAACGTTGAATTTTTGTCAACAAATCCACATATTTAGAGTTGTATGGGTTTTGGGTCATCAATCCATTACTTGAATTCCATCTAGGTTCACCAAAGAACAAGTTATGCCTATGAATGTATTCCTTCAATCAAAACACCTCAAAACAAACGCCACCTGAGAGATACTTTTTGGTAAATGCTTCATATGATACGACTGCTAAGGTATGATCATCAACAGATTTTAAGCCCGTTGTGATTAAAATTTACTTTGTCTCTGTGAGTTCTAGGTTTGCTAAAATATGTGTATGGATATCCGTTGCTTAGTCTCTGAAATGCCCCTTTCCCGATTTGACCAAAATTTTAAAATTTTTACGCGGAAACGACATAATCAAAACTGGCCTGCTGTTACTCTTTTAACCATTAACAAAAATCTATAAATATTCATACCTTCAGGCTATTTTTAAATGAAACTCGACTCAATTACCTTCGAAACGACGGGTGGCACGACCTCTAATGACTCACAGATTAAAAGATATGATTTTTCTAACATGACCCATTTTCTGCACTACTTGCTGTCCCAAACACCCATTTTTCTACATATTCCTTTTATGCACTTTTGACCCATTTTCCCGAAAAACAACTTCTATAACTCGACAATTAACGAAACTTTCCAGAAATCATTGACATAACATATACTTCATTATCATAAACATTTGTGGTCTAAACAATCCTTGAAACGTACTTTAACAAGCGATGAGTGTTTTGCCAAACACCCCTTTTTGACCCGTTTTCAACTCAACTTAAATACAACTTGAGCATAGCTCATATACATACTTAAAACTGAACTTTGACACTACAAAGCAACTTTTACAAACCATTTACGAAACTTGGGGGTTCAACATTACTTCGAGCTCGGTATCTATCATAATTACTTGTCTACATTTTGACAATCACTTCCATTCGGTATTAGCCCCATGAGCTACTATCCGAGTCATCCTTTAAATCAATACAAACCTACAAAACGGTTAAACAACTAAACCGTAAGCATTACGCTTAGTAAGTAATAGACATAACAAGCTATCATATATGATTTATACACATTTGCATCATAAATCACACTTACTGGTCTAAGAGACTAGAATCATATAATCACTTGTTTTTCTTCTACATCAACATAAGCTTCACACATCCTCAATAACATCATAACTAAGCAAATCACTTCCTAGCTAGTTTAACCAACTAGCCTTACTATAATCTTAATCCAAGCACCCTAAAACTTAAGGCTTTTACATCCTTATCACAATCAAAATTTAGCACAAGGCACATAACACAAAATATGATAAACTCAATATAATCTCTTATTATAGTCAAATTACTTACCTTGCATCTAAGCTAATTTACCAAGAACACCATCATCATTCAAACCTTTGGTTCTTACTCAATAATCAACACAAGCACCTATTTTGACATTAATACAATACAATTAACAAGGATTAATACAACCCATCATCATCTCTAATCATCATATGATCATATCTTGATCACATGATGAAACCCCCACTTTAGTCAAATTAAACATAACCCATGAACACTTAAAACCTCATTAATTAGCTTAAAACATCATTTACCCAATTCCCCCAAATTGGGTACAGAAACCCTAATTCATAATTCACCAATTAAACTCAAATAAGAGTTTACTTACCTTGAAAGATCATTGCTAGGACTTATTCTTACATCAACACTCTTAATTCATCCCCAAAAGATCATCAAACTTTAGTCTTTCTTTTTCCCTCTATTTTCTTTATCCAAACCGACTAACACACACACACACACATACACTTATGGATAATAATGAAATATGTAGAACCTGGATATTTCTAGTCAACACTTTCTTCACAACAAAGATATTCCCCAAATGACACTTTTCGCCCCTTAAGTGCTATAACAATTTAGTCAAGATACTAGAACAAGTTGGTTCTAGTGCTAGTTTGAGGTTTTGGAAAGAATAATCCCTGCAGATTAGAACAAGTTGGTTTTAGTACCAGTTTTGGATTTTGGCAACTTAGGTCTCTCAAGTTCTCTTCTTTTATATTTGTGACACATAATACTTTCTAAAACTATTTACATAATATCTTGACTTATAGTTTGAGTGTTTGACTAACGGGTTTGACTTTTAATTTACCACAATTTGACTAACCAATCATATTAGACCTTCAAACATATAAAGTCTTGGTCAAACAATTTTAAGGCACTTTATCATTATTTAATACTTAAAAACCCGGTTTTGGGGTGTAACAGTCTCATAAAAGTTCTTTAACTAGGGTGTTTAGTATTGCCCGTAAGGTTTTGCAACAGAACAATAATACCGACCAAAGCAAAAAAAAAAGCCCGGCGATCTCAAGTTGATGCGAGTAGAGCCTTTGGTTGAAAAAAAATGAAAAAACTCTTAAAAAATGAAAATATCTCAAAGCATGTAAAATAAGATTATCACAATATTGTTACAAATTTTATAATAAGTAAGAATTGGTATATATGACGTTTAGGAGTTTGAACTAAACGTCAACATCTGGTAAAAAAAAAAATAAAAAAAGTTGCAGCGGGCGCTTTCTTCTCGTTTTGAACTAAAGGTCAATTTGCAACATTATTTTACCTAATAATTCCCTAAACTATATTAAATAAAATAAAATTAAAAAAAAGAACAAAAAACAAAAAAACCCGCTAACATTTAGGAGCATAAAAGGTTAATGTATGACGACACTTTGTCCATTCAGATTTTGGTTTGTAGATGAGTTTAGGAATAAGATTTGGATTTAGATTTAAATTTGGAATAACATTTAGATTTGAATTTGTTTTACGAGAGAGAAAATATTTATAAAATAAATAAATTATTATTATAATATATAGAAATTTATATTTAAAAATGTAATATTAATGAGAGGTTATAAATAATTTTCATATATAAAAAGAAAAAAAATGAGTGGTTGATATATTAAAAGGGCCCATCACTTTAGAAAGAAAAGATAAAACCCCTCTCAAGTCACATGACTTTTATACACTCCCTTATATTTAGGGTCCGTTTGGTTTATAGGTGGGTTTGTAATAGGATTTGGATTTGGTTAACGATTTAGATTTGATTTATGATTTCGAGAGAGAAAATATATTTAATTATTTATTAAATGCATTTTATAATAAAAAAATACTATCATTTAAAAATTTATATAAAAATGATATGTGAGAGTAGAAAGTGATGGGTCCCACGAGTTTTGTCAAAACCTTCCAATTTGATGTGGAATTAAGGTGCATTTTGGTTTGGGGTTTTGGTGTGGGTTAAGTTTGATGTGACTTTTAAAAATTGTTTGTTTATTGGGATTGATTTGAAAAATGAATATGATTCACTTAGATAAGGGAATCCATGATACCAGGGGTCATAGGTCGGTTTCATTATTTTATGTTTTGAAAAGTGAGCTATAAAACAAAAACAGAGCATTTTATCTCACAAAGGTGGTGGGATCTTTAATTTTTATTTTCTTTTCTCATCTTTTTATATTGTTTTAATTTTAATTTTATTATTTTCAAATTTATATAATAAGAGTTAATTTTATATAATTATTTATTTTCTCTCTCATACTTTTTTTATCAAAGCATTCCCAATCCAATTCTTATTCAATACCTATTTACAAACCAAACGGGCCCTAAATTTGATTCATTCTTTCATTCTTTTTATTAAAAAAAATGAACCAAACAACAAATTATTGTCACATCAAAATTAAAACCTATTCCAAAGTATCAAACCAAATGCACCCTTAGCATTTAAGTGAAACCCGTAGGCCCATCTTTTATACCAAACATCATTTTTAAAATGATGTCAAATCTAAATCCCATGCCAAATCCATCAAACAAACAGACCCTTATAATTGATAGTTTGATACACGGAGAAACTGATCTCTAATTTTCACTTCTGGTCCTTTACTTTGATTAAATTAAACAAAAACCCCAAGCTTATCAAATTCATCACTCAAAAAATCAGCACTACACACTCTCCGTGGCACAACACAGTTTCATTTAAAGATGTCCAACGAAGATTCATAGTTTCAATCGAAATGAACATCAACATGACAAAGACCCTAGAAGATCAAACAATCAAAGAGAAAATCCACACTATCCAACCCTCACATAACACGACAAACTCACCTGATATCAAGCATAGCAATGGGTAAAAACCCGACCACTACTAAGACCTCGACACAGAAACGCTATGACTACACATACAGATGCAGTGGTGTGACGATGATATGTAGGGATGTTTTACGGAGAAAACACTTTTCATGGTAAGACCCACAACACGTCAAAATTAAACACTTGACCCTTGTCGAGGTGATCAAAAGCTAGATGCGCACCACACCACCTACCGAACAATTTTGCAGATATAACCATTGAAACAAACATATCGAACAACCATGATCACCCAACCAACCACAGATCCCCCTTTTAAAGCGAAAGGCACTGATCCCTCCAAACCCTGTTTCGGCAATGCAACCGCGAGTTCCACAATCTATCACAATGAACCCTCCAAAGAATCAAGCGAATCTTCTGGTTTTTTTACCTGAAGTACAATTTCAGGTAGTAATTTGTTGTGTTACTGTTAGTGCCATGTGCGAACCAGGAAACAAAAACAAAACAAATTGACACTATTGGTTGTGGTACCAAGGATATGTAACCAAAGTGCATACCCACTCAACAAACACAGCAAAGCAAAACAGGAGGTGCATGATATACAACGGTAAACGAGTCAGTTTTACAAGTCACAACCTAATGACAAAACCTACAGTGAAACAAGCTACAAGTCATTCGAGATGCGCATTTTGAGTTTAAACATTTCTATCATCTCATTCTCTTTTTTCTTGGGCTTTAGACATTTCCTTTTCTTATATTTCGTCACTTGTTGGAGACCTCCTTCTCAACTTGGTCCTTCCTATACAAGTCATTAAAGATTAACAGATGTAGAGATTAACAAATTCAGAGGGTGATAGTAAGAAAGGCTGAAACATATATTTGACATTTAAAATCTGAGTGTTCATTTTTTCTGTCAATTATAAAGATTAAAAAAATCACGAAGTGCCTTGGAGTGTACTCAGCTCCTATAGTCATATCTTTGAAAGAGAAGAAATTAAGAAATTCAGAAGTTTGTATGTTTCTGCGCCTACCGTAAGTTGTTAAAAATAGTTCTACCTTGACCCAAATAGACAGTTACACGAGTTCAAACTTATATCATAAACTGAAGTGCAGTTTTGAAATTTTAATACAGAAGCCCCTTATTTGGTCTAACGGAAAACTCATAAAAAATCTAACTCAAGTTAAACAGATGATAGAATTTCACAATCACGATATTCCAAGACTACAAAAACTCTTATTAATAGGAAAAGAACAATAATTTTTGAGTAAACGACGAAGAAAATACATACCAGTGTTTCAAAGTTCAAACTCAGGACGAGTGAGTGCCAAAACAGGAAGATGACTGCTGTAACCGCAAACATACCTTAGAGAAGGCATATTAAACACAGAGCTCACAATAGCTTGTTTGCTAAAAGGGCAACCTCTTAATTTCAGCTTTCTTAATCTTGGACACCCTTCGGATAACTTCACAAGTCCGGCATTAGAATTTCCTATAAGAGTGAGAGACAAAGACCTCAAATTAGCACCATAATTCGCGATATAATCCAATCCCACATCCGTCAATCCTCCATCCCAAATATCTAGCCTTTCAAGTTTGGTACAACCCATTAGCATAGCCCGAATCCCATTGTCTAGCAGTGTCTCATCTTTCTTACTCAACCATATACGGAAGTTACGGAGATTCTTCAAATGAGTTCCCACAAACTCGAGAGCTTCATTTGAAATATCTTCGAGTCTAACCTCTAAACACTCCAAATTAGTACACCCTTTTACCAGATCAATTAGTCCCACGTTGGTCACAAGCCCAAAATGGGTAAGTTTGCGCAATTTCTTGCAAAACTTACCAATAACTTGCAATCCCCTGTCTCCACATTGATCCTCAGTATATAGAACTTCCAAATTGGGACAGTTGTTAAACAATAAACACTGGCACGCATTATCCAAGTCCAAAATTGCAACTTTCAATTTCCTTAAATGATTCAGGAAAGGGAGTACTACAGAGTATCGAGTTACTGGCAAACCCTCTATACTTATAGAACGCATATTTGGGGGAAACTGGAAATCAACAAGGTCACTCTCCACATCCCAATTATCTCCAGAAAAATGTTCCAACCTAACAGCATATCTAAAGGCATCTCCTAGTTTACTTAGATAGCACTCTCTTATCTTCAACGATATTAATGACTTACAACAGTTTTTTGCAAGAAGTGTAAAATCTTCTGCAGGAGAACTAAACGTATCCGTAACATGTAACCTTTCCAAAACCGTGTTATTCAATGCCAATTGATGTAACCAAATCCCATCCTTGACGCCAATAAGAGAATAATATTTCACACACAAAATTCTCAATTGGTTACAATACTTAGAGACATGCCTTAATCCATCCGTAGAAAACCCTATAGACTTACTAACCTTCAAAATCCTTAAATCATTACCTCGTGTTCTCGCCAATGTTTCGAGGTCTTCATCATGAACAACCAGACGACGGATATGAAGTTCTTTCAAACACCTAAACTCGAGAGCTAATTGTTGGATCCATGGGGTGATTCGGATACCATGAAAATAATATTGATTATAATCAAATGGGGGACCTTTAAGTGTTAACGACTCGATGAATGGGAATCTTTTACTTAAACGAAAAGGGTTGGAGTAATGTGTGTGGACAGTTACACGCTTACGCGTAATACCATCAATCTCATAAAACTTACGGGAAACTAAGGAAACGGAGTTTCGGTCATCAACATTGTGTATATAAGGTATAACTAAGTCTATCACTTCCTCCCCCATGTTGGTTCTTTCGAGCTTACATTTGGTGGGTGCCATTAAGGTTTGGTTTGGTTTAAGGTTTCAAAATTCAACTAACTAACTAACACTAAAAAACACTTATAATCTTCTTAACTATTCCAATAGCCTATAATCAAAATGCCTTTTTGGTCTTATAACAATCAATAGCATAGCAGAATCACAACCCAACAAACTAGTCATCAAATTACAACATTTAATTCACTCAGACATTTTATCAAACAGTTGGTGTGCAACACACAAACGACCCAAAACCAGGCTTCGTACCAATGCAATTCTTGAAAGTCAACGAGATCAGATTATGGAAAATGATGGCTGATTCTTATGGGGTTTTTGTGACAGATAATTGTGCGTGTTTTTTTTGATGGTGTAATTAGTGTGTGTCTGTGTATGAAGGGCTTTTTGTCAATTGAAAAGCAAGTGGTGTTTTTTTTTTTACCATAAATAAACTAGAAACTAGAAATGTAGTGGTAATTAAAAGTTAGAGTTAATTTTATAAATGGTCCTTGTGGTCTGTCGGGTTTATCAAAAATAGTATCTAAACTTTATTTTTAATAGGTTTGGTCCATGTGGTTGTGACTTGTATCATGTTTGGTCCCTGAGACTAACTGTCGTTAGTTTTTTCCGTTTTCTAACGAACGTTAGCAACAAACATTTGCAACGTTAATCTTTTATACTAATGACCGTTTATACTTAACTTTAAATTTTAGTTTTATTTTTTTTGTCCAAATATATTTATACATGTTTTTGTACACATATTTTTATGCACATATTTTTATACACGTTTTTTTACACACATTTTTATACACACCTTTTTATACATGTTTTTATACACGTTTTTATATGCACGTTTTTATACACATATTTTTATACACGTATTTATACACACGTTTTTACACACGTTTTTATACACACCTTCATGTTTTTAAATACACGTTTTTATACATACATTTTTATGCACATATTTACATACACATTTTTATACACGTTTTTATAGACATTTTATACACGTTTTTATATACACATTTTAATACACATATTTTTATATACATTTTTATACACACATTTTTATACACACGTGTATAAATATGTGTATACAAATGTGTGTATAAATGCATGTATAAAAATATTTGTATAAATGTGTATGTATAAATGTGTGTATAAAAACTTGTATTAAAAGATATGTATAAATATGTATATAAAATTATGTGCATAAATGTGTGTATAAAAATGAGTGTATAAAAACGTGTATAAAAATATTTGTATAAAAACATGTATAAAAATATTTGTATAAAAACGTGGTTTCATATAATTGTTTTTGGCTTAGCTCATTGATCAATAGTTTTTTTTTTTTTTTTTTTTTTTTTTTTTTTTTTTTTTTTTAACGACAGTTTCTTTAAACTAGCAAAATGCTAAACAAGACAACAAAAAACAACATATTACAAACGAGGGAAAAAGAGAATTGCATGGGTTTGGTAAACCAATTTATCTAGTTAAAGGATGTTTTACCTAGTCGATGTTGTTTAGAAAGGGTTGTATGCGCTACCGCACCAAAAGTTTTTGAAGAATACCCATTTGTTTCTATAGTGTCATAAATGCCAAAGGGTTATATGCGCTACCGCACCAAAACTTTTTGAAGAACTTATAGCATCTCTCATGCATAGGTCTTTAAGAGTATTAGGTACCCTGTCCCATTGGTGGTGTTGTGAGGAAATTTGGTGCCACATCAACACCTTTTCTCATAATACTAAAAATCAATGCAACACCAAAAACACCCACTCATTTAAACTTTCAAATCTTCAATTATTTTGTTAAACTAAATCAGACATTTTTTTGTATGTATAAACGTTACATACAAAAAATGCTGCTATCAATGGTTACTCGGATATCGGAAACCCGAATTTATTTTTGTCTTTTTGTTATTTTGAGACATACCGGCTCATATAACTTTATTATAATATACTAAACTTATATAAGTCCGTAAGTTTTAAAATAAGCTAAAAAAATGAAATTATGTAATATGAGATGAAATTAAATAAGCTAATAATCTTTACATATAAAGTCAAATTAAAAAAATAAAAAAAAATAAAAAATGCCAACATTGAAAATGCTCTAACACGAAAACTAATACTACACTTTGATATGAACATAACCCATTTGCAAAAAAAACAAGAAAGAACCTTCCTAATTACCTAAACTTATACTCCGTACTTGCGATCAAGAAGTGGTTGAAGCAATGAACCCTTCCCCTACACAAAACAAAAGGCACCGTCAAATGTGGTCCTCCGCCAAAGTTAATAAATGAAGGCCCGGGTAAAGAAACCCAATTCACTACAGTATTTATTTACTCGTATTTTGCTTGGACCGGTGTTTTGGACCATATTCACTAGTATTTTTTTATTTGGGTTTTTGGACCCTATTCACCTATTTGAACTTCTTCATCTCTTTCAGACCATCTGCGAACCCTTGTTATAAATTGCGAACCCCTAATTTTGAACTTTTAAATTTAACATTTTCTTTTTGTAGTGCTACTAGATTTCCCAATTCATAAAGCTGGTAACATATGGAGCATGCATCCATCAGGAACTTTGCTTAATACATAAAAGGGTCATTTGGACCGCGTAGCTCGTGTTTCTTTCCATCCATCAGGCAAGTATTTGGGTACAACTAGTTTTGATTACACATGAAGATTGTGGGATACTGAGACGGGTGAAGAGTTGCTTTATCAAGAAGGTCATAGCCGAAGTGTGTATGGTTTGGCTGTTCACCTTGATGGCTGGCTCACTCAATGGCGGAACTTGAACATTTATTTTGGGGAGGGGGGATTTAATTTGGGAAGGCCAAATCATAAATTTATTTGTATTATCAACTAAATTACCCCTAAAACCTATAAAATTTACACTAGTCGTCGCAACTTTTGGGATACTTTTTGGTAACTGCTTCATAAGATATGACTGCTAAGGTATGGTCATCAACAAATTGTAAGCCCGTCAAGGTCCTTTCTGGTCACGAATCTAAAGTGACACCTGTAGATGTAGCCGCAGATGGACAAAGTATTGCCACTGTTTCTTATGACAGGACAATAGAGCGATGGTCAGCCAAAAATGTTGAAAGAGAGAGCGATATATATAGCTGACAGCAAACCAAAGTGATCACTAGGCGAAACACGTAGCTCAACCTTTTTCCCATCTTCCTTTAGCTTCTCTTGTTCCCTCTAAAGGGATTCCAACAATAATAATTGTTTTTAATCCACTCGTAAAAGTATGCATTGCGAGGCCACGTCGGTTGGTCCTTACTGTCGTTACTTTTGTGCTTATTGCAATCTTTGCGCTGACTGTCTTTCTCTTGGCGAATACCAAGTCCCGCCATGACCTCACGTTCAAGAAACACTACTCTCACTCATTTGGATACATTGTCTCAATGGTTAGTTTGCTGTATGCCACATTAACTGGAGGATATCTAATGCTGGACTACCTCTTTGCCCGCAAATAACTGGGATTCCCATACTACATCAAGTTCCTACGCAGCTAATTTACTTTATGCTTCTGATAATCTTCGAGACTTTGGATGGGCGGCTTTAGTTTTTGTACTTGGGTGCTTGGCATGCTTAGTCTCTGCTAGACACTAGTTAATTTCTAAAATGCAGCAACAACAATAGCAGCAAAATAAACACTAGACTAAAAAAAATCCAACTCTCCTTCGAGCAACCATAGACTATAGTATTTTCTTATGTTTCCACCTTTCTTGCTGGGTCAAAATGGGTAGGTTTTTTCAGCACACATCAAAGTGGGTTAGACCGACACATAAACACTTGAGTATCTCTCTGTGTATCATATAAATGATGAATATCTAATACACATTTTAAAACTCTTTTTTGATCCCATCATGCATTAATATGTTGCAAAGTAAATCACATGAGTGACAGAATGCACACATAGGTGATTATGCCCATAATAACGGTAGTGCATATCCACTCGATCGACAAGCACTACACCAGTTTAAATATTTCTGCAAGTTCGTCTGGATAACCACCAACGAAACAAGAGGTGCATGACATACAAGTTTTACTACAATCTATAGCGAAATAAGCTAATATCGGTCTTGACAAAAAAGTCATTCCAGAGGGTGATACTAAGAAAGGTGGAAACGTATACTTCCATTTTGACTTGCCCCTTCCTATATGAGCACTAAAGATTAACAAATTCAGAGGGTGATAGTAAGAAAGGTGGAAGCATATATTTAATTGACATTTAAAAGCTGACAAAATTCTTTCTCTCAATTATAAAGATTAACAAATTCACAAAGTGCTTTGGAATGTACACAGCTCATATATATTTGTGTCGTACGTTTACTGGTGATTTCCGACTATATTTTCCTGTGTCTTTTAACTAATTTCATTAGCTTTCGGTTTCCATATGTGTTGTTTATCCACCCCACTCTAAGTGTGGATGACAATACAATCACCATCCACCAGTATGGTGCTACAACTATGATCAAGTAGTGCACAACACACAACCACAACTCACTAACCAAACACACAACCACGACTTACTAACCAAACTGTTGTGATAACTCATTCTAACAGATGATAGAAAGCATGCAATCAATAGGATTTCACAATCACGATATTCCAAGACTACAAAAACTCCAAAAATAAGACACCCTTATCAAAAGAAAGTAATAAAAGCCAATATTACGAGTAATAGGAAACGAACAATAATTTGGAAGTAAATAACAAAGAGCTTACATACCAATTTCAAAGCTGAAACTCTGGACGAATGAGAACCGAAACAGTATGATCACTATTGTAAAGCCAAACATACCTTAGAGAAGGTATATTAAACACAGAATGGGTAACAACTTGCTCGCTAAAGAGACAACGTCTCAATTTTAGCTTTCTTAATTTTAGGCACCCTTCTGATAACTTCACAATTCCTGCATCAGAATTTCCTATATCAGTAAGAGATAGAGACCGCAAATTAGCACCATACTTCCCGATATATTCCAAACCCACATCCGTCAATCCTTCATGCCAGTGAATGATACCTAGCCTTTCGAGTTTGTTGCAACCCATTAGCATAGCTCTAACCCCATTGTCTAGCGGTAAATCTGATATGCCATCTTCCTTAGTCAACCATATACTGAAATCACGAAGATTCTTTAAGTGAGTTCCTACACACTCGAGAGCTTCATTTGAAATATCAGTAAGGATAACATCTAAACACTCTAAATTAGTACATTCTTTTATTAAAGCAATCAATCCCACTTCGGTCACAAGCCCATTAAGGCTAAGTTTGCACAATTTCTTGCAAAACTGACCAATAACTTGCAATCCCCTGTCTCCACATATTTCCTCGGTATATAGAACTTCCAAATTGGGACACCTCTTAAACAATAAACACTTACACATGAACCTTGAAGATACAAGTTTCAATTTCTTTATCTGATTCAGAAATGGGAGTACAGTTGTATGTCCAATTGTTGGTAAATCTTTCACACTTTATGAATGCATATTTCGGGGAAACTGGAAACCAACAAGCTCACTCTCCTGATCATAAATATCCCCACGAAAATGTTCCAATCTAACAGCATATCTAAAGGCATCTCTTAGTTTACTTAGATAGCACTCTCCAATCTTTAACGAAATTAAAGAGTTACAACAGTTTTTTGCAAGAAGTGTAAGAGCTTCTGCGTCAGAAATATCCGAATTCTTAAAATGGAACTTTTCCAAAACTCTGCTATTCAATGCCAATTGTTGTAACCAAATCCCATCTTTCACAGCATTGCTATAAAAATTTTGTAACATCCCAATTTTTAAATAAAGTAGTAACGAATATATCTATTATTTTAGTGGAATGAATAGAAATGTCCCACTTTGACGATATCAATAATATAGTTAGTGGAGACTTGCAATGTAATAATAGATGATAAACTTGGACAAATATTACAAGACATTATACAACAAGGGGTTAAATGGGGCAAGAGTTAAAGTTTATAGAAAAGACTAATGTGCCCTTTTAGCCTTATCTTATACAAGTCGGTAAAAGATAAATATATACTCCCTCCTTATCCATTATCACGACAAAAAAAAAGACAGGAGTATTACTCCCTCCTTCCCATTCGATTGATAAGAAAAAAATAAAAGAACAACAAGGTTTCTTCACCTTGAAGATCATAACAATTTCACAAGATTAACAAGAAGCAATCAAGAATCAAGCATGGGTAACAAAGCTTATGATGTTATCAAGATTTATGGAGCTTCAAAGGATTCTTATAATTTTCTTTAAATCCAAGTAAGTGATTATAAATGTTTAAACATGAATACAAGTTATGAGGTTATGATTGTTAAGTGATTTACATGGTTATATGATGAATTAGTGAATTATGATTCAAGAGGTGATTGAATGATAGTGGGTTTATGATGGGATTATGTTAGTGATCATGTTATGATATTTAGGAGGTGTTTATGATGTATTTAGAAGCTAATCCAAACACCCCTTTAATGAGATTTTGAGTTATTTGATGCTAAACAAGTTGCTGAAATTTTCAGCAGTGATTAGTTGTGTTTGAAAAATCATATAAAATTGATAGTAGCTCGTATTGAATCATGGCTGGACTTTCTGGAAAGCGTAGGGTGTCTACTTCAGTTCCTATGTTTTAAGTTTTGGCTGATTAAGTGGTTAAAGTGGTCAGAATTGTGTTTTACTGCAGCAAGGTCAGATTATAAAACGTGCAGCAAACCGAACTTTAGAAATTCATATAAAATCAACCGTAGCTCCGTTAGGAGCGTGCCATACCTTTTCGGAAAGGGAAAATAGTCTACTTTCATGAAAAATTAGCCTCATGACCTGGTTATGTAGTTAAGTCGGTCAAAATGATGTGTTTATACGCTACTGCAAAAAAATCAGCAAACACTTAGTTAAGTGTTTTGATAATTACAACATGATAAGATGTTTTTTGCAAGTCCCGGGTGATTATAGGCTATGATAGCTTATGTTCTCAGCCAATATGATTATAATTCATGTTATGAAACTATAGAACCAAATGACAAGACTTGGTTAGCTTAGCTCGAGTTCGCGAGCATAGTAATTCATGTTTGGCGACATTTATGCCATAACTAGTTTATGAGTTTATGAATTATAGTTAGATTATTTGTGCTTAGTTGCACTTATATTTGGACTATCATGTTATATTCATGCCTAGTTGTTACGTGTTAACATTATACGTATGCATCTATCATGATATAGGTGTTCAAGGCATATTCAGAATCATTCATCCTGCATTATACGGCCCAGGTGAGTAACGGATTTTCAGTTAACATGTTTAGTAGATTAAGCGTGTTTAGTATATATATGCCTTGCTATATCTCAAGTACTATGCAAGTTATGTATCATGTTGACCCGTGAGGTCATATTAGTATCATGTTGACCCGTGAGGTCATATTAGTATCATGTTGACCCGTGTGGTCATATTCAGTGTCATGTTGACCCGTGTGGTCATGTTCAGTATCATGTTGACCCGTGTGGTCATCGTTAGTATCATGTCGACCCGTGAGGTCATATTAGTATCATGTTGACCCGTGAGGTCATATTAGTATCAAGTTGACCCGTTGGGTTATATTAAATATCATGTTGACATGTTTGGTCATATTAAGTATCAAGTTGACCCGTTGGGTTATATTAACTATCATGTTGACCTGTTGGTCAAATTTAGTATCAAGTTGACCCGTTGGGCCATATTTAGTATCATGTTGACATGTTTGGTCATATGAAGCATCAAGTTGACCCAAGTTGACCCGTTTGGTCATATTCAACTGTCATGTTGATCTGTTTGTCATATTAATTGTCATGTTGACCTGTTTGGTCATATTAAATGTCATGTTAATCCGTTTGGTCATATTCAACTGTCATGTTGATCTGTTTGGTCATATTCATTATCATGTTGACCTGTTTGGCCATATTCAGTATAAAGTAGACCTGATTGGTCTTATTCAGTAGTATGTCGTGGCTCAACCTCGGTATATGCCATAGCGATAGCGATCTCAACATTATACTTATAGTAGTTCAGCTTTATATTATAGTACAGCTGTAGTATATTAAGTTATATCTCAGCCTTGTTTTATGTTATAGTACAATTTTAGTAATTAATTCAGTTTTAGTATCATGTCTTAGTTTAACCTTATGACCATATTATTGCTCAGTTTCTATATTCAGCTTGGTCTCAGCTCTAGCTCAGCTTAGTATCATGTTGTAGTCAAGCACAAGTATTTAGCTTAATCTTAATTTATACATGAATGTTAGATGCGTTTAGTAATGTGTGCAAGGTGCTTTATGCACTTTTGGCCTGCGATGCATTATATATGCATGTCATTCTATAAGTATATAGTCAGTTATGTGATCACACATGTGTTCCAGACAATGTTGGGACTTAGACCTCCTTAGTGGAGAATCGAGCCTTAGAATATTAAATGTTCCAAAATCGAAACTCAGACATCCTGTATGGATGGTTAACATGTTTATATGGCTCGTCAGCTATGTATTCAGTCAGTTATGCATTCAGTCAGTATGTGCTTATGCACTCAGCCAGTATAGTACTATAAGTACTCAGCCAGTATGTGCTTATGCACTCAGCCAGTATAGTACTATAAGTACTCAGCCAGTATGTGCTTATGCACTCAGTTAGTATATGTTTTACACACTCAGTATGCTTATGTACTCGGTCAGTAACATGGTGTATCATGTATTTAATCAGTTATTGTCGTGCTTATGCACTTAGTCAATATTATGATTCATGTAGTCAGAATAGTACTATATATACTTATTCAGCATCATGCTTATGTTCAGTTCATGCTTATGTTCAGTTTATGATTTAATACAGTTCCGTTATCTCACTAAGTCTTATAGACTTACCGTTCTCAGTTTATATTTTTGTAGGTATGCAAGATGAGACCATGTACATGCTAAATTGGGCATAATGGGTTAAAATGGTGTAGCTCGCGGGTTAGGTAACGAGCTTCTCATGTCCATCATTTGTTATCAGTTTGGAATGCCCCTAAATCAAGAACCAGCTTCTTTACCAAGTTTAAAAAGTCACTGTTATGTATTTTGCAAGTTTAGTATTTTAACGGGACGTTTGGAATAAACCCGGATGATGATGAAAATACGCTTCCGCTAGTTTTATCAATGTATACAGTTTACAGATTTATTAAAAAAAAAAAAAATCTGGGCGTTTCAAATTTCCCAAACACAAAGTTCTCAATTGATTACAATACTTCGAGACATGCCTTAATCCATCTGTCGAAAACCCTTTAGACTTCTTAATCTTCAAACTCCTTAAATCCTTACCACGTGTTCTCGCCAATTTCTCGAGATCTTCATCATGAACAACCAGATGACGGATATGAAGTTCTTTCAAACACCTAAACTCGAGAGCTAATTGTTGGATCCATGGGGTGATTTGGACAACATAATCATCTGTAACATTAAAGTTAGATGGACCTTTGAGTGTTAATGCCTCGATGAATGGGAATCTTCTACTTAAAGAGGCAGGGTTTGGGTAGTAAAGAGTGTGGACAGTTAAGCGCTTACGTGTAATGCCATCAATCTCAAAAAACTTACTGGAAACTAATGAAACAGAGTTTCGGTCCTCAACATTGTGTATATAAGGTATAACTAAGTCTAAAACTTGCTCCCCCACTTTGGTTTTTTCGGGCTTCGGTTTGGGAGTGTTTTTAGTTGGTGCCATTAACGTTTGGTTTGGTTTAAGGTTTCATGTTAAACTTTGAGTGAATTCCTTTCTTGAACCTCAAAGTACAACACTAAACCTGCAATAAATGAAATTAAACTAATAAGAAGAAATTTAACAGTAAGATGAAAATTGCTTTGTAGTTTGTACTTCGTAGGATTAGATACGTCATATTCGTTATGTGAAATTTTAAGAAGTTTTGAGACACTTTCAATCCATTAGCTTAGTACTTGAACTTACAAGTTACAACCATACTATGAATCCAAAAATATAAACAAACTAAAAATAAGGTACTTCTCTTTGGACATCGCAGTGTGAGGTACGTGCGCCTACATATATTGTATAAGCTGACTAACATCTTAACTAAGCAGTAGATCCAAATTACTTAAACATCCAAAAGTTTGAATACCATCATGATTAGGATATCAAATAGCTGCATATTACCGGCCTTGCTTCACACGACAGTGTATATATATTTGTTATATTTACAAATATAAAGAAAACTATGATCTTTATTGACGAAGTAAGAGTGAACTAAGTTAGATATTATACTTCATATAGGGATTTATACAGGTGATCTAAAACTCCGCTGAATTAAATTACGTGCTTTATATACGAAATTTTTACACTTAAATTCTATGAGTTCTAGCAATAAAATCATGCAAATTCATAATATAATCTTAGGGACAAACACTATACATGTATTCTTGTCGAATAACAAAAAAAAAAAAAAAAAAAAAAAAAAAAAACACATCTTAGAATTTAACTTATATACATATAGATTGTGCATGCCCTCAGTTTAATGATAACAAACTCATAGTTAAAGAACATATATATATATATCTGATATCTCGATCATGAGTTATATTAAAAACACGTAAAAACTGACCTGCTTGTTACCTCAAACATCAAGTCGATCGATCTCTTTGCTTTTTGCTCTATGAGTTTATCTTAAAGCAAGAATGTTAGTCGTATGTTTGATAGAGCCCAAGTATAGTTTGTATGGGCTAAGGCCAGAGTATTATTTGTTAGGGTTTGTACATTATATAAGTTTTATTTGGTGATTAATGAAGACTAGTTATAATTCTCGTGCACGCACGAGGTTTTTTCTAATTTTCTAAATAATGTATTTTTATTTATTAACAAAAATTAATTTTATTTTATTTTAAAATATGGTTCTTAGTTTTGGGCTTTAATAATTTTTTTACCGACGTAGTAAGTGGTCATGTTTATATTTTTAAAAAGTTAATCACAAAACTTTATAAACCAAGTTAACTTACTATTTGTTGTGTTTTTAATTTGCAATGTTAATTTTGGTAAACTAATAGTTTAATCTTATGTTGGAATATTGATGATTGTGTTACTATTGTTAGTTCAGCTATTATGACATTTTATTACGTTTTTGTAGACAATAAAAAACATTATTATGAAATGTTTATAAATTTGTCAGCTTTTCAATTTTAAATATAAATTTTCAACGTAAGAACATTTACTTATGATTTTTGTTTTTGTGTATTTTGTATGTTTGGCTAAAATTATGTTCAGCGCATTTGGTTGCTTTAAAGTTTAAACCAATATAATATCGTGCGTTTTTTATTTATTTATTGTTGCCCTTGTGGGATTTTTTTTAGACCATAGTGATAATTCAAACTTAAATATTTGTACCTATACTTTAGCTTATTATTATTATTATTATTATTATTATTATTATTATTATTATTATTATTATTATTATTATTATTATTATTATTATTATTATTATTATTATTATTATTATTATTATTATTATTATTTTTTATTTTTATTTTTTTTATCAACAACACTTTTATTATTATTATTATTATTATTATTATTATTATTATTATTATTATTATTATTATTTATTTATTTATTTATTTATTTTTTGAGCTATGTTGTGTTTGTCTTAATTCGGAATGTTATCTTTTTCATAACCACTCATTTTCATATTCACTCATCTCTATAAGAGTGGGAGGTACGCTTGGTTGGAAGTGAGCCTCACAGTACCGTGGTTGGTGTCAAAGGTTCTTGGTTGGTAAATGCCAGCCACTGCGGTTGCTTTTTTTTTTTTTTTTTTTTTTTTTTTTTTTTTTTTTGCGTGCGCTTGTATGGACCCAATGGCACCACTTTTTTTAGTGCCAAGGTAACGACACAAAATGTGGTGTCAAAAGATTTGTGGTGTCATAGAGGGTTTTTGCTGACGTAGCAGCACTTTTGCAAACGGCACCAGGGTACCCAGTGCTCTAATGGTTAAGATACATGTCATTACTACCGGTTGCAGAGCGACAGCCTAGTTCTTCCTTGGTAATATCCATAAAATTATAACCAAACAAATAAACACAATTACTCAACACCGTATATTTCATCAAGCTATAACCACTAACAATAATCAGTTATACAAAGTTCTTGTAACAATTGCCATTTATATCAAATATTATCACTTATGCTAAAAATTGTCCCTAAAGACTGTAACACCCCCAATTCATGGTTGCAGCGGAATTCGAACTGGGTGTTACTCGACGGCACAATAGTCACAATAATAGAAAACGAACTCCAATTGAGTCGTTTTAAAAGATTTATCATTCAAATTGTATAAATATCAGAGATTACAAAATGAGGTCCCAAATGGTTCTATGTTTACAATGTATAATAAATGAGTTTTTGAATGATAATAAAATTTATAGCCCTCTTGAGTATCCGTGCCCTTCCGTGCCATCCTTGATCGTCATGAACCTGAAATACATGCTTGAGAGGTCAACACAAAGGTTGAGTGATATTCAAAGAGTTTGTTTAATGTTTGAACACAATGTGTTGGTAGTTAAATCGTTTGAACACAATAATCGTAGTGTGAGCTATAGACTCACACCAATGTTTGGCAACAAAACAGGTAGGCTACGTTATTATACGCCCATAAAATGTATTATACACTAAGCTTATGACACCATAACGTTAACGTGTACCAATATCGATCGGCAGATTTATCCCGGTAGGTACTTTGCTAACATACCTAAATCTCAAATATTAATGCATTTGTTTGAACTTAGTCAATACAAATGGGATTCGTCAATCCCAATAGGCCTATGCACAATATTTGCGCTCACTATTGCTAGTGATTAAATGGTTCATAATAAGGGATCTCGGTTTAGCAAGGTTGGTACTTAGTGATAATAAAACAATCAGGCAAGCAAACAATTTAGAAACATTGTGCTCGGTTAAAATAGCATGTATTCCCCCCAAGGGTTTGTAAAACATTGAAGTAATGTAAAGTGGGGCTATGAACTCACCTTAAGTAAGATAGCAAGTAATGAATGTAACGGTTGAATCGTGAAGGTTTCTACGAGCAACCTATAATAGAATGTTGTGACTTAGGATCGGAGTAAAGAATATGAAGTAGTGCCTATATATATATATATCTTGCATTTAGCCCATGATGTGGTATGATTTATAATGTAAGTCTTTGAAAGAAAAGATTCATGAACATGTATGTTTTGTATATCGTTTACTACCGTTCGGGCCGACATAATTCAGAAGTCATGTTAGTAAGTGTTCGAGGAGCCAGGACACTTTAACTCGTAAATCCACAACTCAACTCGACGGCTTACATAATGAACTCCTCACATGAGGCTCCCTACTATTGTAGTAGTTGATAAAGTATAAGTTTTGATCCGAAAAGTTACATGTCCGATATTTGAATAAACTTAGGAAAGTTTATTAGTACATGAAGATTGTTATTAGGGGTAGTTTCATAAGTTTTGTATGACCATTTTCTCTTTGTAATATCTCATGGTTCCTTTAGATGAAGTAGATCCAAGTTGCTTGTTCAAGTTATCGCCAATACTTTGTTTCATGTTTTCGCCTAAGTAATCTTACATGGTCATTTCGTCATGGCCTAGCCATGACCTTTGGTCCTTGTTCCAAGGTCATGAGACTCAACCTTGGCTCTAGCCATGGTTGTGGTCTTGATTATAGGTCATAAGACCTCTTGTTCCTTTTAAAGTATAAGCATAATATAGTGACTTGTATATATGTAAATAGCTGTTAAGAAATTGTGAAATATCTTACTCAGAAAGTGTTTTCAAGGCTCGAGCCTCTTTGTTCCTGAACGAAAACGTCGTTCCGGACAACTTTCGTGTTTTAACTTTTTGATGAATCGGACCAGAAGTGGGACTTTCAAAAAGTCAGAATGCGATTCAGTAAGGTTTAGGCAGTTTTGCCGGAAATCTTTGGTAACTTCAAATGGGCGTAACTTTTGACTCGTATACTCGTTTTAGGTGGTTCAAATTGCTACGGTTTCCTTGTTAAGTCCTCTACTGTAATATGTAATAATCCAATATCATATTTTTGCCATTTTGATCAGGTCTTACCAAGAAATTCACTAGTTTGCTTGTTTTAGTAACTTGTTTTAACAATCAATAACAATAACTTGTTTTGATCATTTTTATACATCATGGACATGATAACAAGACAATATATAGCACAAATAATATGTAAATAACATGAACATGATTATTTAACAAGAATCTGTTAGAATATGGACATTATTTTAGTAGACGTATGTTAGGATCGAACTCGAGATCACGGGATTGCACACAATACGTATGAAGAGAAAAAGGAATAATTATTTATAAAATGTTATAATTAATTATTAAACACAAAACAAATAAATAATAATTAGTATTATTGATTAATGACTAATTAATTATTAAACGAAGATTAGGAAAGTAATTACTAGACAAAACATGGAAACAAGAGAAGGTTCCGGAATCCCCTAAGGGAGTCTTACACCAATCGGCCAAAGGAAGGTTCTAACCTCCTTATGTGCCTTGTGCTCCAAGTATTGTGTAGTATATAAGCAAACCCAAGATGTAGGTTTTTCTCATAACTTGTACACACACACATCTTGGTGTTTTCTTCTCTTTTCTTTTCTTTGATCGATTCTTATTAAACAAACCCATAGGGTTTCGATTTTCATAAGATAAAAAAAGGTTTTGTGTTTTATTACTTGCATAAACTTTTTCTTGAATTAGTACGTGTGTACAAGAACGTGATTCAAACACATTATTGTTTGATTCTTGGATTGAATTACAAAAAGGTAAGGGGTAATTCTTATAATCCTTATAAACCCTAATTAGGGTTCTTGGTTCCGAAAGATTGCATTGATTCTTGTTCGGGCTAGAATCACAAAGGTATGTTTACTATTTAAATAATTGATTAATTAATTACATGTTATTCGATCTATTATAATTGCTTCCGCTCATGCTCACTTTGATGTACTTGGTTTATTTATATGAAGGTCATGATATAATAATTTCAACAGTGGCATCTAGAGCCAGGTTATAATGTGTAATTAATTATCGCAACGCATAAAAATTGGATTTTGATTCGTATAGTTACATGTTTTTTTTTAGGGTTTATGTTTTTATCCCTAACCCTAATTTTGGGTCGAATGACCTAAGGGATTTTAGGGTTTTGCTTTTATTTTTTTTTTTAAAATTGACTAGAAACCCTAAGATGTCATGTAATTGTTTATGCGTTTTAGTAAACGATCTTGGTGCAATGTGTTAATTGTTAAGCTAAATCCATGAAAAGTGCATGTTTGCATGGATTTTTTATTGTGTTATTTAAATTGTTTAAATTGCTTTTATATATATTAATGGTTACGTTATATTGAAACATGTTAATTTATTAATAAATGTCGAATTGGGGAAGACTCCAATATTAAGTAATCAATTATGTGCTATGTGGTATTTATTTAATTTTGGCTTACGCAATCGATTTATCGATGTATGTGGCTCTTTTTCCAAGAAAAAGAAAGCCCTAATTGAATTAATACGTTATACACCTAGATTTGATTATTAATAGGACTTTTGAATAAGATTTGCATGTGGCTACATGTTTAATACATATTTAATTGTTATGATTATGTATATGTGTTTATTTAGTTGTTTTATTTTTTATTGTTAATTACTTGTTTTGTTTATTTATTGTGTTAGACATGTTTATATAAACGAAAAGGGTAATTTTTTGAATAGAAAAATAATACGGACTAAATAAATGGCGAAATTGTTTTGGTTTTTAAGAGTTTAAAGTTCAAAGGATTGGTTGATTGATGTTTTTGTACGTAATGGTTAAATAGGCTCGACCGAAGTTTACACACTATAAGATGGGTATAAGGATGGCATCGCATTAAATTGTGGCCTTAGATAGACAACATTCATGTCTTAACGCTCGTTTGTGTGTAAATTAGACTTACCGAACAACCATTACATGTACATTGTCATCTTAAGGGTGAATAATCCACAATTCCACAATGATTATCCGAAACACTAAGCTTTCGGGCTTATGCAAAAGTACGATATAGTGGACGATAATTGATGGTTATTCTTTAATTGGTGAACCCGATACCTCAATCAAAACTTTGTTATTTTACTCTTAAGATAATTGGTAATAAAAATGTTTTGTAAAACCAATGTTATGAAGTTGTATGCATGCTTCTTCATACATTATTTTGATCACATCAAAATAGTTAATACCCTTATAAAATTAAGTTGAATGCCATCTAATTAAGAACACTTGAAGTTGTAATTTACGTCAAGTGAGACTTGGCGAGATTGCAATGGAGAGGTAAATTTCATAAATTCATTGCTAGCAGATCAACTGATGTGATGGATTTGTGAGTTTACAGTTTTTAAGTTAGACGACTTAAATTGAGTAGGAAGTGAGACTTGGACTCAAGGCATTAAGATGGGGATCAAACATGCTTACATTACAAATGTTTTGTGATTGTAAATCCCATAAATCTAGGAATTGCAATATGATATTGGCAATTATTGTACGACAATTACCTTGTTGAATACTATCATTACTAGCAGATCAACTGATGTAATGGTACTATGTCAATTTAGGATCTTAGCTTTAAGAAAATACTACGGTTTATATGAATATTTACCAATGGGTATTTTATTTTCTTAAAGATCTAATTATCGAAAATAGTGAAATTGAATTTTGTAATTCGTTTTAATGTATTAATGCAACGTTCAAACCGTAAACGTATTTTGAGCTTTGGTAAATTGATCTAGTTCTGTTTTCAAACAAATGTTTGATTAAGAAATATTTACTTAAAAGACAAAAGAAGTCTCCTTTCTATGAAGGAAGAGTGAGACACAATCCTATTCCTTTTCATGAACGAGAAAGGATAATAGGAATATTAGATATGCCTAAATTCTAATATAACTCATAGCAAATTTTAATGGTTAAGAAAATTGCATACATTTTTCATAGGGATTTTATCATCCTCATTCGGTGATCAAATTCTTAGTAACAAATATGATATTTGGTTAACAGAAAATTATGTATGACATTTTATGAGTTATTATAATTAGAAGCTAGACTAATTACTGCAAAATGTTTAAAGACAAACTAGTTGTTTTTACTATTTTAAAGGTGCTACATACATGTAGGATGGTAGACCTATTAAGGAAGAAATTGCATGCCCAATTTTCAAGTTAATAGCATTTGGTGGATAGTCCATCATTTACGTAGTAGAATACACTCTTTAGTGCATAAGTAATTGTTACGTATGGACAATTAAAGGTGTAGGAAAGTTAAAAGTACACTATTTCTTTCACTAGACATGAAACATTTTAAATGTTTTCAAATTTAGTGGGAGTATTGTGTACTTATTACTGAATAAGAAATTATTGTAATGATCTTTAATTCAGTGGGAGTTACAAGCTTTGACATCTTGGTAGCTAAAGATAATTACTTTCCAAGTGTAGACACTCATACTTTTAAGGATAGTCTTGTACGTTTCCCTACTAGACATTGTTGTTCTACATCTACTTGTTATGCAAAAATCTAATGACACAATCATATTGAACACATAAACAAATGCATGGCATGTTGTTTATCAACTATATGAGGTTGTTCCATGCACAAGTGGGAGAAATGTTATCTTTAATGTGTGCAAGAAACAACTCATAAAGATATGATTTAATGGATTCTCTTGACTACATGGTAAGAGAATAATGTTCTAATATTAATTCTAGAAACACTTGGTGTTACAATTTATGTTATGTGAGATCTTAACTAGATTGCAACAACGAGGTGAATTTCATATTTCATTACTAGCAGATCAACTGATGTAATTGAACTATGAGAATTTGCAGTTTCTAAATTAGAATAATGTTCTGATATGAATTATACTAGGCTAATTCAAGAAACACTTGGTGTTACAATTTATGTTATGTGAGACTTAACTAGATTGCAACAACAAGGTGAATTTCATATTTTCATTACTAGCAGATCAACTGATGTAATTGAACTATGAGAATTTGTAGTTTCTAAATTAGATATCTATTAGAACATGTGTCAATATGATATCAAGACTACTTTAATTTATAGATTTATGAATTCATGGAATGACATAAATTAATAAAGTAATCTAATGCTGCTTCAATCTGAATATTTATGTGTTCTTGAAATGACATAAATAAATGAATAAATAATGTTGTTTACATTATTGTGAAGTAATAAATTAACTTGAAATTACTATTGAAACCAAAAGATGGTGTTCATAATTACTTTAGTTAAACATGTTTATGTTTCATTGTAAAAATATAAACATAAAGTCTTTTAATTGTTACAAGACTTATAATAAAGTAAGACGTTATCTTGTTGTGTCTTTTAATTAAGACATATACATGAAGTTATTAATTGTTAAATAACTTATAAAGTATAGTGGGATTATAACAGTTTATGTTTTCTTGTAAAGACATGGACATAAAGTGACTTTGTAAAAGTACTTGTGTTAGAAGGCATGTAATTGGCTTAAATACTATTATACCATTAAAATGACTTAGTTGGTAAATAGACAAGTCAAAAGGAATATGGTTATCTTTAATATTGTTAGATTGTCTTACAATATTAGTACTAATGAAATATCAAATGTTTATGGTATGTTCAGTTAGGAAAATCAAACTCTTGTTATATTGTTTGATTAAAGATAACTATGACTTCTTTTCTTCCAAAAGATATCAAGGTTAGAATGTTGAGTATGACTTGGACATATTTAATAAAACTCCAACATAGAAGATTAATAAGACATTATCATATGATGGAATGTGATGAATGTGATGAATCACATTAAGTCTTAAATTGAAGTTCCAAATTTGTTTAACTGCTTATGAAGAGGTTATTAACAAAATTAAGTTAGGAACTGTCAATATGTATTTGTAATATCCCAAAAGAGAATATTGTATTATTGCTTAATTTGCTAAGTATTTAAAGATAGTCTTTAAATTGCTAAAAGCAAGTGGGAGTTTTGATCTTTAAAAGATAAAATTACAAGATACATAATCTTCTAAAATACACTAGTAAATATCATGATGAAGTTTGACATTTAAATGTTAAATCTCAAGATGATGATGAAGTTTGATATTTAAATGTTAAATCTCAAGATGATGGAATTATCATTCATAGAATATTAATATATCTCAGATATTTGATTAATATGCTGAGGGCTATGATTTACAAGATTATTGTAAACCTGATAATCATTATGATACATTACCAAATATGAAGTTGGGTAAAGTATACATGATATGAATGATTAAGATGTTGTTCATAAAGATAATCAATTTTTGAAATTTGATTTATCTTAATAGTAAGACTAGAAAATGAAGATGAGTTTCTTCAAAGATTTGGTAACCTTTTTTGGTTTAAATCTTTGTATAGAAATCATATGGACAATGTTGTACACGTATTTAATGTATGTTTTATGACAAGATTATTAATCACATTTAAGCAATTAACTGTGATTGAATATTCTATTATAGACACATTAAATATATAAAGATTATGATTGTCATATTTAGTTTCATTTGTATGAAATTGACAATAGAATATCAAAACTCTTTCATGAATGATTACTTGAGCGAGGACGATAAGTAATCAAAAGGAGTTTATGAATTCAAATAAATCTTTAGAAGTGTACATGGTGCAATAATCCATGGATGGATAAATGCATGTATCTAGAAGATTACTCTTATGTTTAATTATTGAATTCATGTTTTGATTTATAATTGAAATAAGATAATTTCTAAGTATTCCTAAAAGCTAGTGGGAGTATTATGTTTAATTTCTTAAATCATATATGTTGAAGAACATATAAAAGTAATATTCCATATAAGTAAATGTTAAGTCTTAGAATGGAATGAAACTTTAAAGATTTAGAAAATAAGACATATAACCTTGGAATCAATGTTAATTGTTGAAACATGTGCGGTAAATAAATCTAATATATAACATGATATATTATTTGGAAAGTCTGAATAGATATGTATGACATGAATAAAATCTAAGTATGACTCAAAGATTTTTCATGTACATCATGTTTTGTTATATCATGCTTGATTACAAGATGATTTGGCAATATTAATATCTAATTAAAGGTTATTAGATAACTTGTGTAACATTCTAATAAGAATATGTTTGATTATAGAATTACATCCTAAATCTGGAACAGCTTCCAAATTCTATAGATGAACAATTTTTCAAATTGTTGTGAAAATTGTCATAGCTAACAAACTTGAAAGTTTGAAGGGCATCAAACATTACACATTAGATATTATGGTTTACGGAAAGTTTTAATAGCATATTGTTGTTGCATACAATGATGCTAATGAAATTGAGATGACACTCAATGCTAGTTATGGTAAAGATTTCATCTTTAACTATGTGTACTAGTTATGCTTACTAAAAGCATGGTTGCATTATACATTAAGAGAATAAGAATACTTTAAACTTTAAAATGTTTGGAAGTTTAATTATCATAAATATGTGGTTAAGGATGTAACACATTTTATGAAACATTATAAGGCATTATCAAAATAGTTGAGTATGCATATACAAGAACTTCAATAGTTGAATTCTTGAAATAAGTATTCTTAAAATTCCGATAGATCAAAGTTGGATGATTTATGTTTTGTCAACAAGTAGGAATGTCATTACTTGAGACATAATTCATCAACAAGAGTTATCATGCATTGATCTATTTAGTGTTTGGATAAGGGATATTAAACAATTATTATAATAAATTTAAATACATGGTATGTTTAATTTATAATATATTGTATCCTATATTTGTATGTTTAAATCCGTGAATAAAGGTTATTTTTAAATTGTCCGTTGTCAGTTAATAATATGGGAATATTATTAAATTAAGACAAGTATGAAGTTGGTATAATATACTTAAAGTATATTGATGCGTAGTCATGCCATTTCAGATGATATTCGATGATACTGAATATAGGACTTATCCCAACTACATGATGTTACTTTATGGATTTTGTTATTAAGTAAATCATGAGAAGTTATCCTCAGACTTGAGATGCAAGATAAGTGTCATGAATGTAGTACATTTTTGTGGAACAACTTAACGCTATACGTAACTGTTAGTAATAAGGGTTGTTTTCGGAAGTGTTACAAAGTTTGTGGGTTTTGCTTGTAGTCAAGATAGAATTTGTTCCTTCAAATTAATTTTTGGAGTTTAATACTGCTGGGCCCCTCGTAGGGTTGTCAAGATGTTTGCATGGCCATGCCCAAGATCTTCCCTGAATACGTTCAGAAGATTTGGTAATCTTGATCAATCATAAACAATGAGAAACAGAATGGTTAATTAAGGAATGACTTTAATCCATATCCTTATTAACGTGGTATTAGAAACAAAAGGATAATAATAATGAGAAATCATTAAAAGGTTTTTCCAGGAGCCTTGCTCGAGATCGTACTAGAGGCATCGGCGTGTTGCAAGACGCTAACCGATGTGATTACACTATTAAAATATGTCCAAGTGGGAGCTGTTAGAATATGGACATTATTTTAGTAGACGTATGTTACGATCGAACTCGAGATCACGGGATTGCACACAATACGTATGAAGAGAAAAAGGAATAATTATTTATAAAATGTTATAATTAATTATTAAACACAAAACAAATAAATAATAATTAGTATTATTGATTAATGACTAATTAATTATTAAACGAAGATTAGGAAAGTAATTACTAGACAAAACATGGAAACAAGAGAAGGTTCCGGAATCCCCTAAGGGAGTCTTACACCAATCGGCCAAAGGAAGGTTCTAACCTCCTTATGTGCCTTGTGCTCCAAGTATTGTGTAGTATATAAGCAAACCCAAGATGTAGGTTTTTCTCATAACTTGTACACACACACATCTTGGTGTTTTCTTCTCTTTTCTTTTCTTTGATCGATTCTTATTAAACAAACCCATAGGGCTTCGATTTTCATAAGATAAAAAAAGGTTTTGTGTTTTATTACTTGCATAAACTTTTTCTTGAATTAGTACGTGTGTACAAGAACGTGATTCAAACACATTATTGTTTGATTCTTGGATTGAATTACAAAAAGGTAAGGGGTAATTCTTATAATCCTTATAAACCCTAATTAGGGTTCTTGGTTCCGAAAGATTGCATTGATTCTTGTTCGGGCTAGAATCACAAAGGTATGTTTACTATTTAAATAATTGATTAATTAATTACATGTTATTCGATCTATTATAATTGCTTCCGCTCATGCTCACTTTGATGTACTTGGTTTATTTATATGAAGGTCATGATATAATAATTTCAACAGAATCAAGTTAGGGTTTGGCTCACAACTTTTGGCTTTCAAAGATGAAAGGAAGTTAACATGTAAGGATAGGACTTTGATAGACTTGCTTCAACCCACTTCACTTCATGCAATCTTTCTACCCTTGTAATCTTGAAAGATGGATGATGAAGGTTGAGGTGACTTGAGTGGATTCAAACTCAAGAGAAATCACCAAGTATATGAGGTTATGGAAGTGTTTGATGAATGATAACCTATCTAGGGTTTCTACCTTGAAGAATCACTTGAACCATGCATGAAACTAGAAGGAAAAGAGCTAAGAATGGGATGGTTATGGGGTTGGGGATGCACGGCAACAAAGGGGATGGGAGGGAGTATTTATAGTCAAAAATGAGGAGGTTAGGAAGCTTACTAGGAAAGTGTTACAACTTGGTGACCAAGTTGTAATTAAGTGTTGATTTAGGGGCAAATTCATGAGATGAAGCCACATGGGGATGACTCCCCCCCCTTAGGCCGGTTTCATGAGCTTGGAGAGCAAGCTTTGGCTTTTGCTTGGTATTATCCTAAGTATTAGGATGAAACTTGACTCCGGGAAATGCAAACCGTAAGTTGTTACGCCTCAAAACGTAAAACCGGGTGTCGTAAAATTATGGAACTTGAAAGTATTGATAAACATGTCAATAAGTTCCATAATAAAATATAAAATGAGTGGTAGGATCTATTTGGGTGGTAAACCCTGCTAAAAACTGGAAACACGGGTCTAAAACGCGTAATACGTAAAATGTACGAATTTTGCGTAAAACTGAGAAAAGTAAAATGTTACTTTTCTAATATGATATAAATGATTTAAAATGACTTATAATGTCTAGACTGGGCTCAGTCTAGTGTCGGTTGGTGTTAAATGTCTTTTAGACATCAAACCGTAAGCCTAAAAATCAAGAAATGACTTTTGGTCAAAGGAGGAGGGAAAATTATGTTGACTTTTTCTAATAAGTTTGAAAACTCAAAACGTCTTAGAAACTCGTTTTGTGGTCTAACGGTTAATCGCTCATTTGGTTAAGCGTGCTCATGTGAGATTAGTACCGACATGGGTGACCTGCTGGGAAGTCTTTGGTCATGTTTTTCTCAGTCACGATTAATTCTCAAATAAATCATGAGTGTGTCAAACATTTTTCTGATGCGGGGTCACTTAACGCGGTCGAGTTTCGTTGTACGTAGAATTTCTGAATGACGTTTTACCCTAAAACGTGTAATTCCTTAATAACTTTCACGAAAATGATCTGACGAATGTCAAACATTTAACTTGCCATGGAAATGATTTATCACTCGAGAATATCAAATAAAAATCAACTTTCGGGAAAGTTTCGGGAAAAATGAATAGTAAAAGTGAATAGTGAAATTTTCCGGGAATAGTAATTAACCTGAAATTGCGAATTGTTACAGTCTCTACCCCTTACGGGGAACTTCGTCCCGAAGTTCTTTGTGTGTCATATGTTGGAGTGGTGTCGATGAAAAGGTGTGGTTACTTATGAGGACTAAAGTCTGGGGTTACCAGTGATGTAGTTTGATTTGTCGTTTCAGTGTATGGTGTAGGATGAGGCTTACTTTTATGTAGGAAAGGTATGGTAATAGTCGAATATCAAAGGAAATTGATATAGCAGTCGAATATTAATAGGAATTGAGATAGTAGTTGTACAGAAATTGGTATAGTTGTCAAGTATCAATAGCAATTGATATAACAGTTGAACAACAATAGCAATTTACATAGGAATCCAATAAATGGAAATTGATATAGTAGTGGAATATCAATGGAAATTGGGATAGTAGTCGCAATCATAGTCTAGTAGGTAATCGGTTGTTGTACCTAATGTTTATGTCATGGTTTGAAGCGATGTTGGTGAAAAGATAGGATTTCTTGTGGCGAATATAATGTAGGTATCATGCCATACCCGAGCAATGTAATGTAGGTTGACTTCATACTTATGTTATTTTGGATACAAATAAGCCCACTTGTTTATAATTCTTTATTTACATAGAGAGGCATCCCAAACAATGTAAATAGAGGAATATAAACTTATGGTTCGGTGATTTACAATTTCTTTATTTAAATGAAAAGGCATCCCAATCCATTCAAATAATTATAAATCATCCTACTTAAGAATTCCCAACACAACATTCATACTTAGCCGGTGAGTTACAAGGTAGAGTATTACGGGATGATACTGGTGTTACAAAAGTACAAGATGAATATTCAAACTTGTAAAGCTGATAAGGGTGCTTGTGGTGTAACGAAGGATGATTTGAGCTTTAAAAGTGCATCAAGATCTGTTAATGAGCTTGTGGTTCCAACGGTTGTGAAGATAATGTTATGATATGTTGATGAACAAAAGTGTGTAGTGTATGCTTAACATTAATACTCTTAGGTATAGATGTTGAGTTTGTTTTGAAAATCTTAAGAGATTTTAAAAGTTTATGATGGAATGGTATCCTAAACAGGATGGTACTTCTACAGGATGAAGAAAATAATTGATAACTATCCCAAGATAGTAGTTCGGATTATCTCATAAATGAAAACTTTAAAGAATGAATTTAGATCATACAAATAAGGTGTTAAGATTTCGCTGAGTGGTAAGACACTATCGTGTCTCTAGATTGTTTTAATGTATTCTGGTGGTTTATCGTGTTCATGTAGGAAATCAACCTAAACATAACCCTAGTACAACTACTCTCAGTATTTGAAAATTTTAAGTCGAATATAGTTAGTCAGACTATATTCCACTGTCCCTAGGTTAAATATAGGTGACTAGTCTATATTTAGCCAAGGTTCGATAAAATTTTCAAATACCTAAATTAGGTATACTTGTGATATGTCCGTTGGTTTTGGGAAACTGTTCACTAAACAAGGGCGATGTCAACCCTTAAGTTGCAAGTCCCGTCCATACAAGACTTGTAACGTATGTTTTCATATTCCATTGCATAGAAGGTAGTAAGGGTAGATACGTATGGAAAGGAAGTTTTAAGTAGTTCTAAAATAGAACATACTTGGCCAGAATCACGAACTTTTAATAATGAAGGTTTCATCAGAAAACTTTGATGAATGTAGAGAAAGTTCAGCTTTTGTCGATGATGGATTAGTTTGTCCTTTAGAAATCTCATATTTCTTGTTTGGAAATCGTTAGATTGTGATGGGTTTTTGATATCATAAGAAATGATATTGATGAGGTCGTGAAATAATTCCAGAGACCATTGCACAAATCACAATGTCTTGGAAGTAGGTTAGACCATTGTGCAATTCACAATGTCTGGGAAGTAGGTTAAACCATTAGGTGACTCAAAACATTTGAGAAATGATTAAGACCATTGTATCATACAATGTCTTGGAAAATGAATGAGACCATTGTATCTCACAATGTCTTGGAAAATGAATGAGGCCATTGTATCTCACAATGTCTTGAAAAATGAATGAGACCATTGTATCTCACAATGTCTTGAAAAATGAATGAGACCATTGTATCTCACAATGTCTTGAAAAATGAATGAGACCATTGTATCTCACAATGTCTTGAAAAATGAATGAGACCATTGTATCTCACAATGTCTTGGAAAATGAATGTTGGAGTAGGAACATGATTGGGAGAGTGTGGCTATGTCGAAATGCCTTAGAATAGGCATACACAGATATGTTTAGTTCATTGTTTAGATAAATGATTGAAAATAAACCGAGTTTATATATCAATATACTAATATGTTCATGTAGCATAAAATGCCTAGTGTGTATATATCAATATACTTATATGTGTTCATGTAGCATAAAATGCTTAGTGTGTATATATCAATATACTAATATGTTTGTGTAGCATAACATGCTTACTAAGTCCATAATCGTCTGGAGGATGGAAGACACAGAGAGCGGAAGGCTATAAAAATGATTTTGCTTGTAGTTGTAGTTATAGTTTAGGTCTCAATTAGACCCGTTTCTCTATAACCATGGCTCTGGTACCAATCTGTAACACCCCCAATTCATGGTTGCAGCGGAATTCGAACTGGGTGTTACTCGACGGCACAATAGTCACAATAATAGAAAACGAACTCCAATTGAGTCGTTTTAAAAGATTTATCATTCAAATTGTATAAATATCAGAGATTACAAAATGAGGTCCCAAATGGTTCCATGTTTACAATGTATAATAAATGAGTTTTTGAATGATAATAAAATTTATAGCCCTCTTGAGTATCCGTGCCCTTCCGTGCCATCCTTGATCGTCATGAACCTGAAATACATGCTTGAGAGGTCAACACAAAGGTTGAGTGATATTCAAAGAGTTTGTTTAATGTTTGAACACAATGTGTTGGTAGTTAAATCGTTTGAACACAATAATCGTAGTGTGAGCTATAGACTCACACCAATGTTTGGCAACAAAACAGGTAGGCTACGTTATTATACGCCCATAAAATGTATTATACACTAAGCTTATGACACCATAACGTTAACGTGTACCAATATCGATCGGCAGATTTATCCCAGTAGGTACTTTGCTAACATACCTAAATCTCAAATATTAATGCATTTGTTTGAACTTAGTCAATACAAATGGGATTCGTCAATCCCAATAGGCCTATTCACAATATTTGCGCTCACTATTGCTAGTGATTAAATGGTTCATAATAAGGGATCTCGGTTTAGCAAGGTTGGTACTTAGTGATAATAAAACAATCAGGCAAGCATACAATTTAGAAACATTGTGCTCGGTTAAAATAGCATGTATTCCCCCCAAGGGTTTGTAAAACATTGAAGTAATGTAAAGTGGGGCTATGAACTCACCTTAAGTAAGATAGCAAGTAATGAATGTAACGGTTGAATCGTGAAGGTTTCTACGAGCAACCTATAATAGAATGTTGTGACTTAGGATCGGAGTAAAGAATATGAAGTAGTGCCTATATATATATATATCTTGAATTTAGCCCATGATGTGGTATGATTTATAATGTAAGTCTTTGAAAGAAAAGATTCATGAACATGTATGTTTTGTATATCGTTTACTACCGTTCGGGCCGACATAATTCAGAAGTCATGTTAGTAAGCGTTCGAGGAGCCAGGACACTTTAACTCGTAAATCCACAACTCAACTCGACGGCTTACATAATGAACTCCTCACATGAGGCTCCCTACTATTGTAGTAGTTGATAAAGTATAAGTTTTGATCCGAAAAGTTACATGTCCGATATTTGAATAAACTTAGGAAAGTTTATTAGTACATGAAGATTGTTATTAGGGGTAGTTTCATAAGTTTTGTATGACCATTTTCTCTTTGTAATATCTCATGGTTCCTTTAGATGAAGTAGATCCAAGTTGCTTGTTCAAGTTATCGCCAATACTTTGTTTCATGTTTTCGCTTAAGTAATCTTACATGGTCATTTCGTCATGGCCTAGCCATGACCTTTGGTCCTTGTTCCAAGGTCATGAGACTCAACCTTGGCTCTAGCCATGGTTGTGGTCTTGATTATAGGTCATAAGACCTCTTGTTCCTTTTAAAGTATAAGCATAATATAGTGACTTGTATATATGTAAATAGCTGTTAAGAAATTGTGAAATATCTTACTCAGAAAGTGTTTTCAAGGCTCGAGCCTCTTTGTTCCTGAATGAAAACGTCGTTCCGGACAACTTTCGTGTTTTAACTTTTTGATGAATCGGACCAGAAGTGGGACTTTCAAAAAGTCAGAATGCGATTCAGTAAGGTTTAGGCAGTTTTGCCGGAAATCTTTGGTAACTTCAAATGGGCGTAACTTTTGACTCGTATACTCGTTTTAGGTGGTTCAAATTGCTACGGTTTCCTTGTTAAGTCCTCTACTGTAATATGTAATAATCCAATATCATATTTTTGCCATTTTGATCAGGTCTTACCAAGAAATTCACTAGTTTGCTTGTTTTAGTAACTTGTTTTAACAATCAATAACAATAACTTGTTTTGATCATTTTTATACATCATGGACATGATAACAAGACAATATATAGCACAAATAATATGTAAATAACATGAACATGATTATTTAACAAGAATCAAGTTAGGGTTTGGCTCACAACTTTTGGCTTTCAAAGATGAAAGGAAGTTAACATGTAAGGATAGGACTTTGATAGACTTGCTTCAACCCACTTCACTTCATGCAATCTTTCTACCCTTGTAATCTTGAAAGATGGATGATGAAGGTTGAGGTGACTTGAGTGGATTCAAACTCAAGAGAAATCACCAAGTATATGAGGTTATGGAAGTGTTTGATGAATGATAACCTATCTAGGGTTTCTACCTTGAAGAATCACTTGAACCATGCATGAAACTAGAAGGAAAAGAGCTAAGAATGGGATGGTTATGGGGTTGGGGATGCACGGCAACAAAGGGGATGGGAGGGAGTATTTATAGTCAAAAATGAGGAGGTTAGGAAGCTTACTAGGAAAGTGTTACAACTTGGTGACCAAGTTGTAATTAAGTGTTGATTTAGGGGCAAATTCATGAGATGAAGCCACATGGGGATGACTCCCCCCCCTTAGGCCGGTTTCATGAGCTTGGAGAGCAAGCTTTGGCTTTTGCTTGGTATTATCCTAAGTATTAGGATGAAACTTGACTCCGGGAAATGCAAACCGTAAGTTGTTACGCCTCAAAACGTAAAACCGGGTGTCGTAAAATTATGGAACTTGAAAGTATTGATAAACATGTCAATAAGTTCCATAATAAAATATAAAATGAGTGGTAGGATCTATTTGGGTGGTAAACCCTGCTAAAAACTGGAAACACGGGTCTAAAACGCGTAATACGTAAAATGTACGAATTTTGCGTAAAACTGAGAAAAGTAAAATGTTACTTTTCTAATATGATATAAATGATTTAAAATGACTTATAATGTCTAGACTGGGCTCAGTCTAGTGTCGGTTGGTGTTAAATGTCTTTTAGACATCAAACCGTAAGCCTAAAAATCAAGAAATGACTTTTGGTCAAAGGAGGAGGGAAAATTATGTTGACTTTTTCTAATAAGTTTGAAAACTCAAAACGTCTTAGAAACTCGTTTTGTGGTCTAACGGTTAATCGCTCATTTGGTTAAGCGTGCTCATGTGAGATTAGTACCGACATGGGTGACCTGCTGGGAAGTCTTTGGTCATGTTTTTCTCAGTCACGATTAATTCTCAAATAAATCATGAGTGTGTCAAACATTTTTCTGATGCGGGGTCACTTAACGCGGTCGAGTTTCGTTGTACGTAGAATTTCTGAATGACGTTTTACCCTAAAACGTGTAATTCCTTAATAACTTTCACGAAAATGATCTGACGAATGTCAAACATTTAACTTGCCATGGAAATGATTTATCACTCGAGAATATCAAATAAAAATCAACTTTCGGGAAAGTTTCGGGAAAAATGAATAGTAAAAGTGAATAGTGAAATTTTCCGGGAATGGTAATTAACCTGAAATTGCGAATTGTTACAAAGACAATTGTCACTTGTACCAAATATTGAAAGCTGCTACTAAGGAGTACTTTTTACCAGACCAGATTACAGAAGTTGTTGTTCATTCTAACTAAGCATCTCGATAGGAGGTTGTCGGCGTTGAAGTAAAGCCGATACTTTTGAGTAACACATTGAATGACCTTCAAGTTGTCCTGTAATAAGTTCTGGGATTTCACAACTTGGTCAATTTTTTGTGTGTGTACTTCCTGTGTTGACTTCATACGCTTCTGCTCAACTTTTTGATGATTGTCATCAATCTTTTGGCAGTCCAAAAGTCCTCGCATCCAAACCATTTCATGATTTTGTTAACAATTATTCAACCTGCAAAATATGAAAAGATTCTTATATATATAATTTGAACTCAAATTACACTTCAGGGTGTCAATCATAACCATTTTGACTTTTAAGGTCAACTGTTTGACTTTTCTTTGGAATTAAATTACTTGTGTATCTCTCTGTGTACCATATAAACGATGAATATCTAATAATACATTTAAAACTCTTTTTTGATCCCATCGATCATGCATTAGAATATGTTGCAAAGTAAATCAAATGAGTGACAGAATGCACACATGAAGTGATTATGCACATAATAACCGTTGTGCATACGCCACAAACGGAAAATAAGCTAATACCATTAAACTAATACCAGTCTTGACATACAACGCTAAACAAGTTATAATTTACAAGTCACAACCTCAATGTCTACAGCCTACAGCAAAATAAGCTAATATCAGTCTTGACAAACAAGTCATTTCAATCTTTTATTTCTGATGCTTACTCCTCTCTTAGCCATTTCCTCTTCACGCCATTACATCAACTTCTAACTTTCTTCCTATATTTGGTAACTTGTTGGAGACTTCCTTTTCGACTTGCTCCCTCCTATATTCAGAGGGTGATAGTAAGAAAGGTGGAAGCATATATTTAATTGACATTTAAAAACTGACAAATTTACTTTTCTGTAAATTATAAAGATTAACACATTCACGAAGTGCCTTGGAATGTGCACAGCTCATATCTGTGATCTACGTTTACTAGAATTTTTGGACTATATTTGTCTTCTAAATTTCATTAGCTTTTGGTTTCCATATATGGTGCTACAACTATTAAAGAATTATTTCACAATCACTGTATTCCAAGACAACAAAAGCTCCTAAAGTAAGACACTCTTATTAAGAGAAGGTAAAAAAAACAACAATTTGCAAGTAAATGACGAAGAACATACATACCAGAGTTTCATAGTGTGTGTGCCAAGGAAATATGATCACCATTGTCAAACCAAAGATACCTTAGAGAAGGTATATTAAGCACAGAACTGGTAACAACTTGCTTGCTAAAGGGACAACCTATCAATTTTAGCTTTCTTAATTTTGGGCACCCTTTTGTTAACTTCACAAGTTCGCATCAGAATTTCCTATACGATATATTCCAAACCCACATCCGTCAATCCTCCATGCCAAAGAGTGATATCTAGCCTTTTGAGTTTAGTGCAACCCATTAGCATAGCCGGAATCCCATTGTCTAGCAGTAGATCCGTTGTCCCATCTTTTTCTTAACCAACTTCATACGGAATTTACGGAGATTCTTTAAATGAGTTCCTAAAAATTCGATAGCTTCATTTGAAATATCTCCAAGTCAAACCTCTAAACACTCCAAATTAGTACATTCTTTTGCAAGAGCAATCAGTCCCCTCCCAGTTTCAAGCCCACTATGGTTAAATTTGCGCAATTTCTTGCAAAACTGAACAATAACTTGCATTCCCCTCTCTCCGCAGACATCCTTGGTATATAGAACTTCCAAATTGGGACACCTCTCAAACAATAAACAATAGGGATCTTCATCTGAATTTAGAAATACAAGATCGAATTTCCATATCTGATTCAGTAACGGGAGTACACTCGAATATTGAGTTATGGGCATTTCCATCTTACTTAAAGCACGTATTAGGGGAAACTGGAAACCAACAAGCTCACTCTCCTCCTCATCCCAGATATATCCACCACCAAAATGTTCCAACCTAACTGCATATCTAAAGGCATCTACTAGTTTACTTAAATAGCACGATCCAATCTTCAACGATATTAAAGAGATACAACAGTTTTTTTGCAAGAAGTGTAAGATCTTATGCATTATAAATATCCGTATTGGTAACATGTAACTTATCCAAAACCGTGCTATTCAATGCCAATTGATGTAACCAAGCAGCGTCGTTCACATTAACAAAATAAGAATATACCAAACACAGTGGTCTCAATTGGTTACAATACTTCGAGATATGCATTAATCCATCTGCTAATAGAAAACCCTTTACACTTCTTAATCTTCAAACTCCTTAAATCCTTACCACGTGTTCTCACCAATTTTTTGCGATCTTCATCATGAAATGCCAGATGACGGATATGAAGTTCTTTCAAACACCTAAACTCGAGAACTAATTGTTCAATCCACAAGGTGATTCGGACATCATTATGATATGTACGTATAAAATCAGATGGAGAACCTTTAAGTGTTATCGACTCGATGAAAGAGAATCTTTTTTTCTTAAACGAGAAGGTTGGAGTAAAGTGTGTGGACAGTTACCTACTTACGCGTAATGCCATCAATCTCACAAAACTTACTGGAAACTAACAACGCTAACCACTTGCGACACCCTTTTTCATCTTATTACCATAAATAGCATAACCTAATCAAACCCAACAAACTAGTCATTAAAATACAACATTTAAATCAATGAGACATTTTATCAAACACTTGTTGTGAAAACACAAACGACCCAAACCCAATGCAATAAATGAAACTGAACAAGATCAGATTATTGAAAATCATTGCTGATAATAATGTGTGTTTTGAATGGTGTACATAGAATTGTTTTACTTATTTATTTAATCTTTCTATCTATTTAGTCACTAACAGTACATATAGATCATCAGATTGGAAATCCTCTTGTTGCATCCTTTTTATAGCGTACATGCATGATTTAAACTTTAAATGATAACCTAAAAGACTTAAGTCATGTATTGAGTGGGGTAATCGTACCCATATATCTTGGTTTCATTATTTTTAAGAGGTGTTTGGGATCTCTTATCTTAAAGTGTTTAACTTCTTATGAAAATTTAGTGGTTGCTTATTTTATAGTGCTGATATTCTTAAAAAACATTGCTTATATACTTAAAAATTAAGCAGTTTGTGGTATCTGCTTACAGGATAAAGGTCATTACAACCACACTTGCAAAACAATCTACATATTTAATTCTGAGAATGAATTTTAAACATCAAACATTGGCCACTTAAAAATCCATAAATCACTCCTTTAGACAAAACCTAACTAGTTGCAGAATCTAATGATTTCGCAACAAAATGAATCTCACAAAACTTAGAAGCCTTCGAACACTTCAACAACGTAGCACACAACCGAAACTCTTCCTCCATGACCCCGCTTTCACACATGATTGTTAGTGTCTTCAAAACCTTTGCATTTCCCAACATGTATTCCAAAAACTGTATATCATCCTTCCGGCACATGCATTTCTCAAATTTCATTGTTTTAAGGTTCATTATCATACAAGTAGGAACAGATTTAGGCTCAATCCAGTGTGATTCTTCCGATTCCTTGTAATTTTCTGGTTTGGCTTCTTGCTAAAAAACACAAACAAGCCAATAGCATAAACAAAATTTGTTAAAAACCATAAAATAAAACATGTCAAAGCATTAAAAACAGTTCTTTACGTTCTCAATAGAAACATGTTCCAACTCGGAACAACTGTTAATTTTTTTGTTGCAACGTTGTTTAGAGTACAAGTGGTGGGTAAGAGTGCGAGTTATAATCCAGCAAGAGTGTTTCGTCTTTTGTTTAAAGACAAACACAGTAAGATCGAGAACCCAAAGTTTTTAGTAAATCGAAGAAGTTTGAAAGAATAAAATAAATCAAGTGAAGTTTTAGAAACAAGCTTATACCTCTTTGATACATAAATGTTCCAACTGAGAACAACTTTCAAGTATTTGAAAGATTGGTATCCATTTTGATTTATACCAACTTATCAACTCCAAATGCTCATAATAATTTGGGAATATAGGCAAACGTGCACCGTGATAGGCTGTCACAACCCACAATTTCAGGTCATTTTTCCAAACTTCGACATTCTACTATTCACAAATTACTATTCATTGATCACTATTCATCATTTTACTATTCATCGTTTTTGAGGTCAATTTGACATTCCGAGACACCTTCAGAAAATTTACTATTCACTTGACACTATTCATTTCCGAGAGGAAACTACTATTCACGTGCATTATTCATGTTATCGTAAATTCAGTTTACGAGTGTTCAAATTCGCGTAACCGTATTGGTTCAGGAGCGAATTCATGCATTATTATCAGGGACATTTCATACGGACTAGAAATAGTCTGCATATCATTATTAGGGCACTTGCATACTATTCCACTCGTAGGATATTCAAATTATATTTTTAATATAATTAACGAATTACGTACGTTTATTTTAAATAAACACTAATATGCGAACTATAAATGTGACTAACACGTCCAACACTCCCGACTATGATCCCAATATATTTTTATATTCATTTTTATAATATAAAAATTATAATATTAATTTACCCGGTATTTTGGATATTTACTTTAATTATTAACTTAAGTTTACTAAAACTTCGACGGTTTTCGTAGAAATTAAACTATAATTATCTAAACACCCAATAATTTTACCCAACCTATTTTTATAATTTTTATAACTTTATTATGACCTGGTTAACTTTGTTAAAATTTATTTTTAGTTAACCCGGTACCCGGTACAATTTTAAAACTACCAAATACACACAATAATACATTTAATCACCAAATCTTACATTCATCCCCCCCCCCTTGACTTTGCCGCCCCCCCCCCTTGCCACTTTTCTTACAATTTTACTTATACACTTCATGCTCATTAATGCTTACTACTAACCCTTTTATATTATAATACAAATACAATAATACATATAAACTTTACCAATACTTTACCTCATTTCTTTCATTCATCAAAAAGCTATTTTCTCTCTTTTTCTTCACTCATACCCACGGCCACAAGGAACAAGGAAGGAAGAACCAAAGATTTTCAAAGATCAAAGTGTTAATCTAGTGTTTATAGTATCCTTGTTAGGGTTTTGAAATAAAAACTCAAGGATTATTAGGTTTTAATCATCTTAACTCCACTAATCTTACAAGTAAGTTTACCAAACTCATTTCATAATTTTTACAAAGTTCTTACTATATTTATACATGTTTCTTACAAGATCTCATACATGCAATAGCTTATACCACTTTATTTTTGTAACTTTTGATCATACAAGCCCTAGAAGTGATTTTTGGTTAGATCCTTGTTAGATCTACTTGGTTTTGGTGATTAGGAACCCATGACACCCTAAGAAGGTGTATGGTAGGATTAGATTAGTTTTGTGGTGTTTGAAAGAGGTTTGATGGATGATGGAACTAGTTTGGAGACTTGGAAATGGTTTTTGAAACTTTTGAAATACCTACTGTCCCTATTTTAATTTCGTGGGAAAATCAGTAGATGGTGGCTAATTTTTGACCCAAGATTTAGAAAATACATTCAAAAACGAAACTTTAGGCGAAAGAACGGATTAAAACGAGTTTATAACGAAGGAGTTATGATTTTTGCAAATTTAACGACGAAAACTACTTTTCCAAAAACTGCTTGCTGATTGGCAGAATACGACGGGTATTTTGAGGCATTAAACGTAACCTAGAGGAGCCGAGTTATCTAAAATATACTAGTATACACAAAGACGAATCCGTGGACATAAAGAACAAGGAAAACGAGCTTAAAACGACCGAGTTATACCCGTTTTAACGTTGTCAAAACTATATATATATATATAGTCACGAATAAAAATAATAACGTACGTACTAAACGGTATATTTTCTAGAAAATATTACTAAGGACCATTTTCTTATCAAACGAATACGTACGACTCGAGGGAATATTTATACGACTTAACGACGTATTTCTAGGTTTTCAATACAAGGATTTTAACGCTAACTTTTTGTACGAGTTAATATGACAAGTTATATATTTCTCTAAATGGAATTATTTTTCCTAAGTATGGAAACCATTTTTCTACGACGATAACTAGTATTGTCAAATTACGAGTGGTATGAGTATCATGTGCATGTGCATACATTTCATTACGACTTGATCTTAATTAGATCATGATTATTCATTTAGGTTGCGGCTAGTACTCGCGCCTCATTGTCCCGACTACTTTTACCTCATTGTACCATTGTCATATCATCACTTCGAGGTGAGTTCTCATAGCCCCGTTTTAATTCTATATTTTGATTTCAAATCCCACGGGGGAGAATACATTGCATTACTTATTTTTGTGTACATGCCTAAGTATAAAATTCATACATTGCTTAAGTTGCCTAATTACCACGTCTTGACAAGTCCCCTTATTATATCATGGACCGTTAATTTCTAGTACTAAGCGAGAGTGAGTGGATAGATCTATCGAGGGTGACGCCTCCATTCGTGTTTGGGTTGCTCCAAATGGAACGAATGCATTTCATGTCTTTATTATTAGAGTGCCTGGTAAACACTCATTGGGGCCAAGTATCGTCTAGCTTCGGGGTCATGAGCTTAAGAGCCAATGTATATACTTTCCGGACATCCTATTTCATGGCATTACTTATGGCATTTGTACACTAGATTTTACTTATAAACCTATGATTATTCACCAACTTTATGTTGACCGTTTTTCGCAATGTATTTCTCAGGTAACTAAGGCATTTCTCATGGCATTGCATGGAGTCACTTTGTGTATCAAGGATGACGCGTCTCTTTTGGATTTCATGCACTTTGAACTATCGTTTGATTGTACTAAACTTGTTTCCTTAAATCTTTTCTAACTTTGGGACCTATGTTTTATAACTTTGATATTTTGAATGAATCAAACGATGTATTTTATAAACGACACTTTAGGTCGTTCAATATTTCCTTGCTTGTGTGCTATGATCCGTTACACCCTCAGGTATTCCATTCCGTTGCCATTCAGGTATTTTGGGGGTGTGACAGATTGGTACCAGAGCTAAGGTTATAGCGAACTAGGTTGCATCATTGACCCTAGACTATAACCACACTATCATAGCATATCATCATTTCATCATAAGTGCATATTTACTTATTTCCTTAAGTGATGCCATTATGCGAGTTATTTATTTTTATTTCACCTTGATTATCACAGAGACATGTCTTCGAATCCCAACACTGTTGTACTTTACACCATATCAGATTCTGATGATGAGGACTCTATGTCCTCTACTGCTGTTTCACCACTTGTTTCTCCTACACCTGAGTTGCCACTGTTGGCATCAGATGATGACACCGAGCCTTTCGAGGATGAGGAGACGGCTCCTACTCCTCATGTCCATCCTACTATACCACTTGATGTCACCCGTGTACCCACAGACACACCATCTCCTACTACTACTGTCCATTCAGAGCCGAGACTTATGTTTCCTAGGGAGAAGACTTACCAGACTGCTAGGAAGAGAGTTCGTATCGCTACATGTACTTATAGGAGTCTCCCTAGTCCTACTGTGCCTACACCACCACCACTAGCCTTACCCACTACTACTCCTATACCTACCTCACTCTTGCCGCTCAGGAAGCGCGCAAGGCTTACCACTCCAGATTCACCTACCACTGAGACTGATGACTTTTCACCACCACCAGAGTACCACATAGGTGAGAGTTCTAGAGCGGCTGCGGCTAGGAGCCCTACAGCCGTCACTTTAGAGGATCAGTTGGATGCTCAGCAGGAGCAAGTTGATAGCTTGGGGTATAGAGTTGATGAGATTATTACCACTCGACTTGAGACTGTTGAGGAGCAGGTTGAGGATTTGATTCAGGGCAGGGTTAGTATTGATGTGTCTTACCATGGACTCGAGGCACGACAGTTGAGGCACCAGGAGGAGATTGAGCTACTTAGGGACGAGTTACCTGAGATTCGAGATCGAGCTCAGGCGACACAGGAGACCCAGTGGGAGCAGGTAGACCAGTTGACACTGCTTCGAGAGAGGGTAGTTGTATTGGAGCGTAGGGATGCTTCTTCTCAGTTACGACTTGAGCATCTTGAGGAGATCGTGGTTGCGATGGATCGTGAGATTCGCCGCTTGAGGGGAGAGCCTGGACCATCTAGAGCACCGAGAGGAGCCTAGACGTAGACTGGTATTATATTAGCTTGTATTATTTTCCTAGTCCCGGGATGTGGGACATAGTTCAAGAACTTGTAGCCTTTTGATTGTTGTACAAACAAATATTATCAAGTGCGACTCTACTATGTGGAAATGTTGTGCTATATATTATATCGGTCCATGTAGGCCGAAATTTTCATGTATTATATTCATGTGTTGTGATTATATTTATGATGTTTCGTGGTTGCTCTTTATTATTATTGTATTTATCCAGGTTGTGGTTGTATACGTACATGTCGTGGTTGTATCTAGACGGATTGTGGTTGTACTCGTACATGTCATGGTTGTATCTAGACGGATTGTGGTTGTACTCGTACATGTCATGGTTGTATCTAGACGGATTGTGGTTGTACTCGTACGTGTCGTGGTTGTATTTATATTTATTGTGGTTGTATATATATACATGTTGTGGGTATATATCTTTGGTACGATGACTATTTCTATTATGATTTTCTCATGGTTATTCCCATTGTGATTTATCAGAAGTATGGCACCAAGGAAGAGTAAGACTGCACCAGAAACGTCCGCTATGACTCAAGCCGCTATCCGCAAGTTGGTCAGGGATAGTATTGCAGAAGCTCTGGAGGTTGAGAGAGCTGAGGTTGCTGCAAGGGCTGCTGAGGTTGCTTCTAATACAGAGGTCGTTGAACCACCCACTGCTAGGCGTGAATGTACATGGAAAGATTTCAAGATTAGTGATCCTATCAAATTTAAGGGCACTGAAGGAGCGGTTGCTTTAATCCGCTGGTTTGAAAAGACTGAGAATGTATTTCTCATGTGTGAATGCCCGGACGTTAGTAAGGTAAAATTTGCTACAGGTATGCTTCTTGATGAAGCTATGTCTTGGTGGAATTCATATGCTCAGCCCATTGGTATGGAAAATGCTCACAAACTCACTTGGGATCAATTCAAGAAATTGATGACAAAGAAGTTTTGCCCTCGAACTGAGGTGCAAAAGTTGGAAACGGAATTTTATGAGCTTGTGACTAAAGGCGATGATATCGAGACTTACATCAGGAAGTTTCAAGAGTTGGCTGTACTGTGTCCAAATATGGTTCCCGATGATGAGAAAAAGATGGAAAACTTCATTGGTGGACTGCCTGAAAGTATTCGAGGAGATGTGATTTCTTTTGATCCTCAAACAATGGAAGAGGCTATCCGAATAACTCAGAAACTCATGGTACAAGTGGTCAAAGGGAAAACTGTTGTCAACAACAATAACCGTTCAAACAACACCAACTACAACAACACTCGAAACAACAACAACTATAACAACAATCGAAACCGCAACTATCCCAATAACCAAAACAACAATCCAAATAACAACAACAACAACAAGAGAAGGTTTGACTACAACCAAGGTGGATATGCTGTTCAGCCGCCACCTAAGAGGCAAGAAGTGGCAAAGGCCTATGCTGCAGGACCAACTGAAAGAAGAGGTTACACTGGTAACCTACCTAAGTGCGAAAGGTGTCAGAAGAATCATAACCCAGGTCGTTGTCCAGATATTTGTGGCAATTGCAAGAAGCTTGGTCACCACATTAAAGATTGTAGACTTCCAATCGTGGGTGACAATCAGAAACCACCGGTAACGTGTTTTGGCTGTGGAGAACTTGGACACTTTAAGAATGAGTGCCCGAAGAAGAAGAATCAAGGAACTGGAAACCAAAATGGAATGGCTCGAGGAAGAGCTTATGTCATGGGAGGAGACGACATCAAAGAAGACCCGAATGTGGTTGCGGGTACGTTCCTCGTTAATAATCGTTATGCATCCATTTTATTTGATTCAGGAGCGGATAGAAGTTTTGTTTCTATTGCATTTGCACCTTTACTTAACATAGAACCAACCCCATTAGACATTTCCTATATCGTTGAATTAGCCGATGGATCTTTAGTTAACACCAACACCATTATCCGTGGTTGCACTATAAATTTCCTAAACCATCCATTCAATATAGACCTTATGCCCGTAGAACTTGGAAGTTTCGACGTTGTGATCGGTATGGATTGGTTATCTCGGCATCGAGCGAGAATTATTTGTGATGAGAAAGTTGTTCACCTTCCTTATAACGGTGAAACTTTGGTTGTTCGCGGAGAGCGAAGTGGAACTAGACTCAGTATTATATCGTGCATTAAGACCGAGAAGTACATCAAGAAGGGTTGTTATGCATTCTTGGCTCACATCACGGAGAAGAAGTCGGATGAGAAATGACTTGAAGATGTGCCAATTGTTAAGGAATTTCAAGAAGTTTTTCCGGAAGAATTGCCAGGACTTCCGCCTACACGACAAGTTGAGTTTCAAATTGAATTAGTGCCAGGAGCTGCACCAATTGCACGAGCACCGTATAGACTTGCACCTTCGGAAATGCAAGAATTGTCGAATCAATTACAAGAACTTTTGGACAAAGGATTCATTAGACCGAGTTCCTCGCCTTGGGGAGCGCCGGTTTTGTTTGTGAAGAAGAAGGACGGAACTTTCAGAATGTGCATTGACTATCGTGAGCTGAAGAGGTTAACGGTTAAGAACCGTTATCCACTCCCCAGAATTGACGACTTGTTCGATCAGTTACAAGGTTCTAGTTTTTATTCCAAGATTGATTTAAGATCCGGTTACCATCAACTTAAAGTTCGGGAAGAGGATATCCCGAAAACGGCATTTAGAACACGCTATGGTCATTATGAATTTCAAGTGATGCCTTTTGGATTAACCAACGCACCTGCGGTATTTATGGATCTCATGAATAGGGTGTGCAAACCGTATCTTGATAAGTTTGTGATCGTATTCATTGACGATATCTTGATTTATTCCAAGAGTAAGGAAGATCACGAAGAACACCTCAGAACAATCCTGGAACTACTCAAGAAGGAGCAATTGTATGCCAAATTTTCAAAGTGTGATTTTTGGATACGTAGAGTTCAATTTCTTGGTCACGTCATTGATAGCCAAGGTTTACAAGTCGACCCAGCAAAGATCGAGGCAGTTAAGGATTGGGCTACGCCCAAGTCTCCTACGGAAATTCGTCAATTCCTAGGACTTGCCGGATATTACAGAAGGTTTATTGAAGGGTTTTCTAAGATAGCGAAGTCGTTGACGAAACTGACACAAAAGAATGAAAAGTACGAGTGGGGAGAAAAACAAGAGTCCGCGTTTCAACTATTGAAACAAAAGCTGTGTAGCGCACCGATTTTGTCACTACCTGAAGGTATTGAGAACTTTGTGGTATATTGCGATGCTTCGCATCAAGGACTTGGAGCTGTGCTAATGCAACACGAGAAGGTGATAGCTTATGCATCTAGACAGCTTAAGATACACGAGAAGAATTACACTACTCACGACTTGGAATTGGGTGCGGTAGTTTTTGCACTCAAGATTTGGAGACACTACCTTTATGGTACTAAGTGTGTAATTTTTACCGACCACAAGAGCTTACAGCATATACTCGATCAGAAGGAACTTAATATGAGACAACGTCGTTGGCTAGAATTGTTGAGTGATTACGATTGTGAAATCCGATATCACCCAGGGAAAGCGAATGTTGTAGCAGATGCACTTAGCCGAAAAGAACGACTCAAACCTTTGAGAGTTAGGTCATTAGGAATGACTATCATTTCGCCACTGCCATCGAAAATTTTAGAAGCTCAGATTGAGGCTCTCAAGGAAGAAAACCGACCGCATGAGAAACTTTATGGTATGCCAGAAAGCGATAATGGCTTTGTAAAGAGATCAGATGGAGTGTTATGCTTCAAGGACCGAAGTTGGATACCACTCTATGGTGGAGTGCGAGAATTGATTATGCATGAATCACACAAGTCGAAGTACTCTATTCATCCAGGTTCTGATAAGATGTATCAGGATCTCAAAAAGCTTTATTGGTGGCCGAACATGAAAGCAGAAATTGCTACGTACGTCAGCAAATGTCTTACTTGTGCTAAAGTGAAAGCCGAGTACCAGAAACCGTCAGGGTTACTTCAACAACCAGAAATTCCACAATGGAAGTGGGAACGTATTGCTATGGACTTTGTCACTAAACTTCCAAAGACGTCAGGAGGTTTCGATGCTATTTGGGTAATCATTGATCGTCTTACCAAATCAGCTCATTTCATACCCATTAGAGAGACTTATTCAATGGAACAACTTGCTAGACTTTATGTCAAGGAAATAGTCTCAAGACACGGTGCACCAGTTTCCATCATTTCCGACAGAGATAGTTGTTTTACTTCAAACTTTTGGCGGTCATTACAAGATTCTTTTGGATCCAAATTAGACATGAGCACTGCTTACCATCCTCAGACCGATGGTCAAAGTGAGAGAACTATACAAACACTTGAGGACATGCTTAGAGCATGTGTGATTGACTTTGGAAATGGTTGGGCTAACCATTTGCCGTTAATCGAGTTTTCTTACAACAACAGTTACCATTCGAGCATTAAGGCTGCACCATTCGAGGCACTTTATGGTTGTAAGTGTCGATCTCCAGTTTGTTGGGCCGAAGTCGGAGAAGTACAATGTACTGGCCCAGAAATGGTACAAGAAACAACAGAAAAGATCATTCAAATTCGAGAGAGACTCGAAACTGCAAGAAGTCGACAGAAAAGCTACGCAGATGTTCGACGCAAACCATTGGAATTTCAGGTCGGGGACAAAGTTATGTTGAAAGTCTCGCCTTGGAAAGGCGTAATACGATTTGGAAAACGCGGGAAATTGAACCCGAGATACATTGGACCATTCAAGATCCTGGAAAGGATTGGTCCGGTTGCTTACAAACTTGAACTTCCGTCAGAACTTAGCAACGTACATAACACGTTTCATGTTTCGAACCTCAAGAAATGTCTTTCGGACGAGTCTGCCATTATACCATTAGAAGAAATACAACTCGATGACAAGCTTAACTTTGTGGAAGAACCAGTTGAAATAATGGACCGCGAGATCAAACAGTTAAAACAAAGTCGAATTCCGATCGTGAAAGTTCGTTGGAATTCTCGAAGAGGACCCGAGTTTACTTGGGAACGAGAAGACCAAATGCGACGCAAGTATCCACAACTTTTCACCGAGCCTAGTACCGAGACCAACACTAACTGAATTCAGGGACTGAATTCCTTTTTGGATGGGCTACTGTCACAACCCACAATTTCAGGTCATTTTTCCAAACTTCGACATTCTACTATTCACAAATTACTATTCATTGATCACTATTCATCATTTTACTATTCATCGTTTTTGAGGTCAATTTGACATTCCGAGACACCTTCAGAAAATTTACTATTCACTTGACACTATTCATTTCCGAGAGGAAACTACTATTCACGTGCATTATTCATGTTATCGTAAATTCAGTTTACGAGTGTTCAAATTCGCGTAACCGTATTGGTTCAGGAGCGAATTCATGCATTATTATCAGGGACATTTCATACGGACTAGAAATAGTCTGCATATCATTATTAGGGCACTTGCATACTATTCCACTCGTAGGATATTCAAATTATATTTTTAATATAATTAACGAATTACGTACGTTTATTTTAAATAAACACTAATATGCGAACTATAAATGTGACTAACACGTCCAACACTCCCGACTATGATCCCAATATATTTTTATATTCATTTTTATAATATAAAAATTATAATATTAATTTACCCGGTATTTTGGATATTTACTTTAATTATTAACTTAAGTTTACTAAAACTTCGACGGTTTTCGTAGAAATTAAACTATAATTATCTAAACACCCAATAATTTTACCCAACCTATTTTTATAATTTTTATAACTTTATTATGACCTGGTTAACTTTGTTAAAATTTATTTTTAGTTAACCCGGTACCCGGTACAATTTTAAAACTACCAAATACACACAATAATACATTTAATCACCAAATCTTACATTCATCCCCCCCCCCCCCTTGACTTTGCCGCCCCCCCCCTTGCCACTTTTCTTACAATTTTACTTATACACTTCATGCTCATTAATGCTTACTACTAACCCTTTTATATTATAATACAAATACAATAATACATATAAACTTTACCAATACTTTACCTCATTTCTTTCATTCATCAAAAAGCTATTTTCTCTCTTTTTCTTCACTCATACCCACGGCCACAAGGAACAAGGAAGGAAGAACCAAAGATTTTCAAAGATCAAAGTGTTAATCTAGTGTTTATAGTATCCTTGTTAGGGTTTTGAAATAAAAACTCAAGGATTATTAGGTTTTAATCATCTTAACTCCACTAATCTTACAAGTAAGTTTACCAAACTCATTTCATAATTTTTACAAAGTTCTTACTATATTTATACATGTTTCTTACAAGATCTCATACATGCAATAGCTTATACCACTTTATTTTTGTAACTTTTGATCATACAAGCCCTAGAAGTGATTTTTGGTTAGATCCTTGTTAGATCTACTTGGTTTTGGTGATTAGGAACCCATGACACCCTAAGAAGGTGTATGGTAGGATTAGATTAGTTTTGTGGTGTTTGAAAGAGGTTTGATGGATGATGGAACTAGTTTGGAGACTTGGAAATGGTTTTTGAAACTTTTGAAATACCTACTGTCCCTATTTTAATTTCGTGGGAAAATCAGTAGATGGTGGCTAATTTTTGACCCAAGATTTAGAAAATACATTCAAAAACGAAACTTTAGGCGAAAGAACGGATTAAAACGAGTTTATAACGAAGGAGTTATGATTTTTGCAAATTTAACGACGAAAACTACTTTTCCAAAAACTGCTTGCTGATTGGCAGAATACGACGGGTATTTTGAGGCATTAAACGTAACCTAGAGGAGCCGAGTTATCTAAAATATACTAGTATACACAAAGACGAATCCGTGGACATAAAGAACAAGGAAAACGAGCTTAAAACGACCGAGTTATACCCGTTTTAACGTTGTCAAAACTATATATATATATATAGTCACGAATAAAAATAATAACGTACGTACTAAACGGTATATTTTCTAGAAAATATTACTAAGGACCATTTTCTTATCAAACGAATACGTACGACTCGAGGGAATATTTATACGACTTAACGACGTATTTCTAGGTTTTCAATACAAGGATTTTAACGCTAACTTTTTGTACGAGTTAATATGACAAGTTATATATTTCTCTAAATGGAATTATTTTTCCTAAGTATGGAAACCATTTTTCTACGACGATAACTAGTATTGTCAAATTACGAGTGGTATGAGTATCATGTGCATGTGCATACATTTCATTACGACTTGATCTTAATTAGATCATGATTATTCATTTAGGTTGCGGCTAGTACTCGCGCCTCATTGTCCCGACTACTTTTACCTCATTGTACCATTGTCATATCATCACTTCGAGGTGAGTTCTCATAGCCCCGTTTTAATTCTATATTTTGATTTCAAATCCCACGGGGGAGAATACATTGCATTACTTATTTTTGTGTACATGCCTAAGTATAAAATTCATACATTGCTTAAGTTGCCTAATTACCACGTCTTGACAAGTCCCCTTATTATATCATGGACCGTTAATTTCTAGTACTAAGCGAGAGTGAGTGGATAGATCTATCGAGGGTGACGCCTCCATTCGTGTTTGGGTTGCTCCAAATGGAACGAATGCATTTCATGTCTTTATTATTAGAGTGCCTGGTAAACACTCATTGGGGCCAAGTATCGTCTAGTGTAACACCCCCAATTCATGGTTGCAGCGGAATTCGAACTGGGTGTTACTCGACGGCACAATAGTCACAATAATAGAAAACGAACTCAATTGAGTTGTTTTAAAAAGGTTTATCATTCAAATTATATAAATATCAGAGGTTACAAAATGAGGTCCCAAATGGTTCCATGTTTACAATGTATAATAAATGAGTTTTGAATGATAATAAAATTTATAGCCCTCTTGAGTATCCGTGTCCTTCCGTGCCATCCTTGATCGTCATGAACCTGAAATACATGCTTGAGAGGTCAACACAAAGGTTGAGTGATATTCATAGAGTTTGTTAAATCGATTGAACACAATATGTTGGTAGTGTGAGTTATAGGCTCACACCAATGTTTGGAAAACAAAACAGGTAGGCTACGTTATTATACGCCCGGAACATGTATTATACACTAAGCTTATGACACCATAACGTTAACGTGTACCAATATCGATCGGCAGATTTATCCCGGTAGGTACTTTGCTAACATACCTAAATCTCAAATATTAATGCATTTGTTTGAACTTAGTCAATACAAATGGGATTCGTCAATCCCAATAGGCCTATTCACAATATTCGCGCTCACTAATACTAGTGATTAAATGGTTCATAATAAAGGATCTCGGTTTAGCAAGGATGGTACTTAGTGATAATAAAACAATCAGGTAAGCATACAATTTAAAAACATTGTGCTCGGTTATAAATAGCATGTATTCCCCCCAAGGGTTTGTGAAACAATTAAGTAATCGAAAGTGGGGCTATGAACTCACCTTAAGTACGATAGCAAGTAATGAAGGTGATGGTTGGATCGTGTAGGTTTCTACGAGCAACCTAAAATCGAATGTTGCGACTTAGGATTGGAGTAAAGAATATGATGTAGTGCCTATATATATATCTTGCATCTAGTCCATGATGTGGTATGATGTATAATGTAAGTCTTTGAAAGAAATGATTCATGAAACATGTATGTTTTGTATATCGTTTACTACCGTTCGGGCCGACATAATTCAGAAGTCATGTTAGTAAGCGTTCGAGGAGCCAGGACACTTTAACTCGTAAATCCACAACTCAACTCGACGGCTTACATAATGAACTCCTCACATGAGGCTCCCTACTATTGTAGTAGTTGATGAAATATATAGATATAAGTTTTGATCCGAAAAGTTACATGTCCGATACTTGAATAAACTTAGGAAAGTTTATTTGTACATGAAGATTGTTATTAGGGATAGTTTCATAAGTCTTGAATGACCATTTTCTCTTGGTAATATCTCATGGTTTCCTTTTAAGTGAAGTAGATCCAAATTGCTTGTTCATGTTATCGCCTAATTCATTGTTTCATGTTTACGCCTATGTAAGTTGTTATGGTCATTTCGTCATGGCCTAGCCATGACCCTTAGTCCTTGTTTCAAGGTCATGAGACACAACCTTGGCTCTATCCATGGTGGTGGTCTTGATTATAGGTCATAAGACCCATTTGGTCTTCATATACCATAACCTATATGTAATGACTTTGTCTAAAAATGGGCTGTTTAGAATTTGAAGAAATTTATCACTTGGAAAGCATTTTCAGGGCTCGAGCTTCTTTATTCCTGAACGAAAACGTCGTTCCGGACAACTTTCGTGTTTTAACTTTTTGATGAATCGGACCAGAAGTGGGACTTTCAAAAAGTCAGAATGCGATTCAGTAAGGTTTAGGCAGTTTTGCCGGAAATCTTTGGTAACTTCAAATGGGCGTAACTTTTGACTCGTATACTCGTTTTAGGTGGTTCAAATTGCTATGGTTTCCTTGTTAAGTCCTCTACTGTAATATGTAATGATCCAATATCATAATTTTACCATTTTGGTCGTGGTTTTCCAAGAAACTCACTAATTTGCTTGTTTTAGTAACTTGTTTCAATAATCAATAACAATAACTTGTTTTGCTCACTTTTATACATCATGGACATGCATACAAGACATAATATAGCACAAATAATATGTAAATAACATGAATATGATTATTTAACAAGAAGCAAGTTAGGGTTTGCTTACAACTTTTGGCTTTCTACAAGAAAGGAAGTCAAGTATGGAACTAGGACACTAAACCTAAGCTTGTAAACCCTTTACCACAACTCTTGTAACCCTTGCTAGCCTTGATCTAACCCTTGTGAAAATCATTTAAATTCAGCCCTAGTAACCTTGTGTAGCTCCTAAATCAACCATGGAATCACCAAACAAACTTAAGATTCATGTAGAGAATAACTAAGCCATGAACTTTGATATGTAACTTGTAGCTTAAAGATCAAAGGATCATGGAGCTATGATTTGTGTTGGCTCATTTTTATGGATGAAAATATGAAGAAGAAGGTGTTCTTGAGTGGCTATTTATAGTATGAGAAAGTTAGCTAACCATACATGGGTTAGATATTAACCATGGTTAAGTTTAGGTGAAACTTTGTGCCCAAGTTAAGATGAATGGTCAAGATTGAATCACATGGTGACTAATCCCCCCCCCTAAGTGGGTTGGGGCTGTGTGGTGGCCAAGTTGGTGACTTTTGGATGATATCTAAGAGTTTAAGCTAAGTTTTGACTCCGTAAAATGCTAACCGTAAGCTGTTAAGCCACGAAACTTAAAACCGGGTATCGTAAAAATACGAAACTTGGAAGAATGGTTAAACATGTCATAATACTCCATAATAAAATATAAAATGAGTGGTAGGTTCTATCGGGTGCTAAAACCCTGCTAAAAACTGGAAACACGGGTCTAAAACGCGTAATACGTAAAATGTACGAATATTGCGTAAAATTGAGAAAAGTAAAATGTTACTTTTCTAATGTGATAAAAATGATTTAAAATGACTTATAATGTCTAGACTGGGCTCAGTCTAGTGTCGGTTGGTATTAAATGTCCTTTAGACATCAAACCGTAAGCCTAAAAATCACGAAATGACTTATAAAATCAAGGAATGATTTTTGGTCAATGGAGGAGGGAAAAATATGTTGACTTTTTCTAATAAGTTGAAAACTTAAATCGTCTTAGAAATGCGGTGCAGGTATAGGCTAAGGTTACGGCTGAGTAAAAACGCTTAAAACTGAAAATTCCAGTTTTTCACGGCCGAGGTTTATTCTGGTTATATTTTTCTCAGTCATGATTTATTCTCAAATAAATCATGAGTGTGTCAAACATTTTTCTGATGTGGGGTCACCTGACGGAGTCAAATTTCGTTGTGCGTAGAATTTCTGAATGACGTTTTACCCTAAAACGGGTAAATCCTTAATAACTTTCACGGAAATGATCTGACGAATGTCAAACATTTATTTTGCCATGGAAATGATTTATCACTCGAGAATATCAAATAAAAATCAACTTTCGGGAAAGTTTCGGGAAAAATGAATAGTAAAAGTGAATAGTGAAATTTTCCGGGAATGGTAATTAATCCTGAAATTGCGAATTGTTACAGTCTCTACCCCTTACGGGGAACTTCGTCCCGAAGTTCTTTGTGTGTCATATGTTGGAGTGGTGTCGATGAAAAGGTGTGGTTACTTATGAGGACTAAAGTCTGGGGTTACCAGTGATGTAGTTTGATTTGTCGTTTCAATGTATGGTGTAGGATGAGGCTTACTTTTATGTAGGGAAGGTATGGTAATAGTCGAATATCAAAGGAAATTGATATAGCAGTCGAATATTAATAGGAATTGAAATAGTAGTTGTACAGAAATTGATATAGTTAAATATTAAAATGGAAATTGATATAGTTGTCAAGTATCAATAGCAATTGATATAACAGTTGAACAACAATAGCAATTTACATAGGAATCCAATAAATGGAAATTGATATAGTAGTGGAATATCAATGGAAATTGGGATAGTAGTCGCAATCATAGTCTAGTAGGTAATCGGTTGTTGTACCTAGTGTTTATGTCATGGTTTGAAGCGATGTCGGTGAAAAGATAGGATTTCTTGTGGCGAATATAATGTAGGTATCATGCCATACCCGAGCAATGTAATGTAGGTATCAAGCCATACCCGAGCAATGTAATGTAGGTTGACTTCATACTTATGTTATTTCGAATACAAATAAGCCCACTTGTTTATAATTCTTTATTTACATAGAGAGGCATCCCAAACAATGTAACTAAAGGAATATAAACGTATGGTTCGATGATTTTATAATTTCTTTATTTAAATAAAAAGGCATCCCAATCCATTCAAATAAGGACATTATAAATCATCCTACTCAAGAATTCCCGACACAACATTCATACTTAGCCGGTGAGTTACAAGGTAGTGTATTACGAGATGATACTGGTGTTCCAAAAGTACAAGATGAATATTCAATCTTGTAAACTGGTGAGGGTACTTGTGGTGTAACTAAGGATGATTTGAGCTTTAAAAGTGCATCAAGATCTGTTAATGAGCTTGTGTTTGCCACGGTTGTGAAGGTAATGTTGTGATATGTTGATGAACAAAAGTGTGTAATGTATGCTTAACATTAGTACTCTTAGGTATAGATGTTGAGTTTGCTTTAAAAATCTTAAGAGATTTTAAAAGTTTACGATGGAATGGTATCCTAAACAGGATGGTACTTCTACAGGATGAAGAGAATAATTGGTAACTATCCCAAGATAGTAGTTCGGATTATCTCATAAATGAAAACTTTCAAGAATGAAGTTAGGTAGTACAAATAAAATGTTAAGATTTCGCTGAGTGGTAAGGCACTATCGTGTCTCTAGATTGTTTTAATGTATTCTGGTGGTTCATCGTGTTCATGTAGGAAATCAATCTAAACATAACCCTAGTACAACTATTCTCAGTATTTGAAAATTTTAAGTCGAATATAGTTAGTCAGACTATATTCCACTGTCCCTAGGTTAAATATAGGTGACTAGTCTATATTTAGCCAAGGTTCGATAAAATTTTCGAATACCTAAATTAGGTATACTTGTGATATGTCCGTTGGTTTTGGGAAACTGTTCACTAAACAAAGGCGATGTCAACCCTTAAGTTGCAAGTCCCGTCCATACAAGACTTGTAACGTATGTTTTCATATTCCATTGCATAGAAGGTAGTAAGGGTAGATACATATGGAAAGGAAGTTTTAAGTAGTTCTAAAATAGAACATACTTGGCCAGGATCACGAACTTTTAATAATGAAGGTTTCATCAGAAAACCTTAATGAATGTAGAGAAAGTTCAGCTTTTGTCGACGATGGATTAGTTTGTCCTTTAGAAATCGCATATTTCTTGTTTGGAAATCGTTAGATTGTGATGGATTTTTGATATCATAAGAAATGATATTGATGAGGTCGTGAAATAATTCCAGAGACCATTGCACAAATCACAATGTCTCGGAAGTAGGTTAGACCATTGTGCAATTCACAATGTCTGGGAAGTAGGTTAAACCATTATGTGACTCAAAACATTTGAGAAATGATTAAGACCATTGTATCATACAATGTCTTGGAAAAATGAATGAGACCATTGTATCTCACAATGTCTTGGAAAATGAATGAGACCATTGTATCTCACAATGTCTTGGAAAATGAATGAGACCATTGTATCTCACAATGTCTTGGAAAATGAATGGTCTATCTCACAATGTCTTGGAAAATGAATGAGACCATTGCAATCAGTTACAATGTCTTGGACATATAATGTTGGAGTAGGAACATGATTGGGAGAGTGTGGCTGTGCCGAAATGCCTTAGAATAGGCATACACAGATATGTTTAGTCCATTGTTTAGATAAATGATTGAGAATAAACCGAGTTTATATATCAATATACTAATATGTTCATGTAGCATAAAATGCCTAGTGTGTATATATCAATATACTTATATGTGTTCATGTAGCATAAAATGCCTAGTGTGTATATATCAATATACTTATATGTGTTCATGTAGCATAAAATGCTTAGTGTGTATATATCAATATACTGATATGTGTTCATGTAGCATAAAATGCTTAGTGTGTATATATCAATATACTTATGCTTACGGGGAAATGCTCAAAATGGGTATATATGAATATACTAATTTGTTTGTGAAGCATAACATGCTTACTAAACCCATAATCGTCTGGAGGATGGAAGACACGGAGAGCGGAAGGCTATAAAATGTTTTTGTTTGTGATTGTAGTTATAGTTTAGGTCTCACTTAGACCCGTTTCTCTATAACCATGGCTCTGGTACCAATCTGTAACACCCCCAATTCATGGTTGCAGCGGAATTCGAACTGGGTGTTACTCGACGGCACAATAGTCACAATAATAGAAAACGAACTCAATTGAGTTGTTTTAAAAAGGTTTATCATTCAAATTATATAAATATCAGAGGTTACAAAATGAGGTCCCAAATGGTTCCATGTTTACAATGTATAATAAATGAGTTTTGAATGATAATAAAATTTATAGCCCTCTTGAGTATCCGTGTCCTTCCGTGCCATCCTTGATCGTCATGAACCTGAAATACATGCTTGAGAGGTCAACACAAAGGTTGAGTGATATTCATAGAGTTTGTTAAATCGATTGAACACAATATGTTGGTAGTGTGAGTTATAGGCTCACACCAATGTTTGGAAAACAAAACAGGTAGGCTACGTTATTATACGCCCGGAACATGTATTATACACTAAGCTTATGACACCATAACGTTAACGTGTACCAATATCGATCGGCAGATTTATCCCGGTAGGTACTTTGCTAACATACCTAAATCTCAAATATTAATGCATTTGTTTGAACTTAGTCAATACAAATGGGATTCGTCAATCCCAATAGGCCTATTCACAATATTCGCGCTCACTAATACTAGTGATTAAATGGTTCATAATAAAGGATCTCGGTTTAGCAAGGATGGTACTTAGTGATAATAAAATAATCAGGTAAGCATACAATTTAAAAACATTGTGCTCGGTTATAAATAGCATGTATTCCCCCCAAGGGTTTGTGAAACAATTAAGTAATCGAAAGTGGGGCTATGAACTCACCTTAAGTACGATAGCAAGTAATGAAGGTGATGGTTGGATCGTGTAGGTTTCTACGAGCAACCTAAAATCGAATGTTGCGACTTAGGATTGGAGTAAAGAATATGATGTAGTGCCTATATATATATCTTGCATCTAGTCCATGATGTGGTATGATGTATAATGTAAGTCTTTGAAAGAAATGATTCATGAAACATGTATGTTTTGTATATCGTTTACTACCGTTCGGGCCGACATAATTCAGAAGTCATGTTAGTAAGCGTTCGAGGAGCCAGGACACTTTAACTCGTAAATCCACAACTCAACTCGACGGCTTACATAATGAACTCCTCACATGAGGCTCCCTACTATTGTAGTAGTTGATGAAATATATAGATATAAGTTTTGATCCGAAAAGTTACATGTCCGATACTTGAATAAACTTAGGAAAGTTTATTTGTACATGAAGATTGTTATTAGGGATAGTTTCATAAGTCTTGAATGACCATTTTCTCTTGGTAATATCTCATGGTTTCCTTTTAAGTGAAGTAGATCCAAATTGCTTATTCATGTTATCGCCTAATTCATTGTTTCATGTTTACGCCTATGTAAGTTGTTATGGTCATTTCGTCATGGCCTAGCCATGACCCTTAGTCCTTGTTTCAAGGTCATGAGACACAACCTTGGCTCTATCCATGGTGGTGGTCTTGATTATAGGTCATAAGACCCATTTGGTCTTCATATACCATAACCTATATGTAATGACTTTGTCTAAAAATGGGCTGTTTAGAATTTGAAGAAATTTATCACTTGGAAAGCATTTTCAGGGCTCGAGCTTCTTTATTCCTGAACGAAAACGTCGTTCCGGACAACTTTCGTGTTTTAACTTTTTGATGAATCGGACCAGAAGTGGGACTTTCAAAAAGTCAGAATGCGATTCAGTAAGGTTTAGGCAGTTTTGCCGGAAATCTTTGGTAACTTCAAATGGGCGTAACTTTTGACTCGTATACTCGTTTTAGGTGGTTCAAATTGCTATGGTTTCCTTGTTAAGTCCTCTACTGTAATATGTAATGATCCAATATCATAATTTTACCATTTTGGTCGTGGTTTTCCAAGAAACTCACTAATTTGCTTGTTTTAGTAACTTGTTTCAATAATCAATAACAATAACTTGTTTTGCTCACTTTTATACATCATGGACATGCATACAAGACATAATATAGCACAAATAATATGTAAATAACATGAATATGATTATTTAACAAGAAGCAAGTTAGGGTTTGCTTACAACTTTTGGCTTTCTACAAGAAAGGAAGTCAAGTATGGAACTAGGACACTAAACCTAAGCTTGTAAACCCTTTACCACAACTCTTGTAACCCTTGCTAGCCTTGATCTAACCCTTGTGAAAATCATTTAAATTCAGCCCTAGTAACCTTGTGTAGCTCCTAAATCAACCATGGAATCACCAAACAAACTTAAGATTCATGTAGAGAATAACTAAGCCATGAACTTTGATATGTAACTTGTAGCTTAAAGATCAAAGGATCATGGAGCTATGATTTGTGTTGGCTCGTTTTTATGGATGAAAATATGAAGAAGAAGGTGCTCTTGAGTGGCTATTTATAGTATGAGAAAGTTAGCTAACCATACATGGGTTAGATATTAACCATGGTTAAGTTTAGGTGAAACTTTGTGCCCAAGTTAAGATGAATGGTCAAGATTGAATCACATGGTGACTAATCCCCCCCCTAAGTCGGTTGGGGCTGTGTGGTGGCCAAGTTGGTGACTTTTGGATGATATCTAAGAGTTTAAGCTAAGTTTTGACTCCGTAAAATGCTAACCGTAAGCTGTTAAGCCACGAAACTTAAAACCGGGTATCGTAAAAATACGAAACTTGGAAGAATGGTTAAACATGTCATAATACTCCATAATAAAATATAAAATGAGTGGTAGGTTCTATCGGGTGCTAAAACCCTGCTAAAAACTGGAAACACGGGTCTAAAACGCGTAATACGTAAAATGTACGAATATAGCGTAAAATTGAGAAAAGTAAAATGTTACTTTTCTAATGTGATAAAAATGATTTAAAATGACTTATAATGTCTAGACTGGGCTCAGTCTAGTGTCGGTTGGTATTAAATGTCCTTTAGACATCAAACCGTAAGCCTAAAAATCACGAAATGACTTATAAAATCAAGGAATGATTTTTGGTCAATGGAGGAGGGAAAAATATGTTGACTTTTTCTAATAAGTTGAAAACTTAAATCGTCTTAGAAATGCGGTGCAGGTATAGGCTAAGGTTACGGCTGAGTAAAAACGCTTAAAACTGAAAATTCCAGTTTTTCACGGCCGAGGTTTATTCTGGTCATATTTTTCTCAGTCATGATTTATTCTCAAATAAATCATGAGTGTGTCAAACATTTTTCTGATGTGGGGTCACCTGACGGAGTCAAATTTCGTTGTGCGTAGAATTTCTGAATGACGTTTTACCCTAAAACGGGTAAATCCTTAATAACTTTCACGGAAATGATCTGACGAATGTCAAACATTTATTTTGCCATGGAAATGATTTATCACTCGAGAATATCAAATAAAAATCAACTTTCGGGAAAGTTTCGGGAAAAATGAATAGTAAAAGTGAATAGTGAAATTTTCCGGGAATGGTAATTAATCCTGAAATTGCGAATTGTTACATCTAGCTTCGGGGTCATGAGCTTAAGAGCCAATGTATATACTTTCCGGACATCCTATTTCATGGCATTACTTATGGCATTTGTACACTAGATTTTACTTATAAACCTATGATTATACACCAACTTTATGTTGACCGTTTTTCGCAATGTATTTCTCAGGTAACTAAGGCATTTCTCATGGCATTGCATGGAGTCACTTTGTGTATCAAGGATGACGCGTCTCTTTTGGATTTCATGCACTTTGAACTATCGTTTGATTGTACTAAACTTGTTTCCTTAAATCTTTTCTAACTTTGGGACCTATGTTTTATAACTTTGATATTTTGAATGAATCAAACGATGTATTTTATAAACGACACTTTAGGTCGTTCAATATTTCCTTGCTTGTGTGCTATGATCCGTTACACCCTCAGGTATTCCATTCCGTTGCCATTCAGGTATTTTGGGGGTGTGACATAGGCCTTCAACAAAACAAAATTAGAAATGGATCCACACCTTAATTATTACTCCGTACAAAAAAAATGTAACAAAATCAGTGCATCAATGTCTAAACAAAAATAAACTTACAAAATCAGGCATAAACGAAATCAACTTAGCTCCACTTATTCCTTTTAGAAGCTCAACCCACAAATGCTCGAACCATAGCACGAAAGGTGAAAACTTTACCGAAACCAGAGACGGGAAATCTTCCATCACAAAAAGGGAGCACCACTGACCACTAATAAAGAGATCTTCAAGATTAGGGACATTTAACACAACCTTGTTACTAGTTGTGACACATTTCCCAATTGCTTCTAGTTTCAAATGCTTCAAAGTAGGAATATTAAATATGTAATCATCACGCTGACCGCCATATTTGATAAATGATACTGTAAGTGATAAACTTTCAAGTATTGGGCATCCTCGGATCAGTTTAAATGCATTGGTCAGAGAAGGGCTAAAAAAAACATCAATGCTCAAAGTCTTCAGACAAGGGAGATTGAAGGGAGAACGCCACTCCATAAGTTCCGAACGACTACGATTTTCTATCTGTAACTTTGTTAGTGTCTTGCAAGTGAACAAAGTAATAGGAAACTCGCGCAAGCTAGATTGTACTTCAAGCTCGCGAACTTTTAACCTTACAGCTGTTAAATGTTACGTATAAACATTAATGAGTAAATGTCTAGGATCGAACCCGAGACCTCGGGATTGCACACTTTACAAACAAGAATAATGTAAATAAATATATATATATATATATATATATATATATATTAAATGTATGGTATATATATATTTATAACACTTAATGGACTAAACGGTCGTTAGTTGTTAACCGTATGGACTAACTATCATTAAATAAGAAAGACAAGGGCTAGAGTGTAACTTGGGTGTCAAGGAGGTTCTAGAAACCCCTTGGGTTTGCTATGGCCGGTCGACCCACAACCCATAGGGTCGATCCACCCTTGCTTGGTCACCAAGAAAACATCTAGTATAAATACAAGGCTTTGGGGTTAGACTTAACAATCTTTTGTGCACACACTCTAACCCTAAAACTTGTTTTCTTTCTTTTCTTCTTATGGCCGATCGTTCCCCCCTCCTAGGGATTCATTGGGTCGATTTTTCCATAAGCAAAACTTAAGTGTTTCGTTAACTTGCAACTAACCTTTATTCGTTGGTAGTTTGTGTGTACAAGAACGAGGTAATTACTTACTTTAGTAATTATCAAGAGATCGATAAACAAAACGGTAAGGGGTTTATCATTGATCTAATTGTCCAAGAATTAAGGTTGATTTGAAGTGCATCGGGTACGTTTACTATTTATGTTTTAGTTAATATTTATGTGTTATACTTGATCCTTCGCTTCCGCAATATGTGTTATTTGATTGTCAAACTATAACAGTGGTATCAGAGCCATGTATAACATGTAATTGATTACTAAAACGTAATAAAAACCGGATCTTTAATTGTTTTAGATACATGTTTTTTGATCTAGGGTTTTTCCTATTTTTTTTTCTAAAAATTTCGAAACCCTAACCCTAATTTTGGGGGGGGGGTCGATTTTCCCATGAAACCCTAATTAGGGTTTTGTGGTTTTCTAAGATTATGTGTAATCACTAGAAACCCTAGGTCATTAACCGGTTAATTGAACGTATCTTGTGACCTAATTGCTAATTGTTAGGTTTTAATCCGTGACTTACATGCATGTTAGTCATGGATCTTGTTGTTTCACATGTTTAGATAGATCTTAAATTGGGGAAGACTCCAACATATATTAAAATCAATTTTATATGCTATGTGGTGTGTTTTTAGCTTTGGCCTACGCAATTGATTCGTCAATGTATGTGACTCACCTCCATTAAGAGGGGAAGGCCTTAGTTGATTACATGCAATTTTATACCTAGAATTGATTTTATTAGGATCTTTTCTAATACGGTTTGCATGTGGCTAATTGTTTCACTTATTTATTATTGTTTGTTTGATTTTCTTTGGTACTTGTTTTATTGTGTTTTAGTTGGACTTGATGTAAGCAATAAAAGGGTTATTTTTATAAAGAAAATTAATACGGACTAATAATTGTGAAACCCTAAAGTGATAAAGTAAGAATCTTGCAAAGGTCTTATGACATTCGTTGTCCGATTCGCACGGTAATCAGCTCCCAGTCGAGACTAGCAAAATTCAAACTTTATTACTATTTTGAGATTGAATCCATAAACTTTTGCTTGAATGATGTTTTGTGCAAATATGGTTTTAAAATTAAGTCTTTTAAGATGATATTCATAACCGTGATTTGAAGGCTTAGAAAAGAGCCTTAGAGTCTGCCTTGGTTATCACAATCTTGAATATGTCTTAAACGAATTACTTTTAAAATTATATATTGTAGAAAGTCATCTTAGGGTTTTGGCATAAACCTCAAGTAAAACTTTGTGTATTAATTTCACGAATTGGATATAAAAAGGTTTTATGAAAATTTATGCTATAAAGATGAGTGCATGCATCTTTGTACATAATTTTGATTGACATATCAAAAATTAATACCCTTAATAATTTAAGTTACGTGCCATCTACCTATAAGAAACACTTGGAATTTTAATTTAGTAAACGTGAGACCTAGGCTAAATTACTATAACAAGGTAAAATTCTTTTAACGCGTGAGACCATAATTGTAATTTTACAGTTTCTAAGGTAGACGACTTAATTAAGTTGTGCGTGAGACCTAGAACTTAAGGCATGAGATGGAATGAAACATGCTTACAAGGCAAATTGATGAATCAATTTGTAGTAAATCCCATAATGATCTAGGAATTGGAAATCTTGTTTGCCAATTATTGTTCGACCGATTACTATCTTTTGTACTTTTACCACTAGCAGATCAACTGATGTGGTGAAACTATGTAAAGTTAGATCCTAGATTTTCAAGAAAATTAGATGGTTATATGAATATAGCCTTGGGTATTTTATTTTCTTGAAGATATTGATTATCGAAAATACTAATATTTGAACTTTATCTGTAGATATGGCTCAACCCGATAACCAAAATGTGATTAATGCTTTCAAGAGTCATCTTGAGAGAGAGAAACTCACTGGAAAGAATTTCAATGACTGGTACCGTTCGCTCAGAATTGTCTTAAGGGCGTCTGGTAAGATGGATTATGTGACCGAGGAATGCCCTACTGAACCTGCTGCTACGGCAACACCTGAAGCAAAGGCAGAATGGAAGGTGACTAATGCTAAGTACAATGAGGTTGCTTGTCTAATGCTCACTAGCATGAATGCTCAATTACAAAAGAAGTATGAGTATTCGTCTCCTAAGAATATGCTTGATAACCTCAGGCAATCTTATGAGAAGTCACCTGCAGTTGAACTGTATGATGAACTTGACAAGCTACACAACTGCAAGCATGGTGATGGTAAACCAGTAGCCGATTATGTGGATGAGATGAAGGACTCCTTTGATCAACTTCACAGAATTGGTTTTGGTTACCCCGAAAATGTGCAAGTGCACTTGATCAACAGATCCCTTAACAAGGATTTTGCTGGTTTTGTGCAGAACTTCAACATGCATTGCTCGGGGAAGACAGTCTCAGAATTACTCGCATTGCTTGTTGATTATGAGAAAAGTCTACCAGCCAAGGTCAAGAATCCCACCCCACAAGTGTTGGCAATTCATGGGGGGAGAATCCAGAAGAAATCGCATGTGAACAAAGGCAAAGGTAAAGGTGATAAAGGCAAGCAGGTCATGGCCTATCAACCTCAACCCAAGATGAAACAACATCAGCCTAAGCAGAACAAGGTGAATCCGCCAAACAAGAAGGATCAGGCTTGTCACCATTGTCATGAAAAGGGTCATTGGAAGCGCAATTGCCCTCTCTACATTCATGACTTGCGACTCAAGAAGCAGGGGAATGATGCTGGTAACCCCAGCACATCAGGTGCGTTCTTTATGATTGAATTATTCACTCTTACTCCTAAATTGAATTCATGGGTATATGATACGGGATGTGGCATTCATATTTGCAATACCTTGCAGGGGTTTAGAGTTGAGAGAAAGCTGGCCTATGGACAACAATTCTTGCACGTTGGTAACGGAGCGCATGCAGGAGTTGAAGCTATAAGAGTTTTTAATTTAGTGTTGCCTTCGGGCTTAGTACTATCTTTAAATAATTGTCATTATGCACCGTCAATTGTTAGAGGTGTAATTTCATTTTCATGTTTGTTAAACCTTGGTTTTGAGCATACTATTTCAAGCAATGGAATTTCAGTTTCTTTAAATAATGTTTTTTATTTTAATGCTGTTGCTGTGAATGGTGTATTTGAAATTGATATGAATGATAATGATAATGCTTTTGTTAAAAATAATTCAATGTATAGCATCAACAATAAGAGAATCAAGAAAGGTCTGGATTTGTCTTATCTTTGGCATTGTCGACTTGCTCACATTGGCAAAGATCGCATGAAAAAGCTGCAACATGATGGGCTTTTAGATAAGATCAATGATGAATCATTTGATAAATGCGAATCTTGCATTGCTGGGAAGATGACTAAGAAACCCTTTAAAAATAGGATTGAAAGGGCGAATGATCTACTTGGTCTTATTCACACAGATGTGTGTGGACCACTTAGACATGTGTCAAGGAGGGGTGCTAGCTACTTCTTAACATTTACGGATGATTACAGCCGTTATGGTTATGTTTATTTACTTAAACATAAACATGAGGTATTTGAAACATTCAAAGTGTTTAAAGCAGAAGTAGAGTTGCAACTTGGAAAGAAGATTAAAGCTCTTCGATCCGATAGAGGTGGTGAATACCTGAGTCAGGAGTTCATAGATTATCTAGCAAAGGAGGGAATTGTCCAGCACCTTACTTCTCCATATACTCCACAACAAAATGGTGTATCTGAAAGAAGGAATCGTACATTGCAAGACATGATACGATCTATGTATAATCTAACAACTCTTCCTTTCTCGTTTTGGGATTATGCCTTAGAATCTGCGGTTCGCATTCTAAATATGGTTCCAACAAAGAAGGTTGATAAGACACCTTATGAGGTATGGACTGGAAAAGCTCCTAACCTGTCTTATCTAAAGGTCTGGGGTTGTGAGGCGTATGTTAAACGTGACTCAGCAGACAAACTCCAACAAAGATCTGTGAAGTGCATCTTCGTAGGATACCCTAAGGAAACTATGGGATACTACTTTTATTACCCACCTGAAAACAAAGTATTTGTTGCAAGGTATGGAGACTTCCTTGAAAGAGAGCTCATATCTCAAGAATTCAGTGGGAGAGTATATGATCTGGAAGACGGTCAAGAAGATGTAGAACCTTCTGAAAACACTAACCAACTTCCGGTAGAACCTGAAAGTTTAGGTCCTCCACCTGAAGTTGAAGTGATTCCCATTCGTAGGTCAACAAGACCAGTAAAAGCTCCTACTCGTCTATGTCTTAATGTAGAGAGTGATGAGAATATACTGGGTGATCTTGATGAGCCTACAAGTTATAAAGCTGCCATGAATGGACCTGAAAAGGCCAAATGGAAAGAAGCTATGGATGGGGAAATGCAATCCATGGAAGACAATGATGTCTGGGAAGAAGTAGACCTACCTCCGGGTGCCAAACTAGTTGGGAGTAAATGGCTCTACAAGAAAAAGACTGACATGGATGGCGTTGTACACACCTATAAGGCCCGTTGTGTAGCTAAAGGCTATACACAAACTTTTGGTGTTGACTATGAGGAGACCTTTTCTCCTGTAGCTGACATAAGGGCAATTAGGATTCTTATAGCCATAGCCGCTTACTATGACTATGAGATTTGGCAAATGGATGTTAAAACCGCCTTCTTAAATGGTCACCTAGATGAAGACATCTATATGGCGCAGCCTGAGGGGTATGTAAATCCAGAATTCCCAAATCGTGTATGCAAGCTTAAAAGATCCATTTATGGATTAAAGCAAGCATCACGACAATGGAATAAGAGATTTGATGGTGAGATTAAAAAGTATGGATTCACTCAAAATCTTGATGAGCCATGTGTATATCACAAAGTTAGTGGGAGTAATGTAATTTTCCTTATATTATATGTTGATGACATATTGATCATGGGAAACGACATTCCAAGTTTGCAAAAGGTTAAGGCATATCTTGAAAAGTGTTTTTCTATGAAAGATTTAGGGGAAGCTGCATTTATTCTGGGAATCAAGATATATAGAGATAGATCTCAGCGATTAATTGGATTAAGCCAAAGTGCTTACATTGATAAAATACTAAAGAGATTTAGTATGCAAAATTCCAAGAAAGGATATTTGCCGATGCAAGAGCAACATGGCTTGAGCAACAAGGTTTGTGCTTCAACACCTGCAGAGGTGCAACGCATGAAAAGAGTCCCTTATGCTTCGGCTGTGGGATCTATTATGTATGCGGTGAAAAGTACAAGACCTGATGTAGCGTTTGCTCAGAATTTAACCAGTCGATATCAGCAAAATCCAGGTGTAGCTCACTGGACTGCTGTTAAGAATATTCTTAAGTACCTTAGGGCTACTAAAGAGATGTTCTTGGTTTATGGGGGAAATCCATCAGCAGAACTTGATGTTACAGGTTACTGCGATGCTTCTTGGAAAGGTGATAAGGATGATACGAAGTCTCAGACGGGTTATGTCTTTGTCATTAATGGAGGAGCTGTGGATTGGAGGAGCAGAAAGCAGAGTGTACTAGCGATGTCTGCTACAGAAAGTGAGTATATAGCTGCTTCAGAAGCTGCAATGGAAGCTGTTTGGATTAGGAAGTTTGTTTCAGGGCTTGGAGTTATGCCTTCGATTCAAAGACCTATTAAAATGTATTGTGACAATTGAGCTGCAATCACATTTGCCAATGAGCCTGGAATCATGAAAGGCACCAGACATTTCCTGATTAAGCATCACTATGTTCGAGAACAAGTCGAAATAGGCGAAATCGAAATGCTCAAAGTTCACACAGATGATAACTTGGCAGATCAATTAACAAAGCCTCTACCTGGCACTAAGCTTTACAAGCATGCTGAAGGTGTAGGACTTAGATTAGCTGAAAGTTTCATGCCCATTTGTGATTAGTGTTTGGATAAAGGATGTAACGTACAAGTATTATTTTAATGAAATAAAATATGTTTTATGTTTATTTATCATTGTCTTAATAATATATCCTATATTTGCATGTTTAAGATCCATGAATAATTTATTATTCTAAATGTCCATTGTCGATTAATGATATGGGAATATCATTAAACTAAGACAAATTTGAGTATTGGTTTAGAATATACTTGAAAGTATATTGATGCGTAGTCATACCAATTTCACATAATATTCGATGAATTGAATATTAGACTTATCCCAACAATATGATTTAATGTTTAATGTGAGAATCATATTTAAAGTTATCCTCAGACTTGAGATACCAGATAAGTGTCATGGATGTAGTGCATTTTTGTGAAGCAATCTACCGCTCACCGTAACAGGGAGTTATAAGGGTTGTTTTCAGAAGTGTTGCAAAGTTCATGGGTTATTCTTGTAGTCAAGAAAGAATTTATTCCTTCTGATTTGTTTAGAAGTTTAATACTGCTGGGCCCCTCGTAGGGTTGACAAAATGTTTGCATGGCCATGCCCAAAGTCTATCTGGAATACGTTCAGATGTTTTGGTAATTTTGTTCAATCATAAAGAAATGAGAAACAGAATTTTAATAAAGAAACTCTCATCTTTATTAATGTGGTATTAGTAATGAAAGGATAATTATAATGATGAATCATTAAAGGTTTTTCCAGGAAACCTAGCTCGGATTGAACTAGGGGCATTGGAGTGTTGCAAGACGCTAACCAGTGTCATTCTACTATTAATGGATATACGAGTGGGAGCTGTTAAATGTTACGTATAAACATTAATGAGTAAATGTCTAGGATCGAACCCGAGACCTCGGGATTGCACACTTTACAAACAAGAATAATGTAAATAAATATATATATATATATATATTAAATGTATGGTATATATATATATTTATAACACTTAATGGACTAAACGGTCGTTAGTTGTTAACCGTATGGACTAACTATCGTTAAATAAGAAAGACAAGGACTAGAGTGTAACTTGGGTGTCAAGGAGGTTCTAGAAACCCCTTGGGTTTGCTATGGCCGGTCGACCCACAACCCATAGGGTCGATCCACCCTTGCTTGGTCACCAAGAAAACATCTAGTATAAATACAAGGCTTTGGGGTTAGACTTAACAATCTTTTGTGCACACACTCTAACCCTAAAACTTGTTTTCTTTCTTTTCTTCTTGTGGCCGATCGTTCCCCCCTCCTAGGGATTCATTGGGTCGATTTTTCCATAAGCAAAACTTAAGTGTTTCGTTAACTTGCAACTAACCTTTATTCGTTGGTAGTTTGTGTGTACAAGAACGAGGTAATTACTTACTTTAGTAATTATCAAGAGATCGATAAACAAAACGGTAAGGGGTTTATCATTGATCTAATTGTCCAAGAATTAAGGTTGATTTGAAGTGCATCGGGTACGTTTACTATTTATGTTTTAGTTAATATTTATGTGTTATACTTGATCCTTCGCTTCCGCAATATGTGTTATTTGATTGTCAAACTATAACAACAGCCTCGTCTATCCACTTAGTCATCCTTGACTTTTGAACCCATAGTCCACCAAAGCATAACCTAAATAATCTGATTTCACTTGTTTTGCAATTTTTCAGAACATGATCCACAAATGAACAACAGTCTTCTACACCATGGAAGGGGTCGTAACAGTTAATGTCAATGTTCGTGACCAACGTCCAATTGTACCTCCATCTTTTGGATAAAATTCTAGTTCGCACTGCGAATTTTGTAGGCATGAGAGAAAGTATGTATGAAAGAACCTCTTCTGGCAGGTTGCTAAGCCTATCCTTTTTCTTGCAGCTCATTAAAGTGGAGGAAAGCTGCTTTTAAATTTCAGGTCAAATTTCAAAGTTTCAAATATACAAGTTATATATAGAAGAAACATGTATTAATCTAAAAAGTTAAAAGGTTTTCCACACTTAGAGTTGCAAACCAGATTTCTTGCACTTTGTATATACAACAACATAAATCTTCTTAAAAAATTAATTTGTCACACCCAAATTGGTTATCTCATAGGAACTGTGAAGAAAAAGCATGAAAAATTTGTAACTACACTTTTATTTGTGAACAAATACTATAATTGACATGCTAATAAGAGTTATTTTATTTAGAGATAATTATCTAGAAATGTACGTGTATCTAATTTGATTTTTTTTTTTTTTTTTTTGAATTATGTGTAACATCCTTTTTTCGGACTATTTAATAACAAACTTTTTGAATTTAGCTTATTCTGTGTAGTGAGTGACATGATAACCTGCAAATAATGCTTACGCGTGGAGCAGGTTTTTTCCACGTATATGATTTAAATTAGACAGCTTTTTTCTGAGTAGGATTTACTTCAGGTGCATGTAACTTTTAACAAACACCCATATCAAAAGGATTGATGGTGATGGCTGTTACTTACGTAAACTTAGGATTGATGATTTAGGGTTAGGGTTTGAGATGGGCCATTGTTTGTTGGGATTTGAAAAGATGGTGAGATGACATATTGAAGCAGCAAATGGAATGATACATTTTCTTGCTTCTACTTTTGTTTTTGGCCATGCGTTCCATGTTAGTCGGATTTCGTCTATGCCTCCTTCCGGATCTCCACTTGTTGTCATCTCTAATGTTAACATGTTTTTAATTATTAGGTCTTGTGTTTTTGTGTTTGGTTTCTTTTATGATTATTTTTATTGATGTTGATCCTTGTGACAAAGATGAAACGGTCGACACGAGTAGTTTTAATGACATGGAATCAAAATAAATGTAAAATAAAATGGTAACTTAAACAAGTCATTCGCTACACAGAATAATCGAAATTCAAATTTTTTTATAAATAGTCTTAAAAAAGGATGCTACATAGAATTCAAAAACGTGACAAGTTAAATACATTTTCCGAAAATTATCACCTTTTTTATATAATTTAGCATGCATATATCTTGACATTTTCTTAATGTTGCATTTATGAACCTAACAATTTAACAAATGCTTATTGGTGTGCGCTATTTAAGAAAAAGAAAAGGTTCTAGCTTTTTTTAAAGTGTTTATGGCTATTTGGCAACACGTATAAGTAGTAAGCCGTAGAAGTAAGCATTTAGCATTTAGCAGTAAGCACTAAGTTAGTAAGTTAGCTGTTGTATTTATAAAGAGTAAAACAAGCAAATGCTTACCATTCGTCGCTTATATGTAAGATTGAAGTAGTTGATCATGTTTCAAACACTTGTTGAGGTGTTGCCAAACAAGCACCTATGTGAGCAATAAACACTTAACGAGATTCAATGGAAAGAGTGTGGATATTTAAATCAGTTTTTAGACTTCAGATTATGTAAAAGAAATAAAAAATAAATAAATAATACATTAAAAAAATAGACTTTAGACTATGCGGACCTGATTAAATGAAAGCTCTCGTCTGCAAAGATGAAAAAGCAAATAGGGTTTATAATCACTTGAAAATATTATAGCTAGTCAGATGGGCATGGGCTAGGAATAACATTCACAAGTTTCGTAGCTTAAAGCCCAATAAAAAACGGTTCCATGCATGGTACATTGTCAATAAATTGTTCAACAAAAGGCAACCTTCAAATTGAACTTGATTATCAAGAGTTACGATCCATTAAAAAAGGAAAAAATTTAAAAAGTCTAGAAAGCCTATCATAAAGTGTCATGTGTCCCTCGCCCACTTCCTCTCTTTTTTCATATTAATTTCGGTTAGGGGTAGTATTTTTAACCAATTTTTATATTTCATCCTAAAATTTCAAACTTAAATAACTTTCAAACCACAAACTTTTATGAAAAATCGATTTCACCATAATTTTAGAATTCAATTTTCTTTAATTTGTTATGCATTATGATATATGAATCGCAACTTTTTTTTTTCAACTTTTTAAGTGAATGTTGATTCTTTTTAAAATTTTCGCCATTTTCGGATATAATTTTGTCTAGTTTAAAGGCCGAATTTTACAAAACTTAAAACATGAAAGTTGTAGCTTTTTGGACATTCTTTACTCAGAAATATGAATCACTCAAATCTGATATGATATGAGTAAGATATCACACGTTAAAGATGACGCCTTAGACGCATTTTGTAACACCCCCAAAATTTGGTATAGCGAAAGACTAATCAAACTTTCGGGGTGCTATGGGGATTGGTATCCAACACAAGTATAAAGAAACAAAATACGGAATCCATAACATAAAACCAATCCACAAATGAACAACAGTTTTCTAAACCATGGAAGGGGCTGTAACAGTCAATGTCAATATTCGTGACCAACGTCCAATTGTACCTCCATCTTTTGGATAAAATGCTAGTTCGCACCGCGTATTTTGTAGGCATGAGAGAAAGTATGTTTGAAAGAACATCTTCTGGTAGTGATGCGTGGGAATTGCACCAGGCTTTACCTCTCGAGGGATCTCGAGAAGCTTACAACCCCCACCAGGTAGTGTACCTAATCGTTGTAGTATAGTATAGTGACAAGTACCGGGGGATTGATCGTTCAACTCAGGAATAGTGTCGCTAGGATTAGAAAGCCTAAAAACCAGGTCTAGAGGTGAGGGATGATTCTTTTTGTATTTTTATGTTTTTATAAAAGCAAATAAAAATCTCGAGTATTGGAAGAGTGGCGGAATTAGTTGCTAATCAACTAACCCAATAACTACAGATGCAATCAAAATAAAATAACAAAAATGAAATTAAAACTAATTTAACTAGTGGTGTGAACAATATATGGGAGAATTGTGTTTACATAGATTTCACTACTCCCTAGATATCTTTTACAGGTTAATTACTTGTTATAGTTGTGTGGATGACGGGTTGTATTCCTTAATACCATTCATGGGGTGGCGTACTTACTTCCCCAATTCTATAAGCTCCTACTTCACTCCTATGTCGAGCCGGCTAAGAAGCTCCTAATATGGGATCACTAGAATTCGCTCATGCATTAAATACAACCATAAAAACCTAGTACACATCGGTTCATGTTTCTTAAGACGTTCAAGCAAGTTACACAATGGAGATCTGCCATTTTTCTTAAGCCTAACATTGAAATCATTCATCCATTGCAACTATAAACAAGCAATCAACCTATAATCAACATCTAGGTTTCATTACATCTAAGCAAACACACAATAGATCTAGCCTAGCATGTTAAAATTAAGACAAGTGTAAGATATATTCAAACAACACATAGACATATTGAATGAATTGAAAGGATACTTATCTCAATTGAACATGAAGGGTTTCAAGGGGTGAAAACCCTTGAAAATACTATTACAAACGAGCTAGGGTTTATAAAGTTCCACACTAAAATTCTCCACACAAGTTCCTCCTTAATGAATGAAAATTAGAAAAGTATATATAGATTTTAGGAGGTGACGCCATCAAGAGGAAACTTCTGACGCCGTCATCTCGCCGCCAATAGAGTTCTCGGACTGCCTAGATCCATAGCTGACGCCGTCACGTGTAATTCTGCTCTGGGCTGTCACCACTTTTACTCTTGACGCCCTTGTTCTGACGCCGTCACATTTTCTCTGGGTCGTCACCAAAAATGCTCTTGACGCCGTCATCAAATCCTTCTTGACGCCGTCAGGTACTGTTCCCAACAAGGAAAATTAAGACTTTGCCGTTTTCTTCACTTTTATGCTCCAAAAACGTCCAAAATGCTTCCTTTCCCAGAATTCACTCCCAAAGTACCTAACATCACAAAAGGAACGATTTAGGGCAATATATGATCAAATAAATTCCAATTCCGGCTTAAATGACCCCCTAAAAACGGTTCATTTTTCACCTCATCAGGCAGGTTGCTAAGCGTATCCATTTTCTTGCTGTTGGAAATTCGACAACAAATTAAACCTATAAACCGAAACACTGAAACTAGTCCCTTGGAGATGGTGGCAAGCTACACACCAAAAGCAAGAACCTGTTTTGTCGATCGTACAAGAAGAACATAATAAAACAAGCCCTCATAACTTGTCGTGCAAGGCAAGTAATGTTACATATATAAGGAAACCTAATTATAATCGGCTAACCATCTATACTAATCTAATACGGAGTAGACTATTACGTTTACTAAATTGCCAATAATGCTAGTCTAGTCAAATGAGTTCGGATCCCTTGCAAAAGGAACAATTTTAAAAAGTATAAAAAGTAACCAGCAATCGACACGTGTCTCTAACATATTTTACTCAAAGTATCTGCGTAGGGGTAAAATAGTACTTTTACTCATTTTTTACTTTTCCACCTCATTCTTCAAACGCACATATCTCTTAAACGACAAACTTAAAAAAAAACCGATTTCACCATAACTTTTAAAATTTAATCCTCTTTAATTTGGTATAAATCTTGTTAAATATTTCGAATTTTTTTTACATATAAAGTGGGTCTTGATTTTCTTGATTTTTTTATCATTTTTGGCCCTATTTTTTACCCTCATAAATGTCGAATCGTTAAAAACTTAAAACATGAAAGTTTTTGATTTTGATTCACTCTTTACACAGGTTTTTGAATCAATTAAAACCGATATCATATGAGTAAGATATCACACGTGAAAGTTGATGTTTCACTCATATTTGTTGCACATAATGTGTTTGATGAAATGTCTAGCTTAAAACTTTAGTGTTAAAATTGCGTTAAATGCACTAATTTTTGTACCACAACGCATCACTAATCATTTTATTAATGTAAGACTCAAAAAGTAAAGTTTTTTAATTGTTAATTTTATTGTTCATTAATTATAGGTTCATCAGTTATTAACTAACTGATGAACCTATAATTATAGGTTCATCAGTTGAGTTCATTAATTATAGGTTCATCAGTTATTGACTAATTATAGGTTCATCAGTTAGGTTCATTATTTTTTGGTTCATTAATTATAGGTTCATCAGTTAGGTTCATTAATTTTAGGTTCATCAGTTTGTTTATCAGTTATTGACTAATTGATGAACTTACAATTATTTGTCATGTATTATGTGTTTAGGTTCATCAATTAGTCAAAAATGTTACCATAAAAACTGATGAACCAAAGTAAAAGATGAACAAAAACTGATGAACCAAAAAAACTGATGAACCAAAAACATAACACATGGCATTAACTGATGAACCAAAAACATAACATAGGACAATAACTGATTAACCAAAACAACTGATATTCATCAACGAAAAAAAGCATAAACTAACTGATTAACCTATAACTTATGATAACACAAATAAACTAACTGATGAACTTATAATAAAAATTGATGAACCAAAGTAACTGATGAACCAAAGTAACTGATGAAACAAAGTAACTAATGAACATTTTGTTCATCAGTTACTTTGATTCATCAGTTTTTATGGTAACATTTTTAACTAATTGATGAACCTAAACACATAACACATAACAAATAATTATAAGTTCATCAATTAGTCAATAACTGATAAATAAACTGATGAACCTAAAATTAATGAACCTAACTTATGAACCTATAATTATAGGTTTATCAGTTAGTCAATAATTGATAAACTAACTGATGAACCTATAATTAATGAACCAAAAAATCAATGAACCTAACTGATGAACCTATAATTAGTCAATAACTGATGAACCTATAATTAATGAACTTAACTGATGAACTTATAATTATAGGTTCATTAGTTAGTCAATAACTGATGAACCTATAATTAATGAACAATAAAATTAACAATTAAAAAATTTTACTTTTTGAGTCTTACATTAATCAAATGATTAATAATGGATTGAGAAATAAAAATTAGTGCATTTAGCTCAATTTTAACACAAAATATATAAGCTAGACATTTTATCAAACATCTTGTGTGCAACAAATTTGAGTAAAACACCATCTTTAGCGTGTGTTATCTTACTCATATGAGATCGGATTTGAGTGATTCAAAAACCTATGTAAAGAGTGAACAAAAATCTATAACTTTCATGTTTTAAGTTTTTCACGATTCGACACTTATGAGGGTAAAAAATTGGGCCGAAAATGCCAAAAATATCATGAAAATCAATAACCATTTTATATGTAAAAAATAAAAGTTCGAAATATTTAACAAGATTTATACCATATTAAAGAGGATTAAATTTTAAAAATTATGGTGAAATCGGTTTTTCGTTAAAGTTTGTCGTTTGAAAGATATTTGCGTTTGAAATATGAGGTGGAATTTTAAAAAACAAGTCAATTGACAAATATGCCCTTTGACTAAAAAATAAATAAAAAAGGAGGGATGGATGAGGTAGGACACGTGTAACAATATGTTTGGCTTTTTAGACTTTGCATTTTGTTCCACTTTCTAACCGATGCATCTCCTAGTCAAATGGGCATGGGCTAGGAATAACATTCACAATTTTCGTAGCTTAAAGCCCAATAAAAAACGGTTCAATGAATAGTCAGATGGTCTTGCTAGTAACTAAATATAAGAATGATTAAAAGTTTCAAATTGTAAAAAAAAGAAACAAAACCTGATCCTCAATAAATTACGGTTATGTACATTGTCGTGCTCGAAATTGCGGGTAATAATTGTTTTACTTTTTTAGTAAAACGTCCTCCTGGTAAAAATTTGAGCTAGATCACTTGCTTAAATTTGAGCCCGGAACGGTTTCCGGATGAGTTGGTTTGAAATAGGTACAATACCATTCTCAACCAGTAAAAGGCAATAATCACAACTGGTTACTGGTTTCTATTTTAAGCACAAGCTAGTAATCGGTTTTGACAACACATAAAAACTTATAACTGCTTAGGGGCGAAGACAAAAGGGGCTAGAGTTGCTCGGTCCCCTCCAATAAGCCCAATTACCTAGTATGTTAAGCCCATTTTCTTGATTTTATAACATCAATCCCCCTAAACAAGAACAGAATTCTAGTGCCTTGAACTGTACTCTACGTATTAAATCATGAACAACTAGTCTTAACAGCTTTTCCGTCATTATCATTCGGTTATATATTCTTTTTCTCAAACTCCAATATAAATCGAGTTAGGTAAGGACTATGCAATTCTTTCGATTGCTGCGTTCGTTCTTCACCAACGATCAACTCCCGTGGTACTCTCAAAGTGAAATTGAGGTACAAAAACATTCATCTTCGATTTCAATTCTCGATCATATATCATCTAGGTTTTGTTTATGTTATCTACCGCGCACACGTATGCACTCACATACTAGTTAGCTTTAGATTATGTGCTTCGTTTTAGGTTAATTAGTAGATGTTATATGACTTGAATTTATTCATTGAGTTATAACTCTAGTGGTAGTTTGTTTGTTAACAGTTCTATGTTGCTATCTAGCTCGAGAGGCTAATTAGATTAGGATATTAATTAATCTGTACAGGCGGTTACGTTGAGAGGAGAAAATGTGTGCATGCGACATTATTTGAAAAAGCTTGTAAGTGCATTTTTTTTAACTTATCGCCTTAAGATTATGGCTTATTTAAGTACATAACCCTACAACTTGAGCGTATGAGTTTTTCAAAAGCTATATAAGCCCAAAAAGAGCTAATACAAACACGCCCTAATTCACAAAGCATGTAACTCTTGTTGACTGTCTTTCACTTTTTTAACATGTATGCCGCTATTGGATGATAATCCATTAATCCATGTTTAGAAGTTATTGTGTAAATTAGTTTAGTGTTTATGTATTGTTAGTTAGTATATGTAATTCGTATGTTATATTAGTGATTGGGTCAAGTTAGTAGTCTGCAACATGGGTCTAATGTATTAACCCAATAAGCCCATTCGCAGGCAATTGTAGTTAGTTATAGGTTGCAATGTTTGTTAGGGTTGCAACGGTTATTTGATGAAGCGACATGTCTCTTGAAGGCAACGTTTCATGTAGTATATATAGGGATAGAATTCATTGTAAACTTTAACCTTTTCAATCAATAAAACATCGTTTATAAGGTTCATAAACAGATTCATTATATACAAAAGCGTGAGTTTGTGTGTCGTGTGTTTGTTCATAGACTTGCTTGATTCGTAACAAAGAAGATCCGGATGGGACCAACATTGGTATCAGAGCATCAGAAGTTCGAATCAAACCCAGAGAGAAGAGAAGAACAACTTGGTTCAGGGAATCAAGTTTTAATAACGATTCAGGGAATCGTTCCAGAAAAGAAGAGACAAAAGGTTCAGGGAACCAGAGACAGAGTAAAAGAATAATAATTCAGGGAATCGTTTCAGAGAAAGAGAAAGAAGAGGTTGATGGTACTAACGTAAAAGATCCGAGGAGTGGTTGATAGTGCTGTTGTAAAAGATCCAAAGAGACCGATTGATTCAGGGAATCAATCAAGAGAAGAGAAGAAACCGTGCGCATACCGGTTAATCAAGAAGAGAGAAAGATAGTGAAGAGATTGATTCAGGGAATCAATCAAGACCGATCAGAGAAGATCAAGAGATTCAGAAAAGAGAATAGAGAAGAGATAGATTACAGCAAAGAACAAGAGTAGAACTTAGAGAAGAGATAGAAACTGATCAGGGATCAGTTAATTCAGAGATAGAGAAGCAGTTTGATCAGGGATCAAATTTGAAGATTAGACAAAGAGAAGTGAAGAATGATCATGATCAAAATGGCTATGAAAAGTCAGAATTGAAGAACAAAGAAAAGTCGTGAAGAAATCAACACCAAGTTTTTGAAGAAAACAAGAAAGCAACAAGAAGATTGAAGGAAGAAGGAAAAGAGAAAAAAGGTGCAGAAGGAGACAGGACACAGAAGCAACCGTCTAAGAAAAAAGATAGAAGATTAGACTAACAGATTGCAAGAGTACAAGTATTGGGAAAGAAGCAAATTGCAAGAGAGACTTGGATGCTGTTAAGAATGAACAAAAAGAGATCGTTGCTGTTCCAGAAACATCAAAGAAGAAGAGAGAAATGAGACAACAGAGTGCAACTTGGTTGTGGCCTAAGACTTGTGTTTTTTGGTTCAAAGAAAAAATGGACAGATTTTAATGGACTAAAGGCTAGAGGGCTGGACTTGTTGAAGATCAAGATCAAGATATTGAAGCTATGGATTAATGAATTAGGGAGGAATATTGGATGATAATCCATTAATCCATGTTTAGAAGTTATTGTGTAAATTAGTTTAGTGTTTATGTATTGTTAGTTAGTATATGTAATTCGTATGTTATATTAGTGATTGGGTCAAGTTAGTAGCCTGCAACATGGGTCCAATGTATTAACCCAATAAGCCCATTCGCAGGCAATTGTAGTTAGTTATAGGTTGCAACGTTTGTTAGGGTTGCAACGGTTATTTGATGAAGCGACATGTCTCTTGAAGGCAACGTTTCATGTAGTATATATAGGGATAGAATTCATTGTAAACTTTAACCTTTTCAATCAATAAAACATCGTTTATAAGGTTCATAAACAGATTCATTATATACAAAAGCGTGAGTTTGTGTGTCGTGTGTTTGTTCATAGACTTGCTTGATTCGTAACAAAGAAGATCCGGATGGGACCAACAGCCGCTAAATGAGTCCTAATATTTACCAGGATGTTGAGGAAGCAGTTGCTATGTATCAAACTAGCGGGGATTCTTGGGAAAGGAGAATGATCTTGTTGTGCGCATTATATCGGGGATTGGTTCATTCCAGGAAACCAGAAGATGTGCAACGTGGAGTCAATATGCTTGAAAGTAATATACATAACATCACTGAAGTATATTGCCTATTTTAATTAGAACCTGACTTGGAATTAAGATTATGGAAATTAACTGAACTTGTGTTTGCAGAATCAATAGCTGGATGTGACCCAAATCGAGTGACAGAAAACATATATCTGCTGGCTGTTGGATACTACCGACTTGGTGACTTTTCTAGGAGTATGATGCATGTTGAACAACTCATTCAGGTTACTTATCTATCGGCAGTTGTTTATTATTACCATTGCATTTTACTTTGTTTGTGGTTTTGGTAGCACTTAAGTTATTGAGAATCCGATCTCATGTGCTTCAATCCTTCGATGCATAGATTGTAGAGTTCTTAAAACGAATGTTAAGCTCTATGTTCTACTAGAAGTAACACATGATTAGTGTCTGCCAAAGTTTTTCACTGATCAATTTTCGCGCTAGTAAATTCTATTTAGAAAAGTCTTCCAATAAGTAATTGTAGACTTCGTCTCTTTTCTGATATATGTATGAGTTATAACCAGTTGTTAGTCCGATAAAATATATTTGCACATTTCCGTATGACTTTTCACCTTTGATGAGATGCACAATACGTAACAAAGAGTGTGGAATAAGCGCCTACTGATAAATGATTAATATAAGCCACCAAAAAAACTAAGTACGCTAATCATCATTAATTACATTAATTTGATGGAAAATTCTGATTGTGTGTTTCATGGCTTGTTTGATGGCGTGGTTGTAGATTGATCCAGGGCAAGAAGAAATCATGATACTTAAGAAAGCTGTTGAAGATAGGCTCGCTCTTGTGCTCGCTAAAGGTCTTTGTTGCGTTTCTTATGAAAAGTATCATTATCATTATCATGTCGAGGTCAGCAATTGTTTGCTCATAAACCTACTATTAACATAATGCAGATTGCATGGTGAAATTTTGCCCTATTGCTGTTACCATTGGACTTGTAGCTTGCGGCTTTGTTTCAGAATTTCGCAGGAAAGGTTAATCGACACTGGTGACGTACTACATCAACAACAACATAACCCCGTTTAAGGCTTTTTTTTTTTTTTTTTTTTTTTTTTTTTTTTTTGGTTGTGGCACGGTTATGCTATCATTTATAGTTTACCGGCAATGTTTTTCAAGGTATACATCTCCTGTAGATGTTTAACTTGTGCAAGACAGCAATCTCTGTTGTTAACTTGTTGGGCTGAGCGTATCGTTGTGTTTGATGAGTGAATGAACATATCGTTGTTAGACTAGAATTTTGACATGGTATGAGATCCTTTGGTATCAAGTATGTTTTATCTATGTTTTGGTAATCCAAGTAGAATTCAAACTTTATGAATCAGTTTAGAAGAAAACTTATAATCATACTAACACAAATATAATAATTTTAGGAAAAAACTGTTCCAGGCCAACCCATCACGACCCATTTCAACCCATACCAAGAATGCCCATTTCGATCCATTACTCAACCTGTCTAACCCACCGATTTTGCCACCTCTATATCAAGGTTTTGAACGAAATCAAAGCACGTTAATTAGCTTACTTAAAATGCTAACATGAAAGGGATTACAGTTTCCATCTGCCATTTGCATCCGTAACATCAATCAACTTTTGGTCAACTTCCATAAGTAGCAATTTGTGTGATATATTCAAGGATATTTAAAATCCAAGCAGTCCCATTTGGTAGAATCTAAAGCAAAATACAATCACAAATATATCCACACAAATATATAAGATAAAAGTGAGCAAAACACGATAGCAATTTAGACTAAACTTTTCTTCATCATCGTTTTTATTGTACCTACTGCTGTTCTCGACCAAGACAACCTCCTTAACTTTAAGTCGTTGTTTACGTAATATTATATTTGCTACAACCTAAGTTTGTTACCAGAATTTCACGATTATTGAAACGCCTCCAGAGTGCCCAACCTCAATTGTTTTCAACTCACTTAGTTTGTTACTCGTATATCTTTACATCAGTTAGTTTTTAGATCATTGACTTTTATGGTTCACTTTTGTAGCTGACTTTTCTTGTGTATGCTGTATCATGTTTTCGAGATCATTAGATGATATGAAGCAATACTTTAAATCCCTCCATTTTTCTTCATGGGAGATAAACTTCCGTGGTTTTCTCAAAGTGACATTGAGGTAATAAATTTCGTTCAGTCATTTGAGGCTTTATTGTTTTAACAGTTGATTGCTTGATCATTGTTCTTTGGTTTGACAATGCTTATCGAAGTTCACACTTCTCTGCTGACTTTAGTACTCAAAGGCTGTAACTCTTGTTGACTTTGAAATTTGCTTTTTCAACAAGTATGTTGCTAGTTGAGTCCTAATTTTAAACATCATGATGTGGATGAAAGAACGTAGCCTGTGGACTTATTGCGGGCATTGGTTAATTCCACGCGTCCTGAAGATGTGTGACAGTGAGTAGTTATGCTTGAAAGTAATACAAATCACAGTACTATATGACAATGTTGTTCCTGTTGAGCACTACTCAGAAACTAACTGAACTTGTGTCAGCAGACTAATAAGCAGAACGCGACCCAATCCAAGTGAAAGAAAATAAATATCTACTGGCTTTTGGACACTACCGTATTGGTAACTACCTGAGGAGTATGGTGCTTGTTGAACAACTACTTGAGGTTTCTTATCTTAATTTCTTCTGCTGTTGTATCATAACGTATTCGTTTTATTCAGCACCGCATGTGATTTTGGCAATGCTGCTATTGAGTAAATAAATACCAATATACTTAATCCTTTCTCCAAGCTAGAATCTAGAGTTTATTAGTCACGAGAATAATATTTTGTTCATATCATGAATTTTACTAAAATTTAGACAGGAATTTTGTCATGTACGCATTTTCCTCGACAACTGTTAAAAGCTTCACCTTAATTTTCAATAAGATTTCTTTTTTAGCCTAGAAAAAGCAAGTTTCTTATTTACAAAACTCATATCCCACGGTCTAACATTTTAAAATAAATTATAATCTTGTCATTTGATTTAGAAGAAGGGACTGACCGTAACTGGTTGTTCGCCGAGAATGGAGCTTATAATTAAAGATTTCCCGACTAGAGATGCTCTTATATTTAGAGACAACAAGAAGTTTGAAAAATAGATATGGTTTTTATTTTATCCCACATTGATGGTGAAACAAACTATAGAGTATCTTATAAGTAAGGCAAGGGATAACTTGTTTAGAGATGGTATCAAAAGTCGGTTAAGCAAGCTTAACCGGAATTTGCAACCTTTTCTTTTTTTCCCTTTACTTTAAACGTTTTGAGCCTTAATTGATTTCATAGATAAAAAGTCAAAATGTATAGAAAATGTGCTGAAAGTGAGTAATCTTTGGATATGAAGTTTGGCTCGGACTTGCTCAACATTTATGATTATACATGTATGCCAACATATCCCGACTTATATGTATGTATTTCTAATGTTCATGTAGCTTCGCTAGCATAATCAGTCATTGTGTGATGATCGAGCTCAGTGAGCCCCAAACTAGACTATACTCTTTGAGTTGATCTCAATTAGCTCATGAGTAGCTCGACTCCTTTACACTCTTGGATTTAAGCATGTTGCTCCAAAATTCCAGCTCCATTTGCCATATTGTTTGCCTGAAATCGTAGGAACTGTTTTCAGCTTAATAAGAGGACTTCATTCATTCCAGGCAGTATATGCATCTTCTATCCATTTATTTTCTTCCCATTTGTTGTTTTCAATGAGAATTATAAAGATAGCACTTCTTTGCGATTATAAGTATAGCCTATTATTTGTATTGGTATTGTTAAAATTAACAATCTTTGTTTTTGTTTTGATTGATTTATTACACCAGCACCCCAATGTGGTGGGTGGTATTTGGGCAAGGTTTAGTCGTCCTGACCGCCAAATGGGTATAAGGAAGTTTTTTTTTTTTTTTTTTTTTTTTTTTTTTTTATTATTATTATTACTATTATTATTATTATTATTATTATTATTATTATTATTATTATTATTATTATTATTATTATTATTATTATTATGGTATGTCACTATGTGAGTGTGTTGTGATGTGTATTTGTGATTAAATGATGATGTTTGTGTGGTGGATTTAGTAGTCCTTATTACAAGGATTTAGTGGTGGGTTTGGTGGTGGGAGTGGATATTGATGTGACACCCGACCACACCTTTTATTACATCCGGTCTTAGTTGTCAGACCGGGCTAGGAAACGGTTATGTTACCGGTGCGTTGAACAAACCATGTTGAGGTTATGACATCGCAATTAACGTGTTTGTCAATATACAAGTGGTTGTCAATGTGGTTTCCCAAAAGTGGTTCAAACCACCCTTGTAATACATGTTGATGACGTATAGTCTATATTTAGGCCACGAGCTCAAATGATAAACATCACTAAGGCCCAAACCCACCATGAGTGGGCTATTATAACTTGGGCCGCATTGTTAAAGGGATCGGGCTCACGTAAGACCCAAAGCCCAAACAAACTATTTATGGTCTAGATAAGGATCTTCTATCTATGGATAAAGATCCTTGGACCGGATAAGCACCATGCGTGCGAAACGTAAGGAGCACGAAACCTACAAGGATTCTGCGCCTATCTAAGGAATGACATAATTCTCATTAAAGGTACGATTCAATAAACCCTAACTCTTTACGTAAACCTAAAACCGATTACTTACTCTCACGCCGGAGGATAATCGTGGGAGACAATCCCACGATAAGCCTAACGGTGTTTGTTTATTTTCTTAGTGCACAAGTTTCAAGCATTAAGAGCTAATTGGTACGAGAGCAAGAGCCCAAACTAGGAACACCCAACTTTTGTATCAACAAGTGGCGCCATCCGTGGGACCCGGCACTAAGAACTAAGAACTAGAATGACGAAGAACAAAAACTCAAGCCAGCGGACTCCGCAGTTGGAAAAAACACGTGACCCCCAGAGGAAGAACAATCAAGATTCGACCTCTAGGCAAGCTTCTGGAACAACCAGTGCGCCTGGTCACCAAGAAACGGGACCAACCCTACCTCTCCTAGCGGTAGAATTGCCTATAAGGACTACCCAAGCCACCACAGTGGTCCCAAGCGTTGAAGAACTTCAGCGCACCCTCTTCAATACTCCCCACCAAACGGCACCTATAGTGGACAACACTGTGCCACCTGGCGCACCTAACCGAGATAGGGTACCCAGTGCTGAGGCAGATATACTTGCAGCGGATGAGGACACGCCTGACCTAACATTAAGTAATTTTGTATCCCAAAATTACGAAACCCTAACCGCCCTCATGCAAGAAGAAGTGAGGAGAAGGTCAAGTGCGAGCCTGCAAGCCTGACTCAACTTTGGTCCTGAACACGAAGTATCACCACCGCGTCACCAAAGAGGAAGACGCGAAAATAATGAAAGACGTACCACTATCCATGATAGACTTGGTACGGTATCTGACTCACAATATTCAGAGGAATATGAAGATGGCGAGAGGGGCACCAATGTTCATTCCATACTTGGTAGTCGAAGGATGCAAGACAGAATAGGACGTCAACACTCACCAAGCGAAGGCTCCTCCAGGTCTGGGAGCAAAAGAATTCACGACAGATTAGGGAGGAGAATATCCCCAAGAGAAAGCCCCTCAAGCTCTTCCTCTGAAGGAAGCCGGCACAAGCGCCGCAAAAGAGATTACTCTTCCTCCAATGACTCCTCGGACAACGAGGATAAGGAAACAGGACACTGGAAGTCCAGAGGAAGACGTCGCGATGAAGAAGATGAAGACATATCTCTTCCGTGGCATCGCCAGAAAGTTGATGCCTTTACAAGATGCATCAGTGACTATACTGATCATAAGAAAAGGCGCATGCCCACTAATGTTAAAACATATGACGGGACGGGTGATCCTGATGATCACCTAAAAATTTTAGAATCCGCCGCTACTATCGAAAATTGGCCACAACCTGTGTGGTGCCATATGTTTAACTCCACGTTAGTAGGGAATGCGCACACGGGGTTCAGCAAGCTTCCACGAAGGAGCATTGGTGGGTTTGAAGAGTTGCGAAAAGCATTCCGTTTAAACTTCACCCAAAGAAAGAAGTGCGCTAAAAACCCTGTTGAACTAGCCAGAGTAAAACAGCGTCAAGGGGAATCAACCAGTGCTTATATGGAATGCTTTAAAGATGAGTGTATACACGTAAAAGCGTGTCCCGAAGTCCTAAAAATCTCAGGGTTCATGAATGGGATCAATAACCCAGAACTCATTAGGAAATTAAACGACAAGGTTCCCCAAACTTTCGATGAACTAATGAAGCGCACAAGATCCTTCATCCAAGGAGAAGCAGCTGCCGCGGACAGTAAAAAAGGTTACTCAAATTATAGGCAACAAGAACAGCCTAGGAGACAATCCAATGAACAGAGCAGCAACCGCAACAAAAATTATCGCAGTCAGGGGAGCGGACGAGATAATGACAAGTATACCCCTCTCACAAAGACTCCGAGGAAAATATTTGTAACCGAAGGCGCAAACTTCCCAAAACCTCCACCAATGCGCACCCCAGAGGACAAGCGTATAGGGAATGGATACTGAGAATACCATGGCCAAAAGGGCCATACAACCAACGAGTGTGTCCAGCTACGGCAACTAATTGAAAAATTAGTAAATGAGGGTAAAATGGATCACCTCGTAAAGAACATTAAAGAAGGGAAGGATAAGCAAAGGAATGGAGGCAAGAAAGAGCTTCCCAAAGATAAAGCGGACATTATCTACATGATACAGTCATGGCAACGCAAGACAAAGCAAAAAGTCAGCCAAAAGTTCTCTTCAGAAAAGGAGATATCCTTCCCCACTCTAGCTGCGGACAACGCAGTAATAGAGCCACTGACCATTGAGATACATATGGGGGGACATGACATCCGCCGCATGTATATCGATGGAGGAGCATCCGCAGATATTCTGTATGAACATTGCTTTAAAAGGCTACGACCTGAGATACAATATCAGTTGATACCAGCCACAACGTCGCTGACTGGGTTCACAGGAGAAAAGATATGGCCTATGGGGCAATTACGCTTACTTGTAGTTGTGGGCGATGAACAACACTCTACAGCAATGTGGATAAATTTCATGATAATCAAGTCTCCTTCACCATACAACGACATCATTGGGAGACCTGGAATATCATCTATGCGCGCTGTATCATCCACAGCACATGGGATGCTCAAATTCCCAGTAGAAGAAGGGATTGTCACCATCTACAACACCACAGTACCACCTAAAGAATGCAACGCAGTAATCAGTGAGATGGAGCATATTCCAGAACAGCGCGCAACAAAAATACCAAACTTAAAGGTCGCTATTCATCCTGATTACCCAGATCAACAAATATCGATTGGCGGATCTTTATCTGACAAAGGTAAAGCAGCTGTGTGCGCACTCCTGCAAAAGAACCTAAGTATCTTTGCGTGGGAACCAAAGCACATGACTGGAGTGCCACGCTCTATTACGGAGCACAAGCTACAAATCCGACAAGGATATCCCCCAATACGACAGAAGAAGCGCGGCCAGGCCCCAGATCGCGTAAAAGCTATCCTGAAAGAAGTACACAAACTTGTAGACGCAGGCATTATGCGCGAAGTATACTATCACGACTGGCTCTCTAATCCAGTAATGGTAAAGAAGAGCGATGGCAGTTGGATGATGTGCGTGGACTTCACAGATCTCAATAAAGCATGTCCACAGGACTGCTATCCACTGCCAGAGATAGACTGGAAAGTAGAATCCCTGTGCGGATATCCTTTTAAATGCTTCCTAGATGCATACAAAGGGTACCATCAAATCCAGATGGCAGTGGAGGATGAAGAAAAAACAGCCTTCCACACAAGTCAAGGGGTCTATTGCTGCACAAAAATGCCTTTTGGCCTAAAGAACGCAGGCGCAACATACCAGCGATTGGTGGACATGGCTTTTGAAAAACAAGTAGGTCGCAACTTGGAGGTCGTTGATGACCTTGTCATCAAGAGTCACACAGAGGAAGAATATGTTCGCGACATCGAGGAGACGTTCAAAACATTGGGAAAAATAAATATGAAGTTAAATCCCAAGAAGTGCACCTTTGGCGCGACAGAAGGCATGTTCCTTGGGTATTTAATAGAACCCGATGGTATCAAGCCTTGCCCAGAAAAAACAAAAGCTGTTATCAATCTCCCCTCACCACGCACACTGAAAGAAGTCCAGTCATTAAACAGAAAGCTAGCTGGGCTAAACCGTTTTTTATCTAAGTCAGCAGACAATTCACTCCCTCTCTTTAAAACACTCACGAAGTGCACAAAAAAGGGAGACTTTCGTTGGACTGAGGAAGCAGAAGAAGCCTTCCAACAGCTAAAACAGCACCTGGCATCACTCCCCAAACTTGTCGCACCGCGACCAGGGGAAGAGTTAATAATGTACTTATCTGCAACCCACGAAGCAGTCAGCGCAGTACTATTGACAGATAGGAACTCCGTCCAAACACCCATATACTTTGTAAGCAAGGCATTGAAGAAGACAGAGACTAACTACAGTGCCATGGAAAAACTGGTCTTAGCTCTGGTATTCGCAGCTAAAAGACTGCGCAGATACTTTCAGGCGCACCCAATAGCTGTGATCACGGACCAGCCAATCAAACAAGTTATCTCTAAACCTGACGCATCAGGATGGCTACAAAAGTGGAGTGTGTTGGTAAGTGAGTATAACATCTCGCATAGACCACGCACTGTAATCAAGGGGCAGATATTAGCTGACTTTATTGTTGAAAAGCTAGATACCAATACTCCAACTTCAATAAGCAAGACAGAGTTACAAGAACCTTGGATTCTATTCACAGACAGATCCTCATGCGTGGATGGATCAGGTGCAGGCCTCATCCTTACTAATCCAGAAGGAATGGAGTTCACCTACGCACTGCGCTTTGAATTCACAGCCACAAACAATGAGGCAGAATACGAAGCCCTACTCGCTGGACTGCGTATTGCAATTCAAATGGGTATACGCAACTTTGAGGCAAACGTGGATTCCAGGCTAGTAGCTAACCATGTGTTAGGTGAATATGAAGCAAAGGACGAACACATGATCCAGTACCTTGAAAAAACCAAGTCCTTAATTCAGAACTTTGATAGGTTCACAATCAAACAAGTACCTAGAGGGGACAACAGGAAAGTTGACGCGCTTAGCAAGATTGCATCTACAAGCTTTGCGCACCTATCAAAACAGGTATTGGTAGAAACTCTAAAAAACAAATCAATCTTGGAGATGGAAGTATCCACGGTGATAGAAGGACAGGATCCCACGTTGATGACACCTATCATAGAATTTATTAGCAAAGGAATCTTACCACAAGATCAAAAGGACGCTCGAAGAGTGCGGCGCACAGCGCAGAGATTTGAACTAAGAGACGGCATCATATATCGACGTTCATTCCTACAACCTTGGCTCTGATGTGTTGGACCTCTTCAAGCAGATTATGTACTCTTATAAATTCACGCTGGATCATGTAGCATGCACTCGGGACCATGGTCCGTTGTGGCGCGCGCTCTGCGAACAGGATATTATTGGCCTACTATGCACCGCGACACGCGAGATATGATAAAAAAAGTGCAGCAATTGCCAAGTACACAGGCCAATTCCGCGCCAACCACAACAAGAGTTAACCCCCATCACCTCACCATGGCCATTCTATAAATGGGGCATTGACATCGCAGGCCCTTTCCAAGTTGCAGCGGGAGGACTAAAATTCCTCATCATAGCCATAGACTACTTTACAAAGTGGATTGAGGCAAAAGCAGTGGTGAGCATCACTGGCAACCAGGTAAAACGCTTCGTATGGGACAATATTGTATGTCGTTTCGGGCTACCTGGAGAAATTATCTCCGATAATGGGAAACAATTCTGTGATAACCCATTCAAAGATTGGTGCGCGCAATTGAATATCACACAACACTTTGCTTTAGTGAAACACCCTGATGAGGCGAAAAATGAACCACTTTTAGGGGGTCATTTAAGCCCGGAATTGAATTTATTTGATCAAATATTACCCTAAATCGTTCCTTTTGTGATTTTAGGTACTTTAGGAGTGAATTCTGGAAAAGGAAGCAATTCGGACGTTTTTGGAGCATAAAAGTGAAGAAAACGCCAAAGACTTAATTTTCCAAGCTGAGAACAGTACCTAACGGCGTCAAGATGAAAATCATGACGGCGTCAAGAGGAAAAGTGGTGATGACCCAGTGCAAACCTGACGGCGTCACAACAAGGGCGTCAAGAGTTAATTTTGTGACAGCCTGCATAAGGTGTATACATGACGGCGTCAGACCCAGATCTAGGCAGTCCGAGGAACTATTTGGCGGCGAGATGACAGCGTTAGACATTTGTTCTTGACACCGTCACCTTCTAAACTCTATATATAGTTTTCTATTTTTCATTCATTAGAGAGGAACTTGTGTGGAGAACCCTAGGGCCGAACTTTGTAAACCCTAGCTCGTATTTTACAGTATTTTCAAGGGTTTTCACCCCTTGAATCCTTTCATGTTCAATTAAGATAAGTCTTTTCTTTAATTTAATCAATATGTCTATGTGTTGGTTGAATATATCTTGTGCTTGTCTTGATTTCAACATGCTAGGCTAGATCTATCTTGTGTTTGCTTGGATCTAATGAAACCTAGATGTTAATTATGTGTTGATTACTTGTTTATGGTTGTATTGGATGAATGATTTCAATGTTAGGCTTAAGAAAACTGGCAGATCTCCATTGTGTAACATGCTTGAACGTCTTAGGAAACATGAACCGATGTGTACTAGGTTTTATTGGTTTTATTTAATGCATGAGTAAATTCTAATGATCCCATGTTAGGAGCTTCTTAGCCGGCTCGACATAGGAGTGAAGTAGGCACTCATAGGATTGGGGAAGTAAGTACGCCACCCCATGAATGGTATTAAGGAATACAATCCGTCATCCACGCAACTATAACAAGTAATTAACGTGTAAAAGATATCTAGGGAGTACTGAAATCTAAGTAAACACATTTCTCCCACATATTGCTCACAACTTTAGTTTAATATAGTTTATTTTCATTTTTAGTATTTTATTTTGATTGCATCTTTAGTATTGGGTTAGTTGAATAGCAACTAATTCCGCCCAACTCCTTCAAAACTGAGATTTTTACTTGCTTTCTAGAAAATATAAAAATACAAAAAAGAATCATCCCTCATCTCTAGACCTAGTCTTTAGGTTTTCTAATCCTAGCGACACTATTCCTTGCTGAATGATCAATCCCCCGGTACTTGTCATTATACTATACTACATCGATCAGGTACACTGCCTGGTGAGGGTTGTAAGCTTCTCGAGATCCCTCGAGAGGTAAAGCTTGGTGCAATCCCTACACATCAAGTTTTTGGCGCCGCAGCCTGGGGAATAGTTATTGTCTAGGTTAGAATCTCTTTTTATTAGGTCTACTTGCTAGATTCCTTTCTAGTAATATTTTATTTTTATTTTCTAGGTTCTCTTTAGTCTATCTTATTTCTTCGTGTTTTTGTTCGTAACTCTTCACCACCTGACATCATGGATGATGGGAACATCTTTGAAGCCGTCATCCCACCACAACAAAACCCACCACTAGAACCTCTTAGGCCCCGATCCTTAGGAGAGTATTCCCGACCTAGCCACCAAGGCTATCGAAACACTATTGAGCTCACCGGAGCCAATGTGACCCCCTTACGATCCGACACCATCCGGTTGGTGCAAAGCGGATGTGCATTCCATGGACTTCGTTCCGAAGATCCAAATCAACATCTCAAGGACTTCCTTAAAATCGTGGATTCTATAGACCTTGATGTTACAACTAGAGAGTGAACCCGATTACGCCTATTCCAATTCTCTCTACGTGATCAAGCTAGCCAATGGCTTGAACGTTTACCCGCGGGATCCATCACCACATGGGATGATCTCACCACTCGTTTCAACAACGTCAAGGTGAAACTCTTTATGAAGCATGGACTCGTTTCAAGGACTTACTCCAAAAAGTCCCTCATCATGGCATAGATCTTTGGCTCCAAGTCCAAATCTTCTATGACCATATCGATCTCTCCACAAGGCGAGCCATTGACCAATCGGCCGGTGGTAAGCTACGTGATCTAAGTGCGGAACAATCATGGGAACTCATAGAAGATCTTGCTCTCTATGACAACGAAAGTTGGAATGACCCCCGTGATTTGAACAAAATGGTCAAGGCAATATCTTTGCCTTTGAACAACTCTAGCACTCCCGACCGTAGGATCATGGAACTTGAGGACCAAGTCAAGTTTCTCATGAAATCTTATGAAGCTCCTAAGCCTTCAAGCCAAGTGAACAAAATCACTTCTTCATGCGAATTATTTAGTGGTCCCCATAACACTCGTGATTGTGTGGAACTCCCCGGAACAGCTTTTGCGGACTACGCATCCTTGCGTACCGACGAAGCGGGAGACAAGTGGTACACTTTCAAACCCGAGCCAAACCCTTACGGTGATTCCTACAACCCCTCTTGGAAAAATCACCCAAACCTTAGGTGGAAACAAAATCAAGCCAATTCTTCCAATCCGCCTAATCGTTACCAACCAAACGGTCCACCCTCCAACTGTACTTTCAACAACAATCCTTCTAACAATTATGGTAGTACCAACAATCTTGAAGGATTGATGTCTAAGTTCATGGCATCTCAAGAAGCTCGCATAGCTCAGTTTGAAACCGAATTCAACCAACAACAAACGGAGATGACCAACAAGATAGACAACTTGTTGAAAGCCCTCAACAACCAAGCGTTAACTACACCTAGGAATGACACTAGGGACACCAATAACGGAATCCAAATTAAGGACCCCTCATCATCCAAACATGTCCACTTCGTCAATGTTGTCACCATTAAGCCAAAAGATAAGGATATAGAAGAAAGTGACAAAGATGAAGTTGAAGTAGAAACCGAGACTAGGGATGAAATTAGGGAAGTTGAGGTTAATAAGGGAGAGGAGTTAGAGGAAGTAGAGATTATAGAAAAGCACTTTGATAAGTTTCCTACCAAGGAAGAACGGGAATACCATAAGGATTTATTCGATGGCCCCGAGACACCATATATCCTTGGCACACCCCTTATCAAAATGGGAGACCCCTCTAACATCAACAAACCATGCAACATAAGGCACATGCATATATGGAAAGCCTATATCGATCCTAGATCTCCTGTAAACATCATGACTAGGACTTATTACAATTGGGTGATGAAGAAACAACTTGATTATAGGATGATGCCCAATAAGAATTTGATAAGCAATTTTGTAGGAAGAGTGAAGGGATTGCATATGATTATAGGTAATTTCACCTATGAGATCGATTTTATGATAGTAGAAGACACTCGTTCGGTGATAGATGATTGCCTAAGCCAAGTAATATTCGGAAAACCATTTGTTGAGGCCACTAAGATAAGTTATGATCCGACTTTAGGGATAGTTAGGTTCAAGGGAGAGAATGATGAGATTGCCTACCAAATGCCCTACAAAATTGAGCAATACCGCCTTCTCTCTAACATAGAAAAGGAACACAAACAAGCGGCTTATTATAGGAATGATGAGGATAGACGTAGAGGAGTAGAGTATGTGAAGAATAGGATGCTTGGTTTCTACAAAGAATGCTTGCAACTAGGTCCGGAGTACAAAACTGGTTTAGAAGACGACCTAGAGAGTGGAACCAACGATGAGGTCACGTAGTAACCCATGACCTTGAGTCTAGCTACAAGACTCGTAAATAAAGAAAAGCGCTTCTTGGGAGGCAACCCATGTTTTGTGTGAATTTTATTTTTTTTATTTTGTTTGTTTGTTATTTGCTTCCGTATGCATGCTTTATTTTTATTGTTCGTAGATCATGTTTCAAAACTAAAATAGTGGAAATACTTTACTTTGTTGTTTGGCTTAGTGTTAACTTTATCCAAAGGTATTTTTGCAAAAGATAAGTGTAAGAGGAAACCCCAAATATGTTTTTAAGAAACAAAACCGATCATGATTCTCCACAATATTAAGTGAACATGTATATTCGTATTTGTTAGGGTCAAATGCTTGTATCGAGTCATAATGATGTTTTGCAGGATTTTCCAGGAAGTAGAACCAAGTTTTTCCAGAAATTTTCCGGAAACTTAACATAAGAATTTCTGCAGGTCACTTCTGACGGCGTCACGAGTTTACTCTTGACGGCGTCACGTGTAAAAATCTAGAAATTTTACCAGTTTTGTTTTTCTAACGGAGTTTTAAAGTTTTTGTTGAATTATTAGTTTTATAATCTCCAGGAAATCTGCAAACATCATTCCACAAGCATTATATCTTATTTTGTTTTCTAGGATTTATTAGCATATGTAGATTGCCGCTGATTTTATGCGAGGTTGCCTTGTCTATTTTCTCAGGATTTATAGGTTATGTATGACAAGAAGATGATTATTATTCTGGAAGGGAAGCTTTGATTGTTCATTTTCTTGGAGGAAGATCTAACCTGGCCACCCTATTATCCATACCGAGCGAATCAGGGGAGTATTTGATTTCATTTGTTTTACTTATTTCACTTTTTCTTAGGATTTATAGGTTATGTATGACAAGAAGATGATTATTATTCTGGAAGGGAAGCTTTGATTGTTCATTTTCTTGGAGGAAGATCTAACCTGGCCACCCTATTATCCATACCGAGCGAATCAGGGGAGTATTTGATTTCATTTGTTTTACTTATTTCACTTTTACATTCTTTACTTGAACATTGGGGACAATGTTCATCTTAAGTGTAAGGGGAGGGTAAAATGATGATACCTTACAGATACACTTTCGCTTGAGTTTGTTTGTTTGATAGTAAATGTGTAATAAAACTATGAGAAATACTTGATAGTGCAATTTTAGCGCCAAATTTAAATTTTTTTACAACATTTAGGAGTGAACTTTAGCCATAGCAAGCGTCTCATGGATAGGAGATTGTATGACTAGCACATAACCGTATCATTCAGAAAATTTTCCACCCAAATATGTGAGGTTCGCCTTTAGATTTGATAGGAAAAGCATTTATTATTAGTGCTTATGAGTGTACCGGTAGCATTTAGATTCTAGAACTTGCGTTAGTGATGCATCCCGAGACCGCTAGTGAGACTACATTCGTGTAGTAGGATTTACTACATGATAAGAGGCATTAGGATCACCCTTGTGTTAAACCCGTATCATAATTACTTGACCATTTAAGTCATATTACTTGGCTAGTTAAGCCAATTGATTTTTCCCACACCTTAGCGTTGTACACATTTTTAGTACACCCCTCCGAGCCTATCTTTTTGTTTCTAACTTTAAGCATTTTACTTAAAGGAAGAATTTGTTACACCCCACTTAAATGTACACCCAAATCGCCTTAGCCTTCCGTGTATGCGCTCATCTTTAGTGCATTATTGTTATTTGTTAAACCCTAAGTTAATTATCTAATTGATTACATGGTTGCTAAGTCGAGTCATATCCTTGTACATATTGTTTTGGGACGATTGGGACTCATGGGTAAAGTACTTATTTTATGGAGTAATGGGGAAGAACATCATTTATTACCCCCATATATGCGTTAATCTTAAAAGTACTCCAAGTGTTTTGATTTTCTTAATTCGAGTCATTAGATTAGTTTATTGTAAAGTATGTAAAAATTCAAGTGTAAGGGGAATGTTCATTCCCTATGATGTATTATTTTGGATAGTAGGGTAAGAGTGTATGCAAAAAAAAAAAAAAAAAAAAAAAAAAAAAAAAAAAAAAAACATACGGACTACCATCCTTTTTTATTTTATGTTTTTGTTATTTTTCATTTATTAGCTTAAGTCGAGTCTAGTCTTGGCTTAGCAACGCCATATTGTACATGTAATTAACCAAGATTGTTAACTCGCCACCAGTAAAGACTGCCTATATCCAACAAAACCGTGTATTTCATATCCCTACACTTAACGTTACAACCCTTTAAAAGACCTCTTTGATAGTTTATCCTAGGTGCTTACGCCATGTGGTGGAGGTTTGATCCTTTCCCAAGCCTATGGTAATCTATTTTGCTATGACAGGTAGTGAGAGATATTTTCCGTTTCCATATTATGATATTACTTTATTACACCCGAGAGATGTGAGTATCTAAACACTATTTGTGAGGTGCTAGTATATGACCTCCGTGCTTGTTTTTGGTCTTTAGTGGAACGATTAGTTGTTGTAATTACTTTTATATTAGTGTTAAATGACCCCTAACTTGTATTTTGACTAGAATAAAAGCGCATTTGCTTGAGGACAAGCAAATCTCAAGTGTAAGGGTATATGATGAGGCGAAAAATGAACCACTTTTAGGGGGTCATTTAAGCCCGAAATTGAATTTATTTGATCAAATATTACCCTAAATCGTTCCTTTTGTGATTTTTGGTACTTTGGGAGTGAATTCTGGAAAAGGAAGCAATTCAGACGTTTTTAGAGCATAAAAGTGAAGAAAACGCCAAAGACTTAATTTTCCAAGCTGAGAACAGTACCTGACGGCGTCAAGAGGAAAATCATGTCAGCGTCAAGAGTAAAAGTGGTGACGACCCAGTGCAAACCTGACGGCGTCACAACAAGGGCGTCAAGAGTTAATTTTCTGATGGCCTGCATAAGGAGACTACATGACAGCATCAGACCCAGATCTAGGCAGTCCGAGGAACTATTTGGCGGTGAGATGACGGCGTCAAACATTTGTTCTTGACGCTGCTACCTTCTAAACTCTATATATAGTTTTCTATTTTTCATTCATTAGAGAGGAACTTGTGTGAGAACCCTAGGGCTGAACTTTGTAAACTCTAGCTCATATTTTACAGTATTTTCAAGGGTTTTCACCCCTTGAATCCTTTCATGTTCAATTAAGATAAGTCTTCTCTTTAATTCAATCAATATGTCTATGTGTTGGTTGACTATATCTTGTACTTGTCTTGATTTCAACATGCTAGGCTAGATCTATCTTCTGTTTGCTTGGATCTAATGAAACCTAGATGTTAATTATGTGTTGATTACTTGTTTATGGTTGTATTGGATGAATGATTTCAATGTTAGGCTTAAGAAAACTGGCAGATCTCCATTGTGTAACATGCTTGAACGTTGATGAGGCGAAAAATGATCCGTTTTTAGGGGGTCATTTAAGCCCGAATCCGAATTTATTTGGTCAAATATTGCCCTAAATCATTCCTTTTGTGATTTTAGGTACTTGGAGAGTGAATTCTGGAAAAGAAGCCATTTTGGACGTCTTTGGAGCATAAAAGTGAAGAAAACGGCAAAGTCTCAATTTTCCATGCTAGGAACAGTAGGTGACGGCGTCAAGAGTAATGTCCTGACGGCGTCAAACCTCAAGAATTAAAAGCCGTAGTTCATGAAGGCGTCAAGAGTTGTCCTGACGGCGTCAAAACCCCAAGAATTAAAATCCGTAGTTGATGACGGCGTCACACATAGGGCGTCAAGAGTAATTTGTGTGACGGCCTAGGCCTTGACGGCGTCAGAAGTAGATCAAGGTCGTACGAGGAAGTATTTGGCGGCGAGGTGACGGCGTCACATTGTTTGTCTTGACGCCGTCACCCCTATTTTCCTATATATAGTTTTCTAGTTTTTCACATTAAAAGAGAGAAGTTTTGGAGAAACCCTAAAGACGATTTTGGTGAAACTTTTACAGGTTTTTCAAGGGTTCCAAACCCTTGATACCTTGCATTGTAATTGAGATAAGTGTTCTTCTAATTCAATCAATATGTCTATGTGTTGGTTGTCTATATCTTGTTCTTGTCTCAATTCCATTATGCTAGGCTAGATCTCCTTTGTGTTTGCTTAGATCTAATGAAACCTAGATATTGATTATGTGTTGATTACTTGTTTATTCTTGTTGTGGATGAATGATTTATATGTTAGGCTTAAGAAAACTGGCAGATCTCCAAATGGTAACATGCTTGAACGTCTTAAGAAACATGAACCGAGGCGTACTAGGTCTTTATTGTGTAACAATTCGCAATTTCAGGTTAATTACCATTCCCGGAAAATTTCACTATTCACTTTTACTATTCATTTTTCCCGAAACTTTCCCGAAAGTTGATTTTTATCTGATATTCTTGAGTGATAAATCATTTCCATGGCAAATTAAATGTTTGACATTCGTCAGATCATTTTCGTGAAAGTTATTAAGGAATTACACGTTTTAGGGTAAAACGTCATTCAGAAATTCTACGTACAACGAAACTCGACCGCGTTAAGTGACCCCGCATCAGAAAAATGTTTGACACACTCATGATTTATTTGAGAATTAATCGTGACTGAGAAAAACATGACCAAAGACTTCCCAGCAGGTCACCCAAGTCGGTACTACTCTCACATGAGCACGCTTAACCGAATGGGCGATTAACCGTTAGACCACAAAACGAGTTTCTAAGACGTTTTGAGTTTTCAAACTTATTAGAAAAAGTCAACATATTTTTCCCTCCTCCTTTGACCAAAAATCATTCCTTGATTTTATAAGTCATTCCTTGATTTTTAGGCTTACGGTTTGATGTCTAAAAGACATTTAACACCAACCGACACTAGACTGAGCCCAGTCTAGACATTATAAGTCATTTTAAATCATTTATAACCTATTAGAAAAGTAATATTTTACTTTTCTCAATTTTACGCAATATTCGTACATTTTACGTATTACGCGTTTTAGACCCGTGTTTCCAGTTTTTAGCAGGGTTTACCACCCAAATGGAACCTACCGCTCATTTTATATTTTATTATGGGACATATGGACATGTCTAACAATACTTTGAAGTTTCATAATTTTACGACACCCGGTTTTGCGTTTTGAGGCCTAATCATTTACGGTTGGCATTTCCCGGAGTCTAAACTAACAAATATCTAGATATTATCATCCAAGCCAAGCCACCTCCCCCCCTTATCCCTTGTGAACCGCCATAGGGGGGGGGATTCATCACTTAGGTGTCTTGATCTCATGCTTAAGGCCTTAGATTGCGTACATGTGTTCAAGCTTCCTTTGTAAGCTTTGACTAGTCATGTAAACTAACCTCCTCAAGCCCATATAAATACCCCCCTCCCCTCCTTTGTGCCGTGCATCCCCAACCCCAAAACCAATCCACACTTAGCTTATTTTCTTCAAAGTTCTTGCAAGGTTCAAGTGCTTATTCAAGAAGAAACCCTAGTTTGATCATAAGTTACCAAAAATCTTCCAAACCCTAACATACTTGGTGATTTCTCTTGAGTTTAAATCCACTCAATTCACCTCAATCTTCATCATCCATCTTTCAAGAATACCAAGGGTAGAAAGGTTGCATGAAGTGAAAAAGGGTTGAAGCAAGTCTATCAAAGTCCATTTCCTTACTAGTTACTCCTTTCTTTATTAGAAAGCCAAAAGTTGTAAGCCAAACCCTAACATGCTTCTTGTTAATTTATCATGTTCATATCATTTACATGTTATTCTTGCTATATTATGTCTTGTATTGATGTCCATGATGTATAAAAATGAGTAAAAGATGTTGTTATAATGGATTGTTGAAACAAGTTACTAAAACAAGCAAACTAATGAATTTCTTGGTAAGACCTGATCAAAATGGTAAAAATATGATATTTGATTATTACATATTGTGGTAGAGGACCTAAAAAGGAAACCATAGCAATTTGAACCACCCAAAACGAGTATACGAGTCAAAAGTTACGCCCATTTGAAATTACCAAAGATTTCCGGCAAAACTGCCAAATACCATTCTGATCAAATTTGGGTTTTGAAAGTCCCACTTCTGGTCCGATTCATCAAAAAGTTAAAACACGAAAGTTGTCCGGAACGACGTTTTCGTTAAGGATTAAAGAAGCTCGAGACCTAAAAATGCTTTCCGAGTGATAAAATTCTTCAAATTCTAAACAGCCCATTTTTAGGCGAAAGTCACTAGATTATGGTTATACTTTGAAAGGAACAAGAGGTCTTATGACCTATAATCAAGACCACAACCATGGCTAGAGCCAAGGTTGTGTCTCATGACCTTGGAACAAGGACCAAAGGTCATGGCTAGGCCATGACGAAATGACCATACCAACTTACATAGGCGTAAACATGAAACAATGAATTAGGCGATAACATGAACAAGCAATTTGGATCTACTTCACTTAAAAAGGAACCATGAGATATTACAAGGAAAAATGGTCATACAAGACTTATGAAACTACCCCTAATAACAATATTCATGTACAAATAAACTTTCCTAAGTTTATTCAAATATCGGACATGTAACTTTTCGGATCAAAACTTATATCTATATATTTCATCAACTACTACAATAGTAGGGAGCCTCATGTGAGGAGTTCATTATGTAAGCCGTCGAGATGAGTTGTGGATTTACGAATTAAAGTGTCCTGGCTCCTCGAACGCTTACTAACATGACTTCTGAATTATGTCGGCCCGAACGGTAGTAAACGATATATAAAACATACATGTTTCATGAAATCTTTTCTTTCAAAGACTTACATTATACATCATACCACATCATGGACTAAATGAAAGATATATATAGGCACTCCGTTATATTCTTTACTCCGATCCTAAGTCGCAACATTCTATTATAGGTTGCTCATAGAAACCTACACGATCCAACCATCACCTTCATTACTTGCTATTCTACTTAAGGTGAGTTCGTAGCCCCACTTTCTATTGTTTAACTATTTTACAAACCCATGGGGGGAATACATGCTATTATTTTTCTACTCGAACACAATGCTTTCTAATGTATGCTTCACGACGATGTTTTATTATCACTAAGTAACGATTGCCATGTTCGAAGTCCCTATATCATGAACCATTAGTCACTACCTTTAGTGAGCGCGAATATTGTGAATAGATCTATTGGGATTGACGGATCCCATTTGTGTTGAACAACGATGAGTTCACACAAATGCACTATATTTGAGATTTAGCGATATAAAGGCAAAAGTACCTTGATAGGGCTTCTATAATGCCAATTTTGTTGGTTCGATGTTAATGTTTTGGTTGCATGAGCTTAGTGAAATAAATAACGATTTTGTTTTCTAACTATGAGTGTGAGTCTATAGCTCACACTACGATTATTGTGTTCAAACGATTTAACAAACTCTACGAATTCCACTCAACCTTTGTGTTGACCTCTCAAGCATGTATTTCAGGTTCATGACGATCAAGGATGGCACGGAAGGACACGGATACTCAAGAGGGCTATAAATTTTATTATCATTCAAAACTCAATTTATGTAATTTTGTAAACATGGAACCATCTGGGACCTCATTTGTAATCTCTGATATTTATACAATTTGAATGATAAATCTTTTAAAACGACTCAATTGGAGTTCGTTTTCTATTATTGTGACTATTGTGCCGTCAAGTAACACCCAGTTCGAATTCCGCTGCAACCATGAATTGGGGGTGTTACAGATTGGTACCAGAGCCATGGTTATAGAGAAACGGGTCTAATTGAGACCTAAACTATAACTACAATTACAAGCAAAACCATTTTTATAGCCTTCCGCTCTTCGTGCCTTCCATCCTCCAGACGATTATGGACTTATTATGCAAGTTAGGCTACTTAAACATATTAGCATATTGCTATATATATGCTTGCCATATTTTGAGCACTCCCCATAAACGATAGAATTATATTAACATTGTAATTCTTCTTATAGAAATCATGTGCGTACCTACTTCTCCCGATTATGTGCCCACTCTACCTAATAACTTCCAAGTCTTACCACCCTCACCCGAGTTCGGATTTGACTTCGTAAATGCCTTCGCTTCTGATGACGAAGAAGAACCTTTCGAAGATTCAACCGACGAAGAAGAGGATAATGAATACGAATATGTACTAGAACCATTACCACCACCACTATCACTTCCCTTTGATATCCCTACATGTGATGAATTGGATCACTCACTATGGATTGTACCTCGACCACCATTGATCGAACAAGAAAGTCAACATGAAAACTACAGCTTCTCAAATTTCATCGACTTGTACCTCTATGACACACTAAACCAAGAAGTTGCCGATCAATCAGAGCTGCTCGGACCTTCTAATCCACAATAGACTAGTGTGATGATACTAGTTAACTTTTGTACTACTAAACTGATTAGACTCAGTTAGTAAATGTTACGAAATCTATGTAATAACTAGCGATAGTAAAAACGTTGTAATTACTAAACTGAAAGTATCAGTTAGTAAATTTTGAAGAAGCTTGTAAAAGGTTTCGATTTTGTAAATCAACCAACGTTGTACGAATAAAACTCTTGTTTTATATACTATCATGTGTTATGCTTTGAAGTTTCAAACATTATTATCCTATCATTCTTATCAAAAATTGTGCTCATCTCACAACTCTCTAATTACAATGTATCTTTTGAACAATAGAATCATGGCACCAAAGAAACAAACACCACCAACAATGACGCAAGCCGCCATCCACAAACTGGTAAAGGACAGTATCAATGCAGCACTTATCACGGAACGAGCAGCCGTAGCTGCAGCAGCTGCAGCAGCTACCGAAGCCACCACAGCTGCTGGTGCTGCTGATGCTGCAGCAGCTGCTGATGCTGCAGCAGCCGCAGAAGCCGCCACTGCTGCGGAAGCTGCGATAGCTGCAGAGGCTACCAGAATTGCCAATCTTAACCTTGGAGGACCTACCCCTCCGGTGACCAATGTTACTACAGTACCAAAGGGTTGCTCGTTCATTTCCTACCTGAAATGTGAACCCCTCAAATTCAAGGGTACTGAAGGGGCTGTAGGTTTGACCCGTTGGTTCGAAAAGGCGGAGTCGGTGTTCTTGGTTAGTAAATGTACCGAGGAGGATAAAGTTCAGTATGCCACGAGTACTCTGTTGAATGAGGCGTTGTCCTGGTGGAACTCATTTGCTCAACCCATGGGCATTGAGAATGCCTACAAAATTTCTTGGGCTAATTTGAAACAAATGATGATCAAGGAATACTGTCCTCGCAGTGAAATACAGAAGTTGGAGGTTGAATTCTGGGATCATACGGTTAAGGGAAATGATATCATAACCTACAATCGTCGATTTCAGGAATTAAGGATACTTTGTCCAACAATGGTTTCCCCAAAGGAAAAATTGTTGGAAAGATATATCTGGGGACTTCCCTCCAGCATACAAGGACATGTAACTTCGGCAAATCCAAAGGAACTTGATGAAGCTATGCGGATGTCCCGCAGCCTCATGGACCAAGTGATACGAATGACAGAAACCCGAAAGCAAACCAACCTCAACACCAACAACAACACCAACAACGCCAGCAATACCAATAACCCCAACAATTCCAACTACAGTAACAACAATAACAATAGGAACAACAACAACAAGCGACCATGGGATGGTAACCATGGAAGTAACAACAACAACCAAACTCAAAACAACAACCAGCCAAACAAAAGACAAGAGACCGCAAAGGCTTATGTGGCTGCACCAACTAGAGGCGCAGGATATACCGGGAATGCTCCACTATGCAATAAGTGTAACTTCCACCACTCAGGTCCTTGCCCGGCTAAGTGTCGCAACTGTCAGAACACTGGACACCTTGCCAGAGATTGTAGAGTCAAGGCTGTAGCTACCGGTAGCAACACACAACCAATAGTTATATGCTTCGGGTGTGGAGAAAGTGGACATTACAAGAATCAATGTCCCCAAAACCAAGGTCAACAAGTTGAAGAAAACCAAGATTGAGCATATATGATAAGAGGAGAAGGAGCTTATCAGAATCTCAACAACACTGCAGAACGATGAAGTTTAGGAATTAGCAGTCATGTTTATTTATGCACTATGTTGTACTACGTGTATCCCTAGTAATGGGAGTTTTTATGACTTAAGAATATTTAATGTTCAATAAACGACTCTTTGTGATAATTCTCATCTATTGTACTTTCTATCTCAAAACCAATTTGATTGTTTAGCAGACTATTACCATTCTATGAGACTTACTCAGTTATCTTATAAACCATTCAACAAATTTTACTTCAAGCTAATTTGTTATCACTTTATTATTTCACATCATTTTACTCCAAGATATTCTACCACCATCCTAGAAAAATCACTTCGTTGATACCACCCTATAAATCAATATCATGCCTTTATTTCCAACTTTCATCACAAACCACTAAATCTCAACATACCAAAATGAAGAACACAAACCTTCTTAACCTTATCACCATCATCATCTTCACAACCCTTAATCCCACAAGCTCACTTTCTGATCTTGATGCACTTTTAAAAGCTCAAATCATCCTTAGTTACAACACAAGCAACCTCATCAGCTTTACAAGATTGAATACCATCTAAAACTTTTAAGAAACACAATACTACGTAACTAAACCGAACATCACATTATCGGTCCTAAATTATACATAGCCTGATCACCTATGTCTAATTCAGGAGGGATCATGTTATGCTGGGAGCAGCCACCTGTATGTTTTCTTAGAAACAAACTTCTCATAAGTAACCTCATCCTACACCATACAATGAAACGACAAATCAAACTACATCACTCTAATTCTCATAAGTAACCACACATCTTTATCGACACCACTCCAACATATGACACACATAGAACTTCGGGACGAAGTTCCCCGTAAGGGGTAGAGACTGTAACAATTCGCAATTTTAGGTTAATTACCATTCCCGGAAAATTTCACTATTCACTTTTACTATTCATTTTTCCCGAAACTTTCCCGAAAGTTGATTTTTATCTGATATTCTTGAGTGATAAATCATTTCCATGGCAAATTAAATGTTTGACATTCGTCAGATCATTTTCGTGAAAGTTATTAAGGAATTACACGTTTTAGTGTAAAACGTCATTCAGAAATTCTACGTACAACGAAACTCGACCGCGTTAAGTGACCCCGCATCAGAAAAATGTTTGACACACTCATGATTTATTTGAGAATTAATCGTGACTGAGAAAAACATGACCAAAGACTTCCCAGCAGGTCACCCAAGTCGGTACTACTCTCACATGAGCACGCTTAACCGAATGGGCGATTAACCGTTAGACCACAAAACGAGTTTCTAAGACGTTTTGAGTTTTCAAACTTATTAGAAAAAGTCAACATATTTTTCCCTCCTCCTTTGACCAAAAATCATTCCTTGATTTTATAAGTCATTCCTTGATTTTTAGGCTTACGGTTTGATGTCTAAAAGACATTTAACACCAACCGACACTAGACTGAGCCCAGTCTAGACATTATAAGTCATTTTAAATCATTTATAACCTATTAGAAAAGTAATATTTTACTTTTCTCAATTTTATGCAATATTCGTACATTTTACGTATTACGCGTTTTAGACCCGTGTTTCCAGTTTTTAGCAGGGTTTACCACCCAAATGGAACCTACCACTCATTTTATATTTTATTATGGGACATATGGACATGTCTAACAATACTTTGAAGTTTCAATCCCTATGAAAAATGTACGTAATTTTCTTAACCATTAAAATTTGCTATGAGTTATATTAGAATTTAGACATATCTAATATTCCTATTATCCTCTCTCATTTATGAAAAGGAATAGGATTGTGTCTCACTCTTCCTTCATAGAAAGGAGACTACGTTTGTCTTTTAAGTAAATATTTCTTAATCAAACATTTGTTTGAAAACAGAACTAGATCAATTTACCAAAGCCTAAAGTGCGTTTACGGTTTGAACGTTCCATTAATACATTAAAACGAATTACAAAATTCAATTTCAGTATTTTCGATAATTAGATCTTTAAGAAAATAAAATACCCATTGGTAAATATTCATATAAACCATAGTATTTTCTTAAAGCTAGGATCCTAATTGACATAGTACCATTACATCAGTTGATTTACTAGTAATGATAGTATTCAACAAGGTAATTGTCGAACAATAATTGCCAATATCATATTGCAATTCCTAGATTTATGGGATTTACAATCACAAAACTTTTGTAATGTAAGCATGTTTAATCCCCATCTTAATGCCTTGAGTCCAAGATCTCACTTCCTACTCAATTTAAGTCGTCTAACTTAAAAACTGCAAACTCATAAATCCATTACATCAGTTGATCTACTAGCAATGAATTTATGAAATTTACCTCTCCATTGCAATCTCGCCAAGTTCTCACATGACGTAAATTACAACTTTAAGTGTTCTTAATTAGATGGCATTTGACTTAATTTTATAAGAGTATTAATTTTGATATGATCAAAATAATGTATGAAGAAGCATGCATACAACTTCATAACATTGGTTTTACAAAACATTTTTATTACCAATTTGCTAAGAGCAAAATAACAAAGTTTTGATTGAGGTATCGGGTTCACCAATTAAAGAATTACCAACAATTATCGTCCACTATATCGTACTTTTGCATAAGCCCGAAAGCTTAGTGTTTCTGATAATCATTGTGGAATTGTGGTTAATTCACCCTTAAGATGACAGTGTACGTAATATAGTGATATAGGTAAGTCTAGGGTCGGCAACCAGGCAGTTGTAGAGAACCGGTAGGTGCATGGTCTTTAAAAACCCCTCTCTACAAGTACGTTGGATGGCAACCTTCGGTCCGCCTTTCGCACACTATGTACAAAAACATCAATCAACCAATCCTTTGAAATCTACTCTTAAAACCAAAATAATTTTGCCATTTATTTAGTCCGTATTATTTTTCTATTCAAAAATTACCCTTTTCGTTTATAAACATGTCTAACATGATAATAATCAAAACAAGTAATATAAAATAAAAAATAAAACAACTAAATAAACATATATACATAATCATAACAATTAAATATGTATAAAACATGTAGCCACATGCAAATCTTATTCAATAGTCCTATTAATAATCAAATCTAGGTGTTTAACGTATTTATTCAATCAAGGCTTTCTTCTTCTAGGAAAAAGAGCCACATACATCGATAAATCGATTGCGTAAGCCAAAACTAAATAAATACCACATAGCACATAATTGATTACTTAATATTGGAGTCTTCCCCAATTCGACATATATTAATAAATTTACATGTTTCGATATAACTTAACCATTAATTAATATAAACAATTTAAACTATTTAAATTATCACACAATATAAAATCCATGCAAATATGCACTTTTTCATGGACTTAGCTTTACAATTAACATATTGCACCAAGATCGTTTACTAAAACGCATAACAAATTACATGACATCCTAGGGTTTCTAATCATATTGAAAAAATCAAAAACCAAAACCCTAAAACCCTTTAAGGTCAAAATCACCCCAAAAAAATTAGGGTTAGGAATCTAAAAAACCCTAAAAACATGTAACTAAACGAATCAAGATCCAATTTTTATGCGTTTCAATAATTAATTACACATTATAACGGCTCTAGATGCCACTGTTGGAATTATGATATCATGACATTCATATAAAATAAATGAAACACATCAAGTGAGCATAGCAGAAGCAATTATAACAAGATCATATAACATGTAATTAATTAATCAATAATAAATAGTAAACATACCTTTGTGATTCTAGCCCGAACAAGAATCAATATGCAATCTTCAAATCAAGAACCCTAATTAGGGTTTATGTGGATTATAAGAATTACCCCTTACCTCTTTTGTAATTCAATCCAAGAATCAAACAAAAGTATGTTTGAATCACGTTCTTGTACACACGTACTAAAACAAGTTAAAGTAATGCTAGTTTTTAGAACACAAAATTAAACCAAAACCTTTTGTTTAATAAATAAAATCGATCAACCCTTTAAGGGTGTTTGTTTGATCGATTACAAGAAAACAAGGAGAAGAAAACAAGTTTAGGGTTTGTGTGTGTGCACAAGAGATACAAACCTTTAACCCTTAGCCTTGTATATATAGTGTATGAAACTTGGAGCTCAAGAAAACAACGGAGGTGCACTCCCTATGGGTTGGCCGATCGGTTCAAGGCCCAAGGGGGCTTCCGGATGCTTCTTGACTTACCAATTAATCATACACATTCTTTCCTTATATTCGTCTAATGATCATTAGTCATTTATCTTAAATACTAAATGATCATAATATATTTGTGTAATAAATAATTAAATATAAACTTTTACATTTAATTTTTAAACTTTAACTCTCATACGTAAAGTGTGCAATCCCGTAATCTCGAGTTCGATCCTAACATACGACTACTAAAATAATGTCCATAATCTAACAAGATGTAGCCAGGTGTGCCCTAAAAAGATTTATGCTTCAGTTTAACTTTCATACCATATCCATTGATGTGGCAAATTGGGTGGGTCTGTCGGGTTAGGCATCGGGCCAAATCAGTTAGGGTAAATGTAGGTATTGGTTGGATCTACTTGACCTGAAACACTTCTTTATTTCTTATCATTGATATTTGAGTTTTTGGTATATAGTTGATGTGCCAAATATGATTACAGACAGTGGTCTTATTTCAACAATGATTCAATGTTTCAGATAAAATGGTTTAGACTAATTTGTCTTGTTTCCTTCTAACACTTTTTAAAAACTAAGGGTAAACCTCGACACATTCATATCTTAATGTGTCAAAAATGGTCACCTCTTATATTTTCCAAAATATGGTATACTTATCCATTTCTCATTTTGTTGTCTCTTCCCTTCGATTCTTTAGGGTCTTCAAGTACAAAACTATTCTGGAAACTTCTGTAAATGCATTCCCACAGATGTTGACCTACCTGCGGTATATACTGAACTTCAAATTTATAACCCTCGAGTTCCTTGCTTATAAGATCACTTTTATTGAAACTAATATTTTGCAGGTTGATTGTGACAAATCTATAATGGTGACTTTGAAACATGATGATAAATTAACAGATGGCACAGAATGTTCTTTCCAGTGTGCGCTTCTTTATACTACTGTATATGGGCAAAGAAGAATACGTGTGTCCACTTTATCATTGCCTTGCACAAGCATGCTGAGCAATCTTTTCGCTCAGCTGATTTAGTCACCCAGTTTTCTTGTTTCCTAAAGCAAGGTATTTGAATTTGTTTAATTTTGGATTTCACTTTTGCTTTATAGAATACTATAAAGATTTATTCTTTTTTTGTAAGTTGCAGCGACTAATGAAATCCCTATTACCCCATTACCTCAAGTGAGGGATCAGGTGACAGATCTTTGCATTAGTATACTTCATTCTTATCGGAAGTTTTGTGCAACTGTGTCATCATCTGGACAACTAATTCTTCCTGAGGCACTCAAGTTGTTGCCTCTATACACTCTCGGTCTGTTTTCTTCTTTATTAAAGCCATTCTAAGTAGTGGGTTTTGGTTTAATATTGCTTAAGATATGCACAGGTAATTTACCTCCTTTATTTCTTGATTTCAGCTTTGATTAAAAGTATTGGACTGCGAATAGATGGGCGTATAGATGACCCATCCTTTTGGATCAACTATGTCTCCTCACTTTCCCTGCAATTAGCAATCCCGCTTGTGTATCACAAAATAATCTAACATCACAAAATGTTCAAAAATTATATTTCTACATCTTACACATTTTTTGGCGTGTATTGTCTGTGGCTACAGGATAACGATGGATCCGTTATTCCCCCTCCCATACCACTCTCTAGTGAACATGTGAGCGATGACAGGATCTATCTTCTTGAAAATGGAGAGGACTGCTTAATTTATGTTGGAGGCTCTGTAGATCCTGATATAACACAAAAACTGTTTGGCGTTTCTTCTTTTAGTGAAATCCCCAATCAGGTACACTTAATATTCATATTTCTTGACTTGTGTCATTATAGTGGCAAAATGGCTGGTCTTGTAATGGGTGTAAACGGGCTTTGGTTGGCTTGAATCAACTTGAACCATTTTTTTTTCATTTACATTTTTTAATACACTGTTGGCAGCTTTCAACCTATTTTAGCCATTTGACCCGTTTTAATTTTGCCTGCTTTTTAAAGTTAGCAAAACTGAATCATTTGTGATAAAATACTACCCAAATCTGACCCATATATATGTAAATGGGTCGAAGTTGACATCTGTATATGCTCGCTCATTGCATATGTTAGCCTCGCTCTTTTTATAAAATCAAATTTTGAAAAACCAACAAAAACAAAATACAAAAATATAAAATTTCAAAAAATACAAAAACAATATAAAATCAAAAACTCCAAAAGATAACGTCACACAAGTGAATTGGACTAGATATGATTAGTGTTGCACCCTCAGGGACTAATGTTGTAAATGGGGAAACCTTGTAGTGAGATAGAGCATATAAATACCCCTCATGACTCTCCATGAGGAGTGTGGGAAATCATTGTGTAACCTTCATTTGTTTCAATCTAATAAACACATCTTTTCTTCACCTTTCTCTCTCAAGAATAATCATGTATTTCGATCAACCTCGACCTCCCGAAGGTGCTTCTTGGTTATAACAAGTGGCATCAGAGCTAACAAGGGGTGAATCGTGGTGTTTTGTGGTGAAAAATTGTGTTTTTTGGTGTTTTTTCTTGGAAAAAGTACATTTTTGGCGAGTTAAGTTGAAGATTAGCGAGTTGGGTTTTGAAGATTAGCGAGTTAGGAATTTTTTATGGCGAGTTAGGAACTTCTCTAGCGAGTTAGGAACATTTTCTAGCGAGGAACTTTCCTAGCGAGTTAGGAACATTTTCTAGCGAGTTAGGAACTTTCCTAGCGAGTTAGGAACATTTTCTAGCGAATGAGGAACTTTTCTAGCGAGTTAGGAATATTTCTAGCGAGTTAGGAACTTTTCTAGCAAGTTAGGAATTTTCTAGCGAGTTAGGAACTTTTCTAGCGAGTTAGGAACATTTTCTAGCGAGTTAGGAACTTTTCTGGCGAATTACGAATTTTCCTAGCGAGTTAGGAACTTTTCTAGCGAGTTAGGAACATTTTCTAGTGAGTTACGAACTTTTCTAGCAAATTAGGAATTTTCCTAGCGAGTTAGGAACATTTTCTAGCGAGTTAGGAACTTTTCTGACGAGTTAGGAATTTTTCTAGCAAGTTAGGAATTTTTTGTGGCGAGTTAGCCTTAACATTTCTTATAGTTTAACTAGTCAGGATTATTCTTGAATACTTCAAGGGGAAACTATACTGTGGAAGTTAAATCTTGCGAGTTAGCAAAACTCCAACTTTTCTACGAGTAACAAGTTCCAGCAACTCACCCATACACCAAAAACGCATACGATATCATTGGTCTTCACTTAATAGAAGATGATTCACTTCATCGTTTCATAAACTTAATACCAATTTATCCCGCTTCAAAACACACCACGTATACCTTAAAAGATCATCAAGAATCACAATCAAATGACAACGGCTAGTATCTGATTTTTGAGACTATGGGGTAATTCTTTATTGTCTATTTGGGTTTGAAGTAATGTTTCACGGGTAGGGTTGTAAACGAACCGGACGAACACGAATGGAGCCTTGTTCATGTTCATTCATTTAATTTTAACCGGACAAATAAACGGACACGGATACTTAAACGGACGAACTTTCTTGTTCATGTTCGTTTATTAAGAAAATGAATTGTTCATGTTCGTTCATTAAGACACTAAACGAACGCTAAACGAACATAAACGATCGAACATAAATGAAAATAGACAAACAAACATAAACTTTATTGAATTCTTCACAATATATTGTTTATAAGTGTTCCTTTGTTTAAACAAACCAATTTTTAAAATTATAAAATTAAAAGATATGATATATGAACATAAATAGATAAATAAACATAAACGAACTTTAACGAATGCCTAATTGGACGTTCACGAACATAAATGAACGAACGAGACTTTTGTTCATGTTCGTTTATTTAACTAAACGAACGTAAAATATTGTTCATGTTCGTTCATTTAATAAATGAACGAACATAAACGAACTTTTTACCGAACGGTTCATGAAATGTTCACTGAACGTTCAGTTCGTTTACAACCCTATTCACGGGCATGTGTACTTATTTATCTCAAAGTCTAGAGGTTGGATGGATGCATGACTTTCAGAGATACTTGTTTGGGCAAACACTGGCAGTAATAGTGATTAAGACTTGGATTATCTAGTTATACCCGATGTAAGGAGTTACATTGTAGTACTCACGGGTTATAGCTATCATTTTAAAGAGTTACGTTGTAGTACTCAGTGTCACATAAAGTTGTGGAAATTCCAAGAGGTGGATATTTCATATACTGTTTGTTGGTTTGGGTATATGGCATTACCTATGGGAGTTACGTTGTAGTGCTCAGTATAGGTTCTTAGTCACACTATCGTACAAGATTAAGTCACGTATCTAAAGGATGTTTACTTTATTCTCAGAACGGTTATATTGGGTTGTATCCATTAAGTGGTCATTTACTAGCTGGTTGGATTTTGAAGAGGTCGCTTATAGGTTGAAGAGAAGAGATGAGATTGTAGATAAAGAGAGTCATATATTTTCGACATATTCTCACGGAATCATGCTTACACAGCTTCAATATTGCATCAAGTACAAGGTAATTTATGGCTGTACACTACACTGTGATGATTCCGATACCTCACAACCATCAGGAGGGAGAAGAACATGCCAAAAGAAGTAGTGTTTCGCCTTCAGTGATTGGATCGAATGAGAGAAGTGGGCTTAACATCGTGTATGGAGAAGTAGTGTGTGTGCATCAGGGCTTATTACCAACTTGAATGCAAATTTATGTGTGTTATGTTGTTATGCTGCTACCCGACCACACAACCATTTTGAAAATTTCAAAGTGTCTTGTCTACTTTATCCGCTGCATGATTAGAAGATTAAAGATATATCATAAGGGTTGTCAGTTTGGGAGGGAGCAGGTAAATGAAAAAGGCTCACTAGTTAGGAGGGAGTAATAACCTAACTAGATCATTACAGCACACGAAGTTCAGAGCTCCAAAGATTAGTGCCTTTAATGGACAAAGATCAAATGCCAAAGTATTCGGAAGAAGGAACTTCAAGGATGATGCATAAGGAGTTCAGAGCTGAAAAAGATCAGAGCCGTCAGTGCCAAAGATCAATGCCGAGATTGTCGGAAGAGAGAACTTCAAGTCATCCTTAGTATCTAGACCACAGAGACTCTGCACTTCAACAACGTCAACGTGTGACGATTCACGTGTGACGATATCTTGGAGGGAGATTGTTATGCTCGCTCTTTTTATAAAGATAACGTCACACAAGTGAATTGGACTAGATATGATTAGTGTTGCACCCTCAGGGACTAATGTTATAAATGGGGCAACCTTGTAGTGAGATAGAGCCTATAAACACGCCTCATGACTCTCCATGAAGGGTGTGGGAAATCATTGTGTAACCTTCATTTGTTTCAATCTAATAAACACATCTTTTCTTTACCTTTCTCTCTCTAGAATAATCATGTATTTCGATCGACCTCCCGAAGGTGCTTCTTGGTTATAACAACATAGCTTTTTTGTAGCTTATAAGTCTGAGGTTTGCTAGAGTAACACTTTCAGAAGGTCTATTGATTCATCAATCATCTATTTAACTCAAACTTTTCGATATTGTTGGTATTGAAGTAATATGAAAACCCCCTGTCAAAGAAAAGCTAAATGAGGTTGTAAATGAGATACGAAGCCAAAGATGTAACTACCTACGGTATGTAATGTCTGTGGTATATAATCTTATCAGTCGGATTAGTTTATCTGCATATGAGAATGTTTGTGTTGACAAGTAATCCCTTTTTTAATCTCATTGTACTTACGACAGGCTAAAATTATGCAAGAAAGGAGAACCATCAGGTGAGTTTTATAATATACATCTAGTAGTTCTGTCTTCGTATAAAAATTTTAAGATTTAAGTTGATTTTTTGTACTAGGATATTAAACTGGGGATTTCCAAGAAAAATTGACAAAACCCTTCAACATTTATAAAATATAGATAACAAAACTAAAGCTACAAGCTTTGTGAACTCAGCTTATCAAGACAAATGAATTCAAAGTCAAAGTCAAAGCATCTCAGTTCATTGTCAAAGGCATCAAAAATATCTTTGTACATTTTGACAGTTAGTTAGCTGAGTAGTATAAATACTTTTTCCCTCTTTCATTTGTATTGTAACTTTCATTTCATAATAATACACTATTCCATTTCTCTCTCAATACTGTTTCATTATATGGTATCAGAGCATTAGCTCTGGTGGACAATCCACCATAACCAACTCACAACCACCGTAACAAACTATCAAAAACCACCGTAACAAACTTTTTCCGATCAACTAAAACAGTCAAGAACCGTCATAACAAATTTTTTCCGATCAATCACACCACTCTGATTAACTCAAAATCAATCACATCATCTTCAATCACGACAATTAAGCCTTCACAATGGTTAACCCACCACCAATACTCACTGGAGAATCAAGTAATCCACCTGAATATACGAATTCAATCAATCATCCCCTCTTTCTTCACCAGAATGATCATCCAGGGTTAATTCTGATCTCAAAGAAGCTTCTAGGTTCAGAAAATTACAGGTTCTTGGAGGCATTCAATGACTATAGCACTCAATGCGAAGAATAAGTTCAAGATTGTCACAAAAGCTTATCCTGAACCTGATCCTGAATCATCTCTTAGAGCCTTGTGGGAAAGGAATAATGACATGATCAGTTCTTGTATTCTCAACACAGTCTCTGAACAGATAAGCAACGATCCAAGTTTTGTTAATCATGCTTCTGCTTTATGGTTAGAATAATTACAAGAGCATTACTCTCAACTTGATGGCCATAGAATTTATGAATTAAGTAATGACATAGCACAATTAAAATAGTCCAATTGTTCAGTTAAGGTTTTTTACCAGAAATTGAAAGGTTACTGGGATGAAATGGATGCTTTAGAAGCTCCATACATGTGTATTTGCAATTGTACTTGTGAAAATGGTAGGTTGAATGGTGAAAGAGAGAGTAGGAAGAGACTGATACAGTTTTTGATGTGTTTAGATGAGAGCTTTGCAAACCTAAGGGGACAAATTCTATTGATGCAGCCTTTACCTAGTTCAACTAAGGCTTATGGTATGCTTAGGCAGGAGGAAAAGCAAAGAGAAACACTCACTCCTAGGCTTATGACCCCTGCTGTTATGTCCACTCATGGTAACAACAATCACTCTGCACAGCCTCACTTTAGGCGAAATAGGTCATTTAACACAAATGGGAACAACAATGGTGGTTATAGAACTGATGTGAATGGAAGTGGTAGAAGAAGCAATTTTAAGCAAGGGGTATATTGTCGTAATTGTCAGAATGAAGGCCACTATAAGAATGAATGCTACTAACTTGTGGGTTACCCTGTTGGACACCCACTTCATGGGAAAGTGAGACCCAAAAGTGACAACAGGACAAGATTAGTGAACATGGCAATTGGACAAGATGAAGCCTCTACAAGTGGTACAAAGGAACCTGCAGATGAGACAGTAGTGTATGCAAAGATGGACAAGTTACAGAATCAATTGAACCAGGTCATGCTGATGTTGCAGAACAACCAAGGAGTCACTGATCCTAAGATCTTAGCGGCAGGTAGATACTTATTCATTGCCTCATGCATTGCTCATATTAAAGATGCTTGGGTATGTGAAAGTGGAGCCACTGATCATATATGTATCACGCTCTCACTTATGTTTAACATTAAACATTGCACCACACCAATCATTGTTTCACTCCCAAATGGTCACCAAACCATGGTGACAATCACTGGTTTTGTTAGGATAAAACCTCAACTCACACTACACAATGTTTTTTTATACCCCATCCTTTGCTTACAACCTTCTTTCTGTTAGCCAAATCACAAGGAGATCCACACTCACAGTCCTCTTTAACCATTCACAATGCATTTTTCAGGGAACCAATCAGAAAATTGCCCATGGGACACTATATGATGGATTCTACATCATCACTCCTGATTCCACATCATCTCCTTCTATCATCTCACCATCTGTAAATACCATTTGTAAGGACATTCATTTGTGGCATCTTAGGTTGGGCAACCCATCTGTACATGTTCAAAAGCAAATAAAGTCCTTACCTTCAATTCCAAATGATGTTACTAAATTTCAATGAAATGTTTGTCCTTTGGCTAAACAAACTGCTTTACCTTTCAAACCAAGTATCTCACATGCACAAAACAAGTTTGGATTGATTCATGCTGATACATGGGGCCCTTACAAACACAGCACACTCAACAATTGTAAATATTTTCTCACTCTTGTGGATGATTTTTCAAGAACCACCTGGACTTATCTAATCCCAACCAAACAACATGTTACTTCAACACTTAAAAACTTCCATTACTATGTTCAAAATCAGTTCAAAACAACAATAAAAGTTCTAAGAAGTGACAATGGGACAGAATTTGTCAACCACTCTCTTACTGAATTTTTCCAAACCAAAGGAATTGTACATCAAACATCATGCCCTTATACACCTCAGCAAAATGGGAGGGAAGAAAGAAAACACAAACATTTGTTAGAAGTGGCAAGATCTCTTCATTTTCAAGCAAATTTTCCCATTCATCTGTGGGGTTACAGCCTTCTAGCTGAAACCTATCTCATCAACAGACTACCTTCCACCATTCATGACACCAAAAGTCCCTTTGAAATGCTATTTAATACACCACCAGATCTATCCAAACTTAAACCATAGGTTGCTTAGCCTATGCATCCACTCACACACCAAACAAGTTAGCAATTCCATCTATCTTACTTGGATATCCAAAAAAATCAAAAAGGTTACCATTTGCTTACCCAAGACACATACAAAGTTTTTGTTAGCAGGCATGTCACCTTCTATGAAAACATTTTTCCATTTCACAAACCAAACACATCAACACTAGAGCCAACTACTTTTACACCTATCTTCTTTCCTCAACCAGTTCCTACACCAATCATTCACCACTCAACTAACTTTCCATCACCAACTTCCTCCCCTGCACACCCTGATCCTACAGAACCAGTCACAACACACACACACAACCATCATCTGATCCACCACACACAAAATCTCCCAGCACTAATCACACATCAAAACCATCACATGCTACACAAACATCAGAACCCTCACACTCTACATCAACTTCATCAGAACCTAATCCTCCTACTTCATCTATACCCTTAAGAACTTCTCACAGAACCAAAAGAGCACCCACTAAACTTCAAGATTACCATCACTACAAACCATCATCTCTCAACTCCACTCATTCTAAACACTACACCTCTCACTTCATTAACTACTCCAACATAACCAAACAGTCAACATTACATCTCATTAACAACCTTAGTAAAGACACAAAACTTTCCTCCTACACTCAAGCATCTAGGAATCCAAAGTGGAGAGAGGCAATGGATAAGGAAATATCTGCTCTTGAGGCAAATGGCACATGGGAAGTCACCTTTCTTCCACCTTCCAAGCAGGCTATAGGCAGCAAGTAGGTATTCAAAATCAAGTACAATGCCAATGGAACAGTGGATAAGTACAAAGCTAGGGTAGTTGCAAAAGGGTATAACGAAAGAGAAGGGATAGATTACACAGAGACTTTTGCTCCAGTTGCAAAAATGGTAACTGTGAGAACAATTCTAGCCCTAGCTGCTACCTCAAACTGGCATGTACATCAATTAGACATCAATAATGCCTTCCTCCATAGTGATCTCCATGAGGAGGTGTACATGTCACTTCCCAGTGGTTACACTCAACACCATCCACCCAATTCTGTTTGCAAACTCAAGAAATCACTATATGGGCTTAAGAAAGCCAACAGACAATGGTACATTAAGCTCATAGACTTCCTTCTCACTCTTAGGTTCAAACAGAGTCACTCAGATACCTCACTCTTCACCTACTACACATCTACCATCTCTGTGATTCTCTTAATTTATGTAGATGATATCCTGCTACTTGGTAACTCACTTTCTTTTATAAATGAAATCAAGACCAAGTTACACAAAGAATTCAGTATCAAGGATCTTGGCCAATTAAGTTACTATCTTGGCATTGAATTTCTCATAAGTGATAAAGGAATGGTCATGAGTCAGAGAAAATATGCATTAGATCTCATTGAACATGCAGGATTGATGGATACAAAACATGCCAGAATATCACTTGATCCCAATATTAAACTCACTTATGATGAAGGAGAACCTCTTTCTGATCCATCATACTATAGAACACTTGTGGGAAAACTAGTTTATCTCACCATTAGTAGGCCTGATATAGCCTTTGCAGCTATGCTACTTAGTCAGTTCTCACAAGCACCTCACACTCCTCATTTGAAAGCTTTGCTAAGGGTTATCAGGTACATCAAACTTAGTCCAGGGCAAGGTTTATTCTTTCCAAGATACAATTCTCCTATTTTATCAGCTTTCAGTGACAGTGATTGGGCAAATTGTCCATCATCAAGGAGATCAATTTCAGGGTTTGGAATATTTCTTGGTAAAAGCTTAATTTCCTGGCATTCTAAGAAGCAAAATGTTGTTTCCAGATCCTCTACAGAGGCTGAATACAGAGCCTTGGCTAACTGCTTATGTGAAATAACCTGGCTAAAATCTCTTCTTAAAGATCTGCAGATTACACTCAAAGAACTGGTGAAGATTTATTGTGACAACTCATTAGCAATAGCTCTAGCATCCAACCCTGTGCAACATGCTAGAACCAAACATATTGAGATAGATTGTAATTTTGTTAGAGGGAAGATCAAGGCAGGGCAAATTCTTCCAACGTACATCCCCACAACTGAGCAAACAACTGACTTGTTGACAAAAGCTCTCTCCACATATCCCTTCCACAAATGCCTTTCCAAGTAAGGCATGTGTGATCCCCCACACATTGCCAACTTGTGGAGGGATAACAGAACTAAAGCTACAAGCTTTGTGAACTCAGCTTATCAAGACAAAGGAAGTCAAAGTCAAAGCATCTCAGTTCATTGTCAAAGGCATCAAAAATATCTTTGTACATTTTGACAGTTAATTAGCTGAGTAGTATAAATACTTTTTCTCTCTTTCATTTGTATTGTAACTTTCATTTCATAATAATACACCATTCCATTTCTCTCTCAATACTGTTTCATTATAAAAGTAAATCATGTGAACCCATAATGCCATATATCATACGTAACTTTAGCTAAGGAACTTCCTAAGAAACGATATAGATTGCTGTCTTTTCTGAGTATTCGTAAAGTATCATTCTATAAAGACAAGATAAAGAAAATATAATACAGCGCGGACACATTTGTCAATTAAAATTGCAGTTTTTACACGGTAATCATTGCATTTTTATAGTTTCTGATATTAGTTTCAATTACAGGAATGACATTCTTCTCATATATGGTGGAAGACAAGTCTCCAAATAGTCCTTCATATGTTGAATCTTAGCAAAAACGTGGGGATAGTCATCATTGGGTTTCTCCTATTCTTGGTGAAAACTTGAGTAAAGTTTTGCTAGTATTATTTATGAAAGCGTAGCATTAAAAAAAAAAAAAAAAAAAAAAAAAAAAAAAAAAAAAAAACCTGTTGTGGTGTGTTTCGTCATTATTGGGTTTCTCCTATTCCTGGTGAAAACTCGAGTAAAGTTTTGCTAGTATTATTTATGAAAGCGTAGCATAAACTGATAAAAAAACAGCTGTGGTGTGGTTCTTGGTAATTGTTACTATTAAACACCGGTGGTTATACATATTTATGTTTAGAAGTGTTTTTTGTTTCTTAATTTTATAATGAGATATAAGATTTACATGTAATGATGTTCTTTAGGGGGGAAAGTTTCTACTTATTTCTTATAGTTATTGACTTTATGTGTGAATGTGTTTGATTCGATTTGTGTTTTATTCCTAACTAGACAAGTGCATCTGAAATGAAAGGATTCAAATAGTTACAAGCTGTCTATGCAATGGTATTGCTTGATATACATGAAAATGCAAGAATATAGTAGGTACTTCTCAAATTAGCTTTTTATGAAAGAATATAGCATGTTAGAACAAAATCACAAGTTATTGTACAAAGTTTCTAACCAACTTTGTATATTACGCTAACGCTAACGTAATCAATAGGTGAGTGAATTGTGTTTGTAATTGAGAACATCTAGGAAGTGATAAGTGATCACATCCATTTGTGGCTAGATGTTATCAAAATTAGCCTAACTAGATTAGAGTGGTAGACTATAACGTTTGAGATTAACGAAGGTAAATTAAGATTTACAAAGTGGTTAGAGTGGTAGACTAAAAATTCCGTCACTATACAATTATGTGCCGCTATATCGCAACTAAAATTTTCAAAAAAATGCACTTATGGTAATGAAATTTCATTTTGTTCCCTTGTTTACTGAGTTGTTAAGCAAGAATATTGTTCTATAATTTCAATGTTAATCGGAGTAACTTGAAAGCATATTTTTTGATATGTTAAGTAACAAAAATATTGTGGTTTTCAAGTTCGATGATGTATATGTATATTTTTGTAAGTTTAATGATTCAAATATCATGTTTTATAAATTTAGTAATGCAAGTGAACAAAAAAAAAAAAAAATTACGCATTTTTTGAAAAGTTTAGTGACATGCTTGTTTGTATCTTTTTAGCTTCTATCTTGGAAGAATTTCGTGTTCTTTCCTTTCCCCCGTATAGTTGCGGTGTTTTAAATATAGTCTTGAAATAAATAAATAAATAAATAAAAGTATAAATTTGTCTATTCACGAATTTTGCCCTTTTCCTAGTTCCCTCATTCACACGTTCAAGCTGTGGCTATTAGGACATAGGACCCTACACATCATTAACTAAAAGGACCACATATGCTTATTACAACCACATATCGTTTGCTAAAGATATCTTTATATCGTTTGCTAAAGATATTGACTCCTAAAGTAAAATACACTCAATGTTAGTCTATCAATTAATATTAGTGTTTGCATAACAACGTCGGATGCTAGCTATTGTTGACCTGGACTTTAGTAATAATAAACAAATTCACGTTGTAGCGGCGGGTATCATGCAATTAAAATCTTTAGCGAGAAATATTTTTCATTTCTATATTTTTACGATACAATAACAACTTATGGATGACGACAATTTTAGTTTTGAATAATTTTAAGCAATAACAAGTTAACTCATCTAAATTTGTAGATTACCCACGCGATGTTCTGGCACAGAGACGGTAGCTGATATATTATGAAGGTATGAGGTTAATGTAGTTTACAGGGGCCCGTAGTCGCAAGTTATTTATAAATAAAAACACCGTATCGAATTTTAAAATTCACTTACATCATGTTAAAAAAGTAGTTATCTAAAAATACACCTTATAAGTTTTTTTTGGCACTTATTTGAATTATATACAATGTTTATTATACTTAACTCACATAGGTAGAAAATAAAAGTAAAAGAGTACTTTTAGACATAAATAAAACCTAAATGGTCAAGAAATAATGTGATGTAACTTTAAAGAGTATAATTATTATTATATAATTATATTTAATAAATATAAAATAAAAGAATTAGCACTTAGCATATTTGTTTTGAAAAAATCGTCCGATTTTTATAAAACACATGTTTTAGCTTTTATGGTAAGTTTTATCAAAAAATTTTAAAAGGTTTATATGTTGGTTCTCAAGGCACGTACTCTTACCATTTTAATAATATTTTTCGAACGTTGTAATTTAGTATGCACTTTGAAAATTTATTGATTTAATAATATCTTTACATTAATTAGTGTACATTTTGTGTTATTGAAAACAAAAATGTACCAGTACCGTATAAAAATGTATACCGAATCGGTGGTACCATATTTTTCCCGAGCATAAAAATGTTGTTCATTTTGTTGATAAAAATGTGTACTGGTAGCGTATCGGACGGGATTCCGGTACCGGTTCTCAGGAAACATTATGTATCCAGTTTTTCCCTTTCTTACAAGTGAAACTTAAAAATTAATAAATAAATAATAATAAAATCTAGATTTCATGCTTCTGTAACAGCAACAAGTTCAACGAATAAGGGGAATGTTGTTCTTATCTGAAACCCTTGGTGTAAGATCGACAAGCTAGTGAACCATTTACATGTGCTTAGGACTCGTATAATTATTGTTAGAATATTGTTTTTTTTTCTTACATGCATATCTAAGATGAAGAATTAAGATATGCCAGTTAGAATGATGATGAGAGTTGAGATTAAAGAAAAATGGAGAAAAAGAAAAAACCTCATTTATTAGTTATACGTGATTATGCGAACAAAAGTTTTATGTAAAGCATGTTATTTGATTATATATGGATGCACCTAGAAGCCTAAAATGATGTGTTTGGTTGTGGGTCGTGTACTTTAGACGCTCTAATTTGCGTAGACAAGCACAAGGGTGTTTGGATAAGTATTTACTTGAAAAATACTAACTTTTTATATTTTGAAACAATCTTGATATTATCCCATTTGGTACCGGTACTGGTACCGTTTTGGGTATCCCGGGTTTTTTAGGCTAGTAACGTGGTAATATTACCGTATCGTGTACCGAGATCTGGTATGAGTTTGGTACGGTTCCAGTTTGGTGCCGCGATTCGGGTCAAAATGCTCACCCCTAATAGTATTATTTTGATTATAACATTTCTAAGTTTTACCAATCACTTACTAATTTATTTTTTTATATTTTATACTTTAGATTCTATCATAATCTGAGTTCTAATCCATATTTCAACCTTAATTTGATATATTGGAATTGGGTTACAGTTATTTGACATTGTATGCGTAATCGTTACAAAAAACACTTAGCTATAATATCGCAACTACAATCATGTGCGGCTATAAAATTTCGTCACTATGCACGGGTACCAGTGTAAACTCTAAATTTAAAAGCAAAAGTAGTATTAAATCTTCAGCAGGAATTTTACTCATAACACAGTTCCCACATTTTCACGTCGAGTAGTGGCTAATCTAATTTTACTCTTTTCCCACATTTGCACGTTCCAAAAATGGCTAATATTAGTAGGAGTACTGTTAGTAGTGTCGAGCTGACTCGACCCAAACACGATAAGGCTTACAAGGTCGGGTTTAATTGACCCGAACCCAATAACCCGATAACCCGAAAAACTTTTTGATGCATTTTTTTACTAATTATTTTAGCACCCATAAACACTAATAATATAGCTGATATTGTCTAAATATATAATATTGATATAGTAATTAATACATCTACCTCTCATTAAGTTTAATACATATATGAATCAAAGTGCAAAACAAATATCAAGGAAGAATGCCTATTCAATTATCAAAGTAGAAGTTGTTTTTCTCATTTCTGGATGTATAAACTGACTGTACGTATTACTGTTGCTTGCTTTGTTCCACTTTTGTATTTGTTGCATAACTCGATCTTGGATGAATGTATTATGCAGTAGGATCTCAAGTATAAATATTATTATAATGATGAACACTTGAACATACGTTAAAGAAGAAACTAAAGATATGATGCTTCAACTAAGGCAACTTGAAATGTCCTGACAACCCAACCGGATATAAACAAACTCATAGCCACATATTGACTAAAAGGACCATATATATGCATATTACAGCCACATAATACACTAATACTCTAGATAAGAGTCGTTTGCTAAGGAAATTGACTCCTGAAGTAAAATGCACTTCATATTAGTCTATTACCATTTGTATACGTTCCATCTTACTAGTCTTTGCATGACAACGATGGTGTCAGTTATTGTTGACCCTGACTTTTCATAATAATAAATAAATTAGAGGCTATTTTCCAATAGATATTAATGTTAAACTTTTGATTTATAACTCGAAATGCGCTTCTTATAGTTACTATTACGGATTAATGGTCTCTAGTGTAGAACAACAAATGTGATTTGCACAAACTTAGTTTTTATTTGTACATGAAATTTGCACAAACAAGTTTCAAGGTGAATTAGACTTAAACCGGGTAAAGCCTTTCATTTCTAGGAGTTTTGTGTGGCTACTTTAGGGGTCGTTTGTACCTAGCTTGTTACATATGATATACTAATAAACTTATATAAGCTCATGGATGAAACATTCCAAACCATTTAATTCGTTTTGTCTTCGTTTAAGAGGGCAATGTTTTATAACCAGGTTGAATCGGGAACAGGTTCGGATATGACTGTTGTTTGCTTGTTTATGAACTAGTGGTTCTTTTGTTGACCTAGGTCATGCCTTTGGTTTTTAAAGTTTGGGACCTGTAGTTTTGTTGTAAAGTCTTGAATTTCTAATGTTTTAGAGTTGTTTGGAGCTTTTTTAGGGTCGTTTGGGTATGTTTAGGGGTGTTTTTGGAGCTGATTAAGGGTTGTTTGGTTAGGTTTAAAAGGTTTTTGCAGCTTAGGAATTAAATTTCCATGTTAAAAAGCTATCATTTTTTGCATAAAACTGGTTCCACACGACGGTTCAACAGCGACTCATCGGGTAGATCAAAAAACCGGTTTTTAATATAAGGCAAACGGGTATAAAGATGATGACTTTTGACCATCATTGGTCAAACTTATTATTCCCTTGCTATCATACTAACTTCTCTCTCTCTCTCTCTCTCTCTCTCTCTCTCTCTCTCTCTCTCTTGCAGATTAATTGTTACATGCAAATGGTTAATTGTTAACATTGATTGCATAAATAAAAAACGATTCATATAATATATGTAATAAATTGCTTAGACACATGAAAAGTCATGATTTTGAACCTTTAATTCATCATTTTATCTTGTGTTTGCTCCATAGCTAAATTGACAACTTGATAATTAGTGACCCGTAACACGTAAGGGTCCAACCAGTCATGATTTTGGCAGTTGAAAAATATTGAATGGATTTATTGACAAATTTTATTTTTTTAATGGTTTTTGTGACATTTGCCCATTCTTTTATGTTGTTGAATTATATATAATTATACATAAATACTTTTGTTGATGTCTTGGGAAATATTTTTGTCACAGTATCACACTAAACCAAACAAGTTGGATGGCCGAGACCCCCTTAAATAACGCATGACAAATTATAAAGTTATTCAAACTCAACTGCAATTATATATAATAATGTGCATTAGTACACTACAAGGATAATGGGTTATAGTAATGACATATTGTCGCAATAACCAATAAAAACTTTTAGCGATAACACATGTCGCCGCTAAAGGTATTTATTAAATCAAAAGAAATGAAAATTTTAGTGGCATGCATCATATCCAGATCGGTAAGACTGTTGCCTACATTTTTCCGAGATTTTTCATGACCAAATTTCCAGTTTTTTCTTTCCGAAAACATAGTAATCCCATTTGAAAGTTCAAGTTAAAAAAAAAAAAAAAAAAAAAAAAAAAAGACATTGGTAGTCGTCACAATAAAAATACGAATAAGTTCAACAAAGAAAATAGTTCGAAGTTCACAATACATCCCTGCTCGCTACGTCTTCTCCGTCCTCTTCATCATCTAGAATCTCAAGGGGATTGAGTGACCGAGACACGGTGATATTAATGTTCGCGGCTTGTAACTTATCTAAAATTTTCACCGTGACAATTTTATGCTCCTGATTTTGGGTATACATTCTTTTTTAGGATTGGGCCCTTGAAGAACTTGATGCATGCCCCATCAGTTGCGACTAACGTCAATATTGTGAAGAATGATATAACTGATCTTGTATATTTAAACAATTGTTAAGCAAATTTTGAAGAAGTTTATTATGAAAATCTATTTACAAATTTGTATCAAACAGAACTAAAAAAAAAAGAAAAAAAAAAAAAAAAAATCTGATTGTGTACTTGATATACTTCTATAACAATTTTAACATCAAAATAGACGAGCTCTTTTAAGCCTTTTTTCTACTTTCGCGCCAGCATTTGTATAAAGCACATAGTTTCACAGTTGATCAGACATTCTGGATCATTTTGATCAAAGCTTTTTACTGGAACTGATTTGAAAACAAAAATAGAATACTTGTTTACAAAGCGATTAAAGTTATACTACACAGTTTAAGTATTCTCCAAAAGGGACATTAATTTATCAAGTAAAACAATCTTTGTGAAATAATGACACCACCTAAAATTTAATTTCTAAGAATTGGAAAATAATTTATGAGAAAAGGGTAGCTCAAGTATAAATAGAGACATACGAACCTTCACTTTATAGGTAAAAAACATGCAAAAGCAAGCAATGGCTTCTTCAAATTTCTTACTTTTATCTCTAGCTCTACTACTCATTGCTCTCTCATTTGTACCAAACTTTACTTCTGCTTCTTTGGAGGAAGCAAATGCTCTTCTAAAATGGAAAGCAAGCCTTAAAATCCCAAACAACACCCAAATTGTATCATCTTGGACACCCCTTCCAACGAATACTAGTGCATCCGCTCCGTGCCCTTCTTGGTTTGGAATTGCTTGCAACGCCGATGGGAACATTAACAGGTTGAACCTCTCAACATCTGAGTTAAAAGGTACGATTCACCAGTTCCCGTTCTCTATTCTAGGCAACCTTACTCATTTTGATCTTAGTGTAAACAGCTTCTTTGGTCCCATCCCACCAGAAATCGGACTCCTGTCCAACCTTGTCTATCTTAATTTTTCAAACAATCAGTTTTCTGGTGTAATCCCACCTACCATGGGTAAACTAAGCCGGTTAACCATTTTGCAACTTTACGAAAACAATTTAACTGGTTCAATCCCTTCATCATTGGGTGATTTGGACTCTTTGAATATCCTTTATTTGAACGAAAACAAACTCTCTGGGCCGATTCCTACTGAATTAGGGAATTTTAAGTCTCTCACTGAATTAGATTTGAGCCAAAATCAACTCAATGGTTCAATCCCTTCATCGTTGGGTGATTTGACGTCTTTGAAAATCCTTTATTTGTGGCAAAATCAACTCTCTGGACCCATTCCAATTGAATTAGGGAATTTGAAGTCTCTCACTGAATTAGCTTTGTTAAAAAACCAACTCAATGGTTCAATTCCTTCATCGTTGGGTGATTTGGAGTCTTTGAATCGCCTTCTTTTGTGGCGAAATCAACTATCCGGACCCATTCCTTTTGAATTAGGGAATATGAAGTCCCTCACTATATTAGCTTTGGGCGAAAATCAACTCAATGGTTCAATTCCTTCATCGTTAAAAAACCTGAGAAGCCTTCAGACTCTGTATCTCCACGCGAACAAGTTATCTGGTCCTATACCACAAGGAATCGGAAGTCTACAATTGGTTGAGCTATATTTAGACATAAATCAATTGTCTGGCCAATTGCCTGATGATTTGTGCCAAGGGGGAATGCTTCATGTTGTATCTGTAAGTCAAAATCAACTCTCTGGTCCTATTCCAAGAGGGCTATGGAATTGCCACAACTTAACAAGAGCAAGGTTCGATTTTAATCAATTTCGTGGAGATATATCGAATAGTTTTGGTGTCTACCCAAGCTTGAATTTCTTTGATGTCAGTCATAATAAATTTCATGGGCAACTATCTTCTAACTGGGGTAAATGCAAAAACTTGACTACATTAAATATGGGATATAACAACATCAGCGGTAGCATACCACCGGAGTTTGGGAATTCAATACAAGTGCTTAATCTTTCTTCTAATCATTTGGTTGGTCAAATTCCAAAGGGGTTTGGGGAGATGAAAAGTTTATTGAAGTTAGACTTGAGCGATAACAACCTTTCCGGTGTTAAACGGGTCATTACAAAGATATATTGGATCACTGCATGGCCTCCTCACTCTTGACCTATCCAAAAATAGGTTAAACGGGTCATTACAAAGATATATTGCTGATTGGGTACAAATCAATCACATATATCTTAGTAATAACAAGCTCAATGGAAAGATCCCATCGGAGATCGGTAAATTAAGTCAACTCAACGTTCTTGATTTATCTTGGAATTCACTCACAAAAGAGATACCATCGGAAATTGGAAATTTAAAAAGTCTGGAAATGATGAATCTTTCTCACAATAAGCTATCTGGTTCAATTCCTAATGGTTTCAGTAACTTGCCAGGAAGGATTGATATAGACCTGTCTTACAATGAGCTCACTGGTCCCGTCCCCCCTTGTTCTGTCTTTCAAAATGTGTCTGTAGAAGCATTTCAAGGAAATGATGGTCTGTGTGGAAATGTTACAGGTTTGAAAGTTTGTGAAAGTCAAATAATAATGAAGAAAAATAATCATTTTCATCATAAGCTCATCCTTGTAACAGTGGTCCCACTTTTTGCGGCTCTTTTACTTGGTTTACTCATATGTAGCCTCATTGCTTATGGACGTAGAAAGAAAACTTCTCCACAGAAACCATTAGGCGAAGAAGGTGGCAGATTTTTCTCAATAACAAGTTTTGATGGACAGGCGACATATGAAGAAATCATCAAGGCAACAAATGATTTTGATGATGCGTATTGTATTGGGATAGGAGGATATGGTACTGTGTATAAAGCTGAGTTACAACCCAACAATATAGTAGCTGTCAAGAAACTTCATTCATCATCTGAGATTGACGATCAAGGCTTCCTAAATGAGGTACGAGCATTAACAAACATAAAGCACAGAAACATAGTTAAACTCTATGGATTCTGCTTCCATGCTCGTCACTCATTTTTGATTTACGAATATCTTGAGAAGGGAAGTCTAAAATCGCTTTTAAGTAGCGATATCACAGCAAAGGAAATGGATTGGCTGAAAAGGGTAAGAATTGTTAGGGCTGTAGCGAATGGTTTGGCTTATATGCACCATGATTGCACACCACCTATAATTCATAGGGACATTTCTGCAGCAAATATCCTTCTTGATTCTGATTATGAGGCACATATCTCGGATTTTGGAACAGCAAAGCTTCTAAAGTTGGATTCATCCAATTGGTCTGCGGTTTTAGGCACCTATGGCTATGTTGCGCCAGGTAAATACCGATATTTTAAAGTTACATATACGTACTTATTCTCAAGTTTTAGATTGATCTATGTTACATTTAATCATGATCTGATATAACATTTTTTTTTTTAATATTTTTTTAATTCTCATGTTTCCTTCTATATAGAACTTGCTTATACGATGGTGGCGACAGAGAAATGCGATGTGTATAGTTTTGGAGTTGTTGCACTAGAAGTGATTATGGGAAAGCATCCTGGAGAACTTATATCATGTCTACCAACAATGTCGACTGATGATCTATTGCTGGCCAATGTAGGAGATAGACGGATTCCGCGACCATCACCTCTAGTTGAAAAACTAGCTCATTTAATTTTGAATGTCACACAGGCATGTTTGAATGACAACCCACAGGAAAGGCCAACAATGCGCCAAGTCAAAGATTTATTGTCAGTGGATGATCGACTTTGGATGAAAATGCATGTATCAGTAACTTGATGCTAGCTTGATCAATTTTGTATGATGTCTAGACATAAGTCATAAAGTTTATGAAACTTTTTATGTTTTTTTTCTTGTCCTGAAAATTATGTTGTAGATTGTTATTAAATAAGAAAATAATTTATATCAATGAAGATTGCTACCTTTCTTGACTAATATAGTTACGTGTATTATGGATCTTTTTGGTAATTTCTTTAAATTATTCCAGTTTTACAATTAAAATTTACCAATGGGAAATTTGTATATCAGTTAGAATTATTCTTACTCATATGAAGAAATATAGTTAACAGTGAGTGCACACGAAAGATATTCAAAGACGTAAAATCACCCAACAATGGAAGTCTGTTAATTTGTCAAAAAAGATAGCATAGACTGGAGAAGAAATTTAGCTAAAGGAAATTTGCCAAAAAAGAAGACCGTGGAAGTCTGTTAATTTGTCAAAAAAGATGACCTAAGGTATTGAGTAACTAATATACTGCTGTTTTCAGATAGGGAAAAAGCTGAATAAGGTTGCAAGAAGGCTTGTATGAACATCAACAACAGAAGGGAAATGGCAGGGAAACTGGAATCCTAACTATAACTTCACACTTCGAGACGTACAATTGGATGATTTAGTTGAAGTTGGCTATCCAAAAACGTACGAGTCTTGGTGTCTCTAACTATTTATAGGGTATCTAATTTCTCCTTGACGTGCTTAGTGAAAACGGTAGAGGTGGCAACAAGGGAAGGTCGATTGGGTTTAGTAATGGGTCAAAACGGTTAACTTCTTGGTACGGGTCCAATTGGTTTGCCAGAAACACCTTTGGTCCAAATTTTCATTAAATCTTATTAGAAATAATCAGTGTGACACATACGATAACAAAACACATATTCTTATCAACCAGTGTTATTGAATAAATTGTACACTATGTGAAAGCTTCAACCCTTGTTGACTCGTTCCCTTTGGCTAACTTTTTTTATTTTACTCATTTGACCCATCAGAGATGAAACATATCCCACATTGACTCAATCATACCTAAATGGGTCAGAATTTCCACAAAGATTACATATAAATAGGATAAAAATAAGCAGCTAACAAATAAGCATAACTACCTTATGTGACCCACTACTTTTCTATTCTAGGAAATGAAATCATGCATGCATTGGACAATACTAAACTAAAAATATGGTATAAACTTGCTGATTATTTTCTCCTACAAGTAATGGTCATATGACCACTTCTTCAAGAATTAAAGAAATGGTAGTAGTTTGCGCGGTTCTGTCTTTTGGAGACCCGGAACGTATCAGACACTAATACAAAACTGGAAAATAGAAATCCAACCCACGAATTGATCTAGAAAAGCTTGTTACACATTCACTATGATCAAGCATTCAAACGCACAAACAAACAAATAAATATCTGGATACTTTTCAGACAAACATACAAGAAGATTGATCTGATACATATACTAAACCGCAGGGGCACATGATTGTGCTTAAACAAACACTATCTAAACCATTGAATTCATTTTGTCTTTGTTTAAGAGGGCAATGTTTTATAACCCGGGTTGAACCGGGAACATGGCTGTTGTTTGCTTGTTTATGAACCGGCGATTCTTTTGTTGACCCCTGTCGACCCATTTTGCTAAATCCAGTTGGGTCATACCTTTCACTGTTTAAAGTTTTGGACCTGTAGTTTTGTTTGAAAGTATGTGTGTGGTATTGAATTTCTAATGTTTAAGAGCTGTTTGGAGCTTTATAGGGGTGTTTGGGTATGTTTAGGGGTGTTTAGGGTTGTTTGGATAGGTTTAAAAGCTTTTTGTAGCTGTAAAAATTGAATTTACATGTTTAGAAGCTGTCAATTTTTGCTTAAAACCAGTTCCACACAACGGTTCAACCGGCGACTCGGCTGGGCCGATAAAAAAACCAGTGCACGGAAATTCAAGAAAATTTACACAAAGATTGATACATTTATATTTATAGACAACCCAAACATCTTGTATTTGCTGCTGCATTTGTATTTACAACTATACCAAGGAAATACATTCCCAATACAATGCAACACTTTTTATGTACATCACATTCAGCAATTTTCCTGCTAACCCGGCGGGTTGGGATGACCATGGTCAAAGTAACGAAAATATAACTCAAAAAAGTCAACGTGACCGTGACAAAAAACGTACGCAAAAGTGCCCATGACACACGTCGAAATATGTTGATTTTCTTCATCTAAAGCGGATCGAGCCAAACCAAAATCAGAAACTTTAGGTGTAAAGTCATGTTCCAGCAGAATGTTGCTAGACTTGAAGTCTCTATGTATGACTCTTCTTGAATCTTCATGCAAGTAAGCTGACCCTCTAGTGGCACCTAAATCTATTTTCAAGTGGTGCAACTTCTTATCAATCCCTAATCAACCAAAATTTCACTCCAATTATAAACCATCTTCGCTAAAAAAAATAATAATAATAAAGTCAAATATTTGACTTTTGAAAGTCAAACATTTCAATCCCTAACCAACCGAATTGTCACATCTAAGTACCTTTGACAGCCACTTTAGTCCCATCTTCAAGGGTCCCACAATAAATTTGAGTACAGTTATGATTAATGATTAAAGTTACCGTGTGGTGGGTTAATTGAAAGATTGTTTTGGCGGTGATTGTGATGGTTACGAGTTGGTAGATGAGATCGAAGATTTTATATGATGATGAAACTAACCCTCTGTTTTCATATCCTATCTTTCACTTACTATGTTTTATTCACCCATTTTTTTAAACTTTACTTTCTCTATGATGAAGTTACTACCATAATTACAAAATTGTACTCTACTCTTTATGTTCTAAGGGGCAGTTTGGTTGATGGTTTTTTCCCTTGGTTTGTGTTGACTTGCATGTTTGGTCCAAAAAGTAAATTACATAATTATATCATGAATTACAGGGGTCATTATTAAAGACCTTTTTCAGTATTGCATTGCAGGTTAATACCTTAGACAAGTAACCACATCCAAAAAGAAAACATGATTGTGTTGTTTGCTTAGAATTAGAGCAAACTTGGATAAGCTTCTTTTAGCAGAAGATAAGCTTTAACAAACTTGGATACGTTGGTAAACATGATTGCTATCTCGATGTATCAAACTAATTGTAAATAAACGAAATGAAGGTTACTGTTGACTTTTGGTGTTTTGACCAATCTAGTCCATATTATAACAGGTGGGCATGCATGACAGACAAAAATAAATAAACAGTAACAGTGTAACACGGTAATCATAAAAAAAAAAAAAAAAAAAAAAATTGAAAAAACCCGGTGCCTGCACGGGGATTTTAACTAGTTATAATTTATACTAAAAAATTTTATTGATTAATAAATGAATAATAAAGTTATGCAAAAGCAATCTTAATCATTTACCTTTGTGATAGTCACTTTAATTAAACAATAATATCATTAACGAAACTTTATCTAGACTAAAGAATCGCCTTTTCCCCTTTACTCAATTTGTTCAATCAAGTTTTTTTTTTTTTTTTTTTTTGCGCGCGCGCGCATATAATGATACTTGGTTGTCCAGTACCAACCCATGAAATGTATATATCATATATCAAGTTATTTGTTCTCCATGCATGTTGCGTTTTCTTTGTATAAGGAATTTGTAGGTTGTTGATACAAATGGTTTAAAGAACACAGTTACATGTCTGGGCTTTGGTATTATATTTGCTTCTTTTCTTTTCGATCATGAAACAGGGTATCAAGCTACTGGAATTTTCTATGTAGATCGATTATCATATAAAGATACTATGGTAAGCCGTTTGTATTTTGTGTTATATATATTGGATACTAATTTATAATCCATGAAAGTCAAACACGAAAGTCAAAAGAGTCGTTTATGTATATGTATAAAGTGTAGGGTACTAGAATGACAAAGACAAAGTTAGAAACCGTTTATTCGGTTATAGTAGTTAGAAACGTTATGTTGTTTAGTGAAACGTTGTGTTGTTTAGTTGTGTCGGTTCATGGGTTATATATACCCATAAAACCCAACTCTGTAAAAACTAATGATTGATTATAAATAAAAACCTTAGTATACTTTATATTCGATTGTTCATAGAATTAGACTAACAATATATATAGTGTATTTGATTACCGTATGGATTTGATAGGTTTGGCATGCTCCATATTTCTGCACTTCTTTTAGACTGTTTGGCACAACGTCATTAATGCTTTTTAAATCTAATGTCAATAAAGTTAGGGTTATGTGGGTAGGTATGTGGAGGTCGTCGTTGATTAGCAAATAAAAAAAGAAAAGAACATATCCATGTTATTCACGGGTAAGTTTGGTGAGGTCGTCGTTGATAAGAGGAAAAAAAAGGTAAAATCATGTCAGTGTAAATTTCTTGGGTGTTAACTGTTATGTAAAGTTTATTCTTTAAAGAAAGATTGACCTTTGACCCTTTGAAAGTTGATTAGCAAAGGTGGATCAGTGAAAGAAACAAAGGAGGTTGTTGTTGATTAGCAATAAAAAAAATAAAAGAACATGCCCGTATTCATCACGATTTAATAATTTATGCTCCAATTAGAAGAAAGTAATTAGGAAGGATAATGTGACAATCTTGTGAAATAATATGACACCAATATTTAGTTTCTGAGAATTGTAAGGTCAAGTATAAATAAAGACATACTGCCCTTCACTTCATAGGAAAAAAAAACATGCACAAGCAAGTAATGGCTTCTTCAAAGTTCTTACTTTTATCTCTAGCTCTACTACTAATTATTGCTCTCTCATTTGCACCAAACTTTACTTCTGCTTCTTTGGAGGAAGCAAATGCTCTTCTAAAATGGAAATCAAGCCTTAAAATCCCAAACAACTCCCAAATTGTATCTTCTTGGACACCCCTTCCAACGAATACTAGTGCACCAGCCTCGTGCCCTTCTTGGTTTGGAATTGCATGCAACACTGATGGGAACATTAACATTTTGGACCTCTCGACGTCTGAGTTAAAAGGTACACTTCACCAGTTCCCATTCTCAATTCTAGGCAATCTTACCCATTTTGTGCTCAGCATAAACAGCTTCTTTGGTCCCATCCCACCAGAAATCGGACTCCTGTCCAAACTTGTCTATCTTGATTTTTCAACCAATCAGTTTTCGGGTGTAATTCCACCTACCATTGGTAAACTAAGCCAGTTAACCGTTTTGCAACTTTTCGGAAACAATTTTACTGGTTCAATCCCTTCATCGTTGGGTGATTTGGAGTCTTTGAATATCCTTTATCTGTACACAAATCAACTCTCTGGACCCATTCCAATTCAACTAGGGAATATGAAGTCTCTAACTGATTTAGATTTGAGCGAAAATCAACTCAATGGTTCAATCCCTTCATCGTTGGGTGAGTTGGCGTCTTTGAATATCCTTTTATTGTGGATAAATCAACTCTCTGGACCCATTCCAATTGAATTAGGTAATTTGAAGTCTCTCACTAGATTAGAATTGAGTTATAATCAACTCTCTGGTTCAATCCCTTCATCGTTGGGTGATTTGAAGTCTTTGAATATTCTTTATCTGCACAAAAACAAACTCTCAGGAACCATTCCGATTGAAATAGGGAATATGAAGTCTCTCACTAGATTAGAATTGAGTTATAATCAACTCAATGGTTCAATTCCTTCATCGTTGGGTAACTTGACGTCTTTGAATATCCTTTATTTGGGGGTAAATCAACTCTCTGGACCCATTCCATTTGAATTAGGGAATATGAAGTCTCTAACTGATTTAGAATTGGGTGAAAATCAACTCAATGGTTCAATCCCTTCATCATTGGGTGATTTGAAGTCTTTGAATATCCTTCTTTTGGGGGCAAATCAACTATCTGGGCCCATTCCTAGTGAACTAGGGAATATGAAGTCTCTCACTGATTTAGAATTGAGCATAAATCAACTCAATGGTTCAATTCCTTCATCATTGGGTGATTTGAAGTCTTTGAATATCCTTTATCTCAGCCATAACCAACTATCTGGGCCCATTCCAATTGAATTAGGGAATATGAAGTCTCTCACTCAATTATATTTGAGCAATAATCAACTCTGTGGACCCATTCCAATTGAAATAGGGAATATGATGTCTCTCACTCAATTATCTTTGAGCCGAAATCAACTCAATGGTTCAATTCCTTCACCATTAAAAAACCTAAGGTGCCTTCAGCTTCTGTCTATCAGTGACAACAAGTTATCTGGTCCTATACCACAAGGAATCGGAAGTCTAAAATTGTTTCAGCTATTTCTGGAGACAAATCAGTTGTCAGGCCAAATTCCAAAGGAGTTTGGGGAGATGAAAAGTTTGTTAAATTTAAACTTGAGCGATAACAACCTTTCAGGTGCTATACCTCAAGAGCTTGGGTCACTGCATGGTCTCCTTACTCTTGACCTATCCAAAAATAGGTTGAACGGGTCATTACAAAGATATATTGGTGATTGGGTACAAATCAATCACATATATCTTAGTAATAACAAGCTCAGTGGAAAGATCCCATCGGAGATCGGTAAATTAAGTCAACTCAATGTTCTTGATTTATCTTGGAATTCACTCACAAAAGAGATACCATCGGAAATTGGAAGTTTGGAAAGTCTGGTAATGATGAATCTTTCTCACAATAAGCTATCTGGTTCTATTCCTAATGGTTTCAGTAACTTGCCAAGAAGGATTGATATAGACCTGTCTTACAATGAGCTCACAGGTCTGGTTCCCCCTTATGCTGTCTTTGTAAATGTGTCCGGAGAAGCATTACAAGGAAATGATGGTCTGTGTGGAAATGTTACAGGTTTGAAACTTTGTGAAAGTCAAACTAATCATTTTCTTCATAAGTTCATCCTTGTAACTGTTGTCCCACTTTTGGCGGCTCTTTTAGTTGGTTTATTCGTGTGCGGCCTCATTGCTTGTCGACATAGAAAGAAAACTTCTCCACAGAAACAATCAGGCGAAGAATGTGGCAAAATTTTCTCAATAACAAGTTTCGATGGACAGGCGACGTATGATGAAATCATAAAGGCAACAAATGATTTTGATAATGCATATTCTATTGGGATTGGAGGATATGGTACTGTGTACAAAGCTGAATTACAACCTAAAAATTTAGTAGCTGTCAAGAAACTTCATTCATCATCTGAGAATGAGGATCATATAGGCTTCCTAAATGAGGTACGAGCATTAACAAACATAAGGCACAGAAACATAGTTAAACTCTATGGATATTGCTTCCATGATCGTCACTCATTTTTGATTTATGAATATCTTGAGAAGGGAAGTCTAAAATCACTCTTAAGTAGCGATATCACAGCAAAGGATATTGATTGGCTGAAAAGGGTAAGAATTGTTAGGGCTGTAGCGAATGGTTTGGCTTATATGCATCATGATTGCACACCACCTATAATTCATAGAGACATTTCTGGAGCTAATATCCTTCTTGATTCTGATTATGAGGCACATATCTCGGATTTTGGAACAGCAAAGCTTCTAAAGCTGGATTCATCCAATTGGACTGCGGTTGTAGGCACCTATGGCTATATTGCGCCAGGTAACTGCCATATATTTTAAAGTTATCTGTATGTACTTCTTCTCAAGTTTCAGATTTATCTATGTTACATATATTCTCATATTTCCTTCCATGTAGAGCTTGCTTATACGATGGTGGCGACAGAGAAATGTGATGTGTATAGTTTCGGAGTTGTTGCACTAGAAGTGATTATGGGAAAGCATCCTGGAGAACTTATATCATGTCTACCAACAATGTCGACTGATGATCTATTGCTGGCCAATGTAGGAGATAGACGGATTCCGCGACCATCACCTCTAGTTGAGAAACTAGCTCATATAATTTTGAATGTCACACGGGCATGTTTGAACGAGAACCCACAGGAAAGGCCAACAATGCGCCAAGTCAAAGATTTATTGTCTGTGGATGATCGGCTTTGGATGAAGATGCGTGTATCGGTAACTTGATGCTAGCTTGATCGATTTCGTATGATGTCTAGTCAAAAGTCATAAAGTTTAAGAAACTTTTTATGTTTTTTTGTTGTTCTGAATTATGTTGTAGATTGTTACTTAAATAAGAAAATAATTTATACTTATCAATGAAGATTGCTACCTTTCTAGACTAATATAGTTACGTGTATTATGGATCTTTTTGGTAATTTCTTTCAATTATTCCAGTTTTACAATTAAAATTTACCAATCAGAAATTTGTATATCATTTAGAATTTATTCTTTCTCATATCAAGAAATATAGTTGACAGTGGTCAGTGACTGCACACAAATAGCAGAAGGGAAATGGCAGGGAAACTGGAATGCGAGACATACAATTGGATGATTTAGTTGAAGTTTCGATCCAAAAACGTACGAGTGTTGGTGTATCTAACTATTTATACAGTATCTAATTTCTCCTTGATGTGCTTAGTGAAAACGATAGAGGTGGCAACATGGGCAGGTTGATCGGGTTTAGTAACGGGTCAAAACGGTTAAATTCTTTTTACGGGTCCAATTGGTTTACCAGAAACACCTTTCGTCAAAAATTTCATTAAATCTTATTAGAAATAATCAGTGTGACACATATGATAACAAAATACATATTCCTATAAGTTATAACCAATGTTTTGACCCGTTTCCTTTAGCTAACCCTTTTTTTTTTTTACTCGTTTGACCCATCAGAGATGAAATATATCCACATTGACACATGCATACCTAAATGAGTTAACATATAAGCATAACTACCTTATGTGACCCACTACTTTTCTACTCTAGGAAATGAAATCATGCATGCATGGGACCATACTAAACTAAAAACATGGTATAAACTTGCTGATTAATTTCTCCAATACTAGTAATGGTCATATGACCACTTCTTCAGGAATAAAAGAAATGGTAGTAGTTCGCGCGGTTCTGTCTTTTGGAGACCCGGAACGTATCACACACTTATACAAAACTGAAAAATAAAATCCAACCTATGAAGTGATCTAGAAAAGCTTGTTACACATTCGCCATGATCGAGCATTCAAATGCACACACAAACAAATAAATATCTGAATACTTTTCAAACAAAAATAGAAGAAGATTGATCTGATAAATATACTAAATCGCAGGGACACATGATTGTGCTTAAACAAACACTATCTAAACCGTTGAATTCGTTTTGTCTTTCTTTAAGAGGGCAATGCTATATAACCCGGGTTGAACTGGGAAAATGGCCGGTTATGACTGCTGTTTGCTTGTTTATGAAACTGTTGTTCTTTTGTTCCGGGTTGACCCATTTTGGTAAATCCAGCTGGGTCATACCTTTCGTTTTTTTTAAGTTTTGGACCTATAGTTTTGTTATAAAGTATGGGTTTGGTAGTGAATTTCTATTAATTGGGTATGTTTAGGGGTGTTTTTGTAGCTGTAGGAATTGAATTTCCATGTTTAGAAATTGTCCCTTTTTGCTTAAAAATGGTTCAACACGACGGTTCAACCGGCGACTCGGCTGGGTCAATAAAAAGCCGGTGCAAGGAAATTCAAAAAAATTTACACAAAGATTGATACTTTTATAGGCAACCCAAACCTTTTGTATTTGCTGCTACAGTTTGTATTTACAACTATACCAAGTAATACATTACTAATACAATGCAACACTTTTTCTGTACATCTCATTCACCAATTTTCATGCTAACCCGGCGGGTTGGGATGACCATGGTCAAACTAAAGAAAAAAATAACTCAAAAAAGTCAACGTGATCGTGACAGTAACTTCAAAAAGTCTCTATAATCGCTCATACTACCACTTGAAAATCTCTTCATGTTTTCCCAAATCTGCAAACGTCTACTAGGCCTCAATGGGCCTGAACTTGAGGTTATCCTATACGAATGTACAAGTAGCCCAAGACCCGAAAACCCACTCTCCGCATCAAGTGGAGATTCATAGCTTGGGTAGGTGGAATGCGATAGACCCAGGTCTGGGACAGGGCCGTGGCCTGAGTTTGTACTGGCCCGTGGATCAAAGTCCATGGAAGTTAAATCCTCTTGGCTACACGTCCTTGAGGCCAAGTCTCATGTTTCTTCACACTCGTTGCAGACCAACTTCAAGGCCTGAACCACCTCACCCATGAAGGGTCGGTGTGATACTTCGGGCTGCACACACATTGGTGCTACTGCTGCTACTTTAGCAATACTGTCGAATGAAGCTTCAGGGGATAGTGATGGATCAGTAAGCAAGTTTAGACCTTCTGGTGCTTGAAGCAGGGGACAGGCCCACGCGACAAGGATTTCTTGTCCCAATAACATTGACATGGCAACGGGTTTTGTTCGTGTTAGGAGCTCAAGGAGTACCTCTCCGTAGCTATATACGTCACTATTTACAAGAAACTTTACGAGTTAAGTCATGTTCTAGCATAATGTTGCTAGACTTGAAGTCTCTGTGTTGTGTATGACTCTTGGGCTTTAATCTTCATGCAAGTAAGTTAACCCTCTAGCCGCACCCAAAGCTATTTTCAAGCGGGCCCCCCAATCCAGTGGTGCAACTTCCTCATCAATCCCTAAAAAAAAAAAAAAAAAGCAAAATTAGCTAACTTTTGCAAGTCAAACATTTGACTTTGGAAAGTCAAGCATTTCATACCGTGAAGGTGAGATTCAACGCTTCCATTTGGGATTAACTCATAAACCAAACACCGGTTTCTTTCTTCTGTAGAAATGCCAAGCAGCCGAACCAAATTTCTATGGTGCAAGCGGCTAAGCATCTCAACTTCAGCCAGGAATTCCCAACCCCCTTGTTTATCATCACGTTTAAGTAAAGTAGCTGGTGGGGTGTGTCCTGATTGGGCCCCTTCCCTACGTTTAACCACGGAGACTAGAACCAAGGCCTATGTTACATTGACACGGGTACCGGTATCCGATATTGGTACGGATCCGAGTGTCTGATACGTCATCCAAAAAAATTTAAGACACGGGGACACCGTCCTAACTTTGGACTCGGGTACGGATACGACAATAATTTTTCTTAAAAAATATACATATAGATAATTCGTGCAACAAATTTAATATGTAGTCATACAAACCAATATACATATAAAAAGATTCAAAAGAGGTTCTTCAATTGTTCAACATAAGCATAAATATTTTAACATTTAATATCTTACATACAAAATACCTTAAAAAAATAATAAAAAAAAAAAAACAAAAAAAAAAAAACGTTACATAGCATTTTTTTTGGGAAGACAAATCCTCTTTACAACTACTAAAGAAGGTTTTGGGAAGACAAATCCTCGTCACATGAATACATTTACAAATTACAACTACTAAAGAAGGTCTTGGGAATAGCACTTCATCTCTTTCCTTGCAACCACTTTCACCTTCTTCCCTATTCCAAAAACAGATCTACCCGGAAAACACCATCATCACGAAAATCACAACAACATAAACGGATTCAAGGTACAAAATCATGACACTAAGAAACGGAACGTGGAAACTAGCGATCCAGGTCTGCAATCGATGGCCTGAAAAAGTTGCGGATCCGATGACCTGAAAAAGATGAAGTTGGCCGTACCCAAGCCTACAATAGCGTGTCCGGACCGGATTTCATACCGGGATCGGTGTCGCGTCGTACCGACCCTGGTATGCCGGCCATTTTGCCGTGTCCAGGTAACACAGACCAAGGCTACCACTGCTGATAAAACTATTGTGGAAATTAAGTAAGGTATTACAATCAAACCAAATGATAGTTATACTCCGACTTCTACAAGTATCTAAGCATAGATATAGGTCGTATAACCAACCTTTTTTAAACTTCTGTTTATAGATGGAAGATTGTATACATTGGTTTGAAGCTATCATCAATTCCTTTTCTCCTTATGTAACTTAGCACTTTGTTGGTTTAATGCAAGCACGTTGCTAAATCGTAAGAGTGTTTTGAGAACCAATGTAAATAACTTTTCGTCTTAGATATATTGTGATAAAGTTAGATACAGTAACAGTGGGTCAGTTTTACTTGTGTTTTGAATAAGTGGCAGATTGTTTTGGGTTGTTGCTATTAGAAATGGTGTTCACTAGTTATAATGTGTGTCAGTTTCTCAGTGTGGCATATTTTTAGTCTCAGACAAATCTTTCGGTTTGTTAGTGGCCTAGTAGGCAGATTGTTTTATCACTTTATGATTATGCATCTACTATGTTAGAATGGAAGGGTCAACAATGGATTTAGTGATTACAAAGTTCTATCTAGTGAATATGTGAGCGATGACGGGATCTATCTTCTTGAAATCCTGATATAACACAAAAACTGTTTGACATTTCTTCTTTTAGTGAAATCCCCAGTCAGGTACACTGGATATTCGTATTTCTTGAATTGTATCATTATAGTGGCAAAATGGCGGGTCTGGTAATGGATCTAAACGGGCTTTGCTTGTCTTGAATTGACTTGAAACATTATTATTATTATTATTATTATTATTATTATTATTATTATTATTATTATTATTATTATTAGTATTATTATTATTATTATTTTTCATTTATATTTTTTAATACACTCTTGGCAGCTTTCAATCTGTTTGAGCCATTTGACCTGTTTCAATTTTGCCTGCTTTTAAAAGTTAGCAAAACTGACTCATCTGCTTTTATATATGCAAATGGGTTGAAGTTTGCATCTGTATATGCTCACTCATTGCATAGCTTTTTTGTGGCTTATAAGTCTGATGTTTGCTAGAGTAACACTTTCAGAAGGTCTATTGATTCATAAATCATCTGTTAAACTCAAACTTTTCGATACAGTTGGTACTGAAACAATATGAAAACCTCTTGTCAAAGAAGCTAAATGAGGTTGTAAATGAGGTACGGAGCCAAAGATGTAACTACCTACGGTATGTAATGTTTGTGGTATATAATCTTATGAGTCGGATTAGTTTATCTGTATATGAGAATGTTTGTGTTGACAAGTAATCCCTTCTTTAATCTCATTGTACATATGGCAGGCTAAAATTATGCAAGAAAGGAGGACCATCAGGTGAGTACTTTTTTTTTTTTTTTTTTTTTTTTTATTTATTTATTTATTTTGATATGGCTTAAGGGTCGCAATTTATTTTGTATGGCTTTTATTTGTTTCGATATAGTTGCTTAAGGGTCGCAATTTATTTTGTTTTCTAGATTTGTTGTTTTGGGATGTTTAAAAAAAGGGGGTGGCTGCAATGTGTGTTTTAGTGGTGGTAAAAATGTGGTGTGACCAATGGTGGTGATGGGCTTTAGTGGTAGGTTGACGGGTTTGTTAGACTGAAATGTGTAGGTTGACTGGTTTACAATGATCTGCGATGGAATGTGACAAGACCACAAGGTTTTGAAGCCGTAATGCGTGTTAGGGTCTTCAAGTACAGGACTACTCCGGAAACTTTTGTAAACGCATTCTCACAGATGTTGACCTACCTGTGGTATATACTGAACTTTAATTTATTAGCCTTGAGTTCCTAGCACACAAGATCACTTTATTGAAACTGATATTTTGCAGGTTGATTGTGACAAATCTATAATGGTGACATTGTAACCTGATGATAAATTAGCAGATGGCACAGAATGTTCTTTCCAGTGTGCGCTTCTTTATACTACTGTATATGGGCAAAGAAGAATACGTGTCTCCACTTTATTGTTGCCTTGCACAAGCATGCTGTGCAATCTTTTTCGCTCAGCTGATTTAGACACCCAGTTTTCTTGTTTTCTAAAGCAAGGTATTTGAATTTGTTTAATTTTGGATGTCACTTTTGCTTTATTGAATACTTTAAAGATTTATTCTTTTTTTGTATGTCGCAGCAGCAAATGAAATCCCTATCACCCCATTACCTCAAGTGAGGGATCGGGCGACAGATCTTTGCATTAGTATACTTCATTCTTATGGGAAGTTTTGTGCAACTGTGTCATCATCTGAACAGCTAATTCTTCCTGAGGTACTCAAGTTGTTGCCTCTATACACTCTCAGTCTGTTTTCTTCTTTACTAAAGGCATTCTAAATAGTGGTTTTGGCTTAATATTGCTTAAGATACGCACAGGTAATTTACCTCCTTTATTTCTTGGTTTCAGCTTTGATTAAAAGTATTGGACTGCGGAGTGATGGGCGTATAGATGACCGGTCCTTTTGGATAAACTATGTCTCCTCACTTTCCGTGCAATTAGCAATCCCGCTTGTGTATCCCAAAATGATAAGTGTTCATGATATTGACTCAAAGGTATAGAATAATCTAACATCACAAAATGTTCAAATATTCAATTTCTGCATCTTAAGCATTTTTTTTTGGCATGTTTCATCTGTGGCTACAGGATACCGATGGTGTAACACCCCCAATTCATGGTTGCAGCGGAATTCGAACTGGGTGTTACTCGACGGCACAATAGTCACAATAATAGAAAACGAACTCCAATTGAGTCGTTTTAAAAGATTTATCATTCAAATTGTATAAATATCAGAGATTACAAAATGAGGTCCCAAATGGTTCCATGTTTACAATGTATAATAAATGAGTTTTTGAATGATAATAAAATTTATAGCCCTCTTGAGTATCCGTGCCCTTCCGTGCCATCCTTGATCGTCATGAACCTGAAATACATGCTTGAGAGGTCAACACAAAGGTTGAGTGATATTCAAAGAGTTTGTTTAATGTTTGAACACAATGTGTTGGTAGTTAAATCGTTTGAACACAATAATCGTAGTGTGAGCTATAGACTCACACCAATGTTTGGCAACAAAACAGGTAGGCTACGTTATTATACGCCCATAAAATGTATTATACACTAAGCTTATGACACCATAACGTTAACGTGTACCAATATCGATCGGCAGATTTATCCCGGTAGGTACTTTGCTAACATACCTAAATCTCAAATATTAATGCATTTGTTTGAACTTAGTCAATACAAATGGGATTCGTCAATCCCAATAGGCCTATTCACAATATTTGCGCTCACTATTGCTAGTGATTAAATGGTTCATAATAAGGGATCTCGGTTTAGCAAGGTTGGTACTTAGTGATAATAAAACAATCAGGCAAGCATACAATTTAGAAACATTGTGCTCGGTTAAAATAGCATGTATTCCCCCCAAGGGTTTGTAAAACATTGAAGTAATGTAAAGTGGGGCTATGAACTCACCTTAAGTAAGATAGCAAGTAATGAATGTAACGGTTGAATCGTGAAGGTTTCTACGAGCAACCTATAATAGAATGTTGTGACTTAGGATCGGAGTAAAGAATATGAAGTAGTGCCTATATATATATATATATATCTTGCATTTAGCCCATGATGTGGTATGATTTATAATGTAAGTCTTTGAAAGAAAAGATTCATGAACATGTATGTTTTGTATATCGTTTACTACCGTTCGGGCCGACATAATTCAGAAGTCATGTTAGTAAGCGTTCGAGGAGCCAGGACACTTTAACTCGTAAATCCACAACTCAACTCGACGGCTTACATAATGAACTCCTCACATGAGGCTCCCTACTATTGTAGTAGTTGATAAAGTATAAGTTTTGATCCGAAAAGTTACATGTCCGATATTTGAATAAACTTAGGAAAGTTTATTAGTACATGAAGATTGTTATTAGGGGTAGTTTCATAAGTTTTGTATGACCATTTTCTCTTTGTAATATCTCATGGTTCCTTTAGATGAAGTAGATCCAAGTTGCTTGTTCAAGTTATCGCCAATACTTTGTTTCATGTTTTCGCCTAAGTAATCTTACATGGTCATTTCGTCATGGCCTAGCCATGACCTTTGGTCCTTGTTCCAAGGTCATGAGACTCAACCTTGGCTCTAGCCATGGTTGTGGTCTTGATTATAGGTCATAAGACCTCTTGTTCCTTTTAAAGTATAACCATAATATAGTGACTTGTATATATGTAAATAGCTGTTAAGAAATTGTGAAAACGTCGTTCCGGACAACTTTTCAAGGCTCGAGCCTCTTTGTTCCTGAACGAAAACGTCGTTCCGGACAACTTTCGTGTTTTAACTTTTTGATGAATCGGACCAGAAGTGGGACTTTCAAAAAGTCAGAATGCGATTCAGTAAGGTTTAGGCAGTTTTGCCGGAAATCTTTGGTAACTTCAAATGGGCGTAACTTTTGACTCGTATACTCGTTTTAGGTGGTTCAAATTGCTACGGTTTCCTTGTTAAGTCCTCTACTGTAATATGTAATAATCCAATATCATATTTTTGCCATTTTGATCAGGTCTTACCAAGAAATTCACTAGTTTGCTTGTTTTAGTAACTTGTTTTAACAATCAATAACAATAACTTGTTTTGATCATTTTTATACATCATGGACATGATAACAAGACAATATATAGCACAAATAATATGTAAATAACATGAACATGATTATTTAACAAGAATCAAGTTAGGGTTTGGCTCACAACTTTTGGCTTTCAAAGATGAAAGGAAGTTAACATGTAAGGATAGGACTTTGATAGACTTGCTTCAACCCACTTCACTTCATGCAATCTTTCTACCCTTGTAATCTTGAAAGATGGATGATGAAGGTTGAGGTGACTTGAGTGGATTCAAACTCAAGAGAAATCACCAAGTATATGAGGTTATGGAAGTGTTTGATGAATGATAACCTATCTAGGGTTTCTACCTTGAAGAATCACTTGAACCATGCATGAAACTAGAAGGAAAAGAGCTAAGAATGGGATGGTTATGGGGTTGGGGATGCACGGCAACAAAGGGGATGGGAGGGAGTATTTATAGTCAAAAATGAGGAGGTTAGGAAGCTTACTAGGAAAGTGTTACAACTTGGTGACCAAGTTGTAATTAAGTGTTGATTTAGGGGCAAATTCATGAGATGAAGCCACATGGGGATGACTCCCCCCCCTTAGGCCGGTTTCATGAGCTTGGAGAGCAAGCTTTGGCTTTTGCTTGGTATTATCCTAAGTATTAGGATGAAACTTGACTCCGGGAAATGCAAACCGTAAGTTGTTATGCCTCAAAACGTAAAACCGGGTGTCGTAAAATTATGGAACTTGAAAGTATTGATAAACATGTCAATAAGTTCCATAATAAAATATAAAATGAGTGGTAGGATCTATTTGGGTGGTAAACCCTGCTAAAAACTGGAAACACGGGTCTAAAACGCGTAATACGTAAAATGTACGAATTTTGCGTAAAACTGAGAAAAGTAAAATGTTACTTTTCTAATATGATATAAATGATTTAAAATGACTTATAATGTCTAGACTGGGCTCAGTCTAGTGTCGGTTGGTGTTAAATGTCTTTTAGACATAAAACCGTAAGCCTAAAAATCAAGAAATGACTTTTGGTCAAAGGAGGAGGGAAAATTATGTTGACTTTTTCTAATAAGTTTGAAAACTCAAAACGTCTTAGAAACTCGTTTTGTGGTCTAACGGTTAATCGCTCATTTGGTTAAGCGTGCTCATGTGAGATTAGTACCGACATGGGTGACCTGCTGGGAAGTCTTTGGTCATGTTTTTCTCAGTCACGATTAATTCTCAAATAAATCATGAGTGTGTCAAACATTTTTCTGATGCGGGGTCACTTAACGCGGTCGAGTTTCGTTGTACGTAGAATTTCTGAATGACGTTTTACCCTAAAACGTGTAATTCCTTAATAACTTTCACGAAAATGATCTGACGAATGTCAAACATTTAACTTGCCATGGAAATGATTTATCACTCGAGAATATCAAATAAAAATCAACTTTCGGGAAAGTTTCGGGAAAAATGAATAGTAAAAGTGAATAGTGAAATTTTCCGGGAATGGTAATTAACCTGAAATTGCGAATTGTTACAGTCTCTACCCCTTACGGGGAACTTCGTCCCGAAGTTCTTTGTGTGTCATATGTTGGAGTGGTGTCGATGAAAAAGTGTGGTTACTTATGAGGACTAAAGTCTGGGGTTACCAGTGATGTAGTTTGATTTGTCGTTTCAGTGTATGGTGTAGGATGAGGCTTACTTTTATGTAGGAAAGGTATGGTAATAGTCGAATATCAAAGGAAATTGATATAGCAGTCGAATATTAATGGGAATTGAGATAGTAGTTGTACAGAAATTGATATAGTTGTCAAGTATCAATAGCAATTGATATAACAGTTGAACAACAATAGCAATTTACATAGGAATCCAATAAATGGAAATTGATATAGTAGTGGAATATCAATGGAAATTGGGATAGTAGTCGCAATCATAGTCTAGTAGGTAATCGGTTGTTGTACCTAATGTTTATGTCATGGTTTGAAGCGATGTTGGTGAAAAGATAGGATTTCTTGTGGCGAATATAATGTAGGTATCATGCCATACCCGAGCAATGTAATGTAGGTTGACTTCATACTTATGTTATTTTGGATACAAATAAGCCCACTTGTTTATAATTCTTTATTTACATAGAGAGGCATCCCAAACAATGTAAATAGAGGAATATAAACTTATGGTTCGGTGATTTACAATTTCTTTATTTAAATGAAAAGGCATCCCAATCCATTCAAATAATTATAAATCATCCTACTTAAGAATTCCCAACACAACATTCATACTTAGCCGGTGAGTTACAAGGTAGAGTATTACGGGATGATACTGGTGTTACAAAAGTACAAGATGAATATTCAAACTTGTAAAGCTGATAAGGGTGCTTGTGGTGTAACTAAGGATGATTTGAGCTTTAAAAGTGCATCAAGATCTGTTAATGAGCTTGTGGTTCCAACGGTTGTGAAGATAATGTTATGATATGTTGATGAACAAAAGTGTGTAGTGTATGCTTAACATTAATACTCTTAGGTATAGATGTTGAGTTTGTTTTGAAAATCTTAAGAGATTTTAAAAGTTTATGATGGAATGGTATCCTAAACAGGATGGTACTTCTACAGGATGAAGAAAATAATTGATAACTATCCCAAGATAGTAGTTCGGATTATCTCATAAATGAAAACTTTCAAGAATGAATTTAGATCATACAAATAAGGTGTTAAGATTTCGCTGAGTGGTAAGACACTATCGTGTCTCTAGATTGTTTTAATGTATTCTGGTGGTTTATCGTGTTCATGTAGGAAATCAACCTAAACATAACCCTAGTACAACTACTCTCAGTATTTGAAAATTTTAAGTCGAATATAGTTAGTCAGACTATATTCCACTGTCCCTAGGTTAAATATAGGTGACTAGTCTATATTTAGCCAAGGTTCGATAAAATTTTCAAATACCTAAATTAGGTATACTTGTGATATGTCCGTTGGTTTTGGGAAACTGTTCACTAAACAAGGGCGATGTCAACCCTTAAGTTGCAAGTCCCGTCCATACAAGACTTGTAACGTATGTTTTCATATTCCATTGCATAGAAGGTAGTAAGGGTAGATACGTATGGAAAGGAAGTTTTAAGTAGTTCTAAAATAGAACATACTTGGCCAGAATCACGAACTTTTAATAATGAAGGTTTCATCAGAAAACTTTGATGAATGTAGAGAAAGTTCAGCTTTTGTCGATGATGGATTAGTTTGTCCTTTAGAAATCTCATATTTCTTGTTTGGAAATCGTTAGATTGTGATGGGTTTTTGATATCATAAGAAATGATATTGATGAGGTCGTGAAATAATTCCAGAGACCATTGCACAAATCACAATGTCTTGGAAGTAGGTTAGACCATTGTGCAATTCACAATGTCTGGGAAGTAGGTTAAACCATTAGGTGACTCAAAACATTTGAGAAATGATTAAGACCATTGTATCATACAATGTCTTGGAAAATGAATGAGACCATTGTATCTCACAATGTCTTGGAAAATGAATGAGGCCATTGTATCTCACAATGTCTTGAAAAATGAATGAGACCATTGTATCTCACAATGTCTTGAAAAATGAATGAGACCATTGTATCTCACAATGTCTTGAAAAATGAATGAGACCATTGTATCTCACAATGTCTTGAAAAATGAATGAGACCATTGTATCTCACAATGTCTTGGAAAATGAATGTTGGAGTAGGAACATGATTGGGAGAGTGTGGCTATGTCGAAATGCCTTAGAATAGGCATACACAGATATGTTTAGTTCATTGTTTAGATAAATGATTGAAAATAAACCGAGTTTATATATCAATATACTAATATGTTCATGTAGCATAAAATGCCTAGTGTGTATATATCAATATACTTATATGTGTTCATGTAGCATAAAATGCTTAGTGTGTATATATCAATATACTAATATGTTTGTGTAGCATAACATGCTTACTAAGTCCATAATCGTCTGGAGGATGGAAGACACGGAGAGCGGAAGGCTATAAAAATGATTTTTCTTGTAGTTGTAGTTATAGTTTAGGTCTCAATTAGACCCGTTTCTCTATAACCATGGCTCTGGTACCAATCTGTAACACCCCCAATTCATGGTTGCAGCGGAATTCGAACTGGGTGTTACTCGACGGCACAATAGTCACAATAATAGAAAACGAACTCCAATTGAGTCGTTTTAAAAGATTTATCATTCAAATTATATAAATATCAGAGATTACAAAATGAGGTCCCAAATGGTTCCATGTTTACAATGTATAATAAATGAGTTTTTGAATGATAATAAAATTTATAGCCCTCTTGAGTATCCGTGCCCTTCCGCGCCATCCTTGATCGTCATGAACCTGAAATACATGCTTGAGAGGTCAACACAAAGGTTGAGTGATATTCAAAGAGTTTGTTTAATGTTTGAACACAATGTGTTGGTAGTTAAATCGTTTGAACACAATAATCGTAGTGTGAGCTATAGACTCACACCAATGTTTGGCAACAAAACAGGTAGGCTACGTTATTATACGCCCATAAAATGTATTATACACTAAGCTTATGACACCATAACGTTAACGTGTACCAATATCGATCGGCAGATTTATCCCGGTAGGTACTTTGCTAACATACCTAAATCTCAAATATTAATGCATTTGTTTGAACTTAGTCAATACAAATGGGATTCGTCAATCCCAATAGGCCTATTCACAATATTTGCGCTCACTATTGCTAGTGATTAAATGGTTCATAATAAGGGATCTCGGTTTAGCAAGGTTGGTACTTAGTGATAATAAAACAATCAGGCAAGCATACAATTTAGAAACATTGTGCTCGGTTAAAATAGCATGTATTCCCCCCAAGGGTTTGTAAAACATTGAAGTAATGTAAAGTGGGGCTATGAACTCACCTTAAGTAAGATAGCAAGTAATGAATGTAACGGTTGAATCGTGAAGGTTTCTACGAGCAACCTATAATAGAATGTTGTGACTTAGGATCGGAGTAAAGAATATGAAGTAGTGCCTATATATATATATATATATCTTGCATTTAGCCCATGATGTGGTATGATTTATAATGTAAGTCTTTGAAAGAAAAGATTCATGAACATGTATGTTTTGTATATCGTTTACTACCGTTCGGGCCGACATAATTCAGAAGTCATGTTAGTAAGCGTTCGAGGAGCCAGGACACTTTAACTCGTAAATCCACAACTCAACTCGACGGCTTACATAATGAACTCCTCACATGAGGCTCCCTACTATTGTAGTAGTTGATAAAGTATAAGTTTTGATCCGAAAAGTTACATGTCCGATATTTGAATAAACTTAGGAAAGTTTATTAGTACATGAAGATTGTTATTAGGGGTAGTTTCATAAGTTTTGTATGACCATTTTCTCTTTGTAATATCTCATGGTTCCTTTAGATGAAGTAGATCCAAGTTGCTTGTTCAAGTTATCGCCAATACTTTGTTTCATGTTTTCGCCTAAGTAATCTTACATGGTCATTTCGTCATGGCCTAGCCATGACCTTTGGTCCTTGTTCCAAGGTCATGAGACTCAACCTTGGCTCTAGCCATGGTTGTGGTCTTGATTATAGGTCATAAGACCTCTTGTTCCTTTTAAAGTATAACCATAATATAGTGACTTGTATATATGTAAATAGCTGTTAAGAAATTGTGAAATATCTTACTCAGAAAGTGTTTTCAAGGCTCGAGCCTCTTTGTTCCTGAACGAAAACGTTGTTCCGGACAACTTTCGTGTTTTAACTTTTTGATGAATCGGACCAGAAGTGGGACTTTCAAAAAGTCAGAATGCGATTCAGTAAGGTTTAGGCAGTTTTGCCGGAAATCTTTGGTAACTTCAAATGGGCGTAACTTTTGACTCGTATACTCGTTTTAGGTGGTTCAAATTGCTACGGTTTCCTTGTTAAGTCCTCTACTGTAATATGTAATAATCCAATATCATAATTTTGCCATTTTGATCAGGTCTTACCAAGAAATTCACTAGTTTGCTTGTTTTAGTAACTTGTTTTAACAATCAATAACAATAACTTGTTTTGATCATTTTTATACATCATGGACATGATAACAAGACAATATATAGCACAAATAATATGTAAATAACATGAACATGATTATTTAACAAGAATCAAGTTAGGGTTTGGCTCACAACTTTTGGCTTTCAAAGATGAAAGGAAGTTAACATGTAAGGATAGGACTTTGATAGACTTGCTTCAACCCACTTCACTTCATGCAATCTTTCTACCCTTGTAATCTTGAAAGATGGATGATGAAGGTTGAGGTGACTTGAGTGAATTCAAACTCAAGAGAAATCACCAAGTATATGAGGTTATGGAAGTGTTTGATGAATGATAACCTATCTAGGGTTTCTACCTTGAAGAATCACTTGAACCATGCATGAAACTAGAAGGAAAAGAGCTAAGAATGGAATGGTTATGGGGTTGGGGATGCACGGCAACAAAGGGGATGGGAGGGAGTATTTATAGTCAAAAATGAGGAGGTTAGGAAGCTTACTAGGAAAGTGTTACAACTTGGTGACCAAGTTGTAATTAAGTGTTGATTTAGGGGCAAATTCATGAGATGAAGCCACATGGGGATGACTCCCCCCCCTTAGGCCGGTTTCATGAGCTTGGAGAGCAAGCTTTGGCTTTTGCTTGGTATTATCCTAAGTATTAGGATGAAACTTGACTCCGGGAAATGCAAACCGTAAGTTGTTACGCCTCAAAACGTAAAACCGGGTGTCGTAAAATTATGGAACTTGAAAGTATTGATAAACATGTCAATAAGTTCCATAATAAAATATAAAATGAGTGGTAGGATCTATTTGGGTGGTAAACCCTGCTAAAAACTGGAAACACGGGTCTAAAACGCGTAATACGTAAAATGTACGAATTTTGCGTAAAACTGAGAAAAGTAAAATGTTACTTTTCTAATATGATATAAATGATTTAAAATGACTTATAATGTCTAGACTGGGCTCAGTCTAGTGTCGGTTGGTGTTAAATGTCTTTTAGACATCAAACCGTAAGCCTAAAAATCAAGAAATGACTTTTGGTCAAAGGAGGAGGGAAAATTATGTTGACTTTTTCTAATAAGTTTGAAAACTCAAAACGTCTTAGAAACTCGTTTTGTGGTCTAACGGTTAATCGCTCATTTGGTTAAGCGTGCTCATGTGAGATTAGTACCGACATGGGTGACCTGCTGGGAAGTCTTTGGTCATGTTTTTCTCAGTCACGATTAATTCTCAAATAAATCATGAGTGTGTCAAACATTTTTCTGATGCGGGGTCACTTAACGCGGTCGAGTTTCGTTGTACGTAGAATTTCTGAATGACGTTTTACCCTAAAACGTGTAATTCCTTAATAACTTTCACGAAAATGATCTGACGAATGTCAAACATTTAACTTGCCATGGAAATGATTTATCACTCGAGAATATCAAATAAGAATCAACTTTCGGGAAAGTTTCGGGAAAAATGAATAGTAAAAGTGAATAGTGAAATTTTCCGGGAATGGTAATTAACCTGAAATTGCGAATTGTTACAGATGGATCCGTTATTCCCTCTCCTATACCACTCTCTAGTAATAGGTCTAAACGGGCTTTGGTTGGCTTGAATTGACTCGAAACATTTTTTTCTCATTTACATATTTAATACACTGTCGGCGGCTTTCAACCTGTTTGAGCCATTTGACCCATTCCAATTTTGCCTGCTATTAAAAGTTAGCAAAACTGACTCATTTGTGATAAAATACTACCCAAGTTGACCCATATATATACAAATCGGTAGAAGTTGGTATCTGTATATGCTCGCTCATTGAATAGCTTTTTTGTGGCTTATAAGTCTGATGTTTGCTAAAGTAACACTTTCAGAAGGTCTATTGATTCATCAATCATCTGTTTAACTCAAACTTTCCGATACAGTTGGTACTGAAACAATATGAAAATCTCTTGTCAAAGAAGCTAAATGAGGTTGTAAATGAGATACGAAGCCAAAGATGTAACTACCTACGGTATGTAATATCTGTGGTTAGGGGTGTCATAAAAGCCGGACCTACCCGGCCCGAACCCAACCCGAACCCCGAATATGGCTTTTCGGGTCGGGTTAGTCGGGTCCAAAATTATATTCGGGTCCATTGGGTCAACCCGAATTGACCCGCGTTCTAAACAACGTCGGGTTCGGGTATAATATATGTCTCTTACTCGGGTTCGGGTCAACCCGATTGACCCGAGTTTCTTTTTTTTCTTTCTAATTTGTATGTAAACACCAACCTAGACCAGAACCCGACCCTACCCGAGTTGACCCGGACCCAAATCGACCTGACCCGGGTGACCAGAATTCTAAACAAGGCCAGGTTCGGGTATGTTTTTTTTCAGCCTTGACCCGGATTGGTTTATCTGTATATGAGAATGTTTGTGTTGACAAGCAATCACTTTTTTGTTCTCATTGTGCTTATGGCAGGCTAAAATTATGCAAGAAAGGAGAACCGTCAGGTGAGTTTTATAATATACATCTAGTAGTTCTCTCTTCGTATGAAAATTGCAAGATTTAAGTAGATTCTTTTTTAATTAAAAAATCCTTTAATATACATAAAGGCCATTTGGTAATTTTAAACCGGGACTTCCCAAGAAACATTCAAAATTAACATCTTGTGAACCCATAGTGCCATATATCATTGGTAACTTTAGCTCAGGAACTTCCTTAGAAAGGATAAAGATTGCGTCTTTTGTCAGTATTGTAAAATACCATTCTATAAAGACAAGATAAAGAAAATATAATGCAGTGCGGACACATTTGTCAATCTAAATTTCATTTTTTACACGTTTATCGTTGCAATTTCAATAGTTTCTGATATTAGTTGCGATTCCTGGAATGACATTCTTCTCGTATATGATGGAAAACAAGTCTCCAAATAGGCCTTCATACGTTGAGTTCTTAGTACATGTCCATAGAAAAATTCAAAACAAAAATGGGTTGATGTTGTTTAACAAATACTACTTCGATCAGTTATGTTTATGGTTTTGTGGTTAGAATTTACATGCAGACACAGGTGGGTTTGAGCCTAAAGTAGCGAAGCTTGAATCTTAGAATAAAGTTGGGGATAGTCATCATTGGATTGGTTATTATTATTTGTGAAAGCTTAGCATAAACGGATAAAAGAAACACCTTTTGGCCTGGTTCCCAAGCCTATGGTAATCTATTTTGCTATGACAGGTAGTGAGAGATATCTTCCGTTTCCATATTGTAATTTATACTTTATTACACCCGAGAGATGTGAGTATCTAAACACTATTTGTGAGGTGCTAGTGTATGACCTCCGTGCTTCTCTTTGGTCTTTAGTGGAACGATTATTTGTTGTAATTACTTTTATATTAGTGTTAAATGACCCCTGACTTGTATTTTGACTAGAATAAAAGCGCATTTGCTTGAGGACAAGCAAATCTTAAGTGTAAGGGTATATGATGAGGCGAAAAATGAACCACTTTTAGGGGGTCATTTAAGCCCGGAATTGAATTTATTTGATCAAATATTGCCCTAAATCGTTCCTTTTGTGATTTTAGGTACTTTGGGAGAGAAATCTGGAAAAGGAAGCAATTCGGACGTTTTTGGAGCATAAATGTAACACCCCCAATTCATGGATGCAGCGGAATTCGAACTGGGTGTTACTTGACGGCACAATAGTCACAATAATAGAAAACGAACTCTAATTGAGTCGTTTTAAAAGATTTATCATTCAAATTATATAAATATCAGAGATTACAAAATGAGGTCCCAATTGGTTCCATGTTTACAAATCACATTAAGTGAGTTTTTGAATGATAAGTAAATTTATAGCCCTCTTGAGTATCCGTATCCTTCCGTGCCATCCTTGATCGTCATGAACCTGAAATACATGCTTGAGAGGTCAACACAAAGGTTGAGTGGAATTCGTAGAGTTTAGTTAAATCGTTTGAACACAATAATCGTAGTGTGAGCTATAGGCTCACACCAATGTTTGGAAAACAAAATCGTTATTTATTTCACTAAGCTCATACAACCAAAACATTAACATCGAACCAACAAAATTGGCATTATAGAAGCCCTATCGAGGTACTTTTGCCATTATACCGCTAAATCTCAAATATAGTGCATTTGTGTGAACTCATCGTTGTTCAACACAAATGGGATCCGTCAATCCCAATAGATCTATTCACAATATTCGCGCTCACTAAAGGTAGTGACTAATGGTTCATGATATAGGGACTTCGAACATGGCAATCGTTACTTAGTGATAATAAAACATCGTCGGGAAGCATACATTAGAAAGCATCGTGTTCGAGTAGAAAAATAATAGCATGTATTCCCCCCATGGGTTTGTAAAATAGTTAAACAATAGAAAGTGGGGCTACGAACTCACCTTAAGTTATGTAGTGAGTAGTGAATGTGATGGTCGAATCGCGAAGGTTTCTACGAGCAACCTATAATAGAATGTTGTGACTTAGGTTCGGAGTAAAGAATATGAAGTAGTGCCTATATATATATCTTGCATTTAGTCCATGATGTGGTATGATGTATAGTATAAGTCTTGTATGACCATTTTTCCTTGTAATATCACATGGTTCCTTTTTAAGTGAAGTAGATCCAAATTGCTTGTTCTAGTTCTCGCTAATTATTGTTTCATGTTTTCGCCTAAGTAAGCTTGTATGGTCGTTTCGTCATGGCCTAGCCATGACCTTTGGTCCTTGTTCCAAGGTCATGAGACACAACCTTGGCTTTAGCCATGGTTGTGGTCTTGATTATAGGTCATAAGACCTCTTGTTCCTTTTAAAGTATAACCATAATCTAGTGACTTTCGCCTAAAAATGGGCTGTTTAGAATTTGAAGAATTTTATCACTCGGAAAGCATTTTTAGGTCTCGAGCTTCTTTGTTCCTGAACGAAAACGTCGTTCCGGACAACTTTCGTGTTTTAACTTTTTGATGAATCGGACCAGAAGTGGGACTTTCAAAACCCAAATTTGATCAGAATGGTATTTGGCAGTTTTGCCGGAAATCTTTGGTAATTTCAAATGGGCGTAACTTTTGACTCGTATACTCGTTTTGGGTGGTTCAAATTGCTATGGTTTCCTTGTTAGGTCCTCTACCACAATATGTAATAATCAAATATCATATTTTTACCATTTTGATCAGGTCTTACCAAGAAATTCACTAGTTTGCTTGTTTTAGTAACTTGTTTTAACAATCAATAACAATAACTTGTTTTGGTCACTTTTATACATCATGGACATAACTACAAGACATAATATAGCAAGAATAACATGTAAATAACATGAACATGATTATTTAACAAGAATCATGTTAGGGTTTGGCTTACAACTTTTGGCTTTCAAAGATGAAAGGAAGTTAACATGTAAGGATAGGACTTTGATAGACTTGCTTCAACCCTTTCTCACTTCATGCAATCTTTCTACCCTTGGTATTCTTGAAAGATGGATGATGAAGGTTTAGGTGACTTGAGTGGATTCAAACTCAAGAGAAATCACCAAGTATATTAGGGTTTGGAAGATTTTTGATTATCTAAAAGAAACTAGGGTTTCAACCTTGAACTTGTACTTGAATCTTGCATGATACTTGGAAGAGAATGAGCTAAGGATGAGAAGATGGGGAGGGTGAAGGGTGGCGTTTAAATGAGGGGAGGAAGAGAGTATTTATAGTGAGTTGAGGAGGTTAGGAAACAACTAGGAAAGTGTTACAACTTGGTGACCAAGTTGTAATTAAGTGTTGATTTAGGGGTAAATTCATGAGATGAAGCCACATGGGTGTGACTCCCCCCTCCTAGGGCGGTTTGTATATCTTGGGGAGCAAGGGTGTGGACTTTTCTTGGTATTATCCAAGATACTTGGTTAGTTTTGACTCCGGGAAATGCCAATCGTAAATGATTAAGCCTCAAAACGTAAAACCGGGTGTCGTAAAATTATGGAATTTGAAAGTATTGTTAAACATGTCCATATAGTCCATAATAAAATATAGAATGAGTGGTAGGTTCCATCGAGTGCTAAAACCCTGCTAAAAACTGGAAACACGGGTCTAAAACGCGTAATACGTAAAACGTACGAATATTGCGTAAAATTGAGAAAAGTAAAATATTACTTTTCTAATAGGTAATAAATGATTTAAAATGACTTATAATGTCTAGACTGGGCTCAGTCTAGTGTCGGTTGGTATTAAATGTCTTTTAGACATCAAACCGTAAGCCTAAAAATCAAGGAATGACTTATAAAATCAAGGGATGATTTTTGGTCAATGGGGGAGGGAAAGAATATGTTGACTTTTTGAAAACTCAAATTGTCTTAGAAACTCGTTTTGTGGTCTAACGGTTAATCGCCCATTCGGTTAATCGTGCTCATGTGAGAATAGTACTGGCTTGGGTGACCTGCCGGGAAGTCTTTGGTCATGTTTTTCTCAGTCACGATTAATTCTCAAATAAATCATGAGTGTGTCAAACATTTTTCTGATGCGGGGTCACTTAACGCGGTCGAGTTTCGTTGTAAGTAGAATTTCTGAATGACGTTTTACCCTAAAACGTGTAATTCCTTAGTAACTTTCACGAAAATGATCTGACGAATGTCAAACATTTAATTTGCCATGGAAATGATTTATCACTCGAGAATATCAAATAAAAATCAACTTTCGGGAAAGTTTCGGGAAAAATGAATAGTAAAAGTGAATAGTGAAATTTTCCGGGAATGTTAATTATCCTGAAAATGCGAATTGTTACAGTCTCTACCCCTTACGGGGAACTTCGTCCCGAAGTTCTTTGCGTGTCATATGTTGGAGTGGTGTCAATGAAAAGGTGTGGTTACTTATGAGGACTAAAGTCTGGGATTACTAGTGATGGAGTTTGATTTGTCATTTCAGTGTATGGTGTAGGATGAGGCTTACTTTTATGTAGGAAAGGTATGGTAATAGTCGAATATCAAAGGAAATTGATATAGCAGTCGAATATTAATAGGAATTGAGATAGTAATTGCAATCATAGCCTAGTAGGTAATCGGTTGTTGTACCTAGTGTTTATTGACTTCATATTTATGTTATTTCGGATACAACTAAGCCCACTTGTTTATAATTCTTTATTTACATAGAGAGGCATCCCAAACAATGTAAATAAGGAAATATAAACTTATGGTTTAGTGATTTACAATGTCTTTATTTAAATGAAAAGGCATCCCAATCCATTCAAATAATTACAAATCATCCTACACAACATTCATACTTAGTCGGTGAGTTACAAGGTATTACGAGATGATACTGGTGTTCCAAAAGTGCAAGATGAATATTCAATCTTGTAAAACTGATGAGCGTGCTTGTGGTGTAACTAAGGATGATTTGAGCTTTAAAAGTGCATCAAGATTTGTTAATGAGCTTGTGTTTGCCATGGTTGTGAAGGTAATGATGTGATATGTTGATGAACAAAAGTGCTTAGTGTATGCTTAATGTTAATACACTTAGGTATAGATGTTGAGTTTGCTTTAAAAATCTTAAGAGATTTTAAAAGTTTACGATGGAATGGTATCCTTAGGACCTAAACAGGATAGTACTTCTACAGGATGAAGAGAAGAATTGATAACTATCCCAAGATAGTAGTTCGGATTATCTCATAAATGAAAACTTTCAAGAATGAAGTTTAGGTAGTACAAATAAGGTGTTAAGATTTCGCTGAGTGGTAAAACACTATCGTGTCTCTAGATCGTTTTAAAGAATTCTGGTGGTTTATCGAGTTCAAGTAGGAAATCAATCTGAACATAACCCTAGTACAACTACTCTCAGTATTTGAAAATTTTAAGTCGAATATAGTTAGTCAGACTATATTCCACTGTCCCTAGATTAAATATAGGTGACTAGTCTATATTTAGCCGAGGTTCGATAAAATTTTCAAATACCTAAATTAGGTATACTTGTGATATGTCCGTTGCTTTCGGGAAACTGTCGACTAAACAAAGGCAAATTAGACCATCGTGTGACTCAAAACATTTGAGAAATGATTAAGACCATTGTGTCATACAATGTCTGGGAAATAGAAAAGACCATTGTAATTAGTTACAATGTCTTGGATATAAAATGTTGGAGTAGGAACATGGTTGGGAGAATGTGGTTGTGTCGAAATGCCATAGAATAGGCATGTGTAGATATGTTTAGATAAAATGATTGAAAATAACTCGAATGTATATATAAATATACTTATATGTTCATGTAGCATAAAATGCTTAATAAGTCCATAATCGTCTGGAGGATGGAAGACACGGAGAGCGGAAGGCTATAAAATGGTTTTGCTTGTAGTTGTAGTTATAGTTTAGGTCTCAATTAGACCCGTTTCTCTATAACCATGGCTCTGGTACCAATCTGTAACACCCCCAATTCATGGATGCAGCGGAATTCGAACTGGGTGTTACTTGACGGCACAATAGTCACAATAATAGAAAACGAACTCCAATTGAGTCGTTTTAAAAGATTTATCATTCAAATTATATAAATATCAGAGATTACAAAATGAGGTCCCAATTGGTTCCATGTTTACAAATCACATTAAGTGAGTTTTTGAATGATAAGTAAATTTATAGCCCTCTTGAGTATCCGTATCCTTCCGTGCCATCCTTGATCGTCATGAACCTGAAATACATGCTTGAGAGGTCAACACAAAGGTTGAGTGGAATTCGTAGAGTTTAGTTAAATCGTTTGAACACAATAATCGTAGTGTGAGCTATAGGCTCACACCAATGTTTGGAAAACAAAATCGTTATTTATTTCACTAAGCTCATACAACCAAAACATTAACATCGAACCAACAAAATTGGCATTATAGAAGCCCTATCGAGGTACTTTTGCCATTATACCGCTAAATCTCAAATATAGTGCATTTGTGTGAACTCATCGTTGTTCAACACAAATGGGATCCGTCAATCCCAATAGATCTATTCACAATATTCGCGCTCACTAAAGGTAGTGACTAATGGTTCATGATATAGGGACTTCGAACATGGCAATCGTTACTTAGTGATAATAAAACATCGTCGGGAAGCATACATTAGAAAGCATCGTGTTCGAGTAGAAAAATAATAGCATGTATTCCCCCCATGGGTTTGTAAAATAGTTAAACAATAGAAAGTGGGGCTACGAACTCACCTTAAGTTATGTAGTGAGTAGTGAATGTGATGGTCGAATCGCGAAGGTTTCTACGAGCAACCTGTAATAGAATGTTGTGACTTAGGTTCGGAGTCAAGAATATGAAGTAGTGCCTATATATATATCTTGCATTTAGTCCATGATGTGGTATGATGTATAGTATAAGTCTTGTATGACCATTTTTCCTTGTAATATCACATGGTTCCTTTTTAAGTGAAGTAGATCCAAATTGCTTGTTCTAGTTCTCGCTAATTATTGTTTCATGTTTTCGCCTAAGTAAGCTTGTATGGTCGTTTCGTCATGGCCTAGCCATGACCTTTGGTCCTTGTTCCAAGGTCATGAGACACAACCTTGGCTTTAGCCATGGTTGTGGTCTTGATTATAGGTCATAAGACCTCTTGTTCCTTTTAAAGTATAACCATAATCTAGTGACTTTCGCCTAAAAATGGGCTGTTTAGAATTTGAAGAATTTTATCACTCGGAAAGCATTTTTAGGTCTCGAGCTTCTTTGTTCCTGAACGAAAACGTCGTTCCGGACAACTTTCGTGTTTTAACTTTTTGATGAATCGGACCAGAAGTGGGACTTTCAAAACCCAAATTTGATCAGAATGGTATTTGGCAGTTTTGCCGGAAATCTTTGGTAATTTCAAATGGGCGTAACTTTTGACTCGTATACTCGTTTTGGGTGGTTCAAATTGCTATGGTTTCCTTGTTAGGTCCTCTACCACAATATGTAATAATCAAATATCATATTTTTACCATTTTGATCAGGTCTTACCAAGAAATTCACTAGTTTGCTTGTTTTAGTAACTTGTTTTAACAATCAATAACAATAACTTGTTTTGGTCACTTTTATACATCATGGACATAACTACAAGACATAATATAGCAAGAATAACATGTAAATAACATGAACATGATTATTTAACAAGAATCATGTTAGGGTTTGGCTTACAACTTTTGGCTTTCAAAGATGAAAGGAAGTTAACATGTAAGGATAGGACTTTGATAGACTTGCTTCAACCCTTTCTCACTTCATGCAATCTTTCTACCCTTGGTATTCTTGAAAGATGGATGATGAAGGTTTAGGTGACTTGAGTGGATTCAAACTCAAGAGAAATCACCAAGTATATTAGGGTTTGGAAGATTTTTGATTATCTAAAAGAAACTAGGGTTTCAACCTTGAACTTGTACTTGAATCTTGCATGATACTTGGAAGAGAATGAGCTAAGGATGAGAAGATGGGGAGGGTGAAGGGTGGCGTTTAAATGAGGGGAGGAAGAGAGTATTTATAGTGAGTTGAGGAGGTTAGGAAACAACTAGGAAAGTGTTACAACTTGGTGACCAAGTTGTAATTAAGTGTTGATTTAGGGGTAAATTCATGAGATGAAGCCACATGGGTGTGACTCCCCCCTCCTAGGGCGGTTTGTATATCTTGGGGAGCAAGGGTGTGGACTTTTCTTGGTATTATCCAAGATACTTGGTTAGTTTTGACTCCGGGAAATGCCAATCGTAAATGATTAAGCCTCAAAACGTAAAACCGGGTGTCGTAAAATTATGGAATTTGAAAGTATTGTTAAACATGTCCATATAGTCCATAATAAAATATAGAATGAGTGGTAGGTTCCATCGAGTGCTAAAACCCTGCTAAAAACTGGAAACACGGGTCTAAAACGCGTAATACGTAAAACGTACGAATATTGCGTAAAATTGAGAAAAGTAAAATATTACTTTTCTAATAGGTAATAAATGATTTAAAATGACTTATAATGTCTAGACTGGGCTCAGTCTAGTGTCGGTTGGTATTAAATGTCTTTTAGACATCAAACCGTAAGCCTAAAAATCAAGGAATGACTTATAAAATCAAGGGATGATTTTTGGTCAATGGGGGAGGGAAAGAATATGTTGACTTTTTGAAAACTCAAATTGTCTTAGAAACTCGTTTTGTGGTCTAACGGTTAATCGCCCATTCGGTTAATCGTGCTCATGTGAGAATAGTACTGGCTTGGGTGACCTGCCGGGAAGTCTTTGGTCATGTTTTTCTCAGTCACGATTAATTCTCAAATAAATCATGAGTGTGTCAAACATTTTTCTGATGCGGGGTCACTTAACGCGGTCGAGTTTCGTTGTAAGTAGAATTTCTGAATGACGTTTTACCCTAAAACGTGTAATTCCTTAGTAACTTTCACGAAAATGATCTGACGAATGTCAAACATTTAATTTGCCATGGAAATGATTTATCACTCGAGAATATCAAATAAAAATCAACTTTCGGGAAAGTTTCGGGAAAAATGAATAGTAAAAGTGAATAGTGAAATTTTCCGGGAATGTTAATTATCCTGAAAATGCGAATTGTTACAGTCTCTACCCCTTACGGGGAACTTCGTCCCGAAGTTCTTTGCGTGTCATATGTTGGAGTGGTGTCAATGAAAAGGTGTGGTTACTTATGAGGACTAAAGTCTGGGATTACTAGTGATGGAGTTTGATTTGTCATTTCAGTGTATGGTGTAGGATGAGGCTTACTTTTATGTAGGAAAGGTATGGTAATAGTCGAATATCAAAGGAAATTGATATAGCAGTCGAATATTAATAGGAATTGAGATAGTAATTGCAATCATAGCCTAGTAGGTAATCGGTTGTTGTACCTAGTGTTTATTGACTTCATATTTATGTTATTTCGGATACAACTAAGCCCACTTGTTTATAATTCTTTATTTACATAGAGAGGCATCCCAAACAATGTAAATAAGGAAATATAAACTTATGGTTTAGTGATTTACAATGTCTTTATTTAAATGAAAAGGCATCCCAATCCATTCAAATAATTACAAATCATCCTACACAACATTCATACTTAGTCGGTGAGTTACAAGGTATTACGAGATGATACTGGTGTTCCAAAAGTGCAAGATGAATATTCAATCTTGTAAAACTGATGAGCGTGCTTGTGGTGTAACTAAGGATGATTTGAGCTTTAAAAGTGCATCAAGATTTGTTAATGAGCTTGTGTTTGCCATGGTTGTGAAGGTAATGATGTGATATGTTGATGAACAAAAGTGCTTAGTGTATGCTTAATGTTAATACACTTAGGTATAGATGTTGAGTTTGCTTTAAAAATCTTAAGAGATTTTAAAAGTTTACGATGGAATGGTATCCTTAGGACCTAAACAGGATAGTACTTCTACAGGATGAAGAGAAGAATTGATAACTATCCCAAGATAGTAGTTCGGATTATCTCATAAATGAAAACTTTCAAGAATGAAGTTTAGGTAGTACAAATAAGGTGTTAAGATTTCGCTGAGTGGTAAAACACTATCGTGTCTCTAGATCGTTTTAAAGAATTCTGGTGGTTTATCGAGTTCAAGTAGGAAATCAATCTGAACATAACCCTAGTACAACTACTCTCAGTATTTGAAAATTTTAAGTCGAATATAGTTAGTCAGACTATATTCCACTGTCCCTAGATTAAATATAGGTGACTAGTCTATATTTAGCCGAGGTTCGATAAAATTTTCAAATACCTAAATTAGGTATACTTGTGATATGTCCGTTGCTTTCGGGAAACTGTCGACTAAACAAAGGCAAATTAGACCATCGTGTGACTCAAAACATTTGAGAAATGATTAAGACCATTGTGTCATACAATGTCTGGGAAATAGAAAAGACCATTGTAATTAGTTACAATGTCTTGGATATAAAATGTTGGAGTAGGAACATGGTTGGGAGAATGTGGTTGTGTCGAAATGCCATAGAATAGGCATGTGTAGATATGTTTAGATAAAATGATTGAAAATAACTCGAATGTATATATAAATATACTTATATGTTCATGTAGCATAAAATGCTTAATAAGTCCATAATCGTCTGGAGGATGGAAGACACGGAGAGCGGAAGGCTATAAAATGGTTTTGCTTGTAGTTGTAGTTATAGTTTAGGTCTCAATTAGACCCGTTTCTCTATAACCATGGCTCTGGTACCAATCTGTAACACCCCCAATTCATGGATGCAGCGGAATTCGAACTGGGTGTTACTTGACGGCACAATAGTCACAATAATAGAAAACGAACTCCAATTGAGTCGTTTTAAAAGATTTATCATTCAAATTATATAAATATCAGAGATTACAAAATGAGGTCCCAATTGGTTCCATGTTTACAAATCACATTAAGTGAGTTTTTGAATGATAAGTAAATTTATAGCCCTCTTGAGTATCCGTATCCTTCCGTGCCATCCTTGATCGTCATGAACCTGAAATACATGCTTGAGAGGTCAACACAAAGGTTGAGTGGAATTCGTAGAGTTTAGTTAAATCGTTTGAACACAATAATCGTAGTGTGAGCTATAGGCTCACACCAATGTTTGGAAAACAAAATCGTTATTTATTTCACTAAGCTCATACAACCAAAACATTAACATCGAACCAACAAAATTGGCATTATAGAAGCCCTATCGAGGTACTTTTGCCATTATACCGCTAAATCTCAAATATAGTGCATTTGTGTGAACTCATCGTTGTTCAACACAAATGGGATCCGTCAATCCCAATAGATCTATTCACAATATTCGCGCTCACTAAAGGTAGTGACTAATGGTTCATGATATAGGGACTTCGAACATGGCAATCGTTACTTAGTGATAATAAAACATCGTCGGGAAGCATACATTAGAAAGCATCGTGTTCGAGTAGAAAAATAATAGCATGTATTCCCCCCATGGGTTTGTAAAATAGTTAAACAATAGAAAGTGGGGCTACGAACTCACCTTAAGTTATGTAGTGAGTAGTGAATGTGATGGTCGAATCGCGAAGGTTTCTACGAGCAACCTGTAATAGAATGTTGTGACTTAGGTTCGGAGTCAAGAATATGAAGTAGTGCCTATATATATATCTTGCATTTAGTCCATGATGTGGTATGATGTATAGTATAAGTCTTGTATGACCATTTTTCCTTGTAATATCACATGGTTCCTTTTTAAGTGAAGTAGATCCAAATTGCTTGTTCTAGTTCTCGCTAATTATTGTTTCATGTTTTCGCCTAAGTAAGCTTGTATGGTCGTTTCGTCATGGCCTAGCCATGACCTTTGGTCCTTGTTCCAAGGTCATGAGACACAACCTTGGCTTTAGCCATGGTTGTGGTCTTGATTATAGGTCATAAGACCTCTTGTTCCTTTTAAAGTATAACCATAATCTAGTGACTTTCGCCTAAAAATGGGCTGTTTAGAATTTGAAGAATTTTATCACTCGGAAAGCATTTTTAGGTCTCGAGCTTCTTTGTTCCTGAACGAAAACGTCGTTCCGGACAACTTTCGTGTTTTAACTTTTTGATGAATCGGACCAGAAGTGGGACTTTCAAAACCCAAATTTGATCAGAATGGTATTTGGCAGTTTTGCCGGAAATCTTTGGTAATTTCAAATGGGCGTAACTTTTGACTCGTATACTCGTTTTGGGTGGTTCAAATTGCTATGGTTTCCTTGTTAGGTCCTCTACCACAATATGTAATAATCAAATATCATATTTTTACCATTTTGATCAGGTCTTACCAAGAAATTCACTAGTTTGCTTGTTTTAGTAACTTGTTTTAACAATCAATAACAATAACTTGTTTTGGTCACTTTTATACATCATGGACATAACTACAAGACATAATATAGCAAGAATAACATGTAAATAACATGAACATGATTATTTAACAAGAATCATGTTAGGGTTTGGCTTACAACTTTTGGCTTTCAAAGATGAAAGGAAGTTAACATGTAAGGATAGGACTTTGATAGACTTGCTTCAACCCTTTCTCACTTCATGCAATCTTTCTACCCTTGGTATTCTTGAAAGATGGATGATGAAGGTTTAGGTGACTTGAGTGGATTCAAACTCAAGAGAAATCACCAAGTATATTAGGGTTTGGAAGATTTTTGATTATCTAAAAGAAACTAGGGTTTCAACCTTGAACTTGTACTTGAATCTTGCATGATACTTGGAAGAGAATGAGCTAAGGATGAGAAGATGGGGAGGGTGAAGGGTGGCGTTTAAATGAGGGGAGGAAGAGAGTATTTATAGTGAGTTGAGGAGGTTAGGAAACAACTAGGAAAGTGTTACAACTTGGTGACCAAGTTGTAATTAAGTGTTGATTTAGGGGTAAATTCATGAAATGAAGCCACATGGGTGTGACTCCCCCCTCCTAGGGCGGTTTGTATATCTTGGGGAGCAAGGGTGTGGACTTTTCTTGGTATTATCCAAGATACTTGGTTAGTTTTGACTCCGGGAAATGCCAATCGTAAATGATTATGCCTCAAAACGTAAAACCGGGTGTCGTAAAATTATGGAATTTGAAAGTATTGTTAAACATGTCCATATAGTCCATAATAAAATATAGAATGAGTGGTAGGTTCCATCGAGTGCTAAAACCCTGCTAAAAACTGGAAACACGGGTCTAAAACGCGTAATACGTAAAACGTACGAATATTGCGTAAAATTGAGAAAAGTAAAATATTACTTTTCTAATAGGTTATAAATGATTTAAAATGACTTATAATGTCTAGACTGGGCTCAGTCTAGTGTCGGTTGGTATTAAATGTCTTTTAGACATCAAACCGTAAGCCTAAAAATCAAGGAATGACTTATAAAATCAAGGGATGATTTTTGGTCAATGGGGGAGGGAAATAATATGTTGACTTTTTGAAAACTCAAATTGTCTTAGAAACTCGTTTTGTGGTCTAACGGTTAATCGCCCATTCGGTTAATCGTGCTCATGTGAGAATAGTACTGGCTTGGGTGACCTGCCGGGAAGTCTTTGGTCATGTTTTTCTCAGTCACGATTAATTCTCAAATAAATCATGAGTGTGTCAAACATTTTTCTGATGCGGGGTCACTTAACGCGGTCGAGTTTCGTTGTAAGTAGAATTTCTGAATGACGTTTTACCCTAAAACGTGTAATTCCTTAGTAACTTTCACGAAAATGATCTGACGAATGTCAAACATTTAATTTGCCATGGAAATGATTTATCACTCGAGAATATCAAATAAAAATCAACTTTCGGGAAAGTTTCGGGAAAAATGAATAGTAAAAGTGAATAGTGAAATTTTCCGGGAATGTTAATTATCCTGAAAATGCGAATTGTTACAATAAAAGTGAAAAAAACGCCAAAGTCTTAATTTTCCTTGCTGGGAACAGTAGGTGACGGCGTCAAGAGCAACATCCTGACGGCGTCAAGAGTAATTTTCATGACGGCGTCAAGAGTAATTTTCATGACGGCCCAGTACAGAAATGAAGGCGTCACAAGGAAGAGCGTCAAGAGTAAAATACGTGACGGCCTGGAAAATGTTATAAAGTGACGGCGTCAGAAGTAGATCAAGGCAGTCCAAGAATTCTTTTGGCGGCGAGATGACGGCGTCACCAATTTGGTCTTGACGCCGTCAGCCTCAATTTCCTATATATAGTTTTCTAATTTTCATTCATAAAAAGAGAGAAGTTTTGGAGAAACCCTAAAGCCGAACTTAGTACAAATTTTACAGGTTTTCAAGGGTTTTCAGCCCTTGAACCCTTTCATGTGTAATTGAGATAAGTATTCTTCTAATTCAATCAATATGTCTATGTGTTGGTTGTCTATATCTTGTTCTTGTCTTAATTCCATCATGCTAGGCTTAGATCTAATGAAATCTAGATATTAATTATGTGTTGATTACTTGTTTATGGTTGTATTGGATGAATGATTTCGATGTTAGGCTTAAGAAAACTGGCAGATCTCCAAATGGTAACATGCTTGAACGTCTTAGGAAACATCATGAACTGACGTGCACTAGGTTTTATTGGTTGTATTTAATGCATGAGTAAATTCTAATGATCCCATGTTAGGAGCTTCTTAGCCGGCTCGACATAGGAGTGAAGTAGGCACTCATAGGATTGGGGAATTAAGTGCGCCACCCCATGAATGGTATTAAGGAATACAATCCGTCATCCACGCAACTATAACAAGTAATTAACGTGTAAAAGATATTTAGGGAGTAGTGAAATCTAAGTAAACACAACTTCTCCACTTATTGCTTACAACCTTAGTTAATTTAGTTTATTTTCATTTCTAGTATTTTATTATAATTGCATCTTTAGTATTGGGTTAGTTGACTAGCAACTAATTCCGCCCAAATCCTTCAAACCCGAGATTTTTACTTGCTTTCTAAAAAATATAAAAATACAAAAATAATCATCCCTCACCTTTAGAACTTGTATTTAGGTCTTCTAATCCTAGCGACACTATTCCTAGCTGAACGATCAATCCCCCGGTACTTGTCACTATACTATACTACAACGATCAGGTACACTGCTTGGTGGGGGTTGTAAGCTTCTCGAGATCCATCGAGAGGTAAAGCCTGGTGCAATCCCTACGTATCAGCTAGGTAAGCTATTGATTGGATTGATTTGAGCTATAACGTGCACCTATAGGGTTGATTCGATTTGGTTGGATTATTTTGGTTGGATGATTGAGGCCTAGTGGACTATGCAAGAGTCACGGTATATTCACTCAAACCAAATTGATTAACGAAGAAGACATCATAAATTACACTTTCTTATGGTCATCAAATCGTCATTTTTTTTTATGTAAACTCACATTTACCATTGTCAAAGTGGCCAATGATGAGTCACAAAATGCTAGAGAAGATAACATGAATGAAGATAACGCGAACCTCTTAATTAACTTCTGATATAGTAAGTTTGGTTTCTTAATTTTAATTTCCATTACGCTATATCCAATCCGGTCACCTCCCAAACCCACAAGCGTCTAGCTAGCAAGCGTTTTGCGTATATGTCCACTATATTGAATTATGAATTTAAACCTATGATCTCACCAGCGAAAGCTGACTTTTAGCATGTTTTCTCAGGTAATTAAGTGATGTGTAACAATTCGCAATTTTAGGTTAATTACTATTCCTGGAAAATTTTACTATTCACTTTTACTATTCATTTTTCCCGAAAATTTCCCGAAATTTGATTTTTGTTTCTCGGCCTCGAGTGATAAATCATTTCCATGGCAAATTAAAAGTTTGACACTCATCAGATCATTTTCGTGAAAGTTATTAAGGAATTACACGGAATTACACGTTTTAGGGTAAAACGTCATTCAAAAATTCTACGCACAACGAAACTCGACCGCGTTAAGTGACCCCGCATCAGAAATTTTTTTTGACACACTCATGATTTATTTGAGAATTAATCATGACTGAGAAAAACATGACCAAAATAAGCCTCGGCCGTGAAAAACTGGAATTTTCAGTTTTAAGCGTTTTTACTCAGCCGTAACCTTAGCCTATACCTGCACCGCGTTTCTAATACGATTTGAGTTTTCAACTTATTAGAAAAAGTCAACATATTTTTCCCTCCTCCTTTGACCAAAAATCATTTCTTGATTTTATAAGTCATTCCTTGATTTTTAGGCTTACGGTTTGATGTCTAAAAGACATTTAATACCAACCGACACTAGACTGAGCCCAGTCTAGACATTATAAGTCATTTTAAATCATTTTTATCCTATTAGAAAAGTAACATCTTACTTTTCTCAATTTTACGCAATATTCGTACGTTTTACGTATTACGCGTTTTAGACCCGTGTTTCCAGTTTTAGCAGGGTTTTAGCACCCCAATGGAACCTACCACTCATTTTATATTTTATTATGGAGTATTTTGACAAGTTTAATCATTCCTATAAGTTTCGTATTTTTACGATACCCGGTTTTACGTTTCGTGGCTTAACAGCTTACAATTAGCGATTAACGGAACCAAAACACACTCCGTAAATGCAAGATAACATCAAAAATCATACCTAGTCATCCAAGATAAGCTATGCAAGAAATTTTTGAGCAAGTCACAAGCCTTGTTGGCTTGTGATGAAGCCTTGATCATTTAGGATGGTTACATGTGTAAAACTTGCTATGTAAGCTTTGAAAAAGTCTTGCAAACTAACCTCCTCATTTTAGTATAAAAGGCAACTCATTCCTCACTTAGTTTCTCATAAAAAATCTGGAAACACTCAATTATTATAGCAATTCATCCTTTGATTTCCAAGTTGCAAGAATCAAGAGCAATATCAAGACATAAACCCTAGTTAGCTTTTGATTCATTAAACTACATCAAAACCCTAGAAATTCTTGGTGATTCTCTTGAGTTTAAATCCACTCAAGTCACCTAAATCCTCATCACAAATCCTTCAAGAATACAAGAGTAGAAAGATTGCTTGAAGTGAAATAGGGTGAAGCTAAAGTCTATCAAAGTCCTTTTCCTTACATGCTACTTACCTTTCTTTGTAGAAAGCCAAAGTTGTAAGCAAACTCTAATACACTTCCTTGCTTAAATATCATAATCATGTTATTTACATATCATTTATGCTATATTATGTCTTGTATTCATGTCCATGATGTATAAAAATGAGTAAAACAAGTTATTACAAATGATTGTTAAGATAAGTTATTTAAACAAGTAAACTAACGACTTTCTTGGTATAATCTGATCAAAATGGTAAAATTATGATATTGGATCATTACATATTGTAGTAGAGGACTTAACAAGGAAACCATAGCAATTTTAACCACCTAAAACGAGTATATGAGTCAAAAGTTATGACCATTTGAAGTTACCAAAACTTTGCGGCAAAGCTGCCAAGTAGCTTCTGTTACAGAAACATAAAACACGCAAAAAGAGGCCTTTCTGGTCCGTTTCAAGAAAAAGTTAAATCACGAAAGTTGTCCGGAATCATGTTTTCTTCAAAAACTCAGGAGCACGTCTCCAGAAAAACAATAACGAATGAGATTTTTCTCAGTTTCTTAACAGCTATTTACATATATAAGTCACTATATAATGGTTATGTTTTAAAAAGAACAAGAGGTCTTATGACCTAGAATCAAGACCACAACCATGGCTAGAGCCAAGGTTGAGTCTCAAGACCATGGAACAATGACCAAAGGTCATGGCAAGGCCATGAACTAAATGACCATATCAACATACCAAGGCGAAAACATGAGCTAACGACCATATAAACTTACCAAGGCAAATACATGAACCAGGGAAGTTGGCGATAACTTGAACATACAATTTGGATCTACTTCATCTAAAAGAACCATGAGATATAAGTTATAAGAAACTTACCCTAATAACAATCTTCATGTAAAGATAAACTTTCCTAAGTTTATTCAAATATCAGACATGTAACTTTTCGGATCAAAACTTATATATATATATATATATATATATATATATATATATATACATATATATATATATATATATATATATATATATATATATATATATATATATACTTTATCAACTACTACAATAGTAGGGAGCCTCATGTGAGAAGTTCATTATGTAAGCCGTCGAGATGAGTTGTGGATTTACGAATTAAAGTGTCCTGGCGCCTCGAACGTTTACTACATGACTTCTGAATTATGTCGGCCCGAACGGTAGTAAACGATATATAAACTATACATGTTTCATGAATCATTTCTTTTCAAAGACTTACACTATACATCATACCACATCATGGACTAAGTGCAAGACATATATATTGGCATGTTTATGTTTCCTTAGACATTATTCCAAACCTAAGTTACAACAATTATTCTAGGTTGCTCGTAGAAGTTCTTACGGCATATCCATCATTCTCATTATACATCATCCAACTCAAGGTGAGTTCATAGCCCCACTTTACATTACTTCAATGTTTTACAAACCCTTGGGGGGAATACATGCTATTTTTAACCGAGCACAATGTTTTTAAATTGTATGCTTGCCTGATTGTTTTATTATCACTAAGTACCATCCTTGCCAAACCGAGATCCCTTATTATGAACCATTTAATCACTAGAAATAGTGAGCGCGAATATTGTGAATAGGCCTATTGGGATTGATGAATCCCATTTGTTTTGACTAAGTTCAAACAAATGCATTAATATTTGAGACATTAGGTATGACGGCAAAGTACCTACCGGGATAAATCTGCCGATCGATATTGGTACACGTTAACGTTTTGGTGTCATAAGCTTAGTGAATTAATAACCTTTCCGGGCATATAACAACGTAGCCCATCTTTGTTTTCTAACTATGAGTGTGAGTCTATAGCTCACACTACGATCATTGTGTTCAACGATTTAACTACCAACAAATTGTGTTCAAACATTAAACAAACTCTATGAATATCACTCAACCTTTGTGTTGACCTCCCAAGCATGTATTTCAGGTTCATGACGATCAAGGATGGCACGGAAGGGCACGGATACTCAAGAGGGCTATAAATTTTATTATCATTCAAAAACTCATTTAATGTAAATTGTAAACATGGAACCATTTGGGACCTCATTTTGTGATCTCTGATATTTATACAATTTGAATGATAAATCTTTTAAAACGACTCAATTAGAGTTCGTTTTCTATTATTGTGACTATTGTGCCGTCGAGTAACACCAAGTTTGAATTCCGCTGTATCCATGAATTGGGGGTGTTACAAATTGGTATCAGAACCATGGTTATAGAGAAACGGGTCTAATTGCGACCTAAACTATAACTACACATACAAGCAAAAACATTTTTATAGCCTTCCGCTCTCCGTGTCTTCCATCCTCTAGACGATTATGGACTTAGTAAGCATGTTATGCTACAAAAACATATTAGTATATTCATATATACCCATTTTGAGCATTTCCCCGTAGACATTTTTATGCTACACAAACATAATTGCATATTAATATATGTACCCTAAACATATTTGAGCATTTCCCCGTAAGCATTTTATACTACATGAACATATTAGTATATTGATATATAAACTCGGTTTAATTTCAATCATTTATCTAAACAATGGACTAAACATATCTGCGTATACCTATTCTAGGGCATTACTACACAACCAGATTCTCCCAATCATGTTCCTACTCCAACATTTTATGTCCAAGACATTGTAACTGATTGCAATGGTCTTTCCTATTTTCCAAGACATTGTATTATACAATGGTCTTAATCATTTCTCAAATGTTTTGAGTCACACAATGGTTTAACCTACTTCCCAGACATTGTGAATTGCACAATGGTCTAACCTACTTCCGAGACATTGTGTTTTGCGCAATGGTCTCTAGAATCATTTCATCACATCATCAATATCATTTCATATGACATCAAAAACCCATCACAATCTATCGATTTCTAAATAGAATATGAGATTTCTAAAGGATAAACTAATCCATCACCTACGAAAGCTGAAGTTCAGCTCTACATTCATCAAAGTTTTCTTATGAAACCTTCAGTATTAAAAGCTCGTGATCCTGGCCAAGTATGGACTGTTACTTAAAACTTCCTTTCCACACACATACCTACCCGTACTATCTTCTATGCGATGGAATGTGAAAACATGGGTTACAAGTCTTGTATGGGCGGGACATGCAGCTGAAGGGTTTGACATCGCCTTTGTTTAGTGGACAGTTTCCCGAAAGCAACGGACATATCACAAGTATACCTAATTTAGGTATTTGAAAATTTTATCGAACCTTGGCTAAATTTAGACTAGTCACCTATATTTAACCTAGGGACAGTGGAATATAGTCTGACTAACTATATTCGACTTAAAATTTTCAAATACTGAGAGTAGTTGTACTAGGGTTATGTTTAGGTTGATTTCCTACTTGAACTCGATAAACCACCAGAATACATTAAAACGATCTAGAGACACGATAGTGCCTTACCACTCAGCGAAATCTTAACACCTTATTTGTATTATCTAATTTCATTCTAGAAAGTTTTCATTTATAAGATAATCCGAACTACTATCTTGGGATAGTTATCAATTCCTCTCTTCATCCCATAGAAGTACTATCCTGTTTAGGTCCTAAGGATACCATTCCATCATAAACCTTTAAAATCTCTTAAGATTTTCAAAGCAAACTCAACATCTATACCTAAGAATATTAAGGTTAAGCATACACTACACACTTTTGTTCATCAACATATCACATCATTATCTTCACAACCGTTACAACCACAAGCTCATTAACAGATCTTAATGCACTTTTAAAGCTCAAATCATCCTTAGTTACACCACAAGCACCCTCATCAGCTTCACAAGTTTGAATATTCATCTTGTACTTTTGGAACACCAGTATTATCTCGTAATACACTACCTTGTAACTCACCGGCTAATTGTGAATGTTGTGTTGGGAATTCTTAAGTAGGATGATTTGTAATTATTTGTTGCTTTGTCTTGTTTCTATTTCTAAGTCTGGAATTACATCTAGTTGTGATCATTGTTCGGTTTGATGCTTTGGTTTTTGTGTTTGTTGATTACAGGACAAGAAGATGATTTATATTTCTGGAGGGAAGCTTTCAATGATCATCTTCTTGGAGGTAGATTTAACCATGTTGTCACGTTATCCACGGTGAGCGAATCAGGGGAGTATTAGTTTCTTTCATTCTTATTTATCTACTTTTACATCTTTTATCTAGAACATTGGGGACAATGTTCGGTTTAAGTGTAGGGAGGGTATATTAGAAACTATTACTCCACTTGGTTTTTGTTTTGTTTAATAGTGAATGTGTAATAAAACTGAGAGAAATATTTGTTAGAGCAATTTTAGCACCAAATTTAAAATTTTTTGCAACATGTAGGAGTGAAACTTTAGTCTTAATAAGTGTCTCATGGATAGGAGTTGTATGACTAGCACAAAAAACCATACCACTCAAAAATTTCCACCCCAAATATGTGAGGTTCGCCCTTAGATCTTTAGGAAAAAGCATTCATTGTTGGTGCTTATGAGTGTACCGGTAGTATTTAGATTCTAGAACTTGTGATAGCGATGCATCCCGAGACCGCTAGTGAGACTACATTCGTGTAGTTAGGATTTACTACATGATAAGAGGCATTAGGATAACCCTTGTTCTACACCTGTAATATAATTACATTGACTTCATAGGTCAAGTAATTCTCCCACACCTTTGCGTTGTACTCATTTTTAGTACACGATACCCCTAGTACACCCCTCCGAGCCTATCTTTTCGTTTCTAACTTTAAGCATTTTACTTAAAGGAAGAATTTGTTTACAATCCACCCCAATTGTGCAACCAAATCGCCTTAGCCTTCCTTGTATGCGCTCATCTTTAGTGCATTATTGTTAATTGTTTAAACCCTTTGTTAGTTGTCTAATTGATTACATGGTTGCTAAGTCGAGTCATATCTTGTACATATTGTTTTGGGACAATTGGGACTCATGGGTAAAGTACTTGTGTTATGGAGTAATGGGGAAGAACATCATATATTACCCCCATATGTGCATTAATATTTAAAAGTACTCCAAGTGTTTTGATTATCTTGTTTCGAGTCATTAGAATAGTTGATTATAAAGTATGTAAAAGCTCAAGTGTAGGGAGGAAACGAGCTCCCTTTGATGTATTATTTTGGATGGTAGAGTAAGAGTGTATGAAAAAAAAAAAAAAAAAAAAAAAAAAAAAAAAAAAATCGAAAAAAAAAGAGAAGAAAAAAAAAAAATAAAATAAAAGAGAAAAAGAAAAGAGAAAAACATACGGGCTACCATCCGTTTCTTTTATTTATGTTTAAGTCAAATAGTGTCTTGAAAATCCAAAAAGAGTCGTAGTTAGTTTAAGTTAAGTCGAGTCTTGGCTTAGCAACGCCTCATTGTACATGTAGTTAACTAAGACAATTGACTTGCCACCAGTAAAATATCCGTTTATCCAACAAAACCGTGTTTTCCATATCCCCTACACCTAACGTTATAACCCTTTAAAAGACCTCTTTGATAGTTTATCCTAGGTGCTTACGCCATGTGGTGGAGGTTTGATCCTTTCCCAAGCATATGGTAATCTATTTGCTATGACAGGTAGAAGAGTGATATTTCTCCATTTCCAATTATGACATATAAATTTTCAACACCTGAGAGATGAGAGTATCCAAATACTTAATGTGAGGTGCTAGTGTATAATTTCCGTGCTTGTTTTGACTAAGGTGGAACGATCATTTGTTGTAATTACTTTTATATTAGTGTTAAATGACCCCTAACTTATATTTTGATTGGTGGAAAAGCTCATTTGCTTGAGGACAAGCAAATCCCAAGTGTAGGGATATATGATGAGGCGAAAAATGATCCGTTTTTAGGGGGTCATTTAAGCCCGAATCCGACTTTATTTGATCAAATATTGCCCTAAATCGTTCCTTTTGTGATTTTAGGTGTTTGGAGAGTGAATTCTGGAAAAGAGGCTATTTTGGACGTTTTTGGAGCATAAAAGTGAAGAAAACGGCAAAGTATCAATTTTCCATGCTGGAAGTACTAGGTGACGGCGTCAAGAGTTAAACCCTGACGGCGTCAGACATGAAGAATAAAATACCGTAGGTGGTGACGGCGTCACACAGGCCGTCATAAGGAGATCAAGGCCGTCACATGTTAAAAACTTGCGCGCGAAGTAGCTGATATTGTTTTGGTCATAACTTTTGCATACGAACTCGGATTTAGGTGATTCAAAAGCCCACGCGAAGAGGACGAAGAGATCTACAATTTGGTGGAAAAATGGTCTTGACGGCGTCAAGAGTACGGGCTGACGCCGTCACGAAGGGCCGACAAAAAACATGCCTATAAATATAACTTCATAACTTCACTTTTTGTAAGCCCTAAACTCTAAAGTCGATTCCTGGGTTTAGGTGGGTGTTTTTCCAGCAACTTAGAGGGTTTCAATCACTCCATAAACATCATGTATTGGTTTGATGATTCTATCTCAACTATGTCTTTCATTATTCTTGTTGATTGTCCTTCTTTGATTATGTTTTGCTAATTCACCTTGTGTCTACTTATGATTATGTGAAACTTGTATATAATTGATTAGATCTCATTGATTTCTTGTTGATGTTGTGTCTATCTCCATCAATTAAGGTGTGACAACTTCAATAGATCTAGTTGGTTTAGTTTATAATCCTGTATTCCTATTGATTCTTGTTTTGATTGAATGATTTATATGTTAGGCTTAAGAAAACTGGCAGATCTCCAAATGGTAACATGCTTGAACGTCTTAAGAAACATGAACCGAGGCGTACTAGGTCTTTATTGGTTGTATTTAATGCATGAGCCACTGTTTACAATCCCTATAGTTGTGCTGGGTCATGGTGTAGGAGGAGATAAGAGCTCATAGAGTTGGGGAGTTATGTATGCCACCCCACGAATGGTATTAAGGAATACAACCCGTCAATTAAAACAAGGTTACAATTCAATAGGTAGGATTGGATAGCTAGCAAGGAGTAACATATCATGGGTAGACATGCTTCACTTATCTTGTAGAACCTTAGTTTAGTTTTCTTGTTAATTAGTTTAATTAGTAGCTTTTGGGTTAGTTGATTAGCAACTAATTCCGCCCACACTCCCAATACCCGAGATTTTTACTTGCTTTTCATAAAATATAAAAACATAAAAAGAATCATCCTTCACCTTTAGACCTAGTTAGATTAATTTCAATCCTAACGACACTATTCCTAGCTGAACGATCAATCCCCCGGTACTTGTCACTATACTATACTACAACGATCAGGTACACTGCCTGGTGGGGGTTGTAAGCTTCTCGAGATCCCTCGAGAGGTAAAGCAAGGTGCGATTCCCACGCATCAAGTTTTTGGCGCCGCAGCCCGGGGAATAGTTATTGTTTAGGTTGAATTTGATTTTTATTAGGTCTACTCATTAGATTCCTTTTTAGTGAGATTTTTATTTTCTTTGTATTAGCTTTCTCGTAGTCTATCTTTTCTTTGTGTATTTGTTCGTAGAAACCTTTCCATTGACTCTTCCGTTCACCACTATGGAGAACGGGAATCCACCATACTACCGACCACGAAACCCATTCACTCCTAATGACATCTTGATGTTCAAACAATATCGAGATGAACCTATTTATGATGCATGGACTCGTTTTAAAAATTTACTACGAATAGTCCCTCATCATGGTTTCAATCTATGGTACCTAAATCAAATCTTTTACTATAGTGTCCACCCGTATGACCAAAGGTACATTGACGATTTTACCAACGGGGACCTTAGGGAATTAAATGCTGAAGAAGCATGGGATGCCATAGAAGATTGTGCCCAATATTATTATAGAGTAGACAACCCGACAAACAATATCACAAATCAATCAATAACAAGTTTGAAGGAGCAAACAGGAAGTTTGTCTGGGGATGATTACTCAGGGATACCTGCGTGGATGTCACCTAAAATCATAGTACAAAACAAACACATAGGTAATCTAGGTACAATGGAGGATGAGGTGGATAATCCAAGCCCACAAAGTACCCCACAAGTCCTACCATCATTTGAGGCACATACAACGCCCGTGACTTACCCGGAAGAAATAGAAGAGACTATAGGAACCCCAATTGAGGTAGAACCCTTGGACCAAGCACCACTAGAGGATATAGGTTTGAACACTTGTAGTGATAACCTTACTCCTAGTTCTAGGGAATTTCCTAATGTTGATGAACCGGAACCTCAACCTTTACACAACTTTCCATCCTTAGATTTATTTCTAGGAGACAAAAGAGGAACCGACCCACCCATCAACCTATATTATCCGGGTAGTTTTAGGATGAAGGAAGCCATTCACTCACCCCCTTCACCTCACGTGGCATATTTCCACCCTAAGGGTGTGTATCACTACTTCCACCCACACTTAATCCTAAGTGTAGGGAAAACCTCCCCTATTTCCATTAAATAAGGGTAGAGTCAGGCTCGTGACTCGAACAAAAACAAGCGCTTCTTGGGAGGCAACCCATGTTTTTAATTGTTTGATGTTTTTATTTTATTTGTTTGTTTGTGTCATATATGCTTAATCATAGTTGTTTAATTTTCATGTTTCGAATAATTTGTGAAAATGCTTTATTTTGTTTTTAACCTCGTCTTAATTGCATATAAAGGTATTTTACAAAAAGATAAGTGTAGGGAAATTTATATCTTGTTAAAAAGAACTAAATTCGAACATGAAAACTTTACAATTCATGATTAGCATATATTTTATCTTGTTTGTGTGTCAATAATTGTGGATATGTTTTATGAGTTCCTATTTGTGATTCATTCCACAAGTATCCTATCCTTTTGTTGCTTTGTCTTGTTTCTATTTCTATGTCTGGAATTACATCTAGTTGTGATCATTGTTCGGTTTGATGCTTTGGTTTTTGTGTTTGTTGATTACAGGACAAGAAGATGATTTATATTTCTGGAGGGAAGCTTTCAATGATCATCTTCTTGGAGGTAGATTTAACCATGTTGTCACGTTATCCACGGTGAACGAATCAGGGGAGTATTAGTTTCTTTCATTCTTATTTATCTACTTTTACATCTTTTATCTAGAACATTGGGGACAATGTTCGGTTTAAGTGTAGGGAGGGTACATTAGAAACTATTACTCCACTTGGTTTTTGTTTTGTTTAATAGTGAATGTGTAATAAAACTGAGAGAAATATTTGTTAGAGCAATTTTAGCACCAAATTTAAAATTTTTTGCAACATGTAGGAGTGAAACTTTAGTCTTAATAAGCGTCTCATGGATAGGAGTTGTATGACTAGCACAAAAAACCATACCACTCAAAAATTTCCACCCCAAATATGTGAGGTTCGCCCTTAGATCTTTAGGAAAAAGCATTCATTGTTGGTGCTTATGAGTGTACCGGTAGTATTTAGATTCTAGAACTTGTGATAGCGATGCATCCCGAGACCGCTAGTGAGACTACATTCGTGTAGTTAGGATTTACTACATGATAAGAGGCATTAGGATAACCCTTGTTCTACACCTGTAATATAATTACATTGACTTCATAGGTCAAGTAATTCTCCCACACCTTTGCGTTGTACTCATTTTTAGTACACGATACCCCTAGTACACCCCTCCGAGCCTATCTTTTCGTTTCTAACTTTAAGCATTTTACTTAAAGGAAGAATTTGTTTAAAATCCACCCCAATTGTGCAACCAAATCGCCTTAGCCTTCCTTGTATGCGCTCATCTTTAGTGCATTATTGTTAATTGTTTAAACCCTTTGTTAGTTGTCTAATTGATTACATGGTTGCTAAGTCGAGTCATATCTTGTACATATTGTTTTGGGACAATTGGGACTCATGGGTAAAGTACTTGTGTTATGGAGTAATGGGGAAGAACATCATATATTACCCCCATATGTGCATTAATATTTAAAAGTACTCCAAGTGTTTTGATTATCTTGTTTCGAGTCATTAAAATAGTTGATTATAAAGTATGTAAAAGCTCAAGTGTAGGGAGGAAACGAGCTCCCTTTGATGTATTATTTTGGATGGTAGAGTAAGAGTGTATGAAAAAAAAAAAAAAAAAAAAAAAAAAAAAAATCGAAAAAAGAAAAGAAAAAAAAAAAAAAAAAAAAAAAAAAAAGAGAAAAAGAAAAGAGAAAAACATACGGGCTACCATCCGTTTCTTTTATTTATGTTTAAGTCAAATAGTGTCTTGAAAATCCAAAAAGAGTCGTAGTTAGTTTAAGTTAAGTCGAGTCTTGGCTTAGCAACGCCTCATTGTACATGTAGTTAACTAAGACAATTGACTTGCCACCAGTAAAATATCCGTTTATCCAACAAAACCGTGTTTTCCATATCCCCTACACCTAACGTTATAACCCTTTAAAAGACCTCTTTGATAGTTTATCCTAGGTGCTTACGCCATGTGGTGGAGGTTTGATCCTTTCCCAAGCATATGGTAATCTATTTGCTATGACAGGTAGAAGAGTGATATTTCTCCATTTCCAATTATGACATATAAATTTTCAACACCTGAGAGATGAGACTATCCAAATACTTAATGTGAGGTGCTAGTGTATAATTTCCGTGCTTGTTTTGACTAAGGTGGAACGATCATTTGTTGTAATTACTTTTATATTAGTGTTAAATGACCCCTAACTTATATTTTGATTGGTGGAAAAGCTCATTTGCTTGAGGACAAGCAAATCCCAAGTGTAGGGATATATGATGAGGCGAAAAATGATCCGTTTTTAGGGGGTCATTTAAGCCCGAATCCGACTTTATTTGATCAAATATTGCCCTAAATCGTTCCTTTTGTGATTTTAGGTGTTTGGAGAGTGAATTCTGGAAAAGAGGCTATTTTGGACGTTTTTGGAGCATAAAAGTGAAGAAAACGGCAAAGTATCAATTTTCCATGCTGGAAGTACTAGGTGACGGCGTCAAGAGTTAAACCCTGACGGCGTCAGACATGAAGAATAAAATACCGTAGGTGGTGACGGCGTCACACAGGCCGTCATAAGGAGATCAAGGCCGTCACATGTTAAAAACTTGCGCGCGAAGTAGCTGATATTGTTTTGGTCATAACTTTTGCATACGAACTCGGATTTAGGTGATTCAAAAGCCCACGCGAAGAGGACGAAGAGATCTACAATTTGGTGGAAAAATGGTCTTGACGGCGTCAAGAGTACGGGCTGACGCCGTCACGAAGGGCCGACAGAAAACATGCCTATAAATATAACTTCATAACTTCACTTTTTGTAAGCCCTAAACCCTAAAGTGGATTCCTGGGTTTAGGTGGGTGTTTTTCCAGCAACTTAGAGGGTTTCAATCACTCCATAAACATCATGTATTGGTTTGATGATTCTATCTCAACTATGTCTTTCATTATTCTTGTTGATTGTCCTTCTTTGATTATGTTTTGCTAATTCACCTTGTGTCTACTTATGATTATGTGAAACTTGTATATAATTGATTAGATCTCATTGATTTCTTGTTGATGTTGTGTCTATCTCCATCAATTAAGGTGTGACAACTTCAATAGATCTAGTTGGTTTAGTTTATAATCCTTGTTTCCTATTGATTCTTGTTTTGATTGAATGATTTATATGTTAGGCTTAAGAAAACTGGCAGATCTCCAAATGGTAACATGCTTGAACGTCTTAAGAAACATGAACCGAGGCGTACTAGGTCTTTATTGGTTGTATTTAATGCATGAGCCACTGTTTACAATCCCTATAGTTGTGCTGGGTCATGGTGTAGGAGGAGATAAGAGCTCATAGAGTTGGGGAGTTATGTATGCCACCCCACGAATGGTATTAAGGAATACAACCTGTCAATTAAAACAAGGTTACAATTCAATAGGTAGGATTGGATAGCTAGCAAGGAGTAACATATCATGGGTAGACATGCTTCACTTATCTTGTAGAACCTTAGTTTAGTTTTCTTGTTAATTAGTTTAATTAGTAGCTTTTGGGTTAGTTGATTAGCAACTAATTCCGCCCACACTCCCAATACCCGAGATTTTTACTTGCTTTTCATAAAATATAAAAACATAAAAAGAATCATCCTTCACCTTTAGACCTAGTTAGATTAATTTCAATCCTAACGACACTATTCCTAGCTGAACGATCAATCCCCCGGTACTTGTCACTATACTATACTACAACGATCAGGTATACTGCCTGGTGGGGGTTGTAAGCTTCTCGAGATCCCTCGAGAGGTAAAGCAAGGTGCGATTCCCACGCATCAGGAGTATTTTGACAAGTTTAATCATTCCTATAAGTTTCGTATTTTTACGATACCCGGTTTTACGTTTTGTGGCTTAACAGCTTACAATTAGCGATTAACGGAACCAAAACACACTCCGTAAAAGCAAGATAACATCAAAAATCATACCTAGTCATCCAAGATAAGCTATGCACGAAATTTTTGAGCAAGTCACAAGCCTTGTTGGCTTGTGATGAAGCCTTGATCATTTAGGATGGTTACATGTGTAAAACTTGCTATGTAAGCTTTGAAAAAGTCTTGCAAACTAACCTCCTCATTTTAGTATACAAGGCAACTCATTCCTCACTTAGTTTCTCATCAAAAATCTGGAAACACTCAATTATTATAGCAATTCATCCTTTGATTTCCAAGTTGCAAGAATCAAGAGCAATATCAACACATAAACCCTAGTTAGCTTTTGATTCATTAAACTACATCAAAACCCTAGAAATTCTTGGTGATTCTCTTGAGTTTAAATCCACTCAAGTCACCTAAATCCTCATCACAAATCCTTCAAGAATACAAGAGTAGAAAGATTGCTTGAAGTGAAATAGGGTGAAGCTAAAGTCTATCAAAGTCCTTTTCCTTACATGCTACTTACCTTTCTTTGTAGAAAGCCAAAGTTGTAAGCAAACTCTAATACACTTCCTTGCTTAAATATCATAATCATGTTATTTACATATCATTTATGCTATATTATGTCTTGTATTCATGTCCATGATGTATAAAAATGAGTAAAACAAGTCATTACAAATGATTGTTAAGATAAGTTATTTAAACAAGTAAACTAACGACTTTCTTGGTATAATCTGATCAAAATGGTAAAATTATGATATTGGATCATTACATATTGTAGTAGAGGACTTAACAAGGAAACCATAGCAATTTTAACCACCTAAAACAAGTATACGAGTCAAAAGATATGACCATTTGAAGTTACCAAAACTTTGCGGCAAAGCTGCCAAATAGCTTCTGTTACAGAAACATAAAACATGCAAAAAGAGGCCTTTCTAGTCCGTTTCATGAAGAAGTTAAAGCACGAAAGTTGGCCGGAATCATGTTTTCTTCAAAAACTCAAGAGCACGTCTCCAGAAAACCAATAACGAATGAGATTTTTCTCAGTTTCTTAACAGCTATTTACATATATAAGTCACTATATAATGGTTATGTTTAAAAAAGAACAAGAGGTCTTATGACCTAGAATCAAGACCACAACCATGGCTAGAGCCAAGGTTGAGTCTCAAGACCATGGAACAATGACCAAAGGTCATGGCAAGGCCATGAACTAAATGACCATATCAACATACCAAGGTGAAAACATGAGCTAACAACCATATAAACTTACCAAGGCAAATACATGAACTAGGGAAGTTGGCGATAACTTGAACATACAATTTGGATCTACTTCATCTAAAAGAACCATGAGATATAAGTTATAAGAAACTTACCCTAATAACAATCTTCATGTAAAGATAAACTTTCCTAAGTTTATTCAAATATCGGACATGTAACTTTTTGGATCAAAACTTATATATATATATATATATATATATATATATACACTTTATCAACTACTACAATAGTAGGGAGCCTCATGTGAGGAGTTCATTATGTAAGCCGTCGAGATGAGTTGTGGATTTACGAATTAAAGTGTCCTGGCTCCTCGAACGTTTACTACATGTCTTCTGAATTATGTCGGCCCGAACGGTAGTAAACGATATATAAACTATACATGTTTCATGAATTATTTCTTTTCAAAGACTTACACTATACATCATACCACATCATGGACTAAGTGCAAGACATATATATTGGCATGTTTATGTTTCCTTAGACATTATTCCAAACCTAAGTTACAACAATTATTCTAGGTTGCTCATAGAAGTTCTTACGGCATATCCATCATTCTCATTATACATCATCCAACTCAAGGTGAGTTCATAGCCCCACTTTACATTACTTCAATGTTTTACAAACCCTTGGGGGGAATACATGCTATTTTTAACCGAGCACAATGTTTTTAAATTGTATGCTTGCCTGATTGTTTTATTATCACTAAGTACCATCCTTGCCAAACCGAGATCCCTTATTATGAACCATTTAATCACTAGAAATAGTGAGCGCGAATATTGTGAATAGGCCTATTGGGATTGACGAATCCCATTTGTTTTGACTAAGTTCAAACAAATGCATTAATATTTGAGACATTAGGTATGACGGCAAAGTACCTACCGGGATAAATCTGCCGATCGATATTGGTACACGTTAACGTTTTGGTGTCATAAGCTTAGTGAATTAATAACCTTTCCGGGCATATAACAACGTAGCCCATCTTTGTTTTCTAACTATGAGTGTGAGTCTATAGCTCACACTACGATCATTGTGTTCAACGATTTAACTACCAACATATTGTGTTCAAACATTAAACAAACTCTATGAATATCACTCAACCTTTGTGTTGACCTCTCAAGCATGTATATCAGGTTCATGACGATCAAGGATGGCACGGATACTCAAGAGGGCTATAAATTTTATTATCATTCAAAAACTCATTTAATGTAAATTGTAAACATGGAACCATTTGGGACCTCATTTTGTAATCTCTGATATTTATACAATTTGAATGATAAATCTTTTAAAACGACTCAATTGGAGTTCGTTTTCTATTATTGTGACTATGTTGCCATCGAGTAACACCAAGTTTGAATTCCGCTGTATCCATGAATTGGGGGTGTTACATGATGCCCGTTGGATGCTTGGATTGGAGGCTCGGCTATGGCACCTGGTTATGGATCTATTTTTCTAAAACTCTGATAAATTATTGTGGACCTACGTTTATTTCTTTTGGGCCTTACTTTGGATAATTCTTGGGATAAATGTAAACTTTAAAACCCGTTTTGGTTGTGTTTTTCTTATGTTTACTTTATCTCGTTCTTTCATGACTTTGAATGGATACCAATCCCCGTAGCACCCCGAAAGCTTGTTGAGTCTTCCGCTGTATCAAATTTTAGGGGTGTTACAGATTGGTGTTACAGATTTGTCTATAAATAGGGATTATTAGCATTAGTTTTCTTTATACCTTTTGAATAATAGTTTTGTACCTTTGGAATTTGTTGTTTGGTATCTTTTGAATTAGTTTTTGGTTTGGTAACTTTGAATTTGATTTTGTATTTGGTTTAGTAATTTGGAATAAAACTTCCGCTTTGTTTGTTTGAATTTGTTTGTTTGTTTTGTACTTTGAATTCTCAACAAGTGGTATCAAGAGTTAGGTTTGATTAGCCATGAAGAAGAAGAAGAAAAAAAAAGAGTTCGATTGTTTTTGGTTTTGAAGAATCGGTTGGGATTTTAGTTTTAAAGGGTTCGTTTGGTTTTTTGAGATACAATTGTTTTTTGTCAATTTGGAATAATTAGTTTGCGCCTTTGCAGACGACATCAACAATCGTTTTGGATATAACAGATTTGGTGAATTTTGTTTTTGAATTTGGGCTTTTGGACTTGAATTGGGCCTCCGGAGTTTAACGGAGAATTTGTTTTGGAATTAATCTTTTGGTTTGGTCAAATACTTTAGGCTTTTGGAATCTGACGTTAGCATTTTTTTGTTACTAGTATTTGTTTGAATTTGTTTCCTTTGGGTTGTATTTGAATTTCGACCGTAATTCTTATCGTTATAAGTGGGTCTTTAGAATTATTATCAAGTATTATATTTGGGGTATTTGGATTGTAGTAGCCCGTTCGTCAAGTTATTTATTAACTTGAATTTATTTAATACTTGGATAATAAGTTTGAAGTTGGACCGTAATACTTATTGATAAGTGGGTCATTAGAAGTTGAATTTGATATTTCGGTCGTAATTCTTATTATATAAGTGGACCATTAGAATTTGAATTTGGTATTTCAAATTTGAAGACCGATTTGGTGTTTGAATACTTGGTTCAAGTCGTTTGGAATTTGTTCGATCGTTTGGAATTTATTAGTTTGAAAATTTGGATCTTCGTTTGTCGGTCTTTTGAAGATGGTTGCCTGATTTGATAATCTTTGTTGAAGATCGTTTGAGCCGATTTTTTGTTTGGTTAACCGTTTTGAATTTGTTGGTTAACATTTGATTGTTCACTTTGAAGTTATGGCGTTTGCTTTGGATAGAATTTGTTTTAGGTTGCTTTTGGAAATCGATCGTTTTATTTGAATTTGGCTAGTATCACTAGCATTTGAAACTTTGAATTTGATTTGAAGCAGGTGTAGGAGTTTAAGTCACGGTGGAAATTGTTAGAATATAAATTAAACTCTAAGGCCTTTTGGTAAATTTTTGACTTGTTCTAAAAGTATGATTTCGTATTTGGAAACTTTCTTATGACGGTTAGATTTGCTTATAAATAAAGATTATTAGCATTAGTTTTTTTTTTTTTTATACATTTTGAATAATATTTTGGTACCTTTGGAATTTGTTGTTTGGTACCTTTTGAATTAGTTTTTGGTTTGGTATCTTTGAATTTGATTTTGTATTTGGTTTGATAATTTGGAATAAAGCTTGTTCGAATTTGTTTGTTTGTTTCGTACTTTGAATTACCAACACACTTACTATATATTACAAACACAACTCGCTCATTGTACTCGTTATGTTAGCACAAAATGACAAGAGTAAATTGCATAAATCGTCCCTAAACTTTGGCTAGATTGCATGTTTCGTCCCAACCATTACGAAAGTGCAGAAATCGCCCCTGTGGAAAACCTTTGAGCAAATTTTCGTCCCTAAACTTTGGCAAGATTGCATATTTCGTCCCAACCAAATTGCATGTTTCGTCCCAACCATTACGAAAGTGCAGAAATCGTCCCTGTGGAAAACCTTTGAGCAAATTTTCGTCCCTAAACTTTGGCAAGATTGCATATTTCGTCCCAACCAAATTGCATGTTTCGTCCCAATCAGGGTCGAAAATTTACTCAAAGGTTTTCCACAGGGACGATTTCTGCACTTTCGAAATGGTTGGGACGAAACTTGCAATCTGGCCAAAGTTTAGGGACGATTTATGCAATTTACTCAAATGACAAGTTGGTTAGAAACTTTAATTTTGTGGATTGGAATTCCCACCAATGACTTTTTTAGCTAGTGTTCCCAATTTAGTCATGTGCTAATGTGCGATCGTGCGATCCCACCAGTTTCTTGCCAAGTGTCCATGTAAAGGAGATAAATACCAATTATTGGAGGCCCACCCACTAGCACTTGTCCCCCCACGTGTTTATAAACAAATGTGCGATTTGGATTGTGCTAATATGCGAATTTCGGCCCCCCACGTGACCAACTTTCTTGGAAAAGAACACAAGATCTTACAAAAGATATTATTCGTACTTTTACAAATTACAAAATTTTAATAAAATAAAGACTTTAACCCTTTGACTTTTAATACAAAAATTAAAAAACAAACAAACACAATCTTAAACCGATCATATACACCGGATCATTAAAATTAAAAAACACACCTAAATAAACACACACACAAAATCAAATCAAGCGTTCTTGTCCTAAAATCATAAATTGTGATTGGATCTGTGTTTATCTCGTGGTGCAATGGCTCCTAGAATTCACGTAAGTTGCTTATTTGATTATTCGTTGTTTATCTCGTTAAAAATGATTATTCAATTACGATAAGAGGATTATTGGATTTTTTGATTCGGTTTTAGTTAGTCAGATAATGTAACACCCCCAATTCATGGATGCAGCGGAATTCGAACTGGGTGTTACTTGACGGCACAATAGTCACAATAATAGAAAACGACCTCTAACCGAGTCGTATTAAAAAGATTTATCATTCAAATTATATAAATATCAGAGGTTACAAAATGAGGTCCCAATTGGTTCAATGTTTACAAATCACATTAAGTGAGTTTTTGAATGATAATAAAATTTATAGCCCTCTTGAGTATCCGTGCCCTTCCGTGCCATCCTTGATCGTCATGAACCTGAAATACATGCTTGAGAGGTCAACACAAAGGTTGAGTAATATTCATAGAGTTTGTTTAATGTTTGAACACAATATGATGGTAGTGTGAGCTATAGACTCACACCAATGTTTGGAAAACAAAATAGGCAGGCTACGTTATTATACGCCCATAAAATGTATTATACACTAAGCTTATGACACCAAAACCTTAACGTGTACCAATAACGATCGGCAGATTTATCCCGGTAGGTACTTTGCTAACATACCTAAATCTCAAATATTAGTGCATTTGTTTGAACTTAGTCAATACAAATAGGATTCGTCAATCCCAATAGGCCTATTCACAATATTCGCGCTCACTATTGCTAGTGATTAAATGGTTCATAATAAGGAATCTCGGTTTAGCAAGGCTGGTACTTAGTGATAATAAAACAATCAGGCAAGCATACAATTTAAAAACATTGTGCTCGGTTAAAAATAGCATGTATTCCCCCCAAGGGTTTGTAAAACAATTAAGTAATGGAAAGTGGGGCTATGAACTCACCTTAAGTAAGATAGCAAGTAATGAATGTAACGGTTGAATCGTGAAGGTTTCTACGAGCAACCTATAATAGAATGTTGCGACTTAGGATCGGAGTGAAGAATATGAAGTAGTGCCTATATATATACCTTGCATTTAGTCCATGATGTGGTATGATGTATATTGTAAGTCTTTGAAAGAAAAGGTTTATGAACATGTATGTTTTGTATATCGTTTACTACCGTTCGGGCCGACATAATTCAGAAGTCATGTTAGTAAGCGTTCGAGGAGCCAGGACACTTTAACTCGTAAATCCACAACTCAACTCGACGGCTTACATAATGAACTCCTCACATGAGGCTCACTACTATTGTAGTAGTTGATAAAATATATAGATATAAGTTTTGAACCAAAAAGTTACATGTCCGATATTTGGATAAACTTAGGAAAGTTTATTAGTACATGAAGATTGTTATTAGGGTATGTTTCATAAGTCTTGTATGACCATTTTCTCTTGGTAAAATCTCATGGTTCCCTTTTAAGTGAAGTAGATCCAAATTGCTTGTTCAAGTTATCGCCTAATTCATTGTTTCATGTTTACGCCTATGTAAGTTGGTATGGTCATTTCGTCATGGCCTAGCCACGACCTTTGGTCCTTGTTCCAAGGTCATGAGACTCAACGTTGGCTCTAGCCATGGTGGTGGTCTTGTTTATAGGTCATAAGACCTCTTGTTCCTTTTAAAGTATAACCAATATATAGTGACTTGTATATATGTAATTAGCTGTTAAGAAACTGAGAAATATCTCACTCAGAAGGAGTTTTCAAGGCTCGAGCCTCTTTGTTCCTGAATGAAAACGTGATTCCGGACAACTTTCGTGTTTTAACTTTTTCATGAATCGGACCAGAAAGGCCTCTTTTTGCGTGTTTTAGGTTCTGTCACAGAAACTTTTAGGCAGTTTTGCCGGAAATCTTTGGTAACTTCAAATGGGCATAAATTTTGACTCGTATACTCTTTTTAGGTGGTTCAAATTGCTATGGTTTCCTTGTTAAGTCCTCTACTGTAATATGTAATAATCCAATAATAAATTTTTACCATTTTGATCAGGTTTTACCAAGAAATTCACTAGTTTGCTTGTTTTAGTAACTTATCTTAACAATCAAGTACAACAACATGTTTTAGTCATTTTTATACACCATGGACATTCATACAAGATATAATATAGCAAGAATAACATGTAAATGATATGAACATGAGAAATTAACAAGAAGCATGTTAGGTTTAGGCTTACAACTTTTGGCTTTCTAATTAAAGAAAGGAGTAACAAGTAAGGAAATGGACTTTGATAGACTTGCTTCAACCCTTTTCACTTCATGCAACCTTTCTACCCTTGGTATTCTTGAAAGAGATGTAATGAAAGTTGAGGTGAATTGAGTGGATTTAAACTCAAGAGAAATCACCAAGTATTCTAGGGTTTGGAAGATTTTTGGTAACTTATGATCAAACTAGGGTTTCTACTTGAAGAAGCACTTGAACCTTGCAAGAAATTAGAAGGAAATAAAGCTAAGGATGGGGTGTTTTGGTGTTGGTGATGGACGGCACAAGGAAGGGGGGGAGGGGGGTATTTATAGTTCCATGAGGAGGTTAGTTACTTAAGATATTTTAGCCAAAAATACACATGTAAACATCCTAGGCCAAGTGATACAAGATCAAGCTACCTCAAGGGTGACTCCCCCCCCTAATGGCGGTTCAACATGGATAAGGGGGGTGAGGTGTGCCTTGGATGATAATATCTAGATATTTGCTAGTTTTTGACTCCGGGAAATGCCAACCGTAAATGATTAGGCCTCAAAACGTAAAACCGGGTGTCGTAAAATTATGAAACTTTAAAATATTGTTAGACATGTCCATATGTCCCATAATAAAATATAAAATGGGTGGTAGGTTCCATTTGGGTGGTAAACCCTGCTAAAAACTGGAAACACGGGTCGAAAACGCGTAATACGTAAAATGTACGAATATTGCGTAAAATTGAGAAAAGTAAAATGTTACTTTTCTAATATATTATAAATGATTTAAAATGACATATAATGTCTAGACTGGGCTCAGTCTAGTGTCGGTTGGTATTAAATGTCTTTTAGACATCAAACCGTAAGCCTAAAAATCACGAAATGACTTATAACATCAAGGGATGATTTTTGGTCAATGGAGGAGGGAAAAATATGTTGACTTATTCTAATAAGTTGAAAACTCAAATCGTCTTAGAAACGCGGTGCAGGTATAGGCTAGGGTTACGGCTGAGTAAAAACGCGTAAAACTGAAAATTCCAGTTTTTCACGGCCGAGGTTTATTCTGGTCATATTTTTCTCAGTCATGATTTATTCTCAAATAAATCATGAGTGTGTTAAACATTTTTCTGATGTGGGGTCACCTGACGAGATCAAATTTCGTTGTGCGTGGAATTTCTGAATGACATTTTACCCTAAAACGGGTAATTCCTTAATAACTTTCACGAAAATGATCTGACGAATGTCAAACATTCAATTTGCCGTGGAAATGATTTATCACTCGAGAATATCAAATAAAAATCAACTTTCGGGAAAATTTCAGGAAAAATGAATAGTAAAAGTGAATAGTGAAATTTTTCGGGAATAGTAATTATCCTGAAAATGTGAATTGTTACAGTCTCTACCCCTTACGGGGAACTTCGTCCCGAAGTTCTATGTGTGTTATACGTTGGAGTGGTGTCGATGAAGAGGTGTGGTTACTTATGAGAAGTTTGTTTCTAAGAAAACATACGGGTGACAGCTCCCAGCATAACATGATCCCTCCTGAATTAGACATAGGTGATCAGGCTATGTATAATTTAGGACCGATAATGTGATGTTCGGTTTAGTTACGTAGTATTGTTTTTCCTAAAAGTTTTAGATGGTATTCAATTTTGTAAAGCTGATGAGAGTGCTTATGGTGTAACTAAGGATGATTTGAGCTTTAAAAGTGCATCAAGATCAGAAAGTGAGCTTGTGGGATTAAGGGTTGTGAAGATGATGATGGTGAGAAGGTTAAGAAGGTTTGTGTTCTTCATTTTGGTATGTTGAGATTTAGTGGTTTGTGATGAAAGTTGGAAATGAAGGCATGATATTGATTTATAGGGTGGTATCAACGAAGTGATTTTTCTAAGATGGTGGTAGAATATCTTGGAGTAACATGATGTGAAACAATAAAGTGATAACAAAATAGTTTGAAGTAAAATTTGTTGAATGGTTTATAAGATAACTGGGTAAATCTTATAGAATGGTAATAGTCTACTAAACAATCAAATTGGTTTGGAGATAGAAAGTACAATAGATGAGAATTATCACAAAGAGTTGTTTATTGAACAGTAAATATTCTTAAGTCATAAAACTCCCATTACTAGGGATGACATACACGTAGTACAACATAGTGCATAAATAAATATGACTGCTAAGTTCTAAACTTCATTGTTCTGCAGTGTTGTTGAGATTTTGATAAGCTTCTTCTTCTCTTATCATATATGCTTTCCATTGGATGTCTTCAACTTGTTGGCCTTGGCTTTTGGGGACATCTGTTCCTGTAATGACCACATTCTCCACACCCGAAGCATATAACTATTGGTTGTGCGTTGCTACCGGTAGCTACAGTCTTGGCTCTACAATTCTGGGCGAGGTGTCCAGTGTTTTGACAGTTGCGACAATTAGCCGGGCAAGGACCAGAGTGATGGAATTTACACTCATTGCATAGTGGAGCATTCCCGATATACCCTGTGCTTCTAATTGGTGCAGCCACATAAGCCGTTGCAGCCTCTTGTCTTTTGTTTTGCTGGTTATGATGGTTGTTGTTGTTGTTGTTGTTGTTGTTACTTCCATGGTTACCATCCCATGGTCGCTTGTTGTTGTTGGTTCTATTATTATTGTTGTTGGAGTTGTTGAAGTTTTGTCTTTGGGTTTCCGCTATCTGCACCACCTGATCCATGAGGCTGCGAGACATCCGCATAGCCTCATCAAGTGTTTTGGGACTAGACGTAATCATGTTCCCTTGTATGCTTGGTGGGAGTCCCCAGATATATTCTTCCAACAGTTTCTCATTTGTCGAAACCATCGTTGGGCATAGTTGTAACACCCCGAAAAATGGAACTGAAACAGCGGAAGACTAACGGGGTATTACTTCATAGATACATTGCCACGATCATAGAAAACGACAAATAAGAGTTGTTTTGAGAAAATTCGTTATCATTCTTTAAATCGTTAAATCAGAGTAGCCACAAAGGGATTTAAGGAAATTTAGAAATACATAATGGAAATGTCTTAAATAAACTTGAATGATAACATTTTTGAAGGAAATCCAAATGGGTGCCCTGTCTCCCACTCCGTGCCATAGATGCGAACTAGATACCTGAGATAAAACATGCTAAAAGGGTCAACACAAAGGTTGAGTGAATCCACAGTGTTTAAGTAATAATAGTTTGAACACAAGCCAAATGGTAATGAAATGGTAATAATGTAACATAGGATATTGCACTAAGCCTCATGACACGCAAACCTTAACATTGTACTGCTACCATAAGAACTATATAAGCTCTTAGGGGAAATAAGCCTACACATAATAATATGATGTAGGTAAATAGTGCCCTCGGATACTAGGAGGTTGCCAGGTTCCTTTGATATTCAAATATAGTGCATTCGGTTACCATTTCAGGCTAACATCAAATGGGGTGTCAACTGCCAATAGATCTATTCACTATATTCGCGTTCACTCGCAAGTGATTAATGGTTCATGAGATGAGGGACTTGTAGCAACGGCGTAACTTAGGCAATATCAATCAGGATAGCATACAGAAAAATACTTGTGTTCAGATTTATAGCATGTATCTCCCCAGGGGATTTGAAAACGTAGTAAAAAGTGGGACTATGAACTCACCTCAGCAAGTAGTAGTAATCCGAAATGCAATGTAGTTAAATAGTAGGTGATTGCTCCAACGCGTAACCTAAATTAGTATGACATTCTTAGTTTACAATTTATAAGTTCAAAACAATATGGTTGTTTTATGTGGCGTGGATTTAGTTTGAAAATAGTCTTTTAAATATTGGCTCATGGAAGGGTACCCGTACAAACTAGTCGAAGGACGAATAACAAAAGCGTAGACAAATTTGGCACGATAAAGAGAGACGAGATGGACGAAAAGTGGTGATAAGTGAAGTTGAATTAGGAGACGTTATTTAAATGAACATATGTGTTTGATGAAAACAAAAGTATATGTATTGGTTGATATAATAGTTTTACTAGTTACATTTGCATTAAAAATCATTTTTATACTACAACAATTTTAGAAAATGGAGCATAACTTAAGTATAAGTTTCTATTATATGTGGTGACTAAATGTCAAATTTAATCTCGTCTAATGATTTAAGTACCTTAGTTTTGAGCAACGTTACTTCATTTTATTTGTTGAAATTTATGCAAAACGGATTCTTTTGTTCATAACCAAGTATATATATATTTTTTTATTGTGTGTTACAAATATTATGGTCGAGTGAAGTAATCGAGTTGGTAACATTACGCATCTCGTTTATTCGTTGCAAACAACCACAGCAGGGCCTCAAGTATCATGGGCTGGTTTGATGTGGCGTGGGCCTGTGAGCGCTAAGGCCCAAGTCGATTGTAAAGTCCAACAGCCAAACAATCTAGTGTCACATTTTCAGGCTTCTTTTCTGGTGCATTTGCCGAGTGTTACTTGCATCAGAACATACACCGAACTTGTTGTGGAGCCGAGATAAGTCGCGGACACTAGGCCTCTCCTTTGAGTCGCAGTCGATACGATGAAGCATAAGCACAAGTCCTAACGAGACTAAGCTTTTAGGCTCTAGGATGAGACCTAATGAGACTAGTGTAGCACGTTGAATGTTAGTGTCAAGAAAACTAACTCCCCACAAGCAGGTCATCCCAAAACGATTCATACTCAGGTTCGAGAACGAAGTGAGAGCTTAGAAGGTTGAACAAAACCAGAGTTTTCAAACCAAAACACGCAAGTTTAACATACCCCAAGTGGGTCATTGTTGGCCAAAAATGATCAAACACTAAATACGACTCATGTCAAACGCAACAATAAACCGAGAAATTCAACTAGAGTTCAAGATCTAAGCCAAGAATAAACCACATCCTAAATGAGCCAATATAGTTTTATCACAGAAAACATGCCACGCACATAAGGTTGCAAACATCTTTACACAGCCGATTCATTATCAAACTCGATTCAACAAACATGAATAACAACATACAAAATATAACAAAGGGTACAATAATTGAAATGGAGACCTTACAACGAAAATCAATCCAAGGTGAGATAATATAGACAAGCAGATCCACCAAGCCGAATCCAAGCAGGAACCACCAATAAACCTTTGTGTGATTTTGGTTAGATGTGGCGTCTCCCCTGTGGATCGGTGGTGATTTTAAGAGGAATAAAAATGAATGTTTGACTCCTACTTTCCTTGAACCGATTTTTGATGCCATCCCTTAATGGAGAAAGATAGCAATCGTTCCTTTGTAATATGTGGAACCCGTGATTCCTCCTGGGTAGAAGAGAAGGCGTGAGGCCGACCCTAGTTTGACCAGCTCCAATTTTTGATGAAAGTGAAGCATCGATAGGGACTCAACATAGGTGTAGTGTTGAGAGAGTTTCCTTCACTAGGTTTTTGGGAAGTGAACAAAGATGTGAGAGTAGGGCTGTGAGGGGAGCGGCGGTTATACACCAAAGAAGGAGGTGTGGTTTTTGAGGGTGGGGATGCAGGAGGCGTGATATGCAGAAAGAGGGGAAGGGGAGGAGAAAAAAAATGGTTTTTATTTCAAAGATAAGGGAGTGGGGTTGTGCGGTGTAAAAAAAAAAAAAAAAAAAAAAAATGTATGTAACTTATTTTGTTTTATTTTTGTATTAGTGGGTCGAATGTGCTCCGTGTCCCGTTGAGCAAGACAGTAAACGCGGTGTCATGGTTGAGTAAACACGAGGTTATAATTCTGGATACGGTTATATGAACGTGTTATAAAGAGAATTTGTTGGTTCCGAAAATGGTTATAGAGTTTATGTCATACTAATATGGTGTCGGTACGCACATGGTTCCAATAATTTTAAATATGAGTTTATCATAATAATTAATCAAGGTTAAATTTCGTAGCACTAGAAATAAAATGAATGCAAGAGAGTATACTGTTGATACTGATCAAAATAGTTGTCACAACGTTTGGAAATTTTATACTTCAGGCTCACAATGATTTAAATATTTAGGGAAATTCACGGGTTGTTACAGTACCTATCCCTAATTCTGAATTTCGTCCCGGAATTCTTAGTCCGTGGTAGTTGTTGGGGTTGTTTCGGTGAACAGGTCGGGGTATTTTGCACGAATTCGGTCTTCACGTTCCCATGTGTAATCCGGTCCCCTATTAGAGTTCCAACGAACCTTGACTATAGGAATGCGGCTTTGTTTTAGTTGTTTCACATCTCGGTCCATGATTTCTACTGGTTCCTCTATAAACTTGAGTTTCTTGTCGAGTCGAAGTCCTTTGAATGGGATGACAAGAGTTTCTTCCGATAGACATTTTCTCAAATTTGACACATGAAATGTATTGTGCACCCTACTGAGCTCCTCAGGGAGTTCAAGTTTGTATGCTACTGGACCGACTCTTTCCAGTATCTTGAATGGTCCGACCTATCTAGGGTTGAGCTTCCCACGTTTCCCAAACCTAATCATTCCTTTCCAAGGGGATACCTTCAGCAGAACTTTATCCCCAACTTGAAATTCCATAGGCTTTCGCCTCACATCAGCATAGCTCTTTTGACGGTCCCGGGCAGCCTGCAAGCGCTGCCTGATCTGTACAATCTTCTCGGTGGTTTCATGAATAAGTTCGGGCCCTGAGAGTTGAACATCTCCAACTTCTGCCCAACACACTGGTGATCGGCACTTTCGTCCATAAAGTGCTTCAAATGGCGCTGCCTTGATGCTAGCGTGGTAGCTGTTGTTGTAGGAGAACTCCGCTAGTGGTAAGTGCTTATCCCATCCTTTCCCGAAATCGATCACACATGCTCGTAGCATGTCTTCTAGGGTCTGGATGGTTCTCTCACTTTGCCCATCAGTCTGTGGATGATACGCGGTACTCATATCCAACTGAGTACCCAAAGCTTTTTGCAATGACTGCCAAAAGCGTGACGTGAAACGGCTATCTCGATCCGAGATGATGGAAATTGGTACACCATGTCGCGAGACTATTTCCTTTACATATAATCGTGCCAGGATTTCCATGTCGTCAGTCTCCTTGATTGGTAAGAAGTGTGCGGACTTAGTAAGACGGTCCACAATAACCCATATGGTGTCGTATCCTCCCGATGTCTTAGGTAGTTTTGTGATGAAATCCATTGTGATCCTCTCCCATTTCCACATTGGAATTTCGGGTTGTATCAATAGGCCGGACGGTTTTTGGTGCTCAGTTTTTACTCGTGAGCATGTTAGGCATTTCCCGACATAGTCGGCGATGTCAGCCTTCATGTTAGGCCACCAATAAAGCTTCCTGAGATCCTGGTACATCTTGTCGGAACCCGGGTGAATGGAGTATTTGGACTTATGAGACTCGTGCATGATAAGGTCACGAATCCCTCCATAGAGTGGAATCCAGCTTCGGTCCTTGGAGCATAACCTCCCGTCTGATTTCTTTATGAAACCATTCTCACTCTCAGGCATACCATAGATCTTCTCCTTGGGTCTATTTTCTTCTTTGAGGGCTTCAGTCTGAGCTTCTATGATCTTTGATGGTAACGGTGACCTGATTGTCATTCCCAAAGAGCGGACTCTAAGGGGTCTGATTCGCTCCTTTCTACTTAAGGCATCGGCTACGACATTTGCCTTTCCAGGGTGATAGCGAATCTCACAATCGTAGTCACTGAGTAACTCCAACCATCGGCGTTGTCTCATGTTCAATTCCTTCTGATCTAGAATATGTTGGAGACTCTTGTGATCTGTGTATACCGTACACTTGGTGCCATATAAGTAATGTCTCCACATTTTAAGAGCAAATACTACTGCTCCTAGTTCCAGGTCATGAGTGGTGTAGTTCTTCTCGTGAGTTTTGAGCTGTCTGGAAGCGTAGGCGATCACTTTACTTCTTTGCATCAATACGGCGCCTAAGCCTTGGTACGATGCATCGCAATATACTACGAAGTCTTCACTTCCTTCCGGTAGTGCTAAGATTGGAGCTTCACAAAGCTTTTGTTTCAAGAGTTGGAATGACGACTCTTGCTTCTCTCCCCAGTCAAACTTCTTCTTCTTTTGAGTTAGCTCTGTCAAAGGTTTGGAAATCTTTGAGAAACCTTCAATAAATCTCCGGTAGTACCCAGTAAGACCTAAGAATTGACGGATCTCCGTAGGACTTGTAGGAGACGTCCAATTCCTAACAGCTTCAACCTTTGCGGGGTCTACATGAATTCCTTTACTATCGATTACATGTCCCAGGAATTGTACTTTCTCAATCCAAAACTCACACTTGGAGAATTTCGCATACAACTTCTCCTCTTTGAGCAATTCTAGAAGGGTCTTCAAATGTTCCGAGTACTCCTTTTTACTTCGGGAGTAAATGAGGATATCATCAATGAATACAATTACAAACTTGTCCAAGTAGGGTTTGCACACTCGGTTCATTAGGTCCATAAACACTGCTGGTGCGTTAGTTAAGCCGAAGGGCATTACTTGGAATTCGTAGTGACCATATCGTGTCCTGAAAGCTGTCTTGGGGATGTCTTCTTCCCTAACTCTCAGTTGATGATACCCCGACCTTAGATCAATCTTCGAGTAAACGCTCGATCCTTGCAGCTGGTCAAACAAGTCGTCGATCCTGGGTAATGGATATCGATTCTTTACAGTAAGTTTATTCAACTCACGATAGTCAATACACATTCGGAAAGAGCCATCTTTCTTCTTGACGAATAATACTGGGGCTCCCCAGGGTGAAGAACTTGGCCAAATGAACCCTTTCTCCGACAACTCTTGCAATTGTTTAGACAATTCTTTCATCTCCGATGGCGCCAGCCGGTATGGGGCTCTAGCCACTGGCGCCGCTCCTGGTATTAAGTCAATCTGGAATTCTACCTGACGAACTGGGGGAAGACCAGGCAACTCCTCAGGAAATACCTCAAGGAAATCCTTTACTACCGGCACGTCTTCCGGGCGTTTTTCTTCCGACTTTTTCTCCGTCACTCGTGCCAAAAAGGCATAACATCCCCTATCGATATACTTCACTGTCTTGACGAATGATATGATGTTGAGGTGCGTTTTACTATGCTCGCCGTGAACGATTAAAGTGCTACCTTGAAACGGAATGTGGACGGCCTTCTCGTCACAAATGATCCTAGCATGGTTCTTAGATAACCAATCCATTCCTATGACTACATCGAAACTACCCAGCTTAACAGGCATAAGATCGATTTCAAAGGGCTGGTCGAGTAAGAGTAAGGTACAACCTCGTACTATGGTATTAGTGCTTTCAAGTTCTCCATTGGCTAATTCGATTTCGTAAGTAGTGTCTAACTGGGTTGGGGCGCGGTTAAGTAAAGATGCAAATGCTATGGAAACGAAACTTCTATCGGCTCCCGAATCAAATAAAACTTTAGCAAGGTGGTTATTGAGTGGAAACGTACCCGTGACTATATCTGGACCTTGCTGGTCATTCCCTTCTTCCATCACATAAGCCCGTCCACGAGCATTGTTGTTCTGGTTGGCAGTCAGTTTTGGGCACCGGTTCCTGTAATGCCCTTTCTCACCACATTCATGGCACACTACGGCCACTGGTTGCAAATTAGCGCCGGTGACCTTACAATCTCGAGTCTGGTGCCCGGTTCTTTGACACTTTCTACACTTGACATAACAGGGTCCATTGTGGTGCAGTTTGCATCTGGTACACATAGGAGCTAACCCAGCGTAGCCTTTAGTCCCTGTGGGTGCGGCAACATAAGCCCTGGCGGCTTCCTGTCGACGATTCTGCTGGTTGTGGTGATGGTTGCGGTTCTATTGGTAGTTCTGGTGATTGTAGCGGTTGTAGTTGTTATTGTTGTTGTTATTGGGAGGAGGGTTGTTGTTGTTGGAGTTGTGGTTGTTCCTTCGGTCATCAAATTTCCGTTTGTGACTGTTGTTGCCGAGGGTTTGGTTATGCTTAATCTCTCTCTCCAACAGTCTCTGAGCGAGTTCCATAGCCTCTTCCAGTGTTTGAGGTTTGGAAGCAGTGACATTCCCTTCTATGCTCCTAGGCAGACCCTCCACATACCTTTCCAGTAATTTCTCAAGGTTTGGCACTTTGGTGGGGCACAACACAGCTAATTCCTGAAACCTTCGATCATACGTTTTGATATCAACCCCTTTTACCACCAAGCGGTCAAACTCATCCTCCAGTTTTCTGATCTCTGTGCGAGTGCAGTACTTCCTTAACATCCTTTGCTTGAAGTCAGCCCAAGTGATTTGGTGAGCTTCCTCTATGCCCATGTTTTGTGCAGTAGTGTTCCACCAGGACAAAGCATCTTCTAGTAGTGTACCAGTAGCAAATGAGACCCTGTTTTCATTAGAGCACCCGCTCCTTGAGAACACTGTTTCAGAGCGCTCGAACCAACGAGTAAGTTCAGATACTCCTTCAGTCCCTTTGAAGTATGCAGGCTTGCAAGCCATAAAATCCTTGTAAGTACACTTGCGTGTCCCAGAAGTCTCGCCCTCTCCATTTGGCCTGTTCGTACTGCTGGAACGTGCCATGGCCGCAGCCTGCTCTCCTAATGCAGCTGCAATACCGTCAGCAATCAACTTTTGAACTGCAGCGGGAGTCATAGGAGTTGTGGGGGTTGCAGGGGTTGTTGTTGTTGTCTTCTTACGAGGAGCCATTCTTCAAAAAAAAATCACAATACACACTTGAGAATTTGGTACCAAGGTTAACACAATATAAAGAAATATTACAATCAATCCCATAACAGTCGAGGTTATAATGCTATTCAACCATACAATGAGTACATCATCACCAACACAACCATATCAATCATAATAAGTATCACGACATGCTTTGAAAAGAAATATAGTTTCACAACATACATGACATTCATAATGAGTCACAACATGGTGGTACATGAGAGTAATCATAACATAAGATCAAATACTAGAACAACATAAATCAATATCCATACAATACAATCATAACCAACACGAGGTTTTAATAATCTGATACATTGTTCAAATAACAAGATACAACATTATTAATGCCACATAGGGCAAGCTAGATGTCTCTGCATGCAGTGATATGTCATAGATCTATGGGGCTCCAGGTGCGCCTCCCAACCTCCTCTCCAAGTCTCGAATGATCCGAATCATCCCTAACATCTCTGCATCTCTCGCTCGCTCTCGAGCTCGCACCTCCTCAAGGGATACTCTGAGTGCATGGACTGTAGCAGTGGTAGCAGCTAGCTCCAGTGTCTGATGCTCCAGCATCTGCGGCGTAATCACTGAAATCTCTCGCTGATCCTGCATCTCATGACTCTGAACGTCCAGCCTGTGACCCATCTCAGTAACAGTATCCATGGTCTCCTCCAACTCAGTGCCCATCATCTGAAATACCTGCTCTAATGCCACCCTATGAACCACGAGGTTAGTCACCTCCTCCTCCATGTTCTCTACCCGCTCAAGAGAAATCTCCTCCACAACACCTACAATATCATCGATCCTATCCTCATGCCTCACTAGTCTAGCTGCTAGTAGTGGAACAGTGTGATGCACCTGCTCTCCGGTGACTGGTAGTACGGGTGTAGAACTCTCCCCAAGCTCAGACACTCTCGGGGGTCCCTCTATGAATCTCCAACCACGAATAGCCTCTGGCAGATATGACCAACTCTGGGCATCATCCCCATCATGGGTGTCGGGTGAGGGAACAGTCTCAGTGGCAACTGCTGGGGGTGTGGGAATAGGAGATGAAGTGGTAGGTGGTACAGGTACAGTAGTAGTCTGAGAGTAAAACACAGTAGGTGGCGGCATAGGTGGAAAAGTCTCAGTGGTGAATGTAGGTAGCATGTAGGGGGAGGCAGGGGTAAAGGTGATGTCGGTGAAGCTAGTGGTGATGGTGAGGATGGTGGTGATGGAGAAAGAGGTAGGGGTAGTGATATAGCAGCAGGTGGGGCAAGTGCTTGCTTACGAGCGGTGAAGCGAAGAGTAGGTCCATCTGGATGGTACTTGAACCTTTTTCCAAAAGGCTCAGGCTCATAAGGCTCAAGGACGCGCACACACTTGCGCCGGCGAGCCGGGGCAGGCGGTGGTGGGGGTGGAGTGGGTGTAGTAGTATCAACGGTATCTGAGTCAGATGACTCCCCATCAGTGTCAGACCCAGAGTGATGACTAGGGAGTGGGGTGGGGCAATCATCAGCTGCCAAGAACTGCTGAGACTGGAGGTACTGGTCCTGGAGGTACTGATCATAGGTCATAGGTCCAATGAGGGGACGGTAAAGTGGTCCATCAGCAAACGAATCATGGGGTGTTGGAGCGACTTCACCCTCCTCAAAGGGCTCCGTCTCTCCGGAAGCATTCCCGGAAGGGACATCAGAGGGGATAGCAGGAGAAACAGGTGAGGTGATATTAGACAGTATGATGGTAGGGGGTGATGCTAGAGGTGCGTCGTCACTGTCAGACAAGATAATAATCGGAGGCGACATAGTACTGTAACATCCCAGAATGATACAAGGTAAAATAAGCCAAAGTAAAAATAAGTAAAACGAGCCTTCTTAGTATAAGTAATGTTAAATATCTACTAGCCATGATATTTATAATTTATGCATCATCTGCTAAGCAAATCTCTATGCATGATACTCGTAAAGTGCAGGCACGGAGGGCACAGGGTAGTAAGGTGTAAAATAGTTCATTTTGAAACGTGGTTATAGTCCAGTGTTTTGAAAATACACTTGGTTCTCTATAACCATGGCTCTGATACCAATCTGTAACACCCCGAAAAATGGAACTGAAACAGTAGAAGACTAACGGGGTATTACTTCATAGATACATTGCCACGATCATAGAAAACGACAAATAAGAGTTGTTTTGAGAAAATTCGTTATCATTCTTTAAATCGTTAAATCAGAGTAGCCACAAAGGGATTTAAGGAAATTTAGAAATACATAATGGAAATGTCTTAAATAAACTTGAATGATAACATTTTTGAGGGAAATCCAAATGGGTGCCCTGTCTCCCACTCCGTGCCATAGATGCGAACTAGATACCTGAGATAAAACATGCTAAAAGGGTCAACACAAAGGTTGAGTGAATCCACAGTGTTTAAGTAATAATAGTTTGAACACAAGCCAAATGGTAATGAAATGGTAATAATGTAACATAGGATATTGCACTAAGCCTCATGACACGCAAACCTTAACATTGTACTGCTACCATAAGAACTATATAAGCTCTTAGGGGAAATAAGCCTACACATAATAATATGATGTAGGTAAATAGTGCCCTCGGAAACTAGGAGGTTGCCAGGTTCCTTTGATATTCAAATATAGTGCATTCGGTTACCATTTCAGGCTAACATCAAATGGGGCGTCAACTGCCAATAGATCTATTCACTATATTCGCGTTCACTCGCAAGTGATTAATGGTTCATGAGATGAGGGACTTGTAGCAACGGCGTAACTTAGGCAATATCAATCAGGATGGCATACAGAAAAATACTTGTGTTCAGATTTATAGCATGTATCTCCCCACGGGATTTGAAAACGTAGTAAAAAGTGGGACTATGAACTCACCTCAGCAAGTAGTAGTAATCCGAAATGCAATGTAGTTAAATAGTAGGTGATTGCTCCAACGCGTAACCTAAATTAGTATGACATTCTTAGTTTACAATTTATAAGTTCAAAACAATATGGTTGTTTTATGTGGCGTGGATTTAGTTTGAAAATAGTCTTTTAAATATTGGCTCATGGAAGGGTACCCGTACAAACTAGTCGAAGGACGAATAACAAAAGCGTAGACAAATTTGGCAGGATAAAGAGAGACGAGATGGACGAAAAGTGGTGATAAGTGAAGTTGAATTAGGAGACGTTACTTAAATGAACATATGTGTATGATGAAAACAAAAGTATATGTATTGGTTGATATAATAGTTTTACTAGTTACATTTGCATTAAAAATCATTTTTATACTACAACAATTTTAGAAAATGGAGCATAACTTAAGTATAAGTTTCTATTATATGTGGTGACTAAATGTCAAATTTAATCTCGTCTAATGATTTAAGTACCTTAGTTTTGAGCAACGTTACTTCATTTTATTTGTTGAAATTTATGCAAAACGGATTCTTTTGTTCATAACCAAGTATATATATATTTTTTTATTGTGTGTTACAAATATTATGGTCGAGTGAAGTAATCGAGTTGGTAACATTACGCATCTCGTTTATTCGTTGCAAACAACCACAGCAGGGTCTCAAGTATCATGGGCTGGTTTGATGTGGCGTGGGCCTGTGAGCGCTAAGGCCCAAGTCGATTGTAAAGTCCAACAGCCAAACAATCTAGTGTCACATTTTCAGGCTTCTTTTCTGGTGCATTTGCCGAGTGTTACTTGCATCAGAACATACACCGAACTTGTTGTGGAGCCGAGATAAGTCGCGGGCACTAGGCCTCTCCTTTGAGTCGCAGTCGATACGATGAAGCATAACCACAAGTCCTAACGAGACTAAGCTTTTAGGCTCTAGGATGAGACCTAACGAGACTAGTGTAGCACGTTGAATGTTAGTGTCAAGAAAACTAACTCCCCACAAGCAGGTCATCCCAAAACGATTCATACTCAGGTTCGAGAATGAAGTGAGAGCTTAGAAGGTCGAACAAAACCAGAGTTTTCAAACCAAAACACGCAAGTTTAACATACCCCAAGTGGGTCATTGTTGGCCAAAAATGATCAAACACTAAATACGACTCATGTCAAACGCAACAATAAACCGAGAAATTCAACTAGAGTTCAAGATCTAAGCCAAGAATAAACCACATCCTAAATGAGCCAATATAGTTTTATCACTGAAAACATGCCACGCACATAAGGTTGCAAACATCTTTACACAGCCGATTCATTATCAAACTCGATTCAACAAACATGAATAACAACATACAAATTATAACAAAGGGTACAAGAATTGAAATGGAGACCTTACAACGAAAATCAATCCAAGGTGAGATAATATAGACAAGCAGATCCACCAAGCCGAATCCAAGCAGGAACCACCAATAAACCTTTGTGTGATTTTGGTTAGATGTGGCGTCTCCCCTGTGGATCGGTGGTGATTTTAAGAGGAATAAAAATGAATGTTTGACTCCTACTTTCCTTGAACCGATTTTTGATGCCATCCATTAATGGAGAAAGATAGCAATCGTTCCTTTGTAATATGTGGAACCCGTGATTCCTCCTGGGTAGAAGAGAAGGCGTGAGGCCGACCCTAGTTTGACCAGCTCCAATTTTTGATGAAAGTGAAGCATCGATAGGGACTCAACATAGGTGTAGTGTTGAGAGAGTTTCCTTCACTAGGTTTTTGGGAAGTGAACAAAGATGTGAGAGTAGGGCTGTGAGGGGAGCGGCGGTTATACACCAAAGAAGGAGGTGTGGTTTTTGAGGGTGGGGATGCAGGAGGCGTGATATGCAGAAAGAGGGGAAGGGGAGGAGAAAAAAAATGGTTTTTATTTCAAAGATAAGGGAGTGGGATTGTGCGGTGTAAAAAAAAAAAAAAAAAAAAAAAAAAAAAAAAAAAAAAAAAAGAAAAAAAAAAGAAAGAATGTATGTAACTTATTTTGTTTTATTTTTGTATTAGTGGGTCGAATGTGCTCCGTGTCCCGTTGAGCAAGACAGTAAACGCGGTGTCATGGTTGAGTAAACACGAGGTTATAATTCTGGATACGGTTATATGAACGTGTTATAAAGAGAATTTGTTGGTTCCGAAAATGGTTATAGAGTTTATGTCATACTAATATGGTGTCGGTACGCACATGGTTCCAATAATTTTAAATATGAGTTTATCATAATAATTAATCAAGGTTAAATTTCGTAGCACTAGAAATAAAATGAATGCAAGAGAGTATACTGTTGATACTGATCAAAATAGTTGTCATAACGTTTGGAAATTTTATACTTCAGGCTCACAATGATTTAAATATTTAGGGAAATTCACGGGTTGTTACAATAGTATTCTTAATTCATGGAATCGGCGGTTGTAACTCAGGATGTCGGTTCCTTTAACAACATGGTTCCAGAATTCTACTTCTGGATGACAACATGGTTCCTTTAACGGCATTTCACTGTGAGGGTAATACTCTTTCTTCATGTTATCCCCAGAAAGCTTATAATCATTTTGGATGTCCATTGGTTGAGATACTAAATTCCACCATGATAATGCTTCATCCAATAGTGGACCGGTGGCATATTGAACTTTCTCATTCTCGGTGCATTTGTTGATCAATACAACTAACTCCGCTTTTTCAAACCAGGGGTTAAAATTCACAGCTCCATTAATACCTTTGTAATTGGTGGGTTGGCAATTTAAATATCCGTTGAATGTGCAGCTCTTATACACCGGATAAACATTTATTACTGGAGGACCGGATGGGTTCGGTCCCCTAGTATTGATGGTAGTTGCAGCAATTCGAACAGCTTCAGCAGTTCTAGTAGTTTCAGCAGTTCTAGCAGCTTCAGCAGTTCTAGTAGCTTTAGAGGCTGTTGCGGCCTTTGTAGCTATGGCTGCTCGTTCAGTTGCTATTGCTGCTTTTACACTATCTTTAACTAGTTTGCGGATAGCAGCTTGAGTCATTGTTGGTGGTGTCTTCTTCGTTGGCGCCATGATTCTATTATATAAAAGGTATGTCATGAGTAGAGAGTTGTGAAATAAGCATGATTTTTGATGGGGAATGATAGAATAATTATGTTTGAAGATTTAAAGGCATAACACATGATAGTATAAAACAAGAGTTTTATTCATACAACGTTGGTTGATTTACAAAATCGAAACTTATTACAAGCTTCTTCAAAATTTACAAACTGATACTAATCAGTATAGTAGTACAAAAGATAATTAGTATCATCACACTAGTCTATGGCGGGTTAGAAGGTCCGAGCAGCTCTGATTGATCGGCAACTTCTTGGTTTAGTGTGTCATATAGGTACGAGTCGATGAAGTTTGAGAGGCTATAGTTTCCATGCTGACTTTCTTGTTGGATCAACGGTGGTCGAGGTACGATCCATAATGAGTGATCCAAATCATCACATGTAGGGATATCAAAGGAAAGTGATATTGGTGGTGGTAATGGCTCTAGTACATATTCATACTCATTATCCTCCTCGGAGTCTGCCTCAACATAATTTTGTTCAAAATAATTAGAAATGTTCATCGCAAAATTAGTTGGCATTGGTTCATCCTCTTCTTCGTTGGTTGAATCTTCGAAAGGTTCTTCTTCGTCATTAGAAGCGAAGGCATTTACGAAGTCAAATCCGAACTCGGGTGAGGGTGGTAAGACTTGGAAGTTATTAGGTAGAGTGGGCACATAATCGGGAGAAGTGGGTACGCACATGATTTCTATGAAAAGAATTTCTATGTTAGAACAATTCAATGTTTATGGGAAGTGCTCAAAATGTGATAAGTGTGTATAAATCAATATACTAATATGGTCATGTAGTATATAATGCTTACGGGGAAATGCTCAATTATGTTTCGGGTACATATATTAATATGCAATTATGTTTGTGTATCATAACATGCTTACTAAGTCCATAATCGTCTGGAGGATGGAAGACACGGAGAGCGGAAGGCTATAAAATGTTTTTGCTTGTGATTGTAGTTATAGTTTAGGTCTCAATTAGACCCGTTTCTCTATAACCATGGCTCTGGTACCAATCTGTAACACCCCCAATTCATGGATGCAGCGGAATTCGAACTGGGTGTTACTTGACGGCACAATAGTCACAATAATAGAAAATGACCTCTAACCGAGTCGTATTAAAAAGATTTATCATTCAAATTATATAAATATCAGAGGTTACAAAATGAGGTCCCAATTGGTTCAATGTTTACAAATCACATTAAGTGAGTTTTTGAATGATAATAAAATTTATAGCCCTCTTGAGTATCCGTGCCCTTCCGTGCCATCCTTGATCGTCATGAACGTGAAATACATGCTTGAGAGGTCAACACAAAGGTTGAGTGATATTCATAGAGTTTGTTTAATGTTTGAACACAATATGATGGTAGTGTGAGCTATAGACTCACACCAATGTTTGGAAAACAAAATAGGCAGGCTACGTTATTATACGCCCATAAAATGTATTATACACTAAGCTTATGACACCAAAACGTTAACGTGTACCAATAACGATCGGCAGATTTATCCCGGTAGGTACTTTGCTAACATACCTAAATCTCAAATATTAGTGCATTTGTTTGAACTTAGTCAATACAAATAGGATTCGTCAATCCCAATAGGCCTATTCACAATATTCGCGCTCACTATTGCTAGTGATTAAATGGTTTATAATAAGGAATCTCGGTTTAGCAAGGCTGGTACTTAGTGATAATAAAACAATCAGGCAAGCATACAATTTAAAAACATTGTGCTCGGTTAAAAATAGCATGTATTCCCCCCAAGGGTTTGTAAAACAATTAATTAATGGAAAGTGGGGCTATGAATTCACCTTAAGTAAGATAGCAAGTAATGAATGTAACGGTTGAATCGTGAAGGTTTCTACGAGCAACCTATAATAGAATGTTGCGACTTAGGATCGGAGTAAAGAATATGAAGTAGTGCCTATATATATACCTTGCATTTAGTCCATGATGTGGTATGATGTATATTGTAAGTCTTTGAAAGAAAAGGTTTATGAACATGTATGTTTTGTATATCGTTTACTACCGTTCGGGCCGACATAATTCAGAAGTCATGTTAGTAAGCGTTCGAGGAGCCAGGACACTTTAACTCGTAAATCCACAACTCAACTCGACGGCTTACATAATGAACTCCTCACATGAGGCTCCCTACTATTGTAGTAGTTGATAAAATATATAGATATAAGTTTTGAACCAAAAAGTTACATGTCCGATATTTGGATAAACTTAAGAAAGTTTATTAGTACATGAAGATTGTTATTAGGGTATGTTTCATAAGTCTTGTATGACCATTTTCTCTTGGTAAAATCTCATGGTTCCCTTTTAAGTGAAGTAGATCCAAATTGCTTGTTCAAGTTATCGCCTAATTCATTGTTTCATGTTTACGCCTATGTAAGTTGGTATGGCCATTTCATCATGGCCTAGCCACGACCTTTGGTCCTTGTTCCAAGGTCATGAGACTCAACCTTGGCTCTAGCCATGGTGGTGGTCTTGTTTATAGGTCATAAGACCTCTTGTTCCTTTTAAAGTATAACCAATATATAGTGACTTGTATATATGTAATTAGCTGTTAAGAAACTGAGAAATATCTCACTCAGAAGGCGTTTTCAAGGCTCGAGCCTTTTTGTTCCTGAATGAAAACGTGATTCCGGACAACTTTCGTGTTTTAACTTTTTCATGAATCAGAACAGAAAGGCCTCTTTTTGCGTGTTTTAGGTTCTGTCACAGAAACTTTTAGGCAGTTTTGCCGGAAATCTTTGGTAACTTCAAATGGGCGTAACTTTTGACTCGTATACTCTTTTTAGGTGGTTCAAATTGCTATGGTTTCCTTGTTAAGTCCTCTACTGTAATATGTAATAATCCAATAACAAATTTTTACCATTTTGATCAGGTCTTACCAAGAAATTCACTAGTTTGCTTGTTTTAGTAACTTATCTTAACAATCAAGTACAACATGTTTTAGTCATTTTTATACACCATGGACATTCATACAAGATATAATATAGCAAGAATAACATGTAAATGATATGAACATGAGAAATTAACAAGAAGCATGTTAGGTTTAGGCTTACAACTTTTGGCTTTCTAATTAAAGAAAGGAGTAACAAGTAAGGAAATGGACTTTGATAGACTTGCTTCAACCCTTTTCACTTCATGCAACCTTTCTACCCTTGGTATTCTTGAAAGAGATGTAATGAAAGTTGAGGTGAATTGAGTGGATTTAAACTCAAGAGAAATCACCAAGTATTCTAGGGTTTGGAAGATTTTTGGTAACTTATGATCAAACTAGGGTTTCTACTTGAAGAAGCACTTGAACCTTGCAAGAAATTAGAAGGAAATAAAGCTAAGGATGGGGTGTTTTGGTGTTGGTGATGGACGGCACAAGGAAGGGGGGGAGGGGGGTATTTATAGTTCCATGAGGAGGTTAGTTACTTAAGATATTTTAGCCAAAAATACACATGTAAACATCCTAGGCCAAGTGATAAAAGATCAAGCCACCTCAAGGGTGACTCCCCCCCCCCCCTAATGGCGGTTCAACATGGATAAGGGGGGTGAGGTGTGCCTTGGATGATAATATCTAGATATTTGCTAGTTTTTGACTCCGGGAAATGCCAACCGTAAATGATTAGGCCTCAAAACGTAAAACCGGGTGTCGTAAAATTATGAAACTTTAAAGTATTGTTAGAAATGTCCATATGTCCCATAATAAAATATAAAATGGGTGGTAGGTTCCATTTGGGTGGTAAACCCTGCTAAAAACTGGAAACACGGGTCGAAAACGCGTAATACGTAAAATGTACGAATATTGCGTAAAATTGAGAAAAGTAAAATGTTACTTTTATAATATGTTATAAATGATTTAAAATGACTTATAATGTCTAGACTGGGCTCAGTCTAGTGTCGGTTGGTATTAAATGTCTTTTAGACATCAAACCGTAAGCCTAAAAATCACGAAATGACTTATAACATCAAGGGATGATTTTTGGTCAATGGAGGAGGGAAAAATATGTTGACTTATTCTAATAAGTTGAAAACTCAAATCGTCTTAGAAACGCGGTGCAGGTATAGGCTAGGGTTACGGCTGAGTAAAAACGCGTAAAACTGAAAATTCTAGTTTTTCACGGCCGAGGTTTATTCTGGTCATATTTTTCTCAGTCATGATTTATTCTCAAATAAATCATGAGTGTGTTAAACATTTTTCTGATGTGGGGTCACCTGACGGGATCAAATTTCGTTGTGCGTGGAATTTCTGAATGACGTTTTACCCTAAAATGGGTAATTCCTTAATAACTTTCACGAAAATGATCTGACGAATGTCAAACATTTAATTTGCCGTGGAAATGATTTATCACTTGAGAATATCAAATAAAAATCAACTTTCGGGAAAATTTCGGGAAAAATGAATAGTAAAAGTGAATAGTGAAATTTCCCGGGAATAGTAATTATCCTGAAAATGTGAATTGTTACAGATAATATAATGTTAACCGCAAAAAGGCTTATTTCAAATAATATAGGATTTTTTGAGGGTTTTGAGTTGAATAATATATGATTTTTTTGTTGCCCTTAGTAAGTAGAATAATATATGTTTATTGTTTATGATTTATTTAAGCAGATAGTGTTATTTTAAAAAGGCTTATTTGACTAGGGTTTAGTGCTTGAAAATAAGCCCATAAGCAGTAAAGAGTTAAGCAGTATTTTGAGTGTTTTGGTTTCAAAAATATTTGATTAGGGTTTTAGTTATAGTGCAAACATTATAAGCCCTATAAAAAAATGGGCCCATAAGCAGCAAAGACTTAAGCACTATAAAACGGCAAATACTTAGTTAGGGTTTATCATTTCTGAGGTTATTTGTATATGTTTGTCATTGTAAGAAAAATCAGGATCGTAGCTGAAGATTGTGTTTTGATATTTGTTATGTATTTCACACTGGTGATAAGTGATTTGATTGGTAAGTCTTTCTTGTTTAGCCTTTGGATCATGGGAATTAAAGTTTCAACATCAGTTGGCATTTGTGGTTTTAAAGTGTAGCCACTCATCATATAAGTTGCTTGAAAGGTCGATATAAAGGCTGTTTAGCTTTACCAGTTGCTACACTTTTTAATTATTTTTTATGGTTGTATACTGCATTGTGGATCAAAATACTTTTAAATTTGATTTTCTCTTGTTGTAGCTTGTTTATATATGTATACCGCTGACTAGTTATTGTTAGTTGTTAGTTGGTTGTATGTTAACCGAACCATTCTTCATTCCAAGCTCGAATATTAACTTAACTATGGTTTACTTCATTTTATTTTTTGTAGGTTCTTAGGTCCAGGGTCAACATAAGAAGTAAGCTATACCTGTTAAAAAAGATCCGAGATCGCCTAAAGGACAGGGGGTTAAATTGTTACAACATGTTTAAAGGTACTGTCTTCGGGCCTTGGCTAGACATCAAAACAGAAGATCATGATAACCATGTTCTTAATTTCCTACTGTTTCATCAAAGGAATGTTAAAGATGCAACTTATGATACTCCCTTTATTTTTGATATTGGGCAACACACAATAGAGATGGGTAGAAGAGAGTTATGTTTAATAACTGGTTTTCGCTTTGGGGATATCTCATTACGCCATTTGCAGAATGTTAAATCTGCTTTTATGAAGCGTGTGTTCCCTGATCTTAAGGTTTTGAAGGGACAAGACCTTTACAAGTTGCTTGAGGATGAAAAGCTTCCGCAACTAGATGACCCGGATGCTTTACGTGTTTGTCTTCTACTAGCGGCAGACTATTGTTTTTTGGGTCAAGAGATTAGACATATGATGGTTAAAGAGTTTGTGGCCCTAGTTGATGATTTAGATCAATGGAATGCTTTCCCTTGGGGGGGAGCATATGTGGCAAGAATTTCACGAACGGAATTACATGTTGGTGTCTAGCAAAAGAGATGAGTATATGCAAGAGTATGCAATAAAGGGCTCGGCATACCAGCCAGTTTATAACTTATGGGGATTTGCTTTTGCGCTTAAGGTTGGTCTTAATCGGATTGGTTAACACTTATGTTTTGTTAATACAAAGACCATTGTTCTTATTTTTTTGTTAATATAAAGACCATTGTTCTTTTATTTGCATATTCATTTACTTTTCTATGGCTTTGGCTTCTTTCAAAATCTGCACAGAAATGTCAAAAAAGTAGGTTTCCTTTTGATATATACCATGAATAGGAACTTCGGTGTAGTAGTTAGCAGCATCTTTTAATATAAGACCATGACTCACGGATGAATATGAGTTTCACTGAGCTTTCAGTCTTAGCTGATTGTATTGAAATCGTTTTGGTAGCCAAGATGTCCTCAATGGACCACCATTCTTTTAAATTTTGGTTTCCAAAAACAGTTAAGTAGAATTATCGGGTTGTATCTCATGTGTCAATCTAATTATATTGTTATTTACATTGCAGATTTTTGTACTTGAAACCTTTCCTGAGTCAAAGAGATGGTGGCACAAAGATGTGAAGGCTCTTCCACGGGGGGTTGCTTGGGGTGACGTGCAGGTGTTTACGAAATCAAAGTATGACTCGCTTTTCTATGCAACAACAGGAATACAAACTATCATTCCAAACGCTGCCGAGAGGGCATCACTCTGGTGGATCTCAAGTTTAGAATACTTTAACAACCCATGCGTATCAAGTCCACGAAAGAACAAAAGAGTTAAACGTGATAAGATCAAGTATAGGGTTTGTCATGAATTTCATCAAAAAGGGGAGCACACCTCAGTACGCATTTGTACCGAGGTTCATACAAGTGTAGTGGATGAATCTCATGACGATGATTCTAGCGATGTTGAAGTGGATGAATCTATTAGGCGCATGACCAATAAACAACTTTTGAAGTATGTGTCAAGTATAGAAGGTCGTTTAGCTGAAGTTGAGAAACTTGTCATACCAGTTAAAGTTCCAGGTAATCTCAAGTGGCTTATCCCCTTTTAATCAGCATTTTTTATACTGATCTGTCATTTCTATTTGGTCCATTTACATCAGCATGTTTTTTATTTGTATTGATGTTACAGAACCAGCGTGTCACCACCCTGATAACGAGCCTATTGCGGATGCAAGTAATGTGGTTGAACTATCTGGAAATGTTGATAAGCCAAAGGTGTGTACTACTAAAATAGTTTTTAACATATATGAATTGTTTTTTTATGTGTTTACTAACTTCTTGTGTTTTTTTAACGTCATTTGTTAAGGAGCCTATTGAAGAAGATCCTGTTGCGGAGGCAAGTATCGTGATTGAACTATCTGGTGTTGTTGGCAAGCCAAAGGTGAGGATGTTGTAAAATTGTTGTGCGATCGTGCATCATCTTGAAGTTACTTTCAGTTGGATATGAGTTATCATACAAGTAATAAATAATTTCCGAGGTATAATGCACAAGCAAATTAAAGCATTATATGTTTAGGGCGTTACATGATATATATGTTTAGGGCGTTACATGGGTTACAGAACCTCGTTAGATTGAATAATCCTTTCGTCAAGTTTTTTTTTGAAATGACATTAATTTGGATTAAGAGTCTAGCAAGGAGATAGCATAAAGGTTACAATGTATATATGTTTAGGGCGTTACATGGGTTAGAGAACCACTCTATCCAATTACAAAATCTTTTTTCTAAATTTTCGTCAAGTATTTAGCGTGATCATATAAGTATGATCCTGTCAGTTACCAATTACAAAATTCTTTTACAAAATTCTTGTTTTGATGATATATTTAGTTTCAGTTTTTGTCTATTTTATGTCATACAGTACATTGGTTCACTGATAATGAGTTTCTTGCTGTTAAAAGACATGCGTTTCTATATTTGTTTATTCTATCGTTTAAATTTTGATTATAAAGTACTCATGTTGTTGTAAAATTGTTGTTAACATTTATGTATTTACTAACTTTTGTTTTTTAACGTCATATGTTAAGGAGCCTATGGATGAGGATGTTGTTAAAGAGGTTAATGAAGAAGATCCTGTTGCGGATGTAGGTATCGAAGAGGATGCTGTTGAGAAAGATGACGATGAAATTCCAATGGTAAGTATTACAGTGTTTGTATGTAGTTTAAGTCTTAACAAATGTGTGGTCCTTACAAAAATTGTATTTCTTTTTAAGGATTCAGCAAATGATTTAACGGATTTGAATTATTTTTCCTCTCTTCCAGATGATATGGTATGCAATTTGTCATATGGCATCGTCTAAAGATTTTCGTTGCAAATATATTTGTTACTTAGATTTACTTGTATATCAGTTTCAGGATTTGAATTATTGTTCGTTGGATAAGCAGATGGATGTTGGTGTTGCACATGTTGACGCGCAACAAGATTTGGGCCCTGTTCCGGATAACAACTCAGGGAGTAATGAGGTATGAAAATATTATGGATTATCAGAAACCTAATTATCAAAATGATACAATAACCATGTAAAACAAAATATATGCACATGATAGTATATAATGGAATCTCTGTAGGCTTTGCAATATGATAGGGTTTTATGTCCTTAATTGGGAATTACAAAACCATGTGTTTTGATTTATATTAAGCACTAAGTATAATGATTGTTAGATGAACGGTTGATGGTGTCAAGTGAGTACGACATAAAAGTGAAAAAGTGCTATCGTATCTATAAAGAAATTATGTAAGAGTCCGTAGTTATATATGCCCAATATAATATAGTGTCCGTAAAGTTACTTTTGTTGCATTCACATCTTAAATGAAACATGCATTCAAATAGCATTTTCAAATTGAGATCGACAATCCAAAACTATTCTTTACGAGTGTTAGATTAGTTTTGAACCAGTCTATAAACCCAAAAATATATGATTTGTGCTTAGTTATATTATATGATGTTACAAAAATGTTCCCTATTGGGTGGGGGAACTGAACTCAAAGGCTGGTTATTCGTAAGGAACTGAACTCAAAGGCTGGGGACTTTATACCATTCTAAAAACACGGGTTTCATTTGGATTATTTAAAAGATAAGCAGATAAAACCCTATTGTAATCCTAAATTAGCATTCCATACCAGATTTTAGTTGAGAAAGTAGTTTGTGTTTTCATATGTCCTGAAAATATCTCATTTCCAGGTTATTAATGAGATGCTCGTTGACGGGGAACCAGCTTTGTCCCCTATCCCGGAAGACTCAGTGATTGATTTGGTAAGCAAATTTTATGTGTTACGAACCAATATATATGTCTTACGTTTCATGACTAATTGCATAACACTCATATGTCTTACGAACCAACATTTTATGTGTTACGAACCAACATATATGTCTTACGAACCAACATATATGTCTTACGTTTCAGGATATGGATGATGGTATTAAAACTGTAAAGGTTCCCTTCCAACGAGAGAGAAAGAAGAGCCGTCATCTCTCTGATCCATACACACCTCCACCACCTACTACACCAAGAAGGTCCAAAAAGTGTCGTACTAGATCTAGCGTGTATAAATCGTATAAGAAACCCTCTCTGATTGGACTTGATGGAAATGTTTTACAGCTTGAACCGTGGGTAGAGGTACATATACATATTTTTATATTTTATTTTATTTATAGCTTGAACCTTTATGTAGTATTATATCTTATTAATCATCATTTAATATGGAAATGTTTCACTAGCAATTGACGCGTCCTGAAGATTCACTACCTGGCTTGGTCAATCCTCATCCAGAGATAACCATGTTACTGCGGTCAAGAAAGGAGATGAGATTTCAACTTCCATGGGTTAATGGTGACTACTTTAATAAGTTTTGGGGTGGTTTAATGGGAAAGGACAGAAACAGAAAAGGATGCCTATATGATTGTGTAAGTAATTATTACTCGCTTTTTAATTAGAAAACCTTAATTTCTATATGTCATTTTGTTATGTTAGTAATTATTTTATTTATGGTTTCAAATCGCAGCACATCGAGGCATGGTTTACGTACATGTGGAACTTAAGAGCTGATGATGCTGATTGGGTGATGGTCGGCCCATTCTTCAGCACAAAGCTTCTTACTCAAGAGGTCCCATATTATTATGCAGAAGGTGTTACATATGGTGTGCCCTGGTCTGCTGAAAATGTTGAAAAGGTAAGATGTCCAATTCATGTCCTTGACGATTCATGTTTATGCAATGATAAGTAGAATTCAGATAGGTACCATATCATTTAGTCCATTTCGATCATGGGATTTAGAAAGGTATGTCCTTGTAGTGTTGTGTTGTGTGGAAAACATATACGCCTCGGTTAAGATATGGAATTTTAGCAATTCTAGAACTAATTAACAAAATCACATATATAGTGGTGGTTGTTTTAAGATATGGATGTAGTGGATATAGCTATCCATATGTCATTTGCATGACAACTTTTGAGCACTTAAACCTTGATGCAATCTGTAGGTATTTGTGGTAGTCGTGTTTCGAAATTGCACTATTGTTTCGCTAAATGTCCTAATTATGGAGTACAACTTTAATCAACAGAAGCACATCCAAATACTATCTCTCACGACCCTTCTCTTATAACTGCTTACTGAATATCTCATCATCACTTTCAAAACTCATATCCAAACGCTCCTTGATCACAGTATTATTCTCATTTTCCTACTTCTGCTAATGATCACAGTAGGCCCTAATTAGCTTCCTAGATTAGAAATGGTTTTGTTCATTCTTTTTTTATTCAAAGTACGCAAAAGAAAATAACGATAAACTAATGAGATAGAATAACATGTTTTTCAAATTCAATAGACTAACCATTCATTTCATTTTACTTTTTCTTGTTGGCATGTTATGTTCAAGGTATATCTAATGTGAACTCATGTATATGAAAATATTCTGTTACGTAAACTTAAAACTGCTTTCACTTGGCTTTGATAGTTTATAGTTGAATTTTATATTCTACTATTGTAATCAAACCTTTGATTAGCAATCTTTTCCTCTGATATTGTAGGTTTACTTTCCCATTAATGAGCCTAAAGTTCACTGGGCTTTGGGAATGCTGCATATTCGTTAAGGGGTGGTTAGTATATATGACAGCATGCATGGTCCGGATGCAGAAGGAAAGAAATGGTGGGATACTTGGTTGGAACGTTTTGCAGCTGTTATTCCCCCATATCTGGAAGAAACTGATGTCATGGCTAAGAAGAATATTGATCCGAAGAGTTACTCAATAACGTTTAGGTATGAAGAGGTTCCTTTGCAAAGCGGATATTACAGAGACTGTGGTATTTGGGTAATGATCTTTCTTTATCGTTTGACACACAATCTTCCGTTGATGGTTGATGATCCAGCATCCTTTGCTATAGCCTATCGGGAACAGTTGATGGATTTCTTTTAGAAATACAAGAAGGTAATTTCAATGGAATAGACGTGAAGCTTTATGTGGTTGTGTATGTCAAAAACATTTGTTCAGTTCAGGTTGTATCTTTTGTAAACAATTATGGTTGGATAACATTGCATCTGCTAGTAGGTCTATGAACTATGAACCATGTCAATTGGTTGTGCATCTTGGTTGCACAACAGTTTAGGTTGTGTAGGATTTAAGGTTGCGTAGCCAACCTCCATCTTTTGTAAACAATTAATGGTTGGATAACAGCGCAAGTAGTATGTATCTCACGCACTTTTGCAAATATTCATACTTCTTACATTGTATTAGTCAAAACTCGGTTTTCATTCATTTTAATTTGCTTGCATTCTGATAGGCTAATACAACATAAATGTACGAAATTTAAGTTAAAACCTGATACAGCCTAAACATACTAAATTGCATAAAAACATAGATAATTAAAAATCCTAAACATAGATAATTACTTGAAACTAATTTTGCCCATGTCGTCGCAAGGGCTAGCTGATTGAGTTTTTTTCCTTTGCGGATTATTATACCGTCCTAGCTTTTTCTTTAGTTCCATTATATCTTGTTTCAACTTGATGCAGTCTGAACACAACTTGATGCAGTTTGAACACTTTGCATTTTGATGTCTTGATGCTGAAGTTCCGAGACTCTGAGAGTAAGCTGAAGCTTCATTTTGTGCCTTGTTCATTCTAATAGTATGTATGTTTTTTGTTGTTAGGATAAGAGAATATGCTCCTATATATAATGTGGTTTTGGGCAAAATTTTGGCAGGAATTTATGGAGGGAAATTTTAGCGGGAAATTTTGGAGGGAAATAATGTGGAAGGTTGGTGTAAAAGAGGATAAATGTGCGAATACGCGACTTGGACAAATGTACGAATGTGCGAATTAACCCTTTAACCCTTATTGTTTTTTTATTTGTTATGTTCGCGAATAACAATAAACAATATTGTAAAAACTTGACCATATGGAAACACCGTTCAGTTAAATTTTCTATATAACATTTTACCACAAAAAACCTTAATTAAGGTATAAAATTGTAAAAAAAAATAATAATAAAATAAAAATGTGTTGGGTTCTAAATTAATTAAAAGTACAATTGTAATAAATTTGTGTTTGTTTGAAATTTAATTTAAAGTACCAGTATAATAAATGAGCGGATGGTGTAATAATTCACATGCATTTATTTTTCATATGTGCGAATGTGCGACTTGGACAAATGTGCGAAATAAACCCTTCTTGTTTTTTAATTTGTTGTGTCCGCAAATAACAATAAACCTCATCATAATAACTTGAAACTAAAACGATACATATCTTAAAATTTAAAACATTACAATTCCTTAAAAAGTAAAACATTACATATCTTAAAAATTAAAAGATAACAATTCCTACAAATTAAAACATTACAAATCCTAAAAATTAAAACATTACGTATCCGAGATACTAGGTGAAACAAGGGTCTCCATAAACAACGCACCATTATTACACTGAAAGGAAGTAACGGGATAAAAATGGTCAAACCACATCAGACCAGTATCGATTTCAAAAATCTTTTGAAATTTCGCCATCACAAACCACTTATTTCCGTTTGTCACATAATGTGTTATCGAGCACCACAAATCGCTTGATATTTCAGGAAATGAGTAGATCCGATACCAGGTACCTTCTTCAAGGGTCCACATGTCAATTTTCATCTCGCGATATCCAGTAGCAACAAACATCATTAGCTTATCTTGTGCATTCACTAAAATAATATGAACGATTCCATTATTAAGAATCTGTGGCAAGTTGATCAGTTGAAATTGCTCCGTATTTACATCAGAAGATATCATGAAATGGCTACCCCCAATAAATATCTCACTAACAATGAAATAAAGAGTGTCACCACACAAAGTACCAGATGACCAACGGAAACGGGTGGTTAGATAATTTGCTGGTAGTGTGAGAGGTATGTTTCTCCATGATTCGTCACTCCTAGAATACACATTCACAGCAACCGTATCATCCCTACGCCTTATGTACAAGACTTTCAAATCATCATGTGTGTCGGTGTACATACCAACTGCATCATGAGTACCTTTATAGAAGTCGTTGGAATATGGGTGTGGCAAGCGTTTGAAAGAGGTAGTGACTGGATTCCAAAGGAACAAATCGGTTGTGAAACTATTGCAAACACACAATAATCCATTCAAATGTGATAGAATAGAGACAACATTGAATCGATTATCATATGATTTATGATCAAAAGGAATGGTGATGCTTGTGCCCGGCTCGTAATCATGTGTTTCAAAGTTGATTGGATGGATTGATGAGGTTTGGTCTTCAATTACGAGAACTTTCTGATTAGATGGAACTGCCGATCGAGAACAATGTTGCTTTACAAAGGCATTTCCTGAGAGTAATGAATTCCATGACTTACAAACACTCTTAAACCGACCAACAGCCTTTGGTGGTACACGTGTTAGTATCCCGAACAAGATTATTTCAGTATCAAGTTCTGGCATAGTGTCTCTTTTGTTTTTTTAAATTTAGTGTAAAGACTTTGACTATAAATAATGTTTTTTTTTTTGCAATAATTTTAGCGGGAAATTTATGGAGGGAGTTTTTGGCGGGAAATTTATGGAGGGAGTTTTTGGCGGGAAATATTTTTAAGGTATAAAATTTAATAAAAGGTACAAACGTGTTAGTTCAATAATTTTTCAGATGTGCGAATGTGCGAATTGGACAAATGTGCGAATTACATACCTACCTTGTTGAACAAATGTTTTAATAATAAAAATTTCTAAGTACAAATTAGGAAGGTATAAAATTTAATTAAAAGTGCAATGTGTTATTTCCAAAATTTAATTTAAAGTACAAGTGTAATAAATTTGATGTGGTTGTAAAGTGAAAATGCATTTATTTTCAGATGTGCGAATGTGCGAATTACATACCTACCTTGTACCACAAAATAAAAAATTTACAAATATTTTAATAAAGATTGTGTTAGTACAAATGAGGAAGGTATAAAATTTAATTAAAAGTGAAAATGCATTTATTTTAAAGTACAAGTGTAATAAATTTGATGGGGTTGTAAAGTGAAAACACATTTATTTTCAGATGTGCGAATGCGAATGTGCGAATTGGACAAATGTGCGAATTACATACCTACCTTGTACCACAAAATACAAAATTTACAAATATTTTAATAAAGATTGTGTTAGTACAAATGAGGAAGGTGTAAAATTTAATTAAAAGTACAATGTGTTAGTTCCAAAATTTAATTTTAAGTACAAGTGTAATAAATTTGATGTGTTTGTTAAGTGAATATGCATTTATTTTCAGATGTGCGAATGTGCGAATTGGACAAACGTGCGAATTACATACCTACCTTGTTGAACAAATATTTTAATAAAAATTGTGTTAGTACAAATGAGGAAGGTGTAAAATTTAATTAAAAGTACAGATGTGTTAGTTCCAAAATTTAATTTTAAGTACAAGCGTAATAAATTTGATGTGGTTGTAAAGTGAAAATGCATTTATTTTTCAGTTGTGCGAATGTGCGAATTGGACAAATGTGCGAATTACATACTTATATTGCCTTGTTCCCCATATGTGTTGTTTTACAATTAGCTGTTTCTATAGAAAGAAAAAAAAACATGAATGGTAAATTTAGTGTATTTTTGGTTTGTGAAGATTTAACGTTTGGTGCATCACTTCCAAAAAATATTACGTACACACAACTTGTTAATGTCGCCATGAAAAAGTTCAACATCGGGCGAGAGTATGATATTGTCCTCTCTTACAATTTTGGAAGTAATTCCGTCCACATAGTTGACGATGATGATATGGCGTTTTTTTACATCAAGTTTTGAAAGGGAAATCTACCGTGTTGCATAATATCTACATTAAGAAGATTAAAAAAGTGTCAAAGGTAAGTCCTTCTTCATCTAATACCTTTGCTTTCGATCTTAACTCAATTCCGGATGGTACTCAAGTTGTTGACAACACATTTAATCAGCCTATAATTGAAACTTATGAAAATACAGAACCTGTTTTATCAAACGACCAATTTGATGATAAATGGAAAAGTAACACATTTACATATATGCCTCCTCCCCCCGAACATCCAGCACCGCATACTAAAATGGAAAAAGTAGGGGACGCGAAAAATGGCAAAAAAATTATAAAAAAGGGAGATGAATTTGATAGTAAAGAATTATGCATGGCAGACATTGGTGAAAAGGCTCTTTTAGAAGGTTTTCAATTTAGACCAAGAAAATCTGATAGGTATAGGTATGATGTAGTTTGTAGGGTTGAGGGTTGCGAGTGGAAGATAATTTCATCTAAGGCGCCAGATAGTATGAAATGGGTTGTAGGAAAAGTAAACGATATTCACACTTGTGACAGAATAGAACTATTTCCCGATCACCGAAATGCAACCGCTAAATTGTTGGGTCATTTATTGATACCGAAGATGGGAGATCCTAGTCGGGTATATAAGCCAAAGGACATAGTAAACGACATCAACCTTGCATACAACATCAACATTTCGTACAAAAAGGCATGGGGTGGAAGAAATATAGCGTTGGAGACGTTGTCCGGTTGCCTGAAAAATTCTTTCTCACAATTACCATATTACTGTTATAACTTAAAGTTGAAAAACCCGGGCTAGGTAACGCATATTGAAACGGATGATGAAGACCGATTTGAGATGGTTTTTATAGCCTTTGGTGTTGCGGTAAATATTTATGACTATGTAATTAACTTTTATTTTTAATATGTAGTTTATATTATTATGTATATCTAATAATTTTTTAATGTTATAGATTCGGGCTTTCTTGGACCATTTGCGCCCACTAATAATAATTGATGCAGCTCATCTTAAAGGAAAATATCTTGGTACAAATATGCTCGCCGTTGGAATGGATGGAAATAATCAGATTGTTCCACTTGCGACCGGTGTATCTCAGGGCGAGACAGGGAGATCGTAGACATGGTTTTTGACCCACTTGAAATAATGCATCGGCGAAGTTCCAGATTTGGCTATAATATCGGATAGACATCTAGGAATACAACAAGCTTGTCAAACAGTTTACCCGAATGAATTTCATGGTTTTTGTTGTAGGCACTTGATGTTGAATTGCAAGTTTGGATCAAGTGACATGCTTAAGGCTTTATATTGGAAGAGTTGCAAATGTTACACGACCGACGAATTTACTCATGCATTCGCACAAATTGAAAGAAAAAGTCCAGAAGCTCACCAAAAACTATTGGAAGCTGGAGTTATGTTCTGGTCTAGAGCATATTGCCCGGGAAAACGTTACAATTATATGACTTCCAATAGTGCAGAGTCAATCAACAATTTAACAAGATACGTTCAAAGATCTCCTATTTCAATGCTAATGGAATACTATAGAGGGCTTGTACAAGAATGGTATGTGAAACTGGGCAACAGACCAATGTTTCTTAGGTTCATTGATCAGAATGAACACCTGCAAGGAATACCAATAAATAAATATGTGTTGGACCAAATTTACATAATAAATATTGTTGATATTCGAAATAAATACCCGGTCAACATCAGCCCATGACAATTTGTAAACTTGTTTATTAGCATAAAACAGGGGCAACGTATCTTGAAGTAGAAGTGTCAAGAAGTAACTGCTAACTATGGACCAATCTGCAAAAGATGGTCTAACGTGCCACAAATACAACACCCAAAGCTCAATGTGTTGTATACATTTTAAGAAAAACAAAATAAATCTAATTAATTCAATTAACATATAAAGTGCACAATATTATTAATTCAATTAAAATAAATCTGATTACATTATTTAATATATGAATTTAACTATGGACCATTACCTCGTCGCGGAACCAGCCTTCGCGAGTCTCATCAATTGCAACAAAACAATCCCAAAAATGATGATCTACAACTATATCATTGCACCAAGGAAACTTGCAAAGAGGTTGGCCATTATTTGTAATAAAAGCCTCCAACTCACGATCAACATAAACTTTATCAATACTCTTGAATGGCCGTGTTAGGTCCTATACATTATACAAAATAAACATAAATATAGACATGTATCAACTTAAGCGTAACTGACTATAATACCATACTTTCGATGGTCATAGCAAGGACATAAAAAGGTACATGTATACTTGAGGTTTCTACTTCCTAGTATGGTAATATGTATAATGTTGCTATCATAACCATGAGCCAATTTTAAGTAGAAACTCTAGCACCAATAAATATATACGGACTAGGATAATACCTCTTGCCAAGGTTTGAGATCTTTACATCTCTGGATCATAGCATGAGTTAACTGGGAGATCGTTCTTTTGACTTGATCAAGGGTTGGAAGTTTGTCATCATCATCTACATCCTTAAATTCCGGCCTTAGTACTAATGTATGCTGCCTCTTCTTTGATCCACCATTAGCATGTTGCATGTGTGGGGACTTGAGTACATAGTTTCTAATCTGCACATTTTTTTCCTCTTCCTTCAGGACTCTCAGCCTCTGTTCCGTTTTTGCAGATACACGTCGAATCACAGCCTCCTGCTTTTCAGTTGCTAAGCGTTCTTGTGTAGCCAAATAAACACAATCCTCCTACAAAATAATTGTTTTTGTAAACATCAATAAAGTCATTTCCTTCATAACCATAAAACATCACAAGTACAACTACATGGCATAACAACACATAGACCTTTTATGCACAGACCGTTTATCTGTATGGAGTACTATGTAAAATCTAAATTTTATACATGTATTATAGTTAAAATAGTAAATACCTCTTCAACATCTTTTTCAGATAGTTTCTCATCTTTGAGAAACTCATTCTGGATTTCTGACTCAAACAATTCAAGGAAATTATGATTTAAATTCGGGCAGTACTCATCAGCAATATAAGCATCCTTATCATCAACGTTATGCAACTTGTTTCGGGTCAGGTCATTCTTAGCAACTTTGTTCAATTTTTTCTGCCCGTGCTCCTTCATTTTTCTCGTAATATTCTGGGTAACACAAAAGATATAGTACATGATGAATCAGTGAATAAATTTTTACTAATCCAAACACCTCAGGAAAACAAGAAGCATATAGTTAAGGTTATAAACAAACCTGAACAACAGTTTCAAGTTTGTGAACCCGTGATCTAAAACTGTTGACTTCTGCAGGTAACAACATAAACCCATTACATATACCCTGCAATGTCCTAACACGATCCTGAAGAGTATATGATGCTTGTGGCGCTGGAACTTCATTGTCAATAGCATGAATTTTAGCACGAAGTGCTGCTCGTTTAGACAAATAATCTTCAAAAAGACCTCCACGGTTAACAGCAGGCGTGGGTCTCGGTGCATACCAGTTAAAAAACCTAATGCCTTTCGTGTACCATTCTGTATCAGCCTCAGCGCTCGTAGGATATAGATCATGGTTTATTTCTTTCAACTAACAAAAAGAGATAAAAACCAATAAGCAAAGTATCCAACAAAAATATTAGCAAAAACAAAATGCATGTAAACAAATAACTAAGATGAACTCATGTAAAGGCTTGCCTCGGGAAAAAGCTGACCGAAATCCTCCCTTGCTTGAAAAGGCACCTTCTTAGACCATGAAAGTGCTCTTGGGATGAGATCGAGTCCCTTATTCCACCAACGCAAACTCTCGGTAGAAACCTCTAAAATCCATATCTGAAGAATAAAAATAAAAAAAAAAACAGACAAACATTATTAAAATAATTACAAATAAATAAATAATAAGGTCAAAGATTTGGTGTAATAATTCTGACCTTGAAAGCAAAAACAAACCCTGCCAAAGAATATTCCAACTTATTTTTTGAGTAGGTATTTCGAATGGCATCGTACAACTGTCTCCAAATATGTTCGCCCCAATGAAAGTCATTCCAGTTTTAAAAATTCTCAACCATCCGAAGATATACATCATCGACCACAGATTACATTTCATGACCCATAAATATGACCTAAGCGGACAACAAAAGACAAACTCGGACCGCGTCTTCATCAGATAGTTTTGTCCAAAATTCTTCTGTCTCAATCAAACATAGAAGGTCTATGGTTTTTAAATCCACACCTACCCTGTCAGGAAATACACGGTCGCGAAATATGATATCACCAGTTCTAAACTTACAGAGACTAGGCATTCCAAATTTAAAACCAGTTATGAGGTGAAATTGACGGCGTCCAAAATGAAGATGATGTCCATTAACAAGATAAATCAATGGCAAATCATATTGAGCATCATCAGACTGAATTTGTTTTTGAAGCATGTAATGTATAAGACCCTCATCGTTCTCAAAGTAATTTAAATCCAACCATGGACCAAAGCATGTTGACCGAAATAGTCTACGACGATTCTCAGATAATCTGTCTTTAATCAATTGAAAGTAATGCAATTTGCTTCGAATGTGAACCTTGACAGAAGATTCCTATATCAATAAACAAGTGTCAAAGATATATAATTACATGTTATTGAAATCTTATCAACAAAAATTGATACTCATAATAGAATGTATACGGCCAAAACTAACCCATAATATGCAAGTCACTACGGCATTCCTATTTAGCGTTTATAGTGAAACAATATGCATTCCAATCACACATATAAGTAGCAAACTATAAGCTAAAATATTGTCCCTAAAACCCAAATGTTGAAACAAACAATCAAGATTAAGCAGTCAGCAAGCTAATCAAGTTCTAAACTTCTAACCTAATCAGTTCTAAACATCAAAAGGTAAAGCTAGATGGAGAGTATGGATTAGAATTCTGAATTTGCAAGTAAAAAGAAAGTGCATAGTAAGGTAACGTACTTTAGAACAACTTTGTTTACAACCAACTAGGTAACTCGGTTAAACTGTCTAAAATTATGTCATGGCAGCTGACACGCAGGTAATTTCTGATGAGAAACTGCTATGGCGCTTGAAAACTGGTTACCTTAGAAGAATACATTTTTGGGACGTCAAATAGTCTTTATAGTTTAAAACAAAACTATAGCAAAGGGCAAGTGAGATTTCAACTAACATAGCAAAGGGCTTACAAAGGACCACACCAAACCATAATCACCAGGTGAATCAAAATTGGTATGCTAATACAGCTAGGTAAAAACCTGGTTCATCGATGAACTCAGCTATTGTAAACGAGTGATCAGATGCAACACTCTCTAATGTCGGTTTATCAGGCAAGTCAGCGACTACAACATCAGGGTACTCTGCTTTCTGCTGCTTGAGCATTTCTCTTTCTTTTGGATGACTGATATGGTTTAATCCAACTAAACCCATTTTATACTTTAATCCATCTAAACCCATCTAAACCCCATCTACTGGAAATACATCTAAAGTATGTTACCTTTCTACTGGAAATCCATCTAAACCCCCCTTGTATACTTCCAAATATCAGGCAAAAACAAGTTGAATAGGGATAAAAAAAAACACGGGATTCTTGTGATTCAGATACAACAATACTAAAAGAGGAATGGTTCTTCCATTTCAGCCACTCACCATGCCTTTCCAGGGGTATAAGCACAAACAACTAATATTATCTCTATCATAATCAGTTCTAAACCTCCATAAGTCATAACTGAACTACGCTCATAACTCATAACCCAATTATCACCAAAATTAGCAATTAACAGTAGACAAATAAGCCCCAAAAATTTTACCTAATCGACCAAAAAATTAAGAAATTAAAATTAATCAAATTAAGCACCAAAATAATTGTAAAACAACATATATTAGACCAATAAACCTAAACAACAAAAAATTAAGGAAAAAACTTACCATTTCATAGTATGAAAGATTGACTCTCAATATGTTTTGATTTGAGTGTGTGTGGATTTGGGTGTGTGTGGATTAGAAGTAATACAAAATATACAGTACATAATCAAATTATTATTACAAATAATAAACAGAAATTAATCAAATCAAAAAGATATGAAGTACATAATCACAAGATTTAGCTTATTTCCAATGTACTTACTTTTGTACTTTTCGCACATTCGACGGAAATCGCACGTTCTGTGATCGCACATATGCGTGGGTGGGGGGATGAACGATGGTACAGTGTGTGGGCCTCTAATGATTGGTATTTATCTCCTTTACATGGACACTTGGCAAGAAACTGGTAGGATCGCACGATCGCACATTAGCACATGACTAAATTGAGAACACTAGCTAAAAAAGTCATTGGTGGGAATTCCAATCCACAAAAAGTCCTCATTTGAGAATTAAGGCTTTAAAAATTGTATACTTTCATAACCACAACCCCCATGTGTGCACATACAAGATACGACAACCAAAAAAAAGGACCTTTTTACCTAGAAAGTCAAACTGAAGTACTTTTTACATATAATCACAATCATTTGGTTATTGATAGGTCTTCCTCCATCTCCACCAATGCCATCGTCACGCAACGGTAATGGTGGACCGTATAGTCATGGAAACAACAGTAGGGAAATAAAGCCCCACCATCAGAAGATTATCAGGTGTTGGTGGATCAACAATAGGAAGTGGGCTTGAGTCAGCTTCATTATCATTCCGGTCTAATATAGCTTATAAAGTATCTGCAAAGACGTTTAGTTCAAGTGATATGGAAAAAGCAACTGATAACTTTAATGAGTTGGGTGTTTTAGGTGAGGGTGGGTTTGGTTTAAAGTTGTTGTCAAAGTACTTAAAGGTGACAATTCGGTTGCTTAGGGATATGTTTGACTTTCAAAAGTAAAATATTTTAGACTTTAATATTTTTTAGTGAAGATGGTTTATAATTGGAGTGAAATTTTGGTTGCTTAGGCCAGGATTGATAAGGAAGTCGCACTTGGGTGCGGCTCGGGGGTTAGCTTACTTGCATGAGGATTCAAGCCCAAGAGTCGTACATAGAGACTTCAAGTCTAGCAACATTATGCTGGAACATGACTTTACACCTAAAGTTTCTGATTTTGGTTTAGATCGATCCGCTTTAGATGAACAAAACTGTTGATACAAAAGTTGGGCGTTCCTGGTTATTGGCTCTTGCTCTCGTACCAATTCGCTTCTCAGTACTTGTTACCTGCGTACTAAGAAAATAAACAACACCATTAGGCTTATCGAGGGATTGTCTCCCCCGATTAGACTTCGGCGTGAGAGTAAGTAATCGATTTTAGGTTCTCGTAGAGAGTTAGGGTTTTGTATCGTACCTTGAATGAGAGATGTCATTCCTTTTATAGGGGCTGAAACCTCGTAGGTTTCTTGCTCCTTACTCTTCGCACTCGTGGTGCTTATCCGAGGAAAGGATATCTATTCTATGAATAGATAATCCTTATCGTGTACCCAATGGGTTTAGTTGGGCTTTGGGCCTTGTGGGCCCAAGCTAATGATACTGCGGCCCAAACCATTGTCATGGCAGCCCACTCGTGGTGGACTTAGGCGCTAGTAGTGTATATATTATTTGGACTCGTGGCCCAAATATAGACTATACGTCATCATGTCCCCCCAGTCTAGTATGCGCGGCTCGTAGCCGTGGATACTAGACTAATATTATCAGCGGTAAGCGTAGCGGGAGATCAAGGAAATATTACCGACTATTTTTAAATGCAATGCACCTAGCCACAAGTGTTTCAAACGGATACCTCGAAAATCGGGGGTAGTGTCCACGTGGCCCTCGTAAATCGGAAAAAGTGCATGTACCCGTTCAGTTCCAGCCATACGTTTTTTGTGAGTGGATTCCACGTGGAGATAAACTAGGGTTTTTTCACTCCCTATATAAGAGTCACCGCCCCACTTTTTACGATCACGCAGTAAAACACACACTTATCACTATTCACTTTTCTTGAAAGCTTCTTTGCAAAGAAAATACTACATTTTCGTAGGTAATTTGTGTGCGTTTCATTTCGTAATTTAATGAAGATGGTTGCACGGTTAGAGGATTTTCGCTCTGCGATGTCCATTGAGGATGTTACTGAATTTACGTCTGACTATTTCGTGCCTCTGGATGTCCATCCAGAGGCGCCAGATGTGGACGCGTGTATAGCTGATTTCCCCGAAGGGAAAATAGGGCTATACGCGAAATTCTTTGAGTACGCGAATTACCGCGTACCCATATCTATCTTTCTGAGCGATTTGCTCAATCATTATCGCCTTCACATCTCTCAGCTGCACTGTATAGGTGCGGCTAAGGTGTCGAATTTTGAAGTAAAATGCCGTTTACTTGCGATAGAACCGACCGTGGCCTTGTTCCGCTCCTTTTACCACACGACGTGGTCAAATGGTTGGGTTTCTTTTGCGAAGCGCCAGGGGGCGCTTCAGTGTTATACTGAGAAAGTAGACGCCCTAAAGAATTGGAGGGAGTACTTGTTCTGGGTTGACGATGTAGTCTTTCCCTTTCCCTATGAGTTTTATACTCAGGATACATTACCAAGGGATGGGCGCCCTGCACCCGGTTCCTACAGGCTGGCTGACGCGTAGATTTTGGATGCCAACCGACTGGCCATTAACCCCTATCCGAAGGAGTTTTTGGTGCATATGGGGTTGAGCCGCGCTTATTTTGGCGCTGCGGATGAGGTGCCTACTTTCTTAAGTGAGGATGGCCCGGGTGGGTGTTCATCCCTTCTACTTCAAGCTTTGTAAGTCTTTTTTTGTGTATGCGCGCTTTTAATAACTAATCCTTTTTTCTTTCTTGCTTTATTGATGTACGCAGAGATGGATTTGTTTGCTGTTGTTAAGCTGGACAAGCCGAAGCTGGTAACTATAGGGGTGCGCCCTCTGAGGGAAGGTGAGCAGCCCCTACTGGAGGCGGCTGAGGGTCATTTGACCGTCCTGCCAGAGGCGGTCCCTGAGAACACGCCACCGCTCCAAGTTATGCCCGTTCAGAGTGTGGCGCCCGATGCGGAGGTGGCGCCCACTGTGGAGGTGGTGCCTAATGTGGAGGTGGCGCGCGACGAGGCGCAATCGGGGTCGTCTGACAGCATATAGATCCTTAATCCTGAAGAGGTGTTGAAGGAGGAAATTGCGCAGAATGTTAAGCGCAAGGGAGAGGCTGGGGGCAGTGGCACCAGGAAGAGGCGTCGTCACGTGATTGGGGACGCGGAGTCTAACGCGGAAGAGACATCTACTTCTGGCGCGGGGTTGAAGGTTGCTGAGGCTTCTCCGTTTCTATAAGTGTCTGCGTCTTTATCATCTCTTTTTTTTATTATTATATTACTTGTTGTAATATCTACTAACTGTATTTTGTTGCGTAGGGATGATGCTGCGAAGAATGATGGAGTCTTCGTTGATGAGGTTTCCTCTTCACAGAATGAAAACAGGGAGGGGAAAGCCAAGGTTGTTGATGGTGGAGAGGCGCAGCAGCTGATGGATGAGCTGGCTGCGACTGCGGCGCGCCAAGCTGAGCTGGTGGCTCAGTTAAAAGAGAAGTATGTCGGGGAGAGCAGTGCTCTTGCCCAGAAGGATGAGGAGTTGGCGAGGCTCCGTGCGCAGTTGTCTGATGCCCAAGCGGAATTGGAGGCCTCGCAGGTGCGTGCTGAGAAGATCACCCACGAGAAGCTGTCCGCCATGGCTGAAGTGGTGAAGGCGCGTGGAGAGCTGCACCATTATAAGTCTGACTTGACTTTTGTCGTGCGCTTCTTGGAGGAGAAGAAGGTGTAGCACTACGCTAGCATCACCAAGTTTAAGGAGGATATGTTGAAGATCATCCAGGAACAGGAGGACAAGCTGCGTAGCCTTAGCATTGAGTATGACGAGGAATTATATCCTCATTTGATGTCGACCATTGCTGAGCGCAGGTATTCTTTTTATTTTATTCTTCTTTAGAATAACTTTATCGCCATGCTTTTTACTTACACAAATTATCTTTGTGAATGTAGGTGGTTGATTAGCCATGGGCTGCGCCTAGCAGCCATGGGCACGCTAGAATCCCAAGAGGTGGTGGACGCCTTTGGGAAGGTGGTGCATTGTGCGATGGCGCGTGGGAGATCACAGGCTATGGAGGATCTCCACGAGGCCAAGCTGCTGAAGAAGGACTTGGCGGAAGTCCCTGGGTACAGCCCTACTGCTTATGATGAGTTGCTGCAGGCAATGGCGGGGTTGAAGGTTCTTGAGCTGCAGCACATTGGGAGGCTGGAGCGCGATCAAGATGACCCCATAGATGTTCTGATGGCGGGGTTGACATTGCAGCGCCATCTTGGGGAGAATGGGGAAGGGGAATCAGATTACTATCTGAAACCTGACGTTTCGCAGCTGCAAGTTCCTGTATTCGTGCAGAGGGCTGCCCAGAAGAAGGGCATCAAGGGCTGCCCAGAAGAAGGGCATCAAGGGTAAAGCAGTGATGTGCGGCATTGCTGCTGCGCACATCCCCAGATCTGATGGTGTGCCCATGAGTGTTCCCACGGTATCTCCTCATGATGCCTTGCTTCTCAGAAAGCTTCAGGAAGCGGGGAGTTCTTCTACTCCGCAGGATAGCCCTGAGCATCGCCATAGCGTGTAGGTTTTGTTTGTATGTTTATGTATCTTTTCCTTGTAATTTTTATGAATAAATGTGGAATAAGATACCTTTTTGCTTAAGTTCGTGACTTAAATATACTTGCATTGTTTGCCAACTTATTTAACCAAGTGTTTTAAGTGCGTGACTTTGAAGAGTTATACTTGCATTGTTTGCGAAGGTTTGACCAAGTGTCTTGGCTCGTTAAGTGCGTGACTTTAAAAATTATACTTGCATTGTTTGCGAAGTTTTATTATTTGACCAAATGTTTTGGCTCGTTATGTTGCTAAGCTTGTACAGTGTACTTAGTATGTGCGCATCCATCGTGGGGTGCGGACGCAAAACTTACCTCGACGTCTCAAGAGTAAGGCGCTTAGCAAGGATACGTGATCCTATGTTGATGGGTTTGCAACCCTCTTACTCAACGAGTGAATTAGTAGGTTAACTTATCCTTTATGCCTTCGTGGGTCTTTAAGTGGTGCATGCACGCCATGTAGGCAATAAAAATATAAGATAACAATATTGACATTTATTATGTATGCAATAAAGTAAAATACGCTATGGAGTTAGCTAGAAACCATAACATTTTATTGATACTTGCAAGTTTTTAAAGAAAATAAGAAAAATACAATTCCTAGGAAAGAAAAAGAACAAACACTTAATGGGCATCACGTAGGATGCGAGGGTGTCTGTGTAAGGGCCGTAGCCTAGAAGTAACACTTTTTAAGATTGCAGATGTTCCAGGTGCGCGCTAGGTCTTGACCTTCCATATCGCGCAGTCTGTATGCGCCGTTGCCGAGCGCGTCTGTGACCTCGTAAGGTCCTTCCCATTTAGGTCCGAGCTTGCCTGTGTCTTCTGCGTGGCTCGCGTCATTGGCGCGGTAAACAAAGTCTCCTGGTCTGAATGAAGTGTGTTTGACCTTTGCATCATAATACTTCTTCATTTTCGCCTTAGCCTTTGCTTCACGTATAGTTGCGCGTTCGCGTCTTTCTTCCAGTACGTCCAAGTCTATGCGCCGTTCCTCGTCGTTTGTTGTGACGTTGACCTCTGCTGTGCGTATATTTTGCATTCCTATCTCAGCTGGTATGACGGCTTCAGTTCCATAGACTAGGGAAAATGGCGTGTCGCCAGTACTGGTTTTGATTGTTGTGCGATGCGCCCATAAGACATGCGAGAGCTCATTTACCCACCTTCCTTTGTGTCTGTCAAGGCGCGCTTTTATTCCTTCACCTAGACTGCGGTTTGCACGCTCAACTAGGCCATTGGTTTGTGGGTGTTTGACTGAAGCAAAGTGTTGTGTGATGTTCAATTGTGCGCACCAATTTTTGAATGGGTTATCACAGAATTGTTTTCCGTTGTCTGATATGATCGCACCCGGTAGTCCGAAGCGACAAACAATGTTGTCCCAGACAAAGCGTTTGACTTGGTTTCCCGTGATGTTCACCACCGCCTTTGCTTCGATCCACTTCGTAAAGTAGTCTATGGCTACGATGAGGAACTTTACTCCTCCAGCTGCGACAGGGAAAGGTCCTGCGATGTCAATACCCCATTTGTAAAATGGTCATAGTGAGGTAATTGGTGTTAGCTCTTGTTGTGGTCGGCGCGGAATTGGCCTATGTACTTGGCAATTACTGCATTTTCTTATCAGATCGCGTGCGTCGCGATGCATTGTTGGCCAATAGTATCCTGACCTTAGAGCGCTTGCCACCACTGATTGCGGCCCTGAGTGCATACTACATGATCCAGCGTGAATTTCGCGGAGTACGTAGTCTGCTTGAAGAGGTCCAACACATCTGAGCCATGGCTGTAAGAAAGACCGTCGATAGAGTACGTTGTCGCGTAATTCAAATCGTTGCGCTGTGCGCCGTATTCTTCGAGCGTCTTTATGATCTTGGGGTAGGGTTCCCTTGCTAATAAATTCAATGATAGTTGTCATCCATGTAGGATCTTGTTCTTCTACCAATACCTGTTTTGAGAGGTGTACGAAACTTGTGGATGCGATCTTGCTGAGTGCATCCGCTTTCCTGTTATCTCCTCTAGGCACCTGTTTTATTATGAACCTATCAAAGTTCTTGATCAAGGATTTTGTCTTTTCCAGGTATTTCGTCCTTGGCTTCATATTCACCCAACACGTGGTTAGCGACTAGTCGCGAATCTACATTTGCTTCTAGGTTGCGAACACCCATTTGGATTGTGATGCGTAGTCTGGCTAACAGGGCTTCGTATTCTGCCTCATTGTTTGTGGCTGTGAATTCAAAGCGTAGAGCATAGGTGAATTCCTTACCTTCTGGATTTGTAAGAATAAGGCCTGCGCCTGATCCATCTACACATGAAGATCCATCTGTGAACAGAATCCAAGGTTCCTGCAAATCTGTTTTAGTTGCAGGTGTCGGGCTGTTGCTGTCTGGCTTTTCCACGATGAAATCGGCTAAGACTTTTCCTTTGATTGCAGTGCGCGGTCTGTATGAGATGTTATACTCACTTAGCAGTACACTCCATTTTTGCAAGCGTCCTGATGCGTCAGGCTTAGAGATAACTTGTTTGATTGGCTGATCAGTGATTACAGCTATTGGATGCGCTTGGAAGTATCTGCGCAGCCTTTTGGCTGCGAATACTAGGGCCAAGACCAGCTTTTCCATAGCGCTGTAGTTAGTCTCTGTTTTCTTTAGGGCTTTGTTTACAAAGTATATGGGTGTCTGGACGGAGTTCCTGTCTGTTAATAGTACTGCGCTGACTGCTCCATGGGTTGCCGATAAGTACATTATTAGTTCTTCCCCTGGTCGTGGTGCGACAAGTTTGGGAAGAGATGCCAGATGATTTTTAAGTTGTTGGAAAGCTTCCTCCGCTTCGTTAGTCCAGCGAAAGTCTCCCTTTTTAGTACACTTCGTGAGTGTTTTAAAGAGGGGAAGAGATTTGTCTGCTGACTTAGATAAGAAACGGTTTAGCCCTGCTAGCTTTCCATTTAATGACTGGACTTCTTTGAGTGTGCGCGGAGAGGGGAGATCAATAACAGCCTTTGTCTTTTCTGGGCAAGGCTTGATTCCATCGGGTTCTATCAAGTATCCAAGGAACATGCCTTCAGTTGCGCCAAAGGTGCACTTCTTGGGATTCAACTTCATGTTTATTCACCCCAATGTTCTGAATGTTTCCTCGATGTCGCGCACCAATTCGTCCTCTGTATGGCTTTTGATGACGAGGTCGTCAACATAGACTTCCAAGTTGCGGCCTACTTGTTTTTCGAAAGCTGTGTCCACCAGTCGTTGGTATGTCGAGCCTGCGTTCTTCAGGCCAAAAGGCATTTTTGTATAGCAATGCACTCCTTGACTGGTGTGGAAAGCTATTTTTTCTTCATCTTCAACTGCCATCTGGATCTGATGATACCCTTTATATGCATCTAGGAAGCATTTGAAAGGGTATCCGCACAAGGACTCGACCTTCCAGTCTATCTCTGGCAGTGGATAGCAGTCCTGTGGACATGCTTTGTTGAGGTCCGTGAAGTCCACGCACATCCTCCAACTGCCATCGCTCTTCTTTACCATAACTGGGTTAGAAAGCCAGTCGTGATAGTATACTTCGCGCATGATGCCTGCATCTACGAGCTTATGTACTTCTTCCAGAATAGCCTTTGTACGATCTGGGGCCTGGCCGCGTTTCTTTTGTCGTATTGGAGGATATCCTTGTCGGATTTGTAGCTTATGCTCTGTGATAGAGTGCGGTACTCCCGTCATATGCTTTGGTTCCCATGCAAAGATGTCTAGGTTCTTTTGCAAGAGTGCGCATACAGCTGCTTTACCTTTGTCAGATAAAGATCCTCCAATCGAAACTTGTTGTTCTGGGTAATCTGGATGAATAGCGACTTTTAAATTTGGCGTTTTTTCCGTGCGCTGTTCTGGAATAGTCTCTGCTTCAGTTGTTACTGCGATGCATTCTCTTGGTGGTACTGTTGTGTTATAGAGAGTGACAACTCCTCCTTCCACTGGGAATTTAAGCATTCCGTGCGCTATGGATGGTACTGCGCGCATGGATGATATTCCTGGTCTTCCAATTATACCATTGTATGGTGAAGGAGACTTTATTACCATAAAGTTTATCCATGTTGCGGTTGAGTGTTGTTCATCTCCTACGACCACCAACAAGCGTAACTGCCCCATGGGCCAAATATTTTCTCCTATGAATCCTGTTAATGACGTTGTAGCTGGTATCAATTGACTTTGGATTTCAGGTCGCAGTCTTTTGAAACAGTGATCGTATAGGATATCTACGGATGCTCCTCCATCAATGTACATGCGGTGGATGTCATGTCCCCCTGTATGTATTTCAATAGTTAGGGGCTCCACGACTGCGTTGTCCGCAGCTATAGTAGGGAAGGATATCTCTTTTTCTGGAGAGAATTTTTGGCTGACTTTTTGCTTTATCTTGCGTTGCCATGATTGTATCATGTATATAGTATCAGCTTTTTCCTTTGGGGGTTCTTTCTTACCCCCGTTTCTCTGTTTATCTTTTCCCTCTTTGATGTTCTTTACGAGGTGGTCCATCCTGCCTTCTCTCACTAGCTTTTCAATTAGTTGTTTTAGTTGGACGCACTAGTTAGTTGTATGGCCTTTTTGGCCATGATACTCGCAGTATCCGCTCCCTATGCGCTTTTCCTCTGCAGTGCGCATTGGTGGTGGTTTTGGGAAGTTCGCACCTTCTGTTACAAATATTTCTCTCGGAGTTTTTGTAAGAGGGGTATATTTGTCATTGTCTCTTCCACTGCGATAATTCCTGCTGCGGTTGTTATTCTGATCATTGGATTGTCTTCGCGGCTGATCTTGCTGCCTATAGTTTGAATAACCTTTTTTGCTATCCGCAGCAGCTGCTTCTACTTGTATAAAGGATCTAGTGCGCTTTGTTAGCTCATCAAAAGTTTGTGGAACCTTATCGTTCAATTTTCGGATGAGTTCTGGGTTGTTAATCCCATTCATGAACCTTGAAATTTTTAGGATTTCAGGACATGCTTTGACTTGTATGCACTCATCCTTGAAACGTTCCATAAAAGCGCTGGTTGATTCGCATTGACGCTGTTTTACTCTTGCTAGTTCCACAGGGTTTTTAGCGCACTTCTTTCGTTGGGTGAAGTTGAGGCGGAATGCTTTTCGTAATTCCTCAAATCCACCAATGCTCCTACGTGGGAGTTTGCTAAACCATGTCCGCGCGTTTCCTACTAACGTTGAATTAAACATGTGGCACCACACAGGCTGTGGCCAGTTTTCAATAGTGGCGGCTGATTCGAAAATTTTTAGGTGATCATCCGGATCACCTGTTCCATCATATGTTTTCACATTAGTGGGCATGCGCCTGCGTTTGCGGTCTGAGTAATCGCTGATGCGCCGTGTAAATGCATCGATTTTCTGGCGTCGCCATGGGAGAGACATATCTTCATTCTCTTCCTCGCGACGTTTTCCTCTTGACTTCCAGTGTCCTGTTTCTTTATCCTCGTTGTCCGAGGAGTCACTGGAAGAAGGGTAGTCTCTTTTTCGGCGCTTGCGCCGGCTTCTTTCAGAAGAAGAGCTTGAGGGATCTCTGCTTGGGGATCTTCTTCTCCCCAATCTATCTTGAATCCTCCTACTCCCAGGTTTGGAAGATCCTTGGCTTGGCGAATGTTGAGGCCCTAATCGATCTTGTATTCCCCGACTGCCAAGTCTGGTGTGAACTTTAGTGCGCCTCTCGCTGTCTTCTGAGTATTGTGAATCAGATATCGTACCCAACCTATCATGGATAGTGGTACGTTCTGCGCGTCTTCCTCGTGGGTGACGCAATGGTGATGGTTCGCGTTCAGGACCAAAATTGAGTCGTGCTTGTAGGCTCGCGCTTGCCCTTCTTGTTGCTTCTTCTTGCATGAGGGCGGTTAGGGTTTCATAATTTTGGGATACAAAGTTTCCCAAAGTTAGATCGGGTGCGTCCTCAGTTGTTGCAAGAATTTCTGCCTCAGTATTAGGCGCCCTGTTTCGGTCAGACGCGCCTGGCGGCGCAGTGTTGTTCACTGCGGGTGTAGCTTGATGAGGAGTGGTGAAGAGGGTGCGCTGGAGTTCCTCAACGCTTGGGACCACTGGGGTGATTTGGGTAGTCCTTATAGGTAGTTCTACTGCTAGAAGAGGTGAGGTTGTCCCTGCCTCATGGTGACCAGGTGTGCTGGTTGTACCAGCAACTTGTCTGGAGGTCGGATCTTGTTGATTCTTCCTCTGATGGTCACGCTTTTCTGACTGCGGAGTCTGCTGGCTTGAATTCTTATGTTTCGTCATTCTAGTTCTTAGTAGGGTCCCACGGATGGCGCCACTTGTTGATACAAAAGTTGGGCGTTCCTGGTTATTGGCTCTTGCTCTCGTACCAATTCGCTTCTTAGTACTTGTTACCTGCGCACTAAGAAAATAAACAACACCGTTAGGCTTATCGAGGGATTGTCTCCCCCAATTAGACTCCGGCGTGAGAGTAAGTAATCGATTTTAGGTTCTCGTAGAGAGTTAGGGTTTTGTATCGTACCTTGAATGAGAGATGTCATTCCTTTTATAGGGGCTGAAACCGCGTAGGTTTCTTGCTCCTTACTCTTCGCACTCGTGATGCTTATCCGAGGAAAGGATATCTATTCTATGAATAGATAATCCTTATCGTGTACCCAATGGGTTTAGTTGGGCTTTGTGCCTCGTGGGCCCAAGCTAATGATACTGCGGCCCAAACCATTGTCATGGCAGCCCACTCGTGGTGGACTTAGGCGCCAGTAGTGTATATATTATTTGGACTCGTGGCCCAAATATAGACTATACGTCATCAAAAACCAACATATTTTGACACGTGTCATGGGCACTTTCGGGTACGTTTTTTTTTCTCTGTAAAATGAGCACATTACAGGTCAAGTTTAAAGTCAAATGAGCTTTTTCTCAGCACAAAAGTCAGATTATATGTCTTGGCCCGTTAGGGAACCCGCGGTGTCCAAATTTTCTTAAACTTCTTTTCATTTGATTTCAGGTATGTGGCTCCCGAGTATGCAATGGCAGTCCATCTTCTTGTAAAGAGCAATGTATAGTGCTACGGAGTTGTACTCCTTGAGCTCCTAACAGGAAGAAAACCCGTTGTCAGTGCCATCGGGCCAAGAAAACTTAGTCGCGTGGGCCCGTCCCCTCCTCCCAACACCAGAAGGTCTAAACGTACTTGTTGATCCATCACTATCCCCTGAAGTTCCATTTGACTGTATAGCTAAAATAGCAGTAATAGCATCAATGTGTGCGCAGCCCGAAGTATCACACCGACCCTTTATGGGAGAGGTGGTTCAGGCCTTGAAATTGGTCTCGGGTGCGAAGAAACACAAGACCTGGGCTCAAGGACTTGTAGCCAAGAGGATCTGACTTCCTTAGACTCTGATCCGCGGGCCAGTAGAAACTCAGGCCATGGCGCTTGCCCGCCTGTCACATTCCACCTATCCAAGTTATGTGAATCTCCACTTGATGTGGAGAGCAGGTTTTCGGGTCTTGGGCTAGTTGTGCATTCGTATAGGATAACCTCAAGTTCAGGCCCGTTGAGGCCTAGTAGACATCTGCAGATTTGGGAAAAGATGAAGAGATTTTCGAGTGTTAGCATGAGCGATTATGGAGACTTTTTGAAGTTACAGTTACGATCACGTTGACTTTTTTGAGTTATTTTTTTCTTTACTTTGACCATTGTCATCCCAACCCACCAGGTTAGCAGGAAAATTGCTGAATGTGATGTACAGAAGAAGTGTTGCGTTGCATTGGGAATATATTTCCTTGGTATAGTTGTAAATACAAATGGCAGCAGCAAATACAAGATGTTTGGTTTGCCTATAAATGCATCAATCTTTGTGTAAATTTTCTTGAATTTTCGTGCACTGGTTTTTTTATCGGCCCAGTCGAGTCGCCGGTTGAACCATCATGTGGAACCAGTTTTAAGCAAAAAAGGACAGTTTCTAAACATGGAAATTCAATTCCTACATCTACATAAACACCCCTAAAAATCTCCAAACAGCTCTTAAACATTAGAAATTCACTACCAAACCCATACTTTATAACAAAACTATAGGTCCAAAACTTAAAAAAAAAAAAAAAAAAAAGTATGGGCGGATTTACCAAAATGGGTCGACCCGGGTCAAAGAACAACCGTTTCATAAACAAGCAAACATGGAAATTCTTTCATGGCCTGGTAGTGGCTTTGTGAGATGTTTGTTTTGTACTGTACTCTTTTTGGTGGTTGTTTAATTGCATTTTGCCTTTCAAAAAAAAAAAAAAGTCATAACCGGCCATGTTCCCAGTTCAACCCGGGTTATATAACATTGCCCTCTTAAAGAAAGACAAAACGAATTCAATGATTTAGATAGTGCTTGTTGTGTTGGAATATGTAACACCCCCAAAATTTGATACAGCGGAAGACTCAACAAGCTTTCGGGGTGCTACGGGGATTGGTATCCAACTCAAGACAATATAGAACGAGATAAAGTAAACATAATAAAAACACAACCAAAACGGGGTTTTTAGGTTTACATATATCCCAACATCATTCAGAGTCAGGCCCAAAATAAAATAACAATAGGTCCAAATTTAATTATCAGAGTTTAGAAAAATAGATCCATAAACCGTATGCCTTGGCCGAGCCTTCCATTCCAAGCATGCATCTCAACACTTAATTACCTGAGAAAACGTGCTAAAAGTCAGCTTTCGCTGGTGAGATCATAGGTTTAAATTCAACTAATAATATAGTGGACATAAACGCAAAACGCTTGCTAGCTAGACTAAGGATTCGCTAAAAGCCTGCGGATACCCTCCGCTCTCAACATAACACACGGATACCCTTCCGTAATAACATAGATATTCGGGTAACCCCCGCAATACCAATAAATACTCGGATAACCTCCGAAGTATTAATAACCTATAGGTGCACACTATAGTATCTAAATAAGTCAACCTTGAATAGTACACACAACATATATGTGACTAAAGCTGACAATTCCAAATAACCAAATAAGTCAACCTTGAATAGTACACACAACCTATATGTGACTAAAGCTGACAATTCACCAATAACCAAATAAGCCAACCTTGAATAGTACTGTCACAACTCATCATTTCAGGTCATTTCCCGAACTTTGGAAAAACACTATTTATCAAACACTATTCATCAAAACACTATTCATCAGTTTACTATTCATCATTTTTGGTGTCAGTTTGACATTCCGAGAAGCATTCAGAAATTTTACTATTCACAAAACACTATTCATTGCCGGAAAAGTTTTCATTATTCACTTTCATTACTCATTTCATCGTAAATTTAGTTTACGGGTATTTAAATTCGCGTAACCGTATTGGTTCAGGTGCGAATTCATGCATTATCAGTAAAGACATTTCATACGGACTAGAGACAGTCTGCATATCATCAGTAGGTCATTTACATGTTATACCACTCTTAGGATTTTCAAATTACTATATTCAGTATATTTAACGTTTTACGTATTATGATTTCTAAATAAACGTTAACACACGGTTTATACACGACGAATATATCTAAATATTCCCACAATGGTCCCGACATATTTTTATATCCATTTTATCATCATAAAAGTTATAACATTCATTTACCCAGTATTTTGGAAATTTATTTTATTTATAACGTAAGCTTTTGAATATTACGACGGTTTTCGTGAAAACTAAACAATAATCACCCGAGCACTCAGTAATTGTACCCAACATAATTTTAACATTTTTATGACTTTATTAAGTCCCGGTCAACTTTGTTAACATTTATTTCTTGCAAACCCGGTACCCGATTATAACTAATACTTACACTAAACTACAACTAATAATACACTACATTTCCTAAGTGATCAAAACCGATTTGGCTACTCTTTTATACATTGAAAACCGGCCATGAGCTCACCCTAGACACCATGTGATTTATTTTTAACCTCATGCTTTATTATGTAGTATTATACATTATAACTAGTTACTTATTTACATAAACCACCAAAACATAAACATACTAATTTACAAGAATCATAACATAACTTTTTCATAAGCCAAAAGTTTTCATCTCCTTCCTCCCTACACCAAAACCCACGACTTTCCCCATGAACAAAGATCAAACCATTATTTTTCAAAGTACAAAGCATCAAAGTTGTTCATTTCATCATCCTAATCAAGAATCATAACACAAAAACACAAGTAATCCAAGGTTTCTCATCATCTCACCACCTATTATTTCAAAGTAAGTATTCAAAATTTATTTTCATGTTTTCATCTAATTAACATATGTATCTTATAGTATTCATGCTTAATTTCATGCACAAACTAGCTATACCACTTTATTTTTGTATACTTTTTGATCATACAAACCCTAGAATTGGTTTTAGGTGTTCCTTTGTTAAATTAACTTGATTACTAGTCATTAGGAACCCATGGCACCCTAAGAAGGTGTATGGTAGGATTAGTATAGATTTGTGGTGTTTGCAAGAGATTTGGTTGAAGTAAAAACTAGTTTTGAACCTTGGAAATGGATTTCTAACAAGTTTATAAACATGCTGTCCCATTTTGGTAAAATCTGGAAAATCAGTAAACACAAATGAAACTTTGGCAAAAATTTTAGAAAATACTTTCAAAAACGAATCCGTAGGCGAAAGAACGGATTAAAAAGAGTTTATAACGAAGAAGTTATGATTTTTGCAAGTTTATTGACGAAAACTATTTTCCGGAAAAATACATGCTGATGGACGTTTTTCGTCGGACAAAAAGAGACTTTAGACATAACCCGGAGGGGTCAAGCTTTCTAAAATATATTACTACATGTTAAGACGTAACCGTGGATATAAAGAACAAGTAAAACGGGCTTATAACGACAAAGATATTCACGTTTCAATATCGGCAAAAATCCTCTATAATTGGCAGCTTTTAAAAATAATAATAACACTACGTACTAAATTCTAGATTTTCTAGAAATATTAACCAAGTACCCAATTTCATAACTAATGATGTATTAGTGATTACAAGTATATTTTCATTAGTACAAGGCGTTATTTCAAGGATTTCAAACCGAGGATTTCAACACAAACATTGGTACATACGATATATATATAAGTATATATATTGCAACTAGTTTATTTTTCTAATAGCCATATTTTTCCTAAGTCTTGGAATATATACTTTTGATAACAACAAGTGTTTTTCAAAGAGTAGAGTGGTATAGGAAACATGTGCATGGACATTCATAACATCATTTCATGATCTAAAGTAGATCGTTCATCATTCATATTAGGTTGCGACTAGTGTGCGCGCCTTGTTTTTCAGCTCATTACATGTTCATGGTACCATCATATTGGGTTGCGGCAGCTAATTGTTCATTGGTGTTCATTTCATTTCATCACAGTTTCATCAGTTAAGGTGAGTTTTCATAGCCCCGTTTTCAATTCAACATTTTTGATTGTTTTCAAATCCCACGGGGGGAATACATTACATAAATCATTTTAGTACGAGCCCAAGTATTCAAACATATGTACATTGCTTAAGTTACCTTGCCATGTGATAAGTCCCCTGTAACATCATGAACCGTTAATTTACCGTTAAGCGAGAGTGAGTGGATAGATCTATCGAGGGTGACGCCTCCATCCGTGGTAGTGATTACCAACAGTAAGCGGATGCATGTCATGTCTTTTACATTTGAATGTTTCGGCAGAACATTCAGGAGGGGCATAGAGTTTCATCAGTCATAGCTTCGGTGTCATGAGCTTAAGGTCAATTGTACAATTTTCATGAGATTTTTATCTTGCACTTTTACTTGTGGTGGCCGTACATCATTACATTTTACAAACCTATGGAATTCACCAACATTCGTGTTGACGTTTTAGCAATGTATTTCAGGTTATTAAGGTAGCTCATGTGACATGCATTTGGACCTTCATGGAGTCGCGGAGTCGACGCGTCTCATCATTATTTCATGCACTTATGTAAACGTTTGATCTAGTATGACTTGTTTTTCATAAACATGCAACACATTTTGGGGACCTCATTTTGTAACTCTGAATTATTTCAATGATCAAATGCAGTATTTTCCAAACGACACTTTAGGTCGTTCAATGTAACTGTAACTGTGGTGCTATGACAGACACCCCCAGGTATTCCATTCCGCTGCAAGTCAGGTAAATTGGGGGTGTGACAAGTACACACGACATGTGTGACTAAAGCTGACAATACATCCTAGTCCATACGCATAGCAAGTTTTAGAAAGATTATAGAAGCGATAATAGTCCACATAAAATAATTTGCACGTTTCTCACCCCAAGTATTGAAAACATAGTTCAAGAGTAAAAGTGGGGCTATGACTCACCTCAAGTCCAGATAATAGCAAGACGAGGTAGGTAGAAATAAGATGTATGATAACTCACGAAACAGCAACTACGGACTTGGCACGACCTAACAATATTAACTCTTTCAGAAATCATTTCCTCAAATATATAATATTCCCAAACCCGGACGAGAATCCGTTTTATTTCCGAAAATCCATTTCGTATTAGTTTGGTGTATTTGCGTTTGGTATCCATACGGGTGGTGGGTCGACTCCAAACAAACCAAAAAGATCACATAAAGAAAAATAAATAAACTATAGATCTAATATTAGCCCAATATATCATTTAAATAAATCGCCAAAGTTTACCAAATCCGTCGATTTGATAATCCTCATATTTATTTACGTAACATACCGTTCCAAGATTACACCCAATCTAAAGCACATAGCACATAATTACTATATAGTATATATCATAGTTTAATAAATTCCTCATATATATCGTCAAATTGGCCAGATTTCTCGATATATACACTCGCAATCTATTACACTTTACATATACTACAACCTATGGGCGTCGTAGGATACGATGCCCACTAATATATTTATTTCGTATAACCAAACAACCCGGCTCAACCTTACGGTTAAGTGGTTATTTAATTATAGAAAACGTCTATATTAGTCGTCATATATCCGTGACAACACGAACGTCGCAAATAATAACTTACCTGGACCCGAATGACAACAATTTCGCCTAACTCAATAAGTTTATCCGTTATATCTCCGAAACAACATTTTTATTAACGTTTCATAGTTGTCGGGAGTTTCCCGTTTTATAACACAATTTTTATAATAATAATACGTTCAATAATATTACGCCACTTTCGTAGCCTAATATATATCTAATCGTATTATTTATAATACGACTCGTGATTATTATTATTATTATTATACGCGTTTATATAGTTATATATACGTTATTCACGTATATACTTTCATACAAACGTTCATATTATCAATAATTATTATTACGAGTTTTATTATTTCCGTTTCAATTTTAATAGTTATTGAGTTATACGAAATGGTCATATGTCCGAGTCATGACTCTCGGCTCATTGTCCAAGTCCAATAATAAGCAAAAGTCATAAAATAACCAATCTCCGTCCAATCACAATCTCAAACCACGGGCTACAACAATAGGGTCCGACTACGGCACCCGACTAACCTATCTCCGTCAAACTAACGACCGTCTCACAATCGGTCCCCAATCACTTTCGTCAACAACTCCTCAATTACCAATAACAATATCCAATGTCGAGACCAAACACGGTCTCGACCCAACCAAAAGTATTCGGCCGATAAATGAAATACCACAACCACAAAATAATCAAGTTCACAATATTTCAAGTATATAACATCAACCAAGTTAATGTGTGGGTCGGTTTACCAAGCCGACCCGAGCCCTCGACTCACTTGAGTCTCGGCTCCGAACCGCGAGTCACTAGGACTCGAGCCACATACAAGAGCACTTAGCTCGCAAGAGCATAACAAGTAACCAATAGGCCTAATCGACCCAATGGTCAATCGGCAACAATAACTATATGCGGCTAAATGCCGCGACCCACAAGGGTCGAACCACAATAACCCCGAGCTCAAGGCTCGAACCACAACTAATCGAGAACCCCATAAGGGTCTCGACAAGGTCATACGAGCAACAAGTGAAACCCCGAGACCACAAGGTCTCGGCTAGCTCGGATTGAGGTACATAACACCCTCGACAACAACCAAACAATCATCACCAATGGACCAAAGCCACACCAAGGGCTCGAATCAAAAATAAGCCGAGAGCTTGCTCTCGGTTCCGAGTCAACCACGACCCAAACCATGAAAACCCGGATACCAAACCAACTTTTAATCACAAAAACATCATTTCCCTTAAAGATTAGTTTGATTCTCCACAAAACAATCCGTGTAGCCACGGATAAAAGCCAAATCGTGGCTCCCAAAACCCAAAAATGGTTCCTTCTCACCTTCTTAGACCTCCAAATGCACGGATCTAGTAAAACTATTAAAAGTTCGAACGGATTTGTACAAGATTGATGGTGTTAACGACGGTTCTAGGGCGAGTATCTTATATCAAATGAAAGAGGGGGAAGAGAGGGATAGAATGGTGGTGTTTGTTTTGTTGGGTGGTCGGTAACACGGCGGTGGTGGCCGGAAATAAGGTCGGCGGCGGCTAGGTTTTGAAGTGGGGAAGAAGGGATGAGATGAGAGAGAGGATGAATAAAGAGTGAGTGTTTGTGTGTGTGTAAAAACCGGACCCAACACCCCTATATCTTTTTGTTATTTTTTTTTTAAAAGATAATAATAATAATAATAATAATAATAATAATAATAATAATAATAGTAATAATAATAATATTATTACGGTGGAGCGGGTAACGCGGGTAATTGTAAAAACATGTGGCCCGAACCCGAACTCATTTTAAAACTTCAATATCACTCAAGAACATCTCGTAAATAATTAAAATATAGTCGGACTCGTTAAGACGAATCATAAAACTTTTGTTAGGTAATCCTAGTGCCAAAGTCAACGTAGTAACAAGTGAGAATTCAAATATACATCACCGATCATTTAAATCAATAATGAATTATGAACATAATTCACGAATTCCATAACGTCATTAATTAAAAATATCCATAAAATAGGTCTTACAAGTTCGTTGTGAAATGAAAATTTCAATTAAAAATTATAAACGAACTTAAATCGTAATGCGGGTTTTTAAAATGGCTCCCTAAACTGCCGGTTGTCACATCCTCCCCGTCTCAGAAGGAAACCCGTCCCGGGTTTCACTCGGAAAAATTCATCTACGAAGTGAAAAGCTTCGGATATCTCTTCCTGAACTCGTCCTCACGTTCCCACGTAAACTCTGGTCCATGTCGGGAATTCCAACGAACCTTGACGAGCGGAATGCGACTTCTCTTGAGTCGTTTAACTTCACGATCTAAAATCTCAATCGGTTCCTCCACGAAGTTCAGTTTCTCATCAACACGAATATCCCTCATTGGAATGACGGGCATTTCATCAGAAAGACATTTCTTCAAATTACTCACGTGGAACACGTCGTGAACTTTACTCAGTTCGGACGGTAATTCCAACCTATAAGCCACGGGCCCAATCCTTTCTAAGATCAAGAATGGTCCAATGTAGCGTGGGTTGAGTTTACCACGTTTCCCGAAACGTATTACACCTTTCCAAGGCGAGACTTTCAGCATCACTTTGTCTCCAACCTGGAACTCTAAAGGTTTACGTCTCTGATCGGCGTAGCTCTTCTGCCTATCTCTGGCTGCTTGCAACCGATCGCGAATCTGAGTTACTTTCTCTGTAGTTTCCAAAATAAGCTCAGGGCCTGTAAGTTGACTATCTCCAACTTCCGCCCAAACCAATAGGTGAACGACACTTTCTGCCATACAAAGCATCGAATGGTGCAGCCTTAAGACTTGTGTGGTAGCTATTATTATAGGAGAATTCCGCAAGGGGTAAATACTTCTCCCAGCCTTTACCAAAGTCTATGATGCATGCACGAAGCATATCCTCTAACGTCTGAATGGTCCTCTCACTTTGACCATCGGTTTGGGGATGATATGCAGTACTCATATCAAGCCTCGTCCCCAAAGCCGTTTGAAGTGATCGCCACAAAGCTGACGTAAAACGACTATCACGATCCGAAATAATAGATATCGGGACTCCATGACGCGAAATAATTTCCTTCACATATAATCTCGCAAGCTTATCCACACTATCATCTTCACTAATAGCTAAGAAATGAGCAGACTTTGTCAGACGATCCACAATTACCCAGATAGCGTCACAACCGCTAGCTGTTCTCGGTAATTTGGTAATGAAGTCCATAGTAATCCGCTCCCATTTCCAGACTGGAAGTTCTAGTTGCGTTAGTAATCCTGACGGTCTCTGGTGTTCAGCTTTAACCTTAGCACATGTCAGGCACTTACTAACGTACGATGCTATATCTGCCTTCATATTTGGCCACCAATAGAACTTCTTAAGATCCTGATACATTTTATCGGAACCAGGATGAATGGAGTACTTTGACTTATGCGACTCATGCATAATCAATTCCCCATTTTCTCCATGCAAAGGTACCCAAATTCGATCTCCAAAGCATAACAATCCATTTTCTGCTTTTCTCATTATCAGCCATCCCAAATATATTCTCGGCAGATCTATTTTCTGCTTTCAACGCTTCCGTTTGAGCTTCGAGTATTTGAGACGGTAATGGCGATACGATAGTCATTCCCAATGACCTAACTCGTAATGGTGGCACTCTTTCCTTTCGACTAAGAGCATCAGCAACAACGTTTGCTTTACCAGGGTGGTAGCGAATTTCACAATCATAATCGCTTAGCAACTCAATCCAACGTCGCTGTCTCATGTTGAGCTCTTTTTGATTCAAGATGTGTTGTAGACTTTTGTGGTCAGTAAATACAACACACTTGGTTCCGTACAAGTAATGTCTCCATATTCTTAAAGCAAAAACCACAGCACCGAGCTCCAAATCATGGGTAGTGTAGTTTTTCTCATGCTTTTTGAGCTGTCGGGAAGCATAAGCTATTACCTTCTCTCGTTGCATTAACACGGCTCCCAAACCTTTATGTGAGGCATCACAATAGGCGACGAAATCCTCGTTACCTTCTGGTAACGCTAAGATAGGAGCACTACACAACATTTTCTTAAGCAATTGAAACGCTTCTTCTTCTTTATCTCCCCATTCATACGTAACACTCTTTTGAGTCAATTTGGTCAATGGTTTAGCTATCTTCGAAAATCCCTCAATGAATCTTCGGTAATAACCCGCTAAACCCAAAAATTGACGAACTTCGGTTGGTGTTGTAGGTGCAGCCCAATCTTTTATCGCCTCAATTTTTGCAGGATCCACATGGACTCCTTGTCTGTCAATCACATGACCCAAAAATTGTACTGTCGGAATCCAAAATTCGCATTTCGAAAACTTGGCATAGAGTTTCTCCTTCCTGAGCAATTCCAAAATGAGTCTTAGATGCTCCTCATGCTCTTTCTCACTCTTTGAATAAATCAGAATGTCATTGATGAATACAATCACGAACTTATCTAAGTAAGGCTTACACATACGATTCATGAGATCCATGAATATTGCTGGTGCGTTAGTCAACCCAAACGGCATCACCTGAAACTCGTAATGCCCGTAACGGGTTCTGAAAGCCGTTTTCGGAATATCTCCCTCACGAACTCAAAGTTGATGATATCCCGATCTCAAATCGATCTTCGAATACACACTCGATCCTTGAAGTTGATCGAACAAGTCATCGATCCTAGGTAACGGGTATCGATTCTTCACCGTTAACTTATTCAACTCTCTATAATCAATACACATACGAAACGATCCATCCTTCTTCTTCACAAATAAGACTGGGGCTCCCCAAGGTGAAGAACTTGGTCTTATGAATCCTTTTTCGGCTAACTCCGCCAATTGTTTCGACAACTCTTCCAGTTCGGTAGGTGCAAGACGATAAGGTGCTCGTGCTACAGGTGCAGCACCAGGTATCAACTCAATCTGAAACTCCACTTGTCTAGTCGGCGGGATTCCCGGCAAATCATCGGGAAACACATCAGGAAAATCACGAACTATAGGCACATCTCCAATGCACCTTTCCTTTTTCTTCGTCTCTCCCTTCTCAGAAATTTGAGCTAAGAAAAGGTAACATCCCTTCTCCATTAGCTTCGGTAACTTAGTGCACGAAATCACTGCTAATCGGGATGGGCTCCTAGAATCCTTTCGGTCTCCTAATATATTTAGGACTTCCTTTCCGTATGGTACACGCACGATCTTCTCGTCGCAAAGTATGTGAGCACGATACTTCGACAACCAATCCATACCAACGATGACATCAAAACTTCCTAACGTGACGGGTAGAAGATCTATGTTGAAAGGGTGGTTCAAGAAATTTAACGTACAACCGCGAATGATGGTATTAATCCTTTCTATGTTTCCATTAGCTAACTCAATATCATATCCAATTCCTAAGGCCATCGGGGGTTTTTCTAGTAAGGGTGCAAACGTAGTGGACACAAAACTTCTATCGGCACCAGTATCAAATAGTATGGAAGCATAACGATTATTGAGAAGGAACGTACCGGTAACGACGTTCGGATCTTCTCCTCTCTCGTTCCCGAGTGCATACACTCTTCCCTGAGCAGTTCCAGCTTCCACACGTTGGTCCCCATTATCTTGTCGTCCACGATTTCCTCCAGTTCCACGGTTTCCATAATTGTACCCATTACCACCCGAGCCTTGATTTCCACGGTTCCGCGATTCTCTACACTCATTCCTATAGTGTCCCTTCTTTCCACACCCATAACAGGTAACATCTGCCTTGTTTCTCATCTCAGGAGCAGCTTGAACCATAGCAAGAGGTCGGGCTCTACAGTCCCTAGCTGTATGTCCTTTCTTTGAGCAATTCTGGCATTTCACACTACACCATCCAGTGTGATGCTGATGGCAACGATCACACTTGGGTGCATCACCGTTCGGATTCTTCTTATCTCCATTCCCAATAGCATAAGCCTTAGCTTGTCTCTTGCTTCGGTGATCATTACTCTTAGAGTGACGGTCTCTCTTTCTCTTTCCATTCTTCTCCTTATCAGCTTCTTCTAACTCCAATGAATCCATAAGTTGTTGAGCAATTGTGATTGCCTCATGGATGTTTGCAGGCCTAGCAGAAATTACATCATTCCTCGTAGCTACAGGCAATCCATCAGTATACCTTTCAATCTTTTGAGTCTCAGTTTTCACCATATCTGGGCACAACAAGGCTAACTCCTGGTAACGACGATTATATGTCGCCATATCATTACCTTTCACCTTGTGGTTCCAAAACTCAATCTCTAGCTTCTTGACCTCATTCCTTGGGCAATAAGTCTGAATCAGCAAGGACTTAAATTGCTCCCAAGTCATGGCATAAGCTACATCACTCCCAACTGCATTTCGGTAGTTGTTCCACCAAGTCAAAGCTTCATCCTTGAAAGTAAAAGAAGCAAACTTTACCTTCGCATTCTCTGCACAACCACTGACATTGAACACTAACTCAGTCTTCTCAATCCATCTGACTAAGTAAACCACTCCTTCAGTTCCACCAAACTCAATGGGTCCACAAATCTTGAACTCCTTGTATTGACATCCATTAGCACGAACAGGTGGAAAAGTTCCAGCAGAATTGTTGGAATGATTTGACTCAGCTAGTAGTTCAGCAACTCTTTGCTCTACGAGTTGGTTGATCATTGCTTGATCTACAGTAGGCGCATTAAGTGGAACATGACCATTGTCTCCCTGAACATCAACATTTTGATTCATGTTGTTACGGTTAGTGGTGTCCAGGTTGTCAGGAGTAGGGGTTTCAACATTTCGAGTAGGTCGACGACCTCGGCGACCAAGGGTAGTCGCTGCCGTACCAGTTCGGGTAGCTTTGACAGGGTTTCGTCGTACAGCCATTAATATAATTCCAAGACAATATCAACCACGCAAATAGGAACACAATTCTCCATGTACGCCAAAAACCGTAGAATATCGTACGAGGTCACCATCGTCCATACAAGTAGTGATCGACACTTCGTTCCAAAATACCAAAGACATGATAAATACTAATCGTTCCATACGAGACGAACGTGCAATCCGAATATCATGACATAAGAGCTATAATAACTAGCTCTCCTAACCAAATACTCCTTGGCTTATGTAGCAACACAACAACCTGATTCCAAATCGATCTAGCCACGATGCTGGCGTAGACTCCTCAACTCCGATCCCAAACCATCCAAATTCCTCAATAACAATCCCTGCTCAACACGATGTGTATCTCTATCCCTCTAGAGGCCCGCAACCTCCTTTTCTAACACTGTGTTCCTCTGCCACAGCTTGCGATCTCCCTCGCGAGCCGTGAGGAAACCTCTCTGTAGACTCTCTATCTGCTCATGTATCTCTATCATACATGTTCTAATCGCTATCGTCCTGCCCATGACAGTAGTCAAATCAACTCTCAACTCAACAACAAACTCAGCAATAAACTCAGCAATAATCATCTCAAGTCGGTCAGACATCCGCGAGATCCTCTCGCCCTGTGCAGTAATCTGAGCCCACATCCTACCAGTCTCACCTAACTCTGCATGCTCAGCAGAAACCTCAGAAGGTGCATCCGACGCCACAGGACTACCAGGTGGTGTATCAAACAAAAACGGATGATCAGGTGAAACCGGTTCTAACGGATGTATCGGGGAATCGGGCTTCTCAGAATGAACTGAATGTGCTAGCGACCCATCATCATCAGGCATATCCTCCTCCTGAGGATCATCCTCTTCCCAATCCTGAGGGTCATCATTCTCTTCCTCATCTTGAGGGTCATCATTCTCTTCCTCATCTTGAGGGTTATCATTCTGCTCACCCGCGTACTCCTCGTCAAAGGGGTACTCCATCACTCGTCATCTCCGAGCAGGCGAACCACGAGGCGATAAAGTCGGCGACACGTACTAACAATAACAATTCTTAATAACGACACGTGCAAAGGAGGCTATGATTTGTGACAACGGCGTAGGGTAGGTGTAAGTGTTTCAAAACAACTAAATCACAACTCATAATACCATACCAAATATACTCATCAAATAGTTCCATCATATAATCTCAATAAAAGAATTTCAAACACCGCATTACTAAAATGTTTATAAAACATATAGACCATATAAATCCTCGAGAACGCCATCTTATTACTAAAATCCATAAACCTCAAATCATCTCAAATATCCCATAATACCTCAAATAATAGAAGATGCTTCGGCTTGGCGGGCTGGCGGGCGGTAGGTAAGGATCATTTTCTATAAAAATACGGTTATAGTTTAGGCGTTTATTTACCTAGTTCTCTATAACCTTGGCTCTGATACCAATCTGTAACACCCCGAAAATTTGATACAGCGGAAGACTCAACAAGCTTTCGAGGTGCTACGGGGATTGGTATCCAACTCAAGACAATATAGAACGAGATAAAGTAAACATAATAAAAACACAACCAAAACGGGGTTTTTAGGTTTACATATATCCCAACATCATTCAGAGTCAGGCCCAAAATAAAATAACAATAGGTCCAAATTTAATTATCAGAGTTTAGAAAAATAGATCCATAAACCGTATGCCTTGGCCGAGCCTTCCATTCCAAGCATGCATCTCAACACTTAATTACCTGAGAAAACGTGCTAAAAGTCAGCTTTCGCTGGTGAGATCATAGGTTTAAATTCAACTAATAATATAGTGGACATATACGCAAAACGCTTGCTAGCTAGACTAAGGATTCGCTAAAAGCCTGCGGATACCCTCCGCTCTCAACATAAAACACGGATACCCTTCCGTAATAACATAGATATTCGGGTAACCCCCGCAATACCAATAAATACTCGGATAACCTCCAAAGTATTAATAACCTATAGGTGCACACTATAGTATCTAAATAAGTCAACCTTGAATAGTACACACGACATATATGTGACTAAAGCTGACAATTCCAAATAACCAAATAAGTCAACCTTGAATAGTACACACAACCTATATGTGACTAAAGCTGACAATTCACCAATAACCAAATAAGCCAACCTTGAATAGTACACACGACATGTGTGACTAAAGCTGACAATACATCCTAGTCCATACGCATAGCAAGTTTTAGAAAGATTATAGAAGCGATAATAGTCCACATAAAATAATTTGCACGTTTCTCACCCCAAGTATTGAAAACATAGTTCAAGAGTAAAAGTGGGGCTATGACTCACCTCAAGTCCAGATAATAGCAAGACGAGGTAGGTAGAAATAAGATGTATGATAACTCACGAAACAGCAACTACGGACTTGGCACGACCTAACAATATTAACTCTTTCAGAAATCATTTCCTCAAATATATAATATTCCCAAACCCGGACGAGAATCCATTTTATTTCCGAAAATCCATTTCGTATTAGTTTGGTGTATTTGCGTTTGGTATCCATACGGGTGGTGGGTCGACTCCAAACAAACCAAAAAGATCACATAAAGAAAAATAAATAAACTATAGATCTAATATTAGCCCAATATATCATTTAAATAAATCACCAAAGTTTACCAAATCCGTCGATTTGATAATCCTCATATTTATTTACGTAACATACTGTTCCAAGATTACACCCAATCTAAAGCACATAGCACATAATTACTATATAGTATATATCATAGTTTAATAAATTCCTCATATATATCGTCAAATTGGCCAGATTTCCTGATATATACACTCGCAATCTATTACACTTTACATATACTACAACCTATGGGCGTCGTAGGATACGATGCCCACTAATATATTTATTTCGTATAACCAAACAACTCGGCTCAACCTTACGGTTAAGTGGTTATTTAATTATAGAAAACGTCTATATTAGTCGTCATATATCCGTGACAACACGAACGTCGCAAATAATAACTTACCTGGACCCGAATGACAACAATTTCGCCTAACTCAATAAGTTTATCCGTTATATCTCCGAAACAACATTTTTATTAACGTTTCATAGTTGTCGGGAGTTTCCCGTTTTATAACACAATTTTTATAATAATAATACGTTCAATAATATTACGCCACTTTCGTAGCCTAATATATATCTAATCGTATTATTTATAATACGACTCGTGATTATTATTATTATTAATATACGCGTTTATATAGTTATATATACGTTATTCACGTATATACTTTCATACAAACGTTCATATTATCAATAATTATTATTACGAGTTTTATTATTTCCGTTTCAATTTTAATAGTTATTGAGTTATACAAAATGGTCATATGTCCGAGTCATGACTCTCGGCTCATTGTCCAAGTCCAATAATAAGCAAAAGTCATAAAATAACCAATCTCCGTCCAATCACAATCTCAAACCACGGGCTACAACAATAGGGTCCGACTACGGCACCCGACTAACCTATCTCCGTCAAACTAACGACCGTCTCACAATCGGTCCCCAATCACTTTCGTCAACAACTCCTCAATTACCAATAACAATATCCAATGTCGAGACCAAACACGGTCTCGACCCAACCAAAAGTATTCGGCCGATAAATGAAATACCACAACCACAAAATAATCAAGTTCACAATATTTCAAGTATATAACATCAACCAAGTTAATGTGTGGGTCGGTTTACCAAGCCGACCCGAGCCCTCGACTCACTTGAGTCTCGGCTCCGAACCGCGAGTCACTAGGACTCGAGCCACATACAAGAGCACTTAGCTCGCAAGAGCATAACAAGTAACCAATAGGCCTAATCGACCCAATGGTCAATCGGCAACAATAACTATATGCGGCTAAATGCCGCGACCCACAAGGGTCGAACCACAATAACCCCGAGATCAAGTCTCGAACCACAACTAATCGAGAACCCCATAAGGGTCTCGACAAGGTCATACGAGCAACAAGTGAAACCCCGAGACCACAAGGTCTCGGCTAGCTCGGATCGAGGTACATAACACCCTCGACAACAACCAAACAATCATCACCAATGGACCAAAGCCACACCAAGGGCTCGAATCAAAAATAAGCCGAGAGCTTGCTCTCGGTTCCGAGTCAACCACGACCCAAACCATGAAAACCCGGATACCAAACCAACTTTTAATCACAAAAACATCATTTCCCTTAAAGATTAGTTTGATTCTCCACAAAACAATCCGTGTAGCCACGGATAAAAGCCAAATCGTGGCTCCCAAAACCCAAAAATGGTTCCTTCTCACCTTCTTAGACCTCCAAATGCACGGATCTAGTAAACCTATTAAAAGTTCGAACGGATTTGTACAAGATTGATGGTGTTAACGACGGTTCTAGGGCGAGTATCTTATATCAATTGAAAGAGGGGGAAGAGAGGGATAGAATGGTGGTGTTTGTTTTGTTGGGTGGTCGGTAACACGGCGGTGGTGGCCGGAAATAAGGTCGGCGGCGGCTAGGTTTTGAAGTGGGGAAGAAGGGATGAGATGAGAGAGAGGATGAATAAAGAGTGAGTGTTTGTGTGTGTGTAAAAACCGGACCCAACACCCCTATATCTTTTTGTTATTATTTTTTTTAAAAGTTAATAATAATAATAATAATAATAATAGTAATAATAATAATATTATTACGGTGGAGCGGGTAACGCGGGTAATTGTAAAAATATGTGGCCCGAACCCGAACTCATTTTAAAACTTCAATATCACTCGAGAACATCTCGTAAATAATTAAAATATAGTCGGACTCGTTAAGACGAATCATAAAACTTTTGTTAGGTAATCCTAGTGCCAAAGTCAACGTAGTAACAAGTGAGAATTCAAATATACATCACCGATCATTTAAATCAATAATGAATTATGAACATAATTCACGAATTCCATAACGTCATTAATTAAAAATATCCATAAAATAGGTCTTACAAGTTCGTTGTGAAATGAAAATTTCAAATAAAAATTATAAACGAACTTAAATCGTAATGCGGGTTTTTAAAATGGCTCCCTAAACTGTCGGTTGTCACAGAATATATGAATAATAATAAACTATAAACATATAAACATCAAAGAGTACGCAACGGAATTGATCAAATACAAATAATAAATTAACCGAATATAAATGGAAGCGTACCTCTTATTCACTAGCAAGAACAAGAACTTATAAACCCTAGGAGAGGGCTTATATAGATCGACTAGGGCAAGTCACAAGGCAAGATCACCGTTAGCAAAACTATGCTAACACTTCGTTCTCACACACACGTACTAATCGCGTTTCAACGGAAATGCTAGATTCGCTTTTACACGAAAAGATTAAACTATTGGTCATATCAATCAAAGATCGATTAGACACAAAGAAAGAGAAGGAAGTGATTTGGTTGCTCTGGAACCAAGGGATGAATGAATGAATAAGAGGAGGTCTCATTATATAGCATTCAAGAGACTTGGAGCAAAATCCATCCCAAACCCTAAGAGAGGGAGGGTGGCCGGCCTTGGGTACACAAAGCCCAACCCGAACCGAACTTTCACTCTTTTCCAAATCAAGTCCTTCATGTTTCGTCTAACGGTCTTTAGTTACCGCTAAGTTTATATTTCGTGTATTTAATAATTATTCGTCACTAAAACAATAATTATTAATTCATTGAAACTCATACGTAAAGTGTGCAATCCCGAAGTCTCGAGTTCGAATCCGGTCATCATATATTAATTTATTATCCGTCAAACTAACATGTTGTATGTTTGTTTGAAAAGTATTCAGATATTTATTTGTTTGTGTATGCGTTTGAATGCTCAGTCATGGTGAATGCATGCGTAACAAGCTTTTCTAGATCAATTCATAGGTTGGATTTTTATTTTCAAGTTTTGTGTTAATAGTGTGTGATACGTTCCGGGTCTCCAAAAGACAGAACCGCGCAAACTACTACCATTTCTTTTATTCTTGAAGAAGTGGTCATATGACCATTACTAGTAGTGGAGAAAATAATCAGCAAGTTTATACCATATTTTTACTTTAGTGTTGTCCCATGCATGCATGATTTCATTTCCTAGAGTAGAAAAGTAGTGGGTCACATAAGATAGTTATGCTTATTTGTTAACTGCTCATTTTTATCCTATTTATATGTAATCTTTGTGGAAATTCTGACCCATTTAGGTATAAATGAGTCAATGTGGGATATGTTTCATCTCTGATGGGTCAAACGAGTAAAATAAAAAAAGTTAGCTAAAGGAAACGGGTCAAAAAGGGTTGAAGCTTTCACATAGTGTACAATTTATTCAATAACATTGGTTGATAAGAATATCTATTTTGTTATCGTATGTGTCACACTGATTATTTCTAATAAGATTTAATGAAATTTTTGACCAAAGGTGTTTCTGGCAAACCAATTGGACCCGTACCAAGAAGTTAACCGTTTTGACCCGATACTAAACCCAATCGACCTTCCCATGTTGCCATCTCTAACGTTTTCACTAAGTACAACAAAGAGAAATTAGATACCCTATGAATAGTTAGAGACACCAAGACTCATGCATTGTTTGGATCGCCAACTCAACTAAATCATCCAATTGTAGGTCTCGAAGTGTGAAGTTATAGTCAGGGATTCCAGTTTCCCTGACATTTCCCTTCTGTTGTTGATGTTCATACAAGCCTTTTTCCCTATCTGAAAACAGCAGTACATTAGTTACTCCATACCATAGGTCATCTTTTTTGACAAATTAACAGACATCCACGGTCTTGATGTGAATAAGAATAAATTCTAACTGATATACAAAATTCCGTTTGGTAATTTTTAATGTAAAACTGCAATAATTAAAAGAAATTGCCAAAAAGATCTATAATACAGGTAACTGTATTATTCTTGAAAGGTAGCAATCTTCATTGATATAAATTATTTCCTTATTTAATAACAATCTATAACATAATTCAGGACACGAAAAAAAAACATAAAAAGTTTCTTAAAACTTGATGACTTATGCCTAGACATCATACAAAATCGATCAAGCTAGCATCAAGTTACCGATACACGCATCTTCATCCAAAGCCGATCATCCACTGACAATAAATCTTTGACTTGGCGCATTGTTGGCCTTTCCTGTGGGTTCTCGTTCAAACATGCCCGTGTGACATTCAAAATTATATGAGCTAGTTTCTCAACTAGAGGTGATGGTCGCGGAATCCGTCTATCTCCTACATTGGCCAGCAATAGATCATCAGTCCACATTGTTGGTAGACATGATATAAGTTCTCCAGGATACTTTCCCATAATCACTTCCAGTGCAACAACTCCAAAACTGTACACATCGCATTTCTCTGTCGCTACCATCATATAAGCAAGCTCTACATGGAAGGAAATATGAGAATATATGTAACATAGATAAATCTGAAACTTGAGAAGACGTACGTATAGATAACTTTAAAATATATGGCAGTTACCTGGCGCAATATAGCCATAGGTGCCTACAACCGCAGTCCAATTGGATGAATCCAGCTTTAGAAGCTTTGCTGTTCCAAAATCCGAGATATGTGCCTCATAATCAGAATTCAGAAGGATATTAGCTCCAGAAATGTCTCTATGAATTATTGGTGGTGTGCAATCATGGTGCATATAAGCCAAACCATTCGCTACAGCCCTAACAATTCTTACCCTTTTCAGCCAATCCATTTCCTTTGCTGTGATATCTCTACTCAAGAGCGATTTTAGACTTCCCTTCTCAAGATATTCGTAAATCAAAAATGAGTGACGAGCATGGAAGCAGTATGCATAGAGTTTAACTATGTTTCTGTGCCTTATGTTTGTCAATGCTCGTACCTCATTTAGGAAGCCTTGATCGTCATTCTCAGATGATGAATGAAGTTTCTTGACAGCTACTATATTGTTGGGTTGTAACACAGCTTTATACACAGTACCATATCCTCCAATCCCAATACAATAAGCATCATCAAAATCATTTGTTGCCTTGATGATTTCATCATACATCGCCTGTCCATCAAAACTTGTTATTGAGAAAAATTTGCCACCTTCTTTGCCTGATGGTTTCTATGGAGAAGTTCTCTTACTACGTCGATAAACAATGAGGCCACACATGAATAAACCAAGTAAAAGAGCCGCAAAAACTGGGATCACGGTTACAAGGATGAGCTTATGATGAAAATGATTATTTTTCTTCATTACTATTTGACTTTCACAAAGATTCAAACCTGTAACATTTCCACACAGACCATCATTTCCTTGTAATGCTTCTCCAGACACATTTAGAAAGACAGCATAAGGGGGAACCGGACCTGTGAGCTCATTGTAAGACAACTCGATATCAATCCCTCTTGGCAAGTTACTGAAACCATTAGGAATTGAACCAGATAGCTTATTGTGAGAAAGATTCATCATTACCAGACTTTCCAAACTTCCAATATCTGATGGTATCTCTTTTGTCAGTGAATTCCAAGATAAATCAAGAACATTGAGTTGCCTTAATTTACCGATCTCTGATGGGATCTTTCCACTGAGCTTGTTATTACTAAGATATATGTGATTGGTTTGAACCCAGTCAATATATCTTTGTAATGACCTGTTTAACTTATTTTTGGATAGGTCAAGAGTAAGGAGGCCTTGCAGTGATCCAAGCTCTTGAGGTATAACACCTGAAAGTTTGTTATCGCTCAAGTTTAAATTTAACAAATTTTTCATCTCCCCAAACTCCTTTGGAATTTGACCAACCAAATGATTAGAAGAAAGATCAAGCACTTAAGTTGAATTCCCAAGCTCCAGTGGTATGCTACCACTGATGTTGTTATATCCCATCAAATTTTTGCATTTACCCCAGTTTTGAGATAGTTGCCCATGAAAGTTATTATGACTGACATCAAAGAATTTTAAGCTTGGGTAGACACCAAAGCTATTCGATATATCTCCACGAAATTGATTAAATTGAAAGTTTGCTCTTATTAAGTTGGAGCAATTCCATACCCCTCTTGGAATAGGACCAGAGAGTTGATTATGACTTACAGATAAATTTTGAAGCTTTCCCCCTTGGCACAAATCATCAGGCAATTGGCCAGACAACTGATTTGTTTGCAGCTGTAGCTTAAACAATTGTAGACTTCCGATTCCTTGTGGTATGGGTCCAGAGAGTTGATTGATGTGCAGATACAGGATATTCAAAGACTTTAAATCACCCAACGATGAAGGGATTGAACCACTGAGTTGATTTCTGCTTAAAGATAATTCAGTGAGAGACTTCAAATTCCCTAATTCTGTAGGAATGTGCCCAGATAGTTGATTTTAAAACAAATAAAGGATATTCAAAGACTTCAAATCACCCAACGAAGAAGGAATTGAACCATTGAGTTCATTTTCATACAAAGCTAATCCAGTGAGAGACTTCAAATTCCCTAATTCAATAGGAATGGGTCCAGAGAGTTGATTTGTGTTCAGATAAAGGATATTCAAAGATGTCAAGTCACCCAACAATGAAGGAATTGAACCATTGATTTGATTTTCGCTTAAGGCTAATTCAGTGAGAGACTTCATATTCCCTAATTCTGTAGGAATGTGCCCAGATAGTTGATATTTGTACAGATAAAGGGTATTCGGAGACTTTAAATTACCAAGGGTAGGTGGAATTACACCCGAAAACAGATTGGATGAAAAATCAAGATAGACAAGTTTGGACAGGAGTCCGATTTCTGATGGGATGGGACCAAAGAAGCTGTTTACACTAAGATTAAAATGGGTAAGATTGCCTAGAATAGAGAACGGGAACTGGTGAAGCGTACCTTTTAACTCAAACATCGAGAGGTTCAACATGTTAATGTTCCCATCAGCATTGCAAGCAATTTCAACCCAAGAAGGGCATGAGGCAGGTGCACTAGTATTCGTTGGAAGGGGTGTCCAAGAAGATACTATTTGGGAGTTGTTTGGGATTTTAAGGCTTGCTTTCCATTTTTGAAGAGCATTTGCTTTCCTCCAAAGAAGCAGAGGTGAAGTTTGGTACAAATGAGAGAGCAACGAGTAGTAGAGCTAGAGATAAAAGTAAGAACTTTGAAGAAGCCATTACTTGCTTTTGCATGTTTTTTTCTATAACTGATGGTTCGTATGTCTTTATTTATAATTGAGCTACCCTTTTCTCATAAATCTGTAAACTAATGTGTTTTGCAATAATGAAAAAGAAAGGGATGGGAGACAAGCCTCGTTATGCATGCATGCGAAAAGAATAATTTGAAGATTTTTTACACACGTTTTTTGTGGTGAAGAAAAGTGAAGATATAGTTCTATAAGTCAAGTAACATGTGAATCACGTACAGTAGTTGAATAGCATGTTTTTCCAATAGTTCACATCTACAGGGCCACACAATTGGTCTATAAAAGAGAAAATGTATTGGCAGCCAAAAGTACCTGCAGTGCCTTCAAATATTTAAAAGTTTTTAAATAAATAATTATTACGTGACATTTTATTCCTATTAGAAAAGTTTTTTATATAATTTGTCGAAATATTTTGTGAGAGTAACGTCTCATATATATCCAACAATTTTCACTTCTAGAAATTAAATTTTAGGTGGTGTCATTATTCCACAAATATTGTTTTACTTGAGAAATTAAATTCTAATCGCTTTGTAAGAAAGTACTCTATTTTTGTTTTCAAAACAGTTCCAGTAAATGCTTTGATCAAAATGATCAAAAAGCTTTTAAACCTATCCAAAAACACCCCTAAAAAGCTCAAAACAACACTTAAACATGTCCAGAGAGCTCTAAAAATTCAGTACCAAACACATACTTTTCAACAAAACTACAGGTGCCAAACTTTTTAAAAACAAAAGGTATGACCCAACTGGATTTAGCAAAATGGGTCGACGCAGGTCAACAAAAGAACCGCCGGTTCATAAACAAGCACAATGAGATTAAAATTGTCAACACAAACATTGAGAAACTGACACACATTATAACTAGTGAACACCATTTCTAAAGACAAGTAAAACTGACCCACTGTTACTATCAGTAACTAAACTTTAATCCACTCTCGTCAATTGATACTACGAAACTAAATAAAACGAAGTAGTAAACACCTATGAAGTCTACAACTAAAAGAAAATTAAATGAAACATTTCATTTCGAAATTGGTATCTTCATTTCGAAACCCCAGATGGAGATATGAGACAGAGGGAGGAGTGGATGAGACAAATTAAAAACTGGATAAGTTGGATGTGGTCAAAAGTCAACACCTTGGTACTGAAAATAAGAAGGTGAACGCCTGAATGGAGAAGAAAGAAGAGAGAGGAAAGAGACCGATAGTTGACCTTTTTTTTTTTTTTTTTTTAAACATTTGGTTTTTAGAAATCTACAACTTAAAAAAATTAAATGACACATTTCATCAAACACTTTGTAACACGATTCTTAATTGGAAATTGGTGTCTTCTTTTATCACACATTTTCAACATATAAGGAAAACCCAGATGGAGAAAAACTGGATAAGTAATTTGTATACGCAAACCCTTATACGATTTTCTCTGGCGACAAACCTTAACAACCTATAACGATTCTCGATCATCAAATTCCACCAAACCTCTTTGATTCCTTGCATAAACCTGTGATTTAACACTCTTAGCTATTGCTTCTAATTATATTAACGCTTGGTATCTTACGATTTGGTGAAATTTTTGTAAATCGCATTATTAGGGTTTCTATCTTATCGTTTTTTTCTTAATCGACTTTTGGGTTCCCACTCCATGGTCGATCTTGATCCTATACTCTATCCACTGTATCATATTGATTGGATCATGGGTGCTGGTTAGGTTTTGTGCTGTCATGATTAAACCCTAAGCGATTAGGGTTCTTTTCTTAATTGGTTTTGCTTGCTGCTGGGTAATTGTGTCTGTTACGCTTTGAGTTGTTTATTGGTGGTGAGAGATGAATAAGGGTTTCTTGAGTCCTAAGAGTGTGAGTAAGGAATCGGTTGTTAAGAAGAATCTTCCTGATGTGACGAGTTCTACTTTGAATGTGGATGATACTAGTAATTGTTCTAAGAATGGTACTCAGAAAGTGGAGCCGATTCCACTTACAAACGATACATCACTTGGTGACGACTTGGAGCGGGTTACTAGTGCCGAATCTGTGAAACACTTGATTGATAATGCGCATCAGATGTTTGATGATGCCATGAATAAAATCCAAAGTGAGATTGGAGCTAATGAAGTTGATGCGTGGGAATCGCAACAGGCTTTACCTCTCAAGGGATCTCGAGAAGCTTACAACCCCCACCAGGCAGTGTACCTGATCGTTGTAGTATAGTATAGTGACAAGTACCGGGGGATTGATCGTTCAGCTAGGAATAGTGTCGTTAGGATTGAAATTAATCTAACTAGGTCTAAAGGTGAAGGATGATTCTTTTTGTATTTTTATATTTTATGAAAAGCAAGTAAAAATCTCGGGTATTGGGAGTGTGGGCGGAATTAGTTGCTAATCAACTAACCCAAAAGCTACTAATTAAACTAATTAACAAGAAAACTAAACTAAGGTTCTACAAGATAAGTGAAGCATGTCTACCCATGATATGTTACTCCTTGCTAGCTATCCAATCCTACCTATTGAATTGTAACCTTGTTTTAATTGACGGGTTGTATTCCTTAATACCATTCGTGGGGTGGCATACATAACTCCCCAACTCTATGAGCTCTTATCTCCTCCTACACCATGACCCAGCACAACTATAGGGATTGTAAACAGTGGCTCATGCATTAAATACAACCAATAAAGACCTAGTACGCCTCGGTTCATGTTTCTTAAGACGTTCAAGTATGTTACCATTTGGAGATCTGCCAGTTTTCTTAAGCCTAACATATAAATCATTCAATCAAAACAAGAATCAATAGGAAACAAGGATTATAAACTAAACCAACTAGATCTATTGAAGTTGTCACACCTTAATTGATGGAGATAGACACAACATCAACAAGAAATCAATGAGATCTAATCAATTATATACAAGTTTCACATAATCATAAGTAGACACAAGGTGAATTAGCAAAACATAATCAAAGAAGGACAATCAACAAGAATAATGAAAGACATAGTTGAGATAGAATCATCAAACCAATACATGATGTTTATGGAGTGATTGAAACCCTCTAAGTTGCTGGAAAAACACCCACCTAAACCCAGGAATCGACTTTAGGGTTTAGGGCTTACAAAAAGTGAAGTTATGAAGTTATATTTATAGGCATGTTTTCTGTCGGCCCTTCGTGATGGCGTCAGCCCGTACTCTTGACGCCGTCAAGACCATTTTTCCACCAAATTGTAGATCTCTTCGTCCTCTTCGCGTGGGCTTTTGAATCACCTAAATCCGAGTTCGTATGCAAAAGTTATGACCAAAACAATATCAGCTACTTCGCGCGCAAGTTTTTAACATGTGACGGCCTTGATCTCCTTATGACGGCCTGTGTGACGCCGTCACCACCTACGGTATTTTATTCTTCATGTCTGACGCCGTCAGGGTTTAACTCTTGACGCCGTCACCTAGTACTTCCAGCATGGAAAATTGATACTTTGCCGTTTTCTTCACTTTTATGCTCCAAAAATGTCCAAAATAGCCTCTTTTCCAGAATTCACTCTCCAAACACCTAAAATCACAAAAGGAACGATTTAGGGCAATATTTGATCAAATAAAGTCGGATTCGGGCTTAAATGACCCCCTAAAAACGGATCATTTTTCGCCTCATCATATATCCCTACACTTGGGATTTGCTTGTCCTCAAGCAAATGAGCTTTTCCACCAATCAAAATATAAGTTAGGGGTCATTTAACACTAATATAAAAGTAATTACAACAAATGATCGTTCCACCTTAGTCAAAACAAGCACGGAAATTATACACTAGCACCTCACATTAAGTATTTGGATACTCTCATCTCTCAGGTGTTGAAAATTTATATGTCATAATTGGAAATGGAGAAATATCACTCTTCTACCTGTCATAGCAAATAGATTACCGTATGCTTGGGAAAGGATCAAACCTCCACCACATGGCGTAAGCACCTAGGATAAACTATCAAAGAGGTCTTTTAAAGGGTTATAACGTTAGGTGTAGGGGATATGGAAAACACGGTTTTGTTGGATAAACGGATATTTTACTGGTGGCAAGTCAATTGTCTTAGTTAACTATATGTACAATGAGGCGTTGCTAAGCCAAGACTCGACTTAACTTAAACTAACTACGACTCTTTTTGGATTTTCAAGACACTATTTGACTTAAACATAAATAAAAGAAACGGATGGTAGCCCGTATGTTTTTCTCTTTTCTTTTTCTCTTTTTTTTCTTTTCTTCTATTTTTTTTTTTTTTTTTTTTTTTTTCATACACTCTTACTCTACCATCCAAAATAATACATCAAAGGGAGCTCGTTTCCTCCCTACACTTGAGCTTTTACATACTTTATAATCAACTATTCTAATGACTCGAATCAAGATAATCAAAACACTTGGAGTACTTTTAAATATTAATGCACATATGGGGGTAATATATGATGTTCTTCCCCATTACTCCATAACACAAGTACTTTACCCATGAGTCCCAATTGTCCCAAAACAATATGTACAAGATATGACTCGACTTAGCAACCATGTAATCAATTAGACAACTAACAAAGGGTTTAAACAATTAACAATAATGCACTAAAGATGAGCGCATACAAGGAAGGCTAAGGCGATTTGGTTGCACAATTGGGGTGGATTGTAAACAAATTCTTCCTTTAAGTAAAATGCTTAAAGTTAGAAACGAAAAGATAGGCTCGGAGGGGTGTACTAGGGGTATCGTGTACTAAAAATGAGTACAACGCAAAGGTGTGGGAGAATTACTTGACCTATGAAGTCAATGTAATTATATTACAGGTGTAGAACAAGGGTTATCCTAATGCCTCTTATCATGTAGTAAATCCTAACTACACGAATGTAGTCTCACTAGCGGTCTCGGGATGCATCGCTATCACAAGTTCTAGAATCTAAATACTACCGGTACACTCATAAGCACCAACAATGAATGCTTTTTCCTAAAGATCTAAGGGCGAACCTCACATATTTGGGGTGGAAATTTTTGAGTGGTATGGTTTTTTGTGCTAGTCATACAACTCCTATCCATGAGACGCTTATTAAGACTAAAGTTTCACTCCTACATGTTGCAAAAAATTTTAAATTTGGTGCTAAAATTGCTCTAACAAATATTTCTCTCAGTTTTATTACACATTCACTATTAAACAAAACAAAAACCAAGTGGAGTAATAGTTTCTAATATACCCTCCCTACACTTAAACCGAACATTGTCCCCAATGTTCTAGATAAAAGATGTAAAAGTAGATAAATAAGAATGAAAGAAACTAATACTCCCCTGATTCGTTCACCGTGGATAACGTGACAACATGGTTAAATCTACCTCCAAGAAGATGATCATTGAAAGCTTCCCTCCAGAAATATAAATCATCTTCTTGTCCTGTAATCAACAAACACAAAAACCAAAGCATCAAACCGAACAAAGATCACAACTAGATGTAATTCCAGACTTAGAAATAGAAACAAGACAAAGCAACAAAAGGATAGGATACTTGTGGAATGAATCACAAATAGGAACTCATAAAACATATCCACAATTATTGACACACAAACAAGATAAAATATATGCTAATCATGAATTGTGAAGTTTTCATGTTCGAATTTAGTTCTTTTTAACAAGATATAAATTTCCCTACACTTATCTTTTTGTAAAATACCTTTATATGAAATTAAGACGAGGTTAAAAACAAAATAAAGCATTTTCACAAATTATTCGAAACATGAAAATTAAACAACTATGATTAAGCATATATGACACAAACAAACAAATAAAATAAAAACATCAAACAATTAAAAACATGGGTTGCCTCCCAAGAAGCGCTTGTTTTTGTTCGAGTCACGAGCCTGACTCTACCCTTATTTAATGGAAATAGGGGAGGTTTTCCCTACACTTAGGATTAAGTGTGGGTGGAAGTAGTGATACACACCCTTAGGGTGGAAATATGCCACATGAGGTGAAGGGGGTGAGTGAATGGCTTCCTTCATCCTAAAACTACCCGGATAATATGGGTTGATGGGTTGGTCGATTCCTCTTTTGTCTCCTAGAAATAAATCTAAGGATGGGAAGTTGTGTAAAGGTTGAGGTTCCGGTTAATCAACATTAGGAAATTCCCTAGAACTAGGAGTAAGGTTATCACTACAAGTATTCAAACCTATATCCTCTAGTGGTGCTTGGTCCAAGGGTTCTACCTCAATTGGGGTTCCTATAGTCTCTTCTACTTCTTCCGGGTAAGTCACGGGCGTTGTATGTGCCTCAAATGATGGTAGGACTTGTGGGGTACTTTGTGGGCTTGGATTATCCACCTCATCCTCCATTGTACCTAGATTACCTATGTGTTTGTTTTGTACTATGATTTTAGGTGACATCCACGCAGGTATCCCTGAGTAATCATCCCCAGACAAACTTCCTGTTTGCTCCTTCAAACTTGTTATTGATTGATTTGTGATATTGTTTGTCGGGTTGTCTACTCTATAATAATATTGGGCACAATCTTCTATGGCATCCCATGCTTCTTCAGCATTTAATTCCCTAAGGTCCCCGTTGGTAAAATCGTCAATGTACCTTTGGTCATACGGGTGGACACTATAGTAAAAGATTTGATTTAGGTACCATAGATTGAAACCATGATGAGGGACTATTCGTAGTAAATTTTTAAAATGAGTCCATGCATCATAAATAGGTTCATCTCGATATTGTTTGAACATCAAGATGTCATTAGGAGTGAATGGGTTTCGTGGTCGGTAGTATGGTGGATTCGCGTTCTCCATAGTGGTGAACAGAAGAGTCAATGGAAAGGTTTCTACGAACAAATACACAAAGAAAAGATAGACTACGAGAAAGCTAATAAAAAGAAAATAAAAATCTCACTAAAAAGGAATCTAATGAGTAGACCTAATAAAAATCAAATTCAACCTAAACAATAACTATTCCCCGGGCTGCGGCGCCAAAAACTTGATGCGTGGGAATCGCAACAGGCTTTACCTCTCGAGGGATCTCGAGAAGCTTACAACCCCCACCAGGCAGTGTACCTGATTGTTGTAGTATAGTATAGTGACAAGTACCGGGGGATTGATCGTTCAGCTAGGAATAGTGTCGTTAGGATTGAAATTAATCTAACTAGGTCTAAAGGTGAAGGATGATTCTTTTTGTATTTTTATATTTTATGAAAAGCAAGTAAAAATCTCGGGTATTGGGAGTGTGGGCGGAATTAGTTGCTAATCAACTAACCCAAAAGCTACTAATTAAACTAATTAACAAGAAAACTAAACTAAGGTTCTACAAGATAAGTGAAGCATGTCTACCCATGATATGTTACTCCTTGCTAGCTATCCAATCCTACCTATTGAATTGTAACCTTGTTTTAATTGACGGGTTGTATTCCTTAATACCATTCGTGGGGTGGCATACATAACTCCCCAACTCTATGAGCTCTTATCTCCTCCTACACCATGACCCAGCACAACTATAGGGATTGTAAACAGTGGCTCATGCATTAAATACAACCAATAAAGACCTAGTACGCCTCGGTTCATGTTTCTTAAGACGTTCAAGCATGTTACCATTTGGAGATCTGCCAGTTTTCTTAAGCCTAACATATAAATCATTCAATCAAAACAAGAATCAATAGGAAACAAGGATTATAAACTAAACCAACTAGATCTATTGAAGTTGTCACACCTTAATTGATGGAGATAGACACAACATCAACAAGAAATCAATGAGATCTAATCAATTATGTACAAGTTTCACATAATGATAAGTAGACACAAGGTGAATTAGCAAAACATAATCAAAGAAGGACAATCAACAAGAATAATGAAAGACATAGTTGAGATAGAATCATCAAACCAATACATGATGTTTATGGAGTGATTGAAACCCTCTAAGTTGCTGGAAAAACACCCACCTAAACCCAGGAATCGACTTTAGGGTTTAGGGCTTACAAAAAGTGAAGTTATCAAGTTATATTTATAGGCATGTTTTCTGTCGGCCCTTCGTGATGGCGTCAGCCCGTACTCTTGACGCCGTCAAGACCATTTTTCCACCAAATTGTAGATCTCTTCGTCCTCTTCGCGTGGGCTTTTGAATCACCTAAATCCGAGTTCGTATGCAAAAGTTATGACCAAAACAATATCAGCTACTTCGCGCGCAAGTTTTTAACATGTGACGGCCTTGATCTCCTTATGACTGCCTGTGTGACGCCGTCACCACCTACGGTATTTTATTCTTCATGTCTGACGCCGTCAGGGTTTAACTCTTGACGCCGTCACCTAGTACTTCCAGCATGGAAAATTGATACTTTGCCGTTTTCTTCACTTTTATGCTCCAAAAACGTCCAAAATAGCCTCTTTTCCAGAATTCACTCTCCAAACACCTAAAATCACAAAAGGAACAATTTAGGGCAATATTTGATCAAATAAAGTCGGATTCGGGCTTAAATGACCCCCTAAAAACGGATCATTTTTCGCCTCATCAGAAGTTAATATTACTAGTACTCCTCCTTTTACTTCTGGTCCTAATTCTCATAAGGATGATACTACTAATGGTACGGGAGTGAAGTTGGTTTCTTACGCGGGTGCTACTTCTAATGAACCTCTGAAACATGTTTCAAACTTTCGTAGGTTGGAATGTAGCAAGAAGAAGGCTGATGTCGATTTATCAGTCCCAATGAATGTAGTGCAAGAGGTTAACATGAGGTTCGAGAATACTCTCTACGGATACTTCCTTGGTCAACGCCTTGCTTTTCCTGTTGTTGATTATTATGTTCGCAATGCGTGGGCTAAGTATGGTTTACAAAAGGTTATGATGAATGCTAAGGGTTTCTTTTTCTTCAAGTTTACTTCGAAGAAAGGTGTCGATGATGTCCTTGATAATGGTCCTTGGTTGATTCGTAATGTTCCTATTATCCTTAAACCATGGACACTGAACACCAACTTGCTTAAAGAGGATTTGACTAACATTCCAGTGTGGGTTAAATTCCATGATGTTCCTTTAGCTATGTTCTCCGATGACGGGCTTAGCCTTCTTGCTACAGTGATTGGGACGCCCATAAGGTTAGATGTAACACCCCCAATTCATGGATGCAGCGGAATTCAACTTGGGTGTTACTCGACGGCACAACAGTCACAATAATAGAAAACGAACTCCAATTGAGTCGTTTTAAAAGATTTATCATTCAAGTTATTTAAATATCAGAGATTACAAAATGAGGTCCCAAATGGTTCCATGTTTACAATTTACATTAAATGAGTTTTTGAATGATAATAAAATTTATAGCCCTCTTGAGTATCCGTGCCCTTCCGTGCCATCCTTGATCGTCATGAACCTGAAATACATGCTTGAGAGGTCAACACAACGGTTGAGTGATATTCATAGAGTTTGTTTAATGTTTGAACACAATATGTTGGTAGTGTGAGCTATAGACTCACACCAATGTTTGGAAAACAAAACAGGCAGGCTACGTTATTATACGCCCATAAAATGTATTATACACTAAGCTTATGACACCAAAACGTTAACGTGTACCAATATCGATCGGCAGATTTATCCCGGTAGGTACTTTGCTAACATACCTAAATCTCAAATATTAGTGCATTTGTTTGAACTTAGTCAATACAAATGGGATTCGTCAATCCCAATAGGCCTATTCACAATATTCGCGCTCACTATTGCTAGTGATTAAATGGTTCATAATAAGGGATCTCGGTTTAGCAAGGCTGGTACTTAGTGATAATAAAACAATCAGGCAAGCATACAATTTAAAAACATTGTGCTCGGTTAAAAATAGCATGTATTCCCCCCAAGGGTTTGTAAAACAATTAAGTAATGGAAAGTGGGGGTATGAACTCACCTTAAGTAAGATAGCAAGTAATGAATGTAACGGTTGAATCGTGAAGGTTTCTATGAGCAACCTATAATAGAATGTTGCGACTTAGGATAGGAGTAAAGAATATGAATAAGTGCCTATATAAATATCTTGCATTTAGTCCATGATGTGGTATGATGTATAATGTAAGTCTTTGAAAGAAAAGATTCATGAAACATGTATGTTTTGATATATCGTTTACTACCGTTCGGGCCGACATAATTCAGAAGTCATGTTAGTAAGCGTTCGAGGAGCCAGGACACTTTAATTCGTAAATCCACAACTCATCTCGACGGCTTACATAATGAACTCCTCACATGAGGCTCCCTACTATTGTAGTAGTTGATAAAGTATATATATATATAAGTTTTGATTCGAAAAGTTACATGTCCGATATTTGAATAAACTTAGGAAAGTTTATTATTACATGAAGATTGTTATTAGGGTATGTTTCATATAACTTGTATGACCATTTTTCTTTGTAATAACTCATGGTTCTTTTAAGTGAAGTAGATCCAAATTGCTTGTTCAAGTTATCGCCAATTCCTTGTTTCATGTTTTCGCCTAAGTAAGCTTACATGGTCATTTCGTCATGGCCTAGCCATGACCTTTGGTCCTTGTTCCATGGTCATGAGACTCAACCTTGGCTCTAGCCATGGTGGTGGTCTTGATTATAGGTCATAAGACCTCTTGTTCCTTTTAAAACATAACCAATATATAGTGACATATATATATGTAAATAGCTGTTAAGAAATTGAGAAATATCTCATTCGTTATTGATTCTCTGGAGACGTGCTCCTGAGTTTTTGAAGAAAACGTGATTCCGGACAACTTTCGTGCTTTAACTTTTTCATGAAACGGACCAGAAAGGCCTCTTTTTGCGTGTTTTAGGTTCTATCACAGAAACTATTTTGGCAGTTTTGCCGCAAAGTTTTGGTAACTTCAAATCGTCATAACTTTTGACTCGTATACTCGTTTTAGGTGGTTCAAGTTGCTACGGTTTCCTTGTTAGGTCCTCTACTACAATATGTAATAATGCAATATCATATTTTTACCATTTTTATCAGGTCTTATCAAGAAAGTTGTCACACCCCCAAAATCGGGTCCAGCGGAAGCATACGTGTAGCTGGGGTGTAACTCAATTGGTATTACAACACTAGTTCAAAAATGGTTTTCACTTCAATCATTTAGAATAAAATAGTTAAATCAAAAATATTGAATTTACATCGTTAAAAAGTAGTGCGGAAGTAGGCCCTTAAAATAGTTTAAAACGGTCCCCATATAAATAATCAGAGTCTTCTATGACCATGCCATGCCCTGCCAAAACCTCCTGTAGCGTGCCATAAGTTAAAACCTGAAAATACATGCTAAAGTGTCAACACGAGGTTGGTGAGTTCATAGAGTTTGTTAACAAATAATGCCTATAGAGAAAAGATCGCCCAGCAAAGGCATTGTAAATCCACTCAGTTACAGGTCCCGCCATAAGAGACTTGTAACCTGTGTGTTTACAACCCACTGCCAAAAGTAATAAGTTTACGTGAACAAAAGTAATACTTGAATTTAAATTCCCAGACAAATATAGCAAAACGGCTATATAAATAAAATGATTCAGTCAATGAGGTTATCCAAACAATACTGACAATGTCGCCAGATAAAGAACGCTGACAATGTCGCCAGATAAAATAATACTGACAATGTCGCCAGATGAACAATGAACATATAGGTCAATCAAGTAGGGAAACAGCAATACTACGTTTGACATCACAGCCAAGTGGGGAATACCACAATACTACGTTTGACATCACAGCCAAGTGGGGAATACCACAGTATTACGTTTGACATCACAGCCAAGTGGGGAATACCACAGTATTACGTTGGACATATAAGAACAATTGGGGACTATGAGGTCATATAAACAAAGCTGACAATGTCGCCAGGTAAAATAATACTGACAATGTCGCCAGAGATCTAATACTGACAATGTCGCCAGAGATCTAATACTGACAATGTCGCCAGAGATCTAATAAGTACTAAAGTTTAAGAAACAAGTCACATGAAATACAGGAAATCAAGCATACCAATGAAATGTAGGAAATCAACCATATATATAGATAAAGCTGGAAATATTTGAGTAATCAACCAGGTAAAACAAGTAATGCGTTTTAAGTAAAACGTGCATGTATTCTCCCCCAAAGAGTTGATAAAACAATTGAAAAAGTAGGGGCTATGACTCACCTGGAGCGATAGCAATGATGACAAGAATGGATACACTGAAAGGAGGCACGATCTCTAACCGCAACCTAAAATGAATGATAGTGATCTACTTTAGATCACGACATAATGAAATGAATGCACGTGCACATGATGCCTATACCACTCGTAACTTGGAAACACTAGTTATTGTCAAAGTATAATAGTTTCCATACTTAGGAAAAATAAGTCCAATAGGAGTTATAAAAACTTGTCGTAGTATATCGTATAAAAATGTTAGTGTTATATTCCTCGTTTTTGAAAACCTTGTAACAATATCTAGAAGTCGCGTCATTTAACCTTTGGCGATACGGGTCTCGATCGATGAGAAAATCGACTCTTATTGTTGTTACTTGAAAGTATTATGTTCAACACTTAGAAAATTTCATTATAGTAAAAGCTGTCAAAAATATATAGTTTATCGGGTATATAGATGAGGTCGTAGTTTATTCGTTATAAGTCTATTCGACGAACGGCCAATTGATTTGAAAAGCTTGCTGGAAGGTCTTGATTTCATAAAACTACGGCTCGGACTCAAACTGATCCGATCATAAAGAAAAACAGCCGAGAAAGTGGTGTTTCGCAAAGACAGTTTTACGGCAAAATAATAATAGAAAAGCTGATGGAAATTTGTAAAAATCGTCTAAGTTCAAACGCTTGTATCTTTTTCGTTATAAGCTCGTTTTCTACGTTCTTTATATCCCCGGAATCGTGGGATGGCATACTAATATATTTTTGATAAATCGGGACGGCTAAATCAAGTTTTAGGCCTCGAAACAGTCCATGAAAATCGTGGGACAGCAAGGTATTTTTCAGTAAATAGTTTTCGTCGTTAAAATAGAAAATAGTATATCTTTTTCGTCGTAACTCGGATTTTAGTGATTCAAGCGGCCACGGTTTTGTTTTTGAAAGTATTTTCTGAATATCTAACCCAATGTTACCCGGAAACCCCTGAGTTTTCTGAAATTGGCGATTTGGGACAGAACCTATATTTGAAAGTATTTTTCGTTCTTAATATTCGGAAAAATCATATCTCCTTCGTTATTAACTCGTTTTTATCCCCGTTTTCGGCTATAGTTTCGTATCGGAGAGTATTTTCTAAATCTTTGGTCAAATATTACCCACAACCTACTGAGTTGGCCACGTTTTCAAAATAAGGACAGCCACTTTTCTATTAGTGCCAAAAATGAGTTTTCTAGTTTGTAACTTGTTCAAGGCTTAACCAAACCACTTTCAATCTCCACAAAACTAGTCTAATCCTACCATACACCTTCTTAGGGTGTCATGGGTTCCTAAACATCACCAACCTTGGTGGGTTTCATGGGAATAATCATAGGATAATTATAAGCTCATAATATGTAAAAATACTTGAAAAGTGGTATGACTACATATGTATACTTGCATGCTTTGTTACTAGATTATGAAAATACATCAAGTAAATGATTAAAAGAGTAGGAAAATCATGGGTAACTTACTTGTGATGATTATTGAAAGATGATGATGAAAAACCTAATTAATCTTTGAGGTTTTTATTTCAAAACTCTAACAAGGATGATTATACAAACTAATTTATGACAAGATCTTGTAAAATTTAATCTCCTTGCTCCTTGATCACCCTATTTCGAACCAACTTCAAGAGAAAATGAAGAGAAAAGTTTGCTTTGAACTAGAAAAAGTGATTTTTATGATAATAATGGAAGAAAAGTTTATTATATAGTTATAGACAAAAGTTTGGTGAGCCATTAAGAAGTTTGGTGAGATTAGCTCATTAGGAGGCTAGGAGGGGGGGGGGGCGGTTATGAAAGGAGGGAAATGGGGGTTATGTTGGGTAATTATTTAGGGAAAATTAGTGGTAAAGTGTAGTATTTGGTTAGTTTTAAGTGTAATCGGGTACCGGGTTTGCTAGAAATAATTTTATTGAAGTTATTCGGGACGTAATAAAGTCGTAAAAATTGTAAAAATATGCCGGGTACAAGTACGGAGAGTTTGGGTGATTATCGTTTAATTTTGTTGAAAACCGTCGTTATTAAGTTAAACGCACGATGCGTAATAAATAAATTTCCAAAATACCGGGTAAATTAATATTATAATTTTTATATTATAAAAATGAGTATAAAATATATTGGGACAATAGTCGGGAGTGTCGGACGTGTTATTCTCGTTTATAGTTCGCGTATTAGTGTTTATTTAAAATAAACATACGTAATTCGTTAATTATATTAAAAATATAATTTGAATACCCTACGAGTGGAATAGTATGCAAGTGCCTCAATGATGATATGAAGACTATTTCTAGTCCGTATGAGATGTCCCAATGATAATGCATGAATTCGCTCCTGAACCAATACGGTTACGCGAATTTGAATACTCGTAAACTAAATTTACGATGAAATGAGTAATGCACGTGAATAGTGGTTTTCTCTCGGAAATGAATAGTGTCAAGTGAATAGTAAAATTTCCGAATGTTTCTCAAAATGTCAAATTGACCTCAAAAACGATGAATAGTGATCGATGAATAGTAAATGGTGAATAGTAACTTGTGAATAGTAAATTGTCTAGGTTTGGAAAATGACCGGAAATTACGAGTTGTGACAGTCTTCCCTTCTAACAGGAACTTCGTCCCAAAGTTCAGTTTTGGTTGGTCTCTGAAGTATATTGGTGAAAAGATGATAATAATTGAGAATTCCAGCGAACTTCCATGATAGGAATTCGACTCCGCTTCAACCGTTTGACCTAACGGTCCATGATTTCTATTGGTTATTACCAAGTCTACGTTTGTTCTTGGGTTGGGTTCCTTTCCAAATGGGATCACGAGTGATATCATGCCTTTCCTAGGCAGAACTTTCAACATGATCTGGCTACCAACTTGAAGTTTTAATGGTTTACAACTTATAGAATTTGTAATTGCTTCTTGACTTGTAGGAAATTTCTGGTTATTTCATGAATGCCTACTAGACTAGTGAGTTAGGATTTTCCAATTTCAATTCGTCAATGGATAGGGGCACTTCGACCATAGAGTGCTTTAAATGGTGTAGTCTCTAGGCTCGTGTGGTAACTATGGTTATAAAGGAATCTGATTTATGGAAAATGGTTAGTCCAACCATTTCTAGAGTCAATCACACCCGATTTGGGCATATCTCCCTATGTTTAAATCAATCTCAAATTCTGACCATTGGTCTACAAATGATAGGTGGTGTGGTTCCAAAGAGATCTTAATGAAATCGCTAGGAGTTGAGGTGAATTAAATTCCTTTATTAGGAATAATTGAAATGGGCATCATGAATCTTGTTTTGAAAGACTTACAGGGTTAAATCCGTAAAAGGGTGTTGTTGAAAATAATAGATTAGGATAAGGTTGGGATCCTCCGCAAGATGTCAGGAATTGAGTCTTTCTCCACCTACGGTGCTTAGTCTCCATTACTAAGATTTTCCCCAAGTTATAGGTCATCAAATTACAAACTCCTAAAGGTATAAGTGATGTATTATAGTGATTGATTTTCAAAGTTTGTTTTGAGATTGTGTGTTTTGTTCATAACCCTTCCCTGAGTAAATGAATTTAAAATTTTTAAGCAACCGGCTTTTTAAGTAACATTTTTCTTAATGTTTCAAAATTTAATAGCTATGCAATATAGGAAAATATTTCAACATAAGGTATATAATATGGTTTACCAAAGATCGATGTTTAAAATTTTGTAACATTTAATAGTTTTGTAAAAGATTAGTCAAAAGGAATTTGCTTGTCAAAGTAAGTGCATCAGAAAAGTATTTCTTACAAGATATATGTTTTGTATACGGTAGTTTGGAGAAAATCCATTTAAAAGTGAAAATATTAAGAGGATAAAATGGTCAGGTATGTATATCCGCACAAAGGCATAGGTGTCTAACATGTTCGAATAAAGTCTATTGGTGAGGACATGTTCAATTTATAGTCTCGGTTAAAAGGTTGGATTTATCTCTATGGCGTTGCTTAGTGAGCACTCGTATCGAAACGAATCTTTATAATTTAGTTAAGCCAATACTTTCCAGATGATGGAATTTTTGGTGATTAGGCCAGTGATAGTGGTTCGAATGGTTTTGTGATATCTTGGGATTTCTGTTGAGTTTTGAATGGTCTTACTGTACCGAGGGATCCTCCTCATAGATGGTATGGAAAGTCTTTCCTAGGGAGGTCATTGATAATGTCCACTTATCAATATTGATATTAGTGAGTGATGAGTGACATAGGACTCTATAAGGTGTCACCTAATTCCTATATATATATATGGGGGTGGAAAAGGAAATGATAGTGATAGTAAGAAGGGAAAAGACTGTGATAAGTGCGACAAAACGAGATTGTGATAAAAGAAAATGTAAGTGCATTGTGTATAAATATGAAGATTCATGAAATAAAATGACTAGTTGACAAGCTTCCAATCGGTGGTTCACGAAGTGATGAAAAGTAGGAATGTTATGACAACGAGAGTATACACACACGTAAATGAAGCATTTGGAAAAATGAGTTGAGAATTCAATCCAGACATAATCTTATTATAACCATTCTCAGTGTTGCAAAATTCATCTCTGAGTCAGACATAGGTGGTCAGCCTATATCTCACTATCCCGGGTTGAATATAGATGACCAGTCTATATTCCACCGAGGTTCCATGAATTTTGAAATACTCAGTTCAGTTATACTAATACCATGTCCTTCCCAATACCAAGACGTTCAGAAAGACTAAGGAAGGTGACCAAACTCGAGGTCGAATGATGAAACTATGCAGGGAGAAACATAACAGGGTGACATATATGATACGTGAACATGCTTATATGAAAGACAATGATAGAAATCAACTAGAATAAGTGAGTATAATATACCAGATAATGAGACACAAATCTCATCACCTAAGTCAGCAACAAACCACAAGTGAGGCATCATCTTGGCAGGCAGGCACGTGACGGTCATAGGGTTAAGTTTTTCGTAAAAGTAGCTATAGTCTAGGTTTTAAAAACACTTAGTTCGCTATAGCCAAAGCTCTGATACCAATCTGTCACACCCCCAAAATCGGGTCCAGCGGAAGCATACGTGTAGCTGGGGTGTAACTCAATTGGTATTACAACACTAGTTCAAAAATGGTTTTCACTTCAATCATTTAGAATAAAATAGTTAAATCAAAAATATTGAATTTACATCGTTAAAAAGTAGTGCGGAAGTAGGCCCTTAAAATAGTTTAAAACGGTCCCCATATAAATAATCAGAGTCTTCTATGACCATGCCATGCCCTGCCAAAACCTCCTGTAGCGTGCCATAAGTTAAAACCTGAAAATACATGCTAAAGTGTCAACACGAGGTTGGTGAGTTCATAGAGTTTGTTAACAAATAATGCCTATAGAGAAAAGATCGCCCAGCAAAGGCATTGTAAATCCACTCAGTTACAGGTCCCGCCATAAGAGACTTGTAACCTGTGTGTTTACAACCCACTGCCAAAAGTAATAAGTTTACGTGAACAAAAGTAATACTTGAATTTAAATTCCCAGACAAATATAGCAAAACGGCTATATAAATAAAATGATTCAGTCAATGAGGTTATCCAAACAATACTGACAATGTCGCCAGATAAAGAACGCTGACAATGTCGCCAGATAAAATAATACTGACAATGTCGCCAGATGAACAATGAACATATAGGTCAATCAAGTAGGGAAACAGCAATACTACGTTTGACATCACAGCCAAGTGGGGAATACCACAATACTACGTTTGACATCACAGCCAAGTGGGGAATACCACAGTATTACGTTTGACATCACAGCCAAGTGGGGAATACCACAGTATTACGTTGGACATATAAGAACAATTGGGGACTATGAGGTCATATAAACAAAGCTGACAATGTCGCCAGGTAAAATAATACTGACAATGTCGCCAGAGATCTAATACTGACAATGTCGCCAGAGATCTAATACTGACAATGTCGCCAGAGATCTAATAAGTACTAAAGTTTAAGAAACAAGTCACATGAAATACAGGAAATCAAGCATACCAATGAAATGTAGGAAATCAACCATATATATAGATAAAGCTGGAAATATTTGAGTAATCAACCAGGTAAAACAAGTAATGCGTTTTAAGTAAAACGTGCATGTATTCTCCCCCAAAGAGTTGATAAAACAATTGAAAAAGTAGGGGCTATGACTCACCTGGAGCGATAGCAATGATGACAAGAATGGATACACTGAAAGGAGGCACGATCTCTAACCGCAACCTAAAATGAATGATAGTGATCTACTTTAGATCACGACATAATGAAATGAATGCACGTGCACATGATGCCTATACCACTCGTAACTTGGAAACACTAGTTATTGTCAAAGTATAATAGTTTCCATACTTAGGAAAAATAAGTCCAATAGGAGTTATAAAAACTTGTCGTAGTATATCGTATAAAAATGTTAGTGTTATATTCCTCGTTTTTGAAAACCTTGTAACAATATCTAGAAGTCGCGTCATTTAACCTTTGGCGATACGGGTCTCGATCGATGAGAAAATCGACTCTTATTGTTGTTACTTGAAAGTATTATGTTCAACACTTAGAAAATTTCATTATAGTAAAAGCTGTCAAAAATATATAGTTTATCGGGTATATAGATGAGGTCGTAGTTTATTCGTTATAAGTCTATTCGACGAACGGCCAATTGATTTGAAAAGCTTGCTGGAAGGTCTTGATTTCATAAAACTACGGCTCGGACTCAAACTGATCCGATCATAAAGAAAAACAGCCGAGAAAGTGGTGTTTCGCAAAGACAGTTTTACGGCAAAATAATAATAGAAAAGCTGATGGAAATTTGTAAAAATCGTCTAAGTTCAAACGCTTGTATCTTTTTCGTTATAAGCTCGTTTTCTACGTTCTTTATATCCCCGGAATCGTGGGATGGCATACTAATATATTTTTGATAAATCGGGACGGCTAAATCAAGTTTTAGGCCTCGAAACAGTCCATGAAAATCGTGGGACAGCAAGGTATTTTTCAGTAAATAGTTTTCGTCGTTAAAATAGAAAATAGTATATCTTTTTCGTCGTAACTCGGATTTTAGTGATTCAAGCGGCCACGGTTTTGTTTTTGAAAGTATTTTCTGAATATCTAACCCAATGTTACCCGGAAACCCCTGAGTTTTCTGAAATTGGCGATTTGGGACAGAACCTATATTTGAAAGTATTTTTCGTTCTTAATATTCGGAAAAATCATATCTCCTTCGTTATTAACTCGTTTTTATCCCCGTTTTCGGCTATAGTTTCGTATCGGAGAGTATTTTCTAAATCTTTGGTCAAATATTACCCACAACCTACTGAGTTGGCCACGTTTTCAAAATAAGGACAGCCACTTTTCTATTAGTGCCAAAAATGAGTTTTCTAGTTTGTAACTTGTTCAAGGCTTAACCAAACCACTTTCAATCTCCACAAAACTAGTCTAATCCTACCATACACCTTCTTAGGGTGTCATGGGTTCCTAAACATCACCAACCTTGGTGGGTTTCATGGGAATAATCATAGGATAATTATAAGCTCATAATATGTAAAAATACTTGAAAAGTGGTATGACTACATATGTATACTTGCATGCTTTGTTACTAGATTATGAAAATACATCAAGTAAATGATTAAAAGAGTAGGAAAATCATGGGTAACTTACTTGTGATGATTATTGAAAGATGATGATGAAAAACCTAATTAATCTTTGAGGTTTTTATTTCAAAACTCTAACAAGGATGATTATACAAACTAATTTATGACAAGATCTTGTAAAATTTAATCTCCTTGCTCCTTGATCACCCTATTTCGAACCAACTTCAAGAGAAAATGAAGAGAAAAGTTTGCTTTGAACTAGAAAAAGTGATTTTTATGATAATAATGGAAGAAAAGTTTATTATATAGTTATAGACAAAAGTTTGGTGAGCCATTAAGAAGTTTGGTGAGATTAGCTCATTAGGAGGCTAGGAGGGGGGGGGGGCCGGTTATGAAAGGAGGGAAATGGGGGTTATGTTGGGTAATTATTTAGGGAAAATTAGTGGTAAAGTGTAGTATTTGGTTAGTTTTAAGTGTAATCGGGTACCGGGTTTGCTAGAAATAATTTTATTGAAGTTATTCGGGACGTAATAAAGTCGTAAAAATTGTAAAAATATGCCGGGTACAAGTACGGAGAGTTTGGGTGATTATCGTTTAATTTTGTTGAAAACCGTCGTTATTAAGTTAAACGCACGATGCGTAATAAATAAATTTCCAAAATACCGGGTAAATTAATATTATAATTTTTATATTATAAAAATGAGTATAAAATATATTGGGACAATAGTCGGGAGTGTCGGACGTGTTATTCTCGTTTATAGTTCGCGTATTAGTGTTTATTTAAAATAAACATACGTAATTCGTTAATTATATTAAAAATATAATTTGAATACCCTACGAGTGGAATAGTATGCAAGTGCCTCAATGATGATATGAAGACTATTTCTAGTCCGTATGAGATGTCCCAATGATAATGCATGAATTCGCTCCTGAACCAATACGGTTACGCGAATTTGAATACTCGTAAACTAAATTTACGATGAAATGAGTAATGCACGTGAATAGTGGTTTTCTCTCGGAAATGAATAGTGTCAAGTGAATAGTAAAATTTCCGAATGTTTCTCAAAATGTCAAATTGACCTCAAAAACGATGAATAGTGATCGATGAATAGTAAATGGTGAATAGTAACTTGTGAATAGTAAATTGTCTAGGTTTGGAAAATGACCGGAAATTACGAGTTGTGACAAAAGTCACTAGTTTACTTGTTTTAATAACTTATCTTAACAATCAATTACAACAACATGTTTTACTCATTTTTATACATCATGGACATGCATACAAGACATAATATAGCAAGAATAATATGTAAATACCATGAACATGATTATTTAACAAGAAGCAAGTTAGGGTTTGCTTACAACTTTGGGCTTTCAAATAAAGAAAGGAAGTAACTAGTAAGGATAGGACTGTGATTGATTAACTTCACTCTTTGCAATCTTTGATAAACCAAGGTTATTTGAAGATTATAACGACGCCTTCTTGAAAGTCCGAAGCTATTTGAAGATTATAACTACGTCTTTTTGGAGACTTTAAAGTTATAACAACTTTTCTTAGAAAATTTCCAAGATTGAAGATCAAACACTAGTTTTCTTTCAAAAACTAGTTAACTTTCTTACAAAATATAAGAAAAGTGCCTTAGGGTTTTAGGACTTTGATAGATAAAGAGAGGAGGGTGCAAGGGATTTCATGTGTTTAGCTAGGTATTTATAGGGTAGGAAGAATAGTTAACCATATATTGGGTTAGAATTTAACCATGGTTAGTTAAGACACTTGTAATGATCTAAAGAATCAATGGACAAGATCAAGCCACACCAAGGTGACTCCCCCCCCCCTATTGGCGGTTTCAATAATCTAGGGAGGGTGAGGTGTGCTTTGCTTGATATTATCCAAGATATTGGATGAGTTTTGACTCCGGGAAATGCCAACCGTAAATGATTAGGCCTCAAAACGTAAAACTGGGTGTCGTAAAATTATGGAATTTGAAAGTATTAATAAACATGTCCATATGTTCCATAATAAAATATAAAATGAGTGGTAGGTTCCATTTGGGTGGTAAAACCCTGCTAAAACTGGAAACACGGGTCTAAAACGCGTAATACGTAAAATGTACGAATATTGCGTAAAATTGAGAAAAGTAAAATGTTACTTTTCTAATAGGATATAAATGATTTAAAAAGACTTATAATGTCTAGACTGGACTCAGTCTAGTGTCGGTTGGTATTAAATGTCTTTTAGACATCAAACCGTAAGCCTAAAAATCAAGGAATGACTTATAAAATCAAGGGATGATTTTTGGTCAAAGGAGGAGGGAAAAATATGTTCACTTATTGTAATAAGTTGAAAACTCAAATCTTTTTAGAAATGCGGTGCAGGTATAGGCTAAGGTTACGGCTGAGTAAAAACGCTTAAAACTGAAAATTCCAGTTTTTCACGGCCGAGGTTTATTTTTGTCATGTTTTTCTCAGTCATGATTTATTCTCAAATAAATCATGAGTGTGTCAAACATTTTTCCTATGCGGGGTCACTTAACGGGGTCAAATTTCGTTGTGCGTAAAATTTCTGAATGACGTTTTACCCTAATACGTGTAATTCCTTAATAACTTTCACGAAAATGATCTGACGAATGTCAAACATTTAATTTGCCATGGAAATGATTTATCACTCGAGAATATCAAATAAAAATCAACTTTCGGGAAAATTTCGGGAAAAATGAATAGTAAAATGAATAGTAAAAGTGAATAGTAAACTTTCCGGGAATAGTAATTATCCTGAAAATGCGTTTTGTTACAGTCTCTACCCCTTACGGGGAACTTCGTCCCGAAGTTCTGTGTGAGTTATATGTTGGAGTGGTGTCAACGAAGAGGTGTGGTTACTTATGAGAAGTTTGTTTCTAAGAAAACATACGGGTGACTGCTCCCAGCATAACATGATCCCTCCTGAATTAGACATAGGTGATCAGGCTATGTATAATTTATGACCGATAATGTGATGTTCGGTTTAGTCATGTAGTATTGTGTTTCTTAAAAGTTTTAGATGGTATTCAATCTTGTAAATCTGATGAGGTTGCTTGTGGTGTAACTAAGGATGATTTGAGCTTTAAAAGTGCATCAAGATCAGAAAGTGAGCTTGTGGGATTAAGGGTTGTGAAGATGATGATGGTGAGAAGGTTAAGAAGGTTTGTGTTCTTCATTTTGGTATGTTGAGATTTAGTGGTTTTGTGATGAAAGTTGGAAATGAAGGCATGATATTGATTTATAGGGTGGTATCAACGAAGTGATTTTTCTAAGATGGTGATAGAATATCTTGGAGTACAATGATGTGAAACAATAAAGTGATAACAAAATAGCTTGAAGTAAAATTTGTTTAATGGTTTATAAGATAACTGGGTAAATCTTATAGAATGGTCATAGTCTACTAAACAATCAAATTGGTTTGGAGATAGAAAGTACAATAGATGAGAATTATCACAAAGAGTTGTTTATTGAACATCAAATATTCTTAAGTCATAAAACTCCCATTACTAGGGATGACATACACGTAGTACAACATAGTGCATAAATAAATATGACTGCTAAGTTCTAAACTTCATTGTTCTGCAGTGTTGTTGAGATTCTGATAAGCTTCTTCTCCTCTTATCATATATGCTTTCCCTTGGATGTCTTCAACTTGTTGGCCTTGACTTTTGGGGACATCTGTTCCTGTAATGACCACTTTCTCCACACTCGAAGCATATAACTATTGGTTGTGTGTTGCTACCGGTAGCTACAGTCTTGGCTCTACAATTCTGGGCAAGGTGTCCAGTGTTTTGACAGTTGCGACACTTAGCCGGGCAAGGACCAGAGTGATGGAATTTACACTTATTGCATAGTGGAGCATTCCCGGTATACCCTGTGCTTCTAGTTGGTGCAGCCACATAAGCCGTTGCAGCCTCTTGTCTTTTGTTTTGCTGGTTATGATGGTTGTTGTTGTTGTTGTTGTTACTTCCATGGTTACCATCCCATGGTCGCTTGTTGTTGTTGGTTCTATTGTTATTGTTGTTGGAGTTGTTGAAGTTTTGTCTTTGGGTTTCCGCTGTCTGCACCACGTGATCCATGAGGCTACGAGACATCCGCATAGCCTCATCAAGTGTTTTGGGACTAGACGTAATCATGTTCCCTTGTATGCTTGGTGGGAGTCCCCAGATATACTCTTCCAACAGTTTCTCATTTGTCGAAACCATCGTTGGGCATAGTATCCTCAATTCATGGAATCGGCGGTTGTAACTCAGGATGTCGGTTCCTTTAACAACATGGTTCCAGAATTCTACTTCTGGATGACAACATGGTTCCTTTAACGGCATTTCACTGTGAGGGTAATACTCTTTCTTCATGTTATCCCCAGAAAGCTTATAATCATTTTGGATGTCCATTGGTTGAGATACTAAATTCCACCATGATAATGCTTCATCCAATAGTGGACCGGTGGCATATTGAACTTTCTCATTCTCGGTGCATTTGTTGATCAATACTACTAACTCCGCTTTTTCAAACCAGGGGTTAAAATTTACAGCTCCATTAGTACCTTTGTAATTGGTGGGTTGGCAATTTAAATAACCCTTGAATGTGCAGCTCTTATATACCGGATCAATATTCATTACTGGAGGACCGGATGGGTTCGGTCCTCTAGTATTGATGGTAGTTGCAGCAATTCGAACAGCTTCAGCAGTTCTAGTAGTTTCAGCAGTTCTAGCAGCTTCAGCAGTTCTAGCAGCTTTAGAGGCTGTTGCGGCCTTTGTAGCTATGGCGGCTCGTTCAGTTGCTATTGCTGCTTTTACACTATCTTTAACTAGTTTGCGAATAGCAGCTTGAGTCATTGCTGGTGGTGTCTTCTTCGTTGGCGCCATGATTCTTTTATATAAAAGGTATGTCATGAGTAGAGAGTTGTGAAATAAGCATGATTTTTTATGGGAAATGATAGAATAATTATGTTTGAAGATTTAAAGGCATAACACATGATAGTATAAAACAAGAGTTTTATTGATACAACGTTGGTTGATTTACAAAATCGAAACTTTTTACAAGCTTCTTCAAAATTTACTAACTGATACTTTCAGTTTAGTAATTACAACGTTTTTACTATCTCTAGTTATTACATGGATTTCATAACATTTACTAACTGAGTCTAATCAGTATAGTAGTACAAAAGATAACTAGTATCATCACACTAGTCTATGGCAGGTTAGAAGGTCCGAGCAGCTCTGATTGATCGGCAACTTCTTGGTTTAGTGTGTCATAGAGGTACGAGTCGATGAAGTTTGAGAAGCTGTAGTTTTCATGTTGACTTTCTTGTTGGATCAATGGTGGTCGAGGTACGATCCATAATGAGTGATCCAATTCATCACATGTAGGGATATCAAAGGGAAGTGACAGTGGTGGTGGTAATGGCTCTAGTACATATTCATACTCATTATCCTCCTCGGAGTCTGCCTCAACCCAATTTTGTTCAAAATAATTAGAAATATTCATCGCAAAATTAGTTGGCATTGGTTCATCCTCTTCTTCGTCGGTTGAATCTTTGAAAGGTTCTTCTTCGTCATCAGAAGCGAAGGCATTTACGAAGTCAAATCCGAACTCGGGTGAGGGTGGTAAGACTTGGAAGTTATTAGGTAGAGTGGGCACATAATCAGGAGAAGTGGGTACGCACATGATTTCTATGAAAAGAATTTCTATGTTAGAACAATTCAATGTTTATGGGAAGTGCTCAAAATGTGATAAGTGTGTATAAATCAATATACTAATATGTTCATGTAGTATATAATGCTTACGGGGAAATGCTCAATTATGTTTCGGGTACATATATTAATATGCAATTATGTTTGTGTATCATAACATGCTTACTAAGTCCATAATCGTCTGGAGGATGGAAGACACGGAGAGCGGAAGGCTATAAAATGTTTTTGCTTGTGTTTGTAGTTATAGTTTAGGTCTCAATTAGACCCGTTTCTCTATAACCATGGCTCTGGTACCAATCTGTAACACCCCCAATTCATGGATGCAGCGGAATTCAACTTGGGTGTTACTCGACGGTACAACAGTCACAATAATAGAAAACGAACTCCAATTGAGTCGTTTTAAAAGATTTATCATTCAAATTATATAAATATCAGAGATTACAAAATGAGGTCCCAAATGGTTCCATGTTTACAATTTACATTAAATGAGTTTTTGAATGATAATAAAATTTATAGCCCTCTTGAGTATCCGTGCCCTTCCGTGCCATCCTTGATCGTCATGAACCTGAAATACATGCTTGAGAGGTCAACACAACGGTTGAGTGATATTCATAGAGTTTGTTTAATGTTTGAACACAATATGTTGGTAGTGTGAGCTATAGACTCACACCAATGTTTGGAAAACAAAACAGGCAGGCTACGTTATTATACGCCCATAAAATGTATTATACACTAAGCTTATGACACCAAAACGTTAACGTGTACCAATATCGATCGGCAGATTTATCCCGGTAGGTACTTTGCTAACATACCTAAATCTCAAATATTAGTGCATTTGTTTGAACTTAGTCAATACAAATGGGATTCGTCAATCCCAATAGGCCTATTCACAATATTCGCGCTCACTATTGCTAGTGATTAAATGGTTCATAATAAGGGATCTCGGTTTAGCAAGGCTGGTACTTAGTGATAATAAAACAATCAGGCAAGCATACAATTTAAAAACATTGTGCTCGGTTAAAAATAGCATGTATTCCCCCCAAGGGTTTGTAAAACAATTAAGTAATGGAAAGTGGGGCTATGAACTCACCTTAAGTAAGATAGCAAGTAATGAATGTAACGGTTGAATCGTGAAGGTTTCTATGAGCAACCTATAATAGAATGTTGCGACTTAGGATCGGAGTAAAGAATATGAATAAGTGCCTATATAAATATCTTGCATTTAGTCCATGATGAGGTATGATGTATAATGTAAGTCTTTGAAAGAAAAGATTCATGAAACATGTATGTTTTGATATATCGTTTATTACCGTTCGGGCCGACATAATTCAGAAGTCATGTTAGTAAGCGTTCGAGGAGCTAGGACACTTTAATTCGTAAATCCACAACTCATCTCGACGGCTTACATAATGAACTCCTCACATGAGGCTCCCTACTATTGTAGTAGTTGATAAAGTATATATATATATAAGTTTTGATTCGAAAAGTTACATGTCCGATATTTGAATAAACTTAGGAAAGTTTATTATTACATGAAGATTGTTATTAGGGTATGTTTCATATAACTTGTATGACCATTTTTCTTTGTAATAACTCATGGTTCTTTTAAGTGAAGTAGATCCAAATTGCTTGTTCAAGTTATCGCCAATTCCTTGTTTCATGTTTTCGCCTAAGTAAGCTTACATGGTCATTTCGTCATGGCCTAGCCATGACCTTTGGTCCTTCTTCCATGGTCATGAGACTCAACCTTGGCTCTAGCCATGGTGGTGGTCTTGATTATAGGTCATAAGACCTCTTGTTCCTTTTAAAACATAACCAATATATAGTGACTTATATATATGTAAATAGCTGTTAAGAAACTGAGAAATATCTCATTCGTTATTGATTTTCTGGGGACGTGCACCTGAGTTTTTGAAGAAAACGTGATTCCGGACAACTTTCGTGCTTTAACTTTTTCATGAAACGGACCAGAAAGGCCTCTTTTTGCGTGTTTTAGGTTCTGTCACAGAAACTATTTTCGCAGTTTTGCCGCAAAGTTTTGGTAACTTCAAATCGTCATAACTTTTGACTCGTATACTCGTTTTAGGTGGTTCAAGTTGCTACGGTTTCCTTGTTAGGTCCTCTACTACAATATGTAATAATCCAATATCATATTGATGCGTGGGAATCGCACCTTGCTTTACCTCTCAAGGGATCTCGAGAAGCTTACAACCCCCACCAGGCAGTGTACCTGATCGTTGTAGTATAGTATAGTGACAAGTACCGGGGGATTGATCGTTCAGCTTGGGAATAGTGTCGCTAGGATTAGAAAGCCTAATTTACTAGTTCTAAAGGTGAGAGATGATTATTTTTGTATTTTTATATTTTTATGAAAGCAAGTAAAATCTCGGGTTTTGAAGGAGTGGGCGGAATTAGTTGCTATTCAACTAACCCAAAGCTAAGATGCAATCAAAATAAAATACTAAAAATGAAAATAAACTAATTATACTAAGGTTGTGAGCAGTAATTGGAGAAAATGTGTTTACTTAGACTTCATTACTCCCTAGATATCTTTTACATGTTAATTACTTGTTATAATTGCATGGATGACGGATCGTATTCCTTAATACCATTCATGGGGTGGCATACATAACTCCCCAATTCTATGAGCTCTTATCTCCTCCTACACCATGACCCAGCACAACTATAGGGATTGTAAACAGTGGCTCATGCATTAAATACAACCAATAAAGACCTAGTACGCCTCGGTTCATGTTTCTTAAGACGTTCAAGCATGTTACCATTTGGAGATCTGCCAGTTTTCTTAAGCCTAACATATAAAATCATTCATCCACAACAAGAATAAACAAGTAATCAACACATAATCAATATCTAGGTTTCATTAGATCTAAGCAAACACAAGAGAGATCTAGCCTAGCATGATTGAATTGAGACAAGAACAAGATATAGACAACCAACACATAGACATATTGATTGAATTAGAAGAATACTTATCTTAATTACAATGCAAGGTATCAAGGGTTTGGAACCCGTGAATAACCTGTAAAAGTTCACCCAAATTCGTCTTTAGGGTTTCTCCAAAACTTCTCTCTCTTTAATGAAAAAACTAGAAAACTATATATAGGAAAACTGGTCTGACGGCGTCAAGACAAGCTTGTGACGCCGTCACCTCGCCGCCAAATACTTCCTCGGACGGCCTTGATCTCCTTATGACGGCCTGTGTGACGCCGTCACCACCTACGGTATTTTATTCTTGGGACTTTTGACGCCGTCAGGATGGCTTTTGACGCCGTCACCACCTACGGTATTTTATTCTTGCTATCTGACGCCGTCAGGTGTAACTCTTGACGCCGTCACCTAGTGCTTCCAGCATGGAAAATTGATACTTTGCCGTTTTCTTCACTTTTATGCTCCAAAAACGTCCAAAATGGCTTCTTTTCCAGAATTCACTCTCCAAGTACCTAAAATCACAAAAGGAACGATTTAGGGCAATATTTGATCAAATAAAGTCGGATTCGGGCTTAAATGACCCCCTAAAAACGGATCATTTTTCGCCTCATCATATACCCTTACACTTGAGATTTGCTTGTCCTCAAGCAAATGAGCTTTTATTCTACTCAAAAGACAAGTTAGGGGTCATTTAACACTAATATAAAAGTAATTACAACAAATAATCGTTCCACTAAAGACCAATAGACAAGCACGGAGGTCATACACAAGCACCTCACAAATAGTGTTTAGATACTCACATCTCTCGGGTGTAATAAAGTAATATAACATTATGGAAATGGAAGATATCTCTTACTACCTGTCATAGCAAAATAGATTACCATAGGCTTGGGAAAGGATCAAACCTCCACCACATAGCGTAAGCACCTAGGATAAACTATCAAAGAGGTCTTTTAAAGGGTTGTAATGTTAGGTATAGGGATATGAATTACACGGTTTTGTTGGATAAAGGAAGTTTTACTGGTGGCGAGTTAACAATCTTGGTTAATTACACGTACAAGTTGGCGTTGCTAAGCCAAGACTAGACTCGACTTAAGCTAATAAATGAAAAATAACAAAAACATAAAATGAACATAGAATAAAAACGGGATGGTAGTCCGTATGTTTTTTTTTTCTTTTTCTATTCTATTTTTTTTTCTTTTTCTTGATTTTTTGGATTTTTTTTTTTTTTTTTTTTTTTTGCATACACTCTTACCCTACCATCCAAAATAATACATCATAGGAGATGAGAATTCCCCTTACACTTGAATCTTTACATACTTTACATTTAACTATTCTAATGACTCGAATTAAGAAAATCAAAACACTTGGAGCACTTTTAAGATTAACGTACATATGGGGGTAATAAATGATGTTCTTCCTCATTACTTCATAAAATAAGTACTTACCCACGAGTCCCAATCGTCCCAAAACAATATGTACAAGGATATGACTCGACTTAGCAACCATGTAATCAATTAGAAAGTTAACTTAGGGTTTAACAAATAACAATAATGCACTAAAAAATGAGCGCATACACGGAAGGCTAAGGCGATTTGGTTGTACATTTAAGTGGGGTGTAACAAATACTTCCTTTAAGTAAGATGCTTAAAGTTAGAAACGAAAAGATAGGCTCGGAGGGGTGTACTAGGGGTTTCGTGTACTAAAAATGAGTACAACGCTAAGGGTGTGGGAAAAATTAGTTGACTTAACTAGCCAAGTAATATGACTTAAATGGTCAAGTAATTATGATACGGGTTTAACACAAGGGTGATCCTAATGCCTTTTATCATGTAGTAAATCCTACTACACGAATGTAGTCTCACTAGCGGTCTCGGGATGCATCACTAACGCAAGTTCTAGAATCTAAATGCTACCGGTACACTCATAAGCACTAATAGTAAATGCTTTTCCTATCAAATCTAAAGGCGAACCTCACATTTTTGGGTGGAAAATTTTTCTGAATATACGGTTATGTGCTAGTCATACAACCTCCTATCCATGAGACGCTTGCTATGGCTAAAGTTTCACTCCTAAATGTTGTAAAAAATTTTAAATTTGGCGCTAAAATTACACTAACAAGTATTTCTCATAGTTTTATTACACATCTACCATTAAACAAAATAAACTCAAGCGAAAGTGCATATGTAAGGTATCATCTTTTTACCCTCCCCTTACACTTAAGATGAACATTGTCCCCAATGTTCAAGTAAAGAATGTAAAAGTGAAAAAGTAAAGAGAATGAAATCAAATACTCCCCTGATTCGCTCGGTATGGATTTTAGGTGGCCAGGTTAAATCTTCTTCCAAGAAAACGAACAATCAAAGCTTCCCTTCCAGAATATAAATCATCTCCTTGTCGAACATAACCTGTGAAACCTGAAAAAATAGACAAGACAACCTCGCGTAAAATCGGCGGCATCCTATATAAGTTCCTAAATCCTAGAAAACAAAGTAAGATATAATGCTTGTGGAATGAAGTTTGCAGATTTCCTGGAGATTATAAAACTTTATAATTCACAAAAACCATAAGACTCCGTTAGAAAAACAAAACCGGTAAAATTTCCAGATTTTAACTCCTGACGCCGTCAAGAGTAAACTCTGACGCCGTCAGAATGGACCTGCAGAAATTCTTATGTTAAGTTTCCGGAAAATTTCTTGAAAAACTTGGTCCTACTTCCTGGAAAATCCTGCAAAACTTCATTATGACTCAATACAAGCATTTGACTCTAACAAATACGAATATACATGTTCATTTAATATCGTGGAGAATCATGATCGGATTGTTTCTTAAAAACATATTTGGGGTTTCCCCTTACACTTATCTTTTGCAAAAATACTTTTAGGTTGGAGTTAAGACTAGGCTAAACAACATAGTAAAGTATTTCCACATTTTATTTGAGAAGCATGATCAACCAACAATAAAAACAAAGCATGCATACGGAAGCAAATAACAATCAAACAAACAAATAAAAATCACACAAAACATGGGTTGCCTCCCAAGAAGCGCTTTTCTTTATTTACGAGTCTTGTAGCTAGACTCAAAGTCGTGAGTTACTACGTGATCTCATCATTGGTTCCACTCTCTAGGTCGTCTTCTAAACCAGTTTTGTATTCCGGACCTAGTTGCAAGAACTCTTTGTAGAAACCATGCATTCTATTCCTAACATATTCTACTCCCCTACGTCTATCCTCCTCATTCCTATAATAAGCTGCTTACTTGTGTTCTTTTTCGAAATTAGAGAGAAGGCGGTATTGTTCGATCTTGTAGGGCATTTGATAAGCAACCTCATCATTCACTTTCTTGAATCTAACTATCCCTAAAGTCGGATCATAACTCATCCTAGTGGCCTCAACAAATGGTTTTCCGAATATTATTTGGCTTAGGTTAGCATCAATCACCGGACGAGTGTCCTCAACTATCATAAAATCGATCTCATAAGTGAGATTCCCTATAATCACATGCAATCCTTTCACTCTTCCTGCAAAATTACTTATCAGATTCTTACCGGGCATCATCCTAAAATTGAGTTGCTTCTTCATCACCCAATTGTAATAAGTCCTAGTCATGATGTTCACGGGCGATCTAAGGTCGATGTAAGCTTTCCATATATGCATGTGCCCAATATTGCATGGGATGTTAATGTTAGAGGGGTCTCCCATTTTGATAAGGGGGTCGCCAAAGATATATGTTTTCTCGGGACTATCGAATAAATCCTTATGGTATTCCCGTTCTTCCTTGGTTGGCGGCTTATCAAAGTATTCTTCTATAGGTTCTACCTCCTCTAGTTCCTCATCCTTATTAACCTCAACTTCCCTACTCTCATCCTTACTATCAGCTTCTATTTTAACTTCAACCTTGTCACTCTCCTCTATCTCCTTATCTATTGGTTTAATGGTGACAACATTGACAAAATGGACATGTTTGGATGATGAGGGGTCCTTAATTTGGCTTCCACTATTGGTATCCCTAGTGTCCTTCCTAGGTGTGATTAACGCTTGGTTGTTGAGGGCTTTCAACAAGTTGTCAATCTTGTTGGTCATCTCCGTTTGTTGTTGGTTGAATTCGGTTTCAAACCTAGCTATGCGGGCTTCTTGAGATGCCATGAACTTTGACATCAATCCTTCAAGATTGTTGGTACTACCATAGTTGTTAGAAGGATTGTTGTTGAAAGTACGGTTGGATGGTGGACCGTTTGGTTGGTAACGATTAGGTGGGTTGGATGAATTGGGTTGATTCTGTTTCCACCTAAGGTTTGGGTGATTTTTCCATGAGGGGTTGTATGAATCACCGTATGTATTTGGCTCGGGCTTGAAAGTGTACCACTTATCTCCCGCTTCGTCGGTACGCGTGGATGCGTAGTCCGCAAAAGCTGTTCCGGGGAGTTCCACACAATCACGAGTGTCATGGGGACCACTACATAATTCGCATAAAGAAGTGATTTTGTTCACTTGGCTTGAAGGCTTAGGAGCATCGTAGGATTTCATGAGAAACTTGACTTGGTCCTCAAGTTCCATGATCCTACGGTCGGGAGTGCTAGAATTGTTCGAAGGCAAAGATATTGCCTTGACCGTTTTGTTCAAGTCACGGGGATCATTCCAACTTTCGTTGTCATAGAGAGCAAGATCTTCTATGAATTCCCATGATTGTTCCGCACTAAGATCACGTAGCTTACCACCGGCCGATTGGTCAATGGTTCGCCTCGTGGGGATGTCGGTATGGTCATAAAAAATTTGGACTTGGAGCCAAAGATCTATGCCATGATGAGGGACTTTTTGGAGTAAGTCCTTGAAACGAGTCCATGCTTCATAAAGAGATTTATTTTGACGTTGTTGGAACATCAAGATGTCATTCCTAAGCTTAGTAGTTCTCCCCGGTGGGAAAAATTGAGCAAGGAAACGAGTGGTGAGATCATCCCATGTGGTGATGGATCCCGCGGGTAAACGCTCAAGCCATTGACTAGCTTGATCCCGTAGAGAGAATTGGAATAGGCGTAAACGGGTAGTCTCTCTAGTTGCAACATCTAAGTCTATGGAATCTACGATTTTGAGAAAGTCCTTAAGATGTTGGTTTGGATCTTCGGAACGAAGTCCATGGAATGCACATCCGCTTTGCACCAACCGGATGGTGTCGGATCGTAAGGGGGTCACATTGGCTCCGGTGAGCTCAATGGTGTTTCGGTAGCCTTGATGGCTAGGTCGGGAGTACTCTCCTAAGGTTCGGGGCCTAAGGGGTTCTAGTGGTGGGTTTTGTTGTGGTGGGATGACGGGTTCAAAGATGTTACCACCTTCCATGATGTCGGATGGTAAAGAGTTACGAACAAAGGCACAAAGAAATAAGATAGACTAAAGAAAACCTAAAATAAAAAAATAAAATCTTACTAGAAAGGAATCTAGCAAGTTGGCCTAATAAAAAGAAATCCTAACCTAGACAATAACTATTCCCCGGCAACGGCGCCAAAAACTTGCTGCGTGGGAATCGCACCTTGCTTTACCTAACGAGGGATCTCGAGAAGCTTACAACCCCCACCAGGCAGTGTACCTGATCGTTGTAGTATAGTATAGTGACAAGTACCGGGGGATTGATCGTTCAGCTTGGGAATAGTGTCGCTAGGATTAGAAAGCCTAATTTACTAGTTCTAAAGGTGAGAGATGATTATTTTTGTATTTTTATATTTTTATGAAAGCAAGTAAAATCTCGGGTTTTGAAGGAGTGGGCGGAATTAGTTGCTATTCAACTAACCCAAAGCTAAGATGCAATCAAAATAAAATACTAAAAATGAAAATAAACTAATTATACTAAGGTTGTGAGCAGTAATTGGAGAAAATGTGTTTACTTAGACTTCATTACTCCCTAGATATCTTTTACATGTTAATTACTTGTTATAATTGCATGGATGACGGATCGTATTCCTTAATACCATTCATGGGGTGGCATACATAACTCCCCAATTCTATGAGCTCTTATCTCCTCCTACACCATGACCCAGCACAACTATAGGGATTGTAAACAGTGGCTCATGCATTAAATACAACCAATAAAGACCTAGTACGCCTCGGTTCATGTTTCTTAAGACGTTCAAGCATGTTACCATTTGGAGATCTGCCAGTTTTCTTAAGCCTACCATATAAAATCATTCATCCACAACAAGAATAAACAAGTAATCAACACATAATCAATATCTAGGTTTCATTAGATCTAAGCAAACACAAGAGAGATCTAGCCTAGCATGATTGAATTGAGACAAGAACAAGATATAGACAACCAACACATAGACATATTGATTGAATTAGAAGAATACTTATCTCAATTACAATGCAAGGTATCAAGGGTTTGGAACCCTTGAAAAACCTGTAAAAGTTCACCCAAATTCGTCTTTAGGGTTTCTCCAAAACTTCTCTCTCTTTAATGAAAAAACTAGAAAACTATATATAGGAAAACTGGTCTGACGGCGTCAAGACAAGCTTGTGACGCCGTCACCTCGCCGCCAAATACTTCCTCGGACGGCCTTGATCTCCTTATGACGGCCTGTGTGACGCCGTCACCACCTACGGTATTTTATTCTTGGGACTTTTGACGCCGTCAGGATGGCTTTTGACGCCGTCACCACCTACGATATTTTATTCTTGCTATCTGACGCCGTCAGGTGTAACTCTTGACGCCGTCACCTAGTGCTTCCAGCATGGAAAATTGATACTTTGCCGTTTTCTTCACTTTTATGCTCCAAAAACGTCCAAAATGGCTTCTTTTCCAGAATTCACTCTCCAAGTACCTAAAATCACAAAAGGAACGATTTAGGGCAATATTTGATCAAATAAAGTCGTATTCGGGCTTAAATGACCCCCTAAAAACGGATCATTTTTTGTCTCATCACATATTTTTACCATTTTGATCAGGTCTTATCAAGAAAGTCACTAGTTTACTTGTTTTAATAACTTATCTTAACAATCAATTACAACAACATGTTTTACTCATTTTTATACATCATGGACATGCATACAAGACATAATATAGCAAGAATAATATGTAAATAACATGAACATGATTATTTAACAAGAAGCAAGTTAGGGTTTGCTTACAACTTTGGGCTTTCAAATAAAGAAAGGAAGTAACTAGTAAGGATAGGACTTTGATTGATTAACTTCACTCTTTGCAATCTTTGATAAACCAAGGTTATTTGAAGATTATAACGACGCCTTCTTGAAAGTCCGAAGCTATTTGAAGATTATAACTACGTCTTTTTGGAGACTTTAAAGTTATAACAACTTTTCTTAGAAAATTTCCAAGATTGAAGATCAAACACTAGTTTTCTTTCAAAAACTAGTTAACTTTCTTACAAAATATAAGAAAAGGGCCTTAGGGTTTTAGGACTATGATAGATAAAGAGAGGAGGGTGCAAGGAATTTCATGTGTTTAGCTAGGTATTTATAGGGTAGGAAGAATAGTTAACCATATATTGGGTTAGAATTTAACCATGGTTAGTTGAGACACTTGTAATGATCTAAAGAATCAATGGACAAGATCAAGCCACACCAAGGTGACTCCCCCCCCCCTATTGGCGGTTTCAATAAACTAGGGAGGGTGAGGTGTGCTTTGCTTGATATTATCCAAGATATTGGATGAGTTTTGACTCTGGGAAATGCCAACCGTAAATGATTAGGCCTCAAAACGTAAAACCGGGTGTCGTAAAATTATGGAATTTGAAAGTATTAATAAACATGTTCATATGTTCCATAATAAAATATAAAATGAGTGGTAGGTTCCATTTGGGTGGTAAAACCCTGCTAAAACTGGAAACACGGGTCTAAAACGCGTAATACGTAAAATGTACGAATATTGCGTAAAATTGAGAAAAGTAAAATGTTACTTTTCTAATAGGATATAAATGATTTAAAAAGACTTATAATGTCTAGACTGGGCTCAGTCTAGTGTCGGTTGGTATTAAATATCTTTTAGACATCAAACCGTAAGCCTAAAAATCAAGGAATGACTTATAAAATCAAGGGATGATTTTTGGTCAAAGGAGGAGGGAAAAATATGTTGACTAATTGTAATAAGTTGAAAACTCAAATCTTTTTAGAAACGCGGTGCAGGTATAGGCTAAGGTTACGGCTGAGTAAAAACGCTTAAAACTGAAAATTCCAGTTTTTCACGGCCGAGGTTTATTTTTGGTCATGTTTTTCTCAGTCATGATTTATTCTAAAATAAATCATGAGTGTGTCAAACATTTTTCCGATGCGGGGTCACTTAACGGGGTCGAATTTCGTTATGCGTAGAATTTCTGAATGACGTTTTACCCTAATACGTGTAATTCCTTAATAACTTTCACGAAAATGATCTGACGAATGTCAAACATTTAATTTGCCATGGAAATGATTTATCACTCGAGAATATCAAATAAAAATCAACTTTCGGGAAAATTTCAGGAAAAATGAATAGTAAAATGAATAGTAAAAGTGAATAGTAAATTTTTCGGGAATAGTAATTATCCTAAAAATGCGAATTGTTACATTAGATGCCTTTACTAGTCAAATGTGCAAGGAGTCTTGGGGCAGGAGTAGTTTTGCTAGGTGTATGATTGAAGTAAAGTCGGATGAGGTACTAAAGGACAGTATCACTGTTGAGATTCCTCTACTTGATGGTACGGGTTCGACTATTGATAAGATCAGGGTTGAATATGAGTGGAAACCGCCTCGCTGTGATAAATGTAAGGTATTTTGCCATACTTTGGTTGAGTGCCCTAAGGTTGTCATACCGAATGCTCAACCTACTATGAACGCAAGTGATGGTTTCCAGCCTGTTTACAATAAGCAGAAGGGAAAGCAAGTTGCTTCGAATTCGGGGCGAGGAGGTTTTACCAAACCTGTGGTGGGTAAGCATTTTGAATATCAGCCCAAAAAGACTCTTCCTGAATCAAAGAAAGCTAATGTCAGTAAGAAAAAGGCTTCTGATGTGGCTAGTATGAGTGGAACCAAGATCACTACTTCTAATTTGTTTGATGCTCTTAATATGGATGATACAGATGGTTCTGGTAGTCCTAAGGTTGTTACTAACAAGGATGTGGATGCTGGCAGTACAATGGAAGTTAATAAGGATGAGTCTATTACGACTGGTTCTACTTCACAAGTCCCTCTTGTGAGTGTTACGCAAGAAACGCTTGTGAGTGATTCTATTGGAACAATGGAAGTTGGTTCTACTCCCATTATTGAGAAAATTAGTAAGCTTGAAAAGCTGTTGATCGATGGGAAAGCTACTCTTGTGGATGATGTTGGTCTTCCTATTTCGTCTACCTCTGTTACTAAGAGGGCTAACCCATTTTCTAAGGTGGGATAGGTTATGGTTTCGGATAGTGAAGAGGAGGAGGTTCTAAACACGTTTGATGAATCAGCGAATCTTTTTGGTGGTGGTCATGAGCGTAAAGATGAGTATGACTATGATGATTATTCGAAGCAAATTTATGATCTTCTAGGGGAATTGGATGCTCTTAATACCATTTATGGTCTTAATCTCAAAGGTCATAGGAAGTAGTTTATCTTTTCTCAGAGTCACTACCTTCATGTGAGTAATGGTTTGTTTTTTTGTTTTGATAATAGGAAGTATCTTGTTATGTAAGCTTTTCGCCTATGTAACGGGCTGAGATATGGGATTCACCCATATCCGTTGTACTTAAACGTTTTTTGGAGTAATATATTTACCGGGTCGTTGACCTTTTACCCAAAAAGAAAAACTGGATAAGTTGGATGTGGTGGTGCAAATGACGAAAATATCCCTATCAACATGTTTAACCAATTACGAGTCACTAATAAGTTTGACTGACATTTGATGGTCAAAAGTAATAAGTATAGTGGAAAATAAGAAGGTGAACGCAATGGATGTAACACCCCCAATTCATGGTTGCAGCGGAATTCGAACTGGGTGTTACTTGACGGCACAATAGTCACAATAATAGAAAACGAACTCCAATTGAGTCGTTTTAAAAGATTTATCATCCAAATTGTATAAATATCAGAGATTACAAAATGAGGTCGCAGATGGTTCCATGTTTACAATTTACATTAAATGAGTTTTTGAATGATAATAAAATTTATAGCCATCTTGAGTATCCGTGCCCTTCCGTACCATCCTTGATCGTCATAAACCTGAAATACATGCTTGAGAGGTCAACACAAAGGTTGAGTGGAATTCGTAGAGTTTAGTTAAATCGTTTGAACACAATAATCGTAGTGTGAGCTATAGACTCACACTCATAGTTAGAAAACAAAATCGTTATTTATTTCACTAAGCTCATGCAACCAAAACATTAACATCGAACCAACAAAACATAGTCGGGTAGCATACAGTAGAAAGCATTGTGTTCGAGTGGAAAAATAATAGCATGTATTCCCCCCATGGGTTTGTAAAATAGTTAAACAATAGAAAGTGGGGCTACAAACTCACCTTAAGTTATGTAGTGAGTAGTGAATGTGATGGCCGAATTGCGAAGGTTTCTACGAGCAACCTATAATAGAATGTTGCGACTTAGGATCGGAGTAAAGAATATGAATAAGTGCCTATATATATATATATATATATATATATATATATATATATATATATATATATATATATATATATATATATATATATATATATATCTTGCATCTAGTCCATGATGTGGTATGATGTATATTGTAAGTCTTTGAAAGAAAAGATTCATGAAACATGTATGTTTTATATATCGTTTACTACCGTTCGGGCCGACATAATTCAGAAGTCACGTTAGTAAGCGTTCGAGGAGCCAGGACACTTTAATTCGTAAATCCACAACTCATCTCGATGGCTTACATAATGAACTCCTCACATGAGGCTCCCTACTATTGTAGTAGTTGATAAAATATATAGATATAAGTTTCGATCCGAAAAGTTACATGTCCGATATTTGAATAAACTTAGGAAAGTTTATTAGTACATGAAGATTGTTATTAGGGGTAGTTTCATAAGTCTTGTATGACTATTTTCTCTTTGTAATATCTCATGGTTCCTTTTTAAGTGAAGTAGATCCAAATTGCTTGTTCAAGTTATCGCCTAATTCCTTGTTTCATGTTTACGCCTAAGTAATCTTACATGGTCATTTCGTCATGGCCTAGCCATGGCCTTTGGTCCTTGTTCCAAGGTCATGAGACACAACCTTGGCTCTAGCCATGGTTGTGGTCTTGATTATACGTCATAAGACCTCTTGTTCCTTTTAAACCATAACCTATATATAATGACTTTGGCCTAAAAATGGGCTGTTTAGAATTTGAAGAATTTATCACTCGGAAAGCGTTTTCAGGGCTCGAGCTTCTTCAATCCCGAACGAAAACGGCGTTCCGGACAACTTTCGTGTTTTAACTTTTTCATGAAACGGACCAGAAATGCCTCTTTTTGCGTGTTTTAAGTTTCTGTAACAGAAGGTATTTGGCAGCTTTGCCGCAAAGTTTTGGTAACTTCAAATCGTCATAACTTTTGACTCGTATACTCGTTTTAGGTGGTTCAAGTTGCTACGGTTTCCTTGTTAGGTCCTCTACTACAATATGTAATAATCCAATATCATATTTTTATCATTTTGATCAGGTCTTACCAAGAAATTCACTAGTTTACTTGTTTTAATAACTTATCTTAACAATCAATTACAACAACTTGTTTTATTCATTTTTATACATCATGGACTTGCATACAAGACAAAATATAGCAAGAATAATAGGTAAATAACATGAACATGATTATTTAAAGAGAAGCATGTTAGGGTTTGGCTTACAACTTTTGGCTTTCAAATAAGAAAGGAAGTTAACATGTAAGGATAGGACTTTGATAGACTTTTGCTTCAACCCACTTCACTTCAAGCAATCTTTCTACTCTTGTAATCTTGAAAGAGAGATGATGAAAGTTGAGGTGACTTGAGTGGATTCAAACTCAAGAGAAATCACCAAAGTTTATGTAGTTTGGAAGTGTTTGATGAATCAAAACCAAACTATAGTTTCAAGGTTGATGTTGCACTTGATTCTTGCATAGAATTGGAAGAAGATCAAGAAAAGGAGATGGTGTTGGTGTGGTGGACATGGGGCGGCAACAAGAGAGGGGGAGGGTATTTATATGAGTTTAAGGAGGTTAGAAAGCATTGACTTGTCAACACTTGGTGAACAAGTTTTACACACTGTAACCATCTTAAGGCCTTAAGCACAAGATCAAGCCACCTAGTGTGAATCCCCCCCCCCCCCCTAGTGGCGGTTTGCATAACTTGGGGAGGAAGGGTTGGACTTTGGAAGATATTATCCAAGTTATATTGATAGTTTTGGCTCCGTAAAATGCTAACCGTAAATGGTTAAGCCACGAAACGTAAAACCGGGTGTCGTAAAATTATGGAATTTGAAAGTATTGTTAAACATATCCATATGTTCCATAATAAAATATAAAATGAGTGGTAGGTTCCATTTGGGTGGTAAAACCCTGCTAAAACTGGAAACACGGGTCTAAAACGCGTAATACGTAAAATGTACGAATATTGCGTAAAATTGAGAAAAGTAAAATATTACTTTTCTAATAGGTTATAAATGATTTAAAATGACTTATAATGTCTAGACTGGGCTCAGTCTAGTGTCGGTTGGTATTAAATGTCTTTTAGACATCAAACCATAAGCCTAAAAATCAAGGAATGACTTATAAAATCAGGGAATGATTTTTGGTCAAAGGAGGAGGGAAAAATATGTTGACTTTTTCTAATAAGTTGAAAACTCAAATCTTTTTAGAAACGCGGTGCAGGTATAGGCTAAGGTTACGGCTGAGTAAAAACGCTTAAAACTGAAAATTCCAGTTTTTCACGGCCGAGGTTTATTTTTGGTCATGTTTTTCTCAGTCATGATTTATTCTCAAATAAATCATGAGTGTGTCAAACATTTTTCCGATGCGGGGTCACTTAACGCGGTCGAGTTTCGTTGTGCGTAGAATTTCTGAATGACGTTTTACCCTAAAACGTGTAATTCCTTAATAACTTTCACGAAAATGAGCTTATGAATGTCAAACTTTTAATTTGTCATGGAAATGATTTATCACTCGAGGCCAAGAAACAAAAATCAAGTTTCGGGAAAATTTTCGGGAAAAATGAATAGTAAAAGTGAATAGTGAAATTTCCGGGAATAGTAATTATCCTGAAAATGCGAATTGTTACAGTCTCTACCCCTTACGGGGAACTTCGTCCCGAAGTTCTATGTGTGTTATACGTTGGAGTCGTGTCGATGAAGAGGTGTGGTTACTTATGAGGACTAGAGTCTGGGATTACCGGTGATGTAGTTTGATTTGTCATTTCAGTGTATGGTGTAGGATGAGGCTTACTTTTATGTAGGAAAGGTATGGTAATAGTCGAATATCAAAGGAAATTGATATAGCAGTCGAATATTAATAGGAATTGAGATAGTAGTTGCAATCATAGCCTAGTAGGTAATCGGTTGTTGTACCTAGTGTTTATTGACTTCATACTTATGTTATTTCAGATACAAATAAGCCCACTTGTTTATAATTCTTTATTTACATAGAGAGGCATCCCAAACAATGTAAATAAGGAAATATAAACTTATGGTTTGGTGATTTACAATGTCTTTATTTAAATGAAAAGGCATCCCAATCCATTCAAATAATTACAAATCATCCTACACAACATTCATACTTAGTCGGTGAGTTACAAGGTAGGGTATTACGAGATGATACTGGTGTTCCAAAAGTACAAGATGAATATTCAAATTTGTAAAGCTGATGAGGGTGCTTGTGGTGTAACTAAGGATGATTTGAGCTTTAAAAGTGCATCAAGATCTGTTATTGAGCTTGTGTTTGTAACGGTTGTAAAGATAATGATGTGATATGTTGATGAACAGAAGTGTGTAGTGTATGCTTAACATTAATACTCTTAGGTATAGATGTTGAGTTTGTTTTGAAAATCTTAAGAGATTTTAAAGGTTTATGATGGAATGGTATCCTTAGGACCTAAACAGGATAGTACTTTTACGGGGTGAAGAGAAGAATTGATAACTATCACAAGATAGTAGTTCGGATTATCTCTTAAATGAAAAATTTCAAGAATGAAATTAGGTAGTACAAATAAGGTGTTAAGATTTCGCTGAGTGGTAAGGCACTATCGTGTCTCTAGATCGTTTTAATGTATTCTGGTGGTTTATCGAGTTCAAGTAGGAAATCAACCTAAACATAACCCTAGTACAACTACTCTCAGTATTTGAAAATTTTAAGTCGAATATAGTTAGTCAGACTATATTCCACTGTCCCTAGGTTAAATATAGGTGACTAGTCTATATTTAGCCGAGGTTCGATAAAATTTTCAAATACCTGAATTAGGTATACTTGTGATATGTCCGTTGCTTTCGGGAAACTGTCCACTAAACAAAGGCAATGTCAAACCCTTCAGTTGCAAGTCCCGCCCATACAAGACTTGTAACCTATGTTTTCACATTCCATCGCATAGAAGATAGTACGAGTAGGTATGTGTGTGGAAAGGAAGTTTTAAGTAACAGTCCATACTTGGCCAGGATCACGAGCTTTTAACAATGAAGGTTTCAGAAGAAAACTTTGATGAATGTAGAGAAACTTCAGCTTTTGTAGGTGATGGATTAGTTTATCCTTTAGAAATCTCATATTTCTTGTTTGGAAATCGATAGATTGTGATGGGTTTTTGATATCATATGAAATGATGTTGATGAGGTGGTGGAATAATTCCAGAGACCATTGCACAAATCACAATGTCTCGGAAGTAGATTAGACCATTGTGTGACTCAAAACATTCGAGAAATGATTAAAACCCTTGTGTCATACAATGTCCGGGTAATAGAAAAGACCATTGTAATTAGTTACAATGTCTTGGATATAAAATGTTGGAGTAGGAACATGGTTGGGAGAATGTGGTTGTGTCGAAATGCCATAGAATAGGCATGTGTAGATATGTTTAGATAAAATGATTGAAAATAACTCGTATGTATATATAAATATACTTATATGTTCATGTAGCATAAAATGCTTAATAAGTCCATAATCGTCTGGAGGATGGAAGACACGGAGAGCGGAAGGCTATAAAAATGTTTTTGCTTGTAATTGTAGTTATAGTTTAGGTCTCAATTAGACCCGTTTCTCTATAACCATGGCTCTGGTACCAATCTGTAACACCCCCAATTCATGGTTGCAGCGGAATTCGAACTGGGTGTTACTTGACGGCACAATAGTCACAATAATAGAAAACAAACTCCAATTGAGTCGTTTTGAAAGATTTATCATCCAAATTGTATAAATATCAGAGATTACAAAATGAGGTCCCAGATGGTTCCATGTTTACAATTTACATTAAATGAGTTTTTGAATGATAATAAAGTTTATAGCCATCTTGAGTATCCGTGCCCTTCCGTACCATCCTTGATCGTCATGAACCTGAAATACATGCTTGAGAGGTCAACACAAAGGTTGAGTGGAATTCGTAGAGTTTAGTTAAATCGTTTGAACACAATAATCGTAGTGTGAGCTATAGACTCACACTCATAGTTAGAAAACAAAATCGTTATTTATTTCACTAAGCTCATGCAACCAAAACATTAACATCGAACCAACAAAATTGGCATTATAGAAGCCCTATCAAGGTACTTTTGCCATTATAACGCTAAATCTCAAATATAGTGCATTTGTGTGAACTCATCGTTGTTCAACACAAATGGGATCCGTCAATCCCAATAGATCTATTCACAATATTCGCGCTCACTATAGGTAGTGACTAATGGTTCATGATATAGGGACTTCGAACATGGCAATCGTTACTTAGTGACAATAAAACATAGTCGGGTAGCATACAGTAGAAAGCATTGTGTTCGAGTGGAAAAATAATAGCATGTATTCCCCCCATGGGTTTGTAAAATAGTTAAACAATAGAAAGTGGGGCTACGAACTCACCTTAAGTTATGTAGTGAGTAGTGAATGTGATGGTCGAATCGCGAAGGTTTCTACGAGCAACCTATAATAGAATGTTGCGACTTAGGATCGGAGTAAAGAATATGAATAAGTGCCTATATATATATATATATATATATATATATATATATATATATATATATATATTTATATATATATATATATATATATATATATATATATATATATATATATATATATATATATCTTGCATCTAGTCCATGATGTGGTATGATGTATATTGTAAGTCTTTGAAAGAAAAGATTCATGAAACATGTATGTTTTATATATCGTTTACTACCGTTCGGGCCGACATAATTCAGAAGTCACGTTAGTAAGCGTTCGAGGAGCCAGGACACTTTAATTCGTAAATCCACAACTCATCTCGACGGCTTACATAATGAACTCCTCACATGAGGCTCCCTACTATTGTAGTAGTTGATAAAATATATAGATATAAGTTTCGATCCGAAAAGTTACATGTCCGATATTTGAATAAACTTAGGAAAGTTTATTAGTACATGAAGATTGTTATTAGGGGTAGTTTCATAAGTCTTGTATGACTATTTTCTCTTTGTAATATCTCATGGTTCCTTTTTAAGTGAAGTAGATCCAAATTGCTTGTTCAAGTTATCGCCTAATTCCTTGTTTCATGTTTACGCCTAAGTAATCTTACATGGTCATTTCGTCATGGCCTAGCCATGGCCTTTGGTCCTTGTTCCAAGGTCATGAGACACAACCTTGGCTCTAGCCATGGTTGTGGTCTTGATTATACGTCATAAGACCTCTTGTTCCTTTTAAACCATAACCTATATATAATGACTTTGGCCTAAAAATGGGCTGTTTAGAATTTGAAGAATTTATCACTCGAAAGCGTTTTCAGGGCCCGAGCTTCTTAGAACCTGAACGAAAACGGCGTTCAGGACAACTTTAGTGCTTTAACTTTTTCATGAAACGGACCAGAAATGCCTCTTTTTGCGTGTTTTAAGTTTCTGTAACAGAAGGTATTTGGCAGCTTTGCCGCAAAGTTTTGGTAACTTCAAATCGTCATAACTTTTGACTCGTATACTCGTTTTAGGTGGTTCAAGTTGCTATGGTTTCCTTGTTAGGTCCTCTACTACAATATGTAATAATCCAATATCATATTTTTATCATTTTGATCAGGTCTTACCAAGAAATTCACTAGTTTACTTGTTTTAATAACTTATCTTAACAATCAATTACAACAACTTGTTTTATTCATTTTTATACATCATGGACTTGCATACAAGACAAAATATAGCAAGAATAATAGGTAAATAACATGAACATGATTATTTAAAGAGAAGCATGTTAGGGTTTGGCTTACAACTTTTGGCTTTCAAATAAGAAAGGAAGTTAACATGTAAGGATAGGACTTTGATAGACTTTTGCTTCAACCCACTTCACTTCAAGCAATCTTTCTACTCTTGTAATCTTGAAAGAGAGATGATGAAAGTTGAGGTGACTTGAGTGGATTCAAACTCAAGAGAAATCACCAAAGTTTATGTAGTTTGGAAGTGTTTGATGAATCAAAACCAAACTATAGTTTCAAGGTTGATGTTGCACTTGATTCTTGCATAGAATTGGAAGAAGATCAAGCAAAGGAGATGGTGTTGGTGTGGTGGACATGGGGCGGCAACAAGAGAGGGGGAGGGTATTTATATGAGTTTAAGGAGGTTAGAAAGCATTGACTTGTCAACACTTGGTGAGCAAGTTTTACACTTGTAACCATCTTAAGGCCTTAAGCACAAGATCAAGCCACCTAGTGTGAATCCCCCCCCCCCTAGTGGCGGTTTGCATAACTTGGGGAGGATGGGGTGGACTTTGGAAGATATTATCCAAGTTATATTGATAGTTTTGGCTCCGTAAAATGCTAACCGTAAATGGTTAAGCCACGAAACGTAAAACCGGGTGTCGTAAAATTATGGAATTTGAAAGTATTGTTAAACATATCCATATGTTCCATAATAAAATATAAAATGAGTGGTAGGTTCTATTTGGGTGGTAAAACCCTGCTAAAACTGGAAACACGGGTCTAAAACGCGTAATACGTAAAATGTACGAATATTGCGTAAAATTGAGAAAAGTAAAATATTACTTTTCTAATAGGTTATAAATGATTTAAAATGACTTATAATGTCTAGACTGGGCTCAGTCTAGTGTCGGTTGGTATTAAATGTCTTTTAGACATCAAACCGTAAGCCTAAAAATCAAGGAATGACTTATAAAATCAGGGAATGATTTTTGGTCAAAGGAGGAGGGAAAAATATGTTGACTTTTTCTAATAAGTTGAAAACTCAAATCTTTTTAGAAACGCGGTGCAGGTATAGGCTAAGGTTACGGCTGAGTAAAAACGCTTAAAACTGAAAATTCCAGTTTTTCACGGCCGAGGTTTATTTTTGGTCATGTTTTTCTCAGTCATGATTTATTTTCAAATAAATCATGAGTGTGTCAAACATTTTTCCGATGCGGGGTCACTTAACGCGGTCGAGTTTCGTTGTGCGTAGAATTTCTGAATGACATTTTACCCTAAAACGTGTAATTCCTTAATAACTTTCACGAAAATGAGCTTATGAATGTCAAACTTTTAATTTGTCATGGAAATGATTTATCACTCGAGGCCAAGAAACAAAAATCAAGTTTCGGGAAAATTTTCGGGAAAAATGAATAGTAAAAGTGAATAGTGAAATTTTCCGGGAATAGTAATTATCCTGAAAATGCGAATTGTTACAATGGAGAAGAAAGAAGAGAGAGGAAAGAGACCGATAGTTGACTTTTCATCTTTTTTTATTTATTTATTTATTTATTTATTTATTTATTTTTCTTCTTCTTTTTACAAATTCGGTTTCTAGAAATCTTTGTATCTTTGTTTCTTCGTATTTCCTAGGCTATAAATTTTATTTTTTCATGTTGTAGATTGAAAATCTTATTTTAATCTTGTAACTTGAAAATGTGTGGTGTACTAATAGTATGAGTGTGTTACTTTTCTTTCAGTAAATACTCGATTTCAATAAATTTGACAATAGGTTATAGGTTTTTGACGTGCTAGTATTAGTTTTCTCGTTTAAATTGGGTTCGATCCGACCTGAATTGACACATTTATTGGTTGTTAATTAAGTTGTTATTGCTAAAATTTTTTCACTTTAGCTTATTAAGTGAACCACTTTAATTTTTGTGCTAGCTTCGCCACTAACTTAAACATGTCCAAATGGCTTTAAAACATAAGAAATTCATATTAACGTAATGTGTCCTTAAGTTTTGTCTTATAAGCTATACATTTTTGGACAAAAGTTCCGTAAGGAACAACTCTAACTAAAGAATAAACCATACAATCTCAGTCATTTATTTTTTCATCAAATAAAAAAATCCGCTTTCATCATTTTTATTTATTATTATTATTATTATTATTATTATTATTATTATTATTATTATTATTATTATTATTATTATTATTATTATTATTATTATTATTATTATTATTTAAATTAAAATATCTCACAAACCATTAGTCGTTACGCGAAATTAATTATACCATCGTGATAAGACTTAAATTATCTTTCTATGGGTATGTACTTTAATATACTCTTGACGAATTTTTCTTTTCAAAATTTCCGATTAGAAAAATCATATGTGATTTATTACTTTATTCATATGTGAGGGTGGTGGTAGGTAGTGGAGGAAGAGATGATAATTTATTTTGTGCCGTAGGGTGTTGTTTAGTTAAGAGTTAAACTAAAAAATATATATATAAAAAAATAATAATAAAAAATAAAATAAAATGTCAGTTACATAAATCGTCCTTGTGGGTTAGTTAAAATAATAACAATTTATATTCTAGTTAAAAAAATTGTCCATATGCTTTAGTATAAAGTTAAAAGGACTATTTTGCCCTTTACATGACGAGCGTATGCCTGAACCTAACGGCCAAAACAAACGCCAGTTTAGTCAAAGGACCGGTCAATGTAAAATGGACAACCATAGAGACGACTGGTATACTTGTTGAAAATTAAGGATGAAATGTGCAACTGTGTGTCAACCACATGGACGATTTAACTAATTAACTCTTTAATCTAATAGCTAGTAATTTTTTAATATGACCAATCAAATTATAAACAACTTCAGAGTATCCTCACTCTTATCATTTTGTTACACGTCATTGTGTGAAAGCTTATTTATAAAATTTTGGTTTTTAGCATTAGGTCACAAAATCTCATTTTTCCTATTTGTATAATATTATACAGATGAATAATGAAGACGTTTATTAAAAAAGTGAAAATTTTCAAAACCATTAAAACTATGTCCTGTGTATGATAAAAAAAGGTGGGCGGGATGCGAGAAAAGAATGGAACAGAGAGAAGAGGTGGGCAAGGATGTGAAAAAAAGATAGAAAGAGAAAAGTGAAATGACAATTATGGATGATGAACTTTTAACAGTCAAAACTAACGCCGTTTGGTCAAAGGACAGTAAGTGTTAAAGGTTTTCGAGTTAAGGACTATAGGCATAAAACAAGTCAAAGGACCAAAGACACAAGTCAATGCAAACCACAGGGACCATCCGTTTAATTTACTTTTTAGTTTCCATTTCTACATATCGTCTACTGTTTCCCTTTCTCCATTTCTCTCGGTGAGCAGCAAAAAAAAAAAATTAAAAAAAAAATAATAATAATAATAAAAGGAAAGAAAATTCTTCTCGATAACCACCTCATCTTTTCCTCCCAACTTGTCATCTCCGGTGAACACCTACTGCCACTTTCCATCTAACAAATAAAACCACCCCTCTGCATCACTAGTCAATCGATCAATTAGCTATAGAGTTTTAAATTCTTATAGTGACCACTTGTTTTGTATTAGTGATTAAAAAATTGCTGTCACTCTAAAGGGATTTTTTGTAGAATCGATGTTGCACATGTTTATCACAGGTTTCACAAACACAAGATTGACAAGATATAACAAGAATTGATTCTATATTTACTAACAACATAAAATATTTACATTGTATTATTGGACACACTAAAAAACGTTTCTATGTACTACATATATATAGGGTATGAATCGGTATGATTCAACCATTGTGACTATTCGAATGGGTGTAACCCAACCAATGTGTCTGTTCATAAATTCTGTAACTAACTATAATAACTACCATAACCGCTATTCGGTTATTAATTAACAAACTAACATGTTTAGCCCCTTGGCTTCTGTTTGTTACATATACTCCACAAGACTTATGCAATTATTGTGCAACATTTCCTCCCTAATTGTTTAAGTCTTGTTCTTCAAATCTTCATCGCATTCTTCCTTTCCATTGTCTTCGTCAAGATCAATGTCTTCCGGAAGCGTTTTTCCTTCATTTCTAGTCTTTGCGTTAGTATCACCAAATTCCCAACTATTGTTGTTGTTGCCTCGTTGTTTTTCAAACCAAAACCTTCGGTTTCCCTTTTTTTTTTCGAATTTGTTTCTGTCCAACAAACCAACCGAGTTCTCCTTTTTTTTCTTTTCGGTATACTAACTTCTCCACGTTGCCTTTTTCTTGTGTGTTGTCCTTGATCTCGGTCTCTTTGAAATCACTAAGTTTCCTGCACACAATCTTTGTTACCATGCCTTGGTATTCTTTTCAGAAACAACAAACCCTTAAACCTGACTCCAAACTTTGTCTCTTCTATGTTGCAAGCACGACTACAATCATTGATGATTGGATTTAACTCACTTTATATGAAGGAAGATGAGACGGTGGATGCATTTGCTGAAAAATTGAATGGTTATGTGACAAAGGCAAAAGAACTAGGGAAAACTTTAGATGAATCTCTTTTAGTTAGAAAACTATTAGATTCCACACCAGATAGATTCATACAAATAGTAGCATCCATAGAACAAACAAATGATCTAGACGATATAACCCTAGATGAGATCATTGGAAAACTCAAAGCATTTGAGGAAAGGATAAAATTACGAAAGGGAGGACAAGTTGAAAGCCAGGATAACTTATTGTTTGCACATGACGAACACTCAGATAAAAAGAAAAGTTTTAACAAGCGTGGAGGTAGATCAAACTATTCACGAAGAAACTGGCATAAGAATAAGAATAGAAATAACTCGAACCATAAAGATAATCAAAATAAGAATTCGAGTAAGTTTGATTTTAGCAATGTAAGGTGTTATAATTGCAACAAACTTGGACATTTTCGAGATAAATGTAGATCAAAACCAACAACTCAGGAACAATCAAACCTTATCTTAGAAGACGATGAACCATCATTGTTAATGACTATGCACGAAACCAAACACGAGGGAGTGTTGTTGAATGAAGGCCAAATTCAACCGGGAAATTATGCTTCAAAGGATGCAAGCATATGGTATTTAGATAACGGTGCAAGTAACCATATGACGGGAACTAAAAGTCATTTTAAGGATATAGATGAAAGCGTAACAGGACGAGTACGTTTTGGAGATGGATCGTATGTACAGATAAAGGGAAAAGGCTCTATACTATTAGGTTGTAAAAACCAAGAGCATAAGGTAGTGACAGATGTATACTTTATACCAAACCTTAAGAGCAACATACTAAGTCTAGGACAACTTACGGAAATAGGTTGTAAAGTGTTAATGGACGGAGATAAATTGACTTTGTATGATAAGAGCATGAAGTTGTTGATGAAAGTAAGGATGCTAAGAACAGATAGAGGAGGTGAATTTACTTCAAATGAATTCACACAGTATTGTAAAGATAATGGAATAGCACGACAGTTGACAGCACCATACTCACCACAACAAAATGGAGTAGTTGAAAGAAGAAATAGGACGATGATCATGAAGATCAACCATGGAACGAAACAGAAGGCAACTAAACCAGAAGTTACATGGATCGATCAATTGCAGTCAAGGAAGATATCGCGTTTGAAGAAGAAGACCCAAAAACAAAGCATGAAGATGATCATTGAAACGTTACAGTTTTGGGCAGAAAAGAAAGAAGAATGTTGCAAGAAGAAAAGTTCCAAAAGAAGGATGTATTTGCAGATGGCAAGAAGAAGGCATGGTGAAAACCTATTATGAAGATGCACTTAGAGCAAATCTAGGGACGGCAGAAAGTGATGAAAATGGCAGAGGTGCTGCAGACATTAGACCACAGCCTGATGCAGATTTGGAAGACACAATGAATTTCTGGATGAATATTTCAAGTCAATAGACCCTGATGATGCATGTTCATTGGTAAAAGGAATGGAGGAACTGAAAATGGAGAAAGATTTTGATCATGATTATGTGGATTCTGAATACATAAGCATGAATGGAACTCTATATTTCCTAAAGGTAAACACTTTTCAAAGATTCATAGCATTTCTTGATTTGATTGGAATAGATAAATTTGTATATGGAAACTGGGAAGTGTTGAAAGGAAAGTTTATGGAGATGATCGAATGGTTCTACAAAGAATACTTAGGACAAGAAGTATTGGGTGAATTACCACCAACTGTGGGGGTAATTAAGATTGATTTATTGGCTTTGTACAAATTTGTTGATGCACTTGGAGGATACATGAATGTATCATTTAATGGAAACTGGCATCAATTGACAAAAATACTTGGTCTAGCATATGAACATCAAGTGACAGTGAAAGAAATATACAAGGAGTATATTGGTTTGGTGAAATTGTACTACGAGGAGGCTAAAAGAGTGCAGGGTGAACCAGAGGGATTGGCTAGCATGAGTGAAATGGAGCCACAGAATGATGCAAGGGTGATTGCACATGGTGCACAGGGAAATGCACAGGTTGAAGCACTTGAAGCCCAAGAACAAGAGATCAGTGAAGAATCTCCCAGAAAGAAGTACAAGAGAATGGAAGATGTTATGCAGTCAAATGAAGAGACCAAAGGAAACAAATTTGAAGAAAGCACAAGCAGTAGTGATGACTTCATCATCATTACTTGAAGACTGAACCAGAAAGATCAAGATTGCAGCATTCAAGCATTAGGAAGGAGATTGTGGACAGATTTATAATGCTTCAATGCTTATTGTTATTAAGACTTATATGTTTGTTTAGTATATTTAATTATGGGTCAAAAGGGCGAAATTGTATGGGTCGAACTTTCTTAACCCAAACAGCCCATTAGAAGTTAGTTATGAAATGACAGTTATTAGAAGTCAGTTATTATGGTTGACAGTTATTGTTAAACGACACAATGGTTAGGTATTAAGAGTCATGTCGTTTCAATAGCTATATATAGTGTAAAGTGTCGAACATATGTTTTTTTAGTTCCATTTATTAATCTTAAGTTTTATATATACCTTGTCTGAATTTTACAACACGAAACACAATCACAAAATTCTCACAACATGGTTTTTACAAAACGTTTCATGGAGAATAATTGGCGTGGCAATAAACCTGTGAATAGATACCAACATTTTTCTTTTGTTAGATTCTTTCTTCTTCGGTTTATGCCATCTTTTTTGAGAAATTAACAGACTTGCATGACCTTCTTTCCCATCCATAGTTTATCTTAAAATACATTCCCATATAGTTTTAAAGCCAAATTCTGACCCAATTAAGTATGAATGGGTCAATGTGAGATATGTTAATCTCTGATGGGTCAAACGAGTAAAATAAAAAAAGTTAGCTAAAGAAAACAGGGTTGAAGGTTTCACATAGTGTACAATTCATTCAATAACATTGGTTGATAAGAATATATATTTTGTTATCATACGTGTCAAACTAATTATTTCTAATAAGATTTAATGAAATTGTGTACCAAAGGTGTTTCTGGCAAACCAATTGGACCTGTTCCAAGAAGTTAACCGTCTTGACCTGTTACTAAACCCAATCGACCTGCCCATGTTGCCACCTCGGTCGTTTTAACTAAGCGCAAAAAGGAAAAATTGGATACCCTATGAATAGTTAGAGACACCATGACTCAGGCGTTTTTTTGATCGCCAACTTCAACTAAATCATCCAATTGTAGGTCTCGAAGTGTGAAGTTATAGTCAGCATTCCAGTTTCCCTGCCATTTCCATTCTGCTTTTGATGTTTATACAAGCCTTCTTGCAACCTTATTCACCTTTTTCCCTATCTGAAAACAGCAGTACATTAGTTACTCTATACCTTAGGTCATCTTTTTTGACAAATGAATAGACTTCCACGGTCTTCTTATTCGGCAAATTTCCTTTAGCTAAATTTCTTCTCCAGTCTATGCTATCTTTTTTGACAAATTAACAGACTTCCATTGTTGGGTGATTTTACGTCTTTGAATATCTTTTGTGTGCACTCACTGTTAACTATATTTCTTCATATGAGTAATTTAAATTGTAAAACTCGAATAATTTAAAGAAATTACCAAAAATATCCATAATACACGAAACTATATTAGTCTAGAAAGGTAGCAAGCTTCATTGATATAAATTATTTTCTTATTTAATCACAATCTACAACATAATTCAGGACAACAAAAAAACATAAAAAGTTTCTTAAACTTTATGACTTATGACTAGACATCATATCAATCAAGCTAGCATCAAGTTACCGATACATGCATCTTCATCCAAAGTCGATCATCCACTGACAATAAATCTGTGACTTGGCGCATTGTTGGCCTTTCCTGTGGGTTGTAGTTCAAACATGCCCGTGAGACATTCAAAATTGTATGAGCTAGTTTCTCCACTAGAGATGATGGTCGCGGAATCCGACTATCTCCTACATTGGCTAGTAATAGATCATCAGTAGACAATGTTGGTAGACATGATATAAGTTCTCCAGGATGCTTTCCCATAATCACTTCTAGTGCAACAACTCCAAAACTATACACATCGCATTTCTCTGTTGCCACCATCGTATAAGCAAGTTCTACATGGAAGGAAACATGAGAATAAAAAAAAAAAAAAAAAAAAAAAAAAAAAAAAAAGTCAAATCAGATCATGATTAAATGTAACATAGATAAATCTGAAACTTGAGAAGAAGGATGTATAGATAACTTTCAAATATATGGTAGTTACCTGGCGCAATATAGCCATAGGTGCCTACAACCGCAGTCCAATTGGATGAATCCAGCTTTAGAAGCTTCGCTGTTCCAAAATCCGAGATATGTGCCTCATAATCAGAATCGAGAAGGATATTAGCTCCAGAAATGTCTCTATGAATTATAGGTGGCGTGCAATCATGGTGCATATAAGCCAAACCATTCGCTACAGCCCTGACAATTCTTACCCTTTTCACCCAATCCATTTCCTTTGCTGTGACATCGCTACTTAAGAGCGATTTTAGACTTCCCTTCTCAAGATATTCGTAAATCAAAAATGATTGACGAGCATTGAAGCAATATCCATAGAGTTTAACTATGTTTCTATGCCTTGTATTTGTTAATGCTCGTACCTCATTTAGGAAGCCTTGATCGTCATTCTCAGATGATGAATGAAGTTTCTTGACAGCTACTAAATTGTTGGGTTCTAACTCAGCTTTATACACAGTACCGTATCCTCCCATCCCAATACAATATGCATCATCAAAATCATTCGTTGCCTTGATGATTTCATCATACATCACCTGTCCATCAAAACTTGTTATTGAGAAAAATTTGCCACCTTCTTCGCCTGATGGTATCTGTGGAGAAGCTCTCTTTCTACGTCGATAAGCAATGAGGCCACACATGAATAAACCAAGTAAAAGAGCCGCAAAAAGTGGGACCACAGTTACAAGGATGAGCTTACGATGAAAATGATTATTTTTCTTCATTATCATTTGACTTTCACAAAGTTTCAAACCTGTAACATTTCCACACAGACCATCATTTCCTTGTAATGCTTCTCCGGACACATTTAGTAAGACCGGATAAGGGGGAACTGGACCTGTGAGCTCATTGTAAGACAGGTCTATGTCAATCCCTCTTGGCAAGTTACTGAAACCATTAGGAATAGAACCAGATAGCATATTGTGAGAAAGATTCATCATTACCAGACTTTCCAAACTTCCAATATCTGATGGTATCTCTTTTGTCAGTGAATTCCAAGATAAATCAAGAACATTGAGATGACTTAATTTACCGATCTCCGATGGAATCTTTCCGCTGAGCTTGTTATTACTAAGATTTATGTGATAGATTTGAACCCAGTCACCAACATATCTTTGTAATGACCCGTTTAACCTATTTTTGGATAGGTCAAGAGTAAGTAGATCATGCAGTGACCCAAGCTCTTGAGGTATAGCACCTGAAAGGTTGTTATAGCTCAAGTTTAAATATAACAAACCTATCATCTCCCCAAACTCCTTTGGAATTTGGCCTGACAACTGATTTGTGTGCAGCACTAGCTCAAACAATTGTAGACTTCCGATTCCTTGCGGTATAGGACCGGATAACTTGTTCTCACTGAGATGCAGAGTCTGAAGGCTTCTCAGGTTTTTTAATGATGAAGGAATTGAACCATTGAGTTGATTTTTGCTCAATTCTAATCGAGTGAGAGACTTCATATTCCCTAATTCAGTAGGAATGGGCCCAGATAGTTGATTTTGCCACAATTCTAATTCAATGAGAGACTTCATATTCCCTAATTCAATTGGAATGGGTCCAGTGAGTTGATTTGTGTTCAGAGAAAGGAAATTCAAAGACTTCAAATCACCCAACGATGAAGGAATTGAACCATTAAGTTGATTTTCGCCCAATTCTAAATCAGTTAGAGACTTCAAATTCCCTAATTTAATTGGAATGGGTCCAGTGAGTTGATTTGTGTTCAGAAAAAGGATTTTCAAAGACTTCAAATCACCCAACGATGAAGGAATTGAACCATTAAGTTGATTTTCGCCCAATTCTAAATCAGTTAGAGACTTCAAATTCCCTAATTTAATTGGAATGGGTCCAGATAGTTGATTTACCCCCAAATAAAGGATTTTCAAAGACGTCAAGTCACCCAAAGATGAAGGAATTGAACCATTGAGTTGATTATAACTCAATCGTAAATCAGTTAGAGACTTCATATTCCCTAATTCAATTAAAATGGGTCCAGAGAGATTGTTTGTGTGCAAATGAAGGATTTTCAAAGACTCCAAATCACCCAACGATGAAGGAATTGAACCATTGAGTTGATTTTCGGCCAAATCTAAATCAGTTAGAGACTTCATATTCCCTAATTCACTAGGAATGGGCCCACATAGTTGATTTGCACCCAAATAAAGGAAATTCAAAGACTTCAAAGCACCCAACGATGAAGGAATTGAACCACTGAGTTGATTTTCGCTCAATTGTAAATCAGTTAGAGACTTCATATTCCCTAATTCAATTGGAATGGGTCCAGTGAGTTGATTTGTGTGCAGATAAAGGATTTTCAAAGACTTCAAATCACCCAACGATGAAGGAATTGAACCATTAAGTTGATTTTCGCCCAATTCTAAATCAGTTAGAGACTTCAAATTCCCTAATTTAATTGGAATGGGTCCAGATAGTTGATTTACCCCCAAATAAAGGATTTTCAAAGACGTCAAGTCAGCCAAAGATGAAGGAATTGAACCATTGAGTTGATTATAACTCAATCGTAAATCAGTTAGAGACTTCATATTCCCTAATTCAATTAAAATGGGTCCAGAGAGATTGTTTGTGTGCAAATGAAGAATTTTCAAAGACTCCAAATCACCCAACGATGAAGGAATTGAACCATTGAGTTGATTTTCGGCCAAATCTAAATCAGTTAGAGACTTCATATTCCCTAATTCACTAGGAATGGGCCCAGATAGTTGATTTGCCCCCAAATAAAGGAAATTCAAAGACTTCAAAGCACCCAACGATGAAGGAATTGAACCACTGAGTTGATTTTCGCTCAATTGTAAATCAGTTAGAGACTTCATATTCCCTAATTCAATTGGAATGGGTCCAGTGAGTTGATTTGTGTTCAGAGAAAGGAAATTCAAAGACTTCAAATCACCCAACGATGAAGGAATTGAACCATTAAGTTGATTTTCGCCCAATTCTAAATCAGTTAGAGACTTCAAATTCCCTAATTTAATTGGAATGGGTCCAGTGAGTTGATTTGTGTTCAGAAAAAGGATTTTCAAAGACTTCAAATCACCCAACGATGAAGGAATTGAACCATTAAGTTGATTTTCACCCAATTCTAAATCAGTTAGAGACTTCAAATTCCCTAATTTAAGTGGAATGGGTCCAGATAGTTGATTTACCCCCAAATAAAGGATTTTCAAAGACGTCAAGTCACCCAAAAATGAAGGAATTGAACCATTGAGTTGATTATAACTCAAAGCTAATTCAGTGAGAGAGTTCAAATTCCCTAATTCTTGTGGGATTGAACCAGTTAAATTGTTTCTGAAAAGTTTTAAGATGGTTAGCCGGCTTAGTTTACCAATGGTAGGTGGAATGACACCAGAAAACTGATTGGTTGAAAAGATAAGATAGACAAGTTTGGACAGCAGTCCGATTTCTGGTGGGATGGGACCAAAGAAGCTGTTTAAACTAAGATCAAAATGGGTAAGACTGCCTAGAATAGAGAACGGGAACCGGTGAAGCGTACCTTTTAACTCAGACGTAGAGAGGTTCAACTTGTTAATGTTCCCATCAGCATTGCAAGCAATTCCAAACCAAGAAGAGCACGGAGTGGGTGCACTAGTATTCGTTGGAAGGGGTGTCCAAGAAGATACAATTTGGGAGTTGTTTGGGATTTTAAGGCTTGCTTTCCATTTTAGAAGAGCATTTGCTTCCTCCAAAGAAGCAGAAGTAAAGTTTGGAACAAATGAGAGAGCAATGAGTAGTAGAGCTAGAGATAAAAGTAAGAAGTTTGAAGAAGCCATTGCTTGCTTTTGCATGTTTTTTTTCTATAAAGCGAAGGTTCGTATGTCTCTATTTATACTTGAGCTACCCTTTTCTCATAAATTATTTTCCAATTCTTAGCAATTAAATTTTTGGTGGTGTCATATTATTCCACGAAGATTGTTTTACTTGAGAAATTAATGTCCCTTTTGGTGTAATATAACTTTAACCACGTTGTAAACAATTTTTCTATTTTTGTTTTCAAATCAGTTCCAGTAAAAGCTTTGATCAAAGTGATCCAGAATGTGTGATCAACTGTGAAACTATGTGCTTTGTCATCCTGCTGTGTAAATAGAAAAAAAGGCATAAAACGAGCTCGTCAATTTTGATGTTATCATTTATTTTTTTAGTTCCGTTTGATGTAAATCTGTATATAAATTTTCATAGTAACGCTCTTTAACATTTGCTTATCAAATAAATTATTTTGTCACGTCATTCACCATAAATAGATATATGTCAATTCTGCTGTAGAACTACAACTTTTATAGGAATGATTAACAAATCTGGACTTCAGGTGACTACGTGTGTCGTCGCCAAAAGTTAACTAAACAACAAAAGGGTTACTTTTTTTACTAGTACTTTTAGCGACGACGGCAATACGTCGATTTGTATCCAACATTTCTTGACTGGTACTTTTAGAAGCATATATATTTTCTTTTTCAATTTATTTTTTCCTTTGAAAGTGAAAAGTCCCCGGGTAACTTTCTACGATGGCAATATGTCGCATAAAGTACTTTTTGTTATGGATAATTATTAGTTGATGTCCATATAACCCATAGCCCACGACCCATCTTAACTATTAGGGTTTTGCCCTAATGTTTGTCCATATATACTCCTTGTAAATCTCATAGTTAATGATCAATTGAAGAATATTTTTCATTCCCTCAATCTTATGTTTACAACACGTTATCAGCACGCTCTAAACTTTTAGGTTTGTTTTTCTTTTCTCTCGTTTTTCACCGCTTGCTATGCGATATATCAGTTACGGTTTTTTCTAGTACGTGTTTTATTTATAGATCTTATGAACTTAGAACATGACACATGTTCGAAGGTGCTATTGAACCTTAAAAGTGTATACATAGTTCAAAATCATATATGTGCTTTGTTACAACCGAATTGATATTTTAATTGCTATATCCAAAAGGCTTACACTAGATCATATTGTTTTTCTTTTTAACTTGCATATAACTAATTTGTAATTTTATTCGTATAGTTATTATAACTGAGATGATTCTTGTTACTGGTTCTTTAGACAATGATTATTTGATTTGTATATAAGTGAATATGAATTTTGCCATGTTATATTGCCGAGACTAATGACAATTTTTAATTATATAACATCTGTTAACTTTTGTCGGATGTGCTACCAGTTGTGAGTTATTTTACTTATAATTGTCAATCTAGTTTATAACACTTAACTAATTTAAACTTGCTTTAATGGTTTTGTTTTAGTAAGTGTTAGTTGTACATAATTAATAGTATATGTTTTATGCTCCTTGCATGATGTTGTTTCTTTTAGATACTTAAGCTTGTTATGTGCCTCATTATGATGTGCATGCTATTAGTTGTTATGGCATGGTTTAATTTGTATGTATGGTTTTTTGTTTTTTTTTTTTTTTTTTTTTTTTTTTTTTTTTTTTTTTTTGCTATATGTTTTTCACAGCAGAAAATTTTTCTTGTTTGCCTTTAGTGTATTTTTTTTCAATTTGATAGACTTCTAAACAATAAATTTCGAAACTTCACTATCTTCGTAATTTATTTATTTATTTTTTTTTTTATTTTTTTTTTTTCAAAGGTACTTATTGAAACAATTTGATAAACGATAGGATTCTGTGATATGGAAAATCTTTATGTTCAATTATTTGCATGGTTCACTATAGTCTAATACTTAACTGATTGTATATTGGTTCATGACTTAATAAAACATGTTATATTCTTGTACTATGAACCTCGTATTGATGTGCTATGTCATAGTTTGCCATGCGTTATGAATGTTGAGTATGTTATTAGCTTGTTAATATAATGTAACTGATGCAAATAATTAATATGTTAAACTATGATAGTAATAAGTACTCTGATGTTGTTGATGAAATCAATAGAAGGCAGTTATAATTGTTTTTTGTGAAATAATAGTGTGATATGATGTCATGTATAATTGTTAAATATATGAATGTGCAACTGTGTGTCTTGATGCTTTTGGTTTGGCCTTAATATCGTTCAAGTTTTAATTGAATCTTGTTTAAGTGTTTTGATTGTAAAACTTTCGCATCTTCATGACTTTTAAGGTTTTTACTTTATGACTTCTAAGTGTTTTGCTTGTGAATTGATTTGTTGTATTTTTTTGTCTTGGTCTGAATTGGATAACCTAAGCTCCCGTATATGTGCATATAGACTTTAAACTTTATCTGATTATATAATTTGTGAGCTTAATTTATATCAATGCATCTAGTGGAACAAAAGCGAATACAAAACACAGAATGTTAAGATAATTCTTAAAATTTGTTATAAGTAAGTCCGCCGTCGGTTGTTATTTTTAAAATCGGCCTTGGTAATGTTATTGCTTCTTGATGATATATTTTGAGTGTATGAATCTGCATGAGATATGTGCTCTATTAAGGTTGGTTACAACTTAAAATTTGTGGTTGAGATTGATTATTTTGATGTAACAATGTCGCATAAGAGCAAATGAAAATATCTAACTATGAGAATATGATGACTTAGTTAACTCAAATTGTGCCATTAAGAGTGTATGTTTTGATTTATCGTATGATGTGCTTTTATTTGCTTGTGAGATATGGAGTACTTGATTAATTGATGAATGGCATATTTAAATGGTATAAATCATGATTTATTATTTGATAATGCTATAAGGTAATGTAATATTATATTAAACTATGTGAAATCCCTAAAAGAGCTTATAAGATTTTGATTGGAGAAATGTGATGTTGTATTAAAATCTCCATATTATTTGATGTTTACATAGAAAGTGCAATCTAAACACGTGTGGTCATAAACTAGAGTTTATGAGCCAAGATTATTTTATTGAGTGGCATGACCGGTTAGACCATCCCGGGTCAATGATGATGCGAAATTTGTAGAAGAACCATAAGTTTCTTCAATGATAGATTTGATTGTTCTCAAATGAATGGAAGTTAATTGTTCATATATCACCACCATATTAAGTAAGGACTTTAAGTTATAATTTTTTTTTGGAAAGAATATAAAGGGGATGTATGTAGGCCTATACATCTGCCATGTGGATCATTTTGAATTTTAAAATCGATGCATCATCAAAATGATCATCAAATACGCAACTCAAAGTTGGCGTGATTAGTGGCTCGGCTTATGAAATGCGAGCATGGTTTTCCAAATTACATTATTGAGAAAGGTGGTGAATACTTCCAAGTGTTGCGTGATTATTGGAATAAGTGTTGAACATAAAACTAGCCCATGTTCATACGCGAATTGCTTTTGTTGAAACGTTACAAACGTCTTCAGTTGATTGCAAAGCCAATAATATTGTGAGAACAAAATTTTGGTTTATGGGGCATGTTATGACATATGAATTCGCATCTTGCCAACAATCTTTAATGATCATCCCCATTAAAATGGTTTTGGTCACGAACCATATGTTTCCCATATAAGAATATTGTAAATGTGTTGTATATGTTTCTTGTAAATCCACCACAACGCACAATAATGGGATGTTGAAATGGATAATTCATTCAGGGGGAGAGAATGAGCAACAAGGGATATGGAATGAATTATGATATAAATGTTGATCCTCACAATAATAAATATGAACTTTAAGTTAAAGGGACAATTTATATTCGAGATCTAGTAATTGCCAGCATGTTTGTAACCTAAAATAAGTGACTAGATAATTTAAATGCTACTAATGCTCCAATTAAAATGTGTGTCCCAAAAGTACAACCAATGAATGGTAGTAAGTCTATGGCATGGCTGCAGCGTGATAGACAAATCGATTCCAAATAAAAGTCCTTGAATGATTAGATAAAATGGAGCAAGAAAATAAAGATGGTCAAATCGAGGTAATAAGACCCCATAATAGTCTCCTAAAGAGACACTAGACATGAAGGTTCTTGAAAAATCCCGGGTAGGTGAAAATCTATGAGATCTCAATAAAGAAATGATATAACGCAATGTCTAGTAAAGTGTAGAATTGAAAAGAAATGAATCGACGTCGATAACTATATATGATAATGCGCATGTTAATGATTATGTAAATAAAAAAGATAGCGCTATAATCATAGTGAGGATCATGGAAGCATACTTGCAGGAAGTGCAGATGTATAAATGAATGGCCAAAAGAGATAGAGATGCAAAGAGCTAATGAAAGATTAGAGTCTCTTGTGATGAGACATGGTTACATGGACTTGAAGTCCGTACATATGAATGTGCAAATTTTTGGATATGCATTGGTCTTTATGAGAAAGTGAAATTAAAGTATTGAAACTTTTGTATTTAAGGCATGACTAATGGCATACAATATTTTCGTAAATGCATGGAAATGATCATAAGGAGACATGTTCTCGTGTGGTGGATCCAATAATGTATTTAAGACTGGCAATATAATAGTAATTGATATGCGTCTAAATGTTAATGAATAGAGCTCCTTTGATATTGAGATTCCTTAAGGAATATAAAATGCATAAATCACGTGTTATGATTTAAAATTCTCAAGAAACTAAATCAAAGTGAACAAATCAATGGAATGGAATAACGTAAATGTTTCGATATATTTAAGGTACAAGAAATGTGGGTTTATATTTTACTAACCCATAAAAACAAGTTTAGTTGGTTTTACTATTGCAGGATATATTTTTGGCCCTAACAATGGTTGGTCTTAAAGTGGATACATACTCACGAGTGACGGTAGTGAAGTTTCATGGCATTTGCCAAAGCAAACAATCGAGGATAGTTCATAACCATTTAGAAATTCTGGGAATGAGACACCAACAGTTTTGTATGAAGATAATGTAGCATGCATTGCTTAATTCAAGGAAGGTTACATCAAAGGTGTCAAGACAAAGTATATTTTGCCAAAGTTCTTTTCCAATCATGACTTACAAAAAGAATGGTGATTTTATTGTTCAACAAGTTCATTTAACTAATAATTTGGTGGATCTATTTACCAAAGCGCTTCTACCTCAACATTCAGGACATTGAACCACAACATTGGAATGCACCTACTCAAAGAGCTCAAGTGATACAATCATCACAGGGAGATAATACGCGCTACACTCTTTTTCCCTTAGATGGTTTTGTCCTACTGGGTTTTCCTGACAAGGTTTTTAATGAGGCAGCATTTCCTAAGCGTATTAACAATATGGACATCCAAGAGGGAGTGTTATGGATAATTATTAGTGGATGTGCATATAACCTATAATAGGACCACGACCCATGTTAGTGATGAGTGTGTAAATACTCATCATTTTTACCAATTCTGAACTGCCAAAACATCCAAAAACACTCAATAATGATCCAAAATAGTGAAAATATCTCAGGAAAGTGTTTTACATGTTTCAAATGCAAAAATACCAAAAACAGATGAAAAACACATAAAGTTTGCATAATTGGCAGTTTCAGTCCCCCAACTTTCAAAAGTTGTCAAAACTAGTCCCTGTAAGTTTAAAATGAAAGGAAAATCATCCCAAGGCAAAGAAAAGTCAAAATATATTCAAAATAAGTCCTTGGGTGATAAAATTTGAGAAATTTACACTTTTACCCCTCAAAATCCAAAATTGGCAAAACAGGTCCCTGGAGTTTGTAAAATTGGCAAATTTGGTCCCTAAGGTTTAAAATAATACTTGTGGTCCTTGTGCTAATGTTTATATGCAGGATTGGTCCTTGGTGGAAAGTTTGGTGACATTTACATAAATGGTCCCTGAAGTTTGAAAGTTTGACGGTTTTAGTCCCTGGTGAAAAATAAATTGAAAAATCATCAAAGGACTTTCTATCATTCATGAATTGGCATTTTATACCCTTGGAAACAAATTAAAATGATGCCAACTTCACACCCTCAACTTTCGGCTAAATTGCAAAACTAGTCCCTAAAACTAGTTAAACCTAACCGGACCTAAACTAAAACCAAAACCCAAAAAATAAACTAATCCAATTCCTAAGCCTGCTACACCAAAAGCCCACCCAAGCCCAAAATTTAACCCGAGCCCACTCCCCTTTTGACTTCGGTCAAACACTAACCAAAACCACCCCGTACACCTTCTTCCCTCCCAAACCACTACCACCCAAAACCACCCTGGTTTTGTCCACCATCCCCCCTCCACTTGCTCCCTCATCATCACAAACCCACCCCCCTACACCTACCCACTCCCTCCGCATTAAATGCTTCTTCCTCAGTCCACTCAACCGAAGATCAAATTGCAAATTGATTTTGGCGCCAAAACACGTGGAGCCTTTTCATTGGACCAAAATTATCAAAAAGTGGTGGGATATGCTCAGAGGCTTGATGGGAACCCTAATTGTTAGCTATAAAAGGAAGAGGAGGCATGAAGATCATTAGTTAGTTTAATTTTAGTTTTTTTTATGTCGTATTTTAATTCAAAAGCAATTTAGTGTAAGATTTTCTAATTCCAGCATTGTACTAGTGTTAGTTGTGTAATATCACTCTTTTAAATCAATAAAGTCTTAAGGTTCAAGTTTAGTATTTGTATTCTCAATTTCACTTATTTTCTAGAAATCGAATTGGTCAAGAATGTATGGTGTTTGGAATTATGGACTGAATGTAGGCTCACATAAGCTCCATTAAGCTTGTTCAAGCTTTAGAGACTCATAAAACTCAGTATTAGTAGAAGGAAAACAAAAAGATAAGAAAAGTCAACATAAGTCAACTGTATGTGTTTCTTTGTTGTTTGTATCAGGTATGGTGGTTCAATGAGGAGCTGGAAGGATTGAGAGTGCCTATTTAAAGATAGGCTACATAGGAAAACTTCTTGTTCATGCTAGAAGTGATTGGTAAGTTTTGCTTATTTCATTTTCACCTCAAAAATTCAAGTATCTAAGTTCTTAGCTAATGTCTGCAATCTGTGCTCTATTTGTACTCTTGAATGATGTTTCTTGATTGATAATCTAGTACTTGTTAGCTTAATTACTTTAGTTTATTTGTTAGAATAAATAATTACTTCAAAATTTAATTTTAACTGTCAAAACTTAGTTATAGATTAAAACCTGTATTAGTGTAGTGATAATCTGTTTTCCTATACTTAGATAAACTTGTTTAATCATACTCAGTGGGTAGAAATCAAAATCCTGACCCCTATCATTCATTTGCTTTGAAAATCTTTAAAACTTAAGCATAAGGGTGTGTTTGGATTAGTGTAATCCACTGAGCTCATTGGTGTTTTAGTTGTTGTTTTTGTTTCAGTCAAGTCTCACTAGGTTTATTCAAGTCATTTTAGTCTTAAAACTCAGGCAAAGAATACCCAAAAGTCAAATTCATACTCTTATTCTCCACACAGTTAACTGTGCAAGAGTTAGGAGTCCATAAGCTCATAATCTGATAGGAAGTTGTTAATCTAGCTTTTAGTAAACTTATTTTAGCTGAAAACATCATAATCAGTAAGTTAGGTCACCTAGAATCTCACCAAAGTCAACTAGTTTAATTTTCTTAAAAAGTCAAAGTCACTTGTTCTCAGATTTCACCAAACTTGCTAGTCCATTTCTAAATTTTGTGATTTATTTGGGATTCTGAAACTTTGAGGTTTAATTTACTACCAGCTTGTCTTTGATAAAATGGGTTCATTTCATAATTAGGAAATTTCTTTTGAGTCCCACAGACCCTCAAAGTGACCTGCAGGGCAAGGTTGTGCCCTGCTCATCTGCACACCCAGTCACCACCACCACTTTGGTGGAGTTTTGTGACCAATCCAGTGGATCCCACACCTTCCAGTTAGCTTTTTAGAACCCCCCTCCTACCAGGGTATCACCATTGACCCTTGGTTTGACCTGAATTACTGTGGACCCCACCTAGATTAAGCCATTTAGTTTGTCCCTTATCTGTGTTCATATTCAAAGTGACCAAGTGCTTATTTCATTCTAATCAGCTTAATTGTGCTTGTCATTTGTTTTTTCTAGCTTATTTAGGTTTGTTAAACTTATTTGCATCTGTTTTAACCTTTGTGGACCCCACCTTAGGCCATTTGACCCAGTTTGACCAAACAGTCAACCAAAGTCAACTGTTTGAAACAAAGGGGTGTTACAGCTTATTTATAAGCTATTTTTAAAAGTGTTTTTACAAAAGTTTGTTATTTCAAGTTGTTAAGTAGTTCTGTAAAAGAAAAAATCAAAAAAATTAGTTTTAAAATAAGTGATAGTTTCTATTTAATTAGATTTAATTTTAATTTCCATTTTTACAATTTTATTAAGTAAGTTGTATTTTTATATTTTTAATAACTTCATCTTAGGTTAAAATAGTTATAATAAATTTTTCAGATTTTTATTTTGTCATTTAGTAATTATTAGATTTAATTTCAATTTTCTTTATTATTAATCATTATCAAATATTAAATAGCTTAATTAGTTTTTATAAGGTTAAATCTAGTTTTTATAATTTTTATAGTTTTAATATAGTATAATAAGTTTTTAGAAAATAAATTTTAAGATTCTACTGTTCATTTTCTAGTTTTCTTATTTTATTTGTTTAAAATAGACTTAAGTTAATTAAAAGGTAATTAATTAGTTGTTTAATCTTAAAACATAATTTTAGAGTTTTTATAATTTTTTAGGATTCCTGTAATGGTTAAGTAATTTTAGAAATTTTATCTTAATTTTCTAAGTTAATTTAGTATTAATATAAATTAAAAGTAGTTTAATTAGTTTAATTAAGTTAAATAGTTTTTAATTAATTACAAAACCACAAAAAGACAAAAATATTATTTTTAATTTTTTATATTTTCTTTAAGTTCTAATTTAGGTTTAGAAAATATTTTTGTTAATTTTTAGCATAATTTAAATCATTTGTTATTTTTAGTTTAATTAAATTAGATTTTAATTTAGAATTTAAATAGTTTAATTAATTAAATATTAGTTTAATATTATTTTAATCACTTTTATCATTTCTTTTTCATTTTTAATTTTAAGTTTTGAAAAGTGTCAAAAACACCCCCTGTAGTTTCATAATTACCAAAAACCCACTTTTCCAGTCCGATACGTGATCTTAATTGTCAATTTGTGCATATTTCTGCTATCTGATTATTGTGAATATTATATCTGTTTGTCAACACCAAAATAACAGTAGCAATATCATTCCTACATCATCTGGCTACTGTCCTCAGTGCCACTTTCTCATAAACGATTCCAAAAGCACCATTTCAATCTCGTCGGGACTTTAACGACCCGGGAATACACTATACTATCACCAGAGTATTGATTCTAGGCTGTCTTTGACTTGTTGACCTTGGTCAATAATAATCAGACGGTTCGGGCTCAATCAAAATTTGGCGCCGCTGCCGGGGAGGTTGTTGCGTGTTTTATAAAATCGTTTTAAGTTTAGTGGTTTTCAAAACCCTCCCTGTAAAAAGTTTTTTAAAACATAATCATATCAAAAACGTTCATTAACACTTTTCCTGAAGTGTTGAGAAACACCAAAAAAATTAAAAACAATCAAAAACAAACTGTGAAGTTAAATTACTTCGTGTTCTTTAAGATTACAACCTGAAACAGTTGGTTTAAGGTAAGTTCTGACATTAAATTGCGAACTGAAGAGGGAACCTATTTACTTCCTCCCGCCAGCCTGCGAGTAATCTTAAAGGGACGATTTCGGTTAACGAATCAGTTCCAAAAATATTTCCCAAGTTTTCTGCACACACACCCATAAGCCTAAAACAGTTTTTTTTCAAATCAATTAATAAACCCATAATAAGTTCCCAAACTTAAGATTAAAACTTGCCTTTGTATCCCTGTGAGTAGTGTACCTTTTTCAAAGAAGTTGCTCACTTGTGATTATTGGTTTAAGTTCACTGTAGTTTTGCCTCGAACTTGTGTTGAAAAATTGTTTTTAGTGCATGCGCACTCGGTCTCAAGCAAAGAATAAAAAACAGAAAGACGTACCCGAGTTACGTTCTAATACAGAAACCGAAATGGCCGCTGGGCCACCACCACCATTACCACCCCCTGACCCTAATAGGGATGAGCCAGCTCCCGATCTCCGAACTATGGAGGAGCTGTGCCAACCTACCATGCAAGGGCGGGGTGGGCCTATTGCACCACTCACTATTGGGGCTGCGGACTTTGGCCTCAAGCATCACATGATCCAACAAGTCCAGAATTCGTGTTCATTTCACGGATTACCGGGTGACGATGCCAACAAGCATCTTGACAAATATCTCACGGTCACCCAAAGCATGAAACAGCATGGTGTCACCGATGATGCCCTTCGGCTGTACCTCTTCCCCTATTCTCTCTCTCATCATGCCACTGCATGGTTTGACCGACTTCCCAAGAATTCTATTCGAACCTTTGATGAAATGGTAACCAAGTTTTTAGCAAAATATTTTCCACCATCCATGGTTACCAAGTTACGTAATGATATCAGCAACTTCCGGCAACTTCCCGATGAGTCTCTTTTTGAGGCTTGGGAGCGTTATAAGCTAGCCATTGATCGGTGCCCTAACCACAATATGTTACAAGTTACCATAATAGATACCTTCTATAATGGTCTAACATTGAGGCACCGAGACATTCTCAATGCTGCTGCTGGTGGGACCTTTATGAAAAGGCGTCCCGAGGAGTGCTATGACTTAATCGAGAACATGACTGCCCATCATAACTTTTGGGATTCCTCTGCGGAGAGGGAAGCGTCATGTCATTCCGTTACTCCCTCATCATCATCATCTCCTGAAATAATCGCTCTTACCAAAAAGATGGATGATATTTCTACGGCTGTGTTGAGAATGAACCAAACGATACAACATCAGGCTCAAAATCAACAAATAAAAGCCGTGGCCCGAAGTTGTGAAACTTGTGGGGGCCCACATCTGTATTCCGAGTGTCCAGCTACTGCTGAATTTTCTCAAGAGAACGTTTATGCTGCTAACGGTTCCTACAACACGGGAGGTAATTCTTACCAACCGCAAGGGGACCGTAATCTCTTAAGCTATCGTTCCAACAATTTTCTCGGACCTCCCGGTTTTAACCAAAATCAAAACCGTAACACGAATCAGAATTTCAACCAAGGTCAAAACTCAAATTTCCAAAACCCGAACCAAAATCAAGGCCAGTTTAATCAAAACAATTTTCAAAATGGCAATCAAAACCAAGGTTTTCAAGGAAATTTTCAAAGAAACCAGAATCAAGGGAATTACAATCAGGGTAATTTCAATCAGAGAAACAATTTTCAGGGTAACAACAATCAAAATCAAGGGAATTTTCAAAACAACCGTGTTCAAAATCCCCCTGTTCAAAATCAAAACGTTGTTCCACCTCCGTCTTCCTCAGATGCTGAAATTAAACAATTCATGAAAGCACAAGAGGAAACAAATCGGCTATTGATCAAGACTATCTCTGAACTTCAGAAGTCTTTAAATGATCGACCCTCGAGCTCTGGTACATTACCGAGCAACACGATCGCTAACCCGAGGGGCGATGTTAAAGCGATCACTACCCGAAGTGGGGTGTCATACAATGGACCCTCGATTCCCCCTACCTCTTCTTCTCCTCCTAAGGTAGCGGAACGTGAACCTGAGGTTACTACGGACAAGGTATTTCCTACTAATAACGGAGGTACCAACAACGTCCACCCTCAAGTTGTCCCGGTCTCGGCTCATAAGCCGAAAGTTGTATTTGATCCTCCTGTGTGTCCTGATGAAATCTCAAAGAACAGCCCTAAGCCGTCAATTCCATATCCTTCACGAGTGACTGAACAAAAGAACCGCGAAAAAGCTAACCATCAGATGGAAAAATTTTATCAAATTTTCCAAGAATTACACTTTGATATTAGCTTCGCGGACGCTCTTCTTCTCATGCCTAAGTTTGCTTCAACAATCAAAAATCTGATAAGCAACAAAGAAAAACTTTGTGAAATGGCAAAAACTCCTCTTAACGAGCATTGCTCAGCAGTGCTCTTGAAAAAGCTTCCCGAAAAGCTTGGAGATCCCGGGAAATTTCTCATTCCATGTATTTTCCCTGGGATGGTTGAATGCTTTGCCTTGGCCGATCTTGGCGCAAGCATTAACCTGATGCCTTACTCAGTCTGGAAAAGGCTTTCTCTTCCTACTCTCACTCCGACCTGCATGACACTCGAGCTTGCAGACCGTACCATATCCCGTCCTCTCGGCATTGCCGAAGATATCTTTGTGAAAGTAGGAAAGTTCCACTTTCCGGCAGATTTTGTGATTGTTGATTTCGATGCTGACCCACGAGTCCCTCTCATTCTCGGGAGAGGATTCTTAAGAACGGGTCGTGCTTTGATCGATGTATTCGAAGAAGAAATCACTCTACGTGTTGGTGGCGAAGCTATCACATTCAATCTTGATCAGACCTCGAGATATTCCTCCAACTATGACGCTGAAACGGTTAACCGTATTGATATCATTGATATTGCGTCTGAGGAGTATTCTCAAGAGGTCCTCGGTTTCTCATCCAGTGGCAGTCTTTCTACTGACCCTATCATTTCCGACTCTTCCCCCTCCCTCACTCCGTTTGAGGGAGGTGACTTCCTTTTGGAAGAGCTCGAGGCTTTTCTTGCTCAAGATAGCTCAATTCCCGATGGAGTTGATGAAGACTATCTTGACCCGGAGGGGGACATTCTTCTCCTTGAAAGATTGTTAAATGACGATCCTTCACCCTCTCCGTCTCCACAAACACTTCATAAAGCGGAAGTCAAAAATGTTGAAATAACTGAAGACTTCCCCGAGGTTGAGCTCAAGGACTTGCCTCCTCATCTTGAATATGCATTTTTGGAGGGTGATAATAAATTACCCGTCATTATTGCCAAAGACTTAAAAGATGAGGAAAAGGCTGCACTCCTAAAGGTTCTTAAGTCAAACAAACAAGCAATTGCTTGGAAACTCTCCGACATTAAGGGCATAAGCCCTAACTTTTGTACTCATAAAATCTTAATGGAGGATGACTTTAAACCAGCTGTGCAACATCAGAGAAGGGTAAATCCCAAAATCCACGAAGTTATCAAACAAGAAGTTCTTAAGCTTCTTGATGCGGGATTGATTTACCCTATATCTGACAGTCCTTGGGTTAGCCCAATTCATTGCGTTCCCAAAAAGGGAGGCATCACCGTTGTCACCAACGAGGATAACGAGTTGATTCCAACTCGTTTGGTCACGGGTTGGCGGGTTTGTATTGACTATCGAAAGTTGAATGAAGCCACCCGTAAAGACCATTTCCCTCTCCCTTTTATGGACCAAATGCTCGAAAGACTTGCGGGGAATGAATACTACTGTTTCCTCGATGGTTTCTCGGGTTACTTCCAAATCCCCATTGATCCCCAGGATCAAGAGAAGACTACCTTCACATGCCCCTACGGAACTTTTGCCTACAGACGTATGCCTTTCGGCTTATGTAATGCACCAGGCACGTTCCAGAGGTGCATGATGTCCATTTTTTCCGACATGATCGGGAAAACTATGGAGGTATTCATGGATGACTTTTCAGTCATCGGGGATTCATTTCAGACTTGCCTCTCCCACTTGGAACAGATGCTTAAACGTTGCAAAGAAACGAATCTAAGTCTCAACTGGGAGAAGAGCCACTTTATGGTCAAGGAGGGCATTGTCCTCGGCCATAAGATTTCAAAAAACGGGATCGAGGTTGACAGAGCTAAAATCGATGTCATTGCCAAATTACCTCATCCCACCACCGTAAAAGGTGTTCGGAGCTTTTTGGGTCATGCCGGCTTCTACCGTAGGTTTATCCAAGATTTTTCTAAGATTGCCCGGCCTATGACCCATCTCCTCGAAAAGGATGCTCCCTTCATCTTCTCTCCTGAGTGCATCGAAGCTTTTGAAACACTTAAGAAAAAGCTTACCGAGGCACCGATTCTTGTTGCCCCCGATTGGGACCAACCTTTTGAGCTTATGTGCGATGCTAGTGATTTTGCCATAGGTGCGGTCTTGGGGCAACGCAAAGCAAAATACTTTCAGCCCATACACTACGCAAGCAAAACTATGACTGAGGCTCAAGGTCATTACACCACCACTGAAAAAGAACTCCTAGCTGTGGTGTATGCCTTCGAGAAATTCCGGTCATACCTAATCTTGACTAAATGCGTAGTGTACACAGATCACTCGGCTTTGAAATACCTATTTGCAAAACAAGATGCAAAGCCGAGGCTTCTTCGTTGGGTTCTCCTCCTTCAGGAATTTGATATCATTATCCGTGATAAAAAAGGAGCTGAGAACCTTGCTGCTGATCATCTCTCACGATTAGAGAACCCTCATCAAGATGTGTCCGAGAAAAAGGAAATAAATGAAACATTTCCTCTCGAGACACTCAATGCGGTTGCTTTTCGTGGTAACTCTACTACCCCATGGTTTGCCGACTTTGCAAATTACCATGCGGGTAACTTCATAGTGAAGGGGTTAACGTCCCAACAGAAGAAAAAATTCTTCAAAGACGTTAAACATTACTTCTGGGACGACCCCTTCCTCTTCAAAATCTGTGCCGATCAAGTCATCAGGCGATGTGTATACGGACAGGAAGCCATTGATATTCTCAAGGCTTGCCATGCTGGACCCACCGGAGGACACCATAGTCCTAACTACACCGCCAAAAAGGTGTTTGATTCCGGTTTCTATTGGCCCACCATCTATAAGGATGCCCACGAATTAGTCAAAGCCTGTGATGCTTGTCAGCGTCACGGGAATATTTCACAAAAGAACGAAATGCCGCAAAATGCTATTCAAGTTTGTGAAATCTTTGACGTCTGGGGCATTGACTTTATGGGGCCATTCCCATCTTCTCGAGGAAACAAATACATACTCGTAGCTGTTGACTACTTGTCAAAATGGGTTGAGGCTAAGGCCTTACCCACTAACGATGCCCGAGTAGTTGTGAAATTCTTGAAATCCCTCTTTGCTCGTTTTGGAACCCCACGTGCCATCATTAGTGATCGCGGTACTCACTTTTGCAATGATCAATTTGCAAAAGTCATGCTGAAATACGGTGTTACTCATCGTCTTTCCACCGCTTATCACCCCCAAACAAGTGGGCAGGTGGAGGTTTCCAACCGTGGTATTAAACGGATTCTTGAGAGGACAGTAGGTGAAAACCGTGCTTCCTGGTCGGATAAACTAGATGATGCACTCTGGGCCTTCCGTACAGCTTACAAAACACCCATTGGGTGCACTCCATACAAGCTTGTATACGGGAAGGCGTGTCATTTACCGATCGAGCTCGAGCACAAAGCCTACTGGGCCTTGAAACATGCCAACTACGACCTTCATAAAGCGGGTGATCACCGTAAGGTTCAAATCAATGAATTAAACGAACTTCGTGATCAGGCCTACGAGAACTCTTTGATCTACAAAGAAAAGACAAAGAAGATTCACGACTCTAAAATTAAGAACCGAGTTTTCAACGTCGGTGACAGAGTCCTTCTTTTCAATTCAAGATTAAAGATCTTCTCGGGGAAATTAAAAACCCGATGGACTGGACCATTCACCATTGCTAAAGTTTACCCATACGGGACTGTTGAGTTATCTCAACCCGAAGGTCCCAACTTCAAAGTGAATGGTCACAGATTGAAACATTATTTTGGAGAGGACACACCACCCATGGTTGTTCCGGATCTCCAAACTTTCCCCATGGACCAATGAATTCGGGGATCGAGTCAATGCTAGTGACTCGGTTAACAAAAATTAGCAACACATACGGGTTTTCACCCGTATTTCTGACTTCTTTCTACTTTCTACCACCCTAGTGTGGGGGAATGGCCATCCCCCACCGTTTCAAAAGTAAATAATTTTCAAAATTCAATAAACATGTTTCGTATGTTTTTTTATTCAAATCCCGGGCTGTCAGGACGAATTTACTACAGTTAATCATTCACAAGTGATTAGCTAGCGTGGTAAACTTGACACAAGCCTGGGATGTGCATGTATATTATTATTCATCTTCCAGGCTGTCAGGAAGAATTTATTACAGTTAATCATTCACAAGTGATTAGCTAGCGTGGTAAACTTGACACAAACCTGGAAGGTGTATGTATATTATAAACTTTATCATTCAACTCCCGGGCTGTTAGGGCAAATTTATTACAGTTAATCATTCACAAGTGATTAGCTTGCGTGGTAAACCTAACACAAGCCTGGGAGGTAGTGAGCCAAAAAAAAAAAAAAAAAAAAAAAAAAAAAAAAAAAAAAAAAAAAAAAAAATGTATGTACAGATAAAATAAAGTGAAAAATAGAAATTTCCACAGTTAGAATCGAATATTAGCTTTTCTATTTCAGAGGTTCGGCATAATAGCCGGGACTTTGAATATTGAGGACAATATTCAGTTCTAGTGTGGGGGGGAAATTCTTACGAATTTTATCATAAAACTTTCCAAGTACCCCCATTTTAGGCCAAAATTTTTTTCAAAATTTTTCACTTTATTCCAAAATTTTTGTGGTTATCAGTCCGCCAAAGTCTATATGACAAAGGGATTGGCTAGTCCAGGAGCAAACGGCTCTTGGTAAAGACATCTCAAACCCGTTGATGGCTGGCAGTTTGCCAAAAATTGCATGGTTCCTCAGCTCCCCCGCATCCTCATAAGCAAATGAGCTGGCTAGCCCACAAGATTATGGCTTGTGGTAAAGGCCGTGAAAAACCATAATTGGTAATCAGCACACCAAGATGTTGACTTAGTCCATCAAGATGCTGGCTAGTCCAGAAGCAAACGGCTTTTGGTAAAGACAAATCAAATCCGTTGACAGCTGGTGGTTTGCTCAAAATCACACGGTTATCAGGTGTGCCACAGTTCTTACACCTGGCTACTCCAGAAGTGATGGCTTTTGGTAAAGAGTTTCAAATCCATTATGTTTTTCTCAAAAGATTGCTAGGGACTAGCAATGTTTTAGTGTGGGGGATTGATGAGTGTGTAAATACTCATCATTTTTACCAATTCTGAACTGCCAAAACATCCAAAAACACTCAATAATGATCCAAAATAGTGAAAATATCTCAGGAAAGTGTTTTACATGTTTCAAATGCAAAAATACCAAAAACAGATGAAAAACACATAAAGTTTGCATAATTGGCAGTTTCAGTCCCCCAACTTTCAAAAGTTGTCAAAACTAGTCCCTGTAAGTTTAAAATGAAAGGAAAATCATCCCAAGGCAAAGAAAAGTCAAAATATATTCAAAATAAGTCCTTGGGTGATAAAATTTGAGAAATTTACACTTTTACCCCTCAAAATCCAAAATTGGCAAAACAGGTCCCTGGAGTTTGTAAAATTGGCAAATTTGGTCCCTAAGGTTTAAAATAATACTTGTGGTCCTTGTGCTAATGTTTATATGCAGGATTGGTCCTTGGTGGAAAGTTTGGTGACATTTACATAAATGGTCCCTGAAGTTTGAAAGTTTGACGGTTTTAGTCCCTGGTGAAAAATAAATTGAAAAATCATCAAAGGACTTTCTATCATTCATGAATTGGCATTTTATACCCTTGGAAACAAATTAAAATGATGCCAACTTCACACCCTCAACTTTCGGCTAAATTGCAAAACTAGTCCCTAAAACTAGTTAAACCTAACCGGACCTAAACTAAAACCAAAACCCAAAAAATAAACTAATCCAATTCCTAAGCCTGCTACACCAAAAGCCCACCCAAGCCCAAAATTTAACCCGAGCCCACTCCCCTTTTGACTTCGGTCAAACACTAACCAAAACCACCCCGTACACCTTCTTCCCTCCCAAACCACTACCACCCAAAACCACCCTGGTTTTGTCCACCATCCCCCCTCCACTTGCTCCCTCATCATCACAAACCCACCCCCCTACACCTACCCACTCCCTCCGCATTAAATGCTTCTTCCTCAGTCCACTCAACCGAAGATCAAATTGCAAATTGATTTTGGCGCCAAAACACGTGGAGCCTTTTCATTGGACCAAAATTATCAAAAAGTGGTGGGATATGCTCAGAGGCTTGATGGGAACCCTAATTGTTAGCTATAAAAGGAAGAGGAGGCATGAAGATCATTAGTTAGTTTAATTTTAGTTTTTTTTATGTCGTATTTTAATTCAAAAGCAATTTAGTGTAAGATTTTCTAATTCCAGCATTGTACTAGTGTTAGTTGTGTAATATCACTCTTTTAAATCAATAAAGTCTTAAGGTTCAAGTTTAGTATTTGTATTCTCAATTTCACTTATTTTCTAGAAATCGAATTGGTCAAGAATGTATGGTGTTTGGAATTATGGACTGAATGTAGGCTCACATAAGCTCCATTAAGCTTGTTCAAGCTTTAGAGACTCATAAAACTCAGTATTAGTAGAAGGAAAACAAAAAGATAAGAAAAGTCAACATAAGTCAACTGTATGTGTTTCTTTGTTGTTTGTATCAGGTATGGTGGTTCAATGAGGAGCTGGAAGGATTGAGAGTGCCTATTTAAAGATAGGCTACATAGGAAAACTTCTTGTTCATGCTAGAAGTGATTGGTAAGTTTTGCTTATTTCATTTTCACCTCAAAAATTCAAGTATCTAAGTTCTTAGCTAATGTCTGCAATCTGTGCTCTATTTGTACTCTTGAATGATGTTTCTTGATTGATAATCTAGTACTTGTTAGCTTAATTACTTTAGTTTATTTGTTAGAATAAATAATTACTTCAAAATTTAATTTTAACTGTCAAAACTTAGTTATAGATTAAAACCTGTATTAGTGTAGTGATAATCTGTTTTCCTATACTTAGATAAACTTGTTTAATCATACTCAGTGGGTAGAAATCAAAATCCTGACCCCTATCATTCATTTGCTTTGAAAATCTTTAAAACTTAAGCATAAGGGTGTGTTTGGATTAGTGTAATCCACTGAGCTCATTGGTGTTTTAGTTGTTGTTTTTGTTTCAGTCAAGTCTCACTAGGTTTATTCAAGTCATTTTAGTCTTAAAACTCAGGCAAAGAATACCCAAAAGTCAAATTCATACTCTTATTCTCCACACAGTTAACTGTGCAAGAGTTAGGAGTCCATAAGCTCATAATCTGATAGGAAGTTGTTAATCTAGCTTTTAGTAAACTTATTTTAGCTGAAAACATCATAATCAGTAAGTTAGGTCACCTAGAATCTCACCAAAGTCAACTAGTTTAATTTTCTTAAAAAGTCAAAGTCACTTGTTCTCAGATTTCACCAAACTTGCTAGTCCATTTCTAAATTTTGTGATTTATTTGGGATTCTGAAACTTTGAGGTTTAATTTACTACCAGCTTGTCTTTGATAAAATGGGTTCATTTCATAATTAGGAAATTTCTTTTGAGTCCCACAGACCCTCAAAGTGACCTGCAGGGCAAGGTTGTGCCCTGCTCATCTGCACACCCAGTCACCACCACCACTTTGGTGGAGTTTTGTGACCAATCCAGTGGATCCCACACCTTCCAGTTAGCTTTTTAGAACCCCCCTCCTACCAGGGTATCACCATTGACCCTTGGTTTGACCTGAATTACTGTGGACCCCACCTAGATTAAGCCATTTAGTTTGTCCCTTATCTGTGTTCATATTCAAAGTGACCAAGTGCTTATTTCATTCTAATCAGCTTAATTGTGCTTGTCATTTGTTTTTTCTAGCTTATTTAGGTTTGTTAAACTTATTTGCATCTGTTTTAACCTTTGTGGACCCCACCTTAGGCCATTTGACCCAGTTTGACCAAACAGTCAACCAAAGTCAACTGTTTGAAACAAAGGGGTGTTACAGCTTATTTATAAGCTATTTTTAAAAGTGTTTTTACAAAAGTTTGTTATTTCAAGTTGTTAAGTAGTTCTGTAAAAGAAAAAATCAAAAAAATTAGTTTTAAAATAAGTGATAGTTTCTATTTAATTAGATTTAATTTTAATTTCCATTTTTACAATTTTATTAAGTAAGTTGTATTTTTATATTTTTAATAACTTCATCTTAGGTTAAAATAGTTATAATAAATTTTTCAGATTTTTATTTTGTCATTTAGTAATTATTAGATTTAATTTCAATTTTCTTTATTATTAATCATTATCAAATATTAAATAGCTTAATTAGTTTTTATAAGGTTAAATCTAGTTTTTATAATTTTTATAGTTTTAATATAGTATAATAAGTTTTTAGAAAATAAATTTTAAGATTCTACTGTTCATTTTCTAGTTTTCTTATTTTATTTGTTTAAAATAGACTTAAGTTAATTAAAAGGTAATTAATTAGTTGTTTAATCTTAAAACATAATTTTAGAGTTTTTATAATTTTTTAGGATTCCTGTAATGGTTAAGTAATTTTAGAAATTTTATCTTAATTTTCTAAGTTAATTTAGTATTAATATAAATTAAAAGTAGTTTAATTAGTTTAATTAAGTTAAATAGTTTTTAATTAATTACAAAACCACAAAAAGACAAAAATATTATTTTTAATTTTTTATATTTTCTTTAAGTTCTAATTTAGGTTTAGAAAATATTTTTGTTAATTTTTAGCATAATTTAAATCATTTGTTATTTTTAGTTTAATTAAATTAGATTTTAATTTAGAATTTAAATAGTTTAATTAATTAAATATTAGTTTAATATTATTTTAATCACTTTTATCATTTCTTTTTCATTTTTAATTTTAAGTTTTGAAAAGTGTCAAAAACACCCCCTGTAGTTTCATAATTACCAAAAACCCACTTTTCCAGTCCGATACGTGATCTTAATTGTCAATTTGTGCATATTTCTGCTATCTGATTATTGTGAATATTATATCTGTTTGTCAACACCAAAATAACAGTAGCAATATCATTCCTACATCATCTGGCTACTGTCCTCAGTGCCACTTTCTCATAAACGATTCCAAAAGCACCATTTCAATCTCGTCGGGACTTTAACGACCCGGGAATACACTATACTATCACCGGAGTATTGATTCTAGGCTGTCTTTGACTTGTTGACCTTGGTCAATAATAATCAGACGGTTCGGGCTCAATCAGTTAGCTATTAGGGTTTTGCCCTAATGTTTGTCTATATATACTCCTTTTAAATCCCATAGTTAATGATCAATTGAAGAATACTTTTCATTCCCTCAATCTTATGTTTACAACACTTTTATCTATTTATTTAAATTTTCTTTTCCAAAATAGTTTTCCACTTATTTTTTGCTTTCCCTCCCACCTTACCGGGGCATGCATCAAGTTCTTCAAGAGCTAAATACCATCAAAGAGCGTATACCCAAACTCATGTGGATAAAGTTGTCGAGGCGACAAATTCTCGGTTCACATATTTCTTCGATTTGGTACGTGCCGCGAACCTTAATATTATCGTACATGCACCGCCCGATCCCATGAGACTCTAGATGATGAAGAGGATTGAGAAGACGACATAAGTGAGTAATTAAGGTTGTATTGTGATTTTGAACTATTTTCTTTGTTGAACATCTTCGTATTTGTATTGTGACGACGGCCTACATTTTTTTGTTGAACTTTGAAATTTCAAATGGGATTAGCACGTTTCTTGAAAAAAATATGAAAATTTGGTTGCGGAAATAGTTTCAAAAAATCTGAAAATAAATGCATGCAACCTGTAACACCCCCAAAATTTGATACAGCGGAAGACTCAACAAGCTTTCGGGGTGCTACGGGGATTGGTATCCAACACAAGACATAATAGAACGAGATAAAGTAAACATAATAAAAACGCAACCAAAACGGGGTTTTAAAGTTTACATTTATCCCAACATCATTCAGAGTCAGGCCCAAAATAAAATAATAGTAGGTCCATAATTCAATATCAGAGTTTAGAAAAATAGATCCATAAACCAGGAGCCTTAGCCGAGCCTTCCAATCCATGCATCCATATCACTTAATTACCTGAGAAAACGTGCTAAAAGTCAGCTTTCGCTGGTGAGATCATAGGTTTAAATTCATCTAACAATATAGTGGACATATACGCAAAACGCTTGCTAGCTAGACTAAGGATTCACTAAAAGCCTGTGGATACCCTCCGCTCCAACATAACACACGGATACCCTCCGTTCTAACATAGATATCCGGGTAACCCCCGCAATACCATAAATACTCGGATAACCTCCGAAGTATCAATAACCTATAGGTGCACACTACAGTATCTAAATAAGCCAACCTTGAATAGTACACACAAAACCGTGTGACTAAAGCTGACAATTCCAAATAACCAAATAAGTCAACCTTGAATAGTACACACAAAATATATGTGACTAAAGCTGACAATCCACCAATATCCAAATAAGCCAACCTTGAATAGTACATACAAAATATATGTGACTAAAGCTGACAATCCACCAATATCCAAACAAGCCAACCTTGAATAGTACACACAAAATATATGTGACTAAAGCTGACAATATACCCTAGGCCATACGCATAGCAAGTTTTAGAAAGAATATAGAAGCGATAATAGTCCGCATAAATAATTTGCACGTTTCTCACCCCAAGTATTGAAAACATAGTTCAAGATTAAAAGTGGGGCTATGACTCACCTCAAGTCCAGAAAACAGCAAGAAGAAGTCGGTAGAAGTAAGATGTATAGTAACTCACAAGACGGCAACTACGGACTCGGCACGACCTAACAATTTCAACTCGTTCAGAAATCACTTCCTCAAATTCAAAATATTCCCAAACCCGGATGTATTCCGTTTTATTTTCCGAAAATCCATTTCGTAAGAGTTTGGTGTATTTACGTTTGGTATCCATACGGGTGGTGGGTCGACACAAAACAAACCAAAAAGTCACACAAAAGAATAATAACTAAACTATAGATCTTATATTAGCCCAATATATTATTTAAATAAATCGCCGAAGTTTATCAAATCCGTCGATTTGATAAACCTCGTATTTATTTACGTAACATACCGTTCCAAGATTACACCCAATCCTAAACCACATAGCACAAAAGCACTATATGGTATACATCGTAGTTTAATAAATTCCTTATATACATCGTCAAATTGGCCAGATTTCCCGATATATATATTCGCAATTTATTACCCTTTACATATACCACAACCTATGGGCGTCGTAGGATACGATGCCCATTAATATATTCGTTTCGTATAGCCAAATAACCCGGTTCAACCCTTCGGTTAAGTAGTTATTTAGTTATAGAAAACGCTTATATTAATCGTCATATATCCGTGACAACACGAAAGTCACAATTAAAACTTACCTGAACTCGAGTGACCACGACTCCGCATAACTCGATAGATTTACTCGTTATATATATAAAAATACATTTTATTTAATATTTAGTAATTGTCGAGAGTTTCTCGTTTTATAATACATTTTCATGATAATACTTCCAATAATATTAGGCTACTCTCGTAGCCTAATATATATTTAGTCGTATTATTATAATATGACTCGTGATTTTTGTTATTATTAATATACGCATTTATATAATTATATATCCGTTATTCACGTCTACATATTCATATAAACGTTTATATTACTAATAATTATTATTACGAGTTTTATTATTTATGTTTTAATTGTAAATAGTTATCGAGTTACATGAAATGGTCACATGTCCGAGTCATGACTCTCGGCTCATTGTCCAAGTCCAAAGTAATAAGCAAATGTCATAAAAATCAATACATCTCCGTCCAACACAATCCCAATCCACGTGCTACAACAATAGGGTCCGACTACGGCACCCGACTAACCTATCTCCGTCAATCTAAGTGACCGTCTCACAATCGGTCCCCAAAACCACTTCTCGTCAACACAACTCCAAAATCAAATAAGCCACAATAATGGTAACCAACAATAAATAAATAACCATAAAATAAACTTAGCCGAAATATATATATTTCGACATCACAAACGGTTCTCAAAAATAACCGTATTCGGGTCAAATACCAAGTCAACCCGAGTCAAAACTTCTCCACAACTCGTGTGGGTCCCACCCGAGACCTTTATTGTCTCGGCTAGCTCTAAACGAGCCAAACTAACCACACGACCCACTTGGGTTGTCGGCCAAAAATCCAAGCGACAACAAGGGTCAATCTTGACCAAACAAGAATTGGTCAAACATCAAATTAAGGGACCAAACACCCTCAATCGAACACCAAGAATCAACAACGATCAAATAATCGGCAAAATGGCACAAACCGAGGGTATTACCCTCGGGTACGCCTCGACCCAACTAGGACAAGCCAAACCCGGATACCAAACGAATATATATATATCAAAACCATTAGTTTCCCAACATTTTTAATCCGTATTTCATCAAACCCCATTAATTTAATCAATGTTTCCACGGACTTAGGACCATATCGAGGTACCCAAGGTGCCAAACCATCGATACTCACCTTCTTGAACCTCGAGACTCACGGATCTAGTGAAAACAATAATACTCCGATCGGATTTATAAAGATTTCATGATGTTAAAATGTGTTTTAGGGCGCGTATTATATGTCAAATGAAAGAGGAGAAGATAAGGGTTAAGATGATGGTGGTGGTTTTGTTGTGGGGGCGGTGGTGCGGCGGTAATGTCGGAAAAAGGGGGGCGGCGGCTAAGGTTGATGGTGATGAAGAAATGAGAGAGAGAGAGATAAGTGAGGGTGAGAGTGTTGGTGTTTGTGTGAGAACCGAACCAACAAGGACCCTTTTGTGGTTCACTCTTTCTTTTTTTTTTTTTTTTTTTTTTTTTTGTTAAATAATAATAATAATAATAATAATAATAATAATAATAATAGTAATAATATTACTAGTAGTTTTGATTGGGTACAAATGGGTAAATGTAAAACATACGGCCCGAGACCCGAACTCATTTCAAACTTTCAATATCTCACGAAAACATCCCGTAAATAATTAAATATAGTCGGACTCGTAAAACGAATCATAAAATTTCCCGTTAGGCAAACCTAGTGCCGGAGTCAACGTAGTACCAGTGAGAATGAGGATAAAATTAATGAGGATGAGTCGGTTAAGACTGGTACTACATCACAAGAACCACTTGTGAGTGATTCAATGGGAACTAAGGATATTGGTTCTACTCCTATAGTTGATAAAATTAGTAAGTTTGAAAAGCTTCTTATCGATGGGAAAGGTACTCTTGTGGATGATGATGGTCATCCGGTTCCGTCTGCCTCTGTCAATAAGAGGGCTAACCCATTTTCCAAGGTGGGTGAGGTGGTGGTTTCTGATAGTGAGGAGGAGGAGGTTCTTAACACGTTCTACGAATCTGCTAATATTTTTGGTAGTGGTCACGAGCGTGAAGATGAGTTTGATGACTATGATGATTACTCGAAGCAAATTCATGATCTTCCAGGGGAATTGAATGCTCTTAATGCCATTTATGGCTTTAATCTCCAAGGTCGTAGGAAGTAGTTTATATTTTTGTCCGAGTCTTTCAATGTGATGTGGTAGTGGTTTTATTGTCTTGTCTAGAAAATAGGAAGTATCTTGTTATGTAAGCTTTTCGCCTATGTAACGGGCTGAGATATGGGATTCACTCATATCCGTTGTTCTTAAATGTTTTTTGGAGTAATATATTTACCGGGTCGTTTGACCTTTTACCCAATTTTTAAAGAAAAATACATCATCAAGTAAATTCCATAATGAATTATTAAAATAATTCTCGAATCCCATAACGTCATAAAATATAATTATCCATAAAATTGGTCTTACAAGTTCGTTGCGAATAAAAATTCTAAATAAAAATTATAAACGAACTTTAACGTAATGCGGGTTTTCAAAATGGCTCCCTAAATTGCCGGTTGTCACATCCTCTCAGTCTCAGAAGAAACCCGTCCCGGGTTTCTCCCGGAACAATTCATCTACGAAGTGAAAAGCTTCGGATATCTCTTCCGGAACTCGTCCTCACGTTCCCACGTAAATTCTGGTCCGTGTCGGGAATTCCAACGAACCTTGACAAGCGGAATGCGACTTCGCTTGAGTCGTTTAACTTCACGATCTAAAATCTCAATTGGCTCTTCCACAAAATTCAATTTCTCATCAATACGAATATCCTTCATCGGAATAATAGGCATCTCATCAGAAAGACATTTCTTCAAATTACCAACGTGAAACACGTCGTGAACTTTACTCAGTTCATGTGGTAATTCCAACCTATAAGCCACGGGCCCAATTCTTTCTAAGATAAGAAATGGTCCAATGTAGCGTGGGTTGAGTTTTCCACGTTTCCTGAAACATATCACACCCTTCCAAGGTGAGACTTTCAGCATCACTTTGTCTCCAACCTGGAACTCTAAGGGTTTACGTCTCTGATCGGTGTAACTTTTCTGCCTATCTCTGGCTGCTTGTAACCGATCACGAATTTGAGTTACTTTATCTGTAGTTTCCAAGATAAGTTCTGGTCCTGTGAGTTGGCTATCTCCAACTTCTGCCCAACCAATAGGCGAACGACATTTTCGGCTATACAAAGCTTCAAATGGTGCAGCTTTAAGACTTGTGTGGTAGCTATTATTATAGGAGAATTCCGCAAGGGGTAAATACTTCTCCCAGCCTTTACCAAAGTCTATGATACATTCACGAAGCATATCCTCTAAAGTCTGAATGGTCCTCTCACTTTGACCATCGGTTTGGGGATGATATGCAGTACTCATGTCAAGTCTCGTCCCCAAAGCCGTTTGAAGTGATCGCCACAAAGCTGACGTAAAATGGCTATCGCGATTAGAAATAATCGATATCGGGACTCCATGACGAGAAATAATTTCCTTCACATACAACCTCGCAAGTTTATCCACACTATCATCTTCACTAATTGCTAGGAAATGAGCAGACATTGTTAGACGATCCACAATTACCCAGATAGCGTCACAACCGCTAGCTGTCCTCGGTAATTTGGTAATGAAGTCCATTGTAATCCGCTCCCATTTCCAGACTGGAAGTTCTGGTTGCGTCAGTAATCCTGACGGTCTCTGATGTTCAGCTTTAACCTTAGAACATGTCAAGCACTTACTAACATACGATGCTATATTTGCCTTCATGTTTGGCCACCAATATAACTTCTTAAGATCCTGGTACATCTTGTCAGACCCAGGATGAATAGAGTACCTTGACTTATGTGACTCATGCATAATTAACTCCCGAATTCCTCCATATAAAGGTACCCAAATCCGATATCCAAAACATAGTAATCCATCAGAACGCTTAACAAATCCTTTCTCATTCACAGCCATCCCAAATATATTCTTAGCAGATCGGTTTTCTGCTTTCAGCGCCTCCGTTTGAGCTTCAAGTATTTGAGACGGTAATGGCGATACGATAGTCATTCCCAATGACCTAACTCATAATGGTGGTATTCTTTCCTTTCAACTAAGAGCATCAGCAACAACGTTTGCTTTACCAGGATGGTAGCGAATCTCGCAATCATAATCGCTTAGCAACTCAATCCAACGTCGCTGTCTCATGTTAAGCTCTTTTTGATTCAAAATCTGTTGCAGACTTTTGTGGTCAGTGAACACAACACACTTTGTTCTGTATAAGTAATGTCTCCATATCCTCAAGGCGAAAACCACAGCACCTAACTCCAAATCATGGGTGGTGTAGTTTTTCTCATGCTTTTTGAGCTGTCGGGAAGCATAAGCTATCACTTTCTCTCATTGCATTAACACGGCTCCCAATCCTTTATGTGAAGCGTCACAATAGACGACGAAATCCTCGTTACCTTTAGGTAACGCTAAGATAGGAGCACTACACAACATCTTCTTAAGCAATTGAAATGCTTCCTCTTCTTTATCTCCCCATTCATACGTAACACTCTTTTGAGTCAATTTGGTTAATGGTTTAGCTATCTTTGAAAATCCCTCGATGAATCTTCGGTAATAACCGGCTAAACCTAAAAATTGATGAACTTCTGTTGGGGTCGTAGGTGCAGCCCAATCTTTTATTGCCTCAATCTTAGCGGGATCCACATGGACTCCTTGCCTATCAATTACATGACCCAAAAATTGTACTGTCGAAATCCAAAATTCGCATTTAGAAAACTTGGCATAGAGTTTCTCCTTCCTGAGCAATTCTAAGATAAGTCTTAGATGCTCCTCATGCTCCTTCTCACTCTTCGAATAAATCAGAATGTCATCGATGAACACAATCACAAACTTATCTAAGTAAGGCTTACACACCCGATTCATGAGATCCATGAATATCGCCGGTGCGTTAGTCAACCCAAACGGCATCACCTGAAACTCTTAATGCCCGTAACGGGTTCTGAAAGCCGTTTTCGGAATATCTTCTTCGTGAACTCGAAGTTGATGATATCCCGATCTCAAATCGATCTTTGAATACACACTCGATCCTTGAAGTTGATTGAACAAGTCGTCGATCCTTGGTAACGGGTATCTATTCTTCACCGTTAACTTGTTCAACTCTCGGTAATCAATGCACATACGAAACGATCCATCCTTCTTCTTCACGAATAAGACTGGGGCTCCCCAAGGTGAAGAACTTGGTCTTATGAATCCTTTTTCAGCTAACTCCGCCAATTGTTTTGAAAAATCTTCTAGCTCGGTAGGTGCAAGACGATAAGGCGCTCGTGCTACAGGTGCAGCACCAGGTATCAACTCAATCTGAAACTCCACTTGTCTAGTCGGCGGGATTCCCGGCAAATCATCGGGAAACACATCAGGAAAATCACGAACTATAGGCACATCTCCAATGCACCTTTCCTTTTTCTTCGTCCCTACTTTCTCAGAAATTTGAGCTAAGAAAAGGTAACATCCTTTCTCCATTAGCTTTGGTAACTTAGTGCAAGAAATGACTGCTAACCGGGATGGGCTCCTTGAATCCTTTCAATCTCCTAATATATTTAGGATTTCCTTTCCGTAAGGTACACGCACGATCTTCTCGTCGCAAAGTATGTGAGCACGATACTTCGATAACCAATCCATACCAATGATGACATCAAAACTTCCTAACGTGACGGGTAGGAGATCTATGTTGAAAGGGTGGTTCAAGAAATTTAACGTGCAACCGCGAATGATGGTATTAATCCTTTCTATATTCCCATTTGCTAACTCTATATCATATCCAATTCCTAAGGCCATCGGGGGTTTCTCTAGTAAGGGTGCAAACGTAGTGGACACAAAACTCCTATCGGCACCAGTATCAAATAGTATGGAAGCATAACGATTATTGAGAAGGAACGTACCAGTAACGACGTTCGGATCTTCTCCTCTCTCGTTCCTGAGTGCATACACTCTTCCCTGAGCAACTCCAGCTTCCACACGTTGGTCCCCGTTATCTTGTCGTCCACGGTTTCCTCCAGCTCCACGGTTTCCATGATTGTACCTATTACCACCCGAGCCTTAATTTCCTCGGTTCCACGATTCTCTACACTCATTCCTATTGTGTCCCTTCTTTCCACACCCATAACAAGTAACGTCTGCCTTATTTCTCATCTCAGGAGCAGCTTGAACCATAGCAAGAGGTCGAGCTCTACAATCCTTAGCTGTGTGTCCTTTCTTTGAGCAGTTCTGGCATTTCACACTACACCATCCAGTATGATGCTGGTGGCAACGACCACACTTGGGGTGCATCACCGTTCTGGTTCTTCTTATCTCCATTCCCAATAGCATAAGCCTTAGCTAGTCTCTTGCTTCGGTGATCATTACCCTTAGAGTGCTGGTCTCTCTTTCTCTTTCCATTCTTCTCCTTATCAGCTCTTTCCAACTCCAACGAATCCATAAGTTGTTGAGCAATTGTGATTGCCTCATGGATGTTTGCAGGCCTAGCAGAAATCACATCATTCCTTGTAGCTGCAGGCAACCCATCAGTATACCTCTCGATCTTTTGAGTCTCGGTTTTTACCATATCTGGGCAAAGCAAGGCCAACTCCTGGTAACGACGATTGTAAGTCGTCATATCATTACCTTTCACCTTGTGGTTCCAAAACTCAATCTCTAGCTTCTTAACCTCATTCCTTGGGCAAAAAGTCTGAATCAGCAGAGACTTAAATTGCTCCCAAGTCAGGGCATACGCTACATCACTCCCAACAGAATTTCGGTAATTGTTCCACCAAGTTAAAGCCTCATCCTTGAAAGTAAAAGAAGCAAACTTTACCTTCGCATTCTCCGCACAACCACTGACATTGAACACTGACTCAGTCTTCTCAATCCATCTGACCAAGTAAACCACTCCTTCAGTTCCACCAAACTCAATGGGTCCACAAATCTTGAACTCCTTGTATTGACATCCATTAGCACGAACAGGTGGAAAAGTTCCAGCAGAATTGTTGGAATGATTTGACTCAGCTAGTAGTTCAGCAACTCTTTGCTCCACAAGTTGATTGATCATAGCTTGATCCACAGTAGGATTAAGTGGAACATGATCATTGTCTCCCTGAACATCAACATTTTGATTCCTGTTGTTGCGGTTAGTAGTGTCCAGGTTGTCAGGAGTAGGGGTTTCAACATTTCGAGTAGGTCGGCATCCTCGGCGACCAGGAGTAGTCACTGCAGGACCAGTTCTGGTAGCTCTTACAGGGTTTCGTCGTGGGGCCATTGATCTGAAACTTCATACAAGTTCATGAGTCTCCAATAGAACTTATCAATATGCTCAACAAAAGTAATTCAACGAAGCCAAGTCATAGAAAGAATAGCAACAATACACCACAAAACATCAATAAAGCGAATAGGGACTTAATTTCCATAATACCCAAAATCACATAATACCATATACTAATAACCATCAACCATATAATAGAGATCCAACATCGTTCCACTACTGGAAAACACAAAACATACTAATCGTTCCCAAAAGAGACGAATACTGAACAAAATACATCAAAATATGATAACTAGCTTTTCTAACTGAACCCTCCTCGGTGTAGAAAGCAACAAGACAACATAACCCAAGCAACTAGCCACGCTGCTGGCGGAGGCTCCTCAACTCCCGCCTCAAGCCATCAAGATCTCTCCATAAAGATCCTAGCTCCACGCTATGGGTGTCTCGGTCTCTCTTGAGGTCAGCCACCTCCTTCTCCAGCTCGGCATTCCTTTGCCATAGCTTACGGTCGGCCTCTCGAGCAGTAACAAAACCTCGCTGCAAACTATCGATATGCTCGTGAACCTCCATCAAAACTCTCCTCATCTCAGTAGTCCTGCCCACAACCACAGTCATATCGACTCGCAGATCCGCTATGAACTCTCTAATAGCCCTCTCAAGTCGATCAGATATACGTGCAACTCTCTTACCAAGTTCAATAATCTGAGCCCATAACCTGCCAATCTCACCTAACTCTGCATGATCAGCAGAAACCTCAGAAGATGCATCCGACTCATCGGGACTACCAGGTGGCAACTCAACCAAAAATGGATGATCAGGTGAATCAGGCTCAATCGGATGTATAGGTGAATCAGGCTCCTTAGCCTGAGCTAGTGGTACTAACACATCATCATCATCAGGCATCTCATCCTCCTGAGGGTCATCCTCCTCCTCAGTGTCATCATTATCACCCTGCTCAGCCTTCTGAGGGTCATCCTCCTCCTCAGGGTCATCATCATCACCCTGCTCAGCCTCCTGAGGGTCATCCTCCTCCTCAGGGTCATCAGCCTCATCCTCACCCTCGTACTCCTCCTCGGAAGAGTACCTCATCAATCGTCGTCTCCTAACAGGTGAACCATGTGGAGATGTGGTAGGTGATCTAGGACGACGATGCAATGATGTGTGTGGCGCCTCTGACAGAAGAGAGTGAGCATCAATCTGTAAAGGTGATGGAGTAGGGCGTACCGACATACGTGCCGTAGCTCGGTGGGCAAAGCGTGGGGACACACGAGCCAAAGCCTGATGAAGAGTAAGCTGCCTCGATGTACCAGGGAGCCCTAGAGAAGATGAGGGTCCCTGCGAAGATGCAGCAGGTGGTGCTGAAGTAGAACCTGTCTGCGGCACAGTAGCTGAAAGCATGGCAATCTGGTAAGGATCATCAGATGCCATAGTGAACTGTGCTGGTAATACCGGTGCAGTAAGAATATCCTCGACAACATCGGGCATATGGGAGGCCATGGTCTGTGACAACGGCGTAGGGTAGGTGTAAGTGTTTCAAAACAACTTAATCACAACTCAAAATACCATACCAAAAATCCTCATCATATAATTCAATCATATAATCTCAATAAAGAGTTTCAAATACCGCATTACTAAAACGTTTATAAAACAATTAGACCATATAATTCCTCAAAACGCCATCTTATTACTAAATCCATAAACCTCAAATCATCTCAAGAAATCCCAAATCTAATAATCATCTCAAATATCTCATAATACCTCAAAATAATAGAAGATGCTTCGACTTGGCGGGCTGGCGGGCAGTGGTCAAGGATAATTTTCTATAAAAATACGGTTATAGTTTAGGTGTTTATTTACCTAGTTCTCTATAACCTTGGCTCTTATACCAATCTGTAACACCCCCAAAATTTGATACAGCGGAAGACTCAACAAGCTTTTAGGGTGCTACGGGGATTGGTATCCAACACAAGACATAATAGAACGAGATAAAGTAAACATAATAAAAACGCAACCAAAACAGGGTTTTAAAGTTTACATTTAACCCAACATCATTCAGAGTCAGGCCCAAAATAAAATAACAGTAGGTCCATAATTCAATATCAGAGTTTAGAAAAATAGATCCATAAACCAAGAGCCTTAGCCGAGCCTTCCAATCCATGCATCCATATCACTTAATTACCTGAGAAAACGTGCTAAAAGTCAGCTTTCGCTGGTGAGATCATAGGTTTAAATTCATCTAACAATATAGTGGACATATACGCAAAACGCTTGCTAGCTAGACTATGGATTCACTAAAAGCCTGCGGATACCCTCCGCTCCAACATAACACACGGATACCCTCCGTTCTAACATAGATATCCGGGTACCCCCGCAATACCATAAATACTCGAATAACCTCCGAAGTATCAATAACCTATAGGTGCACACTACAGTATCTAAATAAGCCAACCTTGAATAGTACACACGAAACCGTGTGACTAAAGCTGACAATTCCAAATAACCAAATAAGTCAACCTTGAATAGTACACACAAAATATATGTGACTAAAGCTGACAATCCACCAATATCCAAATAAGCCAACCTTGAATAGTACACACAAAATATATGTGACTAAAGCTGACAATCCACCAATATCCAAATAAGCCAACCTTGAATAGTACACACAAAATATATGTGACTAAAGCAGACAATATACCCTAGTCCAGAAAACAGCAAGAAGAAGTCGGTAGAAGTAAGATGTATAGTAACTCACAAGACGGCAACTACGGACTCGGCACGACCTAACAATATCAACTCGTTCAGAAATCACTTCCTCAAATTCAAAATATTCCCAAACCCGGATGTATTCCGTTTTATTTTCTGAAAATCCATTTCGTAAGAGTTTGGTGTATTTACGTTTGGTATCCATACGGGTGGTGGGTCGACACAAAACAAACCAAAAAGTCACACAAAAGAATAATAACTAAACTATAGATCTAATATTAGCCCAATATATTATTTAAATAAATCGCCGAAGTTTATCAAATCCGTCGATTTGATAAACCTCATATTTATTTACGTAACATACCGTTCCAAGATTACACCCAATCCTAAAGCACATAGCACAAAAGCACTATATGGTATACATCGTAGTTTAATAAATTCCTTATATACATCGTCAAATTGGCCAGATTTCCCGATATATATATTCGCAATTTATTACCCTTTACATATACCACAACGTATGGGCGTCGTAGGATACGATGCCCATTAATATATTCGTTTCGTATAGCTAAATAACCCAGTTCAACCCTTCGGTTAAGTAGTTATTTAGTTATAGAAAACGCTTATATTAATCGTCATATATTCGTGACAACACGAAAGTCACAATTAAAACTTATCTGAACTCGAGTGACCACGACTCCGCATAACTCGATAGATTTACTCGTTATATATATAAAAAGACATTTTATTTAATATTTAGTAATTTTCGAGAGTTTCTCGTTTTATAATACATTTTCATGATAATACTTCCAATAATATTACGCTACTCTCGTAGCCTAATATATATTTAGTCGTATTATTATAATATGACTCGTGATTTTTGTTATTATTAATATACGCATTTATATAATTATATATCAGTTATTCACGTCTACATATTCATATAAACGTTTATATTACTAATAATTATTATTACGAGTTTTATTATTTATGTTTTAATTGTAAATAGTTATCGAGTTACACGAAATGGTCACATGTCCGAGTCATGAATCTCGGCTCATTGTCCAAGTCCAAAGTAATAAGCAAATGTCATAAAAATCAATACATCTCCGTCCAACACAATCCCAATCCACGTGCAACAACAATAGGGTCCGACTACGGCACCCGACTAACCTATCTCCGTCAATCTAAGTGACCGTCTCACAATCGGTCCCCAAAACCACTTCTCGTCAACACAACTCCAAAATCAAATAAGCCACAATAATGGTAACCAACAATAAATAAATAACCATAAAATAAACTTAGCCGAAATATATATATTTCGACATCACAAACGGTTCTCAAAAATAACCGTATTCGGGTCAAATACCAAGTCAACCCGAGTCAAAACTTCACCACAACTCGTGTGGGTCCCACCTGAGACCTTTATGGTCTCGGCTAGCTCTAAACGAGCCAAACTAACCACACGACCCACTTGGGTTGTCGGCCAAAAATCCAAGCGACAACAAGGGTCAATCTTGACCAAACAAGAATTGGTCAAACATCAAATTAAGGGACCAAACACCCTCAATCGAACACCAAGAATCAACAACGATCAAATAATCGGCAAAATGGCACAAACCGAGGGTATTACCCTCGGGTACGCCTCGACCCAACTAGGACAAGCCAAACCCGGATACCAAACGAATATATACATATATATATATATATATATATATATATATATATATATATATATATATATATATATATATATATATATATATATATATATATATATCAAAACCATTAGTTTCCCAACATTTTTAATCCGTATTTCATCAAACCCCATTAATTTAATCCATGTTTCCACGGACTTAGGACCATATCGAGGTACCCAAGGTGCCAAACCATCGATACTCACCTTCTTGAACCTCGAGACTCACGGATCTAGTGAAAACAATAATACTCCGATCGGATTTATAAAGATTTCGTGATGTTAAAATGTGTTTTAGGGCGCGTGTTATATGTCAAATGAAAGAGGAGAAGATAAGGGTTAAGATGATGGTGGTGGTTTTGTTGTGGGGGCGGTGGTGCGGTGGTAATGGCCGGAAAAAGGGGCGGCGGCTAGTGTTGATGGTGATGAAGAAATGAGAGAGAGAGAGATAAGTGAGGGTGAGAGTGTTGGTGTTTGTGTGAGAACCGAACCAACAAGGACCCTTTTGTGGTTCACTCTTTCTTTTCTTTTTTTTCTTTTTTTTGTTAAATAATAATAATAATAATAATAATAATAATAATAATAATAATAATAATAATAATAATAATAATAATAATAATAATAATAATAATAATAATAATAATAATAATAATAATAATAATAATAATAATAATAACAATAATAATAATCCTCTCCTTTGTGTGGGCGATCGTGGTGAGTGGGGATCGTGGTGATCTTCGTCCCCCTGCTACTCCGGTCTCTACCTGTTGGTGAGTTGTTCTCCTCCACCCTGCTCACTGCTCCGTGGTGTCTCGCCTGGTGAGTGTCGAGTGTTGTAGGGGTGGGTTCGGCCATCTCCTCTTGTCGAGTGGGTTGTGTTGCTGAGTTTCGGCTTGGGCTCTCAAGTGTTCTCCTTCTTCATCTGCTGGTAACTGGGTGAATCCTTGGTTCGTGTTGGTGGCAGCGTGGTGGGGAAGAAGACCCTTTTTTTTTTTTTTTTTTTTTTTTTTTTTTTTGCCATATTGGGTAGTGTTTTTCCTTTGAGTAGGATTGTTGGTACAGTTTTGCTTCTTCTGCGAGTTGTATTCTGGGGGACCTCTGGATGCAATTTGTGCCATTTTGCCTTTGTTAAGATGCTGCGTGTTGGTGTTTGGGTTTGATGCGATTAGTGTTTTCGATGGGCCCCACATCTGCAGTATTTTGACTTGTATTTGTTATTATTTAGTAAGCTTATTAAGTGGGAATGCGATTTGGTTTTCTCTATGGGCCACTCATTTTCATTATTTGCCTTTTACTGTTGTGAGGGTGGGCTGCCCTTGGGCCTTTTCGTGCGCCTGTTTGGCACTGTGTGGTTTTTAGTATTACATTCTTTGGATAGTGGGCTCAGTGTTTTACTCCGGTTACCCTTGCCTTAAGGGACGAATTGTGGGTTGGAAAAAAAAAAAAAAAAAAAAAAATTGTTTTACATATATATATTTATTTGTAGGTATGACGATTGTGCGGTTTCATTGCCCTTTTGTGGGCTTAAATGGTTGTCATGATGGTCATGGGAACGGCCTAACCAAAACCTCGTTGATCACTCATCTTCGTGACCGCCATTTCGGAGTGGATGCACTACCTACCACCAAACAGTCCCTGACTAATCATGCTATTTTTGAGGAAGCTGAGGTTACGTTGAAGCGTATGGGTCTCTGGTTATGTGGGATTTGTTTTAAGACGCATACTCTTCGTGCTAAGTGTCGGCATGGATCTGATTTTGTGGCACCTCCTGATTGTGGTGATGGTGTTGTTAGGTTTGTGTTATTTGATCTCGCCAAGCCACAAGTTCCTTCTTCTGCTCGTGTTGAAGACTTGGTTTTGGATGAATGGTCTGGTTTTGATTTACACCTACTTGACACCTTGTTGTCTAAAGGGTTGCACACTGTCAAATCCATCCCTCCTAAGTGTCGTTTGGGGTTCTCTCGCGTTTTGAAAGGAGCTCTTGATAAGGTGATCTGCACACCTGAGGACATTTCTTGTTGGGTTAGCCTGTTAGTCTTACCACTTTGTCTTCTTAAAACCTTTTACCCGAGGAGTAACATGGAGTGTAGGTCTGCCATTAAACGCCAACGCCAAGAAGAATACATTGCTAACGCCATTCGATCGTGGGGTACGTCAGGTGGTAGTCTGCAACTTGTTAGAGAGGTTTTAGCTGAATCATCCCCTGCGTGGGATGATATTAATGAGGAACACTTTGATGTGAGTGAGCGCAATATCAAGCAATGTAAGAGGAAGATTTGTGATGGCCATTATACTGCCGCTGTCAGAGTTCTTTCTTCTTCGGGGGTTGCTCCTTATAATGATACTACTCTTGAGGACTTAAAGGCTAAGCACCCCTTCAAGTCTGCTCCTTCTTCGCCAGATATACCTTGTGATCATCATAACCTCGTCGCATCTCCTGCTGTGGTTCTTGACATGATAAAGAGTTTCCCCCGCGGTACGTCTTGTGGTCGAGATGCTTTACGAGCCCAACACCTGTTGGATTGCTTTAGTGGTGCTGCTGTGGCTATTTCTGATGAGTTAATCGATTCTATCACCCATGTGGTAAATCTTTTCCTCGATGGTAAATGCCCAAAGGCGTTGGGTGAGTATATTGCTAGTGCTCCTCTCACACCGCTGATTAAACCTGGAGGCGGCATCCGTCCTATTGCTGTGGGGACCGTTTGGAGACGTCTAGTCTCCAAGGTTGGTGCTTCCTTGATCAGCCATTCCTTAGACGGTTATTTAAATGATCTTCAATTTGGTGTCGGGGTACCTGGAGGAGGGGAGGCTATTCTTCATGCCGTTAATAGGTTTATTGAAGACCGTGGTGGTGAGGAAGGTCTTTCGATGTTACTAGTGGATTTCAAAAATGCCTTCAACTTAGTGGACCGTGAAGTCATGCTTCAGGAAGTTCGCCTGCGTTGTCCTGCCATTTCACGTTGGGTGGAATTTTGTTACTCTAGGCCGGCTAGATTATATTATGGTGAACACACGTTATGGTCGCACCAAGGAGTACAACAAGGCGACCCACTTGGACCTCTCCTCTTTGCTCTAGTATTACATCCTTTGGTTTGTAAGATTAGGGACTCCTTCAGTCTTTCCCTTCATGCCTGGTATCTAGATGATGGCACTATTATTGGAGACACTTTGGTTGTGGGGCAGGTTTTAGACCTTATTATGACAGATGGACCACGTCGGGGTCTACACCTAAATGTTGAGAAAACAGAGGTTTTCTGTCCACAAGGAGACCCCAGAAGCATGATCGCAGGTGTCTTTCCGCCTAATATTGCTAGACCGCTACATGGTGTGAAATTGTTAGGTGGGCCTGCTAGTATGGACCTTGAGTTTAGTAGTGAGCTTATTATGAAAAGGGTTGCTAAAACCATTGAGCTTATGGATGCTGTTGCTAAGCTTAAGGACCCCCAATGTGAGTTGTTGCTCCTTCGAGCTTGTGCTGGCATTTCCAAGCTTTATTTTTCTATGCGCACATGTTCTCCCCCGGTCTTTGAGCAGGCTCACATTTCATTCGATGCAGCACTTCGTTCTTCCCTTGAGCGTATTGTCACTGCTTCTGGACCAGGTTTTGGTGATTGGCAATGGAGGGTTGCCACCTTGCCTTTTGCATTTGGGGGGCTTGGTGTTTATTCTGCGGGGGATGCCTTAAATTATGCATTTCTCGCGTCCAGACTCCAATCGGCCAACTTACAAACTAAGCTCCTCCGACACTCCGGGATTACAACCTCTGGACCTTGTTTCGAAGAAGCCTTGTGTGCTTTTAATGCAAAAATGGAGATCGACCTATTGAGTAATCCGGATGAGATCGCTGCCCCTAAACTCATGAAGAAACTGGCAGATATATATTTCACACGTGTTACCAAAACGGCTGAATCTACCTTTTGTCTATCTACGCGACAGATGGCGCTCTGGAGATCACAAAGGGAAGACTATACTTCAGATTGGTTACGGGTGGTTCCGATCGCTGGGTTGGGACAGACTATGAATGCCAGAACTTACCGATGTGTATTATGTTATAGGCTAGGTGTTCCCTTGTTTTCGGTTCAGAGACCGTGCTCAGCTTGTTCCAAGGTTTTTTCGGGGGATATTTATGGAGACCATGCGGTATCGTGCGCTGGCATCATTGGCATTAAACATCGACACAACATGGTGCGTGATACCCTATTTGATGTTTGCTCTCGTTCCGGGGTCTCAGCTCGTAGAGAGGTTGACATCGGGCTTTATGGGGAGGGGGAGCAAGCCTTACGTCCAGCTGATATATTGCTTTATTCTTGGGACGAGGGGAAGGACGTTTGCGTCGACTTGACGGGGTCGTCTCCCTTGACGCAAACTGGTATGATTGATTTTGTGCCAGGTCGTGTGGTGTCTGACGCCGCACAACGTAAACGTGCCAAGTATAGGGCTAAGTGTACTGAGATTGGATATGGGTTCCTCCCCTTCTCATTTTCCTCTCTGGGTGAACTTGAGGCTGATGCGGTGACCTTACTAAAACGGATCAGGAAGTTCTCCATTACTCAAGACGTTGGAGCGCGTGCTGCTATTCATATCTTCACTAGGATTAGCTTTGTCATTGCTAAAGGTGTGGGGGCCCAGTTAGTTTCGAGGCTCCCCACTAATTTCTTGTAATCCTATAGTTTTGTTTCTAATGAAAGTGATGTTTATAATAAAAAAAAAAAATAATAATAATAATAATAATAATAATAATAATAATAATAATAATAATAATAATAATAATAATAATAATAATAATAATAATAATAATAATAATAATAATATTACTAGTAGTTTTGAGTGGGTACAAATGGGTAAATGTAAAACATACGGCCCGAGACCCGAACTCATTTCAAACTTTCAATATCTCACGAAAATATCCCGTAAATAATTAAATGTAGTCGGACTCGTAAAACGAATCATAAAATTTCCCGTTAGGTAAACCTAGTGCCGGAGTCAACGTAGTACCAGTGAGAATTTTTAAAGAAAAATACATCATCAAGTAAATTCCATAATGAATTATTAAAATAATTCTCGAATCCCATAACGTCATAAAATATAATTATCTATAAAATTGGTCTTACAAGTTCGTTGCGAATAAAAATTCTAAATAAAAATTATAAACGAACTTTAACGTAATGCGGGTTTTCAAAATAGCTCCCTAAATTGCCGGTTGTCACACAACCTGGTCTGGAAATGATGTAGGTCACATTTAGTCACGAAATATGTCATTGTTGAAAGTATTTATCATTTTCTTTATTTCATATACACTAAATACTTTTAGTGATGACTTGTATCGTCTCTAATAGTGCTTATTAAATGATTTTTTTAATATATTAATTTTAAAATATTAAATATGTTTCTTAATTCATAATAAATACTTTTAGCGACGACAAATGTTGTCACTATAGCTCAATACCCTTGTTGTGGCTTGCCCCTTTCGGATCATTAAACACATCTTGTTCCATGAATTTAGAGGTTTCGTTAAAGAAATTTTCCACATATTCACTCTCACTGTCATCCCCATGCGTCTTATTAATCTTTGATGTATCTCCAATATTCTCATCATCTCTAGTTCACCACACATAATCAGCCTCGTTAGATAAAGCAGCAAGTGAGTTTTGGTTTAGACTCTTTTTGCCCATTAATGTGACGAGCATAGTAGATTGCTTAACAATCTTCTTCCCTTTTCATCCTTTCCTAGTTACTTCCACAAACCTATCGCTACTATCCTCCTTCCTTTTATGTTGATTAACACGAGCCATTTTTGGACACTCTTCATCACAATGTTCAAAAGTTTTGCATGTTCGCACCGAGGTGGCTGCCATTCATATTTAATTATGATAGTATCTTTAATGTAACCATCCCCTTCAAGCATAGGTATAGCAAGTACCAACAAGTCTTTCAAAACCTCTTGTGAGCCAATTTTAATTGTAGAAGTCATATTCAACTAACAATTACAACACAATGACAATAAATAAGAAAAGTCACACACAAACCCTGACTATTAAACATGCCTAAACCAACGGGTCGGACCAATAGGCCTTATTAGGTATCATCCCCCTCAAACCCACAATGTTCACCGCAACGGCATTGTGAATTTGTCGTACATAAAAGAAACTAAAACTGAAAATTAACATGCAGCTTTGGAGTGTCCTAGACGGAGTCTCAATCAGATGCAATCCAAAGTGCAGAGTACCAACACCGAACACTCAGTCAAGTCTGAAACAGACGGACCAAAGTGGACACAAAACCAAACCCAGATACAGAATTAAAGAATAGCAATACAAGCACGGAGATGAACGAGAATAGAACAGGCATGATGAGGCGAAAAATGATCCGTTTTTAGGGGGTCATTTAAGCCCGAATCCGACTTTATTTGATCAAATATTGCCCTAAATCGTTCCTTTTGTGATTTTAGGTGTTTGGAGAGTGAATTCTGGAAAAGAAGCCATTTTGGACGTTTTTGGAGCATAAAAGTGAAGAAAACGACAAAGTACCAAAAATCCATGCTGAAGATACAAGGTGACGGCGTCAAGACCAACATCTTGACGGCGTCATACATGAAGAATTAAATACCGTAGGTGGTGACGGCGTCACCAAGGCCGTCACCAAGGCCGTCACGTTTAAATTTGTCAAAACTTGCGCGCGAAGTAGCTGATATTGTTTTGGTCATAACTTTTGCATACGAACTCGGATTTAGGTGATTCAAAAGCCCAGGCGAAGAGGACGAAGAGATCTACAATTTGGTGAAAAAATGGTCTTGACGGCGTCAAGAGTATGGGCTGACGCCGTCACGAAGGGCCGACAGAAAACATGCCTATAAATATAACTTCATAACTTCACTTTTTGTAAGCCCTAAACCCTAAAGTCGATTCCTGGGTTTAGGTGGGTGTTTTTCCAGCAACTTAGAGGGTTTCAATCACTCCATAAACATCATGTATTGGTTTGATGATTCTATCTTAATTATGTTTTTCATTATCATTGTTGTTTGCTCTTCTTTGATGATGATTTGCTAATTCACCTTGTGTCTACTTATGATTATGTGAAACTTGTATATAATTGATTAGATCTCATTGATTTCTTGTTGATGTTGTGTCTATCTCCATCAATTAAGGTGTGACAACTTCAATAGATCTAGCTGGTTTAGTTTATAATTCTTGTTTCCTATTGATTCTTGTTTTGATTGAATGATTTATATGTTAGGCTTAAGAAAACTGGCAGATCTCCAAATGGTAACATGCTTGAACGTCTTAAGAAACATGAACCGACGCGTACTAGGTCTTTATTGGTTGTATTTAATGCATGAGCCACTGTTTACAATCCCTATAGTTGTGCTGGGTCATGGTGTAGGAGGAGATAAGAGCTCATAGAGTTGGGGAGTTATGTATGCCACCCCACGAATGGTATTAAGGAATACAACCCGTCAATTAAAACAAGGTTACAATTCAATAGGTAGGATTGGATAGCTAGCAAGGAGTAACATATCATGGGTAGACATGCTTCACTTATCTTGTAGAACCTTAGTTTAGTTTTCTTGTTAATTAGTTCAATTAGTAGCTTTTGGGTTAGTTGATTAACAACTAATTCCGCCCCTTCTTCCAAAACCCGAGATTTTTACTTGCTTTTCATAAAATATAAAAATACAAAAAGAATCATCCTTCATCTTTAGACCTAGTTAGATTAATTTCAATCCTAACGACACTATTCCTAGCTGAACGATCAATCCCCCGGTACTTGTCACTATACTATACTACAACGATCAGGTACACTGCCTGGTGGGGGTTGTAAGCTTCTCGAGATCCCTCGAGAGGTAAAGCAAGGTGCGATTCCCACGCATCAAGTTTTTGGCGCCGCAGCCCGGGGAATAGTTATTGTTTAGGTTGAATTTGATTTTTATTAGGTCTACTCATTAGATTCCTATCAAGTGAGATTTTTTTCTTTTTATTTTGTAGCTTTCTTGTAGTCTATCTTTTCTTTGTGATTTTGTTTGTAATTTGCTTCAAATGGACACTTCACTTAGACTTCTAAGATTGCAATATATGGTTGAGTGGCTAGAACACCAAGAAGTGCAAAATACCTCATTTAGAGACACCTATGAATCATATGAGCCTTCACCTAGGATAGATTCTTATGAACAACCTCCATGTTTAGGATCTCGTTTTAGTGAAGCTAATAGAAAAAGCGATCTAGTTTGCCAAGGAATTATGGATAGAGCCGTATCAATAAACCATAAGTTGGATGAAGCACTAGGTTTGTTATTATCACTACCTAAGGGTATAGGTGATCGTGACACGTGGAATGATGAGGTAAATAACATAAGCCCACAAAATACTCAACCATCATTTGAGGCACACACACCGCCCGTGACTTACCCGGAAGAAGTAGAAGAAACTTTAGGAATTCCTATGGAGGTAGAACCCTTGGACCAGGCACCACTTGAGGATATAGGTTTGAACACTTGTAGTGATAACCTTACTCCTAGTTCTAGGGAATTTCCTAGTGTTGATGAACCGGAACCTCAATATTTACACACCTTTCCATCCTTAGATACATTTCTAGGAGACAAAAGAGGAACCGATCCACCCATCAACCAATATTATCCGGGTAGTTTTAGGATGAAGGAAGCCATTCACTCACCCCCTTCACCTCACGTGGCATATTCACACCCTAAGGGTGTGTATCGCTACTTTCACCCACACTTAATCCTAAGTGTAGGGAGAACCTCCCCTATTTCCATTAAATAAGGGTAGAGTCAGGCTCGTGACTCGAACAAAAACAAGCGCTTCTTGGGAGGCAACCCATGTTTTGTGTGTTTTTATTTGTTTGTTTGTTTGTTTGATTTTATTTGTTTCCGTATGCATGTTTTATTTTTATTGTTTGTGGCTCATGTTTCAAAGTAAATTGTGAAAATGCTTTATTTTGTTTTTAACTTCGTCTTAATTGCATATAAAGGTATTTTGCAAAAGATAAGTGTAAGGGAGATCCAAATTTGTTTATAAGAACGAAATTGAGCATGAACCACAACAATATTAAATGGACATGTGTATTAGTACTTGTTAGAGTCAAATGCTTGTATCGAGTCGTAATGATGTTTTGCAGGATTTTCCAGGAAGTAGGACGAAGTTTTTCCAGAAATTTTCCGGAAACTTAACATAAGAATTTCTGCAGGTCACTTCTGACGGCGTCACGAGTTTACTCTTGACGGCGTCACGTGTAAAAATCTGGAAATTTTACCAGTTTTGTTTTTCTAACGGAGTTTTATGGTTTTTGTGAATTATTAAGTTTTATAATCTCCAGGAAATCTGCAAACATTCATTCTACAAGCATTATATCTTTAATTGTTTTGTTTTTATTCCTAAGTCTGGAATTACATCTAGTTGTGAGTTATCTTTGTTCGGTTTGATGCTTTGGTTTTTGTGTCTGTTTTCTCAGGATTTACAGGTTATGTATGACAAGAAGATGATTTATATTCTGGATGGGAAGCTTTGATTGTTCATTTTCTTGGAGGAAGATTTAACCTGGCCAACCTATAATCCATACCGAGCGAATCAGGGGAGTATTTGATTTCATTCTCTTTACTACTTAACTTTTACATTCTTTACTTGAACATTGGGGACAATGTTCATCTTAAGTGTAAGGGGAGGGTAAAAAGATGATACCTTACATATGCACTTTCGCTTGAGTTTGTTTTGTTTGATAGCAGATGAGTAATAAAACTATGAGAAATACTTGTTAGTGTAATTTTAGCGCCAAATTTAAAATTTTTTACAACATTTAGGAGTGAAACTTTAGCCATAGCAAGCGTCTCATGGATAGGAGGTTGTATGACTAGCACATAACCGTATATTCAGAAAAATTTTCCACCCAAAAATGTGAGGTTCGCCTTTAGATTTGATAGGAAAAGCATTCATTATTGGTGCTTATGAGTGTACCGGTAGCATTTAGATTCTAGAACTTGCGTTAGTGATGCATCCCGAGACCGCTAGTGAGACTACATTCGTGTGGTAGGATTTACTACATGATAAGAGGCATTAGGATCACCCTTGTGTTAAACCCGTATCATAATTACTTGACCATTTAAGTCATATTACTTGGCTAGTTAAGTCAACTAATTTTTCCCACACCCTTAGCGTTGTACTCATTTTTAGTACACGATACCCCTAGTACACCCCTCCGAGCCTATCTTTTCGTTTCTAACTTTAAGCATTTTACTTAAAGGAAGAATTTGTTACACCCCACTTAAATGTACACCCAAATCGCCTTAGCCTTCCGTGTATGCGCTCATTTTTAGTGCATTATTGTTATTTGTTAAACCCTAAGTTAACTTTCTAATTGATTACATGGTTGCTAAGTCGAGTCATATCCTTGTACATATTGTTTTGGGACGATTGGGACTCATGGGTAAGTACTTATTTTATGGAGTAATGGGGAAGAACATCATATTATTACCCCCATATGTACGTTAATCTTAAAAGTGCTCCAAGTGTTTTGATTTTCTTAATTCGAGTCATTAGATTAGTTTAATGTAAAGTATGTAAAGATTCAAGTGTAAAGGGAATGTTCATTCCCTATCATGTATTATTTTGGATGGTAGGGTAAGAGTGTATGCAAAAAAAAAAAAAAAAAAAAAAAAAAAAAAAAAAAAAAAAAAAAATCGAAAAAATCAAGAAAAAGAAAAAAAAAAAATAGAAAAGAAAAAAAGAAAAAACATACGGACTACCATCCCGTTTTTATTCTATGTTCATTTTATGTTTTTAGTTATTTTTCATTTATTAGCTTAAGTCGAGTCTAGTCTTGGCTTAGCAACGCCATATTGTACATGTAATTAACTAAGATTGTTAACTCGCCACCAGTAAAACTTCCTTTATCCAACAAAACCGTGTAATTTATATCCCTACACCTAACGTTATAACCCTTTAAAAGACCTCTTTGATAGTTTATCCTAGGTGCTTACGCCATGTGGTGGAGGTTTGATCCTTTCCCAAGCCTATGGTAATCTATTTTGCTATGACAGGTAGTGAGAGATATCTTCCATTTCCATAATGTTATATTACATTATTATACCCGAGAGATGTGAGTATCTAAACACTATTTGTGAGGTGCTTGTGTATGACCTCCGTGCTTGTCTATTGGTCTTTTGTGGAATGATTATTTGTTGTAATTACTTTTATATTAGTGTTAAATGACCCCTAACTTGTCTTTTGAGTAGAATAAAAGCTCATTTGCTTGAGGACAAGCAAATCTCAAGTGTAAGGGTATATGATGAGGCGAAAAATGATCCATTTTTAGGGGGTCATTTAAGCCCGAATCCGACTTTATTTGATCAAATATTGCCCTAAATCGTTCCTTTTGTGATTTTAGGTGTTTGGAGAGTGAATTCTGGAAAAGAAGCCATTTTGGACGTTTTTGGAGCATAAAAGTGAAGAAAACGACAAAGTACCAAAAATCCATGCTGAAGATACAAGGTGACGGCGTCAAGACCAACATCTTGACGGCGTCAGACATGAAGAATTAAATACCGTAGGTGGTGACGGCGTCACCAAGGCCGTCACCAAGGCCGTCACGTTTAAATTTGTCAAAACTTGCGCGCGAAGTAGCTGATATTGTTTTGGTCATAACTTTTGCATACGAACTCAGATTTAGGTGATTCAAAAGCCCAGGCGAAGAGGACGAAGAGATCTACAATTTGGTGAAAAAATGGTCTTGACGGCGTCAAGAGTATGGGCTGACGCCGTCACGAAGGGCCGACAGAAAACATGCCTATAAATATAACTTCATAACTTCACTTTTTGTAAGCCCTAAACCCTAAGGTCGATTCCTGGGTTTAGGTGGGTGTTTTTCCAGCAACTTAGAGGGTTTCAATCACTCCATAAACATCATGTATTGGTTTGATGATTCTATCTTAATTATGTTTTTCATTATCATTGTTGTTTGCTCTTCTTTGATGATGATTTGCTAATTCACCTTGTGTCTACTTATGATTATGTGAAACTTGTATATAATTGATTAGATCTCATTGATTTCTTGTTGATGTTGTGTCTATCTCCATCAATTAAGGTGTGACAACTTCAATAGATCTAGTTGGTTTAGTTTATAATTCTTGTTTCCTATTGATTCTTGTTTTGATTGAATGATTTATATGTTAGGCTTAAGAAAACTGGCAGATCTCCAAATGGTAACATGCTTGAACGTCTTAAGAAACATGAACCGAGGCGTACTAGGTCTTTATTGGTTGTATTTAATGCATGAGCCACTGTTTACAATCCCTATAGTTATGCTGGGTCATGGTGTAGGAGGAGATAAGAGCTCATAGAGTTGGGGAGTTATGTATGCCACCCCACGAATGGTATTAAGGAATACAACCCGTCAATTAAAACAAGGTTACAATTCAATAGGTAGGATTGGATAGCTAGCAAGGAGTAACATATCATGGGTAGACATGCTTCACTTATCTTGTAGAACCTTAGTTTAGTTTTCTTGTTAATTAGTTCAATTAGTAGCTTTTGGGTTAGTTGATTAACAACTAATTCCGCCCCTTCTTCCAAAACCCGAGATTTTTACTTGCTTTTCATAAAATATAAAAATACAAAAAGAATCATCCTTCATCTTTAGACCTAGTTAGATTAATTTCAATCCTAACGACACTATTCCTAGCTGAACGATCAATCCCCCGGTACTTGTCACTATACTATACTACAACGATCAGGTACACTGCCTGGTGGGGGTTGTAAGCTTCTCGAGATCCCTCGAGAGGTAAAGCAAGGTGCGATTCCCACGCATCAAGGCATATAGAACAGATTCAAACAGACAGATGCAGATTCAGACAGGCAGATGTAGATTTAGACAGGCATATGCAGATTAGATTCAGGCAAGTGCAGAGAGTGCAAATTCATGCAGACAGAACCAAACACATGGAGAACGATAACAGCGATGCAGGGTAGAATTCAAACAGATTCGAAACCAAACAAAACCAGATGAAACCGGACAAATGCAAAGCCAGATCTAACCAAATGCAGAACCAGAATCAAAGCAGAACTAAAATATGTTGTTGATGCCTAGGCAATACATTACTTCTCAAAACATAGTCGGATTAGTTAAGACTACTATGTTATCATCATCAAAACCATAACAGTCAGAATCAAACAGCCTCACAAACTTCTTTTTAATATATATATATATATATATAGTGAGACTTTCTTGCGAGAACCATCTTACCTGCGAGAACTGAGAGAACCACAAAAAACATACATGCACGCCTTCAATAATTGTATTTTTGCACATATGTTCTAGATAAAACATATATATTTTAAAAAAAAACATAGTTGTTCTAAAGAATTTGATAAGAAATTGGAAATACATAATTTTTCTTTGAAGGTGTGCATGTATTTTCTTATAAGGCGTGCAACGACAATATTGCGGCCGTGTGTAAGGTTTTCGTAAAAAAAGAGGATGAGTTCATGATGATATTGAAAAACATAGGTGGATGCTTACGATTATTGATGATTTGTATGTATTTTTAAAAGGCGTGCATGTATGTTTTTCGTGGTTCTCTCAGTTCTCGCAGATAAGATAGTTCTTGCAAGAAAGTCCCCCCCTATATATATATATATATACACACACACACACACACCCCATGAACGGTGTCCTCTACAAATTAAATCAAAACCAATTATCAACAAAAAATCAAGCAGTAGCTTGCAAAATAATAATTTTTTTAAATACGAACTCCAAATTCAAACTTTATTACTAATTCAACAACTTACATGAATATGAATTAAATATCTTGTCACGTCATCGACCAATTCAACTCCAATGAAACAATAACAATCAATCTTTATTAATTCAACAACTTCAACAGTCACGTTATACGATGCATGAAGAAACATGATTTACCTATAATAATACGGGGCTTTTATACCATGCAGAAATCAGAGGGAATACTAAAAAAATTATTAATCATATTTCAACTAACTATTACAGCACAATCACAATAAATAAGAAAAGACACAAACAAACCCTAACTATTAAACAGACCTAAACCAACGGGTCAGACCGATAGGCCTTATTAGCAAACATCAATAAGTGCTCTTGCAAAACTGTTACGACCATATGACTCCAAACACATTGTACTAGTATAGACGTCTAACGTAATTGGTTTACGAATCATAGTTGATATCGTACTCAAGCCATCTTCCGTAAACGCAGCAATTGGAACGTTATGCAACTTGACCTAAACATGAACTCGTGTAAGATCTTCCTTGTTAAGAGTTGCATTAGGAGACCAAATGTTACGGATAATAGGAACATTCCTAATGATCGATGCACCATTTTCAAGAACTTGTTCCGTACCTGTTTTCGTATTAAATTTGAAGAAGAACCCATTCGAGTTCATCGTGACTCTTCGAATACAATATGTCGCTCAAGCATTCTCCACGTAATTCTCCACAATAAGAAAAGCAAGCCTTTTTCCTAGAGTAACCATATAATATAACGAAAGTGAGACATGACCTTCTAGAGTTCTAAAGTTCGCCTTATGCTTTAGATATATAACACACTATGTAAGATTTATGCAAAAGCCCCGTGCATGCACATGATATATAACAAGTTTATTATGTATAGGAAAAATAGCATCTAATTTATTTATTATTATGAAAAGACCAAGTCAAAAATAGCTAAAATCCGTCACTGTTATGCAAAGACTAATATTAAGTGTATTAGTTCATGTGTCAATATCCTTGGCAAAACAACATGTGGTTGTAATATGCTTTAGTCATTGATGTTTACGGTCCTATGTTGATAATGCATATTATAAGTTAATAGTAATAATAATAATAATAATAATAATAATAATAATAATAATAATAATAATAATAATAATAATAATAATAATAATAAATAAATAAATAAATAAAATAATGCATATTGTTATACATGTACTCTTGCAAAATTGTTACGACTATATGACTCCAAACACATTTTACTAGTATAGACATCTAACGTAATTGGCTTACGAATCTTAGTTGATATCATACTCAAGCCATCTTTCGTAAACGCCGCAATTGGAACGTTATGCAACTTGACCTAAACATGAACTCGTGTAAGATCTTCCTTTTTAAGGGTTGCATTAGGAGACCATATGTTACGGATAATAGAAACATTCCTAATGATGTATTAAATTTGAAGAAGAACCCATTCGAGTTCATCGTGACTCTTTGAATATTTCGCTCAAGCATTCTCCACGTAATTCTCCACAATAAGAAAAGCAAGCCTTTTTCCTATAATAACCATATAATATAACAAAACTGAGACATTAGCTTCTAGAGTTCTAAAGTTCGGCTTATGCTTTAGATATATAACACACTATGTAAGATTTATGCAAAAGCACCGTGCATGCACATGATATATAACAAGTTTATTATGTATAGGAAAAACGAGGTGGATCACCCGCGCGTTGCCGCGGGATATTTTGCCAAAGTAGTTAGTGCACTTAACGATCGTTAGTTATAAGGACTAAATTCGCAACGAACCTCTAAGACGAAGGACCAATTGCAGGCGGAATTTTAAAAAAAAATTAATGGTCGTTAAGTACTTAACCTTAACGGCTGTTAAGTACTTAACAACCGTTAGTTACTGTAGCTACTCTCACAAGGCAACTGTAGCTGCACATTTGATACAGTGTTTTGATGTGACTTTCCTGGTAAATGTTATATATGATAATATCCTCTAATTTATTTATTATTATGAAAAGACTGGGTCAAAAATAGCTAACATCCGTCACTGTTATGCAAAGACTAATATTAAGCGATAAACTAACATTAAGTTTATTAGTTCAGGTGTCAATATCCTTGGCAAAATGATATTTGGTTGTAATATGCTTTAGTCAATGATATGTAGGGTCCTATGTTGATAATGTATATTATAATTTCAAAATAATAATAATAATAATAATAATGATAATAATAATAAATAAATAAATAAAATAATGCATACTATTATACATGTAACATACATATTTGAATAACTTTGTAATTTTATCAAGTCATGCGTTATTTACAGGGTCTCAGCAATGGAACATGTTTGGCAGTGTGAGGTGATTTACCTACACATTTACTTTAGATTTGCACATGTTTACTTAAGATTTGCACATAACAATAAACAAGGAGAATAAGCATAATGCAACACATATACAAAGCATAAAATGTTGTATACAAATCGGAACTAAGTACGTGGAAATCATATTTGTTGTTTCAAACTCGAGACCCTTAATCCATAATGGAGTAGTAACTATAAGAATGGCATTTCAAATTGTATATCGAAAGTTTAACATCTCTTAACTCTTATATAATAAAAGATTTCCAAAAATTAAAAAATCTATGTTGAGAAATTTAATTGGATTAATGAGAGTGAACCAATATGCCTATGTGGCAAAAATTAACATTACTATTGGCAAATAAAAGTCAAAATTGACTTCAATTTGTTTAAACTCATCTAAATTTTATTTAACAAATAAATATGTATAAAAACACTTGTGTAGAAAAAAAATCTTAAAAAAGGGGGGTAATTAATAAAAATTTTGTTGTTAAATTTTAAATAAATTATATTAACTTAAGTATACTTATCTGTTTCCATTTTTTAAATAACTTTATAAATTCTAAAAAATACCCTTTTACTTTATACCCCTATACTTTATATTTTAATAAAAAAATACAACATATATGTTATTGATATTCATAAATATTATTATCAATATATATTAAATTAAGGGAAAATTCCAAAAATGCCATTATTGCCCAACTGATTCACTTTTTTGACCTTATTTTCGAAGGTGCCTAAATTACCCTTTGGCCAACCGGGCAACTCTACTGTAGCCAACCATGGGACGGCAAGTGTCCGAAATTTTGGGCAACTTATATATTTTTGGGCAACTTGTGTATTTTTTGGGCAACTTGGGACACTTGGCGTTCCATGGTTGGCTACATTAGAGTTGCCCGGGTGCCTAAAGGGTAATTTCAGCAACTTCGAAAATAAGGTCAAAAAAGCAAATCAATTGGGCAATAAGGTCATTTTTCAAATTATCCTTTAAATTAATGTATTTGCACGAAATTATAAATATCGAAATGAAAACACGAGTTCTATGACATGTAAATGAATACACAAGATTGTGCATGTATGAATGAGTTATGTTATTCATCTTTATGATATTAAGTAAGGATATTTTGAAAAGTATTTTTTTAACTATCCATATTTAATATAAACGAATGTTATTTTTCCTTTTATGTTTAACCCCAGGTTTGAAAATTAAATAGGGCTAAAATTATTATTAGAAGAAATTGTATATATAGAAATGACACATATTTTTTCAAGGGTCGTTATGTGCTACTAAACATGCATAATATTTAGAACATGATATGAATAGTTAATTTAGATAAGATCAACCTAAACACCATTCTAGTTAAACAATGTCAAATTCTTCATGCAACAAAAATCTATAATATTAATACATAATAAAATAATTATGTAAAAAATAGCGCGTGCACGAGTATTATAAGTATATAAGTATCAAAGGTTTAATAAAATTTTGTAGGAGAATCTTAGACATTACAAAACCATGAATTTTTTATTTGTAAAAATATTTAATTAACTTCAAAACAAAGTTAGTGAAATATTATTACCCCTTATACTATTCACCCAAACCTCGTGCGTGCACGGGTTCTAAAACTAGTATAATAAGATAACATAAATATGGACAAATGAAATTTTATATTGACCAAAGAGATAGCTCAAATTTAAAATCGAGCATTCTTATTGGAAACATAAAGTTAAAATTAGCTCTAATTTTGGTCAAACCTACACAAATTTCATCCAATAAAATAAATATGTATAAGAACACATGTGTTGATTTTGTAAAAAGAAAAAGAAAATAATGAATTATAATTAAAAACTTTAATTGTTAAAATTTAAATAAATTACATTGGCTTAAATAAACTTATCACTTTCCATGTTTTCTTAAAATTTATAAAATTAAGAGTAAACTACTCTGGTCAACCTTGTGGTTTGCATAGACCGGCGAGTTTCGTCCTTTGACCGAAAAAATGCATGTCCATCTTTAAATGCAAAACGTTATCTACCGCTGGTCATTCACTCTAATGACACATACTAAGGGGTTGTTTGATAAAACCAAATGATTTAACACTGAATGATTTTGAATCGCTGAATGATTTAAAGACCCTGAATGAATCTGGTTCTGAACGAGAACATGTTGTTTGATAAATACTCTGAATCAAATGAGTAATCTATTATTCCAACCTTTTGCATAGATGTTTTTTAGTTTGATATATGTATATATATTTTTTTTCAAAATTAGTTTCTTTACACAATCTTTTTTATTTAAACGTTAACATATATTAAAGAAACCGAAGAAACATTACATGATATCACTTCTTGCTATGGAAGTCATTTTAACAAAAAAGTTATCAACCCAAATAAAATTTACAGGCGAATCATAAGCATCTTTTGATACATAATACTAATTGTATAGTGAGATGTGGACCACTATACCTTGTTTTAAGGATTGTTTGCTTTTTTATGTCGCATAGACATTGTTTTCTCAAATATTGTGTTGCACATTTTTAAACAACCAATGACGTTGCTTGGATATTATGCTATATACTTAAGTCGTTCAATATATTCTTTATGGTTTAGACGAAAATGAATACAGACACATAAATTTGTTGAATTTTTGGGCTTTTTTAAAGAAATTTTTGATTTTACCAAAAAAAAAAAGGATTCCAGTCGAGTAGAACCGAATTACCTAAATCGGACCTGAGAACCGAACCTGAACCAAAACACGCTCTTCAGTCCGGTTCTTGGTTTCTAAAATATGCATTTTTTTATTCTCGGTTGGTTTCGTTCGGTTCCATAACCGAACTTATCCCTACACAGATGTTATAAGATGTTATAAAATAAAAGGAAAAAATGATTATGATAACTAATAGAATGCATATATAGTTAACTGAAGTTGCTAAATTAATATTTTTATTCTTATTGCAACAAACAAATTATAATAAAATCGATATAAAATGAAGACTCTCAATGACAACTTTTGAAACTTTAGGCTGCTGAATCATTTTGCATGTTCTTGATGCTGAGCGATTCTCCTTTTAAAGGAATGATTAAGAGTGTAAAAAAAAGTTTATAAAACAATGGACTATGCTGACCGAATCAGTGTAAGGCCCATTAAGAGCTTATCAAACACCCCCTAACTCTTGTTAAGTCACCACACGCGAGGGTATTTTCGTCCTTTCAAGTTTGCACATGAGGATAAAATCGGCCATTGCAACATTATGACTCACAACTAAGAGCATGCACAATCGTAACACAAGTTAAACTTTAACACACTGCCACGTCAGCGCCACATCAGCTTTAACATTTTCACTTTAACTCACAAAAAAACACCCACAATCATAACTCAACCTTAACTCACTTTAACTCAACTTTTCAAATATTTTCAAATTCAACCCTAAACTAAAACTAATACTTCATTTATTAAAAACCATAACATTCATTTTTTAAATATATTACAATACGCAAAAAAAAAGTTACAACGAATATATATATATATATATATATATATATATATATATATATAGTGTAGTGTTCAATGCAGTACCAATTTTAGTTACAGTACTTTACAGTACCAATTTAAACCGTCAGATCATTTTATCAATGGATGAGATCAGTTGTGCCATTAGTGTAATTAATGTAATTAAAAGGAATGGTAGGTAATTTTTTTAAAATGCCTTAGGGGCATTATAGGAATTACAAAATTTTATTTTTCAAAAACTGTTCCAAACTTTTAGGAGTTACGTAGTATTATACAGTTAATTCAATATTTGTTTCTCTCCCACGTATCTCTCACTCAAACCCTAATTCATCTTTTTCAGCCACCACAACATTCTCCAGCAACCAAAAAAAATTACCGTTGTAGATCTGGCGTCTAATTTGATTTGTAAGTTTTCATGAACCGCTCTTATCACAAAAGCCGCTCTTATCACAATTCCATGTCTGACATATTAATCACTTGAAATAAAACGCTAGTGGTGGCTGTCAAAGATGGCAAGCGTTTCTATACAAGGAAGAAGAACCGTTGCTTGATTCGACCTCTTACTGATTTAAGGTTTGTATTAATTTTTATAATGAATCGAATTTATATAAACTGCCTATGATATTTGTGATTTTCTTTATAATACTGTTGGGTTGAAAATGTTGGGAAGGCAAGGGGTTGATGGAATAATTTTGCTATACGGCCTCGTTTTGAAAGGGAATCAAACCATGTCGATGGACTTTAAATACAATTGGTTGTTAACTTTGTTTATATAGTAAATAAAATATATGCTACTCTAAAATCATATACGAGTATGTAATGATATTAGATTATTAAGATACACACGTTTTTTTAATCTTCAACCACCCATCGTTTTATTTTTTGTGGTGGTGCTTTTTCTATATTATATAATCTGTCTATGATAATGAACAAGATATGGTATTTAAGTGGGATGACATATATGTTTATAGATGGTTGTTGCTAGCATTTTATTAAGTTCAGTGTGTAAGCTTAACAGTAAAAACGATCTATCTTTGATGGTAAAAGCTTTGTTAGATGAAAGAAGTTTTTTGAGGGTATATTGTTTCAGGTATGTTCTTCTAGTTGCTACGGTTTAAAATTGCATTAGCTATTATTAATATGATTAAATATTAAATTTTTATTTTTTGGTTTCGAAACAAGTATTGTGTTTTTGGTGCTTTATAAATACACCTTTGATTGAAGTTTATGTGGCCACAGGAAACATACATGTTTTTGGAATGCGTGCACCTATGTTCTAATAAATTTGATGAATTGGACAATAAAGTGAAGAGTGCACACATGTTTTGGAAGGCGTGCACAACGTGGACACACAAACATACATGTGTTTGGAAGGCGTACGCATATTTTCTAATAAATTTGATAAGAAAGCCCCGCGTGCGCATACATTTTTGAAAAGCATGCACATATGTTTTAAGGAATTTGATGAGAAATTGAAGAGTGCACACATGTTTATGGCGTCCACATTTATATTTAGCAAGATACTTGTGCATGTATTGTATTTTATTTGGTATTGAGTTTTGTGTACACTATTTATGTTCTTTGTTTGTTATTTAATTTATAGAGGTTACATGTATATGTTTTTGTTTTTAGTCATAAATATCGAAGATCAAACAATATACACTAGAAACATATATGCAACTAACATTTTATGTAAAACAAGTTTGATGTCTAAATACTTATACACAAGAAATATATGTAAATAAACAAATAAAAAAAATAAAAAAATAAAAAAAAATCCTATGCATCTCAGTTTACCGAAAACATGTAAAAAAAAAAAAAAAAAAAAAAAAAAAAAAAATCCTAAAATTAAGGGAATTAAAAAACGTTTTTTAATTAATAAATTCTAAAAAAAAAACTAAAAGGTGTGTTTGACAATTATACCCTTTCAATTAAACAAAATTATTTAATAGTGCTAAATTCTTATTGGTCAAATTGGTACTGTAAAGTACTGCATCTAATATTAGTACTGCATATAACGCGCCCCTATATATATATATATATATATATATATATATATATATATATATATATATATATATATATATATATATATATATATATATATATATATATATATATATATTACGAAATTAAAAAAAAAACATTAAAAAAAACTGCTTTTACAACTATAGGGACTAAACTGTAACCACCACATACCACAGGGACTAAACTGCAAATTGGAACTTGCATCATCTTCCGCATCGTGTAAACCTGTACACACACTAAACACACACACACACTGAAAACGCACACACACAGAGTTAAAACACACACAAACACACACAAGAACACACATCTTTCAATCATGAGGGGCCAAAAGTGTCAATTTTTTTTTTTTTTTTTTTTTTTTTTTTTTTTACATTTCTCACCTTAACGCCACATTACAGCCTTAACGATCCGCGTTAACGCGGCCTTAACGCCAACCCATGCAAGGGCTAATGCCCATTAACGCACGTTAAACGTGCTTTAACGCCAAGAATTGCGTTACCACTGCGTTTGCTCTAACAACTAAACTAACTTCAATATTAATGGTGGGACCAGTAACATCAATCAAACTACCACTCTTTTTCTTCACCTTCGCATACAACCATTATCGTATCCACTACTGGCCACCTTCACAAACCCCAAAAGTAACACCCGAAAACGCTGAATTAACATTTATAACCACAATCAACACCCAACTCATTTGATAAACACCATGTCATTCGATAGACACCACCTCATTTTCATAAAATCAAACCCACAAACACCAACCCATCATCTTTCAACTTTATTAAAAGCATGGTATGTCTCGTAATTTTAGAGCCTTGTGTGATAATTAAACTATAGGCCTCTTAACTATAAAATAATCACGTCGCATAGAAAAATTATAAATATTACATTAAAGAAATAAAAAACATAAGTCGCTAGAACTGTTGGTAATTCAAAGACGAAACAAACAAACAAATCCAAACAAATGAACGTGGAAGCTTTATTCAAATACCAAACTAAATTACAAAACCAAATTCAAAGACAAATTGTAATTCAAAGGTATCAAACCCTAATTGAAAAGGTATCAACCACAAATTCAAAAGGTACAAACAAAACTAATGATATCAATCTCTATTTATAGAGTAATCTAACCGTCATAACAAGGTTTCCAAATTCGAATCAAACTTGAAAGACAAGTCACCCAATTTACCAAAGTTACCAAACAACCCTTAGAGTTTAAGTCAATTTCTAACAAGAAACATACTCGGTATTTAAAAAACAGTGGCCTCTAAATCTATGACACTAATTTTATGGAATCTCCTTGGAAAATTCTATACGATACGATATGCTTCACAAAATTCACATATTATTTTGGTAAACACAGACTAATATTACATTTGGTTGTTTCGTGGAGTCTGGTGGGTACGTGTGGTGTAGAAGGTGAGTGGATTTGTGGATAGAAGATGTTGTAATTGTTTATTTTTAATCCATTTTGGGTTTAAAATGTTGATGATGATGACCAATTTGTTACTAAAAATACCCACAGCCCAAATTTGCCACTGGCACCACCTGTAATGACACCGCCAACTGTTGAATTCTCAAAATTCATGATTTACATAACTTCCCATTTTTTTGTTTGAATAAATATTATAGACATAGACATTAATGGTGAGAGGTGGTTTTTTGATAGGTTTGCTTGGTGGAAAGGTGATTAGATGATGGAGATAGAGAAGGGAAGAAGATGTAGAGAGAGGATAAGAAAGTGAGAAAAGACATATATGTGTGGTGGAAATGAGTTGACAAAGTTAGTTTTAGAGTATTACTATGTCCTCGTACATGATATTCCAACTCTTCTTTCTACTCGCACGATTATATAACATGTGTCATTCATTATTTCTCACTCTAAATTTAGTTCATTGATTTTTACACTTGTCAAAATCATGTAAATAAGAAGATTTGTAGACACATATAGTAGGAAAAATATCATTTTTCCTTAGTTTTATTATTATTTTTTTTAGTGTAAAATACTTCGTTCGTTCTTGAATTTGTACCCAAACCACTAGTTGAGTCATTCGGAAAATTTAAAGTCACCCTCAAGGTCCTTTTGACAGCTATCTCTCAATCAACATCCGTTAAGTCCCACATGAGCCTTGCACATGAGGGCAAAATGGGCAAAATGGTACGACTAGTGTTGACTACGACGGGATGAGCTGGCTGACGTAGACGCGTGACGTGGCAGAATTGAAAATAATTAAAATTCCTTTGGCAAGGTTCGAACTCGAGTCACCACGTTTACAAAACCAACAGCTAACCACTGGACCAAGCGTCCTTTGTAATTAGTAATTGTTTATTTTTTGTTTTCTTTTATCCAATTATTTGGGTTGAAATAATTAAAATTTCATTGGCAAGGCTCAAACTCAGCACACAACGTTTACAAAACTAACACATTACAAGTGGACCAATGCTCCAATGGTGTTAACCATCATTTCTTCTAATAAACAAGTGGTTTGACTTGTTGAAAATTATTGCAGAGGCAACTGTCACAAGTGGTTGCCTCGCAGAGGGTGGGGTTTTTTTTTTTTCATTCCCAAAAAGGCCACTAATATCGCTGCAAACATGCAGCGAATTTAAAACCATCCACGTGTCGTGCTTTTGTTAATCTAAAAACAAAAAAATGAAAAATAAATAAAACTCACATAAAGATTGCAGCAAATTAATACAATACTTGAGGGCCCACAAAAAAAAATATGTAATTCACATATATGTTGCAGCGAATTACAATATTTGAGAGACCACTTGAATAAAATAAATATATACAGTATATATGTAATTCACATATGTATTGCAGCGAATTACAAAAGTATGGGCCCACAACATTTTTTTTTTATTTAAAAAATAAAACTTACCAAAATCACCTTAAACATTTTATTATTTACAACTTTTTTATATAACAAACTTATTCGTCAAATATTTATCAAATATATAGCGAATTCGTTAATAAAAAAATACTGTTGCGAAGAGCTCTGGATTACGAACAAAACGAGCCCAATATTGATATGCTTTTGATGAACGTGCGATTTTATAAAAAATGTTAAAGTTTGATAAATAAGTTTAGGGTGGTTTTGGTAAGTTTTATTTTTTAATTTGAAAAAAGTTGTAATGTATATATTTATCAAAATTTAACTTTTTTTTTATAAAATCGTACGTGTATCAAAAGCATATTAATATTGGTTTCATTTTGTTCGTAATTTAGAGCTCTTCGCAACGGTATTTTTTCATTAACGAATTCGCTCTATATTTGTTAAATATTTGACGAATAAAGTTTGTTATATAAAAAAGTTGTAAATATTAAAAAGTTTAGGGAGTTTTTCGGTAAGTTTTATTTTTTTAATTTCAAAAGTTGTTGATCGCTGCAAGTTTGATGTGAATTGCATTTTTTTTTATTGTAGTGGGCCTAGAATACCGGAGAGAGAAACAAATCACTGCAAGTGAGAAGCGAATTACTTCTTTTTTTTATTTTTTAGATTTAAAATTAACGAGAGCACGACACGTGGAAGTATTGTATTTCGCTGCAAGATTGCAGCGAGTTTATTGGCCTTCTAGGGAACACAAAAAAAACCAACCCTCTGCGAGGCAACCTGCTTTAACAGGTGCCTCTGCAGTAATTTTCGCAATCTTTTATCCAATTTATATATCTCGTCATCTTCATCTTTTCAAATAAATACCCACTTATTAATACACACACAATTTTCAACCTTTTGTTTCACTTTTTTGTTGATTTCGTCAAATAAATGGCTAGACAAAATAAATAAATAAAAGCAACAGCAGATCTACCCCCGCTTGATCATCTCACTTTAGTTTGAAGTTCCAACCAAATAATTAACTAATGTATTTTTATTGTTTGTTTCACTTGTTGCATTACTTAGTTGATCTGCTTGAAATATGATCTACTGTAATTAGATATATCAAATCATGATGTATTTATCAATGATATACAACATATATATGTTAAATCTGTTAAACATGTTAGCTAATGGGTCATCTGGTATTCCTACCCGTGTGCAAGGGTTTTGTTCTAAGCAGAGAAGGTTTAGGGTTTATAGAGAATAATAAAGGAGGAAATCGATTGCAAGTAGTTTAAACGAAGTGGATCGGATGATGCATTCGACATTTTCGAGTGCTGCGAATTCATTGTCTCAGTTGTATTCTTGGGCCCTCAATCATCAGAAGCTTTCCTTCATTTTCGTTGTGCGTATTTATAAGTGGGTATTTATATAAGTGGGTATTTTTTCTGAAAAGATGAAGATGAAGATAACGAGACATATGTTTGGAAAAAAGAATAAGAGAAACAATGGTTAACACCATTGGAGCCTTGGTCCAGTGGTAACGTGTTGGTTTGCTAAACGTTGTTATCCGAGTTTGAGTCTTGCCAATTGAACTTTAATTATTTTCACCCCAAACAATTGGATAAAAGAATAAAAGAAACAATGGTAACCTTGCCAAGGGAATTTTAATTATTTTCAATTTTGCCACGTCAGCCAGCTCATCCTAGTCAACGCCAATTGTACCAAAATAATTATTAAAAAAAGAGATGAAAAGACCATTTTGCCCTCATGTCCAAGGCACATGGGGGACTTAACGGATGTTGACAGACGGATAAGGGCCAAAAGGACCTTGGGTGATGCAAAACGTGAACAGTAGGGACCGTGGGTGACTTTAAATATTCTGAATGACTCAGCTAGCGGTTTGGGTACAGGTTTAGGGATAAATGGTGCATTTTACTCTTGTTTTTATAATAAGTTACACCGTTCGTCCTTGTGAGAAAAGACCAAACAACCTCACATGGTCATCACATGTTGCCGTATAACGAGAGTTAGTATGCGTCGTTAGAGCGAAGGACCAAGGGTATATAATGTTTTGTATTTAAGGACGAACGACGCATATGTTTGGGTCAGATGACGAAACTCATCGGTCAACATAAACCACAAGGACGAACAGTGTAGTTTACTCTAAAATTAATAAGTACTTAATTGATAGACTTTATAATTTTTATTAAAAACAACATATGTTGTTGTTATTTGTAAATATTGTTTATAAATTTTAAAATAAAAACTCGAAATACTGTGATATGTAAATACATACATGAGATTGTACATGTACACATGACTAAGTTTATTACTCTTTATGAGATTAGGTGATGTCCGTATATATTTATTTTTTTATTCACGTTCAATAAATTCATATAAATCATCTTTATAAGTTTAACCCCCGCGTACACGTGTTTAATAATTAAATATGGCTAGAATTATTAGTAACATGGATATAAATATCTAAATAAAGGCACGACCCAGTGGGTTACTGTGAGATTAAAATAAATACACGAGATTATTGATAAGCAACGACGTATGTAATTCATCTTTAAAGTTTAAATAAGGATATCATGAAAAACAACTTTTCAATAGGAAAATGAAAAAAAAAATTACTAATTTTGCAGACATATTTCACCAAATACCCATTTTTTATTCTAAAAGCCAAACTACCCATGAAACTAGAAAGATCTTGTTAGTTTTTTTTTTTTTTTTTTTTTTTTTTTTTTTTAAATCGCAAGGTTACAAATTAGCAAGGTCTTGCGATTTTTTTTTTAGATAATTAGCAAGATGTACCTTATCACTAAATAAATTTACATTCTTAATGAATTGTATTATTAAAATTAGATAATATACAATTTTTATGCACAAATAATTAAAATTTAGATATATTATGACATATGTTAAAACAAATTTTTTTAAGATTTATGTCATAGCCCTGTGCGAGCACGTTAATTATCTATAGAGAAAATAGCCACTAATTTATATATTATTATGAAAAAACCGGGTCAGCAATAACTAACATCCGTCGTTGTTATGCGAAGACTAATATTAAATAATAGACTAACATTAAGTATAAGTTACATCAGGTGTCAATATCTTTAGCAAACGATATACGATTCTAATAGGCATATATGGTCCTTTTAGTTAATGATGTGTAGGGTCCTATGTCCTAGTAATATGCTTGAAGGTGTAAATGCTTGACGGTGTCAATATCTTTAGCAAACGATATGTGGTTGTAATATGCTTGAAGGTGTGAACGAGGGAACTGGTAAAAGAGCAAAATTCGTGAATAGACAAATTTATACTTTTTTTTTTTGAAAAGTCAAGGCTATATTAAAAACACCCCAACTATAAGGGGAAAGGAAAGAACACGATCTGCTTCCAAGATAGAAGCTAATAAGATACAAGAAGGCTTAATAGATAAAGATGCCGCTAAACTTTCTAAAAAATGCGTCCAAGTTAATGAAATTTCATTTTATTCACTTGGGTTACTAAAGTTATGAAAAAAAACATTTGAGTCACTAAACTTACAAAAAACATACACATCACCGAACTTGAAAATGAAACATTTATGTTCCTTAACATATCAAAAAATATGCGTTCAAGTCACTCCGATTAACATTGAAATTATAGAAGAATATTCTTCCTAATTGCTCAGTAAACAAGTGAACAAAATGTAAGTTCGTTACATTAAGCGCATTTTATTGAAATGCAAAATACGAAAATATTTTTATATTTTTATCATATTTCATATATATCGAGTTTACAGAAAGCATTGTACATAATGAATACGGTTAATAAACTATCCTTGCATTTAATATTCTTCATTAAAAAAAAAGGAAAAAAAAAAAAAAGGTAATCGTAGTTAAATAAAAAAAAACCCACGCATTTTCGCACCTCATTTCATGTCACGGCTAGAGTTAACGCCTTGGTCTATTTCGCAATGTGGAGGTCACGCCTCACGCCTTAGCAACGCATTGGCATTGCCATGGCGCGACTTTTAGAACCATGGGAATGGTTATGAATATGGGTATAGAAATGGGTTTCTAAACCCACCATCATAGGTGGGTATAGAAAATACTTATTTTTATGCGTTTCATACCCATTTTAAAAACCAAACAAGTGAACAACTATGTTGGGAATGAAAACATTCCTTTGTTTCCATACCTTCAAACCAAACAGGTCTTAATATAAGAAATAAGTTGAAACTTGCCTCTCTAAAGAACAGCATCATATGTAACTCTTATATCTCATTATAAAATTAAGAAACAAAAAACACTTTTAAATATAAATAAGTATATAATACTAGCAAAACATTAATCGGGTTTTCACCAGGAATAGGTGAAACCCACTGATGACCATCCCCAAGTTTTTGGTAAGATTCAAGCTTTGCTTCTTTAGGCTTGAACCCAATTGTGTTTCCATGTAAATTCTAACCACAAACCCATAAACATAACTTTAGTAGTGTTTGTTAAATAACATCAACCCATTTTGTTTTGAATTTGTCTATGGACATGTACTAAGAACTCCCCGCATGAAGGACTATTTGGAGACTTGTCTTCCACCATATACGAGAAGAATGTCATTCCTGTAATTGAAACTAATATCAGAAACTATAAAAATTGCAATGATTACGTGTAAAAACTGCTATTTAGATTCACAAATGTGTCCGTGCTGTATTATATTTTCTTTATCTTGTCTTTATAGAATGGTACTTTACAAATACTCAGAAAAGACGCAATCTTTATCGTTTCTAAGGAAGTTCCTGAGCTAAAGTTTCCTATGATATATGGCATTATGGGTTCACATGATTTTTTTTCTTTTTCTTTTTTTTTTTTTTTAATTTTAATTGAAGGGTTTTTTTTTTCTTCACTTTTTTAGCAAATAGTCAGGAAAGACCTTATTTTCAATTTTTCTTGGGAATCCCCAGTTTAATATCCCAGTTCAAAAAAGCAAATTAAAAATCTTGCAATTTTCATACGAAGACAGAACTACTAGATGTATATTATAAAACTCACCTGATGATTCTCCTTTCTTGCATAATTTTAGACTGCAATAAGTACAACGAGATTTAAAAAGGGATTACTTGTCGACAGTGGCTGAGCAAAGTGGACCGACCGAAACCGAACCGACCATATTTGGTTTGGTTTCGGTTCTATATACTAATGGTTTTTGGTTTCGGTTCGGTTCGGTTCGAGCCAAAACTGAGAAAAACACAACTAAACCATATAGACCGAACCGAACCGAGTCACTTCGGTTTGGTTCTCAGTTCATATTTTTCACAAAATCAGTTTCGGTTCGGTTCGGTTTGGTTTTGGACCAATGCTCAGCCCTCGACACAAACATTCTCATATACAGAGATAAACTAATCCGACTGATAAGATTATATACCACAGACATTACACACCGTAGGTAGTAACATCTTCCTATCTCATTTACAACCTCATTTAGCTTCTTTGACAAGGGTTTTTCATATTGCTTCAGTACCAACTGCATCGAAAAGTTTGAGTTAAACAGATGCCAACTTCGACCCATTTGCATTTATATATATGGGTCAATTTGGGTAGTATCACAAATGAATCAGTTCTGCTGACTTTTAAAAGCAGGCAAAACTGGAACGGGTCAAATGGCTCAGACAGGTTGAAAACTGCCGACAGACCCATTACTAGACCCGCGCCACTATAATGATACAAGTCAAGAAATACGAATATCAAGTGTACCTGACTGGGATTGAATCGGGATACACAAGCGGGATTGCTAATTTAACGGAAAGTGAGGTGACATAGTTGATCCAAAATGACAGGTCATCTATACGCCCATCACTTCGTAGTCCAATACTTTTAATCAAAGCTGAAATCAAGAAATAAAGGAGGTAAATTACCCGTTTGTATCTTAAGCAATATTTAACCAAAACCCACTACTTAGAATGCCTTTAATAAAGAAGAAAACAGACCGAGGGTGTATAGGGGCAACAACTTGAGTGCCTCAGGAAGAATTAGCTGTCCAGATAATGACACAGTTGCACAAAACATCCGATAACAATGTAGAATACTAATCCAAAGATCTGTCACCCGATCCCTCACTTGAGGTAATGGAGTAATAGGGATTTCATTAGCCGCTGCAACATACAAAAAAAGAATAAATCTTTATAGGTCTTACAAACAAAATACTCAATAAAGCAAAAGTGACATCCAAAATTAAACAGATTCAAATACCTTGCTTTAGAAAACAAGAAAACTGGGTGTCTAAATCAGCTGAGCGAAAAAGATTGCTCAGCATGCTTGTGCAAGGCAACGATAAAGTGGAGACACGTATTCTTCTTTGCCCATATACAGTAGTATAAAGAAGCGCACACTGGAAAGAACATTCGGTGCCATCTGTTAATTTATCATCATGTTTCAAAGTCACCATTATAGATTTGTCACAATCAACCTGCAAAATATCAGTTTCAATAAAAGTGATCTTATAAGATAGGAACTCAAGGCTAACAAATTAAAGTTCAGTATATACCGCAGGTAGGTCAACATCTGTGGGAATGCATCTACAGAAGTTTCCAGAGTAGTCTTGTACTTGAAGTCCCTAAAGAATCGAAGGGAAGAGACAACAAAATGAGAAACGGATAAGTATACCATATTTTGGAAAATATTATAAGAGGTGACCATTTTGACACATTTAGATATGAATGTGTCGAGGTTTACGCTTAGTTTTTAAGGGTAACATAAATAAAAAGTGTTAGAAGGAAACAGGACAAATTAGTCTAAACCATTTTATGTGAAACATTGAATCATTGTTGAAATAAGACCACCGTCTGTAATCATATTTGGCACATCAACTATATACCAAAAACTCAAATATCAATGATAAGAAATAAAGAAGTGTTCCGGGTCAAGCAGATCCAACCAATACCTACATTTACCCTAACTTATTTGACCCGATGCCCAACGACAGACCCGCCCAATTTGCCACATCAATGGATATGGTATGAAAGTTAAACTGAAGCATAAATCTTTTTAGGGCTCACCTGGCTACATCTAACACACATTACTGCTTCAAAACCTTGTGGTCTTGTGACATTCCATCGCAGATCATTGTAAAGTTTTACGGGATCCGAAAGTGCAGAGAAAGGGTGATAATAATAAACCTGAAAATAGGAGGGAATTTTATAAAAGCGAGTCTTAAAGAATGGCAACAAAACCAATCTAATTTGTTTGACAAAAAATAAGATTGCAATGACTACCTGTCCTCCAGTGGTTCGAGGGATAACAGAGATTGAAGCAATATCAACATAACTTTGGGTAGTGATGAACACATCGACAGAGACCTATAAAATATTTGTGATCACATAAACAATTTGGTAAGATAAAATCAAAATGGTTGAATCTCATCAAAGAGGTAGCAAAATGCAAATTAGATAAAGGTTCACCTGGTACTCTGCAAATTCAATTGCCAATGTCTTCGTAGTCTTGTCTACTGGTTGAAGTAATTTATGAGGTTCCTACGGTTTAAAAAAGAAAAAGCGATTTCAGATTAACTTCTTTCATCAACTTTACTACGTTAAACATGTAGATGCACTTTGGTGAGGCCATTATACATACTACGTGAATCCCATTTATAAGATCTTAGTACCATGCAGATATGATTCTAATATCAAAAGATTTAAAGGAAACGGGTCAAAAAGGTCAAATTTAGCCCAAAGTATCTTTTCATGCATAAGACCTACTTAATCATTATAGCAAACATTACATAACTATCGTAATAAGATAATTTTGTAATCGTATTTGACCCACTAACAGTATATATATAGACTTAAAATATAGGACAAAAAAGTGTTGGTCCAGCCCAACGCCAACCATTTTGGCCTGTTTGTTCAACCTGGTCATTAGTTGATATTACCTTCTCTCCTGCAGAAAGAGCCGCAATACCAACAGAAGGCAAGACTGAAACATAATAAAATGGGGTCAATATATGTTTCTACCTCAGACCTCTTAATAATAACACATGCTAAAAATATAAATAAGCTTGCCTGATTGAAATACCAAAAGCTTGCCTCCGGTACTCTTCATTGCCAAAAAAGCAGCCTAATTGACACATATGAAGCAATAGTCACATAGACTGCTAAGCTGATACTAAGTGGGCGTTTGGATGTGCGCTTTGACACAGATTATTTGATAAAAAAAAATATCAGAATAATGTTTAAAAATGGGACATGTGAGTGTTCGATGAATTCTGGTCGTTCAAAAAAAGATGATCTGAGAAGAAAAAGAAAATAGAGATGTCTTGTGAAATAAAGTGACAGTCTCTGAAATTAAGTTAATGGTAGGTATATAGGTAACTTCTTCTACCCTTAGACATGTAGTGCTCGCATGGGTACAAATGTACAATCAAACAGAGAAAAAATAGTACCTTCATCCCGGCATTAAAAGCAGAATCAGCAGTTTTATTATTCTCAAACATACTCGGGATACTCTCCAGCAAAAAATTTAGATGATCACGCCACTGTAATATCACAATGATGTGAAATACATTGGGAATCAGTTCCAAAGTCACACAAAACCCGATGACAATAATTTCTAAAATATGGTGAATAATCATGAGTTGGCAAGAACTGCCAAGAAGAGAGCTCCATCACGATTTCAAGGTAATGCATGTATTAACTTACCTCTGAAAGTTGAACAATAACATCAGTATGGAGAAGAGTGTAAACATCTTCAACATCAGGAACTATGAGCATCAATGGCTGCAACAACAAAACGCAAAAACTTGATCACAAACAGCAATATCATCTTGTAAGTTACTAAACTAGAGGTGGCTGTTTCGACCCATTTACTTATAAAAAGTCTGGTTATATTTTATTTCTAACAGGTAAAACTGGAAAGATGGAAATGGCAATCTAAAAGCAAACATGGTAAAAGTTGGACAAAGTTTTTTTTTTTACGCATACAATCTACAGCCTGCACCGTACCAAACATCTATAAACAATAATCTGCCATTATATATACCTGTTGCAATGCCCGTTTCAGATTGTAAAAATGGATGGTTGAGTCGAATGTGGCAATTCCCACCATTGTTCGAGGACCCTCCTGCAGCAACCATATTATTAGTTTGTTACTTCAAAAATTCTACGGCTAATTGTAAACATGAAACAGATCACTAATTACATACCAACTTTGAACCTATTGTCAGAGGACAAAATGTCAATAAGATTAAATATTTAAGGGGAGCCATGTGCCACCATGAGTACTAAAGGTGGCAATTGTGACAAGTTAGGAACATTTACTTTCAATTTTATATTATAATTGGAAATTTGAAATAATCTAATTGTTGTAGTCAAGTTAGGAACACTAATTAGTTATAAAAAAAGGTTTTAAAAACCTGGACAAAAACCAGGCCAATTTAGACCCATTATCCGACACAACTATTTTCACCTCTAACCACAATTAACATGAACTTACTGGAAGATCAGCAATGACTCGGCTGATAGCGCTGCAAGCTCCCGCTGTTGCACCAGTTTGCAAGGCATTCATTGATACATCAATGAGGAAAAAGAATACAGCAGGCATTGGCTCACGTACCTGGGAAAAATATAACAAAATATTATAAAGAAAGTATGAATGTTGAGAGAAGTGCAAAAAGAAGCTAGAGATCACACGAACCAGGAATTCCCTTGTGGCAACGAATTCAACTGTTCCTCTGCATAACTCAGGTCGTTCATCAGCGTCCCTTCGCCTGCCATCTGGACCTAGATTGCATTGATAGTCACGCGGAGTTTCATCCGTGAAGCCTGAAAAAGAGTAGAACGTAAGAAGACATATTGAACTAAACGTGGTGTATTCAACCCATTCACTTATAAGTCGGTTGGCATGGGTTACATTTTATTTCCAACAAGTCAATATACTAGTTGACATGCAGCAGTTCAAATAAGCACAGTATATCTTTTCATTGTCAATATCAATATATTCATAGGCGAAAAATTTGTTGTTACTGTATTCAAAGTCAGCTATTAGCATGTATGTCAAGTATATATTCTTAGAACTAAATTATGGCAAAAGGTAGAAAATAAGAGATATCAACACTCACCACAGAAGTTACAGACAAAACGTCTTCCCTGATCCACAAACTTCATGAACGGATTGATGTAAACTTTGCAACGAGAACAACGAACAGGGCCACCTTCACCGAAATCCACTATCTGAAAAAATAGATTCACATTTACCATTTGGAAAACTTATTAGCCCCTCCCTCACAAAATTAGAGTCCATATCCGACTTTTTAAGATAAAAAATATTATACTTCAACTTCAAAATTTTCTATCATTCAATTAATATTTGAGTTGAAACTATATCAAATAGTCCATCTTGTCAAGACCCTTGAGGTAGCAAATGGGTACCCCTAAGACTTAAGGGCTATGCATTAATCATATTAAATATATATAGCCTTACTTGGATAGGTTCCTCTTCTGGATGAGGAAGGGCCAGGGGCTGGACCAACAGAGCCAATTGCATGCCAGACGTGGTCAAAAGATCAGAGGTGCAAGGAATCTGAAAGAGCAACAAAACAATCCGACAATAAAGTAAGCATAAAATCTCAACAAGAAAATTAGTTGAAGAAATACGCACATTACCTGATTAATGGTGCTCCTCATGTACCGGGGACTGCAATTTCCAGTATCCCTTACAATAAATTCAGTAGTAGCAGGCTTCAATATAGAATAATAACATATCAGAATGTACATAAGATCCATACAAATACTTGCATAATAGAAGCCAAGAACCATAAACAGTATAAATTAGAGATGGAAAGTTTGGCTTTATATGTTTATGAATAGCATCAAAGTTAACGGGTCAGATCTCGGAAAATGTATTTTGATACATAAATCTCCTAAATGATTCTATTCAGAAGATCATTTATTTATTTAATATACTTTTCTTAGATCATATTTGACAAACTAATTATATATTAAAAATCCATTCAGCTGCCTGAACCGCCAATCATTCCAACTCTAAGTAAACACAATAACGTAAACTGTGAACAAAAAATAGGTGAATACCGGTGGAGGATTCGCCTGGTTACCCTGGCGGGTTTCATGTAAAAGGACAGATGATGTAGGACCAGGGCGTGGGATTTGGTTAGGATCAATCTTTGATGGTCCTGAAACTGCATTTCCACTGGGACCCATTGCAGGCGATATAGTAGCCATTGATTGTTGGTTAGGAAGAGGTGGCGGCATGCCATACATCCTTGGTGGTTGACCCGGACCAGGGATTGGAGGAGGTGGCACATTCTGTATATATTTATGCAACAAGAACATATTTAGAATCTTTGATTAAACTCGTACTGCAAATACATATGTTAATATGTATATTGTAACTAACTTATCACCGTTATCAGGTGCAAAGTTTTGCGGGTCACATTAGTATCTAAGTTAGAGATAAATATGGATCCTAATCCATAAGTTTTATAATGATATGGTTGAGGGGTTGAGTATTTTAAATAATCTAAAGCTTCTACTCAAATATGGGGGATTAAGCATCTTAAATAGCCAGAATCTGTAATAAAACGTGATAGCATTTTAATAGTGTTTGGAAGTTGCATTTTGAAAGTAAACTGTTCTGATGTGCATTTTGAAACAGCTCGTATGATCTTAAGTACCCAAAATCTGTAATAAACACGCTGCATGAGATAGCGTTTGGATGTCTATATCACTTATATCTTCGTGAGTGTACTATTTAAGTGAAAATTTTAACGTGTCATATCAGTATGTAAGATAGAGAAAGCAAATGGTTCATAATCCACAATAGCTTCAAAAGCTGAAATGCAAACTACTTGATCTAAAGCTTCTGTAATTAATGTTCTGATCGAGGGGTTGAGTTTAATCTAAAGCTCTACGCAAATTTCTGTTCTGATAGAGGAATTAGGTATCTTACATAATCTGAAGCTTCTACGCATATTTCTAGTCGGACCGAGGAATTAGGTATCTCATATAATCTAAACCTTGTACGCATATTTCACTTATGATCGAGGGATTAAGTATCTTAACAATCTAAAGCTACTACTCACATTTCTGTTTTAATCGAGGGATTAGTTATCTCAAATAACCAGAATCCTTATTAAAATATGAAAGCATTTCGAGCGTCTGGATGTTCATTATGAAAGTAAACTGTTCGGATGTGCATAAAACGCGATACATGAAATAGCGTTTCTGCTTAAAAGTTGCAATAATGACTTTGAATGGTATGGAGTGCTGGCAATTCGTGAGTATTTAGAAACTTAATATATAAACTAAGGGCACATTCGTAATTCTACCCTACTTGTTACTAACCATTTCCAAAACTAACCACTTCGACTTCACATGCTCGGTTTTATTCAAATATACATAACAAAGTCAAACATCAAAAAAAACTGGTCGTGATTGCACTAAACATCGGCGGTCCAGAACCCGGCTGCATCCCCCCTCTCGGCCCTCTCATCTGATTCTCACTCCCAATCCCACCTCCCAAAAACGACGACATAGTTTGTTGAGGCGGCGGACGTCCCGTCACTCCAACACCACCATTCGGCAGTCCACGCGGCGACCCATTAATTGCAACCTAATATGAGAGATTGATGTTTGCCATTGATAATGGTGTTTCGCACTCAGTGTGTGTGAATAAAATGAAATATAAGGGTTGTTTGGGAACAAGTTTAAGTCTTGAAAATGTTTAATTTACACGTTAGCATCATTTTGTTAAGAGTAGATTTCTATGGGTCCCCAAAATGACAAAATATGTCATGATTGGTATCCGGATCACGTGGCGGACCCATGATCTATATTACATATAAAGATTGTATATATAAAGATTGTATGGTCAAACTTTCAAAAATGAAATCTTGAAAGTTAAAGGTGAGAAAAATTTATAAATATGTTCTTGTTGCATAAATATATACAGAATGTGCCATCTCCAATCCCTGGTCCGGGTCAACCACCAAGGATGTATGGCATGCCGCCACCTCTTCCTAACCAACAATCAATGGCTACTATATCGCCTGCAATGGGTCCCAGTGGAAATGCAGTTTCAGGACCATCAAAGATTGATCCTAACCAAATCCCACGCCCTGGTCCAACATCGTCTGTCCTTTTACATGAAACTCGACAGGGTAACCAGGCCAATCCTCCACCGGTATTCATCATTACTCTTCTTAAATATCCTTGTTATTCACAGTTTATGGAATAGTGTTTACTTTATAGTTGGAAAGGTTGGCGGGCTGTCAGGTTGAATGTGTTAGTTTGTCAAATACGATTTTAGAAACTATATTAAATAATTAATTGAGATTTTGAATGGAATTATCTAGTAGGTTTATGTATCAAAAATACACTCTCCTGAATCCTGACGTGTTAACTTTGAAGCTATTCATAGTTGTATGGGTCAAACTTTCCATCTCTAGTTTATAGTGACCATGGTTCTCAGCTCCTATTATGAAAGTATTTGTACTAATCTTATGTATATCCTGATATGTTGTTTTAAATTGAAGCCTGAGACAACCGAATTTATTGTAAGGGATACTGGAAATTGCAGTCCCCGGTACATGAGGAGCACCATTAATCAGGTTACGTGGGTATTCTTTCAACTACTTCTCTTGTGGAAATTTTATGCTTACTTAATTGTTGGATTTTTTTGTTGCTCTTTCAGATTCCTTGCACCTCTGATCTTTTGACCACGTCTGGCATGCAATTGGCACTGTTGGTCCAGCCCCTGGCCCTTCCTCATCCAGAAGAGGAACCTATCCAAGTAAGGCTAGATATACTAACTAAGGTTACTATATAGCCCTTAAGTCTTAGGGGTACTTATTTGCTACCTCAATGGTCTTGACAAGATGGACTATTTGGTATAGTTTCACTCAAATATTAATTGAATGATAGAAAATTTCAAAGTTGAATACAGAAGTTTTTCATATGGTAAATCTGAATTTGTTTTTTCAGATAGTGGATTTTGGCGAAGGTGGCCCTGTTCGTTGTTCTCGTTGCAAAGGTTACATCAATCCGTTCATGAAGTTTGTGGATCAGGGAAGACGTTTTGTCTGTAACTTCTGTGGTGAGTTTTGATATCTCTTATTTTCTACCTTTTGCCATAATTTAGTTCTAAGAATATATACTGATTATAAAAAATCTCATTGTATACTTGACATACATGCTAATAGCTGACTTTGTATACAGTAACAATACAAAATTTTCGCCTATAAATATATTGATATTGACAATAAAAACATATACTGTGCTGATTTGAACTGCTGCATGTCAACTAGTATATTGACTTATTGTAAATAAAATGTAACCCATGTCAACCGACTTATAAGTGAATGGGTTGAATACACCACTTTTAGTTCAATATGTCTTCTTACGTTCTACTCTTTTGCAGGCTTCACGGATGAAACTCCGCGTGACTATCAATGCAATCTAGGTCCAGATGGCAGGCGAAGGGACGCTGATGAACGACCTGAGTTATGCAGAGGAACAGTTGAATTTGTTGCCACAAGGGAATTCCTGGTTCGTGTGATCTCTAGCTTCTTTTTGCACTTCTCTCAACATTCATACTTTCTTTATAATATTTTTATATATTTTTCCCAGGTACGTGAGCCAATGCCTGCTGTATTCTTTTTTCTCATTGATGTATCAATGAATGCCTTGCAAACTGGTGCAACAGCGGGAGCTTGCAGCGCTATCAGCCGAGTCATTGCTGATCTTCCAGTAAGTTCATGTTAATTGTGGCTAGAGATGAAAATAGTTCGGTCCAATAATGGGTCTAAATTGGCATAATCTTAGATATGGGTCGGGTTATTGACCTGGTTTTTAAAACCTTTTTTTATAAATAATTAGTGTTCCTAACTTGATTACAACAATTAGATTATTTCAAATTTCCAATTATAATATAATTGAAAGTAAATATTTCTAACTTGATCACAATTGCCACCTTTAGTACTCGTGGTGGCACATGGCTCCCCTTAAATATTTAATCTTATTGACGTTTAACCTCTGACAATAGGTTCGAAATTGGTATGTAAGTAGTGATCTGTTTCATATTTACAATTAGCTGTAGACTTTTTGAAGTAACAAACTAATAATATGGTTGCTGCAGGAGGGTCCTCGAACAATGGTGGGAATTGCCACATTTGACTCAACCATCCATTTTTACAATCTGAAACGGGCATTGCAACAGGTATATATAATGGCAGATTATTGTTTATAGATTTTTGGTACGGTGCAGCCGTGCAGGCTGTAGATTGTATGCGTAAAAAAAAACTTTGTCCAACTTTCACCATGTTTGCTTTTGGATTGCCATTTCAATCTTTCCAGTTTTACCTGTTAGAAATAAAATATAACCAGAATTGACCCATTTATAAGTAAATGGGTCGAAACAGCCACCTCTAGTTTAGTAACTTACAAGATGATATTGCTGTTTGTGATCAAGTTTTTGTGTTTTGTTGTTGCAGCCATTGATGCTCATAGTTCCTGACGTTGAAGATGTTTACATTCCTCTCCAAACTGATGTTATTGTTCAACTTTCCGAGGTAAGTTATTTCATGCATTACCTTCAAATTGTGATGGGGCTCTTTTCTTGGCAGTTCTTGCCAACTCGTGATCCAGTTTTATGTGACTTTGGAACTGATTCCCAACGTATATCACATCATTGTGATGTTACAGTGTCATGATCATCTAAACTTTTTGCTGGAGAGCATCCCGAGTATGTTTGAGAGTAATAAAACTGCTGATTCTGCTTTTGGTGCCGGGATGAAGGTATTAATTTTTCTCTGTTTGATTGTACATTTGTACCCGCGCAAGCACAGCGTGTCTAAGGGTAGAAGAAGTTACCTATATACCTACCAATAACCAAATCTCAGAGACCGTCACTTTATTTCACAAGACATCTCTATTTTCTTTTTCTTCTCAGATCATCTTTTTTTGGTCATCCCGTTTAATGATTTTTTGAACGACCAGAATTCATCGAACACTCACATGTCCCATTTTTAAACAGGCTAATGCCTGTTCTTTATTCTGATATATATATTTTTTTATCAAATAATCTGTGTCAAAGCGCACATCCAAACGCCCACTTAGTATCAGCTTAGCAGTCTATGTGACTATTGCTTCATATGTGTCAATTAGGCTGCTTTTTTGGCAATGAAGAGTACCGGAGGCAAGCTTTTGGTAGAAACATATATTGACCCCATTTATTATGTCTCAGTCTTGCCTTCTGTTGGTATTGCGGCTCTTTCTGCTAGAGAGGCTGAAGGAAGAACTAATATCTCTGCAGGAGAGAAGGTAATATCAACTAATGACCAGGTTGAACAAACAGGCCAAAATGGTTGGCGTTGGGCAGCTGGACCAACACTTTTTTGTCCTATATTTTAAGTCTATATATATACTGTTAGTGGGTCAAATACGATTACAAAATTATCTTATTACAATAGTTATGTAATGTTTGCTATAATGATTAAGTAGGTCTTATGCATGAAAAAGATACTTTGGGCTAAATTTGACCTTTTTGACCCGTTTCCTTTAAATCTTTTGATATTAGAATCATATATGCATGGTACTAAGATCTTATAAATGGGATTCACGTAGTATGTATAATGGCCTCACCAAAGTGCATCTACATGTTTAACGTAGTAAAGTTGATGAAAGAAGTTAATCTGAAATCGCTTTTTCTTTTTTAAACCGCAGGAACCCATAAATTACTTCAACCAGTAGACAAGACTATGAAGACATTGGCAATTGAATTTGCAGAGTACCAGTTGAACCTTTATCTAATTTGCATTTTGCTACCTCTTTGATGAGATTCAACCATTTTGATTTTATCTTACCAAATTGTTTATGCGACCACAAATATTTTATAGGTCTCTGTCGATGTGTTCATCACTACCCAAAGTTATGTTGATATTGCTTCAATCTCTGTTATCCCTCGAACCACTGGAGGACAGGTAGTCATTGCAATCTTATTTTCTGTCAAACAAATTAGATTGGTTTTGTTGCCATTCTTTAAGAGTCGCTTTTATAAAATTCCCTCCTATTTTCAGGTTTATTATTATCACCCTTTCTCTGCACTTTCGGATCCCGCAAAACTTTACAATGATCTGCGATGGAATGTCACAAGACCACAAGGTTTTGAAGCAGTAATGCGTATTAGATGTAGCCAGGTGAGCCCTAAAAAGATTTATGCTTCAGTTTAACTTTCATACCATATCCATTGATGTGGCAAATTGGGTGGGTCTGTCGGGTTGGGCATCGGGTCAAATCAGTTAGGGTAAATGTAGGTATTGGTTGGATCTGCTTGACCCGAAACATTCTTTATTTCTTATCATTGATATTTGAGTTTTTGGTATATAGTTGATGTGCCAAATATGATTATAGACAGTGTTCTTATTTCAACAATGATTCAATGTTTCACATAAAATGGTTTAGACTAATTTGTCCTGTTTCCTTCTAACACTTTTTATTTATGTTACCCTTAAAAACTAAGCGTAAACCTCGACACATTCATATCTAAATGTGTCAAAATGGTCACCTCTTATAATATTTTCCAAAATATGGTATACTTATCCGTTTCTCATTTTGTTGTCTCTTCCCTTCGATTCATTAGGGTCTTCAAGTACAAGACTACTCTGGAAACTTCTGTAAACGCATTCCCACAGATGTTGACCTACCTGCGGTATATACTGAACTTCAAATTTATAAGCCTTGAGTTCCTAGCTTATAAGATCACTTTTATTGAAACTAATATTTTGCTGGTTGATTGTGACAAATCTTTAATGGTGACTTTGAAACATGATGATAAATTAACAGATGGCACAGAATGTTCTTTCCAGTGTGCGCTTCTTTATACTACTGTATATGGGCAAAGAAGAATACGTGTCTCCACTTTATCGTTGCCTTGCACAAGCATGCTGAGCAATCTTTTTCGCTCAGCTGATTTAGACACCCAGTTTTCTTGTTTCCTAAAGCAAGGTATTTAAATTTGTTTAATTTTGGATTTCACTTTTGCTTTATTGAATACAATAAAGATTTATTCTTTTTTTGTGTGTTGCAGAGGCTAATGAAATCCCTATTACTCCATTACCTCAAGTGAGGGATCGGGTGACAGATCTTTGCATTAGTATACTTCATTCTTATCGGAAGTTTTGTGCAACTGTGTCATCATCTGGACAGCTAATTCTTCCTGAGGCACTCAAGTTGTTGCCTCTATACACTCTCGGTCTGTTTTCTTCTTTATTAAAGGCATTCTAAGTAGTGGGTTATCAGTAGTGGTGTCATCGGATACCGACCAAAACTAATAATCCAATCATTCTAAATCAGTTCAGTCGCAAACCATTCCTTGAAAGCGAGAGCCACTAAAGGTGGCAATTTCAGCGCATTCATTTATTACCAATAATTTGATTCAATGGGAATGTATCAAATGTGTTGGAAGTCGCCTTAAGGTTTTTTATAATGTATACAACCTCATAAATTACCTTCTATAAAAGATTAAGATAAATAATCTTGGTAATCTTGTTTTTTGTAATCATAATCAACTCTTTAACAATCTCTATAAGTTAAAAAAAGATTGGCAAAAAGTGTTTGTGGGTCATTTCAACCTGGCTCATGCTAAAGATGACCTGTTTTGACTTGTTTTTTTTTTTCACCTGGTCATCTTGCCAACTCTAGTGAAAATATAACGAATCCAAAGATTCTTTCGATTTGCCCACCCCCTAGATACCACTTAAATGTTTTGGTTTAATATTGCATAAGATACGCACAGGTAATTGACCTCCTTTATTTCTTGATTGCAGCTTTGATTAAAAGTATTGGACTACGAAGTGATGGGCGTATAGATGACAGGTCATTTTGGATCAACTATGTTACCTCACTTTCTGTTCAATTAGCAATCCCGCTTGTGTATCCCAGAATGATAAGTGTTCATGATATTGACTCAAAGGTTTAGAATAATCTCACTTAACAAAATGTTCAGATATTCAATTTCTACAACTTACACGTTTTTTTTTTTTGCATGTTTCATCTGTGGCTACAGGATACCGATGGATCCGTTATTCCCCCTCCTATACCACTCTCTAGTGAACATGTGAGCGATGACGGGATCTATCTTCTTGAAAACGGAGAGGACTGCTTAATTTACGTTGGAGGCTCTGTAGATCCTGATATAACACAAAAACTGTTTGGCGTTTCTTCTTTTAGTGAAATCCCCACTCAGGTACACTTGATATTTGTATCTCTTGTCTTGTATCATTATAGTGGCTTGGATTGACCTGGAACATTATTTTTATTCTAAGCAATAACCGACGTGGTAAATCTGATTAGGAAAACTATATTATAACACAGTTCAGGAGGTTATATGCATTATATACCTGTCGGCAACTTTCGACCTGTTTCAATTTTGGCTGCTTTTAAAACTTAGCAAAACTGACTCATTTGTGATTAATACTACCGAAATTCCTTCTAATTGCAAATGGGTTGAAGTTGACATCTGTATATGCTCATTGTCTCATTGCATAGATTTTGTGGGTTATAAGTCTGGTGTTTGCTAGAGTAACTCTTTCAGAAGGCCTATTTATTCATCAATCATCTGTTTAACTCAAACTTTTCGATACAGTTGGTACTGAAGCAATATGAAAACCCCTTGTCAAAGATGCTAAATGAGGTTGTAAATGAGATACGAAGCCAAAGATGTAACTACCTACGGTATGTAATGTCTGTGGTCTATAATCTTATCAGTCGGATTAGTTTATCTGTATATGAGAATGTTTGTGTTGACAAGTAATCCCTTTTTTAATCTCATTGTACTTATGGCAGGTTAAAATTATGCAAGAAAGGAGAACCATCGGGTGAGTTTTATAATATACGTCTAGTAGTTCTGTCTTCGTATGAAAATTGCAAGATTCAAGTTGATTCTTTTTTAAGAAAAAATTCCTTTCACATAAAGGCTGTTTGGTAATTTTAAACCGGGACTTCTCAAGAAACGTCGAGAATTAAAAACTTTCCTGACTATATGCTAAAAAAATGAAAAATCCCTCCAACAATTATAAAATAAAGAAAATCTTGTGAAACCCATAATGCCATATATCATAGGCAACTTTAGCTCAGGAACTTCCTTAGAAACGATAAAGATTGTGTCTTTTCTGAGTATTTGTAAAGTACCATTCTATAAAGACAAGATAAAGAAAATTAATTACAGTGAGGACGCATTTGTCAATCAAAGTTGCAGATTTTACACGGTAATCGTTTCAATTTCTATAGTTTCTGATATTAGTTGTTTCAATTCCACGAATGACATTCTTCTCGTTGCAATTAATTACAGGGTTGATGTTGTTTTAACAAACACTAGTACAATTCAGTTATGTTTATGGGTTTGTAGTTAGAATTTACATGGAGACACAGTTGAGTTCGAGCCTAAAGAAGCAAAAACGTGGGGATAGTCATCATTCGGTTTCACCTATTCCTTGTGAAAACTCGTGTAAAGTTTTGCTAGTATTATTTATGAAAGCGTAGCATAAACTGATAAAAAGAACGGCTGTGGTGTGGTTCTTGGTAATTGTTACTATTAAACACTGGTGGTTATACATATTTATATTTAGAAGTGTTTTTTGTTTCTTAATTTTATAATGAGATAAGATTTACATGTAATGCTGTTCTTTGGAGGGGAAAGTTTTAACTTATTTCTTATATTTATTGATTTTATGTGTGAGTATTTTTGGTTCGAGTTGTATTTTATTGCTAACAAGACTAGTGCATCTGAGATGAAAGGATTCGAACAGTTACAAGTTGACTATGCAAACAATAGTATTGCTTGATATACGTAAGAATGCAAGAATATAGTTGGTACTCCTCAAACTAGCTTTTTATAAAAGAATATAGTATGCTTAAACAAAATCACTAGTTTTTGTATTAAGTTTCTAACCAAAGTGCAAAACCAATATCATAGCCACATACGACACTACACATCATTGTCTAAAAGGACCATATGTAGATGCATATATCACAGCCACATAATACTCTAGATAAGAGTCGTTTGCTAAGGACATTGACTCGTGAAGTAAAATACATTTCATATTAGTCTATCACCTTTTGTATACATTCTATCTTCTAGTCTTTGCATGACAAGGATGGATGTCACTTATTGTTGACCTGGACTTTTCATAATACTAGTAATAAATTAATTAGAGGCTATTTTCCTATAGATACTAATGTTAAACTTTTGATTTACAATTCGAAATGCCCTTCTTATAGATACTATTATGGATTAATGTTCTCTACTTTTAAACAACAAACTTATTACTCCCTTGCTATCGTACTAACCTTTTTTTCTCTCTCTCTCGTAGATTAATTGTTACGAGTACTCTATTAGTGACTCATAACATGCAAATGGTTAATTGTTAACGTTGATTGCATAAATAAAAAACGATTGATATGATATATGTAATAAATTGCATAGACACATGAATAATCATGATTTTGAACCTTTAATTCATCATTTTATCTTGTGTGTTTGCTCCATAGCTAAATTCACAACTTGATAATTAGTGACCCATAACAGTCAAAAGGGTTTTTTTGGCGGTTGAAAAATATTGAATGGATTTACTGACAAATTTTATTTTTTAATGGTTTTTGTGACATTTGCCCGTTCTTTTATATTGTTGAATTATATATAATTATACATAAATACTTTTTTTTTTTTTTTTTTTTTTTATGTCTTGAGAAATATTTTTGTCACAGTATCATCTAAAGAATTGTGTTGGCATATTAGCAATGGGCAATAAAGTTTATAATTTGGTTGAACCTACTAGAGATCTTTGAAAAATCACGTCTAGCACTTATGGTTAGCTTCTTTATTAATTATGGCCATATATATTATGAATCTTTGTATGATGTATGTATAATTATCAAGTTTATTTGTTGCTCAGGTGCACGAATAGACAGTGATAGTATGCGCATATTAGATGCACTCAAGAGTGCGGGTGAGTTTCTAAAAGAAAATCCTTTTATTTAAGTTGTAAGGCTCAACAAGTTAAAAGGCTCAATAAGCCAAACCAATTGAAACGAGCTTTTAAAAATGAGTAAGGCTTATAGTCAGTCAACATTACTTAAATAACATATTAACACGCAAAAGATTGAAATATATGTGAATTTAATTTGATGTATGGTGATATGATTTTATAATAATAAGCTTCAACACCAATTAATTCGCCAAACAGCTTTACAAAAATATAAACTTCAACTTTCAACTTATAATATAAGCTACAGTTATAACTCCGGCCTTAGCTCCTCCTTAAACTCATTTCGCCAAACATACTCATAGCTACATACGACCCTACACATCATTGACTAAAAGGACCATATATAGTCTAAATAAGAGTAAGGAGTAAGGACATTGACTACTAAAGTAGAATGCCCTTCATATTAGTCTATCACTTTTGTATACATTCTATCTTTCTAGTCTTTGCATAACAACTATGGATAAAAGGACCTTATATATATGCATTATATGACCGCATAATACTCTAGATAAGAGTAAGGAGTAACGACATTGACTACCGAAGTAAAATGCACTTCATATTAGTCTATCACTTTTTGTATACATTCTATCTTTCTAGTCTTTGCATAACAACGATGGATAAAAGGACCTTACATATATGGATATTACGACCACATAATACTCTAGATAAGAGTAAATGGAAGTAAAATGCACTTCATATTAGTCTATCACTTTTTGTATACATTCTATCTTTCTAGTCTTTGCATAACAACGACGGATAAAAGGACCTTATGTATATGCATATTACGATCACATAATACTCTAGATAAGATTAAGGAGTAAGGACATTGAATATGGAAGTAAAATGCACTTCATATTAGTCTATCACTTTTTGTATACGTTCTATCTTTCTAGTCTTTGCATAACAACGATGGATGTGAGTTATTGTTGACCTTGACTATTCATAATAATAGATAAATGAGAGGCTATTTTTCCTATATTGATGGTAAACTTTCAATACAATTCGTAATGCCCTTCTTATAGTTACAATTATGGATTAATGGTCTCAAGTTTGAAATAACAAACGTGATTTGCACAAACTTAGTTTTGGTACATAATAATTTATATAATTTATGGTTTGTATATGTGTTACGTTCTGCTTATTCTCCTTGTACCTTGTTATGTGTAAATCTAAAGTACATATGTGCAAATCTAAAGACTAAAGTATATGTGTGTTCAGATCACCTCCCACTAAACCAAATAGTTGGATGGCCGAGACCCCCTTAAATAACGCATGACAAATTATAAAGTTATTCAAACTCAACTGCAATTATGTATAGTTTATATATAATAATGTGCATTAGTACACTACAAGGATAATGGGTTATAGTAATGACATGTCGTCGCAATAACCAATAAACACTTTTAGCGATAACACAAGTCGCCGCTAAAGGTATGTATTAAATAAAAAGAAATGATAAAAACTTTTAGTGACATGCATCATTTCTAGATCGGTAAGACTGTTGCCTACATTTTTCCCAGATTTTTCATGACCAAATTTCCAGTTTTTTCTTTCAAAAAACATACTAATCCCATTTGAAAATCTATTTACAGATTTGCATCAAACAAAACTAAAATAAAAAATAAAAAAAAATAAAAAAATAATAAAAATAAAAAAATCGAGAGAATTATCTGATTATGTACTTGTTATACTTCTATAAGAATTTTAACATCAAATAAGACAAGCTCTTTTAAGCCTTTTTTTCTACTTTCGCCCCAGGATCTGTACGAAGCACATAGTTTCACAGTTGATCACACATTCTGGATCATTTTGATCAATGCTTTTACCGGAACTGATTTGAAAACAAAAATAGAATACTTGTTTACAAAGCAATTAAAGTTGTACTATAGAGTTAAAGTATTCTCCAAATGGGACATTAATTTCTCAAGTAAAACAATCTTTGTGGAATAATATGACACCACCTAAAATTTAATTTCTAAGAATTGGAAAATAATTTATGAGAAAAGGGTAGCTCAAGTGTTGGTTGTATAGCTGCAAAACAGTTCCAGATCAGGGTTAAGATAATCAATGAAGGTACCGGATATTCACTTGAAATCGTGGTATCACTTTCCAATAGAAAACTATTCGACCCTATGCCTGGGTTACACGAATATCTCTATGGGATAAGACCAAGTGATGTTCTTGCTTTAGGCACAAACCAAGAACCAGATGCGTATAGAAGTGTTTAGGGTTTCGTGTTTAGTATTGTTAAACGTCTTTCCATGCAGAACGATGTGACCTCTATTTATAATAGAGAATACTCAAACCCTAGCCCATGGTATTATGTATAATTAACGGCCCATTAATTATAACATAATAGTTTCCATAATAATAGGGAACAGTGGTTATCAGTGGAAACGCTAGTAGTAGAATGCCATCAGCAGAATCACACTTTTAGTAGGATCTCGCTGTCAGCAGAATCCTATCAGCAGGATCAGCTGTCAGCAGAATCTTATCAGCTGATGCAATACATAACCACTATTGAGTCAGGGGATTCAGTGACCAAATGGGTGTATACTCCATACCTCCAAACCCATTACCAGGTGTGAATAGATCCCTCAAGTGCACTAAATTTTCCAACAATCCTCCCCAAATTTAGTTCACTACTTTTGCATGTAAATTCAAACAAAAACCAAAACAAGTGCATAAATGAAAATATCCTGAGGATTGAATTTCCACATTAGTACATATACTTTCAAATATTCGAGAATCAGGGTGTTCTAAAAATTGAACCCGTCAACCCATTTGAATACCTGATGATAAATACACACAAGTTTACAAACACTAAAATACTCTTGACACTATAAAAGCCATGTGTCCATATCCAATTAATAAATGTTGTAAAAGCTAAAAGTCCAAAAGCTTCCTGAAGCGGCAAAACTTCAACATTTACATAGGTGGTTCATCTTTAATTCATGCTCCTGCTTAGCACTTTTTCAAAGAAAATTAACCATTAAGAAGTGAAGACTTCATCCTCCTTTCAGCAGGTAACAAGCACAACCTTGGGATGTTTGTAATACATGTGCTTCAGTCCACTAAATGATCAGCTTTCCACATTGAACTCAGCTTCCAAGTTTCCTCAGAAGGGAGTTGGGTATCCTTGCATTCAGTGACTAAGTAGGACTTAAACCCATCCCTTTAGCAGACTTCAAAACCAAGTCTCTAGCCAAACCCTTCGTCAAGTGATCAGCTAAGTTTTGTTGAGATTTAACAAACACTATAGATACCACCCCATTCATGATAAGCTCACGAATCATGCTATGCCTAACACCTAAGTGTCTAGACTTCCCATTGTACATCTGGCTATAAGCCTTTGCCAATGTAGCAGCACTATCACAACGGATAGAAATAGGTGCCATAGGTTTAGACCACAATGGAATCTCAAGAAGCAAGTTTTTCAACCATTCAGCTTCTTTGCCAGCAGCAGCTAAAGCCACAAATTCAGATTCCATGGTTGAACTGGTAATGCAAGTTTGTTTCTTGGATGCCCAAGAAATTGCACCTCCACCAAGTAGGAATACCCAGCCACTAGTAGACGAATTGTCTTCAGTGTTACTGATCCAACTTGCATCAGTGTATCCTTCTAATACTGAAGGATAACCAGTATATGAGAGACTATAATCCATAGTTCTCTTCAAATACTTAAAGACCCTCTGAATTGCTTGCCAATGATGAGCACTAGGATTACTAGTATACCTGCTCAGTTTACCCACAGCAAAAGCAATATCAGGCCTTGTACAAGTCATGGCATACATCAAGCAGCCAATCACCCTAGAATATTCAAGTTGAGATACAGCTTTGCCAGTATTAGGCATTAGCTTCTCACTTGTATCCATAGGAGTACTCACAGGAGTACAATCAAAGTAATTAAATTTCTTTAACACCTTCTCAATGTAATGAGACTGTGAAATAGAAATTTTGTTACTTTCATGTTTAATCCTAATACCAAGGATAACATCTGCCTCCCCCATATCCTTCATGGAGAACTTTGATGACAAAAATTCTTTTGTAAGATCAACTTGATTTTGGTCAGTGCCAAAGATCAACATGTCATCAACATATAGACAAATGATGACTCCTTTACCAGATTCATCAAATTTGCTATATACACATTTGTCAGATTGATTAAGTAAATAACCACTAGACAAAACCACTTCATCAAACTTTTGATGCCATTGCTTAGGTGCCTGTTTTAGTCCATAAAGAGACTTAATCAGTTTACACACCTTGTTTTCATTGCCAGGCATGATGAAGCCCTGAGGTTGGTTCATGTAAACCTCCTCATCTAAATCACCATTCAAGAAAGCTGTCTTCACATCCATCTGATGAATAATCAGATTGTGAATTGATGCCAAAGCAATTAGCAATCTTATGGTACTGATACGTGCCACTGGAGCATAAGTATCAAAATAGTCTATTCCTGACTTTTGTTTAAAGCCTTGAATAACTAATCTTGCCTTGAACTTTTCAACAGTTCCATCTACCTTCATTTTCTTTTTGAAAATCCATTTGCTACCTAAAGGTTTGCAACCAGGTGGTAGATCAGTCAACACATAAGTGTTATTGCCCATGATGGAGTCCATCTCATCATTAATTGCTTCTTTCCAGAAAGCAACATCCTGGGACTTCATTGCTTCTTCAAATGTTTTGGGATCATCCTCCACAATGAAGCAATAGGAGTATTGGTCAGAGACCTCACTCCTTGTACCTTCAATTAAGTATAATTGAAACTCAGGTCCAAATGACTTTGGATTCCTAACCCTATTGCTCCTTCTGAGCTCAGGTTCAGGTTGTTGTTCCACAACCTCATCAGCAGGAACCTCATCAGTAGGAACCTCATCAGCAGGAACCTCATCAGTAGGAACCTCATCAGTAGGAACCTCTGAAACACCATTGTCATTGGTTCCATTTGGAATCCTTTGACTTGGTCTAGGGATAGATGAGAATCTGTTCTCATCAAAGATTGCATCCCTTGATTCAATTATTGAATTAATTGAAACAGACTCATTAGGTTCTATAACATAAAACCTATATGCCTTGGAATGCTCAGCATATCCAACAAAGATGCATTCAATGCCTCTTTCACCCAAAGTTTTCTGCTTTGGATCAGGGAGTCTTACAACAGCCCTACAACCCCATATCCTAAGATAATTAAGGTTAGGTTTCCTTTTAGTCCACAGTTCATAAGGGGTAACTTTGTTCCTTTTGTTGGGAACCCTATTTAATAAATAGCAAGCTGTTAACATAGCTTCACCCCAGAACCCTTGACTCAGCCCTGAATAGGACAACATGGAATTAACCATCTCCTTCAGCACCCTGTTCTTCCTTTCAGAAATACCATTTTGCTGAGGAGTATAAGGGGCAGTCGTTTCATGGATTATACCAACAGACTGAAAATACAGAGTATCTATGTACTCACCTCCCCTATCAGTCCTTAATCTTTTGATTAGAGACCCTTGTTGCAATTCAACTTCAGTTTTGAATACTTTAAATTTATCTAATGCTTCATTCTTAGTATGTAATAAATAAACATAACAAAACCTAGAAGCATCATCAATAAAAGTCACAAAGTATTTCTTGTTCCCTAAAGAGGGAGTAGCATGAATATCACATAGATCACTATGAATCAGCTCCAAAACTTCAGTTTCACGTTTTACACTTTGAAATGGTTTCTTAGTAATTTTAGTCCTCATGCAAGTTTTACACTTTTCAGTGTTCATATCAAAGGCTGGAATTAACCCATCCTTGGACATATCTTGCATTCTTTTAAAATGTACATGGCCAAGTCTTGCATGCCATAGGTTTGAATCATTAAGTTTAGAGGTAGAAATAAAAGCAGAATCAATATTATCATGAACAATATTAAGTCTGAACATTTGATTACATAAATAACCAAAACCAATAAACACACCATTTTTAGATAAAACAAACTTATTAGATTCAATCACTTGTTTATAACCACAATTATTCAAAACACTACTAGAAACCAAGTTCTTCCTGATATCAGGAACATGTAAAACATTAAATAAAGAAACACTCTTTCCAGAACTAAACTTCAAATCAACACATCCTTTTCCATGCACCAGAGCAGTTGACTCGTTTCCCATATGAAGAATAGAACCATCATTCATTGACTCATAAGTCTTGAACCAGCTTCTATCTTTACACACATGAATTGTTGCTCCAGAGTCAACCCACCACGCAACATCATCATCCTGCACAAAGTAAATATCAGATATATATGTAACATAATAAATCTTAAAAGACTTATTAAACACATTCTGACCTTTCAGAGAATTGGAGTTACCATTCCCTCCACTTGTGCCTGATCCATTGGATTTGTTTCCAACTTTACCACCCTTGCAATCTTTCCTGAAGTGTCCAGGTTTCCCACACTTCCAACAAGTCACCTTAGGTTTCTTGTTAAGATCAGATTTGGTGTTATCTTGATGCTTACGTTTGCCCTTGTTGTCATTGTTCCTGGAGGAGTTGTTATGCTCCACCATATTGACAACTGATGGACCAGTAGCAGTGCTACTCTTTGGCTTGTCAATGTCTTGAGCTTTGAGTGAATCCTCAATGCGCAAGTGACTGCCCAACTCAACAAGAGTTAACTCCTCCTTCTTATGCTTAAGCATATGCTTGAAATCTTTCCAAGACGGAGGTAGTTTATCGATGATACAAGAGACTGAAATAGCCTCATCCATGTTCATCTTGTGTTGTGTGAATCGACCAAGTATACCAAGAAGTTCATTGTATTGTTCCATGACAGGTCTAGAATCAACCATTTTGTAATTGTTAAAATTACTTACAAGGAACTTCTTACTTGATGCATCCTCAGCCATATACTTGGCTTCCAAGGAATCCCATAGTTCTTGAGAAGTTTCAACATTCTGATAAATATCAAATAAAGTATCAGACATACCATTGAGAATTAAACCTCTGCAAACGTAGTCATCATTCTCCCATTTGCTCCTTGCTCTCATCTGATCCATGGTAGCAGCTTCTCCAAAATCTTCTGGAATCCACACCTTCAAACTTTTCCAACTTGGAAAAGTTAGCAGCTATTTGTCTCATAGCAGCAGCCATTGATTATCACTAAATAGTTTCTATTGATTGTTGGTTGTATAGCTGCAAAACAGTTCCAGATCAGGGTTAAGATAATCAATGAAGGTACCGGATATTCACTTCAAATCGTGGTATCACTTTCCAATAGAAACTATTCGACCCTATGCCTGGGTTACACGAATATCTCTATGGGATAAGACCAAGTGATGTTCTTGCTTTAGGCACAAACCAAGAACCAGATGCGTATAGAAGTGTTTAGGGTTTCGTGTTTAGTATTGTTAAACGTCTTTCCATGCAGAACGATGTGACCTCTATTTATAATAGAGAATACTCAAACCCTAGCCCATGGTATTATGTATAATTAACGGCCCATTAATTATAACATAATAGTTTCCATAATAATAGGGAACAGTGGTTATCAGTGGAAACGCTAGTAGTAGAATGCCATCAGCAGAATCACACTTTCAGTAGGATCTCGCTGTCAGCAGAATCCTATCAGCAGGATCAGCTGTCAGCAGAATCTTATCAGCTGATGCAATACATAACCACTATTGAGTCAGGGGATTCAGTGACCAAATGGGTGTATACTCCATACCTCCAAACCCATTACCAGGTGTGAATAGATCCCTCAAGTGCACTAAATTTTCCAACATCAAGTATAAATAGAGACATACGAACCTTCACTTTATAGAAAAAAACATGCAAAAGCAAGCAATGGCTTCTTCAAACTTCTTACTTTTATCTCTAGCTCTATTACTCATTGCTCTCTCATTTGTACCAAACTTTACTTCTGCTTCTTTGGAGGAAGCAAATGCTCTTCTAAAATGGAAAGCAAGCCTTAAAATCCCAAACAACTCCCAAATTGTATCTTCTTGGACACCCCTTCCAACGAATACTAGTGCACCTGCCTCATGCCCTTCTTGGTTTGGAATTGCTTGCAACGCTGATGGGAACATTAGCATGTTGAACCTCTCTACGTCTGAGTTAAAAGGTACGCTTCACCAGTTCCCGTTCTCTATTCTAGGCAACCTTACCCATTTTGATCTTAGTGTAAACAGCTTCTTTGGTCCCATCCCACCAGAAATTGGATTCCTGTCCAAACTTGTCTATCTTAATTTTTCAACCAATCCATTTTCTGGTGTAATTCCATCTACCATTGGTAAACTAAGCCAGTTAACCGTTTTGCAACTTTTCCGAAACAATTTTACTGGTTCAATCCCTTCATCGTTGGGTGACTTGACGTCTTTGAATATCCTTTATCTGCACACAAATCAACTCTCTGGACCCATTCCAATTGAATTAGGGAATTTGAAGTCCCTAACTGATTTACAATTTGGTAAAAATCGACTCAAAGGTTCGATCCCTTCATCGTTTGGTGACTTGACGTCTTTGAATATCCTTTATTTGTGGGGAAATCAACTCTCTGGACCCATTCCAATTGAGTTAGGGAATTTGAAGTCTTTGAATCGCCTTTATCTGAACACAAATCAACTCTCTGGACCCATTCCAATTGAATTAGGGAATTTGAAGTCTCTCACTGAATTAGCTTTGTACAAAAATCAACTCAATGGTTCAATTCCTTCATCGTTGGGTGATTTGAAGTCTTTGAATATCCTTTCTTTGTGGCAAAATCAACTCTCTGGACCCATTCCAATTGAATTAAGGAATATCAAGTCTCTCACTAAATTAGATTTGAGCGCAAATCAACTCAATGGTTCAATTCCTTCATCGTTGGGTGATTTAAAGTCTTTGAATATCCTTTATCTGTACACAAATCAACTCTCTGGACCCATTCCAATTGAATTAGGGTATTTGAAGTCTCTCACTGGATTAGCTTTGTACGAAAATCAACTCAATGGTTCAATTCCTTCATCGTTGGGTGATTTGAAGTCTTTGAATACCCTTTATCTGCACACAAATCAACTCTCTGGACCCATTCCAATTGAATTAGGGTCTTTGAAGTCTCTCACTGGATTAGCTTTGTACGAAAATCAACTCAATGGTTCAATTCCTTCATCGTTGGGTGATTTGAAGTCTTTGAATCTCCTTTATTTGGGGCAAAATCAACTATCTGGGCCCATTCCAATTGAATTGAGAAATATGAAGTCTCTAACTGATTTACAATTGAGTTCTAATCAACTCAATGGTTCAATTCCTTCATCGTTGGGTGATTTGAAGTCTTTGAGTACCCTTTATCTGCACACAAATCAACTGTCTGGACCCATTCCAATTGAATTAGGGAATATGAAGTCTCTAACTGATTTACGATTGAGTTATAATCAACTCAATGGTTCAATTCCTTCATCGTTGGGTGATTTGAAGTCTTTGAATCTCCTTTATTTGGGGCAAAATCAACTATCTGGGCCCATTCCAATTGAATTGGGAAATATGAAGTCTCTAACTGATTTACAATTGAGTTATAATCAACTCAATGGTTCAATTCCTTCATCGTTGGGTGATTTGAAGTCTTTGAATCTCCTTTATTTGGGGCAAAATCAACTATCTGGGCCCATTCCAATTGAATTGGGAAATATGAAGTCTCTAACTGATTTACAATTGAGTTCTAATCAACTCAATGGTTCAATTCCTTCATCGTTGGGTGATTTGAAGTCTTTGAGTACCCTTTATCTGCACACAAATCAACTGTCTGGACCCATTCCAATTGAATTAGGGAATATGAAGTCTCTCACCGAATTATATTTGAGTGAAAATCAACTCAATGGTTCAATTCCTTCATCATTAAAAAACCTGAGAAGCCTTCAGACTCTGTTTCTCCGTGTGAACAAGTTATCTGGTCCTATACCACAAGGAATCGGAAGTCTACAATTGTTACAGCTACAGCTGGACACAAATCAGTTGTCTGGCCAATTGCCTGATGATTTGTGCCAAGGGGGAAAGCTTCAAAGATTAACTGTAGGTTATAATCAACTCTCTGGTCCTATACCAAGAGGGCTATGGAATTGCTCAACCTTAATGAGAGTAAGGTTTCAATTTAATCAATTTAGTGGAGATATATCGAATAGTTTTGGTGTCTACCCAAGCTTAAATTTCTTTGATGTCAGTCATAATAAATTTCATGGGCAACTATCTCAAAACTGGGGTAAATGCAAAAACTTGACTACATTAAAGATGGGATATAACAACATCAGCGGTAGCATACCAACGGAGTTTGGGAATTCAATTCAAGTGCTTGATCTTTCTTCTAATCAATTGGTTGGTCAGATTCCAAAGGAGTTTGGGGAGATGAAAGGTTTGTTAAATTTAAACTTGAGCGATAACAACCTTTCAGGTGTTATACCTCAAGAGCTTGGATCACTGCATGACCTCCTTACTCTTGACCTATCAAAAAATAGATTAAACGGGTCATTACAAAGATATACTGGTGATTGGGTACGAATCACTCACATATATCTTAGTAATAACAAGCTCAGCGGAAAGATCCCATCGGAGATCGGTAAATTAAGTCAACTCAATGTTCTTGATTTATCTTGGAATTCACTCACAGAAGAGATACCATCAGAAATTGGAAGTCTAGAAAGTCTGGAAATGATGAATCTTTCTCACAATAAGCTATCTGGTTCTATTCCTAATGGTTTCAGTAACTTGCCAAGAGGGATTGATATCGACCTGTCTTACAATGAGCTCACTGGTTCTGTTCCCCCGTATGCTGTCTTTCTAAATGTGTCTGGAGAAGCATTTGAAGGAAATGATGGTCTGTGTGGAAATTTTACAGGTTTGAAAGTTTGTGAAAGTCAAAAAATAATGAAGAAAAATAATCATTTTCATCATAAGCTCATCCTTGTAACTACGGTTCCACTTTTTGTGGTTCTTTTAATTGGTTTATTCATGTGTGGCCTCATTGCTCATCGACGTAGAAAGAGAACTTCTCCACAGAAACTATCAGGCGAAGAAGGTGGCAAGTTTTTCTCAATAACAAGTTTTGATGGACAGGTGATGTATGATGAAATCATCAAGGCAACAAATGATTTTGATGATGCATATTGTATTGGGATTGGAGGATACGGTACTGTGTATAAAGCTGAGTTACAACCCAACAATATAGTAGCTGTCAAGAAACTTCATTCATCATCGGAGAATGACGATCAAGGCTTCCTAAATGAGGTACGAGCATTAACAAACATAAGGCACAGAAACATAGTTAAACTCTATGGATATTGCTTCCATGCTCGTCACTCATTTTTTATTTACGAATATCTTGAGAAGGGAAGTCTAAAATCGCTCTTAAGTTGCGATATCACAGCAGAGGAACTGGATTGGCTGAAAAGGGTAAGAATTGTTAGGGCTGTAGCGAATGGTTTGAGTTATATGCACCATGATTGCACACCACTTATAATTCATAGAGACATTTCTGGAGCTAATATCCTTCTGGATTCTGATTATGAGGCACATATCTCGGATTTTGGAACAGCGAAGCTTCTAAAGCTGGATTCCTCCAATTGGACTGCAGTTGTAGGCACCTATGGCTATATTGCGCCAGGTAGCTACCATATATTTTAAAGTTATATATACGTACTTATTCTCAAGTTTCAGATTTATCTGTGTTACCTTTAATCATGATCTGATATAACAATTTTTTTGTATTCTCATGTTTCCTTCCATGTAGAGCTTGCTTATACGATGGTGGCGACAGAGAAATGCGATGTGTTTAGTTTCGGAGTTGTTGCACTAGAACTGATTATGGGAAAACATCCTGGAGAACTTATATCACGTCTACCGACATTGTCTACTGATGATCTATTGCTAGCCAATTTAGGAGATAGTCGGATTCCGCCACCATCATCTCTAGTTGAGAAACTAGCTCATTCAGTTTTGAATGTCTCACGGGCATGTTTGAACTACAACCCACAGGAAAGGCCAACAATGCGTCAAGTCATAGATTTATTGTCAGTGGATGATCGACTTTCGATGAAGATGCATGTATCGGTAACTTGATGCTAGCTTGATCGATTTTGTATGATGTCTAGTCATAAGTTATAAAGTTTAAGAAACTTTTTATGTTTTTTTGTTGTCCTGAATTATGTTGTAGATTGTTACAGTATTAAATAAGAAAATAATTTATACTTATCAATGAAGTTTGCTACCTTTCTAGACTAATATAGTTACGTGTATTATGGATCTTTTTGGTAATTTCTTTAAATTATTCAAGTTTAAGAATTAAAATTTACCAATGAGAAATTTGTATATCATTTAGAATTTATTCTTTCTCATATCAAGAAATATAGTTGACAGTGACTGCACACAAATAGCATAGACTGGAAGTCTGTTAATTTGTCAAAAAATAGCATAGACTGGAGAGGAAAGTTAGGTAAAGGAAATTTGCCAAAAAAGAAGACCGTGGAATTTGTTAATTTGTTAAAAAAGATGACCAAAGGTGAATAAGGTTGCAAGAAGGCTTGTATGAACATCAAAAGCAGAAGGGAAATGGCAGGGAAACTGGAATGCTGACTATAACTTCACACTACGAGACATACAATTGGATGATTTAGTTGAAGTTTCCGATCCAAAAACGTACGAGTGTTGGTGTCTCTAACTATTTATACAGTATCTAATTTCTCCTTGATGTGCTTAGTGAAAACGATAGAGGTGGCAACATGGGCAGGTTGATCGGGTTTAGTAACGGGTCAAAACGGTTAAATTCTTTTTACGGGTCCAATTGGTTTACCAGAAACACCTTTGGTCAAAAATTTCATTAAATCTTATTAGAAATAATCAGAAATGTTATTGAATAAATTGTACACTATGTGAAAGCTTCAACCCTTTTTGACCCGTTTCCTTTAGCTAACCTTATTTTTATTTTATTTTTTTTACTCGTTTGATCCATCAGAGATGAAATATATCCACATTGACACATGCATACCTAAATGGGTCAGAATTTCTACAAAGATTACATTTAAATAGGATAAAAATAAGCAGTTAACAAATAACCATAACTACCTTATGTGACCCACTACTTTTCTACTCTAGGAAATGAAATCATGCATGCATGGGACAGTACTAAACTAAAAACATGGTATAAACTTGCTGATTATTTTCTTCACTACAGTAATGGTCATATGAATTGATCTAGAAAAGCTTTAAAATAAAAATAAAACTTTAAAATAATACAAAACTTTAAAATAAAAATCATTAGATAACTTTTTTGGAGACCCGGAACGTATCACACACTAATACAAAACTTTAAAATAAAAATCCAACCTATATCTAGAAAAGCTTGTTACGCATTCACCATGATTGAGCATTCAAACGCATACACAAACAAATAAATATCTGAATACTTTTCAAACAAACATACAAGAAGATTGATCTGATACATATACTAAATCGCAGGGGCACATAATTGTGCTTAAACAAACACTATCTAAACTGTTGAATTCGTTTTGTCTTTGTTTAAGAGGGCAATGTTATATAACTCGTGTTGAACCGGAAACATGGATGGATATGACTGTTGTTTGCTTGTTTATGAACCGGCGGTTCTTTCGTTGACCCTGGTCGACCCATTTTGGTAAATCCAGCTGGGTCATACCTTTGGTTATTTTAAAGTTTTGGACCTATAGTTTTGTTATAAAGTATGGGTTTGGTAGTGAATTTCTAATGTTTAAGAGCTGTTTGGAGCTTTTTAGGGGCGTTTTTGTAGCTGTAGGAATTGAATTTCCATGTTTAGAAACTGTCCTTTTTTGCATAAAACACACGACGGTTCAACAGGCGACTCGGCTGGGTCGATAAAAAAACTGGTCCACCGAAATTCAAGGAAATTTACACGAAGATTTATACTTTTATAGACAACCCGAACCTCTTGTATTTGCTGCTATAGTTTGTATTTACAACTATACCAAGGAATACATTACCAATACAATGCAACACTTTTTCTGTACATCTCATTCAGCAATTTTCCTGCTAACCTGACGGGTTGGGATGACCATGGTCAAAGTAATGAAAAAAATAACTCAAAAAAGTCAACGTGATCGTAACTGTAACATCAAAAAGTCTCCATAATCGCTCATGCTACCACTCGAAAATCTCTTCATCTTTTCCCAAATCTGCAAACGTCTACTGGGCCTCAACGGGCCTGAACTTGAGGTTATCCTATACGAATGCACAACTAGCCCAAGACCCGAAAACCTGCTCTCCACATGAAGTGGAGATTCACATAGCTTGGATAGGTGGAATGTGACAGGCGGGCAAGCGCCATGCCCTGAGTTTCTACTGGCCCGCGGATCAGAGTCTAAGGAAGTCAGATCCTCTTGGCTACAAGTCCTTGAGCCCAGGTCTTGTGTTTCTTCGCACTCGAGACCAATTTCAAGGCCTGAACCACCTCTCCCATAAAGGGTCGGTGTGATACTTGGGGCTGCGCACACATTGATGCTATATCTGCTATTTTAGCTATACTGTCGAATGGAACTTCAGGGGATAGTGATGAATCAACAAGTACGTTTAGACCTTCTGGTGTTGGGAGGAGGGGACGGGCCCACGCGACTAAATTTTCTTTGCCAGATGGGATTGACATGTCAACAGGTTTTCTTCCTGTTAGGAGCTCAAGGAGTACCACTCCATAGCTATATACGTCACTCTTTACAAGATGTCCAGTCATAGCATACTCGGGAGCCACATACCTGAAATCAAATGAAAAGAAGTTTAAGAAAATTTGGACACAGCGGGTCCCCTAATGGACCAAAAGTTTTGGCCCAAAACATGTAATCTGACTTTTTGTGCTGAGAAAAAGGTCATTTTACTTTAAACTTGACCTGTAATGTACTCATTTTACAGAGAAAGAAAAGCATAACCGAAACTGCCCATGACACGTGTCGAAATATTTTGGTTTTCTTCATCTAAAGCAGAACGAGCAAGACCAAAATCAGAAACTTTAGGAGTATAGTCATGTTCTAGCAGAATGTTGCTAGACTTGAAGTTATATGTACGTACTTATTCTCAAGTTTCAGATTTCTCTTAATGATGATCTGATATAACAGTTTTTTTTTGTATTCTCATGTTTCCTTCCATGTAGAGCTTGCTTATACGATGGCGGCGACAGAGAAATGCGATGTGTATAGTTTTGGAGTTGTTGCACTAGAATTGATTATGGGAAAGCATCCTGGAGAACTTATATCATCTCTATCAACATTGTCTACTGATGATCTATTGCTAGCCAATGTAGCAGATAGTCGGATTCCTCCACCATCATCTCTAGTTGAGAAACTAGTTCATACAATTTTGAATGTGTCATGGGCATGTTTGAACTCCAACCCACAGGAAAGGCCAACAATGCACAAAGTCAAAGATTTATTGTCAGTGGATGATCGACTTTGGATGAAGATGCATGTATCGGTAACTTAATGCTAGCTTGATCGATTTTGTATGATGTCTAGTCATAAGTCATAAAGTTTAAGTAACTTTTTTTGGTTTTATGTTGTCCTGAATTATGTTGTAGATTGTTATTAAATAAAAATAATAATTTATATCAATGAAGATTGCTACCTTTCTAGACTAATATAGTTACGTGTATTATGTATCTTTTTGGTAATTTCTTTAAATTATTACAGTTTTACAATTGAAAGTTTACCAATGGGAAATTTGTATGTCAGTTAGAATTTATTCTTACTGATATAAAATCAAGAAATATACACAGTGAGTGCACACAAAATATATTCAAAGATGTCAAATCAGCCCACAATGGAAGTCTTTTAATTTGTAAAAAAAGATAGCATAGACGGGAGAAGAAAGTTAGCTAAAGGAAATTTGTCAAAAAAGACGACCATGGAAGTCTGTTAATTCGTCAAAAAAGAGATATGATCTTAATCAGAAATGACTTAAGAAATGAGGTTTAGATCCATAAAACAACTAGGAATTCAAGATATTAAGAACCGAACTCGAAATTGGATTACAATTTCATAAACTAACGAGTAAATGGGAGGAAGGAGAATTTGGCTGGAGAATTTGGCTTAACTTGAGGCAACCTTTCTTAGGACCTTTAACTCATTCTGTTGTAGCAAGCCAAACACCCCAAAAAAGAATAACCCTTTTCCTTAAGCCAAACAGCCATTTCATAACCCAACTACACGACCCATATATAAAATCTAACAGCTGAAGTTCTTCCCGAGCGTGAAGGATTGAAGTCACCCACTCATCAAACAACTCTGTTGCGAATCCCTCTGCCTTCGACCAACTTATTAGGTGATCCAATGCCAAAAACTTGATAAGCTGAGTCAAAATGTAGAGACTGATATGTTTCGCATCATCATACTTTCCTAACCGAGATAAAGCGAGCCACACTTCCACCTGTAACGGGCAACACTCCACAGCTCTCTGAAGCAAAAGCTTTGCATTCTCTTCATTAGCAAATTTCACAACTGCTTCCCATAGCCTTGAAGAACCAGGTATATGTTCAAGACCTTTTCTTAGTACTTCGCTTTTAATCACATCTCCATGTTCCAATGTTCCAACCAACAGTAAAGGAGTGAACAACCTTGGAAGAAAATGATCTTCTGCAAATATGACAGTTGCATCAAGGTTCCATCCAACAGCAGCCGCTGCAACTTTCATGCCAAATTGCCAATATAATCACCACCAACCGCAACTACTTTTTGTGCTTTTGCCAATAATGATACTAATGAATCAACATCAGCACTATCACGTATGTGATGAACACCAGGTAAAGTATCACCAATTTTCTCAGAAAATCTAGATGCAGTGTACCCTGTGGCAATAATGAGAGATCGAAATTTCTGTGAATTTGTTGTCAATTCTTCCTTCTCTGCACCGATTCAAGTCACCGGATCTTCGTACAGCATCTCTATCCCTTTCTCTTTGTACCAATCAGGAGTTTGCCTCTCATCTCTTTTGTGAGATTCGGTCGCTCATATGGAGCAAATGCCTCATTAAAATATTATTTTCTCACTCATCCACATCTACAATCTATACATACATCCAATCTCAACTTTTTTACCATTTATTAACAACCCAACCTAACATATAATATTATTTCTTTTATATAAAAATAAATAAATTAACTTTTATAATATACTAAACTTTTAACAATTAATCCGTATTATAATATACTAAACTACAAGTCACCATATAATGCATCCTTATCCACTTCTTTTTTCATTTACTCACCTCCTTTCTTCTAGTTTTTTCTCCACTCGCTTCACTCTATCTTCATTTACAAATTTTTTTCATCGCCACTTCTTCAACATCGTTAACCATGTCCTTTGATCATAAGTCAAGTATGTGATAAACATACATACACATATGTAAGAATATTTTTAAACTAATTAGTTATAAACTCGTTTCAAGATCCATATATCTAAAGATGGTAAATCTGTTCATTTGTCGCTTGATGAAAGAGCAAGTATATACTCATTGCCAACCATATTGTGACATGTGGCAGATTGGGTAAATGATTTGAAGGTCACCAAGTGACCGGATCGGTGCTATTATTTTCCAACTTTTGTATAAAATTAATATAATATTATGTATTTATTAGTTTTGTGGTCCCAATCGGTTGGGGAAGATCACTGATAAACATAGTCTTAGAAATGATACACAGAATCCCATTAGCCACCCCTTTTTTCAACAAAAGTCCTAGTTACGTATCCACCTCCAACTATCACAAACCTTTTCTTCTTCCTCTTTGACCATTTCCATAAGTCGAACTCCCACTTTCCATACTTCAATTTGCATTTTGTGCCTCCTGATTTCTTCCTCTTAGGCCATTTCCATAACTCAAACTCCAAACGACTAAAATTATCTCCATGAATCAGTATAACAGAAGCCTTCACCGTATCAATTATTGTTGTCGTTACCACTAAAGAAACACCCTAAAATCATTTTCCATACCACCATTATCAGTCGAATTAGAACTAATACCACATTCCTTATCACACAATTCAATTCCATGCCGATCACAGTTTTCGACCAAACAAACGCCTTTTTTCTCCTCCTTCACATTCAGGTCTTCACTTTGATCCTGGTCACGCAAATCATCTTTTACACTGACCTCGATCAACTCATTAAAAGTAGAATTCGGTTTTTGAATATCCATTAAAACATTAGAGCCAAAAGTATCAGAATTCGATGATAATGATACACCTAACAAACACTCCATTTCCGGTTTCGGAACTTCTTTAAAAATATTTACCAACGAACCTTCCAATTTATCCAAAAGACATGAATTAAAGCTTGAATCTTTAACACCATTACTAATTGATTCTTTAACAGTTTCGGAACCAAATTACTGACACCCATTCTATTATTCTTCTTTTTAATCTCATCACACTAGTACATAAAGTGTTTTTAACAACGGTTAAAATACATTTTTTAAAGCGGTATTGAACCGTAATATTATAGATCGTACTAAATAATATGGATAATTATTTACCATGGTTGAAAACCGTTATAAAATACATGCTAAACATCCCACTATAATATAATCTCTATATCATTATTTACAGCGGTTAAAGTTAACAGTTATATTTGTGTTTAATATTTGGTTTCCTTTTTATTCGGATATTTAATTGCGGGAATATATATAATGGCGGGAGTATTTTAATGGCGGGAATACATATATACATATATAGCATTATACTGTATTTCTTTAATTTTATATTTTTTTGCTTTTTTTCGGTAATTTCCTTTTACCCGTACAAAACAAAAACAAAAACACAACTAGAAGAGCCAAACACCAGAAGAGCCACAACTAAAATATACAAGAATTTCAGCAAATAAAATGAATAAAACCATTACTTAACAATTTGGTAAACTAAGATAAGTATCTCGTACACAAAAATATCATCAAATGTCATGATACCAAACTTTCAAATCCATTGTTCATAACCTAACCATACATATCCAACTCGACAATAAAAACCTCAATTTTGAAATAGTGATGAATGAGTCGAGTAAAATTGTGGCACAGAATTCTCAACCCATTCATCAATTTGTCGCATAGTTCTCGGTTTCATGTCATTCCAAACCTATATACAAATCAAAACGAAGAGTCAATGAGTTATTTTACAAGAAAACAAGATTTAGTGTAGAACAAAGTAAACAAATATTTACAAATACTCACTGTATGCGGGAACTTTGATTGCTTTTTAAAGAAAAGCTCAAACATAGCTAAAGCCACATAATAACCACATTCCCACGTGGATTCTTGTTGAGGACACTAAATTCAAACGAAGCATAGATTACATATATGCAACAACTAAATCAACTGAGCATAACAATATATATTTACATATATGAAAGATGATTTACCTTAACCATATTCCAAGTCCAATCAACGGAAGACGAAGACAGATCATGACATGCCCTAAAATTCAATATTGTTTAATTGGATTACTTTATGTACCCAATTGACAATTTAATATAAATGCTAGAATATACTTACGCTTCTACTAGTGGTATCAAAGAGTATATGCTAGGTTTCTTGTCCAAACTCCTATTGAGTGAATCCAATATATATCCGGTCTTCATCAAAGGGCAAATCACAAATAACACCCAATGTCCACTATGTATAATTTTAAACATTTTAGTGCAAATGATGATATAGTTAAAACCATATAAGAAACAAAAGATATAAAAGGCAACGAATGTAACTTACCTTTGCAAATATGGTGCAACAAATATGGTTTTGGCTTTTTGTACTCTTAAGGTACTTTTAATGTGTATCACGACGTTATCACCATCTTCTCCATGGATAATCGGGAATCAATCCATGAAGGGTTTAGGATCCCACACTTGTTGTCATCCTTGAAGTGATTTTGAACCAACCGATATAGATGCCTAAAAATCAAGACAAATTATTAGGTTAAATCATTAGCAGTAAAAAATATAACTTTTGTTATCATAAGAGATAGTAAAATATGTAAGGAACTTACATTCCCCACCAGTGTAAAATGGTACCATCAAGCCAATCATTTGACATCCAGCCTACCACCGAGTTATAAAAAAATACGATCGGTATAGAACCCATCATACAACCCGTCAAGCGCCGGAGCTAAGATAAAATCACCATGTTTAGGACAGTTTATGAATTTCTCAGCTAGCTTTCTAATACTCATTGGCCTATTTGCCAACACTTTCAAGTATTTTTCGATTGTGCTAGGTTCCTTTTGTGGAAAAACGGTGTGGTTTTTCTTTTGCTTTTGTTTCGGAGGAGTTTTTTGTTTTGGAGGAATGTTCTTTTGTTTAGGAGGAAGTTTTTTCGGGGGAATTTTCTTTGGAGCACTTTCAGACATTATGGCTTCTGATGGCAATTGTTCTTCCACCTACATTCATGATATGACCTTGATTATAATAATTTGATATATTTTTTATAATATGTTTAAGGATAAGATGATTAGGAAATTACCTGTAGATCACAATTAGGCTCACTCATAGTCGGATAATACAATGGTGGGCTGCTTGATAAAGTCGGATGATACAATGGTGGGCTGCTTGTCATAGTCGGATGACATGAGTCGACTGATGATGACATTCTAGGAATAACCTGCATATACAAGAGATAATTCAATATTAAGTTTGAGAAATTAATACTCAACACCTATTGTACAATTAGCCTAACTAGTCGACTCGGACAACTAAACTCGACATGAGTTGCATAAGAGTTTTAAAAAGATTATTATAGCTTACTACCTGCTATAATAAGTTTATTACACCTTAAACAGCTTACTACCTATTGTACAGTTAGCTAAACTCATAAACAGCTTACGTACCTACTGATTACTACTTAGTAGGGCAAGAAGTGAGTAGGATTGGTTGGGTGTAACTTCATTACGGTTAAGCTTTCTAAGGGTCATGAACAGAACATGCAAGAGCAATGACCAACATCAGCCTTCAATTGAAGTATGGGACAATGCTAGAAGGCTATACACCAGTAAGCCCATGATGGCAGAGTCCTGTTAAAGGAGTCTTCGTACATAATCTTTTCATAAGTACCCAAAATGTGTTTTAATACTAACAACCTGTTAACTTGCTACATTCGGAAAAGCTCCAGTTATTTCTTTAGCAAAACAGAAAGAAACAAAAGATGTTTGCAGGTCTATCCCAACTGATCCATTTTGACCCATATTTAAAAGTACGTTATTATCCAACCCTGTTTTGACCTATTACCCACCTACCCATTTTTCCGAACTGGACCGGACCGAACCGGACCGAGACCGAAACTATGAAAAACCTTAGACCAAGACCGGACCGAATGTGGTCGGTCCGGTCTCGGTCCAGACAAAAAGCTAAAGCATAAGCAAAAAAAAAAAGAAGGCTTTTCATTTATGCTTAGTTAGTCTAGGTTTAGCTTAAAATACCATTTCCTTTCAAGTTTTAGTTCAAAATTATCATTTCTTTTGTCTAAAAATCCAAACAGTCTTGCTTAAGGACTGTTTGGCACAAGCATTCTTTGCATAAGAAAATTGTTTTAACCTTTTTCCAAAAATTAGATTAGTCTTATTTTGATGTTTTTAGTAGTTCTTAATCAGAAATTTGCTCTTTCATTTAGTACCTTAGTTTCCAAGACTTATTTTCCAAGTTACTTTATACCAACTGTCTTTAACTAGCAGCTTAGGTAGACTTTTGGTTTAGACCTTTTAGTTATTAACTTAGCATTCATATTGTCTGTTAATAGGTTAAAGTTAGTTTGTGCATTTGCAGTTGACTTTCCAAGTCAAAACAGGTACTTTTGAACCCATATGAAACTCACTGTTACATCAGTTAGCCCCTAGCCCACATAGCTTTAGGAATTGATTTTTAGTTTGCTCATTCCCTGTCCTCATGACCTGAAAATCAGCATTTAGCTTATTTGATAGCTTGTGTTTAAGCTAGTATTTTTTGTTCATTTTTTAGAAGCTTATTAAGCCCCTAAAGTTGCCCATGTGGACTGTTTTGCCCATGTCACACTTAGCTAAGTAGGCCTGATTCCCCTAGCAGCCTTTTTTTTTTTTTTTTTTTTTTTTTTTTTTTTTTTTTTTGCTTATGCTTGAGCTTTTTGCTTAATTGAATTAGCTCCTTAAATGATGATACTTTGAAAACATGTATGAAAAGTTATACTCGTACATCTATTTTCTATATTTATAAAGACATACATCATCCATCTCATATAAAATATGGACTACTAAGTCCTACATGATCTGTTTGACCATAAATAGTCAAAATATGGACTTTACTGATGTAACAAGCTCATATAATTAATTCTAAAAGCCAAATACTAGTGATTGTTGTCATTTTTTATACTGAGTTTAGTGCAGTCATAGTGTCAACATTTTTAAAACTTATATTAATTAATCTACCTTAAGATAATATTTACTCATACATACCTTGAGATAATTTTTTGGCCATTGAATAAATCGAGCATCTTTGTTGCATCTCCTAAAAACGTCACCTCTTCAGTTGGCACACGAACCTGTAATCCCTCCCACCGTGGGTAGACTGTGTCGACTTGTATCTTCATGTGACCAGACTCCATAGGAACTCCATGAACATTAGTCGGATATATTATACCTTTACCTACTTTGACCTCCTTTCCAAAGTGGATACTCATAACTTCACAATACTACAAAACATATAATTATTATTAAACATATGTTAGCATGCACGATATATTATAAACAATAAACTTATATAAGTACAAAATTACCTCAATTTCATCAAATTTGTCAACGGTTATATGACCTGAAACACCACTCGACATACCGTTAGAGACTTTCCTAAGTGTCGCAATGTCCGCCCGTAATTGATCCATTTCTGGCTTTACATTGGCAAATATTTTACCCGCCATGCTTTCTAAATCTTTCATTGATACCTTTTGCATCATCTCACCCTTGTTAGTTCCCAAGACTTTCTTACTTCCTTGAGTACTTGATGCTGACCTCGTTCGCCCCCCGTGCTCTTTTCCTAGCACCCCTATTAGGGGATCATTTCCCGTTATATAATAGGTACCATTAGCTTTCATTTCATTCTCTTTTTTAATCTGTTCAAACAATTCAAACAATAAACCATACATCATATAACCGATTAAACACACTACATTCCAATATTTGCGTGCAACTTATAGAATTAAGACATACTGTATTACAATATCTCTTACCAATGCATCCAATCTCTCACGACAAAAGTCCGTCAACTCCTTTATTCCAGTTTCTTGGTTCTTTTTCATTCTACCCAATACATGTAATATTGACCGCTCGGATTGCAACAACCCTAACAATGGAATCTTTTCAATTAGTTTTTCTTTATTAGCCTTCCATAGAGCTCTCAATCCAGCATACCCTGACCGACCTACTCGAGAAGGATCCTTGTTCTGGAGTGCACTTTGCTTTGCTTTCTCACTTTTTACCTATAGATTAAATCAAGTTACATAAAGAATGAAAATAGATAGCATAGTCATAAACAATAAGAAGCATAATCTTAAAAGTATAAAATGACAACAACCAGAAATTCTTCAGAGGTCGTGTAAGCAACAAACATTTCCCAATGTTCAAGATTTTTTGGCATATATTTGTAAGTATCAAAAGGCAACATGTCTAGTCTCACAAAAGCTACGAGCTTATTTCTGAATGTTCTATGTATCCCGCTCACTTTGCCCAATTGTGCTTCCTTTGCCGTATCACCTTTATCTTCGTATAGAAATCTCCAGGTGTCCTGATTAAAAAAAATGTCTTATCTACTTTATACATATAGACAATAGATGGAGGTACATGTATTTGTGTTATGTATACTTACCATGGTATGTAACCATAACTTCTCCTTCAATTGATCCTGTGTCTCCTTTTTCATATTATGCCATTCCATATAATAAGGAGTACGTGCTCTAACCGTGTTCCCAAACCATGTATTGAATCTGCCAGCGGTCTTTCCAGTGGCCGCTCCAATTTCATCAAACTCAATATAGAACGACTCAGGCGGATAATTTTTCTTACCCAATGATGCACCTCGCTTACCCCTTCCAGCCATTGTATATACTAGTTTACACCTAAAAAATAAGTAAGTCAGCATCTTTGTTACCACTTCAACCTTGCTTGTAAACTGAAGTATAGAAGACAATACATTTTTCTTGATTTTCCATCAATTCAGTTTTGATTTATAAGCATCAAAAAACCATTAGGTTATATTTCTAAGCATGAAAAAGCCACTGTATTTTTTGCTCAAGATTTAAATGTTGAAGTGTTCAACATTATGACTTGCATAAAGCCATGCATCAGTAACAAATAAGCAGGCAAATAACAAACCATGCATTATTAGGCAAATAACAAACCATGACTTCTCTTATGGGGTCAACTGTACTATGCATTTAACAAATCATGCATCACTAACAAAACAATCCATATAAAACACTAATTAGACCATGCATGATTCATCACTAGGAAGTTACTAAAAGCATATATTACATGGAAAATAAAATAGCTAACAAGCATCCTTTGATTCATTACAGACTTTACAATAGGTAAATACTAACCAAGTTTCAAAATTATGACAGTATGCCTTTTTCACAAAATTACAATAGTAGGCAAATAGAAACTACTAGTGTAGTGTACTACTACTAATGTAACCTTGATATGCCTATATTTTTTATATCAAAATTGAATATTTAATCACCACATTACATTGAATAGGTTTTTAACAACACCATAATCATAGAAAATTATTATAACCACACGAGCCATTTATAATAATAAATGTGCTAAAACAAACTAAAGGTCAAAGAGGCCATGTGCTAAAAAAACGAATATAACATGCTCGTAAATACCACTTGTCGGATCTTAGTTGCAAGATAGAGACTTAGCCAACTCATGATATGAGCTTTCTAATGCCAACAACTTTGTCGCTTTATAATTCAACAACAATAAATGAAATCCCATAGAACACAAAGACAAAAAAAATAGTGTATAGTAGTTACCTCACAAGATTGAGTAAAAAGCTTCAAACCCTAAATTATAATTTTCCTCTACAAAAGCAGATTTTGCTCGTATTTGTGGATAAGTTTTTGTTTTAATTTGATTTTGAAGGTTTTAGATGTTAATTTGTGGTTAAAAATGGTAGATTTGTTGTTTTGATGGGGCGGCACTTGATATAGATCTGAATGAGTGAAAATGAGTGGGTAAAGTGTGAATTATGGGAGGTGGTGTGGTAACCGTATATTTAGAGCATTATTTACAGCGGTTGAAATCAAATTACGCATTAAATAATACATATTTTCCATTTTTTAAGGACGGTTGATAGGTAGAGTATCAAATAATTGTAGAAAAATTTCTAACGTTCCGCCATAATTATCATTAGATAATTCTTTATCCCGCCATTAATTTCACATTTACCAGGCCATTTTCATAAAATTATAATTATAACTGTAACAAAATATGATAAGAAATAATAAGTACGCCATTAATTTCACATTTACCACGCCATTTTCATAAAATTATAATTGTAACAAAATAAGATAAGAAATAATAAGTAATAAGTTTAACACTTGACAAAAACTTTATTATCAACTGATTAAATAAATCATCTTGACATAAACACAAAATAAGAAGAAATAATAAGTAATAAGTTTAACACTCGACAAAAACTTTAGTATCAACTGATTAAATAAATAATCTTGACATAAACATTCTTTATTCTTCTTCATCCTTTATGCTTATGCTCCTGAAAATTAAACAAATTAAATTAATAAGTCATGATTGTTTAATATATAAATTAATATATATAGATTAACGTAATATCACACCTTCATGTAGCAGTGTCACCAACCCATAATCCTTCTTCGTGATCAGATCGTAAGTAAGTATCGCCAATAATACCATCATCTAGCGGAAGAACGCCGACCGAAAACAGTGGTAACTCGTCAAACTGGTTGTATTCTTCCTCATCGACAACATTGTCAACACCAAGTATGCGTCTTTTTCCATGCAATACGACGTGCCATCTTGGTTTACTCGAGTCCTTGACAAAGAACACTTGGGTGGCTAGCTTTGCGAGAACGAATGTGTAACACCCTATAACACCCCCAAAATTTGGTACAACGGAAGACTCAACAAGCTTTCGGGGTGCTACGGGGATTGGTATCCATTCAAAGTCATGAAAGAACGAGATAAAGTAAACATAATAAAAATGCAACCACGCGGGGTTTTAAAGTTTACCTTTATCCCAAAATCATCCAAAGTCAGGCCCAAAAGAAATAATATAGGTCCACAATAGTTATCAGAGTTTTAGAAATATAGATCCATAACCGGTGCCAAATGCCAAGCCTCCAATCCCAAGCATCCATAGAGCATCATTTAATTACCTGAGAAAACGTGCTAAAAGTCAGCTTTCGCTGGTGAGATCATAGGTTTAGATTCATAGTTCAATATAGTGGACATATACGCAAAACACTTGCTAGCTAGACTAGGCCTCAATCATCCAACCAAAATAATCCAACCAAATCAAATCAACCCTATAGGTGCACGCTATAGCTCAAATCAATCCAATCAATAGCTTACCTAGCTCAAGTCTAGGCCTCACTCTATAATCCATCCAATAGCTTACCTAGTTCGGGACTAGGCCTCGCTCAACAACCAATCAATAGCTTACCTAGTTCGGGACTAGGCCTCGCTCTATGACCAAATCAATAGCTTACCTAGCTCAGGTCTAGGCCTCGCTTAATAACCAAATCAATTGCTTAGATAGTTCGGGACTAGGCCTCGCTTGATCCTACCTAGTTCTATAAGCATAGCAAGTTTTAAAATTAATAAACCGATAATAGTCCATATAAAACATTTGCACGTTTCTCACCCCAAGTATTGAAAACAAAGTTCAAGAGTAAAAGTGGGGCTATGACTCACCTCAAGTCCAGAAATCCTCAAAAGAAACGATAGAAGAAAGACGTAAGTAATCTCAAGCAACTCACGTAACGGCGACTACAGACTCGGCACTTCCTAACACTATCAAACTCGTTCAGAAATCTTTTCCTCAAAATCAAATATTCCCATTCCCGAACGTATTCCATTTTACTTTCCAAAAATATCCATTTCTCGAATTAACTTCATATCAATTTGAAATTCGACGTTTGTTATCCATATGGGTGGAGGGTCGACACAACTCAAACCAAAAAGCCACAAGAAGCAAAATAATAAACCAAATATAGGTCTAATGTTAGCCCAACATATTATTTAAATAACTATCGAAGCTTATTAAATCCGTCGATTTGATAATCTCCCATATTTATTTACGTAATATATCGTTCCAAAATTATACCCCAACCTAAAGCACATTGCACAAAAGATTCTATTTGATATATATCGTAGTCCAATGAATTCCCTATATATATCGTCGAATCGGCCAAATTCCATGAGACATATAGTAATTTATTACCCTAAAATATATACCACATCCTATGGGCGTCGTGGGATACGATGCCCATTAATATACTCATTTTATATCGTCAAATAACTCGATCTAGAATAAGTCACTTGATATATAAAATGTTTATATTAATCGTCATATATCCGTGACAACACAAAAGTCACAATATAAAGCCCACTTGGACTTTAAAGAACCACAATTCATATAACTCGATAAGTTTCTAATTTATAAACAAAATCACATTTTTAATTATTATTTACCCGACTTATTATTTCGCCATTATTTATATAGTTATTATTTATAACAATAGTCCGACATTTATTACATTATTCGCATAGCATAATAACTATTGTTATATTATTATAACGTTTACTCGTGATCGTTTTATTATTAATATACGCATTTATATATATATACATATATATACGTTTAACACGTCTATATACGTATATAAACGATTATATTCTCAATAATATTATTACGAGTATTATTTTTAATATCGACTTTTAAATATTTATCGAGTCATAGAATTTGGTCACATGTCCGAGTCATGACTCTCGGCTCATAGTCCAAGTCCATATAATAAGAATCAAGTTACAATAATAAATCAACTCCGTCCAAATCAATCCCATATCCACGTGCTACAACATGAGGGTCCGACTACGGCACCCAACTATCCTATCTCCGTCATCTAATTGACCGTCTCACAATCGGTCCCCAATTCCATACTTGTCAACATAACTCCAATAATACTCGCAATCGAGAAATACCACATCAAGTCCGAATAATATACCAATGTCCAACATCACAATCACAACAAAATATAAATAATAATCACAAGTAACATATTGTCCGAAAACCAACTAAGCAACGGGTTGAGTTACCAAGTCAACCCGGGTCAACATATGCTCGAAACATGAAACGGAAGCCACACCCGAGACTCATGAGTCTCGGCTAGCTCCTTGAGCTCAACCGAACCAAAACAGCCCCTAGGGGGTGTCGGCCAAGAAACCAAACGACCCAAAATGGTCGACCAATCATAACCGAGAGCAAACCAAACATCACAAATGGAACCAAGATCAAATATATACATCAAAGGTCAAGAAATCGACCCAAAAACTACCCAAACCGAGAGCATAAGCTCTCGGCCGATTCTCGACCCATCAAGAAGCATAAACCCGGATACCAAACCTCCATTTAAATCGTTATTATCAAAAACCCATTTGATTCATGTCTCAAAATCCATGAAACCCGAAAAAGAAATGAAATCCGTGACCCATGGTCACGATTCGAACCCAAACTCGAGCCAAAAACTCGACCTACCTTCAAAACCAAAGCCAAATCGAATAGATCTTCAAGAAATAATAAAAAGTGGTGATGAACTCGTGATGATATTGATTCGAAATAGGTGTTAGGGTGGGAGTTAGAGCGCGTGATTGGTACCAAACGATAGATCTCGAAAAGATGGTGAAGATGGTGGTGTTGTTTTTAGTGTGAGGGTGGCGGTGGCGGCGCTACGGTGGAATAAGGGTGGTGGCGGTGGTGTGTTTCAAAAAAGAGAGAGAGAGAAATAAAGTGGTGAAAGTGTTGGTGGGTTATGTTGTATCACAGGGACGATTCATGTAGTTACTCTTACAAAAAAAAAAACTTTTTAAATAATAATAATAATAGTGGGTGTAGGGGATTTAGTAGCCCGATGTCAATACACGGACCAAACCCGAAACTCAAATAACCAAATGACTTTCAAACCGAACCCGTTCCAAAAATAATAATATCCGATCCAATAATAAAATGTAATTAAAATTGTTAGGTTAACCTAGTGCCGGAGTCAATGTAGTGCCAAAAATAACGATCTCAAAATAAATCATCACGACCGAATCAAACCAAACCATAAATAAATAACCAAATCTCATAATTATCGTACGATTAAAAATCACGTACCAACGTTCGTAAAATATCTCGTCACAATAAACTTTCAAAAATTCCAAAATTATAATTTTAATGTAATGCGGGTTTTATAAATGGCTCCCTATTTTGCCAGTTGTCACACACCCCCAAAATTTGATACAGCGGAAGACTCAACAAGCTTTCGGGGTGCTACGGGGATTGGTATCCATTCAAAGTCATGAAAGAACGAGATAAAGTAAACGCTATAGCTCAATCATCCAACCAAAATAATCCAACCAAATCAAATCATCCCTATAGGTGCACGCTATAGCTCAAATCAATCCAATCAATAGCTTACCTAGCTCAAGTCTAGGCCTCGCTCTAAAACCAATCCAATAGCTTACCTAGTTCAGGACTAGGCCTCGCTCAACAACCAATCAATAGCTTACCTAGTTCGGGACTAGGCCTCGCTCAATAACCAAATCAATAGCTTACCTAGCTCATGTCTAGGCCTCGCTCAATAACCAAATCAATAGCTTACCTAGTTCGTGTCTAGGCCACGCTCAATAACCAAATCAAGAGCTTACCTAGTTCGGGACTAGGCCTCGCTTAATCCTACCTAGTTCTATAAGCATAGCAAGTTTTAAAATAAACGAAGCGATAATAGTCCACATAAAACATTTACACGTTTCTCACCCCAAGTATTGAAAACAAAGTTCAAGAGTAAAAGTGGGGCTATGACTCACCTCAAGTCCAGAAATCCTCCAAAGAAATCGATAGAAGAAAGACGTAAGCAAACTCAAGCAACTCACGTAACGGCGACTACAGACTCGGCACTTCCTAACAATATCAACTCGTTCAGAAATCATTTCCTCAAAATCAAATATTCCCATTCCCGAACGTATTCCATTTTACTTTCCAAAAATATCCATTTCTCGAATTAACTTCATATTAATTTGAAATTCGGCGTTTGGTATCCATATGGGTGGAGGGTCGACACAACTCAAACCAAAAAGCCACAACAAGCAAAATAATAAACCAACTATAGGTCTAATGTTAGTCCAACATATTATTTAAATAATTATCGAAGCTTATCAAATCCGTCGATTTGATAATCTCCCATATTTATTTACGTAATATATCGTTCCAAAATTATACCCAACCTAAAGCACATTGCATAAAGAATTCTATTTGGTATATATCGTAGTCCAATAAATTCACTATATATATCGTCGAATCGGACAAATTCCACGAGATATCTTGTAATTTATTACCCTAAAACATATACCACAACCTACGGGCGTCGTGGGATACGATGCTCATTAATATGCCCATTTTATATCGTCAATTAACTCGATCTAATCCGTCGATTAAATAAGTCACTTGATATATAAAATGTTTATATTAATTGTCATATATCCGTGACAACACAAAAGTCACAATATAAAGCCCACTTGGACTCTAAAGAACCACAACTCGTATAACTCGATAAGTTTCCAAATTTGTAAAAATCACGTTTTTAATTATTATTCACCCGACTTATTATTTCGCCATTATTTATATAGTTATTATTTATAACAATAGTCCGACATTTATTACACTATTTGCATAGCATAATAACTATCGTTATATTATTATAGAGTTTACTCGTGATCGTTTTATTATTAATATACGCATTTATATATTTATATATACGTTTAACACGTCTATATACGTATATAAACGATTATATTCTTAATAATAGTATTACGAGTATTATTTTTAATATTGACTTTTAAATATTTATCGAGTTATAGAATTTGGTCACATGTCCGAGTCATGACTCTCGGCTCATAGTCCAAGTCCAAATAAAAGAATCAAGTCACAATAATAAATCAACTCCGTCCAAATCAATCCCATAACCACGTGCTACAACATGAGGGTCCGACTACGGCACCCAACTATCCTATCTCCGTCATCTAATCGACCGTCTCACAATCGGTCCCCAATTCCACATTCGACAACACATCTCCATATCAAAACACAAGTAAACCAAATCCAAAAGCTTCGGTCCAACGTATGCAACAACATGAAAATAATAACACAATATCAACCACAACAAAATATACCATATATACGGGTCGACCTACCAAGTCAAACCCGGGTCAACATTGAGACCACAAAACACAAGAATTAACCTCACCCGAGACCTTTTGGTCTCGGCTAGCTCTAATGAGCCATGTAACAATTCGCAATTTCAGGTTAATTACTATTCCCGGAAAATTTACTATTCATTTTTACTATTCATTTTTCCCCGAAATTCTCCCGAAAGTTGATTTTTATTTCATATTCTCAAGTGATAAATCATTTCCATGACAAATTAAATGTTTGACATTCGTCAGATCATTTTCGTGAAAGTTATTAAGGAATTACCCGTTTTAGGGTAAAACGTCATTCAGAAATTCCACGCACAACGAAATTTGATCCCGTCAGGTGACCCCACATCAGAAAAATGTTTAACACACTTATGATTTATTTTAGAATAAATCATGACTGAGAAAAATATGACCAGAATAAACCTCGGCCGTGAAAAACTGGAATTTTCAGTTTTACGCGTTTTTACTCAGCCGTAACCCTAGCCTGTACCTGCACCGCATTTCTAAGACGATTTGAGTTTTCAACTTATTAGAATAAGTCAACATATTTTTCCCTCCTCCATTGACCAAAAATCATCCCTTGATGTTATAAGTCATTTCGTGATTTTTAGGCTTACGGTTTGATGTCTAAAAGACATTTAATACCAACCGACACTAGACTGAGCCCAGTCTAGACATTATAAGTCATTTTAAATCATTTATATCATATTATAAAAGTAACATTTTACTTTTATCAATTTTACGCAATATTCGTACATTTTACGTATTACGCGTTTTAGACCCGTGTTTCCAGTTTTTAGCAGGGTTTACCACCCAAATGGAACCTACCACCCATTTTATATTTTATTATGGGACATATGGACATGTCTAACAATAATTTAAAGTTTCATAATTTTACGACACCCGGTTTTACGTTTTAAGGCCTAATCAGTTACGGTTGGCATTTCCCGGAGTCAAAACTCATCCTAATATCTAGATATTATCAAGACCAAGCACACCTCACCCCTCCTAGGCTTGTGAACCGCCATATAGGGGGGGGGGGATTCACCCCATGGTGTGGCTTGATCTTGTGGAAATTGGCTTAAGATGTTTACATGTGTTGAAACTTGCTAGCAAAGTGTTGACTAGTTCAACTTTGTAACCTCCTCAAAGACCTATAAAAGCCCCCCCCCCCCTCCCATTTGATGCCGTGCACCTCCAACACCATAACCACTCACACTTAGCTTCATTTCCTTCTAATTTCTTGCAAGGTTCAAGTGCTTCTTCAAGTAGAAACCCTAGTTTGATCATAAGTTACCAAAAATCTTCCAAACCCTAATATACTTGGTGATTTCTCTTGAGTTTAAATCCACTCAATTCACCTCAACTTTCATTACATCTCTTTCAAGAATACCAAGGGTAGAAAGGTTGCATGAAGTGAAAAAGGGTTGAAGCAAGTCTATCAAAGTCCATTTCCTTACTTGTTACTCCTTTCTTTAATTAGAAAGCCAAAAGTTGTAAGCCTAAACCTAACATGCTTCTTGTTAATTTCTCATGTTCATATCATTTACATGTTATTCTTGCTATATTATATCTTGTATGAATGTCCATGGTGTATAAAAATGACTAAAACATGTTGTTGTACTTGATTGTTAAGTTAAGTTACTAAAACAAACAAACTAGTGAATTTCTTGGTATAACCTGATCAAAATGGAAAAATTATGTTATTGGATTATTACATATTACATTAGAGGACTTAACAAGGAAACCATAACAATTTGAACCACCTAAAAAGAGTAAACAAGTCAAAAGTTATGGCGATTTGAAGTTACCAAGACCACCACCATGGCTAGAGCCAAGGTTGTGTCTCATGACCTTGGAACAAGGACCAAAGATCATGGCTAGGCCATGACGAAATGACCATACCAACTTACATAGGCGTAAGCATGAAACAATGAGTTAGGCGATAACTTGAACAAGCAATTTGGATCTACTTCACTTAAAAGGGAACCATGAGATATTACCAAGAGAAAATGGTCATTCAAGACTTATGAAAATACCCCTAATAACAATCTTCATGTACTAATAAACTTTCCTAAGTTTATCCAAATATCGGACATGTAACTTTTCGGATAAAAACTTATATCTATATATTTTATCAACTACTACAATAGTAGGGAGCCTCATGTGAGGAGTTCATTATGTAAGCCGTCGAGATGAGTTGTGGATTTACGAGTTAAAGTGTCCTGGCTCCTCGAACGCTTACTAACATGACTTCTGAATTATGTCGGCCCGAACGGTAGTAAACGATATACCAAAACATACATGTTCATGAATCTTTTCTTTCAAGGACTTACAATATACACCATACCACATCATGGACTAAATGCAAGATATTTATATAGGCACTCATTCATATTCTTTACTCCGATCCTAAGTCGCAACATTCTATTCTAGGTTGCTCGTAGAAACCTACACGATCCGACCATTACCTTCATTACTTGCTATCCTACTTAAGGTGAGTTCATAGCCCCACTTTACATTACTTCAATGTTTTACAAACCCTTGGGGGGAATATATGCTACTTTTAAACCGAACACAATGCTTTGAAACTGTATGCTGCCTGATTGTTTTATTATTACTAAGTACCTACCTTGCCAATCCTAGGCCCCTATCATGAACCATTTAATCACTAGAATTAGTGAGCGCGAGTATTGTGAATAGGCCTATTGGGATTGACGAATCCCATTTGTTTGAGCAGATTAGTTCAAACGAATGCACTATATTTGAACATTAAGTATGACGGCAAAGTACTTACCGGGGCAACATAACCGCCGATTGATATTGGTACCCGTTAACGTATTGGTTGCATGAGCTTAGTATATAATAATAACTGTTTTGTTTTCTAACATAAGTATGAGTCTAATTAACTCATTACTACCAACATATTGTGTTCAACCGTTAAACAAACTCTATGAATTTCACTCAACCTTTGTGTTGACCTCTTAAGCATGTATTTCAGGTCCATGATAATCAAGAATGGAGCGGAAGGGCACGTACCGAAGGAAGAAGGCTATAAACTATTATGTCATTCGATAAAAACATCATATACTTTATATTGATGTGTTTTGAAACAATGGAACCTTTTGGGACCTTACTATGTAAACTCTGATATATTTGAATAAATATGAATGACAACTCTTTTTAATACGATTCGTTTAGAGATCGTTTTCTATTATTATGACTGTTGTGCCGTCGAGTAACACCCAAGTTGAATTCCGCTGCATCATGAATTGGGGGTGTTACAAGCCACTCGACCCAAAACAGCCCACGGGGGGGGGGGGGGGGGGGGTGTCGGCCGAGAATCAAGACAACAACAACAACAAATCGAGAATAACCATTGGACCAAAACATCAAATAGCAATAACCAACACCAAGAATCAAGAATAATCGGACCACAACATATCCAAGACTCCCAACCGAGTCGAGGAAAGGTCACACCGAGACCTAGGGTCTCGGTCGAGCTCCATTCGAGCCACAACAAAACCAAACGCGACCCAAAGCCACGAATCGTGTACCAAACTCGCGTCACACCTAAAACCCAAGATACCAAACGGATTATTATTATCAAAACTTCATTTCCCCATCATTATTTTACAAAACCCATCAAGAACATAACAAGATACCCACGATTTGGGTACACATCGGGGCCCACGAAAACAAGTCGTGGCCACTCACCTCCAAACAAGCTCCAAAAATCCGATTTCTTCAAAAACACAAGAGAAAAGATGATGTATGTGGTGAGAACGTGATGATTTTGATTCGTATGTGGTGTTAGGGTGGTCCAAATCGCGCGTGGTTAGTACCAAAAGATAGATCGTGAAAAGATGGTTAAGATTATGGTGTTACTTTTGTTGTAGGAGTGGCGGGTGGTGGTGCTATGGTGGTAATAAGGGGGCGGCGATGGTTGTATCTCAAGGAAGAGAGAGAGAGTTGGTGAAATGTGTTGGTGATGGTGTGTGTTGTGTTGAAATACGCAGACCCACAAGGACGATTTTTGTTTACTCTTTTTAAAAAAAGAATTTTGATAATAATAATAATAATAATAATAGTGGTAAGAGGTGTAAGGGTTTAAGTAGCCCGGTGTAAATACACGGACTAAACCCGAAACTTAAATAACCAAATGACTTTCTCAAACCGAACCCGTTCCAAAGATAATAAAATCCGATCCAAAAACAAAATATAATTAAAATTGTTAGGTTAACCTAGTGCCGGAGTCAATGTAGTGCCAAAATAACGGTCTCAAAATAAATCATCACGAACGAACCAAAACAAACCATAAATAAATAATCGAATCCCATAAATATCGTACGATTAAAAATCATGTACCAACGTTCATAAAATATCTCGTCACAATAAACTTTTCAAATATTCCAAATTTAAAATTTTAATGTAATGCGGGTTTTAAAAACGGCTCCCTATTTTGCCAGTTGTCACATCCTCCCGGCCTCAGAAGAAACCCGTCCCGGGTTTCTCTCGGAACAACCCATCTACGAAGTAAAAAGCTTCGGATATCTCTTTCGAAACTCATCCTCACGTTCCCACGTGAATTCCGGTCCATGCCGCGAATTCCAACGAACTTTGATGAGCGGAATACGACTTCTCTTAAGTCGTTTGATCTCTCTGTCCATTATCTCAATCGGCTCTTCCACAAAATTCAAACTCTCATCCACGCGAATATCCTTGATTGGTATAACTGGCGTTTCCTCCGAAAGACATTTCTTCAGATTGCTAACATGAAACACATCATGAACTTTATTCAATTCCACTGGCAATTCCAATCGATAAGCTACGGGCCCAATTCTTTCCAAAATAAGAAATGGTCCAATGTAGCGGGGATTTAGTTTCCCACGTTTCCCAAAACGTATCACACCCTTCCAAGGCGAGACTTTCAACATCACTTTATCTCCAACCTGGAATTCTAGGGGTTTACGCCTCTGATCGGCGTAGCTTTTCTGCCTATCTCTAGCTGCTTGCAATTGATCTCGAATTTGCGTTACTTTCTCAGTAGTTTCCAAAATAAGTTCAGGGCCTGTGAGTTGGCTATCTCCAACTTCTGCCCAACCAATAGGTGAACGACATTTACGACCATATAAAGCTTCAAACGGTGCAGCCTTAAGACTTGTGTGGTAGCTATTGTTGTAGGAGAACTCTGCAAGGGGTAGATATTTCTCCCAGCCTTTACCAAAGTCTACGATGCATGCACGAAGCATATCCTCCAAAGTCTGAATAGTTCTCTCACTTTGACCATCGGTTTGGGGGTGATATGCAGTACTCATATCAAGTCTTGTCCCCAAAACGGTTTGAAGTGATCGCCACAATGCTGACGTGAAGCGGCTATCGCGATCAGAAATAATCGATATCGAAACTCCATGACAAGAGTCACAATAAGCTATCACTTTCTCTCGTTGCATTAACACAGCTCCTAAACCTTTATGAGAAGCGTCACAATAGACGACGAAGTCCTCGTTACCTTCGGGTAATGCCAAGATAGGAGCACTACACAACATTTCCTTAAGTAATTGAATGCTTCCTCTTCCTTATCTCCCCATTCATACTTAACACTCTTTTGAGTCAATTTGGTCAACGGCTTTGCTATCTTCGAAAATCCTTCAATGAATCTTCAGTAATAACCGGCTAATCCCAAAAATTGACGAACTTCTGTTGGGGTCGTAGGTGCAGCCCAATCTTTAATCGCTTCAATCTTAGCAGGATCCACATGAACTCCTTGTCTATCAATCACATGACCTAGAAATTGTACCGTCGGAATCCAAAATTCACATTTCGAAAACTTGGCATACAGTTTTTCCTTCCTGAGTAATTCTAAGATAAGTCTTAGATGCTCCTCATGCTCCTTCTCACTCTTCGAATAAATCAGAATGTCATCAATGAACACCATCACAAACTTATCTAAGTAAGGCTTACACAACCGATTCATGAGATCCATGAATACTGCCGGTGCGTTAGTCAACCCAAACGGCATTACCTGAAACTCGTAATGCCCGTAACGGGATCTGAAAGCCGTTTTAGGAATATCTTCTTCGCGAACTCGAAGCTGATGATATCCCGATCTCAAATCGATCTTCGAATACACACTCGATCCTTGAAGCTGATCGAACAAATCGTCGATCCTTGGTAACGGGTATCTATTCTTCACCGTTAACTTGTTCAACTCTTGATAATCAATACACATGCGAAACGATCCATCCTTCTTCTTCACAAATAAGACCGGGGCTTCCCAAGGTGAAGAACTTGGTCTTATAAATCCTTTTTCGGCTAACTCTGCTAGTTGTTTCGACAACTCTTCCAATTCAGTAGGTGCAAGACGATAAGGCGCTCGTGCTACAGGTGCAGCACCAGGTATCAACTCTATTTGAAATTCCACTTGTCTAGTAGGCGGAATTCCCGGTAAATCATCGGGAAACACATCCGAAAAATCACGAACTATAGGTACATCTCCAATGCACCTTTCCTTTTTCTCCTTCTCTCCTTTCTCAGAAATTTGAGCTAAGAAAAGGCAACTTCCTTTTTCCATTAGCTTCGGTAACTTAGTGCAAGATATGACCGCTAATCTAGATGGGCCTCTCAAATCCTTTCTGTCTCCTGGTATGTTCAGAATCTCCTTGCCGTATGGCACCCGCACGATCTTCTCATCGCAAATTATATGAGCACGATACTTCGACAACCAATCCATACCAATAATGACATCAGAACTTCCTAATGTGATGGGTAGAAGATCTATGTTGAAAGGACGATTCAGAAAGTTTAACGTGCAACCGCGAATGATAGTCCTAATCCTCTCTATGTTCCCATTAGCTAACTCTACATCATAACCAATTCCTAAGGCCATCGGGGGTTTCTCTAGCAAGGGTGCAAACTTAGTGGACACAAAACTCTTATCGGCACCAGTATCAAATAGTATGGAAGCATAACGATTATTGAGAAGGAACGTACCAGTAACGACGTTCGGATCTTCTCCTCTCTCGTTCCCAAGTGCATACACTCTGCCATGAGCAGCTCCAGCTTCCACACGTTGGTCCCCATTGTCTTGTCGTCCACGATTTCCTCCAGCTCCATGGTTTCCATTATTGTACCCATTACCACCCGATCCTTGATTTCCTCGGTTCCACGATTCCCTACACTCATTCCTATAATGTCCCTTCTTTCCACATCCATAGCAAGTAACATTTGCCTTGCTCATAGTTTCAGGAGTAGCTTGAACCATCGCAAGTGGTCGAGCTCTACAATCCTTAGCTATGTGTCCCATCCTAGAGCAATTCTTGCACATCATAGTACATCGACCAGAATGATGTTTATAACAACGATTACATTTGGGTGCATCCCCATTGTAATTCTTCTTATCTCCATCTCCCATAGCATTAGCTCTAGTAGTTGTTTGTCACTTGTTTCGACGGTCATTACCCTTAGAGTGATCATCCCTCTTCCTCTTTCCATTCTTGTCTTTCTCAGCTTCTTCCAATGCCAAAGAGTCCATCAATTGTTGAGCGATAGTGATAGCCTCATGAATGTTTGCAGGCTTAGCAGAAATCACATCGTTCCTTGTAGCTACCGGCAACCCATCGGTATACCTCTCAATCCTTTGAGTCTCAGTCCTAACCATATCGGGACAAAGTAAGGCTAACTCTCGATAACGGCGATTGTAAGTTGCCATATCGGTACCTTTCACCTTATGGTTCCAGAATTCAATCTCCAGCTTCTTAATCTCATTCCTTGGGCAGTAAGTCTGAATTAGCAAGGACTTAAATTGCTCCCAAGTCATAGCGTAAGCCACATCACTCCCAACCGAGTTACGGTAATTGTTCCACCAAGTTAAAGCTTCATCCTTGAAAGTAAAAGAAGCAAACTTTACCTTCGCATTCTCCGCACAACCACTGACATTAAACACTGACTCAGTCTTCTCAATCCACCTAACCAAGTAGACCACTCCTTCAGGTCCACCAAACTCAATAGGTCCACAAATCTTAAACTCCTTGTAGTGACATCCGTTAGCACGAACAGGTGGAAATGTTCCAGCAGAATTATTGGAATGATTTGACTCAGCTAGTAGCTCAGCAACTCGTTGCTCCACAAGTTGATTGATCATTGCTTGATCCACAGTAGGTGCATTAAGTGGAACGTGATCATTGTCTCCCTGAACATCAACATTTTGATTCCTGTTGTTGCGGTTAGTAGTGTCCAGGTTATCAGGAGTAGGGGTCTTAACATTTCGAGTAGGACGGCGTCCTTGACGACCAGGGGTAGTCGTTGCAGGTCCAGTTCTGGTAGCTCTAACAGGGTTTCGTCGTGGGGCCATTGATCTGAAACATCATACAAGTTCATGAGTCTCCGATAGAACTTATCATATGCTCAACAAGAATTAAATCAACAAAGCCAAGTCCTGACCATCGCCATAGCGTGTAGGCTAGTTTTGTATATGTATTATGTAAATAATGAAGTGTATATTTCCTTGTAATTTTGTGTAAAAATGTTGAATAAGATACCTTTTTGTTAATTAAGTGCGTGACTTAAGAAATATACTTGCATTGTTTGCTAAGTTTTATTGTTTGACCAAGTGACTTGGCTCGTTAAGTGCGTGACTTTAAGGAATATACTTGCATTGTTTTCTAAGTTTTATTGTTTGACTAAGTGTCTTGGCTCGTTATTTGCTAAGCTTGTATGGTGTACTTAATATTTGCGCACCCGTCGTGGGATGCACACATGAAACTTACCTCGACGTCTCAAAAGTAAGGCGCTTAGCAAGGATGCGTGATCCAATGTTGATGGGTTTGCAACCCTCTTACTCAACGAGTGAATTAGTAGGTTTACTCATCCTTTATGCCTTCGTGGGTCTTAATTAGTGCATGCACGCCATGTAGGCAAAAATATAAGATAACAATATTGACATATATAAGTATGTATGCAATAAAGTGAAATACGCTATGGAGTTAGCTAGAAACCATAACATTTTATTGATACTTGCAAGTTTTTTGAAAAAAAAAAAATACAGTTCCTAGGAAAGAAAAGAAAAACAAACACTTACTGGGCACCTCTTAGGGTGCAAAGGTGTATGTGTAATGGCCGTAGCCTAAAAGTAACATCTTTTAAGATTGCAGATGTTCCAAGTGCGCGCTAGGTCGTGACTTTCCATGTCGCGCAGTCTGTATGCACCGTTGCCGAGCGCATCTGTGACCTCGTAAGGTCCTTCCCATTTTGGTCTGAGCTTGCCTGTGGCTTCTGCGTGACTCGCATCGTTGGCACGGTATACAAAGTCTCCTGGCCTGAATGAAGTGTGTTTGACCCTTGTATCATAATACTTCTTCATTTTTGCCTTAGCCTTTGCCTCGCGTATAGCTGCACGTTCACGCCTTTCTTCCAGTAAGTCCAGGTCTATGCGCCGTTCTTCGTCATTTGTTGTGACGTTGACCTCTGCTGTTCGTATAGTTGGCATTCCTATTTTGAGAGGTGCGCGAAGCTTGTGGATGCAATCTTACTGAGTGCATCAGCCTTCCTGTTGTCTCCTCTAGGCACCTATTTTATTGTGAACCTGTCAAAGTTTTTGATTAAAGATTTGGTCTTTTCCAGGTATTGGATCATGTGGTCATCCTTGGCTTCATATTCACCTAGCACATGGTTAACGACTAGCCGAGAATCTACATTTGCTTCCAAGTTGCGTACACCTATTTGGATTGCGATGCGTAGTTCGGCTAGTAGGGCTTCGTATTCTGCCTCATTGTTTGTGGCTGTGAATTCAAAGCGCAGCACATAGGTGAATTCCATACCTTCTGGATTTATGAAAATAAGGCATGCGCCTGATCCATCTACACATGAAGATCCATCTGTGAACAGAATCCAGGGTTCCTGTAGATCTGTTTTGGTTATAGATGTTGGACTGTCGCTATCTGGCTTCTCCACGATGAAATCGGCTAATATTTGTCCTTTGATTGCAGTGCGCGGTCTATATGAGATGTTATATTCACTTAACAGTACACTCCACTTTGGTAACCGTCCAGATGCGTCAGGTTTAGAGATAACTTGTATGATTGGCTGATCGGTGATTACAGCTATTGGGTGCGCTTGAAAGTATCTGCGCAGCCTTTTGGCTGCGAATACTAGAGCTAAGACTAGCTTTTCCATAGCGCTATAGTTAGTCTCTATCTTCTTCAGGGCTTTGCTTACAAAGTATATGGGTGTCTGGACGGAGTTCCTATCTGTCAATAGTACTGCGCTAACTGCTCCATGAGTTGCCGATAAGTACATGATTAGTTCTTCCCCTGGTCGCGGCGCGACAAGTTTGGGAAGAGATGTCAGATGGTGTTTAAGTTGTTGGAAACTTCTTCCGCTTCTTCGGTCCAGCGAAAATATCCCTTTTTAGTGCACTTCATGAGTGTTTTAAAGAGAGGGAGTGATTTGTCTGTTGATTTAGATAAGAAACGGTTTAGCCCTGCTAACTTTCCATTCAATGACTGGACTTCTTTGAGTGTGCGCGGTGAAGGGAGATCAATCACAGCCTTTGTTTTTTCTGGACAAGGCTTGATTCCATCAGGTTCTATTAAGTATCCAAGGAACATGCCTTCGGTTGCGCAAAAGGTGCACTTCTTGGGGTTTAACTTCATGTTTATTCGTCCCAATGTTCTGAACGTTTCCTCGATGTCGCGCACCAACTCATCCTCTGTGTGGCTTTTTATGACAAGGTCGTCGACATAGACCTCCAAGTTGCGGCCTACTTGTTTTTCAAAGGCTGTGTCAACCAATCGTTGGTATGTTGCGCCTGCATTTTTTAAACCAAAAGGCATTTTTGTGTAGCAGTACACTCCTTGACTGGTGTGGAAAGCTGTTTTCTCTTCATCTTCAACTGCCATCTGAATTTGATGATACCCTTTGTATGCATCTAGGAAGCATTTGAAAGGGTATCCGCACAGGGATTCTACCTTCCAGTCTATTTCTGGCAGTAGATAGCAGTCCTGTGGACATGCTTTGTTAAGGTCTGTGAAGTCCACACACATTCTCCAACTGCCATCGCTCTTTTTTACCATAACTGGGTTTGAGAGCCAGTCATGGTAGTACACTTCGCGCATGATTCCTGCGTCTACGAGTTTATGTACTTCTTCCAGAATAGCCTTTGCACGATCTGGGGCCTGGCCGTGCTTCTTCTGTCGTATTGGGGGATATCCTTGTCGGATTTGTAGCTTATGCTCTGTGATAGAGCGTGGCACTCCTGTCATGTGTTTTGGTTCCCATGCGAAGATGTCCAGGTTCTTTTGTAAGAGTGCGCACACGGCTGCTTTACCTTTGTCAGATAAAGATCCACCAATCGAAACTTGTTGGTCTGGGTAATCGGGGTGAATAGCGACCTTTAGGTTTAGTGTTTTTTCTGTGCGCTATTCTGGAATTTTTTGTACTTCAGTTGTTACCGCGTTGCATTCCTTTGGTGGTATTGTTGTGTTATAGAGGGTGACAACTCCTCCTTCCACTGGAAACTTAAGCATTCTGTGCGCTGTGGATGGTACAGCGCGCATGGATGATATTCCAGGTCTCCCAATAGTACCATTGTATGGTGAGGGGGACTTTATTACCATGAAGTTTATCCATGTTGTGGTTAAGTGTTGTTCATCTCCTACGACCACCAGCAAGCGTAACTGCCCCATGGGCCAAATCTTTTCTCCTATGAATCCAGTCAATGATGTTGTTGCTGGTATCAATTGACTTTGGATTTCAGGTCGCAGTCTTTTGAAACAATGATCGTACAGGATGTCTGCGGATGCCCCTCCGTCAATGTATATGCGGTGGATATCATGTCCCCCCGTATGTATTTCAATAGTTAGAGGCTCTACAACTTCGTTGTCCGCGGCTAAGGTAGGGAAAGATATCTCTTTTACTGGAGAGAATTTTTGGCTGACTTTTTGCTTTATCTTACGCTGCCATGACTGTATCATGTATATGGTATCAGCTTTTTCTTTGGGGGGTTCTTTCTTACCCCCGGTCCTTTGTTTGTCTTTTCCCTCCTTGATGTTTTTCACAAGGTGGTCCATTCTGCCTTCCCTTACTAAGTTTTCAATTAGTTGTCTTAGCTGGACGCACTCGTTAGTTGTATGGCCTTTTTGACCATGGTACTCGCAGTATCCATTCCCTATGCGCTTTTCCTCTGCGGTGCACATTGGTGGAAGTTTTGGGAAGTTTGCACCTTCTGTTACAAATATTTCCCTCGGAGTTTTTGTGAGAGGGGTATACTTGTCATTGTCTCTTCCGCTGCGATAATTCCTACTGCGGTTGTTATTCTGATCGTTGGATTGTCTCCTAGGCTGTTCTTGCTGCCTGTAGTTCGAATAACCCTTTTTGCTGTCCGCAGCAGCTGCTTCTCCTTGTATGAAGGATCTGGTGCGCTTTGTTAGCTCATCGAAAGTCTGGGGAACTTTGTCATTTAGCTTTCGGATAAGTTCTGGGTTATTAATCCCATTCATGAACCCTGGAATTTTTAGAATTTCCGGACATGCTTTGACTTGTATGCACTCATCCTTGAAGCGTTCCATAAAAGCACTGGTTGATTCCCCTTGGCGTTGTTTCACTCTTGCTAGCTCAACAGGGTTTTTAGCGCACTTCTTTCTCTGGGTAAAGTTGAGACGGAATGCTTTCTGTAATTCTTCAAACCCACCAATGCTCCTTCGTGGGAGCTTGCTAAACCATGTGCGCGCGTTCCCCACCAATTTAGAATTAAACATATGGCACCACACATGCTGTGGCCAGTTCTCGATAGTTGCGGCTGATTCGAAAACTTTTAGATGATCGTCCGGATCACCTGTTCCATCATATGTTTTTACATTAGTGGGCATGCGCCTGCGTTTGCGGTCGGAGTAATCGCTGACACGTCGTGTGAACGCATCAACTTTCTGGCGACGCAATGGAAGAGACATATCTTCATTCTCTTCTTCGCGACGTCTTCCTCTTGATTTCCAATGTCCTGTTTCTTTATCCTCGTTGTCCGAGGAGTCACTAGAGGAAGAGTAGTTTCTTTTTCGGCGCTTGCGCCGGCTTCTTTCAGAAGAAGAGCTTGAGGGACTTTTACTTGGGGACATTCTTTTCCCCAATCTGTCATGAATCCTCTTACTCCCAGATTTGGAGGACCCTTGGCTTGGTGAATGCTGAGGTCCTAATCGGTCTTGTATCCCTCGACTGTCAAGTCTGGAGTGAACATTAGTGCGCCTCTCGCTATCTTCTGAGTACTGTGAATCAGATGTGGTACCCAGCCTATCGTGGATAGTGGTACGTTCTGCGCGTCTTCCTCGTGGGTGGCGCAGTGATGATGGTTCGCGTTCAGGACCAAAATTGAGTTGAGCTTGTAGGCTCGTGCTTGCCCTTCTCCTTGCTTCTTCTTGCATGAGGGCGGTTAAGGTTTCATAATTTTGGGATACAAAATTTCCCAACGTTAGATTGGGTGTGTCCTCAGTTGCTGCAAGAATGTCTACCTCAGTATTAGGCACCCTATCTCGGTTAGGCGCGCCTGGTGGCACAGTGTTGTTCACTGTGGGTACAGTTTGGTGAGGAGTAGTGAAGAGGGTGCGCTGGAGTTCCTCAATGCTTGGGACCACTGTGGTGGTTTGGGTAGTCCTTACAAGCGGTTCTACCGTTGGAAAGAGGTTGGGTTGTCCCTGCCTCTTGGTGACCAGGTGCGCTGGTTGTCCCAGCGACTTGCCTAGGGGTCGAATCTTGTTGATTCTTCTTCTAGGTGTCACGTTTTTTCGGCTCCGGAGTCCGCTGGCTTGAATTCTTATTCTTCGTCATTCTAATTTTTAGTTCTTAGTAGGGTCTCACGGATGGCGCCACTTGTTGATACAAAAGTTGGGCGTTCCTGATTATGGGCTCTTGCTCTCGTACCAATTCGCTTCTTAGCACTTGTAACCTACGCACTAAGAAAATAAACAACCCCGTTAGGCTTATCGTGGGATTGTCTCCCACGATTAGACTCCGGCGTGAGAGTAAGTAATCGATTTAGGGTTCTCGTAAAGAGTTTAGGGTTTTGTGAATCGTACCTTAAATGAGAGTTATGTAATTCCTTATATAGGCGCAAAATCCTTGTAGGGTTTGATGAAGTATAAATCGACAAACAATGTTGTTTACCGGTGAGAGCACGACACTTGTTGTTGTCATGTCCCACGGATGGCGCCACTTGTTGATGCATAATCTGGCGCGGACCGATTCAACGACTCTCCTTGGGCCGTTAGTCGTCTTCTCAAGCCCTAAATAGACCTGTCAACAAAGAGAACCCGTTAGGAGTGGACCCGAGGCCGTAGCCCCGGGATCCACCTCCAACGGTCAAGTTAGTATTGGTGTGTAGCGCGTATAAGGGTTAGGTTTAGAGTAACCTGTTTGGTCGTAGTGAATAAGGAGATCCCATCCATGTATTTATAGGGCATGGATTAGGGTTTAGGCGTAGAGTGGGCCGCTATCAGCCGGGCCTGGCCCATGTAGGGTCCAGTTCGGACCATACGTCCACAAGCCCCCCAAGTTTAGTATGACATAGTGCGTGGTTATGTTATGCTAAACTTAAGTTCTGTTCATGGCCGCGTAGGCCCAATCAACCATGTGTGCGCAACTCGGGTGCACACATGGGGCAGACCATACTGCGCAGCCCAAATGCGTAAGTGCGCACTGGGATTGCGATTGTGATTGTCTCACAATCGTGAAGGTGGATTCCATATGCTAGATCCTGGGTCAGGGGGTACCTTTTGTACTAGTAGCGATGCAGCATAGTGCAACAGAAGACGTGCTTTCGGTGGCAGAAGTGCGCGCTGTGCGCAACAAGGATGTGCGCAGTGCGCAACAAAGGTGTGCACTGTGCGCGCTGTGTGCGAACATTATATTCGTCTTTACAACCGACAGACAACATCTCCCCTGTGGCAAGATGGTGCGAATATTTAAATTCGTCTTTGTACCAGGCTTGCAATACCTCTTATGTACGATCTACTTCCAAATATGCCTGCGTGACTTGTACGGAAACAGTGGTATATATACCCTGGTAGCCCCCCAAGTTTGATGGTGCTACTCGCGTAGGAGCATTAAACTTAGTTATTCAAATCCTGAAAAACACTTAATCCAAATATTAAAAGTATATGTCGCGAATCGCAACATATAAAACCTAATGAGGTAAAAGATTAGCGTGAAGCAACATATAGCACATAGCATATAAAATTAAAACATAATAGAAGTAGTAGTGCGAATTACACCTATCGTGAGGTTTTACAAACTATATAAAGGAAGTAGCACGTAGCTAATAATAAAAACAGTGCGCGCATGGCAATTAATTGATCTTTTTGTTTTTTTATTACAATAAAAACAATGGCGCGGATGGACGTACCATGACCGCGACTAATAGTTTCTGTTGCATGCACAGACGCAGATAGATTTATCGTGTCCGCATAGACTCTAACGTTTTGTGGATGATCGCAGAGGACCACGGCTTTCGTCCAGTGCGCTCATGGCGATTGACTAGCATCGTGGTGCCTGTACGTGACAGTGCGCTCATGGCGCCAATCTGCGAAGATTTCCGGACGCATGGCCTAACGCGGGTAGATTTATCGTGACTGCGCTGTTTGCGGCTAAAAGATGTGCACGAATTAATTCGCGGTGAAAAGATAAAGTAGGTCCGATCATGCGGACTTAGTACGTTATAGGTAAAATCGTGTTTACCAAGTAAAAAGATTTACATAAAATCTTATGAATATTTAAAAATATAAAGTAGGTCCGATCGTGCGGACTATAGATAAAAAATTAAAAAACCCTTCGGATAATATATAATAAGAATTAAACTATAGTATTCCCGTAAAGGATAAACATTTGTTTCAGATTCAATCGTTACTTTTGGTGACACGTGCGTACGTATCGATTCATGCTCAGTGGCATAAAAATAAATGTTAGATCAACGTATAATTGACTAATATATTGTTACCTCAACATGTGATCATGTAAATCAGTTAATGAAGTACAAATCGACAAACAATGTTGTTTACCGGTGAGAGCACGATACTTGTTGTTGTCATGTCCCACGGATGGCGCCACTTGTTGATGCATAATCTAGCGTGGACCGATACAACGACTCTCCTTGGGCCGTTGGTCGTCTTCTCAAGCCCTAAACAAACCTGTCAACAAAGAGAACCCGTTAGGAGTGGACCCGAGGCTGTAGCCCCGGGATCCACCTCCAACGGTCAAGTTAGTATTGGTGTGTAGCGCGTATAAGGGTTAGGTTTAGAGTAACCTGTTTGGTCGTAGTGAATAAGGAGATCCCATCCATGTATTTATAGGGCATGGATTAGGGTTTAGGCGTAGAGTGGGCCGCTGTCTGCCGGGCCTGGCCCATGTAGGGTCCAGTTCGGACCATACGTCCACAAGCCCCCCAAGTTTAGTATGACATAGTGCGTGGTTATGTTATGCTAAACTTAAGTTCTGTTCATGGCCGCGTAGGCCCAATCAACCATGTGTGCGCAACTCGGGTGCGCACATGGGGCAGACCATACTGCGCAGCCCAAATGCGTAAGTGCGCACTGGGATTGCGATTGTGATTGTCTCACAATGGTGAAGGTGGATCCCATATGGTACATCCTGGGTCAGGGCGTACCTTTTGTACCAGTAGCGATGCAGTATAGTGCAACAGAAGACGTGCTTTCTGTGGCAGAAGTGCGCGCTGTGCGCAACAAGGATGTGCACAGTGCGCAACAAAGGTGCGCGCTGTGCGCGCTGTGTGCGAACATTACATTCGCCTTTACAACCGACAGAGAACGTCTCCCCTGCGGCAAGATGGTGCGAATATTTAAATTCGTCTTTGTACCGGGCTTGCAATACCTCTTACGTACGATCTGCTTCCAAATATGCCTGCGTGACTTGTACGGAAACAGTGGTATATATACCCTGGTAGCCCCCCGAGTTTGATGGTGCTACTCGCGTAGGAGCATTAAACTTAGTTATTCAAATCCTGAAAAACACTTAATGCAAATATTAAAAGTATATGCCGCGAATCGCAACATATAAAACCTAATGAATAAAAGATTAGCGTGAAGCAACATATAGCACATAGCATATAAAATTAAAACATAATAGAAGTAGTAGTGCGAATTACACCTATCGTGAGGTTTTAAAAACTACATAAAGGAAGTAGCACATAGCTAATAATAAAAACAGTGCGCGCATGGCAATTAATTGATCTTTTTGTTTTTTTATTACAATAAAAACAATGGCGCGGATGGACGTACCATGACCGCGACTAATAGTTTCTGTTGCACGCACAGACGCAGATAGATTTATCGTGTCCGCATAGACTTTAACGTTTTGTGGATGATCGCAGAGGACCATGGCTTTCGTCCAGTGCGCTCATAGCGATTAACTAGCATCGTGGTGCCTATACGTGACAGTGCGATCATGGCGCCAATCTGCGAAGATTTCTGGACGCATGGCCTAACGCGGGTAGATTTATCGTGACTGCGCTGTTTGCGGCTAAAAGATGTGCACGAATTAATTCGCGGTGAAAAGATAAAGTAGGTCTGATCGTGCGGACTTAGTACGTTATAGGTAAAATCGTGTTTACCAAGTAAAAAGATTTACATAAAATCTTATGAATATTTAAAAATATAAAGTAGGTCCGATCGTGCGGACTATAGATAAAAAATAAAATAACCCTTCGGATAATATATAATAAGAATTAAACTATAGTATTCCCGTAAAGGATAAACATTTGTTTCAGATTCTATCGTTACTTTTGGTGACACGTGCGTACGTATCGATTCATGCTCAGTGGCATAAAAATAAATGTTAGATCAACGTATAATTGACTAATATATTGTTACCTCAACATGTGATCATGTGAATCAGTTAATGAAGTATAAATCGACAAACAATGTTGTTTACCGGTGAGAGCACGATACTTGTTGTTGTCATGTCCCACGGATGGCGCCACTTGTTGATGCATAATCTGGCGCGGACCGATTCAACGACTCTCCTTGGGCCGTTAGTCGTCTTCTCAAGCCCTAAGTAGACCTGTCAACAAAGAGAACCCGTTAGGAGTGGACCCGAGGCTGTAGCCCCGGGATCCACCTCCAACGGTCAAGTTAGTATTGGTGTGTAGCTCGTATAAGGGTTAGGTTTAGAGTAACCTGTTTGGTCGTAGTGAATAAGGAGATCCCATCCATGTATTTATAGGGCATGGATTAGGGTTTAGGCGTAGAGTGGGCCGCTGTCTGCCGTTCCTGGCCCGTGTAGGGTCCAGTTCGGACCACACGTCCACAAGCCCCCCAAGTTTAGTATGACATAGTGCGTGGTTATGTTATGCTAAACTTAAGTTCTGTTCATGGCCGCGTACGCCCAATCAACCATGTGTGCGCAACTCGGGTGCGCACATGGGGCAGACCATACTGCGCAGCCCAAATGCGTAAGTGCGCACTGGGATTGCGATTGTGATTGTCTCACAATGGTGAAGGTGGATTCCATATGCTACATCCTGGGTCAGGGCGTACCTTTTCTACCAGTAGCGATGCAGCATAGTGCAACAGAAGACGTGCTTTCCGCGGCAGAAGTGCGCGCTGTGCGCAACAAGGATGTGCGCAGTGCGCAACAAAGGTGCGCGCTGTGCGCGCTGTGTGCGAACATTACATTCGTCTTTACAAACGACAGAGAACGTCTCCCCTGCGGCAAGATGGTGCGAATATTTAAATTCGTCTTTGTACCGGGCTTGCAATACCTCTTACGTACGATCTGCTTCCAAATATGCCTGCGTGACTTGTACGGAAACAGTTGTATATATACCCTGGTAGCCCCCCAAGTTTGATGGTGCTACTCGCGTAGGAGCATTAAACTTAGTTATTCAAATCCTGAAAAACACTTAATGCAAATATTAAAAGTATATGTCGCGAATCGCAACATATAAAACCTAATGAGGTAAAAGATTAGCGTGAAGCAACATCTAGCACATAGCATATAAAATTAAAACATAATAGAAGTAGTAGTGCGAATTACACCTATCGTGCGGTCTTACAAACTACATAAAGGAAGTAGCACGTAGCTAATAATAAAAACAGTGCGCGCATGGCAATTAATTGATCTTTTTGTTTTTTTATTACAATAAAAACAATGGCGCGGATGGACGTACCATGACCGCGACTAATAGTTTATGTTGCACGCACAGATGCAGATAGATTTATCATGTCCGCATAGACTCTAACATTTTGTGGATGATCGCAGAGGACCACGGCTTTCGTCCAGTACGCTCATGGCGATTGACTAGCATCGTGGTGCCTGTACGTGACAGTGCGCTCATGGCGCCAATCTGCGAAGATTTCCGGATGCATGGCCTAACGCGGGTAGATTTATCGTGACTGCGCTGTTTGCGGCTAAAAGATGTGCACGAATTAATTCGCGGTGAAAAGATAAAGTAGGTCCGATCGTGCGGACTTAGTACGTTATAGGTAAAATCGTGTTTACCAAGTAAAAAGATTTACATAAAATCTTATGAATATTTAAAAATATAAAGTAGGTCCGATCGTGCGGACTATAGATAAAAAATTAAACAACCCTTCGGATAATATATAATAAGAATTAAACTATAGTATTCCCGTAAAGGATAAACATTTGTTTCATATTCAATCGTTACTTTTGGTGACACGTGCGTACGTATCGATTCATGCTCAGTGGCATAAAAATAAATGTTAGATCAACGTATAATTGACTAATATATTGTTACCTCAACATGTGATCATGTGAATCAGTTAATGAAGTACAAATCGACAAACAATGTTGTTTACCGGTGAGAGCACGATACTTGTTGTTGTCATGTCCCACGGATGGCACCACTTGTTGATGCATAATCTGGCACGGACCGATTCAACGACTCTCCTTGGGCCGTTAGTCGTCTTCTCAAGCCCTAAATAGACCTGTCAACAAAGAGAACCCGTTAGGAGTAGACCCGAGGCTCTAGCCCCGGGATCCAGCTCCAACGGTCAAGTTAGTATTGGTGTGTAGCGCGTATAAGGGTTAGGTTTAGAGTAACCTATTTGGTCGTAGTGAATAAGGAGATCCCATCCATGTATTTATAGGGCATGGATTAGGGTTTAGGCATAGAGTGGGCCGCTGTCTGCCGGGCCTGGCCCATGTAGGGTCCTGTTCGGACCATACGTCCACAGTGCTTATCCGGGTAAGGATATCTATTCCATAGATAGATGATCCTTATCTATACCGTGTGTAGTTTATTTGGGTTTGGGCTTACGTGAGCCTGTTCCCATTATTGATGCGGCCCAAGTGACAATAGCCCACGCATGGTGGCTTTGGGCTTTAGTAATGTTTATCATTTGGGCTCGTGGCCCATATATAGACTATACGTCATCAGAGCCGTAAAACTAAATCTAGCCATCCCGACTTATCAAAAATATGTTAGTATGTTGTCCCATGATTCCTGGGATATAAAGAACGTAGAAACGAGCTTATAACGACCAAGATACAAGCGTTTGAATTTTAGACGATTTTAATATTTTCCTTCGGCCCAACACTTAAGAAAATTTTCCAAGTATTAATCATTTCGCAAGTGACCAGGTTGAGAGCCATTTTTCTCATTGAAAGTGGTTATTAACTTAACGAGACGTTAAAAATGTATTTTTCGACGATAAACGTTATTTTCAAATTTCACGAGTGGTATCGATAACATACGTATTTGCATGTGTAGCATCATTTCATTTCTTACATTATATGATATCATTTGTATTAGGTTGCGTTTAGAGATCGAACCTCATTTATGTGTATCCACTTTTGTCATCGTAGCTATCGCACCAGGTGAGTCATAGCCCCTACTCTTTTAATTGTTTTGATAAACTCTTTGGGGGAGAATACATGCTCATTTTACTTAAACGCAATACTCGCTTTACATGTTTGATTACCTGCATTTCATTGGTATGTTTGATTACATGTATTTCATGTGATTTGTCTGCTAAACATTATTATTTATTCATATGACCTCATTGTCATAATTGTTTATCTGGCGACATTGTCAGTATTATTTATATGTCCTCATTGTCATAATTGTTTATCTGGCGACATTGTCAGACTTATTTACATGACCTCATTGTCATAGTTGTTTACCTGGCGACATTGTCAGCATTGTCAAAAATTGCTTATATGGCCTCATTGTCAGAATTGTTTATAGAACCTCGTTGTTAAAATTATTTATATAGCAGTTTTGCTATATTTATCTTTGAATCTAGATACAAGTTATACTTTTGTTCACGTAAACCAAATCATATTTGGCAGTGGGTCGTAAACACACAGGTTACAAGTCTTTTATGGACGGACTTGGAACTGAGTGGGTTTACGATGCCTTTGCTGGGAAATCTTCATTCATATGCATTACATTCTTTTTAACAAGACTCTAGGAACTCACCAACCTCGTGTTGACACTTTAGCATGTATTTTTAGGCTTTAGGCCATGGCACGCTACTGGAGGTTTTGGCAGGGCATGGCATGGTCATAGAAGACTCTATTTATTCATATGGGGACCGTTTTTAACTATTTTAAGGGCATACTTCCGCACTACTTTTAACAATGGAAATTCAACACTTTTGATTAAATGATTTTATTCTAAATGATAGAAGTGAAAACCATTTTTGAACTTGTGTTGTAATACCAATTGAGTTACACCCCAGCTACATGTAAACTTCCGCTAGACCCAATTCTGGGGGTGTGACAAATTCCTATGTCCTCACATATGCTGACTACTTGAAGAAACTTATTGATTTACATGTTAATCATAAGTTTAGGGGAGGATTGCTGGGAATTATATTAACAGTTACCACGGCTAAGTATGAAGATTACAACTGCTGAAGAATGCACTAGTAGTGGAACCTCATTACCACTGCTAGTATGTTAGCATTAACGAAATGTATAATGAAGTGATGGTCATTCTAGATTAGGAACTTTGTTATGTGTCGTAGAATATATAATTGAATAGTTAATGGGCTCGTGGATTGGGCTAAGCTAATAGGTTAGTAGTTCATGTAATATTAGCCTTGTATCTTTATGTAATCAACAAGCCCAATCCACTCCATGTACAAGCCCATGGCAAAGCCCATGTGGCTTATGCTAGGAACTATATAAGCCTCAACACACCTCATTTGTGAGGGTGCTTGAGTGTGTGTTTTTTCTAGTGTAATACAAGCATCCTTTTCATCTTATTCTCTTTATACAATTCGACACACATATACATGAATCTTAAGTCACCATTTGATCTTCATAAAAGCTTACATAACATGATAGAGTTGATATATTAGGTCCTAACAAGTGGTATCAATCGCCAAACAACGTTTTAGGAGTGTGTTAAGTCGTTTTTGTTGAAACTTAACTAGAAAAGGTCACGTTTTTTTTTTGTTCTCCTTAAAACCGTACCTATTTTTCTCCAAAAGTTTCAATTTTTACGTGTTTTGTTGTTAAAGTTGTTGTTTTTATTGAAGCTTTTGTGTTTTTAGAGAAGTTGTACAAAAATGTTTAATCAAAAACGTCAAAAAGAGATTTTTAGATGTATTTTGGTGAAAAAATGGTTCCAGCGAGTTGCTTCTCGTTGTTGGTTTCTTGGCAGAGAGTTGCTAAATTTAGAGAGTTGAGAAATCTAGAGAGTTGAGGAATCTAGCGAGTTGACAATCTAGAGAGTTGAGAAATCTAACGAGTTGATAAACTAGAGAGTTGACAATCTAGAGAGTTGAGAAATCTAGAGAGTTGATAAACTAGAGAGTTGACAATCTAGAGAGTTGAGAAATCTAGCGAGTTGATAAACTAGAGAGTTGACAATCTAGAGAGTTGAGAAATCTAGCGCGTTGACAATCTAGAGAGTTGAGAAATCTAGAGAGTTGATAAACTAGAGAGTTGACAATCCAGAGAGTTGAGAAACTAGAGAGTTGGTTAGCAGAGAGTTTCTCAAAGCTTTTAGACATAATTTTCACCATAACAACTTACCTTAATCAACACTAAACACTACTCTTACTTCGTTGAATCGATCTAAAATCAACTTTATCTATCATAACTTCACCTTAACTTCATCAATGGCTACTCAACAAGACATTCATGCAGTCGGTGCCGAAAATCGACCTCCAATGCTTGAAAAAGGTGGATATCTCCCATGGACAAGCCGCATGCTTTGTTACATCAAAACAAAGCTGGATGGTAAATTAATGATCAACTCCATTACAAATGGTCCATTCAAGCCAAGACAAGTTCAAGTTGAAGGTAATCCAAATACAACACCTCTTACTCTACCATTCGTGCGTGAACAAACAGAAGCAGACTACACGGATGAAGACAAGAAGCAGATCGCCGCTGATGATATGGCAATGCATTGAATCCAACTTGGATTACCACGCGAGATCTTTGTTGTAGTCGACAGCTGTGAAACTGCTTTTGACATGTGGGAACGAGTTAGAAGGATATGTCATGGAACAGAGATTGGGCAACAAGATGTTGAGAACAAACTTCTAACTGAATGGGAGAACTTTACATCCACTAAAGGTGAACAGATTGAATCCTACTACACAAGGTTTTGCACTTTAATGAATGAGTTAATCAGAAACAAGTTGACACCACGAACAATTGCAACAAACATCAAATTCATCAATAATCTTCCAGAAGAATGGGGTCGTTATGTTACAATTGTCAACCAAACAAAGGATTTACATAAGGTGAACTATGATAAAATCGATGACTTTCTGAAGCAAAACCAAGCTGAGGCTAATGAAGTTAGGAAAGAAAGATTGGCAAAGAATCATGATCCTCTTGCATTAATTGCTACTACACCAACACCGTTTTCAGTAAACACACAACAACCATCATCATCTTCCACTCACAACTACATGCAACCATCATACATTCAACAACCAACACCGGTCTACCAACAACAGGTCTACCCACAACAACAATACCCACAGTTCCAAGAACCAGAATTCACTGACAATGATGAAGCTACTGCAGCCTTGACACAAGCGTTTGCTTTTCTGACTAAGGCATTTCAAGGACGTTATTCTACACCAACTAACAACAACCAAAGGATCTCATCGAACACTCGTAACAAGCAGATTGCTCAGCCGAGTTTCAATATGGGCAACGGAGGCCTAATGGTTGGAGTTTATGGGAATCAACAGGGATATGCTACTGGATTTCATATGGGTAATCAGAATATGAAGAATGTAGGTCAGTATGCAAGGAATCAGAATGCAGGTCAGTATGCAGGGAATCAGAATGGTCAGTATGCAGGGAATGAGATGGGTCAGTTTGTTGGAAATCAGAGGGGTCAGAATGTTGGTAATCAGGCAATGGGTAATCAGAATAGGAATGTTGCAGCTCCAGTTGTTGGGAATATGGGAAATGTAAATCAGGGTAATCCGGTAAAGTGTTTCAACTGTTAGGGTGTAGGTCATATGGCAAGGAACTGTCCTACTAAGCCGAACAAAAAAGACCTAGCGTACTTGCAGAAAGCACTACTGTTGGCACAAAAGAATGAGGCAGGGTTTCAGTTGAACGCAGAGGAGAATGATTTTATGCTCTTATGGATGACATGGAAGACAGAGAGGATATTGATGCGAATTGCATATTTATGGCGAATCTTCAGGAAGCTAAATATGACATGGATTCTGACACACTTCCTGTTTATGACACCAATGCACCATCTGAGGTATCAAATTCCAACACATGTCACAATAATGATATATTTGATATGTCTACTCATGAGGAACAACATTCTGAGAAGCAAGCATCTAATTATGATACATATCTAGACACGCCAAGTAGTAGCAATACTCCTTCAGCAACTCCAGACGTGAATCATAATGGAGGCTTCGTTTCACAGCATGCTGAGAATGATGAGGAAACACGTGCTTTGTTTGAATCATTATTGAATAATTGTCATATTGAAATTGAAAATGTGAAAAAGGTCAATCGCGATGTTAAGGCCGCGAATGTTAAATTGACCGCTGAGCTTGAGAGTTACAAGGAAAACGCTAAAGCTTTTGAATTTCATAACAAAAGATTGTCTGAATTAGAGACTGGTTATCAAAATTCCGTTTCAAGGGAAAAACATTTGCAACTCAAGTTTGATACACTTGATGTTAATTCTTTCAAGAAGATAAAATCTTTAAACGCGGAAATTTCTGATTTACAAAACAAACTTTCTCAACAAAAAACAGCTTATACCAATCTTGAAAAATAAAGGGATATGTTGAAAAAGGAATTTGCAAAGAAAGAAGACAAACTTTTGGAAGAAATCGTAGAGTCAGAAAACATGATTGCACATTTAGAGGGATTAGTGGTTAAGTCGGGTCAGTCAAGTCAAACAATGAAAATGATTTCAAATCAAACTAATCCGATTTACCATACGAAACATAAAATGGGTCTTGGTAACACCACTCCTTGTAATCTCAAGAAAGCTCAGCAAGAACAGAATGTTTTGTATAATGGTAATGTGATTTACACCAAACATGATCCTCCCGTCGTTCGGGATTCTGTGCAAACGATGGAACTTGTCGAAGAGAGCATATATAAAATGAAACAAAAGGATTTGAAACCCATTGATTACAACAAATTGAATAAACTTTCGGGAATTACTTTTGTTCCACAAACAGAACCATCTGTGTTTTCCATAAAACGACCTTTCACGAAATTCTTTTCTAAAAAGAAAGTTGTTTCCAAATCTCTTTCAAAAATGGAACAAATGTCTTCTACCAACACTTTTAATATAAGTGAGGCTAGAGACATTCTTGATGATGTTAAAAAGAGAATTAAAGAACTTCAAAATATTGTTAAATCTAAAACTACTATCAGTATTAACGACTGGCATTCTAGTTTTCATATCGAACAGAAAAAGGTGTTTGAAAACGAAATTACTATCCAACTGAATAACATCAGTGCGAGAGTAATACACTTTGAAAACGCTTTCTTAAAAGAAACAGCCGACTTTGTCAAGGATCAAAAATCCCTGGTAAACAAAGCTAATGAAACTCGTGAAAACATGAATGTTTTGGAAAGGTTAAATGATTCTCTCTTCGAAGCTGTTCTGTCTACTTGATGCGTAGGAATCGCAACAGGCTTTACCTCTCGAGGGATCTCGAGAAGCTTACAACCCCCACCAGGCAGTGTACCTGATCGTTGTAGTATAGTATAGTGACAAGTACCAGGGGATTGATCGGTCAGCTTAGGAATAGTGTCGCTAGGATTAGAAAGCCTAAATACTAGTTCTAAAGGTGAGGGATGATTATTTTTGTGTTTTTATATTTTTTAGAAAGCAATTAAAAATTCTCGGGTTTGAAGGATTTAGGCGGAATTAGTTGCTAATCAACTAACCCAATACTAAGATGCAATCAAAATAAAATACTAAAAATGAAAACAAACTAAATTATACTAAAGTTGTGAGCAGTAAATGGAGAAAATGTGTTTACTTAGATTTCACTACTCCCTAGACATCTTTTACACGTTAATTACTTGTTATAAATGCATGGATGACGGATCGTATTCCTTAATACCATTCATGGGGTGGCACACTTAACTCCCCAATTCTATGAGCTCTTATCTCCTCCTACACCATGCCTAGCACAACTATAGGGATTGTAAACAGTGGCTCATGCATTAAATACAACCAATAAAGACCTAGTGAGCATCGGTTCATGTTTCTTAAGACGTTCAAGCATGTTACCAATTGGAGATCTGCCAGTTTTCTTAAGCCTAACATATAAATCATTCATCCAAAACAAGTATAAACAAGTAATCAACACATAATTAACATCTAGGTTTCATTATATCTAAGCAAACACAAGATAGATCTAGCCTAGCATGATGGAATTAAGACAAGAACAAGATATAGACAACCAACACATAGACATATTGATTGAATTAAAAGAACACTTATCTTAATTACACATGTAAGGTATCAAGGGCTTGGAACCCTTGAAAAACCTATAAAATTCGCACCAAAATCGTACTTAGGGTTTCTCCCAAAACTTCTCTCTTTAAATGTGAAAAATTAGAAAACTATATATAGGAAAAGAGGTCTGACGGCGTCAAGACAAAGCTTGTGACGCCGTCACCTCGCCGCCAAAACTATTCTCGGGTTGCCTTGATCTACATTTGACTCCGTCAAGAGTTAATCATTTCCAGGCCGTCATGAGTTTTACTCTTGACGCCCTACCTTCATGACGCCGTCAAATCTCTTCTGGATCGTCATGGAATTTTGCTCTTGACGCCGTCAGGGAGTTACTCTTGACGCCGTCACCCACTGTTCCCAGCATGGAAAATTAAGACTTTGGCGTTTTCTTCAATTTTTATGCTCCAAAAACGTCCGAATTGCTTCCTTTTCCAGATTTCACTCCCAAAGTACCTAAAATCACAAAAGGAACGATTTAGGGCAATATTTGATCAAATAAATTCGAATTCGGGCTTAAATGACCCCCTAAAAACGGATCATTTTTCGCCTCATCATATACCCTTACACTTGAGATTTGCTTGTCCTCAAGCAAATGCGCTTTTATTCTAGTCAAAATACAAGTTAGGGGTCATTTAACACTAATATAAAAGTAATTACAACAAATAATCGTTCCACTAAAGACTAATAGACAAGCACGGAGGTCATATACAAGCACCTCACAAATAGTGTTTAGATACTCACATCTCTCGGGTGTAATAAAGTGTAAATTACAATATGGAAACGGAAGATATCTCTCACTGCCTTTCATAGCAAAATAGATTACCATAGGCTTGGGAAAGGATCAAACCTCCACCACATGGCGTAAGCACCTAGGATAAACTATCAAAGAGGTCTTTTAAAGGGTTGTAACGTTAGGTATAGGGATATGAAATACACGGTTTTGTTGGATAAAGAAAGTTTTTACTGGTGGCGAGTTAACAATCTTGGTTAATTACATGTAAAATATGGCGTTGCTATGCCAAGACTAGACTCGACTTAAGCTAATAAATGAAAAATAATAAAAACATAAAATGAACATAGAATAAAAGGGATGGTAGTCCATATGTTTTTTCTCTTTTTCCTTTTTTCTATTTTTTTTTTCTTTTTCTTGATTTTTTTTTTGATTTTTTTTTTGATTTTTTTTTTTTTTTTTTTTTTTTGATTTTTTTTTTTTTTTTTTGCATACACTCTTACCCTACCATCCAAAATAATACATCATAGGGAATGAACATTTCCCTTACACTTGAATTTTTACATACTTTACAATGAACTAATCTAATGACTCGAATTAAGAAAATTAAAACACTTGGAGCACTTTTTAGATTATCGTACATATGGGGGTAATAAATGATGTTCTTCCCCATTACTCCATAAAATAAGTACTTTACCCATGAGTCCCAATCGTCCCAAAACAATATGTACAAGGATATGACTCGACTTAGCAACCATGTAATCAATTAGAAAGTTAACTTAGGGTTTAACAAGTAACAATAATGTACTAAAAATGAGCGCATACACGGAAGGCTAAGGCGATTTGGTTGTACATTTAAGTGGGGTGTAACAAATTCTTCCTTTAAGTAAAATGCTTAAAGTTAGAAATGAAAAGATAGGCTCGGAGGGGTGTACTAGGGGTTTCGTGTACTGAAAATGAGTACAACGCTAAGGGTGTGGGAAAAATTAGTTGACTTAACTAGTCAAGTAATATGACTTAAATAGTCAAGTAATCATGATACGGGTTTAACACAAGGGTGATCCTAATGCCTCTTATCATGTAGTAAATCCTACCACACGAATGTAGTCTCACTAGCGGTCTCGGGATGCATCACTAACGCAAGTTCTAGAATCTAAATGCTACCGGTACACTCATAAGCACTAATAATGAATGCTTTTCCTATCAAATCTAAAGGCGAACCTCACATATTTGGGTGGAAAATTTTTCTGAATATACGGTTATGTGCTAGTCATACAATCTCCTATCCATGAGACGCTTGCTATGGCTAAAGTTTCACTCCTAAATGTTGTAAAAAATTTTAAATTTGGCGCTAAAATTGCACTAATAAGTATTTCTCATAGTTTTATTACACATCTACCATTAAACAAAACAAACTCAAGCGAAAGTGCATATGTAAGGTATCATCTTTTTACCCTCCCCTTACACTTAAGATGAACATTGTCCTCAATGTTCAAGTAAAGAATGTAAAAGTGAAAAAGTTAAGAGAATGAAATCAAATACTCCCCTGATTCGCTCGGTATGGATAATAAGGTGGCTAGGTTAAATCTTCCTCCAAGAAAATGAACAATCAAAGCTTCCCTTCCAGAATATAAATCATCTTCTTGTCATACGTAACCTGTAAAACCTGACAAAATAGACAAGACAACCTCGCGTAAAATCGGCGGCATCCTATATAAGCTACTAAATCCTAGTAAACAAGATAAGATATAATGCTTGTGGAATGAAGTTTGCAGATCTCCTGGAGATTATAAAACTTAATAATTCACAAAAACCATAAGACTCCGTTAGAAAAACAAAACCGGTAAAATTTCCAGATTTTTACACTTGACGCCATCAAGAGCAAACTCTTGACACCGTCAGAAGTGACCTGCAGAAATTCTTATGTTAAGTTTCCGGAAAATTTCTGGAAAAACTTGGTCCTACTTCCTGGAAAATCCTGCAAAACTTCATTATGACTCAATACAAGCATTTGACTCTAACAAATACGAATATACATGTTCATTTAATATTGTGGAGAATCATGATCGGTTTGTTTCTTAAAAACATATTTGGGGTTTCCCCTTACACTTATCTTTTGCAAAAATACTTTTAGGTGGAGTTAAGACTAGGCCAAAATAACAAAGTAAAGTATTTCCACTATTTAGTTTAGAAACATGATCTACCAACAATAAAAATAAAACATGCATACGGAAGCAAATAACAAAAAAACAAATAAAATCACACAAAACATGGGTTGCCTCCCAAGAAGCGCTTTTCTTTTTTTATGAGTCTTGTAGCTAGACTCAAGGTCATGGGTTACTACGTGACCTCATCATTGGTTCCACTCTCTGATTGTAGATATTCCTTGTAGAAACCAATCACCTTTTTCTCAACCGCCCCCATAATCATTTGGGCAAATTCTTTATCGACTTTATACCTAGGTCCAAGGGCCAAGCAATCTTTGTAATAAAGACTCCTTTTTTCCCATACATAATCCATGCCCTTTTTCTTATCCTCCTCATTAGTATCCTCAAAAGCACCAACGTTGTCCTTATCAAAACGGGATATAAATCGAAATTCTTTCATCCTATTAGGCATCCTATAAGTGATACTATCGGTGTTACTTGCAAATCGGATCGTTCCTTCTATCTCATCATATTCCAATTTAGACTCCTCAACGAATGGTTTGCCAAACACAACATTAGATAATCGACAATCAATAACATTAGCAAGATCCTCCACAATCATAAAGTCGGTGACAAAAGTGAAATTACCAACAAAGACATGTAAACCTTTAACTCTCCCGACAAAGTTACAAACTCCACCGGGGTATTTGGGATCCCTTCTAGGTTCAAGTCTTGTTTTCACTATATCATTATAAACAGTTGAGGACATAATGTTGATTGGAGATTTAAAGTCAATGTAAGCATTGCTAATGTGCCTATATCCAATCATACATGGTATCTTAGCATTCTTAGGATCGCCTCTCTTGATCTTAGGTTAGATTATGGTGAAAGGAGATCGCGGGTTATCAATAAGATTATTATAATATGCAATCTCCTCCTTAGTGGGGTATAGATTAAAATAGTCATTAAACTTCGGATCTATTTCCCCCTCTTCAAGTCCCTCAATAACATTCACAAAGTCATTAGGCCCTAGGTCCTCATTTGAATATAAGGCGGTCGCTAGGTCACTAAATGCATGTTCGAGCTCAACCTTGATCAAACTATTAAGCTCCCTAAGTTCCCTAATCTCACACTCAATTTGTTCACGTAACAAAGCCACTTCTCTAGGGGAAAGGGGTGGATTCGCGTTTTCCATAATGGTCAACGGAATAGTCAATGAATTTGATTTACTAACGAAGGCACAAAGAAATAGATAGACTAAAGAGAACCTAAAAATAAAAATAAAATAAAATCTTACTAGAAAGGAATCTAGCAAGTAGACCTAATAAAAAGAAATTCTAACCTAGACAATAACTATTCCCCGGCAGCGGCGCCAAAAACTTGATGCGTGGGAATCGCAACAGGCTTTACCTCTCGAGGGATCTCGAGAAGCTTACAACCCCCACCAGGCAGTGTACCTGATCGTTGTAGTATAGTATAGTGACAAGTACCGGGGGATTGATCGTTCAACTTAGGAATAGTGTCGCTAGGATTAGAAAGCCTAAATACTAGTTCTAAAGGTGAGGGATGATTATTTTTGTGTTTTTATATTTTTTAGAAAGCAATTAAAAATTCTCGGGTTTGAAGGATTTAGGCAGAATTAGTTGCTAATCAACTAACCCAATACTAAGATGCAATCAAAATAAAATACTAAAAATGAAAACAAACTAAATTATACTAAAGTTGTGAGCAGTAAATGGAGAAAATGTGTTTACTTAGATTTCACTACTCCCTAGACATCTTTTACACGTTAATTACTTGTTATAAATGCATGGATGACGGATCGTATTCCTTAATACCATTCATGGGGTGGCACACTTAACTCCCCAATTCTATGAGCTCTTATCTCCTCCTACACCATGCCCAGCACAACTATAGGGATTGTAAACAGTGGCTCATGCATTAAATACAACCAATAAAGACCTAGTGCGCATCGGTTCATGTTTCTTAAGACGTTCAAGCATGTTACCAATTGGAGATCTGCCAGTTTTCTTAAGCCTAACATATAAATCATTCATCCAAAACAAGTATAAACAAGTAATCAACACATAATTAACATCTAGGTTTCATTAGATCTAAGCAAACACAAGATAGATCTAGCCTAGCATGATGGAATTAAGACAAGAACAAGATATAGACAACCAACACATAGACATATTGATTGAATTAAAAGAACACTTATCTTAATTACACATGTAAGGTATCAAGGGCTTGGAACCCTTGAAAAACCTGTAAAATTCGCACCAAAATCGTACTTAGGGTTTCTCCCAAAACTTCTCTCTTTAAATGTGAAAAATTAGAAAACTATATATAGGAAAAGAGGTCTGACGGCGTCAAGACAAAGCTTGTGACGCCGTCACCTCGCCGCCAAAACTATTCTCGTACTGCCTTGATCTACATTTGACGCCGTCAAGAGTTAATCATTTCCAGGCCGTCATGAGTTTTACTCTTGACGCCCTACCTTCATGACGCCGTCAAATCTCTTCTGGATCGTCATGGAATTTTGCTCTTGATGCCGTCAGGGAGTTACTCTTGACGCCGTCACCCACTGTTCCCAGCATGGAAAATTAAGACTTTGGCGTTTTCTTCACTTTTATGCTCCAAAAACGTCCAAATTGCTTCCTTTTCCAGATTTCACTCCCAAAGTACCTAAAATCACAAAAGGAACGATTTAGGGCAATATTTGATCAAATAAATTCGAATTCGGGCTTAAATGACCCCCTAAAAACGGATCATTTTTCGCCTCATCACTACTGATATAATTTCCATCATCATACAAACATATTCGGTTCAAGACGATGAAAGACTAAGAGCTGAGACCTCCGAAATTGTTTCCAAATATGAAAATGCTCTTATAAAGCTTGAAAAAGAAAATGTGTCATGTTTTAAACAACTTGATCAAAAAAAGGAATAATGCAAGTATGACAAATTGTCGTATGAGTGTGCCTTCAAGAAAATGAAAGAGCAAAATGATCTTTTGAGGGCTCAGCTTGAAAGTCCAAAAGGGAATGGTGCGGAAACTAAGTTTGGAAAACCATCGACTTCGGAGAAACCAAATGTTCCAAACACGGTTCAAAAACCAAAAATGTCAATTTCACGATTTGCTCCAAAAGTCGATGAGAAAAAGGATTTGACAAAACCAGTCACTCCAACACCCTTGCCCAAGATAAGTGAAAATGAAAAGATTGTTTGTAAAGGAAAAGATTGTCATAACACCAAAAGTGATAGCACCTGGCCTTTTTAGGATTAGTCCCACTAATGCGTCTGCCTCCACATCTAAGACAAATGCGCGCAAAAAGGATAATTAAAAAGAGTCGAGTGATGCTAAAAAGGACAACAATATAAATCCTAACGCGTGTGCCTTACCTTCTACAGGATTAGAAAGCACCTCTAGGAGCAGCAGACTAAAGCCTAGGAGCAATACAAGGAACAATAGAGTCTCGTCTGCCTCTAAGAGTTGTAGCAAGAATAAAGTTGAAGAAGTAGAAGAACACCCTAGGAATTTATGGCTTTGTAATAAGAAACAAGATTCATCTGAATGTAATGTCGAAAGTACTGGTTCTAATGCATGTAATGACTCTATTTGTTTAATATGCAAGAAAAGTTTAATTAATGATGTTCATGATGAATGTGTTTCTAAGAATGTGAATGACATGCCTGAACAGAAGTATGTTCCAAAGGGAACTAGTGCTGGATCTAGATCTATAGAAAGATTCGTTGCACGCTTTAGGTCTACCACTAGTAGTCGTATGCCTAGGAACTACCTTAAGCATTGTATGTGGAAACCTACGGGTAGAGAATTCATTATTCAGGATGGCAAATTGAAAGTTGTTCAAAATGGACAAGTAGATACCTTCTATGAATGTGATTCAGATTTTACTCCTAACCCCATGGAACCAAATTCAAAACGGTTTCCAAATACAAATTCTTCTGTTATTGGCAGGTTATCAAAATATCTCTGTGGATCATCGACTCGGGTTGCTCCAAGCACATGACCGGGAATTTAAAGTTGCTGATCAATTTCATATGGAAATTCATGGGAACTGTACGCTTTGGAAATGATCATGTAGCAGCTATTCTGGGTTTTGGAGATCTTCAGTTTGGGAATTTTTTGATCACTCGAGTTTACTACATCAAAGGGTTCGGTCACAACTTGTTTTCAGTTAGGCAGTGTTGTGATGCAGATTTAGAAGTTGCATTCAGGAGAAACACGGTTTTTATTAGAAATTTGGTTGGTGATGATCTCTTAACTGGTAATCGTAGTACAAACTTATATGCTATCGACATCAAACAAATGGCTTCTACATCACCAATTTGTCTTATGACAAGGGTAACCGAAACTAAGTCCTGGTTGTGGCATGGACGTTTATCCCATCTCAATTTCGACACCATCAATAAGTTAGCCAAAGACAACATCGTCAACGGTCTTCCTAAGTTCAAATATACCAAGGATCATCTATGTCCATCATGCGAACAAGGAAAAAGCAAAAGAGCATCATATAAACCTAAAACCGTACCTAGTTCGGAAGCAAGGTTACATGTGTTGCACATGGACTTATGTGGCCCAATGAGAGTTGAAAGCATTAATGGGAAAAAGTATATTCTTGTTATCATTGATGATTATTCAAGATATACATGGGTAAAGTTTTTGAGATCAAAAGACGAAGCACCATGCATCATCATCACCTTTCTGAAGCGTATTCAAGTTCTACTTCAAGCTCCAGTAAGGATTGTAAGAACAGATAATGGCACAGAATTCACAAATCAGGAGTTGAGAACCTATTTTGAAGATGTTGGAATCACTCACCAAACATCAGTTGTTAGAACTCCACAGCAGGATGGGGTAGTTGAAAGAAGAAACCGAACTCTTGTGGAAGCTGCTCGCACAATGCTAATTTATTCTAGTGCCCCACTATTCTTATGGGCTGATGCTGTTGCCACTGCCTGTTTTACTCAAAACCGATCCCTAATTCATCCAAGATTCAATAAAACCCCATATGAGCTAGTGAACAACCGTAAACCTGACATCTCTTACCTTCACGTATTTGGCGCTTTGTGCTATCCGACGAATGATAGAGAAGATCTAGGAAAGCTAAAAGCTAAGGGTGATATTGGAATATTCATTGGATACTCAGAAAACTCAAGGGCATTCAGGGTGTATAATAGACGTACAAAAAGGATAATGGAGTCGATGAATGTGAATTTTGACGAGATTTCACAAATGGCTTCTGAGAGATATGCTCTAGAACCCGCGCTTAATCCAATGGCTTCTAATCAAAACGGATTAGGACCCGCACCAAACCAGGAGACTTCTGGACACATTAGTTCAGGACTCGTGCCTCAAGGAGCTCAGTCAACAAACACTGAAAAACCTTCAGAACAAGAACTGGAAAATTTCTTCGAGTTAATGTTTGATGAATACTGTGGTGGAACTTCGACAAATGCATCTCAACAACATACTTCTGCACCCGCTCAAAACCATCAACGACCACCACAATCACAAGATGCATCTACAACAATCAAAGTTGAAGCACCAACTCCCTCAGAATCATCAACATCTACTCCAGCAACTCCAGTTATTGAAATCATTCTACCAAGAGTTGATGAGCAAAATCAAAACACAAATTTTCAAGAAGAACCAACAAATAATTCAAACGATGTTGCGTTAAAAGAAGTAGAAATATTTGAAAACCCATTTGCAACAGACTCTGCTGAATCTTCTTCAAGGTTACAAGAACCATCTAACACACATAGGTTTAACCCAAGGTACCCTTCTATGTTTCAATGGACAAAAGACCATCCAATAGAACATGTTATTGGTGAACCTTCAAAGCCAGTTCAGACAAGGAGACAACTTGCCACTGATCTCAAATTGTGCATTTACATTTGGTCAATCAGCCTCGAAGAACCAAAGAACATTCGGGAAGCAATGGCAGAATACCCATGGATTGAAGCGATGCAGGAGGAAATTCTTCAATACGATTTACATGACAGTTGGGAACTTGTTGAACGACCACTTGATATGCGTGTTCTTGATCTCAAGTGGTTGTGGAAGAACAAACTGGATGAGGAAATGACTGTAATTCGTAACAAAGCTCGTCTCATGGCTAAATGATATCCACAAGAAGAAGGGATAGATTTTGAAGAATCATTCGCGCCTGTAGCTAGACTTGAAGCAGTCCGGATTTTCTTAGCCTATGCAGCTCACAAAAACATCACAGTCTATCAGATGGACATTAAGACAGCTTTCTTAAATGGAACTCTGAAAGAAGAAGTGTATGTGAGTCAGCCAGAGGGATTCATCAACAAAGATCATCCAGACTACGTCTACAAGCTTAAGAAAGCAATTTATGGTTTAAAACAAGCTCCAAGAGCGTGGTATTATGAACTATCATCTTTCTTGCTTAAAAACAATTTCACAAAAGGAACGGTTGATGATACCTTGTTTATCAAAAAATTCAAAGATGACATTTTGATCGTTCAAATTTACGTGGATGACATAATTTTTGGATCAACCAATCCTAACCATTCAAAACATTTTGAAAATCTCATGAAAAGTAAATTTGAAATGTCCATGATGGGGGAACTAAAATTCTTTCTTGGTTTACAAATACATCAATCCCCTCGTGGTATTTTTATCAATCAAGCTAAGTATACAATAGAGATTTTGAAAAAACATGGAATGGAAAACTGTGATTCTGTTTGTTGGGTTTGAAACTGCTGTTAAGTGAAACTGCTGCTATGAATGAAATTGCTGCTAGTGATAATGATTCTGCTACTGAGATCAAAGTGCTGCTAAGGTTAAATGCTGCTAACAGAATCTACTGCTGAAAGGATAAGAATGTATACGACTTAGATAATTATAGAATAGATTGTGTAAATATTATATACGTCTAGAATATTCTTATCGTGTAGAGAAAGGTATTGTAAACCTAGTAGGATTCCTTGGTCTATAAAAGGAGGATCCTAGGGTTAGTTTATGTACGTATTATTATTCACTTCAAGGTTGTAAAACCCTAGCATTGTTGAGTGCTCGTATTAATAATATTGAAGTGTCGAAAGTGAATCTTTATTCTTCTTAAGTTAAGCTTTTATATTCCGCGTATTAGCTTAAGTGTTTAATCAAGTTAACTTCTATATAAGATCGTTTAAGCTCAACTGGGATCAACAAGTGGTATCAGAGCTTGTGATCTAGAAGTTATTATCAAGAAGATTTTGTTTCTTAAAAGTTTGCTGTTCCAAATCTATTGCTAAGATGGGTGATGAAACTCATATGGTGACTGCTTCAAGGGTGCCCAAGCTAAATCCTTCTGAGTATGAGCTATGGAAGAGAAGAATCAGACAGTACATTCGCATGATTGATTTCAACATGTGGAATGTGATTGTTAATGGTGATTCTGTACCTGAGAAGAGTGCTGATGGTAAGGAGATACCAATAAGTCTGCTGAAGCCAACACAGTAAGGAAGATTGAAATCAAAGCACATAGTATTCTCTTAATGGGAATACCTAATGAATTTCAAATGGACTTTGATGACTGTGAATCTGGAAAAGAATTGATGGATGCTGTTGAATTCAGGTTTGGAGGGAATGATGCTACTAAGAAATCCAGGAAAAATATGCTGAAGCATCAGTTTGAGAATTTTACTTGTGAAAGTGGAGAGAAGATAATTGGCACATACAACAGGCTAAACCAACTTGTTAGTCATCTAAAGCTTGTTGGCTATGTGGTTCCACAAGAGGATGTAAACCTAAAGTTTCTAAGAAGTCTTGCACCTGAATGGAGTATGCACACAGTTGTGTGGAGGAATAAGCCTGATTTTGAAACTATGAAGTTGGAGAGTCTCTACAACAATTTAAGAGTGTATGAATCAGAACTATCTACCTCTTCTACTTCATCTTCTGGTACTCAAAATCTTTCCTTTGTATCCTCTAAAGGAAAAGGATCTCAAGAATCTCACTCTGCTGCTCATTCTACTGCTTATGGAGTATCTGCTGCTGATGGATCTACTGCTAGTTCAAATCATCCGTGGGCGACGGATTTTGAGTAACACCTTGATTTTGATTATTATTGAAATTCTGCCCACGGTTTTGAAAATTACCATGATTCTAATTTCCATGATTAGCGTTTTGAAAATTCCCAAGGTTTCCATAGTTTCCTTGGTTCTGAAAATTCCCTTGAGACGGGCCTTGATTGTAATTACCTTGAAAACCACATTTTTTATTAAATCCTTGATTATGATTTTGAAAACCATTCTTAACTCGACTCTGATTTTGATTTCCTTGATTATTACGATTCTGCACATTATGATTCTGGTTGACTTGATTGACTTGATTTTGTTGTTCGAGAACGGGTGGTCAAAGAAAATTGGTGGAACGGTAGCTGAGAAGATTTCGATCTCCTTAAGGTGGATAACCATTGTTACCCGTGTTTGCAGCATATGTGTTCTCTTGAGAAAAGGCACCGGTGGCCGGACATTCATAATGCAAATGAGGACCACCACAAGTCTCACAACCATGACTAACCATATTAACTTGATGGTTTTTTCGTTTGATCCTCAGTCGGTTGATACATTTGATGCATTAGTAGTATAGCCGTAGACATATCATCAAGCTTCTTAGTAATGGCGGCAAGCTCGGGATTATACGAAGAATTATGAGTCGCGGTCTCATTCCTCTCTGCTGAGGAATCCCATTAATTGTAATGAGCTGTCATATTCTCAATAAGTTCGTAACAATCCTCAGGACGACGTTTCATAAAAGTACCTCCGGCTGCTGCATTGATCGTGTCACGATGTCGTAAAGTCAAACCATTGTAAAACGTATCAATGATCGTAATGAGAAGCATATTATGGTTCAGACACCGATCAATAGCAAGCTTATAACGTTCCCAAGCCTCGAATAAAGACTCATCGAGAAGTTGCCAGAAGTTACTAATATCGTTTCGTAGCTTCGTCACCATCGATGGTGGAAAATATTTCGCCAAGAACTTCGAAACCATTTCTTCGAAGGTATGAATCGAGTTCTTGGGAAGGCGATCAAACCAAGCGGTGGCATGATGCGTTAGAGAATAGGGGAAGAAAGAAAGACGGAGGGCATCATCGGAGACCCCATGTTGTTTCATGCTTTGGGTGACGGTTAAAAATTTGTTAAGATGCTTATTTGCATCGTCACCCGGTAAACCGTGAAATTGGCATGAATTTTGGACTTGTTGTATCATATGATGCTTTAGTTCAAAATCCGTAGCCTCAATATTTAGAGGGACAATCGGGCCACCTCTACCATGCATTGTTGGTTGGCACAACTCCTCCATCGTTCGGAGATCGGGAGCTGGCACGTGTTGGTGATCATCACCACCCACCAGAGGGTGTTATTATTCGGGTCCATTTCCACAAAGTTAGGGAAATGGACATGATGTGTGTGTCGAATTACCCTTTCGCGGTTTGACAAAGGTGATATGAGACTCTCAAAAGAAGAACGGGTGTGCATACACCAAAAACAAAATTAAAATGAAAAAAGAAGAAGAAAAGAAAAAGAAAATTCTTTTTGTATATATATATATATATATATATATATATATATATATATATATATATATATATATATTTATCTATTTATTTAAACAAATCTCAAAAACTTTTTATTTTTTTGTTTTTCTTTTTATAAAATGTTACGTTAATTGTAACCGTTTCCCTCAAAACTACTCACGACGGGACGGGAAAGAAGAGTGTTTCTCTCTTCAGCTAGCAATTTAATGTCTTAGCTTCCGTATTTCCCGCTTATTCGGTTGTAGAATTGAAATAATCCGATAAACAACTAATTTCACGTTTTTCTTATGTTGTTAAGCTTATTTGGTTTACAACGCCCCCCTTCCACGGGAGAGTCGAGGCTGTAACTTTCTTTTTGTATTTTTGTAAACACTTTAGGAAAAGTGTTTTTGATTTTTCAATTTTTATATTTTTATAGAAAATATATACAAGATAGAGGAAGCCTTATCAAAACACGATTTTTCAAAACGAATATTCAAAAACTCACTTCAACCTTCCCCGGCAGCAGCGCCAAAAATTGGTTGGATCAATTAATAGTATATATATATTAAGTATCGAGAAAATCCGCGAGAAATACGGATTTACCGAGTCGTTTCCCAACGAAGGTGTGAATCGAATCTCGAATTATCGATTCGTGAATCGTGTAGTGTTAGCCTTGCTATTTTATAAAAGATAACGTCACACATAAAGAAATGGACTAGATATCATACAAATAGTACTTTAGGGACTATTATTGTAATATAGGCAAACATGTGATGTAATGAGCCTATAAATACCCCTCATGACTCTCCATGAGGGGTGTGGGAAAGTGTGTGTGTTGTTTCATTTATTTCTTTTATAATACAAAACCTTTTCTCCACCTTTCTCTCTCTAGAACCATGATGTATTTCCATCAACGTCGACCTACGGAACGTGTTTCTTGGTCATAACAAGTGGCATCAAAGCTAACCGGGGGCGAAGCGTGGTGTTTTTGGTTGAAAAATCGTGTTTTTTGGTGTTTTTTCTTGGAAAAATTACGTTTTTTAGCGAGTTTTAAAAATTCTTACCGAGTTTGGAAATTTTTTTCCGAGTTTGAAAACATTTTTACCGAGTTTGGAAATTTTTTTTCCGAGTTTGGAAAATTTTTTCCGAGTTTGAAAATTTCTTACCGAGTTAGAAAACAATTTTACCGAGTTTGAAAACATTTTTACCGAGTTAGAAATCAAAGTTTCTGAGTTAGGATTCTGAGTTTCAAAGGTTACCGAGTTTGGTCAGATTTTACCGAGTTAGGTTATCTTACCGAGTTAGGTGATCTTACCGAGTTAGGTGATCTTACCGAGTTAGGTGATCTTACCGAGTTAGGTAGTGTTACCGAGTTAGGTGGTATTACCGAGTTAGGTGGTATTACCAAGTTAGGTGATCTTACCGAGTTAGGTGATCTTACCGTGTTTGGTGGTATTACCGAGTTTGGTCAACTTTACCGAGTTTGGGTTGATTTTCGAGCAATGGTTTCATGAGTTGAGTATGCTTCATAGAGTTTGCCGAGTTAGGCTGGTTCAACCTTATCGTTTATCGAGTAAGGATTTCTTTTGGATTAATCTAAACGAAACTTTGCCGAAATTGACTTAGGATATCGAGTAACGAGATGGGATTTTGAGCAAGGACATATCAAAGGATTATTATATAAACAAAACCCTTACCTCATCGAATAACCTAATGTCTATAAACCCTAAAACCTAACTTTCACCTTTCCTAAACACATGAGATTATTGGTAAATCAATCTTATAGATCAAGATTCATTTTTTTGTTTCATTATCATCAACACCAATATATCTCAAATCACCTCAAAACACACCACAAATTGCTTAAACGATCCTGATCAAGAATCACAATCAAATGACAACGGCTAGTATCAGATTTTTGTGACTACGGAGTTTTTGTACGATATTGCTTATTTGGGTTTCAAGTTCATTTCACGGACATGTGTACTTATTTATCTCAAAGTCTAGGGGTGGATGGATGCATGACTTTCGGAGATACTTGTTTGGGCAAACACTGGTAGAGATAGTGATTAAGACTTGGATTATCTAGTTATACCCGATGTAAGGAGTTACATTGTAGTACTCACGGGTTATAGCTATCACTTTAAGGAGTTACATTGTAGTACTCAGTGTCACATGAAGTTGTGGAGATTCCAAGAGGTGGATATTTCATATACTGTTTGTTGGTTTGGGTATATAGCACTACCTATGCCTAAAGGAGTTACATTGTAGTGCTCAGTATAGGTTCTTTGTCACACCTTCGTACAAGATTAAGTCACATATCTATGAGATGTTTACTTCATTCTCAAATTGGTTATATTGGGTTCTCTCCATACAGTGGTCATTTACTAGCCTGGTTGGAATTTGAAGAGGTCGCTTAAAGGTTGAAGAGAAGAGATTGTAGAATAAAGAGAGTCATATCCTATCAGCATATTCTAACAAATTATGATTTCATGGTCTATCTACATTGCATCAGATGTGTAAAGTACGGGTAATTTTGGCATGTACACACAGAGAACGTCAATATAGTTTACTATTGTTGCAATTTACATGTTTATGTGTTTATAGGTCTCATTGTATCCATTCATGTGTGACGATATCTTGGAGGGAGATTATTAGCCTTGCTATTTTATAAAAGATAACGTCACACATAAAGAAATGGACTAGATATCATACAAATAGTACTTTAGGGACTATTATTGTAATATAGGCAAACATGTGATGTAATGAGCCTATAAATACCCCTCATGACTCTCCATGAGGGGTGTGGGAAAGTGTGTGTGTTGTTTCATTTATTTCTTTTATAATACAAAACCTTTTCTCCACCTTTCTCTCTCTACTTTCTCTCTCTAGAACCATGATGTATTTCCATCAACCTCGACCCCCGGAACGTGTTTCTTGGTCATAACATGTGGTGAAAAGTGAAATGTGAAAATTGTGATAGTGAAATCCAAATTATGAAAAGAAATAGTGAAATAAGCAGAAGGTACAAGCTAAATATGCACAAATGTTTAAAACCTAAAACCGGAAATTCGAACGCGATTTTTAAACGTAACGTACGAAATAAAATGTAATTTTTTATGAAAAATGATCCTACAAATGTGAAACAATTTTCTAAAAATCTTAAACTACTTAAATAATTTTGAGAAAAAGAAAAATATTTTTTTTTGACTTTTTATTTATTTTTTTATGATTTATTCTAACTTCGGAATTAAAAAGTAATTAAAAATTAAAGAAAATATAAAAATAAATGGGAAAAATATAAAATCTACTTTGAAAAATCTAAAATATTATAAAAGAATTATCTAAAATATTTTTGTATTTTTTATGGCTTTTTCTGATTCTGTATTTATTTTTATTTATTTAAAAGTATTTAAAATTGATTAAAAATTAGGAAATATTAAGAAAAATAGTAAAATAACTCAGAAAAATATGAAAAATTCACAGAAAATCTAAAATATTATAAAGAACTTTGGAAATAATTATGGAAAAGAAATAAGTAGTAGAAATGCTTTTAGGCTAGAAAACAGCTTATCACAAGTGCTAATAAATAAGCACTTGTGACCAAACTGTATGAAACTCGCAACACAGATAAAAATTACTCAACTAAGCTTAATGAAACACAAAAATGATCAAATGAATCACAAAAACAGATGTACCATGTAATAAGCAGTCTACAATAAGCCCATGAATAAGCAGTACCAATCACAGAATAAGCCAATGAATAAGAAACAAGATAATCAACTACTAAACTATAGATTAGACTCAGAGTAACCAAAAATGCTCAGTAAATAACCCCAATCAATTCTTGGAGACCTAATCATCAAACAGCTATCACAAGAAATGCTTTTAGGCTAGAAAACAGCTTATCACAAGTGCTAATAAACAAGCACTTGTGACCAAACTGTATGAAACTCGCAACACAGATAAAAATTACTCAACTAAGCTTAATGAAACACAAAAATGATCAAATGAATCACAGAAACAGATGTACCATGTAATAAGCAGTCTACAATAAGCCCATGAATAAGCAGTACCAATCACAGAATAAGCCAAAGAATAAGAAACAAGATAATCAACTACTAAACTATAGATTAGACTCAGAGTAACCAAAAATGCTCAGTAAACAACCCCAATGAATTCTAGGAGACCTAATCATCAAACAGCTATCAAGTTCTACTTGCTTATCTAGCAGGCTACAATTATATTACCAAATAAGCACAAATCTGAAATATAATTGGGGCAAAAGCTACACTTTACTACTGAGTTTCTTGAAATAGCAAAAGCCCTATCCTTAGTAACCTATTGCTATGCTAAAAAGATCCAATATCAGCAGCCGATGAAATACAAGCTAATAAAACAGTTGACTATACTAATGCTATACTACTTTGACTAAAACAGATTTCAAATGATCCAAACTAATTCTAAATGTATTATTTAACTAATTACCATCTTGAATAAGCTAATTCAATCTAATTTGCAACTAACTCTATAATTTCACTAACTGTTATTCTAATTACCTAACTGTTAAGCTAATTATAAAACCTACATTGACTTTTAATGAACTACTCTACCATATAATGATTCAAATCTCTATTACCAATTTAAATGAACCTATGTGAGACAGAAAATCAGTGAACCAACAACAATATCACACAACAAATGTCAAATCCAAACACCCCTTTAATTTACAGTATAAACTAAGAATCTATGATCTAAGCTAAAAGTAACCAATCAACTAATTCAAAAAACTAAAATAACAATATTAGAAGCAAATTCAACAATCAAATGCAACAGAAGCTTATAGTAACTCAGAATCACCACTATGCACTAAAATCAATTAAAATAAGAAATAAGTACTTACAAACTTCTCCCCTCAGCTCAAAACAGAGGAGATTCTCTTAGCTAGCCTGTCTTTAGACAGGCTCAAACTCTTCCCTTTCAGATTTGGCCTATCAATTCCCAATGAAAATCACTTTCACAACAGTTGACTTATGTTGACTGTGAACAAAATATAACCATGAAATTGAAGCAATAATCTTACAAGAGCTATTAAGCTAGAATGATATTTAAACTACCTTAAAACAGCTTATTTGAAAGCTGATTCACAATTCAAAAGCTTATTTCTTTGTATTTTCTGATTTTTTTCCTCAAAACACTTAAATGAAATGATTAACTGAATTTGAATTTAATAACTATGAGATTAATAAAACTAATAAGACATAGATAAAAGCTATTCTATAAGTTGAAGACTACAATAAGCAGAAATGATTAAAACTTAAACCTGAATGTCATTAAAAACCAAAAGTTACAATTGAAAGATAAATTTTACACTACAATCTAAGTACTAAAACTGTCAGAGCTTTGCTAGCCTAGAGCTCCACACCCTAAACAGATACACAAGGCCTCTATTTATAGCTACAACATGAAGGTTCTAGTGAGGAGGAGTCACGGATTGCCAACTTGGCAATCCGTGTGCTTGTGCTTCTTCAAGCCTTATCTGAGCCGTGTGATCAATTCCGCCATCAATTATTAGCCCTTTGCTCAAATATTATGACGTGTCCAAACCAATTGAGAGCTGCCATGTGGACGAATTTTTGTTTCTTTGCCCTGACAAAATACTGACACCTCTGCCATGCTTCTAGAAAGCCAATGATTGGACAATTATGCCCTTAATTGTGGTGAAATTGATGTACGGCTAAATTAGGATTCTAAGGTAACAGTGAAACTGGGAAATGGGGTGAATTGGGGGAAAAGGGGCAGGTAAGTATTTTTTATATTAGTTTGACTATGGTTGACTATTGACCCAGGCATATATGGTTGACCGTGGGTGGATTGGGTATGGGCTAAGGTTTTGGGTTTTGGGCTTTGGTATTATATTTTTGTTACTTGGATTTGGACTTGATTTGTTTATGGATTTTCAGTTTAAGTATTAATAACCAATAGGGACCAAAAGTGTGAAAACTGAAATTATGAGGACCAAATCCATAATTCATCCAAAGTATTATCCAAGGGCTTTTCATGTAATATCCTGATTTTGAAAGGACCAAAAGTGTCATTCTTTAATAATATTCTTCAAAGGACCATATATGACAACTTCTGAAACTTGGAGGACTGGAAGTGACAATCTCATGAAACTTCATCGAGGGACCAAATCAGACAAATCTCTAGTCTCTGAGGACTTTTTTTTTATTTAATAGGCTCAGCATTGACTTTCATTGACTGATCTACACATGTTCCACTCTCGTGCTCGTTTTTGTCGGATTCCGTTTGTTTTTCATCTTTTTACGAGATATCCGTACCTGCACATTCACAATCACAAAAACATGTTTTCTTTGGCTTTTTGAGTTAGTTTTTGGATTATTAAGTCCCATTTTGGCTTAGAAAAAATGGGAGAATAAACACTCACCAGGGAGTATTTGTTTTCATTTTTTTACCTATTTTACTTTTACATCATTTAATTGAACATTGGGGACAATATTCATCCTAAGTGTAAGGGGAGGGTAAATGATGATACCTTATAGGATACTATTGCACTTGAGTTTGTTTGTTCGATGGTAGGTGTGTAATAAAACTAAGAGAAATACTTGTTAGTGTAATTTTAGAGCCAAATTTAAATTTTTTTACAACATTTAGGAATGAAACTTTAACCTTAACAAGCGTCTCATGAATAGGAGTTGTATGGCTAGCACAAAACCGTACCATTCAGAAAAATTTTCCACCCAAATATGTGAGGTTCGCCTTTAGTTTTGATAGGAAAATTATTCATTATTAGTGCTTATGAGTGTACCGGTAGCATTTAGATTCTAGAACTTGCGTTAGTGATGCATCCCGAGACCGCTAGTGAGACTATATTCGTGTAGTAGGATTTACTGCATGATAAGAGGCATTAGGATCACCCTTGTGTTAAACTCGTATCTTAATTACTTGACCATTTAAGTCATATTACTTGACTAGTAAAGTCAATTAATTTTTCCCATACCTTAGCGTTGTACTACACGATACCCCTAGTACACCTCTCGGAGCCTATCTTTTCGTTTCTAACTTTAAGCATCTTACTTAAAGGAAGAATTTGTCACAGTGGAAACAGATATAGATGTAGTGGATGTTGCTGATGCAGAATTACAAAAAAAAGATTGGAAAAAGGAAAAGTTCATGTTGTTGATGAATCATCTGAGTTACAATCAAAGAAGATTTCAAAGAAAGAACAAGCTCAGATAGATTATGATGTAGAATTGGCAAAGGAATTAGAAGCAGCTGAAGTTGAAAAGAAGAAAAAGCAAGAGGAGGAAGAGATTGCAAGTTTCATGGAAGCTAAGAGGTTGGATAAACTGGAAACAGTGATTGAAGAACCACTTTCTATTTATCCACCAACCATATTACATGAGAAACCTCCAATGTTTACTTATGTGCCTACAGAAGAAGAGATTGAGTTCTTAATTACAAATGATCCAGTGATTAGGAAGAACGCAGTAGAACTCATTGACATTGCTCTATAATTAAGATATACTTGACGCTTTAAGAAAGTTACATAAGTCGCCATCATACCATAAGTTTTAACGCTTATATTAATAATATCTTGTAACATATAGCATCAAGTAACGATGGCAGAAGTAGGGGAGTCAATAGGGTCAGGTCAACCCGAACCCGATAAGCCTTATAAGGTCGGGTTGGAAAGTCTTATCGGGCTAGTTTGACCCGAACCTGATAACCCGATATTGTTATAGGGTCGGGTTCGGGTTAAATTATTTACATTATCGGGTCAACCTAATAAGACCTGAATGATAGTTTTTATACATAAAAAAAAACAAAAGCCAACCTGCTTATTCAATTCGAACAACACATAAAATGTGAATGATGTAAAAGTGTATAAAATGTGTAAGAATTGAAAGAAGTAAGACTTAAGTTATTAAAATCAATATGAAGAAAGATAGAGAAACATCGAATGACAGTCACATATATATTTCTGATGCCACAGTATATGAATACACATAGCGTAATTTTGAGTCTATATGTCTAACTTATCACAGGACTATATATATAACATATTGTAGGACCTTAAATATCACAACACTTTACAAGCAAAGATGAAGTAGAGATGAAAGATGGTGACTTGATATGTATATATGTATGTCGTGTATATATGAGAGACAAGAGAGAAATATGGAACTTTTATTCAAAGGAAAACACACACAATACACACACAAGCACACACCTCAAATGAGCCTTTGAGGTTTTTATATAGTAAGATACAAGATATGCCCTAAGGCTTTCTATGGGCTTGGGCTTGGACTTGGTTACATGATTAGATAACAAGGCTTATGTAACATAGCACATAACATATTTGCTTGCCAAGTCCAAAGCCCAATGACTAAACTATTACTAATCTTAACAAACGACACAAAGTTATAATATGAGAATGACCATCACTTCTATACGTATATTTTTAATGCTAACAATCTCTCCCTAAGGGGTGGTCATTCGAATGATGCTCCACGTGATTAGGTCTTCCGTATTCTTTGTCTATAACTTTGTGTATCATTGTAGAATAGTCTTTAGTCTTTGTTCCTTCATGCTTTGTGATCTTTGATGACTGACTTTTCATCGTTCTTTGTTCCTTTGCGATGTGGAGCAATCTGCCTTTCGTCACTTCTGTGTCTGTGGTGGTTGTTCGCCATTCCAACATGCTCATACATCTTTGGACTTTGATATTCATATGCACGTAGTTCCCTTTCTTTCACTTTGATATTTAGTCTTTATGCTTTGTAGATTCTTCTTTTTGGCGTAGAATCTTTCTTTGAACTTTGTGTTGTATAGATCTTTGAGGGAGCTTTCTTTAACTTCCAGATGTATGTATGAGCATGCGAAATCTGTCGCCATGGAGGTGATGTGTAGCTGCATGAAAAAATTTAGCAATAAATCAATCGGTACTTACAGGTTCGAATTAGAGATCGTCAACAGCATAGTGTGAAGACTCCTTCTAACCCTTACCAAGGCCGTTCCTATGTCAGATACTCCCGAGAGAGCTTACGAGACCTACTAAGTAGCTCAATGAATGGGTGAGTCGCTGGGGATCACTCCACGACTGTAGATCGTTTGAAACCACCGCGAACACTAAGCGTAACCCATAAAGAATTACCGAAGTGACCTGCTGTCAGGGCTGCTTGATGTTGACCCTGGCAGGAATTTCCTTTCAATCATTGAAAATCACAAAAGTGAATCCTCTCATAAATGTTCTAGCAGATTGCTAAGATCTGCGTAGGACTCTTAAGTTTACATCTGGTGTCCTTAATGTTGAACAACCAGTGTAGAATATCATGCGTTCCTATGAGATCTTTTGATGAATCTCGGGGCTCTAGACTCGATAAGTGCACATTGGGTTTCCTATGTGGAGATTAGGGAGAGGTCTCCTGCTTCAATATCAACCATCTCTAAGAGACAGGTCGATAGATTACACCGGTTCCCCGTGTGAATGAAACAAGCTCTTTTAAGAGAACTTGAGTGGTTAAGAAGGTTTAGTGTAGTGCGTCACTGGGTCCATGACGTCTTGTCTTCAATACCAGTGCCACCTTAGTAACAACCAGTAGCATACGAATTGTACCCGGTGTCTGCACTAAGGTTGAACATTTGGAGGGCTATTTCTTTTCACCCTTTTTCATAACTTTTCTTTTTAATTCTTCAACCCCTTCTTTCACCTTTCTCATTTTCTCCTTGTTTTTCAATCATACCTAAGGACTTCTAATTCTAATCTATTGGATTTGTCCTTGGGTAGATCCCTCCGGTTTGGCGGATCATAGGACGGTTTTCCCTAACCTTAGTCACCTTATAACTCCATGACTATCCTATCATTGCCATGAAACCATTTATTGAAAATCTCTCAAAGTGTTTATGATAATAAAACACATTGTTGTTACCACTTTGAGAGTTTTGCATTTCATTTGAAGGACTCTCCTTTCACATGTGCTCATGGATTTTTAAGAAATTTGCCCATGCATGAGGAGTTTGTACTTTTTGAATTGATCCACATTCAGTGAACATGACCGATTTGAGACACGCTTACATCACTAGTTAGACTAGCTTGAAATTATTACCCGTCCTGCTCAAGTCCAAAGAAAGTCTCTCGATACGGTACATTCTACTCAGGCAAGTCCTATTCGAGACACGCTTACATCACTAGTTGGACTAGCTTGAAGTTATTACCCGTCCAGGACAAGTCTTTTCGATTACTGACATTTTAAGCTTCGTCAATTCATTTGTACTTACTGAGTCGAGCTCTTTTGAGATTCAGCCACAATCTTTACACATTTTGATCACATTTTAATCATGTCTTCTCCCCCTCAAAAATAGCATAGCGTGATATTTTTGATATCAACTGATTAATAAAAAGCTTTTTGGAGAGAAAGACATATTTTATTTTGCATGAATTCGGAACATTTTAATTTTATACTCCCCCTTAATGATAGCTCATTTAAAATCAATTAAGGGTTTGGAGGGAGTTTTCTTAAGCACAAATTTTGACAGATTTTGAGAAATCTTTTGAACAATCTTGAAAAAGTGCTCAAGAATTTTGTTTGAAAACGAGTTTATGCTTGAAATCTTTTTCGTTTGTTTAGACTCGAACATTTTGAAAAAGAGTTCGTCATTGAACATACGAGTCCTTGATTTGAAAATAATCAGAAGTCATCGTTTAAGTACGGGTTTTGTACTGAAGTATACTGATACGTGGGAATCGCACCAGGCTTTAGCTCTCAAGGGATCTTGAGAAGCTTACAACCCCCACCAGGCAGTGTACCTGATCGTTGTAGTATAGTATAGTGACAAGTACCGGGGGATTGATCGTTCAGCTAGGAATAGTGTCGCTAGGATTAGAAAACCTAAATACTAGTTCTAAAGGTGAGGGATGATTCTTTTTGTATTTTTATATTTTTTAGAAAGCAAGTAAAAATCTCGGGTTTGAAGGATTTGGGCAGAATTAGTTGCTAGTCAACTAAGCCAATACTAAAGATGCAATAAAAATAAAATACTAGAAATGAAAATAAACTAAATTATACTAAAGTTGTGAGGAATAAGTGGAGAAAATGTGTTTACTTAGATTTCACTACTCCCTAGACATTTTTTACACGTTAATTACTTGTTATAGTTGCATTGATGACGGATTGTATTCCTTAATACCATTCATGGGGTGGCGCACTTAACTCCCCAGTTCTATGAGCTCTTATCTCCTCCTATGCCATGCCCAGCACAACCATAGGGATTATAAACAGTGGCTCATGCATTAAATACAACCAATAAAGACCTAGTGCACATCGGTTCATGTTTCCTAAGACGTTTAAGCATGTTACCAATTGGAGATCTGCCAGTTTTCTTAAGCCTAACATATAAATCATTCATCCAAGACAATTATAAACAAGTAATCAACACATAATTAACATCTATGTTTCATTAGATCCAAGCAAACACAAGATAGATCTAGCCTAGCATGATGGATTTAAGACAAGAACAAGATATAGACAACCAACACATAGACATATTGATTGAATTAAAAGAACACTTATCTTAGTTACACATGAAAGGTATCAAAGGCTTAGAACCCTTGAAAAACCTGTAAAATTCGCACCAAGTTCGTACTTGGGGTTTCTCCAAAACTTCTCTCTTTTTTAATGTGAAAATTAGAAAACTATATATAGGAAATAGGGTCTGACGGCGTCAAGACAAAGCTTGTGACGCCGTCACCTCGCCGCCAAAACTCTTCTCGGACTGCCTTGATCTACTTCTGACGCCGTCATGTGTTATGCATTTCCAGGCCGTCATGATGTATACTCTTGACGCCCTACTTCGTGACGCCGTCCAATATGTACTGGGTCGTCATGGAATTTACTCTTGACGCCGTCAGGGTGTTGCTCTTGACGCCGTCACCTACTGTTCCCAGCAAGGAAAATTAAGACTTTGGCGTTTTCTTCACTTTTATGCTCCAAAAACGTCCGAATTGCTTCCTTTTCCAGATTTCACTCCCAAAGTACCTAAAATCACAAAAGGAACGATTTAGGGCAATATTTGATCAAATAAATTTAATTCCGGGCTTAAATGACCCCCTAAAAGTGGTTTATTTTTCGCCTCATCATATACCCTTACACTTGAGATTTGCTTGTCCTCAAGCAAATGCGCTTTTATTCTACTCAAAAGACAAGTTAGGGGTCATTTAACACTAATATAAAAGTAATTACAACAAATAATCGTTCCACTAAAGACCAATAGACAAGCACGGAGGTTATACACTAGCACCTCACAAATAGTGTTTAGATACTCACATCTCTCGGGTGTAACAAAGTATAAATTACAATATGGAAACGGAAGATATCTCTCACTACCTGTCATAGCAAAATAGATTACCATAGGCTTGGGAAAGGATCAAACCTCCACCACATGGCGTAAGCACCTAGGATAAACTATCAAAGAGGTCTTTTAAAGGGTTCTAACGTTAGGTGTAGGGATATGAAATACACGGTTTTGTTGGATAAAGGAAGTTTTACTGGTGGCGAGTTAACAATCTTGATTAATTACATGTACAATATGGCGTTGCTAAGCCAAGACTAGACTCGACTTAAGCTAATAAATGAAAAATAACAAAAACATAAAAAAAACATATAATGAAACGGGATGGTAGTCCGTATGTTTTTTTCTCTTTTCTTTTTTCTATTTTTTTTTCTTTTTCTCGATTTTTCGATTTTTTTTTTTTTTTTTTTTTTCTTTTTGCATACACTCTTACCCTACCATCCAAAATAATACATCATAGAGAATGAACATTCCCTTTACACTTGAATCTTTACATACTTTACAATGAACTAATCTAATGACTTGAATTAAGAAAATCAAAACACTTGGAGTACTTTTAAGATTAACGTACATATGGGGGTAATAAATGATGTTCTTCCCCATTACTGCATAAAATAAGTACTTTACCAATGAGTCCCAATCGTCCCAAAACAATATGTACAAGGATATGACTCGACTTAGCAACCATGTAATCAATTAGATAGTTAACTTAGGGTTTAAACAAATAACAATAATGCACTAAAGATGAGTGCATACACGGAAGGCTAAGGCGATTTGGGTGTACATTTAAGTGGGGTGTAACAAATTCTTCCTTTAAGTAAAATGCTTAAAGTTAGAAACGAAAAGATAGGCTCGGAGGGGTGTACTAGGGGTTTTGTGTACTAAAAATGAATACAACGCTAAGGGTGTGGGAAAAATTTAGTTGACTTAACTAGCCAAGTAATATGACTTAAATGGTCAAGTAATTATGATACGGGTTTAACACAAGGGTGATCCTAGTGCCTCTTATCATGTAGTAAATCCTACCACACGAATGTAGTCTCACTAGCGGTCTCGGGATGCATCACTAACGCAAGTTCTAGAATCTAAATGCTACCGGTACACTCATAAGCACTAATAGTAAATGCTTTTCCTATCAAATCTAAAGGTGAACCTCACATATTTGGGTGGAAAATTTTTCTGAATATACGGTTATGTGCTAGTCATACAATCTCCTATCCATGAGACGCTTGCTATGGCTAAAGTTTTACTCCTAAATGTTGTAAAAAAATTTAAATTTGGCGCTAAAATTGCACTAACAAGTATTTCTCATAGTTTTATTACACATCTACCATTAAACAAAACAAACTCAAGCGAAAGTGCATATGTAAGGTATCATCTTTTTTACCCTCCCCTTACACTTAAGATGAACCTTGCCCCCAATGTTCAAGTAAAGAATGTAAAAGTGAAATAAGTAAAAAGAATGAAATCAAATACTCACCTGATTCGCTCGGTATGGATAATAAGGTGGCCAGGTTAAATCTTCCTCCAAGAAAATGAATAATCAAAGCTTCCCTTCCAGAATGTAAATCATCTTCTTGTCATACATAACCTGTAAATCCTGAGAAATAGACAAAACAACCTCGCGTAATGTTATAAACTGATCTAGGCTTGACTAGGACATAATAATAACAATAACAATAAGCAGCGGAATAATCAAAACACAATTGTTATTATTAACAAGGTTTCTCTCGTCATCATCTCTATTCTAACAAACACCAAAGCCCCAATGCTACGTGATCAAGTGTAGCACGGTTACATCCTAATAGCTATCTAAGATAGTTGAGGCTTAACACTAATCAACTAACCTAGGCGTTTACATAAGCATACGTACGCCCTAGGTTTACACACACACACCTTTAATGACTACATTATGGAAGACATACTAAAACCTATTCCCTGTATTCTGTTTATATAATACAGAATTAGGGTTACAATAATACTACGAAGGACTTAAATATAAATCTTATTTTGCAAGCAAGTCCTTCTCCATATTTTGTAGTTTTCCTCTTTGTCTCCATAAGTCCCTCATGTTTTGTCTTATCAACTTAATTGTAATTCCCAACAATCTTCCCCTAGTTGATAATGACAAAACTAATAAGCATGAACTTCCCCTGAAGTTAGTATGTCATGAAACATGTGACTTCCCCTTACACCATGCATATCATCAAGGATCTTCAAGCTGCTATCTTGTAAATCTTCTTCCCCTTTTTGTCATCATCAAATAGGGGACAAATGTAAGCAACCTTGATCTTCACAACCACGAATCAATATTACACATCCAATTCATCTTTCCAATGTTTCAAAGTCGCCCACCATTAAGTTTTCCGCATCTATAAATGGACTTGAAACAATAGAAATCCAAACCATCAGTAGTAATAATAACTAGCAGTAGCAAAAAGCCAAAAACCTTCACCTCGATGTAGCATATAAATGGTTAAACATTTAAACACTTAAGCTTCCCCTGAAACCCATATGTTAACCATCTCTTGAATCTTCAATTCTGTAGGCTCTATGTAATGATTACTAATGAAGAAAACTAAGTATTACCAACTTGATGCTGAAGTAGAACAACCCAAACTTGTGCCTTATATCTTGTACTAAAATTGACTTCGAACGTATACTTGACGTATAGGGAGATCGCAATCTCTTGACAATAATCACTGAGCACAATAACGTAACTCCTTCAAGTGTTTGTCAATTCGTAGTCACTTGAACGCACGAACAAGTTACCTCATGCTGAAAAGGTATGATAAAACACAAACCTATGAAACTCCACTTCATCATCAAATAGGTGATAAAAACCTTTCTTCGTAATCAATTAAAACAAATAAGTATGAGCCTTGAAAACTTTAAGAACAAAATAAACCAAAATCCTTGCGTGTGTCATCCGATATCAAAATAAATCCAAGAACAAAAACCATACACTCCAAATCCAAACAATCAGCTGTGTGTGTAATCAAAAGAATCAAATCTGCCATAACCTGCTAGCAACGCTTTTTCTGTCACTAAGCTGTCACTAAATTGTTTCAAGCATGCTCCTTCCTCCCAAAGCTGTTAGTGACACTTTTTCTGTCGCTGGACTGTCGCTGATCTGTTTCAAAGTAGCAGTGGTAACAAGCGTAGCAGCAGTGGAAACCTTTAATGCGAGTAGTGGAAACATAGTAAGCGTAGCAGTGGTAAATTTATAGGCAGCAGTGGTAAAATATAACGAGCAGTGGTAATATTGTACTACCAGTGGAAACTCGATATAAGCAGTAGTGGAAAAATTGAGCACCGTACCACCAGTAGACTCCTCGAATGGACCAGACCTTCAAATAAACTACTATCACTTGACCAACCTGTACGAGGTCTAATCTCAATTCATCTTGCAAAAGACGACATATCATTGGCCACCGACGTACGATGATATTCACTCAACCAATAATATTGCACCATGTATAAGCCGACAATAATCCCAAGTGATCTCCACATGCACAAATCGACAAACACAATTTTTCCTTGGACCCTCGATCTGAATAAAATAGATATAGCACCGACCTCTTCCATATTGAATTAGTCACCGGTCAATTAAAAATAATTAACCTTCATGAATTGAGAAGAGTCACCGTCCCATAATATTAATGAAGATTCATCTCGCAAATTAATGAAGTACGAGGTTTCTAATATCTTAATATCAAACTCAGTACCCAACAATTCTTTATTACTTCTGTGTCCCACGACTTTTAAATCAAATATACTAAATTAATTCCAAACATCAAACTAATTGGAATATAATATTCAGTTATAGCCCTTTCTTCTTGCACAAGATGACACAGATCATTATTTACTTACGATAATCAATTAATACCGACCCATGTTTATCAAAATAATACGAGATCTCAGTATATAATATTCGAAATTCGACAAACATCAGCCGAACAATATAAATTAATTCGAACATACCCATGTGCAAGATGATAAATCTCTGAGTAACCATTTAAAATGCGTATCTCCGTTTACCAGATCTGCCCTTCTTCGAACTGCCCTTTGACAATGAAAACCTTTTAAATCCCTAGATCACAAGCCAACCTGGCTCTGATGCCAATTGTTATAAACTGATCTAGGCTTGACTAGGACATAATAATAACAATAACAATAAGCAGCGGAATAATCAAAACACAATTGTTATTATTAACAAGGTTTCTCTCGTCATCATCTCTACTCTAACAAACACCAAAGCCCCAATGCTACGTGATCAAGTGTAGCACGGTTACATCCTAACAGCTATCTAAGATAGTTGAGGCTTAACACTAATCAACTAACCTAGGCGTTTACATAAGCATACGTACGCCCTAGGTTTACACACACACACACCTTTAATGACTACATTATGGAAGACATACTAAAACCTATTCCCTGTATTCTGTTTATATAATACAGAATTAGGGTTACAATAATACTACGAAGGACTAAAATATAAATCTTATTTTGCAAGCAAGTCCTTCTCCATATTTTGTAGTTTTCCTCTTTGTCTCCATAAGTCCCTCATGTTTTGTCTTATCAACTTAATTGTAATTCCCAACACGTAAAATCGGCGGCATCCTATATAAGTTACTAAATCTTAGAAAACAAGATAAGATATAATGCTTGTGGAATGAAGTTTGCAGATCTCCTGGAGATTATAAAACTTAATAATTCACAAAAACCATAAGACTCCGTTAGAAAAACAAAACCGGTAAAATTTCTAGATTTTTACACTTGACGCCGTCAAGAGTTAACTCGTGACGCCGTCGGAAGTGACCTGCAGAAATTCTTATGTTAAGTTTCCGGAAAATTTCTGGAAAAACTTGGTCCTACTTCCTGGAAAATCCTGCAAAACTTTATTATGACTCAATACAAGCATTTGACTCTAACAAATACTAATATACATGTTCATTTAAAATTGTGGAGAATCATGATCGGTTTGTTTCTTAAAAACATATTTGGGGTTTCCCCTTACACTTATCTTTTGCAAAAATACCTTTAGGTGGAGTTAAGACTAGGCCAAAACAACAAAGTAAAGTATTTCCACTATTTAGTTTAGAAACATGATCAACCAACAATAAAAATTAAGCATGCATACGGAAGCAAATAACAAACAAACAAAAATAAATTCAAACAAAGCATGTGTTGCCTCCCAAGAAGCGCTTTTCTTTATTTACGAGTCTTGTAGCTAGACTCAAGGTCATGGGTTACTACGTGACCTCATCCCTGGTTCCACTCTCTAGGTCGTCTTCTAAACCAGTTTTGTATTCCGGTCCTAGTTGCAAGCATTCTTTGTAGAAACCAAGCACCCTATTCTTTACATACTCTACTCCTCTACGTCTATCCTCCTCATTCCTATAATAAACCGCTTGCTTGTGTTCCTTTTCGAAATTAGAGAAAAGGCGGTATTGCTCAATCTTGTATGGCATTTGATAGGCAACCTCATCATTCTCTTCCTTGAATCTAACTATCCCTAAAGTCGGATCATAACTCATCCTAGTGGCCTCAACAAATGGTTTTCCAAATATTATTTGGCTTAGGCAAGCATCTATCACCGGACGAGTGTCTTCAACTATCATAAAATCGATCTCATAGGTGAGATTCCCTATAATCACATGCAATCCCTTCACTCTTCCTGCAAAATTACTTATCAGATTCTTATTAGGCATCATCCTAAAATTAAGTTGCTTCTTCATCACCCAATTGTAATAAGTCCTAGTCATGATGTTCACGGGGGATCTAGGGTCAATGTAAGCTTTCCATATATGCATGTGCCCGATATTGCATGGTATGTTAATGTTAGAGGGGTCTCCCATTTTGATTAGGGGGGTGCCAAGGATATATGGTCTCTCGGGACTATCGAATAAATCCTTATGGTATTCCCGTTCTTCCTTGGTAGGAAACTTATCAAAGTATTTTTCTATAGGCTCTACCTCCTCTAATTCCTCTCTCATATTAGCCTCAACTTCCCTACTCTCATCCTTAGTCTCAGCTTCTACTCTAACTTCATCCTTGTCACTCTCTTCTATCCCCTTATCTATTGGCTTAATCGTGACAACACTGACAAAGTGGACATGTTTGGATGATGAGGGATCCTTAATTTGGATTCCGTTATTGGTGTCCCTAGTGTCCTTCCTAGGTGTGACTAACGCTTGGTTGTTGAGGGCTTTCAACAAGTTGTCAATCTTGTTGGTCATCTCCGTTTGTTGTTGGTTGAATTCGGTTTCAAACCTAGCTATGCAAGCCTCTTGAGATGCCATAAACTTTGACATCAATCCTTCAAGATTGTTGGTACTACCATAGTTATTAGAAGGATTGTTGTTGAAAGAACGGTTGGAGGGTGGACCGTTTGGTTGGTAACGATTAGGCGGATTGGAAGAATTGGGTTGATTTTGTTTCCACCTAAGGTTTGGGTGATTTTTCCAAGAGGGGTTGTATGAATCACCGTAAGGGTTTGGCTCGGGCTTGAAAGTGTACCACTTATCTCCCGCTTCGTCGGTACGCGTGGATGCATAATCCGCAAAAGCTGTTCCGGGGAGTTCCACACAATCACGAGTGTCATGGGGACCAGTACATAATTCACATGAAGAAGTGATTTTGTTCACTTGGCTTGAAGGTTTAGGAGCTTCGTAAGATTTCATGAGAAACTTGACTTGGTCCTCAAGTTCCATGATCCTACGGTCGGGAGTGCTAGAATTGTTCGAAGGAAAAGATATTGCCTTGACCGTTTTGTTCAAATCACGGGGATCATTCCAACTTTCGTTGTCATAGAGAGCAAGATCTTCTATGAGTTCCCATGATTGTTCCGCACTTAGATCATGTAGCTTACCACCGGCCGATTGGTCAATGGCTCGCCTCGTGGAGTGATCGGTATGGTCATAAAAAATTTGGACTTGGAGCCAAAGATCTATGCCATGATGAGGGACTTTTTGGAGTAAGTCCTTGAAACGAGTCCATGCTTCATAAAGAGATTCATTTTGACGTTGTTGGAACATCAAGATGTCATTTCTAAGCTTAGTAGTTCTCCCCGGTGGGAAAAATTGAGCAAGGAAACGAGTGGTGAGATCATCCCATGTGGTGATGGATCCCGCGGGTAAACGCTCAAGCCATTGACTAGCTTGATCCCGTAGAGAGAATTGGAATAGGCATAATCGGGTTGTCTCTCTAGTTGAAACATCTAGGTCTATGGAATCTACGATTTTGAGGAAGTCCTTAAGATGTTGGGTTGGATATTCGGAACGAAGTCCATGGAATGCACATCCGCTTTGCACCAACCGGATGGTGTCGGATCGCAAGGGGGTCACATTGGCTCCGGTGAGCTCAATGGTGTTTCGGTAGCCTTGGTGGCTAGGTCGAGAATACTCTCCTAAGGTTCGGGGCCTAAGAGGTTCTAGTGGTGGGTTTTGTTGTGGTGGGATGACGGGTTCAAAGATGTTCCCATCGTCCATGATGTCGGGTGGTGAAAAGTTACGAACAAAAACACAAAGAAATAAGATAGACTAAAGAAGACCTAAAAATAAAAATAAAATCTTACTAGAAAGGAATCTAGTAAGTAGACCTAATAAAAAGAAATTCTAACCTAGACAGTAACTATTCCCCGGCAACGGCGCCAAAAACTTGATACGTGGGAATCGCACCAGGCTTTACCTCTCAAGGGATCTTGAGAAGCTTACAACCCCCACCAGGCAGTGTACCTGATCGTTGTAGTATAGTATAGTGACAAGTACCGGGGGATTGATCGTTCAGCTAGGAATAGTGTCGCTAGGATTAGAAAACCTAAATACTAGTTCTAAAGGTGAGGGATGATTCTTTTTGTATTTTTATATTTTTTAGAAAGCAAGTAAAAATCTCGGGTTTGAAGGATTTGGGCGGAATTAGTTGCTAGTCAACTAACCCAATACTAAAGATGCAATAAAAATAAAATACTAGAAATGAAAATAAACTAAATTATACTAAAGTTGTGAGTAATAAGTTGAGAAAATGTGTTTACTTAGATTTCACTACTCCCTAGACATCTTTTACACGTTAATTACTTGTTATAAATGCATGGATGACGGATTGTATTCCTTAATACCATTCATTGGGTGGCGCACTTAACTCCCCAGTTCTATGAGCTCTTATCTCCTCCTATGCCATGCAAAGCACAACCATAGGGATTATAAACAGTGGCTCATGCATTAAGTACAACCAATAAAGACCTAGGGCACATCGGTTCATGTTTCCTAATACGTTCAAGCATGTTACCAATTGGAGATCTGCCAGTTTTCTTAAGCCTAACATATAAATCATTCATCCAAGACAATTATAAACAAGTAATCAACACATAATTAACATCTAGGTTTCATTAGATCCAAGCAAACACAAGATAGATCTAGCCTAGCATGATGGATTTAAGACAAGAACAAGATATAGACAACCAACACATAGACATATTGATTGAATTAAAAGAACACTTATCTTAATTACACATGAAAGGTATCAAGGGCTTAGAACCCTTGAAAAACCTGTAAAATTTGCACCAAGTTCGTACTTAGGGTTTCTCCAAAACTTCTCTCTTTGTTAATGTGAAAATTTGAAAACTATATATAGGAAATAGGGTCTGACGGCGTCAAGACAAAGCTTGTGACGCCGTCACCTTGCCGCCAAAACTCTTCTCGGACTGCCTTGATCTACTTCTGACGCCGTCATGTGTTATGCATTTCCAGGCCGTCATGATTTATACTCTTGACGCCCTACTTCGTGACGCCGTCCAATATGTACTGGGTCGTCATGGAATTTACTCTTGACGCCGTCAGGGTGTTGCTCTTGACACCGTCACCTACTGTTCCCAGCAAGGAAAATTAAGACTTTGGCGTTTTCTTCACTTTTATGCTCCAAAAACGTCCGAATTGCTTCTTTTTCCAGATTTCACTCCCAAAGTACCTAAAATCACAAAAGGAACGATTTAGGGCAATATTTGATCAAATAAATTCAATTCCGGGCTTAAATGACCCCCTATAAGTGGTTCATTTTTCGCCTCAACATATACGAAAGCCATTGTGAAGAAAATTTTGAGAAACGACATGTTTTAGAAAAACATTTTAAAGAACTCCCGTTCAAGCATTTGTACATGTCCATATCATTGTTGAATGACATTTCTAGAAACGTACAGAATATTGATTTATACGAGAGACATGTCGTGAGAAGAATATTTTTGAATTTTTTTTATTTTAAATTGTTTTTGTATTTTTTGAAAATTTTATATTTTTGTATTTTGTTTTTGTTGGTTTTTCAAATTTTGTATTTTGTTTTTCAAAAAAATTTACAGCGAAGCGATTTTGAAAACTTTTTCAAGAAGATTCGAGAAGACGTTCTAGCTCCTCAGGAGTTAGGCTTCGCATGCCAATTCGTCGAACTAAATAGTCAAACCGTTCTTTTGGAAGGGCTTTAGTGAATAGATCGGCGAGTTGATAATCAGTCTTAACGAAAATTAATTCAACAGTAACATATTCCACGTGTTCTTTGATGAAATGGTAGCGGACTTTGATATGCTTCGTCTTAGAGAGATGTACGGGATTGCACGAGATGGCTATGGCACTTTTTGGGTCACAATACATAGGTATTCTATCAAAAGTAAAGCCATAATCTGTGAGCTGTGTCCACATCCAAAGAACTTGGGCACAACACGCAGATAGAGACACATACTCGGCTTCGGCAGTTGATAGTGCAGTACAATCCTGTTTCTTTGACGACCAGCTTACAAGCATTTCTCCCAAAAATTTTGCTCCACCTGATGTACTCTTTGCTGTAACTTGATCACGAGCATGGTCTGCATCTGAAAATGCTGTTAGATTAAACCCCGAATCCTTCGGATACCAAATTCCCATGTTAATGGTGCTTTGTAGGTACCGAAAAATCCGTTTAACCTCTTTGAGGTGAAGTTAGGTAGGCTTTGCCTGAAACCGTGCTAACAAGCAAACAGCAAATTGAATATCGGGTCGACTAGCAGTTAGGTACATGAGAGAACCGATCATACTCCGATATTTTTTCAGATCGATGGGTTTCCCAAACAAATCAGCACCTATTTTTGGTGAAGTGACCATTGGTGTACCAACAGAATCACAGTTTTCCATTCCATGTTTTTTCAAAATCTCTATTGTATATTTAGCTTGATTGATAAAAATACCACGTGGGGATTGATGTATTTGTAAACCAAGAAAGAATTTTAGTTCCCCCATCATGGACATTTCAAATTTGCTTTTCATGAGATTTTCAAAATGTTTTGAATGGTTAGGATTGGTTGATCCAAAAATAATGTCGTCTACGTAAATTTGAACGATCAAAATGTCATCTTTGAATTGTTTGATAAACAAGGTGTCATCAACCGTTCCTTTTGTGAAATTGTTTTGGAGCAAGAAAGATGATAGTTCGTCATACCACGCTCTTGGAGCTTGTTTTAAACCATAAATTGCTTTCTTAAGCTTGTAGACGTAGTCTGGATGATCTTTGTCGATGAATCCCTCTGGTTGACTCACATACACTTCTTCTATCAGAGTTCCATTTAAGAAAGCTGTCTTAATGTCCATTTGATAGATTGTGATGTTTTTGTGAGCTGCATAGGCTAAGAAAATCCGGACTGCTTCAAGTCTAGCTACAGGCGCGAATGATTCTTCGAAGTCTATCCCTTCTTCTTGTGGATAACCTTTAGCCACGAGAAGAGCTTTGTTGCGAATAACAGTCATTTCCTCATCCAGTTTGTTCTTCCACAACCACTTGAGATCAAGAACACGTTTATCAAGTGGTCGTTCAACAATTTCCCAACTATCATGTAACAGGTATTGAAGAATTTCCTCCTGCATCGCTTCAATCAATGGGTATTCTGCCATTGCTTCCTGAATGTTCTCAGGTTCTTTGAGACTGAGTGAGGAAATGTAAATGCACAATTCGAGATCGGTGGCAAGTTGTCTCCTCGTCTGAACTGGCTTTGAAGGTTCACCAATAACATGTTCTATTGGATGGTCTTTTGTCCATTGAAACGTAGAAGGGTACCTTGGGTGTAACGAATGTGTGTTAGATGGTTCTTGTAACCTTGAAGAACATTCAGCCGAGTCTGTTGCAAATGGGTTTTCAAATACTTCTTCTTCTTCTAACGCAACATCGTTTGAATTATTTGTTGGTTCTTCTTGAAAATTAGTGTTTTGATTTTGGTCATCAACTCTTGGTAGAACAATTTCTATAATTGGAGTTGCTGGAGTAGATGTTGATGATGCTGAGGGAGTTGGTGCTTCAGCTTCGATTGTTGTAGATGCATCTTGTGATGGTGGTGGTTGATGGTTTTGAGCGGGTGCAGCGGAATGTTGATGAGATGCATTTGTCGAAGTTCCACCATAATATTCACCAAACATTAACTCGAAGAAATTTTCCATTTCTTGTTCTGAAGGTTTATCCGTGTTTGTTGACTGAGCTCCTTGAGGCACGAGTCCTGAACTGATGTGTCCAGAAGTCTGCATGTTTGGTGCGGGTCCTAATCCGTTTTGATTAGAAGCCATCGGATTAAGCGCGGGTTCTAGAGCGAGTCTCTCAGAAGCCATCTGTGAAATCTCGTCAAACTTCACATTCATCGTCTCCATTATCCTTTTCGTTCTTCTATTATACACCCTGAATGCCCTCGAGTTTTCTGAATATCCAATGAAGATTCCAATATCACCCTTAGCTTTTATCTTCCCTAGATCTTCTCTGTCATTCGTCGGATAGCACAAAGCACCAAACACGTGAAGGTAAGAGATGTCAGTTTTACGGTTGTTCACTAGCTCATATGGGGTTTTATTGAATCTCGGATGGACTAAGGATCGGTTTTGAGTAAAACAAGCAGTGGCTACAGCATCAGCCCATAAGAATAGAGGTGCACTAGAATAAATTAGCATTGTGCGAGCAGCTTCCATAAGTGTTCGATTTCTTCTTTCAACTACCCCATTCTGCTGTGGAGTTCTAACAACTGATGTTTAGTGTGTGATTCCAACATCTTCAAGGTAAGTTATTAACTCCTGGTTTGTAAATTTTGTGCCATTGTCTGTTCTTATAATCCTTACTGGAGCTTGAAGTAGAACTTGAATACGTTTCAGAAAGGTGATGATGATGCCTGGTGCTACGTCTTTTGATCTCAAAAACTTTACCCAAGTATATCTTGAATAATCATCAACAATAACGAGAATATATTTATTCCCATTAATGCTTTCAACTCTCATTGGGCCACATAAGTCCATGTGCAACATATGTAAGCTTGCTTCCGAACTAGGCACGGTTTTGGGTTTATATGATGCTCTTTTACTTTTTCCTTGTTCGCATGATGGATATAGGTGATTCTTGGTGTATTTGAACTTAGGAAGACCGGTGACGATGTTGTCTTTGGCTAACTTGTTGATGGTGTCAAAATTGAGATGGGATAAACGTCTATGCCACAGCCAGGACTTAGTTTCGGTTGCCCTTGTCATAAGACAAATTGGTGATGTAGAAGCCATTTGGTTGATGTCGATAGCATACAAATTTGTACCACGATTACCAGTTAAGAGATCATCACCAACCAAATTTCTAATAAAAACCGTGTTTCTCCTGAATGCCACTTCTAAATCAGCATCACAAAACTGCCCAATGGAAAACAAGTTGTGTCCCAATCCTTCGATGTAGTAAACCCGAGTGATTAAAAAATTCCCAAACTGAAGATCTCCATAACCCTGAATAGCTGCTACATGATCATTTCCAAATCGTACAGTGCCCATGAATTTCCAGACGAAATTGATCAACAGCTTTAAATTCCCGGTCATGTGCTTGGAGCAACCCGAGTCGACGATCCAAAGACATATTTCGATAACCTGCCAAGAACAGAAGAGTTTGTATTTGGAAACCGTTTTGAATTTGGTTCCATGGAGTTAGGAGTAAAAGCAGAATCACACTCATAGACAGTTGCTACTTGATTAGCTTGAGCTATTTCTAATTTGCCGTTCTGAAGAGTGAACTCTCTACCCATTGGAATCCACATACAAAACTTAAGGTAGTTCCTAGGCATTCGACTAATAGTGGTAGTCCTAAAGCGTGCAACTAATCTTTCTATAGATCTAGATCTAGCACTAGGTCTTTTTGGAACATTCTTTTGTTTAGTCGTAACATTCACATTCTTAGAAACACATTCATCATGAACATCATTAATTAAACATTTCTTGAATATTAAACAAACAGAGTCATTACATGCATTAGAAATAGTACTCTCGACATTACATTCAGATGAAACATGTCTCTTATTACAAAGCGATAAATTCCTAGGGTGTTCTTCTACTTCTTCAACTTTATTCTTGCTACCACTCTTAGAGACAGGCGAGACTCTATTGTTCCTTGTATTGCTCCTAGGCTTTAGTCTGCTGCTCCTAGAGGTGCTTTCTAATCCTGTAGAAGGTAACGCACACACATTAGGATTTATATTGTTGTCCTTTTTAGCATTCCTAGTTCTTTAGAATTAGCCTTTATGCACTTGTCATTTGTCTTAGATGTTGAGGCAGACGCACTAGTGGGACTAATCCTAAAAAGGCCAGGTGCTATCACTTTTGGTGTTTCAACAACCGCTTTTCCTTTATCAACAATCTTTACATTTTCACTTTTCTTAGGCAAGGGTGTTGGAGTGACTGGTTTTGTCAAATCCTTTTTCTCATCGACTTTTGGAGCAAACCATGAAATTGACATTTTTGGTTTTTGAACCGTGTTTGAAACATTTGGTTTCTCCGAAGTCAATGGTTTTGCAAACTTAGTTTCCTCACCCTTTCCTTTTTGACTTTCAAGCTGAGCCCTCAAAAGATCATTTTGCTCTTTCATATTCTTTAAGGCACACTCATACGACAATTTGTCATACTTGCATTCTTCCTTTTTTCGATCAAGTTGTTTAAAATATGAGACATTTTCTTTTTCAAGCTTTATAAGAGTATTTTCATATTTGGAAACAATGTCGGAGGTCTCAGCTCTTAGTCTTTCATCGTCTTGAACAGAATATGTTTGTAAAATGATGGACATAATGTCAGTAGTTATAACAGCTTCGAAGAGAGAATCATTTAGGTTTTCCAAAACATTCATGTTTTCACGAGTTTCATTAGCTTCGTTTACCAGGGATTTGTGGTCCTTGACAAAGTCGGCCGTTTCTTTTAAGAAAGCTTGTTCAAAATGGATTACCCTCACACTGATGTTATTCAGTGGGATAGTAATTTCGTTTTCAAAAACCTTTTTCTGCTCAATATGAAAACTGGAATGCCAGTTGTTAATACTAATTGTAGTTTTAGAATCAACAATATTTTGAAGTTCTTGAATTCTCTTTTTAACGTCATCCAGAATGTCTCTAGCCTCACTTGTATTAAAAGTGTCGTTAGAAGACATTTGTTCCATTTTTGAAAGAGATTTTGAAGCAATAACTTTCTTAGAAAACATTTTTGAGAATGGTCGTTTTATGGAAAACACAGATGGTTCTTTTTGTGGAACAAAAGTAATTTCCGAAAGTTTGTTCAATTTGTTGTAATCAATGGGTTTCAAATCCTTTTGTTTCATTTTATTTATGCTCTCTTCGACAAGTTTTATCATTTCCACAGAATCCCGAACGACGGAAGGATCATGTTTGGTGTAAATAACATTACTATTATACAAAACATTCTGTTCTTGCTGAGCTTTCTTGAGATTACAAGGAGTTTTGTTACCAAGAGCCATTTTATGTTTCGTATGGTAAATCGGATTAGTTTGATTTGAAATCATTTCCATTGTTTGACTTGACTGACCCGACTTAACCACTAATTCTTCTAAATGAGCAATCATGTGTTCTGACTCTACGATTTCTTCCAAAAGTTTGTCTTCTTTCTTTGCAAAGTCCTTTTTCAACTCATCCCTTTCTTTTTCAAGATTGGTATAAGCTGTTTTTTGTTTAGAAAGTTGGTTTTGTAAATCAGAAATTTCCGCGTTTAAAGATTTTATCTTTTTGAAAGAATTAACATCAAGTGTATCAAACTTGAGTTGCAATTGTTGTTCCCTTGAAACGGAATTTTGATAACCAGTTTCTAATTCAGACAATCTTTTATTATGAAATTCAAAAGCTTTAACGTTTTCTTTGTAAAAGATCACTAACTAATACTCTAGTAATTACATTTAGCTTCTATTACATATTACTTTACACTATTATTAACGTCTTAATGATAGGCATGGAGTGTCCCTGAAGTGTTACGCCCGCTGTACGACTCACCTACCATCCTTGCTCAAAAAACAACGATGATGGTAACCTTTTAGTTCCATTCAAGCCATTTAAAGCAGCTTCTTTTTATTTTGGAAATTTGGATTCGATGCATTAAGAGTATATATTCCAACAGGCATTACGCCAGCTGAGACAAATAGCTCAAGAATCCTCCTAGGGCAGTACCCTTAATTGGGGCAGAAGACCAACATCATTAAGAGCACTTAGCCAGAGGTTAAGCAGGGGTTTAATGAGGCCCTTAACGGGTTTACTTATGAGGGTTGGTTGATGATGGAAACTGACGGTGTTGATGAAGTTACTATCTCTGTGAACTCTTCTCCTGATAAGTTCATGGGATTGAGTCTTTCATTTGCCAATGGATACACTCCTGTTAGCAACGCTATAATGTGTCCAAAAGCGTTGATGCTTTTACAGGTCAGTTGCCAAAAATTTGCATTTCTTTTTAACATAATGCATAAAAAAATGTTTAAGGTCTAACTTTTTTATTATTATTTTTTGTGAAGGATCTACCTCCGGCCCTACTTCTAAGGTTTTTGAGAGAGCACCAGTCAGAATGGGCAGTCAGCAACATCGATGCATACTCTGTTGCTGCGATCAAACTTGGACTGTGTAGCTTACGAGGGTCTGGAATCGGTAATTATGGAGGTCAAGTTATTCTTCCGCTTACTCACACAATCGAGCATGAAGAGGTAAGTTAGATCATGTATGCTATATATTATTATTTTCTACGTAATATTCTTATCCATGTTTGACAATTGTATTAAAATAACAATAAAGCTTCTACCTATATAGTTATTGGAGGTTATTAAGTTAGAGGGTGTTGAGTAGTGTCCTGAAGATGCCTTAATGCCGAGAGACATGTTTCTTCTGCAAGTAAGTATATTTTCACATTGTTATATGCTATGTATGTGCTAATAGAATGTCATAAATATGTTTATACCGAAATGACCCACCAATTTCATAAACTTATCTTGCATTTAGAACCATGCTTGCAAAATTTGAATTTGAGGGAATAAAAAGTTGTTTTAAGAAAAAAAGGTAGTTCACAAAGTCACATACTTAGTTTGCAAAATTGGCGGTTATTTTGTTATAAGCACATTCTTTATGAATTTTTGCTTAGAGTAGCTTATGTAATGTGGCTATTTTAATAACTCCACTTAAAGTGACATGAGGATCAGTAGGTGGTTTTTTCTCCCCTGTACATGTTTCACTGATTATACTAATCGCGCCTAGTTCTTAAATAACTTTCAAACCCTCAATATATATGTACGGAAATGTTAACTGATGCAACAATCATATCAGCAGGATGAGCGGGAACTGAAGAGACAAAAGAGGAAGTAGTCTAATAGAGAGTCAACTAGGAGATCAAGATTGCGCAAACAGGTATATTTTTCTTTAACTTCGATGTGGATCTCATAGGCTCATAGCATTTTTTATGCATAATTACTTACTCCCTGATAATACTAAAATAGAAGAAGAATCAATTAGCCAAGGAAAAACTAGGTTTCCTTTGGGATTTGCTCGTTGACTCACAACTTACTCTTTTATGAATGCATAACCTCTATTTGCAAACACATAACGAACACTTAAGATATTGAATAATACATTATTAGAAGCAGAGGGAAAGTGGTTGGGTAGGGGCAGGTTGTGTAACGGGTAGAAACATGTAATTTTGTGGTGCAGGTCAAAACTGGTTGGATCGGGTCAAATTCACTTGTACATATTTTTTTTTTCTTTTTTTCCCCCAAAAACTATAGTATTATTTAATGAACTAATTTAAGAGTTTTTACGTACATACATGCGTTGGGCTTAATACAGTAGAGTATTTGGATTTTCTTTTCACAACTTATGAAGAAAAAACTCATACTTTCTTAAGACAAAGAACTCCAAAGCATCAAATATAAGCTGGTAATCCTAAACTATTTTGGATATATCCAAACAATCACAAGTTCATAATAATTGTATGAAAACGTAATATATTCTTTATGCAGTCGTGAATTGTTGGTATTTCTGCCATTATAGATGATGTCTAATTTTTTTTTTAGTATTTATATTTATTTATTTCGCTATGCAGGTACAAAATATTGAACAGCTTTCACCATTAGTAGCATTGAAGGACCCTCTTGGATGATTTTCAAACATTACCAGGTAAGACTTATATTTGTTACCAGCTATTTCCCGAGTATGATCTGTAGCGGTGAATCTGTTTTAAGGGGTGTTTGGTCTAAAATAGAATCATTTGTTTTTAGGGATCAACAATTGATGGTGGGCGTATCATCTTGAGCAAAGGGGTCAGTTTGGGCAGACGGGTTGGGCACAAACTTGGCTTGACAATTGAGCTCATATGGGTCTTTGACATGTCAGATGAACATTATGTAATTGTTTGATACACGCGGCTTTTGTTTCCTACAGGCAACACCACCAAGTACCATACAAATGATTGGTGAGTACAAAACTTCACCCAAATTACAAACGAAGCGCAAAAACGTTTACGTCTCTAGTGATGCCATGCAAAAGCAAGCTAAGAAGAAGAGTCAGACATCTTTAAATTATCGAGAATTTTATTATGTGCGACATTACAATTTTATATTTGGATCAGTTATATACATTTCAATTTTATTGTATTTGAATTTGTTTTGATATATATTGATTTTTTAAATGTGACTAAAAGATGCATGGTCACATTTATTAACACTTTTTGTCATTATTTGCTTAATTTGTAGTATGACTAAATATTACAAAATGTCACACAAAAGAAAATTCATGTGGCCATTGGATGATCAATAGTCACACAAAACACACATTTCTTCACTTTAAACACCATATGGTCACACTTATTCACACTTTTAGCCACTTTATGCTTAGTTGTATATGACTAAATAACCAAAACAAACTTGGTTTGTGTGACTATATGTTACAAAAGGCCACACAAACATAAAATTCATATGGCCATTGGATGATCAATAGTCACACAAAACATACATTTTTTCACTTTAAACACCATTAGTCACACTTATTCACACTTTTGGCCACTTTATGCTTAGCTGTATGTGACTAAATAACCAAAACAAACTTGGTTTGTGTGACTAAATGTTACAAAAGGCCACACAAACATAAAATTCATGTGGCCATTGAATGATCAATAGTCACACAAAACACACAGTTTTTCACTTTAAACATCATATTGTCACACATATTCACACTTTTGGCCACTTTATGCTTAATTGTATGTGACTAAATACCCAAAAGAAACATGCTTTGTGTGACTAAATGTTACAAAAGGCTCCACAAACATACAATTCATGTGGCCATTGGATGATCAATAGTCACACAAAACACACATTTCTTCACTTTAAATACCATATGGTCACACTTATTCACTTTTGGCCACTTTATGATTTATTGTATGTGACTAAATACCCAAAAGAAAAATGCTTTGTGTGACTAAATGTAACAAAATGCCACACAAAAATAAAATTCATGTGGCCATTGGATGATCAATAGTCACACAAAATACACATTTCTTCACTTTAAACACCATATGGTCACACTTATTCACACTTTTGGCCACTTTATGCTTAATTGTATGTGACTAAATACCAAAAAGAAACATGATATGTGTGACTAAATGGTACAAAAGGCCACACAAAAATAAAATTCATGTGGCCATTGGATGATCAATAGTCACACAAAACACACATTTCTTCACTTTAAACACCATATGGTCACACTTATTCACACTTTTGGCCACTTTATTATTTATTGTATGTGACTAAATACCCAAAAGAAAAATGATTTGTGTGACTAAATGTAACAAAAGGCCACACAAAAATAAAATTCATGTGGCCATTGGATGATCAATAATCACACAAAACACACATTTCTTCACTTTAAACACCATATGGTCACACTTATTCACACTTTTGGCCACTTTATGATTTATTGTATGTGACTAAATACCCAAAAGAAAAATGCTTTGTGTGACTAAATGTAACAAAAGGCCACACAAAACTAAAATTTATGTGGCTATTGGATGATCAATAGTCACACAAGACACACCTTTCTTCACTTTAAAGAACATATGGTCACACTTATTCACATTTTTGGCCACTTTATGTTTAATTGTATGTGACTAAATACCCAAAAGAAACCTGATTTGTGTGATTAAATGGTACAAAAGGCCACACGAAAACCAAATTTATGTGGCAATTGGATGATCTATAGTCACACAAACCATACATTTCTTCACTTTCAACACCATATGGTCACACTTATTAACACTTTTGGCCACTTTATGGTTAATTGTATGTGACTAAATATACAAGAAGAAAATGCTTCGTGTGACTATAAGAGTTTTTGGTCACACAAAGCTGATTAATCCAACTAAAATTGTACCTATTTAGTCACACATTTTAACGTTTTGGTTACTCTTTTTTAAGTGAGACTAAAAAGAACCAAAACATGTGACCGTAGGTACCCTATGGTCACACCACCTTTAGACACACATACGAAAAAAACCATGTGTGACTATATGTATATCGTCACACATATTTGGTGTAACCAATTCCAGTTTTTGGCCTAGTGCCACGGCACATGAGATGCTCAAATTCCCAGTATAAGGAGGCATTCTCACCCTCTACAATACCACTGTGTCACCTAAAGAATGCAACACGGTGATGAGTGAGACGGTGCACATTCCAGAATAGCACGCAACTAAAGTATCAAACCTGAAGGTCTCAATTCACCCTGATTACCCGGATCAGAAGGTATGACAAAGGCAGAGCGGCCATGTGCGCACTCTTGCAAAGGACTCTAGATATCTTTGTGTGGGAACCAAAGCACATGACTGGCGTGCCACGATCGATTACAGAGCACAAGCTGAAAATCCGACAAGGATACCCTCCAATACGGCAGAAAAAGTGTGACCAGGCTCCAGAACGCGCAAAAGCCATCCTAGAGGAAGTACACAAGCTTGTAGACGCAGGCATCATGCGGGAGGTCTACTACCATGACTGGCTCTCCAATCCAGTGATGGTAAAAAAGAGTAATGGCAGCTGGAGGATGTGCGTGGATTTCACTGATCTCAACAAAGCATGTCCACAAGACTGCTACCCGCTACTAGAGATTGATTGGAAGATAGAATCTTTGTGTGGATACCCCTTTAAATGCTTCCTAGACGCATACAAAGGGTACCACCAAATTCAGATGGCTAAAGAAGATGAGGAAAAAACAGCCTTCAACACAAGTCAGGGCGTCTACTATTACACAAAAATGCCCTTTGGCCTAAAAAAATGCGGGAGCTACCTACCAGCGATTGGTAGACAATCCATTTGAGAAGCAAGTGGGCCGCAACCTAGATGTTTATGTTGACGACCTTGTCATAAAGAGTCATGCCGAAGAAGAGTTGGTACGCGACATTGAAGAAACATTCAAAACACTGGGGAGGATCAATATGAAGTTAAATCCCAAGAAGTGCACTTTTGGCGCTACAGAGGGCATGTTCCTCGGATATTTGATAGAGCCTGATGGCATTAAGCCCTGCCCAAAAAAAACAAAGGCTGTCGTCCAACTCCCTTCACCACGCACATTGAAAGAAGTCCAGTCCTTGAATGGAAAACTAGCTGGGTTGAATCGATTCTTGTCCAAATCAGCGGATAAGTCACTTCCTCTCTATAAAACACTCACGAAGTGTACAAAAAAGGGAGACTTTCGTTGGACTGCAGAAGCGGAAGAATCTTTTCAACAGCTTAAGCAACATATAGCAGCGCTTCCCACACTAGTCGCACCCCGACCACGGGAAGAATTGATTATGTACTTGTTTGCAACTCATGGAGCAGTCAGCGCGGTGCTATTGTCAGATAGGAACTCCGTACAAACACCAGTATACTTTGTAAGGAAAGCACTCAAGAAGATAAAAATTAACTATACCGTAATGGAAAAGTTGGTCCTGGCTTTAGTATTTGCAGCTAAAAGACTGGGCAGATACTTTCAAGCACACCCAATAGCAGTGATCACGGGCCAACCTATCAAGCAAGTTATCTCTAAACCCGACGCATCGGGCCGGCTACAAAAATGGAGTGTGTTACTAAGCGAGCATAACATCTCTTATAGACTACGCACTGCGATTAAGGGGCAGATACTAGCAGACTTCATCATTGAGAAACCGGATACTGATGCTCCACCTTCGAGAAGCGAGGTAGAACTACACGAACCATGGGTTCTATTCACGGACGGATCTTCGTGCGTAGATGGGTCAGGCGCAGGCCTTATTCTCACCAGCCCAGAAGGAATGGAATTCACTTACGCACTGCGTTTTGAATTCACAGCCACGAACAACAAGGTAGAATATGAAGCCCTAATCGCTGGATTACGCATTGCAACTCAAATGGGTGTACGCAATCTAGAAGCAAATGTCGACTCCCGATTAGTAGCCAATCATGTGTTTGGTGAATATGTGGCTAAAGAGGATAACATGGTCCAATACCTCGACAAGACCAAATCCCTAATCCAGAATTTTGACAGGTTCACCATTAAACAAGTTCCTAGAGGGGAAAACAGAAAAGCGGATGCACTAAGCAAAATCGCATCTACAAGCTTCGCGCAGCTGTCAAAACAAGTATTGGTGGAGACCTTGAAGAACAAATCCATCTCGGAGATGGAGATATCCACGGTGATAGAAGAGCAGGATCCTACGTGGATGACACCTATCATCGAATTTATAAGCATGGGTATATTACCCCATGAGCAGAAGGACACTCGATGGATACGGCGCACAGCGCAGAAGTTTGAACTTCGAGATGGCGTCCTCTATCGACGCTCATTTCTACAGCCATGGCTTCGGTTTATTGGACCTCTCCAGGCAGATTACGTACTCCGAGACATCCACGCCGGTTCATGCAGTATGCATTCAGGACCACGGTCCATTGTAGCATGAGCCTTGCGGTCAGGATACTATTGGCCTACTATGCATCGCGATGCGCGGGACATGATAAAGAAATGTAGCGACTGCCAGGTCCATAGACCCATCCCGCGCCAACCACAACAAGAGCTAACGCCTATTACTTCACCATGGCCATTCTATAAATGGGGTATCGATATTGCAGGCCCCTTCCCTGTTGCAGCAGGGGGACTAAAATTCCTCATTGATGCTATAGATTACTTCAGTAAGTGGACTGAGGCAAAAGCAGTAGCAACTATCACAGGCAACCAGGTAAAACGCTTTGTTTGGGAAAACATTATATGCCGCTTTGGACTACCTGGAGAAATTATTTCGGACAACGGAAAACAATTCTGTGATAAACCGTTCAAATACTGGTGCGCGCAACTAAATATCACACAACACTTTGCGTCAGTCAAGCACCCACAAACCAATTGTTTGGTGGAGCGCGTAAATCGTAGTCTGGGCGAAGGAATTAAAGCGCGCTTGGACAGACACAAAGGAAGATGGGTGGAGGAATTGTCACACGTCTTAAGGGCGCACCGCACGACAATCAAAGTTAGCAATGGAGACACTCCCTTTGCTCTCGTCTATGGGACAGAAGCTGTTATACCAGCTGAAATTGGGATGCCAACTATCCGTACTGCGGAGGTTAATGTCGCGACCAATGAAGACGAGAGGCGCATAGACTTGGACCTATTGGAAGAAAGACGCGAACGTGCAGCTATACGCGAAGCAAAAGCCAAGTCAAAAATGAAAGGATACTAGGACGCTAAAGTTCGAAGCACTTCATTCAGACCAGGAGACTTCGTATATCGCGCTAATGACGCAAGGCGCGCAGAAGATACAGGAAAACTTGGACCAAAGTGGGAAGGACCCTATGAGGTCATTGAAGCACTAGGACAAGGAGCGTACAAGCTGCATGACATGGATGGCCGTGAGCTACAACGCACATGGAATATTTGCAATCTCAAGAGATGCTATCTTTAGGAAAGGCTATGGCCCTGCGCACGGATACTCTTGCACTTTAGTGAGTACCCAATAAACATCCGTGTATTTACATTATTGTTTTGTCTAGACAAATGTTTAAATGAAAATTAAACTATTATACTAATGTGGTGGAAACAATAATGAGAGAAGTTATGTTTACTTAGATTTCATTACTCCCTAGATATCTTTTACAGGTTGATTAGCTTGTTACAATTGCATGGACGACGGGTTATATTCCTTAATACTAGTCGTAGGGCCGTGTACAATTTTCCCTAACTCTATAAGATCCTACTTCACTCCTATGTCGAGCCGTTAGAAGCTCCTAACATGGGATCATTAAAATTCTCTTATGCATTAAATACAACCAAAAATCGTAGTACACCTCTGATCATGTTTCTTAAGATGTTCAAGCAAGTTACCAATGGAAGTCTTCCAGTTTTCTTAAGCCTAACATCGAATACAATCATCCCTAACAATTATAAACAAACAATTAACCCATAATCAACATCTAGGTTTCACTACATCTAAGCAAACACAATAAAAGTCTAGCCTAGCATGTTAAAGAGAAGACAAGCGTAAGATATAATCACACAACACATAGACATATTGAATGATTTGAATAAGTACTTATCTTCAATTGAACATGGAAGAATCAAGGGGTTGAAACCCTTGAAAAAGCTGTAAAATTCGTCTTAGGGTTTATGCCCTAATATCCCACACAAAGTTCCACACTAATGAATGAAAATTAGAAAACTATATATAGATTTTACACCTTGACGGCGTCACATTATAGCTTGTGACGCCATCAACTCACCGCCATGATGAAATTTGTATTGCCTAGATCCACTTCTGACACCGTCATGTAGAAAATCACTCTGGGCCGTCACATGTATTTGGACCCTGACGGCCTAGGTGACGCCGTCAGGCCAATATGCCTAAAAACATTTTGGATCGTCACGTGTATTTTCCACTTCCACCTCTTTTGTCACTCTTGACACCGTAATTTGTAGAACCTTGACGCCATCAGGTACTGTTCCCAGCAAGGAAATTGAGACTTTGCCGTTTTCTTCACTTTTATGCTCCAAAAACGTCCAATATGATTCCTTTTCCAGATTTCTCTCCAAAAGTACCTAAAATGACAAAAGGAACGATTTAGGGCAATAATTGATCAAATAATCACGAATTCGGGCTTAAATGACCCCTTAAAAGCGGTACACTTTTCGCTTCATCAAATACCCTTACACTTGAGATTTCCTTGTCGTCAAGCAAATGCGCTTTTTTTCTAATCAAAATACAAGTTAGGGGTCAGTTAACACTAATAGTGTTTAGATACTCACATCTCTCGGGGGTAATAAATTATATATCACAATATATATAACACCCCGTAAAATTATCCTACGATTAACACGTTACCATAAAATAGATTAACCATTTTTACGGAGAACAAATTTTTTTAATATATACATGACATATTATGTGAACCACTACGACATTGTGATTTATCTTTTGCTTAGAAACGTTGCTTACACACAACCTAGATAGTCTAAATTATCGCGAATACATTTTAACGTTTGTAATAATAATTATTAAACGTATATATTAATAATTATATATTATACGACACCTTTTACGTACAATATTTATATATTCCAAATCCTACGAAAATTCCCGAGATTACTCACTATGATAACACGAACTTATCCCGATTCCCTAAAAACCTCTATGTGGACCCCACACCTAAATGGGCCCCACATTTCTTGCTAACCGAACCAAGTTCTATTTCATTTTCTTTTCTCTTCTTTGTTTTGGGCCGAACAAACAGGCCAACCCAACAAGGGCCCAAAAATCCATTTCTTTTTTTTCTTTTTCTTTGTTTCCCGTTCGCGACACACCCAAAACGCACCCTATATTTTTCAAACGTAACAAACAACCTACGTATATTTTTACACTACTCATATCACAAGCTAGCAAACAATCAAGAACAATAAACCTCACTCGTTTTCATAACCATTTGCCACCTTAAAACTGCCCAAAGTAAAACGAACAAATCATGTGAACTAGATAAATACAAAAACGTGTCCAAGCTTTCCTTGTAACCTCCCAAGCTCCCCAATCCTAACTAAGCAAACAGTGTATGACAAATATGAACATGAACCTGCCAAAGAACATTCCTATTGTTGCTAGACATCCATTGGACAAATGGAGAGGTGCTATACACGTTAAAGGAGCCAAACGGACACCTCTTACCACCTTAACGCCTATCAACTTTCAAAAACGCCTATATATACTACCCATGCAACTTGAAATAATCACACAAACTCAAAAGAACCTTAACACTAAAAACCAAGTCGAGTTACACAAGCTTTAAAGTCGAGAAGCACAAGAAGAGAACCAGGAAGCACGAACCATAGAAGTGATCCAAAAGAGAACCTAGTAGCTCGTATTGAACCTTACCACGTCAAGAAGAGAACCATACTTCCCTTTGTTCCATTTTGATCCATACGTACAAGTTATACTCCACCCCAAGTGGTGAGGTGAGACTCTTCACTTTTATTTATATGTATACGCATATGAAATTTATTTTGAAAGCAAATTACTTTACTCTCGTCATTCTTAAATATTAAACGTAACACATATATAAAAATCGTCATTTTCATTTTTGAACATGCTAGCAATCACGTATAGTAAAGATTCGAAGCTAATAATATCGTTTACATATTTATTTAGACACGTTTAGAAGGTCACTTGACCCTTTGATTCACAAACCCAACACTTAGAATATTTTCTAAGTCATTGGACTGCTTTCAGTCATGAGTTAATACGTTTACTTTGACCCTTTTTCTTCGAATCTAGATTAATAACATGTTGTTTTTATTACTCGACCTCACTAACGACCTAGTAAACAATTAGAAAACACTTTTTATTCAACCTTATAAGCTCGTATAAGCTGTTTGCTAGAGCCAAAGTGAATCGACTTCCCAACTAGTATTTTGAAACGAAAATAAGCACTTGGGCCGTTTAGGTCCAATAAGCTTTTCAAATAAGCTGATGCCACAAGCTTTTCTCCAGTGTTTTTATACTCAAAATATAAGTACAAACTCAGGCCCAAAGGTTTTGAAAGCTTAGTGGATCGTTAAACGTTAATGGGCCTTGATTTTAGCTCGTTAAAGCCCAATTATAAAAATAAGCACTTTTTAAGCTATTTAGCTGTTGAAGTAAATTATTTGGAACATTCTGAGCTTATTGAAAAAGTATAAATGTTAAATTCCAAGTTTGGTAAATTTTTGGACTAAATTTGCAAAATTTCATAAATGGGGGACTAAAAGCGTAAATCTTGGAAACTTAGGATCAAAACTGTCAAAAACTGATTTTCTGAGTTAGAAACTGAAATTATTAAAACTTGGAGGTAATAAATGCTAATAAGAATAATATTGGACTTAAAATGTAATGATATTTAACTTTGGACTAACGGTGTAAAATTTATGTCGTTAAGGTTAAAAAGGTAACATTTGTAAAATTTGAAGGGATTTTCTACAATATTATTTTATAAAAATAATATTAATACACATATTTAGTATAATACTTTTATAAATTTAACTTATATAAATACGATATAACGATATATAAATAACGATACGTTTATTCATTTTATTTTAAAACTGACATCATAACACATCGTCTACACACTTCGGCTTATTCATGATGATATTCCATCGCGCATCGACCATCGATCATTGTACTCACAAGTTATATGTATATATAACTTTGTTCTTGAACTTCAAACATTTAAACGAACACGAGTTTTAATAACAAACTGAATGACTAATATTCACGATAAAAACTAGACTTAGACTATCAACTAAAACATATCATATCTTTTAGGTTGTGTGTGAAGCCGTTGCCTTGCATCATTGAGATTATGTTACTACCACTACAACTGTACTACTAAGGTGAGTCATAGCCCCTACTCTTACTTGTTTTACAATGATTTATAAACATTTTCGGGGGAGATACATGCTTAACTATTGTTTTATACTCTTACAAGTACTCGTTAACTATTTACATATTACTGTGATTTCATAGCCCACTCTTTAACTATTTTCCCGTGGGGGAGATACATGCTTAAAACTTGATCACAAGTCTTTTTACCGGGTATTGAAATACCGTCAGGCCAATGTTATTTGCTTAAGTTACTATTGCCAAAAGTCCCTCGATCATGAACCTTAATCACTTGAAGGGTGAACGTAAATAAATGTGGATAGTACTATTAGTGATTGACAATCCTCGTTTGGTTGTTAGAGAAAACACCAGGCGCACTTTATTGTTCTTATTATAGGTTATTGGCAAATACCTATCTTGAGGGCCTACTACTTACCGTCATAACTTGAGATTATGATTGGCTGTTAATCGTTGAGTATCATGAGCTTAAGGCAATAACAGGAACATTGATTTAAACTTATTGATTGTATGTGATTACAATACATTCTTAACTTGTGATTCGAAACTCGTGTTAAATGGATTTATAAACCAATTACTATTTTTGATGTTGACCCGGTGAAGGGCAAACCAACGGATTGATTTGTATTAAAGTGATAAGGGAATCACTCAATTTCTAATTAACGATTTAAACTATAAACTCTATGAACTCACCAACCTTTGTGTTGACACTTTTTAGCATGTGTTTATCTCAGGTAACTAAACAAGAAGGAACTTGAAGGCACGGAGTGGGCTTGTAACCCGGCATGGGCTTAAATAAACATTTTGACATATTTTAAATAAACTTGTTGTTTAAATTATGAAACATCTTGATGTCTCGAATATTTGGTATGTTGAATGAATTAAACTTTAAAGCGTCACTTTTGTGTTGTTTTCTATGATTGTGACAAAGATCCTCGAAGTAACACCCAAAAAGTCTTCCACTGACATTTTTAAGTCTTCCGCTGACGTGACAATTTTGGGGGTGTTACAGATTGGTATTCAGAGCCACGGTTATAGAGAACCAGATGTTTTTAAACATTGGACTATAACCACACTTTAACTGGACCATTTTTACAAAATACCACTTCATGCCCTCCGTGCCTACATTCCAACATCTGGTAGAAAAGTTACTTCTCATTATTTCTTACTTATATAACTTGATATATGCTTACATGTTACGATTATGCTAATAACTATGTTTACTAATCAGGACTATTACAAATACCGTGTCTTCATATTTCCATCCGCTAGACTATTATGTGACCTTTAAATAGTTTATGGTACAACTACACTCTAGTATATTAATATATGTATTTATATGCTCCCCCAACTATTTTGAGTACTATGCAAATCCTCTTTAATTGTCTCGCTTTCATCTTTATAGATGCTTACGACGTATCCGCACATAAATTATTTTGTCAGATGGTTAAGTCAGAATCTTAAAATGATTTACAACGTCTTAATTTGAATAGATTGGGACGCCCTTTTGTTCAAATCAAGAAATTGTAAATCATTGAACCATGAGTTTATATTTCCTTAGTTACATAGTTTGGGACGCTTCTCTATGTAAATAACGAAATATAGATAAATAGGTTTAATTACTTCTGAGTTAACAAACATATGAAACCAAGAAAACTTAAATCTCATTAGAAACCACGAATATTAATACACAACGATATAACTAGCATCGGTAATACTATCATCACAAAGATCACTAAGTAAACCTTGACGTCACTAAACGATTGATCCACCAAGCTAATGAAGAATGCCACCACTCCTACGAGTGCAAGAACCACAACTGGATGTAATACATCAAATACCCTGTATGACAAAAACCACACAATGAAACGTTAATGCCTAGTGCATGAAGCTACAAATTCAAAAACAACACTCTTAATATTTCTTACCCCCATATTTCATCCACACTAATGACTAAAACCACGATTAGCATAAGAAATGCTATGATCCAATCCAAGGACTCCAGATATTCTTTCGGGAAGAAAGCTACAACAAAATACGCAACTATGAGAACAATATAAGTATAAGACATATTAAAATTGTTATTTGAAGACAAAATGAACGATAAAGAGAAAAATCAGGAAATATATAGGCATGTTGCCATGAATCACTATTTTTGCCATGTGCATTCACTTTTCCCCAAGTTAATATCTATCCACAAGAACTAAATAATTCGAGAATTATCTCCACACTATTCTCCTTGTAAAAATTTGTATCAACAAAACTCTTTTGTTTAACGGGTAGGTTACCCGCACAGATTTTTGTAATTTTAAAACATGAAGAATAAATAAATTATCATCCTCATTTTGCTCACAATGGATTTTATTCAAACGACATATTATTATTAAACTTGACTGAAACACATAAAAACATTACAAACGATACTAAAAATTAAACATCACACTTCAGCGGTAGTCTGGGTGATCCCAAGTCTGAGAATTGTTAGAATCATATCCATCATCATAAGGGTCGAAGCTTGCCAACCTCTCTTCTTCTATTTGAGCCTCCAGCCTACTCAGCTCCCGCTCCATGTCAGAAGTCCAACCACCATCATCGACCGCCACATTTTCCTCAAAACTTGGCTGGAATTGATCCAGATGAGGCAATTGTTGTTGTTGTTGCACAGTCACTCTTGGTGCAGAAGAACTCGATGCACCTTGTTGAAGTGATTGCTGTTGCTGTTGCTGTTGCTGTAGTTGCTGTTGTTGTTGCTGTTGCTGTTGCTGTTGCTGTAGTTGCTGTTGTTGTTGCTGTTGCTGTTGCTGTTGCTGTAGTTCCTGTTGTTGTTGTTGCTGTTGCTGTTGACGTTGCTGCTCTTGCTGTTGTTGTTCAATCCTAGCCGCTTCAACATTCTCTTTAAAACTCCAACAGATCTTGCTGGAGCTATGGTCCTCTATCTGATGAACACAAACCCATAACGATTCAATAATAGCCGCATCCTTACGATATCCGTCATGCAAGAAAGTATCAATCACACGTTTCCGATCATCCGATATATCCGTACACTTTGCATAGCGTTCTCTAAGCCGTTGTTTTGATTGTTTCACCACCTCCAACTCCAGAATGACCCTCAAAATAGCATTTTTACGATCCACATCACTATTTTCGGCTTCTGCTTTGATATATTGTTGGATTTGTTCAGCGGTATGTGGTAGCTTGCAAGCCATTGATTGTTTTGTGTGTGTATGTGGATAACCCAACACGTACCAATGGTATTTATATTGGAAAAATAAATTCTCAATTATTGTATTAAATGTGACCGTTTGTTTTCAAACGATAAAACTTTCAAAATCTGTGTCTATTAAAACTAGCAACAAAATTTTTGGAAATACGTGGTAAAAATTCTATCTTGGATTTCGCATTTTCAACACAAGTGGCAAGGAACAGATCACATTAAACACATAACATCATAACTTAAATCATAAACACGCCACGTATAAATAATACACTCTCACACGAAATAACCCCTCAGAAATTATGAACTTATCAATAATCTTTACAAACTCTTGAATATTATACGAAATTTCAACTATCTCGTAACCTTATGTAACATGAAATGATAAAATACATATCGATAAACACTTCATACTTGCTTAAACCAAATACGCCTTCTTAACTTGGACTTTGGCCATTGCTTCGCATGACAAACCACCCTAATAACATTGGGCCTTAACCCACTGCTTCCATATGCCAACACACCTCTGGGCCACAAAAACACCATAATCCAACGCACCATTGGACTCTGATCACTAACTTGAGCCCGGTATTGCGCAAGCCCAAACCCTAAATATTACTCTCAACCGACTCATAATTTCGAACCATTTCCATGATATTTTTCTTGCACCCTATCAATATTTTGTGCCTCTCGAATTATCATATACTTAAGAATCAACTAAAACGAACCTCTATCACTTAAATCAATCTTAGGACGGTTAAGAATTCATCACCTCATTTTGTACGAACCCCAAACTATCCAACGATACAAAAAAAAAAAAAAAAAAAAAAAAAAAAAAAAAAAAAAAAAAACTTGTACTTATCTAAATAATCGACTTCCCACGAAACCAAACAAACTTTTGTTAACACTTTCGGTCAAAATTTGTTAAAACCCACCAAATCTAACTACAATCAAACCAATGTTTTAACACATAATTTAATGATCTATAAACAATAAAAGCAAACAAAAATTTAACATAAACAACGGCATTAGGAAACAAAGAAGATTTTATTCATACACTAGAGATTACATAAAAACACAATGAACCTTATTACAACAATCCTACCACTACACTACGACACTATTTCTTCACTTCCAAAACTTGTCAATGAAGATCGCTAAAACCACGAATGGTGCAAGAAACATTAAGATCCCAACCAATATAACACGATCTTCGTTCGAAACATACATTAGATAGATAGCGGTAACAATGGTGTACAAAATTGCAAGGATGGTGATGAAATGAGGCATGTCGACGAAAGGAATAAAGTGAGAAAGAAAAGTTAGGTAAAAAGGAGTATATAAGTGGGATATTTAAAGAGAATAAGAGTTGGGTACTGTACACCACTGTGGTAAAATACTGTTTACACCATAAATAATACTGCCAAGTAACAACTATAATTTTGGACTAAAGTTTCCCAAGTTTTTCATTCAACATCATACTAAGATTGGTCATCATCAAGTAAAAAGCTAATGTAGTAGTAGATACGTTAAGCTGGAAAGTACAATTAGGAAGCTAATAATAAATACGTTATTTGTTCACCTTCCCACTCACCTTTACAGCTACCTTATCTTAGAATCCCGGGACGGGATTCCGTTTAACGGATAGGTAATATAACACCCCGTAAAATTATCCTACGATTAACACGTTACCATAAAATAGATTAACCATTTTTACGGAGAACAAATTTTTTTAATATATACATGACATATTATGTGAACCACTACGACATTGTGATTTATCTTTTGCTTAGAAACGTTGCTTACACACAACCTAGATAGTCTAAATTATCGCGAATACATTTTAACGTTTGTAATAATAATTATTAAACGTATATATTAATAATTATATATTATACGACACCTTTTACGTACAATATTTATATATTCCAAATCCTACGAAAATTCCCGAGATTACTCACTATGATAACACGAACTTATCCCGATTCCCTAAAAACCTCTATGTGGACCCCACACCTAAATGGGCCCCACATTTCTTGCTAACCGAACCAAGTTCTATTTCATTTTCTTTTCTCTTCTTTGTTTTGGGCCGAACAAACAGGCCAACCCAACAAGGGCCCAAAAATCCATTTCTTTTTTTTCTTTTTCTTTGTTTCCCGTTCGCGACACACCCAAAACGCACCCTATATTTTTCAAACGTAACAAACAACCTACGTATATTTTTACACTACTCATATCACAAGCTAGCAAACAATCAAGAACAATAAACCTCACTCGTTTTCATAACCATTTGCCACCTTAAAACTGCCCAAAGTAAAACGAACAAATCATGTGAACTAGATAAATACAAAAACGTGTCCAAGCTTTCCTTGTAACCTCCCAAGCTCCCCAATCCTAACTAAGCAAACAGTGTATGACAAATATGAACATGAACCTGCCAAAGAACATTCCTATTGTTGCTAGACATCCATTGGACAAATGGAGAGGTGCTATACACGTTAAAGGAGCCAAACGGACACCTCTTACCACCTTAACGCCTATCAACTTTCAAAAACGCCTATATATACTACCCATGCAACTTGAAATAATCACACAAACTCAAAAGAACCTTAACACTAAAAACCAAGTCGAGTTACACAAGCTTTAAAGTCGAGAAGCACAAGAAGAGAACCAGGAAGCACGAACCATAGAAGTGATCCAAAAGAGAACCTAGTAGCTCGTATTGAACCTTACCACGTCAAGAAGAGAACCATACTTCCCTTTGTTCCATTTTGATCCATACGTACAAGTTATACTCCACCCCAAGTGGTGAGGTGAGACTCTTCACTTTTATTTATATGTATACGCATATGAAATTTATTTTGAAAGCAAATTACTTTACTCTCGTCATTCTTAAATATTAAACGTAACACATATATAAAAATCGTCATTTTCATTTTTGAACATGCTAGCAATCACGTATAGTAAAGATTCGAAGCTAATAATATCGTTTACATATTTATTTAGACACGTTTAGAAGGTCACTTGACCCTTTGATTCACAAACCCAACACTTAGAATATTTTCTAAGTCATTGGACTGCTTTCAGTCATGAGTTAATACGTTTACTTTGACCCTTTTTCTTCGAATCTAGATTAATAACATGTTGTTTTTATTACTCGACCTCACTAACGACCTAGTAAACAATTAGAAAACACTTTTTATTCAACCTTATAAGCTCGTATAAGCTGTTTGCTAGAGCCAAAGTGAATCGACTTCCCAACTAGTATTTTGAAACGAAAATAAGCACTTGGGCCGTTTAGGTCCAATAAGCTTTTCAAATAAGCTGATGCCACAAGCTTTTCTCCAGTGTTTTTATACTCAAAATATAAGTACAAACTCAGGCCCAAAGGTTTTGAAAGCTTAGTGGATCGTTAAACGTTAATGGGCCTTGATTTTAGCTCGTTAAAGCCCAATTATAAAAATAAGCACTTTTTAAGCTATTTAGCTGTTGAAGTAAATTATTTGGAACATTCTGAGCTTATTGAAAAAGTATAAATGTTAAATTCCAAGTTTGGTAAATTTTTGGACTAAATTTGCAAAATTTCATAAATGGGGGACTAAAAGCGTAAATCTTGGAAACTTAGGATCAAAACTGTCAAAAACTGATTTTCTGAGTTAGAAACTGAAATTATTAAAACTTGGAGGTAATAAATGCTAATAAGAATAATATTGGACTTAAAATGTAATGATATTTAACTTTGGACTAACGGTGTAAAATTTATGTCGTTAAGGTTAAAAAGGTAACATTTGTAAAATTTGAAGGGATTTTCTACAATATTATTTTATAAAAATAATATTAATACACATATTTAGTATAATACTTTTATAAATTTAACTTATATAAATACGATATAACGATATATAAATAACGATACGTTTATTCATTTTATTTTAAAACTGACATCATAACACATCGTCTACACACTTCGGCTTATTCATGATGATATTCCATCGCGCATCGACCATCGATCATTGTACTCACAAGTTATATGTATATATAACTTTGTTCTTGAACTTCAAACATTTAAACGAACACGAGTTTTAATAACAAACTGAATGACTAATATTCACGATAAAAACTAGACTTAGACTATCAACTAAAACATATCATATCTTTTAGGTTGTGTGTGAAGCCGTTGCCTTGCATCATTGAGATTATGTTACTACCACTACAACTGTACTACTAAGGTGAGTCATAGCCCCTACTCTTACTTGTTTTACAATGATTTATAAACATTTTCGGGGGAGATACATGCTTAACTATTGTTTTATACTCTTACAAGTACTCGTTAACTATTCACATATTACTGTGATTTCATAGCCCACTCTTTAACTATTTTCCCGTGGGGGAGATACATGCTTAAAACTTGATCACAAGTCTTTTTACCGGGTATTGAAATACCGTCAGGCCAATGTTATTTGCTTAAGTTACTATTGCCAAAAGTCCCTCGATCATGAACCTTAATCACTTGAAGGGTGAACGTAAATAAATGTGGATAGTACTATTAGTGATTGACAATCCTCGTTTGGTTGTTAGAGAAAACACCAGGCGCACTTTATTGTTCTTATTATTGGTTATTGGCAAATACCTATCTTGAGGGCCTACTACTTACCGTCATAACTTGAGATTATGATTGGCTGTTAATCGTTGAGTATCATGAGCTTAAGGCAATAACAGGAACATTGATTTAAACTTATTGATTGTATGTGATTACAATACATTCTTAACTTGTGATTCGAAACTCATGTTAAATGGATTTATAAACCAATTACTATTTTTGATGTTGACCCGGTGAAGGGCAAACCAACGGATTGATTTGTATTAAAGTGATAAGGGAATCACTCAATTTCTAATTAACGATTTAAACTATAAACTCTATGAACTCACCAACCTTTGTGTTGACACTTTTTAGCATGTGTTTATCTCAGGTAACTAAACAAGAAGGAACTTGAAGGCACGGAGTGGGCTTGTAACCCGGCATGGGCTTAAATAAACATTTTGACATATTTTAAATAAACTTGTTGTTTAAATTATGAAACATCTTGATGTCTCGAATATTTGGTATGTTGAATGAATTAAACTTTAAAGCGTCACTTTTGTGTTGTTTTCTATGATTGTGACAAAGATCCTCGAAGTAACACCCAAAAAGTCTTCCGCTGACATTTTTAAGTCTTCCGCTGACGTGACAATTTTGGGGGTGTTACAATATATTATGGATACCGTGTTCTTTCCCTATTCATGTGATCTGTTTGATTTCTCAGAAAACGTGATTTTACAGGCAATTCAGGCACTTTCTTTTCTTTCACCTGAACATAAACCATATGAGATAAACAGATGACATCAATTAAGAATTTATCATGAAGACTAGCTATATAAATAACTTCTATAAAATATCAATCAATCATTGATAAAAAAATTAAAAAATAAAATAAATAAATAAAAAAATAAAAAACTTTATATGTTCAATGCTTACTGACAATGGACTATTACACTAGCTTACATGTTTTGAGGCCTTAACACTACCCGTTCTAAACAACGCTTTCCATGTGTCCAACTAATTAATACTCATAGTAAAGGTTCAACTAGCATTGAAGCAGTAACATGGATGAATTGCTATTTTTTACTAGGCATTTCATCAAGTACCTTATGAGCAATAAAGTTAATGGTGATTAATAACCTACAAATGACAATCCGCTAAACCTAAACTTTCTGAACTCACATTAGCAATCAAACTCAACAAATAAAATATCAAATCAATAGATGTTGTAAATAATATCTTCAACGAATTTATTGAAACAAATGGTTTAAAGAACATAGTTACATTTCTGGGCTTCTGTATTGTATTACATTTACATTTGCTTCTTTTCTTTACGATCATGAAAGGGTTGGCATGCTCCATATTTCTGCACTTCTTTTGGACCTTTTTGGCACAACTTATGATTAGTGGTTTTGGAAATTTATTTTAGAAAAGCATTTAAAGTTTTATGCTCCAATTAGAAGAAAGTGATGTGTATAGTTTTGGAGTTGTTGCACTAGAAGTGATTATGGGAAAGCATCCTGGAGAACATATATCATGTCTACCATAAGTCATAAAGTTTGAAAGTGATGTGTATATTGTCAGTAGATGATCGAATTTGGATAAACATGGGTGTTTCGGTAACTTAATGCTTGATCGATTTTGTATGATGTCTAGTCATAAGTCATAAAGTTGAACTTTTTATGTGGTTTTTTTTGTTTTTTTTTTTTTTTTTTTTTTTTTTTTTTTTCCTGAATTATGTTGTAGATTGTTGTTAAATAAGGAAATAAGTATATCAATGAATATTGTTACCTTTCTAGACTAATACAGTTACGTGTATTATGAATCTTTTTGGCAATCTCTTTAAATTATTCCAATTTTATAATTAAAAGATTACCAATGGGCACATGCTTATCAAATAATATACACTGAGTGCAAAAGTAGGGCAAAGAAGACCGTGGAAGTCTGTTTATCTATTTATTCTTACACATATACACACTATGCTCAAACATCATAGAATCTATCTTATACAGTCATGGACAAACCTTTGTGGAGACCGGGGAGGGCCACGGCCCTCCTAAAACTTTGAAGTGTTAATTATATTTGCTTAAAGAAAATACAACTTTGGTCTTCCCAAATTAATTGATATAGCACTTGGCTGTAACACCCCCCTTTTCATAGATAGCAGCGGAAGCTAGATCTTGGGTATTACTCATGAAAACATAGTCACAATAATAGAAAACGACTCAAAAGAGACGTTTTTATGGATAAAGTATTCATTCATTTATTCATCAGAGTTTTTAGAGTAAAAGATAAACTTTTACAAAAGAGAGGTCCCAAAGACTCGGTGTAAAGCAAAAGACTATGAATGATAACAAGTCTGGATATCCTCATATACAGTGTCACTCCGTGACTTAAGCCCTAAGGGCCTAGTTACCTAGAATAACATGCTTAAAGGTGAAAACTAGGGTTGAGTGAGAGTCATTGGTTTAAGTAGATATGGGGTGAATACAAGTTCCACAGGGTTTAGGGTTTAGGGTTCATCTGAAACCCTAGTTGTGAAAAGAGTAATGAAAGAGTATTATTGCACTAAGCTCATTACACCGCACGTTAACATGTCCAGTTCATGGGGCACTGCAGACCCTTACATGACGGGACGTAATAAGGATTAACTTGCCAAGGTTAATCCTTCAGGGTGTTTTCAAATATAGTGCTTATTGGTACCCGGCAGGGGCAAACCAACGGGAGTTGTCAAACTCCAAATAGATCTATTCAGTATACTCGCGTTCACTCGCAAGTATTAGGGTTCTTGAATTTTTGGGGGTAATATAATGAGGAAACTATGCTAGGGGACCTTAATGAACCTACTATTTATAGGGTTGCCATTAATAGTCCTGAGAAGGAAAAATGGCAGGTTGCTATGAATGGGGAAATGCAATCCATGAGAGATAATGAAGTCTGGATTGAAGTAGACCTTCCTCCCAATGCCAAGGTAGTGAAGTAAGTGGATATTCAAAAAGATAATTAACATGGATGGCAATGTACACACCTATAAAGCTCATTTGGTAGCTAAAGGTTTAACCCAAACTTATGGTGTTAACTTTGAGGAGACCTTTTCTCCTGTAGCTGACATTAGGGCTACTAGGATTCTCATAGCTATAACTGCATACTATGACTATGAGATTTGGCAAATGGATGTCAAAACCGCCTTCTTAAATGGTCGCCTAGATGAAGACATCTATATGGCGCAGCCTGAGGGGTTTGTGAATCCAAAATTTCCAAACCGTGTATACAAACTTCAAAGATCCATTTATTGATTGAAGCAAGCATCACGTCAATGGAATAAAAGATTTGATGGTGAAACTAAAAAGTTTGGGTTTACTCAGAATCTTGATGAGCCATGTGTATATCACAAAGCTAGTAGGAGTGATTTTCCTTATTTTATATGTTGATGACATATTGATCATGGGAAAGGACATTCCAAGTTTGCAAAACGTTAAGGCATATCTTGGAAAGTGTTTTTCTATGAAAGATTTAGGGGAAGCTGCATTCATTCTAGGAATAAAAATATATAGAGATAGATGTCAGCGATTAGTTAGATTAAGCCAAAGTGCTTACATTGATAAAATATTGAAGGGATTCAATATGCAAATTTCAAGAAGGGACATTTGCCAATGCAAGAACAACATGGCTTAAGTAGCAAAGTTTGTGATTCAACACCTGTAGAGGTGGAACGCATGAAGAGAGTCCCTTATGCTTCGGTTGTGGGATCTATAATGTATATAGTGAAACCTATAATGTAGATTGTATGAGCAAGTAGTAGAGTACATTAGCGATGTCTGCAACAGAAAGTGAGTACATAGCTGCTTCAGAAGCTGCAATGGAAGCCGTCTGGATTAGGAAGTTTGTTTCGGGGCTTGGAGTTATGCCATCGATTCAAAGACCTATAAAAATGTATTGTGACAATTCAGCTGCAATTACATTTGACAATGAACCTGGAATCATGAAAGGCACCAAACATTTCCCGATTAAATATCACTATTTTCGAGAACAAGTCGAAATAGGTGAAATCGAGTTACTCAAAGTTCACACAGATGATAACTTAGCAGATCCATTGACGAAGCCTCTACCTGGCACTAAGCTTTATAAGATTGCTGAAGCCATATGACTTCTTTTAGCTGATAGTTTCATGCCCATTTGTGATTAGTATTTGGATAAAGGATGTTATGAACAATTATTATTTTAATGAAATAAAGTATTGATTATGTTTGTTTATCAGTGTCTTAATAATATATCCTGTATTTGCATGTTTAAATCCATGAAAAAATTTATTATTCTAAATGTCAGTTGTCGATTATTGATATGGGAATATCATTAAACTAAGATAAATTCTGAGTATTGGTTAGGATATACTTGAAAGTATATTGATGCGTTGACATACCAATTTCGCATGATATTCAATGAATTGAATATAGGGCTTATCCCAACGGCATGATTTCACATTATGGAACTTGTCATTAAAGTGAATCATGTTTTAATAGTTATCCTCAGACTTGAGATACCAGATAAGTGTCATGGATGTAGTGCATTTTTGTGAAGCAATTTACCGCTATCCATAACTGGTAGTTATAAGGATTGTTTTCAGAAGTGTTGCAAAGACCATGGGTTATTGTATGTAGTCAAGAAAGAATTTGTTCCTTCAAATTTGTTTTGAAGTTTAATACTACTGGGCCCCTCGTAGGGTTGACAAAATGTTTGCGTAGCCATGCCCAAAGTGAATCTGAAATACGTTCAGATGTTTTTGGTAATTTTGTTCAATCATTAACAAACGAGAAACATAATATTTAATAAAGAATGACTTGAACCCATGTCTTTATTAATGTGGTATTAGAAACAAAAGAATGATAATAATGATGAATCATTAAAGGTTTTTTCTAAGAAACCTAGCTCGAGTTGGTCTAGGGGCATTGGGGTGTTGCTAGACGCTAACCAATGTCATTATGTGGATAAATATTAATATGCGTATGTCTAGTATCGAACTCGAGACCTTGGGATTGCACACGTTAAAAATGAGAATTAAAGGATATTAATTAATATATTTATATATTTAATTATTTAAACACAAGAAATTGCTAACGGTCATTAGTACTTAACGGAATTGACTAACGGGCAAAAGAACAAGGACTAGTTTGTAAATAGAAGTCGAGAAGCTTCCGAAACCCCCTCTAGGATTGTGGCCGGCCGTGGGGTGGATTGGGGAAACCCAATCCATCTCAAACTTGTTCACCAAGTTTCACAAACTATATAAACGGACCTAGGTAAAACTTTGGTACCTTTTGTGCACACACAAACCTTAAAAGTTTTCCTCTCTTTGTTTTTCTCTTGTGGCTGATCGACTAAACAACCCTAAAGGGTTTTGGATCGATTTTTCTTTAAGAAAAATCTTGTGTTTTGATTACTAGCATAACCTTTAATTCATGATTAATTTGTATGTATAAGAACGAGGTAATTACTCACTATAGTAATTATCAAGAGATCGATTAACAAAACGGTAAGCGGTTAATCATTGATCTATATTATAATCAATTGAAGATTTGTTGAAGTGATTCTTGTTTAGCTAGAATCCAAAGGTACGTTCTTGTTTATGTTTATGTTAATCTTTTATATGTTATACTTGATCCTATGCTTCCGCATGCGTGACTACATGATTTGTTTAGTTTATATGATTGTCATGGTATTTAAATTTTAACAAATATTAGTAGGGGTGTTAGTAGGATAGTTGACTCAACCCGAACCAGAACCCGATAACAATTATAAAGTTAGGTTTAGTTGACTCGCACCCAATCACCTGATATATATTGTACTATTACAGAGTCGGGTTAAGGTTGGGTTATTAATTTTACCAGGTTATCAGTTTGATAAGACCCGAAAAACCTTTTAATATGTTTTTTACTAATTATTTGAGGATCCATAAACACTAATAATATTGCTAATACTGATTTCTAGACTAAATATATAATATTGATATCAAGGATGCTTATTAATTATCAAAGTAGAAGTCTTTTTTACATGGGTTTCTCTAACTTGTGTACTAGAGGCACAAGTTAAGTACACTAACTAGACTAAGGCCTCAAGGACTCACACAAAAGTATAGAAATGTGTATTTTTGTATGGGTCTCTGAGTTCTTTTTTATGGGTGCCTTGTTGATGTGCTTAACTTGTGCCCCTAAGGCACAAGTTTAAAAAAAAAATTACCAAAATAGACCAATCATCCTACGACTTATAACTTTCCATACCTAAAATTTATAAAAATCCAAAATAGACCGGACAACTGGCAACTTGTACAACGCAACCAAGCCAACAAGTATCCAATTATTGTAGGTGGATTAATCTTTATTCGATTGTTTAAAGACACATGTCAAACATAGACATGAGTTGCCCCAAAAATAAGTCGCCCTTTGTCTATTTTAGAATTTTAAAACTTTTAAGTCTCGAACTAAGAATGTACAAACTCACTTTATGTATTACTTTTGCTTTCCACATTCACATTTGTTGCAAAACTCTTGAATAAATGTATTATACAACTAGATCCCAAGTATAAACATTATCATGATGATGAACACTTGCACAAACTTTAAAAAAGAAACTAAAAAGATATGATGCTTCAACTAAGACGACCTTAAATAACCCAAAACCCCGACCCGATATATAACCCGAACCCAATTAGACTGTCAAGTTGCCTGTTATATTTTGAAAATCAAAATTCGATTAAGCCTAACCCGATAACACCCTAGCTATTAAGACATAGGTTGTGTAGGGCCTTATGAAGTCTTATATGGACTTGAACTTTTAAAATAAGCTAATTTAAAGAATAAGCTTTGTTTGTCACCCAAGATTATGGATGCATTCATAACTTATAAAGCTCAATAAGCCAAACCAATTGAAAAGGGCTTTTAAAAATAATATAGTTAGTCAAATTATTTAAATATTATTCAAACTATAATGGAATAACATGAAAAAGTTTGAAATATATCTGAATCTAATTTGATATATATTTATATGATTGCATAATATAAGCTTCAGCTACAATAAATTCGCTAAACAACTGTACAAATATATAAACTTGAGTTCCAGCTATAGCTAAACCAAACAACTGTACAAATATTTAAACTTCAGCTTTCAACTTATTATATAAGCTTGAGTTCCAGCTATAGCTCAACTCCTGCTTCAGCTTCGTCAAACATACAACCGTACACATAAAACATTTTGTATTGATGAACATGACCAAAATTTGAAGACCATTTTGTATTTATGAATATACTACACATTTTGGTATTCTTTGATGAACATAGTAAGCATTTTTGTTTTTAACAATTATTTAATAAACATAGTTTATTAACATTTTTTATGAACAACTTTCTTATTAAATATTCTTTGATGAATATTTACTTGACGAAAAACTTTTTTTTAATCCTAATTCTTTGATGAACAACGTCTTTTATATTGAAACTTTTGTGAATTACTTTAACATTTAAACATCTTCAATCTAAAATCACAAAACTGCTTCATTAAGACATTTCGTCGAACACCTTATGTGTGTTTTCGCAAAAACATGATTTCTTTGGAAAACTATGAGAAACACTTTAGAGATGAAGAATTGATATTAATTTAAGGTTTGATGATGAAGATTTGTCATAATAATTTTTTTTTACCTCAATTGAATAAAACGTTACTCTTGACGAAATCCAAATTCTTGAAAGAGTTGTATTTTGTAGCGATTGAAAGAATATATGACGAAATTGAATATAAAACAAAAAATAATTTTGTTATTTTGAATGATTTTTGAAATTAAAATTAAGATAAAGATTTAGGTAAGTTGTAAAAGTGATTGAGACAGGGACGGAGCCACGTTAGGCTAGGGATGGGCCATCGCCAACCCATCATATGGACTAGATATTAATATTAGTTTGGTCTACAAAATGCTCGAGGCCCATCCAAAATATCAAAACAAATAGTGTAACGAGAAAACTCTTTTACAACTTTATATTTTCACTTTTTTATATTTAAACAAGTCATTTCACAAGGTAACATATATATACAATAATGTTCACGTAAAGCTAATGTTCTTTTTTTTTAACTAAATTATAATTACTCTAACTTTGAACATCTTAGTATATATTTTGGCCCACCCGAATAATAAATCTTAGCTTCGTCACTCGATGGAAATAAGATGAGATGACTGTGAAAAAGGAAAAATAGGAGACACGTGTTGTGTTGTGCCATGGATACTTTGTAGCGATTGAAGATATATATATATATATATATATATATATATATATATATATATATATATATATATATATATATATATATAGGGGATGGTTAATGTGAGATCAAACTTAAAGTTATAAAAATAAGATCTAGTCTAAACAATCACATAAACCATTTTATAAATAACTATATTGACAATAATACACAAAAAATAAAGTATTAATACGAATTAACATTTTAGCAACTAATTACCAACTGATACATGAGTTTAGATTAGTGATACACAACTATAAATTTACATGTCGAATCAAAGTGTATCACCTTAACCTGATACATTACATGTCGAATCAAAGTGTATCACCTTGGTTTCGTCAATTTAAAAAAGAAAACCATCGGAACTTTAACAATTTTAGTTGCACTCAATAAAAAAATTTATTTTATTTTAACGAGTATGTCACTTGTCTGATTTGAGTTGGATCTTATTTTTACAACTTTAAGATTGATCTTATTTGATCTAGATTCTATATATATATATATATATATATATATATATATATATATATATATAGGGGAAGGTTAATGTGAGAGATTTTTTAAAGTTATAAAAAGGAGAACCAATCTAGACCGTTGAATCTATTAATTGGTGGTTAGATGAGAATAGTCTTAAATGAGTGACATTATTGTCAATAAATAGAGTTTTAAGGGTATTTTGGTCATTCAAATAACATTTTTTCTAAAATTTTTGCTTGACATTTATTCACTTGATTCACTGGTACATCACTTTTTATTATTGTTTCATTAGTCCTTGAGAATAGGGCTGCAATCGAGTCGAGCCGAGCTCAAGCTCAACAAGGCTTGAGCTTGGCTTGAAAGAAAAACACTAGGCTTGAGCTTGGCTTGATAGCTTGTCAAGCTTTCATCATCCAGGCTTGAGCTAGGCTTGAGTAGGTTCGAGCAAAGCTTGAGCTTGGCTTGAAAAGCTTGAACAAATACAAAAATATTTTATTCAATAGCTAAACTCAACAATAAGTATATGTATTTTAAGTAAGCAACAGTAGCAAAATAATATTAAGTAATACTTGCGTAAATATTTACATATGGAGTACTTGCATAAATAGATTGATGATGCTAACACTTAACAGTGGCAAGATAAAAAAACACAAATACATGTATATAATATAGATTGATGATGCAACACTTAAGATTATTAAATTAAAAATCTTGATAATGATAAATTGATAACTGAACTTACGAATACTTCTGGAAAAAAAAAAGAGAAACTTTGGACTTGGTGGTTGAATGAGTGGAGGAGATTGAGGAGACGCTTAGATTAGATCATTAGAATACAAATCGTTTGGACGTTTGGTAGGGTTAAAGGTTTCTAGAATACATTATCCAATATTTACGAACTAAGCCCTTATAAATTATAATTAGCTTAATAACCAAATTTGCTCCTAATTACTTACATGAAATTTATATGAAAATATCTATATTAAAGCTTGATAAAAGCTTGATACGAGCTCGAGCCAAGCTATCCAAAGCTTGAGCTTGGCTTGTTAAATAATTCGAGCTAATTTTAGGGCTTGAGCTTGGGTTTGAGCTTGATAAAAGCTTGACTCGATCGAGCCAAGCTCGAGCTCGAGCTCGAGTTGCTTGATAAAAGTTTGACTTGATTGCAGCCCTACTTGAGAATACGATAATATTAAATGGTACTTCGTACATCAAAATACCACTCACTTTTTAGTCAAACAATTTTTTTACTGTTTCACATGATTCGCTAGTACATCACTTCATGCATTGGTTTTTATTATTGTATTGTTTAGTCCATTGGAACACAAGATAATTTTTAAGTCAAAAAAAGAATGCTTACTTTTGCTTACTGATACAAAGAACTTCAATAAACTAATGCAAGACATCTTGATACATATTACAAGTTACAACAGTGTTACACAAGAACAAAAACATCAATGAACCATGACTCTCGAACATCAAAACATCAGTACACCAGTACTGTTACACAAGACCAAACACATCAGTGAACCACCACCTTCTACGCGAAATGGATAATCATGTATCAAAACTGATACAAAAACACTAAATGGATAATCATGTATCAACATATCCGGTGTACACGAAATGAATTCCACCAAAACTGATACAAAAAATACCCACTTACACCGCAACAAAAACATATAGAAACAGCCCGTGACACCACCAAACGAAGGTCACCAAAAATACCAAACGAAAATATGAATAGAAAAACGTTTATGCTGGTGTACGTGGAGGCGATATTGATTGCTATGGCGCCGGTTGGTAAGCCACTGGATGACGTCAATTTATCACGACAAGAGCATGTTGAAGATACCGGGTCTGCAAGTCCTACCAGACGGTCGCCGGTACTGAAAACCAACGATGATTCCGGCGGTGGTTCTCACAAAAACGGATCTGCAAGTCCAACAAGAAGGTTTTATGGTTATAGCCGAGTAACAAATAAAATAGATCTTTAAAGATTATGTTTATAGATTCGGTTTAGAAAAGACATATAAGGGCATCGGTTTAGAAAAGAAATAGATTGGCATGTAACTGGGAAAATAAAGATGGAGATGGATCGGTTAGAGAGAGAGGTTAATAAAGATGGAGATGGGAAAATAAAGATGGAGACGGGGCCATGTTACTAGGAAGAGAGAATGAGTATTATGTTAAATATGGAGTAGTTTGTTAGAGAGATTTAAGGGATACGTCAATTTTCTATTTTACCCTTTCCATCTAGTTACCAATTTCGATAATTGTAAAATCACAATTTCCACATGGCATTTAGTGTATGGGTTCTCATTTTTAAAACATTAAGAAATCTCTCATTTGAACTAAATTCTATATAGTTCAAATGAGAGATTTCTTAAAGTTTTAAAAATGAGAACCCATACACTAAATGCCATGTGGAAATTGTGATTTTACAATTATCGAAATTTGTAACTAGATGGAATGGGTAAAATAGAAAATTGACGTATCCCTTAAATCTCTCTAACAAACTACTCCATATTTAACATAATACTCATTCTCTCTTCCTAGTAACACTGGTGTACTGATGTTTTGATGTTCGAGAGTCATGGTTCATTGATGTTTTTGTTCTTGTGTAACACTGTTGTAACTTGTAATATGTATCAAGATGTCTTGCATTAGTTTATTGAAGTTCTTTGTATCAGTAAGCAAAAGTAAGCATTCTTTTTTTGACTTAAAAATTATCTTGTGTTCCAATGGACTAAACAATACAATAATAAAAACCAATGCATGAAGTGATGTACTAGCGAATCATGTGAAACAGTAAAAAAATTGTTTGACTAAAAAGTGAGTGGTATTTTGATGTACGAAGTACCATTTAATATTATCGTATTCTCAAATAGGGCTGCAATCAAGTCAAACTTTTATCAAGCAACTCGAGCTCGAGCTCGAGCTTGGCTCGATCGAGTCAAGCTTTTATCAAGCTCAAGCCCAAGCTCAAGCCCAAGCTCAAGCCCTAAAATTAGCTCGAATTATTTAACAAGCCAAGCTCAAGCTTTGGATAGCTTGGCTCGAGCTCGTATCAAGCTTTTATCAAGCTTTAATATAGATATTTTCATATAAATTTCATGTAAGTAATTAGGAGCAAATTTGGTTATTAAGCTAATTATAATTTATAAGGGCTTAGTTCATAAATATTGGATAATGTATTCTAGAAACCTTTAACCCTACCAAACGTCCAAACGATTTGTATTCTAATGATCTAATCTAAGCGTCTCCTCAATCTCCTCCACTCATTCAACCACCAAGTCCAAAGTTTCTCTTTTTTTTTTTCCAGAAGTATTCGTAAGTTCAGTTATCAATTTATCATTATCAAGATTTTTAATTTAATAATCTTAAGTGTTGCATCATCAATCTATATTATATACATGTATTTGTGTTTTTTTATCTTGCCACTGTTAAGTGTTAGCATCATCAATCTATTTACGCAAGTACTCCATATGTAAATATTTACGCAAGTATTACTTAATATTGTGTTGCTACTGTTGCTTACTTAAAATACATATACTTATTGTTGAGTTTAGCTATTGAATAAAATATTTTTGTATTTGTTCAAGCTTTTCAAGCCAAGCTCAAGCTTTGCTCGAACCTACTCAAGCCAAGCTCAAGCCTGGATGATGAAAGCTTGACAAGCTATCAAGCCAAGCTCAAGCCTAGTGTTTTTCTTTCAAGCCAAGCTCAAGCCTTGTTGAGCTTGAGCTCGGCTCGACTCGATTGCAGCCCTATTCTCAAGGACTAATGAAACAATAATAAAAAGTGATGTACCAGTGAATCAAGTGAATAAATGTCAAGCAAAAAATTTAGAAAAAATGTTATTTGAATGACCAAAATACCCTTAAAACTCTATTTATTGACAATAATGTCACTCATTTAAGACTATTCTCATCTAACCACCAATTAATAGATTCAACGGCCTAGATTGGTTCTCATTTTTATAACTTTAAAAAATCTCTCACATTAACCTTCCCTTATATATATATATATATATATATATATATATATATATATATATATATATATATATATATATATATATATATGTGTGTGTGTGTGTGTGTGTGTGTGTGTGTGTGTGTGTGTGAATTTTTAAGTTTTAAAAACATATTAACGTAATTTTAAAAATTGTAGTGTTATTGATGTAGTTTGAAGTTTTTGTAAGTATATAAATGAAATTTCTCTTCTTAAAAAGATAGGTATTCTTTTTTTTTTTTTTTTTTTTTTTTTTTTTTTTTTTTAAATGAGTTTTTCCTCCTATTTTTTTGAAGATTGTGAACTGATATGAATGTTGTTGGCCTATTTTTTTTGGTTTAGAGCAAAAATTTCCTTGTAGTGATACATTTAAACTTCGGTCCCCAATTGAACGTGGCCAAATTAAGTAGAGGGACCCAATTAGCCAATTATGCATGAATAATTGGATCAATTGGCCTTTAGGAGATATACATGCATTGATTATGTGCATAACATTTTTTTTTTTTCATTTATTACCCTTTTTTGTTAAATTGATGTTTAATGAAAGTATTGCTTTATCTACGTACCGATAAAGTATAAGGTTTTGCATAATGCACTACCTACATGAAACAAAAGCAATGCCATGAGACAAATTAGGTAAAATTGTTTATGAAAAGTTCATTTGACCAACGGTTTGCAAGACTTACAATGAAGTGGGTACGTCAACTTACTGAAAAAGAAGAGATTTATCTGGTTTGAGCTGAGCATATGTGGTGGCGTGAGCAAATCGCGTGTATTCGACGGTAGAAATAGTTGGAAACCATAGTTATAAAAGAGATATAATTAACTCCAAAAATAGAAGATCTGTTAACCTTTGGAAAACTTTAAACTGGAATTTCAAAAAATTAGTTCGAGTTAAAAGACTTATAGTTATATTGACGTAACAAAATGAAGGAATATTAACGAAACAAAAAAAAAAAAGAAAAAAAAAATATATATATATATATATATATATATATATATATATTCACGTGGTTTATTTATAGTTCCCAAACTATCATACCATATATAGGTGAATGCATTTGTCATGAATTGTCTTGAAAAGAATAATTAAGGGTGTTTTTTTAGGCAAGATAATCAAGGGTCTTTAAAATGTTATCTAATGAGTAATGACTAGGGAGGGTCTAAGGCTGTGCATAAGCACAACCCACATTATCTATACTACTTATAATGGAGGAAGGACTCTTTCTCCAAAAAAATTCAGATGTACACAAAATAATGCATAGTTTACAACACTTTAATGCAAGCAAATTTCATAATTACAACAACCAAAGCATTGTGTACAACAAAAACTAGCATGAATCGAAATTCAGACCACTTTCCTTAGAATTCTACATTAATAGCATTAAAAACACCCCTACACCCAATATTACAATTATTTAAACACAATGTACAACCCTCATTCTACATTAATAGCATTAAAAACACCCCTACACCCAATATTACAATCATTTAAACACAATGTACAACCCTCCATCTTAACCTAGACATGAACCTGTGACCAAGACTCGACTCAATAAAACTCGACTCGATACACAAAGCTGTGACCAAGCAAATTTAGGTGTCGGAATGACATCCCGTGACATTTTTATTAATTTCATTGAAAAAATTTATTTCAGGGTACCCGCCGCTGCAACGCGCGGGTACCCTGCTATACTTTATCTAATATATTGATCTAAAAAGATGGTTGTATTATAGTTTCTTGATTCGTTAGTAGTAGTTATAAACCATAACATCAGTCTAACAGTAACTCAATCACACATATACAATAACTAAATAATTCAGAGGGTTAATTAAGACAATCATGCTTTTGCTCAAATATAAAAAATGTAACTGATATCCAGCGACTACAATTGATTAACGAAGTAACTATAATCTATATTATAAAGTTTATACAACTATTTAAATATACAGACAAACGAAATTAATTACTTTCGAAATTTTCCAACCAACTACCCCGGGCAAGTGGTTTTATTCACCATACCTTGTTTCATACTTTCACCACTACCACCTCTTGATTTCCTGAAATAGGAGCTAGCACCGGAGCCCAACACATCATTCAGTAACAAAATGCATGCTTACATACATTTATAGTATTGAAACAATAATATAGGAAAGACAGAAAAAGCACCACCTAAACTCAAGCATTACATATCATGTCAAATGATCCTTAAAACAAATGAAGCTAGTGGTCTAATCATTCAAAAATTTATCTGAGCAAAATCTTATGTTTCAAATCAACATATGAAGAACACATTGTTTTCTTAAATGGAATTTGTATATATGAAACTCTTTTCTTCTAGGTCAAAAGCCCAAAACTTGAAAGAAAATCTAAACCTGCAAAGCAAACAAATTAAAAAGGTAAAAGTTTTTACAAAGTGCTATTGTTAAGGAACTAATGAAGTCATGAGTTATCAAAAATCTAAGTGCTAATGTGGTAAGATTTCAGCACATAAAATGATAAGAAAGCTTTAAACGCATTACATTATATTAATAGGTAGATGAGTTGCGATCCCCTAAAAAGGGGATCAAAATTAAAAAGTCTAAAAAGGTTTCTAGCCACTAAGCTAGTGCCATGTGTCCCCCACCCACCCACTCCCACCCTTTTTTCTTTAATATTTTTGGTTAGAGGGCATTTTGGTCATTTGACCCATTTTTTTAATTCCACCTTAAATTTCAAATGCAAATAACTTTCAAACGACAAACTTTTAGAAAAAACCGATTTCACCATAATTTTTAAAATTTAATCCTCTTTAATTTGGTATAAAATTTTTTTAATTTTTTCAAAATTTTTTTTGACATATTCATTAGGTAAGGATTTTCTTGAAAATTTTAGCATGTTCGGCTCTAATTTTGTCTAGTTTAAAGGCTGAATTTTGCAAAACTTAAAACACGAAAGCTGTAGCTTCTTGGCCATTCTTTACCCAGAAATTTGAATCACTCAAATCCAATATGATATGAGTGAGATATCGTATGTTAAAGATAACGTTTTACTCATATTTGTTGCACACAACGTGTTTAATGAAATGTTTAGCTTAGATTTTTAGTCTTAAAATCGAGTTAAATGCACTAATTTTTGTACAACAATGCACCTTTAGTTATTTTATTAATGTAAGATTCAAAAGTTTTGTTTTTTCCTTTTCTTTTGTTGTTTTTTTTTAAACTAATGAACCATATTAACTGATTTTTAAAAAAGACATTTTGTTCATCAGTTACTTTGGTTGAACTATATTAACTGATGAACCTTATTAACTGATTTTTAAAAAAGACATCGCGCATTAAAGAGCCTTATTAACTGATGAACTTATTAAATCAGTTAATAAGGTTCACCAGTTAATAAGGTTCATCAGCCTTATTAACTGGTTGAACTATATTAACTGATAAACTTATTAACTGATGAACCTTATTAACGGATGAACTTGTTCATCAGTTAATAAGGTTCATCAGTTAAAAAAAAAAAAAAAAAAAAAAAAAAAAAAAAAAAAAAACTCTTTGAAACTTACATTAATAAAATGACTAAAGGTGCATTGTTGTACAAAAATTAGTGAATTTAACTCGATTTTAAGACTAAAAATCTAAGCTAAACATTTCATCAAACATGTTGTGTGCAACAAATATGAGTAAAACGTCATCTTTAACATACGATATCTCACTCATATCATATTGGATTTGAGTGATTCAAATTTCTGGGTAAAGAATGGCCAAGAAGCTACGACTTTCATGTTTTAAAATTTTCACGATTCGGCATTTATGATGGTACAAAATAAGGTCGAAAATGCCCAAAAAGTCAAGAAAATTAACACCCATTTCGTATGTAAAAAAAAAAAGTTTTGAAATTTTTAACAAAATTTATACCAAATTAAAGAGGATTAAATTTTAAAAATTATGGTGAAATCGGTTTTTTCTAAAAGTTTGTCGTTTAAGAGATATGTGCGTTTGAAATTTGAGGTGGAAAAAGAAAAAACGAGTAATTTTACTATTTTACCCCTATCCAGATTTTTTAAATAAAATAAAGGGGGGACACGTGACAGCACCAAATTTCTTTTTAGGCTTTGCAATGTTTCGATACTTTGCAAGGGATCCGACATCATAGGTAGATATGCAATATTACAACCACATACGTCCCTACACATCATTGACTATAAAGACCATATATATTACAGCCACATAATACTCTAGATAAGAGTCGTTTGCTAAGAACATTGACTCCAGAAGTAAAATACACTTCATATTAGTCTATTACAGTACTTTTTATAGACGTTCTTTCTTTCTAGTCATCGTCTAATGACAGATGTTAGTAATTATTGACCCAGACTTTCAATATTAGGCGTGGCAATCGAATCATTTTCGGTTGACTTAATCAGGTTCACGGGTTGGCATGTTACTTTAACCTCTACCCAGAACGACCCATTTATTAATCGTGTCAAGAAACTCAACCCTAACCTAGACCTGCATAACATGTTTAACCCATTTGTTACTCGTTAACCAGTTTAAGTAAAATAGGTCAAGCGGTGAATAAGATTGGTGGTTTGTCGATTTAACTAGTATGCAAAAAAATGATATAAGGATAAAAAAAATGGGAAAAAAATGACAATTTCAATGACATTTGAATATAATCGTTATTCACTCATATAGTAAATACATAACCAAATACATTTAATCCAAATCTAACATTAAGTATATACTTAAACGGGTTAACGGGTTGATATGCTTAATACTTACTCAGCCCAAACACAACCCGTTTATTAAACGGGTTAAACAGCGTGACCTGTTTTTTAGCCAAATCAGTTTATCCTGAACCTGTAAAACTTCGTGTTGGGTTCATGTCATTTATCATGTCGGGTCAAGAATTTTCACCCCGACTTTTCATAATAATAAACAATTAGAGGCTAATTTTTCTAAAGATATTAATGTTAAACTTTCGATAGACAATTTAAAAAAGCCAACTTATAGTTACTATTATTGATTAATGGTCTCGAGTTTGAAACAACAAACGTGATTTGCACAAACTTAGCTTTGATTTGTACATAACATTTATGGATTTTGCTAACCACAACCCATAGGGTTGTGTTTAAGGTTTCCATAATTGAGAAATCAACACTTAATTATCATCAGATATTCCATGTTTAACAACACTTTCTATAACTATAATCATAAAAAAGGTATAAGTATGAAAATAACGAGTTCATTAAATGTAATTTTACATAAATTATGAGTCTTAAACACAACCCGTAGGGTTGTGGATAGCAAAAACTCAGCATTTAATTGTGACAACTGGCAAATTAGGGAGCCATTTTGAAAACCCGCGTTACTTTAAATTTAATGATTTTTGGAATATTTGAAAAGTTTATTCGTGATGAAATTTGTAAACGTTGGATTGTGATTTTTAAACCGTACATTATTTATGGAATTTGAATTATTGGTTTGGTTTCGTACGTTTCATGATGATTTATTTGTGAGATATTTATTTGGCACTACATTGACTCCGGCACTAGGTTAACCTAACGAATTTTAATCTTTTACATAACGGTTGCGATTCTCCGTTAAATGAAAATTTTATTTTTCATACATGTCTATATGTTTCGGGAAATGTTTTTGGGAAATTATTGATGACGTGTACGAATATGTTTGGCGAAATTTAATATTTTTATGAACGAGTAATCGTGTTACGGGAAAACCGATTAAAAATATTTCACTAAACATTAAGGTTATTGCGGCTAGTTTTGGGAAAGTGAAACATAAGGGACCAATGTGTAAATTTTGGGCATATAACCCCTTTCCCCCTAACCCTAACCCTCATAATAATCAAAAACAAACACACCCTTCTCCTCCCTTTTCCTAGCCGCCGGCTGCCACCCACGAACCATCACCACCGCCGACCTCCACACAACACCACCACCACCAAAATACTCCCCATCATTTTCTTGTTCTTGTGGTGTGAAACACGCGCCAACACAAACACCTCTCCCCTCCGTTTTTATTGATACCACCACACCCAAACACCACACACCACCACACCATCAATTTTCTTGGTTTTCATTCGAATAGAAGGTGAGAAATCGCGGGTATTGCATCGGGTTTGACAATTTTGAGTTGAACCCGAATTAAATCTTGATATTTTGGGTGTTAAAATTTGAAATGAAAATGGGTTTTAATATAAAGATGAGTTTGGTATCCATGGGGGTCGATTTTTGATTGTTTTGGTGCTCGGATTGGAATTTGGATGCGTTTGGTTTTGTGTTTAGCTCGTTAGAGCTCAACCGAGACCCTATGGTCTCGGTGTGGTATCATCTTGGCTCGTTTGGGAGCCTAGCATAACTCTTGGTCCGTTTGGTTTTGTTATGTGGCTCGATCTAGAGCTCAACGTGACCCCTTGGTCCGTTGGTTTAATTATTGACTCGCGTGGGAATCGATTTGATGCTTGTTTTGGATTTTGGTTGTGCCACGACCCGAAGGGTCCATTTGGCAGTTTTGGTAAGGCTCGAGTGAGCCTAAGCCGAGACCAAATAGGTCTTGGGTTCGAGTCTTTGTGACTCATGGTCTAGCCGAGACCAATATGGTTGATTGGTTCTTGTTGTTGATATTATTGTTGTTGTGACATTTCGTTTTTGGCCGATGCATTGAATGGGTCGAGACCCTTTGTGGTCTCGACAATGGTATACTTATTGATTGATTATGGAGTTGTGTTGTCGAGTTGATATTGGGGACCGACTGTGAGACGGTCAATTAGATGACAGAGATAGGTTAGTTGGGTGCCGTAGTCGGACCCTATTGTTGTAGCACGTGGAATGGGATTGATATTGGACGGAGTTGGATTATTTATTTATGACTTGGTTATGTTATTTTTGGACTTGGACAATGAGCCGAGAGTGATGACTTGGACATGAGACCAATTCTTATGACTCGATAAATATTCAAAATCAAACATTAATAATAAAACTTGTAATAATATTATTGATAATATAATCGTTTATATAAGTATATAGACGTGAAAAACGTATATATATATATATATATATATATATATATATATATATATATATATATATATATATATGCGTATATTAATAATAAAACGACTACGAGTAAACGTTATAATGATATAACGATAAATATTGTGCTATGCGAATAGTGCAATAAATGTCGGGAGAATTATTATAAATAAATGACTAGAAATAATGACGAGAACTAATACGTTGGGTAATTAATAAATAAAACATGACTTTTTTTTTATAAATTTGGAAAAACTTATCGAGTTATACGAGTTGTGGTTACTTAAGTCCAAGTGGACTTTATTATGTGACTTTTGTGTTGTCACGGATATATGATGATTAATATATCCATTTTCTATAACTACGTAACTTATTTAATCGACGGGTTAAATCGAGTTATTTAGCTATATAAAATGACTATATTAATGGGCATCGTATCCCACGACGCCCATAGGTTATGGTACGTGTATTAGGATAATAAATTACTAAATATCTCATGGAGTTGGCTAAACTGACGAATTTGGCAAATTTGACGATATTTCTAGGGAATTTATTCGACTACGATATTTACCATATAGTATTCTTTGTGCTATGTGATTTAGGTTGGGTATAATTTTGGAACGATAGATTACGTAAATAAATATGGGGGATTACCAAATCGACGGATTTGATAAACTTCGATGATTTATTTAAATAATATGTTGGGCTAATATTCGACCTATAGATGGTTTATTATTTCTTTCGTTTTGGCTTCTTGTTTTGAGTTGTGTCGACCCTCCACCCATATGGATACCAAACGTCAAACTTCAAATTAATATGAAGATAATTCGAGAAATGGATGTTTTTGGAAAGTTAAATGGAATACGTTCGGGATTGGGAATATTTGATTTTGAGGAAATGATTCTGAACGAGTTTGATATTGTTAGGAAGTGCCGAGTCTGTAGTTGCCGTTACTTGAGTTTGCCTTACGTCTTTCATCTATCGATTTCTTTTGCGGATTTCTGGACTTGAGGTGAGTCATAGCCCCACTTTTACTCTTGAACTTTGTTTTCAATACTTGTGATGAGAAACGTGCAAATTGTTTTATGTGGACTATTATCGCTTTGTTTATTTTAAAACTTGCTATGCTTATAGAACTAGGTAGAATAGAGCGAGGCCTAGTCCCGAACTAGGTAAGCTATTGTTTAGTTGTAGAGCGAGGCCTAGTCCCGAACTAGGTAAACTATTGATTGGTTGTTGAGCGAGGCCTAGTCCCGAACTAGGAAAGCCATTGGATTGGTTATAGAGCGAGGCCTAGACATGATCTAGGTAAGCTATGGATTGTATTGATTTGAGCTATAGCGTGCATTTATAGGGTTGGTTAGATTTGGTTGGATTATTTTGGTTGGATGATTGAGGCCTAGTCTAGCTAGCAAGTGTTTTGCGTATATGTCCACTTGATTTAGTTATGAACTTAAACCTATGATCTCACCAGCGAAAGCTGACTTTTAGCACATTTTCTCAGGTAATTAAGTGATGCCCTTGGATGCTTGGATTGGAGGCTTGGCAATGGCACCTGGTTTATGGATCTATTTTCTAAAACTCTGATAAATAATTGTGGACCTATATTCATTTCTTTTGGGCCTGACTTTGATTGATTTTGGGATAAATGTAAACTTTAAAACCCCGCGTGGTTGATTTTTTCTCTTGTTTACTTTATGTCGTTCTTTTATGTCTTGTGTTGGATACCAATCCCTGTAGCACCCCGAAAGCTTGTTGAGTCTTCCGCTGTACCAAATTTTGGGGGTGTTACAGATTGCTATCAGAGCCAAGGTTATAGAGAACTAGGTAAATAGACACCTAAACTATAACCGATTTCTATAGAAAACGATCCTCGACTATTGCCTGCCAGCCTGCCAAGCCGAAGCATCATTGTTTATATAGAGGTATATTGAGATGATTGTTAGATATGGGATTCTTGAGATGATTTGAGGATTTGAGATTTATTGATTTAGTGATATGATGGCGTTTTGAGGAATTATATGGCTTAATTGTTTTATGAATGTTTTAGTAATGCGGTATTTTGAATCTTTCTTTATATATATGATTTGGGATTATATGATGATTTTTGATACGGTATTTTGAGTTCGCGGTTTAGTTGTTTTGAAACACTTACACCTACCCTACGCCGTTGTTACAGACTATGGCCTCCCGTACGTTTGACGTTGTTGAGGATATTCTTACTACACCTGTACGCCCAGCACAGATCACCATGGCTCCTGATGATCCTTACAGGATTGCCATGCATTCAGCTATTGTGTCACCGACAACTTCTACTTCTGCACCACCTGCTGCACCTACGCAGGGACCCTCATCTTCTCTAGGGCTCCCTGGTACTTCGAGGCAGCTTACTCTTCATCAGGCTTTGGCTCGTATGGCTCCACGTTTTGCCCACCGAGCTACGGCACGTATGTCGGTACGCCCTACTTCACCACCTTTACATTTGGATGCTCACACTCTCCTGTCAGATGTACCACCTGCATAATTGCGTCGTCGTTCTAGATCACCTACCACATCCCCACATGGTTCACCTGTTAGGAGACGACGATTGATGACGTACTCTTCCGATGAGGAGGAGGAGGAGTATGAGGGTGAGGATGTGGCTGATGACCCTCAGGAGGCTGAGCAGGGTGATGATGACCCTGAGGAGGAGGATGACCCTCAGGAGGAGGAGATGCCTGATGATGATGGTTTGTTAGTGCCGCCAGGTCAGGCTGAGGAGCCTGATTCACCTATACATCCGATGGAGCCTGTTTCACCTGATCATCCATTTCTGTTTGAGTTACCACCTGGTAGTCCCGTTGAGTCGGATGCACCTTCTGAGGTTTCTGCTGAGCATGCAGAGTTGGGTGAGACTGGTAGGATGTGGGCTCAAATTACTGCATAGGGCGAGAGGATCTCGCGATTGTCTGACCGACTTGAGATGGTTATTGGAGAATTTATCGCTGAGCTGAGAGTTGATATGACCGCTGTCGTGGGCAGGACGATAGCGATGAGGAGAGGTTTGATGGAGATTCATGAGCATATTGAGGGCTTACAGCGAGGTTTTATCACAGCTCGAGAGGCCGACCGCAAGTTATGGCAGAGGAATACCGAGCTAGAGAAGGAGGTGGCAGACCTCAAGAGAGACAGCGACACCCATAGTGTGGAGTTAGGATCATTATGAAGAGAGCTTGATGGCTTGAGGCAGGAGTTGAGGAGGCTCCGCCAGCAGCGTGGCTAGATGTTTTGGTTATGTTGTCTTGTTGCTTTCTATACTGAGGAGTGTTCGGTTAGAAAAGCTAGTCATCGTATTTTGATGTATTTTCCGTTGATTATTCGTCTCGTTTGGAACGATTATTATCTTTTGTGTTTTTTTCGGTAGTTGGAACGATGTTGGATCTCTATTGTATGGTTGATGGTTATTATTATATGGTATTATGTGGTTTTTGGATATTGTGGAAATTGAGTCCCTATTCGCCTTATTGACGTCTTGTGGCGTATTGTTGATATTCTTTCCATGACTTGGCTTCGTTGACTTAATTCTTGTTAAGTGTATGATAAGTTCTATCGGAGACTCATGAACCTTGTATGATGTTTCAGATCAATGGCCCTACGACGAAACCCTGTTAGAGCTACCAGAACTGGTCCTGCAACGGCTACCCCTGGTCGCCGAGGACGCCGCCCTACTCGAAATGTTGAAACCCCTACTCCTGATAACCTGGACGCTACTAATCACATCAACAGGAATCAAAATGTTGAGGATCAGGGAGACAATGATCATGTTCCACCTAATGCATGCACCTACTGTGGATCAAGCAATGATCAACCAACTTGTGGAGCAACGAGTTGCTGAGCTACTAGCTGAGTCAAATCATTCCAACAATTCTGCTGGAACATTTCCACCTGTTCGTGCTAATGGATGTAACTACAAGGAGTTTCAAATTTGTGGACCTATTGAGTTTGGTGGGACCGAAGGAGTGGTCTACTTGGTCAGGTGGATAGAGAAAACTGAGTCAATGTTTAATGTCAGCAACTGTGCGAAGAATGTGAAGGTAAAGTTTGCTTCTTTTACTTTCAAGGATGAAGCTTTAACTTGGTGGAACAATTACCGTAATTTGGTTGGGAGTGATGTGGCTTATGCTATGACTTGAGCAATTTAAGTCTTTGCTGATTCAGACTTACTGCCCAAGGAATGAGGTTAAGAAGCTGGAGATTGAGTTCTGGAATCACAAGGTGAAAGGTACCGATATGGCAACTTACAATCGCCGTTATCGAGAGTTATCCTTGCTTTGTCCCGATATGGTTAGGACTGAGACTCAAAGGATTAAGCGGTATACCGATAGGTTGCCGGTAGCTACAAGGAACGATGTGATTTCTGCTAAGCCTGCAAACATTCATGAGGCTATCACGATCGCTCAACAATTGATGGACTCGTTGGTATTGGAAGAAGCTGAGAAAGACAAGAATGGAAAGAGGAAGAGGGATAATCACTCTAAGGGTAATGATCATCGAAACAAACGACAAACAACTACTAGAGCTTATGCTATGGGAGATGGAGATAAGAAGAGCTACAATGGAGATGCACCTAAGTGTAGCCGATGTTATAAGAATCATTCTGGATGATGTACTGTGATGTGCAAGAATTGCTCTAAGATGGGACACATAGCTAAGGATTGTAGAGCTCGACCAGTTGCGATGGTTCAAGCTACTCCTGAAACTATGAGTAAGGCAAATGTTACTTGTTATGGATGTGGAAAGAAGGGACACTATAGGAATGAGTGTAGGGAATCGTGGAACTGAGGAAATCAAGGATCGGGTGGTAATGGGTACAATCATGGAAACCGCGGAGCTGGAGGAAACCGTGGACGACAAGATAATGGGGACCAACGTGTGGAAGCTGGAGCTGCTCATGGAAGGGTATATGCACTTGGGAACGAGAGAGGAGAAGATCCAAACGTCGTTACTGGTACGTTCCTTCTCAATAATCGTTATGCTTCCATACTATTTGATACTGGTGCCGATAAGAGTTTTGTTTCCACTAAGTTTGCACCCTTACTAGAGAAACCCCCGATGGCCTTAGGAGTTGGTTATGATGTAGAGTTAGCTAATGGGAACATAGAAAGGATTAAGACTATCATTCGCGGTTGCACGTTAAATTTTCTGAACCGTCCTTTCAACATAGATCTTCTACCCGTCACACTAGGAAGTTTTGATGTCATTATTGGTGTGGATTAGTTGCCGAAGTATCGTGCCCACATACTTTGCGATGAGAAGATCGTGCGTGTGCCTTACGGAAAGGAGATTTTAAATATACCAGGAGATCGAAAGGAAGTGAGAGGCCCATCTAGATTAGCGATCATATCTTGCACTAAACTACCGAAGCTAATGGAAAAAGGATGTTCCCTTTTCTTAGCTCAAATCTCTGAGAAAGGAGGAAAGGAGAAGAAGGAAAGATGCATTGGAGATGTGCCTATAGTTCGTGATTTTTCGGATGTGTTTCCCGATGATTTGCCGGGAATCCCGCCTACTAGACAAGTAGAGTTTCAAATTGAGTAGATACCTGGTGTTGCACCTGTGGCACGAGCGCCTTATCGTCTTGCACCTACTGAATTGGAAGAGTTATTGAAACAACTAGCGGAGTTAGCCGAAAAAGGATTTATAAGACCAAGTTCTTCGCCTTGGGGAGCCCCGGTCTTATTCGTGAAGAAGAAGGATGGATCGTTTCGTATGTGTATTGATTATCGAGAGTTGAACAAGTTAACGGTGAAGAATAGATACCCGTTACCGAGGATCGACGACTTATTCGATCAGCTTCAAGGATCGAGTGTGTATTCGAAGATCGATCTGAGATCGGGATATCATCAGCTTCGAGTTCGAGAGGAAGATACTCCGAAAACGGCTTTCAGAACTTGTTACGGGCATTACGAGTTTCAGGTGATGCCGTTTGGGTTGACTAACGCACCGGCGGTATTCATGGATCTCATAAATCGGGTGTGTAAGCCTTACTTAGATAAATTCGTGATTGTGTTCATCGATGACATTCTAATTTATTCGAAGAGTGAGAAGGAGCATGAGGAGCATCTAAGGATTATCTTAGAATTGCTCAGGAAAGAGAAACTGTATGCCAAGTTTTCTAAATGTGAATTTTGGATTCCGACGGTACAATTTTTGGGACATGTGATTGATAGACAAGGAGTTCGTGTAGATCCTGCTAAGATTGAAGCAATTAAAGATTGGGCTGCACCAACGACCCCGACTGATGTTCGTCAATTTTTGGGACTAGCCGGTTATTACCGAAGATTCATTGAGGGATTTTCGAAGATAGCAAAACCGTTGACCAAATTGACTCAAAAGAGTGTTAAGTACGAATGGGGAGATAAGGAAGAGGAAGCATTTCAATTACTTAAGGAGATGTTGTGTAGTGCTCCTATCTTAGCGTTACCTGAGGGTAATGAGGACTTCGTCGTCTATTGTGACGCTTCTCATAAAGGTTTGGGAGCGGTATTAATGCAACGAGAGAAAGTGATAGCTTATGCTTCCCGACAACTCAAGAAGCACGAGAAGAACTACACCACCCATGATTTGGAGTTAGGTGATGTGGTTTTTGCCTTGAGAATATGGAGACACTATTTGTATGGGACCAAGTGTGTTGTGTTTACCGACCACAAAAGTCTACAACACATCTTGAATCAAAAAGAGCTCAACATGAGGCAACGACATTGGATTGAGTTGCTAAGTGATTATGATTGTGAAATTCGTTATCATCCTGGTAAAGCAAACGTTGTTGCTGATGCTTTTAGTCAAAAGGAGAGGATACAACCGCTACGAGTTAAGTCATTGGGAATGACTATCGTATCGCCGTTACCATCTCAAATATTAGAAGCTCAAATGTAAGCGTTGAAAGCAGAAAAACGACCTGCTAAGAATATATTTGGGATGGCAGAAAATGAGAAAGGATTTGTTAAGCGCTCTGATGGAGTATTGTGTTTTGGAGACCGAAGTTGGGTACCATTGTATGGAGGAATTCGAGAGTTGATTATGCATGAGTCGCATAAGTCTAGATACTCTATTCATCCTGGGTCTGACAAGATGTACCAGGATCTTAAGAAATTATATTGGTGGCCAAATATGAAGGCCGATATAGCATTGTACGTTAGTAAGTGTTTAACTTGCTCTAAGGTTAAGGCCGAACATCAAAGACCGTCAGGATTATTGACGCAGCCAGAACTCCCGGTTTGGAAGTGGGAGCGAATTACGATGGACTTTATTACCAAATTACCGAAGACAGCTAGCGGTTGTGACGCTATCTGGGTAATTGTGGATCGTTTGACTAAGTCTGCTCATTTTCTGGCGATTAGTGAAGATGACAGTGTTGATAAACTTGCGAGGTTGTATATGAAGGAGATTGTTTCTCGTCATGGAGTTCCGATATCGATTATTTCTGATCGCGACAGCCGCTTTACGTCAGCGCTGTGGCGATCACTTCAAACCGCTTTAGGGACGAGACTTGATATGAGTACTGCATATCACCCCAAAACCGACGGTCAAAGTGAGAGAACCATTCAGACTTTGGAGGATATCCTTCGTGCATGCATAATAGACTTTGGTAAAGGCTGGGAGAAGTATCTACCCCTTGCGGAGTTTTCTTACAATAATAGCTACCACACAAGTCTTAAAGCTGCACCATTTATGGTCGTAAATGTCGTTCGCCTATTGGTTGGGCTGAAGTTGGAGATAGCCAACTCACAGGCCCTGAGCTTATTTTGGAGACTACTGAGAAAGTGACACAAATTCGAGATCAATTACTAGCAGCTAGAGATAGGCAGAAAATTTACGCCGATCAGAGACGTAATCCCCTAGAGTTCTAGGTTGGAGACAAAGTGATGCTGAAAGTCTCGCCTTGGAAGGGTGTGATACATTTTGGGAAACGTGGGAAACTAAACCCTCGCTATATTGGACCATTTCTCATTGTGGAAAGAATTGGGCCCATGGCTTATCGGTTGAAATTACCACAGGAACTGAGTAAAGTTCATGATGTGTTTTATGTTAGCAATTTGAAGAAGTGTCTTTCGAATGAAACACCGGTTATACCAATTAAGGATATTCGTGTGGATGAGAGTTTGAATTTTTTTGGAGGAGCCGATTGAGATATTGGATAGAGAGATTAAACGACTTAAGAGAAGTCGTATTCCCCTCATCAAAGTTCGTTGGAATTCGTGGCATGGACCGGAATTCACATGGGAACGTGAGGATGACTTTCGAAAGAGATATCCGAAGCTTTTTGTAGAAAACTAGAAGGGGGGGTTGAATAGTTTTGCGTCTTTTTCGTTTTAATAAAAGTTTACTTTCAAATAATTAATGGTAGTTTGTAAAAACCTTTGAAGCTAAAGTATAGATACAAATTAATTCACATATGTCATATAAATACTTCTTATTTAAAGTGTTAAATAGAAATTATAATTTCATATATCTCACTTTAATGTAAGTTTGTATTTGTATGTGTATATGTGTTTTAATGATTGTATATACTTTAATTTACTAATGTATAATTAATGTTTTGAATGGAAGCTAGTTTGATCTTTATGTGAAACCAATATATGCACAACACACAATAATAATAATGTACGAGAAGGCAAGTAAGTAAATGAGTAAAGAGTGAGGGATGGAAAGATCAAACCGAGAGACAAAGGATTTATAGTGGTTCGGCTACAAGGACACCTTCCTTGCCCTACTCCACTCCCCGAGGACCGAACTCGAGAGTTTTCTTCACTAAGTCAATAACCTCCCTTATGGCGGAGAAAACCGTACACACCAAATGCTTACACCAATTTACGACACAAAGCAAGATGTCGAGTTCTAATCGTAGCTAGAACCAATCTCACACCAATTAACACACCACGATTTCTTCACGCCTTTGACTTCTTCAATAAGTCTTCACGCCACTAGTATCTTCACGCCTTTACAAAATTCTTCACAACTTCAATGTCTTGCAACTTCACAACTTCAAAGCACCAATGTCTTCACAACTTCAATCAACTAATGTCTTCAAGTCTTCACCACTTGAAAGCTTCACTTTCTTCACTACTAGTTCCTATTGCTACTTTCTCCTATCTTCACTATTATCCAACACTACTTCTTCACTTCAACTTCCACTACACACTTACAATAATTCTAGATTCCACAACTAAATCTAGCAAACTAAAACATACACCTTATTCACCAAAGTATGAAAGATAAACAAGATGAAACAACCAAACAACTTAGATAGCAAGATGATACTAAGTTGTAATACTTCTAGTAGAAGTATTCTTCTCTTTGCACTTGAGTGTTGAGGCTTGAATCACTTTGAAACAAAGATCAAAGGATTTTTAGAGGATGGAGAGGGATGTTTAGATCAGAAAGTTTTAGTGCAAAAAGGTGAGGTAAAAATCCAGGTTTAAGGTGGTATTTATAGGCAACAGATTCTGACAGAGGAGCGTGGCCGGTCCCCTTAAATCATGGCCGGCCCCCTTAAAATTAAGGGGACCGCCCTTTGTAATTAAGGGGGCCGCCCAGCTGAAACGGCCAGATTCTTTGTCTTTTAGTGGGGAAAGTTTATTTGGTGAAAAAGTAACTGATTTTGGTTAAAAATTTGAATTCATATATTTAGTATGAATAAAACATTTTTCTTTATTACCAAAAGTGTTTTTCAAAAATATATAATATGTTTATATAATTAAATAAACTTTGTAATGCTTAATTAAACTTTCCTTTGATCTTATAATGCTTTAAACACTATGTTTATTCATACCTTAAGTGATTAGATGGTGAAAGTGATTATTAACTACTAAATACTTGTTTACGTCATTATCTTTGATTTAATGTGTTTTCGTTTTGTGATCATCAAAACATAGAGATATCGAAAGATATGAATAACGTTTTTAGTCGTTTATTTATATCAACAATCTCCCCCTTTTTGATGATTACAAAACCTAAACTCATTAAATCTAAAAATCAATTTTTAGACAAGTATTAAGTGAGTTTACATTCACTTCTCCCCCTTTTTGTAGAATCAAAAAGGTTTAAGCCAATAAGATAAAAACTCCCCCTTGATGTATGCTCCCGCTCGTTTGAGAGCACCAAGGGTTCGAGAAATGGGATTCTTGCAAGAAAAATATTAGAAGCACAAGCATGGCACAAGCAAATACATATAGCATAGTACTAATTAATAATGAGCATGGCAAAAGAGAATTAGAAACATATATTAAATCGTTCATTAAAAGAAAATGATTACGTCAACCCATAATCATTGTTACATAGGCTACAAAGATGAAATTCTAAGCTAAGTAGAATGTCCTAATGTGCCAACAAGAAGTGTCACCAAACTTTCTTGAATCCCAAAATGGTTGAGGAGTTTTATTTGAAAATGAGAAACATAAGCGTGTAAAATGCTTGATGGTTTAGTGAAGGTAAACATTTGGTTGCATGGATGTTGTTGGGTTTGGAGATGTGGAGCTTGTGGGTGGTGAAATTGAAGATGGGTTAGTTGATTGAGGGTTTTGATGTTGTTCAAGTGATGGTGTTTGTTGAGATCTACTAAGAAGATACTCAATCCAAGTAAAGTGCTCATTCAATGCAATGGTTTGTTGTTGGAGGAAGATGCAACAAGGGTAATTGTTAACATGCTTCTCGATTTGGTTTTTGTTATGTGGTGATGATGGTGAGCTTGATTGTGGTGGATCCAAATTGCGTTGAGCAAGATGTAATGCTAAAAGAGCACTAAGCTCATGTGCCTCTTTTAGCTCCTCAACGAACTTCAAGTGTTCGGAGGAAGGTGATGGTGGTGGAGCTTGATAGTTGTCTTGGGTGAAAGTTTGAACATGCAACATGGGAGTGGCATGTGAAGTTGTAGGATGTGGTGGTGGTACTCTTGGTGGTGGAGACATGGTTGAGCTTGGATAGTCATGAAAACATGAAATGTGTGGGAGAGGTTCTTCATGAGTGGGTGATGTTTTTGTTGAATGAGCAACATGTGAAGTATTGATTGAGAGATTGGGATTGTTGTTTTAGGATTGAGCATGCTCATCATAAGAAGAAACATTAATGAGGGTGTGAGTGGATGATAGGTTGTGAGATGAGTCATTAGTGTGGGTTTGAGGCTTAGTAGTTGGATGACTTGGAACAACATCACTTGAGTTATGACAAGAATCAAGTTTTCTCCTCCAAACGGGTTTGACGGAGATCCTTTCGGTTCTTGAAATCTTAGGTTTTTGGTTGTTGGGAGATGACATGTTTGGGTGTGATGGCATTAATGATGGGAAGAGGGTATTTATAGTGTATGAGAAATGTGGTTTAGGAAGGTAAATTTTGAGGGATAATATGGGACAAAATATGTTTGTGAATTTTGGGAAGTATAGGCTGAAATGGGTCAAAAAGTGATAAAGAAAACAGTATCCCCGACCATCAGATGGCCGGTCCCCTTAATTAGGGGCCGGTCCCCTTAATCATTAAGGGGGCTGCCTTATATAATTAAGGGGGCCGCCCATCTGGTGATTCCCAGAATGCCAGAAATGGATTTTTGGCAGAAAATTTTCAAAAAGGTTGTGTTTTTGGTTTTGGATTCAAGTAAGTTCAACTCTTTGAGGCAATATAGGGCATACTATTCATGAGTGTAGAGAGTAATATAGAAATAATAGAAATAAGCAATAAATTTCTAATAATCATGCAATCTATTTATTTATCAATTAAGATATGCAATTAAGGAGGCAATAAAGTAAATAAGCTAAATAAGCAATTATATTAAAATGATAACACTTAGCCTAGAGCAAACATGTTGATGATTGTTAACAAGTAACACATAGGTGGATATGATTATATGGACTTCAAGATTTGTTACAAACAAGATCCATATGGGCAAGTCATGATTCTCATGAAATGATTTGATTAAATTGTGAATGTCATTTCCAATAGAGGTGTATGACATATGTGAGAAGGTTAAATGTGTTTTAAGCAAAACGTTTTTAGTTTTATTCAACAATGTTTTTAAGTAACTTCAAGTGTGCATTACAATAAAGTAAAAGAAATTTTAATCTTGTTTTTGATTAAAATAATGGTTATGAAAGAAGTTTTAGTAAGGTAAAGAAATATTTCATTCAAAAAGAGAGAAGTTTTAAACATGATGTTTTGATCATGATAATCAAGAAGTTGCAAATGAAGGATTTGAAATGAAAGCTTGTCATTTTTAAGAGAATCAATTAAGCCCATTGTCACATATAATCATCTTTAATGACACCTAAAGATATTAAAGCGAAATGATAGATACTTATGATCTAAATGCAATGGGACAGGAAGAGGCAAGGTAAATAGTTCATGGATACAAGATAGACATATGTATATATATATATATATATATATATATATATATATATATATATATATATATATATCTATGTATATATATATATATATATATATATATATATATATATATATATATATATCTATGTATATATATATATATATATATATATATATATATATATATATATATATATATATATATATATATATATATATATATATATATATATGTATATATGTATACAAAGAACATCATAATATCAAGTTGCAAACAAATATCAATTATAATGTATCTATTAATGCAACTAGTGAGATCATATAGCTTAAGTGGAAGGGTTCTACTATAGATCATAGAAAATTTAAGAAAAAATGATAGTAGACTAAACAACAAGAAGGTTAATAATGCTAATATCATGTATGCATATATTAGTGTTAATAATCTAAAAGCATGGCAACATATCAGTTAAATTGTATTCACACACTAATTAAAACATTCTAAAGTATAATATAACATTGACAAATTTTTGAAAAGAAAACTTATCTCAGGTCCAGCTTTTCAAAAAGGATGGGCATGACGGGGAACGAAGAAATCTTAAGAGCAAGTCCAAGACATGTTGAAGTAGCCAATTGATATTCCTATGAATAGATGATGCGTGGGAATCGCAACAGGCTTTACCTCTCGAGGGATCTCGAGAAGCTTACAACCCCCACCAGGCAGTGTACCTGATCGTTGTAGTATAGTATAGTGACAAGTACCGGGGGATTGATCATTCAGCTTAGGAATAGTGTCGCTAGGATTAGAAATGTTGATCCCAGTTGAGCTTAAACGATCTTATATAGAAGTTAACTTAAATGAACACTTAAGCTAATATGCGGAATGTAAAAGCTTAACTTAAGAAGAATAATGATTCACTTTCAACACTTCAATATTATTAATACGAGCACTCAACAATGCTAGGGTTTTACAACCTTGAAGTGAATAATAACACGTACATAAACTAACCCTAGGATCCTCCTTTTATAGACTAAGGAGTCCTACTAGGTTTACAATACCTTTCTCTACAAGATAAGTATATTCTAGATAAATATAATATTTACACAATCTATTCTATATTTATCTAAACCGTATACATCCTTATCCCATCAGCAGTAGATTCTGTCAGCATCATTTATCCTCAGCAGCACTTTGACATTAGCAGCAGAATCATTACTACTAGCAGCAGTTTCACTTAGCAGCAGTTTTACTCAGCAGCAGTTTCAGACCCAACAATCCTCCCCTAAACTTATTATTTATTTCTAAATAAGTAAGTTTCTTCTAAGCTCAATTAATCACTTGGAGGATGCTTCCAAACACTTCAAACCTTGAGAATCCAATTGATCAAATATCTTCTTATACTTTGACAGCAAATTAAATGCTTGATCATCAGAATCATAATCTTTCTGCAACTTAAGTGGTCTATCACCATTAACCATCTGATTGACAATATTCCAGCATCTTACCACTAGATAATCCATTTCAGCTAGTATATACAAAGTAATTGGTCCAATATTTAACACATGAACTCCAGAATCTTGAAAGAGTCTCCATATTCTTACTTTGTAATCAACTATCTCTGTCCATTCAGAATCATCCATTGAAGGTTCAAACATAAGCTTAAGAGCTCTGCACATAACATTATCAGAAGAAGTTATGATATGATCAATTTGATCTATCTCATACTTTTTACCATCAAACTTCTTAGCTCCAAACTTTGCCTTGGATAACTTCCACAAGTCTTCAACATCCTCTCTATCAAAGTAATGTAGCATCTGTTGAAATCTAAGAAACCTGTGAGTCTTACCATCAGATCTCTGAACATCATGAAATGCTCCAATGTTAGTATCATATCCTGTAGTTACTTTGACAATAGGATATTTGACTCCTAAAGGTTTAGCATCAACTACTTCAGGATCTTCCATCTTGCCAACCATAGTATACACCTTCAATTGTTCTTTAAGATGCTCAGAAGGAATGTGATCAAGATCATGTTTAAACATATCTCCTTCAGGCATAGAACTGCTTCCTTCTCCAATCTTTCTCTTCTTCTTTGCAACTGACTTATGAATAACACCTTTTCTTTTATCACCTTGCATAGAAGAAATAGTCTTTGCTGCATCAATTTCAAGCTGTTTAACAACATCAGCTTCTTGAATATGCTCTGCTTCAGCTATCTTTTCAGGTACCAACTTCTTGTTCATCTGAGCAATTTGTTCCAAATCCTCAGCACATCCCATAGCATAAAAAGTATCTGTTCTCTTCTTTGTTTGTTGATACAAGTCAAAAACTTCTTTATCAGAATAAGGTTTCAACTGTACCAATGTCCATCCACCCATATTCTTTAGATACCTTTCATATTCTTTCCTTTGTTGTTTAACAGTTGGACCTTTAAATATCTTTATCTTTCTTCTAGCAGTAGCATTTTCTTTTCTCTTCTTTGAAGTAAAGTCTCTATACCAAGATTGCACATTAAAAGTTGGAACTTCATTCTCTTCAATCTTGATCAGCTTATTTAGTTCAATATCAGCAGCAATTCTGATCTTCTCATCTATCCATTCATCATACCTTTTTAATCCTTCAGCCTCCTTCTCAGCTAACTGTTGATCTTCCATATCAATCAATTCTTGTGCTTTAAGAGCAGCAGCTGTATCATGTTCAACTTGCAATGGCTTAGGCCAAGAATCAAAAGGTACATCAGTGAAATCAATCCCCTTATACATTATCCTTGGTGTTTCAACTTGCTTGCCCTTTCCTTTTTCAGTAGAAGATGAAGAAATAACCTTCTTTTATTGAGCAGCAGGTTCTTTAATAACAATCCCTTTTTCTGGTTTTCTAGAGGCTGATGATTTGATTGTTGTTATTGTTAGTTGTGGTAGTGAAGGAGTTGGTAATGGAGTAGTCTTCTTGCTCAACAATACCATAGCTTCAGCAGCAGCATTGTCACCAGACCCAGCAGCAGAGTCTTGTGCATCAGCAGATCCACTAGCAGCAGAGTTAGTGATTTCCTTAGCAGTAGATTCTTGAGCAGCAGAATCAAGACTTTTGTTTTTCTCTAAATCTCCCAACTTCATCAATGTTTCACCCATCAACCCTGTTGCCTTTACTAATTGCTCAGGCTCCAAAGTTGTAAGTTGTTCTACCACCTTGTCTTGTGTAGCAATCACCTCTTCCATAACAACCTCATTCCCTGATTTATCAGCAACCACAAAGTCTCCAGCATCCTGAGGACTTTCAACATCCATATCACCAATCACTGGTGCCTCCCCTGAAACCATTCCATCATTTAAACCCAGAGCACTATCAGCCTTTTCCAAATTTGCCTCCCCTGAACCCATTGCCTCTTCATTCCTCCCCTGTTTGGAAGCATCATCTTCCAAGTGAGTAGAGACATCAGAAGAACTAACAACCTGAGAAGTGCCCACTTTCTTCAATCTTTTCAATGAGGCTGAAGATTTTGATTTCTGTAAGTTCTTAATCTGTTTTTGCAAATGAATGATGGTCTTGTCCTGATCAGCAACAACAAATGAAAGAGTAAGAACTTTATCCTCCAATGTAGTACATTTCAGCCCCAAGTTGGTACAAGTAACCGTCAATTCCTGAATAAGTTGCATAATAGTCTCATCACTTCGACCTGTATTACCTGGTCCGAGAGGTGAATCATGGACATTGTCATCATGTACAAGATTTTCCGTCAATTCATTAGTCACTGGTCTGTCCTCATCACTTCGACCTGTGTAACCTGGTCCGAGAGGTGAATCTTGGGACATAAACTCAGTATCAAACCTAGTTTGATCATCTGAGCCCCCTGTATTTGCCATTTGGCTAGGGTTACCATCCTGAGAATGTGATTCAGAAGAATCAGCATCTCTAGATGTTGCCTTGGTTTGGGTCTTATTGATGTTATCACTATCCTGCTCTGCTGCTAAGCTAGAAGCAGTAGTGACAGCCCTTACCAATATGTCCTCCCCTTCACCTAGGACAGCCTCATCTGGTACAGCCATACTAACACTATCCTGAGGAAGATCAGTGTTCATTTTGGTGTTCCTACGGATATAGAGTATTTTTGGTTGTGTAGCAGATTCAGAAAAATTGGGTGTGTGTTGGGAGTCAGTGGGATTTCCTGATCCTTCACCCTGAATGTTTTGCACAAGTTACACCATATAAGGTGTAAGATTTGTATTTGTGCCTGAAAAACCTTTTCCATGTTTAACCAAGAAAGTAAAAGTTTTAGAAACCAATTTTGGAGCATCATAGGTAGAAACATGGCCTCTAAACTTTGTAAGTTGTTTTTGAACAAAGAGTTGTGTAAACCTTGGATAAAGCAAATATGAACCAGACTCTTTGATAGTTTGAAACATCCCTTCCAAAATCATTCTTGAAAAATTAAATGGCTGACCTTTGCTTAAGCATACCATTGCAGAAGCAATAGTAGTACTAAACTCATGCCATCCAGAAGTTTTAGGACTCAAACAATGAAGAAGAAGATGTATCAAAAACTTGTATTGAGGACAGAGGAGAGATTTTTGAAATTTTAAATTTGTATGATTCCCCTCATACCCCAAATCTTTTAACCCAGCAAAAATAGCAGAATTAGCAAGACAAGTGGTCTCTGTTTCATCATTTAAGAGAAGAGTTTCTCTTATGAATGATTCAGTGACACGAACCTTTTGCCCATCTACTAAAGCACTTACATATTTTTCCCCATTTGTAGTTTTGATTTTAGCAGTAAGCCAAAACTGTTTGATGTGGGAAGCAAATATAGTAGGATTCACAGTGAGTGCATACTTAAGAGAAGTAGCATTCAAAAATTTTACCATGTCTGTGAGTTCTTCATTAATGGATTCTGCATCAAGAACTACCACACTGTTGTGTTGCTTTGCCCAGGTACGAACGCACTCCATGAGTTAGGGTTTAGGGAAATTGGGAATTATTGACTTTGAGAGAGATAAAGTGTTAGGGTTTGTGATAACTTCAATTTGAAACATGAGAAAACCAATTAGAAAGATCAATTAGGTTTTAAACGGATTGAAGAAGTTACACATCCCACCCTCACACTTTCGACCGTAGCAGCACAATAACACTAGCATCAGAGTTGTATAACTAGCAGCAGAGTGAAATATTCCAGCAGTAGAGTTGACGAAACAAGCTTGGTCAAAAAGTCAAGTATCCTCAGCAATTAATGTGATGATATACCGTAATCCCTATAAAAACGGACTAAATCTTTTCCCTAATTTATCACAATCAAACCCTAATCGCAATCAAAACGCCAATCAACCAAATCAAAACTTCAATTAACCCAAATCAAATCAAATAATCATGAAATCAACACCCGAAATCATCAATATCTCTTCTGATTCATCATCTGAAGATGAAACCCCCTTTGAAACATATATGCCGCCCTTCCGTCCTCCTCATGATGGTTGTAGAACCAAGGAGCAAGCGAAGAAGAGAAAGCATTATCTCCCTGTGTTCAAAGATCTCCTCAGTTTGAATCAGACCCCAAGCACTTCCAGGGGTAAAGCTGTGATGTCCCCAAAATCTCCATCATCTTCAGAATCATCAGAAGATACAGCTTGGTTCCCTGTCAGGCAACCATCCCCAAGAGAGCTTGTTTCCCCATTTATCTACACTTCATCAGATGAGGATGAGCCTCCAAATGAACCACCTTCCACTCCTGAGAGGCCTCAGTCATCAAGGCCACGACCAAAGAAATCCACCAAGGCAAAGAAGACAAGAAAGACAAACTCTCCTCTTTCCAAAGAAAGAAAGATTGTTCTTGGACTTCCATGCCCTAGGAAGTAGTGGTTGTAGTCATCTTAGGTTTTTGCACTCTTTTATTGTTTCAGAAGTAGTTTTTGTAATTGCTCTTGTGATGTATGAACTTCTGAATCTGATGAATGATAAATGTGCTTCTTTTGTTGTCTGAATATTGTTATTGCAAATCATCATCTAGACTTATTCCTGCACAATATTAGACCAAACACTACAAAGTAAACAAACATATGTACTAGCAGTAGAGTTAGACCAAGCAGCATAATACATTTCAACACAAATATATGCTTTATGATAAGCAGCAGAGTAACAAGCAGCACAATTCCTTTACACACTTATACAAAAACAAAGAGATAAGTTTTTCAAATATTTATCATACCAATGTTTGCAATTAAAAATTGAAATCTCCCCACATCAAAATGTTTAGTGAGAAGATCAGCAACATTGCTATCAGTATGAACTTTAACAATTTGGATCAACTTCTTTTCATAGCAATCCCTGATAAAGTGATGTCTTATCTCAATATGTTTTGTTTTAGAATGAAAAACAGGATTTTTAATTATGCAAAGTATGCTGTTGTTATCAATATGAATTTTGGTATTCATGAAATTGTACCCATAATCCAATAATTGATTCTGCATCCAGAGAACTTGTCCACAGCAACTTGAAGCAGCCACATACTCAGCTTCAGTTGTAGAATTAGCCACCACTGTTTGCTTTTTACATTGCCATGACACCAATCTGCTTCCTAGAAATTGACAACCCCCTGTTGTAGACTTTCTATCCAAAGAAGCTCCAGCATAGTCACTATCTGAATAGGAGACCAAATCAAATGGTGAATCCTTAGGATACCAAAGGCCCAATTTTGGTTGATGTCAGATATCTAAAAATTCTCTTCACTGCATTGAGATGTGATTCTTTGGGACACACTTGAAATCTTGCACAGGCACACACAGCAAACATGATATCAGGCCTTGATGCTGTAAGATACATCAATGAGCCAATCATAGACCTGTACAAGTGTATATCCACTTCCTTTCCATATTCATCCTTCAGCAATGGTTTATTGGTTTCCATGGTAGTCTTGGCAGGTTTAGCATCTTCAAAACCAAATTTCTTCAAAATATCATTGACATACTTATCCTGACTGATAAATATACCATTTTCTTTTTGTGTAACTTGAAGACCTAAGAAGAAGATGAGTTCTCCCATTGAACTCATAGCAAACTTGTCCTTCATAAGATTCTCAAAACTGACACACATGGCTTTGTTTGTAGACCCAAAGATGATGTCATCAACATAAATTTGAACCAGCAAAATATCATCCTTTTGTCTCTTGAGAAACAGAGTTTTATCAATCTTTCCTCTACTAAACCCAGATTCTAGCAAGTATGTTGACAAAGTGTCATACCAAGCTCTAGGAGCTTGATGTAGGCCATACATTGCTCTATTTACCTTGTAAACTTTGTCAGGATGATCAGGGTCTTCAAAGCCTGGTGGTTGAGACACATAAACCTCTTCTGTAATGGTCCCATACAGAAAGGCACTTTTCACATCCATTTGATACACTACAAAATCTTTGTATGAAGCATAAGCCAAGAATATTCTAATTGCTTCTATTCTTGCCACTGGAGCAAATACCTCATCATAATCAAGGCCTTCTTGTTGTGTGTATCCCTGTGCTACTAACCTTGCCTTATTCCTTATGACTATTCCTCTCTCATCTCTTTTTCATCTGAAAACCCATTTTGTGCCAATCACTCTTTTTCCATTTGGCAGTTCAACCAAAGTCCAAACCTCTTGCAGCTTAAATTGTAGAAGCTCATCTTGCATTGCTTCCACCCAACTTGCTTCTTGTAAGGCTTTGTAAGTGTTTTTGGGTTCAATTTGAGAAAGAAAACATGCAAACAGGCAATTTTGAAGATCTTTATGACTATTTCTTTGATGCAGAGATCTGGCAAAGAAACTTTGATGTTGAAGATCTTTCAGTGCTTTAGTCTTCTGCCTAGTTTGAATAGATGATTGTGGATCACTTAAGATTTGATCTTTGGGATGATCCTTGTGTACTCTTGTGGTAGCTGTAGGACTAACAGGAATATTGAGTTCCAAGTTAGTAAAATCTGCAACAGCTCCAAATAACTGACCATCAAGTGCATCATCATCTGTGTCATAGTATATATTCTCAAGAGGAGGCATATTTGGATCATCAGGATAGATAGAATCAGCAATAGGTCTACCCTGAGAGTCCAAATTAGGAAACATTGAAGTAGCAGTAGAGTTAGTAGGCTTGGAAGCAGAATGTGGTGGAGCAGTAGTTGTATCTTTTGGCCTAGCAGCAGAGTCTTCTGAGTCAGCAGCAGAGTCTTCTGGCTTTGTAGGAGAGACATCAACAACTATTTTGGGAGCCCAATTAGTTTCTTTTTCTGCTTCAATAGGAAGTTCAATATCCTCTGCAGTTTCCTTACGTTTCTCTTGAGTAACCACATCATCTTTAGTACTTGGATCTGACTGAAAAGGCAGTAAGGTAGGACCAACCTTTAATTTCTAAACCAAAATAAATTCTTCTTGTGGTTTGTCAACACTAGCAATAACTGGTACATAGTTCATTGTTTTGGTAAGCATATCAACATTAAACAGCCATTCTGGTCCTGTTCCCTCAGGATTAGATGTGTTCTCAGAAAACTTGATATGCAAAGTCTCCTCTACATGTTTGGTCCTCTTATTGTATACCCTGAAGGCTTTACTAATCACAGAGTAACCAATCAAATTTCCTTCATCAGCTTTTTCATCAAATTTGCCTAGCTGATCCTTAGTGTTCAAAATTGTAACAGGACATTCAAATGGTTTGAGAAAATCAATCAGTGGCTTCTTTCCATGAAATAACTCATATGGAGTCTTATTGTGAGGCTTGACTACCTTACTTCTGTTCTGCACAAAGCATGCAGTGTTCACAGCTTCAGCCCAAAAAGGAATAGGTAGTTTTGAATCAGATAACATTGTTCTTGCAGCCTCAATAAGTGTCCTGTTTCTTCTTTCTGCAACACCATTCTGTTGTGGAGTTCTTGCTACACTATACTGTCTAAGAATTCCTTTCCCCACACAGAATTGATTCATCACACTGTTCTTGAACTCAGTACCATTGTCACATCTGATTATCTTCACCTTGTAATTGTACAGGTTTTCAATTCTTGTAATAAAAGCCTTGAGTATTTCTGGAGTTTCATCTTTAGTAGCAAGAAAGAATACCCAAGTAAACCTGCTAAAGTCATCAGTGACAACAAGACAATATGACTTCTTGTTCAAACTTTTGACAAATACAGGCCCAAATAAGTCCATGTGCAATAGATGTAATGGCTCAATATTTGTGTTTACAGTTTTGGACTTGAATGAAACTCTGTGTTGTTTACCCTTTTGACAGGCAACACAAATTTCACAATTTTCAAAAGTCTTTGTAGGCATTCCTCTGACCAGATTTCTTTCGACCAATTTGTTCATGGTCTTGTAGTTCAGATGTCCCAATCTTCTATGCCATAATTTGGACTCATCAACAGTGGCTTTTGCAATTAGACAAGTCAAAGCCCTCTTAGGAACAATGTTCTTAATATGGTCACTGTACATATTCTCATTTCTAGGGACCTTCAAAAGTACAGATTTGTCATCTGGCAATTGATAGTCAGGAGAAAGGATCATACACTCAGTGTCTGTAAAGAGAACAAAGTTCTTTTTGTCACACATTTGTGAGACACTAAAAAGGTTAAACTTAAGTCGTTTCACAAGAAACACCTTCTCAAAGTCCAAATTTCTAGTTTTAAGAGTTCCTCTTCCAACAATCTTTCCACCTTTTGGATCATTCCCAAAAGCAACATAACCACCATCAAAAGCCTCAAAGTCTTCAAGCTGAGACTCATCTCCTGTCATGTGTCCAGAACATCCACTGTCAACAATAACCATATCCTTAAGCTCATCCAGTAGATTGACCTGCACATGAAAAGTAGAGACATTAGTTCCTCTTGATGACCCAAGCCATTACTGACTTGGATCTGCCCTGTGCATCAACATAATCAAATTTCTTTAAATCACTTGATGCACTGCTATCCTTGGAAACAGAATTTGAAACATTAGTTTTTGGTTTCCAAGTCCAGCAAGCTGAGGCCTTAACAGCATAAAAGTGATTACCAACAACTGTATTTGTTAAAACTTTTGGCCCAGAAGTAGAAAGTTTTGTACTAGCAGCAGGTTGCTTGCTAGCAGCAGAGTGCATACTAGCAGCAGAATGCTTACTAGCAGTAGAGCCAGTAGAAGAACTAGTTGTGGATTTGAAAACACCATTTGATTTAGCAGCATAAATAGATCTAGTAGCACCAGATCTCAACAAAACAGCTCTTGGAACCATATTTCTATTAGGATGTGGGTGAGTTTGTTTAGTTACATATTTGTGATTCACCCTAGTGTATTGATTCCAAACTGGCTTTTGGTGTTCAGGACATCTAACAATCAAGTGGTCAAAGCTACCACACTTATAACAAGCCTTCTTTTGTAATTGAAACTGATTACCTAATCTGTTTGAAACTAGGTTGTTGAAGTTTCTCTAGTTACCCCAAGGCTTATTATTGAACCTTTCCATCTGATCTCTAGGTACCTCATTGTATTCTACCATTTTCCTAGAGAAGTTATTTCCTAACACAGGTTTGACAAACTTAACCTGTTCAATTTTAGGTTTAAACTTTGTAGGAATTTCTTCTTTTCTCACACTTTGTGCTTGTTTAACCTGTTCCTTATCACTGTCAGTATCAGAATACCAATCTTCTATAATTGGAGCTTCAGGAAATTTTCTAGCCTCAACCTTAGGTGTTTCAATTACACTTGTGCTACATTCACCTACAGGTTTTTCAATATTTAGCTCACTAATGAAGGATAGTTCTTTTCCTGGTGGAGCAAAAGCACTTTTGGCTGGAGGAGCCACTTCATTATACCCAATTCCACTACCTTTTCTCATCAAGTTATTCTCAATAGATTTATGAACCATATCAGAAGCAAATTGTTGTTTTTGTACTCTTACTACATGTTTATCTTTTTCAGCAAGAGCTTCATCTTTTTCTTTTTCTGCTTCTTCTAACTTATTTTTAAGAACTTCTACTTCACTGTTTTTCTTAAAAATTTCTATATCTCTGAGATTAAGTTGATCTACATATTCCTTCTCACACTCTTTAAGATATTCTAATCTTCTTTCAACATTTTGAATACCTACTTTGTAACCTAAGTTATCAAGTTTTAGGTGTTCAATTTCTCTATTTAAACTCTCATTTCTAGACTTAAGTTCTTCTATAGTGTCAGCACAAGATTTAAAAGAACACATAGATAAGTCTGAATCATTTGATACCTCAGAGTCAGAGCCTGATGATGAACCATAGGCCATAAGTGCAAAGTTCTGCACCTTGGGTTGATCAATAGCTACCAAAGAGAAATTTGGTTCTTCTTCAGCCATATCACTCCAATCATAATCTCCCAGTCCATCACAAGACACTAGTGCAGTCTTTGATTCTTCAGTAACCTTCTTTGCAGCATCAGCATTCTTCTTTGGAGCTCTACACTCTCTAGCAAAATGTCCCTTCCTGTTGCAATTGTAGCACTCTATCTTTGATTTGTCAAAGCCTGGACTGTCCTTAGCTCTATACTTGACTTCTTTTCCAGTCTTTTTCAAAAACTTTCTTGCCCTCAAGGTTAACATAGCCATTTGCCATTTAAGATCAATTTCTTCAAGATCATCAGGATCAATATAATCCAAATCTTGATTTAAGACATGTGACCTTATGGTAGTTGTGAGCTTAGCCAAGAATGCACACAAAGCAATATCACTAGTAGAGATCTTATCATTTGAACTGGCAGCAGATCCATCAGCAGCAGAGACTCCATAAGCAGTAGAATGAACAGCAGAGTGAGATTCTTTTCCTTTAGAGGATACAAAGGCAAGATTTTGAGTACCAGGAGATGAAGTAGAAGAGGTAGACAGTTCTGATTCATACACTCTTAAATTGTTGTAGAGACTCTCCAACTTCATAGTTTCAAAATCAGGCTTATTCCTCTACACAACTGTGTGCATACTCCATTCAGGTGCAAGACTTCTAAGAAATTTTAGATTTACATCTTCTTGTGGAACCACGTAACCAACAAGCTTTAGATGGCTAACAAGTTGGTTTAGCCTGTTGTATGTGCCAATAATCTTCTCTCCACTTTCAGAAGTAAAATTCTCAAACTGATGCTTCAGCATGTTTTTCCTTGATTTCTTAGTAGCATCATTCCCTCAAAACCTGAATTCAATAGCATCCATCAATTCTTTTCCAGATTCACAGTCATCAAAGTCCATTTGAAATTCATTAGGTATTCCCATTAAGAGAATACTATGTGCTTTGATTTCCATCTTCCTTACTATGTTAGCTTCAGCAGACTTAATTGGTATCTCCTTACCATCAGCACTCTTCTCAGGTACAGAATCACCATTAACAATAACATTCCACATGTTGAAATCAATCATACGAATGTACTTTCTGATCCTTCTCTTCCAAAGCTCATACTCAGCAGGATTCAGCATGGGTACCCTTGAAGCAGTCACCATATGAGTTTCATCACCCATCGTAGCAATAGATTTGGAACAGCAAACTTTTAAGAAACAAAATCTTCTTGTTAATAACTTCTAGATCACAAGCTCTGATACCACTTGTTGATCCCAGTTGAGCTTAAACGATCTTATATAGAAGTTAACTTAAATGAACACTTAAGCTAATATGCGGAATGTAAAAGCTTAACTTAAGAAGAATAATGATTCACTTTCAACACTTCAATATTATTAATACGAGCACTCAACAATGCTAGGGTTTTACAACCTTGAAGTGAATAATAACACGTACATAAACTAACCCTAGGATCCTCCTTTTATAGACTAAGGAGTCCTACTAGGTTTACAATACCTTTCTCTACAAGATAAGTATATTCTAGATAAATATAATATTTACACAATCTATTCTATATTTATCTAAACCGTATACATCCTTATCCCATCAGCAGTAGATTATGTCAGCAGCATTTATCCTCAGCAGCACTTTGACATTAGCAGCAGAATCATTACTACTAGCAGCAGTTTCACTTACCAGCAGTTTTACTCAGCAGCAGTTTCAGACCTAACAAGAAAACCTAAATACTAGTTCTAAAGGTGAAGGATGATTATTTTTGTGTTTTTATATTTTATAAAAAGCAAGCAAAAATCTCGGGTTTGAAGGATTTGGGCGGAATTAGTTGCTAATCAACTAACCCAATACTAAAGATGCAATCAAAATAAAATACTAAAAATGAAAATAAACTAATTTAAACTAAAGTTGTGATCAATAAGTGGAGAAAATGTGTTTACTTAGATTTCACTACTCCCTAGACATCTTTTACACGTTAATTACTTGTTATAATTGCATGGATGACGGATCGTATTCCTTAATACCATTCATGGGGTGGCACACTTAACTCCCCAATTATATGAGCTCTTATCTCCTCCTACACCATGCCCAGCACAACTATAGGGATTGTAAATAGTGGCTCATGCATTAAATACAACCAATAAAGACCTAGTGCGCGTCGGTTCATGTTTCTTAAGACGTTCAAGCATGTTACCAATTGGAGATCTGCCAGTTTTCTTAAGCCTAACATATAAATCATTCATCCAAGACAAGTATAAACAAGTAATCAACACATAATTAACATCTAGGTTTCATTAGATCCAAGCAAACACAAGATAGATCTAGCCTAGCATGATGGAATTAAGACAAGAACAAGATATAGACAACCAACACATAGACATATTGATTGAATTAAAAGAACACTTATCTCAATTACACATGAAAGGTATCAAGGGTTTGGAACCCTTGAAAAACCTGTAAAATTCGCACCAAAATCGTACTTAGGGTTTCTCCAAAACTTCTATCTTTTTAATGTGAAAATTAGAAAACTATATATAGGAAAAGGGGTCTGACGGCGTCAAGACAAACATTGTGACGCCGTCACCTCGCCGCCAAAACTATTCTCGGACTGCCTTGATCTACATTTGACGCCGTCAAGACTTAATCATTTCCAGGCCGTCATGACTTTTACTCTTGACGCCCTACCTTCGTGACGCCGTCAAATCTCTACTGGATCGTCATGGAATTTTGCTCTTGACGCCGTCAGGGAATTACTCTTGACGCCGTCACCTACTGTTCCCAGCTTGGAAAATTAAGACTTTGGCGTTTTCTTCACTTTTATGCTCCAAAAACGTCCGAATTGCTTCCTTTTCCAGATTTCTCTCCCAAAGTACCTAAAATAACAAAAGGAATGATTTAGGGCAATATTTGATCAAATAAATTCGAATTCGGGCTTAAATGACCCCCAAAAAATGGATCATTTTTTGCCTCATCATATACCCTTACACTTGAGATTTGCTTGTCCTCAAGCAAATGCGCTTTTATTCTACTCAAAAGACAAGTTAGGGGTCATTTAACACTAATATAAAAGTAATTACAACAAATAATCATTCCACTAAAGACCAATAGACAAGCACGGAGGTCATATACAAGCACCTCACAAATAGTGTTTAGATACTCACATCTCTCGGGTGTAATAAAGTGTAAATTACAATATGGAAACGGAAGATATCTCTCACTACCTGTCATAGCAAAATAGATTACCATAGGCTTGGGAAAGGATCAAACCTCCACCACATGGCGTAAGCACCTAGGATAAACTATCAAAGAGGTCTTTTAAAGGGTTGTAACGTTAGGTGTAGGGATATGAAATACACGGTTTTGTTGGATAAAGGAAGTTTTACTGGTGGCGAGTTAACAATCTTAGTTAATTACATGTACAAGATGGCGTTGCTAAGCCAAGACTAGACTCGACTTATGCTAATAAATGAAAAATAACAAAAACATAAAATGAACATAGAATAAAAAGGGATGGTAGTCCGTATGTTTTTTCTCTTTTTCCTTTTTTTTTTTTTCCTTTTTCTTGATTTTTCGATTTTTTTTTTCTTTTTTTTTTTTTTTTTTTTTTTTTTTTTTTTGCATACACTCTTACCCTACCATCCAAAATAATACATCATAGGGAATGAACATTCCCCTTACACTTGAATCTTTACATACTTTACAATTAACTAATCTAATGACTCGAATTAAGAAAATCAAAACACTTGGAGCACTTTTAAGATTAACGTACATATGGGGATAATAAATGATGTTCTTCCCCATTACTCCATAAATAAGTACTTACCCATGAGTCCCAATCGTCCCAAAACAATATGTACAAGGATATGACTCGACTTAGCAACCATGTAATCAATTAGATAGTTAACTTAGGGTTTAACAAATAACAATAATCCACTAAAAATGAGCGCATACACGGAAGGCTAAGGCGATTTGGGTGTACATTTAAGTGGGGTGTAACAAATTCTTCCTTTAAGTAAGATGCTTAAAGTTAGAAACAAAAAGATAGGCTCGGAGGGGTGTACTAGGGGTATCGTGTACTAAAAATGAGTACAACGCTAAGGGTGTGGGAAAAATTAGTTGACTTAACTAGCCAAGTAATATGACTTAAATGGTCAAGTAATTATAATACGGGTTTAACACAAGGGTGATCCTAATGCCTCTTATCATGTAGTAAATCCTACCACACGAATGTAGTCTCACTAGCGGTCTCGGGATGCATCACTAACGCAAGTTCTAGAATCTAAATGCTACCGGTACACTCATAAGCACTAATAATAAATGCTTTTCCTATCAAATCTAAAGGAGAACCTCACATATTTGGGTGAAAATTTTTTCTGAAAGTACGGTTATGTGCTAGTCATACAATCTCCTATCCATGAGACGGTTGCTATGGCTAAAGTTTCACTCCTAAATGTTGTAAAAAATTTTAAATTTGGCGCTAAAATTACACTAACAAGTATTTCTCATAGTTTTATTACACATCTACCATTAAACAAAACAAACTCAAGTGAAAGTGCATATGTGAGGTATCATCTTTTTACCCTCCCCTTACACTTAAGATGAACATTGTCCCCAATGTTCAAGTAAAGAATGTAAAAGTGAAAAAGTAAAGAGAATGAAATCAAATACTCCCCTGATTCGCTCGGTATGGATAATAAGGTGGTCAGGTTAAATCTTCCTCCAAGAAAATGAACAATCAAAGCTTCCCTTCCTGAATATAAATCATCTTCTTGTCATACATAACTTGTAAAACCTGATAAAATAGACAAGACAACCTCGCGTAAAATCGGCGGCATCCTATATAAGTTACTAAATCCTAGAAAACAAGATAAGATATAATGCTTTTGGAATGAAGTTTGCAGATCTCCTGGAGATTATAAAACTTAATAATTCACAAAAACCATAAGACTCCGTTAGAAAAACAAAACCGGTAAAATTTCCAGATTTTTACACTTGACGCCGTCAGAAGTGACCTGCAGAAATTCTTATGTTAAGTTTCCGGAAAATTTCTGGAAAAACTTGGTCCTACTTCCTGGAAAATCCTGCAAAACTTCATTATGACTCAATACAAGCATTTGACTCTAACAAATACGAATATACATGTTCATTTAATATTGTGGAGAATCATGATCGGTTTTTTTCTTGAAAACATATTTGGGGTTTCCCCTTACACTTATCTTTTGCAAAAATACTTTTAGGTGGAGTTAAGACTAGGCCAAAAAAACAAAGTAAAGTATTTCCACTATTTAGTTTAGAAACATGATCTACCTGGTTTTGGGTTAATATTGCTGATCCATCGAGCTGACGGCGTCAAGAGTTATGTCTGACGCCGTCAGATGCCCGTGTGAGGTGAGAAATGAAGTAATTCCATGTTTAGTCCCTACACTTTGTGTGAATAGCTAAACATTAGTAAAACTCATGAGTAGCTATTCCGTTAACGAGGTCCGCCAGGGTCGAACGTCTCATTACTGTCGCGGAAAGAGGTAAGGTTGTAGAAGGGGTTGGGTGACATTTTGGCTAAGTTGTAACCTGTGCACGGGTCACTGGTGTGTAAGAGAGATGTTATTCCATAGAGGGTTTCAAATCAGTGGTGTATTTGAGGTGCAACCTCTTTACACCGGGTTTAAAACCAAAATAACGTCTTTTGGATAAGTTCGGGACTGTGGTTCGCAAACATCCAACGAAAATGTTATGGAATTGCGAACTCTTCTCTGTATGGGGATGCTCATGAGAACGGGGGGTAGTTAATGGTGAAGCACTTGGGGAAAATTTCCCGCTATCCTCTTGGTCAAACACCAAAGGGGTTGAAACCTCGAAGACTTTTTCAATCTTTTTAGGTACGGAATTTTCTTTGATCTTTTCTTTGACCGTTGATATGAATTGGTCTGCGAAATTCATAAAAGCTTTATGAGTGCTTTCCATGCGTGTTTCTAGGTGCTGGATTTGTTTTTCCTGATTATCCATGAAGGTTACCATTATCCCTTCGAATTCCTCTTGTCGTGAACGTTCAGGAAAATTGTGGTCGATAATCGTATTCCTACGTAGATTAGGATTCCACATGGATTCAGCAGCAAGCTTCTCAATACTCATTAATTCCTTTACCTGCTTCTCGATGCTTCCTAACAACTGTTCTTGGGTGGCATATGCGTAGTCAAGTTTTCCCTTGCTTGGGAACATTGGGTCCTCCCATCCTTCTTCTTCGTATTGTGCCAACCCCTCAAGAACTTTCCAGCACTCGTCAATGCTAAGTATCAGAAATTTCCGCGTTTAAAGCTTTTATCTTTTTGAAAGAATTAACATCAAGTGTATCAAACTTGAGTTGCAATTGTTTTTCCCTTGAAACGGAATTTTGATAACCAGTTTCTAATTCAGACAATCTTTTGTTATGAAATTCAAAAGCTTTAACGTATTCTTTGTAACTCTCAAGCTCAGCGGTCAATTTAACATTCGCGGCCTTAACATCGCGATTGACCTTTTTCACATTCTCAATTTCAATACGACAATTATTCAATAATGATTCAAATAAAGCACGTGTTTCCTCATCATTCTCAGCATGCTGTGAAACGGAGCCTCCATTATGATTCACATCTGGAATCGCTGAAGGAGTATTGCTACTACTTGGCGTTTCCAGGTATGTATCATAAGTGGGTGCTAGTTTCTCAGAATGTTGTTCCTCATGAGGAGGCATATCAAATATATCATTATTGTGACATGTGTTGAAGTTTGATACCTCAGATGGTGCATTGGTGTCATAAACAGGAAGTGTATCAGAATTCGTGTCATACTTAGCTTCCTGAAGATTCGCCATGAATATGCAGTTCGCATCGATATCCTCTCTATCTTCCATGTCATCCATAAGAGCCATAAAATCATTCTCCTCTGCATTCAACTGAAACCCTGCCTGAACCTTTTGTGCCAACATCACTGCTTTCTGCAAGTACTCTAGATCTTTCTTGTTCGGCTTAGTAGGACAGTTCCTTGCCATATGACCTACACCCTGACAGTTGAAACACTTAACCGGATTACCCTGATTCACATTTCCCAAATTCCCAACTACTGGAGCTGCAACATTTCTATTCTGATTACCCATCGCCTGATTACCAACATTCTGACCCCTCTGATTTCCAACAAACTGACCCAACTGATTCCCTGCATACTGACCATGCTGATTCCCTGCATACTGACCATGCTGATTTCCTGCATTCTGATTCCCCATGTTAATTCCAGTGGCATATCCTTGCTGATTCCCATAAATTCCAACCATTTGGCCTCCATTGCCCATATTGAAACTCGGCTGAGCAATCTGCTTGTTGCGAGTGTTCGATGAAATCCTTTGGTTGTTGTTAGTTGGTGTAGAATAGCGTCCTTGGAATGCCTTTGACATAAAAGCAAACGCTTGGGTCAATGCTGCAGTAGCTTCATCATTTTCAGTGAATTCTAGTTCTTGGAATTGTTGGTATTGCTGTTGTGGAATAACGTTTTGTTGTTGCTGTGGGTAGAACTGTTGTTGGTAGACCGGTGTTGGTTGTTGAATGTATGATGGTTGCATGTAGTTGTGAGTGGAAGATGATGATGGTTGTTGTGTGTTCACTGGTAGCGGTGTTGGTGTAGTAGCAATTAATGCGAGAGGATCATGATTCTTTGCCAATCTTTCTTTCCTTACTTCATTAGCCTCAGCTTGGTTTTGCTTTAAAAAGTCATAGAGTTGATCATAATTCACCTTATGTAAATCCTTTGTTTGATTCACAATTGTAACATAACGACCCCATTCTTCTGGAAGGTTATTGATGAATTTGATGTTTGTTGCAATTGTTCGAGGTGTCAACTTGTTTCTGATTAACTCATTCATCAAAGTGCAAAACCTTGTGTAGTAAGATTCAATCTGTTCACCTTTAGTGGATGTAAAGTTCTCCCATTCAGTAAGAAGTTTGTTCTCAACGTCCTGTTGTCCAATCTCTGTTCCATGACATATCCTTCTGACACGTTCCCACATAGCATAAGCAGTTTCACAACTGTCGACCGCAGCAAAGATCTCCCGTGGTAATCCAAGTTGGATTAAATGCATTGCCATATCATCAGCGGCGATCTGCTTCTTGTCTTCCTCTGTGTAATCTGCTTCTGTTTGTTCACGCACGAATGGTTGAGTAGGAGGTGTTGCATTTGGATTACCTTCAATTTGAACTTGTCGTGGCTTGAATGGACCATTTGTAATGGAGTTGATCATTAATTTACCATCAGGCTTTGTTTTGATGTAACGAAGCATGCGGCTTGTCCATGGGAGATATCCACCTTTTTCGAGCATCGGAGGTCGGTTTTCCGCACCGGCTGCATGAATATCTTGCTGAGTAGCCATTGATGAAGTGTAGATGGATAAAGTTGATTCTCGGATCGTTTCAGTGAAGTATGGTGAAAATTTTGATCTGGAACCTTAAAACCTCAATAACTTCCGTTCAACGTGTCCTTCTTCTCGGTCTCGTGGTCGTTTTGACAGCTGATTCGTCGAAAACGGAGTTACGGTTCAAAAGTTATGGCCGTTTGAAGTTTGGTTGTCAAAAATCCAAAACTTACGCGTAACCTTGAATCTTACGCGTAGACAGTAAACTTAAGCGTAGAGAAAATGTTATGCGTAAACAAAAACTTATGCGTAGGAAATGTTATGCGTAAACAAAAGTTATGCGTAAACAGTAAACTTATGCGTAAGAAAAAAACTTATGCGTAAGATTAGTAGTTTATGTGTAGACTTTGTGTTTATGCGTAAGATTAGTTACGCGTAAGGTTTGGCTTATGCGTAAGATTTTTTACGCGTAAGGTTTACAAACCAAAGTGATCTCTCAAACTTATCCAAGCTTGAAAGATATCCCGTGTCGAAGTATTCCACAAACTTATCCAAGTCAGGGACGTACTGAGTCACCGTAGCACGAAGAGAAGACCTTTGATGAAGTTATGCGTAGATTTCTGAAACTTACGCGTAAGATATCAACTTATGCGTAGGATCTGACTTGTGCGTAGGAAATTAAGCGTAGACTTCCAACTTAAGCGTAGAACACCAATCTTATGCGTAAGAAGAGGGTTTTGACCAAACTTAAGCGTAGGAAAAGGGTTTTGACTTAAGTTATGCGTAGAAGGTACTGTAGACAGCTGTAGATCGTACTATTCACCCAAGTAACGCGTAGGATGACCAGAAAACGTGACAAATGCGATTTTTTCAACCAAAAACACTTTTTTCACTTGTTTCTAATGATCAAATCTTTCCCAAAACACTTAGAATCACTAAAGCTTCAATAAAAACAACAACTTTACCACTAAAACGTTTAAAAATCAAAACTTTTTGAATAAAAAGTACACGTATAAATGAAAAATACGAAACTTTTTAGCAAAAACTTGATAGAAAACACTCCTAAATCATTGTTAGGCGATTGATACCACTTGTTGGACCTTAGATATATCAACTTTAACACAAATATAAGAACAAGATGAAGTAAAGATGGTGACTTGATGTGAGATATGTGGCGTTAATAAGTATAAAATAGAGATAAGAGATGATGAGAGCTTTTATTAAAAAACACACACAATACACACACAAGCACACACCTCAAATGAGATTTGAGGTGTTTATATAGTACAAGAGTTAGGATGCCCTAAAGGCTTTCCATGGGCTTGGTCTTGGGCTTGGCTTTCTTTTATCTATAAAGGCTTATGAAACATAACTAATAGCATATTAGCTTACCAAGACCAAGGCCCATTGACTAAACTATTACTAACCTTAACAAACGACTCAAAGTTACAATATGATAATGACCATCACTTCTATATATAAATATTTTAATGCTAACAATTTGATCAAATAAATTCAAATTCGGGCTTAAATGACCCCCCAAAAAACGGATCATTTTTCGCCTCATCAATAGAAAACAAGGTAACAATACTCCAAGAGTGAAGACCAAAATGCCGATACAAGAATAAACCCGCAACAACGTCATAGGCGAAACATTTGCAGAAAGCGAAACAATATGATAGAAACCAATATCCGTCAAAGGTAATAGAGCGAGATGAGTAAATCAACACGTAATAGACTCTTCATTCGTAGATTACCTAAACATGATAAACAGCTTGGTACCCAGATTCTCATGGGTCCTAGTTGGTTAGATGACAACATCCATTGCATTTGAATGCACATGATGTGGATATCGTCGTTAAGTACAAGAATTCATCAATAGTTTGTTTTAATTAACAAACAATGACTTTCTTGACTAGAATAATAAGTAATGAATGTTAATAGTATTAGTTCTAAATTTATTCACTAGATTTAACAAATTTTATTTGTTTTAATGCGTTTGTTGAAGGATCATTTACGATAAATCCTAACCCGGTTTTATCATAAGATGGCTTTTGAATGTTTAGAAGATATTTTAAAGATTTAGAGCTATTTTCGAATTTTGCCAATGTTTTTGCTTTTTCATTTTCCATTTTAATTTCATGTTTGTAGTCTTGACATTTTTTACAGACAAGATCGATTTCAATATTACTTTTAAGTCTAGACATTTCATGTTTGTAGTCTTGACATTTTTTACAGACAAGATCGATTTCAATATTGCTTTTTCATTTTCCATTTTAATTTCATGTTCGTTCTTAAAAATAATTTTTGAGTCAATGTTGCAAAAATGTTTGAAGTTTTTTTCCATTTTTAAAAATTCTAATATAAATTGATCGTAACACAAATGTTCAGTTTTGAATTGTACCTTCTTTGTACATTCCTCACATGCTATACGGTGATCAATTTCATTTTCCATGTCGCTCCATGTTTTGTTTGTAGTATCACTTGGATCTAGGAACATGTAGTTCTTGCCATCAATACTTGTGTTCTCATTTGTTTGAATATTCTCATAAGCCGTATTATCATCGTCTTCTTTGCACTTGTTGCACCATGATTTATTCACGCTCTTTCTTTGGATTTGGCACATGTATTCTTCGTTGTAGATACCTTCAATGATCACATTTGAACTAGTAGTACATGTATTTATTTCAACTAAATATTTATTTACTAAATTTTCTAGATTAACTATTTCTTGTGCAATATCAAGTTTATCATCTTTCGTTTTACATTTCTCTTGGTGAATCTTTAAAAGACATTTCCAAATATCATTTGCCGTTTTACAACGAAATAATCTTTCATATTTAACTTTTGGTAGAGTTTTGAAAATAAGTAATTTGGCTTTAGTGTTTTTATCAATATTAGTTTGAAGATTATTATATTGATTTTCAAACTCTATTTTGGTTGGTTTAAGATCACCAATTGAAATGATATGCCAAAGATCAAGATCTATTGATTTCACATAGTTTTCAAATTTGTTTTTCCATTCAAGAAAATGATCATTTTCAAATAACGGTGGTTGTTGTGCAAATTTCCCTTCTACATATTTTTCAAATTCCATTGATCGTTGCAAGTTTTAAAATACAATCTATTTTAAAAATCTTGCTAGACGTAGCTCTTGATACCAATTGTAGAAAACTAGAAACCTTTGAAGCTAAAGTATAGATGCAAATTAATTCACATATGTCATATAAATACTTCTTATTTAAAGTGTTAAATAGAAATTATAATTTCATATATCTCACTTTAATGTAAGTTTGTATTTGTATGTGTATATGTGTTTTAATGATTGTATATACTTTAATTTACTAATGTGTAATTAATGTTTTGAATGGAAGCTAGTTTGATCTTTATGTGAAACCAATATATGCACAACACACAATAATAATAATGTACGAGAAGGCAAGTAAGTAAATGAGTAAAGAGTGAGGGATGGAAAGATCAAACCGAGAGACAAAGGATTTATAGTGGTTCGGCTACAAGGATACCTTCCTTGCCCTACTCCACTCCCCGAGCACCGAACTCGAGAGTTTTCTTCACTAAGTCAATAACCTCCCTTATGGCGGAGAAAACCGTACACACCAAATGCTTACACCAATTTACGACACAAAGCAAGATGTCGAGTTCTAATCGTAGCTAGAACCAACGTCACACCAATTAACACACCACGATTTCTTCACGCCTTTGACTTCTTCAATAAGTCTTCACGCCACTAGTATCTTCACGCCTTTACAAAATTCTTCACAACTTCAATGTCTTGCAACTTCACAACTTCAAAGCACCAATGTCTTCACAACTTCAATCAACTAATGTCTTCAAGTCTTCACCACTTGAAAGCTTCACTTTCTTCACTACTAGTTCCTATTGCCACTTTCTCCTATTTTCACTATTATCCAACAATACTTCTTCAGTTCAACTTCCACTACACACTTACAATAATTCTAGATTCTACAACTAAATCTAGCAAACTAAAACATACACCTTATTCACCAAAGTATGAAAGATCAACAAGATGAAACAACCAAACAACTTAGATAGCAAGATGATACTAAGTTGTAATACTTCTAGTAGAAGTATTCTTCTCTTTGCACTTGAGTGTTGAGGCTTGAATCACTTTGAAACAAAGATCAAAGGATTTTTAGAGGATGGAGAGGGATGTTTAGATCAGAAAGTTTTAGTGCAAAAAGGTGAGGTAAAAATCCAGGTTTAAGGTGGTATTTATAGGCAACAGATTCTGACAGAGGAGCGTGGCCGGTCCCCTTAAATCATGGCCGGCCCCCTTAAAATTAAGGGGACCGCCCTTTGTAATTAAGGGGGCCGCCCAGCTGAAACGGCCAGATTCTTTGTCTTTTAGTGGGGAAAGTTTATTTGGTGAAAAACTAACTGATTTTGGTTAAAAATTTGAATTCATATATTTAGTATGAATAAAACATTTTTCTTTATTACCAAAAGTGTTTTTCAAAAATATATAATATGTTTATATAATTAAATAAACTTTGTAATGCTTATTTAAACTTTCCTTTGATCTTATAATGCTTTAAACACTATGTTTATTCATACCTTAAGTGATTAGATGGTGAAAGTGATTATTAACTACTAAATACTTGTTTACGTCATTATCTTTGATTTAATGTGTTTTCGTTTTGTGATCATCAAAACATAGAGAGATCGAAAGATATGAATAACGTTTTTAGTCGTTTATTTATATCAACACTTTTTACTTCGTAGATGGATTGTTTCGAGTGAAACCCGGGACGGGTTTCTTCTGAGGCTGGAAGGATGTGACAACTGGAAAATTAGGGATCCATTTTGAAAACCCGCATTACTTTAAATTTAATGATTTTTGGAATATTTGAAAAGTTTATTCGTGATGAGATTTGTAAACGTTGGATTGTGATTTTTAAACCGTACGTTATTTATGGAATTTGAATTATTGGTTTGGTTTCGTACGTTTCATGATGATTTATTTGTGAGATATTTATTTGGCACTACATTGACTCCGGCACTAGGTTAACCTAACGAATTTTAATCTTTTACATAACGGTTGTGATTCTCCGTTAAATGAACATTATATTTTTCATACATGTCTATACGTTTCGGGAAATGTTTTTGGGAAATTATTGACGACGTGTACGAATATGTTTGGCAAAATTTAATACTTTTATGAACGAGTAATCGTGTTACGGGAAAACGGATTAAAAATATTTTACTAAACATTAAGGTTATTGTGGCTAGTTTTGGAAAAATGAAACATAAGGGACCAATGTGTAAAATTCGGGCATATAACCCCTTTCCCCCTAACCCTAACCCTCATAATAATCAAAAACAAACACACCCTTCTCCTCCCTTTTCCTAGCCGCCGGCTGCCACCCACGAACCATCACCACCGCCGACCTCCACACAACACCACCACCACCAAAATACTCCCCATCATTTTCTTGTTCTTGTGGTGTGAAACACGCGCCAACACCACACACCACCACACCATCAATTTTCTTGGTTTTCATTCGAATAGAAGGTGAGAAATTGCGGGTATTGCGTCGGGTTTGACTATTTTGAGTTGAACCCGAATTAAATCTTGATATTTTGGGTGTTAAAATTTGAAATGAAAATGGGTTTTAATATAAAGATGAGTTTGGTATCCATGGGTGTCGATTTTTGATTGTTTTGGTGCTCGGATTGGAATTTGGATGCGTTTGGTTTTGTGTTTAGCTCGTTAGAGCTCAACCGAGACCCTATGGTCTCGGTGTGGTATCATCTTGGCTCGTTTGGGAGCCTAGCATAACTCTTGGTCCGTTTGGTTTTGTTATGTGGCTCGATCTAGAGCTCAACGTGACCCCTTGGTCCGTTGGTTTGATTATTGACTCGCGTGGGAATCGATTTGATGCTTGTTTTAGATTTTGGTTGTGCCACGACTCGAAGGGTCCGTTTGGCAGTTTTGGTAAGGCTCGAGTGAGCCTAAGCCGAGACCAAATAGGTCATGGGTTCGAGTCTTTGTGACTCATGGTCTAGCCGAGACCAATATGGGTCTCTCGGCTCGGGTTTGGCGTGGTAAACCAACCCATATTTACATGTAACTTGATTGGTTGTTGTTGTTGATATTATTGTTGTTGTGACATTTCGTTTTTGGCCGATGCATTGGATGGGTCGAGACCCTTTGTGGTCTCGACAATGCTATACTTATTGATTGATTATGGAGTTGTGTTGTCGAGTTGATATGGGGGACCGATTGTGAGACGGTCAATTAGATGACGGAGATAGGTTAGTTGGGTGCCGTAGTCGGACCCTATTGTTGTAGCACCTGGAATGGGATTGATATTGGACGGAGTTGGATTATTTATTTATGACTTGGTTATGTTATTTTTGGACTTGGACAATGAGCCGAGAGTGATGACTCGGACATGTGACCAATTCTTATGACTCTATAAATATTCAAAATGAAACATTAATAATAAAACTCGTAATAATATTATTGATAATATAATCGTTTATATAAGTATATCGACGTGAAAAACATATACATACATGTATATATATATATATATATATATATATATATATATATATATATATATATATATATATATATATATATATATATATATATATATATATATATATACGTATATTAATAATAAAACGACTACGAGTAAACGTTATAATAGTATAACGATAAATATTGTACTATGCGAATAGTGCAATAAATGTCGGGAGTATTATTATAAATAAATAACTAGAAATAATGACGAGAACTAATACGTTGGGTAATTAATAAATAAAACATGACTTTTTTTTTTATAAATTTGGAAAAACTTATTGATGCGTAGGGATTGCACCAGGCTTTACCTCTCGAGGGATCTCGAGAAGCTTACAACCCCCACCAGGCAGTGTACCTGATCGATGTAGTATAGTATAATGACAAGTACCGGGGGATTGATCGTTCAGCTAGGAATAGTGTCGCTAGGATTAGAAAACCTAAAGACTAGGTCTAGAGATGAGGGATGATTCTTTTTGTATTTTTATATTATTTAGAAAGCAAATTAAAATCTCGGGGTTTGAAGGATTTGGGCGGAATTAGTTGCTAATCAACTAACCCAATAGTAAGATGCAATAAAAATAAAATACTAAAATGAAAATAAACTAATTTAACTAAAGTTGTGAGCAATATGTGGGAGAAATGTGTTTACTTAGATTTCACTACTCCCTAGATATCTTTTACACGTTAATTACTTGTTATAGTTGCATGGATGACGGATTGTATTCCTTAATACCATTCATGGGGTGGCGTACTTAGTTCCCCAATCCTATGAGTGCCTACTTCACTCCTATGTCGAGCCGGCTAAGAAGCTCCTAACATGGGATCATTAGAATTTACTCATGCATTAAATACAACCAATGAAACCTAGTACACATCGGTTCATGTTTCCTAAGACGTTCAAGCATGTTACACAATGGAGATCTGCCAGTTTTCTTAAGCCTAACATTGAAATCATTCATCCAATATAACCATAAACAAGTAATCAACACATAATTAACATCTAGGTTTGATTAGATCTAAGCAAACAAAAGATAGATCTAGCCTAGCATGTTGAAATCAAGACAAGCACAAGATATAGACAACCAACACATAGACATATTGATTGAATTAAAGAGAAGACTTATCTTAATAGAACATGAAAGGATTAAAGGGATGAAAACCCTTGAATTTGCTGTAAAATACGAGCTAGGGTTCATAAAGTTCGGCCCTAGGGTTTCTCCATACAAGTTCCTCTTTAATGAATGAAAAATAGAAAACTATATATAGATTTTAGAAGGTGACGGCGTCAAGAACAAATGTCTGACGCCGTCATCTCGCCGCCAAATAGTTCCTCGGACTGCCTAGATCTTGATCTGATGTCGTCATGTAGTCCCCTTATGCAGGCCGTCATGATTTTAACTCTTGACGCTCTAGTTATGACGCCTTCAGGTTTCTTCTGGGTCGTCATGGTCTTTACTCTTGACGCCGTCAGGAATTTCCTTAAATAACGCATGATTGGATAACGCATGATTGGATAAGATTATAAAGTTAACTAAAAAGGAAAGGTTTTGCTAAGCACTGCCCCACTACAAGAATTCATGCGATTGCCCACGGACCAAATATGTGGGTAAAAGATCAAAATTCGTGGGTAATTCTCAAATTCCCACGTACTACCCACAAATATATTTTTTTGGGTAAAAGGTCAAAGACCCGGTAAATATATTACTCCAAAAAGCGTTTAAGTACAACGGATATGGGTGAATCCCATATCTCAGCCCGTTACATAGGCGAAAAGCTTACATAACAAGATACTTCCTATTTTCAAAACAAGAAAAGAAACCATAAATCACATGATAGTAGTGACTCTGACCAAAGATAACCTACTTCCTACGACCTTGGAGATTAAAACCATAAATGGCATTAAGAGCATCCAATTCCCCTGGAAGATCATAAATTTGCTTCGAATAATCATCATAGTCATACTCATCTTCACGCTCATGACCACCACCAAAAAGATTTGCTGATTCGTCGAACGTGTTAAGAACCTCATCCTCATCACTATCAGAAACCACAACCTCACCCACCTTAGAAAATGGGTTGGCCCTCTTAGTGACAGAGGTAGACGGAATAGGATGACCAACATCATCCACAAGAGTAGCTTTCCCATCAATCAGTAGCTTTTCAAGCTTACTAATTTTCTCAACAATAGGAGTAGAACCAACTTCCATTGTTCCCATTGAATCTCTCACAAGCGGTTCTTGTAAATCACTCACAAGAGGGACTTGTGATGTAGTACCAGTCTTAACCGACTCATACTTATTAACTTCCATTGTACTGCCAACATTTACATCCTTGTTAGTAACAACCTTAGGAATACAAAAACCATCTGTATCATCCATATTAAGAGCATCAAACTGATTAGAAGTAGTGATCTTGGTTCCACTCGTACTAGCCACATCAGAAGCCTTCTTCTTACTGACATTAGTTTTCTTAGGTTCAGGAAGAGTCTTTTTGGGCTGATATTCAAAATGCTTACCCACCACAGGTTTGGTAAAACCTCCTCGACCCGGATTCGAACCAACTTGCTTACCCTTCTTCTTATTGTTAACAGGCTGGAACCCATCACTTGCGTTCTTAGTAGGTTGAGCATTCGTTATGACAACCTTAGGGCACTCAACCAAAGTATGACCAAATACCTTACATTGATCACAGCGTGGCGGCTTCCAATCATATTCAACCCGGATCTTCTCAATAGTCGAACCCGTACCATCAAGTAGAGGAATCTCAACAGTGAGACTGTCCTTTAGTACCTCATCCGACTTAACTTCAATCATACACCTAGCAAAGCTACTCCGGCCCCAAGATTCCTTGCACATTTGACTAGTGAAGGCATCTAATCTTTTGGGCATCCCAATCACTGTAGCAAGAAGGCTAAGCCCATCATCAGAGAACATAGCTAAAGGAACATCATGGAATTTAACCCACACCGGAATGTTAGTCAAATCCTCTTTAAGCAAGTTGGTGTTCAATGTCCATGGTTTAAGGATAATAGGGACATTACGAATCAACCAAGGACCATTATCAAGGACATCAGCGACACCTTTCTTCGAAGTAAACTTGAAGAAAAAGAAACCCTTGGCATTCATCATAACCTTTTGCAAACCATACTTAGTCCACGCATTGCGAACATAATAATCAACAACAGGAAAAGCAAGGCGTTGACCAAGGAAGTAACCGTAGAGAGTATTCTCAAACCTCATGTTAACCTCTTGCACTACCTTCATTGGAACTGACAGATCAACATCATCCTTCTTATTGTTGCATTCTAACCTCCGAAAATTAGACACGTGTTTCTGGGATTCATTAGAAGCAACACCCGCGTAAGAAACCGACTTCACTCCATTACCACTAGTAGTATCAACCTTGGGTGCATTAGTAGGAGTACTAGTTGTAATAACATTAGTAACATTCAAATTAGGTTGAAGGCCACTACCGCTTGGATTGTGCAAATCAGGAGAGGAAGCCATAGTAGCACAAATATCACTTTGAATTATATTCATGGCTTCATCAAAATTCTGATGCGCATTAGCAATCAATTGCTCCACATTTGGCTGTTGTGAACCATTATAGGCCGAATCAATAACATTAGTCACATTAGGTTGAACATGATTACCAGAAAAATCAAGTGACACCGGCGTCTCTTGATTTTTAATGTCTCCCTTAGTACTAGCAGGAGTAGTAGTAACCTCTTGATGTGTTGTACGAGCAGCCAACACATCAACATGTACAGGATGAGCATTTGAACCAGTTGCATGAGTAGCACAAACATCATCAACATCCACATGACCAGCACTGGACTCACTTAGGTTGTTAAAGAAACCTGTATTCATCTCCCTCAAACCCACGTACAATAAAACCTATCAAATCCAATCGAACAGTAAACCCTAACTTTAACAGTTAGGGTTTTAAGCTTAAACACCCAAGAAGCTAACCACCAGCGATAAGTCGATCAATAATTGAATAATAGAGAAAGTGAGAAACTGAAATCGACTTAAATAAATCACAGGACCCCTCAACCGACTGAATATAAAACCAATTAAGGTCAAAGACCAGAAATCGGTTACAAATAAAAAACTAAACCCTAAGATCGATTTTACAAGAAACCCCAAATCAGTGAGATTAGAACAATAAATTTGATAAAGATAGAGAATAACACGAATGTTAATCAATACTAATAGCAGATCATTGCAAGAATCACAAGGATTAGAGCAGAATTAAAGAGGAATCGATTTAGGGTTAGAGAGGGGAGTGTCGCCAAAGAGAGAGAGTCGCTTGGGTTTTTTGCTTAATTAAAAGTTTTTACCCACAAATATATAAACATGGGTAAAACCTACGAGGCTTATTGTTTGCCCACAACATTTTTTGTCCGTGGGAATGTTACCCACAACAATTTTGGTGGCAATCAATATATGTTCATTGGTAAAGTTTTCATGGGATTTTATGAATACCACGAAAGCACACATGAACATCATCGTGAGTAATCAGTGGGAAAAAAATGCACACAGATGCAATCGTGGCTAATTCTAACAGGAATATTATCAATTAACCTGTAATTATCCGTGGGCAAATGGTAGCTGAATGAATGAATGTTTACACATTACTATGGATAAATCCCTAAAAAGTAACCATTATTGCGAATTTTGTTTAATCCATAAAAAGAGATTGGTATACATATCGAATTACAAAGTAATGTCAAAATGAAACTACATTAAATCATTACGTGGATCAAATACAATCTACATAATGCTTCATCCACAATTTGTCTTGTCAATCATAAAGCACAAAAATTATATAGCTATAATAACACTTGAAATTCTCATACAACACAACTATCTACTCACGTATAATTTTTTTATGTTTTACAAATAAAGGTAGGGACGAGGTAAATCCAAAGTTGTGAATCTACCAAAGCTGTCATGTGTGGTGCTCAAACATGATGCGTGTCTCTTCTTTGTGTAGTCTTTACTCTTTTACATTGAATCAACAACTGCAAAAAAAAGGGATTTGTAGATGACCAAAAAATATGAGAATGGATAAGAATATGCAGAAATTTGAAAACGAAATTAAAAGGAGATTGCGCTAAGAAATGAATTCATCAAATTAATAATAATAGCTAACTTATCAATAATAGCTAACTTATCAGAAAGAGTATAGAAATCAACCTAATTGTGTTTATAAGCATCAAATGTCCGACAATTTTGTCATGCGTGAGCCTTCTATATATTTATAGCTAGCGAGCTATGTGATATGAGTACTATACTTTTTAGACCTTACTCATACTTTGATTGGATTGTCGAAGTAGCAATACTAGTTTAATTATGAGCAATTCAAAGCTGCGCAAGTATAATGCCCAATACGCTATTCCTATTGTTTTTTCCTTGTTTAGACTCTCTTATTTTGGGTAAAGGGGAGTAATCCTGCACCCTGGTAAATATAATAACCAAAATGTTTAAGTACAAAGGATATTGGTATTGTTTAGACTCTCTTAAGTTAACATTATCTATGATCGATCATCTTGTTAATATCCTTGTTGAAAAGTAGTTATATTTGTTATTCTAATGCAAAATTAAAAAGGGTTCTACTTGTTGTTCACCTTATCTGTAAGTTAGCTTTACTTGTTGTCATGTGTCGTGTTATTCCTGTTCCGTATCATTCATGCTTGTTAGTAGTCGTTTAGTTTAAAAGAAACTTATATTCTATTTGTTTTTGTGTTGACACCGGGTAACAATGACAACAACTACGACAACGCCGTAAGGGAATGGTTCCAAGGGTCATCAAGTTTAACTCTTTTGGCATCCGTGATTGCTTTTCTTATTGTGAGGTAGGAGTGAACTATTTAGTCACAATACATATTCTACCTATATATTTGCAACGGAGCAGCTTGGACTTTTGGATAGTAGTTTGGAGGACTCGTGAACTCTTATTTTGAGGGTGTTATATTATGTTGCAATTGTCGTTTTTCATTTGAAGTTGTTTTGTAACTTAAATATTGATCTTTATCTAAGTTACTAGAATATTATTCTGTATGGTAATGAATTGCAATTCTTTAAAAAGCTGCGCTTTTGTATATGATTAAAGTATGAGAAAATCAATTTTTATGTATTATTTTTTTAAAATCATATTTATTAATTAGATCCGTTTAAAACCGATCTAACTACACCTAGCCAAACACAAAAACCAACATTAAATAAATCAGTTATTCATTATTAACCGATCTTTATGAAATCTTAAAAAGATCGGTTCTAAACCGATCAATATATGTACCTGCTCATAAAGATCACCCTTAGATAGATCGGTTGGTTACCGATCTATATGAGGCTTTCTAACCTATCTAACTAGCTTTTTTTGTAGTAGTGTACACATAAAACATTTTGTATTTATGAATATACTACACATTTTGGTATTCTTTGACGAACATAGTAAGCATTTTTGTTTTTAACAATTATTTAATAAACGTATTTGTTTATAAACATTTTTTATGAACAACTTTCTTATTAAATATTCTTTGATGAATATTTACTTGACGAAAAACATTTTTTAATCCAAATTCTTTGATGAACAACGTCTTTTATGAATTACTTAAACATTTAAACATCTTCAATCTAAATCACAAAATTGCTTCCTTAAGACATTTCATCGAACACCTTATGTGTGTTTTCATGAAGACATGATTTCTGTGGAAAATTATGAGAAACACTTTAAAGATGAAGAATTGATGTTAATTTGATAAAACGTTACTCTTGACGAAATCCAAATTCTTGAAAGAGTTGTGTTTTGTAGCGATTCAAAGAATATACGACGAAATTGAATATAAAACAAAAAATAATTTTGTTAATTTGAATGATTTCAAAATTAAAATTAAGATAAAGATTTAGGTAAGTTGTAAAAGTGATGGAGACAGGGACGGAGCCACGTTAGGCTAGGGATGGGCCATGGCCAACCCATCATATGGAATAGATATTAATATTAGTTTGGTCTACAAAATACTCGAGGCCCATCCAAAATGTCAAAACAAATAGTGTAACGAGAAAACTCTTTTACAACTTTATATTTTCACCTTTTTATATTTAAACAAGTCATTTCAAAGGGTAACATATATTTTTTTATATTTAAACTTTTTTTTATTTATTTTTTATAGTTTTTTTACGACAAGCTAACTTTATATTTATTTTTTTATATTTTCACTTTTTTCATATTTTTTTATACTTTCACTTTTTTTTATATTTAAATAATGTTTGAGTAAAGCTAATGTTTTTTTTTTAACTAAATTATAATTAGTCTAAGTTTGAACATCTTAGTATATATTTTGGCCCACCCGAATAATAAATCCTAGCTTCGTCACTGGATGAAAATAAGATGAGATGACTGCGAAAAAGGAAAAATTGGAGACACGTGTTGTATTGTGCCATGGATACTTTGCAGCGATTGAAGATATATATATATATATATATATATATATATATATATATATATATATATATATATGTGTGTGTGTGTGTGTGTGTGTGTGAATTTTTAAGCTTTAAAAACATATTAGCGTAATTTTAAAATTTGTAATGATATTGATGTAGTTTGAAGTTTTTGTAAGAGTTTTCCTCTTTTTTTTAAATGACTTTTCCTCTTTTTTTTTTTTTTTTTCTTTTTTTTTTTTTTTTTTTTTTTTTATAAAAATAGGTATTCCTCTTTTTTTTTTAAATGAGTTTTCCTCCTTTTTTTGAAGATCGTGAACTGATATGAATCTTGTTGGCCGATTTTTTTGGTTTAGAGCAAAAATTTCCTTGTCGTGATACATTTAAACTTCGGTCCCCAATTGAATGTGGCCAAATTAAGTAGAGGGACCCAATTAGCCAATTTTGCGTGAATAATTGTATCAATTGGCCTTTAGGAGATATACGTGCATTGAATATGTGGATAGCAACTTTATTTTCTTTATTACCTTTTTTTAGTTAAATTGATGTTTAATGAAAGTATTGCTTTATCTACGTACCAATAAAGTATAAGGTTGTGCATATGCACACAACCTACACGAAACAAAAGCAACGCCATGAGACAAATTCGGTAAAATTGTTTATGAAAAGTTCATTTAACCAACGGTTAGCAAGACTTACTATGAAGTGGGTACGTCAACTTACTGAAAAAGAAGAGATTTACCTAGTTTGAGCTGAGCATACGTGGTGGCGTGAGCAAATCGCGTGTATTCGACGGCAGAAAGTTGGAAACCATAGTTATAAAAGAGATATAATTAGCTCCCAAAATAGAAGATCTGTTAACCTTTGGAAAACTTTAAAATGGAATTTCAAAAAATTAGTTCGAGTTAAAAGACTTATAGTTATATTGACGTAACAAAATGAAGGAATATTAACGAAACAAAATAAAAAAAGAAAAAAAAAAAAAATATATATATATATATATATATATATATATATATATATATATATATATATTCACGTGGTTTATTTTTAGTTCCCAAACTATCATACCATATATAGGTGAATGCATTTGTCATGAATTGTCTTGAAAAGAATAATTAAGGGTGTTTTTTTTACGCAAGATAATCAAGGGTCTTTAAAATGTTATCTAATGAGTAATGACTAGGGAGGGTCTAAGGCAATGCATAAGCACAACCAAAATTATATTGATCTAAAAAGATGGTTGTATTGTAGTTTCTTGATTCGTTAGTAGTAGTTATAAACCATAACATCAGTCTAACAGTAACTCAATCACACATATACAATAACTAAATAATTCAGAGGGTTAATTAAGACAATCATGTTTTTGCTCAAATATACAAAACTAGCTTATAGACCCGTCAAATTGACGGGATTTTTAACGAAATTATTAATTAAGGAGTTACATGTGTGAATAAAGTAACAAACAACAACGAACATAAACAGGTTCCATTGTTTTTTGAAGAAAATAATAAGTAATATGTCAATGATACGATAAACAATTTGGTTTGTAACTATTAAGAAAATAAACGTGCATGTTCAATCAACGTCAAATACTTGAGTATTTCATGTTCATTTCCGTAAACACCTAAATATTTAAAGAAAAACAAAAGGGAAACTAAAATGAAGTTGTTGATAATAGTATATGTAAAGTTAAAAAATGGTATAAAACATGTCTTTTTTACAATTGTACTTGTACATACCTGTTGAATATTGATCATTGATCTTGAAGTACTTCTTTGTAAACAACGGTAATTGTACTTTTCGAGATATTACCATCTGTATCACAAATGACAACCTTCAAACCTCTTTTGTTTTTGACCCTCGAGACGATAACATATAGTTGTCTATGTGTGAAAATTTAATGTGATACATACTAACCAACATTGAAAAGTGATTGACCTTGGTCATTGTTTATTGTGCCACCAACCCTCTAATGCTAAAAAACAACACAATGGCATAAATCATTGCAAGAAAAATCATTTGTCCATATTAACAGTGTTTTAGTTACTGTATATAATTTGATGCGCATGTTTGGCATTCATGAGTGTTTTAATCATTTAATTAAGGTGGCTAAAAGTTACACTTCTAAGTGGCGAACGTAGTGCTAAGTGGCGAACGTAGTGATAAAAATGCTGAACGATTTTGAGCGACAGTTGCTAGAATACGATTTTGGTCAATAGCACATTCAATTTGAAGCAAAGATGTAATATGTGTAGCACTTAATTGAGCTTTCACAACCGTATCATTAAAACTGCATAAAATAAAATTGGTTACATAAAACGAAACAAACGAACAAAAGTGAGCACAAATTAAAAGAAATACAAACCTCACAAAAGTTTAAACCAATGATTGAGATTATGATTAGTGTCATAAATGTTTGTTACGATTGTGTCATTTTTTTTCCCTCTCATCATATGGCATATTTTGAGCATAAGCAATTGAAGACAACATAACAAATGACATCCATAATGTTTCCAAAGTATAAAGAGATATAACATTTTGTACCATGTGGCAAATTTCGAATAAACCGTAGAGTTTGCTCAGTTGTAACAAAAATGTTTGGTGCAAAGTACTCTGGTTTGGCTCGGTTTGTCGGTTTCTTGGGTTTTTTGAATGAAGCAATAAAGAATTCGGTTTGTAACTATTAAAATACAGAATGAAAAGTATACGGTCAACGTCAACATTCGAGTAGCCCATGCTCACTCCGTAAACACCTAATAATTTTAGAAAAACAAAAGTAAGCGAAAAAGTGAAGTTACCGATAAGATTATATGTAAATTGAAGAAAACATAAATGTGTCTACTTATACATCCGATCACAGGACCCTTCTTATCATTATAGTTTTCCTATGGGTCCATCTATAATCAAATTTCAACTCAGTTTAGCTGATCATAAATTTTTAGGTATGGCTCGATTAGTATCACCAACAAAACAAATTTATTCAAAATATAGTAAGTTTCAAGTGATTTTATGTTGATGTACTACCTTAAATATCAGTCTATTCTTTTTTATAGTCAAACACTACACTGGACTTTGTAGTGAGTAAAATTTGTATGTTTGGAACATAAAAGCATGCCAATATGAGTGAAATACTTCTTGGCTAAATTTTGTATTTAAAGGGCGGAAAATAAAATCAGTATTCTCATTTTTTTTTTTTGCTAACCATCCATATCTAAATCATGGAGTATAACCAAACTAAAAGAACTGACATTTTTTGTGTGTAACATAACCATGTATATAATAAAGAAAAAATCTACTTCTGTGGTCTGAATACCAATATAATGAGCTGGTATTTCAGTCACATGTTGCTGCAACCCCTATTAAACTGAATTAAAAGACTTACCTCTCTCACATTGGCTTGTTTATCTTCTTCGATATAGATATAGTTCTTAAAATGGTCAAGGGAAATGACTGATCTAATATGCAAATTAGCACCTCTATCATGTAACAGAAAGACAACATGATCAACGGACTCGATTAATATAAAGACAGTGAATGACTTATGAATAGAGAAATGGTTTATAGCATACCACACACTTCACCCTCCACAACTTTGGATCACGAAAAGAAGGCAAGAGAGCCACATCAACCTGAAGGAGTGCAAAAATATGTATATAATTAGAACCAAAAAATATAATACAACAATCATGATAAACAATTGAAACATGCTATAAGGCGAATTTCCCACGGTTTCATTAGGATGTTTTAATAGTGATTTACTTTCAGTAGTCTATGAGATGTACGGAATATGGCATGTCATATTTAAATACATAACATTAGCTTTCTCTATGTATATAACCATGTAAACTAACAATAACAATACTCGATCCCACGGGAGGCATTGCTGCATTTAACTACCTATCCTAATTGCACGTTCATACCAGGTGTTAGGAAACAGCCAAATGATTGTCCTGCCATATTCCCGTGGTTCGCACCACTTGATTTCAGGAACTTCAACGACTTAACTTCATTAACACAGGTGCAATGCCATCGAAACCGGATAGCCGCACCTCTTTTTGCTCCTATATCATCTGCAAATTCGTAGACAAAGAAACATCAATTTCATTCACCAAGAACACTGCATTAAGTACAATTCACATTACGTAACTTCAGTTGATATGTTTTCGATTCTAAGCCACTTTCAAGTCGAAAACTTCGATTCAACAAAAAATTATGAGATCAAGAAATATACATCAATTTTTATATCAGAGCGGAATGACAACTTAATTATTGCTTAAAATGCAGACTCCATAAATTTTATGATGTATTTCTATTTTTCTTTTGCAAACTACAAATAGACAATAATTGCACACATGCAGCTGCAAACCCGCAGACGCATCTGTTGACCCGTTTAACGTGAAGAAACTCTTAGAAATGTGATGAGGCGAAAAATGATCCGTTTTTAGGGGGTCATTTAAGCCCCGAATTGAATTTATTTGATCAATTATTGCCCTAAATCGTTCCTTTTGTGATTTTAGGTACTTTTGGAGTGAATTCTGGAAAAGGAAGCAATTTGGACGTTTTTGGAGCATAAAAGTGAAGAAAACGGCAAAGTCTTAATTTTTCTTGCTGGGAACAGTACCTGACGGCGTCAAGAGTCTTCTTCTCACGGCGTCAAGAGTAAACAAGAGGTAGAAGTGGTGAAGGTCCAGTGAAAACGTGACGGCGTCACCCAAGGCCGTCACGTGTTAACTTGTCAAAACTGGCGCGCGGAGTAGCTGATATTGTTTTGGTCATAACTTTTGCATACGAACTCGGATTTAGGTGATTCAAAAGCCCACGCGAAGAATACGAAGAAATATTCGCTTTGATAAAAACGGCGGGCTGATGCCGTCATGTGTTAAAGCTGACGCCGTCAAGCCTTTCCGACAGAAAACTTGCCTATAAATATAACATCATAACTTCACTTTTTGTAAGCCCTAAACCCTAAGGTCGATTCCTGGGTTTAGGTAGGTGTTTTTCCAGCAACATAGAGGGTTTCAATCACTACATAAACATCATGTATTGGTTTGTTGATTCTATCTTAATCATGTTTTCCATTATCATTGTTGTTTGCTATTCTTTGATGATGTTTTGCTAATTCACCTTGTGTCTACTTATGTTTATGTGAAACTTGTATATAATTTATTAGATCTTATTAATTCCTTGTTGATGTTTGTGTCTATCTTCATCAATTAGGGTGTAACACTTCGATAGGTCTAGTTGATTTAGCTTATAATTCTTGATTCCTATTGTCTCTTATTTGGTTGATTGTATTCGATGTTAGGCTTAAGAAAACTGGCAGACTTCCAATGGTGACATGCTTGAACGTCTTAAGAAACATGAACCAATGCGTACTAGGTTATTATAGTTGTATTTAATGCATGAGCGAATTCTAATGATCCCATGTTAGGAGCTTCTTGCAGGCTCGACATAGGAGTGAAGTAGAAGCTTATAGAGTTGGGGAAGTACGTACGCCACCCCACGAATGGTATTAAGGAATACAACCAGTCAATTAAAACAAGGTGTGACAATTCAATAGGTAGAATTGGATAGCTAGCAAGGAGTAACATATCATAGGTAGACATGCTTCACTTATCTTGTAGAACCTTAGTTTATTTTTCTTGCATATTAGTTTGATTAGTAGCCTTTGTGTTAGTTGATTAGCAACTAATTCCGCCCCTCCTTCCAACACCCGAGATTTTTACTTGTTTTTCATAAAATATAAAAGTACAAAAAGAATCATACTTCACCTTTAGACCTAGTTAGATTAATTTCAATCCTAACGACACTATTCCTGAGTTGAACGATCAATCCCCCGATACTTGTCACTATACTATACTACAACGATCAGGTAAACTGCCTGGTGGGGGTTGTAAGCTTCTCGAGATCCCTCGAGAGGTAAAGCCTGGTGCAATTCCCACGCATCAAGTTTTGGCACCGCAGCCCGGGGAATAGTTATTGTTTAGGTTGAAATTTATTTTAATTAGGTCTACTCATTAGATTCCTATCAAGTGAGATTTTTTCTTTTTATTTTGTAGCTTTCTCGTAGTCTATCTTTTCTTTGTGATTTTGTTTGTAATTTGCTTCGAATGGACTTTTCACTTAGACTTCTAATATTGAAAGATAAGGTTGAGTGGCTAAAACACCAAAGATTTCAAAATACCTCATTTAGAGACACCTATGAATCATATGAGACTTCACCTAGGATAGATTCTTATAAACATCCTCCATGTTTAAGATCTTGTTTTAGTGAGGCCAATTGGAAATGCGACCTAGTTTTCCAAGGAATTATGGAGAGAGCCGTTGCAACAAACCATAAGTTAGATGAAGCACTAGGTTTGCTATTATCACTACCTAAGAAAACAATTAAGGAGGATTTAGCCGAGCATGATCAGATTGATAAAAAAAGACCTAGGTTTTATGACCAATGACTTTGAATCTCAAGGAACACATGATGAATCCTTTAGCCAAATTGAATATAAGATTATTGAGGATGATCCGTATGATTCGGACATAGAAGTTGAGATGCCTAGAGAAGCACGTGAGATACTTAGGAGAATTCTTAGGATAGATTCTACCAAAATACATGATGAGGATATAGGTGATCTTGACACATGGAATGATGAGGTCAATAACATAAGCCCACAAAATACTCAACCATCATTTGAGGCACACACACCGCCCGTGACTTACCCGAAAGAAGTAGAAGAAACTTTGTGAATTCCGATGGAGGTAGAACCCTTGGACCAGGCACCACTTGAGGATATAGGTTTGAATACTTGTAGTGATAACCTTACTCCTAGTTCTAGGGAATTTCCTAGTGTTGATGAACCGGAACCTCAATCTTTACACACCTTTCCATCCTTAGATATATTTCTAGGAGAAAAAAGAGGAACCGACCCACCCATCAACCAATATTATCCGGGTAGTTTTAGGATAACGGAAGCCATTCACTCACCCCCTTGACCTCACGTAGCATATTTCCACCCTAAGGGTGTGTATCGCTACTTCCACCTGCACTTAATTCAAAGTGTAGGGAAAACCTCCCCTATTTCTGTTAAATAAGGGTAGAGTTAGGCTCGTGACTCGAACAAAAACAAGCGCTTATTGGGAGGCAACCCAAGCTTTATTTATTTATTTGTTTGTTTGTTTATTTATTTGATTTTATTTGTTTCCGTATGCATGTTTTATTTTTGTTGTTTGTGGTTCATGTTTCAAAGTAAATTGTGAAAATGCTTTATTTTGTTTTTAACTTCGTCTTAATTACATATAAAGGTATTTTTCAAAAGCTAAGTGTAAGGGGAGACCCAAATTTGTTTATAAGAACGAAATTGAGCATGATCCGCAACAATATTAAATGACCATGTATATTAGTAATTGTTTGAGTCAAATGCTTGTATCGAGTCATAATGATGTTTTGCAGGATTTTCTAGGAAGTAGGAGATAAGTTTTTCCAGAAATTTTCTGGAAACTTAACATGAGAGTTTTGCAAGAATATTCTGACAGTGTCAGAAGTTATAACCTGACGGCGTCAGGTACAAAAATTCTGAAAAATTTTGCGAGTTTTGTTTATACCGGACTCTTAAAGTTTTTGTTGATTCTTTAGTTTTATAAACTCCAGGAAATCTGCAAACATTCATTCCACAAGCATTATATCTTTAATTGTTTTGTTTTTATTCCTAAGCCTGGAATTACATCTAGTTGTGAGTTTCCTTTGTTCGGTTTGATGCTTTGGGTTTTTGTGTTTGTTTTCTTAGGTTTAATAGGTTATATTGGACAAGAAGATGATTTATATTTCAGGAAGGGAAGCTTTGAATGTTCATTTTCTTGGAGGAAGATCTAACCTTGTTAACACACTATCCACACCGAACGAATCAGGGGAGTATTTGATTTCATTCTTTTACCTATTTCACTTTTACATTCTTTAATGGAACATCGTGGACAATGTTCATCCTAACTGTAAGGGGAGGGTAAATGATGATACCTTATAGGATACAATTGCACTTAAGTTTGTTTGTTTGATGGTAGGTGTGTAATAAAACTAAGAGAAATACTTGTTAGTGTAATTTTAGCGCCAAATTTAAATTCTTTTACAACATTTAGGAGTGAAACTTTAGCCTTAGCAAGCGTCTCATTGATAGGAGTTGTATGACTAGCACAAAACCGTACTATTCAGAAAAATTTTCCACCCAAATATGTGAGGTTCGCCTTTAGATTTGATAGGAAAAGCATTTACTATTAGTGCTTATGAGTGTACCGGTAGCATTTAGAATCTAGAACTTGCGTTAGTGATGCATCCCAAGACCGCTAGTGAGACTACATTCGTGTAGTAGGATTTACTACATGATAAGAGGCATTAGGATCACCCTTGTGTTAAACCCGTATCATAATTACTTGACCATTTAAGGCATATTACTTGGCTAGTAATGTCAACTAATTTTTCCCACACCATTAGCGTTGTAGTCATTTTTAGTACACGAAACCCCTAGTACACCCCTCCGAGCCTATCTTTTCGTTTCTAACTTTAAGCATTTTACTTAAAGGAAGAATTTGTTATAACCCACTTAAATGTACACCCAAATCGCCTTAGCCTTCCGTGTATGCACTCATCTTTAGTGCATTATTGTTACATGTTTAAACCCTTAGTTAATTATCTAATTTATTACATGGTTGCTAAGTCGAGTCATATCCTTGTACATATTGTTTTGGGACGATTGGGACTCATGGGTAAAGTACTTGTGTTATAGAGTAATGGGGAAAAACATAATATTATTACCCCCATATGTGCGTTAGTCTTAAAAGTACTCCAAGTGTTTTGATTATCTTAATTCGAGTCATTAGATTAGTTTATTGTAAAGTATGTAAAAATTCAAGTGTAAGGGGAATGTACCTTACCTATGATGTATTATTTGGATGGTAGGGTAAGAGTGTATGCAAAAATAATAATAATAATAATAATAATAATAATAATAATAAAATAAAAAAAAAATTGAAAAAAATCATGAAAAAACGAAAAAAGAAAAAAAAAATAGAAAAAGAAAAGAGAAAAAAACATACGGACTACCATCCCGTTTCATTCTATGTTTGTTTTATGTTTTTGTTATTTTTGATTTATTAGCTTAAGTTGAGTCTAGTCTTGGCTTAGCAACGCCATATTGTACATGTAATTAACCAAGATGATTAACTCGCCACCAGTAAAGATTGCCTATATCCAACTAAACCGTGTAATCCATATCCCTACACCTAACGTTATAACCCTTTAAAATACGTCTTTGATAGTTTATCCTAGGTGCTTATGCCATGTGGTGGAGGTTTGATCCTTTCCCAAGCCTATGGTAACGTATTTTGCTATGACAGGTAGTGAGAGATGTTTTCCATTTCCATATTGTAATATATACTTTATTACACCGGAGAGATGTGAGTATCTAAACACTATTTGTGAGGTGCTAGTGTATGACCTCCGTGCTTGTCTTTGGTCTTTAGTGGAACGATCATTTGTTGTAATTACTTTTATATTAGTGTTAAATGACCCCTAACTTGTATTTTGATTAGAATAAAAGCGCATTTGCTTGAGGACAAGCAAATCTCAAGTGTAAGGGTATATGATGAGGCGAAAAATGATCCGTTTTTAGGGGGTCATTTAAGCCCAGAATTGAATTTATTTGATCAATTATTGCCCTAAATCATTCCTTTTGTGATTTTAGGTACTTTTGGAGTGAATTCTGGAAAAGGAAGCATTTTGGACGTTTTTGGAGCATAAAAGTGAAGAAAATAGCAAAGTCTTAATTTTCCTTGCTGGGAACAGTACCTGACGGCGTCAAGAGTCTTCATGTGACGGCGTCAAGAGTAAACAAGAGGTGGAAGTGGTGATGGTCCAGTGAAAACGTGACGGCGTCACCCAAGGCCGTCACGTGTTAACTTGTCAAAACTAGCGCTCGGAGTAGCTGATATTGTTTTGGTGAAAACGGCGGGCTGACGCCGTCGTGTGTTAAAGCTGATGCCATCAAGCCTTGCTGACAGAAAACTTGCCTATAAATATAACATCATAACTTCACTTTTTGTTAGCCCTAAACCCTAAGGTCGATTCCTGGGTTTAGGTAGGTGTTTTTCCAGCAACTTAGAGGGTTTCAATCACTCCATAAACATCATGTATTGGTTTGTTGATTCTATCTTAATCATGTTTTCCATTATCATTACAGCTTGCTCTTCTTTGATTATGTTTTGCTAATTCACCTTGTGTCTACTTATGTTTATGTGAAACTTGTATATAATTGATTAGATCTTATTGATTCCTTGTTGATGTTTGTGTCTATCTTCATCAATTAGGGTGTGACACTTCAATAGGTCTAGTTGATTTAGCTTATAATTCTTGATTCCTATTGTCTCTTGTTTGGTTGATTGTATTCGATGTTAGGCTTAAGAAAACTGGCAGACTTCCAATGGTGACATGCTTGAACGTCTTAAGAAACATGAACCAATGCGTACTAGGTTATTATGGTTGTATTTAATGCATGAGCGAATTCTAATGATCCCATGTTAGGAGCTTCTTGCAGGCTCGACATAGGAGTGAAGTAGGAGCTTATAGAGTTGGGCAAGTACGTACGCCACCCAACGAATGGTATGAAGGAATATAACCCGTCAACTTAAACAAGGTGTGACAATTCAATAGGTAGAATTGGATAGCTAGCAAGGAGTAACATATCATAGGTAGACATGCTTCACTTATGTTGTAGAACCTTAGTTTATTTTTCTTGCATATTAGTTTGATTAGTAGCTTTTGGGTTAGTTGATTAGCAACTAATTCCGCCCCTCCTTCCAACACCCGAGATTTTTACTTTTTTTTCATAAAATATAAAAATACAAAAAGAATCATCCTTCACCTTTAGACCTAGTTAGCTTAATTTCAATCCTAACGACACTATTCCTGAGTTGAACGATCAATCCCCCGGAACTTGTCACTATACTATACTACAACGATCAGGTACACTGCCTGGTGGGGGTTGTAAGCTTCTCAAGATCCCTCAAGAGGTAAAGCCTGGTGCAATTCTCACGCATTAAGTTTTTGGCGCCGCAGCCCGGGGAATAGTTATTGTTTAGGTTGAAATTTATTTTGATTAGGTCTACTCATTAGATTCCTATCAAGTGAGATTTTTTCTTTTTATTTTGTAGCTTTCTCGTAGTCTATCTTTTCTTTCTGAATTTGTGTGTAATTTGCTTCAAATGGACTTTTCACTTAGACTTCTAAGATTGAAAGATAAGGTTGCGTGGCTAAAACACCAGAGATTTCAAAATACCTCATTTAGAGACACCTATGAATCATATGAGCCTTCACCTAGGATCGATTCTTATAAACAACCACCATGTTTAAGATCTCGTTTTAGTGAGGCCAATAGGAAATGCGACCTATTTTGCCAAGGAATTATAGATAGAGCCGTTGCAACAAAGCATAAGTTAGATGAAGCACTGGGTTTGCTATTATCACTACCTAAGAAAACAATTGAGGAGGATTTAGCCGAGCATGATCACATTGATAAAAAAGACCTAGGTTTTATGACCAATGACTTTGAATCTGAAGGAACACATGATGAATCCTTTAGGCAAATTGAATATAAGATTATTGAGGATGATCCGTATGATTCGGACATAGAAGTTGAGATGCCTAGAGAAGCGCGTGAGATACTTAGGAGAATGCTTAGGATAGATTCTACCAAAATACATGATGAGGATATAGGTGATCTTGACACATGGAATGATGAGGTCAATAACATCAGCCCACAAAATACTCAACCATCATTTGAGGCACACACACCGCCCGTCACTTACCCGGAAGAAGTAGAAGAAACTTTATGAATTCCGATGGAGGTAGAACCCTTGGACCAGGCACCACTTGAGGATATAGGTTTGAATACTTGTAGTGATAACCTTACTCCTAGTTCTAGGGAATTTCCTAGTGTTGATGAACTGGAACCTCAATCTTTACACACCTTTCCATCCTTAGATATATTTCTAGGATACAAAAGAGGAACCGCCCACCCATCAACCAATATTATCCGGGTAGTTTTAGGATGAAGGAAGCCATTCACTCACCCCCTTCACCTCACGTGGCATATTTCCACCCTAAGGGTGTGTATCGCTACTTCCACCCGCACTTAATTCAAAGTGTAGGGAAAACCTCCCCTATTTCTGTTAAATAAGGGTAGAGTCAGGCTCGTGACTGGAACAAAAACAAGTACTTATTGGGAGACAACCCAAGATTTATTTATTTATTTGTTTGTTTGTTTGTTTATTTGATTTTATTTGTTTCCGTATGCGTGTTTTATTTTTGTTGTTTGTGGTTCATGTTTCAAAGTAAATTGTGAAAATGCTTTATTTTGTTTTTAACTTCGTCTTAATTACATATAAAGGTATTTTGCAAAATCTAAGTGTAAGGGGAGACCCAAATTTGTTTATAAGAACTAAATTGAGCATGAACCACAACAATATTAAATGAACATGTATATTAGTAATTGTTTGAGTCAAATGCTGGTATCGAGTCATAACGATGTTTTGCAGGATTTTCCAGGAAGTAGGACATAAGTTTTTCAAGAAATTTTCCGGAAACTTAACATGAGATTTTTGCAGGAACATTCTGACGGCGTCAGGAGTTATAACCTGACGGCGTCAGGTACAAAAATTCTGAAAAATTTTGCGAGTTTTGTTTATACCGGACTCTTAAAGTTTTTGTTGATTCTTTAGTTTTATAAACTCCAGGAAATCTGCAAACATTCATTCCATAAGCATTATATCTTTAATTGTTTTGTTTTTATTCCTAAGTCTGGAATTACATCTAGTTGTGAGTTTCCTTTGTTCGGTTTGATGCTTTGGGTTATATTGGACAAGAAGATTATTTATATATCTGGAAGGGAAGCTTTGAATGTTCATTTTCTTGCAGGGAGATCTAACCTTGTTAACAAACTATCGACACCGAACGAATCAGAGGAGTATTTGATTTCATTCTTTTACCTATTTCACTTTTACATTCTTTAATCGAACATTGGGGACAATGTATATCCTAAGTGTAAGGGGAGGGTAAATGATGATACCTTATAGGATACAATTGCACTTGAGTTTGTTTGTTTGATGGTAGGTGTGTAATAAAACTAAGAGAAATACTTGTTAGTGTAATTTTAGCGCCAAATTTAAATTTTTTTACAACATTTAGGAGTGAAACTTTAGCCTTAGCAAGCGTCTCATGGATAGGAGTTGTATGACTAGCACAAAACCGTACTATTCAGAAAAATTTTCCACCCAAATATGTGAGGTTTGTCTTTTGATTTGATAGGAAAAGCATTTACTATTAGTCCTTATGAGTGTACCGGTAGCATTTAGATTCTAGATCTTGCGTTAGTGATGCATCCCAAGACCGCTAGTGAGACTACATTCATGTAGTAGGATTTACTACATGATAAGAGGCATTAGGATCACCCTTGTGTTAAACCCGTATCATAATTACTTGACCATTTAAGTCATATTACTTGGCTAGTAAAGTCAACTAGTTTTTCCCACACCATTAGCGTTGTACTCATTTTTAGTACACGAAACCCCTAGTACACCCCTCCGAGCCTATCTTTTCGTTTCTAACTTTAAGCATTTTACTTAAAGGAAGAATTTGTGACAACCAACTTAAATATACACCCAAATCGCCTTAGCCTTCCGTGTATGCACTCATCTTTAGTGCATTATTGTTACATGTTTAAACCCTTAGTTAATTATCTAATTGATTACATGGTTGCTAAGTCGAGTCATATCCTTGTACATATTGTTTTGGGACGATTGGGACTCATGGGTAAAGTACTTGTGTTATGGAGTAATGGGGAAGAACTTAATATTATTACCCCCATATGTGCGTTAATCTTAAAAGTACTCCAAGTGTTTTGATTATCTTAATTCGGGTCATTAGATTAGTTTATTGTAAAGTATGTAAAAATTTAAGTGTAAGGGGAATGTACCTTACCTATGATGTATTATTTTCGATGGTAGGGTAAGAGTGTATGCAAAAAAAAAAATAATAAAAAAAAATAAAAAAAAAATTGAAAAAATCAAGAAAAAAAAGAAAAAAGAAAAAAAAAATAGAAAACGAAAAGAGAAAAAAACATACAGACTACCATCCCGTTTCATTCTATGTTTGTTTTATGTTTTTGTTATTTTTGATTTATTAGCTTAAGTTGAGTCTAGTCTGGGCTTAGCAACGCCATATTGTACATGTAATTAACCAAGTTGATTAACTCGCCACCAGTAAAGATTGCCTATATCCAACAAAACCGTGTATTCCATGTCCCTACACCTAACGTTATAACCCTTTAAAAGTCCTCTTTGATAGTTTATCCTAGGTGCTTATGCCATGTGGTGGAGGTTTGATCCTTTCCCAAGCCTATGGTAACCTATTTTGCTATGACAGGTAGTGAGAGATGTTTTCCATTTCCATATTGTAATATATACTTTATTACACCCGAGAGATGTGAGTATCTAAACACTATTTGTGAGGTGCTAGTGTATGACCTCCGTGCTTGTCTTTGGTCTTTAGTGGAATGATTATTTGTTGTAATCACTTTTATATTAGTGTTAAATGACCCCTAACTTGTATTTTGATTAGAATAAAAGCGCATTTGCTTGAGGACAAGCAAATCTCAAGTATAAAGGTATATGATGAGGCGAAAAATGATCCGTTTTTACGGTGTCATTTAAACCCGAAATTGAATTTATTTGATCAATTATTGCCCTAAATCGTTCCTTTTGTGATTTTAGGTACTTTTGGAGTGAATTCTGGAAAAGGAAGCATTTTGGACGTTTTTGGAGCATAAAAGTGAAGAAAACGGCATAGTCTTAATTTTCCTTGCTGGGAATAGTACCTGACGGCGTCAAGAGTCTTCATGTGACGGCGTCAAGAGTAAACAAGAGGTGGAAGTGGTGACGGTCCAGTGAAAACGTGACGGCGTCACCCAAGGCCGTCATGTGTTAACTTGTCAAAACTGACGCGCGTAGTAGCTGATATTGTTTTGGTCATAACTTTTGCATACGAACTCAGATTTAGGTGATTCAAAAGCCTACGTGAAGAGGACGAAGAAATATTCACTTTCTTGAAAACGGAGGGCTGATGCCGTCATGTGTTAAAGCTGACGCCATCAAGCCTTGCCGACAGAAAACTTGCCTATAAATATAACATCATAACTTCACTTTTTGTAAGCCCTAAACCCTAAGGTCAATTCCTGGGTTTAGGTAGGTGTTTTTCCAGAAACTTAGAGGGTTTCAATCACTCCATAAACATCATGTATTGGTTTGTTGATTCTATCTTAATCATGTTTTATATTATCATTGTTGCTTGCTCTTCTTTGATGATGTTTTGCTAATTCACCTTGTGTCTACTTATGTTTATGTGAAACTTGTATATAATTGATTAGATCTTATTGATTCCTTGTTGATGTTTGTGTCTATCTTCATCAATTAGGGTGTGAAACTTCCATAGGTCTAGTTGATTTAGCTTATAATTCTTGATTCCTATTGTCTCTTGTTTGGTTGATTGTATTCGATGTTAGGCTTAAGTAAATGGCAGACTTCCAATGGTGACATGCTTGACCGTTTTAAGGAACATGAACCAATGCGTATTAGGTTATTATGGTTGTAATTAATGCATGAGCGAATTCTAATGATCCCATGTTAGGAGCTTCTTGCAGGCTCGCCATAGGAGTGAAGTAGGAGCTTATAGAGTTCGGGAAGTACGTACGCCACTCCACGAATGGTATTAAGGAATACAACCCGTCAATTAAAACAAGGTGTGACAATTCAATAGGTAGAATTGGATAGCTAGCAAGGAGTAACATATCATAGGTTGACATGCTTCACTTATCTTGTAGAACCTTAGTTTATTTTTCTTGCATATTAGTTTGATTAGTAGCTTTTGGGTTAGTTGATTAGCAACTAATTCCGCCCCCCCTTCCAACACCTGAGATTTTTACATGTTTTTCATAAAATATAAAAATACAAAAAGAATCATCATTCACCTTTAGACCTAGTTAGATTAATTTCAATCCTAACGACACTATTCCTGAGTTGAACGATCAATCCCCCGGTACTTGTCACTATACTATACTACAACGATCAGGTACACTGCCTGGTGGGGCTTGTAAGCTTCTCGAGATCCCTCGAGAGGTAAAGCCTGGTGCGATTCCCACGCATCAAAATGGCAGTGACGGATCATAATAAAAGACATTAATGATCATAATAGCAGTGATAAATGGAGTTCAACAAAAATATCATAAATTAGGATAAATTTAGAGGTGATGAGATCGACTGGTCATACATGTTGGATGATGGGTTAAATCAGGTGAACTGTTAGTATTAGTCAAAACAGCCCTAGTCGAGTTGGGTTGACCCACACAAGCTACTTAGTCCAACTTTCTAATATTTGTATGGAAGATAATTTCATGAAATACATTTACAAAAAGAATATCACTACAGTTATAATCTAAAATCGAAAAATATAATCATTTAAGCAAATTGTTTGCAATCCATTCGACCCATTTGACCAGTTCCCACTGTTAGCTAACTTTGTTGATTTGGCCTGTTTGAAATAAATGTTACCAATCCAGAATGACTCCATCATATATAGAAGACTCGAAATTGACTTATATAGAAACAACCATACACCCTAAATCTGTTCCTTACCTATAATTCTTGAGAATCTGCCACAATGGTTTGCCCAAGGATCCACCAAACAAAGACTCCACCTCCTCTCAATGAGATAAAACCTCTTCCTTGATATTTTTTTAGGATACCGATGCCAGCTTTTTTTGAATGCAAGCTTCTCTTTGAAGCTTGAAATTCCCCGTTATTTTTTTATGATGATGTGGGTTAAGGTTTCAAACTCGTGATAAAGTATTTCAGCAGCGAATCAAAAAATGATTAATTCATCGATTAATTTGTACCTTCGCAACTGTTGTTCTTCGTCAAGACTTTCATGAGAGTTCGCTAAGACTTTAATGAGTGTGGAACTGAATCTCTACAAATTTACCAAAACGACTTTTTTACCCCTTTAGCTTAAGGTCTTTGACCTTGCTCTGCCGCAAATTCAAACACCACAAGTCAATTTTGCCTGCACACCCAACAAACACCTTAAATTATAATGAATAAGTTGTTTCTAAGGGGGTGTTTGGCAGTGGGTTCTAAAAGTGATCAAGATATGAGATAATTATCTTCTACAAAACGTATTGTATATTTCACTTTAGTGGTTATAGTAATCTTACACTAGCTCTAATAGTTTGGTTCTATAAGTGCAACATGAGGTTTTTTATACTTCATGGGTCAAAATTGGTAACATGCATATGTAAAAGTTAGGTGACTAAAATGTGGAAAAGTGCAGAAGTTACCTTTAAAACATAGATTGGTTAGCGATGATTTTAGTTAGATGGGCACCAAGTAAAAAATTATATGCACCTGTTGTATCTACTGATTTCACTGGAATGCACCAACATTTCCATGAAAATGATACAATCAACGATAGCTTTAGCTATTTGTGCACCAGTAACTCATTCATTACTTACAAGAGCAGGTTAACATATTTACGTATTAATTAACACCCATTCGGTACATTGTTAACATTGATTATTCTTTATCTTTTTTATGAACTTGTGCGTTGTACTACAAAACTGTTATATTAAATTAAAACTCAAGCATCATACCTTAACTCTAACAGATTAAACATTGATTCGCATTATTCTCAGAAATAAAGCGATAATTAAAAGCAAATACTCTAATAGTGCAAAAGTAGCAAATCTATAATGGATAGTCATCTTTTCCAAACAATTACGCTGAATTAAACAGTTTAATTCAAACATTCAAAAAGTTTATTTGTTTTAAATAAGGTCCTGTTTAAAATTGCTTTATTCAGTTGCATATTACTTTAAAAAAGTGGAGTCCTTTTTGTGGAAAACTAGAAGGGGGTTGAAAAGTTTTACGTCCGTTTTAAAATTTATAAAAACAACTTCTTCTTCCTACACAACTTCTATTTCTCCTAAACTACTTATTACAAGCACAACACAACTTCACAAATAATATACACAATATACACAACTACTCTTCAATACTTCTTGAACTTAGTTGTAGAAGGAGTATACTTCTTTTGCACTTTGGATGAGGATGGATGAGAAGGGATTGAATCACTTGAAACAAGGATTAGTAATCTAATGATCAAAGGGTTTTGGAAGATGTTTAGAGAGTTTTAGATCTGAAATTTTCGTGCAAAAGGTGGGGGAAAAATTCCAGATTTAAGGTGGTATTTATAGGAGAAAATTCTGACAGATTCTGACACAGGAGCCTGGCCGGTCCCCTTAATTCATGGTCGGTCCCCTTAATTTTAAGGGGACCGCCCCTTATAATTAAGGGGGCCGCCCAGCTTTAACAGCCAGAAAATCTGTCATTTAGTGGGGAAAGTTTATTTTGTGAAAAACTAACTGATTTTGGTTAAAAATTTGAATTCATATATTTAGTATGATTAAAACATTTTCCTTTATTACCAAAAGTGTTTTTCAAAAATTTATAATATGTTTATATAATTAAATAAACTTTGTAATAATTAATTAAATACCCCTTTGATCATGAGATGTATTAAGCACTTGTTTATTCATACCTTAGTGATTAAGTTCGATATAATTATATAAACTAGCTTAATACTTGTTTACGTAGAATCTTACATTTGATGATTTTACATTTTGTGATCGTCAAAACATAGAGATATTGAAAAATATAAATAACGTTTTTATGCATTATTTATGTCAACACTTTTCAATAAGCAATTTCAACTTGAACTCATATATGTCGGAAAGGTTGACCAAAGGGTTCTGGCTCGTAAATCTGGAGTTGACGTACCTGCCTATGCCTGTGATTCTGAGCAGGTGATGGGGGTGGTGGTATTGGGAGAGAAGTTTCCGAGTCCGAGTCAGATGAGAAGGTGATAGGATGAGAAGAAGACGACATGGTATTGTATTAATCCCGAATAGTAAATGCAAGTCATTAATATAATCATAAACTACGTTAACATTATAAAAAGTTCATATGATAAATAACATTTTCTAACCGTTGATGGAGCTGCGAAGGCACGAAGGGCGTAACATGACTTTTGTAAAAATGGTCCGTTTTAAAAGCATAGTTATAGTCCAGTGTTTTTGAAATACACCTGGTTCTCTATAACCTTGGCTCTGAAGCCAATTTGTAACACCCCCTAAATTTCAACTAGAGCAGCGGAAGACTTTGTGGGGTATTATTTAGAGGATCGAAGTCAACGTCATAAAAAACGACTCAAAAAGACGTTTTTAAAATTATGTTTATCATTCATTAAAAGCAAGTATTTAAGTACAAAGTTGTTCCATTTGTTTTAACATATCATAGAAGATATGAATTATTAAAAGCGAATGACAAAACATTTTATTTAACACCCATAGAGGGGTTTGGTGCCCTCTCCATGCCTTGATCTTCTTCGCATTAATTTCCTGAGATAAACATGCTAAAAGTCAACAAAAAGTTGAGTGATATTCATAGGTTTAAGTTTAGTAGTTGAACACAAGCGATAGTGATAATTGCATCAAATTACAATTATAAGTTAAAAATCATTTATTATTGCATTAAGCTCATGACACTCATCCGATTAACAGATCTCATCATAAATGATGGATTATAGTAACAGGGGCCCTCGGGATAGGTCCTTGCCAGTAACCTATTAGATTTCAAATAAAGTGCGTTTGGTAGTTTTCTCAACGACCAAACGGGGATTGTCAGTCCCTAATAGATCTATCCACAATTATTTACGTTCACCCTACGAGTGACTAAGGTTCATGATATGAGGGGCTTTTGGCAAAAAGGGACTTAAGCAATAACAATTTCAGGGATAGTATAAGAAAAATACTTGTGTTCAGACTTTATAGCATGTATCTCCCCACGAAAACAGTTTTATAAAAGTGGGCTATGAACTCACCTTAGTGGTTTAGTGATAAAAATATCGATACTCAGTTTGCAAAAAGGGAACGGCTCCACACACAACCTAGATAATATATGGCAAGTTTTAGTGTTTGATAGTCTTAATGTTTTAATCGTGAGTAGTTTTTGAATACGTGGATAGTAAATTTAACGATAGTAAAAATTGTGGTTTTATAATATATCGTAAGTTTAGTTAAGTTTTATATATATATATATATATATATATATATATATATATATATATATATAACGTAAAGTTTAATAATAATAATAATAATAGTTTGAAATAAAATGTAACGTCATGATGTGAAATCGTAAAAATAGAGAGTAAAAATAAAAATGTTAATTTTTGTATATGGCCCTTGTTGGGATCATACTTTTGTATTTAAGTCAAGTCTCGGTCATTACCTTTTGTAATAGGTTGCTTAGTTATCTATTCTACTTAGTTTATGTTACTAGGCTTAAGAATGTAAGTCCATGGGCCTTAAAGCCCACGTCTAAATGAAAGGAGGGAGGAAGGGAGTGTTACCCTACTCCTCCTCCTATAAATACTAAGCTTATGTAACATCTTTATTTGTTGGTTATTTGATTATCTTAAGGAAACTCTTGCTCTTTCACTTTTCATATTGTCTCATAATCAACCATCTCTCTTCTCATCTTATTTCTTTCTACATCATACTTGTGTTTACATAAATGGTGACCTAACAAGTGGTATCATTCGCCAAATAGAGATTGAAGTGTGTTTCTTGGTATTAACGTGGGTATTTGGTGGTTATTCTTCATGTTTTTGCATTTTTCTTTGTTTCTTTCACTCAAATCTTGAAGCTTGGACAAGTTTCAAGGTTAATATAGTGATTTGAAGCTTAGTTTTTGCATAAAGTTGTGATTTTTAAGGTTTTTTAAGGTTTTATAGCTTCTTTGATATTGGAAAACTAGTTTTTGGTAGCAAAATCTTCAATAGTTAGTGTTTTCTAAGTATTGGTGAAGTTATTTGATCAAAAGTACCTTATTTCTAAGCATTTTTCTTCAAAAATTTGAGATTTTTCAAGTTTCTGACCAGTTTACGCGTAACTTAAGTGAATAGTACGATTCTAAAGCTGTCAACAGTACTTTTTGTCCTTTCTACAAGTAACTTTTGGCTAAAACCCTTTTCTTACGAGTAACTTAGGTCACAACCCTGTTCTTACGAGTAACTTTGAGTTCCTACGCCTAATTCTTACGCATAAGTGACTTCCTACGCATAAGTTCTACGCATAAGTGATTCCTACGCCTAATTCTTACGCGTAAGTGGGAATTCCTACGCAGAAGACAGATCCTACGCCTAAGCTTTACGCATAAGTCTATCTTACGCGTAAGTTTCAGAATCTACGCTTAACTTTCAACAAAGATCTTCTCCTTGTGTTACGGTGACTCAGTGCTTCCCTAGCTTGGATAAGTTAGTGGAATACTTCGACTTCGGATATCTTTCAAGCTTGGATAAGTTTGGAAGATTTGTTTGGTTGTTTAACCTTACGCATAAGTCTAAACTTACGCATAAGTCTAAACTTACGCATAAACCAAAGCTTACGCGTAAAGAGAAAACTTACGCCTAAACTCTTTTGTTTACGCCTAAACTACTCTTTACGCTTAACCTAAAAGTTTACGCGTAAGATTATAGTTACGCGTAAGAATTCAATTTACTCCAAGGATTTTGGACTTGATCAAAGGAACGTGCATTTCAATCTTCTACAAAGATCCATTTCTACACAAGTGTTCTAAGATGTCTCAACCACCTAATTACTACTTCCCTCATTCTCAGCAACAGCAACATCAGCACCATCAGCAACAACCGTATCAATAACCTTCACAATCACACGTTCAACAACAACCGTTTAATCCATTACATCATTACCTAATGATGCAACAACATCAAATCATTCCTCAACAACAACCATATCAAATGCCACAACAAAACACTCAGTTTTCCTCCAAACAACCTCACTGGTTTGACAGAATGTGTGAAGTTATTACAACTCAACAATCCCGACATGAGGCAGGATCACTTGAAACACCTCCAATGCTAACACCTGGGAACTATGTTCAATGGTCAAGTCGATTCTTACGATTTCTTGAACTAAAGAAACCTCATGGGAAATTCTTGAAGCAAGTGATACTTGAAGGACCATTTGAGTGGCCAACAAGATTTGACGTTGGTGATCCAAATGCTGATCCTCCACGTCCCCCTGGTGATAGACCTCTTCCAGAATCTGCACTCACAGAAGAACAGAAATTACACCGTGAAGCTGATGAGTACGCAATGGCTTATATACTTCAAGGAATACCTAATCCAATTTATCGAAGTGTCGATGCTCAGAAAACAGCCAAAGCTATGTGGGAACATGTTCATCTCCTTATGGAAGGCACTCAATTGAACAAAGATGATATGGAATCCAAACTCTACATGGAATACACAGACATCACAATTGAACCAGGAGAGTCACTTGAATCCTACTATCATCGTTTCACAAATGTGGTCAATGATCTGGAACGTCACAAAATCACAGTACCAAGGATAGCAGTGAACTCCAAATTCGTCGGTAGTCTTGGTCCAGATTGGCATAAATATGTGACATTTGTTCGTCAAACCAAAAATCTACATGATGCTCCATATGGTTTGTTGTATGATTTCCTGAAACACCATGAACCTGAAGTTGAAAAAGATCGAGCTCTACGAGGAGGATACACACCAACACCAACACCAAATTCTTTGGCTCTCGTAGCTCAATCTCCCTATGCTCCACCACCAATGTCAAATCATGCATATGTTCAAGAGCAGAACTACTTCAGTTATCCACAATCTTCTACCTCGAACCAAATGGTCCCGTATGATTCATCTCCACAGAATGCTTCTACTCAACTTGTTCTATTAAACAACAATGATGCAGTGTATTACTCAAATTCCAATGACGATGTCGATGATGACTTTAACACGTTGAATCAGGGACTTGCTCTTATTGCTCGTGCTTTTAGCAAATTCTCCAACAAAACAAACAACCGTCAACGTTCATCTTCTAACACAAGGAATCAAGCTGTTGTCAATGATGGAAGAGTGGAAATTCAGAATCGTAGTTATGGTCGATCTGGTTCAGGAAGTTCTTCAGGAAACTTTGGGAATGGTCAGAGGTTTAGTAACAATGCGGGGTTTAGGAACAACTCAGGGTCTTCTCAGCAAAGGTCTGAACCGGTTGCAACTAGGAACTCCAACTCAGGGAATGCAGTATGGTGCTACAATTGTAATGAACAAGGTCATATAGCGACAGCATGTACCATACCGAGAACTCGGGGTAGTAAGTTTCACAAGCAGGCATTACTCATGGCTCTTCAAGATGAAAAAGATGGACATTTCCCTGAACAAGATAACAACTTCATGGCAAATGTGTACAATGATGATGACATGGAAGATCTGGAAGCCAATGCAGCTGTGATGCTTATGGCCAACATGCAGGAACTTCAGTTTAATGATTCAGGTCCAGTGTATGACACTGACGGCTTGTCTCGGGTACATGACCAAAAAGCATGCCTAATACATGAAATAGCCTCACCCTCTGCTTCTGAATCAGATATGGCGCAAGTTGTTCCATCTAAATCATCTTCATCCTCTTAAACAGATGAACAAATAAGCACAGTTATCATATTTGATGATGACACAGTTGTTTCATTTGATGATCCTATTGAGAATGATAAACATGATCATTTAGAACAACATGAACAATCATTTGATCCAGACCCTGACCTCATATTGTTATCTAAACAACTGGATGCTCAACAATTGCAAATCATAAAATGCAACGAGAAAAACAAAGTTTTAAAAGAGAAAAATGCGTCACTTACAAGAGATATTGAGTGTTATAAAATTCAGCTGTCTAATCAGGAAGACAAGATTAAAAATGCAAAAAGTTTTGAAAAAGCTTTTCAAGATTCTTACAACAAAGAACAAGATCTTCAATGCAAAATGCAAGATTTAATTGCGTCAAACGGAAAGTTGATTTCGAAACTCGAAAGTGAAAAGTGTGAATTGAAAATGCAAGTTGAACGTCTTCAAACAGTACTTTCAAAAACAGAAACAGAATTGTCAAGTTGTAAAAAGGAGTTTTGTTAACATAAAATACGGAAAAGGAAGTATATAGATGACCTACTCGGTGATATTGTTGATCTTGAAAAACAACTCAAAGAATTTCGTCACATTGTTTACAAACACGGGAACTCTGTCACAACAATTCAGAAATTTTCTTTAAAACCGAGACCCGATAAAGGATTTGCACTTTGCGATTTCAAATCAATGTTTCTTCACACAGCATTCAAAGAAAATCCTAAGATTTATGGTATGGACCACATGTTTGATAATACAATTGTGCGTGCTGTTGTTTTTGATACTGAAGAAGAAGAAGAACTTGAGGACGAGAGTCGATCTAAAATGAGTTACGTTCAATATTGGACACCATATGATTATTCAAAAGCTCCTCACATTTCTAAATCTTTTGTTACTCAAAAGGAATTACCTGAGAAATCATGGTTTGTCGAAGAGTCATATGTTTCATCCTCTAATGCGGCCCCTGTCCAAACTGTAGCACAAATAAATGGTCCTTTACCATCATCCGGTGAACTTACACCTTTACCAAAAAGTTGTCGTGTCTTAAATTATTACAAAATGTTTATGGAAGACATCGAAATTTTGGAGGAAACAATTGCACGCAATTCTGAAATAAAAGTTGAAACTTTTCAATCCGCTTACGAGCGAGAAAAAAGAGATATTTTTCAAAAACAAATGCTGCCAATTGTCAAACACCTCCGTCTCTGTGCTACACGTTGGGATCAGGAACTTTAAAACGAGGTCAAAAATATGATAAACGTTTTCAATTCAACTGAAAATGAAATTTTGGCTCAAAAGCAAAGAAATCGAATTTTAAAAAATGATGCTGATCGACTCTTGGAACAAGTTCTCAATGCTGATATTTTGTCTGTTATCATGAATGATCTCTATAAATCTGGTACTTCTATGCTTATGGATGATCTTTGTGTTGATAATAACTTGTTGAATGAGGAAATTGAGACACTCAAACAGGAAAATGATAAGTTGAGAAATACAAATGATGATGTGACAAAACAGTTTTCAAAAGAAATTTGTCTACTCAAACAGAGGATTGAATGGTGTCAAGCTCAAAGTCTTGAACGGGAATTGAAACTTCAAAATCAAAATATTTCAAACTCTTGTCAGCTTTGCAAAAACAATGAGTCTTTCAAAAGTTTGTGTCGCAAATACGAGCAAGAAATTGCGGATTTAAAAATTGAAAATGACGCATTTCTACAATACCACAAAGACATCAAATATTGCAATGGTATACTTGAGTCAAATATTCAGGATAAGAATCACATCATCATTGATTTGAAAGAGAAAATTAAGATACTCCAAAAAGGAAAGTTTGTTGACACCACGGTAATAGCACCAGGAATGTATCAATTAGACAAAACTGATAAAGGAAATGTTGTTCAAAACATTAATGTTGATAACTCCACTTCTACAGGACTAGTCTCCACTAGTAGCGTTAGCAGACCCAAGCGAAAAAGTAAAAAGAAGAATAGGCTCTGGCAACGTAAAAGAGGATCACTAGAAGCTCAAGAAGTAGAAGATCATGTTGACATAAATAATGTATGAAAACGTTATTTATATTTTTCGATATCTCTATATTTTGACGATCACAAAATGTAAACTCGTCAATCGTTTGATTACTACGTAAACAAGTATTAAGTTAGTTTACATCACTATATCCAACTTAATCACTTAAGGTATGGATAAATAAGTGCTTAATACATCTCATGATCAAAGGGGTATTTAATTAACTAATACAAAGTGTATTTAATTATATAATCTTATTATATATTTTTGAAAAACACTTTTGGTAATAAGGAAAAATGTTTTAATCATACTAAATATATGATTTCAAATATTTAACCAAAATCAGTTAGTTTTTCACCAAATAAACTTTCCCCACTAAAAGACAGTTTTTCTGGCCGTTACAGTTGGGCGGCCCCCTTAATTATAAGGGGCGGTCCCCTTAATTTTAAGGGGGCCGGCCATGCTTTAAGGGGGCCGGCCACGCTCCTCTGTCAGAAACTGTCAGATTTCTTCCCCTATAAATACCACCTTAATTCTGGAATTTTTCCTCACCTTTTGCACGAAATTTTCAGATCTACAATCATCTTAAACCCATCAAAAACCCTTTGATCTTTTGTATATTAATCCTTGTTTCAAGTGATTCAATCCCTCATCATCCATTCTCATTCTAAGTGCAAAAGAAGAACTCTCTACAACCAAGTTTAAGAAGTGTTGAAGAGTTGTTGTGTATAGTGTATATATATATTCATTTGTGAATATTGTGTTGTGCTTGTTATTATTTGTTTAGAATATATAGAAGTTGTGTAGATAATAGAAGTTGATTAGTAGTGAAGTAGGATAGTTGTGAAGATTGGTGTGTAGAAGAAGGTGTGTAGAAGATTGGTGTGTAGAAGAAGGTGTGTAGAAGATTGGTGTGTAGAAGCTTGGTGTGAAGATTGGTGTGAAGATTGGTGTGTAGATTGGTGTGTAAATTGGTGTGTATATTGGTGTGTAAGGTTTTCTCCGCCATAAGGGAGTTTGTTGACATAGTGAAGAAAACTCTCGAGTAGGTGACTCGGGGAGTGGAGTAGGAACAAGGAAGGTGTCCTTGTAGCCGAACCACTATAAATCTTTGTGTTGTGGTTTGATCTTTCTAACTCTTCTCATTACTTATTTACTTATCTTTACTATATTAGTTTTGTTAGTTAGTTATTATACAAATTGATCATATAGTGCAAGTATTGAATTCACATAAACTAGAATCGAAGTTTTTTTTTTAAAACAAACTTGTACTTATAAATTTTAAAAGGACGTAAAACTATTCAACCCCCCTTCTAGTTTTCCACAATTGGTATCAGGAGCCACGTCTAGCAAGATTTTTAAAATATATTGTATTTTAAAACTTGTAACGATCTATGGAATCTGAAAAATATTTAGAAGGGCAATCTATGCAAAGACCACCACTATTTGAAAGTGATGGATTTTTATATTGGAAAAATCGATTCGAAACTTATGTGAAATCAAAAGATCTAGATCTTTGGCATGTTATTACCAATGGTGATTTTTTACCTATTCAAAATAACCCTGAAACTAAGAAAGATGAAATCGTACCTTTTGAAAAACAAAATGATGATTTAAAAAGAAAACTTGCTAAAAATAATGAAGCAAAAATGGTTATTTATAATGCGCTACCACGTAAAGAGTACGAAAGGATCTTTATGTGTGAAACCGCAAAAGAAATTTGGAACTCTTTATTAATAACTCACCAAGGTAATAATCAAGTCAAAGATAACAAAATAGATCTACTTGTTCAACAATATGAGCAATTCACGATTCCGGAAGAGGAATCAATTGATAATGCTTTTGCTAGATTTAACACTATCATCACAAGTTTAAAAGCACTTGATGAGAATTTCTCTAGTAAGAATTTTGTTAGGAAATTTCTTAGAGCTCTTCACCCAAAATGGCGAGCTAAAGTGACGGCTATTGAAGAATCAAAGAATTTGTCAACACTACAACTTGATGAATTAATTGGAAATCTGAAAGTCTACGAAGCAATTATAAAGAAGGACTCTGAAATGGTTAAAGGAAAACGTGAGCAAAGCAAGTCAATCGCCTTGAAAGCTAGAAAGGAATCCAACAACGAAGATAGCTCATCTTCCGAAAGCGATGACGAAGAATATGCCATGGCCGTAAGAGACTTCAAGAAATTCTTCAAAAGGCGAGGAAGATTTGTTAGACAACCACACGATGAAAGAAGAACATCTCAAAAGAATAATGATGACAAGTATAGCAAGAATGAGAGAAAGTGTTTCAAGTGTGGTGATCCGAATCACCTCATTGGAAAATGTCCAATGATGACAAGAGATCAAAATCAAAGAGCATTCGTTGGAGGTGCTTGGAGTGATAGTGATGAAGATGAGAATGAAATAACAAAGGATGAAAAGTGTCTCATGGCCAAATCATCAAGTGAGGTACGTTCCGAATCCGAATACTTTAGTGATGAAAATCTATCATTAGATGAAAAAGATTTAGATAGTGAATACAATAGATTATGCAAAATAGGACAACTAGTTATGGCTAAAAATAAATCACTAAAATACATAAACAACCAACTAGAAAATGAAGTGCTTGAACTAAAAAATAAAATACGTCAACTTGAAAAAGGAAAAGAAATTGTTGAAGAATGTAAAACATGTCAAGAGCTTAAAAGTGAAAATAACATACTTAAGGATGAAATTTGCAAACTTGATAAATTTGAAAATAGTAGTAACTCACTTAGTAAAATTATAAGTATTCAGAGAATATCAGGAGATAAAACCGGACTAGGATTTAACTCAACTGAATCTTCAACAAGTGGAGCTAAAAACGTTAAATTTGAAAATGAACCAAAACCTTCAATACTTAATCCCAAACATTTACTCATAAAAAATAAAATAATACCTATAGCTAGTAATGAAGAAATAAAGCCATTTTATAAACCATCTTTAAAAACCGAAGTTGGATCATCTAAATCTAAAACAAGATCTAAAACTCCACCACCTAGGAAACCAAATAATTCATATCCTAGACCTAAAACACCTCAATCAAGAACAAACCATAATAGACGAAACTTTAACTATAATCAACAAATGTGGAACTTCAATCCATGGGGAGTGTTTCCACCTTATATGCATCCAAGTCAAATACAAAACATGTTCGGACCAAATAACTTTGGACAAATGAAACAATGGGCACCAACGTAAATGATATTCGCCATCCAAACATGGAACTTTTCATTGTCACCTCTTGTCCGATTTACTTCTTGAAGACCTTGAAGATTAACGCATTAAAGACAAAAGGTACACACTTCCTTTTAAGTTCCTTGTCTAGAAATGCATGCTTAGTTTAGTATGTTATATGTATGTGATCTTACTTGACTTATTAATCTCTATCTTCTTCTATATTATATCTAAATATACATATATACATATATATATATATTTATATACTTAGCTATATTTAGGATCTTATAACCTAGGAAATTCATTTGTTGATTTTCTAGAACTAGAGATTGTTCGTTTACGAACATCTCTTTTCCCCTTTTGCCTTATTGAACTTAAATGTTCAATCAACACTCATGCTGATGAAGTGAGATGAGTCGAAAAATCTATGGATGAAACAAACTCCCGGCTTCCATTGCATACGTCTCCCTCCTACGTTCTCGTCTTATAAGCCCATACTAATATATATATATATATATATATATATATATATATACTTATGAACTTTCCACAACGTTCTCGTGTACTTGACAACTTGATAAATTTCATCCGAAATGATCAAGAAAATTTAATTGGCAAATTGTCGATTAAAAGTGTCAAGTAATTCCTTTCGTGCGAATACCCTCCAACGTATTTTTGATTAAATATAAATCTAATACATAGATACGAATAAATATTTTTCTTGCTCTTTCCAGAAACCAAAATCACAAAAATTGATTTTTGGAGGGCGGCCCCCTTAATGTTTAAGGGGACCGGCAGCCAAATGAAGGGCGGCCCCCTTAATGTTTAAGGGGACCGGCCATCTGAGAGCTCAAGCCCGCTTTTCCCTTTCTTCCTTTTGCCAAACACTCCACTTTTTCATCCCTCTCTTTCCCTGCTTCTGCTGTGACGAAAACCAAAACCCAAAAACCTCTCAAATCACTTCCAAATCACATAATTCGGGTTAATTCGCAAAGGGCAAATTCATCTAACACAATCACCATTACTTATTGTAAGTTTTTTATAACACATTTCATCTAATTTCATCTTATTTGATCATACTCATGATTATGCATGTTTTATAAAATTCGTCAAATTTCATAATTTCTTTCGAATTAAGCCTTAATACTCCATAACCAAATGCTTCCCCTAGGATTAGGATGATTAATCAACACTAGATACTAGTTATTATAAACTATCATGTCGAAAATTTTTGAAAAATTTCATACACTCCTTTTCAAAAATTTAAGTAAGCTCATTGTTGTATAATGATTTGAAAACGTGTTAAAACTAATCACATTATACTTTTGTAACTTGTAAAACTTGAAATTACATTTTTCAACTAAGAAAAATTATATTGGTTCACAATATAGGGGTGTTTGGATTATGTCCAAATAATATCAAAACATAGTTTTTATAATTTTTATAAAACTTTATTATAATTATAAACCTTAAAATTGTTTATCGAACTCGTCAAGATATATAATTCATATGTATATTGACGCACTTGAGTTATAAGTCACTAGTTAAGGAAGCGTTTGGTTTATTACTAAAAATGACATTTTTATTAAAAAAAAATACAAACCATTCTTTTTTCAAAAACAAATTACATGCATAAGAAACTCGCAAGAAATAGCTAGTTTTACAATCTAATGTAAATCTAGTAAATTTCATGATATATTAAGATGTTTAAAGGGGCGTTTGGATTTGTCCATAACTACTAATTAAACATCGTAAAGTATATCTAGAACGAGTTAAAAACAATATTAAGGAACATGGTAATCTACTTCTTAGGATTAGTAACGAAGTATGTTTACGTTCCAACATAAGCCTTGACAATAAACATATATTTTTATCTTTCTTTATATTTATTTTGGTCTTTTTGAATTGTTGATGTGTTTAGGTGAAAATGCCCAAAGCAATTACCGAAGATCTTTCTCACACTAAAAACTACATTCCCAAAGTTTCTCAACTCCCTACCACATCTCCTTCCATTGGACTTATCTATCGTCAAATTGAAGATAGAAATATTCATGAGGGACGTGTAGTAGATCTTGCTTTTGCTCAATCCGACTACATAAATCGCGTGTTTACAAGCATCAACTTCAATTGTCTTTATGAAATAAATGAACCTATCATTCCTCGTTTCATAATGGATTTCTATAGCCAAGTCACCGTCCAAACCAATGATCTTGGTTTCATCACCATCTCCTTCATGATTCAAAATGAATTTATCACCCTCACTCTCGAACAATTTGGTCATATCCTTCAAATTCCTTTTAGAGGTCAAGCCGTTTTCACAAACGAGTGGGACCTCGAATCTCTTAATCGCTATCGACCAACCTTCGGTCCTTATTTCGACGAAATTCCTCATCCCGACGAAATTCGTCAAATCCTTGGTATAGATCGTGCCACCACAAGTCGAAAAATAAAATCCAAAAACGTTCAAATTTCTCCATACCAACTCGAATCTCTTAATCGCTATCGACCAACCTTCGGTCCTTATTTCGACGAAATTCCTCATCCCGACGAAATTCGTCAAATCCTTGGTATAGATCGTGCCACCACAAGTCGAAAAATAAAATCCAAAAACGTTCAAATTTCTCCATACCAACTTCTCCTCAAAGAATTAAGCCCACACATGAAGCGTTGGGAAGAACTCATTCGTGAGAATGCGTTTGGTACTGGAGGTCACCGGGACCATCTCCCGGCTAGCCTTGCTCACATGTTGTATTGTATAGCTGTCGAAAAGCCGTACAATTTGGCCTACTTCTTTATCAAACGGATTGAGTGTGCTAGAAAAACTCCCAAAGCCAACCTTCCATATGGAATGTTCCTTACTCGTATCTATCGTCATGTTATCGAGTACTACCCCGATCTTGACAATAGTATTTATGAGTCCATCTACCCCACTCTGCGTACTCTCGCTCTAAAACAAGCTCGACGAACTCGAAGTGACAAGGGTAAACCTCGTCGTCATAGCTTTCATGGATCATCCTCAAGGCAAGATGATGATGATGAGGAGGAAAACATCGATGATGCTAGTACCCCTTCGTTTTCTGAGTTCGTTGACAATTTAGAGGATCTTGATTATCCCAACTATTCTACTCCATCTCCAGTGATCAAACTGAAGAAGTGCTTCATGAACGAACTACCGAGATGCTTAGAAGACAAAAGAGCTTGCACGAAGAAGTTAGAGGTGGCTTCAAATCTATTGGGAAGACTTTGAAGGGTATCTTCGGGAAGAAAAATAAATGATATAATCGGATTATGTTTGTTTAACAATGTTTTATTTTTATGTCTTGTGTGTTACTTGTCCGAAGTTTATTCGGAAATACTTGTCATTTGAATATGTGTTTAGGATGATAACTTGATACTTTTATGCATGTTGCTCTTGATCTATATATATATGTTTGCATGATTAGCTAACTATATGACATGTATGCTTTCTAATAAACCAAGACAAATGTGAAATGTCCAAATTGAGCTTGCTGCACATTCAAACCAGAACATAACATCTTTCCAGAAAATTTTTGAAAATTTTTGGTTTCTGGGTCGTCAGATGGGCGGCCCCCTTAAATCATAAAGGGCGGCCCCCTTAAAATTAAGGGGACCGGCCACCATTTAAGGGGACCGGCCATCTGAAACAGTTTTTACACTGTTTTCTTTTGCATCATGTGATCCCTTTTGCTAGTCCCAGCTACCATTACTCTTAAAAACCAAACTAATTTTGGAATAAAACATTACAATTTCAAAACAATTCCACTTCTAAACATGTTTTCCCACTATATAATCCCCATGCATGTTTAATTCAAAATTCATCATCCTCATCACTCATAAACCCTCATCATGTCATCACCAAGAACCTCCCATTCAAACAATGCCAAGAAACAAAAACTTGTCATTATACCACCCAAACAACTCTTCATTGATCTTACAAATGAAGACAACACCACCCCATCACCACAACCTCAATGCTCATCTCCTAGTGCACCAAATGCACCCTCCAAAACACCCTCAACAAATGGACATTCTACTTCCTCCATACCATCCACCTCATCCATTAATGACTACATAAACACCCACTTATCCTCTCCACCAATGGTTCAACCATCACAACCTACCAATGAACACTCCACCCTTGCACTCACTCTCTCATTATCACCATTAACACCTCTTGATGCACATTTCTCATCATCTCCTATCAACCCACCAACCTATAACCCCGTCCCATGGAGCTTACTTGAAGCTCATGGAGACACTTGCCTTTGTTGCATTCACAACCGAACAATTGTGTTCGGATTAAGAGATGAGATCCAATACATGTTTTCTCATATTGAAAACATGTTGCATCAACCACCCACAACAAACACAACACCCCCACCACCATCAACAAACACTCCTCCACCATCACCATCTCCATGTTCACCATCCATTCCTCCCAATTAAACATGCTTGGTGACTCACAAATAAAAGTACCTTAAACCATTTTGGATGGCAAGCTCTAGAGAGGACTTTTATGTTTAAGCTTTGGTTTATTTGCTATGTGATGATTGTAAGCCTTTAAAGGCTTTTGTTAGTTGTAGCATTACTTGTTCCTTTTGTTGATGTAATGCTTGATATATTATTTTCCTTAATCAATGATATGGTTATGTTTAGTCTATACTCTTGCATGCTATATCCATATATATATGTTGCTTGCCACTAAATATTTTTGCAAGATATCCATATCCCAATTCCTTTTGGCCTCATAATGAGGGGGAGTATACTTCAAGGGGGAGCTTCCATCAACTTGGGAAAACCTTTTTGATGCTAACAAAAAGGGGGAGAAGTGATATAAACTCACTCTAATACTTGTATATAGACTAATTTTCGACTAATGAGTTTAAATTTTGTAATCATCAAAAAGGGGGAGATTGTTGACATAAATAATGTATGAAAACGTTATTTATATTTTTCGATATCTCTATATTTTGACGATCACAAAATGTAAACTCGTCAATCGTTTGATTACTACGTAAACATGTATTAAGTTAGTTTACATCACTATATCCAACTTAATCACTTAAGGTATGGATAAATAAGTGCTTAATACATCTCATGATCAAAGGGGTATTTAATTAACTAATACAAAGTGTATTTAATTATATAATCTTATTATATATTTTTGAAAAACACTTTTGGTAATAAGGAAAAATGTTTTAATCATACTAAATATATGATTTCAAATATTTAACCAAAATCAGTTAGTTTTTCACCAAATAAACTTTCCCCACTAAAAGACAGTTTTTCTGGCCGTTACAGTTGGGCGGCCCCCTTAATTATAAGGGGCGGTCCCCTTAATTTTAAGGGGGCCGGCCATGCTTTAAGGGGGCCGGCCACGCTCCTCTGTCAGAAACTGTCAGATTTCTTCCCCTATAAATACCACCTTAATTCTGGAATTTTTCCTCACCTTTTGCACGAAATTTTCAGATCTACAATCATCTTAAACCCATCAAAAACCCTTTGATCTTTTGTATATTAATCCTTGTTTCAAGTGATTCAATCCCTCATCATCCATTCTCATTCTAAGTGCAAAAGAAGAACTCTCTACAACCAAGTTTAAGAAGTGTTGAAGAGTTGTTGTGTATAGTGTATATATATATTCATTTGTGAATATTGTGTTGTGCTTGTTATTATTTGTTTAGAAGATATAGAAGTTGTGTAGATAATAGAAGTTGATTAGTAGTGAAGTAGGATAGTTGTGAAGATTGGTGTGTAGAAGAAGGTGTGTAGAAGATTGGTGTGTAGAAGAAGGTGTGTAGAAGATTGGTGTGTAGAAGCTTGGTGTGAAGATTGGTGTGAAGATTGGTGTGTAGATTGGTGTGTAGATTGGTGTGTAAATTGGTGTGTATATTGGTGTGTAAGGTTTTCTCCGCCATAAGGGAGTTTGTTGACATAGTGAAGAAAACTCTCGAGTAGGTGACTCGGGGAGTGGAGTAGGAACAAGGAAGGTGTCCTTGTAGCCGAACCACTATAAATCTTTGTGTTGTGGTTTGATCTTTCTAACTCTTCTCATTACTTATTTACTTATCTTTACTATATTAGTTTTGTTAGTTAGTTATTATACAAATTGATCATATAGTGCAAGTATTGAATTCACATAAACTAGAATCGAAGTTTTTTTTTTAAAACAAACTTGTACTTATAAATTTTAAAAGGACGTAAAACTATTCAACCCCCCTTCTAGTTTTCCACAGATCAACTTAGGAATTTGAATAAAACTCATGTTGCATCAGATTTAGATTCTAATCTGACAAATTGTAATCAAAATCTAAATGTAACGAATGATGAACCTTTGAATGTTTTGAATATTAATGCATCTTGTGTGTTTTGTCGTAAAAGTGTATCATCTGGTGATCATACAAAATGTATTGCTAATTCTCTACTTAATCGTCATAAGAAACGTAGGACAAGCATTCCTCTTAGGCCCACTACTGCCTCTAAGTCTATCTTAGGAAAGCCGCCTTCTACGGTTTCTAATTATGTTTATGTCACCCCCATAAGTGCAGAGAACAAGTCTAGGAATTACCCAAACACTAGTGAATTCACCATTAAGAAAGCACGAACCAGTTGGAATTGGCAACGTTGGTTACAACACAAACCAGACTTTAAATGGATTCCTAAATTTTTGAATAAATGTGCTTCTAACCAACAGGAACCCGCAGTTTCTTTAGGTTCCACCCTTACTTCTGTTCCATCCGTGTCTTCTTCTTGTGATGCAGGTGGTACAGATTGTTCTATGGATTGTTGATAGCGGATGCACCCGACATATGACAGGCAATCTCAAACTATTGCAAAACTTTGTCTCAAAGTTCATTGGTACTCTCAGATTCGGGAATGATCATTACACTTTAATAATGGGATATGGTGACTATGTAAGTGGGAACATCGAAATCAGCCGTGTTTACTATGTGGAAGGCCTTGGACACAACCTTTTCTCTGTTGGTCAATTCTGTGATGGGGATCTAGAAGTTGCATTTCGTGAGAAAACTTGCTTTGTTCGTGACTTACAAGGAAACGATCTAATGTCTGGCTCACGTGGCTCCAATCTTTATACAATATCAATGTCAGATATGATTGCAACATCTCCGATATGTCTTCTCTCCAAAGCGGAATCGACTAAATCTTGGTTATGGCACAAACGTCTTTCGCACTTGAATTTCAAAACCATGACTGACCTTGCTCGTTATAAACTTGTTGATGGATTTCCAAGATTCCGATTTACCAAAGATCACTTATGTTCAGCCTGTGAACAAGGAAAAAGTACTCGAGCTCATTTTCCTTCTAAACCAGAGCACAGTACGAATCATGTTCTACAACTGCTTCATATGGATTTGTGTGGACTGATGCGTGTTCAAAGTATCAACGGTAAATGCTACATTCTTGTAATTGTGGATGATTACTCCAGATGGACTTGGGTTTATTTTTTACGAAGTAAAGATCAGGCTCCTTAAATGATCATCACCTTTCTCACTAAAATTCAAGTTCAGTTACGCAACACGGTCCGAATAGTCAGAACTGACAATGGAACTGAATTTAAGAATCAGACACTTCGGTCATATTTTGAGAAAGTGGGAATTGAACATCAAACATCTATTCCTAGAATCCCAGAACAGAATGGAGTTGTTGAAAGACGCAACAGAACGTTAATGGAAGCTGCTAGAACTATGTTGATTAATGCTCAATTACCAGATTACTTGTGGGCGGAAACTGTTTCAACTGCATGTTATACCCAAAACTGTTGCATGATCACAAAACGTCATCGCAAAACACCTTATCAAATTGTTCACAAAAGGAAACCGAACATCGATTACTTTCATGTATTTGGAGCACTTTGTTATCCGAAAAATGATCGTGATGATTTAGGTAAACTTAATGCAAAGGTTGACATCGGAGTGTTCGTTGGATACTGTAAAAATTCCAAAGGTTTTCGGATATGGAATCGTCGTACAAGAGAAATTCAAGAAACCATTCATGCTAATTTTGATGAACTCACACAGATGGCTTCTGAGCAACACAGCTTAGGACCCGAATTCAACCGTCTTAACTCTCCGGAATCTTCGGCTGAACCATTGCCACTGAACCGCAAAGAATTAGAAACCTTGTTTGCTCCACTATTTGATGACACAATTGAATACCATCCTACTGAGGTCTCACCTATTTCCGCTGCTCAACCTGATTACATTCCAGTACCAGACTCACCTCAACAAACAACTACAAGTGTTGAGAGAGACGGTCCTCCAATTGTATCACCCTCTACAGCAGAACAAACTGGTTCTAACTCCCGCCATCCAGCTGAAGATCCAACACCACAATCAGTTCCACAACCCGCAGAGCATGATCCTGATGCGTTCTTTAATCCGTTTGCACCGGCTCCTACAGTTCCTGATATAGCTGAGTCATCAACACGCAATTTGGATCCTGATAACATGCGAGATACCTATCAACTACACCCTTCTACACATAAATGGACTCGAGACCATCCACTAGTTCATATTATTGGCCATCCAGATGCACCTGTAATGACAAGACAACGACTTCACACTGATGGAGAAACTTGTATCTATGCACTCACAGTTTGTCACGAAGAACCTAAGAACATTAAAGAAGCAATGACTTATGACAACTGGATTGAATCGATGCAAGAGGAATTTCAGCAATTCATAAGATTAGAAGTCTGGGAATTAGTTGAAAGACCTGACGGAGTCTTTGTCATCGGATTAAAATGGATCTGGAAGAATAAGCTTGATGCAGAAGGGACTGTCATACGTAACAAATCACGTCTGGTAGCTAAAGGATACTCCCAACTAGAAGGACTTGATTTTGCTGAATCCTTTGCTCCAGTGGCTAGACATGAAGCTGTTCGGATCTTTTTGGCCTATGCTGCACACAGGAACATGGTGGTTTACCAAATGGATGTGAAAACAACATTTCTTAATGGAGAACTCCGTGAAGAAGTTTATGTTAGCCAACCTGAAGGCTTCGTTGATCCTGAGCATCCTAATCATGTTTACCGACTCAAAAAGGCACTCTACGGACTTAAACAAGCCCCACGGGCGTGGTATGACAAACTGTCCACTTTCTTGCTGGCCAATAAATTTTCTAAAGGATCGGTGGATCCAACACTATTTACAAAAACCTACGGGGAGGACTTACTTGTTGTTCAAATATATGTCGACGACATTATTTTTGCCTTAACAAAACGAAGTTACTCTAATGATTTTGCAAAATTAATGAAAGATAATTTTGAAATGTCCATGATGGGTGAACTTTCGTTCTTTCTAGGACTACAAGTTCATCAATCACCCCGTGGAATTTTTATAAATCAGTCTAAATATGCTCTTGAAATTTTAAAGAAACATGGAATGATGTCTTGTGATACTTATAATACACCAATGGGCTATACCACTAAACTAGATGCTGATTTACATGGGACTCCTGTTGACCCTACCAAATACCGAAGTATGATTAGGTCCCTCATGTATCTCACAGCTAGTAGACCTGATATAGTATTTGCTGTCTACATGTGCTCTCGCTATCAGTCCAAACCAACTGAAAAACACCTCAGTGAGGTCAAGAGAATCCTTCGATACATAAAGGGAACCATTAACTTGGGAATCTGGTATCCGAAGGATTCTGGTTTTGAACTAATTGCTTTTTTAGATGCTGACCATGCAGGATGTTTAGACACACGCAAAAGTACATCTGGTGGATTACAATTTCTCGAAGACAAACTTGTGTCATGGCAATCTAAGAAGCAGGACTGCACATCACTGTCGTCTACAAAATCTGAATACGTAGCCATGTCTGCTTGTTGTGCTCAAGTCATTTGGATGAGATCACAACTTAAGGATTATGGCTACCTATTCAATAAGATTCCTATCTACTGTGATTCCAAAAGTGCAATTGCTATCTCCTGCAACACAGTACATCACTGTAAATCCAAACACATCGATCTCCGATATCACTTCATCAAAGAGCATGTGGAAAAGGGTACCATTGAACTTTATTTTGTTGGGACTGAGTACCAATTGGCGGACTTACTTACCAAATCCTTAGCCCCATCAAGGTTTGCTAGTCTAGTTCACCAAATTGGTATGAGATGTTTGACTCCAGATGATCTGAAAAAAAATTTAAAACACAATTGATCGTCAAACATCAATACTACCTTTGTAAATATTTTTTTTCAAAAACAAAATACAAAAATGGAAAATCAATCAAAAACACAAAAAGATTTTTGGTTCCTTTAAAAAAAATGCATGTATAAACCACCTCTTTCAACACTATTTTATAAAATGTCATCAATTATTTCAAACAAGTGTTGAGGGGGAGGAAAAGTAATTTTTTCAAAATTCTCAAAAATATATTAACTTTTATACTTGCATTTTACCAAAATTTGTTTTACGTTTTATCAATAGTGTTGATTCTTAAAGTGATTCGGGTTACTCTTCTTGACCAATATAATAAATTTTTCAGTATTTTTTTACTACGGTCTAAGGTCAAGGGGGAGTACCACAAGTTGTTCTTATCATGTCTTGGTGTAATTAACGAAAGTTAAATGAGTTAGTGAGTTTAGGCATTGAGAATAAATGTAAGTTAAGGTTAAGGGACCAATTGTGTCATTACATGATACTTGTTTTACCATTGGTCAATACCCACCTTGACCTAGCATTTACTTCACCTGCAAAAAGTAATAACTATTTCACCTACTCAATCTAACGACTCATAATCATTTATCAAATCCGTGCATCAATCTTCGAATCTGTAAGTGTAAACATGCTTTGATCATGATTTCAAACAATGGTTTTAAATTTCATTACAATCCAACGGCTAGTTTTGTCATAATCTTTGAAAATCATCTTAGGGTTATGCGTAAATTTAGAACCCAGAAATTGTTTATGTTATGGTTAAAATTGTTGTTGGGAAATGGTCTAAGGGTGATTATAAACATGTTCTCATACTCTAATTGTTCCCAGAAACATCAATTAATCGATTTGTGGATTAGCGTTCATACGATGCATTTGGGGGTTCTTGATTTTATGCGTTGGGATTGAAATTGGTAATGGGGATAATGTTCTTGTAGGCCTAGGATCATGTTGTTATGGTTTAATTGCTTCCGTAGCATCTCTAGATCATGTATTAATGATTTAGGGTTCGTATGCATGAGCAGTTATGATCTAATGATTTTGTGGTTAATTCTTGTTATAACTTGGACTATATGTTCCTAAGGATGTAAGGATCACTTGCCCTAAACTTATAACAACCCAGAAACAAGTTTGATTGTGTTTTTGATTGAATGTTCATACGTGTTTACGCGTAACTCAGCCTTAGGCTTGTTTACGCATTAAATTTTCTTATTAAGTATGTGGGAATGTTTATTGATCAGTGGTTGTGTGTTTTACACTTTCAGGAATCAAACAACTCTAATTACGAAAGGTGATTTTCTGGAAAATGGTGTTTTTACGCGCAAATTGTTCATCCTACGCGTAAGATTGAATCTTACGCGTAAGATTCGACACGTGGACAATCTTTGTCTTGGATAAGACAAAGTTTACGCTTAAATGATAATTCTTACGCATAAGTTTTGACCTTACGCATAAGTCTTGAACTTACGCATAAGTCATAACCTACGCATAAGTTATACCTTACGCTTAAGGGTAATCCTTTGCATAATATCAATTCCTACGCCTAAGATTTATCTTATGCGTAAGATTGACCTTACGCATAAGATTCACCTTACGCGTAAAATACAAACTTAAGCGTAGCTTTTGCTCTTACGCATAATTTCTATTCTTACGCTTAAGTCAGGTTACGCGTAAACTTATCCACTTACGCGTAAACTTGTCAAAATCAAGAATTTTCCTAAGTGTTGTAAAATTTCCAAAGTGTAACTTCTTGTAATGATAAACTCATGGTGTAACCTAATTGTTATAAGTTTTTTACCATATAATAAAACACAAGTTTGTCATATATCAAAAGTTTTCACACATACAAACACCCACTGATCAATGTATAATATGCAAATCAAGTAATGTGATGTCTTTGCTAACAATGTAAACCATTGCCATGTTTGTATTTGCTCGTGATCAATTCAGATGGCAGAACACAATGACGTTCCATACGGACCAGAACCCGAACCTAAGCTTTCATGGGAAGAGACATTCCCGGATGATTACTCCAGGAAGATTGGAAAGAACAACCTCTGAATCAACTTCAACAAAATCACTTGCAACGAGTCCTCTTGTATTGTTGCAGTAGATGCTCTTCTATATCACCCCAACAAACTGTTGTTCACCAAGTCTGCCTCAGTATCCTGCTTCTACATCCACCAGTTTTTGGCATACACTTCAGCTAGATCTTGGGGAGGCTTCCTTCACCTGTATGCTTCATAACCGTCAGGTCACTGTGGACATTGATATGCTCAGGAATGTACTTGGGTTACCAGAACTCGGCCCAGATGAAGTATATGATCCAGTCCCCACTGAAGAAGAGCTGATAAAGTGGTTAAGGGATATTGGCTATGACGAATAAGAAGAAGTTATTACAAGACATTCTAGGGTCAACATTAGGTATCTTCCACAACCATGGAGAACCCTATACATTCTGATTGCCAAGTTCTTGTCTGGCAGAGACACTGGCCACGAACACCCAAAGCTCCAACACCTCAAACTCTTCTGGACTGTGGCTAATGTGAAGAAAGTTGATTATGCCAGTATCATTTGGGAAGACCTTGTGTGGCACATTCAACACAAGACAACCAACATTCCATTTGTCCGCTTCACAAAACTACTCATCGAAAGCTTCCTTCGTGAGTATGATGATATCCCACAAAGACTTGATGACAAAGATAAGAACACGTTCAGAAATGAAGATACTCTCAGAGTCATCAAGAGACTTGATACCAGCACACGCAAGCAGGGAAAGAAACTTCCCGATTGTCTCTTGAATGCCAAAGTTAAGGCTTGTAAGAATCACAAATATTATGAACAAGCTCTTGAAGGTGATAAAGTTGGTTTCTTGGATGAAGTTCAACCATTTAAGGGTAAGACAGGTACCAAGACTGGGAGCTCCGGCAGTTCTACCAAGTCTAAGAAAAAGAAGGGTACTCTCAAGAGAAGGACTCCTGCCAAGAAGCCTGCATCTATTCCTGAACCTGGGTGGTTTCCCTCACCACCTTCTCCTAAACCTTCTGACTCTGAACAAACCGAATCCGACGAAGGTCCAGTGTATAGAGAAGCATTTGCTAACATTGACAAGGATGTCAATCTGGATGACATTGATGATAAAGACTTGACCTTCGAAGATTGGGAGAAAAACATTGATGAGTTTGCTGATCATGCCGAATACCCAGCATATCTCAATCAACGACCGTTCACTGAAGCTCAAACAATTTTGGAAGAAGAAAGGATTCGGAGAGAGAAGATGAAGGAACCAGTAACTGCTGAACAAGAATCTGAAGGACTTTCAGTTGAAGAAGAAAATGAAAGGGCTCTCAATCTAGGTCTCCTCCACAGCCGAATTGATGCTTTCAATGCTGATCTACCACCACCTCCAATATTCTCACAAAATACCGAAGCTGGCGGATCAAGCAGCATTCCTGAGTCATCCACAGGGATCAACAGTGACTTGGTCGCTTACGACAATCCCTCGGTACCTCCCACAGACATTGAAATGACTAATGCTACAGCAATGGGAGAAGAAGAAGAGGAAGATCCCATGGATACTGATGCTCCAAGGTTGATGACTATGGAAGAAATGGAGCTCAGAGAAAGGGCTCAGGAAGAAGAATTGAAGAGAAAACAGGAAGCAGAAGAGGCCAGGCTTGAAGAGCTTGCCCAAGCTAAACTGGAAGAAACTATCTGAATGGAAGAGAGCAGGAAAGCTGAAGAGGCAGCCAAGCTGGCTGAAGAAAAGTTTAAAAAGGAAGAAGAAGCCAGGCTTGCTGAAGAACTAAGGCTTAAGGCCAAAGCTGAAAAATTGGCTGAAGAACAAAGGTTGGAAGAAGAAGCAGCCAAAGCAAAGAAAGTTGAACAACCCGAACCACAGAAAGGAGATGACAAAGACCTTACCACCATCATTGAATCCTCACAGTCATCATCTCCTGCATCCGAATCGACACATGAAAAATCAATCAAGAAACCAAGCACCAAAGCCTCTGCTGCATCAAAGTTACTTAAGTCAGCATTCAGAAGAGTACATGAAAAGAGGAAAAACATACTGGAAGATCAGGTTGCTAAACTAGTAACCCAAGTTGCTGAATTGACGAAGCTGAACTCAAACGTCCAAGAGCTGCAAGATAAAGTTGACACTTTCTTAGCTAAAGACGTACAAGAGAACTTGGAAGCCACATTAGCAGCTCAAGCACAAGAGTACATGGCACAACACTTAGTTGCTGAGTTGAAAGATCTGCTGGCACCCATGAGAGATGAACTCACCAAGTTCGCAGAGCAAGTTGTCAAGAAAGTAATCCAATCGACAACATTTACTCTTCGAGCCGACAAGTCTACTGCTCCACTACCAGGGCTATCTCTGGATGAATTGGAAGCTCAACTCTTAGACAAGATGGCAAGCAAGTTCACCTTGACTCCTGAAGAAGCCAAAGTCCTAGAAGCATTGAAAGACAAGATGAACAAAGAGACTTGCAGCACAGAGGCCGATAAACTGAAGCGTCAAAGAGATGATGAAGACAGGGATCCTAATTCTCAGGCAAAGAAACAGAAACAAGCCGAAGGACCCTCATCTCAATCTAAAACACCGGTCATCCCTCCAACAACAACAACTTCCTCACAACAACCAAAGGCATCAGGTTCTGCTCCAAAGGCACACGACCACTTCGAATACACCGGTGGTGACGAGATTCCTCAACCCGATGAAGTTCCAGAACCGTCCTCTAAGAAGAAGAAGAAAGAAAGGAAAGGAAAGCATCATCAACCCAAACCGGACACCTCATCAAAAGGCAAGGAACCTAAGAAACCTAAAACCATCCTCAAATGGCTAGACAAAGATGAGACTGCCGAATACTCCTGGTTTGAGAAGATGATCAATTCACAACCACCACTGGAAGACAATCAAGAACCTCAAGATGGTCGAACAGTGGAATACGCTCAATTAATTCAGCACAAGTTTCAGATGAAAAAGATGAATAAGAAAGAGTTGCGAAGAATTAAGAATGAAGCGTTTAATCTTCTCAAAGATCGGTCTGCAAACTCAATCGAGCTTGAGTATCATCTGGAAAATATTGCTCGAGCTATGTCAAGCCATATTTGCTCGAGCAATATTGACTGGATCAATCCTGAATCTTTTGTCGATCCGGTCACAAAGAAATCCGCACCCTACATTACTGACTGGTCGAAACCACTACCAATGATTGGGAGGCCTAAGGAACCGAAGATCCCGTACATGTTCTTCTTCAACACAGACTTGGAATTTCTGAAACTTGGCAGTACGATTGAGAAGAAGTATGTTACCTCACTCGCCTTTCTCCCTGCAGCTCGATATCTCAACAATGCCATCGAAGAAGAAGCTTCAGCATTATTCGTTGATAAAGTTATTGAATATGACCGGAACGCACTTTACGGTATTCATCATTGGCCAGACAACCGGGCACAATACTATCGAAGCAGCAGACTCTATCAGACAATGGGCGATGTAACAAGTGATCTGAAGATAGTCTCGATCCAGTTCATTTTGACTATCACTCACTTCGAGTACCCCTTCCTCAACAAAATCACATTGAAAAGACTTGAGGAAAAGGAGTACGATATTTCCGAGTCAGACTTTCCACGACTACTTCTCAATGACATCGAAGACATGTACCTGCTCAAAGTTCAAGGAAAACTCTGTGGCTTGCCTAAAGAGATACAACTTGCCTTTATTCAAGCTCTCCTAATCTTCATCAGGCAGATAGTCATCAGAGAAAGAGTAGAAGATCTTCAATTAGGAGTCAAAAGTTATCAGAAGAAGCTCAATCTCACCAAACCCAACATGTTCGACATCCCCGACCTTCAACATCTACCTCAATACACCTTGATCAAGCATCCATTTGGGTTCACCTACCGCAGTGTTAATGGTCGCAACTGCTTCATGGCTTACAACGAAATTCAGAAGTTCTGTGATGAAACATTGAAGTTCGTCAGAGATGGAATCAAAAGCAGAGTAGATGACATTGCTTTGGGTAAATAAAAATGGTGGAATACGACTGAGGTCAGGGATGCCTGCAGATTCATCTTAAGGATCGAGAACCGATTGACGCGCAGGGATCAGTTTCGAAGGTTGGAAAGTTATGTGGGAGGCAGACAGAAGTTTCCGGTGTTGACATTTCAGAGACTGATGCGTGGGAATCGCAACAGGCTTTACCTCTCGAGGAATCTCGAGAAGCTTACAACCCCCACCAGGCAGTGTACCTGATCGTTGTAGTATAGTATAGTGACAAGTACCAGGGGATTGATCGTTCAGCTTAGGAATAGTGTCGCTAGGATTAGAAAGCCTAAATACTAGTTCTAAAGGTGAAGGATGATTATTTTTGTGTTTTTATATTTTTTAGAAAGTAAGTAAAAATCTCGGGGTTTGAAAGAGTGGGCGGAATTAGTTGCTATTCAACTAACCCAAAACTAATATGCAATCAAAATAAAATACTAAAAATGAAAGTAAACTAATTTATACTAAGGTTGTGAGCAGTAATTGGAGAAAATGTGTTTACTTAGATTTCACTATTCCCTAGATATCTTTTACACGTTAATTACTTGTTATAATTGCATGGATGACGGATCGTATTCCTTAATACCATTCATGGGGTGGCATACATAACTCCCCAATTCTATGAGCTCTTATCTCCTCCTACACCATGCCCAGCACAACTATAGGGATTGTAAACAGTGGCTCATGCATTAAACACAACCAACAAAGACCTAGTACGCCTCGGTTCATGTTTCTTAAGACGTTCAAGCATGTTACCATTTGGAGATCTGCCAGTTTTCTTAAGCCTAACATATAAATCATTCATCCAAGACAAGAATAAACAAGTAATCAACACATAATCAATATCTAGGTTTCATTAGATCTAAGCAAACACAAAAGAGATCTAGCCTAGCGTAATGGAATTGAGACAAGAACAAGATATAGACAACCAACACATAGACATATTGATTGAATTAGAAGAACACTTATCTCAATTACAATGCAAGGTATCAAGGGTTTGGAACCCTTGAAAAACCTGTAAAAGTTGCACCAAAATCGTACTTAGGGTTTCTCCAAAACTTCTCTCTTTCTATGTGAAAAATTAGAAAACTATATATAGAAAAACAGGTCTGACGGCGTCAAGAGTAATCTTGTGACGCCGTCACCTCGCCGCCAAAACTCTCCTCGGACTGCCTAGATCTACTTCTGACGCCGTCAAGACTTAGACACTTCCAGGCCGTCATGACTCTTTTACTCTTGACGCCCTTCTCACGTGACGCCGTCAAAACTCTACTGGGTCGTCATGGAAATTAATGAGATTTGCTCTTGACGCCGTCAAGGATTTGCTCTTGACGCCGTCACCTACTGCTCTTGACTTCCTTTTCCAGATTTCTCTCCCAAAGTACCTAAAATCACAAAAGGAACGATTTAGGGCAATATTTGATCAAATAAATTCGAATTCGGGCTTAAATGACCCCCTAAAAATGGATCATTTTTCGCCTCATCATATACCCTTACACTTGAGATTTGCTTGTCCTCAAGCAAATGCGCTTTTATTCTAATCAAAATACAAGTTAGGGGTCATTTAACACTAATATAAAAGTAATTACAACAAATAATCGTTCCACTAAAGACCAATAGACAAGCATGGAGGTCATACACAAGCACCTCACAATTAGTGTTTAGATACTCACATCTCTCGGGTGTAATAAAGTATAAATTACAATATGGAAACGGAAGATATCTCTCTCTACCTGTCATAGCAAAATAGATTACCATAGGCTTGGGAAAGGATCAAACCTCCACCACATGGCGTAAGCACCTAGGATAAACTATCAAAGAGGTCTTTTAAAGGGTTGTAACGTTAGGTGTAGGGATATGAAATACACGGTTTTGTTGGATAAAGGAAGTTTTACTGGTGGCGAGTTAACAATCTTAGTTAATTACATGTACAATGTGGCATTGCTAAGCCAAGACTAGACTCGACTTAAGCTAATAAATGAAAAATAACAAAAACATAAAATAAACATAGAATGAAAAGGGATGGTAGTCCGTATGTTTTTTTCTCTTTTTCCTTTTTCTATTTTATTTTTACCTTTTTTTTCTTGATTTTTTCGATTTTTTTTTTTTTTTTTTTTTTTTTTTTTTTTTTTTGCATACACTCTTACCCTACCATCCAAAATAATACATCATAGGGAATGAACATTTCCCTTACACTTGAATCTTTACATACTTTATATTTAAACTAATCTAATGACTCGAATTAAGAAAATTAAAACACTTGGAGCACTTTTAAGATTAACGTACCTATGGGGGTAATAAGTGATGTTCTTCCCCATTACTCCATAAAATAAGTACTTACCCATGAGTCCCAATCGTCCCAAAACAATATGTACAAGGATATGACTCGACTTAGCAACCATGTAATCAATTAGATAGTTAACTTAGGGTTTAACAAATAACAATAATGCACTAAAAATGAGCGCATACACGGAAGGCTAAGGCGATTTGGTTGTACATTTAAGTGGGGTGTAACAAATTCTTCCTTTAAGTAAAATGCTTAAAGTTAGAAACGAAAAGATAGGCTCGGAGGGGTGTACTAGGGGTATCGTGTACTAAAAATGAGTAAAACGCTAAGGGTGTGGGAAAAATTAGTTGACTTAACTAGCCAAGTAATATGACTTAAATGGTCAAGTAATTATAATACGGGTTTAACACAAGGGTAATCCTAATGCCTCTTATCATGTAGTAAATCCTACTACACGAATGTAGTCTCACTAGCGGTTTCGGGATGCATCACTAACGCAAGTTCTAGAATCTAAATGCTACTGGTACACTCATAAGCACTAATAGTAAATGCTTTTCCTATCAAATCTAAAGGCGAACCTCACGTATTTGGGTGGAAAATTTTTCTGAATATACGGTTATGTGCTAGTCATACAATCTCCTATCCATGAGACGCTTGCTATGGCTAAAGTTTCACTCCTAAATATTGTAAAAAAATTTAAATTTGGCGCTAAAATTGCACTAACAAGTATTTCTCATAGTTTTATTACACATCTACTATTAAACAAAACAAACTCAAGCGAAAGTGCATATGTAAGGTATCATCTTTTTACCCTCCCCTTACACTTAAGATGAACATTGTCCCCAATGTTCAAATAAAGAATGTAAAAGTGAAAAAGTGAAGAGAATGAAATCAAATACTCCCCTGATTCGCTCGGTATGGATAATAAGGTGGTCAGGTTAAATCTTCCTCCAAGAAAATGAACGATCAAAGCTTCCCTTCCAGAATATAAATCATCTTCTTGTCATACATAACCTGTAAAACCTGACAAAAATAGACAAGACAACCTCGCGTAAAATCGGCGGCAACCTATATAAGTTTCTAAATCCTAGAAAACAAGATAAGATATAATGCTTGTGGAATGAAGTTTGCAGATCTCCTGGAGATTATAAAACTTAATAATTCACAAAAACCATAAGACTCCGTTAGAAAAACAAAACCGGTAAAATTTCCAGATTTTAACTCCTGACGCCGTCAAGAGTAAAACTCTGACGCCGTCAGAATGGACCTGCAGAAATTCTTATGTTAAGTTTCCGGAAAATTTCTGGAAAAACTTGGTCCTACTTCCTGGAAAATCCTGCAAAACTTTATTATGACTCAATACAAGCATTTGACTCTAACAAATACGAATATACATGCTCATTTAATATTGTGGAGAATCATGATCGGTTTGTTTCTTAAAAACATATTTGGGGTTTCCCCTTACACTTATCTTTTGTAAAAATACTTCTAGGTGGAGTTAAGACTAGGCCAAAACAACAAAGTAAAGTATTTCCATACTTTAATTGAGAAACATGATCAACCAACAATAAAAAATAAAGCATGCATACGGAAGCAAATAAAATCAAATAAACAAACAAACAAATAAATAAAGCTTGGGTTGCCTCCCAATAAGCGCTTGTTTTTGTTCGAGTCACGAGCCTGACTCTACCCTTAGTTAACGGAAATAGGGGAGGTTTTCCCTACACTTTGAATTAAGTGCGGGTGGAAGTAGCGATACACACCCCTAGGGTGGAAATATGTCTCGTAAGGAAAGAGTGGTGGATGAATTATATGCTCAAAGGGGTGTGCTCCTATCATCATAACCTTACCTAATTCAATCGGGTTAATGGGTGGATTAAGATTTTCTCCTAGAAAGGGATCATTTTCAATCAACTTCAAGAGATTACTAGTTGGGGATCCAGCTTGACCTAATAAACCCGGTTTAAACCCATAATGTTTCTTATGATCAATCATGAATGGGTGATGTAAGTATGTAAGGTCATGTTCCACTCCTATATTGGCTTTCTCTCTACAAGGCTTAGAGTCCACTACTTTTATCCTAAGACTACCCGGACTATATGGTTTGATGGGTGGATCGGGACCTATTTCAATTCCTAAATTTTCATCCAAGGATGGAAGATTAGGTAACGTTTTTGGTTGAGGCTCTGGTTCATCAAAACTAGGAACTTCCCTAGAACTAAGAATTAGGTTATCACTAGAAGTATTCAAACCTATATCCTCTAGTGGTTTTTGGTACAAGGGCTCTACCTCTATTGGGGCTCCTATAGTCTCTTCTACATCTTTCGGGTAAGTCACGGGTGGTGTGTATTCCTCAAATGATGATGGGAGTTGTGGGGTACTTTGTAGGTTTTTGTTATTTACCTCATTCTTCCTTATCTCAATATCATCTATATCCTCATCACGTGTTTTTGTAGAATCTAACCTAAACATGTTCCTAAGTATCTCAAATCCTTCTCTAGCCTTTTCAAGTTCTAAGTCTGATTCATAAGAACCTTCCTCAATAACTTGATTACATTGTTCAATTTGCCTAAAGGATTCATCTTTTTGCTCAATATGATCATGTTCGGCTAAATCCTCCTTAGTTGTTTCCTCAAGTTGTGATCTATACAAACCCATCAATTCATTGAACTCATGGTTCACTGTTAGGAGGCTTTCCTTAAAATTTTTCCAAAGGGTCTTACTAAAAGGAATTGATCCTAACAATGATTGTTTAATATAGGCCACACATGCGCATAACTCATCAAACCTATGAAACTTTACACTCATCTCTTCTTGTATATATCTAAGATCACTTAAAAATTCATTGGAACAACAGGAAGCAAATCTATCCGAGTAAACTAATTGTTCCTCTATTGTTAATGATCTAAATGGAATCTCATCCGCCATGAAGAAAAATGAAAATGGTTTTACAAACAAAGGGCACAAAGAAAAAGATAGACTAAAGGAGACCTAAAAATAAAAATAAAATCTTACTAGAAAGGAATCTAGCAAGTAGACCTAATAAAAAGAAATTCTAACCTAGACAATAACTATTTCCCCGGGCTGCGGCGCCAAAAACTTGATGCGTGGGAATCGCAACAGGCTTTACCTCTCGAGGAATCTCGAGAAGCTTACAACCCCCACCAGGCAGTGTACCTGATCGTTGTAGTATAGTATAGTGACAAGTACCGGGGGATTGATCGTTCAGCTTAGGAATAGTGTCGCTAGGATTAGAAAGCCTAAATACTAGTTCTAAAGGTGAGGGATGATTATTTTTGTGTTTTTATATTTTTTAGAAAGCAAGTAAAAATCTCGGGGTTTGAAAGAGTGGGCAGAATTAGTTGCTATTCAACTAACCCAAAACTAAGATGCAATCAAAATAAAATACTAAAAATGAAAGTAAACTAATTTATACTAAGGTTGTGAGCAGTAATTGGAGAAAATGTGTTTACTTAGATTTTACTATTCCCTAGATATCTTTTACACGTTAATTACTTGTTATAATTGCATGGATGACGGATCGTATTCCTTAATACCATTCATGGGGTGGCATACATAACTCCCCAATTCTATGAGCTCTTATCTCCTCCTACACCATGCCCAGCACAACTATAGGGATTGTAAACAGTGGCTCATGCATTAAATACAACCAATAAAGACCTAGTACGCCTCGGTTCATGTTTCTTAAGATGTTCAAGCATGTTACCATTTGGAGATCTGCCAGTTTTCTTAAGCCTAACATATAAATCATTCATCCAAGACAAGAATAAACAAGTAATCAACACATAATCAATATCTAGGTTTCATTAGATCTAAGCAAACACAAAAAAGATCTAGCCTAGCATAATGGAATTGAGACAAGAACAAGATATAGACAACCAACACATAGACATATTGATTGAATTAGAAGAACACTTATCTCAATTACAATGCAAGGTATCAAGGGTTTGGAACCCTTGAAAAACCTGTAAAAGTTGCACCAAAATCGTACTTAGGGTTTCTCCAAAACTTCTCTCTTTCTATGTGAAAAATTAGAAAACTATATATAGAAAAACAGGTCTGACGGCGTCAAGAGTAATCTTGTGACGCCGTCACCTTGCCGCCAAAACTCTCCTCGGACTGCCTAGATCTACTTTTGACGCCGTCAAGACTTAGACACTTCCAGGCCGTCATGACTCTTTTACTCTTGACGCCCTTCTCACGTGACGCCGTCAAAAATCTACTGGGTCGTCATGGAAATTCATGAGATTTGCTCTTGACGCCGTCAAGGATTTGCTCTTGACGCCGTCTCCTACTGTTCCCAGCATGGAAAATTAAGACTTTGGCGTTTTCTTCACTTTTATGCTCCAAAAACGTCCGAATTGCTTCCTTTTTCCAGATTTCTCTCCCAAAGTACCTAAAATCACAAAAGGAACGATTTAGGGCAATATTTGATCAAATAAATTCGAATTCGGGCTTAAATGACCCCCTAAAAACGGATCGTTTTTTGCCTCATCAGAGACCTGATTGGTAGATAATTGTAAGAGTTTAATTTGATTTGTCAATTATATACTTCATAATGGCTTGTGTACGCATTACAGTACTCAACCCGAACTTGTAAAGAAAGGACCCTGAGGTACGCATCAATGCCTCAATCCTAAATATAAGGAGCGAAGGCTTCTTACTTTTGAGTAGAATTAATCAAATGTTTATGAACTTTTTTTTTCATAATTCTGCTCAAAAGGACAAGTATTTCACCTCAATAAGACCTAATCACTTATTGAGGGGGAGCACTTGTCAAAACAAAATACTTTGCTCTAAATCATAAGTTCTTGGTGAATCTCCCCGTAAGACTCAAAAGGCATATTTTAATCTAAAATTTGTCAAAAACATCATCTTATATGCTATTTTTGAGGGGGAGAAAATGAAAAAGTGATTAAAATATACGAAGTCAAAGCTTAAAAGTTGTATCATGTGCGAGCTAGACTCAGTATTGACCCACGAATTGACGAGACAATAAATGTCAATAATATCAAAAAGACTTATCCTCGACGGGTAATAACATCAAGTTAGTTACTAGAGCTAGTTGTCACCTAAAAGCTGACAATGTATCTCTTTAACTAACCACGTAAGCATGTCTCGAAAAGGATATGTCTTAGTAGAAATGTACCATCTCAAGAAACTTTCTGTGGACTTGACCAGGCCGGGTAATAACTTCAAGCTAGTCTAACTAGTGATGTAAACGTGTCTCGAATCGGTCTTGTTCACGGAAAGTGGATCAATTCAAAAGTGCTTGCTCCTCCCGCGTGTGCAAATTTATTAAATACTTATGAGCACATGTGCAGGGGGAGCCCTTCAAAAGTGTACACAAAACTCTCAAAGTGTTAACCAAAATTATTTGATAATCACAAACACTTTGAGAGATTTTCAATCAAAGGTTTCTTGGCTACTGTCGGAGTTATAAGGTGATTAAGATAGGAATATCCGTCCTATGATCCGCCAGAGCCGGAGGGATCTACCCAAGGACATCTCCCATAGTTAGAATTAGAAGTCCTTAGGTATGATACGGAAAAAAAAGGAGATATGAATGAAAGGGAAAGAAGGAGTTGAAGAATTAAAAAGAAAAGTAAAGAAAAGGGTGAAAAGAAATAGCCCTCCATATGTTCAACCTTAGGGCAGACACTGGGTTCAATACGTATGCTACTGGCTGTTGCACAAGACAACACCGGTATTGAAGATTAAGTCGTCATGGACCCAGTGACGCAATGCACTAAACCTTCTTAACCACTCAAGTTCTCTTAAAAGAACTTGTTTCATTCTCACGGGGAACCAACATAATCTATCGACCTATCTCTTAGAGAGGATTGATATTGAAGCAGGAGACCCCTCCCTAGTCTCCGCATAGGAAACCTAGGAGTGCACTTATAGAGTCTAGAGCCTTGAGATACATCAAAGATCTCTTAGGAACACTTAGTATTTCCACAACTGGTGTTCTATATCAATGGACACCAGCTGTAAACTATCGAGTCCTTCGCAGATCTTAGCAATCTGCCGAGAACGTTTATGAGAGGAGTACTTATGTATTTCTTAATGATTGAATGGAAATCCTGCCAGGGTCAACATCAAACAGCCCTGACAGCAGGTCACTTCGGTAACCCCACAAGGGTTACGCTTAGTGTTTGCGGTGGTTCCATAGCGGTCTATAGTCGTGGAGTGATCCCCAGCGACTCACCCAGTCATTGAGCTACTTAGTAGGTCTCGTAAGCTCCTTCGGGAGTATCTGATATAGGAACGGCCAGGATAAGGATTAGAGGGAGTCTTTACAATATGCTGTTGATGAACTCTAATTCCTTATCCGTAAGTACCGGTTGTTTTATTGCTAACTGTTTACTCGCAGGTAACTCACTTCCACGATGGTAGATTCCAACATGCTCATACATACATCTTGAAGTCAAAGAAAGCTCCCCAAAGATCTTAACACCACAAAGTTCAAAGAATGATTCTACGTCAATAAAGAAGAATCTACAAAGTTTAAAGACTAAAGATCTCATAGTATGAAAAGGAACTTCGTGCATGTCAAAGTCCGAAGATGTATGAGTATGTTGGAATGGCGTTCAACCACCACAGACGCAGGAGTGACGAATGGCAGACTACTTCGTGATACAATCACTACATCATCACCAAAGAACAAAGACAAAGAGCAAAGTACATTCATTATCATTCAACCATTTTGAAGACGTCTAGAGTTTTACATGTCACAAGTCAATGACAAAGATGAAGACGTCAAGCAACCGTGATGACCGACCCTTAGGGGGAGATTGTTGGGATCATACTTTTGTATTTAAGTCAAGTCTCGGTCATTACCTTTTGTAATAGGTTGCTTAGTTATCTATTCTACTTAGTTTATGTTACTAGGCTTAAGAATGTAAGTCCATGGGCCTTAAAGCCCACGTCTAAATGAAAGGATGGAGGAAGGGAGTGTTGCCCTACTCCTCCTCCTATAAATACTAAGCTTATGTAACATCTTTATTTGTTGGTTATTTGATTATCTTAAGGAAACTCTTGCTCTTTCACTTTTCATATTGTCTCATAATCAACCATCTCTCATTCTCATCTTATTTCTTTCTACATCATACTTGTGTTTACATAAATGGTGACCTAACAGCCCTTGTCTTTTCCAAAATTTTACACTTTTTACCCTAACGGCGTTAGCGTTACACCGTTAGTCCAAAATTAAATATATTTACGTTTTACGTCCAAAACTTTATAATTCTTACACTTTTCACCCAAAAGTTTAAAAAATCAGTTTTTCATCCTTAAGTTTGGGAAATGACAGTTTTCACCCCAACTTTGTAAAATTGACACTTTTGACTCGAATTTTATAAAATTTGCAAATTAAGTCCAAAATTCACCAATTTCAAAACTTAGTGTTTTTATTTCTTAATTAGTTTAAAAATAGCTTATTTAACTTTTCCTAACAGCTTATTTGTCAAAAAGCTTATTTTATAGCTTATGGGCTTTTAACGAAATAACTTAAGGCCCGTTAAGCTTTTTAAATCTAATGGGCCTACGAGGGTTTTGGGCTAACAATAGGACTATAAAAACGTTACTAAACCGCTTATTGCAACAGCTTATACGATCGGCTTATTTTTGGCTGATTGGGCTTCAAGGGCCCAATCGATAGTTATTAGTTTTCAAAACTAGGTTCAAGTCGATTTGCTTTGTGACTTTTATAGGTTCAAAACGCGATTTTTCATTACAAAGTTTTTATACGAAAATGATTGTTTGTCAGGGGGTCTATTAGTTTGTGAAATAAAATAGTATGCTCGTTAAGTAGATTTTAAAGATATACGTTCGTTTTGGGCTCACATGAAACGAGTTTTTATAAGTAAAAAGACTTAGAAAATTTTTTAAAAGGTTTCTCGACTTATTATCATACGTTAGAAAGGTATTCCAAAATAGTTTGTACGTAGCTTTTTAGTTTCAAAACTTTATATAACTTGATTGTTAAGGTGGAAAATATATAGACGAAGGTAAAATATGTATGTGTCGTTTATTAAATTTACGAGTAATAAGGTGCATTCGTTTGTGTTGTGTACGAAAAATAATACAAATGTACGTGTAAAGAAATATTGAAAAGGGTCGTACAGGACTTACTACACCAAAATGGTGGGGTAAAACGAGATGTAGAGTCGAGGAGAGTGTAGAATGAGTGTGTAACCTGAGTGTAGACTCGACCAAGGTTCCAAGTGTTTCGACCCAAGAACTAGACTAAGGACTTAATATTTTTGGTGAGTTTTTGATTTGCATGAAAGTGAAAAACGAAGTATGATTGCTGGCGTTTATATATGGTACCTAGTGTATCCTAGTGACTAAAACTTAATGAGATGGGATTGTTACGTGCATTCAAAAGTCATGAAGTGTAAGAAGTAACATGCTACTCAAAGTTTTTGGTTCTTGTGTGTCGACATGCCTCATTTTCAAAAGAAACATGGGTTTTGGATTTTTAAAATGAAATGGTACTTGCGAAATAGGTTTTAAAAATGGTGTAGTACTTTCCTAGGTGTATAAAATATGAAAGTGTGTGTGCATGAAAAGAGGAGGTACTAGCTTGTTTGAATAATACATGTCGACCACCATTTGGTTTTGTAAACCGATTTGTAAATCGTGTGAGACTTTGTGACAATCGATCAAATGCAACATTTAAACATTAGTTAGTATTAGAAATAGTTTTAGGACCTTATAGAAACAAACGTGGTTCAAAATGGTTGAGTTTTGGATTAGTTGAAGTTTTATGAAATCGTTTTTGGACACAATACTTTGCCTCGTAAAAAGGTAGCTAGACTTGATGTGATAAACTAAAAATCGACACACTCAATGTTGGCTAGGGGAGGAACGAGTATGCGTAAAAATAAGTGTGTGTCGTGTGTATGATTTGGGCGTACGAGGCTCGTTTCTTGCTTGTCTTAGTCGAATGGTTTGAAAATAAAAAGAAAGGGAAATGGGCCTAAAAGGATTGGGCCGTGAATAGTAACAGGCCAGAAATTATTTTGGGCTTAGAGTGAAGTTAAGGGTCCGATTAAGTATAATTAAGATTAGTAAAAATAATAATTGTGATTAGTGATAGGTTTAGTAATTATTTTGTGAGACGTTTATGTGAGTCCGGACGTTGTCGAACGCGTTTTGTTAAAATATGTTACGTAAGTTCGTATGTGGTAAAAGTTTAATATTCTCGCGATTTTTAGACTATAGTGGTACATGTGTGAGCATCGTTCCGAGGAAAAAGGATTATAAGTATCGTAGTGATTTCGAGTAACATAGCATATTTAATAAAAATATTGTTATTGGTAAAAACTTTATTAATTGACGTAATGATATATTAGTCTTTGATTAACTTTTACTATTCATAGGGAAAATTACGGGAGATTATAGTGGAGGAGACAAGTGGGTGTTTATGTAGTCATTTATGGATGAAGTGGATGGTATGGAAGAAGTGGAGGTTCCATTTGTTGATGGTGTTTTGGAAGGTGCATTTGGTGCACTAGGAGATGAGCATTGAGGTGGTGGTGATGGAGTGGTGTTGTCTTCATTTGTGAGATCAATGAAGAGTTTTTTTGGTGGAATAATGACAAGTTTTTGTTTCTTGGCATTGTTTTAGTAGGTGTTTCTTGGTGATGACATCATGAAAGGATGAGGTTTGATGAAGGTTGAGGATGATGGAATGTGAATTAAACATGCATGGGGATTATATAGTATGAAAACATGTTTAGAAATGAAATTAATTTGAAAATAGATGGTTAGATACCAAAAGCAGTTTAGATTTAAAGGGAAATGGTAGCTGAGACTAGCAAAAGAAGTCACAAGATGCAAAATAAAACAATAAATATTATTGTATGGGTGGCCGGTCCCCTTAAATTCATGGGGGCCGCCCATCTAATGACCCAGAAATCAAAAATTTTCAAAATTTTTCTGGAAAAACGTTATATTCTGTTTTGTTTTTGCAGCAAGCTCTATTTGGACATTTCACATTGGTTTTAGTCTATTAGAAAGCATACATGTTATATATATATATATATATATATATATATATATATATATATATATATATATATATATATATATACATAAACTAATCATGCAAGCATATATATAGATTAATTGATAAAACATGCAATCATAAGCATATATTAGACATAATTAAGCAAGCTATCATCCTAATCAAATATCCAAACAATTATCTAAGAGAATGACAAGTATTTCCGAATATAAGTCGGACAAGTAGCACATAAATATCCATGATCAAAAGTCACAAAAATAAATATTGTTCAACAATCATAAGCTAATCTCCATCATCTCCTTTTCTTCCCGAAGATACCCTTCAACGTATTCCCGATGGATTTGAAGCCACCTCTAACTTCTTCATGCAAACTCTTTTGTCGTCTTAGCACCTCGGTTGTTCGTTCATGAAGTACTTCGTCGGTTTGATTGCTAGGAGATGGGGTTGTATACTCGGGATAGTCGAGATCCTTTAGATTATCAACGAACTCGAAGAACGAAGGGGTACTAGCACCATGGGTGTTTTCCTCCTCATCGTCATCGTCTTGTCGAGAAGCTGAACCGTGAAAGCTATGACGACGAGATTTTCCCTTGTCACTTCTAGTTCGTCGAGTTTGATTTACAGCGAGAGGACGTAAGGTGGGATAGATGGACTCGTAGATGCTATTGTCAAGATCGGGGTAGAACTCGATAACATGACGATAGAGACGAGTTAGAAACATTCCATATGGAAGATTGGCTTTGGGAGTTTTTCTAGCACACTCAATCCGTTTGATAAAGAAGTAGGCCAAATTGTATGGTTTTCAACAGCGATAAAATACAACATGTGAGCAAGGCACACCGGGAGATGGTCCCGGTGACCTCCGGTACCGAACGCATTCTCACAAATGAGTTCTTCCCAAGGCTTCATGTGGGGGCCTAATTCCTTGAGGAGAATTTGGTATGAATAGATTTGGACATTTTTGGATTTTATTTTTTGGGTTGTAGTGTCACGCTCTACACCAAGGACTTGGCGAATTTCGTCAGGATGAGGGATGTCGGAGAGATATGGACCAAAGGTTGGTCGACAACGATGTAGAGATTCGAGTTTCCACTCGTTTGTGAAAACGGCTTGACCTCTAAAAGGAATTTGGAGGATTTGACCGAATTGGTGGAGAGTTAAGGTGATAAATTCAATTTGGATCATGAAGGAGATGGTGATGGCACCAAGATCATTGGTTTGAACCGCGACTTGGCTATAGAAATCAACTATGAAACGAGGAAGGATGGTTTCATTGATTTCAAAGAGGCAATTGAAGTTGATGCTTGTAAACAAGCGATCAATGTAGTCGGATTGAGCATAAGCTAGATCTACTACACGTCCTTCATGAACGTTTCTATCTTCAATTTGACGATATATACGTCCAATGGAAGGAGATGTAGTAGGGATTTGGGAAACTTTAGGAATATAGTTTTTAGTGAGGGAAAGATCTTTGGTAGTCACTTTTGGCATTTTCACCTTTTGTCTTCAATGCGTTTTTCTTCAAAGTCTTCGAGGAATTGTACGAACTAGAGGTGACAACTAAAATTTCCAAGTTTGAATGGCGAATATTCTACGTTGGTCCCCATTGTCTCATTTGACCAAAGTTATTTGATCCGAACATGTTTAACATTTGGCTAGGATGCATGAAGGGTGGTAGTATTCCCCAAGGATTGTATCTTTGTTGATAATTCCACATTTGATTACTAGTGTTATTATAGTTTTGCTTATTTTGGTTTCTTCTTAGTTGAGGTGTTTTAGACCTAGGATGAAAGTTATTTGGTTTTCTAGGTGGTGGAGTTTTAGATCTTGTCTTAGGTTTAGAGGATCCTACTTCGGTTTTTAAAGACGGTTTATAAAAAATTTTTACTTCTTCATTGGTTGCAAGAGGTATTTTCTATCATTAATAAGTATATACTTAGGATCAGATTTTAGAGGTTTTAGTTCTTTAAGTTCACTTTCAAATTTGACATTTTTGATTTCTCTTGTTGAAGCTTTGGTTGAGTTAAATCCTAAACCGGTTTTATCTCCGGATACTCTTTGAATACTTATTATTTTACTAAGTGATTGACTACTATTTTCAAATTTATCAAGTTTGCGAATTTCTTCCCTGAGTATTTTGTTTTCACCTTTAAGCTCTTGACATGATTTACATTCTTCAAAAATCTCCTTACCTTTTTCAAGTTGATGTATTTTAATTTTTAGTTCTAGTACTTCATTTTCCAATTGGTTGTTTATGTATTTTAGTGATTTGTTTTTAGTCATTACTTGTTGTCCTAGTTTGCATAATCTATTATATTCACTATCTAAATCTTTTTCATCTAATGATAAATTTTCATCACTAAAGTATTCGGTTTCGGGACGTACCTCACTTGATGTCTTAGCCATGAGACACTTTTCTTTCATTGTCGTTTCTTTCTCATCTTCATCGCTATCACTCCAAGCACCTCCAACAAATGCTCTTTGATTTTGATCTGTTGTCATCATTGGGCATTTTCCAATGAAATGATTTGGATCACCACACTTGAAACATTTCCTTTCATTCTTGTTATTCTTGCCATCCTTACTCTTTTGAAATGCTTTCCTTTCATCATGTGGTTGCCTTACGAATCTTCCTCGCCTTTTAAAGAATTTCTTGAAATCTCTTACGGCCATGGCATATTCTTCGTCATCACTTTCGGAAGATGAGCTATCTTCGTTGTTGGATTCCTTTCTAGCTTTCAAGGCGATTGACTTGCTTTGCTCTCGTTTTCCTTTGACCATTTTGGAGTCCTTCTTTATAATTGCTTCGTAGACTTTCAAATTTCCAATTAATTCATCAAGTTGCAACGTTGAAAAATTCTTTGATTCTTCAATAGCCGTCACTTTAGCTCGCCATTTTGGGTGAAGAGCCCTAAGAAACTCCTAACAAAATTCTTACTAGAAAAATTCTCATCAAGTGCTTTTAAACTTGTGATGATAGTGTTAAATCTAGCGAAAGCATTATCAATTAATTCCTCTTCCGGAATCATGAATTGCTCATATTGTTGAACAAGTAGATCTATTTTACTATCTTTGACTTGATTATTACCTTGGTGAGTTATTAATAAAGAGCTCCAAATTTCTTTTGCGGTTTCTGATGCGTAGGGATTGCACCAGGCTTTACCTCTCGAAGGATCTCGAGAAGCTTACAACCCCCACCAGGCAGTGTACCTGATCGAAGTAGTATAGTATAATGACAAGTACCGGGGGATTGATCGTTTAGCTAGGAATAGTATCGCTAGGATTAGAAAACCTAAAGACTAGGTCTAAAGATGATGGATGATTCTTTTTGTATTTTTATATTTTTATGAAAGCAATTAAAAATCTCGGGTTTGAAGGAGTTGGGCGGAATTTGTTGCTAGTCAACTAACCCAAATACTAAAGATGCAATCAAAATAAAAAACTAAAAATGAAAATAAACTAAATTAAACTAGTGGTGTGAGCAATATATGGGAGAATTGTGTTTACTTAGATTTCACTATTCCCTAGATATCTTTTACATGTTATAGTTGCATGGATGACGGGTTGTATTCCTTAATACCATTCATGGGGTGGCGTACTTACTTCCCCAATCCTATAAGCGCCTACTTCACTCCTATGTCGAGCCGGCTAGGAAGCTCCTAACATGGGATCATTAGAATTTGCTCATGCATTAAATACAACCAATTAATACACATCGGTTCATGTTTCCTAAGACATTCAAGCATGTTACACAATGGAGATCTGCCAATTTTCTTAAGCCTAACATTGAAATCATTCATCCATTACAACTATAAACAAGTAATCAACATATAATTAACATCTAGGTTTCATTACATCTAAGCAAACACATGATAGATCTAGCCTAGCATGTTGAATTCAAGACAAGCATAAGATATATTCAAACAACACATAGACATATTGATTGAATTGAAAGAGGACTTATCTTAATTGAACATGAAAGGTTTCAAGGGGTGAAAACCCTTGAAAATACTGTTAAATACGACCTAGGGTTTCTCATGTTCGGCCCTATATTCTCCACACAAGTTCCTCTTTAATGAATGAAAAATAAAAAGGTATATATAGTTTTTCTGGGGTGACGGCGTCAAGAACAAATGTTTGACGCCGTCATCTCGCCGCTAAATAATTTCTCGGACTGCCTAGATCTGGGTTTGACGCCGTCATGTATACTCCTTATGCAGGCCGTCACCAAAAATACTCTTGACGCCCTTCTCTTGATGCCTTCAGGTTTTCACTGGGTCGTCACGGATTTTACTCCTGACGCCGTCACATTTTTCCTCTTGACGCCGTCAGGTATTGTTCTCAGCATGGAAAATTAAGTCTTTGCCGTTTTCTTCACTTTTATGCTCCAAAAACGTCCAAAATGCTTCCTTTTCCAGAATTCACTCCCAAAGTACCTAAAATCACAAAAGGAACGATTTAGGGCGGTATTTGATAAAATAGATTCAATTCCGGGCTTAAATGACCCCCTAAAAGTGGTTCATTTTTCGCCTCATCATATACCCTTACACTTGAGATTTGCTTGTCCTCAAGCAAATGCACTTTTATTCTAATCAAAATACAAGTTAGGGGTTATTTAACACTAATATAAAAGTAATTACAACAAATAATCATTCCACTAAAGACCAAAGACAAGCACGGAGGTCATACACTAGCACCTCACAAATAGTGTTTAGATACTCACATCTCTCGGGTGTAATAAAGTAATATCACAATATGGAAACGGAAAATATCTCTCACTACCTGTCATAGCAAAATAGATTACCATAGGCTTGGGAAAGGATCAAACCTCCACCACATGGTGTAAGCACCTAGGATAAACTATCAAAGAGGTCTTTTTAAAGGGTTGTAACGTTAGGTGTAGGGATATGGAATACACTGTTTTGTTGGATATAGGCAGTCTTTACTGGTGGCGAGTTAACAACCTTGGTTAATTACATATACAATATGGCGTTGCTAAGCCAAGACTAGACTCGACTTAAGCTAACAAATGAAAAATAACAAAAACATAAAATGAACATAGAATGAAAAGGGATGGTAGTCCGTATGTTTTTCTCTTTTCTTTTTCTTGTTTTCTATTTTTTTTTTTTTTTTGCATACACTCTTACCCTACCATCCAAAATAATACATCATAGAGAATGAACATTCCCCTTACACTTGAATTTTTACATACTTTACAATAAACTACTCTAATGACTCGAATTAAGGTAATCAAAACACTTGGAGTACTTTTAAGATTAACGCACATATGGGGGTAATAATATGATGTTCTTCCCCATTACTCCATAACATTAGCACTTTACCCATGAGTCCCAATCGTCCCAAAACAATATGTACAAGGATATGACTCGACTTAGCAACCATGTAATCAATTAGATAATTAACTAAGGGTTTAAACAAATAACAATAATGCACTAAAGATGAGTGCATACACGGAAGGCTAAGGCGATTTGGTTGTACATTTATGTGGGTTGTAACAAATTCTTCTTTAAGTAAGATGCTTAAAGTTAGAAATGAAAAGATAGGCTCGGAGGGGTGTACTAGGGGTTTCGCGTACTAAAAATGAGTACAACGCTAAGGTGTGGGGAAAATTAGTTGACTTAACTAGCCAAGTAATATGACTTAAATGGTCAAGTAATTATGATACGGGTTTAACACAAGGGTGATCCTAATGCCTCTTATCATGTAGTAAATCCTACTACACGAATGTAGTCTAACTAGCGGTCTCGGGATGCATCACTAATGCAAGTTCTAGAATCTAAATGCTACCGGTACACTCATAAGCACTAATAGTAAATGCTTTTCCTATCAAATCTAAAGGCGAACCTCACATATTTGGGTGGAAAATTTTTCTGAATGGTACGGTTTTGTGCTAGTCATACAATCTCCTATCCATGAGACGCTTGCTATGGCTAAAGTTTCACTCCTAAATGTTGTAAAAAAAAATTTAAATTTGGCGCTAAAATTGCACTAACAAGTATTTCTCATAGTTTTATTACACATCTACCATCAAACAAACAAACTCAAGCGAAAGTGTATTTGTAAGGTATCATCATTTTACCCTCCCCTTACACTTAGGATGAACATTGTCCCCAATGTTCAAGTAAAGAATGTAAAAGTGAAATAAGTAAAAAGAATGAAATCAAATACTCCCCTGATTCGCTCGGTCTGGATAATAAGGTGGCCAGGTTAGATCTTCCTCCAAGAAAATGAACAATCAAAGCTTCCTTTCCAGAATATAAATCATCTTCTTGTCATACATAACCTGTAAAACCTGAGAAAACAGACAAGGCAACCTCGCATAAAATCGGCGGCAATCTATATATGCTAACATATCCTAGAAAACAAAATAAGATATAATGCTTGTGGAATGATGTTTGCAGATTTCCTGGAGATAATATAACTAATGATTCAACAAAAATTTTAAGACTCCGTTAGAAAAACAAAACTGGTAAAATTTCCAGAATTTTACACGTGACGCCGTCAAGAGGAAACTCATGACGCCGTCAAAAGTGACCTGCAGAAATTCTTATGTTAAGTTTCTGGAAAATTTCTGGAAAAACTTCGTCCTACTTCCTGGAAAATCCTGCAAAACATCATTATGACTCGATACAAGCGTTTGACTCTAACAAATACGAATATACATGTTCACTTAATATTGTGGAGAATCATGATCGGTTTTTGTTTCTTAAAAACATATTTGGGGTTTCCCCTTACACTTATCTTATGCGAAATACCTTTGGATGAAGTTAAGACTAAGCCAAACAACAAAATAAAGTATTTTCACCTTTTAATTTTGAAACATGATCTACCAACAATAAAAATAAAGCATGCATACGGAAGCAAATAACAATCAAACAAAATAAAATCACACAAAACATGGGTTGCCTCCCAAGAAGCGCTTTTCTTTATTTATGAGTCTTGTAGCTAGACTCGAGGTCATGGGTTACTACGTGACATGGGTGAGTTCCTCATTGAGGACATCTTTAGGATCAAACTTAGGTTTTAACTTCCTATCGGTTTTCTTAGTACGGTATGACCTTTCAAACTTCTCTCTATCCGAATCATACAAAATCATCTTCATATGCCATGATCCATCACCTTCCTTAGGTGGCTTGTCCCACCTCTATTTACACTTATCTCCTTCTCTTTTCCACTTGTTCATCTCTATATTAATAGGCATTATGCTTAAGAACTCAATCATCTTCCTAAAGACTAAGGGGTCCTCAAAAGGATCTAGCTCTTCATCCCTAGCTATGAGTTGTTCCACCGAATGTGTCTTATCGATGAAATATTTTTCTAGATAGAATGGGTGTTGAGGTCCTATAAAGTTCCTTTCTATCCAAGGTCCATATCTAGATGGTCTCCTATTCATCTCTACCCAATGTGGTGTCGGTTCATCCTCACAATCGTAGCTATGTTTCTTAACATCATATACCGACCAAGTATCGCCTTCACCTACCGCTATCTTAGACTCCTTACAATCTATCATGGCACTAGCGGTTGCTAAGAATCCTCTTTCTACCAATAGTGGGCATGTAGTATCACTAACCATGTCTAGGACGTGAAAATCCGCTAAGATAGTTAACTTCCCTACGTGAACAACTACATCCTTAATCATTCCAAACGGGTTGGCAATACTCCCATCCGCTAGACCAATCAATACCTTCGCCTCCTCTAACTTCCCTAGCTTGAGAGTGGTGAAAAGGGATAAGGGAATCAAGTTGAGGCTTGACCCTAAATCGGCTAGTGTGTCGAAAGCTTCGGATCTTCCTATCTTACAAGGTAAAACAAATATGCCCGGATCATCAAGCTTTTTAGGCAACTTGTTTTAAACGAAGGCGGTCCCATTTTTACCTAGTTTAAACTTCTCATACTTTTCTAGGAGGGCACTATAGTAGGGAGCACGGGCTAAGACATCAATGACGGGACATTCAATGTGAAGCTCCTTGAATTCATCGTCAAGGTCTTGCGTAGGAGGTGTTTCAACTATGCTTTTGACCGGTTTTATATCAGGTGTTTTATTTGATTGGTCCTTTTGAAGCATTTGGTTTTGCTTGAAACACGTGCTCGTTGATTTAACCGAGTAGTATTGCGGACAAGAAGTGGGTGACGAAACTGATGATATGGAATTAATGTTTAGTTTTGGGTTCTTGACCGTGTCGCTTGGGAGTGCTCCCATTTCTCGGTCATTGAGAACTTTCAACAATGTGTCAATTTTGGTGGTCATCTCGCTTTGCTTTTGTTTGAAATCGGCTTCAAACTTAGATATGCGAGCTTCTTGAGATGCCATAAACATGGACATCAATCCTTTAAGATTGTTGGTACTACCATAGTTGTTAGAAGGATTGTTGTTGAAAGTACGGTTGGAGGGTGGACCGTTTGGTTGGTAACGATTAGGCGGATTGGAAGAATTGGCTTGGTTTTGTTTCCACCTAAGGTTTGGGTGATTTTTCCAAGAAGGGTTGTAGGAATCACCATAAGGGTTTGGCTCGGGTTTGAAAGTGTACCACTTATATCCCACTTTGTTGGTACGCGAGGATGCATAGTCCGCAAAAGCTGTTCCGGGGAGTTCCACACAATCACGAGTGTCATGGGGACCACTACATAATTCGCATGAAGAAGTGATTTTGTTCACTTGGCTTGAAGGCTTAGGAGCTTCATAAGATTTCATGAGAAACTTGACTTGGTCTTCAAGTTTCATGATCCTACGGTCGGGAGTGCTAGAATTGTTCGAAGGCAAAGATATTGCCTTGACCGTTTTGTTCAAATCACGGGGATCATTCCAACTTTCGTTGTCATAGAGAGCAAGATCTTCTATAAGTTCCCATGATTCTTCTGCACTTAGATCACGTAGCTTACCACCGGCCGATTGATCAATGGCTCGCCTTGTTGATAGATCGATATGGTCATAAAAAATTTGGACTTGGAGCCAAAGATCTATGCCATGATGAGGGACTTTTTGGAGTAAGTCCTTGAATCGAGTCCATGCTTCATATAGAGTTTCATTTTGAGGTTGTTGGAACATCAAGATGTTATTTCTGAGCTTGGTAGTTCTCCCCGGTGGGAAAAATTGAGCAAGGAAACGAGTGGTGAGATCATCTCATGTGGTGATGGATCCCGCGGGTAATCGTTCAAGCCATTGACTAGCTTGATCACGTAGAGAGACTTGGAATAGGTGTAATCGGGTTGACTCTCTAGTTATAACATCAAGGTCTATAGAATCTACGATTTTAAGGAAATCCTTGAGATGTTGATTTGGATCTTCGGAACGAATTCCATGGAATGCACATCCGCTTTGCACCAAACGGATGGTGTCGGATCGCAAGGGAGATACATTTGCTCCAGTGAGCTCAATAGTGTTTCGATAGCCTTGGTGGCTAGGTCGGGAGTACTCTCTTAGGGTTCGGGGCCTAAGAGGTTGGTTAGCTAGTGGTGGGTTTTGTGGATGGTCTTGTTGTGGTGGGATGATGGGTTCAAAGATGTTACCATCGTCCATGATGTCGGATGGTGAAGAGTTACGAACAAAAACACGAAGAAATAAGATAGACTAAAGAGAACCTAAAAATGAAAATAAAATCCTACTAGAAAGGAATCTAGCAAGTAGACTTAATAAAAAGAGATTCTAACCTAGACAATAACTATTCCCCGGCAGCGGCGCCAAAAACTTGATAGCGTAGGGATTGCACCAGGCTTTACGTCTCGAGGGATCTCGAGAAGCTTACAACCCCCACCAGGCAGTGTACCTGATCGAAGTAGTATAGTATAATGACAAGTACCGGGGGATTAATCGTTTAGCTAGGAATAGTGTCGCTAGGATTAGAAAACCTAAAGACTAGGTCTAGAGATGAGGGATGATTCTTTTTGTATTTTAATATTTTTATGAAAGCAATTAAAAATCTCGGGTTTGAAGGAGTTGGGCGGAATTAGTTGCTAGTCAACTAACCCAAATACTAAAGATGCAATCAAAATAAAATACTAAAAATGAAAATAAACTAAATTAAAGTAGTGGTGTGAGCAATATATGGGAGAATTGTGTTTACTTAGATTTCACTATTCCCTATATATCTTTTACATGTTAATTACTTGTTATAGTTGCATGGATGACGGGTTGTATTCCTTAATACAATTCATGGGGTGGCGTACTTACTTCCCCAATCCTATAAGCGCCTACTTCACTCCTATGTCGAGCCGGCTAAGAAGCTACTAACATGGGATCATTAGAATTTGCTCATGCATTAAATACAACCAATTAATACACATCGGTTCATGTTTCCTAAGACATTCAAGCATGTTACACAATTGAGATCTGCCAGTTTTCTTAAGCCTAACATTGAAATCATTCATCCATTACAACTATAAACAAGTAATCAACATATAATTAACATCTAGGTTTCATTACATCTAAGCAAACACATGATAGATCTAGCCTAGCATGTTGAAATCAAGACAAGCATAAGATATATTCAAACAACACATAGACATATTGATTGAATTGAAAGAGGACTTATCTTAATTGAACATGAAAGGTTTCAAGGGGTGAAAACCCTTGAAAATACGGTAAAATACGACCTAGGGTTTCTCAAGTTCGGCCCTAGTATTCTCCACACAAGTTCCTCTTTAATGAATGAAAAATAGAAAAGTATATATAGTTTTTCTAAGGTGGCGGCGTCAAGAACAAATGTTTGACGCCGTCATCTCGCCGCCAAATAATTTCTTGGACTGCCTAGATCTGGGTTTGACGCCGTCATGTATACTCCTTATGCAGGCCGTCACCAAAAATACTCTTGACGCCCTTCTCTTGACGCCTTCAGGTTTTCACTGGGTCGTCACGGATTTTACTCCTGATGGCGTCAAATTTTTCCTCTTGACGCCGTCAGTTACTGTTCTCAGCATGGAAAATTAAGTCTTTGCCATTTTTTTCACTTTTATGCTCCAAAAACGTCCAAAATGCTTCCTTTTCCAGAATTCACTCCCAAAGTACCTAAAATCACAAAAGGAACGATTTAGGGCAATATTTGATAAAATAGATTCAATTCCGGGCTTAAATGACCCCCTAAAAGTGGTTCATTTTTCGCCTCATCAGTTTCACACATAAAGATCCTTTCGTACACTTTACGTGGTAGCGCATTATAAATAACCATTTTTGCTTCATTATTTTTAGCAAGTTTTCTTTTTAAATCATCATTTTGTTTTTCAAAAGGTACGATTTCATCTTTCTTTGTTTCGGGGTTATTTTGAATACGTAAAAAATCACCATTGGTAATAACATGCCAAAGATCTAGATCTTTTGATTTCACATAGGTTTCAAATCGATTTTTCCAATATAAAAATCCATCACTTTCAAATAGTGGTGGTCTTTGCATAGATTGCCCTTCTAAATATTTTTTAGATTCCATAGATCGTTACAAGTTTTAAAATACAATATATTTTAAAGATCTTGCAAGACGTGGCTCTTGATACCAATTGCGGAAAACTAGAAGGGGGGTTTGAATAGTTTTACGTCTGTTTTAAAATTTATAAAAACAAGTTTGTTTTAAAACTTCGATTCTAGTTTATGTAATCTCAATACTTGCACTATATGAACAATTATATAGTAACTAACTAACTTAGCTAATATTGTATAAGTAAATAAGTAAGTAATGAAAAGAGTTGGAAAGATCAAACCACAACACTAGGATTTATAGTGGTTCAGCTACAAGGTCACCTTCCATGTTCCTACTCCACTCCCCAAGTCACCTACTCGAGAGTTTTCTTCACTATGTCAACAAACTCCCTTATGGCAGAGAAAACCTTACACACCAATGTAGACACCACAACTTCGTCACAACTTCGACACAACTTTTTCACACCAATGTACAAACCACAACTTCGCAACTGTTGTTCTTCGTCAAGACTTTCATGAGAGTTCGCTAAGGCTTTAATGAGTGTGGAACTGAATCTCTAGAAATTTACCAAAACGACTTTTATACCCCTTTAGCTCAACGTCTTTGACCTTGCTCTGCCGCAAATTCAAACACCACAAGTCAATTTTTCCTGCACACCCAACAAACACCTTAAATTATAATGAATAAGTTGTTTCTAAGGGGGTGTTTGGCACTGGGTTCTAAAAGTGATCAAGATATGAGATAATTATCTTCTACAAAACGTATTGTATATTTCACTTTAGTAGTTATAGTAACCTTACATTGGCTCTAATAGTTTGGTTCTATAAGTGCAACATGAGGTTTTTTATACTTCATGGGTTAAAATTGGTAACATGCATATGTAAAAGTTAGGTGACTAAAATGTGGCAAAGTGCAGAAGTTACCTTTAAAACATAGATTGGTTAGCGATGATTTTAGTTAGATGGGCACCAAGTAAAAAATTATATGCACCTGTTGTATCTACTGATTTCACTGGAATGCACCAACATTTCCATGAAAATGATACAATCAACGATAGCTTTAGCTATTTGTGCACCAGTAACTCATTCATTACTTACAAGAGCAGGTTATCATATTTACGTATTAGTTAACACCCATTCGGTACATTGTTAACATTGATTATTCTTTATCTTTTTTACAAACTTGTGTGTTGTACTACAAAATTGTTGTATTAAATTAAAACTCAAGCATCATACCTTAACTCTAATAGATTAAACATTGATTCGCATTATTCTCAGAAATAAAGCGATAATTAAAAGCAAATACTCTAATAGTGCAAAAGTAACAAATATATAATGGATAATCATCTTTTTCAAACAATTACGCTGAATTAAACAGTTTAATTCAAACATTCAAAAAGTTTATTTGTGTCACACCCCTAAAATACCTGTATGGCAGCGGAATGGAATACCTGGGGGTGACTGTCATAGCACCACAGTTACAGTTATATTGAACGACCTGAAGTGTCGTTTTAAAAATACATCGTTTGATTCATTCAAAATATTCAGAGTTATAAAACATAGGTCCCAAAAGAGTTGGAGAGTTTAAGTAAATAAGTTTAGTACAATCAAACGATAGTTCATAAGTGCATGAAATCAAAAATGAGACGCGTCATCCTTGATACTCAAAGAAATGACTCCATGCATGTCATGAGAAATATGTCTCAGTTACCTGAAAATACATTGCGAAAACGGTCAACAATAATGTTGGTGAATAATCATAGGTTTGTAAATTAAATCGTATGTACATAAACCACAAGTATAAAGTAAACAGACAAAAATGTCAAAATGCTACATTGTCTCTTAAACTCGTGACCCCGAAGCTAGACATAATATTGTATTGGCCCCAAAAGAGTGTTTATCAGGCACTCATATAGTTTAGACATGAAATGCATTCGTACCCGTTGGAGCAACCCAAACACGAATGGAGGCGTCACCCTCAATAGATCTATTCATTCACTCTCGCTTGGCATTATAATTAACGGTCCATGATAATAAAGGGGACTTAACTTGGTAGGAAGGCAACTTAAGCAATGTATGGAATTTAATACTTGGGCATGTACAAAAATAATTGATGCAATGTATTCTCCCCCGTGGGATTTGAAATCAAATAAGTAATTGAAAACGGGGCTATGAAAACTCACCTTAAGTGATAGTACGATGAGACGAAATGATCAGAACAACAAGGCACGTACACTAGCCGCAACCTAAATGAATGAATATGATCTACTTTAGATCATGAAATGAGGTAATGAATATTCATGCACATGATACCTATACCACTCGTAACTTGAAAATACTTGTTATCGTCAAAGTAGGAAATTTCCATACTTAGGAAAAATAAGTCCAAATAGAAGTATAGAAACTTATCGTAATATATCGTATATAAAATATTAGTGTTATATTCCTCGTCTTGAAAACCTTAAAATAACGTCTAGTAGTCGCATAAATAAACCTTGGGTCATACGTACTTTGTTAGTTAAAAATAAACTCCTTGGATAACAAATCTAGAAAATATATCATTTAGTACGTAGTTATATTATTTTCTAGTAGTGACTAAATATATATATAGTTTTGACGATTTTAAAATGTGTATAACTTGGTCGTTTTAAGTTCATTTTCCTCGTTCTTTATATCCACGGATTCGTCTTAGTATGTACTAATATATTTTTGATAGCTCGGCTCCACTAGGTTACGTCTAAGGACTCTATTTGTCCGTCGAAAATTGTCAAACAGCATGCAGTTTTTCAGAAAATAGTTTTCGTCAATTAACTTGCAAAAATCATAACTTCTTCGTTATAAGCTCGTTTTCATCCGTTCTTTCACCCACGGATTCGTTTTTGAAAGTATTTTATAAATCTTTGGTCAAAAATTACCCATCACCTACTGAGTTTCCCACGTTTTAAAAATGGTGACAGTAGGTATTTGTAATGTTTCAAAAACCATTTCTAGGGTTCCTATCTAGTTCCAACTTCAACCAAACCACTTTCAATCACCACAAAACTAGTCTAATCCTACCATACACCTTCTTAGGGTGTCATGGGTTCCTAAACATCATAAATCAAGTGGATATAACAAGGATCTAACTATAATCAATTTCTAGGGTTCAAAACTTAGTTATGTTTAAAATAAAGTGGTATAAATAGCATATGCATGTAGATCTAGTATATATATCATATGAATCTTGTAAAAACTTGGTAAAATCATAAGGATGAGTTTCATACACTTACTTGAAAGATTAAAGAGATTTGAGGATGAAAACCTATGTAAACCTTAAGTTAATATTTCAAAACCCTAAAAGGAGTACAAACTATACTTGATAATTTACTTGAGCTTGAAAATCTATGGTTTCTTCTTGTTTTCTTGATGAGGCCGAGCACCACAAGAGAAGAGAGAAAGAAAAAGTTTACTTGCTTTTTGATTTGGTGAAATGAAGGAAAATGTAAGTTTTATGGTTTATATTATTTATATTGAACTCAAGAATGCACATATAAATGCTAAGATAATTTTTCCAAGTTATGTAAGAAAAGGGGATGGGGGGGGGGGGGCGGCATCTAGTGGAAAAAGAGAAACAAATGATGTTTTGTGTAAGAGTTAGTAGAAATTTGGTAGTTTTATGTATATATTAATAGTTTTAGGGAATACCGGGTACCGAGTTAATTAAAAATAAATTTTAACGGAGTTAACCGGGACATAATAAAGTCGTAAAAATTGTAAAAATATGTTGGGTATAAATATTGAGTGTTTAGATAATTATTATTAAGTTTCTACGAAAACCGTCGTAATTTTAGTAAACTTACGATAATAATTAAATAAATTTCCAAAACACCGGGTAAATTAATATTATAATTTTTATATTATTAAAATGAATATAAAAATATATTGGGATCATAATCGGGAGTGTCGGACGTTTTAGTCGCATCATTGATCGCGTGTTAATGTTTACTTAGAAATAATTAAACGTAAAAGTTAATTATACCAAAAGTAGTAATTTAAATATCCTACGAGTGGAATAGTATGCAAGTGCCATAATGATGATATGCAAACTATTTCTGGTCCGTATGAAATGTCCCAATGATAATGCATGAATTCGCTCCTGAACCAATACGGTTACGCGAATTTTGAATACCCGTAAACTAAGTTTACGATGAAATGAGTAATGCACATGAATAGTGGTTTTCTCTCGGGAATGAATAGTGTCATGTGAATAGTGAAATTTTTGAATGTTTCTCGGATTATCAAATTGACCTAAAAAATGAGGAATAGTAAAATGATGAATAGTGATCGATGAATAGTAATTGGTAAATAGTAAGATGTTTAGGTTTGGAAAAATGACCTAAAATCGTGGGGTGTGATAGTCGCCCACCCAAAAAGAATTCAGTCCCTGAATTCAGCTAGTGTTGGTCTCGGAAATTGGCTTGGTGAAAAGTTGTGGATACTTTAGTCGCATTTGGTCTTCTCGTTCCCAAGTAAACTCGGGTCCTCTTCGAGAATTCCAGCGAACTTTCACGATCAGAATTCGACTCTGCTTCAACTGTTTGACCTCGCGGTCCATAATTTCAACTGGTTCTTCCACAAAGTTAAGCTTGTCATCGAGTTGTATTTCTTCTAATGGTATAATGTCAGACTCGTCCGAAAGACATTTTTTGAGGTTCGAGACATGAAACGTGTTGTGTACGTTGCTAAGTTCTGACGGAAGTTCAAGTTTGTAAGCTACCGGACCAATCCTTTCCGGTATCTTAAATGGACCAATGTATCTCGGATTCAACTTCCTGCGTTTTCCAAATCGTATCACGCCCTTCCAAGGTGAGACTTTCAACATGACTTTATCTCCGACCTGAAATTCCAATGGTTTGCGTCGAACATCTGCGTAGCTTTTCTGTCGACTTCTAGCAGTTTTGAGTCTCTCTCGAATCTGAATTATCTTTTTTGTTGTTTCTTGAACCATCTCCGGGCCAGTACATTGTACATCACCGACTTCGGCCCCACAAACTGGAGATCGACACTTACGACCATAAAGTGCCTCCAATGGTGCTGCTTTAATGCTCGAATGGTAACTGTTGTTATAGGAAAACTCGATCAACGGCAAATGGTTAGCCCAACCATTTCCAAAGTCAATCACACATGCCCTAAGCATGTCCTCAAGTGTCTGAATAGTTTTCTCACTCTGACCATCGGTCTGAGGATGGTAAGCAGTGCTCATGTCTAACTTGGATCCAAAAGAATCTTGTAATGACCGCCAAAAGTTTGAAGTAAAACGACTATCTCTGTCGGAAATGATGGAAACTGGTGCACCGTGTCTTGAGACTATTTCCTTGACATAAAGTCTAGCAAGTTGTTCCATGGAATAAGTCTCTCTAATGGGTATGAAATGAGCTGATTTAGTAAGACGATCAACAATTATCCAAATAGCATCGTAACCTCCTGACGTCTTGGGATGTTTAGTGACAAAGTCCATTGTAATACGTTCCCACTTCCATTGTGGAATCTCTGGTTGTTGAAGTAACCCTGGCGGTTTCTGGTACTCGGCTTTCACTTTAGCACAAGTAAGGCATTTGCTGACGTACGTAGCTATTTCCGCTTTCATGTTCGGCCACCAGTAAAGCTTTTTGAGATCCTGATACATCTTATCAGAACCTGGATGAATAGAGTACTTCAACTTGTGTGATTCATGCATAATCAATTCTCGTATCCCACCATAGAGTGGTATCCAACTTCGGTCCTTGAAGCATAACACTCCATCTGATCTCTTTACAAAGCCATTTTTGTTTTCTGGCATACCATAAAGTTTATCATGTGGTCGATTTTCTTCTTTGAGAGCCTCAATCTGAGCTTCTAAAATTTTTGATGGTAATGGCGAAATGATTGTCATTCCCAATGACCTAACTCTCAAAGGTTTGAGTCGTTCTTTTCGGCTAAGTGCATCTGCTACAACATTCGCTTTTCCTGGGTGGTATCGGATTTCACAATCGTAATCACTCAACAATTCTAGCCAACAACGTTGTCTCATATTGAGTTCCTTATGATCAAGTATATGCTGTAAGCTCTTGTGGTCGGTAAAAATCACGCACTTGGTACCATAAAGGTAGTGTCTCCAAATCTTGAGCGCAAAAACTACCGCACCCAACTCCAAATCGTGTGTAGTGTAATTCTTCTCGTGTGTCTTAAGCTGTCTAGATGCATAAGCTGTCACCTTCTCGTTTGGCATTAGCACAGCTCCAAGTCCTTGATGCGAAGCATCGCAATATACCACAAAGTTCTCAATACCTTCGGGTAGTGACAAAATCGGTGCGCTACAAAGCTTTTGTTTCAATAACTGAAATGCGGACTCTTGTTTCTCTCCCCACTCGTACTTTTGATTCTTTTGTGTCAGCTTCGTCAACGACTTCGCTATCTTGGAAAACCCTTCAATAAACCTTCTGTAATATCCGGCAAGTCCTAGGAATTGACGAATTTCCATAGGAGACTTGGGCGTAGCCCAATCCTTAACTGCCTCGATCTTTGCTGGGTCGACTTGTAATCCTTGGCTATCAATGACATGGCCAAGAAATTGAACTCTTCGTATCCAAAAATCACACTTTGAAAATTTGGCATACAATTGCTCCTTCTTGAGTAGTTCCAGGATGGTTCTGAGATGTTCTTCGTGCTCTTCCTTACTCGTGGAATAAATCAAGATATCGTCAATGAATACGATCACAAAATTATCAAGATACGGTTTGCAAACCCAATTCATGAGATCCATAAATACCGCAGGTGCGTTGGTTAATCCGAAAGGCATTACTTGAAACTCATAATGACCATAACGTGTTCTAAATGCCGTCTTCGGGATATCATCTTCCCGAACTCTAAGTTGATGGTAACCGGATCTTAAATCAATCTTGGAATAAAAATTGGAACCTTGTAACTGGTCGAACAAGTCGTCGATTCTGGGGAGTGGATAACGGTTCTTCACCGTTAACTTGTTCAACTCACGATAGTCGATGCACATTCTGAAAGTTCCATCCTTCTTCTTCACAAACAAAACCGGTGCTCCCCAAGGCGAGTAACTCGGTCTAATGAATCCTTTGTCCAAAAGTTCTTGTAATTGATTTGACAACTCCTGCATTTCCGAAGGTGCAAGTCTATACGATGCTCGCGCAATTGGTGCCGCTCCTGGCACTAATTCAATTTGAAACTCAACTTGGCGTGTAGGCGGAAGTCCTGGCAATTCTTCTGGAAAAACTTCTGGATATTCCTTAACAATTGGCACATCTTCAAGTCGTTTCTCATCCGACTTCTTCTCCGTGATGTGAGCCAAGAATGCATAACAACCTTTCTTTATGTACTTCTCGGTTTTAATGCATGGTATAATACTGAGTCTAGTTCCACTTCGCTCTCCACGAACAACCAAAGTTTCACCATTATAAGGAAGGTGAACAACTTTCTCATCACAAATAATTCTTGCTCGATGTCGAGATAACCAATCCATACCGATAACAACGTCAAAACTTCCAAGTTCTATGGGCATAAGGTCTATATTGAATGGGTGGTTTAGGAAATTTATAGTGCAACCACGGACAATGGTGTTGGTGTTAACTAAAGACCCATCGGCTAGTTCAACGATATAGGAAATGTCTAATGGGGTTGGTTCTATGTTAAGTAAAGGTGCAAATGCAATAGAAACAAAAGTTCTATCTGCTCCTGAATCAAATAAAATGGATGCATAACGATTATTAACGAGGAACGTACCCGCAACAACATTCGGGTCCTCTTTGACATCTTCTCCTCCCATAACATAAGCTCTTCCTCGAGCCATTCCACCATGGTTTCCAGCTCCTTGATTCTTCTTCTGTGGGCACTCATTCCTGAAGTGTCCAACTTCTCCACAGCCAAACATGTTACTGGTGGTTTCTGATTGTTACCCAAGTTTGGAATCCTGCAATCTTTGGTGTAGTGACCAATCTTCTTGCAGTTGCCACATGGATCTGGGCAACGTCTTGGGTTATGATGTTTTTGACACTTTTCACACTTGGGTAGATTACCCTCTTATCCTTTCCTTTCGGTTGGCCCTGCAGCATAGGCCCTTGCCACTTCTTGCCTCTTAGGTGGTGGCTGAATAGCATTTCCACCTTGGTTGTAGTCAAACCTCCTCTTGTTGTTGTTTTTTTTATTGTTTGGGTTGTTGTTTCGGTTATTGGGATAGTTGCGGTTTCGATTGTTGTTATAGTTGTTGTTGTTTCGAGTGTTGTTGTTGTTGGTGTTGTTTGAATGGTTATTGTTGTTGACAGCAGATTTTCCTTTTACCACTTGGACCATGAGTTTCTGAGTTATTCGGATAGCCTCTTCCATTGTTTGAGGATCAAAAGAAATCACATCCCCTCGAATACTTTCAGGCAGTCCACCAATGAAGTTTTCCATCTTTTTCTCATCGTCGGGAACCATAGTTGGACATAGTACAGCCAACTCTTGAAACCTCCTAATGTAGGTCTCGATGTCATCGTCTTTAGTTACCAGCTCATAAAATTCTTTTTCCAACTTTTGCACCTCAGTACGAGGGCAAAACTTCTTTGTCATCAATTTCTTGAATTGATCCCAAGTGAGCTTGTGAGCATTTTCCATACCAATCGGCTGTGCATAAGAATTCTACCAAGACATAGCTTCATCAAGAAGCATACCTGTAGCAAATTTTACCTTGCTGACGTCCGGGCAACCGCACATGAGGAATACATTCTCAGTCTTTTCAAACCAGCGGATCAAAGCAACCGCTCCTTCAGTGCCCTTAAACTTGATAGGATCACTAATCTTGAAATCCTTCCATGTACATTCACGCCTATTGTTGGGTGGTTCAACCGTCCCTGTATTAGAAGCAGTTTCAGCAGCCCTTGCAACAACCTCAGCTCTCTCAACTTCTAGAGCTTCTGCAATACTATCCCTGACCAACTTGCGGATAGCGGCTTGAGTCATAGCGGGTGTTTCTGGTGCAGCCTTACCTTTCCTTGGTGCCATACTTCTGATAAATCACAATGGAAACAACCATGAGAAAAATCATAATAGAAATAGTCATCGTACCAAAGGTATACACCCACAACATGTATATATATATATACAACCACAACGAGTATAAACACAACCAGGACATGTACGAGTACAACCACAACCTATATAAATACAACCACGACATGTATAAATACAACCACAACCTGTATAAATATGACAACAATAAAGAGCAACCACGAAACATCATAAATATAATCACAACACATGAATATAATACATGAAAATTTCGGCCTACATGGACCGATATAATATATAGCACAACATTTCCAACATAGTAGAGTCACACTTGATATATTTGTTTGTACAACAACCAAAAGACTAAAAGTTCTTGAACTATGTCCTCCAGGTGCTCTAGATTGTCCAGGTGCTCCAGGAGCTCCAGGTGCACTCCTAAGACGACGGATCTCCCTGTCCATCATGACGACAATCTCCTCTAGATGCTGAACTCGAAGCTGAAGAGCAGCATCCCTGCCCTCCATCATAGTCAATCTCTCCTGAGCCACTGCCAACTGGTGTGCCTGCTCTCCCTGAGTCTCCTGTGTCATCTGGGCTCTATCTCGTATCTCAAGTAGCTCATCTCTAAGCTGATCAATCAGCTCCTGGTGCATCTCCTGTCGTGCCTCAAGTCCATGGTAAGACACGTCTATGCTAACCCCTGCCTAAGATCAACCCCTCAACCTACTCCTCGACCTCCTCAAGTCGAGTAGTGATAATCTCCTCTACCCTAAAACTCAACCTATCAACCTGCTCCTGTTGAGCATCCAAAGTACGTGCTGTAGTACCCCTAGCAGTAGCCGCTCTCGAACTCTCACCTATATGGTATACTGGTGGTGGTGGAAGGTCAGAAGTCTTAGTAGTAGGTGAAGCTGGGGTGGTAAACCTTGCATGCTTCTTGAGTGGCAAGAGTAAGGTAGATATACAAGTAGTAGTGTGTATGGCTGGTGGTGGTGTGGGTAATGTAGGAATAGCAGGGATCCTAAAAGTAGATGTAGCAGGGCGAACACTCTTCCTAACAACTAGAGTGGTCTTACTACGGGGAAACATAAGTCTTGGTTCTGAGGGAATAGTAGTAGCAGGGGATGATATGTCAGTAGGTACACGGGTAACCTCAGGTGGTGCAATAGGAGAGACATGAGGAGTAGGAGCCGTCTCTTCCTCCTCAAAAGGCTCGGTATCCTCACCTGATGCCAAAGGTGGCAATACAGGTACAGGAGGAATGGGTGGTGGTGAAAAAGCAGTGGAAGACAAAGAACCCTCAACATCAGAGTCTGAGACAGAGTAAAGTATGACAATGTTCGGGTCTGAAGACATAACTCTGTGATAATCAAGGTGAAATAAAAATAAATAACTCGTAAAATGGAATCACCTAAAAAATAAATAAATATGCACTTATGATGAAATGATGAGATGCTATGATGATGTGGTTATAGTCTAGGGTACATGATGCATCCTAGTTCGCTATAACCTTAGCTCTGATACCAATCTGTCACACCTCCAAAATACCTGTATGGCAGCGGAGTGGAATACCTGGGGGTGACTGTCATATCACCACAGTTACAGTTATATTGAACGACCTAAAGTGTCATTTTAAAAATACATCTTTTGATTCATTCAAAATATTCAGAGTTATAAAACATAGGTCCCAAAAGAGTTGGAGAGTTTAAGTAAATAAGTTTAGTACAATAAAACGATAGTTCATAAGTGCATGAAATCCAAAATGAGACGCGTCATCCTTGATACTCAAAGAAATGACTCCATGCATGTCACGAGAAATATGTCTTAGTTACCTGAAAATACACTGCGAAAACGGTCAACAATAATGTTGGTGAATAATCATAGGTTTGTAAATTAAATCGTATGTACATAAACCACAAGTATAAAGTAAACCGACAAAAATGTCAAAATGCTACATTGTCTCTTAAGCTCATGACCCCGAAGCTAGACATAATATTGTATTGGGCCCAAAAGAGTGTTTACCAGGCACTCATATAGTTTAGACATGAAATGCATTCGTACCCGTTGGAGCAACCCAAACACGAATGGAGGCGTCACCCTCAATAGATCTATTCACTCACTCTCGCTTGGCATTATAATTAACGGTCCATGATAATAAAGGGGACTTAACTTGGTAGGAAGGCAACTTAAGCAATGTATGGAATTTAATACTTGGGCATGTACAAAAATAGTTGATGCAATGTATTCTCCCCCGTGGGATTTGAAATCAAATAAGTAATTGAAAACGGGGCTATGAAAACTCACCTTAAGTGATAGTACGATGAGATGAAATGATCGGAACAACAAGGCACGTACACTAGCCGCAACCTAAATGAATGAATATGATCTACTTTAGATCATGAAATGAGGTAATGAATATTCATTCACATGATATCTATACCACTCGTAACTTGAAAATACTTGTTATCGTCAAAGTAGGAAATTTCCATACTTAGGAAAAATAAGTCCAAATAGAAGTATAGAAACTTATCATAATATATCGTATATAAAATGTTAGTGTTATATTCCTCGTCTTGAAAACCTTAAAATAACGTCTAGTATTCGCATAAATAAACCTTGGGTCGTACGTACTTTGTTAGTTAAAAATAAACTCCTTGGATAAGAAATCTAGAAAATATATCATTTATTACGTAGTTATATTATTTTCTAGTAGTGACTAAATATATATATAGTTTTGACGATTTTAAAACGTGTATAACTTGGTCGTTTTAAGTTCATTTTCCTCGTTCTTTATATCCACGGATTTGTCTTAGTATGTACTAATATATTTTCGATAGCTCGGCTCCACTAGGTTACGTCTAACGCCTCTATTTGTTCGTCGAAAATTGTCAAACAGCATGCAGTTTTTCAGAAAATAGTTTTCGTCAATTAACTTGCAAAAATCATAACTTCTTCGTTATAAGCTCGTTTTAATCCTTTCTTTCGCCCACGGCTTTGTTTTTGAAAGTATTTTCTAAATCTTTGGTCAAAAATTACCCATCACCTACTGAGTTTCCCACGTTTTAAAAATGGTGAAAGTAGGTATTTGTAATGTTTCAAAAACCATTTCTAGGGTTCTAATCTAGTTCCAACTTCAACCAAACCACTTTCAATCACCACAAAACTAGTCTAATCCTACCATACACCTTCTTAGGGTGTCATGGGTTCCTAAACATCATAAATCAAGTGGATCTAACAAGGATCTAACTATAATCAATTTCTAGGGTTCAAAAGTTAGTTATGTTTAAAATAAAGTGGTATAAATAGCATATGCATGTAGATCTAGTATATATATCATATGAATCTTGTAAAAACTTCGTAAAATCATAAGGATGAGTTTCATAAACTTACTTGAAAGATTAAGGAGATTTGAGGATGAAAACCTATGTAAACCTTGAGTTTATATTTCAAAACCCGAAAAGGAGTACAAACTATACTTGATAATTTACTTGAGCTTGAAAATCTATGGTTTTTTCTTGTTTTCTTGATGAGGCCGAGCACCACAAGAGAAGAGAGAAAGAAAAAGTTTACTTGCTTTTTAATTTGGTGAAATGAAGGAAAATGTAAGTTTTATGGTTTATATTATTTATATTGAACTCAATAATGCACATACAAATGCTAAGGTAATTTTTCCAAGTTATGTAAGAAAAGGGGATGGGGGGGCATCTAGTGGAAAAAGAGAAACAAATGATGTTTTGTGTAAGAGTAAGTAGAAATTTGATAGTTTTATGTATATATTAATAGTTTTAGGGAATACCGGGTACCGAGTTAATTAAAAATAAATTTTAACGGAGTTAACCGGGACATAATAAAGTCGTAAAAATTGTAAAAATATGTTGGGTATAAATATTGAGTGTTTAGATAATTATTATTTAGTTTCTACGAAAACCGTCGTAATTTTAGTAAACTTACGATAATAATTAAATAAATTTCCAAAACACCGGGTAAATTAATATTATAATTTTTATATTATTAAAATGAATATAAAAATATATTGGGATCATAGTCGGGAGTGTCGGACGTGTTAGTCACATCATTGATCGCGTGTTAACGTTTACTTAGAAATAATTAAACGTAAAAGTTAATTATACCAAAAGTAGTAATTTAAATATCCTACGAGTGGAATAGTATGCAAGTGCCATAATGATGATATGCAGACTATTTCTAGTCCGTATGAAATGTCCCAATGATAATGCATGAATTCACTCCTGAACCAATACGGTTACGCGAATTTTGAATACCCGTAAACTAAGTTTACGATGAAATGAGAAATGCACATGAATAGTGGTTTTCTCTTGGAAATGAATAGTGTCATGTGAATAGTGAAATTTTTGAATGTTTCTCGGAATATCAAATTGACCTCAAAAATGATGAATAGTAAAATGATGAATAGTGATCGATGAATAGTAATTGGTGAATAGTAAGATGTTGAGGTTTGGAAAAATGACCTGAAATCGTGGGGTGTGATAATTTGTTTTAAATAAGGTCCTGTTTAAAATTGCTTTATTTAGTTGCATATTACTTTAAAAAAATGCAGTCCTTTTTGTGGAAAACTAGAAGGGGGGGTTGAATAGTTTTACGTCCGTTTTAAAATTTATAAAAACAAGTTTCTTTTAAAACTTCGATTCTAGTTTATGTGATCTCAATACATGCACTATATGAACAATTATATAGTAACTAACTAACTAAGCTAATATTGTATAAGTAAATAAGTAAGTAATGAAAAGAGTTGGAAAGATCAAACCACAACACAAGGATTTATAGTGGTTCGGCTACAAGGTCACCTTCCTTGTTCCTACTCCACTCCCCGAGTCACCTACTCGAGAGTTTTCTTCACTATGTCAACAAACTCCCTTATGGCGGAGAAAACCTTACACACCAATGTACACACCACAACTTCGTCACAACTTCTACACAACTTCTTCACACCAATCTACTTCACACCAATTCTTCTTCACACCTTTCTACTTCACACCTATCTACTTCACACCAATCTTCTTCACACCAATCTTCTTCACAACTACACTACTTCACTACTAAACAACTTCTTCTTCCCACACAACTTCTATTTCTCCTAAACTACTTATTACAAGCACAACACAACTTCACAAATAATATACACAATATACACAACTACTCTTCAATACTTCTTGAACTTAGTTGTAGAAGGAGTATACTTCTTTTGCACTTTGGATGAGGATGGATGAGAAGGGATTGAATCACTTGAAACAAGGATTAGTAATCTAATGATCAAAGGGTTTTGGAAGATGTTTAGAGAGTTTTAGATCTGAAATTTTCGTGCAAAAGGTGGGGGAAAATTCCAGATTTAAGGTGGTATTTAAGGAGACCGCCCCTTATAATTAAATGGGCCGTCCAGCTGTAACGGCCAGAAAATCTGTCATTTAGTGGAGAAAGTTTATTTGGTGAAAAACTAACTAATTTTCGTTAAAAATTTGAATTCATATATTTAGTATGATTAAAACATTTTTCTTTATTCCCAAAAGTGTTTTTCAAAAATATATAATATGTTTATATAATTAAATAAACTTTGTAATAATTAGTTAAATACCCCTTTGATCATGAGATGTATTAAACACTTGTTTATTCATACCTTAGTAATTAAGTTGGATATAATGATATAAACTAGCTTAATACTTGTTTACGTAGAATCTTACCTTTGATGATTTTACATTTTGTGATCGTCAAAACATAGAGATATCAAAAAATATAAATAACGTTTTTATGCATTATTTATGTCAACACTTTTCAATAAGCAATTTCAACTTGAACTCATATACTGTTTGGGAAGGCTTAGTAAAGCTTCTTAAAGGTTGTTTGGGATCTCAAACTGTGTAGAAGTTCCAATAAACAAATCCAAACAGCCCTCAACAATACAATATAAGCCGATAAACACTTAAGAAAGCAATTCCCAACTCATAATGTGAATTGCTCTCAAGAGGCTATGATATTAAAATTGTCAATTTTAAACAATTGTCAAAGAAAAATAATTGGATCCTTCAGTTTTTTATAAGATTTAACTCACTTCCATATGTCAAAAACAAAAGCATTCACCTAAATTTATCAAAAACATAACTTCCACTCTTGATGAGCGAGAAAATAACCAATACCCCAACATTTTTCAAATTTGGGATAATTAATCACTACCTATCTTGGCTATTTTCCTTCTCAATAACTATCTAACTATTTAAACAGCATGATGTTTTTGGTTTCATGCATTTAAAAACACTTCGGCTGGATTGTAACCCGTCGGACCCGTTTAGACAGGAAAGATACGCGCATTGACCCGTTTAGACTATAAATATTACAAATAGTTATATGTTCATAACTTAAGCACAGTAGACTCATACAGTTCTGCCCTTTTCGAAGCTCTTTTCAAATTGAAGGGTGTATAATTAAGCATGTAACCAAGGAAAAAAAGAATAAATACCCGTTGATCCATGCCCTGGATTGCAGCTGAATTCGCTTCAATGTCGGCAAAGGTAACAAAGCCAAAGCCTCTGGACATGCCACTTTCTCTGTCCACGATCACTTTAACTGTTTCATAACATAGAAACGGTATAACTAAATTTTCAAAAAACATAGATTCAATATAGAAACAGATGGTACCGACCATGGTTAATCAAGAGCCAAAATATGTAGACACTGGTTAAAAATTTTATGATATGAGTGCTTTGAGCCTCTTACAACTCGTTTCAGAATCAACCCACTTTTACCTAACCGGGTCAAAATTGCTCTAATATGAGTTCAAATTTCCATATCAAGAGCTACATCAATACTAAATGGTACAAAAAATCTTAGCTCAAGTAGCTCACATACTCTCTTTTTGGATAGATCATTGAACACCTTAGAAGTCATATGCCCCATACTCTCTTTTTGGATAGATCATTGAACACCTTAGAGACAATTGAACATCTTAGCAATATATAGTTGCCATTTTAGGATCCAACTTGAAGCACTCTTCATTGATTAAAAAATGTTCCTGCAACTGGGATATAACTTAAATCAATTAGTTTGATATTAAGAACCATGAAACTTTGCACGCTTAAAAGACTATATGCAATTGAAAAATAGGAAAAAGCATAAAATTGCAACTAATGAAGAATCTGGGTACAAAGACCATTTTTCGAAGAGGTTGCGGCATAATAATTTTGGTTCAATCCAATTCAATGATGAATCGAATATAGCTAATAACCCGATTCAATAAAATGATTCATCTAAATTTGAATACTTACCTTGGTTAAACTGAAAGTGGTCACCTTGATCTCTAGATTTTTTAATAACCATCTTCTTTCTGCTACCAATGTATGAAACCGTAATAAACAACCAACAATCTAGACACCAACATTTGTTCTCAAATTCAAAACTCAAACCAAAAACATCAATGAGCTTCAAACATAACCAATGAAATGGTAAAAATTAGAAGAATAAGAACAAAATATAGAACCTGGAAATAGTTCGTATATATCAGGAATCGAAAAAAAAATTAAATTGATTGTTCACCCAATTTTTTTGAGGTTTTGTATCAACACAATTAAACTGAACTAAATCAAATCAAATATATGGAGTTGAAACAAAACAAAACTAATTCATCACATACATGTACTACGCGATGATATAGGGTTTAATCAACACAATTTAACTGAATCAGGATCATCACCAATTTTGAATTTGGTGTTTTGCTTCGTCGGTTTGGTGAACACACAATGGGAGAATTGAAACTGAATATTGAAAGGTGAACCTGATTTAGAGTTTATGATATTGATTTGATAAGAATTTTTGAATGTGTTGCCATTAATTGTAGATCCGAAAATGCCTATTTGATTGATGAACAATTATCGTATAGAAGAAGTTTGGTGGAGCGTTTTGTATTAATGATGTAAATTAATTGATTTTGGTGGAGCCTTTTTTTTATAAGGTGTGAAGAATAATGCATAAGCATGTTGTACACAATAAATCATTAACCAATCAGATTGCAGACACATCAGCATATTAATTGCATCGCATGCATTAAGGGCTTGTAAATTATTCTGGTTTATTAGTATAGATAGATGTAACTGATATCCAGCGACTACAATTGATTAACGAAGTAACTATAATCTATATTATAAATTTATACAACTATTTCAATATACATACAAACGAAATTAATTACTTTCGAAATTTTCCAACCAACTACCCCGGCCAAGTGGTTTTATTCACCATACCTTGTTTCATACTTTCACCACTACCACCTCTTGATTTCCTGAAATAGGAGCACCGGAGCACAACGCATCATTCAGTAACAAAATGCATGCTTACATACATTTATAGTATTGAAACAATAATATAGGAAAGACAGAAAAATAACCACCTAAACTCAAGCATTACATATCATGTCAAATGATCCTTAAAACAAATGAAGCTAGTGGTCTATTCATTCAAAAATTTATCTGAGAAAAATTTTATGTTTCAAATCAACATATGAAGAACACATTGTTTTCTTAAATGGAATTTGTATATATGAAACTCTTTTCTTCTAGCTCAAAAGCCCAAAACTTGAAAGAAAATCTTAACATGCAAAGCAAACAAATTAAAAAGGAAAAAGTTTTTACAAAGTGGTATTGTTAAGGAACTAATGAAGTCATGAGTTATCAAAAATCTAAGTGCTAATGTGGTAAGATTTCAGCACATAAAAAAGCTTTAAATGCATTGCCTTATATTAATAGGTAGATATGCAATATTACAACCACATACGTCCCTACACATCATTGACTATAAAGACCATATATATTACGGCCGCATAATACTCTAGATAAGAGTCGTTTGCTAAGAACATTTACTCCAGAAGTAAAATACACTTCATATTAGTCTATTACAGTACTTTTTATAGACGTTCTATCTTTCTAGTCATCGTCTAATGAAAGATGTTAGTAATTATTGACCCAGACTTTCAATATTAGGCGTGGCAATCGAATCGTTTTTGGTTGACTTAATCAGGTTCACGGGTTGGCATGTTACTTTAACCTCTACCCAAAACGACCCATTTATTAATCGTGTAAAGAAACTCAAACCTAACCTAGACCTGCATAACATGTTTAACCCATTTGTTACTCGTTAACCAGTTTAAGTAAAATAAGTCAAGCGGTGAATAAGATTGGTGGTTTGTCGATTTAACTAGTATGCAAAAAAATGATGTAAATATATAAAAAATGGAAAAAAATCACAATTTCAATGACATTTGAATATAATCGTTATTCACCCATATAGTAAATACATAACGAAATACATTTAATCCAAATCCAACATTAAGTATATACTTAAATGGGTTAACGGGTTGATATGCTTAATACTTACTCACCCCAAACACAATCCGTTTATTAAACGGGTTAAACAGCGTGACCTGTTTTTGAGCCAAATCAGTTTATCCTCAACCTGTAAAACTTCGTGTTGGGTTCGTGTCATTTATCGTGTCGGGTCAAGAATTTTAACCCGGACTTTTCATAATAATAAATAATTAGAGGCTAATTTTTCTATAGATATTAATGTTAAATTTTCGATAGACAATTTAAAAAAGCCAACTTATAGTTACTGTAACAATTCACATTTTCAGGTTAATTACTATTCCCGAAAATTTCACTATTCATTTTTACTATTCACTTTTTACTATTCATTTTTCCGAAATTTGATTTTTATTTCATATTCTCGTATGATAAATCATTTCCATGGAAAAATAAAAGTTTGACACTCATCTGATCATTTTCGCGAAAGTTATTAAGGAACTACACGTTTTAGGGTAAAACGTCATTCAAAAATCCTACGCACAACGAAACTCGACCGCGTTAATTTTCCCCACGTCAGAAAAATGTTTGATACACTCATGATTTATTTGAGAATTAATCATGACTGAGAAAAATATGACCAAATAAACCTCGGCCGTGAGAAACAGGAATTTTCGTTTTTTTAAGCACTTTTACTTAGCCGTAACCTTAGCCTATACCTGCACCGCGTTTCCAAGACGATTTGAGTTTTCACATTTTTGGAATAAGTCAACATATTTCCCCTCCTCCTTTGACAAAAAATCATTCCTTGATTTTTAGGCTTACGGTTTTATGTCTTAAAGACATTAAATACCAACCGACACTAGACTGAGCCCTGTCTGGACATTATAAGTCATTTTAAATCATTATTATCACATTAGAAAAGTAACATTTTACTTTTCTCAATTTTACACAATATTCATACGTTTTACGTATTACGCGTTTTAGACACGTGTTCCCAGTTTTAGCAGGGTTTTAGCACCCCAATGGAACCTACCACTAATTTTATATTTTATTATGGAGTATTTTGACAAGTTTAATCATTCTTTCAAGTTTCATATTTTTACGATACCAGGTTTTATGTTTTGACGCTTAATCATTTACGGTTAGAATTTTACGGAGTCAAAACTATAATATAACTAGGATAATATCATCACAAGCCAACTCACTCCCCCTTATCCATCTTGAACCGCCTCTAGGGGGGGGGGGAATCACCCTTGTGTGTCTTGATCTCAAACAACTAGCCCTAGGATTAAAACAAGTGTCAAACTTGGCCATCAAGCTTCCTAAAAATATCCAATGTCTTGCACCTCCTTAAGACACCTTCCTAGTTACTTCCTAGCACCTCCTCAAGCTCATATAAACCCCCTCCCCCTCCTTTCTTGCCGTCCCACAACACACACACAAACACCATACCCTTTTGGCTAGTTCACTTCAAGTTTTATTCAAGAATCAAGGACAATATCAACACTTAAACTCTATTTTGGTTTTGATTCATCAAACTACTTCCAAACCCTAGAAACTTTGGTGATTTCTCTTGAGTTTGAATCTACTCAAGTCACCTCAACTTTCATCATCTCTCTTTCAAGAATACAAGGGTAGAAAGATTGCATGAAGTGAAGAGAAGTAATCAATCAAAGTCCTTACCTTACATGTTACTTACCTTTCTTGTAGAAAGCCAAAGTTGTAAGCAAAATCTAATACACTTCCTTGCTTAAATATCATTTTCATGCTATTTTTATTTCCTTCATACTATATATTGTCTTATTATTAAGTTCATGATGTATAAAAACGGGTAAAACAATCTATGATATATATATGTTAACTTATGATAAGTAAACAAGTAAACTAGTGACTTTCTTGGTAAAATCTGATCAAAATGGTAAAATTATGTTATTGGACCATTACATATTGTAGTAGAGGACTTAACAAGGAAACCATAGCAATTTGAACCACCTAAAATGAGTACACGAGTCAAAAGTTATGACCATTTGAAGTTACCAAAACTTTGCGGCAAAACTGCCTAAATACTTTCTGTAACAGAACATAAAACACGCAAAAAGAGGCCCTTCTGGTCCGTTTCACGAAAAAGTTAAAACACGAAAGTTGTCTGGAATCACGTTTTCTTCAAAAACTCAAGAGCACGTATCCAGAAAACCAATAACGAATGAGATTTTCTTCAGTTTCTTAGCAGCTATTTTATATACCAAAGTCACTATATAATAGTTAAGGTTTAATAAGACCAAGACGTATAATGACCTAAATTCAAGACCACAACCATGGCTAAAGCCAAGGTTGAGTCTCAAGACCATGGAACAATGACCAAAGGTCACGGCAAGGCCATGACTAAATGACCATATAAACTTACCTAGGCGAAAACATGAGCTAAAGAGTTAGCGATAACTTAAACATACAATTTGGATCTACTGCATTAAAAGAACCATGAGATCTTACAAGTAATTGTCATACAAGATATAAGAAACTCACCCTAATAACAATTTTCATGTAAAAATAAACTTTCCTAAGTTTATTCAAATATTAGACATGTAACTTTTCGGATCAAAACTTATATATATATATATATATATATATATATATATATATATATATATATATATATATATATATATATATATATTTTATCAAATACTACAATAGTAGGGAGCCTCATGTGAGGAGTTCATTAAGTAAGCCGTCAAGATGAGTTGTGGATTTACGAATTAAAGTGTCCTGGCTCCTCGAACGTTTACTACATGACTTCTGAATTATGTCGGCCCGAACGGTAGTAAACGATATATAAACTATACATGTTTCATGAACCATTTCTTTTCAAAGACTTACACTATACTAAGTACTACATCATGGACTAAATGCAAGACATATATAGGCAATTATTCATATTCTTAGACATTATTCCAAACCTAAGTTGCAACAAGTATTCTAGGTTGCTCGTAGAAGTTCTCACGGCATATCCATCATTCTCATTAAACATCATCCAACTCAAGGTGAGTTCATAGCCCCACTTTCCATTACTTAATTGTTTTACAAACCCTTGGGGGGGAATACATGCTATTTTAAACCGAACACAATGCTTTTCAATTGTATGCTTGCCCGATTGTTTTATTATCACTAAGTACTCTCCTTGCTAAAACCAATATCCCTTATTATGAACCATTTAATCACTAGTAATAGTGAGCGCGAATATTGTGAATAGGCCTATTGGGATTGACGAATCCCATTTATATTGACTAAGTTCAAACAAATGCACTAATATTTGAGATTTAGGTATGTTAGCAAAGTACCTACCGGGATAACTCCGCCGATTGATATTGGTACCCGTTAACGTTTTGGTGTCATAAGCTTAGTGTCTAATACATTTTATGGGCGTATAATAATGTAGCCTATCTGTTTTGTTTTCCAACCATGAGTATGAGTCTAATTAACTCATACTACCAACATATTGTGTTCAACCATTAAACAAACTCTATGAATATCACTCAACCTTTGTGTTGACCTCTTAAGCATGTATTTCAGGTCCATGATGATCAAGGATGGCACGGAAGGGCACGGATATTCAAGAGGGCTATAAAATTTATTATCATTCGAAAACTCATTTAATGTAATTTGTAAACATGGAATCATCTGGGACCTCATTTTGTAATCTCTGATATTTATATAAATTGAATGATAAACCTTTTAAAACGACTCAATTAGAGTTCGTTTTCTATTATTGTGACTATTGTGCCGTCGAGTAACACCCAGTTTGAATTCTGCTGCATCCATGAATTGGGGGTGTTACAGTTACTATTATTGATTAATGGTCTCGAGTTTGAAACAACAAACGTGATTTGCACAAACTTAGCTTTGATTTGTACATAACATTTATGGGTTTTGCTAACCACAACCCATAGGGTTGTGTTTAAGGTTTTCCATAATTGAAATATCAACACTTAATTATCATCAGATATTCCATGTTTAACAACACTTTCTATAATTATAATAATAAAAAAGGTATAAGTATGGAAATAACGAGTTCATTAAATGTGATTTTACATAAATTATGAGTCTTAAACACAACCCATAGGGTTGTGGATAGCAAAACCCAACATTTAATGCTTTGTATATGTGTTACATTATGCTTATTTTCCTTAAATAACGCATGATTGGATAAGACTATAAAGTTTACTAAAAAGGAAAGGTTTTGCTAAGCACTGCCCCACTACAAGAATTCATGCGATTGCCCACGGACCAAATATGTGGGTAAAAGATCAAAATTAGTGGGTAATTGTCAAATTCCCACGGACTACCCACAAATATATAAACATGGGTAAAACCTACGAGGCTTATTGTTTGCCCACAACATTTTGTGTCCGTGGGAATGTTACCCACAACAATTTTGGTGGCAATCGATATATGTTCATTGGTAAAGTTTTCATGGGATTTTATGAATACCACGAAAGCACACATGAACATTATCATGAGTAATCAGTGGGAAAAAATGCACACGGATGCAATCGTGGCTAATTCTAACAGGAATATTATCAATTAACCTATAATTGTTCGTGGGCAAATGGTAGTTGAATGAATGAATGTTTACACATTACTATGGATAAATCCCTAAAAAGTAACCATTATTGCGAATTTTGTTTAATCCATATAAAGAGATTGGTATACATATCGAATTACAAAGTAATGTCAAAATGAAACTACATTAAATCATTACGTGGATCAAATACAATCTACATAATGGTTCATACACAATTTGTCTTGTCAATCATAAAGCACAAAAATTATATAGCTATAATAACACTTGAAATTCTCATACAACACAACCATCTATTCAGGTATAATTTTTTTATGTTTTACAAATAAAGGTAGGGACGAGGTAAATCCAAAGCTGTGAATCTACCAAAGCTATCATGTGTGGTGCTCAAACATGATGCGTGTCTCTTCTTTGTGTAGTCTTTACTCTTTTACATTGAATCAACAACTGCAAAAAAAAAAAGGGATTTGTAGATGACCAAAAAATATGAGAATGGGTAAGAATATGCACAAATTTGAAAACGAAATTAAAAGGAGATTGCGCTAAGAAATGAATTCATCAAATTTATAATAATAATAATAATCATGCTTAAACCTGAAGTTGTCATGTAGCCTGCTCGAATATTCAGACAAAAATGAATCCGATGAGCATATCATTGTCGAAATCCATTAAAGATCAAGCAAAGGAGTCTCACCAAACATTAACGTGCTAAAAGAAACCAACGTAATTATTCATGCCAAATTGCCAATATCAATCGAAGCAATTGTAAATCTATCAAATTGTGCAGTTAATTTTTTTATAAACTTTATAGGGAGTAATTCATTTATTTGAAAGTTGAAACATCACTCTCCTTATAATTTTTAAAGCCACCATGAGTGTATATGATATTAGAAAAAGCAAAATTAATATCACAATATCAGTTACGTTATCAAATATTTTAATGTGCCTCAAACAAATGAATTACTCGTTCGGCAAACAACAAGTAATTTTATCTATTTTTTCGTAATGTTCCTTTCCAACGCTCCCTGAAGTAGCATTTAAAAGCGTTAAGCATTCAAGAGTTGTTTTATACATTATAAGTACAACTACAGCTAAGTTATCAAATATTTTTATAAAAAATATAGCTACAACTAATAGCTACTGCTATTTTTGCCAAACAGTAGTACATGACTATTAATTTATTTACCCTCAAATTAGACGTTAGCATTTACTCGCAACAAAAACCCATTTCTAGAAAATTATGTATACATTTTAAGTAGGGTAAATATATTTTCATATAGATACCAAAAAGTTACCTATAACAAATTACACAAAGAATAACGACATCCTTAATTACCCTTATGATTTCCCCACAAAATGACCAACCCAAAACTACCCACATGAACTTGATGTAGGTAAATCCGTGATAATATATAGTTACCACAAAATTACCCTTAAAAAGTTATCCATAGCGAAACACTCATGAAAAGTGTCACGGATAAAGCCACATGCATATATTTACCCATAGATTAACCATAGGAATATACCCACGAACAAATAGAATAGTGTACTCCGTGAGTAACATGAATTTTCCCATGAATTTACCCGCATACATACCCACGATGGCTCGATTCATGGGTAATTTGTGGGAAATATCTTATCGGCAATATATCACCCACATATTACACAATGAGTCTAACGTTGTGGGTAAGTTCATAGGTAAATTTGTGGGAAATGCATGGGTAACTTTTGCAACAGTACCAACTTCATTGTCATTGTGTGGGTAAATACCCACGAATCAATGTACATGGGTAATTTTTGTGGCTAATCAACACCATTCTTGGGCAATATTTAAGGCGCATTAAACAATTTGTTCTATCCATATTAAAAGTAATTATGCATTTAACGCACAATAAATGAACATAAAAATTAACTTAAATGTATGTCATTTTTTATTTAATAAAGTCCAAGTTTCCTTTCACATTTATATTATACATTGTCCGGTGGACATTGTTTAGCAAAACAAAAAAGGAATGACAAATACGTTTAGTGACGACATATATCATTGCTGTGACAAAATCATTTACTGGATCTTGTATATGTTAACAATTGATAAGCAAATGTTTATGAACTTTATTATGAAAACCTATTTACAGATTTGCATCAAACAGAACTACAAAATAAAAATAAATAAATAAATAAAATAAAAGATTTGTCTGATTATGAACTTTATTATACGTTTTAGGCCTTTTTTTTTCTAATTTCGCACCAGGATCTGTACAAAGCACATAATTACACGGTTGATCTCACATTCTGGATCATTTGGATCAAAGCTTTTACAGGAACTGATTTGAAAACAAAAATAAAATACTTGTATACAAAGCGATTAAAGTTGTACTACAGAGTTAAAGTATTCTCCAAAAGGGACATTAATTTCTCAAGTAAAACAATCTTTGTGGAATAAAATGACACCACCTAAAATTTTATTTCTGACAATTGGAAATTAATTTATGAGAAAAGGGTAGCTCAAGTATAAATAGAGACATACAAACCTTCACTTTAAAGAAAAAAAAAACATGCAAAAGCAAGCAATGGCTTGTTCAAACTTCTTACTATTATCTCTAGCTCTACTACTCGTTGCTCTCTCATTTATACAAAACTTAACTTCTGCTTCTTTGGAGGAAGCAAATGCTCTTCAAAAATGGAAAGCAGGCCTTGAAATCCCAAACAACTCCCAAATTGTATCTTCTTGGACACCCCTTCCAACGAATACTAGTGCACCCGCTTCATGCCCCTCTTGGTTTGGAATTGCATGCAACGCTGATGGGAACATTAACATGTTAAACCTCTCGATGTCTGAGTTAAAAGGTACGCTTAACCAGTTCCCATTCTCTATTCTAGGCAACCTTACCCATTTTGATATTAGTGTAAACAGCTTCTTTGGTCCCATCCCACCAGAAATTGGACTCCTGTCCAAACTAGTCTATCTTAATTTTTCAACCAATCCGTTTTCTGGTGTAATTCCATCTACCATTGGTAAACTAAGCCACTTAACCGTTTTGCAACTTTTCGGAAACAATTTTACTGGTTCAATCCCTTCATCGTTGGGTGACTTGACGTCTGTGAATATCCTTTATCTGCACACAAATCAACTCTCTGGACCCATTCCAATTGAATTAGGGAATTTGAAGTCTCTAACTGATTTACAATTGGGTAAAAACCAACTCACAGGTTCAATCCCTTCATCGTTGGGTGACTTGACGTCTTTGAATATCCTTTATTTGTGGGGAAATCAACTCTCTGGACCCATTCCAATTGAATTAGGGAATTTGAAGTCTCTAACTGAGTTACTATTGAATGGAAATAAACTCATTGGTTCAATCCCTTCATCGTTGGGTGATTTGAAGTCTTTGAATCGCCTTTATCTGTACACAAACAATCTCTCTGGACCCATTCCAATTGAATTAGGGAATTTGAACTCTCTCACTGAATTAAATTTGAGCGAAAACCAACTCAATGGTTCAATCCCTTCATCGTTCGGTGATTTGACGTCTTTGAAACTCCTTTATTTGTGGCAAAATCAATTCTCTGGACCCATTCCAATTGAATTTGGGAATTTGAAGTCTCTCACTGGATTAGCTTTGTACGAAAATCAACTCAATGGTTCAATCCCTTCATCGTTGGGTGATTTGAAGTCTTTGAATGGCCTTTATCTGTACACAAACAATCTCTCTGGACCCATTCCAATTGAATTAGGGAATATGAAGTCTCTAACTGATTTAGAATTGCACCAAAATCAACTGAATGGTTCAATTCCTTCATCGTTGGGTGACTTGACGTCTTTGAATCTCCTTTATTTGTATCAAAATGAACTCTCTGGACCCATTCCAATTGAATTAGGGAATTTGAAGTCTCTAACTGATTTACAATTGGACAATAATCAATTAAATGGTTCAATTCCTTCATCGTTGGGTGATTTGAAGTCTTTGAAAATCCTTTATTTGCTCAGAAATCAACTCGCTGGACCAATTCCAATTGAATTAGGGAATATGAAATCTCTAACTGATTTACAATTCGGCGGAAATCAACTCTCTAGACCCATTCCAATTGAATTTGGGAATTTGAAGTCTCTCACTGTATTAGCTTTGTACGAAAATCAACTCAATGGTTCAATCCCTTCATCGTTGGGTGATTTGAAGTCTTTGAATCTCCTTTATCTGTACAGAAATCAACTCTCCGGACCCATTCCAAATGAATTAGGGAATTTGAACTCTCTCACTGAATTAAATTTGTTCCAAAATCAACTCAATGGTTCAATCCCTTCATCGTTGGGTGATTTGAAGTCTCTCACTGTATTAATTTTGAGCATTAATCAACTCTCTGGGCCCATTCCTACTGAATTAGGGAATATGAAGTCTCTCACTGAATTAAGTTTGAGCCAAAATCAACTTAACAGTTCAATTCCTTCATCGTTGGGAGACTTGACGTCTTTGAAATTCCTTAGTTTGAGGCAAAATAAACTATCCGGGCCCATTCCTACTGAATTAGGGAATATGAAGTATCTCAGTAAATTATTTCTGAGCGAAAATCAACTCAATGGTTCAATTCCTTCATCGTTAAAAAACCTGACAAGCCTTCAGCTTCTGTTTCTTAATGTGAACAAGTTATCTGGGTTTATACCGCAAGGAATCGGAAGTCTACAACTGTTTAGGCTACAGCTGGACACAAATCTGTTGTCTGGCCAAATTCCAAAGGAGTTTGGGGAGATGAAAAGCTTGTTATATTTAAACTTGAGTGATAACAACCTTTCAGGTGTTATACCTCAAGAGCTTGGATCACTGCATGGCATCCTTACTCTTGACCTATCTAAAAATAGGTTAAACGGGTCATTACAAAGATATGTTGGTGATTGGGTACAAATCACTCGCATATCTCTTAGTAATAACAAGCTCAGCGGAAAGATCCCATCGGAGATTGGTAAATTAAGTCAACTCAATGTTCTTGATTTATCTTGGAATTCACTCACACAAGAGATACCATCGGAAATTGGAAGTTTAAAAAGTCTAGTAATGATGAATCTTTCTCACAATAAGCTATCTGGTTCAATTCCAAATGGTTTCAGTAACTTGCCGAGAGGGATTGACATAGACCTGTCTTACAATGAGCTCACAGGTCCGGTTCCCCCTTATGCTGTCTTTCTAAATGTGTCTGGAGAAGCATTACAAGGAAATGATGGTCTGTGTGGAAATGTTTCAGGTTTGAAACTTTGTGAAAGTCAAATAATAATGAAGAAAAATAATCATTTTCATCATAAGTTCATCCTTGTAACTGTGGTCCCACTTTTTGCGGCACTTTTACTTGGTTTATTCATGTGTGGCCTCATTGCTTATCGACGTAGAAAGAGAACTTCTCCACAGAAACCATCCGGCGAAGAAGGTGGCAATTTTTTGTCATTAACAAGTTTTGATGGACAGGCGATGTATGATGAAATCATCAAGGCAACAAATGATTTTGATGATGCATATTGTATTGGGATGGGAGGATACGGCACTGTGTATAAAGCTGAGTTACAACCCAACAATATAGTAGCTATCAAGAAACTTCATTCATCATCTGAGAATGACGATCATACAGGCTTCCTAAATGAGGTACGAGCATTAACAAACATAAGGCACAGAAACATAGTTAAACTCTATGGATACTGCTCCCATGCTCGTCACTCATTTTTGATTTACGAATATCTTGAAAAGGGAAGTCTAAAATCGCTCTTAAGTAACGATATCACAGCAAAGGAAATGGATTGGTTGATAAGGGTAAGAATTGTCAGGGCTGTAGCGAATGGTTTGGCTTATATGCACCATGACTGCACACCACCTATAATTCATAGAGACATTTCTGGAGCTAATATCCTTCTCGATTCTGAATATGAGGCACATATCTCGGATTTTGGAACAGCGAAGCTTCTGAAGCTGGGTTCATCCAATTGGACTGCGGTTGTAGGCACCTATGGCTATATTGCGCCAGGTAACTGCCATATATTTTAAAGTTATCTATACGTACTTCTTCTCAAGTTTCAGATTTATCTATGTTACATTTAATCATGATCTGATATAACAATTGTTTTTGGATTATCCTGTTTCCTTCCATGTAGAGCTTGCTTATACGATGGTGGCGACAGAGAAATGCGATGTGTATAGTTTTGGAGTTGTTGCACTAGAAGTGATTATGGGAAAGCATCCTGGAGAACTTATATCATCTCTACAAACATTGTCTACTGCTAATCTCTTGCTAGCCAATGTAGGAGATAGACGGATTCCGCCACCATCATCTCTAGTTGAGAAGCTAGCTCATACAATTTTGAATGTTTCACAGGCATGTTTGAACTACAACCCACATGAAAGGCCAACAATGCGCCAAGTCACAGATTTATTGTCAGTGGATGATCGACTTTGGATGCAGATGCATGTATCGGTAACTTGATGCTAGCTTGATCGATTTCGTATGATGTCTAGTCATAAGTCATAAAGTTTAAGAAACTTTTTATGTTTTTTGTGTTGTCCTGAATTATATTGTAGATTATTATTAAATAAGAAAATAATTTATATCAATGAAGATTGCTACCATTCTAGACTAATATAGTTACGTGTATTACGGATCTTTTTGGTAATTTCTTTAAATTATTATAGTTTTACAATTGAAAGTTTACCAGTGGGAAATTTGTATATCAGTTAGAATTTATTCTTATTCATATCAAATCAAGAAATATAGTAAACAGTGAGTGCAAACAAAATATATTCAAAGATGTCAAATCATCCAACGATGGAAGTCTGTCAATTTGTAAAAAAAGATAGCATAGACCGGAGAAGAAAGTTAGCTAATGGAAATTTGTCAAAATAGTGATATGATCTTAACCAGAAATGACTTAAGAAATGAGGTTTAGATCCGTAAAACAACTAGGAATTAAAGATATTAAGCAAGGAGGTAATTTGTTACAAATGAAACTATTGAACTTTTAGAGAGTTACAGAGAGAAAATTAGTGTTTACAATTTCATAAGCAAGGAGGTATTTAAAGGGAAATGGGAGGAAGGAAGATTTGGCGGGAAAATCTGTTTTGTTCTCATCATATCTTGCTTTTCTTTTGACTTTTTAATCGACATTACTTTTAACACATTTTGTTGTAGTAAGCCAAACACCCATTTCACCCTTTGAGAATACCCATTTCATAACCCAACTACAACCATGTATAAAATCTAACAGCTGAAATTCCTTCCCGAATTGTAGTCACCCACAATTCAAACAACTCTGTTGTGAATCCATCTGCCTTGGACCAACTTATTAGGTGATCTGATGCCAAAAACTCGATAAGATGAGTCAAAATGTAGACACTAATATGTTTCGCAGCATCATACTTTCCTAACTGAGCTAAAGCGAGCCACACCTCCACCTGTAATGAGCAACACTCCACAGCTCTCTGAAGCAAAAGCTTTGCATCCTCTACATTAACAATTTCCATAACTGCTTCCCATAGCCTTAAAGATTCAGGTATATGTTCAAGACCTTTTCTTAGTACTTCGCTTTTAATCACATCTCCATGTTCCAATGTTGCAGCCCTTTCCTTAAGCAAAACAGCAGCAATATTTCCATCAAAACCAAATACCAAGCTATTTATAGAGGCAACCGCGAGAAATTTAACACCGTTCACTTGGTAAAGTTCTTCATATTTCTGAGAAATTTAACTCCGTAGAACAACTTTGGAAGCGAATGATCTTCTGGAAATATGACAGTTGCATCAAGGTTCCATCCAACAGCAGCCGCTGCAACTTTTATGCCAATATAACTACCACCAACCACAACTACTTTTTGTGCTTTTGCGAATGATGATACTAATGAATCAACATCAGCAATATCGCGTATGAGGGATCCAAATTTCAGTGAATTTGTTGTCAATGCTTGCTTCTCCGCACCAATTCCAGTCACCGGATCTTCATACAGCATCTCTATCCCTTTCTCTTTGTACCAATCAGGAGTTTGACTCTCACCTCTTTTGTGAGAGTCGGGATCTCATATGGAAATGATACACAGAATCCCATTAGCCACCCCTTTTTCAACAAAAGTCCTAGTTACATATCCACCTTCAACTGTCACAAACCTTTTCTTTTTCCTCTTCGGCCATTTCCATATGTCGAACTCCCACTTTACTTACTTCAATTTGCATTTTGTGCCTCCTGAATTCTTCCTCTTAGGCCATTTCCATAACTCAAACTACAAACGTCTAAAATTATCTCCATGAATCACTATAACAGAAGCCTTCACCTTATCAATTATTGTTGTCATTACCACTAAAACCATTTTCCCTACCATCATTATCAGTCGAACTAGGACTAACACCGCGTTCATTATCACACAATTCAATTAGATCGATCCCGATCACAGTTTTCGACCAAACAAACTCCTTTTTTCTCCTCCTTCACATTCAGTTCATCACTTTGATCCCAGTCACTCAAATCATCTTTTACACTAACCTCAATCAACTCATTAACAGTAGCATTCGGTTTTTGAATATCCATTAAAACATTAAAGTCAAAAGTATCAGAATTCGATGATGACGATACGCTTAACAAACACTCCCTTTTCGGTTTCGGAACTTCTTTAAAAATCTTTACCAACGAACGTTCCAATTTATCCAAAAGACATGAATTAAAGCTTGAATCTTTAACACCATTACTAATTGATTCTTTAACAGTTTCAAACGCATTTACAACATCATCAAGTAATCTATTTTTTAACCCAGTTGATTCTTTACTTTTTCCATAATCATGAACCAAATTACTCACACCCATTCTATTATTCTTGTTTTTAATCTCATCATCATCATCATCATCAACCTTACTCGGATATTTAAACTCAATTTGTTTAGAAACTTCATCAGGAACCATATTACCAATGTTGTTTTCGAACATATCACTTGCTTCTTTAACATCTTGTTTGAAAAATTTCTTTATTGGCATTTCATCAAACATCTTATGCGCACCTGTATGATAACAAAATACATATTCCTATCAACCAATGTTATTGAATAAATTGTACACTATGTGAAACCTTCAACCCCTTTTGACCCATTTCTTTAGCCAACTTCTTTTATTTTACTCGTTTGACCGAGATGAAACGTATCCCATATTGACTCATCCATAGTTATATGGGAAGCAGTAGAAGATACATATGGTCCCTGTGATTTGTGTTGACTTACATGTTTTGTCCTTTGACTTTTTATATGCCTATAGTCCTTAACTCGAAAATCTTTAACACTTACGGTCCTTTGACCAAACGGCGTAGTTTTGACCATTAAAAGTTAAGGGTGCGTTTAGTTGAGAGAAAACACCCTTGTTTTCCACAAAATGTTTTGTGGAAAACAAGAAAAACGGAGATCGCATTCAAGTTAGTGTTTTCTGATTAAATTCTCTACAAAACACAAAATTCCTATTTCCAACTTTAATACACAAAACTATAAAACACTTTTTTTTTGTTTTCCCCTATTTTCCATTAAAATACCCCAAATCCGTTTTCGTCAGTTGTTTTACGTTCTCGATTGATTTTTTACGTTTTCGTCAGATTTTTTACGTTTTCGTCCGATTTTTTATGTTTTTGTCCGTTTTTTACGTCTTCGTCCGTTTTTTACGTTTTCGCCAGGTTTTTTAAGTTTTCGTCTGTTTTTTTACGTTTTCGTCCGATTTTTTACGTTTTCGTCTGTTTTTTACATCTTCGTCAGCTTTTTTACGTTTTCGTCAGGTTTTTTACGTTTTCGTCCGTTTTTTTACGTTTTCATTAGATTTTTTACGTTTTCGTCTGTTTTTTTACGTTTTCATCATGTTTTTTACATTTTCGTCTGTTTTTTTATGTTTTTGTCAGATTTTTTACGTTTTTGTCAGATTTTTTACATTTTCTTTCGATTCTTTACTTTTTCGTCTGATTTTTATCGTTTTCGTCCGTTTTTTTACGTTTTCGTCCGATTTTTTATGTTTTCGTCTGTTTTTTTACGTTTTCGTCCATGTTTTTACGTTTTCGTCAGGTTTTTTAAGTTTTCGTCCGATATTTTTCGTTTTCATCAGTTTTTTTACGTTTTCGTCAGATTTTTTAAGTTTTCGTCCGATTTTTTACGTTTTCGTCAGTTTTTTTACGTTTTCGTCAGATTTTTTACGTTTTCGTTTTTTTTACGTTTTCGTCAGATTTTTTACGTTTTCGTCAGATTTTTTAAGTTTTCATCCGATTCTTTATGCTTTTGTCTGATTTTTTACGTTTTTGTCCGTTTTTTTTACGTTTTCGTCAGTTTTTTTTACGTTTCCGTCCGTGTTTTTACGTTTTTGTAAGGTTTTTTAAGTTTTCGTCTGATATTTTTTGTTTTCATCCGTTTTTTTTACGTTTTCATCATATTTTTTAAGTTTTCGTCCGATTTTTTACGTTTCTTCCATTTTTTTACGTTTTCGTCAGATTTTTTACGTTTTCGTCCATTTTTTTACGTTTTTGTTAGATTTTTTACGTTTTCGTCTGTTTTTTTACGTTTTCGTCAGATTTTTTACTTTTTCGCCAGACTTTTTACGTTATAAAAAAACAGATGGAAACATCTAAAATCAAAAAAAAAGTAAAAATTAAACAAAAACGTAAAAAAAATGGACAAAAACGTATAAAAACGAAAGAAAACATAAAAAATTGGATGAAAACGTAAAGAATATATTGAAAACGTAAAAAATGGACGAAAACGTAAAAAAAGGACGAAAACGTAGAGAATAGGACGAAAACGTAAAGAAACGGACGAAAACATAAAAAATCAGATGAAAACGAAAAAAAACTGACGAAAACGTAAAGAAACAGACGAAGACATAAAAAATCGGATGTAAACATAGAAAAAGAGACGAAAACGTAAAAAATCTATCGAAAACGTAAAAAAACAGACGAAAACGTAAAAAATTGGACGAAAACGTAAAAAATATGACGAAAACGTAAATAAACGGACGAAAACGTAAAAAATCGGACGAAAACTTGAAAAACCTGACGAAAAAAGTTAAAAAAAACAGACGAAAACGTAAAAAAACAAACGAAAACCCAAAAAATCGGACGAAAATGTAAAAAAATGGACGGAAACGTAAAAAAGCTGACGAAAATGTTAAAAAACGGATGAAAATGTAAGAAATCTGACGAAAACGTAAAAAAACAGACGAAAACGTAAAAAAACAAACGAAAACGGACAAAAACGTAATATATCGGACGAAAACGTTATTTGATATTATATTTTAATTTTTTAATTTCTTTATTTTCTCGTATTAGATTTTTTTAGTTATTTTATAATTTAGTTGGTTAGTTTGTAATATTTGTTTTTGTGGGTAGCCCAACGACTATGACCTCGTCGACCGACTCGGTCGAGCTACCTTCTGTGGGTAGCCTTACATTTAAAAAGACCTAATCACGATAATTGACAAAAAAAAAAAAAAAAAAAAAAAAAAAAAAAAAAAAAAGGATTTTCAAAAATAAGAATGTGCAGCCTGGAATTCCAGATTTATTTTTGTACGACTGTGCGACTCCGTATAAATGTTAACGTGTGTCCATATGGTACGATGATGTTTTTTGTGTAACCTAATAATGTTGGTGCGACTGACGTAACCTTTGATTGCGAAGTTTTTTCTTTTTCGAGAAAGACAATATTTTTTGTCAAAATAGACAAAAAAATAATAAAATAAAAATAATTTTTTCTTTGGTTTTTTGAGAATTTTTGTCTTTTTTGAAAAAAAAACAAAACATTACATCAGTTGCACAAAAAGCATTTAACTACCTTAAATTGACCCTTGTCGAAATTATAGGGGAGTCGGGCAGTCTTGCGATCACACAAGTCTAAATTTAGAGTAAATGAAGTTTTGGTCTATTAGATGGAAATTGAACTTTTTTTGTTGTATACTAGGAAATGACCCTTTGAAAAAAACAAGAGAATGTTAACAAGGTACAAAAATGTATCAGCCTATAAGTCAAAACTTAGGGACAAGTTACATTAATAAGAAAATTAAAGGCCAAAAGTAGCCACTTCATCTTGTTCACTTTTTTTAGGTTATTATGTTTTCTTTAGCTTCTTCTTCCAAGTAAAGACTCAACACAATCATGTTTGTGTCATTCACAACTTCATCCAACGAATTATTACAAACCCATCACCAAATTTACATTTTTATCTTCGAATCTTCAATTATCAAGAGTAAATTGCAAGAATCGTCCCTATGATTTGCCCAGATTGCATGTTTCATCCATGACCTTTTATAAGTGCAGGCGCCAGGCGGCCTACCTATGGAGAAAACTTGAGATCGATTTTGTCCTCATATAAATGCAGGCATGTAACACCCCCAATTCATGGATGCAGCGGAATTCAAACTGGGTGTTACTCGACGGCATAATAGTCACAATAATAGAAAACGAACTCTAATTGAGTCGTTTTAAAAGATTTATCATTCAAATTATATAAATATCAGAGATTACAAAATGAGGTCCCAGATGGTTCCATGTTTAAAAATCACATTAGATGAGTTTTTGAATGCTTATAAAATTTATAGCCCTCTTGAACATCCGTGCCCTTCCATGCCATTCTTGATCATCATGAACCTGAAATACATGCTTAAAAGGTCAACACAAAGGTTGAGTGATATTCATAGAGTTTGTTTAATGGTTGAACACAATATGTTGGTAGTGTGAGTTATAGGCTCACACCAATGGTTGGAAAACAAAACAGTTTTTATCATTAGTAAGCTTATGACACCAAAACGTTAACGTGTACCAATATCGATCAGCAGATTTATCCCGGTAGGTACTTTGCTGTCATACCCATGTCTCAAATATTAATGCTTTTGTATGAATTTAGTCAATACAAATGGGATTCGTCAATCCCAATAGGCCTATTCACAATATTCGCGCTCACTATTGCTATTGATTAAATGGTTCATAATAAGGGATCTCGGTTTAGCAAGGCTGGTACTTAGTGATAATAAAACAATCAGGCAAGCATACAATTTGAAAGCATTGTGTTCGGTTAAAATAGCATGTATTCCCCCCAAGGGTTTGTAAAACAATTAAGTAATGGAAAGTGGGGCTATGAACTCACCTTAAGTTAAGTAACAAGTAGTGAATATGATGGTCGAATCACGAAGGTTTCTACGAGCAACCTATAATAGGATGTTGCGACTTAGGATTGGAGTAAAGAATATGAAGATGTGCCTGTATATATATCTTGCATTTAGTCCATGATGTGGTATGATGTATAGTGTAAGTCTTTGAAAGAAATGATTCATGAAACATGTATGGTTTATATATCGTTTACTACCGTTCGGGCCGACATAATTCAGAAGTCATGTTAGTAAACGTTCGAGGAGCCAGGACACTTTAATTCGTAAATCCAGAACTCATCTCGACGGCTTACATAATGAACTCCTCACATGAGGCTCCCTACTATTGTAGTAGTTGATAAAGTATATATATATAAGTTTTGATCCGAAAAGTTACATGTTCAATATTTGAATAAACTTAGGAGAGTTTATTTTTACATGAAGATTGTTATTAGGGTAAGTTTCTTATAACTTGTATGATCATTTCTTGTAATATCTCATGGTTCTTTTAGATGAAGTAGATCCAAATTGTTTGTTCAAGTTATCGCCAACTTTTAGTTCATGTTTTCGCCTAAGTAAGTTTATATGGTCATTTAGTCATGGCCTTGCCATGACCTTTGGTCATTGTTCCATGGTCTTGAGACTCAACCTTGGCTCTAGCCATGGTTGTGGTCTTGATTCTAGGTCATAAGACCTCTTTGATCTTTTTAAACCATAACCATTATATTGTGACATATATATGTAAAATAGCTGTTAATAAACTGAGAAAAATCTCATTCGTTATTGGTTTTCTGGAGACGTGCTCCTGAGTTTTTGAAGAAAACGTGATTCCGGACAACTTTAGTGCTTTAACTTTTTCATGAAACGGAACAGAAGAGCCTCTTTTTGCGTGTTTAAGGTTCTGTCACAGAAACTATTTAGGCAGTTTTGCCGCAAAGTTTTGGTAACTTCAAATGGTCATAACTTTTGACTCGTGTACTCGTATTAGGTGGTTCAAATTGCTATGGTTTCCTTTTTAAGTCCTCTGCTACAATATGTAATGATCCAATATCATAATTTTTCCATTTTGATCAGATTACACCAATAAAGTCACTATTTTACTTGTTTCAATAACTTATCTTAACAATCATATACAATAACTTGTTTTATTCATTTTTATACATCATGGACATGAATACAAGACATAATATAGCATAAATGATATGTAAATAACATGATTATGATATTTAACAAGAATCATGTTAGGGTTTGGCTTACAACTTTTGGCTTTCAAATAAGAAAGGTAAGTAGCATGTAAGGAAAAGGACTTTGATAGACTTTAGCTTCAACCCACTTCACTTCATGCAATCTTTCTACTCTTGTATTCTTGAAAGGTAGATGATGAAAGTTGAGGTGACTTGAGTGGATTCAAACTCAAGAGAAATCACCAAAGTTTATGTAGTTTGGAAGTGTTTTGATAACCTAAAACCAAACTAGAGTTTATATGTTGTTGTAGCACTTGAATCTTGCATGAAACTTGGAAGTAATTAGCTAAAGAGATGGTGTGTTTTGTGTGGTATGTGTGGCGTACAAGAAGAGGGGAGGAGGGGGTTTTATATGAGCTTGAGGACGTGCAAGGAAGTAACTAGGAAGGTTCATAAACTTGGTGGCCAAGTTGTACACATGTAATGATCTAAGAGCTCTATGCATGAGATCATGCCACAAGTGTGATTCCCCCCCCCCTAGAGGTGGTTCAAGGTGGATAAGGAGGAGTGAGTTAGCTTGTGATGATATTATCCTAGTTATATTGATAGTTTTGACTCCGTAAAATGCTAACCGTAAACGATTAAGCCATAATACGTAAAACCGGGTATCGTAAAAATACGAAACTTGGAAGAAGGATTAAACTTGTCAAAATACTCCATAATAAAATATAAAATGGGTGGTAGGTTCCATTGGGGTGCTAAAACCCTGCTCAAACTGGAAACACGGGTCTAAAACGCGTAATACGTAAAACGTACGAATATTGTGTAAAATTGAGAAAAGTAAAATGTTACTTTTCTAATAGGATAAAAATGATTCAAAATGACTTATAATGTCTAGACTGGGCTCAGTCTAGTGTCGGTTGGTATTAAATGTCTTTTAGACATAAAACCGTAAGCCTAAAAATCAAGGAATGACTTATAAAATCAATGAATGATATTTGGTCAAAGGAGGAGGGAAAAATATGTTGACTTTTTCCAAAAATGTGAAAACTCAAATTGTCTTAGAAACGCGGTGCAGGTATAGGCTAAGGTTACGGCTGAGTAAAAACGCTTAAAACTGAAAATTCCAGTTTTTTACGGCCAAGGCTTATTTTGGTCATGTTTTTCTCAGTCATGATTTATTCTCCAATAAATCATGAGTGTGTAAAACATTTTTCTGATACGGGGAAAATTAACGCGGCCGAGTTTCGTTGTGCGTAGAATTTTTGAATGACGTTTTACCCTAAAACGTGTAATTCCTTATTAACTTTCACGAAAATGATCTGATGAGTGTCAAACTTTTAATTTTCCATGGAAATGATTTATCACTCGAGGCCAAGAAACAAAAATCAAATTTTGGGAAAATTTCGGGAAAAATGAATAGTAAAAGTGAATAGTGAAATTTTCCGGGAATAGTAATTAACCTGAAATTGCGAATTGTTATAGTCTCTACCCCTCATGGGGAACTTCGTCCCGAAGTTCTATGTGTGTCATATGTTGGAGTGGTGTCGATGAAGAAGTGTGGTTACTTACGAGGACTAAAGTCTGGGATTACCGGTGATGTAGTTTGATTTATCGTTTCAGTGTATGGTGTAGGATGAGGCTTACTTTTATGTAGGTAGGGTAAGAGTGATTAATAGAGATTCATATAATAGTCGCATATCAAAGGAAATTGATATAGCAGTCGAATATTAATAGGAATTGATATAGTAGTTGAATAGAAATTGATATAGTAGTTGAATATTAAACAGAAATTGGGATAGTAGTTGCAATCATAGCCTAGTAGGTAATCTGTTATTGTACCTAGTGTTTATTGACTTCATACTTATGTTATTTCGGATACAAAATAAGCCCACTTGTTTATAATTCTTTATTTACATAGAGAGGCATCCCAAACAATGTAAATAGAGGAATATAAACTTATGGTTCGGTGATTTACAATTTCTTTATTTAAATGAAAAGGCATCCCAATCCATTCAAATAATTATAAATCATCCTTCTTAAGAATTCCCAACACAATATTCATACTTAGCCGATGAGTTACAAGGTAGTGTATTACGAGATGATACTGGTGTTCCAAAAGTACAAGATGAATATTCAATCTTGTAAAGCTGATGAGGGTACTTGTGGTGTAACTATGGATGTTAATGAGCTTGTGGTTTCAACGGTTGTGAAGATAATGATGTGATATGTTGATGAACAAAAGTGCGTAGTGTATGCTTAATGTTAATATTCTTAGGTATAGATGTTGAGTTTGCTTTGAAAATCTTAAGAGATTTTAAAGATTTATGAAGGAATGGTATCCTTAGGACCTAAACAGGATAGTACTTCTACGGGATGAAGAGAAGAATTGATAACTATCCTAAGATAGTAGTTCGGATTATCTCATAAATGAAAACTTTCAAGAATGAAATTAGGTAGCACAAATAAGGTGTTAAGATTTCGCTGAGTGGTAAGACACTATCGTGTCTCTAGATTGTTTTAATGAATTCTGGTGGTTTATCGAGTTCATGTAGGAAATCAATCTAAACATAACCCTAGTACAACTACTCTCAGTATTTGAAAATTTTAAGTCGAATATAGTTAGTCAGACTATATTCCACTATCCCTAGGTTAAATATAGGTGACTAGTCTATATTTAGCCAAGGTTCGATAAAATTTTCAAATACCTAAATTAGGTATACTTTTGATATGTCCGTTGCTTTTGAGAAACTGTCCACTAAACAAAGGCGATGTCAAACCATTCAATTGCAAGTCCCGCCCATACAAGACTTGTAACCTATGTTTTCACATTCCATTGCATAGAAGATAGTACGGGTAGATATGTGTGGAAAGTAAGTTTTAAGTAGTTCTAAAATAATCCATACTTATCTAGGATCACGAACTTTTAACAATGAAGGTTTCAGAAGAAAACTTTGATGAATGTATAGAAAGTTGTTAAACTTTGATGAATGTAGAGAAACTTCAGCTTTTGTCGATGATGGATTAGTTTGTCCTTTAGAAATCTCATATTTCCATTTGGAAATCGATAGATTGTGATGGGTTTTTTATGTCATATGAAATGATATTGATGAGGTGATGGAATAATTCCAGAGACCATTGCACAAATCACAATGTCTCAGAAGTAGATTAGACCATTGTGCAATTCACAATGTCTAGGAAGTAGGTTAGACCATTGTGTGACTCAAAACATTTGAGAAATGATTAAGACCATTGTGTCATACAATGTCCGGGAAATAGAAAAGACCATCGTAATTCGTTACAATATCTTGGACATAAAATGTTGGAGTAGGAACATGATTGGGAGAATGTAGTTGTGCCGAAATGTTTTAGAATAGGCATACGCAGATATGTTTAGATAAAATGATTGAAAATAACTCGAATGTATATATAAATATACTAGTATTTGTTCATGTAGTATAAAATGCCTAGTGTGTATGTATGAATATACTTATATGTTCATGTAGCATAAAATGCTTAATAAGTCCATAATCGTCTGGAGGATGGAAGACACGGAGAACGGAAGGCTATAAAAATGTTTTTGCTTGTAATTGTAGTTATAGTTTAGGTCTCAATTAGACCCGTTTCTCTATAACCATGGCTCTGGTACCAATCTGTAACACCCCCAATTCATGGATGCAGCGGAATTCAAACTGGGTGTTACTCGACGGCACAATAGTCACAATAATAGAAAACGAACTCTAATTGAGTCGTTTTAAAAGATTTATCATTCAAATTATATAAATATCAGAGATTACAAAATGAGGTCCCAGATGGTTCCATGTTTACAAATCACATTAGATGAGTTTTTGAATGATAATAAAATTTATAGCCCTCTTGAACATCCGTGCCCTTCTGTGCCATCCTTGATCATCATGAACCTGAAATACATGCTTAAAAGGTCAACACAAAGGTTGAGTGATATTCATAGAGTTTGTTTAATGGTTGAACACAATATGTTGGTAGTGTGAGTTATAGGCTCACACCAATGGTTGGAAAACAAAACAGGTATTATCATTACTAAACTTATGACACCAAAACGTTAACATGTACCAATATCGATCGGCAGATTTATCCCGGTAAGTACTTTGTTGTCATACCCATGTCTCAAATATTAATGCATTTGTATGAATTTAGTCAATACAAATGGGATTCGTCAATCCCAATAGGCCTATTCACAATATTCGCGCTAACTATTGCTAGTGATTAAATGGTTCATAATAAGGGATCTCAGTTTAGCAAGGCTGGTACTTAGTGATAATAAAACAATCAGGCAAGCATACAATTTGAAAGCATTGTGTTCGGTTAAAACAGCATGTATTCCCCCAAAGGGTTTGTAAAATAATTAAGTAATGGAAAGTGGGGCTATGAACTCACCTTAAGTTAAGTAGCAAGTAGTGAATATGATGGTCGAATCGCGAAGGTTTCTACGAGCAACCTATAATAGGATGTTGCGACTTAGGATTGGAGTAAAGAATATGAAATGTGCCTATATATATATCATGCATTTAGTCAATGATGTGGTATGATGTATAGTGTAAGCCTTTGAAAGAAATGATTCATGAAACATGTATGGTTTATATATCGTTTACTACCGTTCGGGCCGACATAATTCAGAAGTCATGTTAGTAAACGTTCGAGGAGCCAGGACACTTTAATTCGTAAATCCACAACTCATCTCGATGGCTTACATAATGAACTCCTCACATGAGGCTCTCTACTATTGTAGTAGTTGATAAAGTATATATATATATATATATATATATATATATATATATATATATATATAAGTTTTGATCCGAAAAGTTACATGTTCAATATTTGAATAAACTTAGGAAAGTTTATTTTTACATGAAGATTGTTATTAGGGTAAGTTTCTTATAACTTGTATGATCATTTCTTGTAATATCTCATGGTTCTTTTAGATGAAGTAGATCCAAATTGTTTGTTCAAGTTATCGCCAACTTTTAGTTCATGTTTTCGCCTAAGTAAGTTTATATGGTCATTTAGTCATGGCCTTGCCATGACCTTTGGTCATTGTTCCATGGTCTTGAGACTCAACCTTGGCTCTAGCCATGGTTGTGGTCTTGATTCTAAGTCATTAGACCTCTTTGATCTTTTTAAACCATAACCATTATATTGTGACATATATATGTAAAATAGCTGTTAATAAACTGAGAAAAATCTTATTCGTTATTGGTTTTCTGGAGACGTGCTCCTGAGTTTTTGAAGAAAACGTGATTCCAGACAACTTTCGTGCCTTAACTTTTTCATGAAACGGAACAGAAGAGCCTCTTTTTGCGTGTTTAAGGTTCTGTCACAGAAACTATTTAGGCAGTTTTGCCGCAAAGTTTTGGTAACTTCAAATGGTCATAACTTTTGACTCGTGTACTCGTTTTAGGTGGTTCAAATTGCTATGGTTTCCTTGTTAAGTCCTCTACTACAATATGTGATGATCCAATATCATAATTTTTTCATTTTGATCAGATTACACCAATAAAGTCACTATTTTACTTGTTTCAATAACTTATCTTAACAATCATATACAATAACTTGTTTTATTCATTTTTATACATCATGGACATGAATACAAGACATAATATAGCATAAATGATATGTAAATAACATGATTATGATATTTAACAAGAAGCATGTTAGGGTTTGGCTTACAACTTTTGGCTTTCAAATAAGAAAGGTAAGTAGCATGTAAGGAAAAGGACTTTGATAGACTTTAGCTTCAACCCACTTCACTTCATGCAATCTTTCTACTCTTGTATTCTTGAAAGATAGATGATGAAAGTTGAGGTGACTTGAGTGGATTCAAACTCAAGAGAAATCACCAAAGTTTATGTAGTTTGGAAGTGTTTTGATAACCTAAAACCAAACTAGAGTTTATATGTTGTTGTAGCACTTGAATCTTGCATGAAACTTGGAAGTAATTAGCTAAAGAGATGGTGTGTTTTGTGTGGTATGTGTGGCGTACAAGAAGAGGGGAGGAGGGGGTTTTATATGAGCTTGAGGAGGTGCAAGGAAGTAACTAGGAAGGTTCATAAACTTGGTGGCCAAGTTGTACACATGTAATGATCTAAGAGCTCTATGCATGAGATCATGCCACAAGTGTGATTCCCCCCCCCCCTAGAGGTGGTTCAAGGTGGATAAGGAGGAGTGAGTTGGCTTGTGATGATATTATCCTGGTTATATTGATAGTTTTGACTCCGTAAAATGCTAACCGTAAACGATTAAGCCATAATACGTAAAACCAGGTATCGTAAAAATACGAAACTTGGAAGAATGATTAAACTTGTCAAAATACTCCATAATAAAATATAAAATGAGTGGTAGGTTCCATTGGGGTCCTAAAACCCTGCTCAAACTGGAAACACGGGTCTAAAACGCGTAATACGTAAAACGTACGAATATTGTGTAAAATTGAGAAAAGTAAAATGTTACTTTTCTAATAGGATAAAAATGATTTAAAATGACTTATAATGTCTAGACTGGGCTCAGTCTAGTGTCGGTTGGTATTAAATGTCTTTTAGACATAAAACCGTAAGCCTAAAAATCAAGGAATGACTTATAAAATAAATGAATTATTTTTGGCCTAGAAAAATGTTTTACACACTCATGATTTATTGGAAAATAAATGTGAAAACTCAAATCGTCTTAGAAACGTGGTGCAGGTATAGGCTAAGGTTACGGCTGAGTAAAAACTCTTAAAACTGAAAATTCCAGTTTTTCACGGCCGATGCTTATTTCGGTCATGTTTTTCTCAGTCATGATTTATTCTCAAATAAATCATGAGTGTGTCAAAAAATTTTCTGATACGGGGAAAATTAACTCGATCGAGTTTCGTTGTGCGTAGAATTTTTGAATGACGTTTTACCCTAAAACGTGTAATTCCTTATTAACTTTCACGAAAATGATCTGATGAGTGTCAAACTTTTAATTTGCCATGGAAATGATTTATCACTCGAGGCCAAGAAACAAAAATCAAATTTCTGGAAAAATGAATAGTAAAAGTGAATAGTGAAATTTTCCGGGAATAGTAATTAACCTGAAATTGCGAATTGTTACAAGGCAACCTCCCTGTGGTTTTCCAAAATTGCAAATTTCGTCCCTAGTTACTAGTTAGGGACAAAAAGTGAACCCAACTTTTCCTCACAGGGAGGCCGCCTGGACTTATGAAAGGCCAAGGACGAAACATGCGATCTGTGTAAACCACAGGGATGATTCTTGCAATTTACTCATATATCAATGTTCACCCATCTTCAGTTACCATTTTCACCCTCACCATGACAAACGTACGTACACAAAAAAAATGCAAAACAGAAAAATAAAAATCCAACAAAAGCACACACAAACAAATACAGTAGATATTTGAATACTTTTCAGACAAACATACAAGAAGATTGATATGATACATGTGCTAAATCGCAGGGCCTTGAATTTGCTTTGTCTTTGTTTAAAAGGGCAATGCTGTATAACCCGGGTTGAACCGGGAACATGACTGTTGTTTGCTTGTTTATGAATCGGCGGTTCTTTTGTTGACCCGGGTCGACCCATTTTGCTAAATCCTGTTGGGTCATACCTTTCGTTGTTTAAAGTTTTGGAACTGTAGTTTTGTTGGAAAGTATGTGTTTGGTACTGAATTTCTAATGTTTAAGTGTTGTTTAAGAGTTGTTTGGAGCTTTTTAGGGGTGTTTGGGTATGTTTAGGGGTGTTTTTGGCGACTCGGCTGGGTCGATAAAAAAACAGGTGCATGGAAATTCAAGAAAATTTACACAAAGATTGATACATATATAGACGACCCGAATTGAACCTCTTGTATTTGCTGCTGCAACTTTTATTTACAACTATACCAAGGAAATACATTCCTAATACAATGCAACACTTTTTGTGTACATCTCATTCATCAATTTTCCTACAAAACCGACGGTGGGGATGACCATGGTCAAAGTAACAAAAAAATAACTCAAAAAAGTCAACGTGACTGTGACAATAACTTTAAAAGTCTCCATAATCGATCCTTCTACCACTCGAAAATCTCTTCATATTTCCTGAATCTGCAAACGTCTCCTAGGCCCAGGCCTCAATGGGCCTGAACTTGAGGTTATCCTATACGAATGTACTTCTAGCCCAAGACCCGAAAACCCGCTCTCCACATCAAGTGGAGATTCATAGCTTGGATAGGTGGAATGTGATGGACCTCGGTCTTGGCCATGGCCATGGGCCGAGTTTGTACTAGCCCGTGGATCAAAGTCCATAGAAGTTAAATCCTCTTGGCTACATGTCCTTGAGCCCAAGTCTCGTGTTTCTTAACACTCATTGCAGACCAATTTCAAGGCCTGAACCACCTCACCCATAAAGGGTCGGTGTGATACTTCGGGCTGCACACACATTGATGCTATTGTTGTTACTTTAGCAATATTGTCGAATGGAGCTTCAGGCGATAGTAATAAGCAAGTTTAGATCTTCTGGTGCTTCAAGCAGGGGACAGGCCCACGCGACAAGGATTTCTTGGCCCAATGGCATTGACATGTCAATGGGTTTTCTTCGTGTTAGGAATTCCAGGAGTACCACTCCGTAGCTATATTCGTCACTCTTTACAAGAAGATGACCTCTCATTGCATACTCGGGAGCCACATACCTGAAATCAAATGAAAAGAAGTTTAAGAAAATTTGGACACAGCGGGTCCCCTAACTGGCCAAGGCATATAATCTGACTTTTATGCTGAGAAAAAAGCTCATTTTACTTTAAACTTGACCTGTAATATACTCATTTTAGAAAGAATGAAAAGCGTACCCGAAAGTGCCCATGACACATGTCGAAATATATTGGTTTTCTTAATCTAAAGCGGATCGAGCCAAACCAAAATCAGAAACTTTAGGAGTTAAGTCATGTTCTAGCAGAATGTTGCTAGACTTGAAGTCTCTGTGTATGACTCTTGGGCTTTAATCTTCATGCAAGTAAGTTAACCCTCTAGCCGCACCCAAAGCTATCTTCAAACGGGCCCCCAAATCCAGTTATAAACATCTTAACTAAAAAAGATTAAAGTCAAAATATTTGACTTTTGAAAAGTCAAATATTTCAATCCCTAAGTACCTTTGACCGAAACTTTAGTCCCATCTTCAAGGGTCCTACTATAATGATTAATTATTAAAGTTACCGTGTGGTGGTAAAATTGAAAGATTGATTTGGCGGTGATTGTGATGGTTACGAGTTGGCAGATGAGATCGAAGATTTTATATTATGATGAAACTAACCCTCTATTTTTTATATCCTATCATTTACTTGCTATGTGTCATCCTTTAACTAACTCTGTTTGTTACTTTTAGTCCCTACTTTACTTTGCTCTATGGTGAAGTTACCTATAAAAATGCTAGGTTGTAGTTTTCTTTTTCTGGTAATACATAGCGGGGCAATTCTATAAGTACCCAACTCAACACATGCTTTAAAAACATTGTAATTATGCATTAAAAACTTGTGTTTTAGGTAAATATGGAATTTTGATATTTAAGTTGGGTAAATATGAAATTCACAAAATTGTACTCTTTATGTTCTAAATACCAACAATATTAGACCGGAATGATAATGAAGCTGACTCGGAATGATAATGAAGTTGACTCGGGCCCACTTTCTATTGTTGATCTACCAATCCATGATGATTTGGTGATGGATAGCAAAGTAGCAATAGACACATCGAGGGGCGTGATGTCGCTTCCGTTGTTTCCGTGACCATGGCTACAACTGCTGAACTGGTCAAATCGATGACCGGTGATGTTACAGCAAGCTGGTTTTGTAGGGATTTATAACCCAGATCAAACCACTGGGTTTCAGCCGACCCGTGTTGAACCGGTTCACTGAAACCATCCGGTTCACTGAAACCATCCGGTTCACTGAAACCATCCGGTTCGAACTTTCTTCTTTCGTGATAGAGTGTGAGTCGGGAGGGTTATGAGTATTGGTCAAACTAAGTTTAATACTAGTAGTAAGTTAAGTATACTGTGGTTAGTTTAAATTTTGACTAAGATTGTGAGTAACTAAGGGTGCATTTGGTTTGCTTATGGATTTTGCATAGGTGTATGATTTGGTTTAGAATGAAAGAAAAGTAGAGAGATGAAAGATTATAAGTCAATAAATTATTTTTTTATGTTTGAAAAAGAAGAGAGATAAATTAAAAATAAGATGGTCTCACTTTATTCTTCAAATCCCAACTATTTGTATTGGTTTTGTTAAAAGCAAATATTTGAGTTCGATGTATCAAGATTCAAAATTTAACCAAACACTTACTTTTTACTGAGTCCCTAAAGCAAATCCAACACCTCCAAACAACCGCACTGGAACTTAAGTGATTTGAACAAATGTCTAGATTAGTCATTTACTTGAGAGACATGGGTTTTTATGAACCTACCCAATAAGATGGAAACAAGGGTTTGGGCTCAGTTGTTAAGTGGAAAAGAAACACCCTGCTTAGTTTTATCTACACCGAGAGGCTTTGTGTCCCTACCATTAGTTCTGTCTTCATACGGTCCACTATTACCATTATGTGATGATGGCATAGGTGGCGATGGATGAAAACTTATTAACAGCCAAATGAACTTTAATTTGACTTTCGAGGTCAAACGAACTGATCCTCCAAGTTGTTAAGTGGAATTATTTTTATTGGATTGGTATTACTAATATTTTTATTAGAGTTACTACTTCTATTTGTATTGGCTTAACCTCAAACTCAAGTGTTTGGTTAATGATTAGTATCAATATTGGGTCTCATCTACATACTATATATTATCAATCAATATATCATGTTTTACATGGTATATGAGTTCACCAACAAAATTTACTATCTTCCGGTCATCAACTACTCACCCGTGATTAGGGGCGGAACTACATGTTTACTTAGGGGGGGGGGGGGGGGGGCGGTGCCCTCCATGCTTCGCCAAAAAATATCAATTTTTAATGTAAAAATTTATTTTTTAGTACCATTTTATTAAAGTGCACCTCACCACAAAATCAAATTCCCCCCACAAACAATGTAAAAACTAAAAACCTTAAATATGTATCTTAATCTTAAAAAAAATTATCAATTTTTAGTGTAAATTTTTTTTACGACCTTTTTATTAAAGTGCATCATGAATTAAAAAAAAATAAATAAAAATAAAAAATTGCCCCTGTACTCTAAGATTAGACGAGTACCCATGCATAGCAACGGGATTTTATAACGACAGATTGTTTAGTGATAAAAAAAGTTGGGTTATAAATGAAAAATAATAAAAGTTTGAAGATTTGAGGATGAAACCCGGTTCAACCCCGGGTGTGGTTCAACCGGTTGAACCGTTCGGGTTGAAAAACGCCGATTTAAACTGAGTCAACCTGACGGGTTGTGTCGAAAACAGGTCGAATTAAACCGGGTCAACCCGCCGGGTTAGAAGCGTCCCGGGTCAACCCGATTTTCGATGTGTATTAATAGTATCCTTTTGAAATATATATTTTCGTATGGCTTTTGTTGGTTAGCCGAACCGGTGGCAACACTGGTTCCTGGTTTAATCCGTTGGTCCGGTCCAGTTTTCAAAACTATATGTACCATTAACTTGTTAGTTTGTATGGAGCTTTGCATTTTTTATTAATTTATATAATGTGTATAATAACATATACTTTTCATTTTAGGGTGTTTTAAAAATAACATTAATTAGTGTGTTTAATTATTTTATAATTTAGAATATGCTGTAGTTTGTTTAAATTGTACATTGTGAAAATTTTATTGTATTTTTTAGCAAAGGGTGTTTTAATTGGTTGTTTTTAATTTGATAAATATGCTTGTAATTGGTTGTACAATGTGAATAAATTATTATACTTTTAAGTAATCAAGTGTTTTAATAAGAGTATTAATTACACTATAAATTTCTCTAACCTTTAACTTTCAAGATTTCACTTTTCAAACTTTGACCATAAGTCTTTATATGTAATATAGATTAAGGGTGAGCGTCGGTCTGGGACTGGACCGGACCGGACCGACAAGACCGAAGACCGAATTAAGGTAAAAACCTGGACCGAGACCGAGACCGAATGTGGCTGTCCGGTCCGGTCTTCGGTCGGTCCGGTCCAAATAGGCAAGATTTGGCAAGTTTTTTCCGTTTTTTGGTCGGTCCGGACTGGACCGACCGGACAGAAGACCGAATTAACCAAAAAAGTCTAGACCGAGGACCGGACCAAATGTGGTCGGTCCCGTCCGGTCCGGTCGATTTTATCAGTCGGTCCGGTCCGTTTGCTCACCCCTAATTAGGGATGCCAACGGGGCGGGAAATGTCGGGGATTGTACTTACCATCCCCATCCCCGTTTTACACTCCCCATCCCCGTCCCCATCCCCATCCCCATTGGAGAATTGCTTTACATCCCCATCCCCATCCCCAATGGGGATCGGGGATCCCCGCGGGGATTCGGGGATTCTCCACCTTTATGAAATAAAAATTCCACCAACTCGTCAAAAATATAAAGAATTTTACTCATAAAGTACCTCAACAGACGTACATCGCTCATACTTATATTAATTAGAATTTCAATTCAACTTTAAAGCATCGTAAACAATGTAACATCAAAGATAATATAAAAATAATATGAATCATATCTATGTATTCAGACAAAATAGTTAAGTAATATGTAATTGTTAATTTTACTTCTAAATCTAAATGTGTTTGATCCTATAAATATCACTTATACATATAAACATACATGTCGATACTCATAAACATATGTACATGTACATATACAAGTTAATCGAGTATGGATAAAACATATAAATTTTAAATAATTATACACTAGAAAGATCGGGGTCGGGGCTGGGTTCGGGGATTTATGTTATCCCCATCCCCGCCCCATCCCCGGTTTAATATTTCAGGGGATTCCCCATCCCCGTCCCCATCCCCGGTCAACTCGGGGATTCCCCCAGTCAAATCGGGTTTAGGGATCGGGTCTCCATCGGGTACAGATTTTTTTCCCATCCCTACCGGATAACAATCATGACACATATTTTGGGGACCCATAGAAATCTACTCTTAACAAAATGATGCTTACGTGTAAACTAAAACATTTTCAAGACACGTATAAAACTTATTCCCAAACAACCCTTATATTTCATTTTATTCACACACACCGAGTGAGAAACACCATTCTCAATGGCAAACATCAATCTCTCATAATATGATTTGGTATTGCAATTAATGGGCCGCTGCGTGGAGAGCCGAATGGTGGTGTTGGAGTGAGACCGTTGGCGTCGGCGACGGGACCTCCGCCACCTCAACAAACTATGTCCGCGTTTTTGGGAGGTGGGATTGGGAGTGAGAATCAGATGAGAGGGCCGAGCTTCTGGACCCCGATGTTTTTAGTAAGTTTTTTTGATGTTTGACTTTGTTATGTATATTTGAATAAAACCGAGCATGTGAAGTCGAAGTAGTTAGTTTTGTTTTAGTAACAAGTAGGGTAGAATTACGAATGTGCCCTTAGTTTTTATATTATCTAAATACTCGCGAATTGCCAGCACTTGATACAAACGAGGACCAATTTTTTTTTACATACCAAGGGACTAATCTCCACCCTCCATCTTCCCTCCATCTTTATTTGATCTAATGGATGAGATTAATCCCAACAATTTTAAAAACCCACTTTCATCCTTTTTTTCAAATATTAATATCTTTCAAATCGTTAATCGTTAAGCAAAAAAAAAATATACCGTTACGACGAGCATTTAATTATCTTTCTATAGATAGGCTAATTGATATATTTTCGACAATTTTTTTTTTCGTTTTTTTCACGTTTTTTTTTCGTGGCCGAAAAAATCATATATGATATTACATATCATATATGATAATCATATATGATATTATATGTAAAATCATATATGATATTGCATATAATATATGATATGCAATATCATATATGATTTTACATATAATATCATATATGATATTATTTGTAATATCATATATGATATTACATACTCGTATCATATATGATATGCAATATCATATATAATTTTTTTTCCGGACACGAAAAAAAAACGTGAAAAAAACGATTTTTTTTTTTCGAAAGTATATCAAAGTGCCCGTCTATAGAAAGATAATTAAATGCCCGTCGCGATGGTGTAATTATTTTCGCTTAACGATTAACGGTTTAAGAGATATTTAAATTATAAAAAATGGGTGAAATAATAAAATGCTTTTAATCTCAACCATTGATTTCCTTTTTAGATGGATGGTGGGGATGAGTCCCTTGGTATGTGAGGAATGTTTGGTTTGTAGAATAACTCGACTCATTTTAATAAGGATTCTGGTTGTTTGAGATAACTAATCCCTCGATTAATACAGATATATGCGTAGTCGCGTAGAAGCTTGATACTTGATCCCTCGAGGCCTCGATCATACGAGAAATATGCGTAGAAGCTTTAGATTGTTTAAGATACTTAATTCCTCTATCAGAATAGAAATTTGCGTAGAGCTTTAGATTAAACTCAACCCCTCGATCAGAACATTAATTACAGAAGCTTTAGATCAAGTAGTTTGCATTTCAGCTTTAGAAGCTATTGTGGATTCTGAACCATTTGCTTTCTCTATCTTACATACTGATATGACACATTAAAATTTTCACTTAAATAGTACACTCACGAAGATATAAGTGATATAGACATCCAAACGCTATCTCATGCAGCGTGTTTTATTACAGATTTTGGGTACTTAAGATCATACGAGCAGTTTCAAAATGCACATCAGAACAGTTTACTTTCACATGCAACTTCCAAACACTATTAAAATGCTATCACGTTTTATTACATATTCTGGCTATTTAAGATGCTTAATCCCCCATATTTGAGTAGAAGCTTTAGATTATTTAAATACTCAACCCCTCAACCATATCATTATAAAACTTGTGGATTAGGATCCATTTTTATCTCTAACTTAGATACTAATGTGACCCGTAAAACTTTGCACCTGATAACGGTGATAAGTTAGTTACAATATACATATTAACATATGTATTTGCAGTACGAGTTTAATCAAAGATTCTAAATATGTTCCTGTTGCATAAATATATACAGAATGTGCCACCTCCAATCCCTGGTCTGGGTCAACCACAAAGGATGTATGGCATGCCGCCACCTCTTCCTAACCAACAATCAATGGCTACTATATCGCCTGCAATGGGTCTCAGTGGAAATGCAGTTTCAGGACCATCAAAGATTGATCCTAACCAAATCCCACGCCCTGGTCCAACATCGTCTGTCCTTTTACATGAAACTCGACAGGGTAACCAGGCCAATCCTCCACCGGTATTCATCATTACTCTTCTTAAATATCCTTTTTATTCACAGTTTATGGAATAGTGTTTACTTTAGAGTTGGAAAGATTGGCGGGCTGTCAGGTTGAATGTGTTAGTTTGTCAAATACGATTTTAGAAATTATATTAAATAATTAATTGAGATTTTGAATGGAATTATCTAGTAGGTTTATGTATCAAAAATACACTCTCCTGAATCCTGACGCGTTAACTTTGAAGCTATTCATAGTTGTATGGGTCAAACTTTCCATCTCTAGTTTATAGTGACCATGGTTCTCGGCTCCTATTATGAAAGTATTTGTACTAATCTTATGTATATCCTGATATGTTGTTTTAAATTGAAGCGTGCAACAACCGAATTTATTGTAAGGGATACTGGAAATTGCAGTCCCCGGTACATGAGGAGCACCATTAATCAGGTTACGTGGGTATTCTTTCAACTACTTCTCTTGTGGAAATTTTATGCTTAGTTAATTGTTGGATTGTTTTGTTGCTCTTTCAGATTCCTTGCACCTCTGACCTTTTGACCACGTCTGGCATGCAATTGGCACTGTTGGTCCAGCCCCTGGCCCTTCCTCATCCAGAAGAGGAACCTATCCAAGTAAGGCTAGATATATTAACTAAGATTACTATACAGCCCTTAAGTCTTAGGGGTACTGATTTGTTACCTCAAGGGTCTTGACATTAATTGAGGTGATAGAAAATTTCAAAGTTGAAGTATAACATTTTTTATCTTAAAAAGTCAGATATGGACTCTAATTTTGTGAGGGAGGGACTGATAAGTTTTTCATATGGTAAATGTGAATCTATTTTTTCAGATAGTGGATTTTGGCGAAGGTGGCCCTGTTCGTTGTTCTCGTTGCAAAGGCTACATCAATCCGTTCATGAAGTTTGTCGATCAGGGAAGACGTTTTGTCTGTAACTTCTGTGGTGAGTGTTGATCTCTTCTATTCTACCTTTTGCCATAATTTAGTTCTAAAGATACATACCGATTAGAAAATAGCGTCTTTATATACTTGACCTACATGCTAATAGCTGACTATGAATACAGAAACAATACAAAATTTTAGCCTTTAAATTTTTATTGACAATAAAAACATCTTTCCAGCGGATTTGAATTGCTGCATGTCAACTTGTATATTGACTTGTCGGAAATAAAATATAACCCATGTCAACCGACTTACAAGTGAATGGGTTGAATATGCCACTTTTAGTTCAACTTGTCGTCTTACATTCTACCCTTTTGCAGGCTTCACGGATGAAACTCCGCGTGACTATCAAATATCAATGCAATCTAGGTCCAGATGGCAGGCGAAGGGATGCTGATGAACGGCCTGAGCTATGCAGAGGAACAGTTGAATTCGTTGCCACAAGGGAATTCCTGGTTCGTGTGATCTCTAGCTTCATTTTGCACTTCTCTCAACAATTATACTATCTTTATAATATTTTGTTATATTTTTCCCAGGTACGTGAGCCAATGCCTGCTGTATTCTTTTTTCTCATTGATGTATCAATGAATGCCTTGCAAACAGGTGCAACAGCGGGAGCTTGCAGTGCTATCAGCCAAGTCATTGCTGATCTTCCAGTAAGTTCATGTTAATTGTGGTTAGAGGTGAAAATGGTTGGGATGGATAATGGGTCTATACTGGCATAATATTAGATATAGGTCGGGTTGGATTCACCTAATTAGATTACAAAAATAAAAAATTAGATTATCTCAGATTGTCAACTACAATATAATTGAAAGTAAATGGGTCACAGTTGTCACCTTTCGTACTTGTGGCACATGGCTACGGGCTACCCATAAGTATTGAATCTTATTGATGTTTCACCCTTTGACAATAGGTTTGAAGTTCGTATATGGTTGCTGCAGGAGGGTCCTCGAACAATGGTGGGAATTGCCACATTTGACTCAACCATCAATTTTTACAATCTGAAACGGGCATTACAACAGGTATATATAATGGCAGATTATTGTTTATAGATTTTCGGTACGGTTTGTATGCGTAAGAAAAACTTTGTCCAGCTTTCACCATGTTTTCTTTTGGATTTCCGTTTCCATCATACCAGTTTTACCTGTTAGAAATAAAATATAACCAGAATTGACCCATTTATAAGTAAATGGGTCAAAACAGCCACCTCTAGTTTAGTAACTTACAAGATGATATTGCTGTTTGTGATCAAGTTTTTGTGTTTTGTTGTTGCAGCCATTGATGCTCATAGTTCCTGACGTTGAAGATGTTTACACTCCTCTCCAAACTGATGTTATTGTTCAACTTTCCGAGGTAAGTTGTTTCATGCATTACCTTGAAATTGTGATGGAGCTCTTTTCTTGGCAGTTCTTGCCAACTCGTGATTATCCGTCATATTCTAGAAGTTATTATTTTCATCCAGTTTTATGTGACTTTGGAACTGATTCCCAACGTATTTCACATCATTGTGATGTTACAGTGTCATGATCATCTAAACTTTTTGCTGGAGAGCATCCCGAGTATGTTTGAGAGTAATAAAACTGCTGATTCTGCTTTTGGTGCCGGGGTGAAGGTATTAATTTTTCTCTGTTTGATTGTACATTTGTACCCACGCAAGCACAGCGTACCTAAGGGTAGAAGAAGTTACCTATATACCTACCAATAACCTAATCTCAGAGACTGTCACTTTATTTCACAAGACATCTCTATTTTCTTTTTCTTCTCAGATCATCTTTTTTTGGTCATCCCGTTTAATGATTTTTTGAACGATCTGAATTCATCAAACACTCACATGTCCCATTTTTAAACAGGCTAATGCCTGTTCTTTAGTCTGATATTTTTTTTATCAAATAATCTGTGTCAAAGCGCACATCCAAACACCCACTTAGTATCAGCTTAGCAGTCTATGTGACTATTGCTTCATATGTGTCAATTAGGCTGCTTTTTTGGCAATGAAGAGTACCGGAGGCAAGCTTTTGGTATTTCAATCAGGCAAGCTTATTTATATTATTAGCATGTGTTATTATTAAGAGGTCTGTGGTAGAAAGTAGAAACATATATTGACCCCATTTATTATGTCTCAGTCTTGCCTTCTGTTGGTATTGCGGCTCTTTCTGCTAGAGAGGCTGAAGGAAGAACTAATATCTCTGCAGGAGAGAAGGTAATATCAACTAATGACCAGGTTGAACAAACAGGCCAAAATGGTTGGCGTTGGGCAGCTGGACCAACACTTTTTGTCCTATATTTTAAGTCTATATATATACTGTTAGTGGGTCAAATACGATTACAAAATTATCTTATTACAATAGTTATGTAATGTTTGCTATAATGATTAAGTAGGTCTTATGCATGAAAAGATACTTTGGGCTAAATTTGACCTTTTTGACCCGTTTCCTTTAAATCTTTTGATACTAGAATCATATCTGCATGGTACTAAGATCTTATAAATGGGATTCACGTAGTATGTATAATGGCCTCACCAAAGTGCATCTACATGTTTAACATAGTAAAGTTGGTGAAAGAAGTTAATCTGAAATCGCTTTTTCTTTTTTAAACCGCAGGAACCTCATAAATTACTTCAACCAGTAGACAAGACTATGAAGACATTGGCAATTGAATTTGCAGAGTACCAGGTGAACCTTTATCTAATTTGAATTTTGCTACCTCTTTGATGAGATTCAACCATTTTGATTTTATCCTACCAAATTGTTTATGTGATCACAAATATTTTATAGGTCTCTGTCGATGTGTTCATCACTACCCAAAGTTATGTTGATATTGCTTCAATCTCTGTTATCCCTCGAACCACTGGAGGACAGGTAGTCATTGCAATCTTATTTTTTGTCAAACAAATTACATTGGTTTTGTTGCCATTCTTTAAGAGTCGCTTTTAATAAAATTCCCTCCTATTTTCAGGTTTATTATTATCACCCTTTCTCTGCACTTTCGGATCCCGCAAAACTTTACAATGATCTGCGATGGAATGTCACAAGACCACAAGGTTTTGAAGCAGTAATGCGTGTTAGATGTAGCCAGGTGAGCCCTAAAAAGATTTATGCTTCAGTTTAACTTTCATACCATATCCATTGATGTGGCAAAGGCATCGGGTCAAATCAGTTAGGGTAAATGTAGGTATTGGTTGGATCTGCTTGACCCGAAACACTTCTTTATTTCTCATCATTGATATTTGAGTTTTTGGTAAATAGTTGATGTGCCAAATATGATTACAGACAGTGTTCTTATTTCAACAATGATTCAATGTTTCACATAAAATGGTTTAGACTAATTTGTCCTGTTTCCTTCTAACACTTTTTATTTATGTTACCCTTAAAAACTAAGCGTAAACCTCAACACATTCATATCTAAATGTGTCAAAATGGTCACCTCTTATAATATTTTCCAAAATATGGTATACTTATCCGTTTCTCATTTTGTTGTCTCTTCCCTTCGATTCTTTAGGGTCTTCAAGTACAAGACTACTCTGGAAACTTCTGTAAACGCATTCCCACAGATGTTGACCTACCTGCGGTATATACTGAACTTCAAATTTATAAGCCTTGAGTTCCTAGCTTATAAGATCACTTTTATTGAAACTAATATTTTGCAGGTTGATTGTGACAAATCTATAATGGTGACTTTGAAACATGATGATAAATTAACAGATGGCACAGAATGTTCTTTCCAGTGTGCGCTTCTTTATACTACTGTATATGGGCAAAGAAGAATACGTGTGTCCACTTTATCGTTGCCTTGCACAAGCATGCTGAGCAATCTTTTTCGCTCAGCTGATTTAGACACCCAGTTTTCTTGTTTCCTAAAGCAAGGTATTTAAATTTGTTTAATTTTGGATTTCACTTTTGCTTTATTGAATACTATAAAGATTTATTCTTTTTTTGTGTGTTGCAGCGGTTAATGAAATCCCTATTACTCCATTACCTCAAGTGAGGGATCGGGTGACAGATCTTTGCATTAGTATACTTCATTCTTATCGGAAGTTTTGTGCAACTGTGTCATCATCTGGACAGCTAATTCTTCCTGAGGCACTCAAGTTGTTGCCTCTATACACTCTCGGTCTGTTTTCTTCTTTATTAAAGGCATTCTATGTAGTGGGTTATCAGTAGTGGTGGCATCGGATACCGACCAAAACTAATAATCCAATCATTCTAAATCAGTTCGGTCGCAAACCATTCCTTGAAAGCGAGAGCCACTAAAGGTGGCAATTTCAGCGCATTCATTTATTACCAATAATTTGATTGAATGGGAATGTATCAAATGTGTTGGAAGTCCCCTTAAGGTTTTTTATAATGTATACAACCTCATAAATCACCTTCTATAAAAGATTAAGATAATAATCTTGGTAATCTTGTTTTCTGTAATCATAATCAACTCTTTAACAATCTCTATAAGTTCAAAAAAGATTGGTAAAAAGTGTTTGTGGGCCATTTCAACCTGGCTCATGCTAAAGATGACCTGTTTTGACTTGTTCTTTTTTCACCTGGTCATCTTGCCAACTCTAGTGAAAATATAACGAATCCAAAGATTCTTTCGATTTGCCCACCCCCTAGATACCACATAAATGTTTTGGTTTAATATTGCATAAGATACGCACAGGTAATTGACTTCCTTTATTTCTTGATTGCAGCTTTGATTAAAAGTATTGGACTACGAAGTGATGGGCATATAGATGACAGGTCATTTTGGATCAACTATGTTACCTCACTTTCTGTTCAATTAGCAATCCCGCTTGTGTATCCTAGAATGATAAGTGTTCATGATATTGACTCAAAGGTTTAGAATAATCTCACTTAACAAAATGTTCAGATATTCAATTTCTACAACTTACACGTTTTTTTGCATGTTTCATCTGTGGCTACAGGATACCGATGGATCCGTTATTCCCCCTCCTATACCACTCTCTAGTGAACATGTGAGCGATGACGGGATCTATCTTCTTGAAAACGGAGAGGACTGCTTAATTTACGTTGGAGGCTCTGTAGATCCTGATTTAACACAAAAACTGTTTGGCGTTTCTTCTTTTAGTGAAATCCCCACTCAGGTACACTTGATATTCGTATCTCTTGTCTTGTATCATTATAGTGGCAAAATGGCGAGTCTAGTAATGGGTATAAACAGGCTTTGGTGGCTTGGATTGACCTGAAACATTATTTTTATTCTAAGCAATAACCGACGTGGTAAATCTGATTAGGAAAACTATATTATAACACAGTTCAGGAGGTTATATGCATTATATACCTGTCGGCAACTTTCGACCTGTTTCAATTTTGGCTGCTTTTAAAACTTAACAAAACTGACTCATTTGTGATTAATACTACCGAAATTCCTTCTAATTGCAAATGGGTTGAAGTTGACATCTGTATATGCTCATTGTCTCATTGCATAGATTTTGTGGCTTATAAGTCTGGTGTTTGCTAGAGTAACTCTTTCAGAAGGCCTATTTATTCATCAATCATCTGTTTAACTCAAACTTTTTGATACAGTTGGTACTGAAGCAATATGAAAACCCCTTGTCAAAGAAGCTAAATGAGGTTGTAAATGAGATACGAAGCCAAAGATGTTACTATCTACGGTATGTAATGTCTCATGTCTGTGGTATATCATCTTATCAGTCGGATTAGTTTATCTGTATATGAAAATGTTTGTGTTGACAAGTAATCCCATTGTGCTTATGGCAGGCTAAAATTATGCAAGAAAGGAGAACCGTCAGGTGAGTTTTATAATATACATCTAGTAGTTCTGTCTTCGATGAAAATTGCAAGATTTAAAGTGATGATTTAAAAAAAAAATAAAAAATAAAAAATCCTTTACATAGAAACAGTAAATTGTCTTTTCTGAGTATTTGTAATGTATTTAAAAGTACCATTTTATAAAGACAAGATAAATAAAATATAGTACAATGTGGACACGTTGATCAATCTAACTTGCAAATTTACAAAGTAATCGTTGCAATTTTTATAGTTTCTGATATTAGTTTCAATTCAGGGATGACATTCTTCTCGTATATGGTGGAAGACAAGTCTCCAAATAGTCCTTCATACGTTGAGTTCTTAGCACATGTCCATAGACAAATTCAAAACAAAATGGGTTGATGTTGTTTAACAAACACTACTTCAGTTATGTTTATGGGTTTGTGGTTAGAATTTACATGGAAACGCAGTTGGTTTCGAGCCTAAAGAAGCAAAGTTTGAATCTTAGAAAAAACGTGGGGATAGTCATCATTGGGTTTACAGTTGGGGTGTTTTTTTATATAGTCTTGACTTAAAAAAAAAAAGGAAGCGAATTTTGCCCTTTTCCCAATTCCCTCATTAGCTGTGGCTATTAGGAAGCTATTAGGACATAGGACCCTACACATCATTAACTAAAAGGACCATATATGCATATTACAACCACATATCGTTTGCTAAAGATATTTTATCGTTTGCTAAAGATATCGACTCCTGAAGTAAAATACACTCAATGTTATTCTATCACTTAATATTAGTCTTTGCATAACAACGACGGATAGGGGTGAGCAAAACCGCCCGAGTCCTGATAACCGACCCGATCTCGCCATAAACCGATAGTCCCGAAATCGAATAATAGCTTCTCGGGTCGGGATGGATTTTTAGCATTTTCTGGATTTGGGACGGGTCAGGACGGGCCAAAAACCGACAAAATACAAGCAAAAACCGACTACTTTCCGGACGGGCCAAAAAATTGACTGCTTTCAGGTCGGTATTAGGTTTACGACTTTCGGGATCGGGATTAGTCGGGACGGGTCGGGTCGGGATCCGGCCCGATGCTCAGCCCTAACGACGGATGCTAGCTATTGTTTACCCGGAATTTAGTAATAATAAAGAGTTAACTACATTTTTGGTCCTTGTAATTTACCGAGTAACGATTTTGGTCCAATAGTTTAAAAAGTAATAGATTTTTGTCCAGAATCCGACGATCCGTAACAGTTTTGGTCCATTTTTTGTTGACTGTTAGTTTGACTGGCTAAAAAAATATGAAATGACTAAAATACCCTCAAATGATGATGTATGACTAAAATGCCCTTTCCTTTATTATTATTATTATTATTATTATTATTATTATTATTATTATTATTATTATTATTATTATTATTATTATTATTATTATTATTTACATAATTCTAAAAAATCTTAACATCATTGTACACGAACAAAGATAGATCTGTGCCCATTTTTCTTTCACCCATTTTTTTCTTCATCTTCATCTTCCCCGACAACAATGTTTTATACTTATCTTGGTGAGGCTTTTATTTCTAAACCCAGATTCCTCATGTAACTCTAAAGAAATACTCATAGACACACTAATCCTAACCAAACCAAACTCCTTCATTTCCAACCACCAACTACATCACCAACCGTCATCGGCATAAACAAAACACCCTTTTATCACATACAAACCAAACACACTTTTACCACATGAAACCCCACGAATCCACGATTCAACCAAAAAAAATTGAACCTATAAATCAAATAAAAAACAAAAAACTCACAATTTGACTTAATAAACACACAATCAAACAATATAATCCCAAAAGTTTTCATCTGTCTCGCTCCCCACCTCACGGAAAAACTACAACAAATTTATCCTAACTCTTCTCCAACTATAACAACAAACTTCAAGCTCATCGAGAACCAAAACAAAAAAGAATTTAAACAAAGATATCGGGGTATATCATGTACAAGAAAAAATTTCTTATAAATGCAACACCAACTTGTCATAGATCTTAAACAAAAAGGAAAAAACAAGAACCTACCCGATACTTTAAAGAACTTGGTTTGTGGTGTTTGGTTTTCATTTGCATAATTGAAGAACTGTTTTTAGGTGTTTGGTTTGTGGTGGCTGTAGATCTGGTGTGGTAGCCGGTGAAAAAGAAGAATAAGGGTGAGAGTGAGGGTGTTTTGTTTGTGGTGTTTGGTGTGTGGATGGCCCCATTTAACACATATCTAAAGTAACTATGTGCAAATCTAGAGTATACGCGTGTGTAGATCACCTCACATTAAACCAAACAAGTTTCAAGGTGAATTAGACTTAAACGGGGTAAAGCCCTTCATTTCTAGGAGTTTTGTGTGGCCACTTTAGGGATTGTTTGTTCCTAGCTTGTTACATATGATATACTAATAAACTTTTATAAGCTCATGGATGAAACATAAGGTATGTGGGCATATTAGCAATGAGCAATAAAGTTTAGAGTAAATTGCACTTTTGGTCCCTGTGGTTTGGCCAAATTGCATGTTTTGTCCTTATCTTTTTGAAAGTGCAGCGAACGTCCCTATTTTGAACTTTAGATTTCAAATACAGTTCTTGATCAATGTGAAATGACCAAATTACCCCTGATAGAAAAGGAAGAAGACAAGGGAAATTTGGTCATTTCACATCGATCGGGAGACTAGACTGTGTTTGCAATACAAAGTTCAAAGTAGGGACGTTCACTGCACTTTCAAAAAGCTAGGGCCCAAACAAGCAATTTGGTAAAACTGCAAGGACCAAAAATGCAATTTACTCTAACGTTTATAATTTGGTTGACTTTGACCTCCTAAGGGCAGTTTGATAATATTAGTACTAAGGGTATTTTAGTCATTTTGGTAGTATCTAGAATTTGTATGTCGGTTGATTTTGTATGTCGGTGTTTTTTGTATGTCGGTTATTTAGATATATAACAAATAGCGGATATGTAACTAGACTTAGACTTCATAAATAAAATAGCATACCTTTTACTCCAAAACCTCTGATGTTCTGATCTTGTTCTTTCTGGATCTTTGCACCTGTTCCTATTTGCTGGTCTTTGGTTTTTTGCCCCATGATTATCCTTCCCTAATCCTAACAAATTGGTATCAAGAGCCACTCGATCGATTGAAGCAAGCTGCAACTGTTTTGGGTTTCTGAATCGACATCAGCTCTTTTGGTTGATTTCAAGATTCAATATCTTGATATCATTTGGATTTATTTCTGCTTGGTGTTTTGTTGATTCGTTCAATTTGAAGATGACATCAAGTCTGAATTTGTTTGGTGTTTGGTGGTTGTTGTCAATCAGTTTTGAAAACATCAGGTTTGTTTCAATCAATTTTAGATTCTGCTAGTTTGATATGTTGAAGGTGTTTGTTGATTGGGATTAGGGATAGTTAGAACTTGTGTTGAATCGATCTTAGGTTTGTGATTTCGGATTTTTTGTTTAATCGACCTGATATTGCTTAGGACCGATTATGGTTTAGAATTTGTCATGGGCTTATATTGGAATTCAGGCCTTGATTTTGGTACAAATAATCAGGCCATTGGAACTACCAATTGTTTTGAATTAGTTATTGGGTTTGATTATGGTGGAGCTATTTGATGATTTGAATATATGGCTAGTTTTTTGTGATTGGTCACTATTTGGATTTTGATGTGATCGTTTGTTTGAAGACTAGCCCGTGATTAGGTTATTTGGGTATTTGAATTCGTATGTAGACTGTAATTCTTATTAGATTAGTAGGTCATTGGTATTATTATCCATATCATATTTGGAGCGTTTGAATTATTAAGGGCTCATTCGTCAAGTTATATATTAGCTTAAGTTTGTTTGATACGGATAATAAGTTTAAAGTTGGACCGTAATACTTTCATCAGAATTTGAATTTGGTATTAGCATTTGAAGATCGATTTGGTGTTTGAAGACTTGGTTCAAGTCGTTTGAAGTTTGTTCGATTGTTTGGAATTTGTCGTTTTAGAAATTCGGATCTTCGTTTGTCGGGCTTTTGAAGTTGGTTACCCGAATTTGATTGTTTTTGTTGAAAATCATTCGAGCCGATTCGTTTTGTTTGGTTAACCAAGTTTGATTTGTCGGTTAACATTTGATAGTTCGTTTTTTGAAGACATCGGCATTTGTTTTTTGGATCGTTTTCGGATTCGATAGTTTGTTATGAATTTGGCTAGCATCTCTAGCATTTGGAAGTTTGAATTTTTTGATTTGAAGCAGGTGGAGGAGTTGAAGTTAAGGTGGAGATTGTTAGTTGGTTTGACTTTGACCTCCTAAGGGCAGTTTGGTAATATTAGTACTAAGGGTATTTTAGTTATTTTGGTAGTATCTAGAATTTATATGTCGGTTGATTTTGTATGTCGATGTTTTTTGTATGTCGGTTATTTAGATATATAACAAATAGCAGATATGTAACTTGTACTCAGACTCACTTCATAAATAAAATACTAGTTTAGCTCTGCTTCTAATCTTTGTGCTTCTGCTGCTGGTCTGGTTTGCTCTTTTGCCCCACATGAATATCCCTCCCCTAATCCTAACAATTAGTCTATCACTTTTTATATACATTCTATCTTTCTAGTCTTTGCATAACAACGATAGATGTCAGTTGTTGTTAACCTTGACTTTTCATAATAATAGATGAATGAAAGGCTAGTTTTCCTATATTAATGGTAAAATTTCGATTTACAATTCGTAATTCCCTTCTTATAGTTATAGTTACTATTATGGATTAATGGTCTCAAGTTTGAAATAACAAATGTGATTTGCACAAACTTAGTTTTGATTTGTACATAATATTTTATGGTTTGTATATGTGTTATGTTCTGCTTATTCTCCTTGTATCCTTGTATCTTGTTACGTGTAAATCTAAATTAAATATGTGCAAATCTAAAGATTAAAGTATATGTGTGTTCAGATCACCTCACACTAAACCAAACAAGTTGGATGGGGTTACAGTACACTACATGGATACTGGGTTATAGTAATGACATGTCGTTGCTAAAGTTTTTATTAAATAATTAATAAACTTATTTGATAAAGGGATAATATCTAATGTGCCCTGATTGCCCAATTGATTTGCTTTTTTGCTCCATAATTCGGAGTTTTGTATTTAGACCAGGGCAACATGTAATTTTTTGGCAACTGAAATCTGCAATTGACAAGTGTCACTTTTCGGATTACATGGTAGGGCAACTTGTGCATTTTTTGGGAAACTTGTATACTTTTGGGCAACTTGTGCATTTTTTGGGAAACTTGTATACTTTTGGGCAACTGGTGGCCCTCATGTCGGACACTTGGCGTCAATGGGTCGAGTTGCCAAATTGCCCGGTCTAAATACAGAAACTCTGATTTATGTGGCAAAAAAGCAAATCAATTTTACAATCAAGGCATATTAGGAGTTATCCCTTTGATAAATTAACATTAATAAATGATAAAACTAAATAACTAATAAACACTTTAGTGACAACACAAGTCGCCGCTAAAATTATTTATTAAACGAAAATAAACGATAAATTTTTTTAGTGACGACATGTATCATCAAGAAAGTGACATGCATCATTTCCAGATCGGTAAGGCTGTTGCCTACAGTTTTCCCAAGATTTTTCGCGACCATATTTCCAGTTTTTTTTCTTTCCAAAAACATACTAATCCCATTTGAAAGTTCAAATTTAAAAAAAAAAACATAGGTAGTCATCACAATAAAAATAGGAATAAGTTCAACAACGAAAATAGTTCAAAGTTCACAATACATCCCTGCTCACTTACGTCTTCTCCATCCTCTTCATCATCTAGAATCTCAAGGGGATTGAGCTATGGAGGCACGGTAATATTAATGATAGGCATGCCTAAAAACATGTCTAATGATATGCCTAAGCGTGTGTGGCAAGAGTTTATTAATTGTTTGTAGCAGCCAAAAACATCTTTACAAACCAATAAACTCTCGCTACATCGTTTTAGGCATATCATTAGGCATGTTTTTAGGCATCTCTGTCATTTCTCATATTAATGTTCGCGGCTTGTAACTCATTGAAGATATGAGTGAATCAAAAATTTTTGCCGCGACAATTTTATTCTCCTGACTTCATGTATACATTCTTTATTGGGATTGAGCGCTTGAATAACTTGATGCATGCCCCGGTAAGTTGGGTCGGAAAATGAAAAAATAGCTCTACAACAGAAGTTATATACGACTTTATTTATGGTCAATGTTGTGACAAAATCATTTTAATTGATCTTGTATATCTTAACAATTGATAAGCAAATGTTGAAGAACTTTATTAGGGACATTAATTTCTCAAACAGATTTGCATGTGGTGGAATGACATTCCAGGAATGACATTCTTCTCGTATATGGTGGAAGACAAGTCTCCAAATAGTCCTTCATACGTTGAGTTCTTAGTACATGTCCATAGAAAAGTTAAAAACAAAATGGGTTGATGTTGTTTAACAAATACTACTTCAGTTATGTTTATGGGTTTGTGGTTAGAATTTACATGCAGATGTTCGAGCCTAAAGAAGCGAAGCTTCAATTTTTTTGGCTAACTATCCCCAACGTTATGTTTATGGGTTTGTGGTTAGAGTTTTCACAAATAATTGACTTAAAAAAATATATAAATTTGTCTATTCACGAATTTTGCTCTTTCCCCAGTTCCCTCATTCACACGTCAAGCAGTGGCTACTGGGACATAGGACCTGCACATCATTAACTAAAAGGACTATATATGCATATTACAACCAAATATCGTTTCCTAAAGACATTGACTCGTGAAGTAAAATACACTCAATTTTAGTCTATCACTTAATATTAGTCTTTGCATAACAACAATGGTTGCTAGCTATTGTTGACCCGGACTTTTCATAATAATAAATAAATTTGCGTTGTGGTAGCGGGTATCATGCAATTTAAATTTACAGCGAATTTTTTTTCAATTCTATATTTTACGATACAATAAGTTATGGATGACGACTATTTTAGTTTTGAATAATTTAAGCAATAATAAGTTAACTCACATAAACTTAAAGAATACCCGCACGATGTTCCGAGAATACAGAGACGGTAGCTGGTATATCAGGGATGTATGAGATTAAAGTAGCTAACAATGGCCCGCAATCGCAAGTTATTTATAAATAAAAACACCACATCGAATTAAAAAAAAATTACTTACATCATGTTAAAAAACTAATTATCTAAAAATACACCTTATTAGTTTAGTTTTTTTTTTTTTTTTTTTTTTTTTTTTTTTTTTTTTGTTGAATTATTAACAATGTTTATTATATTTATACCACATGGGTAGAAAAAACAAGTAGAAGAGTACTTATAGACATAAAGAAAACCTAAATATTTAAGAAATAATGTGGTGTTAACTTTAAATAGTATAATTATTATAAGATAAATGTATTTAATAAATATAAAATAAAAAAATTAGCACTTAGTACATTTGTTTGAAAAAATTGTCTGATTTTAAAAAAAAACACAGTTTTTTTATTTTTTAAAAAAAACACAGTTTTTTTTTTATTTTTACGGTAACTTTTATCAAAAAATTCTAAAAGGTGTATATGTTGATTCTTGAGGCACTGATCTTCTCATTTTAACAATATTTTTCGAACATTGTAATTTAGTATGCATTTTGAAACTATATTGATTTAATAACATATTTACGTTGAAAATTAGAGAACACTTTTTGTTGTTGATAAAAAAGTGTATCGGTACCGTATAAAAATGTGTACTGAATTGGTACCGAATCGGTGGTACCATTTTTTCCCGAGCATAAAAATGTTGTTCATGTTGTTGATAAAAACGTGTACCGGTACCGTACCAGACGGGATTCCGGTAATGGTGCCGGTTCCGGTACCCATTACCCGGAAACGGTACGTATCTAGTTTTTCCCTTTATTAAAAAAAATAATAAAAAAAAGTAAAAAAAAATAAAATCTAGATTTCATGCCGTATAACGTTTCTGTAACAGCAACAAAAAAACAAAGAGGTATACTTACCATATAATATAAAATAAATTGAAATTCAACGAATGAGGCGAATGTTGTTATTATATTAAACCATTTGTGTAAGATCGACAAGCTAGTGAACCATTTACACGTGCTTAGGACTCATATAATTTTTGTTAGAATATTGTTTTTTTTTTCTTCTTCCATGTATAGAGAACAATCCATGTAAGTTTTCATTTCAATCATGATGGTGATTATTAGTATACACATGCATATCTAAGATAGAAGAACTTAGATATGCCAGTTAGATAGAAGAACCTCATTTATTAGTTATATGTGGTTATGCGATCAAAAGTTTTATGTAAAGCATGGTATTTGATTATATATGGATGCACCTAAAAGCCTAAAATGATGTGTTTGGTTGTGGGTCGTATACTTAAGACGCTTTAATTTGCTTACAACAAGCACAAGGGTGTTTGGATAAGTATTTACTTGAAAAATATTGTCTCTTTATATTTTGACACCAATCCCGGTATTATCCCATTTGGTACCGGTACCGTTTCCGGTATCCCGGGTTTTTTAGGCTAATAACATGGTAATACCATGATCCAGTACTAGTTCTATACGGCTCCAGTTCAGTGTCATGATTTGGGTCAAAATGCATGCTCAGCCTAATTGTATTATTTTGATTATAGCATTTTCAAGTTTTACCAATCACTTATTAATTTATTTTTATTTTTTACATTTTATATTTTAGATTTTATGAAAATTCCAATCTCAGTCTTAATCCATATTTCAATCTCAATTTGATATATTGAAACTGGGTTACAGTTATTTTACATTGTATGCATAATCGTTACATAAAACATTTAGCCATAATATCGTAACTACAATTACGTGCCGATATCAAATTTCGTCACTAATTAAGCACGGGTAACTGTACTTTAAATTTATAAGCAAAAGTGGTTTTATGTCTTCAGGAATTTTACTCATAACTCAGTTCCCACATTTTATAATATTGTTTTTTAGTCTAAATATATAATATTGATATAGTTAATACTTAATGCATCTACCTCTCATAAAGTTTACTATATGAATCAAAGTGCAAAACCAGGAAGAATGTCTATTCAATTATCAAAGAAGAAGTTGTTGTTTTTCTCATTCCTGGATGTATAAACTGACTTTACGTATTACTGTTGCTTGCTTTGTTCCACTTTCATATTTGTTGCATAACTCGATCTTGGATGAATGTATACAGTAGGATCTCAAGTATAAATATTATTATAATGATGAACACTTGCACATACGTTAAAGAAGAAACTCATAGCCACATATTGACTAAGGCAACTTGAAATGTCCTGACAACCCAACCGGATATAAACAAACTCATAGCCACATATTGACTAAAAGGACCATATATATGCATATTACAGCCACATAATACACTAATACTCTAGATAAGAGTTGTTTGCTAACGACATGGACTCTGAAGTAAAATGCACTTCATATTAGTCTATTACCTTTTCTATACGTTTCATCTTTCTAGTCTTTGCATGACAACGATGATGTCAGTTATTGTTGACCCAGACTTTTCATAATAATAAATAAATTAGAGGCTATTTTCCAATAGATATTAATGTTAAACTTTCGATCTACAATTCGAAATGCGCTTCTTATAGTTACTATTATGGATTAATGGTCTCTAGTTTAGAACAACAAACATGATTTGCACAAACTTAGTTTTGATTAGTACATGAAATTTTATGCTTTGTATATGTGTTACATTATGCTTATTCTCCATGTATCTTGTTATGCGTAAATCTAAAGTAACTATGTGCAAATCTAGAGTATATCAGATCACCTGACACTAAACCAAACAAGTTTCAAGGTGAATTAGACTTAAACCGGTAAGTGGGTGGCAACCTTGCCACAACATACCTCAACATTAAGCAAAATGAACCAATAAGATATTGCCAACACTTTTCATGCCACACCATACCTTATCTTCATTTTTTAGTTGCAATCTTGATGCAAAAAAAACTAATTATATATTTTTATTATTTTTATTCATAATTATATTAAACAATTTAATAAAAACAATAAATTTTATTAATAATTCAAAGAAAATTAAATAATACTTAGACCAAAAAAAAAAAAAAAAAAAAATATATATATATATATATATATATATATATATATATATATATATATATATATATATATATATATATATGAAATCACTAGTCATCGAGGTATGGTAAGTCTTGAGCCACAACGTGCTCCGTAAGATCATATCGAAGACGGTTATGAATATCTTCGTATTGTAACTCATGTAGTACACTATCTTCATAAACTGGTGTGATCGACGGATCCGGTGATATTGCCATCTCATCTCTTTTAAAATCTTATCGCACAATATAATACACGTATAAACGAGTTGTCGAATCTTTTCGACCGACATAGCCCGGAGAGGACGACTGAGAATCATCCATTTTCCTTTAAGACGACCAAAAGCTCGTTCGACATCCTTTCTTGCAGACTCTTGTAGGTTCTTGAATCTCTTGTCCTTCGGGTCAGTAGGATACGGATATGCTTTAACAAACGTTGAATAGTTAGGATAGATTCCATCGGTAAGATAATATCCACGTTTGTAAAGCCTTCCACCCAAAAAAATGAACTGTTTGGTGCCGTTCCATTTCGCTCCGTAACATACAATGGAGACTGATTCAAAACATTGATATCGTTGTTTGAACTGGGAGGACTAAAAAATGAATGCCCAATCCACAAATCATATGAAGCAGTTGCTTCAAGCATAATAGTCAGGTATTGGTGATCACCTCTCTTATATTGGTCTCTCAAATGTCCAGGACAATTTTGCCAAACAAAATGTGTACAATCAATGCTACCAAGCATTCCAGGAATATAGTGTTTTTCTTCATTTACCTGGAATAAGCGTGCAACGTCATGGGTTGTCGGCCTACGTAAGAACTCTCGACCATATAACTTTATAATCGCATCGCAAAATTTATCAAGGCATTCACCTAAAAATAAAGGACAAATTTTAATAAAAAAATAAAAAACGAAATATTAAAAAAAAAAAAACAAAAACAATTTAAAAAAAATTAATAACGAAAAAATTAAAATAAAATAATAACTGACGTTCTTCGTGCCATGCATGTTTAGATAGTCATCAAATCTATCTGGAGGTTCACCCGTTGCGAGTTGTCGAATGGCCGATGTGCATTTTTGTAACGGCGTGAAACTATTCTGTCTCATCGCATCTTGACCCGCTTGAAACCATTCGAATTGGGCTTCAATATCACCAACAATTTTTAAAAACAAGGTTTTACTCATACGAAAACGATCACGAAAAACGCTTTCGTTAAACTTTGGTTGTTCAACGAAATAATCATTCAATAGAGTTTCTAAAGCTCTTTCACGAAAACGTTTGACATACCCACGGGTTTCGGTAGAGCTTGCCGTGTCTTCAAGAGCTTCGTACGCGGCTAAAAAGGTTTCGAAGGTACTATCGGATAACCATTCTTCGGATGAGTCGGGGGGAATAATTATCTCTTCCGAGGATGAAGAAGATGATGCCATGGTTAATAAAATTTGAATTGTTTGTGTGATTTGATGTGTGAATTATGTGTGAATAAATTAAGATGTGTAAGTTAATATTTAAAGGGATTTTTTTTTTTTTTTTTTTTTTTTTTTTTTTTTTTTGGAAAAATGCCTCCAACGGCTCTTTTAATTAATGTGCAACGGTTAGATTTTTGTTTGGTCAAAGTGGTGCCGATTCGGTATATGATACTGAATGTGTTTCCGAATGGAACAAACCGCGAGACTGGCAATCATGGTTGCCGATCGGCATAGCTTGCCGAATGGCCATACCGAATAGGTTGCCACCCCCTAAAGCCCTTCATTTTTAGGAATTTTGTGTGGGCACTTTAGGGATTGTTTGTACCTAGCTTGTTACATATGATATCCGAATAAACTTATATAAGCTCATGGATGAAACATAGGGTATGTTTGGCGCGCAACTTGTAAGAGCTCATGAGGATAGCTTATAGTAGAAGCTTTCTTCGGCGCACAAGCTTATAGAATCTTTTAAAATCCAAAAGCTCTTAAAAAAGCTACCTAGGAGGAGCTACTAAAATAGGTTCTTTTGGTTTGCCTAATTACATTAGTGCCCTTAGCTTTAACTTTGTATATTTATATGTTTTGTCCTTCAATGTATTTTTACACTCATAAAATCCAGCTGCTCAACTACTTTACCAAACATATCTAAAAGAGCTGTTTGGACATGTTTAAGTGTTGTGTACGAGCTATTTGGGGCTTTTTTAGGAGTGCTTGGAGCTGATTAAGTGCTATTTAGAAATGTTTAAAAACTGTTTGGATAAAACCGATTCCACATGATGGTTAAACCGGTGTCACTCAAAAAACTGGTTTTTATAACAACGCAAAAGGGTATAAAGATGATGACTTTTGACCATCATTGGTCAAACTTATTACTCCCTTACTATCGTGGTAACTTTCTTTTTTTGTTTCTTGAGGATTAGTTGTTACGAGTACTCTATTAGTGACTCATAACACGCAAATGGTTTAACGTTTTCATTGATTGCATAAATAAAAAGCGATTGATATGATATATGTAATAAATTGCAAGACACATGAAAAATCATGATTTTGAACCATTAATTCATCATTTTTCCTTGTGTGTCTGGTTCATAGCTAAATTCACAACTTAATAATTAGTGACCCGTAAAACGTAAGGGTCCAACCAGTCAAAAGGGTTTCTTAGGCGGATGAAAAATATCGAGTGGATTTATTGGGAAATTTTACTTTGTAATGGTTTTTGTGACATTTGCCCATTCTTTTATGTTTGAATTATATATTATTATACATAAACACTTTTGTTGATGTCTTGGGAAGTATTTTTGTTACAGTATCATCTAGAGAATTGTGTAGGCATATTAGCAATGGGCAATAAAGTTTATAATTTGGTTGAACCTACTAGAGATCTTTGAAAAATCACTTCTAGCATTCATGGTTAGCTTCTTTATTAATTATGACCATATCAAGTTTATTTGTTGCTTAGGTGCACGAGTAGACAGTGATAGCATGTGCATAATAGATGCACTCAAGAGTGCGGAGTGCGGTTGAGTTTCTAAATGAAAATCTTTTTATTTATGTTGTAAGGCTCAACAAGTTGTAAGGCTCAATAACTTGACGTATAACAATAAGTTTTAACACCAACTAATTCGCCAAACAACATTACAAAAATATAAACTTCAGCTTTCAACTTATAATATAAGCCACAGTTAAAACTCCGGCCTCAGATCCTCCTCCAACTCATTTCGCCAGGCATACTACTATACACATCATTGACTAAAAGGAATATATATATATATATATATATATGAGAAAAATCTAATTTTTGTGAGAACGCGAGAACTAATCCTAGCCACTCATTTTATCCTCCTTAAACTTTGATCTAATGGCTATTATTAGCTAACTATTTTTTAAAAAAAATTTCAAAAAATTTTCAAACAAATTTCGAAAATTGTTTTGAAAAATTTTCAAAAAAATTTCGAAATTTTTTTTGAAAGATTTTCAAAAAAATTTCAATTTTTTTTTTGAAAAATTTTCAAAAAATTTCCGATTTTTTTTTTAAATTTTTGAATTTTTATTTTCACATGTGACGAATTTTTTTTTTCATATGTGACGGAATTTTTTTTCACATGTGACGAAAAAAAATTTATATGCGGCGATTTTTTTTTCACATATGACGATTTTTTTTTCACACGTGACAAAAAAAAATTCGTGAAAATTTTAAAATTTTTTTCACATGTGACGAAATTTTGTTTTCACATGTGACGGAATTTTTTTTCACATGTGACGATAAAAAAAATTTACATGCGACGAATTTTTTATTCACATGTGACGAATTTTTTTTTCGCACGTGACAAAAAAAATTTCGTGAAAATTTCCAAATTTTTTTTCACATGTGACAAAAAAATTTTCAGAAAAAAAAATTCGGAAAAAGATAATTTCGAAAATTTTTTTTTCGAAAAAAAATTCGGAAAATTTTTCGAAAAAAAATTCGGAAAATTTTTCGAAAAAAAGTTCAAAAAAAAATTTTGGAAAAAAAATTTTCGAAAAAAGTTTTTTCGAAAAAAAAAATTTCGAAATTTTTTTTTTCGAAAAAAAGAATTTTGAAAAAAATAATTCGAAAAAATTTTTTTCGAGAAAATTTTTTTTTCGATTTTTTTTTGAAAATTTTCGAAATTTTTTTTAAAATTTTTCAAAATTTTTTAAGAAATTTTCAAAATGTTAATTAACTAATATTAGTCATTAGATTAAAGTTAAAGGAGGATAAAATGAGTGGCTAGGATTGCTTCTCGCGTTCTCACAAAATTTAGATTTCTCATTTGAACGCTTCACTATATATATATATATATATATATATATATATATATATATATATATATAGGGTGGGGTTATTCTAAAAAGGATCTTATAATAAAAAGTGTAGGAAGGATTGTGGGAGTGACATGTGTCACCCCTATGCCACATCATATGACACATCATATGACACATGTCACCCCACCCACCCACCCCCCCCCCCCCCCCCCCGCCCAAAAAAAAAAAATTTCCTGCCAAAAAAAAATTTTTTTTTGGGCAATTTTTTTTTTTTTTCCCGCCAAAAATTTTTAGTGCATCACAGTTATAAAGTTAGTGCATCACGGTTATAAAGTTACTGCATCACGTTTACTGCATCACAATTATGATTTTACTGCATCACGTTTACTGCATTCATGGTTTTAATGTTACCGCATCATGGTTATAAAGTTACTGCATCATAGTTATAAAGAAACTGCATTATCATAAGTTTTCTGCATCATATATGTATGTAACTGCATCACAATTAAAATATGATTCTTTTTTAAGTTTTGGTGCATCTTTATTATAAGTTACTGCATCATAGTTAATAGTTTAGTGCATCAACTATGTTGCAGTAACTTGTAATCTTAATGCACTAAAATTTAAAACTATGATGCAGTAACTTTTATAATTGTGATGTAGTAACTTTAAAACTGTGATGCACTAAAAAATTTTGGCGGGAAAAAAAAAAAAAAATTGCCCAAAAAAAATTTTTTTTTGCGGGGGGCGGGGGGGGGGGGGTGACATGTGTCATAAGATGTGGCATAGGGGTGACACATGTCGCCCTCACAATCCTTCCTACACTTTTTATTATAAGACCCTTTTTATTTTAACCCATACCTATATATATATATATATATATATATATATATATATATATATATATATATATATATATATATATATATATTAGGAGTAAAAAGACTTGTTCTGTAGGTTCTGTACAAAAAAATGGTTCTGCATTGAACGCTGCACCTATATATATATATATATGCATATTATTCTAGATAAAAGTAAGGAGTAAGGACATTGACTACTAAAGTAAAATGCACTTCATATTAGCCTATCACTTTTTGTATACATTCAATATTTCTAGTATTTGCGTAACAACGATGGATAAAAGGACCTTATATATATGCATATTACGACCAAATAATACTCTAGATAAGAATAAGGGGTAATGACATTGACTACATAAGTAAAATGCACTTCATATTAATTAGTCTATCACTTTTTTTTGTATACGTTCTATATTTCTAGTCTTTGCAAAGTTTGCATAACAACGATGGATGCCATTATTGTTGACCTTGACTTTTCATAATAATAGATAAATGAGAGGCTATTTTTCTTATATTAATGGTAAACTTTCGATCTACAATTCGTAATGCCCTTCTTATAGTTACTATTATGGATTAATGGTCTCAAGTTTGAAATAACAAACGTGATTTGCACAAACTTAGTTTTGATTTGTGTTACGCCCACGAGTGATGGGTTGGATCATGGGAATTAGACCAAGAGTGATGGGTTGGGTTGTGGTAAGCGGACCAAGAAAGTACCAGGCTGGCAGAAGGCGTATGTGATGGGCTAAACTTTTTTGTTATGTTTATCTAATTATTAGGAAAGTATCATTGTTTAGGAATGTTTTCGTATTCGTCTTGTTTTACAAGTTAGGGTTATTGGGTATTTATACCGGAATATTATTAATGAATGTTATGTTCTGTGAAGTAAATCTCTGATCTTTTCTCCCTTTTTCTTACGGAGCTCGCACACGCTATAGTGGTGCTACCTTGGTACGGTTTAGGGCGTATCAATTGGTGCTTTCATTGTTATGGACGAAAACGCGATACGTTTACTGCTCAAAGTGCAGTCCGATGCTTTTCAAGCGTAGTTTGCTGCGTTACATGCAGAATTGCAGGTTACCAAAGGGCTGTTGCAATCGCGGCCAGGAGGAGGTGGGGATCCAGGATCGTTGTTACCCCGATCCATGCGTTTGGATGTGCCAAAGTTTGCTGGTGCTGATCCAGAAAGTTGGATATTCGCCATCAATGAGTATTTTGCTCTTCTTGCAACACCAGACGACCAGAGGTTAAGGGTTGTGGGTTTCAACCTAGAAGGTGACGCAGCAAAATGGTTTAGATGGATGACGCGTAACAGGTTGATCACCAGTTAGGACGGGTTTTTGGATAGTGTTAGGAATCGTTTTGAGCCGTCGAAGTATGAGGACCCTCAAGGAGCCCTCTCTAAGCTGTTACAAACTGGTACAGTAGCACAATATCAAAGTGAGTTTGAAAAACTCATGAATTGAGTCACGGGTATATCGGAAAATTTGCTCATATCGTTCTATGTATCTGGTCTTAAGCTAACATTACAAAGAGAACTTCTTATCTCTAAACCTGCAACGTTAGGTGATGTGTTTTCTTTGGCGCGTATTACTGAGGCGCGGTTGGAAGATCAAGGGTCTCTTACCTCTGCCAACACAACCAGAAGTGTGACCAGTGGGGTTAGTCAAAAGCAGCCTACACAACGTTTTTCTGTTCAACCCAACGTGGGTAAACCACCCCTGTTACTGACTCCCACTCAAACAACTGTTAATGCTAATGCTAAGCCACTCGCTATTAAATGGATTTCTCCAGCGGAACGTCAAGACCGACTAAACAAAGGGTTGTGTTTTAATTGTGATAACCGTTGGGTGCGAGGGCATAAATGTCCGGGTAAATTTTTGTTGCTCATGACCGACGAGGATGATGACCCGGGCGACGCGACCACCGATGGAGTTGATGATCCGGTGGAAAGTGGGGACATATCAATCCTTAATTCACTTGTTGGTCATGGGAGTCCACGATCTCTCCAACTGTTGGGAACGATCGGTACAACGGATGTCCACGTGCTCATTGACAATGGTAGCACACATAATTTTATTCGACCTGATGTAGTCGAGAGAATGTGTTTACCTATCAAACCAACGAAGGGATTCAAAGTCTATATTGGGAGTGAAGAGACATTGTTGTGTGAAAGTGTTTGTTCGAGCGTTACTCTTCACATGCAAGGAGTAAAAGTGGAGGTCGATTTGTATGTACTGCCGATGAAAGGACTCGACGTGGTGTTAGGAATTCAATGGCTACAAACCTTGTGAAAAGTGACGCATGACTATGCGGCACAAACCATGGAATTTAACCTTCATAACACCAGTTGTTTGTTGAAAGGAGATGCATCTCTTCGCATGAAGAAAATTAACCTTCATCAGATGCAAGCATTGCTGGATCATGATGAGGTCTATGGGGTTTATGAGATTCATAGTTTGGAAATGGCAGCAGACGGAGGAGAGTTGCAACCTGGGGATGGGGATTTAGAGAATGTCGAGCTTAAGCTTCTGCTTGAAAGGTTTGATTCACTATTCCAGGTGCCTACTATTTTACCTCCTCATCGTTCTATCGATCATCGGATTCATTTGTTACCTGATACTAAACCAGTAAATGTACGACCTTATCGTTATCCACATTATCAAAAGGGTGAGATGGAAAAGTTAGTTACAGAGATGCTTGAACAGGGGATTATTCGTTATAGTCAAAGTCCTTTTTCTTCTCCCGTGTTGTTAGTAAAAAAGAAGGATGGAAGTTATAGATTTTGTGTGGATTATCGAGCATTAAATGCAGTTACCGTTCAGGATTAATTTCCCATTCCAACAGCGGATGAGATGTTTGATGAGCTTGGGGGAGCGATTATTTTTACTAAATTAGATTTACGAGCCGGGTACCATCAAATACGAGTACATGAGCGTGATGTGTATAAAACGGCGTTCCGAACACATGATGGTCATTATGAGTTTTTGGTTATGCCTTTTGGGCTTACCAATGCTCCTTCCACTTTTCAGGCCACTATGAACCATTTGTTTTCACCTTATTTGCGTAAATTTGTGATAGTTTTTTTTGATGATATTTTGGTTTACAGTACCATGCATGTGGCTCATTTGGAGCACTTGGAGTGCGTTTTTCGGTGTTTGCAGGAGCATCAATTTTATGTGAAACGTTCCAAGTGTGTATTAGGGGCCGAATCTCTTGAATACTTAGGACATATTATCTCAGGTGACGGGGTAAGGATGGATCCTAAGAAGATAAAGGTTGTACGGGAATGGCCTGAGCCAACAAATCAACATCAAGTACGGGGATTTTTAGGGCTTGCGGGGTATTATAGGCGTTTTATTCAAGGATATGCGACTGTTGCAGCACCTCTAACTGATCTTTTGTGAAAAGATAGTTTTAAGTGGGGTGTACGGGAGACGTCAGCCTTTGAGGAACTTAAACAGCGGTTGTCTACAGCACCGGTTTTAAATTTACTAGATTTTAATGAGATCTTTGTAGTGGAAGCAGATGCATCTGCCAATGGGATGGGCGCGGTATTACTTCAAAATAGTCGGCCTATTAGTTATTTTACCCGTAAACTGGGTCCAAGAATGCAATTAGCGGCCACGTACCAAAAGAGTTGTTTGCAATAGTGGAAGCGGTTTATAAATGGCGTCAATATTTGATAGGGCGGCGCTTTATAGTTCGAACCGATCATAAGAGTATTAAAGAACTTATGCAACAAGTGATACAGACACCAATTCAACAAAAATATGTCCAAAAGTTAATGGGGTTTGATTTCAAGGTCGAATATAAACCGGGAATATCGAACCAAGTGGCTGATGCCCTATCCCGTATGTATGAGGATGAGGAGACGGTTAGTGCATCTTTTCTGGCCCTTAGCCAACAAGTGATGGGGATTCTCGAGGATTTGAAGGAGGAGAACGCATCCTTGGAGGAATTGTGTAACTTGCATCATCAATTGGATATGGGGACTGCTCCAAGTGGGGTTCGAAGAGAACAAGGACTTATAATTTTTCAGGATCGATATTATGTGGGGAAGGACTCAAAATTAATAAAGTTGTTGTTACAGGAGTTCCACGATATGCCTTGTGCCAGGCATGGAGGAGTAAAGAAAATGTTAGTAGGGCTTTCGGGGTTATTTTTTTGGCCGGGAATGAGGAAGTCCGTAGAGGAGTATGTTAAGCAATGTTTAGTTTATCAACAGACTAAGTATTCAACACAAGTGATGGGTGGTTATCTTCAACCCTTACCAACACCAGTTGCTGTATGGGAAGATGTGTCGATGGATTTTATAACAGGGTTGCCGATTTCTAAGGGGTTAACTGTTATTTTGGTAGTAGTGGACCGATTCTCTAAGTACGCTCATTTCGGATCCTTACCAACAAACTTCAATGCTCATAAAGTGGCTGAACTGTTTTTAGAGATCGTGATAAGACATCATGGGATACCAAAATCAATTGTTTCTGATCGTGACCCTATTTTTGTCAGTAACTTTTGGACGCAATTATTTCAGCTTAGTGGGACACAATTGAACCGTAGCACGGTGTATCATCCTCAGACGGACGGGCAAACGGAAGTGGTTAATCGGGGTCTGGAACAATATCTTAGGGCCATGGTGTCGAATCGTCCAAACCAATGGGTGCGTCTTTTGTCATGGGCCGAGTTTTCCTACAACACAAGCTATCACAGTAGCATTAAAATGTCGCCTTTTGAAGCTTTATATGGTAGATTACCATTGACATTAATACCTTATCCACCGGGATCATCTAAAGTTGCTGTTGTGGATGAATTATTGGTAGAGCGAGATGGGTTAATGCGGCGTCTTAAGCAGAATCTAACGGAGGCAAGAAATAGAATGGAGGTGAAGGCTAACCGTAATCGGCGTGATGTGGAATTCAATGTAGGGGACAAAGTGCTTGTTAAGCTTCAGCCTTATCGACAAATCACAGTTGCTAAGCGTCTTTCAAATAAGCTGGCCAAGCGATTTTATGGTCCATATGAGATAGTTGAACGAATAGGGAAAGTGGCTTATCGACTTGCTCTTCCTAGTACCAGCAAAATTCATCCGGTTTTTCATGTGTCGATTCTTAAACTCTTTTCAGGAAATGGGAAGGAACCTGTAAGTGAATTACCTGAAGAATTTCAAGAGGGGCAGCCATTGGAAAAACCTGTAGCTATATGTGACTCGCGGTTAGTATTGCACAACGGGAGTTTAGTTCAGCAGGTCCTAGTGCAATGGGATGGAAGGTCTCCAGAGGAAGCAACGTGGGAATGGATGTTGGATTTCAAGGACACTTACCCTTCGTATAACCTTGAAGACAAGGTAATTTTCGAAGAAGGAGAGAATGTTACGCCCACGAGTGATGGGTTGGATCATGGGAATCAGACCAAGAGTGATGGGTTGGGTCGTGGTAAGCGGACCAAGAAAGTACCAGGCTGGCAGAAGGCGTATGTGATGGGCTAAACTTTTCTGTCATGTTTATCTAATTATTAGGAAAGTATCATTGTTTAGGAATGTTTTCGTATTCGTCTTGTGTTACAAGTTAGGGTTATTGGGTATTTAAACCGGAATATTATTAATGAATGTTATATTCTGTGAAGTAAATCTCTGATCTTTTCTCTTTTTTTCTTATAGTGGTGCTACCTTGGTACAGTTTAGGGCGTATCAATTTGTACATAATATATATTATGCTTTGTATATGTGTTACGTTCTTATTCTCCATGTATCTTGTTGTGTGTAAATATAAAGTAAATATGTGCAAATCTAAAGACTAATGTATATGTGTGTGGAGATCACCTCACACTAAACCAAACAATTAAGTTGGATGGCCGAGACGAATAACGCATGACAAATTATAGAGTTATTCAAATTCAACTGCAATTATGTATATTTTATATATAATAACGTGCATTAGTACACTACGAGGATAATGGGTTATAGTAATGACATGTCACCGCTAAAGTATTTATTAAATAATTAATAAACTTAATTGATAAATTGAAATTAATAAATGGTAAAACTAAATATCTAATAAACACTTTTGGCGACAACAAAATTCGCCGCTAAAAGTATTTATTAAATAAAAAGAAATGATAAAAAGTTTTAGTGACGACATATATATATCATCGCTAAAAGTGACATGCATTACAGATCCGTAAGGCTATTGCCTACATTTTTTCAAGATTTTTCGCAACCAAATTTCTAGTTTTTTTTTTTTCTTTTCTTTTTTCCAAAAAAACATACTAATCCCATTTGAAAGTTCTAACTACAAAAAAAAAAAAAAAAAACATTGGTAGTCGTCACAATAAAAATATGAATAAGTTCAACAAAGAAAATAGTTAAGAATTCACAATACATCCCTGCTCGCTTACGTGAGCTGTGGAGGCACGGTAATATTAATTGAGAAATGATAGGCATGCCTAAAAACATGTCTAATGATATGGCTAAAAGTGTGTGGCAAAAGTTTATTTATTGTAGTTGTAGTAGCCGGTTATTTACAATCCAATAAACTCTTGCCACATAATTTTAGACATATCATTAGGCATGGTTTAATTTAGGCATGTCTATTGTTTCTCATATTATTGTTCGCACTTGTAACTCTTTGGAGTGAATCGAAAATTTTAGCCGCGACAATTTTATCCACCTGACTTCAGGTATACATTTTTTATTGGGATTGAGCGCTTGAATAACTTGATATACGACCTTATTTATGGTAAATGTTGTGACAAAATCATTTTAATTGATCTTGTATATCTTAATAATTGATAAGCAAATGTTGAAGAACTAATTTATCTAGTTCGGGACTAGGCATCGCTCATAACCAATCAATAGCTTACCTAGTTCGGGACTAGGCCTCGCTCAATAACCAGACAATAGCTTACCTAGTTCGGGACTAGGCCTCACTCGAAATCCTACCTAGTTCTATAAGCATAGCAAGTTTTAAAATAAACAAAGCGATAATAGTCCACATAAAACATTTGCACGTTTCTCACCCCAAGTATTGAAAACAAAGTTCAAGAGTAAAAATGGGGCTATGACTCACCTCAAGTCCAGCAAATCCTCAAAAGAAATCGATAGAAGAAAGACGTAAGCAAACTCAAGCAACTCACGTAACGGAAACTACAGACTCGGCACTTCCTAACAATATCAAGCTCGTTCAGAAATCATTTCCTCAAAAATCAAATATTCCCATTCCCGAACGTATTCCATTTTTACTTTTCAAAAATATCCATTTCTCGAATTATCTTCATATTAATTTGAAATTCGACGTTTGGTATCCATATGGGTGAAGGGTCGACACAACTCAAACCAAGAAGTCACAACGAAAAGAAATAATAAACCATCTATAGGTCTAATATTAGCCTAATATATTATTTAAATAAATCATCGAAGTTTATCAAATCCGTCGATTTGGTAATCCCCTATATTTATTTACGTAATATACCGCTCCAAGATTATACCCAATTTAAAGCACATAGCACAAAGTATACTATTTGGTATATATCGTAGTCCAATAAATTCCCTATATATATTGTCAAATTGGCCAAATTCCACGAGATATATAGTAATTTATTATCCTAATACATATACCACAACCTATGGGCGTCGTGGGATACGATGCCCATTAATATACTCATTTTATATAGCCAAATAACTCGATCTAATCCGTCGATTAAATAAGCTACTTGTTATAGAAAATGTTTATATTAATCGTCATATATCCGTGACAACACAAAACTCACATAATAAAGCCCACTTGGACTTTAAGTAATCACAACTCGTATAACTCGATAAGTTTTCCAAATTTATAAAAGTCATCATGTTTTTATTTATTACTCACCCGACATATTAGTTATCGACATTATTTGTAGTTATTATCTATAATAAAACTTCGACATTTATTGCACTATTTGCATAGTATAATAATTATCGTTATATTATTATAACGTTTACTCGTGATCGTTTTATTACTAATATATGCATTTATATATGTATATGTACGTTTATCACGTCTATATACGTATATAAACGATTATATTATCAATAATATTATTACGAGTATTGTTTTTAATGTTTGATTTTAAATATTTATCGAGTCATAAGAATTTGGTCACATGTCCGAGTCATCACTCTCGGCTCATAGTCCAAGTCCAAAAATCAAACCAAGTCAAAATAAATAAACAACTCCGTCCAAATCAATCCCATATCCACGTGCTACAACATGAGGGTCCGACTACGGCACCCGACTAATCCTATCTCCGTCATTCTAAGTGACCGTCTCACAATCGGTCCCCAAATCACTTCGTCAACACAACTCCATAATCCAAATCACAAGTCCAAGTACCACTTCAAGCTCAACAAATAACCATGAACCCATAATAATAAAGTCAACAATTAATATCATCCAACAAATATAAACCTCAACAACAATATATATACCATACGTACGGGTCGACTTACCAAGTCAAACCCGGGTCAAAATGACACCACAATAATCATATTATGGTCACGCCCGAGACCTCTAGGTCTCGGCATTGCTCTAAACGAGCCAAGTCGAACCAAACGGACCCATAGGGTCGTCGGCAACAATCCACGACAACAACAAAATTACCAAACAACCATAACCTCAAATCAGTCACCAAATACAACCAAGTATCAAATAATATCGGACCATGAGTCTTCTTGGACTCCCAACGAGCCAAGAAAAGGGTCACACCGAGACCCTAAGTCTCGGCCAAGCTCCATACGAGCCAACAATCAAAACCAAACGCGACCCATAACATAAGTCGAGCATCAAACTCGCGTCAAAACCAAAACCCAAGATACCAAACGGATTTTAATGACAAAAATATCATTTCCCCATCATTATATTTCGAAACCCAACAAAAACAACCCGTGTGGACACGGATTAAATCACAAATCGAGGCACACGAGTGAGATTCATGGCCATTCACCTTCAAAATCGACTCCAAACTTGATTTCTTTAAAAACCCAACAAGGTTAAACAAAAATGGTGGTGTTAAAGTAGTGGTATTAATTCGTACGGGGTGTTAAGGTGGTCCAAATCGCGCGTGGTTTATACCAATAGATAGATCGGGAAAAGATGATTAAGATGGTGGTGTTATTTTTAGTGTGAGAGTGGCGGTGGTGGCGCTATTGGAGGTTTAAGGGTGGCGGTGATGGTGTGTTAAAAAGAGAGAGAGAGAGATGTGAATGTTGGTGAAGGTGTTGGTGTGTGTTGTGTTTGCTTTATCAGGTTTTCACAAGGACGATTTGTAATTTACTCTTAAAAAAAAACTTTTTATTAATAATAGTAATATTATTAAGGGGTGAAGTGGGTTAAGTAACCCGGTGTAAATACACGGACCAAACCCGAAACCTTTAATAACAAATCAACTCTCTCGAACCGAACCCATTCCAAATAATCAAAAACTTCGCGATACGTTCCAAAAATATATATATCCGAACCAATATTAAAATAATTAAAATTGTTAGGTTATCCTAGTGCCGGAGTCAATGTAGTGCCAAAATAATGATCTCAAAAATAAATCATCACGAATGAATCAAACCAAACCATTAATAAATAATCGAATTCCATAAATAACGTATGATAAAAATCACATTCCAACGTTCATAAAATATCTCGTCACAATAAACTTTTCAAATATTCCAAAATTATAATTTTTAAAGTAATGCGGGTTTTCAAAATGGCTCCCTAATTTGCCAGTTGTCACATCCTCCCAGCCTCAGAAGAAACCCGTCCCGGGTTTCTCTCGGAACAAACTATCTATGAAGTAAAAAGCTTCGGATATATCTTTCGAAACTCATCCTCACGTTCCCACGTGAATTCCGGTCCATGCCGCGAATTCCAACGAACTTTGATGAGCGGAATACGACTTCTCTTAAGTCGTTTAATCTCTCTATCCAGTATCTCAATCGGCTCTTCCAAAAAATTCAAACTTTCATCCACACGAATATCCTTAATTGGTATAACCGGCGTTTCATCCGAAAGACACTTCTTCAAATTGCTAACATGAAACACATCATGAACTTTACTCAGTTCCGGTGGTAATTCCAACCGATAAGCCACGGGCCCAATTCTTTCCAAAATAAGAAATGGTCCAATGTAGCGGGGGTTAAGTTTCCCACGTTTCCCAAAACGTATCACACCCTTCCAAGGCGAGACTTTAAGCATCACTTTGTCTCCAACCTGGAATTCTAGTGGTTTACGTCTCTGATCGGCGTAACTTTTCTGTCTATCTCTAGCTGCTTGCAATCGATCTCGAATTTGCGTCACTTTCTCAGTAGTCTCCAAAATAATCTCAGGGCCTGTGAGTTGGCTATCTCCAACTTCAGCCCAACCAATAGGTGAACGACATTTACGACCATATAAAGCTTCAAATGGTGCAGCTTTAAGACTTGTGTGGTAACTATTGTTATAGGAGAATTCCGCAAGGGGTAGATATTTCTCCCAGCCTTTACCAAAGTCTATTATACATGCATGAAGCATATCCTCCAAAGTTTGAATGGTTCTCTCACTTTGACCATCGGTTTGGGGGTGATATGCAGTACTCATATCAAGTCTCGTCCCCAAAGTGGTTTGTAGTGATCGCCACAACGCTGACGTAAAGCGGCTGTCGCGATCAGAAATAATCGATATCGGAACTCCATGATGAGAAACTATCTCCTTCACATACAACCTCACAAGTTTGTCAACACTATCATTTTCGCTAATCGCCAGGAAATGAGCAGACTTAGTCAATCGATCCACAATTACCCATATAGCGTCACAACCGCTAGCTGTCTTTGGTAATTTGGTAATAAAAACCAGTGTGATCCGCTCCCATTTCCAAACCGGGAGTTCTGGCTACGTCAATAATCTTGACGGTCTTTGATGTTCGGCTTTAACCTTAGAACATGTCAAACACTTACTGTAGAACCCTGTAAAAATTTCTTGTAATTAAATCGTTAATAAATAAATAATCCTTCGTTATCGCTTCTAATTCCCATTTTCTCGGAAAAATTTGAAATTTTTCTTATTATATTATTTTGGCGATTTTCACAAAATAATATAATTCACGAAATAACGGAATTAATCCTCGACACATTACACGAAACCTAAACTTTTCATTTAATCCTAAAACCTAATCCTAATCCTAATTATATTTAGTAAATATAATTAAAATCCTAATTACACTTAATTAAGCCAACCGGACCCTTAATTATTTCGGCCCACACCCTCAGCCACTATTCATAAGCCCACGAAACAAAGCCCAACTTCCAATTCAATTATTTTCATCCGATCGACCAAGTTCAAACCTTCCCCAAAACACCTCGTTTATTTCTAAATCTTACACACGACCTACGTATTTTATTTTCTCATCTCATTAACCTACTAGCCAACTATTAGTGTGTCAATTCTCACGTCCATACGTTGAGTTTTGATACGTTTTTAAGAGGCAAAGTAGTTGACTTGTACAAACCCAAATCGATTTACAATATATTCAAAACTTAACCGTTTTGAATCCCGTTTGTTTCTAATCGTTCCTAATAATATTCCTGAGATGATTCTATGCTCAAATGTTAAAGATGATCATGTATAAATAAGTAGTGTACGATTTGGTAAATCGTATATATGGAAAATCATATGGTCGACATAGGCATGAATCACCCCAACACCTTCCTTCTTTTGTGCTCTCACAACACTTTCTAAATCAATATAAAATTTCACCTAAGAGCTAGTTACTAACATGCTATAGTATACGAAGAGTTCTCATGGAAATTTTCTTACTAACGTGTTATATATTCAAGTAATATATAACTACATGCATGCACTTGCTCTTATTCATTCACACACTCTTTCACTTAGTAAATTCGTCCTTCAAACTGTTTTCAAAAGACCTACAAGTCGTTTGGTATATTATTCGAAGCAAGGAAAGGAAATCGGGTTGATATTTATATATAACGTTTGGGTTATATAGTGAAACGTGATTTTCTTGTGTTCCTTTCTATCACTCTCGACTCTTGATCACCTCTAAGGTGTTTGTAAGTCTTTCTTGTTCATTTCCATTTCAATTCACACGTTAAAGTTACCTCATGCACCTTGTCTAATTTGTTTCGAACGTATATACTTTACATATATATTATACGTACATATTTATTTTTAGTGCACGAAACGTGACTAGCCTCTATCTTGGAAGGCCTAGGAGTCACGTAGCACCCATAATTCACTTTAGTTTAAACGTTACGAGCATTTCATGCATTCATTTCAAAGTACATCCAACGTATGAAATTGTTAAAAACACTTAGTCACTATTAACAAGTTTTCAAAATATATATCGTTTCAACCATGCTACAAACCACTCGAATAACTCAAAATTTCACTTAACAAAGGTACAATATTAATTCACGACGCCATAGACCACCTAGAAAACTAACATTTTCATATACACGACTTGTAAAAATAATCACATTTTGACACTATACTCGATCCATTTTGAATTGACATCAACCGGATTTTTCAAACCAAAAATTCAAATAAAAACCTTATGTTTTCGAGTGGGCTCAATTCAAGCCCATTAAGCATTTAAAATCTGTAAGCCCACTGGGCCCATATGAAATGTTTTTAGAATCATAAAAATGACCCAAAGCCAAGCCCAAAACTTTTTCTATGCCCTCGCCTCCAAAACTCTTAACGGGCCTATTATTGTTTCGTTAAGTGGGCCATAAGCTAAAAAATAAGCTTTTGAATAAATAAGCAGTTAAAATAAGCTTGTAACTTACTAAATAAGCTTCGGAAATTTTTAGAAAAGTTTTATAACTATTTTTGCAAATTTGGACTAAAAATGTAACGCGACGACACCTAGAGTTGAAAATATAGAAATATAAGGGTAAAATGTAATAAAAATTAATATTCTAAGGTTAGTATTGATTATTGGACAAAATAGAGGACTATAGTTGAAAAATATATAAAAAGGACTAACGGTGTAACACAAATATCGTTAGTGTAAAAATGATAAAATAGGAAAAGGAGACAAATACTAAACATAACTTATTTATCATTCTTATTTATTTTCTATTTTCGTGAATTTATTTCATATTACGTTTAAACTTTATTTTATTTATATATATATATATTATTTAACGTAAGGATAATAATATATATAACGATATTTAAAAGTTAATATTTTACTTACGATTAAAAAGGTAAAACTTCAATGGATAATTTAAAAATCATATTTTGTCATATCATGCATATCACAAGATTTTCACTGCACATCACTTATTCGTCATAACGAATATTTAATATTCGTTATTTCTTCGTAGTTACCAAATAGTATTTGGTTAAGTTCTTAGATAAATTTATTTATCAGGTTGTGTTTGGAAGCCGTTTTTATAAATTCGTCCGACTTTATTTTCTTCGTTTTCAGTATCAATCAAGGTGAGTCATAGCCTCACATTTACTTATTTTCAAAACTCCGTGAGGGGGATACATGTTATAAACAGATCGCAAGTATTTTTCTGTATGCTTCCTGACTGATATATGCCTAAGTTAGCTATTGCCAAAAGACCCTTATTCATGAGCCATTAATCACTGAGGTGAACGCGAATATAATGAATAGCTCTATTTAAGGTTTGACAGCCTGTCCCATTAATACTTGACGGAATTCCATTATGCATGTGGTTAGTCGTATTAGTCATGATAATTATATTTGAGTAAAAATAGGAACTGATAAATAACCTATTACACGAGGGCAAATTGATCATTGATTTGATAAACACCTCCGTTTTTACGGTATTTGTTAACGTTTGCGCGTCATGAGACTTAGAGCAATATATGAACTGCAATATCAATATTTTCAAACTGATTGTATTTTCCAATACAATCTTACTTGTGTATCAAAATGATTATTAAATGCAAACTCTATGATTTCACTCAACATTTTTGTTGACTTTTAAGCATGTATCTCAGGTATTTAGCAGGGGAAGCAAGCATGGAACGGGCGGCAAAAATCTTCAAAACTTGTTTTCTTTATTTCAATAATGATGTAAAATAAAGGATGTTTGATTTAGTTCAAAACATCAAGACTTTTATAATACTCTGATAAGGACCTCTTGTAATTGAATTTTTATAAATGAAATTATGTTTTAAAATGTCTCTTTCGAGCCGTTTTCTATCATTATGACTTCGATTCTCACCGTAACACCCTAATTACTATTCCGCTGCCGCATTTCAAATTAGGGGGTGTTACAGATTGGCATCAGAGCCATAGTTATAGAGAACCAAATATTTTCAAGCATTGAACTATAACCACACTTTCAAATAAATTAAATTTTCATCATATAAATTTTGCCCGCCGTGCCTGCTTGCTACCGTACTCCGTAAGTTAATCATTAAGCTATGATATTTTGATTTTAATATGTTAGAATTTTGTATTCTTTAATGATAATAAATTCTTATTCTGCGCTATTTATGAATTGTTACAGTATTGTTTCAATATGAGTATGTTCGACTCCGACTCTGATATTTCCGTCGCGTCCGTTACTTCGCCTGTTTATCGTTCTACTTTTGTACCTGACGCTGTTTCCCAAGAAACAGAACCCTTCAAGCAAGACGAATTTGTTACAACGCCTGGAAATCCCGATGCTTTTGTTTTACCGACACATACACCATTACCACGTCATGAATTCGATTCATATGCACCCGATCACCTACTCAATCTTTTTAGCCAAACTTACCCATATATTTTTCACCCAAGAGAACAAATCCTTGAGGAAGATATACCTACATCCATCCGCCTTCGTATTTCTGATTCTATTCCTCCACTTTCACCATCATTACCCTATCCGCCTGGTTTTACTCCCCCAGCTCATATCAATGAAACTGGCGAGAGTGCTAGGAACAAAATTTCCTCTACCCTTTCACCTTCTGTAGTAGTGACGCGATTGGAGCATCACGAAGATCAGATAGACTCACTTCTTCAGATGATTGATTATTCATCATTTGATCATTCAGATACTACCCACAACACCTTACATAACCTTATAGCTAATAGGATAGAGTTGCAGCAGGGGTTAGCTCAGATACATTCGGATATCTCTGAGACACGTTCTTTCGCGATATCATTGCGAAGAGAGGGACAGAACCGTACTTGGGAAGCCCAGCTTGCACACCGAAGAGCAGATACATTGGAAAACCTTGTAGGAGATATGCAGATTCAACATCATACCGAGATGCAAGAGCTCCGAACTCAGATCTTAGAGATGGGAGGACATGTGGACATACATAATCATTAGAGGCAGTTAGTATTTGTACTAGTAATAAGGCATCCAAGCCTGCCGCATGTGGCAATTAATAAGCTTGTATCGTTTTGTTATAACAACTCAACTGATTAAGTTATTAATGTTATGCTGTTGGTTTTGATATTATTATATACAAATGTTAACTTATGCTTATGGTTGTTCATGTGTATTAAAAATGCATTTAACATATCAGAATGATTATGATTGTTGTATCGAAATAAAAACTACATATGGTGCCCAATTATTGTTAAGACTCATAAATATTCATTTCCCTACTTCACAAGAACCTTTAAACAAAATTGTTGTTTAAAATTTTAAATGCTATATTTTTGTATTATCAATAGAGAAATGGAGCATGCAAGTAGCGAAAACTCCAACCCGGAAGTGATCATGACCCCCACTGAGGTTCAAAGAATGATTGCTGAGGGAATATCTGCAGCTCGTGAAGCGGATCGTTTGAATAATACCAATGGTGCAAATCGTGAATCTAATACAGTTACTTCTCGTAATTGTACTTACAAGGACTTCATGACTTGCAAGCCAACAAACTTCAAAGGAATTGAAGGAGTGACTGAAATGGCCCATTGGTTTGAGCATACTGAGACAGTCTTCAAGAGGAGTGGTTGTTCTAAGAATAGCAAAGTTACCTTTGCTACAGGAACTCTTCAAGGAGAAGCACTATCGTGGTGGAACACTACTGTGAATGCTATGGGTCCAGATGAAGCTTTCAGACTTTTGTGGAATGAGTTGAAAAATAAAATGCTTAAGAAGTATTGTCCAAGGACAGAGATAAGGAAGCTAGAGGATGAATTTCATCAGCTAGTAGTAAGGTACAACGACTTGAAGACATACGACAGAAAGTTTCTGGAGTTGTTGGTACTGTGCCCAACTATAGTACCTGATGTTGAACAAGCATTGGAGAAATATGTGGAGGGACTGCCACCATCCATTGAAGGGGATGTTACCTCATCGAATCCAAAGACAGTAGAAGAAGCTATGGGGCTTGCACAGAGATTGTTAACCCGGGTGATCAAAAGAGGTTCTACCTCCGTGATCAATGAGCATAAGAGAAGTGCTAACAACCGTGGGAGTAACAATAGCAACAACCGCAGCTACAACAACAGTTACAGTGGTAACCGGAGCTACAACAACAACAACAATCAAAGCAGCAACCGCAACAGAGATCAACAGCAGAACCGTAGTAATCATCATCAGCAACAGAATCATTGACAAGAAGCTACCAGAGCTTATGCAGCAGTGCCTGCAGAAAGTAAAGGTTATGCCGGAACTCTACCCCCATGTAACAAGTGCGACATGCATTATACTGGAGCATGTAAGGCTGCTTGTGGCAACTGTAGAAGAATTGGTCATATGACAAGGGACTGTCGAGCGACTGGAGCCAACACACAACCGATAGCAGTAAAGTGCCATGGTTGTGGAGAAGTTGGACACTACAGAACTCAATGTCCAAAAATTACCAATAATGTTGCCCGAGGAGGAGCATATGTACTCGGTGATGGGAACACAACGCAGAACTCTGATGTTGTTACGGGTACATTCCTATTAAATCAACAAAAGGCTAAGATATTATTTGATTCAGGAGCAGATAAAAGTTTTGTGTCTACTTCGTTTGCCGCTATTCTAAATATTACTCCTGTAGAATTAGATACTATCTATGAAATAGAATTAGCAGATGGAAATATTCTAAGTACCAATACCCTAATCGAAAACTGCACCTTAACCCTTCTAAATAAATCTTTCCCTATCAATCTTATGCCCATCCAATTGGGAAGTTTTGATGTCATCATTGGTATGGATTGGTTATCTAAACACTGTGCCAGAATAATTTGTGACGAGAAAATCATCCAAATTCCATTCGACGGTGAAACCTTAATCATCCAAGGTGATAAACCTAAAACTTCTTTCAATATCATTTCGTACGCCAAGACGACGAAATACATAAGCAAAGGATGCCATGTATTTCAAATCCAAGTAACGGGAGGAGAAACAAAAGAAAAGAAGAAACAACTTGATGAAGTGCCAGTTGTAAGAGAATTTTCTGATGTATTTCCCGAAGACTTACCTGGAATCCCACCAACCCATCAAGTAGAATTCCGAATCGATTTAGTGCCTGGAGCAGCACCAGTTGCAAAAGCACCATATCGATTAGCACCCTCCGAAATGAAAGAATTATCTGAACAGTTAAAAGAACTATCAGATAAAGGTTTCATTCAACCAAGTTCATCCCCTTGGGGAGCACCAATCCTATTCGTTAAAAAGAAAGATGGAACATTCTAAATGTGTATCGATTACAGAGAGTTGAACAAACTCATGGTCAAGAATCGATATCCATTGCCAAGGATCGACGATCTATTTGACCAATTACAAGGATCAAGTGTTTACTCAAAAATCGATCTAAGATCAGGATATCATCAATTAAGAGTTAGGGAAGAGGACATTTCCAAGACAGCTTTTTCGAACACGATACGGACATTATGAATTTCAAGTGATGCCATTTGGTCTTACCAATGCACCAGCTGTATTCATGGATTTAATGAACCGAGTATGCAAGCCATACTTAGATAAATTCGTTATTGTGTTCATTGATGATATTTTAATCTATTCGCGCAACAAAGAAGAGCATGCCGAACACTTAAGGACTATTTTAGAGTTACTTAAGAAAGAAAAGTTGTACGCTAAGTTTTCCAAATGTGATTTTTGGATTTCTACCGTTCAATTTTTAGGCCATATCATCAACAACAAAGGTATCCATGTAGATCCCGCGAAGATAGAAGCAGTTAAAGGTTGGACATCACCCACCTCCCCAACCGAGATTCGTCAATTCTTAGGTCTCGCTGGTTATTACCGGAGATTTATAGAAGGTTTTTCAAAGATTGCAAAACCATTGACGGAACTAACCCAGAAAAACAAGAAGTATATCTGGGAAGAGAAGCAAGAGTCAGCATTTCAACTGCTGAAACAGAAGCTTTGTGAAGCACCAATATTAGCATTACCGGAAGGCAATGAAGACTTTGTAGTGTATTGTGACGCATCTCATCATGGTTTAGGTGCGGTACTAATGCAAAGAGACAAAGTTATAGCCTATGCTTCACGACAGCTGAAGAAGAATGAAGAAAACTACACCACTCATGATCTAGAATTAGGAGCAGTAGTTTTTGCTCTTAAGATATGGAGACATTACCTATATGGTACAAAGTGTACGGTTTTCACCGATCACAAGAGTCTACAACATATACTAGATCAGAAGGAGCTAAACATGAGGCAAAGAAGATGGTTAGAATTACTCAATGACTACGACTGTGAAATTCGTTACCATCCTGGTAAAGCGAATGTAGTAGCCGATGCATTGAGTAGAAAATATAGAATTAAACCTCTTAGAGTTCGATCTCTAGGAATGAAAATTCATTCGCCACTTCCAGCTCAAATCATCAAAGCTCAAGCAGAAGCTCTACAAGAAGAAAACCAAAAATATGAGAAAATTGACAGAAGGTCAAACCTGGAAGATCAGGTTGACAGAATGCCAAATAATGAAAAAGAATTTGTGAGAAGAAATGACGGAATGTTATGTTTTAAGGAAAGATATTGGATTCCTCTCTTTGGAGGTATTCGAGACATTATCATGCATGAATCTCATAAATCCAAATATTCTATTCATCCCGGTTCCAATAAGATGTACCAAGATATGAAGAAGAATTATTGGTGGCCAAATATGAAAGCTGATATCGCCGAGTATGTTGGTAAATGTTTAACCTGTTCTAGAGTAAAGGCAGAAACTCAGAAACCATCAGGATTACTCGTGCAACCAGAAATTCCGATCTGGAAATGGGAACGAATTACAATGGATTTTATTACCAAATTACCAAAGACTTCGACAGGATTAGACACAATCTGGGTTATCATCGATCGATTAACCAAGTTTGCACATTTTCTACCAATCAAGGAAACTGACGAGATGGAAACACTCGCTCAGTTGTATTTTAAGGAAATTATGATTAGACATGGGGTACCAATATCTATTATTTCTGATAGAGATAGCCGATTCACCTCAAGATTTTGGGAATCGCTACAGAAATCTCTTGGTACTAGGTTAGATATGAGTACCGCTTATCATCCGTAAACCGATGGACAAAGTGATAGAACAATCCAAACCTTGGAAGACATGCTCCGAGCATGTGTGATTGATTTTGTAAAAGGTTGGGATAGACACTTGACATTAGTTGAATTTTCGTACAATAACAGCTATCATGCCAGCATAAAGGCTGCACCTTTTGAGGCACTGTACGGAGGGAAGTGCAGATCACCAGTCTGTTGGACAGAAGTTGGTGATATGCAACTCACCGGACCAGAGCTAATACATGACACTACTGAGAAGATATTCCAAATCAAGCAACGCTTGCAAGCTGCTCGTGACAGACAGAAAAGTTATGCTGATGTCAGGAGAAAGCCTATGGAATTTCAAGTAGGAGACAAAGTCATGTTGAAGTTTTCGCCTTGGAAAGGAATGATTCGCTTTGGAAGACGTGGAAAGTTAAATCCGAGGTATATTGGACCTTTCAAAATTCTGGAAAGAATTGGTTCAGTTGCTTATAAGTTAGAACTTCCGGAAGAAATCAGTAGGGTACATCCTACGTTTCACATATCACAACTCAAGAAATGTTTGTCTGACGAAACTCTCGTCATTCCACTAAAAGAGATTAGATTGGACGACAAACTAGTGTTCACAGAAGAGCATGTGGAAATAATGGATAGAGAGATAAAACAACTCAAACAGAATCGTATCCCCATTGTAAAAGTAAGATGGGACTCTAAACGAGGACCGACTTATACATGGGAAAGAGAAGATAGATTCCGTGAGAAATATCCGCACTTATTTTCATAGAACGCACATGTTAGATTTCTTAAAATCGAATTTCGGGACGAAATTCAGAATGACAAGTGGGAACTGTAGACCCTGTAAAAATTTCATGTAATTAAATCGTTAATAAATAAATAATCCTTCGTTATCGTTTCTAATTCCCATTTTCTCGGAAAAATTTGAAATTTTTCTTATTATATTATTTTGGCGATTTTCACAAAATAATATAATTCACGAAATAACGGAATTAATCCTCGACACGTTACACGAAACCTAAACTTTTACGTTAATCCTAAAACCTAATCCTAATCCTAATTATATTTAGTAAATATAATTAAAATCCTAATTACACTTAATTAAGCCAACCGGACCCTTAATTATTTCGGCCCACACCCTCAGCCACTATTCATAAGCCCACGAAACAAAGCCCAACTTCCAATTCAATTATTTTCATCCGATCGACTAAGTTCAAACCTTCCCCAAAACACCTCGTTTATTTCTAAATCTTACACAAGACCTACGTATTTTATTTTCTCATCTCATTAACCTACTAGCCAACTATTAGTGTGTCAATTCTCACGTCCATACGTTGAGTTTTGATACGTTTTTAAGAGGCAAAGTAGTTGACTTGTACAAACCCAAATCGATTTACAATATATTCAAAACTTAACCGTTTTGAATTCCGTCTGTTTCTAATCGTTCTTAATAATATTCCTGAGATGATTCTATGCTCAAATGTTAAAGATGATCATGTATAAATAAGTAGTGTACGATTTGGTAAATCGTATATATGGAAAATCATATGGTCGACGTAGGGTTGAATCACCCCAACACCTTCCTTCTTTTGTGCTCTCACAACACTTTCTAAATCAATATAAAATTTCACCTAAGAGCTAGTTACTTACATGCTATAGTATACGAAGAGTTCTCATGGAAATTTTCTTACTAACGTGTTATATATTCAAGTAATATATAACTACATGCATGCACTTGCTCTTATTCATTCACACACTCTTTCACTTAGTAAATTTGTCCTTCAAACTGTTTTCAAAAGACCTACAAGTCGTTTGGTATATTATTGGAAGCAAGGAAAGGAAATCGGGTTGATATTTATATATAACGTTTGGGTTATATAGTGAAACGTGATTTTCTTGTGTTCCTTTCTATCACTCTCGACTCTTGATCACCTCTAAGGTGTTTGTAAGTCTTTCTTGTTCATTTCCATTTCAATTCACACGTTAAAGTTACCTCATGCACCTTGTCTAATTTGTTTCGAACGTATATACTTTACATATATATTATACGTACATATTTATTTTTAGTACACGAAACGTGACTAGCCTCTATCTTGGAAGGCCTAGGAGTCACGTAGCACCCATAATTCACTTTTGTTTAAACGTTACGAGCATTTCATGCATTCATTTCAAAGTACATCCATCGTATGAAATTGTTAAAAACACTTAGTAAATATTAACAAGTTTTCAAAACATATATCGTTTCAACCATGCTACAAACCACTCGAATAACTCAAAATTTCACTTAACAAAGGTACAATATTAATTCACGACACCATAGACCACCTAGAAAACTAACATTTTCATATACACGACTTGTAAAAATAATCACGTTTTGACACTATACTCGATCCATTTTGTATTGACATCAACCGGATTTTTCAAACCAAAAATTCAAATAAAAACCTTATGTTTTCGAGTGGGCTCAATTCAAGCCCATTAAGCATTTAAAATCCGTAAGCCCACTGGGCCCATATGAAATGTTTTTAGAATCATAAAAATGACCCAAAGCCAAGCCCAAAACTTTTTCTATGCCCTCGCCTCCAAAACTCTTAACGGGCCTATTATTGTTTCGTTAAGTGGGCCATAAGCTAAAAAAATAAGCTTTTGAATAAATAAGCAGTTAAAATAAGCTTGTTACTTACTAAATAAGCTTCGAAAATTTTTAGAAAAGTTTTATAATTATTTTTGCAAATTTGGACTAAAAATGTAACGCGACGACACCTAGAGGGACTAAATGTGTAAATATTGAAAATAAAGGACTAAACCTGTAAATATAGAAATATAAGGGTAAAATGTAATAAAAATTAATATTCTAAGGTTAGTATTGATTATTGGACAAAATAGAGGACTATAGTTGAAAAATATATAAAAAGGACTAACGGTGTAACACAAATATCGTTAGTGTAAAAATGATAAAATAGGAAAAGGAGACAAATACTAAACATAACTTATTTATCATTCTTATTTATTTTCTATTTTCGTGAATTTATTTCATATTACGTTTAAACTTTATTTTATTTATATATATATATATTATTTAACGTAAGGATAATAATATATATAACGATATTTAAAAGTTAATATTTTACTTACGATTAAAAAGGTAAAACTTCAATGGATAATTTAAAAATCATATTTTGTCATATCATGCATATCACAAGATTTTCACTGCACATCACTTATTCGTCATAACGAATATTTAATATTCGTTATTTCTTCGTAGTTACCAAATAGTATTTGGTTAAGTTCTTAGATAAATTTATTTATCAGGTTGTGTTTGGAAGCCGTTTTTATAAATTCGTCCGACTTTATTTTCTTCGTTTTCAGTATCAATCAAGGTGAGTCATAGCCTCACATTTACTTATTTTCAAAACTCCGTGAGGGGGATACATGTTATAAACAGATCGCAAGTATTTTTCTGTATGCTTCCTGACTGATATATGCCTAAGTTAGCTATTGCCAAAAGACCCTTATTCATGAGCCATTAATCACTGAGGTGAACGCGAATATAATGAATAGATCTATTTAAGGTTTGACAGCCTGTCCCATTAATACTTGACGGAATGCCATTATGCATGTGGTTAGTCATATTAGTCGTGATAATTATATTTGAGTAAAAATAGGAACTGACAAATCACCTATTACACGAGGGCAAATTTATCATTGATTTGATAAACTCCTCCGTTTTTATGGTATTTGTTAACGTTCGCGCGTCATGAGACTTAGAGCAATATATGAACTGCAATATCAATATTTTCAAACTGATTGTATTTTCCAATACAATCTTACTTGTGTATCAAAATGATTATTAAATGCAAACTCTATGATTTCACTCAACATTTTTGTTGACTTTTAAGCATGTATCTCAGGTATTTAGCAGGGGAAGCAAGCATGGAACGGGCGGCAAAAATCTTCAAAACTTGTTTTCTTTATTTCAATAATGATGTAAAATAAATGATGTTTGATTTAGTTCAAAACATCAAGACTTTTATAATACTTTGATAAGGACCTCTTGTAATTGAATTTTATAAATGAAATTATGTTTTAAAACGTCTCTTTCGAGCCATTTTCTATCATTAAGACTTCGATCCTCACCGTAACACCCTAATTACTATTCCGCTGCCGCATTTGAAATTAGGGGGTGTTACACTTACTAACATACAACGCTATATCTGCCTTCATATTTGGCCACCAATATAACTTTTTCAAATCCTGGTACATCTTATCAGACCCTGGATGAATAGAGTATCTTGACTTATGCGACTCATGCATAATCAACTCTCGAATTCCTCCATACAATGGTACCCAACTTCGCTCTCCAAAACATAATACTCCATCGGAACGCTTAACAAATCCCTTCTCATTTTCTGCCATCCCAAATATGTTCTCAGCAGGTCGATTTTCTGCTTTCAACGCTTCCGTTTGAGCTTCTAATATTTGAGACGGTAATGGCGATACGATAGTCATTCCTAATGACTTAACTCGTAATGGTGGTATTCTCTCCTTTCGATTAAGAGCATCAGCAACAACGTTTGCTTTACCGGGATGGTAGCGAATTTCACAATCATAATCGCTTAGCAGCTCAATCCAACGTCGTTGTCTCATGTTGAGCTCTTTTTGATTCAAGATGTGTTGTAGACTTTTGTGGTCAGTAAACACTACACACTTGGTACCATACAGATAATGTCTCCATATCCTCAAGGCAAAAACCACAGCACCTAACTCCAAATCATGGGTGGTGTAGTTCTTCTCGTGCTTCTTGAGCTGTCGGGAAGCATAAGCTATCACTTTCTCTCGTTGCATTAACACAGCTCCCAAACCTTTATGAGAAGAATCACAATAGACGACGAAGTCCTCGTTACCTTCAGGTAATGCTAAGATAGGAGCACTACACAACATCTCCTTAAGTAACTGAAATGCTTCCTCTTCCTTATCTCCCCATTCATATTTAACACTCTTTTGTGTCAATTTGGTCAATGGTTTTGCTATCTTCGAAAATCCCTCAATGAATCTTCGGTAATAACCGGCTAATCCCAAAAATTGATGAACTTCTGTTGGGGTCATAGGTGCAGCCCAATCTTTAATTGCTTCAATCTTAGCAGGATCTACAAGAACTCCTTGTCTATCAATCACATGACCCAGAAATTGTACCGTCGGAATCCAAAATTCACATTTAGAAAACTTGGCATACAATTTCTCTTTCCTGAGCAATTCTAAGACAAGCCTTAGATGCTCCTCATGCTCCTTCTCACTCTTCAAATAAATTAGAATGTCATCGATGAACATAATCACGAATTTATCTAAGTAAGGCTTACACACCCGATTCATGAGGTCCATGAATACCGCCGGTGCGTTAGTCAACCCAAACGGCATCACCTGAAACTCGTAATGCCCGTAACGGGTTCTGAAAGCCGTTTTCGGAATATCTTCCTCGCGAACTCAAAGTTGATGATATCCTGATCTCAAATCGATCTTCGAATACACACTCGATCCTTGAAGCTGATCGAACAAATCTTCGATCCTCGGTAACGGGTATCTATTCTTCAGCATTAACTTGTTCAACTCTCGATAATCAATACACATACGAAACGATCCATCTTTCTTCTTCACAAATAAGACCGGGGCTCCCCAAGGCGAAGAACTTGATCATATAAATCCTTTTTCGGCTAACTCTGAAAATTGTTTCGACAACTCTTCCAGTTCAGTAGGTGCAAGACGATAAGGCGCTCGTGCTACAGGTGCAGCACCAGGTATCAACTCAATCTGAAACTCTACTTGTCTAGGAGGCGGAATTCCCGGCAATTCATCAGGAAACACATCCGAAAAATCATGAACTATAGGCACATCTCCAATGCACCTTTCCTTCTTCTCCTTCCCTCCTTTCTCAGAAATTTGAGCTAAGAAAAGGCAACATCCTTTTTCCATTAGCTTCGGTAATTTAGTGCAAGATACGACCGCTAATCTAGATGGGCCTCTCAAATCCTTTCTATCTCCTGGTATGTTCAGAATCTCCTTGCCGTAAGGCACACGCACGATCTTCTCATCGCAAAGTATATGAGCACGATACTTCGAAAACCAATCCATACCAATAATGACATCAAAACTTCCTAATGTGACGGGTAGAAGATCTATGTTGAAAGGACGGTTCAGAAAGTTTAACGTGCAACCGCGAATAATAGTCCTAATCCTTTCTATGTTCCCATTAGTTAACTCTACATCATAACCAATTCCTAAAGCCATTGGGGGTTTCTCTAGTAAGGGTGCAAACTTAGTGGACACAAAACTCTTATCGGCACCAGTATCAAATAGTATGGAAGCATAACGATTATTGAGAAGGAACGTACCAGGAACGACATTCGGATCTTCTCCTCTCTCGTTCCCAAGTGCATACACTCTTCCATGAGCAGTTCCAGCTTCAACACGTTGGTCCCCATTATCTTGTCGTCCACGGTTTCCTCCAGCTCCACTGTTTCCATTATTGTACCCATTACCACCCGATCCTTGATTTCCTCGGTTCCACGATTCCCTACACTCATTCCTATAATGTCCCTTCTTTCCACATCCATAACAAGTAACATTTGCCTTACTCATAGTTTCAGGAGTAGCTTGAACCATAGCAAGTGGTCGAGCTCTACAATCCTTAGCTATGTGTCCCATCCTAGAGCAATTCTTGCACATCACAGTACATCGTCCAGAATGATTCTTATAACATCGGTTACACTTGGGTGCATCTTCATTGTAGTTCTTCTTGTCTCCATCTCCCATAGCATAGGCTCTAGTAGTTTTTTGTCGCTTGTTACGACGATCATTACCCTTAGAGTGATTATCCCTCTTCCTCTTTCCATTCTTGTCTTTCTCAGCTTCTTCCAATGCCAACGAGTCCATCAATTGTTGAGCAATAGTGATAGCCTCATGAATGTTTGCAGGCTTAGCGGAAATCACATCGTTCCTTGTAGCTACCGGCAACCCATCGGTATACCTCTCAATCCTTTGAGTCTCAGTCCTAACCATATGGGGACAAAGTAAGGCTAACTCTCGATAACGGCGATTGTAAGTTGCCATATCGGTACCTTTCACCTTATGGTTCCAGAACTCAATCTCCAGCTTCTTAATCTCATTCCTTGGGCAGTAAGTCTGAATTAGCAAAGACTTAAATTGCTCCCAAGTCATAGCATAAGCCACATCACTCCCAACCGAATTACGGTAATTGTTCCACTAAGTTAAAGCTTCATCCTTGAAAGTAAAAGAAGCAAACTTTACCTTCGCATTCTCCGCACAACCACTGACATTAAACACTGACTCAGTCTTCTCTATCCACCTGACCAAGTAGACCACTCCTTCAGTTCCACCAAACTCAATGGGTCCACAAATTTTAAACTCCTTGTAGTTACATCCATTAGCACGAACAGGTGGAAATGTTCCAGCAGAATTGTTGGAATGATTTGACTCAGCTAGTAGCTCAACAACTCGTTGCTCCACAAGTTGATTGATCATTGCTTGATTAAGTGGAACATGATCATTGTCTCCCTGAACATCAACATTTTGATTCCTGTTGTTGCGGTTAGTAGTGTCCTGGTTATCAGGAGTAGGGGTCTCAACATTTCGAGTAGGACGGCATCCTTGGCGACCAGGGGTAGTCACTGCAGGACCAGTTCGGGTAGCTTTGACAGGGTTTCGTCGTACAACCATTAATTGAAGTCACAATACAAGGTTCATAAGTCTCCAATAACACGTACCATAACGTCCAACAAGAATCCGATTGGTGAAAGTCGAAATACGAACATAATACCAACACAATATCAACCACGCAAATAGGAACACAATTCTCCATGTACGCCAAAAACCGTAGAATATCATACAAAATCACCATCGTCCATACAAGTATCGATCGATACTTCGTTCCAAAATACCAAAAGACATCATAAATACTAATTGTTCCATACGAGACGAACATACAATCCGAATAACATGACTTAAGAGACAGAATAACCAGCTCTCCTAACCAAGTACTCCCTGGCTTAGGAAGCAACACAACAACAACACAAATCTAAATCGATCTAGCCATGATGCTGGCGTAGACTCCTCAACTCTGATCTCAAACCTTCCAAATCTCTCCATAACGATCCCAGTTCAACACTATGTGTATCTCTGTCCCTCTTGAGGTCCGCAACCTCCTTTTCTAACTCTGTGTTCCTCTGCCACAGCTTGCGATCTCCCTCGCGAGCCGTGAGGAAACCTCTCTGTAGACTCTCTATCTGCTCATGTATCTCCATCATACCTCTCCTAATCGCTGTCGTCCAGCCCATGATAGTAGTCAAATCAACTCTCAACTCAGCAACAAACTCAGCGATAAACTCAGCGATAAACTCAGCAATAAACTCAGCAATAATCATCTCAAGGTGGTCAGACATCCGCGAGATCCTCTCGCCCTGTGCAGTAATCCGAGTCCACATCCTACCAGTCTCACCTAACTCTGCATGTTCAGCAGAAACCTCAGAAGGTGCATCCGACTCAACGGGACTACCAGGTGGCAACTCAAACAAAAATGGATGATCAGGTGAAATAGGCTCTATCGGATGTATAGGTGAATCAGGCTCCTCAGCCTGAGCTGGCGGCACTAACAAATCATCATCATCAGGCAGCTCCTCCTCCTGAGGGTCATCCTCCTCCTCAGGGTCATCATCATCACCCTGCTCAGCCTCCTGAGGGTCATCAGCCTCATCCTCACCCTCGTACTCCTCCTCCTCCTCATCCGAAGAGTATGTCATCAATCGTCGTCTCCTAACAGGTGAACTATGTGGTGAAGGGGTAGGTGATCTAGGACGACGACGCAATGATGCAGGTGGTGCATCTGACAGGAGAAAGTGAGCATCTAACTATAAAGGTGGTGAAGTAGGGCGTACCAACATACGTGCCATAGCTCGGTGGGCAAAACGTGGAGTGTCACAACTCACCATTTCAGGTCATTTCCCAAACTTTGGAAAAACACTATTCATCAAAACACTATTCATCATTTTACTATTCATCATTTTTGGTGTCAGTTTGACATTCAGAGAAGCACTCAGAAATTTTACTATTCATTGAACACTATTCATTCCAGAAGAAATTTCATCATTCACGTGCATTATTCATTTCATCGTAAATTTAGTTTACGGGTATTTAAATTCGCGTAACCGTATTGGTTCAGTTGCGAATTCATGCCTTATCAGTAAGGACATTTCATACGGACTAGAGATAGTCTGCATATCATCAGTAGGTCATTTACATGTTATACCACTCTTAGGATTTTCAAATTTACATATTTGATACATTTAACGTTTTTCTTATAATTATTTATAATAAACGTTAACACCCGATTTATAAACACGACGAATATATCTAAATATTCCCACAATGGTCCCGACATATTTTTATATCCATTTTATTATCATAAAAGTTATAACATTCATTTACCCAGTATTTTGGAAATTTATTTTATTTATAACGTGAATTTATAAATATTACGACGGTTTTCGTGAAAAACTAAACAATAATCATCCGAACACTCAGTACTTGTACCCAACATATTTTTAACATTTTTATGACTTTATTAAGTCCCGGTTAACGTTGTTAATATTTATTTCTAGAAACCCGGTACCCGGTTATAACTAATACTTACACTAAACTACAACTAATATTACCCTACATTTCCTAACTGATCAAAACCGACTTTGCTACACCTTTGTACATTGAAAGACGGCCATGAGCACACCCCTAGGCCACATGCTTATTATTTTCCAACCTCATTCATTAATATGTATTATTATACAATATAACTACAACAAATATCTACAAACACATTATAATTAACACATAGCAAATATTTTAGATCAAAAACTCAATTCTCATCTCTTCTCCATCACAAACCCACGACCCAAATACATACTCCATGATCAAGTACAAAGCTACAAAGTTGTTCCTTTTATCATTCTAATCAAGATTTTTGCAACAAAAACACAAGTAACACAAGATTTCTCATCATCTAATCACCTATTATTTCAAAGTGAGTTATCAAATTTATTTTCATGATTTCATCTAATTAACACTTGTATCTTATGGTTTTCATGCTTAATTTCATGTACAAGTTAGCTATACCACATTATTTTTGTTAACTTTTTGAACATACAAACTGATGAGGCGAAAAATGATCCGTTTTTAGGGGGTCATTTAAGCCCAAATTCGAATTTATTTGATCAAATATTGCCCTAAATCGTTCCTTTTGTGATTTTAGGTACTTTGGGAGTGAAATCTGGAAAAGGAAGCAATTCGGACGTTTTTGGAGCATAAAAGTGAAGAAAACGCCAAAGACTTAATTTTCCAAGCTGGGAACAGTAGGTGACGGCGTCAAGAGCAACATTTTGACGGCGTCAAGAGTAAATTGCATGACGGCCCAGTACAGAAATGAAGGCGTCACCCAAGGCCGTCACGTATAAACTTGTCAAAACTTGCGCGCGGAGTAGCTGATATTGTTTTGGTCATAACTTTTGCATACGAACTCGGATTGAGGTGATTCAAAAGCCCACGCGAAGAGGACGAAGAGATCTACAATTTGGTGAAAAAATGGTGGTGACGGCGTCAAGAGTAACGGGCTGACGCCGTCAAGCCTTGCCGACAGAAAACATGCCTATAAATATAACTTCATAACTTCACTTTTTGTAAGCCCTAAACCCTAAGGTCGATTCCTGGGTTTAGGTGGGTGTTTTTCCAGCAACTTAGAGGGTTTCAATCACTCCATAAAGATCATGTATTGGTTTGATGATTCTATCTTAATTATGTTTTCCATTATCATTGTTGTTTGCTCTTCTTTGATGATGATTTGCTAATTCACCTCGTGTTTACTTATGATTATGTGAAACTTGTATATAATTGATTAGATCTCATTGATTTCTTGTTGATGTTGTGTCTATCTCCATCAATTAAGGCGTGACAACTTCAATAGATCTAGTTGGTTTAGTTTATAATCCTTGTTTCCTATTGATTCTTGTTTTGATTGAATGATTTATATGTTAGGCTTAAGAAAACTGGCAGATCTCTAAATGGTAACATGCTTGAACATCTTAGGAAACATGAACCTATTGCACTAAGGTCTTTATTGGTTGTATTTAATGCATGAGCCACTGTTTACAATCCCTATGGTTGTGCTGGGCATGGTATAGGAGGAGATAAGAGCTCATAGAATTGGGGAGTTATGTGCGATACCCCATGAATGGTATTAAGGAATACAACCCGTCAATTAAAACAAGGTTATAATTCAATAGGTAGGATTGGATAGCTAGCAAGGAGTAACATATCATGGGTAGACATGCTTCACTTATCTTGTAGAATCCTAGTTTACTTTTCTTGTTAATTAGTTTAATTAGTAGCTTTTGGGTTAGTTGATTAGCAACTAATTCCGCCCACTCTCCCAATACCCGAGATTTTTACTTGCTTTTCATAAAATATAAAAATACAAAAAGAATCATCCTTCACCTTTAGACCTAGTTAGATTAATTTCAATCCCTAGCTGAACGATCAATCCCCCGGTACTTGTCACTATACTATACTACAATGATCAGGTACACTGCCTGGTGGGGGTTGTAAGCTTCTCAATATCCCTTGAGAGGTAAAGCCTGGTGAAATTCCCACGCATCAAGTTTTTGGCGCCGCAGCCCGGGGAATAGTTATTGTCTAGGTTAGAATTTCTTTTTATTAGGTCTACTTGCTAGATTCCTTTTTAGTGAGATTTTTATTTTCTTTTTATTAGCTTTCTTGTAGTCTATCTTTTTCTTTGTGCCCTTTGTTTGTGAAACCAATTTCATTTGTCTCCATGGCGGATGAAATTCCGTTTAGATCATTAACTATAGAGGAACAATTAGTTTACTCGGATAGATTTGCCTCCTGTTGTTCCAATGAATTTTTAAGTGATCTTACACATATACAAGAGGAGATGGGTGTAAAGTTAGATGGGTTTGATGAATTTTATGCATGTGTGTTTTCTATTAGACGATCATTATCAGGATCAATTCCTTTTAGTGAGACCCTTTGGATGAATTTTGAGAAAAGCTTCCTAACCATAACCCATAAGTTCAACGAATTGGTGGATTTGTATGAATGAGAGGACCTAGTTTCTAAGAACATGAACTTAGAATCAAACCAAGATTATGATATGGTTAGTGTTGAACTACCTAGTTGCATGAGCGGGATAGATTTCACCAAAACATACGCCACACATGAGGTTAGAGTTGAGCCACCTAGTTGCATGTCATGGTTAGGTACTACCATAATACAAGATGAGCACATAGGTGATATTAATGTGATGGAAGAGATAGTAGAAAACCCAAGCCCACTAAGTACCCCACAAGTCCTACCATCATTTGAGGCATACACACCGCCCGTGACTTACCCGGAAGAAGTAGAAGAAACTTTAGGAATTCCAATGGAGGTAGAACCCTTGGACCAGGCACCACTTGAGGATATAGGTTTGAACACTTGTAGTGCTAACCTTACTCCTAGTTCTAGGGAATTTCCTAGTGTTGATGAACCGGAACCTCAATCTTTACACACCTTTCCATCCTTAGATATATTTCTATGAGACAAAAGAGGAACCGACCCACCCATCAACCAATATTATCCGGGTAGTTTTAGGATGAGGGAAGCCATTCACTCACCCCCTTCACCTCACGTGGCATATTCACACCCTAAGGGTGTGTATCGCTACTTTCACCCACACTTAATCCTAAGTGTAGGGAGAACCTCCTCTATTTCCGTTAAATAAGGGTAGAGTCAGGCTCGTGACTCGAACAAAAACAAGCGCTTCTTGGGAGGCAACCCATGTTTTGTGTGTTTTTATTTGTTTGTTTGTTTGTTTGATTTTATTTGTTTCCGTATGCATGTTTTATTTTTATTGTTTGTGACTCATGTTTCAAAGTAAATTGTGAAAATGCTTTATTTTGTTTTTAACTTCGTCTTAATTGCATATAAAGGTATTTTGCAAAAGATAAGTGTAAGGGAGATCCAAATTTGTTTATAAGAACGAAATTGAGCATGAACCACAACAATATTAAATGGACATGTGTATTAGTACTTGTTAGAGTCAAATGCTTGTATCGAGTCATAATGATGTTTTGCAGGATTTTCCAGGAAGTAGGACCAAGTTTTTCTAGAAATTTTCCAGAAACTTAACATAAGAATTTCTGCAGATCACTTCTGACGGCGTCACGAGTTTACTCTTGACGGCGTCACGTGTAAAATTCTGGAAATTTTGCTAGTTTTGTTTATACCGGACTCTTAAAATTTTTGTTGATTCTTTAGTTTTATAAACTCCAGGAAATCTGCAAACATTCATTCCACAAGCATTATATCTTTAATTGTTTTGTTTTTATTCCTAAGTCTGGAATTACATCTAGTTGTGAGTTGTCTTTGTTCGGGTTGATGCTTTGGGTTTTTGTCTGTTTTCTCAGGATTTACAGGTTATGTATGACAAGAAGATGATTTATATTTTGGAAGGGAAACTTTGATTGTTCATTTTCTTGGAGGAAGATTTAACCTGACCACCTTATTATCCATACCGAGCGAATCAGGGGAGTATTTGATTTCATTCTTTTTACTTATTTCACTTTTACATTCTTTACTTGAACATTGGGGACAATGTTCATCTTAAGTGTAAGGGGAGGGTAAAATGATGATACCTTACATGTACACTTTTGCTTGAGTTTGTTTTGTTTGATGGTAGATGTGTAATAAAACTATGAGAAATACTTGTAAGTGCAATTTTAGCGCCAAATTTAAATTTTTTTACAACATTTAGGAGTGAAACTTTAGCCATAGCAAGCGTCTCATGGATAGGAGATTGTATGACTAGCACATAACCGTATATTCAGAAAAAATTTCCACCCAAATATGTGAGGTTCGCCTTTAGATTTGATAGGAAAAGCATTTACTATTAGTGCTTATGAGTGTACCGGTAGCATTTAGATTCTAGAACTTGCGTTAGTGATGCATCCCGAGACCGCTAGTGAGACTACATTCGTGTGGGAGGATTTACTACATGATAAGAGGCATTAGGATCACCCTTGTGTTAAACCCGTATTATAATTACTTGACCATTTAAGTCATATTACTTGGCTAGTTAAGTCAACTAATTTTTCCCACACCCCTAGCGTTGTACTCATTTTTAGTACACGAAACCCCTAGTACACCCCTCCGAGCCTATCTTTTCGTTTCTAACTTTAAGCATTTTACTTAAAGGAAGAATTTGTTACACCCCACTTAAATGTACAACCAAATCGCCTTAGCCTTCCGTGTATGCGCTCATTTTTAGTGCATTATTGTTATTTGTTAAACCCTAAGTTAACTTTCTAATTGATTACATGGTTGCTAAGTCGAGTCATATCCTTGTACATATTATTTTGGGACGATTGGGACTCATGGGTAAGTACTTATTTTATGGAGTAATGGGGAAGAACATCATTTATTACCCCCATATGTACGATAATCTTAAAAGTGCTCCAAGTGTTTTAATTTTCTTAATTCGAGTCACTAGATTAGTTAATTGTAAAGTATGTAAAGATTCAAGTGTAAGGGAAATGTTCATTCCCTATGATGTATTATTTTGGATGGTAGGGTAAGAGTGTATGCAAAAAAAAAATCAAAAAAAAAAATCAAAAAAAAGAATCAAAAAATCAAGAAAAAGAAAAGAAAAAAATAGAAAAAGGAAAAAGAGAAAAAACATACGGACTACCATCCCTTTTCATTCCATGTTTATTTTATGTTTTTGTTATTTTTCATTTATTAGCTTAAGTCGAGTCTAGTCTTGGCTTAGCAATGCCATATTGTACATGTAATTGACCAAGAGTGTTAACTCGCCACCAGTAAAACTTCCTTTATCTAACAAAACCGTGTATTTCATATCCCTACACCTAACATTACAACCCTTTAAAAAGACCTCTTTGATAGTTTATCCTAGGTGCTTACGCCATGTGGTGGAGGTTTGATCCTTTCCCAAGCCTATGGTAATGTATTTTGTTATGACAGGTAGTGAGAGATATCTTTCGTTTCCATATTGTAATTTACACTTTATTACACCCGAGAGATGTGAGTATCTAAACACTATTTGTGAGGTGCTTGTGTATGACCTCCGTGCTTGTCTATTGGTCTTTAGTGGAACGATTATTTGTTGTAATTACTTTTATATTAGTGTTAAATGACCCCTAACTTGTCTTTTGAGTAGAATAAAAGCGCATTTGCTTGAGGACAAGCAAATCTCAAGTGTAAGGGTATATGATGAGGCGAAAAATGATCAGTTTTTAGGGGGTCATTTAAGCCCGAATTCGAATTTATTTGATCAAATATTGCCCTAAATCGTTCCTTTTGTGATTTTAGGTACTTTGGGAGTGAAATCTGGAAAAGGAAGCAATTCGGACGTTTTTGGAGCATAAAAGTGAAGAAAACGCCAAAGACTTAATTTTCCAAGCTGGGAATAGTAGGTGACGGCGTCAAGAGCAACATTTTGACGGCGTCAAGAGTAAATTGCATGACGGCCCAGTACAGAAATGAAGGCGTCACCCAAGGCCGTCACGTATAAACTTGTTAAAACTTGCGCGCGGAGTAGCTGATATTGTTTTGGTCATAACTTTTGCATACGAACTCGGATTGAGGTGATTCAAAAGCCCACGCGAAGAGGACGAAGAGATCTACAATTTGGTGAAAAAATGGTGGTGACGGCGTCAAGAGTAACGGGCTGACGCCGTCAAGCCTTGCCGACAGAAAACATGCCTATAAATATAACTTCATAACTTCACTTTTTGTAAGCCCTAAACCCTAAGGTCGATTCCTGGGTTTAGGTGGGTGTTTTTCCAGCAACTTAGAGGGTTTCAATCACTCCATAAACATCATGTATTGGTTTGATGATTCTATCTTAATTATGTTTTCCATTATCATTGTTGTTTGCTCTTCTTTGATGATGATTTGCTAATTCACCTTGTGTTTACTTATGATTATGTGAAACTTGTATATAATTGATTAGATCTCATTGATTTCTTGTTGATGTTGTGTCTATCTCCATCAATTAAGGCGTGACAACTTCAATAGATCTAGTTGGTTTAGTTTATAATCCTTGTTTCCTATTGATTCTTGTTTTGATTGAATGATTTATATGTTAGGCTTAAGAAAACTGGCAGATCTCTAAATGGTAACATGCTTGAACATCTTAGGAAACATGAACCTATTGCACTAAGGTCTTTATTGGTTGTATTTAATGCATGAGCCACTGTTTACAATCCCTATGGTTGTGCTGGGCATGGTATAGGAGGAGATAAGAGCTCATAGAATTGGGGAGTTATGTGCGATACCCCATGAATGGTATTAATGAATACAACCCGTGAATTAAAACAAGGTTACAATTCAATAGGTAGGATTGGATAGCTAGCAAGGAGTAACATATCATGGGTAGACATGCTTCACTTATCTTGTAGAATCCTAGTTTACTTTTCTTGTTAATTAGTTTAATTAGTAGCTTTTGGGTTAGTTGATTAGCAACTAATTCCGCCCACTCTCCCAATACCCGAGATTTTTACTTGCTTTTCATAAAATATAAAAATACAAAAAGAATCATCCTTCACCTTTAGACCTAGTTAGATTAATTTCAATCATAACGACACTATTCCTAGCTGAACGATCAATCCCCCGGTACTTGTCACTATACTATACTACAACGATCAGATACACTGCCTGGTGGGGGTTGTAAGCTTCTCAAGATCCCTTGAGAGGTAAAGCCTGGTGCAATTCCCACGCATCACAAACCCTAGATTTTGATTTAGGTGTTCCTTTGTTAAATTAACATGATTACTAGTGATTAGGAACCCATGGCACCCTAAGAGGGTGTATGGTAGGATTAGTATAGCTTTGTGGTGTTTACAAGATATTTGGTTGAAGTAGAAACTAGTTTTGAACATGAAAAATGGATTTGTAACAAGTATATATACATTCTGTCCTATTTTTGTAAATACAGGAAAATCAGTAAACATAAAGTAAACTTTGGCAAAATTTGTAGAAAATACTTTCAAAAACGAATCCGTAGGCGAAAGAACGGATTAAAAAGAGTTTATAACGAAGAAGTTATGATTTTTGCAAGTTTATTGACGAAAACTATATTTTCTGAAAATACATGTTGTTGGACGTTTTTCGTCGGACAAAAAGAGGCTTTAGACGTAACCCGGAGGAGCCAAGATTTCCAAAATATATTACTACATACTAAGACGTAACCGTGGATATAAAGAACAAGTAAAACGGACTTATAACGACAAAGATATTCACGTTTCAATATAGGCAAAACTCATATTGTTTTGACAGGTTTTAGACTAAAAATAACGCTAAAACTACGTAGTAACTCTAGATTTCTAGAAATAATACCAAGTACCCAAATTCATAACTAATGAAGTATTAGTGATTACAAGTATATTTTTATCACTACAAGGCGTTATATCAAGGATTTCAAACCAAGGATTTCAACACTAACATTGATACATACGATATATATATATATATATATATATATATATATATATATATATATATATATATATATATATACACACACATTTCAACTAGTTTTATTTTTCTAGTTGCCTTATTTTCCTAAGTCTTGGAAAATGTATATTTTTTATAACAACAAGTATTTTTCAAAGAGTAGAATGGTATAGGAAACATGTGCATGGACATTCATAACATCATTTCATGATCTAAAGTAGATCGTTCATCATTCATATTAGGTTGCGGCTAGTGTGCGCGCCTTGTTTTTCAGCTCATTACATGTTCATGGTACCATAATATCAGGTGAGTTTTCATAGCCCCGTTTTCAATTCAATATTTTGATTTCAAATCCCACGGGGGAATACATTGCATCAATTATTTTAGTACGAGCCCAAGTACCAAAACATATGTACATTGCTTGAGTTTCCTTACCAACCTGTTAAAGTCCCCTATTTATTATCATGGACCGTTAATTTGCCGATTAAGCGAGAGTGAGTGGATAGATCTATCGAGGGTGACGCCTCCATCCGTGGTAGTTATTACCAACAGTAAGCGGATGCATTTCATTTTGACATTTTGGGAGTGTTCTGGTAAAACATTCTAGAGGGGCATATAATTTCATCAGTCATAGCTTCGGGGTCATGAGCTTAAGGTCTATTGTACTATTTTACGTGACTTTTGTCATGCACTTATACTTTTGGTGGCCGTACAACATTACATTTTATAAACCTATGGAATTCACCAACATTCGTGTTGATGTTTTAGCAATGTATTTCAGGTTATTAAGGTAGCTCATGTGACATGCATTTGGACCTTCATGGAGTTGCGGGGTCGACGCGTCTTACCATTATTTCATGCACTTATGTAAACGTTTGATCTAGTAGGACTTGTTTTCATAAACTTGCAACACCTTTTGGGGACCTCATTTTGTAAACTCTGAATTATTTCAATGATCAAACGAAGTATTTTCCAAACGACACTTTAGGTCGTTCAATGTAACTGTAACTGTGATGCTATGACAGACACCCCAGGTATTCCATTCCGCTGCAAGTCAGGTAAATTGGGGGTGTGACAGATTGGCATCAGAGCTAAGGTTATAGCGAACTAGGATGTATCTTGGACCCTAGACTATAACCGCATCATCATAGCATCTCATCATTTCATCATAAGTGCATTATCATGATACATGTTGTTTCATGCATACCCTGTGCGAGTTATTTATACTCATATGTGTATATATATATATATCATTTTATTGACCTGGTTCACAAGTGACATGTCTTCAGATACTCACCCTGACATCCTTTTATCGAATTCCGACATTGAAGATGCATTGTCATCTTCCACTACCATTATACCACCAGTTGCACTTACACCACCATTAGCACTATTGATTTGCCATAGGAACAGGGTTTCTCTATCATTCAGCCCATACATAGAATGCCTTTTGGTAGAGTATTCAGACTTAATCTTAATGGACTTATTAGGATGTTTATTGCAAGGAAGATAGTATGTTTCTTTCCATCACTGGTAGAGCACCCACTACTCAGGTACTATCACCACCATTAGTTACTTATTACACTATTGGTCGTCCCATAGTGCGTACTTCAGTTTTACCTCTTAGATGTCGCGAGGTAGCGCGAAAGAGGATAGTATTCCATTCACTAGTACCACCATTGTCATTTTCCTTTTCCATTCCCACTTGCCATGAACTAGATAACACCTAGTAGATAATACCAATATCACGGACTCAACAGAAACATCTGCAGATTCTTCAGGAATGGTTCAGAACCTACATTATCTAAGATTTGATCGATGCACAACTTCAGACACCACTTCAGGACTATCTCGACCTTATGATGCCACAAACCTGATTTCACACAGAGGGACACCAGGAAGTCCCTAGACCAGACTTATATCCTCACTAGCTTTTACTATTATCCTAGCCACAGAAAGTGTGGGACATAGTCTAAAGAACTTGTTGTCTTTTGATTGTTGTATAAACAAATATATCAAGTTTGACTCTACTATGTAAGAAATGGTTGTGCTATTTGTGATATCGGTTCACGTAGACCGAAATTTTCAGGTATTATATTCATGTGTTGTGAATATGATGACTTTGATTAACTATATCCTCATGGTCTCTTATGATTTGATGAAGAGAGATTTAAGCAAACCACTCCAAGCATGACGCAAGCTGTTGTTGGACAAGTCATTGCCAAGAACATAGCCACCGTCCTCACTAAGGAACTTACTCACGTAGAATTTATGGGGTGCAATCCTCCCTCCTTTAGCGAAACTAGAGACACAAAGGAATTTCTCAAATGGTTCGAAGAAATAGAAACAATATTTCAATGTGGTGACTGTCGTAAGGAAGACAAGGTTAAGTTCGCCACATGCACTTTTCAGGATCATGCCCAGGAATGGTGGACCAAACATATTAAGATGGTGGGAGTTGATGCTTCCTACTCACACTCTTGGGAGAAACTAACAAGGATGATGGGTATAACATTTTGTGTAGGAAGTGAATTACGAGCAAAGGAACAGGAAACACTAAACTTTACCATGGTAGGAAATGATGTTGACGAGTACACTACTCATTTTTATGAATTAACACGACTAGGTTCTGCAATGGATGAACCGGAAAGCAAGAAACTTGAAAGGTACATCGGGGGAATCTCCCATGAAATTCGTATGTTGGTCATCGCATGGGAACCCGATACCATGTCTGAAGCTATCAAAATGGCGATCGAAGCAAAGGAACTCATAGTTCATGCCGAGACATCAGGAAACAATAGTGACAATAAAAGGAAGTGGAACAACAATCTAGGTTGCAATGCTGCTCAACAATCACCCAAGGGAAAAGAAGCGAATAGAGCCTTTGCTGCAGAACCGCACACAAAGAGAAGGTATATTGGAAAGTTACCTTACTGCAACCTATGTAATCAACATCACTGAGGTCATTGCAGTAAAACGTGTGGAGTGTGCAAGAAGCAGGGTCATTGGACTAAGGATTGTAGGAAACTCACAAATCATAAGATCCCAGGGAGTTGCTTCAAATGTGGAAAGTTAGGGCATTTCAAGAACGACTGCCCGGAGCTAAGGAACAAGAAAAATCAGGAACTTGGAATCAAGACTGAATCGCTCGAGGAATAGCGTGAGCTGTTGAAAGAGAACCGTCAGGATATTAGCAACATCAAGGATAACAACAATGCTTCAGCAGGAGGAGCCTTGTTTCAATATATAAACCGTAGTTCGAGCCCTTTAGGGTTGTATTTTTCCTTTTGTACTTACCGTTGGTACGATGACATAACCTAGTTGTATTAAGCACTTTTCTATCCAATGTAATATCTATCCTTTGTTACCTCTGTGATAATCATAACCTTAGTTTACTCCATTTTCTATCCCAATTGCTCAGACTTCAATCGTTTCACAACATTTTATCATTGTCTTATTAGGGATTAGGTTGATTTCGTTTTTGACGAATTAGTAGACTATTACCATTCGACAAGATTCACCCACGTATCCAATACACCATTCAAGCTATTTTACTATCATATGGGGAAATTGTTTTACAGAAAAAAATTTCTGAAGTAAGCTATTTTATTACCATCCTATAAATTGATTTTTCTGTCATTACACCAAGTATTTACTATTATTACGCGAGGCAATTTTCATGTTATTTGAAAGAAAACATCAGGATACCATTTTTAATAACAATGCGTTGAACCCCATCTAAAACTTTTGAGAAAAGTTATGATATTTTGACAAAATCTAACATCGCATCATTAGTCCTCAATTGTACATAGCCTGATCACCTATGTAAAATTCAGGAAGGACTATGCCATGAAGGAAATAATTACCTTTTCAAAGGATTGTTAATAACAATCTTCATTTAAAAGTTTTGTAAACAAAGGAACTCTTCCATAAACATCCCTTTTGCCGAACTATCCCTGGATACTTACCCCACCTGTCACTCACTTAGCCATTAAGTTGGATTTTCCCATTGACTTCCCTAAGAGAGAATTTCCATACCAATTACATGCAGGATTCCTCTATACAATAAAAGCAACGAAAGGATTACAGAACTACTAACCAAGACTAGAAGTATATAGTGAGAGAATTCATAACTCAACAACAAATTCTATGATACCGCGAGACCATCCGAATCACCATCTCTGACTTAGTTGTCAAATTCTATCATTTAAAGGTACTAGCTAGACTGAGCTACAGGATTGAACTCAATATAAATGTCCGCAGGACAACACAATAGAATTAAACCAAACTGCTAATTGTGACTGTAGAGCATTTCATTTAAACATGGCCACATCCATACATAAACTTTCCTGCAGTAAGTTTCACAAAGGACAATTGTTTGAATCAATAATATCGATGTAGATTCCCCTAAGGCATTATGTCTCTAGAAATTTCAGATAACCTCACCTTCATACCAAGCAAGGGATTAAACCGGAACATATCTCCTCATCTACATGGGAAAATAGAATAGACATTCATCGACACAATATCAAGTGATACGTTCGCCTTGCCAATTACAATGATAAAATATTTCAGGACTTAAGTTAGTCTAAATACCTATGCTTGTAGTTATACCTGATAAACACCAATAGGCATTATCCAACCTCAGGAACTAAATGTTAAGACATCTATGCATTTAAGCGAACATTTCCCATTCTACCATTTTATCCTTGTTAGTGTTTTCACTTTTAAATAAAGTTGATGCGTTTACATAAATCACATACCTTGTGGAAAAATGATTTCTAAAATTCCTATTTTGAACAAGTACGATCTTTTTTGGTCAATCTTTAGCAACACTATTGTACAATGACAAATATACATAAACATCAAACTTTGGTAAGCAGTCTTAATCACAACATGTTTGAAAACATTTTTCTACTTCATAACTACTGAAATTTTGAATCATCAGGAAAAATATTACTTAGTAAATCATTTGCTCCATTTTCTAAATTCGTTTATTCAGAAAAAGATTTCAACCAAAACTCACAATCGCGAGACAAATTTCCAGAATCAATTTCCCTACAACATCGCTTATGCATTTAGGATTTGTGACTTGACAATAAAGAATATTTGGAATATGTGATGAAGGAATTAGGAAGGACATCACAAATTAATCACGAACTTCAGTAGTGGAGACCAAACCCAATAGACAAAGAAGGACATATGTCTTATCATCCGTTGGAACAAAATACAAGGAATCAAATTGTTACTCATGTTCTATCCCTTTCAGATAACGCCAAGTTCGAAGGACCGAACGTCGTGGAATTAGTCACAAAGGTTTATTGTACCCATTTTAGTTATTCCTATTAAGGAAACCGATTCACCTTGGACTTCAAGTAATCATTTCAGAGTTTCCTTCAGAAACCCATTTAGATGTGAACATCACCTATCATCCTCAGACCGATGGTCAAAGCAAGAGAACAATTCAAACATAGGGAAGTATGCTCAGAGCATGAGTGATTGACCCTAGAAATGGTTGGACTAATCATTTAACATAAATCAAATACATCTACAACAATAGTTATCACACCAACAGCGAGAAACTGGCAGAAATTAGGTTGGTACATAACACACATCATTTGGATTGGGTATCCTGAACAACAAACCATCCAGATTCAAGTGGGAGAACAAACTAAGTTAAAAGCATTGCCTTGGATTGGCATGATACAAATTGGATAACAAGAGAGGTTGAACCTTTAGCATATTGGACCATCTAAAATTCATTTTTGAATCGACCAACTAGCATACTAACTTGAGTTCTGGCAAAATTCAGTAGTATATATTACTAGTATCACATTTAAAGCATTAAGAAGCGCAGACCATTTATTGATGGGCCAAACTCGGAAAAAGCTCAACATACTAGTCTAGTAGGAATTCATGAAATAACCAGAAATTTTCTATAAGTCAAAAATCAGTTACAAGTTCAATAAGTTGTAAACCATTAAAACTTCAAGTTGGTAGGCAGAGTTATGTTGAAAGTTCTGCCTAGGAAAGGCATGATATCATTCAGAAAACTTGGAAAGTTAAACCCGATATACACTGGACCATGTAACATTTCAGACAGAGTAGGCCTAGTGGCCGTCAGACTTGAGCCTTGTTAGAGAACAACAGGATTACACAACCATGTATTATCATTTTTTCAGATTAGTCACTCATAATCCCATTTGGAAAGGAATCTAACCCAAAGTCAAACATAAACCATGTAGGAGAACAAGTAGAAATCATGGACAGTTAGGTCCAACAGTTGAAGCAGAGTCGAATTCCTATCGTGAAAGTTCGCTGGAATTCTCGAATATCATCACCTTTTCACCAATACGTCTTCAGAGACCAACATAAACTGAACTTCGGGACGAAGTTCCTTTTAGAGGGGAAGACTGTCACAACTCACCATTTCAGGTCATTTCCCAAACTTTGGAAAAACACTATTCATCAAAACACTATTCATCATTTTACTATTCATCATTTTTTGTGTCAGTTTGACATTCAGAGAAGCACTCAGAAATTTTACTATTCATTGAACACTATTCATTCCGGAAGAAATTTCATCATTCACGTGCATTATTCATTTCATCGTAAATTTAGTTTACGGGTATTTAAATTCGCGTAACCGTATTGGTTCAGGTGCGAATTCATGCCTTATCAGTAAGGACATTTCATACGGACTAGAGATAGTCTGCATATCATCAGTAGGTCATTTACATGTTATACCACTCTTAGGATTTTCAAATTTACATATTTGATACATTTAACGTTTTTCTTATAATTATTTATAATAAACCTTAACACCCGATTTATAAACACGACGAATATATCTAAATATTCCCACAATGGTCCCGACATATTTTTATATCCATTTTATCATCATAAAAGTTATAACATTCATTTACCCAGTATTTTGGAAATTTATTTTATTTATAACGTGAATTTATAAATATTACGACGGTTTTCGTGAAAACTAAACAATAATCACCCGAACACTCAGTACTTGTACCTAACATATTTTTAACATTTTTATGACTTTATTATGTCCCGGTTAACGTCGTTACTATTTATTTCTAGAAACCCGGTACCCGATTATAACTAATACTTACACTAAACTACAACTAATATTACCCTACATTTCCTAAGTGATCAAAACCGACTTTGCTACTCCTTTGTACATTGAAAACCGGCCATGAGCACACCCCTAGGCCACATGCTTATTATTTTCCAACCTCATTCATTAATATGTATTATTATACAATATAACTACAACAAATATCTACAAACACATTATAATTAACACATAGCAAATATTTTAGATCAAAAACTCAATTCTCATCTCTTCTCCATCACAAACCCACGACCCAAATACATACTCCATGATCAAGTGATGATTTTCCAAAGTACAAAGCTACAAAGTTGTTCCTTTTATCATTCTAATCAAGATTCTTGCAACAAAAACACAAGTAACACAAGATTTCTCATCATCTAATCACCTATTATTTCAAAGTGAGTTATCAAATTTATTTTCATGATTTCATCTAATTAACACTTGTATCTTATGGTTTTCATGCTTAATTTCATGTACAAGTTAGCTATACCACATTATTTTTGTTAACTTTTTGAACATACAAACCCTAGATTTTGATTTAGGTGTTCCTTTGTTAAATTAACATGATTACTAGTGATTAGGAACCCATGGCACCCTAAGAAGGTGTATGGTAGGATTAGTATAGCTTTGTGGTGTTTACAAGAGATTTGGTTGAAGTAGAAACTAGTTTTGAACATGAAAAATGGATTTGTAACAAGTATATATACATTCTGTCCCATTTTTGTAAATCCAGGAAAATCAGTAAACATAAAGTAAACTTTGGCAAATGTTTTAGAAAATACTTTCAAAAACGAATCCGTAGGCGAAAGAACGGATTAAAAAGAGTTTATAACGAAGAAGTTATGATTTTTGCAAGTTTATTGACGAAAACTATATTTTCTGAAAATACATGTTGTTGGACGTTTTTCGTCAGACAAAAAGAGGCTTTAGACGTAACCCGGAGGAGAAAAGTTTTCCAAAATATATTACTACATACTAAGACGTAACCGTGGATATAAAGAACAAGTAAAACGGACTTATAACGACAAAGATATTCACGTTTCAATATCGGCAAAACTCATATTGTTTTGACAGGTTATATTGTTTTGACAGGTTTTAGACTAAAAATAACGCTAAAACTACGTAGTAACTCTAGATTTCTAGAAATAATACCAAGTACCCAAATTCATAACTAATGAAGTATTAGTGATTACAAGTATATTTTTATCACTACAAGGCGTTATATCAAGGATTTCAAACCAAGGATTTCAACACTAACATTGATACATACGATATATATATATATATATATATATATATATATATATATATATATATATATATATATATATATATATATATATATATATATATACACACACACACATTTCAACTAGTTTTATTTTTCTAGTTGCCTTATTTTCCTAAGTCTTGGAAAATGTATATTTTTTATAACAACAAGTATTTTTCAAAGAGTATAGTGGTATAGGAAACATGTGCATGGACATTCATAACATCATTTCATGATCTAAAGTAGATCGTTCATCATTCATATTAGGTTGCGGCTAGTGTGCGCGCCTTGTTTTTCAGCTCATTACATGTTCATGGTACCATCATATCAGGTGAGTTTTCATAGCCCCGTTTTCAATTCAATATTTTGATTTCAAATCCCACGGGGGAATACATTGCATCAATTATTTTAGTACGAGCCCAAGTACCAAAACATATGTACATTGCTTGAGTTGCCTTACCAACCTGTTAAAGTCCCCTATTTATTATCATGGACCGTTAATTTGCCGATTAAGCGAGAGTGAGTGGATAGATCTATCGAGGGTGACGCCTCCATCCGTGGTAGTTATTACCAACAGTAAGCGGATGCATTTCATTTTGACATTTTGGGAGTGTTCTGGTAAAACATTCGGGAGGGGCATATAATTTCATCAGTCATAGCTTCGGGGTCATGAGCTTAAGGTCTATTGTACTATTTTACGTGACTTTTGTCATGCACTTATACTTGTGGTGGCCGTACAACATTACATTTTATAAACCTATGGAATTCACCAACATTCGTGTTGACGTTTTAGCAATGTATTTCAGGTTATTAAGGTAGCTCATGTGACATGCATTTGGACCTTCATGGAGTCGCGGGGTCGACGCGTCTTACCATTATTTCATGCACTTATGTAAACGTTTGATCTAGTAGGACTTGTTTTCATAAACTTGCAACACCTTTTGGGGACCTCATTTTGTAAACTCTGAATTATTTCAATGATCAAACAAAGTATTTTCCAAACGACACTTTAGGTCGTTCAATGTAACTGTATCTGTGATGCTATGACAGACACCCCCAGGTATTCCATTCCGCTGCAAGTCAGGTAAATTGGGGGTGTGACATGGAGCCACATGAGCCAAAGCCTGATGAAGAGTAAGCTGCCTCGATGTACCAGGGAGCCCTAGAGAAGATGAGGGTCCCTGCGTAGATGCAGCAGGCGGTGCAGAAGTAGAAGCTATCGGTGACACAGTAGCTGAATGCATGGCAACCCTGTAAGGATCATTAGGAGCCATGGTGATCTGTGCTGGGCGTACAGGTGTAGTAAGAATATCCTCAACAACGTCGAACATACGGGAGGCCATAGTCTGTGACAACGGCGTAGGGTAGGTGTAAGTGTTTCAAGACAACTAAACCGCGAACTCAAAATACCATATCAAAAATCATCATGTAATTCCAAATCATATATATCAAGAAAGATTTAAAATACCGCATTACTAAAATCATTCGTAAAACAATTAAGCCATATAATTCCTCAAAATGCATATAACTCCTCAAAACGCCATCATTTCACTAAATCAATAAACCTCAAATCCTCTAATCATCTCAAGAATCCCAAATCTAATAATCATCTCAATATACTTCAATAATAATAATGATGCTTCGGCTTGGCGGGCTGGCGGGCAATGGTCGAGGATCGTTTTCTATAAAAATTGGTTATAGTTTAGGTGTCTATTTACCTAGTTCTCTATAACCTTGGCTCTGATACCAATCTGTAACACCCCCAAAATTTGGTACAGTGGAAGACTCAACAAGCTTTCGGGGTGCTACGGGGATTGGTATCCAAACACAAGACATAAAAGAACGAGATAAAGTAAACATAAGAAAAACACAGCCAAAACGGGTTTTAAAGTTTACATTTATCCCAAGAATTATCCAAAGTAAGGCCCAAAAGAAATAAACGTAGGTCCACAATAATTTATCAGAGTTTCAGAAAATAGATCCATAACCGGGTGCCATAGCCAAGCCTCCAATCCAAGCATCCAAAAGGCATCACTTAATTACCTAAGAAAACGTGCTAAAAGTCAGCTTTCGTTGGTGAGATCATAGGTTTAAATTCATAATTCAATATAGTGGACATATACGCAAAACGCTTGCTAGCTAGACTAGGCCTCAATCATCCGACCAAAATAATCCAACCAAATTAAATCAACCCTATAGGGGCACGCTATAGCTCACATCAATCCAATCAATAGCTTACCTAGCTCAAGTCTAGGCCTCGCTCTATAACCAATCCAATAGCTTACCTAGTTCGGGACTAGGCCTCGCTCATAAAATTAAGCATAAAGTGGCCAAAAGTGTGAATATGTGTGACCATATGGTGTTTAAAGTGAAGGAATGTGTGTTTTCTGTTACTATTGATCATCCAATGGCCACATGAATTGTATGTTTGTGTGGCCTTTTGCAACATTTAGTTACATAAAGCATGTTACTTTTGGGTATTTAGTCACATAAAATTAAGCATAAAGTGGCCAAAAGTGTGAATATGTGTGACCATATGGTGTTTAAAGTGAAGAAATGTGTGTTTTGTGTGACTATTGATCATCCAATGGCCACATGAATTGTATGTTTGTGTGGCCTTTTGCAACATTTAGTCACACAAAGCATGTTACTTTTGAGTATTTAGTCACATACAATTAAGCATAAAGTGGCCAAAAGTGTGAATATGTGTGACCATATGGTGTTTAAAGTGAACAAATGTGTGTTTTGTGTGACTATTGATCATCCAATGGCCACATGAATTGTATGTTTGCTTGGCCTTTTGCAACATTTAGTCACACAAAGCATGTTTCTTTTGGGTATTTAGTCACATACAATTAACCATAAAGTGGCCAAAAGTGTAAATATGTGTGACCATATGGTGTTTAAAGTGAAGGAATGTGTGTTTTGTGTGACTATTGATCATCCAATGGCCACATGAATTATAGGTTTGTGTGGCCTTTTGCAACATTTAGTCACACAAAGCATGTTTCTTTTGGGTATTCAGTCACATACAATTAAGCATAAAGTGGCCAAAAGTGTGAATATGTGTGACCATATGGTGTTTAAAGTGAAGGAATGTGTGTTTTGTGTGACTATTGATCATCCAATGGCCACATGAGTTATATGTTTGTGTGGCCTTTTACAACATTTAGTCACACAAAGCATGTTTCTTTTGGGTATTTAGTCACATACAATTAAGTATAAAGTGGCCAAAATTGTGAATATGTGTGACCATATGGTGTTTAAAGTGAAGGAATGTGTGTTTTGTGTGACTATTGATCATCCAATGGCCACATGAATTGTATGTTTGTGTGGCCTTTTGCAACATTTAGTCACACAAAGCATGTTACTTTTGGGTATTTAGTCACATAAAATTAAGCATAAAGTGGCCAAAAGTGTGAATATGTGCGACCATATGGTGTTTAAAGTGAAGGAATGTGTGTTTTGTGTGACTATTGATCATCCAATGGCCACATGAATTGTATGTTTGTGTGGCCTTTTGCAACATTTAGTCACACAAAGCATGTTACTTTTGGGTATTTAGTCACATAAAATTAAGCATAAAGTGGCCAAAAGTGTGAGTATGTGTGACCATATGGTGTTTAAAGTGAAGAAATGTGTGTTTTATGTGACTATTGATCATCCAATGGCCACATGAATTGTATGTTTGTGTGGCCTTTTGCAACATTTAGTCACACAAAGTATGTTACTTTTGGGTATTTAGTCACATACAATTAAGCATAAAGTGGCCAAAAGTGTGAATATGTGTGACCATATGGTGTTTAAAGTGAACAAATGTGTGTTTTGTGTGACTATTGATCATCCAATGGCCACATGAATTGTATGTTTGTGTGGCCTTTTGCAACATTTAGTCACACAAAGCATGTTTCTTTTGGGTATTTAGTCACATACAATTAACCATAAAGTGGCCAAAAGTGTGAATATGTGTGACCATATGGTGTTTAAAGTGAACAAATGTGTTTTTTGTGTGACTATTGATCATCCAATGGCCACATGAATTGTATGTTTGTGTGGCCTTTTGCAACATTTAGTCACACAAAGCATGTTACTTTTGGGTATTTGGTCACATACAATTAAGCATAAAGTGGCCAAATGTGTGAATATGTGTGACCATATGGTGTTTAAAGTGAACAAATGTGTGTTTTGTGTGACTATTGATCATCCAATGGCCACATGAATTGTATGTTTGTGTGGCCTTTTGCAACATTTAGTCACACAAAGCATGTTATTTTTGGGTATTTAGTCACATACCATTAAGCATAAAGTGGCCAAAAGTGTGAATATGTGTGACTATATGCTGTTTCAAGTGAAAAAATGTGTGTTTTGTGTGACTATTGTTCATCCAATGGTCACATGCATTTTTTGTTTGTGTAGCCATTTGTATTATTTAGTCACACAAAGCATGAAGCAAACAGTGACCAAAAGTGTAAGAATTGTGACTATATGCATCTTTTAGTCACATATAAGAAATCAATATATATGAAAACAAATTCAAATATATATAAAATATCATAACGAATTCAAATACAATAAAATTAGAATTTATATGAAATTGTAATGTCATACATAATAAAATTTTCATAAATTTAATGACTTCTGAGTCTTGATCTTCTTAGCAGCTTCCTTTTGAATGCCATTAATAGAGACATAAATGTTTTTGCGTGTCGTTGTTAATTTAGGTGCAGTTTTGTTCTCAGTAATCTTTGGTATGGTACTTGGTGGTGTAGCCTGTTGGAAACAAATACCGGGTGTATCAAACACTGAATTAAATATGAAGAATTATATATACGTAAGTTGATAAATTAAACACATGCGTGTATGTACCTGTTCATCAAAAATCACTTGATGCTTTGGCCATGCCCAAAAACCACCACATGCAGCCTGAACTGTTTTGAAACCGTTACTTCCTACATCCGGGATGCATGCTGCATCCACTAAAGATTTATCAACAGACACTCTGTAGCAATCCGTTGGGAGTGGTTTGTTATAAAGCATTTGTTTTCCTTCACTCTTGTATACAGTACCCAACGCTATAATACTTGTTTTCTTTATATGCCACAGTTTGCACTTAATTTCCTAAAAAAATGATTTGTTGCATGTACATTTGTATCAGAAATTAATTAAACAAAAGAATATATGAACATGTTTGAATACATACTTGTATTGGAGAAGCATGTTCTTGTGATTGGGAATCTTGACGTGAAGAATCCTTTCGTTTGAGTCTATTCGGTTTCTTAGATGAGACAGATTTAACAGGTTCATGTACATATAAACACGGTAAATAAGACATGTATGTGGAATTCTAAAATAACAAGGGGATGTTTTATTACTTACACTTATTACCATTTCCTTTTCCAAATTTGCAAGTCCATTAGACTTCTGAATGGTCGCAACTTTCTCACATCTAGCAACACGTGCTTCGGCATCCTCATCAGCACTGCTATTTATAATATTAATGTTCACCGGAGTTACCTGCATTATAATATGTTATTTGGTAATATAATTTCACATTTGTAACAAAAAAAAGCAACATAAAAAATGTCTTACTTCTGTTGGTGTCGATGGAGTTGACGTTGACTGCAACGTCTGCCCCTTTTGGGCAGCCAATTGATTCATCAAATCCTGAATTACCTTATCTTTTTCTTGACGTTGGCGTCTCTCATTTTCAAGTTCACTTTGAAGTACCACCACTCTTTCAACAGATGCTTGTCTGATTCGAGGCAGATCAAAATACCTCTTGTAGGTTACTCCACCTCCAACTCCTCTTGCATATCCTCCCTTTTCCTTACCTAATACAACTGTCATGGCATCAGTGCCATGATCAATCTTCAAGGTTCCTTTTTTGATCTTGTCCTCCGTTTCTTTCTGCACACACCATATGGGAAATAGGTTATTATATGTTGATACTACTTTCAACAATGAACATAATACAAACTTTGAAGTAAAACTTACTATTTTTTCTCCCACAGTCCTAATCTCATCATCGTGATATTCTCCATCTTTCTTCTCCCTTCCTTTCAACCATAGCGTACCGCGCGGTGGTTCTTCATCTGGTTCAATTTCTTTTTTCTCGATCTTATAACCATCAAATACATACACATGTAAGATAAACCAATATAAACGATACTAAGATGCTATTAAATGCAAATGTGCAAATGTTTAATGTTACTATTTTATCTATCACATTGGCGTATCCACCTCGTCCCATTGTATGCTGATAAACACACTTGGAATGCGCCAGTTTAGCTGCAGCTGATTTCACCTTGTAACACAAAATGATAAGGAGTGAATATGTATTAATGTTGACATTATAGAACTAATATATATGTGAAAGATAGTGAAACTTGAATAAAAATGACTAATTAACACCTTGTATTCCTCCGTAGCCGTGTACTTTACAAAATTGATCCAATCTTCGGCTTTTATAATTGCACTGTACTTCGCCGGTACTTCATTTAGTTTTGAAGGTGTATTTTGGTTTGGCAATATGTAGTTTTGTGCCAATTTCCTTCTGAAATTCCTTAGAAGTTGACCAAGACGATTCATTATCAGCTTTCTTACTGTCAATTCAACAGCAAAAAATCGCTGCAAAGAGTAACACAATGTTGTTAATTAGTTGCACATAATTTAAATGCAGAGCAAAAAATCACTTATTAACACCTTGTACCTACAACAAGCAACCCACTACTATCACACACACGACATACACTCAAACAAGAACAAACATATCGACATAACAGACACTCACACAAACACAACTTGTATACTAAACAAGTATCGATCCTTCTTTTATTCTATAGTTTATCCAGGTTATTATTCGTATTCTAGATACCACATACATGTTCAAATGACCAGATTCACAACCGTATACCACAACATATCAAATGATTCCAACACTGAAATAAGGGACATATATGTATTATGGATTCTTGATTTCATGGTACGTATAGATTTAATTCTATATTAATGGGTTGAAAAAAAGTATATGTGTACCGTGATTTCGTCCCACATTTTATCCCTTGCTTCTGAATCAACTTTCTTCCACGATAGAATCCTGACACCTATATGCTCACGAACCAAGTCACCCAAAAAACTCGAAAACAATCCTCTGTTTTTTCCTGTTAACCTATTCAGAGCATCAAAGGTTACACTGACCTTTACTCCATCGGGTTTTCCATATTCCCGGCGAAACTTAGCTAACCTAGTTATCCCCCTCTTAACTATATTCATATTTGAATGGTTGTTTTCATCATCCTCACCATCTACAGAAAAAACCTCTTATTCATATCCTAACTGTTTATCATTTAAATCTTCATTTTCTTGATCATTTTCATGATCAGGATGAAACATATGATCTATAGTTTCCATGATTCGTCAGAAGTAATGTATAAAAGAGTATTAGTAAACTTAGTTGGTAAAGAATGGTGTAAAAATTAAAGGTTTTGATGGTATGGTCGAACCCTAATTTCTTTGAGTGAAAATAGGCCTCATGATGGGGCAGTTTTTGAAATAAGGAAACCATAATTTCCTAATTTTTTTTTAAATTTTTGGCTGAAATTTTGGCTCCACATTTGAGAATTAAAATTTTTGGCTCCAAAGTTATAATTAAGAGTTTAAATATTTAATTTTGGCTGCAATTTTAATATTTAAACCTAAATATTTATTTCAAACCCGGTGTCCCAAACACACTGCAGACACACTAAAATCACCACACGTCGCATAAAAATGAACAAGCAAAAGCAAAAAATTGACTTAAAGCAACTAATTAAGAAACTATAACTCACAAGCAGTCCCAGATAAACAATTAAGCACCAAAAAAAAGCGAATCCAACCAAGGACTGCTGATACAACAACCAGCCAAACACCCCCTTAAAACGGCCGTTGTGATTTTAAAACTAAATAATGGTTATACAAGCTGAGATTTTGAAAGTTAAATGTTCTAGTAACTATATTAATCACTGAAAAGTATATTTTAACAAAAAATAAGCACTAACAATAAAGTTGTTCGAGAACCATACTAGTAAACAACAACATACCCTGTTATATTATGAAGCAGCTTATATGTTCAAAATGGAACCCTATACCTGCAAGCACATATAACAAAACCATAAGAACGAGTAAGTATCAACTTAACGTAGGTGTTCAGGATCGATTACAAAAACATAAGAACAAGTAATTACCTACAACCACATAATACTCTAAAAGCTTTTTCAGCCAATAGGTGTATATTTAGTGTGTGAGTCTTTTGCATCGGCTTTTTCAGCCATGGTTAACTATCGGATGTTCTTTTTTCTTCAAGAATCATACAACACTAGACTTATGTTTAAATCAGGGCTACAAATTAGCCGAATAAGATTAAGCTTGACTCTAAGACTCATTTAGCTTGAATTACCCAATAAATATCGCTTTGTTTGCAGCCCTAGTCACATGTGTATTAGCGCTTAAAACTTACACAGGAATCGAAATGCTCAAACAAAATGCAGTTGCATTCTTATATTTTCAACCTTGCTAACATATTCAAACACCACAACATATTCGAAAATGCAAAACAACATCTAAAATAAACTGAAACAAACTATCAAAGGCATTTCTTTTTAATCTAATAATATTGATAACATTAACAACTGATCAAAAGACATAAAACATGTAAATTAAGCCATTGATTCCATTAATTTTCCATTTGAAGTGTTCATACATACAAAACATGGAAATTTAACAAAAGACATAAGACATTAACATATAAAACCAAACAAAGGAAACTTCACATCCCATGGAGACAACCCTTCAACCAGTCATGGTCTCAATCTGTTCTTCCTTGGTCTGGACATCCACCTCAGCATCAGCAATGAGATCATTCAGGCTTTGCAGCTTAGCATTGGCATTGTCCCTGTCATGCCTAAGATCAAGCAGAGTGTCAAATAGGTCTTCCTCTCCAAGAGCTTGCAACTCAGCTATTAAAGCATTAAGCTGCCCAATCTCATTCTTCAATGTGGTGACCTCTTCACGCATCCTGTTTATAAAGCCACGGATACTGGAGATTTGCTGACCCTTGAAGAAACTCATGTAACCATCAACAGAGGTCTCCCCGCTAAAGTCAACAAGGTCATCAATCACACGCCTAGCCACTTGGTTTGGTCCTGATGGTGCTGCCATTGATAATGAATTTGGGTAAAATAAGGATTGATTGAAATGATATTAAAAATTGATGAAGAAGAGTGGTAGGGATGGTGATGTGGGAATTAGGGTTTATATAGGGGATTTTTGTGGTGGAGATTAGCGGTGTGAAAGTGGTGTGGTTAATACGCGTTTGAACCATCATGATGATTTGACGATTAAGTTGGTGGCGGCGGTTATTTCAGAAAAACGGAGGGAGAGACTCCTTGTGATGATGAGAACTTATAAATCCTGTGTATGAGAAGCCATAATGTTTAAAAAAAAGTCAAACTAATTCCTCCTTATTTTAAACTATCACTATAAGTTTGGGTTGTTGATCGGTTCGGTTCGGTTCTCGGGTTTGTTCGTTTAGTTTGGTTTTGTCAAAGCGGCTATAGTTTGATTCAGGTCATTAAACACAAAAACGTTTAAAACCATAATAAATAAACGAAAACGCAAAAAAAAATGACCAAACCAGAAGAAAGTAAGACAACGTATGAAACGGAGGAAAACGTCTAAAATAGATGAAAATGGCTAAAAACGGACAAAAACAGAAAAAAAAAAAAAACGTGTGGAAATGGACTGAAATATGAAATAACGGGGCGAGAACGTGTAAAAAAGGAAAAACATATGAAAAGGGACAAAACCCTATGACAAGGGGGAAAACGTGTATAAACGGACTAAATCATGAAATAACGGGCGAAAACGTGTTAACACTGACGAAGACATGTAAATCCGTAAGAAAACATATAAAAACTGACTAAAAAGGACAAAGACGTAAGAAAACGGATGAAAACGTATGAAAACATATGAAAAAGGACAAAACCCTATGAGAAGGGGAAAACGTGTATAAACATAGTAAATGCATGAAATAATGGGCGAAAACGTGTAAACACTGAGGAAAACATGTAAACTCGTAAGAAAACGTATAAAAATTGAGTAAAAAGGACAAAGACGTAAGAAAACGGATGTAAACGTATCAAAACGTATGAAAAGGGAGAAAAGCCTATGAGAAGGGGGAAAACGTGTATAAACGGCAAAAGGGAGAAACTGGGAGTCAGATATCATATCATAATCAGAGTGTCATATCAAAAGGTTCATATCCAATAGGTTCATATCCAATGTTGCGAAAATCGCGAATCAGTAGTCGGGCGGTGGACCACCTTGTAGCTTGTAATCGGTCTGGGCGGGATGAATCAGTGATAGGGTATAAAGTGCCGACTATTATGATTGAATGTATTGCTTCGCATGAAGTCAGATATAGGACAGTAATCCACCACGAGCCCAGAAACATAACATATCATATCATATAATAGATAATCCACTAACTGTAGATAACAGATATAGGATGCATCCATACTCCCCTGCAGATAACGTAGTGGCCAAACATATACTTGAGCTCATAACATGTAACATATAAGGGATGGTGTGGAATGTCACTCAAACACACTAGAGTCATATATGCCATTGGTGCATCAATGACCCCGACATGGAACCCCCATGACTAGTGAAATGGCTCGTGTATCAAATTGATAGTCATATATCATATCTTAATCAGAGTGTCATATCAAAAGGTTCATATCCAAAATGTGCATAACAAATGGGTCATACCAAATGGTTCAGAAAAGCATATCAAAGGTTCATAATAAAAGTTTCATAGCAAAGATTCGTCATTAAGGTTCATAGTAAAAAGAATCATATGAAGATTCGTCATTAAGGTTCATCAAGGTCGACAACAGGGCAATATCACCGGTTCATATGACCCAAGTGTACTATCGGGTTGTTCGGTTAGTTTGGTTTCATTCAATTAGAAAATAATAATCATGAATATTTTAAAAATAATATTCAAATTATAACCATTTATAAAGATGGGCGTGATCTTTTTGAAATTCACGGGTTGAAAAGGTTAAATGGGTTTTGGGTTGACACAGTCAACCCTTTTTTGATACGAAAGTTGCCACATTAAGAAAAAAGCTTAAACGGGTTGTCAAGTCGACCCAATTAATTTATTCACAACCCGAACCTACCCTGATTAATAAATGGGTTAGATGGGTCGACCCAAACCCGACCCGAAATATATTTATACTCAACATCGAGTTACTAGTTCCTCTCTTTTTACAAATGCTTCAAACTGAAACTGAATTGGTTACACTTTGAGTCATCCCAATTAAAATAATAATCATCAATATTATGGGAACGCGTAAGTTTTTCTCGACCTTTGATTTTCTGCAGTCTCTTCAGTTCTCATGATTACTTGTTTTAATTATTTCATTTCTCATTAATACTCTTAATTTTTTCAGTTCATGCATCTACCCTTTATATATATCTTGGTTTTATTTTTATTTTTTCAGTTCATCCATATACTTTTTTCAGATCATAACTTTTTCACTACAACCCTAATTGAAAATGTCTGCCACGCCGTACTTGGATGAACTGAAACAACTTTGTGGGTCCAAAAAGATTCATGATTGTTTTATTTTTCTCAATATTCAGGAGATACCTACGAATGAGGTCAACATGAGGAATGTTGCGGCCGTCAGAGACGACATGAGAATGCAAGTGGATAAGAGAACAGAAAGAATGATGGAGGTGTTTCAGTTGGATACTGATGAAGAAATGGCAGCTGAGGATGTTTATGATTCAATGCATGAAGTCCAGCTAATTGAGAGGCGTTTGGTTGAATCCCTTGCAAGTGTTGTGGCTGGCTTTCAGAGGTTGATATCGTTGAAGAAGGAGACCATTGAGATTCTGGAGAAGTATGAGGAAGAATGAAGGTAGTTGTTGGGTATTTTTGTGGTTTTTGTGTCTGATGGTCTCATGTTGTTGGGTTATGTAGTTATTTTGTTGAAAACTTGTTATTTATTTATCTTCAAGGTGATGGTTTGTGAACAATGGTTTCTGAACAATGGTTTGTGAAAACTTATTATGGTGAATATATTTAATGGTATGTGCATATTTAAGTTTAATGGCCGTTTGTTTTGTTATGTGCTTTGATGATAATCTGCATGCCTCATTATTTTGTTCCAATTTTTCATAAATCTGTGATTGTTAGTTGTTATTGTTAAATGTTGGTTGCTTTTGTTTATATGTGTTTAATTTAACCTAGTACAAGCTTATGTATCAGTATTATGATTTAGATTGATCATTTGCCTTTTAAATTTGTTAAATCAGTTATTAAACAATCTGTGTTTTAAAGTAGTGTTTGGTTAGGTCTGTGTAGTGAGTATTAGTTGAACTCAGTGACTAACGGCTGTTCATACAACTTTCTTAACACTTAATAAGTCAGAAACAAACAAGGTTTTAGTGGATATAAGCTTTAAAGTCAAAATCACCAAGAAATTGGCCTAAAATCTGTCTGTGTGGAAATTAGTGTGGCATAAACTTCAAATCATCTCACAAGTAGTTGTTCTAGCATAACTTAGTCTTAATATAGCTTAAGTCACATTAATCAATCAGTAAATTAGGATCAAATCTCACAAAAGTCAACGTAAGTTCATAATTTAAAAAAGTCAAAAACATAGTTGTTTCAGAAATCCAAAAGTAGGGAGATTTATTTTGATTTTTGTATTTGGATTGGGAACCTGAGCTTTTCACAAATCATAGTCCCTAAGCTCATCTTTAAAAATCTGTGTCCAGCTTATTTTTAGGATTTTTATTGTAGCTTGTGCAAGTGCTTCTTTAAGCTTGCAGGGCAAGTACATGGCCTGTGCACATGAAATTGACCATTTTCAATAGACCATAGATTGTTCAATAGTGGGCCTCATAGTGTTATTATTGGCTTTTTGGAAAGCCAATCAGCTGATCTTTCTAGTTCATAGCTTATTTTGCAATTTCTAGCTTATCTAATAGGGCTGCAAGTCGCTTTTAGTTTGTCCCATTTGACTGTGTACACTGGGTGGTCAGTGTGTACTTGGTTTTTAGCCAAAGTTCATAAGCTCTTATCTGGCTTATCTGTGGACCCCAGTACACAACCTTGGGCTTTTTAGGGAGCTTACAAGTTCAGCTTATTGGATTAGTCCTTATTTTGGACTCTAGCCCTTTTGCCCTTAGCTTATTTGACTCATACTTGTGACCTGTCTCAAAACATACACTGAGTGAGTCAGAGTTTGCACACAGGTTCCAAGCACCACCCAGTGCTTATTTGTGTCTTTTGCCTTTGCTTCAAGTTGTTTTAGCTTAAGGTAGGTACAACTCATGTAGTTACAGCTCATTTAGCTTATTGTAGCTTATTTGTAGCTTAATTCCTTTTATAAATCCATTTTGGCTTAAAAAAAGCATCTGTAAAGCTAAAAAGCTCATAGAGAGCTTATTTTTTACTTTTGAAAAAAGTGTTTTAACAAAAGTTACTTATAATTAGTAATAAAAAAGTTTTGTAAAAAGAAAATCAAAAAAATTAAAATAAATGGAAAAATTGCAAAAAGTAGGGTTCGAAGCTGGGACCTGAAGCATACATGCACAATACCACAACCCCCTTCCAATTGCTATGGGGCACCAGTTCCGTTTGTTATTGCATAATATATATACTTAATATAGTCCTTGTTCCTTTTAGCTTATTTTTGCAATTTAGCTTATTTAAATGCTTATCCGTACCATTTTCCCCCTCCTCATATTTTTCCTAGGTTCCTTGTAACTTGTAGCATTCATAGTAATTTTCCCATAATTTTTACTCTTCACTAGGTAATTTTTAGAGTTAATTTTAATTAAATTACTTTAAATAAAAAAGCAAAAAATGTATTAGTTTTAGTGTTTAATTTTTATGCCAGATAACTTTTTATATTTTTTTTTACCTTTTATAAGTTTTCAAGCTTATGTAAAAATTACTTTTGCAATTTTGACTTTTAATTTCTAATCACTTCAAATTAGTGTTTAATTCATAAAAAATAAAATAAAAGTCAAAAAAATGAAAATATTTGTAGTCATCTATGACTTAAGAAAAATAATTTTGCATTTTGTGAACGTCCGATTTTTAATTCAAAATTTATAACAAGATATGAGCCGGGTAAATTCAAATTTGAAAACCTCATTTAAAACATGTCTATAAACGTTTAAATTTGAAACGTTTAAATTTCAAATTTCTAACAAGAGATAAGGTAAATTCAGATTTCAAATCCAAACAATGCCCTTATAAATAGCCATCACTAGGTTATCACAATGATTCACATACAAAAACCTAATTCACAAATTATTAAGTTCAAAACAATGTCTCACAATGATTCACCTGATAATGAGTCTGTTTACAACACCCGACACGAAGATCTTTTCCCTGTATTCCCATACGACAATCTACCACAAAACAATCCACCACAAGATCTGTTTCCCGTATTCCAATATGACAATTCACCACAGAACACTCCACCGGAATTTCTTTTTCCACCGGCAATCAATCCACCGGCAAACAATCCACCGGCAAACTTTCCAACACAAAACCAAACCAATGCACGTGCGTTGACTGATGAAGAACTGTATGACCAAGATATGCAAGAAGTGTTATGTGTTGAAGCAGAGGAAGAACGTGAGAGAAGAGCTCGTGAGGAGTACTTAAGAGCTAAACAGGCTCGGAGAAACCGTCGTTGTGCATGGCGAATACAAAATGGATTGCCCCGTGTGCCATCGAGTGACGACGATTCGAGTGCTTCAAGTCACGAGGGCTATGTGTCGAATGATTCATTTTCTTGATTCGTAATTTAATTTAGATGTTTTATGTTTACGTATCGTAGTTTAATTATCAAGTAGTAATGTTTAATTCACATGTTTTATATTTAATCATTGTAGTTTGTGAACGTCCGATTTTGAATAAAAAAAATATTTATTAATATTTTTTTATATATATTCTTTTTTAATGTTTATTCTTATTATTATCTTTTAACAAAATACATCTACCAGTTAGACCAAAAAAATTTTGTGTGTATAGTATATAAAGCCATGATGCCATTGTATCTCCCAATATATGTCACTTAAAAATAAAATCCGGCTATTTGGTTACCACAACAGTTATTATTCACATAAACACACAAGTCGTACGTCGGTAAACTAACCGTCATCCCAAACTCATCTCAACTACCACAGGTTAGGTTTTTTCGATTTCTGTTCATGATCAAAGTCAATTTTTTAATTTCCCTTCTTTTGCATCTTGCTTGAAGTAATTTATATATACATAGTTGTTAATAATGTGTCCATGAGTTTACATTATACTTATTGGTCTGATTGACTACTTTATTCATGTTAATGAAGTTTAAACTCATTTTTGTGAAATGGTTTTAATCAATATTTGAATGATAAGAACCTGCATGTAGGGTTAGTTGCCTATAAAAAAATAGTTTAAAGCCTAGAAAATTAGAATCTAAGAGTATGTTAGTTATATTTGACGAGTATTGAAGTATAGTAACTGTGTTGATTAGTTATGAGATAACTTATGAGAGATTTTTGATTTTGTAGGGGCTAATTGTACATATTGAATGGGTTGAAGTTGTGGTATAAAATTGGTATAAAATTGACAATCATTTGAGTTATATTTGCCAAGTATAAACAATGTATTACCTTTAGGAATGAGTTGGTTTCGGTCGGGTTCGGTTGTAATTGCATGTAGGAATGAGTGGGCTTCGGTCGGGTTTGGTTTGTTTATATAGAATTACTTTAATGTTAAACTATTTGCGTGTTAATCCATTTGAGTTTCATTAGCAAATGTTGATTAGCAACTCATGATGGAAATGTATAGGTTGCCTTAATATATGCTATGTTGATTAGCAAGTCAGGATGGAAATGTATAGGTTGCCTTAACATATGCTCTGTTTTTGTGTAGAAACATGGCTGAATTTGTTGTCAGGTTAAACCCAAACACGTATACAGAGTCGCAGGTAATCGCACACATATGCCTTAATGAATTTATATACCATAAATGTTCATTTAGTAAATGTCAAATACGTTATTGAAATATATTCAGGAACTACCAGCCGTGTACTTTACCTCATGTTTCCATGGAAGGAGTACAATCTACATCACAAGTGCACAGAGGGTTCGTTTCAGAGTTGCATTGCAGACTCAAACTGACTGCCCCATACAGTTAACCGGTGAAAGATGGAGGGCATTTGCTTTGGCAAACCTTAATCGGGATGTTAGGACATTGTATTTTGTTGAGGAAGGCGACGACTGCTTCTATGTCACAGGATACAATCAGGACGGAACAGAATATGGTGGGTACAACATGAATGCCGGTCGGTTATCAAGGTTCAAGTCTCGTGTTTTTTACTTCTATGATGAGATCCAGGTATTAGATATTGATAATTATTTAATCTTATGTCAAATGTGTGATTTCATAACTCACTAAATTTTTTATGTACTAATAAGGTTAGTATTAAAAATTATTTGTAGACACTACCTGCTGCATTACTTAATGGAGTAGGTAATGCACGCCAAATCAGAATCCACGGAAATAGGATCAAATTTGCCGTGGATGTCAATATTGTTCAAGCAGGAGGAGCCGTTGTGTATGAGTTGGACATGGATGGATGGAACCACATTGAAGAAGTTTTGGGTTTAGAAGCTGGAATGACAATCATCTTCACAAGGAAACGCACTACAGAGTTAGTGCTTACCGGCTTCAAAAGTGACGGTAGTCTAAGTACAGACGCGCATTTCCTTGGTGCCACCAATTTGCTAATGGTTCAGCCTGGTTTGTTAGAGACTGAAAGAGGTAAAAAGTTATGATATACTTTCATACTCCAAATTATTATACTCAGTCATTTATATAAATAAAAATTAAAAACAATTCTGTGTAGATGACAATCGAATGAAACATATTTGCCAATGGCCTTCACATCGAGACCACTTTGGTGAAGGGCATTCATTCTACAAAAGATTTTCAGCAATTCTACTACCAGGGAAACTTGTACGTATATATCCATTCGTAAATATTGTTTACATTTGTTCAAGTCGTTTAAACAAAATATTTACTTACTAGAAACTACTGCAGGAAATCCTGGAAGAATTCCTGCTCTACCATCCTATCCACCCATACCGTAAGGTGCTCATGAAACATCGTGATGTTCAGTTTTTCATGACAATGGAGTGCGAGAATGAGGAGCCGGAGATGCCTGGAACTGTTAGTGTGTTTGGAAGGTGGAGGACGTTTGCCAAGGAATGCTCTTTCGAGTTTGAAAAAATGATCAGATTCAAGTTTATACATTTGAAGGTTGATGTGAATGGAAATGATTTTCAAGACAATGTCTATCCCGTTTTTCATCTTTGCTAACTCAATTCTGGATTTTATTGTTCATGTTCTGGAAGTACATTTGATACTTTTTTTGCATATCCCATCTTTAGTATATAACTTCTTTTGGATGTGTTTTGTGAATCACACATTGATGGGGGTACTTTACCAGGAACATGTAATTAAGTAGAAACATGTAAGTATTACTAATGGTAGTTATGACATCTATGTTACTTTGGTCACCTATGCAAATTATGCAATGTAATATAACAATACTAGTATTATGCAATGATTGTACATGTTTTATGAATTTGAATTTGTTGTAATTTCTTATGTTTTATGCAATGTTGTTAAACAAATGCTCAATCTGAAACTGAGTATTTCTCATGTCATATTGGTTTTGAAACTGAGCTATTTCTAAATTAATTGCCTAATTATTACTTCAAAGCTACATAAACTAATTTAAATCTAAAAATTAAATAATTAAGAATATTAGACTTATGAAGAATACACAAGAAAAAATTTGCAATAAATACTTAAAGTATTGAAGTTTGAAGGATAAATAAAAGTGACAAAAACAGCTTATTTAAATAAGCTGTAATAAGCTTATTTAAGTAATGAGAAACAAGCTAAAAGGTTAATAAGGTGGTTAAAAGAATTAAAGAAGAAGGGTATACCGAAAAAGTCGTAAGGGCAGAGATGGTGTTGTTGTTTGTGGTTGAGTTTGAGGTGTAGTTGAGGTCAGGGGTTCGAGTCCTAGTTCACCCCTTTTTGCAATTTTTTTTTTCCTTTTTTATTTAAACTTGGTTTTACCCTTTGCTACTACTTGTTAATCGTGGCTAAAGTTATTTTCCCTCCAATATTTTTGTAAAATTTTGTAAATTTTCTTAAAAAAATTGAATGCATTCCCCCCAAAGTTTGCATCAATCCCATTCCAAACTAATCAAAAACAATAACAACTCCTCCTATCACATCCACAAATCCCTCTCATATCACCACACATCCGGTAACCACCACAACTCTCGTCACCACTGGTAAGTATTGTTATGTTCCTTTTGTATACATCGTTATAACAAAATATATAAGTAACCATGTTAATCGTCTTAGGTAATTCATTATTCCTCCTGGACCCAAACACCCCTTTAACAACTGTTTCATTAGACTTCATGGACATATTAGCAGAATTCAACACCAAATTACATCTTTTAGAAGTCCTAATCATTATTTGGAATGTCTATTTAAATTTTAAGCTCATCAACTGCTTATTCATGGAACAAGAATTTAGATACTGAATTGGTAATTCCTCATTGACCCAAACACACCTTTAGGAACTGTTTCATTAGACTTCATCAATTGCAGTTTGATGTTGTCTTCTATAATCAATAACTTGGACTTTCTTTTTAACTTGGCTACAGGGGCTACATTTATAAACATGGACAAGTCTTGGATGGGAAGTAATAGGACCGGCAAAGCTTATGTTGATGGAGTAGCAGCCTTTCTTGATTATGCAGTAGACAACTTGCTAATGATCGGGAACATCGACCCACGAGTTAATAAACGAAAACTTTTACTGCCATGTCCGTGTACAAATTGTTTAAACCACATAGAGCGTAAAGTGGATGAAGTGCAGTTCCATTTATTCAATAATGGGATTGATCTAACCTACATAAACTGGACTAAACATGGAGAGAAGGCTGACCCATCAATAAGTGACCCAAAACCTGTTAATGATACAATAGAATTTGTTGACGACACGGATTTTGTTTCAGATATTCCAACAGATGGCCCAGCAACAGTAGAAATGGTTAATGCTACAAAAGATAATTTTGAATCTGAGGATGACCTTGTCAAATTTCAAGAACTATTATTAGATGCAGAGAAGCCTCTTTACGAAGGATGTCCCGACTTCACAAAGATGTCCGCAATAGTTAAACTACTAAACTTGAAGGGTAAGTACGGATGTTCTAATAAGTTCTTTACTGAATTACTAGGATTGTTAAAAAAGATGCTACCTTCTGGTAACGAAATGGTGGAAAAAACTTATCAAGCAAAAAAAATGATGAAGTTGATGGGTTCAGGATACAAAAAGATACATGTATGTATCAACAACTGCATGATTTACTGGAACGACAGTGACAAGGATTTGACTGCGTGTCGAACTTGTGGGACATCAAGATGGAAGGTGGATAATAAGACACATAAAGTGTACGAAAACATTCCAGCAAAGGTAATGTGGTACTTTCCCATTATACCTAGACTGAAACGACTATTTAAGATAGAAAGTATTTCAGAAAAGTTAAGATGGCACGCGACACGAAGGATAACCGATGGTGTGTTACGTCACCCCGCAGATTCACAAGCATGGCGTACTATAGATGAAAAATTCCCCGAAATTGCTGAAGATCCAAGAAATTTACGGCTAGGAATATCGGCTGATGGTGTTGACGTCCACACGGGAAATAGGCATCACAGTGTATGGCCAGTTTTAACTGTCATATACAACCTTCCTCCATGGTTGTGTATGAAAAGAAAGTTTATCAATCTTTCAGTATTAATATCGGGATACCCGGGAAATGATATCGATGTTTTTTTAGAACTGTTGGTTGATGATCTGCAAACCTTATTCGATAAAGGGGTTGATACATATGATGCATCCACAAAAGATACCTTTAAGCTACGTGCCGTTGTGTTATGGACAATAAATGATTACCCTGCACTTGGTACACTATGTGGCTGCCCGTACAGTGGATTCAAAGGTTGTGTGGTATGTGGGAAAGATACAAACTGTGTTCGACTTCCTGCTTCATCCAAACAAAGCTATGTTGGTCACAGACGATATCTACCATATGACCATCCTTTCAGAAGGCAAAGGAAGGCATTTAATGGACAACCAGAATTTCTCCCGGCTCCAAATCCAATGACCGGGGAACAAATATACAACGAGGTACAACATATTGAAAATAAGTGGGGAAAAGGAGAAGGACCAAACAATAATGCATCAGGAAACCAAGAAGATACGAGAGGCGGAGGTGGGAAGATTAAAAAGAAGAATAGAAACACAACAGAAGAAGAGGGGAGTTCAAGCAAAGTAAACAGACAAAACGATGTGTATTGGAAGAAATTCAACATTTGGTACCGAAAACTTCGGTATTGGAGGCATCATTCTGTTCCACATTGTATTGATTTTATGCATGTAGAAAAGAATGTTGCTGAGAGCCTCGTAGGAACTTTGCTACATGTTCCAGGAAAGACGAAAGATGGACTTAATGCTCGATTGGATCTGGCTGCGTTCGGGGTAAAACAAGAGTTGTTTGCTATGCAAGGACAAGACAGTACAACACTACCTCCAGCAGGTTACACATTAACTAATGCTGAAAAAGACATTTTTTGTGAAACATTATAGAACATCAGGGTACCACAAGGCTATTGTTCAAATTTCTCTAGTTTGGTCAGCCTAAAGGATAGGAAGCTCATTGGCCTAAAATCGCATGACTATCACATGCTAATGCAAGATTTCCTGCCCATTGCAATACTTTCAATCATGCACCCACCCACACGATATGCCATTATCAGGTTTTGCTTTTTCTTTAAATCGATATGTAAGAAAGAAATAATATCGCAAGAACTAGATAAGATGCAAACAGAACTGGTAGTGACACTTTGCCTACTCGAGAAGTTCTTTCCCCCGTCATTTTTTGATATTATGATACACTTGACTGTGCACCTAACTAGGGAGGTAAAATTATGTGGTCCAATATGCTTTCGGTGGATGTATCCATTCGAAAGATGTATGAAGGTTATTAAAGGACATGTGAGAAACAGGAATAGACCAGAGGGATGCATTGCTGAGGAGACTATTGCGGAAGAAACAATAGAGTTTTTTAGCGAATATCATAAATCCATGAAAACTATTGGTATTCCACATGATAAACATGAAACTGATGAAAATGAGGAAGGAAACCCATTGTCGGCTGGCAAATCAAGTGAATTTTCTGCGGAACTCTTTCAGAAAGCACATTTGTATGTATTACAGAATACAGATGAAATTGTACCGTATATCGAGTAAGTGTTACTTAACACATGTCTATTTCTTTACTTAAAATGATCTACGAAATATGATAATCAAACACATTGTTTCAGGCGACACAAGCGAGTTTTGAAAAGAGAAAACTCGGGTATGCGAATAGCATTACTTGAGAATGAGCACAATAAATCTTTTGCTAAGTGGTTACACAAAGAGGTACGTAATTAATCTTATGTTATTTATAATTGAGTTTTTATTTTTTATTTTTTTTATTTTTATATTTTTGTGCAAATATGAATATTTTATTAGTCTTAATATACATCATAACAAAATTACTTGTAATGAAATTCAGGTTGAGAGAGAGTTGCAAATCGACAAAGAAAGTGTATCCGAAACTGTAAGGTGGATATCATATGGACCACGCGCTAGCTTAGTGAAATACGATGCATATGACATCAATGGGTATACATTTCGTACGAAATCTCATGAAGGCAAAGTTTACCAGAACAGTGGGGTTAGTGTTGAGGCATTAGATCTGAACATATCTAAAGACGTTGCAACCACAAGGCAAGCCTTTTATTATGGGGTTTTGCAAGAGATATGGGAACTAGATTACCGTTACAGGCAAATTCCTCTTTTCAAATGTGATTGGGTTAATCACAGAGGTGGTGTGAAACGCGATACTATTCTTGGGTATACGTTGGTTGACCTGAATAATTTAGGCCACAAGGTTGATCCGTTCATATTAGCCTTACAAGCACGACAAGTGTTTTATGTTCAAGACCAGGTAGATAAAAAATTGTCTATTGTGTTTAAGACACCTCCCAAGAATTACAAAGATAAGTATGACGAAGTCGATGAGGAATTTAGTACCGTCATTCACCAGGACAATGATAACATATTGCCACGTGTGGATCGATGTGACTTGGGGCATGAATCACGAAATGACTACTATCGAACCGACTGTGGAGGTGTTGTTATACGAAAACCCAAGTGAACCATTATATGTAATAAGAGCTTGGAAATTGTTGTGTTATGTTAGGGATGTATGTAATATTGCCTTTATGGCTCACTTTCTTAATAAATTTACCTTAAAGATAACCAAAATTGTTTTACCTGTTATTTATGTGTATTTTGTGTGGCCTTTGCTAACATTTAGTCACACAAAACATGCTTCTGGGGTGTCTTTAGTCACATACAACTAACCATAAAGAGACCAAAACTGTGAATAAGTGTGACCATATGATGTTTACAAAGTAGTAATGTGTATTTTGTGTGACTATTGATCATCCAATGGCCACATGCATTTTGTTTTTGTGTGGCCTTTGGTAGCATTTAGTCACACAAAGCATGCTTTTGGGGGTGTATTTAGTCACATACAAGTACACATAAAGTGACCAAAGGTGTGAATAAGTGTGACCATATGATGTTCAAAGTGAAGGAATGTGTATCTTGTGTGGCTATTGATCATCCAATGGCTACATGAATTTCGTTTTTGTGTTGCCTTTCTTAGCATTTAGTCACACAAAGCATGGTTTTGGGAGTTTATTTAGTCACATACAACTAACCATCAAGTGACCAAAAGTGTTAATAAGTGTGACCATATGGTGTTGAAAATGAAGGAATGTATGGTTTGTGTGACTATAGATCATCCAATTGCCACATAAATTTGGTTTTTGTGTGGCCTTTACTAACATTTAGTTACACAAAGCATGTTTTTGGGAGTGTATTTAGTCACATACAACTAACCATCAAGTGACCAAAAGTGTTAATAAGTGTGACCATATGGTGTTGAAAGTGAAGGAATGTGTATTTTGTGTGACTATTGATCATCCACTTGCCACATGAATTTGGTTTTTGTGTGGCCTTTACTAACATTTAAAGTGAATTTGGTATTTTGTTCTGCTTAGGCTGATGCTGTTTCATCATGGGTTGTGGTTGATAGGCCATGACCTGCTTGCCTTTATCACCTTTACCTTTGCCTTTGTTCACATGCGATTTCTTCTGGATTCTCCCCCCATGAATTGCCAACACTTGTGGGGTAGGAGCCTTGACCTTGGCTGGTAGACTTTTCTCATAATCAACAAGCAATGCGAGTAATTCTGAGACTGTCTTCCCCGAGCAATGCATGTTGTAATTCTACACAAAACCAGCAAAATCCCTGTTGAGGGACCTATTGATCAAGTGCACTTGCACATTGTCGGGGTAACCAAAACCAATTCTGTGAAGTTGATCAAACGAATCTTTCATCTCATCCACATAATCAGCTACTGGTTTACCATCACCATGCTTGCAGTTGTGTAGCTTGTCGAGTTCATCATACAATTCAACTGCAGGTGGCTTCTCATAAGACTGCCTGAGGTTATCAAGCATAGTCTTAGGAGAAGAGTACTCATACTTCTTTTGTAATTGAGCACTCATGCTAGTGAGCATTAAACAAGCAACCTCATTATACTTAGCATTAGTCACCTTCCATGCTGCCTTTGCTTCTGGTGTTGCAGTAGCAGCAGGTTTAGCAGGGCATTCCTCGGTCACATAGTCTAGCTTACCAGACGCCCTCAAGACAATTCTGAGCGAACGGTGCCAGTCATTGAAATTCTTTCCAGTCAGTTTGTCTCTCTAAAGATGACTCTTGAAAGCAGAAATCACAGTTTGGTTATCGGGTTGAGCCATATCTACAGATAAAGTTCAAATATTAGTATTTTCGATAATCAATATCTTCAAGAAAAATAAAATACCCAAGGCTATATTCATATAACCAACTAATTTTCTTGAAAATCTAGGATCCAACTTTACATAGATTCCACCACATCAGTTGATCTGTTAGTGGTGAAAGTATAAAAGTTGGTAATCTGTCGAACAATAATTGGCAAACAAGATTTCCAATTCCTAGATCATTATGGGATTTACATCAAATTGATTCATCAATTTGTCTTGTAAGCATGTTTCATCCCATCTCATGCCTTAAGTTCTAGGTCTCACGCACAACTTAATTAAGTCGTCTACCTTAGAAACTGTAAAATTACAATTATGGTCTCACGCGTTAAAAGAATTTTACCTTGTTATAGTAATTTAGCCTAGGTCTCACGTTTACTAAATTAAAATTCCAAGTGTTCCTTATAGATAAATGGCACGTAACTTAAATTGATAAGGGTATTATTTTTTATATGTCAATCAAAATATGTACAAAGATGCATGCACTCATCTTTATAACATAAGTTTTCATCAAAACTTTTTATATCCAATTCGTGAAATTAATACACAAAGTTTTACTTGAGGTTTATGCCAAAACCCTAAGATGACTTTCTACAATATATGATTTTAAAAATAATTCGTTTAAGACATATTCAAGATTGTGATAACCAAGGCAGACTCTAAGGCTCTTTTCTAAGCCTTCAAATCACGGTTATGAATATCATCTTAAAGGACTTAATTTTAAAAGCATATTTGTACAAAACATCAATCAAGCAAAAGTTTATGGATTCAATCTCAAAATTGTAATAAAGTATGAATTTTGCTAGTATCGCCTGGGAGCTGATTACTGTGCGAATCGGACCACTATCGGCACCTAAGACCTTGCAAGATTCTTACTTTACCACTTAGGGTTTCACCATTATTAGTCCGTATTTATTTTCTTTATAAAAACAACCCTTTTATCAAGTCAAACTAAAACAATAAAACAAGTATCAAAGAAAATCAAAACAACCAATAATGAATAAGTGAAACAATTAGCCACATGCAATCCGTATTAGAAAAGATCCTAATAAAATCAATTCTAGGTATAATAATGCATGTAATCAACTAAGGCCTTCTCCTCTTAATGGAGGAGAGTCACATACATTGACGAATCAATTGCGTAGGCCAAAGCTAATAAACATACCACATAGCATATATAAACCGATTTTAATATGTATTGGAGTCTTCCCCAATTTAAGATCTATTTTAAACATGTGATAAAAAAAGAGATCCATGACTAACATGCATGTAAGTCACGGATTAAAACCTAACAATTAGCACATAGGTCACAAGATACGTTCAATTAACCGGTTAATGACCTAGGGTTTCTAGTGATTACACATAATCCAAGAAAACCACAAAACCCTAATTAGGGTTTCATGGAAAAATCGACCCCCCCCCCAAAATTAGGGTTAGGGTTTCGAATTTAATTAAAAAAAATAGGAAAAAACCCTAGATCAAAAAACATGTATCTAAAACAATTAAAGATCCGATTTTTATTACGTTTTAGTAATCAATTACATGTTATACATGGCTCGTGATGCCACTGTTAGAGTTTAACAATTAAATAGCACGTATTGCGGAAGCTAGGATCAAGTATAACACATAAATATTAACTAAAACATAAATAGTAAACGTACCCGATGCACTTCAAATTAACCTTGATTCTTGTACAAATAGATCAATGATAAACCCCTTACCGTTTTGTTTATCGATCTCTTGATAATTACTAAAGTAAGTAATTACCTCGTTCTTGTACACACAAACTACCAACGAATAAAGGTTTGATGCAAGTAAACAAAACACTTAGTTTTGGCTTTAACCAAAATCGACCCAATCCCTTAGGAGGGGGGTTGAACCGATCGGCCACAAAAGAAAACAAGGAGAAAGAGTTTTAGGGTTTAGTGTGTGTGCACAAAAGATGTGAAACCCTAACCCTTGGCCTTGTATATATACTAGAGTAAACTTGGAGAACAAGACAAGCATGGGTTGGGCTTCCCCTCCCTATGATCTATAGGTGATGTATGAATATAAATCATAAAAGAAACATATAAACGCAGCGGAAAAACATCACCAACAACGGATCCATATTGCCATATGATCAATCAAACAATAAACAACAACATGTTATACCTTTGTAGCGTGATCGGTAGAATCATATGGAGACTATCACCAACACCATGAACCACCTATGAAACCAAGTGACCAAAATAGATCACCTCTATGATGAAAACACACTACACGTCATAGATCACCACCCGATGCTAGTCTTGACCCCGTAACACGCGATCTAGCCTTGAACTACACTAGAATAAGGTTAGATGAGATCAAAAACACCAAACCCTAATATGGGTGTGTGTTATTTCGTGGTTCCTTGGTAGAGGAGGGGGAGAGAAAGTTGGTAAGTTGTTAATGTAATTTTTTTCATGGGATATGACCAAATCAATTAGCACTTATCATCATAAAATTTACACTTAGCAACCTTGAACTTCTCTCTTGTTCCTTTCTCACCTAGGATTTCCATGGGGGCCCTAAATGGGCTTGCCCATTTGTTGGTCCAATCCAATAAACTAAGTACTAGCTTAGTTATTAGTAGCCCGTTATTGATCCCAAGTTACGTAGTCGTATATATAGTGTAAATACGATAAATACAATATATATAATGGTGTCTCTGTGTATAAGTGTGTGACCCCATAGGCTCACATATGTCTAGCCATATAATTATTTATTATGACACGAGCATACTCCAACATGATCGACCGGCCTAGGCACCCCCAAGGGGTGTTCTAGATCCTTCTTGACTCCTTGTTACACTTTAGTCCTTATCTTTCGTTACTAACGATAGTTAGTCCATACGGTTAATAACTAACGACCATTTAGTCCATTAAGTGTTTATAAATATATATATTCGATACATTTAATATATATATATATATATATATATATTTATTTTACATTATTCTTGTTTGTAAAGTGTGCAATCCCGAGGTCTCGGGTTCGATACTAGACATTTACTTATTAATGTTTATGCGTAACATTTAACAGTTTGGACTAGTATTTACTTTAAAAATATTGACTTTTTATATTTCGACATCAATTTCTGTATTATCCCATTTGGTACCAGTACCGTTTTGGGTATCCCGGGTTTTTTAAGCTAATAACCTGGTAATTGTACCTTACCGTGTACCGGGACCCGGAACCAATTTGGTACGGTTCCAGTTCAATGCCAAGATTCGGGTCAAAATGCTCATCCCTAATTGTATTATTTTGATTATAGCATTTCCAAGTTTTACCAATCGCTTATTAATTTTTTTTTTAATTATTTTTTTATATTTTAGATTCTATCATAATTCCAATCTCAGTCCCAATCCATATTTCATTCTTAATTTTGTATATCGGAACTCGTTACAGTTATTTTACAATATATGCATAATCGTTACATAAACACTTAGCTATAATATTGCAACTACAATTATGTGCCGCTATAAAATTTTGTCACTATGCACGGGTACCGGTGTATACTTTAAATTTATAAGCAAAAGTGCTATGTCTTCAGGAATTTTACTCATAACTCAGTTCACACATTATCACGTTCGAGTAGTTGCTAATCTAATTTTACTCAGTTCGCACATTTGCACGTTCCAGCAGTGGCTAATATTAGTAGGAGTACTGTTAGTAGGGTTGAGTTGACTCTACCCAAACCCGATAAGACTTACAAGGTCCGGTTTAATTGACCCGAACACATTAACCGATAACCCGGAAAACTTTTCAATGCGTTTTTTTACTAATTATTTTAGCACCCATAAAAACTAATAATATAGATTATATTATTTTCTAGTCTAAATATATAATATTGATATAGTTAATGCATTAACCTCTCGTTAAGTTTACTATAGGAATCAAAGTGCAAAATCAATATCAAAATCATTTCTGGATGTATAAACTGACTTTACGTATTACTGTTGTTTGCTTTGTTCCACTTTCTTATCTGTTGCATAACTCTTGGATGAATGTAGTATACATGCAGTAGGATCTCAAGTATAAATATTATTCTAATGATGAATACTTGCACAAACTTTGAAGAAGAAAGTAAAGATATTATGCTTCAACTAAGGCAACTTGAAATATCCTGACAACCCAACTGGATATAAACAAACTCATAGCCACATACGACCCATCATTGACTAAAAGGACCATATATATGCATATTACAGCCACATAATACATTAATACTCAAGATAAGAATCGTTTGCTAAGGACATATTGACTCGTGAAGTAAAATGCACTCCATATTAGTCTATTACATTTTGTATACGTTCTATCTTTCTAGTCTTTGCATGACAACAATGGATGTCAGTTATTGTTGACCTGGACTTTTCATAATAATAAATTATTTCGAGGCTATTTTCCAATAGATACTAATGTTAAAGTATTCTCCAAAAGGGACATTAATTTCTCAAGTAAAACAATCTTCATGGAATAATATGACACCACCTAAAATTTAATTTCTGTGAATTAGAAATTAATTTATGAGAAAAAGGTAGCTCAAGTATAAATATAGACATACGAGCCTTCACTTTATAGAAAAAACATGCAAAAGCAAGCAATGGCTTCTTCAAACTTCTTACTTTTATCTCTAGCTCTACTACTCACCGCTCTCTCATTTGTACCAAACTTTACTTCTGCTTCTTTGGAGGAAGCAGATGCTCTTCAAAAATGGAAAGCAAGCCTTGAAATTCCAAACAACTCCCAAATTGTATCTTCTTGGACACCCCTTCCAATGAATACTAGTGCACCGGCCTCGTGCCCTTCTTGGTTTGGAATTGCATGCAACGCTGATGGGAACATTAACATGTTGAACCTCTCGACGTGTGAGTTAAAAGGTACGCTTCACCAGTTCCCGTTCTCTATTCTAGGCAATCTTACCCATTTTGAGCTTAGTGTAAACAGCTTCTTCGGTCCCATCCCACCAGAAATCGGACTCCTGACCAAACTTGTCGATCTTAATTTTTCAACCAATCAGTTTTCTGGTGTAATTCCACCTACCATTGGTAAACTAAGCCAGTTAACCATTTTGCATCTTTACGGAAACAATTTAACTGGCTCAATCCCACCAGAAATAAAGAATATTGTCTCACTTGAGAAGCTAAGCCTCCATAACAACAATATTTCTGGTTCAATTCCTTCATGGTTGGGTGATTTGACTTCTTTGAATATCCTTTATCTGCACACAAATCAACTCTCTGGACCCATTCCTATTGAATTAGGGAATATGAAATCTCTCACTGAATTAGATTTGAGTGAAAATCAACTCATTGGTTCAATTCCTTCATCGTTGGGTGATTTGGAGTCTTTGAATATCCTTCGTTTGTACACAAATCAACTCTCTGGACCCATTCCAATTGAATTAGGGAATTTGAAGTCTCTCACTGAATTAGATTTGAGCGAAAATCAACACAATGGTTCAATCCCTTCATCGTTGGGTGATTTGAAGACTTTGAATCTCCTTTATCTGTACACAAATCAACTCTCCGGACCCATTCCAATTGAATTAGGGAATTTGAAGTCTCTCACTGAATTAGATTTGAGCGAAAATCAACTCTCTGGCTCAATCCCTTCATCGTTGGGTGACTTGTCGTCTTTGAATATCCTTTATCTGTACACAAATCAACTCTCCGGACCAATTCCAATTGAATTAGGGAATATGAAGTCTCTCATTACATTATCTTTGAGAGAAAATCAACTGAATGGTTCAATTCCTTCACAGTTGGGTGATTTGGAGTCTTTGAATATCCTTCGTTTGTACACAAATCAACTCTCTGGACCCATTCCAATTGAATTAGGGAATTTGAAGTCTCTCACTGAATTAGATTTGAGCGAAAATCAACTCAATGGTTCAATCCCTTCATCATTGGGTGATTTGAAGACTTTGAATCTCCTTTATCTGTACACAAATCAACTCTCTGGACCCATTCCAATTGAATTAGGGAATTTGAAGTCTCTCACTGAATTAGATTTGAGCGAAAATCAACTCTCTGGTTCAATCCCTTCATCGTTGGGTGACTTGTCGTCTTTGAATATCCTTTATCTGTACACAAATCAACTCTCCGGACCAATTCCAATTGAATTAGGGAATATGAAGTCTCTCACTACATTATCTTTGAGAGAAAATCAACTCAATGGTTCAATTCCTTCACCGTTGGGTGATTTGGAGTCTTTGAATATCCTTCATTTGTACACAAATCAACTCTCTGGACCCATTCCAATTGAATTAGGGAATTTGAAGTCACTCACTAAATTAGATTTGAGCGAAAATCAACTCAATGGTTCAATTCCTTCATCGTTGGGTGATTTGAAGTCTTTGAATGTGCTTCATTTGTGGCAAAATCAACTCTCTGGACCCATTCCAATTGAATTAGGGAATATGAAGTCCCTCACTAAATTAGAATTGGGGGAAAATCAACTCAATGGTTCAATCCCTTCATCGTTGGGTGATTTGAAGTCTTTGAATATCCTTTATCTGACCAAAAATCAACTCTCTGGACCCATTCCTTTTGAATTAGGGAATTTGAAGTCTCTCACGGAATTAAGTTTGAGGGAAAATCAACTATCCGGTCAATTGCCTGATGATTTGTGCCAAGGGGGAAAGCTTCAATATTTATCTGTAACTGATAATCAACTCTCTGGTCCTATACCAAGAGGGTTATGGAATTGCCCCAACTTAATAAGAGCAAGGTTCGATTTTAATCAATTTTGTGGTGATATATCGAATAGTTTTGGTGTCTACCCAAGCTTAGATTTCTTAGATGTCAGTCATAATAAATTTCATGGGCAACTATCTCATAACTGGGGTAAATGCAAGAAATTGACTTCATTAAAGATGGGATATAACAACATCAGCGGTAGCATACCACCGGAGTTTGGGAATTCAATACAACTGCTTGATCTTTCTTCTAATCATTTGGTTGGTCAAATTCCAAAGGAGTTTGGGGAGATGAAAAGTTTGTTAAATTTAAACTTGAGCGATAACAACCTTTCAGGTGTTATACCTCAAGAGCTTGGATCACTGCATGGTCTCCTTACTCTTGACCTATCCAAAAATAGGTTAAACGGGTCATTACAAAGATATATTGGCGACTGGGTTCAAATCAATCACATATATCTTACTAATAACAAGCTCAGCGGAAAGATCCCATCGGAGATCGGTAAATTAAGTCATCTCAATGTTCTTGATTTATCTTGGAATTCACTCACGCAAGAGATACCATCAGAAATTGGAAGTTTAAAAAGTCTCGTAATGATGAATCTTTCCCACAATAAGCTATCTGGTTCTATTCCTAATGGTTTCAGTAACTTGCCAAGAGGGATTGATATCGAGCTGTCTTACAATGAGCTCACAGGTCCGGTTCCCCCTTGTGCGGTCTTTCTAAATGTGTCTGGAGAAGCATTTAAAGGAAATGATGGTCTGTGTGGAAATGTTCCAGGTTTGAAACTTTGTGCAAGTCAAATAGTGATGAAGAAAAAGAATCATTTTCATCATAAGCTCATCCTTGTAACTACGGTCCCACTTTTTGTGGCACTTTTACTTGGTTTATTCATGTGTGGCCTCATTGCTTATCGACGTAGAAAGAGAACTCCACCGAAACCTTCAGGCGAAGAAGGTGGCAAATTTTTCTCAATAACAAGTTTTGATGGACAGGCGATGTATGATGAAATCATCAAGGAAACAAATGATTTTGATGATGGATATTGTATTGGGATCGGAGGATACGGTACTGTGTATAAAGCTGAGTTACAACCCAACAATATAGTAGCTGTCAAGAAACTTCATTCATCATCTGAGAATGACGATCAAGGCTTCCTAAATGAGGTACGAACATTGACAAACATAAGGCACAGAAACATAGTTAAACTCTATGGATACTGCTCCCATGCTCGGCACTCATTTTTGATTTACGAATATCTTGAGAAGGGAAGTCTAAAATCGCTTCTAAGTAGTGATATCACAGCGAAGGAAATGGATTGGCTGAAAAGGGTAAGAATTGTTAGGGCTGTAGCGAATGGTTTGGCTTATATGCACCATGATTGCACACCACCTATAATTCATAGAGACATTTCTGGAGCTAATATCCTTCTCGATTCTGATTATGAGGCACATATCTCGGATTTTGGAACAGCGAAGCTTCTAAAGCTGGATTCATCCAACTGGACTGCGGTTGTAGGCACCTATGGCTATATTGCGCCAGGTAACTACCATATATATTAAAGTTATATATAGTATAAGTACTTATTCTCAAGTTTCAGATTTATCTATGTTACATTTAATCATGACCTGATATAACTATTTTTTGTATTATCTTTTTTCCTTCCATGTAGAGCTTGCTTATACGATGGTGGCGACAGAGAAATGTGATGTGTATAGTTTTGGAGTTGTTGCACTAGAAGTGATTATGGGAAAGCATCCTGGAGAACTTATATCATCTCTACAAACATTGTCTACAGATGATCTATTGCTAGCCAATGTAGGAGATAGTCGGATTCCACCACCATCATCTCTAGTTGAGAAACTAGCTAATTCAATTTTGAATGTCTCACGGACATGTTTGAACTATAACCCACAGGAAAGGCCAACAATGCGCCAAGTCAAAGATTTATTGTCAGTGGATGATCGAGTTTGGATGAAGATGCATGTATCGGTTACTTAATGCTAGCTTGATCGATTTTGTATGATGTCTAGTCATAAGTCATAAAGTTTAAGAAACTTTTTATGTTTTTTTGTTGTCCTGAATTATGTTGTAGATTGTTATTAAATAAGAAAATAATTTATATCAATGAAGATTACTACCTTTCTAGACTAATATAGTTACGTGTATTATGGATCTTTTAGGTAGTTTCTTTAAATTATTCCAGTTTTGCAATTAAAAATTTACCAATGGGAAATTTGTATAGCAGTTAGAATTTATTGTTACTCATATCAAGAAATTAAGTAAGCAGTGAGTGCACACAAGATATTCAAAGATGTCAAATCACCCAACAATGGAAGTCTGTTAATTTGTCAAAAAATTTGTATAGCAGTTAGAATTTATTGTTACTCATATCAAGAAATTAAGTAACCAGAAATGACTTACGAAATGAGGTTAAGGAATTCAAGATACTAAAAATTGAACTCGAAATTGGATTAAATGTTTAGAGAGTTACAAAGAGAAAGAAAAGTGTTTATAATTTGGTGATAAATGGGAGGAAGGAGGATTTGGCGGGAAAATCTGTTTTGTTCTGATCTTGCTGTTCTCTTGACTTTTGTTGACTTTTTCATTGATATTACTTTGACACATATCAATCCATCCCGCTTAAAATGATGCTTGTCCTCAAGCATCTAAGCATTCAAATCAACTTGAGGCAACCTTTCTTCGGACTTTTAACACATTATGTTGTAGCAAGCCAAACACCCCAAAAAACAATAACCCTTTTCCTTAAGCCAAACACCCATTTCACCCTTTGTGAATACCCATTTCATAACCCAACTACACGATCCATATATAAACTCTAACAGCTGAATTCCTTCCCGAACGTGAAGTTGAAGTCACCCACTCTTCAAACAACTCTGTTGCGAATCCCTCTGCCTTCGACCAACTTATTAGGTGATCTAATGCCAAAAACTTGATAAGCTGAGTCAAAATGTAGAGACTAATATGTTTTGCAGCATCATACTTTCCTAACTGAGCTAAAGTGAGCCACGCTTCCACCTGTAACGGGCAACACTTAACAGCTCTCTGAAGCAAAAGCTTTGCATCCTCTTCATTAGCAAATTCCACAACTGCTTCCCATAGCCTTGAAGAATCAGATATATGTTCAAGACCTTTTCTTAGTACTTCACTTTTAATCACATCTCCATGTTCCAATGTTGCAGCCCTTTCCTTAAGCCAATCAGCAGTAACATTTCCATCGACACCAAATACCAAGCTATTTATAGAGGCACCCACGAGAAATTTAACACCGTTCACTTGGTAAAATTCTTCATATTTCTGGGCCTGTAAAGGAGTGAAAAACCTTGGAAGAAAATGATCTTCTGGAAATATGACAGTTGCATCAAGGTTCCATCCAACAGCAGCCGCTGCAACCTTCATGCCAATATAACCACCACCAACCGCAACAACTTTTTGAGCTTTTGCCAATGATGGTACTAATGAATCAACATCAGCAATATCGAGTATGTGATGAACACCCGGTAAAGTATCACCAATTTTCTCAGAAAATCTAGATGCAGTGAATTTGTTGTCAATGTTTGCTTCTGTGCTTCAATTCCGGTCACCGGATCTTCATACAGCATCTCTATCCCTTTCTCTTTGTACCAATCAGGAGTTTGCCTCTCACCTCTTTTTGTGAGAGTTTGGTGCTCATACGGAGCAAATGCCTCCTTAGCCTCCTTAGAAATGATACACAGAATCCCATTAGCCACCCCCCTTTTTCTGACAAAAGTCCTAGTTATGTATCCACCTCCAACTATCACAAACCTTTTCTTTTTCCTTTTTGGCCATTTCCATATGTCGAACTCCCACTTTCCATACTTCAATTTGCATTTTGTGCCTCCTGATTTCTTCCTCTTAGGCTATTTCCATAACTCAAACTCCAAACGACTAAAATTATCTCCATGAATCAGTATAACAGAAGCCTTCACCGTATCAATTATCATTTGAATTAGAACTAATACCACGTTCCTTATCACACAATTCAATTTGATCCCGGTCACAGTTTTCGACCAAACAAACGCCTTTTTTCTACTCCTTCACATTCAGTTCATCACTTTGATCCCAGTCACTCAAATCATCTTTTACACTAACCTCAATCAACTCATTAAAAGTAGCATTCGGTTTTTGAATATCCATTAAAACATTAGAGCCAAAATATCAGAATTCGATGATGACAATGCGCCTAACAAACACTCCGTTTTCGGTTTCGGAACTTCTTTAAAAATCTTTACCATCGAACCTTCCAATTTATCTAAAAGACATGAATTAAAGCTTGAATCTTTAACAGCATTACTAATTGATTCTTTAACAGTTTCAACCGCATTTACAACCTCATGATCAACAACATCATCAAGTAATCTATATTTTAACCCAGTTGATTCTTTACTTTTTCCATAATCATGAACCAAATTACTCACACCCATTCTATTATTCTTGTTTTTAATCTCATCATCATCATCATCATCATCAACCTTACTCGAATCTTTAAACTCAATTTCTTGCACTTTATAACATTATTTAGAAACTTCATCAAGAACCATATTACCAATGTTGTTTGAATTTTTTCTTTATTGACATTTCATCAAACATCTTATGATAACAAAATACATACACTATGTGAAACCTTCAACCCCTTTTGACCCGTCAAAGATGAAACATATCCTACATTGACTCATTCATACATAAAAATGGTGACTAAAAGAACTTAAAACTCTAGTTAATTGATCGATTGACTGCTGATGGAGAGGAGATGGGTCTCACCTGGAAATGATAATTATTAAATGACTATAATGTCTTTTTTATCCAACCAAAAATAATGAGGAGGCAAAACATCAAATATGAGGGTAAATTAGTCTTTTTAACTAGTCAAACCCTTCATGTGCAAGTCAAATGAGGGTAAATTAGTCTTTTTATTTCCTTTTTTAATCCCATTTCATCAGCATCTACATACCTTCCCTCTCCCCTCGTCATTCATCATCATTGATTCATTTCTACAAATAAAAACATCATCCATATCACAAAGTCCCTCCCTTCTGCTGTCATCCCTCATTTTCTCAGGAACAACCTTGGCGTCCTTGGTAAAATAGCCGGCGTCGGAGGAGTGAAGAAGATGAGGAACTTTGGTAAAGTCAAAGTTCTTTTATAGAGAGTATGTACAAAAACCATTTCATAGAACCTTTTAGAGTAAACTACATTTTTGGTTCTTGTGGTTGTATCAAAATTGCACTTTCAGCCCAATTTCAAAAAGTGAGACATTTCAGTCCAAAAGTCCATGTGGACTTCACTTTTGGTCCAATTTTGTAACCTAGTTAGTTTAGTCGTTAAGTCAGTTACAACATTAGTCCTTTAACCTAACGGTCGTTTGCAACGTTCGTCCTTTATACCAAAGATCGTTTGCAATGTTTGCACCGTTAATCCTTTAAGTTAGTTAGTTTTTTCAAAAAAAAAATCTAAAAAAAATCGAAAAAAATTAGAAAAAAATTCTAAAAAAATGATTTTTTTTTTTTTTTTGGAAAATTATTTTTTTTCCAAGAAAAATAATTTGAAAAATTCGAAAAAAATTATAAAAAATTTTTTTCCAAAAAAAGTAATATGAAAAAAAAAATTATAATAAAATTTTTTCTTAAAAAATTCTAAAAAAAAATTTGACGAAAAATTTTTATTCCAAAAAAAAATAATTTGAAAAAAAAATTCTAATAAAATTTTTTCCTAAAAAATTCTAAAAAAAATATTTTCTTAGAAATTTTCTTTAAAATTTTTTTAAAAAAAAATTCTTAAAAAATTTTTAAAAAAAAAATTCTTAAAAAAATTCTAAATTTTTTGTTAAAAAATTAAGTATTTTTTTTTTCAAATTATTTTTTTTGGAAAAAAAATTTTCGTCAAAAATTTTTTTTAGAATTTTTTATGAAAAAATTTTATTAGAAATTTTTTTTTTTCAAATTTTTTTTTTGGAAAAAAAAATTTGTCAAAAATTTTTTTTGTTAGAATTTTTTTCGTATTTTTCAAATTATTTTTTTTGGAAAAAAAAAATTTCCAAAAAAAAAATAATTTTTTTAGAATTTGTTTCTAATTTTTTTCGATTTTTTTAAAGACTAACTAACTGAAAGGACTAACTGTGCAAACATTGCAAACGATCTTTGGTATAAAGGACGAATGTTGCAAACGACCGTTAAGTTAAAGGACTAATGTTGCCACTTTACAATTAGATTTAACGACTAAACTAACTCCGTTAGAAATTGGACCAAAGTGAAACAAAACACAAACTATTGGACTGAAATCGCACGTATTTTGAAATTTGGACCAAAAGTGAGATTTTGATACAACCACAAGGACCAAAAATGTAGTTAACTCAACCTTTTATTCTGGAATAGAAATTTGAAATATATATATATATATATATATATATATATATATATATATATATATATATATATATATATTCTAAAAAAATGGAGTTCTGTACAAGTCCTCTGAAGCATGCTGCATTAAAAAATCTGATGTGTCTTGCACCATATTTCACGGTATTTTAGGAAGGTACTACGTCTCTTTAGCGTTATCATATGAGCCTTCTTTAATACGATTCAATTCAACATTCAATGTAATCGGTTACTATCAATCAAATTGTTTTTGAAACAAATCACCCCAATTAATTTGTTCAAACCAATCCTTTCAAATAACAAATCCTCTGCACAAAATAGGTAAATTTTTAGTTTCAGTCTACAACTCAATATTCAGCCATTCATAAACTGTTTTGCAGGTCTTTCATTTGTGAGACAAACATATGCTTTCTCTTATGGATGTTAAATTTTGCAGATTAAAGGTAAAAGTTCATTTTCTATTAGCCATTTAATTGAATAAATTTTTTATTTTGATTTCTTAGTTATAAAGTTAAAAATCAATTTTGATGTTAGTTATTCTGATTTCTCATTGTGAATAATGGATTCAGTTATAATATATTTTCGTTTGATTATTGTAGCAAAATCCTAGAAAAACTTTGGGGGAAATCACATTCTTGAATTACTTTTTATAATATGTGATTTATGAATATGAGTTTGGTTAGATATAAAGATTGGTGTAAAGGCCATCGCTTCAATTCAACATTTAATGTCAATTCAAACAATCAAACGCGTTTTTCATTTAATGTAATTGGTTACAATCATCTCCAAAAATAAAGCTCTGATTTGTGTTTTCAAATCTTATCTCCAACAACATAGAAACACGTTTTACGATTCGGTGTTGTGGCGATACTTTAATTTTGGTAATGATCTTGATTCTTTTATTCCATTGTTTGAAAGTTTGTTTCTGTTATTTTTTACTTTTAATATATTTCCGATTAGCAGGTTAAATTAAATTATTATATGAACAAAACCCTAAGAAATTAAATTGGAGGAAACCGTGTTTTTATATGATTATTATGACATATTTGGAAAAGGGGAAGAATCGGTCTTCAACTACATGTTTTTTATGTCATCCCAATAATTTAGGTCAGTTTTAATTGTGTTTTTGATGTTTTTTATGTCGTCATTGCATATGTAAATTTTTTGTCCAATCAAGTCAATTTAGAATTTCATCATTTGTTTTGTTTGTACATGCATACCAAGTGTTCGATGCAATGTCGGAATGAAAAATTGTGTTTTATTATTTGTATTTTCAGGAAAATTTTGTTTTATTATGCAATGTCCCGACGATTTCTGAAAGGCTGCACATCAGCACAACACCAGAGGAGTGAATGTCAAGACTGTAGTAAAGGTAACTTCTTTCTATCTTTAGTTGTATGATATGCTCTACTAAGGTTTCGTTTGTTTCTTCGATTCGTGTGTAATGCGGATTGAATTGTTTAGGTGGTCAACAAGAGAGGCTGCACTTTCTTTAATTTTTTCATTTTGTTTAGGTCAATGATTTATCAAGGATGTTCCATATGTAATTCACAGCGGAAGGCACGTCATTGATGAAAGAGGCAAAGGATGAAGCAAGTAACAAGAAGGTATGTACATACCTAACTAAGAATGTTTTAAAGCATACCGGTGGCTTTTTTCATTTGGTCAATGTATTCATCAGATGGTTTCGGTTATTTTAATTCTTTTGAACGTGGTGTTACAGATACTAATGAAAAGTCAAAAAAGTTCCAATTTCCCTACATGCCAATAACAGAAGCAGCCAGTCATCTCCAAGAGGTAAATGTAATGATGATATTTTATGTTCTTTTGTTGCTGTAAATAGGATATGGTTGACAAACTAAATTTTAGCACTATCCACATATTTGTTCTTATGGGACGCTAGAAATTGTGCATCTGCTAATTAGCGCTTAAAATGTCACTAAGTGTTTTGGGAAAGAAAGTGTTACTGATAAATCTCATAAACTTTAAAGTTTTGAATGTTTTGTGCAGGCTTTTTGTGGTTTGCATCATAAATGAAACCGTAAGTAATGACTGCAAACAATTTACGTCATTACTTCTCGGGCATATATATTCCAGCAAAACTGGTATGCATAGTCTATCATTGTTTTAATTGTTTTGAATTTTTAGGCCTCAACTTTACACACGTTGACATGCATCATCTTTTCCAACCTTTTTTCACTCACGGGTCTATTGTCAATAACATCTTCTTATTTTGTTTAATCACACCATAATATGGTACATAGCCTTTATATGAATCTGAATTGTGAACGTAATGGTGGGAGTGATTAGTGATAGACTTGACTGCAACTGATATGAGTGGAAGAGTACATGTTAAAGACTATGGTAGGAGTGCTTGGTGATTATAGTGATAACCAAGGATGAGGTTCGTCGACGTGGTAAGTTCTATAATTAATACTTGAGTTACTATTTTATTTTGTTTTTTGTTACACCGACATATATTTCTACATTATATAGTTTAAATGGCCGAGTTGATCAACCAAGACTTTTTCTTGCTGAATATATGATACAGTTTAAATGGTAATTCTTCTTCTGATGCAAATGGCGAGACCGACTCTCAAGTACCAACAATCAAAACTTATCCACATGTCATGTTTCATTGATCTTCTCGGTGGTCTTGGAATCAGTGGTTGTGCTTCTGGCGTGTCAGGGTCGACTCCTTCATCCTTATTATCCTAAAGGTAACGTTGCGAATCTGTTATTTGCATACATTTTGTTAGGACTTAAGAGGATCTTTCTTTTTTATCTTGATGTATTAATAAGATCGGTTTTGCAGTTAAGTAACTTTGCAGTTAAGTGATGGGAAGAGAGTTTAAGGCTTGAAAGCACTGCTTGAAAAAGCTATACATTTGAAGGCATATAACGGTTTATTGAACAGAGAATGGATATTCTCAGACTAGCACTCAGTTTAAAGAACATGAGCTTAATAAATGACGTAAGTTCTTAAAAATACAAATTTAATACAAAATGAATATAGTTAATACTTGCGTGATTACTTTATCTTTGCCACCTAAAAAGCAGCCAAGACTCTCTTGCCGGTTGCAAAATAGAGTCTATTAATAAAAAAGCAGTCGAGACTTTACCTCTAAACTCAGTCCCATAAATGAAATAAAGGGTGTGTAACTTGATGTTTATTCTTCTTAATATATAGTTTTTGCAAAGTTTAAAAAGTATATGTTTAAAATGATCAATGAAATATTAACATCAAATGATCATGTATTTGATATGCTTTTTGGCTAATAATTCCTTTCATATGTTGGAAAATATTACAGTTTAGTTATTTGGTGTTATCCTGCTATTATAACTGATTTCCTTTATGTTCTTCTCATTATATAGAAGAAAGTTTAGTATTGATGAAATCCATGATGTTCATGGGCTAAGGCTAATTATGGAAAATAAAGAAGACTGGTATAAACCGTTGAAGGAATTTCGTAGGTTATTGTCTCAAGCACCTGGAATGTTTAAAGACTACATAAATCAGGCTAAGTGCAATGGGCATTTTTCTTTACACATATTGGTAACGGGTTAGGGATTGATTCCGTTTGAAGTTCAGCTCAGAACAAAAGAGACGCACTCACAAAAAGAGTTTGGATTTGCCGCTCACTGAATATGATAGAAGGAAGGTGATTGCGTGCATTCTTCATTTGTGCTACAGATGGTTGAATAGACACGTCGGGTTGGCAGATGGCAGTGTGAGAAAATGATGAATGATCAAATAGGTATAAGCTATGATGATCTCATGAAAACGCCTTACAAATTCCCTTTTCATTCAGAAGATTTTCCACATACATATAAACCTTTTTGAGGATCAGATGGACCTGTGTTGGTGATTGTGATCCAGAATGTCACAACCCGTAATTTTAGGTCATTTTTCCAAACCTCGACAATTTACTATTCACAAGTTACTATTCATCATTTACTATTCATCGTTTTACTATTCATCATTTTTTAGGTCAATTTGACATTCCGAGAAGCATTCAGAAGTTTTACTATTCACTTGACACTATTCATTCCCGAGAGAAAACCACTATTCACGTGCATTACTCATGTCATCGTAAATTTAGTTTACGAGTGTTCAAATTCGCGTAACCGTATTGGTTCAGGAGCGAATTCATGCATTATTATCAGGGACATTTCATACGGACTAGAAATAGTCTGCATATCATCATTAGGGCACTTGCATACTATTCCACTCGTAGGATAACTAAATTTATACTTTTGGTATAATTAACGATTTACGTATGTTTATTTTGAATAAACACTAATACGCGAACTATAAATGTGTCTAACATGTCCGACACTCCCGACTATGATCCCAATATATTTTTATACTCATTTCTATAATATAAAAACTATAATATTAATTTACCCGATATTTTGGAAATTTATTTATTACGTATCGTACGTCTAACTTTTAACGACGGTTTTCACAAAAATTAAACGATAATTACCCAAACTCTCCGTACTTGTACCCGACATATTTTTACAGTTTTTACGACTTTATTACGTCCCGAATAACTTCAATAAAATTTATTTCTAACAAACCCGGTACCCGATGTTACCTAAAACTACTTAAAACATCAAAATCACTTACAAATTAGTACAAATAAATCAACAAACACTTCCCCTCTTTTCCTCCTTTGTGAGCCGGCAGCCCCCCCCCCCCCATGTGGTCTTCATAGTTGCAATTTACCAACCTACCATTAATGCACACTAATCTTGTCCCTTTTTACTAGATATTTATCCCATTTTTGCACTTATTCACACATAGAAGTTCAAGTAAACTAGAAAGTTGTTCTCTCCTTCCTCTCCTCTCATGGTACACGGCCAAGACACAAACAAGAAGGATCCACCATTGATTTTTCAAGATTTTTGCATAAACAAGTCCCATTAGTACTCCTTTCTAAGGTTTTGAAATAAAAACCCAAGGTTTTATAGGTTCTTATCTCCATAAGCTCACCAATATTTCAAGTAAGTTAACAAAACCCATTTCATAATTTTTACAAGTTATTTCTATAATTATATACTTTTCTTACAAGATCTTATGCATTTGATAGCTTATACCGCTTTATTTTATAAACTTTTAACTTTTGAACCTTAGAAAGTGATTTTTGGTTAGATCCTTGTTAGATCCACTTGGTTATGATGTTTAGGAACCCATGACACCCTAAGAAGGTGTATGGTAGGATTAGATTAGTTTTGTGGTGATTGAAAGTGGTTTGAATGAAGATGGAACTAGATTAGAACCCTAGAAACGATTTTTGAAACATTTGAAATACCTACTGTCCCTATTTTGATTTCGTGGGAAACTCAGTAACTCAGGGGATATTTTTGACCAAAGATTTAGAAAATACTTTCAAAAACGAAACTTTGGGCGAAAGAATGGATTAAAACGAGCTTATAACGAAGGAGATATGATTTTTGCAAATTTAACGACGAAAACTATTTTTATAAAAACTGCATGCTGTTTGGCAGTTTTCAACGGACCAAAAGAGGTGTTAAACGTAACCTAGAGGAGCCGAGTTGTCAAAAATATATTAGTATATACAAAAACGAACCCGTGGATATAAAGAACAAGGAAAACGAGCTTAAAACGACCAAGTTATAGCCGTTTTAACATTGTCAAACTATATACATATATATATATATATGGACACAAATAAAAATAATAACTTAGACACTAAATGGTATATTTTCTAGAAATGTTACTAAGGGCTATATTCTTAACAAATGAATACGTATGACCCAAGAGAATATTTATACGACTTAACGACGTCATTTCAAGGTTTTTGATACAAAGAATTTAACGCTAACATTTTCGTACGAGATAATACGACAAGTTATATACTTCTATAAATGGACTTATTTTTCCCAAGTATGGAAACTATTTTACCATGACGATAACTAGTATTTTCCAAATTACGAGTGGTAATGGTATCATGTGCATGTGCATTCGTTACATCACGACATGATCTAAATTGGATCACTATCATTCATTTTAGGTTGCGGATAGTGTTCGCTCCCTGTTGTCCTTATCATTACGCATATTTGTATCTTCACTCCAGGTGAGTCATAGCCCCACTTTTACTCTTTATACTTGTTTTAACTCTTTGGGGGAGATACATGCTCAACTAAAAACATACTTTCTTGATACTCAAAACATTTATTCTTGATTGTTTTATACTTGATTGTTTTATACTTGATTTCATACATACGCGATTGTGATATACTTAACTGTGTTATACTAAACTGTGATGTGTATTCTTGAGCTACTGAGACTTCCAATGGCCCTAGATTAAGTTGCTGGGCACAACCATGGAGACTTATATACTTCCACTGGCCCCAGATTAAGTTGCTGGGCACAACCATGGAAATATACATACAAACGTGAGGTCTTCGGAGATGAAGTGTAGACTCACGACTAATTGCTTAACTGTTGTGATGAACTTATACATGTTTTACTCATACTATATATTAGCAGTGGGTTGTGAACACACAGGTTACAAGTCTCTTATGGCGGGACTTGTAACTGAGTGGATTTACGATGCCTTTGCTGTGTGAACTTTTTCTATAAACTTTATTTGTTAAACAAACTCTATGAACTCACCAACCTTTGTGTTGACACTTTTAAGCATGTTTATCTCAGGTTAGAAGGGCGATAGCAGGTTTATGGAGTTGAGAGTCTTAGGGCATGCTTTTGGGAGACTTTCGCTTTTGTCGTTTACCATTCAAAACACTTTAAAAACTTATGTATTATTCTACTTTGGGATCTTTTGTTTTGTAAACTGTGACTTTTATCTATTCGAATGGTAACTTTTTAAAAACGTCTCATTTAGAGTTCGTTTTCTATATCTTGTACTTTGTGCCCTGAAGTAGCATCCCTATGACACAGTCTTCTGCTGCGGTATTTTGGGGGTGTTACAGATTGGTACCAGAGCCTTGGTTATAGAGAACTAGGTTGTTTTTAGAGTCTAGACTATAACTACATACATTTAGACTCTCCTCTCTATCGCCTTGCATTTTTCATACACGTACGCTTGCTGATAATTTTCTTAGACCTACGCTATTAGATATTTTGTGGTACCGATGGGGAAGTCCCAAAATCTAGGCAAGTTATCAGAAATATGGAGCTCGGTAATAACTGATCATTTAACTTAATCTTGTGACAGTTCTTGTTTGATGAGACATGAGACTAAGTTAAATGAAGGTTATTACTTAGCTGTAGAGATTTGATGATTTGCCCGAGGATGGGAGTTCTCTTGAGGTTACTCTTTAGAAGCCGTTAGAAACTAGACTACCCAGTGACTTTAGCACTTAAGGGAGAATCCTTTGTTCCTTCGTACTGAGCGTGACATTCCCTAAATACCCATTTAAGCAACGTCTACCACTGAGATATGTGTGCCTGGTGATATGTACACCTGTGAAAGGAAACATTTATAATTGTGGTGGCCAACATAATTATAAGTGCTTCACGACACACGTGGACATATGACTATGCATATGTAGATCGGTGTTGGCACAACTTAGGAGACAATTGGTGGCACGGTATTATATATGAGGATGTTAAGTATAGACTTTGGTTAATCAACGGTTTTCCCTCAACTCTGACGTTCACTAAATGTCCTTCCTCTCAGGAAATCATGGCACCAAGGAGGGTGACTCGTAGCTCTGGTCGAGGAGGCGCAACACCAAGGGGTGGAAGGACTGGTGGACGTGGAGGTAGAGGAGGTAGAGGAGCTGCTCACGACACTAGTAACCCAAGTAACGATGGTGGAAGAACTGGTAGACGTGGAGGTAGAGGAGGTGGTCACGGCGTTGAAAACAATGATAACAACGACAGTGGAAATACTGATTTTGAAGCCATCATCGCTCGACAACTTGAAAACTTTCTCCCCACTATTGTCACTCAAATTGGCGATCATATGAATAACTTGGCAAATCACGAAAGCGGAATTAACAACACCAATGGTATAGGCCAGAATGGTAATGGCAACAACAACATTAGGACTGGATGTACGTATAAGGAATTTACATCATGTAAGCCAATTGATTTCGATGGTGTAGGAGGCGCGTTAGGGTATACTCGATGGGTTGAAAAGATGGAGTCGGTGATCGATATTAGTAACTGTGCAGCACATCAAATGGTGAAGTACTCCGTATGCTTGCTGTCAGGAAAGGCATTGACATGGTGGAATACGCAGGTTCAAGCTAGGGGTAGAGAGGCAGCTGTAGGTATGACATGGGACGATTTTAAGGCATTACTAAAGGAGGAATACTGCCCGGACAATGAAATGCAGAAGCTGGAGGATGAACTTTATCATCACTCTATGATAGGGGCTGGACATGCAGCCTATACAGATCGATTCCATGAATTAGCCAGACTAGTTCCACACCTAGTTACCCCTGAGTCCAAGAGGATCGAGAGGTACATATATGGTCTTGTTCCAGAAATTCGTGGGACTGTGAAAGCAACTGAGCCTTCTACAATTCAGAGTGCAATATTGAGAGCAGGGACTCTGACAGATGAGATGGTTAGAAATGGAAGCTTGAGGAACAGTGATAAAAGGAAGGGAACAAGCAAGTCAAACAAGCATATGGGCGCAATAGCTGACAACAAAAGGGCAAGGACCTTTGCGGCGACTAGTTCTGGTCAGAGAGAGTATTTAGGCTCGCAACCTAAGTGTACGAAATGTAATTTTCATCACCAAAAGACTGTGCCCTGCCGTATATGTGCTAATTGCAGACAGTCTGGTCATTATGCAAACCAGTGTAGAGAACCAATGAATGTGGGCAATATGACGAACAATCAAAAGACATGCTATGAGTGTAACAGCCCGGATCACTTTCGGAACACTTGTCCTAAGTTGAAAAGGAATCTTAACCAAGGAGGCAATCGTCCAAAATTAGCAGCAGCAATTGAAGGGCCACAAGATGAGGCCGTTGAGATTCCACCCGCGCGTGGCAGAGCTTACTTCCTAGGAAATCCTATCACCCAACATGTCCACGATAGCATAACGGGTACATTCTCTTGAATAACTATATTATTTTCGTAGCACTTAAGTCTTGGTATAGAACTTATACACAACCCCGACTAATCTGAGACCTAGCATCATTAACCTAGTTATATTGATAGTAGATGATTTGATTAGTGTAAGCAATTATGGCAAGCTGAGAAAGATTACATTGTCGAATCAGACCACTAGGAACATATGTGGAATGAATGAGCTGAACTTCGGGACGAAGTTCCCTTAAGGGGTAGAGACTGTCACAACCCGTAATTTTAGGTCATTTTTCCAAACCTCGACAATTTACTATTCACAAGTTACTATTCATCATTTACTATTCATCGTTTTACTATTCATCATTTTTGAGGTCAATTTGACATTCCGAGAAACATTCAGAAGTTTTACTATTCACTTGACACTATTCATTCCCGAGAGAAAACCACTATTCACGTGCATTACTCATGTCATCGTAAATTTAGTTTACGAGTGTTCAAATTCGCGTAACCGTATTGGTTCAGGAGCGAATTCATGCATTATTATCAGGGACATTTCATACGGACTAGAAATAGTCTGCATATCATCATTAGGGCACTTGCATACTATTCCACTCGTAGGATAACTAAATTTATACTTTTGGTATAATTAACGATTTACGTATGTTTATTTTGAATAAACACTAATACGCGAACTATAAATGTGTCTAACATGTCCGACACTCCCGACTATGATCCCAATATATTTTTATACTCATTTCTATAATATAAAAACTATAATATTAATTTACCCGATATTTTGGAAATTTATTTATTACGTATCGTACGTCTAACTTTTAACGACGGTTTTCACAAAAATTAAACGATAATTACCCAAACTCTCCGTACTTGTACCCGACATATTTTTACAGTTTTTACGACTTTATTACGTCCCGAATAACTTCAATAAAATTTATTTCTAACAAACCCGGTACCCGATGTTACCTAAAACTACTTAAAACATCAAAATCACTTACAAATTAGTACAAATAAATCAACAAACACTTCCCCTCTTTTCCTCCTTTGTGAGCCGGCAGCCCCCCCCCCCCCCCCCCCCCATGTGGTCTTCATAGTTGCAATTTACTAACCTACCATTAATGCACACTAATCTTGTCCCTTTTTACTAGATATTTATCCCATTTTTGCACTTATTCACACATAGAAGTTCAAGTAAACTAGAAAGTTGTTCTCTCCTTCCTCTCCTCTCATGGTACACGGCCAAGACACAAACAAGAAGGATCCACCATTGATTTTTCAAGATTTTTGCATAAACAAGTCCCATTAGTACTCCTTTCTAAGGTTTTGAAATAAAAACCCAAGGTTTTATAGGTTCTCATCTCCATAAGCTCACCAATATTTCAAGTAAGTTAACAAAACCTATTTCATAATTTTTACAAGTTATTTCTATAATTATATACTTTTCTTACAAGATCTTATGCATTTGATAGCTTATACCACTTTATTTTATAAACTTTTAACTTTTGAACCTTAGAAAGTGATTTTTGGTTAGATCCTTGTTAGATCCACTTGGTTATGATGTTTAGGAACCCATGACACCCTAAGAAGGTGTATGGTAGGATTAGATTAGTTTTGTGGTGATTGAAAGTGGTTTGAATGAAGATGGAACTAGATTAGAACCCTAGAAACGATTTTTGAAACATTTGAAATACCTACTGTCCCTATTTTGATTTCGTGGGAAACTCAGTAACTCAGGGGATATTTTTGACCAAAGATTTATAAAATACTTTCAAAAACGAAACTTTGGGCGAAAGAATGGATTAAAACGAGCTTATAACGAAGGAGATATGATTTTTGCAAATTTAACGACGAAAACTATTTTTATAAAAACTGCATGCTGTTTGGCAGTTTTCAACGGACCAAAAGAGGTGTTAAACGTAACCTAGAGGAGCCGAGTTGTCAAAAATATATTAGTATATACAAAAACGAACCCGTGGATATAAAGAACAAGGAAAACGAGCTTAAAACGACCAAGTTATACCCGTTTTAACATTGTCAAACTATATATATATATATGGACACAAATAAAAATAATAACTTAGACACTAAATGGTATATTTTCTAGAAATGTTACTAAGGGCTATATTCTTAACAAATGAATACGTATGACCCAAGAGAATATTTATACGACTTAACGACGTCATTTCAAGGTTTTCGATACAAAGAATTTAACGCTAACATTTTCGTACGAGATAATACGACAAGTTATATATTTCTATAAATGGACTTATTTTTCCCAAGTATGGAAACTATTTTACCATGACGATAACTAGTATTTTCCAAATTACGAGTGGTAATGGTATCATGTGCATGTGCATTCGTTACATCACGACATGATCTAAATTGGATCACTATCATTCATTTTAGGTTGCGGATAGTGTTCGCTCCCTGTTGTCCTTATCATTACGCATATTTGTATCTTCACTCCAGGTGAGTCATAGCCCCACTTTTACTCTTTATACTTGTTTTAACTCTTTGGGGGAGATACATGCTCAACTAAAAACATACTTTCTTGATACTCAAAACATTTATTCTTGATTGTTTTATACTTGATTGTTTTATACTTGATTTCATACATACGCGATTGTGATATACTTAACTGTGTTATACTAAACTGTGATGTGTATTCTTGAGCTACTGAGACTTCCAATGGCCCTAGATTAAGTTGCTGGGCACAACCATGGAGACTTATATACTTCCAATGGCCCCAGATTAAGTTGCTGGGCACAACCATGGAGACTTATATATTTCCACTGGCCCCAGATTAAGTTGCTGGGCACAACCATGGAAATATACATACAAACGTGAGGTCTTCGGAGATGAAGTGTAGACTCACGACTAATTGCTTAACTGTTGTGATGAACTTATACATGTTTTACTCATACTATATATTAGCAGTGGGTTGTGAACACACAGGTTACAAGTCTCTTATGGCGGGACTTGTAACTGAGTGGATTTACGATGCCTTTGCTGTGTGAACTTTTTCTATAAACTTTATTTGTTAAACAAACTCTATGAACTCACCAACCTTTGTGTTGACACTTTTAAGCATGTTTATCTCAGGTTAGAAGGGCGATAGCAGGTTTATGGAGTTGAGAGTCTTAGGGCATGCTTTTGGGAGACTTTCGCTTTTGTCGTTTACCATTCAAAACACTTTAAAAACTTATGTATTATTCTACTTTGGGATCTTTTGTTTTGTAAACTATGACTTTTATCTATTCGAATGGTAACTTTTTAAAAACGTCTCATTTAGAGTTCGTTTTCTATATCTTGTACTTTGTGCCCTGATGTAGCATCCCTATGACACAGTCTTCCGCTGCGGTATTTTGGGGGTGTTACACAGAATGACAAGGTTAGTAATTTAGTTAAGTTCAGTTATTAGACCCTAAGGTTTTGATCTTATAATTAGAGGTGTCCCTCTCAACCCACGTACATATACATTGTTGTGGTCCTATCCGACATACCCGCAAAATTGCCTGTATTTACTTATTACCAAACCTCTCCATTTGACCCATATAAAATTGCATGTCTGACCCACCTAAAAAGAAATGTGTTGGGCCTCATTGTAAACTTACAAAGGAGGTACAATAAGAACATTGTTACAATTGTGTTAGACACAAGTAAAATTTTAAAGTATATAAACAAATAAAGAACAGAACTTTATTTGTTTCTTTGACAATTAAGTATGGTCTAAATTGAGCTCTTATTAAAAATAAAACTAAGTTTTGATATTTATGATGGACATCATATCATGTTTAGTTTTGATCTTTAGTTTTTGTTTGTTTTTGTAAAACTATAGTTTGTTTTTTTACATCTAAAATAGTTGTTTTTTATTTTATTTTATTTTATTTTATTTTTTTTGAACATATCACGATTTGTAGATTTGCAACTATGATTATTAGTGGTAAGGTTATCAAAGTTAATAGTAGTATCTTGGGTTTTGTGTTTTGAACTATATACTACTATTTATGAAAGTAAGTTTTTAGAGCTAGCCCGTCCATCATAAAATAGTTGTCACATTAGTCAATGCAGAAAACAAGGTACTGTATATAAAGAAAAAAGTTCTCAAGCATTTTAGAAGTGGACTAAGTATTTGCCAAAACAATTAAGAAAAAGACGGATGTATTGTATACATAGATATGATACATTATCATGAAATTTTTTTGACACTCTAAGTAGTGTCGTGAAAGGAGATTGTGAAGCGATCAAGTTAACCACCTGATTGAAGTTTTCTGCCATTTCAAATTGTGAGTACTTCAGTTGCAATTAACTTGATTAATGAAAGTGCTGTTGTAGCAATATCACAATTCTGGTCGAGTGCCATATAAAGTAATGAAAGTTTTGTTGTAGATTTTTAGGTGACGTTTAATTCTGTTTTCTACCTGTCGTATTCAAAAATTCAACTATGGATTTCCGTAATGTTCTATGTTGTTTGTAGATTGCATTCCATGGGATAGATGTTAGCAAAGATGAATTGATCCTTGATGGAAGTGAAGCACCCACTAGAATTGAAGCCCATGGTTTATTATCATCTGAGAAACTTGCACCTACCGCCAAGCTAAACAAGGTATGACAGATTCCATGATTGCATGCTCTGATTTTACGTGTTATGCCCACATTTGAAGAAATTGATAGGTCGGGCGGGCGGGCTGGTACTGGGTCAAAACGGGTATTTTAATATAGGTTCACATGAGTTGTGTCAGTTTAGTTGTACCGCCAATTTGTAAGCATAAAAACACACACTTATGACCTGTTTGACCATTTAGTATGTTTCCTTTTGCTAGATCTTTTAAAATTACCCCGTTTGAACTGTTAGAAATGAAGCATAATGCAGACTCACCATTTGTAACTAAATGTGTCAAAATTGCCATTTTCTAATTCATTTGGATGTTTGGTACAAAAAAAATATGTTGCTTTATACAAAATTCTTTTCTGATTATAGTTGATCCAAAATTGAGTGCTCTATCAGTAGATAGAGATAAGCTACCATCCAGCAAAGAGATATTTGCATCGATATTGACGTAGGTTTTGGTTGACTTTTTTTTTATTTGCGACGAAAGCAGAAGCCTCACGAATAGCACAATGAACATGATCCACGAAGAAGTGCTACATGATATGTGATCATAGGTAACCAAACATATTCAACTTTTCTACATACACACTATCATTCTATAGTCAAATTAATTTATTTATAAAGTTTATGTTATATAGGTGGCCAAACTCCATGCATCTAACTGGCCCTAACCTAAGTTAAAAGACGTCAAAAATTAAATCAACATACCATTGGAATCCTAAAACAAAATCAAGTTCATAAAAATAAAAAACTTCAATATGTACTTATGCAACTTTATGTTCTATTTGGTAATTTGACTTTTCTTTAGCTTATGTTTCATTTTCTATGAACTTTGGTTATTTAACTACTCCGTATTTCTTTAACATATGTTTTTGTACTCCCGAATGCAAAATACACAATTGCGAAGCACAAGCACAAACAGAATGCATTAAACACTTTCAGCTATGGTTGGAGTAGGAGACTTTCACAAAATGTGAACCGATCTTTTTACATCTTAGTAAACATGGACATGTATTCATCCCTGCTCCTATCTCCTTTTATAAGTGATCAAGAATCAGTTGTATAATCCAACACACGAAGTCACTAAATATAATGCAAATATTTTCCAAGAAACTATTAAAAACAAAAAAGAAATGAACTTATATGCATGAGGATTGTAATTCTAAGCAGTTATAGCAGCGTTCTAAAATTCTTAGAAGTAAGAAATATTTAAATGATTAACATTACAAATGAAAAATGTCTTATATGCACCATTAATAACCTCCTTTTAATTTGACTTTTTTTTTTTTTTTTTTTTTTTTTTTTTTTTTTTTTTTTTACATATGTAGGTGTTCACGGAATGAACATTGACTACTCAAGTGTTTGACGTTTATTGGATAACTTTTCTCTTCAAGACTATCAACCAATTGGAGAAGACGATGATACATGCATGTCTATTTTCATAATAGTTACAAACCAAATTGTTTATCCTATCATTGAAAAAAAGTAATGGAATCTATTAACGTTTGTAGTTGTTTGTTAATTTATTCACGCACCTAACTTCTAAATGAATAAATTTCTTTTAGAGATTCCTGTAATTCCATGGGTCTATAAGCCCTTTTTTATAGATTTACATATATTATGAATCACAAACTTCTTTTATTTACATTTTTGTTAAAACTTATTAAGTGCTCACGGAATGGATATTGGGTTCTCACTTAAGTAACGCTCACTACGTACATTTGCTTTTCAAGACCATCATAATTGGAGGCCACGATCCAGATGCATGGACGTTTATTAAGTTAATAGTTACAAGCTTAGTAGTTTATAGTATCATTTACTTATTACTTATTATTCTTTTAAAAGAATAATTCAAATTTTAATTTCATGATGCATTCATTCTTCTAAAAACCCGTGGATTCCACGGGTCTATAAGCTAGTATATATATGTAGTACAATATTAGACCAGGTTAATGTTTTTTTTTTCTTGTCTTGCTCAAGCATATTCGCTGTAGTTAATTTGTTGCTATAATGAATGTAACAAAGTAAATTGTCATATCTTCTAAAATTATCATTAATTTTCAAATGATATTTAATAAAATTTTGTTCTAATTATTGTGTTATATATATAGCACCGGACAATACGTAGCCTAACCCGAACCCATTGAAACCAGTTGTTGTGTTAGAAAAAGTTGATTTTTTTTTTTTTTTTTTTTTTTTTTGTTTTTTTTTTTAGTATTGTTGTTGTGTTGTGAAGAAGATGGTGAGCAATGAAAATGGTTGTGGGATTTTTAATGTGATGGTAAGTGGTGAATGGTGATGTAGATTTGTGAGATGAATATTGTGGGGTCGTGAAAGGATGTGGTACTTTATTTTTTTAATATATTATGCAGCGGTGCGTGGGAATTCATCTGAAATCAAACGTAGCCGGAGATCAAAGGTCTTTGGCAATGGGTTGTTATGACTTTTATTTGTTTTGATATGATTGCTTAAGGGTCGCAATTTATTTTGTTTTCTAAATTTGTTGTTTTGGGATGTTTAATAAAAGGAGATGGCTGCGATGTGTGTTTAGTGGTGGTAACAGTGCGGTGTAACTGATGGTGCTGATGGGTTAAGTTTTAGTGGTAGGTTGAATAGTTTGTTAGAGTGAAATGTCACTACACCAAAAGAAGGGTTTTGGGACGCAAAATTTTTTTGGTTGACATTTGTCGTCCCAAATTGACTGGTCCCACATATTTTCAACAAAAAGAACAGTCAACAATAAACTTTGGCCCACTCCGTTTGGGGGACAATATCATCCCATTTTGTAATTATTTGATTTTTAATATTTAAAGTCTTTTTAAATAACTTTTTCACCAAAATAAATACATCCCGCCAGTTTTTTAGTGCCCGCGAAACACTTTGGGACGACATTGTCGTCCCAAACTGTAAGTACGTTTTTTAAATATTTAAAAACTTTATAAATCAGTTTTGATTTTTCAAATAAATTTTAAAACTTTTTTAAAAACCCTTAAGGACGACAAATGTCCCCCATATTTTTAAAAGTATTTAAAATGACATTTATAATCTAATAATTTATCTAAAAATACTTATATATAAATTAATTTTAGAAAATTATTTGCTTTAAATTATATGTTAGTGTAAAAATTAATTTTTAAAAATTTACAAAATCAATGCTTTAATTTTACCAAAAATAATTTTGTTGTTAAAGATATTAATTATAAAAGTTAAAATGTATATTCAAGATCGATACTTACTGTCACACCCCCAAAATCGGGTCCAGCGGAAGCATACGTGTAGCTGGGGTGTAACTCAATTGGTATTACAGCACAAGCACAAAATTTGTTTTCACTTCAATCATTTAGAGTAAAATCGTTTAACTAAAAGTATTGAGTTTACATTGTTTGAAATTAGTGCGGAAGTAGGCCCTTAAAAGTAGTTTAAAACGGTCCCCATATAAATAATCAGAGTCTTCTATGACCATGCCATGCCCTGCCAAAACCTCCTGTAGCTTACCATAGGTTAAAACCTGAAAATACATGCTAAAGTGTCAACACGAGGTTGGTGAGTTCATAGAGTTTGTTTAACAAATAAAGTTTATGCATATGTATGAAGGTTTCCCAGCAAAGGCATCGTAAATCCACTCAGTTACAAGTCCCGCCATAAGAGCCTTGTAACCTGTGTGTTTACAACCCACTGCTACAATATATAGTTTCTCAGGATTATATTCACCCAAGGTCAAGTATAGACACAAAGGCGGGGAACCACCATCCCAAATAGTACCTGTCACCCAACGTCGCATCTGTTTTGGACTTGGGTGGGGGGTGTTTCCCCATAATAGTACTATCAATACCTCTCATTTGACAGATTACTGGGTGCCGTTTCCCAAAGCATAAAAATTTAAACGTTTCAAGTATCAAGTAAGTATAACACAGTTAAGTATATCACAATCACGTATGTATGAAATCAAGTATAAAACAATCAAGTATAAATGTTTTGAGTATCAAGAAAGTATGTTTTGAGTATTTATACTAGTAAGCAAATAGTTGAGCATGTATCTCCCCCAAAGAGTTAAAACAAGTATAAAGAGTAAAAGTGGGGCTATGACTCACCTGGTGCGATAGCTACGATGACAAAAGTGGATACACAGAAATGAAGTTCGATCTCTAACCGCAACCTAATATGAATGATAGTGATCTACTTAGATCATGAAAGGATGTAATGAATGCACATGCACATGATACCTATACCACTCGTAACTTGGAAATAATTGTTATCGTCAAAGTAAAGTATTTTCCACACTTAGAAAAAATAAGTCCAACTAGGCTTATAAAAACTTGTCGTAATATATCGTATATAAAAACGTTAGTGTTATATTCCTCGTTTTGAAAACCTTAAGATATCGTCTAGTAGTCGCATAAATAAACCTTGAGTCGTACGTATTTCGTTAGTTAAAAATAAACTCCTTGAATAAGAAATCTAGAAAATATATTATTTAGTACGTAGTTATATTATTTTCTAGTAGTGACTATATATATATATATATATATATAGTTTTGACGATTTTAAAACATGTATAACTTGGTCGTTTTAAGCTCATTTCCTCGTTCTTTATATCCACGGATTCGTTTTAGTATATACTAATATATTTTTGATAGCTCGGCTCCACTAGGTTACGTTTAACGCCTCTATTTGTCCAACGAAAATCGTCCAACAGCATGCAGTTTTTCAGAAAACTAGTTTTCGTCGTTAAATTCGGAAAATCATATCTCCTTCGTTATTAACTCGTTTTAATCCGTTCTTTCGCCAAAAGTTTCGTTTTTGAAAGTATTTTCTAAATCTTTGGTCGAAAGTTACCCCAAACCCACTGAGTTTGCCACGTTTTCATTTTAAGGACAGTAGGTTTTTATATATGTTTAAAATCCATTTTTAATGTTCCAAACTAGTTTCTAATCCAACCAAATCACTTTCAATCACCACAAATCTAGTCTAATCTTACCATACACCTTCTTAGGGTGTCATGGGTTCCTAAACATCATAAACCAAGTGGATCTAACAAGGATCTAACTATAATCTATTTCTAGGGATCAAAAGTTAGATATATATATATAAATGAGTGGTATAACTAACATATGCATGTAAATCTTGAATGGAAATCATATGAATCTCGAATAAACTTGGTAAAATTATAAAGATGAGTTTCATACACTTACTTGAAGGATGAAAGAGATTTGAGGATGAAAACCTAAGTAAACCTTGAGTTTATCTTTCAAAACTCAAAAAGGAATACTAACAACACTAGAAACTATACTTGGATCTTGAAAAACTTTGGCTTGCTCCTTGTTGTGTGTGTGTGCCGTGTGAGTGAGTAGAGAGGAAGAGAGAATGAAAGACTTTGTAACTTGTGGAAATGAGATAAAAAAAATGTAAAGTATACTTTATGTATTATTGGTTTAGACAAGGAGTACTTGTATTAATTAAAGTTAGTAAAGTTTTCAAAGTGTGTAAGGGATAGGCATGGGGGTGGAGGATTTTATGAGGATTTGGATGGGATTGGAAGACTTTTGGATTAAACATATGTTATATTGTAGATATTTAGTAGTTTTAGTGAATACCGGATACCGAGTTAACTAGAAATAAATTTTAACGGAGTTAACCGGGATAAAATAAAGTCGTAAAAATTATGAAAATATGTTGGGTATAAATATTGGGTGATCGGGTGATCATTGTTTAACTTTTACGAAATACGTCGTAATATTATTAAACTTACGTTAATAATAAAATAAGTTACCAAAATACCGGGTCAATTAATAATATAATTTTTTTATATTATTATAATGAGTATAAAAATGTGTTAGGACCATAGTTGAGATTGTCGGATCAATTATTCAAAATAATAGTTCATAAGATAACGTTTATTAGGTTGATAATCGTACGTTTACAGAAATGACGCAACTCACGTATAAATGACAAATTTTCTCCGGAGGGGAATAGTGTTGTATGAATAGTAAAATTTTAAAACGCTTATCAGAATATCAAACTGACCTCAAAAATGATGAATAGTGATCGATGAATAGTAACCGATGAATAGTAAATGTGAAAGTTTGGGAAAAGACCAGAATTTACGAGTTGTGACAGTCTCTACCCCTTAAGAAACTTCGTCCCGAAGTTCAGTTAACATTGGTCTCCGAAGTGTTATAAAGGTGAAGATTTATGAGATGAAATGACCAGTTGACGTGCTTCCAGGCGGCGGTTCACAAGGTGAGGAAAAGTATAAGCGTTCTGACAACGAGGGTATACACACACATAAATGAAGCATTTCAAAATTGAGTAGAGAATTCAATCCAGACAAAATTTTATTATAACCATTCTCAGTGTTGCAAAATTCATTTCTGAGTCGGATATAGGTAGTCAGCCTATGTCCCACTATCCCGGGTTGAATATAGGTGACTAGTCTATATTCCACCGAGGTTCCATAAATTTTGAAATACTCAGCTCAGTTATATTAATACTATGTCCTTCACAAATACCAAGACGTTCAGAAAGACTAAGGCAGGTGACCAAACTCGAGATCAAAAGATGAAACTATGCAGGGAGAAACATAACAGGGTGACATATATGATACGTGAACATGCTTATATAAAAGACAATGATAGAAATCAACTAGAATAAGTGAGTATAATATACCAGATAATGAGACACAAATCTCATCACCTAAGTCAGCAACAAACCACAAGTGAGGCTTTAGCTTGGCAGGCAGGCACGTGACGGTCATAGGGTTAAGTTTTTCATAAAAGTAGCTATAGTCTAGGTTTTAAAAACACTTAGTTCGCTATAGCCGAAGCTCTGATACCAATCTGTCACACCCCCAAAATCGGGTCCAGCGGAAGCATACGTGTAGCTGGGGTGTAACTCAATTGGTATTACAGCACAAGCACAAAATTTGTTTTCACTTCAATCATTTAGAGTAAAATCGTTTAACTAAAAGTATTGAGTTTACATTGTTTGAAATTAGTGCGGAAGTAGGCCCTTAAAAGTAGTTTAAAACGGTCCCCATATAAATAATCAGAGTCTTCTATGACCATGCCATGCCCTGCCAAAACCTCCTGTAGCGTACCATAGGTTAAAACCTGAAAATACATGCTAAAGTGTCAACACGAGGTTGGTGAGTTCATAGAGTTTGTTTAACAAATAAAGTTTATGCATATGTATGAAGGTTTCCCAGCAAAGGCATCGTAAATCCACTCAGTTACAAGTCCCGCCATAAGAGCCTTGTAACCTGTGTGTTTACAACCCACTGCTACAATATATAGTTTCTCAGGATTATATTCACCCAAGGTCAAGTATAGACACAAAGGCGGGGAACCACCATCCCAAATAGTACCTGTCACCCAACGTCGCATCTGTTTTGGACTTGGGTGGGGGGTGTTTCCCCATAATAGTACTATCAATACCTCTCCTTTGACAGATTACTGGGTGCCGTTTCCCAAAGCATAAAAGTTTAAACGTTTCAAGTATCAAGTAAGTATAACACAGTTAAGTATATCACAATCACGTATGTATGAAATCAAGTATAAAACAATCAAGTATAAATGTTTTGAGTATCAAGAAAGTATGTTTTGAGTATTTATACTAGTAAGCAAATAGTTGAGCATGTATCTCCCCCAAAGAGTTAAAACAAGTATAAAGAGTAAAAGTGGGGCTATGACTCACCTGTTGCGATAGCTACGATGACAAAAGTGGATACACAGAAATGAAGTTCGATCTCTAACCGCAACCTAATATGAATGATAGTGATCTACTTAGATCATGAAAGGATGTAATGAATGCACATGCACATGATACCTATACCACTCGTAACTTGGAAATAATTGTTATAGTCAAAGTAAAGTATTTTCCACACTTAGGAAAAATAAGTCCAACTAGGCTTATAAAAACTTGTCGTAATATATCGTATATAAAAACGTTAGTGTTATATTCCTCGTTTTGAAAACCTTAAGATATCGTCTAGTAGTCGCATAAATAAACCTTGAGTCGTACGTATTTCGTTAGTTAAAAATAAACTCCTTGAATAAGAAATCTAGAAAATATATTATTTAGTACGTAGTTATATTATTTTCTAGTAGTGACTATATATATATATATATAGTTTTGACGATTTTAAAACATGTATACCTTGGTCGTTTTAAGCTCATTTTCCTCGTTCTTTATATCCACGGATTCGTTTTAGTATATACTAATATATTTTTGATAGCTCGGCTCCACTAGGTTACGTTTAACGCCTCTATTTGTCCAACGAAAATCGTCCAACAGCATGCAGTTTTTCAGAAAACTAGTTTTCGTCGTTAAATTCGGAAAATCATATCTCCTTCGTTATTAACTCGTTTTAATCCGTTCTTTCGCCAAAAGTTTCGTTTTTGAAAGTATTTTCTAAATCTTTGGTCGAAAGTTACCCCAAACCCACTGAGTTTGCCACGTTTTCATTTTAAGGACAGTAGGTTTTTATATATGTTTAAAATCCATTTTTAATGTTCCAAACTAGTTTCTAATCCAACCAAATCACTTTCAATCACCACAAATCGAGTCTAATCTTACCATACACCTTCTTAGGGTGTCATGGGTTCCTAAACATCATAAACCAAGTGGATCTAACAAGGATCTAACTATAATCTATTTCTAGGGATCAAAAGTCAGATATATATATAAATGAGTGGTATAACTAACATATGCATGTAAATCTTGAATGGAAATCATATGAATCTCGAATAAACTTGGTAAAATTATAAAGATGAGTTTCATACACTTACTTGAAGGATGAAAGAGATTTGAGGATGAAAACCTAAGTAAACCTTGAGTTTATCTTTCAAAACTCAAAAAGGAATACTAACAACACTAGAAACTATACTTGGATCTTGAAAAACTTTGGCTTGCTCCTTGTTGTGTGTGTGTGCCGTGTGAGTGAGTAGAGAGGAAGAGAGAATGAAAGACTTTGTAACTTGTGGAAATGAGATAAAAAAAAATGTCAAGTATACTTTATGTATTATTGGTTTAGACAAGGAGTACTTGTATTAATTAAAGTTAGTAAAGTTTTCAAAGTGTGTAAGGGATAGGCATGGGGGTGGCGGATTTTATGAGGATTTGGATGGGATTGGAAGACTTTTGGATTAAACATATGTTATATTGTAGATATTTAGTAGTTTTAGTGAATACCGGGTACCGAGTTAACTAGAAATAAATTTTAACGGAGTTAACCGGGATAAAATAAAGTCGTAAAAATTATGAAAATATGTTGGGTATAAATATTGGGTGATCGGGTGATCATTGTTTAACTTTTACGAAATACGTCGTAATATTATTAAACTTACGTTAATAATAAAATAAGTTACCAAAATACCGGGTCAATTAATAATATAATTTTTTTATATTATTATAATGAGTATAAAAATGTGTTAGGACCATAGTTGAGATTGTCGGATCAATTATTCAAAATAATAGTTCATAAGATAACGTTTATTAGGTTGATAATCGTACGTTTACAGAAATGACGCAACTCACGTATAAATGACAAATTTTCTCCGGTGGGGAATAGTGTTGTATGAATAGTAAAATTTTAAAACGCTTCTCAGAATATCAAACTGACCTCAAAAATGATGAATAGTTAAATGATGAATAGTGATCGATGAATAGTAACCGATGAATAGTAAATGTGAAAGTTCGGGAAAAGACCAGAATTTACGAGTTGTGACACTTACTATCCAAAAAAAAACTATATTATTTCCAAAATTTTAAAATATTTAAAATACCAATTGTAATCCAATAATCTATCTAAAAATACTTATATATAAATTAATTTTAAAAAATTATTTAGCTTAAATACTTTTATTTAATATATAATTAAAATTTACATTTATAAAAAAAAAATATATATATTAAACGAATGAGTCGATATGTTATAATTATACATAACATGTTAAACGGATAAGTCGAGGTGTTACAACCCATGTTAAGCAGATGAGTCAAGATGTTATGGATATGCATAACATGTTAAACGGATAAGTCAAGATGTTGTGATATGCATAACATGTTAAACGGATGAGTCGAGATGGTATGGATATGCGTAACATGTTTAACGAATGAGTCGAGTTGTTATGGATATACATAACATGTTAAACAGATGAGTCGAGTTGTTATGGATATCATAACATGTTAAATGGATAAGTCGAGTTGTTATGGATATGCAAAACTTTCCATCAAACACTTCCCGCCAAAACACTTCCCACCAAAAGCTAGCAGATCTAGATCTGCTCTTATATACACTCTTATCCTCAAAACCTCACAACCTCACAACATCTTATCCTCAAAACCACTCAACCTCACCACTTCTTATCCTCAAAACTAATACCACGAATTAGAACTAATACCACGTTCATTATCACATAATTCAATTCGATCACGATCACAGTTTTCGACCAAACAAAGGCCCTTTTTATCCTCCTTCACATTCAGTTCATCACTTTGATCGCAGTCACTCAAATCATCTTTTACACTAACCTCAATCAACTCATTAACAGTAGCAATCGGTTTTTGAATATCCATTAAAACATTAGAGCCAAAAGTATTAGAATTCGATGATGCCAATACACCTAACAAACACTCTGTTTTTGGTTTCAGAACTTCTTTAAAAATCTTTACCAACGAACCTTCCAATTTATCCAAAAGACATGAATTAAAGCTTGAATCTTTAACACCATTACTAATTGATTCTTTAACTGTTTCAACCGCATTTACAACCTCATGATGAACAAACTCATCAAAAATCTCACCACCAAGAACCAAAAACTCATCAACAACAACATCATCAAGTAATCTTTACTTTATAACAGTATTTAGAAACTTCATCAAAAACCATATTAGCAATGTTTTTTTCGAACATATCACTTGCTTCTTTAACATCTTGTTTAAAAATTTTGTTTATTGGCATTTCATCAAACATCTTATGTGCACCCATGTGATAACAAAATAGATATTCTTATCAACCAATGTTATTGAATAAATTGTACACTATGTGAAACCTTCAACCCCTTTTGACCCGCTTTCCTTTAGCTAAAAGGGAAATGATAATGAGGTAATTCTATACATCAAATGAGGGTAAATTAGTCTTTTTCAATAGTCAAACCTGATTAGCTCCAAACGGTCAACCCTAATCAACCAATGTGAGTGGTCAACAAAGTCAGACAGCCTGGTGCCAAGTCTCCGTGGAATATAGTGTTTCCCCGGGTCGTTATGTCCCAGCGAGGTGTGATGGTATAAAAACGGGTTTGTGATCGGGTGAATTAGGACAGAAAAGGGTTATGATTGATTACACTAAGGAAATTAAAAAGGAAATAGCTTAAATAAGCTATATTAACAAGTACGTGAAATCAGAAAACCCAGAAGCGTTTAAAACCTAAAAACGCGTACGTCTGATTTAAATTTACGTAGACATACGAAATAAAACGCGAGTTTTAAGAAATAAAATACCTACGGATATGAAAATTATATTTCTATGATCCTAATGATAAAAGAAAATTATTGGAAAAAGAAAATTAATTTTTAGACTATTTATGTAATTATTATTAATTAAAAACTAATTATTAATTATTATAAACTAATTTTAAATTATATTAAAATACAATTAAATATTATTTTAAGCTAGAAAAGTAAAAATTAAATATTGAAAATTCTAAAATAACTTAAAACTAATTTTAAAACTGAAATTATTTTTTTTGGGTTTTTATTTAATTTATATGAATTTGAAATGATTTAAAATTACTTAAAAACTAATATTAATTAAGAAAAGTACTAAATAAGCTTAGAAAAATCTGAAAATTTTATGGAAATTCTAAAATAATATACTAAACCTAGAAAAAATATAAAAAGTTAAATAAGCCCACTAATTAGCTAATTTGAGCAAATAAGCACTTTAAATAAGCACTTAGAATAAGCACTTATGCACCAAATCACACCAAAAGCTTAGGGATGGTTCAACTAACTTAAATATGCACAACTAAACAATAAAAACAAAAATAAGCCCACAGAATAAGCTAGAAAAGCAATAAGCAGTTTAAATAAGCACTTCTACACCAAATTGCACCAAAAGTTCAGGTATAGTGTAATATACCTAAACAAACTCAACTCAACTGAAAAAACTCATATAAGCCCTGGCCGCAAGCCAAAACGAGTGCTCAGGCACATTGAACTATTTAGAAAGAAACAAGGCTAAATGGCATACTTCGGGGCTGCAAACGGCTAATAAGATAAAATCCTAAAAATAAGCTGAGAATGGATTTCAAAAGATTAGCTGGGGGAATATAACATGTAACAATATCAAGGCCTAAATCTAAACACAAAATTCATGAAAAATCTTGGAATTTTTGGATTTCTGAACATGTATGCAAATTTTGACTTTTGAAAGTTTAAGCTATGTTGACTTATTTGAGTTTCTAATGATCACTACTGACTGCAATGGTTATGTTATGCTACTTTAAGATGGAATTAAGCTATTATTACAACTAATGAACTAATGAACAGTAAGTGAACAAAAGAGATGAAACATGCATTTTGACTTTTTGATACATAAGACCTGAATTTTATGACTTACATGACCTATATGAGGCTAATGTAACCTATCTAAGGTGTATGCAAGAACTATAACAACCAGTAGCACACAGATACTCACTTAACCAAACACCCCTGATAAGAGGACTAGTGCATAGATTACGGCACGTCATAAGCCAACTAAAACAAATTCTAAAAAATAAAAAAAAAATAACAGTAATTAGATAATCTACTAAATAAGCTACAAACCAAATTTCAGATAAAACGGACTTATAACGAAGAAATGAAAAATCAAAAACAGGTTCTGCTGTTAAAAACGACTTTTTGCAGCCCGAAAAAGGGTGATTTAGCCTTGTAAAAAATCTAAAAATTAAAATAAAAATACTACTAAGTACACAATATATAAGAGTACATTATCCTAGAATTTTATCAGATTTGGTTGAAAATTGAAGAAATGAAAATTCAAAAACTACTTCTGCTATTTGGTAGCTTTTTTTGACTTTTTAGATTTCTTAAAACCTTTGACTTTTGTGAACTTTGATCCTTTCTAATTAGCTGAAATTGCTATAGTAAGCTATAATGAGGTGATATGAAGCAATACTAACATCTAGTGAACTGATAATGATGATTATAGATCCTAACTACTTGACAGATAATGTGAACATGGGGTTAAACAAGCATTTTGACTTTTTAACGAAAGACTATTGGTTTTTATGACTTTGATGAACTATTAGAAACTAAAGTGACTTGTTACAATAGATAACAACAACAAAAACAACTTGGATCCCAATAAACTCAGCAAATCCAAACACACCTTTATACCAACTGATTTTGAAGTTTTCAAAGCAAATGCTTATTTTAGACCATGAGACTGACTCATAAGTACCTATTATGGTGTAGTAAGACAAAAGAACCACAGAAATACCAATCTAAACAACAAAGACCCATGAATCAATATTATGCTATCCTGGCAGTTAAATAAGAAAAAGTGAGCACAAAGGATTTAAATGAACAAGCATGCCAGATTAAGCAATAACTCAACTAAGAAACACCAAATAAGCATCAAAACATAGAAATAAGCAACGATAAGCTATTGTATAGTAAAAAGCCAAAAATGGAAATATGGCTTACAAAATGGTCCAGAGCTTAAAACAAGGTACACAGGTCACTTTTATCTATCCTATAGCTTCCCATGAAGCACTAAAGCCAAGGCCATCCAGAATATACCCTGCTCAATGCTTCTTCTTTCATAGAAACTGATTTTTGATTTTTCATCGTTTTTTTAGTGATTTTTTTTTATTATTTTTGATACTTTGACTAAAGACTGAATTTAATGGTCTCTGAGCTTATAAAAGCTTTTAGTTAACTTACTTTAAGCTAAATGGAACAATATTAACAGCTTTTAACAAGTTTTAGTAAATTTGTCAAATTCACTTAAAAATGCCAAAACTGAATTAGAACAAGGAAATTGAAATTGATGATTGAAATAGGTTTAGTTTACAATGAAAACATTAACAACACAACTGAGAAGCTGAAAATAACACTTGAATTTAAATTACACTAAGTATGACATAATTAAATAAAACTACAACTACATAACTACTCCCTGTTATCCTCTGCTTCTTTCCTTCTTTATAGAGACTTTTAGGGTTCCTGTCAGTCTTCTGTAGCAATCCCACTTCAATTCATGGCCCTTGGATCCCTGAAACTCATCTTGGCCTTTAAAATGCAAATTGGCGCAAAAAAATCATAGAGATATTTCCTGGTTGAGTGTTGGGTTTCAAGGGCAATTAATGATTCTTGGTTTGTTGTGTTGGTGGAGGGGACAGGAAAGTGGAGTGGGTAGTGAGGTGGAGGTGAGGGGAGAGCAGGAGCAGGTAGCAAGTGGGAGAGGGGAGGAAGTGGTAAAAGGGTTTGACTGGGAGTTTTACTAGGAGGGAGTATATATTTAACGGGGTGTTGGGTTTATTTGTTTGTGGTGTGGGCTGGGGATAGGATGGGCTGTAGTTGTTGATTGGGCCAAAGGGTGATATAAGGTGGATTGGTTTGCTTGGTGTTTTGGTTTAAGTAATCAAAGATGGTCCGTTCGGTTGTGGAATCAGCACAAGGACCAACTTTGAAATTTTCTGAAAATGAGGACCCAACACGTAAACTTCCCAAACATATTCCAAGGTCCATTCTTGCCATCTTTTAATTCCACAAAGATAATTTTCCAAATTTAATTTCCCCTGGGACCAATTTTGCTAATTTTGAAAATGTAGCGACCAATCTTGTAAAATCTCTAAAACTTTCACCCAGGGACCCTTTTTGATAACTTTTGAACTCCTTGGACCATTTCTAACTTTTCAACCAAAAATATATGCTCAAGGACCAATTTTGTCAATTTTTGACAGTTGAGGGACTGAAACTGGCAATTATGCAAACTTTGTTCGTTTTTCATCTGTTTTCAATCATTTTGCATCTGAAACATATAAAACATAATCCTGGGATATTTTCTGTATTTTGATGCATTTCTGAGTGTTTTTAAATGTTTTTGCAGTTCAGATTGACCAAAAATGATGAGTGTTTGAGCACTCATCAATCCCCCACACTAAACTATTGCTAGTCCCTAGCAATCTTTTTGAGAAAACTTAATGGATTTGAATCTCTTTACCAAAATCCATTACTTCTGGAGTAGCCAAATGTTTCAGTTCAAGTAAGAACCATGGTACACTGATAACCATGTGATTTTGAGCAAACCACCAGCTTTAAACGGATTTGATTTGTCTTTACCAGGAGCCGTTTGCTTCTGGAATAGCCAACTCTTGATGGAATATATTCATCATCTTGGTGAGCTGATTACCAATTATGATTTTCCACTGCCTTTACTACAAGCCATAACCTTGCGGTCTAGCCAACTCTTTACTTTTTAGGATATGGTGAGTTGAGTACCATACAATTTTGGGCAAATTGTCAGCCATCAACGGATTTGATATATCTTTAACAAGAGCCGTTTGCTCCTGGATTAGCCAATCCTTTTGTCGGTTAGACATGGCGGACTGATGACCACAAAAATTTTGAAACTTAAGTGAAAATTTTTTAAAATTTTGGCCAAAAACGGGGGTACTAGAAGGTAAAATGTGATAAAATTCGCTAGAATACTCCCCCCCCCCCACTTAGAATTGAATATTGTCCTCAATATTCAAAGTCTCGGCTATTATGCCGACTCTTTGAACGTGAAAGGGCAACATTACAAGCTAAACGTGGAAACACATTTTTTTTTCACTTTATTGGTAAGCACAGCAGGGGTAACTCCCCCACACTTTGGTTGAAAACCCTATATGCATGCTACTGTTTTTGTTTACCGAGTCGCTAGCTTGACTCGACTCCGAATTCATTTGTTCTTGGGGAAGCATGATGTGGAAGAAACAATCTCCATCGGACTTTCATTCAAGATGTTTGGACAAACATTTGAAGCACGTGAAAGTTCCACACTGATGAGATAAGTACCCGGTTGTAAATAGTATAAACTATAAGCGGTGATGCCGGGGTCAAAGATAATGTCTTCATTCCCGAAGGAGTGAAGAACAGGAGAAGTCACGCTGTAGGTGAAGAAAAGGAAGAAAACCATGATGAAAATCATGATAAGATTTTCTTCCTCGAGAGCAGGCTCATTTGGATTTCAAGGGTTAAGCTCATTTGGTTTGAAAACATCCCGGGCGGGAGGGTGGGAATTTGTAAATTCTCATGATTGAGTGCATCTCCCCCAGGGCCATCATACTCCGGAGGAGTCATGATATGAGTGAGTTCACCGGAGAACTTCTCATGAGGAGAATCTTTCACATGATGTAAATCTGTGAACTCTTGTTCCATTATGGACTCATCACTATCCTCATCTTGAATATCAAAGAGTGGATTATCAGAAATCAAAGTGAATTCAGGTTCGAATTCAAACAGAGGATTGATGAGAGTAGTTTTGAATGCTTCGGGAACAAAGTGATTAACATTCTCTTGTGGACTATTGTGATAAGAAGTGAGTGACGGATCATGATATAGGAGACTTTCAATTTCTCCAAGATCGGCTTCAAAGTCAATGAGATCATCATCACTTCCCATTGGAAATGGATTGATGTGAGTGAGTTCATCGGCGAACTCCTCAAGAAGATGATCAGCATCAGAATGTAGAACTGATGCCTCAACATACTCGATGTCTCCATAAGATGCACAATCTTCGCTACAATCAGAGAAAGTCTCAAATTGATCTTTTGGACACTCAAGAGGGGAAGATAAATCACACACATGGTCAAAAGTTCCCTGTGACTCTCCTGGGATTGGGACAAGGTTCTCAACACTAGACTTTATGAATTCGTTCGATTCCTTTTCAGGAACAGTGCTAAGATGCTCATCCCCCATGTTCAGAGAGTGAGTGTGAACTTCGGGTGTGATAACAGACTGAGGGAGTTGAGAGGAGCTAGCATTCATGGATTGTATGAGTTCCATTTGATCTTCTGCTAGTAATTTCTCCGTCACATTATTTTCTCCCTGATTTTCCATAGAAGGAATTGTATCTGATGAGCCAGATGAAGTTTTATAAAATTGAAGAATATCAAGGGTATCTTCATCATCATTGTCATAAGGAAGCTAGATTTGGCTGCTTTTTTGTAACACCCCCAAAATTTGATACAGCGGAAGACTCAACAAGCTTTCTGGGTGCTACGGGGATTGGTATCCAACACAAGACAATATAGAACGAGATAAAGTAAACATAATAAAAACACAACCAAAACGGGGTTTTAACGTTTACATTTATCCCAACATCATTCAGAGTCAGGCCCAAAATAACATAACAGTAGGTCCAAAATTAATTATCAGAGTTTAGAAAAATAGATCCATGAACCATGAGCCTTGGCCGAACCTTCCAATCCAAGCATGCATATCATCACTTAATTACCTGAGAAAACGTGCTAAAAGTCAGCTTTCGCTGGTGAGATCATAGGTTTAAATTCGTCTAACAATATAGTGGACACACGGATACCCTCCGTTCTAAAAGCATGCGGATACCCTCCGCTCCAACATAACACACGGATACCCTCCGTTCTAACATAGATATTCGGGTAACCCCCGCAATACCAATAAATACTCGGATAACCTCCGAAGTATTAATAACCTATAGGTGCACACTACAGTATCTAAATAAGCCAACCTTGAATAGTACACACAACATATATGTGACTAAAGCTGACAATCCACCAATAACCAAATAAGCCAACCTTGAATAGTACACACAACATATATGTGACTAAAGCTGACAATCCACCAAATACCAAATAAGCCAACCTTGAATAGTACACACAACATGTGTGACTAAAGCTGACAATATATCCTAGTCCATACGCATAGCAAGTTTAGAAAGCATATAAAAGCGATAATAGTCCACATAAAATAATTTGCACGTTTCTCACCCCAAGTATTGAAAACATAGTTCAAGAGTAAAAGTGGGGCTATGACTCACCTCAAGTCCAGAAAATAGCAAGAAGAAGTCGGTAGAAATAAGATGTATAGTAACTCACGAAACAGCAACTACGGACTCGGCACGACCTAACATTATTAACTCGTTCAGAAATCATTTCCTCAAATTCAAAATATTCCCAAACCCGGACGAGAATCCGTTTTATTTCCGAAAATCCATTTCGTATTAGTTTGGTGTGTTTACGTTTGGTATCCATACGGGTGGTGGGTCGACTCAAAACAAACCAAAAGGTCACACAAAGAATAACAAAATAAACTATGGATCTAATATTAGCCCAATATATCATTTAAATAAATCGCCGAAGTTTATCGAATCCGTCGATTTGATAATCCTCATATTTATTTACGTAACATACCGTTCCAAGATTACACCCAACCTAAAACACATAGCACATAAATACTATATGGTATATATCGTAGTTTAATAAATTCCTCATATATATCGTCAAATTGGCCAGATTTCCCGATATATACACTCGCAATTTATTACACTTTACATATACCACAACCTATGGGCATCGTAGGATATGATGTCCATTAATATATTCATTTCATATAGCCAAATAACCCGATTCAACCTTACGGTTAAGTGGTTATTTAGTTATAGAAACGTTTATATTAATCGTCATATATCCGTGACAACACGAAAGTCACAAATAATAACTTACCTGGACTCAAGTGACAACGACTCCGCATAACTCGATAAGTTTACCCGTTATATATACAAAATGACATTTTTATTAAATGTTTAATAATTGTCGAGAGTTTCTCGTTTTATAACACATTTTTATAATCGTAATACGTTCAATAATATTACGCCACTTTCGTAGCCTAATATATATCTAATTGTATTATTTATAATACGACTCGTGATTATTATTATTATTAATATACGCGCCTATATGATTATATATACGTTATTCACGTCTATATATTCATATAAACGTTTATATTATCAATAATTATTATTACGAGTTTTATTATTTACGTTTTAATTGTAATAGTTATCGAGTCACGCGAAATGGTCACATGTCCGAGTCATGACTCTCGGCTCATTGTCCAAGTCCAAAATAATAACAAATGTCATAAAACAATACATCTCCGTCCAAATCAATCCCAATCCACGTGCTACAACATTAGGGTCCGACTACGGCACCCGACTAACCTATCTCCGTCATTCTAAGTGACCGTCTCACAATCGGTCCCCAATCACACTTTTTCGTCAACAACTTCACAATACCAATATCCATTGTCGAGACCAAACGTGGTCTCGACCCACAAGCATTCGGCCAAAATATTCAACCAAAGCCAAATCCAAAACCAAGTTATCAATACAAGTCATAAGTAAATAAATATAACCAAAGTTCACATTCGGGATGGTTTACCAAGCCAAACCCGAGTCTACTCGACTCGATTGAGTCGCGGTCCATACCACGAGCACAAAGGCTCGAACCAAACATAAAAGGATCACAAATAGGGCTCCAAGGAGCACACCCAAATTGCCCAATCGACCACATAGGGTCTCGGCAACAATTATGAGTCAAAGAGGACTCGACCAAGAACCATATTGGTCTCGACAAAAGCTCAAACGAGCCAACCAAAACTGTCCCAAACACCCTCTTGGGTCGCGGCACCATCAACAGCCATTCGGCCAAGAGCATGACTCCAATGAGTCGAGTCAAACACCATAGCACCAAACATGAACCATCAAGAATCCAAGGTCAATTATCAAGAGAGATAATGAGCCACAAAGCTCGACCACAACAAGCCGTGAGTCCTTGACTCACGGTTCATGCGACCCAACGAAGTAAGACACCAAAACCCGGATACCAAACAAGATTTTAATATCAAAACATCATTTCCCAACTAAATTTATTCGAATCCCACAAAAGTCATCCGTGTAGCCACGGATTTATCACCATATCGAGGTACCCAAGGTACCAACACGAGCTCACTCACCTTCTTGAACCTCCAAACGTGCGGATCTAGTGAAAACAATAAAAACCCGATCGAAACTACAAGGATTTCGTGGTGTTATAACGCGTTTTAGGGCGCGTGTTATAGCTCAAATGAAAGAGGATGATATAAGGAACAAGATGGTGGTGTTTGTTTTGTGATGAGGGTGGCGGTGTGATGATGGTGGCCGGAATAGTGTCCGGTGGCGGCTAGGGATTAGGTGGTGAGGGAGAAAAGAGAGAGAGATGAGGTGTGAGGTGTTGGTGTGTGTTGTTTTAATACCGAAAACCACAAGGACCCAATTTGTAGTTTATATTTTATTTTTATTTTTATAAAGATAATAATAGTAATAATAATAATGATAATAATAGTAATAATAATATTACTAACGGTGTGGAGCGGGTAACGTGGGTAAATGTAAAACATGTGGCCCGAAACCCGAACTCATTTCAAACTTTAATATCTCCCGAAAAACATCTCGTGAATAATTATATTTAGCCGGACTCGTAAAACGAATCATAAAAATTTTCGATAGGTAAACCTAGTGCCAGAGTCAACGTAGTACCAGTGAGAATTTAAGAATACATCACCGAGCATAAAATCAAAATGAATTATGAAAATAATTCACGAATTCCATAATATCATAAACACCTAATTATTCATAAAATAGGTCTTACAAGTTCGTTGTGAAATAAAATTCTAAATAAAAATTTTTAAACGAACTTTAACGTAATGCGGGTCTTTTAAAATAACTCCCTAAACTGCCGGTTGTCACATCCTCCCAGTCTCAGAAGAAACCCGTCCCGGGTTTCACTCGACACGAATATCAATTTCTCATCGACACGAATATCCTTCATTGGAATGACAGGCATCTCATCGGAAAGACATTTCTTCAAATTACTAACGTGGAACACGTCGTGAACTTTACTCAGTTCATGTGGTAATTCCAACCTATAAGCCACGGGCCTAATTCTTTCTAAGATCAGAAATGGTCCAATGTAGCGTGGGTTGAGTTTACCACGTTTCCCGAAACGTATCACACCCTTCCAAGGCGAGACTTTCAGCATCACTTTGTCTCCAACCTGGAACTCTAAGGGTTTACGTCTCTGATCGGCGTAACTTTTCTGCCTATCTCTGGCGGCTTGCAACCGATCACGAATCTGAGCTACTTTCTCTGTAGTTTCCAAAATAAGCTCAGGGCCTGTGAGTTGGCTATCTCCAACTTCTGCCCAACCAATAGGCGAACGACACTTTCTGCCATACAAAGCTTCGAATGGTGCAGCCTTAAGACTTGTGTGGTAGCTATTATTATAGGAGAATTCCGAAAGGGGTAAATACTTCTCCCAGCCTTTACCAAAGTCTATGATGCATGCACGAAGCATATCCTCTAACGTCTGAATGGTCCTCTCACTTTGACCATCGGTTTGGGGATGATATGCAGTACTCATATCAAGCCTCGTCCCCAAAGCCGTTTGAAGTGATCGCCACAAAGCTGACGTAAAACGGCTATCGCGATCCGAAATGATAGATATCGGGACTCCATGACGCGAAATAATTTCCTTCACATATAACCTCGCAAGTTTATCCACACTATCATCTTCACTTGTTGCTAGGAAATGAGCAGACTTTGTCAAACGATCCACAATTACCCAGATAGCGTCACAACCGCTAGCTGTCCTCGGTAATTTGGTAATGAAGTCCATAGTAATCCGCTCCCATTTCCAGACTGGAAGTTCTGGTTGCGTTAGTAATCCTGACGGTCTCTGGTGTTCAGCTTTAACCTTAGCACATGTCAAGCACTTACTAACGTACGATGCTATATCTGCCTTCATATTTGGCCACCAATAGAACTTCTTAAGATCCTGGTACATCTTGTCGGATCCAGGATGAATAGAGTACCTTGACTTATGCGACTCATGCATAATCAACTCCCGAATTCCTCCATACAAAGGTACCCAAATCCGATCTCCAAAACATAATAATCCATCAGAACGCTTAACAAATCCTTTCTCATTCTCAGCCATCCCAAATATATTCTCGGCAGATCTGTTTTCTGCTTTCAACGCTTCCGTTTGAACTTCACATATTTGAGACGGTAATGGCGATACGATAGTCATTCCCAATGATCTAACTCGTAACGGTGGTATTCTTTCCTTTCGACTAAGAGCATCAGCGACAACGTTTGCTTTACCAGGATGGTAGCGAATTTCACAATCATAATCGCTTAGCAACTCAATCCAACGTCGCTTTCTCATATTGAGCTCTTTTTGATTCAAGATGTGTTGTAGACTTTTGTGGTAAGTAAATACAACACACTTGGTTCCGTACAAGTAATGTCTCCATATTCTTAAAGCGAAAACCACAGCACCTAACTCTAAGTCATGGGTAGTGTAGTTTTTCTCATGCTTTTTGAGCTGTCGGGAAGCATAAGCTATCACCTTCTCTCGTTGCATTAATACGGCTCCCAATCCCTTATGTGAGGCGTCACAATAGACGACGAAATCCTCGTTACCCTCCGGTAACGCTAAGATAGGAGCACTACACAACATCTTCTTAAGCAATTGGAATGCTTCCTCTTCTTTATCTCCCCATTCATACGTAACACTCTTTTGAGTCAATTTGGTCAATGGTTTAGCTATCTTCGAAAATCCCTCAATGAACCTTCGGTAATAACCAGCTAAACCCAAAAATTGGCGAACTTCGGTTGGGGTTGTAGGTGCAGCCCAATCTTTTATCGCCTCAATCTTAGCAGGATCCACATGGACTCCTTGTCTATCAATCACATGACCCAAAAATTGTACCGTTGGAATCCAGAATTCGCATTTCGAAAACTTGGCATAGAGTTTCTCCTTTCTGAGCAATTCTAAAATGAGTCTTACATGCTCCTCATGCTCCTTCTCACTCTTTGAATAAATCAAAATGTCATCGATAAAAACAATCACAAACTTGTCTAAGTAAGGCTTACACACACGATTCATGAGATCCATGAATATTGCCGGTGCGTTAGTCAACCCAAACGGCATCACCTGAAACTCGTAATGCCCGTAACGGGTTCTGAAAGCCGTTTTCGGAATATCTTCCTCGCGAACTCGAAGTTGATGATATCCCGATCTCAAATCGATCTTCGAGTACACACTCGATCCTTGGAGTTGATCGAACAAGTCGTCGATCCTAGGTAACGGGTATCTATTCTTCACTGTTAACTTATTCAACTCTCTGTAATCAATACACATACGAAACGATCCATCCTTCTTCTTCACAAATAAGACTGGGGCTCCCCAAGGTGAAGAACTTGGTCTTATGAATCCTTTTTCGGCTAACTCCGCCAATTGTTTCGACAACTCTTCTAGCTCGGTAGGTGCAAGACGATAAGGCGCTCGTGCTACAGGTGCAGCACCAGGTATCAACTCAATCTGAAACTCCACTTGTCTAGTCGGCGGGATTCCCGGCAAATCATCGGGAAACACATCAGGAAAATCACGAACTATAGGCACATCTCTAATGCACTTTTCCTTCTTCTTCGTCCCTCCTTTCTCAGAAATTTGAGCCAAGAAAAGGTAACATCCCTTCTCCATTAGCTTCGGTATCTTCGTGCAAGATATAACTGCTAATCGGGATGGGCTCCTAGAATCTTTTCGATCTCCTTTCCGTAAGGTACACGCACGATCTTCTCGTCGCAAAGTATATGAGCACGATACTTCGACAACCAGTCCATACCAATGATGACATCAAACCTTCCTAACGTGACGGGTAGAAGATCTATGTTGAAAGGGTGGTTCAAGAAATTCAGCGTACAACCGCGAGTGATGGTATTAATCCTTTCTATATTCCCGTTAGCTAACTCAATATCATATCCAATTCCTAAGGCCATCGAGGGTTTCTCTAGTAAGGGTGCAAACGTAGTGGACACAAAACTCCTATCGGCACCAGTATCAAATAGTATGGAAGCATAACGATTATTGAGAAGGAACGTACCAGTAACGACGTTCGGATCTTCTCCTCTCTCGTTCCCGAGTGCATACACTCTTCCCTGAGCAGCTCCAGCTTCCACACGTTGGTCCCCATTATCTTGTCGTCCACGGTTTCCTCCAGCTCCACGGTTTCCATAATTGTACCCATTACCACCCGAGCCTTGATTTCCACGGTTCCGCGATTCTCTACACTCATTCCTATAGTGTTCCTTCTTTCCACACCCATAACAAGTAACATCTGCCTTGTTTCTCATCTCAGGAACAGCTTGAACCATAGCAAGAGGTCGGGCTCTACAATCCCTAGCTGTGTGTCCTTTCTTTGAGCAATTCTGGCATTTCACACTACACCATCCAGTATGATGCTGGTGGCAACGATCACACTTGGGTGCATCACCGTTTTGATTCTTCTTATCTCCATTCCCAATAGCATAAGCCTTAGCTTGTCTCTTGCTTCGGTGATCATTACTTTTAGAGTGACGGTCTCTCTTTCTCTTTCCATTCTTCTCCTTATCAGCTTCTTCTAATTCCAACGAATCCATAAGTTGTTGAGCAATTGTGATTGCCTCATGGATGTTTGCAGGCCTAGCAGAAATCACATCATTTCTCGTAGCTACAAGCAACCCATCAGTATACCTCTCGATCTTTTGAGTCTTGGTTTTCACCATATCTGGGAACAACAAGGCCAACTCCTGGTAACGACGATTGTAAGTCGCCATATCATTACCTTTCACCTTGTGGTTCCAAAACTCAATCTCTAGCTTCTTGACCTCATTCCTTGGGCAGTAAGTCTGAATCAGCAAAGACTTAAATTGCTCCCAAGTCATGGCATAAGCTACATCACTCCCAACTGAATTTCGGTAATTGTTCCACCAAGTTAAAGCTTCATCCTTGAAAGTAAAAGAAGCAAACTTTACCTTCGCATTCTCCGCACAACCACTAACATTAAACACTGACTCAGTCTTCTCAATCCACCTAACCAAGTAAACCACTCCTTCAGTTCCACCAAACTCAATGGGTCCACAAATCTTAAACTCCTTGTAGTGACATCCGTTAGCACGAACAGGTGGAAATGTTCCAGCAGAATTGTTGGAATGATTTGACTCAGCTAGTAGCTCAGCAACTCTTTGCTCCACCAGTTGATTGATCATTGCTTGATCCACAGTAGGTGCATTAAGTGGAACATGATCATTGTCTCCCTGAACATCAACATTTTGATTCCTGTTGTTGCGGTTAGTAGTGTCCAAGTTGTCAGGAGTAGGGGTTTCAACATTTCGAGTAGGTCGGCGTCCTCGGCGACCAGGAGTAGTCACTGTAGGACCAGTTCTGGTAGCTCTAACAGGGTTTCGTCGTGTTGCCATTAATCTGTAACATCATACAAGTTCATGAGTCTCCAATAGAACTTATCAATATGCTCAACAAGAGTAATTCAACGAAGCCAAGCCATGGAAAGAATAGCAACAATACACCACGTAACATCAATAAAGCGAATAAGGACTCAATTTCCATAACACCCAAAACCACATAATACCATATACTATTAACCATCAACCATACAATAGCGATCTAACATCGTTCCAACTAACGGATAATACCAAACGTACTAATCGTTCCAAAAGAGACGAATACTGAACAAAATACATCAAAATATGATAACTAGCTTTTCTAACCGAACACTCCTCGGTTAAGAAAGCAACAAGACAACATAAACCAATCAACTAGCCACGCTGCTGGCGGAGTCTACTCAACTCCTGCCTCAAGCCATCAAGATCCCTCCATAACGATCCTAACTCCACGCTATGGGTGTCTCGGTCTCTCTTGAGGTCAGCCGCCTCCTTCTCTAGCTTGGCATTCCTTTGCCATAGCTTACGGTCGGCCTCTCGAGCAGTAACAAATCCTCGCTGCAAACTATCAATATGCTCGTAGACCTCCATCAAAACTCTCCTCATCTCAGTAGTCCTGCCCACAACGACAGTCATGTCAACTCTCAAATCCGCTAAAAACTCTCCAATAACTCTCTCAAGTCGATCAGATACGCGTGCAACCCTCTCACTAAGCTCAGTAATCCGAGCCCACAATCTGCCAATCTCACCTAATTCTGCATGCTCAGCAGAAACCTCAGAAGATGCATTCGACTCAACGGGACTACCAGGTGGCAACTCAAACAAGAACGGATGATCAGGTGAATCAGGCTCAATCGGATGTACAGGTGAATCAGGCTCCTCAGCCTGAGCTGGTGGTACTAATACATCATCATCATCAGGCATCTCATCCTCCTCCTCAGGGTCATCATCATCACCCTGCTCAGCCTCCTGAGGGTCATCCTCCCGCTCAAGGTCATCAGCCTCATCCTCACCCTCGTACTCCTCCTCCTCCTCATCGGAAGAGTACCTCATCAATCGTCGTCTCCTACTAGGTGAACCATGTGGAGATGTAGTAGGTGATCTAGGACGACGACGCAATGATGTGGGTGGCGCCTCAGACAGAAGAGAATGAGCATCAATCTGTAAAGGTGATGGAGTAGGGCATACCGACATGCGTGTCGTAGCTCGGTGGGCAAAGCGAGGTGCCACGCGAGCCAAAGCCTGATGAAGAGTAAGCTGCCTCGATGTACCAGGGAGCCCTAGAGAAGATGAGGGTGCCTGCGTAGATGCAGCAGGTGGTGCTGAAGTAGAAGCTGCCTGCGATACAGTAGCTGAAAGCATGGCCATCTGGTAAGGATCACCAGATGCCATAATGAACTGTGCAGGTAAAACCGGTGCAGTAAGAATATCCTCGACAACATCGGGCAAAAGGGAGGCCATGGGTTGTGACAACGGCGTAGGGTAGGTGTAAGTGTTTCAAAACAACTAAATCATAACTCATAATACCATACTAAAAATCCTCATCAAATAGTTCAATTATATAATCTTAATAAAAAGAATTTCAAACACCGCATTACTAAAAATGTTTATAAAACATATAGACCATATAATTCCTCGAAACGCCATCTTATTACTAAAATCCATAAACATCAAATCATCTCAATAAATCCCAAATCTAACAATCATCTCAATAATCTCATAATACCTCAAATAGTAGAAGATGCTTCGGCTTGGCGGGCTGGCGGGCGGTGGTCAAGGATCATTTTCTATAAAAATACGGTTATAGTTTAGGCGTTTATTTACCTAGTTCTCTATAACCTTGGCTCTGATACCAATCTGTAACACCCCCAAAATTTGATACAGCGGAAGACTCAACAAGCTTTCGGGGTGCTACGGGGATTGGTATCCAACACAAGACAATATAGAACGAGATAAAGTAAACATAATAAAAACACAACCAAAACGGGGTTTTAACGTTTACATTTATCCCAACATCATTCAGAGTCAGGCTCAAAATAACATAACAGTAGGTCCAAAATTAATTATCAGAGTTTAGAAAAATAGATTCATGAACCATGAGCCTTGGCCGAGCCTTCCAATCCAAGCATGCATATCATCACTTAATTACCTGAGAAAACGTGCTAAAAGTCAGCTTTCGCTGGTGAGATCATAGGTTTAAATTCGTCTAACAATATAGTGGACATATACGCAAAACGCTTGCTAGCTAGACTAAGGACTCGCTAAAAGCATGCGGATACCCTCCGCTCCAACATAACACACGGATACCCTCCGTTCTAACATAGATATTCGGGTAACCCCCGTAATACCAATAAATACTCGGATAACCTCCGAAGTATTAATAACCTATAGGTGCACACTACAGTATCTAAATAAGCCAACCTTGAATAGTACACACAACATATATGTGACTAAAGCTGACAATCCACCAATAACCAAATAAGCCAACCTTGAATAGTACACACAACATATATGTGACTAAAGCTGACAATCTACCAAATACCAAATAAGCCAACCTTGAATAGTACACACAACATGTGTGACTAAAGCTGACAATATATCCTAGTCCATACGCATAGCAAGTTTAGAAAGCATATAAAAGCGATAATAGTCCACATAAAATAATTTGCACGTTTCTCACCCCAAGTATTGAAAACATAGTTCAAGAGTAAAAGTGGGGCTATGACTCACCTCAAGTCCAGAAAATAGCAAGAAGAAGTCGGTAGAAATAAGATGTATAGTAACTCACGAAACAGCAACTACGGACTCGGCACGACCTAACATTATTAACTCGTTCAGAAATCATTTCCTCAAATTCAAAATATTCCCAAACCCGGACGAGAATCCGTTTTATTTCCGAAAATCCATTTCGTATTAGTTTGGTGTGTTTACGTTTGGTATCCATACGGGTGGTGGGTCGACTCAAAACAAACCAAAAGGTCACACAAAGAATAACAAAATAAACTATGGATCTAATATTAGCCCAATATATCATTTAAATAAATCGCCGAAGTTTATCGAATCCGTCGATTTGATAATCCTCATATTTATTTACGTAACATACCGTTCCAAGATTACACCCAACCTAAAACACATAGCACATAAATAATATATGGTATATATCGTAGTTTAATAAATTCCTCATATATATCGTCAAATTGGCCAGATTTCCCGATATATACACTCGCAATTTATTACACTTTACATATACCACAACCTATGGGCGTCGTAGGATACGATGCCCATTAATATATTCATTTCATATAGCCAAATAACCCGATTCAACCTTACGGTTAAGTGGTTATTTAGTTATAGAAACGTTTATATTAATCGTCATATATCCGTGACAACACGAAAGTCACAAATAATAACTTACCTGGACTCAAGTGACAACGACTCCGCATAACTCGATAAGTTTACCCGTTATATATACAAAATGACATTTTTATTAAATGTTTAATAATTGTCGAGAGTTTCTCGTTTTATAACACATTTTTATAATCGTAATACGTTCAATAATATTACGCCACTTTCGTAGCCTAATATATATCTAATTGTATTATTTATAATACGACTCGTGATTATTATTATTATTAATATACGTGCCTATATGATTATATATACGTTATTCACGTCTATATATTCATATAAACATTTATATTATCAATAATTATTATTACGAGTTTTATTATTTACGTTTTAATTGTAATAGTTATCGAGTCACGCGAAATGGTCACATGTCCGAGTCATGACTTTCGGCTCATTGTCCAAGTCCAAAATAATAACAAATGTCATAAAACAATACATCTCCGTCCAAATCAATCCCAATCCACGTGCTACAACATTAGGGTCCGACTACGGCACCCGACTAACCTATCTCCGCAATTCTAAGTGACCGTCTCACAATCGGTCCCCAATCACACTCTTTCGTCAACAACTTCAGAATACCAATATCCATTGTCGAGACCAAACGTGGTCTCGACCCACAAGTATTCGGCCAAAATATTCAAAGAAAGCCAAATCCAAAACCAAGTTATCAATACAAGTCATAAGTAAATAAATATAACCAAAGTTCACATTCGGGATGGTTTACCAAGCCAAACCCGAGTCTACTCGACTCGATTGAGTCGCGGTCCATACCACGAGCACAAAGGCTCGAACCAAACATAAAAGGATCACAAATAGGGCTCCAAGGAGCACACCCAAATTGCCCAATCGACCACATAGGGTCTCGGCAACAATTATGAGCCAAAGAGGACTCGACCAAGAACCATATTGGTCTCGGCAAAAGCTCAAACGAGCCAACCAAAACTGTCCCAAACACCCTCTTGGGCCGCGGCACCATCAACAGCCATTCGGCCAAGAGCATGACTCCAATGAGTCGAGTCAAACACCATAGCACCAAACATGAACCATCAAGAATCCAAGGTCAATTATCAAGAAAGATAACGAGCCACAAAGCTCGACCACAACAAGCCGTGAGTCCTTGACTCACGGTTCATGCGACCCAACGAAGTAAGACACCAAAACCCGGATACCAAACAAGATTTTAATATCAAAACATCATTTCCCAACTAAATTTATTCGAATCCCACAAAAGTCATCCGTGTAGCCACAGATTTATCACCATATCGAGGTACCCAAGGTACCAACACGAGCTCACTCACCTTCTTGAACCTCCAAACGTGCGGATCTAGTGAAAACAATAAAAACCCGATCGAAACTACAAGGATTTCGTGGTGTTATAACGCGTTTTAGGGCGCGTGTTATAGCTCAAATGAAAGAGGATGAGATAAGGAACAAGATGGTGGTGTTTGTTTCGTGATGAGGGTGGCGGTGTGATGATGGTGGCCGGAATAGTGTCCGGTGGAGGCTAGGGTTTAGGTGGTGAGGGAGAAAAGAGAGAGAGATGAGGTGTGAGGTGTTGGTGTGTGTTGTTTTAATACCGAAAACCACAAGGACCCAATTTGTAGTTTATATTTTATTTTTATTTTTATAAAGATAATAATAGTAATAATAATAATGATAATAATAATAGTAATAATAATATTACTAACGGTGTGGAGCGGGTAACGTGGGTAAATGTAAAACATGTGGCCCGAAACCCGAACTCATTTCAAACTTTAATATCTCCCGAAAAACATCTCGTGAATAATTATATATAGCCGGACTCGTAAAACGAATCATAAAAATTTTCGTTAGGTAAACCTAGTGCCAGAGTCAACGTAGTACCAGTGAGAATTTAAGAATACATCACCGAGCATAAAATCAAAATGAATTATGAAAATAATTCACGAATTCCATAATATCATAAACACCTAATTATTCATAAAATAGGTCTTACAAGTTCGTTGTGAAATAAAATTCTAAATAAAAATTTTTAAACGAACTTTAACGTAATGCGGGTCTTTTAAAATAACTCCCTAAACTGCCGGTTGTCACATTTTTCTTTTGCAATTGATTCCTTAATAGATTTTTCATAGGCATCTTAGGAATTTATTCTAGCAGCCTGCTGTTCAGCCAACAATTCTTCCATGGATTTTTTATGAGTGTCTTTTCGGGCAAAGTCTTTAACTAAACCCTTAAGCTTATAAAGTATTTCCAGTACATTTTGAATTTCTGGAAAAATTGCTTGATTCATTTGGGACTGTGGAGTTTGGTCATAATAAGGTGTGTCAAAATTGTCACAAGGATATGGATTCCCCGTTTGACAATCTGAGCTGAAGTGTGGACCTCCACAGTAATCACAACAATAAAACTGTTGAGTATGGACTGGTGAATCATATGGGTGTTGGTCATAACCAAAGTTCTGAGCATCACCGGAAAATTGTTCATAGACAAACGTGTTTCCGGCTTGACACTCAAATCCTTGGTGAGAACCTCCACAAAACTAACAAAGATATGTCTGTATCTCATGATGTGGTGGCTGGTAGAATGAATCAGATGTGTCATGGTAAGGATAGGGAACTTGGTTATAGACAGACCCATCTCCAGACTCTACCATGCTACAGCTGGGACAATTCCCACCATTATGAGGACCACCACACCATTGGCAACCAAAATGGTGTGGATACGACATAGAAAAGAATCAAAGATTTACAGAGGGTAAGAAATGGATAATCAAATATGTGAGAGGGTAAAGGTGAATATTTTTGGAGTTTTTGGAAAACATTTTGTACAAATAAGAAAGAAGATCTTTTTGGGTTTTTGTGTTCGTTGATAACTGATTTTAAAATGTTTTCGTGAACTGTTTTGTTTTTATATGATAAGAAAATATGAACAAGGATGGTAAATACAGAAAGAGTGTATATCCAGATTCACTAATCTGCAAACCGTTTAGAATAACGAGCATAACCTCCCCGGCAGCGGCGCCAAATTTTGATTAGCTCCAAACGGTCAACCCGAATCAACCAATGTGAGTGGTCAACAAGGTCCGATAGCCTGGTGCCAATTCTCTGTGGAATACAGTGTTTCCCCGGGTCGTTATGTCCCAGCGAGGTGTGATGGTATAAAAACGGGTTTGTGATCGGGTGAATTTGGACAGAAAAGGGTTATGATTGATTACACTAAGGAAATTAAAAAGGAAATAACTTAAATAAGCTATATTAACAAGTACGTGAAATAAGAAAACCCAGAAATGTTTAAAACCAAAAAACGTGTACGTCTGATTTAAATTTACGTAGACGTACGAAATAAAACGCGAGTTTTAAGAAATAAAATACCTACGGATATGAAAATTATATTTCTAAGATTCTAATGCTAAAAGAAAATTATTGGAAAAAGAAAATTAATTTTTAGACTATTTATGTAATTATCATTAATTAAAAACTAATTATTACTTATTTTAAACTAATTTTAAATTATCCTAAAATACAATTAAATATTATTTTAAGCTAGAAAAGTAAAAAATTAAATCTTGAAAATTCTAAAATAACTTAAAACTAATTTTAAAACTGAAATTAATTTTTTTTGGGTTTTTATTTAATTTATATGAATTTAAAATGATTTAAAAATACTTAAAAACTAATATTAATTAAGAAAAGTACTAAATAAGCTTAGAAAAATCTGAAAATTTTATGGAAATTCTAAAATAATATACTAAACCTAGAAAAAATATAAAAAGTTAAATAAGCCCATCAATTAGCTGATTTGAGCAAATAAGCACTTTAAATAAGCACTTAGAATAAGCATTTATGCACCAAATCACACCAAAAGCTTAGGGAAGGTTCAACTAACTTAAATATGCACAACTAAACAATAAAAACAAAAATAAGCCCACAAAATAAGCTAGAAAAGCAATAAGCAGTTTAAATAAGCACTTCTACACCAAATTGCACCAAAAGTTCAGGTATAGTGTAATATACCTAAACAAACTCAACTCAACTGAAAAAACTTAGATAAGCCCTGGCCGCAAGCCAAAACGAGTGCTCAGGCACACTGAACTATTTAGAAAGAAACAAGGCTAAGTGGCATACTTCGGGGCTGCAAACGGCTAATAAGATAAAATCCTAAAAATAAGCTGAGAATGGATTTCAAAAGATTAGCTGGGGGATTATAACATGTAAAAATATCAAGGTCTAAATCTAAACACAAAATTCATGAAAAATCTTGGAATTTTTGGATTTCTGAACATGTATGCAAATTTTGACTTTTGAAAGTTTAAGCTATGTTGACTTATTTGAGTTTCTAATGATCACTACTGACTGCAATGGTTATGTTATGCTACTTTAAGATGGAATTAAGCTATTATTACAACTAATGAACTAATGAACAGTAAATGAACAAAAGAGATGAAACATGCATTTTGACTTTTTGATACATAAGACCTGTATTTTATGACTTACATGACCTATATGAAGCTAATGTGACCTGTCTAAGGTGTATGCAAGAACAATAACAACCAGTAGCACACAGATACTCACTGAACCAAACACCCCTGATAGGAGGACTAGTGCATAGATTACGGCACGTCATAAGCCAACTAAAAAAAAATCTAAAAAATAAACAAAAAATAACAGTAATTAGATAATCTACTAAATAAGCTACAAACCAAATTTCAGATAAAACGGACTTATAACGAAAAAATGAAAAATCAAAAACAGGTTCTGCTGTTAAAAACGACTTTTTGCAGCCCGAAAAAGGGTGATTTAGCCTTGTAAAAAAATCTAAAATAAAATAAAAATACTACTAAGTACACAATATATAAGAGTACATTATCCTAGAATTTTATCAGATTTGGTTGAAAATTGAAGAAATGAAAATTCAAAAACTACTTCTGCTATTTGGTAACTTTTTTTTTGACTTTTTAGATTTCTTAAAAGCTTTGACTTTTGTGAACTTTGATCCTTTCTTATTAACTGAAATTGCTATAATTAGATGATATGAAGCAATACTAACATCTAGTGAACTGATAATGATGATTATAGATCCTAACTACTTGACAGATAATGAGAACATGGGGTTAAACAAGCATTTTGACTTTTTAACGAAAGACTACTAGTTTTTATGACTTTGATGAACTATTAGAACCTAAAGTGACTTGTTACAATAGATAACAACAACGAAAACAACCTGGATCCCAATTAACTCAGCAAATCCAAACACACCTTTATACCAACTGATTTTGAAGTTTTCAAAGCAAATGCTTATTTTAGACCATGAGACTGACTCATAAGTACCTATTATGGTGTAGTAAGAGAAAAGAACCACAGAAATACCAATCTAAACAACAAAGACCCATGAATCAATATTATGCTATCCTGGCAGTTAAATAAGAGAAAGTGAGCACAAAGGATTTAAATGAACAAGCATGCCAGATTAAGCAATAACTCAACTAAGAAACACCCAAATAAGCATCAAAACATAGAAATAAGCAACGATAAGCTATTGTATAGTAAAAAGCCAAAAATGGAAATATGGCTTACAAAATGGTCCAGAGCTTAAAACAAGGTACACAGGTCACTTTTATCTATCCTATAGCTTCCCATGAAGCACTAAAACCAAGGCCATCCAGAATATACCCTGCTCAATGCTTCTTCTTTCATAGAAACTGATTTTTGATTTTTCATTGATTTCTTAGAGATTTTTTTTGATTATTTTTGATACTTTGACTAAAGACTGAATTTAATGGTCTCTGAGCTTATAAAAGCTTCTAGTTAACTTACTTTAAGCTAAACGGAACAATATTAACAGCTTTTAACAAGTTTTAGTAAATTTTTCAAATTCACTTAAAAATGCCAAAACTGAATTAGAACAAGAAAATTGAAATTGATGATTGAAATAGGTTTAGTTTACAATGAAAACATTAACAACACAACTGAGAAGCTGAAAATAACACTTGAATTTAAATTACACTAAGTATGACATAATTAAATGAAACTACAACTACATAACTACTCCTTGTTATCCTCTGCTTCTTTCCTTCTTTATAGAGACTTTTAGGGTTCCTGTCAGTCTTCTGTAGCAATCCCACTTCAATTCATGGCCCTTGGATCCCTGAAACTCATCTTGGCCTTTAAAATGCAAATTGGCGCCAAAAAATCATAGAGATATTTCCTGGTTGAGTGTTGGGTTTCAAGGGCAATTAATGATTCTTGGTTTGTTGTGTTGGTGGAGGGGACAGGAAAGTGGAGTGGGTAGTGAGGTGGAGGTGAGGGGAGAGCAGGAGCAGGTAGCAAGTGGGCGAGGGGAGGAAGTGGTAAAAGGGTTTGACTGGGAGTTTGACGAGGAGGGAGTATATATTTAATGGGGTGTTGGGTTTATTTGTTTGTGGTGTGGGCTGGGGATAGGATGGGTTGTAGTTGTTGATTGGGCCAAAGGGTGATATAAGGTGGATTGGTTTGTTTGGTGTTTTGGTTTAAGTAATCAAAGATGGTCCGTTTGGTTGTGGAATTAGCACAAGGACCAACTTTGAAATTTTCTGAAAATGAGGACCTAACTCGTAAACTTCCCAATCATATTCCAAGGTCCATTCTTGCCATCTTTTAATTCCACAAAGATAATTTTCCAAATTTAATTTTCCCGGGGACCAATTTTGCTAATTTTGAAAATACAAGGACCAATTTTCTAAAATTTCTAAAACTTTCACCCAGGGACCCTTTTTGATAACTTTTGAACTCCTAGGACCATTTCTAACTTTTCAACCAAAAATATATGCTCAGGGACCAATTTTGTCAATTTTTGACCGTTGAGGGACTGAAACTGTCAATTATGCAAACTTTGTTTTTTTTTCATCTGTTTTCAATCATTTTGCATCTGAAACATATAAAACATAATCTTGGGATATTTTCTGTATTTTGATGCATTTCTGAGTGTTTTTAAATGTTTTTGCAGTTCAGATTGACAAAAAATGATAAGTGTTTGAGTACTCATCAATCCCCTACACTAAACTATTGCTAGTCCCTAGCAATCTTTTTGAGAAAACTTAATGGATTTGAGTCTCTTTACTAAAAGCCATTACTTCTGGAGTAGCCAAATGTTTCAGTTCAAGTAAGAACCATGGTACACTGATAACCATGTGATTTTGAGCAAACCACCAGCTTTAAACGAATTTGATTTGTCTTTACCAGGAGCCGTTTGCTTATGGGCAGGCCAACTCTTGATGGAATATAGTCATCATTTTGGTGTGCTGATTACCAATTATGGTTTTCCACTGCCTTTACCATAAGCCATAACCTTGCGGGCTAGCCAACTCTTTACTTTTTAGGATATGGTGAGTTGACTACCATACAATTTTGGGCAAATTGTCAGCCATCAACGGATTTGATATATCTTTACCAAGAGCTGTTTGCTCCTGGATTAGCCAATCCTTTTGTCGGTTAGATATGGCGGACTGATGAGCAAAAAAATTTTGAAACTTAAGTGAAAAATTTTTAAAATTTTGGCAAAAAACTCGGGTACTAGATGGTAAAATGTGATAAAATTCGCTAGAATACCCCCCACACTTAGAATTGAATATTGTCCTCAATATTCAAAGTCCCGGCTATTATGCCTACTCTTTAAACGTCAAAGTTCTTTTATAGAGAGTACGTACAAAAAGCTTTCCAACAGTATCTTTTATTTTGGAATATAAATTAAAAAAAAAAGAATTATATGTGTAGTAATTTTGCATGGAAGTCAATTTCTATATTAGACCAGCAGGTTAAAGTTTTTTATTCCTTGTCTTGCTCAGGCATATTGGCTGTAGTTAATTTGTTGCTATGACGAATGTAACAAAGCAAATTGTTATATCATCTAAAATTATCATTAATTTTCAAAAGATATTTTATAAAATTTTGTTCTAATTATTGTGTTATATATATAGCACCGGAAAAGACATAACCTAACCCGAACCCATTGAAACAAGTTGTTGTGTTAGAAAAAGATGATTATTTTAGTATTTTTGTTGTTTTGTGAAGAAGATGCTGAGCAATGAAAATAGTTGTGGAATTTTTAGGGTCCGTTTGGTTTGTAAGTGGGTTTGGATTAGGATTTGGATTTGAGGTGGGTATAGGAGACATAAATTATATATATTTAAATATGTTTTATTATAGATTTTAAATAAAAAAGTTTATTTAAATAATAAAATAATATATAATATGGAATAATATTAAAAGAGTCCTACATGTACAAGAGAGAAAAAAAAGAAGATGCCTCACAAAAATAATCAAACCCACCCATACCCACCTAATTAATATACTATCAATATTTCAATCCATCTATTATTCCCTTTAATAAAAGAATGAACCAAACATATCATTCATGTCACATCAACTTAAAACCCAATCCAAACCTTCAAAACAAATGGCCCCATAATGTGGTGGTAAGTGGTGAATGGTGATGCAGATTTGTATTGATATGGTTGCTTAACAATTTATTTTGTTTTCTAGATTTGTTGTTTTTGGGATGTTTAATTGGGTGTTTTGGGTTGTTTAAAAAAGGGGTGGCTGGTGTGACCAATCATGGTGATGGGTTTTTAGTGGTAAGTTGACTGATTTGTTAAACTTAATCACTTAAATGTGGTGGTTGACTTTCTTGGTTGGGGAAATGGGATATATTATTAAATTTATTAAAGTGTCTATTTTTATTTTAAATTTATAGGTGGTCAATTGGAAAAGACAATCTTACCTCATATACAACTCTAACTACTATTGTTTGATACATATATGAGTTAAAGGTGGTGATGGGGTATTGGGGTTTACTAACCTACACGTAACAAAACTATATATTTGTTTTAAAGAAATGTTGTAGCAGATACTATAACTTGTTTTAGAGGTCACGCAAAGGTGATGATTTGCTTGAACAATGAAAAAGAGGTAAAACTAGATCAAGTTGGCCGCTCTGAATTAGTGGCAACACATATATGTCCCCTGCATACATTTCTTATACCTTAAATGATCACGAACTTACATAGATACATAGACACCCATATGAGCATGTAAACACACACAAATAAATATATTCAGTTTAGATAATAAGAATTACCCATGCCATCGTCTTCATTCATAAGAGATTGCTTCAAATGGGAATTGTAGCGATCAAGAAATTTACACAAAACAGACTGCTAAAAATGTTGGTTGAGGTCTTCAATGGACTTGAAATAAATAAAAGTTGAATACAAAGTTTGAGAATATCAATTGTGTAGTTGCATGTTAAAATTCAGTTAAGAACTGGCCTAGCTATAATCGTTCTTGAGTGAGCAGCCTATCCCAATTAGCAATTTTTTGGATGTACGTGAAATAGATATTTTTCCATTAGGTTTTAGTGTCTTTTACCTAACGCTTTCACTTCTCATTTTTTTGCCTCTATGAAATGCTTTGACCGACTCACTGGCAAGTTTACGTGTAAGATATATTAGATGATAGGCGTTCCAAGCCCGTTTGTGAGTTTAGGGTCCATTAGGGGTTCCATTATATCTCTTGCATTCTCTGTGTATTGTGCTGGAATAATACATCATACATACGGTTTTTTTTTTATGTTCTAACATGGTATCATGAGCAGGTATGATCTTGAGACCTACTTGGTCATCAAGCCACCACTTCTGTACCACCCAGTCACAACTACTTATCTCCTAAAAGCATCTCCTAAACCCTAATATCTGTTAGATGATTAGTATTGGGTATTTAGGCCCGTTGGCCCATATTGTATCTTATTTATTCATTCACATGTACCGAACTTATTCATTCACATGTACCAAACTTATTCATTCAATACATGATATCAACCCTAACCTCGATCTACCCTACTGCTTCCGCAATCTGTTTTTTTTGTTTTTTTTTGGTTTTCGTTTAACAGTTTCTCGACCAAGTGTGTTGTTGAGGTGTGTTTAGGTGTTTGTCGACCGGGTGTGTTGTCGACTTGATTAATATAGTTACCTAGTACTGATTTTTATTATTGGTGGAGAAGAGAGGTTTGTCGGTTTTACTTGTTTTTAAGTTTTTTTTTTGGTATTAATTACGCAATCAATACAAAGCTTTGGACCAATTTTTTGATTGGTTGAGTCAAATCCCACCTCGTACCTACTTATGATAGCAGATTAGTCATACTTTTGATTGTATATTTATTCACTTTGGTGATTGTTGTGGTACGTGGCAAACAAAAGCAAAGAGAAAACATATACACGATCGACATCATTAGACTATTTTAGTACTGTTCTACTTACATCATTAAACCCTAGCAATAATATAATGTTTCAACCATGACTAATGATACACCTCCCCCCGCACCCGTCCTCACTTTATCGGATAAACTTATGGCTATGAATCACCTAACCACTTTTGTTCCCATCAAACTTGATGTTGATGAGATGAATTACTCCCAATGGGTGTATTATTTTTCTCACCTTTGTCATGGCTATGGCATCTTGGACCATCTTGTTGATCCACCCGAATCCTCCTCTGCTCCACCTTCTTCACCACCAACTAGGGATCCGGAATGGCTAAAGGTTGATTTCATTATTCGGTCTTGGATCTTTTCCACACTTGCAGTGAATCTTCAAAAGCGGTTGGTTGTTCTTAATCCCCAAACAGCCAAAGAGGCGTGGGTGTCTCTTGCAACGATTTTTCAAGACAATAAACGCCCAAGAGCTATGGCTTTGAAGGCGGAGCTACGGAATTTGAAGCTTAGGGACTTAACAATTGATGCATACTTTCAGAAAATTGAGTCAATTGCTTCCGTGTTAAATGGTCTTGGTTCTCCTCTTAGCGATGACGATATTGTTACGTTTGCACTTGAAGGCTTGCCAAACACGTATGATGTGCTTTCTACAGTTATTACTAGTAGGGAACCCTTCCCTGATCTCAAGACGATTCGTTCTTTATTGACCACGCAAGAGATGCGTATGAAATCTAAGGTTCAAGACCTGCTTGTGGCTGCTAAATCTGATTCTCCTATGGTTCTATTGGCAAATAATAATGCTCGGCGTTCGTCTAATCCTTTGGAAAAAGTTAACAAACCTTGTTTCCTTTTTGCTAAAGGTCATTGTCGTTTTGGTGAGGCATGTCGGTATCTTCACAATGGTGTTCATGGTAAGTCTACTTTACTCGCTTATACTTCCGGTTCATCATCTCCTATGTCGGATATGGATACCTTGCGACAATTGTTGGCTAAGTTGGGGTTTACCTCTACGCCTAGCCAAACAACTCCTCCTGTTGCTTATACTACCAATACATCTCTTGTTGCCTATACTATGAATAACCATCCTTATGGACCGGCTCAACTGCAATACCAATCCCAACCTCTCTATTCGGCCCAAGTGTTTCCACAAGGGGTTCAGGGTTTACCACATGGGACAGGTCATAATGTTGCTCAAGGGGTTCACGGTTTACCACAGGGGATTCAGGTTGGGGTGATAGGTTTGTTTCCACAGGGGGTTCATGTTGCGCAGGGGGTTTCATTTGCTGCAGGTTCTCAGCCGTTGCAGGGGGTTCAAGGTCTCTCACAGGGGGTTCAGTTTACAGGTTCACAACCTGGGGTTCAGTTCGGTCCAGGTATGGTTCAGCAAGGGCCATCACTAGTTGGTTTTCACCAAGGTCAACTACTAGCATCAGGTTTACAGGGTTCGAGTCAAGAGACTCTTTTACCAAATGCTTTTAATACCACCACTCTTCAGGAACCGGCTGCTAGCAACTGGAATATGGATACAGGTGCAAGCTCTCACCTTAATGATTCTATACATAGTCTTAGTTATATTCTTAATGAGTGCATTTATCCGTCTATTGCGGTTGGTGATGGGCGTTTCATTCCCGTCACTAACTCTGGTCATAGTATTTTGTCTACCCCTTTTCGTCCTCTTCGTTTAAATAATGTTTTAATCACTCCTCACATTGTAAAAAATCTAATTTTTGTGCGTCAATTTGTTCGTGATAATTATTGCACTGTTGAATTTGATCCTTTTGATTTTTCTGTGAAGGACTTCCTAACTCGACGGGTACTCCTCCGTTGTGATAGCACGGGTGATCTCTATCCTGTTACGAAGCCTTCTTCCATTCCTCAAGCATATCTTACCAGTCAGTATACGTGGCATCAACGACTTGGAAATCCAGGGAGTGAAGTGTTACGGCGTCTTGTGTCTAATGATTCTATTTCTTGTAATAAAGAGAAGCTTCCCATTCTTTGCCATGCTTGTCAGCTTGGTAAACATGTGAAGCTTCTGTTTGTTAGTTCGTCTAGTTCTGTTACTTCTTGTTTTGACATTGTTCACTCGGATTTGTGGACATCCCTAATTTCGAGTCTTTCTGGTTTCAAGTATTATGTTTTGTTTCTGGATCATTACTCTCAGTATGTTTGGGTTTATCCGTTAATGAATAAATCTGATGTTTTGTCTAAATTTCAGTTGTTTCGTAGTTATGTTCGTACTCAGTTTAAGTGTGAAATTAAATCGTTTCAGTGTGATCATGGTGGTGAATTTGATAATACTGCCTTTCATAAATTATTTTCCACCCATGGCATCTAATTTAGATTTTCTTGCCCTCACACATCTCAATAAAATGGAAAATCTGAACGCATGATTCGTACCATCAATAATCTTATTCGTACTTTGTTGTTTCAAGCACACCTACCACCAAACTATTGGACCGAGGCTCTTAATATGGCTATTTATTTATTGAATATATTACCTTCCCGTGCCATTAATAATGAAATACCCTTTACCCGACTTTTTAGTGCTACACCTGATTATAGTGTTCTTCGTGTCATTGGATGCCTTTGTTACCTACATATAGATACCAACCATAAATTAGGACCACGTGCTACACCTGCAATATTTTTGGGACATGCTGCCAATCATTTTGGCTATCGTTACCTTGATCTTAACACCAATAAAATTATCATATCTCGTCATGTTACCTTTGATGAGACGGTTTTTCCGTTTCAATCCAACCAATCCAAGCCCACCCCCTCCTATGATTTTTTGGAAGATTCTTCCAATCTCATTTCCACTATTATCAACACCGCACCTATTGGTCCTAACTTAAACCCAACTATAACTCCACCTGTCACCATACCTGCATCACCAACACCTCCACCGTCTCCATCAAACGATCATGTTCCTGTTCCTACACCTCCACCTATTGTATCTACTCATCCCATGGTCACACGTTCTCGTGTCAGGACAACTCGTTCTAATCCTAAGTATGTTGGTCATGTGTCTACTGTTTCTCCTTCACCTAGGTCATATAAGGATGCTTTTAATGATCCAAATTGGCGAAATGCTATATATGATGAGTATAATGCACTTGTTAAGAATAAAACTTGGAAACGTGTACCTCGACCTGAGGGTGTTAATGTTGTTAGTTGTATGTCGTTATTTCGCCATAAGTATTTGGCTGATAGCACTCTTAGTCGGTACAAGGCACGTCTTGTTGCTAATGGTAGCACACAGATTGAGGGAGTTGATGTTGATGAGACTTTTAGTCCGATTGTTAAGCTCGGTACAACTCGGACTGTTCTTAGCTTAATTATTTCTCGACATTGGCCTGTTCACCAGCTTGATGTCAAGAATGCGTTTTTACATGGAGATTTAGCCGAAACTGTTTATTTGTATCAACCTCCCGATTTTCGGGATCCAGAGTATTCGGATTATGTTTGTTTATTATAGAGGTCTCTTTATGGTCTTAAGCAGGCACCTCGAGCATTGTTTCAGCGGTTTGCTACTTACATTACTATTGTTGGGTTTACTCCTAGTCGGTGTGATTCTTCTTTATTTATTTACCGATAGGGTGATGATACTGCTTTTCTGTTACTATATGTGGATGATATTGTGCTCACTACTTCCTCTGATAGTTTATTAAAGCCGATTATTGCTTTCTTGCATAAGGAGTTCTCTATGACTGATTTGGGTGCTCTTAACTATTTTTTGGGTGTGTCGGTTACGCGTGACTCTTCTCGGATGTTTTTGTCACAGCGTAAGTATGCTATGGAGATTTTGGAGCGTGCACATATGGTTGGTTGTAATCCTTCTCGGACTCCTGTTGACACCGAGTCAAAATTGGGTGATGATGGTGATTGACGAGGCGAAAAATGATCCGTTTTTAGGGGGTCATTTAAGCCCGAATCCGACTTTATTTGATCAAATATTGCCCTAAATCGTTCCTTTTATGATTTTAGGTACTTGGAGAGTGAATTCTGGAAAAGAAGCCATTTTGGACGTTTTTGGAGCATAAAAGTGAAGAAAATGGCAAAGTCTCAAATTTCTATGCTGGGAACAGTGCATGAAGGCGTCAAGAGTTGCTCTTGACGGCGTCAAAGTCCCAAGAATAAAATACCGTAGTTGATGACGGCGTCACCAAGGCCGTCACCAAGGCCGTCACGTGTAAACTTGTCAAAACTTGCGCGCGGAGTAGCTGATATTGTTTTGATCATAACTTTTGCATACGAACTCGGATTTAGGTGATTCAAAAGCCCATCCGAAGAGGACGAAGAGATCTACAATTTGGTGAAAAATTGGTCTTGACGGCGTCAAGAGTAACGGGCTGACGCCGTCAAGAAGGGCCGACAGAAAACATGCCTATAAATATAACTTCATAACTTCACTTTTTGTAAGCCCTAAACCCTAAGGTCGATTCCTGGGTTTAGGTGGGTGTTTTTCCAGCAACTTAGAGGGTTTCAATCACTCCATAAACATCATGTATTGGTTTGATGATTCTATCTCAACTATGTCTTTCATTATTCTTGTTGATTGTCCTTCTTTGATTATGATTTGCTAATTCACCTTGTGTCTACTTATGATTATGTGAAACTTGTATATAATTGATTAGATCTCATTGATTTCTAATTGATGTTGTGTCTATCTCCATCAATTAAGGTGTGACAACTTCAATAGATCTAGTTGGTTTAGTTTATAATCCTTGTTTCCTATTGATTCTTGTTTTGATTGAATGATTTATATGTTAGGCTTAAGAAAACTGGCAGATCTCCAAATGGTAACATGCTTGAACGTCTTAAGAAACATGAACCGAGGCGTACTAGGTCTTTATTGGTTGTATTTAATGCATGAGCCACTGTTTACAATCCCTATAGTTGTGTTGGGCATGGTGTAGGAGGAGATAAGAGCTCATAGAATTGGGGAGTTATGTATGCCACCCCATGAATGGTATTAAGGAATACAACCCGTCAATTAAAACAAGGTTACGATTCAATAGGTAGGATTGGATAGCTAGCAAGGAGTAACATATCATGGGTAGACATGCTTCACTTATCTTGTAGAACCCTAGTTTACTTTTCTTGTTAATTAGTTTAATTAGTAGCTTTTGGGTTAGTTGATTAGCAACTAATTCCGCCCATTCTCCCAATACCCGAAATTTTTACTTGCTTTTCATAAAATACAAGAAGAATCATCCTTCACCTTTAGACCTAGGTAGATTAATTTCAATCCTAACAACACTATTCCTAGCTGAACGATCAATCCCCCGGTACTTGTCACTATACTATACTACAACGATCAGGTACACTGCCTGGTGGGGGTTGTAAGCTTCTCGAGATCCCTCGAGAGGTAAAGCCTGTTGCGATTCTCACGCATCAAGTTTTTGGCGCCGCAGCCCGGGGAATAGTTATTGTTTAGGTTGAATTTGATTTTTATTAGGTCTACTCATTAGATTCCTATCAAGTGAGATTTTTTCTTTTTACTTTGTAGCTTTCTCGTAGTCTATCTTTTCTTTGTGATTTTGTTTGTAATTTGCTTCAAATGGACTTTACACTTAGACTTCTAAGATTACAAAATAGGGTTGAGCGGCTAACATACCAAAGAGTTCAAAATACCTCATTTAGAGACACCTATGAATCATATGAGCCTTCACCTAGGATAGATTCTTATGAACAACCTCAATGTTTAAGATCTAGTTTTAGTGAGGCCAATAGGAAATGCGACCTAGTTTGCCAAGGAATTATGGAGAGAGCCATTGCAACAAATCATAAGTTGGATGAAGCACTAGGTTTGCTATTATCACTACCTAAGAATACAATTGAGGAGGATTTAGCCGAGCATGATCACATTGATAAAAAAGACCTAGGTTCTATGATTGATGATGATGAATCTCAAGAAACAGATGATGAATCTCTTGGGCAATTTGTATATAGCAGTCAGAATCTTGAAGATGATCCTTATGATTCGGACATAGAAGTTGAGATGCCTAGAGAAGCACGTGAGATACTTGGGAGAATGTTAGGGCTAGATCCTGATACATGGAATGATGAGGTGAACAACATAAGCCCACAAAATACTCAACCATCATTTGAGGCACACGCACCGCCCGTGACTTACCCGGAAGAAGTAGAAGAAACTTTAGGAATTCCAATGGAGGTAGAACCCTTGGACCAGGCACCACATGAGGATATAGGTTTGAACACTTGTAGTGCTAACCTTACTCCTAGTTCTAGGGAATTTCCTAGTGTTGATGAACCGGAACCTCAATCTTTACATACTTTTCCATCCTTAGATATATTTCTAGGAGACAAAAGAGGAACCGACCCACCCATCAACCAATATTATCCGGGTAGTTTTAGGATGAAGGAAGCCATTCACTCACCCCCTTCACCTCACGTGGCATATTCACACCCTAAGGGTGTGTATCGCTACTTTCACCCACACTTAATCCTAAGTGTAGGGAGAACCTCCTCTATTTCCATTAAATAAGGGTAGAGTCAGGCTCGTGACTCGAACAAAAACAAGCGCTTCTTGGGAGGCAACCCATGTTTTGTGTGTTTTTATTTGTTTGTTTGTTTGTTTGATTTTATTTGTTTCCGTATGCATGTTTTATTTTTGTTGTTTGTGGCTCATGTTTCAACGTAAATTGTGAAAAGGCTTTATTTTGTTTTTAACTTCGTCTTAATTGCATATAAAGGTATTTTGCAAAAGATAAGTGTAAGGGAGATCCAAATTTGTTTATAAGAATGAAATTGAGCATGAACCACAACAATATTAAATGGACATGTGTATTAGTATTTGTTAGAGTCAAATGCTTGTATCGAGTCGTAATGATGTTTTGCAGGATTTTCCAGGAAGTAGGACGAAGTTTTTCCAGAAATTTTCCGGAAACTTAACATAAGAATTTCTGCAGGTCACTTCTGACGGCGTCACGAGTTTACTCTTGACGGCGTCACGTGTAAAAATCCGGAAATTTTACCAGTTTTGTTTTTCTAACGGAGTCTTATGGTTTTTGTGAATTATTAAGTTTTATAATCTCCAGGAAATCTGCAAACATTCATTCCACAAGCATTATATCTTTAATTGTTTTATTTTTATTCCTAAGTTTGGAATTACATCTAATTGTGAGTTATCTTTGTTCGGCTTGATGCTTTGGGTTTTTGTAGTTGTTTTGTCAGGATTTACAGGTTATGTTCGACAAGGAGATGATTTATATTCTGGAAGGGAAGCTTTGATTGTTCATTTTCTTGGAGGAAGATCTAATCTGGCCAACCTATAATCCATACCGAGCGAATCAGGGGAGTATTTGATTTCATTCTCTTTACTTTTTCACTTTTACATTCTTTACTTGAACATTGGGGACAATGTTCATCTTAAGTGTAAGGGGAGGGTAAAAAGATGATACCTTACATATGCACTTTCGCTTGAGTTTGTTTTGTTTGATATTAGATGTGTAATAAAACTATGAGAAATACTTGTTAGTGCAATTTTAGCGCCAAATTTAAATTTTTTTACAACATTTAGGAGTGAAACTTTAGCCATAGCAAGCGTCTCATGGATAGGAGATTGTATGACTAGCACATAACCGTATATTCAGAAAAATTTTCCACCCAAAAATGTAAGGTTCGCCTTTAGATTTGATAGGGAAATCATTTACTATTAGTGCTTATGAGTGTACCGGTAGCATTTAGATTCTAGAACTTGCGTTAGTGATGCATCCCGAGACCGCTAGTGAGACTACATTCGTGTGGTAGGATTTACTACATGATAAGAGGCATTAGGATCACCCTTGTGTTAAACCCGTATTACAATTACTTGACCATTTAAGTCATATTACTTGGCTAGTTAAGTCAACTAATTTTTCCCACACCCTTAGCGTTGTACTCATTTTTAGTACACGAAACCCCTAGTACACCCCTTCGAGCCTATCTTTTCGTTTCTAACTTTAAGCATTTTACTTAAAGGAAGAATTTGTTACACCCCACTTAAATGTACAACCAAATCGCCTTAGCCTTCCGTGTATGCGCTCATTTTTAGTGCATTATTGTTATTTGTTAAACCCTAAGTTAACTTTCTAATTGATTACATAGTTGCTAAGTCGAGTCATATCCTTGTACATATTGTTTTGGGACGATTGGGACTCATGGGTAAGTACTTATTTATGGAGTAATGGGGAAGAACATCATTTATTACCCCCATATGTACGTTAATCTTAAAAGTGCTCCAAGTGTTTTGATTTTCTTAATTCGAGTCATTAGAATAGTTTAATGTAAAGTATGTAAAGATTCAAGTGTAAGGGGAATTCTCATCCCATATGATGTATTATTTTGGATGGTAGGGTAAGAGTGTATGCAAAAAAAAAAAAAAAAAAAAAAAAAAAAAACGAAAAAATAACAAGAGAAAAAGAAAAAAAAAAAAAAAAAAAAAAAGAGAAAAAAAAAACATACGGACTACCATCCCGTTTCATTCTATGTTCATTTTATGTTTTTGTTATTTTCCATTTATTAGCTTAAGTCGAGTCTAGTCTTGGCTTAGCAACGCCATATTGTACATGTAATTAACCAAGATTGTTAACTCGCCACCAGTAAAACTTCCTTTATCCAACAAAACCGTGTAATTCATATCCCTATACCTAACGTTACAACCCTTTAAAAGACCTCTTTGATAGTTTATCCTAGGTGCTTACGCCATGTGGTGGAGGTTTGATCCTTTCCCAAGCCTATGGTAATCTATTTTGCTATGACAGGTAGTGAGAGATATCTTCCATTTCCATAATGTTATATTACTTTATTACACCCGAGAGATGTGAGTATCTAAACACTATTTGTGAGGTGCTAGTGTATGACCTCCGTGCTTGTCTATTGGTCTTTAGTGGAACGATTAATTGTTGTAATTACTTTTATATTAGTGTTAAATGACCCCTAACTTGTCTTTTGAGTAGAATAAAAGCGCATTTGCTTGAGGACAAGCAAATCTCAAGTGTAAGGGTATATGATGAGGCGAAAAAGGATCCGTTTTTAGGGGGTCATTTAAGCCCGAATCTGACTTTATTTGATCAAATATTGCCCTAAATCATTCCTTTTGTGATTTTAGGTACTTGGAGAGTGAATTCTGGAAAAGAAGCCATTTTGGACGTTTTTGGAGCATAAAAGTGAAGAAAACGGCAAAGTCTCAAATTTCTATGCTGGGAACAGTGCATGAAGGCGTCAAGAGTTTCTCTTGACGGCGTCAAAGTCCCAAGAATAAAATACCGTAGTTGATGACGGCGTCACCAAGGCCGTCACGTGTAAACTTGTCAAAACTTGCGCGCGGAGTAGCTGATATTGTTTTGATCATAACTTTTGCATACGAACTCGGATTTAGGTGATTCAAAAGCCCATGCGAAGAGGACGAAGAGATCTACAATTTTGTGAAAAAGTGGTCTTGACGGCGTCAAGAGTAACGGGCTGACGCCATCAAGAAGGGCCGACAGAAAACATGCCTATAAATATAACTTCATAACTTCACTTTTTGTAAGCCCTAAACCCTAAGGTCGATTCCTGGGTTTAGGTGGGTGTTTTTCCAGCAACTTAGAGGGTTTAAATCACTCCATAAACATCATGTATTGGTTTGATGATTCTATCTCAACTATGTCTTTCATTATTCTTGTTGATTGTCCTTCTTTGATTATGATTTGCTAATTCACCTTGTGTATACTTATGATTATGTGAAACTTGTATATAATTGATTAGATCTCATTGATTTCTTGTTGATGTTGTGTCTATCTCCATCAATTAAGGTGTAACAACTTCAATAGATCTAGTTGGTTTAGTTTATAATCCTTGTTTCCTATTGATTCTTGTTTTGATTGAATGATTTATATGTTAGGCTTAAGAAAACTGGCAGATCTCCAAATGGTAACATGCTTGAACGTCTTAAGAAACATGAACCGAGGCGTACTAGGTCTTTATTGGTTGTATTTAATGCATGAGCCACTGTTTACAATCCCTATAGTTGTGCTGGGCATGGTGTAGGAGGAGATAAGAGCTCATAGAATTGGGGAGTTATGTATGCCACCCCATGAATGGTATTAAGGAATACAACCCGTCAATTAAAACAAGGTTACAATTCAATAGGTAGGATTGGATAGCTAGCAAGGAGTAACATATCATGGGTAGACATGCTTCACTTATCTTGTAGAACCCTAGTTTACTTTTCTTGTTAATTAGTTTAATTAGTAGCTTTTGGGTTAGTTGATTAGCAACTAATTCCGCCCATTCTCCCAATACCCGAAATTTTTACTTGTTTTTCATAAAATACAAAAAGAATCATCCTTCACCTTTAGACCTAGTTAGATTAATTTCAATCCTAACGACACTATTCCTAGCTGAACGATCAATCCCCCGGTACTTGTCACTATACTATACTACAACGATCAGGTACACTGCTTGGTGGGGGTTGTAAGCTTCTCGAGATCCCTCGAGAGGTAAAGCCTGTTGCGATTCCCACGCATCAGTGATCCAGTTTCTGATCCTAAGTTATATCGCAGTCTTGCAAGTTCTCTTCAGTATCTCACCTTCACTAGACCTGATATTACATATGCTGTGCAGCATGTTTGTCTATATATGCATGATCCTCGAGTTCCTCATTTCAATGCTCTCAAGCAGATTTTACGGTATGTTCAGGGGACTCTGGATTATGGTTTACAGTTATTTTCTTCTACTATTGAGTCCTTGGTTGCTTATTCGGATGCTGATTGGGCGGGTTGCCCTACTACCAGACGATCTACATCAGGTTATTGTGTTTTTCTTGGCAACAACTTGCTCTCCTGGTCCTCTAAGCGTCAGCCTACGCTTTCTCGTTCCAGTGCTGAGGCTGAGTATCGTGGTGTTGCCAATGCTGTTACTGAGACATGTTGGCTTCGGAATTTACTTCGTGAGCTTCATACACCTTTGTCCTATGCTACTATTTGTTTATTGTGATAATGTGAGTGCCGTGTACTTGTCCTCTAATACCGTTCAGCATCAGCGGACGAAGCACATTGAGATTGATATTCATTTTGTTCGTGAATTGGTTGCTACTGGTCAAGTTCGAGTTCTACATGTTCCTTCTCGGTTTCAGTATGCTGATATTTTTACCAAGGGTTTACCGTCTGCCTTGTTTGCTGAGTTTCGTGACAGCTTGAGTGTTCGGTCTCCTCCCGCTCAAACTGCGGGGGAGTGTTAGATGATTAGTATTGGGTATTTAGGCCCGTTGGCCCATATTGTATCTTATTTATTCATTCACATGTACCAAACTTATTCATTCAATACATACGGTTCTATTATTCTACAATATCCAATCTTTAGTTTTTTTTTCCATCGTGTTTTTTTATTTTCATTATTCACATCACGTATCTCTTTACTTCATAATGTAACACCCTAATATCATCTATCCTTCATCGTATATACTAGAGGTTATATCCAATACATACTACAGGTCCATCTCCTTTGCATACACTCTTATCAACATGGTTACAAATGTGTTCAAGTTATGCATGATGAAGACTTTGAAGATTTGCCCGTGCTTCTGCTTGCTACAAGAAGATTTGTTTTATTGTTGAAGAAATAAATTAAAGTTGTTTTATTGTTTGTTTATTAGTAGATTGTTCGTACGGCTTTATTACCAGTCTACTAAAGTTGATTGTTGGTATCAGCCCTTAAAGCCGACCGTTGGTACGTGTTTTTTACCAGTCGACTTAGCCGACCGTTGGTACCAGTCGACTAAATTCGACTGTTGGTACAGTTTTGTTACGAGTCAACTAAAGTTATGCTTTTATTATGTTAATGTTTTTTCTTCTTTTCTTTTCTAGTTTAATACTCCACTTTCACGATTTCGCCGGTCGAACTACGAGGAAGTATTAGATGATAGATGGTTCAAGCCCGTTTGTGAGTTTAGGGTCTGTTAGGGGTTTCATTATGTCTGTTGCATTATCTATATATTGTGTTGGAATAATACATCATACTCACGGGGTTTTAACGTTCTAACAAGATCAAGCTCGTGCTACCATCCTAACAACGTTGCAACATGCATGCTCTAACTTTTCATTGGTTATAAAATACGTCAACCTTTATTTAATTGATCGTAAAACTAAAGCATTAAAGCACATAACACAAAACTAATATATTATGGATACCTCGTTCTTTCCCTATTCGTGATCAGTTTGATTTCTCAGAAAACGTGATTTTACAGGCAATTCAAGCACTTTTTTTTTTCTTTCACCTGAACATAAACCATATGAGATAAACAGATGGCATCAATTAAGAATTCACCATGAAGACTAGCTATATAAATAACTTCTATAAAATATCAATCAATCATTGATTAAAAAAAAAACTCTATATATTCAATGCTTACTGACATTGGACTATTACACTGACTAGCTTAATTATATGTTTTGAGGCCTTAACACTACCCGTCCTAAACAACGCTTTCCATGTGTCCAACTAATTAATACTCGTACTAAAGGTTCAACTAGCATTGAATCCGTAACATGGATGAATTACTATTCTTTATTGGGAAATTGGAAAAAAAAAGCATCGTACTTGTCACTTATTGTCATCGTATGTAGCGTACTTTTTTTTTTTGATTGTAGCACTAACTTTTCAAATCCGTGTCATTGTGTGTACTGGTGACCTGTTTGACCTGTGGAGCAGGTTGAGTTAATGATCGTTTGTTTTATTATTGCAGCGTTAGTCCTTTATTATTGCAACGTTAGTCCTTTGCACGTTTTCGTTCGTTTTCGCACGTTTTCGTCCGTTTTTGTCCGTATTACACGTTTTCGTTCGTTTTTACACGTTTTCGCATGTTCTTGTCCGTATTTACACATTTTCATTCGTTTTCGACCGTTTTTACACGTTTTCGTCCGTTTTTTCCAAAAAAAATAAGAAAATAAAAAAAAATCAAAAAAATTCAAAATTTTTTTTAAGACATTTTAAAAAAATGTAAAAACTATTTTTTCGAAAAACAAAAATTAAAAAATAAAAAAATTTTGAAAAAAAATAATTATTTATTTTTTGAAAAAAAAATAATTTTTTATTTCTCGAAATTAAAAAAATTTTGAAAAAAAAATTAGAAAAAAAAATTAAAATAATTTTTTGTTTTCGAAAAAAAAAAATATTTTTCGAAAAAGAAAATAATTTTTTTTTTTGAAAAAAAGAATTAAAATTTTTTTTTGAAAAAAACAATTAAAATAATTTTTTATTTTTCGAAAAAAAAATTATAAAAATTTTGGATAAAAAAATTTTGAAAAAAAATCAAAATAATTTTTTATTTTTCGAAAAGAAAATAATTTTTTTTTTATTTTTCGAAAAAAAAATTAAAAAAATTTTGAAATCGAAAAATAAAAAAAAATTTAATTTTTTTTTCAAAATTTTTTAATTTTTTTTTCGATAAATAAAAAAAATTTAATTTTTTTTCTAAAAATATTTTTTTTTTTCAAAAAATAAAAAATTATTTTAATTTTTTTTCAAGAATTTTTTTTCAAAATTTTATATTTTCGAGAAATAATTTTTTTTTCGAAAAATAAAAAATTAATTTTTTCAAAATATTTTTATTTTTTAATTTTTGTTTTTCGAAAAAATATTTTTTACATTTCTTTAAAATGTGTTAAATTTTTTTTTGATTTTTTTTTGATTTTCTTATTTATTTTGTACAAAACGGACAAAAACGTGTAAAAACGGTCGAAAACGAATGAAAATGTGTAAATACGGACAAAAACGTGCGAAAACGAACGAAAACGTGAAAGAACGGACGAAAACGTGTAAAAACGGTCGAAAACGAACGAAAACGTGTAAATACAGACAAAAACGTGCGAATACAGACGAAAACGTGAAAAAACAGACGAAAATGTGTAAAAACGGTCGAAGACGTGTAAATACGGATAAAAACGTGCGAAAACAGGCGAAAACGTGTAAAAACGAACGAAAACGTGTAAATACGGACTAAAACGTACGAAAACGTGCGAAAACGAACGAAAACGTGTAAAGGACTAACGTTGCAATAATAAAGGACTAACGCTGCAACAATAAAACAAACAATCGTTAACTCAACCTGCTGCAACATGTCAAGCAAGTAACTGGTAACACGGATTTGAAAAGTTAGTGCTACAATAAAAAAATAAAAAAAAATACGCTACATACAATGACAAAAAGTGGCAAGTATGAAGCCTTTTTTTGCCAATTTCCCTTCGTTATTAGGCGTTTCATCAAGCACTACAAGCAACAAAGTTAATGGTGATTAATAACATACAAATGATAATCCGCTAAACCTATACTTTCTGAACTCACATTATCAATCAAACTCAACAAATAAAAAATCAAATTAGTAGATGCAGTAAATCATATCTTCAACGAATTTACTGCCAATGAGTAATGTGATATCTTCAAAACTAAATAAAAAGATGCAGTAAATCAGTAGATGCTGTTGTTTTATTTAACACTTTTTGAGAGTTACATTTGATTACTGTATGGATTAGAAAGGGTTGGCAAGCTCCATATTTCTGCACTTCTTTTAGACTTTTTTGGCACAACGTATCATTAGTGGTTTTGGAAATTTATTTTAAAGTTTTATGGTCCCAATTAGAAGAAAGTACTTTGGAAGAAAAATATGACACCGCCTAAATTTCTCAATTAAAACAATCTTGTGGAATAATGACACCACCTAAAATTTAATTTCCAAGAATTGAAATTGTTGGATATATATGAGACGTTACTCTCACAAAATATTTCGACAAAGTATATAAAAAACTTCTCTAATAGGAAATAAATGTCACGTAAAAATTCTTTATTTTAAAACTTTTAAATATGAGGAGTGATATGATCACATAAAAATTTTCACAAAGAAGTCCCACAAACTGATGTGGCGGCGTGTCATTGGTGAGTTTCTCTCCTCTCTCTCTCTCTCATTGAACCAATCATACTCCGCCACATCAGTTTGTGGGACTTCTTTGTGGAAATTTTTATCCTTTTTAAATATTTGTAGGCACTACTGGTACTTTTGACTACCAATACATTTTCTCTTTTATAGACCAATTGTGTGGCCATGTAGATGTGAACTATTGGAAAAACATGCTAGTCAACTATTGTATGTGATTCACATGTTACTTGACTTATAGAAGTAAATCTTCACTTTTCTTCACCACAAAAAACGTGTCTAAAAAATCTTCAAATTATTCTTTTCTCATGCATGCATAACGACGCTTGTCTCCCATCCTTTTCTTTTTCATTTGCTGCAAAACACATTAGTTTATAGAAATTAACTAATGAGAAAAGGGTAGCTCAAGTATAAATATAGACATACGAGCCTTCACTTTATAGACAAAAACATGCAAAAGCAAGCAATGGCTTCTTCAGACTTCTTATTTTTATATCTAGCTCTACTACTCGTTGCTCTCTCAATTGTACCAAACTTTACTTCTGCTTCTTTGGAGGAAGCAAATGCTCTTCAAAAATGGAAAGCAACCCTTAAAATCCCAAACAACTCCCAAATTGTATCTTCCTGGACACCCCTTCCAACGAATACTAGTGCACCTGCTTCGTGCCCTTCTTGGTTTGGAATTGCTTGCAACGCTGATGGGAACATTAACATGTTGAACCTCTCGATGTCTGAGTTAAAAGGTACGCTTCACGAGTTCCCGTTCTCTATTCTAGGCAACCTTACCCATTTTGATCTTAGTGTAAACAGCTTCTTTGGTCCCATTCCGCTAGAAATCGGACTCCTGTCCAAACTTATCTATCTTAAATTTTCAACCAATCAGTTTTCTGGTGTAATTCCACCTAGCATTGGTAAACTAAGCCAGTTAACCGTTTTGAAACTTTACGAAAACAATTTAACTGGTTCAATTCCATCATCGTTGGGTGATTTGAAGTCTTTGAATACCCTTTATCTGCACACAAATCAACTCTCTGGACCCATGCCAATTGAATTAGGGAATATGAAGTCTCTCACTAACTTAGACTTGTGCGATAATCAACTCAATGGTTCAATCCCTTCGTCGTTGGGTGACTTGACGTCTTTGAATATCCTTTATTTGTGGGAAAATCAACTCTCCGGACCCATTCCAGTTGAATTAGGGAATTTGAAATCTCTCACTGATTTAGAATTGAACGAAAATCAACTCAATGGTTCAATCCCTTCATCGATGGGTGATTTGAAGTCTTTGAGTACCCTTTATCTGCACACAAATCAACTCTCTGGGCCCATTCCAATTGAATTAGGGAATATGAAGTCTGTCACTGACTTAGAATTGTGCGATAATCAACTCAATGGTTCAATCCCTTCGTCGTTGGGTGACTTGACGTCTTTGAATATCCTTTATTTGTGGAGAAATCAACTCTCCGGACCCATTCCAGTTGAATTAGGGAATTTGAAATCTCTCACTGAATTAGAATTGAACGAAAATCAACTCAATGGTTCAATCCCTTCATCGTTGGGTGATTTGAAGTCTTTGAGTACCCTTTATTTGCACACAAATCAACTCTCTGGGCCCATTCCAATTGAATTAGGGAATATGAAGTCTCTCACTGACTTAGAATTGTGCGATAATCAACTCAATGGTTCAATCCCTTCATCGTTGGGTGACTTGACGTCTTTGAATATCCTTCGTTTGTGGGGAAATCAACTCTCTGGACCCATTCCAATTGAATTAGGGAATATGAAGTCTCTCACTGACTTAGAATTGGGCGATAATCAACTCAATGGTTCAATCCCTTCATCGTTGGGTGACTTGACGTCTTTGAATATCCTTCGTTTGTGGGGAAATAAACTCTCCGGACCCATTAAAATTGAATTAGGGAATGTGAAGTCTCTCACATATTTAGATTTGAGCAATAATCAACTATCTGGGCCCATTCCTACTGAATTAGGGAATATGAAGTCTCTCACTAAATTAAGTTTGGGGGAAAATCAACTTAATGGCTCAATTCCAAAGGAGTTTGGAGAGATGAAAAGTTTGTTAAATTTAAACTTGAGCGATAACAACCTTTCAGGTGTTATACCACACGAGCTTGGATCATTGCATGGCCTCCTTACTCTTGACCTTTCCAAAAATAGGTTTAACGGGTCATTACAAAGATATATTGGTGATTGGGTACAAATCAGTCACATATATCTTAGTAATAACAAGCTCAGCGGAACGATCCCACCAGAAATCAGTAAATTAAGGCAACTCAATGTTCTTGATTTATCTTGGAATTCACTCACACAAGAGATACCATCGGAAATTGGAAATTTAGAAAGTCTGGTGATGATGAATCTTTCTCACAATAAGCTATCTGGATCAATTCCTAACGCTTTCAGTAACTTGCCAGGAAGGATTGATCTTGACCTGTCTTACAATGAGCTCACAGGTCTGGTTCCTCCATATGCTGTCTTTCTAAATGTGTCTGGAGATACATTACAAGGAAATGATGGTCTGTGTGGAAATGTTACAGGTTTGAAACTTTGTGAAAGTAAAAATAATCATTTTCATCATAAGCTCATCCTTGTAACTGTGATCCCACTTTTTGCGGCTCTTTTACTTGGTGTATTCATGTGTGGCCTCATTGCTTATCAACGTAGAAAGAGAACTTCTCCCCATAAACCATCAGGCAAAGAAGGCAGCAATTTTTTCTCAATAACGAGTTTTGATGGACATGGGATGTATGATGAAATCATCAAGGCAACAAACGATTTTGATGATGCATATTGTATTGGGATTGGAGGATATGGTACTGTGTATAAAGCTGTGTTAGAACCCAACAATTTAGTAGCTGTGAAGAAACTTCATTCATCATCTGAGAGTGACGATCATATAGGCTTCCTAAATGAGGTACGAGCATTAACAAACATAAGGCACAGAAACATAGTTAAACTCTATGGATACTGCTCCCATGCTCGTCACTCATTTTTGATTTACAAATATCTTGAAAAGGGAAGTCTAAAATCACTCTTAAGTAGCGATATCACAGCAAAGGAAATGGATTGGCTGAAACGGGTAAGAATTGTTAGGGCTGTAGCGAATGCTTTGGCATATATGCACCATGATTGCACACCACCTATAATTCATAGAGACATTTCTGGAGCTAATATCCTTCTCGATTCTAATTATGAGGCACATATCTCGGATTTTGGAACAGCAAAGCTTCTAAAGCTGGATTCATCGAATTGGACTGCGGTTGTAGGCACCTATGGCTATATTGCACCAGGTAACTATACGTACTTTATTCTCGAGTTTCAGATTTACCTATATTACATTTATTCATGATCTGAAATAAGAATTTATTTATTTATGTTAATGTAGAGCTTGCATATACGATGGTGGCGACAGAGAAATGCGATGTGTATAGTTTTGGAGTTGTTGCACTAGAAGTGATTATGGGAAAGCATCCTGGAGAACTTATATCATGTCTACAAACATTGTCTACTGATGATCTATTGCTAGCCAATGTAGGAGATAGGCGGATTCCGCCACCATATTCTCTAGTTGAGAAACTAGCTCATTCAATTTTGAATGTCTCACGGGCATGTTTGAACTACAACCCACAGGAAAGGCCAACAATGCGCCAAGTCAAAGATTTATTGTCAGTGGATGATCGACTTTGGATGAAGATGCGTGTATCAGTAACTTAATGCTTGATCGATTTTGTATGATGTCTAGTCATAAGTCATAAAGTTTAAGAAACTTTTTATGTTTTTTTGTTGTAAACTTAATGCTAGCTTGATTGATTTTGTATGATGTCTAGTCAGAAAATAATTTATATCAATGGAGATTGCTACCTTTCTAGACTAATATAGTTACGTGTATTATGAATCTTTTTGGTAATTTCTTTAAACTATTCCAGTTTTGCAATTAAAAATTTACCAATGGGAAATTTGTATATCAGTTAAAATTTATTCTTACTCATATCAAGAAATATGGAGTAGTAAACAGTGAGTGCACACAAAAGATATTCAAAGATGTCAAATCACCCAACAATGGAAGTCTGTTAATTTGTAAAAAAAGATAGCATAGACTGGAGGAGAAAATTAGCTAAATGAAATCTGTCAAAAAAGAAAACCGTGGAACTCTGTTAATTTGTCAAAAATTTGATATGATCTTAACCAGAAATCACTTAAGAAGTGAGGTTTAGATCCGTAAAACAACTAGGAATTCAAGATATTAAGAATTGAATTCGAAATTGGATTACAATGGGATAATTTGTTACAAATGAAACAATTGAACGTGAGACAGTTACAAAGAAAAAGTAAAGTGTTTACAATGGGAAAATCTGTTTTGTTCTGATCTTGCTGTTCTCTTGACTTTTGCTGACACATATCAATCCATCTAAGCATTCAAATCAACTTGAGGCAACCTTTCTTCGGACTTTTAACACAGTATGTTGTAGCAAGCCAAACACCCCAAAAAACAATAACCCTTTTCCTTAAGCCAAACCCCCATTTCACCCTTTGTGAATACCCATTTCATAACCCAACTACACGATCCATGATAAAATCTAACAGCTGAAGTCCTTCCCGAGCGTGAAGGACTTAAGTCACCCATTTTTCAAACAACTCTGTTGCGAATCCCTCTGCCGTCGACCAACTTATTAGGTGATCTGATGCCAAAAACACGATAAGCTGAGTCAAAATGTAGAGACTAATATGTTTTGCAGCATCATACTTTCCTAACCGAGCTAAAGCGAGCCACACTTCCACCTGTAATGGGCAATACTTCACAGCTCTCTGAAGCAAAAGCTTTGCATCCTCTTCATTATCAAATTTCACAACTGCTTCCCATAGCCTTAAATAATCATGTATATGTTCAAGACCTTTTCTTAGTACTTCGCTTTTAATCACATCTCCATGTTCCAATGTCGCAGCCCTTTCCGTAAGCCAAACAGCAGCAAAATTGCCATCTGTTGGAATTATAATATCATGACATGCATATAAATAAACCAAACACATCAAGTAAGCAAGTGCGGAAGCGTTATAACAAGATCATATAACATGTAATTAATTAATCAATAATAAATAGTAAACATACCTTTGTGATTCTAGCCCGAACAAGTATCAATATGCAATCTTCAAATTAAGAACCCTAATTAGGGTTTATGTGGATTATAAGAATTACCCCTTACCTCTTTTGTAATTCAATCCAAGAATCAAACAAAAGTATGTTTGAATCACGTTCTTGTACACACGTACAAAAACAAGTTAAAGTAATGCTAGTTTTTAGAACACAAAATTAAACCAAAACCTTTTGTTTAATAAAGAAAATCGATCAACCCTTTAAGGGTGTTTGTTTGATCAATTACAAGAAAACAAGTTTAGGGTTTGTGTGTGTGCACAAGAGATACAAACAATGAATCTCTAACCTTGTTTATATAGTATAGTTTACTTGGAGCTCAAGTTAGATGAGGAATGGGTTTCCCCATCCCCCACCGATCGGCCATAAGCCCAAATAGGGCTTCCGGATCTTTCTTGACTTGCCAATAAATCATACACATTACTTTCCTTCTATTCGTCTAATGATCATTAGTCATTTATCTTAAATACTAAATAATCATTATATATTTGTGTAATAAATAATTAAATATAAACTTTTACATTTAATTATTAAACTTTAACTCTCATACGTAAAGTGTGCAATCCCGTGATCTCGAGTTCGATCCTAACATACGACTACTAAAATAATGTCCATAATCTAACAGCTCCCACTTGGACATATTTTAATAGTGGAATCACATCGGTTAGCGTCTAGCAACATTTCGATGCCTCTAGTACGATCTCGAGTAAGGCTCCTAGAAAAACCTTTTAATGATTTCTCATTATTATTATCCTTTTATTTCTAATACCACGTTAATAACGATATGGATTAAATTCATTCCTTAATTAACCATTCTGTTTCTCGTTGATTGTGATTGATCAAGATTACCAAATCTTCTGAACATATTCAGGGGAAATCTTGGGTGCGGCCGCACATGCATCTTACCAACCCTACGAGGGGCCCAACAGTATTAAACTCCAAAATTAATTTGAAGGAACAAATTCTATCTTGAATACAAGCAAAACCCACAAACTTTGTAACACTTTCGAAAACAACCCTTATGACTACCAGTTACGTATAGCGTTAAGTTGTTCCACAAAAATGTACTACATTCATGACACTTATCTTGCATCTCAAGTCTGAGGATAACTTCTCATGATTTACTTAATAACAAAATCCATAAGGTAACATCATGTTGTTGGGATAAGTCCTATATTCGATATCATTGAATATCATCTGAAATGGCATGACTACGCATCAATATACTTTAAGTATATTATACCAACCTTCATATTTGTCTTGATTTAATAATATTCCCATATTATTAACTGACAATAAACAATTTAGAATAACATTTATTCATGGATTAAACATGCAAATATAGGATACAATATATTATAAAATAAACATACCATGTATTTAAATTTATTATAATAATTGTTTAACATCCCTTATCCAAATATTAAATAGATCAATGCATGATAACTCTTGTTGATGAATTATGTCTCAAGTAATGACATCCACACTTGTTGACAAGACATAAACCATCCAACTTTGATCTATTGGAATTTTAAGAATACTTATTTCAAGAATTCAACTATTGAAGTTCTTGTATGTGCATACTCAACTATTTTGATAATGCCATATTTCATAAAATGTGAGACATCCTTAACCACCAATTTATGATAATCAAACTTCCAAACATTTTAAAGTTTGAAGTATTCTTATTCTCTTAATGTATAATGCAACTTATGCTTTTAGGAAGCACAACTAGTTCATATAGCCAAGGATGAAATCCTTTCCATAACTAGTATTGATTGTCATCTCAATTTCATTAGCATCATTGTATGCAAACAACAATATGCTATTAAAACTTCCCGTAAACATTAATATCTATTGTGTAATGTTTGATGCCCTTCAAACTTTCAAGTTTGTTGGCTATGACAATTTTCACAACAATTGAAAAATTGTTCATCTATAGAATTTGGAAGCTGTTCTAGATTTAGGATGTGATTCTATAATCAAACATATTCTTTTAGAATATTACACAAGTTATCTAATAACTTTTTAATTAGATATTAATATTGCCAAATCATCTTGTAATCAAGAATGATACAACAAAACATGATGTTCATGAAAAATCTTTGAGTCATACTTAGATTTTATTCATGCTATACATTTCCATTTAGACTTTCTAAATAATATATCATGTTATATTATATTCATTTACCGCACATGTTTCAACAATAAACATTCATTCCAAGGTTGTATGTCTTATTTTCTAAATCTTTAAAGTTTCATTCCAAACTAAGACTTAACTTTTAACTTACATGGAATGTTACCTTTTATATGTTCTACAACATATATGATTCAAGAAATTAAACATAATACTCCCGCTAACTTTTAGGAATACTTAGAAATTATCTTATTTCAATTATAAATCAAAACATGAATTTAATAATTAAACATAAGAGTAATCTTCTAGATGCATGCATTTATCCATCCATGGATTATTGCACTTTTTTTTTTGGGTAAAAGGTCAAAAGACCCGGTAAATATATTACTCCAAAAAACATTTAAGTACAACGGATATGAGTGAATCCCATATCTCAGCCCGTTACATAGGCGAAAAGCTTACATAACAAGATACTTCCTATTTTCTAGACAAGAAAACAAACCACTACCACATCATATAGAAAGACTCAAACAAAAATATAAACTACTTCCTACGACCTTGGAGATTAAAGCCATAAATGGCATTAAGAGCATCCAATTCCCCTGGAAGATCATAAATTTGCTTCGAGTAATCATCATAGTCATCAAACTCATCTTCATGCTCATGACCACCACCAAAAAGATTTGAAGATTCGTCGAACGTGTTAAGAACCTCCTCCTCGTCACTATCAGAAACCACAACATTACCCACCTTGGAAAATGGGTTAGCCCTCTTAGTGACAGAGGCAGACGGAACAGGATGACCATCATTATCCACAAGAGTACCTTTCCCATCGATAAGAGGCTTTTCAAACTTACTAATTTTCTCAACTAAAGGAGTAGAACCAACTTCCTTAGTTCCCATTGAATCACTCACAAGCGGTTCTTGTGATGTAGCACCAGTCTTAGCCGACTCATCCACATTAACTTCCATTGAACTGCCAGTATCCACATCCATGCAGGTGTCATAAGTAGGAATACCAAACGTATCCGTATCATCCATATTAAGCGCATCAAATTGGTTAGATGTAGAGATCGTTGTTCCACTCGTACTAGCCACATCAGAAGTCTTCTTCTTACCATCATTAACTTTCTTGGGCACAGTAGGAGTCTTCTTTGGCTGATATTCAAAATGCTTACCCACAACAGGTTTAGTAAAACCTCCGCGACCCGTATTCGAGGCAGCTTGCTTACCCTTCTTCTTATTGTTAATAGTCTTAAAACCATCATTAACAGTCTTAGAAGGTTGAGCAGTCGGTATCACACCCTTAGGACAATCCACCAAAACATGTCCAAACACCCTGCATTTATCACAGCGAGGCGGTTTCCACTCATATTCCACACGGATCTTCTCAATAGTCGCACCCGAACCGTCAAGTAAAGGAATCTCAACAGTAAGGCTGTCCCTAAGAACCTCATCTGACTTCACTTCAATCATACATCTAGCAAAACTACTCCTACCCCAAGATTCTTTGCACATCTGACTAGTAAAGGCATCCAATCTCTTGGGAGTCCCAATCAAAGTAGCAAGCAAACTAAGACCATCATCAGAAAACATCTCTAAAGGAACATCATGAAATTTAACCCACACCGGAATATGAGTTAAATCCTCTTTCAACAAATTGGTATTCAAAGTCCAAGGTTTAAGAATAATAGGAACATTACGGATCAACCATGGACCATTATCAAGCACATCATCAACACCTTTCTTCGAAGTAAACATGAAGAAGAAGAACCCCTTAGCGTTCATCATTACCTTTTGTAACCCATACTTAGCCCACGCATTGCGAACAAAATAATCCACAACAGGAAAAGCAAGACGATGACCAAGAAAATATCCATAGAGTGTATGCTCAAACCTCATGTTCACCTCTTCCACTACTTTCATTGGGACTGAAAGGTCAATATTATCCTTCTTATAGCTGCATTCTAATCTCCGAAAATTAGACACGTTCTTATGAGATTCGTTAGAAGCAACACCCGCATAAGAAACTGACTTCACTCCATTACCACTAGTAGAATCAACCTTGGGTGCATTAGGAGGAGGCCCACTACCACTCGACTTGTTCAACTCAGAAGATGAAGCCATATTGGCAATATTACTGTCAATTATAGACATTGCTTCATCAAACTTCTTATTCGCATTAGCAATTAATAGCTCCACATTAGGTTGTATTGAACTATGAGAGGACTGCTCCAAATCATCCAAAACAACCTTATCGTTACCCTTGTTCACATTAACATCCACCACATCAACATCAACCATTGGAACACTAGCATCCTTCTTATCAAGCTTAGGACTCAAAAAACCCCTCTCCATCACCCACCACCACGTACACAACGCAACAAATAATCAACCAGCAGCAATCATGTAATACGAAAAAATAAGAGAAAACCCTAATCTAAGCGATTAGGGTTTAAAGCAATAGAAACCAAATCACTAACCTCCCGCCATATGAAGATCGATTAGTAAAGGATTAGAGTTAAAAAATCGATCGATCAAGTAAAAAACCAACTCAGACCCTCTCGAAACCCTAAAGAACCCTAAGTTATGATCCAAGCAATCGAAGTAGATTGATTGGTGTGATAAATTGTAGACCGATCGACTGTAAACCTAACCAGAGGGAGAGGCTTAGGATCGATTAGAAATCAATAGGAACGATTTAGGGTTGTATGGGAATCGTAGATCGCCAAAATCGCCAAAGGGTTTAGGGGTTTTTTGAATAGATTATTGCACTTTGTACACTTCTAAAGATTTATTTGAATTCATAAACTCCTCTTGATTACTTATCGTCCTCGCTCAAGTAATCACTAAAGAAAGAGTTTTGATATTCTATTGTCAATTTCATAAATATGACAATCATAATCTTTATATATTTAATGTATTTAGAAAAGAATATTTAATCACAGTTAATCGCTTAAGTGTGATTAATAATCTTGTCATAAAACATGCATTAAATACGTGCACAATATTGTCCATATGATTTCTATACAAAGATTTAAACCACAAGGGTTACCTTATCTTTGAAGAAACTCGTCTTCATTTTATAGTCTAACTATTAAGATAAACCAAGTTTCTAAAATTGATTATCTTTATGGACAACATCTTAATCATTCATATCATGTATACTTTACCCAATTTCATATTTGGTAATGTATCATAATGATTATCAGGTTTACAATAATCCTGTAAATCATAGCCCTCAGCATATTAATCAAATATCTGAGATATATTACTATTCTATGAATGATAATTCCATCATCTTGAGATTTAACATTTAAATGTCAAACTTTATTATCATCTTGAGATTTAACATTCAAATGTCAAACTTCTTCATGATATTTACTAGTGTATTTTAGAAAATTATGTATCTTGTAATTTTATCTTTTAAAGATCAAAACTCCCACTTGCTTTTAGTAATATAAAGACTATCTTTAAATACTTAGCAAATAAAGCAACAATCCAATGTTCTCTTTTGGATATTACAAATACATATTGACAGTTCCTGACTTAACTTTGTTAATAACCTCTTCATAAGCAGTTAAACAAATTTAGAACTTCAATTTAAGACTTAATGTAATTCATCACATTCCATCATATGATGATGTCTTATTAATCTTCTAGGTTGGAGTTTTATTAAATATGTCCAAGTCATACTCAATATTCTAACCTTGATAACTTTTGGAAGAAAAGAAGTCATAGTTATCTTTAATCAAACAATATAACAAGAATTTGATTTTCCTAACTGAACATACCATAACCATTTGGTATTTCATTAAGATTAATATTGTAAGACAATCTAACAATATTTAAGATAACCATATTCGTTTTGACTTGTCTATTTACCAACTAATTCATTATAATGGTATAATAGTATTTCAAGCCGATTACATGCTTTATAATACAAATACTTTTTACAAAGTCACTTCATGTCCATGTCTTTACAAGAAAACATAAACTATTATAATCCCACTATACGTTATAAGTCATTTAACAATTTAATAACTTCATGTATATGTCTTAATTAAAAAACATAACAAGATAACGTCTTACTTTATTATAAGTCTTGTAACAATTAAAAAACTTTATGTTTATATCTTTACTATGAAACATAAATATGTTTAACTAAAGTAATTATGAACACCATCTTTTGGTTTCAATCTTACTTTCAAGTTAATTTATTACTTCACAATAATGTAAATAACATTATTTTTTCATTTATTTATGTCATTCCAAGAACACATAAATATTCAGATTGAAGTAGCATTAGATTACTTAATTAATTTATATCATTCCATGAATTCATAAATATACTAATTAAAGTAGTCTTGATATCATATTGACACATGTTCTAATAGGTATCTAATTTAGAAACTGCAAATTCTCATAGTTCAATTACATCAGTTGATCTGCTAGTAATGAAAATATGAAATTCACCTTGTTGTTGCAATCTAGCTAAGCTCTCACATAACATAAATTGTAACACCAAGTGTTTCTTGAATTAGATTAGTATAATTCACATTAGAACTTTATTCTCTTACCTTGCAGTCAAGAGAATCCATTAAATCATATCTTTATGAGTTGTTTCTTGCACACATTAAAGATAACATTTCTCCCACTTGTGCATGGAACAACCTCATATAGTTGATAAACAACACGCCATGCGTTTGTTTATGTGTTCAATATGATTGTGTCATAGATTTTAGCATAACGAGTAGTTATAGAACAACAATGTCTAGTAAGGAAACGTACAATACTATCCTTAAATGTATGAGTGTCTACACTTGGAAAGTAATTATCTTTAGCTACCAAGATGTCAAAGCTTGTAACTCCCACTGAATTAAAGATCATTACAATAATTCCTTATTCAGTAATAAGTACACAATACTCCCACTGAATTTGACAACATTGTAAATGTTTCATATCCAGTGAAAATAAAATTGTGCTTTTAACTTTCCTACACCTTTAAATGTCCATACGTAACAATTACTTATGCACTAAAGAGTGTATTCTACTACGTAAATGATGGACTATCCACCAAATGCTATTAACTTGAAAAATTGGGCATGCAATTTCTTCCTTAATAGGTCTACCATCCTACAATGTATGTAGCACCTTTAAAATAGTCAAAACAACTAGTTTGTCTTTAAACATTTTGCCGTAATTAGTCTAGCTTCTAAATATAATAACTCATACAATGTCATACATAATTTTCTGTTAACCAAATATCATATTTGTTACTAAGAATTTAATCACCGAATGAGGATGATGAAATCCCTACGGAAAATATTCGCAATTTTCTTAACTATTAAAAATTTGCTATGAGTTATATATTAGAACTTAGACATATCTAATATTCCTATTATCACTTCTCATTCATGAAAAGGAATAGGATTGTGTCTCACTCTTCCTTCATAGAAAGAAGACTTCTTTTGTCTTTGAAGTAAATTATTCTTAATCAAACATTTGTTTGAAAACAGAACTAGATCAATTTACCAAAGCCCAAAGTGCGTTTACGGTTTGAACGTTGCATTAATTAATACATTAAAACGAATTACAAAATTCAATTTCAGTATTTTCGATAATTAGGTCTTTAAGAAAATAAAATACCCATTGGTAAATATATTCATATAAACCATAGTATTTTCTTAAAGCTAGGATCCTAATTGACATAGTACCATTACATCAGTTGATCTGCTAGTAATAATAGTATTCAACAAGGTAATTGTCGAACAATAATTGCCAATATCATATTGCAATTCCTAGATCATTATGGGATTTACATTCACAAAACCTTTGTAATGTAAGCATGTTTCATCCCCATCTTAATGCCTTGAGTCCAAGTTCTCACTTCCTACTCAATTTAAGTCGTCTAAATTAAAAACTGCAAACTCATAAATCCATTACATCAGTTGATCTACTAGCAATGAATTTATGAAATTTACCTCTCCATTGCAATCTGGCCAAGTTCTCACATGACGTAAATTACAACTTCAAGTGTTCTTAATTAGATGGCATTTGACTTAATTTTATAAGGGTATTAATTTTGACGTGATCAAAATAATGTATGAAGAAGCATGCATACAACTTCATAACATTGGTTTTATAAAACATTTTTATTACCAATTTGCTAAGAGTAAAATAGCAAAGTTTTGATTGAGGTATCGGGTTCACCAATTAAAGAATTACCAACAATTATCGTCCACTATATCGTACTTTTGCATAAGCCCTAAGGCTTAGTGTTTCGGATAATCATTGTGGAATTGTGGTGAATTCACCCTTAAGATGACAATGTACGTAATATACTGATATAGGTAAGTCTAGAGGCGGAACACAAGCGATTGTAAAGAACCGGTAGGTGCATGGTCTTTAATAACCCCTCTCTACAAGCACATTGTATGGCAATCTTCGGTCCGCCTTTCGCACACTATGTACAAAAACATCAATCAACCAATCCTTTGAAATTTAAACTCTTAAAACCAAAACAATTTCGCCATTTATTTAGTCCATATTATTTTTCTATTCAAAAATTACCCTCTTTTCGTTTATAAACATGTCTAACATAATAATAAACAAAAAACAAGTAATATAAAATAAAAAATAAAACAACCAAATAAACATATACATAATCATAACAATTAAATATGTATAAACATGTAGCCACATGCAAATCTTATTCAATAGTCCTATTAATAATCAATTCTAGGCGTATATGCATTTATTCAATTAAGGCTTTCTTCTTCAAAGGAAAAAGAGCCACATACATCGATAAATCGATTGCGTAAGCCAAAACTAAACAAACACCACATAGCACATAATTGATTACTTAATATTGGAGTCTTCCCCAATTCGACATCTATTAATAAATTTACATATTTCGATATAACTTAACAATTAATTCATATATCCAATTTAAACCATTTAAATTATCACACAATAAAATCCATGCAAACATGCACTTTTCATGGATTATGCTTAACAATTAACATATCGCACCATGATCGTTTACTAAAACGCATAACCAAATACATGACATCCTAGGGTTTCTAATCATATTAAAAAATCAAAACCAAAACCCTAAAAACCTTAATAGGTCAATCGACCCTATTAAAAATTAGGGTAAGGAATCAAAAAACCCTAAAAACATGTAATTAAACGAATCAAGATTCAATTTTTATGTGTTTCGATAATTAATTATACATTATAACCGCTCTAGATGCCACTGTTGGAATTATAATATCATGACATGCATATAAATAAACCAAACACATCAAGTATGCAAGTGCGGAAGCGTTATAACAAGATCATATAACATGTAATTAATTAATCAATAATAAATAGTAAACATACCTTTGTGATTCTAGCCCGAACAAGAATCAATATGCAATCTTCAACTTAAGAACCCTAATTAGGGTTTATGTGGATTATAAGAATTACCCCTTACCTCTTTTGTAATTCAATCCAAGAATCAAACAAAAGTATGTTTGAATCACGTTCTTGTACACACGTACTAAAACAAGTTAAAGTAATGCTAGTTTTTAGAACACAAAATTAAACCAAAACATTTTGTTTAATAAAGAAAATCGATCAACCCTTTAAGGGTGTTTGTTTGATCGATTCCAAGAAAACAAGGAGAAGAAAACAAGTTTAGGGTTTGTGTGTGTGCACAAGAGATGAGGAATGGGTTTCCCCATCCCCTACCGATAAGCCCAAATAGGGCTTCCGGATCTTTCTTGACTTGCCAATAAATCATACACATTACTTTCCTTTTATTCGTCTAATGATCATTAGTCATTTATCTTAAATACTAAATAATCATTATATATTTGTTAATAAATAATTAAATATAAACTTTTACATTTAATTATCAAACTTTAACTCTCATACGTAAAGTGTGCAATCCCATGATCTCGAGTTCGATCCTAACATACGACTACTAAAATAATGTCCATAATCTAACACCATCAACACCAGATACCAACCTATTTATAGAGACACCCGCGAGAAATTTAACACCGTTTACTTGGTAAAGTTCTTCATATTTCTGGCCAGTAAAGGAGTGAACAGCCGCTGCAATTTACATGCCAATATAACCACCACCAACCGCAACTACTTTTTGTGCTTTTGCCAATGATGATACTAATGAATCAACATCAACAATATCGAGTATGTGATGAACACCAGGTAAAGTATCACCAATTTTCTCAGATAATCTAGATGCAGTGTACCCTGTGGCAATAATAAGGGATCCAAATTTCAGTGAATTTTTTGTCAATATTTGCTTCTCTGCATCGATTCCAGTCACTGGATCTTCAAACAACATCTCTATCCCTTTCTCTTTGTACCAATCAGGAGTTTGCCTCTCACATCTTTTTGTGAGAGTCGGGCGCTCATACAGAGCAAATGCTTCCTTAGAGATGATACACCTCCAACTATCACAAACCTTTTCTATTTCCATATGTCGAACTCAAACTCCAAATGACTAAAATTATCTCCATGAATCACTATAACAGAAGCCTTCACCATATCCATAGACGGAACTTGAACATTTTTTTTGGGGGGGGGGGGGGGGGGGGCGAATCGGAGATTTGTTTGTAACCTCAACTAAATTATCTCTAAAACCTATAATATTTACACTAGGTGCCGCAATTTTTTTTTGGAGGGGGGGGGGGGGGGGCGGGACCCTCCCCTGCCCCTACATAGTTCCGTCCCTAACCATATCAATTATTGTTGTTACCACTAAAATCATTTTCCATACCATCATTATCAGTCGAATTAGAACTAATACCACGTTCCATATCACACAATTCAATTCGATCCCGATCACAGTTTTCGACCAAACAAACGCCTTTTTCTCTTCCTTCACATTCAGTTCATCACTTTGATCCCAGTCACTCAAATCACCTATTACACTGAACTCGATCAACTCATTAAAAGTAGCATTCGTTTTTTTGAATATCCATTAAAACATTAGAGCCAAAATATCAGAATACGATGATGACGATACACCTAACAAACACTCCGTTTTCGGTTTCGGAACTTCTTTAAAAATCTTTACCAACGAACCTTCCAATTTATCCAAAAGACATGATTTAAAGGTTGATTTTTTAACACCATTTCTAACTGATTCTTTAACAATTTCACCCACATTTACAACATCATGATCAACAACATCATCAAGTAATCTATACCTTTTCCATCTTCATGAACAAACTCATAAAAAATCTCACCTCCAAGAACCAAATTACTCACACCCATTCTATTATTCTTCTTTTTAATCTCATCATCATCATCAAACATTAGTCGAATCTCTAAACTCAATTTCTTGCACTTTATCACATTATTTAGAAACTTCATCATGAACCATATTACCAATGTTGTTTTCGAAAATATCACTTGCTTCTTTAACATCTTGTTTGAAAATTTTCTTTATTGGCATTTAATCAAACATCTTATGTGCACCCATGTCATAACAAAATACTTATTCTTATCAACCAATGTTAATGAAAAATTTGTACACTATGTGAAACCTTCAACCCTTTTGACCTGTTTCCTTTAGCTAACTACTTTTATTCATACTTAAAACACTCAAGGAACCATCTTGGCGTACTTGGTAAAAGTCAAAGTTCTTTTATTCTGGAATAGAAATTTAAAAAAAGAATTATATACGTAGTAATTTTGCATGGAAGTCAATTTCTATATTAGACCAGCAGGTTAAAGTTTTTTAATTTGTTGTTGTAACGAATGTAATGTTAGAATATAAACATCATGACAATCATAAAATAGGTAAACACATATGCGGAAGCGTGGGAACATCTGTAACACATAAGAGATTAACATAAATTAAATAGGAACGTACCATGGTGATTCTAGCCCGAACAAGAATCAAAAGCAATTGTCTTGAACAATATGAAGAACCCTAATTAGGGTTTATATTAGATCAATGAATAACCCCTTACCGTTTTGTTATTCGATCTCTTGATAACAACAATAGTGTGTTGTTACCTCATTCTTGTACACACAAACTAGTAACGAATAAAAGTGATTGCAAGATCAAGAAGTAAACACTTAGTTTTTATAAAACTAAGATCGACAAAACCCTTAGGGTTGTTTGTACGATCGGTTATGGGACAAGAAGAAGAGAAGAAAACTTTAGGGATAGAGTGTGTGTACAAAAGGTGAGAATGAATGAACCATGCCTTTGTATTTATACTAATTAGACAACTTACGGAACAAGTTAGGGTTAGGGAACCCTCCCTTGTTTGTTCGACCGGCCATGCCCCTCTAGGGGGTGTTCCGGATCCTTCTTGTTGTTTAAACTACACTCTATTCCCTTCCTTGTCATTCTAACGATATATAGTTCCTACATTTACTAACTATCGACCATTAAGTCCATTAAGTGTTTAAATAATTACATATATACATAACATTTAATATATATAATTATTATGCTTTTATTCTCTTTTGAATTGTGTACAATCCCGAGGTCTCGGGTTCGATACTAGACATTTACATATTAATATTTATCCATTATTCCAACAGCTCCCACTTGGATATCTATTAATAGTAAAATGACATTGGTCGGTGTCTTGCAACACTCCAATGCCCCTAGTTCGACTCGAGCTAGGTTTCCTGGAAAACCTTTAACGATTCATCGTTATTATTACCCTTTTGTTTCAAATACCACATTAATAAAGATATGGATCTTAGTCAATCTGTAACACCCCCCAAAATATCGCAGCGGAAGACTGTGTCATTGGGGTGCTACTTCATAATACAAAGTACAAGGTATAGAAAACGACCTATAAATGAGACGTATTGAAAAGTTATCATTCGATTAATAAATTCCGAGTTACAAACTTGAGTTCCATAATACAATACATAAGAGTTTTAAGACATATCGAATGGTAAAGATAAAAGCATAAGTCTTAAAAACATGCCAAGCGACTCTATGCTCCATGCAATAGCTATCACCTTACAAACCTGAGACAAACATGCTAAAGTGTCAACACAATGGTTGGTGAGTTCATAGAGTTTATCTTAAAATAGTTGAAAAGACTTTAAAGAATGTTCACACAGCAAAGGCATTGTGAATCCACTCAGTTGCAAGTCCCGCCCATAACAACACTTGCAACCTGTGTGTTCATAACCCACTGCTAAATATATAGAATGATTAAGACATGTATAATTTCATCACAACAATTAAGCAATTAGTCGTGAGTCTCTACTTCATCTCTGAAGACCTCACTTTTATGATGTATCCAACATTCGTAAATGTTAGGATGTATCAAAGCTAATGGTCATCCAACAACTTAATTTGGAGCCACTAGATAGCCTCAATGGTCATCCAACAACTTAATTTGGAGCCACTGGAAGTCTCAATGGTCATCCAACAACTTAATTTGGAGCCACTGGAAGTCTCACAATTAAGTATAACGCAATTAAGTATAACACAATCATGTATATATGAAATCAAGTATAATGCAATCAAGTATAAGACAATCAAGTATAAAACAATCAAGTATAATACAATCAAGTATAAATGTTTTGAGTATTTGTACAAGTAAGCAAGTAGTTGAGCATGTATCTCCCCCAAAGAGTTAAAACAAGTATGAAAAGAGTAGGGGCTATGACTCACCTTAAGCTTATGTAATGAGAAATGAAAGTGGTAGTTGAATCGCGAAAGTCTCTAAGAGCAGCCTATAATAGAACGTTGCGACTTAGGTTTGGAGTAACGTCTAAGAATACGAAGAATTGCCTATATATGTTTTGCATAATGTTCATGATGTAGTACTTAGTATATAGTGTAAGTCTTTGAATATAAATGGTTTATGAAACATGTATAGGTTGTAAAGTTGTATATCTCTTACTACCGTTCGGGCCGACATAATTCAGAAGTCATGGAGTAAACGTTCGAGGAGCCAGGACACTTTAATTCGAAAATCCACAACTCATCTCGACGGCTTACTTAATGAACTCCTCACATGAGGCTCCCTACTATTGTAATATTTGATAATATATATATATAAGTTTTGATCCGAAAAGTTACATGTCCAATATTTGAATAAACTTAGGAAAGTTTATTTTTACATGAAGATTGTTATTAGGGTATGTTTCTTAAGTCTTGTATGACAATTACTTGTAAGATCTCATGGTTCTTTAGATGAAGTAGATCCAAATTGTATGTTTCAGTTATCGCCAACTCTTTAGCTCATGTTTTCGCCTAAGTAAGTTTATATGGTCATTTAGTCATGACCTTTCCATGACCTTTGGTCATTGTTCCATGGTCTTGTGACTCAACCTTGGCTCTAGCCATGGTTGTGGTCTTGAATCTAGGTCATTAGACCTCTTGGTCTTTTTAAAACATAACTATAATATAGTGACTTTAGTACATAAAATAGCGGTTAGGAAACCGAAGAAAATCTCATTCGTTATTGGTTTTCTGGATACGTGCTCCTGAGTTTTTGAAGAAAACGTGATTCCGGACAACTTTCGTGCCTTAACTTTTTCATGAAACGGACCAGAAGGGCCTCTTTTTGCGTGTTTAAGGTTCTGTCACAGAAACATTTGACAGTTTTGCCGTAAAGTTTTGGTAATTTCAAATGGTCATAACTTTTGACTCGGGTACTCGTTTTGGGTGATTCAAATTGCTATGTTTTCCTTGTTAAGTCCTATTTAACAGTAGGTAAGTTTCAAATATCATAGTTATACTATTTTGGTCGTGGTTCTCCATAAAAGTCACTAGTTTACTTGTTTAAATATCATAAGTTAACATATATATACCATAACTTGTTTTACCAATTTTTATATATCATGAACATAATAACAAGACAATATATAGTAAGAATGAAATATAAATAGCATGAAAATGATAGTTAGCAAGAAAGTATGTTAGGGTTTTGCTTACAACTTGAGGCTTTCTAAAAGAAAAGTAAGTAACTAGTAAGGTAAGGACTTTGATAGACTTAAGGTTCACCCTACTTCACTTCAAGCAATCTTTCTACCCTTGTATTCTTGAAAGAGAGATGATGAAAGTTGAGGTGACTTGAGTAGATTCAAACTCAAGAGAAATCACCAAAGTTTCTAAGGTTTGGAAGTAGTTTGATTACCTAAAACAAAGCTAGGGTTTCTATGTTGATGTTGCACTTGAATCTTGCTTGAAACTAGGAGTGAATTAGCTAAGTGTGAAGGTGATGAGGGGTGTGGTATGAAAAGGCAAAGGAGGGGAGGGGGGGGGGTATTTATATGCCTTTGAGGAGGTTAGTTTCATTGACTTAGTCAACCCTTGGAGGCCAAGTTGAACACATGCATGCAATCTAAGGCCTCCTAGCATGAGATCAAGCCACATATGGGATGACTCCCCCCCTAAGTCAGTTCACAAGGATAAGGGGGGAATGAGTTGGCTTTTGATGGTATTATCCTACTTATGTGACTAGTTTTGACTCCGTAAATTGCTAACCGTAAGTTGTTAAGCCACGAAACGTAAAACCGGGTATCGTAAAAATGTGAAACTTGAAAGGATGACTAAACTTGTCAATATACTCCATAATAAAATATAAAATGAGTGGTAGGTTCTAATGGGGTGCTCAAACCCTGCTAAAACGGGAAACACGGGTCTAAAACGCGTAATACGTAAAACGTACGAATATTGTGTAAAATTGAGAAAAGTAAAATGTTACTTTTCTAATAGGATAATAATGATTTAAAATGACTTATAATGTCTAGACTGGGCTCAGTCTAGTGTCGGTTGGTATTTTATGTCTTTAAGACATAAAACCGTAAGCCTAAAAATCAAGGAATGATTTATAAAATCAAGGAATGATTTTTGGCCAAAGGAGGAGGGAAAAATATGTTGACTTATTCCAAAAATGTGAAAACTCAAATCGTCTTAGAAACGCGGTGCAGGTATAGGCTAAGGTTACAGCTAAGTAAAAGTGCTTAAAAATGAAAATTCCTGTTTTTCACGGCCGATGTTTATTTGGTCACATTTTTCTCAGTCATGATTAATTCTCAAATAAATCATGAGTGTATCAAACATTTTTCTGATGTGGGGAAAATTAACGCGGTCGAGTTTCGTTGTGCGTAGGATTTTTGAATGACGTTTTACCCTAAAATGTGTAGTTCCTTAATAACTTTCACGAAAATGATCTGAGGAGTGTCAAACTTTTATTTTGTCATGGAAATGATTTGTCACACTAGAATATCAAATAAAAATCAAATTCCGGAAAATGAATAGTGAAATTTTTCAAGAATAGAAGTTAATCTGAAAATGCGAATTGTTACAGTCTCTACCCCTTAAGGAAAACTTCATCCCGAAGTTTAGTGTGTCTAGGTCTCTTATCTTAATAATGGCATAATAAAGCTAGATTTTGAATTAGAATAGAATAATATGGTAGGATAAGGTACGTACCCGTTACGCATTACGGGCTTCCTTAGTACCCAAATAGTATGCTCGACCCCGAGGTGGACTAACATTGTATCCACGGTTTGGGTTATTTTCTTCAAGCATTACTGCTAGAGTTGGGTTGTCCTGAACTTGTCTCTGTGCCCTATTTAACTTAGGACAAGTATCTCGGTAGTGGTTTGGGCTGTTGCCCTCATAGCATGTCTTTTGGTTGTTTCTTATATTGCCCGCATTCACCGGTGTTACTTGCCTTGCCGTTGCTTTACACTGATTAGTAAAATGGCTCTTCTGATTGCAATTAGTACACATTCGACAGGGCTCAGACCTTTGATGATGATAAGCACATTTATTACACTTAGGATGTGGACCTTCATACTTTTTCAGATCATAAATTGTTTCCGCAAATCCTCTTGCTCTCTTATTATCAACCATTGTACCCATTTGCTCGCCCGATTCACATGCTCCCTTCCTTTTATCACTATTCTTCAAAGTTCCATTCCTAACCATCTCATCTGTTAGGGTCCCTGCTCTCAATATTGCACTTTGAATTGTGGGAGGTTCGGTTTTTTTCACTGTCCCACGAATCTCAGGAACAAGGCCATAGATGTACCTCCCAATCCTTTTGGATTCAGGGGTAACCAGATGAGGAACTAGTTTGGCTAGTTCATGAAACCGATCTGTGTAGGTTGCATGACTAGCCCCTACCATAGAGTGATGCCAAAACTCGTCCTCTAGTTTTTGCATTTCATTACCGGGGCAGTACTCTTCCTTCAGTAGTCCCTTAAAGTCGTCCCATGTCATGCCTACAGCTGCTTCTCTACTCCTTGCTTGAATCTGCATGTTTCACCATGTCAATGCCTTCTCTGATAGCAAGCATGCAGAATATTTCACTCTCTGGTGGATTGCACAGTTACTGATGTCGATCACTGACTCCATCTTCTCGACCCATCGTGTATATGCCAATGCACCTCCTTTACCATTAAACTCAATTGGCTTGCATGACGTAAATTCCTTATACGTACATCCAGTCCTATGGTTGTTGTTGTTGTTGTTATTACCATTCCTTCCTCCATCATTTGTAGCGTCATTTATGCTTCCGTGGTTTCATGAATTGTTCATGTGATTGCCAACTTGTATGACTATAGTGGGAAGTAGGTTTTGTAGTTGTTGGGCAATAATGGTGGAGACATCTGGATTTCCACCATCTTTACTAGGGTTACTAGTGTCGTGAGCATCTCCTCTACCTCCACGTCCACCAGTTCTTCCACTATCATTACTAGGGTTACTAGTGTCGTGAGTAGCTCCTCTACTTCTACGTCCACCAGTTCTTCCACCCCTTGGTGTTGCACCACCTCGGCTAGTGCTACGAGTTACTCTCTATGGTGCCATGATATCTACAAGGAGGGACATTTTGTCGACATCAGATATGAGGTGATATTCCTAGACTACTTAGTCTTAAATCTTGTCAATTTGAGTCAACGTTGATTAATGTAAGCATGGTCACATATGTCTACGTGAGTCATGATGCATTTATAATTATGTTGGCCACCATAATTATAATTGCTTCCTTTAACACGTATACATATTACCAGGCACACATATCTCAAAAATTGATACTACATAATTGGGTAGACTTTCTATCATCTGCTCTTAAGTTGTGAAAGGGTAACGTAGTGTGGGTATCTAGAGAAGGTGATATGACGAAAAGGACTAGTCGCGCTTGTAGAAAGGTTTGAGTGTCATACTAGGACATATGAATCACTTCTAGGTATTAGGATCATATAAAGTAAGTATAAGGCAAATCATCAAATCTCTATAGGAAACTAATAACCTTTATTTAACTTAATCTTATGTCTTATCAAACAAGAACTGTCACAAGATTAAGTTAAATAAATAATTATTACTTAGCTCTAAATATTTGATGACTTGACTATCGTCTGGGGTTTCTCCTAAACAAACAATTAGCAATAAGCATATGTGCATGAAGTGTGTGTAAGGCAAAATAAAGAGGATAGTCTTAATGTTTATAGCAGTTATAGTCTAGGTAGTATATGCAACCTAGTTCTATATAACCAAGGCTCTGGTACCAATCTGTAATACCCCCAAAATATCTGTAACACCCTCAATTCATGGATGCAGCGGAATTCAAACTGGGTGTTACTCGACGGCACAATAGTCACAATGATAGAAAACGAACTCTAATTGAGTCGTTTTAAAAGATTTATCATTCAAATTGTATAAATGTCAGAGATTACAAAATGAGGTCCCAGATGGTTCCATGTTTACAATTTATATTAAATGAGTTTTTGAATGATAATAAAATTTATAGCCCTCTTGAGTATCTGTGCCCTTCCGTGCCATCCTTGATCATCATGAACCTGAAATACATGCTTAAGAGGTCAACACAAAGGTTGAGTGATATTCATAGAGTTTGTTTAATGTTTGAACACAATATGTTGGTAGTGTGAGTTATAGGCTCACACCAATGGTTGGAAAACAAAACAGTTAGGCTACGTTGTTATACGCCTGGAACGGTTATTAATTCACTAAGCTTATGACACCAAAATGTTAATGGGTACCAATATCAAACGGCGGAGTTATCCCGGTAGGTACTTTGCCGTCATACCCAGGTCTCAAATATTAATGCATTTGTTTGAACTTAGTCAATACAAATGGGATTCGTCAATCCCAATAGGCCTATTCACAATATTCGCGCTCACTATTACTAGTGATTAAATGGTTCATAATAAGGGATCTTGGTTTGGCAAAGATGGTACTTAGTGATAATAAAACATAGTCGGGTAGCATACAGTAGAAAGCATTGTGTTCGAGTAGAAAAATAATAGCATGTATTCCCCCCAAGGGTTTGTAAAACGATTAAGTAATGGAAAGTGGGGTTATGAACTCACCTTAAGTTATATAGCAAGTAGTGAATGCGATGGTCGAATCGCGAAGGTTTCTACGAGCAACCTATAATAGAATGCTGCGACTTAGGATAGGAGTAAAGAATATGAAGAATTGCCTATATATGTATGTCTTGCATTTAGTCCATGATGTGGTACGATGTATAGTGTAAGTCTTTGAAAAGAAATGATTCATGAAACATGTATAGTTTATCTATCGTTTACTACCATTCGGGCCGACATAATTCAGAAGTCATGTTAGTAAACGTTCGAGGAGCCAGGACACTTTAATTCGTAAATCCACAACTCATCTCGACGGCTTACATAATGAACTCCTCACATGAGGCTCCCTACTATTGTAGTAGTTGATAATATATATATATATATATATATATATATATATATATATATATATATATATATATATATATATATATATATATATATAGGTTTTGATCCGAAAAGTTACATGTCCAATATTTGAATAAACTTAGGAAAGTTTATCTTTACATGAAGATTGTTATTAGGGTAAGTTTCTTATAACTTGTATGACAATTTCTTGTAATATCTCATGGTTCTTTTAGATGAAGTAGATCCAAATTGTATGTTTAAGTTATCGCCAACTATTTGGTTCATGTTTTCGCCTAAGTAAGTTTATATGGTCATTTGGTCATGGCCTTGCCATGACCTTTGGTCATTGTTCCATGGTCTTGAGACTCAACCTTGGCTCTAGCCATGGTTGTGGTCTTGATTCTAGGTCATAAGACCTCTTTGGTCTTTTTAAACTATAACCATTATATAGTGACTTATATGTAAAATAGCTGTTAATAAACTGAGAAAAATCTCATTTGTTATTGGTTTTCTGGAGACGTGCCCCTGAGTTTTTGAAGAAAACGTGATTCCGGACAACTTCCGTGCTTTAACTTTTTCATGAAATGGATCAGAAAGGCCTCTTTTTGCTTGTTTTATGTTCTGTCACAGAAACTATTTTGGCAGTTTGGCCGCAAAGTTTTGGTAACTTCAAATGGTCATAACTTTTGACTCGTGCACTCGTTTTATGTGGTTCAAATTGATATGGTTTCCTTGTTAAGTCCTCTACTACAATATGTAATGATCCAATATCATAATTTTACCATTTTGATCAGATTTCACAAAGAAAGTCACTAGTTTACTTGTTTAAATAACTTAACTTAACAATCATTTATAATAACTTGTTTGACCAATTTTTATACATCATGGACATGATCACAAGACATAATATAGCATGAATGATATGTAAATAACATGAATATGATATTTAACAAGAAGTATGTTAGGGTTTTGCTTACAACTTTTGTCTTTCAATTAAGAAAGGAAGTTAACATGTAAGGTAAGGACTTTGATAGACTTTAGCTTCACCCTACTTCACTTCATGCAATCTTTCTACCCTTGTATTCTTGAAAGAGAGATGATGAAAGTTGAGGTGACTTGAGTAGATTCAAACTCAAGAGAAATCACCAAAGTTTCTAGGGTTTGGAAGTAGTTTGATGAATCAAAACCAAACTAGAGTTTATATGTTGTTGTAGCACTTGATTCTTGCATAAAATTGGAAGTAAACTAGCTAAAGCAAGGGTGTTTGTGTGTGTTATGTGTGGCGTACAAGAAGAGGAGGAGGGGGTATTTATATGCCAATGAGGAGGTTACAAACCTTGACTTGTCAAACCTTGGAGAGCAAGGTGAACACATGTAATGATCTAGGAGCACTCAGCATGAGATCAAGCCACATGGTGATGACTCCCCCCCCCCTATGGCGGTTTGGAAAACTTGGGGAGGAAGAGTTGGTTTTTGATGATATTATCCAAGCTTATATTGATAGTTTTGACTTCGGAAAATGCTAACCGTAAACGATTAAGTCATAATACGTAAAACCGGGTATCGTAAAAATACGAAACTTGAAAGGATGATTAAACTTGTTAAAATACTCCATAATAAAATATAAAATGAGTGGTAGGTTCCATTGGGGTGCTAAAACCCTGCTAAAACTGGAAACACGGGTCTAAAACGCGTAATACGTAAAACGTACGAATATTGCGTAGAATTGAGAAAAGTAAAATGTTACTTTTATAATGTGATAATAATGATTTAAAATGACTTATAATGTCTGGACTGGGCTCAGTCTAGTGTCGGTTGGTATTTAATGTCTTTTAAACATAAAACCGTAAGCCTAAAAATCAATGAATGATTTATAAAATCAAGGAATGATTTTTGGTCAAAGGAGGAGGGAAAAATATGTTTACTTTTTCCAAAAATGTGAAAACTCAAATCTTCTTAGAAACGCGGTGCAGGTATAGGCTAAGGTTACGGCTGAGTAAAAATGCTTAAAAACGAAAATTCCTGTTTTTCACGGCCGAGGTTTATTTGGTCATATTTTTCTCAGTCATGATTAATTCTCAAATAAATCATGAGTGTATCAAACATTTTTCTGATACGGGGAAAATTAACGCGGTCGAGTTTCGTTGTGCGTAGAATTTTTGAATGACGTTTTACCCTAAAACATGTAATTCCTTAATAACTTTCGCGAAAATGATCTGATGAGTGTCAAACTTTTAATTTGCCATGGAAATGATTTATCACTCGAGGCCATGAAACAAAAATCAAATTTCGGGAAAATGAATAGTAAAAATGAATAGTGAAATTTTCGGGAATAAAAGTTAACCTGAAAATGTGAATTGTTATAGTCTCTACCCCTTACGGGGAACTTCGTCCCGAAGTTCTATGTGTGTTATATGTTGGAGTGGTGTCGATGAAGAGGTGTGGTTACTTATGAGGACTAGAGTCTGGGATTTCCAGTGATGTAGTTTGATTTGTCATTTCAGTGTATGGCGTAGGATGAGGCTTACTTTTATGTAGGAAAGGTAGGGTAAGAGTGATTAATAGAGATTCATATAATAGTCGCATATCAAAGGAAATTGATATAGCAGTCGAATATTAATAGGAATTGATATAGTAGTTGAATGGAAATTGATATAGTAGTTGAATATTAAACAGAAATTGGGATAGTAGTTGCAATCATAGCCTAGTAGGTAATCTGTTATTGTACCTAGTGTTTATTGACTTCATACTTATGTTATTTCGGATACAAATAAACCCACTTGTCTATAATTCTTTATTTACATAGAGAGGCATCCCAAACAATGTAAATAGGGGAATATAAACTTATGGTTCGGTGATTTACAATTTCTTTATTTAAATGAAATGGCATCCCAATCCATTCAAATAATTATAAATCATCCTACTTAAGAATTCCGAACACAACATTCATAATTAGCCGGTGAGTTACAAGGTAGTGTATTACGAGATGATACTGGTGTTCCAAAAGTACAAGATGAATATTCAATCTTGTAAAGCTGATGAGGGTGCTTGTGGTGTAGCTAAGGATGATTTGAGCTTTAAAAGTGCCTCAAGATCTGTTAATGAGCTTGTGGTTGTAACGGTTGTAAAGATAATGATGTGATATGTTGATGAACAAAAGTGTGTAGTGTATGCTTAACATTAATATTCTTAGGTATAGATGTTGAGTTTGCTTTGAAAATCTTAAGAGATTTTAAAGGTTTATGATGGAATGGTATCCTTAGGACCTAAACATGATAGTACTTCTAAGGGATAAGAGAGAAGAATTGATAACTATCCCAAGATAGTAGTTCGGATTATCTCATAAATGAAAACTTTCAAGAATGAAATTAGGTAGTACAAATAAGGTGTTAAGATCTTGCTGAGTGGTAAGACACTATCGTGTCTTCAGATCGTTTTAAAGAATTCTGGTGGTTTATCGAGTTCAAGCAGGAAATCAATCTAAACATAACCCTAGTACAACTATTCTCAGTATTTGAAAATTTTAAGTCGAACAGAGTTAGTCAGACTATGTTCCACTGTCCCTAGGTTAAATATAGGTGACTAGTCTATATTTAGCCGAGGTTCGATAAAATTTTCAAATACCTAAATTAGGTATACTTGTGATATGTTTGTTGCTTTTGAGAAACTATCCACTAAACAAAGGCGATGTCAAACCATTCAGTTGCAAGTCCCGCCCATACAAGACTTGTAACCTATGTTTCAACATTCCATTGCATAGAGGATAGTACGGGTAGATACGTGTGGAAATGAAGTTTTAAGTAATTCTAAAACAATCCATACTTGGCCAGGATCACGAACTTTTAACAATGAAGGTTTCAGAAGAAAACTTTGATGAATGTAGAGAAACTTCAGCTTTTGTAGATGATGGATTTGTTTGTCCTTTAGAAATCTCATATTCTATTTGGAAATCGATAGATTGTGATGGGTTTTTGATATCATATGAATTAATATTGATGAGGTGGTGGAATAATTCCAGAGACCATTGCACAAATCACAATGTCTCGGAAGTAGATTAGACAATTGTGCAATTTACAATGTCTAGGAAGTAGGTTAGACCATTGTGTGACTCAAAACATTTGAGAAATGATTAAGACCATTGTATCATACAATGTCCGAGAAATAGGAAAGACTATTGTAATTTGTTACAATATCTTGGACATAAAATGTTGGAGTAGGAACATGATTGGGAGAATGTGGTTGTGTCGAAATGCCCTAGAATAGGCATACGCAGATATGTTTAGTCCATTGTTCAGATAAATGATTGAAAATAAATCGAGTTTATATATCAATATACTAATATGTTCATGTAGTATAAAATGCTTACGGAGAAATGCTCAATTATGTTAAGGGTACATATATCCATGTGCTAACATGTTTGTGTAGTATAAAATGCTTAATAAGTCCATGATCGTCTGGAGGATGGAAGACACGGAGAGCGGAAGGCTATAAAAATGTTTTTGCTTGTATGTGTGGTTATAGTTTAGGTCTCAATTAGACCCGTTTCTCTATAACCATGGCTCTGGTACCAATCTGTAACACCCCCAATTCATGGATGCAGCGGAATTCAAACTGGGTGTTACTCGACGGCACAATAGTCACAATGATAGAAAACGAACTCTAATTGAGTCGTTTTAAAAGATGTATCATTCAAATTGTATAAATATCAGAGATTACAAAATGAGGTCCCAGATGGTTCCTGTAACACCCCCAATTCATGGTTGCAGCGGAATTCAAACTGGGTGTTACTTGACGGCACAAAGTCACAATAATAGAAAACGAACTCTAATTGAGTCGTTTTAAAAGATTTATCATTCAAATTATATAAATATCAGAGATTACAAAATGAGGTCCCAGATGATTCCATGTTTACAAATTACATTAGATGAGTTTTTGAATGATAATAAAATTTATAGCCCTCTTGAACATCCGTGCCCTTCCGTGCCATCCTTGATCATCATGGACCTGAAATACATGCTTAAGAGGTCAACACAAAGGTTGAGTGATATTCATAGAGTTTGTTTAATGGTTGAACACAATATGTTGGTAGTGTGAGCTATAGACTCACACCAATGGTTGGAAAACAAAACAGGTAGGCTACGTTATTATACGCCCATAAAATGTATTATACACTAAGCTTATGACACCAAAACATTAACGTGTACCAATATCGATCGGCAGATTTATCCCGGTAGGTACTTGATTGGTGTGAAAGCAGTCAGATATTATTGACTAAGGTCAATAAGTCAAAGACAGCCTCGTTCCAATACTCCGTGGATAGTATAGTGTGTCCCCGGGTCGTTAAAGTCCCAGTGAGATTGTAATGGTGCTATTTAAAATCGTTTAGGAGTGAGTGGCACTGAGGATAGTAGCGTAGATGATATAGAATTGATTTTGCTACTGATATTTTGGTATTTGTACACAGATATAATATTCACAAATAACAAATATACAGATATATGCACAAATTTACAATTTGGATCACGTAACAGACAGAAAAGTGGGATTTGGTAAGTTACAAACTACAGGGGGTGCTTTTGAAACTTTTGAAAACTTAAAATTAAAAAGAAATATAAAATGAAAATGAAATTGTAAAAGTGATTATTTTAATATTTAAATATTATTTAATTAATTAAACAAATTAAAATCTAATTTAAATTAACTAAAAATTATAAGGATTACAAATTAAACTAAAAATTTGCAAAAACAATTTCTAAACTTTAATAAGAACTTGAAGAAAGTATAAAAAAAATAAAAATAAATATTTTTGTCTTTTAATGAGTTTTTTATTAATTAAAAACTATTTATATTAATTAAACTAAATAACTATTTTAAATTACAAATAATACTAAATTAACTTAGAAAATTATTAGAAAAATTTATAAAACTAATTAATCATCACAGGAATCCTACAAAATTATAAAAACTTCTAAAAATTATATTTTTGGCTATTCCACTAATTAATTCCCTTTTAATTAACTTAAATCTAATTTAAATAATTAAAATAAGAAAAATGGAAACTGAACAGTAGAAACTAAAAATATATTTTCTAGAAGTCTTAACTAATTTATAAAACTTAGAAAAATTATAAAAACCTACTATTGTTACTAAAAATTTAAGAAAACTAATTAATAATTAATATTACCTATTTAATTAATTAAACTACTTTTAAATCTAATAAATAGTAAACAGATTAGGAAAGATCTAAGAAATTATTTTAAATACTTAAAGGTACTAGAAAATCTAGAAAATTATAAAAATGGAAAAATGCTTATAAATAAGCTGAAATGAAAAATGAAAAAGATAGTTTCTATTAAATAGAAGCTATCACTATTTTTATGTTTGGATTTTTGGTGTTTTTCTTTTAGACAGCTAAGTATAAGATGAAAACAAGAAACTTTTGTAAAACAACTTTTTATTTGGCTTAAAAATAAGCAGTATGCACCCCCTTTACTTAAGCAGTTTGACTTTTGTTGACTGAGTAGGCAAATAAGCACAAATGACTGAATGTGGGGTCCACAATGGTAAAACTAGGTACAAATAAGCTAAACAAACTTAAATAAGCTGAAAACAACAAGCAATCATCACTGATAAGCTATTGGGAATGAAATAAGCACTTATGCAAACTGAAACTCAACACAGAATTGGGACAGACTTTGGGGTGGATTCCAGGTGGGGTCCACTTGTTTCTAGGTCAAACCAAGGGTCAATTCTTGTAGCCTGGTAGGAGGGGGGTTGTCAAAACCAAAAATGAACCACTGGGGCCCACTGAGGTGGCCTACAACAACCACCAAAGGTGGTGGTGTGGTGGAGGTCTGCTGGTGCAGGGGAAGCCTTTTTCCCTGCAGGTGTGTTCCAGGGCTTGTGGAGCTCACACAAAAAATCAAAAAAATCCAACAACTATGCAAAACTCAACTTAAGCTGATAGACTAACCACTAAACAAGTTTCAAGGCTCAAAACCAAACACAAAATTCATGGAAATTCATGCCATTTTGGAGAAAAAACTGAATTTGCACTTTTGACTTTTTGAGATATTGTGATACTTTGACTTATGTGAATCTAGATCTTGATTTACTGATTTGTTACGATGTTTCTAACCACAATGAAGCTAAATCAATGGATCTTAAGTAATTGTGCAATGATTTTAAGTGTTGTGGAATCAACTGATCCAACAACGATCAAATCAAGGGGTATGAGCTTTGATTTTGACTTTAAGCAAATAGAAACTTCTATTTTAGACTTTACTTAACTACACTATGCCTAATGCAGTCTATCTAAACTACAACAACCATGAAGCAACCTCAAGAACCCATGTTACTGAGTTAAACCAAACACCCCTTAATACTTAACTATCTAAGGTTTTAAGTAGCAAAGAGCTGTGAGAGCTTATGAGGCTTTTCTAATTCAACTTTTTATGAGATATTATCCTTAAATGACTGCTTAGAAACAGAGATTACCCAAAAACACACAATAATACTACTTAACTAATTTGACTCTTAAACTAAGATTTTAAATATTACAAGATCTAATTAACAAGTTAAATATTTTAAGCTACAAATTAACTAAACGGAACTCAAATAATCACAAACAAACACAGATTATCAGATACAAGCAATAAATTAGAAACTAAGTTTTTGGAGGAAAAATTTAAATGAGCAAATTCTTACAAATCATCCCTAGCATGAACAAGGGATTTTCCACTGATGCCTATCTTTAGATAGGCTAATGTCACTTCCAATCTTGCTCTTCAAAGCTTCTCCAAACCTGAAATCAAACTCAAAACAAGAACAGTTGACTATGGTTGACTTTTTTTTTCTATTAATACTGAGTTTTAGGGTCTCTAAAAGCTTCAATAAGCTTTATGGGATCCTAAGTGAGCTTAAGAGTCCATCATTCAAACACAAACACTAACAGACTATGATCCAAAATGATGATTTGAAACTGAAATTGCATAAACAAACAGGATTGAAGAAACTTGATTATATTGCTTTGAAAAGATTGAAATTACACTGAATTAACCTAGAACACTGCTTAAAAGCTTTTAATTAAACTATAATTGCCTATTACACTTATACGACTACTATTATTCTAAGAATTGAGACAGACACTTCATCTTGCTTCATTTTCCTTTTATAGCCAAGGATTAGGGTTCCTTTGTCTTTTCTGAGCATTTCCCAATCAATTCCAAGCCCTTGGATCACTGCTAAGCCATTGATTAAACGCCACGTGTTTTTGGCGGGAAAATTGATGTGTGGGTTTTGGACTGTTTCAGGCAAGGGGGGGTGGCAGCATTTAATGCTGAGGTGAAAGGGGTAGTGGGTTGGGCGGTGGCTTGTGATGGAGGGGTGAGGTGATGGGACCTGCAAGTGGGTGTGGGGGAGGGAAGGCTGTGGGGGTGATGGGTTTGACTCGGTTTGACCGAGGTCAAACCATTTGACCGGGGGTTATATTATTTTGGGTATGGGCTGAGATATTACATTGGGCCTAAAAAGGGTGGGCTTGGTTAGTGGATTGGATTGGTTTGTTTTGGGTATTAATAACTTTGGTCCGGTTATGGTTTTAGATTTCACAAGGACCTTTTTTGCAATTTATCGAAAGTTGGAGGGTGTGAAATGGCAATCTTCCAAAGTGTTCACAAGGGTGTGTTTTGCCAATCTATGAATAGTATGAGGCCCTGGAATGATTTTTCCATTTTAAATGCACCAGGGACTAAAACTGCCAAACTTTCAAACTTCAGGGACCATTTGTGTAATTTCACCAAACTTTCCCAACAAGGACCAATCCTGCCATAAAAGGTTAGTGCAAGGACAAATTTTTTTTTCTCTCAAAGTTTTTAATATCCCAGGGACCATTTTTGACAATTTTCAAAGTTCAGGGACTAAACTTGACATTTTGTTAAACTTTGCACCAAAGGACTAAATGTGTAACTTTTTGATTTAAAAGGACCTTTGGTGACTTTTTCAAGTTTTTAGAACAACTAGGGACTAGATTTGACAACTTTTGAAAGTTGAGGGACTGAAACTGCCAGTTTTGCAAACTTTGTGCGTTTTTCATCTGTTTTTGATTATTTTGCATTGGAAACATGTAAAACACTTTCTTGGGATATTTTCACTATTTTGATTCAATATTGAGTGTTTTTAGATGTTTTGGCAGCTTAGAAAAGGTAAAAATGATGAGTATTTACACATTCATCAATCCCCCACACTAAAACATTGCTAGTCCCTAGCAATCTTTTGAGAAAAACTTTATGGATTTGAAAATCTCTTTACCAAAATCCATCACTTCTGGAGTAGCCAGGTGTAACAACTGTGGCACACATGATAACCGTGTGATTTTGAGCAAACCACCAGCTGTCAACGGATTTGATTAGTCTTTACCAAAAGTCGTTTGCTTCTGGACTAGCCAGCATCTTGATGGACTAAGTCAACATCTTGGTAAGCTGATTACCAATTATGGATTTTCCACGGCCTTTACCACAAGCCATAATCTTGTGGGCTAGCCAACTCATTCGCTTTATGGGATATGGGGAGTTGAGGAATCATACAATTTTTGGCAAATTGCAAGCAATCAACGGGTTTGAGATGTCTTTACCAAGAGCCGTTTGCTCCTGGACTAGCCAATCCATTTGTCATTTAGACTTTGGTGGACTGATTACCACAAAAATTTTGAAATAATAATTTTTTTTTTTTTTTTGAAAAATTTATGCCTAAAAATCGGGGTACTTAAAAAGTTTTGTGATAAAATTCGTAAGAATTCCCCCCCCCCCCCCCCACACTAGAATTGAATATTGACCTCAATATTCAAAGTCCCGGCTATTATGCCGAATCTCTGAACGGAAAAAGCTAATATTCGAAACTAACTGTGGAAATATTGATTTTATTTTTCACTTTATTTATCTGTACCTATAAACATTTTTACAATAATTCATTTTTTTTAACTGAAACTTATATACATATTTACTTTTCAAAAGGTGGGGGACGGCCACTCCCCCACACTAGAGTGGTAGAAAGTAGAAAGAAGTCAGAAATACGGGTGAAAACCCATATATGTTGCTAATTTTTGTTCACCGAGTCACTAGCTTAACTCGATCCCCGAATTCATTGGTCCATGGGGAAAGTTTGGAGATCAGGGACAACCATGGGTGGTATGTCCTCTCCAAAATAATGTTTCAAACGATGACCATTCACTTTGAAGTTGGGACCTTCTGGTTGAGATAACTCAACAGTCCCGTATGGATATACTTTAGCAACAGTGAATGGTCCAGTCCATCGGGTTTTTAATTTCCCCGAGAAGATCTTTAACCTTGAGTTGAAAAGAAGGACTCTGTCACCGACGTTGAAAACGCGGTTCTTAATCTTAGAGTCGTGAATCTTCTTTGTTCTTTCTTTGTAGATCAAAGAGTTCTCGTAGGCTTGATCACGAAGTTCGTTTAATTCATTGAGTTGAACCTTACGGTGATCACCCGCTTTATGAAGGTCGTAGTTAGCATGTTTCAAGGCCCAGTAGGCTTTGTGCTCGAGCTCGATCGGTAAATGACACGCCTTCCCGTATACAAGCTTGTATGGAGTACACCCGATGGGTGTTTTGTAAGCTGTACGGAAGGCCCAGAGTGCATCATCTAGTTTATCCGACCAGGAAGCACGGTTTTCACCTACTGTCCTCTCAAGAATCCGTTTTATACCACGGTTGGAAACCTCCACCTGCCCACTTGTTTGTGGGTGATACGCGGTAGAAAAACGATTAGTAACACCGTACTTAATCATGACTTTTGCGAATTGATCATTGCAAAAGTGAGTACCGCGATCACTAATGATGGCACGTGGAGTTCCAAAACGAGCAAAGAGGGATTTCAAGAATTTCACAACAACTCGGGCATCGTTAGTGGGTAAGGCCTTAGCCTCAACCCATTTTGACAAGTAGTCAACAGCCACGAGAATGTATTTGTTTCCACGGGAAGATGGGAATGGCCCCATAAAATCAATACCCCAGACGTCAAAGATTTCACAAACTTGAATGGCATTTTGTGGCATTTCGTTCTTTTGTGAAATATTCTCGTGACGCTGGCAAGCATCACAAGCTTTGACTAACTCGTGGGCATCCTTATAGATCGTGGGCCAATAGAAACCAGAATCAAACACCTTTTTGGCGGTGTAGTTAGGACTATGGTGGCCCCCGGTGGGTCCAGCATGGCAAGCCTTGAGAATATCAGCGGCTTCCAGTCCGTATACACATCGCCTGATGACTTGATCGGCACAGATTTTGAAGAGAAAGGGATCGTCCCAGAAGTAATGTTTAACATCTTTGAAAAATTTGTTCTTCTGTTGGGACGTCATCCCCTTAACGATGAAGTTACCCGCATGGTAATTTGCAAAGTCGGCAAACCATGGGGTAATAGAGTCACCACGAAAAGTCACCGCATTGAGTGTCTCGAGAGGAAATGTTTCATTTATTTCCTTTTTCTCGAACACATCCTGATGAGGGTTTTCTAATAGTGAGAGATGATCAGCAGCAAGGTTCTCGGCTCCTTTTTTATCACGGATAATGATATCAAATTCTTGGAGGAGGAGAACCCAACGGAGAAGCCTCGGCTTTGCATCTTGCATTGCAAATAGGTACTTCAAAGCCGAATGATCCGTATACACTACGCATTTGGTCAGGATCAAGTATGTCCGGAATTTTTCAAAGGCATACACCACAGTTAGGAGTTCTTTTTCAGTGGTGGTGTAATGACCTTGAGCCTCGGTCATAGTTTTGCTTGCGTAGTGTATAGGTTGAAAGTATTTTGCTTTACGTTGCCCCAAGACCGCACCTATGGAAAAATCACTAGCATCGCACATAAGCTCAAAAGGTAGGTCCCAATCGGGGGCAACAAGAATCGGTGCCTCGGTAAGATTTTTCTTTATTGTTTCAAAAGCTTCAATGCACTCAGGAGAGAAGATGAAAGGAGCATCCTTCTCGAGGAGATGGGTCATAGGCCGGGCAATCTTAGAGAAATCTTGGATAAACCTACGGTAGAAGCCGACATGACCCAAAAAGCTCCTAACACCTTTAACGGTGGTGGGATGAGATAATTTAGCAATGACATCGATTTTGGATTTGTCAACCTCAATCCCGTTTTTTGAAATTTTATGGCCGAGGACAATGCCCTCCTTGACCATAAAGTGGCTCTTTTCCCAGTTGAGACTTAAATTCGTTTCTTTGCAACGTTTAAGCATCTGTTCCAAGTGGGAGAGACAAGACTGGAATGAATCCCCGATGACTGAAAAGTCATCCATGAATACCTCCATGGTTTTCCCAATCATTTCGGAAAAGATAGACATCATGCACCTCTGGAACGTGCCTGGTGCATTACATAAGCCGAAAGGCATACGTCTGTAAGCAAAAGTTCCGTAGAGGCATGTGAAGGTAGTCTTCTCTTGCTCCTGGGGATCATTGGGGATTTGGAAGTAACCCGAAAAACCATCGAGGAAGCAGTAGTATTCATTCCCCGCAAGTCTTTCGAGCATCTGGTCCATAAAAGGGAGAGCAAAATGGTCCTTACGGGTGGCTTCATTTAACTTTCGATAGTCAATACATACACGCCAACCCGTGACCAAACGAGTTGGAATCAACTCGTTATCCTCGTTGGTGACAACAGTAATGCCACCCTTTTTAGGAACACAATGAATTGGGCTAACCCAAGGACTGTCAGATATAGGATATATCAATCCCGCATCAAGAAGTTTAAGAACTTCTTGTTTGATAACTTCGTGGATTTTGGGATTTACCCTTCTCTGTTGTTGCACTGCTGGCTTAAAGTCATCCTCCATTAAGATTTTGTGTGTACAAAAGTCCGGGCTTATGCCCTTAATGTCGGAGAGTTTCCAAGCAGTTGCTTGCTTGTTTGCTTTAAGAACCTTTAGGAGTGCTGCCTTTTCCTCATCTTTTAAGTCTTTAGCAATAATGACGGGCAATTTATTATCACCCTCCAGAACTAGATGAGGAGGCAAGTCCTTGAGCTCAACCTCGGGAAAGTCTTCAGTTATTTCAACATTTTTGAATTCCGCTTTATGAAGTATTTTTGGAGACGGAGAGGGTGAAGGATCGTCATTTAACAATCTTTCAAGGAGAAGAATGTCCCCCTCCGGGTCAATATAGTTTTCATAAACCCCATCTGGGATTGAACTATCCTGAGTAAGAAAAGCCTCGAGCTCTTCCAGAAGGAAGTCACTTCCCTCAAACGGAGTGAGGGAAGGGGAAGAGTCGTAAATGATTGGATCAGTAGAAAGATTGCCACTAGATGAGAAACCAAGGTCTTGTTGAGAGTACTCCTCAGACGCAACATCGATGATGTCAATTCGGTTAACCGTTTCAGCGTCATAGTTGGAGGAGTATCTTGAAGTCTGATCAAGATTGAAAGTGATGGCTTCACCACCAACACGTAGAGTGATTTCTTCTTCGAATACATCGATTAAAGCACGTTCCGTTCTTAAGAATCCCCTCCCGAGAATGAGAGGAACTCTTGGGTCAGCATCGAAATCAACAATCACGAAATCTGCCGGAAAATGGAACTTTCCTACTTTCACGAAGATATCTTCGGAAATGCCGAGAGGACGGGATATAGTACGGTCTGCAAGCTCGAGTGTCATGCAGGTCGGAGTGAGAGCAGGAAGGGATATAGTAAGGTTAATGCTTGCACCGAGATCGGCCAAGGCAAAGCATTCAACCATCCCCGGGAAAATACAAGGAATGAGAAATCTCCCGGGATCTCCAAGCTTTTCGGGAAGCTTTTTCAAGAGCACTGCTGAGCAATGCTCATTAAGAGGAGTTTTTGCCATCTCACAGAGTTTTTCTTTGTTGCTTATCAGATTTTTGATTGTCGAAGCAAACTTAGGCATGAGAAGAAGAGCATCCGCGAAGCTAATATCAAAGTGTAATTCTTGGAAAATTTGATAAATTTTTCCATCTGATGATTAGCTCTTTCGCGGTTCTTTTGATCATTCATACGTGAAGGATATGGAATTGACGGCTTAGGATCATTCTTTGGAATTTCATCAGAACTCACAGGAGGATCAAATACAACTTTCGGCTTACGACCCGGGACCGGGACAACTTGAGGGTGGACGTTGTTGATACCTCCGTTATTAGTAGGAAGTACCGTGTTCGTGGTAACCTCAGGTTCACGTTCCGCTACCTTAGTAGGAGGAGAAGAAAAGGTAGAGGGAATCGAGGGTCCATTGTATGATACCCCACTTCGGGTGGTGATCGCTTTGACATCGCCCCTCGGGTTAGTGATCGTGTTACTCGGTAGTCTACCCGGGCCCGAGGGTCGATCATTTAAAGACTTACGAAGCTCAGAGATCTTGCTGATCAATAACCCATTCGTTTCCTCTTGTGCTTTCATGAATTGTTTTAGCACTTCATCGGAGGAAGACGAGGGTGGAACAACGTTTTGAGGAGGATTTTGAACACTGTTGTTTTGAAAATTCCGTTGATTTTGATTGTTGTTACCCTGAAAATTGTTTCTCTGATTGAAATTACCCTGATTGTAATTCCCTTGATTTTGGTTTCTTTGAAAATTTCCTTGAAAACCTTGATTTTGATTGCCATTTTGAAAATTGTTTTGATTAAACTGGCCTTGATTTTTGTTCGGGTTTTGGAAATTTGAGTTTTGACCTTGGTTAAAATTCTGATTCGAGTTACGGTTTTGATTTTGGTTAAAACCGGGAGGTCCGAGAAATTAGTTGGAACGATAGCTTAAGAGATTACGGTCCCCTTGCAGTTGGTAAGAATTATCCCCCGTGTTCTAGGAACCGTGAGCAGCATAAACGTTCTCTTGAGGAAAGCCAGCAGTAGCTGGACATTCGGAATAAAGATGTAGGCCCCCACAAGTTTCACAACTTCGGGCCACGGCTTTCACTTGCTGATTTTGAACCTGATTTTGCATCGTTTGGTTCATTCTCAACACAGCCGTAGAAATATCATCCATCTTTTTTGTAAGAGCAATTATTTCAGGAGATGATGATGGAGTAACTGAATTACATGACGCATCCCTCTCCGCAGAGGAATCCCAAAAGTTATGGTGGGCAGTCATGTTCTCAATCAAGTCATAGCACTCTTCGGGACGCCTTTTCATAAAGGTCCCACCAGCAGCAGCATTGAGAATATCCCGGTGCCTCAATGTTAGACCATTATAGAAGGTATCTATGATGGTAACTTGCAACATATTGTGGTTAGGGCACCGATCAATAGCTAGCTTATAATGTTCCCAAGCCTCAAAAAGAGACTCATCGGGACGTTGCCGAAAGTTGCTGATATCATTTCGTAACTTGGTAACCATGGAAGGTGGAAAATATTTTGCTAAAAACTTGATTACCATTTCATCAAAGGTACGAATCGAATTCTTCGGGAGTCGGTCAAACCATGCAGTGGCATGATGAGTGAGAGAATAGGGAAAGAGGTACAGCCGGAGGGCATCATCGGTGACACCATGCTGTTTCATGCGTTGGGTGACCGTAAGATATTTATCAAGATGCTTGTTAGCATCGTCACCCGGTAATCCGTGAAATTGACACGAATTCTGGACTTGTTGGATCATGTGGTGCTTGAGGCCAAAGTCCGTAGCCTCAATAGTGAGTGGTGCAATAGGCCCACCCCGCCCTTGCATGGTAGGCTGGCACAACTCCTCCATCGTTCGGAGATCGGGAGCTGGCACATCCCTGGGAGGGTCAGGGGATGGTAATGGTGGTGGTGGCCCAGCGGCCATTTCGGTTTTTGGTTCTTTTGTATCAGTACGTAGCTCGGGTACGTTTTTCTGATGTTTACGTTCTGTTTGTGACCGAGTGCGCATGCACTAAAAACAATTTTTCAAAACAAGATCGAGGCAAAACCACAGTGAACTTAAACCAATTATCACAAGTGAATGGCTTCTTTAAAAAGGTACACCACTCACAGGGATATAAAGGCAAGTTTTAATCTTAAGTTTGGGAACTTATTATGTCCACACCCCCAGTTGGTAGGTGTTCAGCCTTGGTTTGCGGTGGTAAGATTTTATGTATTTATTAATTTGAAAAACTGCTTTAGGCTTATGGGTGTGTGTGCAGAAAACTTTGGGAAATATTTTTGGAACTGATTCGTTAACCGAAATCGTTCTTTTAAGATTACTTGCAGGCTGGCGGGAGGAAGTAAATAGGTTTCCTCTTCAGTTCGCAATTTAATGTCAGAACTTACCTTAAACCAACTGTTTCAGGTTGTAATCTTAAAGAAAATGAAGTAATTTAACTTCACAGTTTGTTTTGTTGTTTTTGATTTTTTTTGGTGTTTTTAACACTTTAGGAAAAGTGTTAATGAACTTTTTGATATGATTGATATTTTTACAAAAACTTTTTACAAATTTGTGTGAAATTTGTACAGGGAGGGTTTTGAAAAACCACTAAACTTAAAACGATTTTAAAAACACGCAACAACCTCCCCGGCAGCGGCGCCAAATTTTGATTGGTGTGAAAGCAGTCAGATATTATTGACTAAGGTCAATAAGTCAAAGACAGCCTCGTTCCAATACTCCGTGGATAGTATAGTGTGTCCCCGGGTCGTTAAAGTCCCAGCGAGATTGAAATGGTGCTATTTGAAATCGTTTAGGAGTGAGTGGCACTGAGGACAGTAGCCCAGATGATATGGAATTGATTTTGATACTGATTTTTTGGTATTTGTACAAAGATATAATATTCACACATAACAGATATACAGATATATGCACAAATTTACAATTTGGATCACGTAACAGACAGAAAAGTGGGATTTGGTAAGTTACAAACTACAGGGGGTGCTTTTGAAAACTTAAAATTAAAAAGAAATATAAAATGAAAATGAAATTGTAAAAGTGATTATTTTAATATTTAAATATTATTTAATTAATTAAACTAATTAAAATCTAATTTAAATATAATTTAAATTAACTAAAAATTACAAGGATTACAAATTAAACTAAAAATTTGCGAAAACAATTTCTAAACTTTAATAAGAACTTGAAGAAAGTATAAAAAAAATAAAAATAAATATTTTTGTCTTTCTATGAGTTTTTTATTAATTAAAAACTATTTATATTAATTAAACTAATTAAACTATTTTAAATTACAAATAATACAAAATTAACTTAGAAAATTATAAGAAAAATCTATAAAACTAATTAATCATCACAGGAATCCTACAAAATTATAAAAACTTCTAAAAATTATATTTTTGGCTATTCCACTAATTAATTCCCTTATAATTAACTTAAATCTAATTTAAATAATTAAAATAAGAAAAATGGAAAATGAACAGTAGAAACTAAAAATATATTTTCTAAAAGTCTTAACTAATTTATAAAACTTAGAAAAATTATAAAAACCTACTGTTGTTACTAAAAATTTAAGAAAACTAATTAATAATTAATATTACCTATTTAATTAATTAAACTATTTTTAAATCTAATAAATAGTAAACAGATTAGGAAAGATCTAAGAAAATTATTTTAAATACTTAAAGGTACTAGAAAATTTAGAAAATTATAAAAATGGAAAAATGCTTATAAATAAGCTAAAATGAAAAATGAAAAAGATAGTTTCTATTAAATAGAAGCTATCACTATTTTTATGTTTGGATTTTTGGTGTTTTTCTTTTAGACAGCTAAGTATAAGATGAAAACAAGAAACTTTTGTAAAACAACTTTTTATTTGGCTTAAAAATAAGCAGTATACACCCCCTTTACTTAAGCAGTTTGACTTTTGTTGACTGAGTAGGCAAATAAGCACAAATGACTAAATGTGGGGTCCACAATGGTAAAACTAGGTACAAATAAGCTAAACAAACTTAAATAAGCTGAAAACAACAAGCAATCATCACTGATAAGCTATTGGGAATGAAATAAGCACTTATGCAAACTGAAACTCAACACAGAATTGGGACAGACTTTGGGGTGGATTCCAGGTGGGGTCCACTTGTTTCTAGGTCAAACCAAGGGTCAATTCTTGTAGCCTGGTAGGAGGGGGGTTGTCAAAACCAAAAATGAACCACTGGGGCCCGCTGAGGTGGTCTACAACAACCACCAAAGGTGGTGGTGTGGTGGAGGTCTGCTGGTGCAGGGGAAGCCTTTTTCCATGCAGGTGTGTTCCAGGGCTTGTGGAGCTCACACAAAAAATCACAAAAATCCAACAACTATGCAAAACTCAACTTAAGCTGATAGACTAACCACTAAACAAGTTTCAAGGCTCAAAACCAAACACAAAATTCATGGAAATTCATGCCATTTTGGAGAAAAAACTGAAATTGCACTTTTGACTTTTTGAGATATTGTGATACTTTGACTTATGTGAATCTAGATCTTGATTTACTGATTTGTTATGATGTTTCTAACCACAATGAAGCCAAATCAATGGATCTTAAGCAATTGTGCAATGATTTTAAGTGTTGTGGAATCAACTGATCCAACAGTGATCAAATCAAGGGGTATGAGCTTTGATTTTGACTTTAAGCAAATAGAAACTTCTATTTTAGACTTTACTTAACTACACTATGCCTAATGCAGTCTATCTAAACTACAACAACCATGAAGCAACCTCAAGAACCCATGTTACTGAGTTAAACCAAACACCCCTTAATACTTAACTGGCTAAGGTTTTAAGTAGCAAAGAGCTGTGAGAGCTTATGAGGCTTTTCTAATTCAACTTTTTATGAGATATTATCCTTAAATGACTGCTTAGAAATAGAGATTAACCAAAAACACACAATAATACTACTTAACTAATTTGATTGTTAAACTAAGATTTTAAATATTACAAGATCTAATTAACAAGTTAAATATTTTAAGCAACAAATTAACTAAACAGAACTCAAATAAGCACAAACAAACACAGATTATCAGATACAAGCAATAAATTAGAAACTAAGTTTTTGGAGGAAATATTTAAATGAGCAAATTCTTACAAATCATCCCTAGCATGAACAAGGGATTTTCCACTGATGCCTATCTTTAGATAGGCTAATGTCACTTCCAATCTTGCTCTTCAAAGCTTCTCCAAACCTGAAATCAAACTCAAAACAAGAATAGTTGACTATGGTTGACTTTTTTTTTTCTATTAATACTGAGTATTAGGGTCTCTAAAAGCTTCAATAAGCTTTATGGGATCCTAAGTGAGCTTAAGAGTCCGTCATTCAAACCCAAACACTAACAGACTATGATCCAAAATGATGATTTGCAACTGAAATTTGCATAAACAAACAGGATTGAAGAAACTTGATTATATTGCTTTGAAAAGATTGAAATTACACTGAATTAACCTAGAACACTGCTTAAAAGCTTTTAATTAAACTATAATTGCCTATTACGCTTATACGACTACTAATATTCTAAGAATTGAGACAGACACTTCATCTTGCTTCATTTTCCTTTTATAGCCAAGGATTAGGGTTCCTTTGTCTTTTCTGAGCATTTCCCAATCAATTCCAAGCCCTTGGATCACTGCTAAGCCATTGATTAAACGCCACGTGTTTTTGGCGGGAAAATTGGTGTGTGGGTTTTGGACTGTTTTAGGCAAGGGGGGGGGGGGGTGGCAGCATTTAATGCTGAGGCGAAAGGGGTAGTGGGTTGGGCGGTGGCTTGTGATGGAGGGGTGAGTTGATGGGACCTGCAAGTGGGTGTGGGGGAGGGAAGGCTGTGGGGGTGATGGGTTTGACTCGGTTTGACCGAGGTCAAACCATTTGACCGGGGGTTATATTCTTTTGGGTGTGGGCTGAGATATTACATTGGGCCTAAAAAGGGTGGGCTTGGTTAGTGGATTGGATTGGTTTGTTTTCGGTATTAATAACTTTGGTCCGGTTATGGTTTTAGATTTCACAAGGACCTTTTTTGCAATTTATCGAAAGTTGGAGGGTGTGAAATGGAAATCTTCCAAAGTGTTCACAAGGGTGTGTTTTGCCAATCTATGAATATTATGAGGCCCTGGAATGATTTTTCCATTTTAAATGCACCAGGGACTAAAACTGCCAAACTTTCAAACTTCAGGGACCATTTGTGTAATTTCACCAAACTTTTCCACCAAGGACCAATCCTGCCATAAAAGGTTAGTGCAAGGACAAAATTTTTTTTTCTCAAAGTTTTTAATATCCCAGGGACCATTTTTGACAATTTTCAAAGTTCAAGGACTAAACTTAACATTTTGTGAAACTTTGCACCAAAGGACTAAATGTGTAACTTTTTGATTTAAAATTACCTTTGGTGACTTTTTCAAGTTTTTAGAACAACTAGGGACTAGATTTGACAACTTTTGAAAGTTGAGGGACTGAAATTGCCAGTTTTGCAAACTTTGTGCGTTTTTCATTTGTTTTTTTATTATTTTGCATTGGAAACATGTAAAACACTTTCCTGGGATATTTACACACTCATCAGTACTTTGCTGTCATACCCATGTCTCAAATATTAATGCATTTGTATGAACTTAGTCAATACAAATGGGATTCGTCAATCCCAATAGGCCTATTCACAACATTCGCGATCACTATTGCTAGTGATTAAATGGTTCATAATAAGGGATCTCGGTTTAGCAAGGCTGGTACTTAGTGATAATAAAACAATCAGGCAAGCATACAATTTGAAAGCATTGTGTTCGGTTAAAATAACATGTATTCCCCCCAAGGGTTTGTAAAACAATTAAGTAATGGAAAGTGGGGCTATGAACTCACCTTGAGTTGGATGATGTATAATGAGAATGATGGCTATGCCCTAAGAACTTCTACGAGCAACCTAGAATAATTGTTGGAACTTAGGTTTGGAATAATGTCTAAGAATATGAAGAATTGCCTATATATATGTCTTGCATTTAGTCCATGATGTTGTACGATGTATAGTGTAAGTCTTTGAAAAGAAATGATTCATGAAACATGTATAGTTTATATACCGTTTACTACCGTTCGGGCCGACATAATTCAGAATTCATGTAGTAAACGTTCGAGGAGCCAGGACACTTTAATTCGTAAATCCACAACTCATCTCGACGGCTTACATAATGAACTCCTCATATGAGGCTCCCTACTATTGTAGTAGTTGATAGTATATATATATATATATATATATATATATATATATATATATATATATATATATATATATATATATATATATATATATATATATATAAAGTTACATGTCCAATATTTGAATAAACTTAGGAAAGTTTGTCTTTATATGAAGATTGTTATTAGGGTAAGTTTCTTAAGTCTTGTATGACAAATACTTGTAATATCTCATGGTTCTTTAGATAAAGTAGATCCAAATTGCATGTTTAAGTTATCGCCAACTCTTTGGTTCATGTTTTCGCCTAAGTAAGTTTATATGGTCATTTAGTCATGGCCTTGCCATGACCTTTGGTCATTGTTCCATGGTCTTGAGACTCAACCTTGGCTCTAGCCATGGTTTTGGTCTTGATTCTAGGTCATAAGACCTCTTTGGTCTTTTTAAACCATAACCATTATATAGTGACTTATATATGTAAAATAGCTGTTAATAAACTGAGAAAAATCTCATTCGTTATTGGTTTTCTGGAGACGTGCACCTGAGTTTTTGAAGAAAACGTGATTCAGGAAAACTTTCGTGCTTTAACTTTTTCATGAAACGGAACAGAAAGGCCTCTTTTTGCGTGTTTTATGTTCTGTTACTGAAACTATTTTGGCAGTTTTGCCGCAAAGTTTTGGTAACTTCAAATGGTCATAACTTTTGACTCGTATACTCGTTTTAGGTGGTTCAAATTGCTATGGTTTCCTTGTTAGGTCCTCTACTACAATATGTAATGATCCAATATCATAATTTTACCATGAAAGTTACTAGTTTACTTGTTTAACTAACATATGTTAACATATAAATACCAATACTTGTTTTACCCATTTTTATACATCATGGACATGATCACAAGACAAAATATAGCATGAATGATATGTAAATAACATGAATATGATATTTAACAAGAAGTATTTTAGGGATTGCTTACGACTTTTGGCTTTCAATTAAGAAAGGAAGTTAACATGTAAGGTAAGGACTTTGATAGATTTAAGCTTCACCCTACTTCACTTCATGCAATCTTTCTGCTATTGTATTCTTGAAAGAGAGATGATGAAAGTTGAGGTGACTTGAGTGGATTCAAACTCAAGAGAAATCACCAAAGTTTATGAAGTTTGGAAGTGTTTTGATTACCTAAAACCAAGCTATGGTTTCTATGTTGATGAGGTACTTGAATCTTGCATGAAACTTGGAGTGAATTAGCAAAGGAGATGGTGTTTGTGGGTGTTATGGTGGATGGCAACAAGAGGGGAGGGGGGACTTTATATGGCCTTGAGGAGGTTACATGTATGACTTAGTCAAAGCTTGGAGAGCAAGTGTAACACATGGATGCATCCTAGAGCACAAGGAAGGAGATCAAGCCACACAAGGGGTGACTCCCCCCCCCCTAAGTCGGTTCAAGAAAGATAGGATAGGATGAGTTGGTTTTGGATGATATTATCCTACTTATGGAGTTAGTTTTGACTCCGTAAAATGCCAACCGTAAACGATTAAGCCATAATACGTAAACCGGGTATCGTAAAAATACAAAACTTGGAAGAATGATTAAACTTGTCAAAATACTCCATAATAAAATATAAAATGAGTGGTAGGTTCCATTGGGGTGCTAAAACCCTGCTCAAACTGGAAACACGGGTCTAAAACGCGTAATACGTAAAACGTACGAATATTGTGTAAAATTGAGAAAAGTAAAATGTTACATTTCTAATATGATAATAATGATTTAAAATGACTTATAATGTCTAGACTGGGCTCAATCTAGTATCGGTTGGTATTTAATGTCCTTAAGACATAAAACCGTAAGCCTAAAAATCAAGGAATGATTTTTGGTCAAAGGAGGAGGGAAAAATATGTTGACTTTTTCCAAAAATGTGAAAACTCAAATCGTCTTAGAAACGCGGTGCAGGTATAGGCTAAGGTTACGACTGAGTAAAAACGCTTAAAAAGAAAAATTCCTGTTTTTCACGGTCGAGGTTTATTTGGTCATGTTTTTCTCAGTCATGATTTATTCTCAAATAAATCATGAGTGTATCAAACATTTTTCTGATGCGGGGAAAATTAACGCGGTCGAGTTTCGTTGTGCGTAGAATTTTTGAATGACGTTTTACCCTAAAACGTGTAATTCCTTAATAACTTTCACGAAAATGATCTGATGAGTGTCAAACTTTTAATTTGCTATGGAAATGATTTATCACTCGAGGCTATGAAACAAAAATCAAATTTCGGGAAAATGAACAGTAAAAGTGAATAGTAAAATTTCCCGGGAATAGTAATTAACCTGAAAATGCGAATTATTACAGTCTCTACCCCTTACGGGGAACTTCGTCCCGAAGTTCTATGTGTGTTATACGTTAGAGTGGTGTCGATGAAGAGGTGTGGTTACTTATGAGGACTAAAGTCTGGGATTACCGGTGATGTAGTTTGATTTGTCGTTTCAGTGTATGGTGTAGGATGAGGCTTACTTTTATGTAGGTAGCGTAAGAGTGATTAATAGAGATTCATATAATAGTCGAATATCAAAGGAAATTGATATAGAAGTCGAATATTAATAGAAATTGATATAGTAGTTGTACAGAAATTGATATAGTTGTTGAATATCAAACAGAAATTGGGATAGTAGTTGTAATCATAGCCTAGTAGGTAATTTGTTGTTGTACCTAGTGTTTATTGACTTCATACTTATGTTATTTTGGATACAAATAAGCCCACTTGTTTATAATTCTTTATTTACATAGAGAGGCATCCCAAACAATGTAAATAGGGAAATATAAACTTATGGTTCGGTGATTTACAATTTCTTTATTTAAACGAAAAGGCATCCCAATCCATTCAAATAATTATAAATCATCCTACTTAAGGATTCCCAACACAACATTCATAATTAGCCAATGAGTTACAAGGTAGTGTATTACGAGATGATACTGTGTTCCAAAAGTACAAGATGAATATTCAATCTTGTAAAGCTGATGAGGGTGCTTGTGCTGTAACTAAGGATTATTTGAGCTTTAAAAGTGCATCAAGATCTGTTAATGAGCTTGTGGTTGCAACGGTTGTGAAGATAATGATGTGATATGTTGATGAACAAAAGTGTGTAGTGTATGCTTAACATTAATATTGGTAGAGATGTCAAGTTTGCTTTAAAATTTTAAGAAATTTTAAAGGTTTATGACGGAATGGTATCCTTAGGACCTAAACAGGCTAGTACTTCTAAGGGATAAAAGAGATGAATTGATAACTATCCCAAGATAGTAGTTCGGATTATCTCATAAATGAAAACTTTCAAGAATGAAATTAGATAATACAAATAAGGTGTTAAGATCTTGCTGAGTGGTAAGACACTATCGTGTCTCTAGATTGTTTTAGTGAATTCTGGTGGTTTATTGAGTTCATGTAGGAAATTAACCTGAACATAACCCTAGCACAACTATTCTCAGTATTTGAAAATTTTAAGTCGAACATAGTTAGTCAGACTATGTTCCACTGTCCCTAGGTTAAATATAGGTGACTAGTCTATATTTAGCCAAGGTTCGATAAAATTTTCAAATACCTAAATTAGGTATACTTGTGATATGTCCGTTGCTTTTGAGAAACTGTCCACTAAACAAAGGCGATGTCAAACAATTCAGTTGCAAGTCCCGCCTATACAAGACTTGTAACCTATGTTTTCACATTCCATTGCATAGAAGATAGTACGGGTAGATATGTGTGGAAAGGAAGTTTAAGTAGTTCTAAAACAGTCCATACTTGGCCAGGATCACGAACTTTTAACAATGAAGGTTTCATAAGAAAAATTTGATGAATGTAGAGCTGAACTTCAACTTTTGTAGGTGATGGATTAGTTTGTCCTTTAGAAATCTCATATTTCTATTTGGAAATCGATAGATTGTGATGGATTTTTGATATCATATGAAATGATATTGGTGAGGTGATGGAATAATTCCAGAGACCATTGCGCAAATCACAATGTCTCGGAAGTAGATTAGACCATTGTGTGACTCAAAACATTTGAGAAATGATTAAGACCATTGTATCATACAATGTCTGAGAAATAGGAAAGACCATTGTAAATAGTTACAATATCTTGGACATAAAATGTTGGAGTAGGAACATGATTAGGAGGATGTGGTTGTGTCGAAATGCCCTAGAATAGGCATACGCAGATATGTTTAGTCCATTGTTTAGATAAATGATTGAAAATAAATCGAGTTTATATATCAATATACTAATATGTTCATGTAGTATAAAATGCTTACGGGGAAATGCTCAATTATGTTAAGGGTACATATATCCATGTGCTAACATGTTTGTGTAGTATAAAATGCTTAATAAGCCCATAATCGTCTGGAGGATGGAAGACACGGAGAGCGGAAGGCTATAAAAATGTTTTTGCTTGTAAGTGTAGTTATAGTTTAGGTCTCAATTACACCCGTTTCTCTATAACTATGGCTCTAGTACCAATCTGTAACACCCCCAATTCATGGTTTCAGCGGAATTCAAACTGGGTGTTACTCGATGGCACAATAGTCACAATAATAGAAAACGAACTCTAATTAAGTCGTTTTAAAAGATTTATCATTCAAATTATATAAATATCAGAGATTACAAAATGAGGTCCCAGATGGTTCCATGTTTACAAATTACATTAGATGAGTTTTTGAATGATAATAAAATTTATAGCCCTCTTGAACATCCGTGCCCTTCCGTGACATCCTTGATCATCATGGACCTGAAATACATGCTTAAGAGGTCAACACAAAGGTTAAGTGATATTCATAGAGTTTGTTTAATGGTTGAACACAATATGTTAGTAGTGTGAGCTATAGACTCACACCAATGGTTGGAAAACAAAACAGGTAGGCTACGTTATTATACGCCCATAAAATGTATTATACACTAAGCTTATGACACCAAAACGTTAACGTGTACCAATATCGATCGGCAGATTTATCCCGGTAGGTACTTTGCTGTCTTACCCATGTCTCAAATATTAATGCATTTGTATGAACTTAGTCAATACAAATGGGATTTGTCAATCCCAATAGGCCTATTCACAATATTCGCGCTCACTATTGCTAGTGATTAAATGGTTCATAATAAGGGATCTCGGTTTAGCAAGGCTGGTACTTAGTGATAATAAAACAATCAGGCAAGCATACAATTTGAAAGCATTGTGTTCGGTTAAAATAGCATGTATTCCCCCCAAGGGTTTGTAAAACAATTAAGTAATGGAAAGTGGGGCTATGAACTCAACTTGAGTTGGATGATGTATAATGAGAATGATGGATATGCCGTAAGAACTTCTACGAGCAACCTAGAATAATTGTTGGAACTTAGGTTTGGAATAATGTCTAAGAATATGAAGAATTGCCTATATATATGTCTTGCATTTAGTCCATGATGTGGTACGATGTATAGTGTAAGTCTTTGAAAAGAAATGATTCATGAAATATGTATAGTTTATATACCGTTTACTACCATTCGGGCCGACATAATTCAGAAGTCATGTAGTAAACGTTCGAGGAGCCAGGACACTTTAATTCGTAAATCCACAACTCATCTCGACGGCTTACATAATGAACTCCTCATATGAGGCTCCCTACTATTGTAGTAGTTGATAAAATATATATATATAAGTTTTGATCCGAAAAGTTACATGTCCAATATTTGAATAAACTTAGGAAAGTTTTTCTTTACATGAAGATTGTTATTAGGTTAAGTTTCTTAAGTCTTGTATGACAAATACTTGTAATATCTCATGGTTCTTTAGATAAAGTAGATCCAAATTGTATGTTTAAGTTATCGCCAACTCTTTGGTTCATGTTTTCGCCTAAGTAAGTTTATATGGTCATTTAGTCATGGCCTTGCCATGACCTTTGGTCATTGTTCCATGGTCTTGAGACTCAACCATGGCTCTAGCCATGGTTGTGGTCTTGATTCTAGGTCATAAGACCTCTTTGGTCTTTTTAAACCATAACCATTATATAGTGACTTATATATGTAAAATAGCTGTTAATAAACTGAGAAAAATCTCATTCGTTATTAGTTTTCTGGAGACGTGCTCCTGAGTTTTTGAAGAAAACGTGTTTCCGGACAACTTTCGTGCCTTAACTTTTTCATGATACGGACTAGAAAGGCCTCTTTTTGCGTGTTTTATGTTCTGTTACAGAATCTATTTTGGCAGTTTTGCCGCAAAGTTTTGGTAACTTCAAATGGTCATAACTTTTGACTCGTATACTCGTTTTAGGTGGTTTAAATTGCTATGGTTTTGCTTGTTAGGTCCTCTACTACAATATGTAATGATCCAATATCATAATTTTACCATGAAAGTTACTAGTTTACTTGTTTAACTAACATATGTTAACATATAAATACCAATACTTGTTTTACCCATTTTTATACATCATGGACACGATCACAAGACAAAATATAGCATGAATGATATGTAAATAACATGAATATGATATTTAACAAGAAGTATTTTAGGGTTTACTTACAACTTTTGGCTTTCAATTAAGAAAGGAAGTTAACATGTAAGGTAAGGACTTTGATAGACTTAAGCTTCACCCTACTTCACTTCATGCAATCTTTCTACTCTTGTATTCTTGAAAGAGAGATGATGAAAGTTGAGGTGACTTGAGTGGATTCAAACTCAAGAGAAATCACCAGAGTTTATGAAGTTTGGAAGTGTTTTGATTACCTAAAACCAAGCTATGGTTTCTATGTTGATGAGGTACTTGAATCTTGCATGAAACTTGGAGTGAATTAGCAAAGGAGATGGTGTTTGTGGGTGTTATGGTGGACGGCAACAAGAGGGGAGGGGGGACTTTATATGGCCTTGAAGAGGTTACATGTATGACTTAGTCAAAGCTTGGAGAGCAAGTGTAACACATGGATGCATCCTAGAGCACAAGGAAGGAGATCAAGCCACACAAGGGGTGACTCCCCCCCTAAGTCGGTTCACAAAAGATATGATAGGATGAGTTGGTCTTGGATGATATTATCCTACTTATGGAGTTAGTTTTGACTCCGTAAAATGCCAACCGTAAACGATTAAGCCATAATACGTAAAACCGGGTATCGTAAAAATACGAAACTTGGAAGAATGATTAAACTTGTCAAAATACTCCATAATAAAATATAAAATGAGTGGTAGGTTCCATTGGGGTGCTAAAACCCTGCTCAAACTGGAAACACGGGTCTAAAACGCGTAATACGTAAAACGTACGAATATTGTGTAAAATTGAGAAAAGTAAAATGTTACTTTTCTAATATGATAATAATGATTTAAAATGACTTATAATGTCTAGACTGGGCTCAATCTAGTATCGGTTGGTATTTAATGTCCTTAAGACATAAAACCGTAAGCCTAAAAATCAAAGAATGATTTTTGGTCAGAGGAGGAGGGAAAAATATGTTGACTTTTTCCAAAAATGTGAAAACTCAAATCGTCTTAGAAACGCGGTGCAGGTATAGGCTACGGTTACGACTGAGTAAAAACGCTTAAAAATGAAAATTCCTGTTTTTCACGGCCGATGTTTATTTGGTCATGTTTTTCTCAGTCATGATTTATTCTCAAAATAAATCATGAGTGTATCAAACATTTTTCTGATGCGGGGAAAATTAACGCGGTCGAGTTTCGTTGTGCGTAGAATTTTTGAATGACGTTTTACCCTAAAACGTGTAATTCCTTAATAACTTTCACGAAAATGATCTGATGAGTGTCAAACTTTTAATTTGCTATGGAAATGATTTATCACTCGAGGCCATGAAACAAAAATCAAATTTCGGGAAAATTTCGGGAAATGAATAGTAAAAGTGAATAGTGAAATTTTCCGGAAATAGTAATTAACCTGAAAATGCGAATTGTTACAGTTCCATGTTTACAATTTATATTAAATGAGTTTTTGAATGATAATAAAATTTATAGCCCTCTTGAGTATCCGTGCCCTTCCGTGCCATCCTTGATTATCATGAACCTGAAATACATGCTTAGGAGGTCAACACAAAGGTTGAGTGATATTCATAGAGTTTTTTTAATGTTTGAACACAATATGTTGGTACTGTGAGTTATAGGGTCACACCAATGGTTGGAAAACAAAACAGTTAGGCTACGTTGTTATACGCCTGGAACAGTTATTAATTCACTAAGCTTATGACACCAAAACGTTAACGGGTACCAATATCAATCGGCGGAGTTATCCCGGTAGGTACTTTGTCGTCATACCCATGTCTCAAATATTAATGCATTTGTTTGAACTTAGTCAATACAAATGGGATTCGTCAATCCCAATAGGCCTATTCACAATATTCGCGCACACTATTACTAGTGATTAAATGGTTCATAATAAGGGATCTTGGTTTGGCAAGGATGGTACTTAGTGATAATAAAACATAGTCGGGTAGCATACAGTAGAAAGCATTGTGTTCGAGTAGAAAAATAATAGCATGTATTCCCCCCAAGGGTTTGTACAACGATTAAGTAATGGAAAGTGGGGTTATGAACTCACCTTAAGTTATATAGCAAGTAGTGAATGTGATGGTCGAATCGCGAAGGTTTCTACGAGCAACCTATAATAGAATGTTGCGACTTAGGATAGGAGTAAAGAATATGAAGAATTGCCTATATATGTATGTCTTGCTTTTAGTCCATGATGTGGTACGATGTATAGTGTAAGTCTTTGAAAAGAAATGATTCATGAAACATGTATAGTTTAGATATCGTTTACTACTGTTCGGGCCGACATATTTCAGAAGTCATGTTAGTAAACGTTCGAGGAGCCAGGACACTTTCATTCGTAAATCCACAACTCATCTCGACGGCTTACATAATGAACTCCTCACATGAGGCTCCCTACTATTGTAGTAGTTGATAATATATATATATATATATATATATATATATATATATATATATATATATATATATATAAGTTTTGATTCGAAAAGTTACATGTCCAATATTTGAATAAACTTAGGAAAGTTTATCTTTAAATGAAGATTGTTATTAGGGTAAGTTTCTTATAACTTGTATGACAATTTCTTGTAATATCGCATGGTTCTTTTAGATGAAGTAGATCCAAATTGTATGTTTAAGTTATCGCCAACTCTTTGGTTCATGTTTTCGCCTAAGTAAGTTTATATGGTCATTTAGTCATGGCCTTGCCATGACCTTTGGTCATTGTTCCATGGTCTTGAGACTCAACCTTGGCTCTAGCCATGGTTGTGGTCTTGATTCTAGGTCATAAGACCTCTTTGGTCTTTTTAAACTATAACCATTATATAGTGACTTATATGTAAAATAGCTGTTAATAAACCGAGAAAAATCTCATTCGTTATTGGTTTTCTGGAAACGTGCCCCTGAGTTTTTGAAGAAAATGTGATTCCGGACAACTTTCGTGCATTAACTTTTTCTTGAAACGGAGCAGAAAGATCTCTTTTTGCGTGTTTTATGTTCTGTCACAGAAACTATTTTGGCAGTTTTGCCGCAAAGTTTTGGTTACTTCAAATGGTCATAACTTTTGACTCGTGCACTCGTTTTAGGTGGTTCAAATTGCTATGGTTTCCTTGTTAAGTCCTCTACTACAATATGTAATGATCCAATATCATAATTTTACCATTTTGATCAGATTTCACCAAGAAAGTCACTAGTTTACTTGTTTAAATAACTTAACTTAACAATCATTTATAATAACTTGTTTGACCCATTTTTATACATCATGGACATGATCACGAGACATAATATAGCATGAATGATATGTAAATAACATGAATATGATATTTAACAAGAAGTATGTTAGGGTTTTGCTTACAACTTTTGGCTTTCAATTAAGAAAGGAAGTTAACATGTAAGGTAAGGACTTTGATAGACTTTAGCTTCACCCTACTTCACTTCATGCAATCTTTCTACCCTTGTATTCTTGAAAGAGAGATGATGAAAGTTGAGGTGACTTGAGTAGATTCAAACTCAAGAGAAATCACCAAAGTTTCTAGGGTTTAGAAGTAGTTTGATGAATCAAAACCAAACTAGAGTTTATATGTTGTTGTAGCACTTGATTATTGCATAAAATTGGAAGTAAACTAGCTAAAGCAAGGGTGTTTGTGTATGTTATGTGTGGCGTACAAGAAGAGGAGGAAGGGGTATTTATATGCCAATTAGGAGGTTACAAACCTTGACTTGTCAAACCTTGGAGAGCAAGGTGAACACATGTAATGATCTAGGAGCACTTAGCATGAGATCAAGCCACATGGTGATGACTCCCCACCCCCTTATGACGGTTTGGAAAACTTGGGGAGGAAGAGTTGGTTTTTGATGATATTATCCAAGCTTATATTGATAGTTTTTACTCCGTAAAATGCTAACCGTAAACGATTAAGCCATAATACGTAAAACCGGGTATCGTAAAAATACGAAACTTGAAAGAATGATTAAACTTGTCAAAATACTCCATAATAAAATATAAAATGAGTGGTAGGTTCCATTGGGGGTGCTAAAACCCTGCTAAAACTGGAAACACGGGTCTAAAACGCGTAATACGTAAAACGTACGAATATTGTGTAGAATTGAGAAAAGTAAAATGTTACTTTTCTAATGTGATAATAATGATTTAAAATGACTTATAATGTCTAGACTGGGCTCAGTCTAGTGTCGGTTGGTATTTAATGTCTTTTAAACATAAAACCGTAAGCCTAAAAATCAATGAATGATTTATAAAATCAAGGAATGATTTTTGGTCAAAGGAGGAGGGAAAAATATGTTGACTTTTTCCAAAAATGTGAAAACTCAAATCGTCTTAGAAACGCGGTGCAGGTATAGGCTAAGGTTACGGCTGAGTAAAAATGCTTAAAAACGAAAATTCCTGTTTTTCACGCCCGAGGTTTATTTGGTCATATTTTTCTCAGTCATGATTAATTCTCAAATAAATCATGAGTGTATCAAACATTTTTCTGATACGGGGAAAATTAACGCGGTCGAGTTTCGTTGTGCGTAGAATTTTTGAATGACGTTTTACCCTAAAACGTGTAATTCCTTAATAACTTTCGCGAAAATGATCTGATGAGTGTCAAACTTTTAATTTGCCATGGAAATGATTTATCATTCGAGCCCATGAAACAAAAATCAAATTTCGGTAAAATGAATAGTAAAAATGAATAGTGAAATTTTCGGGAATAAAAGTTAACCTGAAAATGTGAATTATTACAATATCGCAGCGGAAGACTGTGTCATTGGGGTGCTACTTCAAAATACAAAGTACAAGGTATAGAAAACGACCTCTAAATGAGACGTTTTGAAAAGTTACCATTCGATTAATAAATTCCGAGTTACAAACTTGAGTTCCATAATACAATACATAAGAGTTTTAAGACATATCGAATGGTAAAGATAAAAGCATAAGTCTTCAAAACATGCCAAGCGACTCTATGCTCCATGCAACAGCTATCACCTTACAGACCTGAGACAAAGATGCTAAAGTGTCAACACAATGGTTGGTGAGTTCATAGAGTTTGTCTTAAAATAGTTGAAAAGACTTTAAAGAATGTTCAAACAGCAAAGGCATTGTGAATCCACTCAGTTGCAAGTCCCGCCCATAACAACACTTGCAACCTGTGTGTTCACAACCCACTGCTAAATATATAGTATGATTAAGACATGTATAAGTTCATCACAACAATTAAGCAATTAGTCGTGAGTCTCTACTTCATCTCTGAAGACCTCACTTTTATGATGTATCCAACATTCGTAAATGTTAGGATGTATCAAAGCTAATGGTCATCCAACAACTTAATTTGGAGCCACTAGATAGCCTCAATGGTCATCCAACAACTTAATTTGGAGCGACTGGAAGTCTCAATGGTCATCCAACAACTTAATTTGGAGCCACTGGAAGTCTCACAATTAAGTATAACGCAGTTAAGTATAACACAATCATGTATATATGAAATCAAGTATAATGCAATCAAGTATAAGACAATCAAGTATAAAACAATCAAGTATAATAGAATCAAGTATAAATGTTTTGAGTATTTGTACAAGTAAGCAAGTAGTTGAGCATGTATCTCCCCCAAAGAGTTAAAACAAGTATGAAAAGAGTAGGGGCTATGACTCACCTTAAGCTTATGTAATGAGAAATGAAAGTGGTAGTTGAATCGCGAAAGTCTCTTAGAGCAGCCTATAATAGAACGTTGCGACTTAGGTTTGGAGTAACGTCTAAGAATACGAAGAATTGCCTATATATGTTTTGCATAATGTTCATGATGTAGTACTTAGTATATAGTGTAAGTCTTTGAATATAAATGGTTTATGAAACATGTATAGGTTGTATATCTCTTACTACCGTTCGGGCCGACATAATTCAGAAGTCATGGAGTAAACGTTCGAGGAGCCAGGACACTTTAATTCGTAAATCCACAACTCATCTCGACGGCTTACTTAATGAACTCCTCACATGAGGCTCCCTACTATTGTAGTATTTGATAACATATATATAAGTTTTGATCCTAAAAGTTACATGTCCAATATTTGAATAAACTTAGGAAAGTTTATTTTTACATGAAGATTGTTATTAGGGTATGTTTCTTAAGTCTTGTATGACAATTACTTGTAAGATCTCATGGTTCTTTAGATGAAGTAGATCCAAATTGTATGTTTAAGTTATCGCCAACTCTTTAGCTCATGTTTTCGCCTAAGTAAGTTTATATGGTCATTTAGTCATGGCCTTGCCATGACCTTTGGTCATTGTTCCATGGTCTTGAGACTCAACCTTGGCTCTAGCCATGGTTGTGGTCTTGAATCTAGGTAATTAGACCTCTTGGTCTTTTTAAAACAAAACTATAATATAGTGACTTTAGTACATAAAATAGTTGTTAGGAAACTGAAGAAAATCTCATTCGTTATTGGTTTTCTGGATATGTGCTCCTGAGTTTTCGAAGAAAACATGATTCCGGACAACTTTCGTGCCTTAACTTTTTCATGAAATGGACCAGAAAGGCCTCTTGTTGCGTGTTTAAGGTTCTGTCACATAAACATTTGGCAGTTTTGCCGTAAAGTTTTGGTAATTTCAAATGGTCATAACTTTTGACTCGGGTACTCGTTTTGGGTGATTCAAATTGCTATGTTTTACTTGTTAAGTCCTCTTTAACAGTAGGTAAGTTTTAAATATCATAGTTATACTATTTTGTTCGTGGTTCTCCATAAAAGTCACTAGTTTACTTGTTTAAATATCATAACTTAACATATATATACCATAACTTGTTTTACCAATTTTTATATATCATGAACATAATAACAAGACAATATATAGTAAGAATGAAATATAAATAGCATGAAAATGATATTTAGCAAGAAAGTATGTTAGGGTTTTGCTTACAACTTGAGGCTTTCTAAAAGAAAGGTAAGTAACTAGTAAGGTAAGGACTTTGATAGACTTAAGCTTCACCCTACTTCACTTCAAGCAGTCTTTCTACCCTTGTATTCTTGAAAGAGAGATGATGAAAGTTGAGGTGACTTGAGTAGATTCAAACTCAAGAGAAATCAGCAATGTTTCTAAGGTTTGGAAGTAGTTTGATTACCTAAAACCAAGCTAGGGTTTCTATGTTGATGTTGCACTTGAATCTTGCTTGAAACTAGGAGTGAATTAGCTAAGTGTGAAGGTGATGAGGGGTGTGGTATGGAATGGCAAAGGAGGGGAGGGGGGATATTTATATGCCTTTGAGGAGGTTAGTTTCATTGACTTAGTCAACCCTTGGAGGCCAAGTTGAACACATGCATGCAATCTAAGGCCTTCTAGCATGAGATCAAGCCACATATGGGATGACTCCCCCCCTAAGTCGGTTCACAAGGATAAGGGGGGAATGAGTTGGCTTTTGATGGTATTATCCTACTTATGTGACTAGTTTTGACTCCGTAAATTGCTAACCGTAAGTTGTTAAGCCACGAAACGTAAAACCGGGTATCGTAAAAATGTGAAACTTGAAAGGATGACTAAACTTGTCAATATACTCCATAATAAAATATAAAATGAGTTGTAGGTTCAATTGGGGTGCTCAAAACCTGCTAAAACTGGAAACACGGGTCTAAAACGCGTAATACGTAAAACGTACGAATATTGCGTAAAATTGAGAAAAGTAAAATGTTACTTTTCTAATAGGATAATAATGATTTAAAATGACTTATAATGTCTAGACTGGGCTTAGTCTAGTGTTGGTTGGTATTTTATGTCTTTAAGACATAAAACCGTAAGCCTAAAAATCAAGGAATGATTTTTGGTCAAAGGAGGAGGGAAAAATATGTTGACTTATTCCAAAAATGTGAAAACTCAAATCGTCTTAGAAACGCGGTGCAGGTATAAGCTAAGGTTACGACCAAGTAAAAGTGCTTAAAAACGAAAATTCATGTTTTTCACGGCCGAGGTTTATTTGGTCACATTTTTCTCAGTCATGATTAATTATCAAATAAATCATGAGTGTATCAAACATTTTTCTGATGTGGGGAAAATTAACGCGGTCGAGTTTCGTTGTGCGTAGGATTTTTGAATGACGTTTTACCCTAAAACGTGTAGTTCCTTAATAACTTTCACTAAAATGATCTGAGGAGTCTCAAACTTTTATTTTGTCATGGAAATGATTTATCACTCGAGGCCATGAAACAAAAATCAAATTTCGGGAAAATGAATAGTAAAAGTGAAAAGTGAAATTTTCTGGGAATAGTAATTAACCTGAAAATGCGAATTGTTACAGTTCCATGTTTACAATTTATATTAAATGAGTTTTTGAATGATAATAAAATTTATAGCCCTCTTGAGTATCCGTGCCCTTCCGTGCCATCCTTGATCATCATGAACCTGAAATACATGCTTAGGAGGTCAACACAAAGGTTGAGTGATATTCATAGAGTTTGTTTAATGTTTGAACACAATATGTTGGTAGTGTGAGTTATAGGGTCACACCAATGGTTGGAAAACAAAACAGTTAGGCTACGTTGTTATACGCTTGGAACGGTTATTAATTCACTAAGCTTATGACACCAAAACGTTAACGGGTACCAATATCAATCAGCGGAGTTATCCCGGTAGGTACTTTGTGGTCATACCCATGTCTCAAATATTAATGCATTTGTTTGAACTTAGTCAATACAAATGGGATTCGTCAATCCCAATATGCCTATGCACAATATTCGCGCTCACTATTACTAGTGATTAAATGGTTCATAATAAGGGATCTTGGTTTGGCAAGGATGGTACTTAGTGATAATAAAACAAAGTCGGGTAGTATACAGTAGAAAGCATTGTGTTCGAGTAGAAAAATAATAGCATGTATTCCCCCCAAGGGTTTGTAAAACGATTAAGTAATGGAAAGTGGGGCTATGAACTCACCTTAAGTTATATAGCAAGTAGTGAATGTGATGGTCGAATCGCGAAGGTTTCTACGAGCAACCTATAATAGAATGTTACGACTTAGGATAGGAGTAAAGAATATGAAGAATTTCCTATATATGTATGTCTTGCATTTAGTCCATGATGTGGTACGATGTATAGTGTAAGTCTTTGAAAAGAAATGATTCATCAAACATGTATAGTTTATATATCGTTTACTACCGTTCGGGCCGACATATTTCAGAAGTCATGTTAGTAAACGTTCGAGGAGCCAGGACACTTTCATTCGTAAATCCACAACTCATCTCGACGGCTTACATAATGAACTCCTCACATGAGGCTCCCTACTATTGTAGTAGTTGAAAAAATATATATATATATATATAAGTTTTGATCCGAAAAGTTACATGTCCAATATTTGAATAAACTTAGGAAAGTTTATCTTCACATGAAAATTGTTATTAGGGTAAGTTTCTTATAACTTGTATGACAATTTCTTGTAATATCTCATGGTTCTTTTAGATGAAGTAGATCTAAATTGTATGTTTAAGTTATCGCCAACTCTTTGGTTCATGTTTTCGCCTAAGTAAGTTTATATGATCATTTAGTCATGGCCTTGCCATGACCTTTGGTCATTGTTCCATGGTCTTGAGACTCAACCTTGGTTCTAGCCATGGTTGTGGTCTTGATTCTAGGTCATAAGACCTCTTTGGTCTTTTTAAACTATAACCATTATATAGTGAGTTATATGTAAAATAGCTGTTAATAAACTGAGAAAAATCTCATTCGTTATTGGTTTTCTGGAGACGTGCTCCTGAGTTTTTGAAGAAAACGTGATTCCGGACCACTTTCGTGCCTTAACTTTTTCATGAAACGGACCAGAAAGGTCTCTTTTTGCGTGTTTTATGTTCTGTCACAGAAACTATTTTGGCAGTTTTGGCGCAAAGTTTTGGTTACTTCAAATGGTCATAACTTTTGACTCGTGCACTCGTTTTAGGTGGTTCAAATTTCTATGGTTTCCTTGTTAAGTCCTCTACTACAATATGTAATGATCCAATATCATAATTTTACCATTTTGATCAGATTTCACCAAGAAAGTCACTAGTTTACTTGTTTAAATAACTTACCTTAACAATCATTTATAATAACTTGTTTTACCCATTTTTATACATCATGGACATGATCACAAGACATAATATAGCATGAATGATATGTAAATAACATGAATATGATATTTAACAAGAAGTATGTTAGGGTTTTGCTTACAACTTTTGGCTTTCAATTAAGAAAGGAAGTTAACATGTAAGGTAAGGACTTTGATAGACTTTAGCTTCACCCTACTTCACTTCATGCCATCTTTCTACCCTTGTATTCTTGAAAGAGAGATGATGAAAGTTGAGGTGACTTGAGTAGATTCAAACTCAAGAGAAATCACCAAAGTTTCTAGGGTTTGGAAGTAGTTTGATGAATCAAAACCAAACTAGAGTTTATATGTTGTTGTAGCACTTGATTCTTGCATAAAATTGGAGGTAATGATGTGTGGGAATCGCAACAGGCTTTACCTCTCAAGGGATCTCGAGAAGCTTACAACCCCCACCAGGCAGTGTACCTGATCGTTGTAGTATAGTATAGTGACAAGTACCGGGGGATTGATCGTTCAGCTTAGGAATAGTGTCGCTAATATTAGAAAGCCTAAATACTAGTTCTAAAGGTTTCATTAGTTCTAAAGGTCGCTAGGATTAAATGCCAGTTTTCTTAAGCCTAACATATAAATCATTCATCCAAGACAAGAATAAACAAGTAATCAACACATAATCAATATCTAGGTTTCATTAGATCTAAGAAAACACAAGATAGATCTAGCCTAACATGATGGAATTAAGACAAGAACAAGATATAGACAACCAACACATAGACATATTGATTGAATTAGAAGAACACTTATCTTGATTAATCATGCAAGGTATCAAGGGATTGGAACCCTTGAAAAACCTGTAAAGTTATACCAAAATCGTACTTAGGGTTTCTCCCAAAACTTCTCTCTAAATGTGAAAAATTAGAAAACTATATATAGAAAAAGGGGTCTGACGGCGTCAAGACCAAATAGGTGACGCCGTCACCTCGCCGCCAAAACAATCCTCGGACTGCCTAGATCTACATTTGACGCCGTCAAGTACAAAACATTTCCAGGCCGTCATGACTTTTACTCTTGACGCCCTAACTTCATGACGCCGTCAAAACTCTTCTGGGTCGTCATGGAATTTTACTCTTGACGCCGTCAGGGAACTACTCTTGACGCCGTCATGCATTGTTCCCAGCATGGAAAATTAAGACTTTGGCGTTTTCTTCACTTTTATGCTCCAAAAACGTCCGAATTGCTTCCATTTCCAGATTTCACTCCCAAAGTACCTAAAATCACAAAAGGAACGATTTAGGGCAATATTTGATCAAATAAATTCGGATTCGGGCTTAAAGTAATTACAACAAATAATCGTTCCACTAAAGACCAATAGACAAGCACGGAGGTCATACACAAGCACCTCACAAATAGTGTTTAGATAGTCACATCTCTCGGGTTTAATAAAGTGTAAATTACAATATGGAAACGGAAGATATCTCTCACTACCTGTCATAGCAAAATAGATTACCATAGGCTTGGGAAAGGATCAAACCTCCACCACATGGCGTAAGCACCTAGGATAAACTATCAAAGAGGTCTTTTAAAGGGTTGTAACGTTAGGTGAAGGGATATGAAATACACGGTTTTGTTGGATAAAGGAAGTTTTACTGGTGGCGAGTTAACAATCTTGGTTAATTACATGTACAATATGGCGTTGCTAAGCCAAGACTAGACTCGACTTAAGCTAATAAATGAAAAATAACAAAAATATAAAATAAACATAGAATGAAACGGGATGGTAGTCCGTATGTTTTTTTTTTCTTTTTCCTTTTTTCTATTTTTTTTCCTTTTTCTTTCTTGATTTTTCGATTTTTTTTTCCTTTTTTTTTTTTTTTTCTTTTTTTTTTCCTTTTCTTTTTTTTTTTGTTATGCATACACTCTTACCCTACCATCCAAAATAATACATCATAGGGGTTGAACATTCCCCTTACACTTGAATCTTTACATACTTTACAATAAACTAATCTAATGACTCGAATTAAGAAAATCAAAACACTTGGAGCACTTTTAAGATTATCGTACATATGGGGGTAATATATGATGTTCTTCCCCATTACTCCATAAAATAAGTACTTACCCACGAGTCCCAATCGTCCCAAAACAATATGTACAAGGATATGACTCGACTTAGCAACCATGTAATCAATTAGAAAGTTAACTTAGGGTTTAACAAATAACAATAATGCACTAAAAATGAGCGCAAACACGGAAGGCTAAGCCGATTTGGTTGTACATTTAAGTGGGGTGTAACAAATTCTTCCTTTAAGTAAAATGCTTAAAGTTAGAAATGAAAAGATAGGCTCGGAGGGGTGTACTAGGGGTTTCGTGTACTAAAAATGAGTACAACGCTAAGGTTGTGGAAAAATTAGTTGACTTAACTAGCCAAACAATATGACTTAAATGGTCAAGTAATTATGATACGGGTTTAACACAAGGGTAATCCTAATGCCTCTTATCATGTAGTAAATCCTACTACACGAATGTAGTCTCACTAGCGGTCTCGGGATGCATCACTAACGCAAGTTCTAGAATCTAAATGCTCCCGGTACACTCATAAGCACTAATAATAAATGCTTTTCCTATCAAATCTAAAGGCGAACCTCACATATTTGGGTGGAAAATTTTTCTGAATATACGGTTATGTGCTAGTCATACAATATCCTATCCATGAGACGCTTGCTATGGCTAAAGTTTCACTCCTAAATGTTGTAAAAAAAATTTAATTTGGCGCTAAAATTGCACTAACAAGTATTTCTCATAGTTTTATTACACATCTACCATTAAACAAAACAAACTCAAGCGAAAGTGCATATGTAAGGTATCATCTTTTTACCCTCCCCTTACACTTAAGATGAACATTGTCCCCAATGTTCAAGTAAAGAATGTAAAAGTGAACAAGTAAAGAGAATGAAATCAAATACTCCCCTGATTCGCTCGGTATGGATAATAGGATGGCCAGGTTAAATCTTCCTCCAAGAAAATGAACAATCAAAGCTTCCCTTCTAGAATATAAATCATCTTCTTGTCATACATAACCTGTAAAACCTGACAAAATAGACAAGACAACCTCGCGTAAAATCGGCGGCATCCTATATAAGTTACTAAATCCTAGAAAACAAGATAAGATATAATGCTTGTGGAATTAAGTTTGCAGATCTCTTGGAGATTATAAAACTTAATAATTCACAAAAACAATAAGACTCCGTTAGAAAAACAAAACTGGTAAAATTTCCAGATTTTTACACCTGACGCCGTCAAGAGTAAACTCCTGACGCCGTCAGAATTGACCTGCAGAAATTCTTATGTTAAGTTTCTGGAAAATTTCTGGAAAAACTTGGTCCTACTTCCTGGAAAATCCTGCAAAACTTCATTATGACTCAATACAAGCATTTGACTCCAACAAATACGAATATACATGTTCATTTATTATTGTAGAGAATCATGATCGGTTTGTTTCTTAAAAACATATTTGGGGTTTCCCCTTACACTTATCTTTTGCAAAAATACTTTTAGGTGGAGTTAAGACTAGGCCAAAACAACAAAGTAAAGTATTTCCACTATTTAGTTTAGAAACATGATCTACCAACAATAAAAATAAAGCATGCATACGGAAGCAAATAACAAACAAACAAATAAATAAAAACACACAAAACATGGGTTGCCTCCCAAGAAGCGCTTTTCTTTATTTACGAGTCTTGTAGCTAGACTCAAGGTCATGGGTTACTACGTGACATGGGTGAGTTCCTCGTTGAGGACATCCTTGGGATCAAACTTAGGTTTCAACTTTCTATCGGTTTCCTTAGTATTGTATGACCTTTCAAACTTTTCTCCATCCGGATCATACAAAGTCATTCTAATATGCCATGACTCGTTACCTTCTTTAGGTGGCTTGTCCCACCTCCATTTACACTTGTCTCCCTCTCTTTTCCATTTATTCCTTTCTATGTTGATGGGCATTACGCTTAGTAACTCAATCATCTTCCTAAAGACTAAGGGGTCCTCAAAGGGATCTAGCTCTTCATCTCTAGCTATGAGTTGTTCTACCGAATGTGTCTTTTCAACAAAAATTTTTTCTAGATAGAATGGGCATTGAGGTCCTATAAAGTTCCTTTCTATCCAAGGTCCATATCTAGACGGTCTCCTATTCATCTCTACCCAATGCGGTGTCGGTTCATCATCATAATCATAACTATGCTTCTTTACATCGTACACCGACCAAGTATCGCCTTCACCTACCGTTATCTTGGATTCCTTGCAATCTATCATGGCACTAGCGGTTACTAAAAATCCTATTCCTACCAATAATGGGCATGTAGTGTCACTAACCATGTCTAAGACGTGAAAATCCGCTAATATAGTTAACTTTCCTACGTGAACAACTACATCCTTAATCATTCCAACCGGGTGGGCAATACTCCCATCCGCTAGCCCTATCAATACCTCCGTTTCCTCTAACTTTCCTAGCTTAAGAGCGGTGAATAAGGATAAGGGAATCAAGTTGAGGCTTGACCCTAAATCGGCTAGTGTGTCGAAAGCTTTGGATCTTCCTATCTTACAAGGTAAAACGAATATACCCGGATCATCAAGCTTTTTAGGCAACTTGTTTTGAACGAAGGCAATCCCATTTTTACCTAGCTTACACTTCTCATATTTTTCTAGGAGGGCACTATAGTAAGGAGCACGCGCTAAGCCATCAATGACGGGGCGTTCAATGTGAAGTTCTTTGAATTCATCGTCAAGGTCTTGCGTAAGAGGTGTTTCAACTATGCTTTTGACCGGCTCTATAGTGGGTGTTTTATTTGATTGGTCTTTTTGGAGAACTTGGTTTTGTTTGAAACACGTGCTCGTTGATTTAACCGAGTAGTATTGTGGACACGAAGTGGGTGACAAAACTGAGGATATGGAATTAACGGTTAGTTTCGGATTCTTGACCGTGTCGCTTGGGAGTGCTCCCATTTCTCGATCATTGAGAACTTTCAACAATGCATCAATTCTAGTGGTCATCTCGCTTTGCTTTTGTTTGAAATCGGCTTCAAACTTAGATATGCGAGCTTCTTGAGATGCCATAAACTTTGACATCAATCCTTCAAGATTGTTGGTACTACCATAGTTGTTAGAAGGATTGTTGTTGAAAGTACGGTTGGATGTTGGACCGTTTGGTTGGTAACGATTAGACGGATTGGAAGAATTTGGTTGATTTTGTTTCCACCTAAGTTTTGGGTGATTTTTCCATGAGGGGTTGTATGAATCACCGTAAGTGTTTGGCTCGGGTTTGAAAGTGTACCACTTATCTCCCACTTCGTCGGTACGCGTGGATGCGTAGTCCGCAAAAGCTGTTCCGGGGAGTTCCACACAATCACGAGTGTCGTGGGGACCACTACATAATTCGCATGAAGAAGTGATTTTGTTCACTTGGCTTGAAGGCTTAGGAGCTTCGTAAGATTTCATGAGAAACTTGACTTGGTCCTCAAGTTCCATGATCCTACGGTCGGGAGTGCTAGAATTGTTCGAAGGCAAAGATATTGCCTTGACCGTTTTGTTCAAATCACGGGGATCATTCCAACTTTCGTTGTCATAGAGAGCAAGATCTTCTATGAGTTCCCATGATTGTTCCGCACTAAGATCACGTAGCTTACCACCGGCCGATTGGTCAATGGCTCGCCTCGTGGAGATGTCGATATGGTCATAAAAAATTTGGACTTGAAGCCAAAGATCTATGCCATGATGAGGGACTTTTTGGAGTAAGTCCTTGAAACGAGTCCATGCTTCATAAAGAGATTCATTTTGACGTTGTTGGAACATCAAGATGTCATTTCTTAGCTTAGTAGTTCTCCCCGGTGGGAAAAATCGAGCAAGGAAACGAGTGGTGAGATCATCCCATGTGGTGATGGATCCCGCGGGTAAACGCTTAAGCCATTGACTAGCTTGATCCCGTAGAGAGAATTGGAATAGGCGTAAATGGGTGGTCTCTCTAGTTTCAACACCTAGGTCTATGGAATCTACGATTTTGAGAAAGTCCTTAAGATGTTGGTTTGGATCTTCGGAACGAAGTCCATGGAATGCACATCCGCTTTGCACCAACCGGATGGTGTCGGATCGCAAGGGGGTCACATTGGCTCCGGTGAGCTCAATGGTGTTTCGGTAGCCTTGGTGGCTAGGTTGGGAATACTCTCCTAAGGTTCAGGGCCTAAGGGGTTCTAACGGTGGGTTTTGTTGTGGTGGGATGACGGGTTCAAAGATGTTACCACCTTCCATGATGTCGGATGGTAAAGAGTTATGAACAAAAGCACAAAGAAATGAGCAACAGGCTTTACCTCTCAAGGGATCTCTAGAAGCTTACAACCCCCACCAGGCAGTGTACCTGATCGTTGTAGTATAGTATAGTGACAAGTACCGGGGGATTGATCGTTCAGCTTAGGAATAGTGTCGCTAGGATTAGAAAGCCTAAATACTAGTTCTAAAGGTGAGGGATGATTATTTTTGTGTTTTTATATTTTATGGAAAGCAAATTAAAATCTCGGGTTTGAAGGATTTGGGCGGAATTAGTTGCTAATCAACTAACCCAATACTAAGATGCAATCAAAATAAAATACTAGAAATGAAAATAAACTAATTTATACTAAGGTTGTGAGCAGTAATTGGAGAAAATGTGTTTACTTAGATTTCACTACTCCCTAGATATCTTTTACACGTTAATTACTTGTTATAATTGCATGGATGACGGATCGTATTCCTTAATACCATTCATGGGGTGGCACACATAACTCCCCAATTCTATGAGCTCTTATCTCTTCCTACACCATGCCCAGCACAACTATAGGGATTGTAAACAGTGGCTCATGCATTAAATACAACTAATAAAGACCTAGTGCGCGTTGGTTCATGTTTCTTAAGACGTTCAAGCATGTTACCAATTGGAGATCTGCCAGTTTTCTTAAGCCTAACATATAAATCATTCATCCAAGACAAGAATAAACAAGTAATCAACACATAATCAATATCTAGGTTTCATTAGATCTAAGCAAACACAAGATAGATCTAGCCTAACATGATGGAATTAAGACAAGAACAAGATATAGACAACCAACACATAGACATATTAATTGAATTAGAAGAACACTTATCTTGATTAATCATGCAAGGTATCAAGGGGTTGGAACCCTTGAAAAACCTGTAAAGTTACACCAAAATCGTACTTAGGGTTTCTCCCAAAACTTCTCTCTAAATGTGAAAAATTAGAAAACTATATATAGAAAAAGGGGTCTGACGGCGTCAAGACCAAATAGGTGACGCCGTCACCTCGCCGCCAAAACAATCCTTGGACTGCCTAGATCTACATTTGACGCCGTCAAGTACAAAACATTTCCAGGCCGTCATGACTTTTACTCTTGACGCCCTAACTTCATGACGCCGTCAAAACTCTTCTGGGTCGTCATGGAATTTTACTCTTGACGCCGTCAGGGAACTACTCTTGACGCCGTCATGCACTGTTCCCAGCATGGAAAATTAAGACTTTGGCGTTTTCTTCACTTTTATGCTCCAAAAACGTCCAAATTACTTCCTTTTCCAGATTTCACTCCCAAAGTACCTAAAATCACAAAAGGAACGATTTAGGGCAATATTTGATCAAATAAATTCGGATTCGGGCTTAAATGACCCCCTAAAAACGGATCATTTTTCGCCTCATCAGGTAAACTAGCTAAAGCAAGGGTGTTTGTATGTGTTATGTGTGGCGTACAAGAAGAGGAGGAGGGGGGTATTTATATGCCAATGAGGAGGTTGCAAACCTTGACTTGTCAAACCTTGGAGAGCAAGGTGAACACATGTAATGATCTAGGAGCACTTAGTATGAGATCAAGCCACATGGTGATGACTCCCCCCCCCTATGGCGGTTTGGAAAACTTGGGGAGGAAGAGTTGGTTTTTGATGATATTATCCAAGCTTATATTGATAGTTTTTACTCCGTAAAATGCTAACCGTAAACGATTAAGCCATAATACGTAAAACCGGGTATCGTAAAAATACGAAACTTGGAAGAATGATTAAACTTGTCAAAATACTCCATAATAAAATATAAAATGAGTGGTAGGTTCCATTGGGGTGCTAAAACCCTGCTAAAACTGGAAACACGGGTCTAAAACGCGTAATACGTAAAACGTACGAATATTGTGTAGAATTGAGAAAAGTAAAATGTTACTTTTCTAATGTGATAATAATGATTTAAAATGACTTATAATGTCTAGACTGGGCTCAGTCTAGTGTCGGTTGGTATTTAATGTCTTTTAAACATAAAACCGTAAGCCTAAAAATCAATGAATGATTTATAAAATCAAGGAATGATTTTTGGTCAAAGGAGGAGGGAAAAATATGTTGACTTTTTCCAAAAATGTGAAAACTCAAATCGTCTTAGAAACGCGGTGCAGGTATAGGCTAAGGTTACGGCTGAGTAAAAATGCTTAAAAACGAAAATTCCTGTTTTTCACGCCCGAGGTTTATTTGGTCATATTTTTCTCAGTCATGATTAATTCTCAAATAAATCATGAGTGTATCAAACATTTTTCTGATACGGGGAAAATTAACGCGGTCGAGTTTCGTTGTGCGTAGAATTTTTGAATGACGTTTTACCCTAAAACGTGTAATTCCTTAATAACTTTCGCGAAAATGATCTGATGAGTGTCAAACTTTTAATATGCCATGGAATTGATTTATCACTCGAGCCCATGAAACAAAAATTAAATTTTGGGAAAATTAATATTAAAAAGTGAATAGTAAAAATGAATAGTGAAATTTTCGGGAATAAAAGTTAACCTTAAAATGTGAATTGTTACAATATCGCAGCGGAAGACTGTGTCATTGGGGTGCTACTTCATAATACAAAGTACAAGGTATAGAAAACAACCGCTAAATGAGACGTTTTGAAAAGTTACCATTCGATTAATAAATTCCGAGTTACAAACTTGAGTTCCATAATACAATACATAAGAGTTTTAAGACATATCGAATGGTAAAGATAAAAGCATAAGTCTTCAAAACATGCCAAGCGACTCTATGCTCCATGCAACAACTATCACCTTACAGACCTGAGACAAAGATACTAAAGTGTCAACACAATGGTTGGTGAGTTCATAGAGTTTGTCTTAAAATAGTTGAAAAGACTTTAAAGAATGTTCACACAGCAAAGGCATTGTGAATCCACTCAGTTGCAAGTCCCGCCCATAACAACACTTGCAACCTGTGTGTTCACAACCCACTGCTAAATATATAGTATGATTAAGACATGTATAAGTTCATCACAACAATTAAGCAATTAGTCGTGAGTCTCTACTTCATCTCTGAAGACCTCACTTTTATGATGTATCCAACATTCGTAAATGTTAGGATGTATCAAAGCTAATGGTCATCCAACAACTTAATTTGGAGCCACTAGATAGCCTCAATGGTCATCCAACAACTTAATTTGGAGCCACTGGAAGTCTCAATGGTCATCCAACAACTTAATTTGGAGCCACTGGAAGTCTCACAATTAAGTAGAACGCAGTTAAGTATAACACAATCATGTATATATGAAATCAAGTATAATGCAATCAAGTATAAGACAATCAAGTATAAAACAATCAAGTATAATACAATCAAGTATAAATGTTTTGAGTATTTGTACAAGTAAGCAAGTAGTTGAGCATGTATCTCCCCCAAAGAGTTAAAACAAGTATGAAAAGAGTAGGGGCTATGACTCACCTTAAGCTTATGTAATGAGAAATGAAAGTGGTAGTTGAATCGCGAAAGTCTCTAAGAGCAGCCTATAATAGAACGTTGCGACTTAGGTTTGGAGTAACGTCTAAGAATACGAAGAATTGCCTATATATGTTTTGCATAATGTTCATGATGTAGTACTTAGTATATAGTGTAAGTCTTTGAATATAAATGGTTTATGAAACATGTATAGGTTGTATATCTCTTACTACCGTTTGGGCCGACATAATTCAGAAGTCATGGAGTAAACGTTCGAGGAGCCAGGACACTTTAATTCGTAAATCCACAACTCATCTCGAGGGCTTACTTAATGAACTCCTCACATGAGGCTCCCTACTATTGTAGTATTTGATAACATATATATAAGTTTTGATCCTAAAAGTTACATGTCCAATATTTGAATAAACTTAGGAAAGTTTATTTTTACATGAAGGTTGTTATTAGGGTATGTTTCTTAAATCTTGTTTGACATTTACTTGTAAGATCGCATGGTTCTTTAGATGAAGTCGATTCAAATTGTATGTTTAAGTTATCGCCAACTCTTTAGCTCATGTTTTCGCCTAAGTAAGTTTATATGGTCATTTAGTCATGGCCTTGCCATGACCTTTGGTCATTGTTCCATGGTCGTGAGACTCAACCTTGGCTCTAGCCATGGTTGTGGTCTTGAATCTAGGTCAGTAGACCTCTTGGTCTTTTTAAAACATAACTATAATGTAGTGACTTTAGTACATAAAATAGTTGTTAGGAAACTGAAGAAAATCTCATTCGTTATTGGTTTTCTGGATACGTGCTCCTGAGTTTTTTTAAGAAAACATGATTCCGGACAACTTTCGTGATTTAATTTTTTCATGAAACGGACCAGAAAGGCCTCTTTTTGCGTGTTTAAGGTTCTGTCACAGAAACATTTGGCAGTTTTGCCGTAAAGTTTTGGTAATTTCAAATGGTCATAACTTTTGACTCGGGTACTCGTTTTGGGTGATTCAAATTGCTATGTTTTCCTTGTTAAGTCCTCTTTAACAGTAGGTAAGTTTCAAATATCATAGTTATACTATTTTGTTCGTGGTTCTCCATAAAAGTCACTAGTTTACTTGTTTAAATATCATAAGTTAACATATATATACCATAACTTGTTTTACCAATTTTTATATATCATGAACATAATAACAAGACAATATATAGTAAGAATGAAATATAAATAGCATGAAAATGATATTTAGCAAGAAAGTATGTTAGGGTTTTGCTTACAACTTGAGGCTTTCTAAAAGAAAGGTAAGTAACTAGTAAGGTAAGGACTTTGATAGACTTAAGCTTCACCCTACTTCACTTCAAGCAATCTTTCTACCCTTGTATTCTTGAAAGAGAGATGATGAAAGTTGAGGTGACTTGAGTAGATTCAAACTCAAGAGAAATCAGCAAAGTTTCTAAGGTTTGGAAGTAGTTTGATTACCTAAAACCAAGCTAGGATTTCTATGTTGATGTTGCACTTGAATCTTGCTTGAAACTAGGAGTGAATTAGCTAAGTGTGAAGGTGATGAGGGGTGTGGTATGAAATGGCAAAGGAGGGGAGGGGGGATATTTATATGCCTTTGAGGAGGTTAGTTTCATTGACTTAGTCAACCCTTGGAGGCCAAGTTGAACACATGCATGCAATCTAAGGCCTTCTAGCATGAGATCAAGCCACATATGGGATCACTCCCCCCCCTAAGTCGGTTCACAAGGATAAGGGGGGAATGAGTTGGCTTTTGATGGTATTATCCTACTTATGTGACTAGTTTTGACTCCGTAAATTGCTAACCGTAAGTTGTTAAGCCACGAAACGTAAAACCGGGTATCGTAAAAATGTGAAACTAGAAAGGATGACTAAACTTGTCAATATACTCCATAATAAAATATAAAATGAGTGGTAGGTTCAATTGGGGTGCTCAAACCCTGCTAAAACTGGAAACACGGGTCTAAAACGCGTAATACGTAAAACGTACGAATATTGTGTAAAATTGAGAAAAGTAAAATGTTACTTTTCTAATAGGATAATAATGATTTAAAATCACTTATAATGTCTAGACTGGGCTCAGTCTAGTGTTGGTTGGTATTTTATGTCTTTAAGACATAAAATCGTAAGCCTAAAAATCAAGGAATGATTTTTGGTCAAAGGAGGAGGGAAAAATATGTTGACTTATTCCAAAAATGTGAAAACTCAAATCGTCTTTGAAATGCGGTGCAGGTATAGGCTAAGGTTACGGCTAAGTAAAAGTGCTTAAAAACAAAAATTCCTGTTTTTCACGGCCGAGGTTTATTTGGTCACATTTTTCTCAGTCATGATTAATTATCAAATAAATCATGAGTGTATCAAGCATCTTTCTGATGTGGGGAAAATTAACGCGGTCAAGTTTCGTTGTGCGTAGGATTTTTGAATGACGTTTTACCCTAAAACGTGTAGTTCCTTAATAACTTTCACGAAATAATCTGAGGAGTGTCAAACTTTTATTTTGTCATGGAAATGATTTATCACACGAGAATATGAAATAAAAATCAAATTCCAGAAAATGAATAGTAAAAGTGAATAGTAAAAATGAATAGTGAAATTTTTCGAGAATAGAAGTTAATCTGAAAATGCGAATTGTTACAAGTCAATCTTTAATTAACATTTATGTTTCTCGTTGTTTATGATTGAGCGAGATTACCAAAACATCTGAACGTATTCCAGATAGACTTTGGGCGTGCGCACGCATACATCTTGTCAACCCTACGAGGGGCCCAGCAGTATTAAGCTTCAAAACGAATTTGAAGGAACAAATTCTTTCTTGACTACAAGACTAACCCATGAACTTTGCAACACTTCTGAAAACAATCCTTATAACTCCCAATTACGCTAAGCGGTAAATTGCTTCACAGAAATGCACTACATCCATGACTTATCTGGTATCTCAAGTATGAGGATAACAAATTCATGATTTACTCACTGACAAGATCCATAAAGTAAAATCATGTAGTTGGGATAAGTCCTATATTCAATTCATTGAATATTATGTGAAATTAGTATGTCAACGCATCAATATACTTTTAAGTATATTCTAACCAATACTCAGATTTGTCTTAGTTTAATGATATTCCCATATCATTAATCGACAATGGACAATTTAGAATAACATAAGTTATTCACGGATTTAAACATGCAAATATAGGACACAATTTATTATTAATGAAAACAAAAGTACTAAGTACTTTAATTCATTATAAATAATAATTGCTTAATATCCTTTATCCAAATACTAAATAGATCAATGCATGATACTTCTAGTTAATGAATTTTGTCTCAAGTACTGACTTGTTGACAATTATGCCTCAAGTAATGACAATCATACTTGTTGACAAGGCATTATTTCATCTAACTTTGATCTATCCAAATTTTGAGAATAGTTATTTCAAAAATTCAATAAGCAAAGTTCTTGTATGTGTATATCCAACTATCTTGATATAGTTACACATAATTTTTCATAAATGGTGTGTCATCCTTAATCACCATCTTATGACTATAAAACTTTCAAACCTTTTAAAGTTTAAGTATTCTAATTCTTTAATGTATAATGCAACTCTGCTCTTAGTTGAGCACAACTAGTTCACATGGCTAAGGATAAAATCCTTCCATGACTAGTTATTGAGTGTCGTCTCAATTTAAACCAGCATCATTGTATATAAACAACAATATGCTCTTTTAAATTCCGTAAACTTAATATCCATTGTGTAATTTTTAGGAGCTATTCCAGGTTTTAGGATCATTATTCTAAGTTCAAACATATTTCATTAGAATATCTATTACACAAGTTATATAACAACTTTTAATTGGATATCAACCATTGTGAAATCATTAAGCACTTAAGCATGATACAACAATAATATGATGCACATGAAAAATCCTTCAGTCATACTTAGATTTTATTCATGTTCTATCTTTACAAATATGTATATCTATTTACTAAATGATATATCATATTCTATTAGAATTTTTTACCGCACATGTTTATTAAATAATAAACTTTAATTCTAAGGTTGTATGTTTTATTTTCTAAATCTTTCACATACAGTTTCATTCCAAACTAAGTCTTAACATTTTACTTATATGGAATGTAACTTCTTATATGTTATACAACATATATGATTTAGTAAATCAAACATAATACTCCCACTAGCTTTCAGGAATACTTAGAAATTACCTTATTTTAATTATAAACCTAAACATAGATTTAATAATTTAACATAAGAATAATCTCCTAGATGCATGCATTTATCCATTCATGGATTATTGCACTTTGTACACTTCCAAAGATTTTCTTGAATTCATAAACTCCTTTTGATTACTTATCGTCCTCGCTCAAGTAATCATTCAAGAAAGAGTTTTGATATTCATTCTCAAATTTCATATTCATATAAATATGACAATAACCATCTTTGTATCTTTAATGTGCTTAGGAAAGAGTATTCAATCATAGTTAATTGCTTAAATATGATTAATAATCTTATCATAAGACATGCATTTAAATATGTATACAATTTTGTCCATATGATTATTACACAAAGATTTAAACCACTAGGGTTACATTATCTTTGAATAAACTCATCTTCATTCTCTAACCATTAAGAATTAAGATAAACCAAATTTTAAATTTGAATATCTTTATAAACAGCATCTATAACATTCATAATATGAGTAATTTACCCAATTCATTATTTTGGTAATACTACATCATATAATCATCAGCATATTAATTAAATATCTGAGATATCCAAGTGGATCTATGAATGAGAATTCCATCATCTTTGAGGTTTATCATTTACATGTTAAGGCCTCATCATGATTTTTACTAGTGTGATTTTAGAAGATTATGTATCTTGTAATTCTATCTTTTCAAGATAAAATACTCCCACTTGCTGATGAGGCGAAAAATGATCCGTTTTTAGGGGGTCATTTAAGCCCGAATCCGAATTTATTTGATCAAATATTGCCCTAAATCGTTCCTTTTGTGATTTTAGGTACTTTGGGAGTGAAATCTGGAAAAGGAAGCAATTCGGACGTTTTTGGAGCATAAAAGTGAAGAAAACGCCAAAGTCTTAATTTTCCATGCTGGGAACAGTGCATGACGGCGTCAAGAGGAGTTCCCTGACGGCGTCAAGAGTAAAATTCCATGACAACCCAGAAGAGTTTTGACGGCGTCATGAAGGTAGGGCGTCAAGAGTAAAAGTCATGACGGCCTGGAAATGTTTTGTACTTGACGGCGTCAGATGTAGATCTAGGCAGTCCGAGGATTGTTTTGGCGGCGAGGTGACGGCGTCACCTAATTGGTCTTGACGCCGTCAGACCCCTTTTTCTATATATAGTTTTCTAATTTTTCACATTTAAAGAGAGAAGTTTTGGGAGAAACCCTAAGTACGATTTTGGTGTAACTTTACAGGTTTTTCAAGGGTTCCAACCCCTTGATACCTTGCATGATTAATCAAGATAAGTGTTCTTCTAATTCAATCAATATGTCTATGTGTTGGTTGTCTATATCTTGTTCTTATCTTAATTCCATCATGCTAGGCTAGATCTATCTTGTGTTTGCTTAGATCTAATGAAACCTAGATATTGATTATGTGTTGATTACTTGTTTATTCTTGTCTTGGATGAATGATTTATATGTTAGGCTTAAGAAAACTGGCAGATCTCCAATTGATAACATGCTTGAACGTCTTAAGAAACATGAACCAACGCGCACTAGTTCTTTATTGGTTGTATTTAATGCATGAGCCACTGTTTACAATCCCTATAGTTGTGCTGGGCATGGTGTAGGAGGAGATAAGAGCTCATAGAATTGGGGAGTTATGTGTGCCACCCCATGAATGGTATTAAGGAATACGATCCGTCATCCATACAATTATAACAAGTAATTAAAGTGTAAAAGATAACTAGGGAGTAGTGAAATCTAAGTAAACACATTTTCTCCAATCACTGCTCACAACCATAGTATAAATTAGTTTATTTTCTTTTCTAGTATTTTATTTTGATTGCATCTTAGTATTGGGTTAGTTGAATAGCAACTAATTCCGCCCAAATCTTTCAAACCCGAGATTTTAATTTGCTTTCCATAAAATATAAAAACACAAAAATAATCATCCCTCACCTTTAGAACTAGTATTTAGGCTTTCTAATCCTAGCGACACTATTCCTAAGCTGAACGATCAATCCCCCGGTACTTGTCACTATACTATACTACAACGATCAGGTACACTGCCTGGTGGGGGTTGTAAGCTTCTCGAGATCCCTCGAGAGGTAAAGCCTGTTGCGATTCCCACGGATCAAGTTTTTGGCGCCGCAGCACGGGGAATAGTTATTGTCTAGGTTAGAATTTCTTTTTATTAGATCTACTTGCTAGATTCCTTTCTAGTAAGATTTTATTTTTTATTTTTAGGTCTTCTTTAGTCTATCTTATTTCTTCGTGCTTTTGTTCATAACTCTTTACCATCCGACATCATGGAAGGTGGTAACATCTTTGAACCCGTCATCCCACCACAAAAAAACCCACCATTAGAACCCCTTAGGCCCCGAACCTTAGGAGAGTATTCCCAACCTAGCCACCAAGGCTACCGAAACACCATTGAGCTCACCGGAGGCAATGTGACCCCTTGCGATCCGACACCATCCGGTTGGTGCAAAGCGGATGTGCATTCCATGGACTTCGTTCCGAAGATCCAAACCAACATCTTAAGGACTTTCTCAAAATCATAGATTCCATAGACCTAGGTGTTGAAACTAGAGAGACCACCCGTTTACGCCTATTCCAATTCTCTCTACGGGATCAAGCTAGTCAATGGCTTGAGCGTTTACCCGCGGGATCCATCACCACATGGGATGATCTCACCACTCATTTCCCTGCTCAATTTTTCCCACCGGGGAGAACTACTAAGCTTAGAAATGACATCTTGATGTTCCAACAATGTCAAAATGAATCTCTTTATGAAGCATGGACTCGTTTCAAGGACTTACTCCAAAAAGTCCCTCATCATGGCATAGATCTTTGGCTCCAAGTCCAAATTTTTTATGACCATATCGACATCTCCACGAGGCGAGCCATTGACCAATCGGCCGGTGGTAAGCTACGTGATCTTAGTGCGGAACAATCGTGGGAACTCATAGAAGATCTTGCTCTCTATGACAACGAAAGTTGGAATGATCCCCGTGATTTGAACAAAACGGTCAAGGCAATATCTTTGCCTTCGAACAATTCTAGCACTCCCGACCGTAGGATCATGGAACTTGAGGACCAAGTCAAGTTTCTCATGAAATCTTACGAAGCTCCTAAACCTTCAAGCCAAGTGAACAAAATCACTTCTTCATGCGAATTGTGTAGTGGTCCCCACGACACTCGTGATTGTGTGGAACTCCCCGAAACAGCTTTTGCGGACTACGCATCCACGCGTACCGATGAAGCGGGAGATAAGTGGTACACTTTCAAGCCCGAGCCAAACACTTACGGTGATTCATACAACCCCTCATGGAAAAATCACCCAAATCTTAGGTGGAAACAAAATCAACCCAATTCGTCCAACCCACCAAATCGTTACCAACCAAACGGTCCACTATCCAACCGTACTTTCAACAACAATCCTTCTAACAAATATGGCAGTACCAACACTCTTGAAGGATTGATGTCAAAGTTCATGGCATCTCAAGAAGCTCGCATAGCTAGGTTTGAAACCGAATTCAACCAACAACAAACGGAGATGACCAACAAGATTGACAACTTGTTGAAAGCCCTCAACAACCAAGCGTTAATCACACCTAGGAAGGACACTAGGGACACCAATAGTGGAATCCAAATTAAGGACCCCTCATCATCTAAACATGTCCACTTTGTCAATGTTGTCACCATTAAGCCGATAGATAAGGAGATAGAGAGGAGTGACAAGGATGAAGTTAGAGTAGAAGCCAAGATTAAGGATGAGAGTAGGGAAGTTGAGAATAACAAGGAAGAGAAATTAGAGGAGGTAGAGCCTATAGAAAAATACTTTGATAAGTTGCCCACCGAGGAAGAACGGGAGTACCATAAGGATTTATTCGATAGTCCCGAGAGACCATATATCTTCGGCACACCCCTTATCAAAATGGGAGACCCCTCTAACATTAACATCCCATGCAATATCGGACACATGCATATATGGAAAGCTTACATCGACCCTAGATCCCCCGTTAACATCATGACTAGGACTTATTACAATTGGGTGATGAAGAAGCAACTTGATTTTAGGATGATGCCCGGTAAGAATCTGATAAGTAATTTTGCGGGAAGAGTGAAGGGATTGCATGTAATTATTGGGAATCTCACCTATGAGATCGATTTTATGATAGTGGAAGACATTCGTCCGGTGATAGATGCTTGCCTAAGCCAAGTAATATTCGGAAAACCATTTGTTGAGGCCACTAGGATGAGTTATGATCCAACCTTAGGGATAGTTAGATTTAAGGGAGAGAATGATGAGGTTGCCTATCAAATGCCCTACAAGATTGAACAATACCGCCTTCTCTCTAATTTCAAAAAAGAACACAAGCAAGCGGCTTATTATAGGAATGAGGAGGATAGACGTAGAGGAGTAGAATATGTAAAAAATAGGATGCTTGGTTTCTATAAAGAATGCTTACAACTAGGTCCGGAATACAAAACTGGTTTAGAGGACGACCTAGAAAATGGAACGAATGATGAAGTCACGTAGTAACACATGACCCTGAGTCTAGCTACAAGACTCGTAAATAAAGAAAAGCGCTTCTTGGGAGGCAACCCATGTTTTGTGTGATTTTATTTGTTTGTTTGTTATTTGTTTCCGTATGCATGCTTTATTTTTATTGTTGGTAGATCATGTTTCTAAACTAAATAGTGGAAATACTTTACTTTGTTGTTTTGGCCTAGTCTTAACTCCACCTAAAGGTATTTTTGCAAAAGATAAGTGTAACGGGAAACCCCAAATATGTTTTTAAGAAACAAACCGATCATGATTCTCCACAATAATAAATGAACATGTATATTCGTGTTTGTTAGAGTCAAATGCTTGTATTGAGTCATAATGAAGTTTTACAGGATTTTCCAGGAAGTAGGACCAAGTTTTTCCTGAAATTTTCCGGAAACTTAACATAAAAATTTCTGCAGGTCAATTCTGACGGCGTCAGGGGTTTACTCTTGACGGCGTCAGGAGTTAAAATCTGGAAATTTTACCGGTTTTGTTTTTCTAACGGAGTCTTATGGTTTTTGTGAATTATTAAGTTTTATAATCTCCAGGAGATCTGCAAACTTCATTCCACAAGCATTATATCTTATCTTGTTTTCTAGGATTTAGTAACTTATATAGGATGCCGCCGATTTTACGCGAGGTTGTCTTGTCTATTTTGTCAGGTTTTACAGGTTATGTATGACAAGAAGATGATTTATATTCTGGAAGGGAAGCTTTGATTGTTTATTTTCTTGGAGGAAGATTTAACCTGACCATCCTATTATCCATACCGAGCGAATCACGGGAGTATTTGATTTCATTCTCTTTACTTTTTCACTTTTACATTCTTTACTTGAACATTAGGGACAATGTTCATCTTAAGTGTAAGGGGAGGGTAAAAAGATGATACCTTACATATGCACTTTCGCTTGAGTTTGTTTTGTTTGACGGTAGATGTTTAATAAAACTATGAGAAATACTTGTTAGTGCAATTTTAGCGCCAAATTTAAATTTTTTTACAACATTTAGGAGTGAAACTTTAGCCATAGCAAGCGTCTCATGGATAGGAGATTGTATGACTAGCACATAACCGTATATTCAGAAAAATTTTCCACCCAAAAATGTGATGTTCGCCTTTAGATTTGATAGGAAAAGCATTCATTATTAGTGCTTATGAGTGTACCGGTAGTATTTAGATTCTAGAACTTGCGTTAGTGATGCATCCCGAGACCGCTAGTGAGACTACATTCGTGTGGTAGGATTTACTACATGATAAGAGGCATTAGGATTACCCTTGTGTTAAACCCGTATCATAATTACTTGACCATTTAAGTCATATTACTTGGCTAGTTAAGTCAACTAATTTTTCCCACACCCTTAGCGTTGTACTCATTTTTAGTACACGAAACCCCTAGTACACCCCTCCGAGCCTATCTTTTCGTTTCTAACTTTAAGCATTTTACTTAATGGAAGAATTTGTTACACCCCACTTAAATGTACAACCAAATCGCCTTAGCCTTCCGTGTATGCGCTCATTTTTAGTGCATTATTGTTATTTGTTAAACCCTAAGTTAACTTTCTAATTGATTACATGGTTGCTAAGTCGAGTCATATCCTTGTACATATTGTTTTGGGACGATTGGGACTCATGGGCAAGTACTTATTTTATGGAGTAATGGGAAGAGCATCATTTATTACCCCCATATGTACGTTAATCTTAAAAGTGCTCCAAGTGTTTTGATTTTCTAAATTCGAGTCATTAGATTAGTTTAATGTAAAGTATGTAAAGATTCAAGTGTAAGGGGAATGTTCAATCCCCTATGATGTATTATTTTGGATGGTAGGGCAACAGTGTATGCAAAAAAAAAAAAAAAAAAAAAAAAAAAAAAAAAATCGAAAAATCAAGAAAAAGAAAAGAAAAAAATAGAAAAAGGAAAAAGAAAAAAAAAAACATACGGACTACCATCCCGTTTTATTCTATGTTCATTTTATGTTTTTGTTATTTTTCATTTATTAGCTTAAGTCGAGTCTAGTCTTGGCTTAGCAACGCCATAGTGTACATGTAATTAACCAAGATTGTTAACTCGCCACCAGTAAAACTTCCTTTATCCAACAAAACCGTGTATTTCATATCCCTATACCTAACGTTACAACCCTTTAAAAGACCTCTTTGATAGTTTATCCTAGGTGCTTACGCCATGTGGTGGAGGTTTGATCCTTTCCCAAGCCTATGGTAATCTATTTTGCTATGACAGGTAGTGAGAGATATCTTCCGTTTCCATATTGTAATTTACACTTTATTACACCCGAGAGATGTGAGTATCTAAACACTATTTGTGAGGTGCTTGTGTATGACCTCCGTGCTTGTCTATTGGTCTTTAGTGGAACGATTATTTGTTGTAATTACTTTTATATTAGTGTTAAATGACCCCTAACTTGTATTTTGAGTAGAATAAAAGCGCATTTGCTTGAGGACAAGCAAATCTCAAGTGTAAGGGTATATGATGAGGCGAAAAATGATCCGTTTTTAGGGGGTCATTTAAGCCCGAATCCGAATTTATTTGATCAAATATTGCCCTAAATCGTTCCTTTTGTGATTTTAGGTACTTTGGGAGTGAAATCTAGAAAAGGAAGCAATTCGGACATTTTTGGAGCATAAAAGTGAAGAAAACGCCAAAGTCTTAATTTTCCATGCTGGGAACAGTGCATGACGGCGTCAAGAGGAGTTCCCTGACGGCGTCAAGAGTAAAATTCCATGACGACCCAGAAGAGTTTTGACGGCGTCATGAAGGTAGGGCGTCAAGAGTAAAAGTCATGACGGCCCGAAAATGTTTTGTACTTGACGGCGTCAGATGTAGATCTAGGCAGTCCGAGGATTGTTTTGGCGGTGAGGTGACGGCGTCACCTAATTGGTCTTGACGCCGTCAGACCCCTTTTTCTATATATAGTTTTCTAATTTTTCACATTTAAAGAGAGAAGTTTTGGGAGAAACCCTAAGTACGATTTTGGTGTAACTTTACAGGTTTTTCAAGGGTTCCAACCCCTTGATACCTTGCATGATTAATCAAGATAAGTGTTCTTCTAATTCAATCAATATGTCTATGTGTTGGTTGTCTATATCTTGTTCTTATCTTAATTCCATCATGCTAGGCTAGATCTATCTTGTGTTTGCTTAGATCTAATGAAACCTAGATATTGATTATGTGTTGATTACTTGTTTATTCTTGTCTTGGATGAATGATTTATATGTTAGGCTTAAGAAAACTGGCAGATCTCCAATTGGTAACATGCTTGAACGTCTTAAGAAACATGAACCAACGCGCACTAGGTCTTTATTGGTTGTATTTAATGCATGAGCCACTGTTTACAATCCCTATAGTTGTGCTGGGCATGGTGTAGGAGGAGATAAGAGCTCATAGAATTGGGGAGTTATGTGTGTCACCCCATGAATGGTATTAAGGAATACGATCCGTCATCCATACAATTATAACAAGTAATTAACGTGTAAAAGATAACTAGGGAGTAGTGAAATCTAAGTAAACACATTTTCTCCAATCACTGCTCACAACCTTAGTATAAATTAGTTTATTTTCTTTTCTAGTATTTTATTTTGATTGCATCTTAGTATTTGGTTAGTTGAATAGTAACTAATTCCGCCCAAATCTTTCAAACCCGAGATTTTAATTTGCTTTCCATAAAATATAAAAACACAAAAATAATCATCCCTCACCTTTAGAACTAGTATTTAGGCTTTCTAATCCTAGCGACACTATTCCTAAGCTGAATGATCAATCCCCCGGTACTTGTCACTATACTATACTACAACGATCAGGTACACTGCCTGGTGGGGGTTGTAAGCTTCTCGAGATCCCTCAAGAGGTAAAGCCTGTTGCGATTCCCACGCATCACTTGCCTTTAGTATTATATAAAATATAAATACTTAGCAATTAGAGCAACAATACAATATTTTCTTTTTTGGATATTACAAATACATATTGACAGTTCCTGACATTCTTTGGTTAACAACCTACCCATAAGTAGCTTAACAAATTCAGAACTCCAATTTAAGACTTAATGTGATTCATCACATTTCATAATTCATTAACGTCTTATTAATCTTCTATGAGTCTAATCGAGTATATACAATCCATACTCAATTTTCTAACCTTCAAAACTTTTAAGAAGAAAAGAAGTCATAGTTATCTTCAATCAAACAATCTAACAAGAGTTTGATTTCCCTAACTGAACATACCATAAAAATGTGGTATTTCATTAGAGTAAATATTGTAAGATGATCTAACAATATATAAGATAACCATATTCCTGTTGTCATACCTATTTACCAACTAAGTCAACTTAATGGTATAAGAGTATTTCCAAACCAATTGCATGCTTTATAACACAAGTACTTTTGACCAAGTCACTTCATGTTTATGTCTCATAAAACATAAACTTGTTATAATCCCACTATACGTTATTAATCATTGATCATCTCAATGACTTCTTGTATATGTCTTAATTAAAAGACCATAGCAGGCTAACGTCTTACTTTATTATAAGTCTTGTAATACTTAAAAGACTTCATGTTTATAACTACACAATAAAGTATAAACATGTATAATTAAAGTAATCATGAACACCATCATTGGTTTCAATAATATTTTCAAATTAACACACTACTTCATTTATTTATGTCATTCTAAGAATATATAATTATTGAAGTAGTATTATATTACTTCATGCATTTATGTCATTCCAATAATACATAAATATTGAAGTTGAAGTAGTATTGTTATTGACACAATGTTCTAATAGATGTCTAATTTAGAAACTGTAAATTATCCATGTTGGTCTCACGCATACATGGAAATTCACCTTGTTGTTAATATTTAGCCTGCGTCTCACGTTTACTAAATTTCAACACCAAGTGTTTCTTAGATTAGATGTATATTAATCATATTAGAACTATAGTCTCTTACTTGCAGTTAAGAGAATCCATTAAATCATATTCTTATGTGTTGTACCTTGCACACAATGTAGATTTCTCCCACTTGTGCATGGAACACCATCATGTACCACATAAACAACACGCACGTGTTTGTTAATGTGAACAATATGATTTGTGTCATTAACATAACTTAGTAGATACAGAGTTTACTCAATCTCCTTGAAAATATTAGTGTCTATATTTGGAAAGTAATTATCTTGAGATATATTCAAAGATAAAGTAGAGTACCACCAAGATAACAATCCTTGTGACTCCCACTGAATTAGAGAATATTACTATAATTCCTTATTCAGTAATACACAAAATATTCCCACTGAATTCGACAACATTATAAATGTTTCATTAATCAGTGAAAGGAAATAGTGTACTATTTACTTTCCTACATCTTTTAAGAAAACCCATTCCGTCAATTATATATAGGTTCTAAAAGAATGTATTCTACTACGTAAATGTGATTCATCACATTCCAAATTATTAACTTGAAAAATTGGGCATGCAATTTCTTCCTGAAGAGATCTACCATTCCAACAATTATATGTAGTATCTTTAAATGGTCAAAGCAAAACAACTAGATAAATCATCTTATTTGTCTTTTACCATTTTTGCAGTAACAAGTCTAGATTCTAATTAAATAACTCATAAAGTGCAAATAATCATAACTATTAAAGTTTGCTATGAGTTATGTATTTAGAATTTAGACAATTCTAATTTTCCTATTATACCTTTCTTATTCATGAAAAGTAATAGGATTAAGTCTCACACTTCTCCTTATGGAAAGAAGACTAGGTTTATTCTTTTAGTAAAATTGACTCTAACCAAGAACCCATACGGATGTAGATCAATTTACTTGATAAAAGAATAACTTACGTTTACGGTTTTAATGTTGCATTAATACATTTAAAAGAATTTACAAAATTCAATTTTTAGTATTTTCGATAATTTATATTTCCAAGAAAATATAATACCCAAGGATATATTCATATAACCAACATATTTTCTTGAAAATCTAGGATCCATCTTTACATAGATTCCACCACATCAATTGATCTGCTAGTAGTGAAAGTATAAAAGATGGTAATCTGTCGAACAATAATTGGCAAACAATTTTCCAATTCGTAGATCATTATGGGATTTACATCAAATTGATTCATCAATTTGTCATGTAAGCATGTTTCATCCCATCTCATGCCTTAAGTTCTAGGTCTCACGCATCAACTTAATTAAGTCTTCTAACTTAGAAACTGCAAATTCTCCATGTGTGGTCTCACTCACACTGGGAAATTACCTTGTCATTAAAATTTAGCCTGCGTCTCACGTTTACTAAATAATAACTTCAAGTGTTTCTTATAGTTAGATGGCATGTAACTTAAATTTTAAGGGTATTTAATTTTGATATGTCAATCAAAATATGTATAAAGATGCATGCACTCATCTTTATTGTGACAACTGGCACTTTAGGGAAACAATTTACAAATCCGCATTACCTTAAAATTAATGATTTTTGGAATATTGAAAAGTTTATTCGTGATGAGATTTGTAAACGTTGGAATGTGATTTTTAAACCTTACGTTATTTATGGAATTTGAATTTGAATTATTGATTTGGTATGGAATATTCGTGGTGATTTATTTTGAGATATTTATTTGGCACTACATTGACTCCGGCACTAGGATAACCTAACAATTTTATATATTTTAAATGTTGGATTCGGGTATTTTATATTTTTGGAACGTATCGCGAGATTTTTGAATGTTTGGAATGAGCTCGGTTTGGGAGAGTTGTTTTACTTTAAATGAGTTCGGGTTTGGTTCGTGTATTCTACACCAAGCTACTTAACCCACTTTACCCTTAATATTATTATTATTATTAATATCATTTTTTTAAGTAATAAACAAAAATCGTCCTTGTGAACCTGGACAAGCAACACAACCAACACCCATCCTCACCAACACTCTCTCTCTCTTTTGAAATACCAAACACCACCGCCACTTTAAACCACCATTAACGCCGCCGTCGCCCCCTCCTAAACAAATAAATACCACCATCATCACCACCTTGTTCCGATCTATCTTTTGGTATAAACCACGCGCTCCAAAACCCACTTTAACCTCACGTACGAATTACCATCACCATTTTTGTTTAATCTTGTTGGGTTTTTAAAGAAATCGAGTTTTGAAGCCGTTTGGAAGGCGAGTGGCCACGACATCCTTGTTGTGTGCCTCGATTTATGTTTAATCCGTAGTATACGGGTTGTTTTTGGTTGGGTTTCGAGTTTTTCAAGTGGGAAATGAGGTTTTGATAAAGATTTGATGGTTTGGTATCCGGGTGGGTCGATTGGATGAAGATTTGTGGAAGGATTTGATTTTTGGTTGTCGATTGGTGGAGTTTGAAGCTCGGTTTGAGCTTAGCTGAGACCTAAGTGGTCTCGAGGTCGTGTCTTGGATGGCTCGTTAGCCATGTCGAGACCCAAGACCCTCGTTCCTATCTTGTTGTTGTTGTTTGGTTTTGGCCGACGCCCCATGAGGGTCCGTTTGGCTTGATTTTGTCTCGATGGGAGAAAGACCGTGGCCCTTTGGGTCCGGTCGAATATTATTGTTGCTTGGGTTGTTATGTGACCACTATGGTCCGTTTGGTTGGGCTCGTATGGAGCAAGCCGAGACCCCAAGAGGTCTCGGGTGATATCACGTTTCGTGTGGATTAATATTTGACCCGGGTTGACTTGGTAAATCAACCCGTAAATGTGTTATATTATTTGGTAGCCATTTATGTTTGTCGGATTATTTTGTTGATGAGATTGTTATTATTTTGAATCATGGTACTTTTGGACTCGGGATATTTGATTATGGAGTTGTGTTGAAGAAATGGTGTTGGGGACTGATTGTGAGACGGTCAATTAGATGACGGAGATAGGTTAGTCGGGTGCCGTAGTCGGACCCTATTGTTGTAGCACGTGATTTGGGATTGATTTGGACGGAGTCGGATTACTTGTTTATGACTCGATCATTTTCTTCTTGGACTTGGACAATGAGCCGAGAGTGATGACTCGGACATGTGACCAACTCATATAACTCGATAAATAATTATAATCAAACGTTAATACTAAAACTCGTAATAATACTATCGGTAATATAATCGTTTATATAAGTATATAGACGTGATAAACGTATATATATATATATATATATATATATATATATATATATATATATATATATATATATATATATATATATATATATATATATATATATATATATATATATATATATATATAAATGCGTATATTAATAATAAAACGAACACGAGTAAACATTATAATAACGTGACGATAATTATTGTACTATGTGAATAGTGTAATAAATGTCGGTAGTGTTACTATAAATAAATAACTATAAATGATGACGAAAAATATTATGTTGGAAAATCATTGAAGAAAATATTTCTTTTAATAAATTAGGAAAACCTATCGAGTTATACGGGGTTTTGGTCACTTAAGTCCAAGTGGACTTCATTTTATTATGTGACTTTTGTGTTGTCACGGATATATGACGATTAATATATCCATTTTCTATAACTATGTAACTTATTTAATCGACGGGTTAAATAGGGTTTATTTAGCTATATAAAATGAGTATATTAATGGGCATCGTATCCTACGACGCCCATAGGTTATGGTATGTGTATTAGGATAATGAATTACTAAATATCTCGTGGAGTTGGCTAAATTGACGAAATTAGCAAATTTGATGATATATCTAGGGAATTTATTGGACTACGATACTTACCATATAGTATTCTTTGTGCTATGTGATTAAGGTTGGGTATAATCTTAGAATGATGTATTAGGTAAATAAATATGGGGGATTACCAAATCGAAGGATTTGATAAACTTCGATGATTTATTTAAATAATATATTGGGCTAATATTAGACCTATAGATTGTTTATTATTCTTTTCGTTGTGGCTTCTTGGTTTGAGTTGTGTCGACCCTCCACCCGCATGGATACCAAACGTCAAACTCCAAACTAATGTGAAGATAATACGAGAAACGGATTTTTGGAAAGTTAAATGGAATACGTTCGGGATTGGGAATATTTGATTTTGAGGAAATGATTCTGAACGCGTTTATATTGTTAGGAAGTGCCGAGTCTGTAGTTTCTGTTATTTGAGTTGCTTTACGTCTTTCATCTATCGATTTCTTTTGCTGATTGCTGGACTTGAGGTGAGTCATAGCCCCACTTTTACTCTTGAACTTTGTTTTCAATACTTGGGGTGAGAAACGTGCAAATGTTTTATGTGGACTATTATCGCTTTGTTTATTTTAAAACTTGCTACGCTTATAGAACTAGGTAGGATTTCGAGCGAGGCCAAGTCCCGAACTAGGTAAGCTATTGTCTGGTTGTTGAGCGAGGCCTAGTCCTGAACTAGGTAAGCTATTGATTGATTGTTGAGCGAGGCCTAGTCCCGAACTAGGTAAGCTATTGGATTGGTTATAGAGCAAGGCCTAGACTTGAGCTAGGTAAGCTAATGATTGGATTGATTTGAGCTATAGCGTGCACCTATAGGGTTGATTAGATTTGTTTGGTTCGTTTTGGTTGGATGATTGATGCCTAGTCTAGCTAGCAAGAGTTTTGCGTATATGTCCACTTGATTTAGTTATGAATTTAAACCTATGATCTCACCAGCGTAAGCTGACTTTTAGCGCATTTTCTCAGGTAATTAAGTGATGCCCTTGGATGCTTGGATTGGAGGCTTGGCTATGGCACCTGGTTATGGATCTAATTTTCTAAAACTCTGATAAATAATTGTGGATCTATATTTATTTCTTTTAGGACTGACTTTGAATGAATTTGGGATAAATGCAAACTTTAAAACCCCGCGTGGTTGTGTTTTTCTTATGTTTACTTTATCTCGTTCTTTTATGTCTTGTGTTGGATACCAATCCCCGTAGCACCCCGAAAGCTTGTTGAGTCTTCCGCTGTACCAAATTTTGGGGGTGTTACAGATTGGTATCAGAGCCAAGGTTATAGAGAACTAGGTAAATAAACACCTAAACTATAACCGATTTTTATAGAAAACGATCCTCGACCATTGCCCGCCAGCCCGCCAAGCCGAAGCATCATTGTTATTATTGAGGTATATTGAGATGATTATTAGATATGAGATTCTTGAGACAATTTGAGGATTTGAGATTTATTGATTAAGTGATATGATGGCGTTTTGAGGAATTATATGGCTTAATTGTTTTATAAATGTTTTAGTAATGCGGTATTTTAAATCTTTCTTGAAATATATGATTGGGATTATATGATGATTTTGATATGGTATTTTGAGTTCGCGGTTTAGTTGTTTTGAAACACTTACACCTAGCCTACGCCGTTGTCACAGACTATGGCCTCCCGTACGTTTGACGTTGTTGAGGATATTCTTACTGCACCTGTACGCCCAGCACAGATCACCATGGCTCCTGATGATCCTTACAGGATTGCCATGCATTTAGCTACTGTGTCGCCGACAACTTCTACTTCTGCACCGCCTGCTGCATCTACTACGCAGGGACCCTCATCTTCTCTAGGGCTCCCTAGTACTTCGAGACAGCTTACTCTTCATCATGCTTTGGCTCGTGTGGCTCCATGTTTTGCCCACCGAGCTACGGAACGTATGTTGGTACGCCCTACTTCACCACCTTTACACTTGGATGCTCACACTCTCCTATCAGATGCACAACCTACATCATTGCGTCGTCGTCCTAGATCACCTACCCCATCACCACATGGTTCACCTGTTAGGAGATGACGATTGATGGTGTACTCTTCCGATGAGGAGGAGGAGGAGTACAAGGGTGAGGATGAGGCTGATGACCCTCAGGAGGCTGAGCAGGGTGATGATGATCCTGAGGAGGAGGATGACCCTCAGGAGGAGGAGATGCCTGATGATGATGGTTTGTTAGTGCCGCCAGCTCAAGTTGAGGAGCCTGATTCACCTATACACCCGATAGAGCCTGTTTCACCTGATCACCCATTTCTGTTTGAGTTGCCACCTGGTAGTCCCGTTGAGTCGGATGCGCCATCTGAGGTTTCTGCTGAGCATGCAGAGTTAGATGAGACTGGTAGGTTGTGGGCTCAGATTACGGCTCTAGGTGATAGGGTTACACGTATGTTTGAGCGGATTGATAGAGTGACCGTTGAGTTCATTGGAGAGTTGAGGATTGATATGGTTATGGCTGAGAGGAGAGTTACTGAGATGAGGAGAGGCATGATGGAGATTCATGACCATATTGAGAGATTGCAGCGAGGTTTCATCACAGCTCGCGAAGCCGATCGCAAGTTGTGGCAGAGAAACACTGAGCTAGAGAAGGAGGTAGCAGACCTCAAGAGAGATAGCGACACCCATAGTGTGGAGTTAGGATCATTGTGGAGAGAGCTAGATGGTTTGAGGCAGGAGTTGAGGAGTCTACGCCAGCATCGTGGCTAGATAGTAGGATTTGGGGTTATGTTGCTTTCTACACCGAGGAGTGTTCAGTTAGAAAAGCTAGTTATCTTATTTGATGTATTTTCCGTTGGTTATTCGTCTCGTTTGGAACGATTAGTATCTTTTGTGTTTTTCGGTAGTTGGAACGATGTTGGATCCCTATTGTATGGATGATGATTATTATTATATGATATTATGTGGCTTTTGGATATTATGGAAATTGAGTTCCTATTCGCCTTATTGATGTCTTGTGGTGTATTGCTGATATTCTTTCCATGACTTGGCTTCATTGATTTAATTCTTGTTGAGCATATGATAAGTTCTATCGGAGACTTATGAACCTTGTATGATGTTTCAGATCAATGGCCCCACGACGAAACCCTGTTAGAGCTACCAGAACTAGTCCTGCAGCGACTACCCCTGGTCGCCGTGGACGCCGCCCTACTCGAAATGTTGAAACCCCTACTCCTGATAACCTGGACGCTACTAATCACAACAACAGGAATCAAAATGTTGAGGTCCAGGGAGACAATGATCATGTTCCACCTAATGCCCCTACTGTGGATCAAGCAATGATCAATCAACTTGTGGAGCAACGAGTTGCTGAGCTACTAGCTGAGTCAAATCATTCCAACAATTCTGCTGGAACATTTCCACCTATTCGTGCTAATGAATGTAACTACAAGGAATTTTGAATTTGTGGACCCATTGAGTTTGGAGGAACTGAAGGAGTGGTCTACTTGGTCAGGTGGATAGAGAAGACTGAGTCAGTGTTCAATGTCAGAAACTGTGCGGAGAATGCTAAGGTAAAGTTTGCTTGTTTTACTTTCAAGGATGAAGCGTTAACTTGGTGGAACAATTACCGAAATTCGGTTGGGAGTGATGTGGCTTATGGTATGACTTGGGAGCAATTTAAGTCTTTGCTGACTCAGACTTACTGCCCAAGGAATTAGGTTAAGAAGCTGGAGATTGAGTTCTGGAATCATAAGGTGAAAGGTACCGATATGGCAACTTACAATCGCTGCTATTGAGAGTTAGCCTTGCTTTGCCACGATATGGTTAGGACTGAGACTCAAAGGATTGAGCGGTATACCGATGGGTTGCCGGTAGCTACAAGGAACGATGTGATTTATGCTAAGCCTGCAAATATTCATGAGGCTATCACGATCGCTCAACAATTGATGGACTCGTTGGTATTGGAGGAAGCTGAAAAAGACAAGAATGGAAAGAGGAAGGGGGATAATCATTCTAAGGGTAATGATCATCGAAACAAATGACAAACAACTACTAGAGCTTATGCTATGGGAGATGGAGATAAGAAGAACTACAATGGAGATGCACCCAAGTGTGGCCGATGTTACAGGAATCATTTCGGACGATGTAATGTGGTGTGCAAGAATTGCTTTAAGATGGGACACATAGCTAAGGACTGTAGAGCTCGACCACTTGCTATGGTTCAAGCTACTCCTGAAACTATGAGTAAGGCAAATGTTACTTGTTATGGATGTGGAAAGAAGGGACACTATAGGAATGAGTGTAGGGAATCGTGGAACCGAGGAAATCAAGGATCGGGTGGTAATGGGTACAATCATGGAAACCATGGAGCTGGAGGAAACCGTGGACGACAAGACAATGGGGCCAACGTGTGGAAGCTGGAGCTGCTCATGGGAGAGTGTATGCACTTGGGAACGAGAGAGGAGAAGATCCGAACGTCGTTACTGGTACATTCTTCTCAATAATCGTTATGCTTCCATACTATTTGATACTGGTGCCGATAAGAGTTTTCTGTCCACTACGTTTGCACCCTTACTAGAGAAACCCCCGATGGCCTTAGGAATTGGTTATGATGTAGAGTTAGATAATGGGAACATAGAAAGGATTAGGACTATCATTCGCGGTTGCACGTTAAATTTTCTGAATCGTCCTTTCAACATAGATCTTCTACCCGTCACGTTAGGAAGTTTCGATGTTATTATTGGTATGGTTTGGTTGTCAAAGTATCGTGCTCATATACTTTGCGATGAGAAGATCGTGCGTGTGCCTTACGGCAAGGAGATCCTAAATATACCAGGAGAGCGAAAGGAATTGAGAGGCCCATCTAGACTAGCGGTCATATCTTGCATTAAATTACCGAAGCTAATGGAAAAAGGATGTTGCCTTTTCTTAGCTCAAATCTCTGAGAAAGTAGGGAAGGAGAAGAAGGAAAAATGTATTGCAGATGTGTCTATAGTTCGTGATTTTCCTGATGTATTTCCCAATGAATTGCTGAGAATCCCGCCTACTAGACAAGTGGAGTTTCAGATTAAGTTGATACCTGGTGCTGCACCCGTGGCACGAGCGCCTTATCGACTTGCACCTACTGAACTGGGAGAGTATTTGAAACAACTAGCGGAGTTAGCCGAAAAAGGATTTATAAGACCAAGTTCTTCGCCTTGGGGAGCCCCGGTCTTATTTGTGAAGAAGAAGGATGGATCGTTTCGTATGTGTATTGATTATCGAGAGTTGAACAAGTTAACGGTGAAGAATAGATACCCGTTACCGAGGATCGACGACTTGTTCGATCAGCTTCAAGGATCGAGTGTGTATTCGAAGATATATTTAAGATCGGGATATCATCAGCTTAGAGTTCGAGAGGAAGATATTCCGAAAACGGCGTTCAGAACCCGTTACAGGCATTATGAGTTCCAAGTGATGCTGGTGAGTGTTTATTCACTCACCTTTTCTGAGCCATAAAAGGACCAAATAAACCAAAAACTAACCAAAATTGCCAAAAAATGTATGTTTTTGTGTTTGTGAATGTGCAGGAACGGATATTTAAGAAAATGATGAAAAGTCACGAGAAAATGACAAAACGAGCACGAGAATTGGAAAAGTGTCAATAGCCGGAGCCGGGGGAAGCTTAGTGGTCAAAGTCAAAGCTCATATGGTCAAAAGGAGTCCTCAAAGTTTCAGAAATTACAAGAATGGTCCTTGGTCATAAGATTGAAGAAATTACACATTTGGTCCTTCGACTTCCAATATTGTAATTTATGGTCCTTGTGAAGAATATTTTGAGAATTTGACATCAAGGGTCCCTCATCAATCAAAGAATGTCAAAAGAGTCCTTGGATTCTATTTTTGAAGATTGGCAGCTATGGTCCTCAGATTTTCAGAGTTGACACTTTTGGTCCCTTAGTTAATATACACTACAACTCTACACATAACCTTAACCAAAATAAGTAACTTAACCCATCACTCAATGGCCCAAAATACAACAAAAGCCCACCCCCACCAAGTTTTAATAATCCTGTACCCAGTCAACCCGATCCATATCCCATATAACCCGGTCAAAACCCACCCAACAAGTCAAAATAATATCAAATAACCACAAGCGCCTTTTTACTGTGCTTCTCCCTCACCCACGTTTACCCTGCACCCAATCATTTTCACCAAGATTCTTAGTACGAGGTTTTATGCTTCTAGAAACCCTCTGACACGTTGTCAGATGTCGACATCATTCCTCCTACATGGCAAAACAAAGCTTCCTCAATGGCTGTGTAAACGTGGCCTAAGGATAAGATTGCATCAAACGGCTAAGAGAATGGTGGGATGTCAACATATGGATAAGAATTGAAGATTTGTGGCAGAGAATGAGCTTCTGGATCCTTCTGTAACCCTAGGCTCCTCACCTTGGGCTCTCCTATATAAACCCCCACCCCCTGTATACGTTTCAGTGAGTAGCTTCTAGTGTAATGTTACTCTGTCAAAATTAATTTCAAATTGTATTGTTACTTTTATCAATGAATGAATGAAGTTTTCCTTTAGTTAATCAATTGTTCTTTCAATTTTGTTTTCATACTCTAGCTTAATCTCATTTAGTTAAATGTTTATTATCATCTCATAAGCTCTCAAAAGCTTATGAGACTATTATAAAAGCTTTTGATCTTACTTAGTTACTGTTTTCATCAATCATTAAAAAAAAATACAAAAAAAAAGAAAGAAAAATATAAAAACACAAAAATATGTTGATTCAGTACTTGATCTCAGCTTACAACTAAGCTTGTTACTCTCAAATTGTCTAGCTACGTTTACCACAAATATCTCAAAAAGTCAACATTAGTCAACTGTTTCAATATCCATGGTGATTGAAGGTTTGGAGAGATGGTTCAAGAGAGATTGGGAAGCTCTTGGCCTGTCTAAAGACAGGCTAGCATAGTGAACTCCCTCAATTTGTGCTGAGGGAGATGGCTTTGTGAGTTAATTTCTATTTTACATTTCCTCTCAATAAAAATTAAGTGTAGATCTGATAGTGTAGTATAATGTTGTTTGATTCTGTTTAATTGTAGTTTATTGTTTGATTATTGTGATATCTGAGCTTGTTTGATCATTTGTTTGAGTTTGATAAGAATCTGTGATATTTCAAGTTATCATTTGATTAAAGACTGTGATTATCATTCAGAATACTTAAGAAAATATCCAAAGACCAGAACTACACAACCAAGTCATAGGGAGAATAAGCCAAGGGATAACAAACCAGTTTGTAATTATACAAATAGGGTGAACCATAGTAATTTCTCAAAAGACTATAGGTACCCTCATCAGAAAAGGTCATACTCCAAACCCTCAGTACCTTCATAAAGTACTGATAGAAAGTTCCCTAACCAAGATGCTTCTAGCAAACACTCAAGTGTAAGACCTAGGAGGTACAACCACTACAACCCTAGAAGGCCTTACAACACAGGAAAAGATGCTAGAACCAAGAACCCAACTCCTAAAGTTACAACTAAATGGGTTAAGAAAGAAAGTACTGCTGGGGTAGAACCAGTACTTTCAGAGGTTAAGGGTGAAAAGGGGAAAATTGATCATGATAAACCAACAGTTTTGGAAACAAAAACCTTAATTCTTGATCATGCTTTCAAAGACAGTGGTGATTACATACTCAAAAACTTTGAGTATGTCACTCCACAAGGGGAACACAAGTCAGTAATGGCTTGGGTTCCTAAAAATAACTAACCTTTTTCATGTGAATGCAGGGCAACCCAGAGGAGAAGCTTAAAGATCATCTTATTATAGATAGTGGTTGCTCTAGCAGTATGACAGGAGAATAGGAGCTCTTGTCAGATTTTAAAGCTTATTTTGGAGGAAAAGTTGCATTTGGGAATGATCCTGATGGAGGAAGAATAACTGGCAAAGGAACTATCAAGGCAGGAAACATTGATTTTGAAGATGTTAGATATGTGAAGGAGCTAAAATTCAATCTTTTGTCAGTATCTCAGATTTGTGATAAGAAGTACCCTGTGATATTCTTTGACACAGAATGTCTTATAGTTTCTCCTGATTTCAAGTTAGAAGATAGAAACTTGGTGTTGCTGAAAGAGCAACATGTTTGATTGCAAGAGCAACTATGGAGGAAGCACATCAATGGCACAGAAGATTGGGGCATGTCAATTTCAAGAACATCAATAAGCTGGTCAGAGGTAATTTAGTTAGAGGTTTACCTTCTAAAACATTCAAGAATGATCACTCATGTCTTGCTTGTAAGAAGGGTAAACAACACAAGGCTTCTTGTAAGAAGATTGATGAGAAAACCATTAGAGAGCCTTTGGAATTGCTGCACATGGATCTGTTTGGACCTGTTTCAGTTGTTAGTCTGAACAAGAAGAATTACTGCTTGGTTGTAACAGATGACTATAGCAAATTTAGTTGGGTCTTTTTCTTATGCTTTAAAGATGAAACTTTTGATGCTATTCATGATCTTATAATAGCACTTGAAAATCGGTTAAGACTCAAGGTTAGAGGTATTAGATGTGATAATGGGACTGAGTTCAAGAATCAGCTAATGGATGAATTTTGTGCCAAGAAAGGAATTAAAAGAGAGTTCAGTATTGCTAGAACTCCTCAGCAAAATGGAGTTGCAGAAAGAAAGAATAGAACTCTTATAGAAGCAGCAAGGACAATGCTTGCAGACTCTCAATTACATGTTCCATTCTGGGCTGAGGCTGTAAGTGCTGCTTGTTATGTGTTGAATAGAGTATCAGTGACAAAACCTCAAATGAAGACACCTTATGAGTTACTCATGGGAAAGAAGCCAAGCATCAAGTTTATGAAACCTTTTGGATGTCCCCTAACCATCTTAAACACTGCTGATAATTTGGGCAAATTTGATGGGAAGTCAGGTGAAGGATATTTATCCGGATATTGTACCAATAGCAAAGGATTCAGAGTGTACAACAGGGCTACTAAAAAGGTTCAAGAATGTCTTCATGTTGATTTTCTGGAAGAACAAGAGAATTCTAAAGGTAAAGGTCCTGATTGGATGTTTGATCTTGATTTAATGTCTTCATCAATGAATTATGTACCTGTAAGGGAAGAAAATCAAGCTGCTCCCACTGAAGAAGAAGCACAGTACATTGTTCATGATGTTAATTTCAGATCTGAAGATGAGCCAAATGATAATGCCAATAATGAGAAGAAGAATACTTCTGAGCCTCAAGGTACTGCTAAACCTAACAGTACTGTTGATCCTCAAAGTACTGTTCCACCACAAATCCCAGTACCTGAAGAAGATCAAGCCACTCAAGATGAACTTTCTTGGATGCTTTTTCAAGAAAAAATGGCTAAGTCTTATGAAGATGAACAAAGGAGTTTAGCCGAAGGTGTAGTGGGGCTGGTAAAGTGTGTGGTGTGGTGTCCACGTTGCCAATGTTCGAACCAGCCTCTCTTCACTTATCCCTTTTCACCTTTTACCCAAAAAAAAAGATGAACAAAGGAGAGCTTATGAAGCAGAAAAGAAGAAGGCAAAAGAAACAGCCAGTACTTTACCCCAAAGTACTGCTAATCCATTTGAAAGTACTTTTCAACCATTAGATACTTCCAATTGGATAAATACTGATGCTGTTAATGATTCTAATATGCCTGACTTAGAAGATACTGATGATCCAAACAAGATCACTTTAGAAGACACTGATGATGAATTGGATCAAGAAGGCATTTTCTCAGATTCTAATGAAGATCCTGATATAACTAATTTGGAAGATAATCTTGAAGTCTCACCAACTCCTACACTCAGAATTCACAAAACTCATCCTGTTACGAACATAATTGGACCCTCAGCTTCAGGGGTGCTCACAAGGACTAAGGCTAAGAATATGTCTCAACAACATACTTCTTTACTTAGTTTTATCTACAAGCAAAACAGGGTGAATCACAAGGATCAGAAGTTGTGTTTAGTTGCTTGTTTTCTATCTCAGGAAGAGCCCAAGAATATCAAACAAGCATTAGCCAAGGAAAGTTCGGTGGAAGCTATGCAAGAAGAACTCCTACAGTTTAAACTTCAAGAAGTTTGGGTATTATGTGATTTACCTGATGGAAAGAAACTGATTGGAACTAAATGGGTCTTCAGGGTAAAAAGAGATGAAAGAGGGAATGTTATCAAGAACAAGGCAAGGTTAGTGGCTCAAGGATATAGACAGGAAGAAGGAGTAGACTATGATGAAGTTTTTGCTCCTGTGGCAAGGCTTGAAGCCATCAGGCTATTTTTGGCTTTTGCATCCTATATGGGATTCCCTATATATCAAATGGACGTTAAAAGTGCTTTTCTATATGGCAAAATCACATAAGAAGTTTATGTCAAACAGCCTCCTGGTTTTGAAGATCCTGCACACCCAAACAAAGTCTACAAGGTAATCAAGGCTCTGTATGGCCTTCATCAAGCTCCAAGAGCATGGTATGAAAGACTTTCCAATTTTATACTACAACATGGTTATAGAAGAGGAGCTATTGACAAGACTTTGTTTATCAAGAGAGATAAGAAGGATATAATGCTTGTCCAAGTGTATGTAGATGATATTATTTTTGGAGCTACTAGGCAATCTATGGTGAAAGAATTTGAAGATCTTATGCAGAAAGAGTTTTAGATGAGTTCAATAGGAGAATTAACATTCTTCTTGGGACTTCAAGTGCAACAGTCAAGCAGTGGAATATATATTTGTCAAGATAAGTATGTTGCAGATATTCTTAAGAGATTCAATTTCACAATTGTTAAGCCTACATCTACACCAGTGGATACTAACAAACCTTTGGGAAAAGATGAAGAAGGAGAAGATGTTGATGTCACACTATACAGGTCTATGATTGGATGTCTCATGTATTTAACTACATCAAGACCTGATATTACTTTTGCTGTATGTTTATGTGCAAGACATCAAGTTAATCCAAAGGTATCTCACTTGAATGCTGTCAAGAGAATTTTCAGGTATCTTAGGAAACAACCTAAGCTAGGCTTATGGTATCCTAGAGATTCACCTTTCCATCTCCAAGCTTTTTCAGACAGTGATTATGCTGGAGATAACTATGACAGAAGATCCACAACTGGAGGATGCCAGTACCTTGGAAGCAGGTTAGTGTCATGGAAATGTAAGAAGTAAACAATTGCAGCAACTTCTTCCACTGAAGCAGAGTATGTAGCTGCTGCAAGTTGTTGTGCACAAGTACTTTGGTTGCAGAATCAGCTTTTGGATTATGGATTCAATTTCAAGAATACTCCTATCAACATTGATAATGAGAGTACTATCTGTATTGTCAAGAATCCAGTGTATCATTCCAAGACCAAGCACATTCAGATTAGACATCACTTTATAAGAGATTACTATGAACACAGGCTTATCAATGTGGTTAAAGTTCATACTGATGATAATGTAGCAGATCTACTCACAAAGGGCTTTGATGTTTCAAGATTTACCTTTTTAGTTGTGAGTATTGGCATGATTAATATGTAAGCTATTCTTGAGGGGAGGCATTAGTAGTTATTAGTTAGTCATTATTTGAGGGGAGGCTACATGTGTCATTCAAAAGAAAAGATTTTATTCATTCAGCAAAGTTCTTACAACAACCATTCAGAAAGTTTCTACATCATCATTGTTGTTACCAAGCTACTAACACAGACACAGAAAACACAAAACTAAACAAACCACCATATGCCACAACCTACCAAGCTTCACACACCTACTCCATAGGCCTTTTTCCCTTGCCCTCATAGTTATGCTTTCCCTTTTGAGTAGTTTTTCTCTTGTCATCAAAAGAAGCCTGCTTTCTTGGGCAAGCCAGGCCAAGAACCTGTTTGGAAGGTCTCTCTTTCCTTGGAGCAGGACACTTCATGTTCTATATTGCTGATTCCAGGGCTTGAGTCAAGGCTTGTGGAAGCTCATTAGCCAAAGATGAACCAGGGATAGATTTTTTCTTCTTAGGTTTTTGGTTGGTAGTACTGGCTGAATCAGTTATGGTAGAGTTTGCAACACTTACTGATGAAGAAGATTCATGGAGACCCATCCATTGTACATGGGGAGGGAAATAATCTAACCATCCTGGATCTTCAAACTTAGAATCAGAGTAGTAACTTATCTCTGAATCTGTGGTGCCATCTGAGTCTAAAGAGATGTTCACAATTGGAATGTGACTCATTGTGTTTACTAGTTTTTTTGTGATCTGCTAAAGAAGGAAAAGGTGATTGCAAGTTGTTGTTGGTAAAGTTGCATTTATAAGCAAGTAAAGGTAAATGGGCATTTAATGAAGTGTATTGATGTTCACTTACCATGGTAGCTTTGGGATTTAATTTGGGGAGATAGTCATTAATCAGGGTTGACTTTCAAAGATATTTTGGTCAAATGGTCAACATTCATGATTTTTTTGGGAAAGTACTTTGGTCAACAAGTGTGTAGGTTTATAACGGAAGGTACTGCTCCATATTTTATGGAACGTACTGTTTGGTGCTATTAAAGGGTACGCTGACATGTCATATACTGTTCCAAGGGTCATATTTGCGGCTAACAAACTTTCGAAAGATATGGGGATAATCACTTCCAAAAAAAATATCGGTAAAATTATTAATTAACCGTGATTTTTTGTATCTTATACTTATATACCTCATATCTTTTCTTTTTATTCACCCTTATTCACCTTTCTTGTTACTTAAACTCCTTCCTACTTTCCATCGATCATCACTTTTCTCTCTCTAACCCTAATCACCATGGCAAATCGACGAACCAACACCAAACATAACATGATAGCAAACCTTGAGAAAACCCAAGATAACCTTCACTTTCATGGAATTATTGATTTTCTCACTGGAACCAACATCTGTTACTCAATCCTAGTCAACCCAGAGATTATTGGACCTTGGATTCAAGCGTTTTGGGATACAACAAAGGTCACAGGTTGCAGATGGAGAGGATATTATTACTTCTACAGTTGCTGGGAGAGCTATTCGTGTCATAGAAGCATCAATTAGAGAGGCTCTGTTATTTGATGATGACGAAGGCTCTGTTTTGTTTGGTAAACAAGAGATTTGGAACACACTCAGAGACATTGGGTTTGAAGGTCCTTTGAATAAGCTTATTTTCAGAAGGCTTTGGTTAGTCCTCATTGGAAATTTCTTATACATGTTTTGCTTCATTGTTTGAGTCCAAAGAGTACTGCTTGGGATCAATTTAGCCATTCCATAGCTTCTGCTTTTGTTGGTCTTATTACAAATCAACCTTTCAATTTCTCATACATGATCCTTGAAGGTATGCTTACTCATATTAAGGCTGACAAACCTTTTCTAATGTATCCTAGATTTGTTCAATTGCTTTTAGAGAATCCATTAGATGGGATACCCAAACCTCAGGATTATGTACCTACCATTAGGATGCCACCTAAAGTGTTCACTTTTATGTCTCATAAGGGAGTAAATTTTTCGAGTAGGAATACACCTCTCAATGCTTATATGTTAGAGGTAGCTCAAGCTGTTAGGGATGAAGAAGACAATAGTGGTTCTGCACATTCTAATAATGATGATCAACCTGATTCTGCTGAGCATTCTGCTTCAGTACATACTCCTACACCACCTATTGTTTCCCCTCATCATGATGTTTCAAGTGAAAGGACTCCCTCAGTGTCAGCTTCTTTGGATAAATATGTTTCTGCTCAAGGTACTTCTCCACAAAGTACTTCTTCTAAATGTACTGCTTCAGAGGATACACAGGTACCTACTCCCAATGATTATACTTCCACAGGTGGGCTTCAAACACCTGGAGGAGATGAGGGAATTGAAGGTGCAATGAGTACTTCTGATTTGACTAAGGAATTGGAGAAGATGAAGACAACTGTTAATGCTCAGGCTGCAGAAATCAAGAAGCTAAGACAGAAGTTCAGAAGGTTGAAGAAATTTGTTTGGCCTCTTGTTCAGAATTTTAGGCTTTATGTCAAGGAAAAGAAACAGTCTCAGAAGCCAAAGTCTAAAAAGAAGACTTCTAAATCCAATAGGAGGCACAGGAAATCATCCTCTATCAAATTGGGGAGGAATCAGGATGATAATTTGGATAGAGTTGATGATATGATTCAATATTCAGAGGAAAAGAATGATCAAGACGAAAATGTTGCTCAAGACAGTAATGAAAGAAAAAGTGATGAGACAGAGCAAATTAATCTTGCAGTTGAGCATGAGGATGTAAAAAGTGGTGATACAGAAGAAATTGATTTAGAAGGAAACAATGCTCAAAGTACTTTTGTTGAAAATACTGTTGTGCAAGGTACTGCTGCACAAGACATTGCTGCTATTGGAACTTCTGTAGCTAGACCTTCTATAATGAATTATGAAGATGAAGCTGGTCCTTCCACTTTTGTACAGCAAGAAGAAGTAAGAGTGCATACTGCAAGTGATGATGAAACAATTGCTCAAGTTATGATGAATTTGAGGAGACCTACTGGAGGAATACATATTTCTGAACCTGCACAAAAAGATGCTGAAAGTACTTCTGAATCAGAAGAGCTAGATCCAAAAGATAAAGGGAAAGGGATTAAGGTTCAGAAAGATGTTAAAAAGAAAAAGAAGAACTTTTCTATTGCTCAGATTAGAGAATTAGAGATTGCAGAAGATTTAGAGCTTGCTAGAAAGCAACAAGCTGAGTATGATGCTGAGTATTTGGCAGAAGTTAGTAGGCCAATTACAAAGAAGCCAATGACTATTGCTCAGGAAAGGAACTGGATGATAAGTTTCTTGAGAAGAAGAGGATACAAGAAGTTACACAGAAAGAGGCATCCAGAAGTGAAAGCTCTATGGGATAAAGTACAAGAAGATATCAGAAAAAAGTAGAAAACTTTGTGCCCATGGAAGTTGATAAAAAGAGGAAGTTAGAAGATATCAGAAAGGAACAAACTGAGGAAAGAATATTGAAAAGGAAGAAAGCAGTTCAAGATGATCAACTGTCAAAAAGGTTGAAGATGATTCATGAAGATACAGTTGATGAACTTAGAAACTATTTCAGAGTTGTAGACTTTGAGAATAAGAAGATTGAAGATTCTGGAAAGAAGTCCAAGATAATCTCATTCTCTGTGGTTGAATCAAAAGAGGGGAATTATTTTATGAATAACAGAGAAGATGAAAGCTTCACAACATTCAATATGTTACGGGATGTGTTGCATTGTATTACAAGGGCAGATTTGTATGACTTATATGTGCAAGTGCAGACATACTATGCAGAGATTGAAGCTTCAGGAGTGGGATTAATTTTGCTTGGAGACTTAATTACCATCTGGGAAACTGAAGAAACAACTGTTGATCCTCTGTGGAATGATCAAGAGAATTGGGAAATTACAAGATGGAGATTCTTTGAGTCATCAGGAGTTCATACACTAGAGATGGAAGATGGTACCATGATTCATATGCTGGCTGAGAGGAGATATCCATTGATTAGAGAAATTATGCTCAGAATGCTGGATCATGGAGTGGAACTTGAAGATGAATCTGAAGTAGCTTTGGATGTTATCAAGCTATTTATCAGATGGGTCAAGTCTGAAGAGTAATATTGCATAATACTGGTATGATTTGTTTTGTAAACTAAGTATTTTTCAAAGTATTTTTCAAAAACAAACAGTACTTTAATATATTTACCGGGTCGCTGACCTTTTACCCAAAAAAAAAAGTACTGCTTGCTGATATAAACCAGTATAAGTTCTTTAAAGTAAGATAAAATGTTTTGATGTTTAAAAGAAAAGTAAAAGGATTTGAAAAGAAACACATGGTGTTAGTATTTATAATGCACAACAAATGGTAATCAACTCACCATGTTTAACAGACAAGAAAGAGTTTGACTCATCATGAGGGTACGGCTCTGATGTGATAATCAAATCCGTTTATGGTTGATAGTTTACCAAAAACTATACGGTTATCAACTCACCATACTCCAAGTGATCAAGAGTTGGCTAGTCCATAGCAAACAGCTATTGGTAAAGACTAATCAAATCCGTTGATAGCTGATGATTTGCTAAAAATCATAATTTTCAATGATTCACCTCTCACAGGAGTTAACACACCTGGATGTGATGAGAATAGTATGAAACTTTTAAGATTTGATGATCACCGTACCAAAATGTTGCTGAGTTGCTGAGAAGATCTATTGAAAGACAAGATGCTGATGAAGAGTACTTTGACACATGACAGATAGAAGACAAAGAAATAAAGAAACAATCTTTCTGAATGATTAAAGATTTGAAGATTTAAGATAACAAGAAACTTGAAATCAAGCAAGTGGAGTTCAAGTTAGGGGAGGATTGTTGGGATATAAAATATCAAAGTACTTCTGTATGTCAAAGTACTGCTACATGAAGAATAAAGTCAAAGTACTGCAGAAGGTAAAAGTCAAAGTACTGCTGTTACTGAAGAATGCTTAAAGTACTTCGAAGGAAACAAGGACTTATGTGCAATATTAGCTAAGGATTAATGTGTAATATTGAACGAATATTCTAGAATTAGTTAGGGATAGTGACTTGTCGTTCAAGGATTATATGTTGTAAACCGACTTAAGGTTATCTATATAAAGAGCCTTAAGGGGTATTAGTCGATATAAGTTTTCATAAGTTTTAGAGTCGTTCAAAGTCGATCAATAGTTAGGGATTGTTAGTGAATCTGTATATTAAAGCAGGTTCAAAGTTTGGTTAATATAAAAGTTCTTCTTAAGCTTTGTGTTAGTAGATTCCGCATACTTTACAAGGTTAAACAGTGTTTCAATATTAATAGTGTTGAGTTTACTCAATATTGTTAAACCCTTACAAGCTACAAAGTAGTTTGGTCAGAGTATATCGATCCAACATCTCGGTTTTTGAAGGAGTGGGCGGAATTAGTTGCTAGTCAACTAACCCAATGACTAAAATGCAATCAAAATAAAATAACAAAAATGAAAATAAACTAAATTAAGATAGTGGTGTGAGCAATATATGGGAGAATTGTGTTCACTTAGATTTCACTACTCCCTAGATATCTTTTACAGGTTAATTACTTGTTACAGTTGTGTGGATGACGGATTGTATTCCTTAATACCATTCATGGGGTGGCGTACTTACTTCCCCAATTCTATAAGCTCCTACTTCACTCCTATGTCGAGCCGGCTAAGAAGCTCCTAACATGGGATCAATAGAATTCGCTCATGTATTAAATACAATCATAAAAACCTAGTACACATCGGTTCATGTTTCTTAAGACGTTCAAGCAAGTTACACAATGGAGATCTGCCAGTTTTCTTAAGCCTAACATTGAAATCATTCATCCATTACAACTATAAACAAGCAAACAACCTATAATCAACATCTAGGTTTCATTACATCTAAGGAAACACATGAAAGATCTAGCCTAGCATGTTAAAATCAAGACAAGCATAAGATATATTCAAACAACACATAGACATATTGAATGAATTGAAAGAAGACTCATCTTAATTGAACATGAAAGGTTTTAAGGGGTGAAAACCCTTGAAAATACTGTTACAAACGACCTAGGGTTTATTAGGTTCGGCCCTAGTATTATCCACACAAGTTCCTCTCCTAATGAATGAAAAATAAAAAAGTATATATAGATTTTGTGAGGTGACGGCTTCAAGAGTACATTTCTGACGCCATCATCTCGCCGCCAATAAAGTTCTCGGACTGCCTAGATCTGGGTCTGACGCCGTCATGTGTAATCCTTCTTCAGGCCGTCACCCAAATAACTCTTGACGCCCTACTTCTGACGCCTTCAGGTTTTCTCTGGGTCATCATGGATTTTGCTCCTGACGCCGTCATATTTTCCTTCTTGACGCCGTCAGGTACTGTTCTCAGCATGGAAAATTAAGTCTTTGCCGTTTTCTTCACTTTTATGCTCCAAAAACGTCCAAAATGCTTCCTTTTCCAGAATTCACTCCCAAAGTACGTAAAATCACAAAAGGAACGATTTAGGGCAATATTTGATCAAATAAATTCAATTTCGGGCTTAAATAACCCCCTAAAAACGGTTCATTTTTCGCCTCATCATATACCCTTACACTTGAGATTTGCTTGTCCTCAAGAAAATGCGCTTTTATTCTAATCAAAATACAAGTTAGGGGTCATTTAACACTAATATAAAAGTAATTACAACAAATAATCATTCCACTAAAGACCAAAGACAAGCACGGAGGTCATACACTAGCACCTCACAAATAGTGTTTAGATACTCACATCTCTTGGGTGTAATAAAGTAATATCACAATATGGAAATGGAAAACATCTCTCACTACCTATCATAGTGATGAGGCGAAAAATGATCCGTTTTTAAGGGGTCATTTAAGCCCGAATCCGAATTTATTTGATCAAATATTGCCCTAAATCGTTCCTTTTGTGATTTTAGGTGTTTGGAGAGTGAATTCTGGAAAAGAAGCCATTTTGGACGTTTTTGGAGCATAAAAGTGAAGAAAACGGCTAAGTACCAAATTTCCATGCTGAAAATACAAGGTGACGGCGTCAAGACCACCATCTTGACGGCGTCAGACATGAGGAATTAAACACCGTAGGTGGTGACGGCGTCAGATGGCTTCATGACGGCGTCAAAGTGGCAAAAATAAAATACCGTGGGTGGTGACGGCATCACATAGGCCGTCATAAGTGGATCAAGGCCGTCCGAGGAAGTATATGGCGGCGAGGTGACGGCGTCACAAGTAACTCTTGACGCCGTCAGCCTGTTTTTCCTATATATAGTTTTCTAGTTTTTTCATTAAAAAGGAGAAGTTTTGGTGAAACCCTAAAGACGATTTTGGTGCCTCTTTTACAGGTTTTTCAAGGGTTCCAAACCCTTGAGACCTTGCATTGTAATTGAGATAAGTGTACTTTCAATTCAATCAATATGTCTATGTGTTGGTTGTTTATATCTTGTTCTTGTCTCAATTCTACTATGCTAGGCTAGATCTCTTTTGTGTTTGCTTAGATCTAATGAAACCTAGATGTGGATTATGTGTTGATTACTTGTCTATTCTTGTTTTGAATGAATGATTTATATGTTAGGCTTAAGAAAACTGGCAGATCTCCAAATGGTAACATGCTTGAACGTCTTAAGAAACATGAACCGAGGCGTACTAGGTCTTTATTGGTTGTATCTAATGCATGAGCCACTGTTTACAATCCCTATAGTTGTGCTGGGTCATGGTGTAGGAGGAGATAAGAGCTCATAGAGTTGGGGAGTTATGTATGCCACCCCACGAATGGTATTAAGGAATACAATCCGTCATTCATACAAGTGCAACAAGTAATTAACATATAAAAGATATCTAGGGAGTAGTGAAGTCTAAGTAAACACAATTTCTCCAATTACTGCTCACAACCTTAGTATAATTTAGTTTAATTTCATTTTCATAATTTTATTTTAATTATATAATAGCTTTGGGTTAGTTGAATAGCAACTAATTCCGCCCACTCTTCCAAAACCCGAGATTTTACTTGCTTTCATAAAAATATAAAAATACAAAAATAATCATCTTTCATCTCTAGAACTATTAATTAGGTTTTCTAATCCTAGCGACACTATTCCTAAGCTGAACGATCAATCCCCCGGTACTTGTCACTATACTATACTACAACGATCAGGTACACTGCCTGGTGGGGGTTGTAAGCTTCTCGAGATCCCTCGAGAGGTAAAGCAAGGTGCGATTCCCACGCATCAAGTTTCTGGCGCCGCAACCCGGGGAATAGTTATTGTCTAGGTTAGAATTTCTTTTTATTAGGTCTACTTGCTAGATTCCTTTCTAGTAAGATTTTTATTTTTTATTTTTAGGTCTTCTTTAGTCTATCTTATTTCTTCGTGCCTTTGTTCGTAACTCTTTACCATCCGACATCATGGAAGGTGGTAACATCTTTGAACCCGTTATCCCACCACAACAAAACCCACCATTAGAACACCTTAGGCCCCGAACCTTAGGAGAATATTCCCGACCTAGCCACCAAGGCTACCGAAACACCATTGAGCTCACCGGAGACAATGTGACCCCCTTGCGATCCGACACCATCCAGTTGGTGCAAAGCGGATGTGCATTCCATGGACTTCGTTCCGAAGATCCAAACCAACACCTTAAGGACTTCCTCAAAATCGTAGATTCCATAGACCTAGGTGTTGAAACTAGAGAGACTGCCCGTTTACGCCTATTCCAATTCTCTCTACGGGATCAAGCTAGTCAATGGCTTGAGCGTTTACCCGCGGGATCCATCACCACATGGGATGATCTCACCACTCGTTTCCTTGCTCAATTTTTCCCACCGGGGAGAACTACTAAACTTAGGAATGACATCTTGATGTTCCAACAACGTCAAAATGAATCTCTTTATGAAGCATGAACTCGATTCAAGGACTTACTCCAAAAAGTCCCTCATCATGGCATAGATCTTTGGCTCCAAGTCCAAATCTTCTATGACCATATCGACATCTCCACGAGGCGAACCATTGACCAATCGGCCGGTGGTAAGCTATGTGATCTTAGTGCAGAACAATCATGGGAACTCATAGAAGATCTTGCTCTCTATGACAACGAAAGTTGGAATTATCCCCGTGATTTGAACAAAACGGTCAAGGCAATATCTTTGCCTTCGAATAATTTAAGCACTCCCGACCGTAGGATCATGGAACTTGAAGGTCGAGTCAAGTCTCTCATGAAATCTTACGAGTTTCATAAGCCTTCAAACCAAGTAAGCAGAATCGCTTCTACATGCAAACTGTGCAATGGCCCTCATGAGACCTACAACTGCATGGAACTTCCAAAACGTGCTTATAACAAATTCACATCATCACACGTAGGGCAGGGTCCTCGAACCTCTGCCGAAGCATATGAGGCATGGAAGGATAAACCTAATTTTAGAGGGTACCAAACACGAAGTGTATCCTTCAACGACTCCTCTCCACTCACTTGGTCTGAACATTTTCCGTCGCAAGGTACCCCCAGGAAAAGTTGTGAAGATGATTAAAAAAAATTCATTCTATCTCAAGAACTACAGCTCACTACGCTCGAGACGAAATTCAAACAACAGCAGGCTGACGTGAACAACAAGATTTGTAATCTGTTGACCGCTATCAAAGAACATATTGATAATAAGCCCATTCACATTGATGAGGTTAAGTCTGCTACCGTCATAAGTCCACCAGTCTCCCCTGTAAAAATAAAAAGTCCTAGCAAGTTATTCAAACATCTATCTCCTAACGGAAAAGGACCTGTCAACCCCCCTGGACCAATCCACTTCGTGAACACCATCACCACAATATCTGCTGCAGCATCCAACCCAGCCCAACAACAAACTGACAAATTCAGTCAGACAGCGAAGGATGAGACCTCAAAGGTTGACCATGCTTCGGCAAGGAAACCTACCAACTCACCCGAGCAGTGCACCGCGCAGAAATCCGACAAACCGGATGAAAGGAACGAGAAATCGGAAGAGCATGAGAAAGATCCAACCATTTTGGGTGAATCTATTATAGAAAAATCCGAGAGAAAAGTGGAGGATGTTGTTAGTATGGGTAGCAATCTGACTAAGGAAAGTAACCCTAAGGTTTTCAGGATCCCCTGTACCATTAAGGAAAAGCTCTTAACCAATAGTCATATAGATCCTAGCTTCCCAGTCAACATAATCCCCCTTTCCCTATATCACAAAACCTTCCCAGAGCACAATGCGCGCGAGAGAGTGATAGAAAATCTATCAATTAGGATTGGAGAGCTTGTTTACAATACCGACCTCACCGTGGTTGATAACACGGACCCTCTCACCAATCAAACGTTAACCCACCTTGTCCTTGGGATACCATTTATCAATGAATCGGGAGCAATCCTTGATGAGAAAGATGGTAGTGTAGTACTCACCAATGGTGTTAGAAAGGTAATTTTTCGTAGGGGTAGTGAGGAGGTGTACGAGTATCGTCCCTCTCTTGAAGGGAATCTATATGGGTCAAAGGATGGAAAGTTGGAGGGGATAAGAAGGCGTGACCCGAATAATCTCAAAATTCCATGCATGATCGGTCACAATCATTTTGATAACGTCTACATCAACATATTCATGCCTAAGAATGTTATGTCCCTTTTCCATTACAACAATATCTGCAGATGGGGAATGATTTACAAGGGAGAAAAAGTGGTTGGTAAGGATCATGAAATCCAGGTGTTTATAGGAAATATGGAATTCCCTATGGAATTCACGATTGTGGACAACATAGAGGACTATGTCGACCCTAGGTTATCACAAGTCGTCTTTGGAGCACCCTTTTGTGAAATCACTAATTTGATAGTGGATGACTTGAACGGGATCATGACCTTCACTGATGGGATTAGGAGGATTTCATACCAAACGCCATACAAGAGAAAAGACCTTAAGGAAATAGATTGTGACGGGCTTGATATGATGAGCTCCCAACTTATCTTATGTGATGAGGATGTTAGGAGAGGGTGTAGAAATATTTCTGATTTATCATGTGGATTCTTTAAGAATGTTAGTAAGCTTGGTCCTAAGTATCGACATGATGTTTTCGAATTCGAAGATCCAAAATACTTACACTATGAAAGCGATACTGGTTTAGAAGACGACCTGGAGAATGGAACCAATGATGAGATCACGTAGTACCCCATGACTTTGAGTCCAGCTACAAGACTCGTAAATAAAGAAAAGCGCTTCTTGGGAGGCAACCCATGTTTTCTGTGATTTTATTTGTTTGATTGTTATTTGCTTCCGTATGCATGCTTTGTTTTTATTGTTGGTTGATCATGCTTCTAAGATAAAATGTGGAAATACTTTATTATGTTGTTTAGCTTAGTCTTAACTTCAACCTAAAGGTATTTTTGCAAAAGATAAGTGTAAGGGGAAACCCCAAATATGTTTTTAAGTAACAAACCGATCATGATTCTCCACGATAATAAATGAACATGTATATTCGTATTTGTTAGAGTCAAATGCTTGTATTGAGTCATAATGAAGTTTTGCAGGATTTTCCAGGAAGTAGGACAAAGTTTTTCCAGAAATTTTCCGGAAACTTAACATAAGAATTTCTGCAGGTCCATTCTGACGGCGTCAGGGTATTGCTCTTGACGGCGTCAGGAGTCAAAAAATCTGGAAATTTTACCGGTTTTGTTTTTCTAACGGAGTCTTATGGTTTTTGTGAATTATTAAGTTTTATAATCTCCAGGAAATCTGCAAACTTCATTCCACAAGCATTATATCTTACTTTGTTTTCTAGGATTTAGTAACTTATATAGGATGCCGCCGATTTTACACGAGGTTGCCTTGTCTATTGTTGTCAGGATTTACAGGTTATTTGTGACAAGAGGATGATTTATATTCTGGAAGGGAAGCTTTGATTGTTCGTTTTCTTGGAGGAAGATTTAACCTGGCCAACCTATAATCCATACCGAGCGAATCAGGGGAGTATTTGATTTCATTCTCTTTACTTCTTAACTTTTACATTCTTTACTTGAACATTGGGGACAATGTTCATCTTAAGTGTAAGGGGAGGGTAAAAATATAATACCTTACATATGCACTTTCGCTTGAGTTTGTTTTGTTTAATGGTAGATGTGTAATAAAACTATGAGAAATACTTGTTAGTGTAATTTTAGCGCCAAATTTAAAATTTTTTACAACATTTAGGAGTGAAACTTTAGCCATAGCAAGCGTCTCATGGATAGGAGGTTGTATGACTAGCATATAACCGTATATTCAGAAAAATTTTGCACCCAAAAATGTGAGGTTCGCCTTTAGTTTTGATAGGAAAAGCATTTACTATTAGTGCTTATAAGTGTACCGGTAGCATTTAGATTCTAGAACTTGCGTTAGTGATGCATCCCGAGACCGCTAGTGAGACTACATTCGTGTGGTAGGATTTACTACATGATAAGAGGCATTAGGATCACCCTTGTGTTAAACCCGTATCATAATTACTTGACCATTTAAGTCATACTACTTGACTAGTTAAGTCAACTAATTTTTCCCACACCCTTAGCGTTGTACTCATTTTTAGTACACGAAACCCCTAGTACACCCCTCCGAGCCTATCTTTTCGTTTCTAACTTTAAGCATCTTACTTAAAGGAAGAATTTGTTACACCCCACTTAAATGTACACCCAAATCGCCTTAGCCTTCCGTGTATGCTCTCCTTTTTAGTGCATTATTGTTATTTGTTAAACCCTAAGTTAACTTTCTAATTGATTACATGGTTGCTAAGTCGAGTCATATCCTTTTACATATTGTTTTGGGACGATTGGGACTCATGGGTAAGTACTTATTTTATGGAGTAATGGGGAAGAACATAATATTATTACCCCCATATGAACATTAATCTTAAAAGTGCTCCAAGTGTTTTGATTTTCTTAATTCGAGTCATTAGATTAGTTTAATGTAAAGTATGTAAAGATTCAAGTGTAAGGGGATTGCTCAAACCCCTATGATGTATTATTTTGGATGGTAGGGTAAGAGTGTATGCAAAAAAAAAAAAAAAAAAAAAAAAAAAAAAAAAAAAAAAAATCGAAAAAATCAAGAAAAAGAAAAAAAAAATATAGAAAAAGAAAAAGAGAAAAAAAAACATACGGACTACCATCCCGTTTCATTCTATGTTCATTTTATGTTTTTATTATTTTTCATTTATTAGCTTAAGTCGAGTCTAGTCTTGGCTTAGCAACGCCATCTTGTACATGTAATTAACCAAGATTGTTAACTCGCCACCAGTAAAATTTCCTTTATCCAACAAAACCGTGTAATTCATATCCCTACACCTAATGTTATAACCTTTTAAAAGACCTCTTTGATAGTTTATCCTAGGTGCTTACGCCATGTGGTGGAGGTTTGATCCTTTCCCAAGCCTATGGTAATCTATTTTGTAACGTTAGATATAGGGATATGAAATACACGGTTTTGTTGGATATAGGCAATCCTTACTGGTGGCGAGTTAATAATCCTGGTTAATTACATGTACAATATGGCGTTGCTAAGCCAAGAATAGACTCGACTTAAGCTAATAAATGAAGAATAACAAAAATATAAAATAAACATAGAATGAAACGGGATGGTAGTCCGTATGTTTTTTCTCTTTCCTTTTTCTATATTTTTTTTTCTTTTTCTTAATTTTTTTTTTTTTTTTTTTTTTTTTTTTTTTTTTTTTTTTTTTTTTTTGCATACACTCTTACCCTACCATCCAAAATAATACATCATAGGGAATGAAAATTCCCCTTACACTTGAATTTTTACATAATTTACAATGAACTAATCTAATGACTCGAATTAAGATAATCAAAACACTTTGAGTACTTTTAAGATAAACGCACATATGGGGGTAATAAATGATGTTCTTCCCCATTACTCCATAACACTAGTACTTTACCCATGAGTCCCAATCGTCCCAAAACAATATGTACTAGGATATGAATCGACTTAGCAACCATGTAATCAATTAGATAATTAACTAAGGGTTTAAACAAATGACAATAATGCACTAAAGATGAGTGCATACACGGAAGGCTAAGGCGATTTGGGTGTACATTTAAGTGGGTTGTAACAAATTCTTCCTTTAAGTAAGATGCTTAAAGTTAGAAACGAAAAGATAGGCTCGGAGGGGTGTACTAGGGGTTTCATGTACTAAAAATGAGTACAATGCTAAGGGTGTGGGAAAAATTAATTGACTTAACTAGCCAAGTAATATGACTTAAATGGTCAAATAATTATGATACAGGTTTGACACAAGGGTGATCCTAATGCCTCTTATCATGTAGTAAATCCTACTACACGAATGTAGTCTCACTAGCGGTCTCGGGATGCATCACTAACGCAAGTTCTAGAATCTAAATGCTACCGGTACACTGATGAGGCGAAAAATGATCCGTTTTTAGGGGGTCATTTAAGCCCGAATCCGAATTTATTTGATCAAATATTGCCCTAAATCGTTCCTTTTGTGATTTTAGGTACTTTGGGAGTGAAATCTGGAAAAGGAAGCAATTCGGACGTTTTTGGAGCATAAAAGTGAAGAAAACGCCAAAGTCTTAATTTTCCATGCTGGGAACAGTGCAAGACGGCGTCAAGAGTAGTTCCCTGACGGCGTCAAGAGTAAAATTCCATGACGACCCAGAAGAGTTTTGACGGCGTCATGAAGTTAGGGCATCAAGAGTAAAAGTCATGACGGCCTGGAAATGTTTTGTACTTGACGGCGTCAAATGTAGATCTAGGCAGTCCGAGGATTGTTTTGGCGGCGAGGTGACGGCGTCACCTATTTGGTCTTGACGCCGTCAGACCCCTTTTTCTATATATAGTTTTCTAGTTTTTCACATTAAAAGAGAGATGTTTTGGGAGAAACCCTAAGTACGATTTTGGTGTAACTTTACAGGTTTTTCAAGGGTTCCAACCCCTTGATACCTTGCATGATTAATCAAGATAAGTGTTCTTCTAATTCAATCAATATGTCTATGTGTTGGTTGTCTATATCATGTTCTTGTCTTAATTCTATCATGCTAGGCTAGATCTATCTTGTGTTTGCTTAGATCTAATGAAACCTAGATATTGATTATGTGTTGATTACTTGTTTATTCTTGTCTTGGATGAATGATTTATATGTTAGGCTTAAGAAAACTGGCAGATCTCCAATTGGTAACATGCTTGAATGTCTTAAGAAACATGAACCAACGCGCACTAGGTCTTTATTGGTTGTATTTAATGCATGAGCCACTGTTTACAATCCCTATAGTTGTGCTGGGCATGGTGTAGGAGGAGATAAGAGCTCATAGAATTGGGGAGTTATGTGTGCCACCCCATGAATGGTATTAAGGAATACGATCCGTCATCCATGCAATTATAACAAGTAATTAACGTGTAAAAGATATCTAGGGAGTAGTGAAATCTAAGTAAACACATTTTCTCCAATTACTGCTCACAACCTTAGTATAAATTAGTTTATTTTCATTTCTAGTATTTTATTTTGATTGCATCTTAGTATTGGGTTAGTTGAATAGCAACTAATTCCGGCCAAATCCTTCAAACCTGAGATTTTAATTTGCTTTCCATAAAATATAAAAACACAAAAATAATCATCCCTCACCTTTAGAACTAGTATTTAGGCTTTCTAATCCTAGCGACACTATTCCTAAGCTGAACGATCAATCACCCGGTACTTGTCACTATACTATACTACAACGATCAGGTACACTGCCTGGTGGGGGTTGTAAGCTTCTCGAGATCCCTCGAGAGGTAAAGCCTGTTGCGATTCCCACGCATCAAGTTTTTGGCGCCGTTGCCGGGGAATAGTTATTGTCTAGGTTAGAATTTCTTTTTATTAGGTCTACTTGCTAGATTCCTTTCTAGTAAGATTTTATTTTTATTTTTAGGTCTTCTTTAATCTATCTCATTTCTTTGTGCTTTTGTTCGTAACTCTTTACCATCCGACATCATGGAAGGTGGTAACATCTTTGAACCCATCATCCCACCACAACAAAACCCACCATTAGAACCCCTTAGGCCCCGAACCTTAGGAGAGTATTCCCAACCTAGCCACCAAGGCTACCGAAACACCATTGAGCTCACCGGAGCCAATGTGACCCCCTTGCGATCCGACACCATCCGGTTGGTGCAAAGCGGATGTGCATTCCATGGACTTCGTTCCGAAGATCCAAACCAACATCTTAAGGACTTTCTCAAAATCGTAGATTCCATAGACCTAAGTGTTGAAACTAGAGAGACCACCCGTTTATGCCTATTCCAATTCTCTCTACAGGATCAAGCTAGTCAATGGCTTGAGCATTTACCCGCGGGATCCATCACCACATGGGATGATCTCACCACTCGTTTCCTTGCTCAATTTTTCCCACCGGGGAGAACTACTAAGCTTATAAATGACATCTTGATGTTCCAACAACGTCAAAATGAATCTCTTTATGAAGCATGGACTCGTTTCAAGGACTTACTCCAAAAAGTCCCTCATCATGGCATAGATCTTTGGCTTCAAGTCCAAATTTTTTATGACCGTATCGACATCTCCACGAGGCGAGCCATTGACCAATCGGCCGGTGGTAAGCTACGTGATCTTAGTGCGGAACAATCATGGGAACTCATAGAAGATCTTGCTCTCTATGACAACGAAAGTTGGAATGATCCCCGTGATTTGAACAAAACGGTCAAGGCAATATCTTTGCCTTCGAACAATTCTAGCACTCCCGACCGTAGGATCATGGAACTTGAGGACCAAGTCAAGTTTCTCATGAAATCTTACGAAGCTCCTAAGCCTTCAAGAAAAGTGAACAAAATCACTTCTTCATGCGAATTATGTAGTGGTCCCCACGACACTCGTGATTATGTGGAACTCCCCAGAATAGCTTTTGCGGACTACGCATCCACGCGTACCGACGAAGCGGGAGATAAGTGGTACACTTTCAAACCCGAGCCAAACACTTACGGTGATTCATACAACCCCTCATGGAAAAATCACCCAAACCTTAGGTGAAAACAAAATCAACCAAATTCTTCCAATCCGCCTAATCGTTACCAACCAAACGGTCCAACATCCAACCTTACTTTCAACAACAATCCTTCTAACAACTATGGTAGTACCAACAATCTTGAAGGATTGATGTCAAAGTTTATGGCATCTCAAGAAGCTCGCATATCTAAGTTTGAAGCCGATTTCAAACAAAAGCAAAGCGAGATGACCACTAGAATTGATGCATTGTTGAAAGTTCTCAATGACCGAGAAATGGGAGCACTCCCAAGCGACACGGTCAAGAATCCGAAACTAACCGTTAATTCCATATCCTCAGTTTCGTCACCCACTTCGTGTCCACAATACTACTCGGTTAAATCAACGAGCACGTGTTTCAAACAAAACCAAGTTCTCCAAAAAGACCAATCAAATAAAACACCCACTATAGAGTCGGTCAAAAGCATAGTTGAAACACCTCTTACGCAAGACCTTGACGATGAATTCAAAGAACTTCACATTGAACGCCCGGTCATTGATGTCTTAGCGCGTGCTCCTTACTATAGTGCCCTCCTAGAAAAATATGAGAAGTGTAAGCTAGGTAAAAATGGGACTGCCTTCGTTCAAAACAAGTTGCCTAAAAAGCTTGATGATCCGGGTATATTTGTTTTACCTTGTAAGATAGGAAGATCCAAAGCTTTCGACACACTAGCCGATTTAGGGTCAAGCCTCAACTTGATTCCCTTATCCTTATTCACCGCTCTTAAGCTAGGAAAGTTAGAGGAAACAGAGGTATTGATAGGGCTAGCGGATGGGAGTATTGCCCACCCGGTTGGAATGATTAAGGATGTAGTTGTTTATGTAGGAAAGTTAACTATATTAGCGGATTTTCATGTCTTAGACATGGTTAGTGACACTACATGCCCATTATTGGTAGGAAGAGGATTTTTAGCAACCGCTAGTGCCATGATAGATTGCAAGGAATCCAAGATAACGGTAGGTGAAGGTGATACTTGGTCGGTGTACGATGTAAAGAAGCATAGTTATGATTATGATGATGAACCGACACCGCATTGGGTAGAGATGAATAGGAGACCGTCTAGATATGGACCTTGGATAGAAAGGAACTTTATAGGACCTCAATGCCCATTCTATCTAGAAAAAAATTTTGTTGAAAAGACACATTCGGTAGAACAACTCATAGCTAGAGATGAAGATCTAGATCCCTTTGAGGACCCCTTAGTCTTTAGGAAGATGATTGAGTTACTAAGCGTAATGCCCATCAACATAGAAAGGAATAAATGGAAAAGAGAGGGAGACAAGTGTAAATGGAGGTGGGACAAGCCACCTAAAGAAGGTGACGGGTCATGGCATATTAGAATGACTTTGTATGATCCGGATGGAGAAAAGTTTGAAAGGTCATACCATACTAAGGAAACCGATAGGAAGTTGAAACCTAAGTTTGATCCCAAGGATGTCCTCAACGAGGAACTCACCCGTGTCACGTAGTAACCCATGACCTTGAGTCTAGCTACAAGACTCGTAAATAAAGAAAAGCGCTTCTTGGGAGGCAACCCATGTTTTGTGTGATTTTATTTGTTTGTTTGTTATTTGCTTACGTATGCATGCTTTATTTTTATTGTTGGTAGATCATGTTTCTAAACTAAATAGTGGAAATACTTTACTTTGTTGTTTTGGCCTAGTCTTAACTCCACTTAAAGGTATTTTTGCAAAAGATAAGTGTAAGGGGAAACCCCAAATATGTTTTTAAGAAACAAACCGATCATGATTCTCCACAATATTAAATGAACATGTATATTCGTATTTGTTAGAGTCAAATGCTTGTATTGAGTCATAATGAAGTTTTGCAGGATTTTCCAGGAAGTAGGACCAAGTTTTTCCAGAAATTTTCCGGAAACTTAACATAAGAATTTCTGCAGGTCAATTCTGACGGCGTCAGGAGTTTACTCTTGACGGCGTCAGGTGTAAAAATCTGGAAATTTTACCAGTTTTGTTTTTCTAACGGAGTCTTATGGTTTTTGTGAATTATTAAGTTTTATAATCTCCAGGAGATCTGCAAACTTTATTCCACAAGCATTATATCTTATCTTGTTTTCTAGGATTTAGTAACTTATATAGGATGCCGCCAATTTTACGCGAGGTTGTCTTGTCTATTTTTTCAGGTTTTATAGGTTATGTATGACAAGAAGATGATTTATATTCTGGAAGGGAAGCTTTGATTGTTCATTTTCTTGGAGGAAGATTTAACCTGGCCATCCTATTATCCATACCGAGCGAATCAGGGGAGTATTTGATTTCATTCTCTTTACTTGTTCACTTTTACATTCTTTACTTGAACATTGGGGACAATGTTCATCTTAAGTGTAAGGGGACGGTAAAAAGATGATACCTTACATATGCACTTTCGCTTGAGTTTGTTTTGTTTAATGGTAGATGTGTAATAAAACTATGAGAAATACTTGTTAGTGCAATTTTAGCGCCAAATTTAAAATTTTTTACAACATTTAGGAGTGAAACTTTAGCCATAGCAAGCGTCTCATGGATAGGAGATTGTATGACTAGCACATAACCGTATATTCAGAAAAATTTTCCACCCAAATATGTGAGGTTCGCCTTTAGATTTGATAGGAAAAGCATTTATTATTAGTGCTTATGAGTGTACCGGTAGCATTTAGATTCTAGAACTTGCGTTAGTGATGCATCCCGAGACCGCAAGTGAGACTACATTCGTGTAGTAGGATTTACTACATGATAAGAGGCATTAGGATTACCCTTGTGTTAAACCCGTATCATAATTACTTGACCATTTAAGTCATATTGTTTGGCTAGTTAAGTCAACTAATTTTTCCCACAACCTTAGCGTTGTACTCATTTTTAGTACACGAAACCCCTAGTACACCCCTCCGAGCCTATCTTTTCATTTCTAACTTTAAGCATTTTACTTAAAGGAAGAATTTGTTACACCCCACTTAAATGTACACCCAAATCGCCTTAGCCTTCCGTGTATGCGCTCATTTTTAGTGCATTATTTTTATTTGTTAAACCCTAAGTTAACTTTCTAATTGATTACATGGTTGCTAAGTCGAGTCATATCCTTGTACATATTGTTTTGGGACAATTGGGACTCATGGGTAAGTACTTATTTTATGGAGTAATGGGGAAGAACATCATATATTAGCCCCATATGTACGATAATCTTAAAAGTGCTCCAAGTATTTTAATTTTCTTAATTCGAGTCACTAGATTAGTTAATTGTAAAGTATGTAAAGATTCAAGTGTAAGGGGAATGTTCAACCCCTATGATGTATTATTTTGGATGGTAGGGTAAGAGTGTATGAAAAAAAAAATCAAAAAATCAAGAAAGAAAAAGAAAAAAAAAATAGAAAAAAGGAAAAAGAAAAAAAAAAAAAAAACATACGGACTACCATCCCGTTTCATTCTATGTTTATTTTATGTTTTTGTTATTTTTCATTTATTAGCTTAAGTCGAGTCTAGTCTTAGCTTAGCAACGCCATATTGTACATGTAATTAACCAAGATTGTTAACTCGCCACCAGTAAAACTTCCTTTATCCAACAAAACCGTGTATTTCATATCCCTACACCTAACGTTACAACCCTTTAAAAGACCTCTTTGATAGTTTATCCTAGGTGCTTACGCCATGTGGTGGAGGTTTGATCCTTTCCCAAGCCTATGGTAATCTATTTTGCTATGACAGGTAGTGAGAGATATCTTCCGTTTCCATATTGTAATTTACACTTTATTACACCCGAGAGATGTGAGTATCTAAACACTATTTGTGAGGTGCTTGTGTATGACCTCCGTGCTTGTCTATTGGTCTTTAGTGGAACGATTATTTGTTGTAATTACTTTTATATTAGTGTTAAATGACCCCTAACTTGTCTTTCGAGTTGAATAAAAGCGCATTTGCTTGAGGACAAGCAAATCCCAAGTGTAAGGGTATATGATGAGGCGAAAAATGATCCGTTTTTAGGGGGTCATTTAAGCCCGAATCCGAATTTATTTGATCAAATATTGCCCTAAATCGTTCCTTTTGTGATTTTAGGTACTTTGGGAGTGAAATCTGGAAAAGGAAGCAATTCGGACGTTTTTGGAGCATAAAAATGAAGAAAATGCCAAAGTCTTAATTTTCCATGCTGGGAACAGTGCATGACGGCGTCAAGAGTAGTTCCCTGACGGCGTCAAGAGTAAAATTCCATGACGACCCAGAAGAGTTTTGACGGCGTCATGAAGTTAGGGCGTCAAGAGTAAAAGTCATGACGGCCTGGAAATGTTTTGTACTTGACGGCGTCAAATGTAGATCTAGGCAGTCCGAGGATTGTTTTGGCGGCGAGGTGACGGCGTCACCTATTTGGTCTTGACGCCGTCAGACCCCTTTTTCTATATATAGTTTTCTAGTTTTTTACATTAAAAGAGAGAAGTTTTAGGAGAAACCCTAAGTATGATTTTGGTGTAACTTTACAGGTTTTTCAAGGGTTCCAACCCCTTGATACCTTGCATGATTAATCAAGATAAGTGTTCTTCTAATTCAATCAATATGTCTATGTGTTGGTTGTCTATATCATGTTCTTGTCTTAATTCTATCATGCTAGGCTAGATCTATCTTGTGTTTGCGTAGATCTAATGAAACCTAGATATTGATTATGTGTTGATTACTTGTTTATTCTTGTCTTGGATGAATGATTTATATGTTAGGCTTAAGAAAACTGGCAGGTCTCCAATTGGTAACATGCTTGAACGTCTTAAGAAACATGAACCAACGCGCACTAGGTCTTTATTGGTTGTATTTAATGCATGAGTCACTGTTTACAATCCCTATAGTTGTGTTGGGCATGGTGTAGGAGGAGATAAGAGCTCATAGAATTGGGGAGTTATGTGTGCCACCCCATGAATGGTATTAAGGAATACGATCCGTCATCCATGCAATTATAACAAGTAATTAACGTGTAAAAGATATCTAGGGTGTAGTGAAATCTAAGTAAACACATTTTCTCCAATTACTGCTCACAACCTTAGTATAAATTAGTTAATTTTCATTTCTAGTATTTTATTTTGATTGCATTTTAGTATTGGGTTAGTTGAATAGCAACTAATTCCGCCCAAATCCTTCAAACCCGAGATTTTAATTTGCTTTCCATAAAATATAAAAACACAAAAATAATCATCCCTCACCTTTAGAACTAGTATTTAGGCTTTCTAATCCTAGCGACACTATTCCTAAGCTGAACGATCAATCCCCCGGTACTTGTCACTATACTATACTACAACGATCAGGTACACTGCCTGGTGGGGGTTGTAAGCTTCTCGAGATCCCTCGAGAGGTAAAGCCTGTTGCGATTCCCACGCATCATACACTCATAAGCACTAATAGTAAATGCTTTTCCTATCAAATCTAAAGGCGAACCTTACATATTTGGGTGGAAAATTTTTCTGAATGGTACGGTTTTGTGCTAGTCATACAATCTCCTATCCATGAGACGCTTGCTAAGGCTAAAGTTTCACTCCTAAATGTTGTAAAAAATTTTAAATTTGGCACTAGAATTACACTAACAAGTATTTTTCATAGTTTTATTACACATCTACCATCAAACAAACAAACTCAAGCGAAAGTGTTTCCTATGAGGTATCATCATTTTACCCTCCCCTTACACTTAGGATGAACATTGTCCCCAATGTTCAAGTAAAGAATGTAAAAGTGAAATAAGTAAAAGAATGAAATCAAATACTCCCCTGATTCGCTCGGTATGGATAATATAGTAGCAAGGTTAGATCTTCCTACAAGAAAATGAAAAATCAAAGCTTCCCTTCCAGAATATAAATCATCTTCTTGTCAAACATAACCTGTTAAACCTGAGAAAACAAACAAGGCAACCTCGCGTAAAATCGACGGCAATCTATATATGCTAACAAATCCTAGAAAGCAAAGTAAGATATAATGCTTGTGGAACGAATGTTTGCAGATTTCCTGGAGATTATAAAACTAAAGATTCGACAAAAAATTTAAGACTCCGTTAGAAAAACAAAACTGGTAAAATTTCCAGATTTTTACACGTGACGCCATCAGGAGTTTCTTCCTGACGCCGTCAGAAGTGACCTGCAGAAATCTTTATGTTAAGTTTCCGGAAAATTTTTGGAAAAACTTCGTCCTACTTCCTGGAAAATCCTGCAAAACATCATTATGACTCGATACAAGCATTTGACTCTAACAAATACGAATATACATGTTCACTTAATATTGTGGAGAATCATGATCGATTTTGTTTCTTAAAAACATATTTGGGGTTTCCCCTTACACTTATCTTTTGCGAAATACGTTTATATGAAGTTAAGACGAAGTTAAACGACAAAATAAAGCATTTTCACAATTTTAATTTGAAACATGATCTACCAACAATAAAAATAACGCATGCATATGGAAGCAAATAACAATCAAACAATTCAAACAATTGAAAACACACAAAACATGGGTTGTCTCCCAAGAAGCGCTTGTTTTTGTTCAAGTCACGAGCCTGACTGTACCCTTATTTAACGGGAATAGGGGAGGTTTTCCCTACACTTAGGATTAAGTGCAGATGGAAGTACCGATACACACCTGTAGGGTGGAAATATGCCTCGTGAGGAAAGAGTGGTAGATGAATTATATGCTCAAATGGGTGTGCTCATGTCATCATAACCTTACCTAATTCAATCGGGTTAATGGGTGGATTAAGATTTTCTCCTAGAAAGGGATCCTTTTCAATCAACTTCAAGAGATTACTAGTTGGGGATCCATCTTGACCTAATAAACCTGGTTTAAACCCATAATGTGTTTTGTGATCAATCATGAATGGGTGATGTAAGCATGTAAGGTTATGTTCCACTCCTATATTGGCTTCCTCTCTACAAGGCTTAGAGTCTACTACCTTTATCCCAAGACTACCCGGACTATATGGTTTGATGGGTGGGTCGGGACCTTTTTCAATTCCTAAATTCACATCTAAAGATGGAAGATTAGGTAACGGTTTTGGTTGAGGCTCCGATTCATCAAAACTAGGAACTTCCCTAAAACTAAGAGTAAGGTTATCATTATAAGTATTCAAACCTATATCCTCTAGTTGTGTTTGGTTCAAAGGTTCTACCTCAATTGGGATTCCTAAAGTCTCTTCTACTTCATCCGAATAAGTCACGGGCGGTGTGTATGCTTCAAATGATAGTAGGACTTGTGGGGTACTTGGTGGGCTTAAATTTTCAACTCTATCCTCCATCTTATCAAGATTACCAATGTGCTCAGCTTGTATTGTGGTGAAATCAAACCACCCCGTGCACCCAGTTATCTCATCTATAGGTTTATCCCCAAACAATCTTCTTGCTTGTTCCCTTAAACTTGCTATCAATTGATCCGTAACAACGTTTGTTGGGTTGTCCATTTTTTTGGCAAGTATGTCACAATTCTCTATGGTTTCCCATGCTTCATCAAAACTTAATCCCCAAAGGTCCCCACCTGCGGCATGGTCAATGTCCATTTTGGTATAGTGGTCAACACGATGGTAAAATATTTCAATTTGGGACCACAGATCGAAATTATGATGAGGGACTTTTCGGAGTAAATATTTAAAACGAGCCCATGCATCATAGATAGGTTCATCCTCATGTTGTTTAAACATCAAGATGTCATTTGGAGTGGGTGAATTTCGTGGTTGGTAGTATGGTGGATTCGCGTTCTCCATAATGGCTAACGGAATAGTCAATGGAAAGGTTTTTTACAAACAAAGACACAAAGAAAAGATAGACTAAAGAAAACCTAAAAAATAAAAATAAAATCTTACTAGAATGGAATCTAGCAAGTAGACCTAATAAAAAGAAATCCTAACCTAGACAATAACTATTCCCAGGCAGCGGCGCCAAAAACTTGATGCGTGGGAATTGCACCAGGCTTTACCTCTCGAGGGATCTCGAAAAGCTTACAACCCCCACCAGGCAGTGTACCTGATCGTTGTAATATAGTATAGAGACAAGTACCAGGGGATTGATCGTTCAACTTAGAAATAGTGTCGCTAGGATTAGAAAACCTAAAAACTAGGTCTAGAGGTGAGGGATGATTCTTTCTGTATTTTTTTTTATATTTTATAAAAGCAAATAAAATCTCGGTTTTTTAAGGAGAGGGCGGAATTAGTTGCTAGTCAACTAACCCAATGACTAAAATGCAGTCAAAATAAAATAACAAAAATTAAAATAAACTAAATTAAGATAGTGGTGTGAGCAATATATGGGAGAATTGTGTTTACTTAGATTTCACTACTCCCTAGATATCTTTTACAGGTTAATTACTTGTTACAGTTGTGTGGATGACGGATTGTATTCCTTAATACCATTCATGGGGTGGCGTACTTACTTCCCCAATTCTATAAGCTCCTACTTCACTCCTATGTCGAGCCGGCTAAGAAGCTCCTAACATGGGATCACTAGAATTCGCTCATGCATTAAATACAATCATAAAAACCTAGTACACATCGGTTCATGTTTCTTAAGACGTTCAAGCAAGTTACACAATGGAGATCTGCCAGTTTTCTTAAGCCTAACATTGAAATCATTCATCCATTACAACTATAAAAAAACAATCAACCTATAATCAACATCTAGGTTTCATTACATCTAAGCAAACACATGAAAGATCTAGCCTAGCATGTTAAAATCAAGACAAGCATAAGATATATTCAAACAACACATAGACATATTGAATGAATTGAAAGAAGACTTATCTTAATTGAACATGAAAGGTTTCAAGGGGTGAAAACCCTTGAAATTACTGTTACAAACGACCTAGGGTTTATTAGGTTCGGCCTTAGTATTCTCCACACAAGTTCCTCTCCTAATGAATGAAAAATAGAAAAGTATATATAGATTTTGTGAGGTGACGGCGTTAAGAGTAAATTTCTGACGCCATCATCTCGCCGCCAATAAAGTTCTCGGACTGCCTAGATCTGGGTCTGACGCCGTCATGTGTAATCCTTCTCCAGGCCATCACCAAAATAACTCTTGACGCCCTACTTCTGACGCCTTCAGGTTTTCTCTGGGTCGTCATGGATTTTGCTCCTGACGCCGTCATATTTTCCTTCTTGACGTCGTCAGGTACTGTTCTCAGCATGGAAAATTAAGTCTTTGCCGTTTTCTTCACTTTTATGCTCCAAAAACGTCCAAAATGCTTCCTTTTCCAGAATTCACTCCCAAAGTACCTAAAATCACAAAAGGAACGATTTAGGGCAATATTTGATCAAATAAATTCAATTCCGGGCTAAAATGACCCTCTAAAAACGGTTCATTTTTCGCCTCATCACCGGCCCCCTTAAATCATGGCCGCCCCCCTTAAAATTAAAGGGGCCGCCCCTTATAATTAAGGGGGCCGCCTACCTGTAACGGCCAGAAGGTTTTGTCTTTTCTGGGAAAAGTTTATTTGGTGAAAATTTAACTGAATTTGGTTAAAAATTTGAATTCATTTATTTATTAAGAAATAAACATTTTCCTTTAATTACCAAAAGTGTTTTTCTAAATATATAAAATGTTTATACCGTTTTATATAATTTGTAATTAGTAAATAAACCTTCCTTTGATCATAAAATGTATTAGGAAATTGTTTATTCATACCTTAAGTGAATTAGTTGGATATAATGATATTTTGTCACTAAATACTTATCTACGTAATGATTTTACATTTAATGAGTTTACATTTTGTGATCGTCAAAACATAGGGATATCGAGAAATATTAATAACGTTTTTACGCATTATTTATATCAACATCAAGGTTTTAAGTTTTCATATGCACCCTGGAGGGGGGTTTGAAGTTTGATCAAAAACTACAAGTGCCCTGGTGTAGGGTAACCTTTGCCCTGCAGGTCTGTTCATAGGTCAATTTAAGCACTATAAAAAATTCTAAAAAATAAGCCAACCATGGATTTTTCAAGCTTAAGTGAAGGACTTTAATTTGTGAAAAGCACAGATCTTAAAACTAAACAGAAAATTCAAGAAAAATCCTTGAATTTTTGAATTTCTACAAGTACTATGAAATTGACTTTTTTGATTTTAAGCTTAGTTTGACTAATATGAACTTGGATCTAAATTTATGGACTGAATATGGTTAGTTAAGCTATATTAGGATGAAATTATGCTAATACACCTACTTATGAGTTAAAATGAAGCTTATGCTACCTTAAATCCAACACAGAAGGTGATTAAGTCAATTTTAAAGTGGATTTTGACTATGAGCTTACAACCACCTAAAATGTGGTTGTTTCTGGGCTACTTAGGTATAAAGAAAGATGTTGCAACAGGATTTTACCACTGAGTCCCACAAATACTCAACCAAACAAACTAAACCAAACAACCTGTTATAAATATGATTTAATAGAAACTTGATATAACTTGAACCAAAAACTAATATATGAATCAGAAATTGTCTAACAAGCTATCATGAAGCAGAAATGAACACAAACAAGCACTAATGAATACAAGCTAAGATTCAAAGAAAATTGCTTACAAATTTTACTTCCAAGCCAATTATCAAAGAACTAGAACCACAGTACCACTCTTATTGGTTTTCCACAAAACCTCTAACCCAGGGCAATCCAATATTCACCCTGCTCCAGCATTCTTGATCATCTTCACCATGATTTTTGATTTTTTATTATATGACTAAGACTGAATTTTATGGTTTCTAATAGCTTACATAAGCTATATGAGGAGCTTATATGTATCTATGAGTCCATAACAACATCTAACAACAACATTCAAAATAATATGAAATTTTGAACAAGAATTTTTCATAAACTGCAATTGAAACTTAACACTGTAATTGAGGCTTGAAAAAGATTTATTATACACTGATGATACTTAACACAAAGCCTGAAAGCTAAATTTAATACTGGAATTTGAAAAATACATAAGTCGACGTAAAGAAAACTAAATTACACTAGATATCTTTCTTCATTGCTCCACACTTCAATTTTACAGATCTTTTTGACTTCCAAGTCTTCTCTGAATCTTTCCCACCACTTCTGAGCCCTTAGATTACTGAAAATGATCTTGACCATTCAATTCACTTTTGGCGCCAAATTTCTATAAAGCATCTAGGAGTTGTTTGGATGCAATTAAAGAAACTTGGAAGGTTGTGGAGGTGGAAGGGACAATTTTGATAGTAGGAATAAGCTATTGGTGAGTTCGAAGCAGAAAACCAGGGGTGTGAGGGTGAGAAGGAGTGTTGAGTGGTGAGGAAGCATTAAATGCCTCATTGGTGTGAATGATGAGGGGGATGAGGTGGAGTAGCCAGCTGGGGGGTGAGGTGGTGGTGAAAACAACCCTGGTTTTGGAATTGCAGGGGTGAGAGTGGAGGGTGAACAGTGATGGTTGTTTTGGAGGGGGTTGACCCGTTTGACCCTAGTTTAAATATTTAAGGTTGGGTTGGGTTTGTTGTTGGGCCAAGGGGAAAATGGGTGTTGGGGTTTTTATTTTGGGTTTAGGATATAAGTATTAAGGGGTCCGGTTGGTTTATGGAAATAATAACCAGGACCAAAAGTGTAATATTTGGATTTTGAGGGGGCTGAGATGTAACTTTCCATAAGATGCCAAAAAGGACCAAAATTTCCATGTTTGAATTACCCAAGGACCAAAGTTATATAATTTCCAAATTTAAAACTCCCGGGGCCATTTTTGCCATTTTTGAAACTTCAGGGACTAATCTTGCCATTTATTGAAAAGTTTTATTCAAGGACCAATTTTTACAACTTTGAATAATACAGGGACCTTGAATGATAATTTTCCACATTTTGAATACCAGGGACTATTTCTGCCAATTTATGAAAGTTCATAGACTGAAACTGCCATTTGTGCAATCTATGTTCATTATTCATCAGTTTTTAATCCTTTTGCACCTGAAACATATAGAAACACAATCGAGGGATATTTTCTGTATTTTGAGGCATTTCTGCGTGTTTTTAAATGTTTTTGCAGTTCAGATGGGACAAAAATGATGAGTATTCACACACTCATCAATCCCCCCCGCTAAACTATTGCTAGTCCCTAGCAATCTTTTATGAAAAATTAATGGATTTGATGTCTATTTACCAAAAGCCATTACTTCTGAAGTAGCCAATGTTTTAGTATAATACTTTGGTACATTGATAACCAAATGATTTTTAGCAAATCATAAGCTGTCAACGGATTTGATTTGTCTTTACCACAAGCCGTTTGCTTCTGGACTAGCCAACTCTTTGATAGATTATTATCATCTTGGTATTGAATTTATTATGTTTTAGTGTTGTTTGGACATGTTTAAGTAAGTGGCGGAGACAACACGAAAACTAAGGTGATTCTCTTAATAAGTCAAAGTGAAATTTTTTTAGCAGTAACAACCAATAAATGTGTCTATTCAGGTCGGGTCAAACCCAATTTAAACGAGAAAATTAATACTTGTATGTCAAACACCTATAACATATTGTTACATTTATTGAAATCGGGTCACACCCAATATAAAAGTGACACACTCACACTATTAATACACCACACACTTTCAAGTTACAAGTTTAAAATAAAGTTTTCAATGTACAACATGAAACAAATAAAAAATAGGGCTAATTCCATAAAAAAACATTATAGTTGTCAAAAAATTATCTTTATAGTAGCAAGCAAAAAAAAAAAAAAAAAAAATTGAACACTAATATTGACATTTTTTTCTTCATGTGAGTAATAAAGATAAAAAAATATTCTGTGATGACCATTTTACCATTGGATTTTTCAAATTTGCATCCACCGTCTCTAGGGTAAATTACATAAATGGTCCCTGTGGTTTAGCGAAAATTGCATCCACAGTCCCTAATATTTTTTTTGGATCCGTTACATTTTTATACGTTTTAGTCCGTTTTTATACATTTTTACATGTTTTTTTTTATTCATGTTTGATTTTTTTTGTCACAAATGAAATTTTTTTATCGGAAAAAAAAATTATTAGAAAATATTGCGAAAAAAATTTCAAATTTTTTTTTCACAAGTCACGAAAAAAAATTCTAAAACACTTATTTCAGAAAAAAAAATTGAAAAAAAAATCAGAAAAAACAGAATTTAGACAAAAAAAATTGGAAAAAAATAGGGAAACTGGACGCAATTTTCTCCAAACGACATGGACCATATGTAATTTAGCGTAGGGACGGTGGATGCAATTTTCGCAAACCCACACGGACCATTTATGTAATTTGAAAAGGTAAAATGGTCATATTACTTACATAAAAACAAAAGTGTCAACATTACTGTTCACAAAAGTATTTTTTTTTTTAGTTCGCTACTCTGAAAATGATTTTTGGACAACTATAATGTTTTGTTTTGTTTTTTTTAATTAGCCGTAAAAAAATATAGCCTAGGAAATAGAAGAAACAAATTAAATATGAAAAGATTTCTAAAAACCAAATGTGTTTAAAAAGAAAAAAGAAAGAAGAGACTTATATTAAATATCAAACTTTTCTTACATACCAATGACTAATTATCACCATCCATCTAAAAAGAAATCAATGGTTAAGATTAAAAGCATTTTAATATTTCACCTATTTTTTATAATTTAAATATCTTTTAAACTGTTAATCGTTAAGCGAAAATAATTACACCATCGGAACGAGCATTTAATTATTTATCTATAGACGGGCACTTTGATATACTTTCGACAAAAAAAAATCGTTTTTTCACGTTTTTTTTCGTGGCCGAAAAAATCATATATGACATATCATATATGATATTACATATCATATATGATATATCATATATCATAATGTTTGGCCTTTGTTCTTTTAATGAAATCCCCAGTCAGGTACAGTACTCTTAATATTCGTATTTCTTGACTTGTATCATTATACTGGCAAAATGGCAGTATAACTGGAACTGTTTTGAAAGCTTTTTGATCATTTTGATCAAAGCATTAACTGGAACTGTTTTGAAAACAAAAATAGAGTACTTTCTTACAAAGCGATTAATATGATACCACCTAAATTTTAATTTCTAAGAATTGAAAATTGTTAGATATATATGAGACGTTACTCTCACAAAATATTTCGACAAAGTATATAAAAAACTTTTCTAATAGGAAACAAATGTCACGTAAAAATTCTTTATTTAAAAACTTTTAAATATTTGTAGGCACTGCAGGTACTTTTGGCTGCCAATACATTTTCTCTTTTATAGATCAATTGTGTGGCCATGTAGATGTGAACTATTGGAAAAACATGCCAGTCAACTACTGTATGTAATTCACATGTTACTTGACTTATAGAAGTAAATCTTCACTTTTCTTCACCACAAAAAACGTGTCTAAAAAATCTTCAAATTATTCTTTTCTCATGCATGCATAACTAGGCTTGTCTCCCATCCCTTTCTTTTTCATTTATTGCAAAACACATTAGTTAACAGAAATTAATTTATTAGAAACGGGTAGCTCAAGTATAAATAAAGACATACGAACCTTCACTGTATAGAAAAAAAACATGCAAAAGCAAGAAATGGCTTCTTCAAACTTCTTACTTTTATCTCTAGCTCTACTACTCATTATTGTCTCATTTGTACCAAACTTCACTTCTGCTTCTTTGGAGGAAGCGAATGCTCTTCTAAAATGGAAAGCAAGCCTTAAAATCCCAAACAACTCCCAAATTGTATCTTCTTGGACACCCCTTCCAACGAATAGTTCACTCACTTCGTGCCCTTCTTGGTTTGGAATTGCTTGCAACGCTGATGGGAACATTAACAGGTTGAACCTCTCGACGTCTGAGTTAAAAGGTACGCTTCACCAGTTCCCGTTCTCTATTCTAGGCAACCTTACCCATTTTGATCTTAGTGTAAACAACTTCTTTGGTCCCATCCCACCAGAAATCGGACTCCTGTCCAAACTTGTCTATCTTAATTTTTCAACCAATCAGTTTTCTGGTGTAATTCCACCTGCCATTGGTAAACTGAGCCAGTTAACCGTCCTGCATCTTTCCCAAAACAATTTAACTGGCTCAATTCCTTCATCATCGGGTGATTTGGCGTCTTTGAAACTCCTTTATTTGAGGCAAAATCAACTATCTGGGCCCATTCCTACTGAATTAGGCAATATGAAGTCTCTCACTAGATTAGATTTGAGCGAAAATCAACTCAATGGTTCAATTCCTTCATCATTGGGTGATTTGACGTCTTTGGATACCCTTTATCTACACACAAATCAACTCTCTGGACCCATTCCTATTGAATTAGGGAATATGAAGTCTCTCATTGTATTAGGTTTGAGCAACAATCAGCTATCTGGGCCCATTCCTACTGAATTAGGGAATATGAAGGCTCTCACTATATTAGCTTTGAGCAAAAATCAACTCAACGGTTCAATTCCTTCATCATTAAAAAACCTGAGAAGCCTTCAGGTTCTGTCTCTCCGTGTGAACAAGTTATCCGGTCCTATACCACAAGGAATCGGAAATCTACAATTGTTTAGGCTTCTGCTGGACACAAATCAGCTGTCTGGCCAAATTCCAAAGCAGTTTGGTGAGATAAAAAGTTTGTTAAATTTCAACTTGAGCGATAACAACGTTTCAGGTGTTATACCTCAAGAGCTTGGATCACTGCATGGCCTCCTTACGCTTGACCTATCCAAAAATAGGTTAAACGGGTCATTACAAAGATATATTGGTGGTTGGGTACAAATCCATCACTTAGATCTTAGTAATAACAAGCTCAGCGGAAATATCCCATCAGAGATCAGTATATTACGTCAACTCAACGTTCTTGATTTATCTTGGAATTCACTCACAAAAATGATACCATCGGAAATTGGAAGTTTAGAAAGTCTGGTAATGATGAATCTTTCTCACAATAAGCTATCCGGTTCAATTCCTAATGGTTTCAGTAACTTGCCAAGAGGGATTGATATCGACATGTCTTACAATGAGCTCACAGGTTCAGTTTCCCCCTTATGCTGTCTTTCTAAATGTGTCTGGAGAAGCATTACAAGGAAATCGTCATCTGTGTGGAAATGTTACAGGTTTGAAACTATGTGAAAATCAAATAGTAATGAAGAGAAATAATCATTTTCATCATACGCTCATCCTTGTAACTATGGTCCCACTTTCTGCGGCTCTTTTACTTGGTTTACTCATGTGTGGCCTCATTGCTTATCGACGTAGAAAGAAAACTTCTCCACAGAAACCATCAGGCGAAGAAGGTGGCAATTTTTTGTCATTAACAAGTTTTGATGGACAGGCGATGTATGATGAAATCATCAAGGCAACAAATGATTTTGATGATGCATATTGTATTGGGATTGGAGGATACGGCACTGTGTATAAAGCTGAGTTACAACCCAACAATTTTGTAGCTGTCAAGAAACTTCATTCATCATCTGAGAATGACGATCATATAGGCTTCCTAAATGAGGTGCGAGCATTAACAAACATAAGGCACAGAAACATAGTTAAACTCTATGGATACTGCTTCCATGCTCGTCACTCATTTTTGATTTACGAATATCATGAAAAGGGAAGTCTAAAATCACTCTTAAGTAGCGATGTCACAGCAAAGGAAATGGATTGGCTAATAAGGGTAAGAATTGTTAGGGCTGTAGCGAAGGGTTTGGCTTATATGCACCATGACTGCACACCTCCTATAATTCATAGAGACATTTCTGGAGCTAATATCCTTCTTGATTCTGATTATGAGGCACATATCTCGGATTTTGGAACAGCGAAGCTTCTAAAGTTGGATTCATCCAATTGGACTGCGGTTGTAGGCACCTATGGTTATATTGCGCCAGGTAAGTACCATGTATTTTAAAGTTATATATAGTATACCTACTTATTCTCAAGTTTCAGATTTATCTATGTTACATTTTATCATGATCTTTTATAACACTTTTTTTTTGTATTATCTTTTTTCCTTCCATGTAGAGCTTGCTTATACGATGGTGGCGACAGAGAAATGCGATGTGTATAGTTTTGGGGTTGTTGCATTAGAAGTGATTATGGGAAAGCATCCTGGAGAACTTTTATCATGTCTACAAACATTGTCTACTGATGATCTATTGCTAGCCAAAGTAGCAGATAGACGGATTCCACCACCACCATCTCTAGTTGAAAAACTAGCTCATACAATTTTGGATATATCACGGGCATGTTTGAACTACAACCCACAGGAAAGGCCAACAATGCGCCAAGTCAAAGATTTATTGTCAATGGATGATCGAGTTTGGATGAAGATCCGTGTATCCGTAACTTAATGCTTGATCGAATTTGTATGATGTCTAGTCATATGTCATAAAGTTTAAGAAACTTTTTATGTTTTTTTTTTCTTGTCCTGAATTACTCGATAGAAGATTGCTACCTTTCTAGAATAATGTAGTTAGGTGTATTATGGATATTTTTGTTAATTTTTTAAAATTATTCCAGTTTTACAATTAAGAATTTACCAATGGGAAATTTGTATATCACTTAAAATTTATTCTTACTCATATCAAGAAATATAGTAAACAGTGAGTGCACAGAATGGAAGTCCGTTAATTTGTCAAAAAGATGGCGTAGACTGGAGAAGAATGTTAGATAAAGGAAATTTGTCAAAAAAGAAGACCATGGAAGTCTGTTAATTTGTCAAAAAAGTGATATGATCTTAACCATAAATCACTTAAGAAATGAGGTTTAGATCTGTAAAACAACTAGGAATTCAAGATATTAAGAATTCAACACGAAATTGGATTACAATGGGATAATTTGTTACAATTTGATAAGCTAACTAGTAAATGGGAGGAAGGAGGTATTAAAGGGAAATGGGAGGAAGATTTGGCAGGAAAATCTGTTTTGTTCTGATCTTGCTGCTCTGTGGACTTTTATTGACTTTTTCATTGATATTACTTTGACAAATATCAATCCATCCCGCTTAAAATGATGCTTGTCCTCAAGCATGTAAGCATTCAAATCAGCGTGAAGGATTGAAGTCAGTCACTCTTCAAACAACTCTGTTGCGAATCCCTCTGCCTTCGACCAACTTATTAGGTGATCCAATGCCAAAAAACTTGATAAGCTGAGTCAAAATGTAGAGACTGATTTGTTTCGCATCATCATACTTTCCTAACCGAGATAAAGCGAGCCACACTTCCACAACTGCTTCCGATAGCCTTAAAGAATCAGGTATATGTTCAAGACATTTTCTTAGTACTTCGCGTTTAATCACATCTCCATGTTCCAATGTTGCAGCCCTTTCCTTAAGCCAATCAGCAGCAACATTTCCATCCACACCAAATACCAAGCTATTTATAGAGGCACCCGTGAGAAATTTAACACTGTTCACTTGGTAAAGTTCCTCATATTTCTGGGCCAGTAAAGGAGTGAACAACCTTGGAAGAAAATGATCTTCTGGAAATATAACAGTTCTATCCAACAGCAACTACTTTTTGTGCTTTTGCCAATAATGATACTAATGAATCAACATCAGAAATTTCGCGTATGTGATGAACACCAGGTAAAGTATCACCAATTTTCTCAGAAAATCTAGATGCAGTGTACCCTGTGGCAATAATGAGGGATCCAAATTTCAGTGGATTTGTTTCTCTGCATCGATTCCAGTCACCGGATCTTCATACAGCATCTCTATCCCTTTTTCTTTGTACCAATCAGGAGTTTGCCTCTCACCTCTTTTGTGAGAGTCGGGCGCTCATATGGAAATGATACACAGAATCCCATTAGCCTCCCCTTTTTCGACAAAAGTCCTAGTTACATATCCACCTCCAACTATCACAAACCTTTTCTTTTTCCTCTTCGGCCATTTCCATATGTCGAACTCCCATTTTCCATACTTCAACTTGCATTTTCTGCCTCCTGATTTCTTCCTCTAAGGCCATTTCCATAACTCAAACTCCAAACGACTAAAATTATCTCCATGAATCAGTATAACAGAAGACTTCACCGTATCAATTATTGTTGTCGTTACCACTAAAGAAACACCATTAAAATAATTTTCCATACCATCATTATCAGTCGAATTAGAACTAATACCACAATTCAATTCGATCCCTATCACAGTTTTCGACCAAACAAACGCCTTTTTTCTCCTCTTTCACATTCAGTTCATCACTTTGATCCCAGTCACTCAAATCATCTTTTACACTGACCTCGATCAACTCATTAAAAGTACCATTCGGTTTTTGAATATCCATTAAAACATTAGAGCTGAGCCAAAATATCAGTATTCGATGATAACAATACACCTAACAAACACTCCGTTTTTGGTTTCGGAACTTCTTTAAAAATCTTTACCAACAAACCTTCCAATTTATCTAAAAGACATGAATTAAAGCTTGAATCTTTAACACCATTACTAATTGATTTTTTAACAGTTTAACCGCATTTACAACCTCATGATCAACAACATCATCAAGTAATCTATTTTTTAACCCAGTTGATTCTTTATTTTTTCCATCATCATCATCAACGTTACTCGAATCTTTAAACTCAATTTCTTGCACTTTATTTAGAAACTTCATCAAGAACCATATTAACAATGTTGTTTTCAACCATATCACTTGCTTCTTTAACATCTTGTTTGAAAAATTTCTTTATTGGCATTTCATCAAACATCTTATGTACTGCACCCGTATGATAACAAAATACATATTCACATCAACCAATGTTATTGAATAAATTGTACACTATGTGAAACCTTCAACCACTTTTGACCCCGTTTCCTATAAATATAATAAGCAAAATAATAATGTCATTTTTATCCGACCAAAAATAATAAGGAGGCAATTCTATATATCCAACCTAAACATCATATGAGGGTTAATTAGTCTTTTTCAGTAGTCAAACCCTTCATGTTCAAGTCAAATGAGGGTAAATTAGTCTTTTAATTCCTTTTTTAATCCCATTTCATCAGCATCATTATCATTCAGTCATTCACCACCATATCTTTAAAATTCTATATCTATCATTGTAGATCAAATTTCATCATCATTGATTCATTTCTACAAATAAGAACATCATTCATATCACAAAAACACTTTCCCCTACCTTCAGTGCCCGTCACCACGTACCCCACCCACCTCTGCCATCCATCACTGCACCCCGTTTCAGTTATATACTCACCACCAAAGACCCAAGAGAGTCGTCCCTCCCTTCTGCTGCCGCCTATTCTTACTGCTGCCATCCCTCAATTTCTTAGGAACCACCTTAAAATATTCTAGGAACCACCTTGGCGTCCTTGGTAAAATAGCCTACGTCGGAGATTAACGGCTGCAAAACTAGTGAAGAAGATAAGGAAATTTGGTAAAGTCAAACTTCCTTTATAGATAGTGTTAGTACAAAAACCTTTCCAATAGTATACCTTTTATTCTGGAATAGAAATTTTAAAAAATAAATATATGTATGTAGTAATTTTGCATGGAAGTCAAGCGTGGCTGTAGTTTGTTGCTGTAACGAATGTAACAAAGTAAATTGTCATATCTTCTAAAATTAACTTTAATTTTCAAAAGATATTTAATAAAATTTTGTTCTCATTATTGTGTTATAACCATACGACTGAATTACCTGGGATGCCTGTGCCCATAAGAAATCGCGGAGCCACCCATTAATAGTAATAGAACTCTGCGCAAAGTTTCCTCCCGTGATATGAGTTACTACTCCTTGATCGCTTATACTGCCCCAAACATCTGACTGCATTTTCCAACTGAAATGAAATATGACTACTGAAATTGCATTATACATCCAGAATAGTCCAAAGAAGACATGGTCCCAAGCCGATACTTGACATGTACCCCCTCTTCCAGGCCCATCACAAGGAAAACGAAACCCAAGATTTGCTTTATCCGGTATCAAACGAGAGCTACGAGCAAATAGAACACCTTTCAGAAGTATCAATACCGTCACATGAATCGTAAATGCATGAATGTGATGTACCAAAAAATCTGCGGTTCCTAATGGAATAGGTAACAAAGCTACCTTGCCACCCACTGCTACTAAATCACCGCCCCCCCCCCCCCCCCCCCCCCCCAAGTTAAACTGGTGCTTGCTGTTGCACCAGGCGCCGTTGCACTAGGTGCTAAAGCGTGGGTGTTTTGTATCCATTGAGCAAATACCGGTTGTAAATAACATAACCCGAACCCATTGAAACCAGTTGTTGTGTTAGAAAAAGATTTTTTTTTTATTATTATTATTATTTTTATTTATTTATTTATTATTTTTTTTTTAATTTTTTTTAGTATTGCTGTTGTTTTGTGAAGAAGATGGTGAGCAATGAATATGATTGTGGAACTTTTAATGTGATAGTAAGTGGTGAACGGTGATGTAGATTTGTGAGATGAACATTCTGAGGTAGTGAAAGGATGTGGTACTGTATTTAAATATGAGATCGAAGGTCTGGCAATGGGTTTGCATGGCTTTTATTTGTTTTGATATGGTTGCTTAAGGGTCGCAATTTATTTTGTTTTATGGATTTGTTGTTTTTGGGATGTATAATTGGGTGTTTTGGATGTTTACAAAACGGGGGTGGTTGCGATGTGTGTTAAGTGGTGGTAAAAGTGTGGTGTGGCCAATGGTGGTGATGGGTTAAGTTTTAGTGGTTAGTTGGGGAAATGGAATATATTATTAAATTTAACAAAGTATATATTTTTATTTTAAATTTAAATAGGTGGTTAATGGAAAAGACAATTTAAACCTCATGCGCAATGCATGTGGGGACTTTAACGGTCAAATTTAACGTCCGTTTGGCAAAGGACCGTGAGTGTTGAGGGTTTCATAGTTACGGACTATTTGCTTAGAAAACGTCATTGGACCATACGTGAAAGTCAACACAAACCACAAGGACAATCTATGTAATTTACTGGTGTTTTAAAGAAATGTGGTAGTAGATATTTACAACTTGTTTGAAAGGTCACGTAAAGATGATGATTTGCTTGAACAATAAAAAAGAGGTTAAACAAGATCAAGTTGGCCGCTCTTAACTAATTAGTGGTTTAATCGACTAGTAAAGGCAACACATATATGTCCCTTGCATACATTTCTCATACCGTAATTTATCATGAACTTACATAGATACATAGACACCGATATGAGCATGTAAACACTCACAAATTAAAAAAATATTCAGTTTAGATAAATAAGAATTACCCATGCCATCATCTTCACTTATAAGAGATTGCTTCAAATGGGAATTGTAACGATCAAGAAATTTACACAAAATAGACTGTTAAAAAGTTCAAAAAAAAAAAAAAAAATGCAACGCTATGAAGTTTTGAGGCCTTAAACATCCTGATAGGGATATTTTCGTCATTTGCACCACCACATCCAACTTATCCAGTTTTAAATTTGTCTCATCCACACCTCCCTCTATCTCATAATTGGTCATCTGGGTCTTCCTTTTACGTTGAAAATGTGTGATAAAATTAAGAGGAAAACAATTTTGAAACGACGAATGGATGATGACAACGTCTACAAAGGATTTGATGAAATGTTTCATCTAATTTTCTTTTAGTTGTAAAGGTTAAAGCCCATTGGAACTATGTTAGAATGGAAGGGCCAACAATGGATTTAGTGATCACAAAGGTCTATCTAGTGATGACAGGATCTATCTTTTTGAAAACGGAGAGGAATGCTGATATAACACAAAACCTGTTTGGCGTTTCTTCTTTTAGTGAAATCCCCAGTGTACACTTGAATACTTGATATGTTTTTTAGTCTAAACATATAATATTGATATAGTTAATACATCAACCTCTCATTAAGTTTACTATAGGAATCAAAGTGCAAAACCAATATCATAGCCACATACGACCCTACACATCATTGACTAAAAGGACCATAGATATATGCATATATTACAGCCACATAATACTCTAGATAAGAGTCGTTTGCTAAGGACATTGACTCGTGAAGTAAAATACATTCCATATTAGTCTATCACCTTTTGTATCCATTCTATCTTCTAGTCTTTGCATGACAAGGATGGATGTCACTTATTGTTGACTTGGACTTATCATAATACTAGTAATAAATTAATTAGAGGCTATTTTCCTATAGATACTAATGTTAAACTTTTGATTTACAATTCGAAATGCCCTTCTTATAGATACTACTATGGATTAATGGTCTCTACTTTAAAACAACAAACGTGATTTGCACAAACTTAGTTTTGATTTGTACGTAACATTTTATGCTTTGTATATGTGTTACGTTGTGCTTATTCTCCTTTGTATCTTGTTATGCGTAAATGGAAAGTAACTATGTGCAAATCTAGAGTATATGTGTGTGCAGATCAGCTCACACTAACCCAAACAAGTTTGATGGCCGAGACACCCCATGACTTGATAAAATAACAGTTATTCAAGCTTAACTACAAATATGTAAATTTTATATATGATAATATGTATTACACAGGATAATGGGTTATATATAGTAACGACATGTCGTCGCTAGAGTATCTATTAAATACATAATAAACAACTTATTTGATAAATTAACATTAATAAATGACAAAACTAAACAATTAATAAACACTTTTAGCGACAACATAGCTCGTCAATAAAGTATTTATCAAATAAAACAAGGAATGATAAATACTTTTGATCACACATTCTGGATCATTTTGATCAAATTAAATCTTTTACTGGAACTGATTTGAAAACAAAAATAGAATACTTGTTTACAAAGCAATCAAAGTTGTACGACACAGTTAAAGTATTCTCCAAAAGGGACATTAATTTCTCAAGTAAAACAATCTTTGTGGAATAATATGACACCACCTAAAATTTAATTTCTAAGAATTGGAAAATAATTTATGAGAAAAGGGTAGCTCAATTTTAAATAGAGACACACAAACCTTCACTTTATAGAAAAAAAACATGCAAAAGCAAGCAATGGCTTCTTAGACTTCTTACTTTTATCTCTAGCTCTACTACTCATTGCTCTCTCATTTATACCAAACTTTACTTCTGCTTCTTTGGAGGAAGCAAATGCTCTTCAAAAATGGAAAGCAACCCTTAAAATCCCAAACAACTCCCAAATTGTATCTTCTTGGACACCCCTTCCAACGAATGCTAGTGCACCCGCTTCGTGCCCTTCTTGGTTTGGAATTACTTGCAACGCTGATGGGAACATTAACATGTTGAACCTCTCGACGTCTGAGTTAAAAGGTACGCTTCGTCAGTTCCCGTTCTCTATTCTAGGCAATCTTACCCATTTTGAGCTTAGTGTAAACAGCTTCTTTGGTCCCATCCCACCAGAAATCGGACTCCTGTCCAAACTTGTCTATCTTGATTTTTCAACCAATCAGTTTTCTGGTGTAATTCCGCATACCATTGGTAAACTAAGCCAGTTAGCCATCTTGCAACTTTTCGAAAACAGTTTTACTGATTCAATCCCTTCATCTTTTGGTGACTTGACGTCTTTGAATATCCTTTATATGTATACAAATCAACTCTATGGGCCCATTCCAATTGAATTAGGGAATATGAAGTCTCTAACTGAATTAGATTTGGGCAACAATCAACTCTCTGGGCCCATTCCAATTGAATTAGGGAATATGAAGTCTCTCACTAAATTAACTTTGAACAATAATCAACTCTGTGGGCCCATTCCAATTGAATTAGGGAATATGAAGTCACTCACTAAATTAGCTTTGAACGAAAATCAACTCAATGGCTCAATTCCTTCATCGTTGGGATATTTGAAGTCTTTGAATATCCTTCGTTTGTGGCAAAATCAACTCTCTGGGCCCATTCCAATTGAATTAGGGAATATAAAGTCTCTCACTAGATTATCCTTGAGCGATAATCAACTCAATGGTTCAATTCCTTCATCGTTGGGTGATTTGAAGTCTTTGAATATCCTTTATTTGTGGGGAAATCAACTCTCTGGACCCATTCCAATTGAATTAGGGAATTTGAGCTCTCTCACTGAATTAGTATTGAGCGAAAATCAACTCAATGGTTCCATCCCTTCATCGTTAAAAAACCTGAGAAGCCTTCAGACTCTGTTTCTCGATACGAACAAGTTATCCGGTCCTATACCCCAAGGAATCGGAAGTCTACAATTGTTACAGCTACATCTGGACACGAATCAGTTGTCTGGCCAATTGCCTGATGATTTGTGCCAAGGGGGAAAGCTTCAAAGATTAACTGTAGGTTATAATCAACTCTCTGGTCCTATACCAAGAGGGCTATGGAATTGCTCAACCTTAATGAGAGTAAGGTTTCAATTTAATCAATTTTGTGGAGATATATCGAATAGTTTTGGTGTCTACCCAAGCTTAAATTTCTTTGATGTCAGTCATAATAAATTTCATGGGCAACTATCTCAAAACTGGGGTAAATGCAAAAACTTGACTACATTAAATGTTGATTATGAATCGTATGTGTGTGATATGGTATCCTGATAGCAATTAGAAGTCACGAGAAAACGCTTTCAGATCGATTAAATTGGAGTGGATACCAATTAACGACCGGATAAAATCTAATTGATTCAAGTTTGTGTATGATTGTTCTTCTGTTTCTGTGTTTTTTTCTCCATCCAGAAAAATTCGTTTTTTTTGTATCCTTGTAAAACAGGATTTAGGGTTCACTGCCTTTTGGCAGTTACAAAGTTTCAAGCTGTCAAATTTAGTCCCTCAATTTCCGAAAAGTTAATTTTCTGAGGAATTTTTGACATACCCCTTGGACCCGTTAGTCCAGTTAATATTCATATAAGTGTCGACCCTTATATGCATATTAAACTCAATCTATTTTACACTAAAATACCAACAAACCTCCCCTATTTTAGTGTAATCATAAATTAACTAACTAGTTCACAGCAAACAATCAAACTAATGCATAAATGAAATGTCGAGACGATTGAATTTCATATTAGTATATTACACATTCCAAATATTCGGATATCAAGGTTTCCCGAAAGATTGAACCTTGTAATATCACTATTGAATACATGAAGATAATATACACATTAGTTTTACATACACAATTTCTTACTTGACACATTATTTTACTAGCCTATGTCCCTATCCTTTCTTGAGTACATCGAAGCCAAGTCCCAACTTCTTGAAGCAGCTAAACTTCGTACTCATATAGGTAGTTCTTTTAATCTCGCAACTGCAAATGCAATTTTTCAAAAGAACTATTAAGAAGAACACTTCAACCTTCTTTATCTTGCAGAACCGAACACATACCTTTGGGATTATTTAATGTTGTGTTCCAAACTCTAGATGTTAAGCTTTCCACATTCAAAATTCAGCACCTAACGTCATATTAGGTGGGAATTGGGTATCTTAACATGAGAGCTTTTATATGGACTTTAACCCCAATCCCACAGCTGATCCTTTCACGAGATCTCTACATAACCCTTTGGTTAAATGATCAGCTAAATTCCGACTTTGTGCACTACGTCTCTTGCAACAACTTTATTTCTATGATCCCAAGATTACCACAACAAATGTGAAAATACATTCACCATTGAAAGTGTAATCTTTTTGATCAATTATCCAACTTAATTGCATCAATAATTGTATCCTTTCTAAACTACTATAATCCATAGTTTTTATTCAAAGTACGTGGGTACTTAAACTAGCCAAACATATCAAGCAAATGATATCTTTGTAGACCAGTAGATTGTCTAAATATACATGTACAATGTATCCTTTTAGACAAAATAACTATGTCGATTACGTTATAATTCTTTTGGCTACTTTTCCAATATAGACAATTGTCAATTTAAGTATCCCAAACACATTTGTTATTACAAACAAATAATCACCATCAGGCACATGTACAGTTTCATACATTTTAAGTTCATCACTTAATATGATTCTTATACCGAATATATTAATGATATCCAATTTAGTTAGAACTAAATTCACCATCTAGGCTCTAGAACTATTGTCATCTTGCTGACTTTGGTAACCTGTTGTTCCAATATAATATAATCAACATTTGGATTAAAACAGTCAAAATCACATTTGTCATTATCGACAAATAAGCACTGTTCCAACATATATGCCAACTTGTTACCAGTTTCATAGCATATATCAGTACATGGAAAATCAAACATTCCCATGTCATGTAATTTATTTGCTTGTGTTGTGTTCCCAACCAAGTGATATCCACTTCCAACAAATTAATCAAGTAATTCCTTAGATACATTATAACATACTGATCATATTATATTGTTAGGCAAATAAAAATTTCTTTGTGAGATCATTACAACAAGGCTACAAACTATAGCCAAAGGAAACAAGTTTTGACCCACAAACAGATTGCATTTTTTATCCAATATTGATTTGAACACAGTCCAAACATAGACATGATCTTGGATTCATCCAACCAATCAGTAAGTTTCAAAGGACTTCATTTATGATCATGCCAATTAAACAAACATGTCAAATTAATGAACAACAAATTAACGTTTTGGTTCTAATATCAGTTAGAACGTTAATTCAACATAACATTTTTGACATACAATGGCACTTTCAACCAGAATCTGTCACTTTGCAACCATGTTTTGAAAATCGTTTTCTATCGGTCAATAAACCAACAAACAAATCACGACTCACACCGTAAGTGAAACATCAAACTTGCTATTTTGCCATGCAAGAACAACATGCAGAACTTACCAAGTTCCTCAAGTTTAATACACACATCCTGGTATCAACCATTTTCAGTTATTTGTCAAACAAATAAAACGAAATGGAAATAACATCCATATAACAGCCAATATTGTCAAAAATAACACCAATTCATGCACACAAGAATACAATTTCCTTTACGAAATTACCATGCATGAATCAAAATATTAAATAAACATTATGATAATAATTCCATCATAATATAATGCGTACTATTATATTAACCAGAACTTGAACATGTAGATTCAAATTAATGACCAAGGAATTTACATCAAGTCATGTAATACAATAATAAAGTCAAAGGCAATGTTCAACCACTAAACCGACACCCGGCATCATAAATTTCAAAATCAGACATACAAATAAGTTAAACATGTTATATTACATGGTATCATGTATGCCATTAAAAAACTTATCATCCTTATACGCACACAGATAAGTTCATAATATTTTTCCATATATTAAATATATCAATATATATGTCATACTGTCTTGCATTAATTCATATTCATTTGATTGGTGCATGCATGAATATATCATAAAGGAATAAGTATAAAAGAAATTGCGTACTTGAAAGTATCGCATGTCCCATCGTTTAATCTCTTCTACTACGCCGTATACCGAATCTTTCCTTCATACTTCTGATCCACCGAAAGTAATCAGATTCTACGATCTCAATTAACGACCGGATAAAATCTAATTGATTCAAGTTTGTGTATGATGGTTCTTCTGTTTCTGTGTTTTTTCTCCATCCAGAAAAATTCGTTTTTTTTGTATCCTTGTAAAACAGGATTTAGGGTTAACTGCCTTTTGGCAGTTACAAAGTTTCAAGCTGTCAAATTTAGTCCCTCAATTTCCGAAAAGTTAATTTTCTGAGGAATTTTTGACATACCCCTTGGACCCGTTAGTCCAGTTAATATTCATATAAGTGTCGACCCTTATATGCATATTAAACTCAATCTATTTTACACTAAAATACCAACATTAAAGATGGGATATAACAACATCAGCGGTAGCATACCAACGGAGTTTGGGAATTCAATTCAAGTGCTTGATCTTTCTTCTAATCATTTGGTTGGTCAGATTCCAAAGGAGTTTGAAGAGATCAAAGGTTTGTTATATTTAAACTTGAGTGATAACAACCTTTCAGGTGTTATACCTCAAGAGCTTGAATCACTGCATGACCTCCTTACTCTTGACCTATCCAAAAATAGGTTAAACGGGTCATTACAAAGATATATTGGTGATTGGGTACAAATCCATCACATATATCTTAGTAATAACAAGCTCAGCGGAAAGATCCCATTGGAGATTGGAAAATTAAGTCATCTCAATGTTCTTGATTTATCTTGGAATTCACTCACACAAGAGATACCATCGGAAATTGGAAATTTAAAAAGTCTGGAAATGATGAATCTTTCTCACAATAAGCTATCTGGTTCTGTTCCTAATGGTTTCAGTAACTTGCCAAGAGGGATTGATATCGACCTGTCTTACAATGAGCTCACAGGTCCGGTTCCCCCTTATGATGTCTTTCTAAATGTGTCCGGAGAAGCATTACAAGGAAATGATGGTCTGTGTGGAGATGTTACAGGTTTGAAAAATTGTGAAAGTCAAACTAATCATTTTCTTCCTATGTTCATCCTTGTATCTATGGTACCACTTTTTGCGGCTCTTTTACTGGGTTTATTCATGTGTGGCCTCATTGCTTATCGACGTAGAAAGAGAACTTCTCCACAGAAACCATCAGGGGAAGAAGGATGCAAATTTTTCTCAATAACAAATTTTGATGGACAGGCGATGTATGATGAAATCATCAGGGCAACAAATGATTTTGATGATGCATATTGTATTGGGATGGGAGGATATGGTACTGTGTATAAAGCTGTATTACAACCTGACACTGTAGTAGCTGTCAAGAAACTTAATTCATCTTCTGAGAATGACGATCAAGGCTTCCTAAATGAGGTACGAGCATTGACAAACATAAGGCACAGAAACATAGTTAAACTCTATGGATACTGCTCCCATGCTCGGCACTCATTTTTGATTTACGAATATCTTGAGAAGGGAAGTCTAAAATCGCTTCTAAGTAGTGATATCACAGCGAAGGAAATGGATTGGCTGAAAAGGGTAAGAATTGTCAAGGCTGTGGCGAATGGTTTGGCTTATATGCACCATGATTGCACACCACCTATAATTCATAGGGACATTTCTGGAGCTAATATTCTTCTCAATTCTGATTCTGAGGCACATATCTCGGATTTTGGAACAGCGAAGCTTCTAAAGCTGGATTCATCCAATTGGACTGCGGTTGTAGGCACCTATGGCTATATTGCGCCAGGTAACTACCATATATTTTAAAGTTAGCTATACGTACTTCTTCTCAAGTTTCAGATTTATCCAAGTTAGCTTTAATCATGATCTGATATAACAATTTTTTTGTATTCTCATGTTTCCTACCATGTAGAGCTTGCTTATACGATGGTGGCGACAGAGAAATGCGATGTGTTTAGTTTTGGAGTTGTTGCACTAGAAGTGATTATGGGAAAGCATCCTGGAGAACTTATATCACGCCTACCAACATTGTCTACTGATGATCTATTGCTAGCCAATGTAGGAGATAGTCGGATTCCGCCACCATCATCTCTAGTTGAGAAACAAGCTCATTCAGTTTTGAATGTCTCACGGGCATGTTTGAACTACAACCCACAGGAAAGGCCAACAATGCGTCAAGTCACAGATTTATTGTCGGTAGATGATCGACTTTTGATGAACAGGCATGTAGAGTTAGGATCAAATGAGAAGACAATTTTCAATGAGAAGGGTGAGAACAAACCACAACCATACAAAAAGAGATGCATCTCCCCTTGAAATTATCTCTCTTATTTGAAATGTGTGGGTGAAAATCCTTCTTGTTCTTCTCGTTTTAATCTGTGTATGTTGTCTAAAGTTTAAGATACTTTTAATGTTTTTTTTCTTTTCCTGATCAATTACGTTGTAGATTGTTATCAAATAAGAAAATAATTTAGATCAATGAAGATTGCTACCTTTCTATTAGTCCAGTTTTACAATGAAAAAAATTACCAATGGGCACAAGTTTATCAATTGTTATCACCTTCTGTAGACATACTAATATTGTAAAGGAATTAAATGATATACATTGGGAAATTTGGTTGCAAGTTAGAATTATTTTTGCTAATAACAAAAGAAAATTCCCTTTAGATTGATAGCAATTTTTTCATCACTAAAACATAAAAAGAATTTAAAACTCTATAGATAATTGACTGGTCATGAAGACAAAATACAGAAATTCACATAAGAATAAGTAATAAAAAAAAAAGGTAAAAAAAAAAGCCAAATAAGTCATTTTGATATTACATGACATGTATGTTTAACAATAATAGCAGTACGTACAACTAGTAGCAGTTAGCAGTTGGGAGGTGATATGTACACCACTAAGAATGTTGTGCACACCACTAATTCTACATATGAATGTTGTACTATGTGCATCATCAGTGTAATTTAGTAGTGTGCATACCATTTTTAGTGGTGTACATATCACCTCCTTTAGCAGTTTTGTTTCACAAAAGTGTGTGGTAAGTTAGTTAACTAATTTTTAATGTTTAAGAAAAGATGTTAAACCTCACTCAGAATAAGTTTGAAAATAATGCTCAACTGAAAAATGAAACTTCTGATTTTTAGATCCTCAAAATAGCAAACAACAAGCAAATGTTGGAAGAAAGATTTATACTGGTAAATCATCAAAATCTGTTTCAAAAGAGAGATCTCAATTTACTACTATTCACCACAAAGATAAGAAGTATAATAAGAAACCTGTATCACGTGGAAGATTTACTTCACAAAAGTCTTTTTGCTATTCAGCTAAATCTAATTTTGGTTCTACCAGTAAAAAAATTATGTTTTCAAAACACTAACCAATTGTGGAATCCAAAGAAATTTTGTTCAAAAATATCCACACTGATAAAACCATTTCACAATTATTCCATTTCAAAATTACTTAAGCTTGCACCAAATAACACTACTACAAAAAGTGGCTTTTAGACAGGTTAAAAAGCACTTTTAGACCGGTTACCTGACGGGTCTAATGGGGGGAGGTCCAAAAGGGTATTTCACATAAAGACCAGTTGGGAACCAGTCTAAAAGACTTGGTCTTTAGACCGGTTGAAGAACCGGTCTAAAAAACTTGTTATTTAAACCGGTTGGGGCACCGGTCTAAATATGTATTATTGGGCGAAAAAAAAATCCGGAACAAGCAGTTTTTGTCCCAGAATAAGCAGTTTTTTTCTCAGCAATAAGCAGTTAATAAGCAAATCCTGTAAGCCAGTACTTTTATAAGCAAAATCCATTAAGATGCTAATTTAAATGGAAATCCATACATAGTCTTAACTTAAACAGAAATCCAAACATGGCTCTAACTAAACAACAATCCAAACAGCCTCTAAATTAACAAAACAAGCTGATAATGTATATCTAATAAGCAGTTATCCCAGTTCCAAAACAAGCTGATAATATAGAGTATAGAATGCCCGAAAGTTACCAACTTACCGATCATCAGATAGTCCTTAAGGTGTGTTTAAACCAGTATCCTGTTTCACCTGTTTTATATTAATCCGTTACACTTCATCAACAACCTGACTTAAAAATTTACCTTATTTATTTTGCATTTTACCAAAATATTTGTGGGTGCTAATCTAACAGAAGATGTGATTTAAAACGAAACACAATTCAAAATAAACAAACATTTCGTAGTGATTTTAAGATAACACTATGAATAAGAACCTCTCTAGAGTCACCACATGTTTCCATCTTGCTTCGGGTCTTAAAGTCAGTTTCAAGAAAATTTACACAAAGATTTCTACTTTTATAGACAACCCGAACCTCTTGTATTTGCTGCTGCAGTGTGTATTTACAACTATACCAAGGAAATACATTCCTAATACAATGCAACACTTTTTCTGTACATCTCATTCAGCAATTTTCCTGCAAACCCGACTGGTTGGGATGACCATGGTCAAAGTAAAGAAAAAAAATCTCTTCATAATCGCTCATACTACCACTTGAAAATCTCTTCATCTTTTCCCAAATCTGCAAACGTCTCCTAGGCCTCAATGGGCCTGAACTTGAGGTTATCCTATACGAATGTACATATAGCCCAAGACTCGAAAACCCGCTCTCCACATCAAGTGGAGATTCATAGCTTGGATAGGTGGAATGCGATGTACCTGGGTCTGGGCCAGGGCCGTGGCCTGAGTTTGTACTGGCTCGTGGATCAAAGTCCATGGAAATTAAATCCTCTTGGCTACATACATGTCCTTGAGCCCAAGTTTCGTGTTTCTTCGCACTTGTTGCAGACCAATTTCAACGCCTGAACCACTTCACCCATGAAGGGTCGGTGTGACACTTCTGGCTGCACACACATTGATGCTAATGCTGCTACTTTAGCAATACTGTCAAGTGGAACTTCAGGGGATAGTGATGGATCAATAAGCAAGTTTAGACCTTCTGGTGTTGGGAGGAGGGGACGGGCCCAGGCGACAAGGTTTTCTTGGCCCGATGGCATTGACATATCAACGGGTTCTCCTCCTGTACATTAGGAGCTCAAGGAGTACCACCCCGTAGCTATATACATCACTCTTTACAAGAAGATGGCCTGTCATTGCATACTCGGGAGCCACATACCTGAATTCAAATGAAAAGAAGTTTAAGAAAATTTGGATGCGGCAGGTTCCCTAACGGGCCAAGGCATATAATCTGACTCATTTACAGAGAAAGAAAAGCGTACCCGAAAGTGCCCATGACATGTGTCGAAATATGTTGGTTTTCTTCATCTAAAGCGGAACGAGCCAAGCCAAAATCAGAAACTTTAGGAGTAAAGTCATGTTCTAGTAGAATGTTGCTTGACATGAAGTCTCTATGCATGACTCTTGGGCTTGAATCTTCATGCAAGTAAGCTAACCCTCTAGCCGCACCCAAAGCTATTTTCAAGCGCCCCCCCCCCCCCCCCCCCCAGTCCAGTTGTCACGTTTAAGTACCTTATCAATTCATAATCAACCAAAATTTCACTCCAATTATAAACATCTTCACTAGAAAAATATTAAAGTCAAAATATTTGACTTCTGAAAAGTCAAACATTTCAATCCCTAACCAACCGAATTGTCACATTTAAATACCTTTGACAGCAACCTTAGTCCCATCTTCAAGGGTCCCACTATAAATTTGAGTCCAGTTATGATTAATGATTAAAGTTACCGTGTGGTGGTTTAATTGAAAGATTGTTTTGGCGGTGATTGTGATGGTTACGAGTAGGCAGATGAGATCGAAGATTTTATATTATGATGAAACTAACCCTCTGTTTTTATATCCTATCATTTACTTACTATGTGTCATCCTTTAACTAACTCTGTTTGTTACTTTTAGTCCCTACTTTACTTTGCTCTATGTTGAAGTTACTACTATAAAAATGTTAGGTTGTAGTTTTCTTTTTCTGGTATTATAAAATGGGACAGTTCCATAAGTACCCAACTCAACACATGCTTTAAAAGCATTGTAATTATGCATTAAAAACTTGTGTGTTTGGGTAAATATAGAATTTTGGTATTTAAGTTGGGTAAATATGGAATTCAAAAAATTATACTCTTTATGTTCTAAATACAACAATACAACAATGTTAGACTGGAATGATAATGAAGTTGACTCGGGCCCACTTTCTATTGTTGATCCACCAACCCATGATGATTTTGTGATGGATAGCAAAGTAGCAATAGACACACCGAGGGGCATGATGTCGCTTCCGTTGTTTCCGTGACCATGGCTACAACTGCTGAACTGGTCAAATCGATGACCGGTGATGTTACAGCAAGCTGGTTTTGTAGGGATTTATAACCCAGATCAAACCGCTAGGTTTCAGCCGACCCGGGTTGAACCGGTTCACTGAAACCATCCGGTTCAAACTTTCTTCTTTCGTGATAGAGTGTGAGTCGGGAGGGTTATGAGTATTGGTCAAACTAAGTTTAATACTAGTAGTAAGTTAAGTATACTGTGGTTAGTTTAGATTTTGACTAAGATTGTGAGTAACTAAGGGTGCATTTGGTTTGCTTATGGATTTTGCATAGGTGTATGATTTGGTTTAGAATGAAAGAAAAGTAGAGAGATGAAAGATTATAAGTCAATAAATTATTTTTTGTTATGTTTGAAAAAGAAGAGAGATAAAATAAAAATAAGATGGTTTCACTTTATTCTTCAAATCCCAACTATTTGTATTGGTTTTGTTAAAAGCAAATATTTGAGTTCGATGTATCAAGATTCAAAATTTAACCAAACACTTACTTTTTACTGAGTCCCTAAAGCAAATCCAACACCTCCAAACAACCGCACTTGAAGTTAAGTGATTTGAAGAAATGTCTAGATTAGTCATTTACTTGAGAGACATGGGTTTTTATGAACCTACCCAATAAGATGGAAACAAGGGTTTGGGCTCAGTCGTTTAGTGGAAAAGAAACACCCTGCTTAGTTTTATCTACACCGAGAGGCTTTGTGTCCCTACCATTAGTTCTGTCTTCATACGGTCCACTATTACCATTATGTGATGATGGCATAGGTGGCGATGGAGGAAAACCTATTAACAACCAAATGAACTTTAATTTGACTTTCGAGGTCAAACGAACTGATCCTCCAAGTTGTTAAGTGGAATTATTTTTATTGGATTGCTATTACTAATATTTTTATTAGAGTTACTACTTCTATTTGTATTGGCTTAACCTCAAACTCAAGTGTTTGGTTAATGATTAGTATCAATATTGGGTCTCATCTACATACTATTATCAATCAATATATCATGTTTTACATGGTATGTGAGTTCACCAACAAAATTTACTATCTTCCGATCATCAGCTACTCACCCGTGATTAGGGGCGGAACTACATGTTTACTTGGGAGGGGGGGGGGGGGGGCGATGCCCTCCATGCTTCGCCAAAAAATATCAATTTTTAATGTAAAAATTTATTTTTTAGTACCATTTTATTAAAGTGCATCTCACCACAAAATCAAATTCCCCCACAAACAATGTAAAAACTAAAAACCTTAAATATGTATCTTAATCTTAAAAAAAAAATCAATTTTTAGTGTAAATTTTTTTACGACCTTTTTATTAAAGTGCATCATGAATTAAAAAAAAAATGTTTAGTGACAGATTGTTTAGTGATAAAAAAAGTTTATGGGTTATAAATGAAAAATAATAAAAGTTTGAAGATTTGAGGATGAAACCCGGTTCAACCCGGGTGTGGTTCAATTGGTTGAACCGTTCGGGTTGAAAAACGCCGATTTAAACTGAGTCAACCTAACGGGTTGGGTCGTAAACATGTCAAATTAAACCGGGTCAACCCACCGGGTTAGAAGCGTCCCGGGTCAACCCGATTTTCGATGTGTATTAATAGTATTCTTTTGAAATATATATTTTCTTATGGCTTTTGTTGGTTAGCCGAACCGGTGGCGACACCGGTTCCTGGTTTAACCCGTTGGTCCGGTCCAGCTTTCAAAATTATATGTACCATTAACTTGTTAGTTTGTATGTAGCTTTGCGTGTTTTATTAATTTGTATAATGTGTATAATAACATATACTTTTTATTTTAGGGTGTTTTAAAAATAATATTAATTAGTGTGTTTAATTATTTTATAATTTAGATTATGTTGTAGCTTGTTTAAATTGTAAATTATGAAAATTTTATTGTACTTTTTAGCAATGGATGTTTTAATTGGTTGTTTTTAATTTGATATATATGTTTTTAATTGGTTGTACAATGTGAATAAATTATTATATTTTTAAGTAATCGAGTGTTTTAATAAGAGTATTAATTACACTATAAATTTCTATAACCTTTAACTTTCAAGATTTCACTTTTCAAACACTTTGACCAAAACTCTTTATATGTAATATAGATTAAGGGTGTGCGTCGGTCTGAGACCGGATTGGACCGGACCGGACCGACAAGACCGAAGACCGAATTAAGGTAAAAACCGGGACCGAGACCGAGACCGAATGTGGTCGGTCCGGTCCGGTCCAAATAGACAACATTTGACAAGTTTTTTCAGTTTTGTTGGTCGGTCCGGACTGAACCGACCGGACAGAAGATCGAATTAACCAAAAAAGCCTAGACCGACCGAATGTGATCGGTCCGGTTGATTTTGTCGATCGATCCGGTCCATCCGGTCCGTTTGCTCACCCTAATATAGATCATGGTCCGCCACTGCCAGTTATCCCGGATAACAATCATGACACATATTTTGTGGGACCCATAGAAATCTACTCTTAACAAAATGATGCTTACGTGTAAACTAAAACATTTTCAAGACACGTATTACTGTAAAACTTATTCCCAAACAACCCTTATATTTCATTTTATTCACACACACCGAGTGAGAAACACCATTCTCAATGGCAAACATCAATCTCTCATATTATGATTTGGTATTGCAATTAATGGGCCACCGCGTGGACTGCCGAATGGTGGGATTGGGAGTGAGAATCAGATGAGAGGGCCGAGTTTTGGAGCGCCGCCGAGAGGGGGGATGCAGCCGCCTTCTAGACAGCCGATGTTTAGTGCACCGCCGCCGCCTCCTGGGTCTCTAGCAATCATAGTTCCTGACGTTGAAGATGTTTACACTCCTCTCCAAACTGATGTTATTGTTCAACTTTCCGAGGTAAGTTATTTCATGCATTACCTTGAAATTGTGATGGAGCTCTTTTCTTGGCAGTTCTTGCCAACTCTTGATTATCCTTTCATATTCTATAAGTTATTATTTTCATCCAGTTTTATGTGACTTTGGAACTGATTCCCAACGTATTTCACATCATTGTGATGTTACAGTGTCGTGATCATCTAAACTTTTTGCTGGAGAGCATCCCGAGTATGTTTGAGAGTAATAAAACTGCTGATTCTGCTTTTGGTGCCTGGGTGAAGGTATTAATTTTTCTCTGTTTGATTGTAAATTTGTACCCGCGCAAGCACAGCGTGTCTAAGGGTAGAAGAAGTTACCTATATACCTACCAATAACCTAATCTCAGAGACTGTCACTTTATTTCACAAGACATCTCTATTTTCTTTTTCTTCTCAGATCATATTTTTTGGTCATCCCGTTTAATGATTTTTTGAACGACCAGAATTCATCGAACACTCACATGTCCCATTTTTAAACAGGCTAATGCCTGTTCTTTATTCTGATATTTTTTTTATCAAATAATCTGTGTCAAAGCGCACATCCAAACGCCCACTTACTATCAGCTTAGCAGTCTATGTGACTATTGCTTCATATGTGTCAATTAGGCTGCTTTTTTGGCAATGAAGAGTACCGGAGGCAAGCTTTTGGTATTTCAATCAGGCAAGCTTGTTTATATTTTTAGTATGTGTTATTATTAAGAGGTCTGAGGTAGAAACATATATTGACCCCAATTATTATGTCTCAGTCTTGCCTTCTGTTGGTATTGCGGCTCTTTCTGCTAGAGAGGCTGAAGGAAGAACTAATATCTCTGCAGGAGAAAAGGTAATATCAACTAATGACCAGGTTGAACAAACAGGCCAAAATGGTTGGCGTTGGGCAGCTGGACCAACACTTTTTTGTCCTATATTTTAAGTCTATATATATACTGTTAGTGGGTCAAATACGATTACAAAATTATCTTATTACAATAGTTATGTAATGTTTGCTATAATGATTAAGTAGGTCTTATGCATGAAAAGATACTTTGGGCTAAATTTGACCTTTTTGACCCGTTTCCTTTAAATCTTTTGATATTAGAATCATATCTGCATGGTACTAAGATCTTATAAATGGGATTCACGTAGTATGTATAATGGCCTCACCAAAGTGCATCTACATGTTTAACGTAGTAAAGTTGATGAAAGAAGTTAATCTGAAATCGCTTTTTCTTTTTTAAACCGCAGGAACCTCATAAATTACTTCAACCAGTAGACAAGACTATGAAGACACTGGCAATTGAATTTGCAGAGTACCAGGTGAACCTTTATCTAATTTGCATTTTGCTACCTCTATGATGAGATTCAACCATTTTGATTTTATCTTACCAAATTGTTTATGTGATCACAAATATTTTATAGGTCTCTGTCGATGTGTTAATCACTACCCAAAGTTATGTTGATATTGCTTCAATCTCTGTTATCCCTCGAACCACTGGAGGACAGGTAGTCATTGCAATCTTATTTTTTGTCAAACAAATTAGATTGGTTTTGTTGCCATTCTTTAAGAGTCGCTTGTATAAATTCCGTCCTATTTTCAGGTTTATTATTATCACCCTTTCTCTGCACTTTTGGATCCCGCAAAACTTTACAATGATCTGCGATGGAATGTCACAAGACCACAAGGTTTTGAAGCAGTAATGCGTGTTAGATGTAGCCAGGTGAGCCCTAAAAAGATTTATGCTTCAGTTTAAATTTCATACCATATCCTTTGATGTGGCAAAGACATCGGGTCAAATCAGTTAGGGTAAATGTAGGTATTGGTTGGATCTGCTTGACCCGAAATACTTCTTTATTTCTTATCATTGATATTTGAGTTTTTGGTATATAGTTGATGTGCCAAATATGATTACAGACAGTGTGTTGGGTTTAATCTTGACCAAGTACTTTAGTATTTTAGTATTTTAGTAAGTTAGTATTTAATTAAATAAAGGGTAATAGATCATGGATGAATAAGTCATTGGTAGACCGAATATCATGTAAGTGCATTTGCACGTTGGGTAGATTGATCATGTTTACCTTTTCTTTAGGTAGTAGGAGTAGTGGCTATTTTCTCTCTTATCAGTTAGCATTGTAAGGCTATATATAGCCCCATTAGTTTATTCAATAGAGTGTGGAGTTTACATTTTCACTAAGCTTTAAACCTTCTTTATACATCCTGCAACATATTAAGTGTGTATAACCTGGGCTTGAACCAACATTTGGTATCAGAGCTCAGGGGCTCATGCCTGGTGTCTAGTAAGAAATCACAGAAAGAATAACGAGAAAGAAAGAAAGAAATCACAGCAAGAAAGAAGCTGATCTAGGTCAATACAGAAAGAAGAAAGAAGCTGATCTAGGTCAATAAAGTAAGAAGAAAGAAAGAAAGTCAGGTGCCGTGAGAAAGAAAAGGAAGAAAGGCAGGTGTAACCAAAAAAAATAATAATAAAAAAAATAATACTAATAAGAAAGAGAAGTGAAGAATGGCCTTGGTACCTAAAGAAGGAGGTTCGATGTCCTATCAAGTACCGATCTTGACCTCGGTGAATTATCCGATATGGTCTGTGAAGGTCAAGTCCATTATGGATGCTTATGGGCTGTGGGAGACGGTTGAACCAAGAGGGTTAGGTGAAGAACCGGATCTAAAGAAATCCAAACAAGCTCTTGCGTTTTTGTTTCAAGCAATACCAGAAGACATGGTGTTGCAAATGGCGAGTTACACCGACCCAAAGAAAGTGTGGGAAGGTTTGAAAACACGGTTTTTGGGTGTTGATCGGGCGAGGACGGCTCGACTTGCAACTTTAAGGAAGGAGCTTGAAACTATGTGCATGAAGGAGGGTGAAGCGGTAGATGATTTCGTGGCGAAACTAAATGGTATAGCATCGAAGGTAAGATCTCTTGGTTATGAACTTGAAGAGGTTGACTTAGTAAAAAGATTGCTCAACTCGATGCCGAAACCATTTTTTCAAATTATTGCCTCAATTGAACAATGTTTCGATTTGGACTCGATGTTCTTTGACGAAGCAGTTGGAAGACTCAAGGCATTTGAAGAAAGACTAAAAGGACTTAGTGAAAAGGAGGAAGAGCAAGGCCAAGTCTTGATGGCTGAACACAAGTATGGTGAAAGTAGCGGACAAGGAAGGGGTCGTGGAAGAAGCTATGGTAGAGGTGAAAGAGGTCGAGGAAGAGGTACGAGTCGAGGTGGTGATAAAAGCAGGTTCAGGTGTTTTGATTGTGGAGAATTTGGACATTTTGGCTATGAGTGCACAAAGTGGAAGGACAAAGACGAAGCGAACTTGATCCAAGATGAAGAACCGGCATTGCTTTGATAAAGAAACGAGTCAAGATTAAGGGGGTGAATGTTGGGTTTAATCTTGACCAAGTACTTTAGTATTTTCAGTATTTTAGTAAGTTAGTATTTAATTAAATAAAGGGTAATAGATCATGGATGAATAAGTCATTGGTAGACCGAATATCATGTAAGTGCATTTGCACGTTGGGTAGATTGATCATGTTTACCTTTTCTTTAGGTAGTAGGAGTGGTGGCTATTTTCTCTCTTATCAGTTAGCATTGTAAGGCTATATATAGCCCCATTAGTTTATTCAATAGAGTGTGGAGTTTACATTTTCACCAAGCTTTAAACCTTCTTTATACATCCTGCAACATATTAAGTGTGTATAACCTGGGCTTGAACCAACACAGTGGTCTTATTTCAACAATGATTCAATGTTTCACATAAAATGGTTTAGACTAATTTGTCCTGTTTCCTTCCAACACTTTTTATTTATGTTACCCTTAAAAACTAAGCGTAAACCTCGACACATTCATATCTAAATGTGTCAAAATGGTCTGCTCTTATAATATTTTCCAAAATATGGTAATACTTATTCGTTTCTCATTTTGTTGTTTCTTCCCTTCTATTCTTTAGGGTCTTCAAGTACAAGACTACTCTGGAAACTTCTGTAAACGCATTCCCACAGATGTTGACCTACCTGCGGTATATACTGAACTTCAAATTTACAAGCCTTGAGTTCCTAGCTTATAAGATCACTTTTATTGAAACTAATATTTTGCAGGTTGATTGTGACAAACCTATAATGGTGACTATGAAACATGATAATAAATTAACAGATGGCACAGAATGTTCTTTCCAGTGTGCGCTTCTTTATACTACTGTATATGGGCAAAGAAGAATACGTGTGTCCACTTTATCGTTGCCTTGCACAAGCATGCTGAGCAATCTTTTTCGCTCAGCTGATTTAGACACCCAGTTTTCTTGTTTCCTAAAGCAAGGTATTTGAATTTGTTTAATTTTGGATTTCACTTTTGCTTTATTGAATACTACAAAGATTTATTCTTTTTTTGTGTGTTGCAGCGGCTAATGAAATCCCTATTACTCCATTACCTCAAGTGAGGGATCGGGTAACAGATCTTTGCATTAGTATACTTCATTCTTATCGGAAGTTTTGTGCAACTGTGTCATCATCTGGACAGCTAATTCTTCCTGAGGCACTCAAGTTGTTGCCTCTATACACTCTCGGTCTGTTTTCTTCTTTATTAAGGGCATTCTAAGTAGTGGGTTATCAGTAGTGGAGGCATCGGATACCGACCAAAACTAATAATCCAATCATTCTAAATCAGTTCGGTCGCAAACCATTCCTTGAAAGAGAGAGTCACTAAAGGTGGCAATTTCAGCGCATTCATTTATTACCAATAATTTGATTGAATGGGAATGTATCAAATGTGTTGGAAGTCCCCTTAAGGTTTTTTATAATGTATACAACCTCATAAATTACCTTCTATAAAAGATTAAGATAAATAATCTTGGTAATCTTGTTTTTTGTAATCATAATCAACTCTTTAACAATCTCTATAAGTTCAAAAAAGATTGGCAAAAAGTGTTTGTGGGTCATTTCAACCTGGCTCATGCTAAAGATGATCTGTTTTGACTTGTTCTTTTTTCACCTGGTCATCTTGCCAGCTCTAGTGAAAATATAACGAATCCAAAGATTCTTTCGATTTGCCCACCCCCTAGATACCACTTAAATGTTTTGGTTTAATATTGCATAAGATACGCACAGGTAATTGACCTCCTTTATTTCTTGATTGCAGCTTTGATTAAAAGTATTGGACTACGAAGTGATGGGCGTATAGATGACAGGTCATTTTGGATCAACTATGTTACCTCACTTTCTGTTCAATTAGCAATCCCGCTTGTGTATCCCAGAATGATAAGTGTTCATGATATTGACTCAAAGGTTTAGAATAATCTCACTTAACAAAATGTTCAGATATTCAATTTCTACAACTTACACGTTTTTTTTTTGCATATGAAAATTGCAAGATTCAAGTTGATTCTTTTTTAAGAAAAATTCCTTTCATATACATAAAGGCTGTTTGGTAATTTTAAACCGGGACTTCCCAAGAAACGTCGAGAATTAAAAACTTTCCTGACTATATGCTAAAAAAATGAAAAATCCCTCCAACAATTATAAAATAAAGAAAATCTTGTGAAACCCATAATGCCATATATCATAGGCAACTTTAGCTCAGGAACTTTTAGAAACTATAAAGATTGTGTCTTTTCTGAGTGTTTGTAAAGTACCATTCTTTTGTTTTAGAGCTGTTTGGACATGTTTAACTGAGTGGCGGAGCCAACATGAAAACTAAGGTGATTCCCTTCGTAAGTCAAAGTGAAAAATTTTTAGCGGTAACAACCAATAAATGTGTCAATTCGGGTCTGATCGGTCCCAATTTAAATGAGAAAACTAATACTGGCACATCAAAAACCTATAACCTATTGTCAAATTTATTAAAATCGGGTATTTACCAAGGTTGTAAAAATCGCTTGGCGCTATTGAGGCGGTCGGGTAAGGCCTAGCGATTAATCGGTTAGGCGGGGATTAATCGAGGATTAATCGGATTAGAATTTTTATGCACAAAATTGTAATTTTATATATTATATTATATTATATTATATGTATGCGATAAGCATAATGCATCAAAGTTCAAATATTTCAAGTGTTCAAATATAAACATAATACATAATTTTCAAAGTTTAAAGTCAAACATAGATATTACTCAGTTTGTTGACTATTTTTAAACGATCTTTGACTGATTTTGTCTGATTAATCGGTTTGTGGACCGATTTTTAAGCGATTTTGACTGATTTTTAAGTGATTTTGTTGACCGATTTTTAAGCAATTTTGTTTGATTAATCTGATTAGACCAATTTTGTCCGATTAATCGGTTTGTTGACCAATTTTTAAGCGAAATTTGACCAAAACGATTAAATTGGCCGATTATGATAAATCAAGGTGCTTAGTGAGCGATCAGCGATTATGCAAGGATTAATTGACCGCCTAGACCGATTTTTATAACAGATGTATTTACTAAAAGAATAGTAACACACTCACACTATACTCCACACATTTTCAAGTTACAAGATTAAAATAAGATTTTCAATCTACAACATGAAAAAATAATGTTTATAGCCTAGGAAATACGAAGAAACGAATATACAAAAGATTTCAAAAAACCAAATTTTTAAAAAGTAAAAAGAAAAGATGAAAAGTCAACTATCGGTCTCTTTCCTCTCTCTTCTTTCTTCTCCATTCAAGGCGTTCACCCTGTTTTTGTTTCTTACGGTATACAGTAATTGTTACGAGTACTCTACTAGTGACTCATAATTGGTCAAACATCTTGATAGGCTAAAATTACGCAAGAAAGGAGAACCATCAGGTGAGTTTTATAATATACATCTAGTAGTTCTGTCTTCGTATGAAAATTGTTAGATTTAAGTTAATTTTTTGAACTGGGATATTAAACTGGGGATTCCCAAGAAAAATTGAAAATAACGTCTTTCCTGACTATTTGCTAAAAAAGTCCAAAACCCCTTCAACATTTATAAAATAAAGAAAATCTTGTGAAACCCGTAATGCCATATATCATAGGCAACTTTAGCTCAGGAACTTCCTTAGAAACGATAAAGATTGTGTCTTTTATGAGTATTTGTAAAGTACCATTCTATAAAGACTAGATAAAGAAAATTAATTACAGTGAGGACGCATTTGTCAATCAAAGTTGCAGTTTTTACACGGTAATCGTTGCAATTTCTATAGTTTCTGATATTAGTTGTTTCAATTCCAGGAATGACATTCTTCTCGTATATGGTGGAAGACAAGTCTCCAAATAGTCCTTCATACGTTGAGTTCTTAGTACATGTCCATAGACAAATTCAAAACAAAATGGGTTGATGTTGTTTTAACAAACACTAGTTCAGTTATGTTTATGGGTTTGTAGTTAGAATTTACATGGAGACACAGTTGAGTTCAAGCCTGAAGAAGAAAAAACGTGAGGATAGTCATCATTGGGTTTCACCTATTCATGGTGAAAACTCGAGTAAAGTTTTGCTAGTATGAAAGCGTAGCATAAACTGAAAAAATAAAATAAAATAATAAATAAAAAAGCTGTTCTTTAGAGGGGCAAGTTTCAACTTATTTCTTATACTTATTGATTTTACGTGTGAGTATGTTTGGTTCGAGTTGTATTTTATTGCTAACTAGACAAGTGTATCTAAAATGAAAGGGTTCAAATAGTTTTAAGTTGACTATGCAAACAATAGTATTGCTTGATATACATAATAATGCAAGCATATAGTAGGTATAAACTAGCTTTTTATGAAAGAATATAGTATGTTTAAACAAAATCACTAGTTTTTGTATTAAGTTTCTAACCAACTTTGTATTTTACGCTAATATAATCAACAGGGCAAGTGAATTGTGTTTGTAATTGAGAACATCTAGGAAGTAATAAGTGATCACATCCATTTGTGGCTAGATTTTATTACAATTAGCCTAGCTAGATTATAGTGGTAGACTATAACTTTTGAGATTAATGAAGGTAAATCAAGATTTACAAAGTGGTTTAAGTGCAAAGTGCAAAGTGCAAACAAGTAATATAGAGATTAGTTGGCGGACTTAATGGATGGCCAATAACTAGATAGCATCCCCTAGCTTTGAGGTAGAAGGTTTTGGGTAAAAAGGTCAAAACGACCCGGTAAATGTTTGAGGTAGAAGATTATAAGCCATATTGATAGGTTTTAGCGGCCATCACTAGATTTATCCTACATCCGAGTCATTAATTAAAGAACTAGTCAGACATTGCATGAGCAGATCATGTCATTTGGTTATTGGGTCAATGAGTTGGTGAACATTATTTCTCTCTTACATTTGAGTCATTTACTCGCTTATTTTATTGTCTTGTTTATTTATTTTTCCAAAATAATGATCTTTTGGATCTAAAACACTATCCCCTTTTTATTGTTTTATGTTATTTAGAATTATAGTTATTTACTTTACAAAGGAAATTTTTCGCTCTTGCGAATGACTTAGTCTAAGTATAAATATAAAACAAGAAGAAGGCTGGAATGTAGCAAGAAGAAGGCTGATGTTGATTTATCAGTCCCAATGAATGTTGTGCAAGAGATTCACATGAGGTTCGAGAATACTCTCTACGGATACTTCCTTGGTCAACGCCTTGCTTTTCCTGTTGTTGATTATTATGTTCGCAATGCGTGGGCTAAGTATGGTTTACAAAAGGTTATGATGAATGCTAAGGGTTTCTTTTTCTTCAAGTTTTCTTCGAAGAAAGGTGTCGATGATGTCCTTGATAATGGTCCTTGGTTGATTCGCAATGTCCCTATTATACTTAAACCATGGACATTGAACACCAGCTTGCTTAAAGAGGATTTGACTAACATTCCGGTGTGGGTTAAATTCCATGATGTTCCCTTAGCTATGTTCTCCGATGACGGACTTAGCCTGCTTGCTACTGTGATTGGGACGCCCAAAAGGTTAGATGCCTTTACCAGTCAAATGTGCAAGGAATCTTGGGGCCGGAGTAGCTTTGCTAGGTGTATGATTGAAGTTAAGTCGGACGAGGTATTTAAGGACAGTCTCACTGTTGAGATTCCTCTACTTGATGGTACGGGTTCGACTATTGAAAAGATCCGGGTTGAATATGAGTGGAAACCACCTCGCTGTGATAAATGCAAGGTATTTGGACATACTCTGACTGACTGCCCTAAGGTTGTTATACTTCCTGTTCAGCCTACTAAGCCTGTTAATGATAGTTTCATGACTGTCAATAACAGGAAGAAAGGAAAACAAGGTGGTTCTACAATTCCGGGTAAAGGAGGGTTTACTAAACCTGTTGTGGGTAAGAAGTTTCAGTATCAACCCAAACAGACTCCTCCTGAACCCAAGAATGTTGGTGGCAATAAGAAGAAGACTCCTGATGTGGCTAGTTCGAGTGGTACAACGATCTCTACATCTAACCAGTTTGATGCTCTTAATATGGATGATACGGATACGTTTGGTATTCCTACTGATGACACCAACATGGATGTGGATGCTAGCTGTACAATGGAAGTTAATGCGGATGCGTTGGTTAAGACTGGTACTATATCACAAGAACCCCTTGTGAGTGATTTAATGGGAACTAAGGAAGGTGGTTCTACTCCTATAGTTGAGAAAATTAGTAAGCTTGAAAAGCTACTTATCGATGGGAAAGCTACCCTTTTGGATGATAAAGGTGTTCCTATTCCGTCTGCATCTGCCAATAAGAGGGCTAACCCATTCTCTAAGGTGGGTGATATTGTGGTTACTGATAGTGATGAGGAGGAGGTTCTTAACACGTTCGACGAATCAGCTAATCTTTTTGGTGGAGGTCATGAGCGTGAAGATGAGTTGGATGACTATGATGATTACTCGAAGCAAATTTATGATCTTCCAGGGGAATTGGATGCTCTTAACGCCATTTATGGCTTTAATCTCCAAGGTCGTAGGAAGTAGGTTATATTTTTGTCCGAGTCTTTAAATGGTTTATTTCCTTGTCTAGAAAATTGGAAGTATCTTGTTATGTAAGCCTTTCGCCTATGTAACGGGCTGAGATATGAGAATCACTCATATCCGTTGTACTTAAATGTTTTTGGAGTAATATATTTACCGGGTCGTTGACCTTTTACCCAAAAAAAAAATATAAAACAAGATTTCACACATCAGGGATAACCCGAAAAACTTTTCTATGCGTTTTTTTACTAATTATTTTAGCACCCATAAACACTAATAATATAGCTTATATTGTTTTTTAGTCTAAATATATAATATTGAGAGGGAATTGCAAAAATCGTCCCTAAAGTTTGGCCAAATTGCATGTTTCATCTCGGATGTTTGGAAAGTGCAAGGATCGTCCCTGTGGAGAAAACTTTGGTGCAAATATCGTCCACACAAGGACGATACTTGCACCAAAGATTTCCCCAAAAAGGATGATATTTGCACCAAAGTTTTCTCCACAGGGACGATCCTTTCACTTTCCAAACATCCGGGACGAAACGTGCAATTTGGCCAAACTTTAGGGACGATTTTTGCAATTCTCTCTAATATTGATATAGTTAATACATCAACATCTCATTAAGTTTACTATAGGAATCAAAGTGCAAAACCAATATCATAGCCACATCATACGACCCTACAAATAATTGACTAAAAGGACCATAAATATAGGCATATATTGCAGCCACATAATCTCTAGATAAGAGTCATTTGCTAAGGAAATTGACTCGTAAAGTAAAATACATTTCATATTAGTCTTTGATGAGTGTGTAAATACTCATCACTTTTACCTTTTCTGAGCTGCCAAAACATCTAAAAACACTCAATATTGCATCAAAATACCTGGTTATTCTAAAAACTTGAAAATGTCACCAAAGGTCCTTTTAAATCAAAAAGTTACATAATTAGTCCTTTAGCGCAAAGTTTCACAAAATGTCAAGTTTAGTCCCTGAACTTTGAAAATTGTCAAAAATGGTCCCTGGGATATTAAAACTTTGAGAAAAACAAATTTTGTCCTTGTACTTCTCATATATGGCAGGATTGGTCCTTGGTTGCAAAGTTTGGTGAAATTACAAATTTGGTCCCTGGAGTTTGAAAGTTTGGCAATTTTAGTCCCTGGAAAAGTCAAAAGAGGAAATTGTCATAATGGTCCTTGTAATATTAAAACTTGGCAGAAAATACCCTTATGGAAACTTTGGAAGAATGCCAAAACACATCCCTCAAATTTCAGAATATTACAAAGTGGTCCTTGTGATACTTTAAACCAAACCGGACCCTTAAATTATTATAAAACCAAAACACAAATCCAATCCAAACACCAAGCCCAATTCCCTTATTATTTCCCTGGCCAATTCCTCCAAAGTGCACCCACACACCCCTTTGTAATATTACCAGGGTCAACCATTGACCCTGAGGTCAAACCAGTCAACCATCTTCACCCCTTCCCTCCCACTTGACCCTGCAAGCCATCACCTCACCTCTCCCACCATCTCCACCGCCCAAACCACTCACATCACCACTCTCACCTAATATGACAATCCTCATAAATGCACCACCCCCCTGCCTATAACAGTCCAAATCCATACACCCAACTTTCCCGCCAAAAAAAAATGGAGGATCAGGATTGATTCAGAGATATTCAAGGGTTGAGATTGATTGGGAAATGATCAGAGAGACAAGGGAAACCCTAATTTCAAGCTATAAATAGAAGAAAAGCAAGGAGAAGTAGTGTGTAGTTTTATTAATGAAAAATAGTGTCGATTAGTTAAGTTTTTAAATTCTAGTATGTTTCTAAGCTTTTAAGTTGTAATTTAAGCATTTCCAAGTTTATTGTGAACCTTTTTAATCAATCAATTTCAGATTTACTTGTTGAATTCAGTTTGAGCAATTTTAAAATTTCAAAAATCTCATGTTAGTATAATGTTGTTTGTAGTTGTTACTCTGGACACTTAAGCTCACATAAGCTCCTTGAAAGCTTATAAAAGCTTTTAGAAACTTTAAAATACAGTGTAGCATCAAAAATAAAAAAAATACAAAGAATCAAGAAAATACATTAAAAAATAAAAAATCAGTGAAGGAGAAAGAAGAAAGCTGGAGCAGGGTAAATATTGGATGGCCTTGGGTTAGAAGCTTCATGGGAAGCTATTAGGAGTGTTACTTGGTTCTTGGTTCATGGTTTGGCAGGATTGCACATTGTAAGCTAATATTCCCATTTCTATCTTTCTACTGTAGCTTAACTTATATCACTGTTTATTCAGTTTGTTTGTGCTTATTTAGTGTTATTTAGGCATGTTATAGCTTAATATAGAGAACTTGTTCATTAAAATTTGTAGTTACTAAGAATCCTAGTCACACAGTCAATTTAGTATAATTGGTCATTTGTAGTATAACTTGTTAATTATTGTTCCTATTAGTTCATTACAGTTTAATTAATCAAAATAAGTGCTTATAAGTAAGGTTAGTGGTCTAAATCTCAAATTCTCTTGGGAATCAAGTGTTAAATCTGTGTAAAGGGGTGTTTGGTTTAGTGGATTGTGCAGAAAGTCAATTTTGTGGGATTTTTCATGAATTGTGTATTGAGAATTGGAGCTTAAAATTTTTAGGATTTGTAACACCCCCCCCCCCCACCTAATCTGTGAAGTCCTACCTTTAGCTTATTTTTGGTAATTTTTGTGTGGGCCCTACACTGCCTCAAAGTTACTTGCAGGGGAATACCAAAAATAACTTTGAGGCAGTGTAGGGCCCACACAAAAATTACCAAAAACTATTTTTAATCATAATTTTGTTAATTTCCTGTCACCTTTAAGTATTTGTAATAATTTTCTTAGATTTTTCTTAATCAGTTTTCTAATTATTAGGATTAAAAATAGTTTAAATAATTAAATATGTAATATTAGTAATTAAATAGTTTTCTTAAATTTTAATTAACAACAGTAGGTTTTTATAATTTTCCTAGGTTTTATAAATCAGTTAAGACTTTTAGAAAATAGATTTTTAAATTCCACTGTTCATTTTCTAATTTTCTTATTTAACTTAGTTAAATTAGATTTAAATTGGTTAATAAGTAAATAATTAGCAAAATAGTCTAAATATAATTTTTAGAAACTTTTTATAATTTTTTAGGATTCCTGTAATGGTTAATTAGTTTTATAAATTTTTCTACAATTTTCTAAGTCATTTTAGTATTATTAGTAATTTGAAATAGTTTAAATAGTTTAATTTATATAGTTAGTTTTTAATTAATAGAAAATCCATAAAAAGACAAAAAATATTTTATTTTTTTATTTTTTATACTTTATTCAAGTTCTTTTTAAGGTTTAGAAATTAGTTTTGCAAATTTTTAGGTTAATTTGTAATCTTTATCATTTTTAGTTAATTTAAATTAGGTTTAAATCACTTTTTAAATAGTTTTAATTAATTAATTAATATTTAAATATTAAAATATTCATTTAAATAATTTCATTTTCATTTTAAATTTTCTTTTTATTTTAACTTTTAAAAAGTTTCACTTGCACCCCCTGTAGTTATAATTGTTCAAATCCCACTTTTTCTGTCTGTAATCTGAATCCCAAGTTGTGAATTTGTGAATATATATGTATATCTGTTATTGTTAATATCATTGTGCAACTACCAAATATCAGTAGCATAATCATCTCTCAAATCATCTTGGCTACTATCCTCAGTGCCACTCATTCTCAAAAACGTTTTTCAAAACACCATTGCAATCGCGCTGGGACATAACGACCCGGGGACACACTATACTATCCACGGAGAATTGGAACTGAGCAGTCTTTGACTTATTGACCTTGGTCAATAATATCTGACCGTTTGGAACCAATCAAAATTTGGCGCCGCTGCCGGGGAGGTTGTTGCGTGTTTTAAAAATTGTTTTAAGTTTAGTGGTTTTCAAAACCCTCCCTGTACAAATTTCACACAATTTGTAAAAAGTTTTTGTAAAAATATCAATCATATCAAAAAAGTTCATTAACACTTTTCCTGAAGTGTTAACAACACCAAAAAAATCAAAAACAACAAAACAAACTGTGAAGTTAAATTACTTCGTTTTCTTTAAGATTACAACCTAAAACAGTTGGTATAAGGTAAGTTCTGACATTAAATTGTGAACTGAAAAGGAATCCATTCTTTCCTCCCGCCAGCCTGCGAGTAATCTTAAAAGAACGATTTCGGTTAACGAATCAGTTCCAAAAATATTTCCCAAAGTTTTTTGCACACACACCCAAAAGCCCAAAAACAATTTTTCTGTTAATAAATACATAAAATCTTACCACCGCAAACCAAGGCAGAACACCTACCAACTAGGGGTGTGGACATAATAAGTTCCCAAACAAAAGATTAAAACTTGCCTTTATATCCCTGTGAGTGGTGTACCCTTTTTAAAGAAGCCATTCACTTGTGATTATTGGATTTAAGTTCACTGTGGTCAAACAAAGCATTAAAATCAGAAAAACATACCCGAGCTACGTACTGTTATTGAAGAACCAAAAACCGAAATGGCCGATGGGCCACCACCACCACCTGACCCTCCCAGGGATGAGCCAGCTCCCGATCTCCGAACGATGGAGGAGTTGTGCCAGCCTACCATGCAAGGGAGGGGCGGACCTATTGCACCACTCACTATTGAGGCTACGGACTTTGGCCTCAAGCACCACATGATCCAACAAGTCCAAAATTCGTGTCAATTTCACGGATTACCGGGTGACGATGCTAACAAGCATCTTGATAAATACCTTACCGTCACCCAAAGCATAAAACAACATGGTGTCACCGATGATGCCCTCCGGCTGTATCTCTTCCCCTATTCTCTCACCCATCATGCCACTGCATGGTTTGACCGACTCCCAAAGAATTCTATTCGTACCTTTGATGAAATGGTAACCAAATTTTTAGCAAAATATTTTAGCACCTTCCATGGTTACCAAGTTACGAAATGATATCAGCAACTTCCGGCAGCGTCCCGATGAGTCTCTATTTGAGGCTTGGGAACGTTATAAGCTAGCTATTGATCGGTGCCCTAACCACAATATGTTACAAGTTACCATCATAGATACCTTCTATAATGGTCTGACATTGAGGCACCGGGATATTCTCAATGTTGCTGCTGGTGGGACCTTTATGAAAAGGTGTCCCGAAGAATGCTATGATCTGATTGAGAACATGACTGCCCACCATAACTTTTGGGATTCCTCTACGGAGAGGGATGAGTCATGTAAATCAGTTATTCCTTCATCATCATCTCCTGAAATAATTGCTCTCACTAAAAAGATGGATGGTATCTCTACGGCTGTGTTAAGAATGAACCAAACTATGCAAAATCAGGTTCAAAATCAACAAGTGAAAGCCGTGGCCCGAAGTTGTGAAACTTGTGGAGGCCCACATATTTATTCCGAGTGTCCAGCTACTGCTAGTTATCCTCAAGAGAACGTTTATGCTGCTCAAGGTTCCTCCAACATGGGGGGTAATTCTTACCAACCACAAAGGGACCGTAATCTCTTGAGCTATCGTTCCAACAATTTTCTCGGACCTCCCGGTTTTAACCAAAATCAAAACCGTAACTCGAATCAGAATCAAGGAGATTTTAACCAAGGTCAAAACCCGAACCAAAATCAAGGTCATTTTAATCAAAACAATTTTCAAAATGGCAATCAAAATCAAGGTTTTCAAGGAAATTTTCAAAGAAACCAAAATCAAGGGAATTACAATCAGGGTAATTTCAATCAGAGAAACAATTTTCAGGGTAACAACAATCAAAACCAAGGGAATTTTCAAAACAACCGTGTTCAAAATTTTCCTAATCAAAATCAAAACGTTGTTCCACCCTCGTCTTCCTCCGATGAAGTGCTAAAACAATTCATGAAAGCACAAGAGGAAACGAATCGGTTATTGATCAGCCAGATCTCTGAGCTTCAGAAGTCTTTAAATGATCGACCCTCGGGCCCGGGTACACTACTGAGCAACACGATCGCTAACCCGAGGGGCGATGTCAAAGCGATCACTACCCGAAGTGGGGTATCATACAATGGACCCACGATTCCCTCTACCTCTTCTTCTCCTCCTACTAAGGTAGCGGAACGTGAACCTGAGGTTACCACGGACACGGTACTTCCTACTAATAATGGAGGTACCAACAATGTCCACCCTCAAGTTGTCCTGGTCCCGACTCGTAAGTCAAAAGTTGTATTTAATCCTCCTGAAAGTTCTGATGAAAATCCAAAGAACAATCCCAAGCCGTCAATTCCATATCCTTCACGTTTGAATGATCAAAAGAACCGCAAAAGAGCTAATCATCAGATGGAAAAATTTTATCAAATTTTCCAAGAGTTACATTTCGATATTAGCTTCGCGGATGCTCTTCTTCTCATGCCTAAATTTGCTTCAACAATCAAAAATCTGATAAGCAATAAGGAAAAACTCTTTGAGATGGCAAAAACTCCACTGAACGAGCATTGGTCAGCAGTGCTCTTGAAAAAGCTTCCCGAAAAGCTTGGAGATCCCGGGAAATTTCTCATTCCTTGCATTTTCCCGGGGATGGTTGAATGCTTTGCCTTGGCCGATCTTGGTGCAAGCATTAACCTGATGCCTTACACAATCTGGAAGAGGCTCTCTCTCCCTGCTCTCAATCCTACCTGCATGACTCTCGAGCTTGCAGACCGTACTATATTTCGTCCCCTCGGCATTGCCGAAGATATCTTCGTGAAAGTAGGAAAGTTCCATTTTCCGGCAGATTTCGTGATTGTTGATTTCGATGCTGACCCAAGAGTTCCTCTCATTCTCGGGAGGGGATTCTTGAGAACGGGTCGTGCTCTAATCGATGTATTCGAGGAAGAAATCACTCTACGTGTTGGTGGTGAAGCCATCACATTCAATCTTGATCAGACTTCAAGATACTCCTCCAACTATGACGCTGAAACGGTTAACCGAATTGACATCATCGATGTTACGTCAGAGGAGTATTCTCAAGAAGTCCTCGGTTTCTCAGCAAGTGGCAGTACCACTATTTCTTCTGAGCCTATCATATCCGACTCTTCCCCTTCTCTCACTCCGTTTGAGGGAAGTGACTTCCTTCTGGAAGAGGTCAAGGCTTTTCTTGCTCTGGATAGTTCAATCCCTCATGGGGTTGATGAAAACTATCTTGACCCGGAGGGGGATATTCTTCTTCTTGAAAGACTGTTGAATGACGATCCTTCATCCTCTCCGTCTCCAAAACTACTTCATAAAGAGGAAGTCAAAAATGTTGAAATAACTTAAGACTTTCCCGAGGTTGAGCTCAAGGACTTGCCTCCTCATCTAGAATATGCATTTCTGGAGGGTGATGATAAATTACCCTTCATTATTGCTAAAGACTTAAAAGCTAAGGAAAAGGCTGCACTCCTAAAGGTTCTTAAGTCACACAAGCAAGCAATTGCTTGGAAACTCTCCGACATTAAGGGCGTTAGCCCGGAGTTTTGTACACACAAAATCTTAATGGAGGATGACTTTAAGCCAGCAGTGCAAGAACAGAGAAGGGTAAATCCCAAAATCCACGAAGTTATCAAACAAGAAGTTCTAAAACTTCTTGATGCGGGATTGATTTATCCTATATCTGACAGTCCTTGGGTTAGACCAATTCATTGCGTTCTTAAAAAGGGTGGCATAACCGTTGTCACCAACGAGGAAAACAAGTTGATTCCAACTCGTTTGGTCACGGGTTGGCGAGTATGTATTGACTATCATAAGTTAAATGAAGCCACCCGTAAACACCATTTTCCTCTGCCTTTTATGGACCAAATGCTCGAAAGACTAGAGGGAAATGAATACTACTATTTCCTAGATGGTTTCTCGGGTTACTTCAAAATCCCCATTGATCCACAGGATCAAGAAAAAACTACCTTCACATGCCCCTACGGAACCTTTGCTTACAGACGTATGCCTTTCGGCTTATGTAATGCACCAGGCATGTTCCAAAGGTGCATGATGTCAATCTTTTCCGACATGATCGGGAAAACTATGGAGGTATTTATGGATGACTTTTCAGTCATCGGGGATTCATTCCAGTCTTGTCTCTCCCACTTGGAGCAAATGCTTAAACGTTGCAAAGAAACGAATTTAAGTCTCAACTGGGAGAAGAGCCATTTTATGGTTAAAGAGGGCATTGTCATCGGCCATAAAATTTCAAAGAACGGGATTGAGGTTGACAAAGCCAAAATTGATGTCATCGCTAAATTACCTCATCCCACCACTATTAAAGGTGTTAGGAGCTTTTTGGGTCATGCCGGCTTCTATCGTAGGTTTATCCAAGATTTCTCTAAGATCGCCCGGCCTATGACCCATCTCCTCGAGAAGGATGCTCCTTTCATCTTCTCTCCTGAGTGCATCGAAGCTTTTGAAACATTAAAGAAAAAGCTTACCGAGGCACCGATTCTTGTTGCCCCCGATTGGGACCTACCTTTTGAGCTTATGTGCGATGCTAGTGATTTTGCCATAGGTGCGGTCTTGGGGCAACGAAAAGCAAAATACTTTCAGCCTATACACTACGCAAGCAAAACTATGACCGAGACTCAAAGTCATTACACCACCACTGAAAAAGAACTATTGGCTGTGGTATATGCGTTTGAAAAATTCCGGCCACACTTAATCCTGACCAAATGCGTAGTGTATACGGATCACTCGACTTTGAAGTACCTATTTGCAAAGCAAGATGCAAAGCCGAGGCTACTCCGTTGGGTTCTCCTCCTCCAAGAATTTGATATCATTATCCGTGATAAAAAAAAAGGAGCCGAGAACCTTGCTGCTGATCATCTCTCACGATTAGAAAACCCTCACCAGGTTGTGTCCGAGAAACAGGAAATAAATGAAACATTTCCTCTCGAGACACTCAATGCGGTTGCTTTTCGTGGTGACTCTACTACCCCATGGTTTGCCGACTTTGCAAATTACCATGCGGCTAACTTCATCGTGAAGGGGATGATGTCCCAACTGAAGAACCAATTCTTCAAAGACGTTAAACATTACTTCTGGGACGACCCCTATCTCTTCAAAATCTGTGCCGATCAAGTCATCAGGCGATGTGTATACGGACAGGAAGCCGCTGATATTCTCAAGGCTTGCCATGCTCGACCCACCGGGGGCCACCATAGTCCTAACTACACCGCCAAAAAGGTGTTTGATTCCGGTTTCTATTGGCCCACAATCTATAAGGATGCCCACGAACTTGTCAAAACTTGTGATGCTTGTCAGCGTCTCGGGAATATTTCACAAAAGAACGAAATGCCAAAAAATGTCATTCAAGTTTGAAAAATCTTTGACGTCTGGGGCATTGATTTTATGGGGCCATTCCCATCTTCTCGTGGAAACAAATACATTCTCGTGGCTGTTGACTAATTGTCAAAATGGGTTGAGGCAAAAGCCTTACCCACCAACGATGCCCGAGTGGTTGTGAAATTCTTGAAATCCCTCTTTGGTCATTTTGGAACTCCCCGTGCCACCATTAGTGATCGCGGTACACACTTTTGCAATGATCAATTCGCAAAATTCATGCTTAAGTATGGTGTTACTCACCGTCATTCTACCGCGTATCACCCACAAACAAGTGGGCAGGTGGAGGTTTCAAACCGTGGTATTAAACGGATTCTTGAGAGGATGTAGGTGAAAACCGTGCTTCCTGGTCGGATAAACTAGATGATGCACTCTGGGCCTTCCGTACAGCTTACAAAACACCCATCGGGTGTACTCCCTACAAGCTTGTATACGGGAAGGCGTGTTATCTACCGATCGAGCTCGAGCACAAAGCCTATTGGGCCTTGAAACATGCAAACTACGACCTTCATAAAGCGGGTGATCACCGTAAGGTTCAACTCAATGAATTAAACGAACTTCGTGATCAAGCCTACGAGAACTCTTTGATCGATAAAGAGAAGACAAAGAAGATTCACGACTCCAAGATTAAGAACCCCGTTTTCAACGTCGGTGACAGAGTCCTTCTTTTCAATTCAAGGTTAAAGATTTTCTCGGGGAAATTAAAAACCCGATGGACTGGACCATTAACTGTTGCAAAAGTATATCCATACGGGACTGTTGAGCTATCTCAACCCGAAGGTCCCAATTATAAAGTGAATGGTCATCGTTTGAAACATTATTTTGGAGAGGACATACCATCCATGGTTGTCCCAGATCTCCAAACTTTCCCCAAGGACCAATGAATTCGGGGATCGAGTCAAGCTAGTGACTCGGTGAACAAAAATTAGCAAAATATGGGTTTTCACCCATATCTCTGACTTCTTTCTACTTTCTACCACTCTAGTGTGGGGGAGTGGCCATCCCCCACCTTTTGAAAAGTAAATATGTATATAAGTCTCTCTAAAAAAATAATAATAAAAAAAAAAAAAAAAAAAAAAAAAAAAAAAAAAAACATGTTTATATGTACATGCAAATAAAGTGAAAAATAAAATCGATATTTCCACAGTCAGCTTTGAATATTAGCTTTTTCCGTTCAGAGAATCGGTATAATAGCCGAGACTTTGAATATTGAGGACAATATTCAATTCTAGTGTGGGGGGGGGGGGGAATTCTAGCGAATTTTATCACAAAATACTTTCTGTACCCCCGTTTTGGCCTAAATTTTTCAAAAAAATTTCATTTTGTTTCAAAATTTTTGTGGTTATCAGTCTGCCATGTCTAAATGACAAAAGGATTGTCTAATCCAGGAGCAAACGGCTCTTGGTAAAGATATCTCAAATCCGTTGATGGCTTGCAATTTGCCCAAAATTGTATGGTAAATCAACTCGCCATATCCCAAAAAGTGAATGAGTTGGCTAGCCCGCAAGATTATGGCTTGTGGTAAAGGCCGTGGAAAAACCATAATTGGTAATCAGCTCACCAAGATGTTGACTTAGTCCATCAAGAGTTGGCTAGTCCAGAAGCAAACGGCTTTTGGTAAAGACTAATCAAATCCGTTGACAGCTGGTGGTTTGCTCAAAATCACATGGTTATCAGGTGGACCATAGTGCTTACTTGAATCGATACATCTGGCTACTCCAGAAGTGATGGATTTTGGTAAAGAGTTTTCAAATCCATTAAGTTTTTCTCAAAAGATTGCTAGGGACTAGCAATGTTTTAGTGTGGGGGATTGATGAGTGTGTAAATACTCATTATTTTTACCTTTTCTGACCTGCCAAAACATCTAAAAACACTCAATATTGCATCAAAATAATGAAAATATCCTAGGAATGTGTTTTATATGTTTCAGATGCAAAATAATCAAAAACAGATGAAAAATAAACAAAGTTTGCATAATTGGCACTTTCAGTCCCTCATCTTTCAAAAAGTTGTCAAAACTAGTCCCTGGTTATTCTAAAAACTTGAAAATGTCACCAAAGGTCCTTTTAAATCAAAAAGTTACATAATTAGTCCTTTGGCGCAAAGTTTCACAAAATGTCAAGTTTAGTCCCTGAACTTTGAAACTTGTCAAAAATGGTCCCTGAGATATTAAAACTTTGAGAAAAACAAATTTTGTCCTTGTACTTCTCATATATGGCAGGATTGGTCCTTGGTTGCAAAGTTTGGTGAAATTACAAATTTGGTCCCTGGAGTTTGAAAGTTTGGCAATTTTAGTCCATGGAAAAGTCAAAAGAGGAAATTGTCATCATGGTCCTTGTAATATTAAAGCTTGGCAGAAAATGCCTTTATGGAAACTTTGGAAGAATACCAAAACACATCCCTCAAATTTCGGAATATTACAAAAGTGGTCCTTGTGATACTTTAAACCAAACCGGACCCTTAAATTATTAGAAAACCAAAATACAAATCAAATCCAAACACCAAGCCCAATTCCCTTATTATTTCCCTGGCCCAATTCCTCCAAAGCCCACCCACACACCCCTTTGTAATATTACCAGGGTCAACCATTGACCCTGAGGTCAAACCAGTCAACCATCTTCACCCCTTCCCTCCCACTTGACCCTGCAAGCCATCACCTCACCTCTCCCACCATCTCCACCGCCCAAACCACTCACATCACCACTCTCACCTAATATGACAACCCTCATAAATGCACCATCCCCCCCTTGCCTATAACAGTCCAAATCCATACACCCAACTTTCCCGCCAAAAACAAAATGGAGGATCAGGATTGATTCAGAGAGATTCAAGGGTTGAGATTGATTGGGAAATGATCAGAGAGACAAGGGAAACCCTAATTTCAAGCTATAAATAGAAGAAAAGCAAGGAGAAGTAGTGTGTAGTTTTATTAATGAAAAATAGTGTCGATTATTTAAGTTTTTAAATTCTAGTATGTTTCTAAGCTTTTAAGTTGTAATTTAAGCATTTCCAAGTGTATTGTGAACCTTTTTAATCAATCAATTTCAGATTTACTTGTTGAATTCAGTTTGAGCAATTTCAAAATTTCAAAAATCTCATGTTAGTATAATGTTGTTTGTAGTTGTTACTTGATGTGTGGGGTTTGCACCAGGCTTTACCTCTCGATGGATCTCGAGAAGCTTACAACCCCCACCAGGCAGTGTACCTGATCGATGTAGTATAGTGTAATGACAAGTACCGGGGGATTGATCGATCAGCTAGGAATAGTGTCGCTAGGATTAGAAAACCTAAAGACTAGGTTTAGAGATGAGGGATGATTCTTTTTGTGTTTTTTATATTTTTTAGAAAGCAAGTAAAAATCTCGGGTTTTGAAGGATTTGGGCGGAATTAGTTGCTAGTCAACTAACCCAATACTAAAGATGCAATCAAAATAAAATACTAAATTGAAAATAAACTAAATTACACTAAGGTTGTGAGCAATATGTTGGAGAAATGTGTTTACTTAGATTTCACTACTCCATAGATATCTTTTACACGTTAATTACTTGTTATAGTTGCGTGGATGACGGATTGTATTCGTTAATACCATTCATGGGGTGGCGTACTTACTTCCCCAATCCTATGAGTGCCTACTTCGCTCCTATGTCGAGCCGGCTAAGAAGCTCCTAACATGGGATCATTAGAATTTACTTATGCATTAAATACAACCAATAAAACCTAGTACACATCGGTTCATGTTTCCTAAGACGTTCAAACATGTTACACAATGGAGATCTGCCAGTTTTCTTAAGCCTAACATTGAAATCATTCATCCAATACAACCATAAACAAGTAATCAACACATAATTAACATCTAGGTTTCATTAGATCTAAGTAAACACAAGATAAATCTAGCCTAGCATGTTGAAATCAAGACAAGCACAAGATCTAGACAACCAACACATAGACATATTGATTGAATTAAAGAGAAGACTTATCTCAATAGCACATGAAAGGATCCAAGGGGTAAAAACCCTTGAATTTACTGTAAAATACGAGCTAGGGTTCACAAAGTTCGGCCCTAGGGTTTCTCCACACAAGTTCCTCTCAATGAATGAAAAATAGAAAACTATATATAGATTTTAGAAGGTGATGGCGTCAAGAAGAAATTTCTGACGCAGTCATCTCGCCGCCAAATAGTTCCTCGGACTGCCTAGATCTGGGTTTGACGCCGTCATGTGTACACCTTATGCAGGCCGTCATGAATTTAACTCTTGACGCTCTTGTTGTGACGCCTTCAGGTTTCTTCTGGGTCGTCATGGATTTTACTCTTGACGCTGTCAGGAATTTCCTCTTGACGCCGTCATACACTGTTTCCAGCATGGAAAATTAACTCTTTGGCGTTTTCTTTACTTTTATGCTCCAAAAACGTTTGAATTGCTTCCTTTTCCAGATTTCACTCCCAAAGTACCTAAAATCACAAAAAGAACGATTTAGGGTAATATTTGATCAAATAGATTCAATTCCGGGCTTAAATGACCCCCTAAAAGTGGTTCACTTTTCGCCTCATCATATACCCTTACACTTGAGATTTGCTTGTCCTCAAGCAAATGCGCTTTTATTCTAATCAAAATACAAGTTAGGGGTTATTTAACACTAATATAAAAGTAATTACAACAAATAATCGTTCCACTAAAGACCAAAGACAAGCACGGAGGTCATACACTAGCACCTCACAAATAGTGTTTAGATACTCACATCTCTCGGGTGTAATAAAGTATAAATTACAATATGGAAACGGAAAATATCTCTCACTACCTGTCATAGCAAAATAGATTACCATAGGCTTGGGAAAGGATCAAACCTCCACCACATGGCGTAAGCACGTAGGATAAACTATCAAAGAGGTCTTTTTAAAGGGTTGTAACGTTAGGTGTAGGGATATGAAATACACGGTTTTGTTGGATATAGGCAGTCTTTACTGGTGGCGAGTTAACAATCTTGGTTAATTACATGTACAATATGGCGTTGTTAAGCCAAGACTAGACTCGGCTTAAGCTAATAAATGAAAAATAACAAAAACATAAAATGAACATAGAATGAAAAGGGATGGTAGTCCGTATGTTTTTTCTCTTTTTCTTTTTCTATTTTTTTTTCTTTTTCTTGATTTTTTCGATTTTTTTTTATTATTTTTTCTTTTGCATACATTCTTACCCTACCATCCAAAATAATACATCATAGGGGATGAAAATTCCGCTTACACTTGAATTTTTACATACTTTACAATAAACTAATCTAATGACTCGAATTAAGAAAATCAAAACACTTGGAGTACTTTTAAGATTAACGTACATATGGGGGTAATATATGATGTTCTTCCCCATTACTCCATAAAATAAGTACTTTCCCATGAGTCCCAATCGTCCCAAAACAATATGTACATGGATATGACTCGACTTAGCAACCATGTAATCAATTAGATAGTTAACTAAGGGTTTAACAAATAACAATAATGCACTAAAAATGAGCGCATACACGGAAGGCTAAGGCGATTTGGGTGTACGTTTAAGTGGGGTGTAACAAATTCTTCCTTTAAGTAAAATGCTTAAAGTTAGAAACGAAAAGATAGGTTCGGAGGGGTGTACTAGGGGTTTCGTGTACTAAAAATGAGTACAATGCTAAGGTGTGGGAAAAATTAGTTGACTTAACTAGCCAAGTAATATGACTTAAATGGTCAAGTAATTATGATACGGGTTTAACACAAGGGTGATCCTAATGCCTCTTATCATGTAGTAAATCCTACTACACGAATGTATTCTCACTAGCGGTCTCGGGATGCATCACTAACGCAAGTTCTAGAATCTAAATGCTACCGGTACACTCATAAGCACTAATAGTAAATGCTTTTCCTATCAAATCTAAAGGCGAACCTCACATATTTGGGTGGAAAATTTTTCTGAAGTACGGTTATGTGCTAGTCATACAATCTCCTATCCATGAGATGCTTGCTATGGCTAAAGTTTCACTCCTAAATGTTGTAAAAAATTTTAAATTTGGCGCTAAAATTACACTAACAAGTATTTCTCATAGTTTTATTACACATCTACTATTAAACAAACAAACTCAAGCGAAAGTGTATTTGTAAGGTATCATCATTTTACCCTCCCCTTACACTTAAGATGAACATTATCCCCAATGTTCAAGTAAAGAATGTAAAAGTGAAATAAGTAAAACAAATGAAATCAAATACTCCCCTGATTCGCTCGGTATGGATAATAAGGTGGCCAGGTTAGATCTTCCTCCAAGAAAATGAACAATCAAAGCTTCCCTTCCAGAAAAATAATCATCTTCTTGTCATACATAACCTGTAAATCCTGAGAAAATAGACAAGGCAACCTTGCATAAAATCGGCGGCAATCTACATATGTTACTAAATCCTAGAAAATAAGATAAGATATAATGCTTGTGGAATGATGTTTGCAGATTTCCTGGAGATTATAAAACTAATAATTCAACAAAAACTTTAAGACTCCGTTAGAAAACAAAACTGGTAAAATTTCCAGATTTTTACACGTGACGCCGTCAAGAGTATACTCATGACGCCGTCAGAAGTGACCTGCAGAAATTCTTATGTTAAGTTTCCGGAAAATTTCTGGAAAAACTTGGTTCTACTTCCTGGAAAATCCTGCAAAACTTCATTATGACTCGATACAAGCATTTGACTCTAACAAGTACGAATATACATGTTCATTTAATATTGTGGAGAATCATGATCGGTTTGTTTCTTAAAAACATACTTGGGGTTTCCCCTTACACTTATCTTTTGCAAAAATACCTTTGGATGAAGTTAAGACTAGGGCAAAACAACAAAATAAAGTATTTCCTCTATTTAGTTTTGAAACATGATCTACCAACAATAAAAATAAAGCATGCATACGGAAGCAAATAAAAATCAAACAAAATAAAAATCACACAAAATCATGGGTTGCCTCCCAAGAAGCGCTTTTCTTTATTTTACGAGTCTTGTAGCTAGACTCAAGGTCATGGGTTACTACGTGACCTCATCGTTGGTTTCACTCTCTAGGTGGTCTTCTAAACCAGTTTTGTACTCTGGACCTAGTTGCAAGCATTCTTTGTAGAAACCAAGCTTCCTATTCTTCACATACTCAACTCCTCTACGTCTATCCTCATTATTCCTATAATAAGCCGCTTGCTTGTGTTCCTTTTCTATATTAGAGAGAAGGCAGTATTGCTCAATTTTGTAGGGCATTTGGTAGGCAATCTCATCATTCTCTTCCTTGAACCTAACTATCCCTAAAGTCTGATCATAACTCATCTTAGTGGCCTCCACCAATGGTTTTCCGAATATTACTTGGCTTAGGCAATCATCTATCACCGGACGAGTGTCTTCTACTATCATAAAATCGATCTCATAAGTGAAATTACCTATAATCACATGCAATCCCTTCACTCTTCCTACAAAATTACTTATCAAATTCTTATTAGGCATCATTCTATAATCAAGTTGTTTCTTCATCACCTAGTTGTAATAGGTCCTAGTCATGATGTTTACAGGAGATCTAGGATCGATATAAGCTTTCCATATATGCATATGTCCGATGTTTCATGGTATGTTGATGTTAGAGGGGTCTCCCATTTTGATAAGGGGTGTGCCAAGGATATATGGTCTCTCGGGGCCATCGAATAAATCCTTATGGTATTCCCGTTCTTCCTTGGTGGGCAACTTATCAAAGTGCTTTTCTATAGTCTCTACCTCCTCTAATTCCTCTCCTCTATTAACCTTACCTTCCCTACTTTCATCCCTAGTCTTGGTTTCTACTCCAACTTCATCCTTGTCACTTTCTTCTATCTCCATATCTATTGGCTTAATGGTGACAACATTGACAAAGTGGACATGTTTGGATGATGAGGGGTCCTTAATTTGGATTCCGTTATTGATGTTCCTAGTGTCCTTCCTAGGTGTGGTTAACGCTTGGTTGTTGAGGGCTTTCAACAAGTTGTCTATCTTGTTGGTCATCTCCGTTTGTTGTTGGTTGAATTCGGTTTCAAACCTAGCTATGCGAGCTTCTTGAGATGCCATGAACTTAGACATCAATCCTTCAAGATTGTTGGTACTACCATAGTTGTTAAAAGGATTGTTGTTGAAAGTACGGTTGGAGGGTGGACCGTTTGGTTGGTAACAATTAGGCGGATTGGAAGGATTAGCTTGATTTTGTTTCCACCTAAGGTTTGGGTGATTTTTCCAAGAGGGGTTATATGAATCACCGTAAGGGTTTGGCTCAGGTTTGAAAGTGTACCACTTATCTCCCGCTTCATCGGTACGCGAGGATGCGTAGTCCGCAAAAGCTGTTCCGGGGAGTTCCACACAATCACGAGTGTCATGGGGACCACTACATAATTCGCATGAAGAAGTGATTTTGTTCACTTGGCTTGAAGGCTTAGGAGCTTCGTAAGATTTCATGAGAAACTTGACTTGGTCCTCAAGTTCCATGATCCTACGGTCGGGAGTGCTAGAGTTGTTCGAAGGCAAAGATATTGCCTTGACCGTTTTTTTCAAATCACGGGGATCATTCCAACTTTCGTTGTCATAGAGAGCAAGATCTTCTATGAGTTCCCATGATTGTTCCGCACTTAGATCACGTAGCTTACCACCGGCCGATTGGTCAATGGATCGCCTCGTGGAGAGATCGATATGGTCATAAAAGATTTGGACTTGAAGCCTGATTCCTCCCGAACCAGCCAGGTTTTATCACACAAGCCAACCGCTTGTGAACGGTCAACCGTAACAAAGGCCCTGAGCAGCCCGGGAGGAAAAGCAATTATGAACGAGGAGTATAAAATGTTCCTAGGTCGTTATGTCCTAACGAGGTGTGAAATCTGTAATACAACGAATCTGTGTCTAGGTGAAATTAAATATAAAAACAGGAATCTGACTGACTAACACTAGGAATGTGAATAGTAAATAGCTCTTGTCACAGCTATTTCAGTAAAAACGTACAATCAGAAACCCTAACATGTAAAACGCGTACGTTTAGGTTTAAATAAACGTCCACGTACCAAAATAAAAAGTGAATACCGTCAAATACAACTCCCACAAATGTGAAAATTATATTGTCGGAATCCTAAAAGAATAAGAAAATTAAAATTATTTATACAAGTATATATGTATTTACTATTAAATAAAAACTATTATTTACTATTTAATAATTACCTAAATATAAAGAAAATCTAAAAAATGCTTAGAAAAATAAAATTAAAACTTAGAAAAATCTAAAATACTATAAAATGAATTTTAAAACTGAAAATATATTTATTACACTATTTATGTATTTATTATTAATTATTTACTATTTAATAATTAACTAAATATAAATAAAATCCAAAATAAACCTAAATTAATAAAATAAAAATTTAGAAAAGTTTAAAATAATATAAAAGAATTTCTGAAACAAAAATTATATTTATTATATAATTATTCTATTTATTATAATTTATTTACTATTATTTATTTACTAATACTATTATTAATTATAATAAATATGTATGAACAGTAAAAAATGTGAAAAAATTACAGAAAGTCTATTTACTAATGAGGAGGCTGGGAAAAAATTATGAATCTCATAGCTTATCCAGATAAGCTGTAATAAGCCAAACAGCTCGTATAAGCTTATTTGAATAAGCTAAGCTTTTTGCTACTATAAGAATAAAAATGTGCAAATGATAACTGAGAAGTGAGCTAGCCTAGGTGGGTTATGCAGTGAACTTGTCACCAAGGGAACCTAGGTTCGAATCCCATACACAACCTTTTTGCACTTTTATTTTATTTTTCATTTTTCTTTTTGCAAAACTGTACATTAAGCTAATATATGAAACTTTAACAAAGCTAACTTTTTCAAAACTTGGAAATAAGCTGTGTGAGAGCTTATTTCCTTAACAAATGGCTTTTAAGCCTAAAGCTTCTAAATAGAAGCTATCACTTAATATTAAAGCTTCTTTTTGGTTTTTCTTTTTCTAATTTATCTAAATATTATATTTATACAAGTTTAATGAAAATGAAACTTATAGAACCTAGAAATAAGCCATACGTGGGCTTATTACTCACTCAGTTGAGCTTTTGGGCTCACAGTGGAGTAATAAGCTTGAAATAAGCTTGGAAAAGCTATACACATGAAACCAAAGTAAAAAGTATATATGTACATGTATAATGGGTATATACAAACAAGATAAAGCACTTGATAATGCTTATAAGCATGAGCTTATGGTTTAGACAGTTAAGCTTGATAGCTTAACTTGGATTGAATGAAAGCTTGTTAAAGCTTGGTATAAGCTCCACACTTGAAACTAAAGTAAAAATAGTATTTGTACAAGTATTATAAACAAATATACATAAGCTAGTGCACTGGGATTCACTAATAAGCTTGTAATAAGCAAATAAGCTATTCCCAATACACTGCAGTCCCAAACACCCCTGCAGTCAACTTTAAGGTTAAGATAAGCTTATTAAATAAGCTCACAAGACCAAAGTAAGAGTTTGAGTAGCAAGCTGAGGTGGTTGGCTTTCCAAAAAGCCAAAGTTCATCAAGTGGGGTCCACTGATGAGCTTTTGGAGGGCTTATGAAAAAGGCCTTATTACACTGACTTCCAGTGTAATAAAAATAATGGGACAAACAAAAAGCTAGTTGCAGCCCTAGTAAATGAGCTGCAATATGGGTTTTAAGTATTGGAACTTAAACACTAGTAGATAAGCTCCACTTGGAGCTAAATTTCACCAGCTAGTTCCAAGTATTAAGCTTTTTGCAAGCATATGAAGTAGGGTGAGTATGGTTAAGCATACTGAGGACTCAGTATACTTTTCAAATTTGTGACAAGTTAAAGCTACTTGCAGCCCTAGCATATGGGCTGCAAGGTGAAAATTAAGCACAAAACCATTGAGTTGGGTGGATAAGCTTTACATAAAGCCAATCCACACAAGCTCAAGGTCACTAATGAGCTTCTTAGAGCTTGTGGAAATGGTGTAATACCACTGAATGCACAGGGATATGTTGTGAATGGGCAAACAACAAGTTCTAATTAGACTTATCAAATAAGCTAATAATAGCTCAACTAGCACTGACTTATTGAGATGGGTAGTTGAGCTTTGTAAAAAGCCAAATACCACAAGCTTAAGCTCAGTGAGGAGCTTTTTATGAGCTTAGGAAATAGTACTCACCTTCACTGTTTGCTTCAGTGAAGGGAGTAAGGTGAACAAAAAGGTGGGGTTGATAAGCTATCTAGATAAGCTACAAACAGGAAAATAAGCTTACACATAACAAACATGCCACAAAGGCAACACAAATAAGCCAAGTGCACCAAGTTTGGTCAAGTCATGAGGCTTATGCAAGCTCATGAACTTGACAGACAAACTTGTGCACAGGGCAAAAATAAGCAACTATAAGCTACTAGTTAAGCTATTAAACATGGTAAACAAAAATTGACAAAAATCATATAGCAAGACAAGCAACAAAACTAAAACATCCTATAAGCACAAATCCTAAAACTAAATAACAAAGCCACAACAAAATTATCTATTTAATTCAAAAACAGGTTAACTAAAATTTTGACTTTTAAAGTTTATGAACAAAGTTGACTTTGATCAACTTTGATCTGAATTTAAGGACTAAATAAGCTATAATAAGCTATAAGAGCATGAAACTAACAAATATAAACAACTTTTAAACACATATGGTGAATATGGAATTATAAATTGTCACAGTGTTCAAATGGGTGATCTAAGATGTGATTATTGACTTTTATATGAATACACAATAGACTAAAGGTTTGTTTGACCATTAGGAACTCTATGTACCAATTATCCACCAAAAATAGCACCCTAGACTCAGTTAAGCATTACTGATTCAACAATACCAAACACACCTTAAATTAACTTAAATTAAGATTTTCAATTCAAATGACTGTCTAGACTTAATCTATCACATCCAGGGATTGGGCTATGCATATCCAATCCTTTTGAGTATAAAATTGTGGTTTAAACAAGTCTAGACCTAGGATTATCATAAATTTAGTTTATGACAGTCAAAAATGGATTTTCAAGCCTCAATCAAATTCAAAACATAACAACCTAAGATTAAGCTATAATATCATTAACTAACAACAATTAAACATGAAAGTATGGAAATTGAAACAGATAAGTAACTTAAGCAATAATATGCAAAAATTGTAAAATGGCTTACAAGTGTACCAAGCTTGAGAACATGAAACCAAGTGACCATAACCTAATCCTATAGCCTCCCATGAGGCTCTAAACCAAAGGGCCATCAATAATTCATCCTGATCCAAGCTTGTACACTATGATCACATAACTTTTTATTTTTCATTTATTTTCTAGATTTTTTTAATATTTTTTATTTTAAAAGACTAAAGCTGAATTGAGGTTTCTAAAAGCTTTAAAGCTTTTGTCAGGAGCTTATATGGCTTATTGAGTCCATTAAACAACACTAATCAACAATAAATTAAAAGACATGAATTTAAAATGACAATTAAGCTAAAAACTTGAAACTGAAAGATAACTTGACATTAAACTGTAAATGAAGGTTCCATTACACTATTTTGAGGATCATTACACTAATTAAAACTGTAAATTACATTAATTAAAGAAAGCATAAAAGATTAATTATACTACGTGACTAAGGCTATCCCAAAGTGAGTATTCCTCTGCTTCTTCTCTTCTTTTTATACCCTCTGAGTTCCTTGGTGCCCACATAACAAATCCCATCACTAATCTTGGCCGTTGATGAAGCAGAGATGATCCTAGCCATTTAAATGGCTTTTGGCGCCAAAAAGTCTTCTTGACTTGCTAGGTTGCTTGTGAGGGTTTTACGGAGCATTAAATGCTCCTTGGGACTTTTTTGAGGTGGTGGAGGGTTATCAAACAGCTGGGGGATGAGGTGGAGGTGATACTGTGGGTGTGGAGTGGTATTGGTGGTCTGTGTGATGGTGGTGGTATTGGGAGGGAACGGTCAAACGGGTTTGACCCCGTTTATTATTTAAAGGGTGCTTTGGGCTGGGATGTGTGGGCCTGGTGGATTGGATCACAAAAACAAGGGTGGGCTGGGGTTTGTTTGTGTTTTATTTATTTTGGTTTTAGGATAGTAGTAGTTTAGGATCCGGTTGTAATTTTAGCACAAGGACCAAACTTGTAATTTATGGATTCTTGAGGGACCTGATGTGTAATATTTCCAAACTACTTCCAAGGACTAAACCTGCAATAAAACAATAACACAAGGACCAAAATTGTATTTTTCCAATATTTTAAAACCCAGGGATCATTTGTGTAATTTTCTGAAACTAGAAGGGTTAAACTGTAATATTCCCAAAAGTTTATCAAAATGTTCCAAATTGTCATTCATGAATAGTTCAAGGGTAATATTTGTTAGATTTCACTTTTTGAATACCCAGGGACTAATTTTGCCAATTTTGAAACTTGAGGGGTAAAAGTTGCCATTTTGTGTAAACTTTCATCCAGGGACTATTTGTGAATAAATTTGACTTCCCATGGATTTAAGTTGACTTTTATTCTATTTGAAACCTTCAGGGACTAGTTTTGACAATTTATGAAACTTGAGGGACTGAAACTGCCAATAATGCAAACTTTCTACGTTTTTCATCTGTTTTTGCATATTTTGCATTTGAAGCATATAAAACACACTTTTAAGATATTTTAAGTATTTTGATGCATATTTGAGTGTTTTTTGTTGTTTTGGCAGCTCAGATTAGTATAAAATGATGAGTATTTAGACACTCATCAGAGCCAAAGATCTATGCCATGATGAGGGACTTTTTGGAGTAAGTCCTTGAAACGAGTCCATGCTTCATAGAGAGTTTCATTTTGACGTTGTTGGAACATCAAGATGTCATTTCTAAGCTTAGTAGTTCTCCCCGGTGGGAAAAATTGAGCAAGGAAACGAGTGGTGAGATCATCCCGTGTGGTGATGGATAACGCGGGTAAACGCTCAAGCCATTTACTAGCTTGATCACGTAGAGAGAATTGGAATAGGCGTAATCGGGTTATCTCTCTAGTTGCAACATCTAGGTCTATGGAATCTACAATTTTAAGGAAGTCCTTGAGATGTTGATTTGGATCTTCGGAACGAAGTCCATGGAATGCACATCCGCTTTGCACCAACCGGATGGTGTCAGATCGCAAGGGGGTCACATTGGCTCCGGGGAGCTCAATGGTGTTTCGGTAGCCTTGGTGGCTAGGTCGGGAATACTCTCCTAAGGTGCGGGGCCTAAGAGGTTCTAGTGGTGGGTTTTGTTGTGGTGGGATGACTGGTTCAAAGATGTTCCCATCGTCCATGATGTTGGGTGGTGAAAAGTTACGAACAAAAACACGAAGAAATAAGATAGACTAAAGAGAACCTAAAAATAAAAATAAAATCTTACTAGAAAGGGATCTAGCAAGTAGACCTAATAAAAAGAGATTCTAACCTAGAAAATAACTATTCCCCGGGCTGCGGCGCCAAAAACTTGATGCGTGGGGTTTGCACCAGGCTTTACCTCAGCTTACAACCCCCACCAGGCAGTGTACCTGATCGATGTAGTATAGTATAATGACAAGTACCGGGGGAATGATCGTTCAGCTAGAAATAGTGTCGCTAGGATTAGAAAACCTAAAGACTAGGTTTAGAGATGAGGGGTGATTCTTTTTGTGTTTTTTATATTTTTTAGAAAGCAAGTAAAAATCTCGGGTTTTGAAGGATTTGGGCGGAATTAGTTGCTAGTCAACTAACCCAATACTAAAGATGCAATCAAAATAAAATACTAGAAATAAAAATAAACTATATTAAACTAAGGTTGTGAGCAATAAGTGGAGAAATGTGCTTACTTAGATTTCACTACTCCCTAGATATCTTTTACACGTTAATTACTTGTTATAGTTGCATGGATGACGGATTGTATTCCTTAATACCATTCATGGGGTGGCGTACTTACTTCCCCAATCCTATGAGTGCCTACTTCACTCCTATGTCGAGCCGGCTAAGAAGCTCCTAACATGGGATCATTAGAATTTACTCATGCATTAAATACAACCAATAAAATCGAGTACACATCGGTTCATGTTTCCTAAGACGTTCAAGCATGTTACACAATGGAGATCTGCCAGTTTTCTTAAGCCTAACATTGAAATCATTTATCCAATACAACCATAAACAAGTAATCAACACATAATTAACATCTATGTTTCATTAGATCTAAGCAAACACAAGATAAATCTAGCCTAGCATGTTGAAATCAAGACAAGCACAAGATATAGACAACCAACACATAGACATATTGATTGAATTAAAGAGAAGACTTATCTCAATAGCACATGAAAGGATTCAAGGGGTAAAAACCCTTGAATTTACTGTAAAATACGAGCTAGGGTTCACAAAGTTCGGCCCTAGGTTTTCTCCACACAAGTTCCTCTCAATGAATGAAAAATAGAAAACTATATATAGATTTTAGAAGGTGACGGCATCAAGAAGGAATTTCTGACGCCGTCATCTCGCCGCCAAATATTTCCTCGGACTGCCTAGATCTGGGTCTGACGCCGTCATGTGTACACCTTATGCAGGCCGTCATGAATTTAACTCTTGACGCTTGACGCCGTCAGGTTTCTTCTGGGTCGTCATGGATTTTACTCTTGACGCCGTCAGGAATTTCCTCTTGACGCCGTCATACACTGTTTCCAGCATGGAAAATTAAGTCTTTGGCGTTTTCTTCACTTTTATGCTCCAAAAACATCCGAATTGCTTCCTTTTCCAGATTTCACTCCCAAAGTACCTAAAATCACAAAAGGAACGATTTAGGGTAATATTTGATCAAATAAATTCAATTTCGGGCTTAAATGACCCCCTAAAAGTGGTTCACTTTTCGCCTCATCATTACTCTGGACACTTAAGCTCACATAAGCTCCTTGAAAGCTTATAAAAGCTTTTAGAAACCTTAAAATACAGTGTACCATCAAAAATAAAAAAATACAAAAAATCAAGAAAATACATTGAAAAATAAAAAATCAGTGAAGGAGAAAGAAGAAAGCTGGAGCAGGGTAAATATTGGATGGCCTTGGGTTAGAAGCTTCATGGGAAGCTATTAGGAGTGTTACTTGGTTCTTGGTTCATGGTTTGGCAGGATTGCACATTGTAAGCTAATATTCCCATTTCTATCTTTCTACTATAGCTTAACTTATATCACTACTTATTCAGTTTGTTTGTGCTTATTTAGTGTTATTTAGGCATGTTATAGCTTAATATAGAGAACTTGTTCATTAAAATTTGTAGTTACTAAGAATCCTAGTCACACAGTCAATTTAGTATAATTGGTCATTTGTAGTATAACTTGTTAATTATTGTTCCTATTAGTTCATTACAGTTTAATTAATCAAAATAAGTGATTATAAGTAAGGTTAGTGGTCTAAATCTCAAATTCTCTTGGGAATCAAGTGTTAAATTTGTGTAAAGGGGTGTTTGGTTTAGTGGATTGTTGTGGTGTTTTGTTGCCATCTTGTCTTGACTGTTGTTCCATTAGCTTGCATTAGGTTCAATTAGGCTTTAGGAGTCATAAAATTGGTACTCTTAACACAAAAAAGGCAAAAATCAAAAGAAACCCTCCTCATAGTTAATTGTGCGGGGATTTTAGATCCACAAACCCAAAAATCATAGTATAAGTTGTAGGTATATACTTATTTGGCCTCACTTTAGCTTATGACATGTTACTCAGCTTGTAGGATTAGATCAAAATTCAATATAGTCAACTTATCAAGTTTTCATAAATAGTCAAAAGTGCACATTGTGTAGAAAGTCAATTTTTGTGGGATTTTTCATGAATTGTGTATTGAGAATTGGAGCTTAAAATTTTTAGGATTTGTAACCCCCCACCTAATCTGTGAAGTCCTACCTTTAGCTTATTTTTGGTAATTTTTGTGTGGGCCCTACACTGCCTCAAAGTTACTTGCAGGGGAATACCCTCCCCTGTGCACAGCAGGCCATCACCATCACCACCACTTTGGTGGTTGATTGTGGCCACCTCAGTGGGTCCCAGTGGTAGATTTTGGGTTCATTCAACCCCCCTCCTGACCACCTTTCCTTTTTGAGTAAGCTTTCAAGCTTAAGCTCAGTGGACCCCATCTGAAACCTCCCCCATTGTTTGTCCCATTTCTGTGTTTAGCTTAATATCTCAAGTGCTTATTCCTGTTCTAATTAGCTTATCAGTGCTTAAAGTTTGTTGTTCCTAGCTTATATAAGTACCTTTTACTTAACTGAACCAAGTTCCATCATTGTGGACCCCACATAAGATCATTTGAGCTTAATTTCCTATTTGGTCAAAGAAAGTCAACAGTTTGGACATAAGGGGGTGCACACAGCTTATTTTTAAGCTAAAACAAAAGTTGTTTTGTAAAAGTTTCTTATTTTCAACTTATTTTTATCTGTCAAAAAGAAAAACACCAAAAAACCAAATTTAAAATTAGTGATAGCTTCTATTTAATAGATTCTATCTTTTTCATTTTTCATTTCAGCTTATTAATAAGCACTTTATCATTTTCATAATTTCTTAATTTCCTATCACCTTTAAGTATTTGTAATAATTTTCTTAGATTTTTCTTAATCAGTTTTCTAATTATTAGGATTAAAATTATTTTAAATAATTAAATATGTAATATTAGTAATTAAATAATTTTCTTAAATTTTAATTAACAACAGTAGGTTTTTATAATTTTCCTAGGTTTTATAAATCAGTTAAGACTTTTAGAAAATAGATTTTTAAATTCCACTGTTAATTTTCTAATTTTCTTATTTAATTTAGTTAAATTAGATTTAAATTAATTAATAAGTAAATAATTAGCAAAATAGTCTAAATATAATTTTTAGAAACTTTTTATAATTTTTTAGGATTCCTGTAATGGTTAATTAGTTTTATAAATTTTTCTACAATTTTCTAAGTCATTTTAGTATTATTAGTAATTTGAAATAGTTTAATTAATATAGTTAGTTTTTAATTAATAGAAAATCTATAAAAAGACAAAAAATATTTCTTTTTATTTTTTATACTTTCTTCAAGTTCTTTTTAAGGTTTAGAAATTAGTTTTGCAAATTTTTAGGTTAATTTGTAATCTTTATCATTTTTAGTTAATTTAAATTAGATTTAAATCACTTTTTTAATAGTTTTAATTAATTAATTAATATTTAAATATTAAAATATTCATTTAAATAATTTAATTTTCATTTTAAATTTTCTTTTTATTTTAAGTTTTAAAAAGTTTCACTTGTACCCCCTGTAGTTTATAATTGTTCAAATCCCACTTTTTCTGTCTGTAATCTGAATCCCAAGTTGTGAATTTGTGAATATATCTGTATATCTGTTATTGTTAATATCATTGTGCAAATACCAAATATCAGTAGCATAATCATCTCTCAAATCATCTTGGCTACTGTCCTCAGTGCCACTCATTCTCAAAAACGTTTTCCAAAACACCATTGCAATCTCGCTGGGACATAACGACCCGGGAACACACTATACTATCCACGGAGAATTGGAACTGATAAGTCTTTGACTTATTGACCTTGGTCAATAATATCTGACCGTTTGGAACCAATCAGTCTATCACCTTTTGTATACATTCTATCTTCTAGTCTTTGCATGACAAGGATGGATGTCAGTTATTGTTGACATGGACTTTTCATAATACTAGCAATAAATTAATTAGAGGCTATTTTCCTATAGTTACTAATGTTAAACTTTTGATTTACAATTCGAAATGACCTTCTTATAGATACTATTATGGATTAATGGTCTTTACTTTAAAACAACAAACGTGATTTGCAAAAACTTAGTTTTGATTTGTACATAACATTTTATGCTTTGTATCTTGTTATGCGTAAATCTAAAGTAACTATGTGCAAATTTAGAGTATATGTTTGTGCGGATTACCTCACACTAAACCAAACAAGTTTCAAGGTGAATTATATTTAAATCGGGTAAAGCCCTTCATTTCTAGGAGTTTTGTGTAGCCACTTTAGGGATTGTTTTGTACCTAGCTTGTTACATATGATATACTAATAAACTTATATAAGCTCATGGATGAAACATTCTAAACCATTGAATTCGTTTTGTCTTTATTTTAGAGGGCAATGTTTTATAACCTGGGTTGAACCGGGAACATGTCCGGATATGACTGTTGTTTGCTTGTTTATGAACCAGCGGTTCTTTTGTTGACTTGGGTCATACCTTTTTTATTTTATTTTTTTTAAGTTTGGGACCTCCAGTTTTTTTTGAAAGTATGTGTGGAAAACTAGAAGGGGGGGTTGAATAGTTTTACGTCCTTTTAAAATTTATAAAAACAAGTTTGTTTTAAAAACTTAGATTCTAGTTTATGTGATCTCAATACTTGCACTATATGAACAATTGTATAATAACTAACTAACTAATATAGTAAAGATATATAAGTAAGTAATGAAAATAGTTGGAGAGATCAAACCACAACACAAGGATTTATAGTGGTTCGGCTACAAGGTCACCTTCCTTGTTCCTACTCCACTCCCCGAGTCACCTATTCGAGAGTTTTCTTCACTATGTCAACAAACTCCCTTATGGCGGAGAAAACCTTACACACCAATTTACACACCACAACTACGTCACAACTTGATCACGACTACTACACAACTTCTTCACACCTATTTACTTCACACCTATCTTCTACACACCTTGCTTCTTCACAACTATCTTCTTCACTTCAACCTACTCCACACCTATCTTCTTCACAACTACACTACTTCACTACTAATCAACTTCTACTTCCTACACAACTTCAATATCTTCTAAACTACTTATTACAAACACAACACAACTTCACAATTAAAGTATATACACAATGCACAACTACTCTTCAATACTTCTTGAACTTAGTTGTAGAAGGAGTGTTCTTCTTTTGCACTTTGGATGAGGATGGATGAGAAGGGATTGAATCACTTGAAACAAGGATTAATATACAAATGATCAAAGGGTTTTAGAGGATGTTTAGAGAGTTTGAGATCTGAAAATTTCATGCAAAAGGTAAGAAAAATTCCAGATTTAAGATGGTATTTATAGGCAACAAGTTCTGACAGAGGAGCGTGGCCAGCCCCCTAAAAATTAAGGGGACCGCCCCTTATAATTAAGGGGGCTGCCCAACTGTAACGGCCAGAAAACTTGTCTTTTAGTGGGGAAAGTTTATTTGGTTAAAACTAACTGATTTTGGTTAAAAATTTGAAATCATATATTTAGTATGATTAAAACATTTTTCTTTATTACCAAAAGTGTTTTTCAAAAATATATAATATAATTAAATAAACTTTGTATTAGTTAATTAAATACCCCTTTGATCATGAGATGTATTAAACACTTGTTTATTCATACCTTAAGTGATTAAGTTGGATATAGTGATATAAACTAGCTTAATACTTGTTTACGTAGTAATCTTACGTTTGATGAGTTTACATTTTGTGATCGTCAAAATATAGAGATATCGAAAAATATAAATAACGTTTTCATGCATTATTTATGTCAACAATCTCCCCCTTTTTGATGATTACAAAAACTAAACTCATTAATCGAAAATTAGTATATATACAAGTATTATTGTGAGTTTATATCAATTCTCCCTCTTTTTGTTAGCATCAAAAAGGTTATCCCAATTTTATAAAAGCTCCCCCTTGAAGCATACTCCCCCTTGTTTTGAGGCCAAAAAGAAATCGAGATATGGATATCTTGCAAAAATATTTAGTGGACAAGCAACATATATATGTATATAGCATGCAAGCGTAGAGACTAAACATAACCATAACATTAATAATATGAAAAAGATACATCAAGCATTACATTAACAAACATAACAAGTAATGCAACTAACAAAAGCCTTTAAGGCTTACAATCATCACTAAAATATTAAACCAAGGCTCAAACATGAGAGTCCTCTCTAGAGCTTTCCATTCAAAATGGTTTACGATGACTTTATTTGTAAAACACCAAGCATGTTTAATTGGGAGGAATGGATGGTGAACATTGAGATGGTGATGGTGGAGGGGTGTTTGTTGATGGTTGTGGAGGTGTTGTGTTTGTTGTTGGTGGTTGATGCAACAAGTTTTCAATATGAGAAAACATGTATTGTATCTCATCTCTGAGTCCGAACACAATTGTTCGGTTGTGAATGCAACAAAGGCAAGTGTCTCCATGAGCTTCAAGTAAGCTCCATGGGACGGGGTTATAGGTTGGTGGATTGATAGGGGATGATGAGAAGTGTGCATCAAGAGGTGTTAATGGTGATAATGAGAGAGTGAGTGCAAGAGTTGTGTTTTCATTGGTAGGTTGTGATGGTTGATCAATTGTTGGAGGAGATAAGTGGGTGTTTATGTAGTCATTTATGGATGAAGTGGATGGTATGGAGGAAGTGGAATTTCCATTTGTTGATGGTGTTTTGGAGGGTGCATTTGGTGCACTGGGAGATGAGCATTGAGGTGGTGGTGTTGTCTTCATTTGTAAGATCAATGAATAATTGTTTTGGTGGAATAATGACAAGTTTTTGTTTCTTGGCATTGTTTGAATAGGTGGTTCTTGGTGATGACATGATAAAAGGATGATGTTTGATGAAGGTTGAGGATGATGGAATGTGAATTAAACATGCATGGGGATTATATAGTGGGAAAACATGTTTAGAAGTGGAATTAATTTGAAATTGTAATGTTAGATTCCAAAATCAGTTTAGTTTTTAAGGGAAATGGTAGCTGGGACTAGCAAAAGAGATCACAAGGTGCAAAAGAAAACAGTGTAAAAACTGTTCCAGATGGCCGGTCCCCTTAAATGGAGGCCGGTCCCCTTAAATTTAAGGGGGCCGCCCTTATGAATTAAGGGGGCTGCCCATCTGATGACCCAGAAATAAAAAAAATTTCAAAAATTTTCTGGAAAAATGTTATGTATTGTTTTGTATTTGCAGCAAGCTCTATTTGGACATTTCACATTTGTTTTGGTCTATTAGAAAGCATACATGTCATATATATATAAACATTAACTAATCATGCAAACATATATATAGATTAAGTAGAGAAGCATGCATTTAAAAGCATATGTTAAACATAAACAAGCAAGTTAGCATCCTAATCAAAATATCCAAACAATTATCCAAGAAAATAACAAGTACTTCCGAATAAACTTTGGACAAATAGCACACAAGACATAAAAATAAAAATTGTTCAACAAGTATAATCCAAGCACATCATCTCCTTTTCTTCCCGAAGATACCCTGCAAAGTCTTCCCGATAGATTTGAAACCACCTCTAACTTCTTCATGTAAACTCTTTTGTCTTCTAAGCATTTCGGTAGTTCGCTCATGAAGCACTTCTTCGTTTTGATCACTAGGAGATGGGGTAGAATACTCGGGATAGTCAAGATCCTCTAAATTGTCAACGAACTCAGAAACGAAGGGGGTACTAGCATCATGGATGTTTTCCTCCTCATCGTCATCTTCTTGTCTAGAAGATGATCCATGAAAGCTATGACGACAAGATTTTCCCTTTTCACTTCGAGTTCGTCGAGCTTGTTTTAGAGCGAGAGGACGCAAGGTGGGATAGATGGACTCAGAGATGCTATCGTCAAGATCGGGGTAGTACTCGATAACATGACGATAGAGACGGGTGAGGAACATACCATATGGAAGATTGGCTTTGGGAATTTTTCTAGCACACTCAATCCGTTTGATAAAGAAGTAGGCCAAATTGTATGGCTTTTCGACAGCTATACAATACAACATGTGAGCAAGGCACGCCGGGAGATGGTCCCGGTGACCTCCAGTACCAAACGCATTCTCACGAATGAGTTCTTCCCAACGCTTCATACTTGAGGAGTTAAGGGGAAATGCTGTCGATTTTTCTTCAATAATACTCGACTCATAATACGCATTCACATATGAGACTAAATATTCAAAAAATGGGTTAGGATTGACGGTTTGCAACTATTCTCATATGTTATCATATCATTCATGCATCTTATTAAAAATATAAAATTGTATATTTCAGATGGATCGTAGGAAGTGGATGTACAATATAGAACGTGCTACCCCGGAGTACATCAAAGGGTTGTCTGAGTTTATTAAAACTGCCGAGGATTATCAAGCAAAGACATGAAAAGCTCGGATTTCATGTCCATGTAAAAAATGTGCAAACTTTATTTTTCATGATGATATTGATACGATTAGAGAACATTTGATTCAACAAGGGTTTGCTGATAACTACACATGGTGGAAAGAGCATGGTGAACCACCAAGTGATTGTAATGATGTTGTTTCAGAAAGTAATGTCAATAATAACGATGATATTTGTGGTAGTAGTAATCAAAATATCAATGACATGCTACATGATGCGGAGCATAATGACGAACTCGATATGGATAAATTACAACAAATGTTTGTCGAATCAGAAAAACCATTGTATACCGGTTGTACGAATTTTACCAAACTATCAGCCGTGTTGCAGTTGTTGACCTTAAAAGTAGAATAGGGTTTGAGTGATGTCGGTTTCAATAAAATATTAGAGTTTTTAAATAAAATGTTACCTAAAGACAATGAGTTGCCCACTTCTACGTATCAAGCAAAAAAATTGATGTGTCCGTTGGGATTGGAAGTCACAAGAATAGATGCATGACCGAGAGATTGTATATTGTATAGAAACAGGTATAAAGACCTACACAAATGTCCTGTATGTAAGGCTTCAAGATATAAGGATACAAATTTGGCAGAATTTGATGATGACGTGATGAAGAATGGTCCCGCTGCTAAAGTATTGTGGTATTTACCCATCAAACCAAGACTTAAGCAATTATTTTCAAATCCTAAGAATGCAAAATTGTTGAGGTGGCATGCAGAAGATCGCAAAATCGATGGGAAAATGAGACATGTGGCTGATTCCCCTCAATGGAAGCATATCGATAATCATTATGAAAAATTTGGAGCTGAGATTAGGAATATACAGTTTGGGCTTAGTTCAGATGGAATTAATCCATTTGGAAATATGAGCAGTCGTCATAGCACTTGGTCAGTTCTTCTATGCATATACAATCTTCTACCTTGGTTATGCATGAAACGTAAATACATCATGATGTCACTATTAATTCAGGGTCCAAAACAACCCTGAAATGATATTGATGTGTATTTGGTGCCGTTAATTGATGACATGGGAACACTTTGGTCTGAGGGCGTCAAGGTGTATGATGCGTACAAGAAAGAGAGTTTCACATTATTTGCCATGATTTTTTGTACCATAAGTGATTTTTTTACGTACGGTAACTTGTCAGGATATGGAACGAAAGGGGAGAAGGCGTGTCCTGTTTGTGAAAATGACACTCACTCGCGGTGGTTGACTAACTATAAGAAAACTGTGAATATGGGACAACGAAAATCACTTCCAGAGGATCACAGGTACTGTAAAAAAAGAAAATTATTCGACGGTAAAGTAGAGCGTAGAAGGATGGCAGGAGTATTGAATGGACATGATACACTCTCTCATGTTAAGGATATAAAAACTGTTTTTGGAAAAAAGGATAAAAGGTCCGCCAATTAATAAGAATATTTGGAAGAAAAAGTCTATATTTTGGAAGTTACCATATTGGGAGCAGTTGATGAGGCGAAAAATGATCCGTTTTTAGGGGGTCATTTAAGCCCGAATCCGACTTTATTTGATCAAATATTGCCCTAAATCGTTCCTTTTGTGATTTTAGGTGTTTGGAGAGTGAGTTCTGGAAAAGAAGCCATTTTGGACGTTTTTGGAGCATAAAAGTGAAGAAAACGGCAAAGTACCAAATTTCCATGCTGAAGATACAAGGTGACGGCGTCAAGAGTAATATCTTGACGGCGTCAGACATGAAGATTAAAATACCGAAGGTGGTGACGGCGTCAAAGTGGCAAGAATAAAATACCGTGGTCGGTGACGGCGTCACATAGGCCGTCATAAGTGGATCAAGGCCGTCCGAGGAAGTATATGGCGGCGAGGTGACGGCGTCACAAGTAACTCTTGACGCCGTCAGCCTGTTTTTCCTATATATAGTTTTCTAGTTTTTTCATTAAAAAAAGAGAGAAGTTTTGGTGAAACCCTAAAGACGATTTTGGTGCCTCTTTTACAGGTTTTTCAAGGGTTCCAAACCCTTGAGACCTTGCATTGTAATTGAGATAAGTGTACTTTCAATTCAATCAATATGTCTATGTGTTGGTTGTTTATATCTTGTTCTTGTCTCAATTCCATTATGCTAGGCTAGATCTCTTTTGTGTTTGCTTAGATCTAATGAAACCTAGATGTTGATTATCTGTTGATTACTTGTCTATTCTTGTTTTGAATGAATGATTTATATGTTAGGCTTAAGAAAACTGGCAGATCTCCAAATGGTAACATGCTTGAACGTCTTAAGAAACATGAACCGAGGCGTACTAGGTCTTTATTGGTTGTATTTAATGCATGAGCCACTGTTTACAATCCCTATAGTTGTGCTGGGTCATGGTGTAGGAGGAGATAAGAGCTCATAGAGTTGGGGAGTTATGTATGCCACCCCACGAATGGTATTAAGGAATACAATCCGTCATTCATACAAGTGTAACAAGTAATTAACATGTAAAAGATATCTAGGGAGTAATGAAGTCTAAGTAAACACAATTTCTCCAACCACTGCTCACAACTTTAGTATAATTAGTTTATTTTCATTTTTATTATTTTATTTTGATTGCATCATAGCTTTGGGTTAGTTGAATAGCAACTAATTCCGCCCACTCCTTCAAAAACCGAGATTTTAATTGCTTTCTAAAAAATATAAAAACACAAAAAATAATCATCCCTCACCTCTAGAACTATTAATTAGGTTTTCTAACCCTAGCGACACTATTCCTAAGCTGAGCGATCAATCCCCCGGTACTTGTCACTATACTATACTACAACGATCAGGTACACTGCCTGGTGGGGGTTGTAAGCTTCTCGAGATCCCTCGAGAGGTAAAGCAAGGTGCGATTCCCACGCATCAGCAGTTACAAGTCCGACATTGTCTTGATGTAATGCATATCGAGAAAAACGTTTGTGAAAGTTTAATTAGCTTATTGCTAAACATCAAAGGAAAAACAAAAGACGGGGTTAATGTTCGAAATGACATAGTAGAGATGGGGATTAGAGATGAGCTTGCTCCACAAGAGATTGGTAATAAAAGAACGTATTTGTCGGCCGCTTATTATACCTTGTCGAAGGCTGAAAAAATTAAATTTTGTCAATGCTTGCATGATGTTAAAGTTCTATCCGGTTATTCTGCTAACATTGAGAAGTTGGTGTCAATGAAAGACCTAAAGTTGATTGTATGAAGTCCCACGATTGTCATGTTTTAATAACACAAATGATTCCAATCGCAATTCGTGGGATATTTCCAACTCGAGTCCGACACACAATCACAAAGCTCTGTTTGTTTTTTAACATGATTCATTCGAAATTTATTGACCCACAAAAGTTGGATGAATGGCAACGTGATATTATTTTTACTCTTTGCCAACTAGAGATGTACTTTCCCCAAAATCATACTCTCACAAAAAAATACCCTAGACATTTCCCCCAAAGTTTTACAGCAGATCCACTCTTCAGGTATATCATATATTTCATTTCACTCATTCATTAATTACTTTGATTTGCATATTGTTCATTTCACTCATTCATTAATTACATTAATTACTTGGTCATCAAATAAATGAAATTGAATGTAAATGAACCTTAACGTGCTATGTTAATAAAGGATTATTTAAAGTTTCAATTAGTTCGTGTTATTATCGCAATGTTATATTCACTTGTTATACTTCTAGCATAACACATGTTATACTTCTAGCAGAACGTTAATTATTAGTGACTTCAATGAAAATGTGACTGAATTGACTCCGATTTGTTTCGTTTTGTGCTTAAGTTTTGTTGAAACACTAGTACAAAAAATAGATTTCGTCACACATGTTGTTTTTCGAACGGTCACACAGTAACTTTTTTATGTGACTAAATGTACCAGAATAAAATAAACAACCACACTTGATCCGACTTGTGTGACCATTTCGTGTTTCCAACTGAGGCTATAGTCACACATTCGAATCCTAGCGACACTATTCCTAAGCTGAACGATCAATCCCCCGGTACTTGTCACTATACTATACTACAACGATCAGGTACACTGCCTGGTGGGGGTTGTAAGCTTCTCGAGATCCCTCGAGAGGTAAAGCAAGGTGCGATTCCCACGCATCAAGTTTTTGGCGCCGCTGCCGGGGAATAGTTATTGTCTAGGTTAGAATTTCTTTTTATTAGGTCTACTTGCTAGATTCCTTTCTAGTAAGATTTTATTTTTATTTTTAGGTCTTCTTTAGTCTATCTTATTTCTTCGTGCCTTTGTTCATAACTCTCTACCATCCGACATCATGGAAGGTGGTAACATCTTTGAACCCATCATCCCACCACAACAAAACCCACCATTAGAACCCCTTAGGCCCCGAACCTTAGGAGAGTATTCCCGACCTAGCCACCAAGGCTACCGAAACACCATTGAGCTCACCGGAGCCAATGTGACCCCCTTGCGATCCGACACCATCCGGTTGGTGCAAAGCGGATGTGCATTCCATGGACTTCGCTCCGAAGATCCAAACCAACACCTTAAGGATTTCCTCAAAATCGTAGATTCCATAGACCCAGGTGTTGAGACTAGAGAGACAACCCGATTACGCCTATTCCCATTCTCTCTACGAGATCAAGCTAGTCAATGGCTTGAACGTTTACCCGCGGGATCCATCACCACATGGGACAATCTCGCCAACCGCTTCCTTACCCAATTCTTTCCGCCAGAAAAAACTGCAATGCTTAGAAGGGACATTTTGATGTTTGAGCAACAGCGGGGTGAACCTTTCTACGAGGCTTGGGCCCGTTTTAAGGATCTCCTCCACAAGCTCCCTCATCATGGCATTAACCTTTGGTTATTAGTTCAGATTTTTTACGACCATGTTGACTATCACACTAAGCGCACCATCGACAGGGCCACAGGAGGCAAATTGCGTGATAAGAATGCTGAGGAGTCTTGGGCAATTATAGAAGAGCTCGCTGTCGATAATAATGAGATTTGGGAATTCAAACATACGATAGAAGCGGCCATCAATGCAGTCTCGACATCTGGAGGAACCACCGAAATCCCCGATGAACTCTTATGCAAACTTGAGGCAAAAGTTGACTATTTTGAGGAAAGGCAAAGGAGACCCTTAAGTCCTAGACAAGCCACTGTCAATTCTGTCTCAAGATCAACTTCGACACCATTATCTGAATCACCTTCTAGAGAACATGTCGAAACTTTTCAGAGATACACCCCACCTTGCTCCCCTCCCAAGGAACTTAGCTCGGAATTTGAGGCTAGGATGAGAGAATATATGGCGACTCACTCTGATCGGCTTGCTAGATTCGAAGAAGCAGTTTATAAGCAAAAAGAGGAGATGCAGGAGAAAATGAATGAGATGTTGAGTCTATTGGAGGAGTATGCCAATCAGAAAACCCCCGAACGAATACTGCTAAGGAAAGAAAGCGCCACTCCCACCACCCAATTTGTTAACTCCATCACCATTGTCCATAAAGATAATGAGAAGGTAAAAACTCCTGCTAAACAGACCTTAGAAAAACCGCCTGAGTCCCAACCTTTGAGCTACTACCTGAAACACGACATAAACAAAAACACTGTAACACCCCCAATTCATGGATGCAGCGGAATTCAAACTGGGTGTTACTCGACGGCACAATAGTCACAATAATAGAAAACGAACTCCAATTGAGTCGTTTTAAAAGATGTATCATTCAAAATATATAAATATCAGAGATTATAAAATGAGGTCCCAATTGGTTCCATGTTTACAATATACATTAAATGAGTTTTTGAATGATAATAAAATTTATAGCCCTCTTGAGTATCCGTGCCATTCCGTGCCATCCTTGATCGTCATGAACCTGAAATACATGCTTGAGAGGTCAACACAAAGGTTGAGTGATATTCATAGAGTTTGTTTAATCGTTTGAACACAATATGTTGGTAGTGTGAGCTGTAGACTCACACTAATGTTTGGAAAACAAAACAGGTAGGCTACGTTATTATACGCCCGGAACATGTATTATACACTAAGCTTATGACACCATAACGTTAACGTGTACCAATATCGATCGGCAGATTTATCCCGGTAGGTACTTTGCTAACATACCTAAATCTCAAATATTATTTCATTTGTTTGAACTTAGTCAATACAAATGGGATTCGTCAATCCCAATAGGCCTATTAATAATATTCGCGCTCACTATTGCTAGTGACTAAATGGTTCATAATAAAGGATCTCGGTTTAGCAAGGTTGGTACTTAGTGATAATAAAACAATCAGGTAAGCATACAATTTAAAAACATTGTGCTCGGTTATAAATAGCATGTATTCCCCCCAAGGGTTTGTAAAACAATTAAGTAATCGAAAGTGGGGCTATGAACTCACCTTAAGTAAGATAGCAAGTAATGAATGTAACGGTTGAATCGTGAAGGTTCTATGAGCAACCTATAATAGAATGTCGCGACTTAGGATTGGAGTAAAGAATATGAAGTAGTGCCTATATATATATCTTGCATTTAGTCCATGATGTGGTATGATGTATATTGTAAGTCTTTGAAAGTAATGATTCATGAAACATGTATGTTTTGTATATCGTTTACTACCGTTCGGGCCGACATAATTCAGAAGTCATGTTAGTAAGCGTTCGAGGAGCCAGGACACTTTAACTCGTAAATCCACAACTCATCTCGACGGCTTACATAATGAACTCCTCACATGAGGCTCCCTACTATTGTAGTAGTTGATGAAATATATAGATATAAGTTTTGATCCGAAAGTTACATGTCCGACATTTGAATAAACTTAGGAAAGTTTATTTGTACATGAAGATTGTTATTAGGGGTAGTTTCATAAGTCTTGAATGACCATTTTCTCTTGTTATATCTCATGGTTCCTTTAGATGAAGTAGATCCAAATTGTATGTTCAAGTTATCGCCAACTTCTCTAGTTCATGTATTTGCCTTGGTAAGCTTGTATGGTCATTTCGTCATGGCCTAGCCATGACCTTTGGTCATTGTTCCATGGTCTTGAGACTCAACCTTGGCTCTAGCCATGGTTGTGTCTTGATTCTAGGTCATAAGACCCCTTTGGTCTTCATAAACCATAACTTATATGTAATGACTTTGGCTAAAAATGGGCTGTTTAGAATTTGAAGAAATTTATCACTCGGAAAGCGTTTTTAGGGCTCGAGCTTCTTTGTTCCTGAACGAAAACGTCGTTCCGGACAACTTTCGTGTTTTAACTTTTTGATGAATCGGACCAGAAGTGGGACTTTCAAAACCCAAATTTGATCAGAATGGTATTTGGCAGTTTTGCCGGAAATCTTTGGTAACTTCAAATGGGCGTAACTTTTGACTTGTATACTCGTTTTGGGTGGTTCAAGTTGCTACGGTTTCCTTGTTAAGTCCTATATTGTAATATGTAATGATAAAATATCATATTTTTACCATTTTGGTCGTGGTTTTCCAAGAAACTCACTAATTTGCTTGTTTTAGTAACTTGTTTCAATAATTCATTATAACAACATCTTTTACTCATCTTTATACATCATGGACATGATAACAAGACAATATATAGCACAAATAATATGTAAATAACATGAACATGATTATTTAACAAGAATCAAGTTAGGGTTTGCTTACAACTTTTGGCTTTCTACAAGAAAGGAAGTCAAGTATGGAACTAGGACACTAAACCTAAGCTTGTAAACCTTTTACCACAACTCTTGTAACCCTTGCTAGCCTTGATCTAACCCTTGTGAAAATCATTTAACTTCAGCCCTAGTAACCTTGTGTAGCTCCTAAATCAACCATGGAATCACCAAACAAACTTAAGATTCATGTAGAGAATAACTAAGCCTTGAACTTTGATATGTAACTTGTAGCTTAAAGATCAAAGGATCATGGAGCTATGATTTGTGTTGGCTCGTTTTTATGGATGAAAAGATGAAGAAGAAGGTGTTCTTGAGTGGCTATTTATAGTATGAGAAAGTTAGTTAACCATACATGGGTTAGATATTAACCATGGTTAAGTTTAGGTGAAACTTTGTGCCCAAGTTAAGATGAATGGTCAAGATTGAATCACATGGTGACTAATCCCCCCCTAAGTCGGTTGGGGCTGTTTGGTGGCCAAGTTGGTGACTTTTGGATGATATCTAAGAGTTTAAGCTAAGTTTTGACTCCGTAAAATGCTAACCGTAAGCTGTTAAGCCACGAAACTTAAAACCGGGTATCGTAAAAATACGAAACTTGGGAGAATGGTTAAACATGTCATAATACTTCATAATAAAATATGAAATGAGTGGTTGGTTCCATTTGGGTGCTCAAACCCTGCTAAAACTGGAAACACGGGTCTAAAACGCGTAATACGCAAAACGTACGAATATTGCGTAAAATTGAGAAAAGTTAAATGTAACTTTTCTAATAGAATGATAATGACTTAAAATGACTTATAATGTCTAGACTGGGCTCAGTCTAGTGTCGGTTGGTATTAAATGTCCTTTAGACATCAAACCGTAAGCCTAAAAATCACGAAATGACTTATAAAATCAAGGAATGATTTTTGGTCAATGGGGGAGGGAAAAATATGTTGACTTTTTCTAATAAGTTGAAAACTTAAATCGTCTTAGAAATGCGGTGCAGGTATAAGCTAAGGTTACGGCTGAGTAAAAACGCTTAAAACTGAAAATTCCAGTTTTTCACGGCCGAGGTTTATTTTGGTCATGTTTTTCTCAGTCATGATTTATTCTCAAATAAATCATGAGTGTGTCAAACATTTTTCTGATACGGGGAAAATTAACGCGACCGAATTTCGTTGTACGTAGAATTTCTGAATGACGTTTTACCCTAAAACGTGTAATTCCGTGTAATTCCTTAATAACTTTCACGAAAATGAGCTTATGAATGTCAAACTTTTAATTTGTCATGGAAATGATTTATCACTTCAGCCCAAGAAATAAAAATCAAGTTTCGGGAAAATTTTCGGGAAAAATGAATAGTAAAAGTGAATAGTGAAATTTTCCGGGAAAAGTAATTAACCTGAAAATGCGAATTGTTACAGTCTCCACCCCATATGAGAGCTCCGTCCCGGAGATCAATTGCGTTGGGAGTAGAAACTTTGTTGGTAAAAAGATGTAGGTATTTCTTACATATATGGTCCTCTCGTTTCCATGTGTATTCAGGACCACGTCGTGAGTTCCAACGAACTTGACAATTGGAATACGGCTTTGCTTGAGTTGTTTGACCTCTCGGTCCATGATTTCTACGGGTTCCTTAATAAATTGAAGATCGTCATTGAGTTGAATTTCATTGAGTGGAATCACTAGTGATTCATTCGACAAGCATTTCTTTAGGTTAGATACATGGAAAGTGGGGTGTACACTACTGAGTTCTAATGGAAGCTCAAGTTTGTACGCCACATGGCCAATCCTGGCTAGGATTTTGAATGGTCCGATGTATCTTGGGTATAGTTTCCCTCGTTTACCGAATCGTATCAAGCCTTTCCAAGGCGATACCTTTAGCATAACCCTATCTCCGATTTGGAATTCTAGGGGTCTGCGTCGTGTGTCGGCATAACTTTTATGTAGGAAAGGTATGGTAATAGTCGAATATCAAAGGAAATTGATATAGCAGTCGAATATTAATAGGAATTGAGATAGTAATTGAATATCAAATAGAACTTGATATAGTTGTCAAATATCAATAGCAATTGATATAGGAATCGAATAATGGATTAAGTGTTGAACATGTGGTTGGACCAAGTCCTGTTTGAATTGTACGGCTGCCCATGCATATGGCTATATGGCTTCGCAATGAGTTTGGTACGACTGCGCATGCGTATGGTTACATGGCCCCGTAATGAGTTTGGTACGACTGCACATGCATATGGTTACATGGCCTCGCAATGAGTTTGTTTGTTATTGCACTATCATTATGAAAACCAAAATGTAAACCTCGTACTAATGGAAATTGGGATAGTCGTTGCAATCATAGCCTAGTAGGTAATCTGTTGTTGTATCTAGTGTTTATTGACTTCATACTTATGTTATTTCGGATATAATTAAGCCCACTTGTTTATAATTCTTTATTTACATAGAGAGGCATCCCAAACAATGTAACTAAAGGAATATAAACGTATGGTTCGATGATTTATAGTTTCTTTATTTAAATGAAAAGGCATCCCAATCCATTCAAATAAGGACATTATAAATCATCCTACTCAAGAATTCCCGACACAACATTCATACTTAGCCGGTGAGTTACAAGGTAGTGTATTACGAGATGATACTGGTGTTCCAAAAGTACAAGATGAATATTCAATCTTGTAAAGCTGATGAGGGTGCTTGTGATGTAACTAAGGATGATTTGAGCTTTAAAAGTGCATCAAGATCTGTTAATGAGCTTGTGTTTGCCACGGTTGTGAGGGTAATGTTGTGATATGTTGATGAACAAAAGTGTGTAATGTATGCTTAACATTAATACTCTTAGGTATAGATGTTGAGTTTGTTTTAAAATCTTAAGAGATTTTAAAAGTTTATGATGGAATGGTATCCTTAGGACCTAAACAGGATAGTACTTCTACAGGATGAAGAGAATAATTGGTAACTATTCCAAGATAGTAGTTCGGATTATCTCATAAATGAAAATTTTCAAGAATGAAATTAGGTAACACAAATAAGGTGTTAAGATTTCGCTGAGTGGTAAGACATTATCGTGTCTCTAGATTGTTTTAATGTATTCTGGTGGTTTATCATGTTCATGTAGGAAATCAATCTAAACATAACCCTAGTACAACTATTCTCAGTATTTGAAAATTTTAAGTCGAATATAGTTAGTCAGACTATATTCCACTGTCCCAAGGTTAAATATAGGTGACTACTCTATATTTAGCCAAGGTTCGATAAAATTTTCAAATACCTAAATTAGGTATACTTTTGATATGTCCGTTGCTTTCGGGAAACTGTCCACTAAACAAAGGCAATGTCAAACCCTTCAATTGCAAGTCCCGGCCATACAAGACTTGTAACCCATGTTTTCACATTCCATCGCATAGAAGATAGTAAGGGTAGGTACGTATGGAAAGGAAGTTTTAAGTAGTTCTAAAATAGAACATACTTGGCCAGGATCACGAACTTTTAATAATGAAGGTTTCATAAGAAAACTTTGATGAATGTAGAGCTGAACTTTAGCTTTTGTAGGTAATGGATTTGTTTGTCCTTTAGAAATCTCATATTTCTTGTTTTGAAATCGATAGGTTGTGACGGGTTTTTGATATCATAAGAAATGATATTGATGATGTGATGGAATAATTCTAGAGACCATTGCGCAAAACACAATGTCTCGGAAGTAGGTTAGACCATTGTGCAATTCACAATGTCTGGGAAGTAGGTTAGACCATTGTGTGACTCAAAACATTTGAGAAATGGTTAAGACTATTGTATAATACAATGTCTTGGAAAATGAATGAGACCATTGTATCCCACAATGTCTTGGAAAATGAATGAGGCCATTGTATCTCACAATGTCTTGAAAATGAATGAGACCATTGTATCTCACAATGTCTTGGAAAATGAATGAGACCATTGTATCTCACAATGTCTTGGAAATGAATGAGACCATTGTATCTCACAATGTCTTGGAAAATGAATGAGACCATTGTATCTCACAATGTCTTGAAAATGAATGAGACCATTGTATCTCACAATGTCTTGGAAAATGAATGAGGCCATTGTATCTCACAATGTCTTGGAAATGAATGTTGGAGTAGGAACATGATTGGGAGAATGTAGTTGTGCCGAAATGCCATAGAATAGGCATACGCGGATATGTTTAGATAAAATGATTGAAAATAAACCAAGTTTATATATCAATATACTAATGCTTACGGGGAAATGCTCAAAATGGGTATATATGAATATACTAATATGTTTGTGCAACATAACATGCTTACTAAGTCCATAATCGTCTGGAGGATGGAAGACACGGAGAGCGGAAGGCTATAAAATGTTTTTGCTTGTACATGTGGTTATAGTTTAGGTCTCAATTAGACCCGTTTCTCTATAACCATGGCTCTGGTACCAATCTGTAACACCCCCAATTCATGGATGCAGCGGAATTCAAACTGGGTGTTACTCGACGGCACAATAGTCACAATAATAGAAAACGAACTCCAATTGAGTCGTTTTAAAAGATGTGTCATTCAAAATATATAAATATCAGAGATTATAAAATGAGGTCCCAATTGGTTCCATGTTTACAATATACATTAAATGAGTTTTTGAATGATAATAAAATTTATAGCCCTCTTGAGTATCCGTGCCATTCTGTGCCATCCTTGATCGTCATGAACCTGAAATACATGCTTGAGAGGTCAACACAAAGGTTGAGTGATATTCATAGAGTTTGTTTAATCGTTTGAACACAATATGTTGGTAGTGTGAGCTGTAGACTCACACTAATGTTTGGAAAACAAAACAGGTAGGCTACGTTATTATACGCCCGGAACATGTATTATACACTAAGCTTATGACACCATAACGTTAACGTGTACCAATATCGATCGGCAGATTTATCCCGGTAGGTACTTTGCTAACATACCTAAATCTCAAATATTATTTCATTTGTTTGAACTTAGTCAATACAAATGGGATTCGTCAATCCCAATAGGCCTATTAATAATATTCGCGCTCACTATTGCTAGTGACTAAATGGTTCATAATAAAGGATCTCGGTTTAGCAAGGTTGGTACTTAGTGATAATAAAACAATCAGGTAAGCATACAATTTAAAAACATTGTGCTCGGTTATAAATAGCATGTATTCCCCCCAAGGGTTTGTAAAACAATTAAGTAATCGAAAGTGGGGCTATGAACTCACCTTAAGTAAGATAGCAAGTAATGAATGTAACGGTTGAATCGTGAAGGTTCTATGAGCAACCTATAATAGAATGTCGCGACTTAGGATTGGAGTAAAGAATATGAAGTAGTGCCTATATATATATCTTGCATTTAGTCCATGATGTGGTATGATGTATATTGTAAGTCTTTGAAAGTAATGATTCATGAAACATGTATGTTTTGTATATCGTTTACTACCGTTCGGGCCGACATAATTCAGAAGTCATGTTAGTAAGCGTTCGAGGAGCCAGGACACTTTAACTCGTAAATCCACAACTCATCTCGACGGCTTACATAATGAACTCCTCACATGAGGCTCCCTACTATTGTAGTAGTTGATGAAATATATAGATATAAGTTTTGATCCGAAAGTTACATGTCCGACATTTGAATAAACTTAGGAAAGTTTATTTGTACATGAAGATTGTTATTAGGGGTAGTTTCATAAGTCTTGAATGACCATTTTCTCTTGTTATATCTCATGGTTCCTTTAGATGAAGTAGATCCAAATTGTATGTTCAAGTTATCGCCAACTTCTCTAGTTCATGTATTTGCCTTGGTAAGCTTGTATGGTCATTTCGTCATGGCCTAGCCATGACCTTTGGTCATTGTTCCATGGTCTTGAGACTCAACCTTGGCTCTAGCCATGGTTGTGTCTTGATTCTAGGTCATAAGACCCCTTTGGTCTTCATAAACCATAACTTATATGTAATGACTTTGGCTAAAAATGGGCTGTTTAGAATTTGAAGAAATTTATCACTCGGAAAGCGTTTTTAGGGCTCGAGCTTCTTTGTTCCTGAACGAAAACGTCGTTCCGGACAACTTTCGTGTTTTAACTTTTTGATGAATCGGACCAGAAGTGGGACTTTCAAAACCCAAATTTGATCAGAATGGTATTTGGCAGTTTTGCCGGAAATCTTTGGTAACTTCAAATGGGCGTAACTTTTGACTCGTATACTCGTTTTTGGTGGTTCAAGTTGCTACGGTTTCCTTGTTAAGTCCTATATTGTAATATGTAATGATAAAATATCATATTTTTACCATTTTGGTCGTGGTTTTCCAAGAAACTCACTAATTTGCTTGTTTTAGTAACTTGTTTCAATAATTCATTATAACAACATCTTTTACTCATCTTTATACATCATGGACATGATAACAAGACAATATATAGCACAAATAATATGTAAATAACATGAACATGATTATTTAACAAGAATCAAGTTAGGGTTTGCTTACAACTTTTGGCTTTCTACAAGAAAGGAAGTCAAGTATGGAACTAGGACACTAAACCTAAGCTTGTAAACCTTTTACCACAACTCTTGTAACCCTTGCTAGCCTTGATCTAACCCTTGTGAAAATCATTTAACTTCAGCCCTAGTAACCTTGTGTAGCTCCTAAATCAACCATGGAATCACCAAACAAACTTAAGATTCATGTAGAGAATAACTAAGCCTTGAACTTTGATATGTAACTTGTAGCTTAAAGATCAAAGGATCATGGAGCTATGATTTGTGTTGGCTCGTTTTTATGGATGAAAAGATGAAGAAGAAGGTGTTCTTGAGTGGCTATTTATAGTATGAGAAAGTTAGTTAACCATACATGGGTTAGATATTAACCATGGTTAAATTTAGGTGAAACTTTGTGCCCAAGTTAAGATGAATGGTCAAGATTGAATCACATGGTGACTAATCCCCCCCTAAGTCGGTTGGGGCTGTTTGGTGGCCAAGTTGGTGACTTTTGGATGATATCTAAGAGTTTAAGCTAAGTTTTGACTCCGTAAAATGCTAACCGTAAGCTGTTAAGCCACGAAACTTAAAACCGGGTATCGTAAAAATACGAAACTTGGGAGAATGGTTAAACATGTCATAATACTCCATAATAAAATATGAAATGAGTGGTTGGTTCCATTTGGGTGCTCAAACCCTGCTAAAACTGGAAACACGGGTCTAAAACGCGTAATACGCAAAACGTACGAATATTGCGTAAAATTGAGAAAAGTTAAATGTAACTTTTCTAATAGAATGATAATGACTTAAAATGACTTATAATGTCTAGACTGGGCTCAGTCTAGTGTCGGTTGGTATTAAATGTCCTTTAGACATCAAACCGTAAGCCTAAAAATCACGAAATGACTTATAAAATCAAGGAATGATTTTTGGTCAATGGAGGAGGGAAAAATATGTTGACTTTTTCTAATAAGTTGAAAACTTAAATCGTCTTAGAAATGCGGTGCAGGTATAAGCTAAGGTTACGGCTGAGTAAAAACGCTTAAAACTGAAAATTCCAGTTTTTCACGGCCGAGGTTTATTTTGGTCATGTTTTTCTCAGTCATGATTTATTCTCAAATAAATCATGAGTGTGTCAAACATTTTTCTGATACGGGGAAAATTAACGCGACCGAATTTCGTTGTACGTAGAATTTCTGAATGACGTTTTACCCTAAAACGTGTAATTCCATGTAATTCCTTAATAACTTTCACGAAAATGAGCTTATGAATGTCAAACTTTTAATTTGTCATGGAAATGATTTATCACTTCAGCCCAAGAAATAAAAATCAAGTTTCGGGAAAATTTTCGGGAAAAATGAATAGTAAAAGTGAATAGTGAAATTTTCCGGGAAAAGTAATTAACCTGAAAATGCGAATTGTTACAAACACCATAACAAATTGGATTAAGGATGATAGGCGTAACCAATCTTCCGAACAGGTTCCCGAGAAAGAGAAAGAAGAGGAAGATGAGTATGATACGCTTATTGGAGGATCAGTGGTCGAGAGGTTACTGGTACAGAAAGTGGCCACCAAGCAGGTAGCATGTGGGAATTTTGAAATACCAACGAGCATCGGGGACTTGAAACATCTTAGTGCTTTCGCCGACCAAGGATCGGAAGTAAATCTTATGCCCCTAACTATTTACATCCAACTGACGTCGAAAATGCCAGCACCTACTCGTGTTAGGCTATCTCTTGTTGGACACTCGTACGTATACCCCCTAGGAATCGCAGAAGATGTATTAGTTAATGTGGCAGGATTCATGTACCCCGTTGATTTTATGATCATTGATGATAAAGGGGATGGATGCATGCCAATAATCCTTGGGGCACCATTCCTCACCACCGCTAGGGCTGTCATTAAGTATGAAGATAGGAAGATTGAGCTTAAATCTGGAAAGAGAAAGATTAGTTTCCACATGACTCCGCGAAGTGGGCATGAGAATTTGAGTTGGAGAATGATTAAAAACCACATTGGCGCGACACCCATTCGTGTTCAGAATAAAATTCTTGCATGGGAGGCAAGAATCAAAAGCTATAAGAAAGCTAAGGATGAAAGAAGAAAAAGCAATAAGGTTCCGATTGAACTCAAACACACTCAACACGAAAGCAATCATACACCGTTTGAGGAAGGGAACTTAGTACTCTTGAGACACTTAGAAACAACAATACCACCCGATAAACCAAGTCCTTGGTGGTATGGGCCATTCACAATCGAAGGCTTGAGCCAAGATGGGGTAGCTAACTTGGGAAGCAAATTAGGTGGGAAGGTGATTGCGAGTATTGATAGATTGAGGCACTACCACCATAACAGTAATGATCGCAATTATATGGGGTACATCATTTCAAATGATGAGATCACGTAGTAACCCACAACTTTGAGTCTAGCTACAAGACTCGTAAATAAAGAAAAGCGCTTCTTGGGAGGCAACCCATGTTTTGTGATTTTTATTTGTTTGATTGTTATTTGCTTCCGTATGCATGCTTTGTTTTTATTGTTGGTTGATCATGCTTCTAAAATAAAACGTGAAAATACTTTACTATGTTGTTTAGCCTAGTCTTAACTTCAACCTAAAGGTATTTTTGCAAAAGATAAGTGTAAGGGGAAACCCCAAATATGTTTTTAAGAAACAAACCGATCATGATTCTCCACAATATTTAATGAACATGTATATTCGTATTTGTTAGAGTCAAATGCTTGTATTGAGTCATAATGAAGTTTTGCAGGATTTTCCAGGAAGTAGGACAAAGTTTTTCCAGAAATTTTCCGGAAACTTAACATAAGAATTTCTGCAGGTCCATTCTGACGGTGTCAGGATATTGCTCTTGACGGCGTCAGGAGTTAAAATCTGGAAATTTTACCGGTTTTGTTTTTCTAACGGAGTCTTATGGTTTTTGTGAATTATTAAGTTTTATAATCTCCAGGAAATCTGCAAACTTCATTCCACAAGCATTATATCTTACTTTGTTTTCTAGGATTTAGTAACTTATATAGGATGCCGCCGATTTTACGCGAGGTTGCCTTGTCTATTGTTGTCAGGATTTACAGGTTATTTGTGACAAGAGGATGATTTATATTCTGGAAGGGAAGCTTTGATTGTTCGTTTTCTTGGAGGAAGATTTAACCTGGCCAACCTATAATCCATACCGAGCGAATCAGGGGAGTATTTGATTTCATTCTCTTTACTTTTTAACTTTTACATTCTTTACTTGAACATTGGGGACAATGTTCATATTAAGTGTAAGGGGAGGGTAAAAAGATGATACCTTACATATGCACTTTCGCTTGAGTTTGTTTTGTTTGATGGTAGATGTGTAATAAAACTACGAGAAATACTTGTTAGTGTAATTTTAGCGCCAAATTTAAATTTTTTTACAACATTTAGGAGTGAAACTTTAGCCATAGCAAGCGTCTCATGGATAGGAGATTGTATGACTAGCACATAACCGTATATTCAGAAAAATTTTCCACCCAAAAATGTGAGGTTCGCCTTTAGATTTGATAGGAAAAGCATTTACTATTAGTGCTTATGAGTGTACCGGTAGCATTTAGATTCTAGAACTTGCGTTAGTGATGCATCCCGAGACCGCTAGTGAGACTACATTCGTGTGGTAGGATTTACTACATGATAAGAGGCATTAGGATCACCCTTGTGTTAAACCCGTATTATAATTACTTGACCATTTAAGTCATATTACTTGACTAGTTAAGTCAACTAATTTTTCCCACACCCTTAGCGTTGTACTCATTTTTAGTACACGATACCCCTAGTACACCCCTCCGAGCCTATCTTTTCGTTTCTAACTTTAAGCATTTTACTTAAAGGAAGAATTTGTTACACCCCACTTAAATGTACAACCAAATCGCCTTAGCCTTCCGTGTATGCGCTCATTTTTAGTGCATTATTGTTATTTGTTAAACCCTAAGTTAACTTTCTAATTGATTACATGGTTGCTAAGTCGAGTCATATCCTTGTACATATTGTTTTGGGACGATTGGGACTCATGGGTAAGTACTTATTTTATGGAGTAATGGGGAAGAACATAATATTATTACCCCCATATGAACATTAATCTTAAAAGTGCTCCAAGTGTTTTGATTTTCTTAATTCGAGTCATTAGAATAGTTTAATGTAAAGTATGTAAAGATTCAAGTGTAAGGGGATTGCTCAAACCCCTATGATGTATTATTTTGGATGGTAGGGTAAGAGTGTATGCAAAAAATAAAATAAAATAAAAAAAATAAAAAAAAAAATCGAAAAATCAAGAAAAAGAAAAAAAAAAAAAAAAGAGAAAAAAACATACGGACTACCATCCCGTTTTCATTCTATGTTCATTTTATGTTTTTGTTATTTTTCATTTATTAGCTTAAGTCGAGTCTAGTCTTGGCTTAGCAACGCCATCTTGTACATGTAATTAACCAAGATTGTTAACTCGCCACCAGTAAAATTTCCTTTATCCAACAAAACCGTGTAATTCATATCCCTACACCTAACGTTATAACCCTTTAAAAGACCTCTTTGATAGTTTATCCTAGGTGCTTACGCCATGTGGTGGAGGTTTGATCCTTTCCCAAGCCTATGGTAATCTATTTTGCTATGACAGGTAGTGAGAGATATCTTCCATTTCCATAATGTTATATTACTTTATTACACCCGAGAGATGTGAGTATTTAAACACTATTTGTGAGGTGCTTGTGTATGACCTCCGTGCTTGTCTATTGGTCTTTAGTGGAACGATTATTTGTTGTAATTACTTTTATATTAGTGTTAAATGACCCCTAACTTGTCTTTTGAGTAGAATAAAAGCTCATTTGCTTGAGGACAAGCAAATCTCAAGTGTAAGGGTATATGATGAGGCGAAAAATGATCCGTTTTTAGGGGGTCATTTAAGCCCGAATCCGACTTTATTTGATCAAATATTGCCCTAAATCGTTCCTTTTGTGATTTTAGGTGTTTGGAGAGTGAATTCTGGAAAAGAAGCCATTTTGGACGTTTTTGGAGCATAAAAGTGAAGAAAACGGCAAAGTACCAAATTTCCATGCTGAAGATACAAGGTGACGGCGTCAAGAGTAATATCTTGACGGCGTCAGACATGAAGATTAAAATACCGAAGGTGGTGACGGCGTCAAAGTGGAAAGAATAAAATACCGTGGTCGGTGACGGCGTCACATAGGCCGTCATAAGTGGATCAAGGCCGTCCGAGGAAGTATATGGCGGCGAGGTGACGGCGTCACAAGTAACTCTTGACGCCGTCAGCCTGTTTTTCCTATATATAGTTTTCTAGTTTTTTCATTAAAAAAAGAGAGAAGTTTTGGTGAAACCCTAAAGACGATTTTGGTGCCTCTTTTACAGGTTTTTCAAGGGTTCCAAACCCTTGAGACCTTGCATTGTAATTGAGATAAGTGTACTTTCAATTCAATCAATATGTCTATGTGTTGGTTGTTTATATCTTGTTCTTGTCTCAATTCCATTATGCTAGGCTAGATCTCTTTTGTGTTTGCTTAGATCTAATGAAACCTAGATGTTGATTATCTGTTGATTACTTGTCTATTCTTGTTTTGAATGAATGATTTATATGTTAGGCTTAAGAAAACTGGCAGATCTCCAAATGGTAACATGCTTGAACGTCTTAAGAAACATGAACCGAGGCGTACTAGGTCTTTATTGGTTGTATTTAATGCATGAGCCACTGTTTACAATCCCTATAGTTGTGCTGGGTCATGGTGTAGGAGGAGATAAGAGCTCATAGAGTTGGGGAGTTATGTATGCCACCCCACGAATGGTATTAAGGAATACAATCCGTCATTCATACAAGTGTAACAAGTAATTAACATGTAAAAGATATCTAGGGAGTAATGAAGTCTAAGTAAACACAATTTCTCCAACCACTGCTCACAACTTTAGTATAATTAGTTTATTTTCATTTTTATTATTTTATTTTGATTGCATCATAGCTTTGGGTTAGTTGAATAGCAACTAATTCCGCCCACTCCTTCAAAAACCGAGATTTTAATTGCTTTCTAAAAAATATAAAAACACAAAAAATAATCATCCCTCACCTCTAGAACTATTAATTAGGTTTTCTAACCCTAGCGACACTATTCCTAACCCTACAACGATCAGGTACACTGCCTGGTGGGGGTTGTAAGCTTCTCGAGATCCCTCGAGAGGTAAAGCAAGGTGCGATTCCCACGCATCAGCAGTTACAAGTCCGACATTGTCTTGATGTAATGCATATCGAATAAAACGTTTGTGAAAGTTTAATTAGCTTATTGCTAAACATCAAAGGAAAAACAAAAGACGGGGTTAATGTTCGAAATGACATAGTAGAGATGGGGATTAGAGATGAGCTTGCTCCACAAGAGATTGGTAATAAAAGAACGTATTTGTCGGCCGCTTATTATACCTTGTCGAAGGCTGAAAAAATTAAATTTTGTCAATGCTTGCATGATGTTAAAGTTCTATCCGGTTATTCTGCTAACATTGAGAAGTTGGTGTCAATGAAAGACCTAAAGTTGATTGTATGAAGTCCCACGATTGTCATGTTTTAATAACACAAATGATTCCAATCGCAATTCGTGGGATATTTCCAACTCGAGTCCGACACACAATCACAAAGCTCTGTTTGTTTTTTAACATGATTCATTCGAAATTTATTGACCCACAAAAGTTGGATGAATGGCAACGTGATATTATTTTTACTCTTTGCCAACTAGAGATGTACTTTCCCCAAAATCATACTCTCACAAAAAAATTCCCTAGACATTTCCCCCAAAGTTTTACAGCAGATCCACTCTTCAGGTATATCATATATTTCATTTCACTCATTCATTAATTACTTTGATTTGCATATCGTTCATTTCACTCATTCATTAATTACATTAATTACTTGGTCATCAAATAAATGAAATTGAATGTAAATGAACCTTAACGTGCTATGTTAATAAAGGATTATTTAAAGTTTCGATTAGTTCGTGTTATTATCGCAATGTTATATTCACTTGTTATACTTCTAGCATAACACATGTTATACTTCTAGCAGAACGTTAATTATTAGTGACTTCAATGAAAATGTGACTGAATTGACTCCGATTTGTTTCGTTTTGTGCTTAAGTTTTGTTGAAACACTAGTACAAAAAATAGATTTCGTCACACATGTTGTTTTTCGAACGGTCACACAGTAACTTTTTTATGTGACTAAATGTACCAGAATAAAATAAACAACCACACTTGATCCGACTTGTGTACCATTTCGTGTTTCCAACTGAGGCTATAGTCACACATTCGAATATTTTTGTGACTATTGGTATCTTTGTAGTCACATATAATTTGGGACGTGTGACGGATACAAATAAGTTTGAAACATTAGTCACACTATATATATATGTGTGTGTGACAAATATATGTCACACAATTGAACAGTGTGACCAAAATCCATATATGGTCACATGAAGTAATTGTGTATAAGGCTAAATCATATAATCAAGTTTGTCACACATTATTTAAAAGTGACTAAATCATATATACATGTACAACACTTAGTTTTTTCCATAATAAAATTTCTCTCTTCTCAACTTTTCACAAGCCCCACCTAAATTTTTCCCCAAAATCAAATTTCCCTCGTTCCCAAATACTCAAATTTTCATTAACCATCCTAAATATCCCTCAACTTTTCACATAGATGTGGTCTTTTTTCACATCCCCGCCTAAATTTTTCCCCAAATTCAATTTCACCCTCTACCCATCTTCTTATCTTTTCTTTTTTCTCAGATCTCATATATTTTTTCACATCTCACATATATTAATCTATCTCACACCTCTCCACCGGCACCCTTACCACCTCACACACCGCCTCCCGACTGACCACCACCTCCACAGCCGCCTCACGTGTCGTTTCACGCCACCAAGAACAAGAAAGGTGATGTTAGGGTCGTAATAAACTCATCCAAACACCATACATTGAAGAGTTTGATGGAGATGGTGATGGGCGAGGTGGTGGTGAGTGTAGATTGGTGGTTTCCATATGGATGGCCTTTCACTTTTGGCTGTTTCGCCATTATTGGGGGTTCTTTGAAACAGGTTGTATACTCTTGTTTGATTGAATTAACATTTGGTATTGGGATGGGTAGTGTTATCAAGATGCTACTGTTTTTAACCTTCATTAGATCTATGTTTTTTGTCCTAATTGCTTAATGACTCTTTAGAATTGGGTCTTTGTGAGAAATGAGTATAATCTAAGAATGCGTTAGGATGTCTTAGCGTTTTTTCATTAATTGGCTTTGTGGATTTGAGCAAGGATGATATTTAGGGCGTGTTTGTGTTGGCTTATCCACGGTTTAATGATTTATTTGCTGCTGGTGGTGGCAGGTGTGATTTATACATCATTGCAAATGATAAGAAGGAGAAAATCGCTTCCGGTTTGCTCAGCCCTTTTATCGCACATTTGAAGGCAGCTCAAGATCAGATTGCGCAAGGCGGCTATTTCGTATTTCTCACACCACCAGCTGACGCCAATGCAGCTTGGTTTACTAAGTCCACCGTCCAAAGGTTTCTTTTCTTTCTCATGAAATCCTGTTGATGGTATTGAATAAGTAGGAACACTGATATGTTTGTTGTTTATAGCTTTGTTCGCTTCGTGAGCACTCCCGAGATTCTGGAACGTGTCTACACCATAGAATCTGAAATTCTACAGATAGAAGAAGCAATTTCCATTCAAGGAAACAATGAGATTTTGGTGAATATTACATATTGCAATTTATCATCTGTTACGTTATTGTTTTATTTTTTTAACTCAAGTGTTCACCATTGCAGCAGATAGAAGACCAACAGGTAAAGCCTGTGGCAAGCACTGAAGGTAATTGTGCAGGAAACAAACATGCATGTGATGCTGATGAGGGCAAGGCAATTGTCCTTTACAAGGTAACAAGCCACCGTGTTTTCTTATCGTCCCGTGTGTGTGTTTCATCTTTTCTTATTAGTCTTCTTTTTTTTGGCAGCCTGGTGTTCAGGAGACTAACAGTTCCGGTGCTAAGGAGGGAAATTCAAAGTATTGATGCTTCCTTTCATATGTCCAACTTTCCCTAATATGTTATAAGTTGAATTTTTAAGTGTGAAAACCCAACAATTTCCCGAACTTTTAAATATAATCTTCACATTTCTAAAGGTGTAACAATAATGCCTAATGTGGTTGGAGTCATTTGTAACAGACTGGAAACTAAAATACTTGTGCATTATTTGAGGCATCAGATGCATAAAGGCCATTTGAATCTTTCATTTCGAATAAGATATTAGAGCAGATTAAACACAGGACACTAGGTTTTTTATCTTGTTAGGAGGGATGGAACCTTTTTCAGTCTCAAACTAATAACATATCATTTGCATAACTACTTTATTCAAGTTTGACGTAGCCATCTGCTTATTCTTGTATTCCACTGAATGACGTATTAGAAAACTTATAAACATATTCATTTGTATATGCGGAGTCCAGCTTTTAAATGTTCTTGAGAGTTGAGACGCGCAAAACAGTCCTAAAGAAAGAACAAGGCATGGCTTTTGCACGTGCTGTGGCTGCTAGATTTGAAGTTGACCATGTGTCAAATTTGTTATCATTTGCTGAATGCTTTGGTGCGTCACGGCTAATGTAAGCAGCTATCTTTGCATAACTCTCTTGCATTGATGTTTATGTATATAACTCTTTTGCATTGATGTTTTGGCTTATAAGCTTATCAAGTTGAGCTTATGGTTTTAAATAAGCTAAGTTCAACTTGATAAGTTCACAAGCCAAAGATGACTCTTCACTCATTTGACCTGCATTCACGGTGGTCAGGTACATGGTGATTATTTTTTTTTTTTTGAAAGGCATGGTGATTATTATTTTCACTTGTTAGAAACAATTGGCATTGTTTTTAGTGCAATAACGGGATTTCTTATCTGAACAAACGTTTGGAACAACAAAAACTTTAAAATCATTTGAATAACCAGAGCATGAGGAGCTGCATTTTATAATGGGTCAAGATGGGAAACTTTGGGATGGGTCGTGTTTGGATTGATACAAAAAATACACTTTGGAACTGTTCACTTTTGCAGCGTTTTATACTCGTTACAGATAAAATTTAACCCGAATCAACCTGTTAGTTACTAATGAGGGTGAAATTGCCGTATCCAGTATATGATTAGAATTTTTAATTATTATTTTGTTGAAACTGACTTACAGGCTCATTCAGGACCAAGAAGTTTTTTTGGAGTAGAGGATTTTCTCGATGATGACAACAGTCGTCCTTATACTTAACAAAAGGAAAAGAAGTCGAAGAATCCAAACAAACACATATCAAAGCAGAACTTCAATCCCGGTAAGATATTCCTGCTTGTTTGGCAATCAGAAGGATACTGTCTCAACGAGCTGGAGAAGCCGATGTATACACGGATTCTTATACACCTAGAGAAAGGGATAAATTTGAGCAGTTCTGCATCAGGTATTATTTCTTTTTAGTAAATAGTATGTTTAACTACCACCAGAAATGTTCATTCATCCATGGCTTTTGTTTTTTTAAACAGACTTTGATTTGTTTTCTCAAAAATGAAAAAATATCAGAACCAGTCTAAGACATGTTTACACTCCATGCTTTGTTTGAAATGTTAGAATTTGGCAGTCACATATATTTGGATGGCTACACCTTTTATCACGTGGTCTACTATATGATACTTATTGAAGCCGGATAACATATGCTCATTTCTATTTGTTTTCGTAATTCTCGACAGGAATTTTACTCTGTTACAAAGGCAGGCATGCAATCTCGTATGGTCAAAGAATGTGAATGAACTCGTGAGCACCCATGGATATTCTCAAAACCAGATTATTGTTTGGAGATACCCTACTATGTACAAAAGTTACTACTACTCAGATTGACTACTTGAAGTTAATATTGCTAGTATATTAGTTACAACTGCTACTTATAAGTTAGTACTGTTGAGTTATATACATTCCAGATTTATTGTATTTGAATTTGATTTGATATATATTTGAATTTGTTTTGATATATATTGATTTTTTAAATGTGACTAAAAGATGCATACAGTCACACTTAACACGTTTGGTCACTCTTTGCTTAATTCGTTGTGTGACTAAATATTACAAAAGGCTACACAAAAAAAATCATGTGGCAATTGGATGATCAATAGTCACAAAAAAAATATACATTTCTTCACCTTAAACATCATATTGTCACACTTATTAACATTTTGTCACTTTTTGCTTAATTGTGTGTGACTAAATACCAAAAACAAACATGCTTTGTGTGACTAAATATTACAAAAGGCCACACAAACTAAAAATTCATGTGACCATTGGATGAACAATAGTCACACAAAATACACATTTCTTTATTTTAAACAGCATATGGTCACACTTATTAACACTTTCAGCCACTTTTTGCTTAATTATATGTGACTAACTCCAAAAAAACAACACCTGTTGTGTGACTAAATCATCACAAACGTCACATTTATTATATATTCATATGGCCATAGGACGGAAATAGTCACACAAAATACACATTTACTTGAATAAATCATCTCAAATGTCACATACATTATATATTTATGTGGCCAAAGGACGAACAATAGTTACTCTAAAAAAACATTCGTGTGACTATAAAGTGTTTACGGTCACACATACTCGTTAATCCAACAAAACTTATGCATAATTTGTCACACATATTCGGGTTTTGGTCACTCTTTTTCAATGACAATGGTCACGAACTCAACAATGTCACCATATGCCACCTACGGTGGCGCCACTTATGGTGACACACAACGAAAAAAACGTGTGTGACTATATGCATATCGTCACACATTTCTGGCGTGACCAATACCATTTTTTGTACTAGTGAAACATTTGGATGTCCGTATATCATGTTATTATAAGTTATATTTGTAACAGAATGGTATTTAGGCGATGTCACTACTACAAAAAGTGAGTTTGTGCACGGTTTTTTTTCCACGGTTTGAAAAGAGTGGACTTTTAATTTGTCATTCTACACGCAAATGAGTGTGCATAAATATAACCACCATTATGTGTGTGCACATTACTATAGTTGACGCTTAAAAGCGTGTACATACTAAAAAAAATTTTACACTACAATATGCGTGAATATGTAATACCTTGGCCACCAAAAAGAGCGTGGACAAAAAATTTTAAATAAAAATAAAAGAAAAAAAATCGACCATAAAAAGCGTGTAGTTTTTTTATATACGTATCATTCTCCAATCACCAATTTATATCCTCCTCCAAATTCGATTACTGTGACCACTCTCAAATTTTCACCACAATTTAACCAATTTATATCCCTCGTCTCACCATGTTACCACTTTCAAATTTCCCCAAATCACTAATTCGATTTCTGTATAAATGTGTCCCCAAATATGAACCCTAATCATTCAAATCAGTGAATATCATTTGCAGCGATTCTATTAATCGAGTTGTTGCAACGATTCGGTAGTTGCAGCAGAAGCTAGGGTTTCAGTTTCAAATAGTCAGTTGCAGCAGAAGCTAGGGTTAAATCAGGTCCAGAAGCTAGGGTTTCAGTTGTTAAATCAGGTCCAAAAGCAGTTGCAGTAGTTAAGGCGGTCCAAAAGCAGTTGCAGCGATTCGGTATAAACTATGACTGTTTATTTTGATGAATGTGAAATTTATGAATAATGTGAAATAATTTATGTGAAATATCTGAATAATGTGAAATTATTGATGAATGTGAAATTTTGAAATTTTGCGGCAGCTAAGGTATAAACGAGTTATTGATGAATGTGATATTTTGAATGTGAAATTTGACTGTTGTAAGCGAGTTATTGATGAATGTGAAATTTTGAAGTCTGTTGTTGAAATTCTGCGGCAGCTAATTCTTATTTTAAGTTTTGAATAGCTAGTATTGAGTGTTTGAACATTTTTTTGAATAGTTTAGGCACTCTTTTATGTCCGCTTCAGATTGGTTCATGTAACCTATTGTTGTTTCTGATAGCTGTTAATTGTAGTAAGTTTAGAAGTTAGTAGCGAATTCCATGTTAGTATTGAAATTTGATACAATTGTGGCGTTTTTAAAAAAAAAAGGCTAACGATCTTGAAGCCGCCGTTAAAAAAAAAAGGCTAACGATCTTGAGCTAAACGGGCATACAAACAACGTCGACCGGTCATTGAGGTGTCGTTGTAAGTGTATGTTCGCTCATCTATGTGTTTTGACTATGTATAAGTGACGTGTACAAGTGACGATATGTAGAGTAGAACCATAAAGTGCACAACACTTGAAGTTAGAGCAACTGACATACAATATGCTTTTGCACCTTCTATTGCAGTAAGCAAATAATTAACGCATCACTATTTTTGCTGCTAGATGATATTAATTTAATGGCTAAATGAATTTTATTTTATACTTGGAACAGGTTTGTACAGATCCTAGATGGGGTCGTTGTTAAGAAAGCTAAAGTGAAGATACCAAAATCTTTAGATTAATGACTGAGATCATACCAGGTTTACAAGGGGAAACCACTGATGGTTCAGAATAGGGTGCTCCTTATATCAATGGTCAGTAAAGTTAAATTAGGACCTTTGTTCCATACAAGTGACATAAAGAAATTAAGACGAAATTAGTATTTTATTTATTTCAGGGATTTTCATAGCAGATTGGCAAGGGATTGACAGGATCATCACTCCTCCACATGATATTTTCAGTCCTGCATAGCGTAGTTTTAAATTGCTAATTCACCCAAATCGGCTGATAAGGTTAGCTCTTATATAATCATCTGTATGTAATCTCAATAATGGAGACTGAATCTCATTCCTTTCCCGAATCTTATAGATGGTTAATGGTTCATGCTTACGTTATGGAAGCCTTGTGAGGTCCCTTATAGCTATGATGCGCTACTACTGATGCTGTTATGATCGTCACAGGTCAAAACTTCTTGTTAATTATGTTTTAAGTTTGTAGGAAATATATGCGAATACTATAATCTCATTAACCAGTTGAGATGTATCAGTACTTGAATTGTACCAAAATAGTTATTGATTACGATTGCATCATTATTTACGATACACATGTTAAGGTTCTCTTGCCACTAGAATCAGTTGCAGAGCGATACAGTGTAACTTGAAGCTGATGTTAGGACTTAGGATTATAGTCTTGTTAGGACTTAGGATTAGAAGCCATTTATAGAAGTTTCTACAGCCTAGGAAGTAAAGTTTCTGCCTTTTGCTCCCCTGTGAACTACAAAATATAACTTGAAGCTGTATGGTGACGATAGTGAGTGTTCTAAGCAAATGAAGTTGCATTGTATATCGTTCATGTTAAGACGTGTAAAACTATCTCTTTGATAATCTTTTTTCTCTTTCCAGTGTATAGAGGATCATCGGTGCTCTGATGGCTAGCTGTTACACCACAATCTACTATCTAGCATACCCGATTATTACTACTACCGGTAACTACATCTTTCTTATACATCTCATTTTTGTTTGTTATAATTGTTATCTAGTGATGTTGTCATGCCAAACCCAACCTCTATCTCACACGATTCTTGATTGTTTTTGCAAATAAATACTTTGATGCGATAGATGGTTAACTCTTGAAGGTTAATCTTGTTTCTCAAAGATCGATCAATGCTATAACCAACGATAAATTTCATTGCATAAAGGTGCATCTACGCTTTCTTCTTTCTAATTTTTATTTTTTATGGTTACAGGATTGAAATTGAAACCCGGAAAGACATGGATGCTGTTACCCCATCAAGCATGTGATGTATTTGCAGATCTATCATAAGTGTGTTTTAAGTGAAAATAATTAGGATGATTCCTAGCAAGATCCATAGCAAAAACTGTAGTATCTCATTTTAGCTCAGTGTTTACATCAAGGGAAGTAAATTTAGCTCTCAGTGTTTACTTGTCTTCAGCTTGTATTATGAGTAGTTTATATATATTTTGTCTCTGTTGATTTATGTATATATTTGTTTTAGAAATTAAAGATCCATATCAATATTGAGTTGTAGTTTATAGGTGTTTTTTCTGTGTTGATTTGTCCACGCTTGTAGAAGTGTACCTTAATTTACAAAAAAGTTTATGCTTTCTACACGCTTTTTAGTGTGGGGAAATTTTCTACACGCTTTTTAGTGTGAATACTTGTACAATTTTTTACACGCTTTTTAGTGTGTACTTTCTCATTTTGTTCACGCTAATTTGTGTTCTTTTTTTTGTGACGCCCATATTTGACACGCAACAATTAAGCGTGTACTCCATATTTGTACACACTTTAAATTGTGTATATTTGTCCCAATAAATGTGTAAAATTAACCCATTTGTTGTAGTGGTGTTAATCTAACATGATTTGAATGAAAATGCGTTTGAATTGACTTCGGATTCGTTTTGCTCTCGTTTTTAGTTAAGCTAAGATGTTCCTACTTCATCTAGTATATGTTAGTTAAGCCAATATGCTCGTATCCTAATTATGTTATTTATAAGTGATTTGAATGAAAATGTGACTAAATTGGCTCCGATTCGTTTCGGGTTAGTTCTCGGTTAACTTGCTACTTATTTTAGTTAAATACATCCAAAAAGAGGTATATATCATTTAAATGTCAATTTGTCAATTTATTATAACTGAATTTAGTTTACGAAGTCTGTTAGTTAAGATGTTCATATTTGTAAGTGATTTTGTATATCATGTTATTAAGTTATTTAAAAGTGATGTGAATGGAAATGTGATTGATTTGTTTCGTTTTAGTTTTAGATTCATCAAGTATGTTGATTAAGCTAAGATGTTCGTATATCATGTTGTTTGTAACAGAATTTTGTTCGTTAGGATTTGAATTAAGAGGAGACTTGGGAGTGTGGATTTTATGTCATGAAGTGGTGCTTGACTTCGTGCTGAAATATCAACATGACGACTTCCCGAATACAGTAAGTACTTGCTAAATGTATTCGAATATATATTTTTTACACCGGATGCTAATTTGTAATATAGCAATTTTTATTTGTTTATTATTGTACATATAGCTCCCTTGGGGTGAAGAGAGGTCGTTCAGTATGGGTGAGATAGATTCAGTTGTCAATGCGTGGTTTTCATTGTGGCGCGATGGATGAGGTATGTTATATACATGTATAGACAGAAATGGTACATTAATGACATAATAGGGGAATTTGTTGCTAGTGTTTTGTTACTGTTTGTGGAATAGGTATAAGTTATACCAGTATAAGCCCGACAGCTAGCCATATCCCAGTAGGTGTTATAAATTGTAGCAACACCAGAACTAGATGATGCGATGATTCTCATAGTCATTCCTCTCCTCTAAACACAAATTTTTCTAGTAATCGCAAGAGAGCAAAAATGGCCTTATAATCTCAGGGCATAAGTTCATGTTAATAAAGAGTAAACAAGTACAACAAACTAGATTAAGATTAAATTACAAGAATCAAGATCCAAAAGAATAAACAGTACATAGGGTTATTGTAACACAAACGGAAACAGAAAGAAAATCATCCCACAGTTTCAAAAGTTGTTCACACCGGCTTCGTCAGATTTTTTTTATTATTATTTTTTTCATTTTGTTTGTGCTGTAACAATTCGCATTTTCAGGTTAATTACTATTCCCGGAAAATTTCACTATTCACTTTTACTATTCATTTTCCCGAAATTTTCCCGAAGGTTGATTTTTATTTCATATTCTCGAGTGATAAATCATTTCCATGGCAAATTAAATGTTTGACATTCGTCAGATCATTTTCGTGAAAGTTATTAAGGAATTACACGTTTTAGGGTAAAACGTCATTCAAAAATTATACGCACAACGAAACTCGACTGCGTTAAGTGACCCCGCATCAGAAAAATGTTTGACACACTCATGATTTATTTGAGAATAAATCATGACTGTGAAAAACATGACCAAAATAAGCCTCGGCCGTGAAAAACTGGAATTTTCAGTTTTTAAGCATTTTTACTCAGCCGTAACCTTAGCCTATACCTGCACCGCGTTTCTAAGACGATTTGAGTTTTCAACTTATTAGAAAAAGTCAACATATTTTTCCCTCCTCCATTGACCAAAAATCATTCCTTGATTTTATAAGTCATTCCTTGATTTTTAGGCTTACGGTTTGATGTCTAAAAGACATTTAATACCAACCGGCACTAGACTGAGCCCAGTCTAGACATTATAAGTCATTTTAAATCATTTTTATCCTATTAGAAAAGTAACATTTTACTTTTCTCAATTTTACGAAATATTCGTACGTTTTACGTATTACGCGTTTTAGACCCGTGTTTCCAGTTTTAGCAGGGTTTTACCACCCCAATGGAACCTACCACTCATTTTATATTTTATTATGGAGTATTTTGACAAGTTTAACTATTCTTCCAAGTTTCGTATTTTTACGATACCCGGTTTTACGTTTCGTGGCTTAACCATTTACGGTTAGCATTTTACGGAGCCAAAACTAACTCAATAACTTGGATAATATCATCAAAAAGCCAACCCTTCCTCCCCAAGTATATGAACCGACTTAGGGGGAGGGATTCAGCCCATAGGTGGCTTGATCCCATGCTTTAAGCCTTAAGATGTGAACATGTGTTATACTTGGTGACCAAGTGTTGACAAGTCAATACATGTAACCTCCTCAAGCTCATATTTAAGCCTCCCCTCCCCTCCTATTTCGTTCACAATCACACACATAAACACCATAACACTTAGCTAATTCTCTTTCAAGTTCCATCCAAGAAATCAAGTGCAATATCCATACATAAACCCTAGTTTAGTTTTGATTCATCAAAACTACTTCAAAACCTTATATACTTTGGTGATTTCTCTTGAGTTTGAATCCACTCAAGTCACCTCAACTTTCATCATCTCCCTTTCAAGAATACAAGTGTAGAAAGGTTGCTTGAAGTGAAGTAGGGTGAAGAGAAGTAGTCAATCAAAGTCCATTTCCTTACTTGCTACTTTCCTTTCATCTTTGAAAGCCTAAAGTTGTAAGCCTAAACCTAACATGCTTCTTGTTTATTAATCATGTTCATATCATTTACATGTTATTCTTGCTATATTATGTCTTGTATTCATGTCCATGATGTATAAAAATGAGTAAAAGATGTTGTTATAATTGATTGTTAAGATAAGTTACTAAAACAAGTAAACTAGTGACTTTCTTGGTATAACCTGATCAAAATGGAAAAATTATGATATTGGATTATTACATATTACATTAGAGGACTTAACAAGGAAACCATAGCAATTTGAACCACCTAAAAAGAGTAAACGAGTCAAAAGTTATGGCGATTTGAAGTTACCAAAGATTTCCGGCAAAACTGCCTAAACCATACTGTTTTGCATTCTGAGTTTTTGAAAGTCACCCTTCTGGTCCGATTCATCAAAAAGTTAAAACGCGAAACTTGTCCGGAACGCCGTTTTCGTTCAGGAGCCAAGAAGCTCGAGCCCTAAAAACGCTTTCCGATTGATAAAATTCTTCAAATTCTAAACAGCCCATTTCTAGGCGAAAGTCACTAGATTATGGTTATACTTTAAAAGGAACAAGAGGTCTTATGACCTATAACCAAGACCACAACCATGGCTAGAGACAAGGTTGTGTCTCATGACCTTGGAACAAGGACCAAAGGTCATGGCTAGGCCATGACGAAATGACCATGTAAGTTTACTTAGGCGAAAACATGAAACAAGGAATTGGCGATAACTTGAACAAGCAATTTGGATCTACTTCACTTAAAGGAACCATGAGATATTACAAAGAAAAATGGTCATACAAGACTTATGAAACTTCCCCTAATAACAATCTTCATGTAAAAATAAACTTTCCTAAGTTTATTCAAATATCGGACATGTAACTTTTCGGATCAAAACTTATATTTATATATTTTATCAACTACTACAATAGTAGGGAGCCTCATGTGAGGAGTTCATTATGTAAGCCGTCGAGATGAGTTGTGGATTTATGAGTTAAAGTGTCCTGGCTCCTCGAACGCTTACTAACATGACTTCTGAATTATGTCGGCCCGAACGGTAGTAAACGATATATAAAACATACATGTTTCATGAATCATTTCTTTTCAAAGACTTACACTATACATCATACCACATCATGGACTAATTACAAGACATACTTATATTGGCATGTTTATGTTTCCTTAGACATTATTCCAAACCTAAGTTACAACAATTATTCTAGGTTGCTCATAGAAGTTCTTACGACATATCCATCATTCTCATTATACATCATCCAACTCAAGGTGAGTTCATAGCCCCACTTTCTATTACTTAATTGTTTTACAAACCCTTGGGGGAAATACATGCTATTATTTTTCGACCAAACACAATGCTTTTAAATTGTATGCTTGCCTGATTGTTTTATTATCACTAAGTACTAGCCTTGCTAAACCGAGATCCCTTATTATGAACCATTTAATCACTAGCAATAGTGAGCGCGAATATTGTAAATAGGCCTATTGGGATTGACGAATCCCATTTGTAGTGAATACGTTCATACAAATGCATTAATATTTGAGACCTGGGTATGACAGCAACATACCTACCGGGATAAAACCACCGATCGATATTGGTACCGTTAATGTTTTGGTGTCATAAGCTTAGTGAATTAATAACTGTACCGGGCGTATAACAACGTAGCCTACCTGTTTTGTTTTCCAAACATTGGTGTGAGTCTATAGCTCACACTACCAACATATTGTGTTCAAACATTAAACAAACTCTATGAATATCACTCAACCTTTGTGTTGACCTCTCAAGCATGTATTTCAGGTTCATGACGATCAAGGATGGCACGGAAGGGCACGGATACTCAAGAGGGCTATAAATTTTATTATCATTCAAAAACTCATTTAATGTAAATTGTAAACATGGAACCATTTGGGACCTCATTTTGTAATCTCTGATATTTATACAATTTGAATGATAAATCTTTTAAAACGACTCAATTGGAGTTCGTTTTCTATTATTATGACTATTGTGCCGTCGAGTAACACCCAGTTCGAATTCCGCTGCATCCATGAATTGGGGGTGTTACAGATTGGTATCAGAGCCATGGTTATAGAGAAACGGGTCTAAGTGAGACCTAAACTATAACTACAATCACAAGCAAAAACATTTTTATAGCCTTCCGCTCTCCGTGTCTTCCATCCTCCAGACGATTATGGACTTAGTAAGCATGTTATGCTAGACAAACATATTAGTATATTCATATATACCCATTTTGAGCATTTCCCCGTAAGCATTAGTATATTGATATATAAACTCGGTTTATTTTCAATTATTTATCTAAACAATGGACTAAACATATCTGCGTATGCCTATTCTAGGGCATTTCGACACAATCACATTCTCCCAATCATGTTCCTACTCCAACATTTTATGTCCAAGACATTGTAACTGATTGCAATGGTTTTTCCTATTTTCCAAGACATTGTATTATACAATGGTCTTAACCATTTCTCAAATGTTTTGAGTCACACAATGGTCTAACCTACTTCCGAGACATTGTGTTATGTGCAATGGTCTCTAGAATTATTCCATCACATCATCAATATCATTTCATATGATATCAAAAACCCGTCACAACCTATCGATTTCTAAATAGAAAAATGAGATTTATAAAGGACAAACAAATCCATCACCTACAAAAGCTGAAGTTCAGCCCTACATTCATCGAAGTTTTCTCCTGAAACCTTCATTATTAAAAGTTCGTGATCCTGGCCAAGTATGTTCTATTTTAGAACTACTTAAAACTTCCTTTCCACACGTACCTACCCGTACTATCTTCTATGCAATGGAATATGAAAACATAGGTTACAAGTCTTGTATGGGCGGGACTTGCAACTGAAGGGTTTGACATCGCCTTTGTTTAGTGGACAGTTTCCCGAAAGCAACGGACATATCACAAGTATACCTAATTTAGGTATTTGAAAATTTTATCGAACCTTGGCTAAATATAGACTAGTCACCTATATTTAACCTAGGGACAGTGGAATATAGTCTGACTAACTATATTCGACTTAAAATTTTCAAATACTGAGAATAGTTGTACTAGGGTTATGTTTAGATTGATTTCCTACATGAACACGATAAACCACCAGAATACATTAAAACAATCTAGAGACACGATAGTGCCTTATCACTCAGCAAGATCTTAACACCTTATTTGTATGATCTAAATTCATTCTTGAAATTTTTCATCTATGAGATAATCCGAACTACTATCTTGGGATAGTTATCAATTCTTCTCTTCATCCTGTAGAAGTACTATCCTGTTTAGGTCCTAAGGATACCGTTCCATCATAAACCGTTAAAATCTCTTAAGATTTTCAAAAGAAACTCAACATCTATACCTAAGAATATTAATGTTAAGCATACACTACATAATTTTGTTCATAAAACATATCACATCATTATCTTCACAACCGTTACAACCACAAGCTCATTAACAGATCTTGATGCACTTTTAAAGCTCAAATCATCATTAGTTACATCACAAGTACCCTCATCAACTTTACAAGATTGAATATTCATTTTGTACTTTTGGAACACCAGTATCATCTCGTAATACACTACCTTGTAACTCACCGACTAAGTATGAATGTTGTGTTGGGAATTCTTAAGTAGGATGATTTATAATTATTTGAATAGATTGGGATGCCTTTTCATTTAAATAAAGAAATTGTAAATCACCGAAGCATAAGTTTATATTCCTCTATTTACATTGTTTGGGATGCCTTTCTATGTAAATAAAGAATTATAAACAAGTGGGCTTATTTGTATCCGAAATAACATAAGTATGAAGTCAATAAACACTAGGTACAATAACCGATTACCTACTAGGCTATGATTGCAATTACTATCTCAATTCCTATTAATATTCGACTGCTATATCAATTTCCTTTGATATTCGACTATTACCATACCTTTCCTACATAAAAGTAAGCCTCATCCTACACCATACACTGAAATGACAAATCAAACTACATCACTAGTAATCCCAGACTTTAATCCTCATAAGTAACCACACCTGTTCATCGACACCACTCCAACATATAACACACATAGAACTTCGGGACGAAGTTCCCCGTAAGGGGTAGAGACTGTAACAATTCGCATTTTCAGGTTAATTACTATTCCCGGAAAATTTCACTATTCACTTTTACTATTCATTTTCCCGAAATTTTCCCGAAGGTTGATTTTTATTTCATATTCTCGAGTGATAAATCATTTCCATGGCAAATTAAATGTTTGACATTCGTCAGATCATTTTCGTGAAAGTTATTAAGGAATTACACGTTTTAGGGTAAAACGTCATTCAAAAATTATACGCACAACGAAACTCGATAGCGTTAAGTGACCCCGCATCAGAAAAATGTTTGACACACTCATGATTTATTTGAGAATAAATCATGACTGTGAAAAACATGACCAAAATAAGCCTCGGCCGTGAAAAACTGGAATTTTCAGTTTTTAAGCGTTTTTACTCAGCCGTAACCTTAGCCTATACCTGCACCGCGTTTCTAAGACGATTTGAGTTTTCAACTTATTAGAAAAAGTCAACATATTTTTCCCTCCTCCATTGACCAAAAATCATTCCTTGATTTTATAAGTCATTCCTTGATTTTTAGGCTTACGGTTTGATGTCTAAAAGACATTTAATACCAACCGACACTAGACTGAGTCCAGTCTAGACATTATAAGTCATTTTAAATCATTTTTATCCTATTAGAAAAGTAACATTTTACTTTTCTCAATTTTACGCAATATTCGTACGTTTTACGTATTACGCGTTTTAGACCCGTGTTTCCAGTTTTAGCAGGGTTTTACCACCCCAATGGAACCTACCACTCATTTTATATTTTATTATGGAGTATGTTGACAAGTTTAACCACTCTTCCAAGTTTCGTATTTTTACGATACCAGGTTTTACGTTTCGTGGCTTAACCATTTACGGTTAGCATTTTACGGAGCCAAAACTAACTCAATAACTTGGATAATATCATCAAAAAGCCAACCCTTCCTCCCCAAGTATATGAACCGACTTAGGGGGAGGGATTCAGCCCATAGGTGGCTTGATCCCATGCTTTAAGCCTTAAGATGTGAACATGTGTTATACTTGGTGACCAAGTGTTGACAAGTCAATACATGTAACCTCCTCAAGCTCATATTTAAGCCTCCCCTCCCCTCCTATTTCGTCCACAATCACACACATAAACACCATAACACTTAGCTAATTCTCTTTCAAGTTCCATCCAAGAAATCAAGTGCAATATCCATACATAAACCCTAGTTTAGTTTTGATTCATCAAAACTACTTCAAAACCTTATATACTTTGGTGATTTCTCTTGAGTTTGAATCCACTCAAGTCACCTCAACTTTCATCATCTCCCTTTCAAGAATACAAGTGTAGAAAGGTTGCTTGAAGTGAAGTAGGGTGAAGAGAAGTAGTCAATCAAAGTCCATTTCCTTACTTGCTACTTTCCTTTCATCTTTGAAAGCCTAAAGTTGTAAGCCTAAACCTAACATGCTTCTTGTTTATTAATCATGTTCATATCATTTACATGTTATTCTTGCTATATTATGTCTTGTATTCATGTCCATGATGTATAAAAATGAGTAAAAGATGTTGTTATAATTGATTGTTAAGATAAGTTACTAAAACAAGTAAACTAGTGACTTTCTTGGTATAACCTGATCAAAATGGAAAAATTATGATATTAGATTATTACATATTACATTAGAGGACTTAACAAGGAAACCATAGCAATTTGAACCACCTAAAAAGAGTAAACGAGTCAAAAGTTATGGCGATTTGAAGTTACCAAAGATTTCCGGCAAAACTGCCTAAACCATACTGTTTTGCATTCTGAGTTTTTGAAAGTCACCCTTCTGGTCCGATTCATCAAAAAGTTAAAACACGAAAGTTGTCCGGAACGCCGTTTTCGTTCAGGAGGAAAGAAGCTCGAGCCTTAAAAACGCTTTCCGAGTGATAAAATTCTTCAAATTCTAAACAGCCCATTTCTAGGCGAAAGTCACTAGATTATGGTTATACTTTAAAAGGAATAAGAGGTCTTATGACCTATAACCAAGACCACAACCATGGCTAGAGACAAGGTTGTGTCTCATGACCTTGGAACAAGGACCAAAGGTCATGGCTAGGCCATGACGAAATGACCATGTAAGTTTACTTAGGCGAAAACATGAAACAAGGAATTGGCGATAACTTGAACAAGCAATTTGGATCTACTTCACTTAAAGGAACCATGAGATATTACAAAGAAAAATGGTCATACAAGACTTATGAAACTTCCCCTAATAACAATCTTCATGTAAAAATAAACTTTCCTAAGTTTATTCAAATATCGGACATGTAACTTTTCGGATCAAAACTTATATTTATATATTTTATCAACTACTACAATAGTAGGGAGCCTCATGTGAGGAGTTCATTATGTAAGCCGTCGAGATGAGTTGTGGATTTACGAGTTAAAGTGTCCTGGCTCCTCGAACGCTTACTAACATGACTTCTGAATTATGTCGGCCCGAACGGTAGTAAACGATATATAAAACATACATGTTTCATGAATCATTTCTTTTCAAAGACTTACACTATACATCATACCACATCATGGACTAATTACAAGACATACTTATATTGGCATGTTTATGTTTCCTTAGACATTATTCCAAACCTAAGTTACAACAATTATTCTAGGTTGCTCATAGAAGTTCTTACGACATATCCATCATTCTCATTATACATCATCCAACTCAAGGTGAGTTCATAGCCCCACTTTCTATTACTTAATTGTTTTACAAACCCTTGGGGGAAATACATGCTATTATTTTTCGACCGAACACAATGCTTTTAAATTGTATGCTTGCCTGATTGTTTTATTATCACTAAGTACTAGCCTTGCTAAACCGAGATCCCTTATTATGAACCATTTAATCACTAGCAATAGTGAGCGCGAATATTGTGAATAGGCCTATTGGGATTGACGAATCCCATTTGTAGTGAATACGTTCATACAAATGCATTAATATTTGAGACCTGGGTATGATAGCAACATACCTACCGGGATAAAACCGCCGATCGATATTGGTACCGTTAATGTTTTGGTGTCATAAGCTTAGTGAATTAATAACCGTACCGGGCGTATAACAACGTAGCCTACCTGTTTTGTTTTCCAAACATTGGTGTGAGTCTATAGCTCACACTACCAACATAATGTGTTCAAACATTAAACAAACTCTATGAATATCACTCAACCTTTGTGTTGACCTCTCAAGCATGTATTTCAGGTTCATGACGATCAAGGATGGCACGGATACTCAAGAGGGCTATAAATTTTATTATCATTCAAAAACTCATTTAATGTAAATTGTAAACATGGAACCATTTGGGACCTCATTTTGTAATCTCTGATATTTATACAATTTGAATGATAAATCTTTTAAAACGACTCAATTGGAGTTCGTTTTCTATTATTATGACTATTGTGCCGTCGAGTAACACCCAGTTCGAATTCCGCTGCATCCATGAATTGGGGGTGTTACATGTGCTGCTTCTGAAAAGGTTAGTTTAGCACGCCGTTCATCATAAGATGCTGTGAAATGCCGAATAATTAGTAAAGTAACATAAGCAAAATAGGAAAGTTTTACTCCCTTAATATTGCAAAGGTTGACACATTACTAAAAGAATAAACAGTACATAGGGAAGAAGAATTAAGGGAAGTTAACTGGTGTATGAATTACAATACCTTCAGAATTTTAAATTTTTTTATACATAGTGTGAAATGCGACTACATAGTGTATGAATTACAATTACCTGACTAGTTAACTGGTCAGCCAAGAAGAATTAAGGGAAGTTGACTTTATATAAAGTTTTATTTTTTTGATAAATTGCTACTTGTAAATGTGCCTATATGGAGGTATATCATCTAGTGGGAAGGGAGAATGACCAATTCATAATAGCTAACTTATCAGAAAGAGTATAGAAATCAACCTAAATGTGTTTATAAGCATCAAATGTCCAACAATTTTGTCATGCGTGAGCCTTCTATATATTTATAGCTAGCGAGCTATGTGATACGAGTACTATACTTTTTAGACCTTACTCATACTTTGATTGGATTGTCGAAGTAGCAAAACTGGTTTAATTATGAGCAATTCAAAGCTGCGCAAGTATAATGCCCAAGATGTTATTCCTATTGTTTTTTCCTTGTTTAGACTCTCTTATTTTGGGTAAAGGGGAGTATTCCTGCACCCTGGTAAATATAATAACCAAAACGTTTAAGTACAAAGGATATGGGTATTGTTTAGACTCTCTTAAGTTATTCTAATGCAAAATTAAAAAAGGGTTCTACTTGTTGTTCACCTTATCTGTAAGTTACCTTTACTTGTTGTCATGTGTCATGCTATTCCAGTTCCGTGTCATTCGTGCTTGTTAGTAGTCATTTAGTTTAAAAGAAACTTATATTCTATTTGTTTTTGTGTTGACAGCGGGTAACAACGACAACAACTACGACAACGCCGTAAGGGAATGGTTCCAAAGGTCATCAAGCTTAACTCTTTTGGCATCCATGATTGCTTTTCTTATTTTGAGGTAGGAGTGAACTATTTAGTCACAATACATATTCTACATGTATATTTGCAACGGAGCAGCTTGGACTTTTGGATAGTAGTTAGGAGGACTCGTGAACTCTTATTTTGAAGGTGTTGTATTATGTTACAATTGTCGTTTTTCATTTGAAGTTGTTTTGTAACTTAAATGTTGATCTTTATCTAAGTTACTAGAATATTATTGTGTATGGTAATGAATTGCAATTCTTTAAAAAGTTGCACTTTTGTATATGATTAAATAATGAGAAAATCAATTTTTATGTATTATTTTTTTAAATCATATTTATTAATTAGATCGGTTTAAAACCGATCTAACTACACCTGAGCCAAACACAAAATCCAACATTAAATAAATCAGTTATTCATTATTAACCGATCTTTATGAAATCTTAAAAAGATCGGTTTATACCTGCTCATAAAGATCACCCTTAGATAGATCGGTTGGTTACCGATCTATATGAGGCTTTCTAACCTATGTAACTAGCTTTTTTTGTAGTAGTATACACATAAAACATTTTGTATTGATGAGCATGAAAAATTTTTGAAGAACATTTTGTATTTATGAATATACTACACATTTTGGTATTCTTTGATGAACATAGTAAGCATTTTTGTTTTTAACAATTATTTAATAAACATATTTGTTTATAAACATTTTTTATGAACAACTTTCTTATTAAATATTCTTTGATGAATATTTACTTGACGAAAAACTTTTTTTAATCCAAATTCTTTGATGAACAACGTCTTTTATGAATTACTTAAACATTTAAACATCTTCAATCTAAATCACAAAATTGCTTCCTTAAGACATTTCATCGAACACCTTATGTGTGTTTTCATGAAAACATGATTTCTTTGGAAAATTATGAGAAACACTTTAAAGATGAAGAATTGATGTTAATTTAAGGTTTGATGATGAAGATTTGTCATAATAATTTCGTTTTACCTCAATTGAATAAAACGTTACTCTTGACGAAATCCAAATTCTTGAAAGAGTTGTATTTTGTAGAGATTGAAAGAATATATGACGAAATTGAATATAAAACAAAAAATAATTTTGTTAATTTGAATGATTTTAAAATTAAAATTAAGATAAAGATTTAGGTAAGTTGTAAAAGTGATGGAGACACGGACGGAGCCACGTTAGGCTAGGGATGGGCCATGGCCAACCCATCATATGGAGTAGATATTAATATTAGTTTGGTCTACAAAATACTCAAGGTCCATCCAAAATGTCAAAACAAATAGTGTAACGAGAAAACTCTTTTACAATTTTATATTTTCACCTTTTTATATTTAAACAAGTCATTTCACAAGGTAACATATATTTTTTTATATTTAAACTTTTTTTTAATATATTTTTTTTATATTTTTTTTATATTTTCACTTTTTTTTTTATATTTAAATAATGTTCGCGTAAAGCTAATGTTTTATTTTTAACTAAATTATAATTAGTCTAAGTTTGAACATCTTAGTATATATTTTGGCCCACCCGAATAATAAATCCTAGCTTCGTCACTGGATGAAAATAAGATGAGATGACTGTGAAAAAGGAAAAATTGGAGACACGTGTGTGTGTGAATTTTTATGCTTTAAAAACATATTAACGTAATTTTAAAATTTGTAATGATATTGATGTAGTTTGAAGTTTTTGTAAGTATATATATGAAATTTCTCTTCTTAAAAAATAGGTATTCCTCTTTTTAAAAAAAACGAGTTTTCCTCCTATTTTTTTTTAAGATCGTGAACTGATATGAATCTTGTTGGCCTATTTTTTTGGTTTAGAGCAAAAATTTCCTTGTCGTGATAAATTTTCGGTCCCCAATTGAACGTGGCCAAATTAAGTAGAGGGACCCAATTAGCCAATTTTGCATGAATAATTGGATCAATTGGCCTTTAGGAGATATACGTGCATTGAATATGTGGATAACAACTTTATTTTCTTTATTACCTTTTTTTGTTAAATTGATATTTAATGAAAGTATTGCTTTATCTACGTACCAATAAAGTATAAGGTTGTGCATATGCACACAACCTACATGAAACAAAAGCAACGCCATGAGACAAATTCGGTAAAATTGTTTATGAAAAGTTCATTTGACCAACGGTTAGCAAGACTTACTATGAAGTGGGTACGTCAACTTACTGAAAAAGAAGAGATTTACCTGGGGTTCGTTTGGTAGGACGAAATGGAATTTCGAATGAATGGAATGACCGACGTAATGGAATAAACAGTGTAATGTAATGATTAATTACATTTATTAATCATGTTTGGTTTGCTTGATAAGATGTAATGAATCATAATAAAAAGACTAAAATGCCCATTATTGATAAGAAGTTTAAATAATATGGTTAATTAATGGTGGAGTTTTATGTAATTTTGATTCAATTACGGTTGTAATGAAAAAAAAAGCTAGAGACCCCTAAAGAATGATTTTGCTGTAATAGATCATTCCTTGTAATAAATTATTACATTACATAAACGTAAACAAACAACATTTCTCCATTCAATCGCAATAATCTTTTTCATTCCCCCTTTAATTACAACATACCAAACGCTATGCTGGTTTGAGCTGAGCATATGTGGTGGCGTGACAAAATGAGATATAATTAACTCCAAAAATAGAAGATATAATTAACTCCAAAAATAGAAGATCTGTTAACCTTTGGAAAACTTTAAACTGGAATTTCAAAAATTTAGTTCGAGTTAAAAGACTTATTTTTATTATTATTATTTTTTTGAACATTAACTTTCATTAAAACCGGCAAGCACTCAAAACACGAGAACCGCCAACATTACACAAGCATATACAACGGATACTTTGTCCAATCCTTCCAATCTATACATTTAAATTTTGATCTATTTTTCAGCCACAAAAACGCCTTCGACTTGATTTCAGCGATCACCTCCGTAACCTTGAATTCTTTGCCTTGGAACACTTTTGCATTACGAGCATTCCATATCATAGCCGAACCAATCATGACAATACCTCTAATAATTTTCTTCCGCCATTTTCCACCATGGACATTTTTATATAACATCATCAAGTCATCATAATCATAAGCAAAAAATGGATCTAACCTGCACCACTTGCCGATCCCAGTCCAAACACCGAAAGCATATCCGCAGCCAATAAACAAATGTCTCACGTTCTCTGCTGTGGCATTACACATAGGACACGAATCATCGTCAATATTAATTCTGCGTCTAACCAGGGCATCCCTCGTAGGAAGTCTGTCCAAATTAGCTCGCCAGGCATGTAAATTAACCTTCAAAGGCACCCAAGATTCCCATCTAAACTTCGAAGCATTCGTCCCATCCCTTTCTTCTAACAGCAGACATTTGCAGTTAGCGACTGAGAAAGCCTCATCAGCTCCCACACCCCAGACCCACTTGTCCCTGTGATCCAACATCTTAACGTCCAGAAGCATTCTTTCAAGATCCTGAAATTCAGATAATTCTTCAACCGTGTTGGGATATCTTTGCCATTCGCTGCTGAAAACAAGACCAGACCTGTCCCAGCTTAATCTGTCCTTCACCTTGCAGTGTTTATCCTTATCTAACTTGTATAAACCAGGCCATCTAACCTTCAGAATCGTCTCCCCAAACCATAAATCAGACCAAAATCTGATCTGATCCCCGCACCCCAGTTTACCCCTGATTAAATGAAGCACAGAGTTTCCCCGGACCTGTTTAGCCTCCAAAGCTGTAACCAAAGATTTCCATGCTCCTGTCATCGATTTTTTGACCGGTAATAAACTCCATAATTCTCTTTCACCATGAATAAAATTAACAATCTTTCGCCACATTGAGTCTGTTTCCGTATAAAATCTCCAGCCCCACTTGGTCAGAAGAGCTATATTCACTTCCCTCAACCTAGCAACTCCTAAACCACCTTCCTTCTTCGGAACCGTAACTAAATCCCATGATACCCAATGAATTTTTTTGAACTCTTCTGTACCCGTCCATAAAAAGTTTCGCATCAACATTTCAAGCTTCTCTAAAACCTTCCCTGGGGCCTTATAAATAGATAGATAATATATCGGAAGACTAGACAACACCGATTTAATTAGTGTTAATCTACCTCCCATCGATAACGTATTCGCCTTCCAAGAAGTAAGCCGCCCTTTAACCGTCTCGATGACCGGAGCCCAATTACAACATCTACCCATATTTGCACCAACTCGAATCCCCAAATAATCGAACGGGAGAGAACCCATCCTGCATCCAACAATCGAGGCCATTGTCTCCACTTCATTATCATCAACCCCTATCCCATACAAGAACGACTTCTTCAAATTTATTTTTAGACCTGAACATAAATGAAAAACCCTTAGAACCCGTGCCACGTTATCCATGTTATCTTTAGACCACTCCCCTACAAGCAAGGCGTCATCCGCATAGAACATATGAGACAACAATTCCACCGCCTTGTCCAACAAACAATGAAGCACCTCCATAACAATCAGAAAAAGAAACGGTGATAGAGGGTCTCCTTGTCGGACTCCTTTTTCACAGTTGAACTCAAAAGTTGGAGACCCATTGACTAACACCGGTGATCTAGCCGATAGTAAAATACCTTTCACCCAAGTGCACCATTTATCATGAAAACCCATTTGCTCAAGAGAAGATAATAGAAAACCCCAGTTGACATTATCATACGCCTTCTCAAAATCCAACTTCAACATGAAGGCCCTCCTCCCCGTCTTTTTAATCCACCCTATCACTTCATTAATAATAAGAGGCCCATCCAGTATAAACCTTCCCTGAAGAAAAGCCGATTGGGTATTGGAAATAACGGAGCCCAACACCTTCTTCATTCTAATTGCCAACACCTTAGAGATACTTTTACTAATTATCCCAATTAAATTGATGGGTCTATAGTCATTCAACCCTACCGGAGTTTTAGATTTCGGGATTAGCGTAATAAAAGAGGAAGTACAACCTCTGCTGAATTTTCCATGTTCAAAAAAGTGTTCAAACATGTTATAAAAATCATCCTCTAAAAGTCCCCAAAAATATTTAACAAACCTGAAGTTAAATCCATCCGGACCCGGCGCCCTGTCCGAACCACAATCAAAGATAGCATCTTTTATCTCTTCCCGAGTGAATTTCTCCACCAACCTCTCACTGATTGCAGGTTGAAGTTTCTTAACATTACCACATCTAAGAATAGGTCTGTTTTTCACCTCTTCCGAAAAATGGTTTCGGAAATGAGTTAACACTTCTTTTTTCACTAGAGTCGGCTTCGATATCCAATCCCCGTCAACCAAAAGCCCTGGTATAGCATTTTTTTGCCTTTCTCCCATTAATAATGCCATGAAAAAAAGCTGTATTATCATCTCCTTCCATTGCCCATTTAACTCTAGACTTCTGTTTAAGGTCCCGATTAACACACATATTCAAATGATCCACCCCTTTCTTACATTCCTCCCAAATCCACTCTTCCTCTTCTTCCAAATCCCGGGATTCCATCACAATCTCCATCTTCTCCATCTCATCTTTAAGATTTTTTAACTCTTCACCTTCCTTTCCCAACAACTCATTCGACCACTGTTTTAAAATCTGTCTCAACCAACGAAACTTACTGTTTATTATCTCATCCGGCCTACCTTGAGCTGTAAAACCATCCAATGCATCAATGATCATCTTCTCGCACCCCTCCCTGTTTAACCAGGAATTAAACCATCTAAAAGGCTTGGGGCCATAGTTTGCATCCACCACAGTCAACAATAAGGGACAATGATCTGATAAGCCCCTATTTAGAGCTCTTAAACAAGCCGTTGGCCATCTGTTGAAAAAAGACTGACAAACTAAAGAAAAAATATATATAGTTATATTGACGTATAGTTATATTGACGTAACCAAATGAAGGAATATTAACGAAACAAAAGAAAAAAATATATATATTCACGTGGTTTATTTATAGTTCCCAAACTATAATACCATATATAGGTGAATGCATTTGTCATGAATTGTCTTGAAAAGAATAATTAAGGGTGTTTTTTTAGGCAAGATAATCAAGGGTCTGTAAAATGTTATCTAATGAGTAATGACTAGGGAGGGTCTAAGGCTGTGCATAAGCACAACCCACATTATAACTTTTATCTAATATATTGATCTAGAAAGATGGTTGTATTGTAGTTTCTTGATTCGTTAGTAGTAGTTATAAACCATAACATCAGTCTAACAGTAACTCAATCACACATATACAATAACTAAATAATTCAGAGGGTTAATTAAGACAATCATGTTTTTGCTCAAATATACAAAATGTAACTGATATCCAGCGACTACAATTGATTAACGAAGTAACCATAACCTATATTATAAAGTTTATACAACTATTTAAATATACAGACAAACGAAATTAATTACTTTCGAAATTTTCCAACCAACTACCCCGGCCAAGTGTTTTTATTCACCATACCTTGTTTCATACTTTCACCACTACCACCTCTTGATTTCCTAAAAAAGGAGCAGTGGAGCACAACACATCATTCAGTAACAAAATGCATGCTTACATACATTTATAGTATTGAAACAATAATATAGGAAAGACAGAAAAATCACCACCTAAACTCAAGCATTACATATCATGTCAAATGATCCTTAAAACAAATGAAACTAGTTGTCTAATCATTCAAAAATTTATTTGAGCAAAATCTTATGTTTCAAATCAACATATGAAGAACACTTTGTTTTCTTAAATGGAATTTGTATATATGAACCTCTTCTCTTCTAGCTCAAAAGCCCAAAACTTGAAAGAAAATCTGAACCTGCAAAGCAAACAAATTAAAAAGGTAAAAGTTTTTACAAAGTGCTATTGTTAAGGAACTAATGAAGTCATGAGTTGTCAAAAATCTAAGTGAAAATGTGCAATATTACTACCACATACGTCCGGACATCCCTACACAGTATTAAAAGGTATATATGAAATATTACAACCACATACGTCCGGACGTCCCTACACATTATTGACTATAAAGACCATATATATGCATCTTACAGCCACATAATACTCTAGATAAGAGTCGTTTGCTAAGAACATCGACTCCCGAAGTAAAATACACTTCATATTAGTCTATTACTTTTTATAAACGTTCTATCTTTCTAGTCGTCTCATAACGACTCATGTTAGTAATTATTGACCCAGACTTTGAATATTAGGTGTGGCATCGAGTCGTGTTGGGGTTGGCCTACTCAGGTTCACGGGTTGGCGTGTTACTTTAACCTCTACCCAAAACGACTCATTTACCCAGACCTGCATAACATGTTTAACCCATTTGTGACCCGTTAACCTGTTTAAGTAGCTAGGTCAACCGGTGAATAAGGTTGGTGGTTTGTCGATTTAACTACTTTAAATGCAAAAAAATTATTAAGAAAAATACAAATAACTACACGACAATTTCAATGATATTTGAATATAATCATAATTCACTCATATATTAAATGTATAACAAAATACATTTAATCAAAATCAAACATAAAACCAAGTTACAAACTTTAATTCTAGTGTCTTATATACTTTAATTTTATTGGCTTATATACTTAAACGGGTTTACGGGTTGATCTGTTTAATACTTACTCAACCCAAACACGACTCGTTTATTAAACGGGTTAAAAAGGTTGACATGTTTTTGACCCAAATATGTTTATCTTCAACCGAAACCAGTTTAACTTCGTGTTGGGTTCGTGTTAAGAATTGTCACCCTACTTTTTATTAATAATAAATAAATTAGATGCTAATTTTCCTATAGATATAAATGTTAAACTTTCGATAGACAATTTAAAATGTCCAACTTATAGTTACTATTATTGATTAATGGTCTCGAGTTTGAAACAACAAACGTGATTTGCACAAACTTAGTTTTGATTTGAACATAACATTTTATGCTTTGTATATGTGTTACGTTCTGTTTATTTATTTTCCTTAAATAACGCATGATTGCATAAGATAATAAAGTTAACTAAAAAGAAATGACAAATGCTTTTAGTGACGACATATATCATTGCTAAAAGTATTGTGCATCATCTCTAGATCCATCATGCTGTTGCCTACATCTTTTCCCAGATTTTCCACAACCAAATTTCCATATATTTTTTTTTCTAGAAGTGTACTGATCCCACTTGAAAGTTCAAATTCCAAAATAAAAACATTGGTAGTCGTTACAATAAAAAGATCAATAAGTTAAACAAAGATAATAGTTCAAAGTTCACAATACATCCCAGCTCACTGGGTAGTCTTCTCCATCCTCCTCATCATCTAGAATCTCAAAGGGATCGAGCGGTGGAGGCACGGTAATATTAATGTTTGCGGCTTGTAACTCATTGAAGAAATGAGTGAATCAAAATTTTTTGCCGTGACACCAGACTTTGGGAATACATTCTTTGTTGGGGTCGGGCGCATGATGCATACCCCGGTAAGTTGAAAGGGAAAACGAAAAAGTAGTTCTACAACACAAGTGTATACGACTTTATTTATTGTCAATGTTGTGACAAAATCATTTAATGGATCTTGTATATCTTAACAATTGATAAGTAAATGTTGGGGTATCTGGAGGAGGGGAGGCTATTGTTCATGCCGTGAATCGGTTTATTGAAGACCGTGGGGATGATGTGGGTCTTTCGATGTTGTTGGTGGATTTCAAAAACGCCTTCAAGATGGTGGATCGTGAGGTCATGTTACGGGAGGTTCGCCTTCGTTGTCCTGCTATTTCACATTGGGTGGAATTCTAATACTCCAGGCCAGCTAGATTATATTATGGGGAACATACTTTATGCTCGCACCAAGGTGTACAACAAGGTGATCCACTTGGACCTCTTCTTTTTGCTTTAGTTTTACATCCTTTGGTATGTAAGATTAGAGACTCCTTTAACCTTTCTTTTCAAGCTTGGTATCTGGATGATGGCACTATTATTGGAGATACCTTGGTTGTGGGGAAGGTTTTAAAGCTTATTATGATGGATGGACCTCGTTACGGTTTACACCTCAATGTTGATAAAACTGAGATTTTTTGGCCTAAGGAAGACCCGAGAAGCAGGCTTCTGGGTGTTTTTCCGCCTAATATTTCTCGACCTTTGCACGGTGTTAAATTACTGGATGGGCCTGCTAGTGTGGATTTGAGTTAAGTAGTGAGCTTGTTATGAAAAGGGTTGCTGAAACCATTGAGCTTATGGGTGCTGTTGCTAAGCTTAATGATCCTCAGTGTGAATTGTTACTCCTTCGTGCATGCGTTGGTATTTCCAAGTTATATTTTTCTATCCGCACATCTTCTCCTCGTGTCTTTGAGTGTGCTCAGGTTTCATTTTTTGCGGCTCTTCGTTCTTCTTTGGAGCGTATTGTCACTGCTTCTGGACCTGGTTTTGGTGATCGGCAGTGGAGACTTGCCACCTTACCCTTTTCTTTTGGGGGCCTTGGTGTATATTCTGCAGGTGATGTCTTAAACTATGCATTCCTTGCTTCTATACTTCAATCAGCTAGCTTACAAACAAAGCTTCTCCGATATTCTGGTATTGTGACTTCTTGGCCTTCCTTTGATGATGCCTTATGTACTTTTAATGCGAAAATGGAGATTGACCTTTTGAGTAACCCAAGTGAGATCGCTGCCCCCAAACTCATGAAGAAATTGGCAGATATACATTTCACACATGTTACCTAAACGTTTGAATCCACCTTTCACCTATCTTCTCGACAGATTTCGCTATGGAGTTCGCAAAATGAGGAATACACTTCAGATTGGCTTAGGGTGGTTCCAATATCTGGGTTGGGACAGACGATGAATGCTAGGACTTTACCGATGTGTGTTGTGTTATCGGCTAGGTGTTCCCATTTTTTTGCTCAGATGTCGTGCTCAGCTTGTTCCAGGGTCTTTATTGAGGATATTTATGGGGACCATGTTGTATCGTGCGTGGGTATTATTGGTATTAAACATCGGCATAACGTGGTGCGTGATGTTCTTGTTGACATATGTTCTCGGTCTGGAATTTCGGCTCGTAAGGAAGTTGATATTGGGATTAGTGGGGAAAGGGAAAAACCCTTATGTCCAGCTGATATGTTACTTTACTCGTGCGATGGTGGGCTTGATGTATGTGTTTATGTGTTGATTTGACAGGTTCATCACCCTTGACGCAAACCGATATGGTTGATTTTCTGTCGGGTCGTGCGGTTATTGAAGCCGCACAACGTAAACGTTTGAAGTACGAGGCTAAATGCGTGGATATTGGATATGAGTTTCTCTCCTTTTCATTCTCTTCCTTTGGAGAACTTGAGAAGGATGCGGTGACTTTACTAAAGTGTATCCGAAGATTCGCGATGACTCGAGATATTGGAGCACGTGTTGCTGCTCATACTTTTAGTAGGATTAGCTTCGCTATAGCTAAAGGAGTGGGGACCCAGTTAGTATCTCGGCTCCCCACTAATTTCTTGTAAATCCTATAATTTTCTAATAAAGTGATGTTTAAAAAAATAATAATAATAACAACAACAACAACAATAATAATAATAATAATAATAATAATAATAATAATAATAATAATAATAATAATAATAATAATAATAATAATAATAATAATAATAATAATATGGGCCATTAGATTAATTTGATCAAAGGTTAAGATTAAAAGTGTAGCAGAACTTTACAGAACCATATAAGCAAATATGGGCCATTAGATTAATTTGATCAAAGGTTAAGATTAAAAGTGCCAAAACTATAATTAAACAAATGATGAGGTATTATTTTGAAATTAAACAAAAGGCTCAAAGGATAGTATTGGTAGTACACATCTGTTCATCTATACTATATATAAAGCATAGTAGACTCTCTCTCCAAAAACTTAAGATGTACAAAAAATAATGTAAGGTTTACAACACTTTAAAGCAAGGAATTTTCATAATTACAACAAGCAAAGCATTGTGTACAACAAAAACTAGCATGAAACGAAATTCAGATCACTTTCCTTAGAATTCTACATTAATAGCATTAAAAACACCCCTACACCCAATATTCCAATCATTTAAACACAATGTACAACCCCCATTCTACATTAATAGCATTAAAAACACCCCTACACCCAATATTACAATCATTTAAACACAATATACAACCTTCATTCTATATTAATAGCATTAAAAACACTCCTACACCCAATATTACAATCATTTAGACACAATATACAACCCTCATTCTGCATTAATAGCATTAAAAACACCCTTACACCCAATATTACAATCATTTAAACAAAATATACAACCCTCATTCTACATTAATATCATTAAAAACACCCCTACACCCAATATTACAATCATTTAAACATAATGTACAACCCTCCATCTTAACCTAGATACGAACCTGTGACGAAGACTCGACTCAATAAAACTCGACTCGATACAAAAAGCTGTGAGCTAAAGCTCACGGCATCCCTTGTTTTCGCGACTCAATAACAATGACAACAACAAAAAGAAAGAAAATGATACCAAACAATTATTTAGCTTCATATTTATTAGTTTTAATCTTTATTTAATCAAAAAATCGTGAAAATTCTTGTACTTATCCCCCATCGTCGCTAGAACAACAAAAAAGGTGGTGGGTTTTTGTCACACCCGCCACGGCGGAAACGCGAGGGTGTAACTTCATGGATATCATCACAACACCTAGTGTCTAAATAGAGAACAACTACATGCACAAAAATAGAGCAAAGTACAAATACAAAGTGTTGTAACAATACCCCAAAACAAAATCCGGAACAATACATAAATTCAAACATAGATGCTAAACCACTTCCAATGCAACTAAGGTCTCGTCTATCCACATCCTTCTATCTTATCCTTAGAAAGCTCACCTGAAAATGATGCTTAAAATGTCAACATTACGTTGGTGAGATTCATAGGTTTAAGACTCATACATACTAGGCAACCAAAATCATTGTGATTACAAAATATAGCTGGACAAATAAATTACAGTTATCATATAGCTACATGTATTTGCAAGTCAATAATCACACACAAAGGCAACAACACTCATAAGGCAACGAATAGGACGGCTCGTGTCCTCCGACCCCACAATGATTACATCAGGACGGCTCGTGTCCTCCGACCCTACAATGATTACATCAGGACGGCTCGTGTCCCCCGATCCCAATAAACATCAATTAGGTCGCATGCGCGAGCAACAGGATAAGCATCCTCCTAATCGAATCACATATATCCACACAAGCAAATAATCACACATAGCATACATACGATAACATTATAAGTCCAAGCTCTTTTGACACACACATAATCACAGTAACTCAAATATTTAAGACAAACATCATTCTCATCCCAAGTTAAAACAAAGTAAAAATATGGGACTATGAACTCACCTTAAACTCCGCAGCTTCCACAAAAACAACTCACAATCTATAGCACACAAAAATAATCCACATTACACAAGGTCAAGCTAAAAGCTACAACCCATGTAATACACATATGATGGATGTCTAAGACTCATATGACCCACCATGGATCTCCTAGACACCACACTAACCACTACCATAACTTAATACTCAATAAATCCCTTGCACTCTTAAAATCAGAAAATGCAGAATTTTTGGGTACATTCACCCACATAAAATCACGACAAATAAAGCTCAACAACTCACACCAAAAATTTACCATGGTCTCTCATAAGCATAGAAGCTAACCCCAGAAGGCCATGGACCAATAACACACACAAATACTCATAAGAAATTCAAACTTGTCAACTACTCAAATTCGGATCTGAACGCACACCAAAAAGTTTTGATTTTAAATATATACTTCCACAAGTTTTTATCGCGAATACTTTTCGTGGTAGTCTAATATAACCTAATACTTAACTATTCCAGAAGACCTAGTCAAAATACCACTTTTACAACCACATGACACCCTCAAACGTTTACCCAAAATCTTTCCCGGTTTGACAGCTTTGACACCTTAACAAAGAAAAATCGAAAGACCAACTTCCCGACCTTGAAATTAATCGTGGCTGGACTTTTTAGAAAGCTCTTTCATTATAGTTCAATTTAGACATAAAATTCGTGACCTAAATCATCACCATCTGTTATTTACAGTCACATCTTTACAGCCTTACAAATTTGTCCAAACCCTAACTCAATAACTAGCATGTTTTAGGCTCAATTCTGTTAACCAAACATCATACTATTACTAATTATTGATCCCAACATGTTTAATAACATTAATTTACAGAAGTTAATACAAACCCTAATCCATCATATAATTATTACATGAATTATATTAATAAATCAAACAATTGAACATGTATTTTAAGAATTTTACCTTGATTCTTGATTATTGCTTCACAATTATAAACCCTAATTTTTTTCTCCCTTTTTTAGCTCCTTGGATCGACTCAAATGCAGGAAAAAAACGTTTTAGGGGTGTTTGGGTTGGTATATATATTAAATATGGATAATCCTTATCATTAAGTGTTGTAATTGGGCTCAAATTGGGTTTCCTTTTCCCCCTTATCCCTTCTAGCCGATTTTCTTATACATATATTTATTTTTTATATATTTTTTTATTAAATTTATTTATTACACTCAAAACCTCATACTTTTCATATTTTATGTATTCCCATATCGAAACCTAACGTCTTACGCGATAAATCTCAGTTTTTACGACAACCCGGAAAAATATCATTTCCAAAAATAAAGTTTCCAAAAATAGAATTTCACACTCTTTTTGAAATATAACTCATAAAAACAAATTCCACGTAACTTACTAACGCTCAATTACTTGAACGAAGCCTCGTTACGCAAAAACACAAAAACACCCAAAACTACACAAGTCTTTTCTACACCACAAAGGTGATCAAAATGAACTTTCCCAAATTTCAAACTTTCCAAATCACAATAAAACCATTTACGCAAAGGGATTTAGTGCTAAAACTCACCTATATCACACATATAAAACTTCAAACACCTAGGACACACCAAACAAACGTCAACCAAGTCAAGACTATCAGTCAAACTGACCTGTTAAAACCACGGTTGTTACAGTTTTCCTACCTTCGACCGCCGGTATTAACAAAATGAGAGAGAGATGGTTTTGGTGATGAACTCGAGTTGTGGTGGTGTTAATCGTGGTGTTGGGAGGTGTTTCTTGGCGAGTGATGTACGTCAAAATACTAGGGAGGTTGTAAGAAGTGTGGTGGTGGCGGCGGTGAGTTTAAGTGGCCGGCGGTGGTGTTTGTTTGACTGAAAAACGACTAGAGAAGAAAAAGAAATAGGGTGCGGCCGGTTTGAGAGAGAAAGGGTGTCAAACCCTAAGTGAGGGAATAATGAGGTTTATATAGGAAGGTAGTTTGGACCTTGTGTGAACCCTATTGTACCCTTAGGGACTAAGATTGTAAATATATGCAACGCGCGGGTACCCTGCTAGTTCAAAATAATTGCCCCCTTTTTAATGAAAAAAAAAAAAAAAAAAAAAAAAACGCCTACCCCCTCATCACTCTCCATCTCTCTCATGAAATATAACTCATAAAAACAAATCCCACGTAATTTACTAACGCTCAATTACTTGAACGAAGCCTCGTTACGCAAAAACACAAAAACACAAAAACACCCAAAACTACACAAGTCTTTTCTACATCACAAAGGTGATCAAAATGAACTTTTCCAAATTTCAAACTTTCCAAATCACAATAAAACCATTTACGCAAAGGGATTTAGTGCTAAAACTCACCTATATCACACATATAAAACTTCAAACACCTAGGACACACCAAACAAACGTCAACCGAGTCAAGACTATCAGTCAAACTAACCTGCTAAAATCACGGTTGTTACATCATCCCCCACTTAGGGAAATCGCGTCCCGAGATTTCAACTACTATAGTCACCACTCACAACAGCAAAAGGAAATTTATGGATCTTTAAGCAGATAAATACCACACCATAAAATCACAGAGAAAGAATCGCAAAAATGTGAACCAACTAAATACTCGTATTCACATGATAGAAAACATTTCGTCACTCCAACGATACACGCAAATAGATACACTCCCCGATCAATAACACCAATGATCAAAACGACTTCTCACAGGTAGGTATGATACCCTCGAACCAAAAGAAAATCCAAATAGTAACTGCAGGAAACACCACATATAATGGATACACACAAAACAAACATTAATTACATATGATCCTCACGTTCCCAAGTAAACTCAGGACCACGCTTAGAATCCCACCATACCTTTACCAACGCTATCTCACCAAACTTCAAACCCTTAACATCTCGATCCATAATCTCAATAGGTTTCTTGACAAAACGGAGGGTCTTGTCAACCTTACTTTCATCTATTGGCACATGCGGACTAGCATCCACCAAACACTTCTTTCAATTAGATACGTGAAACATATCATGTACACCACTTAATTCCTCAACTTACTTCAACCGGTATGCCACAAATCAAATCCTTTCCGTAAATCTCAAATGGTCCTACGTATCTCGGTGCTAGCTTGCCTTTCTTACCGAAACGCACAACACCCTCCCAAGGAGATACTTTTAACCTCACAATATCACCAACACAAAACTCTAAGGGCATTACGGAAATAATCCGCATAACTCTTTTGGCGATCTCTTGCTGCCTTAAGTCTTTCCTTAGCTAGAAAACCTTATTCGTAGTCTCTCGTTCTAGTTCAGGACCAATTAGTTGGCTTGTTCCAACCCTTGCCCACAGAACAGGTGACCTACATTACCTTCCATACAACTTTTCACACGACACATACTCAATACTAGAATGATAACTGTTGATATAGGAGAACCCAGCTAAGGGTAAAGGTATACCCCGGCTTCCTCCAAAATCAAACACACCTATGCTCTCAGCTCACCATCCAACGCCTGATTTGTACGCTCACTTAGTTCACTCCTTAGAGAATGATAAGTCATACTCCTCTACATACGCGTTCTCAAGACTCTATAACACGTTTACCACTATCGTGAAGTAAGTATTTCATCATGTATCTTGCGACACCCCATGGCTCATTACCAACTCACCGAGCGAAAAGTCTCGCCTACTCCTCCATACATCTCTTGCAAAGGTAATGATATGTCTTATCCATTCTCGGATGTATCAAATACCTTGCATGACTGCTGTCCTTACGCTTCCTCTCAATAGAACCAATAGATGGTCCCCAAAGTACATTCTTCCATCTTCGTTCCTTTCCATTTACTGGTCTAAACCAAGTAATCATTCTTCTTACATGTTCTCATCCTTGAACCACTCTCTCTAGGCTGTCAACATCATCCTCGTAACTCCGAACTAAATTATCATAATCATTGCTTACCAACATCTAAGTTTCACTCGTTCACTCCCGCTCAGCGCTCTTACCACGATGTCCGCCCTTCCTTGACGGTGGCAAATCAGACAATCGTAGTCACTGAGAAATTCCACATCCAACTTCTCTTCAACATATATTAACCTCTTGTCAAATATATGCTAAATATTCTTATGATCTGTGTAGATACCACTTTCTGCTCCATACCAATATCCTCTCCAGGTTCTTCTCCCCAACTCTAAGTCACGTATCACATAGTTCCTCATATGGTCCTTCTACCTCCGCGATGCCTGAAGAACGTACATCTTGAAGCTGAACTTCTCACTTGGACGCTTGGCAACATCCTCTTCCTCTTCAACGAACAAATTGATAATCGAAACGACAATCTATCCCAAGTAGACGACGCGAACCATGAAACCGGTCGAACTAAAACGTATATCAACGAACTCAAAAGCGGTACGAATTACCGACTAACGAAGTAACGAACATCAAAATCAAAGCTAGAAAAACACAATGAGAAATTTTCCCCCAATAAAAGTAGAAACGGAAAAAATTTTCATGAAAACCCATACAAAGAAAATATAAAATACACGTACCCATAAAACATCCACAACCGTACCTCAACGGAAAAAAACACTCGATAAACCAAATACATAACAAGTTTGGTAAATGAGAACCATAGACAGTTCTTATTCCCGTACTCGACCTTCCCAAAAACAAATGAACACCGTTTTTCACAAGACATATCTTAAACTTATACATTTTATAAAATATGAAAACCATTTTATATAAGACATCAACATAACCATTTTTTTTCACACTTCATTTTCACCATAAAAATAATAGTTTCCAACAAATGACCTTGAAATACCCAAAACGAATTTTAGAATACCATAAAGACTTTAACTCAACCTCTTTTATGAATGCAAAAGACATGGAGCAATCACGTAATAAAAATAATCATCAAACGAACTCATACCAGTGAACACTCACGCAAATACATTGCAAACCAAGCGAAGAACGCAAAGACTCATTGGTACAACAATCAAACCAAAATCATAGAAAAACACCGATACTAACAGGTCACAAAACATGTCACAAAATCCAGTTGGTGTGCAAGTGAGGGATTAAATATCCGCACCATCTCATCACGAACTAACAATACTCGAAGAACAAAATAACATTCATTCGCGGAATGAATGCAAGGAATAACCAAAGAAACGAACCAATATCCAACAAAAACGAATTCGATTACCCAACACCTATCACGACGTCAAATAGAAAGAATATGGCATATGTACCATCATGGTACGAATAGGAATGCCAACCCAAGAATTAGGTATACAACCAAAGCGTCTAGCAAACGAATCAACTTAAATACCACAACATAAGTACCCACTGATAATTGAGGTATCAACATATGATAGGTAGGATGGAATCTTACCACCTACACACCCCAACATATAACGACTGCCCAAATGGTTAAGAGAATACTTCTCTAACCATACAGCCATCACCAACATGATATCACATACCATCTTCCACAACATACAACAACAAACATCAATCAATGCAATAATGGTCACAAGTCCATGTGTGTGATACCCTTATCATTATGTTCGCGACCATAGTTATAAGCTTATTCCACACGCATACTTACTTCCAAAACCACACATCTCAATGATAACACATATATACCACATAGCACCTAATACACTATGCAATCCATGCTATCATACTTGCAAGTCCACTTGTGTTGTGACGCATATATAATTATGTTGGCCACCATAATTATCTATGCCCCCTTTCACAAGTGTACTCCCTCTTATTACAATACATCATGCAAATAATCACGCAAACAAAAACAAAAGACGTCGAAAACAATCATCTCACATGGAACAATTCCAACGATCACGTAAACTCTATAATCAAAATCACTTGGATAAGGTCGATCCAATATCCAAGAGTAATCACGCTCCAACATGGCTCCAGACGGCAAAAGACAATATACAAATTCCAAAAACATAACACAAAACAAAAGACGTCGCATAATGGCTCAACTTCACTCTCGCACTTATCTCCCCACTCAGATCAATTCAACTTACTACTCGCTGTGGACTCTAGATCCGAATCCACACCATTCCATCCTAACTCCCTTTCCTCTTTACTCAACCACCCATTCATGTTTCCTACATGTTGAGGTAGTCGACAACATGCAAAACCATCTCTATTCTTTTCTTCCAATACCACATGATTCACAAGCGCATACAAATCACGAGGTTTAGACTAAACCACATCTCCTTCCTATGTGAAGTGAGGACACTACCAAGGGTATTTGGTAATGGCTCCATCTCTAGAAGTCACTGTGGTTCCAAACCTCTCCACTTCTTCTCCACCAACGTTTCCCATAATCGTCCTCTCCTTGTCCGAACATGGATACATGCTATCGGGAACTCAGATTCTGCGGTTAGTCCGCTTCATCCTACCACTTCTCTCACATCCGATAGCGACAACGGTAGTCCAATGATGCATCTTACGCGCGGAAGACGATATAATAAAGTCGATATATACAATACTACGTATAGGGGATAAAATAGACGTCCGAAACTCAATAAAACATATCATAAATATAGGAAAATAGACATATAAAATACTATACTTACACATAGATCCTAAATGCAACTATATGAAGGACTCCTAGGTTATAGTCTAGGTTCAACCACCTACTTCTCTATAACCAAGGCTCTGATACCAATCTGTCACACCCCGCCACGGCGGAAACGCGAGGGTGTAACTTCATGGATATCATCACAACACCTGGTGTCTATATAGAGAACAACTACATGCACAAAAATAGAGCAAAGTACAAACACAAAGTGTTGTAACAATACCCAAAAACAAAATCCGGAACAATACATAGATGCTAAACCACTTCCAATGTAACTAAGGTCTCGTCTATCCACATCCTTCTATCTTATCCTTAGAAAGCTCACCTGAAAATGATGCTTAAAATGTCAACATTACGTTGGTGAGATTCATAGGTTTAAGACTCATATATACTAGGCAACCAAAATCACTGTGATTACAAAATATAGCTGGACAAATAAATTACAGTTATCATATAGCTACATGTATTTGCAAGTCAATAATCACACACAAAGGCAACAACACTCATAAGGCAACCAATAGGACAGCTCGTGTCCTCCGACCCCACAATGATTACAACAGGACGGCTCGTGTCCTCCGACCCCACAATGATTACATCAGGACGGCTCGTGTCCTCTGACCCCACAATGATTACATCAGGATGGCTCGTGTCCCCCGATCCCAATAAACATCAATTAGGTCGCATGCGCGAGCAACAGGATAAGCATCCTCCTAATCGAATCACATATATCCACACAAGCAAATAATCACACATAGCATACATACGATAACATTATAAGTCCAAGCTCTTTTGACACACACATAATCACAGTAACTCAAATATTTAAGACAAGCATCATTCTCATCCCAAGTTAAAACAAAGTAAAAATATGGGACTATGAACTCACCTTAAACTCCGCAGCTTCCACAAAAACAACTCACAATCTATAGCACCCAAAAATAATCCACATTACACAAGGTCAAGTGATGCGTGGGAATCGCACCTTGCTTTACCTCTCGAGGGATCTCGAGAAGCTTACAACCCCCACCAGGCAGTGTACCTGATCGTTGTAGTATAGTATAGTGACAAGTACCGGGGGATTGATCGTTCAGCTTAGGAATAGTGTCGCTAGGATTAGAAAACCTAATTAATAGTTCTAGAGGTGAAAGATGATTATTTTTGTATTTTTATATTTTTATGAAAGCAAGTAAAATCTCGGGTTTTGGAAGAGTGGGCGGAATTAGTTGCTATTCAACTAACCCAAAGCTATTATATAATTAAAATAAAATAATGAAAATGAAATTAAACTAAATTATACTAAGGTTGTGAGCAGTGGTTGGTGAAATTGTGTTTACTTAGACTTCACTACTCCCTAGATATCTTTTACATGTTAATTACTTGTTACACTTGTATGAATGACGGATTGTATTCCTTAATACCATTCGTGGGGTGGCATACATAACTCCCCAACTCTATGAGCTCTTATCTCCTCCTACACCATGACCCAGCACAACTATAGGGATTGTAAACAGTGGCTCATACCTTAAATACAACCAATAAAGACCTAGTACGCCTCGGTTCATGTTTCTTAAGACGTTCAAGCATGTTACCATTTGGAGATCTGCCAGTTTTCTTAAGCCTAACATATAAATCATTCATCCAAAACAAGAATAGACAAGTAATCAACACATAATCAACATCTAGGTTTCATTAGATCTAAGCAAACACAAAAGAGATCTAGCCTAGCATAATGGAATTGAGATAAGAACAAGATATAAACAACCAACACATAGACATATTGATTGAATTGAAAGTACACTTATCTCAATTACAATGCAAGGTCTCAAGGGTTTGGAACCCTTGAAAAACCTGTAAAAGAGGCACCAAAATCGTCTTTAGGGTTTCACCAAAACTTCTCTTCTTTTTTTAATGAAAAAACTAGAAAACTATATATAGGAAAAACAGGCTGACGGCGTCAAGAGTTACTTGTGACGCCATCACCTCGCCGCCATATACTTCTTCGGACGGCCTTGATCCACTTATGACGGCCTATGTGACGCCGTCACCACCCACGGTATTTTATTCTTGCCACTTTGACGCCGTCATGAAGCCTTCTGACGCCGTCACCACCTACGGTGTTTAATTCCTCATGTCTGACGCCGTCAAGATGGTGGTCTTGACGCCGTCACCTTGTATATTCAGCATGGAAATTTGGTACTTAGCCGTTTTCTTCACTTTTATGCTCCAAAAACGTCCAAAATGGCTTCTTTTCCAGAATTCACTCTCCAAACACCTAAAATCACAAAAGGAACGATTTAGGGCAATATTTGATCAAATAAAGTCGGATTCGGGCTTAAATGACCCCCTAAAAACGGATCATTTTTCGCCTCATCATCAAGCTAAAAGCTACAACCCATGTAATACACATATGATGGATGTCTAAGACTCATATGACCCACCATGGATCTCCTAGACACCACACTAACCACTACCATAACTTAATACTCACTAAATCCCTTGCACTCTTAAAATCAGAAAATCCAGAATTTTTGGGTATATTCACCCACATAAAATCACTACAAATAAAGCTCAACAACTCACACCAAAAATTTACCATGGTCTCTCATAAGCATAGAAGCTAATCCCAGAAGGCCATGGACCAATAACACACACAAATACTCACAAGAAATTCAAACTTGTCAACTACTCAAATTCGGATCTGAACACACACAAAAAAGTTTTGATTTTAAATAAATACTTCCACAAGTTTTTATCGCGAATCCTTTTCGTGGTAGTCTAATATAACCTAATACTTAACTATTCCAGAAGGCCTAGTCAAAATACCACTTTTACAACCACATGACACCCTCAAACTTTTACCCAAAATCTGTTCCGGTTTGACAGCTTTGACACCTTAACAAAGAAAAATCGAAAGACCAACTTCCCGACCTTGAAATCAATCGTGGCTGGACTTTTTGGAAAGCTCTTTCATTATACTTCAATTGTGACCTAAAATTCGTGACCTAACTCATCACCATCTTTTATTTACACTCACATCTTTACAGCCTTACAAATCTGTCCAAACCCTAACTCAATAACTAGCATGTTTTACGCTCAATTCTCTTAACCAAACAACATACTATTACTAATTATTGATCCCAACATGTTTAATAACATTAATTTACAGAAGTTAATACAAACCCTAATCCATCATATAATTATTACATGAATTATATTAATAAATCAAACAATTGAACATGTATTTTAAGAATTTTACCTTGATTCTTGATTATTGCTTCACAATTATAAACCCTAATTTTTTTCTCCCTTCTTTAGCTCCTTGGATCGACTCAAATGCAGGAAAAAAACGTTTTAGGGGTGTTTGGGTTGGTATATATATTAATTATGGATAATCCTTATCATTAAGTGTTGTAATTGGGCTCAAATTAGGTTTCCTTTTCCCCCTTATCCCTTCTAGCCGATTTTCTTATACATATATATATATTTTTTTTTTTATTTTTTTTTATTAAATTTATTTATTACACTCAAAACCTCATACTTTTCATATTTTATGTATTCCCATATCGAAACCTAACGTCTTACGCGATAAATCTCAGTTTTTACGACAACCCGGAAAAATATCGTTTCCAAAAATAGAATTTCACACTCTTTTTGAAATATAACTCATAAAAACAAATCCCACGTAACTTACTAACGCTCAATTACTTGAACGAAGCCTCGTTACGCAAAAACACAAAAACACCAAAAACTACACAAGTCTTTTCTACACCACAAAGGTGATCAAAATGAACTTTCCCAAATTTCAAACTTTCCAAATCACAATAAAACCATTTACGCAAAGGGATTTAGTGCTAAAACTCACCTATATCACACATATAAAACTTCAAACACCTAGGACACACCAAACAAACGTCAACCGAGTCAAGACTATCAGTCAAACTGACCTGTTAAAACCACGGTTGTTACAGTTTTCCTACCTTCGACCGCCGGTATTAACAAAATGAGAGAGAGATGGTTTTTGTGATGAACTCGAGCTGTGGTGGTGTTAATCGTGGTGTTGGGAGGTGTTTCTTGGCGAGTGATGTACGTCAAAATACTAGGGAGGTTGTAAGAAGTGTGGTGGTGGCGGCGGTGAGTTTAAGTGGCCGGCGGTGGTGTTTATTTGACTGAAAAACGACTAGAGAAGAAAAAGAAATAGGGTGCGGCCGGTTTGAGAGAGAAAGGGTGTCAAACCCTAAGTGAGGGAATAATGAGGTTTATATAGGAAGGTAGTTTGGACCTTGTGTGAACCCTATTGTACCCTTAGGGACTAAGATTGTAAATATATGCAACGCGCGGGTACCCTGCTAGTTCAAAATAATTGCCCCCTTTTTAATGAAAAAAAAAAAAAAAAAAAAAAAAAAAAACCTACCCCCTCATTACTCTCCATCTCTCTCATGAAACCCTAGTAGCTCCTTACGAAAATCATTGTTGTGACAGGTTTAATTGGTGTTGCTTGATGTCAACATCATCTTAATTCGGTGTCTACAAATTCAATTTAGATATTCGTTTTTATGTGTAGATCTAAATCGAGTTTTGTCCTTGACGATATGATGATCACCGTGATTGATGAGGTATGTTTTGTAAACAATGATCTCAAAATCATATTGTTTTGTTTTAAAATTATTGTCGTTCAAAAATATTTTCACACAATTGAAAATCGTTTATGGTGGAAATATTAAATTGGTGGAGAGTTTTACTTTGATAGTTTGATGTACATTAATATTTAGTTATTTCAATCCGTTCTCGGTGGATATAAAATCATATTAGAATAATGAGTTCAACTTATGATTTTGATTACACGTGTTCATCAACAAAGTCAAATTGTATCTTCATGCCATCATTTTTTTGAATGAATTAATAGCCAACTCTCGAGTTTAGGGTTTTTTTTTTTTAATTATTATTATATGAAAATTAAATTATTGATGTTGCTCCAACTTCTTTAAATTAAGGTATATATGTCTTGAACAATATGGGTGATCAATGTTTCACTTATTTGACGTATTTATTTTGTAAATTGTAGTTTTTGCTCATGGAAAAAAAATCAATATCAAAGAATTTCATGTAGTGGCTATAAAATGAATCCAATAGTGCATATGTGTTCTATGGTCTATATAAGATATATATAGAAGGGTGTGCATTTGTGTTTTATAGTTAATATATATATATATATATATATATATATATATATATATATATATATATATATATATATATATATATATATATATATAGGAGAGCTTTATTTTCAGAACCCTGTTAAGTGCGGGAACTGCGAGAACTCCAATTTTGCATTAGAAAACATGCATGTTTACATAAAACATGTATGTTTTCTTACATACACCTTAATACACATGCCTGCGTATTAGGGTGTATGTAAGAAAACATATATGTTTTATATGAACATGCATGTTTTCTAATGCATAATTGGAGTTCTCGCAGTTCCCGCACTTAACAGGGTTCTAAAAATAAAATCATTTTGCATTGATTTGTTGCACTTAATAGGTTTTTATATGAACAAGTATGTTATGCATGTATGTGTATTAAAGTGTATGTAAGAAAACATACATGTTTTATATGAACATGCATGTTTTCTAATGCAAAATTAGAGTTCTCGCAGTTCCTGCACTTAACAGGGTTCTAAAAATAAAGATACACTATATATATTTATATATATATATATATATATATATATATATATATATATATATATATATATATATATAGGGTGAGGATCAGGTACGTTTTTGTCTTTTAGTGCGGATGGTACGGACGAATATCAGCCCTCCATCTAGTCAACCATCTGAAAAAGGCGGAGTGGCAATATCGTAAATATCCCGTCTTTTTTTAGAATCGTTACTATCGTATTAGCTTTTTTTCTGAAAAAAATTCAAAAAAATCTGAAAAAATAAAGAGGACAACAAATAATTAAGAATCGTTGAAAAAAATTAAAAAAAAAAATCATTTTCATCGTTAAAGGTATTGTGATATCAGAATCTGATTTTGACTTTTTTACAAAAGTCAAGATCTGATCTTGACAAAGTCAATATCAGATCTTGACTTTTGTAAAAAAGTTAAAATCAGATTCTGAAAACTTTTTTTTTAATAAAAAATTTAATATCACAATAACTTTTTTAATATCATAAAAACTTTTTCTTAATAAAAATTGTTAATATCGCCGTAACTATCATGCTTTCTTAATATCAAAGTTAATTTTTTTTAATATCACGTTAACTTTTTCTTAATATCGTAATATCACGGTTCATTTTTACATGTAAAAAGCTTAATATCACGATACGACTCATAATATCGTTAATATCACATTAACACTCATAATCAAAAAAGAAAAAAGTGCTCAGAAAAATCTGAAAAAATAAAAAAATAAAAGAACACAACTAGAGTAAGGATCGCTGAGAAGGAAAAAATCAAAAAAATCGTTTTCATGATCAATTGGTAACGTGATATTAGCGTCAGATCTTGACTTTTTTATAAAAAGTCAAGATCTGATCTGGAATGGGCGGTCCAGATCCATCCGCACGTCCGCACTAAAAAAATGTATCCGCACGTGATCCTCACTATATATATATATATATATATATATATATATATATATATATATATATATATATATATATATATATATATATATATATATATATATATATACACACAGGAGGGTGTGCATATATGTTTTATCGTTCAAATAAAATCAATAGAACATCGTACATATGCATTTTTAGGTTAATATATAATTAGTGGAGGGTGCATATGTGTTTTAAGGAAGGGGCGTTTTTATTTTAGAGCACTAGGTGTAGATGGCAAGCCAAGCCTCTTCATTCGGGCCCCACATGTGCCACATCACCCAACACCTCTTCACAACTAACCACCTCCTCACTAAACAACTAACCTCAACTTCTTCATTTGGGCTCCACCACTTACAATTTTATTTTTTTATTCATTTTACCCAACACCTCCGTTTTTATTTCTGCAAACCCCAACATCCACAAACACTTTTTGTCAGGCTGACCCCTCGCCATGCCCACGAAGACGAACGGCGAGGCTCACACGGTGTAGATGGCGAGGAACGGCTCACCGTTGAGCCTCCACGTAGGAACGACGAAGACGAACAACGAGCCTACACCTAGTGCTCTTACTTAAACGTGTTACGGGTTTGTTAGCTTAAATTTGTGTTAACGTGTGTGATGTTTTTGTCTTGTATTTGCTCTATCTATTTTTCTACATAATCTGATGTATAATCCTTTTCTTTAATTTTGCTAGAAAGAAGCCATTGTTTCTCTACCAACACTACCACTTTTTATATTGACGATTCTCGTGTTATTAACAAGATGCTAAAGATAAAGACGAACCACATGTGCACAAAGCGTGCTAAAGATACGGAATTAGATGAGAAAGCAAAGCGTGCATCTATGTTCTTAGAAAGAGTGCACATATGTTTTTGAATGACATCATTTGTAATTTATTTGAATTTCATTTGATATCAAACTTTTGTGTATACTATTTATCTCTTTGGTTATTTATAAATTTAGAGGTTAGATATATATGTTTATATTTTTTTGTTATAAATTTACAAGATGAAAGAATGTATACTAGAAATATATATGTAATCACCATTTTAAGCAAAAACAAGTTCAATGTCTAAACAATTGTACGTAGAAAACATATGTAAATCTACAATATTACAGAAAAACACACATGCACCTCATTTTTTCAGAACATGCATTGAATATGTGGATCACATCTTTATTTTCTTTATTACTTTTTTTGTTAAATTGATGTTTAATGAAAGTATGCTTCATCTACGTACCAATAAAGTATAAGGTTGTGCATATGTACACAACCTACATGAAACAAAAGCAACGCCATGAGACAAATTCGGTAAAATTGTTTATGAAAAGTTCATTTGACCAACGGTTAGCAAGACTTACTATGAAGTGGGTACGTCAACTTACTGAAAAGGAAGAGATTTACCTGGTTTGAGCTGAGCATACGTGGTGGCATGCTCAAATCGTGTGTATTCGACCGTAGAAATAGTTGAAAACTATAGTTATAAAAGAGATATAATTACTCCAAAAATAGAAGATGTGTTTACCTTTGGAAAACTTTAAACTGGAATTTCAAAAAATTAGTTTGAGTAAAAAGACTTATAGTTTTATTGACGTAACAAAATGAATGAATATTAACAAAACAAAGAAAAAAAATAAAAATAAATATTAACGTGGTTTATTTATAGGTCTCCAACTATCATACCATATAGGTGATCAATGCATTTGTCATGAATTGTCTTGAAAAGAATAATTAAGGGTGTTTTTTTTAGGCAAGATAATCAAGGGTCTTTAAAATGTTATTTTGGTTGATGTGTCAACTTATAAAGTGTGTACGTGTCCTTAAAGAATGTTAAAACAAAGTTTGGCTATTGCCTTACATATCTAAAGACTAGGATCTGAGGGTCTAAAAGCACAACCCACGTTATCTTCGATAACTTTTATCTAATATATTGATCTAAAAAGATTGTAGTTTTTTGATTCGTTAGTAGTAGTTATAAACCATAACAACAGTCAAACAGTAACTCAATCACACATATACAATAACTAAATAATTCAGAGGGTTAATTAAGACAATCATGTTTTTGCTCAAATATACAAAATGTAACTGATATCCAGCTACTACAATTGATTAACGAAGTTACTACAACTATTTAAATATACAGACAAACGAAATTAATTACTTTCGAAATTTTCCAACCAACTACCCCGGCCAAGTGGTTTTCTTCACCATACCTTGTTTCATACATTCACCATTACCACCTCTTGATTTCCTGAAATAGGAGCACTGGAGCACAACACATCATTCAGTAACAAAATGCATGCTTACATACATTTATAGTATTGAAACAATAATATACGGAGTAGGAAAGACAGAAAAATCACCACCTAAACTCAAGCATTACATATCATGTCAAATGATCCTTAAAATTAATGAAACTAGTGGTCTAATCATTCAAAAATTTATCTGAGCAAAATCTTATGTTTCAAATCAACATATGAAGAACACTTTGTTTTCTTAAATGGAATTTGTATATATGAAACTCTCCTCTTCTAGCTCAAAATCCCAAAACTTGAAAGAAAATCTGAACCTGCAAAGCAAACAAATTAAAAAGGTAAAAGTTTTAACAAAGTGCTATTGTTAAGGAACTAATGAAGTCATGAGTTGTCAAAAATCTAAGTGCTAATGTGCCAAGATTTCAGCACATAAACAAGCTTTAAACGCATTGCCTTATATTAATAGGTATATATGCAATATTACAATCACATACGTCCGGACGTCCCTACACATTATTGACTATAAAGACCATATATATGCATCTTACAGCCACATAATACTCTAGATAAGAGTCGTTTGCTAAGAACTTCGACTCCACAAGTAAAATACACTTCATATTAGTCTATTACTTTTTATAAACGTTCTATCTTTCTAGTCGTCCCATAACGACTGATGTTAGTAATTATTGACCCAGACTTTGAATATTAGGTGTGGCATCGAGTCGTGTTGGGGTTGGCCTACTCAGGTTCACGGGTTGGCGTGTTATTTTAACCTCTACCCAAAACGACCCATTTGTGACCCGTCAACCTATTTAAGTAGATAGGTCAACCGGTGAATAAGGTTGGTGGTTTGTCGATTTAACTTCTTTAAATGCAAAAAAATGATTAAAAAAAATACAAATAACTACACGACAATTTCAATGATATTTGAATATAATCATAATTCACTCATATATTAAATGTATAACAAAATACATTTAATCCAAATCCAACAGAAAACCAAATTACAAACTTCAATTCTAGTGGCTTATATACTTTAATTTTAATGGCTTATATACTTAAACGGGGTTACGGGTTGATCTGTTTAATACTTACTCAACCCAAACACGACTCGTTTATTAAACGGGTTAAAAAGGTTGACATGTTTTTGACCCAAATATGTTTATCTTCAACCCAAACCTGTTTAACTTCGTGTTAGGTTCGTGTCATTTATCGTGTCGTGTTAAGAATTGCCACCCTACTTTTTATAATAATAAATAAATTAGATGCTAATTTTCCTATAGATATTAATGTCAAACTTTCGATAGACAATTTAAAATGGCCAACTTATAGTTACTATTATTGATTAATGGTCTCGAGTTTGAAACAACAAAAGTGATTTGCACAAACTTAGTTTTGATTTGAACATAACATTTTATGCTTTGTATATGTGTTACGTTCTGTTTATTTTCCTTAAATAATGCATGATCGCATAAGATAATATAGTTAACTAAAAAGAAATGACAAATGCTTTTAGTGACGACATATATCATTGCTAAAAGTATTGTGCATCATCTCTAGATCCATCGTGCTGTTGCGTACATCTTTTCCCAGATTTTCCACAACCAAATTTCCATATATTTTTTTTCCAGAAACGTACTGATCCCACTTGAAAGTTCAAATTTCAAAAAAAAACATTGGTAGTCGTTAAAATAAAATGATGAATAAGTTAAACAAAGATAATAGTTCAAAGTTCACAATACATCCCAGCTCACTGGGTAGTCTTCTCCATCCTCCTCATCATCTAGAATCTCAAGGGGATCGAGCGGTGGAGGCATGGTAATATTAATGTTTGCGGCTTGTAACTCATTGAAGAAATGAGTGAATCAAAAATTTTTGCCGCGACACCTGACTTTGGGAATACATTCTTTGTTGGGATTGGGCGCATGATGCATGCCCCGGTAAGTTGTGAGGGAAAACGAAAAAATAGTTCTACAACAAGTGTATACGACTTTATTTATTGTCAATGTTGTGACAAAATCATTTAATGGATCTTGTATATCTTAACAATTTATAAGCAAATGTTGAAGAACTTTATTATAAAAACCTGTTTACAGATTTGCATCAAACAGAGCTATAATAATAATAATAATAATAATAATAATAATAATAATAATAATAATAATAATAATAATAATAATAATAAGCTAAGCCTCTCCGACATTCTGGTATTGTGACTTCTGGTCCTTCCTTTGATGATGCCTTATGTACTTTAATGTGAAAATGGAGTTTGACCTTTTCAGTAACCCAAGTGAGATCGCAGCCCCCAAACTCATGAAGAAATTGGCAGATATACATTTCACACGTGTTACTCAAACGGTTGAATCCACCTTTCGCCTATCTTCTCGACAGATGGCGCTATGGAATTCCCAAAAGGAGGACTACACTTCAGATTGGCTTAGGGTGGTTCCAATATCTGGGTTGGGACAGACTATGAATGCCAGGACTTACCGATGTGTGTTGTGTTATCGGCTTGGTGTTCCCCTATTTTCTGTTCAGATGCCATGCTCAGCTTGTTCCACAGTCTTTACTGGGGATATTTATGGGGACCATGTTGTTTCGTGTGCGGGTATTATTGGTATTAAACATCGGCATAACGTGGTGCGTGATGTTCTTGTTGACATATGTTCTCGGTCAGGTATTTCAGCTCGTAAGGAGGTTGATACTGGGCTTAGTGGGGAAAGGGACAAACCCTTACGTCCATTTGATATGTTACTTTACTCATGGGATAGTGGGCTTGACGTATGTGTTGATCTGACTGGTTCATCACCCTTGACGCAAACCGGTATGGTTGATTTTGTGCCGGGCTGTGCTGTTATTGAAGCCGCACAATGTAAACGCGTCAAGTACGAGTCTAAATGAGCGGATATTGGATATGGGTTTCTCCACTTTTCATTCTCTTCTTTTGGAGAACTTGAGAAGGATGCGGTGACCTTACTAAAGCATATCCGAAGATTCTCGGTGACTCAAGACATTGGAGCACGTGCTGCTGCTCATATCTTTAGTAGAATTAGCTTTTCTATAGCTAGAGGAGTGGGAGCTCAGTTAGTATCTCGGCTCCCCACTAACTTCTTGTAAATTCTATGAGTTTCTAATATAGTGATGTTTATTATTAAAAATAAAATAAAAATAAAATAAAAATAAATAATAATAATAATAATAATAATAATAATAATAATAATAATAATAAAATTATCTGATTACGTACTTGTTATACTTCTATAAGAATTTAAACATCAAAATTGACATTCTGGATCATTTGGATCAAAGCTTTTACTGGAACTGATCTGAAAACAAAAATAGAATACTTGTTTACAAAGGAATTAAAGTTGTACTAAACAGTTGAAGTATTCTCCAAAAGAGATATTAATTTCTCAAATAAACAATGTTTGTGGAATAATATGACACCACCTGACGTTTAATTAATTTCTGAGAATAGGAAATTAATTTATGAGAAAAGGGGTAGCTCATGTATAAATAAATGCATACGAACCTTCACTTTATAGAAAAAAGCATGCAAGAGCAAGTAATGGCTTCTTCAAACTTCTTACTGTTATCTCTAGCTCTACTACTCGTTGCTCTCTCATTTATACCAAACTTAACTTCTGCTTCTTTGGAGGAAGCAAATGCTCTTCAAAAATGGAAAGAAAGCCTTAAAATCCCAAACAAATCCCAAATTGTATCTTCTTGGACACCCCTTCCAATGAATACTAGTGCACCCGCTTCGTGCCTCTCTTGGTTTGGAATTGCATGCAACGCTGATGGGAACATTAACATGTTAAACCTCTCGATGTGTGAGTTAAAAGGTACGCTTAACCAGTTCCCGTTCTCTATTCTAGGCAACCTTACCCATTTTGATATTAGTGTAAACAGCTTCTTTGGTCCCATCCCACCAGAAATTGGACTCCTATCAAAACTTGTCTATCTTAATTTTTCAACCAATCCGTTTTCTGGTGTAATTCCATCTACCATTGGTAAACTAAGCCAGTTAACCGTTTTGCAACTTTTCGGAAACAATTTTACTGGTTCAATCCCTTCGTCGTTGGGTGACTTGACGTCTTTGAATATCCTTTATCTGCACACAAATCAACTCTCTGGACCCATTCCAATTGAATTAGGGAATTTGAAGTCTCTAACTGATTTACAATTGGGTAAAAATCAACTCACAGGTTCAATCCCTTCATCGTCGGGTGACTTGACATCTTTGAATATCCTTTATTTGTGGGGAAATCAACTCTCTGGACCCATTCCAATTGAATTAGAGAATTTGAAGTCTCCAACTGTGTTACTATTGAATGGAAATAAACTCATTGGTTCAATCCCTACATCGTTGGGTGATTTGAAGTCTTTGAATCGCCTTTATCTGTACACAAACAATCTCTCTGGACCCATTCCAATTGAATTAGGGAATATGAAGTCTCTAACTGATTTACAGTTGAGCGATAATCAACTAAGTGGTTCAATTCCTTCATCGTTGGGTGACTTGACGTCCTTGAATACACTTTATTTGTTCAAAAATCAACTCTCTGGACCCATTCCAATTGAATTAGGGAATTTGAACTCTCTCACTGAATTAGCTTTGAGTTATAATCAACTCAATGGTTCAATTCCTTCATCGTTGGGTGATTTGAAGTCTTTGAATCTCCTTTATTTGGGGGTAAATCAACTATCTGGGCCCATTCCAATTGAACTGGGGAATATGAAGTCTCTAACTCATTTAGAATTGAGCGAAAATCAACTCAAAGGTTCAATTCCTTCATCGTTGGGTGATTTGAAGTCTTTGAAAATCCTTTATCTGCACACAAATCATCTCTCTGGACCCATTCCAATTGAATTAGGGAATTTGAAGTCTCTAACTGATTTACAGTTGAGCGAAAATCAACTCGTTGGTTCAATCCCTTCATCGTTGGGTGATTTGAAGTCTTTGAATATCCTTTATTTGGGGGTAAATCAACTATCTGGGCCCATTCCAATTGAACTGGGGAATATGAAGTCTCTAACTGATTTAGAATTGAGTTATAATCAACTCAATGGTTCAATTCCTTCATCGTTGGGTGATTTGAAGTCTTTGAGTTTCCTTTATCTGAACACAAATCGACTCTCTGGACCCATTCCAATTGAATTAGGGAATTTGAACTCTCTCACTGAATTAACTTTGAGTTATAATCAACTCAATGGTTCAATCCCTTCATCGTTGGGTGATTTGAAGTCTTTGAATCTCCTTTATTTGGGGGTAAATCAACTATCTGGGCCCATTCCAATTGAACTGGGGAATATGAACTCTCTCACTGAATTAACTTTGAGTTATAATCAACTCAATGGTTCAATTCCTTCATCGTTGGGTGATTTGAAGTCTTTGAGTTTCCTTTATCTGAACACAAATCGACTCTCTGGACCCATTCCAATTGAATTAGGGAATTTGAACTCTCTCACTGAATTAGCTTTGAGTTATAATCAACTCAATGGTTCAATTCCTTCATCGTTGGGTGATTTGAAGTCTTTGAGTATCCTTTATCTGAACACAAATCAACTCTCTGGACCCATTCCTATTGAATTAGGGAATTTGAAGTCTCTAACTGATTTAGAATTGGGCGAAAATCAACTCATTGGTTCAATTCCTTCATCGTTAAAAAATCTGACAAACCTTCAGATTCTTCATCTTCATGGAAACAAGTTATCCGGTCCTATACCACAAGGAATCGGAGGTCTGCAATTGGTTAAGCTACAGCTGGACACAAATCAGTTTTCTGGCCATTTGCCTGATGATTTGTGCCAAGGGGGAAAGCTTCAAAATTTATCAGTACATTATAATCAACTCTCTGGTCCTATACCAAGAGGGCTATGGAATTGCTCCAACTTAATAAGAGCACACTTTGAATTTAATCAATTTCGTGGAGATATATCGAATAGTTTTGGTGTCTACCCAAGCTTAAATTTCTTTGATGTCAGTCATAATAAATTTCATGGGCAACTATCTCAAAACTGGGGTAAATGCAAAAACTTGACTACATTAAAGATGGGATATAACAACATCAGCGGTAGCATACCACCAGAGTTTGGGAATTCGATTCAAGTGCTTGATCTTTCTTCTAATCATTTGGTTGGTCAAATTCCAAAGGAGTTTGGGGAAATGAAAAGATTGTTAAATTTAAACTTGAGCGATAACAAACTTTCAGGTGTTATACCTCAAGAGCTTGGATCACTGCATGGCCTCCTTACTCTTGACCTATCCAAAAATAGGTTAAACGGGTCATTACAAAGATATATTGGTGACTGGGTTCAAATCAATCACATATATCTTAGTAATAACAAGCTCAGTGGAAAGATCCCATCGGAGATCGGTAAATTAAGTCATCTCAATGTTCTTGATTTATCTTGGAATTCACTCACGCAAGAGATACCATCGGAAATTGGAAATTTAGAAAGTCTGGTAATGATGAATCTTTCTCACAATAAGCTATCTGGTTCAATTCCTAATGATTTCAGTAACTTGCCAGGAAGGATTGATATAGACCTGTCTTACAATGAGCTCACTGGTCCCGTTCCCCCTTGTGCTGTCTTTCAAAATGTGTCTGGAGAAGCATTTCAAGGAAATGATGGTCTGTGTGGAAATGTTACAGGTTTGAAACTTTGTGGAAGTCAAATAGTAATGATGAAAAATAACCATTTTCATCATAAGCTAATCCTTGTAACTGTGATCCCACTTTTTGCGGTTCTTTTACTTGGTTTATTCATGTGTGGCCTCATTGCTTATCGACGTAGAAAGAGAACTTCTCCACAGAAACCGTCAGGAGAAGAAGGTGGCAAAATCTTCTCAATAACAAGTTTTGATGGACAGGCGATGTATGATGAAATCATCAAGGTAACAAACAATTTTGATGATGCTTATTGTATCGGGATGGGAGGATACGGTACTGTCTATAAAGCTGTGTTACAACCCAACAATTTAGTAGCTGTGAAGAAACTTCATTCATCATCTGAGAATGACGATCAAAGCTTCCTAAATGAGGTACGAGCATTAACAAACATAAGGCACAGAAACATAGTTAAACTCTATGGATATTGCTTCCATGCTCGTCACTCATTTTTGATTTATGAATATCTTGAGAAGGGAAGTCTAAAATCGCTCTTAAGTAGCGATATCACAGCAAAGGAACTGGATTGGCTGAAAAGGGTAAGAATTGTTAGGGCTGTAGCGAATGGTTTGGCTTATATGCACCATGATTGCACACCACCTGTAATTCATAGAGACATTTCTGGATCTAATATCCTTCTGAATTCTGATTATGAGGCACATATCTCGGATTTTGGAACAGCGAAGCTTCTAAAGCTGGATTCATCCAATTGGACTGCAGTTGTAGGCACCTATGGCTATATTGCGCCAGGTAACTACCATATATTTTAAAGTTATATATACCTACTTATTCTCAAGTTTCAGATTTCTCTTAATGATGATCTGATATATCAGTTTTTTTGTATTCTCATGTTTCCTTCCATGTAGAGCTTGCTTATACGATGGCGGCGACAGAGAAATGCGATGTGTATAGTTTTGGAGTTGTTGCACTAGAAGTGCTTATGGGAAAGCATCCTGGAGAACTTATATCATGTCTGCCAACATTGTCTACTGATGATCTATTGCTAGCCAATGTAGGAGATCGACGGATTCCACCACCATCATCGCTAGTTGAGAAACTAGCTCATTCAATTTTGAATGTGTCACAGGCATGTTTGAACTACAACCCGCAGGAAAGGCCAACAATGCGCCAAGTCACAGATTTATTGTCAGTGGATGATCGACTTTGGATGAACATGAGTGGATGATCGACTTTGGATGAACATGCATGTATCAGTAACTTAATGCTTGATCAGTTTTGTATGATGTCTAGCCATAAGTCATAAAGTTTAAGAAACTTTTTATGTTTTTTTGTTGTTCTGAATTATGTTGTAGATTGTTTTTAAATAAGAAAATAAAATTATATCAATGAAGATTGCTACCTTTCTAGAATAGTGTTATGGATCTTTTTGGTAATTTCTTTAAATTATTCCTGTTTTACAATTAAAAAATTACCAATATGGGAAATTTGTATATAAGTAAGAATTTATTGTTTCTCACATCAAGAAATTAAGTAAGCAGTGAGTGCACACTAAATATATTCAAAGATGTAAAATCACCCAACAATGGAAGTCTGTTAATTTATCAAAAAAGAAGACCATGGAAGTCTGTTAATTTGTCAATCTTAACCAGAAATCACTTAAGAAATGAGGTTTAGATCCGTAAAACAACTACGAATTCAAGATATTAAGAATTGAACTTGAAATTGTATTACAATGGGATAATTTGTTACAATTGAATGTTTAGGGAGTTACAGAGAGAAAGAAGTGTTTACAATTTGATAGGAAGGAGGTATTTAAAGGGAAATGGGAGGAAGGAGGATTTGGCGGGAAAATCAGTTTTGTACTCATCTTGCTGTTCTGTTGACTTTTTCATCGATATTACTTTGACACATATCAATCCATCCCGCTTAAAATGATGCTTGTCCTCAAGCATCTAAGCATTCAAATCAACTTGAGGCAACCTTTCTTAGGACCTTTAATACTTTATGTTGTAGTAAGCCAAACACCATACCCCAAAAAACAATAACCTTTTTCCTTAAGCCAAACACCCTTTTCACCCTTTGTGAATACCCATTTTATTGAGAAACTAGAGAGAATGAGTTTTAGTAGGAAAAGTTATTATTTCTCATTAAAATGAAATGAACAATACAAAGTCCGATTTATAGGACAAAAGTCAAAATACAGAAAGTCAACTATGCTAATTCTACATGTACAGTACAACTACTGCTAATACATCAATACAGCCATTATCCTACTTATATACATAGCTAAACTACACAATTCCACATAGTGCTTGAGCCTTTTGATGAAGCTTGAGCTTATTTGGCTTGATAAGCTTTGACTGAGCAATATTGTAGAGTTGATGAACTGTGGCATCACTTGGCTTGTCAGCTCAGCTCAGCTTCCATCTTTAGTTCCTTTACACCCCCCCCCCCCCCCCCTCCCCCCCAAGTTGGCAGTGTGAAAGGATCACAAATGCCAAACTTGGGCAAACAATTATAGTGTAGAGCCTTGGGTATACCTTTGGTGAGGACATTAGCTGTTCTTAACCTTGTAGGAATATAGACAGGGAGAACTTGATTGCTTTTGATCTTATCTCTGACAAAGTGGCAATCTATCTCTATGTGTTTTGTTCTTGCATGGTGAATAGGATTAGAAGCCACAGCAATGGTAGAAACATTATCACAGTAGATTGGTATTTGAGTAGAAACTTGTACTTGGAGATCCTTGAACAAACATTGTAGCCATGTGAGTTCACAAGTACAATCAGCAAGAGCTCTGCTCTGTATTCAGCCTCTGTGGAGGACCTTGAGACAACTCCTTGTTTCTTTGAAAGCCAGGATACTAAGCATGGTCCTAGAAAAATGGCATAGCCAGTCACTGATCTTCTTTATATAGGACATGAAGCCCAATCACTATCACAATAGGCAGACAATTGCAAGTTGTTGATAATAGGAAATTGAAGGCCTTGACCATGACATAGTTTAATGTATCTAAGAACCCTGAGCAATGCTTTCATGTGAGGTGGCATCACTTGGCTTGTCAGCTGAGCTTCCATCTTTAGTTCCTTTACATTTCATAACCCAACTACACGATCCATGTATAAAATCTAACAGCTGAAGTCCTTCCCGAGTGTGAAGGATTGAAGTCACTGCACCCACTCTTCAAACAACTCTGTTGCGAATCCCTCTGCCTTCGACCAACTTATTAGGTGATCAGATGCCAAAAACTTGATAAGCTGAGTCAAAATGTAGAGACTGATATGTTTCGCATCATCATACTTTCCTGACCGAGATAACGCGAGCCACACTTCCACCTGTAATGGGCAACACTCCACAGCTCTCTGAAGCAAAAGCCACAACTGCTTCCCATAGCCTTAAAGAACCAGGTATATGTTCAAGACCTTTTCTTACTACTTCGCTTGTAGTCACATCTCCATGTTCCAATGTTGCAGCCCTTTCCTTAAGCCAATCAGCAGCAACATTTCCACCGACAACAGATACCAAGCAATTTATAGAGGCACCCGCGAGAAATTTAACACCGTTCACTTGGTAAAGTTCTTCATTTTTCTGGGCCAGTGAAGGAGTAACAACCTTGGAAGAAAATGATCTTCTGGAAATATGACAGTTGCATCAAGGTTCCATCCAACAGCAGCCGCTGCAACTTTCATGCCAATATAACTACCACCAACCGTAACTACTTTTTGTGCTTTCGCCAAAGATGAACACCAGGTAAAGTATCACCAATTTTCTCAGAAAATCTAGATGCAGTGTAGCCTGTCGCAATAATGAGGGATCCAAATTTCAGTGAATTTGTTGTCAATGTTTGCTTCTCTGCATCGATTTAAGTCACCTGATCTTCATACAACATCTCTATCCACCTCCAACTCAAACCCCAAATGACTAAAATTATATCCATGAATCAGTATATCAGAAGCCTTCACCGTATCAATTATTGTTGTCGTTACCACCAAAGAAACACCACTAAAATCATTTTCGATACCATCATTATCAGTCGAACTAGGACTAACCCTTATCACACAATTCAATTCGATCCCGATCACAGTTTTCGACCAAACAAACGCCTTTCTTCTCCTCCTTCACATTCAGTTCATCACTTTGATCCCAGTCAGTCAAATCACCTTTTACACTAACCTCGATCAACTCATTAAAAGTAGCATTCGGTTATTGAATATCCAATAAAACATTAGAGCCAAAAGTATCAGAATTCGATGATGACAATACGGCTAACAAACACTCCGTTTTTGGTTTCGGAACTTCTTTAAAAATCTTTATCAACGAACCTTCCATTTTATCCAAAAGACATGAATTAAAGCTTGAATCTTTAACACTATTTCTAATTGATTCCTTAACAGTTTCAACAGCATTTACAACCTCATGATCAACAACATCATCAAGTAATCTATTTTTTAACCCAGTTGATTCTTTATTTTTTCCATCATCATGAACAAACCCATTCTATTATTCTTCTTTTTATTCTCATCATCATCATCAACCTTACTCGAATCTTTAAACTCAATTTCTTGCACTTTATCACATTATTTAGAGACTTCATCAAGAACCATATTAACAATGTTGTTTTTGACCATATCACTTGCTTCTTTAACATCTTGTTTGAAAATTTTCTTTATTGGCATTTCATCAAACACCTTATGTGCACCCGTATGATAACAGAATAGATATTCTTATCAACCAATGTTATTGAATAAATTGTACACTATGTGAAACCTTGAACCCTTTTTGACCTGTTTCCTTTAGCTAACTACTCAAGGAACCATCTTGGCGTCCTTGGTAAAAGTCAAAGTTCTTTTATTCTGGTATAGAATTTTAAAAAAAATAAATATATATGCAGTAATTTTGCATGGAATATTGTGATGAATGCATGGTTATGTAGATTTGTGAGATGAATATTGTGGGGTAGTGAAAGGATGTGGTACTCTATTTTTTAATATATAGTGCAGCGGTGCCGACATTTAAATATATCAATTCGCCTGAAATCAAATTTAGCGGGAGATCAAAGGTCTCTGGCAATGGGTTTGTATGGCTTTTACGTAGTATTTGTTTTGATATGGTTGCTTAAGGGTTGCAATTTATTTTGTTTTCTAGATTTGTTGTTTTTGGGATGTTTAATAAAAGGGGGTGGCTGCGATGTGTGTTTACTATTTAGTGGTGGTAAAAGTGTGGTGTGACCATTTAGACTGAAATGTGGAGGAAATGTTGACTTATTTGGTTGGGGAAATGGGATATGTTTCTATATTTATTAAAGTATATATTTTTATTTTAAATTTGAATAAGAGGTCTAATCGAGAAGACAATCTTACCCTCATGTGTAATGCATGTGGGGACTTTAACGGTCAAATTTAACGTTCGTTTGGTCAAAGGACCGTGGGTGTTAAGGGTTTCGGAGTTACGGACAATTTGCTTAAAGAAAGTCAATGGACCATACGTGAAAGTAACTCAAACCACAATGAGGATCTGTGTAATTTACTCACACCATCATAATCAACCTTACTCGAATCTTTAAACTCAATTTCTTGCACTTTATCACATTATTTAGAAACTTCATCAAGAACCAATGTTACCAATGTTGTTTTCGACCATATCACTTGCTTCTTTAACACCTTGTTTGATAATTTTCTTTATTGGCATTTCATCAAACCGCTTATGTGCACCCATATGATAACAAAATACATATTCTTATCAACCAATGTATTTAATGATAAACTATAGATCGGAATTGACAAGTTGGGAGGAAGAGATGGGGTGGATATCGAGAAGATTTTTTTTTTTTTCACCAGGAAAAATAGAGAAGAGGATAATTGTTAAAATGAAAACTAATGAGTAAATTACACAATGGTCAGTGTAGTTTGTGTTGACTTACATGTTTGGGCCTTTAACATTTTTTTTCCCTATAATTGTTATTTCACTTTTCTCTTACTATCTTTTTCTCACATCTTGACCCACCTCTCTTTATCTTATATAGGGAAATTAGTGGGTATGTTTGGCAAAATGTAAACTGTAAGCTGTAAACTGCAAAGCTGTTAACATTAGATACAAGCTGTATCTTTTTTTTCAATAAAAGTTTTTGGTAAATTAGTTGCTAAATGTAAGTATAAGATGTAAAATGATATAAAAGGACATATTTATAATTATAAACAAATGTTTACAGGGTATATTAGTAATTTAAAGTTGAAATAAAAGCTTGAAGTTAATGCATCCAAACGGAGTTCCTTATTTTAGAGGGGATTAGTTTTTAACAAAAAGCTAACAGCTCCCTCAAAAAGTTACTACCAAACAGGCCCTTAATGGTTCTGATTTTTTTTTTTCTTTTTTTATTGAAAAAATTACACGGATGGTCTTTGTGGTTTACACAGATTTCATGTTTAGTCCCTATTTCATTTTAATTACACCAGAGATCCCTATTTTGAGAAACGTTGCACGCGTTTGGTCCCTAAGTTGGATGGACGTTATCTTTGACCGTTAAGTGTATAATTATTATTTGCCCGTTAGTCCCTCCGTTAGTATTTTTTGCACCGTTAGTCCCTCGTTAGTATTTTTTACAAAAAATACTTTTTTATTGAAAAATTAATTTTTTTACAAAAATTAATTTTTTTTCGAAGGTAAAATTATATAAAAATACCGTTGGACTTCACACATGTAATCAAGTTACATGTAATCCGGGTTGGTTTACCAAGCCAAACCCGTGCCTTGAGACCCACTTGGGTCTCGGCTAGACCACGAGTTACAAAGACTCAAACCCAAGACCTTTTTGGTCTCAGCTTAGGCTCACCCAAGCCCTACCAAATCTGCCAAACAGACCCCTTGGGTTGCGGCAACATCAAACAACAACACCAAGCATCAAAGTCGATCCAAATCAAGCCACAAACAACTCCAAGGTACCAATACTCTCGACACTAAGATTACTAGGTCAAAACCCATAAACAAAATAAGCCATAAGGCTCGGACCACGCCAAGCTCTTAGCCACGACTCATGGTTTCAAGTCGACACCAAACGAAAACCATAAACCCGGATACCAAACAAGTTTTTATCATCAAAATATCATTTCCCATCAATGTTTTACAAACCCAACCAAGAAAATCCGTGTATCCATGGTTTGGAACACAAATCGAGGCACACGAGACAAAACTCGTGGCTACTTACCTTCAAAACGACTCCAAACTCAAGTTTCTTTGAAAACCCAACAATATTAATGGTGAGGGTGGTGTTTTTGGTGGCGGTGGTGATGTAAACGAGGGACTAGGGGTGTTTGGGTCGCGCGTGTAGTATACCAAAAGAAAGAGGGTGATGAGAGGGTTAATATGGTGGTGGTCGTGTAGGGTGGTAGGCGGCGGTGTGGTGGTGACGGCTGGCCAAGGGTGGCGGCTAGGGTTTTGAGATGAGAGGGATGAAAGAGATGGGAGAGATGAAGTGGTGAGGGTGTTTGTTTGCTTTGTGTGTGAACCGGCCCAAACTAATAGAAACCAGTTTTGCAAAAAAATAATTTCTATAAAAAATTAATTTCGAAAAATTAATTTCAAAAAAAAAATTAATTTTTGTAAAAAAATTAAATTCAAAAAAAAAATTAATTTAAAAAAAAAAAAATTTGTAAAAAAATTAAATTAAAAAAAAATTAATTTTTGTAAAAAAATTAATTTAAAAAAAAAAGTACTTTTTGTAAAAAATACTAACGAGGGACTAACGGTGCAAAAAATACTAACGGAGGGACTAACGGGCAAATAATAATTATACACTTAACGGTCAAAGATAACGTCCATCCAACTTAGGGACCAAACGCGTGCAACGTTTCTCAAAATAGGGATCTCTGGTGTAATTAAAATGAAATAGGGACTAAACATGAAATCTGTGTAAACCACAAGGACCATCCGTGTAATTTTTTCTTTTTTATTTATTTATTTATTTTTTTTAATAAACATCTTCATTATTCACCTATATAATACTATACAAATAGGAAGAATGAGATTTTACGGCCTTTTATAAGGTCTTACATTTAAAAAAAAAATAAGAACGTGCGATGTGGAATTCCAGATTTATTTATTGTGCGACTTCATAAAAATGTTAATAAGTGTCGGTACGATGATGTTTTTTTGCACGATCTGGTGTGACCTTTCATTGTGAAGTTGTCTTTTTCGACTTTTTTTTTTTCTTTTTTTTTTGTCTTTTTCGAAAAGACAAAAAAAAAATATGAATTTTTTAATTTTTTTCCTTTAGATTTTTTTGAGAACTTCTGTCGTTTTCGAAAAAGACAAAATATTACATCAATTGCACAAAAAACGTTTACCTACCTTAAGTGGACACTTGTCAAAATTATAGTGGAGTTGGCAGTTGCACGATCACACAAGTCTGAATTTTGAATAAATGAAGTTATGGTTTATTAGATGGAAATTGAATCTTTTTTATTGTGTAAATTAGGAAACGGCCCTAAAGTCTGAATTTGGACAAGTTACATTAATAAGAAAATAAAAAACAAAAGTAGGTGATCCAAAAAAGTGCACGAATCTTGATGTCTCTTACTATTCATAGGTATCTAATTTCTCCTTGTTGTGCTTAGTGAAAACGATACAGGTCGATTGGGTTTAGTAACGGGTCAAAATGGTTAACTTCTTTGCACGGGTCCAATTGGTTTGCCAGAAACACCTTTGGTGCAAAATTTCATTAAATCTTATTATAAATAATCGGTGTGACACGTATGATAATAAAATACATATTATTATCAACCAATGTTGTTGAATAAATTGTACACTATGTGAAATCTTCAACCTCTTTGGACCCTTTTTCTTTAGCTAACTTTTTTTATTTTGCTTATTTGACCCGTTAGAGATTAAACATATCCTACATTGACTCATTCATACATAAATGGGACAAAATTTCCATGGCTATAAAACTATATGTGAATGTATTTTAAGATAAACTATAGACGGCAACCAAGACCCATGTTTTGTACTAGTGAAAGTTGCGACCACTTGTTTTGTATGAGTGATTAAAAAATTGCTATCACTCTCTAGGTAGTTTCTTTTTTTAGATTATTTCGTCTCCGGTCTATGCCATCTTTTTAAACAAATTAATATATTTAAAAATGGCTAAATAATCAATTTTGTTTTAAAAAAGTGTGCAGTAAGTTAGTTGAAATGAAATTTTAGTGGGTAAGAAAATATGTTAAATGTTAAACCTGAGAAAAAGTTTGTAAAGAATGCTCAATTGAAAAGTGAAACTTGTGATTCTCGGTTCCTGAAAATACCAAAACAACAAGTAAATATTTCAAGAAAGATTTACTAGAGTAAATCATCGAAATCTGTTTTAAAATTGTCATCTAATTAAGCTGTCATGACTTGAATATGAAATGTCAATTGCCGATGTCATAAATAGTAAATCATCGAAATCTGTTTTAAAATTGTCATCTCAGTTGGCTGATTTGAAGTCTTTGAGTATCCTTTATCTGCACGCAAATCAACTCTCTGGACCCATTCCATTTGAATTAGGTAATACGAAGTCTCTAACTGAATTAGTTTTGAGCGAAAATCAACTCTCTGGACCCATTCCAATTGAATTAGGGAATTTGAAGTCTCTCACTGGATTAGGTTTGTACAAAAATCAACTCATTGGTTCAATCCCTTCATCGTTGGGTGACTTGGCGTCTTTGAAAATCCTTTATATGTGGGCAAATCAACTATCTGGACCCATTCCAATTGAATTAGGGAATTTGAAGTCTCTCACTGAATTACCTTTGAGTTTTAATCAACTTAATGGTTCAATTCCTTCATCGTTGGGTTATTTGAAGTCTTTGAATAGGCTTTATATGCACACAAATCAGCTATCTGGGCCCATTCCTACTGAATTAGGGAATATGAAGTCTCTAACTGATTTACAATTGAGCCATAATCAACTCAGTGGTTCAGTTCCTTCATCGTTAAAATACCTGAGAAGCCTTCAGAGACTGTATCTCAGTGAGAACAAATTATCCGGTCCTATTCCGAAGGAGTTTGGGGAGATGAAAAGTTTGTTAAATTTAAACTTGAGTAATAGCAATCTTTCGGGTGTTATACCTCAAGAGCTTGGATCACTTCATCGCCTCCTTACAGTTGACCTATCCAAAAATAGGTTAAACGGGTCATTACAAAGATATATTGGTGATTGGGTACAAATCAATCACATATATCTTAGTAATAACAAGCTCAGCGGAAAGATCCCATCGGAGATTGGTAAATTAAGTCTGCTCAATGTTCTTGATTTATCTTGGAATTCACTCACAAAAGAGATACCATCAGAAATTGGAAGTTTGGAAAGTCTGGTGATGATGAATCTTTCTCACAATAAGCTATCTGGTTCTATTCCTAATGGTTTCAGTAACTTGCCAAGAGGGATTGATATCGAGTTGTCTTACAATGAGCTCACTGGTCCGGTTCCCCCTTGTGCTGTCTTTTTAAATGTGTCTGGAGAAGCATTTAAAGGAAATGATGGTCTGTGTGGAAATGTTACAGGTTTGAAACTTTGTCAAAGTCAAATAGCAATGAAGAAAAATAATCATTTTCATCATAAACTCATCCTTGTAACTGTGATCCCACTTTTTGCGGCACTTTTACTTGGTTTATTCATGTGTGGCCTCATTGCTTATCGACGTAGAAAGAGAACTTCTCCACAGAAATCATCAGCCGAAGAAGGTGGCAAATTTTTCTCAGTAACAAGTTTTGATGGACAAGCGATGTATGATGAAATCATCAAGGCAACAAATGATTTTGATGATGCATATTGTATTGGGATGGGAGGATACGGCACTGTGTATAAAGCTGAGTTACAGCCCAACAATTTAGTAGCTGTCAAGAAACTTCATTCATCATCTGAGAATGACAATCATACAAGCTTCCTAAATGAGGTACGAGCATTAACAAACATAAGGCACAGAAACAAAGTTAAACTCTATGGATACTGCTCCCATGCTCGTCACTCATTTTTGATTTACGAATATCTTGAAAAGGGAAGTCTAAAATCACTCTTAAGTAGCGATATCACAGCAAAGGAAATTGATTGGCTGAAAAGGGTAAGAATTGTTAGGGCTGTAGCGAATGGTTTGGCTTATATGCACCATGATTGCACACCACCTATAATTCATAGAGACATTTCTGGAGCTAATATCCTTCTTGATTCTGATTATGAGGCACATATCTCGGATTTTGGAACAGCGAAGCTTCTAAAGCTGGATTCATCCAACTGGACTGCGGTTGTAGGCACCTATGGCTATATTGCGCCAGGTAACTACCATATATTTTAAAGTTATATATAGTATACGTACTTATTCTCAAGTTTCAGATTTATCTGTTACATATAATCATGATATGATATAACAATTTTTTGTATCATCTTTCTTCCTTCCATGTAGAGCTTGCTTATACAATGGTGGCGACAGAGAAATGTGATGTGTATAGTTTTGGAGTTGTTGCACTAGAAGTGATTATGGGAAAGCATCCTGGAGAACTTATATCTCTACAAACATTGTCTACTGATGATCTATTGCTAGCCAATGTAAGAGATAGTCGGATTCCGCCACCATCATCTCTAGTTGAGAAACTAGCTCATACCATTTTGAATGTCTCACAGGCATGTTTGAACTACAACCCACAGGAAAGGCCAACAATGAACCAAGTCAAAGATTTATTGTCAGTGGATGATCGAGTTTGGATGAAGATGCATGTATCGGTAACTTAATGCTTGATCGAATTTGTATGATGTCTAGTCTTATGTCATTAAATTTAAGAAACTTTTTATGTTTTTTTTTTCTTGTCCTGAATTACTCTATAGATTGTTATTAAATAAGGAAATAATTTATATCAATGAAGATTGCTACCTTTCTAGAATAATGCAGTTAGGTGTATTATGGATATTTTTGTTAATTTCTTTAAATTATTCCAGTTTTACAATTAAAAATTTACCAATGGGAAATTTGTATATCAGTTAAAATTTATTCTTACTCATATCAAGAAATGTAGTAAACAGTGAGTGCACACAATGGAAGTCTGTTAATTTGTCCAAAAGATGGCATAGACTGGAGAAGAATGTTAGCTAAAGGAAATTTGTCAAAAAAGAAGACCATGGAAGTCTGTTAATTTGTCAAAAAAGTGATATGATCTTAACCAGAAATGACTTAAGAAATGAGGTTTAGATCCGTAAAACAACAGGAATTCAAGATATAGGGTTAACGCGTAAAGTGGGCCGCTGGCTACCCGGGCCTGACCCATTCCTGGCCCAGTCCGGACCATACGTCCACAAGCCCCCGAGTTTAGTATGACATAGCGCATGGCTATGTTATGCTAAACTTAAGTTCTATTCATGGCTGCGTAGGCACAATCAACCAAATGCGATGGTACGCACTGGGTTCATGTGTGCGTAAGGGACGGATCATACTGCGCAGTCCAAATGCGTAAGTGCGCACTGGGATTGCGATTGCGATTGCGATTGTGATTGTCTCACAATGGTGAAGGTGTCCATGGTGAAGGTGGATTCCTCATGCTGTATCCTGGGTAAGGGCGTACCTTTTGTATCAGTAGCAATGCAACATGGTGCGACAGAAGACGTACTTCTGTGGCAGAAGTGTGCGTTGTCCACGACAAGAATGTGCGTTGTCCGCAACAAAGATGTGCGCAGTCCGCAACAAAGATGTGCGCAGTGCGCAACAAACGTATGCGCAGTGCGCAGAGGTGCGCGCTGTTTGCGCGTCTTTACAACCGACAGAGAACGTCTCCCCTGCGGCAAGATGGTGCGAATATTTAAATCCGTCTTTGTACCGGGTCTGCAGTACCTCTTACGTACGATCTGCTTCCAAATATACCTGCGTGACGCGTGCGCCAACAGTGGTATTATATACCCTGGTAGCCCCCCAAGTTTGATGGTGCTACTCGTGTAGGAGTATTAAACTTAGTTATTCAAATCCTGAAAAACACTTAATGCAAATATTAAAAGTATATGTCGCGAATCGCAACATATAAAATATAATGAAGTAAAAAAGTAGCGCGTAGCATAAGTATAGCACATAGCATATATAATATATAAAAGAAGTAGTAGTGCGAATTACACCTAACGTGAGGTTTATACAAACTATGTAAAAGAAGTAGCGCGTAGCTAATAATAAAAAAAAAATGCGCGCATGGCGATGTATTGATAGTTTTGTTTTTGATTATAATAAAAACAATGGCGCGGATGGATGTACCATGACCGCGACTAATAGTTTCTGTTGCACGCACAGACGCAGATAGATTTATCGTGACCGCATGGACTCTAACGTTTTGTGGATGATCGCAGTTGACCACGGCTTTCGTCCAGTGCCTGTACGTGACAGTGACAGTGCGCTCATGGCGATTGACTAGCATCGTGGTGACTGTACGTGACAGTGCGTTCATGTCGCCAATCTGCGAAGACTTCCGAACGTATGGCCTGATGCGGGTAGATTTATCGCGACTGCGCTGTTTCGCGGCTAAAAGATAAAATAGGTCCGATCGTGCGGATATAGCGCGTGGCCATAGGTAAAATCGTGTTTACCATGGATAAAATCGTGTTTATCAAGGTTAAAGATTTATGTAAAATCTTTTGAATCTTTAAAAGATATCAAATCTGATCGATTTAAAAGATATTTTTGTGCATATCTTTTTTAAATATTGGATATTGTTTTTCGTATTTAGAAGATACGTAACAAAAGATATATGAAAGTAAGAGATGATGAATATCTCGTTAGCACTTTTAACGGTTGAAAAAGTCAACGTAAATCCAAAAGATGATGAATATATTACTGTAGCGTGATTGGACCAAAGAAACGAAAACAGTACGCATGGTACTTGTTGTTTTTTACTGGCGCTGCATATTTGTATATGTTTGACCAAGAATTGCTAGTAATATAATTAAAGTTACCGCATACAAGGCAACGATGGTTGTATATCGATGCAACGATGGTCGCGTTCTAGTCCGGTGAGAGCACGACACTTGTCGTAGCCATGTCCCACGGATGGCGCCAACTTGTTGATGCATAATCTGGCGCGGACTTATTCAACGACTCTCCTTGGGCCGTTAGTCGTCTTCATAAGCCCTAAGTAGACCTGTCAACAAAGAGAACCCGTTAGGAGTGGACCCGAGGCCGTAGCCCCGGGATCCACCTCCGACGGTCAAGTTAGTATGTGATGCGCGGAGCATATAATAGCTATTAGGTTTAGGATAACCTGTCATGAGATTCTATCTTTTCTTCTGAATGGAACCCCAGCCCTATATTTATAAGGCATGGATTAGGGTTAACGCGTAAAGTGGGCCGCTGGCTACCCGGGCCTGACCCATTCCTGGCCCAGTCCGGACCATACGTCCACACAAGCCAAACACCCCAAAAAACAATAACCCTTTTCCTTAAGCCAAACACCCATTTCACCCTTTGTGAATACCCATTCCTTACTGAGCATGAAGGATTGAAGTAACCAACTCTTCAAACAACTCTGTTGCAAATCCCTCTGCCTTCGACCAACTTATTAGGTGATCCGATGCCAAAAACTTGATAAGCTGAGTCAAAATGTAGAGACTGATATGTTTCGCATCATCATACTTTCCTAACCAAGATAAAGCGAGCCACACTTGCACCTGTAATGGGCAACACTCCACAGCTCTCTGAAGCAAAAGCTTTGCGCTTCCCATAGCCTTAAAGAATCAGCAAGAGCTTTTAATCACATCTCCATGTTCCAATGTTGCAGCCCTTTCCTTAAGCCAATCAGCAGCAACATTTCCACCAACACCAGATACCAAGCAATTTATAGAGGCACCCGCGAGAAATTTAATACCGTTCACTTGGTAAAGTTCTTCATATTTCTGGGCCAGTGAAGGAGTAACAACCTTGGAAGAAAATGATCTTCTGGAAATATGACAGTTGCATCAAGGTTCCATCCAACAGCAGCCGCTGCGACTTTCATGCCAGTATAACCACCACCAACCACAACTACATTTTGTGTTTTTGCCAATGATGATACTAATGAATCAACATCAGCAATATCTCGTATGTGATGAACACCAGGTAAAGTATCACCAATTTTCTCAGAAAGTGTACCTGTGGCAATAATGAGGGATCCAAATTTCAGTGAATTTGTTGTCAATGCTTGCTTCTCTGAATCATTCCAGTCACCGGATCTTCATCAGCATCTCAATCCCTTTCTCTTTGTACCAATCAGGAGTTTGCCTCTCACCTCTTTTTGTGAGAGTCGGGTGCTCATATGGAGCAAATCCCTTCTTAGAAATGATACACAGAATCCCATTAGATTAGCCACCCTTTTTCGACAAAAGTCCTAGTTACATATCCACCTCCAAATATCACAAACCTTTTCTTTTTCCTCTTTGACTAATTCCATATGTCGAACTCCCACTTTCCATACTTCAATTTACATTTTGTGCCTCCTGATTTCTTCCTCTTAGGCCATTTCCATAACTCAAACTCCAAATGACAAATTATCTCCATGAATCAGTATAACAGAAGCCTTCACCGTATCAATTATTGTTGTTATTACCACTAAAGAAACACCACTAAAATCATTTTCCATACCATCATTATCAGTCGAACTAGGACTAATACCACATTCCTTATCAATTCAATTCGATCCTGATCACAGTTTTCAACCAAACAAACGCCTTTTCTCCAACTTCACATTCAGTTCATCACTTTGATCCCAGTCACTAAAATCATCTTTTACACTAACCCCGATCAACTCATTAACAGTAGCATTCGGTTTTTGAATATCCATTAAAACATTAGAACCAAAAGTATCAGAATTCGATGATGACGATACGCCTAACAAGCACTCCCTTTTTGGTTTCGGAAGTTCTTTAAAAATCTTTAACAGCATTACTAATTGATTCTTTAACAGTTTCAACCGCATTTACAACCTCATGGTCAACAACATCATGAACAAACTAATCAAAAATCACACCACCAGGAACCAAATTATTCACACCCATTCTATTATTCTTCTTTTTAATCTCATCATCATCAACCTTACTCGAATCTTTAAACTCAATTCTTGCACTTTATCACATTCTTTAGAAACTTCATCAAGAACCATATTACCAATGTTGTTTTCGACCATATCACTTGCTTCTTTAACATCTTGTTTGAAAATTTTCTTTACCGGCATTTCATCAAACCTCTTATGTGCACCCGTATGATAACAAAATACATATTCTTTTCAACCAAGTTGGGGTGGTTATCGAGAAGAGTGGGTTTTTTTTTTTTCTTTTTTTTTTTTCTTTTTTTTACCGGGAAAAATGGAGAAGAGGAAACACTAGAAGACGATAATTGTTAAAATGAAAACTAAAGAGTAAATTACACAATGATCACTGTAGTTTGCGTTGCCTTACATGTTTGGTCCTTTAACATTTTTTGTGCCTATAATTGTTATTTCACTTTTCTCTTTCTATGTTTTTCTCACATCCTGACCCACCTTTTCTCTTTGTACCATTTTTTCCTCACATCTTGACCCACCTTTCTTTATCTTATATAGGGAAAATAGAATGGTTATGAAAAATTTCACGTTTTTTTTTTTTTTTTTTTTTATTTTTTATTTATAATAAACATCTTCATTATTCACCTATATAATACTATACAAATAGGAAGAATGAGATTTTTCGGCCTTTTATAAGGTCTTACATTTAAAAAAAAATAAGAAAGTGCGACGCGGAATTCCAGATTTATTTATTGTGTGACTTCATAAAAATGTTAATAAGTGTCGTGGGTACGATGATGTTTTTTTTTGCCATCTGGTGTGACCTTTCATTGCGAAGTTGTCTTTTTCGATTTTTTTTTGTCTTTTTCGAAAAGACAAAAAAATATGAATTTTTTAATTTTTTTTCTTTAGATTTTTTGAGAACTTTTGTCTTTTTCGAAAAAGACAAAATATTACATCAGTTGCACAAAAAACGTTTACCTACCTTAAATGGACACTTGTTAAAATTATAATGGAGTTGGCAGTTGCATGATCACATAAGTCTGAATTTTGAATAAATGAAGTTATGGTTTATTAGATGGAAATTGAACCTTTTTTTGCTTGTGTAAATTAGGAAATGGCCCTAAAGTATGATTTTGGACAAGTTACATTAACAAGAAAATAAAAAGCAAAAGTAGGCGATCCAAAAAAGTGCACGAATCTTGATGTCTCTAACCATTCATAGGTATCTAATTTCTCCTTTTTTTGTTGTGCTTAGTGAAAACGATACAGGTCGATTGGGTTTAGTAACGGGTCAAAATGGTTAACTTCTTTGCACGGGTCCAATTGGTTTGCCAGAAACACCTTTGGTGCAAAATTTCATTAAATCTTATTATAAATAATCGGTGTGACACGTACGATAATAAAATACATATTATTATCAACCAATGTTGTTGAATAAATTGTACACTATGTGAAATCTTCAACCCCTTTGGACCCATTTTCTTTAGCTAACTTTTTTTTTTTTTTTTGCTTGTTTGACCCGTTAGAGATTAAACATATCCTACATTGACTCATTCATACATAAATGGGACAAAATTTCCATGGCTATAAAACTATATGTGAATGTATTTTAAGATAAACTATAGATGGCAACGAAGACCCTTGTTTTGTACAAGTGAAACTTGTGAACACTTGTTTTGTATTAGTGATTAAAAATTTGCTATCACTCTCTAGGGAATTTCTTTTGTTATATTATTTCGTCTCCGGTCTATGCCATATATTTTAACAAATGAACATATTTAAAAATTGCTAAATAATCAATTTTGTTTTTTAAAAGTGTGCGGTAAGTATGATAAAATGTAAAGCTAATAGTAAGTTAGCTGCAATGAAATTTTAGTGTGTAAGAAAAGATGTTAAATGTTAAACCTGAGAAAAAGTTTGTAAAGAATGCTCAATTGAAAAGTGAAACTTGTGATTCTCGGTTCCTGAAAAATACAAAAACAACAAGTAAATATTTCAAGAAAGATTTACACGAGTAAATCACCGAAATCTGTTTTAGAATTGTCATCTAATTAAGCTATCATGACTTGAATATGAAATGTCAATTGCCAATGTCATAAATAGATATACAGTTCTTGCTTTTTTCCAGCCATAACATAAATTCAAAAACTTGCTTTTGCCGATACATCTTTACTGAATATGTTCAATCAAACTTGAAATTTGTATGTATTTTTTTTTCTTTGCATATGTTATTGGTAGGTTGTTGAAACAAATGGTTTAAAGAACACAGTTTCATACTTAATTACATATCTGGGCTTTTGTATTGTATTACATTTGCAGTTGTGTATATTCGCTGTTTTTCTTTTCGATCATTAAACAGGGTATCAAGCTACTGGAATTTCCTATGTAGATTGAGCATACATATAAAGATACTACGGTAAGCCGGTTGTATTTTGTGTCAAATAGTGTATCAATTACCACATGGATTTCAAAGGGATGGCATGCTCCATATTTGTGCACTTCTTTTAGACTTTTTTGGCACAACGTATCAATAGTGATTTTTGAAATTTATTTTAGAAAACATTAAAAGTTTTATGCTCCAATTAGAAGAAAGCACTCATATACCATATTGTCAATAAAGTTTGGGTTAAGTGGGTAGGTATGGGGAGGTCTTCGTTGATTAGCAATTAAAAAAAAAAAAAAAAAAAAAAAAGGGAAAAGGAAAGAACATGCCCGTATTATTCACGGTTTAAAATATTATGCTCCAACTAGAAGAAAGTATTTTGGAAGGAAAACATGACACCACCTAAAATTTAATTTCTGAGAATTGGAAATTAATTTATGAGAAAAGGGTAGCTCAAGTATAAATATAGACATACGAGCCTTTACTTCATAGAAAAAACTTGCAAAAGCAAGTAATGGCTTCTTCAAACTTCTTACTTTTATCTCTAGCTCTACTACTCATTGCTCTCTCATTTGTACCAAACTTTACTTCTGCTTCTTTGGAGGAAGCAAATGCTCTTCAAAAATGGAAAGCAAGCCTTAAAATCCCAAACAACTCCCAAATTGTATCATCTTGGACGTCCCTTCCAACGAATACTAGTGCTCCCGCTTCATGCCATTCTCGGTTTGGAATTGCTTGCAATGCTGATGGGAACATAAACATGTTGAACCTCTCGACGTCTGAGTTAAAAGGTACACTTCACCAGTTCCCGTTCTCTATTCTAGGCCATCTTGCCTATTTTGAGCTTAGTGTAAACAGCTTCTTTGGTCCCATCCCACCAGAAATCGGACTCCTGTCCAAACTTGTCTATCTTAATTTTTCAAACAATCAGTTTTCTGGTGTAATTCCACCTACCATTGGTAAACTAAGCCAGTTAACCATTTTGCATCTTTACGGAAACAATTTAACTGGTTCAATCCGACTAGAAATAAAGAATATTGTCTCACTTGAGAAGCTAAGCCTCCATAACAACAATATTTCTGGCTCAATTCCTTCATGGTTGGGTGATTTGACGTCTTTGAATATCCTTTATCTGTACACAAATCAACTCTCCGGACACATTCCAATTGAATTAGGGAATATAAAGTCTCTCACTGAATTAGATTTGAGCGATAATCAACTCAATGGTTCAATTCCTTCATCGTTGGGTGATTTGGAGTCTTTGAATATCCTTTATCTGTACAAAAACCAACTCTCTGGACCCATTCCAATCGAATTAGGGAATATGAAGTCTCTAACTGAATTAGATTTGAGCGAAAATCAACTCAATGGTTCAATTCCTTCATCGTTGGGTGATTTGAAGTCTTTGAATCTCCTTTTTCTCTACACAAATCGACTCTCAGGACCCATTCCAATTGAATTAGGGAATTTGAACTCTCTCACTGTATTACATTTGAGCGAAAATCAACTCAATGGTTCAATTCCTTCATCATTGGGTGACTTGACGTCTTTGAAACTCCTTTATTTGTGGCAAAATCAACTCTCTGGACCCATTCCAATTGAATTAGCGAATTTGAAGTCTCTCACTGGATTAGCTTTGTACGTAAATCAACTCTCTGGTTCAATCCCTTCATCGTTGGGTGATTTGAAGTCTTTGAATCTCCTTTATCTGTACAAAAATCAACTCTCTGGACCCATTCCAATTGAATTAGGGAATATGAAGTCTCTAACTGATTTAGAATTAAGCAATAATCAACTCAATGGTTCAATTCCTTCATCGTTAAAAAACCTGAGAAGCATTCAAATTCTGAATCTCAGTGTGAACAAGTTATCTGGTACGATACCACAAGGAATCGGAAGTCTAAAATTGTTTATGCTACTGCTGGACACAAATCACTTGTCTGGCCAATTGCCTGATGATTTGTGCCAAGGGGGAAAGGTTCAAAATTTATCTGTAAGTCATAATCAATTCTCTGGTCCTATACCAAGAGGGCTATGGAATTGCCCCAACTTAATAAGAGCAAAGTTTCAATTTAATCAATTTCGTGGAGATATATCAAAAAGTTTTGGTGTCTTCCCAAGCTTAAATTACATTGATGTCAGTCATAATAATTTTCATGGGCAACTATCTCATAACTGGGGTAAATGCAAAAAATTGACTACATTAATGATGGGATATAACAACATCAGCGGTAGCATACCACCGGAGTTTGGAAATTCAATTCAAGTGCTTGATCTTTCTTCTAATCATTTGGTTGGTCAGATTCCAAAGGAGTTTGGGGAGATGAAAAGCTTGTTAAATTTAAACTTGAGCGATAACAACCTTTCAGGTGTTATACCTCAAGAGCTTGGATCACTGCATGACCTCCTTAGTCTTGACCTATCAAAAAATAGGTTAAATGGGTCATTACAAAGATATATAGGTGATTGGGTACAAATCACTCGCATATATCTAAGTAATAACAAGCTCAGCGGAAAGATCCCATCAGAGATCGGTAAATTAAGTCAACTCAATGTTCTTGATTTATCTTGGAATGCACTCACAAAAGAGATACCATCTGAAATTGGAAGTTTGGAAAGTCTGGTAATGATGAATCTTTCTCACAATAAGCTATATGGTTCTATTCCTAATGGTTTCATTAACTTGCCAAGAAGGATTGATATCGACTTGTCTTACAATGAGCTCACAGGTCCGGTTCTCCCATATGCTGTCTTTCTAAATGTGTCTGGAGAAACATTACAAGGAAATGATGGTCTGTGTGGAAATGTTACAGGTTTGAAACTTTGTGAAAGTCAAAATAATGATTTTCATCATAAGCTCATCCTTGTAACTGTGATCCCACTTTTTGCGGCTCTTTTACTTGGTGTATTCATGTGTGGCCTCATTGCTTATCAATGTAGAAAGAGAACTTCTCCCCATAAACCATCAGGCGAAGAAGGCAGCAATTTTTTCTCAATAATAAGTTTTGATGGACATGAGATGTATGATGAAATCATCAAGGCAACAAATGATTTTGATGATGCATATTGTATTGGGATGGGAGGATACGGTACTGTGTATAAAGCTGTGTTACAACCCAACAATTCAGTAGCGGTCATGAAACTTCATTCATCATCTGAGAATGACGATCATATAGGCTTCCTAAATGAGGTACGAGCATTAACAAACATAAGGCACAGAAACATTGTTAAACTCTATGGATATTGCTTCCATGCTCGTCACTCATTTTTGATTTACGAATATCTTGAGAAGGGAAGTCTAAAATCGCTCTTAATAGCGATATCACAGCAAAGGAAATGGATTGGCTGAAAAGGGTAAGAATTGTTAGGGCTTTAGCGAATGGTTTGGCTTATATGCACCATGATTGCACACCACCAATAATTCATAGAGACATTTCTGGAGCTAATATCCTTCTGAATTCTGATTATGAGGCACATATCTCGGATTTTGGAACAGCAAAGCTTCTAAAGCTGGATTCATCCAATTGGACTGCGGTTGTAGGCACCTATGGCTATATTGCGCCAGGTAACTGCCATATATTTCAGATTTATCTATGTTACATATATTCTCATACTTCCTTCCATGTAGAGCTTGCTTATACGATGGTGGCAACAGAGAAATGCGATGTGTACAGTTTTGGAGTTGTTGCACTGGAAGTGATTATGGGAAAGCATCCTGGAGAACTTATATCATGTCTACCAACAATGTCGACTGATGATCTATTGCTGGCCAATGTAGGAGATAGACGGATTCCGCGACCATCACCTCTAGTTGAGAAACTAGCTCATATAATTTTGAATGTCACACGGGCATGTTTGAACGAGAACCCACAGGAAAGGCCAACAATGCGCCAAGTCAAAGATTTATTGTCAGTGGATGATCGGCTTTGGATGAAGATGCGTGTATCGGTAACTTGATGCTAGCTTGATCGATTTCGTATGATGTCTAGTCATAAGCTAGGAAGCACGGACACTCCTAAAACCTCGGAGTGGCAGTGTCCGACACGTGTCGGACACGGTCCACGCCGTGTCCGTGTCCTATATTTTTAGATTTTGCCGTATCGCCGTGTCAGTGCCAGTGCCGGTGCCCGTGTCCGTGTCGGACACCGTGTCCGTGTCCGTGCAACCTAGGTCATAAGTCATAAAGTTTAAGAAACTTTTTATGATTTTTTGTTGTCCTGAGTTATGTTGTAGATTGTTATTAAATAAGAAAATAATTTATATCAATGAAGATTGCTACCTTTCTAGACTAATATAGTTACGTGTATTATGGATCTTTTTGGTAATTTCTTTAAAGTATTCCAGTTTTACAATTAAAATTTACCAATGGGAAATTTGTATATCAGTTAGAATTTATTCTTACTCATATCATGAAATATAGTAAACAGTGAGTCCACACAAAAGATATTCAAAGATGTCAAATCACCCAACAATGGAAGTCTGTTAATTTGTAAAAAAAGATAGCATAGACTGGAGAAGAAAGTTAGCTAAAGGAAATTTGCCAAAAAAGAAGACCGTGGAAGTCTGTTAATTTGTCAAAAAAGATGACCTAAGGTATGGAGTAACTAATGTACTGCTGTTTTCAGATAGGGAAAAAGGTGAATAAGGTTGCAAGAAGGCTTCACACTTCGAGACCTACAATTGGATGATTTAGTTGAAGTTGGCGATCCAAAAACGTACGAGACTTGGTGGCTATCCAAAAACGTACGAGTCTTGGTGGCTATCCAAAAACGTACGAGTCTTGGTGTCTCTAACTATTTATAGGGTATCTAATTTCTCCTTGATGTGCTTAGTGAAAACGATAGAGGTGGCAACATGGGCAGGTCCATTGGGTTTAGTAACGGGTCAAAACGGTTAACTTCTTGGTACGGGTCCAATTGGTTTGCTAGAAACACCTTTGGTCCAAAATTTCATTAAATCTTAATAGAAATAATCAGTGTGACACATACGATAACAAAATACATTTCTTTTCAACCAATGCTTCAAGACTACCGCGGATCGAACTTCACAAGACAAGAACAAATAAGACTGAAAAAACAGAAACTTGCACCAACGTTATAATAGAATTCGCTCTCTATTAATCAGAAACTTACAAGCTCAAGAAAACTGATATTGAATACGTACCAACAACCACAGCTCGGCTGTTGTATTTATAGGAGCTAGAAACATGCTTTCCTAATCCTATTATGATTCTAATAAAGATAATGATAATCCTTATCCTAAAAGCTAAAAATAAGGAAACCTAATTAGAATAAAACTGTGCTACAGTAACGTGCTACAGTAACCGACCCATGCTTGGTTCGGTTCAGCTATCCATATGCTCGGATGACTCTTCAACTGTCCATATGCTCGGACCTTCATCTGCTCATATGCTCGAGACAGAATATTAGACCAACAATCACCCCCCCTAATTTCTGACTCGAGATAGGGAGGTCTTCAACTCCGAATAACTCTTGCATCTCCTTGAACTTAATCCTTGCGAGAGCTTTCGTCAGAATATCAGCACGCTGCAAATCACCTCTTACAAACTCAACTTGTACTCGGCCTCTTTCAACACACTCTCGGATAAAATGATAACGTGTGTTTATATGCTTGCTTCTCCCGTGAAAGACTGGAATTTTCATAAGTGCAATAGCCGATTTGTTGTCAACAAATAAGACCACCACTCTCTCTTCCATTCCGGTTATTTCACTCAACAATCCACGTAACCATATCCCTTGACACGCGGCTGAAGTTGCAGCCATGAACTCGGCTTCACAAGACGAAAGAGCCACCGTGTTTTGCTTTTGTGAGCACCAAGTGATAGGTGATTTCCCTAGATAAAATACGTGCCCAGTTGTGCTTCGACCATCATCTTGGTCCATAGCAAAACTACTATCACTAAACCCCACTAACTCCTTGGTTTTCTCTTGGTTATATCGCACTCCAAAATTCAAACTACCTTGGATATACCGTAGTATTTGTTTCACAGCCGCCATATGTGATTCTTTTGGTTCTTGCATATAACGACTAACCAAACCAACCGAATAAGATAAATCAGGTCGTGTGTGTAGTAAATACCTTAGACAACCAACTCGTCGTCTATACAGAGTTGCATCAACTGGTTTTCCTTCCTTGTCCAAGCTTAACTTCATTCCAGGTTCTAATGGACATTGAGTAGGATTTGCTTCATGCATTCCAGCATCTTTTAAGATCTTCTTTGCATAGCCTACTTGACTTATTGAGATACTCGAATCCTCTTGCTTTACTTCAATGCCAAGATAATAGCTCAATTTTCCCAAATCACTCATATCGAACCTTTCTTGCATTTGTTTCTTGAATTCACCAATTTCGCCAAGCTTCGAACCGGTTACTAAGAGATCATCTCCTCTATCGGTCCTTAGGGTTATAACCTTCTTTCCCGACTTCTTCTCGACTAAAGCTTTGAACTTTTTGAAGTATTCAAATGCCTCTCCTTTTTACTTCAAGGTAAAAGTCCACATAAAGCGTGAGAAGTCATCAATAAGAACCGCCTTCTTGGTTTGTTTTCCTAACAAGCAAGATTCACACAACTTGTTCTCTTGATGAATTATTGGCAACTTTTCAACCATGCCCTTCCTTGCCATTAATTCCATTGTCTCGAAATTAATGTGTCCCATCCTAGCATGCCATAACCAAGCATCATCTTCCATCTTTGCTTTGAGACACACCGGACTTCCAACTTGGAGCTTTATTTTGTAAAGTCTATTACTTGTTCTAGGAACCTTCATTAGAAGCTTGCCATCTGAGTCACGCATAGTAAGAAGATTACCTTTCATACAAATAAGACTGAAAAAACAGAAACTTGCACCAACGTTATAATAGAATTCGCTCTCTATTAATCAGAAACTTACAAGCTCAAGAAAACTGATATTGAATACGTACCAACAACCACAGCTCGGCTGTTGTATTTATAGGAGCTAGAAACATGCTTTCCTAATCCTATTATGATTCTAATAAAGACAATGATAATCCTTATCCTAAAAGCTAAAAATAAGGAAACCTAATTAGAATAAAACTGTGCTACAGTAACGTGCTACAGTAACCGACCCATGCTTGGTTCGGTTCAGCTATCCATATGCTCGGATGACTCTTCAACTGTCCATATGCTCGGACCTTCATCTGCTCATATGCTCGAGACAGAATATTAGACCAACAATGCTATTGAATAAATTGTACACTATGTGAAAGCTTCAACCCTTGTTGACCCATTCCCTTTAGCTAACTTTTTTTATTTTACTCGTTTGACCCATCAGAGATGAAACATATCCCACATTGACTCATTCATACCTAAATGGGTCAGAATTTCCACAAATATTGCATATAAACAGGATAAAAATAAGCAGTTAATAAATAAGCATAACTACCTTACGTGACCTACATTATAACCTGGGTTGAACCGCGAACATGGCTGTGCTTGTTTATGAACTGGCGGTTCTTTTGTTGACCCCGGTCAACCCATTTTGCTAAATCCAGTTGGGTCATACCTTTCGTTGTTTAATGTTTTGGACCTGTAGTTTCGTTTGAAAGTATGTGTTTGATATTGAATTTCTAATGTTTAAGAGCTGTTTTGAGCATTTTAGGGGTGTTTGGGTATATTTGGGGACGTTTCTGGAGCTGTTTAAGGGTTGTTTGGTTAGGTTTAAAAGCTTTTTGTAGCTGTAGGAATTGAATTTCCATGTTTAGAAGCTGTCATTTTTTGCTTAAAACCGGTTCCACACGATGGTTCAACTGGCGACTTGGCTAGGTCGATAAAAAAACCGGTGCACGGAAATTCTAAGAAAATTTACACAAAGATTGATACTTATATAGAAAACCCAAACCTCTTGTATTTACAACTATACCAAGGAAATAACTTCCCAATTACAATGCAACACTTTTTATGTACATCACATTCAGCAATTTTCCTGCAAACCCGATGGGTTGGGATGACCATGGTCAAAGTAAAGAAATAAATAACTCCACAAAATCAACGTGAACGTGACAATAACTTCAAAAAGTCTTCATAATTGCTCATACTTCCACTCGAAAATATCTTCATCTTTTCCTAAATCTGCAAAATCTCCTAGCCTCAACGGGCCTGAACTTGAGCTTATCCTATTATTCCTATACGAATGTACATCTTGCCCATGACCCGAAAACCCACTCTTCACATCAAGTGGTGATTCATAGCTTGGATAGGTGGAATGTGACAGGCCTGTCCTGGGTCTGGGCCAGGGCCGTGGCCCGAGTTTGTACTAGCTCGTGGATCAAATTCATGGAAATTAAATCATCTTGGCTATATGTCCTTCAGCCCAAGTCTCGTGTTTCTTCGCACTCGTTGCAGACCAATTTCAAGGCCTGAACCACCTCACCCATGAAGGGTTGGTGTGATACTTCGGGCTGCACACACATTGGTGCTACTGCTGCTACTTTAGCAATACTGTCGAATGGAGCTTCAGGGGATAGTGATGGATCAATAAGCAAGTTTAGACCTTCTGGTGCTTGAAGCAGGGGACAGGCCCACGCGACAAGGATTTCTTAGCCCAATGGCATTGACATGTCAACGGGTTTTCTTCGTGTTAGGAATTCCAGGAGCCACATACCTGAAATCAAATGAAAAGAAGTTTAAGAAAATTTGGACACCGTGGGTTCCCTAACGGGCCAAGACATATAATCTGACTTTTGTGCTGAGAAAAAGCTCATTTGACTTTAAACTTGACCTATAATGTACTCATTTTACAGAGAAAAAAAACGTACCTGAAAGTGCCCATGACACATGTCAAAATATGCTGGTTTTCTTCAACTAAAGCGGATCGAGCCAAACCAAAATCAGAAACTTTAGGTGAAAAGTCATGTTCCAGCAGAATGTTGCTAGACTTGAAGTCTCTATGAATGTCTCTTGGGCTTGAATCTTCATGCAAAAAAGCTAACCCCCGAGCCGCACCCAATCCAGTGGTGCGACTTCCTTATCAATCCCGGCCGAAGCAACCAAAATTTCACTCCAATTATAAACCATCTTCACTAAAAAATATTAAAGTCAAAATATTTGACTTTTGAAAAGTCAAACATTTCAATCCCTAAGCAACCGAACTGTCACCTTTAAGTACTTTGACAGCAACTTTAAACCAAACCCACCCAACTCGTTAAAATTATCAGTTGCTTTTTCCATATCACTTGAACTAAACGTCTTTGAAGATCCTTTATAAGCTATATTAGACCAGAATGATAATGAAGCTGACACAGGCCGCCAACCCCTGATTGGGCACCTTCCCTACGTTTAACCAATGGAACAAAATGATGGCATACGGTCCACCATTCCCGTTGCGTGGTGATGGCGTATGTGGCGATGGGGAAGACCTATCAACAACCAAATGATTATGATTATAAGCAAGTAAATTTTCAGTTTGACTTTCGAGATTGAACGAATCGATCCTTCAAGTATGGTAGATTTCCAAAATTTAGGATTTTTTGTGGTTGTTGGTAGTGATTAGGGGTGTTGTATGTGCATGCATGGTGGTCAAGATAATATAACAATGTTTAAGCAAAATCACTGGTTTTCATACAATGTTTGTAACCAACTTGTCTTTTTGCGCTAAAATAACGAATGCAATGAGCGAGTTGTGTTTATAACCGATAATATATAGTAAGTGATAGCCAGTTACATCTCATTTTATTTAAACACCGCATATTATCTAAACTAAATGTTTTGTTAACAACAGCAGTCAGAGGCGTCGTTAGCAAAGCCCCGATTTTGCATGTCATTGTTTAGGTTGCTAAAAAATGTCAATCTCAAATAAAAAGTTTTCATTATAGAATGACTTTTTAAAAAAAAATATAATAATAATAATAAAAAAATAAAATACAATAATACAAAGATAAACTTTACATTCTAAGACTAGAGTGACTTGCTAATACAATAACCCATTTTGCTCGCTATATAATAGCAACAAAAACACAACCATACTCATATAGTCATATGCAAGGTTATAAATAAAGCGTGGAGTGGTGTGGCGGCATGACCAAGCCTCACGCCTTAGCGGCCAAGAAAGAACTTTTGCATTTATAAAGCGTGGAATAAAGCGGCACAAAATAATAAAATATTTATATATTTATATCATATTTTATATATATCGTATTTACAAAAAGATATGGTATAAGGTGTGCCGTGGCGGCATTACCAAGCCTAACACCTTTGTGAGGCCCCGCCTTTCGCTCCTTTTAAAACCATGGTCATATGGTATATTTATATTTGAAAAAATTACATGTTTCGTCCCTGTAGTTTACCAAAATCACACTCATCGACCATATTCGATTTTAATCTCACAAAATAAAATTTATAGCCTAGGAAATACGAAGAAACAAATATAAAAAAGATTTCAAAAAACCAAATTTTTAAAAAGAAAAAAATAAAAGAAATGAAAAGATGTAAAGTCAACAATCGGTCTCTTTCCTCTCTCTATTAGTGACTCATAATTGGTCAAACATCTTGATAGATAGGGGGTATTTTCGTCATTTGCATCACCACATCCAACTTATCCAGTTTTTCTCCATCTGGGTTTTCCATATATGTTGAAAATGTGTTATAAAAGAAGACAGCAATTTCGAAATGAAGAATCGGGTAAAAAGTGTTTGATGAAATGTTTCATTTAAATTTTTTTAAGTTGTAGACTTTAAGGTGTTTAATAATTTGTTTTATTTACTAGTTTTCTTTTAGTCGAAATGATCAGAGAAAATCCAAAACACTCCCTAACTATATGATTACTCAAGTCGCTATTATCAGTTTCTCAGAAAACACATCCTAAGACTAACTTAACTCTACCTACCTTGATACGGAGAAGGAAATGTCGAGCCTACAACCTTCTAAACTCTATACATGAGGGCCAATATCATCACTTTATTAAGCAATATTGTTCATAAGCTTCTCAACTCAAATAGCATTAGACATTTTGTGTGCCTGAATATCAATACCTATAATATTACAAGTTCAACGCTCAATTAGCGATAACCCTATGACAGAACATCTTGGTATAGAGATAGCAAAAAAGGTCAGATCAGCCAGGTTAGGTAATGGGTCAAATTTAGTTTAGGTCAAAATAGGACGAGACAGGTTGGGAACTGAGCCAAAAAACGGGCATTCGTCTAAATTTGAACTAGGCTTACTATTTCATGCTAATGTAACTAAAAAGCTCTGGTGTGATGCAACTGTCTAATCTGTATGTTTTCAATAGCAATTAAGCACGAACTTTTAAATGAAGAAACTTTCATTAGTTTTGAGTATTCAATAATCTATCTTTCTAATGTCAAACCCAAATAACCCGTTGTCAAACAGAACCCGAATAATGTTTAGTTTCTGATAGTAACAGTGGGTCAGTTTAATCTCATTGTGTTTATGGCAGGCTAAAATTATGCAAGAAAGGAGAACCATCAGGCGAGTTTTATAATATACATCTAGTAGTTCTCTCTTCGTATGAAAATTGCAAAGATTTAAATTGATTCTTTTTTAAGTAATTTGTGTTGATTAAGGGGGTGCTTGTTGAAAATGTCTACAAAGGGTTTGATGAAAGGGATGTTTCATTTAATTTTTTTTTTAGTAGTAGAATCGGGTAATGGTGGAATGTGGCATATTTTTTAGACTCGGACAAATCGTTCGGTTGGTTAGTGGCCTCTACTGTGATTCAATGAAGAATTTTTTGGGATATAACTCCAAGCCCATTGGAACTATGTTAGAATGGAAGGGTCAACAATGGATTTAGTGATCACAAAGGTCTATCTAGTGAACATGTGAGCGATAACGGGATCTATATTCTTGAAAATGGAGAGGACTGCTTAGTTTATGTTGGAGGCTCTGTAGATCCTGATATAACACAAAAACTGTTTGGCCTTTCCTCTTTTAGTGAAATCCCCAGTCAGGTACACTTGATATTTGTATTTTTTGACTTATATGGCAGGTCTAGTAATGGGTCTAAACGGGTTTTGTTTGGCTTGAAATGACTTGAGCCATTTGACCCATTCCAAATTTGCCTGCTTTTAAAAGTTAGGAAAACTGACTTATTTGTGATAAAATACTACCCAAATTGACCCATATATATGTTGAGTGTGAAGCCAGGCCCATTCTTTTTTTGGGATAGTCAAATTAAGCGGCACAAGACATGGAACAAAAGAAATGCATAAAACAAGGGTATAAATGCAAAGTCAAACATGTTTTACGGATGCATGTTTTAAGGGCCTTTTTTCTTTCTTTTCTTCTTGTCAAACAGTATCATCCATATCTCTATAAAAGAGATATCATCTGTATTGTAAAGTTATCACAACACAAAATTAATAAAACTTCCTAGTTACCAAAAGTGGACGTAGATCAGGAGGATCGAACCACTATAAACCTTGGTGTTCTTGTGTTTAGAGTACGTGTATAGTGTTGTGTGTTCTCCGATCATTATCCGATCCTAACAACTGGTATCAGAGCTTAGGCTCTTGATCAAAGAAGAAGAAACACGTACCAGTTAACACCCTCACATCTGAGCCTATCACCCACCTCAGCCACCTTAGCCGCGACTTAGTTCGGTCGCCGCTCCTTCCGATCAGAAACCTCAGCGCCATCACCCACCTCTCCGATCAGAAACCATCACCCACCTCAGCGCCATCACCCACCTACCAGCCTATAACCGGTCGCCGCTCCAATCAGAAACCATCTCCGGTCGCCGCAAGAAGAAAGAAGAAGAAGAATCGTACCTGGGTTCGATTATATTTTCTTTTGGCATGATTGTTTGAGCAGAAGAACCTGGGGAAGAGAAAGATTGTTGTCTTCCTTTTTTTTTGTTGGTGGATAAAAGCACTTTGTTTTGTTGGGATTTTTTTTGACTTGTTTGGTCAAAGAAGTAGTATTTATTTTTGACTAGTTTTCTTAGATACTTAGACAAGATGATGTCTGAAGAAGGAAAAGTCAAAGTAAATGTATTTGATGGAAATAATTTTGGATGGTGGAAGATGCAAATTAAAGATTTGTTGATACAGAAAGATTTGGATGCTGCTTTAGAACCTCCTCCTACACCAGTACCAACTAATTGGGCATCGATTGACAAGAAGGCGATGTCAACGATACGGCTTACATTGTCCATGAATGTTGCGTATAACATTATGGAACAAACCACAGCACGTGGAATTATGGAAGCCTTGTCCAACATGTACGAGAAGCCGTCTCCTGCAAATAAGGTGTTTTTAATTCGGGAGTTAGTCAACACTCGAATGAAAGAGGGAAGTTCTGTCACTGAGCATATTAATCTATTTAAATCTCATTTGACACGTTTGTCTTCTGTTAATTTTAAGATAGATGACGAATTACAGGCTTGTTTATTATTGTCATCATTGCCTGACAGCTGGTCAGGAACGATCACAGCAGTCACTGGATCGATTGAGACTCTCACATTCAGTAAGATTCGGGACTTAATACTGAATGAGGATTCCAGAAGAAGGAATTCTGGAGAAACAAGCTCGTTGCTCAGTACAGAAAGAAGAGGGAGAAGTAATAACAGAGTAGGAAACAGGGGTAGATCGAAGTCAAAACGCAGGAGCAAGTCGAGACCTGGAAAGCCAAGAAAAGATATACAGTGTTGGAACTGTAAAGAGTTTGGGCATTTTAGAAATCAGTGTTCCGAACCTGCGAGAGAGACAAAAGAGGTGAATGCTACTACAGCCTCAGATTCAGAGGAAGCTCTTATTTGCTATGTCGAGAGTTCCGTTGAAGACTGGATTATGGATTCAGGGGCATCTTTCCATGCTACTTTTAGCACGAAGAAGATGAAGAATCTACGAACAGGTAACTTTGGTAAAGTTCGTTTAGCTAATAACCATAGTCTTGATATTACAGGAATTGGTGACATAGACTTAAAAACGCCATTGGGAACCATTTGGACCTTGAAGAATGTTCGGGTCATTCCTGGTTTGAAGAGGATGCTTATATCCATCGGTCAGCTTGACGATCAGGGATATGATGTTTATTTTGGTAGAGGACAATGGAAAGTTGTTAAGGGCAGTATGGTAGTCGCAAGAGGCAAGAAAAGAGGAAGTTTGTACATGGTTGAAGCATCAACTGATGCAGTGAATGCAATATCAAGTGACCAGAGTCAGACAAAGCTATGGCATCAAAGACTCGGGCACATGAGTGAGAAGGGGATGAAAATGCTTGTTACCAGAGGAAAGCTTCCAGAACTGAAGCATGTCGAGTCTGAATTTTGTGAACCGTGCATTTTCGGGAAGAAAAAGAAAGTTACTTTTCTGAAGAAAGGGAGAGCACCAAAAGCTCAGAAGCTGGAGCTTGTTCACTCAGACGTGTATGGACCGACACCAGTAGTTTCACTTGGAGGTTCTCTCTACTTTGTAACCTTCATAGACGATTCAACACGCAAGGTATGGGTATATTTTCTTAAACATAAATCTGAAGTTTTCGATACTTTTAAGAAATGGAAATCTGCTGTTGAACTTGAAACTGATTTGAAGGTGAAATGCTTGAAGTCGGATAACGGTGGTGAATACATCAGCAAGGAGTTTACAGATTATTGTGCTGATAGAGGGATCAAGATGATAAAGACAGTTCCAGGAACTCCGCAACAGAATGGGATTGCAGAGAGAATGAACAGAACATTATGTGAAAGAGCCAGGAGTATGAGATTGAATGCAGGGCTCCCAAAGATGTTTTGGGCTGATGCAGTTAACACAGCAGCCTATCTTATCAACCGTGGGCCCTCAGTACCGTTGGGATTCAAGATTCCTCAAGAAGAATGGAAGGGTAAAGCAGTTGAGTACGATCACCTGAGAATCTTTGGGTGTAGTGCTTATGATATTAATCCTGAAGGTGACAAGTTGGATGCTAAATCAAAGAAGTATGTCTTCATTGGATATGGGGGGTGATAATATGGGCTACAGGCTTTGGGATTTAGAAAGCGGAAAGGTAGTCAGAAGCAAGCACGCCGAGTTCAATGAAGCAGAGCTGTACAAAGACAGAAACACCAAAAGACCAGAAGCTCAGAAAGAATATGTTGAGCCTGAAAGTGGTGAAAGAAGAAAAGAAGCTTCAGTCGACATTCCAGAAAATAGGAATGAGTCAAGCGACAGTGGGAGCTCAGGGGATGATTCCGGTAATGATTTTGTGGAAAAAGAAGTAACCACTCCTCAAAATCAAGAATCCTCATTCACACCAAGAAGATCGTCTAGGGTCACTAGACCGCCAAACCGGTACTCACCATCAGTCAACTACATACTGTTGACAGAAAATGGTGAACCCCAGTGTTACTCTGAAGCTATGGGGTTGAAAGATTCGTTGCAGTGGAAGTTAGCAACGAAAGAAGAAATGAAGTCGCTTGTGAAAAACAAGACCTGGGACTTAACGAAACTTCCAGCTGGGAAGAAGGCTCTTCAGAACAAATGGGTCTTCAGGGTCAAGGATGAACATGATGGTACCAAACGGTACAAAGGAAGATTAGTAGTCAAGGGTTTTCAGCAGAAAGAGGGAATCGATTTCAATGAAATATTCTCTCCAGTAGTGAAGATGACCACTATCAGACTTGTTCTCAGTATTGTAGCAGCGGAAGGCTTGCATCTAGAGCAGCTAGATGTCAAGACAACTTTTCTACATGGTGACCTAGAAGAAGACATCTACATGACACAACCAGAGGGTTTTCAGGTTAAAGGCAAAGAAAACTTGGTGTGTAAATTGAAGAAGAGTTTGTATGGTCTGAAACAAGCGCCCAGACAATGGTATTTGAAGTTTGATAACTTCATGGGAAGAGTTGGTTACAAGAGATGTGACAATGATCATTGTTGTTACATCAAGAAGTTCAAGGGTTCTTATATCATTCTACTACTTTATGTAGATGATATGTTGATTGCAGGTTCAGACATGACAGAGATCAAGAAGCTAAAGAAGCAGATGTCTGAAGAATTTGAGATGAAAGACTTGGGAGCTGCAAACCAAATACTCGGGATGAGTATTTCCAGAAACAAAGAAGATGGCTCTTTGACACTCTCTCAAGAGAAGTACATTGAGAAAGTGTTAGAGAAATTCAACCTTAAAGACGCCAAGATCAGAAGCACACCCTTGGGAAGTCACTTTAAGCTTTCTAAAGACCAGTCACCCGAATCAGAAGAAGACAAAGCAGATATGGCTAAAGTTCCGTATGCATCTGCAGTTGGTAGCCTCATGTATGCAATGGTATGCACGAGACCAGATATTGCTCATGCAGTGGGAGTTGTTAGTCGGTTTATGTCCAATCCGGGAAGAAAACATTGGGAAGCAGTTAAATGGCTATTAAGGTATTTGAAGGGGACTTCTAAAGTGGCATTGCATTTTAAGGGGAAAGATGTTATTCTGAAGGGTTTTGCAGATGCAGACCTTGGCGGTTGCAAAGATTCATACAAAAGCACCACCGGGTATGTCTTTACAGTGGGAGGCACTGCGGTAAGTTGGATGTCCAAACTACAGAAAAGTGTTGCCCTTTCAACCACAGAAGCAGAGTATATGGCAGTTGCTGAAGCAAGCAAAGAGCTTATATGGTTGAAGAACTTTCTCAATGAACTTGGCAAAGAACAAGATGATTGTGCACTATTCTGTGACAATCAAAGTGCAATTCATCTTGCAAAGAATCCTGTTTTCCATTCGAAGACGAAACACATACAACTGAGATATCACTTTATCAGAGAGCAAGTTAGTGATGGCACTCTGAAGTTGAAGAAGATCAAGGGAACTGAAAATCCAGCTGATATGTTGACTAAGGTTGTTACGTTAGAGAAGTTGAAGCTCTGCATAGCTTCAACTGGCCTTCAGGTTAACTGATGAGAAGGCCGGGTAACTAGGAAGGAGAGTTTTACAAAAATACAGATGCACAGTTGAAGCACAGGTGAAGATTGTTCCGTGGCTTCAAGTGGGAGATTGTTGAGTGTGAAGCCAGGCCCATTCTTTTTTTGGGATAGTCAAATTAAGCGGCACAAGACATGGAACAAAAGAAATGCATAAAACAAGGGTATAAATGCAAAGTCAAACATGTTTTACGGATGCATGTTTTAAGGGCCTTTTTTCTTTCTTTTCTTCTTGTCAAACAGTATCATCCATATCTCTATAAAAGAGATATCATCTGTATTGTAAAGTTATCACAACACAAAATTAATAAAACTTCCTAGTTACCAAAAGTGGACGTAGATCAGGAGGATCGAACCACTATAAACCTTGGTGTTCTTGTGTTTAGAGTACGTGTATAGTGTTGTGTGTTCTCCGATCATTATCCGATCCTAACAATATATATGCAAATCGGTAGAATTTGGGATCTGTATATGCTCGCTCATTGCATAGGTTTTTTGTGGCTTATAAGTCTGATGTTTGCTAGAGTAACACTTTCAGAAGGTCTATTGATTCATCAATCATCTGTTTAACTCAATATGAAAACCGCTTGTCAAAGAAGCTAAATGAGGTTGTAAATGAGATACAAAGCCAAAGATGTAACTACCTACAGTATGTGGTATATAATCTTATCAGTCGGATTAGTTTATCTGTATATGGTTGCTTAAGGGTCGCAATTTATTTTGTTTTCAAGATTTGTTGTTTTGGGATGTTAAAAAAAAAAGGGGGGTGGCTGCAATGTGTGTTTAGTGGTGGCAAAAGTGTGGTGTGACCAATGGTGGTGATGGGTTAAGTTTTAGTGGTAGGTTGACGGGTTTGTTAGACTGAAATGTGGAGGTTGACTGGTTTACAATGATCCCGCAAAACTTTACAATGATCTGCGATGGAATGTGACAGACCACAAGGTTCTGAAGCAGTAACGCGTGTTAGATGTAGCCAAGTGAGCCTTAAAAAGATGCCTGCTTCAGTTTCACTTTCATACTATATTCATAGATGTGGCAAATTGGGTGGGTCGGTAGGTTTGGGCATCAGGTCAAATTAATCAGTGTAGGTTTCGGTATTCGTTGGATCTGCTTGACCCGAAACACTTCACATCATTAATTTTCGAGTTTTTGATATATAGTTGATATGTCAAATATGAATACAGAATGTAATCTTATTTCGACAATGATTCAATGTGTCAAATAAAATGCTATAGACCAATTTTCCCCGTTTTCTTCAAACACCTTTTTTTTTTTAATGGTATCCTTACAAATCAAGTGTAACCTGAATCGACCCATTCCTAACTAAATGGGTCAAAATGGTCACCTCTAATAATGTTTTCCAAAATTGGTAAATTTATCCATCTCTGTTGTCTCTTTCCTTCGATTCTTTTGGGTATTCAAGAACAAGACTACTCTGGAAACTTCTGTAAACGCATTCCAACAGATGTTGACCTACCTGCACTATAAACTGAACTTTAATTTATTTGCCTTGAGTTCCTATCTTATAAGATCACTTTTATTGAAACTGATATAATGGTGACTTTGAAACATGATGATAAATTAACAGATGGCACAGACTGTTCTTTCCAGTGTGCGCTTCTTTATACTACTGTATATGGGCAAAGAAGAATACGTATCTCCACCTTTTATCGTTGCATTAGTATACTTCATTCTTATCGGAAGTTTTGTGCAACTGTGTCATCATCTGGACAGCTAATTCTTCCTGAGGCACTCAAGTTGTTGCCTCTATACACTCACAGTCTGTTTTCTTCTTTACTAAAGGCATTCTAAGTAGTGGGTTTTGGTTTAATATTGCTTAAGATACGCACAGGTAATTTACTTCCTTTATTTCTTGATTTCAGCTTTGATTAAAAGTATTGGACTGCGAAGTGATGGGCGTGTAGATGACCGGTCCTTTTGGATCAACTATGTCTCATCACTTTCCGTGCAATTAGCAATCCCGCTTGTGTATCCCAGAATGATAAGTGTTCATGATATTGACTCAAAGGTATAGAATAATATAACATCACAAAATGTTCAAATATTTAATTTCTACATCTTACACATTTTTTGGCATGTTTTGAACATGTGAGCGATGACAGGATCTATCTTCTTGAAAATGGAGAGGACTGTTTAATTTATGTTGGAGGCTCTGTAGATCCTGATATTACACAAAAACTGTTTGGCGTTTCTTCTTTTAGTGGAATTCCCAGTCAGGTACACTGATACTTGTATATCTTTACTTGTATCATAGAGTGGCAAAATGGCAGGTCTAGTAATGGGTATAAACGGGCTTTGGTGGCTTGGATTGACCTGAAACATTATTTTTATTCTAAGCAATAACCGACGTGATAAATCTGATTAGGAAAACTATATTATAACACAGTTCAGGAGGTTATATGCATTATATACCTGTCGGCAACTTTCGACCTGTTTCAATTTTGGCTGCTTTTAAAACTTAGCAAAACTGACTCATTTGTGATTAATACTACCGAAATTCCTTCTAATTGCAAATGGGTTGAAGTTGACATCTGTATATGCTCATTGTCTCATTGCATAGATTTTGTGGCTTATAAGTCTGGTGTTTGCTAGAGTAACTCTTTCAGAAGGCCTATTTATTCATCAATCATCTGTTTAACTCAAACTTTTCGATACAGTTGGTACTGAAGCAATATGAAAACCCCTTGTCAAAGAAGCTAAATGAGGTTGTAAATGAGATACGAAGCCAAAGATGTAACTACCTACGGTATGTAATGTCTGGTATATAATCTTATGAGTCGGATTAGTTTATCTGTATATGAGAATTTTTGTGTTGACAAAGTAATCCCTTTTTTAATCTCATTGTACTTATGGCAGGTTAAAATTATGCAAGAAAGGAGAACCATCGGGTGAGTTTTATAATATACGTCTAGTACTTCTATCTTCGTATGAAAATTGCAAGATTCAAGTTGATTCTTTTTTAAGAAAAAATTCCTTTCATATACATAAAGGCTGTTTGGTAATTTTAAACCGGGACTTCCCAAGAAACGTCGAGAATTAAAAACTTTCCTGACTATATGCTAAAAAAATGAAAAATCCCTCCAACAATTATAAAATAAAGAAAATCTTGTGAAACCCATAATGCCATATATCATAGGCAACTTTAGCTCAGGAACTTCCTTAGAAACGATAAAGATTGTGTCTTTTCTGAGTATTTGTAAAGTACCATTCTATAAAGACAAGATAAAGAAAATATAACGCATGCAGTGCACTGCGGACACATTTGTCAATCTAAATTGCAGTTTTTACACGGTAATCGTTGCAATTTCTATAGTTTCTGATATTAGTTGTTTCAATTCCAGGAATGACATTCTTCTCGTATATGGTGGAAGACAAGTCTCCAAATAGTCCTTCATACGTTGAGTTCTTAGTACATGTCCATAGACAAATTCAAAACAAAATGGGTTGATGTTTTAACAAACACTAGTTCAGTTATGTTTATTGGTTTGTAGTTAGAATTTACATGGAGACACAGTTGAGTTCGAGCCTAAAGAAGCAAAAACGTGGGGATAGTCATCATTGGGTTTCACCTATTCCTGGTGAAAACTCGAGTAAAGTTTTGCTAGTATTATTTATGAAAGCGTAGCATAAACTGATAAAAAGAACGGCTGTGGTGTGGTTCTTGGTAATTGTTACTGTTAAACACTGGTGGTTATACATATTTATATTTAGAAGTGTTTTTTGTTTCTTAATTTTATAATGAGATAAGATTTACACGTAATGCTGTTCTTTAGAGGGACAAGTTTCAACTTATTTCTTATATTTATTGATTTTATGTGTGAGTATGTTTGGTTCGAGTTGTATTTTATTGCTAACTAGACAAGTGCATCTAAAATGAAAAGATTCAAATAGTTACAAGTTGACTATGCAAACAATAGTTTTGCTTGATATACATAAGAATGCAAGAATATAGTAGGTATTAGAGGTGTTAAAAAAAACCGAGAAACCGACGAGCCGAGCCGATCCGTTCAATCCGAAACTTCAAAAACCGATAACCGAAGAAACCGAAACCGAGAAGACCCGAAACTGGAAAAACCTGCTTATCACGGTTCGATTTTGGTTTTTACTTTTAGTTATCCACGGTTACCCGAACCGTGTACAATATACATGTAGGTATCAACAAATCTTTCATAAAAATGTACAAGTATTAACAATATTATTGCACTACTTTTATCGTATAACAAATTTTTACTTACCTAATGTGATCATTTACTAATATCCATGGATTACATATGATTGTAATGGTAGTAACCTATAAACGTCATATAAATAGTATTAGTTATTTTGTTACAAATGATAATTTGAATGTTTTTATTGGGACGGAACAACTTTACAATAACTCTAATCTCTTCAATGTTACTTAATTTTACAACATTGACATATTACATTCTAATTTATGTTATTCTTTGTCCGATTTTATTCGATTAATTTTTTAGAATGGTTAACCGTGACCCGAACCGCGGGTAACCGCTTATTTCGGGTACCTGCATGTCCGGTTACCCGCCTAGTACGGTTTGGTTTCGGATAGTAAAATTAACTACCCGCCCCGCGATGGATAGTAAAAGTCTCCAACCGAACCGAACGGAACCGCCGATGAACACCCCTAGTAGGTATTCCTCAAACTAGCTTTCTATGAAAGAATATATTAGTATCTTTAAACAAAATCACTAGTTTTTGTATTTTACGCTAATATAACCAATAGGGCAAGTGAATTGTGTTTGTAATTCAGAAAATCTAGGAAGTGATAAGTGATCATATCAATTTGTGGCTCGATTTTATTACAATTAACCTAGCTGGATTAGAGTGGTAGACTATAACTTTTGAGATTAATGAAGGTAAATCAAGATTTACAAAGTGGTTAAGTGTAGCTAGTTATATAACTACACAAACAAGTAATACATATTTTTTTTAATTTAATTTAATTTAATATTATTATTATTATTATTATTATTATTATTATTATTTTTTTTTTTTTTTTTTTTTTAAAAAAACATCACTTCATTAGAAAATCATAGGATTTACAAGAAATTAGAGGGAAGCCGAGAGACAAGCTGGGCCCCCACTCCTTTAGCTATAGCAAAGCTAATTCTACTAAAGATATGATCAGCGGCGCGTGCTCCAATGTCCTGGGTCAACGAGAATCTACGGACACGTCTTAGTAATGTCACCGCATCCTTCTCAAGCTCTCCTAAGGAAGAGAATGAGAAGGGGAGGAACCCATATCCACTGTCCGCACATTTGGTCTCATACTTGGTCCGTTTGCGTTGCGCAGCTTCAACAACCGCACGCCCAGGGACGAAATCAGCCAGGCTGGTCTGTGTCAAAGGAGAAGCCCCTGTCAAATCAACACATGTGTCCTTCCCATCATCCCAAGAATACAGTAACACATCAGCTGGGCGTAAGGCATTGTCCCTGTCTCCACGTAGCCCAATGTCAACCTCTTTAAGGGCCGAGATCCCCGACCGAGCACATATATTAATAAGGGTATCACGTACTATATTATGTCGATGTTTAATCCCATCGATACCAGCACACGAGACCGCGTGATCTCCATAGGTGTCCCCTACAAATACCTTGGAACAGGCAGAGCATGGCATTTGAGTAGAAAATAGGGGAATACCCATCCGATAGCACAACACACAACGGTAAGTTCTGGCATTCATGGTCTGCCCCAACCCAGAAATCGGGATAACCCTTAGCCAGTCTGAAGTGTGGTCCTCGTTTTGCGATCTCCATAAAGCCATTTGTCTAGTAGATAAGCAAAAGGTGGATTCGGCCATTTTGGCAACACGTGTGAAATATACGTCTGCCAGTTTCTTCATAAGTTTGGGGGCAGCGATCTCACACGAGCTGCCTAAAAGGTCAGTTTCCATCTTCGCATTAAAAGCGTGCAAAGCCTCATCGAAGGAAGAACCATAAGTTACGATGCCAGAATGTCGGAGGAGCCTAGTCTGTAAGCCGGTAGATTGGAGTCTAGATGCAAGGAAAGCATAGTTCAATACATCACCTACAGCGTATACACCAAGTCCCCCAAATTCAAAAGGTAGCGTGGCTAGTCTCCATTGCCAATCCTCAAAACCAAGCCCAGAAGCAGTGACAATACGCTCTAGAGAGGAACGAAGCGCCGCATCAAAGGCAAGCTGAGCCCTCTCGAAGACCTGAGGGGGGCATGTGCGCATAGAAAAATACAACTTGGAGATTCCAGCACATGCCCGAAGGAGTAGCAACTCACATTGAGGGTCATTAAGCTTAGCAACAACATCCATAAGCTCAATGGTTTTAGCAACCCGCTTCATAGCAAGTTCGCTGCTAAACGCAAGGTCTACACTGACAGGTCCCCCCAACAATTTAACGCCGTGTAAAGGCCGGGCAATATTAGGCGGGAAAACGCCTGTAAGCCTGCTTCTAGGATCCTCCCTTGGCCAAAACACCTCGGTTTTATCGACATTGAGATGCAACCCATAAAGGGGTCCATCCTTCATAATAAGCTCCAAAACCTTCCCAACTGTTAGAGTATCATCGATGATCGTGCCATCGTCCAAATACCACGCTTGAAGGGGGAGATTAAACGAATATCTGATCTTGCAGGCCAATGGGTGTAGCACTAGAGCAAAGAGAAGCAGTCCAAGCGGGTCACCTTGTTGCACTCCTTGGTGCGACCATAAAGTGTGTTCACCATAATATAATCTAGCTGGGCTGGAGTAGCAAAATTCAACCCAACGAGAAATGACAGGACAACGCTGGCGAACCTCTTGTAACATGACCTCCCGGTCCACCAAGTTGAAAGCGTTTTTGAAATCCACTAGTAGCATCGAAAGGCCTTCCTCGCCACCGCGATCTTCAATAAACCTGTCCACTGCATGAAGAATAGCCTCTCCTCCTCCAGGTACCCCAACACCAAATTAGAGATCATTCAAATAATTGTCTAAGGAGTGGCCAATCATAGACGCACCAACCTTGGAGACTAAACGTCGCCAAACAGTCCCCACAGCAATGGGGCGGATACCCCCTCCGGGTTTGATCAGCGGTGTGAGAGGGGCACTAGCAATGAACTCACCCAACACCCTGGGGCATTTACCACCAAGAAAAAGATTAACCACCTGGGTGATAGAATCGATTAACTCGTCTGAAATGGCCACAGCCGCACCACTAAAGCAATCCAAAAGGTGTTGGGCACGCAATCCGTCTCGACCACAAGAGGTACCTCGGGGGAAACTCTTAATCATGTCAAGAACCACAGCAGTAGGTGCAACGAGACAATGATGATCAATTGGTATATTCGGCAAAGGGGGGGGGGGGGCGGACTTGAAGGGGTGCTTAGCCTTAAGGTCCTCAAGGGTGGTATCATTATAAGGAGCAACACCTGAAGAAGAAAGAACCCTGACAGCTGCAGTATAATGGCCATCACAGACCTTCCTCTTGCATTGTTTGACATTACGCTCCCCCAAGTCCAAGTTGTCATCATCCATATTAGACCATGCAGGGGAGGGCTCCGCCAAAACCTCTTTAACAAGCTGTAACCCACCACCAGGCGTACCCCAAGAGCTAATGGAATTAGCAATATATTCTTCCTGGCATTGGCGTTTAAAGGCTGACCTACACTCCATGTTATTCCTCGGTTGAAAGGTTTTCAGGAGACAGAGAGGCAAGACTAAAAGACGGACCCAACAAGAAATATCCTCAGGCGTGCAGATCACCTTATCCAGAGCTCCTTTCAGTACGCGAGCGAATCCCAAACGACACTTTGGAGGGATGGATTTGACAGTACGCAACCCCTTGGAAAGCAAGGTGTCAAGCAAGTGTAAATCGAAACCAAACTGCTTCTCCGAGGTCGAACCCTTATCCTGGACATGCTGAACAGAAGAAGGAATTGGTGGCTTGGCGAGATCAAACAACACGAACTTAACAACACCATTACCACAGTCAGGGGGTAACACACAATCAGATCCATGTCGGCATTTGGACCGAAGGGAATGTGTCTTAAAACACACACCACACAACCAAATACCCATACGCTTCAAAGTGACCTCAGCCGATTCAAAAATGGCAAGACTAGTAGCAAAAGAATGTTTAGTGGTAGGTAAAGCATCCTCATTGAAATGACGATCACGTAGGTGAGCGATCAACGAGTTTTTGGTGAGCCCATTCCCACCACCATCTTGACAACCGCTTAAGCCCGCAAAAGGACAATGAAAACGCGTGATTGTCATAACAAAGAAAACAACACTCTAAGAGACCGTTTATGTAATGATAAAACACTTAGAACAATAAAACCACCACAAAAGGCTATGTCTTTTTTTTATTTATTTATTTATTTATTTATTTATTTTTAAGTGCAAAGAACAGCCCAGCAGCGGCCCAAATCCAAAACAAAGGCAATGTCCCCCTTTTTCTCTTTTTTTTTTTTTTTTTTTTTTTTTTTTTTTTTTTTTTAAACAAACAACAATGCCCAAAGTGGGACCCACCACCCAAACCGCAGGAAAACTGGTCCCTAGAAAACGCAACACACCAAAACTAAACGCAATCAACGGGACCCACCAAACAAGCAATCTCCATAACCAAACCACAATCCAATCGAGATAGCAAACCGCAAAAACTGCTACTACCACCATGCTAACCGCAATACTGCTACTCTATTTTTTAAAAAACTTAAACTTAAACGCTATATAAATCCCCACCTCAAGGGAGCAACACACTACCCCACAACCTAAGCGCTACAAGAGAGGAAGATCACAACCCAGGAAGGTTTGGTTTTCTACTCCTTAAACGAAAGTCCACCGAGGGTAGAGAGGAACACTCCGATGAGGAAAGACACACGCGAGAAGCAGGGAGCATGTACAGGGAGGGGGTTAATCAATAGGAAGTTGAACGACGATGAATAGAAGGAGGATGACGAAGGAGCAGGATCAAGAAGATCCATCCCCTCGATCGCCAGAAATCGCCCACATTCCCTTCGTTATTATTATTATTATTATTATTATTATTATTATTATTATTATTATTATTATTATTATTATTATTATTATTATTATTATTATTTTTGAACGGCAAACAAGTAATATAGATTAGTTGGCGGACTTAATGAGTAGCCAATAACTAGATTGCATCCACTAGCTTTGAGGTAGAAGGTAGACTTATCCTACATCCAAGCAGAGGCGCAACTATGTAGGGGTGGGGAGGGGCGCCCGACCCCTCGAAATTTTTTTTGCGATGTAGAGGGTATATAGTTTTCGTGTAGAAAAATTTCGGTATATTCGGTTTCGACCCCTCATTTTAATTGTGAAATTTTTTGTATACATTAAGCAATAAAATTTTGATCCATTACATTTTACATAAGCCCATCTACCCAAACTAAAATCCATTAATAAACCAAATCGACCCTCATCTCCTCCCACAGTCCCTCCTTCCTCACTCCTGCAGTCTCACCAACCACCACTGACCACCGCCGACGGCCGACCACCACCTCAGCTGCCTTTCTGGTCAGGTTTGTTGTCTTTAAATCTATTATCTACTTGTCTTTTATTTAGGGATTTAGTAGAATTGTAGAAATTAGGAGTGTATCAACCTAAGCGTGAAGAGTATAAACCTAGAGGTCCAAAGAATAATCTTCGTCGATTTAAATTTGCTTGGTTTGGTATGTTTCCTAATTGGTTAGAGTATTCTCCAACAACACACAAGGCTTATTGTTTTCTATGTTAAAGGTCGAAAGGCTGAACTCTAATTTCTTCAATGAATCGAACCAGGTACCAACCGTTTGTCTCCTTTTTAATGTTTAGTTGTCTTGGACAAATGTTTAGTTTTTTAGTGATTGAAACTTTTTTTTTATAATAAAAGTATTTAATTTTTTACCCGACCCGAATCGAATCACCAACCCGAACATATTACCCGAAAAATAGCGTTAAGAAAAAAAAATTAGATCCCGACCCTCCACTCAAAATTGTCTAGCTTCGCCACTGCATCCAAGTCACTAATTAAAGAACTGGTTAGACATTGCATGAGCATATCACATTTTTCGGTTATTGAGGGAATGAGTTGGTGAACATTATTTCTCTCTTACATTTGAGTCATTTACTCGCTTATTTTATTGTCTTGTTTATTTATTTTTTCTAAATAATGATCTTTTGGATCTAAAACACTATCACCTTTTTATTGTTTTATGTTATTTAGAATTATAGTTATGAGGTGAGATCTATGCAAAACAAGTATCACTTAAAAAACAAATAAGCCAATCTCAACCATCCATCCATCTTTCATCTAATGGCTAAGATCAAATCAAAAAATAACAAAGGGAGGGCAAATTTGGTATTTTAGCTCATTTAATATAAAAACCCACTTTCCACCTTTTTTTTAAAAAAACAACATATCTTGTAAACGGTAAATCTTCAAACTACGAAAAATACACCATCGCGACGAGAAAAAAATTATCTTTCTATAGATATGCATTGTTATATACTTTCGACGAACTTTTTTTTTTTAAATTTCGTCCAGAAAAATCCCACGGGATTCGTAAAAAATCCCATGGGATTCTTAAAAAGACGATTTTTTTTTCAATATTTCCGTCTAAAAAAATCCCATGGGATTCGTAAAAAGACGATTTTTTTTTTCAAAATTTTCGTCCAGAAAAATCCCACGGGATTCGTAAAAAATCCAATGGGATTCGTAAAAAGATGATTTTTTTTTCAAAATTTCCGTCCAGAAAAATCCCACAGGATTCATAAAAATCCTATGGGATTCGTAAAAATCCCATGAGATTCGTAAAAAATCCCATAGGATTCGTAAAAAGACGATTTTTTTTTTCAAAATTTTCATCCAGAAAAATCCCATGGGATTCATAAAAATCTCATGGGATTCGTAAAAAGACGATTTTTTTTTTTGCAAAATTTCCGTCCAGAAAAATCTCACGGGATTCGTAAAGAAATCCCACGGGATTCGTAAAGAAATCCCACAGGATTCGTAAAAAGATGATTTTTTTTCAAAATTTCCGTCCAGAAAAATCACATGGGATTCGTAAAAATCCCATGGGATTCGTAAAAAGACGATTTTTTTTTTCAAAATTTACGTCCAGAAAAATCCCACGGGATTCGTAATGAAATCCCACGGGATTCGTAAAAAGACGATAAATCACAAAGGATTTGGTATGAATCTCATGGGAATCCTTGGTGCATCCCATGGGATTCATTGTGAATCCCATGATATTCTTTATAAATCCTATGGGATTATTTGGTGCATCCCATGGGATTCATTAAGAATCCCATGAGATTCTGTATGACATCACAAGGGATTCATTTTGAATCACATGGGATTCTGTATGAAATCACAAGGGATTCATTGTGAATCACAGGGATTCATTGTGAATTTGTGTTTGCCCATCACTAATAAAGTCATCAAATAAGTTTGAACTATACTAGATTTTGTACACACTATAATAATGTTTGATTACCTAATTATCACGAATAATGAGATACGTACACTTTTACAGTATTTAATTGGATAAGCTTAAATGTAATACTTGGCCCTTTTGTTACACATGTCTAAAAGCCTACTCAAATTAAAAGGCAGACAAAATTCTTTATGTTATACGTGGCCCTATTATTACCTAGTATATAACTATATATGGAGTAAAACTTACACAAACCTAACCCCCACACACACAAACTATGCGCAACCTTACCAAAAGCATTCACTGTCTTCAAAACTTCTCCTATTTTTAACAAACAAATTTAACCGAAGTCACAACCTGTTACAACCTTGTGAAATCTCACAAAAATGAGTGAAATATTATCTATTTGTTTTTATAAACCACAACGAGTGAAAGGTTTCTTGTGACCCTCGTCTTAAAGATCTTGAGTGTAGTATCGGGTAAGGTTTGTTTGCCTCAGATCTTGAGTGAAATTTAACTGATCGAATGAAGGTGATTGAAGGTGATGACGTCACGTTCGCGTTTAATCAGATTCAGTTCACCGATGAAGGTGATGACTCTGTTAACTGCTCGAAATTACTCAAGATGTCGCCGAAAAATAATGACGTGGATCATGACTGAAAATGATGTCGTTCCCTTCATCGCTCCTCTGCCGGAACAATTGCATCAGTCGCCGGAAATTTTCCTTGGTGAGAGTGAATGAGAGTGTGCGTGAAATGAAATTAGGAGGGTGTGACTGATGGGTTTAGTTTTGAGTGATGTTACAAAAGTGCCCTCCAATAATTAATTATATTAAAATGAGGATTAATCTAGACCTTTAGATTTAAAATAGATAGATGGCTGAGATCTTGTTATTTGTACTTTAGATAAATGTTGTTTCGTATTGAACTTTTCTCTTATAGTTATTTACTTTACAAAGGAAATTTTTCGCTCTTGCCAACGACCTAGTCCAAGTATAAGTATAAAACAAGATTTCAAATATCAGCGATAACCCGAAAAACTTTTCTATGCGTTTTTTACTAATTATTTTAGCACCCATAAACACTAATAATATAGCTTATATTGTTTTCTAGTCTAAATATATAATATTGATATAGTTAGTACATCAACCTCTCATTAAGTTTACTATAGGAATCAAAGTGCAAAACAAATATCATAGCCACATATGACCCTACACATCACTGACTAAAAGGACCATAGATATATGCATATATTACAGCCACATAATACTCTGGATCTATAAGAGTTGTTTTGCTAAGGACATTGACTCGTGAAGTAAAATACATTTCATATTAGTCTATCACCTTTTGTATACACTTTGTCTTCTAGTCTTTTTACATGACAATGATTGATGTCAGTTATTGTTGACCTGGACTTTTCATAATAATAAATTAATTAGAGGCTATTTTCCTATAGTTACTAATGTTAAACTTTTGATTTACAATTCGAAATGCCCTTCTTATAGATACTATTATGGATTAATGGTCTCTACTTTAAAACAACAAACGTGATTTGCACAAACTTAGTTTTGATTATTTGTACGTAACATTTTATGCTTTGTATATGTGTTACGTTGTGCTTATTCTCCTTTGTATCTTGTTATGCGTAAATGGAAAGTAATTATGTGCAAATCTAGAGTATATGTGTGTGCAGATTACCTCACTCTAAACCAAACAAGTTAATTTCAAGGTGAATTAGACTTAAACCGCTTGTGTATCCCAGAATGATAAGTGTTCATGATATTGACTCAAAGGTTTAGAATAATCTCACTTAACAAAATGTTCAGATATTCAATTTCTACAACTTACACTTTTTTTTTTTTTTTTTTGCATGTTTCATCTGTGGCTACAGGATACCGATGGATCCGTTATTGCCCCTCCTATACTACTCTCTAGTGAACATGTGAGCGATGACGGGATCTATCTTCTTGAAAATGGAGAGGACTGCTTAATTTACGTTGGAGGCTCTGTAGATCCTGATATAACACAAAAACTGTTTGGCGTTTCTTCTTTTAGTGAAATCCCCACTCAGGTACACTTGATATTCGTATCTCTTGTCTTGTATCATTATAGTGGCAAAATGGCGAGTCTAGTAATGGGTATAAACAGGCTTTGGTGGCTTGGATTGACCTGAAACATTATTTTTATTCTAAGCAATAACCGACGTGTTAAATCTGATTAGGAAAACTATATTATAACACAGTTCAGGAGGTTATATGCATTATATACCTGTCGGCAACTTTCGACCTGTTTAAATTTTGGCTGCTTTTAAAACTTAGCAAAACTGACTCATTTGTGATTAATACTACCGAAATTCCTTCTAATTGCAAATGTGTTGAAGTTGACATCTGTATATGCTCATTGTCTCATTGCATAGATTTTGTGGCTTATAAGTCTGGTGTTTGCGAGAGTAACTCTTTCAGAAGGCCTATTTATTCATCAATCATCTGTTTAACTCAAACTTTTCGATACAGTTAGTACTGAAGCAATATGAAAACCCCTTGTCAAAGAAGCTAAATGAGGTTGTAAATGAGATACGAAGCCAAAGATGTAACTACCTACGGTATGTAATGTCTGTGGTATATAATCTTATCAGTCGGATTAGTTTATCTGTATATGAGAATGTTTGTGTTGACAAGTAATCCCTTTTTTAATCTCATTGTACTTATGGCAGGTTAAAATTATGCAAGAAAGGAGAACCATCGGGTGAGTTTTATAATACACGTCTAGTAGTTCTGTCTTCATATGAAAATAGCAAGATTCAAGTTGATTCTTTTTTAAGAAAAATTCCTTTCATATACATAAAGGCTGTTTGGTAGTTTTAAACCGGGACTTCCCAAGAAACGTCGAGAATTAAAAACTTTCCTGACTATATGCTAAAAAAATGAAAAATCCCTCCAACAATTATAAAATAAAGAAAATCTTGTGAAACCCATAATGCCATATATCATAAGGCAACTTTGGCTCAGGAACTTCCTTAGAAACGATAAAGATTGTGTCTTTGCTGAGTATTTGTAAAGTACCATTCTATAAAGACAAGATAAAGAAAATTAATTATAGTGAGGACGCATTTGTCAATCAAAGTTGCAGTTTTTACACGGTAATCGTTGCAATTTCTATAGTTTCTGATATTAGTTGTTTCAATTCCAGGAATGACATTCTTCTCGTATATGGTGGAAGACAAGTCTCCAAATAGTCCTTCATACGTTGAGTTCTTAGTACATGTCCATAGACAAATTCAAAACAAAATGGGTTGATGTTGTTTTAACAAACACTAGTACAATTCAGTTATGTTTATGGGTTTGTAGTTAGAATTTACACGGAGACACAGTTGAGTTCGAGCCTAAAGAAGCAAAAACGTGGGGATAGTCATCATTCGGTTTCACCTATTCCTGGTGAAAACTCGAGTAAAGTTTTGCTAGTATTATTTATAAAAGCGTAGCATAAACTGATAAAAAGAACGGCTGTAGTGTGGTTCTTGGTAATTGTTACTATTAAACACTGGTGGTTATACATATTTATATTTAGAAGTGTTTTTTGTTTCTTAATTTTATAATGAGATAAGATTTACATGTAATGCTGTTCTTTGGAGGGGAAAGTTTCAACTTATTTCTTATATTTATTGATTTTATGTGTGAGTATGTTTGGTTCGAGTTGTATTTTATTGCTATGGTTCGAGTTGTATTTTATTGCTAACAAGACTAGTGCATCTGAGATGAAAGGATTCGAACAGTTACAAGTTGACTATGCAAACAATAGTATTGCTTGATATACATAAGAATGCAAGAATATAGTAGGTACTCCTCAAACTAGCTTTTTATAAAAGAATATAGTATGTTTAAACAAAATCACTAGTTTTTGTATTAAGTTTCTAACCAAAGTGCAAAACCAGTATCATAGCCACATACGACACTACACATCATTGTCTAAAAGGACCATATGTAGATGCATATATCACAGCCACATAATACTCTAGATAAGAGTCGTTTGCTAAGGACATTGACTCGTGAAGTAAAATACATTTCATATTAGTCTATCACCTTTTGTATACATTCTATCTTCTAGTCTTTGCATGACAAGGATGGATGTCACTTATTGTTGACCTGGACTTTTCATAATACTAGTAATAAATTAATTAGAGGCTATTTTCCTATAGATACTAATGTTAAACTTTTGATTTACAATTCGAAATGCCCTTCTTATAGATACTATTATGGATTAATGTTCTCTACTTTTAAACAACAAACTTATTACTCCCTTGCTATCGTACTAACCTTTTTTTCTCTCTCTCTCTCGCAGATTAATTGTTACGAGTACTCATAACATGCAAATGGTTAATTGTTAACGTTGATTGCATAAATAAAAAACGATTGATATGATATATGTAATAAATTGCATAGACACATGAATAATCATGATTTTGAACCTTTAATTCATCATTTTATCTTGTGTGTTTGCTCCATAGCTAAATTCACAACTTGATAATTAGTGACCCATAACAGTCAAAAGGGTTTTTTTGGCGGTTGAAAAATATTGAATGGATTTATTGACAAATTTTATTTTTTAATGGTTTTTGTGACATTTGCCCATTCTTTTATATTGTTGAATTATATATAATTATACATAAATAATTTATTTTATTTATTTTATTTATTTATTATTATTTTTTTTTATGTCTTGATAAATATTTTTGTCACAGTATCATCTAAAGAATTGTGTTGGCATATTAGCAATGGGCAATAAAGTTTATAATTTGGTTGAACCTACTAGAGATCTTTGAAAAATCACGTCTAGCACTTATGGTTAGCTTCTTTATTAATTATGGCCATATATATTAAGAATCTTTGTATGATGTATGTATAATTATCAAGTTTATTTGTTGCTCAGGTGCACGAATAGACAGTGATAGTATGCGCATATTAGATGCACTCAAGAGTGCGGGTGAGTTTCTAAAAGAAAATCCTTTTATTTAAGTTGTAAGGCTCAACAAGTTATAAGGCTCAATAAGCCAAACCAATTGAAACGAGCTTTTAAAAATGAGTAAGGCTTATAGTCAGTCAACATTACTTAAATAACATATTAACACGCAAAAGATTGAAATATATGTGAATTTAATTTGATGTATGGTGATATGATTTTATAATAATAAGCTTCAACACCAATTAATTCGCCAAACAGCTTTACAAAAATATAAACTTCAACTTTCAAATTATAATATAAGCTACAGTTATAACTCCGGCCTTAGCTCCTCCTTAAACTCATTTCGCCAAACATACTCATAGCTACATACGACCCTACACATCATTGACTAAAAGGACCATATATAGTCTAAATAAGAGTAAGGAGTAAGGAGTAAGGACATTGACTACTAAAGTAGAATGCCCTTCATATTAGTCTATCAATTTTGTATACATTCTATCTTTCTAGTCTTTGCATAACAACTATGGATAAAAGGACCTTATATATATGCATTATATGACCGCCTAATACTCTAGATAAGAGTAAGGAGTAACGACATTGACTACTGAAGTAAAATGCACTTCATATTAGTCTATCAATTTTTGTATACATTCTATCTTTCTAGTCTTTGCAAAACAACGATGGATAAAAGGACCTTACATATATGCATATTACGACCACATAATACTCTAGATAAGAGTAAATGGAAGTAAAATGCACTTCATATTAGTCTATCACTTTTTGTATACATTCTATCTTTCTAGTCTTTACATAACAACGACGGATAAAAGGACCTTATGTATATGCATATTACGATCACATAATACTCTAGATAAGATTAAGGAGTAAGGACATTGAATATGGAAGTAAAATGCACTTCATATTAGTCTATCACTTTTTGTATACGTTCTATCTTTCTAGTCTTTGCATAACAACGATGGATGTGAGTTATTGTTGACCTTGACTATTCATAATAATAGATAAATGAGAGGCTATTTTTCCTATATTGATGGTAAACTTTCAATACAATTCGTAATGCCCTTCTTATAGTTACAATTATGGATTAATGGTCTCAAGTTTGAAATAACAAACGTGATTTGCACAAACTTAGTTTTGATTTTTCATGACCAAATTTCCAGTTTTTTCTTTCAAAAAACATACTAATCCCATTTGAAAATCTATTTACAGATTTGCATCAAACAGAACTAAAAATAAAAAATAAAAAAAATAATAAAAATAAAAAAATAGAGAGAATTATCTGATTATGTACTTGTTATACTTCTAAAAGAATTTTAACATCAAATAAGACGAGCTCTTTTAAGCCTTTTTTTCTACTTTCGCGCCAGGATCTGTACGAAGCACATAGTTTCACAGTTGATCACACATTCTGGATCATTTTGATCAATGCTTTTACCGGAACTGATTTGAAAACAAAAATAGAAAAGTATTCTCCAAATGGGACATTAATTTCTCAAGTAAAACAATCTTTGTGGAATAATATGACACCACCTAAAATTTAATTTCTAAGAATTGGAAAATAATTTATGAGAAAAGGGTAGCTCAAGTATAAATAGAGACATACGAACCTTCACTTTATAGAAAAAAACATGCAAAAGCAAGCAATGGCTTCTTCAAACTTCTTACTTTTATCTCTAGCTCTATTACTCATTGCTCTCTCATTTGTACCAAACTTTACTTCTGCTTCTTTGGAGGAAGCAAATGCTCTTCTAAAATGGAAAGCAAGCCTTAAAATCCCAAACAACTCCCAAATTGTATCTTCTTGGACACCCCTTCCAACGAATACTAGTGCACTCGCCTCGTGCGCTTCTTGGTTTGGAATTGCTTGCAACGTTGATGGGAACATTAACATGTTGAACCTCTCGATGTCTGAGCTAAAAGGTACGCTTCACCAGTTCCCGTTCTCCATTCTAGGCAGTCTTACCTATTTTGATCTTAGTTTAAATAGCTTCTTTGGTCCCATCCCACCAGAAATCGGACTCCTGTCCAAACTTGTCTATCTTCATTTTTCAAACAATCAGTTTTCTGGTGTAATTCCACCTACCATTGGTAAACTAAGCCAGTTAACCGTCTTGCAACTTTTCCTAAACAATTTAACTGGTTCAATCCCACAAGAATTAGGGAATTTGAACTCTCTCACTGAATTAGCTTTGAGTTATAATCAGCTCAATGGTTCAATTCCTTCATCGTTGGGTGATTTGAAGTCTGTGAATCTCCTTTATTTGGGGCAAAATCAACTATCTGGACCCATTCCAATTGAATTAGGGAATTTGAAGTCTCTCACTAACTTATCTTTGAGCGAAAATCAACTCAATGGTTCAATTCCTTCATCGTTAAAAAACCTGAGAAGACTTCAGAGTCTGCATCTCGGTGTGAACAATTTATCCGGTCCTATACCACAAGGAATAGGAAGTCTACAATTGTTTGGGCTACATCTGGATGCAAATCAGTTGTCTGGCCAATTGCCTGATGATTTGTGCCAAGGGGGAAAGCTTCGATATTTAACTGTACATCAAAATCAACTCTCTGGTCCTATTCCAAGAGGGATATGGAATTGCTCAACCTTAATAAGAGCAAGGTTTGAATTTAATCAATTTCGTGGAGATATAACGAATAGTTTTGGTGTCTACCCAAGCTTATATTCCTTTGATGTCAGTCATAATAAATTTCATGGGCAACTATCTCAAAACTGGGGTAAATGCAAAAAACTGACTAGATTAATAATGGGATATAACAACATCAGTGGTAGCATACCACCGGAGTTTGGGAATTCAATTCAAGTGCTTGATCTTTCTTCCAATCATTTGGTTAATCAAATTCCAAAGGAGTTGGGGGAGATGAAAGGTTTGTTAAATCTAAACTTGAGTGATAACAACCTTTCAGGTGTTATACCTCAAGAGCTTGGATTACTGCATGGCCTACTTACTCTTGACCTTTCCAAAAATAGGTTAAACGGGTCATTACAAAGATATATTGGTGATTGGGTACAAATCAATCACATATATCTTAGTAATAACAATCTCAGCGGAAAGATCCCATCAGAGATCGGTAAATTAAGTCAACTCAATGTTCTTGATTTATCTTGGAATTCACTCACAAAAGAGATACCATCAGAAATTGGAAGTTTAAAAAGTCTGGTGATGATGAATCTTTCTCACAATAAGCTATCTGGCTCTATTCCTAATGGTTTCAGTAACTTGCCAAGAGGGATTGACATAGACCTGTCTTACAATGAGCTCACAGGTCTGGTTCCCCCTTATGCTGTCTTTCTAAATGTGTCTGGAGAAGCATTACAAGGAAATGATGGTCTGTGTGGAAATGTTACAGGTTTGAAACTTTGTGAAAGTCAAACTAATCATTTTCTTCATAAGTTCATCCTTGTAAATGTTGTCCCACTTTTGGCGGCTCTTTTAGTTGGTTTATTCATGTGTGGACTCATTGCTTATCGACATAGAAAGAGAACTTCTCCACAGAACCCATCAGGCGAAGAAGGTGGCAAATTTTTCGCAATAACAAGTTTTGATGGACAGGCGATGTATGATGAAATCATCAAGGCAACAAATGATTTTGATGATGCATATTGTATTGGAATGGGAGGATATGGTACTGTGTATTACGCTGAGTTACAACCCAACAATATAGTAGCTGTCAAGAAACTTCATTCGTCATCTGAGAATGACGATCAAGGCTTCTTAAATGAGGTACGAGCATTAACAAACATAAGGCACAGAAACATAGTTAAACTCTATGGATATTGCTTCCATGCTCGTCAATCATTTTTGATTTACGAATATCTTGAGAAGGGAAGTCTAAAATCGCTTTTAAGTAGCGATATCACAGCAAAGGAATTGGATTGGCTGAAAAGGGTAAGAATTGTTAGGGCTGTAGCGAATGGTTTGGCTTATATGCACCATGATTGCACACCACCAATAATTCATAGAGACATTTCTACAGCTAATATCCTTCTCGATTCTGATTATGAGGCACATATCTCGGATTTTGGAACAGCAAAGCTTCTAAAGTTGGATTCATCCAATTGGTCTGCGGTTGTAGGCACCTATGGCTATGTTGCGCCAGGTAACAACCAATATTTTAAAGTTATGTATACGTACTTATTCTCAAGTTTTAGATTGGTCTATGTTACATTTATTCATGATCTGATATAACATTTTTTTTTTCTAATTTATGTAGAGCTTGCTTATACGATGGTGGCGATAGAGAAATGCGATGTGTATAGTTTTGGAGTTGTTGCACTAGAAGTGATTATGGGAAAGCATCCTGGAGAACTTATATCATCTCTACAAACATTGTCTACAGATGATCTATTGCTAGCCAATGTAGGAGATAGACGGATTCCGCCACCATATTCTCTAGTTGAGAAACTAGCTCATTCAATTTTGAATGTCTCACGGGCATGTTTGAACTACAACCCACAGGAAAGGCCAACAATGAGCCAAGTCAAGGATTTATTGTCAGTGGATGATCCAGTTTGGATGAAGATGCATGTATCGGTAACTTAATGCTAGCTTGATCGATTTTGTATGATGTCTAGTCATAAGTCATAAAGTTTAAGAAACTTTTTATGTTTTTTTTGTTGTAAACTTAATGCTAGCTTGATTGATTTTGTACGATGTCTAGTCAGAAAATAATTTATATCAATGGAGATTGCTACCTTTCTAGACTAATATAGTTACGTGTATTATGGATCTTTTTGGCAATTTCTTTAAATTATTCCAGTTTTGCAATTAAAAAATTACCAATATGGGAAATTTGTATATCAGTTAGAATTTATTGTTACTCATATCAAGAAATTAAGTAAGCAGTGAGTGCACACTAAATGTATTCAAAGATGTCAAATCACCCGACAATGGAAGTCTGTTAATTTGTCAATCTTAACCAGAAATCACTTAAGAAATGAAGTTTAGATCCGTAAAACAACTAGGAATTCAAGATATTAAGAATTGAACTTGAAATTGGATTACAATTGGATAATTTGTTACAATTGAACGTTTAGGGAGTTACAGAGAGAAAGAAAAGTGTTTACAATTTGATAAGCAAGGAGGTATTTAAAGGGAAATGAGAGGAAGGAGGATTTGGCGGGAAAATCAGTTTTGTACTCATCTTGCTGTTCTGTTGACTTTTTCATCGATATTACTTTGACACATATCAATCCATCCCGCTTAAAATGATGCTTGTCCTCAAGCATCTAAGCATTCAAATCAACTTGAGGCAACCTTTCTTAGGACCTTTAACACATTATGTTGTAGTAAGCCAAACACCGTACCCCAAAAAACAATAACCTTTTTCCTTAAGCCAAACACCCTTTTCACCCTTTCTGAATACCCATTTTATTGAGACAATGAGTTTTGGAAGGAAAATTTATTATTTCTCATTAAAATGAAATGAACAATACAAAGTCCTATTTATAGGACAAAAGTCAAAATACAGAAAGTCAACTATGCTAATTCTACATGTACAGTACAACTACTGCTAATACATCAATACAGCCATTATCCTACTTATATACATAGCTAAACTGCACAATTACACATAGTGCTTGAGCCTTTTGATGAAGCTTGAGCTTATTTGGCTTGATAAGCTTTGACTGAGCAATATTGTGGACTTGAACTGTGGCATCACTTGGCTTGTCAGCTGAGCTTCCATCTTTTGTTCCTTTACATTTCATAACCCAACTACACGATCCATGTATAAAATCTAACAGCTGAAGTCCTTCCCGATTGTGAAGGATTGAAGTCACTGCACCCACTCTTCAAACAACTCTGTTGCGAATCCCTCTGCCTTCGACCAACTTATTAGGTGATCCGATGCCAAAAACTTGATAAGCTGAGTCAAAATGCAGAGACTAATATGTTTCGCAGCATCATACTTTCCTATCTGAGATAAAGTGGGCCACACTTCCACCTGTAATGGGCAACACTCCACAGCTCTCTGAAGCAAAAGCTTTGCATCTTCTTCATTAGCAAATTCCACAACTGCTTCCTATAGCCTTAAAGAATCAGGTATATGTTCAAGACCTTTTCTTAGTACTTCGCTTTTAATCACATCTCCATGTTCCAATGTTCCAACCAACAGTAAAGGAGTGAACAACCTTGGAAGAAAATGATCTTCTGCAAATATGACAGTTGCATCAAGGTTCTATCCAACAACAGCCGCTGCAACTTTCATGCCAATAAAACCACCAACAACCGCAACTACTTTTTGTGCTTTTGCCAATAATGATACTAATGAATCAACATCAGCAATATCGAGTACGTGATGATCACCAGGTAAAGTATCACCAATTTTCTCACAAAATCTAGATGCAGTACCCTGTGGCAATAATAAGGGATCCAAATTTCAGTGAATTTGTTGTCAATGCTTGCTTCTCTGCACCGATTCAAGTCACCGGATCTTCATACAGCATCTCTATCCCTTTCTCTTTGCACCAATCAGGAGTTTGCCTCTCATCTCTTTTGTGAGAGTCGGGTGCTCATATGGAGCAAATGCCTCCTTAGAAATGATACACAGAATCCCATTAGCCACCCATTTTTTCAACAAAAGTCCTAGTTACGTATCCACCTCCAACTATCACAAACCTTTTCTTTTTCCTCTTTGGTCATTTCCATATGTCGAACTCCCACTTTCCATACTTCAATTTGCATTGTGTGCCTCCTGATTTCTTCCTCTTAGGCCATTTCCATAACTCAAACTCCAAACGACTAAAATTATCTCCATGAATAACTATAACAGAAGCCTTCACCGTATCAATCACTGTTGTCGTTACCACTAAAGAAACACCACTAAAATCATTTTCCATACCATCATTATCAGTCGAATTAGAACTAATACCATGTTCCATATCACACAATTCAATTCGATCCCGATCACAGTTTTCGACCAAACAAACGCCTTTTTTCTCCTACTTCACATTCAGTTCATCACTTTGATCCCAGTCACTCAAATCATCTTTTACACTAACCTCAATCAACTCATTAACAGTAGCATTTGGTTTTTGAATATCCATTAAAACATTAAAGTCAAAAGTATCAGAATTCGATGCTGACGATACACCTAACAAACTCTCCGTTTTTGGTTTCGGAACTTTTAAAAATCTTTACCAACGAACCTTCCAATTTATCCAAAAGACATGAATTAAAGCTTGAATCTTTAACACCATTACTAATTGATTCTTTAACAGTTTTGGAACCAAATAACTCACACCCTTTCTATTATTCTTCTATTTAATCTCATCATCATCATCAACCTTACTCGAATCTTTAAACTCAATTTGTTGCACTTTATAACATTATTTAGAAACTTCATCAGCAACCATATTACCAATGTTGTTGTTTTCAACCATATCACTTGCTTCTTTAACATCTTGTTTGAAAATTTTCTTTATTGGCATTTCATCAAACCTCTTATGTGCACCCGTATGATAACAAAATACATATTCTTTTCAACCAAGTTGGGGTGGTTATCGAGAAGAGTGGTTAACACTAGAAGACGATAATTGTTAAAATGAAAACTAAAGAGTAAATTACACAATGGTCACTGTAGTTTGCGTTGCCTTACATGTTTGGTCCTTTAACATTTTTTGTGCCTATAATTGTTATTTCACTTTTCTCTTTCTATCTTTTTTTGACCCACCTTTTCTCTTTGTACCATTTTTTCCTCACATCTTGACCCACCTTTCTTTATCTTATATAGGGAAAATAGAATGGTTCTGAAAAATTTCACGTTTATTTTTTTTTTTTTATTATTTTTTTTTTTAATAAACATCTTCATTATTCACCTATATAATACTATACAAATAGGAAGAATGAGATTTTTCGGCCTTTTATAAGGTCTTACATTTAAAAAAAAATAAGAACGTGCGACGCGGAATTCCAGATTTATTTATTGTGTGACTTCATAAAAATGTTAATAAGTGTCAATGTGGGTACGATGATGTTTTTTTTTGCCATCTGGTGTGACCTTTCATTGCGAAGTTGTCTTTTTCGTTTTTTTTTGTTTTTATTTTTTTATTTTTTATTTTTTTTTTATTATTTTTTTTTTGTCTTTTTCGAAAAGACAAAAAAATATGAATTTTTTAATTTTTTTTCTTTAGATTTTTTGAGAATTTTTGTCTTTTTCGAAAAAGACAAAATATTACATCAGTTGCACAAAAAACATTTACCTACCTTAAATGGACACTTGTTAAAATTATAATGGAGTTGGCAGTTGCATGATCACATAAGTCTGAATTTTGAATAAATGAAGTTATGGTTTATTAGATGGAAATTGAACCTTTTTTTGCTTGAGTAAATTAGGAAATGGCCCTAAAGTATGATTTTGGACAAGTTACATTAACAAGAAAATAAAAAGCAAAAGTAGGCGATCCAAAAAAGTGCACGAATCTTGATGTCTCTAACCATTCATAGGTATCTAATTTCTCCTTTTTTTGTTGTGCTTAGTGAAAACGATACAGGTCGATTGGGTTTAGTAACGGGTCAAAATGGTTAACTTCTTTGCACGGGTCCAATTGGTTTGCCAGAAACACCTTTGGTGCAAAATTTCATTAAATCTTATTATAAATAATCGGTGTGACACGTATGATAATAAAATACATATTATTATCAACCAATGTTGTTGAATAAATTGTACACTATGTGAAATCTTCAACCCCTTTGGACCCATTTTCTTTAGCTAACTTTTTTTTTTATTATTTTGCTTGTTTGACCCGTTAGAGATTAAACATATCCTACATTGACTCATTCATACATAAATGGGACAAAATTTCCATGGCTATAAAACTATATGTGAATGTATTTTAAGATAAACTATAGATGGCAACGAAGACCCTTGTTTTGTACAAGTGAAACTTGTGAACACTTGTTTTGTATTAGTGATTAAAAATTTGCTATCACTCTCTAGGGAATTTCTTTTGTTATATTATTTCATCTCAGGTCTATGCCATATTTTTTAACAAATGAACATATTTAAAAATTGCTAAATAATTAATTTTGTTTTTTAAAAGTGTGCGGTAAGTATGATAATATGTACAGCTAATAGTAAGTTAGCTGCAATGAAATTTTAGTGTGTAAGAAAAGATGTTAAATGTTAAATTAACCTGAGAAAAAGTTTGTAAAGAATGCTCAATTGAAAAGTGAAACTTGTGATTCTCGGTTCCTGAAAAATACAAAAACAACAAGTAAATATTTCAAGAAAGATTTACACGAGTAAATCACCGAAATCTGTTTTAGAATTGTCATCTAATTAAGCTATCATGACTTGAATATGAAATGTCAATTGCCAATGTCATAAATAGATATACAGTTCTTGCTTTTTTCCAGCCATAACATAAATTCAAAAACTTGCTTTTGCCGATACATCTTTACTGAATATGTTCAATCAAACTTGAAATTTGTATGTATTTTTTTTTTCTTTGCATATGTTATTGGTAGGTTGTTGAAACAAATGGTTTAAAGAACACAGTTTCATACTTAATTACATATCTGGGCTTTTGTATTGTATTACATTTACAGTTGTGTATATTCGCTGTTTTTCTTTTCGATCATTAAACAGGGTATCAAGCTACTGGAATTTCCTATGTAGATTGAGCATACATATAAAGATACTACGGTAAGCCGGTTGTATTTTGTGTCAAATAGTGTATCAATTACCATATGGATTTCAAAGGGATGGCATGCTCCATATTTGTGCACTTCTTTTAGACTTTTTTGGCACAACGTATCAATAGTGATTTTTGAAATTTATTTTAGAAAACATTAAAAGTTTTATGCTCCAATTAGAAGAAAGCACTCATATACCATATTTTCAATAAAGTTTGGGTTAAGTGCGTAGGTATGGGGAGGTCGTCGTTGATTAGCAATTAAAAAAAAAAATATCCTTATTATTCACGGTGTAAAATATTATGCTCCAACTAGAAGAAAGTACTTTGGAAGGAAAACATGACACCACCTAAAATTTAATTTCTGAGAATTGGAAATTAATTTATGAGAAAAGGGTAGCTCAAGTATAAATATAGACATACGAGCCTTTACTTCATAGAAAAAACATGCAAAAGCAAGTAATGGCTTCTTCAAACTTCTTACTTTTATCTCTAGCTCTACTACTCATTGCTCTCTCATTTGTACCAAACTTTACTTCTGCTTCTTTGGAGGAAGCAAATGCTCTTCAAAAATGGAAAGCAAGCCTTAAAATCCCAAACAACTCCCAAATTGTATCATCTTGGACGTCCCTTCCAACGAATACTAGTGCTCCCGCTTCATGCCATTCTTGGTTTGGAATTGCTTGCAATGCTGATAGGAACATAAACATGTTGAATCTCTCGACGTCTGAGTTAAAAGGTACACTTCACCAGTTCCCGTTCTCTATTCTAGGCCATCTTGCCTATTTTGAGCTTAGTGTAAACAGCTTCTTTGGTCCCATCCCACCAGAAATCGGACTCCTGTCCAAACTTGTCTATCTTAATTTTTCAAACAATCAGTTTTCTGGTGTAATTCCACCTACCATTGGTAAACTAAGCCAGTTAACCATTTTGCATCTTTACAGAAACAATTTAACTGGTTCAATCCCACTAGAAATAAAGAATATTGTCTCACTTGAGAAGCTAAGCCTCCATAACAACAATATTTCTGGCTCAATTCCTTCATGGTTGGGTGATTTGACGTCTTTGAATATCCTTTATCTGTACACAAATCAACTCTCCGGACACATTCCAATTGAATTAGGGAATATGAAGTCTCTAACTGAATTAGATTTGAGCGAAAATCAACTCAATGGTTCAATTCCTTCATCGTTGGGTGATTTGAAGTCTTTGAATCTCCTTTTTCTCTACACAAATCGACTATCAGGACCCATTCCAATTGAATTAGGGAATTTGAACTCTCTCACTGTATTACATTTGAGCGAAAATCAACTCAATGGTTCAATTCCTTCATCATTGGGTGACTTGACGTCTTTGAAACTCCTTTATTTGTGGCAAAATCAACTCTCTGGACCCATTCCAATTGAATTAGGGAATTTGAAGTCACTCACTGAATTACAATTGAGCGAAAATCAACTCAATGGTTCAATTCCTTCATCATTGGGTGACTTGACGTCTTTGAAACTCCTTTATTTGTGGCAAAATCAACTCTCTGGACCCATTCCAATTGAATTAGGGAATTTGAAGTCTCTCACTGGATTAGCTTTGTACGAAAATCAACTCTCTGGTTCAATCCCTTCATCGTTGGGTGATTTGAAGTCTTTGAATCTCCTTTATCTGTACAAAAATCAACTCTCTGGACCCATTCCAATTGAATTAGGGAATATGAAGTCTCTAACTGATTTAGAATTAAGCAATAATCAACTCAATGGTTCAATTCCTTCATCGTTAAAAAACCTGAGAAGCATTCAAATTCTGAATCTCAGTGTGAACAAGTTATCTGGTACGATACCACAAGGAATCGGAAGTCTAAAATTGTTTATGCTACAGCTGGACACAAATCAGTTGTCTGGCCAATTGCCTGATGATTTGTGCCAAGGGGGAAAGGTTCAAAATTTATCTGTAAGTCATAATCAATTCTCTGGTCCTATACCAAGAGGGCTATGGAATTGCCCCAACTTAATAAGAGCAAAGTTTCAATTTAATCAATTTCGTGGAGATATATCGAAAAGTTTTGGTGTCTACCCAAGCTTAAATTACATTGATGTCAGTCATAATAATTTTCATGGGCAACTATCTCATAACTGGGGTAAATGCAAAAAATTGACTACATTAATGATGGGATATAACAACATCAGCGGTAGCATACCACCGGAGTTTGGAAATTCAATTCAAGTGCTTGATCTTTCTTCTAATCATTTGGTTGGTCAGATTCCAAAGGAGTTTGGGGAGATGAAAAGCTTGTTAAATTTAAACTTGAGCGATAACAACCTTTCAGGTGTTATACCTCAAGAGCTTGGATCACTGCATGACCTCCTTAGTCTTGACCTATCAAAAAATAGGTTAAATGGGTCATTACAAAGATATATAGGTGATTGGGTACAAATCACTCGCATATATCTAAGTAATAACAAGCTCAGCGGAAAGATCCCATCAGAGATCGGTAAATTAAGTCAACTCAATGTTCTTGATTTATCTTGGAATGCACTCACAAAAGAGATACCATCTGAAATTGGAAGTTTGGAAAGTCTGGTAATGATGAATCTTTCTCACAATAAGCTATATGGTTCTATTCCTAATGGTTTCATTAACTTGCCAAGAAGGATTGATATCGACTTGTCTTACAATGAGCTCACAGGTCCGGTTCTCCCATATGCTGTCTTTCTAAATGTGTCTGGAGAAACATTACAAGGAAATGATGGTCTGTGTGGAAATGTTACAGGTTTGAAACTTTGTGAAAGTCAAAATAATCATTTTCATCATAAGCTCATCCTTGTAACTGTGATCCCACTTTTTGCGGCTCTTTTACTTGGTGTATTCATGTGTGGCCTCATTTCTTATCAATGTAGAAAGAGAACTTCTCCCCATAAACCATCAGGCGAAGAAGGCAGCAATTTTTTCTCAATAACAAGTTTTGATGGACATGAGATGTATGATGAAATCATCAAGGCAACAAATGATTTTGATGATGCATATTGTATTGGGATGGGAGGATACGGTACTGTGTATAAAGCTGTGTTACAACCCAACAATTCAGTAGCGGTCAAGAAACTTCATTCATCATCTGAGAATGACGATCATATAGGCTTCCTAAATGAGGTACGAGCATTAACAAACATAAGGCACAGAAACATTGTTAAACTCTATGGATATTGCTTCCATGCTCGTCACTCATTTTTGATTTACGAATATCTTGAGAAGGGAAGTCTAAAATCGCTCTTAAGTAGCGATATCACAGCAAAGGAAATGGATTGGCTGAAAAGGGTAAGAATTGTTAGGGCTGTAGCGAATGGTTTGGCTTATATGCACCATGATTGCACACCACCAATAATTCATAGAGACATTTCTGGAGCTAATATCCTTCTGAATTCTGATTATGAGGCACATATCTCGGATTTTGGAACAGCAAAGCTTCTAAAGCTGGATTCATCCAATTGGACTGCGGTTGTAGGCACCTATGGCTATATTGCGCCAGGTAACTGCCATATATTTCAGATTTATCTATGTTACATATATTCTCATATTTCCTTCCATGTAGAGCTTGCTTATACGATGGTGGCGACAGAGAAATGCGATGTGTATAGTTTTGGAGTTGTTGCACTAGAAGTGATTATGGGAAAGCATCCTGGAGAACTTATATCATGTCTACCAACAATGTCGACTGCTGATCTATTGCTGGCCAATGTAGGAGATAGACGGATTCCGCGACCATCACCTCTAGTTGAGAAACTAGCTCATATAATTTTGAATGTCACACGGGCATGTTTGAACGAGAACCCACAGGAAAGGCCAACAATGCGCCAAGTCAAAGATTTATTGTCAGTGGATGATTGGCTTTGGATGAAGATGCGTGTATCGGTAACTTGATGCTAGCTTGATCGATATGATTTCGTATGATGTCTAGTAATAAGTCATTAAGTTTAAGAAACTTTTTATGTTTTTTTGTTGTCCTGAATTATGTTGTAGATTGTTATAAATAAGAAAATAATTTATATCAATGAAGATTACTACCTTTCTAGACTAATATAGTTACGTGTATTATGGATCTTTTTGGTTATTTCTTTAAATTATTCCAGTTTTACAATTAAAATTTACCAATGAGAAATTTGTATATCATTTAGAATTTATTCTTTCCCATATCAAGAAATATAGTTGACAGTGACTGCACACAAATAGCATAGACTGGAAGTCTGTTAATTTGTCAAAAAAAAAAAAACATATACTGGAGAGGAAAGTTAGCTAAAGGAAATTTGCCAAAAAAGAAGACCGTGGAAGAAGGCTTGTATGAACATCAAAAGCAGAAGGTAAATGGCAGGAAACTGGAATGCTGGCTACAACTTCACACTACGAGACATACAATTGGATGATTTAGTTGAAGTTGCCGATCCAAAAACGTACGAGTGTTGGTGTCTCTAACTATTTATAGGGTATCTAATTTCTCCTTGATGTGCTTAGTGAAAACGATAGAGGTGGCAACATGGGCAGGTTGATCGGGTTTAGTAACGGGTCAAAACGGTTAAATTCTTTTTACGGGTCCAATTGGTTTACCAGAAACACCTTTGGTCAAAAATTTCATTAAATCTTATTAGAAATAATCAGTGTGACACATATGATAACAAAAAAAAAAAAAAAAAAAAAAAAAAAAATATGATAACAAAATACATATTCCTATATTGAATAACTTGTACACTATGTGAAAGCTTCAAACCTTTTTGACCCGTTTCCTTTAGCTAACCCTTTTTCTTTCTTTTTTTTTTTTTTTTTTTTTTTTTTTTTTTTTTTTTTTTTACTCGTTTGACCCATCAGAGATGAAATATATCCACATTGACACATGCATACCTAAATGGGTCAGAATTTCTACAAAGATTACATATAAATAGGATAAAAATAAGCAGTTAACAAGTAAGCATAACTACCTTATGTGACCCACTACTTTTCTACTCTAGGAAATGAAATCATGCATGCATGGGACCATACTAAACTAAAAACATGGTATAAACTTGCTGATTAATTTCTCCAACACTAGTAATGGTCATATGACCACTTCTTCAGGAATAAAAGAAATGGTAGTAGTTCGCGCGGTTCTGTCTTTTGGAGACCCGGAACGTATCACACACTTATACAAAACTGAAAAATAAAATCCAACCTATGAAGTGATCTAGAAAAGCTTGTTACACATTCACCATGATTGAGCATTCAAACGCATACACAAAAACATAAATATCTGAATACTTTTCAAACAAACATAGAAGAAGATTGATCTGATACATATATACTAAATCGCAGGGGCACATGATTGTGCTTAAACAAACACTATCTAAACCATAGAATTGGTTTTGTCTTTATTTAAGAGGGCAATGTTTTATAGCCCGGGTTGAACCAGGAACATGGCTGTTGTTTGCTTGTTTATGAACCGGCGGTTCTTTTGTTGACCCGGGTCGATCCATTTTTCTAAATCCAGCTGGGTCATCCCTTTCGTTTTTTAAAGCTTGGGACCTGTAGTTTTGTTGGAAAGTATGGGTTTGGTATTGAATTTCTAATGTTTAAGAGCTGTTTGGAGCTTTTTAGGGGTGTTTTTAGAGCTGATTAAGGGTTGTTTGGACAGGTTTAAAAGGTTTTTGTAGCTGTAAAAATTGAATTTACATGTTTAGAAGCTGTCAGTTTTTGCTTAAAACCAGTTCCACACAATGGTTCAACTGGCGACTCGGCTGGGCCGATAAAAAAACCAGTGCACGGAAATACAAGAAAATTTACTCAAAGATTGATGCATTTATAGGCAACCCGAACATCTTGTATTTGCTGCTGCATTTGTATTTACAACTATACCAAGGAATACATTACCAATACAATGCAACACTTTTTCTGTACATCTCATTCAGCAATTTTCCTGCTAACCTGGCGGGTTGGGATGACCATGGTGAAGGTAAAGAAATAAATAACTCCACAAAATCAACGTGATCGTGACAATAACTTCAAAAAGTCTTCATAATCGCTCATACTTCCACTCGAAAATATCTTCATCTTTTCCTAAATCTGCAAACATCTCCTAGCCTCAACGGGCCTGAACTTGAGCTTATCCTATTATTCCTATACGAATGTACATCTATCCCATGACCCGAAAACCCACTCTTCACATCAAGTGGAGATTCATAGCTTGGATAGGTGGAATGTGACAGGCTTGTCCTGGGTCGGCCAGGGCCGTTGCCCGAGTTTGTACTAGCTCGTGGATCATATTCATGGAAATTAAATCATCTTGGCTATATGTCCTTCAGCCCAAGTCTCGTGTTTCTTCGCACTCGTTGCAGACCAATTTCAAGGCCTAAACCACTTCACCCATGAAGGGTCGGTGTGTCACTTAGGGCTGCTCACACATTCATGCTATTGCTGCTACTGTCAAATGGAACTTCAGGGGAGAGTGATGGACCAAAAGTAAGTGTAGACCTTCTGGTGCTTGAAGCAGGGGACAGGCCCACGCGACAAGGATTTCTTGGCCCAATGGCATTGACATGTCAACGGGTTTTCTTCGTGTTAGGAATTCCAGGAGTACCACTCTGTAGCTATATACGTCACTCTTTACAAGAAGATGACCTCTCATTGCATACACGGGAGCCACATACCTGAAATCAAATGAAAAAAAGTTTAAGAAAATTTGGACACGGCAAGTCCCGTAACGGGCCAAGACATGTAATCTGACCTGTAATATACTCATTTTACGGAGAAAGAAAAGAATACCTGAAAGTTCCCATGACAAGTATCGAAATATGTTGGTTTTCTTCATCTAAAGCGGAACGAGCCAGACCAAATTCAGAAACTTTAGGAGTAAAGTCATGTTCCAGCAGAATGTTTGCTAGACTTGAAGTCTCTGTGTATGACTCTTGGGCTTTAATCTTCATGCAAGTAAGCTAACCCCAATTATAAACCATCTTCACTAAAAAAAAAATAAAGAAAATAAATAAATAAATAAATTTAAGTCAAATATTTGACTTTTGAAAGTCAAACATTTCAATCTCTAAGCAACCGAGTTGTCACATTTATGTACCTTTTACAGCAACTTCAAGGGTCCCACTATAAACTTGGGTCCAGTTATGATTAATGATAAAAGTTACCGTGCGGTGGTTTAATTGAAAGATTGTTTTGGCGGTGATTGTGATGGTTACGAGTTGGCAGATGAGATTGAAGATTTTATATGATGATGAAACTAACCCTCTATTTTTATATCCTATCATTTACTTACTATACTAACTCTGTTTGTTACTTTCAGTCCCTAATTTTATTTACCCATTTTTTTTTTTTTTTATTATTATTTTTTTAAACTTTACTTTTACTTTGCTCTATGGTGAAGTTACTACTATGAAAATGCTAGGTAGTAGTTTTCTTTTTTTGGTATTACAAAATTGTACTCTTTATGTTCTAAATACAACAGTATTAGACCGGAATGATAGTGTAGCTGACTCGGGCTCACTTCCTGTTGTTGATCCACCAACCCCTAATGATTTTGTGACGGATAGTAAAGTTGCAATAGAATGTAAGGGTACGTTTGTTATGGACCTTTTGATTTGAGGAATGGAATTATTTCTATAAAATTATTGTTTGGTAGCTCAAGTTCATTACAAACAATGATTCTAATCCTTAATATTCATTCCGCTTAAATTAGATGACTTTTGTGATTCTTTACTGACAATATTTGGACCCACATCCTCTTTCTGCACTTAGCACCACTCATTTTATCTATTTTCTTTTGTTTAATATTATTTAATTGCTCCCAAGAGTTAGAATTGTACAAACAATTTGACTACCGTACATATTTATTTTTAAAACAAAATAATATTTTATATTATAATTTATTTTCTCTATCCTTCTTTTCTTTCATTCAATACAAAATCCTAATCTTATTTCAAACCCATAAACAAAACAAACGGACCCAAAATAGCAACAGAGACACCGAGGGGCTTGATGTCCCTTCCGTTGTTTCCGTGACCATGGCTACAACTGCTGAACTAGTCGAACCGATGATCGGTGATGTTACAGCAAGCCGGTTTTGTGGGTATTTATAACCCAGATTGAACTGTTGGGTTTCAGCCGACCCGGGTCGAACCGGTTCACTGGAAACATCCGGTTCAAACTTTTTTCTTTGGTGAGCTGTGAGAGAGTGTGATTGGGGAGGGTCATGAGGATTGGTCAAAGTGAGTTTAATACTAGTATTAAGTTAAATATAATGTGGTTAGGTTAGATTTTAACTAAGGTTGTGAGTAAGTGGCACTAACTAGCGAATGAATATATTCGTTTACTAAGGGTGTGTTTGGTTAGCTTATGAATATCATTGACTGAAATTAAATTATTTGATAATCATGTATAAAAATTAGAAGTCAATGAATTATTATTTGTTATATTTGAAAAAGAAGAGAGATAGACTAAAAATAAGATATCTCACTTTATTCTTCAAATCCCCTCTATTTGTATTGGTTTTGATAAAAGCAAATATCTGAGTTTGACGTCCAAATATCAAGATTCAAAATTTAACCAAATATTTACTTTTTACTTTGAGTCTCTAAATCCAACACCTCCAAACAAACACATCCTAAATTAAGTGGTTTGGATTAGTCATTTAATTGGAAAAGAAATAACTATATGTAAAAAAAAAACTTCAGTCTGACTTTCGAGATCAAATGAACTGATCCTCCAAGTTGTTAAGTGGAATTATGTTTATTGGATTGACATTAATATTCTTGTTAGACTTAGAGCACAAGGTGCAGATGAAAACTTGCACCTCGCCGTCCGATGTGGCACTTCCAACGGCGAGCCGTTGCTCGCCGCCACACCGTTTGGGCCTCGCCGTTCTTCGCCGATGGCAATCTCGTCGTGGCCACGGCGAAGGTAATGTTCTGACAAATGGGCAGCTTTTGAATTGTAACGTTGTGTAACGTTTTGAAATAAAACGTTCGTCCCTTTTTTTTTTTTTTTTTTTTTTTTTCTAACCCCTAAAACCATATACACTATCCCTATATATATTTACATATTTCACACATATTTCATTCCCAAAAAACCAAAACATTTCATTCTAAAAAACCTAACTCATTTCATTCCAAAGCAAAAACAATGAGTGAATCATCTTATTCGGAAGTTAGTGACTTTGAAGAGCTACATGAGCTAGAGCTGATTATACAAGAGTTCGAAAACGAGCAAGAGTTGGAAAATCAAGAAGCCTGTCCTTCAAATCGCCGTACATACATTGGGCGTGAACGTGATGTTGCCGAAGCACGTCTACTGGCCGACTATTTTGGTGATGTGCCAAAGTATACTGAAGATAATTTTCGACGTCGTTACCGTATGAGCCGTAAACTATTCTTAGAAATAGTCGAAGGTATTGAAACATATATTGACACTCATGATCCTCTTTCTGCTCATTTTGATTTCTTTAGACAACGACCCAATGCTGCGGGTGTAATGAGTTTTAGTGTGATTATGAAATGCACATGTGCCCTACGCCAATTGGCGTACGGGGTAGCACCTGATTCATTAGATGAGTATTTACAAATAGGTGAACATTGTGCACGTGATTGTCTTGATTTTTTTACTATGTGCATAATCCATTTGTTTGGGAAGGAGTTTTTAAGAAAACCAACTGAGGACGACGTTCGTAACTTATACGACGCACATAGCCAGGTTCATAAGATTCCGGGAATGTTGGGAAGCATCGATTGTATGCACTGGGAATGGAAGAATTGCCCAAAAGAATGGCAAGGGCAATTTCACAGAGGTGATAAAAAATATCCAACTATAATGCTTGAAGCTGTTGCGTCTTATGATTTGTGGATTTGGCATGCGTTTTTTGGTGTGGCAGGTGCGAATAACGATCTGACCGTTTTATACAATTCTCCTTTATTCGACGACCTGATTGACGATATTGGCCCTCAAGTTCCGTTTGAAGTACACGGACGTACATTTAAAAATGGCTATTATCTAGCAGATGGAATTTACCCGCAGTGGGCATCGTTTGTCAAGTCCTTTACTGTTGCAAGCAACCCAAAACACGCCGCATGGAAAGCGAAACAAGAAAGTGCGCGAAAAGATATCGAAAGAGCTTTTGGTGTCCTACAAGGACGTTGGCATATTATTGCCCAACCGGCACGTGCATATACTGTGGGCAAGTTACGGAGAATCATGTACTCGTGCATCATAATGCATAACATGATTTTGAAAGATCAACATTTTCATATAGCCGACGCTGCCGAAATGTATATTCCGCCGACACCAAATATACAACAGTCATGGGTCGAACGTTGCGCAACGCAAAGAAGAAAAACCAAAGAACTACATGATAAACGCACACACTCAAGGCTTCAACTATGTCTCATCGAGCATGTTTGGCAACAACAACAATGGGAAGAATTTCAACGAAATAATAATAATTAGGTTCGGTTTTTAGTGTCGTATGTGTTGTATTTTTTTTCCCGTATCGTATTTTTTTCCGTACTGTAACTTTTTAATTTGATGAAATAAAATTAGTATCTTTTTTTTTATTTTTTAGTATTTGTGAAATAATTTAATTTATTTAAAGAAATGAATAAAAAAATAAGTGTGTAAGATGTGGGGCCTGAATGGGGAAGTGGAGGTTTGTTGTTTGGTGAGGGGGGGTTTGTTGTTGTTAGTTGAAGTTGAGGTGTTTTGGTGATGTGGCATGGTGGGGCCCGAATGAGGAGGCAAATGCTTGTTGCTGCACCTTGTGCTCTTACTACTACTTGTATTTGTATTGGTTTAAATTCAAACTCAAGTGTTAGGTTAATGATTAGTATAAATATTGGTCTCATCTAAATACTATTATCAATCAATATATCACGTTTTTTACATTGCATCCAAACTTTAGGTGAATTTACCAACAAAATTTGCTATCCTCCGGTTATCGGCTACTTACCTGACTATTTGCTAAAAAAGTGAAAAAAAAACCCTTCAATTAAAAAAAAAAAAAAAAAAAAAAAAAGAAAAAAGAAAAAAGAAAAAAAAAATCATGTGAACCTATAATGCCATATATCATAGGAAACTTCAGCTCAAGAACTTCCTTAGAAACGATAAAGATTGCGTCTTTTCTGAGTATTTGTAAAGTACCATTCTATAAAGACAAGATAAAAAAAATATAATACAGCACGGACACATTTGTGAATCTAAATTGCAGTTTTTACACGTAATCATTGCAATTTTTATAGTTTCTGATATTAGTTTCAATTACAGGAATGACATTCTTCTCGTATATGGTGGAAGACAAGTCTCCAAATAGTCCTTCATGCGGGGAGTTCTTAGTACATGTCCATAGACAAATTCAAAACAAAATGGGTTGATGTTGTTTAACAAACACTACTACAGTTATGTTTATGGGTTTGTGGTTAGAATTTACATGGAAACACAGTTGGGTTCAAGCCTAAAGAAGCAAAGCTTGAATCTTACCAAAAACTTGGGGATGGTCATCAGTGGGTTTCACCTATTCGTGGTGAAACCCGAGTAAAGTTTTTCTAGTATTATATACTTATTTATATTTAGAAGAGTTTTTTGTTTCTTAATTTTATAATGAGATATAAGAGTTACATGTGATGCTGTTGTTTAGAGGGGCAAGTTTCATCTTATTTCCTATATTAAAACCTGTTTGGTTTGAAGGTATGGAAATGAAGGAATGTTTTCATTCCCAACATAGTTGTTCACTTGTTTGGTCTATGGGTTTAGTTTTTAAAAATGGGTATGAAACGCATAAAAATAAGTATTTTCTATACCCACCTATGATGGTGGGTTTAGAAACCCATTTCTATACCCATATTCATAACCATTCCCTTGGTTGTAAAAGGCGCGGCATGGCAATGCCAAGGCGCCGCTAAGGCGTGAGGCGTGACCTACACGTTGCGTAATAGACCAAGGCGTTAACTCTAGCAGTGAGGTGAAATGAGGCGGGAAAAGGCGCGGGGTTTTTTGATGTAACTACGACAACGTTTTTTTTTTTTTTTTTTTTTTTTTTTTTTTTTTTTTTTTAATGAAGAATATTACATGTAAGGATAATTTATTAACCTTATTCATTATGTACGATGCTTTCTGTATACTCGATATATATGAAATATGATAAAAATATAAAAATATTTTCGTATTTTGCATTTCAATAAAATGCGCTTAATGTAACGAACTTTTATTTTGTTCACTTGTTTACTGAGCAATTAGGAAGAATATTGTTCTATAATTTTAATGTTAATCGGAGTGACTTGAACACATATTTTTTGATGTGTAAAGTAACATAAATGTTGCGTTTTCAAGTTCGGTGATGCGTATGTATATTTTTCTAATTTTAGTGACTCAAATATTTTGTTTCATAACTTTAGTAACCCAAGTAAATAAAATGAAATTTCATTAACTTGGACGCATTTTTTTAGAAAGTTTAGTGACATTTTTCTCTATTAAGCCTTCTTGTATCTTATTAGCTTCTATGTTGGAAGCATATCGTGTTCTTTCCTTTCCTATAATAGTTGGGGTGTTTTTAATATAGCCTTGACTTTTCAAAAAAAAAGTATAAATTTGTCTATTCAAAAATTTTGCTCTTTTCCCAGTTCCCTCATTCACACCTTCAAGCATATTACAAACACATATCGTTTGCTAAAGATATTGACACCTTCATCCATTTACACCTTCAAGCATACTACTACGACATAGGACCCTACACATTATTAACTAAAAGGACCATGTATGCCTATTACAACCGTATATCATTTGCTAAAGATATTGACACCTGATGTAACTTATACTTAATGTTAGTCTATTATTTAATATTAGTGTTTGCATAACAACGACGGATGTTAGTTATTGTTGACCCGGTTTTTTCATAATAGTATATAAATTAGTGGCTATTTTCTCTATAGATAACTAACACGCTCGCATAGGGCTATGACATAAATCTTATAAAATGTGTTTTAACATATGTCATAATATATCTAAATTTTAATTATTTGTGCATAAAAAGTGTATATTATATTATTATCTAATTTTAATAATACAATTCATGAAGAATGTAAATTTATTTAGTGATAAGATTCATCTTGCTAATTATCAAAAAAAAAAAATCGTAAGACCTTGCTAATTTGTTTTTAAAAAAATCGCAAGGATGACCTTACTAGTTTTCAACCTTGCAATCTTAAGAAAAAAAAAAGAAAAAAAAAATCTTACTAGTTTAATGGGTAGTTTGGGTTTTAGGATAAAAAATGGGTATTTGGTGAAATATGCCTACAAAATTAGTATTATTATTTTTTTTTTCATTTTCCTATTGAAAAGTTGTTTTTCCTGATATCCTTATTTAAACTTTAAAGATGAATTACATATGTCGTTGCTTATCAATAATCTCGTGTATTTATTTTAATCTCATAGTAACCCACTGGGTCGTGCCTTTATTTAGATATTTATATCCATGTTTCTAATAGTTCTAGCCATATTTAATTATTAAACCCGTGTACGCGGGGTTAAACTTATAAAGATGGTTTATATGACTTTATTGAACGTGAATAAAAAATAAATATATACGGACATCACCTAATCTCATAAAGAGTAATAAACTTAGTCGTGTGTACATGTACAATCTCGTGTATTTATTTACATATCACAATAACTCATGTTTTTATTTTAAAATTTATAAACAATATTTTCAAATAACAACAACATATGTTGTTTTTAATAAAAATTATAAAGTCTATAGAGTACTTATTAATTTTAGAGTAAACTACACTGTTCGTACTTGTGGTTTATGTTGACCAAAACATATGCGTCGTTCGTCCTTAAATGCAAAACATTATCTACCCTTGGTCCTTCGCTCTAACGACGCATACTAACTCTCGTTATATGGCAACATGTGATGACCATGTGAGGGTTTTTGGTCTTTTCTCACAAGGACGGACGTTGTAACTTATTATAAAAACAAGAGTAAATTGCACCATTCATCCCTAAACCTGTACCCAAACCGCTAGCTGAGTCATTCAAAATATTTAAAGTCACCCAAGGTCCCTACTGTTCACGTTTTGCATCACCCAATGTCCTTTTGACCGTTATCCGTCTGTCAACATCCGTTAAGTCCCCAATGTGCCTTAGACATAAGGGCAACATGGTCTTTTCATTGCTTTTTTTTTTAATTATTTTGGTACAATTGGCGTTGACTGTCGTTGACTGGGATGAGCTGGCTGACATGGCAAAATTGAAAATAATTAAAATTCCCTTGGCAAGTTTACCATTGTTTCTTTTATTCTTTTATCCAATTGTTTGGGTTGAAAATAATTAAAGTTCAATTGGCAAGGCTCGAACTCGGATAACAACGTTTAACAAACCAACACGTTACCACTGGACCAAGGCTCCAATGGTGCTAACCATTGTTTCTCTTATTCTTTTTTCCAAATATATGTCTCGTCATCTTCATCTTCATCTTTTCAAAAAAAAAATACATACTTATATAATAAATACGCACATAGAAAATGAAGGAAAGCTTCTGATGATTGAGGGCCTAAGAATACAACTGAGACAATGAATTCGCAGCACTCGAAAATGTCGAATACATCATTCGATCCACTTCGTTTAAACTACTTGCAATCGATTTCCTCCTATATTAGAACAAAACCCTTACACAAGGGTAGGAATACCAGATGACCCATTAGCTAACATGTTTAACAGATTTAACATATATATAATGTATATCATTGATAAATACATCATGATTTGATATATCTAATTACAGTAGATCATACTTCAAGCTGATCAACTAAGTAATGCAACAAGTGAACAAACAATAAATGTAGGTTAGTTAATTATTTGGTTGGAACCTCGAACTAAAGTGAGGATATAAAGTGGGGTAGATCTGTAGCTGCTTTTTCTTTCTTTGTCGAGTCATTTATTTGACGAAATCAACAAAAAGTGAAACAAAAGGTTGAAATTTGTGTGTGTATTAATAAGTGGGTAAAAGTGGGTATTTATTTGAAAAGATGAAGATGACGAGATATATAATTGGATAAAAGAATAAAAAGAAACAATGGTTAACACCATTAGAGCGTTGGTCCAGTGGTAATGTGTTTGTTTTGTAAACGTTGTGATCTGAGTTTGAGCCTTGTCAATGAAAATTTAATTATTTTCAGCCCAAATAATTGAATAAAAGAATAAAAGAAACAATTGTTAATTACAACGGACGCTTAGTCCAGTGGTAAGGTGTTGGTTTTGTAAATGTAGTGACTCGAGTTCAAACCTTGCCAAGGGAATTTTAATTAGGGAATATGGCAAGTATGATGCCTTTTCCTGTCATTTTCCCTTTTAATTATTTTCAATTCTGCCACATCATGCGTCTACGTCAGCCAGCTCATCCCGTTAGTGACGGTCAACATCATGTAGGTCAGTCAACGCTAGTCGTACCAAAATAATTAAAAAAAAAGTGATGAAAGACCATTTTGCCCTCATGTGCAAGGCACATGGAGGACTTAATGGATGTTGACTGAGAGATAGCGGTCAAAAGCACCTTGAGGATGACTTTAAATTTTCCAAATGACTCACCTAGTGGTTTGGGTACAAATTCAAGAATGAACGGTGTATTTTACTATAAAAACAAATAAATAAAACTAAGGAAAAATGATATTTCTTCTTACTATATGTGCCTACAAATTTTCTTACTTGCATGATTTTGACAAGCGTAAAAATCAATAAACTAAACTTAGAGTGAGAAATAATGCAAGACACATGTTGTATAATAAGAATAGTAGCAATATTATGTATGTGGACATAGCAATGCTTAAAACTAACTTTGTCAACTCTTTTCCACCACACATATATGTCTTTTCTCACTTTCTTATCCTCTCTCTACATGTTCTTCCCTTCTCTATCTCCATCATCTAATCACCTTTCCACCAAGCAAACCTATAAAAAAAACCCACCTCTCACCATTAATGTCTATGTCTATAATATTTATTCAAACAAAAAAATGGGAAGTTATGTAAATCATGAATTTTGAGAATTCAACAGTTGGCGGTGTCATTACAGGTGGTGCCGGTGGCAAATTTGGGCTGTGGGTATTTTTAGTAACAAATTGGTCATCATCATCAACATTTTAAACCCAAAATGGATTAAAAATAAACAATTACAACATCTTCTATCCACAAATCCACTCACCTTCTACACCACACGTACCCACCAGACTCCACGAAACAACCAAATGTAATATTAGTCAGTGTTTACCAAAATAATATGTGAATTTTGTGAAGCATATCGTATCGTATAGAATTTTCCAAGGAGATTCCATAAAATTAGTGTCATAGATTTAGAGGCCACTGTTTTTTAAATACCGAGTATGGTTCTTGTTAGAAATTGACTTAAACTTTAAGGGTTGTTTGGTAACTTTGATAAATTGGGTGACTTGTCTTTCAAGTTTGATTCGAATTTGGAAACTTTGTTATGACGGTTAGATTACTCTATAAATAGAGATTGATATCATTTGTTTTGTTTGTACCTTTTGAATTTGTCGTTGATACCTTTTCAATTAGGGTTTGATACCTTTGAATTACAATTTGTCTTTATATTTGGTTTTGTAATTTAGTTTGGTATTTGAATAAAGCTTCCACGTTCATTTGTTTGGATTTGTTTGTTTGTTTCGTCTTTGAATTACCAACAGTTCTAGCGACTTATGTTTTTTATTTCTTTAATGTAATATTTATAATTTTTCTATGCGACGTGATTATTTTATAGTTAAGAGGCCTATAGTTTAATTATCACACAAGGCTCTAAAATTACGAGACATACCATGCTTTTAATAAAGTTGAAAGATGATGGGTTGGTGTTTGTGGGTTTGATTTTTTGAAAATGAGGTGGTGTCTATCGAATGACATGGTGTTTATCAAATGAGTTGGGTGTTGATTGTGGTTATAAATGTTAATTCAGCGTTTTCGGGTGTTGCTTTTGGGGTTTGTGAAGGTGGCCAGTAGTGGATATGATAATGGTTGTATGCGAAGGTGAAGAAAAAGAGTGGTAGTTTGATTGATGTTACTGGTCCCACCATTAATATTGAAGTTAGTTTAGTTGTTAGAGTAAACGCAGTGGTAACAATTCTTGGCGTTAAAGCACGTTTAACGTGCGTTAATGGGCGTTAGCCCTTGCATGGGTTGGCGTTAAGGCCACGTTAACGCGGCTTGTTAAGGCCGTAATGTGGTGTTAAGGTGAGAAATGTAAAAAAAAAAAAATTGACACTTTTGGCCCCTCATGATTGAAAGATGTGTGTTCTTGTGTGTGTTTTAACTCTGTGTGTGTGCGTTTTCAGTGTGTGTGTGTGTGTGTTTAGTGTGTGTACAGGTTTACACGATGCGGAAGATGATGCAAGTTCCAATTTGCAGTTTAGTCCATGTGGTATGTGGTGGTTACAGTTTAGTCCCTATAGTTATAAAAGCAGTTTTTTTAATGTTTTTTTTTTTTAATTTCGTAATATATATATATATATATATATATATATATATATATATTTTCGTTGTAACTTTTTATTGTGCGTATTGTAATATATTTAAAAAATGAATGTTATGGTTTTTAATGAATGAAGTATTAGTTTTAGTTTAGGGTTGAATTAGAAAATATTTGAAAAGTTGAGTTAAAGTGAGTTAAGGTTGAGTTATGATTATGGGTGTTTTTTTGTGAGTTAAAGTGAAAAGGTTAAAGCTGATGTGGCGCTGACGTGGCGGTGTGTTAAAGTTTAACTGTTGGGTCACTGAATTCCCCAATCTTTCTCTAACAAGGATTTGAACGTAAAATCCCCTAAGTGTAAACAAGTCACTGAGTGAACAGTAACTCAGTGAGTCACCTTCAGGATGCTAAGACCGAGCCTAAGAAGAAAGGTTCTCCATTCAGTGAGGCGGAACTCAGTGAAGTGTGATCTAAGCCAAGAAGAAGGTGATGGGTTCAGTGAGGATGACAATAACTCACTGAACCCCATGACTCCTCAACAACTTCATAGTACTGAAGACTGATGAAAAGAAGACTGAAGTTTTGGCGGGACTGGGCGGGAAAGTCTGAGCTACATTATTAAAGTGCTTTATCACTTTAATGTCAAACTTTCCCAAATTGGTTAAAACTTGTCTGTCATCAGAAAGTGCCTTTTGGACTTAACTCAATGAAGGTTCCTTGCCAGAAGAATAATATCTTTCAAGATATTGTTAGGGAAGCTTTATGTCCAATGTATAACTAGTTGTTCTATGCTTGTGTATAAATAGGAAGCATATGTGAGGAGTAAAAGTTGACAAGTTTGTGCAATTAATGCAAAGCATTCACAAACCACTTTTACTCCTCCAAAGAACAACACAACCCCTGAGATAGCTCAGTGGGTCTTGAAAGTTGTCACTCAACAAGATTGAGTTTAGTGAGGAGTCCATACAATACTTGTCGCTTTCAATCCCAAGTGTTATTCCGCAAACACTTGGGTACGATTCTTTTTGATTAACTTCTAATAAAGAATTAAACGTTGGAAAAATATTGTCTCTTATGTTTACGTTTCTTTATTGTTAATCTTTTATACATCTTTGTTTAAAGTCATACAAATTGATTATTTTAGCTTTGTAGTTACTGATAACCAAGTAAAAGGGACCAACATTAACTTGTGTTACGATTGTGCATGCTCTTAGTTGTGAGTCATAATGTTGCAATGGCCGATTTTATCCTCATGTGCAAACTTGAAAGGACGAAAATACCCTCGCGTGTGGTGATTTAACAAGAGTTAGGGGGTGTTTGATAAGCTCTTAATGGGCCTTACACTGATTCGGTCAGCATAGTCCATTGTTTTATAAACTTTTTTTTACACTCTTAATCATTCCTTTAAAAGGAGAATCGCTCAGCATCAAGAACATGCAAAATGATTCAGCAGCCTAAAGTTTTAAAAGTTGTCATTGAGAGTCTTCATTTTATATCGATTTTATTATAATTTGTTTGTTGCAATATGAATAAAAATATTAATTTAGCAACTTCAGTTAACTATATATGCATTCTATTAGTTATCATAATCATTTTTTCCTTTTATTTTATAACATCTTATAACATCTGTGTAGGGATAAGTTCGGTTATGGAACCGAACGAAACCAACCGAGAAAAAAAATGCATATTTTAGAAACCAAGAACCGGACTGAAGAGCGTGTTTTGGTTCAGGTTCGGTTCTCAGGTCCGATTTAGGTAATTCGGTTCTACTCGACTGGAATCCTTTTTTTTTTTTGGTAAAATCAAAAATTTCTTTAAAAAAGCCCAAAAATTCAACAAATTTATGTGTCTGTATTCATTTTCGTCTAAACAATAAAGAATATATTGAACGACTTAAGTATATAGCATAATATCCAAGCAACGTCATTGGTTGTTTAAAAATATGCAACACAATATTTGAGAAAACAATGTCTATGCGATATAAAAAAGCAAACAATCCTTAAAACAAGGTATAGTGGTCCACATCTCACTATACAATTAGTATTATGTAGCAAAAGATGCTTATGATTCACCTGTAAATTTTATTTGGGTTGATAACTTTTTTGTTAAAATGACTTCCATAGCAAGAAGTGATATCATGTAATGTTGCTTCGGCTTCTTGTTAACGTTCAAATAAAAAAGATTGTGTAAAGAAACTAATTTTGAAAAAAAATAAATATCAAACTAAAAAACATCTATGCAAAAGGTTGGAACAATAGATTACTCATTTGATTCAGAGTATTTATCAAACAACATGTTCTCGTTCAGAACCAGATTCATTCAGGGTCTTTAAATCATTCAGCGATTCAAAATCATTCAGCGCTAAATCATTTGGTTTTATCAAACAGCCCCTTAGTATGTGTCATTAGAGTGAATGACCAGCGGTAGATAACGTTTTGCATTTAAAGATGGACATGCATTTTTTCGGTCAAAGGACGAAACTCGCCGGTCTATGCAAACCACAAGGTTGACCGGTGTAGTTTACTCTTAATTTTATAAATTTTAAGAAAACATGGAAAGTGATAAGTTTATTTAAGCCAATGTAATTTATTTAAATTTTAACAATTAAAGTTTTTAATTATAATTCATTATTTTATTTTTCTTTTTAGAAAATCAACACATGTGTTCTTATACATATTTATTTTGTTGGATGAAATTTGTGTAGGTTTGACCAAAATTAGAGCTAATTTTAACTTTATGTTTCCAATAAGAATGCTTGATTTTAAATTTGAGCTATCTCTTTGGTCAATATAAAATTTCGTTTGTCCATATTTATGTTATCTTATTATACTAGTTTTAGAACCCGTGCAAGCACGAGGTTTGGGTGAATAGTATAAGGGGTAATAATATTTCACTAACTTTGTTTTGAAGTTAATTAAATATTTTTACAAATAAAAAATTCATGGTTTTGTAATGTCTAAGATTCTCCTACAAAATTCTATTAAACCTTTGATACTTATATACTTATAATACTTGTGCACGCGCTATTTTTTACATAATTATTTCATTATGTATTAATATTATAGATTTTTGTTGCATGAAGAATTTGACATTGTTTAACTAGAATGGTGTTTACGTTGATCTTATCTAAATTAACTATTCATATCATGTTCTAAATATTATGCATGTTTAGTAGCACATAACGACCCTTGAAAAAATATGTGTCATTTCTATATATACAATTTCTTCTAATAATAATTTTAGCCGTATTTAATTTTCAAACCTGGGGTTAAACATAAAAGGAAGAATAACATGCGTTTATATTAAATATGGATAGTTAAAAAAATACTTTTCAAAATATCCTTACTTAATATAAAAAAGATGAATAACATAACTCATTCATACATGCATAATCTTGTGTATTCATTTGCATGTCATAGAACTCGTGTTTTCATTTTGATATTTATAATTTCGTGCAAATACATTAATTTAAAGGATAATTCGAAAAATGACCTTATTGCCCAATTGATTTGCTTTTTTGACCTTATTTTCGAAGTTGCTGAAATTACCCTTTAGGCACCCGGGCAACTCTAATGTAGCCAACCATGGAATGCCAAGTGTCCCAAGTTGCCCAAAAAATACACAAGTTGCCCAAAAAATATACAAGTTGCCCAAAATTTCGGACACTTGCCGTCCCATGGTTGGCTACAGTAGAGTTGCCCGGTTGGCCAAAGGGTAATTTAGGCACCTTCGAAAATAAGTTCAAAAAAGCGAATTAGTTGGGCAATAAGGGCATTTTTGGAATTTTCTTTTAATTTAATATATATTGATAATAATATTTATGAATATCAATAAATATATGTTGTATTTTTTTAATAAAATATAAAGTATAGGGGTACAAAGTTAAAGGGTATTTTTTAGAATTTATAAAGTTATTAAAAAAATGGAAACAGATAAGTATACTTAAGTTAATATAATTTATTTAAAATTTAACAACAACATTTTTATTAATTACCCCCTTTTTTTAAGATTTTTTTTTCTACACAAGTGTTTTTATACATATTTATTTGTTAAATAAAATTTAGATGAGTTTAAACAAATTGAAGTCAATTTTGACTTTTATTTGCCAATAGTAATGTTAATTTTTGCCACATAGGCATATTGGTTCACTCTCATTAATCCAATTAAATTTCTCAACATACATTTTTTAATTTTTGGAAATCTTTTATTATATAAGAGTTAAGAGATGTTAAACTTTCGATATACAATTTGAAATGCCCTTATTATAGTTACTACTCCATTATGGATTAAGGGTCTCGAGTTTGAAACAACAAATATGATTTCCACGTACTTAGTTTCGATTTGTATAGAACATTTTATGCTTTGTATATGTGTTGCATTATGCTTATTCTCCTTGTTTATTGTTATGTGCAAATCTTAAGTAAACATGTGCAAATCTAAAGTAAATGTGTAGGTAAATCACCTCACACTAAGCCAAACATGTTCCATTGCCGAGACCCTGTAAATAACGCATGACTTGATAAAATTACAAAGTTATTCAAATATGTATGTTACATGTATAATAATATGCATTATTTTATTTATTTATTTTATTATTATTATTATTATTATTATTATTATTATTATTATTATTATTATTATTATTATTATTATTTTGAAATTATAATATGCATTATCAACATAGGACCCTACATATCATTGACTAAAGCATATTACAACCACATATCGTTTTGCCAAGGATATTGACACCTGAACTAATAAACTTAATGTTAGTCTATCGCTTAATATTAGTCTTTGCATAACAGTGACGGATGTTAGCTATTTTTGACCCAGTCTTTTCATAATAATAAATAAATTAGAGGATATTATCATATATAACATTTACCAGGAAAGTCACATCAAAACACTGTAGCAAATGTGCAGCTACAGTTGCCTTATGAGAGTAGCTATAGTAACTAACGGTCGTCAAGTACTTAACAGCCGTTAAGGTTAAGTACTTAACGAACATTAACTTTTTTTTTTAAATTCCGCCTGCAATTGGTCTTTCGTCTTAGAGGTTCGTTGCGAATTTAGTCCTTATAACTAACGATCGTTAAGTGCACTAACCACTTTGGCAAAACATCCCGCGGCAACGCGCGGGTGATCCACCTTGTTTTTCCTATACATAATAAACTTGTTATATATCATATGCATGCACGGTGCTTTTGCATAAATCTTACATAGTGTGTTATATATCTAAAGCATAAGGCGAACTTTAGAACTCTAGAAGCTAATGTCTCAGTTTTGTTATATTATATGGTTACTATAGGAAAAAGGCTTGCTTTTCTTATTGTGGAGAATTACGTGGAGAATGCTTGAGCGAAATATTCGAAGAGTCACGATGAACTCGAATGGGTTCTTCTTCAAATTTAATGCATCATTAGGAATGTTCCTATTATCCATAACATATGGTCTCCTAATGCAACCCTTAAAAAGGAAGATCTTACACGAGTTCATGTTTAGGTCAAGTTGCATAACGTTCCAATTGCGGCGTTTACGAAAGATGGCTTGAGTATGATATCAACTAAGATTCGTAAGCCAATTACGTTAGATGTCTATACTAGTACAATGTGTTTGGAGTCATATAGTCGTAACAATTTCGCAAGAGTACATGTATAACAATATGCATTATTTTATTTACTTATTTATTTATTTATTTATTTATTATTATTATTATTATTATTATTATTATTATTATTATTATTATTATTATTATAAAACATCACTTTCATTATTATTATCATCATTATTATTATTATTATTATTATTACTATTATTATTACTATTACTATTACTATTACTATTACTATTACTATTAACTTATAATATGCATTATCAACATAGGACCGTAAACATCAATGACTAAAGCATATTACAACCACATGTTGTCTTGCCAAGGATATTGACACATGAACTAATACACTTAATATTAGTCTTTGCATAACAGTGACGGATTTTAGCTATTTTTGACTTGGTCTTTTCATAATAATAAATAAATTAGATGCTATTTTTCCTATACATAATAAACTTGTTATATATCATGTGCATGCACGGGGCTTTTGCATAAATCTTACATAGTGTGTTATATATCTAAAGCATAAGGCGAACTTTAGAACTCTAGAAGCTCATGTCTCACTTTCGTTATATTATATGGTTACTATAGGAAAAAGGCTTGCTTTTCTTATTGTGGAGAATTACGTGGAGAATGCTTGAGCGACATATTGTATTCGAAGAGTCACGATGAACTCGAATGGGTTCTTCTTCAAATTTAATACGAAAACAGGTATGGAACAAGTTCTTGAAAATGGTCCATCGATCATTAGGAATGTTCCTATTATCCGTAACATTTGGTCTCCTAATGCAACTCTTAACAAGGAAGATCTTACACGAGTTCATGTTTAGGTCAAGTTGCATAACGTTCCAATTGCTGCGTTTACGGAAGATGGCTTGAGTACGATATCAACTATGATTCGTAAACCAATTACGTTAGACGTCTATACTAGTACAATGTGTTTGGAGTCATATGGTCGTAACAGTTTTGCAAGAGCACTTATTGATGTTTGCTAATAAGGCCTATCGGTCTGACCCGTTGGTTTAGGTCTGTTTAATAGTTAGGGTTTGTTTGTGTCTTTTCTTATTTATTGTGATTGTGCTGTAATAGTTAGTTGAAATATGATCAATAATTTTTTTAGTATTCCCTCTGATTTCTACATGGTATCAAAGCCCCATATTATTATAGGTAAATCATGTTTCTTCATGCATCGTATAACGTGACTGTTGAAGTTGTTGAATTAATAAAGATTGATTGTTATTGTTTCATTGGAGTTGAATTGGTCGATGACGTGACAAGATATTTAATTCATATTCATGTAAGTTGTTGAATTAGTAATAAAGTTTGAATTTGGAGTTCGTATTTAAAAAAATTATTATTTTTGCAAGCTACTGCTTGATTTTTGTTGATAATTGGTTTTGATTTAATTTGTTTAGAGGACACCGTTCATGGGGTGTGTGTGTGTGTGTATATATATATATATATATATATATATATAGGGGGACTTTCTTGCGAGAACCATCTTATCTGCGAGAACTGAGAGAACCACGAAAAACATACATGCACGCCTTTTAAAAATACATGCAAATCATCAATAATCGTAAGCATCCACCTATGTTTTTCAATATCATCATAAACTCATCCTCTTTTTTCACGAAAACCTTACACACGGCCGCAATATTGTCGTTGCACGCCTTATAAGAAAATACATGCACACCTTCAAAGAAAAATTATGTATTTCCAATTTCTTATCAAATTCTTTAGAACAACTATGTTTTTTTTTTAAAAATATATATGTTTTATCTAGAACATATGTGCAAAAATACAATTATTGAAGGCGTGCATGTATGTTTTTGGTGGTTCTCTCAGTTCTCGCAGGTAAGATGGTTCTTGCAAGAAAGTCTCACTATATATATATATATATATATATATATATATATATATATATATATATATATATTAAAAAGAAGTTTGTGAGGCTGTTTGATTCTGACTGTTATGGTTTTGATGATGGTAACATAGAAGTCTTAACTAATCCGACTATGTTTTGAGAAGTAATGTATTGCGTCTCGGCATCAACAACCTATTTTAGTTCTGCTTTGATTCGGGTTCTGTATTTGGTTAGATCTGGCTTTGCATTTGTCCGGTTTCATCTGGTTTTGTTTGGTTTCGAATCTGTTTGAATTCTACCCTGCATCGCTGTTATGGTTCTCCATGTGTTTGGTTCTGTCTGCATGAATTTGCACTCTCTGCACTTGTCTAAATCTAATCTGCATATGCCTGTCTGAATCTACATCTGCCTGTCTGAATCTGCATCTGTCTGTCTGAATCTGTTCTATCTGCCTGTTCTATTCTCATTCATCTCCGTGCTTGTATTGCTATTCTTTAATTCTGCATCTGGGTTTGGTTTTCTGTCCACTTTGGTCCGTCTGTTTCAGACTTGACTGAGTGTTCGGTGTTGGTACTCTGCAGTTTGGATTGCATCTGATTGAGACTCCGTCTAGGACACTCCAAAGCTGCATGTTAATTTTCAGTTTTAGTTTCTTTTATGTATGACAAACTCACAATGCCGTTGCGGTGAACATTGTGGGTTTGTGGGGGATGATACCTAATAAGGCCTATTGGTCGTCCGACCCGTTGGTTTAGGCATGTTTAATAGTCAGGGTTTGTGTGTGACTTTTCTTATTTATTGTCATTGTGTTGTAATTGTTAGTTGAATATGACTTCTACAATTAAAATTGGCTCAGAAGAGGTTTTGAAAGACTTGTTGGTACTTGCTATACCTATGCTTGAAGGGGATGGTTACGTTAAAGATACTATCATGATTAAATATGAATGGCAGCCACCTCGGTGCGAACATGCAAAACTTTTGAACATTGTGATGAAGAGTGTCCAAAAATGGCTCGTGTTAATCAACATGGAAGGAAGGAGGATAGTAGCGATAGGTTTGTGGAAGTAACTAGGAAAGGATGAAAAAGGAAGAAGATTGTTAAGCAATCTACGTTGCTCGTCACATTAATGGGCAAAAAGAGTCTAAACCAAAACCTAACTACTATTACCGTCCTAAGCAAAAAGAGTCTAAACCAAAACCTAACTACTATTACCATCCTAAGCAAAAAAATAAATAAATAAATAAAAATAAAAAACACCACTGTGAATGCTAATAATGCTTCTACTTCTAATGATGTTAACATGGTGACTATGAAAAACTCACTTGCTGCTTTATCTAATGAGGCTGATTATGTGTAGTGAACTAGAGATGATGAGAAAATTGGAGATACATCAAAGATTAATAAGACGCATGGGGATGACAGTGAGAGTGAATATGTGGAAAATTTCTTTAACGAAACCTCTAAATTCATTGAACAAGATGCGTTTAATGATCCGAAGGGGGCAAGCCACAACAATGGTATTGAGCTATAGTGACAACATTTGTCGTCGCTAAAAGTATTTATTATGAATTAAGAAACATATTTAATATTTTAAAATTAATATATTAAAAAAATCATTTAATAAGCACTATTAGAGACGATACAAGTCATCACTAAAAGTATTTAGTGTATATGAAATAAAGAAAATGATAAATACTTTCAACAATGACATATTTCGTGACTAAATGTGACCTACATCATTTCCAGATCAGGTTGCATGCATTTATTTTCAGATTTTTCGAAACTATTTCCCCAACCAAATTTTCATATTTTTTTCAAGAAACGTGCTAATCCCATTTGAAATTTCAAAGTTCAACAAAAAAATGTAGGCCGTCGTCACAATACAGATACGAAGATGTTCAACAAAGAAAATAGTTCAAAATCACAATACAACCTTAATTACTCACTTATGTCGTCTTCTCAATCCTCTTCATCATCTAGAGTCTCATGGGATCGGGCGGTGCATGTACGATAATATTAAGGTTCGCGGCACGTACCACATCGAAGAAATATGTGAACCGAGAATTTGTCGCCTCGACAACTTTATCCACATGAGTTTGGGTATACGCTCTTTGATGGTATTTGGCGCTTGAAGAACTTGATGCATGCCCCGGTAAGGTGGGAGGGAAAGTGAAAAATAAGTGGAAAACTATTTTGGAAAAGAAAATTTAAATAAATAGATAAAAGTGTTGTATACATAAGATTGAGGGAATGAAAAGTATTCTTCAGTTGATCATTAACTATGAGATTTAGAAGGAGTATATATAGACAAACATTAGGGCAAAACCCTAATAGCTAACATGGGTCGTGGTCCTATTATAGGTTATATGGACATCCACTAATAATTATCCATAACACTCCCTCTTGGATGTCCATATTGTTAATACGCTTAGGAAATGCTGCCTCATTAAAAACCTTGTCAGGAAAACCCAGTGGGACAAAACCATCTAAGGGAAAAAGAGTGTAGCGCGTATTATCTCCCTCTGATGATTGTATCACTTGAGCTCTTTGAGTAGGTGCATTCCAATGTTGTGGTTCAATGTCCTGAATGTTGAGGTAGAAGCGCTTTGGTAAATAGATCCACCAAATTGTCAGTTGAATGAACTTGTTGAACAATAAAATCACCATTCTTTTTGTAAGTCATGATTGGAAAAGAACTTTGGCAAAATATGCTTTGTCTTGACACCTTTGATGTAACCTTCCTTGAATTAAGCAATGCATGCTACATTATCTTCATACAAAACTGTTGGTGTCTCCTTCCCAGAATTTCTAAATGGTTATGAACTATCCTCGATTGTTTGCTTTGGCGAATTCCATGAAATTTCACTACCGTCACTCGTGAGTATGTATCCACTTTAAGACCAACCATTGTTAGGGCCAAAAATATATCCTGCATTAGTAAAACCAACTAAACTTGTTTTTATGGGTTAGTAAAATATAAACCCACATTTCTTGTACCTTAAATATATCAAAACATTACATTATTCCATTCCATTGATTTGTTTAATTTGATTTAGTATTCTCGAGAATTTTAAATCATAACACGTGATTTATGCATTTTATATTCCTTAAGGAATCTCAACATCAAAGGAGCTCTATTCATTAACATTTAGACGCATATCAATTACTATTATATTGCCAGTCTTAAATACATTATTGGATCCACCACACGAGAACATGTCTCCTTATGATCATTTCCATGCATTTACGAAAATATTGTATGCCATTAGTCATGCCTTAAATACAAAAGTTTCAATACTTTAATTTCACTTTCTCATAAAGACCAATGCATATCCAATAATTTGCACATTCATATGTACGGACTTCAAGTCCATGTAACCATGTCTCATCACAAAAGACTCTAATCTTTCATTAGCTCTTTGCGTCTTTATCTCTTTTGGCCATTCATTTATACATCTGCACTTCCTGCAGGTATGCTTCCATGATCCTCACCATGATTATAGCGCTATCTTTTTTATTTACATAATCATTAACATGCGCATTATCATATATAGTTATCGACGTCGATTCATTTCTTTTCAATTCTACACTTTACTAGACATTGCGTTATATCATTTCTTTATTGAGATCTCATAGATTTTCACCAACCCGGGATTTTTCAAGAACCTTCATGTCTAGTGTCTCTTTAGGAGACTATTATGGAGTCTTATTACCTCGATTTGACCATCTTTATTTTCTTGTTCCATTTTATCTAATCATTCAAGGACTTTTATTTGGAATCGATTTGTCTATCACGCTGCAGCCATGCCATAGACTTACTACCATTCATTGGTTGTACTTTTGGGACACACATTTTAATTGGAGCATTAGTAGCATTTAAATTATCTAGTCACTTATTTTAGGTCACAAACATGCTGGCAATTACTAGATCTCGAATATAAATTGTCCCTTTAACTTAAAGTTCATATTTATTACTTTGAGGATCAACATTTATATCATAATTCATTCCATATCCCTTGCTGCTCATTCTCTCCCCCTGAATGAATTATCCATTTCAACATCCCATTATTGTGCGTTGTGGTGGATTTACAAGAAACATATACAACACATTTACAATATTCTTATATGGGAAACATATGGTTCGTGACCAAAACCATTTTAATCGGGATGATCATTAAAGATTGTTGGCAAGATGCGAATTCATATGTCATAACATGCCCCATAAACCAAAATTTTGTTCTCACAATATTATTGGCTTTGCAATCAACTGAAGACGTTTGTAACGTTTCAACAAAAGCAATTCGCGTATGAACATGGGCTACTTTTATGTTCAACACTTATTCCAATAATCGCGCAACACTTGGAAGTATTCACCACCTTTCTCAATAATGTAATTTGGAAAACCATGCTCGCATTTCATAAGCCGAGCCACTAATCATGCCAACTTTGAGTTGCGTATTTGTAACACCCCCAAAATTTGATACAGCAGAAGACTCACAAGCTTTCGGGGTGCTACGGGGATTGGTATCCATTCAAAGTCAAGAAAGAACGAGATAAAGTAAACATAAGAAAAACACAACCAAAACGGGTTTTAAATTTACATTCATCCCAAGAATTATCCAAAGTAAGGCCCAAAAGAAATAAATATAGGTCCACAATAGTTATCAGAGTTTTAGAAATATAGATCCATAACCGGTGCCATTGCCAAGCCTCCAATCCCAAACATCCATAGAGCATCACTTAATTACCTGAGAAAACGCGCTAAAAGTCAGCTTTTGCTGGTGAGATCATAGGTTTAAATTCATAATTCGATATAGTGGACATATACACAAAACGCTTGCTAGCTAGACTAGGCCTCGATCATCCAACCAAAATAACCAACCAAGATAATCCAACCAAATCAAATCAACCAAATCAAATCATCCCTATAGGTGCACGCTATAGCTCAAATCAATCAAATCAATAGCTTACCTAGCTCAAGTCTAGGCCTCGCTCTATAACCAATCTAATAGCTTACCTAGTTCGGGACTAGGCCTCGCTCAACAGCCAAATCAATAGCTTACCTAGTTCGGGACTAGGCCTCGCTTAATCCTACCTAGTTCTATAAGCATAGCAAGTTTTGAAATAAATAAATAAAGCGATAATAGTCCACATAAAACATTTGCACGTTTCTCACCCCAAGTATTGAAAACAAAGTTCAAGAGTAAAAGTGGGGCTATGACTCACCTCAAGTCCAGAAAATCCTCAAAAGAAATCGATAGAAGAAAGACGTAAGCAAACTCAAGCAACTCACGTAACGGCAACTACAGACTCGGCACTTCCTAACAATATCAAACTCGTTCAAAAATCATTTCCTCAAAAATCAAATATTCCCATTCCCGAACGTATTCCGTTTTACTTTCCAAAAATATCCATTTCTCGAATTAACTTCATATTAATTTGTAATTCGACGTTTGGTATCCATATGGGTGAAGGGTCGACACAACTCAAACCAACAAGTCACAACAACGAAAATAATAAACCAACTACAGGTCTAATATTAGCCCAACATATTATTTAAATAATCATCGAAGCTTATCAAATCCGTCGATTTGGTAATCTCCCATATTTATTTACGTAATATATCGTTCCAAAATTATACCCAACCTAAAACACATAGCACAAAGAATTCTATTTGGTATATATCGTAGTCCTATAAATTCCCTATATATATCGTCGAATCGGCCAAATTCCACGAGATAAATAGTAATTTATTACCCTAAAACATATACCACACCCTATGGGCGTCGTGGGATACGATGCCCATTAATATACTCATTTTATATAATCAAATAACTCGATCTAATCCGTCGATTAAATAAGTCACTTGCTATAGAAAATGTTTATATTAATCGTCATATATCCGTGACAACACAAAAGTCACAATATAAAGCCCACTTGGACTATAAATAACCACAATTCGTATAACTCGATAAGTTTCTAAATTTATAAAAATCACGCTTTTAATTATTATTTACCCGACTTATTATTTTGCCATTATTTATAGTTATTATTTATAACAATAGTCCGACATTTATGACACTATTAGCATAGTATAATAACTATCGTTATATTATTATAACGTTTACTCGTGATCGTTTTATTATTAATATACGCATATATATATATATATATATATATATATATATATATATATATATATATATATATATATATACATTTATCACGTCTATATACGTATATAAACGATTGTATTCTCAATAATAGTATTACGAGTAGTATTTTTAATATTGACTTTTAAATATTTATCGAGTCATAGAATTTGGTCATATGTCCGAGTCATGACTCTCGGCTCATAGTCCAAGTCCAAATATAAGAATCAAGTCAAAATAAATATATCATCTCCGTCCAATCAATCCCATATCCACGTGCTACAACATGAGGGTCCGACTACGGCACCCAACTAACCTATCTCCGTCATCTAATGACCGTCTCACAATCGGTCCCCAATTCCACACTCGACAACACATCTCCAAAATATCTGGTAACCCAAATATGTCACTCAAGTCCAAAATAATAAATCCAATAAGCACCATGGTCAAAACATCACAACCACGACAATAACAATAATAATAATCCGACAAGTAACAATATATCCGAAAACCAAATAAGTTACGGGTTGAGTTACCAAGTCAACCCGGGTCAATATAAGCCCGAAACAAGATACGGGAGTCTCACCCGAGACCAATAGGTCTCGGCTAGCTCCCTTGAGCCACACCGAACCAACAGCCCACCATGGGGATGTCGGCCGAGAACCAAACGACCACAATGGTCATCCAAACATAACCATGAACAACCGAACATCACAAATCGAGAACCAAAGATCAAATATACATCGAATGGTCAAAATAATCACAACAATCGCCCAAACCGAGAGCTATGCTCTCGGTCCAGTCTCGACCCATCGGGAAAACACAAACCCGGATACCAAACCTTCATTTAAACCATTTTTATCAAAAACCCACTTGAATCTTGCCTTATTATCCATAAAACCCGAAAGAAAAATAAAATTCGTGACCCTAGGTCACGGTTCGAACCAAAACACGAGTTAAAACTCGTCCTACCTTCAAACTCCAAGACCAAATCGAATGGAACTTCAAAAATACGAAAAGTGGTGATGAATACGTGTGGATTTTAATTCGAAATAGGTGTTATAGTGGTCCAAATCGTGCGTGGTTTGCACCAAAAGATAGATCGGAAGAAGATGGTTAAGATGGTGGTGTTAGATTTAATGAGAGGGTGGCGGTGGTGGTTCGATTTTGGTGATTAAGGGGCGGCGGTGATGGTTGTGTTTTGAAGAGAGAGAGAGTGAATATTGTGATGAGGGTGTTGTGTGTGGGTTGTGTCACAGGGACGATTTCTTGTAATTAACTCTTTTAAAAAAAAAATCTTTTATTAATAATAATAGTATGAAGTGGGTAGGGTTAGTTAAGTAGCCCGGTGTAAATACACGGACCAAACCCGAAATCTTAAATAACCAAACAACTTTCTCAAACCGAACCCGTTCCAAAAATAATAATATCCGAACCAATATTAAAATATAATTAAAATTGTTAGGTTAACCTAGTGCCGGAGTCAATGTAGTGCCAAACTAACAATCTCAAAATAAATCATCACGAACGAATCGAACCAAACCATAAATAAATAATAAATCCTCATAAACAACGTATGATCAAAAATATATTCCAACGTTCATAAAACATCTCGTCCAATAAACTTTTCAAAAATTCCAAAATTATAAATTTTTAATGTAATGCGGGTTTTAAAAACGGCTCCCTATTTTGCTAGTTGTCACATCCTCCCAGCCTCAGAAGGAACCTGATGCGTGGGAATCGCAACAGGTTTTACCTCTCGAGGGATCTCGAGAAGCTTACAACCCCCACCAGGCAGTGTACCTGATCGTTGTAGTATAGTATAGTGACAAGTACCGGGGGATTGATCGTTCAGCTTAGGAATAGTGTCGCTAGGATTAGAAAGCCTAAATACTAGTTCTAAAGGTGAGGGATGATTATTTTTGTGTTTTAATATTTTATGGAAAGCAATTAAAATCTCGGGGTTTGAAGGATTTGGGCGGAATTAGTTGCTAGTCAACTAACCCAATACTACAATGCAAACAAAATAAAATACTAAAAATGAAAATAAACTAATTATACTAAGGTTGTGAGCAGTAATTGGAGAAAATGTGTTTACTTAGATTTCACTACTCCCTAGATATCTTTTACACGTTAATTACTTGTTATAATTGCATGGATGACGGATCGTATTCCTTAATACCATTCATGGGGTGGCATACATAACTCCCCAATTCTATGAGCTCTTATCTCCTCCTACACCATGCCCAGCACAACTATAGGGATTGTAAACAGTGGCTCATGCAATAAATACAACCAATAAAGACCTAGTACGCCTCGGTTCATGTTTCTTAAGACGTTCAAGCATGTTACCATTTGGAGATCTGCTAGTTTTCTTAAGCCTAACATATAAATCATTCATCCAAGACAAGAATAAACAAGTAATCAACACATAATCAATATCTAGGTTTCATTAGATCTAAGCAAACACAAAAGAGATCTCGCCTAGCATAATGGAATTGAGACAAGAACAAGATATAAACAACCAACACATAGACATATTGATTGAATTAGAAGAACACTTATCTCAATTACAATGCAGGGTATCAAGGGTTTGGAACCCTTGATAAACCTGTAAAAGTTGCACCAAAATCGTACTTAGGGTTTCTCCAAAACTTCTCCTCTTAATGTGTGAAAATTAGAAAACTATATATAGAAAAATAGGTCTGACGGCGTCAAGACAAACAATGTGACGCCGTCACCTCGCCGCCAAAACTCTTCTCGGAATGCCTAGATCCACTTCTGACGCCGTCAAGACTTATACATTTCCAGGCCGTCATGACTCTTTTACTCTTGACTCTCTTCCTACGTGACGCCGTCAAATCTGTTCTGGACCGTCATGGGAATTCATGAAATTTGTTCTTGACGCCGTCAAGGTTTTGCTCTCGACGCCGTCACCTACTGTTCCCAGCTTGGAAAATTAAGACTTTGGCGTTTTCTTCACTTTAATGCTCCAAAAATGTCCGAATTGCTTCCTTTTCCAGATTTCACTCCCAAAGTACCTAAAATCACAAAAGGAACGATTTAGGGCAATATTTGATCAAATAAATTCGAATTCGGGCTTAAATGACCCCCTAAAAACGGATCATTTTTCGCCTCATCATATACCCTTACACTTGAGATTTGCTTGTCCTCAAGCAAATGCGCTTTTATTCTACTCAAAATACAAGTTAGGGGTCATTTAACACTAATATAAAAGTAATTACAACAAATAATCGTTCTACTAAAGACCAATAAACAAGCACGGAGGTCATACACAAGTACCTCACAAATAGTGTTTAGATACTCACATCTCTCGGGTGTAATAAAGTGTAAATTACAATATGGAAACGGAAGATATCTCTCACTACCTGTCATAGCAAAATAGATTACCATAGGCTTGGGAAAGGATCAAACCTCCACCACATGGCGTAAGCACCTAGGATAAACTATCAAAGAGGTCTTTTATAGGGTTGTAACGTTAGGTGTAGGGATATGAAATACACGGTTTTGTTGGATAAAGGAAGTTTTACTGGTGGCGAGTTAACAATCTTAGTCAATTACATGTACAATAAGGCGTTGCTAAGCCAAGACTAGACTTGACTTAAGCTAATAAATGAAAAATAACAAAAACATAAAATAAACATAGAATGAAAACGGGATGGTAGTCCGTATGTTTTTTTTTTTTTTTTTTTTTTTTTTTTTTTTTTTCATACACTCTTACCCTACCATCCAAAATAATACATCATAGGGAATGGGAATTCCCCTTACACTTGAATCTTTACATACTTTACAATTAACTAAACTAATGACTCGAATTAAGAAAATCAAAACACTTGGAGCACTTTTAAGATTAACGTACATATGGGGGTAATAAATGATGTTCTTCCCCATTACTCCATAAATAAGTACTTACCCATGAGTCCCAATCGTCCCAAAACAATATGTACAAGGATATGACTCGACTTAGCAACCATGTAATCAATTAGAAAGTTAACTTAGGGTTTAACAAATAACAATAATGCACTAAAAATGAGCGCATACACGGAAGGCTAAGGCGATTTGGGTGTACATTTAAGTGGGGTGTAACAAATTCTTCCTTTAAGTAAAATGCTTAAAGTTAGAAACGACAAGATAGGCTCGGAGGGGTGTACTAGGGGTTTCGTGTACTAAAAATGAGTACAACGCTAAGGGTTTGAGAAAAATTAGTTGACTTAACTAGCCAAGTAATATGACTTAAATGGTCAAGTAATCATAATACGGGTTTAACACAAGGGTGATCCTAATGCCTCTTATCATGTAGTAAATCCTACCACACGAATGTAGTCTCACTAGCGGTCTCGGGATGCATCACTAACGCAAGTTCTAGAATCTAAATGCTACCGGTACACTCATAAGCACTAATAGTAAATGCTTTTCCTATCAAATCTAAAGGCGAACCTCACATATTTGGGTGGAAAATTTTTCTGAATATACGGTTATGTGCTAGTCATACAATCTCTTATCCATGAGACGCTTGCTATGGCTAAAGTTTCACTCCTAAATGTTGTAAAAAATTTTAAATTTGGCGCTAAAATTACACTAACAAGTATTTCTCATAGTTTTATTACACATCTACCATCAAACAAAACAAACTCAAGCGAAAGTGCATATGTTAGGTATCATCTTTTTACCCTCCCCTTACACTTAAGATGAACATTGTCCCCAATGTTCAAGTAAATAATGTAAAAGTGAAAAAGTAAAGAGAATGAAATTAAATACTCCCCTGATTCGCTCGGTATGGATTATTAGGTGGCCAGGTTAAATCTTCCTCCAAGAAAATGAACAATCAAAGCTTCCCTTCCAGAATATAAATCATCTTCTTGTCATATACAACCTTTAAAACCTGAGAAAATAGACAAGACAACCTCGCGTAAAATCGGCGGCATCCTATATAAGTTTCTAAATCCTAGAAAACAAGATAAGATATAATGCTTGTGGAATGAAGTTTGCAGATCTCCTGGAGATTATAAAACTTAATAATTCACAAAAACCATAAGACTCCGTAGAAAAACAAAACCGGTAAAATTTCCAGATTTTAACTCTTGACGCCGTCAAGAGTAAACCTCTGACGCCGTCAGAATGGACCTGCAGAAATTCTTATGTTAAGTTTCCGGAAAATTTCTGGAAAAACTTGGTCCTACTTCCTGGAAAATCCTGCAAAACTTCATTATGACTCAATACAAGCATTTGACTCTAACAAATACGAATATACATGTTCATTTAATATTGTGGAGAATCATGATCGGTTTGTTTCTTAAAAACATATTTGGGGTTTCCCCTTACACTTATCTTTTGCAAAAATACTTCTAGGTGGAGTTAAGACTAGGCTAAACAACAAAGTAAAGTATTTCCACATTTTAATTGAGAAACATGATCAACCAACAATAAAAACTAAGCATGCATACGGAAGCAAATAACAATCAAACAAATAAAATCACACAAAACATGGGTTGCCTCCCAAGAAGCGCTTTTCTTTATTTACTAGTCTTGTAGCTAGACTCAAGGTCATGGGTCACTACGTGACTTCGTCATTGGTTCCATTCTCTAATTGCAAATATTCTTTGCAGAAATCAATTACCTTTTTCTCAACCGCCCCCATAATCTTTTGGGCAAATTCTTCATCGACTTTATACCTTGGTCCAAGGGCCAAGCAATCTTTGTAGTAAAGACTCCTTTTTTCCCATACATAGTCCATGCCCTTTTTCTTATCCTTCTCATCAATATCCTCAAAAGCACCCACGTTGTCCTTATCAAAACTAGATATAAAGCGAAATTCTTTCATCCTATTAGGCATCCTATACATGATACTATCGGTGTTACTTGCAAATCGGATCATACCTTCTACCTCATCGTATTCCAACTTAGACTCCTCAACAAATGGTTTGCCAAACACAACATTAGATAATCAACAATCAATAACATTAGCAAGATCCTCCACGATCATAAAGTCGGTAACAAAAGTGAAATTACCAACAAAGACATGTAAACCTTTAACTCTCCCGACAAAGTTACAAACTCCACCGGGGTACTTGGGATCCCTTCTAGGTTCAAGTCTTGCTTTCACTATATCATTATAAACAGTTGAGGACATAATGTTGATTGGAGATTTAAAGTCAATGTAAGCATTGCTAATGTGCCTATATCCAATCATACATGGTATCTTAGCATTCTTAGGATCGCCTCTCTTGATCTTAGGTTCAATTATGGTGAAAGGAGATCGCGGGTTATCAATAAGATTAGTATAATATGCAATCTCTTCCTTAGTGGGGTATAGATTAAAGTAGTCATTAAGCTTCGGATCTATTTCCTCCTCTTCTATTCTTTCAACAACATTCACAAAGTCATTAGGCCCTAGATCCTTATTTGAATACAAGGCGGTTTCTAGGTCACTAAATGCATGTTCGAGGTCAATCTTAATCAACCTATTAAGCTCTCTAAGCTCCCTAATCTCACTCTCAATTTGTTCACGTAACACAGCCACTTCTCTAGGGGAAAGGGGTGGATTCGCGTTTTCCATAATGGTCAACGGAATAGTCAATGAGTTTAATTTACTAACAAAGGCACAAAGAAATGAGATAGACTAAAGAAGACCTAAAAATAAAAATAAAATCTTACTAGAAAGGAATCTAGCAAGTAGACCTAATAAAAAGAAATTCTAACCTAGACAATAACTATTCCCCGGGCTGCGGCGCCAAAAACTTGATGCGTGGGAATCGCAATAGGTTTTACCTCTCGAGGGATCTCGAGAAGCTTACAACCCCCACCAGGCAGTGTACCTGATCGTTGTAGTATAGTATAGTGACAAGTACCGGGGGATTGATCGTTCAGCTTAAGAATAGTGTTGCTAGGATTAGAAAGCCTAAATACTAGTTCTAAAGGTGAGGGATGATTATTTTTGTGTTTTTATATTTTATGGAAAGCAATTAAAATCTCGGGGTTTGAAGGATTTGGGCGGAATTAGTTGCTAGTCAACTAACCCAATACTACAATGCAAACAAAATAAAATACTAAAAATGAAAATAAACTAATTATACTAAGGTTGTGAGCAGTAATTGGAGAAAATGTGTTTACTTAGATTTCACTACTACCTAGATATCTTTTACACGTTAATTACTTGTTATAATTGCATGGATGACGGATCGTATTCCTTAATACTATTCATGGGGTGGCATACATAACTCCCCAATTCTATGAGCTCTTATCTCCTCCTACACCATGCCCAGCACAACTATAGGGATTGTAAACAGTGGCTCATGCAATAAATACAACCAATAAAGACCTAGTACGCCTCGGTTCATGTTTCTTAAGACGTTCAAGCATGTTACCATTTGGAGATCTGCCAGTTTTCTTAAGCCTAACATATAAATCATTCATCCAAGACAAGAATAAACAAGTAATCAACACATAATCAATATCTAGGTTTCATTAGATCTAAGCAAACACAAAAGAGATCTAGCCTAGCATAATGGAATTGAGACAAGAACAAGATATAGACAACCAACACATAGACATATTGATTGAATTAGAAGAACACTTATCTCAATTACAATGCAGGGTATCAAGGGTTTAGAACCCTTGATAAACCTGTAAAAGTTGCACCAAAATCGTACTTAGGGTTTCTCCAAAACTTCTCCTCCTAATGTGTGAAAATTAGAAAACTATATATAGAAAAATAGGTCTGACGGCGTCAAGACAAACAATGTGACGCCGTCACCTCGCCGCCAAAACTCTTCTCGGACTGCCTAGATCCACTTCTGACGCCGTCAAGACTTATACATTTCCAGGCCGTCATGACTCTTTTACTCTTGACGCTCTTCCTACGTGACGCCGTCAAATCTGTTCTGGACCGTCATGGGAATTCATGAAATTTGCTCTTGACGCCGTCACCTACTGTTCCCAGCTTGGAAAATTAAGACTTTGGCGTTTTCTTCACTTTAATGCTCCAAAAACGTCCGAATTGCTTCCTTTTCCAGATTTCACTCCCAAAGTACCTAAAATCACAAAAGGAACGATTTAGGGCAATATTTGATCAAATAAATTCGAATTCGGGCTTAAATGACCCCCTAAAAATGGATCATTTTTCACCTCATCAGAACCCGTCCCGGGTTTCTCTCGGAACAACCCGTCTACGAAGTAAAAAGCTTCGGATATCTCTTTCGAAACTCATCCTCACGTTCCCACGTGAATTCTGGTCCATGCCGCGAATTCCAACGAACTTTGATGAGCGGGATGCGACTTCTCTTAAGTCGTTTAATCTCTCTATCCAATATCTCAATCGGTTCTTCCACAAAATTTAAACTCTCATCCACACGAATATCCTTGATTGGTATAATTGGCGTTTCCTCCGAAAGACATTTCTTCAGATTGCTAACATGAAACACATCATGAACTTTATTCAATTCCATTGGCAATTCCAATCGATAAGCTACGGGCCCTGTTAATACAAATATCGCCTAAAAATGTTATTTATATTTTACGATCTTTGCTAAGTTTTGTTGATAACAAAGTATGAACTTTAGCTAAAAGTAAATTATCACTTTAAGTGTTTAAGTCTTGTTTAACTAATGTTTACATTTCCTTTTAAACTAAACATTGGTTTTATTTCTTAAATTAGAAATAGTCACATCACATTTATGGCAAGTTTTGTCATTATGTATTTATGGCAAGTTATGTGTTTGACTTGCTTTCATGTTGCTTGCAAGTATCATGTTTGACTTGCTTTAGGTGATGTGACATTGTTTGGTTGCTAGAAGTTATGTGACAAGACATTGTTTGGTTTGGGAAGTTATTGCATAAACCTACTGCAGACCCGGCAGTACCCTGGGGGTACACGGGCGGAACCCATCTCAGGGTTCCGCCTAATCCGCCGAGCATGCAGTATTGGTTGCTATAAATACTAAACCACTTGTTTGTTTTGTGTAACCCCTTTAGGACATATTTTCATATATTCTCTCAACTAACTCAGTAACCCTTGACTTGTGTGATTCTCTTATGTAGCAAGGAACTCCACAAGATCATTCATGAAGTTGCAAGCTTCAACTCTAAAGTTGCAAGTCTTGGTAGCTTGATCATGTATAAGCTTTGGTAGTTTATACTTCATGTGTGTCATATATATAGAAGTAAATGGTTAGTATTTTAGGCCTCAAAATATGTAGAGTGTTGGGAGTGGTTGTACCCTTGGTAAAGAACTCGACATCTAGCTTTGTGTTGGTAAAAGTGTAAGCGACGAGTGGGAGTGGTTGTACCCTTGTAAAAGAACTCGACATCTAGCTTTGTGTCGGTAAAAGTATAAGCGACGTGTAAGGTTTTCTCCGCCGGTGAAAGGAGCTTGTTGATTAGTGTTTATAACTCTCGAGTTGGAAACTCGGGGCGTGGATGTAGGGCAAGGAAAAAGAGTCCTTGTAGCCGAACCACGATAAACAATCGTGTTGTGGTTTGATCGTTTCTTTCTCTATCTTTGCTTATTGCATGTTGTTATTTAGTTAGAATTGTTAACTACATATAAAGCTTTTCAAAAAAGTAAAACAAGTAAAGTTGTCTTTATGTTTTCAAACAAATGTAAAAGCTTTTCAAAGAACTAAACAAGCAAAGTTAGGATCATCACAAGTAAAGCTTTTCAAAGTAAGAAACATGTATAATTAGAATTGATACTCACACTAAAAGCTTTTGAAAGAAACAAACATATAATGGTATGTCTTTATTATTGATCAAACCTAAAGTTATTAAAGGATACTTAAGTTGAAAAGGATTTTAAAAGAGGTAAACTATTCAACCCCCCTTCTAGTTTTCCACAATTGGCATCAGGAGCTACGTTACCCAAGTTCCTTAAAATAAACTGTATTTTAAAACTTGGATCGATCCATGGATTTTGAAAATCTCAAAGAAGGGCAACCTATTCAAAACCCACAACCATTTGAAAAAGAAAGCATGCTTAAATGGAAAAGTAAATTTGAAAACCAAGATGATCAATTTGATCTCACATTTAAGTTAGAGGTCTTAGAAGAATTAATTGATAAACATTTAGTTGGGATTAATACATGTACTACTAGTTTAAATGTTTTAAATGAAGGTGTAAGTGAAGATGACTTCTCATGTCAAGCTCTTTGGTGGACTTGCTTGTGATTCATGGACTTACACGGATGAAGATGAAGCCAACCATCCGGTTTGTGATTCTCTCTTAGCTAAATCGCCAAGCAAGGTACATTTTGAAACCAAACATTTTTGCTTTGACACATTTGTCCTAGAGTTTTCTAAAATAGAAAATGAGTCTAAACTTTCATGCAACATGTACCTAAAAACTATCTTTAACGATGAAACTTCAAGATCTTGTGTAAACACTTTTGAAAAAGAAATCATATTAGAAGATAAGATGTCTAGACTTGAGAGTCATGTTGAAATTGATTTAGAATGTAAAGTATGTCTAGAGTACAAACATGAAATTCTAAAACAAAATGAAAAAGGAAAAATGATTCCTAAATTTGAAGAAAGTTCAAAAAACTCTTGAAAGTTGTTTGAAGAATCAAAAGTCATTTAGAGATAGAACCGGATTAGGATTTAACTCTAATGAATCATCAATAAGTAAAACAAAACATGTTGTGTTTGTAAAACCTAAGAATGTATTGAAGATGTTACTCTAGCTCTAGTATCAACACATGATAAAGGGATAAAAATATCATGGTCAATACTTTTACGTGTCTTTCTAACTTTCTTGGATTTATAAGAAGTCATGTTTAGCCTCTCTACGTATCAAGATTATTTGTTTTATATTTATCTTCTTGATGGCTAATCTATGGAGCTTAAAAGGTACACATCTCTTCAACTTACCTTTTTATGTTTCTTGTTGATTAGTAGTATGATTTGTCATAAGTGTTAGTAGTAGTCTTTACTATAAGGTGTCTATGATTGAGTGAGTAACAATAAGAATTAGATCCTTCATAGGTAAAGTAGTTTGATACTACTTCTAGTAGGAGATATAAGGTGTCTTGCCTCGTTTAATCTTTCGGGAAAATACACGAGTAACTCTTGTGTAAGTCTCACTTAATTCTTATCTACAAGTGAGTGAACTAAGAATCTCATGAGTGATAAGAAAACCAACACTTTTGTGATGCTTGCAAATCTAGCAAAACCACAACATTTCATAAAACTTGTAGTACAAAAGTCGTTTGGCATTATATCCTCTATTTTCAATAGCATCTTAAGTCCAATCATTCCTTTGCTAAAAGCTTCACGAAAAGTAAAATAAATCAATTGAATTTTATTTGAATGATTGGGAGAAAATGATTTATTAAACTTCTAGGATGTGAACATCAAACTCGACCCATAGTCTTATGATGTTGCACATCTTAGACATTTACACTTATGAGGTCTTAAGAAAATAAACCCAAAGAGTCGAGGAATCATTGAATTTAACATTCAATGAAAGACCACCTCCTTCTAAGATATCATCTTTGGTAGATGATGACTTAGTCGAAAGCCCAACATTGATAAGACAAGTTTGTCAAAATCAATAACAAGGAAGATGGACTATTAAAAATTGAAAAAACAACATCCTTTCATCTTGTGTCAAAAATTAAGTCAAGCAATATCAAAAGGAATGTTAACTTTTGAAAGATTATTTATTAACTTAAGCAAGCTCCAAAAGTAAGGGATAATCACTCAAGAACATTCCTAGTTCTTCACTTGTTCACAAAAATTAAGTCCTTGATGACTCATCAAGAATGAGATTAGTTAATCCGTAGGTAAAACTAAACATAGAGAAATGTTTGGGAGTATACTTGTTCTTACAACAAATGTAACTCAACATTATGTTTAGTGCTTGTCTATGTGCTCGTTTCTTAGAGAAGATCCTAAAAACAACTATTTCGAAAGAGCTTGCTTGGATTCACTTAAAGGTACTACACCACTAGGATTATGGTGTCCCAAAAGAACGGGAAGAGAAACCATAGTGTATGCCAAATGGAATTGCACCGGTAATAAGTTGATAAGAAAAGCACAAGTGGTACTTGCACTTTTAATACTTACTTACCCAATGACTCTCCAAAACGCTGAATGATCTCATATGAGTATTTAATGAAGAAGCACATCAACAAGCTCCGCTTGAACAAGCTAATTCGTATCAACAAAGGAACTTCCTCATCAACAATGTTATCTCGTCAACAAAGGATGCATCGACTTCAGCAACAATTTAATTCATCACAGTCTTTACAGACACATTGTGATCCATCATCACCGTCTTGTTAAAATTGTTCATTGAGGAACATATTAACTAAGAAAGTTTTTCTACGTCAATCATTCCATCAACGTTTTCGCTAAACCCCTTGAATGTGAAACATTCATCATTCCTAGGCTTAGTCATACACAATAAGACTTAAAATCTTAGGTTTGAACATTAGGATAAAACCACAAAAATCAAGACAATCCCTTTTTGATTTTTCCTACAGACACCCACGGCACCCTCAGACCATACGGGCGGAACCCATTTTTTGGTTCCGCCTGGTCCGCCGAATCCACAGATTGTTTTTTTGCTCTTATTTTCAAACCCAAACACCCTCCTCATTTAGTCATTCACCTTCAAACTATCATTACCCTCTCAAAAACACATAACCATACGAATTTTAGGGCTTCTAATCCAATCTCTTCCAATCCAACTAACTTTGTAAGTATTCCAATCACAACTACATTTTTAATTTAATCATAACATTTTTGCTTACAATCATTAACTAGAATCTTAGGGTTTATGCATAAAACCTCTAAATTCATGAAAAACTTGGTGGCTAACTAATCATGTCTTCCATTAGTTAGGAATTGCATCCTCTTTGTTTTTACTTTAATTTACCAAACACACCAAGAGCATTATTTTTCTAATTGCAACTCAAAACATCACCACATTGTTAAAACAAATGAAAAACATTATTGAAACATCACTTGCACATTATCTCGTGAATGCTAAAGGGAATACATAACCAATATGTATTTTCGGGTATATTCAATCGAAGATATATTCAAATAGGAGAGTTTTTGGTTATCTTTTGTTTTCATAACATTACTTCTCAAACAAAACAATTTGGGCATCAAAATGAGTCAAGATAATCAAATCTCCGCATTGTTTGCATATAGGAACACATTAGAACATGCACATTAATTAAAAGTCATTAACATATAATTCCTGTGTTTTCTAGGAATCAAAATGCCCAACGCAAATCAAACCGATCACGTGGAAACCCTTAAGTACTTGCCCAAACACCATAGGACTAAAGGTCTTAACAAAGTTCAAGTAGAAACCTTTAAGGCACTAGAAAAACGCTATGTTCATGAAGGTAGAACAATTGATCCATCCTTTCTAGAAGGAACATCTATTCGCCAAAACTTTGCCGCAATCAAATTTGATTGTCTTCTTGATATTGATGAGCCGATTTGCCCTAGGTTTGTACTAGAATTCTATGCAACCGTAGAACTCTTCACCGATGAGTCGGGAAAGATGTCATTAACTTTCAAAACAAATCAAATACCAAATTTCATAGACCTAAAAGACTTAGCTATCATCCTTGGTGTTCCTAATGAAGGTACTTGTCTCTACACGGATAAGTGGCCTATTTCAAGCCTAGACTCAATTGAGCGTTTTCATCCATACAACAATCCTCTTGTTAGCAAGGAAACAATCAAGGAACATCTCTTTGTTAGAGCCTCCACCACTAGGAAAAATCGTTCGGGGAATATTGTGGATAAGGACCCATTTGGTATGGAGACCAATGAGCTTAAACCACAATTTAAGAAGTGGGAAGAAATTCTTAGAGACAATGTCATAAATACCATAGGAAATAGGGATCATGTTAACACATGCCTTTGCTACATGCTTTATAGCATTTCCATTGGTCAACCATTCAACTTAGCCTACTACCTAGCCCGACGAATGGCCGACATACCTTTAGTTGGAAAAACCGCCCTTCCATATGGAATGCTTCTCACTCGGCTATTTAGAGCAATTTCACCCATTCCTCCTAATGACAAAGGAATGCACCTTGACTATTCCCTTGTTCCTCACATCTTCGTTCCTCTAAGTGATAAACGAGTTTTCAAAAATAAGGGCAAACGTACTCGATCACCTACTCCATCTTCATCATCATCCGGCATGAGTGACGATGATAATCTACCAAACTCTAAGTTACCTCCTTTAGAATTTCTTCAAGCTCTCCCCATCATTTACAATGCTTCCGAAGAATTCAAGCAAACCAAAGGAATGTTCAAGTGCTTTGGAAGGTACCTAAACAAGCTCAAAAGGAAGATTGACCGGTTGTGAGAAGATTAAGGAGTGTTTGTCTTATGTGTGCTTTAGAAGCGTCTTTGTGTTAAAACTATGTGAAATTATGTGATTTGTATTACTTTTCATATTCATGTCTTATTACGTTTAATGGATTATGTTTGGTGTGCTCTTTTATGATTAATGACAATATTGATGGTATTTGTCAATTTCATGCTTATGTTGAATTTCACTAAGGTTAGTGAAAATCGTTAGCCCCCGGTCAAAGTCTTAAGAAATGAGTGTCCATATGCCTAATTTTTGCATTTCCTAACCAGATATGAATTATATTTTTAGTTTTAGGACTTTTCGAAAATTTTGAAAATCGTCTCTCGGGTTTAAAACGCGTTCTGTCAGTTTTTTCAGTCCTGGCGGATCAGACGGATCCCAATTTTAGGTTCCGCATGTGCAAAACCTGGGTAACCCAGGTCTGGCCCAACGGACCAGACGGAACCCAAATTTGGGTTCCGCCTGTGTATTCCCAGGGTACCGCCAGTCATCTGCAGAAAATTTTTGCCATTTTTCTTTAATTCAAAACTTGATTTAGTGTCAAATCATTATCCTAAGTGAGAAACACTCTTCATTAACATCAACAACCATATTGGAACAAACCTCAATCACTAAAACAATTAGTAAGACACTTCCCGCCAAAATTCAAATTCAAAACATAACCAACCAAAGGAACCCTTTTAAAGGATCCTTCAAACCTTTGATACATTTTCAACCAAATCACTTCCATGATCACAAAGCATTGAGTGCTTAGTTTGATCTTCTACTCCATCCTATTTCATTGGATTGACATCACATGATGTGACATGGTCATAAAAATCATTTGACACCTCAATCTTTGAATAGTAAAACATCAAATCCAAACACTATTTCAACACCTTTCTCATCCTATAAAAATGAAAGCTCCACAACAATTCAATTCAAACCATCACCAATCAAGTCTTCTTCTCTCAAACACCAAAACCAAAACCTTTGAAATGACCAAATCCAACACTTCATCCGAGTCATCAAAATCATGTGCTAAAACCACTAGGATTAGTGTGAAAACTTGTTGCTTCAACAAAAAGTCAAGCTCATCATCATCAAGTGATGCCTCACTAAACATCTCTTCACCTATCCAAGATTTTCTCAACCTTACTACCTCAACTACACCCTCAACACATTGTAATACCAATGTGATTACCATTCAAGATTTGCTCAATCTTGCCACTCCACCACCTTCTCCACCACTTTGCAACTCAAACCTAACCTCTAACCCATCACCAACTAGACTTTTGAGTGTGTCAACCTCACCTTCCCAACAAGATTTTAAATCAAAAACTCCTTCACCTCAATCACCAACACCCACACCAATGGAACTTTTCCACACACCACCAACATCACCAACACTCAATTTGGAAAATTTTGATGATCTATCATCAAGTCCACCATCTTTTTCACTTTTTGATACCGTTGCTCAAGTGGAAACCCAACAACAACCTAGTGAGCAACTTAATGATGAACCCCATTACCCATCTATGGTAGAACGGTTGGCTTACCGTTATGCTAGACCCTCCATTTTTCCAAATGATCAAGGTCATACCCACTCACATTCATTTGTGTTTCACCCCATTTACAAAAACCTTCATGGTGATCCTTATGGAGAACCAAGCTTTCGTCACCTAATTCAACCACAAGAACCACAACAACAACAACCACAACAACCTCCAAACATAAATGAGGAAATAAACACTCATTTAAACCACCTCAATGCTTTCAAACGAATGGTTGATTCTCAAATCAATCATGTTATGGAATTCAACACGGCATTGCACTCAACAAGTTCAACGCAACCACCACCAACAAATCAAACCTCTCTTCCACCAAACTTTCCCCGCCATGATTGCGGACATTGCGAGAGAACCGTTCACATTAGTGAAAGATGTCGAACGAAACTTCGTGAGTTATCCGAAGAAATGAGGTTTATTCTAAACCACATTTTGGACCAACTTCAATCCTTGTCTCATCCACCACAACCTTAGAGTCTCCAAAATGAAACAAAACCGTTTCTCTTGGAAAATGTCTAACCAACAAACCCAAACCAAGTCACCTCCTCACCTTTCAAAATAAAACCCGCTACAACCCTCAATCCACATTTTCATCCCTAAACAACCCAATCCTTGTTTTTGGATAATGTTTCTCATTAAGGAAAATGATGATTTCCTTGTAGCATTTTATGTTATTAGTTTATTTTTTTTAGTTTTTCTTTGTAGAATGTTGTCATCTTAATTTATTGTCTTTGACTCTCTAAGAGTCAAATTTTTACAAGTTAAATGAAATTAATTCTACAACAAGATTTGAAGGGTTTGATTGACCATTTAGGTATAATGAGTGAACTATACCTTGATATGGTACCATACATAAATCTTGTGCTAACCTCTCTTTTTGTAGGTTCATTATTCATGTTTTCCTTCCTTGAAAACTCCATTTAGGGGAGTAACATTCAAGGGGGAGCATGAGTCTTGCTTTATTCCGCTTCACAACTCTTAGTTGTGTTTTTAAACATGAAATGATTTCATGACATATCTTGTGCGGAAACTAACTTTTCTTTTGTAGGTTCAAAATCCATGTCTCCTCTCTTGGTACTCTATTTAGGGGGAGTATCAACCAAGGGGGAGCATGCCTATAATTCCGCTTCGCTACTCTTCTTTTTGTTTCGACAAAAAGGGGGAGAATTTATATGAAACTTGCTCTATCTCTTTGCAAAAACAAGTTTCATTACTAACTTTATAAGACTTAACACTAAATCTTATGACTTACTTTTAAATAAAGTTTATGTTTTGTCATCAACAAAAAGGGGGAGATTGTTAATACAAATATCGCCTAAAAACGTTATTTATATTTTACGATCTTTGCAAAGTTTTGTTGATAACAAAGTATGAACTTTAGCTAAAAGTAAATTATCACTTTAAGTGTTTAAGTCTTGTTTAACTAATGTTTACATTTCCTTTTAAACTAAACATTGGTTTTATTTCTTAAATTAGAAATAGTCACATCACATTTATGGCAAGTTTTGTCATTATGTATTTATGGCAAGTTATGTGTTTGACTTGCTTTCATGTTGCTTGCAAGTATCATGTTTGACTTGCTTTAGGTGATGTGACATTGTTTGGTTGCTAGAAGTTATGTGACAAGACATTGTTTGGTTTGGGAAGTTATTGCATAAACCTACTGCAGACCCGGCAGTACCCTGGGGGTACACGGGCGGAACCCATCTCAGGGTTCCGCCTGATCCGCCGAGCATGCAGTATTGGTTGCTATAAATACTAAACCACTTGTTTGTTTTGTGTAACCCCTTTAGGACATATTTTCATATATTCTCTCAACTAACTCAGTAACCCTTGACTTGTGTGATTCTCTTATGTAGCAAGGAACTCCACAAGATCATTCATGAAGTTGCAAGCTTCAACTCTAAAGTTGCAAGTCTTGGTAGCTTGATCATGTATAAGCTTTGGTAGTTTATACTTCATGTGTGTCATATATATAGAAGTAAATGGTTAGTATTTTAGGCCTCAAAATATGTAGAGTGTTGGGAGTGGTTGTACCCTTGGTAAAGAACTCGACATCTAGCTTTGTGTCGGTAAAAGTGTAAGCGACGAGTGGGAGTGGTTGTACCCTTGTAAAAGAACTCGACATCTAGCTTTGTGTCGGTAAAAGTATAAGCGACGTGTAAGGTTTTCTCCGCCGGTGAAAGGAGCTTGTTGATTAGTGTTTATAACTCTCGAGTTGGAAACTCGGGACGTGGATGTAGGGCAAGGAAAAAGAGTCCTTGTAGCCGAACCACGATAAACAATCGTGTTGTGGTTTGATCGTTTCTTTCTCTATCTTTGCTTATTGCATGTTGTTATTTAGTTAGAATTGTTAACTACATATAAAGCTTTTCAAAGAAGTAAAACAAGTAAAGTTGTCTTTATGTTTTCAAACAAATGTAAAAGCTTTTCAAAGAACTAAACAAGCAAAGTTAGGATCATCACAAGTAAAGCTTTTCAAAGTAAGAAACATGTATAATTAGAATTGATACTCACACTAAAAGCTTTTGAAAGAAACAAACATATAATGGTATGTCTTTATTATTGATCAAACCTAAAGTTATTAAAGGATACTTAAGTTGAAAAGGATTTTAAAAGAGGTAAACTATTCAACCTCCCTTCTAGTTTTCCACAGGCCCAATTCTTTCCAAAATAAGAAATGGTCCAATGTAGCGGGGATTTAGTTTCCCACGTTTCCCAAAACATATCACACCCTTCCAAGGCGAGACTTTCAGCATCACTTTGTCTCCAACCTGGAATTCTAGGGGTTTACACCTCTGATCGGCGTAGCTTTTCTGCCTATCTCTAGCTGCTTGCAGTCGATCTCGAATTTGCGTTACCTTCTCAGTAGTTTCCAAAATAAGCTCAGGGCCTGTGAGTTGGCTATCTCCAACTTCTGCCCAACCAATAGGTGAACGACATTTACGACCATACAGAGCTTCAAATGGTGCAGCCTTAAGACTTGTGTGGTAGCTATTATTGTAGGAGAACTCCGCAAGGGGTAGATATTTCTCCCAGCCTTTACCAAAGTCTATGATGCATGCACGAAGCATATCCTCCAATGTCTGAATAGTTCTCTCACTTTGACCATCGGTTTGGGGGTGATATGCAGTACTCATATCAAGTCTCGTCCCCAAAGCGGTTTGAAGTGATCGCCACAATGCTGACGTGAAGCGGCTGTCGCGATCAGAAATAATCGATATCGGAACTCCATGACGAGAAACAATCTCCTTCACATACAATCTCGCAAGTTTATCAACACTATCATCTTCACTAATCGCCAGGAAATGAGCAGACTTAGTCAAACGATCAACAATTACCCATATAGCATCGCAACCGCTAGCTGTCTTTGGTAATTTGGTAATAAAGTCCATTGTGATGCGCTCCCACTTCCAAACTGGGAGTTCTGGCTGCGTCAATAATCCTGACGGTTTTTGATGTTCTGCCTTAACTTTAGAACATGTCAAACACTTACTAACATACAGTGCTATATCTGCCTTCATATTTGGCCACCAATATAACATTTTCAAATCCTAGTACATCTTTTCAGACCCAGGATGAATAGAGTATCTTGACTTATGCGACTCATGCATAATCAACTCTCGAATTCCTCCATACAATGGTACCCAACTTCGCTCTCCGAAACATAATACTCCATCGGAATGCTTAACAAATCCCTTCTCATTTTCTGCCATCCCAAATATGTTCTCAGCAGCTCGATTCTCTGCTTTCAACGCTTCTGTTTGAGCTTCCAATATTTGAGACGGTAATGGCGATACGATAGTCATCCCTAATGACCTAACTCGTAACGGTGGAATCCTCTCCTTTCTACTAAGAGCATCAGCAACGACGTTTGCTTTACCAGGGTGGTAGCGAATTTCACAATCATAATCGCTTAGCAACTCAATCCAACGTCGCTGTCTCATGTTGAGCTCTTTTTGGTTCAAAATGTGTTGCAGAATTTTGTGGTCAGTAAACACTACACACTTGGTTCCATACAAGTAATGCCTCTGATGAGGCGAAAAATGATCCGTTTTTAGGGGGTCATTTAAGCCCGAATCCGACTTTATTTGATCAAATATTGCCCTAAATCGTTCCTTTTGTGATTTTAGGTGTTTGGAGAGTGAATTCTGGAAAAGAAACCATTTTGGACGTTTTTGGAGCATAAAAGTGAAGAAAACGGCTAAGTACCAAATTTCCATGCTGAAGATACAAGGTGACGGCGTCAAGACCACCATCTTGACGGCGTCAGACATGAGGAATTAAACACCGTAGGTGGTGACGGCATCAGAAGGCTTCATGACGGCGTCAAAGTGGCAAGAATAAAATACCGTGGGTGGTGACGGCGTCACATAGGCCGTCATAAGTGGATCAAGGCCGTCCGAGGAAGTATATGGCGGCGAGGTGACGGCGTCACAAGTAACTCTTGACGCCGTCAGCCTGTTTTTCCTATATATAGTTTTCTAGTTTTTTCATTAAAAAAAGAGAGAAGTTTTGGTGAAACCCTAAAGACGATTTTGGTGCCTCTTTTACAGGTTTTTCAAGGGTTCCAAACCCTTGAGACCTTGCATTGTAATTGAGATAAGTGTACTTTCAATTCAATCAATATGTCTATGTGTTGGTTGTTTATATCTTGTTCTTGTCTCAATTCTACTATGCTAGGCTAGATCTCTTTTGTGTTTGCTTAGATCTAATGAAACATAGATGTTGATTATGTGTTGATTACTTGTCTATTCTTGTTTTGGATGAATGATTTATATGTTAGGCTTAAGAAAACTGGCAGATCTCCAAATGGTAACATGCTTGAACGTCTTAAGAAACATGAACCGAGGCGTACTAGGTCTTTATTGGTTGTATTTAATGCATGAGCCACTGTTTACAATCCCTATAGTTGTGCTGGGTCATGGTGTAGGAGGAGATAAGAGCTCATAGAGTTGGGGATTTATGTATGCCACCCCACGAATGGTATTAAGGAATACAATCCGTCATCCATACAAGTGTAACAAGTAATTAACATGTAAAAGATATCTAGGGAGTAGTGAAGTCTAAGTAAACACAATTTCTCCAATTACTGCTCACAACTTTAGTATAATTAGTTTATTTTCATTTTTATTATTTTATTTTGATTGCATCTTAGTTTTGGGTTAGTTGATTAGCAACTAATTCCGCCCACTCCTTCAAAACCCGAGATTTTACTTGCTTTCATAAAAATATAAAAATACAAAAATAATCATCCCTCACCTATAGAACTATTAATTAGGTTTTCTAATCCTAGCGACACTATTCCTAAGCTGAACGATCAATCCCCCGGTACTTGTCACTATACTATACTACAACGATCAGGTACACTGCCTGGTGGGGGTTGTAAGCTTCTCGAGATCCCTCGAGAGGTAAAGCAAGGTGCGATTCCCACGCATCAAGTTTTTGGCGCCGTTGCCGGGGAATAGTTATTGTCTAGGTTAGAATCTCTTTTTATTAGGTCTACTTGCTAGATTCCTTTCTAGTAAGATTTTTATTTTGTAGCTTTCTCGTAGTCTATCTTTTCTTTGTGATTTTGTTTGTAATTTGTTTCAAATGGACTTTACACTTAGACTTCTAAGATTGCTAGAAAAGGTTGAGCCGCCAACACACCAAAGAGTTCAAAATACCTCATTTAGAGACACCTATGCACCACATGAGCCTTCACCTTGGATAGTTTCGTATGAGCCACCTAGCTGCATGTCATGGTTAGGCCCTACCATAATACAGGATGAACACATAGGTGACCTTGATGTGATGGAGGATGTAGCCGAACATGATCACATTGATAAAAAAGATCTAGTTTTTACGATCGATGATGATGAATCTCAAGAAACAGATGATGAATCTCTTGGGCAATTTGTATATAGCAGTCAGAATATTGAGTATGATCCTTATGACTCGGACATAGAAGTTGAGATGCCTAGAGAAGCACGTGAGATACTTGGGAGAATGTTAGGGCTAGATCCTGACACATGGAATGATGAGGTGAACAACATAAGCCCACAAAATACTCAACCATCATTTGAGGCACACACACCGCCCGTGACTTACCCGGAAGAAGTTGAAGAGACTATAGGAATCCCAATTGAGGTAGAACCTTTTAACCAAACACAACTAGAGGATATAGGTTTGAATACTTATAATGATAACCTTACTCTTAGTTCTAGGGAAGTTCCTAGTTTTGATGAACCGGAGCCTCAACCAAAACCGTTACCTAATCTTCCATCCTTGGATGAAAATTTAGGAATTAAATTAGGAGCCGACCCACCCATCAACCCATGTAGTCCGGGTAGTCTTAGGATAAAGGTAATGGACTCTAAGCCTTGTAGAGAGGAAACTAATATAGGAGTGGAAAATGGCCTTACATGCTTACATCACCCATTTATGATTGATCACAAGAAACATTATGGGTTTAAACCGGGTTTATTAGGTCAAGATGGATCCCCAACTAGTAGTCTCTTGAAGATGATAGAAAATGATCCCTTTCTAGGAGAAAATCTTAATCCAGCCATTAACCCGATTGAATTTATTAAGGTTATGATGATAGGAGCACACCCCTTTGAGCATATAATTCATCCACCACTATTTTCTCACGTGGCATACTTCCACCCTAAGGGTGTGTATCGCTACTTCCACCCGCACCTAATCCTAAGTGTAGGGAAAACCTCTCCTATTTCCATTAAATAAGGGTAGAGTCAGGCTCGTGACTCGAACAAAAACAAGCGCTTCTTGGGAGGCAACCCATGTTTTGTGTGATTTTATTTGTTGATTGTTATTTGCTTCCGTATGCATGTTTTGTTTTTATTGTTGGTTAATCATGTTTCTAAACTAAAATGTGGAAATACTTTACTATGTTGTTTGGCCTAGTCTTAACTCCAACCTAAAAGTATTTTTGCAAAAGATAAGTGTAAGGGGAAACCCCAAATATGTTTTTAAGAAACAAACCGATCATGATTCTCCACAATATTTAATGAACATTTATATTCGTATTTGTTAGAGTCAAATGCTTGTATTGAGTCATAATGAAGTTTTGCAGGATTTTCCAGGAAGTAGGACAAAGTTTTTCCAGAAATTTTCCGGAAACTTAACATAAGAATTTCTGCAGGTCCATTCTGACGGCGTCAGGGTATTGCTCTTGATGGCGTCAGGAGTTAAAATCTGGAAATTTTACCGGTTTTGTTTTTCTAACGGAGTCTTATGGTTTTTGTGAATTATTAAGTTTTATAATCTCCAGGAAATCTGCAAACTTCATTCCACAAGCATTATATCTTAATTTGTTTTCTAGGATTTAGTAACTTATATAGGATGCCGCCGATTTTACGCGAGGTTGTCTTGTCTATTGTTGTCAGGATTTACAGGTTATTTATGACAAGAAGATGATTTATATTCTGGAAGGGAAGCTTTGATTGTTCATTTTCTTGGAGGAAGATTTAACCTGGCCAACCTATAATCCATACCGAGCGAATCAGGGGAGTATTTGATTTCATTCTCTTTACTTTTTAACTTTTACATTCTTTACTTGAACATTGGGGACAATGTTCATCTTAAGTGTAAGGGGAGGGTAAAAAGATGATACCTTACATATGCACTTTCGCTTGAGTTTGTTTTGTTTGATAGTAGATGTGTAATAAAACTATGAGAAATACTTGTTAGTGTAATTTTAGCGCCAAATTTAAATTTTTTTACAACATTTAGGAGTGAAACTTTAGCCATAGCAAGCGTCTCATGGATAGGAGGTTGTATGACTAGCACATAACCGTATATTCAGAAAAATTTTCCACCTAAAAATGTGAGGTTCGCCTTTAGTTTTGATAGGAAAAGCATTTACTATTAGTGCTTATGAGTGTACCGGTAGCATTTAGATTCTAGAACTTGCGTTAGTGATGCATCCCGAGACCGCTAGTGAGACTACATTCGTGTGGTAGGATTTACTACATGATAAGAGGCATTAGGATCACCCTTGTGTTAAACCCGTATTATAATTACTTGACCATTTAAGTCATATTACTTGGCTAGTTAAGTCAACTAATTTTTCCCACACCCTTAGCGTTGTACTCATTTTTAGTACACGAAACCCCTAGTACACCCCTCCGAGCCTATCTTTTCGTTTCTAACTTTAAGCATTTTACTTAAAGGAAGAATTTGTTACACCCCACTTAAATGTACAACCAAATCGCCTTAGCCTTCCGTGTATGCGCTCATCTTTAGTGCATTATTGTTATTTGTTAAACCTTAAGTTAACTATCTAATTGATTACATGGTTGCTAAGTCGAGTCATATCCTTGTACATATTGTTTTGGGACGATTGGGACTCATGGGTAAGTACTTATTTTATGGAGTAATGGGGAAGAACATAATATTATTACCCCCATATGTACGTTAATCTTAAAAGTGCTCCAAGTGTTTTGATTTTCTTAATTCGAGTCATTAGATTAGTTTAATGTAAAGTATGTAAAGATTCAAGTGTAAGGGGATTGCTCAAACCCCTATGATGTATTATTTTGGATGGTAGGGTAAGAGTGTATGCAAAAAATAAAAAAAATAAAATAAAAAAAAAAATAAAAAAAAGAGAAAAACCATACGGACTACCATCCCGTTTTCATTCTATGTTCATTTTATGTTTTTGTTATTTTTCATTTATTAGCTTAAGTCGAGTCTAGTCTTGGCTTAGCAACGCCATCTTGTACATGTAATTAACCAAGATTGTTAACTCGCCACCAGTAAAACTTCCTTTATCCGACAAAACCGTGTAATTCATATCCCTACACCTAACGTTATAACCCTTTAAAAGACCTCTTTGATAGTTTATCCTAGGTGCTTACGCCATGTGGTGGAGGTTTGATCCTTTCCCAAGCCTATGGTAATCTATTTTGCTATGACAGGTAGTGAGAGATATCTTCCATTTCCATAATGTTATATTACTTTATTACACCCGAGAGATGTGAGTATCTAAACACTATTTGTGAGGTGCTTGTGTATGACCTCCGTGCTTGTCTATTGGTCTTTAGTGGAACGATTATTTGTTGTAATTACTTTTATATTAGTGTTAAATGACCCCTAACTTGTCTTTTGAGTAGAATAAAAGCTCATTTGCTTGAGGACAAGCAAATCTCAAGTGTAAGGGTATATGATGAGGCGAAAAATGATCCGTTTTTAGGGGGTCATTTAAGCCCGAATCCGACTTTATTTGATCAAATATTGCCCTAAATCGTTCCTTTTGTGATTTTAGGTGTTTGGAGAGTGAATTCTGGAAAAGAAGCCATTTTGGACGTTTTTGGAGCATAAAAGTGAAGAAAACGGCTAAGTACCAAATTTCCATGCTGAAGATACAAGGTGACGGCGTCAAGACCACCATCTTGACGGCGTCAGACATGAGGAATTAAACACCGTAGGTGGTGACGGCGTCAGAAGGCTTCATGACGGCGTCAAAGTGGCAAGAATAAAATACCGTGGGTGGTGACGGCGTCACATAGGCCGTCATAAGTGGATCAAGGCCGTCCGAGGAAGTATATGGCGGCGAGGTGACGGCGTAACTCTTGACGCCGTCAGCCTGTTTTTTCCTATATATAGTTTTCTAGTTTTTTCATTAAAAAAAGAGAGAAGTTTTGGTGAAACCCTAAAGGCGATTTTGGTGCCTCTTTTACAGGTTTTTCAAGGGTTCCAAACCCTTGAGACCTTGCATTGTAATTGAGATAAGTGTACTTTCAATTCACTCAATATCTCTATGTGTTGGTTGTTTATATCTTGTTCTTGTCTCAATTCTACTATGCTAGGCTAGATCTCTTTTGTGTTTGCTTAGATCTAATGAAACCTAGATGTTGATTATGTGTTGATTACTTGTCTATTCTTGTTTTGGATGAATGATTTATATGTTAGGCTTAAGAAAACTGGCAGATCTCCAAATGGTAACATGCTTGAACGTCTTAAGAAACATGAACCGAGGCGTACTAGGTCTTTATTGGTTGTATTTAATGCATGAGCCACTGTTTACAATCCCTATAGTTGTGCTGGGTCATGGTGTAGGAGGAGATAAGAGCTCATAGAGTTGGGGATTTATGTATGCCACCCCACGAATGGTATTAAGGAATACAATCCGTCATCCATACAAGTGTAACAAGTAATTAACATGTAAAAGATATCTAGGGAGTAGTGAAGTCTAAGTAAACACAATTTCTCCAATTACTGCTCACAACTTTAGTATAATTAGTTTATTTTCATTTTTATTATTTTATTTTGATTGCATCTTAGTTTTGGGTTAGTTGATTAGCAACTAATTCCGCCCACTCCTTCAAAACCCGAGATTTTACTTGCTTTCATAAAAATATAAAAATACAAAAATAATCATCCCTCACCTATAGAACTATTAATTAGGTTTTCTAATCCTAGCGACACTATTCCTAAGCTGAACGATCAATCCCCCGGTACTTGTCACTATACTATACTACAACGATCAGGTACACTGCCTGGTGGGGGTTGTAAGCTTCTCGAGATCCCTCGAGAGGTAAAGCAAGGTGCGATTCCCACGCATCAGTCTCCATATCCTCAAGGCAAAAACCACAGCACCTAGCTCCAAATCATGGGTGGTGTAGTTCTTCTCGTGCTTCTTGAGCTGTCGGGAAACATAAGCTATCACTTTCTCCTGTTGCATTAACACGGCTCCCAAACCTTTATGAGAAGCGTCACAATAGACGACAAAGTCCTCGTTACCTTCGGGTAACGCCAAGATAGGAGCACTACACAACATTTCCTTAAGTAACTGAAATGCTTCCTCTTCCTTATCTCCCCATTCATACTTAACACTCTTTTGAGTCAATTTGGTCAATGGTTTTGCTATCTTCGAAAAATCCCTCAATGAATCTTCGGTAATAACCGGCTAATCCCAAAAATTGACGAACTTCTGTTGGGGTCGTAGGTGCAGCCCAATCTTTAATTGCTTCAATCTTAGCAGGATCTACATGAACTCCTTGTCTGTCAATCACATGACCTAGAAATTGTACCGTCGGAATCCAAAATTCACATTTCGAAAACTTGGCATACAGTTTCTCCTTCCTGAGCAATTCTAAGATAAGTCTTAGATGCTCCTCATGCTCCTTTTCACTCTTCGAATAAATCAGAATGTCATCGATGAACACAATCACAAACTTATCTAAATAAGGCTTACACACCCGATTCATGAGATCCATGAATACCGCCGGTGCGTTAGTCAACCCAAACGGCATCACCTGAAACTCGTAATGCCCGTAACGGGTTCTAAAAGCCGTTTTCGGAATATCTTCCTCGCGAACTCGAAGCTGATGATATCCCGATCTCAAATCAATCTTTGAATACACACTCGATCCTTGAAGCTGATCGAACAAATCGTCGATCCTCGGTAACGGGTATCTATTCTTCACCGTTAACTTGTTCAACTCTCGATAATCAATACACATGCGAAACGATCCATCCTTCTTCTTCACAAATAAGACCGGGGCTCCCCAAGGCGAAGAACTTGGTCTTATGAATCCCTTTTTGGCTAACTCAGTTAATTGCTTCGACAACTCTTCCAGTTCGATAGGTGCAAGACGATAAGGCGCTCGTGCTACAGGTGCATCACCAGGTATCAACTCAATCTGAAGTTCCACTTGTCTAGTAGGCGGGATTCCCGGAAAATCATCGGGAAACACATCCGAAAAATCACGAACTATAGATACATCTCCAATGCACCTTTCCTTCTTCTCCTTCTCTCCTTTCTCAGAAATTTGAGCTAAGAAAAGGTAACTTCCTTTTTCCATTAGCTTCGGCAACTTAGTACAGGATATGACCGCTAATCTAGATGGGCCTCTCAAATCCTTTCTATCTCCTGGTATGTTCAGAATCTCCCTGCCGTAAGGCACACGCATGATCTTCTCATCGCAAATTAGATGGGCACGATACTTCGACAACCAATCCATACCAATAATAACATCAAAACTTCCTAACGTGACGGGTAGAAGATCTATGTTGAAAGGACGATTCAGGAAGTTTAACGTACAACCGCGAATGATAGTCCTAATCCTCTCTATGTTCCCGTTAGCTAACTCTACATCATAACCAGTTCCTAAGGCCATCGGGGGTTTCTCTAGTAAGGGTGCAAACTTAGTGTACACAAAACTCTTATCGGCACCAGTATCAAATAGTATGGAAGCATAACGATTGTTGAGAAGGAATGTACCAGTAACGACGTTCGGATCTTCTCCTCTCTCGTTCCCAAGTGCATACACTCTCCCATGAGCAGCTCCAGCTTCCACACGTTGCTCCCCATTATCTTGTCGTCCACGGTTTCCTCCAGCTCCACGATTTCCATTATTGTACCCATTACCACCCGATCCTTGATTTCCTCGGTTCCACGATTCCCTACACTCATTCCTATAATGTCCCTTCTTTCCACATCCATAGCAAGTAACATTAGCCTTGTTCATAGTTTCAGGAGTAGCTTGAACCATAGCAAGTGGTCGAGCTCTACAATCCTTAGCTATGTGTCCCATCTTAGAGCAATTCTTGCACATCACAGTACATCGACCAGAATGATGCTTGTAACATCGGTTACACTTGGGTGCATCTCCATTGTAGTTCTTCTTGTCTCCATCTCCCATAGCATAAGCTCTAGTAGTTGTTTGTCGCTTGTTTCGATGATCATTATCTTTAGAGTGATCATCCCTCTTTCTCTTTCCATTCTTGTCTTTCTCAGCTTCTTCCAATGCCAAAGAGTCCATCAATTGTTGAGCGATAGTGATAGTCTCATGAATGTTTGCAGGCTTAGCAGAAATCACATCGTTCCTTGTAGCTACCGGCAACCCATCGGTATACCTCTCAATCCTTTGAGTCTCAGTCCTAACCATATCGGGACAAAGTAAGGCTAACTCTCGATAACGGCGATTGTAAGTTGCCATATCGGTACCTTTCACCTTATGGTTCCAGAACTCAATCTCCAACTTCTGAATCTCATTCCTTGGGCAGTAAGTCTGAATCAGCAAAGACTTAAATTGCTCCCAAGTCATAGCATAAGCCACATCACTCCCAACTGAGTTACGATAATTGTTCCACCAAGTTAAAGCTTCATCCTTGAAAGTAAAAGAAGCAAACTTTACCTTCGTATTCTCCGCACAACCACTGACATTAAACACTGACTCAGTCTTCTCTATCCACCTGACCAAGTAGACCACTCCTTCAGTTCCACCAAACTCAACGGGTCCACAAATCTTAAACTCCTTGTAGTTACATCCATTAGCACGAACAGGTGGAAATGTTCCAGCAGAATTGTTGGAATGATTCGACTCAGCTAGTAACTCAGCAACTCGTTGCTCCACAAGTTGATTGATCATTGTTTGATCCACAGTAGGTGCATTAAGTGGAACATGATCATTGTCTCCCTGAACATAAACATTTTGATTCCTGTTGTTGCGGTTAGTAGTGTCCAGGTTGTCAGGAGTAGGGGTCTCAATATTTCGAGTAGGACGGCGTCCTTGACGACCAGGGGTAGTCGTTGCAGGACCAGTTCTGGTAGCTCTAACAGGGTTTCGTCGTGGGGCCATTGATCTGAAACATCATACAAGTTCGTGAGTCTCTGATAGAACTTATCATATGCTCAACAAGAATTAAATCAACGAAGCCAAGTCATGGAAAGAATATCAACAATACACCACAAGACATCAATAAGGCGAATGGGAACTCAATTTCCATAATATCCAAAAACCACATAATACCATATAATAATAAGCATCAACCATACAATAAAGATCCAACATCGTTCCAACTACCGATAACACAAAAGATAATAATCGTTCCAACAAGACGGGAAATCAACTGAAAATACATCAAAATGGGATAACTAGCTTTTCCAACCGAACACTCCTCGGTTAGGAAAGCAACAAGATAACATAGCTCAACATCTAGCCACGCTGCTGGCAGAGGCTCCTCAACTCCTGCCTCAAGCCATCAAGATCTCTCCATAATGATCCTAACTCCACACTATGTGTGTCGCTGTCTCTCTTGAGGTCAGCCACCTCCTTTTCCAGCTCGGCATTCCTTTGCCATAACTTACGGTCGGCCTATCGAGCTGTAATAAAACCTCGTTGTAAACTCTCAATCTGCTCGTGAACCTCCATCAAAACTCTCCTGATCTCAGTCGACCTGCCCTCAACTACAGTCATATCAACTCTCAAATCTGCTATAAACTCTCCTATAACCCTCTCAAGTTGATCAGATAATCGCGAGATCTTCTCGCCCTAGGCAGTAATATGAGCCCACAACTTGCCACTCTCACCTAACTCTGCCCGCTCAGCAGAAACCTCAGATGACACATCCGACGCCACTGGACTACCAGGTGGTGAATCAAACAGAAATGGATGCTCAGGTGAAACAGGCTCAATCGGATGTATAGGTGAATCAGGCTCCTCAGCCTGAGCTGGCGGCACTAACAAATCATCATCATCAGGCATCTCCTCCTCCTGAGGGTCATCCTCCTCCTCAGGGTCATCATCATCACCCTGCTCAGCCTCCTGAGGGTCATCAGCCTCATCCTCACCCTCGTACTCCTCCTCCTCCTCATTGGAAGAGTACGTCATCAATCGTCGTCTCCTTACAGGTGAACCATGTGGTGAAGGGGTAGGTGATCTAGGACGACGACGCAATGATGCAGGTGGCGCCTCTGACAGAAGAGAGTGAGCATCTATCTGTAAAGGTGGTGAAGTAGGGCGTACCGACATACGTGCCGTAGCTCGGTGGGCAAAACGTGGAGCCACACGAGCCAAAGCCTGATGAAGTGTAAGCTGCCTCGATGTACCAGGGAGCCCTAGAGAAGATGAGGGTCCCTGCGTAGATGCAGCAGGTGGTGCTGAAGTAGAACCTGTCGGTGTCACAGTAACTGAATGCATGGCAACCTGGTAAGGGTCATCAGGAGCCATCGTGAACTGTGCTGGAAATACCGGTGCAGTAAGAATATCCTCAACAACGTCGGGCATACGGGAGGCCATAGTCTGTGACAACGGCGTAGGGTAGGTGTAAGTGTTTCAAAACAACTAAACCGCGAACTCAAAATACCATATCAACATCATCATATAATCCCAAATCATATATAATCAAGAAAGATTTAAAATACCGCATTTCTAAAATCATTCGTAAAACAATTAAGCCATATAATTCCTCAAACGCATATAATTCCTCAAAACGCCATCATATCACTACATCAATAAACCTCAAAACCTCAAATCATCTCAAGAATCCCAAATCTAATAATCATCTCAATAATCTCATAATACCTCAATAATAACAATGATGCTTCGGCTTGGCGGGCTGGCGGGCAATGGTCGAGGATCGTTTTCCATCAAAATCGGTTATAGTTTAGGTGTCTATTTACCTAGTTCTCTATAACCTTGGCTCTGATACCAATCTGTAACACCTCCAAAATTTGATACAGTGGAAGACTCACAAGCTTTCGGGGTGCTACGGGGATTGGTATCCATTCAAAGTCATGAAAGAACGAGATAAAGTAAACATAAGAAAAACACAACCAAAACGGGTTTTAAAGTTTACATTCATCCCAAGAATTATCCAAAGTAAGGCCCAAAAGAAATAAATATAGGTCCACAATAGTTATCAGAGTTTTAGAAATATAGATCCATAACCGGTGCCATTGCCAAGCCTCCAATCCCAAGCATCCATAGAGCATCACTTAATTACCTGAGAAAACGCGCTAAAAGTCAGCTTTCGCTGGTGAGATCATAGGTTTAAATTCATAATTCGATATAGTGGACATATACGCAAAACGCTTGCTAGCTAGACTAGGCCTCGATCATCCAACCAAAATATCCAACCAAGATAATCCAACCAAATCAAATCATCCCTATAGGTGCACGCTATAGCTCAAATCAATCAAATCAATAGCTTACCTAGCTCAAGTCTAGACCTCGCTCTATAACCAATCTAATAGCTTACCTAGTTCGGGACTAGGCCTCACTCAACAGCCAAATAAATAGCTTACCTAGTTCGGGACTAGGCCTCGCTTAATCCTACCTAGTTCTATAAGCATAGCAAGTTTTGAAATAAATAAATAAAGCGATAATAGTCCACATAAAACATTTGCACGTTTCTCACCCCAAGTATTGAAAACAAAGTTCAAGAGTAAAAGTGGGGCTATGACTCACCTCAAGTCCAGAAAATCCTCAAAAGAAATCGATAGAAGAAAGACGTAAGCAAACTCAAGCAACTCACGTAACGGCAACTACAGACTCGGCACTTCCTAACAATATCAAACTCGTTCAGAAATCATTTCCTCAAAAATCAAATATTCCCATTCCCGAACGTATTCCGTTTTACTTTCCAAAAATATCCATTTCTCGAATTAACTTTATATTAATTTGGAATTCGACGTTTGGTATCCATAAGGGTGAAGGGTCGACACAACTCAAACCAACAAGTCACAACAACGGAAATAATAAACCAACTACAGGTCTAATATTAGCCCAACATATTATTTAGATAATCATCGAAGCTTATCAAATCCGTCGATTTGGTAATCTCCCATATTTATTTACGTAATATATCGTTCCAAAATTATACCCAACCTAAAACACATAACACAAAGAATTCTATTTGGTATATATCGTAGTCCTATAAATTCCCTATATATATCGTCGAATCGGCCAAATTACACGAGATACATAGTAATTTATTACCTTAAAACATATACCACACCCTATGGGCGTCGTGGGATACGATGCCCATTAATATACTCATTTTATATAATCAAATAACTCGATCTAATCCGTCGATTAAATAAGTCACTTGCTATAGAAAATGTTTATATTAATCGTCATATATCCGTGACAACACAAAAGTCACAATATAAAGCCCACTTGGACTTTAAATAACCACAATTCGTATAACTCGATAAGTTTCTAAATTTATAAAAATCACGCTTTTAATTATTATTTACCCGACTTATTATTTTGCCATTATTTATAGTTATTATTTATAACAATAGTCCGACATTTATTACACTATTAGCATAGTATAATAACTATCGTTATATTATTATAACGTTTACTCGTGATCGTTTTATTATTAATATACGCATATATATATATATATATATATATATATATATATATATATATATATATATATATATATATATATATATATATATATACACACACGTTTATCATGTCTATATACGTATATAAACGATTGTATTCTCAATAATAGTATTACGAGTAGTATTTTTAATATTGACTTTTAAATATTTATAGAGTCATAGAATTTGGTCATATGTCCGAGTCATGACTCTCGGCTCATAGTCCAAGTCCAAATATAAGAATCAAGTCAAAATAAATATATCATCTCCGTCCAATCAATCCCATATCCACGTGCTACAACATGAGGGTCCGACTACGACACCCAACTAACCTATCTCCGTCATCTAATGACCGTCTCACAATCGGTCCCCAATTCCACACTCGACAACACATCTCCAAAATATCTCGTAACCCAAATATGCTACTCAAGTCCAAAATAATAAATCCAATAAGCACCATGGTCAAAACATCACAACCACGACAATAACAATAATAATAATCCGACAAGTAACAATATATCCGAAAACCAAATAAGTTACGGGTTGAGTTACCAAGTCAACCCGGGTCAATATAAGCCCGAAACAAGATACGGGAGTCTCACCCGAGACCAATAGGTCTCGGCTAGCTCCCTTGAGCCACACCGAACCAACAGCCCACCATGGAGGTGTCGGCCGAGAACCAAACGACCACAATGGTCATCCAAACATAACCATGAACAACCGAACATCACAAATCGAGAACCAAAGATCAAATATACATCGAATGGTCAAAATAATCACAACAATCACCCAAACCGAGAGCATTAGCTCTCGGTCGAGTCTCAACCCATCGGGAAAACACAAACCTGGATACCAAACCTTCATTTAAACCATTTTTATCAAAAACCCACTTGAATCTTGCCTTATTATCCATAAAACCCGAAAGAAAAATAAAATTCGTGACCCTAGGTCACGGTTCGAACCAAAACACGAGTTAAAAATCGTCCTACCTTCAAACTTCAAGACCAAATCAAATGGAACTTCAAAAATACGAAAAGTGGTGATGAATACGTGTGGATTTTAATTCGAAATAGGTGTTATAGTAGTCCAAATCGCGCGTGGTTTGCACCAAAAGATAGGTCGGAAGAAGATGGTTAAGATGGTGGTGTTAGATTTAATGAGAGGGTGGCGGTGGTGGTTCGATTTCGGTGATTAAGGGGCGGCGGTGATGGTTGTGTTTTGAAGAGAGAGAGAGTGAATATTGTGATGAGGGTGTTGTGTGTGGGTTGTGTCACAGGGACGATTTCATGTAATTAACTCTTTTAAAAAAAAAATCTTTTATTAATAATAATAGTATGAAGTGGGTAGGGTTAGTTAAGTAGCCCGGTGTAAATACACGGACCAAACCCGAAACCTTAAATAACCAAACAACTTTCTCAAACCGAACCCGTACCAAAAATAATAATATCCGAACCAATATTAAAATATAATTAAAATTGTTAGGTTAACCTAGTGCCGGAGTCAATGTAGTGCCAAAGTAACAATCTCAAAATAAATCATCACGAACGAATCGAACCAAACCATAAATAAATAATAAATCCTCATAAACAACGTACGATCAAAAATACATTCCAACGTTCATAAAACATCTCGTCCAATAAACTTTTCAAAAATTCCAAAATTATAAATTTTTAATGTAATGCGGGTTTTAAAAACGGCTCCCTATTTTGCCAGTTGTCACAGTATTTGATGATCATTTTGATGATGCATCGATTTTAAAATTCAAAATGATCCACATGGCAGATGTATAGGCCTACATACATCCCCTTTATATTCTTTCCAAAATCAATTAGAACTTAAAGTCCTTACTTAATATGGTGGTGATATATGAACAATTAACTTCCATTCATTTGAGAACAATCAAATCTATCATTGAAGAAATTTATGGTTCTTCTACAAATTTCGCATCATCATTGACCCGGGATGGTCTAACCGGTCATGCCACTCAATAAAATAATCTTGGCTCATAAACTCTAGTTTATGACCACACGTGTTTAGATTGCACTTTCTATGTAAACATCAAATAATATGGAGATTTTAATACAACATCACATTTCTCCAATCAAAATCTTATAAGCTCTTTTAGGGCTTTCACATAGTTTAATATAATATTACATTACCTTATAGCATTATCAAATAATAAATCATGATTTATACCATTTAAATATGCCATTCATCAATTAATCAAGTACTCCATATCTCACAAGCAAATAAAAGCACATCATACAATAAATCAAAACATACACTCTTAATGGCACAATTTGAGTTAACTAAGTCATCATATTCTCATAGTTAGATATTTTCATTTGCTCTTATAAGACATTGTTACATCAAAATAATCAATCTCAACCACAATTTTTAAGTTGTAACCAACCTTAATAGAGCACATATCTCATGCAGATTCATACACTCAAAATATATCATCAAGAAGCAATAACATTACCAAGGCCGATTTTAAAAATAACAACCGACGGCGGACTTACTTATAACAAATTTTAAGAATTATCTTAACATTCTGTGTTTTGTATTCGCTTTTGTTCCACTAGATGCATTGATATAAATTAAGCTCACAAATTATATAATCAGATAAAGTTTAAAGTCTATATGCACATATACGGGAGCTTAGGTTATCCAATTCAGACCAAGACAAAAAAATACAACAAATCAATTCACAAGCAAAACACTTAGAAGTCATAAAGTAAAAACCTTAAAAGTCATGAAGATGCCAAAGTTTTACAATCAAAACACTTAAACAAGATTCAATTAAAACTTGAACGATATTAAGGCCAAACCAAAAGCAACAAGACACACAGTTGCACATTCATATATTTAACAATTATACATGACATCATATCACACTATTATTTCACAAAAACAATTATAACTGCCTTCTATTGATTTCATCAACAACGTCAGAGTACTTATTACTATCATAGTTTAACATATTAATTATTTGCATCAGTTACATTATATTAACAAGCTAATAACATACTCAACATTCATAACGCATGGCAAACTATGACATAGCACATCAATACGAGGTTCATAGTACAAGAATATAACATGTTTTATTAAGTCATGAACCAATATACAATCCGTTAAGTATTAGACTATAGTGAACCATGCAAATAATTGAACATAAACATTTTCCATATCACAGAATCCTATCGTATATCAAATTGTTTCAATAAGTAACTTTGGAAACAAAAAAAAAAAAAAAAAAAACACTAAATAAATTACGAAGATAGTGAAGTTTCGAAATTTATTGTTTAGAAGTCTATCAAATTGAAAAAAAAATACACTAAAGGCAAACAAGAAAAATTTTCTGCTGTGAAAAACATAGCAAAAAAAAAAAAAAAAAAAAAAAAAAAAAAAAAAAAAAAAAAAACCGATACATACAAATTAAACCATGCCATAACAACTAATAGCATGCACATCATAATGAGGCACATAACAAGCTTAAGTATCTAAAAGAAACAACGTCATGCAAGGAGCATAAAACATATACTATTAATTATGTACAACTAACACTTACTAAAACAAAACCATTAAAGCAAGTTTAAATTAGTTAAGTGTTATAAACTAGATTGACAATTATAAGTAAAATAACTCACAACTGGTAGCACATCCGACAAAAGTTAACAGATGTTATATAACTAAAAATTGTCATTAGTCTCGGTAATATAACATGGCAAAATTCATATTCACTTATATACAAATCAAATAATCATTGTCTAAAGAACCAGTAACAAGAATCATCTCAGTTATAATAACTATACGAATAAAATTACAAATTAGTTATATGCAAGAAAAACAATATGATCTAGTGTAAGCCTTTTGGATATAGCAATTAAAATATCAATTCGGTTGTAACAAAGCACATATATGATTTTGAACTATGTATACACTTTTAAGGTTCAATAGCACCTTCGAACAGGTGTCATGTTCTAAGTTCATAAGATCTATAAATAAAACACGTACTAGAAAAAACCGTAACTGATATATCGCATAGCAAGCGGTGAAAAACGAGAGAAAAGAAAAACGAACATAAAAGTTTAGAGTGTGCTGATAACGTGTTGTAAACATAAGATTGAGGGAATGAAAAGTATTCGTCAATTGATCATTAACTATGAGATTTACAAGGAGTATATATAGACAAACATTAGGGCAAAACCAGGGCCGGTCATGAGTTTTCGGATGCCCTGGGCGAGATGATAAAATAATGCCCCTACTATATGCTACTAGGCGATTACCCTCGCAATTAACCTTGCATAGCTACAACAATGTATAGTTTTTAACACAATCTGATTGTGTCAAAAAAAATTTGTGTGGTTTTAGTTGTATAACGATTTGTGAAGGTGGTGTAAAACAAGTGGAAAATTAATGAAGTAAATGAAAGTGTAAAACAAATAAAGGCATACTATCAGTCTAACATCTTATTTTGAAAGTTTTTAAACACAAAACATTTTCTCGTTATATAGGAGTCATGACGATAAAGATTGATATAGAGATAAACAAACAACCCATATTTCTCATAGATTTAGCCTATAAAAAACCTCAAATGTTAAAAAAAAAAATAATAAATAAAAAATAGTTACAACTAAATTTATTTTTACGTTATACATTGATTCAGTTGCCCTAAAACGCAAAAACTTACCTAAAAAAGATTCATGTCAAGCTTCAATATATTGAAAGTGATTTAAACTAAAAAAAAACGACAATTGATATTAATAGTTTTTGTATATTTCTTAGCTAAATAGCTTATTTTATTTGTTATAAAGTTGAGAAAATAATTAAAAATTTTATATTTGTTATCATCCAAAGTGAAAGACATTATTAAATCAATGCTCGAACTTTTAAAGTAGCTTAAAAAATATAGATTACAAAAAAGGAAGTGATACTTACACCACATTTTTTTATGCACACACCACAATTATGCATATAGCATGTTGTAACATGTGCATTAATAATGTAACATTGTGGTGTGTGCATCAAAAAAAGTGATGTAAGTATCACTTCCCTTACAAAAATCTTTTATATAATAAAGGAATTACATCATTTCGGAGTTTTTTTGACAAAACAATCCTATGAGAAAAAAAAATTGGACCAATAGGAAAGCTCGATTTTGACACATAGGCGAAATCAAACAATATGATTGGCCAATAAAAAGTCAAAATTGAATTGGTTTTGGTCAAACTTTAAAAAATTTGGTGGATAATTTAATTGCGAAAAAAAACACATGAAAATATAGGTGTCAAATTTATGAAAATAAAAACTTAAAAAAAGAGGAGTTAATTAATAAAACATTAGTGGTTGAATTTTAAATATACTATCTGGAGTTAAGTGTAAAATTAAAAATCTCCATGTTTTTTAATAACTTTAGATAATAAACAAATAACCCCTTACACTTTATACCCCCTACACTTTATAATATAAACTTTGTTTACAATTACTTGAGTATTAGTATATTAAAGTTACAAAATTTTATAAATATACGAATTAGGTTTAATATAAGTTAAATATTTTTAAAATAAATATTAGTTTTAAACTTTCATCTATTAAAATATTTTTTTTACTATGTCAGTAAATAAAAACTCATGTTATCCTATTTAAAAGTTTAATATATGCGTACATAGATTTGAATATTAAATACGATTAAATTATTATTAACGGTAATATAAATATTAACGACTCATGTAATTGTTATTTAAAGTTTATATATGGATATTCTGAAAACATTTTTAAAAAACTTTACGGAGTATATTTTAACTTTATTAGCTCATTATGTGCTACTAAACTCGCATATTTCATACAACATGATACCAATTGTTAAAAGTTAAACAACAACGACAACGCTCGTGCTACTAAACTCGCACATTTGGTATAACATGATATCAAATATACGCGATTGTACTTATAACAACGACTCATATAATTATTATTTAAAGTTTATATACGGATATCCGGAAAAACATTTTTAAAAAACTTTACGGAACATTAGATTATTAAGTGGGTAAAATCTAACTTAGGCTGCTAATTTATAGGTTAAGATTTGATATTAATGACTTAAAGTAGCTGTGAGCTTAATAAGACTATTGTTAGATTTCAGAACACATCTTTTTTAAATTTAAGATTTTGAATTTAAATTAAGCTGAACTGAATTTGGTGCATCATATATATGTGAATTGATGTTTGATGATAAATTTGAAAACCCTAATTTATTGTTGGAGTAAATTTAGAATTTTGGATTTTAATTAATGTGTTTTACTGATCATTTTGATACTTTAATAATATTTGAGAAGCCATAACTAATTGGCATCGAATAAGACACTAAATGTTGATATAAGTTGTGGATTTATAAACAAAATGTTCGAATTTCTAAAGTCAAAATTATTGATCACATTTGATTTAATTCTTTGTTTAAATCTTGAATATTTATTAAGTTCTAAGTTTGATCGGGTTATGGAGATTGGATTGTTTTAATGTTTTTTTTTTTTTTTTTTTTTTTTTTTTTTTTTTTTTTTTTTAATGATAATTCATCTATTTTGAGGTCATTTGTAAAAGGGTGAGTTTTAATATTTTATTAAAGATCCTTACGTTAATTTTCGACTTTATATAGAATGGTAGTAAATGATGAGTTAAATGCAGGTTTTAACTTGGAATACTGATGTGTGGGCTATGGGACTGGAGCTACATCTTTGTACGGTTATACGAATCACATCCTTCTTCCTAATGGAGAGGCATTTGGGAAAGGCACCAGAACACGTGAAACGACATTCAACATCGAGCAAAATAAGTTTAAATGATCTATGTTATATTGCTAAACGTGTAAAACGAGAATCATATATTGCAATATCTAACAAATAGGGCTTGGAATTTAATTTTTTTGTGTTTTTTTATCGATAGAGGCTGTCATTGCAAAATGATGGTTACGTTGGGATAAGTCGAAAGATGTTCCGCCAAAGGTACTTCTACAAAAGAATAGATAAAGCCTTACATTTTACTTGAAGTTGCATTCTCGATGTATCTTAAGTGAAGTGTGAAGTGTGAAGTTCAATATAGTTTGTAAAATTAAATTTAATTTCAAGAGGTGTTATTAGTGAGTTTTTTGGAAGTATAATTAAATTTATTACAATTTTCAAAATTTTAACATCTACACTGTAAACATAAGTTAGATTTATTAGGTCTATTCTGATATGGTCTAAAAAGTTGTACAAGTCAATACTGAATCGAGCATAATTTTTTATGTAAATATTTGTAAATGACAGTTTAACTTTCCCGACCTGTTTCATAGTGGTCAACTTTATTGGTGATATTGCTACACTTTCAACTTACAATAGCTCAACATATTATACAGGCGTGATATAATAGTCCACAATATAACCAACAACATAATATAGTATTACCAAAAGCTTCACTATCTATTTTTGTTTAAGAAATTAAAATAGAAACTCAATTTATGGGTGGTGATTAACAAAATGGCAGCAAGGCAATTTATACAAATCACCATTGGCGAATAAGACCTTATCACTCTATGTCACGAGTCATCAACACTCCCCTCCTATTCATTTCAGTAAAAAAACTTATTTCTAAAACTATTAGTTATACAAGAACTCAAACATAACAACTTTAACAGACTAACAAATAATTGACAGAGAGATCATCAAATTGACCGCACGACTTTTAAAAAGTTACAATCAAATAATATGTACATTTTGTAATGGTATCATCAAAATGCAAATTGTGTTATGCTATTTGTTTACATCAATAAAAACAACTAACATGTAAAAAAAAAAAAAATGAATATACGAGGGTGAAAATAGAAGATTCATAAGCAATGGATCGTAATAATTTTATATCAAGTCTTTAGATGCCTCATTGATATACATTATTTAAAAAAAGGAAAAAAAAAAAAAAAAACGGACAACAACATCTAAAGTAAATATGATCCATCTAAAAGTTCCATGTGTTATACTAGATGAATAAATGTAAAGTTCAATACATTTTAAGACAATATATTTGGTATTAAATACATGATAAAAGTTTTATATCAAAACCCCGTGCGTACACGGGTATTATAACTAGTATTTAAGAGAGAGGAATACAAGAGCAAATATACGCTAGAAGCCAATAAGGGGGTTATAAACGTGTAAACTTAGTTAAAAGTTGAAGGTGTTCTATGAAAATTGATCAATAAATGCACAACTGCACACATGTGCCCACAAAATTTGCACCAATGATACTCTTTCTTCCTCACAGTTTACAAGGTCCGGCATCCATGTCTAGCAGCACCATGACTCAACTTTTTAATCTTTATTTCTTCTTTTTTTTTCTTAATTTAACGAGAGACACAAAGAAGCTATAATAGTAATATCTTCAACAACTTATATCTAAATATGAAACCGATTCAAAAGACTAAAAACTTGATGCCCCCTATTTTCTTGATGCCCTAGGCCGTCGCCCACGCTGCCCATAGCCAGGGCCGGGCCTGGGCAAAACCCTAATAACTAACATGAGTCGTGGGCCTATTATGGGTTATATGGACATCCACTAATAATTATCCATAACAAAAAGTACTTTATGCGACATATTGCCATCGTAGAAAGTTACCCGTGGACTTTTCACTTTCAAAGGAAAAAATAAATTGAAAAAGAAAATATATATGCTTCTAAAAGTACCAGTCAAGAAATGTTGGATACAAATCGACGTATTGCCGTCGTCGCTAAAAGTACCAGTAAAAAAAGTAACCTTTTTTGTTGTTTAGTTAACTTTTGGCGACGACACACGTAGTCACCTGAAGTCCAGATTTGTTAATCATTCCTATAAAAGTTGTAGTTCTACAGCAGAATTGACGTATATCTATTTATGGTCAATGACGTGACAAAATAATTTATTTGATAAGCAAATGTTAAAGAGCATTACTATGAAAATTTATATACAGATTTACATCAAACGGAACTAAAAAAATAAATGATAACACATAATTAATGAATTATCTGATTATGATACTTCTATAAGAATTTTAACATCAAAATTGACGAGCTCGTTTTATGCCTTTTTTTCTATTTACACAGCAGGATGTGTACAAAGCACATAGTTTCACAGTTGATCACACATTCTGGATCATTTTGATCAAAGCTTTTACTGGAACTGATTTGAAAACAAAAATATAATTTTTTTTTACAAAGGGACATTAATTTCTCAAAAGGGACATTAATTTCTCAAGTAAAACAATCTTTGTGGAATAATATGACACCACCTAAAATTTAATTTCTGAGAATTGGAATTTAATTAATGAGAAAAGGGTAGCTCAAGTATAAATAGAGACATACGAACCTTCACTTTATAGAAAAAAAACATGCATAAGCAAGCAATGGCTTCTTCAAACTTCTTACTTTTATCTCTAGCTCTACTACTCATTGCTCTCTCATTTGTAACAAACTTTACTTCTGCTTCTTTAGAGGAAGCAGATGCTCTTCAAAAATGGAAAGCAACCCTTAAAATCCCAAACAACTCCCAAATTGTATCTTCTTGGACACCACTTCCAACGAATACTAGTGCATCCGCTCCGTGCTCTTCTTGGTTTGGAATTGCTTGCAATGCTGATGGGAACATTAACAAATTGCACCTCTCGACGTCTGGGTTAAAAGGTACGCTTCACCGGTTCCCGTTCTCTATTCTAGGCAATCTTACCCATTTTGAGCTTAGTGTAAACAGCTTCTTTGGTCCCATCCCACCAGAAATCGGACTCCTGTCCAAACTTGTCTATCTTAATTTTTCAACCAATCAGTTTTCTGGTGTAATTCCACCTATCATTGGTAAACTAAGCCAGTTGACCGTTTTGCAACTTTTTGGAAACAATTTTACTGGTTCAATTCCACAAGAAATAGGGAATGTGAAGTCTCTCACTAAATTAGATTTGTTTGAAAATCAACTCTCTGGACCCATTCCATTTGAATTAGGGAATTTGAAGTCTCTAACCGATTTAGATTTGAGTGAAAATCAACTCAATGGTTCAATTCCTTCATCGTTGGGTGATTTGAAGTCTTTGAATATCCTTTATTTGTGGGCAAATCAACTCTCTGGACCCATTCCATTTGAATTAGGGAATTTGAAGTCTCTAACTGATTTACAATTGGGTTATAATCAACTCTCTGGTTCAATTCCTTCATCGTTGTGTGATTTGAAGTCTTTGAATATCCTTCGTTTGTTCACAAATCAACTCTCTGGACCCATTCCAATTGAGTTAGGGAATTTGAAGTCTCTAACTGATTTAGAATTGAGCGAAAATCAACTCAATGGTTCAATCCCTTCATCGTTGGGTGATTTGAAGTCCTTGAATATCCTTCATTTGTTCACAAATCAACTCTCTGGACCCATTCCAATTGAATTAGGGAATTTGAAGTCTCTAACTGATTTAGAATTGAGCGAAAATCAACTCAATGGTTCAATCCCTTCATCGTTGGGTGATTTGAAGTCTTTGAATATCCTTTATCTGCACACAAATCAACTCTCTGGACCCATTCCAATTGAATTATGGAATTTGAATCTCACTAATTTAAGTTTGGGTAGAAATCAACTATCTGGGCCCATTCCTACTGAATTAGGGAATATGAAGTCTCTCACTGAATTATATTTGGGGAAAAATCAACTCCATGGTTCAATTCCTTCATCGATAAAAAACCTGAGAAGCCTTCAGGATCTGTCCATCAGTGACAACAAGTTATCTGGTCCTATACCACAAGGAATCGGAAGTCTACAATTGTTTCAGCTATTTCTGTACAGAAATCAGTTGTCTGGCCAAATTCCAAAGGATTTTGGGGAGAAAAAAAGTTTGTTAGATTTAGACTTGAGTGATAACGAACTTTCAGGTGTTATACCTCATGAGCTTGGATCACTACATGGTCTCCTTACTCTTGACCTATCCAATAATAGGTTAAACGGGTCATTACAAAGATATATTGGTGAGTGGGTACAAATCAATCACATATATCTTAGTAATAACAAGCTCACAGGAAAGATCCCATCAGAGATCGGTAAATTAAGGCAACTCAATGTTCTTGATTTATCTTGGAATTCACTCACACAAGAGATACCATCGGAAATTGGAAATATAGAAAGTCTGGTAATGATGAATCTTTCTCACAATAAGCTATCTGGTTCTATTCCTAACGGTTTCAGTAAATTGCCAAGAGGGATTGATATTGACCTTTCTTACAATGAGCTCACTGGTCCCATTCCCCCTTGTGCTGTCTTTCTAAATGTGTCTGGAGAAGCATTTCAAGGAAATGATGGTCTGTGTGGAAATGTTACAGGTTTGAAACTTTGTGAAAGTCAAACTAATCATTTTCTTCATAAGTTCATCCTTGTAACTGTTGTCCCACTTTTGGCGGCTCTTTTACTTGGTTTATTCATGTGTGGACTCATTGCTTGTCGACGTAGAAAGAGAACTTCTCCAAAGAACCCATCAGGCGAAGAAGGTGGCAAAATTTTCTCAATAACAAGTTTTGATGGACAGGCGATGTATGATGAAATCATCAAGGCGACACATGATTTTGATGATGCATATTGTATTGGGATTGGAGGATATGGTACTGTGTATAAAGCTGTGTTACAACCCAACAATTTAGTAGCTGTCAAGAAACTTCATTCATCATCTGAGAGTGACGATCAAGTAGGCTTCCTAAATGAGGTACGAGCATTAACAAACATAAAGCACAGAAACATAGTTAAACTATATGGATATTGCTTCCATGCTCGTCACTCATTTTTGATATACGAATATCTTGAGAAGGGAAGTCTAAAATCAATCTTAAGTAGCGATATCACAGCAAAGGAAATGGATTGGCTGAAAAGGGTAAGAATTGTTAGGGCTGTAGCGAATGGTTTGGCTTATATGCACCATGATTGCACACCACCTATAATTCATAGAGACATTTCTGCAGCTAATATCCTTCTGGATTCTGATTATGAGGCACATATCTCGGATTTTGGAACAGCGAAGCTTCTAAAGCTGGATTCATCCAATTGGACTGCGGTTGTAGGCACGTATGGCTATATTGCGCCAGGTAACTACCATATATTTTAAAGTTATATATACCATACATACTTATTCTCAAGCTAGTTATATAACAACTTATTTTGGATTCTCCTGCTTCCTTCAATTTAGAGCTTGCTTATACGATGGTGGCGACAGAGAAATGCGATGTGTATAGTTTTGGAGTTGTTGCACTAGAAGTGATTATGGGAAAGCATCCTGGAGAACTTATATCATGTCTACCAACATTGTCGACTGATGATCTATTGCTAGCCAATGTAGGAGATAGACGGATTCCGCGACCATCACCTCTAGTTGAGAAACTAGCTCATTTAATTTTGAATGTCACACGGGCATGTTTGAACGACAACCCACGGGAAAGGCCAACAATGCGCCAAGTCAAAGATTTATTGTCAGTGGATGATCGGCTTTGGATGAAGATGCGTGTATCGGTAACTTAATGCTTGATCGATTTTGTATGATGTCTAGTCATAAGTCGTAAAGTTTAAGGAACTTTTTATGTTTTTTTCTTAATATGGAAATAATTTATATTAATGAAGATTGCTACCTTTCTATAATAATAGGTGTTAGATTTATCACCTTTTGTAGACACACTAATATTGTAATTGGAATTAAATGATACTCCTTCCATCCTAAAAAGAGAGTCCACAAACAAAAAATGTATAAATTATAATATTTGTAATTAATAGTAGTTTTGATTGATAAAAATTCATTTTTACCCTCATAGTTTATATACAAATAAAAAGTGAGTAATTAATGCAAGTTTTGATTAGAAGAGTAGAGTTGAAAAACTAGTTATAATTACTGTGCATATATAAAAACTGGACAGTTACTTTGGGACAAACATAAATAGTAAGGTGGACACTTTTTTTGAGACGGAGGGAGTATACATTAGGAAATTTGTATGCCAGTTAGAATTTATTACTAATAACAAGAAATTAACTAGAAGTCCGTTAATTTGTCGAAATAGATGGCATAGTAGATTGGAGAAGAAGAAATCTAACAAAAGAGAATTCCCTTTAGAGTGATAGAAAATTTTCCGTCGCTAATACATAAAAGTTTTGGAAGGTTAATGATTTCCCTTGATTTGTATAATCTCAACAGACCGTATATATTGTTTTAGAGGATAACTGGTTATAATGCCCGTGCACGCACGGGGTTTTTTCTATATTTCTTGATAATAGCTCAATTATATTGTTATTCATTTCAAACTTTGGATTTAGATAGAGGTTGAAATCTTAAACTTTTAATCTTGTATTTTTATATGTTAAATAACAAATAGTTTTTTTTTTTTTTTTTTTTTTTTTTTTTTTTTTTTTTTTTTTTTGCTATAATCATTGTTTATAATAAGCTTGATAATCTTAAACTTAGGTTATACCCACGTGGAAGGCTCGAAGCGGAAACTACAACACAATTGATCTCCCTCGCCGATGATGAAATTCTTCAAGTGTGAAATTGATCTTACTTGTGATGTAGAAGCACAACAGAGACTCTATCTTAATCTTTACCACTCTTAATGAAAAAGGAATATTCAAAAAAAGCAACTAACAATGTCGATAAGTTCCTAAATGTATAAATTCGTTAAACGCGATTAAACGCTCATTGACGTGGTCTCCTGCTGTGACAACTGGCAAATTAGGGAGCCGTTTTTAAAACCCGCATTACATTAAAAATTATAATTTTGGAATTTTTGAAAAGTTTATTGTGACGAGATGTTTTATGAACGTTGGAATGTGATTTTAATCGTACGTTATTTATGGAATTTGATTATTTAATTAATGGTTTGGTTTGGTTCATTCGTGATGGTTTATTTTTGAGATCATTATTTGGCACTACATTGACTCCGGCACTAGGAAAACCTAACAATTTTAATTATTTTACATGTTGGTTCGGATATTATATTTATGGAACGTATCTTGAAATTTTGATTATTGGAAACAAGTTTGGTTCGAGAATGTTGAGATATTTTAAAAAGGTTTTCGGGTTTGGTCATTTCGTGTATTTGACTAGCCAATTATCCTTTACCCCATTATTATTATTAATGTTACTAAGAAAGAAAGAAAGAAAATAAGGTTATGTTTGGCAACAACTTTTTTGAAGCGTTTAAGAGCGATAAGCGATAAGCGACAAGCGGTAAGCATTATCTTGCTTGTTTGGCAACACCTCAATAAGCGTCTTAAACATGATTAACCGCTCCAATCTTAAATGCTTCCTCGAGAAGCAGCAAGCAACAAGCGACAAGCGGTAAACATTTACTTGTTTAACACTTTATAATTACAGTTACAGCTACGTTACCAAACACGTTTTTACTGCTGCTTACTGCTACTGCTTACTGCTTGCTGCTTGTTGCTACTGCTACTGCTACGTGTCGCCAAACATAGCCTAAGTATGATAAAAAGAGGGACTACAAATCGTCCTTGTGTTTCCTGGTATTCACACAACACACAAACAAACCTCATCTTCTTCTTTATTATCTCTCTCTCTCCCCCTCATCTTAAAACCCTAGCCGCCGCCCTCTTATTCCGGCAGCCACCACCACACCGCCACTCCCACGACCACACCACCACCACCACCTTAACCCTCACCTTATTCTCCTTCTTTTGGTATGTACCACGCGCACCCAAACACCCCTAACACCTCGTTGGGTAAACCCCCGCCGCCGTACACACCATCACCACCATTAATATTACCTGATTTTTAAAGATTCACAAGTTTGGAAGCATAAAAAGGTAGGTAGCATCGGTTTGGTATCATGGGTGCCACGATGTGAATTTAAATCCGTGGAAACATGGATTAATTTAATGGGTTTTGATGAAATCTTGATTAAAAATGATGGGGAATCAATATTTTTGATATAGAAATGAGTTTGGTATCCGGGTTTGGTGTTTCCTTTGCAGGTCGAGATGAAACCGAGAGCTATGGCTCTCGGCTTGGTGTTATTTTGAGCCCATGTGGTTTTCTTTATGGTTTTAATCTCGTAGTCATGGTAGCGAGAGTAGTTGTTTACATGGAGTTTGGTTTTGGCTTGATTTTTGGTAACAATGGATGCTTGTTGTTACTCTTGTGTTGCCGCGACCCAAAGGGTTCGTATGGGCTGTTTTTGTGTGCTCGGATGAGCCTAAGCTGAGACTAAGGTGGTCTTAGGTTTGAGTCACCTTGACTCGTGGTGTAGCCGAGACCCAAGTGGGTCTCTCGGCACGGGTTTGACTTGGTAAAATCGACCCGGAACACGTATATATTTGATGTTTTCTTGTTATTGTTGTTGTATATCACTGTTGTTGTTATGGTTATTGTTGACATTGTTGTTGTTGAGGTATATTACTATTGGTACCTTTGATTTTATTGTCGTTACTTTGGAGCCGAGAATGAAATGGTATCATGATTTATTTTGTGAAGTGTTGTCGATTATGTGGAAGAATGGGGACCGATTGTGAGACGGTCAAATTAGATTGTCGGAGATAGGTTAGTTGGGTGCCGTAGTCGGACCCTATTGTTGTAGCATGTGATTGGGATTGATTTTGGACGGAGTTGGATTATTTATTTATGATTTGGTTATTATCATTTGTGGACTTGGACTATTAGCCGAGAGTAATGACTCGGACATGTGACCAAATTCTTATGACTCGATAAATATTAAAAATCAAACGCTTATAATAAAACTCGTAATAATATTATTAGTAATATAATTGTTTATATAAGTATATAGACGTGATAAACGTATATATATTATTATAAATGCGTATATTAATAATAAAACGATCACGAGTGAACGTTATAATAATATAACGATAATTATTATACTATGCGAATAGTGCAATAAATGTCGGAGTATTATTATAAATAATAACTATAAATAATGTCGAGAACTAATACGCCGGGTAAGTAATAAATAAAAACATGATAGACTTTTATAATTTTGGAAAACTTATTGAGTTATACGAGTTGTGGTTACTTAAGTCGAAGTGGGCTTTATTATGTGACTTTTATGTTGTCATGGATATATGACGATTAATATATCCATTTTCTATAACTACGTAACTTATTTAATCGACGGGTTAAATCGAGTTTATTTAGCTATATAAAATGAGTATATTAATGGGCATCGTATCCTACGACGCCCATAGGTTGTGGTACGTGTATTAGGATAATAAATTACTATATATCTCGTGGAATTGGCTAAATTGATGAATTTGGCAAATTGGACGATATATATAGGGAATTTATTAGACTACGATATATACCATATAGTATTCTTTGTGCAATGTGATTTAGGTTGGGTATAATCTTGGAGCGATGTATTACGTAAATAAATATGGGGGATTACCAAATCGACGGATTTGATAAGCTTCGATGATTTATTTAAATAATATATCGGGCTAATATTAGACCTATAGATTTGTTTATTATTTCGTTCGTTGTGGCTTCTTGGTTTGAGTTGTGTCGACCCATCACCCATATGGATACCAAACGTCGAATTTCAAATTAATATGAAGATAATTCGAGAAATGGATATTTTTGGAAAGTAAAAATGGAATACGTTCGGGAATGGGAATATTTGATTTTTGAGGAAATGATTACTGAACGAGCTTGATATTGTTAGGAAGTGCCGAGTCTGTAGTTGCCGTTACGTGAGTTACTTGAGTTTGCTTACGTCTTTCTTCTATCGATTTCTTTTGAGGATTTGCTGGACTTGAGGTGAGTCATAGCCCCACTTTTACTCTTGAACTTTGTTTTCAATATTTGGGGTGAGAAACGTGCAAATGTTTTATGTGGACTATTATCGCTTTGTTTATTTTAAAACTTGCTATGCTTAGGTAGGATTAAGCGAGGCCTAGTCCCGAACTAGGTAAGCTATTGATTTGGTTGTTGAGCGAGGCCTAGTCCCGAACTAGGTAAGCTATTGGATTGATTATAGAGCGAGGCCTAGACTTGAGCTAGGTAAGCTATTGATTGGATTGATTTGAGCTATAGCGTGCACCTATAGGGTTGATTTGAGTTGGTTGGATTATTTTGGTTGGATTGTTTTGGTTGGATTATTTTGGTTGGATGATTGAGGCCCAGTCTAGCTAGCAAGCGTTTTGCGTATATGTCCACTATATTGAATTATGAATTTAAACCTATGATCTCACCAGCGAAAGCTGACTTTTAGCATGTTTTCTCAGGTAATTAAGTGACGCCCTTGGATGCTTGGCAATGGCACTCGGTTATGGATCTAATTTCTAAAACTCTGATAAATTATTGTGGACTTGTATTTATTTCTTTTGGGCCTGACTTTGGATGATTTTGCGATAAATGTAAACTTTAAAACCCCGCGTGGTTGTATTTTTATTATGTTTACTTTATCTCGTTCTTTCATGACTTTGAATGGATACCAATCCCCGTAGCACCCCGAAAGCTTGTTGAATCTTCCGCTGTACCAAATTTTGGGGGTGTTACACCCGCAAAGTGGGACACTTTGTCTCTTCGTGAAAATTAAAATAATTCTTCCCTTCTAAAGATTTATAGCCAATTAACTAACTAATAATGATTTTAACATTAATTTTGCACACCTGAACCACGCTTTAATTCAAAAATTGAGATGGCGTTACTTTAACAATCCTCATGCTCTTTGGGTTCAAGTGATCAAAGCCATTCATGGTAAGCACGGAGATGACTCTTCTTTCTACAACCATGTTTGTGATCAAGGTGTTTGGGGTAGAATTGTGAAATCTATTAACTCCTTGCATGAGAAGGAGCTTGTCCCTCTTTCTTTTCTTCAAAGACGAGTTGGTAATGGCGCCTCTACTAAATTCTGGCATGAAATTTGGATGGGAAATACTTCCTTAAAGTCTCAATTTCCTCGTCTTTTTCAACTTGCTTTGAACAAAGACTACATGATCAGAGATTGCTGGAATAACGGTTGGGTCTTATCTAGGTCTCGTCGAATTATGAGTGGGACAAATTTTCAACACTTAAGTACCATGGTAAACATGTTGTTGTCCTTCTCTCTTTCTGATTCTGAGGATTTCTGGACATGGTCCTTAGGATCGCCATCCTTTTCGGTTAAGTGTACTCGTAAACATATAGACAAAATCACTCTTCCTAATGGTGTTATGGAAACAAGATGGAACAGCTATCTCCCCAAAAAAATCAACATTTTCATTTGGAGGGCTCTTCGCGATCGTCTTCCAACAAGATGGAACCTCAGCCGTAAAGGGATTGATTTGGATTCCCTCAACTGTCCAATATGTGATACCAACAATGAAACATTAAATCACTCTCTTTGGTTTTGTTCCCGAGCTACCACTCTCTGGCATAGAATTTTTGTTTGGCTATGTTGAAAACTAGTAGGGGGTTGAATAGTTTTACGTCCTTTTTAAATTTATTACCAAAATATTTTGTAGCTTATTAAAAACTTTCGATTCGATCTCAAGTGAATTCAAATAACAACCAATATAAGTAATTCTAATCTAATAATGAAAGTATTGAAATAGAATGAAGAAAAGATAGAGTTAGAAAGATCAAACCACAACACGTGAATTTATAGTGGTTCGGCTACAAGGACACCTTCCTTGCCCTACTCCACTCCCCGAGTACCACACTCGAGAGTTTTCTTCACTATGTCAACAAACTCCTTATGGTGGAGAAACCTTACACACCTTGACTTACACGAGTTAACGACACTAAGCTAAATTTCGAGTTCTAATTGTAGCTAGAACCAATCTCACAACTTCTTCAAGACTTCACACCTTCTTCACACCTTCACAACTTCTTCAAGACTTCACACCTTCTTCACACCTTGTCAACTTCACACCTTCTTCTATGCACAACTAAGTCACAACTACTAAACTACTTTACAACACACCTAGTTTCTACAATCAACAAATTCACACAACACTTTTACAAATATCTAACACTACTACAATATGAAAATAGCTAATCACAACACTACTACAATTAGATGTATGTAGAGGAGTGTTCTTCTTCTTGCACTTGAGTGGATGAAGCTTTGGATCACATGGAAACAAAGACTGATGAGTTATATGATCAAAGGATTTTTGATATAGAAATGGAGGTTGGATCAGAAAGTTTTTAGTGCAAAAAGGTGAGAAAAATATGTGAAATGATCCAGTATTTAAAGGGCCAGAAAATACTGTTTTGCAGCGTGCCGGTCCCCTTAATTAGTGGGCGGTCCCCTTAATGATTAAGGGGGCCGCCTAGTAAAATTAAGGGGGCCGCCCTACTGAACGTTGGAAAAGTTTTTCTGGATAAAATTTTCCCTTTTTGGTTGGAAATTTGAAATCATATCTTTGTAGTTTAATATAACAATACCAAAAATGATTTACAAATATATATAAAATGTTAATATCATTTTATAAAATGTTATGTCTTAAGACAAGGTTTCCTTTGATCATGTAATGCGTAAGATGCTTAGTTTATGCATACCTTAAGTGATATTAGATGTAGAGGTAAATATTTGTTACTAAATACTTGTTTACGTCTTAATCTTGACTTAATTTGATTTGAGTTTTGTGATTATCAAAATATAGGTTTATTGAGAAATATTAATAACGTTTTTAAACATTATTTATATCAACAATCTTCCCCTTTTTGATGATTACAAAACTTAAACTCATTAACTCAAAAATTAGTTTTTAAAGAAGTATTTTAGTGAGTTTATATTTACTTCTCCCTCTTTTTGTAGAATCAAAAAGGTTATGCCGACAATTTTCAAACGTGAAAATTTGACGGGAAGATATCTCCCCCTTGATGTGTACTCCCCCTCATTTGGGGGCACCAAGAGAACGAGCTATGAAATGCTTTGCAAAACAAAAATATTAGAAGCACAAGTATATACGTGCAAACATATATAAGGTGATAAGAATATAATTAAGCATGTTTGAAAAGAAGCATTCATATTAAAGCAATGGTTGTGTCAAGACACAACAATACAAGTAGCAATAATAAATATTACAAGTAGGATAGCTATTACATAAACTAACAACTAGAAGAATACTTCATCATGCAAAGAGTACATGGACTTCATAGAGCTTGCAAGCAAAAGGGTGGTAAAGGCTTTATTTATTAAGCATATCATATGCTTAATTTGGAGAGCATGATGGTGATGGTGGAGGAATGGGTGAGAATTGTGGTGGAGGAATAATTGGAGATGATGGTGGAGTTGGTGGTGGTGGTGGGTTAGTAAGCAAATGTTCAATATATGAAAACATATATTGAATTTCATCTCTAAGACCAAAGATAACGGTTCGGTTGTGGATGCAACAAAGACAAGTATCCCCATGGGATTCAAGTAACCTCCAAGGCATGGGATTGACAAAGAATGGTGGTGTAATTGGTGGAGATGAGAGATGAGCATCAAGTGGTGTTATTGGTGAAAGTGAGATGGTAAGATGGGTGGAAATAGGTTCTTGTGTAGGATGTGGTGATGATACTTGTGGTGAAAAGTGTGAATTGATGTAGTCATTGATTGATGAGGTTGAGGGTATGGAGGATGAGGAAGTTCCATGAGTGGAAGGTGTTTTGGATGGTGCATTAGGTGCACTTGGAGATGAGCATTTTGGTGGAGGTGATGGGGTTTTGTTGTCTTCATTTGTTAAGTTAACGAAGAGTTGTTTTGGAGGGATGATCACAAGCTTTTGTTTCTTAGAGGCCTTGGAGTTTGAGGTGCTTGGTGGAGTCATGATGATTTAGATGAGAAATGATGATATGAAGAATGGTGATTATGGAGGGAATTTATAGTATGGAAATGGTTGATTAAGGTATATATTTGAAATGGTTGAATGCGATTCTAAAATTAGTTGGGTTAAAATGGGAAATGGTAGCTGATACTAGAGAAAGGGTTCACAAGATGCAAAAGAAAACAGTAAATCCAGTTCCAGATGGCCGGTACCCTTAATTGTAGGCCGGCCCCCTTAATAATTAGGGGACCGCCTAGGAAATTAAGGGGGCCGCCCATCTGGTGTTTTCCCAGACGACCAGAAACCCAAAATTTGCAGAAATGGGTGATTTTTCTAGTGTGTGTTTCCAGCAAGCTCTATTAGAAGTATATACTCTAGGAATGATGATATATAAATATATATATAACCAAATTATGCATGCAAACAAACATATTATATTCCACTTTGAAAAGAAACATAGCATAACATTAAGATAGTAGCATGATAATAGTTAAAGTCTAAACATCATCCAAGAAATAAACAAGAGATAACATAAGTATTTCCGAATAAGTCGGACAAATAACAAGCCATACAAATGTCTAATAGAGAATAATAATAATAAGTAGCAATACATCAACATCATCTACTTCTTTTTCTTCCCAATCATCTTCCTAAACATTTTTCCAACGGATTTGAATCCTCCTTGAATTTCTTCATGCATTTGTTGTTGTCGGTTGATAATGGACGTTTGGCGAGTGAAGAGAAGTTCATCGGTACGTTCATGAGGAAGAGTAACTTGATACTCGGTATCGTCAATATCAGAAAGATTATCAACAAAGGTCGTGGGGCATGGAGTACTCGCACGTGAGGTGTTTTCCTCCTCATCATCTTCATTATCACGATGAGATGAAGATCCACGAGGCCTAGAGAACAAAGGAGCACGAGATTTTCCTTTGTCACTTCGAGAACGACGAGTAGGAACAAGAGTAAGTTGGTTCAAAGTAAGAAGGATATGCACGTAGTAATCTCTTTGAAGATGTGGGTAATGTTCCATGACATAACGATAAAGTCGTGTAAGGAACATACCGTAAGGAAGATTGGCATTTGGGGTGTTTTTAGCGGACATGATTCGATGAACAAAAAGATAAGCCAAATTGTACTGCTCTTCAGCAATTACACAATATAACATGTGGGCAATGCTTGCCGTGACATGATCACGGTGACCACCAGTACCAAACGCATTCTCGCGAATGAGTTCTTCCCACTTTTTCATATCGTGGCTTAGCTCTTTGAGGAGGATTTGATTTGCATGAATATCGACATTCTTCGACTTGATTACTCGACTAGTCGTACGACGTTCTAGTTCAAGCAGTTGACGAATGTCATCAGGACTAGGAATCTCAGAATAGTATGGGCCATCCTGAGGACGATTTCTTTCAAGAGAGGAAAGATCCCATTCATTTGAGAATACGGCTTGGCCGTTGTATGGGATTCTAAGAATTTGTCCAAATTGAGCAAGAGTAAGAGTGATGAATTGATTTTGGATCATGAAGGAAATAAGGAGATGACCATAGGGATCGGTTTGCACCGTCACTTGGCTATAGAATTCGAGGATAAAACGAGGAATGATTGGTTCGTTGATTTGGTAAAGACATTCAAAACGAATATTGGAGAACATTCGTTCGGTTTGATCAGAGTCATAGAAAGATGGATCTACAATTCTTCCTTCGTGAATGTTTCTGTTTTCAATGGGACGATAGAAACATGCAACTGAAGGAGACATGCCGGGAGTAGAGGAAACTTTTGGAATGTATTGTTTGGTTTTGGAGACATCACCAACCGTGGTCTTTGGCATTTTCACCTAAACAATATAACAACAAAAATAAAATTAAGACAAAAACCACTATCATGCATATGATATATATATGTATATATATATATATATATGCAATATATGTGGAACGAAATTCTACTTCGACCAAAAAAATATATTCTATGAAGTAGTTTCACAATGTTCCTTGTATTTTGATTTTAAACTCGTTTAGAATATATGATGTCAAAAAAATATGATATCATAATTCATTTTGAAGTAAGGCTAGATATATATTAGATTATATATCTTGCTTTTTCATAAGAGTTTGACTTAGCGTAAACATGTTTAAAAGGTTAAAATGTGAATTTTGGTTTTCAAAATATCTTTTTCAAGATAAACCAAACGCTCCCTTAACTAGATTAAAATATCCTAAAACATCAATATATATATTGATTATATATCTTGATGACATCTATTGACTCTAATAGTTTTAACAAATTTTATGAGGTAATTATAAGTTTCAAATAACTACATATAATTATAATTTGTTCATGAACCAAACGCCCATGTTGTCTTCATGAACCATTTTATAACGAATTGAGAAGTATGTTTTGATTGTTTACAACATTGAAATAATATAATGTAGTAAGTTTTAACTAGTTTTTAAGAGTTATATCAACAATGTGCCTTTTGAAAAATGAAATTCAACAAGGGTTTATGGGTGATTAAATATTTTGACAAATTGATGTGTTATACTAAGTTTGAGTTGCAATACATCATTCTAATCCTATGGGGAGCATTTGGTTGTTCAATTCCTAGCTTCTATTTCACAAAAATTCGAATTGAAATAAATTTTAATAAAATACCTAATTGTTGATTAGACATCAAATTGAATGAAATGTGATGAAATGTATGTTGGAAAACTTACAAAAGATGTTGTTATACGTTTGGTTAGCGTTTGCCCCTTGCGAAACAACCCCGGATTAGTGATTTGATGAAGGATTTTGATGGTTTTGGTTGTTTTGGTTCGTACTCAGCAGAAGTGAGGAAGGGAATTATGAATAAATGGGGTGTTTGGCAAACGATTTAAGGTGGAAAACGAATTTGAAAGTGTCAGATAGCCGGCCCCCTTAAACATTAAGGGGACCGCCCTCGATAACAAGCCGGTCCCCTTAATTATTAAGGGGGCCGCCCTTTGAATTTTTGAATTTTCGCGGAATTAGTTTTTGGAACAAATATATTTATACGTATATAATTAGATTTATAATATATCAAAAATACGTAAGCGTTTATTGGCACGATGATAAAATACTTAACAATTTTTAATTACCGTTTCGATAATTAAAATGTACCTTTGACAATTTTGGATAAAATGATCAAAGTGTTAAGTTGATGAGGGGTTTGAGGTGTGTTCGGGAATATGTGTATATATATATATATATATATATATATATATATATATATATATATATATATATATATATAAGTATAAATGTGAGTGAATGATGGGTTGATAGGTGAGGTTTGAGAGATGATAACGTAGATAGAATATAGTTGGCGAAATGAGTTTGTTTCATCCATAGTGTTCACGTGCGAAGGCGTTCTTACATGATAATAGTCCACTTAACTCATATCCCTTCATCATCATGAGTCTTCTAAAAGTGGACATAATAGAATTTCGTGTTGAACGTAAAAGATCAAAGGTAACACGAGGGGGAAGGAAAGGGTTCGATAACGAACAATTTCTTGGATTTCTAGAAAGTCAACTAATGACGTATCTAGGTTATGTGCAAGTGTATATATATATATATATATATATATATATATATATATATAAAACGGTCCTTGGTTGATCAGAAATGTTCCTATTATTCTTAAACCATGGACATTGAACACAAACCTACTTAAAAAGGATTTGACTAACATCCCGGTGTGGGTTAAATTCCATGATGTTCCCCTTGCTATGTTTTCTGATGATGGCATCAGTCTTCTTGCCACACTGATTGGCACGCCCAAAAGGTTAGATGCTTTTACAAGCCAAATGTGCAAGGAATCGTGGGGCCGTAGTAGTTTTGCTAGATGCATGATAGAAGTGAGATCGGATGAGGTGCTTCGGGACAACCTCACTATTGAGATACCATTACTTGATGGTTCGGGTTCCACTATTTAGAAGATACGGGTTGAATACGAGTGGCAACCACCTCGTTGTGACAAGTGTAAGATATTTGGTCATACTCTGACTGATTGTCCTACAGTTGTTATTCCTCATGTTCAGTCTACTAAGCCTGTTAATGATAGATTCAAGACTGTCAAACACAAGAAGAAAGGAAAGCAAGGTGGTCCTTCTATTTCGGGTCAAGGGGGTTTACTAAACCTGTTGTGGGTAAGCAGTTTCAATATCAACCCAAAAAGGCTCCTCCTGAACCTAAGAAGACGAATAAGAATGCTGGTAGCACTAAGAAGATGACTTCTGATGTGGCTAGTTCTAGTGGTACGAAGATTTCTACATCTAACCAATTTGATGCTCTAAATATGGATGATACAGATGCGTTTGGTATTCCTACTGCTGACACCAACATGGATGTGGATTCTGGCCGTACAATGGAAGTTAGTGAGGATGAGTCGGTTAAGACTGGTACTACATCACAAGAACCGATTGTGAGTGATTCAATGGAAACTATGGAAGTTGGTTCTACTCCGATAGTTGAGAAGATTAGTAAGCTTGAAAAGCTACTTATTGATGGAAAAGCTACTCTTGTGGTTGATGAAGGTCATCCTATTCCGTCTGCCTCTGTCACTAAGAGGGCTAACCCATTTTCCAAGGTGGGTGATATTGTGGTTACTGATAGTGATGAGGAAGAGGTTCTTAACACGTTCGACGAATCTGCTAATCTGTTTGGTGGAGTTCGTGAAGATGAGTTTGATGACTATGATGACTACTCGAAGCAAATTTATGATCTTCCAGGGGAATTGGATGCTTTTAATGCCATTTATGGCTTTAACCTCCAAGGTCGTAGGAAGTAGTTTATATTTTTGTCCGAGTTTTCAATATTATGTGGTAGTGGTTTTGTTTTCTTTTCTAGAAAATAGGAAGTATCTTGTTATGTAAGCTTTTCGCCTATGTAACGGGCTGAGATATGGGATTCACTCATATCCATTGTACTTAAATGTTTTTTGGAGTAATATATTTACCGGGTCGTTGACCTTTTACCAAAAAAAAAAATATATAATATAATAAGTATGAGAATATATGTATATATATATATGATCAAACAAAGAGAAAAAGATAGTAAGCTATATCTATACAAACAACATAATCAACCAAAGCATATTTAACTAAGCATGGCAATGAGTTGTGAAAGAATGGCGTACCCGGCGGTCTTCAACAAAAATCTTCAAAATCTTCAAGATGACATATAGACTTTGAAAAAGTCTATGGTGAGAAAACTTCAAGATTGCCTCAAGGAGTGTTCATCTAGCTATTCGGTCCCCATTGCCTCTTTGGTCCAAAGTTGTTTGGTCCAAACATGTTTAACATTTGACTAGGATGCATGAAAGGTGGTAGTATACCCCAAGGATTGTAGCTTTGTTGATAGTTCCACATTTGATTACTATTGTTATTGTAGTTTTACCTATTTTGGTTTCTTCTTGGTTGAGGTGTTTTAGGCCTAGGATGAGGGTTATTTAGTTTTCTAGGTGGTGGAGTTTTAGATCTTGTCTTAGGTTTAGAAGATCCTACTTCGGTTTTTAAAGACGGTTTATAAAAAGCTTTAACTTCTTCATTGTTGGCAAGAGGTATTTTTCTATCATTAATAAGTATATACTTAGGATTAGATTTTAGAGGTTATTGTTCATTAAGTTCATTTTCGAATTTGACATTTTTAATCTCGCTTGTTGAAGTTTCGTTTGAGTTAAATCCTAAACCGGTTTTATCTCCGGATACTCTTTGAATGCTTATTATTTTACTAAGTGAGTGATACTATTTTCAAATTTATCAAGTTTGCGAATTTCTTCTCTAAGTATTTCGTTTTCACCTTTAATCTCTTGACATGATTTACATTCTTCAAAAATTTCTTTACCTTTTTCAAGTTGATGTATTTTAATTTTTAGTTCTAGTACTTCATTTTCCAATTTATTATTTATGTATTTTAGTGATTTATTTTTGGCCATTACTAGTTGTCCTAATTTGCATAGTCTATTATATTCATTATCTAGGTCTTTTTCATCTAATGATAAGCTTTCATCACTAAAATATTCGGTTTCGGAACGTACCTCATTTGATGTATTTGCCATAAGACACTTCTCTTCTTTTGTCGTTTCTTTCTCATCTTCATCACTATCACTCCAAGCTCCTCCAACAAATGCTCTTTGATTTTGATCTCTTGTAATCATTGGACATTTTCCAATAAGGTGATTTGGATCACCACACTTGAAACATTTCCTTTCATTCTTGTTGTTCTTGTCATCCTTACTCTTTTGAAATGTTTTCTTTTCATCATGTGGTTGTCTCACGAATCTTCCTCGCCTTTTGAAGAATTTCTTGAAATCTCTTACGGCCATGGCGTATTCTTCGTCATCACTTTCGGAAGATGAGCTATCTTCGATACTATATTCCTTTATAGCTTTCAAGGCGATTGACTTGCTTTGCTCTCGTTTTCCTTTGACCATTTCGGAATCCTTCTTTATAATTGCTTCGTAGACTTTTAAATTTCCAATTAATTCATCAAGTTGCAATGTTGACAAATTCTTTGATTCTTCAATAGCCGTCACTTTAGCTCGCCATTTTGGGTGAAGAGCCCTAAGAAACTCCCTAACAAAATTCTTACTAGAAAAATTATCATCAAGTGCTTTTAAACTTGTGATGATAGTGTTAAATCTAGCAAAAGCATTATCAATTGATTCCTCTTCCGGAATCGTGAATTGCTCATATTGTTGAACAAGTAGATATATCTTATTATATTTGACTTGACTATTACCTTGGTGAGTTATTAGTAAAGAGTTCCAAATTTCTTTTGCGGTTTCGCACATAAAGATCCTTTCGTACTCTTTACGTGGTAGCACATTATAAATAACCATTTTTGCTTCATTATTTTTAGCAAGTTTTCTTTTTAAATCATCATTTTGTTTTTCAAAAGGTACGATTTCATCTTTCTTTGTTTCGGGGTTATTTTGAATAGGTAAAAAATCACCATTAGTAATAACATGCCAAAGATCTAGATCTTTTGACTTCACATAAGTTTCGAATCGATTTTTCCAATATAAAAATCCATCACTTTCAAATAGTGGTGGTCTTTGCATATATTGCCCTTCTAAATATTTTTCAGATTCCATAGATCGTTACAAGTTTTAAAATACAATATATTTTAAAGATCTTGCTAGACGTGGCTATGATACCAATTGTGGAAAATTAGAAGGGGGGGGGGGTTGAATAGTTTTACGTCCTTTTTAAATTTATTACCAAAATATTTTGTAGCTTATTAAAAACTTTCGATTCGATCTCAAGTGAATTCAAGTAACAACCAATATAAGCAATTCTAATCTAATAATGAAAGTATTGAAATAGAGTGAAGAAAAGATAGAGTTAGAAAGATCAAACCACAACACGTGAATTTATAGTGGTTCGGCTACAAGGACACCTTCCTTGCCCTACTCCACTCCCCGAGTACCACACTCGAGAGTTTTCTTCACTATGTCAACAAACTCCTTATGGTGGAGAAACCTTACACACCTTGGCTTACACGAGTTAACGACACTAAGCTAAATGTCGAGTTCTAATTGTAGCTAGAACCAATCTCACAACTTCTTCAAGACTTCACACCTTCTTCACACCTTCACAACTTCTTCAAGACTTCACACCTTCTTCACACCTTGTCAACTTCACACATTCTTCTATGCACAACTAAGTCACAACTACTAAACTACTTTACAACACACCTAGTTTCTACAATCAACAAATTCACACAACACTTTTACAAATATCTAACACTACTACAATATGAAAATAGCTAATCACAACACTACTACAATTAGATGGATGTAGAGGAGTGTTCTTCTTCTTGCACTTGAGTGGATGAAGCTTTGGATCACTTGGAAACAAAGACTTATGAGTTATATGATCAAAGGATTTTTGATATAGAAATGGAGGTTGGATCAGAAAGTTTTTAGTGCAAAAAGGTGAGAAAAATATGTGAAATGATCCAGTATTTAAAGGGCCAGAAAATACTGTTCTGGAGCGTGCCGGTCCCCTTAATTAGTGGGCGGTCCCCTTAATGATTAAGGGGGCCGCCTAGTAAAATTAAGGGGGCCGCCCTACTGAACGTTGGAAAAGTTTTTCTGGATAAAATTTGCCCTTTTTGGTTGGAAATTAGAAATCATATCTTTGTAGTTTAATATAACAATACCAAAAATGATTTACAAATATATATAAATTGTTAATATCATTTTATAAAATGTTATGTCTTAAGACAAGGTTTCCTTTGATCATGTAATGCATAAGATGCTTAGTTTATGCATTCCTTAAGTGATATTAGATGTAGAGGTAAATATTTGTTACTAAATACTTGTTTACGTCTTAATCTTGACTTAATTTGATTTGAGTTTTGTGATTATCAAAACATAGGTTTATTGAGAAATATTAATAACGTTTTTAAACATTATTTATATCAACAGGCTAGACATTAATCTCCCTAGTCCATCCAACATTCAATATATTTTCTCTTGGATAGATAACATGAGAATCTCATCGGCTAACAAATCCAATCTGGAAGTTATGGTGTCGTTCTTTGGTCTCTATGGCACTTTCACAATGAGTCTATCTTCGGCACCTCTCCGCCTAAATGTAGCATTTTATTTGATAATATTGTTGAATGTTCCTACAGATGGTTTTCCTCTAGAAACAACAAGTCTTGTATCTCTCGGAACAATTGGATGCAAAATCCTTTAAGGATTTCCACATTGTAATTTTCTTCTAGCACCTTGCTAGCCTCTAATAATATTCCGCTGTTAAAAAAAAACATTAATTTTGCACATGATAATCCTCAACCACAGTTATAGCAAGTCAAAAATGAATTACAAAAACATTAAATAGAGTATATCACCAATTACATTAAATGACTTCAAAAAACAATCTTAAAGTAAACCGGTGACCAGCAGTAAGAATACCGGCCTTTCAAAGAGGAGGTCAAGGGTTCGAATCCAACAGGGAGAAAATTAATCCACTTGTGTCTAACATCTTCCTGTTCATCTTTACGTGTATGAAAATTGGGATAACGCATCTGTTAGAGTTTGGATAAATATTAATAAACGTATGATTAGAATCGAACTCGAGACTTCGGGATTGCACACAATACAAATGAGAATTAAGTATAATAATTGATATATATTAAATGTTGTATATATAATTATTTAAATGCAAGAAATGGCTAACGGTCGTTAGTATTTAACGAAATTGACTAACGGACAAACAAAATGGACTAGATTGAAATTAGGAGGCAAGAAAGATCCGGAAGGATCCTTTGGATCCTATGGCCGGTCGAACACAAGCTCAAGGGGGACTCCCCTTGCGTCCCAAAGATTTGAATTAGTATATAAACAAACCTAGGGTCAAAACTTTCTCACCTTTTGTGCACACACACAAAATCCTAAAAAAAATTTCCTCTTCTCTTTGTTTTCTTTTGGCCGATCGGTTCCACAACCCACAAGGGTTCGTGGATCGAAAATTTTATGAGAAAATTTCTTGTATTCGTTTACTAGCATAAACCTTAATTTGCTATTAATTTTTGTGTACAAGAACGAGGTAATAACTCACTATAGTTATTATTAAGGAATTGATCAATAAAACGGTAAGGGATTGATCATTGATTCACATAAACCCTAATTAGGGTTCTTCACTTGTTCAAGGTTATTCAAGTTTGATTCTTGTTTTGCTAGAATCCAAAAGGTACATTCCTATTTATGTTTATGTTAATCTTTAATATCTTATAGATGATCCTTTGCTTCCGCCTGTGTGTTTTACCGGTTTTATGATTGTCATGATTTAAATATTTCAAAAGTGGTATCACGAGCTTGCTATAACATGTTAATGATTAATAAAACACATAAAAATCTAATCTTTAGTGTTTTTAGATACATGTTAAGATGTTTTGTAGATCTAGGGTTTTATTAATTCGAAACCCTAATAAGTTTGGGGGGTTCGATTACCTCCCTATCAAAATTTTAGGGTTTGTGTTAAATATTAATTAAGATAAGTGATCGGCTCTGAACGGTCAACTTAAATCAACCACGGATGTGGTCAACTAAAGTCAAACCTATTGTGCCAAAGCTCCGTGGAAGTATAGTGTTTCCCCGGGTCGTTATGTCCTAGCGAGGTGTGAATGGTATTCTGAACGGATCGTGATCGGGTGAAAATGAATAGGAAAAGAGGTTGTGATTGATTGAACTACGGAATACAAGACAAAATAGCTTAAACAAGCTATGAGAATGATTACGTGAAAGTAAAATAATTAAAAACGTTTAAAAAACTAAAAACGCGTACATTTAAATTAAATTTACGTAAACATACGAAATAAAACGTGAAACGTGATCAATAAAACCCCTACAAATATGAAAATTATATTTTTACAATTCTAATGATAAAAGAAAATCTTAAGAAAAAGAAAAATAATTTTTAGACTATTTAATTATTTATTATTAATTAAAAACTATTTAAATACTAATTAAACTATTTATATTATAATAAATACTATATGAACAGTGATAATTCTAAAACTTTTTATAAAAATACTAAGTAGTATAATTAAGCTAGGAAAAATATGAAAATGGTACAGAGCTTATTAATAAGCTGGAAAATTAGCTAATAAGCTTAGATAAGCTTAAATGGAAACTGAGTACTATATAAATAAGAGTGAGAATAATAAACACTAAGTGTGCTATGGCCCAGGTGGTGCACGACCTTGGTTTGAGGCTTGGAAAAGCTTGAGGTCAGGGGTTCAAGTCCCACTGAGCACATTTTTGCACATCATTTTATTTTTGGACTTTTCTTTTTACAAACACACTAAACAATGAAAAATAACAAACTTTTGTGAAGGTAACCTTTTTAAAACACAATATTAAGCTCAATATGAGCTTAATCTCACCACAATTTATAAAAATAAGCTAAAAAGAAATTTTTGAATTGAAAAAGCTATGTAAATAGCTATGAACTGAAAAACAAAAACAAAATAAGCTACAACCAAATTAATGAGACTGCAATGAAAATGAAACAACAAGAAAAGCTGAGGGAATAAGCTAGAAATCTAAATAAGCAAAGTCCAAAAGCCACAGACCAAATAGGCCCAAGAGGCTCACTTGCAGGCTTGTGCAGGCTTATCAAATAAGCTGCTAAGCCTAAAGTAAGCTTGGAACCAACAAGCTCATACTCTGGCCTTTCCAAAAAGCCAGAATACAAGGTGTGGGACCCACTGAGAGGCTTAGAAACAGCTTATGAAGTTTGGCGAAAATCTGGTGCAGGGGAGGCAGTGACCATCAAGGCAACTTTGCACAATGATTTAGCTAATAAGAAAAAATCTATAAATTATGATAAAAATAGCCCAGTAAAGATGAGCTTCCAAACATTAAAAACCTCCAAAGGCTCAAAAGCTGAAATTAAATATTGAGATCACAAAAAATCTCCCAAGTTTGTAAAAACTGCCAAACCAGGGAATTTTTGACTTTTTTGATATTTGCAATATTTTGACTTTGGTGAGATTTAATCACTTCTAATCTACTGAAAAGGTTGTAAATAGCTATAATAAGACTAAAATAAGCTAGGTTAATAACTTATGAACTAATATGCATGATTATAGATCCTAATTCCTAGACAAGTTATGCAAATGAGAGTGGAAATGAGATTTTGACTTTTTTTTACAAATAACTACTAGGTTTTATGGTATTACTAACCTAACTGAACCTAGAGTGATATGTGCTAACCAAATCCTACAATTGAAACAGAATAAATCACAGGAAATGAGCTTAAACCAAACACCCCTTTATGTGTTATCTGTGTTGGTTTTTCAAAGGAACATAGTGATTTTGATTAAGAACTTGGGACAAGAGGCATTAACTAAGTCCAGAAACTCATACAAAGCAATTTTGAATACCCAAAAAGCACTATCAAAAAGCCAGGTGATGCGTGGGAATCGCACCTTGCTTTACCTCTCGAGGGATCTCGAGAAGCTTACAACCCCCACCAGGCAGTGTACCTGATCGTTGTAGTATAGTATAGTGACAAGTACCGGGGGATTGATCGTTCAGCTTAGGAATAGTGTCGCTAGGACTAGAAAACCTAATTAATAGTTCTAAAGGTGAGGGATGATTATTTTTGTATTTTTATATTTTTATGAAAGCAAGTAAAATCTCAGGTTTTGAAGGAGTGGGCGGAATTAGTTGCTAATCAACTAACCCAAAACTAAGATGCAATCAAAATAAAAATAATAAAAATGAAAATAAACTAATTATACTAAAGTTGTGAGCAGTGATTGGAGAAATTGTGTTTACTTAGACTTCACTACTCCCTAGATATCTTTTACACGTTAATTACTTGTTACACTTGTATGGATGACGGATTGTATTCCTTAATACCATTCGTGGGGTGGCATACATAACTCCCCAACTCTATGAGCTCTTATCTCCTCCTACACCATGACCCAGCACAACTATAGGGATTGTAAACAGTGGCTCATGCATTAAATACAACCAATAAAGACCTAGTACGCCTCGGTTCATGTTTCTTAAGACGTTCAAGCATGTTACCATTTGGAGATCTGCCAGTTTTCTTAAGCCTAACATATAAATCATTCATCCAAAACAAGAATAGACAAGTAATCAACACATAATCAACATCTAGGTTTCATTAGATCTAAGCAAACACAAAAGAGATCTAGCCTAGCATAATGGAATTGAGATAAGAACAAGATATAAACAACCAACACATAGACATATTGATTGAATTGAAAGAACACTTATCTCAATTACAATGCAAGGTCTCAAGGGTTTGGAACCCTTGAAAAACCTGTAAAAGATGCACCAAAATCGTCTTTTGGGTTTCACCAAAACTTCTCCCCTTTTAATGAAAAAACTAGAAAACTATATATAGGAAAAACAGGCTGACGGCGTCAAGAGTTACATGTGACGCCGTCACCTCGCCGCCATATACTTCCTCGGACGGCCTTGATCCACTTATGACGGCCTATGTGACGCCGTCATCAACCACGGTATTTTATTCTTGCCACTTTGACGCCGTCATGAAGGCTTCTGACGCCGTCACCACCTTCGGTAATTAATTCCTCATGTCTGACGCCGTCAAGATGGTAGTCTTGACGCCGTCACCTTGTATCTTCAGCATGGAAATTTGGTACTTAGCCGTTTTCTTCACTTTTATGCTCCAAAAACGTCCAAAATGGCTTCTTTTCCATAATTCACTCTCCAAACACCTAAAATCACAAAAGGAACGATTTAGGGCAATATTTGATCAAATAAATTCGGATTCGGGCTTAAATGACCCCCTAAAAACGGATCATTTTTCGCCTCATCATATACCCTTACACTTGAGATTTGCTTGTCCTCAAGCAAATGAGCTTTTATTCTACTCAAAAGACAAGTTAGGGGTCATTTAACACTAATATAAAAGTAATTACAACAAACAATCGTTCCACTAAAGACCAATAGACAAGCACGGAGGTCATACACAAGCACCTCACAAATAGTTGTTTAGATACTCACATCTCTCGGGTGTAATAAAGTTATATAACATTATGGAAATGGAAGATATCTCTCACTACCTGTCATAGCAAAATAGATTACCATAGGCTTGAGAAAGGATCAAACCTCCACCACATGGCGTAAGCACCTAGGATAAACTATCAAAGAGGTCTTTTAAAAGGGTTGTAATGTTAGGTATAGGGATATGAATTACACGGTTTTCTTGGATAAAGGAAATTTTACTGGTGGCGAGTTAACAATCTCGGTTAACTACATGTACAATATGGCGTTGCTAAGCCAAGACTAGACTCGACTTAAGCTAATAAATGAAAAATAATAAAAACATAGAATGAACATAGAATGAAAATGGGATGGTAGTCCGTATGTTTTTTTTTTCTTTTTTCTTTTTTTTCTCTTTTTCTTGATTTTTTTTCGATTTTTTTTTTTTTTTTTTTTTTTTTTTTTTTTTTTTTTTTTTTTGCATACACTCTTACCCTACCATCCAAAATAATACATCATAGGGAATGGGAATTCCCCTTACACTTGAATCTTTACATACTTTACAATAAACTAAACTAATGACTCGAATTAAGAAAATCAAAACACTTGGAGCACTTTTAAGATTAATGTTCATATGGGGGTAATATATGATGTTCTTCCCCATTACTCCATAAAATAAGTACTTACCCATGAGTCCCAATCGTCCCAAAACAATATGTACAAGGATATGACTCGACTTAGCAACCATGTAATCAATTAGAAAGTTAACTTAGGGTTTAACAAATAACAATAATGCACTGAAAATGAGCGCATACACGGAAAGCTAAGGCGATTTGGGTGTACATTTAAGTGGGGTGTCACAAATTCTTCCTTTAAGTAAGATGCTTAAAGTTAGAAACGAAAAGATAGGCTCGGAGGGGTGTACTAGGGGTTTCGTGTACTAAAAATGAGTACAACGCTAAGGGTGTGGGAAAAATTAGTTGACTTAACTAGTCAAGTAATATGACTTAAATGGTCAAGTAATTATAATACGGGTTTAACACAAGGGTGATCCTAATGCCTCTTATCATGTAGTAAATCCTACCACACGAATGTAGTCTCACTAGCGGTCTCGGGATGCATCACTAACGCAAGTTCTAGAATCTAAATGCTACCGGTACACTCATAAGCACCAATAATAAATGCTTTTCCTATCAAAACTAAAGGCGAACCTCACATTTTTGGGTGGAAAATTTTTCTGAATATACGGTTATGTGCTAGTCATACAATCTCCTATCCATGAGACGCTTGCTATGGCTAAAGTTTCACTCTTAAATGTTGTAAAAAATTTAAAATTTGGCGCTAAAATTACACTAACAAGTATTTCTCATAGTTTTATTACTCATCTACTATCAAACAAAACAAACTCAAGCGAAAGTGCATATGTAAGGTATCATCTTTTTACCCTCCCCTTACACTTAAGATGAACATTGTCCCCAATGTTCAAGTAAAGAATGTAAAAGTAAAAAAAGTAAAGAGAATGAAATCAAATACTCCCCTGATTCGCTCGGTATGGATTATAGGTTGGCCAGGTTAAATCTTCCTCCAAGAAAACGAACAATCAAAGCTTCCCTTCCAGAATATAAATCATCTTCTTGTCACAAATAACCTGTAAATCCTGAAAACAATAGACAAGGCAACCTCGCGTAAAATCGGCGGCATCCTATATAAGTTACTAAATCCTAGAAAACAAAGTAAGATATAATGCTTGTGGAATGAAGTTTGCAGATTTCCTGGAGATTATAAAACTTAATAATTCACAAAAACCATAAGACTCCGTTAGAAAAACAAAACCGGTAAAATTTCCAGATTTTAACTCCTGACGCCGTCAAGAGCAATACCCTGACGCCGTCAGAATGGACCTGCAGAAATTCTTATGTTAAGTTTCCGGAAAATTTCTGGAAAAACTTTGTCCTACTTCCTGGAAAATCCTTCAAAACTTCATTATGACTCAATACAAGCATTTGACTCTAACAAATACGAATATACATGTTCATTAAATATTGTGGAGGATCATGATCGGTTTGTTTCTTAAAAACATATTTGGGGTTTCCCCTTACACTTATCTTTTGCAAAAAATACCTTTAGGTTGAAGTTAAGATTAGGCTAAACAACATAACAAAGTATTTTCACGTTTTATTTTAGAAGCATGATCAACCAACAATAAAAATAAAACATGCATACGGAAGCAAATAACAATCAAACAAATAAAATTCACACAAAACATGGGTTGCCTCCCAAGAAGCGCTTTTCTTTATTTACGAGTCTTGTAGCTAGACTCAAAGTCATGGGGTACTACGTGATTCGGGTAAGTTCCTCGTTGAGGATATCTTTGGGATCGAACTTAAGTTTCAACTTCCTATTGGCTTCCTTAGTATGGTATGACCTTTCAAACTTCTCTCCATCCGGATCATACAAAGTCATTCTCATGTGCCATGATCCGTCTCCTTCTTTAGGTGGCTTGTCCCACCTCCATTTATACTTATCTCCATCTCTTTTCCATTTATTCAACTCTATATTAATAGGCATTACGCTCAAGAACTCAATCATCTTTCTAAAGACTAAGGGGTCCTCAAAGGGATCTAGCTCCTCATCTCTAGCTATGAGTTGTTCTACCGAATGTGTCTTTTCAACGAAATCCTTTTCTAGATAAAATGGGCATTGAGGTCCTATGAAGTTCCTTTCTATCCAAGGTCCATATCTAGATGGTCTCCTATTCATCTCCACCCAATGCGGTGTCGGTTCATCATCACAATCATAACTATGCTTCTTAACATCATACACTGACCAAGTATCGCCTTCACCTACCGCAATCTTAGATTCCTTGCAATCTATCATGGCGCTAGCGGTTGCTAAAAATCCTCTCCCTACCAATAATGGGCATGTAGTGTCACTAACCATGTCTAGGACGTGAAAATCCGCTAATATAGTTAACTTTCCTACGTGAACAACTACATCCTTAATCATCCCAACCGGGTGTGCAATACTCCCATCCGCTAGACCTATCAATACCTCCGTTTCCTCTAACTTTCCTATCTTAAGAGTGGTGAATAAGGATAAGGGAATCAAGTTGAGGCTTGACCCTAAATCGGCTAGTGTGTCGAAAGCTTTGGATCTTCCTATCTTACAAGGCAAAACAAATATTCCCGGATCATCGAGCTTTTTAGGTAACTTGTTTTGAACGAAGGCGGTCCCATTTTTACCAAGCTTACACTTCTCATATTTTTCTAGGAGGGCACTATAGTAAGGAGCACGCGCTAAGACATCAGTGACGGGGCGTTCAAGGTGAAGTTCTTTGAATTCATCGTCAAGGTCTTGCGTAAGAGGTGTTTCAACAATGCTTTTGACCGACTCTATAGTGGGGGTTTTGGTTGATTGATCCTTTTGGGGAACTTGATTTTGTTTGAAACATGTTCTCGTTGATTTAACCGAGTAGTATTGTGGACACGAAGTGGGTGACGAAACTGAAGATATGGAATTAACGTTTAGTTTCGGATTCTTGATTGTGTCGCTTGGGAGTGCTCCTATTTCTCGGTCATTGAGAACTTTCAACAATGCGTCAATTCTATTGGTCATCTCGCTTTGATTTTGTTTGAAATCGGCTTCAAACTTAGCTATGCGGGCTTCTTGAGATGCCATGAACTTTGACATCAATCCTTCAAGATTGTTGGTACTACCATAGTTGTTAGAAGGATTGTTGTTGAAGGTACGGTTGGATGGTGGACCGTTTGATTGGTAACGATTAGGCGGATTGGAAGAATTTGGTTGATTTTGTTTCCACCTAAGGTTTGGGTGATTTTTCCATGAGGGGTTGTATGAATCACCGTATGTGTTTTGCTCGGGCTTGAAAGTGTACCACTTATCTCCCGCTTCGTCGGTACGCGTGGATGCGTAGTCCGCAAAAGCTGTTCCGGGGAGTTCCACACAATCACGAGTGTCATGGGGACCACTACATAATTCGCATGAAGAAGTGATTTTGTTCACTTGGCTTGAATGCTTTGGAGCTTCGTAAGATTTCATGAGAAACTTGACTTGGTCCTCAAGTTCCATGATCCTACGGTCGGGAGTGCTTGAATTATTCGAAGGCAAAGATATTGCCTTGACCGTTTTGTTCAAATCACGGGGATCATTCCAACTTTCGTTGTCATAGAGAGCAAGATCTTCTATGAGTTCCCATGATTGTTCCGCACTAAGATCACGTAGCTTACCACCGGCCGATTGGTCAATGGTTCGCCTCGTGGAGATGTCGATATGGTCATAGAAGATTTGGACTTGGAGCCAAAGATCTATGCCATGATGAGGGACTTTTTGGAGTAAGTCCTTGAAACGAGTCCATGCTTCATAAAGAGATTCATTTTGACGTTGTTGGAACATCAAGATGTCATTCCTAAGTTTAGTAGTTCTCCCCGGTGGGAAAAATTGAGCAAGGAAACGAGTGGTGAGATCATCCCATGTGGTGATGGATCCCACGGGTAAACGCTCATGCCATTGACTAGCTTGATCCCGTAGAGAGAATTGGAATAGGCGTAAACGGGTAATCTCTCTAGTTTCAACACCTAGGTCTATGGAATCTACGATTTTGAGGAAGTCCTTAAGGTGTTGGTTTGGATCTTCGGAACTAAGTCCATGGAATACACATCCGCTTTGCACCAACCGGATGGTGTCGGATCGCAAGGGGGTCACATTGTCTCCGGTGAGCTCAATGGTGTTTCGGTCGCCTTGGTGGCTAGGTCGGGAATACTCTCCTAGGGTTCAGGGCCTAAGGGGTTCTAATGGTGGGTTTTGTTGCGGTGGGATGATGGGTTCAAAGATGTTACCACCTTCCATGATGTCGGATGGTAAAGAGTTATGAACAAAGGCACGAAGAAATAAGATAGACTAAAGAAGACCTAAAAATAAAAATAAAAATCTTACTAGAAAGGAATCTAGCAAGTAGACCTAATAAAAAGAAATCCTAACCTAGACAATAACTATTCCCCGGGCTGCGGCGCCAAAAACTTGATGCGTGGGAATCGCAACTTGCTTTACCTCTCGAGGGATCTCGAGAAGCTTACAACCCCCACCAGGCAGTGTACCTGATCGTTGTAGTATAGTATAGTGACAAGTACCGAGGGATTGATCGTTCAGCTTAGGAATAGTGTCGCTAGGACTAGAAAACCTAATTAATAGTTCTAAAGGTGAGGGATGATTATTTTTGTATTTTTATATTTTTATGAAAGCAAGTAAAATCTCGGGTTTTGAAGGAGTGGGCGGAATTAGTTGCTAATCAACTAACCCAAAACTAAGATGCAATCAAAATAAAAATAATAAAAATGAAAATAAACTAATTATACTAAAGTTGTGAGCAGTGATTGGAGAAATTGTGTTTACTTAGACTTCACTACTCCCTAGATATCTTTTACACGTTAATTACTTGTTACACTTGTATGGATGACGGATTGTATTCCTTAATACCATTCGTGGGGTGGCATACATAACTCCCCAACTCTATGAGCTCTTATCTCCTCCTACACCATGACCCAGCACAACTATAGGGATTGTAAACAGTGGCTCATGCATTAAATACAACCAATAAAGACCTAGTACGCCTCGGTTCATGTTTCTTAAGACGTTCAAGCATGTTACCATTTGGAGATCTGCCAGTTTTCTTAAGCCTAACATATAAATCATTCATCCAAAACAAGAATAGACAAGTAATCAACACATAATCAACATCTAGGTTTCATTAGATCTAAGCAAACACAAAAGAGATCTAGCCTAGCATAATGGAATTGAGATAAGAACAAGATATAAACAACCAACACATAGACATATTGATTGAATTGAAAGAACACTTATCTCAATTACAATGCAAGGTCTCAAGGGTTTGGAACCCTTGAAAAACCTGTAAAAGATGCACCAAAATCGTCTTTAGGGTTTCACCAAAACTTCTCCCCTTTTAATGAAAAAACTAGAAAACTATATATAGGAAAAACAGGCTGACGGCGTCAAGAGTTACATGTGACGCCGTCACCTCGCCGCCATATACTTCCTCGGATGGCCTTGATCCACTTATGACGGCCTATGTGACGCCGTCATCAACCACGGTATTTTATTCTTGCCACTTTGACGCCGTCATGAAGGCTTCTGACGCCATCACCACCTTCGGTAATTAATTCTTCATGTCTGACGCCGTCAAGATGGTAGTCTTGACGCCGTCACCTTGTATCTTCAGGATGGAAATTTGGTACTTAGCCGTTTTCTTCACTTTTATGCTCCAAAAACGTCAAAAATGGCTTCTTTTCCAGAATTCACTCTCCAAACACCTAAAATCACAGAAGGAACGATTTAGGGCAATATTTGATCAAATAAATTCGGATTCGGGCTTAAATGACCCCCTAAAAACGGATCATTTTTCGCCTCATCACCAGGTATTATAAGATATAAATCACCAACCTAAACTAATATGAAGCTAAGAGCTAATCTAAAAACTAACAGGCTATGAACAAAGCATAATAAGCAAGAACAATCATAAATAGCCATATAGAAACAGAAACAGAAACAGAAAATAAACGTAATAGACTAAGCATTGTCCAAACTTTTAAGGCCACCTTGGTTAATAATTGGAATCAATTAAATAAACTTTATCCACTTTTTAATCAATTAAATAAACTTTGTTTGTCTACATATAGCAATGTCCCCTGACGAGGTTGGTGCCATGCTTTTCGCGGAAAGAAGACATCTACAAATACCGATATATTTTGTGAGTAGAGCCTTACCGTATGTGGAACGAGGCTATGCGGCATTAGAAAAGCTAATCTTAGCTTTAATCGATGCCACAAGACGTCTCCGAAAATATTTCAAGGATCATACCATCAGAGTACTTACAGATAAGCCGTTCGAAAGGTTGCTCCTAAACCCTGACAGAACAAGGAGAATGGTAAAATGGGCTAAAGAGCTGGAGGAATATAACATAGAATTCAGGGAAAACGATCCCTTCGAAGGACAAAGTAACAAACCAGCTGAAACATGCGAATCAAGTATGTCCTCCAACAAAAAAGTTTCCCGAGCCAAACAAAAGAAACACCACATAAATGATTCAAAGATAAATTTGCTTTCACGCAATCAAGAGCATCTCGAAGCCGGAACGGAGCAACAGGCTTCGACAAAATAACAAACCCACTACACATAGAATCGCAGGCTACACAGAAGCATGCGTGGGACGAGTTTTATTCAAACGTAGTGACGGTTTCATCATCAGCAACCCTCTGTCAGCATACGAAGGGCTTGCCACATCTTATGTAAGTCAAGACTTGCAAATTTTTCTATTATGTATTCAAGTTTTCTCTTGTTGGAAAAGAAGCATTAATGGTAGGCGTCTTAGTATTCATTTGTACAAATGATGTAATCCTCCCCTACCCACTTAATGACATCGCATATTGATGAGGCGGAAAATGATCCGTTTTTAGGGGGTCATTTAAGCCCGAATCCGACTTTATTTGATCAAATATTGCCCTAAATCGTTCCTTTTGTGATTTTAGGTACTTGGAGAGTGAATTCTGGAAAAGAAGCCATTTTGGACGTTTTTGGAGGATAAAAGTGGAGAAAACGGCAAAGTATCAATTTTCCATGCTGGAAGTACTAGGTGACGGCGTCAAGAGTTACACCTGACGGCGTCAGATAGCAAGAATAAAATACCGTAGGTGGTGACGGCGTCAAAAGCCATCTTGACGGCGTCAAAAGTCCCAAGAATAAAATACCGTAGGTGGTGACGGCGTCACACAGGCCGTCACAAGGAGATCAAGGCCGTCCGAGGAAGAATTTGGCGGCGAGGTGACGGCGTCATAAGCTTGTCTTGACGCCGTCAGACCAGTTTTCCTATATATAGTTTTCTAGTTTTTTTCATTTAAAAGAGAGAAGTTTTGGAGAAACCCTAAAGACGAATTTGGGTGAACTTTTACAGGTTTTTCAAGGGTTCCAAACCCTTGATACCTTGCATTGTAATTGAGATAAGTATTCTTCTAATTCAATCAATATGTCTATGTGTTGGTTGTCTATATCTTGTTCTTGTCTCAATTCAATTATGCTAGGCTAGATCTCTTTTGTGTTTGCTTAGATCTAATGAAACCTAGATATTGATTATGTGTTGATTACTTGTTTATTCTTGGTATGGATGAATGATTTTATATGTTAGGCTTAAGAAAACTGGCAGATCTCCAAATGGTAACATGCTTGAACGTCTTAAGAAACATGAACCGAGGTGTACTAGTTCTTTATTGGTTGTATTTAATGCATGAGCCACTGTTTATAATCCCTATAGTTGTGCTGGGTCATGGTGTAGGAGGAGATAAGAGCTCAGAGAATTGGGGAGTTATGTATGCCACCCCATGAATGGTATTAAGGAATACGATCCGTCATCCATGCAATTGTAACAAGTAATTAACATGTAAAAGATATCTAGGGAGTAATGAAATCTAAGTAAACACATTTTCTCCAATTACTGCTCACAACCTTGTAATAATTAGTTTAATTTTCATTTTTATCATTTTATTTTGATTGCATCTTAGCTTTGGGTTAGTTTAATAGCAACTAATTCCGCCCATTCCTTCAAAACCCGAGATTTTACTTGCTTTCATAAAAACATAAAAATACAAAATTAATCATCTCTCACCTTTAGAACTAGTAAACTAGGCTTTCTAATCCTAGCGACACTATTCCCAAGCTGAACGATCAATCCCCCGGTACTTGTCACTATACTATACTACAACGATCAGGTACACTGCCTGGTGGGGGTTGTAAGCTTCTCGAGATCCCTTGAGAGGTAAAGCAAGGTGCGATTCCCACGTATCAAGTTTTTGGCGCCGCAGCCCGGGGAATAGTTATTGTCTAGGTTAGGATTTCTTTTTATTAGGTCTACTTGCTAGATTCCTTTCTAGTAAGACTTTATTTTTATTTTTAGGTTTTCTTTAGTCTATCTTATTTCTTCGTGCTTTTGTTCGTAACTCTTTACCATCCGACATCATGGAAGGTGGTAACATCTTTGAACCCGTCATCCCACCACAACAAAACCCACCACTAGAACCCCTTAGGCCCCGAACCTTAGGAGAGTATTCCCGACCTAGCCATCAAGGCTACCGAAACACCATTGAGCTCACCGGAGCCAATGTGACCCCCTTGCGATCCGACACCATCCGGTTGGTGCAAAGCGGATGTGCATTCCATGGACTTCGTTCCGAAGATCCAAATCAACATCTTAAGGATTTTCTTAAAATCGTAGACTCCATAGACCTAGATGTTGCAACTAGAGAGACAACCCGTTTACGCCTATTCCAATTCTCTCTACGGGATCAAGCTAGTCAATGGCTTGAGCGTTTACCCGCGGGATCCATCACCACATGGGATGATCTCACCACTCGTTTCCTTGCTCAATTTTTCCCACCGGGGAGAACTACTAAGCTTAGGAATGACATCTTGATATTCCAACAACGTCAAAATGAATCTCTCTATGAAGCATGGACTCGTTTCAAGGACTTACTCCAAAAAGTCCCTCATCATGGCATAGATCTTTGGCTCCAAGTCCAAATCTTTTATGACCATATCGACATCCCCACGAGGCGAACCATTGACCAATCGGCCGGTGGTAAGCTACGTGATCTTAGTGCGGAATAATCATGGGAACTCATAGAAGATCTTGCTCTCTATGACAACGAAAGTTGGAATGATCCCCGTGATTTGAACGAAATGGTCAAGGCAATATCTTTGCCTTCGAACAATTCTAGCACTCCCGACCGTAGGATCATGGAACTTGAAGGTCGAGTCAAGTCTCTTATGAAATCTTACGAAGCTCAAAAACATTCATGCCAAGTAAGCAGAATCGCTTCTACATGCAAACTATGCAATGGCCCTCATGAGACTCATAACTGCATGGAACTTCCAAGGCGTGCTTATAACAAATTCACATCATCGCACATAGGTCAGGGTCCTCGAACTTCTGCTGAAGCCTATGAGGCATGGAAGGATAAACCTGATTTTAGAAGGTACCAAACGCGAAGCGTATCCTTCAATAACTCTTCACCACTCACTTGGTCCGAGCATTTTCCATCACAAGGCATTCCTAGGCAAAGCTGTGAAGATACTTTAAAGAAATTCATTCTCTCTCAAGAACTACAGCTCGCTACGCTCGAGGCCAAATTTAAACAACAGCAGGATGATGTAAACAACAAGATTTGTAATCTGTTGACTGCTATCAAAGAGCATATTGATAATAAGCCCATTCCCGTTAATGAGGTTAAATCTGCTACCATCATGAGTCCACCAACCTCCCCTGTAAAAATAAAAAGTCCTAACAAGCTATTCAAACATCTGTCTCCTAACGGAAAAGAACCTGTCAACCCCCCTGGACCAATCCACTTCGTAAACACCATCACCACGATATCTGCTTCAGCACTCGACCCAACCCAACAACAACCTAACAAATTCAGTCAGACAGCGAAAGACGAGACCTCAAGGGTTGACCATGATTTGGCAAGAAAACCTACCGACTCATCCGAGCAATACACCGCGCTAGAATACGACAAACCAAATGAAAGGAAAAAGAAATCGGAAGAGGATGAGAAAGATCCAACCATTTTGGGTAAATCTAATATAGAAGAACCCGAGAGAAAAATGGAGGATGTTATTAGTGTGGGTAACAATCAGACTAAGGAAAGTAACCATAAGGTTTTTAAGATCCCCTGTGCCATTGAGGAAAAGCTCTTAACCGATAGTCATGTAGATCCTAGCTCCCCAGTTAACATAATCCCCCTCTCCCTATACCACAAAACCTTCCCTGAGCACATTGCGTGCAAGAAAGTAATAGAGAATTTATCAATTAGGATTGGAGAGCTTGATTACAATACTGACCTCACTGTGGTTGATGACGTGGACCCTTTCACCAATCAAACGTTAACCCACCTTGTCCTCGGGATACCATTTATCAATGAATCAGGAGCAATCCTTGATGAGAAAGATGGTAGCGTTATACTCACCAATGGCGTTAGGAAAGTAATCTTTCATAGGGATAGTGAGGAGGTGTACGAGTATCGTCCCTCTCTTGAGGGGAATCTATATGGGTCAAAGGATGGAGAGTTGGAGAAGATAAGACGACGTGATCCGAATAATCTCAAAATCCCTTGCATGATCGGTCATAAGTACTTCGATAACATATACATTAATGTATTCCTGCCAAAGAACTTTATGTCATTGTTTCATTATAACAATATCTGCAGATGGGGGATGATTTATAAGGGAGAGAAAGTGGTTGGTAAGGATCATGAAATCCAGGTGTTCGTAGGAAATATGGCATTCCCTATGGAATTCACGATTGTGGATAACATAGAGGACTATGTCGACCCTAGGTTATCACAAGTCATCCTTGGAGCACCCTTTTGTGAAATCACTAATTTGATAGTGGATGACTTGAACGGAATCATGACCTTCACTGATGGGATTAGGAGGATCTCATACCAAACGCCATACAAGAGAAAAGACCTTAAGAGAGTAGATTGTGACGGGCTTGATATGATAAGCTCCCAACTTATTTTGTGTGATGAAGATGTTAGGAGAGGGTGTAGGAATATTTCTGATTTATCATGTGGATTCTTTAAGGATGTTAGTAAGCTTGGTTCTAAGTATCGACAAGATGTTTTCGAATTCGAAGATCCGAAGTACTTGCACTATGAAAGCGATACTGGTTTAGAAGACGACCTAGAGAGTGGAACCAATGATGAGATCACGTAGTAACCCATAGCCTTGAGTCTAGCTACAAGACTCGTAAATAAAGAAAAGCGCTTCTTGGGAGGCAACCCATGTTTTGTTTGATTTTTATTTGTTTGATTGTTATTTGCTTCCGTGTGCATGTTTTATTTTTATTGTTGGTTTATCATGCTTCTAAAATAAAACATGGAAATACTTTACTATGTTGTTTAGCCTAGTCTTAACTCCAACCTAAAAGTATTTTTGCAAAAGATAAGTGTAAGGGGAAACCCCAAATATGTTTTTTAAGAAACAAACCGATCATGATTCTCCACGATAATAAATGAACATGTATATTCGTATTTGTTAGAGTCAAATGCTTGTATTGAGTCATAATGAAGTTTTGCAGGATTTTCCAGGAAGTAGGACCAAGTTTTTCCAGAAATTTTCCGGAAACTTAACATAAGAATTTCTGCAGGTCCAGTCTGACGGCGTCAGAGTTTACTCTTAACGGCGTCAGGAGTTAAAATCTGGAAATTTTACCGGTTTTGTTTTTCTAACGGAGTCTTATGGTTTTTGTGAATTATTAAGTTTTATAATCTCCAGAAAATCTGCAAACTTCATTCCACAAGCATTATATCTTACTTTGTTTTCTAGGATTTAGGAACTTATATAGGATGCCGCCGATTTTACGCAAGGTCGTCTTGTCTATTTTGTCAGGTTTCACAGGTTATGTTCGACAAGGAGATGATTTATATTCTGGAAGGGAAGCTTTGATTGTTCGTTTTCTTGGAAGAAGATTTAACCTGGCCAACTATAATCCATACCGAGCGAATCAGGGGAGTATTTGATTTCATTCTCTTTACTTTTTAACTTTTACATTCTTTACTTGAACATTTGGGACAATGTTCATCTTAAGTGTAAGGGGAGGGTAAAAAGATGATACCTTACATATGCACTTTCGCTTGAGTTTGTTTTGTTTAATGGTAGATGTGTAATAAAACTACGAGAAATACTTGTTAGTGTAATTTTAGCGCCAAATTTAAATTTTTTTTACAACATTTAGGAGTGAAACTTTAGCCATAGCAAGCGTCTCAGGGATAGGAGATTGTATGACTAGCACATAACCGTATATTCAGAAAAATTTTCCACCCAAAAATGTGAGGTTCGCCTTTAGATTTGATAGGAAAAGCATTTACTATTAGTGCTTATGAGTGTACCGGTAGCATTTAGATTCTAGAACTTGCGTTAGTGATGCATCCCGAGACCGCTAGTGAGACTACATTCGTGTGGTAGGATTTACTACATTATAAGAGGCATTAGGATCACCCTTGTGTTAAACCCGTATTACAATTACTTGACCATTTAAGTCATATTATTTGGCTAGTTAAGTCAACTAATTTTTCCCACACCTTTAGCGTTGTACTCATTTTTAGTACACGAAACCCCTAGTACACCCCTCCGAGCCTATCTTTTCGTTTCTAACTTTAAGCATTTTACTTAAAGGAAGAATTTGTTACACCCCACTTAAATGTACACCCAAATCGCCTTAGCCTTCCGTGTATGCGCTCATTTTTAGTGCATTATTGTTAATTGTTAAACCCTAAGTTAACTTTCTAATTGATTACATGGTTGCTAAGTCGAGTCATATCCTTGTACATATTGTTTTGGGACGATTGGGACTCGTGGGTAAGTACTTATTTTATGAAGTAATGGGGAAGAACATCATTTATTACCCCCATATGTACGTTAATCTTAAAAGTACTCCGAGTGTTTTGATTTTCTTAATTCGAGTCATTAGAATAGTTAAATGTAAAGTATGTAAAGATTCAAGTGTAAGGGGAATTCTCATCCCCTATGATGTATTATTTCGGATGGTAGGGTAAGAGTGTATGAAAAAAAAAAAAAAAAAAAAAAAATCGAAAAATCAAGAAAAAGAAAAAAAAAATAGAAAAAGAAAAAAACATACGGACTACCATCCCGTTTTTTATTCTATGTTCATTTTATGTTTTTGTTATTTTTCATTTATTAGCTTAAGTCGAGTCTAGTCTTGGCTTAGCAACGCCATCTTGTACATGTAATTAACCAAGATTGTTAACTCGCCACCAGTAAAACTTCCTTTATCCAACAAAACCGTGTAATTCATATCCCTATACCTAACGTTACAACCCTTTAAAAGACCTCTTTGATAGTTTATCCTAGGTGCTTACGCCATGTGGTGGAGGTTTGATCCTTTCCCAAGCCTATGGTAATCTATTTTGCTATGACAGGTAGTGAGAGATATCTTCCATTTCCATAATGTTATATTACTTTATTACACCCAAGAGATGTGAGTATCTAAACACTATTTGTGAGGTGCTTGTGTATGACCTCCGTGCTTGTCTATTGGTCTTTAGTGGAACGATTATTTGTTGTAATTACTTTTATATTAGTGTTAAATGACCCCTAACTTGTCTTTTGAGTAGAATAAAAGCGCATTTGCTTGAGGACAAGCAAATCTCAAGTGTAAGGGTATATGATGAGGAGAAAAATGATCCGTTTTTAGGGGGTCATTTAAGCCCGAATCCGACTTTATTTGATCAAATATTGCCCTAAATCGTTCCTTTTGTGATTTTAGGTACTTGGAGAGTGAATTCTAGAAAAGAGGCCATTTTGGACGTTTTTGGAGCATAAAAGTGAAGAAAACGGCAAAGTATCAATTTTCCATGCTGGAAGTACTAGGTGACGGCGTCAAGAGTTACACCTGACGGCGTCAGATAGCAAGAATAAAATACCGTAGGTGGTGACGGCGTCAAAAGCCATCTTGACGGCGTCAAAAGTCCCAAGAATAAAATACCGTAGGTGGTGACGGCGTCACACAGGCCGTCACAAGGAGATCAAGGCCGTCCGAGGAAGAATTTAGCGGCGAGGTGACGGCGTCATAAGCTTGTCTTGACGCCGTCAGACCAGTTTTCCTATATATAGTTTTCTAGTTTTTTTCATTTAAAAGAGAGAAGTTTTGGAGAAACCCTAAAGACGAATTTGGGTGAACTTTTACAGGTTTTTCAAGGGTTCTAAACCCTTGATACCTTGCATTGTAATTGAGATAAGTATTCTTCTAATTCAATCAATATGTCTATGTGTTGGTTGTCTATATCTTGTTCTTGTCTCAATTCAATTATGCTAGGCTAGATCTCTTTTGTGTTTGCTTAGATCTAATGAAACCTAGATATTGATTATGTGTTGATTACTTGTTTATTCTTGTTATGGATGAATGATTTTATATGTTAGGCTTAAGAAAACTGGCAGATCTCCAAATGGTAACATGCTTGAACGTCTTAAGAAACATGAACCGAGGCGTACTAGGTCTTTATTGGTTGTATTTAATGCATGAGCCACTGTTTACAATCCCTATAGTTGTGCTGGGTCATGGTGTAGGAGGAGATAAGAGCTCATAGAATTGGGGAGTTATGTATGCCACCCCATGAATGGTATTAAGGAACACGATCCGTCATCCATGCAATTGTAACAAGTAATTAACATGTAAAAGATATCTAGGGAGTAATGAAGTCTAAGTAAACACATTTTCTCCAATTACTGCTCACAACCTTGTAATAATTAGTTTAATTTTCATTTTTATCATTTTATTTTGATTGCATCTTAGCTTTGGGTTAGTTGAATAGCAACTAATTCCGCCCATTCCTTCAAAACCCGAGATTTTACTTGCTTTCATAAAAACATAAAAATACAAAAATAATCATCTCTCACCTTTAGAACTAGTAAACTAGGCTTTCTAATCCTAGCGACACTATTCCCAAGCTGAACGATCAATCCCCCGGTACTTGTCACTATACTATACTACAACGATCAGGTACACTGCCTGGTGGGGGTTGTAAGCTTCTCGAGATCCCTCGAGAGGTAAAGCAAGGTGCGATTCCCACGCATCACATATTTCCCTTGAATCTTTTTGTTACATCTAGCAAACAAAGATTTACTCAGCCAAATAATTACAAGTTCAATGTTCGAAGGATGGCACAAGATACTTATGTCTTGTAAGCAACTAAAACATCCAAAATTCACATTAACTTTCCTACATAGTCTTAGGGTACGCAAAGCCCTTCGCACTTAAAGGATGAAGACGGAGCGAGTCGCAACCCTCTGTCAGCAATTAAATTATACGATTGCTATAAAACCTTGGTTCAAAATACACACAATAAAGCTTAGTTATTCTAAGCTTTAGGATGTATAATAACGTTTATTTAAATAAACGAATAAGAGAAAAGCATACATAAACAAAGATGGGAAATACACCCATTAATATTTAATACGCAGCATCGATGCTGCTCAAAAGATGATAATTGTTCACATGCAACAGAAACATAAATTGTTCAGAAACCATAGGACATAAACAGACATTGTTTTAAATGGTACATACCACCCTTGGGGCCAAATAACTGCAAACACTGCAGCCTTCACTTACCAGGAGATGGGAGTTTTTCATGCTGAACTTGGGGGGCTTCAGAACTGACCTTGTTGGGGGAAGCTTCTTTTGAATCAGTCTTCGGAGAGGATGGCTGCACAGCTGAACCTTTACCTGGAGACTGAGACTTCTCGACGGCCAACTTTGGGGACGAGGGCTCCTCAGGGGTTGCTTTCACAGATGCAAGCTTCGCAGGAGTGCTCTTTTTGCTCACAGCCATAGGCTTCACCCTGCGCGGTTTCCTTGAAAGAAGCGTCTCAACCGAAACCATGGGATCTTTGGTAGCATCAACAAGGAAGGGGTACTCTGTAGTTGCGAGTAGGTTGCTTGCATTATCATACTCTGCTTTATGAGTGGCACGGTAGTAGGATATCTCAGATAAGTCCACCGGCTTTCCAGTCGCAGCAATTTCCTCCAAAGTCGTGCATTTCCCATGATAGATGGCAGCATTTACAACATCACCTATCATCTTCCCAACCTCATCGCTGTGATATAACTCCATGGCTATATAGGGGATGACCTTCGAGACAACAGCAACCCTATCTTTTTTAAGCGCATTGTATTTGCGCCTGAGGCCATCGAGATCTTCACGAAGCTTAATCTCCAGCTCACCCAGCTTCGTCCTCTCTTCTTCGAGGTCCCCACACTTGATCTCTAGCTCAGCAATTTCTTCCTTGTAACCTACAACCTTTGCCTCCTCCTTTCGACGCCTCTTACACTCCACCTTCATTTTGTTCAATTCCTTCTCCAACCTTGCTATATCAGAACAAAGGTCTTGAACAAGGGGATTCTGCTCAATATCTCTCAAGGCTTCTTCACACTTAGCTTGAACCTCTGCAAACTCCTGATCTTTCCTTTTCTCTCTTGCCAGAATAACATCCATCTTCTCCCTAGCAGAAGCAAGGGTTTGTACCACTTCCCTTGTTCGAGAATTGAGATGATTGTCCAGAACAGCCTGCCTCGTATAGCTTTTGTCGTGTAGATCACACAACTCCTCAATGGGCATGTTGGTTAGCACAGACTTCCAGCTCGGAGGGGTAATATGCAAAGCAAGGCGATGGCAAGCAGAGGCATCAGGAAGCTCTTTGGTATTCGGAAGACCTAAGGAATATACAATCAATTAGAAGACATATACACATATCCCTGTCAAAGCAATAACACATGTACTTACCATGGATATCTTCATCCAATGCTTCAGCAGCTTTCTTGGTAATAATCTGACCTTTCTGCCTGGTGTTCTGGAGGGAGGTGTTGGCAAAATCAATTTCCTCTTGGGAGTAGGCTTCACAGGCTTGGCACTTGTACCTTTCCTGTTTCGAACTCTGTCAGCTATGCCAGAAGAGGAGCCAATAATAGTCACCTGATCATCCTCGGAGAGAGGGTCATCGGACTCAGCAACATTCTCCACCAACTGAGAAGTCTCCTCTGTCACCATAGGCTTCGATTTTTTCTCTGGCTGCAGGGAAGCTATGGGCTCCACCATGTGGGCATCCTCTTCTTGATTGTTCACAGACACGGAAGGTGAGCCAACACCATAACTAACCTCCTCAGGATTCTTTGGAAGGAAGATAGTCTCTTTAGCACCATCAGCCATAACGAAATTTCGGAAAGACATTCCTGCAACACGAAAGAAAACAGATAAATATCATCAGATAAGTTGTTGAAATTTATTTAAATAAAGAGTATACATACTTTTTCCATCACAAACATTTTCAGGCTTCATAGGGGAACCCTCCCAGTTGTCAACAATACCAGCCATGTACAGGATGGGCTCAGGGAAAGATTGAACATTCACTGGATGGCGAACAAGACGCTGCTACAATGGATTCCTTCGAACAGTGTAAGGCAACTCATCTTTGAAATGTTTTTTGTCAAACCTGTATGCTTCGTTCACCAAAGCAGGGTACTCTGGAGGTATAATTGTATCTTGTATGTAAAAGAAGCCCCCTTTCCAGTCTGTTATATTTGTAAAAGGCTTTAACAATATAGTTGGGACATCAGGGTCACCTCTTTTTGCCAAAGTTAACCAATCCCCACCCGGGTACAGGTTCGTAAAACCTCTAAGCACTGTAAGTGTAGGCTCATATCCATAAGCTTTACACATCACTATGAATGTTGTTAACTTAGCTAGGCCAAATGGGTTGAACCTAGAGATGTGTACTTGATAGTATTGCATAAACTCTAAAATCAAAGGGTGGATAGGTATTCTAAAGTTTGACAATTTAAAGGCATGGGTGTACAGACCCACATATCCTGTAGGAGCATCAAATATTGCTTGATTCTTACTAGGGAGCATGATTTTAAATTCTTTCGGAATAGGATAATCCTCAAGAAAAGTGCGTAACTCATCTTTTGATAAAGTGCATTTTTGTTCTCTAATCACGAATTTGTTATTTTTAGCCATATTGTTTGACGAAGACAGCTACCTCTACGATAAAATAGTTTAACAAAGAGCAAATTTACCTTTTTTTCTCGCGTGGATTAATAAAACGTGATGATGTGTGTAGATTTTGACCGAGATATGCACACAGTGATGAAAAACAATTTTGGGCGCAATGTAAAAATGATTTAGGGTTAGGGTGATAAACATTTATACCGCCTTTGTTTTTTGATCATAACCATACACGTGTCTTGTGTACTTATCCGGATTCCAATGGGTTTTCAAAATTTGAAGGAACGTTTTTGTTTACCGAGGATATTGCTACTTTAAGCTCACTGTGAGTTGTTAGGTAATATTTAAAAGCATTTAATGAGTATTTTGTGAAATTAATCTCTTTTGCAAGGCCCTACGAGCTAACACGATTAGTTCAAATGACGATAGAGTTGTAAGCCACATATTCTTGTGCATATCTAACTTTCAACTAGAGGGCTTGATGATGTACCCTCCGATTAGCTCGAAGGACACCCCTTCGAGTGTAATCGCAACCTACATAATCGAAGGCTCTGGCTAGCCTCCTAAAACATTCCTTGGCGTAAAACTAATCATCAATGATCTAGTTACCAAGTGGGAATTTGCCAATCGAAGGATTACGCCCTTCGGGGTATCTCTCGATAAGTTTTATGGACGGAACAATGCCAAGTCCAATATTGGGGAGACCAAGTCTTACCCACGTCGCCTCTTCCTCCTTAGCACCCCCGCTAAACCCGGAGGAGTGGGGCACTAACCCCTAGCAGTTACCATAAATCATGGGACGCCTCCATAATCTCCATCAAACATGTGACCACTCTCCAGGACCGTTTTCTTCACCTATAAATAGTCCTGGACGATGACAAATCTGGTATGCAATCTATCTCACCTTACTTTACTACGCATATACTTAAACTCTCATACCAATCACTTATTCACACGCCGGAGGTGGTTCGCAGGGTCCAACCCCTGCGCAATCACTTAACGTAGTGTTTTAGTATTTCTTATTTCAGGTTATATCCAAGCTTGGCGCAATCACAACACCCCTCATTTTCCTTTGATCACCATCGAAGGCCTGGTAGTGCAAAATATTGTACAATCAATGTTGTTTAACAAACACCACTTCAGTTGGGTTCGAGCCAAAGGAAACGAAACTTGAATCTCGGAAAAACAAATTGGGGATAGTCATCATTGGTTTCACCTATTCGTGGTGAAAACTTGAGTAAAGTTTTGTTAGTGTTATTTGTGAAAGCATTAGCATAAACTGATAAAATAAACATCATTTGGCCTGGTTCATGGTAATTGTTAGTAAAGACTAATTGTTGATATGTATGCCTACAAGTGTTCTTTATTTTATCTTATTTTTTATTTTATTTTTTTCCTACATTTTATAATGATATAAGATTAACATGTAAAATTGTTCCTTAAGTGCATCTGAAATGAAAGGATTCAAATGGTTGGTTACACGTTGACTATGCAAACAATGGTATTTCTTGGTACAAATAAAAATGCAAGAATATAGTTGGTACTTCTAACAAAGGCATAATATCGCAACTACAATTATGTGCCGTTATATAATTTCGTCACTATGCACAGGTACCCATGTAAACTTTAAATTTATAAGCAAAAGTGGTATTATATTTTCAGCAGGAATTTTACTCATAACTGAGTTCCCATATTTTCATGTCGAGTAGTGGCTAATCTAATTTTACTCTTTTCTTAGTTTCCACATTTGCATGTTCCAGCAATGGCTAATATTAGCAGGAGTACGGTTAGTAGGGTCGAGTTGACTCGACCCAAACGCGATAAGGCTTATAAGGTTGGGTTTAATTGACCTGAACCCAATAACCCGATAACCAGCAACTATAATTATGTGCCGTTATAAAATTTCATCACTATGCACAGGTACCCATGTAAACTTTAAATTTATAAGGAAAAGTGGTATTACATCTTCGGCCGGAATTTTACTCACAACTAAATTCCCACATACTTGTTTAAGTTCAACAATGATGAAGGAATGAATAAGGTCTTAGAAAATGGTATTTGGATGGTGAATAACAAGCCATTACTTGTTCAAAAATGGGATCCTAGTGTATGTATGGAAAGAAGTGAGCCTAGTGTATTGCCTGTATGGGTCAAATTGATGAACATGCCTTTAGAAGCTTGGACTGTCAAAGGTGTAAGTGCTATTGCAAGCAGCATTGGGAAGCCACTCATAATGGATAAAACTACTGCAAAAGTATGTCAAGAAGGAAATGGAAGTATAGGGTATGCTAGAGTCCTTGTTGAAGTTAATGTTGAGAAAGAAATCAAAGATACCGTGGAAATATGCTACAAGAACAAACAAGCAGAAACCATTGGCTCAAAGTTTGTTAAAGTTGAGTATGGGTGGAAGCCTCCAAGGTGTACTGCTTGCAAGGTGTTTGGACATATTGATGCAAATTGTAATGTTCTAAATAGGGATGAATACAATAAAGCTGGGGAGAATGTAAGGGATGAAAACAGGAGTAATGGTAATGGAGAGAACATGGAGAAAGGGAATAGCAATGCATGTAAACAAGAAGGATAGTGGAAAAGTTCAACAGATACAATCACAATCAAATAAAGAAAACAGTCCAAATAAGACGTGGAATGTGGAAAAAGGTTTGATGGAGGAATCAAGGAAGAGTGCAAACAAATATACAGTGCTTGAAGATAGAATAGAAGATGGAAGTATGGAGAATGATGTATGCAGGGATAAGAATGGAATAAGTATGGAAGAGAATATAGTCAAAGAAAATGAGGATGTTGATATTTTCATTCGGTGGCAGAAGGAGGAGGAAATGGTTGATATGTTTGTGAATGATAAGAAGATTCCCAATGATGAAGAATTAGAGACTTGGGCTCGATATATGTGTGAGTGGTACAAGAGGAAGTTTGAAGCAAAATGGAAAAGTAAATGCCCCATTGTAGGAAGATGTATATGGCTTAAGGATTGATTGAAGTAGCGGGTTTAGACACTGTTAGTACTGTCTATATGAATTTTCATGTTTGTATGTCTTTGTATGTTGTATGTCTGTATGTTTTAGCTCTAAGTTCAGCAGCTTTGGTGTTCCTTAGCTATGGTTTGTATTGTAAATGTTTTGGAGCTTAATATAATTCACCTTTTGCACAAAAAAAAAAAAAAAAAAAAAAAAAAAAAAAAAAAAAAAAAATTCTCACATTTTCATGTCAAGTAGTGGCTAATCTAATTTTACTCTTTTCTCAGTTCCTTCATTTGCATGTTCCAGCAGTGGCTAATAGTAGTAGGAGTACGGTTAGTAGGGTCGAGTTGACTTGACCCAAACCCGATAAGCCTTATAAGGTTGGGTTTAATTGACCCGGACCCATTAACCCGAAAAACTTTTCGATGCGTTTTTGTTACTAATAATATATCTTATATTGTTTTTTAGTCTAAATATATAATATTGATATGGTTAATGCATATACCTCTCATTAAGTTTACTATATGAATCAAAGTGCAAGACCAATATCAAGGAAGAATGCCTATTCAATTAATCAACGTAGAAGTTTTATGTTTTTCTCATTTCTGGATGTATAAACTAACTTTACGTATTACTCTTGCTTGCTTTGTTCCACTGTCATATTTGTTGCATAACTCTTTAGAATGGATAATATTGTTTTATTGATTGATGATCATAACATACAATGATAGCAGATATATATAGCCTATAAAAAAGCTATATTAGGAAAATACTAATTACAAGCTAATCTCCTACTCACCAATTAACAATCACAGCTCATACGAATGGATAACTGATGAAGAAGACATTCGACAATAAATAATTGAGATTAAAAGCTAATAAACAATAAAGTAAAAATAATAATTGATGAAGAAGACATTCGACAATAAATAATTGAGATTAACAAAGGTAAATAAAGGTTTACAAAGTGGTTAGAGTGGTAGACTATAAACTTCTGTCACCATACAATTATGTGCCGCTATATTGCAACTAAACTTTTCAAAAAAAAAAAAAAAAAAAAAAAATCTTAAGGTAATGAACTTTCATTTTGTTCACTTGTTTACTGAGCTATTAGGAAGAATATTGCTCTATATTTAAAATGTTAATTGGAGTGACTTTATCACATATTTTTTTTGATATGTTAAGTAGCATAAATTTTGTGTTTTTCAAGTTTGGTGTGTTGGAAAATTTGAGGTGAAAATGTTGTATTTCACCTACTTTGGACACAAATAATTAGAGACTCAAGTTGTCTATATGAATATCATACTAATCGGATACGTGCTCCTTTATGAGAGCTTCGTAACAATATAATTAGTGTCCAAAATGAAGCTAATGTGAATGAGATATCGAGTCTCGAACTATGTCATTTGGAATGTAACTTAAGGAATGAAAATGGGACAAAGTCTATCCCACATTGGTGGGTGAACAAACCGAACTTGGGCTCAAGCTAATGAACCCACGTGAAGCGGGCTTATTTCCTTTTGCTCCAAAGACCCAATGTTTGACCCATTTTAATTTCTTTTATTGCTTGGTATGATTACAGCAGATATGCAGGGTATGTGACGGTTTAGGTTTAAACTTGATAACAGCCAATTGAATGAAATTGATCACATTTAATGTGAATCATTGTGAATCATTAAATCTGCTGTTTCATAATGTAGTATAAATCCAAGCTATCTCAGCCATTCCAAACACACCAAAATTCACAGCTTCACTCTTATCTCTCATTACTCACTCAAGAACTCCGACGAAATTTCAGGCAAGTAGGTTATCTCCGGCAGTACTTCGGCTTAAGCTGTTGTACCCTGGGAGACAGCCGTCTAATTGGTAGACGTGAACTGTTTTAAGGGAACCGTGTTGAACACGGGCCTCAGCTATGTCTCTTATATATTATTATTATGATTCTTGTTGTGTTTCATTCTTACCTTTGAGTTCTTTGGTTATATGCTTGCTTAACTGTTATGCTTTAACTTTTCCTTTTGTGTAGTTATAATCATGATATTGTTATTGGGTATGGTTATTTTCCCTACATGGTGTTGTCTAAGTATATTTTTGTAAGTTTAGTGACTCAAATATCATGTTTCATAACTTTAGAAACCCAAGTGAATAAAATAAAATTTTGTTACCTTGGACGATTTTTTAGAAAGTTTAGTAACTTCTTTGTGTATTAAGGCTCCTTGTATCTTATTATTATATATACTATCTAAAACCCAGGCATTTCACCACAACGCGACACGTGTCGCTGCAGTGCTTGCTACAATATTCGCTACAATAATTTTTTTTGCGCCACGTGTCGCTACAGATTTTTTTTTTTTTTTTTTTTTTTTTTATTTTTGCATAAATTTTCTTATGAAATTTTGTTTTTTCAAAAAAAACAATAACAAAAAATAAAAATACAAAAAAAATACACTTACAAAAATTTTCGTATACAAATTTGTTTCTTTTAAAATACCAAACAAGAAAAAAAAACTAAAAAAAAAAAGGCATACCGAAAAAACAAACAACCCAAAAAAATTTCAATTGCAACGCAAATAAAAAAAAAATCCGTAAGCATAAACAAATTATGCTTCCAAGTAAACATATGCATACTTCAAATAACAAAATTATTAATTACACCGTACAACTCACAAAATACAAAACACAAAACACACCCGACGCAACACGCGAGCTACCCAGCTAGTTAGCTTCTATCTTGGAAGCATTTGGTATTCTTTCCTTTCCCCCTTGTAGTTGGGGTGTTTTTAATATAGCCTTGACTTTTCAAAAAAAATGTATAAATGAATTTTGTTCAAGCGGTGGCTACAAGGACGTAGGACCCTACACATCATTAACTAAAAGGACCATATATGCATATTACAACTACATATTGTTTGCTAAAGATATCACAATTGAATTAAAATATATTTAATGTTAGTCTATCAATTAATATTAGTCTTTGCATAACAACACCGGATGTTAGCTACCGTTGACCTTGGACTTTCCATAATACTAAATAAATTAGAGACCATTTTTCCTATAATGTGCTCGCACAGGGCTATGACATAAATGTAACAAAATGAGTTTTATCATATGTCATAATATATTTAAATTTTAATTATTTGTGCATAAAAAGTGTATATTATCTAATTTTAATAATACAATTCATTAAGAATGTAAATATCTATCTTGACAAGCTCGTTTTAGGCATTTTTTGTCGGTTAGTAAACTTTTAGCAACGAGACACGTCGTTACTTGAAGTCCAGATTTGTTAATCATTCCTATAAATGTTGTATTCCGTTAAAAGCATTTAACTAATCTTGTATATCTTAGTAACAATTGATAAGGAAATGTTAAAGAGCTTTATTATGAATACTTATTTACAGATTTGCATAAATCAGAACTAAAAAAATTAATTATAACACATAAAAAATTATATGATGATGTACTTGTTATACTTCTATAATTTTGTTTACATCAAAATTCACAAGCTCATTTTGGCCTTTTTTTTATACTTTCACACACTGTACAAAGCACATAGTTTCACTATTGATAACACAGTTAAAGTATTCTCCAAAAGGGACATTAATTTCTCAAGTAAAACAATCTTCATGGAATAATATGACACCACCTAAAATTTAATTTCTGGGAATTGGAAATTAATTTATGAGAAAAAGGTAGCTCAAGTTTAAATATAGACATACAAGCCTTCACTTTATAGAAAAAACATGCAAAAGCAAGCAATGGCTTCTTCAAACTTCTTACTTTTATCTCTAGCTCTACTACTCGTTGCTCTCTCATTTATACCAAACTTTACTTCTGCCTCTTTGGAGGAGGCAAATGCTCTTCTAAAATGGAAAGCAACCCTTAAAATCCCAAACAACTCCCAAATTGTATCTTCTTGGACACCCCTTCCAAAGAATACTAGTGCACCCGCCTCGTGCCCTTCTTGGTTTGGAATTGCATGCAACGCTTATGGGAACATTAACATGTTGAACCTCTCGACGTGTGAGTTAAAAGGTACGCTTCACCAGTTCCCGTTCTCTATTCTAGGCAACCTTACCCATTTTGATCTTAGTGTAAACAGCTTTTTTGGTCCCATCCCACAAGAAATTGGACTCTTGTCCAAACTTGTCTATATTAATTTTTCAACCAATCAGTTTTCTGGTGTAATTCCACCTACCATTGGTAAACTAAGCCAGTTAACCATTTTGGAACTTTACGAAAACAATTTAACTGGTTCAATTCCTTCATCGTTGGGTGATTTGGAGTCTTTGAATCTCCTTTATTTGTACTTAAACAAACTCTCTGGACCCATTCCAATTGAATTAGGGAATTTGAAGTCTCTCACTGAATTACATTTGGGTGAAAATCAACTTTCTGGGCCCATTCCAATTGAATTAGGGAATATGAAGTCTCTCACCAAATTATCTTTAAGTGAAAATCAACTCAATGGTTCAATTCCTTCATCGTTGGGTGATTTGAAGTCTTTGAATCTCCTTTATTTGTACTTAAACAAACTCTCTGGACCCATTCCAATTGAATTAGGGAATATGAAGTCTCTCACCAAATTATCTTTTGTAAGATAATAGATAGTTTTATTGATCGGATGCATTATATATGAGATAGCATCTGTATTTATACTAAATACATAGCTTCGATAATAAGCAATATAATCCAAACTCTAACCCTAATGGACCCTAACCCACAACCGGGTTTGGGCCATAATCTAAACCTCTAATACTCCCTCACAGTTTGAACGACAACATTGTGGACGAACAAACTGGAATGAATGTTGAAAGTCACTTCTTCTTTTCTTCATCTTCTTTTTTTGTTTGCTCGAGCGGAAGCATAATTGTATTTGGCGGCATAGTTGTGTATTGCTTGCGGCATCCTTCTTTGCATGACGATTGCTTTTACGTCATAGCTTGCTTTGCCTTTAGAAGGGAGCGGTAATTTGATGACCAACTATTTGTTAAAAACGACAATGATCTTTGCCAACGAAAACAATTTGATGAGGAAGAAAAAAATATGGTTGGTTGAAGGCAACTCAACATTCTTTTTTTTTACGGTTAGGGTTTAGGGTTTATGCATTGAATATGAAAAACAAAATTCTAATAAAAATAAAAGCAAAGCGAAAATAACTATGGATCCCTCCGAATCACCGGCGAGTAGCCGATGACCGGAGGATAGCAAAATATGTAGGTGGATCTTACTTAAAGCTCCGATACCATGTAAGATAATAGATAGTTTTATTGATCGGATGCATTATATATGAGATAGCATCTGTATTTATACTAAATACATGGCTTCGATAATAAGCAATATAATCCAAACTCTAACCCTAATGGACCCTAACCCACAACCGGGTTTGGGCCATAATCTAAACCTCTAATACTCCCTCACAGTTTGAACGACAACATTGTGGACGAACAAACTGGAATGAATGTTGAAAGTCACTTCTTCTTTTCTTCATCTTCTTTTTTTGTTTGCTCGAGCGGAAGCATAATTGTATTTGGCGGCATAGTTGTGTATTGCTTGCGGCATCCTTCTTTGCATGACGATTGCTTTTACGTCATAGCTTGCTTTGCCTTTAGAAGGGAGCGGTAATTTGATGACCAACTATTTGTTAAAAACGACAATGATCTTTACCAACGAAAACAATTTGATGAGGAAGAAAAAAATATGGTTGGTTGAAGGCAACTCAACATTCTTTTTTTTTACGGTTAGGGTTTAGGGTTTATGCATTGAATATGAAAAACAAAATTCTAATAAAAATAAAAGCAAAGCGAAAATAACTATGGATCCCTCCGAATCACCGGCGAGTAGCCGATGACCGGAGGATAGCAAAATATGTAGGTGGATCTTACTTAAAGCTCCGATACCATGTAAGATAATAGATAGTTTTATTGATCGGATGCATTATATATGAGATAGCATCTGTATTTATACTAAATACATGGCTTCGATAATAAGCAATATAATCCAAACTCTAACCCTAATGGACCCTAACCCACAACCGGGTTTGGGCCATAATCTAAACCTCTAATATCTTTAAGCGAAAATCAACTCAATGGTTCAATTCCTTCATCGTTGGGTGATTTGAAGTCTTTGAATCTCCTTTATTTGTACTTAAACAAACTCTCTGGACCCATTCCAATTGAATTAGGGAATTTGAAGTCTCTCACTGGATTATTTTTGTATAAAAATCAACTCATTGGTTTAATTCCTTTATGGTTGGGTGATTTGAAGTCTGTCACTGAACTATATTTGAGTGCAAATCAACTATCTGGACCCATTCCTACTGAATTAGGGAATATGAAGTCTCTCACTATGTTAGATTTGAGCTATAATCAACTCAATGGCTCAATTCCTTCAACGTTAAAAAACTTGAGAAGCCTTGAGGGTCTTACTCTCCATGTGAACAAGTTAGTCGGTCCTATACCACAAGGAATCGGAAGTCTACAATTGTATAGGCTACATCTGGACAGGAATCAGTTGTCTGGCCAATTGCCTGACGATTTAGGCGATTTGTGCCAAGGGGAAAGCTTCAACATTTCGCTGTACATCAAAATCAGCTCTCTGGTCCTATACCAAGAGGGCTATGGAATTTCCCCAACTTAATAAGGGCAAGGCTCGATTTTAATCAGTTTTGTGGAGATATGTCGAATAGTTTTGGTGTCTACCCGAGCTTAAATTTCTTTGATGTCAGTCATAATAAATTTCATGGGCAACTATCTCAAAACTGGGGTAAATGCAAAAATTTGACTACATTAAAGATGGGATATAACAACATCAGCGGTAGCATACCACCGGAGTTTGGGAATTCAATTCAAGTGCTTGATCTTTCTTCTAATCATTTGGTTGGTCAAATTCCAAAGGAGTTTGGGGAGATGAAAAATATGTTAGATTTAAACTTGAGCGATAACAACCTTTCAGGTGTTATACCTCAAGAGCTTGGATCACTGCATGGCCTCCTTGCTCTTGACCTATCCAAAAATAGGTTAAACGGGTCATTAGAAAGCTATATCGGTGATTGGGTACAAATCAGTCGCATATATCTTAGTAATAACAAGCTCAGTGGAAAGATCCCATCAGAGATTGGTAAATTAAGTCAAATCAATGTTCTTGATTTATCTTGGAATTCACTCACAAAAGAGATACCATCGGAAATTGGAAGCTTAGAAAGTCTGGTAACGATGAATCTTTCTCATAATAAGCTATCTGGTTCTATTCCTAATGGTTTCAGTAACTTGCCAAAAGGAATTAATATCGACCTGTCCTACAATGAGCTCACAGGTCCAGTTCCCCCTTATTCTGTCTTTCTAAATGTGTCCGGAGAAGCATTACAAGGAAATGATGGTCTGTGTGGAAATGTTACAGGTTTGAAACTTTGTGAAAGTCAAACTAATCATTTTCTTTCTATGTTCATCCTTGTAACTGTTATATATTAGTAGTAACTTAAACATACATTAGGGACTTAAGTGTACTTTGTAATAAGATTAGGTGGTAGACTAGAACTAGGATTAGTTAGCTTGGCTTGCAAGCTAAGGTTTTTACCCCCTCATCTCTATAAATAGAGATGAGGGGGGATGCTAGTTTTTAACATTCTTCTTCCTCAAATTGAAAACTTTATTGGTTGATTAATAAAGGGGTGTTTGAGGGTAACGTGTGCATATATTCTTGTCGGTCCTTTGTAGTCTCGTGTTTGCTACTTGTGCTCGATACAACTCTCGATCTAGTGTTCCGCGATCGAACTTCGGGTTTGTTGTCGAGGTATTTTCCAACAAGTGGTATCAGAGCCACGGTTATTGTGGTTATTGAAGTTCGAGTGTTAGATCGAGGTTCCGAGTTTATTTGAGGTATCGATATTCGAATCGGTCCGTCGAAGTACTTACAGGTGACGAGAGGTAGAAGATACTAAGTGACGTGGGTTTTTTTTAAAAGATAAAAAAAAGCCAAAGGGTGACATATATAGCCCACGTGAAGTATCCTCTAAGTAAACTACAAATTTGACAAGAAAATAATAGTTTTTACCCAAAGGATTCGACTTTTAATAATTAAATTTCGACTTCGTTTAATCGGATTTTTGAGGGTTCTTTCTTTAAAGACGATTAAATAGAAGATTTTATTGTTGCGGATTTTTTTTGTGGTTCAAGTTTCGATCGTGGTTTGCTTGAGATTTCAAGTTTACGTTCGGGTTTGCTTGTTTGAAATCGAGGGTTTAGGGTTATTCTAATTAATTCGATTTGCAAGAAGGGTTTATAGCAACAAGGGGAATATTGCACACGGCTTGCGAGGCTTGTCGGTAAAGTTGGTTAAGAAACAACTTGACAAGGTTTTTAGCAAGGTATAAGAAGAATGGCTAGTTCTATAACTAGGTTTGACATCGAAAAATTCGATGGGAAGAATGACTTCGGGTTATGGCAAATAAAGATGCGTTCTTTAATGGTACAGCTCGGATGTGATGCTGCATTAGAGACATTACCCGCGGACATGGAAGCAGGTGAAAAGGCTGCTTTGATGAAGAAGGCATACAGTACCTTGATTCTATGCTTGGGAGACCGGGTTTTACGGGAAGTTACCAAGGAAACATCTGCTGCAGGAATTTGGACGAAGCTAACTAGTCTGTATATGACTAAGTCTTTAGCAAATAGACTGTATCTGAAGAAGAAGCTATACACATTCTATATGAGTCCAGGTACGAAACTGGGTGATCATATAGATGAGTTTAATACGTTGATACTTGATTTGGCGAATATTGATATCGAGATTGAGGATGAGGATCAGGCTCTTATGTTACTTACATCGTTGCCATCGTCTTATGAAAACTTTGTGGAGACATTGTTGTATGGGAGGGAATCCTTGACAATGGAGGATGTTCTGGCGACTCTGAATTCAAGAGAGTTGAAGAAAAGAACCGAAGGCACAAAGGAAGATACTGGTGACGGGTTATATGTAAGGGGAGGGTCAGATCATTCAAGGAAAGCTCATTCTGGTGGAAGATCGCGGTTTAAGTCAAGGGGTGAAACTTTTAAACTCAAGTGCTTCATATGTCATTCAGAGGGTCATCTGAAGAGAGACTGTCCAATGAAGAAGTCAAGTGGGTTCGTCAAGAAGGGTAAGCATGATCAGGATTCTGATTCTTCTGATGACGACGGTAGCGCCTACTTTGGAGAAGCCTTGGTGGTAGTCGGGAATGATGAGATGACTGAATTGGTAATGGATTTAGGTGGGTCTTATCATATGACACCTAGGAGGGACTTCTTGTATGACTTCAAAGATGTTGATGGTGGTTCGGTTCAGTTAGGTGATAACAGGACATGCACTATCAAAGGGACAGGAAAAGTGAAGATGCAGTTGCATGATGGTTCAAGCTTTATTCTGGAAGATGTTAGGTTTGTTCCAGGGTTAAGAAAAAGCTTGATTTCATTGGGTACTCTTGAAAAAGAGGGTTATACTGTGAAGATGCAGATGGGTAAAGTCAAGGTGATCAAAGGTTGTCGGGTTATGATGACTGGGATCAGGAAAGAGAACTGTGTGTATACTCTTGAAGCAAAAGTGACGACTTTTGGTGTACAAAAGCATGGAGGTAATAAACAAGTTGGGTTCAAACAACTTGGTAATAAACAAGTTGGGTTCAACCAACTTGGTAATAAACAAGTTGGGTTCAAACAACTTGGTCCTGGTGTTAAAACAGGAGTCCATGGAGTACAGGTTGATGAACGTGTTTGGTTTGAGGTGAAACTGCAGGGAGCTCAAGGGAATCGTGAAGCTGAGGTTGTTCAGGTTAGTAACGATGATGCTGCAGTGGCTCAAAGAAAGTTGGAGGACAAGCAACTTGAAGAAAAGACAAATACGGGCTGCTTGGTAAAGGAGCAGGAAAATGTACACCTTGGTATAAAGGTGGGGGCAGACATTACGGTAACCGGAGTACCTGGTCAAGAGGGTGCAGAGGGTAATGTTGCTGAAAAGAAGAAAGTAAAGGAGTCTATGGAAGCTAATCTTGGAAAATTACTGAAGTACAATGCCTGGTCGACAAGGTGGTCCCCGGTCCGAGGTTCCAGCACGAGAAAAAGATGCTGAGTATCGGTTATGTTTAAGTGTTACTCCTAAGGTGGAAATTGTTATATATTAGTAGTAACTTAAACATACATTAGGGACTTAAGTGTACTTTGTAATAAGATTAGGTGGTAGACTAGAACTAGGATTAGTTAGCTTGGCTTGCAAGCTAAGGTTTTTACCCCCTCATCTCTATAAATAGAGATGAGAGGGGATGCTAGTTTTTAACATTCTTCTTCCTCAAATTGAAAACTTTATTGGTTGATTAATAAAGGGGTGTTTGAGGGTAACGTGTGCATATATTCTTGTCGGTCCTTTGTAGTCTCGTGTTTGCTACTTGTGCTCGATACAACTCTCGATCTAGTGTTCCGCGATCGAACTTCGGGTTTGTTGTTGAGGTATTTTCCAACAGTAACTATGGTGCCACTTTTTGCTGCTCTTTTACTGGGTTTATTCATGTGTGGCCTCATTGCTTATCGACGTAGAAAGATAACTTCTCCACAAAAACCATCAGGCGAAGAAGGTTGCAAATTTTTCTCAATAACGAATTTTGATGGACAGGCGATGTATGATGAAATCATCAAGGCAACAAATGATTTTGATGATGCATATTGTATTGGGATGGGAGGATACGGTACTGTGTATAAAGCTATGTTACAACCCGAAAATGTAGTAGCTGTCAAGAAACTTCATTCACCTTCTGAGAATGACGATCAAGGCTTCCTAAATGAGGTACGAGCATTGACAAACATAAGGCACATAAACATAGTTAAACTCTATGGATACTGCTTCCATGCTCGTCACTCATTTTTGATTTACGAATATCTTGAGAAGGGAAGTCTAAAATCGCTCTTAAGTAGCGATATCACAGCAAAGGAAATGGATTGGCTGAAAAGGGTAAGAATTGTTAGGGCTGTAGCGAATGGTTTGGCTTATATGCACCATGATTGCACACCACCTATAATTCATAGAGACATTTCTGGAGCTAATATCCTTCTGGACTCTGATTATGAGGCACATATCTCGAATTTTGGAACAGCGAAGCTTCTAAAGCTGGATTCATCCAATTGGACTGTGGTTGTAGGCACCTATGGCTATATTGCGCCAGGTAACTGCCATATATTTTAAAGTTATCTATACGTACTTCTTCTCAAGTTCCAGATTTATCTATGTTACATATATTCTCATGTTTCCTTCCATGTAGAGCTTGGTTATACGATGGTGGCGACAGAGAAATGCGATGTGTATAGTTTTGGAGTTGTTGCACTAGAAGTGATTATGGGAAAGCATCCTGGAGAATTATATCATGTCTACCAACATTGTCTACTGATGATCTATTGCTATCCAATGTAGGAGATAGTCGGATTCTGCGACCATCATCTCTAGTGGAGAAACTAGCTCATACAATTTTGAATGTCTCACGGGCATGTTTGAACTACAACCCACAGGAAAGGCCAACAATGCGCCAAGTCACAGATTTATTGTCATAAAGTTTAAGAAACTTTTTATGTTTTTTTGTTGTCCTGAATTATGTTGTAGATTGTGATTAAAATATTCAATGAAGATTTCTACCTTTCTAGACTAATATAGTTACGTGTATTATGGATCCTTTTGGTAATTTCTTTAAATTATTCCAGTTTTGCAATTAAAAATGTACCAATAGGAAATTCGTATATCAAGAAATATAGTAAACAGTGAGTGCACACAAAAGATAGTCAAAGACGTCAAATTACCCAACAATGAAAGTCTGTTAATTTGTCAAAAAAGATAGCATAGACCGGATCCTGAGAAGAAAGTTAGTAAAGGAAATTTGTCAAAAGAGAGGACCGTGGAAGTCTGTTAATTTGTCAAAAAAGATGACCTAATTAGGTATGGAGTAACTAATGTACTATTGTTTTCAGATAGGGAAAAAGGTGAATAAAGTAGCAAGAAGGCTTGTATGAACATCGACAGCAGAAGGGAAATGGGTGGGAAACTGGAATGCTGACTATAACTTCACACTTCGAGACATACAGTTGGAGGATTTAGTTGAAGTTGGCAATCCAAAAAATGCATTTGTCCTTAGTGAAAACGATAGAGGTGGCAACATGGGCAGGTCGATTGGGTTTAGTAACGGGTCAAAAGGGTTAACTTCTTGCCTTCTTGGTACAGGTCCAATTGATTTGCCAGAAACACCTTTGGTCCAAAATTTCATTAAATCTTATTAGAAATAATCTGTGTGACACGTATGATAACAAAATACATATTCTTTTCAACCAATGTTATTGGATAAATTGTACACTATGTGAAACCTTCAACCCTTTTTGGCCCGTTTCCTTTAGCTAACTTCCTTTTTTTTTTTTTTTTTTTTTTTTACTCGTTTGACCCGTCAGAGATGAAACATATCCCACATTGACTCATACATACCTAAATGGGTCAGAATTTCCACAAAGATTACATATAAATAGGATAAAAATAAGCAGCTAACAAATAAGCATAACTACCTTATGTGACCCACTACTTTTCTACTGTAGGAAATGAAATCATGCATGCATGGAACAATACTAAACTAAAAACATGGTATAAACTTGCTCTGATTATTTTCTCCTACTATACCAGTAATGGTCATATGACCACTTCTTCAAGAATAAAAGAAATGATAGTAGTTTGCGCGGTTCTGTCTTTCGGAGACCAGGAACGTATCACACACTAATACAAAACTGTAAAACAAAAATCCAGCCTATGAATTGATCTAGAAAAGCTTGTTACGCATTCACCATGATTGAGCATTCAAACGCATACACAAACAAATAAATATCTGAATACTTTTCAAACAAACATACAAGAAGATTGATCTGATACATATACTAAATCGCAGGAACATATGATTGGGCTTAAACAAACACTATCTAAATCGTTGAATTTGTTTTGTCTTTCTTTAAGAGGGCAATGTTATATAACCCGGGTTGAACCGGGAACATGGCCGGTTATGACTGTTGTTTGCTTGCTTATGAAACGGTTGTTCTTTTGTTAACCCGGGTCGACCCATTTTGGTAAATCCAGCTGGGTCATACTTTTCGTTTTTTTAAAGTTTTGGACCTATAGTTTTGTTATAAAGTATGGGTTTGGTAGTGAATTTCTAATGTTTAAGAGCTGTTTGGAGCTTTTTAGGTGTGTTTGGGTATGTTTAGGGGTATTTTTGTAGCTGTAGGAATTGAATTTCCATGTTTAGAAACTGTCCTTTTTTGCTTGAAACTGGTTCCACACGACGGTTCAACCGGTGACTCGGTTGGGTCGATAAAAAAACCGGTGCACGGAAATTCAAGAAAATTTATATAAAGATTTATGCTTTTATATACAGCCCGAACCTCTTGTATTTGCTGCTACAATTTGTATTACCAATACAATGCAACACTTTTCTGTACATCTCATATAGCAATTTTCCTGCTAACTCGGCGGGTTGGGATGACCATGGTCAAAGTAAAGAAAAAAATAACTCAAAAAAGTCAACGTGATCGTGACAGTAACTTCAAAAAGTCTCCATAATCGCTCATACTACCACTCGAAAATCTCTTCATGTTTTCCCAAATCTGCAAACGTCTACTAGGCCTCAACGGGCCTGAACTTGAGGTTATCCTATACGAATGTACAAGTAGCCCAAGGCCCGAAAACCCACTCTCCACATCAAGTGGAGATTCATAGCTTGGATAGGTGGAATGCGATAGACCCAGGTCTGGGACAGGGCCGTGGCCTGAGTTTGTACTGGCCCGTGGATCAAAGTCCATGGAAGTTAAATCCTTTTGGCTACACGTCCTTGAGGCCAAGTCTCATGTTTCTTCACACTCGTTGCAGGCCAACTTCAAGGCCTGAACCACCTCACCCATGAAGGGTTGGTGTGATACTTCGGGCGATGCTACTGCGGCTACTTTAGCAATACTGTCGAATGAAGCTTCAGGGGATAGTGATGGATCAGTAAGCAAGTTTAGACCTTCTGGTGCTTGAAGCAGAGGACAGGCCCACGCGACAAGGATTTATTGACATGTCAACGGGTTTTGTTCGTGTTAGGAGCTCAAGGAGTACCTCTCCGTAGCTATATACGTCACTCTTTACAAGAAGATGACCTCTCATTGCATACTCGGGAGCCACATACCTGAAATCAACTGAAAAGAAGTTTAAGAAAATTTGGACACAGCGGGTCCTCTAACGGGCCAAAACATGTAATCTGACATTTGTGCTGAGAAAAAGCTCATTTTACTTTAAACTTGACTTGTAATGTACTCAGTTTACAGGGAAAGAAAAGCGTACCCAAAAGTGCCCATGACGCGTTCGAAATATGTTGGTTTTCTTCATCCAAAGCGGATCGAGCCAATCCAAAATCAGAAACATTAGGAGTAAAGTCATTTTCTAGCAGAGTGTTGCTAGACTTGAAGTCTCTATGTATGACTCTTGGGCTTGAATCTTCTTGCAAGTAAGCTAACCCCTGAGCCGCACCCAATCCAGTGGTGTGACTTCCTTATCAATCCCAGCCTAAGCAACCAAAATTTCACTCCAATTATAAACCATCTTCACTAAAAAATATTAAAGTCAAAATATTTGACTTTTGAAAGTCAAACATTTCAATCCCTAAGCAACCGAATTGTCACATTTAAGTACTTTGACAGCAACTTTAGTCCCATCTTCAACAGTTCCGCTATAAACCCGCCCAAAACCACCCTCACCTAAAACACCCAACTCATTAAAATTATCAGTCGCTTTTTCCATATCACTTGAACTAAACGTCTTTGCAGATCCTTTATAAGCTATATTAGACCGGAATGATAATGAAGCTGACTCTGGCCCACTTCCTACATTTAACCAATAGAAAAAAATGATGATGGCATACGGTCCACCATTCCCGTTGCGTGATGATGGCATATGTGGCGATGGGGACGACCTATCAGCAACAAAATGATTATGATTATAAGCAAGAAAATTTTCAGTTTGACTTTCGAGGTTAAATGAATCGATCCTTTAAGTATGGTAGATTTCCAAAATTTGGGATTTTTTGTGGTTGTGGTAGTGGTTAGGGGTGTTGTATGTGCATGCATGGTGGTCAAGATAATATAACAATGTTTAAGCAAAATCACTGTTTTTATACAATGTTTCTAACCTACTTGTCATTTTGCACTAAATAAACGAATACAATGAGCGAGTTGTGTTTGTAACCGATAATATATAGCTGGTTAGATCTGATTTTATTTAAACACCGCATATTATCTAAACTGGGGTTGTTTGATTACTTCTTAATGAATTTGGTTAAGCGCCCAAATTCTGAATCGGTCAAAGCTTGAGCGTTTGATAAATATTCCTTTGCCTCTTTATCATTTTTTTTGGGGTAAAAGGTCAACGACCCGGTAAATATATTATCCAAAAAAACATTTAAGTACAATGGAATGTGGCTGAAGTACCACATTAACCTCAAGCACAGGCGCTTGATAAACAAGTGTTTATGACAGGCCATAAACACAAACCAACCTAGCTAATTGCAAAGTATCAAACTAGGTATAATAACAAGACAAAACATGAGATGCGAACATCTCACATCCACCCAGCAGCACGAACCGTTGAAGTACATAGGATGAGGGTGATATCCCTCACCTCAGTCCCAAAGGACACTTACAGTACCACGATGCAAAGTCATCATAGAACCTCTAATCACCTCCACTATGGCACGATCTGTAAACTATATGTTGCTAATCAACAACATGAAGCTGACCAAAACAGACCTATCACGCCATAGAACAAGCAGCAATAGAGTATACTGACCCTATTAACCAAAACACGATAAAAAACGACTAGCCAATGTGATGTCCATCTCTCCCAAAAACCCACATACCAGTAGCACCCATCAGAAACACTACCAAGAACACAGCAGCAACAATCAAAACCATAAAAACAAAACCCTAAAATAAGGTTTCGTTCATGAAAGCATCCCTAATACACCATTCGATCCAAACAGATAGAAAGCTGATATAGGAAGGTTGAGATCGCCCATAAAACCTACAATAATGTCATGTAACACCCCCAAAATTTGATACAGCGGAAGACTCAACAAGCTTTCGGGGTGCTACGGGGATTGGTATCCAACACAAGACATAATAGAACGAGATAAAGTAAACATAATAAAAACGCAACCAAAACGGGGTTTTAAAGTTTACATTTATCCCAACATCATTCAGAGTCAGGCCCAAAATAAAATAACAGTAGGTCCATAATTCAATATCAGAGTTTAGAAAAATAGATCCATAAACCAGGAGCCTTAGCCGAGCCTTCCAATCCATGCATCCATATCATCACTTAATTACCTGAGAAAGCGTGCTAAAAGTCAGCTTTCGCTGGTGAGATCATAGGTTTAAATTCATCTAACAATATAGTGGACATATACGCAAAACGCTTGCTAGCTAGACTAAGGATTCGCTAAAAGCCTGCGGATACCCTCCGCTCCAACATAGATATTCGGGTAACCCCCGGAATACCAATAAATACTCGGATAACCTCTGAAGTATTAATAACCTATAGGTGCACACTATAGTATCTAAATAAGCCAACCTTGAATAGTACACACAACATATATGTGACTAAAGCTGACAATCCACAAATAACCAAATAAGCCAACCTTGAATAGTACACACAAAATGTGTGACTAAAGCTGACAATATATCCTAGTCCATACGCATAGCAAGTTTTGAAAAAAATATAAAAGCGATAATAGTCCACATAAAATAATTTGCACGTTTCTCACCCCAAGTATTGAAAACATAGTTCAAGATTAAAAGTGGGGCTATGACTCACCTCAAGTCCAGAAAACAGCAAGAAGAAGTCGGTAGAAGTAAGATGTATAGTAACTCACAAGACGGCAACTACGGACTCGGCACGACCTAACAATATAAACTCGTTCAGAAATCATTTCCTCAAATTCAAAATATTCCCAAACCCGGACGTAATCCGTTTTATTTTCCGAAAATCCATTTCGTAATGGTTTGGTGTATTTACGTTTGGTATCCATACGGGTGGTGGGTTGACTCAAAACAAACCAAAAGATCACACAAAAGAATAATAAAATAAACTATGGATCTAATATTAGCCCAATATATCATTTAAATAAATCACCAAAGTTTATCAAATCCGTCGATTTGATAATCCTTATATTTATTTACGTAACATACCGTTCCAAGATTACACCCAATCCTAAAGCACATAGCACATAAATACTATATGGTATATATCGTAGTTTAATAAATTCCTTATATACATCGTCAAATTGGCCAGATTTCCCGATATATATATATACGCAATTTATTACCCTTTACATATACCACAACCTATGGGCGAAGTAGGATACGATGCCCATTAATATATTCGTTTCGTATAGCTAAATAACCCGGTTCAACCTTTCGGTTAAATAGTTATTTAGTTATAGAAAACGCTTACATTAATCGTCATATATCCGTGACAACACGAAAGTCACAAATAAAACTTACCTGAACTTGAGTGACCACGACTCCGCATAACTCGATAGATTTACTCGTTATATATATAAAAAGACATTTTATTTAATATTTAGTAATTGTCGAGAGTTTCTCGTTTTATAACACATTTTTATAATAATAATACTTCCAATAATATTACGCTACTCTCGTAGCCTAATATATATTTAGTCGTATTATTTATAATATGACTCGTGATTTTTATTATTATTAATATATGCATTTATATAATTATATATCCGTTATTCACGTCTATATATTCATATAAACGTTTATATTACCAATAACTATTATTACGAGTTTTATTATTTATGTTTTAATTGTAAATAGTTATCGAGTCATACGAAATGGTCACATGTCCGAGTCATGACTCTCGGCTCATTGTCCAAATCCAAAGTAGTAAGCAAATGTCATAAAATCAATACATCTCCGTCCAACTTAACACAATCCCAATCCACGTGCTACAACAATAGGGTCCGACTACGGCACCCGACTAACCTATCTCCGTCAATCTAAGTGACCGTCTCACAATCGGTCCCCAATAATACATTTCGTCAACACTTCACAATATCAATATCCCATATCCAATGTCGAGACCAAACATGGTCTCGACCCACATGTATTCGGCCAAGAAATGAGCAACCAACCAACTAATAATAAAACCAATATCAAACCAAGTTAACAATTAAGAAACAAAATAAGCAAGGTCATGCTCGGGTTGGTTTACCAAGCCACACCCAAGCCCACACGACTCGACTAAGTCGCTGTAAATACCACGAGCCAAGAGAGGCTTGAACCAAGTATCAAGGGTCACAAGAAAAGGCTCCAAGGAGCACTCCAAAAATACCCATTCGACCCAAAAGGGTCTCGGCAACAACAATAATAATACGGCTTCGAGCCGCGACTCCTTTGAGTCGAACCAATATACCAAAGAGAGCAAGAGTACCAAGAGCCAAACCACGGCTCATAACTAACAAGAAAACGAGTACTACGGCTCGAGTCAATATCCAAGCCGTGAGTTGAGGACTCACGGGTCGAACCAAACCCACGGATAACAACCCAGATACCAAACCATTTTATAAAATCGAGTTTCCAATCAAAAACCCATAAGTATTAATCCCGTTTTTGGGTGAAAACCCGTTCGGATCAAAACCCATCGTGACCAAGGGTCACGTTTTTAATAAAAACGCGAGTCACACTCGCCTCACCTTTGATCAAAAAGCTCCAAATCGTATAATACTTCGATAATAACCGATTGGTGGTGAAATAAGGTGATGATTCGTGATGAAAAGGATGTAATAAAGCGCGTATAGGGGCGGATCTAGGAGATTTGATGGTGGGGATCACGAAAATAGTGGTGGTTCGTAGTGGTGGTCGGCGGTGAAGTGGTGGCGGCCGGATATGGTCGGCGGCTAGGGTTTGGGGAAGAGTGAAAAATGAGAGAGAGAGAAGTGAGGGTGAGTGTTGGTGTGTTGTGTGAGAAAAACCGGACCACAAGGGACCATTTTTGTGGTTTACTCTTTTTATTTATTATTATTATTTTTTTAAAAGGTTATAAATAATAATAATAATAATAATAATAATAGTAATAATAATATTACTAGTAGTGTTGAGTGGGTAAAGTGGGTAAATGTAAAACATACGGCCCGAAACCCGAACTCATTTCGAACTTCAATATCTCCCGAAAGCATCTCGTAAATAATAAAATATCGTCGGACTGGTAAAACAAGTCATAAAATTTCCCGTTAGGTAAACCTAGTGCCGGAGTCGACGTAGTACCAGTGAGAATTTAAGAATACATCATCACGTAAATTCCAAAATGAATTATTAAGATAATTCACAAATTCCATAACGTCATAAAATATAATTTTCCATAAAATTGGTCTTACAAGTTCGTTATGAATAAAAATTCCAAATAAAAATTATAAACGAACTTTAACGTAATGCGGGTTTTCAAAATAGCTCCCTAAATTGCCGGTTGCCACATCCTCCCAGTCTCAGAAGAAACTCGTCCCGGGTTTCTCTCGGAACAATTCATCTACGAAGTGAAAAGCTTCGGATATCTCTTCCGGAACTCGTCCTCACGTTCCCACGTAAATTCTGGTCCGTGTCGGGAATTCCAATGAACCTTGACGAGCGGAATGCGACTTCGCTTGAGTCGTTTAACTTCACGATCTAAAATCTCAATTGGCTCTTCCACAAAATTTAATTTCTCATCAACACGAATATCCTTCATCGGAATAACAGGCATCTCATCAGAAAGACATTTCTTCAAGATACTAACGTGAAACACGTCGTCAACTTTACTCAGTTCATGTGGTAATTCCAACCTATAAGCCACGGGCCCAATTCTTTCTAAGATAAGAAATGGTCCAATGTAGCGGGGGTTGAGTTTTCCACGTTTCCCGAAACGTATCACACCCTTCCAAGGCGAGACTTTCAGCATCACTTTGTCTCCAACCTGGAATTCTAAGGGTTTACGTCTCTGATTGGCGTAACTTTTCTGCCTATCTCTGGCTGCTTGCAACCGATCACGAATCTGAGCTACTTTCTCTGTAGTTTCTAAGATAAGTTCAGGGCCTGTGAGTTGGCTATCTCCAACTTCTGCCCAACCAATAGGCGAACGACATTTTCGACCATACAAAGCTTCAAATGGTGCAGCTTTAAGACTTGTGTGGTAGCTATTATTATAGGAGAATTCCGCAAGGGGTAAATACTTCTCCCAGTCTTTACCAAAGTCTATGATACATGCACGAAGCATATCCTCTAAAGTCTGAATGGTCCTCTCACTTTGACCATCGGTTTAGGGATGATATGCAGTACTCATATCAAGTCTCGTCCCCAAAGCCGTTTGAAGTGATCGCCACAAAGCTGACGTAAAACGGCTATCACGATCAGAAATAATCGATATCGGGACTCCATGACGAGAAATAATTTCCTTCACATACAACCTCGCAAGTTTATCCACACTATCATCTTCACTAATTGCTAGGAAATGAGCAGACTTTGTCAGACGATCCACAATTACCCATATAGTGTCACAACCGCTAGCTGTCCTAGGTAATTTGGTAATGAAGTCCATTGTAATCCGCTCCTATTTCCAGACTGGAAGTTCTGGTTGCGTCAGTAATCCTGACGGTCTCTGATGTTCAGCTTTAACCTTAGAACATGTCAAGCACTTACTAACATACGATGCTATATTTGCCTTCATGTTTGGCCACTAATATAATTTCTTAAGATCCTGGTACATCTTGTCAGACCCAGGATGAATAGAGTACCTTGACTTATGCGACTCATGCATAATTAACTCCTGAATTCCTCCATATAAAGGTACCCAAATCCGATCTCCAAAACATAGTAATCCATCAGAACGCTTAACAAATCCTTTCTCATTCTCAGCCATCCCAAATATATTCTCAGCAGATCGGTTTTCTGCTTTCAGCGCCTCCGTTTGAGCTTCAAGTATTTGAGACGGTAATGGCAATACGATAGTGATTCCCAATGACCTAACTCGTAATGGTGGTATTCTTTCCTTTCGACTAAGAGCATCAGCAACAATGTTTGCTTTACCAGGATGGTAGCGAATCTCGCAATCATAATCGCTTAGCAACTCAATCCAACGTCGCTGTCTCATGTTAAGCTCTTTTTGATTCAAAATGTGTTGCAGACTTTTGTGGTCAGTGAACACAACACACTTTGTTCCGTACAAGTAATGTCTCCATATCCTTAAAGCAAAAACCACAGCACCTAACTCCAAATCATGGGTGGTGTAGTTTTTCTCATGCTTTTTGAGCTGTCGGGAAGCATAAGCTATCACTTTCTCTCGTTGCATTAACACGGCTCCCAAACCTTTATGTGAAGCGTCACAATAGACGACGAAATCCTTGTTACCTTCAGGTAACGCTAAGATAGGAGCACTACACAACATCTTCTTAAGTAATTGAAATGCTTCCTCTTCTTTGTCTCCCCATTCATACGTAACACTCTTTTGAGTCAATTTGGTTAATGGTTTAGCTATCTTTGAAAATCCCTCGATGAATCTTCGGTAATAACCGGTTAAACCTAAAAATTGACGAACTTCTGTTGGGGTCGTAGGTGCAGCCCAAATCTTTTATTGCCTCAATCTTAGCGGGATCCGCATGGACTCCTTGCCTATCAATTACATGACCCAAAAATTGTACCGTCGGAATCCAAAATTCGCATTTAGAAAACTTGGCATAGAGTTTCTCCTTCCTGAGCAATTCTAAGATAAGTCTTAGATGCTCCTCATGCTCCTTCTCACTCTTCGAATAAATCAGAATGTCATCGATGAACACAATCACAAACTTATCCAAGTAAGGCTTACACACCCGATTCATGAGATCCATGAATATCGCCGGTGCGTTAGTCAACCCAAACGGCATCACCTGAAACTCGTAATGCCCGTAACGGGTCCTGAAAGCCATTTTCGGAATATCTTCTTCGCGAACTCGAAGTTGATTATATCCCGATCTCAAATCGATCTTTGAATACACACTCGATCCTTGAAGTTGATCGAACAAGTCGTCGATCCTCGGTAATGGGTATCTATTCTTCACCGTTAACTTGTTCAACTCTCGGTAATCAATGCACATACGAAACGATCCATCCTTCTTCTTCACGAATAAGACTGGGGCTCCCCAAGGTGAAGAACTTGGTCTTATGAATCCTTTTTCGGCTAACTCCGCCAATTGTTTCGACAACTCTTCTAGCTCGGTAGGTGCAAGACGATAAGGCGCTCGTGCTACAGGTGCAGCACCAGGTATCAACTCAATCTGAAACTCCACTTGTCTAGTCGGCGGGATTCCCGGCAAATCATCGGGAAACACATCAGGAAAATCATGAACTATAGGCACATCTCCAATGCACCTTTCCTTTTTCTTCGTCCCTCCCTTCTCAGAAATTTGAGCTAAGAAAAGGTAACATCCTTTCTCCATTAGCTTTGGTAACTTAGTGCAAGAAATGACTGCTAACCGGGATGGGCTCCTCGAATCCTTTTGATCTCCTAGTATATTTAGGATCTCCTTTCCGTAAGGTACACGCACGATCTTCTCGTCGCAAAGTATGTGAGCACGATACTTCGATAACCAATCCATACCAATGATGACATCAAAACTTCCTAACGTGACGGGTAGAAGATCTACGTTGAAAGGGTGGTTCAAGAAATTTAACGTGCAACCGCGAATGATGGTATTAATCCTTTCTATATTCCCATTTGCTAACTCTATATCATATCCAATTCCTAAGGCCATCGGGGGTTTCTCTAGTAAGGGTGCAAACGTAGTGGACACAAAACTCCTATCGGCACCAGTATCAAATAGTATGGAAGCATGATGCGTGGGAATCGCAACAGGCTTTACTACTCAAGGGATCTTGAGAAGCTTACAACCCCCACCAGGCAGTGTACCTGATCATTGTAGTATAGTATAGTGACAAGTACCGGGGGATTGATCGATCAGCTAGGAATAGTGTCATTAGGATTGAAATTAATCTAACTAGGTCTAAAGGTGAAGGATGATTCTTTTTGTAATTTTATATTTTATGAAAAGCAAGTAAAAATCTCGGGTTTTGGGAGAGTGGGCGGAATTAGTTGCTAATCAACTAACCCAAAAGCTACTATTTAAACTAATTAACAAGAAAACTAAACTAAGGTTCTACAAGATAAGTGAAGCATGTCTACCCATGATATGTTACTCCTTGCTAGCTATCCAATCCTACCTATTGAATTGTAACCTTGTTTTAATTGACGGGTTGTATTCTTTAATACCATTCATGGGGTGGCATACATAACTCCCCAATTCTATGAGCTCTTATCTCCTCCTACACCATGCCCAACACAACTTTAGGGATTGTAAACAGTGGCTCATGCATTAAATACAACCAATAAAGACCTAGTACGCCTCGGTTCATGTTTCTTAAGACGTTCAAGCATGTTACCATTTGGAGATCTGCCAGTTTTCTTAAGCCTAACATATAAATCATTCAATCGAAACAAGAATCAATAGGAAACAAGGATTATAAACTAAACCAACTAGATCTATTGAAGTTTTCACGCCTTAATTGATGGAGATAGACACAACATCAACAAGAAATCAATGAGATCTAATCAATTATATACAAGTTTCACATAATCATAAGTAGACACAAGGTGAATTAGCAAATCATCATCAAAGAAGAGCAAACAACAATGATAATGGAAAACATAATTAAGATAGAACCATCAAACCAATACATGATGTTTATGGAGTGATTGAAACCTTCTAAGTTGCTGGAAAAACACCCACCTAAACCCAGGAATCGACTTTAGGGTTTAGGGCTTACAAAAAGTGAAGTTATGAAGTTATATTTATAGGCATGTATTCTGTCGGCAAGGCTTGACGGCGTCAGCTCGTACTCTTGACGCCGTCACAACCATTTTTTCACCAAATTGTAGACCTCTTCGTCCTCTTCACCTGGGCTTTTGAATCACCTCAATCCGAGTTCGTATGCAAAAGTTATGACCAAAACAATATCAGCTATTCCGCGCGCAAGTTTTGACAAGTTAACACGTGACGGCCTTGGGTGACGCCTTCACATTCTCTCTGGGCCGTCACCACTTTTACTCTTGACGCCGTCACCAAAATGCTCTTGACGCCGTCATCAACTATGGATTTTAATTCTTGGGGTTTTGACGCCGTCAAGAAAAACTCTTGACGCCTTCATGTACTGTTCCCAGCATGGAAAATTGAGACTTTGCCGTTTTCTTCACTTTTATGCTCCAAAAACGTCCAAAATGGCTTCTTTTCCAGAATTCACTCTCCAAGTACCTAAAATCACAAAAGGAACGATTTAGGGCAATATTTGATCAAATAAATTCGGATTCGGGCTTAAATGACCCCCTAAAAACGGATCATTTTTCGCCTCATCATATATCCCTACACTTGGGATTTGCTTGTCCTCAAGCAAATGAGCTTTTCCACCAATCAAAATACAAGTTAGGGGTCATTTAACACTAATATAAAAGTAATTACAACAAATGATCGTTCCACCTTAGTCAAAACAAGCACGGAAATTATACACTAGCACCTCACATTAAGTATTTGGATACTCTCATCTCTCGGGTGTTGAAAATTTATATGTCATAATTGGAAATGGAGAAATATCACTCTCTACCTGTCATAGCAAATAGATTACCATAGGCTTGGGAAAGGATCAAACTTCCACCACTTGGCGTAAGCACCTAGGATAGACTATCAAAGAGGTCTTTTAAAGGGTTATAACGTTAGGTGTAGGGGATATGGAAAACACGGTTTTGTTGGATAAACGGATATTTTACTGGTGGCAAGTCAATTGTCTTAGTTAACTACATGTACAATGAGGCGTTGCTAAGCAAGACTCGACTCAACTTAAACTAACTACGACTCTTTTTGAATTTTTTTTTTTTTTTTTTTTTTTTTTTTTTTTCAAGACACTATTTGACTTAAACATAAATAAAAGAAACGGATGGTAGCCCGTATGTTTTTCTCTTTTCTTTTTCTATTTTTTTTCTCTTTTTTTCTTTTTTTCTTTTTTTTTCGATTTTTTTTTTTTTTTTTTTTTTTTTTTTTTTTTGCATACACTCTTACTCTACCATCCAAAACAATACATCAAAGGGAGCTCGTTTCCTCCCTACACTTGAGCTTTTACATACTTTACAATCAACTATTCTAATGACTCGAATCAAGATAATCAAAACACTTGGAGTACTTTTAAATATAAACGCACATATGGGGGTAATATATGATGTTCTTCCCCATTACTCCATAACACAAGTACTTTACCCATGAGTCCCAATTGTCCCAAAACAATATGTACAAGATATGACTCGACTTAGCAACCATGTAATCAATTAGACAACTAACAAAGGGTTTAAACAATTAACAATAATGCACTAAAGATGAGTGCATACAAGGAAGGCTAAGGCGATTTGGTTGCACATTTGGGGTGGATTGTAAACAAATTCTTCCTTTAAGTAAAATGCTTAAAGTTAGAAACGAAAAGATAGGCTCGGAGGGGTGTACTAGGGGTTTCGTGTACTAAAAATGAGTACAACGCTAAGGGTGTGGGAAAAATTAGTTGACTTAACTAGTCAAGTAATATGACTTAAATGGTCAAGTAATTATAATACGGGTTTAACACAAGGGTGATCCTAATGCCTCTTATCATGTAGTAAATCCTACCACACGAATGTAGTCTCACTAGCGGTCTCGGGATGCATCACTAACGCAAGTTCTAGAATCTAAATGCTACCGGTACACTCATAAGCACTAATAGTAAATGCTTTTCCTATCAAATCTAAAGGCGAACCTCACATATTTGGGTGGAAAATTTTTCTGAATATACGGTTATGTGCTAGTCATACAATCTCCTATCCATGAGACGCTTATTAAGACTAAAGTTTCACTCCTACATGTTGCAAAAAATTTTAAATTTGGTGCTAAAATTGCCCTAACAAATATTTCTCTCAGTTTTATTACACATTCACTATTAAACAAAACAAAAACCAAGTGGAGTAATAGTTTCTAATATACCCTCCCTACACTTAAACCGAACATTGTCCCCAATGTTCTAGATAAAAGATGTAAAAGTAAATAAATAAGAATGAAAGAAACTAATACTCCCCTGATTCGTTCACCGAGGATAATGTGACAACATGGTTAAGTCTACCTCCAAGAAGACGAACGTTGAAAGCTTCCCTCCAGAAATATAAATCATCTTCTTGTCCTGTAATCAACAAACACAAAAACCAAAGCATCAAACCGAACAAAAATCACAACTAGATGTAATTCCAGACTTAGAAATAGAAACAAGACAAAGCAACAAAAGGATAGGATACTTGTGGAATGAATTACAAATAGGAACTCATAAAACATATCCACAATTATTGAAACACAAACAAGATAAAATATATGCTAATCATGAATTGTGAAGTTTTCATGTTCGAATTTAGTTCTTTTTAACAAGATATAAATTTCCCTACACTTATCTTTTTGTAAGATACCTTTATATGCAATTAAGACGATGTTAAAAACAAAATAAAGCATTTTCACAAATTATTCGAAACATGAAAATTAAACAACTATGATTAAGCATATATGACACAAACAAACAAATAAAATAAAAACATCAAACAATTAAAAACATGGGTTGCCTCCCAAGAAGCGCTTGTTTTTGTTCGAGTCACGAGCCTGACTCTACCCTTATTTAATGGAAATAGGGGAGGTTTTCCCTACACTTAGGATTAAGTGTGGGTGGAAGTAGTGATACACACCCTTAGGGTGGAAATATGCCACGTGAGGTGAAGGGGGTGAGTGAATGGCTTCCTTCATCCTAAAACTACCCGGATAATGTAGGTTGATGGGTGGGTCGGTTCCTCTTTTGTCTCCTAGAAATAAATCTAAGGAAGGGAAGTTGTGTAAAGGTTGAGGTTCCAGTTCATCAACATTAGGAAATTCCCTAGAACTAGGAGTAAGGTTATCACTACAAGTATTCAAACCTATATCCTCTAGTGGCGCTTGGTCCAAGGGTTCTTCCTCAATTGGGGTTCCTATAGTCTCTTCTACTTCTTTCGGGTAAGTCATGGGCGGTGTATGTGCCTCAAATGATGGTAGGACTTGTGGGGTACTTTGTGGGCTTGGATTGTCCACCTCATCCTCCATTGTACCTAGATTACCTATGTGTTTTTTTTGTACTATGATTTTAGGTGACATCCACGCAGGTATCCCTAAGTAATCATCCCCAGACAAACTTCCTGTTTGCTCCTTCAAACTTGTTATTGATTGATTTGTGATGTTGTTTGTCGGGTTGTCTACTCTATAATAATATTGGGCACAATCTTCTATGGCATCCCATGCTTCTTCAGCATTTAATTCCCTAAGGTCCCCGTTGGTAAAATCGTCAATGTACCTTTGGTCATACGGGTGGACACCATAGTAAAAGATTTGATTTAGGTACCATAGATTGAAACCATGATGAGGGACTATTCGTAGTAAATTTTTAAAATGAGTCCATGCATCATAAATAGGTTCATCTCGATATTGTTTGAACATCAAGATGTCATTAGGAGTGAATGGGTTTCGTGGTCGGTAGTATGGTGGATTCGCGTTCTCCATAGTGGTGAACGGAAGAGTCAATGGAAAGGTTTCTACGAACAAATACACAAAGAAAAGATAGACTACGAGAAAGCTAATAAAAAGAAAATAAAAATCTCACTAAAACGGAATCTAATGAGTAGACCTAATCAAAATAAATTTCAACCTAAACAATAACTATTCCCCGGGCTGCGGCGCCAAAAACTTGATGCGTGGGAATCGCAACAGGCTTTACCTCTCAAGGGATCTTGAGAAGCTTACAACCCCCACCAGGCAGTGTACCTGATCGTTGTAGTATAGTATAGTGACAAGTACCGGGGGATTGATCGTTCAGCTAGGAATAGTGTCGTTAGGATTGAAATTAATCTAACTAGGTCTAAAGGTGAAGGATGATTCTTTTTGTATTTTTATATTTTATGAAAAGCAAGTAAAAATCTCGGGTTTTGGGAGAGTGGGCGGAATTAGTTGCTAATCAACTAACCCAAAAGCTACTATTTAAACTAATTAACAAGAAAACTAAACTAAGGTTCTACAAGATAAGTGAAGCATGTCTACCCATGATATGTTACTCCTTGCTAGCTATCCAATCCTACCTATTGAATTGTAACCTTGTTTTAATTGACGGGTTGTATTCTTTAATACCATTCATGGGGTGGCATACATAACTCCCCAATTCTATGAGCTCTTATCTCCTCCTACACCATGCCCAGCACAACTATAGGGATTGTAAACAGTGGCTCATGCATTAAATACAACCAATAAAGACCTAGTACGCCTCGGTTCATGTTTCTTAAGACGTTCAAGCATGTTACCATTTGGAGATCTGCCAGTTTTCTTAAGCCTAATATATAAATCATTCAATCAAAACAAGAATCAATAGGAAACAAGGATTATAAACTAAACCAACTAGATCTATTGAAGTTGTCACGCCTTAATTGATGGAGATAGACACAACATCAACAAGAAATCAATGAGATCTAATCAATTATATACAAGTTTCACATAATCATAAGTAGACACAAGGTGAATTAGCAAATCATCATCAAAGAAGAGCAAACAACAATGATAATGGAAAACATAATTAAGATAGAATCATCAAACCAATACATGATGTTTATGGAGTGATTGAAACCTTCTAAGTTGCTGGAAAAACACCCACCTAAACCCAGGAATCGACTTTAGGGTTTAGGGCTTACAAAAAGTGAAGTTATGAAGTTATATTTATAGGCATGTATTCTGTCGGCAAGGATTGACGGTGTCAGCTCGTACTCTTGACGCCGTCACAACCATTTTTTCACCAAATTGTAGATCTCTTCATCCTCTTCACCTGGGCTTTTGAATCACCTCAATCCGAGTTCGTATGCAAAAGTTATGACCAAAACAATATCAGCTATTCCGCGCGCAAGTTTTGACAAGTTAACACGTGACGGCCTTGGGTGACGCCTTCACATTCTCTCTGGGCCGTCACCACTTTTACTCTTGACGCCGTCACCAAAATGCTCTTGACGCCGTCATCAACTACGGATTTTAATTCTTGGGGTTTTGACGCCGTCAAGAAAAACTCTTGACGCCTTCATGTACTGTTCCCAGCATGGAAAATTGAGACTTTGCCGTTTTCTTCACTTTTATGCTCCAAAAATGTCCAAAATGGCTTCTTTTCCAGAATTCACTCTCCAAGTACCTAAAATCACAAAAGGAACGATTTAGGGCAATATTTGATCAAATAAATTCGGATTCGGGCTTAAATGACCCCCTAAAAACGGATCATTTTTCGCCTCATCAAAGCATAACGGTTATTGAGAAGGAATGTACCAGTAACGACGTTCGAATCTTCTCCTCTCTCGTTCCCGAGTGCATACACTCTTCCCTGAGCAGCTCCAGCTTCCACACGTTGGTCCCCGTTATCTTGTCGTCCACGGTTTCCTCCAGCTCCACGGTTTCTATGATTGTACCCATTACCACCCGAGCCTTGATTTCCCCGGTTCCACGATTCTCTACACTCATTCCTATAGTGTCCCTTCTTTCCACACCCATAACAAGTAACGTCTGCCTTATTTCTCATCTCAGGAGCAGCTTGAACCATAGCAAGAGGTCGAGCTCTACAATCCTTAGCTGTGTGTCCTTTCCTTTAGCAGTTCTGGCATTTCATACTACACCATCTAGTATGATGCTGGTGGCAACGACCACACTTGGGTGCATCACCGTTTTGATTCTTCTTATCTCCATTCCCAATAGCATAAGCCTTAGCTTGTCTCTTGCTTCGGTGATCATTACCCTTAGAGTGCTGGTCTCTCTTTCTCTTTCCATTCTTCTCCTTATCAGCTCTTTCCAACTCCAACGAATCCATAAGTTGTTGAGCAATTGTGATTGCCTCATGGATGTTTGCAGGCCTAGCAGAAATCACATCATTCCTTGTAGCTACAGGCAACCCATCAGTATACCTCTCGATCTTTTGAGTCTCAGTTTTTACCATATCTGGGCAAAGCAAGGCCAACTCCTGATAACGACGATTGTAAGTCGTCATATCATTACCTTTCACCTTGTGGTTCCAAAACTCAATCTCTAGCTTCTTAACCTCATTCCTTGGGCAATAAGTCTGAATCAGCAGAGACTTAAATTGCTCCCAAGTCATGGCATAAGCTACATCACTCCCAACGGAATTTCGGTAATTGTTCCACCAAGTTAAAGCCACATCCTTGAAAGTAAAAGAAGCAAACTTTACCTTCGCATTCTCCGCACAACCACTGACATTGAACATTGATTCAGTCTTCTCAATCCATCTGACCAAGTAAACCACTCCTTCAGTTTCACCAAACTCAATGGGTCCACAAATCTTGAACTCCTCGTATTGACATCCATTAGCACGAACAGGTGGAAAAGTTCCAGCAGAATTGTTGGAATGATTTGACTCAGCTAGTAGTTCCGCAACTCTTTGCTCCACAAGTTGATTGATCATTGCTTGATCCACAGTAGGTGCATTAAGTGGAACATGATCATTGTCTCCCTGAACATCAACATTTTGATTCCTGTTGTTGCGGTTAGTAGTGTCCAGGTTGTCAGGAGTAGGGGTTTCAACATTTCGAGTAGGTCGGCGTCCTCGACGACCAGGGGTAGTCACTGCAGGACCAGTTCTGGTAGCTCTAACAGGGTTTCGTCGTGGGGCCATTGATCTGAAACATCATACAAGTTCATGAGTCTCCAATAGAGCTTATCAATATGCTCAACAAAAGTAATTCAACGAAGCCAAGTCATGGAAAGAATAGCAACAATACACCACGTAACATCAATAAAGCGAATAGGGACTCAATTTCCATAATAACCAAAATCACATAATACCATATATTAATAACCATCAACCATACAATAGAGATCTAACATCGTTCCAACTACTGGAAAACACAAAACATACTAATCGTTCCAAACGAGACGAATACGGAACAAAATACATCAAAACATGATAACTAGCTTTTCTAGCCGAACACTCCTCGGGTAGAAAGCAACAAGAACACATAACCCAAGCAACTAGCCACGCTGCTGGCGGAGGCTCCTCAACTCCTGCCTCAAGCCATCAAGATCTCTCCATAAAGATCCTAGCTCCACGCTATGGGTGTCTCGGTCTCTCTTGAGGTCAGCCACCTCCTTCTCCAGCTCGGCATTCCTTTGCCATAGCTTACGGTCGGCCTCTCGAGCAGTAACAAAACCTCGCTGCAAACTATCAATATGCTCGTGAACCTCCATTAAAACTCTCCTCATCTCAGTAGTCCTGCCCACAACCACATTCATATCAACTCTCAGATCCGCTATGAACTCTCCAATAACCCTCTCAAGTCGATCAGATATACGTGCAACTCTCTCACCAAGCTCAGTAATCTGAGCTCACAACCTGCCAATCTCACCTAACTCTGCATGCTCAGCAGAAACCTTAGAAGATGCATCCGACTCATCGGGACTACCAGGTGGCAACTCAACCAAAAACGGATGATCAGGTGAATCAGGCTCAATCGGATGTATAGGTGAATCAGGCTCCTCAGCCTGAGCTGGTGGTACTAACACATCATCATCATCAGGCATCTCATCCTCCTGAGGGTCATCCTCCTCCTCAGTGTCATCATCATCACCCTGCTCAGCCTCCTGAGGGTCATCCTCCTCCTCAGGGTTATCAGCCTCATCCTCACCCTCGTACTCCTCCTCCTCCTCCTCGGAAGAGTACCTCATCAATCGTCGTCTCCTAACAGGTGAACCATGTGGAGATGTAGTAGGTGATCTAGGACGACGACGCAATGATGTGGGTGGCGCCTCTGACAGGAGAGAGTGAGCATCAATCTGTAAAGGTGATGGAGTAGGGCGTACCGACATGCGTGTCGTAGCTCGGTGGACAAAGCGTGGGGCCACACGAGCCAAATCCTGATGCAGAGTAAGCTGCCTCGATGTACCAGGGAGCCCTGAAGAAGATGAGGGTCCCTGCGTAGATGCAGCAGGTGGTGCTGAAGTGGAAGCTGTCTGCGGCACAGTAGCTGAAAGCATGGCAATCTTGTAAGGATCATCAGATGCCATAGTGAACTGTGCAGGTAAAACCGGTGCAGTAAGAATATCCTCGACAACATCGGGCGTATGGGAGGCCATGGTCTGTGACAACGGCGTAGGGTAGGTGTAAGTGTTTCAAAACAACTAAATCACAACTCAAAATACCATACCAAAAATCTTCATCAAATAATTCAATAATATAATCTCAATAAAAGAGTTTCAAATACCGCATTACTAAAACGTTTATAAAACAATTAGACCATATAATTCCTCGAAACGCCATTTTAATACTAAATCCATAAACCTCAAATCATCTCAAGAAATCCCAAATCTAACCATCATCTCAAATATCTCATAATACCTCAAAATAATAGAAGATGCTTCGGCTTGGCGGGCTGGCGGGCAGTGGTCAAGGATCATTTTCTATAAAAATACGGTTATAGTTTAGGTGTTTATTTACCTAGTTCTCTATAACCTTGGCTCTGATACCAATCTGTAACACCCCCAAAATTTGATACAGCGGAAGACTCAACAAGCTTTCGGGGTGCTACGGGGATTGGTATCCAACACAAGACATAATAGAACGAGATAAAGTAAACATAATAAAAACGCAACCAAAATGGGGTTTTAAAGTTTACATTTATCCCAACATCATTCAGAGTCAGGCCCAAAATAAAATAACAGTAGGTCCATAATTCAATATCAGAGTTTAGAAAAATAGATCCATAAACCAGGAGCCTTAGCCGAGCCTTCCAATCCATGCATCCATATCATCACTTAATTACCTGAGAAAATGTGCTAAATTCATCTAACAGTATAGTGGACATATACGCAAAACGCTTGCTAGCTAGACTAAGGATTCGCTAAAAGCCTGCGGATACCCTCCACTCCAACATAGATATTCGGGTAACCCCCGCAATACCAATAAATACTCGGATAACCTCCGAAGTATTAATAACCTATAGGTGCACACTATAGTATATAAATAAGCCAACCTTGAATAGTACACACAACATATATGTGACTAAAGCTGACAATCCACCAATAACCAAATAAGCCAACCTTGAATAGTACACACAACATATATGTGACTAAAGCTGACAATCCACCAATAACCAAATAAGCCAACCTTGAATAGTACACACAAAATGTGTGACTAAAGCTGACAATATATCCTAGTCCATACGCATAGCAAGTTTTGAAAAGAATATAAAAGCGATAATAGTCCACATAAAATAATTTGCACGTTTCTCACCCCAAGTATTGAAAACATAGTTCAAGATTAAAAGTGGGGCTATGACTCACCTCAAGTCCAGAAAACAGCAAGAAGAAGTCGGTAGAAGTAAGATGTATAGTAACTCACAAGACGGCAACTACGGACTCTGCACGACCTAACAATATCAACTCGTTCAGAAATCATTTCCTCAAATTCAAAATATTCCCAAACCCGGACGTAATCCGTTTTATTTTCCGAAAATCCATTTCGTAATGGTTTGGTGTATTTACGTTTGGTATCCATACGGGTGGTGGGTCGACTCAAAACAAACCAAAAGATCACACAAAAGAATAATAAAATAAACTATGGATCTAATATTAGCCCAATATATCATTTAAATAAATCACCAAAGTTTATCAAATCCGTCGATTTGATAATCCTCATATTTATTTACGTAACATACCGTTCCAAGATTACACCCAATCCTAAAGCACATAGCACATAAATACTATATGGTATATATCGTAGTTTAATAAATTCCTTATATACATCGTCAAATTGGCCAGATTTCCCGATATATATATACGCAATTTATTACCCTTTACATATACCACAACCTATGGGCGTCGTAGGATACGATGCCCATTAATATATTCGTTTCGTATAGCTAAATAACCCGGTTCAACCTTTCGGTTAAATAGTTATTTAGTTATAGAAAACGCTTATATTAATCGTCATATATCCGTGACAACACGAAAGTCACAAATAAAACTTACCTGAACTCGAGTGACCACGACTCCGCATAACTCGATAGATTTACTTGTTATATATATAAAAAGACATTTTATTTAATATTTAGTAATTGTCGAGAGTTTCTCGTTTTATAACACATTTTTATAATAATAATACTTCCAATAATATTACGCTACTCTCGTAGCCTAATATATATTTAGTCGTATTATTTATAATATGACTCGTGATTTTTATTATTATTAATATACGCATTTATATAATTATATATCTGTTATTCACGTCTATATATTCATATAAACGTTTATATTACCAATAACTATTATTACGAGTTTTATTATTTATGTTTTAATTGTAAATAGTTATCGAGTCATACGAAATGGTCACATGTCCGAGTCATGACTCTCAGCTCATTGTCCAAGTCCAAAGTAGTAAGCAAATGTCATAAAATCAATACATCTCCGTTCAACTTAACACAATCCCAATCCACGTGCTACAACAATAGGGTCCGACAACGGCACCCGACTAACCTATCTCCGTCAATCTAAGTGACCGTCTCACAATCGGTCCCCAATAACACATTTCGTCAACACTTCACAATATCAATATCCCATATCCAATGTCGAGACCAAACATGGTCTCGACCCACATGTATTCGGCCAAGAAATGAGCAACCAACCAACTAATAATAAAACCAATGTCAAACCAAGTTAACAATTAAGAAACAAAATAAGCAAGGTCACGCTCGGGTTGGTTTACCAAGCCACACCCAAGCCCACACGACTCGACTGAGTCGCGGTAAATACCACGAGCCAAGAGAGGCTCGAACCAAGTATCAAGGGTCACAAGAAAAGGCTCCAAGGAGCACTCCAAAAATACCCATTCGACCCAAAAGGGTCTCGGCAACAACAACAATAATACGGCTTCGAGCCGCGACTCCTTTGAGTCGAACCAATATACCAACGAGAGCAAGAGTACCAAGAGCCAAACCACGGCTCATAACTAACAAGAAAACGAGTACTACGGCTCGAGTCAATATCCAAGCCGTGAGTCGAGGACTCACGGTTCGAACCAAATCCACGGATAACAACCCGGATACCAAACCATTTTATAAAATCGAGTTTCCAATCAAAAACCCATAAGTATTAATCCCGTTTTTGGGTGAAAACCCGTTCGGATCAAAACCCATCTTGACCAAGGGTCACGTTTTTAATAAAAAAGCGAGTCACACTCGCCTCACCTTTGATCAAAAAGCTCCAAATCGTATAATACTTCGATAATAACCGATTGGTGGTGAAATAAGGTGATGATTCGTGATGAAAATGGTGTAATAAAGCGCGTATAGGGGCGGATCTAGGAGATTTGATGGTGGGGATCACGAAAATAGTGGTGGTTCGTAGTGGTGGTCGGCGGTGAAGTGGTGGCGGCCGGATATGGTCGGCGGCTAGGGTTTGGGGAAGAGTGAAAAATGAGAGAGAGAGAGAAGTGAGGGTGAGTGTTGGTGTGTTGTGTGAGAAAAACCGGACCACAAGGGACCATTTTTGTGGTTTACTCTTTTTATTTATTATTATTACTTTTTTTTTAAAAGGTTATAAATAATAATAATAATAATAATAATAATAATAATAATAATAATAATAATAATAATAATAATAATAATAATAATAATAATAATAATAATAATAATAATAATAGTATTACTAGTAGTGTTGAGTGGGTAAAGTGGGTAAATGTAAAACATACGGCCCGAAACCCGAACTCATTTCAAACTTCAATATCTCCCGAAAACATCTCGTAAATAATTAAATATCGTCGGACTCGTAAAACAAGTCATAAAATTTCCCGTTAGGTAAACCTAGTGCCGGAGTCAACGTAGTACCAGTGAGAATTTAAGAATACATCATCACATAATTTCCAAAATGAATTATTAAGATAATTCACAAATTCCATAACGTCATAAAATATAATTTTCCATAAAATTGGTCTTACAAGTTCGTTATGAATAAAAATTCCAAATAAAAATTATAAACGAACTTTAACGTAATGCGGGTTTTCAAAATAGCTCCCTAAATTGCCGGTTGCCACATGTCAAAACCCTATAAAGAGTTTCATAAACATGAAAGAGCAGCAGCAAACCATCGATCAGATCCAAAACACAAACCCTAACGAGAACAGATAGGATTCTCCATGAAGCATGTAATCCAATCAAACGAACCATGAGCAGCAAACCCTGATACAAAGTCGAAACCCTAATAGGATTACGAATAACAATGAGCAGCAAACAGGGATCGACCATAAGAAAAGATCGATTAAGCAGTAACCGAAAAAAGTGATCAGGATCGATTAAATCAACCTAGGATCGATTAAATAGAAACCATTCTACCAAAACCCTAAAAACGAATAATTAGGGTTTCGGCAGATCCAAACCGCCCCTATACAGAAAAATCACTTCTCTATTAAACCGATTGCATACCAATGATGAATAAAGAGGTAGAGAGGCGGTTATAGAAGAAAAGATGGCCGGAATTTACAAGGATAGGGGCGGCCGGAAATCACCTTAGGGAGAGAGTCGTATTAGGGTTTTTAATTCGGTCAAGTGGCCTCTTTATCATTTAATGTGGCTCTTAGTGATTTTGCATAGGATGGTCCCCTAAATCATTTAGTAGCTATACTCTTTCTTTTGCCATTATTTTCATTTACTTTTTTCATTTGTTGATATAATAACCTGTAATTTTATGAAGCCTTTTTTAATTTATAAATTTATAACGTATGCTTAATGGGGTTACAATCCAATTATAAATTCACACTAATAAATTTTTTAATTCTCCATTAACTACTTATCATTAATCAAGTATTATTATAAATTTAAATGCGTAACTTTTTTTTATTATAGGAGTCACTCATTCAGTGCACTTATCAAACACTTTCTTTTCGTTCAGCACAGTTTTATTCAGAGCCATTGAATCATTCAGGTTTTTAAATCATTCAGCGCTAAATCATTATATTTTACCAAACAGCCCCTTGTTAACACAACCAGCCTTACAAGTGTCGTTAGAAAAACCCCGAGTTTGTGTGTCAAAAGTTTTCATTATAGAATGACTCTTTTAAATAATAATAATAATAATAATAAAATAAAATAATACAAAGACTACACTAGACATTCTAAAACTAGAGTGACTTACAAATACAATAACCCATTTTGCTCACTATATAAGAGCAACAAAAACACAAAACCATACTCATATAGTTGTATAGTATTTTTATATTTTAAAAAATTATATGTCTCGTCCATGTCCTTTACCCAAAATCACACTAGTCGTCCATATTCGATTTTAATCACACAAATAATCCTTAATTTTCATACAAATTTCCATTGATAGTCTCTATTTTCAAAAATAGGGACTATCCATGTAATAACGACAATGACTACGTGTGTAATAGAAAATTTTCGATTATTACGCAGATGATCCCTATTTTTCAAAATAGAAACCATCGACACAAATAGTTTAAAAATTAGGTATCATTGGCGTAATTAAAATCAACCACAAGTCACCTAGGTTCTTGGCTCAAGCTGATTATATTGAACTCTATTGTAAGAAAAATTCGACGTATGTTATTCCACATTTACTATCTCTTATGCATATTTTTTTTGGCAAATGTCACATTTTTTTTAATCTAATGTGTGTTTGTTTAAGCTTATGAGCCCATTTTTATTTATTTTTAAGTTTATGGCCTTATACGAGATACTTATGATATAGTAACGAAACATAAACTAAAATCAAATAAACTTAGAGGGTGTTTGTTTAAACTTATTTGGCCTGCTTATGGGCTTATTAAACTTTTGAAAAGCTCCTTGCTCTAAATATTGGCTTATATAATTTGCGTTTATTAAGCGGATGTTTGTTTAAGCTTATTTGGACTACTTATGAGCCAATTTTTATGGTTTATTTTGAATTTTATGGGCTTATTTAAGCTTGCTATGATATAGTACTAATAAACTTATACAAGCTCATAAGCTAATAAACCTAAAAGTAAGCTTAGGGGTGTTTGTTTAAGCTTATTTGTGAGCTTATGAACTTATATTTAATATGCCTGATTTTTCGGGCTTATTTTGAGACTTAATGGTCTTATATAAGTTTAATGTATCATGATAACCTTATATTATCATATAGGTCTCAAAATATGCCGAAAAAGTTAGGCTTATAAAATACAGGCCGAAATAAAATATTCTAATAAGCCCACAAATAAGATTAAACAAATACCCCCGAAGCCATTGATTTTTTTTTTTTACCCGGGTTAACTCATTTTGCTAAATCCAACTAGGTCATACGTTTTTTTTTTTTTTTTTTTTTTTTTTTTTTTTTTTAAGTTTTATCCTTTAGTTTTGTTGGAAAGCATGGGTTTGGTATTGAATTTTGTGTTTTAGAGCTATTTGGACATGTTTAAGACAGTGGCAGAGCCAGCACAAAAACTAAGATGATTCTCTAAATAAGTCGAAGCTAAATTTTTGTAACAATGAAAACCGATAAATGTGTCAATTCGGGTTGGGTCGGACCCAATTTAAACAAGAAAATTAATACTGGCACATCAAAAACCTATAACCTATTGTCAAATTTATTGAAATCGAGTATTTACTGAAAGAAAAGTAACACATTACACTATTAATACACCACACATTTTCAAGTTACAAGTTTAAAATAAGAATTTTCAATGTACAACATGAAACAAATAAAAAATATAGCCTAGGAAATACGAAGAAACAAAGATACAAAGATTTCTAGTTGTAGACGTTAAGGGTGTTTACTACTTCGTTTTATTTAGTTTCGTAGTATCAATTGACGAGAGTGGATTAAAGTTTAGTTACTGATAGTAACAGTGGGTCAGTTTTACTTGTCTTTAGAAATGGTGTTCACTAGTTATAATGTGTGTCAGTTTCTCAATGTTTGTGTTGACAATTTTAATCTCATTGTGCTTGTTTATGAACCGGCGGTTCTTTTGTTGACCTGCGTCGACCCATTTTGCTAAATCCAGTTGGGTCATACTTTTTGTTTTTAAAAAGTTTGGCACCTGCACTTTTGTTGAAAAGTATGTGTTTGGTATTGAATTTCTAATATTTTAGAGCTCTCTGGACATGTTTAAGTGTTGTTTTGAGCTTTTTAGGGGTGTTTTTGGATAGGTTTAAAAGCTTTTTGATCATTTTGATCAAAGCATTTACTGGAACTGTTTTGAAAACAAAAATAGAATACTTTCTTACAAAGCGATTAAAATTGTAATACATAGTTAAAGTATTAAAGGGACATTAATTTCTCACGTAAAACGATATTTGTGGAATATAATATGACACCACCTAAAATTTATTTTCTAAGAATTGAAAATTGTTAGATAGATGTGAGACGTTACCCTCCCAAAATATTTTGACAAAGTATATAAAAAACTTTTCTAATATTTGTAGGCACTGCAGGTACTTTTGGCTACCAATACATTTTGCCTTTTATAGACCAATTGTGTGGCCATGGCCCATGTAGATGTGAACTATTGGAAAACCATGCTAGTCAACTACTGTATGTGATTCACATGTTACTTGACATATTCTGTAGAAGTAAATCTTCACTTTTCTTCACCATGAAAAACATGTCCAAAAAATCTTCAAATTACGCTTTTCTCATGCATGCATAACGAGGCTTGTCTCCCGTCCTTTTCCTTTTAATTTATTGCAAAATACATTAGTTTACAGAAATTAATTTATGAGAAATGGGTAGCTCAAGTATAAATATAGACATACGAGCCTAAACTTCATAGAAAAAAACATGCAAAAGCAAGAAATGGCTTCTTCAAACTTCTTACTTTTATCTCTAGCTCTACTACTCGTTGCTCTCTCATTTGTACCAAACTTTACTTCTGCTTCTTTGGAGGAAGCAAATGCACTTCAGAAATGGAAAGCAAGCCTTAAAATCCCAAGCAACTCCCAAATTATATCTTCTTGGACACCCCTTCCAACGAATACTAGTGCACCCGCCTCGTGCCCTTCTTGGTTTGGAATTGCATGCAACGCTGATGGGACATTAACATGTTGAACCTCTCGACATCTGAGTTAAAAGGTACGCTTAACTGTTAGAATTATACAATCATAGTACACATAGTTGCGGAAGCAAGGATCAAGAATAACACACACAAAGATTAACTAAAACATAAATTGGAACGTACCTTTTATCACTTCAATAAATCTTGATCTTGTGTAATAATAGATCTATGATAAACCCCTTACCGTTTTGTTTATCGATCTCTTGATAATAACTATAGTGAGTTATTACCTCGTTCTTGTACACACAAATTAAACCGTATTAAGGTTATGCAAGTAACTACACAAGATTTATTTTTGATTCACAAAAATCGACCCACAATCCCAAGGGGTGTGTGCCGATCGGTTTTGGAACAAGAAAGAGGGGAGAAAAAGTTTGGGATAATTGTGTGCACAAAAGATGTGTAAAACAATGACCCTAGGTATTGTATTTATAGGATTTGGATAGCTTTGGGACCAAGCTAGGGCAAGGGTGCCCTTGTGTGTGTGTTTCGGCCGACCCAACCCAAGGAGGGGTTTCTAGGCCCTTCCTTGGTTACCAAATTACATAAATACCCTTTTTACTCCTTTCGTCTAACGGTCGTTAGTCCTTTTACCGTTAAGTACTAACGGTCGTTATATTCTCATGTCTAATAATAAATATAATAAAACACTTATTATTTTTCCTTAATACTCATTTGTAATGTGTGCAATCCCGAGGTCTCGGGTTCGAGACTATACATTTACACATTAATATATATACGTATATTTAGCAGCTCCCACTCGTATATCTATTAATAGTAAAATGACATTGGTTGGCGTCTTGCAACACTCCAATGCCCCCAGCATGACTCGAGCTAGGTTTCTTGGAAAAACCTTTAATGATTCATCATTATAGTTATCCTTTTGTTTCTAATACTACATTTAATAAAGATGTGAGATTCTTTATTAATATTCTGTTTCTCGTCTCTTTATGATTGAACAAAATTACCAAAACTTCTGAACGTATTCTAGATAGACTTTGGGCGTGGCCACACAAACATTTTGTCAACCCTACGAGGGGCCCAGCAGTATTAAACTTCTGAACAAATCAGAAGGAACAAATTCTCTCTTGACTACAAGAATAACCCATGAACTTTGCAACACTTCTGAAAACAACCCTTATAACTCCCTATTACGGTGAGCGGTAGATTACTTCACAAGAATGCACTACATCGATGACACTTATCTGGTATCTCAAGTCTGAGGATAACTTTAAATATGATTCTCACATTAAATATTAAATCATATTGTTGGGATAAGTCCAATATTCAATTCATTGAATATCATGTGAAATTGGTATGACTACGCATCAATATACTTTCAAGTATATCCTAAACCAATACTCAAAATTGTCTTAGTTTAATGATATTCCCATATCATTAATCGACAACGGACAGTTTAGAATAATAAATTATTCAGGAATTTAAACATGCAAATATATGATATATTATTACGAGAATGAATAATAAACATAAACAATACTTTATTTCATTAAAATAATAATTGTACATTACATCCCTTATCCAAATACTAATCACAAATGGGCATGAAACTTTCAGCTAATTTAAGTCCTATTCCTTCAGCATGCTTGTAAAGCTTGGTGCCAGGTAAAGGCTTTGTTAACTGATCTGCTAAGTTTTCATCTGTGTGAACTTTGAGCATTTCGATTTCACCTATTTCGACTTGTTCTCGAACATAGTGATGCTTCATCAGGAAATGTCTGGTGCCTTTCATGATTCCAGGCTCATTGGCAAATGTAATTGCAGCTGAATTGTCACAATACATTTTTATAGGTCGTCGAATCGTAGGCATAACCCCAAGCCCTGAAACAAACTTCCTAATCTAAACAGCTTCCATTGCAGCTATATACTCACTTTCTGTAGCAGACATCGCTAGTACACTCTGCTTTCTGCTCCTCCAATCAACAGCTCCTCCATTAATGACAAAGACATAACCCGTCTGAGACTTCGTATCATCCTTATCACTTTTCCAAGAAGCCTCGCAGTAACCTGTAACATCAAGTTCTGCAGATGGAGTACCCCCATAAACTAAGAACATCTCTTTAGTAGCCCTAAGGTACTTAAGAATATTCTTAACAGTAATCCAGTGTTTTTCACCTGGATTCTGCTGATATCGACTGGTTAAATTCTGAGCAAATGCCGCCTTGTGCTTTTTACCGCATACATAATAGATGCCACAGCCGAAATAAAAGGGACTCTCTTCATGCGTTGCACCTCTGCAGGCGTTGAAGCACAAACTTTCTCGCTCAAGCCATGTTGTTCTTGCATCGGCAAATATCCCTTCTTGGAATTTTGCATATTGAATCTCTTCAATATTTTGTCAATGTAAGCACTTTGGCTTAATCCAATTAATCGCTGAGATCTATCTCTATATATCTTGATTCCCAGAATAAATGCAGCTTCCCCTAAATCTTTCATGGAAAAACAACTTCCAAGATATGTCTTAACCTTTTGCAAACTTGGAATGTCGTTTCCCATGATCAATATGTCATCAACATATAAAATAAGGGAAATTACATTACTCCCACTAGCTTTGTGATATACACATGGCTCATCAAGATTTTGAGTGAATCCATACATTTTAATCTCACTGTCAAATCTCTTATTCCATTGTCGTGATGCTTGCTTCAATCCATAAATGGATCTTTGAAGTTTGCATACACAATTTGGGAATTTTGGATTCACAAACCCCTCAGGCTGCGCCATATAAATGTCTTCATCTAGGCGACCATTTAAGAAGGCGGTTTTGACATCCATTTGCCAAATCTCATAGTCATAGTAAGCGGCTATGGCTATAAGAATCCTAATAGCCCTAATGTCAGCTACAGGAGAAAAGGTCTCCTCATAGTCAACACCAAAAGTTTGAGTATAGCCTTTAGCTACCAAACGGGCCTTATAGGTGTGTACAATGCCATCCATATCAGTCTTTTTCTTGTAGAGCCATTTACCTCCAACTAACTTGGCACCCGAAGGTAGGTCTACTTCTTCCCAGACTTCATTGTCTTTCATGGATTGCATTTCCCCATTCATAGCAACCTGCCATTTTTCCTTTTCAGGACTATTCATGGCAGCTTTATAACTTGTAGGTTCATCAAGATCCCCTAGTAAGTTATCATCACACTCTACATTAAGACATAGACGTGTAGGAGCTTTCACAGGTCTAGTTGACCTACGAATGGGAATCACTTCAACTTTTGGTGGAGGACCTAAACTTTCAGATTCCACAGGAAGTTGGCTAGTGTTTTGAGAAAGTGTTACATCTTCTTGATCGTCTTCCAGATCATATACTCTCCCACTGAATTCTTGAGATATGAGCTCCTTTTCCAAGAAGTCTCCATACCTTGCAACAAAAACTTTGTTTTCAAGTGGGTAATAAAAGTATTAACCCATAGTTTCCTTAGGGTATCCTACGAAGATGCACTTTACAGATCTTTGTTGGAGTTTTTCTGCTGAGTTACGTTTAACATACGCCTCACAACCCCAGACCTTTAGATAATACAAGTTAGGAGCTTTTCCAGTCCATAACTCATATGGTGTCTTATCCACCTTCTTTGTTGGAACCATATTAAGAATGCGAACCGCAGATTCTAAGGCATAATCCCAAAATGAATAAGGAAGAGTTGTTAGATTAAACATAGATCGTATCATGTCTTGCAATGTACGATTTCTTCTCTCAGATACACCATTTTGTTGTGGAGTATATGGAGAAGTAACACTACTACAAAAAAGCTTATAAACACCCCTAAATAGAGACTGGTTCTACAAATACTGGTTTCTGTAGTTAAAAACGAGCAGCCAAGGAGGGTATTAACCAGTCTCCGTAATAAAAATTACATAGACACCGGTTCGTCCTACAAAAACCGGTCACACAAGTCTCCTTACACTCTCTTCTCTCTTTGAATTAAGCTCGAGATCGGCTCGAAAAGGTCGATTTACTTGTAATGACATGTTTTTAAACCAATTAATAATGATTTATAAGATAAGATTTGGATTCGGTTCGAACTCAGCTTGAAACGCTTGACACATTTATAAACAAATATAATTACTCTTAGTGTATTTCTATAAAAGCCTTTAAAATATATATAAAGTACATATGTACCGCTTATAATTCGAAAAGCTCAACAATAACTTGAGTCGAGCTTATATAAGTTTGAGCTCGACTCCAGAAATATTTCGAGCTCATTTTGTGTGCTCACTTCTCAATAAAGCTCGGCTCAATCGAGTTTGAGCTCGAGTTACTCAACAAAACCCCGACTCGTTTACACTCCGAGTGAGTGCAAATTTCTCGTAAAAAATATTACACTATTTTTCATTTTAGAATTCAATTTTTCAAAGCTAAACCAAACACTGTCGGCGGCCAAATTTCTCAAAAAAAAAAAAAAAAAAAAAAAAAAAAAAAAAAAAAAAAAATGAGTTATACATACGAAATTTTAGAGGCCAAATTTCTCAAAAACATTTTGAGTTGTACATATGAAATTTTAGTCTAGCGCCCAAAATCCCCCCAATCCTGAAGTTCTAAACCCTAAATACACATTCATCTACTTAATTGGTTGGCTCCATAATCTTCGCATTATTTTTCTCCCAAACCTTCCTTATTCAAAACCTCCTCCAACATCTTCCATCGAACTGTTGAGCATATGCCATCAAACAATCCGGGTAACTTTAATACTCTGAATTAAAAGAATCGTGTATTATCTTTTTGATATTAAGATTAAATAGGGTGTTTAAGGATATGATATTTGTTCTACAATACAATGGTTTATTGATTTTATCATGGTCGTCTCTTAACAACAGGTTAATTTTTATCTCGAATTATTTTGTAAGATCTTTGTGTCTTGTTTGAATTGGTGCACAAACTTCATATACATAGGTTTCTCAAATGCTCTTGTTTTAGGGTTCTTAGGTGCCATAAGTAGACCATTAAGGTAGTTTTAAAATAGGCTGAGCATTAATGACTAAATGACTTTTAAGTTATAATCCTTCAATAATTAAAACAATAGGTTCAATAAGCAAACCATTAAAGTAGTTTTTCTCAAATGTTATTGTTTGAGAAAACATTATTGCTTGTGTTTTGTTCCTCGTACTTTTACAATTATCCAATAAGCATACCATTGTAGGCATAAACTTCGTATAATATATAAAGTCTATTTGTTAATATGTGTATTATTTTAGGATTAGAATCTTTTATTACATTGGAAAATCATGTTTCAAGATGTAATTTGTACTTTGTATCACGTAAGTTTATTTGATAATCACATGCTAGTTACATTTTTTTTCTAGTTCCTTGCTAATACATTTAACAAGTAAATTGGAAAGCAAATACACAACCTGGTGACAATAAAGAACTTGTCTAATTTGTTGGCTCGTTAGAAATGGATAACAAACCACAAGCTTCTGTATGCATGATATCTATATATCCAAATTTGTTTCAACCTGATTTATTGGTACTTCAGGTGTTGAATTGTACTACTACTATTGATATTATGGACAAGGATGAAAGTCTTCCCAGCCCAGTGAAACCCATTAGTCCTCGTCCGCTCTAGAAGAAACTTGCTGCATATAAAACGCTTCAAGCAAAGGCCGCAACTACCAAAGAAGAGGTGTGTCATGGTACATTTCTCTTATATCTTATGGAACTTAACAGTATGACCATACTATTGACCATTATAAATGTCTTTGAGGTGACTGTTTGACCCATTACTTATAAATGTTTTGATTCAGTTATGTTATATTCAAACTAGTCAAAGTACGTAGTAAAATATAGGTAAAAGCGGAGACATATCAAATGGATTGAAATTCGTCAAAGTATATTTCTAATGACAGTTTTTGTACTCCATGGTACTTCTGCATACAGGTGAGAGCAATGGTGTATAGCCCAATAAAGTTTGCTGGTTGTTATTTCTGTATCTCATTTATTTGCACATATTCGGCTTTTGCTGACATGGGGACTTGCTCTGCGTGGAGGCCGTTTGGAACCACCTCAGCCTGTCAGAGGTGACATACCCATTAGCTTTCCTCAGGTTTGCTTTTAACAGGCCTTCTCCCATTATGTTCTTCGTCTAAATGATGGACTTGTGTTAATTGTAATGTGCATATTGCAGTTTCCAAATTTAGATACACTGGAGCAACATGGATTTGCTAGAAACAGGCTATGGACACTAGATGAAGATCCTTCTCCTTTACTAGCAGTTAACAGTTAATCAAATGCTAATCTAGTATTGAAATCAACTGAATAGGATCTGAAAACATGGCTTCTCAGGTAATTTGTACATTATTTGTCATGAACTATTTGGATAGCTTTGTTGATCTATTAATAAGAATATGGAATTGGGATTTAAAATCTCCTTTTGGAAATGACTTTTGCAGATTTGAGTTGCGGATTCACATTACTGTCAGTGTTGGCAAGCTAATGGTAATCCCTCATGTGAGAAATGTAGATAACAAGGCTTTCACATTTACCCTTACTCTGTGTCATTACTTTTCTATATCTGATCAGGTTAGCCTACTCCACTTTTTACTAAGTGTTTTCAATTTTCTGATCTAAAAGTAGTATCATCAATCATACTCACTGAAAACATAATTTATGTCCACTACGGTTATTTGGTTCATATTAATAGCTAAGAAAAGGAATATACTTTCGGTTATTCACTAAATATATGAAATTTGATCTGTAGCGAAGTAAGCGTTGAGGGCTTATAGACTCTAGACTATTTTGTGAATATGCTGAAGAGATAACACTATACAGAGCAGGCAGATGCCATTACTTTTGATTGTAAGGTAAGAAATGATTTTCTACTACATCTCTAAACACATTTAAATTTGGCATTTGTATCTGCGTATAGTTGGCTGATAGCTTATCTCTTGTAGATTGATTGCCTGTATCTGAGTACACCTACTAAGATCGCCATAATTGATCATGAGAGGAAGAGAACAATTGTCCTACGTAAAGAAGGCAAGGTAGATGCAGTTTTTCTTTGCTATCTTTTCACTTTAAAATTTGATACTTATATATTTTAACCCAAATTATGTCATTGCCTATATGGCTTAATAGCTTATCATGTGACGTACTTTGCAGTTCATCCTTAGGACAAAAAGGCGAAAGCAATTCCGGGTGATGAGGACTACAAAACCATGTTATGCCTTGATGTTGCAGCTGTTGAAAACCCAAGTACATAAAACCTTGTGAAAAATGAAGAGGTCGTCCAAAGCTGTCTTAGAAAATGAACTGTCAGCATCTATGTTTGTTTATGTGTAAATAAGTCCACTGACTGAACATGGTTGTAGTTTGTGATATAATTAATTAAGAATTTAAGGCTTTGCACTTTAATTTAGTTGCAAAATTTATGAAAATTTAGGAAATTTGAAATATGTGAAATCATTTTTTTTTTTGTAAAAGAAATTTTCAGAAAGACCGGTTCTGATATAAAAACCAGTATCTTTTACTCTAGAGTAGAGACGTGTTGTTATCATAAACCAGTTTCGATGCTCCTATTAAAGACCGGTTGTAGAACCGGTTTCTTTGTAATTTAATCATAGAGATACCCCCTCACAGAGAGTGGTTCCAAAACCACTTTCCGTGAGCCATTCTAACCGGTTTCCATGAACTTTTTTGTAGTAGTGTAAGGTGCTGGACAATTCCCTCCTTAGCTAAGTAATCTATGAACTCCTGACTCAGGTATTCACCACCTTTATTGGATCAAAGAGCTTTAATCTTGTTTCCAAGTTGTAACTCTACTTCTGCTTTTAACACTTTGAATGTTTCAAACACCTCATGTTTATGTTTAAGTAAATAAACATATCCATAACGGCTATAATCATCCGTAAATGTTAAGAAGTAGCTAGCACCTCTCCTTGACACATGTCTAAGTGGTCCACACACATCTGTGTGAATAAGACCAAGTAGATCATTAGACCTTTCAATCCTAATTTTAAAGGGTTTCTTTGCATCTTCCCAGAAATGCAAGATTCGCACTTATCAAATGATTCATCATTGATCTTATCTAAAAGCCCATCATGTTGCAGCTTTTTCATGCGAGCCTTGCCAATGTGAGCAATTCGACAATGCCAAAGATAAGACGAATCCAGACCTTTCTTGATTCTCTTATTACTGCTATACATTGAATTATTTTTAACAAAAGCATTATCATTATCATTCATATCAATTTCAAAGACACCATTTACAGCAATAACATTAAAATAAAAAACACCATTTAAAGAAACTGAAATTCCATTGCTAGAAATAGTATGCTCAAAACCAAGGTTCAACAAACATGAAAATGAAATTACACCTCTAACAATTGACGGTGCATAATGACAATTATTTAAAGACATTACTAATCCCGAAGGCAATACTAAATTAAATACGCCTATAGCTTCAACTGCTGCATGTGCTCCATTACCCACGTGCAAGAATTGTTGTCCATAGGCCAGCTTTCTCTCAACTCTAAACCCCTGCAAGGTATTGCAAATATGAATGCCACATCCCGTATCATATACCCATGAATTCAATTTAGGAGTAAGAGTGAATAATTCAATCATAAAGAATGCACCTGATGAACTGGGGTTACCAGCTTCATTACCCTGCTTCTTGAGTTGCAAGTCATGAATGTAGAGAGGACAATTGCGATTCCAATGGCCCTTTTCATGACAATGGTGACAAGCCTGATCCTTCTTGTTTGGCGGATTCACCTTGTTCTGCTTAGGCTGATGCTGCTTCATCTTAGGTTGTGGTTGATAGGCCATGACTTGCTTGCCTTTATCACCTTTCCCCTTGTCTTTGTTCACATGCGATTTCTTCTGGATTCTCCGACCTTGAATTTCCAACACTTGTGGGGTAGGAGCCTTGACCTTGTCTGGTAGACTTTTCTCATAATCAACAAGCAATGCGAGTAATTCTGAGACTGTCTTCCCCGAGCAATGCATGTTGAAGTTCTGCACAAAACCAGCAAAGTCCTTGTTAAGGGACCTGTTGATCAAGTGCACTTGCACATTGTCGGGGTAACCAAACCCAATTCTATGAAGTTGATCAAAGTATTCTCTCATCTCATTCACAAAATCTTCAACTGGTTTACCATCACCATGCTTGCAGCTGTGTAGTTTGTCAAGAGACTCATACAATTCAACTGCAGGAGACTTTTCATAGGTCTTTCGAAGTTCATCGAGCATATCCTTGGGATAGGAATACTCGTACTTCTTTTGCAATTGAGCATTCATACTAGTGAGCATTAAACAAGCAACCTCATTGTATTTATCATGCTCAAGTCTCCAAGCTTCCTTATCTGCATCTGTTGCAGTTGCAGCAGGTTCTGCTTCGCAGTCAGTGGTCAAGTATTTCATCTTACCGGTCGCCCTTAAGACAATTCTAAGCGATCGGTACCAATCATTGAAATTCTTTCCAGTCAATTTTTCCCTTTCAAGATGACTCTTGAAAGCAGAAATCACAGATGGGTTATTAGGTTGAGCCATATCTACAGATAAAAGTTCAAACATTAGTATTTTCGATAATTAATATCTTCAAGAAAATATAATACCCAAAGGCTATATTCATATAACCAACTTATTTTCTTGAAAATCTAGGATCCAACTTTACATAGTTTCACCACATCAGTTGATCTGCTTGTGGTGAAAGTACAAAAGATGGTAATATGTCGAACAATAATTGGCAAACAAAATTTCCAATTCCTAGATCATTATGGGATTTACTACAAATTGATTCATCAATTTGCCTTGTAAGCATGTTTCATCGCATCTCATGCCTTAAGTTCTAGGTCTCACGCACAACTTAATTAAGTCGTCTACCTTAGAAACATGTAAAATTACAATTATGGTCTCACGCACTAAAAGAATTTTACCTTGTTATTAAAAATTTAGCCTAGGTCTCACGTTAACTAAATTATAATTCCAAGTGTTTCTTATAGGTAGATGGCATGTAACTTAAATTTTATAGGGTATTCAATTTTGATGTGACAATCAAAATATGTATAAAGATGCATGCACTCATCTTTATAGCATAAATTCTCAAAACCATTTTATAACCAATTCGTGAGATTAATACACAAAGTTTTACTTGAGGTTTAAAAAACCCTAAGATGACTTTCTACAAGAATGATTTTAAAAGAAATTTGTTTAAGACGTATTCAAGAGTGTGATAACCAAGGCACACTCTAAGGCTCTTTTTTAAGCCTTCATATCACGATTATGAATCTTGTCTTAAAAGAGTTACTTTTAAAAGCATGTTTGTACAAAACATCAATCAAGCAAAATTTTATGGATTCAATCTCAAAACATGTAATAAAGTATGAATCTTGCTAGTCTCACCTTGGAGCGAATTACCGTGCGAAGCGAACCGTTGTTGGCACATAAGACTCCGCAAGATTCAATCTTTATCACTTAGGGTTTCACCATTATTAGTCCGTATTATTTTCTTTATGGAAAACACCCTTTTATTGCTTACATCATGTCAAACAATAACAATAAAACATGTATTCAAAGAAAACAAAAACAACCAATAACAAATAAAGTGAAACAATTAGCCACATGCAATCCTTATTAGAAACGATCCTAATAAAATCAAGTCTAGGTATATTAATGCATGTAATCAACTAAGGCCTTCCCTTCTTGATGGAAGTGGAGCCACATACATTGACGAATTAATTGCGTAGGCCAAAGCTAATATACACACCACATAGCATATAAATTGATTTTAATATATATATATATATATATATATATATATATATATATATATATATATATATATATATATATATATATATCAATTGGAGTCTTCCCCAATTATAGATCTATCTAAATCATGTAACATAAAAAAAAAATCCATGACTAACATGCATTTTTCGTCACGGATAAAACCTAACAATTAGCACATAGGTCACAAGATACGTTCACAAAACCGGTTAATGACCTAGGGTTTCTAGTGATAACAAATTAATCAAATAAACCACAAACCCTAATTAGGGTTTTAGGTGGAAAATCGACCCCCCCCCCCCATAAATTAGGGTTAGGGTTTCAAAATTTTATAAAAAAAATTAAAAAGAAAAACCCTAGATCAAAACATGTATCTAAAACAATTAAAGATCCGATTTTTATTAAGTTTTAGTAATCAATTACATGTTATCCATGGCTCGTGATGCCACTGTTAGAATTATACAATCATAGTACACATAGTTGCGGAAGCAAGGATCAAGAATAATACATACAAAGATTAACTAAAACATAAATCGGAACGTACGTTTTATCACTTCAATAAATCTTGATCTTGTGTAATAATAGATCTATGATAAACCCCTTACCATTTTGTTTATCGGTCTCTTGATAATAACTAGAGTGAGTTATTACCTCGTTCTTGTACACACAAATTAAACCGTATTAAGGTTATGCAAGTAACTACACAAGATTTATTTTTGATTCACAAAAATCGACCCACAATCCCGAGGGGTGTGTGCCGATCGGTTTTGGAACAAGAAAGAGGGGAGAAAAAGTTTGGGATAATTATGTGCACAAAAGATGTGTAAAACAATGACCCTAGGTATTGTATTTATAGGATTTGGATAGCTTTGGGACCAAACTAGGGCAAGGGTGCCCTTGTGTGTGTGTTTCGGCCGACCCAACCCAAGGAGGGATTTCTAGGCCCTTCCTTGGTTACCAAATTACATAAATACCCTTTTTACTCCTTTCGTCTAACGGTCGTTAGTCCTTTTACTGTTAAGTACTAACGGTCGTTATATTCTCGTGTCTAATAATAAATATAATAAAACATTTAATATTTTTCCTAAATACTCATTTGTAATGTGTGCAATCCCGAGGTCTCGGGTTCGATACTAGACATTTACACACTAATATATATACGTATATTTAACATTAACCAGTTCCCGTTCTCTATTCTAGGCAACCTTACCAATTTTGATATTAGTGTAAACACCTTCTTTGGTCCCATCCCACCAGAAATTGGACTCCTGTCCAATATTGTGTATCTTAATTTTTCAACCACTCCGTTTTCTGGTGTAATTCCATCTACCATTGGTAAACTAAGCCAGTTGACCATTTTGCAACTTTTCGGAAACAATTTTACTTGTTCAATCCCTTCGTCGTTGGGTGACTTGACGTCTTTGAATATCCTTTATCTGCACACAAATCAACTCTCTAGACCCATTCCAATTGAATTAGGGAATTTGAAGTCTCTAACTGATTTACAATTGGGTAAAAATCAACTCACAGGTTCAATCCCTTCATCGTTGGGTGACTTGATGTCTTTGAATATCCTTTATTTGTGGGGAAATCAACTCTCTGGGCCCATTCCAATTGAATTAGGGAATTTGAAGTTGTAGAAAACTAGAAGGGGGGTTGAATAGTTTACCTCTTTTAAAAATCCTTTTGAACTTAAATATCCTTAAATAACTTTAGATTTGATCAATAATATAAACACATCATTATATGTTTGTTTCTTTTAAAAGCTTTTAGTGTAAGTATCAATTCTAATTATACATGTTTCTTACTTTGAAAAGCTTTGCTCATGATGATCCTAACTTTGCTTATTTAGTTCTTTGAAAAGCTTTTACATTTGTTTGAAAACATAAAGACAACTTTACTTGTTTTACTTCTTTGAAAAGCTTTATATGTGGTTGACAATTCTAACTAAATAACAACATGCAATAAGCAAAGATAGAGAAAGAAACGATCAAACCACAACACGATAGTTTATCGTGGTTCGGCTACAAGGACTCTTTTTCCTTGCCCTACATCCACGTCCCGAGTTTCCAACTCGAGAGTTATAAACACTAATCAACAAGCTCCTTTCACCGGCGGAGAAAACCTTACACGTCGCTTATACTTTTACCAACACAAAGCTAGATGTCGAGTTCTTTACCAAGGGTACAACCACTCCCGACACTCTATGTATTTTCAGGCCTAAAATACTAACCACTTACTTCTATATATATGACACACATGAAGTATAAACTACCAAAGCTTATACATGACCAAGCTACCAAGACTTGCAACTTTAGAGTTGAAGCTTGCAACTTCATGAATGATCTTGTGGAGTTCCTTGCTACATAAGAGAATCACACAAGTCAAGGGTTACTGAGTTAGTTGAGAGAATATATGAAAATATGTCCTAAAGGGGTTCCCCAAAACAAGCAAATGGTTTGGTATTTATAGCAAACCAAACTGCAAGCTTGGCGGATCAGGCGGAACCCTCAGATGGGTTCCGCCCGTGTACCCCCAGGGTACCGCCGGGTCTGCAGTAGGTTTTTGCAATAACTTCCCAAACCAAACAATGTCTTGTCACATAACTTCTAGCAACCAAACAATGTCACATCACTTAAAGTAAGTCAAACACAATGCTTGCAAGCAACATGAAAGCAAGTCAAACACATAACTTGCCATAAATACATGATGACAAAACTTGCCATAAATGTGATGTGACTATTTCTAATTTAGGAAATAAAACCAATGTTTAGTTTAAAAGGAAATGTAAACATTAGTTAAATAAGACTTAAACACTCAAAGTGATAATTTACTTTTAGCTAAAGTTCATACTTTGTTATCAACAAAACTTAGCAAAGATCGTAAAATATAAATAACGTTTTTAGGCGATATTTGTATTAACAGAAGTCTCTAACTGAGTTACTATTGAATGGAAATAAACTCATTGGTTCATTCTCTACATCGTTGGGTGATTTGAAGTTTTTGAATCGCCTTTATCTGTACACAAACAATCTCTCTGGACCCATTCCAATTGAAGTCTCTAACTGATTTACTGTTGAGCGATTATCAACTAAATGGTTCAATTCCTTCATCGTTGGGTGATTTGACGTCTTGAATACACTTTATTTGTTCAAAAATCAACTCTCTGGACCCATTCCTTTTGAATTGGGGAATATGAAGTCTCTAACTGATTTAAGATTGAGTTATAATCAACTCAATGGTTCAATTCCTTCATCGTTGGGTGATTTGAAGTCTTTGAATATCCTTTATTTTTGTGTAAATCAACTTTCTGGGCCCATTCCAATTGAATTAAGGAATATGAAGTCTCTCACTAAATTAGATTTGAGCGAAAATCAACTCATTGGTTCAATTCCTTCATCGTTGGGTGATTTGAAGTCTTTGAATATGCTTCATTTGTTCAAAAACAAACTCTCTGGACCCATTCCAATTGAATTAGGGAAAATGAAGTCTCTAACTGATTTAATATTGAACGAAAATCAACTCAGTGGTTCAATCCCTTCATCGTTGGGTAATTTGAAGTCTTTGAATATCCTTTATTTGTGGGGAAATCAACTCTCTGGACCCATTCCTATTGAATTAGGGAATTTGAAGTCTCTCACTGTATTATATTTGACCAATAATCAGCTATCTGGGCCCATTCCTACTAAATTAGGGAATATGAAGTCTCTCACTACATTAGGTTTGAGCAAAAATCTACTCAATGGTTCATTTCCTTCATCATTAAAAAACCTGAGAAGCCTTCAGTTTCTGTCCATTAGTGACAACAAGTTATCCGGTCCTATACCACAATGAATCGGAAGTCTACAATTGTTTCAGCTATTCCTGAACAAAAATCAGTTGTCTGGCCAAATTCCAACAGAGTTTGGGGAGATGAAAAGTTTGTTAAATTTAAACATGAGCGATAATAACCTTTCAAGTGTTATACCTCAAGAGCTTGGATCACTGCATGGCCTCCTTACTCTTGACCTATCCAAAAATAGGTTAAACGGGTCATTACAAAGATATATTGGTGATTGGGTACAAATCACTCGCATATATCTTAATAATAACATGCTCAGTGGAAAGATCCCATCGGAGATCGGTAAATTAAGGCAACTCAATGTTCTTGATTTATCTTGGAATTAACTCACAAAAGAAATACCATCAGATATTGGAAGTTTGGAAAGTCTGGTAATGAGGAAGCTTTCTCACAATAAACTATCTGGATCAATTCCTAATGGTTTCAGTAACTTGCCAGGAAGGATTGATATAGACCTGTCTTACAATGAGCTCACAGGTCTGGTTCCTCCATATGTTGTCTTTCATCATAAGCTCATCTTTGTAATTACAGTCCCACTTTTTGCGGCTCTTTTACTTGGTTTATTCATGTGTGGCCTCATTGCTTATCGACATAGAAAGAGAACTTCTCCACAGAAACCATCAAGCGAAGAAGGTGGCAATTTTTTCTCAATAACAAGTTTTGATGGACATTCGATGTATGATGAAATCATCAAGGCAACAAATGATGATGTCTATTGTATTGGGATTGGAGGATATGGTACTGTGTATAAAGCTGAGTTACAACCCAATAATTTAGTAGCTGTCAAGAAACTTTTTTGGGTAAAAGGTCACATAACAAAATACTTCCTATTTTCAAAACAAGAAAACAAAATACTTCCTTTTTTGGGTAAAAGCTGTGTATATATTACTCCAAAAAACGTTTAAGTACAACGGATATGGGTGAATCCCATATCTCAGCCCGTTACATAGGCAAAAAGCTTACATAACAAAATACTTCCTATTTTCAAAACAAGAAAACAAACCATTACTCACATGATAGTAGTGACTATCACAAAAGATAAACTACTTCCTACAACCTTGGAGATTAAAACCATAAATGGCATTAAGAGCATCCAATTCCCCTGGAAGATCATAAATTTGCTTCGAATAATCATCATAGTCATACTCATCTTCACGCTCATGACCACCACCAAAAAGATTTGCTGATTCATCGAACGTGTTAAGAACCTCATCCTCATCACTATCAGAAACCACAACCTCACCCAACTTTGAAAATGGGTTAGCCCTCTTAGTGACAGAGGTAGACGGAATAGGATGACCAGCATCATCCACAAGAGTAGCTTTCCCATCGATCAAAATCTTTTCAAGCTTACTAATTTTCTCAACAATAGGAGTAGAACCAACTTCCATTGTTCTCATAGAATCACTCACAAGCGGTTCTTGCATATCACTCACAAGAGGGACTTGTGAAGTAGTACCAGTTGTAACCGACTCATCCTTATTAACTTCCATTGTACTGCCAACATCCACATCCTTGTTAGTAACAACCTTAGGAATACCAAAACCATCTGTATCATCCATATTAAGAGCATCAAACTGATTAGAAGTAGTGATCTTGGTTCCACTCGTACTAGCCACATCAGAAGCCTTCTTCTTACTGACATTAGCTTTCTTTGATTCAGGAAGAGTCTTTTTGGGCTAATATTCAAAATGCTTACCCACCACAGGTTTGGTAAAACCTCCTCGACCCGGATTCGAACCAACTTGCTTTCCCTTCTTCTTATTGTTAACAGGCTAGAAACCATCACTTGCATTCATAGTAGGTTGAGCATTCGGTATGACAACCTTAGGGCACTCAACCAAAGTATGTCCAAATACCTTACATTTATCACAGCGAGGCGGTTTCCACTCATATTCTACCCGGATCTTTTCAATAGTCGAACCCGTACCATCAAGTAGAGGAATCTCAACAGTGAGACTGTTGATGAGGCGAAAAATGAACCACTTTTAGGGGATCATTTAAGCCCGGAATTGAATTTATTTGATCAAATATTGCCCTAAATCGTTCCTTTTGTGATTTTAGGTACTTTGGGAGTGAAATCTGGAAAAGGAAGCAATTCGGACGTTTTTGGAGCATAAAAGTGAAGAAAACGCCAAAGTCTTAATTTTCCTTGCTGGGAACAGTAGGTGACGGCGTCAAGAGTAACATCCTGACGGCGTCAAGAGTAATTTCCATGACGACCCAGTACAGATTTGACGGCGTCACGAATTAGGGCGTCAAGAGTAAAAGTCATGACGGCCTGGAAATGCATAACACATGACGGCGTTAGAAGTAGATCAAGGCAGTCCGAGAATTATTTTGGCGCCGAGGTGACGGCGTCACCTATTTGGTCTTGACGCCGTCAGACCCTATTTCCTATATATAGTTTTCTAATTTTTACACAAAAAAAAGGAGAGAAGTTTTGGAGAAACCCTAAGTACGAACTTGGTGCGAATTTTACAGGTTTTTCAAGGGTTCTAACCCCTTGATACCTTTCATGTGTAATTGAGATAAGTATTCTTTTAATTCAATCAATATGTCTATGTGTTGGTTGTCTATATCTTGTTCTTGTCTTAATTCCATCATGCTAGGCTAGATCTATCTTGTGTTTGCTTGGATCTAATGAAACCTAGATGTTAATTTTGTGTTGATTACTTGTTTATAATTGTTTTGGATGAATGAATTATATGTTAGGCTTAAGAAAACTGGCAGATCTCCAAATGGTAACATGCTTGAACGTCTTAAGAAACATGAACCGATGTGCACTAGGTCTTTATTGGTTGTATTTAATGCATGAGCCACTGTTTATAATCCCTATGGTTGTGCTGGGCATGGTATAGGAGGAGATAAGAGCTCATAGAATTGGGGAGTTAAGTGCGCCACCCCATGAATGATATTAAGGAATACGATCCGTCATCCATGCAACTATAACAAGTAATTAACGTGTAAAAGATGTCTAGGGAGTAGTGAAATCTAAGTAAACACATTTTCTCCACTTATTGCTCACAACCTTAGTTAATTTAGTTTAATTTCATTTTTAGTATTTTATTTTGATTGCATCCTAGTATTGAGTTAGTTGACTAGCAACTAATTCCGCCTTAAATCCTTCAAACCCGAGATTTTTACTTGCTTTCTAAAAAATATAAAAATACAAAAATAATCATCCCTCATCTTTAGAACTAGTATTTAGGTTTTCTAATCCTAGCGACACTATTCCTAGCTGAACGATCAATCCCCCGGTACTTGTCACTATACTATACTACAACGATCAGGTACACTGCCTGGTGGGGGTTGTAAGCTTCTCAAGATTCCTTGAGAGGTAAAGCCTGGTGCGATTCCCACGTATCAAGTTTTTGGCGCCGTTGCCGGGGAATAGTTATTGTCTAGGTTAGAATCTCTTTTTATTAGGTCTACTTGCTAGATTCCTTTCTAGTAAGATTTTATTTTTATTTTTAGGTTTTCTTTAGTCTCTTATTTCTTTGTGTCTTTGTTTGTAACTCTTCACCACCCGACATCATGGACGATGGGAACATCTTTGAACCCGTCATCCCACCACAACAAAACCCACCACTAGAACCCCTTAGGCCCCGAACCTTAGGAGAGTATTCCCGACCTAGCCACCAAGGCTACCGAAACACCATTGAGCTCACCGGAGCCAATGTGACCCCCTTGCGATCCGACACCATCCGGTTGGTGCAAAGCGGATGTGCATTCCATGGACTTCGTTCCGAAGATCCAAACCAACATCTTAAGGATTTCCTCAAAATCGTAGATTCCATAGACCTAGATGTTGCAACTAGAGAGACTACCCGATTACGCCTATTCCAATTCTCTCTACGGGATCAAGCTAGTCAATGGCTTGAGCGTTTACCCTCGGGATCCATCACCACATGGGATAATCTCACCAATCGCTTCCTTACTCAATTCTTCCCACCGGGGAAGACTGCAATGCTTAGAAATGACATTTTGATGTTTGAGCAACAGCAGGGTGAAACTTTCTACGAAGCTTGGGGCCGTTTTAAGGATCTCCTCCATAAGGTCCCTCATCATTGTATAAACCTTTGGTTATTAGTCCAGATTTTCTACGACCATGTTGACTATCACACTAAGCGCACAATCGATAGGGCCGCAGGAGGTAAACTACGTGATAAGAACGCCGAGGAGTCCTGGGCGATTATCGAGGAGCTCGCTGCTGATAATCATGAGATGTGAGAGTTTAATCATACAATAAAAGCGGCCATCAATGTAGTCTCGACCTCCGGAGGGACCACCGAAATCCCCGATGAACTCCTATGTAAACTTGAGGCAAAAGTTGACTATTTTGAGGAAAGGCAAAGGAGACCTTTAAGTCCTAGACGGGCTACTGTCAATTCTGTCTCAAAACCAACTTCGGCACCATTATCTGAGTCACCTTCTAGAGAAAATGTCCAGACTTTTCATAACTATGCCCCACCTCGTTCCCCTCCCGGGGAGCTTAGCTCGGAGTTTGAAGCTAGGATGAGAGAATATATGGCAACTCACTCAGATCGGCTTGCCAGATTCGAGGAAGCAGTTTATAAGCAAAAAGAGGAAATGCAAGAGAAAATGAATGAGATGATGAGTCTATTAGAGGAGTATGCCAACCAGAGAACACCCGAAAGAATGCGACTAAGGAAAGAAAGCACCACTCCCACTACCCAATTTGTTAATTCCATCACAATTGTCCAAAAGGATAACGAGAAGGTAGAAACCCCTGCTAAACAGACCTTAGAAAAACCGCCAGAATCCCAGCCTTTGAGTCACTACCTGAAACATGATATAAACGAAAACACCATAACAAATTGGATTAAGGGTGATGGGCGTAACCAACCTTCCAAACAGGGTCCTGAGAAAGAGGAAAAGGTAAAAGATGAGTATGATACGTTACCTGGGGGATCAGTAGTCGAGAGGATATTGGTACAAAAAGTGGCTACTAAACAGATAGCATGTGGGAACTTTGAGATACCAACCAGCATCGGGGACTTGAAATATCTTAGTGCTTTCGCCGACCAAGGATCGGAAGTAAATCTTATGCCCCTAAATATTTACATCCAACTAACGTCAAAAATGCCAGCTCCTACTCGTGTTAGGTTATCCCTCGCTGGACACTCGTACGTATACCCCCTAGGAATCGCAGAAGATGTTTTAGTTAATGTTGCAGGATTCATGTACCCCGTTGATTTTATGATCATCGATGATAAAGGAGATGGATGCATGCCAATCATCCTTGGGGCACCATTCCTCGCAACCGCTAGGGCTGTCATTAAGTATGAAGGTAGGAAGATTGAGCTTAAATCTGGAAAAAGAAAGATTAGCTTCCCCATGACTCCGCGAAGTGGACATGAGAATTTGAGTTGGAGAAAGATCAAAAACAACATTGACACGACACCCATTCGTGTTCAGAATAAAATCCTTGCATGGGAGGCAAGAATTAAAAGCTATAAGAAGGCTAAATATGAAAGAAGCAAAAGCAATAAGGTTCAGGTCGAATTCGAACATACTCAACCCGCAGAAAATCATGTACCATTTGAGGATGGGAAGTTGGTACTCTTGAGACACCTAGAAACAAAGATACCACCAGATAAACTGAGTCCTTGGTGGTATGGGCCTTTCACAATTGAAGGCGTGAGCCAAGATGGGATAGCTAACTTGAGAAGCGAAGTTGGTGGAATGGTGATTGCAAGTATCGATAGGTTAAGGCATTACCACCATAATAGTAATGATCGCAACTACATGGGGTATATCATTTCGAGGGATGAGGTCATGTAGTAACCCAGGACCTTGAGTCTAGCTACAAGACTCATAAATAAAGAAAAGCGCTTCTTGGGAGGCAACCCATGTTTTGTGTGATTTTATTTTGTTTGTTTGTTATTTGCTTCCGTATGCATGATTTGTTTTTATTGTTGGTAGATCATGTTTCTCAATTAAATAGTGGAAATATTTTACTTTGTTGTTTTGGCCTAGTCTTAACTCCACCTAAAAGTATTTTTGCAAAAGATAAGTGTAAGGGGAAACCCCAAATATGTTTTTAAGAAACAAACCAATTATGATTCTCCACAATATTAAATGAACATGTATATTCGTATTTGTTAGAGTCAAATGCTTGTATTGAGTCATAATGAAGTTTTGCAGGATTTTCCAGGAAGTAGGACCAAGTTTTTCTAGAAATTTTCCGGAAACTTAACATAAGAATTTCTGCAGGTCAATCCTGACGGCGTCAAGAGTTAACTCTTGACGGCGTCAAGTGTAAAAATCTGGAAATTTTACCAGTTTTGTTTTTTCTAACGGAGTCTTATGGTTTTTGTGAATTATTAAGTTTTATAATCTCCAGGAGATCTGCAAACTTCATTCCATAAGCATTATATCTTATCTTGTTTTCTAGGATTTAGTAACTTATATAGGATGCCGCCGATTTTACGCGAGATTGTCTTGTTTGTTTCCTCAGGATTTACAGGTTATGTATGACAAGAAGATGATTTATATTCTGGATGGGAAGCTTTGATTGTTCGTTTTCTTGGAGGAAGATTTAACCTGGCCACATTATTATCCATACCGAGCGAATCAGGGGAGTATTTGATTTCATTCTTTTTACTTTTTCACTTTTACATTCTTTACTTGAACATTGGGGACAATGTTCATCTTAAGTGTAAGGGGAGGGTAAAATGATGATACCTTACATGTACACTTTTGCTTGAGTTTGTTTTGTTTAATGGTAGATGTGTAATAAAACTATGACAAATACTTGTTAGTGCAATTTTAGCCCCAAATTTAATTTTTTTTTACAACATTTAGGAGTGAAACTTTAGCCATAGCAAGCGTCTCATGGATAGGAGATTGTATGACTAGCACATAACCGTATATTCAGAAAAATTTTCCACCCAAATATGTGAGGTTCGCCTTTAGATTTGATAGGAAAAGCATTTACTATTAGTGCTTATGAGTGTACCGGTAGCATTTAGATTCTAGAACTTGCGTTAGTGATGCATCCCAAGACCGCTAGTGAGACTACATTCGTGTGGTAGGATTTACTACATGATAAGAGGCATTAGGATCACCCTTGTGTTAAACCCGTATCATAATTACTTGACCATTTAAGTCATATTACTTGGCTAGTTAAGTCAACTAATTTTTCCCAAACCCTTAGCGTTGTACTCATTTTTAGTACACGAAACCCTAGTACACCCCTCCGAGCCTATCTTTTCGTTTCTAACTTTAAGCATTTTACTTAAAGGAAGAATTTGTTACACCCCACTTAAATGTACACCCAAATCGCCTTAGCCTTCCGTGTATGCGCTCATTTTTAGTGCATTATTGTTATTTGTTAAACCCTAAGTTAACTATCTAATTGATTACATGGTTGCTAAGTCGAGTCATATCCTTGTACATATTGTTTTGGGACGATTTGGACTCATGGGTAAGTACTTATTTTATGGAGTAATGGGGAAGAACATCATTTATTACCCCCATATGTACGTTAATCTTAAAAGTGCTCCAAGTGTTTTGATTTTCTTAATTCGAGTCATTAGTTTAGTTTATTGTAAAGTATGTAAAGATTCAAGTGTAAGGGGAATTCCCATTCCCTATGATGTATTATTTTGGATGGTAGGGTAAGAGTGTATGCAAAAAAAAAAAAAAAAAAAAAAAAAAAAAAAAAAAAAAAAAAATCGAAAAATCAAGAAAAGAAAAGAAAAAAATAGAAAAAGAAAAAGAGAAAAACATACGGACTACCATCCCGTTTCATTCTATGTTCATTTTTATGTTTTTGTTATTTTTCATTTATTAGCTTAAGTCGAGTCTAGTCTTGTCTTAGCAACGCCATATTGTACATGTAATTGACCAAGATTGTTAACTCGCCACCAGTAAAGACTGCCTTTATCCAACAAAACCGTGTATTTCATATCCCTACACCTAACGTTACAACCCTTTAAAAGACCTCTTTGATAGTTTATCCTAGGTGCGTACGCCAAGTGGTGGAGGTTTGATCCTTTCCCAAGCTTATGGTAATCTATTTTGCTATGACAGGTAGTGAGAGATATCTTCCGTTTCCATATTGTAATTTATACTTTATTACACCCGAGAGATGTGAGTATCTAAACACTATTTGTGAGGTGCTAGTGTATGACCTCCGTGCTTGTCTATTGGTCTTTAGTGGAACGATTATTTGTTGTAATTACTTTTATATTAGTGTTAAATGACCCCTAACTTGTATTTTGAGTAGAATAAAAGCGCATTTGCTTGAGGACAAGCAAATCTCAAGTGTAAGGGTATATGATGAGGCGAAAAATGAACCACTTTTAGGGGGTCATTTAAGCCCGGAATTGAATTTATTTGATCAAATATTGCCCTAAATCGTTCCTTTTGTGATTTTAGGTACTTTGGGAGTGAAATCTGGAAAAGGAAGCAATTCGGACGATTTTGGAGCATAAAAGTGAAGAAAACGCCAAAGTCTTAATTTTCCTTGCTGGGAATAGTAGGTGACGGCGTCAAGAGTAACATCCTGACGGCGTCAAGAGTAATTTCCATGACGACCCAGTACAGATTTGACGGCGTCACGAAGTAGGGCGTCAAGAGTAAAAGTCATGAAGGCCTGGAAATGCATAACACATGACGGCGTCAGAAGTAGATCAAGGCAGTCCGAGAATTATTTTGGCGCCGAGGTGACGGCGTCACCTATTTGGTCTTGACGCCGTCAGACCCTATTTCCTATATATAGTTTTCTAATTTTTACACAAAAAAAAAGAGAGAAGTTTTGGAGAAACCCTAAGTACGAACTTGGTGCGAATTTTACAGGTTTTTCAAGGGTTCTAACCCCTTGATACCTTTCATGTGTAATTGAGATAAGTATTCTTTTAATTCAATCAATATGTCTATGTGTTGGTTGTCTATATCTTGTTCTTGTCTTAATTCCATCATGCTAGGCTAGATCTATCTTGTGTTTCCTTGGATCTAATGAAACCTAGATGTTAATTATGTGTTGATTACATGTTTATAATTGTTTTGGATGAATGAATTATATATTAGGCTTTAAAAAACTGGCAGATCTCCAAATGGTAACATGCTTGAACGTCTTAAGAAACATGAACCGATGTGCACTAGGTCTTTATTGGTTGTATTTAATGCATGAGCCACAGTTTATAATCCATATGGTTGTGCTGGGCATGGTATAGGAGGAGATAAGAGCTCATAGAATTTGGGAGTTAAGTGCGCCACCCCATGAATGATATTAAGGAATACGATCCGTCATCCATGCAACTATAACAAGTAATTAACGTGTAAAAGATGTCTAGGATTTTCTCCACTTATTGCTCACAACCTTAGTTAATTTAGTTTAATTTCATTTTTAGTATTTTATTTTGATTGCATCCTAGTATTGGGTTAGTTGACTAGCAACTAATTTTGCCCTAAATCCTTCAAACCCGAGATTTTTACTTGCTTTCTAAAAAATATAAAAATACAAAAATAATCATCCCTCATCTTTAGAACTAGTATTTAGGTTTTCTAATCCTAGCGACACTATTCCTAGCTGAACGATCAATCCCCCGGTACTTGTCACTATACTATACTACAACGATCAGGTACACTGCCTGGTGGGGGTTGTAAGCTTCTCAAGATCCCTTGAGAGGTAAAGCCTGGTGCGATTCCCACGTATCAACTGTCCTTTAGTACCTCATCCGACTTTACTTCAATCATACACCTAGCAAAGCTATTCCGGCCCCAAGATTCCTTGCACATTTGACTAGTAAAGGCATCTAACATTTTGGGCGTCCCAATCACTATAGCAAGAAGGCTAAGCCCGTCATAAGAGAACATAGCTAAAGGAACATCATGGAATTTAACCCACACCGGAATGTTAGTCAAATCCTCTTTAAGCAAGTTGGTGTTCAATGTCCATAGTTTAAGGATAATAGGGACATTACGAATCAACCAAGGACCATTATCAAGGACATCATCGACACCTTTCTTCGAAGTAAACTTGAAGAAAAAGAAACCCTTAGCATTCATCATAACCTTTTGTAAAACATACTTAGCCCACGCACTGCGAACATAATAATCAACAACAAGAAAAGCAAGGCGTTGACCAAGGAAGTATCCGTAGAGAATATTCTCGAACCTCATGTTAACCTCTTGCACTTCATTCATTGGGACTGATAGATCAACATCAGTCTTCTTCTTGCTACATTCCAACCTACGAAAGTTTGAAACATGTTTCAGAGGTTCATTAGAAGTAGCACCCGCGTAAGAAACCAACTTCACTCCCGTACCATTAGTAGTATCATCCTTGTGAGCATTAGGACCAGAAGTAACAGGAGGAGTACTAGTAATATTAACTTCATTAGCTCCAATCTCATTTTGGATTTTATTCATGGCATCATCAAAATTCTGATGCGCATTATCAATCAAGTGTTTCACAGATTCAGCACTAGTAACCCGCTCCAAGTCGTCACCAAGTGATGTATCTTTCGTAAGTGGAATCGGCTCCACTTTCTGAGTACCATTCATAGAACAATCATTTGCATCATCCACATTCAAACTAGAACTCGTCACATCAGGAAGATTCTTCTTAACAACCGATTCCTTACTCACACTCTTAGGACTCAAGAAACCCTTATTCATCTCTCACCACCAATTAAACAAATCAAAGCGTAACAGACTCAATGTAACCAGCAGCAAGCAAAACCAATTCAGAAAAAAACCCTAATCGCTTAGGGTTTAACGTGACGCCCCAAAAAAACTAACCAGCATCCATGATCCAATCAATAAAGGTTAATGATTCAGTGGATAGAATATAGGATCAGAACCGACTAAGGATTGGAAGAACCCTAAAGTCGATTTATAAAAAAAACGATAAGAAGGAAACCCTAATTATGCGATTACAAGAAACTCACCAAATCCGTAAGATACCAAGCGTTAATTCAACAAGAAGCAATAGATAAGAGTGCTAAATCACAGGATTATGCAGGGAATCAAAGAGGTTTGGTGGAATTAGATGAATCGAAAATCGTATAAGGTTGTTAGGGTTTTTCTCCAGAGAGAAATCGTTAGCTGTCAAGAAACTTCATTCATCATATGAGAGTGACGATCATATAGGCTTCCTAAATGAGGTACGAGCATTAACTAACATAAGGCACCGAAACATAGTTAAACTCTATGGATACTGCTCCCATGCTCGTCACTCATTTTTAATTTACGAATATCTTGAGAAGGGAAGTCTAAAATCGCTGTTAAGTAGCGATATCACAGCAAAGGAAATGGATTGGCTGAAAAGGGTAAGAATGGTTAGGGCTGTAGCGAATGCTTTGGCATATATGCACCATGATTGCACACCACCTATAATTCATAGAGACATTTCTGGAGCTAATATCCTTCTCGATTCTAATTATGAGCCACATATCTCGGATTTTGGAACAGCAAAGCTAATAAAGCTGGATTCATCAAATTGGACTTTGGTTGTAGGCACCTATGGCTATATTGCACCAGGTAACTACCATATATTTGAAAGTTATATATACTATATGAACTTATTCTCAAGCTTCAGATTTATCTATATTACATTTATTCATGAACTGATATAGTTTTTTTTTTTTTTTTTTTTTTTTTTTTTTTTCCTCCTTCCATTTAGAGCTTGCTTATACGGTGGCGACAGAGAAATGCGATGTATTTAGTTTTGGAGTTGTTGCACTAGAAGTGATTATGGGAAAGCATCCTGGAGAACTTATATCATGTCTACCAACATTGTCTACTAATGATCTATTGCTAGCCAATATAGCAGATAGACGGATTCCGCCACCATCATATCTAGTTGAGAAACTAGCTCATTCAATTTTGAATGTCTCACAGGCATGTTTGAACTACAACCCGCAGGAAAGGCCAACAATGCGCCAAGTCACAGATTTATTGTCAGTGGATGATCGAGTTTGGATGAACATGAGTGGATGATCGACTTTGGATGAACATGCATGTATCAGTAACTTAATGCTTGATTGGTTTTGTATGATGTCTAGCCATAAGTCATAAAGTTTAAGAAACTTTTTATGTTTTTTTTTGTTGTTGTGAATTATGTTGTAGATTGTTTTTTAAATAAGAAAATAAAATTATATCAATGAAGATTGCTACCTTTCTAGAATAGTGTTATGGATCTTTTTGATAATTTCTTTAAATGATTCCTGTTTTACAATTAAAAAATTACCAATATGGGAAATATGTATATCAGTTAGAATTTATTGTTACTCATATCAAGAAATTATGTAAGCAGTGAGTGCACACTAAATATATTCAAAGATGTCAAATTACCCAACAATGGAAGTCTGTTAATTTATCAAAAAAGAAGACCGTGGAAGTCTATTAATTTGTCAATCTTAACCAGAAATCACTTAAGAAATGAGGTTTAGATCCGTAAAACAACTAGGAATTCAAGATATTAAGAATTGATCAACTTGAAATTGTATTACAATGGGATAATTTGTTACAATTGAATGTTTATTGAGTTACAGAGAGAAAGTAAAGTGTTTACAATTTGATAAGGAAGGAGGTATTTAAAGGGAAATGGGGGGAAGGAGGATTTGGCGGGAAAATCAGTTTTGTACTCATCTTGCTGTTCTGTTGACTTTTTCATCGATATTACTTTGACACATATCAATCCATCCCGCTTAAAATGATGCTTGTCCTCAAGCATCTAAGCATTCAAATCAACTTGAGGCAACCTTTCTTAGGACCTTTAACACATTATGTTGTAGTAAGCCAAACACCGTACCCCAAAAAACAATAACCTTTTTCCTTAAGCCAAACACCCTTTTCACCCTTTGTGAATACCCATTTTATTGAGACAATGAGTTTTGGAAGGAAAATTTATTATTTCTCATTAAAATAAAATGAACAATACAAAGTCCTATTTATAGGACAAAAGTCAAAATACAGAAAGTCAACTATGCTAATTCTACATGTACAGTACTACTACTGCTAATACATCAATACAGCCATTATCCTACTTATATACATAGCTAAACTACACAATTCCACATAGTGCTTGAGTATACCTTTGGTGAGGACATTAGCTGTTCTTAACCTTGTAGGAATATAGACAGGAAGAACTTGATTGCTTTTGATCTTATCTCTGACAAAGTGGCAGTCTATCTCTATGTGTTTTCTTCTTGTATGGTGAATAGGATTAGAAGCCACATCAATGGTAGAAACATTATCACAGTAGATTGGTATTGGAGTAGAAACTTGTACTTGGAGATCCTTGAACAAACATTGTAGCCATGTGAGTTCACAAGTACAATCAGTAAGAGCTCTGCTCTGTATTCAGCCTCTGTGGAGACCTTGAGACAACTCCTTGTTTCTTTGAAAGCCATGATACTAAGCATGGTCCTAGAAAAATGGCATAGCCGGTCACTGATCTTCTTGATATAGGACATGAAGCCCAATCACTATCACAATAGGCAGACAATTGCAAGTTGTTGATAATAGGAAATTGAAGGCCTTGACCAGGACATAGTTTAATGTATCTAAGAACCCTGAGCAATGCTTTTATATCAGCTGAGCTTCCATCTTTAGTTCCTTTACATTTCATAACCCAACTACACGATCCATGTATAAAATCTAACAGCTGAATTCCTTCCCGAACGTGAAGGATTAAAGTCACCCACACTTCAAACAACTCTGTTGCCAATCCCTCTGCCTTCGACCAACTTATTAGGTGATCCGATGCCAAAAACTTGATAAGCTGAGTCAAAATGCAGAGACTGATATGTTTCGCATCATCATACTTTCCTAACCGAGGTAAAGAGAGCCACACTTCCACCTGTAATGGGCAACACTCCACAGCTCTCTGAAGCAAAAGCCACAACTGCTTCCCATAGCCTTAAAGAATCAGGTATATGTTCAATACCTTTTCTTAGTACTTCACTTTTAGTCACATCTCCATGTTCCAATGTTGCAGCCCTTTCCTTAAGCCAATCAACAGAAACATTTCCACCGACACCAGATACCAAGCAATTTATAGAGGCACCCGCGAGAAATTTAACACCGTTCACTTGGTAAAGTTATTCATTTTTCTGGGCCAGTGAAGGAGTAACAACCTTGGAAGAAAATGATCTTCTGGAAATATGACAGTTGCATCAAGGTTCCATCCAACAGCAGCCGCTGCAACTTTCATGCCAATATAACCACCACCAACCACAACTACATTTTGTGCTTTTGCCAATGATGATACTAATGAATCAACATCAGCCATATCGCGTATGTGATGAACACCAGGTAAAGTATCACCAATTTTCTGAGAAAGTGTACCCTGTGGCAATAATGAGGGATCCAAATTCCAGTGAATTTGTTGTCAATGTTTGCTTCTCTGCATCGATTCCAGTCACCGGATCTTCATACAGTATCTCTATCCCTTTCTCTTTGTACCAATCAGGAGTTTGCCTCTCACCTCTTTTTGTGAGAGTTGGGCGCTTATACGGAGCAACTGCCTCCTTAGAAATGATACACAGAATCCCATTAGCCACCCCTTTTTCGACAAAAGTCCTAGTTACGTATCCACCTCCAACTATCACAAACCTTTTCTTTTTCCTCTTTGTCCATTTCCATATGTCAAACACCCACTTTCCATACTTCAATTTGCATTTGATGCCTCCTGATTTCTTCCTCTTAGGCCATTTCGATAACTCAAACTCCAAACGACTAAAATTATCTCCATGAATCAGTATAACAGAAGCCTTCACCGTATCAATTATTGTTGTCATTACCACTAAAATCGTTTTCCATACCATCATTATCAGTTGAATTAGAACTAACACCACGTTCCTTATCACACAATTCAATTAGATCCCGATCCCAGTCTCTCAAATCATCTTTTACACTAACCTCGATCAACTCATTATGTGTAGCATTCGTTTTTTGAATATCTATTAAAACATTAGAGCCAAAAGTATCAGAATTCGATGATGACGATACACCTAACAAACACTCCGTTTTCGGTTTCAGAACTTCTTTTAAAATCTTTACCAACGAACCTTCCAATTTATCCAAAAGACATGAATTAAAGGTTGAATTTTTAACACCATTTCTAATTGATTCTTTAACAGTTTCAACCGCATTTACAACCTCATGATCAACAACGTCATCAAGTAATATATTTTTTCAGCCAGTTGATTATTTACTTTTCCCATCAAAAATCACACCCATTCTTGCACTTTATCACATTATTTGGAAACTTCATCAAGAACCATATTACCAATGTTGTTGTTTTCGACCATATCACTTGCTTCTTTAACACCTTATTTGAAATTTTTCTTTATTGGCATTTCATCAAACCTCTTATGTGCACCTGTATGATAACAAAATACGTATTCTTTTCAACCAAGTTGGGGTGGTTATCGAGAAGAGTGGTTTCTTTTCTTTTCTTTTTTTTTTTTTCTTTTTTTTTTCTTTTTTTTTTACCGGGAAAAATGGAGAAGAGGAAACACTAGAAGACGATAATTGTTAAAATGAAAACTAAAGAGTAAATTACACAACGGTCACTGTAGTTTGCGTTGACTAACATGTTTGGTCCTTTAACATTTTTTGTGCCTATAATTGTTATTTCACTTTTCTCTTTCTATCTTTTTCTGACCCACCTTTTCTCTTTGTACCATTTTTTCCTCACATCTTGACCCACCTTTCTTTATCTTATATAGGGAAAATAGAATGGTTCTGATTTTTTTTTTTTTTTTTTTTTTTTTTTTTTTTTTTTTTTTTTTAGTAAACATCTTCATTATTCACCTATATAATACTATACAAATAGGAAGAATGAGATTTTTCGGCCTTTTATAAGGTCTTACATTTAAAAAAAAATAAGAACGTGCGACGCGGAATTCCAGATTTATTTATTGTGTGACTTCATAAAAATGTTAATAAGTGTCAATGTGGGTACGATGATGTTTTTTTGTGCCATCTGGTGTGACCTTTCATTGCGAAGTTGTCTTTTTTGATTTTTTTTTTTTTTTTTTTCAAAAAGACAAAAAAATATGAATTTTTTAATTTTTTTTCTTTAGATTTTTTGAGAACTTTTGTCTTTTTCGAAAAAGACAAAATATTACATCAGTTGCACAAAAAACATTTACGTACCTTAAATGGACACTTGTTAAAATTATAATGGAGTTGGCAGTTGCATGATCACATAAGTCTGAATTTTGAATAAATGAAGTTATGGTTTATTAGATGGAAATTGAACCTTTTTTTGCTTGTGTAAACTACGAAATGGCCCTAAAGTATGATTTTGGACAAGTTACATTAACAAGAAAATAAAAAGCAAAAAAGTAGGCGATCCAAAAAAGTGCACGAATCTTGATGTCTCTAACTATTCATAGGTATCTAATTTCTCCTTTTTTTGTTGTGCTTAGTGAAAACGATACAGGTCGATTGGGTTTAGTAACGGGTCAAAATGGTTAACTTCTTTGCACGGGTACAATTGGTTTGCCAGAAACACCTTTGGTGCAAAATTTCATTAAATCTTATTATAAATAATCGGTGTGACACGTATGATAATAAAATACATATTATTATCAACCAATGTTGTTGAATAAATTGTACACTATGTGAAATCTTCAACCCCTTTGGACCCATTTTCTTTAGCTAACTTTTTTTATTTTGCTTGTTTGACCCGTTAGAGATTAAACATATCCTACATTGACTCATTCATACATAAATGGGACAAAATTTCCATGGCTATAAAACTATATGTGAATGTATTTTAAGATAAACTATAGACGGCAACGAAGACCCTTGTTTTGTACTAGTGAAACTTGTGAACACTTGTTTTGTATTAGTGATTAAAAATTTGCTATCACTCTCTAGGGAATTTCTTTTGTTATATTATTTCGTCTCCGGTCTATGCCATATATTTTAACAAATGAACATATTTAAAAATTGCTAAATAATCAATTTTGTTTTTTAAAAGTGTGCGGTAAGTATGATAAAATGTACAGCTAATAGTAAGTTAGCTGCAATGAAATTTTAGTGTGTAAGAAAAGATGTTAAATGTTAAACCTGAGAAAAAGTTTGTAAAGAATGCTCAATTGAAAAGTGAAACTTGTGATTCTCGGTTCCTGAAAAATACCAAAACAAGTAAATATTTCAAGAAAGATTTACAAGAGTCAATCATCGAAATCTGTTTTAAAATTGTCATCTAATTAAGCTATCATGACTTGAATATGAAATGTCAATTGCTGATGTCATAAATAGATATACAGTTCTTGCTTTTTTCCAGCCATAACATAAATTCAAAAACTTGCTTTTGCCGATACATGAAAAGTTCTAATCATTGAATAAATTGAATTTCCTCTCCTGTCCTTATGCTTTTTAATTTCTTATTCACAATCTCTCATTTTATCAAACTGATTCACAAACCATTTTTACTTTTACTGAATATGTTCAATCAAACTTGAAATTTGTATGTATTTTTTTTCTTTGTATATGTTATTGGTAGGTTGTTGAAACAAATGGTTTAAAGAACACAGTTTCATACTTAATTACATATCTGGGCTTTTGTATTGTATTACATTTACAGTTGTGTATATTCGCTGCTTTTCTTTTCGATCATTAAACAGGGTATCAGGCTACTGGAATTTCCTATGTAGATTGAGCATACATATAAAGATACTACGGTAATATAAGCCGGTTGTATTTTGTGTCAAATAGTGTATCGATTACCATATGAATTTCAAAGGGATGGCATGCTCCATATTTATGCACTTCTTTTAGACTTTTTTGGCACAACGTATCAATAGTGATTTTTGAAATTTATTTTAGAAAACATTAAAAGTTTTATGCTCCAATTAGAAGAAAGCACTCATATACCATATTTTCAATAAAGTTTGGGTTAAGTGCGTAGGTATGGGGAGGTCGTCGTTGATTAGCAATTAAAAAAAAAAATGTCCTTATTATTCACGGTGTAAAATATTATGCTCCAACTAGAAGAAAGTACTTTGGAAGGAAAACATGACACCACCTAAAATTTAATTTCTGTGAATTGGATATTAATTTATGAGAAAAGGGTAGCTCAAGTATAAATATAGACATACGAGCCTTCACTTCATAGGAAAAAAAAAATGCAAAAGCAAGTAATGGCTTCTTCAAACTTCTTACTTTTATCTCTAGTTCTACTACTCATTGCTCTCTCATTTATACCAAACTCCACTTCTGCTTCTTTGGAGGAAGCAGATGCTCTTCTAAAATGGAAAGCAAGCCTTAAAATCCCAAACACCTCCCAAATTGCATCTTCTTGGACACCCCTTCCAACGAATACTAATGCACACACTTCGTGCCCTTCTTGGTTTGGAATTGCTTGCAATGCTAATGGGAACATTAACTTGTTGAACCTCTCGACGTCTGAATTAAAAGGTACGCTTCACCAGTTCCCGTTCTCTATTCTAGGCAACCTTACCCATTTTGATCTTAGTGTAAACAGCTTCTTTGGTCCCATCCCACCAGAAATCGGACTCCTGTCCAACCTTGTCTATCTTAATTTTTCAACCAATCAGTTTTCTGGTGTAATTCCGCATACCATTGGTAAACTAAGCCAGTTAATCATTTTGGAACTTTCCGGAAACAATTTTACTGGTTCAATCCCTTCATCGTTGGGTGACTTGACGTCTTTGAATATCCTTAATCTGTACATAAATCAACTCTCTGGACCCGTTCCAATTGAATTAGGGAATTTGAAGTCTCTCAATGTTATAGAATTGGGCGAAAATCAACTATCTGGGCCCATTCCTAGTGAATTAGGGAATACGAAGTCTCTCACTAAATTAGCTTTAGGCAAAAATCAACTCAATGGTTCAATTCCTTCATCATTGGGTGATTTGGAGTCTTTGAATATCCTTTATTTGTACGAAAACAAACTCTCTGGGCCCATTCCTACTGAATTAGGGAATTTGAAGTCTCTCACTGAATTAGCTTTGAGCGAAAATCAACTCAGTGGTTCAATTCCTTCATCGTTGGGTGATTTGAAGTCTTTGAAAACCCTTTATCTGTACACAAATCAACTCTCTGGACCCATTCCAATTGAATTAGGGTATTTGAAGTCTCTCACTGGATTAGCTTTGTACGAAAATCAACTCAATGGTTCAATTCCTTCATCGTTGGGTGATTTGAAGTCTTTGAATCTCCTTTATCTGTACACAAATAAACTCTCTGGACCCATTCCAATTGAATTAGGGAATTTGAAGTCTCTCACTGGATTAGCTTTGAGCGAAAATCAACTCAATGGTTCAATCCCTTCATCGTTGGGTGATTTGAAGTCTTTGAATACCCTTTATCTGTTTAAAAATAAACTCTTTGGACCCATTCCAGTTGAATTAGGGAATTTGGAGTATCTCACTGACTTAAATTTGAGCAATAATCAACTCAATGGTTCAATTCCTTCATCGTTGGGTAATTTGAAGTCTTTGAATATTCTTTATCTGGAGACAAATCAACTCTCTGGACCTATTCCAATTGAATTAGGGAATTTGAAGTCTTTGAATACCCTTTATATGCACGTAAATCAACTCTCTGGACCCATTCCTAATGAATTAGGGAATATGAATTCTATCATTATATTAGATTTGAGCAAAAATCAACTCAATGGATCAATTCCTTCACAGTTAAAAAGCCTGAGAAGCCTTCAGGTTCTGTCTCTCCGTATGAACCAGTTGTCCGGTCCTATACCACAAGAAATTGGAAGTCTACAATTGTTCAAGCTAAATCTGGACAAAAATCAGTTGTTTGGCCAAATTCCGAAGGAGTTTGGGGAGATGAAAAGTTTGTTAAATTTAAACTTGAGCGATAACAACCTTTCAGGTGTTATACCTCAAGAGCTTGGATCACTGCATGGCCTTCTTACTCTTGACCTATCCAAAAATAGGTTAAACGGGTCATTACAAAGATATATTGGTGATTGGGTACAAATCAATCATTTAAATCTTAGTAATAACAAGCTCAGCGGAAAGATCCCATCGGAGATTGGTAAATTACGTCAACTCAATGTTCTTGATTTGTCATGGAATTTACTCACACAAGAGATACCATCAGAAATTGGAAGTTTGGAAAGTCTGGTAATGATGAATCTTTCTCACAATAAGCTATATGGTTCAATTCCTAATGGTTTCAGTAACTTGCCAGGAAGGATTGATATAGACCTGTCTTACAATGAGCTGACTGGTCCCGTTCCCCCTTGTGATGTCTTTCAAAATGTGTCTGGAGAAGCATTTCAAGGTAATGATGGTCTGTGTGGAAATGTTACAGGTTTGAAAGTTTGTGAAAGTCAAATAATAATGAAGAAAAATAATCATTTTCATCATAAACTCATCCTTGTAACTACGGTCCCACTTTTTGCGGCTCTTTTACTTTGTTTATTCACGTGTGGCCTCATTGCTCATCGACGTAGAAAGAGAACTTCTCCCCAGAAACCATCAGGCGAAGAAGGTGGCAAATTTTTCTCAATAACAAGTTTTGATGGACAGGCGATGCATGATGAAATCATCAGGTAGCAAACTATTTTGATGATGCTCATTGTATCGGGATGGGAGGATACGGTACTGTCTATAAAGCTGTGTTACAACCCAACAATTTAGTAGCTGTGAAGAAACTTCATTCATCATCTGAGAATGACGATCAAAGCTTCCTAAATGAGGTACGAGCATTAACAAACATAAGGCACAGAAACATAGTTAAACTCTATGGATATTGCTTCCATGCTCGTTACTCATTTTTGATTTACGAATATCTTGAGAAGGGAAGTCTAATATCGCTCTTAAGTAGCGATATCACAGCAAAGGAAATGGATTGGCTGAAAAGGGTAAGAATTGTCAGGGCTGTAGCGAATGGTTTGGCTTATATGCACCATGATTGCACACCACCTATAATTCATAGAGACATTTCTGCGGCTAATATCCTTCTCGATTCTGATTATGAGACACATATCTCGGATTTTGGAACAGCGAAGCTTCTAAAGCTGGATTCATCCAATTGGACTGCGGTTGTAGGAACCTATGGCTATGTTGCGCCAGGTAACTACCAATATTTTAATGTTATATATACGTACTTATTCTCAAGTTTTAGATTGATCTATGTTACATTTAATCATGATCTGATATAACATTTTTTTTTAAATGTATTCTCATGTTTCCTTCCATGTAGAACTTGCTTATACGATGGTGGCGACAGAGAAATGCGATGTGTTTAGTTTTGGAGTTGTTGCACTAGAAGTGATTATGGGAAAGCATCCTGGAGAACTTATATCATGTCTACCAAGATTGTCTACTGATGATCTATTGCTAGCCAATGTAGGAGATAGACGGATTCCGCCACCATATTCTCTAGTTGAGAAACTAGCTCATTCAATTTTGAAGGTCTCACGGGCATGTTTGAACTCCAACCCACAGGAAAGGCCAACAATGCGCCAAGTCAAAGATTTATTGTCAGTGGATGATCGAGTTTTGATGAAGATGCATGTATCGGTAACTTAATGCTTGATCGATTTTGTATGATATGTCTAGTCATAAGACATAAATTTTAAGAAACTTTTTATGTTTTTTTCTCGTCCTGAATTACGCTATAGATTTTTAGTATTAAATAAGAAATAAGTTATATCAATGAAGATTGCTACCTTTCTAGAATAATGCAGTTATGTGTATTATGGGAAATTTGTATATCAGTTAGAATTTATTCTTACTCATATCAAGAAATTAAGTAATCAGTGAGTGCACATAAAAGATATTCAAAGACGTCAAATCACCCAACGATGGAAGTCTGTTAATTTGTCAAAAAATATGGCATAGACTGGAGAAGAAAGTTAGCTAAAGGAAATTTGTCTGTCAAAAAAGATGACCTAAGGTATGGAGTAACTAATGTACGAATATCAACAGCAGAGAGAAATGACAGGGAAACTGGAATGCTGACTATAACTTCACACTTCGAGACCTACAATTGGATGATTTAGTTAATGTTGGCAATCCAAAAAACGCATGAGTCATGGTGTCTCTACTCTCTAACTATTCATAGGGTATCTAATTTCTCCTTTTTGTCTTCAATCACTGTTCACCCATCTTCAGTTACTACCTTCACCCTCACCACAACAAACGTACATACACGCAAATACAAAACTGAAAATTAAAAATCCAACCTACGAAAAGCTTGTTACACAATCACCCACAAACAAATAAACAAGAAGATTGATCTGATACATATACTAAATCGCAGGGGCACATGATTGTGCTTAAACAAACACTATCTAAACCTTTGAATTGGTTTTGTCTTTGTTTAAGAGGGCAATGTTTTATAACCCGGGTTGAACCGGGAACATGGCTGTTGTTTGCTTGTTTATGAACTGGGGGTTCTTTTGTTGACCCCGGTCGACCCATTTTGCTAAATCCAGTTGGGTCATGCCTTTTGTTTTTTAAAGTTTTGAACCTATAGTTTTGTTGGAAAGTATGGGTTTGGTATTGAATTTCTAATGTTTAAGTTCTGTTTAAGAGCAGTTTGGAGCTTTTTAGGGGTGTGTGGGTATGTATAGGGGTGTTTTTGGAGCTGATTAAGGGTTGTTTGGTTAGATTTAAAAGCTTTTTGTAGCTGTAGGAATTGAGTTTCCATGTTTAGAAGTTGTCATTTTTTGCTTTAAACCGGTTCCACACAACGGTTCAACCGGCAACTCGGGGTTGATAAAAAAAACCTGTGCACGGAAATTCAAGAAAATTTACACAAACATTGATACTTTTATAGACAACCCGAACCTCTTGTATTTGTTGCTGCAGTTTGTATTTACAACTATACCAAGGAAATGCCTTCAATGCAACACTTTTTTTGTACATCTCATTCAGCAATTTTCCTGCAAACCCGACGGGTTGGGATGACCATGGTAAAAGTAAAGAAAAAAAAATAACTCAAAAAAGTCAACGTGACCATGACAATAACTTCAAAAATTCTCCATAATCGCTCATACTACCACTCGAAAATCTCTTCATCTTTTCCCAAATCTGCAAACGTCTCCTAGGCCTCAATGGGCCTGAACTTGAGGTTATCCTATACGAATATACATCTAGCCCAAGACCCGAAAACCCGCTCTCCACATCAAGTGGAGATTCATAGCTTGGATAGATGGAATGCGATGGACCTGGGTCTGGGCAGGGCTGTGGCCTGAGTGTGTATTGGCTTGTGGATCAAAGTCCATGGAAATTAAATCCTATTGGCTACATGTCCTTGAGCCCAAATCTTGTGTTTCTTCCCACTCGTTGCAGACCAACTTCAAGGCCTGAACCACCTCACCCATAAAGGGTCGGTGTGATACTTCAGGCTGCTCACACATTGATGCTGTTGCTGCTACTTTAGCAATACTGTCGAATGGAACTTCAGGGGATAGTGATGGATCAATAAGCAAGTTTAGACCTTCTGGTGTTGGGAGGAGGGGACGGGCCCAGGCGACAAGGTTTTCTTGGCCCGATGGCATTGACATGTCAACGGGTTTTCTTCTTGTTAAGAGCTCAAGGAGTACCACTCCGTAGCTATATACGTCACTCTTTACAAGAAGATGGCCTGTCATTGCATACTCGGGAGCCACATACCTAAATTCAAATGAAAAGAAGTTTAAGAAAATTTGGACGCGACAGGTTCCCTAATGGGCCAAGGCATATAATCTGACTCATTTACAGAGAAAGAAAAGCGTACCCGAAAGTGCCCATGACACGTGTCGAAATATGTTGGTTTTCTTCATCTAAAGCGGATCGAGCCAAACCCAAATCAGAAACTTTAAGAGTTAAGTCATGTTCTAGCAGAATGTTGCTAGACTTGAAGTCTCTATGTATGACTCTTGGGCTTGAATCTTCATGCAAGTAAGCTAACCCCCGAGCCGCACCCAATCCAATGGTGTGACTCCCTTATCAATCCCGGCCTAAGCAACCAAAATTTCACTCCAATTATAAACCACCTTCCCTAAAAAATATTAAAGTCAAAATATTTGACTTTTGAAAGTCAAACATTTCAATCCCTAGGCAACCGAATTGTCACCTTTAAGTACTTTGACAGCAACTTTAAACCAAACCCACCCTCACCTAAAACACCCAACTCGTTAAAATTATCAGTTGCTTTTTCCATATCACTTGAACTAAACGTCTTTGCAGATCCTTTATAAGCTATATTAGACCAGAATGATAATGAAGCTGACACAGGCTCACTTCCTATCGTTGATCCGCCAACCCCTGATTGGGCCCCTTCCCTACGATTAACCAATAGAACAAAATGATGATGTCATACGGTCCACCATTCCCATTGCGTGATGATGGCATATGTAGCGATGGGGAAGACCTATCAACAACAAAATGATTAATATTATAAGCAGGAAAATTTTCAGTTTGACTTTCGACGTTAAACGAATTGATCCTTCAAGTATGGTAGATTTCCAAAATTTAGGATTTTTTGTGGTTGTTGGTAGTGGTTAGGGGTGTTGTATGTGCATGCATGGTGGTCAAGATAATATAACAATGTTTAAGCAAAATTACTGGTTTTTATACAATGTTTCTAACCAACTTGCCATTTTGCGCTAAAATAACGAATACAATGAGCGAGTTTTGTTTGTAACCGATAATATATTGTAAGTGGTAGCTGGTTACATCTTATTTTACTTCAACACAACATATTATCTAAACTAAATGTTTTGTTAACAACAGCCTTAGAGCCATCGTTAACAAAACCCTGAGTTTGGCGTGTCATTGTCTAGCTTGCGAAAAGATGTCAATCTCAAATAAAAAGTTTTCATTATAGAATGACTCTTTAAAAAATAATAATAATAAAATAAAATAATACAAAGATTAAACTAGACATTCTAAAACTAGAGTGACTTGCTAATACAGTAACCCATTTTGTTCACTATATAAGAGCAACAAAAACACAAACCATACTCATATAGTTGTATATTATTTTTATATTTTAAAAAATTATATGTCTCGTCCCTGTCCTTTACCCAAAATCACACTAGTTGTCCATATTCGATTTTAATCACACAAATAATCCTTAATTTTCAAACAAATTTCCATTGATAGTCTCTATTTTCAAAAATAGGGACTATCCGTGTAATAACAACAATGACTACCTGTGTAATAGAAAACTTTCGGTTATTATGCAGATGATCCCTATTTTTCAAAATAGAAACCATCGACACAAATAGTTTAAAAATTAGGTATCATTGACGTAATTAAAATCAACAACAAGTCACCTAAGTTCTTGGCTCAAGCTGATTATATTGAACTCTATTGTAAGAAAAATTCGACGTATGTTATTCCACATTTACTATCTCTTATGCATATTGTTTTGGCAAATGTCACATTTTTTTTTTATCTAATGTGTGTTTGTTTAAGCTTATGAGCCCATTTTTATTCATTTTGAAGTTTATGGCCTTATACGAGATACTTATGATATAGTAACGAAACATAAACCAAAATCAAATAAACTAGGCTTCATCACCACAAAAAACGTGTCTAAAAAATCTTCAAATTATTCTTTTCTCATGCATGCATAACTAGGCTTGTCTCCCATCCCTTTCTTTTTCATTTATTGCAAAACACATTAGTTAACAGAAATTAATTTATTAGAAACGGGTAGCTCAAGTATAAATAAAGACATACGAACCTTCACTGTATAGAAAAAAACATGCAACAGCAAGCAATGGCTTCTTCAAACTTCTCACTTTTATCTCTAGCTCTACTACTCATTGCTCTCTCATTTATACCAAACTTTACTTCTGCTTCTTTGGAGGAAGCAAATGCTCTTCAAAAATGGAAAGCAACCCTTAAAATCCCAAACAACTCCCAAATTGTATCTTCTTGGACACCCCTTCCAACGAATAGTTCACTCACTTCGTGCCCTTCTTGGTTTGGAATTGCTTGCAACGCTGATGGGAACATTAACAGGTTGAACCTCTCGACGTCTGAGTTAAAAGGTACGCTTCACCAGTTCCCGTTCTCTATTCTAGGCAACCTTACCCATTTTGATCTTAGTGTAAACAACTTCTTTGGTCCCATTCCACCAGAAATCGGACTCCTGTCCAAACTTGTCTATCTTAATTTTTCAACCAATCAGTTTTCTGGTGTAATTCCACCTGCCATTGGTAAACTGAGCCAGTTAACCGTCCTGCATCTTTCCCAAAACAATTTAACTGGCTCAATTCCTTCATCATCGGGTGATTTGGCGTCTTTGAAACTCCTTTATTTGAGGCAAAATCAACTATCTGGGCCCATTCCTACTGAATTAGGGAATATGAAGTCTCTCACTGGATTAGATTTGAGCGAAAATCAACTCAATGGTTCAATTCCTTCATCATTGGGTGATTTGACATCTTTGGATACCCTTTATCTACACACAAATCAACTCTCTGGACCCATTCCTATTGAATTAGGGAATATGAAGTCTCTCATTGTATTAGGTTTGAGCAACAATCAGCTATCTGGGCCCATTCCTACTGAATTAGGGAATATGAAGGCTCTCACTATATTAGCTTTGAGCAAAAATCAACTCAACGGTTCAATTCCTTCATCATTAAAAAACCTGAGAAGCCTTCAGGTTCTGTCTCTCCGTGTGAACAAGTTATCCGGTCCTATACCACAAGGAATCGGAAATCTACAATTGTTTAGGCTTCTGCTGGACACAAATCAGCTGTCTGGCCAAATTCCAAAGCAGTTTGGTGAGATAAAAAGTTTGTTAAATTTAAACTTGAGCGATAACAACCTTTCAGGTGTTATACCTCAAGAGCTTGGATCACTGCATGGCCTCCTTACTCTTGACCTATCCAAAAATAGGTTAAACGGGTCATTACAAAGATATATTGGTGGTTAAATCCAAAAGTTTGTTAAATCCATCACTTAGATCTTAGTAATAACAAGCTCAGCGGAAATATCCCATCAGAGATCAGTATATTACTTCAACTCAACGTTCTTGATTTATCTTGGAATTCACTCACAAAAATGATACCATCGGAAATTGGAAGTTTAGAAAGTCTGGTAATGATGAATCTTTCTCACAATAAGCTATCCGGTTCAATTCCTAATGGTTACAGTAACTTGCCATGAGGGATTGATATCGACATGTCTTACAATGAGCTCACAGGTTCAGTTCCCCCTTATGCTGTCTTTCTAAATGTGTCTGGAGAAGCATTACAAGGAAATCGTCATCTGTGTGGAAATGTTACAGGTTTGAAACTTTGTGAAAATCAAATAGTAATGAAGAGAAATAATCATTTTCATCATACACTCATCCTTGTAACTATGGTCCCACTTTCTGCGGCTCTTTTACTTGGTTTATTCATGTGTGGCCTCATTGCTTATCGACGTAGAGAGAGAGCTTCTCCACAGATACCATCAGGCGAAGAAGGTGGCAAATTTTTCTCAATAACAAGTTTTGATGGACAGGCGATGTATGATGAAATCATCAAGGCAACAAATGATTTTGATGATGCATACTGTATTGGGATTGGAGGATATGGTACTGTGTATAAAGCTGTATTACAACCCAACAAATTAGTAGCTGTGAAGAAACTTCATTCATCATCTGAGAGTGACGATCAAGTAGGCTTCCTAAATGAGGTACGAGCATTAACAAACATAAGGCACAGAAACATAGTTAAACTCTATGGATACTGCTCCCATGCTCGTCACTCATTTTTGATTTACAAATATCTTGAGAAGGGAAGTATAAAATCGATTTTAAGTAGCGATATTACAGCAAAGGAAATGGATTGGCTGAAAAGGGTTAGAATTGTTAAGGTTATAGCGAATGGTTTGGCTTATATGCACCATGATTATACACCTCCTGTCATTCATAGAGACATTTCTGGAGCTAATATTCTTCTCGATTCTGATTATGAGGCACATATCTCGGATTTTGGAACATCGAAGCTTCTAAAGCTGGATTCATCCAATTGGACTGCGGTTGTAGGCACGTATGGCTATATTGCGCCAGGTAACTACCATATATTTTAAAGTTATATATACTATACATATTTATTCTCAAGTTATATAACAACGTTTTTTGGATTCTGCTGCTTGCTTCAATGTAGAGCTTGCTTAATTATACGATGGTGGCGACAGAGAAATGCGATGTGTATAGTTTTGGAGTTGTTGCACTAGAAGTGCTTATGGGAAGGCATCCTGGAGAATTTATTTCATGTCTGCCAACATTGTCTACTGATGATCTATTGCTAGCCAATGTAGGAGATCGACGGATTCCACCACCATCATCGCTAGTTGAGAAACTAGCTCATTCAATTTTGAATGTCTCACAGGCATGTTTGAACTACAACCCGCAGGAAAGGCCAACAATGAGCCAAGTCACAGATTTATTGTCAGTGGATGATCGACTTTGGATGAACATGACTGGATGACCGACTTTGGATGAACATGCATGTATCAGTAACTTAATGCTTGATCGGTTTTGTATGATGTCTAGCCATAAGTCATAATGTTTAAGAAACTTTTTATGTTTTTTTGTTGTCCTGAATTATGTTGTAGATTGTTTTTAAATAAGAAAATAAAATTATATCAATGAAGATTGCTACCTTTCTAGAATAGTGTTATGGATCTTTTTGGTAATTTCTTTAAATTATTCCAGTTTTACAATTAAAAAATTACCAATATGGGAAATTTGTATATCAGTTAGAATTTATTGTTACTCATAACAAGAAATTAAGTAAGCAGTGAGTGCACACTAAATATATTCAAAGATGTCAAATCACCCAACAATGGAAGTCTGTTAATTTATCAAAAAAGAAGACCGTGGAAGTCTGTTAATTTGTTAATCTTAACCAGAAATCACTTAAGAAGTGAGGTTTAGATCCGTAAAACAACTAGGAATTCAAGATATTAAGAATTGAACTTGAAATTGTATTACAATGCGATAATTTGTTACAATTGAATGTTTAGGGAGTTACACAGAGAAAGAAAATGTTTACAATTTGATAAGGAAGGAGGTATTTAAAGGGAAATGGGAGGAAGGAGGATTTGGCGGGAAAATAAGTTTTGTACTCATCTTGCTGTTCTGTTGACTTTTTCATCGATATTACTTTGTCACATATCAATCCATCCCGCTTAAAATGATGCTTGTCCTCAAGCATCTAAGCATTCAAATCAACTTGAGGCAACCTTTCTTAGGACCTTTAACACATTATGTTGTAGTAAGCCAAACACCATACCCCAAAAAACAATAACCTTTTTCCTTAAGCCAAACACCCTTTTCACCCTTTGGGAATACCCATTTTTTTGAGAAACTAGAGAGAATGAGTTTTGGAAGGAAAAGTTATTATTTCTCATTAAAATGAAATGAACAATACAAAGTCCGATTTATAGGACAAATTAAAAGTCAAAATACAGAAAGTCAACTATGCTAATTCTACATGTACAGTACAACTACTGCTAATACATCAACACAGCCATTATCCTACTTATATACAAAGCTAAACTACACAAGTCCACATAGTGCTTGAGCCTTTTGATGAAGCTTGAGCTTATTTGGCTTGATAAGCTTTGACTGAGCAATATTGTAGAGTTGATGAACTGTGGCATCACTTGGCTTGTCAGCTCAGCTCAGCTTCCATCTTTAGTTCCTTTACACCCCCCCCCCCCTCCCCCCCAAGTTGGCAGCGTGAAAGGATCACAAATGCCAAACTTGGGCAAACAATTATAGTGTAGAGCCTTGGGTATACCTTTGGTGAGGACATTAGCTGTTCTTAACCTTGTAGGAATATAGACAGGGAGAACTTGATTGCTTTTGATCTTATCTCTGACAAAGTGGCAGTCTATCTCTATGTGTTTTGTTCTTGCATGGTGAATAGGATTAGAAGCCACAGCAATGGTAGAAACATTATAACAGTAGATTGGTATTGGAGTAGAAACTTGTACTTGGAGATCCTTGAACAAACATTGTAGCCATGTGAGTTCACAAGTACAATCAGCAAGAGCTCTGCTCTGTATTCAGCCTCTGTGGAGGACCTTGAGACAACTCCTTGTTTCTTTGAAAGCCAGGATACTAAGCATGGTCCTAGAAAAATGGCATAGCCAGTCACTGATCTTCTTTATATAGGACATGAAGCCCAATCACTATCACAATAGGCAGACAATTGCAAGTTGTTGATAATAGGAAATTGAAGGCCTTGACCATGACATAGTTTAATGTATCTAAGAACCCTGAGCAATGCTTTCATGTGAGGTGGCATCACTTGGCTTGTCAGCTGAGCTTCCATCTTTAGTTCCTTTACATTTCATAACCCAACTACACGATCCATGTATAAAATCTAACAGCTGAAGTCCTTCCCGAGTGTGAAGGATTGAAGTCACTGCACCCACTCTTCAAACAACTCTGTTGCGAATCCCTCTGCCTTCGACCAACTTATTAGGTGATCAGATGCCAAAAACTTGATAAGCTGAGTCAAAATGTAGAGACTGATATGTTTCGCATCATCATACTTTCCTGACCGAGATAACGCGAGCCACACTTCCACCTGTAATGGGCAACACTCCACAGCTCTCTGAAGCAAAAGCCACAACTGCTTCCCATAGCCTTAAAGAACCAGGTATATGTTCAAGACCTTTTCTTACTACTTCGCTTGTAGTCACATCTCCATGTTCCAATGTTGCAGCCCTTTCCTTAAGCCAATCAGCAGCAACATTTCCACCGACAACAGATACCAAGCAATTTATAGAGGCACCCGCGAGAAATTTAACACCGTTCACTTGGTAAAGTTCTTCATTTTTCTGGGCCAGTGAAGGAGTAACAACCTTGGAAGAAAATGATCTTCTGGAAATATGACAGTTGCATCAAGGTTCCATCCAACAGCAGCCGCTGCAACTTTCATGCCAATATAACTACCACCAACCGTAACTACTTTTTGTGCTTTCGCCAAAGATGAACACCAGGTAAAGTATCACCAATTTTCTCAGAAAATCTAGATGCAGTGTAGCCTGTCGCAATAATGAGGGATCCAAATTTCAGTGAATTTGTTGTCAATGTTTGCTTCTCTGCATCGATTTAAGTCACCTGATCTTCATACAACATCTCTATCCACCTCCAACTCAAACCCCAAATGACTAAAATTATATCCATGAATCAGTATATCAGAAGCCTTCACCGTATCAATTATTGTTGTCGTTACCACCAAAGAAACACCACTAAAATCATTTTCGATACCATCATTATCAGTCGAACTAGGACTAACCCTTATCACACAATTCAATTCGATCCCGATCACAGTTTTCGACCAAACAAACGCCTTTCTTCTCCTCCTTCACATTCAGTTCATCACTTTGATCCCAGTCAGTCAAATCACCTTTTACACTAACCTCGATCAACTCATTAAAAGTAGCATTCGGTTATTGAATATCCAATAAAACATTAGAGCCAAAAGTATCAGAATTCGATGATGACAATACGGCTAACAAACACTCCGTTTTTGGTTTCGGAACTTCTTTAAAAATCTTTATCAACGAACCTTCCATTTTATCCAAAAGACATGAATTAAAGCTTGAATCTTTAACACTATTTCTAATTGATTCCTTAACAGTTTCAACAGCATTTACAACCTCATGATCAACAACATCATCAAGTAATCTATTTTTTAACCCAGTTGATTCTTTATTTTTTCCATCATCATGAACAAACCCATTCTATTATTCTTCTTTTTATTCTCATCATCATCATCAACCTTACTCGAATCTTTAAACTCAATTTCTTGCACTTTATCACATTATTTAGAGACTTCATCAAGAACCATATTAACAATGTTGTTTTTGACCATATCACTTGCTTCTTTAACATCTTGTTTGAAAATTTTCTTTATTGGCATTTCATCAAACACCTTATGTGCACCCGTATGATAACAGAATAGATATTCTTATCAACCAATGTTATTGAATAAATTGTACACTATGTGAAACCTTGAACCCTTTTTGACCTGTTTCCTTTAGCTAACTACTCAAGGAACCATCTTGGCGTCCTTGGTAAAAGTCAAAGTTCTTTTATTCTGGTATAGAATTTTAAAAAAAATAAATATATATGCAGTAATTTTGCATGGAATATTGTGATGAATGCATGGTTATGTAGATTTGTGAGATGAATATTGTGGGGTAGTGAAAGGATGTGGTACTCTATTTTTTAATATATAGTGCAGCGGTGCCGACATTTAAATATATCAATTCGCCTGAAATCAAATTTAGCGGGAGATCAAAGGTCTCTGGCAATGGGTTTGTATGGCTTTTACGTAGTATTTGTTTTGATATGGTTGCTTAAGGGTTGCAATTTATTTTGTTTTCTAGATTTGTTGTTTTTGGGATGTTTAATAAAAGGGGGTGGCTGCGATGTGTGTTTACTATTTAGTGGTGGTAAAAGTGTGGTGTGACCATTTAGACTGAAATGTGGAGGAAATGTTGACTTATTTGGTTGGGGAAATGGGATATGTTTCTATATTTATTAAAGTATATATTTTTATTTTAAATTTGAATAAGAGGTCTAATCGAGAAGACAATCTTACCCTCATGTGTAATGCATGTGGGGACTTTAACGGTCAAATTTAACGTTCGTTTGGTCAAAGGACCGTGGGTGTTAAGGGTTTCGGAGTTACGGACAATTTGCTTAAAGAAAGTCAATGGACCATACGTGAAAGTAACTCAAACCACAATGAGGATCTGTGTAATTTACTCACACCATCATAATCAACCTTACTCGAATCTTTAAACTCAATTTCTTGCACTTTATCACATTATTTAGAAACTTCATCAAGAACCAATGTTACCAATGTTGTTTTCGACCATATCACTTGCTTCTTTAACACCTTGTTTGATAATTTTCTTTATTGGCATTTCATCAAACCGCTTATGTGCACCCATATGATAACAAAATACATATTCTTATCAACCAATGTATTTAATGATAAACTATAGATCGGAATTGACAAGTTGGGAGGAAGAGATGGGGTGGATATCGAGAAGATTTTTTTTTTTTTTTTTTTTTTTTTCACCAGGAAAAATAGAGAAGAGGATAATTGTTAAAATGAAAACTAATGAGTAAATTACACAATGGTCAGTGTAGTTTGTGTTGACTTACATGTTTGGGCCTTTAACATTTTTTTTCCCTATAATTGTTATTTCACTTTTCTCTTACTATCTTTTTCTCACATCTTGACCCACCTCTCTTTATCTTATATAGGGAAATTAGTGGGTATGTTTGGCAAAATGTAAACTGTAAGCTGTAAACTGCAAAGCTGTTAACATTAGATACAAGCTGTATCTTTTTTTCAATAAAAGTTTTTGGTAAATTAGTTGCTAAATGTAAGTATAAGATGTAAAATGATATAAAAGGACATATTTATAATTATAAACAAATGTTTACAGGGTATATTAGTAATTTAAAGTTGAAATAAAAGCTTGAAGTTAATGCATCCAAACGGAGTTCCTTATTTTAGAGGGGATTAGTTTTTAACAAAAAGCTAACAGCTCCCTCAAAAAGTTACTACCAAACAGGCCCTTAATGGTTCTGAATTTTTTTTTTCTTTTTTTATTGAAAAAATTACACGGATGGTCTTTGTGGTTTACACAGATTTCATGTTTAGTCCCTATTTCATTTTAATTACACCAGAGATCCCTATTTTGAGAAACGTTGCACGCGTTTGGTCCCTAAGTTGGATGGACGTTATCTTTGACCGTTAAGTGTATAATTATTATTTGCCCGTTAGTCCCTCCGTTAGTATTTTTTGCACCGTTAGTCCCTCGTTAGTATTTTTTACAAAAAATACTTTTTTATTGAAAAATTAATTTTTTTACAAAAATTAATTTTTTTTCGAAGGTAAAATTATATAAAAATACCGTTGGACTTCACACATGTAATCAAGTTACATGTAATCCGGGTTGGTTTACCAAGCCAAACCCGTGCCTTGAGACCCACTTGGGTCTCGGCTAGACCACGAGTTACAAAGACTCAAACCCAAGACCTTTTTGGTCTCAGCTTAGGCTCACCCAAGCCCTACCAAATCTGCCAAACAGACCCCTTGGGTTGCGGCAACATCAAACAACAACAACAAGCATCAAAGTCGATCCAAATCAAGCCACAAACAACTCCAAGGTACCAATACTCTCGACACTAAGATTACTAGGTCAAAACCCATAAACAAAATAAGCCATAAGGCTCGGACCACGCCAAGCTCTTAGCCACGACTCATGGTTTCAAGTCGACACCAAACGAAAACCATAAACCCGGATACCAAACAAGTTTTTATCATCAAAATATCATTTCCCATCAATGTTTTACAAACCCAACCAAGAAAATCCGTGTATCCATGGTTTGGAACACAAATCGAGGCACACGAGACAAAACTCGTGGCTACTTACCTTCAAAACGACTCCAAACTCAAGTTTCTTTGAAAACCCAACAATATTAATGGTGAGGGTGGTGTTTTTGGTGGCGGTGGTGATGTAAACGAGGGACTAGGGGTGTTTGGGTCGCGCGTGTAGTATACCAAAAGAAAGAGGGTGATGAGAGGGTTAATATGGTGGTGGTCGTGTAGGGTGGTAGGCGGCGGTGTGGTGGTGACGGCTGGCCAAGGGTGGCGGCTAGGGTTTTGAGATGAGAGGGATGAAAGAGATGGGAGAGATGAAGTGGTGAGGGTGTTTGTTTGCTTTGTGTGTGAACCGGCCCAAACTAATAGAAACCAGTTTTGCAAAAAAATAATTTCTATAAAAAATTAATTTCGAAAAATTAATTTCAAAAAAAAAATTAATTTTTGTAAAAAAATTAAATTCAAAAAAAAAATTAATTTAAAAAAAAAAATTTTGTAAAAAAATTAAATTAAAAAAAAAATTAATTTTTGTAAAAAAATTAATTTAAAAAAAAAGTACTTTTTTGTAAAAAATACTAACGAGGGACTAACGGTGCAAAAAATACTAACGGAGGGACTAACGGGCAAATAATAATTATACACTTAACGGTCAAAGATAACGTCCATCCAACTTAGGGACCAAACGCGTGCAACGTTTCTCAAAATAGGGATCTCTGGTGTAATTAAAATGAAATAGGGACTAAACATGAAATCTGTGTAAACCACAAGGACCATCCGTGTAATTTTTTCTTTCTTATTTATTTATTTATTTTTTTTTAATAAACATCTTCATTATTCACCTATATAATACTATACAAATAGGAAGAATGAGATTTTACGGCCTTTTATAAGGTCTTACATTTAAAAAAAAAATAAGAACGTGCGATGTGGAATTCCAGATTTATTTATTGTGCGACTTCATAAAAATGTTAATAAGTGTCGGTACGATGATGTTTTTTTGCACGATCTGGTGTGACCTTTCATTGTGAAGTTGTCTTTTTCGACTTTTTTTTTTCTTTTTTTTTTGTCTTTTTCGAAAAGACAAAAAAAAAATATGAATTTTTTAATTTTTTTCCTTTAGATTTTTTTGAGAACTTCTGTCGTTTTCGAAAAAGACAAAATATTACATCAATTGCACAAAAAACGTTTACCTACCTTAAGTGGACACTTGTCAAAATTATAGTGGAGTTGGCAGTTGCACGATCACACAAGTCTGAATTTTGAATAAATGAAGTTATGGTTTATTAGATGGAAATTGAATCTTTTTTATTGTGTAAATTAGGAAACGGCCCTAAAGTCTGAATTTGGACAAGTTACATTAATAAGAAAATAAAAAACAAAAGTAGGTGATCCAAAAAAGTGCACGAATCTTGATGTCTCTTACTATTCATAGGTATCTAATTTCTCCTTGTTGTGCTTAGTGAAAACGATACAGGTCGATTGGGTTTAGTAACGGGTCAAAATGGTTAACTTCTTTGCACGGGTCCAATTGGTTTGCCAGAAACACCTTTGGTGCAAAATTTCATTAAATCTTATTATAAATAATCGGTGTGACACGTATGATAATAAAATACATATTATTATCAACCAATGTTGTTGAATAAATTGTACACTATGTGAAATCTTCAACCTCTTTGGACCCTTTTTCTTTAGCTAACTTTTTTTATTTTGCTTATTTGACCCGTTAGAGATTAAACATATCCTACATTGACTCATTCATACATAAATGGGACAAAATTTCCATGGCTATAAAACTATATGTGAATGTATTTTAAGATAAACTATAGACGGCAACCAAGACCCATGTTTTGTACTAGTGAAAGTTGCGACCACTTGTTTTGTATGAGTGATTAAAAAATTGCTATCACTCTCTAGGTAGTTTCTTTTTTTAGATTATTTCGTCTCCGGTCTATGCCATCTTTTTAAACAAATTAATATATTTAAAAATGGCTAAATAATCAATTTTGTTTTAAAAAAGTGTGCAGTAAGTTAGTTGAAATGAAATTTTAGTGGGTAAGAAAATATGTTAAATGTTAAACCTGAGAAAAAGTTTGTAAAGAATGCTCAATTGAAAAGTGAAACTTGTGATTCTCGGTTCCTGAAAATACCAAAACAACAAGTAAATATTTCAAGAAAGATTTACTAGAGTAAATCATCGAAATCTGTTTTAAAATTGTCATCTAATTAAGCTGTCATGACTTGAATATGAAATGTCAATTGCCGATGTCATAAATAGTAAATCATCGAAATCTGTTTTAAAATTGTCATCTCAGTTGGCTGATTTGAAGTCTTTGAGTATCCTTTATCTGCACGCAAATCAACTCTCTGGACCCATTCCATTTGAATTAGGTAATACGAAGTCTCTAACTGAATTAGTTTTGAGCGAAAATCAACTCTCTGGACCCATTCCAATTGAATTAGGGAATTTGAAGTCTCTCACTGGATTAGGTTTGTACAAAAATCAACTCATTGGTTCAATCCCTTCATCGTTGGGTGACTTGGCGTCTTTGAAAATCCTTTATATGTGGGCAAATCAACTATCTGGACCCATTCCAATTGAATTAGGGAATTTGAAGTCTCTCACTGAATTACCTTTGAGTTTTAATCAACTTAATGGTTCAATTCCTTCATCGTTGGGTTATTTGAAGTCTTTGAATAGGCTTTATATGCACACAAATCAGCTATCTGGGCCCATTCCTACTGAATTAGGGAATATGAAGTCTCTAACTGATTTACAATTGAGCCATAATCAACTCAGTGGTTCAGTTCCTTCATCGTTAAAATACCTGAGAAGCCTTCAGAGACTGTATCTCAGTGAGAACAAATTATCCGGTCCTATTCCGAAGGAGTTTGGGGAGATGAAAAGTTTGTTAAATTTAAACTTGAGTAATAGCAATCTTTCGGGTGTTATACCTCAAGAGCTTGGATCACTTCATCGCCTCCTTACAGTTGACCTATCCAAAAATAGGTTAAACGGGTCATTACAAAGATATATTGGTGATTGGGTACAAATCAATCACATATATCTTAGTAATAACAAGCTCAGCGGAAAGATCCCATCGGAGATTGGTAAATTAAGTCAGCTCAATGTTCTTGATTTATCTTGGAATTCACTCACAAAAGAGATACCATCAGAAATTGGAAGTTTGGAAAGTCTGGTGATGATGAATCTTTCTCACAATAAGCTATCTGGTTCTATTCCTAATGGTTTCAGTAACTTGCCAAGAGGGATTGATATCGAGTTGTCTTACAATGAGCTCACTGGTCCGGTTCCCCCTTGTGCTGTCTTTTTAAATGTGTCTGGAGAAGCATTTAAAGGAAATGATGGTCTGTGTGGAAATGTTACAGGTTTGAAACTTTGTCAAAGTCAAATAGCAATGAAGAAAAATAATCATTTTCATCATAAACTCATCCTTGTAACTGTGATCCCACTTTTTGCGGCACTTTTACTTGGTTTATTCATGTGTGGCCTCATTGCTTATCGACGTAGAAAGAGAACTTCTCCACAGAAATCATCAGCCGAAGAAGGTGGCAAATTTTTCTCAGTAACAAGTTTTGATGGACAAGCGATGTATGATGAAATCATCAAGGCAACAAATGATTTTGATGATGCATATTGTATTGGGATGGGAGGATACGGCACTGTGTATAAAGCTGAGTTACAGCCCAACAATTTAGTAGCTGTCAAGAAACTTCATTCATCATCTGAGAATGACAATCATACAAGCTTCCTAAATGAGGTACGAGCATTAACAAACATAAGGCACAGAAACAAAGTTAAACTCTATGGATACTGCTCCCATGCTCGTCACTCATTTTTGATTTACGAATATCTTGAAAAGGGAAGTCTAAAATCACTCTTAAGTAGCGATATCACAGCAAAGGAAATTGATTGGCTGAAAAGGGTAAGAATTGTTAGGGCTGTAGCGAATGGTTTGGCTTATATGCACCATGATTGCACACCACCTATAATTCATAGAGACATTTCTGGAGCTAATATCCTTCTTGATTCTGATTATGAGGCACATATCTCGGATTTTGGAACAGCGAAGCTTCTAAAGCTGGATTCATCCAACTGGACTGCGGTTGTAGGCACCTATGGCTATATTGCGCCAGGTAACTACCATATATTTTAAAGTTATATATAGTATACGTACTTATTCTCAAGTTTCAGATTTATCTGTTACATATAATCATGATATGATATAACAATTTTTTGTATCATCTTTCTTCCTTCCATGTAGAGCTTGCTTATACAATGGTGGCGACAGAGAAATGTGATGTGTATAGTTTTGGAGTTGTTGCACTAGAAGTGATTATGGGAAAGCATCCTGGAGAACTTATATCTCTACAAACATTGTCTACTGATGATCTATTGCTAGCCAATGTAAGAGATAGTCGGATTCCGCCACCATCATCTCTAGTTGAGAAACTAGCTCATACCATTTTGAATGTCTCACAGGCATGTTTGAACTACAACCCACAGGAAAGGCCAACAATGAACCAAGTCAAAGATTTATTGTCAGTGGATGATCGAGTTTGGATGAAGATGCATGTATCGGTAACTTAATGCTTGATCGAATTTGTATGATGTCTAGTCTTATGTCATTAAATTTAAGAAACTTTTTATGTTTTTTTTTTCTTGTCCTGAATTACTCTATAGATTGTTATTAAATAAGGAAATAATTTATATCAATGAAGATTGCTACCTTTCTAGAATAATGCAGTTAGGTGTATTATGGATATTTTTGTTAATTTCTTTAAATTATTCCAGTTTTACAATTAAAAATTTACCAATGGGAAATTTGTATATCAGTTAAAATTTATTCTTACTCATATCAAGAAATGTAGTAAACAGTGAGTGCACACAATGGAAGTCTGTTAATTTGTCCAAAAGATGGCATAGACTGGAGAAGAATGTTAGCTAAAGGAAATTTGTCAAAAAAGAAGACCATGGAAGTCTGTTAATTTGTCAAAAAAGTGATATGATCTTAACCAGAAATGACTTAAGAAATGAGGTTTAGATCCGTAAAACAACAGGAATTCAAGATATTAAGAATTGAACTCGAAATTGGAATACAATGGGATAATTTGTTACAATTGACCAATTGAACGTTTAGACAGTTACAGAGAGAAAGAAAAGTGTTTACAATTTGATAAGCTAACTAGTAAATGAAGGAGGTATTGAAAGGGAAATGGGAGGAAGGAGGATTACTTTGACACATATCAATCCATCCCATGGGAGGAAGGAGGTATTTAAAGGGAAATGGGAGGAAGGAGGATTACTTTGACACATATCAATCCCTCCCGCTTAAAATGATGCTTGTCCTCAAGCATCTAAGCATCCAAATCAACTTGAGGCAACCTTTCTTAGGACCTTTAACACATTCTGTTGTAGCAAGCTGTTGATGCATAATCTGGCGCGGACTTATTCAACGACTCTCCTTGGGCCGTTAGTCGTCTTCATAAGCCCTAAGTAGACCTGTCAACAAAGAGAACCCGTTAGGAGTGGACCCGAGGCCGTAGCCCCGGGATCCACCTCCGACGGTCAAGTTAGTATGTGATGCGCGGAGCATATAATAGCTATTAGGTTTAGGATAACCTGTCATGAGATTCTATCTTTTCTTCTGAATGGAACCCCAGCCCTATATTTATAAGGCATGGATTAGGGTTAATGCGTAAAGTGGGCCGCTGGCTACCCGGGCCTGACCCATTCCTGGCCCAGTCCGGACCATACGTCCACAAGCCCCCGAGTTTAGTATGACATAGCGCATGGCTATGTTATGCTAAACTTAAGTTCTATTCATGGCTGCATAGGCACAATCAACCAAATGCGATGGTACGCACTGGGTTCATGTGTGCGTAAGGGACGGATCATACTGCGCAGTCCAAATGCGTAAGTGCGCACTGGGATTGCGATTGCGATTGCGATTGTGATTGTCTCACAATGGTGAAGGTGTCCATGGTGAAGGTGGATTCCTCATGCTGTATCCTGGGTAAGGGCGTACCTTTTGTACCAGTAGCGATGCAACATGGTGCGACAGAAGACGTACTTCTGTGGCAGAAGTGTGCGTTGTCCACGACAAGAATGTGCGTTGTCCGCAACAAAGATGTGCGCAGTCCGCAACAAAGATGTGCGCAGTGCGCAACAAACGTATGCGCAGTGCGCAGAGGTGCGCGCTGTTTGCGCGTCTTTACAACCGACAGAGAACGTCTCCCCTGCGGCAAGATGGTGCGAATATTTAAATCCGTCTTTGTACCGGGTCTGCAGTACCTCTTACGTACGATCTGCTTCCAAATATACCTACGTGACGCGTGCGCCAACAGTGGTATTATATACCCTGGTAGCCCCCCAAGTTTGATGGTGCTACTCGTGTAGGAGTATTAAACTTAGTTATTCAAATCCTGAAAAACACTTAATGCAAATATTAAAAGTATATGTCGCGAATCGCAACATATAAAATATAATGAAGTAAAAAAGTAGCGCGTAGCATAAGTATAGCACATAGCATATATAATATATAAAAGAAGTAGTAGTGCGAATTACACCTAACGTGAGGTTTATACAAACTATGTAAAAGAAGTAGCGCGTAGCTAATAATAAAAAAAAAATGCGCGCATGGCGATGTATTGATAGTTTTTTTTTTGATTATAATAAAAACAATGGCGCGGATGGATGTACCATGACCGCGACTAATAGTTTCTGTTGCACGCACAGACGCAGATAGATTTATCGTGACCGCATGGACTCTAACGTTTTGTGGATGATCGCAGTTGACCACGGCTTTCGTCCAGTGCCTGTACGTGACAGTGACAGTGCGCTCATGGCGATTGACTAGCATCGTGGTGACTGTACGTGACAGTGCGTTCATGTCGCCAATCTGCGAAGACTTCCGAACGTATGGCCTGATGCGGGTAGATTTATCGCGACTGCGCTGTTTCGCGGCTAAAAGATAAAATAGGTCCGATCGTGCGGATATAGCGCGTGGCCATAGGTAAAATCGTGTTTACCATGGATAAAATCGTGTTTATCAAGGTTAAAGATTTATGTAAAATCTTTTGAATCTTTAAAAGATATCAAATCTGATCGATTTAAAAGATATTTTTGTGCATATCTTTTTTAAATATTGGATATTGTTTTTCGTATTTAGAAGATACGTAACAAAAGATATATGAAAGTAAGAGATGATGAATATCTCGTTAGCACTTTTAACGGTTGAAAAAGTCAACGTAAATCCAAAAGATGATGAATATATTACTGTGGCGTGATTGGACCAAAGAAACGAAAACAGTACGCATGGTACTTGTTGTTTTTTACTGGCGCTGCATATTTGTATATGTTTGACCAAGAATTGCTAGTAATATAATTAAAGTTACCGCATACAAGGCAACGATGGTTGTATATCGATGCAACGATGGTCGCGTTCTAGTCCGGTGAGAGCACGACACTTGTCGTAGCCATGTCCCACGGATGGCGCCAACTTGTTGATGCATAATCTGGCGCGGACTTATTCAACGACTCTCCTTGGGCCGTTAGTCGTCTTCATAAGCCCTAAGTAGACCTGTCAACAAAGAGAACCCGTTAGGAGTGGACCCGAGGCCGTAGCCCCGGGATCCACCTCCGACGGTCAAGTTAGTATGTGATGCGCGGAGCATATAATAGCTATTAGGTTTAGGATAACCTGTCATGAGATTCTATCTTTTCTTCTGAATGGAACCCCAGCCCTATATTTATAAGGCATGGATTAGGGTTAACGCGTAAAGTGGGCCGCTGGCTACCCGGGCCTGACCCATTCCTGGCCCAGTCCGGACCATACGTCCACACAAGCCAAACACCCCAAAAAACAATAACCCTTTTCCTTAAGCCAAACACCCATTTCACCCTTTGTGAATACCCATTCCTTACTGAGCATGAAGGATTGAAGTAACCAACTCTTCAAACAACTCTGTTGCAAATCCCTCTGCCTTCGACCAACTTATTAGGTGATCCGATGCCAAAAACTTGATAAGCTGAGTCAAAATGTAGAGACTGATATGTTTCGCATCATCATACTTTCCTAACCAAGATAAAGCGAGCCACACTTGCACCTGTAATGGGCAACACTCCACAGCTCTCTGAAGCAAAAGCTTTGCGCTTCCCATAGCCTTAAAGAATCAGCAAGAGCTTTTAATCACATCTCCATGTTCCAATGTTGCAGCCCTTTCCTTAAGCCAATCAGCAGCAACATTTCCACCAACACCAGATACCAAGCAATTTATAGAGGCACCCGCGAGAAATTTAATACCGTTCACTTGGTAAAGTTCTTCATATTTCTGGGCCAGTGAAGGAGTAACAACCTTGGAAGAAAATGATCTTCTGGAAATATGACAGTTGCATCAAGGTTCCATCCAACAGCAGCCGCTGCGACTTTCATGCCAGTATAACCACCACCAACCACAACTACATTTTGTGTTTTTGCCAATGATGATACTAATGAATCAACATCAGCAATATCTCGTATGTGATGAACACCAGGTAAAGTATCACCAATTTTCTCAGAAAGTGTACCTGTGGCAATAATGAGGGATCCAAATTTCAGTGAATTTGTTGTCAATGCTTGCTTCTCTGAATCATTCCAGTCACCGGATCTTCATCAGCATCTCAATCCCTTTCTCTTTGTACCAATCAGGAGTTTGCCTCTCACCTCTTTTTGTGAGAGTCGGGTGCTCATATGGAGCAAATCCCTTCTTAGAAATGATACACAGAATCCCATTAGATTAGCCACCCTTTTTCGACAAAAGTCCTAGTTACATATCCACCTCCAAATATCACAAACCTTTTCTTTTTCCTCTTTGACTAATTCCATATGTCGAACTCCCACTTTCCATACTTCAATTTACATTTTGTGCCTCCTGATTTCTTCCTCTTAGGCCATTTCCATAACTCAAACTCCAAATGACAAATTATCTCCATGAATCAGTATAACAGAAGCCTTCACCGTATCAATTATTGTTGTTATTACCACTAAAGAAACACCACTAAAATCATTTTCCATACCATCATTATCAGTCGAACTAGGACTAATACCACATTCCTTATCAATTCAATTCGATCCTGATCACAGTTTTCAACCAAACAAACGCCTTTTCTCCAACTTCACATTCAGTTCATCACTTTGATCCCAGTCACTAAAATCATCTTTTACACTAACCCCGATCAACTCATTAACAGTAGCATTCGGTTTTTGAATATCCATTAAAACATTAGAACCAAAAGTATCAGAATTCGATGATGACGATACGCCTAACAAGCACTCCCTTTTTGGTTTCGGAAGTTCTTTAAAAATCTTTAACAGCATTACTAATTGATTCTTTAACAGTTTCAACCGCATTTACAACCTCATGGTCAACAACATCATGAACAAACTAATCAAAAATCACACCACCAGGAACCAAATTATTCACACCCATTCTATTATTCTTCTTTTTAATCTCATCATCATCAACCTTACTCGAATCTTTAAACTCAATTCTTGCACTTTATCACATTCTTTAGAAACTTCATCAAGAACCATATTACCAATGTTGTTTTCGACCATATCACTTGCTTCTTTAACATCTTGTTTGAAAATTTTCTTTACCGGCATTTCATCAAACCTCTTATGTGCACCCGTATGATAACAAAATACATATTCTTTTCAACCAAGTTGGGGTGGTTATCGAGAAGAGTGGGTTTTTTTTTTTTCTTTTTTTTTTTTCTTTTTTTTACCGGGAAAAATGGAGAAGAGGAAACACTAGAAGACGATAATTGTTAAAATGAAAACTAAAGAGTAAATTACACAATGATCACTGTAGTTTGCGTTGCCTTACATGTTTGGTCCTTTAACATTTTTTGTGCCTATAATTGTTATTTCACTTTTCTCTTTCTATGTTTTTCTCACATCCTGACCCACCTTTTCTCTTTGTACCATTTTTTCCTCACATCTTGACCCACCTTTCTTTATATATAGGGAAAATAGAATGGTTATGAAAAATTTCACGTTTTTTTTTTTTTTTTTTTTTTTTTTTTTTATTTATAATAAACATCTTCATTATTCACCTATATAATACTATACAAATAGGAAGAATGAGATTTTTCGGCCTTTTATAAGGTCTTACATTTAAAAAAAAATAAGAAAGTGCGACGCGGAATTCCAGATTTATTTATTGTGTGACTTCATAAAAATGTTAATAAGTGTCGTGGGTACGATGATGTTTTTTTTTGCCATCTGGTGTGACCTTTCATTGCGAAGTTGTCTTTTTCGATTTTTTTTTGTCTTTTTCGAAAAGACAAAAAAATATGAATTTTTTAATTTTTTTTCTTTAGATTTTTTGAGAACTTTTGTCTTTTTCGAAAAAGACAAAATATTACATCAGTTGCACAAAAAACGTTTACCTACCTTAAATGGACACTTGTTAAAATTATAATGGAGTTGGCAGTTGCATGATCACATAAGTCTGAATTTTGAATAAATGAAGTTATGGTTTATTAGATGGAAATTGAACCTTTTTTTGCTTGTGTAAATTAGGAAATGGCCCTAAAGTATGATTTTGGACAAGTTACATTAACAAGAAAATAAAAAGCAAAAGTAGGCGATCCAAAAAAGTGCACGAATCTTGATGTCTCTAACCATTCATAGGTATCTAATTTCTCCTTTTTTTGTTGTGCTTAGTGAAAACGATACAGGTCGATTGGGTTTAGTAACGGGTCAAAATGGTTAACTTCTTTGCACGGGTCCAATTGGTTTGCCAGAAACACCTTTGGTGCAAAATTTCATTAAATCTTATTATAAATAATCGGTGTGACACGTACGATAATAAAATACATATTATTATCAACCAATGTTGTTGAATAAATTGTACACTATGTGAAATCTTCAACCCCTTTGGACCCATTTTCTTTAGCTAACTTTTTTTTTTTTTTTTTTGCTTGTTTGACCCGTTAGAGATTAAACATATCCTACATTGACTCATTCATACATAAATGGGACAAAATTTCCATGGCTATAAAACTATATGTGAATGTATTTTAAGATAAACTATAGATGGCAACGAAGACCCTTGTTTTGTACAAGTGAAACTTGTGAACACTTGTTTTGTATTAGTGATTAAAAATTTGCTATCACTCTCTAGGGAATTTCTTTTGTTATATTATTTCGTCTCCGGTCTATGCCATATATTTTAACAAATGAACATATTTAAAAATTGCTAAATAATCAATTTTGTTTTTTAAAAGTGTGCGGTAAGTATGATAAAATGTAAAGCTAATAGTAAGTTAGCTGCAATGAAATTTTAGTGTGTAAGAAAAGATGTTAAATGTTAAACCTGAGAAAAAGTTTGTAAAGAATGCTCAATTGAAAAGTGAAACTTGTAATTCTCGGTTCCTGAAAAATACAAAAACAACAAGTAAATATTTCAAGAAAGATTTACACGAGTAAATCACCGAAATCTGTTTTAGAATTGTCATCTAATTAAGCTATCATGACTTGAATATGAAATGTCAATTGCCAATGTCATAAATAGATATACAGTTCTTGCTTTTTTCCAGCCATAACATAAATTCAAAAACTTGCTTTTGCCGATACATCTTTACTGAATATGTTCAATCAAACTTGAAATTTGTATGTATTTTTTTTTCTTTGCATATGTTATTGGTAGGTTGTTGAAACAAATGGTTTAAAGAACACAGTTTCATACTTAATTACATATCTGGGCTTTTGTATTGTATTACATTTGCAGTTGTGTATATTCGCTGTTTTTCTTTTCGATCATTAAACAGGGTATCAAGCTACTGGAATTTCCTATGTAGATTGAGCATACATATAAAGATACTACGGTAAGCCGGTTGTATTTTGTGTCAAATAGTGTATCAATTACCACATGGATTTCAAAGGGATGGCATGCTCCATATTTGTGCACTTCTTTTAGACTTTTTTGGCACAACGTATCAATAGTGATTTTTGAAATTTATTTTAGAAAACATTAAAAGTTTTATGCTCCAATTAGAAGAAAGCACTCATATACCATATTGTCAATAAAGTTTGGGTTAAGTGGGTAGGTATGGGGAGGTCTTCGTTGATTAGCAATTAAAAAAAAAAAAAAAAAAAAAAAGGGAAAAGGAAAGAACATGCCCGTATTATTCACGGTTTAAAATATTATGCTCCAACTAGAAGAAAGTATTTTGGAAGGAAAACATGACACCACCTAAAATTTAATTTCTGAGAATTGGAAATTAATTTATGAGAAAAGGGTAGCTCAAGTATAAATATAGACATACGAGCCTTTACTTCATAGAAAAACTTGCAAAAGCAAGTAATGGCTTCTTCAAACTTCTTACTTTTATCTCTAGCTCTACTACTCATTGCTCTCTCATTTGTACCAAACTTTACTTCTGCTTCTTTGGAGGAAGCAAATGCTCTTCAAAAATGGAAAGCAAGCCTTAAAATCCCAAACAACTCCCAAATTGTATCATCTTGGACGTCCCTTCCAACGAATACTAGTGCTCCCGCTTCATGCCATTCTCGGTTTGGAATTGCTTGCAATGCTGATGGGAACATAAACATGTTGAACCTCTCGACGTCTGAGTTAAAAGGTACACTTCACCAGTTCCCGTTCTCTATTCTAGGCCATCTTGCCTATTTTGAGCTTAGTGTAAACAGCTTCTTTGGTCCCATCCCACCAGAAATCGGACTCCTGTCCAAACTTGTCTATCTTAATTTTTCAAACAATCAGTTTTCTGGTGTAATTCCACCTACCATTGGTAAACTAAGCCAGTTAACCATTTTGCATCTTTACGGAAACAATTTAACTGGTTCAATCCCACTAGAAATAAAGAATATTGTCTCACTTGAGAAGCTAAGCCTCCATAACAACAATATTTCTGGCTCAATTCCTTCATGGTTGGGTGATTTGACGTCTTTGAATATCCTTTATCTGTACACAAATCAACTCTCCGGACACATTCCAATTGAATTAGGGAATATAAAGTCTCTCACTGAATTAGATTTGAGCGATAATCAACTCAATGGTTCAATTCCTTCATCGTTGGGTGATTTGGAGTCTTTGAATATCCTTTATCTGTACAAAAACCAACTCTCTGGACCCATTCCAATCGAATTAGGGAATATGAAGTCTCTAACTGAATTAGATTTGAGCGAAAATCAACTCAATGGTTCAATTCCTTCATCGTTGGGTGATTTGAAGTCTTTGAATCTCCTTTTTCTCTACACAAATCGACTCTCAGGACCCATTCCAATTGAATTAGGGAATTTGAACTCTCTCACTGTATTACATTTGAGCGAAAATCAACTCAATGGTTCAATTCCTTCATCATTGGGTGACTTGACGTCTTTGAAACTCCTTTATTTGTGGCAAAATCAACTCTCTGGACCCATTCCAATTGAATTAGCGAATTTGAAGTCTCTCACTGGATTAGCTTTGTACGTAAATCAACTCTCTGGTTCAATCCCTTCATCGTTGGGTGATTTGAAGTCTTTGAATCTCCTTTATCTGTACAAAAATCAACTCTCTGGACCCATTCCAATTGAATTAGGGAATATGAAGTCTCTAACTGATTTAGAATTAAGCAATAATCAACTCAATGGTTCAATTCCTTCATCGTTAAAAAACCTGAGAAGCATTCAAATTCTGAATCTCAGTGTGAACAAGTTATCTGGTACGATACCACAAGGAATCGGAAGTCTAAAATTGTTTATGCTACTGCTGGACACAAATCACTTGTCTGGCCAATTGCCTGATGATTTGTGCCAAGGGGGAAAGGTTCAAAATTTATCTGTAAGTCATAATCAATTCTCTGGTCCTATACCAAGAGGGCTATGGAATTGCCCCAACTTAATAAGAGCAAAGTTTCAATTTAATCAATTTCGTGGAGATATATCAAAAAGTTTTGGTGTCTTCCCAAGCTTAAATTACATTGATGTCAGTCATAATAATTTTCATGGGCAACTATCTCATAACTGGGGTAAATGCAAAAAATTGACTACATTAATGATGGGATATAACAACATCAGCGGTAGCATACCACCGGAGTTTGGAAATTCAATTCAAGTGCTTGATCTTTCTTCTAATCATTTGGTTGGTCAGATTCCAAAGGAGTTTGGGGAGATGAAAAGCTTGTTAAATTTAAACTTGAGCGATAACAACCTTTCAGGTGTTATACCTCAAGAGCTTGGATCACTGCATGACCTCCTTAGTCTTGACCTATCAAAAAATAGGTTAAATGGGTCATTACAAAGATATATAGGTGATTGGGTACAAATCACTCGCATATATCTAAGTAATAACAAGCTCAGCGGAAAGATCCCATCAGAGATCGGTAAATTAAGTCAACTCAATGTTCTTGATTTATCTTGGAATGCACTCACAAAAGAGATACCATCTGAAATTGGAAGTTTGGAAAGTCTGGTAATGATGAATCTTTCTCACAATAAGCTATATGGTTCTATTCCTAATGGTTTCATTAACTTGCCAAGAAGGATTGATATCGACTTGTCTTACAATGAGCTCACAGGTCCGGTTCTCCCATATGCTGTCTTTCTAAATGTGTCTGGAGAAACATTACAAGGAAATGATGGTCTGTGTGGAAATGTTACAGGTTTGAAACTTTGTGAAAGTCAAAATAATGATTTTCATCATAAGCTCATCCTTGTAACTGTGATCCCACTTTTTGCGGCTCTTTTACTTGGTGTATTCATGTGTGGCCTCATTGCTTATCAATGTAGAAAGAGAACTTCTCCCCATAAACCATCAGGCGAAGAAGGCAGCAATTTTTTCTCAATAATAAGTTTTGATGGACATGAGATGTATGATGAAATCATCAAGGCAACAAATGATTTTGATGATGCATATTGTATTGGGATGGGAGGATACGGTACTGTGTATAAAGCTGTGTTACAACCCAACAATTCAGTAGCGGTCATGAAACTTCATTCATCATCTGAGAATGACGATCATATAGGCTTCCTAAATGAGGTACGAGCATTAACAAACATAAGGCACAGAAACATTGTTAAACTCTATGGATATTGCTTCCATGCTCGTCACTCATTTTTGATTTACGAATATCTTGAGAAGGGAAGTCTAAAATCGCTCTTAATAGCGATATCACAGCAAAGGAAATGGATTGGCTGAAAAGGGTAAGAATTGTTAGGGCTGTAGCGAATGGTTTGGCTTATATGCACCATGATTGCACACCACCAATAATTCATAGAGACATTTCTGGAGCTAATATCCTTCTGAATTCTGATTATGAGGCACATATCTCGGATTTTGGAACAGCAAAGCTTCTAAAGCTGGATTCATCCAATTGGACTGCGGTTGTAGGCACCTATGGCTATATTGCGCCAGGTAACTGCCATATATTTCAGATTTATCTATGTTACATATATTCTCATACTTCCTTCCATGTAGAGCTTGCTTATACGATGGTGGCAACAGAGAAATGCGATGTGTACAGTTTTGGAGTTGTTGCACCGGAAGTGATTATGGGAAAGCATCCTGGAGAACTTATATCATGTCTACCAACAATGTCGACTGATGATCTATTGCTGGCCAATGTAGGAGATAGACGGATTCCACGACCATCACCTCTAGTTGAGAAACTAGCTCATATAATTTTGAATGTCACACGGGCATGTTTGAACGAGAACCCACAGGAAAGGCCAACAATGCGCCAAGTCAAAGATTTATTGTCAGTGGATGATCGGCTTTGGATGAAGATGCGTGTATCGGTAACTTGATGCTAGCTTGATCGATTTCGTATGATGTCTAGTCATAAGCTAGGAAGCACGGACACTCCTAAAACCTCGGAGTGGCAGTGTCCGACACGTGTCGGACACGGTCCACGCCGTGTCCGTGTCCTATATTTTTAGATTTTGCCGTATCGCCGTGTCAGTGCCAGTGCCGGTGCCCGTGTCCGTGTCGGACACCGTGTCCGTGTCCGTGCAACCTAGGTCATAAGTCATAAAGTTTAAGAAACTTTTTATGATTTTTTGTTGTCCTGAGTTATGTTGTAGATTGTTATTAAATAAGAAAATAATTTATATCAATGAAGATTGCTACCTTTCTAGACTAATATAGTTACGTGTATTATGGATCTTTTTGGTAATTTCTTTAAAGTATTCCAGTTTTACAATTAAAATTTACCAATGGGAAATTTGTATATCAGTTAGAATTTATTCTTACTCATATCATGAAATATAGTAAACAGTGAGTCCACACAAAAGATATTCAAAGATGTCAAATCACCCAACAATGGAAGTCTGTTAATTTGTAAAAAAAGATAGCATAGACTGGAGAAGAAAGTTAGCTAAAGGAAATTTTCCAAAAAAGAAGACCGTGGAAGTCTGTTAATTTGTCAAAAAAGATGACCTAAGGTATGGAGTAACTAATGTACTGCTGTTTTCAGATAGGGAAAAAGGTGAATAAGGTTGCAAGAAGGCTTCACACTTCGAGACCTACAATTGGATGATTTAGTTGAAGTTGGCGATCCAAAAACGTACGAGACTTGGTGGCTATCCAAAAACGTACGAGTCTTGGTGGCTATCCAAAAACGTACGAGTCTTGGTGTCTCTAACTATTTATAGGGTATCTAATTTCTCCTTGATGTGCTTAGTGAAAACGATAGAGGTGGCAACATGGGCAGGTCCATTGGGTTTAGTAACGGGTCAAAACGGTTAACTTCTTGGTACGGGTCCAATTGGTTTGCTAGAAACACCTTTGGTCCAAAATTTCATTAAATCTTAATAGAAATAATCAGTGTGACACATACGATAACAAAATACATTTCTTTTCAACCAATGCTTCAAGACTACCGCGGATCGAACTTCACAAGACAAGAACAAATAAGACTGAAAAAACAGAAACTTGCACCAACGTTATAATAGAATTCGCTCTCTATTAATCAGAAACTTACAAGCTCAAGAAAACTGATATTGAATACGTACCAACAACCACAGCTCGGCTGTTGTATTTATAGGAGCTAGAAACATGCTTTCCTAATCCTATTATGATTCTAATAAAGACAATGATAATCCTTATCCTAAAAGCTAAAAATAAGGAAACCTAATTAGAATAAAACTGTGCTACAGTAACGTGCTACAGTAACCGACCCATGCTTGGTTCGGTTCAGCTATCCATATGCTCGGATGACTCTTCAACTGTCCATATGCTCGGACCTTCATCTGCTCATATGCTCGAGACAGAATATTAGACCAACAATCACCCCCCCTAATTTCTGACTCGAGATAGGGAGGTCTTCAACTCCGAATAACTCTTGCATCTCCTTGAACTTAATCCTTGCGAGAGCTTTCGTCAGAATATCAGCACGCTGCAAATCACCTCTTACAAACTCAACTTGTACTCGGCCTCTTTCAACACACTCTCGGATAAAATGATAACGTGTGTTTATATGCTTGCTTCTCCCGTGAAAGACTGGAATTTTCATAAGTGCAATAGCCGATTTGTTGTCAACAAATAAGACCACCACTCTCTCTTCCATTCCGGTTATTTCACTCAACAATCCACGTAACCATATCCCTTGACACGCGGCTGAAGTTGCAGCCATGAACTCGGCTTCACAAGACGAAAGAGCCACCGTGTTTTGCTTTTGTGAGCACCAAGTGATAGGTGATTTCCCTAGATAAAATACGTGCCCAGTTGTGCTTCGACCATCATCTTGGTCCATAGCAAAACTACTATCACTAAACCCCACTAACTCCTTGGTTTTCTCTTGGTTATATCGCACTCCAAAATTCAAACTACCTTGGATATACCGTAGTATTTGTTTCACAGCCGCCATATGTGATTCTTTTGGTTCTTGCATATAACGACTAACCAAACCAACCGAATAAGATAAATCAGGTCGTGTGTGTAGTAAATACCTTAGACAACTGTCACACCCCCAGAATCGGGTCCAGCGGAAGCATACAAGCAGCTGGGGTGTAACTCAATTGGTATTACAACACAGGTTCAAAACGGGTTTTCACTTGAATTATTTAGAATAAAATAACTAAATCAAAATGTTGAATTTACATTTTTAAAAGTAGTGCGGAAGTAGGGCTTTAAAATAGTTTAAAACGGTCCCCATAAGAATATCAGAGTCTTCTATGACCATGCCATGCCCTGCCAAAACCTCCTGTAGAGTGCCATTGCTTAAAACCTGAAAATACATGCTAAAACGTCAGCATAAAGCTGGTGAGCTCATAATTTTAAGTAAACAAGTATTTTCCAGAAATCAAGTATTTCCTGTAAACAAGTGTTTTCAGTACTCAAGTATTTTCCGTAAACAAGTATTTTCAGTAATCAAGTATTTTCCGTAAACAAGTATTTTCAGTAATCAAGTATTTTCCGTAAACAAGTATTTTCAGTAATCAAGTATTTTCCGTAAACAAGTATTTTCAGTAATCAAGTATTTTCCGGAAATCAAGTATTTTGCGGAAGGCAAGACAATATAACAAATACAATGTCACAGCCAAAAATAAGGTATACAGTGCCTAAAGCTCATGACCCCGAAGCTCGACGTAATCGTATGCAATCAAGCATAAAATGCCCCAAGTAAGTGTTTGCCAGACACTCGGAAGTAATCCGAATGATATGCGTCCGTTTAACAGGTTGGCGCGACCAACTCGGACGGGGTGTCAACCCAAATAGATCTATCCACAGCATTCGCGCTCACACGCATGTAATTAACGGTTCATGATAAAGGGGACTTCAGTGGCAGTAATAGGTAACTCAGGCAAAGTAACAGTTTTGTATTTATGTCCGCAAAAGCAAGAACTTGTATCCATAAGAAAGTAATCAAGGATGGAATAAGTAATTCATAATGTATTCAAGAAATCAATCAAGTATTTCAACCATCCAGTAATGTTTGAGAAAATGAATCGCGTTCAAGTAAAACAAGCATTGAATTTAAATAGTAATGAGCATGTATCTTCCCCCAAAACAGTTGTAAAACAAGTAAAGGTAGGGGTTATGAACTCACCTTAGCAAAAGTAATATCTGATAGACAAAGTAGTAGTTGGAAATAAAGTCCGGGTACTCTAATCGCGGCCTAAATAATGCATATGTCTTAGGTTCGAAAACAAGGTCAAGCATGCAAGTCATACACTATATTATCACTTGTACATGTTGTTGGAAATTTTTATTGCCAAAAACGTAGGTAATTAAAGTGATCTCGTATTTAAGTCATCCACCATTTTAGAAAACGTAGCTTGTAAATCTCACGACCAAATATTTGTCGTCTTGTAAATATATATTTTGAAAAACTCTAACGCACCTAATAAGTATACACAATGTTCTACCATTTTTATTTACGTCATTTTAGCCAAAATACAACTTAAAATGTCCAAAAGTCCATTTTATAAATTCCATCAGCTTTTAAATAAAAGCTGTCAATTATTATATAGTTTTGTCCAACTTCTTTAGGCCATAACTTTCGCGTCGTAGTTCCGTTTTTCAAGTTCTTTATATCCCCGCGAAGGTATTCAAGTGTACTCTAGTATTTTCAAGGTCTCGGTTATTTTAGAAATCATTAAACCTCAGTTTTCCTAGGTAGAAAATCGAGACAGATTCATTGTCTTCAGGAAAATATAGTTTTCGTCGTAAATCTTGAAAATATCATATCTTTTTCGTTATAAGTCCGTTTTAACCCGTTCAAGCGGCCACGTTTTCGTTATTAAGTTTATTTTCTATATTTCTAGCCTAATATGGCCACCAAGGTACTGATTTTTCTACAGGAAGTCGAATGGGACAGATTTGTCATAAATAATGTCAAACTATTTTTACAAAGCTTCTAGTCATACTATCCATTTATTAGCAACTCCAAATCTAGTCCTAGTTCATCATCAACTTCTCAACTAGGATATGGTGATCTAAACATGACTTAACAATATTCAAGGTCCATGTACAAGATTATCCAACTATTAAAACTTCAAATTTACAGACATGTATATATATAAAGTTTTCATTATTTTACTTGTAAAGATTTTTACCAACAATTTTTCTTGTAATCAAAACTTGTTCAAAACAAATTTTCTTGTTAAGAGATCAAAGTGGATGTAAAGATTTATTAACATGTACCAAGTGATAACCAAGTATATATACTAGACAAGCATGAAACTCATGAATATCATGAAGTATAAGTAGTGTAAAAATCACTTACAAAGAGGTTAGTGAGATGAGATTTGTAACAACACTTGTGTAACCCCCAAGATTAGTATCAACCCTTGTTAATCTACCCTAAGTACCCTTGAAAGTGACCACAACTTCCTTTTCTTCCCTTGCTCCTTGGTGGTGTCGAAATGTGCATATAGAGGGGAGGTGATAGTATTTTCTTGTAACTAAGAAATGGGGATTAAGTTTAGGTGTGAATATATATAGTAAAAGAGACAAAATGTTGGTCAAAAATATCTTCACCTTGGTCTTGTGATGTGCCGAATTTTAGGGGAAAAGGGAGGCAAAAATGGGGCTCTAGCCACCTTCATTAATAACTTGTCTCAACATGTTATAAAAAGGTTGAAATTTGATATGTTATGTGTTGTATTCTTAAGACAAGGTATAGGGAGGGGCGGCTCTTTAATTAAGTGTGGAAGAAAATGTGTTGTATTTGTGTAAAAAGTATATATTGAATGTATTGGGTAGTAAAAATATGTATTGGGTATTAGTTTGGTAGTTAACGAAAGTTATACATAATTAAACGTAAGGTGTAAGGAATTTAACTTGGACATCGGAAAATATTTTTGGGACTTTTGTAATAATTTTGGAAGTATAAAAATACCCTAATAATAATTGTTGAGAAAGTCGGGTATGTCAAGTGTTACATTCTTGAATAAAAATTTACGTTTGTTGAATTTAAAAACCGTAAGTATTTAGAGAATAGGAATTTGTGTTGTTGTATAAAAGGGTGAATTGGAGAAGGAGCAAGGTACCGGAGCGTTGTGGACTAATAAATGAATGTGTCTAGTATGTGCAAGTATTATTTAAACATTGTTATGTATTAGGTATTACCGGGTACCGAGTTAACCAGAAATAAGTCATGACGAGATGAAATAAAATATGACGAAGTTGTAAAAGTTGTAAAATATTATTCCTGATGAGAATCGAGTGTTAAAATAATTATTGGGTTGCAATGACGCAAACCGACGGAGTAATAAGCTCCGAACATAAAATATAGTAATTGGTTTCAGACACCGGGTAAATTAATAATATAATTTTTATATTATTATAATGAGTATGAAAATATATTAGGATCGTAGTCGGGAGTATTGGGTATACTTTAGTAGTAAAAACCGAGTGGTAACGTTAATTACAAATTAAGCATACGTATATAGGAATAATGCATATCCGTGTAGTAAGTAATGTGATGATAATGTGTAGACTATTCCAGTCTATATGACGTGTCATTAATGAATGATGCATGAATTTACAGCGAAACCACATTGGTTACGCGAATTGGAAGACCCGTAAACTCAGTTTACGATGAAATGAACGGAAATCGTGAATAGTGATTTCCCTCCGGAAATGAATAGTGTCACATGAATAGTAAAATTTTTGAACGCTTCTCGGAATCACAAACTGACTCCGAAAACGATGAATAGTAAAATGATGAATAGTAAATGATGAATAGTACTGATGAATAGTGAATAGGAGAAATGTCCTGAAAATGCGGGTTGTTACAGTCTCACCCCCTTAAAAGGAACTTCGTCCCGAAGTTCAGTTTGTGTTGGTCTCTAGAGTGGTGTTGGTTAAAAGATGATGATATTATCATGTAAGCTACTGAGCTCTAATGGGAGTAGTGAGGGATGAGTGACATCGGAATCTGTCCAGTGCCACCTAATTCTTGGTATATATGGGGGTGGGGAAAAGAAATGATAGTGATGGTGAGAAGGGAAGAGACTGTGACAACTGTAACAAAATGAGATTGTGACAAAAGAAAATACGGTGATATGAGTGTATCGTGCATAAATATGAAAGTTCATGAAATAAAATGACTAGCTGACATGCTTCCAATCGGTGGTTTACGAAGTGATGAAAAGTATGAAGGTTCCAATAACGAGAGTATACACACACATGAATGAAACATTTGGAAATGAGTTGAGAATTCAATCCAGACATAATCTTATTATAACCATTCTCAGTGTTGCAAAATTCACTTCTGAGTCAGACATAGGTGGTCAGCCTATATCTCACTATCCCGGGTCGAATATAGATGACCAGTCTATATTCCACCGAGGTCCATGAATTTTAAAATACTCAGCTCAGTTATACTAATACCATGTCCTTTACAAGTACCAAGACGTTCTGAAAGACAAAAGCAGGTGACCAAACTCGAGGTCAAATGATGAAACTATGCAAGGAAAAACATAACGCGGTGAAATATATGATACATGAACATGCTTATATGAAAGATAGTTATAGTAATCAACTATGATAAATGAATATAGTATATCAGATAATGAGATACAAATCTCATCACCTAAGTCAGCAACAACCTACAAATGAGGCACCATCTTGGCAGGCAGGCACGTGACGGTCATAGGGTTAAGTTTTCGTAAAAGTAGCTATAGTCTAGGTTTTAAAAACACTTAGTTCGCTATAGCCAAAGCTCTGATACCAATCTGTCACACCCCCAGAATCGGGTCCAGCGGAAGCATACAAGCAGCTGGGGTGTAACTCAATTGGTATTACAACACAGGTTCAAAACGGGTTTTCACTTGAATTATTTAGAATAAAATAACTAAATCAAAATGTTGAATTTACATTTTTAAAAGTAGTGCGGAAGTAGGGCTTTAAAATAGTTTAAAACGGTCCCCATAAGAATATCAGAGTCTTCTATGACCATGCCATGCCCTGCCAAAACCTCCTGTAGAGTGCCATTGCTTAAAACCTGAAAATACATGCTAAAACGTCAGCATAAAGCTGGTGAGCTCATAATTTTAAGTAAACAAGTATTTTCCAGAAATCAAGTATTTCCTGTAAACAAGTGTTTTCAGTACTCAAGTATTTTCCGTAAACAAGTATTTTCAGTAATCAAGTATTTTCCGTAAACAAGTATTTTCAGTAATCAAGTATTTTCCGTAAACAAGTATTTTCAGTAATCAAGTATTTTCCGTAAACAAGTATTTTCAGTAATCAAGTATTTTCCGGAAATCAAGTATTTTGCGGAAGGCAAGACAATATAACAAATACAATGTCACAGCCAAAAATAAGGTATACAGTGCCTAAAGCTCATGACCCCGAAGCTCGACGTAATCGTATGCAATCAAGCATAAAATGCCCCAAGTAAGTGTTTGCCAGACACTCGGAAGTAATCCGAATGATATGCGTCCGTTTAACAGGTTGGCGCGACCAACTCGGACGGGGTGTCAACCCAAATAGATCTATCCACAGCATTCGCGCTCACACGCATGTAATTAACGGTTCATGATAAAGGGGACTTCAGTGGCAGTAATAGGTAACTCAGGCAAAGTAACAGTTTTGTATTTATGTCCGCAAAAGCAAGAACTTGTATCCATAAGAAAGTAATCAAGGATGGAATAAGTAATTCATAATGTATTCAAGAAATCAATCAAGTATTTCAACCATCCAGTAATGTTTGAGAAAATGAATCGCGTTCAAGTAAAACAAGCATTGAATTTAAATAGTAATGAGCATGTATCTTCCCCCAAAACAGTTGTAAAACAAGTAAAGGTAGGGGTTATGAACTCACCTTAGCAAAAGTAATATCTGATAGACAAAGTAGTAGTTGGAAATAAAGTCCGGGTACTCTAATCGCGGCCTAAATAATGCATATGTCTTAGGTTCGAAAACAAGGTCAAGCATGCAAGTCATACACTATATTATCACTTGTACATGTTGTTGGAAATTTTTATTGCCAAAAACGTAGGTAATTAAAGTGATCTCGTATTTAAGTCATCCACCATTTTAGAAAACGTAGCTTGTAAATCTCACGACCAAATATTTGTCGTCTTGTAAATATATATTTTGAAAAACTCTAACGCACCTAATAAGTATACACAATGTTCTACCATTTTTATTTACGTCATTTTAGCCAAAATACAACTTAAAATGTCCAAAAGTCCATTTTATAAATTCCATCAGCTTTTAAATAAAAGCTGTCAATTATTATATAGTTTTGTCCAACTTCTTTAGGCCATAACTTTCGCGTCGTAGTTCCGTTTTTCAAGTTCTTTATATCCCCGCGAAGGTATTCAAGTGTACTCTAGTATTTTCAAGGTCTCGGTTATTTTAGAAATCATTAAACCTCAGTTTTCCTAGGTAGAAAATCGAGACAGATTCATTGTCTTCAGGAAAATATAGTTTTCGTCGTAAATCTTGAAAATATCATATCTTTTTCGTTATAAGTCCGTTTTAACCCGTTCAAGCGGCCACGTTTTCGTTATTAAGTTTATTTTCTATATTTCTAGCCTAATATGGCCACCAAGGTACTGATTTTTCTACAGGAAGTCGAATGGGACAGATTTGTCATAAATAATGTCAAACTATTTTTACAAAGCTTCTAGTCATACTATCCATTTATTAGCAACTCCAAATCTAGTCCTAGTTCATCATCAACTTCTCAACTAGGATATGGTGATCTAAACATGACTTAACAATATTCAAGGTCCATGTACAAGATTATCCAACTATTAAAACTTCAAATTTACAGACATGTATATATATAAAGTTTTCATTATTTTACTTGTAAAGATTTTTACCAACAATTTTTCTTGTAATCAAAACTTGTTCAAAACAAATTTTCTTGTTAAGAGATCAAAGTGGATGTAAAGATTTATTAACATGTACCAAGTGATAACCAAGTATATATACTAGACAAGCATGAAACTCATGAATATCATGAAGTATAAGTAGTGTAAAAATCACTTACAAAGAGGTTAGTGAGATGAGATTTGTAACAACACTTGTGTAACCCCCAAGATTAGTATCAACCCTTGTTAATCTACCCTAAGTACCCTTGAAAGTGACCACAACTTCCTTTTCTTCCCTTGCTCCTTGGTGGTGTCGAAATGTGCATATAGAGGGGAGGTGATAGTATTTTCTTGTAACTAAGAAATGGGGATTAAGTTTAGGTGTGAATATATATAGTAAAAGAGACAAAATGTTGGTCAAAAATATCTTCACCTTGGTCTTGTGATGTGCCGAATTTTAGGGGAAAAGGGAGGCAAAAATGGGGCTCTAGCCACCTTCATTAATAACTTGTCTCAACATGTTATAAAAAGGTTGAAATTTGATATGTTATGTGTTGTATTCTTAAGACAAGGTATAGGGAGGGGCGGCTCTTTAATTAAGTGTGGAAGAAAATGTGTTGTATTTGTGTAAAAAGTATATATTGAATGTATTGGGTAGTAAAAATATGTATTGGGTATTAGTTTGGTAGTTAACGAAAGTTATACATAATTAAACGTAAGGTGTAAGGAATTTAACTTGGACATCGGAAAATATTTTTGGGACTTTTGTAATAATTTTGGAAGTATAAAAATACCCTAATAATAATTGTTGAGAAAGTCGGGTATGTCAAGTGTTACATTCTTGAATAAAAATTTACGTTTGTTGAATTTAAAAACCGTAAGTATTTAGAGAATAGGAATTTGTGTTGTTGTATAAAAGGGTGAATTGGAGAAGGAGCAAGGTACCGGAGCGTTGTGGACTAATAAATGAATGTGTCTAGTATGTGCAAGTATTATTTAAACATTGTTATGTATTAGGTATTACCGGGTACCGAGTTAACCAGAAATAAGTCATGACGAGATGAAATAAAATATGACGAAGTTGTAAAAGTTGTAAAATATTATTCCTGATGAGAATCGAGTGTTAAAATAATTATTGGGTTGCAATGACGCAAACCGACGGAGTAATAAGCTCCGAACATAAAATATAGTAATTGGTTTCAGACACCGGGTAAATTAATAATATAATTTTTATATTATTATAATGAGTATGAAAATATATTAGGATCGTAGTCGGGAGTATTGGGTATACTTTAGTAGTAAAAACCGAGTGGTAACGTTAATTACAAATTAAGCATACGTATATAGGAATAATGCATATCCGTGTAGTAAGTAATGTGATGATAATGTGTAGACTATTCCAGTCTATATGACGTGTCATTAATGAATGATGCATGAATTTACAGCGAAACCACATTGGTTACGCGAATTGGAAGACCCGTAAACTCAGTTTACGATGAAATGAACGGAAATCGTGAATAGTGATTTCCCTCCGGAAATGAATAGTGTCACATGAATAGTAAAATTTTTGAACGCTTCTCGGAATCACAAACTGACTCCGAAAACGATGAATAGTAAAATGATGAATAGTAAATGATGAATAGTACTGATGAATAGTGAATAGGAGAAATGTCCTGAAAATGCGGGTTGTTACAACAACCAACTCGTCGTCTATACAGAGTTGCATCAACTGGTTTTCCTTCCTTGTCCAAGCTTAACTTCATTCCAGGTTCTAATGGACATTGAGTAGGATTTGCTTCATGCATTCCAGCATCTTTTAAGATCTTCTTTGCATAGCCTACTTGACTTATTGAGATACTCGAATCCTCTTGCTTTACTTCAATGCCAAGATAATAGCTCAATTTTCCCAAATCACTCATATCGAACCTTTCTTGCATTTGTTTCTTGAATTCACCAATTTCGCCAAGCTTCGAACCGGTTACTAAGAGATCATCTCCTCTATCGGTCCTTAGGGTTATAACCTTCTTTCCCGACTTCTTCTCGACTAAAGCTTTGAACTTTTTGAAGTATTCAAATGCCTCTCTGTCACAACTCGTAAATTCTGGTCTTTTCCCGAATTTTCACATTTACTATTCATCAGTTACTATTCATCGATCACTATTCATCATTTTACTATTCATCATTTTTTAGGTCAGTTTGATATTCTGAGAAGCGTTTTAAAATTTTACTATTCATAAAACACTATTCACCTCCGGAGAAAATTTGTCATTTATGCGTGAGTTGTGTCATTTCTGTATACGTACGGTTATCTACCGAATAAACGCTATCTTATGAGCTATTATTTTTAATAATTAATCCGACAATCCCAACTATGGTCCTAACACATTTTTATACTCATTATAATAATATAAAAATTATATTATTAATTTACCCGGTGTTTTAAAATCAATTACTATATTTTACGGTCGGAGCTTATAACTCCGTCGGTTTGCGATATTTCAACCCGATCATTATTTTAACTTCCGATTCTCATCAGGAATATTATTTTACAATTTTTACAACTTCATTATATTTTATTTTATCTAGTTAACATTTATTTTGAATTAACTCGGTACCCGATATCACCCAATGTACACTTAAACTAAACAAACACTTCCAACATTTGGACAAGCTCATTTATTGAGCCACCAACAAGCTCCCCTTTTCCCTCCTTGTTTCCCTCCCTTTGCCCCCCCTATGACCAACTTTTTGACCAAAGACCATATATATAAACTCCATTTCTCACATTTCTTCAAAAACAACAACATAAACTAGCAACAAATCCCTTTCTTTCTCTCTTGGGGTGGATCGGCCAAGAACAACCAACAAGAAGAAACCATGGATTTTTGAAGATCAAGTGTTCTTTGGGTCTCATATGTATTTCTTGTTATGGTTTTGTGATAAAACTCTAGTTTTCTTTACATCATCATCTTCAAAACTCATCCAATCATCAAGTAAGCTTCAAGATCACTTGTTGATCTTTCCATACTTTCACTTTTTCTAGTTTCATGTTGTTTATTCAAGATCCATATGCATATGTTAGTTTATACCACTCTATTTATACTTTTTATAACTTTGAAACTCTAGAAATGGATTATAGTTAGATCCTTGTTAGATCCACTTGATTTATGATGTTTAGGAACCCATGACACCCTAAGAAGGTGTATGGTAAGATTAGACTAGATTTGTGGTGATTGAAAGTGGTTTGGTTGGATTAGAAACTAGTTTGGAACATTAAAAATGGATTTTAAACATATATATAAACCTACTGTCCTTAAAATGAAAACGTGGCCAACTCAGTGGGTTTGGGGTAACTTTTGACCAAATATTTAGAAAATACATTCCGAGACGGAACTATGGCCGAAAACGGGGATGAAAACGAGTTAATAACGAAGGAGATACGCCAAAAACGAGTTTAACGACGAAAACTATATTTTCTGAAAACTGCATGCTGTTTGGCATTTTTAGACGGACAAATAGAGGCGTTAGACGTAACCTAGAGGAGCCGAGCTATTGAAAATATATTAGTATATACTAAAACGAATCCGTGGATATAAAGAACGAGTAAAATGAGCTTAAAACGACCAAGTTATACATGTTTTAAAATCGTCAAAACTATATATATATTTAGTCACTACTAGAAAATAATATAACTACGTACTAAATGAGATATTTTTCTAGATTTCTTATTCAAGGAGTTTATTTTTAATTAACGAGATACGTACGACTCAAGGTTTATTTATGCGACTACTAGACGATATATTAAGGTTTTCAAAACGAGGAATATAACACTAACGTTTTTATATACGATATATTACGACAAGTTTTTATAAGCCTAGTTGGACTTATTTTTCCTAAGTATGGAAAATACTTTACTTTGACAATAACACGTATTTTCAAGTTACGAGTGGTATAGGTATCATGTGCATGTGCATTCTTTACATCCTTTCATGATCTAAGTAGATCACTATCATTCCTATTAGGTTGCGGTTAGAGATCGAACCTCATTTCTGTGTATCCACTTTTGTCATCGTAGCTATCGCACCAGGTGAGTCATAGCCCCATTTTTACTCTTTATACTTGTTTTAACTCTTTGGGGGAGATACATGCTCAACTATTTGCTTACTAGTATAAATACTCAAAACATACTTTCTTGATACACAAAACATTTATACTTGATTGTCTTATACTTGATTATACTTATACTTGATTTTATACATACGTGATTGTGTTATACTTAACTGTGTTATACTTACTTGATACTTGAAACGTTTAAACTTTTATGCTTTGGGAAACGACACCCAGTAAACTTTTATGCTTTGGGAAACGACACCCAGTAAACTTTTATGCTTTGGGAAACGGCACCCAGTAATCTGTCAAAGGAGAGGTATTGATAGTACTATTATGGGGAAACACCCCCCACCCAAGTCCAAAACAGAGGCGACGTTGGGTGACAGGTACTATTTGGGATGGTGGTTCCCCGCCTTTGTGTCTATTCTTGACCTTGGGTGAATATAATCCTGAGAAACTATATATTGTAGCAGTGGGTTGTAAACACACAGGTTACAAGTCTCTTATGACGGGACTTGTAACTGAGTGGATTTACGATGCCTTTGCTGGGAAACCTTCATACTTATGCATAAACTTTGCTTGTTAAACAAACTCTATGAACTCACCAACCTCGTGTTGACACTTTAGCATGTATTTTCAGGTTTTAACTTATGGCACGCTACTGGAGGTTTTGGCAGGGCATGGCATGGTTATAGAAGACTCTGATTATTTATATGGGGACCGTTTTAAACTATTTTAAGGGCCTACTTCCGCACTACTTTCAACAATGTAAATACAATATTTTTGACTTAACTATTTTATTCTAAATGATTGAAATGAAAACCATTTTTGAACTTGTGTTGTAATACCAATTGAGTTACACCCCAGCTACACGTATGCTTCCGCTGGACCCGATTTTGGGGGTGTGACAGATTGGTATCAGAGCTCTGGCTATAGCGAACTAAGTGTTTTAAAAACCTAGACTATAGTTACTTTTACTAAAAACTTAACCCTATGACCGTCACGTGCCTGCCTGCCAAGATAATGCCTCACTTGTGGTTTGTTGCTGACTTAGGTGATGAGATTTGTGTCTCATTATCTGGTATATTATATTCACTTATTCTAGTTGATTACTATCATTGTCTTTCATATAAGCATGTTCACGTATCATATATGTCACCCTGTTATGTTTCTCCTTGCATAGTCTCATCATTTGACCTCGAGTTTGGTCACCTGCCTTAGTCTTTCTGAACGTCTTGGTATTTGTGAAGGACATAGTTTTAGTATAACTGAGCTGAGTATTTCAAAATTCATGGAACCTCGGTGGAATATAGACTAGTCACCTATATTCAACCCGGGATAGTGGGACATAGGCTGACTACCTATATCCGACTCAGAAATGAATTTTGCAACACTGAGAATGGTTATAATAAAATTTTGTCTGGATTGAATCCTCTACTCAATTTCTGAATACTTCATTTATGTGTGTGTATACCCTCGTTGTCAGAACGCTTATACTTTTCTTCACCTTGTGAACCGCCGCCTGGAAGCACGTCAGCTGGTCATTTCATCTCATGAATCTTCACCTTTATGACACTTCGGAGACCAACGTTAACTGAACTTCGGGACGAAGTTCCCTTATGGGGTAGAGACTGTCACAACTCGTAAATTCTGGTCTTTTCCCGAATTTTCACATTTACTATTCATCGGTTACTATTCATCGATCACTATTCATCATTTTACTATTCATCATTTTTTAGGTCAGTTTGATATTCTGAGAAGCGTTTTAAAATTTTACTATTCATAAAACACTATTCACCTCCGGAGAAAATTTGTCATTTATGCGTGAGTTGTGTCATTTCTGTATACGTACGGTTATCTACCGAATAAACGCTATCTTATGAGCTATTATTTTTAATAATTAATCCGACAATCCCAACTATGGTCCTAACACATTTTTATACTCATTATAATAATATAAAAATTATATTATTAATTTACCCGGTGTTTTAAAATCAATTACTATATTTTACGGTCGGAGCTTATAACTCCGTCGGTTTGCGATATTTCAACCCGATCATTATTTTAACTTCCGATTCTCATCAGGAATATTATTTTACAATTTTTACAACTTCATTATATTTTATTTTATCTAGTTAACATTTATTTTGAATTAACTCGGTACCCGATATCACCCAATGTACACTTAAACTAAACAAACACTTCCAACATTTGGACAAGCTCATTTATTGAGCCACCAACAAGCTCCCCTTTTCCCTCCTTGTTTCCCTCCCTTTGCCCCCCCTATGACCAACTTTTTGACCAAAGACCATATATATAAACTCCATTTCTCACATTTCTTCAAAAACAACAACATAAACTAGCAACAAATCCCTTTCTTTCTCTCTTGGGGTGGATCGGCCAAGAACAACCAACAAGAAGAAACCATGGATTTTTGAAGATCAAGTGTTCTTTGGGTCTCATATGTATTTCTTGTTATGGTTTTGTGATAAAACTCTAGTTTTCTTTACATCATCATCTTCAAAACTCATCCAATCATCAAGTAAGCTTCAAGATCACTTGTTGATCTTTCCATACTTTCACTTTTTCTAGTTTCATGTTGTTTATTCAAGATCCATATGCATATGTTAGTTTATACCACTCTATTTATACTTTTTATAACTTTGAAACTCTAGAAATGGATTATAGTTAGATCCTTGTTAGATCCACTTGATTTATGATGTTTAGGAACCCATGACACCCTAAGAAGGTGTATGGTAAGATTAGACTAGATTTGTGGTGATTGAAAGTGGTTTGGTTGGATTAGAAACTAGTTTGGAACATTAAAAATGGATTTTAAACATATATATAAACCTACTGTCCTTAAAATGAAAACGTGGCCAACTCAGTGGGTTTGGGGTAACTTTTGACCAAATATTTAGAAAATACATTCCGAGACGGAACTATGGCCGAAAACGGGGATGAAAACGAGTTAATAACGAAGGAGATACGCCAAAAACGAGTTTAACGACGAAAACTATATTTTCTGAAAACTGCATGCTGTTTGGCATTTTTAGACGGACAAATAGAGGCGTTAGACGTAACCTAGAGGAGCCGAGCTATTGAAAATATATTAGTATATACTAAAACGAATCCGTGGATATAAAGAACGAGTAAAATGAGCTTAAAACGACCAAGTTATACATGTTTTAAAATCGTCAAAACTATATATATATTTAGTCACTACTAGAAAATAATATAACTACGTACTAAATGAGATATTTTTCTAGATTTCTTATTCAAGGAGTTTATTTTTAATTAACGAGATACGTACGACTCAAGGTTTATTTATGCGACTACTAGACGATATATTAAGGTTTTCAAAACGAGGAATATAACACTAACGTTTTTATATACGATATATTACGACAAGTTTTTATAAACCTAGTTGGACTTATTTTTCCTAAGTATGGAAAATACTTTACTTTGACAATAACACGTATTTTCAAGTTACGAGTGGTATAGGTATCATGTGCATGTGCATTCTTTACATCCTTTCATGATCTAAGTAGATCACTATCATTCCTATTAGGTTGCGGTTAGAGATCGAACCTCATTTCTGTGTATCCACTTTTGTCATCGTAGCTATCGCACCAGGTGAGTCATAGCCCCATTTTTACTCTTTATACTTGTTTTAACTCTTTGGGGGAGATACATGCTCAACTATTTGCTTACTAGTATAAATACTCAAAACATACTTTCTTGATACACAAAACATTTATACTTGATTGTCTTATACTTGATTATACTTATACTTGATTTTATACATACGTGATTGTGTTATACTTAACTGTGTTATACTTACTTGATACTTGAAACGTTTAAACTTTTATGCTTTGGGAAACGACACCCAGTAAACTTTTATGCTTTGGGAAACGACACCCAGTAAACTTTTATGCTTTGGGAAACGGCACCCAGTAATCTGTCAAAGGAGAGGTATTGATAGTACTATTATGGGGAAACACCCCCCACCCAAGTCCAAAACAGAGGCGACGTTGGGTGACAGGTACTATTTGGGATGGTGGTTCCCCGCCTTTGTGTCTATTCTTGACCTTGGGTGAATATAATCCTGAGAAACTATATATTGTAGCAGTGGGTTGTAAACACACAGGTTACAAGTCTCTTATGACGGGACTTGTAACTGAGTGGATTTACGATGCCTTTGCTGGGAAACCTTCATACTTATGCATAAACTTTGCTTGTTAAACAAACTCTATGAACTCACCAACCTCGTGTTGACACTTTAGCATGTATTTTCAGGTTTTAACTTATGGCACGCTACTGGAGGTTTTGGCAGGGCATGGCATGGTTATAGAAGACTCTGATTATTTATATGGGGACCGTTTTAAACTATTTTAAGGGCCTACTTCCGCACTACTTTCAACAATGTAAATACAATATTTTTGACTTAACTATTTTATTCTAAATGATTGAAATGAAAACCATTTTTGAACTTGTGTTGTAATACCAATTGAGTTACACCCCAGCTACACGTATGCTTCCGCTGGACCCGATTTTGGGGGTGTGACACTCTCCTTTTTCCTTCAAGGTAAAAGTCCACATAAAGCGTGAGAAGTCATCAATAAGAACCGCCTTCTTGGTTTGTTTTCCTAACAAGCAAGATTCACACAACTTGTTCTCTTGATGAATTATTGGCAACTTTTCAACCATGCCCTTCCTTGCCATTAATTCCATTGTCTCGAAATTAATGTGTCCCATCCTAGCATGCCATAACCAAGCATCATCTTCCATCTTTGCTTTGAGACACACCGGACTTCCAACTTGGAGCTTTATTTTGTAAAGTCTATTACTTGTTCTAGGAACCTTCATTAGAAGCTTGCCATCTGAGTCACGCATAGTAAGAAGATTACCTTTCATACGAATGTCACATCCGTCTTCAGTAGCTTGCCCAAGACTAATTATGTTGCTTTTTAGTTCGGGTAGGTAATAGACTCCAGTGATCAACCGTTGCTCACCCGTTTTCCCTTCAATGATTATCGAACCCTTTCCTTTTATCTCGATGTAGGAGTTATCACCAAACTTCACTCTGCCGGAGATATTCTCATTCAACTCCGAAAAGTATTCTCGAATCCCCGTCATGTGATTACTTGCTCCATTATCCAAATACCAAGTGTCTTCCTCGTTTGGCTTAGTATTCAATTGGTTTGGGATAATCTTTTCTTCATTCAAGAAAACTTCTTGAACGCTCTTCATCATAAAAAGTGTCGGGTCATCGTCATCTTCCGCTTGCAAAAGGTTTGCTTCATTCTTTTCCTTTTGTTCACGGCGTTCGGGACAATTAGAAGCAAAGTGACCATATTCATCACATCTAAAGCATTGAATCTTTGAAAGATCTCGGCTTTTGTTCTTCTTTTGATCCGTATTGCTCCCGGAGTTGTTTTGGTTGTGGTTATTAGCTTGACTACTACCACGAGATTTGTTTTGAGAAGAAAAGTTTTGACCTTTACCGTTGCCACTAGAGAATTTCCTTCCTCGACCTTTCTCATCATATCTTTCAGCCCTTCCGAACATCAAATTGCCTTGATCTTCAGAAGTGGTGTCAACACCCTTCATTCTTCCTTCAAAAGCTTTCAACCTTCCAATTGCTTCTTGAAAAGACATAGTATTCAAGTCAGCAAATTGTTCTATTGAGGCAACAATTGCAACAAACTTATCCGGAACGGATGCAAGCAGCTTCTTAACAAGTTTCTTGTCTGCATAAACTGTTCCCAAGCTGTTGACTTCAGTTACAATTTTGCCCAACCTAGCCGCAAAGTCATCAACTGATTCGTTGACTTTCATCTTTAAGGATTCGAATTCCGTCTCCAAGGTTTGCAACCTTGCTTCACGAACCCGATCAACACCCACATACCTGGTCTTTAAAGCTTCCCAGATTTCTTTGGCTGTGTTGAATTGTGAAACTTGAAAAACAAGTTCTTCTGGAATCGCCTGGAAAAGTAACGCTACTGCCATGTGATCTTGCTTATCAACGACTTGTGTTCCTTCCTTTGGTTCCAGTGCATCGAGTATTCCATGGACTCGGAATACCGCTTTAACTCTTATTGCCCATATGTTAAAGTTTGTGCTTGTTAACATTGGACATTGAAGAGCCGTTTTATAGTCTGTGACAGGTGGTCGACTAGACTCTCCTTCTACCATCTTTCTTGTACGTCTTTTGTAAGTTATCGGTGTAGATTGTTCGACTTCCAGCCCAAGATTCTAGAGCACGATTGATTTACTTCTTGCCTAAGTAAACCAAGTCGAAAATTTTAAACCTTGATCGACTTCTTGCTTAAGTCGAAATTGTTTCCTTGGTCGAAACCCTTGCTGCAAACCTGGTCGATCAGAATCCCTTTAACCTGTGTCGATTGGCAGCTTCTTGCAACCAGGTTCGATACTAGTCGACTATCGGCTTTAGTCGAACACTAGCTTGATAACCCCTTGATCGTCTGCCTTGGAATAACCCTTGTCGATCCTGTCGATTACCAGCCCCTTGATAACCTGGCTCTCGATACCAAATCAAGACTACAGCTGATCGAACTTCACAAGACAAGAACAAATAAGACTGAAAAAACAGAAACTTGCACCAACGTTATAATAGAATTCGCTCTCTATTAATCAGAAACTTACAAGCTCAAGAAAACTGATATTGAATACGTACCAACAACCACAGCTCGGCTGTTGTATTTATAGGAGCTAGAAACATGCTTTCCTAATCCTATTATGATTCTAATAAAGACAATGATAATCCTTATCCTAAAAGCTAAAAATAAGGAAACCTAATTAGAATAAAACTGTGCTACAGTAACGTGCTACAGTAACCGACCCATGCTTGGTTCGGTTCAGCTATCCATATGCTCGGATGACTCTTCAACTGTCCATATGCTCGGACCTTCATCTGCTCATATGCTCGAGACAGAATATTAGACCAACAATGCTATTGAATAAATTGTACACTATGTGAAAGCTTCAACCCTTGTTGACCCATTCCCTTTAGCTAACTTTTTTTATTTTACTCGTTTGACCCATCAGAGATGAAACATATCCCACATTGACTCATTCATACCTAAATGGGTCAGAATTTCCACAAATATTGCATATAAACAGGATAAAAATAAGCAGTTAATAAATAAGCATAACTACCTTACGTGACCTACATTATAACCTGGGTTGAACCGCGAACATGGCTGTGCTTGTTTATGAACTGGCGGTTCTTTTGTTGACCCCGGTCAACCCATTTTGCTAAATCCAGTTGGGTCATACCTTTCGTTGTTTAATGTTTTGGACCTGTAGTTTCGTTTGAAAGTATGTGTTTGATATTGAATTTCTAATGTTTAAGAGCTGTTTTGAGCATTTTAGGGGTGTTTGGGTATATTTGGGGACGTTTCTGGAGCTGTTTAAGGGTTGTTTGGTTAGGTTTAAAAGCTTTTTGTAGCTGTAGGAATTGAATTTCCATGTTTAGAAGCTGTCATTTTTTGCTTAAAACCGGTTCCACACGATGGTTCAACTGGCGACTTGGCTAGGTCGATAAAAAAACCGGTGCACGGAAATTCTAAGAAAATTTACACAAAGATTGATACTTATATAGAAAACCCAAACCTCTTGTATTTACAACTATACCAAGGAAATAACTTCCCAATTACAATGCAACACTTTTTATGTACATCTCATTCAGCAATTTTCCTGCAAACCCGATGGGTTGGGATGACCATGGTCAAAGTAAAGAAATAAATAACTCCACAAAATCAACGTGAACGTGACAATAACTTCAAAAAGTCTTCATAATTGCTCATACTTCCACTCGAAAATATCTTCATCTTTTCCTAAATCTGCAAAATCTCCTAGCCTCAACGGGCCTGAACTTGAGCTTATCCTATTATTCCTATACGAATGTACATCTTGCCCATGACCCGAAAACCCACTCTTCACATCAAGTGGTGATTCATAGCTTGGATAGGTGGAATGTGACAGGCCTGTCCTGGGTCTGGGCCAGGGCCGTGGCCCGAGTTTGTACTAGCTCGTGGATCAAATTCATGGAAATTAAATCATCTTGGCTATATGTCCTTCAGCCCAAGTCTCGTGTTTCTTCGCACTCGTTGCAGACCAATTTCAAGGCCTGAACCACCTCACCCATGAAGGGTTGGTGTGATACTTCGGGCTGCACACACATTGGTGCTACTGCTGCTACTTTAGCAATACTGTCGAATGGAGCTTCAGGGGATAGTGATGGATCAATAAGCAAGTTTAGACCTTCTGGTGCTTGAAGCAGGGGACAGGCCCACGCGACAAGGATTTCTTAGCCCAATGGCATTGACATGTCAACGGGTTTTCTTCGTGTTAGGAATTCCAGGAGCCACATACCTGAAATCAAATGAAAAGAAGTTTAAGAAAATTTGGACACCGTGGGTTCCCTAACGGGCCAAGACATATAATCTGACTTTTGTGCTGAGAAAAAGCTCATATGACTTTAAACTTGACCTATAATGTACTCATTTTACAGAGAAAAAAAACGTACCTGAAAGTGCCCATGACACATGTCAAAATATGCTGGTTTTCTTCAACTAAAGCGGATCGAGCCAAACCAAAATCAGAAACTTTAGGTGAAAAGTCATGTTCCAGCAGAATGTTGCTAGACTTGAAGTCTCTATGAATGTCTCTTGGGCTTGAATCTTCATGCAAAAAAGCTAACCCCCGAGCCGCACCCAATCCAGTGGTGCGACTTCCTTATCAATCCCGGCCGAAGCAACCAAAATTTCACTCCAATTATAAACCATCTTCACTAAAAAATATTAAAGTCAAAATATTTGACTTTTGAAAAGTCAAACATTTCAATCCCTAAGCAACCGAACTGTCACCTTTAAGTACTTTGACAGCAACTTTAAACCAAACCCACCCAACTCGTTAAAATTATCAGTTGCTTTTTCCATATCACTTGAACTAAACGTCTTTGAAGATCCTTTATAAGCTATATTAGACCAGAATGATAATGAAGCTGACACAGGCCGCCAACCCCTGATTGGGCACCTTCCCTACGTTTAACCAATGGAACAAAATGATGGCATACGGTCCACCATTCCCGTTGCGTGGTGATGGCGTATGTGGCGATGGGGAAGACCTATCAACAACCAAATGATTATGATTATAAGCAAGTAAATTTTCAGTTTGACTTTCGAGATTGAACGAATCGATCCTTCAAGTATGGTAGATTTCCAAAATTTAGGATTTTTTGTGGTTGTTGGTAGTGATTAGGGGTGTTGTATGTGCATGCATGGTGGTCAAGATAATATAACAATGTTTAAGCAAAATCACTGGTTTTCATACAATGTTTGTAACCAACTTGTCTTTTTGCGCTAAAATAACGAATGCAATGAGCGAGTTGTGTTTATAACCGATAATATATAGTAAGTGATAGCCAGTTACATCTCATTTTATTTAAACACCGCATATTATCTAAACTAAATGTTTTGTTAACAACAGCAGTCAGAGGCGTCGTTAGCAAAGCCCCGATTTTGCATGTCATTGTTTAGGTTGCTAAAAAATGTCAATCTCAAATAAAAAGTTTTCATTATAGAATGACTTTTTAAAAAAAAATATAATAATAATAATAAAAAAATAAAATACAATAATACAAAGATAAACTTTACATTCTAAGACTAGAGTGACTTGCTAATACAATAACCCATTTTGCTCGCTATATAATAGCAACAAAAACACAACCATACTCATATAGTCATATGCAAGGTTATAAATAAAGCGTGGAGTGGCGTGGCGGCATGACCAAGCCTCACGCCTTAGCGGCCAAGAAAGAACTTTTGCATTTATAAAGCGTGGAATAAAGCGGCACAAAATAATAAAATATTTATATATTTATATCATATTTTATATATATCGTATTTACAAAAAGATATGGTATAAGGTGTGTCGTGGCGGCATTACCAAGCCTAACACCTTTGTGAGGCCCCGCCTTTCGCTCCTTTTAAAACCATGGTCATATGGTATATTTATATTTGAAAAAATTACATGTTTCGTCCCTGTAGTTTACCAAAATCACACTCATCGACCATATTCGATTTTAATCTCACAAAATAAAATTTATAGCCTAGGAAATACGAAGAAACAAATATAAAAAAGATTTCAAAAAACCAAATTTTTAAAAAGAAAAAAATAAAAGAAATGAAAAGATGTAAAGTCAACAATCGGTCTCTTTCCTCTCTCTATTAGTGACTCATAATTGGTCAAACATCTTGATAGATAGGGGGTATTTTCGTCATTTGCATCACCACATCCAACTTATCCAGTTTTTCTCCATCTGGGTTTTCCATATATGTTGAAAATGTGTTATAAAAGAAGACAGCAATTTCGAAATGAAGAATCGGGTAAAAAGTGTTTGATGAAATGTTTCATTTAAATTTTTTTAAGTTGTAGACTTTAAGGTGTTTAATAATTTGTTTTATTTACTAGTTTTCTTTTAGTCGAAATGATGAGAGAAAATCCAAAACACTCCCTAACTATATGATTACTCAAGTCGCTATTATCAGTTTCTCAGAAAACACATCCTAAGACTAACTTAACTCTACCTACCTTGATACGGAGAAGGAAATGTCGAGCCTACAACCTTCTAAACTCTATACATGAGGGCCAATATCATCACTTTATTAAGCAATATTGTTCATAAGCTTCTCAACTCAAATAGCATTAGACATTTTGTGTGCCTGAATATCAATACCTATAATATTACAAGTTCAACGCTCAATTAGCGATAACCCTATGACAGAACATCTTGGTATAGAGATAGCAAAAAAGGTCAGATCAGCCAGGTTAGGTAATGGGTCAAATTTAGTTTAGGTCAAAATAGGACGAGACAGGTTGGGAACTGAGCCAAAAAACGGGCATTCGTCTAAATTTGAACTAGGCTTACTATTTCATGCTAATGTACCTAAAAAGCTCTGGTGTGATGCAACTGTCTAATCTGTATGTTTTCAATAGCAATTAAGCACGAACTTTTAAATGAAGAAACTTTCATTAGTTTTGAGTATTCAATAATCTATCTTTCTAATGTCAAACCCAAATAACCCGTTGTCAAACAGAACCCGAATAATGTTTAGTTTCTGATAGTAACAGTGGGTCAGTTTAATCTCATTGTGTTTATGGCAGGCTAAAATTATGCAAGAAAGGAGAACCATCAGGCGAGTTTTATAATATACATCTAGTAGTTCTCTCTTCGTATGAAAATTGCAAAGATTTAAATTGATTCATTTTAAGGTAATTTGTGTTGATTAAGGGGGTGCTTGTTGAAAATGTCTACAAAGGGTTTGATGAAAGGGATGTTTCATTTAATTTTTTTTTTAGTAGTAGAATCGGGTAATGGTGGAATGTGGCATATTTTTTAGACTCGGACAAATCGTTCGGTTGGTTAGTGGCCTCTACTGTGATTCAATGAAGAATTTTTTGGGATATAACTCCAAGCCCATTGGAACTATGTTAGAATGGAAGGGTCAACAATGGATTTAGTGATCACAAAGGTCTATCTAGTGAACATGTGAGCGATAACGGGATCTATATTCTTGAAAATGGAGAGGACTGCTTAGTTTATGTTGGAGGCTCTGTAGATCCTGATATAACACAAAAACTGTTTGGCCTTTCCTCTTTTAGTGAAATCCCCAGTCAGGTACACTTGATATTTGTATTTTTTGACTTATATGGCAGGTCTAGTAATGGGTCTAAACGGGTTTTGTTTGGCTTGAAATGACTTGAGCCATTTGACCCGTTCCAAATTTGCCTGCTTTTAAAAGTTAGGAAAACTGACTTATTTGTGATAAAATACTACCCAAATTGACCCATATATATGTTGAGTGTGAAGCCAGGCCCATTCTTTTTTTGGGATAGTCAAATTAAGCGGCACAAGACATGGAACAAAAGAAATGCATAAAACAAGGGTATAAATGCAAAGTCAAACATGTTTTACGGATGCATGTTTTAAGGGCCTTTTTTCTTTCTTTTCTTCTTGTCAAACAGTATCATCCATATCTCTATAAAAGAGATATCATCTGTATTGTAAAGTTATCACAACACAAAATTAATAAAACTTCCTAGTTACCAAAAGTGGACGTAGATCAGGAGGATCGAACCACTATAAACCTTGGTGTTCTTGTGTTTAGAGTACGTGTATAGTGTTGTGTGTTCTCCGATCATTATCCGATCCTAACAACTGGTATCAGAGCTTAGGCTCTGGATCAAAGAAGAAGAAACACGTACCAGTTAACACCCTCACATCTCAGCCTATCACCCACCTCAGCCACCTTAGCCGCGACTTAGTTCGGTCGCCGCTCCTTCCGATCAGAAACCTCAGCGCCATCACCCACCTCAGCGCCATCACCCACCTACCAGCCTATAACCGGTCGCCGCTCCAATCAGAAACCATCTCCGGTCGCCGCAAGAAGAAAGAAGAAGAAGAATCGTACCTGGGTTCGATTATATTTTCTTTTGGCATGATTGTTTGAGCAGAAGAACCTGGGGAAGAGAAAGATTGTTGTCTTCCTTTTTTTTTGTTGGTGGATAAAAGCACTTTGTTTTGTTGGGATTTTTTTTGACTTGTTTGGTCAAAGAAGTAGTATTTATTTTTGACTAGTTTTCTTAGATACTTAGACAAGATGATGTCTGAAGAAGGAAAAGTCAAAGTAAATGTATTTGATGGAAATAATTTTGGATGGTGGAAGATGCAAATTAAAGATTTGTTGATACAGAAAGATTTGGATGCTGCTTTAGAACCTCCTCCTACACCAGTACCAACTAATTGGGCATCGATTGACAAGAAGGCGATGTCAACGATACGGCTTACATTGTCCATGAATGTTGCGTATAACATTATGGAACAAACCACAGCACGTGGAATTATGGAAGCCTTGTCCAACATGTACGAGAAGCCGTCTCCTGCAAATAAGGTGTTTTTAATTCGGGAGTTAGTCAACACTCGAATGAAAGAGGGAAGTTCTGTCACTGAGCATATTAATCTATTTAAATCTCATTTGACACGTTTGTCTTCTGTTAATTTTAAGATAGATGACGAATTACAGGCTTGTTTATTATTGTCATCATTGCCTGACAGCTGGTCAGGAACGATCACAGCAGTCACTGGATCGATTGAGACTCTCACATTCAGTAAGATTCGGGACTTAATACTGAATGAGGATTCCAGAAGAAGGAATTCTGGAGAAACAAGCTCGTTGCTCAGTACAGAAAGAAGAGGGAGAAGTAATAACAGAGGAGGAAACAGGGGTAGATCGAAGTCAAAACGCAGGAGCAAGTCGAGACCTGGAAAGCCAAGAAAAGATATACAGTGTTGGAACTGTAAAGAGTTTGGGCATTTTAGAAATCAGTGTTCCGAACCTGCGAGAGAGACAAAAGAGGTGAATGCTACTACAGCCTCAGATTCAGAGGAAGCTCTTATTTGCTGTGTCGAGAGTTCCGTTGAAGACTGGATTATGGATTCAGGAGCATCTTTCCATGCTACTTTTAGCACGAAGAAGATGAAGAATCTACGAACAGGTAACTTTGGTAAAGTTCGTTTAGCTAATAACCATAGTCTTGATATTACAGGAATTGGTGACATAGACTTAAAAACGCCATTGGGAACCATTTGGACCTTGAAGAATGTTCGGGTCATTCCTGGTTTGAAGAGGATGCTTATATCCATCGGTCAGCTTGACGATCAGGGATATGATGTTTATTTTGGTAGAGGACAATGGAAAGTTGTTAAGGGCAGTATGGTAGTCGCAAGAGGCAAGAAAAGAGGAAGTTTGTACATGGTTGAAGCATCAACTGATGCAGTGAATGCAATATCAAGTGACCAGAGTCAGACAAAGCTATGGCATCAAAGACTCGGGCACATGAGTGAGAAGGGGATGAAAATGCTTGTTACCAGAGGAAAGCTTCCAGAACTGAAGCATGTCGAGTCTGAATTTTGTGAACCGTGCATTTTCGGGAAGAAAAAGAAAGTTACTTTTCTGAAGAAAGGGAGAGCACCAAAAGCTCAGAAGCTGGAGCTTGTTCACTCAGACGTGTATGGACCGACACCAGTAGTTTCACTTGGAGGTTCTCTCTACTTTGTAACCTTCATAGACGATTCAACACGCAAGGTATGGGTATATTTTCTTAAACATAAATCTGAAGTTTTCGATACTTTTAAGAAATGGAAATCTGCTGTTGAACTTGAAACTGATTTGAAGGTGAAATGCTTGAAGTCGGATAACGGTGGTGAATACATCAGCAAGGAGTTTACAGATTATTGTGCTGATAGAGGGATCAAGATGATAAAGACAGTTCCAGGAACTCCGCAACAGAATGGGATTGCAGAGAGAATGAACAGAACATTATGTGAAAGAGCCAGGAGTATGAGATTGAATGCAGGGCTCCCAAAGATGTTCTGGGCTGATGCAGTTAACACAGCAGCCTATCTTATCAACCGTGGGCCCTCAGTACCGTTGGGATTCAAGATTCCTCAAGAAGAATGGAAGGGTAAAGCAGTTGAGTACGATCACTTGAGAATCTTTGGGTGTAGTGCTTATGATATTAATCCTGAAGGTGACAAGTTGGATGCTAAATCAAAGAAGTATGTCTTCATTGGATATGGGGGTGATAATATGGGCTACAGGCTTTGGGATTTAGAAAGCGGAAAGGTAGTCAGAAGCAAGCACGCCGAGTTCAATGAAGCAGAGCTGTACAAAGACAGAAACACCAAAAGACCAGAAGCTCAGAAAGAATATGTTGAGCCTGAAAGTGGTGAAAGAAGAAAAGAAGCTTCAGTCGACATTCCAGAAAATAGGAATGAGTCAAGCGACAGTGGGAGCTCAGGGGATGATTCCGGTAATGATTTTGTGGAAAAAGAAGTAACCACTCCTCAAAATCAAGAATCCTCATTCACACCAAGAAGATCGTCTAGGGTCACTAGACCGCCAAACCGGTACTCACCATCAGTCAACTACATACTGTTGACAGAAAATGGTGAACCCCAGTGTTACTCTGAAGCTATGGGGTTGAAAGATTCGTTGCAGTGGAAGTTAGCAACGAAAGAAGAAATGAAGTCGCTTGTGAAAAACAAGACCTGGGACTTAACGAAACTTCCAGCTGGGAAGAAGGCTCTTCAGAACAAATGGGTCTTCAGGGTCAAGGATGAACATGATGGTACCAAACGGTACAAAGGAAGATTAGTAGTCAAGGGTTTTCAGCAGAAAGAGGGAATCGATTTCAATGAAATATTCTCTCCAGTAGTGAAGATGACCACTATCAGACTTGTTCTCAGTATTGTAGCAGCGGAAGGCTTGCATCTAGAGCAGCTAGATGTCAAGACAGCTTTTCTACATGGTGACCTAGAAGAAGACATCTACATGACACAACCAGAGGGTTTTCAGGTTAAAGGCAAAGAAAACTTGGTGTGTAAATTGAAGAAGAGTTTGTATGGTCTGAAACAAGCGCCCAGACAATGGTATTTGAAGTTTGATAACTTCATGGGAAGAGTTGGTTACAAGAGATGTGACAATGATCATTGTTGTTACATCAAGAAGTTCAAGGGTTCTTATATCATTCTACTACTTTATGTAGATGATATGTTGATTGCAGGTTCAGACATGACAGAGATCAAGAAGCTAAAGAAGCAGATGTCTGAAGAATTTGAGATGAAAGACTTGGGAGCTGCAAACCAAATACTCGGGATGAGTATTTCCAGAAACAAAGAAGATGGCTCTTTGACACTCTCTCAAGAGAAGTACATTGAGAAAGTGTTAGAGAAATTCAACCTTAAAGACGCCAAGATCAGAAGCACACCCTTGGGAAGTCACTTTAAGCTTTCTAAAGACCAGTCACCCGAATCAGAAGAAGACAAAGCAGATATGGCTAAAGTTCCGTATGCATCTGCAGTTGGTAGCCTCATGTATGCAATGGTATGCACGAGACCAGATATTGCTCATGCAGTGGGAGTTGTTAGTCGGTTTATGTCCAATCCGGGAAGAAAACATTGGGAAGCAGTTAAATGGCTATTAAGGTATTTGAAGGGGACTTCTAAAGTGGCATTGCATTTTAAGGGGAAAGATGTTATTCTGAAGGGTTTTGCAGATGCAGACCTTGGCGGTTGCAAAGATTCATACAAAAGCACCACCGGGTATGTCTTTACAGTGGGAGGCACTGCGGTAAGTTGGATGTCCAAACTACAGAAAAGTGTTGCCCTTTCAACCACAGAAGCAGAGTATATGGCAGTTGCTGAAGCAAGCAAAGAGCTTATATGGTTGAAGAACTTTCTCAATGAACTTGGCAAAGAACAAGATGATTGTGCACTATTCTGTGACAATCAAAGTGCAATTCATCTTGCAAAGAATCCTGTTTTCCATTCGAAGACGAAACACATACAACTGAGATATCACTTTATCAGAGAGCAAGTTAGTGATGGCACTCTGAAGTTGAAGAAGATCAAGGGAACTGAAAATCCAGCTGATATGTTGACTAAGGTTGTTACGTTAGAGAAGTTGAAGCTCTGCATAGCTTCAACTGGCCTTCAGGTTAACTGATGAGAAGGCCGGGTAACTAGGAAGGAGAGTTTTACAAAAATACAGATGCACAGTTGAAGCACAGGTGAAGATTGTTCCGTGGCTTCAAGTGGGAGATTGTTGAGTGTGAAGCCAGGCCCATTCTTTTTTTGGGATAGTCAAATTAAGCGGCACAAGACATGGAACAAAAGAAATGCATAAAACAAGGGTATAAATGCAAAGTCAAACATGTTTTACGGATGCATGTTTTAAGGGCCTTTTTTCTTTCTTTTCTTCTTGTCAAACAGTATCATCCATATCTCTATAAAAGAGATATCATCTGTATTGTAAAGTTATCACAACACAAAATTAATAAAACTTCCTAGTTACCAAAAGTGGACGTAGATCAGGAGGATCGAACCACTATAAACCTTGGTGTTCTTGTGTTTAGAGTACGTGTATAGTGTTGTGTGTTCTCCGATCATTATCCGATCCTAACAATATATATGCAAATCGGTAGAATTTGGGATCTGTATATGCTCGCTCATTGCATAGGTTTTTTGTGGCTTATAAGTCTGATGTTTGCTAGAGTAACACTTTCAGAAGGTCTATTGATTCATCAATCATCTGTTTAACTCAATATGAAAACCGCTTGTCAAAGAAGCTAAATGAGGTTGTAAATGAGATACAAAGCCAAAGATGTAACTACCTACAGTATGTGGTATATAATCTTATCAGTCGGATTAGTTTATCTGTATATGGTTGCTTAAGGGTCGCAATTTATTTTGTTTTCAAGATTTGTTGTTTTGGGATGTTAAAAAAAAAGGGGGGGGTGGCTGCAATGTGTGTTTAGTGGTGGCAAAAGTGTGGTGTGACCAATGGTGGTGATGGGTTAAGTTTTAGTGGTAGGTTGACGGGTTTGTTAGACTGAAATGTGGAGGTTGACTGGTTTACAATGATCCCGCAAAACTTTACAATGATCTGCGATGGAATGTGACAGACCACAAGGTTCTGAAGCAGTAACGCGTGTTAGATGTAGCCAAGTGAGCCTTAAAAAGATGCCTGCTTCAGTTTCACTTTCATACTATATTCATAGATGTGGCAAATTGGGTGGGTCGGTAGGTTTGGGCATCAGGTCAAATTAATCAGTGTAGGTTTCGGTATTCGTTGGATCTGCTTGACCCGAAACACTTCACATCATTAATTTTCGAGTTTTTGATATATAGTTGATATGTCAAATATGAATACAGAATGTAATCTTATTTCGACAATGATTCAATGTGTCAAATAAAATGCTATAGACCAATTTTCCCCGTTTTCTTCAAACACCTTTTTTTTTTTAATGGTATCCTTACAAATCAAGTGTAACCTGAATCGACCCATTCCTAACTAAATGGGTCAAAATGGTCACCTCTAATAATGTTTTCCAAAATTGGTAAATTTATCCATCTCTGTTGTCTCTTTCCTTCGATTCTTTTGGGTATTCAAGAACAAGACTACTCTGGAAACTTCTGTAAACGCATTCCAACAGATGTTGACCTACCTGCACTATAAACTGAACTTTAATTTATTTGCCTTGAGTTCCTATCTTATAAGATCACTTTTATTGAAACTGATATAATGGTGACTTTGAAACATGATGATAAATTAACAGATGGCACAGACTGTTCTTTCCAGTGTGCGCTTCTTTATACTACTGTATATGGGCAAAGAAGAATACGTATCTCCACCTTTTATCGTTGCATTAGTATACTTCATTCTTATCGGAAGTTTTGTGCAACTGTGTCATCATCTGGACAGCTAATTCTTCCTGAGGCACTCAAGTTGTTGCCTCTATACACTCACAGTCTGTTTTCTTCTTTACTAAAGGCATTCTAAGTAGTGGGTTTTGGTTTAATATTGCTTAAGATACGCACAGGTAATTTACTTCCTTTATTTCTTGATTTCAGCTTTGATTAAAAGTATTGGACTGCGAAGTGATGGGCGTGTAGATGACCGGTCCTTTTGGATCAACTATGTCTCATCACTTTCCGTGCAATTAGCAATCCCGCTTGTGTATCCCAGAATGATAAGTGTTCATGATATTGACTCAAAGGTATAGAATAATATAACATCACAAAATGTTCAAATATTTAATTTCTACATCTTACACATTTTTTGGCATGTTTTGAACATGTGAGCGATGACAGGATCTATCTTCTTGAAAATGGAGAGGACTGTTTAATTTATGTTGGAGGCTCTGTAGATCCTGATATTACACAAAAACTGTTTGGCGTTTCTTCTTTTAGTGGAATTCCCAGTCAGGTACACTGATACTTGTATATCTTTACTTGTATCATAGAGTGGCAAAATGGCAGGTCTAGTAATGGGTATAAACGGGCTTTGGTGGCTTGGATTGACCTGAAACATTATTTTTATTCTAAGCAATAACCGACGTGATAAATCTGATTAGGAAAACTATATTATAACACAGTTCAGGAGGTTATATGCATTATATACCTGTCGGCAACTTTCGACCTGTTTCAATTTTGGCTGCTTTTAAAACTTAGCAAAACTGACTCATTTGTGATTAATACTACCGAAATTCCTTCTAATTGCAAATGGGTTGAAGTTGACATCTGTATATGCTCATTGTCTCATTGCATAGATTTTGTGGCTTATAAGTCTGGTGTTTGCTAGAGTAACTCTTTCAGAAGGCCTATTTATTCATCAATCATCTGTTTAACTCAAACTTTTCGATACAGTTGGTACTGAAGCAATATGAAAACCCCTTGTCAAAGAAGCTAAATGAGGTTGTAAATGAGATACGAAGCCAAAGATGTAACTACCTACGGTATGTAATGTCTGGTATATAATCTTATGAGTCGGATTAGTTTATCTGTATATGAGAATTTTTGTGTTGACAAAGTAATCCCTTTTTTAATCTCATTGTACTTATGGCAGGTTAAAATTATGCAAGAAAGGAGAACCATCGGGTGAGTTTTATAATATACGTCTAGTACTTCTATCTTCGTATGAAAATTGCAAGATTCAAGTTGATTCTTTTTTAAGAAAAAATTCCTTTCATATACATAAAGGCTGTTTGGTAATTTTAAACCGGGACTTCCCAAGAAACGTCGAGAATTAAAAACTTTCCTGACTATATGCTAAAAAAATGAAAAATCCCTCCAACAATTATAAAATAAAGAAAATCTTGTGAAACCCATAATGCCATATATCATAGGCAACTTTAGCTCAGGAACTTCCTTAGAAACGATAAAGATTGTGTCTTTTCTGAGTATTTGTAAAGTACCATTCTATAAAGACAAGATAAAGAAAATATAACGCATGCAGTGCACTGCGGACACATTTGTCAATCTAAATTGCAGTTTTTACACGGTAATCGTTGCAATTTCTATAGTTTCTGATATTAGTTGTTTCAATTCCAGGAATGACATTCTTCTCGTATATGGTGGAAGACAAGTCTCCAAATAGTCCTTCATACGTTGAGTTCTTAGTACATGTCCATAGACAAATTCAAAACAAAATGGGTTGATGTTTTAACAAACACTAGTTCAGTTATGTTTATTGGTTTGTAGTTAGAATTTACATGGAGACACAGTTGAGTTCGAGCCTAAAGAAGCAAAAACGTGGGGATAGTCATCATTGGGTTTCACCTATTCCTGGTGAAAACTCGAGTAAAGTTTTGCTAGTATTATTTATGAAAGCGTAGCATAAACTGATAAAAAGAACGGCTGTGGTGTGGTTCTTGGTAATTGTTACTGTTAAACACTGGTGGTTATACATATTTATATTTAGAAGTGTTTTTTGTTTCTTAATTTTATAATGAGATAAGATTTACACGTAATGCTGTTCTTTAGAGGGACAAGTTTCAACTTATTTCTTATATTTATTGATTTTATGTGTGAGTATGTTTGGTTCGAGTTGTATTTTATTGCTAACTAGACAAGTGCATCTAAAATGAAAAGATTCAAATAGTTACAAGTTGACTATGCAAACAATAGTTTTGCTTGATATACATAAGAATGCAAGAATATAGTAGGTATTAGAGGTGTTAAAAAAAACCGAGAAACCGACGAGCCGAGCCGATCCGTTCAATCCGAAACTTCAAAAACCGATAACCGAAGAAACCGAAACCGAGAAGACCCGAAACTGGAAAAACCTGCTTATCACGGTTCGATTTTGGTTTTTACTTTTAGTTATCCACGGTTACCCGAACCGTGTACAATATACATGTAGGTATCAACAAATCTTTCATAAAAATGTACAAGTATTAACAATATTATTGCACTACTTTTATCGTATAACAAATTTTTACTTACCTAATGTGATCATTTACTAATATCCATGGATTACATATGATTGTAATGGTAGTAACCTATAAACGTCATATAAATAGTATTAGTTATTTTGTTACAAATGATAATTTGAATGTTTTTATTGGGACGGAACAACTTTACAATAACTCTAATCTCTTCAATGTTACTTAATTTTACAACATTGACATATTACATTCTAATTTATGTTATTCTTTGTCCGATTTTATTCGATTAATTTTTTAGAATGGTTAACCGTGACCCGAACCGCGGGTAACCGCTTATTTCGGGTACCTGCATGTCCGGTTACCCGCCTAGTACGGTTTGGTTTCGGATAGTAAAATTAACTACCCGCCCCGCGATGGATAGTAAAAGTCTCCAACCGAACCGAACGGAACCGCCGATGAACACCCCTAGTAGGTATTCCTCAAACTAGCTTTCTATGAAAGAATATATTAGTATCTTTAAACAAAATCACTAGTTTTTGTATTTTACGCTAATATAACCAATAGGGCAAGTGAATTGTGTTTGTAATTCAGAAAATCTAGGAAGTGATAAGTGATCATATCAATTTGTGGCTCGATTTTATTACAATTAACCTAGCTGGATTAGAGTGGTAGACTATAACTTTTGAGATTAATGAAGGTAAATCAAGATTTACAAAGTGGTTAAGTGTAGCTAGTTATATAACTACACAAACAAGTAATACATATTTTTTTTAATTTAATTTAATTTAATATTATTATTATTATTATTATTATTATTATTATTATTATTATTATTATTATTATTATTATTATTATTTTTTTTTTTTTTTTTTTTTTTTTTTAAAAAAACATCACTTCATTAGAAAATCATAGGATTTACAAGAAATTAGAGGGAAGCCGAGAGACAAGCTGGCCCCCACTCCTTTAGCTATAGCAAAGCTAATTCTACTAAAGATATGATCAGCGGCGCGTGCTCCAATGTCCTGGGTCAACGAGAATCTACGGACACGTCTTAGTAATGTCACCGCATCCTTCTCAAGCTCTCCTAAGGAAGAGAATGAGAAGGGGAGGAACCCATATCCACTGTCCGCACATTTGGTCTCATACTTGGTCCGTTTGCGTTGCGCAGCTTCAACAACCGCACGCCCAGGGACGAAATCAGCCAGGCTGGTCTGTGTCAAAGGAGAAGCCCCTGTCAAATCAACACATGTGTCCTTCCCATCATCCCAAGAATACAGTAACACATCAGCTGGGCGTAAGGCATTGTCCCTGTCTCCACGTAGCCCAATGTCAACCTCTTTAAGGGCCGAGATCCCCGACCGAGCACATATATTAATAAGGGTATCACGTACTATATTATGTCGATGTTTAATCCCAACGATACCAGCACACGAGACCGCGTGATCTCCATAGGTGTCCCCTACAAATACCTTGGAACAGGCAGAGCATGGCATTTGAGTAGAAAATAGGGGAATACCCATCCGATAGCACAACACACAACGGTAAGTTCTGGCATTCATGGTCTGCCCCAACCCAGAAATCGGGATAACCCTTAGCCAGTCTAAAGTGTGGTCCTCGTTTTGCGATCTCCATAAAGCCATTTGTCTAGTAGATAAGCAAAAGGTGGATTCGGCCATTTTGGCAACACGTGTGAAATATACGTCTGCCAGTTTCTTCATAAGTTTGGGGGCAGCGATCTCACACGAGCTGCCTAAAAGGTCAGTTTCCATCTTCGCATTAAAAGCGTGCAAAGCCTCATCGAAGGAAGAACCATAAGTTACGATGCCAGAATGTCGGAGGAGCCTAGTCTGTAAGCCGGTAGATTGGAGTCTAGATGCAAGGAAAGCATAGTTCAATACATCACCTACAGCGTATACACCAAGTCCCCCAAATTCAAAAGGTAGCGTGGCTAGTCTCCATTGCCAATCCTCAAAACCAAGCCCAGAAGCAGTGACAATACGCTCTAGAGAGGAACGAAGCGCCGCATCAAAGGCAAGCTGAGCCCTCTCGAAGACCTGAGGGGGGCATGTGCGCATAGAAAAATACAACTTGGAGATTCCAGCACATGCCCGAAGGAGTAGCAACTCACATTGAGGGTCATTAAGCTTAGCAACAACATCCATAAGCTCAATGGTTTTAGCAACCCGCTTCATAGCAAGTTCGCTGCTAAACGCAAGGTCTACACTGACAGGTCCCCCCAACAATTTAACGCCGTGTAAAGGCCGGGCAATATTAGGCGGGAAAACGCCTGTAAGCCTGCTTCTAGGATCCTCCCTTGGCCAAAACACCTCGGTTTTATCGACATTGAGATGCAACCCATAAAGGGGTCCATCCTTCATAATAAGCTCCAAAACCTTCCCAACTGTTAGAGTATCATCGATGATCGTGCCATCGTCCAAATACCACGCTTGAAGGGGGAGATTAAACGAATATCTGATCTTGCAGGCCAATGGGTGTAGCACTAGAGCAAAGAGAAGCAGTCCAAGCGGGTCACCTTGTTGCACTCCTTGGTGCGACCATAAAGTGTGTTCACCATAATATAATCTAGCTGGGCTGGAGTAGCAAAATTCAACCCAACGAGAAATGACAGGACAACGCTGGCGAACCTCTTGTAACATGACCTCCCGGTCCACCAAGTTGAAAGCGTTTTTGAAATCCACTAGTAGCATCGAAAGGCCTTCCTCGCCACCGCGATCTTCAATAAACCTGTCCACTGCATGAAGAATAGCCTCTCCTCCTCCAGGTACCCCAACACCAAATTAGAGATCATTCAAATAATTGTCTAAGGAGTGGCCAATCATAGACGCACCAACCTTGGAGACTAAACGTCGCCAAACAGTCCCCACAGCAATGGGGCGGATACCCCCTCCGGGTTTGATCAGCGGTGTGAGAGGGGCACTAGCAATGAACTCACCCAACACCCTGGGGCATTTACCACCAAGAAAAAGATTAACCACCTGGGTGATAGAATCGATTAACTCGTCTGAAATGGCCACAGCCGCACCACTAAAGCAATCCAAAAGGTGTTGGGCACGCAATCCGTCTCGACCACAAGAGGTACCTCGGGGGAAACTCTTAATCATGTCAAGAACCACAGCAGTAGGTGCAACGAGACAATGATGATCAATTGGTATATTCGGCAAAGGGGGGGGGGGGCGGACTTGAAGGGGTGCTTAGCCTTAAGGTCCTCAAGGGTGGTATCATTATAAGGAGCAACACCTGAAGAAGAAAGAACCCTGACAGCTGCAGTATAATGGCCATCACAGACCTTCCTCTTGCATTGTTTGACATTACGCTCCCCCAAGTCCAAGTTGTCATCATCCATATTAGACCATGCAGGGGAGGGCTCCGCCAAAACCTCTTTAACAAGCTGTAACCCACCACCAGGCGTACCCCAAGAGCTAATGGAATTAGCAATATATTCTTCCTGGCATTGGCGTTTAAAGGCTGACCTACACTCCATGTTATTCCTCGGTTGAAAGGTTTTCAGGAGACAGAGAGGCAAGACTAAAAGACGGACCCAACAAGAAATATCCTCAGGCGTGCAGATCACCTTATCCAGAGCTCCTTTCAGTACGCGAGCGAATCCCAAACGACACTTTGGAGGGATGGATTTGACAGTACGCAACCCCTTGGAAAGCAAGGTGTCAAGCAAGTGTAAATCGAAACCAAACTGCTTCTCCAAGGTCGAACCCTTATCCTGGACATGCTGAACAGAAGAAGGAATTGGTGGCTTGGCGAGATCAAACAACACGAACTTAACAACACCATTACCACAGTCAGGGGGTAAAACACAATCAGATCCATGTCGGCATTTGGACCGAAGGGAATGTGTCTTAAAACACACACCACACAACCAAATACCCATACGCTTCAAAGTGACCTCAGCCGATTCAAAAATGGCAAGACTAGTAGCCAAAGAATGTTTAGTGGTAGGTAAAGCATCCTCATTGAAATGACGATCACGTAGGTGAGCGATCAACGAGTTTTTGGTGAGCCCATTCCCACCACCATCTTGACAACCGCTTAAGCCCGCAAAAGGACAATGAAAACGCGTGATTGTCATAACAAAGAAAACAACACTCTAAGAGACCGTTTATGTAATGATAAAACACTTAGAACAATAAAACCACCACAAAAGGCTATGTCTTTTTTTTTTTTTTTTTTTTTTATTTATTTATTTATTTATTTATTTTTAAGTGCAAAGAACAGCCCAGCAGCGGCCCAAATCCAAAACAAAGGCAATGTCCCCCTTTTTCTCTCTTTTTTTTTTCTTTTTTTTTTTTTTTTTTTTTTTTTTTTTTTTTTAAACAAACAACAATGCCCAAAGTGGGACCCACCACCCAAACCGCAGGAAAACTGGTCCCTAGAAAACGCAACACACCAAAACTAAACGCAATCAACGGGACCCACCAAACAAGCAATCTCCATAACCAAACCACAATCCAATCGAGATAGCAAACCGCAAAAACTGCTACTACCACCACGCTAACCGCAATACTGCTACTCTATTTTTTAAAAAACTTAAACTTAAACGCTATATAAATCCCCACCTCAAGGGAGCAACACACTACCCCACAACCTAAGCGCTACAAGAGAGGAAGATCACAACCCAGGAAGGTTTGGTTTTCTACTCCTTAAACGAAAGTCCACCGAGGGTAGAGAGGAACACTCCGACGAGGAAAGACACACGCGAGAAGCAGGGAGCATGTACAGGGAGGGGGTTAATCAATAGGAAGTTGAACGACGATGAATAGAAGGAGGATGACGAAGGAGCAGGATCAAGAAGATCCATCCCCTCGATCGCCAGAAATCGCCCACATTCCCTTCGTTATTATTATTATTATTATTATTATTATTATTATTATTATTATTATTATTATTATTATTATTATTATTATTATTATTTTTGAACGGCAAACAAGTAATATAGATTAGTTGGCGGACTTAATGAGTAGCCAATAACTAGATTGCATCCACTAGCTTTGAGGTAGAAGGTAGACTTATCCTACATCCAAGCAGAGGCGCAACTATGTAGGGGTGGGGAGGGGCGCCCGACCCCTCGAAATTTTTTTTGCAATGTAGAGGGTATATAGTTTTCGTGTAGAAAAATTTCGGTATATTCGGTTTCGACCCCTCATTTTAATTGTGAAATTTTTTGTATACATTAAGCAATAAAATTTTGATCCATTACATTTTACATAAGCCCATCTACCCAAACTAAAATCCATTAATAAACCAAATCTCAAACTAAAATCCATTACTTATTTACTTAGCCCATTAAAAAAAAGAAAAAGAAAAAAGAAACCGAAACAAACTTACAAACCCTTCCCAATCGACCCTCATCTCCTCCCACAGTCCCTCCTTCCTCACTCCTGCAGTCTCACCAACCACCACTGACCACCGCCGACGGCCGACCACCACCTCAGCGGCCTTTCTGGTCAGGTTTGTTGTCTTTAAATCTATTATCTACTTGTCTTTTATTTAGGGATTTAGTAGAATTGTAGAAATTAGGAGTGTATCAACCTAAGCGTGAAGAGTATAAACCTAGAGGTCCAAAGAATAATCTTCGTCGATTTAAATTTGCTTGGTTTGGTATGTTTCCTAATTGGTTAGAGTATTCTCCAACAACACACAAGGCTTATTGTTTTCTATGTTAAAGGTCGAAAGGCTGAACTCTAATTTCTTCAATGAATCGAACCAGGTACCAACCGTTTGTCTCCTTTTTAATGTTTAGTTGTCTTGGACAAATGTTTAGTTTTTTAGTGATTGAAACTTTTTTTTTATAATAAAAGTATTTAATTTTTTACCCGACCCGAATCGAATCACCAACCCGAACATATTACCCGAAAAATAGCGTTAAGAAAAAAAAATTAGATCCCGACCCTCCACTCAAAATTGTCTAGCTTCGCCACTGCATCCAAGTCACTAATTAAAGAACTGGTTAGACATTGCATGAGCATATCACATTGTTCGGTTATTGAGGGAATGAGTTGGTGAACATTATTTCTCTCTTACATTTGAGTCATTTACTCGCTTATTTTATTGTCTTGTTTATTTATTTTTTCTAAATAATGATCTTTTGGATCTAAAACACTATCACCTTTTTATTGTTTTATGTTATTTAGAATTATAGTTATGAGGTGAGATCTATGCAAAACAAGTATCACTTAAAAAACAAATAAGCCAATCTCAACCATCCATCCATCTTTCATCTAATGGCTAAGATCAAATCAAAAAAATAACAAAGGGAGGGCAAATTTGGTATTTTAGCTCATTTAATATAAAAACCCACTTTCCACCTTTTTTTAAAAAAAACAACATATCTTGTAAACGGTAAATCTTCAAACTACGAAAAATACACCATCGCGACGAGAAAAAAATTATCTTTCTATAGATATGCATTGTTATATACTTTCGACGAACTTTTTTTTTTAAATTTCGTCCAGAAAAATCCCACGGGATTCGTAAAAAATCCCATGGGATTCTTAAAAAGACGATTTTTTTTTCAATATTTCCGTCTAAAAAAATCCCATGGGATTCGTAAAAATCCCATGGGATTCGTAAAAAGACGATTTTTTTTTCAAAATTTTCGTCCAGAAAAATCCCACGGGATTCGTAAAAAATCCAATGGGATTCGTAAAAAGAGGATTTTTTTTTCAAAATTTCCGTCCAGAAAAATCCCACAGGATTCATAAAAATCCTATGGGATTCGTAAAAATCCCATGAGATTCGTAAAAAATCCCATAGGATTCGTAAAAAGACGATTTTTTTTTTTCAAAATTTTCATCTAGAAAAATCCCATGGGATTCATAAAAATCTCATGGGATTCGTAAAAAGACGAATTTTTTTTTTTGCAAAATTTCCGTCCAGAAAAATCTCACGGGATTCGTAAAGAAATCCCACGGGATTCGTAAAGAAATCCCACAGGATTCGTAAAAAGATGATTTTTTTTTCAAAATTTCCGTCCAGAAAAATCACATGGGATTCGTAAAAATCCCATGGGATTCGTAAAAAGACGATTTTTTTTTTCAAAATTTACGTCCAGAAAAATCCCACGGGATTCGTAATGAAATCCCACGGGATTCGTAAAAAGACGATAAATCACAAAGGATTTGGTATGAATCTCATGGGAATCCTTGGTGCATCCCATGGGATTCATTGTGAATCCCATGATATTCTTTATAAATCCTATGGGATTATTTGGTGCATCCCATGGGATTCATTAAGAATCCCATGAGATTCTGTATGACATCACAAGGGATTCATTTTGAATCACATGGGATTCTGTATGAAATCACAAGGGATTCATTGTGAATCACAGGGATTCATTGTGAATTTGTGTTTGCCCATCACTAATAAAGTCATCAAATAAGTTTGAACTATACTAGATTTTGTACACACTATAATAATGTTTGATTACCTAATTATCACGAATAATGAGATACGTACACTTTTACAGTATTTAATTGGATAAGCTTAAATGTAATACTTGGCCCTTTTGTTACACATGTCTAAAAGCCTACTCAAATTAAAAGGCAGACAAAATTCTTTATGTTATACGTGGCCCTATTATTACCTAGTATATAACTATATATGGAGTAAAACTTACACAAACCTAACCCCCACACACACAAACTATGCGCAACCTTACCAAAAGCATTCACTGTCTTCAAAACTTCTCCTATTTTTAACAAACAAATTTAACCGAAGTCACAACCTGTTACAACCTTGTGAAATCTCACAAAAATGAGTGAAATATTATCTATTTGTTTTTATAAACCACAACGAGTGAAAGGTTTCTTGTGACCCTCGTCTTAAAGATCTTGAGTGTAGTATCGGGTAAGGTTTGTTTGCCTCAGATCTTGAGTGAAATTTAACTGATCGAATGAAGGTGATTGAAGGTGATGACGTCACGTTCGCGTTTAATCAGATTCAGTTCACCGATGAAGGTGATGACTCTGTTAACTGCTCGAAATTACTCAAGATGTCGCCGAAAAATAATGACGTGGATCATGACTGAAAATGATGTCGTTCCCTTCATCGCTCCTCTGCCGGAACAATTGCATCAGTCGCCGGAAATTTTCCTTGGTGAGAGTGAATGAGAGTGTGCGTGAAATGAAATTAGGAGGGTGTGACTGATGGGTTTAGTTTTGAGTGATGTTACAAAAGTGCCCTCCAATAATTAATTATATTAAAATGAGGATTAATCTAGACCTTTAGATTTAAAATAGATAGATGGCTGAGATCTTGTTATTTGTACTTTAGATAAATGTTGTTTCGTATTGAACTTTTCTCTTATAGTTATTTACTTTACAAAGGAAATTTTTCGCTCTTGCCAACGACCTAGTCCAAGTATAAGTATAAAACAAGATTTCAAATATCAGCGATAACCCGAAAAACTTTTCTATGCGTTTTTTACTAATTATTTTAGCACCCATAAACACTAATAATATAGCTTATATTGTTTTCTAGTCTAAATATATAATATTGATATAGTTAGTACATCAACCTCTCATTAAGTTTACTATAGGAATCAAAGTGCAAAACAAATATCATAGCCACATATGACCCTACACATCACTGACTAAAAGGACCATAGATATATGCATATATTACAGCCACATAATACTCTGGATCTATAAGAGTTGTTTTGCTAAGGACATTGACTCGTGAAGTAAAATGCATTTCATATTAGTCTATCACCTTTTGTATACACTTTGTCTTCTAGTCTTTTTACATGACAATGATTGATGTCAGTTATTGTTGACCTGGACTTTTCATAATAATAAATTAATTAGAGGCTATTTTCCTATAGTTACTAATGTTAAACTTTTGATTTACAATTCGAAATGCCCTTCTTATAGATACTATTATGGATTAATGGTCTCTACTTTAAAACAACAAACGTGATTTGCACAAACTTAGTTTTGATTATTTGTACGTAACATTTTATGCTTTGTATATGTGTTACGTTGTGCTTATTCTCCTTTGTATCTTGTTATGCGTAAATGGAAAGTAATTATGTGCAAATCTAGAGTATATGTGTGTGCAGATTACCTCACTCTAAACCAAACAAGTTAATTTCAAGGTGAATTAGACTTAAACCGCTTGTGTATCCCAGAATGATAAGTGTTCATGATATTGACTCAAAGGTTTAGAATAATCTCACTTAACAAAATGTTCAGATATTCAATTTCTACAACTTACACTTTTTTTTTTTTTTTTTTTTTTTGCATGTTTCATCTGTGGCTACAGGATACCGATGGATCCGTTATTGCCCCTCCTATACTACTCTCTAGTGAACATGTGAGCGATGACGGGATCTATCTTCTTGAAAATGGAGAGGACTGCTTAATTTACGTTGGAGGCTCTGTAGATCCTGATATAACACAAAAACTGTTTGGCGTTTCTTCTTTTAGTGAAATCCCCACTCAGGTACACTTGATATTCGTATCTCTTGTCTTGTATCATTATAGTGGCAAAATGGCGAGTCTAGTAATGGGTATAAACAGGCTTTGGTGGCTTGGATTGACCTGAAACATTATTTTTATTCTAAGCAATAACCGACGTGTTAAATCTGATTAGGAAAACTATATTATAACACAGTTCAGGAGGTTATATGCATTATATACCTGTCGGCAACTTTCGACCTGTTTAAATTTTGGCTGCTTTTAAAACTTAGCAAAACTGACTCATTTGTGATTAATACTACCGAAATTCCTTCTAATTGCAAATGTGTTGAAGTTGACATCTGTATATGCTCATTGTCTCATTGCATAGATTTTGTGGCTTATAAGTCTGGTGTTTGCGAGAGTAACTCTTTCAGAAGGCCTATTTATTCATCAATCATCTGTTTAACTCAAACTTTTCGATACAGTTAGTACTGAAGCAATATGAAAACCCCTTGTCAAAGAAGCTAAATGAGGTTGTAAATGAGATACGAAGCCAAAGATGTAACTACCTACGGTATGTAATGTCTGTGGTATATAATCTTATCAGTCGGATTAGTTTATCTGTATATGAGAATGTTTGTGTTGACAAGTAATCCCTTTTTTAATCTCATTGTACTTATGGCAGGTTAAAATTATGCAAGAAAGGAGAACCATCGGGTGAGTTTTATAATACACGTCTAGTAGTTCTGTCTTCATATGAAAATAGCAAGATTCAAGTTGATTCTTTTTTAAGAAAAATTCCTTTCATATACATAAAGGCTGTTTGGTAGTTTTAAACCGGGACTTCCCAAGAAACGTCGAGAATTAAAAACTTTCCTGACTATATGCTAAAAAAATGAAAAATCCCTCCAACAATTATAAAATAAAGAAAATCTTGTGAAACCCATAATGCCATATATCATAAGGCAACTTTGGCTCAGGAACTTCCTTAGAAACGATAAAGATTGTGTCTTTGCTGAGTATTTGTAAAGTACCATTCTATAAAGACAAGATAAAGAAAATTAATTATAGTGAGGACGCATTTGTCAATCAAAGTTGCAGTTTTTACACGGTAATCGTTGCAATTTCTATAGTTTCTGATATTAGTTGTTTCAATTCCAGGAATGACATTCTTCTCGTATATGGTGGAAGACAAGTCTCCAAATAGTCCTTCATACGTTGAGTTCTTAGTACATGTCCATAGACAAATTCAAAACAAAATGGGTTGATGTTGTTTTAACAAACACTAGTACAATTCAGTTATGTTTATGGGTTTGTAGTTAGAATTTACACGGAGACACAGTTGAGTTTGAGCCTAAAGAAGCAAAAACGTGGGGATAGTCATCATTCGGTTTCACCTATTCCTGGTGAAAACTCGAGTAAAGTTTTGCTAGTATTATTTATAAAAGCGTAGCATAAACTGATAAAAAGAACGGCTGTAGTGTGGTTCTTGGTAATTGTTACTATTAAACACTGGTGGTTATACATATTTATATTTAGAAGTGTTTTTTGTTTCTTAATTTTATAATGAGATAAGATTTACATGTAATGCTGTTCTTTGGAGGGGAAAGTTTCAACTTATTTCTTATATTTATTGATTTTATGTGTGAGTATGTTTGGTTCGAGTTGTATTTTATTGCTATGGTTCGAGTTGTATTTTATTGCTAACAAGACTAGTGCATCTGAGATGAAAGGATTTGAACAGTTACAAGTTGACTATGCAAACAATAGTATTGCTTGATATACATAAGAATGCAAGAATATAGTAGGTACTCCTCAAACTAGCTTTTTATAAAAGAATATAGTATGTTTAAACAAAATCACTAGTTTTTGTATTAAGTTTCTAACCAAAGTGCAAAACCAGTATCATAGCCACATACGACACTACACATCATTGTCTAAAAGGACCATATGTAGATGCATATATCACAGCCACATAATACTCTAGATAAGAGTCGTTTGCTAAGGACATTGACTCGTGAAGTAAAATACATTTCATATTAGTCTATCACCTTTTGTATACATTCTATCTTCTAGTCTTTGCATGACAAGGATGGATGTCACTTATTGTTGACCTGGACTTTTCATAATACTAGTAATAAATTAATTAGAGGCTATTTTCCTATAGATACTAATGTTAAACTTTTGATTTACAATTCGAAATGCCCTTCTTATAGATACTATTATGGATTAATGTTCTCTACTTTTAAACAACAAACTTATTACTCCCTTGCTATCGTACTAACCTTTTTTTCTCTCTCTCTCTCGCAGATTAATTGTTACGAGTACTCTATTAGTGACTCATAACATGCAAATGGTTAATTGTTAACGTTGATTGCATAAATAAAAAACGATTGATATGATATATGTAATAAATTGCATAGACACATGAATAATCATGATTTTGAACCTTTAATTCATCATTTTATCTTGTGTGTTTGCTCCATAGCTAAATTCACAACTTGATAATTAGTGACCCATAACAGTCAAAAGGGTTTTTTTGGCGGTTGAAAAATATTGAATGGATTTATTGACAAATTTTATTTTTTAATGGTTTTTGTGACATTTGCCCATTCTTTTATATTGTTGAATTATATATAATTATACATAAATAATTTATTTTATTTATTTTATTTATTTATTATTATTTTTTTTTATGTCTTGATAAATATTTTTGTCACAGTATCATCTAAAGAATTGTGTTGGCATATTAGCAATGGGCAATAAAGTTTATAATTTGGTTGAACCTACTAGAGATCTTTGAAAAATCACGTCTAGCACTTATGGTTAGCTTCTTTATTAATTATGGCCATATATATTAAGAATCTTTGTATGATGTATGTATAATTATCAAGTTTATTTGTTGCTCAGGTGCACGAATAGACAGTGATAGTATGCGCATATTAGATGCACTCAAGAGTGCGGGTGAGTTTCTAAAAGAAAATCCTTTTATTTAAGTTGTAAGGCTCAACAAGTTATAAGGCTCAATAAGCCAAACCAATTGAAACGAGCTTTTAAAAATGAGTAAGGCTTATAGTCAGTCAACATTACTTAAATAACATATTAACACGCAAAAGATTGAAATATATGTGAATTTAATTTGATGTATGGTGATATGATTTTATAATAATAAGCTTCAACACCAATTAATTCGCCAAACAGCTTTACAAAAATATAAACTTCAACTTTCAAATTATAATATAAGCTACAGTTATAACTCCGGCCTTAGCTCCTCCTTAAACTCATTTCGCCAAACATACTCATAGCTACATACGACCCTACACATCATTGACTAAAAGGACCATATATAGTCTAAATAAGAGTAAGGAGTAAGGAGTAAGGACATTGACTACTAAAGTAGAATGCCCTTCATATTAGTCTATCAATTTTGTATACATTCTATCTTTCTAGTCTTTGCATAACAACTATGGATAAAAGGACCTTATATATATGCATTATATGACCGCCTAATACTCTAGATAAGAGTAAGGAGTAACGACATTGACTACTGAAGTAAAATGCACTTCATATTAGTCTATCAATTTTTGTATACATTCTATCTTTCTAGTCTTTGCAAAACAACGATGGATAAAAGGACCTTACATATATGCATATTACGACCACATAATACTCTAGATAAGAGTAAATGGAAGTAAAATGCACTTCATATTAGTCTATCACTTTTTGTATACATTCTATCTTTCTAGTCTTTACATAACAACGACGGATAAAAGGACCTTATGTATATGCATATTACGATCACATAATACTCTAGATAAGATTAAGGAGTAAGGACATTGAATATGGAAGTAAAATGCACTTCATATTAGTCTATCACTTTTTGTATACGTTCTATCTTTCTAGTCTTTGCATAACAACGATGGATGTGAGTTATTGTTGACCTTGACTATTCATAATAATAGATAAATGAGAGGCTATTTTTCCTATATTGATGGTAAACTTTCAATACAATTCGTAATGCCCTTCTTATAGTTACAATTATGGATTAATGGTCTCAAGTTTGAAATAACAAACGTGATTTGCACAAACTTAGTTTTGATTTTTCATGACCAAATTTCCAGTTTTTTCTTTCAAAAAACATACTAATCCCATTTGAAAATCTATTTACAGATTTGCATCAAACAGAACTAAAAATAAAAAATAAAAAAAATAATAAAAATAAAAAAATAGAGAGAATTATCTGATTATGTACTTGTTATACTTCTAAAAGAATTTTAACATCAAATAAGACGAGCTCTTTTAAGCCTTTTTTTCTACTTTCGCGCCAGGATCTGTACGAAGCACATAGTTTCACAGTTGATCACACATTCTGGATCATTTTGATCAATGCTTTTACCGGAACTGATTTGAAAACAAAAATAGAAAAGTATTCTCCAAATGGGACATTAATTTCTCAAGTAAAACAATCTTTGTGGAATAATATGACACCACCTAAAATTTAATTTCTAAGAATTGGAAAATAATTTATGAGAAAAGGGTAGCTCAAGTATAAATAGAGACATACGAACCTTCACTTTATAGAAAAAAACATGCAAAAGCAAGCAATGGCTTCTTCAAACTTCTTACTTTTATCTCTAGCTCTATTACTCATTGCTCTCTCATTTGTACCAAACTTTACTTCTGCTTCTTTGGAGGAAGCAAATGCTCTTCTAAAATGGAAAGCAAGCCTTAAAATCCCAAACAACTCCCAAATTGTATCTTCTTGGACACCCCTTCCAACGAATACTAGTGCACTCGCCTCGTGCGCTTCTTGGTTTGGAATTGCTTGCAACGTTGATGGGAACATTAACATGTTGAACCTCTCGATGTCTGAGCTAAAAGGTACGCTTCACCAGTTCCCGTTCTCCATTCTAGGCAGTCTTACCTATTTTGATCTTAGTTTAAATAGCTTCTTTGGTCCCATCCCACCAGAAATCGGACTCCTGTCCAAACTTGTCTATCTTCATTTTTCAAACAATCAGTTTTCTGGTGTAATTCCACCTACCATTGGTAAACTAAGCCAGTTAACCGTCTTGCAACTTTTCCTAAACAATTTAACTGGTTCAATCCCACAAGAATTAGGGAATTTGAACTCTCTCACTGAATTAGCTTTGAGTTATAATCAGCTCAATGGTTCAATTCCTTCATCGTTGGGTGATTTGAAGTCTGTGAATCTCCTTTATTTGGGGCAAAATCAACTATCTGGACCCATTCCAATTGAATTAGGGAATTTGAAGTCTCTCACTAACTTATCTTTGAGCGAAAATCAACTCAATGGTTCAATTCCTTCATCGTTAAAAAACCTGAGAAGACTTCAGAGTCTGCATCTCGGTGTGAACAATTTATCCGGTCCTATACCACAAGGAATAGGAAGTCTACAATTGTTTGGGCTACATCTGGATGCAAATCAGTTGTCTGGCCAATTGCCTGATGATTTGTGCCAAGGGGGAAAGCTTCGATATTTAACTGTACATCAAAATCAACTCTCTGGTCCTATTCCAAGAGGGCTATGGAATTGCTCAACCTTAATAAGAGCAAGGTTTGAATTTAATCAATTTCGTGGAGATATAACGAATAGTTTTGGTGTCTACCCAAGCTTATATTCCTTTGATGTCAGTCATAATAAATTTCATGGGCAACTATCTCAAAACTGGGGTAAATGCAAAAAACTGACTAGATTAATAATGGGATATAACAACATCAGTGGTAGCATACCACCGGAGTTTGGGAATTCAATTCAAGTGCTTGATCTTTCTTCCAATCATTTGGTTAATCAAATTCCAAAGGAGTTGGGGGAGATGAAAGGTTTGTTAAATCTAAACTTGAGTGATAACAACCTTTCAGGTGTTATACCTCAAGAGCTTGGATTACTGCATGGCCTACTTACTCTTGACCTTTCCAAAAATAGGTTAAACGGGTCATTACAAAGATATATTGGTGATTGGGTACAAATCAATCACATATATCTTAGTAATAACAATCTCAGCGGAAAGATCCCATCAGAGATCGGTAAATTAAGTCAACTCAATGTTCTTGATTTATCTTGGAATTCACTCACAAAAGAGATACCATCAGAAATTGGAAGTTTAAAAAGTCTGGTGATGATGAATCTTTCTCACAATAAGCTATCTGGCTCTATTCCTAATGGTTTCAGTAACTTGCCAAGAGGGATTGACATAGACCTGTCTTACAATGAGCTCACAGGTCTGGTTCCCCCTTATGCTGTCTTTCTAAATGTGTCTGGAGAAGCATTACAAGGAAATGATGGTCTGTGTGGAAATGTTACAGGTTTGAAACTTTGTGAAAGTCAAACTAATCATTTTCTTCATAAGTTCATCCTTGTAAATGTTGTCCCACTTTTGGCGGCTCTTTTAGTTGGTTTATTCATGTGTGGACTCATTGCTTATCGACATAGAAAGAGAACTTCTCCACAGAACCAATCAGGCGAAGAAGGTGGCAAATTTTTCGCAATAACAAGTTTTGATGGACAGGCGATGTATGATGAAATCATCAAGGCAACAAATGATTTTGATGATGCATATTGTATTGGAATGGGAGGATATGGTACTGTGTATTACGCTGAGTTACAACCCAACAATATAGTAGCTGTCAAGAAACTTCATTCGTCATCTGAGAATGACGATCAAGGCTTCTTAAATGAGGTACGAGCATTAACAAACATAAGGCACAGAAACATAGTTAAACTCTATGGATATTGCTTCCATGCTCGTCAATCATTTTTGATTTACGAATATCTTGAGAAGGGAAGTCTAAAATCGCTTTTAAGTAGCGATATCACAGCAAAGGAATTGGATTGGCTGAAAAGGGTAAGAATTGTTAGGGCTGTAGCGAATGGTTTGGCTTATATGCACCATGATTGCACACCACCAATAATTCATAGAGACATTTCTACAGCTAATATCCTTCTCGATTCTGATTATGAGGCACATATCTCGGATTTTGGAACAGCAAAGCTTCTAAAGTTGGATTCATCCAATTGGTCTGCGGTTGTAGGCACCTATGGCTATGTTGCGCCAGGTAACAACCAATATTTTAAAGTTATGTATACGTACTTATTCTCAAGTTTTAGATTGGTCTATGTTACATTTATTCATGATCTGATATAACATTTTTTTTTTCTAATTTATGTAGAGCTTGCTTATACGATGGTGGCGATAGAGAAATGCGATGTGTATAGTTTTGGAGTTGTTGCACTAGAAGTGATTATGGGAAAGCATCCTGGAGAACTTATATCATCTCTACAAACATTGTCTACAGATGATCTATTGCTAGCCAATGTAGGAGATAGACGGATTCCGCCACCATATTCTCTAGTTGAGAAACTAGCTCATTCAATTTTGAATGTCTCACGGGCATGTTTGAACTACAACCCACAGGAAAGGCCAACAATGAGCCAAGTCAAGGATTTATTGTCAGTGGATGATCCAGTTTGGATGAAGATGCATGTATCGGTAACTTAATGCTAGCTTGATCGATTTTGTATGATGTCTAGTCATAAGTCATAAAGTTTAAGAAACTTTTTATGTTTTTTTTGTTGTAAACTTAATGCTAGCTTGATTGATTTTGTACGATGTCTAGTCAGAAAATAATTTATATCAATGGAGATTGCTACCTTTCTAGACTAATATAGTTACGTGTATTATGGATCTTTTTGGCAATTTCTTTAAATTATTCCAGTTTTGCAATTAAAAAATTACCAATATGGGAAATTTGTATATCAGTTAGAATTTATTGTTACTCATATCAAGAAATTAAGTAAGCAGTGAGTGCACACTAAATGTATTCAAAGATGTCAAATCACCCGACAATGGAAGTCTGTTAATTTGTCAATCTTAACCAGAAATCACTTAAGAAATGAAGTTTAGATCCGTAAAACAACTAGGAATTCAAGATATTAAGAATTGAACTTGAAATTGGATTACAATTGGATAATTTGTTACAATTGAACGTTTAGGGAGTTACAGAGAGAAAGAAAAGTGTTTACAATTTGATAAGCAAGGAGGTATTTAAAGGGAAATGAGAGGAAGGAGGATTTGGCGGGAAAATCAGTTTTGTACTCATCTTGCTGTTCTGTTGACTTTTTCATCGATATTACTTTGACACATATCAATCCATCCCGCTTAAAATGATGCTTGTCCTCAAGCATCTAAGCATTCAAATCAACTTGAGGCAACCTTTCTTAGGACCTTTAACACATTATGTTGTAGTAAGCCAAACACCGTACCCCAAAAAACAATAACCTTTTTCCTTAAGCCAAACACCCTTTTCACCCTTTCTGAATACCCATTTTATTGAGACAATGAGTTTTGGAAGGAAAATTTATTATTTCTCATTAAAATGAAATGAACAATACAAAGTCCTATTTATAGGACAAAAGTCAAAATACAGAAAGTCAACTATGCTAATTCTACATGTACAGTACAACTACTGCTAATACATCAATACAGCCATTATCCTACTTATATACATAGCTAAACTGCACAATTACACATAGTGCTTGAGCCTTTTGATGAAGCTTGAGCTTATTTGGCTTGATAAGCTTTGACTGAGCAATATTGTGGACTTGAACTGTGGCATCACTTGGCTTGTCAGCTGAGCTTCCATCTTTTGTTCCTTTACATTTCATAACCCAACTACACGATCCATGTATAAAATCTAACAGCTGAAGTCCTTCCCGATTGTGAAGGATTGAAGTCACTGCACCCACTCTTCAAACAACTCTGTTGCGAATCCCTCTGCCTTCGACCAACTTATTAGGTGATCCGATGCCAAAAACTTGATAAGCTGAGTCAAAATGCAGAGACTAATATGTTTCGCAGCATCATACTTTCCTATCTGAGATAAAGTGGGCCACACTTCCACCTGTAATGGGCAACACTCCACAGCTCTCTGAAGCAAAAGCTTTGCATCTTCTTCATTAGCAAATTCCACAACTGCTTCCTATAGCCTTAAAGAATCAGGTATATGTTCAAGACCTTTTCTTAGTACTTCGCTTTTAATCACATCTCCATGTTCCAATGTTCCAACCAACAGTAAAGGAGTGAACAACCTTGGAAGAAAATGATCTTCTGCAAATATGACAGTTGCATCAAGGTTCTATCCAACAACAGCCGCTGCAACTTTCATGCCAATAAAACCACCAACAACCGCAACTACTTTTTGTGCTTTTGCCAATAATGATACTAATGAAACAACATCAGCAATATCGAGTACGTGATGATCACCAGGTAAAGTATCACCAATTTTCTCACAAAATCTAGATGCAGTACCCTGTGGCAATAATAAGGGATCCAAATTTCAGTGAATTTGTTGTCAATGCTTGCTTCTCTGCACCGATTCAAGTCACCGGATCTTCATACAGCATCTCTATCCCTTTCTCTTTGCACCAATCAGGAGTTTGCCTCTCATCTCTTTTGTGAGAGTCGGGTGCTCATATGGAGCAAATGCCTCCTTAGAAATGATACACAGAATCCCATTAGCCACCCATTTTTTCAACAAAAGTCCTAGTTACGTATCCACCTCCAACTATCACAAACCTTTTCTTTTTCCTCTTTGGTCATTTCCATATGTCGAACTCCCACTTTCCATACTTCAATTTGCATTGTGTGCCTCCTGATTTCTTCCTCTTAGGCCATTTCCATAACTCAAACTCCAAACGACTAAAATTATCTCCATGAATAACTATAACAGAAGCCTTCACCGTATCAATCACTGTTGTCGTTACCACTAAAGAAACACCACTAAAATCATTTTCCATACCATCATTATCAGTCGAATTAGAACTAATACCATGTTCCATATCACACAATTCAATTCGATCCCGATCACAGTTTTCGACCAAACAAACGCCTTTTTTCTCCTACTTCACATTCAGTTCATCACTTTGATCCCAGTCACTCAAATCATCTTTTACACTAACCTCAATCAACTCATTAACAGTAGCATTTGGTTTTTGAATATCCATTAAAACATTAAAGTCAAAAGTATCAGAATTCGATGCTGACGATACACCTAACAAACTCTCCGTTTTTGGTTTCGGAACTTTTAAAAATCTTTACCAACGAACCTTCCAATTTATCCAAAAGACATGAATTAAAGCTTGAATCTTTAACACCATTACTAATTGATTCTTTAACAGTTTTGGAACCAAATAACTCACACCCTTTCTATTATTCTTCTATTTAATCTCATCATCATCATCAACCTTACTCGAATCTTTAAACTCAATTTGTTGCACTTTATAACATTATTTAGAAACTTCATCAGCAACCATATTACCAATGTTGTTGTTTTCAACCATATCACTTGCTTCTTTAACATCTTGTTTGAAAATTTTCTTTATTGGCATTTCATCAAACCTCTTATGTGCACCCGTATGATAACAAAATACATATTCTTTTCAACCAAGTTGGGGTGGTTATCGAGAAGAGTGGTTAACACTAGAAGACGATAATTGTTAAAATGAAAACTAAAGAGTAAATTACACAATGGTCACTGTAGTTTGCGTTGCCTTACATGTTTGGTCCTTTAACATTTTTTGTGCCTATAATTGTTATTTCACTTTTCTCTTTCTATCTTTTTTTGACCCACCTTTTCTCTTTGTACCATTTTTTCCTCACATCTTGACCCACCTTTCTTTATCTTATATAGGGAAAATAGAATGGTTCTGAAAAATTTCACGTTTATTTTTTTTTTTTTATTTATTTTTTTTTTAATAAACATCTTCATTATTCACCTATATAATACTATACAAATAGGAAGAATGAGATTTTTCGGCCTTTTATAAGGTCTTACATTTAAAAAAAAATAAGAACGTGCGACGCGGAATTCCAGATTTATTTATTGTGTGACTTCATAAAAATGTTAATAAGTGTCAATGTGGGTACGATGATGTTTTTTTTTGCCATCTGGTGTGACCTTTCATTGCGAAGTTGTCTTTTTCGTTTTTTTTTGTTTTTATTTTTTTATTTTTTATTTTTTTTTATTATTTTTTTTTTGTCTTTTTCGAAAAGACAAAAAAATATGAATTTTTTAATTTTTTTTCTTTAGATTTTTTGAGAATTTTTGTCTTTTTCGAAAAAGACAAAATATTACATCAGTTGCACAAAAAACATTTACCTACCTTAAATGGACACTTGTTAAAATTATAATGGAGTTGGCAGTTGCATGATCACATAAGTCTGAATTTTGAATAAATGAAGTTATGGTTTATTAGATGGAAATTGAACCTTTTTTTGCTTGTGTAAATTAGGAAATGGCCCTAAAGTATGATTTTGGACAAGTTACATTAACAAGAAAATAAAAAGCAAAAGTAGGCGATCCAAAAAAGTGCACGAATCTTGATGTCTCTAACCATTCATAGGTATCTAATTTCTCCTTTTTTTGTTGTGCTTAGTGAAAACGATACAGGTCGATTGGGTTTAGTAACGGGTCAAAATGGTTAACTTCTTTGCACGGGTCCAATTGGTTTGCCAGAAACACCTTTGGTGCAAAATTTCATTAAATCTTATTATAAATAATCGGTGTGACACGTATGATAATAAAATACATATTATTATCAACCAATGTTGTTGAATAAATTGTACACTATGTGAAATCTTCAACCCCTTTGGACCCATTTTCTTTAGCTAACTTTTTTTTTTTTATTTTGCTTGTTTGACCCGTTAGAGATTAAACATATCCTACATTGACTCATTCATACATAAATGGGACAAAATTTCCATGGCTATAAAACTATATGTGAATGTATTTTAAGATAAACTATAGATGGCAACGAAGACCCTTGTTTTGTACAAGTGAAACTTGTGAACACTTGTTTTGTATTAGTGATTAAAAATTTGCTATCACTCTCTAGGGAATTTCTTTTGTTATATTATTTCATCTCAGGTCTATGCCATATTTTTTAACAAATGAACATATTTAAAAATTGCTAAATAATTAATTTTGTTTTTTAAAAGTGTGCGGTAAGTATGATAATATGTACAGCTAATAGTAAGTTAGCTGCAATGAAATTTTAGTGTGTAAGAAAAGATGTTAAATGTTAAATTAACCTGAGAAAAAGTTTGTAAAGAATGCTCAATTGAAAAGTGAAACTTGTGATTCTCGGTTCCTGAAAAATACAAAAACAACAAGTAAATATTTCAAGAAAGATTTACACGAGTAAATCACCGAAATCTGTTTTAGAATTGTCATCTAATTAAGCTATCATGACTTGAATATGAAATGTCAATTGCCAATGTCATAAATAGATATACAGTTCTTGCTTTTTTCCAGCCATAACATAAATTCAAAAACTTGCTTTTGCCGATACATCTTTACTGAATATGTTCAATCAAACTTGAAATTTGTATGTATTTTTTTTTTCTTTGCATATGTTATTGGTAGGTTGTTGAAACAAATGGTTTAAAGAACACAGTTTCATACTTAATTACATATCTGGGCTTTTGTATTGTATTACATTTACAGTTGTGTATATTCGCTGTTTTTCTTTTCGATCATTAAACAGGGTATCAAGCTACTGGAATTTCCTATGTAGATTGAGCATACATATAAAGATACTACGGTAAGCCGGTTGTATTTTGTGTCAAATAGTGTATCAATTACCATATGGATTTCAAAGGGATGGCATGCTCCATATTTGTGCACTTCTTTTAGACTTTTTTGGCACAACGTATCAATAGTGATTTTTGAAATTTATTTTAGAAAACATTAAAAGTTTTATGCTCCAATTAGAAGAAAGCACTCATATACCATATTTTCAATAAAGTTTGGGTTAAGTGCGTAGGTATGGGGAGGTCGTCGTTGATTAGCAATTAAAAAAAAAAATATCCTTATTATTCACGGTGTAAAATATTATGCTCCAACTAGAAGAAAGTACTTTGGAAGGAAAACATGACACCACCTAAAATTTAATTTCTGAGAATTGGAAATTAATTTATGAGAAAAGGGTAGCTCAAGTATAAATATAGACATACGAGCCTTTACTTCATAGAAAAAACATGCAAAAGCAAGTAATGGCTTCTTCAAACTTCTTACTTTTATCTCTAGCTCTACTACTCATTGCTCTCTCATTTGTACCAAACTTTACTTCTGCTTCTTTGGAGGAAGCAAATGCTCTTCAAAAATGGAAAGCAAGCCTTAAAATCCCAAACAACTCCCAAATTGTATCATCTTGGACGTCCCTTCCAACGAATACTAGTGCTCCCGCTTCATGCCATTCTTGGTTTGGAATTGCTTGCAATGCTGATAGGAACATAAACATGTTGAATCTCTCGACGTCTGAGTTAAAAGGTACACTTCACCAGTTCCCGTTCTCTATTCTAGGCCATCTTGCCTATTTTGAGCTTAGTGTAAACAGCTTCTTTGGTCCCATCCCACTAGAAATCGGACTCCTGTCCAAACTTGTCTATCTTAATTTTTCAAACAATCAGTTTTCTGGTGTAATTCCACCTACCATTGGTAAACTAAGCCAGTTAACCATTTTGCATCTTTACAGAAACAATTTAACTGGTTCAATCCCACTAGAAATAAAGAATATTGTCTCACTTGAGAAGCTAAGCCTCCATAACAACAATATTTCTGGCTCAATTCCTTCATGGTTGGGTGATTTGACGTCTTTGAATATCCTTTATCTGTACACAAATCAACTCTCCGGACACATTCCAATTGAATTAGGGAATATGAAGTCTCTAACTGAATTAGATTTGAGCGAAAATCAACTCAATGGTTCAATTCCTTCATCGTTGGGTGATTTGAAGTCTTTGAATCTCCTTTTTCTCTACACAAATCGACTATCAGGACCCATTCCAATTGAATTAGGGAATTTGAACTCTCTCACTGTATTACATTTGAGCGAAAATCAACTCAATGGTTCAATTCCTTCATCATTGGGTGACTTGACGTCTTTGAAACTCCTTTATTTGTGGCAAAATCAACTCTCTGGACCCATTCCAATTGAATTAGGGAATTTGAAGTCACTCACTGAATTACAATTGAGCGAAAATCAACTCAATGGTTCAATTCCTTCATCATTGGGTGACTTGACGTCTTTGAAACTCCTTTATTTGTGGCAAAATCAACTCTCTGGACCCATTCCAATTGAATTAGGGAATTTGAAGTCTCTCACTGGATTAGCTTTGTACGAAAATCAACTCTCTGGTTCAATCCCTTCATCGTTGGGTGATTTGAAGTCTTTGAATCTCCTTTATCTGTACAAAAATCAACTCTCTGGACCCATTCCAATTGAATTAGGGAATATGAAGTCTCTAACTGATTTAGAATTAAGCAATAATCAACTCAATGGTTCAATTCCTTCATCGTTAAAAAACCTGAGAAGCATTCAAATTCTGAATCTCAGTGTGAACAAGTTATCTGGTACGATACCACAAGGAATCGGAAGTCTAAAATTGTTTATGCTACAGCTGGACACAAATCAGTTGTCTGGCCAATTGCCTGATGATTTGTGCCAAGGGGGAAAGGTTCAAAATTTATCTGTAAGTCATAATCAATTCTCTGGTCCTATACCAAGAGGGCTATGGAATTGCCCCAACTTAATAAGAGCAAAGTTTCAATTTAATCAATTTCGTGGAGATATATCGAAAAGTTTTGGTGTCTACCCAAGCTTAAATTACATTGATGTCAGTCATAATAATTTTCATGGGCAACTATCTCATAACTGGGGTAAATGCAAAAAATTGACTACATTAATGATGGGATATAACAACATCAGCGGTAGCATACCACCGGAGTTTGGAAATTCAATTCAAGTGCTTGATCTTTCTTCTAATCATTTGGTTGGTCAGATTCCAAAGGAGTTTGGGGAGATGAAAAGCTTGTTAAATTTAAACTTGAGCGATAACAACCTTTCAGGTGTTATACCTCAAGAGCTTGGATCACTGCATGACCTCCTTAGTCTTGACCTATCAAAAAATAGGTTAAATGGGTCATTACAAAGATATATAGGTGATTGGGTACAAATCACTCGCATATATCTAAGTAATAACAAGCTCAGCGGAAAGATCCCATCAGAGATCGGTAAATTAAGTCAACTCAATGTTCTTGATTTATCTTGGAATGCACTCACAAAAGAGATACCATCTGAAATTGGAAGTTTGGAAAGTCTGGTAATGATGAATCTTTCTCACAATAAGCTATATGGTTCTATTCCTAATGGTTTCATTAACTTGCCAAGAAGGATTGATATCGACTTGTCTTACAATGAGCTCACAGGTCCGGTTCTCCCATATGCTGTCTTTCTAAATGTGTCTGGAGAAACATTACAAGGAAATGATGGTCTGTGTGGAAATGTTACAGGTTTGAAACTTTGTGAAAGTCAAAATAATCATTTTCATCATAAGCTCATCCTTGTAACTGTGATCCCACTTTTTGCGGCTCTTTTACTTGGTGTATTCATGTGTGGCCTCATTTCTTATCAATGTAGAAAGAGAACTTCTCCCCATAAACCATCAGGCGAAGAAGGCAGCAATTTTTTCTCAATAACAAGTTTTGATGGACATGAGATGTATGATGAAATCATCAAGGCAACAAATGATTTTGATGATGCATATTGTATTGGGATGGGAGGATACGGTACTGTGTATAAAGCTGTGTTACAACCCAACAATTCAGTAGCGGTCAAGAAACTTCATTCATCATCTGAGAATGACGATCATATAGGCTTCCTAAATGAGGTACGAGCATTAACAAATATAAGGCACAGAAACATTGTTAAACTCTATGGATATTGCTTCCATGCTCGTCACTCATTTTTGATTTACGAATATCTTGAGAAGGGAAGTCTAAAATCGCTCTTAAGTAGCGATATCACAGCAAAGGAAATGGATTGGCTGAAAAGGGTAAGAATTGTTAGGGCTGTAGCGAATGGTTTGGCTTATATGCACCATGATTGCACACCACCAATAATTCATAGAGACATTTCTGGAGCTAATATCCTTCTGAATTCTGATTATGAGGCACATATCTCGGATTTTGGAACAGCAAAGCTTCTAAAGCTGGATTCATCCAATTGGACTGCGGTTGTAGGCACCTATGGCTATATTGCGCCAGGTAACTGCCATATATTTCAGATTTATCTATGTTACATATATTCTCATATTTCCTTCCATGTAGAGCTTGCTTATACGATGGTGGCGACAGAGAAATGCGATGTGTATAGTTTTGGAGTTGTTGCACTAGAAGTGATTATGGGAAAGCATCCTGGAGAACTTATATCATGTCTACCAACAATGTCGACTGCTGATCTATTGCTGGCCAATGTAGGAGATAGACGGATTCCGCGACCATCACCTCTAGTTGAGAAACTAGCTCATATAATTTTGAATGTCACACGGGCATGTTTGAACGAGAACCCACAGGAAAGGCCAACAATGCGCCAAGTCAAAGATTTATTGTCAGTGGATGATTGGCTTTGGATGAAGATGCGTGTATCAGTAACTTGATGCTAGCTTGATCGATATGATTTCGTATGATGTCTAGTAATAAGTCATTAAGTTTAAGAAACTTTTTATGTTTTTTTGTTGTCCTGAATTATGTTGTAGATTGTTATAAATAAGAAAATAATTTATATCAATGAAGATTACTACCTTTCTAGACTAATATAGTTACGTGTATTATGGATCTTTTTGGTTATTTCTTTAAATTATTCCAGTTTTACAATTAAAATTTACCAATGAGAAATTTGTATATCATTTAGAATTTATTCTTTCCCATATCAAGAAATATAGTTGACAGTGACTGCACACAAATAGCATAGACTGGAAGTCTGTTAATTTGTCAAAAAAAAAAAAAACATATACTGGAGAGGAAAGTTAGCTAAAGGAAATTTGCCAAAAAAGAAGACCGTGGAAGAAGGCTTGTATGAACATCAAAAGCAGAAGGTAAATGGCAGGAAACTGGAATGCTGGCTATAACTTCACACTACGAGACATACAATTGGATGATTTAGTTGAAGTTGCCGATCCAAAAACGTACGAGTGTTGGTGTCTCTAACTATTTATAGGGTATCTAATTTCTCCTTGATGTGCTTAGTGAAAACGATAGAGGTGGCAACATGGGCAGGTTGATCGGGTTTAGTAACGGGTCAAAACGGTTAAATTCTTTTTACGGGTCCAATTGGTTTACCAGAAACACCTTTGGTCAAAAATTTCATTAAATCTTATTAGAAATAATCAGTGTGACACATATGATAACAAAAAAAAAAAAAAAAAAAAAAAAAAAAAATATGATAACAAAATACATATTCCTATATTGAATAACTTGTACACTATGTGAAAGCTTCAAACCTTTTTGACCCGTTTCCTTTAGCTAACCCTTTTTCTTTCTTTTTTTTTTTTTTTTTTTTTTTTTTTTTTTTTTTTTTTTTTTTTACTCGTTTGACCCATCAGAGATGAAATATATCCACATTGACACATGCATACCTAAATGGGTCAGAATTTCTACAAAGATTACATATAAATAGGATAAAAATAAGCAGTTAACAAATAAGCATAACTACCTTATGTGACCCACTACTTTTCTACTCTAGGAAATGAAATCATGCATGCATGGGACCATACTAAACTAAAAACATGGTATAAACTTGCTGATTAATTTCTCCAACACTAGTAATGGTCATATGACCACTTCTTCAGGAATAAAAGAAATGGTAGTAGTTCGCGCGGTTCTGTCTTTTGGAGACCCGGAACGTATCACACACTTATACAAAACTGAAAAATAAAATCCAACCTATGAAGTGATCTAGAAAAGCTTGTTACACATTCACCATGATTGAGCATTCAAACGCATACACAAAAACATAAATATCTGAATACTTTTCAAACAAACATAGAAGAAGATTGATCTGATACATATATACTAAATCGCAGGGGCACATGATTGTGCTTAAACAAACACTATCTAAACCATAGAATTGGTTTTGTCTTTATTTAAGAGGGCAATGTTTTATAGCCCGGGTTGAACCAGGAACATGGCTGTTGTTTGCTTGTTTATGAACCGGCGGTTCTTTTGTTGACCCGGGTCGATCCATTTTTCTAAATCCAGCTGGGTCATCCCTTTCGTTTTTTAAAGCTTGGGACCTGTAGTTTTGTTGGAAAGTATGGGTTTGGTATTGAATTTCTAATGTTTAAGAGCTGTTTGGAGCTTTTTAGGGGTGTTTTTAGAGCTGATTAAGGGTTGTTTGGACAGGTTTAAAAGGTTTTTGTAGCTGTAAAAATTGAATTTACATGTTTAGAAGCTGTCAGTTTTTGCTTAAAACCAGTTCCACACAATGGTTCAACTGGCGACTCGGCTGGGCCGATAAAAAAACCAGTGCACGGAAATACAAGAAAATTTACTCAAAGATTGATGCATTTATAGGCAACCCGAACATCTTGTATTTGCTGCTGCATTTGTATTTACAACTATACCAAGGAATACATTACCAATACAATGCAACACTTTTTCTGTACATCTCATTCAGCAATTTTCCTGCTAACCTGGCGGGTTGGGATGACCATGGTGAAGGTAAAGAAATAAATAACTCCACAAAATCAACGTGATCGTGACAATAACTTCAAAAAGTCTTCATAATCGCTCATACTTCCACTCGAAAATATCTTCATCTTTTCCTAAATCTGCAAACATCTCCTAGCCTCAACGGGCCTGAACTTGAGCTTATCCTATTATTCCTATACGAATGTACATCTATCCCATGACCCGAAAACCCACTCTTCACATCAAGTGGAGATTCATAGCTTGGATAGGTGGAATGTGACAGGCTTGTCCTGGGTCGGCCAGGGCCGTTGCCCGAGTTTGTACTAGCTCGTGGATCATATTCATGGAAATTAAATCATCTTGGCTATATGTCCTTCAGCCCAAGTCTCGTGTTTCTTCGCACTCGTTGCAGACCAATTTCAAGGCCTAAACCACTTCACCCATGAAGGGTCGGTGTGTCACTTAGGGCTGCTCACACATTCATGCTATTGCTGCTACTGTCAAATGGAACTTCAGGGGAGAGTGATGGACCAAAAGTAAGTGTAGACCTTCTGGTGCTTGAAGCAGGGGACAGGCCCACGCGACAAGGATTTCTTGGCCCAATGGCATTGACATGTCAACGGGTTTTCTTCGTGTTAGGAATTCCAGGAGTACCACTCTGTAGCTATATACGTCATTCTTTACAAGAAGATGACCTCTCATTGCATACACGGGAGCCACATACCTGAAATCAAATGAAAAAAAGTTTAAGAAAATTTGGACACGGCAAGTCCCGTAACGGGCCAAGACATGTAATCTGACCTGCAATATACTCATTTTACGGAGAAAGAAAAGAATACCTGAAAGTTCCCATGACAAGTATCGAAATATGTTGGTTTTCTTCATCTAAAGCGGAACGAGCCAGACCAAATTCAGAAACTTTAGGAGTAAAGTCATGTTCCAGCAGAATGTTTGCTAGACTTGAAGTCTCTGTGTATGACTCTTGGGCTTTAATCTTCATGCAAGTAAGCTAACCCCAATTATAAACCATCTTCACTAAAAAAAAAATAAAGAAAATAAATAAATAAATAAATTTAAGTCAAATATTTGACTTTTGAAAGTCAAACATTTCAATCTCTAAGCAACCGAGTTGTCACATTTATGTACCTTTTACAGCAACTTCAAGGGTCCCACTATAAACTTGGGTCCAGTTATGATTAATGATAAAAGTTACCGTGCGGTGGTTTAATTGAAAGATTGTTTTGGCGGTGATTGTGATGGTTACGAGTTGGCAGATGAGATTGAAGATTTTATATGATGATGAAACTAACCCTCTATTTTTATATCCTATCATTTACTTACTATACTAACTCTGTTTGTTACTTTCAGTCCCTAATTTTATTTACCCATTTTTTTTTTTTATTATTATTTTTTTAAACTTTACTTTTACTTTGCTCTATGGTGAAGTTACTACTATGAAAATGCTAGGTAGTAGTTTTCTTTTTTTGGTATTACAAAATTGTACTCTTTATGTTCTAAATACAACAGTATTAGACTGGAATGATAGTGTAGCTGACTCGGGCTCACTTCCTGTTGTTGATCCACCAACCCCTAATGATTTTGTGACGGATAGTAAAGTTGCAATAGAATGTAAGGGTACGTTTGTTATGGACCTTTTGATTTGAGGAATGGAATTATTTCTATAAAATTATTGTTTGGTAGCTCAAGTTCATTACAATCAATGATTCTAATCCTTAATATTCATTCCGCTTAAATTAGATGACTTTTGTGATTCTTTACTGACAATATTTGGACCCACATCCTCTTTCTGCACTTAGCACCACTCATTTTATCTATTTTCTTTTGTTTAATATTATTTAATTGCTCCCAAGAGTTAGAATTGTACAAACAATTTGACTACCGTACATATTTATTTTTAAAACAAAATAATATTTTATATTATAATTTATTTTCTCTATCCTTCTTTTCTTTCATTCAATACAAAATCCTAATCTTATTTCAAACCCATAAACAAAACAAACGGACCCAAAATAGCAACAGAGACACCGAGGGGCTTGATGTCCCTTCCGTTGTTTCCGTGACCATGGCTACAATTGCTGAACTAGTCGAACCGATGATCGGTGATGTTACAGCAAGCCGGTTTTGTGGGTATTTATAACCCAGATTGAACTGTTGGGTTTCAGCCGACCCGGGTCGAACCGGTTCACTGGAAACATCCGGTTCAAACTTTTTTCTTTGGTGAGCTGTGAGAGAGTGTGATTGGGGAGGGTCATGAGGATTGGTCAAAGTGAGTTTAATACTAGTATTAAGTTAAATATAATGTGGTTAGGTTAGATTTTAACTAAGGTTGTGAGTAAGTGGCACTAACTAGCGAATGAATATATTCGTTTACTAAGGGTGTGTTTGGTTAGCTTATGAATATCATTGACTGAAATTAAATTATTTGATAATCATGTATAAAAATTAGAAGTCAATGAATTATTATTTGTTATATTTGAAAAAGAAGAGAGATAGACTAAAAATAAGATATCTCACTTTATTCTTCAAATCCCCTCTATTTGTATTGGTTTTGATAAAAGCAAATATCTGAGTTTGACGTCCAAATATCAAGATTCAAAATTTAACCAAATATTTACTTTTTACTTTGAGTCTCTAAATCCAACACCTCCAAACAAACACATCCTAAATTAAGTGGTTTGGATTAGTCATTTAATTGGAAAAGAAATAACTATATGTAAAAAAAAAACTTCAGTCTGACTTTCGAGATCAAATGAACTGATCCTCCAAGTTGTTAAGTGGAATTATGTTTATTGGATTGACATTAATATTCTTGTTAGACTTAGAGCACAAGGTGCAGATGAAAACTTGCACCTCGCCGTCCGATGTGGCACTTCCAACGGCGAGCCGTTGCTCGCCGCCACACCGTTTGGGCCTCGCCGTTCTTCGCCGATGGCAATCTCGTCGTGGCCACGGCGAAGGTAATGTTCTGACAAATGGGCAGCTTTTGAATTGTAACGTTGTGTAACGTTTTGAAATAAAACGTTCGTCCCCTTTTTTTTTTTTTTTTTTTTTCTAACCCCTAAAACCATATACACTATCCCTATATATATTTACATATTTCACACATATTTCATTCCCAAAAAACCAAAACATTTCATTCTAAAAAACCTAACTCATTTCATTCCAAAGCAAAAACAATGAGTGAATCATCTTATTCGGAAGTTAGTGACTTTGAAGAGCTACATGAGCTAGAGCTGATTATACAAGAGTTCGAAAACGAGCAAGAGTTGCAAAATCAAGAAGCCGGTCCTTCAAATCGCCGTACATACATTGGGCGTGAACGTGATGTTGCCGAAGCACGTCTACTGGCCGACTATTTTGGTGATGTGCCAAAGTATACTGAAGATAATTTTCGACGTCGTTACCGTATGAGCCGTAAACTATTCTTAGAAATAGTCGAAGGTATTGAAACATATATTGACACTCATGATCCTCTTTCTGCTCATTTTGATTTCTTTAGACAACGACCCAATGCTGCGGGTGTAATGAGTTTTAGTGTGATTATGAAATGCGCATGTGCCCTACGCCAATTGGCGTACGGGGTAGCACCTGATTCATTAGATGAGTATTTACAAATAGGTGAACATTGTGCACGTGATTGTCTTGATTTTTTTACTATGTGCATAATCCATTTGTTTGGGAAGGAGTTTTTAAGAAAACCAACTGAGGACGACGTTCGTAACTTATACGACGCACATAGCCAGGTTCATAAGATTCCGGGAATGTTGGGAAGCATCGATTGTATGCACTGGGAATGGAAGAATTGCCCAAAAGAATGGCAAGGGCAATTTCACAGAGGTGATAAAAAATATCCAACTATAATGCTTGAAGCTGTTGCGTCTTATGATTTGTGGATTTGGCATGCGTTTTTTGGTGTGGCAGGTGCGAATAACGATCTGACCGTTTTATACAATTCTCCTTTATTCGACGACCTGATTGACGATATTGGCCCTCAAGTTCCGTTTGAAGTACACGGACGTACATTTAAAAATGGCTATTATCTAGCAGATGGAATTTACCCGCAGTGGGCATCGTTTGTCAAGTCCTTTACTGTTGCAAGCAACCCAAAACACGCCGCATGGAAAGCGAAACAAGAAAGTGCGCGAAAAGATATCGAAAGAGCTTTTGGTGTCCTACAAGGACGTTGGCATATTATTGCCCAACCGGCACGTGCATATACTGTGGGCAAGTTACGGAGAATCATGTACTCGTGCATCATAATGCATAACATGATTTTGAAAGATCAACATTTTCATATAGCCGACGCTGCCGAAATGTATATTCCGCCGACACCAAATATACAACAGTCATGGGTCGAACGTTGCGCAACGCAAAGAAGAAAAACCAAAGAACTACATGATAAACGCACACACTCAAGGCTTCAACTATGTCTCATCGAGCATGTTTGGCAACAACAACAATGGGAAGAATTTCAACGAAATAATAATAATTAGGTTCGGTTTTTAGTGTCGTATGTGTTGTATTTTTTTTCCCGTATCGTATTTTTTTCCGTACTGTAACTTTTTAATTTGATGAAATAAAATTAGTATATTTTTTTTTATTTTTTAGTATTTGTGAAATAATTTAATTTATTTAAAGAAATGAATAAAAAAATAAGTGTGTAAGATGTGGGGCCTGAATGGGGAAGTGGAGGTTTGTTGTTTGGTGAGGGGGGGTTTGTTGTTGTTAGTTGAAGTTGAGGTGTTTTGGTGATGTGGCATGGTGGGGCCCGAATGAGGAGGCAAATGCTTGTTGCTGCACCTTGTGCTCTTACTACTACTTGTATTTGTATTGGTTTAAATTCAAACTCAAGTGTTAGGTTAATGATTAGTATAAATATTGGTCTCATCTAAATACTATTATCAATCAATATATCACGTTTTTTACATTGCATCCAAACTTTAGGTGAATTTACCAACAAAATTTGCTATCCTCCGGTTATCGGCTACTTACCTGACTATTTGCTAAAAAAGTGAAAAAAAAACCCTTCAATTAAAAAAAAAAAAAAAAAAAAAAAAAAAGAAAAAAGAAAAAAGAAAAAAAAAATCATGTGAACCTATAATGCCATATATCATAGGAAACTTCAGCTCAAGAACTTCCTTAGAAACGATAAAGATTGCGTCTTTTCTGAGTATTTGTAAAGTACCATTCTATAAAGACAAGATAAAAAAAATATAATACAGCACGGACACATTTGTGAATCTAAATTGCAGTTTTTACACGTAATCATTGCAATTTTTATAGTTTCTGATATTAGTTTGAATTACAGGAATGACATTCTTCTCGTATATGGTGGAAGACAAGTCTCCAAATAGTCCTTCATGCGGGGAGTTCTTAGTACATGTCCATAGACAAATTCAAAACAAAATGGGTTGATGTTGTTTAACAAACACTACTACAGTTATGTTTATGGGTTTGTGGTTAGAATTTACATGGAAACACAGTTGGGTTCAAGCCTAAAGAAGCAAAGCTTGAATCTTACCAAAAACTTGGGGATGGTCATCAGTGGGTTTCACCTATTCGTGGTGAAACCCGAGTAAAGTTTTTCTAGTATTATATACTTATTTATATTTAGAAGAGTTTTTTGTTTCTTAATTTTATAATGAGATATAAGAGTTACATGTGATGCTGTTGTTTAGAGGGGCAAGTTTCATCTTATTTCCTATATTAAAACCTGTTTGGTTTGAAGGTATGGAAATGAAGGAATGTTTTCATTCCCAACATAGTTGTTCACTTGTTTGGTCTATGGGTTTAGTTTTTAAAAATGGGTATGAAACGCATAAAAATAAGTATTTTCTATACCCACCTATGATGGTGGGTTTAGAAACCCATTTCTATACCCATATTCATAACCATTCCCTTGGTTGTAAAAGGCGCGGCATGGCAATGCCAAGGCGCCGCTAAGGCGTGAGGCGTGACCTACACGTTGCGTAATAGACCAAGGCGTTAACTCTAGCAGTGAGGTGAAATGAGGCGGGAAAAGGCGCGGGGTTTTTTGATGTAACTACGACAACGTTTTTTTTTTTTTTTTTTTTTTTTTTTTTTTTTTTTAATGAAGAATATTACATGTAAGGATAATTTATTAACCTTATTCATTATGTACGATGCTTTCTGTATACTCGATATATATGAAATATGATAAAAATATAAAAATATTTTCGTATTTTGCATTTCAATAAAATGCGCTTAATGTAACGAACTTTTATTTTGTTCACTTGTTTACTGAGCAATTAGGAAGAATATTGTTCTATAATTTTAATGTTAATCAGAGTGACTTGAACACATATTTTTTGATGTGTAAAGTAACATAAATGTTGCGTTTTCAAGTTCGGTGATGCGTATGTATATTTTTCTAATTTTAGTGACTCAAATATTTTGTTTCATAACTTTAGTAACCCAAGTAAATAAAATGAAATTTCATTAACTTGGACGCATTTTTTTAGAAAGTTTAGTGACATTTTTCTCTATTAAGCCTTCTTGTATCTTATTAGCTTCTATGTTGGAAGCATATCGTGTTCTTTCCTTTCCTATAATAGTTGGGGTGTTTTTAATATAGCCTTGACTTTTCAAAAAAAAAGTATAAATTTGTCTATTCAAAAATTTTGCTCTTTTCCCAGTTCCCTCATTCACACCTTCAAGCATATTACAAACACATATCGTTTGCTAAAGATATTGACACCTTCATCCATTTACACCTTCAAGCATACTACTACGACATAGGACCCTACACATCATTAACTAAAAGGACCATGTATGCCTATTACAACCGTATATCATTTGCTAAAGATATTGACACCTGATGTAACTTATACTTAATGTTAGTCTATTATTTAATATTAGTGTTTGCATAACAACGACGGATGTTAGTTATTGTTGACCCGGTTTTTTCATAATAGTATATAAATTAGTGGCTATTTTCTCTATAGATAACTAACACGCTCGCATAGGGCTATGACATAAATCTTATAAAATGTGTTTTAACATATGTCATAATATATCTAAATTTTAATTATTTGTGCATAAAAAGTGTATATTATATTATTATCTAATTTTAATAATACAATTCATGAAGAATGTAAATTTATTTAGTGATAAGATTCATCTTGCTAATTATCAAAAAAAAAAAAATCGTAAGACCTTGCTAATTTGTTTTTAAAAAAATCGCAAGGATGACCTTACTAGTTTTCAACCTTGCAATCTTAAGAAAAAAAAAAGAAAAAAAAAATCTTACTAGTTTAATGGGTAGTTTGGGTTTTAGGATAAAAAATGGGTATTTGGTGAAATATGCCTACAAAATTAGTATTATTATTTTTTTTTTTCATTTTCCTATTGAAAAGTTGTTTTTCCTGATATCCTTATTTAAACTTTAAAGATGAATTACATACGTCGTTGCTTATCAATAATCTCGTGTATTTATTTTAATCTCATAGTAACCCACTGGGTCGTGCCTTTATTTAGATATTTATATCCATGTTTCTAATAGTTCTAGCCATATTTAATTATTAAACCCGTGTACGCGGGGTTAAACTTATAAAGATGGTTTATATGACTTTATTGAACGTGAATAAAAAATAAATATATACGGACATCACCTAATCTCATAAAGAGTAATAAACTTAGTCGTGTGTACATGTACAATCTCGTGTATTTATTTACATATCACAATAACTCATGTTTTTATTTTAAAATTTATAAACAATATTTTCAAATAACAACAACATATGTTGTTTTTAATAAAAATTATAAAGTCTATAGAGTACTTATTAATTTTAGAGTAAACTACACTGTTCGTACTTGTGGTTTATGTTGACCAAAACATATGCGTCGTTCGTCCTTAAATGCAAAACATTATCTACCCTTGGTCCTTCGCTCTAACGACGCATACTAACTCTCGTTATATGGCAACATGTGATGACCATGTGAGGGTTTTTGGTCTTTTCTCACAAGGACGGACGTTGTAACTTATTATAAAAACAAGAGTAAATTGCACCATTCATCCCTAAACCTGTACCCAAACCGCTAGCTGAGTCATTCAGAATATTTAAAGTCACCCAAGGTCCCTACTGTTCACGTTTTGCATCACCCAATGTCCTTTTGACCGTTATCCGTCTGTCAACATCCGTTAAGTCCCCAATGTGCCTTAGACATAAGGGCAACATGGTCTTTTCATTGCTTTTTTTTTTAATTATTTTGGTACAATTGGCGTTGACTGTCGTTGACTGGGATGAGCTGGCTGACATGGCAAAATTGAAAATAATTAAAATTCCCTTGGCAAGTTTACCATTGTTTCTTTTATTCTTTTATCCAATTGTTTGGGTTGAAAATAATTAAAGTTCAATTGGCAAGGCTCGAACTCGGATAACAACGTTTAACAAACCAACACGTTACCACTGGACCAAGGCTCCAATGGTGCTAACCATTGTTTCTCTTATTCTTTTTTCCAAATATATGTCTCGTCATCTTCATCTTCATCTTTTCAAAAAAAAAATACATACTTATATAATAAATACGCACATAGAAAATGAAGGAAAGCTTCTGATGATTGAGGGCCTAAGAATACAACTGAGACAATGAATTCGCAGCACTCGAAAATGTCGAATACATCATTCGATCCACTTCGTTTAAACTACTTGCAATCGATTTCCTCCTATATTAGAACAAAACCCTTACACAAGGGTAGGAATACCAGATGACCCATTAGCTAACATGTTTAACAGATTTAACATATATATAATGTATATCATTGATAAATACATCATGATTTGATATATCTAATTACAGTAGATCATACTTCAAGCTGATCAACTAAGTAATGCAACAAGTGAACAAACAATAAATGTAGGTTAGTTAATTATTTGGTTGGAACCTCGAACTAAAGTGAGGATATAAAGTGGGGTAGATCTGTAGCTGCTTTTTCTTTCTTTGTCGAGTCATTTATTTGACGAAATCAACAAAAAGTGAAACAAAAGGTTGAAATTTGTGTGTGTATTAATAAGTGGGTAAAAGTGGGTATTTATTTGAAAAGATGAAGATGACGAGATATATAATTGGATAAAAGAATAAAAAGAAACAATGGTTAACACCATTAGAGCGTTGGTCCAGTGGTAATGTGTTTGTTTTGTAAACGTTGTGATCTGAGTTTGAGCCTTGTCAATGAAAATTTAATTATTTTCAGCCCAAATAATTGAATAAAAGAATAAAAGAAACAATTGTTAATTACAACGGACGCTTAGTCCAGTGGTAAGGTGTTGGTTTTGTAAATGTAGTGACTCGAGTTCAAACCTTGCCAAGGGAATTTTAATTAGGGAATATGGCAAGTATGATGTCTTTTCCTGTCATTTTCCCTTTTAATTATTTTCAATTCTGCCACATCATGCGTCTACGTCAGCCAGCTCATCCCGTTAGTGACGGTCAACATCATGTAGGTCAGTCAACGCTAGTCGTACCAAAATAATTAAAAAAAAGTGATGAAAGACCATTTTGCCCTCATGTGCAAGGCACATGGAGGACTTAATGGATGTTGACTGAGAGATAGCGGTCAAAAGCACCTTGAGGATGACTTTAAATTTTCCAAATGACTCACCTAGTGGTTTGGGTACAAATTCAAGAATGAACGGTGTATTTTACTATAAAAACAAATAAATAAAACTAAGGAAAAATGATATTTCTTCTTACTATATGTGCCTACAAATTTTCTTACTTGCATGATTTTGACAAGGGTAAAAATCAATAAACTAAACTTAGAGTGAGAAATAATGCAAGACACATGTTGTATAATAAGAATAGTAGCAATATTATGTATGTGGACATAGCAATGCTTAAAACTAACTTTGTCAACTCTTTTCCACCACACATATATGTCTTTTCTCACTTTCTTATCCTCTCTCTACATGTTCTTCCCTTCTCTATCTCCATCATCTAATCACCTTTCCACCAAGCAAACCTATAAAAAAAACCCACCTCTCACCATTAATGTCTATGTCTATAATATTTATTCAAACAAAAAAATGGGAAGTTATGTAAATCATGAATTTTGAGAATTCAACAGTTGGCGGTGTCATTACAGGTGGTGCCGGTGGCAAATTTGGGCTGTGGGTATTTTTAGTAACAAATTGGTCATCATCATCAACATTTTAAACCCAAAATGGATTAAAAATAAACAATTACAACATCTTCTATCCACAAATCCACTCACCTTCTACACCACACGTACCCACCAGACTCCACGAAACAACCAAATGTAATATTAGTCAGTGTTTACCAAAATAATATGTGAATTTTGTGAAGCATATCGTATCGTATAGAATTTTCCAAGGAGATTCCATAAAATTAGTGTCATAGATTTAGAGGCCACTGTTTTTTAAATACCGAGTATGGTTCTTGTTAGACATTGACTTAAACTTTAAGGGTTGTTTGGTAACTTTGATAAATTGGGTGACTTGTCTTTCAAGTTTGATTCGAATTTGGAAACTTTGTTATGACGGTTAGATTACTCTATAAATAGAGATTGATATCATTTGTTTTGTTTGTACCTTTTGAATTTGTCGTTGATACCTTTTCAATTAGGGTTTGATACCTTTGAATTACAATTTGTCTTTATATTTGGTTTTGTAATTTAGTTTGGTATTTGAATAAAGCTTCCACGTTCATTTGTTTGGATTTGTTTGTTTGTTTCGTCTTTGAATTACCAACAGTTCTAGCGACTTATGTTTTTTATTTCTTTAATGTAATATTTATAATTTTTCTATGCGACGTGATTATTTTATAGTTAAGAGGCCTATAGTTTAATTATCACACAAGGCTCTAAAATTACGAGACATACCATGCTTTTAATAAAGTTGAAAGATGATGGGTTGGTGTTTGTGGGTTTGATTTTTTGAAAATGAGGTGGTGTCTATCGAATGACATGGTGTTTATCAAATGAGTTGGGTGTTGATTGTGGTTATAAATGTTAATTCAGCGTTTTCGGGTATTGCTTTTGGGGTTTGTGAAGGTGGCCAGTAGTGGATATGATAATGGTTGTATGCGAAGGTGAAGAAAAAGAGTGGTAGTTTGATTGATGTTACTGGTCCCACCATTAATATTGAAGTTAGTTTAGTTGTTAGAGTAAACGCAGTGGTAACAATTCTTGGCGTTAAAGCACGTTTAACGTGCGTTAATGGGCGTTAGCCCTTGCATGGGTTGGCGTTAAGGCCGCGTTAACGCGGCTTGTTAAGGCCGTAATGTGGTGTTAAGGTGAGAAATGTAAAAAAAAAAAAAAAATTGACACTTTTGGCCCCTCATGATTGAAAGATGTGTGTTCTTGTGTGTGTTTTAACTCTGTGTGTGTGCGTTTTCAGTGTGTGTGTGTGTGTGTGTTTAGTGTGTGTACAGGTTTACACGATGCGGAAGATGATGCAAGTTCCAATTTGCAGTTTAGTCCATGTGGTATGTGGTGGTTACAGTTTAGTCCCTATAGTTATAAAAGCAGTTTTTTTAATGTTTTTTTTTTTTAATTTCGTAATATATATATATATATATATATATATATATATATATATATATATATATATATATATATATATATATATATATATTCGTTGTAACTTTTTATTGTGCGTATTGTAATATATTTAAAAAATGAATGTTATGGTTTTTAATGAATGAAGTATTAGTTTTAGTTTAGGGTTGAATTAGAAAATATTTGAAAAGTTGAGTTAAAGTGAGTTAAGGTTGAGTTATGATTATGGGTGTTTTTTTGTGAGTTAAAGTGAAAAGGTTAAAGCTGATGTGGCGCTGACGTGGCGGTGTGTTAAAGTTTAACTGTTGGGTCACTGAATTCCCCAATCTTTCTCTAACAAGGATTTGAACGTAAAATCCCCTAAGTGTAAACAAGTCACTGAGTGAACAGTAACTCAGTGAGTCACCTTCAGGATGCTAAGACCGAGCCTAAGAAGAAAGGTTCTCCATTCAGTGAGGCGGAACTCAGTGAAGTGTGATCTAAGCCAAGAAGAAGGTGATGGGTTCAGTGAGGATGACAATAACTCACTGAACCCCATGACTCCTCAACAACTTCATAGTACTGAAGACTGATGAAAAGAAGACTGAAGTTTTGGCGGGACTGGGCGGGAAAGTCTGAGCTACATTATTAAAGTGCTTTATCACTTTAATGTCAAACTTTCCCAAATTGGTTAAAACTTGTCTGTCATCAGAAAGTGCCTTTTGGACTTAACTCAATGAAGGTTCCTTGCCAGAAGAATAATATCTTTCAAGATATTGTTAGGGAAGCTTTATGTCCAATGTATAACTAGTTGTTCTATGCTTGTGTATAAATAGGAAGCATATGTGAGGAGTAAAAGTTGACAAGTTTGTGCAATTAATGCAAAGCATTCACAAACCACTTTTACTCCTCCAAAGAACAACACAACCCCTGAGATAGCTCAGTGGGTCTTGAAAGTTGTCACTCAACAAGATTGAGTTTAGTGAGGAGTCCATACAATACTTGTCGCTTTCAATCCCAAGTGTTATTCCGCAAACACTTGGGTACGATTCTTTTTGATTAACTTCTAATAAAGAATTAAACGTTGGAAAAATATTGTCTCTTATGTTTACGTTTCTTTATTGTTAATCTTTTATACATCTTTGTTTAAAGTCATACAAATTGATTATTTTAGCTTTGTAGTTACTGATAACCAAGTAAAAGGGACCAACATTAACTTGTGTTACGATTGTGCATGCTCTTAGTTGTGAGTCATAATGTTGCAATGGCCGATTTTATCCTCATGTGCAAACTTGAAAGGACGAAAATACCCTCGCGTGTGGTGATTTAACAAGAGTTAGGGGGTGTTTGATAAGCTCTTAATGGGCCTTACACTGATTCGGTCAGCATAGTCCATTGTTTTATAAACTTTTTTTTACACTCTTAATCATTCCTTTAAAAGGAGAATCGCTCAGCATCAAGAACATGCAAAATGATTCAGCAGCCTAAAGTTTTAAAAGTTGTCATTGAGAGTCTTCATTTTATATCGATTTTATTATAATTTGTTTGTTGCAATATGAATAAAAATATTAATTTAGCAACTTCAGTTAACTATATATGCATTCTATTAGTTATCATAATCATTTTTTCCTTTTATTTTATAACATCTTATAACATCTGTGTAGGGATAAGTTCGGTTATGGAACCGAACGAAACCAACCGAGAAAAAAAAATGCATATTTTAGAAACCAAGAACCGGACTGAAGAGCGTGTTTTGGTTCAGGTTCGGTTCTCAGGTCCGATTTAGGTAATTCGGTTCTACTCGACTGGAATCCTTTTTTTTTTTTGGTAAAATCAAAAATTTCTTTAAAAAAGCCCAAAAATTCAACAAATTTATGTGTCTGTATTCATTTTCGTCTAAACCATAAAGAATATATTGAACGACTTAAGTATATAGCATAATATCCAAGCAACGTCATTGGTTGTTTAAAAATGTGCAACACAATATTTGAGAAAACAATGTCTATGCGACATAAAAAAGCAAACAATCCTTAAAACAAGGTATAGTGGTCCACATCTCACTATACAATTAGTATTATGTAGCAAAAGATGCTTATGATTCACCTGTAAATTTTATTTGGGTTGATAACTTTTTTGTTAAAATGACTTCCATAGCAAGAAGTGATATCATGTAATGTTGCTTCGGCTTCTTGTTAACGTTCAAATAAAAAAGATTGTGTAAAGAAACTAATTTTGAAAAAAAATAAATATCAAACTAAAAAACATCTATGCAAAAGGTTGGAACAATAGATTACTCATTTGATTCAGAGTATTTATCAAACAACATGTTCTCGTTCAGAACCAGATTCATTCAGGGTCTTTAAATCATTCAGCGATTCAAAATCATTCAGCGCTAAATCATTTGGTTTTATCAAACAGCCCCTTAGTATGTGTCATTAGAGTGAATGACCAGCGGTAGATAACGTTTTGCATTTAAAGATGGACATGCATTTTTTCGGTCAAAGGACGAAACTCGCCGGTCTATGCAAACCACAAGGTTGACCGGTGTAGTTTACTCTTAATTTTATAAATTTTAAGAAAACATGGAAAGTGATAAGTTTATTTAAGCCAATGTAATTTATTTAAATTTTAACAATTAAAGTTTTTAATTATAATTCATTATTTTATTTTTCTTTTTAGAAAATCAACACATGTGTTCTTATACATATTTATTTTGTTGGATGAAATTTGTGTAGGTTTGACCAAAATTAGAGCTAATTTTAACTTTATGTTTCCAATAAGAATGCTTGATTTTAAATTTGAGCTATCTCTTTGGTCAATATAAAATTTCGTTTGTCCATATTTATGTTATCTTATTATACTAGTTTTAGAACCCGTGCAAGCACGAGGTTTGGGTGAATAGTATAAGGGGTAATAATATTTCACTAACTTTGTTTTGAAGTTAATTAAATATTTTTACAAATAAAAAATTCATGGTTTTGTAATGTCTAAGATTCTCCTACAAAATTCTATTAAACCTTTGATACTTATATACTTATAATACTTGTGCACGCGCTATTTTTTACATAATTATTTCATTATGTATTAATATTATAGATTTTTGTTGCATGAAGAATTTGACATTGTTTAACTAGAATGGTGTTTACGTTGATCTTATCTAAATTAACTATTCATATCATGTTCTAAATATTATGCATGTTTAGTAGCACATAACGACCCTTGAAAAAATATGTGTCATTTCTATATATACAATTTCTTCTAATAATAATTTTAGCCGTATTTAATTTTCAAACCTGGGGTTAAACATAAAAGGAAGAATAACATGCGTTTATATTAAATATGGATAGTTAAAAAAATACTTTTCAAAATATCCTTACTTAATATAAAAAAGATGAATAACATAACTCATTCATACATGCATAATCTTGTGTATTCATTTGCATGTCATAGAACTCGTGTTTTCATTTTGATATTTATAATTTCGTGCAAATACATTAATTTAAAGGATAATTCGAAAAATGACCTTATTGCCCAATTGATTTGCTTTTTTGACCTTATTTTCGAAGTTGCTGAAATTACCCTTTAGGCACCCGGGCAACTCTAATGTAGCCAACCATGGAATGCCAAGTGTCCCAAGTTGCCCAAAAAATACACAAGTTGCCCAAAAAATATACAAGTTGCCCAAAATTTCGGACACTTGCCGTCCCATGGTTGGCTACAGTAGAGTTGCCCGGTTGGCCAAAGGGTAATTTAGGCACCTTCGAAAATAAGGTCAAAAAAGCGAATTAGTTGGGCAATAAGGGCATTTTTGGAATTTTCTTTTAATTTAATATATATTGATAATAATATTTATGAATATCAATAACATATATGTTGTATTTTTTTAATAAAATATAAAGTATAGGGGTACAAAGTTAAAGGGTATTTTTTAGAATTTATAAAGTTATTAAAAAAATGGAAACAGATAAGTATACTTAAGTTAATATAATTTATTTAAAATTTAACAACAACATTTTTATTAATTACCCCCTTTTTTTAAGATTTTTTTTTCTACACAAGTGTTTTTATACATATTTATTTGTTAAATAAAATTTAGATGAGTTTAAACAAATTGAAGTCAATTTTGACTTTTATTTGCCAATAGTAATGTTAATTTTTGCCACATAGGCATATTGGTTCACTCTCATTAATCCAATTAAATTTCTCAACATACATTTTTTAATTTTTGGAAATCTTTTATTATATAAGAGTTAAGAGATGTTAAACTTTCGATATACAATTTGAAATGCCCTTCTTATAGTTACTACTCCATTATGGATTAAGGGTCTCGAGTTTGAAACAACAAATATGATTTCCACATACTTAGTTTCGATTTGTATAGAACATTTTATGCTTTGTATATGTGTTGCATTATGCTTATTCTCCTTGTTTATTGTTATGTGCAAATCTTAAGTAAACATGTGCAAATCTAAAGTAAATGTGTAGGTAAATCACCTCACACTAAGCCAAACATGTTCCATTGCCGAGACCCTGTAAATAACGCATGACTTGATAAAATTACAAAGTTATTCAAATATGTATGTTACATGTATAATAATATGCATTATTTTATTTATTTATTTTATTATTATTATTATTATTATTATTATTATTATTATTATTATTATTATTATTATTATTATTATTATTATTATTATTATTATTATTATTTTGAAATTATAATATGCATTATCAACATAGGACCCTACATATCATTGACTAAAGCATATTACAACCACATATCGTTTTGCCAAGGATATTGACACCTGAACTAATAAACTTAATGTTAGTCTATCGCTTAATATTAGTCTTTGCATAACAGTGACGGATGTTAGCTATTTTTGACCCAGTCTTTTCATAATAATAAATAAATTAGAGGATATTATCATATATAACATTTACCAGGAAAGTCACATCAAAACACTGTAGCAAATGTGCAGCTACAGTTGCCTTATGAGAGTAGCTATAGTAACTAACGGTCGTCAAGTACTTAACAGCCGTTAAGGTTAAGTACTTAACGAACATTAATTTTTTTTTTTAAATTCCGCCTGCAATTGGTCTTTCGTCTTAGAGGTTCGTTGCGAATTTAGTCCTTATAACTAACGATCGTTAAGTGCACTAACCACTTTGGCAAAACATCCCGCGGCAACGCGCGGGTGATCCACCTTGTTTTTCCTATACATAATAAACTTGTTATATATCATGTGCATGCACGGTGCTTTTGCATAAATCTTACATAGTGTGTTATATATCTAAAGCATAAGGCGAACTTTAGAACTCTAGAAGCTAATGTCTCAGTTTTGTTATATTATATGGTTACTATAGGAAAAAGGCTTGCTTTTCTTATTGTGGAGAATTACGTGGAGAATGCTTGAGCGAAATATTCGAAGAGTCACGATGAACTCGAATGGGTTCTTCTTCAAATTTAATGCATCATTAGGAATGTTCCTATTATCCATAACATATGGTCTCCTAATGCAACCCTTAAAAAGGAAGATCTTACACGAGTTCATGTTTAGGTCAAGTTGCATAACGTTCCAATTGCGGCGTTTACGAAAGATGGCTTGAGTATGATATCAACTAAGATTCGTAAGCCAATTACGTTAGATGTCTATACTAGTACAATGTGTTTGGAGTCATATAGTCGTAACAATTTCGCAAGAGTACATGTATAACAATATGCATTATTTTATTTACTTATTTATTTATTTATTTATTATTATTATTATTATTATTATTATTATTATTATTATTATTATTATTATTATTATTATTATTATTATTATTATAAAACATCACTTTCATTATTATTATCATCATTATTATTATTATTATTATTATTATTATTACTATTATTATTACTATTACTATTACTATTACTATTACTATTACTATTAACTTATAATATGCATTATCAACATAGGACCGTAAACATCAATGACTAAAGCATATTACAACCACATGTTGTCTTGCCAAGGATATTGACACATGAACTAATACACTTAATATTAGTCTTTGCATAACAGTGACGGATTTTAGCTATTTTTGACTTGGTCTTTTCATAATAATAAATAAATTAGATGCTATTTTTCCTATACATAATAAACTTGTTATATATCATGTGCATGCACGGGGCTTTTGCATAAATCTTACATAGTGTGTTATATATCTAAAGCATAAGGCGAACTTTAGAACTCTAGAAGCTCATGTCTCACTTTCGTTATATTATATGGTTACTATAGGAAAAAGGCTTGCTTTTCTTATTGTGGAGAATTACGTGGAGAATGCTTGAGCGACATATTGTATTCGAAGAGTCACGATGAACTCGAATGGGTTCTTCTTCAAATTTAATACGAAAACAGGTATGGAACAAGTTCTTGAAAATGGTCCATCGATCATTAGGAATGTTCCTATTATCCGTAACATTTGGTCTCCTAATGCAACTCTTAACAAGGAAGATCTTACACGAGTTCATGTTTAGGTCAAGTTGCATAACGTTCCAATTGCTGCGTTTACGGAAGATGGCTTGAGTACGATATCAACTATGATTCGTAAACCAATTACGTTAGACGTCTATACTAGTACAATGTGTTTGGAGTCATATGGTCGTAACAGTTTTGCAAGAGCACTTATTGATGTTTGCTAATAAGGCCTATCGGTCTGACCCGTTGGTTTAGGTCTGTTTAATAGTTAGGGTTTGTTTGTGTCTTTTCTTATTTATTGTGATTGTGCTGTAATAGTTAGTTGAAATATGATCAATAATTTTTTTAGTATTCCCTCTGATTTCTACATGGTATCAAAGCCCCATATTATTATAGGTAAATCATGTTTCTTCATGCATCGTATAACGTGACTGTTGAAGTTGTTGAATTAATAAAGATTGATTGTTATCGTTTCATTGGAGTTGAATTGGTCGATGACGTGACAAGATATTTAATTCATATTCATGTAAGTTGTTGAATTAGTAATAAAGTTTGAATTTGGAGTTCGTATTTAAAAAAATTATTATTTTTGCAAGCTACTGCTTGATTTTTGTTGATAATTGGTTTTGATTTAATTTGTTTAGAGGACACCGTTCATGGGGTGTGTGTGTGTGTATATATATATATATATATATATATATATATATATATATATATATATATATATATATATATATATATATATATATATATATAGGGGGACTTTCTTGCGAGAACCATCTTATCTGCGAGAACTGAGAGAACCACGAAAAACATACATGCACGCCTTTTAAAAATACATGCAAATCATCAATAATCGTAAGCATCCACCTATGTTTTTCAATATCATCATAAACTCATCCTCTTTTTTCACGAAAACCTTACACACGGCCGCAATATTGTCGTTGCACGCCTTATAAGAAAATACATGCACACCTTCAAAGAAAAATTATGTATTTCCAATTTCTTATCAAATTCTTTAGAACAACTATGTTTTTTTTTTAAAAAATATATATGTTTTATCTAGAACATATGTGCAAAAATACAATTATTGAAGGCGTGCATGTATGTTTTTGGTGGTTCTCTCAGTTCTCGCAGGTAAGATGGTTCTTGCAAGAAAGTCTCACTATATATATATATATATATATATATATATATATATATATATATATATATATATATATATATTAAAAAGAAGTTTGTGAGGCTGTTTGATTCTGACTGTTATGGTTTTGATGATGGTAACATAGAAGTCTTAACTAATCCGACTATGTTTTGAGAAGTAATGTATTGCGTCTCGGCATCAACAACCTATTTTAGTTCTGCTTTGATTCGGGTTCTGTATTTGGTTAGATCTGGCTTTGCATTTGTCCGGTTTCATCTGGTTTTGTTTGGTTTCGAATCTGTTTGAATTCTACCCTGCATCGCTGTTATGGTTCTCCATGTGTTTGGTTCTGTCTGCATGAATTTGCACTCTCTGCACTTGTCTAAATCTAATCTGCATATGCCTGTCTGAATCTACATCTGCCTGTCTGAATCTACATCTGTCTGTCTGAATCTGTTCTATCTGCCTGTTCTATTCTCATTCATCTCCGTGCTTGTATTGCTATTCTTTAATTCTGCATCTGGGTTTGGTTTTCTGTCCACTTTGGTCCGTCTGTTTCAGACTTGACTGAGTGTTCGGTGTTGGTACTCTGCAGTTTGGATTGCATCTGATTGAGACTCCGTCTAGGACACTCCAAAGCTGCATGTTAATTTTCAGTTTTAGTTTCTTTTATGTATGACAAACTCACAATGCCGTTGCGGTGAACATTGTGGGTTTGTGGGGGATGATACCTAATAAGGCCTATTGGTCCGACCCGTTGGTTTAGGCATGTTTAATAGTCAGGGTTTATGTGTGACTTTTCTTATTTATTGTCATTGTGTTGTAATTGTTAGTTGAATATGACTTCTACAATTAAAATTGGCTCAGAAGAGGTTTTGAAAGACTTGTTGGTACTTGCTATACCTATGCTTGAAGGGGATGGTTACGTTAAAGATACTATCATGATTAAATATGAATGGCAGCCACCTCGGTGCGAACATGCAAAACTTTTGAACATTGTGATGAAGAGTGTCCAAAAATGGCTCGTGTTAATCAACATGGAAGGAAGGAGGATAGTAGCGATAGGTTTGTGGAAGTAACTAGGAAAGGATGAAAAAGGAAGAAGATTGTTAAGCAATCTACGTTGCTCGTCACATTAATGGGCAAAAAGAGTCTAAACCAAAACCTAACTACTATTACCGTCCTAAGCAAAAAGAGTCTAAACCAAAACCTAACTACTATTACCATCCTAAGCAAAAAATAAAAAATAAATAAATAAAAATAAAAAACACCACTGTGAATGCTAATAATGCTTCTACTTCTAATGATGTTAACATGGTGACTATGAAAAACTCACTTGCTGCTTTATCTAATGAGGCTGATTATGTGTAGTGAACTAGAGATGATGAGAAAATTGGAGATACATCAAAGATTAATAAGACGCATGGGGATGACAGTGAGAGTGAATATGTGGAAAATTTCTTTAACGAAACCTCTAAATTCATTGAACAAGATGCGTTTAATGATCCGAAGGGGGCAAGCCACAACAATGGTATTGAGCTATAGTGACAACATTTGTCGTCGCTAAAAGTATTTATTATGAATTAAGAAACATATTTAATATTTTAAAATTAATATATTAAAAAAATCATTTAATAAGCACTATTAGAGACGATACAAGTCATCACTAAAAGTATTTAGTGTATATGAAATAAAGAAAATGATAAATACTTTCAACAATGACATATTTCGTGACTAAATGTGACCTACATCATTTCCAGATCAGGTTGTATGCATTTATTTTCAGATTTTTCGAAACTATTTCCGCAACCAAATTTTCATATTTTTTTCAAGAAACGTGCTAATCCCATTTGAAATTTCAAAGTTCAACAAAAAAATGTAGGCCGTCGTCACAATACAGATACGAAGATGTTCAACAAAGAAAATAGTTCAAAATCACAATACAACCTTAATTACTCACTTATGTCGTCTTCTCAATCCTCTTCATCATCTAGAGTCTCATGGGATCGGGCGGTGCATGTACGATAATATTAAGGTTCGCGGCACGTACCACATCGAAGAAATATGTGAACCGAGAATTTGTCGCCTCGACAACTTTATCCACATGAGTTTGGGTATACGCTCTTTGATGGTATTTGGCGCTTGAAGAACTTGATGCATGCCCCGGTAAGGTGGGAGGGAAAGTGAAAAATAAGTGGAAAACTATTTTGGAAAAGAAAATTTAAATAAATAGATAAAAGTGTTGTATACATAAGATTGAGGGAATGAAAAGTATTCTTCAGTTGATCATTAACTATGAGATTTAGAAGGAGTATATATAGACAAACATTAGGGCAAAACCCTAATAGCTAACATGGGTCGTGGTCCTATTATAGGTTATATGGACATCCACTAATAATTATCCATAACACTCCCTCTTGGATGTCCATATTGTTAATACGCTTAGGAAATGCTGCCTCATTAAAAACCTTGTCAGGAAAACCCAGTGGGACAAAACCATCTAAGGGAAAAAGAGTGTAGCGCGTATTATCTCCCTCTGATGATTGTATCACTTGAGCTCTTTGAGTAGGTGCATTCCAATGTTGTGGTTCAATGTCCTGAATGTTGAGGTAGAAGCGCTTTGGTAAATAGATCCACCAAATTGTCAGTTGAATGAACTTGTTGAACAATAAAATCACCATTCTTTTTGTAAGTCATGATTGGCAAAGAACTTTGGCAAAATATGCTTTGTCTTGACACCTTTGATGTAACCTTCCTTGAATTAAGCAATGCATGCTACATTATCTTCATACAAAACTGTTGGTGTCTCCTTCCCAGAATTTCTAAATGGTTATGAACTATCCTCGATTGTTTGCTTTGGCGAATTCCATGAAATTTCACTACCGTCACTCGTGAGTATGTATCCACTTTAAGACCAACCATTGTTAGGGCCAAAAATATATCCTGCATTAGTAAAACCAACTAAACTTGTTTTTATGGGTTAGTAAAATATAAACCCACATTTCTTGTACCTTAAATATATCGAAACATTACATTATTCCATTCCATTGATTTGTTTAATTTGATTTAGTATTCTCGAGAATTTTAAATCATAACACGTGATTTATGCATTTTATATTCCTTAAGGAATCTCAACATCAAAGGAGCTCTATTCATTAACATTTAGACGCATATCAATTACTATTATATTGCCAGTCTTAAATACATTATTGGATCCACCACACGAGAACATGTCTCCTTATGATCATTTCCATGCATTTACGAAAATATTGTATGCCATTAGTCATGCCTTAAATACAAAAGTTTCAATACTTTAATTTCACTTTCTCATAAAGACCAATGCATATCCAATAATTTGCACATTCATATGTACGGACTTCAAGTCCATGTAACCATGTCTCATCACAAGAGACTCTAATCTTTCATTAGCTCTTTGCGTCTTTATCTCTTTTGGCCATTCATTTATACATCTGCACTTCCTGCAAGTATGCTTCCATGATCCTCACCATGATTATAGCGCTATCTTTTTTATTTACATAATCATTAACATGCGCATTATCATATATAGTTATCGACGTCGATTCATTTCTTTTCAATTCTACACTTTACTAGACATTGCGTTATATCATTTCTTTATTGAGATCTCATAGATTTTCACCAACCCGGGATTTTTCAAGAACCTTCATGTCTAGTGTCTCTTTAGGAGACTATTATGGGGTCTTATTACCTCGATTTGACCATCTTTATTTTCTTGTTCCATTTTATCTAATCATTCAAGGACTTTTATTTGGAATCGATTTGTCTATCACGCTGCAGCCATGCCATAGACTTACTACCATTCATTGGTTGTACTTTTGGGACACACATTTTAATTGGAGCATTAGTAGCATTTAAATTATCTAGTCACTTATTTTAGGTCACAAACATGCTGGCAATTACTAGATCTCGAATATAAATTGTCCCTTTAACTTAAAGTTCATATTTATTACTTTGAGGATCAACATTTATATCATAATTCATTCCATATCCCTTGCTGCTCATTCTCTCCCCCTGAATGAATTATCCATTTCAACATCCCATTATTGTGCGTTGTGGTGGATTTACAAGAAACATATACAACACATTTACAATATTCTTATATGGGAAACATATGGTTCGTGACCAAAACCATTTTAATGGGGATGATCATTAAAGATTGTTGGCAAGATGCGAATTCATATGTCATAACATGCCCCATAAACCAAAATTTTGTTCTCACAATATTATTGGCTTTGCAATCAACTGAAGACGTTTGTAACGTTTCAACAAAAGCAATTCGCGTATGAACATGGGCTACTTTTATGTTCAACACTTATTCCAATAATCGCGCAACACTTGGAAGTATTCACCACCTTTCTCAATAATGTAATTTGAAAAACCATGCTCGCATTTCATAAGCCGAGCCACTAATCATGCCAACTTTGAGTTGCGTATTTGTAACACCCCCAAAATTTGATACAGCGGAAGACTCACAAGCTTTCGGGGTGCTACGGGGATTGGTATCCATTCAAAGTCAAGAAAGAACGAGATAAAGTAAACATAAGAAAAACACAACCAAAACGGGTTTTAAATTTACATTCATCCCAAGAATTATCCAAAGTAAGGCCCAAAAGAAATAAATATAGGTCCACAATAGTTATCAGAGTTTTAGAAATATAGATCCATAACCGGTGCCATTGCCAAGCCTCCAATCCCAAACATCCATAGAGCATCACTTAATTACCTGAGAAAACGCGCTAAAAGTCAGCTTTTGCTGGTCAGATCATAGGTTTAAATTCATAATTCGATATAGTGGACATATACACAAAACGCTTGCTAGCTAGACTAGGCCTCGATCATCCAACCAAAATAACCAACCAAGATAATCCAACCAAATCAAATCAACCAAATCAAATCATCCCTATAGGTGCACGCTATAGCTCAAATCAATCAAATCAATAGCTTACCTAGCTCAAGTCTAGGCCTCGCTCTATAACCAATCTAATAGCTTACCTAGTTAGGGACTAGGCCTCGCTCAACAGCCAAATCAATAGCTTACCTAGTTCGGGACTAGGCCTCGCTTAATCCTACCTAGTTCTATAAGCATAGCAAGTTTTGAAATAAATAAATAAAGCGATAATAGTCCACATAAAACATTTGCACGTTTCTCACCCCAAGTATTGAAAACAAAGTTCAAGAGTAAAAGTGGGGCTATGACTCACCTCAAGTCCAGAAAATCCTCAAAAGAAATCGATAGAAGAAAGACGTAAGCAAACTCAAGCAACTCACGTAACGGCAACTACAGACTCGGCACTTCCTAACAATATCAAACTCGTTCAAAAATCATTTCCTCAAAAATCAAATATTCCCATTCCCGAACGTATTCCGTTTTACTTTCCAAAAATATCCATTTCTCGAATTAACTTCATATTAATTTGTAATTCGACGTTTGGTATCCATATGGGTGAAGGGTCGACACAACTCAAACCAACAAGTCACAACAACGAAAATAATAAACCAACTACAGGTCTAATATTAGCCCAACATATTATTTAAATAATCATCGAAGCTTATCAAATCCGTCGATTTGGTAATCTCCCATATTTATTTACGTAATATATCGTTCCAAAATTATACCCAACCTAAAACACATAGCACAAAGAATTCTATTTGGTATATATCGTAGTCCTATAAATTCCCTATATATATCGTCGAATCGGCCAAATTCCACGAGATAAATAGTAATTTATTACCCTAAAACATATACCACACCCTATGGGCGTCGTGGGATACGATGCCCATTAATATACTCATTTTATATAATCAAATAACTCGATCTAATCCGTCGATTAAATAAGTCACTTGCTATAGAAAATGTTTATATTAATCGTCATATATCCGTGACAACACAAAAGTCACAATATAAAGCCCACTTGGACTTTAAATAACCACAATTCGTATAACTCGATAAGTTTCTAAATTTATAAAAATCACGCTTTTAATTATTATTTACCCGACTTATTATTTTGCCATTATTTATAGTTATTATTTATAACAATAGTCCGACATTTATGACACTATTAGCATAGTATAATAACTATCGTTATATTATTATAACGTTTACTCGTGATCGTTTTATTATTAATATACGCATATATATATATATATATATATATATATATATATATATATATATATATATATATATATATATATATATATATATATATATATATATATGTTTATCACGTCTATATACGTATATAAACGATTGTATTCTCAATAATAGTATTACGAGTAGTATTTTTAATATTGACTTTTAAATATTTATCGAGTCATAGAATTTGGTCATATGTCCGAGTCATGACTCTCGGCTCATAGTCCAAGTCCAAATATAAGAATCAAGTCAAAATAAATATATCATCTCCGTCCAATCAATCCCATATCCACGTGCTACAACATGAGGGTCCGACTACGGCACCCAACTAACCTATCTCCGTCATCTAATGACCGTCTCACAATCGGTCCCCAATTCCACACTCGACAACACATCTCCAAAATATCTGGTAACCCAAATATGTCACTCAAGTCCAAAATAATAAATCCAATAAGCACCATGGTCAAAACATCACAACCACGACAATAACAATAATAATAATCCGACAAGTAACAATATATCCGAAAACCAAATAAGTTACGGGTTGAGTTACCAAGTCAACCCGGGTCAATATAAGCCCGAAACAAGATACGGGAGTCTCACCCGAGACCAATAGGTCTCGGCTAGCTCCCTTGAGCCACACCGAACCAACAGCCCACCATGGGGATGTCGGCCGAGAACCAAACGACCACAATGGTCATCCAAACATAACCATGAACAACCGAACATCACAAATCGAGAACCAAAGATCAAATATACATCGAATGGTCAAAATAATCACAACAATCGCCCAAACCGAGAGCTATGCTCTCGGTCCAGTCTCGACCCATCGGGAAAACACAAACCCGGATACCAAACCTTCATTTAAACCATTTTTATCAAAAACCCACTTGAATCTTGCCTTATTATCCATAAAACCCGAAAGAAAAATAAAATTCGTGACCCTAGGTCACGGTTCGAACCAAAACACGAGTTAAAACTCGTCCTACCTTCAAACTCCAAGACCAAATCGAATGGAACTTCAAAAATACGAAAAGTGGTGATGAATACGTGTGGATTTTAATTCGAAATAGGTGTTATAGTGGTCCAAATCGTGCGTGGTTTGCACCAAAAGATAGATCGGAAGAAGATGGTTAAGATGGTGGTGTTAGATTTAATGAGAGGGTGGCGGTGGTGGTTCGATTTTGGTGATTAAGGGGCGGCGGTGATGGTTGTGTTTTGAAGAGAGAGAGAGTGAATATTGTGATGAGGGTGTTGTGTGTGGGTTGTGTCACAGGGACGATTTCTTGTAATTAACTCTTTTAAAAAAAAAATCTTTTATTAATAATAATAGTATGAAGTGGGTAGGGTTAGTTAAGTAGCCCGGTGTAAATACACGGACCAAACCCGAAATCTTAAATAACCAAACAACTTTCTCAAACCGAACCCGTTCCAAAAATAATAATATCCGAACCAATATTAAAATATAATTAAAATTGTTAGGTTAACCTAGTGCCGGAGTCAATGTAGTGCCAAACTAACAATCTCAAAATAAATCATCACGAACGAATCGAACCAAACCATAAATAAATAATAAATCCTCATAAACAACGTATGATCAAAAATATATTCCAACGTTCATAAAACATCTCGTCCAATAAACTTTTCAAAAATTCCAAAATTATAAATTTTTAATGTAATGCGGGTTTTAAAAACGGCTCCCTATTTTGCTAGTTGTCACATCCTCCCAGCCTCAGAAGGAACCTGATGCGTGGGAATCGCAACAGGTTTTACCTCTCGAGGGATCTCGAGAAGCTTACAACCCCCACCAGGCAGTGTACCTGATCGTTGTAGTATAGTATAGTGACAAGTACCGGGGGATTGATCGTTCAGCTTAGGAATAGTGTCGCTAGGATTAGAAAGCCTAAATACTAGTTCTAAAGGTGAGGGATGATTATTTTTGTGTTTTAATATTTTATGGAAAGCAATTAAAATCTCGGGGTTTGAAGGATTTGGGCGGAATTAGTTGCTAGTCAACTAACCCAATACTACAATGCAAACAAAATAAAATACTAAAAATGAAAATAAACTAATTATACTAAGGTTGTGAGCAGTAATTGGAGAAAATGTGTTTACTTAGATTTCACTACTCCCTAGATATCTTTTACACGTTAATTACTTGTTATAATTGCATGGATGACGGATCGTATTCCTTAATACCATTCATGGGGTGGCATACATAACTCCCCAATTCTATGAGCTCTTATCTCCTCCTACACCATGCCCAGCACAACTATAGGGATTGTAAACAGTGGCTCATGCAATAAATACAACCAATAAAGACCTAGTACGCCTCGGTTCATGTTTCTTAAGACGTTCAAGCATGTTACCATTTGGAGATCTGCTAGTTTTCTTAAGCCTAACATATAAATCATTCATCCAAGACAAGAATAAACAAGTAATCAACACATAATCAATATCTAGGTTTCATTAGATCTAAGCAAACACAAAAGAGATCTCGCCTAGCATAATGGAATTGAGACAAGAACAAGATATAAACAACCAACACATAGACATATTGATTGAATTAGAAGAACACTTATCTCAATTACAATGCAGGGTATCAAGGGTTTGGAACCCTTGATAAACCTGTAAAAGTTGCACCAAAATCGTACTTAGGGTTTCTCCAAAACTTCTCCTCTTAATGTGTGAAAATTAGAAAACTATATATAGAAAAATAGGTCTGACGGCGTCAAGACAAACAATGTGACGCCGTCACCTCGCCGCCAAAACTCTTCTCGGAATGCCTAGATCCACTTCTGACGCCGTCAAGACTTATACATTTCCAGGCCGTCATGACTCTTTTACTCTTGACTCTCTTCCTACGTGACGCCGTCAAATCTGTTCTGGACCGTCATGGGAATTCATGAAATTTGTTCTTGACGCCGTCAAGGTTTTGCTCTCGACGCCGTCACCTACTGTTCCCAGCTTGGAAAATTAAGACTTTGGCGTTTTCTTCACTTTAATGCTCCAAAAATGTCCGAATTGCTTCCTTTTCCAGATTTCACTCCCAAAGTACCTAAAATCACAAAAGGAACGATTTAGGGCAATATTTGATCAAATAAATTCGAATTCGGGCTTAAATGACCCCCTAAAAACGGTTCATTTTTCGCCTCATCATATACCCTTACACTTGAGATTTGCTTGTCCTCAAGCAAATGCGCTTTTATTCTACTCAAAATACAAGTTAGGGGTCATTTAACACTAATATAAAAGTAATTACAACAAATAATCGTTCCACTAAAGACCAATAAACAAGCACGGAGGTCATACACAAGTACCTCACAAATAGTGTTTAGATACTCACATCTCTCGGGTGTAATAAAGTGTAAATTACAATATGGAAACGGAAGATATCTCTCACTACCTGTCATAGCAAAATAGATTACCATAGGCTTGGGAAAGGATCAAACCTCCACCACATGGCGTAAGCACCTAGGATAAACTATCAAAGAGGTCTTTTAAAGGGTTGTAACGTTAGGTGTAGGGATATGAAATACACGGTTTTGTTGGATAAAGGAAGTTTTACTGGTGGCGAGTTAACAATCTTAGTCAATTACATGTACAATAAGGCGTTGCTAAGCCAAGACTAGACTTGACTTAAGCTAATAAATGAAAAATAACAAAAACATAAAATAAACATAGAATGAAAACGGGATGGTAGTCCGTATGTTTTTTTTTTTTTTTTTTTTTTTTTTTTCATACACTCTTACCCTACCATCCAAAATAATACATCATAGGGAATGGGAATTCCCCTTACACTTGAATCTTTACATACTTTACAATTAACTAAACTAATGACTCGAATTAAGAAAATCAAAACACTTGGAGCACTTTTAAGATTAACGTACATATGGGGGTAATAAATGATGTTCTTCCCCATTACTCCATAAATAAGTACTTACCCATGAGTCCCAATCGTCCCAAAACAATATGTACAAGGATATGACTCGACTTAGCAACCATGTAATCAATTAGAAAGTTAACTTAGGGTTTAACAAATAACAATAATGCACTAAAAATGAGCGCATACACGGAAGGCTAAGGCGATTTGGGTGTACATTTAAGTGGGGTGTAACAAATTCTTCCTTTAAGTAAAATGCTTAAAGTTAGAAACGACAAGATAGGCTCGGAGGGGTGTACTAGGGGTTTCGTGTACTAAAAATGAGTACAACGCTAAGGGTTTGAGAAAAATTAGTTGACTTAACTAGCCAAGTAATATGACTTAAATGGTCAAGTAATCATAATACGGGTTTAACACAAGGGTGATCCTAATGCCTCTTATCATGTAGTAAATCCTACCACACGAATGTAGTCTCACTAGCGGTCTCGGGATGCATCACTAACGCAAGTTCTAGAATCTAAATGCTACCGGTACACTCATAAGCACTAATAGTAAATGCTTTTCCTATCAAATCTAAAGGCGAACCTCACATATTTGGGTGGAAAATTTTTCTGAATATACGGTTATGTGCTAGTCATACAATCTCTTATCCATGAGACGCTTGCTATGGCTAAAGTTTCACTCCTAAATGTTGTAAAAAATTTTAAATTTGGCGCTAAAATTACACTAACAAGTATTTCTCATAGTTTTATTACACATCTACCATCAAACAAAACAAACTCAAGCGAAAGTGCATATGTCAGGTATCATCTTTTTACCCTCCCCTTACACTTAAGATGAACATTGTCCCCAATGTTCAAGTAAATAATGTAAAAGTGAAAAAGTAAAGAGAATGAAATTAAATACTCCCCTGATTCGCTCGGTATGGATTATTAGGTGGCTAGGTTAAATCTTCCTCCAAGAAAATGAACAATCAAAGCTTCCCTTCCAGAATATAAATCATCTTCTTGTCATATACAACCTTTAAAACCTGAGAAAATAGACAAGACAACCTCGCGTAAAATCGGCGGCATCCTATATAAGTTTCTAAATCCTAGAAAACAAGATAAGATATAATGCTTGTGGAATGAAGTTTGCAGATCTCCTGGAGATTATAAAACTTAATAATTCACAAAAACCATAAGACTCCGTTAGAAAAACAAAACCGGTAAAATTTCCAGATTTTAACTCTTGACGCCGTCAAGAGTAAACCTCTGACGCCGTCAGAATGGACCTGCAGAAATTCTTATGTTAAGTTTCCGGAAAATTTCTGGAAAAACTTGGTCCTACTTCCTGGAAAATCCTGCAAAACTTCATTATGACTCAATACAAGCATTTGACTCTAACAAATACGAATATACATGTTCATTTAATATTGTGGAGAATCATGATCGGTTTGTTTCTTAAAAACATATTTGGGGTTTCCCCTTACACTTATCTTTTGCAAAAATACTTCTAGGTGGAGTTAAGACTAGGCTAAAAAACAAAGTAAAGTATTTCCACATTTTAATTGAGAAACATGATCAACCAACAATAAAAACTAAGCATGCATACGGAAGCAAATAACAATCAAACAAATAAAATCACACAAAACATGGGTTGCCTCCCAAGAAGCGCTTTTCTTTATTTACTAGTCTTGTAGCTAGACTCAAGGTCATGGGTCACTACGTGACTTCGTCATTGGTTCCATTCTCTAATTGCAAATATTCTTTGCAGAAATCAATTACCTTTTTCTCAACCGCCCCCATAATCTTTTGGGCAAATTCTTCATCGACTTTATACCTTGGTCCAAGGGCCAAGCAATCTTTGTAGTAAAGACTCCTTTTTTCCCATACATAGTCCATGCCCTTTTTCTTATCCTTCTCATCAATATCCTCAAAAGCACCCACGTTGTCCTTATCAAAACTAGATATAAAGCGAAATTCTTTCATCCTATTAGGCATCCTATACATGATACTATCGGTGTTACTTGCAAATCGGATCATACCTTCTACCTCATCGTATTCCAACTTAGACTCCTCAACAAATGGTTTGCCAAACACAACATTAGATAATCAACAATCAATAACATTAGCAAGATCCTCCACGATCATAAAGTCGGTAACAAAAGTGAAATTACCAACAAAGACATGTAAACCTTTAACTCTCCCGACAAAGTTACAAACTCCACCGGGGTACTTGGGATCCCTTCTAGGTTCAAGTCTTGCTTTCACTATATCATTATAAACAGTTGAGGACATAATGTTGATTGGAGATTTAAAGTCAATGTAAGCATTGCTAATGTGCCTATATCCAATCATACATGGTATCTTAGCATTCTTAGGATCGCCTCTCTTGATCTTAGGTTCAATTATGGTGAAAGGAGATCGCGGGTTATCAATAAGATTAGTATAATATGCAATCTCTTCCTTAGTGGGGTATAGATTAAAGTAGTCATTAAGCTTCGGATCTATTTCCTCCTCTTCTATTCTTTCAACAACATTCACAAAGTCATTAGGCCCTAGATCCTTATTTGAATACAAGGCGGTTGCTAGGTCACTAAATGCATGTTCGAGGTCAATCTTAATCAACCTATTAAGCTCTCTAAGCTCCCTAATCTCACTCTCAATTTGTTCACGTAACACAGCCACTTCTCTAGGGGAAAGGGGTGGATTCGCGTTTTCCATAATGGTCAACGGAATAGTCAATGAGTTTAATTTACTAACAAAGGCACAAAGAAATGAGATAGACTAAAGAAGACCTAAAAATAAAAATAAAATCTTACTAGAAAGGAATCTAGCAAGTAGACCTAATAAAAAGAAATTCTAACCTAGACAATAACTATTCCCCGGGCTGCGGCGCCAAAAACTTGATGCGTGGGAATCGCAACAGGTTTTACCTCTCGAGGGATCTCGAGAAGCTTACAACCCCCACCAGGCAGTGTACCTGATCGTTGTAGTATAGTATAGTGACAAGTACCGGGGGATTGATCGTTCAGCTTAAGAATAGTGTTGCTAGGATTAGAAAGCCTAAATACTAGTTCTAAAGGTGAGGGATGATTATTTTTGTGTTTTTATATTTTATGGAAAGCAATTAAAATCTCGGGGTTTGAAGGATTTGGGCGGAATTAGTTGCTAGTCAACTAACCCAATACTACAATGCAAACAAAATAAAATACTAAAAATGAAAATAAACTAATTATACTAAGGTTGTGAGCAGTAATTGGAGAAAATGTGTTTACTTAGATTTCACTACTCCCTAGATATCTTTTACACGTTAATTACTTGTTATAATTGCATGGATGACGGATCGTATTCCTTAATACTATTCATGGGGTGGCATACATAACTCCCCAATTCTATGAGCTCTTATCTCCTCCTACACCATGCCCAGCACAACTATAGGGATTGTAAACAGTGGCTCATGCAATAAATACAACCAATAAAGACCTAGTACGCCTCGGTTCATGTTTCTTAAGACGTTCAAGCATGTTACCATTTGGAGATCTGCCAGTTTTCTTAAGCCTAACATATAAATCATTCATCCAAGACAAGAATAAACAAGTAATCAACACATAATCAATATCTAGGTTTCATTAGATCTAAGCAAACACAAAAGAGATCTAGCCTAGCATAATGGAATTGAGACAAGAACAAGATATAGACAACCAACACATAGACATATTGATTGAATTAGAAGAACACTTATCTCAATTACAATGCAGGGTATCAAGGGTTTAGAACCCTTGATAAACCTGTAAAAGTTGCACCAAAATCGTACTTAGGGTTTCTCCAAAACTTCTCCTCCTAATGTGTGAAAATTAGAAAACTATATATAGAAAAATAGGTCTGACGGCGTCAAGACAAACAATGTGACGCCGTCACCTCGCCGCCAAAACTCTTCTCGGACTGCCTAGATCCACTTCTGACGCCGTCAAGACTTATACATTTCCAGGCCGTCATGACTCTTTTACTCTTGACGCTCTTCCTACGTGACGCCGTCAAATCTGTTCTGGACCGTCATGGGAATTCATGAAATTTGCTCGTGACGCCGTCACCTACTGTTCCCAGCTTGGAAAATTAAGACTTTGGCGTTTTCTTCACTTTAATGCTCCAAAAACGTCCGAATTGCTTCCTTTTCCAGATTTCACTCCCAAAGTACCTAAAATCACAAAAGGAACGATTTAGGGCAATATTTGATCAAATAAATTCGAATTCGGGCTTAAATGACCCCCTAAAAACGGATCATTTTTCACCTCATCAGAACCCGTCCCGGGTTTCTCTCGGAACAACCCGTCTACGAAGTAAAAAGCTTCGGATATCTCTTTCGAAACTCATCCTCACGTTCCTACATGAATTCTGGTCCATGCCGCGAATTCCAACGAACTTTGATGAGCGGGATGCGACTTCTCTTAAGTCGTTTAATCTCTCTATCCAATATCTCAATCGGTTCTTCCACAAAATTTAAACTCTCATCCAGACGAATATCCTTGATTGGTATAATTGGCGTTTCCTCCGAAAGACATTTCTTCAGATTGCTAACATGAAACACATCATGAACTTTATTCAATTCCATTGGCAATTCCAATCGATAAGCTACGGGCCCTGTTAATACAAATATCGCCTAAAAACGTTATTTATATTTTACGATCTTTGCTAAGTTTTGTTGATAACAAAGTATGAACTTTAGCTAAAAGTAAATTATCACTTTAAGTGTTTAAGTCTTGTTTAACTAATGTTTACATTTCCTTTTAAACTAAACATTGGTTTTATTTCTTAAATTAGAAATAGTCACATCACATTTATGGCAAGTTTTGTCATTATGTATTTATGGCAAGTTATGTGTTTGACTTGCTTTCATGTTGCTTGCAAGTATCATGTTTGACTTGCTTTAGGTGATGTGACATTGTTTGGTTGCTAGAAGTTATGTGATAAGACATTGTTTGGTTTGGGAAGTTATTGCATAAACCTACTGCAGACCCGGCAGTACCCTGGGGGTACACGGGCGGAACCCATCTCAGGGTTCCGCCTGATCCGCCGAGCATGCAGTATTGGTTGCTATAAATACTAAACCACTTGTTTGTTTTGTGTAACCCCTTTAGGACATATTTTCATATATTCTCTCAACTAACTCAGTAACCCTTGACTTGTGTGATTCTCTTATGTAGCAAGGAACTCCACAAGATCATTCATGAAGTTGCAAGCTTCAACTCTAAAGTTGCAAGTCTTGGTAGCTTGATCATGTATAAGCTTTGGTAGTTTATACTTCATGTGTGTCATATATATAGAAGTAAATGGTTAGTATTTTAGGCCTCAAAATATGTAGAGTGTTGGGAGTGGTTGTACCCTTGGTAAAGAACTCAACATCTAGCTTTGTGTCGGTAAAAGTGTAAGCGACGAGTGGGAGTGGTTGTACCCTTGTAAAAGAACTCGACATCTAGCTTTGTGTCGGTAAAAGTATAAGCGACGTGTAAGGTTTTCTCCGCCGGTGAAAGGAGCTTGTTGATTAGTGTTTATAACTCTCGAGTTGGAAACTCGGGGCGTGGATGTAGGGCAAGGAAAAAGAGTCCTTGTAGCCGAACCACGATAAACAATCGTGTTGTGGTTTGATCATTTCTTTCTCTATCTTTGCTTATTGCATGTTGTTATTTAGTTAGAATTGTTAACTACATATAAAGCTTTTCAAAAAAGTAAAACAAGTAAAGTTGTCTTTATGTTTTCAAACAAATGTAAAAGCTTTTCAAAGAACTAAACAAGCAAAGTTAGGATCATCACAAGTAAAGCTTTTCAAAGTAAGAAACATGTATAATTAGAATTGATACTCACACTAAAAGCTTTTGAAAGAAACAAACATATAATTGTATGTCTTTATTATTGATCAAACCTAAAGTTATTAAAGGATACTTAAGTTGAAAAGGATTTTAAAAGAGGTAAACTATTCAACCCCCCTTCTAGTTTTCCACAATTGGCATCAGGAGCTACGTTACCCAAGTTCCTTAAAATAAACTGTATTTTAAAACTTGGATCGATCCATGGATTTTGAAAATCTCAAAGAAGGGCAACCTATTCAAAACCCACAACCATTTGAAAAAGAAAGCATGCTTAAATGGAAAAGTAAATTTGAAAACCAAGATGATCAATTTGATCTCACATTTAAGTTAGAGGTCTTAGAAGAATTAATTGATAAACATTTAGTTGAGATTAATACATGTACTACTAGTTTAAATGTTTTAAATGAAGGTGTAAGTGAAGATGACTTCTCATGTCAAGCTCTTTGGTGGACTTGCTTGTGATTCATGGACTTACACGGATGAAGATGAAGCCAACCATCCGGTTTGTGATTCTCTCTTAGCTAAATCGCCAAGCAAGGTACATTTTGAAACCAAACATTTTTGCTTTGACACATTTGTCCTAGAGTTTTCTAAAATAGAAAATGAGTCTAAACTTTCATGCAACATGTACCTAAAAACTATCTTTAACGATGAAACTTCAAGATCTTGTGTAAACACTTTTGAAAAAGAAATCATATTAGAAGATAAGATGTCTAGACTTGAGAGTCATGTTGAAATTGATTTAGAATGTAAAGTATGTCTAGAGTACAAACATGAAATTCTAAAACAAAATGAAAAAGGAAAAATGATTCCTAAATTTGAAGAAAGTTCAAAAAACTCTTGAAAGTTGTTTGAAGAATCAAAAGTCATTTAGAGATAGAACCGGATTAGGATTTAACTCTAATGAATCATCAATAAGTAAAACAAAACATGTTGTGTTTGTAAAACCTAAGAATGTATTAAAGATGTTACTCTAGCTCTAGTAGGAACACATGATAAAGGGATAAAAATATCATGGTCAATACTTTTACGTGTCTTTCTAACTTTCTTGGATTTATAAGAAGTCATGTTTAGCCTCTCTACGTATCAAGATTATTTGTTTTATATTTATCTTCTTGATGGCTAATCTATGGAGCTTAAAAGGTACACATCTCTTCAACTTACCTTTTTATGTTTCTTGTTGATTAGTAGTATGATTTGTCATAAGTGTTAGTAGTAGTCTTTACTATAAGGTGTCTATGATTGAGTGAGTAACAATAAGAATTAGATCCTTCATAGGTAAAGTAGTTTGATACTACTTCTAGTAGGAGATATAAGGTGTCTTGCCTCGTTTAATCTTTCGGGAAAATACACGAGTAACTCTTGTGTAAGTCTCACTTAATTCTTATCTACAAGTGAGTGAACTAAGAATCTCATGAGTGATAAGAAAACCAACACTTTTGTGATGCTTGCAAATCTAGCAAAACCACAACATTTCATAAAACTTGTAGTACAAAAGTCGTTTGGCATTATATCCTCTATTTTCAATAGCATCTTAAGTCCAATCATTCCTTTGCTAAAAGCTTCACGAAAAGTAAAATAAATCAATTGAATTTTATTTGAATGATTGGGAGAAAATGATTTATTAAACTTCTAGGATGTGAACATCAAACTCGACCCATAGTCTTATGATGTTGCACATCTTAGACATTTACACTTATGAGGTCTTAAGAAAATAAACCCAAAGAGTCGAGGAATCATTGAATTTAACATTCAATGAAAGACCACCTCCTTCTAAGATATCATCTTTGGTAGATGATGACTTAGTCGAAAGCCCAACATTGATAAGACAAGTTTGTCAAAATCAATAACAAGGAAGATGGACTATTAAAAATTGAAAAAACAACATCCTTTCATCTTGTGTCAAAAATTAAGTCAAGCAATATCAAAAGGAATGTTAACTTTTGAAAGATTATTTATTAACTTAAGCAAGCTCCAAAAGTAAGGGATAATCACTCAAGAACATTCCTAGTTCTTCACTTGTTCACAAAAATTAAGTCCTTGATGACTCATCAAGAATGAGATTAGTTAATCCGTAGGTAAAACTAAACATAGAGAAATGTTTGGGAGTATACTTGTTCTTACAACAAATGTAACTCAACATTATGTTTAGTGCTTGTCTATGTGCTCGTTTCTTAGAGAAGATCCTAAAAACAACTATTTCGAAAGAGCTTGCTTGGATTCACTTAAAGGTACTACACCACTAGGATTATGGTGTCCCAAAAGAACGGGAAGAGAAACCATAGTGTATGCCAAATGGAATTGCACCGGTAATAAGTTGATAAGAAAAGCACAAGTGGTACTTGCACTTTTAATACTTACTTACCCAATGACTCTCCAAAACGCAGAATGATCTCATATGAGTATTTAATGAAGAAGCACATCAACAAGCTCCGCTTGAACAAGCTAATTCGTATCAACAAAGGAACTTCCTCATCAACAATGTTATCTCGTCAACAAAGGATGCATCGACTTCAGCAACAATTTAATTCATCACAGTCTTTACAGACACATTGTGATCCATCATCACCGTCTTGTTAAAATTGTTCATTGAGGAACATATTAACTAAGAAAGTTTTTCTACGTCAATCATTCCATCAACGTTTTCGCTAAACCCCTTGAATGTGAAACATTCATCATTCCTAGGCTTAGTCATACACAATAAGACTTAAAATCTTAGGTTTGAACATTAGGATAAAACCACAAAAATCAAGACAATCCCTTTTTGATTTTTCCTACAGACACCCACGGCACCCTCAGACCATACGGGCGGAACCCATTTTTTGGTTCCGCCTGGTCCGCCGAATCCACAGATTGTTTTTTTGCTCTTATTTTCAAACCCAAACACCCTCCTCATTTAGTCATTCACCTTCAAACTATCATTACCCTCTCAAAAACACATAACCATACGAATTTTAGGGCTTCTAATCCAATCTCTTCCAATCCAACTAACTTTGTAAGTATTCCAATCACAACTACATTTTTAATTTAATCATAACATTTTTGCTTACAATCATTAACTAGAATCTTAGGGTTTATGCATAAAACCTCTAAATTCATGAAAAACTTGGTGGCTAACTAATCATGTCTTCCATTAGTTAGGAATTGCATCCTCTTTGTTTTTACTTTAATTTACCAAACACACCAAGAGCATTATTTTTCTAATTGCAACTCAAAACATCACCACATTGTTAAAACAAATGAAAAACATTATTGAAACATCACTTGCACATTATCTCGTGAATGCTAAAGGGAATACATAACCAATATGTATTTTCGGGTATATTCAATCGAAGATATATTCAAATAGGAGAGTTTTTGGTTATCTTTTGTTTTCATAACATTACTTCTCAAACAAAACAATTTGGGCATCAAAATGAGTCAAGATAATCAAATCTCCGCATTGTTTGCATATAGGAACACATTAGAACATGCACATTAATTAAAAGTCATTAACATATAATTCCTGTGTTTTCTAGGAATCAAAATGCCCAACGCAAATCAAACCGATCACGTGGAAACCCTTAAGTACTTGCCCAAACACCATAGGACTAAAGGTCTTAACAAAGTTCAAGTAGAAACCTTTAAGGCACTAGAAAAACGCTATGTTCATGAAGGTAGAACAATTGATCCATCCTTTCTAGAAGGAACATCTATTCGCCAAAACTTTGCCGCAATCAACTTTGATTGTCTTCTTGATATTGATGAGCCGATTTGCCCTAGGTTCGTACTAAAATTCTATGCAACCGTAGAACTCTTCACCGATGAGTCGGGAAAGATATCATTAACTTTCAAAACAAATCAAATACCAAATTTCATAGACCTAAAAGACTTAGCTATCATCCTTGGTGTTCCTAATGAAGGTACTTGTCTCTACACGGATAAGTGGCCTATTTCAAGCCTAGACTCAATTGAGCGTTTTCATCCATACAACAATCCTCTTGTTAGCAAGGAAACAATCAAGGAACATCTCTTTGTTAGAGCCTCCACCACTAGGAAAAATCGTTCGGGGAATATTGTGGATAAGGACCCATTTGGTATGGAGACCAATGAGCTTAAACCACAATTTAAGAAGTGGGAAGAAATTCTTAGAGACAATGTCATAAATACCATAGGAAATAGGGATCATGTTAACACATGCCTTTGCTACATGCTTTATAGCATTTCCATTGGTCAACCATTCAACTTAGCCTACTACCTAGCCCGACGAATGGCCGACATACCTTTAGTTGGAAAAACCGCCCTTCCATATGGAATGCTTCTCACTCGGCTATTTAGAGCAATTTCACCCATTCCTCCTAATGACAAAGGAATGCACCTTGACTATTCCCTTGTTCCTCACATCTTCGTTCCTCTAAGTGATAAACGAGTTTTCAAAAATAAGGGCAAACGTACTCGATCACCTACTCCATCTTCATCATCATCCGGCATGAGCGACGATGATAATCTACCAAACTCTAAGTTACCTCCTTTAGAATTTCTTCAAGCTCTCCCCATCATTTACAATGCTTCCGAAGAATTCAAGCAAACCAAAGGAATGTTCAAGTGCTTTGGAAGGTACCTAAACAAGCTCAAAAGGAAGATTGACCGGTTGTGAGAAGATTAAGGAGTGTTTGTCTTATGTGTGCTTTAGAAGCGTCTTTGTGTTAAAACTATGTGAAATTATGTGATTTGTATTACTTTTCATATTCATGTCTTATTACGTTTAATGGATTATGTTTGGTGTGCTCTTTTATGATTAATGACAATATTGATGGTATTTGTCAATTTCATGCTTATGTTGAATTTCACTAAGGTTAGTGAAAATCGTTAGCCCCCGGTCAAAGTCTTAAGAAATGAGTGTCCATATGCCTAATTTTTGCATTTCCTAACCAGATATGAATTATATTTTTAGTTTTAGGACTTTTCGAAAATTTTGAAAATCGTCTCTCGGGTTTAAAACGCGTTCTGTCAGTTTTTTCAGTCCTGGCGGATCAGACGGATCCCAATTTTAGGTTCCGCATGTGCAAAACCTGGGTAACCCAGGTCTGGCCCAACGGACCAGACGGAACCCAAATTTGGGTTCCGCCTGTGTATTCCCAGGGTACCGCCAGTCATCTGCAGAAAATTTTTGCCATTTTTCTTTAATTCAAAACTTGATTTAGTGTCAAATCATTATCCTAAGTGAGAAACACTCTTCATTAACATCAACAACCATATTGGAACAAACCTCAATCACTAAAACAATTAGTAAGACACTTCCCGCCAAAATTCAAATTCAAAACATAACCAACCAAAGGAACCCTTTTAAAGGATCCTTCAAACCTTTGATACATTTTCAACCAAATCACTTCCATGATCACAAAGCATTGAGTGCTTAGTTTGATCTTCTACTCCATCCTATTTCATTGGATTGACATCACATGATGTGACATGGTCATAAAAATCATTTGACACCTCAATCTTTGAATAGTAAAACATCAAATCCAAACACTATTTCAACACCTTTCTCATCCTATAAAAATGAAAGCTCCACAACAATTCAATTCAAACCATCACCAATCAAGTCTTCTTCTCTCAAACACCAAAACCAAAACCTTTGAAATGACCAAATCCAACACTTCATCCGAGTCATCAAAATCATGTGCTAAAACCACTAGGATTAGTGTGAAAACTTGTTGCTTCAACAAAAAGTCAAGCTCATCATCATCAAGTGATGCCTCACTAAACATCTCTTCACCTATCCAAGATTTTCTCAACCTTACTACCTCAACTACACCCTCAACACATTGTAATACCAATGTGATTACCATTCAAGATTTGCTCAATCTTGCCACTCCACCACCTTCTCCACCACTTTGCAACTCAAACCTAACCTCTAACCCATCACCAACTAGACTTTTGAGTGTGTCAACCTCACCTTCCCAACAAGATTTTAAATCAAAAACTCCTTCACCTCAATCACCAACACCCACACCAATGGAACTTTTCCACACACCACCAACATCACCAACACTCAATTTGGAAACTTTTGATGATCTATCATCAAGTCCACCATCTTTTTCACTTTTTGATACCGTTGCTCAAGTGGAAACCCAACAACAACCTAGTGAGCAACTTAATGATGAACCCCATTACCCATCTATGGTAGAACGGTTGGCTTACCGTTATGCTAGACCCTCCATTTTTCCAAATGATCAAGGTCATACCCACTCACATTCATTTGTGTTTCACCCCATTTACAAAAACCTTCATGGTGATCCTTACGGAGAACCAAGCTTTCGTCACCTAATTCAACCACAAGAACCACAACAACAACAACCACAACAACCTCCAAACATAAATGAGGAAATAAACACTCATTTAAACCACCTCAATGCTTTCAAACGAATGGTTGATTCTCAAATCAATCATGTTATGGAATTCAACACGGCATTGCACTCAACAAGTTCAACGCAACCACCACCAACAAATCAAACCTCTCTTCCACCAAACTTTCCCCGCCATGATTGCGGACATTGCGAGAGAACCACTCACATTAGTGAAAGATGTCGAACGAAACTTCGTGAGTTATCCAAAGAAATGAGGTTTATTCTAAACCACATTTTGGACCAACTTCAATCCTTGTCTCATCCACCACAACCTTAGAGTCTCCAAAATGAAACAAAACCGTTTCTCTTGGAAAATGTCTAACCAACAAACCCAAACCAAGTCACCTCCTCACCTTTCAAAATAAAACCCGCTACAACCCTCAATCCACATTTTCATCCCTAAACAACCCAATCCTTGTTTTTGGATAATGTTTCTCATTAAGGAAAATGATGATTTCCTTGTAGCATTTTATGTTATTAGTTTATTTTTTTTAGTTTTTCTTTGTAGAATGTTGTCATCTTAATTTATTGTCTTTGACTCTCTAAGAGTCAAATTTTTACAAGTTAAATGAAATTAATTCTACAACAAGATTTGAAGGGTTTGATTGACCATTTAGGTATAATGAGTGAACTATACCTTGATATGGTACCATACATAAATCTTGTGCTAACCTCTCTTTTTGTAGGTTCATTATTCATGTTTTCCTTCCTTGAAAACTCCATTTAGGGGAGTAACATTCAAGGGGGAGCATGAGTCTTGCTTTATTCCGCTTCACAACTCTTAGTTGTGTTTTTAAACATGAAATGATTTCATGACATATCTTGTGCGGAAACTAACTTTTCTTTTGTAGGTTCAAAATCCATGTCTCCTCTCTTGGTACTCCATTTAGGGGGAGTATCAACCAAGGGGGAGCATGCCTATAATTCCGCTTCGCTACTCTTCTTTTTGTTTCGACAAAAAGGGGGAGAATTTATATGAAACTTGCTCTATCTCTTTGCAAAAACAAGTTTCATTACTAACTTTATAAGACTTAACACTAAATCTTATGACTTACTTTTAAATAAAGTTTATGTTTTGTCATCAACAAAAAGGGGGAGATTGTTAATACAAATATCGCCTAAAAACGTTATTTATATTTTACGATCTTTGCAAAGTTTTGTTGATAACAAAGTATGAACTTTAGCTAAAAGTAAATTATCACTTTAAGTGTTTAAGTCTTGTTTAACTAATGTTTACATTTCCTTTTAAACTAAACATTGGTTTTATTTCTTAAATTAGAAATAGTCACATCACATTTATGGCAAGTTTTGTCATTATGTATTTATGGCAAGTTATGTGTTTGACTTGCTTTCATGTTGCTTGCAAGTATCATGTTTGACTTGCTTTAGGTGATGTGACATTGTTTGGTTGCTAGAAGTTATGTGACAAGACATTGTTTGGTTTGGGAAGTTATTGCATAAACCTACTGCAGACCCGGCAGTACCCTGGGGGTACACGGGCGGAACCCATCTCAGGGTTCCGCCTGATCCGCCGAGCATGCAGTATTGGTTGCTATAAATACTAAACCACTTGTTTGTTTTGTGTAACCCCTTTAGGACATATTTTCATATATTCTCTCAACTAACTCAGTAACCCTTGACTTGTGTGATTCTCTTATGTAGCAAGGAACTCCACAAGATCATTCATGAAGTTGCAAGCTTCAACTCTAAAGTTGCAAGTCTTGGTAGCTTGATCATGTATAAGCTTTGGTAGTTTATACTTCATGTGTGTCATATATATAGAAGTAAATGGTTAGTATTTTAGGCCTCAAAATATGTAGAGTGTTGGGAGTGGTTGTACCCTTGGTAAAGAACTCGACATCTAGCTTTGTGTCGGTAAAAGTGTAAGCGACGAGTGGGAGTGGTTGTACCCTTGTAAAAGAACTCGACATCTAGCTTTGTGTCGGTAAAAGTATAAGCGACGTGTAAGGTTTTCTCCGCCGGTGAAAGGAGCTTGTTGATTAGTGTTTATAACTCTCGAGTTGGAAACTCGGGGCGTGGATGTAGGGCAAGGAAAAAGAGTCCTTGTAGCCGAACCACGATAAACAATCGTGTTGTGGTTTGATCGTTTCTTTCTCTATCTTTGCTTATTGCATGTTGTTATTTAGTTAGAATTGTTAACTACATATAAAGCTTTTCAAAGAAGTAAAACAAGTAAAGTTGTCTTTATGTTTTCAAACAAATGTAAAAGCTTTTCAAAGAACTAAACAAGCAAAGTTAGGATCATCACAAGTAAAGCTTTTCAAAGTAAGAAACATGTATAATTAGAATTGATACTCACACTAAAAGCTTTTGAAAGAAACAAACATATAATGATATGTCTTTATTATTGATCAAACCTAAAGTTATTAAAGGATACTTAAGTTGAAAAGGATTTTAAAAGAGGTAAACTATTCAACCTCCCTTCTAGTTTTCCACAGGCCCAATTCTTTCCAAAATAAGAAATGGTCCAATGTAGCGGGGATTTAGTTTCCCACGTTTCCCAAAACATATCACACCCTTCCAAGGCGAGACTTTCAGCATCACTTTGTCTCCAACCTGGAATTCTAGGGGTTTACACCTCTGATCGGCGTAGCTTTTCTGCCTATCTCTAGCTGCTTGCAGTCGATCTCGAATTTGCGTTACCTTCTCAGTAGTTTCCAAAATAAGCTCAGGGCCTGTGAGTTGGCTATCTCCAACTTCTGCCCAACCAATAGGTGAACGACATTTACGACCATACAGAGCTTCAAATGGTGCAGCCTTAAGACTTGTGTGGTAGCTATTGTTGTAGGAGAACTCCGCAAGGGGTAGATATTTCTCCCAGCCTTTACCAAAGTCTATGATGCATGCACGAAGCATATCCTCCAATGTCTGAATAGTTCTCTCACTTTGACCATCGGTTTGGGGGTGATATGCAGTACTCATATCAAGTCTCGTCCCCAAAGCGGTTTGAAGTGATCGCCACAATGCTGACGTGAAGCGGCTGTCGCGATCAGAAATAATCGATATCGGAACTCCATGACGAGAAACAATCTCCTTCACATACAATCTCGCAAGTTTATCAACACTATCATCTTCACTAATCGCCAGGAAATGAGCAGACTTAGTCAAACGATCAACAATTACCCATATAGCATCGCAACCGCTAGCTGTCTTTGGTAATTTGGTAATAAAGTCCATTGTGATGCGCTCCCACTTCCAAACTGGGAGTTCTGGCTGCGTCAATAATCCTGACGGTTTTTGATGTTCTGCCTTAACTTTAGAACATGTCAAACACTTACTAACATACAGTGCTATATCTGCCTTCATATTTGGCCACCAATATAACATTTTCAAATCCTGGTACATCTTTTCAGACCCAGGATGAATAGAGTATCTTGACTTATGCGACTCATGCATAATCAACTCTCGAATTCCTCCATACAATGGTACCCAACTTCGCTCTCCGAAACATAATACTCCATCGGAACGCTTAACAAATCCCTTCTCATTTTCTGCCATCCCAAATATGTTCTCAGCAGCTCGATTCTCTGCTTTCAACGCTTCTGTTTGAGCTTCCAATATTTGAGACGGTAATGGCGATACGATAGTCATCCCTAATGACCTAACTCGTAACGGTGGAATCCTCTCCTTTCTACTAAGAGCATCAGCAACGACGTTTGCTTTACCAGGGTGGTAGCGAATTTCACAATCATAATCGCTTAGCAACTCAATCCAACGTCGCTGTCTCATGTTGAGCTCTTTTTGGTTCAAAATGTGTTGCAGACTTTTGTGGTCAGTAAATACTACACACTTGGTTCCATACAAGTAATGCCTCTGATGAGGCGAAAAATGATCCGTTTTTAGGGGGTCATTTAAGCCCGAATCCGACTTTATTTGATCAAATATTGCCCTAAATCGTTCCTTTTGTGATTTTAGGTGTTTGGAGAGTGAATTCTGGAAAAGAAGCCATTTTGGACGTTTTTGGAGCATAAAAGTGAAGAAAACGGCTAAGTACCAAATTTCCATGCTGAAGATACAAGGTGACGGCGTCAAGACCACCATCTTGACGGCGTCAGACATGAGGAATTAAACACCGTAGGTGGTGACGGCATCAGAAGGCTTCATGACGGCGTCAAAGTGGCAAGAATAAAATACCGTGGGTGGTGACGGCGTCACATAGGCCGTCATAAGTGGATCAAGGCCGTCCGAGGAAGTATATGGCGGCGAGGTGACGGCGTCACAAGTAACTCTTGACGCCGTCAGCCTGTTTTTCCTATATATAGTTTTCTAGTTTTTTCATTAAAAAAAGAGAGAAGTTTTGGTGAAACCCTAAAGACGATTTTGGTGCCTCTTTTACAGGTTTTTCAAGGGTTCCAAACCCTTGAGACCTTGCATTGTAATTGAGATAAGTGTACTTTCAATTCAATCAATATGTCTATGTGTTGGTTGTTTATATCTTGTTCTTGTCTCAATTCTACTATGCTAGGCTAGATCTCTTTTGTGTTTGCTTAGATCTAATGAAACCTAGATGTTGATTATGTGTTGATTACTTGTCTATTCTTGTTTTGGATGAATGATTTATATGTTAGGCTTAAGAAAACTGGCAGATCTCCAAATGGTAACATGCTTGAACGTCTTAAGAAACATGAATCGAGGCGTACTAGGTCTTTATTGGTTGTATTTAATGCATGAGCCACTGTTTACAATCCCTATAGTTGTGCTGGGTCATGGTGTAGGAGGAGATAAGAGCTCATAGAGTTGGGGATTTATGTATGCCACCCCACGAATGGTATTAAGGAATACAATCCGTCATCCATACAAGTGTAACAAGTAATTAACATGTAAAAGATATCTAGGGAGTAGTGAAGTCTAAGTAAACACAATTTCTCCAATTACTGCTCACAACTTTAGTATAATTAGTTTATTTTCATTTTTATTATTTTATTTTGATTGCATCTTAGTTTTGGGTTAGTTGATTAGCAACTAATTCTGCCCACTCCTTCAAAACCCGAGATTTTACTTGCTTTCATAAAAATATAAAAATACAAAAATAATCATCCCTCACCTATAGAACTATTAATTAGGTTTTCTAATCCTAGCGACACTATTCCTAAGCTGAACGATCAATCCCCCGGTACTTGTCACTATACTATACTACAACGATCAGGTACACTGCCTGGTGGGGGTTGTAAGCTTCTCGAGATCCCTCGAGAGGTAAAGCAAGGTGCGATTCCCACGCATCAAGTTTTTGGCGCCGTTGCCGGGGAATAGTTATTGTCTAGGTTAGAATCTCTTTTTATTAGGTCTACTTGCTAGATTCCTTTCTAGTAAGATTTTTATTTTGTAGCTTTCTCGTAGTCTATCTTTTCTTTGTGATTTTGTTTGTAATTTGTTTCAAATGGACTTTACACTTAGACTTCTAAGATTGCTAGAAAAGGTTGAGCCGCCAACACACCAAAGAGTTCAAAATACCTCATTTAGAGACACCTATGCACCACATGAGCCTTCACCTAGGATAGTTTCGTATGAGCCACCTAGCTGCATGTCATGGTTAGGCCCTACCATAATACAGGATGAACACATAGGTGACCTTGATGTGATGGAGGATGTAGCCGAACATGATCACATTGATAAAAAAGATCTAGTTTTTACGATCGATGATGATGAATCTCAAGAAACAGATGATGAATCTCTTGGGCAATTTGTATATAGCAGTCAGAATATTGAGTATGATCCTTATGACTCGAACATAGAAGTTGAGATGCCTAGAGAAGCACGTGAGATACTTGGGAGAATGTTAGGGCTAGATCCTGACACATGGAATGATGAGGTGAACAACATAAGCCCACAAAATACTCAACCATCATTTGAGGCACACACACCGCCCGTGACTTACCCGGAAGAAGTTGAAGAGACTATAGGAATCCCAATTGAGGTAGAACCTTTTAACCAAACACAACTAGAGGATATAGGTTTGAATACTTATAATGATAACCTTACTCTTAGTTCTAGGGAAGTTCCTAGTTTTGATGAACCGGAGCCTCAACCAAAACCGTTACCTAATCTTCCATCCTTGGATGAAAATTTAGGAATTAAATTAGGAGCCGACCCACCCATCAACCCATGTAGTCCGGGTAGTCTTAGGATAAAGGTAATGGACTCTAAGCCTTGTAGAGAGGAAACTAATATAGGAGTGGAAAATGGCCTTACATGCTTACATCACCCATTTATGATTGATCACAAGAAACATTATGGGTTTAAACCGGGTTTATTAGGTCAAGATGGATCCCCAACTAGTAGTCTCTTGAAGATGATAGAAAATGATCCCTTTCTAGGAGAAAATCTTAATCCACCCATTAACCCGATTGAATTTATTAAGGTTATGATGATAGGAGCACACCCCTTTGAGCATATAATTCATCCACCACTATTTTCTCACGTGGCATACTTCCACCCTAAGGGTGTGTATCGCTACTTCCACCCGCACCTAATCCTAAGTGTAGGGAAAACCTCTCCTATTTCCATTAAATAAGGGTAGAGTCAGGCTCGTGACTCGAACAAAAACAAGCGCTTCTTGGGAGGCAACCCATGTTTTGTGTGATTTTATTTGTTGATTGTTATTTGCTTCCGTATGCATGTTTTGTTTTTATTGTTGGTTAATCATGTTTCTAAACTAAAATGTGGAAATACTTTACTATGTTGTTTGGCCTAGTCTTAACTCCAACCTAAAAGTATTTTTGCAAAAGATAAGTGTAAGGGGAAACCCCAAATATGTTTTTAAGAAACAAACCGATCATGATTCTCCACAATATTTAATGATCATTTATATTCGTATTTGTTAGAGTTAAATGCTTGTATTGAGTCATAATGAAGTTTTGCAGGATTTTCCAGGAAGTAGGACAAAGTTTTTCCAGAAATTTTCCGGAAACTTAACATAAGAATTTCTGCAGGTCCATTCTGACGGCGTCAGGGTATTGCTCTTGATGGCGTCAGGAGTTAAAATCTGGAAATTTTACCGGTTTTGTTTTTCTAACGGAGTCTTATGGTTTTTGTGAATTATTAAGTTTTATAATCACCAGGAAATCTGCAAACTTCATTCCACAAGCATTATATCTTAATTTGTTTTCTAGGATTTAGTAACTTATATTGGATACCGCCGATTTTACGCGAGGTTGTCTTGTCTATTGTTGTCAGGATTTACAGGTTATTTATGACAAGAAGATGATTTATATTCTGGAAGGGAAGCTTTGATTGTTCATTTTCTTGGAGGAAGATTTAACCTGGCCAACCTATAATCCATACCGAGCGAATCAGGGGAGTATTTGATTTCATTCTCTTTACTTTTTAACTTTTACATTCTTTACTTGAACATTGGGGATAATGTTCATCTTAAGTGTAAGGGGAGGGTAAAAAGATGATACCTTACATATGCACTTTCGCTTGAGTTTGTTTTGTTTGATAGTAGATGTGTAATAAAACTATGAGAAATACTTGTTAGTGTAATTTTAGCGCCAAATTTAAATTTTTTTACAACATTTAGGAGTGAAACTTTAGCCATAGCAAGCGTCTCATGGATAGGAGGTTGTATGACTAGCACATAACCGTATATTCAGAAAAATTTTCCACCTAAAAATGTGAGGTTCGCCTTTAGTTTTGATAGGAAAAGCATTTACTATTAGTGCTTATGAGTGTACCGGTAGCATTTAGATTCTAGAACTTGCGTTAGTGATGCATCCCGAGACCGCTAGTGAGACTACATTCGTGTGGTAGGATTTACTACATGATAAGAGGCATTAGGATCACCCTTGTGTTAAACCCGTATTATAATTACTTGACCATTTAAGTCATATTACTTGGCTAGTTAAGTCAACTAATTTTTCCCACACCCTTAGCGTTGTACTCATTTTTAGTACACGAAACCCCTAGTACACCCCTCCGAGCCTATCTTTTCGTTTCTAACTTTAAGCATTTTACTTAAAGGAAGAATTTGTTACACCCCACTTAAATGTACAACCAAATCGCCTTAGCCTTCCGTGTATGCGCTCATCTTTAGTGCATTATTGTTATTTGTTAAACCTTAAGTTAACTATCTAATTGATTACATGGTTGCTAAGTCGAGTCATATCCTTGTACATATTGTTTTGGGACGATTGGGACTCATGGGTAAGTACTTATTTTATGGAGTAATGGGGAAGAACATAATATTATTACCCCCATATGTACGTTAATCTTAAAAGTGCTCCAAGTGTTTTGATTTTCTTAATTCGAGTCATTAGATTAGTTTAATGTAAAGTATGTAAAGATTCAAGTGTAAGGGGATTGCTCAAACCCCTATGATGTATTATTTTGGATGGTAGGGTAAGAGTGTATGCAAAAAATAAAAAAAATAAAATAAAAAAAAAAATAAAAAAAAGAGAAAAACCATACGGACTACCATCCCGTTTTCATTCTATGTTCATTTTATGTTTTTGTTATTTTTCATTTATTAGCTTAAGTCGAGTCTAGTCTTGGCTTAGCAACGCCATCTTGTACATGTAATTAACCAAGATTGTTAACTCGCCACCAGTAAAACTTCCTTTATCCGACAAAACCGTGTAATTCATATCCCTACACCTAACGTTATAACCCTTTAAAAGACCTCTTTGATAGTTTATCCTAGGTGCTTACGCCATGTGGTGGAGGTTTGATCCTTTCCCAAGCCTATGGTAATCTATTTTGCTATGACAGGTAGTGAGAGATATCTTCCATTTCCATAATGTTATATTACTTTATTACACCCGAGAGATGTGAGTATCTAAACACTATTTGTGAGGTGCTTGTGTATGACCTCCGTGCTTGTCTATTGGTCTTTAGTGGAACGATTATTTGTTGTAATTACTTTTATATTAGTGTTAAATGACCCCTAACTTGTCTTTTGAGTAGAATAAAAGCTCATTTGCTTGAGGACAAGCAAATCTCAAGTGTAAGGGTATATGATGAGGCGAAAAATGATCCATTTTTAGGGGGTCATTTAAGCCCGAATCCGACTTTATTTGATCAAATATTGCCCTAAATCGTTCCTTTTGTGATTTTAGGTGTTTGGAGAGTGAATTCTGGAAAAGAAGCCATTTTGGACGTTTTTGGAGCATAAAAGTGAAGAAAACGGCTAAGTACCAAATTTCCATGCTGAAGATACAAGGTGACGGCGTCAAGACCACCATCTTGACGGCGTCAGACATGAGGAATTAAACACCGTAGGTGGTGACGGCGTCAGAAGGCTTCATGATGGCGTCAAAGTGGCAAGAATAAAATACCGTGGGTGGTGACGGCGTCACATAGGCCGTCATAAGTGGATCAAGGCCGTCCGAGGAAGTATATGGCGGCGAGGTGACGGCGTAACTCTTGACGCCGTCAGCCTGTTTTTTCCTATATATAGTTTTCTAGTTTTTTCATTAAAAAAAGAGAGAAGTTTTGGTGAAACCCTAAAGACGATTTTGGTGCCTCTTTTACAGGTTTTTCAAGGGTTCCAAACCCTTGAGACCTTGCATTGTAATTGAGATAAGTGTGCTTTCAATTCACTCAATATCTCTATGTGTTGGTTGTTTATATCTTGTTCTTGTCTCAATTCTACTATGCTAGGCTAGATCTCTTTTGTGTTTGCTTAGATCTAATGAAACCTAGATGTTGATTATGTGTTGATTACTTGTCTATTCTTGTTTTGGATGAATGATTTATATGTTAGGCTTAAGAAAACTGGCAGATCTCCAAATGGTAACATGCTTGAACGTCTTAAGAAACATGAACCGAGGCGTACTAGGTCTTTATTGGTTGTATTTAATGCATGAGCCACTGTTTACAATCCCTATAGTTGTGCTGGGTCATGGTGTAGGAGGAGATAAGAGCTCATAGAGTTGGGGAGTTATGTATGCCACCCCACGAATGGTATTAAGGAATACAATCCGTCATCCATACAAGTGTAACAAGTAATTAACATGTAAAAGATATCTAGGGAGTAGTGAAGTCTAAGTAAACACAATTTCTCCAATTACTGCTCACAACTTTAGTATAATTAGTTTATTTTCATTTTTATTATTTTATTTTGATTGCATCTTAGTTTTGGGTTAGTTGATTAGCAACTAATTCCGCCCACTCCTTCAAAACCCGAGATTTTACTTGCTTTCATAAAAATATAAAAATACAAAAATAATCATCCCTCACCTATAGAACTATTAATTAGGTTTTCTAATCCTAGCGACACTATTCCTAAGCTGAACGATCAATCCCCCGGTACTTGTCACTATACTATACTACAACGATCAGGTACACTGCCTGGTGGGGGTTGTAAGCTTCTCGAGATCCCTCGAGAGGTAAAGCAAGGTGCGATTCCCACGCATCAGTCTCCATATCCTCAAGGCAAAAACCACAGCACCTAGCTCCAAATCATGGGTGGTGTAGTTCTTCTCGTGCTTCTTGAGCTGTCGGGAAACATAAGCTATCACTTTCTCCTGTTGCATTAACACGGCTCCCAAACCTTTATGAGAAGCGTCACAATAGACGACAAAGTCCTCGTTACCTTCGGGTAACGCCAAGATAGGAGCACTACACAACATTTCCTTAAGTAACTGAAATGCTTCCTCTTCCTTATCTCCCCATTCATACTTAACACTCTTTTGAGTCAATTTGGTCAATGGTTTCGCTATCTTCGAAAAATCCCTCAATGAATCTTCGGTAATAACCGGCTAATCCCAAAAATTGACGAACTTCTGTTGGGGTCGTAGGTGCAGCCCAATCTTTAATTGCTTCAATCTTAGCAGGATCTACATGAACTCCTTGTCTGTCAATCACATGACCTAGAAATTGTACCGTCGGAATCCAAAATTCACATTTCGAAAACTTGGCATACAGTTTCTCCTTCCTGAGCAATTCTAAGATAAGTCTTAGATGCTCCTCATGCTCCTTTTCACTCTTCGAATAAATCAGAATGTCATCGATGAACACAATCACAAACTTATCTAAATAAGGCTTACACACCCGATTCATGAGATCCATGAATACCGCCGGTGCGTTAGTCAACCCAAACGGCATCACCTGAAACTCGTAATGCCCGTAACGGGTTCTAAAAGCCGTTTTCGGAATATCTTCCTCGCGAACTCGAAGCTGATGATATCCCGATCTCAAATCAATCTTTGAATACACACTCGATCCTTGAAGCTGATCGAACAAATCGTCGATCCTCGGTAACGGGTATCTATTCTTCACCGTTAACTTGTTCAACTCTCGATAATCAATACACATGCGAAACGATCCATCCTTCTTCTTCACAAATAAGACCGGGGCTCCCCAAGGCGAAGAACTTGGTCTTATGAATCCCTTTTTGGCTAACTCAGTTAATTGCTTCGACAACTCTTCCAGTTCGATAGGTGCAAGACGATAAGGCGCTCGTGCTACAGGTGCATCACCAGGTATCAACTCAATCTGAAGTTCCACTTGTCTAGTAGGCGGGATTCCCGGAAAATCATCGGGAAACACATCTGAAAAATCACGAACTATAGATACATCTCCAATGCACCTTTCCTTCTTCTCCTTCTCTCCTTTCTCAGAAATTTGAGCTAAGAAAAGGTAACTTCCTTTTTCCATTAGCTTCGGCAACTTAGTACAGGATATGACCGCTAATCTAGATGGGCCTCTCAAATCCTTTCTATCTCCTGGTATGTTCAGAATCTCCCTGCCGTAAGGCACACGCATGATCTTCTCATCGCAAATTAGATGGGCACGATACTTCGACAACCAATCCATACCAATAATAACATCAAAACTTCCTAACGTGACGGGTAGAAGATCTATGTTGGAAGGACGATTCAGGAAGTTTAACGTACAACCGCGAATGATAGTCCTAATCCTCTCTATGTTCCCGTTAGCTAACTCTACATCATAACCAGTTCCTAAGGCCATCGGGGGTTTCTCTAGTAAGGGTGCAAACTTAGTGTACACAAAACTCTTATCGGCACCAGTATCAAATAGTATGGAAGCATAACGATTGTTGAGAAGGAATGTACCAGTAACGACGTTCGGATCTTCTCCTCTCTCGTTCCCAAGTGCATACACTCTCCCATGAGCAGCTCCAGCTTCCACACGTTGCTCCCCATTATCTTGTCGTCCACGGTTTCCTCCAGCTCCACGATTTCCATTATTGTACCCATTACCACCCGATCCTTGATTTCCTCGGTTCCACGATTCCCTACACTCATTCCTATAATGTCCCTTCTTTCCACATCCATAGCAAGTAACATTAGCCTTGTTCATAGTTTCAGGAGTAGCTTGAACCATAGCAAGTGGTCGAGCTCTACAATCCTTAGCTATGTGTCCCATCTTAGAGCAATTCTTGCACATCACAGTACATCGACCAGAATGATGCTTGTAACATCGGTTACACTTGGGTGCATCTCCATTGTAGTTCTTCTTGTCTCCATCTCCCATAGCATAAGCTCTAGTAGTTGTTTGTCGCTTGTTTCGATGATCATTATCTTTAGAGTGATCATCCCTCTTTCTCTTTCCATTCTTGTCTTTCTCAGCTTCTTCCAATGCCAAAGAGTCCATCAATTGTTGAGCGATAGTGATAGTCTCATGAATGTTTGCAGGCTTAGCAGAAATCACATCGTTCCTTGTAGCTACCGGCAACCCATCGGTATACCTCTCAATCCTTTGAGTCTCAGTCCTAACCATATCGGGACAAAGTAAGGCTAACTCTCGATAACGGCGATTGTAAGTTGCCATATCGGTACCTTTCACCTTATGGTTCCAGAACTCAATCTCCAGCTTCTGAATCTCATTCCTTGGGCAGTAAGTCTGAATCAGCAAAGACTTAAATTGCTCCCAAGTCATAGCATAAGCCACATCACTCCCAACTGAGTTACGATAATTGTTCCACCAAGTTAAAGCTTCATCCTTGAAAGTAAAAGAAGCAAACTTTACCTTCGTATTCTCCGCACAAGCACTGACATTAAACACTGACTCAGTCTTCTCTATCCACCTGACCAAGTAGACCACTCCTTCAGTTCCACCAAACTCAACGGGTCCACAAATCTTAAACTCCTTGTAGTTACATCCATTAGCACGAACAGGTGGAAATGTTCCAGCAGAATTGTTGGAATGATTCGACTCAGCTAGTAACTCAGCAACTCGTTGCTCCACAAGTTGATTGATCATTGTTTGATCCACAGTAGGTGCATTAAGTGGAACATGATCATTGTCTCCCTGAACATCAACATTTTGATTCCTGTTGTTGCGGTTAGTAGTGTCCAGGTTGTCAGGAGTAGGGGTCTCAACATTTCGAGTAGGACGGCGTCCTTGACGACCAGGGGTAGTCGTTGCAGGACCAGTTCTGGTAGCTCTAACAGGGTTTCGTCGTGGGGCCATTGATCTGAAACATCATACAAGTTCGTGAGTCTCTGATAGAACTTATCATATGCTCAACAAGAATTAAATCAACGAAGCCAAGTCATGGAAAGAATATCAACAATACACCACAAGACATCAATAAGGCGAATGGGAACTCAATTTCCATAATATCCAAAAACCACATAATACCATATAATAATAAGCATCAACCATACAATAAAGATCCAACATCGTTCCAACTACCGATAACACAAAAGATAATAATCGTTCCAACAAGACGGGAAATCAACTGAAAATACATCAAAATGGGATAACTAGCTTTTCCAACCGAACACTCCTCGGTTAGGAAAGCAACAAGATAACATAGCTCAACATCTAGCCACGCTGCTGGCAGAGGCTCCTCAACTCCTGCCTCAAGCCATCAAGATCTCTCCATAATGATCCTAACTCCACACTATGTGTGTCGCTGTCTCTCTTGAGGTCAGCCACCTCCTTTTCCAGCTCGGCATTCCTTTGCCATAACTTACGGTCGGCCTATCGAGCTGTAATAAAACCTCGTTGTAAACTCTCAATCTGCTCGTGAACCTCCATCAAAACTCTCCTGATCTCAGTTGACCTGCCCTCAACTACAGTCATATCAACTCTCAAATCTGCTATAAACTCTCCTATAACCCTCTCAAGTCGATCAGATAATCGCGAGATCTTCTCGCCCTAGGCAGTAATATGAGCCCACAACTTGCCACTCTCACCTAACTCTGCCCGCTCAGCAGAAACCTCAGATGACACATCCGACGCCACTGGACTACCAGGTGGTGAATCAAACAGAAATGGATGCTCAGGTGAAACAGGCTCAATCGGATGTATAGGTGAATCAGGCTCCTCAGCCTGAGCTGGCGGCACTAACAAATCATCATCATCAGGCATCTCCTCCTCCTGAGGGTCATCCTCCTCCTCAGGGTCATCATCATCACCCTGCTCAGCCTCCTGAGGGTCATCAGCCTCATCCTCACCCTCGTACTCCTCCTCCTCCTCATCGGAAGAGTACGTCATCAATCGTCGTCTCCTTACAGGTGAACCATGTGGTAAAGGGGTAGGTGATCTAGGACGACGACGCAATGATGCAGGTGGCGCCTCTGACAGAAGAGAGTGAGCATCTATCTGTAAAGGTGGTGAAGTAGGGCGTACCGACATACGTGCCGTAGCTCGGTGGGCAAAACGTGGAGCCACACGAGCCAAAGCCTGATGAAGTGTAAGCTGCCTCGATGTACCAGGGAGCCCTAGAGAAGATGAGGGTCCCTGCGTAGATGCAGCAGGTGGTGCTGAAGTAGAACCTGTCGGTGTCACAGTAACTGAATGCATGGCAACCTGGTAAGGGTCATCAGGAGCCATCGTGAACTGTGCTGGAAATACCGGTGCAGTAAGAATATCCTCAACAACGTCGGGCATACGGGAGGCCATAGTCTGTGACAACGGCGTAGGGTAGGTGTAAGTGTTTCAAAACAACTAAACCGCGAACTCAAAATACCATATCAACATCATCATATAATCCCAAATCATATATAATCAAGAAAGATTTAAAATACCGCATTTCTAAAATCATTCGTAAAACAATTAAGCCATATAATTCCTCAAACGCATATAATTCCTCAAAACGCCATCATATCACTACATCAATAAACCTCAAAACCTCAAATCATCTCAAGAATCCCAAATCTAATAATCATCTCAATAATCTCATAATACCTCAATAATAACAATGATGCTTCGGCTTGGCGGGCTGGCGGGCAATGGTCGAGGATCGTTTTCCATCAAAATCGGTTATAGTTTAGGTGTCTATTTACCTAGTTCTCTATAACCTTGGCTCTGATACCAATCTGTAACACCTCCAAAATTTGATACAGTGGAAGACTCACAAGCTTTCGGGGTGCTACGGGGATTGGTATCCATTCAAAGTCATGAAAGAACGAGATAAAGTAAACATAAGAAAAACACAACCAAAACGGGTTTTAAAGTTTACATTCATCCCAAGAATTATCCAAAGTAAGGCCCAAAAGAAATAAATATAGGTCCACAATAGTTATCAGAGTTTTAGAAATATAGATCCATAACCGGTGCCATTGCCAAGCCTCCAATCCCAAGCATCCATAGAGCATCACTTAATTACCTGAGAAAACGCGCTAAAAGTCAGCTTTCGCTGGTGAGATCATAGGTTTAAATTCATAATTCGATATAGTGGACATATATGCAAAACGCTTGCTAGCTAGACTAGGCCTCGATCATCCAACCAAAATATCCAACCAAGATAATCCAACCAAATCAAATCATCCCTATAGGTGCACGCTATAGCTCAAATCAATCAAATCAATAGCTTACCTAGCTCAAGTCTAGGCCTCGCTCTATAACCAATCTAATAGCTTACCTAGTTCGGGACTAGGCCTCACTCAACAGCCAAATAAATAGCTTACCTAGTTCGGGACTAGGCCTCGCTTAATCTTACCTAGTTCTATAAGCATAGCAAGTTTTGAAATAAATAAATAAAGCGATAATAGTCCACATAAAACATTTGCACGTTTCTCACCCCAAGTATTGAAAACAAAGTTCAAGAGTAAAAGTGGGGCTATGACTCACCTCAAGTCCAGAAAATCCTCAAAAGAAATCGATAGAAGAAAGACGTAAGCAAACTCAAGCAACTCACGTAACGGCAACTACAGACTCGGCACTTCCTAACAATATCAAACTCGTTCAGAAATCATTTCCTCAAAAATCAAATATTCCCATTCCCGAACGTATTCCGTTTTACTTTCCAAAAATATCCATTTCTCGAATTAACTTTATATTAATTTGGAATTCGACGTTTGGTATCCATAAGGGTGAAGGGTCGACACAACTCAAACCAACAAGTCACAACAACGAAAATAATAAACCAACTACAGGTCTAATATTAGCCCAACATATTATTTAGATAATCATCGAAGCTTATCAAATCCGTCGATTTGGTAATCTCCCATATTTATTTACGTAATATATCGTTCCAAAATTATACCCAACCTAAAACACATAACACAAAGAATTCTATTTGGTATATATCGTAGTCCTATAAATTCCCTATATATATCGTCGAATCGGCCAAATTACACGAGATACATAGTAATTTATTACCCTAAAACATATACCACACCCTATGGGCGTCGTGGGATACGATGCCCATTAATATACTCATTTTATATAATCAAATAACTCGATCTAATCCGTCGATTAAATAAGTCACTTGCTATAGAAAATGTTTATATTAATCGTCATATATCCGTGACAACACAAAAGTCACAATATAAAGCCCACTTGGACTTTAAATAACCACAATTCGTATAACTCGATAAGTTTCTAAATTTATAAAAATCACGCTTTTAATTATTATTTACCCGACTTATTATTTTGCCATTATTTATAGTTATTATTTATAACAATAGTCCGACATTTATTACACTATTAGCATAGTATAATAACTATCGTTATATTATTATAACGTTTACTCGTGATCGTTTTATTATTAATATACGCATATATATATATATATATATATATATATATATATATATATATATATATATATATATATATATATATATATATATATATATATACACACACGTTTATCATGTCTATATACGTATATAAACGATTGTATTCTCAATAATAGTATTACGAGTAGTATTTTTAATATTGACTTTTAAATATTTATAGAGTCATAGAATTTGGTCATATGTCCGAGTCATGACTCTCGGCTCATAGTCCAAGTCCAAATATAAGAATCAAGTCAAAATAAATATATCATCTCCGTCCAATCAATCCCATATCCACGTGCTACAACATGAGGGTCCGACTACGACACCCAACTAACCTATCTCCGTCATCTAATGACCGTCTCACAATCGGTCCCCAATTCCACACTCGACAACACATCTCCAAAATATCTCGTAACCCAAATATGCCACTCAAGTCCAAAATAATAAATCCAATAAGCACCATGGTCAAAACATCACAACCACGACAATAACAATAATAATAATCCGACAAGTAACAATATATCCGAAAACCAAATAAGTTACGGGTTGAGTTACCAAGTCAACCCGGGTCAATATAAGCCCGAAACAAGATACGGGAGTCTCACCCGAGACCAATAGGTCTCGGCTAGCTCCCTTGAGCCACACCGAACCAACAGCCCACCATGGAGGTGTCGGCCGAGAACCAAACGACCACAATGGTCATCCAAACATAACCATGAACAACCGAACATCACAAATCGAGAACCAAAGATCAAATATACATCGAATGGTCAAAATAATCACAACAATCACCCAAACCGAGAGCATTAGCTCTCGGTCGAGTCTCAACCCATCGGGAAAACACAAACCTGGATACCAAACCTTCATTTAAACCATTTTTATCAAAAACCCACTTGAATCTTGCCTTATTATCCATAAAACCCGAAAGAAAAATAAAATTCGTGACCCTAGGTCACGGTTCGAACCAAAACACGAGTTAAAAATCGTCCTACCTTCAAACTTCAAGACCAAATCGAATGGAACTTCAAAAATACGAAAAGTGGTGATGAATACGTGTGGATTTTAATTCGAAATAGGTGTTATAGTAGTCCAAATCGCGCGTGGTTTGCACCAAAAGATAGGTCGGAAGAAGATGGTTAAGATGGTGGTGTTAGATTTAATGAGAGGGTGGCGGTGGTGGTTCGATTTCGGTGATTAAGGGGCGGCGGTGATGGTTGTGTTTTGAAGAGAGAGAGAGAGTGAATATTGTGATGAGGGTGTTGTGTGTGGGTTGTGTCACAGGGACGATTTCATGTAATTAACTCTTTTAAAAAAAAATCTTTTATTAATAATAATAGTATGAAGTGGGTAGGGTTAGTTAAGTAGCCCGGTGTAAATACACGGACCAAACCCGAAACCTTAAATAACCAAACAACTTTCTCAAACCGAACCCGTACCAAAAATAATAATATCCGAACCAATATTAAAATATAATTAAAATTGTTAGGTTAACCTAGTGCCGGAGTCAATGTAGTGCCAAAGTAACAATCTCAAAATAAATCATCACGAACGAATCGAACCAAACCATAAATAAATAATAAATCCTCATAAACAACGTACGATCAAAAATACATTCCAACGTTCATAAAACATCTCGTCCAATAAACTTTTCAAAAATTCCAAAATTATAAATTTTTAATGTAATGCGGGTTTTAAAAACGGCTCCCTATTTTGCCAGTTGTCACAGTATTTGATGATCATTTTGATGATGCATCGATTTTAAAATTCAAAATGATCCACATGGCAGATGTATAGGCCTACATACATCCCCTTTATATTCTTTCCAAAATCAATTAGAACTTAAAGTCCTTACTTAATATGGTGGTGATATATGAACAATTAACTTCCATTCATTTGAGAACAATCAAATCTATCATTGAAGAAATTTATGGTTCTTCTACAAATTTCGCATCATCATTGACCCGGGATGGTCTAACCGGTCATGCCACTCAATAAAATAATCTTGGCTCATAAACTCTAGTTTATGACCACACGTGTTTAGATTGCACTTTCTATGTAAACATCAAATAATATGGAGATTTTAATACAACATCACATTTCTCCAATCAAAATCTTATAAGCTCTTTTAGGGCTTTCACATAGTTTAATATAATATTACATTACCTTATAGCATTATCAAATAATAAATCATGATTTATACCATTTAAATATGCCATTCATCAATTAATCAAGTACTCCATATCTCACAAGCAAATAAAAGCACATCATACAATAAATCAAAACATACACTCTTAATGGCACAATTTGAGTTAACTAAGTCATCATATTCTCATAGTTAGATATTTTCATTTGCTCTTATAAGACATTGTTACATCAAAATAATCAATCTCAACCACAATTTTTAAGTTGTAACCAACCTTAATAGAGCACATATCTCATGCAGATTCATACACTCAAAATATATCATCAAGAAGCAATAACATTACCAAGGCCGATTTTAAAAATAACAACCGACGGCGGACTTACTTATAACAAATTTTAAGAATTATCTTAACATTCTGTGTTTTGTATTCGCTTTTGTTCCACTAGATGCATTGATATAAATTAAGCTCACAAATTATATAATCAGATAAAGTTTAAAGTCTATATGCACATATACGGGAGCTTAGGTTATCCAATTCAGACCAAGACAAAAAAATACAACAAATCAATTCACAAGCAAAACACTTAGAAGTCATAAAGTAAAAACCTTAAAAGTCATGAAGATGCCAAAGTTTTACAATCAAAACACTTAAACAAGATTCAATTAAAACTTGAACGATATTAAGGCCAAACCAAAAGCAACAAGACACACAGTTGCACATTCATATATTTAACAATTATACATGACATCATATCACACTATTATTTCACAAAAACAATTATAACTGCCTTCTATTGATTTCATCAACAACGTCAGAGTACTTATTACTATCATAGTTTAACATATTAATTATTTGCATCAGTTACATTATATTAACAAGCTAATAACATACTCAACATTCATAACGCATGGCAAACTATGACATAGCACATCAATACGAGGTTCATAGTACAAGAATATAACATGTTTTATTAAGTCATGAACCAATATACAATCCGTTAAGTATTAGACTATAGTGAACCATGCAAATAATTGAACATAAACATTTTCCATATCACAGAATCCTATCGTATATCAAATTGTTTCAATAAGTAACTTTGGAAAAAAAAAAAAAAAAAAAAAAAAAAAAACACTAAATAAATTACGAAGATAGTGAAGTTTCGAAATTTATTGTTTAGAAGTCTATCAAATTGAAAAAAAAATACACTAAAGGCAAACAAGAAAAATTTTCTGCTGTGAAAAACATAGCAAAAAAAAAAAAAAAAAAAAAAAAAAAAAAAAAAAAAAAAAAAAAAAAAAAAAAAAACCGATACATACAAATTAAACCATGCCATAACAACTAATAGCATGCACATCATAATGAGGCACATAACAAGCTTAAGTATCTAAAAGAAACAACGTCATGCAAGGAGCATAAAACATATACTATTAATTATGTACAACTAACACTTACTAAAACAAAACCATTAAAGCAAGTTTAAATTAGTTAAGTGTTATAAACTAGATTGACAATTATAAGTAAAATAACTCACAACTGGTAGCACATCCGACAAAAGTTAACAGATGTTATATAACTAAAAATTGTCATTAGTCTCGGTAATATAACATGGCAAAATTCATATTCACTTATATACAAATCAAATAATCATTGTCTAAAGAACCAGTAACAAGAATCATCTCAGTTATAATAACTATACGAATAAAATTACAAATTAGTTATATGCAAGAAAAACAATATGATCTAGTGTAAGCCTTTTGGATATAGCAATTAAAATATCAATTCGGTTGTAACAAAGCACATATATGATTTTGAACTATGTATACACTTTTAAGGTTCAATAGCACCTTCGAACAGGTGTCATGTTCTAAGTTCATAAGATCTATAAATAAAACACGTACTAGAAAAAACCGTAACTGATATATCGCATAGCAAGCGGTGAAAAACGAGAGAAAAGAAAAACGAACCTAAAAGTTTAGAGTGTGCTGATAACGTGTTGTAAACATAAGATTGAGGGAATGAAAAGTATTCGTCAATTGATCATTAACTATGAGATTTACAAGGAGTATATATAGACAAACATTAGGGCAAAACCAGGGCCGGTCATGAGTTTTCGGATGCCCTGGGCGAGATGATAAAATAATGCCCCTACTATATGCTACTAGGCGATTACCCTCGCAATTAACCTTGCATAGCTGCAACAATGTATAGTTTTTAACACAATCTGATTGTGTCAAAAAAAATTTGTGTGGTTTTAGTTGTATAACGATTTGTGAAGGTGGTGTAAAACAAGTGGAAAATTAATGAAGTAAATGAAAGTGTAAAACAAATAAAGGCATACTATCAGTCTAACATCTTATTTTGAAAGTTTTTAAACACAAAACATTTTCTCGTTATATAGGAGTCATGACGATAAAGATAGATATAGAGATAAACAAACAACCCATATTTCTCATAGATTTAGCCTATAAAAAACCTCAAATGTTAAAAAAAAAAATAATAAATAAAAAATAGTTACAACTAAATTTATTTTTACGTTATACATTGATTCAGTTGCCCTAAAACGCAAAAACTTACCTAAAAAAGATTCATGTCAAGCTTCAATATATTGAAAGTGATTTAAACTAAAAAAAAACGACAATTGATATTAATAGTTTTTGTATATTTCTTAGCTAAATAGCTTATTTTATTTGTTATAAAGTTGAGAAAATAATTAAAAATTTTATATTTGTTATCATCCAAAGTGAAAGACATTATTAAATCAATGCTCGAACTTTTAAAGTAGCTTAAAAAATATAGATTACAAAAAAGGAAGTGATACTTACACCACATTTTTTTATGCACACACCACAATTATGCATATAGCATGTTGTAACATGTGCATTAATAATGTAACATTGTGGTGTGTGCATCAAAAAAAGTGATGTAAGTATCACTTCCCTTACAAAAATCTTTTATATAATAAAGGAATTACATCATTTCGGAGTTTTTTTGACAAAACAATCCTATGAGAAAAAAAAATTGGACCAATAGGAAAGCTCGATTTTGACACATAGGCGAAATCAAACAATATGATTGGCCAATAAAAAGTCAAAATTGAATTGGTTTTGGTCAAACTTTAAAAAATTTGGTGGATAATTTAATTGCGAAAAAAAACACATGAAAATATAGGTGTCAAATTTATGAAAATAAAAACTTAAAAAAAGAGGAGTTAATTAATAAAACATTAGTGGTTGAATTTTAAATATACTATCTGGAGTTAAGTGTAAAATTAAAAATCTCCATGTTTTTTAATAATTTTAGATAATAAACAAATAACCCCTTACACTTTATACCCCCTACACTTTATAATATAAACTTTGTTTACAATTACTTGAGTATTAGTATATTAAAGTTACAAAATTTTATAAATATACGAATTAGGTTTAATATAAGTTAAATATTTTTAAAATAAATATTAGTTTTAAACTTTCATCTATTAAAATATTTTTTTTACTATGTCAGTAAATAAAAACTCATGTTATCCTATTTAAAAGTTTAATATATGCGTACATAGATTTGAATATTAAATACGATTAAATTATTATTAACGGTAATATAAATATTAACGACTCATGTAATTGTTATTTAAAGTTTATATATGGATATTCTGAAAACATTTTTAAAAAACTTTACGGAGTATATTTTAACTTTATTAGCTCATTATGTGCTACTAAACTCGCATATTTCATACAACATGATACCAATTGTTAAAAGTTAAACAACAACGACAACGCTCGTGCTACTAAACTCGCACATTTGGTATAACATGATATCAAATATACGCGATTGTACTTATAACAACGACTCATATAATTATTATTTAAAGTTTATATACGGATATCCGGAAAAACATTTTTAAAAAACTTTACGGAACATTAGATTATTAAGTGGGTAAAATCTAACTTAGGCTGCTAATTTATAGGTTAAGATTTGATATTAATGACTTAAAGTAGCTGTGAGCTTAATAAGACTATTGTTAGATTTCAGAACACATCTTTTTTAAATTTAAGATTTTGAATTTAAATTAAGCTGAACTGAATTTGGTGCATCATATATATGTGAATTGATGTTTGATGATAAATTTGAAAACCCTAATTTATTGTTGGAGTAAATTTAGAATTTTGGATTTTAATTAATGTGTTTTACTGATCATTTTGATACTTTAATAATATTTGAGAAGCCATAACTAATTGGCATCGAATAAGACACTAAATGTTGATATAAGTTGTGGATTTATAAACAAAATGTTCGAATTTCTAAAGTCAAAATTATTGATCACATTTGATTTAATTCTTTGTTTAAATCTTGAATATTTATTAAGTTCTAAGTTTGATCGGGTTATGGAGATTGGATTGTTTTTTTTTTTTTTTTTTTTTTTTTTTTTTTTTTTTTTTTTTAATGATAATTCATCTATTTTGAGGTCATTTGTAAAAGGGTGAGTTTTAATATTTTATAGAATGGTAGCAAATGATGAGTTAAATGCAGGTTTTAACTTGGAATACTGATGTGTGGGCTATGGGACTGGAGCTACATCTTTGTACGGTTATACGAATCACATCCTTCTTCCTAATGGAGAGGCATTTGGGAAAGGCACCAGAACACGTGAAACGACATTCAACATCGGGCAAAATAAGTTTAAATGATCTATGTTATATTGCTAAACGTGTAAAACGAGAATCATATATTGCAATATCTAACAAATAGGGCTTGGAATTTAATTTTTTTGTGTTTTTTTATCGATAGAGGCTGTCATTGCAAAATGATGGTTACGTTGGGATAAGTCGAAAGATGTTCCGCCAAAGGTACTTCTACAAAAGAATAGATAAAGCCTTACATTTTACTTGAAGTTGCATTCTCGATGTATCTTAAGTGAAGTGTGAAGTGTGAAGTTCAATATAGTTTGTAAAATTAAATTTAATTTCAAGAGGTGTTATTAGTGAGTTTTTTGGAAGTATAATTAAATTTATTACAATTTTCAAAATTTTAACATCTACACTGTAAACATAAGTTAGATTTATTAGGTCTATTCTGATATGGTCTAAAAAGTTGTACAAGTCAATACTGAATCGAGCATAATTTTTTATGTAAATATTTGTAAATGACAGTTTAACTTTCCCGACCTGTTTCATAGTGGTCAACTTTATTGGTGATATTGCTACACTTTCAACTTACAATAGCTCAACATATTATACAGGCGTGATATAATAGTCCACAATATAACCAACAACATAATATAGTATTACCAAAAGCTTCACTATCTATTTTTGTTTAAGAAATTAAAATAGAGACTCAATTTATGGGTGGTGATTAACAAAATGGCAGCAAGGCAATTTATACAAATCACCATTGGCGAATAAGACCTTATCACTCTATGTCACGAGTCATCAACACTCCCCTCCTATTCATTTCAGTAAAAAAACTTATTTCTAAAACTATTAGTTATACAAGAACTCAAACATAACAACTTTAACAGACTAACAAATAATTGACAGAGAGATCATCAAATTGACCGCACGACTTTTAAAAAGTTACAATCAAATAATATGTACATTTTGTAATGGTATCATCAAAATGCAAATTGTGTTATGCTATTTGTTTACATCAATAAAAACAACTAACATGTAAAAAAAAAAAAAATGAATATACGAGGGTGAAAATAGAAGATTCATAAGCAGTGGATCGTAATAATTTTATATCAAGTCTTTAGATGCCTCATTGATATACATTATTTAAAAAAAGGAAAAAAAAAAAAACGGACAACAACATCTAAAGTAAATATGATCCATCTAAAAGTTCCATGTGTTATACTAGATGAATAAATGTAAAGTTCAATACATTTTAAGATAATATATTTGGTATTAAATACATGATAAAAGTTTTATATCAAAACCCCGTGCGTACACGGGTATTATAACTAGTATTTAAGAGAGAGGAATACAAGAGCAAATATACGCTAGAAGCCAATAAGGGGGTTATAAACGTGTAAACTTAGTTAAAAGTTGAAGGTGTTCTATGAAAATTGATCAATAAATGCACAACTGCACACATGTGCCCACAAAATTTGCACCAATGATACTCTTTCTTCCTCACAGTTTACAAGGTCCGGCATCCATGTCTAGCAGCACCATGACTCAACTTTTTAATCTTTATTTCTTCTTTTTTTTTCTTAATTTAACGAGAGACACAAAGAAGCTATAATAGTAATATCTTCAACAACTTATATCTAAATATGAAACCGATTCAAAAGACTAAAAACTTGATGCCCCCTATTTTCTTGATGCCCTAGGCCGTCGCCCACGCTGCCCATAGCCAGGGCCGGGCCTGGGCAAAACCCTAATAACTAACATGAGTCGTGGGCCTATTATGGGTTATATGGACATCCACTAATAATTATCCATAACAAAAAGTAATTTATGCGACATATTGCCATCGTAGAAAGTTACCCGTGGACTTTTCACTTTCAAAGGAAAAAATAAATTGAAAAAGAAAATATATATGCTTCTAAAAGTACCAGTCAAGAAATGTTGGATACAAATCGACGTATTGCCGTCGTCGCTAAAAGTACCAGTAAAAAAAGTAACCTTTTTTGTTGTTTAGTTAACTTTTGGCGACGACACACGTAGTCACCTGAAGTCCAGATTTGTTAATCATTCCTATAAAAGTTGTAGTTCTACAGCAGAATTGACGTATATCTATTTATGGTCAATGACGTGACAAAATAATTTATTTGATAAGCAAATGTTAAAGAGCATTACTATGAAAATTTATATACAGATTTACATCAAACGGAACTAAAAAAATAAATGATAACACATAATTAATGAATTATCTGATTATGATACTTCTATAAGAATTTTAACATCAAAATTGACGAGCTCGTTTTATGCCTTTTTTTCTATTTACACAGCAGGATGTGTACAAAGCACATAGTTTCACAGTTGATCACACATTCTGGATCATTTTGATCAAAGCTTTTACTGGAACTGATTTGAAAACAAAAATATAATTTTTTTTTACAAAGGGACATTAATTTCTCAAAAGGGACATTAATTTCTCAAGTAAAACAATCTTTGTGGAATAATATGACACCACCTAAAATTTAATTTCTGAGAATTGGAATTTAATTAATGAGAAAAGGGTAGCTCAAGTATAAATAGAGACATACGAACCTTCACTTTATAGAAAAAAAACATGCATAAGCAAGCAATGGCTTCTTCAAACTTCTTACTTTTATCTCTAGCTCTACTACTCATTGCTCTCTCATTTGTAACAAACTTTACTTCTGCTTCTTTAGAGGAAGCAGATGCTCTTCAAAAATGGAAAGCAACCCTTAAAATCCCAAACAACTCCCAAATTGTATCTTCTTGGACACCACTTCCAACGAATACTAGTGCATCCGCTCCGTGCTCTTCTTGGTTTGGAATTGCTTGCAATGCTGATGGGAACATTAACAAATTGCACCTCTCGACGTCTGGGTTAAAAGGTACGCTTCACCGGTTCCCGTTCTCTATTCTAGGCAATCTTACCCATTTTGAGCTTAGTGTAAACAGCTTCTTTGGTCCCATCCCACCAGAAATCGGACTCCTGTCCAAACTTGTCTATCTTAATTTTTCAACCAATCAGTTTTCTGGTGTAATTCCACCTATCATTGGTAAACTAAGCCAGTTGACCGTTTTGCAACTTTTTGGAAACAATTTTACTGGTTCAATTCCACAAGAAATAGGGAATGTGAAGTCTCTCACTAAATTAGATTTGTTTGAAAATCAACTCTCTGGACCCATTCCATTTGAATTAGGGAATTTGAAGTCTCTAACCGATTTAGATTTGAGTGAAAATCAACTCAATGGTTCAATTCCTTCATCGTTGGGTGATTTGAAGTCTTTGAATATCCTTTATTTGTGGGCAAATCAACTCTCTGGACCCATTCCATTTGAATTAGGGAATTTGAAGTCTCTAACTGATTTACAATTGGGTTATAATCAACTCTCTGGTTCAATTCCTTCATCGTTGTGTGATTTGAAGTCTTTGAATATCCTTCGTTTGTTCACAAATCAACTCTCTGGACCCATTCCAATTGAGTTAGGGAATTTGAAGTCTCTAACTGATTTAGAATTGAGCGAAAATCAACTCAATGGTTCAATCCCTTCATCGTTGGGTGATTTGAAGTCCTTGAATATCCTTCATTTGTTCACAAATCAACTCTCTGGACCCATTCCAATTGAATTAGGGAATTTGAAGTCTCTAACTGATTTAGAATTGAGCGAAAATCAACTCAATGGTTCAATCCCTTCATCGTTGGGTGATTTGAAGTCTTTGAATATCCTTTATCTGCACACAAATCAACTCTCTGGACCCATTCCAATTGAATTATGGAATTTGAATCTCACTAATTTAAGTTTGGGTAGAAATCAACTATCTGGGCCCATTCCTACTGAATTAGGGAATATGAAGTCTCTCACTGAATTATATTTGGGGAAAAATCAACTCCATGGTTCAATTCCTTCATCGATAAAAAACCTGAGAAGCCTTCAGTATCTGTCCATCAGTGACAACAAGTTATCTGGTCCTATACCACAAGGAATCGGAAGTCTACAATTGTTTCAGCTATTTCTGTACAGAAATCAGTTGTCTGGCCAAATTCCAAAGGATTTTGGGGAGAAAAAAAGTTTGTTAGATTTAGACTTGAGTGATAACGAACTTTCAGGTGTTATACCTCATGAGCTTGGATCACTACATGGTCTCCTTACTCTTGACCTATCCAATAATAGGTTAAACGGGTCATTACAAAGATATATTGGTGAGTGGGTACAAATCAATCACATATATCTTAGTAATAACAAGCTCACAGGAAAGATCCCATCAGAGATCGGTAAATTAAGGCAACTCAATGTTCTTGATTTATCTTGGAATTCACTCACACAAGAGATACCATCGGAAATTGGAAATATAGAAAGTCTGGTAATGCTGAATCTTTCTCACAATAAGCTATCTGGTTCTATTCCTAACGGTTTCAGTAAATTGCCAAGAGGGATTGATATTGACCTTTCTTACAATGAGCTCACTGGTCCCATTCCCCCTTGTGCTGTCTTTCTAAATGTGTCTGGAGAAGCATTTCAAGGAAATGATGGTCTGTGTGGAAATGTTACAGGTTTGAAACTTTGTGAAAGTCAAACTAATCATTTTCTTCATAAGTTCATCCTTGTAACTGTTGTCCCACTTTTGGCGGCTCTTTTACTTGGTTTATTCATGTGTGGACTCATTGCTTGTCGACGTAGAAAGAGAACTTCTCCAAAGAACCCATCAGGCGAAGAAGGTGGCAAAATTTTCTCAATAACAAGTTTTGATGGACAGGCGATGTATGATGAAATCATCAAGGCGACACATGATTTTGATGATGCATATTGTATTGGGATTGGAGGATATGGTACTGTGTATAAAGCTGTGTTACAACCCAACAATTTAGTAGCTGTCAAGAAACTTCATTCATCATCTGAGAGTGACGATCAAGTAGGCTTCCTAAATGAGGTACGAGCATTAACAAACATAAAGCACAGAAACATAGTTAAACTATATGGATATTGCTTCCATGCTCGTCACTCATTTTTGATATACGAATATCTTGAGAAGGGAAGTCTAAAATCAATCTTAAGTAGCGATATCACAGCAAAGGAAATGGATTGGCTGAAAAGGGTAAGAATTGTTAGGGCTGTAGCGAATGGTTTGGCTTATATGCACCATGATTGCACACCACCTATAATTCATAGAGACATTTCTGCAGCTAATATCCTTCTGGATTCTGATTATGAGGCACATATCTCGGATTTTGGAACAGCGAAGCTTCTAAAGCTGGATTCATCCAATTGGACTGCGGTTGTAGGCACGTATGGCTATATTGCGCCAGGTAACTACCATATATTTTAAAGTTATATATACCATACATACTTATTCTCAAGCTAGTTATATAACAACTTATTTTGGATTCTCCTGCTTCCTTCAATTTAGAGCTTGCTTATACGATGGTGGCGACAGAGAAATGCGATGTGTATAGTTTTGGAGTTGTTGCACTAGAAGTGATTATGGGAAAGCATCCTGGAGAACTTATATCATGTCTACCAACATTGTCGACTGATGATCTATTGCTAGCCAATGTAGGAGATAGACGGATTCCGCGACCATCACCTCTAGTTGAGAAACTAGCTCATTTAATTTTGAATGTCACACGGGCATGTTTGAACGACAACCCACGGGAAAGGCCAACAATGCGCCAAGTCAAAGATTTATTGTCAGTGGATGATCGGCTTTGGATGAAGATGCGTGTATCGGTAACTTAATGCTTGATCGATTTTGTATGATGTCTAGTCATAAGTCGTAAAGTTTAAGGAACTTTTTATGTTTTTTTCTTAATATGGAAATAATTTATATTAATGAAGATTGCTACCTTTCTATAATAATAGGTGTTAGATTTATCACCTTTTGTAGACACACTAATATTGTAATTGGAATTAAATGATACTCCTTCCATCCTAAAAAGAGAGTCCACAAACAAAAAATGTATAAATTATAATATTTGTAATTAATAGTAGTTTTGATTGATAAAAATTCATTTTTACCCTCATAGTTTATATACAAATAAAAAGTGAGTAATTAATGCAAGTTTTGATTAGAAGAGTAGAGTAGAAAAACTAGTTATAATTACTGTGCATATATAAAAACTGGACAGTTACTTTGGGACAAACATAAATAGTAAGGTGGACACTTTTTTTGAGACGGAGGGAGTATACATTAGGAAATTTGTATGCCAGTTAGAATTTATTACTAATAACAAGAAATTAACTAGAAGTCCGTTAATTTGTCGAAATAGATGGCATAGTAGATTGGAGAAGAAGAAATCTAACAAAAGAGAATTCCCTTTAGAGTGATAGAAAATTTTCCGTCGCTAATACATAAAAGTTTTGGAAGGTTAATGATTTCCCTTGATTTGTATAATCTCAACAGACCGTATATATTGTTTTAGAGGATAACTGGTTATAATGCCCGTGCATGCACGGGGTTTTTTCTATATTTCTTGATAATAGCTCAATTATATTGTTATTCATTTCAAACTTTGGATTTACATAGAGGTTGAAATCTTAAACTTTTAATCTTGTATTTTTATATGTTAAATAACAAATAGTTTTTTTTTTTTTTTTTTTTTTTTTTTTTTTTTTTTTTTTTTTTTTTTTTGCTATAATCATTGTTTATAATAAGCTTGATAATCTTAAACTTAGGTTATACCCACGTGGAAGGCTCGAAGCGGAAACTACAACACAATTGATCTCCCTCGCCGATGATGAAATTCTTCAAGTGTGAAATTGATCTTACTTGTGATGTAGAAGCACAACAGAGACTCTATCTTAATCTTTACCACTCTTAATGAAAAAGGAATATTCAAAAAAAGCAACTAACAATGTCGATAAGTTCCTAAATGTATAAATTCGTTAAACGCGATTAAACGCTCATTGACGTGGTCTCCTGCTGTGACAACTGGCAAATTAGGGAGCCGTTTTTAAAACCCGCATTACATTAAAAATTATAATTTTGGAATTTTTGAAAAGTTTATTGTGACGAGATGTTTTATGAACGTTGGAATGTGATTTTAATCGTACGTTATTTATGGAATTTGATTATTTAATTAATGGTTTGGTTTGGTTCATTCGTGATGGTTTATTTTTGAGATCATTATTTGGCACTACATTGACTCCGGCACTAGGAAAACCTAACAATTTTAATTATTTTACATGTTGGTTCGGATATTATATTTATGGAACGTATCTTGAAATTTTGATTATTGGAAACAAGTTTGGTTCGAGAATGTTGAGATATTTTAAAAAGGTTTTCGGGTTTGGTCATTTCGTGTATTTGACTAGCCAATTATCCTTTACCCCATTATTATTATTAATGTTACTAAGAAAGAAAGAAAGAAAATAAGGTTATGTTTGGCAACAACTTTTTTGAAGCGTTTAAGAGCGATAAGCGATAAGCGACAAGCGGTAAGCATTATCTTGCTTGTTTGGCAACACCTCAATAAGCGTCTTAAACATGATTAACCGCTCCAATCTTAAATGCTTCCTCGAGAAGCAGCAAGCAACAAGCGACAAGCGGTAAACATTTACTTGTTTAACACTTTATAATTACAGTTACAGCTACGTTACCAAACATGTTTTTACTGCTGCTTACTGCTACTGCTTACTGCTTGCTGCTTGTTGCTACTGCTACTGCTACGTGTCGCCAAACATAGCCTAAGTATGATAAAAAGAGGGACTACAAATCGTCCTTGTGTTTCCTGGTATTCACACAACACACAAACAAACCTCATCTTCTTCTTTATTATCTCTCTCTCTCCCCCTCATCTTAAAACCCTAGCCGCCGCCCTCTTATTCCGGCAGCCACCACCACACCGCCACTCCCACGACCACACCACCACCACCACCTTAACCCTCACCTTATTCTCCTTCTTTTGGTATGTACCACGCGCACCCAAACACCCCTAACACCTCGTTGGGTAAACCCCCGCCGCCGTACACACCATCACCACCATTAATATTACCTGATTTTTAAAGATTCACAAGTTTGGAAGCATAAAAAGGTAGGTAGCATCGGTTTGGTATCATGGGTGCCACGATGTGAATTTAAATCCGTGGAAACATGGATTAATTTAATGGGTTTTGATGAAATCTTGATTAAAAATGATGGGGAATCAATATTTTTGATATAGAAATGAGTTTGGTATCCGGGTTTGGTGTTTCCTTTGCAGGTCGAGATGAAACCGAGAGCTATGGCTCTCGGCTTGGTGTTATTTTGAGCCCATGTGGTTTTCTTTATGGTTTTAATCTCGTAGTCATGGTAGCGAGAGTAGTTGTTTACATGGAGTTTGGTTTTGGCTTGATTTTTGGTAACAATGGATGCTTGTTGTTACTCTTGTGTTGCCGCGACCCAAAGGGTTCGTATGGGCTGTTTTTGTGTGCTCGGATGAGCCTAAGCTGAGACTAAGGTGGTCTTAGGTTTGAGTCACCTTGACTCGTGGTGTAGCCGAGACCCAAGTGGGTCTCTCGGCACGGGTTTGACTTGGTAAAATCGACCCGGAACACGTATATATTTGATGTTTTCTTGTTATTGTTGTTGTATATCACTGTTGTTGTTATGGTTATTGTTGACATTGTTGTTGTTGAGGTATATTACTATTGGTACCTTTGATTTTATTGTCGTTACTTTGGAGCCGAGAATGAAATGGTATCATGATTTATTTTGTGAAGTGTTGTCGATTATGTGGAAGAATGGGGACCGATTGTGAGACGGTCAAATTAGATTGTCGGAGATAGGTTAGTTGGGTGCCGTAGTCGGACCCTATTGTTGTAGCATGTGATTGGGATTGATTTTGGATGGAGTTGGATTATTTATTTATGATTTGGTTATTATCATTTGTGGACTTGGACTATTAGCCGAGAGTAATGACTCGGACATGTGACCAAATTCTTATGACTCGATAAATATTAAAAATCAAACACTGATAATAAAACTCGTAATAATATTATTAGTAATATAATTGTTTATATAAGTATATAGACGTGATAAACGTATATATATTATTATAAATGCGTATATTAATAATAAAACGATCACGAGTGAACGTTATAATAATATAACGATAATTATTATACTATGCGAATAGTGCAATAAATGTCGGAGTATTATTATAAATAATAACTATAAATAATGTCGAGAACTAATACGCCGGGTAAGTAATAAATAAAAACATGATAGACTTTTATAATTTTGGAAAACTTATTGAGTTATACGAGTTGTGGTTACTTAAGTCCAAGTGGGCTTTATTATGTGACTTTTATGTTGTCATGGATATATGACGATTAATATATCCATTTTCTATAACTACGTAACTTATTTAATCGACGGGTTAAATCGAGTTTATTTAGCTATATAAAATGAGTATATTAATGGGCATCGTATCCTACGACGCCCATAGGTTGTGGTACGTGTATTAGGATAATAAATTACTATATATCTCGTGGAATTGGCTAAATTGATGAATTTGGCAAATTGGACGATATATATAGGGAATTTATTAGACTACGATATATACCATATAGTATTCTTTGTGCAATGTGATTTAGGTTGGGTATAATCTTGGAGCGATGTATTACGTAAATAAATATGGGGGATTACCAAATCGACGGATTTGATAAGCTTCGATGATTTATTTAAATAATATATCGGGCTAATATTAGACCTATAGATTTGTTTATTATTTCGTTCGTTGTGGCTTCTTGGTTTGAGTTGTGTCGACCCATCACCCATATGGATACCAATCGTCGAATTTCAAATTAATATGAAGATAATTCGAGAAATGGATATTTTTGGAAAGTAAAAATGGAATACGTTCGGGAATGGGAATATTTGATTTTTGAGGAAATGATTACCGAACGAGCTTGATATTGTTAGGAAGTGTCGAGTCTGTAGTTGCCGTTACGTGAGTTACTTGAGTTTGCTTACGTCTTTCTTCTATCGATTTCTTTTGAGGATTTGCTGGACTTGAGGTGAGTCATAGCCCCACTTTTACTCTTGAACTTTGTTTTCAATATTTGGGGTGAGAAACGTGCAAATGTTTTATGTGGACTATTATCGCTTTGTTTATTTTAAAACTTGCTATGCTTAGGTAGGATTAAGCGAGGCCTAGTCCCGAACTAGGTAAGCTATTGATTTGGTTGTTGAGCGAGGCCTAGTCCCGAACTAGGTAAGCTATTGGATTGATTATAGAGCGAGGCCTAGACTTGAGCTAGGTAAGCTATTGATTGGATTGATTTGAGCTATAGCGTGCACCTATAGGGTTGATTTGAGTTGGTTGGATTATTTTGGTTGGATTGTTTTGGTTGGATTATTTTGGTTGGATGATTGAGGCCCAGTCTAGCTAGCAAGCGTTTTGCGTATATGTCCACTATATTGAATTATGAATTTAAACCTATGATCTCACCAGCGAAAGCTGACTTTTAGCATGTTTTCTCAGGTAATTAAGTGATGCCCTTGGATGCTTGGCAATGGCACTCGGTTATGGATCTAATTTCTAAAACTCTGATAAATTATTGTGGACCTGTATTTATTTCTTTTGGGCCTGACTTTGGATGATTTTGCGATAAATGTAAACTTTAAAACCCCGCGTGGTTGTATTTTTATTATGTTTACTTTATCTCGTTCTTTCATGACTTTGAATGGATACCAATCCCCGTAGCACCCCGAAAGCTTGTTGAATCTTCCGCTGTACCAAATTTTGGGGGTGTTACACCCGCAAAGTGGGACACTTTGTCTCTTCGTGAAAATTAAAATAATTCTTCCCTTCTAAAGATTTATAGCCAATTAACTAACTAATAATGATTTTAACATTAATTTTGCACACCTGAACCACGCTTTAATTCAAAAATTGAGATGGCGTTACTTTAACAATCCTCATGCTCTTTGGGTTCAAGTGATCAAAGCCATTCATGGTAAGCACGGAGATGACTCTTCTTTCTACAACCATGTTTGTGATCAAGGTGTTTGGGGTAGAATTGTGAAATCTATTAACTCCTTGCATGAGAAGGAGCTTGTCCCTCTTTCTTTTCTTCAAAGACGAGTTGGTAATGGCGCCTCTACTAAATTCTGGCATGAAATTTGGATGGGAAATACTTCCTTAAAGTCTCAATTTCCTCGTCTTTTTCAACTTGCTTTGAACAAAGACTACATGATCAGAGATTGCTGGAATAACGGTTGGGTCTTATCTAGGTCTCGTCGAATTATGAGTGGGACAAATTTTCAACACTTAAGTACCATGGTAAACATGTTGTTGTCCTTCTCTCTTTCTGATTTTGAGGATTTCTGGACATGGTCCTTAGGATCGCCATCCTTTTCGGTTAAGTGTACTCGTGAACATATAGACAAAATCACTCTTCCTAATGGTGTTATGGAAACAAGATGGAACAGCTATCTCCCCAAAAAAATCAACATTTTCATTTGGAGGGCTCTTCGCGATCGTCTTCCAACAAGATGGAACCTCAGCCGTAAAGGGATTGATTTGGATTCCCTCAACTGTCCAATATGTGATACCAACATTGAAACATTAAATCACTCTCTTTGGTTTTGTTCCCGAGCTACCACTCTCTGGCATAGAATTTTTGTTTGGCTATGTTGAAAACTAGTAGGGGGGTTGAATAGTTTTACGTCCTTTTTAAATTTATTACCAAAATATTTTGTAGCTTATTAAAAACTTTCGATTCGATCTCAAGTGAATTCAAATAACAACCAATATAAGCAATTCTAATCTAATAATGAAAGTATTGAAATAGAATGAAGAAAAGATAGAGTTAGAAAGATCAAACCACAACACGTGAATTTATAGTGGTTCGGCTACAAGGACACCTTCCTTGCCCTACTCCACTCCCCGAGTACCACACTCGAGAGTTTTCTTCACTATGTCAACAAACTCCTTATGGTGGAGAAACCTTACACACCTTGACTTACACGAGTTAACGACACTAAGCTAAATTTCGAGTTCTAATTGTAGCTAGAACCAATCTCACAACTTCTTCAAGACTTCACACCTTCTTCACACCTTCACAACTTCTTCAAGACTTCACACCTTCTTCACACCTTGTCAACTTCACACCTTCTTCTATGCACAACTAAGTCACAACTACTAAACTACTTTACAACACACCTAGTTTCTACAATCAACAAATTCACACAACACTTTTACAAATATCTAACACTACTACAATATGAAAATAGCTAATCACAACACTACTACAATTAGATGTATGTAGAGGAGTGTTCTTCTTCTTGCACTTGAGTGGATGAAGCTTTGGATCACATGGAAACAAAGACTGATGAGTTATATGATCAAAGGATTTTTGATATAGAAATGGAGGTTGGATCAGAAAGTTTTTAGTGCAAAAAGGTGAGAAAAATATGTGAAATGATTCAGTATTTAAAGGGCCAGAAAATACTGTTTTGCAGCGTGCCGGTCCCCTTAATTAGTGGGCGGTCCCCTTAATGATTAAGGGGGCCGCCTAGTAAAATTAAGGGGGCCGCCCTACTGAACGTTGGAAAAGTTTTTCTGGATAAAATTTTCCCTTTTTGGTTGGAAATTTGAAATCATATCTTTGTAGTTTAATATAACAATACCAAAAATGATTTACAAATATATATAAAATGTTAATATCATTTTATAAAATGTTATGTCTTAAGACAAGGTTTCCTTTGATCATGTAATGCGTAAGATGCTTAGTTTATGCATACCTTAAGTGATATTAGATGTAGAGGTAAATATTTGTTACTAAATACTTGTTTACGTCTTAATCTTGACTTAATTTGATTTGAGTTTTGTGATTATCAAAATATAGGTTTATTGAGAAATATTAATAACGTTTTTAAACATTATTTATATCAACAATCTTCCCCTTTTTGATGATTACAAAACTTAAACTCATTAACTCAAAAATTAGTTTTTAAAGAAGTATTTTAGTGAGTTTATATTTACTTCTCCCTCTTTTTGTAGAATCAAAAAGGTTATGCCGACAATTTTCAAACGTGAAAATTTGACGGGAAGATATCTCCCCCTTGATGTGTACTCCCCCTCATTTGGGGGCACCAAGAGAACGAGCTATGAAATGCTTTGCAAAACAAAAATATTAGAAGCACAAGTATATACGTGCAAACATATATAAGGTGATAAGAATATAATTAAGCATGTTTGAAAAGAAGCATTCATATTAAAGCAATGGTTGTGTCAAGACACAACAATACAAGTAGCAATAATAAATATTACAAGTAGGATAGCTATTACATAAACTAACAACTAGAAGAATACTTCATCATGCAAAGAGTACATGGACTTCATAGAGCTTGCAAGCAAAAGGGTGGTAAAGGCTTTATTTATTAAGCATATCATATGCTTAATTTGGAGAGCATGATGGTGATGGTGGAGGAATGGGTGAGAATTGTGGTGGAGGAATAATTGGAGATGATGGTGGAGTTGGTGGTGGTGGTGGGTTAGTAAGCAAATGTTCAATATATGAAAACATATATTGAATTTCATCTCTAAGACCAAAGATAACGGTTCGGTTGTGGATGCAACAAAGACAAGTATCCCCATGGGATTCAAGTAACCTCCAAGGCATGGGATTGACAAAGAATGGTGGTGTAATTGGTGGAGATGAGAGATGAGCATCAAGTGGTGTTATTGGTGAAAGTGAGATGGTAAGATGGGTGGAAATAGGTTCTTGTGTAGGATGTGGTGATGATACTTGTGGTGAAAAGTGTGAATTGATGTAGTCATTGATTGATGAGGTTGAGGGTATGGAGGATGAGGAAGTTCCATGAGTGGAAGGTGTTTTGGATGGTGCATTAGGTGCACTTGGAGATGAGCATTTTGGTGGAGGTGATGGGGTTTTGTTGTCTTCATTTGTTAAGTTAACGAAGAGTTGTTTTGGAGGGATGATCACAAGCTTTTGTTTCTTAGAGGCCTTGGAGTTTGAGGTGCTTGGTGGAGTCATGATGATTTAGATGAGAAATGATGATATGAAGAATGGTGATTATGGAGGGAATTTATAGTATGGAAATGGTTGATTAAGGTATATATTTGAAATGGTTGAATGCGATTCTAAAATTAGTTGGGTTAAAATGGGAAATGGTAGCTGATACTAGAGAAAGGGTTCACAAGATGCAAAAGAAAACAGTAAATCCAGTTCCAGATGGCCGGTACCCTTAATTGTAGGCCGGCCCCCTTAATAATTAGGGGACCGCCTAGGAAATTAAGGGGGCCGCCCATCTGGTGTTTTCCCAGACGACCAGAAACCCAAAATTTGCAGAAATGGGTGATTTTTCTAGTGTGTGTTTCCAGCAAGCTCTATTAGAAGTATATACTCTAGGAATGATGATATATAAATATATATATAACCAAATTATGCATGCAAACAAACATATTATATTCCACTTTGAAAAGAAACATAGCATAACATTAAGATAGTAGCATGATAATAGTTAAAGTCTAAACATCATCCAAGAAATAAACAAGAGATAACATAAGTATTTCCGAATAAGTCGGACAAATAACAAGCCATACAAATGTCTAATAGAGAATAATAATAATAAGTAGCAATACATCAACATCATCTACTTCTTTTTCTTCCCAATCATCTTCCTAAACATTTTTCCAACGGATTTGAATCCTCCTTGAATTTCTTCATGCATTTGTTGTTGTCGGTTGATAATGGACGTTTGGCGAGTGAAGAGAAGTTCATCGGTACGTTCATGAGGAAGAGTAACTTGATACTCGGTATCGTCAATATCAGAAAGATTATCAACAAAGGTCGTGGGGCATGGAGTACTCGCACGTGAGGTGTTTTCCTCCTCATCATCTTCATTGTCACGATGAGATGAAGATCCACGAGGCCTAGAGAACAAAGGAGCACGAGATTTTCCTTTGTCACTTCGAGAACGACGAGTAGGAACAAGAGTAAGTTGGTTCAAAGTAAGAAGGATATGCACGTAGTAATCTCTTTGAAGATGTGGGTAATGTTCCATGACATAACGATAAAGTCGTGTAAGGAACATACCGTAAGGAAGATTGGCATTTGGGGTGTTTTTAGCGGACATGATTCGATGAACAAAAAGATAAGCCAAATTGTACTGCTCTTCAGCAATTACACAATATAACATGTGGGCAATGCTTGCCGTGACATGATCACGGTGACCACCAGTACCAAACGCATTCTCGCGAATGAGTTCTTCCCACTTTTTCATATCGTGGCTTAGCTCTTTGAGGAGGATTTGATTTGCATGAATATCGACATTCTTCGACTTGATTACTCGACTAGTCGTACGACGTTCTAGTTCAAGCAGTTGACGAATGTCATCAGGACTAGGAATCTCAGAATAGTATGGGCCATCCTGAGGACGATTTCTTTCAAGAGAGGAAAGATCCCATTCATTTGAGAATACGGCTTGGCCGTTGTATGGGATTCTAAGAATTTGTCCAAATTGAGCAAGAGTAAGAGTGATGAATTGATTTTGGATCATGAAGGAAATAAGGAGATGACCATAGGGATCGGTTTGCACCGTCACTTGGCTATAGAAGTCGAGGATAAAACGAGGAATGATTGGTTCGTTGATTTGGTAAAGACATTCAAAACGAATATTGTAGAACATTCGTTCGGTTTGATCAGAGTCATAGAAAGATGGATCTACAATTCTTCCTTCGTGAATGTTTCTATTTTCAATGGGACGATAGAAACATGCAACTGAAGGAGACATGCCGGGAGTAAAGGAAACTTTTGGAATGTATTGTTTGGTTTTGGAGACATCACCAACCGTGGTCTTTGGCATTTTCACCTAAACAATATAACAACAAAAATAAAATTAAGACAAAAACCACTATCATGCATATGATATATATATATATATATATATATATATATATATATATATATATATATATATATATATATATATATATGCAATATATGTGGAACGAAATTTTACTTCGACCAAAAAAATATATTCTATGAAGTAGTTTCACAATGTTCCTTGTATTTTGATTTTAAACTCGTTTAGAATATATGATGTCAAAAAAATATGATATCATAATTCATTTTGAAGTAAGGCTAGATATATATTAGATTATATATCTTGCTTTTTCATAAGAGTTTGACTTAGCGTAAACATGTTTAAAAGGTTAAAATGTGAATTTTGGTTTTCAAAATATCTTTTTCAAGATAAACCAAACGCTCCCTTAACTAGATTAAAATATCCTAAAACATCAATATATATATTGATTATATATCTTGATGACATCTATTGACTCTAATAGTTTTAACAAATTTTATGAGGTAATTATAAGTTTCAAATAACTACATATAATTATAATTTGTTCATGAACCAAACGCCCATGTTGTCTTCATGAACCATTTTATAACGAATTGAGAAGTATGTTTTGATTGTTTACAACATTGAAATAATATAATGTAGTAAGTTTTAACTAGTTTTTAAGAGTTATATCAACAATGTGCCTTTTGAAAAATGAAATTCAACAAGGGTTTATGGGTGATTAAATATTTTGACAAATTGATGTGTTATACTAAGTTTGAGTTGCAATACATCATTCTAATCCTATGGGGAGCATTTGGTTGTTCAATTCCTAGCTTCTATTTCACAAAAATTCGAATTGAAATAAATTTTAATAAAATACCTAATTGTTGATTAGACATCAAATTGAATGAAATGTGATGAAATGTATGTTGGAAAACTTACAAAAGATGTTGTTATACGTTTGGTTAGCGTTTGCCCCTTGCGAAACAACCCCGGATTAGTGATTTGATGAAGGATTTTGATGGTTTTGGTTGTTTTGGTTCGTACTCAGCAGAAGTGAGGAAGGGAATTATGAATAAATGGGGTGTTTGGCAAACGATTTAAGGTGGAAAACGAATTTGAAAGTGTCAGATAGCCGGCCCCCTTAAACATTAAGGGGACCGCCCTCGATAACAAGCCGGTCCCCTTAATTATTAAGGGGGCCGCCCTTTGAATTTTTGAATTTTCGCGGAATTAGTTTTTGGAACAAATATATTTATACGTATATAATTAGATTTATAATATATCAAAAATACGTAAGCGTTTATTGGCACGATGATAAAATACTTAACAATTTTTAATTACCATTTCGATAATTAAAATGTACCTTTGACAATTTTGGATAAAATGATCAAAGTGTTAAGTTGATGAGGGGTTTGAGGTGTGTTCGGGAATATGTGTATATATATATATATATATATATATATATATATATATATATATATATATATATATATATATATATATATATATATATAAGTATAAATGTGAGTGAATGATGGGTTGATAGGTGAGGTTTGAGAGATGATAACGTAGATAGAATATAGTTGGCGAAATGAGTTTGTTTCATCCATAGTGTTCACGTGCGAAGGCGTTCTTACATGATAATAGTCCACTTAACTCATATCCCTTCATCATCATGAGTCATCTAAAAGTGGACATAATAGAATTTCGTGTTGAATGTAAAAGATCAAAGGTAACACGAGGGGGAAGGAAAGGGTTCGATAACGAACAATTTCTTGGATTTCTAGAAAGTCAACTAATGACGTATCTAGGTTATGTGCAAGTGTGTATATATATATATATATATATATATATATATATATATATATATATATATATATATATATATATATATATATATATGTATATATATATATAACGGTCCTTGGTTGATCAGAAATGTTCCTATTATTCTTAAACCATGGACATTGAACACAAACCTACTTAAAAAGGATTTGACTAACATCCCGGTGTGGGTTAAATTCCATGATGTTCCCCTTGCTATGTTTTCTGATGATGGCCTCAGTCTTCTTGCCACACTGATTGGCACGCCCAAAAGGTTAGATGCTTTTACAAGCCAAATGTGCAAGGAATCGTGGGGCCGTAGTAGTTTTGCTAGATGCATGATAGAAGTGAGATCGGATGAGGTGCTTCGGGACAACCTCACTATTGAGATACCATTACTTGATGGTTCGGGTTCCACTATTTAGAAGATACGGGTTGAATACGAGTGGCAACCACCTCGTTGTGACAAGTGTAAGATATTTGGTCATACTCTGACTGATTGTCCTACAGTTGTTATTCCTCATGTTCAGTCTACTAAGCCTGTTAATGATAGATTCAAGACTGTCAAACACAAGAAGAAAGGAAAGCAAGGTGGTCCTTCTATTTCGGGTCAAGGGGGTTTACTAAACCTGTTGTGGGTAAGCAGTTTCAATATCAACCCAAAAAGGCTCCTCCTGAACCTAAGAAGACGAATAAGAATGCTGGTAGCACTAAGAAGATGACTTCTGATGTGGCTAGTTCTAGTGGTACGAAGATTTCTACATCTAACCAATTTGATGCTCTAAATATGGATGATACAGATGCGTTTGGTATTCCTACTGCTGACACCAACATGGATGTGGATTCTGGCCGTACAATGGAAGTTAGTGAGGATGAGTCGGTTAAGACTGGTACTACATCACAAGAACCGATTGTGAGTGATTCAATGGAAACTATGGAAGTTGGTTCTACTCCGATAGTTGAGAAGATTAGTAAGCTTGAAAAGCTACTTATTGATGGAAAAGCTACTCTTGTGGTTGATGAAGGTCATCCTATTCCGTCTGCCTCTGTCACTAAGAGGGCTAACCCATTTTCCAAGGTGGGTGATATTGTGGTTACTGATAGTGATGAGGAAGAGGTTCTTAACACGTTCAACGAATCTGCTAATCTGTTTGGTGGAGTTCGTGAAGATGAGTTTGATGACTATGATGACTACTCGAAGCAAATTTATGATCTTCCAGGGGAATTGGATGCTTTTAATGCCATTTATGGCTTTAACCTCCAAGGTCGTAGGAAGTAGTTTATATTTTTGTCCGAGTTTTCAATATTATGTGGTAGTGGTTTTGTTTTCTTTTCTAGAAAATAGGAAGTATCTTGTTATGTAAGCTTTTCGCCTATGTAACGGGCTGAGATATGGGATTCACTCATATCCATTGTACTTAAATGTTTTTTGGAGTAATATATTTACCGGGTCGTTGACCTTTTACCAAAAAAAAAATATATAATATAATAAGTATGAGAATATATGTATATATATATATGATCAAACAAAGAGAAAAAGATAGTAAGCTATATCTATACAAACAACATAATCAACCAAAGCATATTTAACTAAGCATGGCAATGAGTTGTGAAAGAATGGCGTACCCGGCGGTCTTCAACAAAAATCTTCAAAATCTTCAAGATGACATATAGACTTTGAAAAAGTCTATGGTGAGAAAACTTCAAGATTGCCTCAAGGAGTGTTCATCTAGCTATTCGGTCCCCATTGCCTCTTTGGTCCAAAGTTGTTTGGTCCAAACATGTTTAACATTTGACTAGGATGCATGAAAGGTGGTAGTATACCCCAAGGATTGTAGCTTTGTTGATAGTTCCACATTTGATTACTATTGTTATTGTAGTTTTACCTATTTTGGTTTCTTCTTGGTTGAGGTGTTTTAGGCCTAGGATGAGGGTTATTTAGTTTTCTAGGTGGTGGAGTTTTAGATCTTGTCTTAGGTTTAGAAGATCCTACTTCGGTTTTTAAAGACGGTTTATAAAAAGCTTTAACTTCTTCATTGTTGGCAAGAGGTATTTTTCTATCATTAATAAGTATATACTTAGGATTAGATTTTAGAGGTTATTGTTCATTAAGTTCATTTTCGAATTTGACATTTTTAATCTCGCTTGTTGAAGTTTCGTTTGAGTTAAATCCTAAACCGGTTTTATCTCCGGATACTCTTTGAATGCTTATTATTTTACTAAGTGAGTGATACTATTTTCAAATTTATCAAGTTTGCGAATTTCTTCTCTAAGTATTTCGTTTTCACCTTTAATCTCTTGACATGATTTACATTCTTCAAAAATTTCTTTACCTTTTTCAAGTTGATGTATTTTAATTTTTAGTTCTAGTACTTCATTTTCCAATTTATTATTTATGTATTTTAGTGATTTATTTTTGGCCATTACTAGTTGTCCTAATTTGCATAGTCTATTATATTCATTATCTAGGTCTTTTTCATCTAATGATAAGCTTTCATCACTAAAATATTCGGTTTCGGAACGTACCTCATTTGATGTATTTGCCATAAGACACTTCTCTTCTTTTGTCGTTTCTTTCTCATCTTCATCACTATCACTCCAAGCTCCTCCAACAAATGCTCTTTGATTTTGATCTCTTGTAATCATTGGACATTTTCCAATAAGGTGATTTGGATCACCACACTTGAAACATTTCCTTTCATTCTTGTTGTTCTTGTCATCCTTACTCTTTTGAAATGTTTTCTTTTCATCATGTGGTTGTCTCACGAATCTTCCTCGCCTTTTGAAGAATTTCTTGAAATCTCTTACGGCCATGGCGTATTCTTCGTCATCACTTTCGGAAGATGAGCTATCTTCGATACTAGATTCCTTTATAGCTTTCAAGGCGATTGACTTGCTTTGCTCTCGTTTTCCTTTGACCATTTCGGAATCCTTCTTTATAATTGCTTCGTAGACTTTTAAATTTCCAATTAATTCATCAAGTTGCAATGTTGACAAATTCTTTGATTCTTCAATAGCCGTCACTTTAGCTCGCCATTTTGGGTGAAGAGCCCTAAGAAACTCCCTAACAAAATTCTTACTAGAAAAATTATCATCAAGTGCTTTTAAACTTGTGATGATAGTGTTAAATCTAGCAAAAGCATTATCAATTGATTCCTCTTCCGGAATCGTGAATTGCTCATATTGTTGAACAAGTAGATATATCTTATTATATTTGACTTGACTATTACCTTGGTGAGTTATTAGTAAAGAGTTCCAAATTTCTTTTGCGGTTTCGCACATAAAGATCCTTTCGTACTCTTTACGTGGTAGCACATTATAAATAACCATTTTTGCTTCATTATTTTTAGCAAGTTTTCTTTTTAAATCATCATTTTGTTTTTCAAAAGGTACGATTTCATCTTTCTTTGTTTCGGGGTTATTTTGAATAGGTAAAAAATCACCATTAGTAATAACATGCCAAAGATCTAGATCTTTTGACTTCACATAAGTTTCGAATCGATTTTTCCAATATAAAAATCCATCACTTTCAAATAGTGGTGGTCTTTGCATAGATTGCCCTTCTAAATATTTTTCAGATTCCATAGATCGTTACAAGTTTTAAAATACAATATATTTTAAAGATCTTGCTAGACGTGGCTCTGATACCAATTGTGGAAAACTAGAAGGGGGGGGGGTTGAATAGTTTTACGTCCTTTTTAAATTTATTACCAAAATATTTTGTAGCTTATTAAAAACTTTCGATTCGATCTCAAGTGAATTCAAGTAACAACCAATATAAGCAATTCTAATCTAATAATGAAAGTATTGAAATAGAGTGAAGAAAAGATAGAGTTAGAAAGATCAAACCACAACACGTGAATTTATAGTGGTTCGGCTACAAGGACACCTTCCTTGCCCTACTCCACTCCCCGAGTACCACACTCGAGAGTTTTCTTCACTATGTCAACAAACTCCTTATGGTGGAGAAACCTTACACACCTTGGCTTACACGAGTTAACGACACTAAGCTAAATGTCGAGTTCTAATTGTAGCTAGAACCAATCTCACAACTTCTTCAAGACTTCACACCTTCACAACTTCTTCAAGACTTCACACCTTCTTCACACCTTGTCAACTTCACACATTCTTCTATGCACAACTAAGTCACAACTACTAAACTACTTTACAACACACCTAGTTTCTACAATCAACAAATTCACACAACACTTTTACAAATATCTAACACTACTACAATATGAAAATAGCTAATCACAACACTACTACAATTAGATGGATGTAGAGGAGTGTTCTTCTTCTTGCACTTGAGTGGATGAAGCTTTGGATCACTTGGAAACAAAGACTTATGAGTTATATGATCAAAGGATTTTTGATATAGAAATGGAGGTTGGATCAGAAAGTTTTTAGTGCAAAAAGGTGAGAAAAATATGTGAAATGATCCAGTATTTAAAGGGCCAGAAAATACTGTTCTGGAGCGTGCCGGTCCCCTTAATTAGTGGGCGGTCCCCTTAATGATTAAGGGGGCCGCCTAGTAAAATTAAGGGGGCCGCCCTACTGAACGTTGGAAAAGTTTTTCTGGATAAAATTTGCCCTTTTTGGTTGGAAATTAGAAATCATATCTTTGTAGTTTAATATAACAATACCAAAAATGATTTACAAATATATATAAATTGTTAATATCATTTTATAAAATGTTATGTCTTAAGACAAGGTTTCCTTTGATCATGTAATGCATAAGATGCTTAGTTTATGCATTCCTTAAGTGATATTAGATGTAGAGGTAAATATTTGTTACTAAATACTTGTTTACGTCTTAATCTTGACTTAATTTGATTTGAGTTTTGTGATTATCAAAACATAGGTTTATTGAGAAATATTAATAACGTTTTTAAACATTATTTATATCAACAGGCTAGACATTAATCTCCCTAGTCCATCCAACATTCAATATATTTTCTCTTGGATAGATAACATGAGAATCTCATCGGCTAACAAATCCAATCTGGAAGTTATGGTGTCGTTCTTTGGTCTCTATGGCACTTTCACAATGAGTCTATCTTCGGCACCTCTCCGCCTAAATGTAGCATTTTATTTGATAATATTGTTGAATGTTCCTACAGATGGTTTTCCTCTAGAAACAACAAGTCTTGTATCTCTCGGAACAATTGGATGCAAAATCCTTTAAGGATTTCCACATTGTAATTTTCTTCTAGCACCTTGCTAGCCTCTAATAATATTCCGCTGTTAAAAAAAAACATTAATTTTGCACATGATAATCCTCAACCACAGTTATAGCAAGTCAAAAATGAATTACAAAAACATTAAATAGAGTATATCACCAATTACATTAAATGACTTCAAAAAACAATCTTAAAGTAAACCGGTGACCAGCAGTAAGAATACCGGCCTTTCAAAGAGGAGGTCAAGGGTTCGAATCCAACAGGGAGAAAATTAATCCACTTGTGTCTAACATCTTCCTGTTCATCTTTACGTGTATGAAAATTGGGATAACGCATCTGTTAGAGTTTGGATAAATATTAATAAACGTATGATTAGAATCGAACTCGAGACTTCGGGATTGCACACAATACAAATGAGAATTAAGTATAATAATTGATATATATTAAATGTTGTATATATAATTATTTAAATGCAAGAAATGGCTAACGGTCGTTAGTATTTAACGAAATTCACTAACGGACAAACAAAATGGACTAGATTGAAATTAGGAGGCAAGAAAGATCCGGAAGGATCCTTTGGATCCTATGGCCGGTCGAACACAAGCTCAAGGGGGACTCCCCTTGCGTCCCAAAGATTTGAATTAGTATATAAACAAACCTAGGGTCAAAACTTTCTCACCTTTTGTGCACACACACAAAACCCTAAAAAAATTTTCCTCTTCTCTTTGTTTTCTTTTGGCCGATCGGTTCCACAACCCACAAGGGTTCGTGGATCGAAAATTTTATGAGAAAATTTCTTGTATTCGTTTACTAGCATAAACCTTAATTTGCTATTAATTTTTGTGTACAAGAACGAGGTAATAACTCACTATAGTTATTATTAAGGAATTGATCAATAAAACGGTAAGGGATTGATCATTGATTCACATAAACCCTAATTAGGGTTCTTCACTTGTTCAAGGTTATTCAAGTTTGATTCTTGTTTTGCTAGAATCCAAAAGGTACATTCCTATTTATGTTTATGTTCATCTTTAATATCTTATAGATGATCCTTTGCTTCCGCCTGTGTGTTTTACCGGTTTTATGATTGTCATGATTTAAATATTTCAAAAGTGGTATCACGAGCTTGCTATAACATGTTAATGATTAATAAAACACATAAAAATCTAATCTTTAGTGTTTTTAGATACATGTTAAGATGTTTTGTAGATCTAGGGTTTTATTAATTCGAAACCCTAATAAGTTTGGGGGGTTCGATTACCTCCCTATCAAAATTTTAGGGTTTGTGTTAAATATTAATTAAGATAAGTGATCGGCTCTGAACGGTCAACTTAAATCAACCACGGATGTGGTCAACTAAAGTCAAACCTATTGTGCCAAAGCTCCGTGGAAGTATAGTGTTTCCCCGGGTCGTTATGTCCTAGCGAGGTGTGAATGGTATTCTGAACGGATCGTGATCGGGTGAAAATGAATAGGAAAAGAGGTTGTGATTGATTGAACTACGGAATACAAGACAAAATAGCTTAAACAAGCTATGAGAATGATTACGTGAAAGTAAAATAATTAAAAACGTTTAAAAAACTAAAAACGCGTACATTTAAATTAAATTTACGTAAACATACGAAATAAAACGTGAAAAGTGATCAATAAAACCCCTACAAATATGAAAATTATATTTTTACAATTCTAATGATAAAAGAAAATCTTAAGAAAAAGAAAAATAATTTTTAGACTATTTAATTATTTATTATTAATTAAAAACTATTTAAATACTAATTAAACTATTTTAAATTATAATAAATACTATATGAACAGTGATAATTCTAAAACTTTTTATAAAAATACTAAGTAGTATAATTAAGCTAGGAAAAATATGAAAATGGTACAGAGCTTATTAATAAGCTGGAAAATTAGCTAATAAGCTTAGATAAGCTTAAATGGAAACTGAGTACTATATAAATAAGAGTGAGAATAATAAACACTAAGTGTGCTATGGCCCAGGTGGTGCACGACCTTGGTTTGAGGCTTGGAAAAGCTTGAGGTCAGGGGTTCAAGTCCCACTGAGCACATTTTTGCACATCATTTTATTTTTGGACTTTTCTTTTTACAAACACACTAAACAATGAAAAATAACAAACTTTTGTGAAGGTAACCTTTTTAAAACACAATATTAAGCTCAATATGAGCTTAATCTCACCACAATTTATAAAAATAAGCTAAAAAGAAATTTTTGAATTGAAAAAGCTATGTAAATAGCTATGAACTGAAAAACAAAAACAAAATAAGCTACAACCAAATTAATGAGACTGCAATGAAAATGAAACAACAAGAAAAGCTGAGGGAATAAGCTAGAAATCTAAATAAGCAAAGTCCAAAAGCCACAGACCAAATAGGCCCAAGAGGCTCACTTGCAGGCTTGTGCAGGCTTATCAAATAAGCTGCTAAGCCTAAAGGAAGCTTGGAACCAACAAGCTCATACTCTGGCCTTTCCAAAAAGCCAGAATACAAGGTGTGGGACCCACTGAGAGGCTTAGAAACAGCTTATGAAGTTTGGCGAAAATCTGGTGCAGGGGAGGCAGTGACCATCAAGGCAACTTTGCACAATGATTTAGCTAATAAGAAAAAATCTATAAATTATGATAAAAATAGCCCAGTAAAGATGAGCTTCCAAACATTAAAAACCTCCAAAGGCTCAAAAGCTGAAATTAAATATTGAGATCACAAAAAATCTCCCAAGTTTGTAAAAACTGCCAAACCAGGGAATTTTTGACTTTTTTGACATTTGCAATATTTTGACTTTGGTGAGATTTAATCACTTCTAATCTACTGAAAAGGTTGTAAATAGCTATAATAAGACTAAAATAAGCTAGGTTAATAACTTATGAACTAATATGCATGATTATAGATCCTAATTCCTAGACAAGTTATGCAAATGAGAGTGGAAATGAGATTTTGACTTTTTTTTACAAATAACTACTAGGTTTTATGGTATTACTAACCTAACTGAACCTAGAGTGATATGTGCTAACCAAATCCTACAATTGAAACAGAATAAATCACAGGAAATGAGCTTAAACCAAACACCCCTTTATGTGTTATCTGGGTTGGTTTTTCAAAGGAACATAGTGATTTTGATTAAGAACTTGGGACAAGAGGCATTAACTAAGTCCAGAAACTCATACAAAGCAATTTTGAATACCCAAAAAGCACTATCAAAAAGCCAGGTGATGCGTGGGAATCGCACCTTGCTTTACCTCTCGAGGGATCTCGAGAAGCTTACAACCCCCACCAGGCAGTGTACCTGATCGTTGTAGTATAGTATAGTGACAAGTACCGGGGGATTGATCGTTCAGCTTAGGAATAGTGTCGCTAGGACTAGAAAACCTAATTAATAGTTCTAAAGGTGAGGGATGATTATTTTTGTATTTTTATATTTTTATGAAAGCAAGTAAAATCTCGGGTTTTGAAGGAGTGGGCGGAATTAGTTGCTAATTAACTAACCCAAAACTAAGATGCAATCAAAATAAAAATAATAAAAATGAAAATAAACTAATTATACTAAAGTTGTGAGCAGTGATTGGAGAAATTGTGTTTACTTAGACTTCACTACTCCCTAGATATCTTTTACACGTTAATTACTTGTTACACTTGTATGGATGACGGATTGTATTCCTTAATACCATTCGTGGGGTGGCATACATAACTCCCCAACTCTATGAGCTCTTATCTCCTCCTACACCATGACCCAGCACAACTATAGGGATTGTAAACAGTGGCTCATGCATTAAATACAACCAATAAAGACCTAGTACGCCTCGGTTCATGTTTCTTAAGACGTTCAAGCATGTTACCATTTGGAGATCTGCCAGTTTTCTTAAGCCTAACATATAAATCATTCATCCAAAACAAGAATAGACAAGTAATCAACACATAATCAACATCTAGGTTTCATTAGATCTAAGCAAACACAAAAGAGATCTAGCCTAGCATAATGGAATTGAGATAAGAACAAGATATAAACAACCAACACATAGACATATTGATTGAATTGAAAGAACACTTCTCTCAATTACAATGCAAGGTCTCAAGGGTTTGGAACCCTTGAAAAACCTGTAAAAGATGCACCAAAATCGTCTTTTGGGTTTCACCAAAACTTCTCCCCTTTTAATGAAAAAACTAGAAAACTATATATAGGAAAAACAGGCTGACGGCGTCAAGAGTTACATGTGACGCCGTCACCTCGCCGCCATATACTTCCTCGGACGGCCTTGATCCACTTATGACGGCCTATGTGACGCCGTCATCAACCACGGTATTTTATTCTTGCCACTTTGACGCCGTCATGAAGGCTTCTGACGCCGTCACCACCTTCGGTAATTAATTCCTCATGTCTGACGCCGTCAAGATGGTAGTCTTGACGCCGTCACCTTGTATCTTCAGCATGGAAATTTGGTACTTAGCCGTTTTCTTCACTTTTATGCTCCAAAAACGTCCAAAATGGCTTCTTTTCCATAATTCACTCTCCAAACACCTAAAATCACAAAAGGAACGATTTAGGGCAATATTTGATCAAATAAATTCGGATTCGGGCTTAAATGACCCCCTAAAAACGGATCATTTTTCGCCTCATCATATACCCTTACACTTGAGATTTGCTTGTCCTCAAGCAAATGAGCTTTTATTCTACTCAAAAGACAAGTTAGGGGTCATTTAACACTAATATAAAAGTAATTACAACAAACAATCGTTCCACTAAAGACCAATAGACAAGCACGGAGGTCATACACAAGCACCTCACAAATAGTTGTTTAGATACTCACATCTCTCGGGTGTAATAAAGTTATATAACATTATGGAAATGGAAGATATCTCTCACTACCTGTCATAGCAAAATAGATTACCATAGGCTTGAGAAAGGATCAAACCTCCACCACATGGCGTAAGCACCTAGGATAAACTATCAAAGAGGTCTTTTAAAAGGGTTGTAATGTTAGGTATAGGGATATGAATTACACGGTTTTCTTGGATAAAGGAAATTTTACTGGTGGCGAGTTAACAATCTCGGTTAATTACATGTACAATATGGCGTTGCTAAGCCAAGACTAGACTCGACTTAAGCTAATAAATGAAAAATAATAAAAACATAGAATGAATTAGAAAGTTAACTTAGGGTTTAACAAATAACAATAATGCACTGAAAATGAGCGCATACACGGAAAGCTAAGGCGATTTGGGTGTACATTTAAGTGGGGTGTCACAAATTCTTCCTTTAAGTAAGATGCTTAAAGTTAGAAACGAAAAGATAGGCTCGGAGGGGTGTACTAGGGGTTTCGTGTACTAAAAATGAGTACAACGCTAAGGGTGTGGGAAAAATTAGTTGACTTAACTAGTCAAGTAATATGACTTAAATGGTCAAGTAATTATAATACGGGTTTAACACAAGGGTGATCCTAATGCCTCTTATCATGTAGTAAATCCTACCACACGAATGTAGTCTCACTAGCGGTCTCGGGATGCATCACTAACACAAGTTCTAGAATCTAAATGCTACCGGTACACTCATAAGCACCAATAATAAATGCTTTTCCTATCAAAACTAAAGGCGAACCTCACATTTTTGGGTGGAAAATTTTTCTGAATATACGGTTATGTGCTAGTCATACAATCTCCTATCCATGAGACGCTTGCTATGGCTAAAGTTTCACTCTTAAATGTTGTAAAAAATTTAAAATTTGGCGCTAAAATTACACTAACAAGTATTTCTCATAGTTTTATTACTCATCTACTATCAAACAAAACAAACTCAAGCGAAAGTGCATATGTAAGGTATCATCTTTTTACCCTCCCCTTACACTTAAGATGAACATTGTCCCCAATGTTCAAGTAAAGAATGTAAAAGTAAAAAAAGTAAAGAGAATGAAATCAAATACTCCCCTGATTCGCTCGGTATGGATTATAGGTTGGCCAGGTTAAATCTTCCTCCAAGAAAACGAACAATCAAAGCTTCCCTTCCAGAATATAAATCATCTTCTTGTCACAAATAACCTGTAAATCCTGAAAACAATAGACAAGGCAACCTCGCGTAAAATCGGCGGCATCCTATATAAGTTACTAAATCCTAGAAAACAAAGTAAGATATAATGCTTGTGGAATGAAGTTTGCAGATTTCCTGGAGATTATAAAACTTAATAATTCACAAAAACCATAAGACTCCGTTAGAAAAACAAAACCGGTAAAATTTCCAGATTTTAACTCCTGACGCCGTCAAGAGCAATACCCTGACGCCGTCAGAATGGACCTGCAGAAATTCTTATGTTAAGTTTCCGGAAAATTTCTGGAAAAACTTTGTCCTACTTCCTGGAAAATCCTTCAAAACTTCATTATGACTCAATACAAGCATTTGACTCTAACAAATACGAATATACATGTTCATTAAATATTGTGGAGGATCATGATCGGTTTGTTTCTTAAAAACATATTTGGGGTTTCCCCTTACACTTATCTTTTGCAAAAAATACCTTTAGGTTGAAGTTAAGATTAGGCTAAACAACATAACAAAGTATTTTCACGTTTTATTTTAGAAGCATGATCAACCAACAATAAAAATAAAACATGCATACGGAAGCAAATAACAATCAAACAAATAAAATTCACACAAAACATGGGTTGCCTCCCAAGAAGCGCTTTTCTTTATTTACGAGTCTTGTAGCTAGACTCAAAGTCATGGGGTACTACGTGATTCGGGTAAGTTCCTCGTTGAGGATATCTTTGGGATCGAACTTAAGTTTCAACTTCCTATTGGCTTCCTTAGTATGGTATGACCTTTCAAACTTCTCTCCATCCGGATCATACAAAGTCATTCTCATGTGCCATGATCCGTCTCCTTCTTTAGGTGGCTTGTCCCACCTCCATTTATACTTATCTCCATCTCTTTTCCATTTATTCAACTCTATATTAATAGGCATTACGCTCAAGAACTCAATCATCTTTCTAAAGACTAAGGGGTCCTCAAAGGGATCTAGCTCCTCATCTCTAGCTATGAGTTGTTCTACCGAATGTGTCTTTTCAACGAAATCCTTTTCTAGATAAAATGGGCATTGAGGTCCTATGAAGTTCCTTTCTATCCAAGGTCCATATCTAGATGGTCTCCTATTCATCTCCACCCAATGCGGTGTCGGTTCATCATCACAATCATAACTATGCTTCTTAACATCATACACTGACCAAGTATCGCCTTCACCTACCGCAATCTTAGATTCCTTGCAATCTATCATGGCGCTAGCGGTTGCTAAAAATCCTCTCCCTACCAATAATGGGCATGTAGTGTCACTAACCATGTCTAGGACGTGAAAATCCGCTAATATAGTTAACTTTCCTACGTGAACAACTACATCCTTAATCATCCCAACCGGGTGTGCAATACTCCCATCCGCTAGACCTATCAATACCTCCGTTTCCTCTAACTTTCCTAGCTTAAGAGTGGTGAATAAGGATAAGGGAATCAAGTTGAGGCTTGACCCTAAATCGGCTAGTGTGTCGAAAGCTTTGGATCTTCCTATCTTACAAGGCAAAACAAATATTCCCGGATCATCGAGCTTTTTAGGTAACTTGTTTTGAACGAAGGCGGTCCCATTTTTACCTAGCTTACACTTCTCATATTTTTCTAGGATGGCACTATAGTAAGGAGCACGCGCTAAGACATCAGTGACGGGGCGTTCAAGGTGAAGTTCTTTGAATTCATCGTCAAGGTCTTGCGTAAGAGGTGTTTCAACAATGCTTTTGACCGACTCTATAGTGGGGGTTTTGGTTGATTGATCCTTTTGGGGAACTTGATTTTGTTTGAAACATGTTCTCGTTGATTTAACCGAGTAGTATTGTGGACACGAAGTGGGTGACGAAACTGAAGATATGGAATTAACGTTTAGTTTCGGATTCTTGATTGTGTCGCTTGGGAGTGCTCCCATTTCTCGGTCATTGAGAACTTTCAACAACGCGTCAATTCTATTGGTCATCTCGCTTTGATTTTGTTTGAAATCGGCTTCAAACTTAGCTATGCGGGCTTCTTGAGATGCCATGAACTTTGACATCAATCCTTCAAGATTGTTGGTACTACCATAGTTGTTAGAAGGATTGTTGTTGAAGGTACGGTTGGATGGTGGACCGTTTGATTGGTAACGATTAGGCGGATTGGAAGAATTTGGTTGATTTTGTTTCCACCTAAGGTTTGGGTGATTTTTCCATGAGGGGTTGTATGAATCACCGTATGTGTTTGGCTCGGGCTTGAAAGTGTACCACTTATCTCCCGCTTCGTCGGTACGCGTGGATGCGTAGTCCGCAAAAGCTGTTCCGGGGAGTTCCACACAATCACGAGTGTCATGGGGACCACTACATAATTCGCATGAAGAAGTGATTTTGTTCACTTGGCTTGAATGCTTTGGAGCTTCGTAAGATTTCATGAGAAACTTGACTTGGTCCTCAAGTTCCATGATCCTACGGTCGGGAGTGCTTGAATTATTCGAAGGCAAAGATATTGCCTTGACCGTTTTGTTCAAATCACGGGGATCATTCCAACTTTCGTTGTCATAGAGAGCAAGATCTTCTATGAGTTCCCATGATTGTTCCGCACTAAGATCACGTAGCTTACCACCGGCCGATTGGTCAATGGTTCGCCTCGTGGAGATGTCGATATGGTCATAGAAGATTTGGACTTGGAGCCAAAGATCTATGCCATGATGAGGGACTTTTTGGAGTAAGTCCTTGAAACGAGTCCATGCTTCATAAAGAGATTCATTTTGACGTTGTTGGAACATCAAGATGTCATTCCTAAGTTTAGTAGTTCTCCCCGGTGGGAAAAATTGAGCAAGGAAACGAGTGGTGAGATCATCCCACGTGGTGATGGATCCCACGGGTAAACGCTCATGCCATTGACTAGCTTGATCCCGTAGAGAGAATTGGAATAGGCGTAAACGGGTAATCTCTCTAGTTTCAACACCTAGGTCTATGGAATCTACGATTTTGAGGAAGTCCTTAAGGTGTTGGTTTGGATCTTCGGAACTAAGTCCATGGAATGCACATCCGCTTTGCACCAACCGGATGGTGTCGGATCGCAAGGGGGTCACATTGTCTCCGGTGAGCTCAATGGTGTTTCGGTCGCCTTGGTGGCTAGGTCGGGAATACTCTCCTAGGGTTCAGGGCCTAAGGGGTTCTAATGGTGGGTTTTGTTACGGTGGGATGATGGGTTCAAAGATGTTACCACCTTCCATGATGTCGGATGGTAAAGAGTTATGAACAAAGGCACGAAGAAATAAGATAGACTAAAGAAGACCTAAAAATAAAAATAAAAATCTTACTAGAAAGGAATCTAGCAAGTAGACCTAATAAAAAGAAATCCTAACCTAGAAAATAACTATTCCCCGGGCTGCGGCGCCAAAAACTTGATGCGTGGGAATCGCACCTTGCTTTACCTCTCGAGGGATCTCGAGAAGCTTACAACCCCCACCAGGCAGTGTACCTGATCGTTGTAGTATAGTATAGTGACAAGTACCGAGGGATTGATCGTTCAGCTTAGGAATAGTGTCGCTAGGACTAGAAAACCTAATTAATAGTTCTAAAGGTGAGGGATGATTATTTTTGTATTTTTATATTTTTATGAAAGCAAGTAAAATCTCGGGTTTTGAAGGAGTGGGCGGAATTAGTTGCTAATCAACTAACCCAAAACTAAGATGCAATCAAAATAAAAATAATAAAAATGAAAATAAACTAATTATACTAAAGTTGTGAGCAGTGATTGGAGAAATTGTGTTTACTTAGACTTCACTACTCCCTAGATATCTTTTACACGTTAATTACTTGTTACACTTGTATGGATGACGGATTGTATTCCTTAATACCATTCGTGGGGTGGCATACATAACTCCCCAACTCTATGAGCTCTTATCTCCTCCTACACCATGACCCAGCACAACTATAGGGATTGTAAACAGTGGCTCATGCATTAAATACAACCAATAAAGACCTAGTACGCCTCGGTTCATGTTTCTTAAGACGTTCAAGCATGTTACCATTTGGAGATCTGCCAGTTTTCTTAAGCCTAACATATAAATCATTCATCCAAAACAAGAATAGACAAGTAATCAACACATAATCAACATCTAGGTTTCATTAGATCTAAGCAAACACAAAAGAGATCTAGCCTAGCATAATGGAATTGAGATAAGAACAAGATATAAACAACCAACACATAGACATATTGATTGAATTGAAAGAACACTTCTCTCAATTACAATGCAAGGTCTCAAGGGTTTGGAACCCTTGAAAAACCTGTAAAAGATGCACCAAAATCGTCTTTTGGGTTTCACCAAAACTTCTCCCCTTTTAATGAAAAAACTAGAAAACTATATATAGGAAAAACAGGCTGACGGCATCAAGAGTTACATGTGACGCCGTCACCTCGCCGCCATATACTTCCTCGGACGGCCTTGATCCACTTATGACGGCCTATGTGACGCCGTCATCAACCACGGTATTTTATTCTTGCCACTTTGACGCCGTCATGAAGGCTTCTGACGCCGTCACCACCTTCGGTAATTAATTCTTCATGTCTGACGCCGTCAAGATGGTAGTCTTGACGCCGTCACCTTGTATCTTCAGCATGGAAATTTGGTACTTAGCCGTTTTCTTCACTTTTATGCTCCAAAAACGTCAAAAATGGCTTCTTTTCCAGAATTCACTCTCCAAACACCTAAAATCACAGAAGGAACGATTTAGGGCAATATTTGATCAAATAAATTCGGATTCGGGCTTAAATGACCCCCTAAAAACGGATCATTTTTCGCCTCATCACCAGGTATTATAAGATATAAATCACCAACCTAAACTAATATGAAGCTAAGAGCTAATCTAAAAACTAACAGGCTATGAACAAAGCATAATAAGCAAGAACAATCATAAATAGCCATATAGAAACAGAAACAGAAAATAAACGTAATAGACTAAGCATTGTCCAAACTTTTAAGGCCACCTTCGTTAATAATTGGAATCAATTAAATAAACTTTATCCACTTTTTAATCAATTAAATAAACTTTGTTTGTCTACATATAGCAATGTCCCCTGACGAGGTTGGTGCCATGCTTTTCGCGGAAAGAAGACATCTACAAATACCGATATATTTTGTGAGTAGAGCCTTACCGTATGTGGAACGAGGCTATGCGGCATTAGAAAAGCTAATCTTAGCTTTAATCGATGCCACAAGACGTCTCCGAAAATATTTCAAGGATCATACCATCAGAGTACTTACAGATAAGCCGTTTGAAAGGTTGCTCCTAAACCCTGACAGAACAAGGAGAATGGTAAAATGGGCTAAAGAGCTGGAGGAATATAACATAGAATTCAGGGAAAACGATCCCTTCGAAGGACAAAGTAACAAACCAGCTGAAACATGCGAATCAAGTATGTCCTCCAACAAAAAAGTTTCTCGAGCCAAACAAAAGAAACACCACATAAATGATTCAAAGATACATTTGCTTTCACGCAATCAAGAGCATCTCGAAACCGGAACGGAGCAACAGGCTTCGACAAAATAACAAACCCACTACACATAGAATCGCAGGCTACACAGAAGCATGCGTGGGACGAGTTTTATTCAAACGTAGTGACGGTTTCATCATCAGCAACCCTCTGTCAGCATACGAAGGGCTTGCCACATCTTATGTAAGTCAAGACTTGCAAATTTTTCTATTATGTATTCAAGTTTTCTCTTGTTGGAAAAGAAGCATTAATGGTAGGCGTCTTAGTATTCATTTGAACAAATGATGTAATCCTCCCCTACCCACTTAATGACATCGCATATTGATGAGGCGGAAAATGATCCATTTTTAGGGGGTCATTTAAGCCCGAATCCGACTTTATTTGATCAAATATTGCCCTAAATCGTTCCTTTTGTGATTTTAGGTACTTGGAGAGTGAATTCTGGAAAAGAAGCCATTTTGGACGTTTTTGGAGGATAAAAGTGGAGAAAACGGCAAAGTATCAATTTTCCATGCTGGAAGTACTAGGTGACGGCGTCAAGAGTTACACCTGACGGCGTCAGATAGCAAGAATAAAATACCGTAGGTGGTGACGGCGTCAAAAGCCATCTTGACGGCGTCAAAAGTCCCAAGAATAAAATACCGTAGGTGGTGACGGCGTCACACAGGCCGTCACAAGGAGATCAAGGCCGTCCGAGGAAGAATTTGGCGGCGAGGTGACGGCGTCATAAGCTTGTCTTGACGCCGTCAGACCAGTTTTCCTATATATAGTTTTCTAGTTTTTTTCATTTAAAAGAGAGAAGTTTTGGAGAAACCCTAAAGACGAATTTGGGTGAACTTTTACAGGTTTTTCAAGGGTTCCAAACCCTTGATACCTTGCATTGTAATTGAGATAAGTATTCTTCTAATTCAATCAATATGTCTATGTGTTGGTTGTCTATATCTTGTTCTTGTCTCAATTCAATTATGCTAGGCTAGATCTCTTTTGTGTTTGCTTAGATCTAATGAAACCTAGATATTGATTATGTGTTGATTACTTGTTTATTCTTGGTATGGATGAATGATTTTATATGTTAGGCTTAAGAAAACTGGCAGATCTCCAAATGGTAACATGCTTGAACGTCTTAAGAAACATGAACCGAGGTGTACTAGTTCTTTATTGGTTGTATTTAATGCATGAGCCACTGTTTATAATCCCTATAGTTGTGCTGGGTCATGGTGTAGGAGGAGATAAGAGCTCAGAGAATTGGGGAGTTATGTATGCCACCCCATGAATGGTATTAAGGAATACGATCCGTCATCCATGCAATTGTAACAAGTAATTAACATGTAAAAGATATCTAGGGAGTAATGAAATCTAAGTAAACACATTTTCTCCAATTACTGCTCACAACCTTGTAATAATTAGTTTAATTTTCATTTTTATCATTTTATTTTGATTGCATCTTAGCTTTGGGTTAGTTTAATAGCAACTAATTCCGCCCATTCCTTCAAAACCCGAGATTTTACTTGCTTTCATAAAAACATAAAAATACAAAATTAATCATCTCTCACCTTTAGAACTAGTAAACTAGGCTTTCTAATCCTAGCGACACTATTCCCAAGCTGAACGATCAATCCCCCGGTACTTGTCACTATACTATACTACAACGATCAGGTACACTGCCTGGTGGGGGTTGTAAGCTTCTCGAGATCCCTTGAGAGGTAAAGCAAGGTGCGATTCCCACACATCAAGTTTTTGGCGCCGCAGCCCGGGGAATAGTTATTGTCTAGGTTAGGATTTCTTTTTATTAGGTCTACTTGCTAGATTCCTTTCTAGTAAGACTTTATTTTTATTTTTAGGTTTTCTTTAGTCTATCTTATTTCTTCGTGCTTTTGTTCGTAACTCTTTACCATCCGACGTCATGGAAGGTGGTAACATCTTTGAACCCGTCATCCCACCACAACAAAACCCACCACTAGAACCCGTTAGGCCCCGAACCTTAGGAGAGTATTCCCGACCTAGCCATCAAGGCTACCGAAACACCATTGAGCTCACCGGAGCCAATGTGACCCCCTTGCGATCCGACACCATCCGGTTGGTGCAAAGCGGATGTGCATTCCATGGACTTCGTTCCGAAGATCCAAATCAACATCTTAAGGATTTTCTTAAAATCGTAGACTCCATAGACCTAGATGTTGCAACTAGAGAGACAACCCGTTTACGCCTATTCCAATTCTCTCTACGGGATCAAGCTAGTCAATGGCTTGAGCGTTTACCCGCGGGATCCATCACCACATGGGATGATCTCACCACTCGTTTCCTTGCTCAATTTTTCCCACCGGGGAGAACTACTAAGCTTAGGAATGACATCTTGATATTCCAACAACGTCAAAATGAATCTCTCTATGAAGCATGGACTCGTTTCAAGGACTTACTCCAAAAAGTCCCTCATCATGGCATAGATCTTTGGCTCCAAGTCCAAATCTTTTATGACCATATCGACATCCCCACGAGGCGAACCATTGACCAATCGGCCGGTGGTAAGCTACGTGATCTTAGTGCGGAATAATCATGGGAACTCATAGAAGATCTTGCTCTCTATGACAACGAAAGTTGGAATGATCCCCGTGATTTGAACGAAATGGTCAAGGCAATATCTTTGCCTTCGAACAATTCTAGCACTCCCGACCGTAGGATCATGGAACTTGAAGGTCGAGTCAAGTCTCTTATGAAATCTTACGAAGCTCAAAAACCTTCATGCCAAGTAAGCAGAATCGCTTCTACATGCAAACTATGCAATGGCCCTCATGAGACTCATAACTGCATGGAACTTCCAAGGCGTGCTTATAACAAATTCACATCATCGCACATAGGTCAGGGTCCTCGAACTTCTGCTGAAGCCTATGAGGCATGGAAGGATAAACCTGATTTTAGAAGGTACCAAACGCGAAGCGTATCCTTCAATAACTCTTCACCACTCACTTGGTCCGAGCATTTTCCATCACAAGGCATTCCTAGGCAAAGCTGTGAAGATACTTTAAAGAAATTCATTCTCTCTCAAGAACTACAGCTCGCTACGCTCGAGGCCAAATTTAAACAACAGCAGGATGATGTAAACAACAAGATTTGTAATCTGTTGACTGCTATCAAAGAGCATATTGATAATAAGCCCATTCCCGTTAATGAGGTTAAATCTGCTACCATCATGAGTCCACCAACCTCCCCTGTAAAAATAAAAAGTCCTAACAAGCTATTCAAACATCTGTCTCCTAACGGAAAAGAACCTGTCAACCCCCCTGGACCAATCCACTTCGTAAACACCATCACCACGATATCTGCTTCAGCACTCGACCCAACCCAACAACAACCTAACAAATTCAGTCAGACAGCGAAAGACGAGACCTCAAGGGTTGACCATGATTTGGCAAGAAAACCTACCGACTCATCCGAGCAATACACCGCGCTAGAATACGACAAACCAAATGAAAGGAAAAAGAAATCGGAAGAGGATGAGAAAGATCCAACCATTTTGGGTAAATCTAATATAGAAGAACCCGAGAGAAAAATGGAGGATGTTATTAGTGTGGGTAACAATCAGACTAAGGAAAGTAACCATAAGGTTTTTAAGATCCCCTGTGCCATTGAGGAAAAGCTCTTAACCGATAGTCATGTAGATCCTAGCTCCCCAGTTAACATAATCCCCCTCTCCCTATACCACAAAACCTTCCCTGAGCACATTGCGTGCAAGAAAGTAATAGAGAATTTATCAATTAGGATTGGAGAGCTTGATTACAATACTGACCTCACCGTGGTTGATGACGTGGACCCTTTCACCAATCAAACGTTAACCCACCTTGTCCTCGGGATACCATTTATCAATGAATCAGGAGCAATCCTTGATGAGAAAGATGGTAGCGTTATACTCACCAATGGCGTTAGGAAAGTAATCTTTCATAGGGATAGTGAGGAGGTGTACGAGTATCGTCCCTCTCTTGAGGGGAATCTATATGGGTCAAAGGATGGAGAGTTGGAGAAGATAAGACGACGTGATCCGAATAATCTCAAAATCCCTTGCATGATCGGTCATAAGTACTTCGATAACATATACATTAATGTATTCCTGCCAAAGAACTTTATGTCATTGTTTCATTATAACAATATCTGCAGATGGGGGATGATTTATAAGGGAGAGAAAGTGGTTGGTAAGGATCATGAAATCCAGGTCTTCGTAGGAAATATGGCATTCCCTATGGAATTCACGATTGTGGATAACATAGAGGACTATGTCGACCCTAGGTTATCACAAGTCATCCTTGGAGCACCCTTTTGTGAAATCACTAATTTGATAGTGGATGACTTGAACGGAATCATGACCTTCACTGATGGGATTAGGAGGATCTCATACCAAACGCCATACAAGAGAAAAGACCTTAAGAGAGTAGATTGTGACGGGCTTGATATGATAAGCTCCCAACTTATTTTGTGTGATGAAGATGTTAGGAGAGGGTGTAGGAATATTTCTGATTTATCATGTGGATTCTTTAAGGATGTTAGTAAGCTTGGTTCTAAGTATCGACAAGATGTTTTCGAATTCGAAGATCCGAAGTACTTGCACTATGAAAGCGATACTGGTTTAGAAGACGACCTAGAGAGTGGAACCAATGATGAGATCACGTAGTAACCCATAGCCTTGAGTCTAGCTACAAGACTCGTAAATAAAGAAAAGCGCTTCTTGGGAGGCAACCCATGTTTTGTTTGATTTTTATTTGTTTGATTGTTATTTGCTTCCGTGTGCATGTTTTATTTTTATTGTTGGTTTATCATGCTTCTAAAATAAAACATGGAAATACTTTACTATGTTGTTTAGCCTAGTCTTAACTCCAACCTAAAAGTATTTTTGCAAAAGATAAGTGTAAGGGGAAACCCCAAATATGTTTTTTAAGAAACAAACCGATCATGATTCTCCACGATAATAAATGAACATGTATATTCGTATTTGTTAGAGTCAAATGCTTGTATTGAGTCATAATGAAGTTTTGCAGGATTTTCCAGGAAGTAGGACCAAGTTTTTCCAGAAATTTTCCGAAAACTTAACATAAGAATTTCTGCAGGTCCAGTCTGACGGCGTCAGAGTTTACTCTTAACGGCGTCAGGAGTTAAAATCTGGAAATTTTACCGGTTTTGTTTTTCTAACGGAGTCTTATGGTTTTTGTGAATTATTAAGTTTTATAATCTCCAGGAAATCTGCAAACTTCATTCCACAAGCATTATATCTTACTTTGTTTTCTAGGATTTAGGAACTTATATAGGATGCCGCCGATTTTACGCGAGGTCGTCTTGTCTATTTTGTCAGGTTTCACAGGTTATGTTCGACAAGGAGATGATTTATATTCTGGAAGGGAAGCTTTGATTGTTCGTTTTCTTGGAAGAAGATTTAACCTGGCCAACTATAATCCATACCGAGCGAATCAGGGGAGTATTTGATTTCATTCTCTTTACTTTTTAACTTTTACATTCTTTACTTGAACATTTGGGACAATGTTCATCTTAAGTGTAAGGGGAGGGTAAAAAGATGATACCTTACATATGCACTTTCGCTTGAGTTTGTTTTGTTTAATGGTAGATGTGTAATAAAACTACGAGAAATACTTGTTAGTGTAATTATAGCGCCAAATTTAAATTTTTTTTACAACATTTAGGAGTGAAACTTTAGCCATAGCAAGCGTCTCATGGATAGGAGATTGTATGACTAGCACATAACCGTATATTCAGAAAAATTTTCCACCCAAAAATGTGAGGTTCGCCTTTAGATTTGATAGGAAAAGCATTTACTATTAGTGCTTATGAGTGTACCGGTAGCATTTAGATTCTAGAACTTGCGTTAGTGATGCATCCCGAGACCGCTAGTGAGACTACATTCGTGTGGTAGGATTTACTACATTATAAGAGGCATTAGGATCACCCTTGTGTTAAACCCGTATTACAATTACTTGACCATTTAAGTCATATTATTTGGCTAGTTAAGTCAACTAATTTTTCCCACACCTTTAGCGTTGTACTCATTTTTAGTACACGAAACCCCTAGTACACCCCTCCGAGCCTATCTTTTCGTTTCTAACTTTAAGCATTTTACTTAAAGGAAGAATTTGTTACACCCCACTTAAATGTACACCCAAATCGCCTTAGCCTTCCGTGTATGCGCTCATTTTTAGTGCATTATTGTTATTTGTTAAACCCTAAGTTAACTTTCTAATTGATTACATGGTTGCTAAGTCGAGTCATATCCTTGTACATATTGTTTTGGGACGATTGGGACTCGTGGGTAAGTACTTATTTTATGAAGTAATGGGGAAGAACATCATTTATTACCCCCATATGTACGTTAATCTTAAAAGTACTCCGAGTGTTTTGATTTTCTTAATTCGAGTCATTAGAATAGTTAAATGTAAAGTATGTAAAGATTCAAGTGTAAGGGGAATTCTCATCCCCTATGATGTATTATTTCGGATGGTAGGGTAAGAGTGTATGAAAAAAAAAATCGAAAAATCAAGAAAAAGAAAAAAAAAATAGAAAAAGAAAAAAACATACGGACTACCATCCCGTTTTTTATTCTATGTTCATTTTATGTTTTTGTTATTTTTCATTTATTAGCTTAAGTCGAGTCTAGTCTTGGCTTAGCAACGCCATCTTGTACATGTAATTAACCAAGATTGTTAACTCGCCACCAGTAAAACTTCCTTTATCCAACAAAACCGTGTAATTCATATCCCTATACCTAACGTTACAACCCTTTAAAAGACCTCTTTGATAGTTTATCCTAGGTGCTTACGCCATGTGGTGGAGGTTTGATCCTTTCCCAAGCCTATGGTAATCTATTTTGCTATGACAGGTAGTGAGAGATATCTTCCATTTCCATAATGTTATATTACTTTATTACACCCAAGAGATGTGAGTATCTAAACACTATTTGTGAGGTGCTTGTGTATGACCTCCGTGCTTGTCTATTGGTCTTTAGTGGAACGATTATTTGTTGTAATTACTTTTATATTAGTGTTAAATGACCCCTAACTTGTCTTTTGAGTAGAATAAAAGCGCATTTGCTTGAGGACAAGCAAATCTCAAGTGTAAGGGTATATGATGAGGAGAAAAATGATCCGTTTTTAGGGGGTCATTTAAGCCCGAATCCGACTTTATTTGATCAAATATTGCCCTAAATCGTTCCTTTTGTGATTTTAGGTACTTGGAGAGTGAATTCTAGAAAAGAGGCCATTTTGGACGTTTTTGGAGCATAAAAGTGAAGAAAACGGCAAAGTATCAATTTTCCATGCTGGAAGTACTAGGTGACGGCGTCAAGAGTTACACCTGACGGCGTCAGATAGCAAGAATAAAATACCGTAGGTGGTGACGGCGTCAAAAGCCATCTTGACGGCGTCAAAAGTCCCAAGAATAAAATACCGTAGGTGGTGACGGCGTCACACAGGCCGTCACAAGGAGATCAAGGCCGTCCGAGGAAGAATTTAGCGGCGAGGTGACGGCGTCATAAGCTTGTCTTGACGCCGTCAGACCAGTTTTCCTATATATAGTTTTCTAGTTTTTTTCATTTAAAAGAGAGAAGTTTTGGAGAAACCCTAAAGACGAATTTGGGTGAACTTTTACAGGTTTTTCAAGGGTTCTAAACCCTTGATACCTTGCATTGTAATTGAGATAAGTATTCTTCTAATTCAATCAATATGTCTATGTGTTGGTTGTCTATATCTTGTTCTTGTCTCAATTCAATTATGCTAGGCTAGATCTCTTTTGTGTTTGCTTAGATCTAATGAAACCTAGATATTGATTATGTGTTGATTACTTGTTTATTCTTGTTATGGATGAATGATTTTATATGTTAGGCTTAAGAAAACTGGCAGATCTCCAAATGGTAACATGCTTGAACGTCTTAAGAAACATGAACCGAGACGTACTAGGTCTTTATTGGTTGTATTTAATGCATGAGCCACTGTTTACAATCCCTATAGTTGTGCTGGGTCATGGTGTAGGAGGAGATAAGAGCTCATAGAATTGGGGAGTTATGTATGCCACCCCATGAATGGTATTAAGGAACACGATCCATCATCCATGCAATTGTAACAAGTAATTAACATGTAAAAGATATCTAGGGAGTAATGAAGTCTAAGTAAACACATTTTCTCCAATTACTGCTCACAACCTTGTAATAATTAGTTTAATTTTCATTTTTATCATTTTATTTTGATTGCATCTTAGCTTTGGGTTAGTTGAATAGCAACTAATTCCGCCCATTCCTTCAAAACCCGAGATTTTACTTGCTTTCATAAAAATACAAAAATAATCATCTCTCACCTTTAGAACTAGTAAACTAGGCTTTCTAATCCTAGCGACACTATTCCCAAGCTGAACGATCAATCCCCCGGTACTTGTCACTATACTATACTACAACGATCAGGTACACTGCCTGGTGGGGGTTGTAAGCTTCTCGAGATCCCTCGAGAGGTAAAGCAAGGTGCGATTCCCACGCATCACATATTTCCCTTGAATCTTTTTGTTACATCTAGCAAACAAAGATTTACTCAGCCAAATAATTACAAGTTCAATGTTCGAAGGATGGCACAAGATACTTATGTCTTGTAAGCAACTAAAACATCCAAAATTCACATTAACTTTCCTACATAGTCTTAGGGTACGCAAAGCCCTTCGCACTTAAAGGATGAAGACGGAGCGAGTCGCAACCCTCTGTCAGCAATTAAATTATACGATTGCTATAAAACCTTGGTTCAAAATACACACAATAAAGCTTAGTTATTCTAAGCTTTAGGATGTATAATAACGTTTATTTAAATAAACGAATAAGAGAAAAGCATACATAAACAAAGATGGGAAATACACCCATTAATATTTAATACGCAGCATCGATGCTGCTCAAAAGATGATAATTGTTCACATGCAACAGAAACATAAATTGTTCAGAAACCATAGGACATAAACAGACATTGTTTTAAAGGGTACATACCACCCTTGGGGCCAAATAACTGCAAACACTGCAGCCTTCACTTACCAGGAGATGGGAGTTTTTCATGCTGAACTTGGGGGGCTTCAGAACTGACCTTGTTGGGGGAAGCTTCTTTTGAATCAGTCTTCGGAGAAGATGGCTGCACAGCTGAACCTTTACCTGGAGACTGAGACTTCTCGACGGCCAACTTTGGGGACGAGGGCTCCTCAGGGGCTGCTTTCACAGATGCAAGCTTCGCAGGAGTGCTCTTTTTGCTCACAGCCATAGGCTTCACCCTGCGCGGTTTCCTCGAAAGAAGCGTCTCAACCGAAACCATGGGATCTTTGGTAGCATCAACAAGGAAGGGGTACTCTGTAGTTGCGAGTAGGTTGCTTGCATTATCATACTCTGCTTTATGAGTGGCACGGTAGTAGGATATCTCAGATAAGTCCACCGGCTTTCCAGTCGCAGCAATTTCCTCCAAAGTCGTGCATTTCCCATGATAGATGGCAGCATTTACAACATCACCTATCATCTTCCCAACCTCATCGCTGTGATATAACTCCATGGCTATATAGGGGATGACCTTCGAGACAACAGCAACCCTATCTTTTTTAAGCGCATTGTATTTGCGCCTGAGGCCATCGAGATCTTCACGAAGCTTAATCTCCAGCTCACCCAGCTTCGTCCTCTCTTCTTCGAGGTCCCCACACTTGATCTCTAGCTCAGCAATTTCTTCCTTGTAACCTACAACCTTTGCCTCCTCCTTTCGACGCCTCTTACACTCCACCTTCATTTTGTTCAATTCCTTCTCCAACCTTGCTATATCAGAACAAAGGTCTTGAACAAGGGGATTCTGCTCAATATCTCTCAAGGCTTCTTCACACTTAGCTTGAACCTCTGCAAACTCCTGATCTTTCCTTTTCTCTCTTGCCAGAATAACATCCATCTTCTCCCTAGCAGAAGCAAGGGTTTGTACCACTTCCCTTGTTCGAGAATTGAGATGATTGTCCAGAACAGCCTGCCTCGTATAGCTTTTGTCGTGTAGATCACACAACTCCTCAATGGGCATGTTGGTTAGCACAGACTTCCAGCTCGGAGGGGTAATATGCAAAGCAAGGCGATGGCAAGCAGAGGCATCAGGAAGCTCTTTGGTATTCGGAAGACCTAAGGAATATACAATCAATTAGAAGACATATACACATATCCCTGTCAAAGCAATAACACATGTACTTACCATGGATATCTTCATCCAATGCTTCAGCAGCTTTCTTGGTAATAATCTGACCTTTCTGCCTGGTGTTCTGGAGGGAGGTGTTGGCAAAATCAATTTCCTCTTGGGAGTAGGCTTCACAGGCTTGGCACTTGTACCTTTCCTGTTTCGAACTCTGTCAGCTATGCCAGAAGAGGAGCCAATAATAGTCACCTGATCATCCTCGGAGAGAGGGTCATCGGACTCAGCAACATTCTCCACCAACTGAGAAGTCTCCTCTGTCACCATAGGCTTCGATTTTTTCTCTGGCTGCAGGGAAGCTATGGGCTCCACCATGTGGGCATCCTCTTCTTGATTGTTCACAGACACGGAAGGTGAGCCAACACCATAACTAACCTCCTCAGGATTCTTTGGAAGGAAGATAGTCTCTTTAGCACCATCAGCCATAACGAAATTTCGGAAAGACATTCCTGCAACACGAAAGAAAACAGATAAATATCATCAGATAAGTTGTTGAAATTTATTTAAATAAAGAGTATACATACTTTTTCCATCACAAACATTTTCAGGCTTCATAGGGGAACCCTCCCAGTTGTCAACAATACCAGCCATGTACAGGATGGGCTCAGGGAAAGATTGAACATTCACTAGATGGCGAACAAGACGCTGCTACAATGGATTCCTTCGAACAGTGTAAGGCAACTCATCTTTGAAATGTTTTTTGTCAAACCTGTATGCTTCGTTCACCAAAGCAGGGTACTCTGGAGGTATAATTGTATCTTGTATGTAAAAGAAGCCCCCTTTCCAGTCTTTTATATTTGTAAAAGGCTTTAACAATATAGTTGGGACATCAGGGTCACCTCTTTTTGCCAAAGTTAACCAATCCCCACCCGGGTACAGGTTCGTAAAACCTCTAAGCACTGTAAGTGTAGGCTCATATCCATAAGCTTTACACATCACTATGAATGTTGTTAACTTAGCTAGGCCAAATGGGTTGAACCTAGAGATGTGTACTTGATAGTATTGCATAAACTCTAAAATCAAAGGGTGGATAGGTATTCTAAAGTTTGACAATTTAAAGGCATGGGTGTACAGACCCACATATCCTGTAGGAGCATCAAATATTGCTTGATTCTTACTAGGGAGCATGATTTTAAATTCTTTCGGAATAGGATAATCCTCAAGAAAAGTGCGTAACTCATCTTTTGATAAAGTGCATTTTTGTTCTCTAATCACGAATTTGTTATTTTTAGCCATATTGTTTGACGAAGACAGCTACCTCTACGATAAAATAGTTTAACAAAGAGAAAATTTACCTTTTTTTCTCGCGTGGATTAATAAAACGTGATGATGTGTGTAGATTTTGACCGAGATATGCACACAGTGATGAAAAACAATTTTGGGCGCAATGTAAAAATGATTTAGGGTTAGGGTGATAAACATTTATACCGCCTTTGTTTTTTGATCATAACCATACACGTGTCTTGTGTACTTATCCGGATTCCAATGGGTTTTCAAAATTTGAAGGAACGTTTTTGTTTACCGAGGATATTGCTACTTTAAGCTCACTGTGAGTTGTTAGGTAATATTTAAAAGCATTTAATGAGTATTTTGTGAAATTAATCTCTTTTGCAAGGCCCTACGAGCTAACACGATTAGTTCAAATGACGATAGAGTTGTAAGCCACATATTCTTGTGCATATCTAACTTTCAACTAGAGGGCTTGATGATGTACCCTCCGATTAGCTCGAAGGACACCCCTTCGAGTGTAATCGCAACCTACATAATCGAAGGCTCTGGCTAGCCTCCTAAAACATTCCTTGGCGTAAAACTAATCATCAATGATCTAGTTACCAAGTGGGAATTTGCCAATCGAAGGATTACGCCCTTCGGGGTATCTCTCGATAAGTTTTATGGACGGAACAATGCCAAGTCCAATATTGGGGAGACCAAGTCTTACCCACGTCGCCTCTTCCTCCTTAGCACCCCCGCTAAACCCGGAGGAGTGGGGCACTAACCCCTAGCAGTTACCACAAATCATGGGACGCCTCCATAATCTCCATCAAACATGTGACCACTCTCCAGGACCGTTTTCTTCACCTATAAATAGTCCTGGACGATGACAAATCTGGTATGCAATCTATCTCACCTTACTTTACTACGCATATACTTAAACTCTCATACCAATCACTTATTCACACGCCGGAGGTGGTTCGCAGGGTCCAACCCCTGCGCAATCACTTAACGTAGTGTTTTAGTATTTCTTATTTCAGGTTATATCCAAGCTTGGCGCAATCACAACACCCCTCATTTTCCTTTGATCACCATCGAAGGCCTGGTAGTGCAAAATATTGTACAATCAATGTTGTTTAACAAACACCACTTCAGTTGGGTTCGAGCCAAAGGAAACGAAACTTGAATCTCGGAAAAACAAATTGGGGATAGTCATCATTGGTTTCACCTATTCGTGGTGAAAACTTGAGTAAAGTTTTGTTAGTGTTATTTGTGAAAGCATTAGCATAAACTGATAAAATAAACATCATTTGGCCTGGTTCATGGTAATTGTTAGTAAAAACTAATTGTTGATATGTATGCCTACAAGTGTTCTTTATTTTATCTTATTTTTTATTTTATTTTTTTCCTACATTTTATAATGATATAAGATTAACATGTAAAATTGTTCCTTAAGTGCATCTGAAATGAAAGGATTCAAATGGTTGGTTACACGTTGACTATGCAAACAATGGTATTTCTTGGTACAAATAAAAATGCAAGAATATAGTTGGTACTTCTAACAAAGGCATAATATCGCAACTACAATTATGTGCCGTTATATAATTTCGTCACTATGCACAAGTACCCATGTAAACTTTAAATTTATAAGCAAAAGTGGTATTATATTTTCAGCAGGAATTTTACTCATAACTGAGTTCCCACATTTTCATGTCGAGTAGTGGCTAATCTAATTTTACTCTTTTCTTAGTTTCCACATTTGCATGTTCCAGCAATGGCTAATATTAGCAGGAGTACGGTTAGTAGGGTCGAGTTGACTCGACCCAAACGCGATAAGGCTTATAAGGTTGGGTTTAATTGACCTGAACCCAATAACCCGATAACCAGCAACTATAATTATGTGCCGTTATAAAATTTCATCACTATGCACAGGTACCCATGTAAACTTTAAATTTATAAGGAAAAGTGGTATTACATCTTCGGCCGGAATTTTACTCACAACTAAATTCCCACATACTTGTTTAAGTTCAACAATGATGAAGGAATGAATAAGGTCTTAGAAAATGGTATTTGGATGGTGAATAACAAGCCATTACTTGTTCAAAAATGGGATCCTAGTGTATGTATGGAAAGAAGTGAGCCTAGTGTATTGCCTGTATGGGTCAAATTGATGAACATGCCTTTAGAAGCTTGGACTGTCAAAGGTGTAAGTGCTATTGCAAGCAGCATTGGGAAGCCACTCATAATGGATAAAACTACTGCAAAAGTATGTCAAGAAGGAAATGGAAGTATAGGGTATGCTAGAGTCCTTGTTGAAGTTAATGTTGAGAAAGAAATCAAAGATACCGTGGAAATATGCTACAAGAACAAACAAGCAGAAACCATTGGCTCAAAGTTTGTTAAAGTTGAGTATGGGTGGAAGCCTCCAAGGTGTACTGCTTGCAAGGTGTTTGGACATATTGATGCAAATTGTAATGTTCTAAATAGGGATGAATACAATAAAGCTGGGGAGAATGTAAGGGATGAAAACAGGAGTAATGGTAATGGAGAGAACATGGAGAAAGGGAATAGCAATGCATGTAAACAAGAAGGATAGTGGAAAAGTTCAACAGATACAATCACAATCAAATAAAGAAAACAGTCCAAATAAGACGTGGAATGTGGAAAAAGGTTTGATGGAGGAATCAAGGAAGAGTGCAAACAAATATACAGTGCTTGAAGATAGAATAGAAGATGGAAGTATGGAGAATGATGTATGCAGGGATAAGAATGGAATAAGTATGGAAGAGAATATAGTCAAAGAAAATGAGGATGTTGATATTTTCATTCGGTGGCAGAAGGAGGAGGAAATGGTTGATATGTTTGTGAATGATAAGAAGATTCCCAATGATGAAGAATTAGAGACTTGGGCTCGATATATGTGTGAGTGGTACAAGAGGAAGTTTGAAGCAAAATGGAAAAGTAAATGCCCCATTGTAGGAAGATGTATATGGCTTAAGGATTGATTGAAGTAGCGGGTTTAGACACTGTTAGTACTGTCTATATGAATTTTCATGTTTGTATGTCTTTGTATGTTGTATGTCTGTATGTTTTAGCTCTAAGTTCAGCAGCTTTGGTGTTCCTTAGCTATGGTTTGTATTGTAAATGTTTTGGAGCTTAATATAATTCACCTTTTGCACAAAAAAAAAAAAAAAAAAAAAAAAAAAAAAAAAAAAAAAAAAAATTCTCACATTTTCATGTCAAGTAGTGGCTAATCTAATTTTACTCTTTTCTCAGTTCCTTCATTTGCATGTTCCAGCAGTGGCTAATAGTAGTAGGAGTACGGTTAGTAGGGTCGAGTTGACTTGACCCAAACCCGATAAGCCTTATAAGGTTGGGTTTAATTGACCCGGACCCATTAACCCGAAAAACTTTTCGATGCGTTTTTGTTACTAATAATATATCTTATATTGTTTTTTAGTCTAAATATATAATATTGATATGGTTAATGCATATACCTCTCATTAAGTTTACTATATGAATCAAAGTGCAAGACCAATATCAAGGAAGAATGCCTATTCAATTAATCAACGTAGAAGTTTTATGTTTTTCTCATTTCTGGATGTATAAACTAACTTTACGTATTACTCTTGCTTGCTTTGTTCCACTGTCATATTTGTTGCATAACTCTTTAGAATGGATAATATTGTTTTATTGATTGATGATCATAACATACAATGATAGCAGATATATATAGCCTATAAAAAAGCTATATTAGGAAAATACTAATTACAAGCTAATCTCCTACTCACCAATTAACAATCACAGCTCATACGAATGGATAACTGATGAAGAAGACATTCGACAATAAATAATTGAGATTAAAAGCTAATAAACAATAAAGTAAAAATAATAATTGATGAAGAAGACATTCGACAATAAATAATTGAGATTAACAAAGGTAAATAAAGGTTTACAAAGTGGTTAGAGTGGTAGACTATAAACTTCTGTCACCATACAATTATGTGCCGCTATATTGCAACTAAACTTTTCAAAAAAAAAAAAAAAAAAAAATCTTAAGGTAATGAACTTTCATTTTGTTCACTTGTTTACTGAGCTATTAGGAAGAATATTGCTCTATATTTAAAATGTTAATTGGAGTGACTTTATCACATATTTTTTTTGATATGTTAAGTAGCATAAATTTTGTGTTTTTCAAGTTTGGTGTGTTGGAAAATTTGAGGTGAAAATGTTGTATTTCACCTACTTTGGACACAAATAATTAGAGACTCAAGTTGTCTATATGAATATCATACTAATCGGATACGTGCTCCTTTATGAGAGCTTCGTAACAATATAATTAGTGTCCAAAATGAAGCTAATGTGAATGAGATATCGAGTCTCGAACTATGTCATTTGGAATGTAACTTAAGGAATGAAAATGGGACAAAGTCTATCCCACATTGGTGGGTGAACAAACCGAACTTGGGCTCAAGCTAATGAACCCACGTGAAGCGGGCTTATTTCCTTTTGCTCCAAAGACCCAATGTTTGACCCATTTTAATTTCTTTTATTACTTGGTATGATTACAGCAGATATGCAGGGTATGTGACGGTTTAGGTTTAAACTTGATAACAGCCAATTGAATGAAATTGATCACATTTAATGTGAATCATTAAATCTGCTGTTTCATAATGTAGTATAAATCCAAGCTATCTCAGCCATTCCAAACACACCAAAATTCACAGCTTCACTCTTATCTCTCATTACTCACTCAAGAACTCCGACGAAATTTCAGGCAAGTAGGTTATCTCCGGCAGTACTTCGGCTTAAGCTGTTGTACCCTTGGAGACAGCCGTCTAATTGGTAGACGTGAACTGTTTTAAGGGAACCGTGTTGAACACGGGCCTCAGCTATGTCTCTTATATATTATTATTATGATTCTTGTTGTGTTTCATTCTTACCTTTGAGTTCTTTGGTTATATGCTTGCTTAACTGTTATGCTTTAACTTTTCCTTTTGTGTAGTTATAATCATGATATTGTTATTGGGTATGGTTATTTTCCCTACATGGTGTTGTCTAAGTATATTTTTGTAAGTTTAGTGACTCAAATATCATGTTTCATAACTTTAGAAACCCAAGTGAATAAAATAAAATTTTGTTACCTTGGACGATTTTTTAGAAAGTTTAGTAACTTCTTTGTGTATTAAGGCTCCTTGTATCTTATTATTATATATACTATCTAAAACCCAGGCATTTCACCACAACGCGACACGTGTCGCTGCAGTGCTTGCTACAGTACTCGCTACAATAATTTTTTTTGCGCCACGTGTCGCTACAGATTTTTTTTTTTTTTTTTTTTTTTTTGCATAAATTTTCTTATGAAATTTTGTTTTTTCAAAAAAAACAATAACAAAAAATAAAAATACAAAAAAAATACAATTACAAAAATTTTCGTATACAAATTTGTTTCTTTTAAAATACCAAACAAGAAAAAAAAAACTAAAAAAAAAAAGGCATACCGAAAAAACAAACAACCCAAAAAAATTTCAATTGCAACGCAAATAAAAAAAAAATCCGTAAGCATAAACAAATTATGCTTCCAAGTAAACATATGCATACTTCAAATAACAAAATTATTAATTACACCGTACAACTCACAAAATACAAAACACAAAACACACCCGACGCAACACGCGAGCTACCCAGCTAGTTAGCTTCTATCTTGGAAGCATTTGGTATTCTTTCCTTTCCCCCTTGTAGTTGGGGTGTTTTTAATATAGCCTTGACTTTTCAAAAAAAATGTATAAATGAATTTTGTTCAAGCGGTGGCTACAAGGACGTAGGACCCTACACATCATTAACTAAAAGGACCATATATGCATATTACAACTACATATTGTTTGCTAAAGATATCACAATTGAATTAAAATATATTTAATGTTAGTCTATCAATTAATATTAGTCTTTGCATAACAACACCGGATGTTAGCTACCGTTGACCTTGGACTTTCCATAATACTAAATAAATTAGAGACCATTTTTCCTATAATGTGCTCGCACAGGGCTATGACATAAATGTAACAAAATGAGTTTTATCATATGTCATAATATATTTAAATTTTAATTATTTGTGCATAAAAAGTGTATATTATCTAATTTTAATAATACAATTCATTAAGAATGTAAATATCTATCTTGACAAGCTCGTTTTAGGCATTTTTTGTCGGTTAGTAAACTTTTAGCAACGAGACACGTCGTTACTTGAAGTCCAGATTTGTTAATCATTCCTATAAATGTTGTATTCCGTTAAAAGCATTTAACTAATCTTGTATATCTTAGTAACAATTGATAAGGAAATGTTAAAGAGCTTTATTATGAATACTTATTTACAGATTTGCATAAATCAGAACTAAAAAAATTAATTATAACACATAAAAAATTATATGATGATGTACTTGTTATACTTCTATAATTTTGTTTACATCAAAATTCACAAGCTCATTTTGGCCTTTTTTTTATACTTTCACACACTGTACAAAGCACATAGTTTCACTATTGATAACACAGTTAAAGTATTCTCCAAAAGGGACATTAATTTCTCAAGTAAAACAATCTTCATGGAATAATATGACACCACCTAAAATTTAATTTCTGGGAATTGGAAATTAATTTATGAGAAAAAGGTAGCTCAAGTTTAAATATAGACATACAAGCCTTCACTTTATAGAAAAAACATGCAAAAGCAAGCAATGGCTTCTTCAAACTTCTTACTTTTATCTCTAGCTCTACTACTCGTTGCTCTCTCATTTATACCAAACTTTACTTCTGCCTCTTTGGAGGAGGCAAATGCTCTTCTAAAATGGAAAGCAACCCTTAAAATCCCAAACAACTCCCAAATTGTATCTTCTTGGACACCCCTTCCAAAGAATACTAGTGCACCCGCCTCGTGCCCTTCTTGGTTTGGAATTGCATGCAACGCTTATGGGAACATTAACATGTTGAACCTCTCGACGTGTGAGTTAAAAGGTACGCTTCACCAGTTCCCGTTCTCTATTCTAGGCAACCTTACCCATTTTGATCTTAGTGTAAACAGCTTTTTTGGTCCCATCCCACAAGAAATTGGACTCTTGTCCAAACTTGTCTATATTAATTTTTCAACCAATCAGTTTTCTGGTGTAATTCCACCTACCATTGGTAAACTAAGCCAGTTAACCGTTTTGGAACTTTACGAAAACAATTTAACTGGTTCAATTCCTTCATCGTTGGGTGATTTGGAGTCTTTGAATCTCCTTTATTTGTACTTAAACAAACTCTCTGGACCCATTCCAATTGAATTAGGGAATTTGAAGTCTCTCACTGAATTACATTTGGGTGAAAATCAACTTTCTGGGCCCATTCCAATTGAATTAGGGAATATGAAGTCTCTCACCAAATTATCTTTAAGTGAAAATCAACTCAATGGTTCAATTCCTTCATCGTTGGGTGATTTGAAGTCTTTGAATCTCCTTTATTTGTACTTAAACAAACTCTCTGGACCCATTCCAATTGAATTAGGGAATATGAAGTCTCTCACCAAATTATCTTTTGTAAGATAATAGATAGTTTTATTGATCGGATGCATTATATATGAGATAGCATCTGTATTTATACTAAATACATAGCTTCGATAATAAGCAATATAATCCAAACTCTAACCCTAATGGACCCTAACCCACAACCGGGTTTGGGCCATAATCTAAACCTCTAATACTCCTTCACAGTTTGAACGACAACATTGTGGACGAACAAACTGGAATGAATGTTGAAAGTCACTTCTTCTTTTCTTCATCTTCTTTTTTTGTTTGCTCGAGCGGAAGCATAATTGTATTTGGCGGCATAGTTGTGTATTGCTTGCGGCATCCTTCTTTGCATGACGATTGCTTTTACGTCATAGCTTGCTTTGCCTTTAGAAGGGAGCGGTAATTTGATGACCAACTATTTGTTAAAAACGACAATGATCTTTACCAACGAAAACAATTTGATGAGGAAGAAAAAAATATGGTTGGTTGAAGGCAACTCAACATTATTTTTTTTTTACGGTTAGGGTTTAGGGTTTATGCATTGAATATGAAAAACAAAATTCTAATAAAAATAAAAGCAAAGCGAAAATAACTATGGATCCCTCCGAATCACCGGCGAGTAGCCGATGACCGGAGGATAGCAAAATATGTAGGTGGATCTTACTTAAAGCTCCGATACCATGTAAGATAATAGATAGTTTTATTGATCGGATGCATTATATATGAGATAGCATCTGTATTTATACTAAATACATAGCTTCGATAATAAGCAATATAATCCAAACTCTAACCCTAATGGACCCTAACCCACAACCGGGTTTGGGCCATAATCTAAACCTCTAATACTCCCTCACAGTTTGAACGACAACATTGTGGACGAACAAACTGGAATGAATGTTGAAAGTCACTTCTTCTTTTCTTCATCTTCTTTTTTTGTTTGCTCGAGCGGAAGCATAATTGTATTTGGCGGCATAGTTGTGTATTGCTTGCGGCATCCTTCTTTGCATGACGATTGCTTTTACGTCATAGCTTGCTTTGCCTTTAGAAGGGAGCGGTAATTTGATGACCAACTATTTGTTAAAAACGACAATGATCTTTACCAACGAAAACAATTTGATGAGGAAGAAAAAAATATGGTTGGTTGAAGGCAACTCAACATTCTTTTTTTTTACGGTTAGGGTTTAGGGTTTATGCATTGAATATGAAAAACAAAATTCTAATAAAAATAAAAGCAAAGCGAAAATAACTATGGATCCCTCCGAATCACCGGCGAGTAGCCGATGACCGGAGGATAGCAAAATATGTAGGTGGATCTTACTTAAAGCTCCGATACCATGTAAGATAATAGATAGTTTTATTGATCGGATGCATTATATATGAGATAGCATCTGTATTTATACTAAATACATGGCTTCGATAATAAGCAATATAATCCAAACTCTAACCCTAATGGACCCTAACCCACAACCGGGTTTGGGCCATAATCTAAACCTCTAATATCTTTAAGCGAAAATCAACTCAATGGTTCAATTCCTTCATCGTTGGGTGATTTGAAGTCTTTGAATCTCCTTTATTTGTACTTAAACAAACTCTCTGGACCCATTCCAATTGAATTAGGGAATTTGAAGTCTCTCACTGGATTATTTTTGTATAAAAATCAACTCATTGGTTTAATTCCTTTATGGTTGGGTGATTTGAAGTCTGTCACTGAACTATATTTGAGTGCAAATCAACTATCTGGACCCATTCCTACTGAATTAGGGAATATGAAGTCTCTCACTATGTTAGATTTGAGCTATAATCAACTCAATGGCTCAATTCCTTCAACGTTAAAAAACTTGAGAAGCCTTGAGGGTCTTACTCTCCATGTGAACAAGTTAGTCGGTCCTATACCACAAGGAATCGGAAGTCTACAATTGTATAGGCTACATCTGGACAGGAATCAGTTGTCTGGCCAATTGCCTGACGATTTAGGCGATTTGTGCCAAGGGGGAAAGCTTCAACATTTCGCTGTACATCAAAATCAGCTCTCTGGTCCTATACCAAGAGGGCTATGGAATTTCCCCAACTTAATAAGGGCAAGGCTCGATTTTAATCAGTTTTGTGGAGATATGTCGAATAGTTTTGGTGTCTACCCGAGCTTAAATTTCTTTGATGTCAGTCATAATAAATTTCATGGGCAACTATCTCAAAACTGGGGTAAATGCAAAAATTTGACTACATTAAAGATGGGATATAACAACATCAGCGGTAGCATACCACCGGAGTTTGGGAATTCAATTCAAGTGCTTGATCTTTCTTCTAATCATTTGGTTGGTCAAATTCCAAAGGAGTTTGGGGAGATGAAAAATATGTTAGATTTAAACTTGAGCGATAACAACCTTTCAGGTGTTATACCTCAAGAGCTTGGATCACTGCATGGCCTCCTTGCTCTTGACCTATCCAAAAATAGGTTAAACGGGTCATTAGAAAGCTATATCGGTGATTGGGTACAAATCAGTCGCATATATCTTAGTAATAACAAGCTCAGTGGAAAGATCCCATCAGAGATTGGTAAATTAAGTCAAATCAATGTTCTTGATTTATCTTGGAATTCACTCACAAAAGAGATACCATCGGAAATTGGAAGCTTAGAAAGTCCGGTAACGATGAATCTTTCTCATAATAAGCTATCTGGTTCTATTCCTAATGGTTTCAGTAACTTGCCAAAAGGGATTAATATCGACCTGTCCTACAATGAGCTCACAGGTCCAGTTCCCCCTTATTCTGTCTTTCTAAATGTGTCCGGAGAAGCATTACAAGGAAATGATGGTCTGTGTGGAAATGTTACAGGTTTGAAACTTTGTGAAAGTCAAACTAATCATTTTCTTTCTATGTTCATCCTTGTAACTGTTATATATTAGTAGTAACTTAAACATACATTAGGGACTTAAGTGTACTTTGTAATAAGATTAGGTGGTAGACTAGAACTAGGATTAGTTAGCTTGGCTTGCAAGCTAAGGTTTTTACCCCCTCATCTCTATAAATAGAGATGAGGGGGGATGCTAGTTTTTAACATTCTTCTTCCTCAAATTGAAAACTTTATTGGTTGATTAATAAAGGGGTGTTTGAGGGTAACGTGTGCATATATTCTTGTCGGTCCTTTGTAGTCTCGTGTTTGCTACTTGTGCTCGATACAACTCTCGATCTAGTGTTCCGCGATCGAACTTCGGGTTTGTTGTCGAGGTATTTTCCAACAAGTGGTATCAGTGCCACGGTTATTGTGGTTATTGAAGTTCGAGTGTTAGATCGAGGTTCCGAGTTTATTTGAGGTATCGATATTCAAATCGGTCCGTCGAAGTACTTACAGGTGACGAGAGGTAGAAGATACTAAGTGACGTGGGTTTTTTTTAAAAGATAAAAAAAAGCCAAAGGGTGACATATATAGCCCACGTGAAGTATCCTCTAAGTAAACTACAAATTTGACAAGAAAATAATAGTTTTTACCCAAAGGATTCGACTTTTAATAATTAAATTTCGACTTCGTTTAATCGGATTTTTGAGGGTTCTTTCTTTAAAGACGATTAAATAGAAGATTTTATTGTTGCGGATTTTTTTTGTGGTTCAAGTTTCGATCGTGGTTTGCTTGAGATTTCAAGTTTACGTTCGGGTTTGCTTGTTTGAAATCGAGGGTTTAGGGTTATTCTAATTAATTCGATTTGCAAGAAGGGTTTATAGCAACAAGGGGAATATTGCACACGGCTTGCGAGGCTTGTCGGTAAAGTTGGTTAAGAAACAACTTGACAAGGTTTTTAGCAAGGTATAAGAAGAATGGCTAGTTCTATAACTAGGTTTGACATCGAAAAATTCGATGGGAAGAATGACTTCGGGTTATGGCAAATAAAGATGCGTTCTTTAATGGTACAGCTCGGATGTGATGCTGCATTAGAGACATTACCCGCGGACATGGAAGCAGGTGAAAAGGCTGCTTTGATGAAGAAGGCATACAGTACCTTGATTCTATGCTTGGGAGACCGGGTTTTACGGGAAGTTACCAAGGAAACATCTGCTGCAGGAATTTGGACGAAGCTAACTAGTCTGTATATGACTAAGTCTTTAGCAAATAGACTGTATCTGAAGAAGAAGCTATACACATTCTATATGAGTCCAGGTACGAAACTGGGTGATCATATAGATGAGTTTAATACGTTGATACTTGATTTGGCGAATATTGATATCGAGATTGAGGATGAGGATCAGGCTCTTATGTTACTTACGTCGTTGCCATCGTCTTATGAAAACTTTGTGGAGACATTGTTGTATGGGAGGGAATCCTTGACAATGGAGGATGTTCTGGCGACTCTGAATTCAAGAGAGTTGAAGAAAAGAACCGAAGGCACAAAGGAAGATACTGGTGACGGGTTATATGTAAGGGGAGGGTCAGATCATTCAAGGAAAGCTCATTCTGGTGGAAGATCGCGGTTTAAGTCAAGGGGTGAAACTTTTAAACTCAAGTGATTCATATGTCATTCAGAGGGTCATCTGAAGAGAGACTGTCCAATGAAGAAGTCAAGTGGGTTCGTCAAGAAGGGTAAGCATGATCAGGATTCTGATTCTTCTGATGACGACGGTAGCGCCTACTTTGGAGAAGCCTTGGTGGTAGTCGGGAATGATGAGATGACTGAATTGGTAATGGATTCAGGTGGGTCTTATCATATGACACCTAGGAGGGACTTCTTGTATGACTTCAAAGATGTTGATGGTGGTTCGGTTCAGTTAGGTGATAACAGGACATGCACTATCAAAGGGACAGGAAAAGTGAAGATGCAGTTGCATGATGGTTCAAGCTTTATTCTGGAAGATGTTAGGTTTGTTCCAGGGTTAAGAAAAAGCTTGATTTCATTGGGTACTCTTGAAAAAGAGGGTTATACTGTGAAGATGCAGATGGGTAAAGTCAAGGTGATCAAAGGTTGTCGGGTTATGATGACTGGGATCAGGAAAGAGAACTGTGTGTATACTCTTGAAGCAAAAGTGACGACTTTTGGTGTACAAAAGCATGGAGGTAATAAACAAGTTGGGTTCAAACAACTTGGTAATAAACAAGTTGGGTTCAACCAACTTGGTAATAAACAAGTTGGGTTCAAACAACTTGGTCCTGGTGTTAAAACAGGAGTCCATGGAGTACAGGTTGATGAACGTGTTTGGTTTGAGGTGAAACTGCAGGGAGCTCAAGGGAATCGTGAAGCTGAGGTTGTTCAGGTTAGTAACGATGATGCTGCAGTGGCTCAAAGAAAGTTGGAGGACAAGCAACTTGAAGAAAAGACAAATACGGGCTGCTTGGTAAAGGAGCAGGAAAATGTACACCTTGGTATAAAGGTGGGGGCAGACATTACGGTAACCGGAGTACCTGGTCAAGAGGGTGCAGAGGGTAATGTTGCTGAAAAGAAGAAAGTAAAGGAGTCTATGGAAGCTAATCTTGGAAAATTACTGAAGTACAATGCCTGGTCGACAAGGTGGTCCCCGGTCCGAGGTTCCAGCACGAGGAAAAGATGCTGAGTATCGGTTATGTTTAAGTGTTACTCCTAAGGTGGAAATTGTTATATATTAGTAGTAACTTAAACATACATTAGGGACTTAAGTGTACTTTGTAATAAGATTAGGTGGTAGACTAGAACTAGGATTAGTTAGCTTGGCTTGCAAGCTAAGGTTTTTACCCCCTCATCTCTATAAATAGAGATGAGAGGGGATGCTAGTTTTTAACATTCTTCTTCCTCAAATTGAAAACTTTATTGGTTGATTAATAAAGGGGTGTTTGAGGGTAACGTGTGCATATATTCTTGTCGGTCCTTTGTAGTCTCGTGTTTGCTACTTGTGCTCGATACAACTCTCGATCTAGTGTTCCGCGATCGAACTTCGGGTTTGTTGTTGAGGTATTTTCCAACAGTAACTATGGTGCCACTTTTTGCTGCTCTTTTACTGGGTTTATTCATGTGTGGCCTCATTGCTTATCGACGTAGAAAGATAACTTCTCCACAAAAACCATCAGGCGAAGAAGGTTGCAAATTTTTCTCAATAACGAATTTTGATGGACAGGCGATGTATGATGAAATCATCAAGGCAACAAATGATTTTGATGATGCATATTGTATTGGGATGGGAGGATACGGTACTGTGTATAAAGCTATGTTACAACCCGAAAATGTAGTAGCTGTCAAAAAACTTCATTCACCTTCTGAGAATGACGATCAAGGCTTCCTAAATGAGGTACGAGCATTGACAAACATAAGGCACAGAAACATAGTTAAACTCTATGGATACTGCTTCCATGCTCGTCACTCATTTTTGATTTACGAATATCTTGAGAAGGGAAGTCTAAAATCGCTCTTAAGTAGCGATATCACAGCAAAGGAAATGGATTGGCTGAAAAGGGTAAGAATTGTTAGGGCTGTAGCGAATGGTTTGGCTTATATGCACCATGATTGCACACCACCTATAATTCATAGAGACATTTCTGGAGCTAATATCCTTCTGGACTCTGATTATGAGGCACATATCTCGAATTTTGGAACAGCGAAGCTTCTAAAGCTGGATTCATCCAATTGGACTGTGGTTGTAGGCACCTATGGCTATATTGCGCCAGGTAACTGCCATATATTTTAAAGTTATCTATACGTACTTCTTCTCAAGTTTCAGATTTATCTATGTTACATATATTCTCATGTTTCCTTCCATGTAGAGCTTGGTTATACGATGGTGGCGACAGAGAAATGCGATGTGTATAGTTTTGGAGTTGTTGCACTAGAAGTGATTATGGGAAAGCATCCTGGAGAATTATATCATGTCTACCAACATTGTCTACTGATGATCTATTGCTATCCAATGTAGGAGATAGTCGGATTCTGCGACCATCATCTCTAGTGGAGAAACTAGCTCATACAATTTTGAATGTCTCACGGGCATGTTTGAACTACAACCCACAGGAAAGGCCAACAATGCGCCAAGTCACAGATTTATTGTCATAAAGTTTAAGAAACTTTTTATGTTTTTTTGTTGTCCTGAATTATGTTGTAGATTGTGATTAAAATATTTAATGAAGATTTCTACCTTTCTAGACTAATATAGTTACGTGTATTATGGATCCTTTTGGTAATTTCTTTAAATTATTCCAGTTTTGCAATTAAAAATGTACCAATAGGAAATTCGTATATCAAGAAATATAGTAAACAGTGAGTGCACACAAAAGATAGTCAAAGACGTCAAATTACCCAACAATGAAAGTCTGTTAATTTGTCAAAAAAGATAGCATAGACCGGATCCTGAGAAGAAAGTTAGTAAAGGAAATTTGTCAAAAGAGAGGACCGTGGAAGTCTGTTAATTTGTCAAAAAAGATGACCTAATTAGGTATGGAGTAACTAATGTACTATTGTTTTCAGATAGGGAAAAAGGTGAATAAAGTAGCAAGAAGGCTTGTATGAACATCGACAGCAGAAGGGAAATGGGTGGGAAACTGGAATGCTGACTATAACTTCACACTTCGAGACATACAGTTGGAGGATTTAGTTGAAGTTGGCAATCCAAAAAATGCATTTGTCCTTAGTGAAAACGATAGAGGTGGCAACATGGGCAGGTCGATTGGGTTTAGTAACGGGTCAAAAGGGTTAACTTCTTGCCTTCTTGGTACAGGTCCAATTGATTTGCCAGAAACACCTTTGGTCCAAAATTTCATTAAATCTTATTAGAAATAATCTGTGTGACACGTATGATAACAAAATACATATTCTTTTCAACCAATGTTATTGGATAAATTGTACACTGTGTGAAACCTTCAACCCTTTTTGGCCCGTTTCCTTTAGCTAACTTCCTTTTTTTTTTTTTTTTTTTTTTTTACTCGTTTGACCCGTCAGAGATGAAACATATCCCACATTGACTCATACATACCTAAATGGGTCAGAATTTCCACAAAGATTACATATAAATAGGATAAAAATAAGCAGCTAACAAATAAGCATAACTACCTTATGTGACCCACTACTTTTCTACTGTAGGAAATGAAATCATGCATGCATGGAACAATACTAAACTAAAAACATGGTATAAACTTGCTCTGATTATTTTCTCCTACTATACCAGTAATGGTCATATGACCACTTCTTCAAGAATAAAAGAAATGATAGTAGTTTGCGCGGTTCTGTCTTTCGGAGACCAGGAACGTATCACACACTAATACAAAACTGTAAAACAAAAATCCAGCCTATGAATTGATCTAGAAAAGCTTGTTACGCATTCACCATGATTGAGCATTCAAACGCATACACAAACAAATAAATATCTGAATACTTTTCAAACAAACATACAAGAAGATTGATCTGATACATATACTAAATCGCAGGAACATATGATTGGGCTTAAACAAACACTATCTAAATCGTTGAATTTGTTTTGTCTTTCTTTAAGAGGGCAATGTTATATAACCCGGGTTGAACCGGGAACATGGCCGGTTATGACTGTTGTTTGCTTGCTTATGAAACGGTTGTTCTTTTGTTAACCCGGGTCGACCCATTTTGGTAAATCCAGCTGGGTCATACTTTTCGTTTTTTTAAAGTTTTGGACCTATAGTTTTGTTATAAAGTATGGGTTTGGTAGTGAATTTCTAATGTTTAAGAGCTGTTTGGAGCTTTTTAGGTGTGTTTGGGTATGTTTAGGGGTAGTTTTGTAGCTGTAGGAATTGAATTTCCATGTTTAGAAACTGTCCTTTTTTGCTTGAAACTGGTTCCACACGACGGTTCAACCGGTGACTCGGTTGGGTCGATAAAAAAACCGGTGCACGGAAATTCAAGAAAATTTATATAAAGATTTATGCTTTTATATACAGCCCGAACCTCTTGTATTTGCTGCTACAGTTTGTATTACCAATACAATGCAACACTTTTCTGTACATCTCATATAGCAATTTTCCTGCTAACTCGGCGGGTTGGGATGACCATGGTCAAAGTAAAGAAAAAAATAACTCAAAAAAGTCAACGTGATCGTGACAGTAACTTCAAAAAGTCTCCATAATCGCTCATACTACCACTCGAAAATCTCTTCATGTTTTCCCAAATCTGCAAACGTCTACTAGGCCTCAACGGGCCTGAACTTGAGGTTATCCTATACGAATGTACAAGTAGCCCAAGACCCGAAAACCCACTCTCCACATCAAGTGGAGATTCATAGCTTGGATAGGTGGAATGCGATAGACCCAGGTCTGGGACAGGGCCGTGGCCTGAGTTTGTACTGGCCCGTGGATCAAAGTCCATGGAAGTTAAATCCTTTTGGCTACACGTCCTTGAGGCCAAGTCTCATGTTTCTTCACACTCGTTGCAGGCCAACTTCAAGGCCTGAACCACCTCACCCATGAAGGGTTGGTGTGATACTTCGGGCGATGCTACTGCGGCTACTTTAGCAATACTGTCGAATGAAGCTTCAGGGGATAGTGATGGATCAGTAAGCAAGTTTAGACCTTCTGGTGCTTGAAGCAGAGGACAGGCCCACGCGACAAGGATTTATTGACATGTCAACGGGTTTTGTTCGTGTTAGGAGCTCAAGGAGTACCTCTCCGTAGCTATATACGTCACTCTTTACAAGAAGATGACCTCTCATTGCATACTCGGGAGCCACATACCTGAAATCAACTGAAAAGAAGTTTAAGAAAATTTGGACACAGCGGGTCCTCTAACGGGCCAAAACATGTAATCTGACATTTGTGCTGAGAAAAAGCTCATTTTACTTTAAACTTGACTTGTAATGTACTCAGTTTACAGGGAAAGAAAAGCGTACCCAAAAGTGCCCATGACGCGTTCGAAATATGTTGGTTTTCTTCATCCAAAGCGGATCGAGCCAATCCAAAATCAGAAACATTAGGAGTAAAGTCATTTTCTAGCAGAGTGTTGCTAGACTTGAAGTCTCTATGTATGACTCTTGGGCTTGAATCTTCTTGCAAGTAAGCTAACCCCTGAGCCGCACCCAATCCAGTGGTGTGACTTCCTTATCAATCCCAGCCTAAGCAACCAAAATTTCACTCCAATTATAAACCATCTTCACTAAAAAATATTAAAGTCAAAATATTTGACTTTTGAAAGTCAAACATTTCAATCCCTAAGCAACCGAATTGTCACATTTAAGTACTTTGACAGCAACTTTAGTCCCATCTTCAACAGTTCCGCTATAAACCCGCCCAAAACCACCCTCACCTAAAACACCCAACTCATTAAAATTATCAGTCGCTTTTTCCATATCACTTGAACTAAACGTCTTTGCAGATCCTTTATAAGCTATATTAGACCGGAATGATAATGAAGCTGACTCTGGCCCACTTCCTACATTTAACCAATAGAAAAAAATGATGATGGCATACGGTCCACCATTCCCGTTGCGTGATGATGGCATATGTGGCGATGGGGACGACCTATCAGCAACAAAATGATTATGATTATAAGCAAGAAAATTTTCAGTTTGACTTTCGAGGTTAAATGAATCGATCCTTTAAGTATGGTAGATTTCCAAAATTTGGGATTTTTTGTGGTTGTGGTAGTGGTTAGGGGTGTTGTATGTGCATGCATGGTGGTCAAGATAATATAACAATGTTTAAGCAAAATCACTGTTTTTATACAATGTTTCTAACCTACTTGTCATTTTGCACTAAATAAACGAATACAATGAGCGAGTTGTGTTTGTAACCGATAATATATAGCTGGTTAGATCTGATTTTATTTAAACACCGCATATTATCTAAACTGGGGTTGTTTGATTACTTCTTAATGAATTTGGTTAAGCGCCCAAATTCTAAATCGGTCAAAGCTTGAGCGTTTGATAAATATTCCTTTGCCTCTTTATCATTTTTTTTGGGGTAAAAGGTCAACGACCCGGTAAATATATTATCCAAAAAAACGTTTAAGTACAATGGAATGTGGCTGAAGTACCACATTAACCTCAAGCACAGGCGCTTGATAAACAAGTGTTTATGACAGGCCATAAACACAAACCAACCTAGCTAATTGCAAAGTATCAAACTAGGTATAATAACAAGACAAAACATGAGATGCGAACATCTCACATCCACCCAGCAGCACGAACCGTTGAAGTACATAGGATGAGGGTGATATCCCTCACCTCAGTCCCAAAGGACACTTACAGTACCACGATGCAAAGTCATCATAGAATCTCTAATCACCTCCACTATGGCATGATCTGTAAACTATATGTTGCTAATCAACAACATGAAGCTGACCAAAACAGACCTATCACGCCATAGAACAAGCAGCAATAGAGTATACTGACCCTATTAACCAAAACACGATAAAAAACGACTAGCCAATGTGATGTCCATCTCTCCCAAAAACCCACATACCAGTAGCACCCATCAGAAACACTACCAAGAACACAGCAGCAACAATCAAAACCATAAAAACAAAACCCTAAAATAAGGTTTCGTTCATGAAAGCATCCCTAATACACCATTCGATCCAAACAGATAGAAAGCTGATATAGGAAGGTTGAGATCGCCCATAAAACCTACAATAATGTCATGTAACACCCCCAAAATTTGATACAGCGGAAGACTCAACAAGCTTTCGGGGTGCTACGGGGATTGGTATCCAACACAAGACATAATAGAATGAGATAAAGTAAACATAATAAAAACGCAACCAAAACGGGGTTTTAAAGTTTACATTTATCCCAACATCATTCAGAGTCAGGCCCAAAATAAAATAACAGTAGGTCCATAATTCAATATCAGAGTTTAGAAAAATAGATCCATAAACCAGGAGCCTTAGCCGAGCCTTCCAATCCATGCATCCATATCATCACTTAATTACCTGAGAAAGCGTGCTAAAAGTCAGCTTTCGCTGGTGAGATCATAGGTTTAAATTCATCTAACAATATAGTGGACATATACGCAAAACGCTTGCTAGCTAGACTAAGGATTCGCTAAAAGCCTGCGGATACCCTCCGCTCCAACATAGATATTCGGGTAACCCCCGCAATACCAATAAATACTCGGATAACCTCTGAAGTATTAATAACCTATAGGTGCACACTATAGTATCTAAATAAGCCAACCTTGAATAGTACACACAACATATATGTGACTAAAGCTGACAATCCACAAATAACCAAATAAGCCAACCTTGAATAGTACACACAAAATGTGTGACTAAAGCTGACAATATATCCTAGTCCATACGCATAGCAAGTTTTGAAAAAAATATAAAAGCGATAATAGTCCACATAAAATAATTTGCACGTTTCTCACCCCAAGTATTGAAAACATAGTTCAAGATTAAAAGTGGGGCTATGACTCACCTCAAGTCCAGAAAACAGCAAGAAGAAGTCGGTAGAAGTAAGATGTATAGTAACTCACAAGACGGCAACTACGGACTCGGCACGACCTAACAATATAAACTCGTTCAGAAATCATTTCCTCAAATTCAAAATATTCCCAAACCCGGACGTAATCCGTTTTATTTTCCGAAAATCCATTTCGTAATGGTTTGGTGTATTTACGTTTGGTATCCATACGGGTGGTGGGTTGACTCAAAACAAACCAAAAGATCACACAAAAGAATAATAAAATAAACTATGGATCTAATATTAGCCCAATATATCATTTAAATAAATCACCAAAGTTTATCAAATCCGTCGATTTGATAATCCTCATATTTATTTACGTAACATACCATTCCAAGATTACACCCAATCCTAAAGCACATAGCACATAAATACTATATGGTATATATCGTAGTTTAATAAATTCCTTATATACATCGTCAAATTGGCCAGATTTCCCGATATATATATATACGCAATTTATTACCCTTTACATATACCACAACCTATGGGCGAAGTAGGATACGATGCCCATTAATATATTCGTTTCGTATAGCTAAATAACCCGGTTCAACCTTTCGGTTAAATAGTTATTTAGTTATAGAAAACGCTTATATTAATCGTCATATATCCGTGACAACACGAAAGTCACAAATAAAACTTACCTGAACTTGAGTGACCACGACTCCGCATAACTCGATAGATTTACTCGTTATATATATAAAAAGACATTTTATTTAATATTTAGTAATTGTCGAGAGTTTCTCGTTTTATAACACATTTTTATAATAATAATACTTCCAATAATATTACGCTACTCTCGTAGCCTAATATATATTTAGTCGTATTATTTATAATATGACTCGTGATTTTTATTATTATTAATATACGCATTTATATAATTATATATCCGTTATTCACGTCTATATATTCATATAAACGTTTATATTACCAATAACTATTATTACGAGTTTTATTATTTATGTTTTAATTGTAAATAGTTATCGAGTCATACGAAATGGTCACATGTCCGAGTCATGACTCTCGGCTCATTGTCCAAGTCCAAAGTAGTAAGCAAATGTCATAAAATCAATACATCTCCGTCCAACTAAACACAATCCCAATCCACGTGCTACAACAATAGGGTCCGACTACGGCACCCGACTAACCTATCTCCGTCAATCTAAGTGACCGTCTCACAATCGGTCCCCAATAACACATTTCGTCAACACTTCACAATATCAATATCCCATATCCAATGTCGAGACCAAACATGGTCTCGACCCACATGTATTCGGCCAAGAAATGAGCAACCAACCAACTAATAATAAAACCAATATCAAACCAAGTTAACAATTAAGAAACAAAATAAGCAAGGTCATGCTCGGGTTGGTTTACCAAGCCACACCCAAGCCCACACGACTCGACTAAGTCGCTGTAAATACCACGAGCCAAGAGAGGCTTGAACCAAGTATCAAGGGTCACAAGAAAAGGCTCCAAGGAGCACTCCAAAAATACCCATTCGACCCAAAAGGGTCTCGGCAACAACAATAATAATACGGCTTCGAGCCGCGACTCCTTTGAGTCGAACCAATATACCAAAGAGAGCAAGAGTACCAAGAGCCAAACCACGGCTCATAACTAACAAGAAAACGAGTACTACGGCTCGAGTCAATATCCAAGCCGTGAGTTGAGGACTCACGGGTCGAACCAAACCCACGGATAACAACCCAGATACCAAACCATTTTATAAAATCGAGTTTCCAATCAAAAACCCATAAGTATTAATCCCGTTTTTGGGTGAAAACCCGTTCGGATCAAAACCCATCGTGACCAAGGGTCACGTTTTTAATAAAAACGCGAGTCACACTCGCCTCACCTTTGATCAAAAAGCTCCAAATCGTATAATACTTCGATAATAACCGATTGGTGGTGAAATAAGGTGATGATTCGTGATGAAAAGGGTGTAATAAAGCGCGTATAGGGGCGGATCTAGGAGATTTGATGGTGGGGATCACGAAAATAGTGGTGGTTCGTAGTGGTGGTCGGCGGTGAAGTGGTGGCGGCCGGATATAGTCGGCGGCTAGGGTTTGGGGAAGAGTGAAAAATGAGAGAGAGAGAAGTGAGGGTGAGTGTTGGTGTGTTGTGTGAGAAAAACCGGACCACAAGGGACCATTTTTGTGGTTTACTCTTTTTATTTATTATTATTATTTTTTTTAAAAGGTTATAAATAATAATAATAATAATAATAATAATAGTAATGATAATATTACTAGTAGTGTTGAGTGGGTAAAGTGGGTAAATGTAAAACATACGGCCCGAAACCCGAACTCATTTCGAACTTCAATATCTCCCGAAAGCATCTCGTAAATAATTAAATATCGTCGGACTGGTAAAACAAGTCATAAAATTTCCCGTTAGGTAAACCTAGTGCCGGAGTCAACGTAGTACCAGTGAGAATTTAAGAATACATCATCACGTAAATTCCAAAATGAATTATTAAGATAATTCACAAATTCCATAACGTCATAAAATATAATTTTCCATAAAATTGGTCTTACAAGTTCGTTATGAATAAAAATTCCAAATAAAAATTATAAACGAACTTTAACGTAATGCGGGTTTTCAAAATAGCTCCCTAAATTTCCGGTTGCCACATCCTCCCAGTCTCAGAAGAAACTCGTCCCGGGTTTCTCTCGGAACAATTCATCTACGAAGTGAAAAGCTTCGGATATCTCTTCCGGAACTCGTCCTCACGTTCCCACGTAAATTCTGGTCCGTGTCGGGAATTCCAATGAACCTTGACGAGCGGAATGCGACTTCGCTTGAGTCGTTTAACTTCACGATCTAAAATCTCAATTGGCTCTTCCACAAAATTTAATTTCTCATCAACACGAATATCCTTCATCGGAATAACAGGCATCTCATCAGAAAGACATTTCTTCAAGATACTAACGTGAAACACGTCGTCAACTTTACTCAGTTCATGTGGTAATTCCAACCTATAAGCCACGGGCCCAATTCTTTCTAAGATAAGAAATGGTCCAATGTAGCGGGGGTTGAGTTTTCCACGTTTCCCGAAACGTATCACACCCTTCCAAGGCGAGACTTTCAGCATCAATTTGTCTCCAACCTGGAAGTCTAAGGGTTTACGTCTCTGATTGGCGTAACTTTTCTGCCTATCTCTGGCTGCTTGCAACCGATCACGAATCTGAGCTACTTTCTCTGTAGTTTCTAAGATAAGTTCAGGGCCTGTGAGTTGGCTATCTCCAACTTCTGCCCAACCAATAGGCGAACGACATTTTCGACCATACAAAGCTTCAAATGGTGCAGCTTTAAGACTTGTGTGGTAGCTATTATTATAGGAGAATTCCGCAAGGGGTAAATACTTCTCCCAGTCTTTACCAAAGTCTATGATACATGCACGAAGCATATCCTCTAAAGTCTGAATGGTCCTCTCACTTTGACCATCGGTTTAGGGATGATATGCAGTACTCATATCAAGTCTCGTCCCCAAAGCCGTTTGAAGTGATCGCCACAAAGCTGACGTAAAACGGCTATCACGATCAGAAATAATCGATATCGGGACTCCATGACGAGAAATAATTTCCTTCACATACAACCTCGCAAGTTTATCCACACTATCATCTTCACTAATTGCTAGGAAATGAGCAGACTTTGTCAGACGATCCACAATTACCCATATAGTGTCACAACCGCTAGCTGTCCTCGGTAATTTGGTAATGAAGTCCATTGTAATCCGCTCCTATTTCCAGACTGGAAGTTCTGGTTGCGTCAGTAATCCTGACGGTCTCTGATGTTCAGCTTTAACCTTAGAACATGTCAAGCACTTACTAACATACGATGCTATATTTGCCTTCATGTTTGGCCACTAATATAATTTCTTAAGATCCTGGTACATCTTGTCAGACCCAGGATGAATAGAGTACCTTGACTTATGCGACTCATGCATAATTAACTCCCGAATTCCTCCATATAAAGGTACCCAAATCCGATCTCCAAAACATAGTAATCCATCAGAACGCTTAACAAATCCTTTCTCATTCTCAGCCATCCCAAATATATTCTCAGCAGATCGGTTTTCTGCTTTCAGCGCCTCCGTTTGAGCTTCAAGTATTTGAGACGGTAATGGCAATACGATAGTGATTCCCAATGACCTAACTCGTAATGGTGGTATTCTTTCCTTTCGACTAAGAGCATCAGCAACAATGTTTGCTTTACCAGGATGGTAGCGAATCTCGCAATCATAATCGCTTAGCAACTCAATCCAACGTCGCTGTCTCATGTTAAGCTCTTTTTGATTCAAAATGTGTTGCAGACTTTTGTGGTCAGTGAACACAACACACTTTGTTCCGTACAAGTAATGTCTCCATATCCTTAAAGCAAAAACCACAGCACCTAACTCCAAATCATGGGTGGTGTAGTTTTTCTCATGCTTTTTGAGCTGTCGGGAAGCATAAGCTATCACTTTCTCTCGTTGCATTAACACGGCTCCCAAACCTTTATGTGAAGCGTCACAATAGACGACGAAATCCTTGTTACCTTCAGGTAACGCTAAGATAGGAGCACAACACAACATCTTCTTAAGTAATTGAAATGCTTCCTCTTCTTTGTCTCCCCATTCATACGTAACACTCTTTTGAGTCAATTTGGTTAATGGTTTAGCTATCTTTGAAAATCCCTCGATGAATCTTCGGTAATAACCGGTTAAACCTAAAAATTGACGAACTTCTGTTGGGGTCGTAGGTGCAGCCCAAATCTTTTATTGCCTCAATCTTAGCGGGATCCGCATGGACTCCTTGCCTATCAATTACATGACCCAAAAATTGTACCGTCGGAATCCAAAATTCGCATTTAGAAAACTTGGCATAGAGTTTCTCCTTCCTGAGCAATTCTAAGATAAGTCTTAGATGCTCCTCATGCTCCTTCTCACTCTTCGAATAAATCAGAATGTCATCGATGAACACAATCACAAACTTATCCAAGTAAGGCTTACACACCCGATTCATGAGATCCATGAATATCGCCGGTGCGTTAGTCAACCCAAACGGCATCACCTGAAACTCGTAATGCCCGTAACGGGTCCTGAAAGCCGTTTTCGGAATATCTTCTTCGCGAACTCGAAGTTGATTATATCCCGATCTCAAATCGATCTTTGAATACACACTCGATCCTTGAAGTTGATCGAACAAGTCGTCGATCCTCGGTAATGGGTATCTATTCTTCACCGTTAACTTGTTCAACTCTCGGTAATCAATGCACATACGAAACGATCCATCCTTCTTCTTCACGAATAAGACTGGGGCTCCCCAAGGTGAAGAACTTGGTCTTATGAATCCTTTTTCGGCTAACTCCGCCAATTGTTTTGACAACTCTTCTAGCTCGGTAGGTGCAAGACGATAAGGCGCTCGTGCTACAAGTGCAGCACCAGGTATCAACTCAATCTGAAACTCCACTTGTCTAGTCGGCGGGATTCCCGGCAAATCATCAGGAAACACATCAGGAAAATCATGAACTATAGGCACATCTCCAATGCACCTTTCCTTTTTCTTCGTCCCTCCCTTCTCAGAAATTTGAGCTAAGAAAAGGTAACATCCTTTCTCCATTAGCTTTGGTAACTTAGTGCAAGAAATGACTGCTAACCGGGATGGGCTCCTCGAATCCTTTTGATCTCCTAGTATATTTAGGATCTCCTTTCCGTAAGGTACACGCACGATCTTCTCGTCGCAAAGTATGTGAGCACGATACTTCGATAACCAATCCATACCAATGATGACATCAAAACTTCCTAACGTGACGGGTAGAAGATCTACGTTGAAAGGGTGGTTCAAGAAATTTAACGTGCAACCGCGAATGATGGTATTAATCCTTTCTATATTCCCATTTGCTAACTCTATATCATATCCAATTCCTAAGGCCATCGGGGGTTTCTCTAGTAAGGGTGCAAACGTAGTGGACACAAAACTCCTATCGGCACCAGTATCAAATAGTATGGAAGCATGATGCGTGGGAATCGCAACAGGCTTTACTACTCAAGGGATCTTGAGAAGCTTACAACCCCCACCAGGCAGTGTACCTGATCATTGTAGTATAGTATAGTGACAAGTACCGGGGGATTGATCGTTCAGCTAGGAATAGTGTCATTAGGATTGAAATTAATCTAACTAGGTCTAAAGGTGAAGGATGATTCTTTTTGTAATTTTATATTTTATGAAAAGCAAGTAAAAATCTCGGGTTTTGGGAGAGTGGGCGGAATTAGTTGCTAATCAACTAACCCAAAAGCTACTATTTAAACTAATTAACAAGAAAACTAAACTAAGGTTCTACAAGATAAGTGAAGCATGTCTACCCATGATATGTTACTCCTTGCTAGCTATCCAATCCTACCTATTGAATTGTAACCTTGTTTTAATTGACGGGTTGTATTCTTTAATACCATTCATGGGGTGGCATACATAACTCCCCAATTCTATGAGCTCTTATCTCCTCCTACACCATGCCCAACACAACTTTAGGGATTGTAAACAGTGGCTCATGCATTAAATACAACCAATAAAGACCTAGTACGCCTCGGTTCATGTTTCTTAAGACGTTCAAGCATGTTACCATTTGGAGATCTGCCAGTTTTCTTAAGCCTAACATATAAATCATTCAATCGAAACAAGAATCAATAGGAAACAAGGATTATAAATTAAACCAACTAGATCTATTGAAGTTTTCACGCCTTAATTGATGGAGATAGACACAACATCAACAAGAAATCAATGAGATCTAATCAATTATATACAAGTTTCACATAATCATAAGTAGACACAAGGTGAATTAGCAAATCATCATCAAAGAAGAGCAAACAACAATGATAATGGAAAACATAATTAAGATAGAACCATCAAACCAATACATGATGTTTATGGAGTGATTGAAACCTTCTAAGTTGCTGGAAAAACACCCACCTAAACCCAGGAATCGACTTTAGGGTTTAGGGCTTACAAAAAGTGAAGTTATGAAGTTATATTTATAGGCATGTATTCTGTCGGAAGGCTTGACGGCGTCAGCTCGTACTCTTGACGCCGTCACAACCATTTTTTCACCAAATTGTAGATCTCTTCGTCCTCTTCACCTGGGTTTTTGAATCACCTCAATCCGAGTTCGTATGCAAAAGTTATGACCAAAACAATATCAGCTATTCCGCGCGCAAGTTTTGACAAGTTAACACGTGACGGCCTTGGGTGACGCCTTCACATTCTCTCTGGGCCGTCACCACTTTTACTCTTGACGCCGTCACCAAAATGCTCTTGACGCCGTCATCAACTACGGATTTTAATTCTTGGGGTTTTGACGCCGTCAAGAAAAACTCTTGACGCCTTCATGTACTGTTCCCAGCATGGAAAATTGAGACTTTGCCGTTTTCTTCACTTTTATGCTCCAAAAACGTCCAAAATGGCTTCTTTTCTAGAATTCACTCTCCAAGTACCTAAAATCACAAAAGGAACGATTTAGGGCAATATTTGATCAAATAAATTCGGATTCGGGCTTAAATGACCCCCTAAAAACGGATCATTTTTCGCCTCATCATATATCCCTACACTTGGGATTTGCTTGTCCTCAAGCAAATGAGCTTTTCCACCAATCAAAATACAAGTTAGGGGTCATTTAACACTAATATAAAAGTAATTACAACAAATGATCGTTCCACCTTAGTCAAAACAAGCACGGAAATTATACACTAGCACCTCACATTAAGTATTTGGATACTCTCATCTCTCGGGTGTTGAAAATTTATATGTCATAATTGGAAATGGAGAAATATCACTCTCTACCTGTCATAGCAAATAGATTACCATAGGCTTGGGAAAGGATCAAACTTCCACCACTTGGCGTAAGCACCTAGGATAGACTATCAAAGAGGTCTTTTAAAGGGTTATAACGTTAGGTGTAGGGGATATGGAAAACACGGTTTTGTTGGATAAACGGATATTTTACTGGTGGCAAGTCAATTGTCTTAGTTAACTACATGTACAATGAGGCGTTGCTAAGCAAGACTCGACTCAACTTAAACTAACTACGACTCTTTTTGAATTTTTTTTTTTTTTTTTTTTTTTTTTTTCAAGACACTATTTGACTTAAACATAAATAAAAGAAACGGATGGTAGCCCGTATGTTTTTCTCTTTTCTTTTTCTATTTTTTTTCTCTTTTTTTCTTTTTTTCTTTCTTTTTTCGATTTTTTTTTTTTTTTTTTTTTTTTTTTTTTTTTTGCATACACTCTTACTCTACCATCCAAAACAATACATCAAAGGGAGCTCGTTTCCTCCCTACACTTGAGCTTTTACATACTTTACAATCAACTATTCTAATGACTCGAATCAAGATAATCAAAACACTTGGAGTACTTTTAAATATAAACGCACATATGGGGGTAATATATGATGTTCTTCCCCATTACTCCATAACACAAGTACTTTACCCATGAGTCCCAATTGTCCCAAAACAATATGTACAAGATATGACTCGACTTAGCAACCATGTAATCAATTAGACAACTAACAAAGGGTTTAAACAATTAACAATAATGCACTAAAGATGAGTGCATACAAGGAAGGCTAAGGCGATTTGGTTGCACATTTGGGGTGGATTGTAAACAAATTCTTCCTTTAAGTAAAATGCTTAAAGTTAGAAACGAAAAGATAGGCTCGGAGGGGTGTACTAGGGGTTTCGTGTACTAAAAATGAGTACAACGCTAAGGGTGTGGGAAAAATTAGTTGACTTAACTAGTCAAGTAATATGACTTAAATGGTCAAGTAATTATAATACGGGTTTAACACAAGGGTGATCCTAATGCCTCTTATCATGTAGTAAATCCTACCACACGAATGTAGTCTCACTAGCGGTCTCGGGATGCATCACTAACGCAAGTTCTAGAATCTAAATGCTACCGGTACACTCATAAGCACTAATAGTAAATGCTTTTCCTATCAAATCTAAAGGCGAACCTCACATATTTGGGTGGAAAATTTTTCTGAATATACGGTTATGTGCTAGTCATACAATCTCCTATCCATGAGACGCTTATTAAGACTAAAGTTTCACTCCTACATGTTGCAAAAAATTTTAAATTTGGTGCTAAAATTGCCCTAACAAATATTTCTCTCAGTTTTATTACACATTCACTATTAAACAAAACAAAAACCAAGTGGAGTAATAGTTTCTAATATACCCTCCCTACACTTAAACCGAACATTGTCCCCAATGTTCTAGATAAAAGATGTAAAAGTAAATAAATAAGAATGAAAGAAACTAATACTCCCCTGATTCGTTCACCGAGGATAATGTGACAACATGGTTAAGTCTACCTCCAAGAAGACGAACGTTGAAAGCTTCCCTCCAGAAATATAAATCATCTTCTTGTCCTGTAATCAACAAACACAAAAACCAAAGCATCAAACCGAACAAAAATCACAACTAGATGTAATTCCAGACTTAGAAATAGAAACAAGACAAAGCAACAAAAGGATAGGATACTTGTGGAATGAATTACAAATAGGAACTCATAAAACATATCCACAATTATTGAAACACAAACAAGATAAAATATATGCTAATCATGAACTGTGAAGTTTTCATGTTCGAATTTAGTTCTTTTTAACAAGATATAAATTTAACTACACTTATCTTTTTGTAAGATACCTTTATATGCAATTAAGACGATGTTAAAAACAAAATAAAGCATTTTCACAAATTATTCGAAACATGAAAATTAAACAACTATGATTAAGCATATATGACACAAACAAACAAATAAAATAAAAACATCAAACAATTAAAAACATGGGTTGCCTCCCAAGAAGCGCTTGTTTTTGTTCGAGTCACGAGCCTGACTCTACCCTTATTTAATGGAAATAGGGGAGGTTTTCCCTACACTTAGGATTAAGTGTGGGTGGAAGTAGTTATACACACCCTTAGGGTGGAAATATGCCACGTGAGGTGAAGGGGGTGAGTGAATGGCTTCCTTCATCCTAAAACTACCCGGATAATGTAGGTTGATGGGTGGGTCGGTTCCTCTTTTGTCTCCTAGAAATAAATCTAAGGATGGGAAGTTGTGTAAAGGTTGAGGTTCCAGTTCATCAACATTAGGAAATTCCCTAGAACTAGGAGTAAGGTTATCACTACAAGTATTCAAACCTATATCCTCTAGTGGCGCTTGGTCCAAGGGTTCTTCCTCAATTGGGGTTCCTATCGTCTCTTCTACTTCTTCCGGGTAAGTCATGGGCGGTGTATGTGCCTCAAATGATGGTAGGACTTGTGGGGTACTTTGTGGGCTTGGATTGTCCACCTCATCCTCCATTGTACCTAGATTACCTATGTGTTTTTTTTGTACTATGATTTTAGGTGACATCCACGCAGGTATCCCTAAGTAATCATCCCCAGACTAACTTCCTGTTTGCTCCTTCAAACTTGTTATTGATTGATTTGTGATGTTGTTTGTCGGGTTGTCTACTCTATAATAATATTGGGCACAATCTTCTATGGCATCCCATGCTTCTTCAGCATTTAATTCCCTAAGGTCCCCGTTGGTAAAATCGTCAATGTACCTTTGGTCATACGGGTGGACACCATAGTAAAAGATTTGATTTAGGTACCATAGATTGAAACCATGATGAGGGACTATTCGTAGTAAATTTTTAAAATGAGTCCATGCATCATAAATAGGTTCATCTCGATATTGTTTGAACATCAAGATGTCATTAGGAGTGAATGGGTTTCGTGGTCGGTAGTATGGTGGATTCGCGTTCTCCATAGTGGTGAACGGAAGAGTCAATGGAAAGGTTTCTACGAACAAATACACAAAGAAAAGATAGACTACGAGAAAGCTAATAAAAAGAAAATAAAAATCTCACTAAAACGGAATCTAATGAGTAGACCTAATCAAAATAAATTTCAACCTAAACAATAACTATTCCCCGGGCTGCGAAGCCAAAAACTTGATGCGTGGGAATCGCAACAGGCTTTACCTCTCAAGGGATCTTGAGAAGCTTACAACCCCCACCAGGCAGTGTACCTGATCGTTGTAGTATAGTATAGTGACAAGTACCGGGGGATTGATCGTTCAGCTAGGAATAGTGTCGTTAGGATTGAAATTAATCTAACTAGGTCTAAAGGTGAAGGATGATTCTTTTTGTATTTTTATATTTTATGAAAAGCAAGTAAAAATCTCGGGTTTTGGGAGAGTGGGCGGAATTAGTTGCTAATCAACTAACCCAAAAGCTACTATTTAAACTAATTAACAAGAAAACTAAACTAAGGTTCTACAAGATAAGTGAAGCATGTCTACCCATGATATGTTACTCCTTGCTAGCTATCCAATCCTACCTATTGAATTGTAACCTTGTTTTAATTGACGGGTTGTATTCTTTAATACCATTCATGGGGTGGCATACATAACTCCCCAATTCTATGAGCTCTTATCTCCTCCTACACCATGCCCAGCACAACTATAGGGATTGTAAACAGTGGCTCATGCATTAAATACAACCAATAAAGACCTAGTACGCCTCGGTTCATGTTTCTTAAGACGTTCAAGCATGTTACCATTTGGAGATCTGCCAGTTTTCTTAAGCCTAACATATAAATCATTCAATCAAAACAAGAATCAATAGGAAACAAGGATTATAAACTAAACCAACTAGATCTATTGAAGTTGTCACGCCTTAATTGATGGAGATAGACACAACATCAACAAGAAATCAATGAGATCTAATCAATTATATACAAGTTTCACATAATCATAAGTAGACACAAGGTGAATTAGCAAATCATCATCAAAGAAGAGCAAACAACAATGATAATGGAAAACATAATTAAGATAGAATCATCAAACCAATACATGATGTTTATGGAGTGATTGAAACCTTCTAAGTTGCTGGAAAAACACCCACCTAAACCCAGGAATCGACTTTAGGGTTTAGGGCTTACAAAAAGTGAAGTTATGAAGTTATATTTATAGGCATGTATTCTGTCGGCAAGGCTTGACGGCGTCAGCTCGTACTCTTGACGCTGTCACAACCATTTTTTCACCAAATTGTAGATCTCTTCGTCCTCTTCACCTGGGCTTTTGAATCACCTCAATCCGAGTTCGTATGCAAAAGTTATGACCAAAACAATATCAGCTATTCCGCGCGCAAGTTTTGACAAGTTAACACGTGACGGCCTTGGGTGACGCCTTCACATTCTCTCTGGGCCGTCACCACTTTTACTCTTGACGCCGTCACCAAAATGCTCTTGACGCCGTCATCAACTACGGATTTTAATTCTTGGGGTTTTGACGCCGTCAAGAAAAACTCTTGACGCCTTCATGTACTGTTCCCAGCATGGAAAATTGAGACTTTGCCGTTTTCTTCACTTTTATGCTCCAAAAATGTCCAAAATGGCTTCTTTTCCAGAATTCACTCTCCAAGTACCTAAAATCACAAAAGGAACGATTTAGGGCAATATTTGATCAAATAAATTCGGATTCGGGCTTAAATGACCCCCTAAAAACGGATCATTTTTCGCCTCATCAAAGCATAACGGTTATTGAGAAGGAATGTACCAGTAACGACGTTCGAATCTTTTCCTCTCTCGTTCCCGAGTGCATACACTCTTCCCTGAGCAGCTCCAGCTTCCACACGTTGGTCCCCGTTATCTTGTCGTCCACGGTTTCCTCCAGCTCCACGGTTTCTATGATTGTACCCATTACCACCCGAGCCTTGATTTCCCCGGTTCCACGATTCTCTACACTCATTCCTATAGTGTCCCTTCTTTCCACACCCATAACAAGTAACGTCTGCCTTATTTCTCATCTCAGGAGCAGCTTGAACCATAGCAAGAGGTCGAGCTCTACAATCCTTAGCTGTGTGTCCTTTCCTTTAGCAGTTCTGGCATTTCATACTACACCATCTAGTATGATGCTGGTGGCAACGACCACACTTGGGTGCATCACCGTTTTGATTCTTCTTATCTCCATTCCCAATAGCATAAGCCTTAGCTTGTCTCTTGCTTCGGTGATCATTACCCTTAGAGTGCTGGTCTCTCTTTCTCTTTCCATTCTTCTCCTTATCAGCTCTTTCCAACTCCAACGAATCCATAAGTTGTTGAGCAATTGTGATTGCCTCATGGATGTTTGCAGGCCTAGCAGAAATCACATCATTCCTTGTAGCTACAGGCAACCCATCAGTATACCTCTCGATCTTTTGAGTCTCAGTTTTTACCATATCTGGGCAAAGCAAGGCCAACTCCTGATAACGACGATTGTAAGTCGTCATATCATTACCTTTCACCTTGTGGTTCCAAAACTCAATCTCTAGCTTCTTAACCTCATTCCTTGGGCAATAAGTCTGAATCAGCAGAGACTTAAATTGCTCCCAAGTCATGGCATAAGCTACATCACTCCCAACGGAATTTCGGTAATTGTTCCACCAAGTTAAAGCCTCATCCTTGAAAGTAAAAGAAGCAAACTTTACCTTCGCATTCTCCGCACAACCACTGACATTGAACATTGATTCAGTCTTCTCAATCCATCTGACCAAGTAAACCACTCCTTCAGTTTCACCAAACTCAATGGGTCCACAAATCTTGAACTCCTCGTATTGACATCCATTAGCACGAACAGGTGGAAAAGTTCCAGCAGAATTGTTGGAATGATTTGACTCAGCTAGTAGTTCCGCAACTCTTTGCTCCACAAGTTGATTGATCATTGCTTGATCCACAGTAGGTGCATTAAGTGGAACATGATCATTGTCTCCCTGAACATCAACATTTTGATTCCTGTTGTTGCGGTTAGTAGTGTCCAGGTTGTCAGGAGTAGGGGTTTCAACATTTCGAGTAGGTCGGCGTCCTCGACGACCAGGGGTAGTCACTGCAGGACCAGTTCTGGTAGCTCTAACAGGGTTTCGTCGTGGGGCCATTGATCTGAAACATCATACAAGTTCATGAGTCTCCAATAGAGCTTATCAATATGCTCAACAAAAGTAATTCAACGAAGCCAAGTCATGGAAAGAATAGCAACAATACACCACGTAACATCAATAAAGCGAATAGGGACTCAATTTCCATAATAACCAAAATCACATAATACCATATATTAATAACCATCAACCATACAATAGAGATCTAACATCGTTCCAACTACTGGAAAACACAAAACATACTAATCGTTCCAAACGAGACGAATACGGAACAAAATACATCAAAACATGATAACTAGCTTTTCTAGCCGAACACTCCTCGGGTAGAAAGCAACAAGAACACATAACCCAAGCAACTAGCCACGCTGCTGGCGGAGGCTCCTCAACTCCTGCCTCAAGCCATCAAGATCTCTCCATAAAGATCCTAGCTCCACGCTATGGGTGTCTCGGTCTCTCTTGAGGTCAGCCACCTCCTTCTCCAGCTCGGCATTCCTTTGCCATAGCTTACGGTCGGCCTCTCGAGCAGTAACAAAACCTCGCTGCAAACTATCAATATGCTCGTGAACCTCCATTAAAACTCTCCTCATCTCAATAGTCCTGCCCACAACCACATTCATATCAACTCTCAGATCCGCTATGAACTCTCCAATAACCCTCTCAAGTCGATCAGATATACGTGCAACTCTCTCACCAAGCTCAGTAATCTGAGCTCACAACCTGCCAATCTCACCTAACTCTGCATGCTCAGCAGAAACCTTAGAAGATGCATCCGACTCATCGGGACTACCAGGTGGCAACTCAACCAAAAACGGATGATCAGGTGAATCAGGCTCAATCGGATGTATAGGTGAATCAGGCTCCTCAGCCTGAGCTGGTGGTACTAACACATCATCATCATCAGGCATCTCATCCTCCTGAGGGTCATCCTCCTCCTCAGTGTCATCATCATCACCCTGCTCAGCCTCCTGAGGGTCATCCTCCTCCTCAGGGTTATCAGCCTCATCCTCACCCTCGTACTCCTCCTCCTCCTCCTCGGAAGAGTACCTCAACAATCGTCGTCTCCTAACAGGTGAACCATGTGGAGATGTAGTAGGTGATCTAGGACGACGACGCAATGATGTGGGTGGCGCCTCTGACAGGAGAGAGTGAGCATCAATCTGTAAAGGTGATGGAGTAGGGCGTACCGACATGCGTGTCGTAGCTCGGTGGACAAAGCGTGGGGCCACACGAGCCAAAGCCTGATGCAGAGTAAGCTGCCTCGATGTACCAGGGAGCCCTGAAGAAGATGAGGGTCCCTGCGTAGATGCAGCAGGTGGTGCTGAAGTGGAAGCTGTCTGCGGCACAGTAGCTGAAAGCATGGCAATCTTGTAAGGATCATCAGATGCCATAGTGAACTGTGCAGGTAAAACCGGTGCAGTAAGAATATCCTCGACAACATCGGGCGTATGGGAGGCCATGGTCTGTGACAACGGCGTAGGGTAGGTGTAAGTGTTTCAAAACAACTAAATCACAACTCAAAATACCATACCAAAAATCTTCATCAAATAATTCAATAATATAATCTCAATAAAAGAGTTTCAAATACCGCATTACTAAAACGTTTATAAAACAATTAGACCATATAATTCCTCGAAACGCCATTTTAATACTAAATCCATAAACCTCAAATCATCTCAAGAAATCCCAAATCTAACCATCATCTCAAATATCTCATAATACCTCAAAATAATAGAAGATGCTTCGGCTTGGCAGGCTGGCGGGCAGTGGTCAAGGATCATTTTCTATAAAAATACGGTTATAGTTTAGGTGTTTATTTACCTAGTTCTCTATAACCTTGGCTCTGATACCAATCTGTAACACCCCCAAAATTTGATACAGCGGAAGACTCAACAAGCTTTCGGGGTGCTACGGGGATTGGTATCCAACACAAGACATAATAGAACGAGATAAAGTAAACATAATAAAAACGCAACCAAAATGGGGTTTTAAAGTTTACATTTATCCCAACATCATTCAGAGTCAGGCCCAAAATAAAATAACAGTAGGTCCATAATTCAATATCAGAGTTTAGAAAAATAGATCCATAAACCAGGAGCCTTAGCCGAGCCTTCCAATCCATGCATCCATATCATCACTTAATTACCTGAGAAAATGTGCTAAATTCATCTAACAGTATAGTGGACATATACGCAAAACGCTTGCTAGCTAGACTAAGGATTCGCTAAAAGCCTGCGGATACCCTCCACTCCAACATAGATATTCGGGTAACCCCCGCAATACCAATAAATACTCGGATAACCTCCGAAGTATTAATAACCTATAGGTGCACACTATAGTATATAAATAAGCCAACCTTGAATAGTACACACAACATATATGTGACTAAAGCTGACAATCCACCAATAACCAAATAAGCCAACCTTGAATAGTACACACAACATATATGTGACTAAAGCTGACAATCCACCAATAACCAAATAAGCCAACCTTGAATAGTACACACAAAATGTGTGACTAAAGCTGACAATATATCCTAGTCCATACGCATAGCAAGTTTTGAAAAGAATATAAAAGCGATAATAGTCCACATAAAATAATTTGCACGTTTCTCACCCCAAGTATTGAAAACATAGTTCAAGATTAAAAGTGGGGCTATGACTCACCTCAAGTCCAGAAAACAGCAAGAAGAAGTCGGTAGAAGTAAGATGTATAGTAACTCACAAGACAGCAACTACGGACTCTGCACGACCTAACAATATCAACTCGTTCAGAAATCATTTCCTCAAATTCAAAATATTCCCAAACCCGGACGTAATCCGTTTTATTTTCCGAAAATCCATTTCGTAATGGTTTGGTGTATTTACGTTTGGTATCCATACGGGTGGTGGGTCGACTCAAAACAAACCAAAAGATCACACAAAAGAATAATAAAATAAACTATGGATCTAATATTAGCCCAATATATCATTTAAATAAATCACCAAAGTTTATCAAATCCGTCGATTTGATAATCCTCATATTTATTTACGTAACATACCGTTCCAAGATTACACCCAATCCTAAAGCACATAGCACATAAATACTATATGGTATATATCGTAGTTTAATAAATTCCTTATATACATCGTCAAATTGGCCAGATTTCCCGATATATATATACGCAATTTATTACCCTTTACATATACCACAACCTATGGGCGTCGTAGGATACGATGCCCATTAATATATTCGTTTCGTATAGCTAAATAACCCGGTTCAACCTTTCGGTTAAATAGTTATTTAGTTATAGAAAACGCTTATATTAATCGTCATATATCCGTGACAACACGAAAGTCACAAATAAAACTTACCTGAACTCGAGTGACCACGACTCCGCATAACTCGATAGATTTACTTGTTATATATATAAAAAGACATTTTATTTAATATTTAGTAATTGTCGAGAGTTTCTCGTTTTATAACACATTTTTATAATAATAATACTTCCAATAATATTACGCTACTCTCGTAGCCTAATATATATTTAGTCGTATTATTTATAATATGACTCGTGATTTTTATTATTATTAATATACGCATTTATATAATTATATATCCGTTATTCACGTCTATATATTCATATAAACGTTTATATTACCAATAACTATTATTACGAGTTTTATTATTTATGTTTTAATTGTAAATAGTTATCGGGTCATACGAAATGGTCACATGTCCGAGTCATGACTCTCAGCTCATTGTCCAAGTCCAAAGTAGTAAGCAAATGTCATAAAATCAATACATCTCCGTTCAACTTAACACAATCCCAATCCACGTGCTACAACAATAGGGTCCGACAACGGCACCCGACTAACCTATCTCCGTCAATCTAAGTGACCGTCTCACAATCGGTCCCCAATAACACATTTCGTCAACACTTCACAATATCAATATCCCATATCCAATGTCGAGACCAAACATGGTCTCGACCCACATGTATTCGGCCAAGAAATGAGCAACCAACCAACTAATAATAAAACCAATGTCAAACCAAGTTAACAATTAAGAAACAAAATAAGCAAGGTCACGCTCGGGTTGGTTTACCAAGCCACACCCAAGCCCACACGACTCGACTGAGTCGCGGTAAATACCACGAGCCAAGAGAGGCTCGAACCAAGTATCAAGGGTCACAAGAAAAGGCTCCAAGGAGCACTCCAAAAATACCCATTCGACCCAAAAGGGTCTCGGCAACAACAACAATAATACGGCTTCGAGCCGCGACTCCTTTGAGTCGAACCAATATACCAACGAGAGCAAGAGTACCAAGAGCCAAACCACGGCGCATAACTAACAAGAAAACGAGTACTACGGCTCGAGTCAATATCCAAGCCGTGAGTCGAGGACTCACGGTTCGAACCAAATCCACGGATAACAACCCGGATACCAAACCATTTTATAAAATCGAGTTTCCAATCAAAAACCCATAAGTATTAATCCCGTTTTTGGGTGAAAACCCGTTCGGATCAAAACCCATCTTGACCAAGGGTCACGTTTTTAATAAAAAAGCGAGTCACACTCGCCTCACCTTTGATCAAAAAGCTCCAAATCGTATAATACTTCGATAATAACCGATTGGTGGTGAAATAAGGTGATGATTCGTGATGAAAATGGTGTAATAAAGCGCGTATAGGGGCGGATCTAGGAGATTTGATGGTGGGGATCACGAAAATAGTGGTGGTTCGTAGTGGTGGTCGGCGGTGAAGTGGTGGCGGCCGGATATGGTCGGCGGCTAGGGTTTGGGGAAGAGTGAAAAATGAGAGAGAGAGAGAAGTGAGGGTGAGTGTTGGTGTGTTGTGTGAGAAAAACCGGACCACAAGGGACCATTTTTGTGGTTTACTCTTTTTATTTATTATTATTACTTTTTTTTTAAAAGGTTATAAATAATAATAATAATAATAATAATAATAATAATAATAATAATAATAATAATAATAATAATAATAATAATAATAATAATAATAATAATAATAATAATAATAGTATTACTAGTAGTGTTGAGTGGGTAAAGTGGGTAAATGTAAAACATACGGCCCGAAACCCGAACTCATTTCAAACTTCAATATCTCCCGAAAACATCTCGTAAATAATTAAATATCGTCGGACTCGTAAAACAAGTCATAAAATTTCCCGTTAGGTAAACCTAGTGCCGGAGTCAACGTAGTACCAGTGAGAATTTAAGAATACATCATCACATAATTTCCAAAATGAATTATTAAGATAATTCACAAATTCCATAACGTCATAAAATATAATTTTCCATAAAATTGGTCTTACAAGTTCGTTATGAATAAAAATTCCAAATAAAAATTATAAACGAACTTTAACGTAATGCGGGTTTTCAAAATAGCTCCCTAAATTGCCGGTTGCCACATGTCAAAACCCTACAAAGAGTTTCATAAACATGAAAGAGCAGCAGCAAACCATCGATCAGATCCAAAACTCAAACCCTAACGAGAACAGATAGGATTCTCCATGAAGCATGTAATCCAATCAAACGAACCATGAGCAGCAAACCCTGATACAAAGTCGAAACCCTAATAGGATTACGAATAACAATGAGCAGCAAACAGGGATCGACCATAAGAAAAGATCGATTAAGCAGTAACCGAAAAAAGTGATCAGGATCGATTAAATCAACCTAGGATCGATTAAATAGAAACCATTCTACCAAAACCCTAAAAACGAATAATTAGGGTTTCGGCAGATCCAAACCGCCCCTATACAGAAAAATCACTTCTCTATTAAACCGATTGCATACCAATGATGAATAAAGAGGTAGAGAGGCGGTTATAGAGGAAAAGATGGCCGGAATTTACAAGGATAGGGGCGGCCGGAAATCACCTTAGGGAGAGAGTCGTATTAGGGTTTTTAATTCGGTCAAGTGGCCTCTTTATCATTTATTGTGGCTCTTAGTGATTTTGCATAGGATGGTCCCCTAAATCATTTAGTAGCTATACTCTTTCTTTTGCCATTATTTTCATTTACTTTTTTCATTTGTTGATATAATAACCTGTAATTTTATGAAGCCTTTTTTAATTTATAAATTTATAACGTATGCTTAATGGGGTTACAATCCAATTATAAATTCACACTAATAAATTTTTTAATTCTCCATTAACTACTTATCATTAATCAAGTATTATTATAAATTTAAATGCGTAACTTTTTTTTATTATAGGAGTCACTCATTCAGTGCACTTATCAAACACTTTCTTTTCGTTCAGCACAGTTTTATTCAGAGCCATTGAATCATTCAGGTTTTTAAATCATTCAGCGCTAAATCATTATATTTTACCAAACAGCCCCTTGTTAACACAACCAGCCTTACAAGTGTCGTTAGAAAAACCCCGAGTTTGTGTGTCAAAAGTTTTCATTATAGAATGACTCTTTTAAATAATAATAATAATAATAAAATAAAATAATACAAAGACTACACTAGACATTCTAAAACTAGAGTGACTTACAAATACAATAACCCATTTTGCTCACTATATAAGAGCAACAAAAACACAAAACCATACTCATATAGTTGTATAGTATTTTTATATTTTAAAAAATTATATGTCTCGTCCATGTCCTTTACCCAAAATCACACTAGTCGTCCATATTCGATTTTAATCACACAAATAATCCTTAATTTTCATACAAATTTCCATTGATAGTCTCTATTTTCAAAAATAGGGACTATCCATGTAATAACGACAATGACTACGTGTGTAATAGAAAATTTTCGATTATTACGCAGATGATCCCTATTTTTCAAAATAGAAACCATCGACACAAATAGTTTAAAAATTAGGTATCATTGGCGTAATTAAAATCAACCACAAGTCACCTAGGTTCTTGGCTCAAGCTGATTATATTGAACTCTATTGTAAGAAAAATTCGACGTATGTTATTCCACATTTACTATCTCTTATGCATATTTTTTTTGGCAAATGTCACATTTTTTTTAATCTAATGTGTGTTTGTTTAAGCTTATGAGCCCATTTTTATTTATTTTTAAGTTTATGGCCTTATACGAGATACTTATGATATAGTAACGAAACATAAACTAAAATCAAATAAACTTAGAGGGTGTTTGTTTAAACTTATTTGGCCTGCTTATGGGCTTATTAAACTTTTGAAAAGCTCCTTGCTCTAAATATTGGCTTATATAATTTGCGTTTATTAAGCGGATGTTTGTTTAAGCTTATTTGGACTACTTATGAGCCAATTTTTATGGTTTATTTTGAATTTTATGGGCTTATTTAAGCTTGCTATGATATAGTACTAATAAACTTATACAAGCTCATAAGCTAATAAACCTAAAAGTAAGCTTAGGGGTGTTTGTTTAAGCTTATTTGTGAGCTTATGAACTTATATTTAATATGCCTGATTTTTCGGGCTTATTTTGAGACTTAATGGTCTTATATAAGTTTAATGTATCATGATAACCTTATATTATCATATAGGTCTCAAAATATGCCGAAAAAGTTAGGCTTATAAAATACAGGCCGAAATAAAATATTCTAATAAGCCCACAAATAAGATTAAACAAATACCCCCGAAGCCATTGATTTTTTTTTTTTACCCGGGTTAACTCATTTTGCTAAATCCAACTAGGTCATACGTTTTTTTTTTTTTTTTTTTTTTTTTTTTTTTTTTAAGTTTTATCCTTTAGTTTTGTTGGAAAGCATGGGTTTGGTATTGAATTTTGTGTTTTAGAGCTATTTGGACATGTTTAAGACAGTGGCAGAGCCAGCACAAAAACTAAGATGATTCTCTAAATAAGTCGAAGCTAAATTTTTGTAACAATGAAAACCGATAAATGTGTCAATTCGGGTTGGGTCGGACCCAATTTAAACAAGAAAATTAATACTGGCACATCAAAAACCTATAACCTATTGTCAAATTTATTGAAATCGAGTATTTACTGAAAGAAAAGTAACACATTACACTATTAATACACCACACATTTTCAAGTTACAAGTTTAAAATAAGAATTTTCAATGTACAACATGAAACAAATAAAAAATATAGCCTAGGAAATACGAAGAAACAAAGATACAAAGATTTCTAGTTGTAGACGTTAAGGGTGTTTACTACTTCGTTTTATTTAGTTTCGTAGTATCAATTGACGAGAGTGGATTAAAGTTTAGTTACTGATAGTAACAGTGGGTCAGTTTTACTTGTCTTTAGAAATGGTGTTCACTAGTTATAATGTGTGTCAGTTTCTCAATGTTTGTGTTGACAATTTTAATCTCATTGTGCTTGTTTATGAACCGGCGGTTCTTTTGTTGACCTGCGTCGACCCATTTTGCTAAATCCAGTTGGGTCATACTTTTTGTTTTTAAAAAGTTTGGCACCTGCACTTTTGTTGAAAAGTATGTGTTTGGTATTGAATTTCTAATATTTTAGAGCTCTCTGGACATGTTTAAGTGTTGTTTTGAGCTTTTTAGGGGTGTTTTTGGATAGGTTTAAAAGCTTTTTGATCATTTTGATCAAAGCATTTACTGGAACTGTTTTGAAAACAAAAATAGAATACTTTCTTACAAAGCGATTAAAATTGTACTACATAGTTAAAGTATTAAAGGGACATTAATTTCTCACGTAAAACGATATTTGTGGAATATAATATGACACCACCTAAAATTTATTTTCTAAGAATTGAAAATTGTTAGATAGATGTGAGACGTTACCCTCCCAAAATATTTTGACAAAGTATATAAAAAACTTTTCTAATATTTGTAGGCACTGCAGGTACTTTTGGCTACCAATACATTTTGCCTTTTATAGACCAATTGTGTGGCCATGGCCCATGTAGATGTGAACTATTGGAAAACCATGCTAGTCAACTACTGTATGTGATTCACATGTTACTTGACATATTCTGTAGAAGTAAATCTTCACTTTTCTTCACCATGAAAAACATGTCCAAAAAATCTTCAAATTACGCTTTTCTCATGCATGCATAACGAGGCTTGTCTCCCGTCCTTTTCCTTTTAATTTATTGCAAAATACATTAGTTTACAGAAATTAATTTATGAGAAATGGGTAGCTCAAGTATAAATATAGACATACGAGCCTAAACTTCATAGAAAAAAACATGCAAAAGCAAGAAATGGCTTCTTCAAACTTCTTACTTTTATCTCTAGCTCTACTACTCGTTGCTCTCTCATTTGTACCAAACTTTACTTCTGCTTCTTTGGAGGAAGCAAATGCACTTCAGAAATGGAAAGCAAGCCTTAAAATCCCAAGCAACTCCCAAATTATATCTTCTTGGACACCCCTTCCAACGAATACTAGTGCACCCGCCTCGTGCCCTTCTTGGTTTGGAATTGCATGCAACGCTGATGGGACATTAACATGTTGAACCTCTCGACATCTGAGTTAAAAGGTACGCTTAACTGTTAGAATTATACAATCATAGTACACATAGTTGCGGAAGCAAGGATCAAGAATAACACACACAAAGATTAACTAAAACATAAATCGGAACGTACCTTTTATCACTTCAATAAATCTTGATCTTGTGTAATAATAGATCTATGATAAACCCCTTACCGTTTTGTTTATCGATCTCTTGATAATAACTATAGTGAGTTATTACCTCGTTCTTGTACACACAAATTAAACCGTATTAAGGTTATGCAAGTAACTACACAAGATTTATTTTTGATTCACAAAAATCGACCCACAATCCCAAGGGGTGTGTGCCGATCGGTTTTGGAACAAGAAAGAGGGGAGAAAAAGTTTGGGATAATTGTGTGCACAAAAGATGTGTAAAACAATGACCCTAGGTATTGTATTTATAGGATTTGGATAGCTTTGGGACCAAGCTAGGGCAAGGGTGCCCTTGTGTGTGTGTTTCGGCCGACCCAACCCAAGGAGGGGTTTCTAGGCCCTTCCTTGGTTACCAAATTACATAAATACCCTTTTTACTCCTTTCGTCTAACGGTCGTTAGTCCTTTTACCGTTAAGTACTAACGGTCGTTATATTCTCATGTCTAATAATAAATATAATAAAACACTTATTATTTTTCCTTAATACTCATTTGTAATGTGTGCAATCCCGAGGTCTCGGGTTCGAGACTATACATTTACACATTAATATATATACGTATATTTAGCAGCTCCCACTCGTATATCTATTAATAGTAAAATGACATTGGTTGGCGTCTTGCAACACTCCAATGCCCCCAGCATGACTCGAGCTAGGTTTCTTGGAAAAACCTTTAATGATTCATCATTATAGTTATCCTTTTGTTTCTAATACTACATTTAATAAAGATGTGAGATTCTTTATTAATATTCTGTTTCTCGTCTCTTTATGATTGAACAAAATTACCAAAACTTCTGAACGTATTCTAGATAGACTTTGGGCGTGGCCACACAAACATTTTGTCAACCCTACGAGGGGCCCAGCAGTATTAAACTTCTGAACAAATCAGAAGGAACAAATTCTCTCTTGACTACAAGAATAACCCATGAACTTTGCAACACTTCTGAAAACAACCCTTATAACTCCCTATTACGGTGAGCGGTAGATTACTTCACAAGAATGCACTACATCGATGACACTTATCTGGTATCTCAAGTCTGAGGATAACTTTAAATATGATTCTCACATTAAATATTAAATCATATTGTTGGGATAAGTCCAATATTCAATTCATTGAATATCATGTGAAATTGGTATGACTACGCATCAATATACTTTCAAGTATATCCTAAACTAATACTCAAAATTGTCTTAGTTTAATGATATTCCCATATCATTAATCGACAACGGACAGTTTAGAATAATAAATTATTCATGAATTTAAACATGCAAATATATGATATATTATTACGAGAATGAATAATAAACATAAACAATACTTTATTTCATTAAAATAATAATTGTACATTACATCCCTTATCCAAATACTAATCACAAATGGGCATGAAACTTTCAGCTAATTTAAGTCCTATTCCTTCAGCATGCTTGTAAAGCTTGGTGCCAGGTAAAGGCTTTGTTAACTGATCTGCTAAGTTTTCATCTGTGTGAACTTTGAGCATTTCGATTTCACCTATTTCGACTTGTTCTCGAACATAGTGATGCTTCATCAGGAAATGTCTGGTGCCTTTCATGATTCCAGGCTCATTGGCAAATGTAATTGCAGCTGAATTGTCACAATACATTTTTATAGGTCGTCGAATCGTAGGCATAACCCCAAGCCCTGAAACAAACTTCCTAATCTAAACAGCTTCCATTGCAGCTATATACTCACTTTCTGTAGCAGACATCGCTAGTACACTCTGCTTTCTGCTCCTCCAATCAACAGCTCCTCCATTAATGACAAAGACATAACCCGTCTGAGACTTCGTATCATCCTTATCACTTTTCCAAGAAGCCTCGCAGTAACCTGTAACATCAAGTTCTGCAGATGGAGTACCCCCATAAACTAAGAACATCTCTTTAGTAGCCCTAAGGTACTTAAGAATATTCTTAACAGTAATCCAGTGTTTTTCACCTGGATTCTGCTGATATCGACTGGTTAAATTCTGAGCAAATGCCGCCTTGTGCTTTTTACCGCATACATAATAGATGCCACAGCCGAAATAAAAGGGACTCTCTTCATGCGTTGCACCTCTGCAGGCGTTGAAGCACAAACTTTCTCGCTCAAGCCATGTTGTTCTTGCATCGGCAAATATCCCTTCTTGGAATTTTGCATATTGAATCTCTTCAATATTTTGTCAATGTAAGCACTTTGGCTTAATCCAATTAATCGCTGAGATCTATCTCTATATATCTTGATTCCCAGAATAAATGCAGCTTCCCCTAAATCTTTCATGGAAAAACAACTTCCAAGATATGTCTTAACCTTTTGCAAACTTGGAATGTCGTTTCCCATGATCAATATGTCATCAACATATAAAATAAGGGAAATTACATTACTCCCACTAGCTTTGTGATATACACATGGCTCATCAAGATTTTGAGTGAATCCATAAATTTTAATCTCACTGTCAAATCTCTTATTCCATTGTCGTGATGCTTGCTTCAATCCATAAATGGATCTTTGAAGTTTGCATACACGATTTGGGAATTTTGGATTCACAAACCCCTCAGGCTGCGCCATATAAATGTCTTCATCTAGGCGACCATTTAAGAAGGCGGTTTTGACATCCATTTGCCAAATCTCATAGTCATAGTAAGCGGCTATGGCTATAAGAATCCTAATAGCCCTAATGTCAGCTACAGGAGAAAAGGTCTCCTCATAGTCAACACCAAAAGTTTGAGTATAGCCTTTAGCTACCAAACGGGCCTTATAGGTGTGTACAATGCCATCCATATCAGTCTTTTTCTTGTAGAGCCATTTACCTCCAACTAACTTGGCACCCGAAGGTAGGTCTACTTCTTCCCAGACTTCATTGTCTTTCATGGATTGCATTTCCCCATTCATAGCAACCTACCATTTTTCCTTTTCAGGACTATTCATGGCAGCTTTATAACTTGTAGGTTCATCAAGATCCCCTAGTAAGTTATCATCACACTCTACATTAAGACATAGACGTGTAGGAGCTTTCACAGGTCTAGTTGACCTACGAATGGGAATCACTTCAACTTTTGGTGGAGGACCTAAACTTTCAGATTCCACAGGAAGTTGGCTAGTGTTTTGAGAAAGTGTTACATCTTCTTGATCGTCTTCCAGATCATATACTCTCCCACTGAATTCTTGAGATATGAGCTCCTTTTCCAAGAAGTCTCCATACCTTGCAACAAAAACTTTGTTTTCAAGTGGGTAATAAAAGTATTAACCCATAGTTTCCTTAGGGTATCCTACGAAGATGCACTTTACAGATCTTTGTTGGAGTTTGTCTGCTGAGTTACGTTTAACATATGCCTCACAACCCCAGACCTTTAGATAATACAAGTTAGGAGCTTTTCCAGTCCATAACTCATATGGTGTCTTATCCACCTTCTTTGTTGGAACCATATTAAGAATGCGAACCGCAGATTCTAAGGCATAATCCCAAAATGAATAAGGAAGAGTTGTTAGATTAAACATAGATCGTATCATGTCTTGCAATGTACGATTTCTTCTCTCAGATACACCATTTTGTTGTGGAGTATATGGAGAAGTAATTAGGTGCTGGACAATTCCCTCCTTAGCTAAGTAATCTATGAACTCCTGACTCAGGTATTCACCACCTTTATTGGATCAAAGAGCTTTAATCTTCTTTCCAAGTTGTAACTCTACTTCTGCTTTTAACACTTTGAATGTTTCAAACACCTCATGTTTATGTTTAAGTAAATAAACATATCCATAACGGCTATAATCATCCGTAAATGTTAAGAAGTAGCTAGCACCTCTCCTTGACACATGTCTAAGTGGTCCACACACATCTGTGTGAATAAGACCAAGTAGATCATTAGACCTTTCAATCCTAATTTTAAAGGGTTTCTTTGCATCTTCCCAGAAATGCAAGATTCGCACTTATCAAATGATTCATCATTGATCTTATCTAAAAGCCCATCATGTTGCAGCTTTTTCATGCGAGCCTTGCCAATGTGAGAAATTCGACAATGCCAAAGATAAGACGAATCCAGACCTTTCTTGATTCTCTTATTACTGCTATACATTGAATTATTTTTAACAAAAGCATTATCATTATCATTCATATCAATTTCAAAGACACCATTTACAGCAATAACATTAAAATAAAAAACACCATTTAAAGAAACTGAAATTCCATTGCTAGAAATAGTATGCTCAAAACCAAGGTTCAACAAACATGAAAATGAAATTACACCTCTAACAATTGACGGTGCATAATGACAATTATTTAAAGACATTACTAATCCCGAAGGCAATACTAAATTAAATACGCCTATAGCTTCAACTGCTGCATGTGCTCCATTACCCACGTGCAAGAATTGTTGTCCATAGGCCAGCTTTCTCTCAACTCTAAACCCCTGCAAGGTATTGCAAATATGAATGCCACATCCCGTATCATATACCCATGAATTCAATTTAGGAGTAAGAGTGAATAATTCAATCATAAAGAATGCACCTGATGAACTGGGGTTACCAGCTTCATTACCCTGCTTCTTGAGTTGTAAGTCATGAATGTAGAGAGGACAATTGCGATTCCAATGGCCCTTTTCATGACAATGGTGACAAGCCTGATCCTTCTTGTTTGGCGGATTCACCTTGTTCTGCTTAGGCTGATGCTGCTTCATCTTAGGTTGTGGTTGATAGGCCATGACTTGCTTGCCTTTATCACCTTTCCCCTTGTCTTTGTTCACATGCGATTTCTTCTGGATTCTCCGACCTTGAATTTCCAACACTTGTGGGGTAGGAGCCTTGACCTTGTCTGGTAGACTTTTCTCATAATCAACAAGCAATGCGAGTAATTCTGAGACTGTCTTCCCCGAGCAATGCATGTTGAAGTTCTGCACAAAACCAGCAAAGTCCTAGTTAAGGGACCTGTTGATCAAGTGCACTTGCACATTGTCGGGGTAACCAAACCCAATTCTATGAAGTTGATCAAAGTATTCTCTCATCTCATTCACAAAATCTTCAACTGGTTTACCATCACCATGCTTGCAGCTGTGTAGTTTGTCAAGAGACTCATACAATTCAACTGCAGGAGACTTTTCATAGGTCTTTCGAAGTTCATCGAGCATATCCTTGGGATAGGAATACTCGTACTTCTTTTGCAATTGAGCATTCATACTAGTGAGCATTAAACAAGCAACCTCATTGTATTTATCATGCTCAAGTCTCCAAGCTTCCTTATCTGCATCTGTTGCAGTTGCAGCAGGTTCTGCTTCGCAGTCAGTGGTCAAGTATTTCATCTTACCGGTCGCCCTTAAGACAATTCTAAGCGATCGGTACCAATCATTGAAATTCTTTCCAGTCAATTTTTCCCTTTCAAGATGACTCTTGAAAGCAGAAATCACAGATGGGTTATTAGGTTGAGCCATATCTACAGATAAAAGTTCAAACATTAGTATTTTCGATAATTAATATCTTCAAGAAAATATAATACCCAAAGGCTATATTCATATAACCAACTTATTTTCTTGAAAATCTAGGATCCAACTTTACATAGTTTCACCACATCAGTTGATCTGCTTGTGGTGAAAGTACAAAAGATGGTAATATGTCGAACAATAATTGGCAAACAAAATTTCCAATTCCTAGATCATTATGGGATTTACTACAAATTGATTCATCAATTTGCCTTGTAAGCATGTTTCATCGCATCTCATGCCTTAAGTTCTAGGTCTCACGCACAACTTAATTAAGTCGTCTACCTTAGAAACATGTAAAATTACAATTATGGTCTCACGCACTAAAAGAATTTTACCTTGTTATTAAAAATTTAGCCTAGGTCTCACGTTAACTAAATTATAATTCCAAGTGTTTCTTATAGGTAGATGGCATGTAACTTAAATTTTATAGGGTATTCAATTTTGATGTGACAATCAAAATATGTATAAAGATGCATGCACTCATCTTTATAGCATAAATTCTCAAAACCATTTTATAACCAATTCGTGAGATTAATACACAAAGTTTTACTTGAGGTTTAAAAAACCCTAAGATGACTTTCTACAAGAATGATTTTAAAAGAAATTTGTTTAAGACGTATTCAAGAGTGTGATAACCAAGGCACACTCTAAGGCTCTTTTTTAAGCCTTCATATCACGATTATGAATCTTGTCTTAAAAGAGTTACTTTTAAAAGCATGTTTGTACAAAACATCAATCAAGCAAAATTTTATGGATTCAATCTCAAAACATGTAATAAAGTATGAATCTTGCTAGTCTCATCTTGGAGCGAATTACCGTGCGAAGCGAACCGTTGTTGGCACATAAGACTCCGCAAGATTCAATCTTTATCACTTAGGGTTTCACCATTATTAGTCCGTATTATTTTCTTTATGGAAAACACCCTTTTATTGCTTACATCATGTCAAACAATAACAATAAAACATGTATTCAAAGAAAACAAAAACAACCAATAACAAATAAAGTGAAACAATTAGCCACATGCAATCCTTATTAGAAACGATCCTAATAAAATCAAGTCTAGGTATATTAATGCATGTAATCAACTAAGGCCTTCCCTTCTTGATGGAAGTGGAGCCACATACATTGACGAATTAATTGCGTAGGCCAAAGCTAATATACACACCACATAGCATATAAATTAATTTTAATATATATATATATATATATATATATATATATATATATATATATATATATATGTATATATATCAATTGGAGTCTTCCCCAATTATAGATCTATCTAAATCATGTAACATAAAAAAAATCCATGACTAACATGCATTTTTCGTCACGGATAAAACCTAACAATTAGCACATAGGTCACAAGATACGTTCACAAAACCGGTTAATGACCTAGGGTTTCTAGTGATAACAAATTAATCAAATAAACCACAAACCCTAATTAGGGTTTTAGGTGGAAAATCGACCCCCCCCATAAATTAGGGTTAGGGTTTCAAAATTTTATAAAAAAAATTAAAAAGAAAAACCCTAGATCAAAACATGTATCTAAAACAATTAAAGATCCGATTTTTATTAAGTTTTAGTAATCAATTACATGTTATCCATGGCTCGTGATGCCACTGTTAGAATTATACAATCATAGTACACATAGTTGCGGAAGCAAGGATCAAGAATAATACATACAAAGATTAACTAAAACATAAATCGGAACGTACGTTTTATCACTTCAATAAATCTTGATCTTGTGTAATAATAGATCTATGATAAACCCCTTACCATTTTGTTTATCGATCTCTTGATAATAACTAGAGTGAGTTATTACCTCGTTCTTGTACACACAAATTAAACCGTATTAAGGTTATGCAAGTAACTACACAAGATTTATTTTTGATTCACAAAAATCGACCCACAATCCCTAGGGGTGTGTGCCGATCGGTTTTGGAACAAGAAAGAGGGGAGAAAAAGTTTGGGATAATTATGTGCACAAAAGATGTGTAAAACAATGACCCTAGGTATTGTATTTATAGGATTTGGATAGCTTTGGGACCAAACTAGGGCAAGGGTGCCCTTGTGTGTGTGTTTCGGCCGACCCAACCCAAGGAGGGATTTCTAGGCCCTTCCTTGGTTACCAAATTACATAAATACCCTTTTTACTCCTTTCGTCTAACGGTCGTTAGTCCTTTTACTGTTAAGTACTAACGGTCGTTATATTCTCGTGTCTAATAATAAATATAATAAAACATTTAATATTTTTCCTAAATACTCATTTGTAATGTGTGCAATCCCGAGGTCTCGGGTTCGATACTAGACATTTACACACTAATATATATACGTATATTTAACATTAACCAGTTCCCGTTCTCTATTCTAGGCAACCTTACCAATTTTGATATTAGTGTAAACACCTTCTTTGGTCCCATCCCACCAGAAATTGGACTCCTGTCCAATATTGTGTATCTTAATTTTTCAACCACTCCGTTTTCTGGTGTAATTCCATCTACCATTGGTAAACTAAGCCAGTTGACCATTTTGCAACTTTTCGGAAACAATTTTACTTGTTCAATCCCTTCGTTGTTGGGTGACTTGACGTCTTTGAATATCCTTTATCTGCACACAAATCAACTCTCTAGACCCATTCCAATTGAATTAGGGAATTTGAAGTCTCTAACTGATTTACAATTGGGTAAAAATCAACTCACAGGTTCAATCCCTTCATCGTTGGGTGACTTGATGTCTTTGAATATCCTTTATTTGTGGGGAAATCAACTCTCTGGGCCCATTCCAATTGAATTAGGGAATTTGAAGTTGTGGAAAACTAGAAGGGGGGTTGAATAGTTTACCTCTTTTAAAAATCCTTTTGAACTTAAATATCCTTAAATAACTTTAGATTTGATCAATAATATAAACACATCATTATATGTTTGTTTCTTTTAAAAGCTTTTAGTGTAAGTATCAATTCTAATTATACATGTTTCTTACTTTGAAAAGCTTTGCTCATGATGATCCTAACTTTGCTTATTTAGTTCTTTGAAAAGCTTTTACATTTGTTTGAAAACATAAAGACAACTTTACTTGTTTTACTTCTTTGAAAAGCTTTATATGTGGTTGACAATTCTAACTAAATAACAACATGCAATAAGCAAAGACAGAGAAAGAAACGATCAAACCACAACACGATAGTTTATCGTGGTTCGGCTACAAGGACTCTTTTTCCTTGCCCTACATCCACGCCCCGAGTTTCCAACTCGAGAGTTATAAACACTAATCAACAAGCTCCTTTCACCGGCGGAGAAAACCTTACACGTCGCTTATACTTTTACCGACACAAAGCTAGATGTCGAGTTCTTTACCAAGGGTACAACCACTCCCGACACTCTATGTATTTTCAGGCCTAAAATACTAACCACTTACTTCTATATATATGACACACATGAAGTATAAACTACCAAAGCTTATACATGACCAAGCTACCAAGACTTGCAACTTTAGAGTTGAAGCTTGCAACTTCATGAATGATCTTGTGGAGTTCCTTGCTACATAAGAGAATCACACAAGTCAAGGGTTACTGAGTTAGTTGAGAGAATATATGAAAATATGTCCTAAAGGGGTTCCCCAAAACAAGCAAATGGTTTGGTATTTATAGCAAACCAAACTGCAAGCTTGGCGGATCAGGCGGAACCCTCAGATGGGTTCCGCCCGTGTACCCCCAGGGTACCGCCGGGTCTGCAGTAGGTTTTTGCAATAACTTCCCAAACCAAACAATGTCTTGTCACATAACTTCTAGCAACCAAACAATGTCACATCACTTAAAGTAAGTCAAACACAATGCTTGCAAGCAACATGAAAGCAAGTCAAACACATAACTTGCCATAAATACATGATGACAAAACTTGCCATAAATGTGATGTGACTATTTCTAATTTAGGAAATATAACCAATGTTTAGTTTAAAAGGAAATGTAAACATTAGTTAAATAAGACTTAAACACTCAAAGTGATAATTTACTTTTAGCTAAAGTTCATACTTTGTTATCAACAAAACTTAGCAAAGATCGTAAAATATAAATAACGTTTTTAGGCGATATTTGTATTAACAATCTCCCCCTTTTTGTTGATGACAAAACACAAACTTTATTTAAAAGTAAGTCATAAGATTTAGTGTTAAGTCTTATAAAGTTAGTAATGAAACTTGTTTTTGCAAAAAGTTAGCTACGCGGAAGTTTAAAATAATAGAGCAAGTTTCATATAAATTCTCCCCCTTTTTGTCGAAACAAAAAGAAGAGTAGCGAAGCGGAATTATAGGCATGCTCCCCCTTGGTTGATACTCCCCCTAAATGGAGTGCCAAGAGAGGAGACATGGATTTTGAACCTACAAAAGAAAGGTTAGTTTCCGCACAAGATATGTCATGAAAGCATTTCATGTTTAAAAACACAACTAAGAGTTGTGAAGCGGAATAAAGCAAGACTCATGCTCCCCCTTGAATGTTACTCCCCTAAATGGAGTTTTCAAGGAAGGAAAACATGAATAATGAACCTACAAAAAGAGAGGTTAGCACAAGATTTATGTATGGTACCATATCAAGGTATAGTTCACTCATTATACCTAAATGGTCAATCAAACCCTTCAAATCTTGTTGTAGAATTAATTTCATTTAACTTGTAAAAATTTGACTCTTAGAGAGTCAAAGACACAAAATTAAGATGACAACATCCTACAAAGAAAAACTAAAAAATAAACTAAGAACATAAAATGCTACAAGGAAATCATCATTTTCCTTAATGAGAAACATTATTCAAAAACAAGGATTGGGTTGTTTTAAGGATGAAAAATGTGGGTTGAAGGTTGTAGCGGGTTTTATTTGGAGAGGTGAGGAGGTGTCTTGGTTTTGATTTGTTGGTTAAAATGGGGACATTTTCCAATAGAAACGGTTTCATTTCATTTTGGAGACTCTAAGGTTGAGGTGAGTGAGACAAGGATTGTAGACGCTCCAAAATGTGGTTTAGAATAAACCTCATTTCTTCGGATAACTCACGAAGTTCCGTTCGACATCTTTCACTAATGTGAGCGGTTCTCTCGCAATGTCCGCAATCATGGCGGGGGAATGATGGTGGTGGATAGTTTGAACTTGAAGGAGCAAATGTGGATGGTTGAGAGGTGTGTTTGCTTCCTTCACTTGTTGAGTGTAATGCCAAATGAAATTCCATAACATGGTTGATTTGAGAGTCAACCATTCGTTTGAGGGCCTTAAGGTAGTTTAAATGAGTGTTTATTTCCTCATTTATGTTTGGAGGTTGTTGTTGTTGTAGTTCTTGTGGTTGAACTAGGTGACGAAAACTTGGTTCTCCATAAGGATCACCATGAAGGTTTTTGTAAATAGGATGAAACACAAATGAATGTGAGTGGGTGTGACCTTGGTCATTTGGAAAAATGGAGGGTCTAGCATAACGGTAAGCCAACCGTTCTACCATAGATGGGTAATGGGGTTCATTATTAAGTTGCTCACTAGGTTGTTGTTGGGTTTCCATTTGAGCAACGGTATCAAAAAGTGAGAAAGATGGTGGACTTGATGATAGATCATCAAAAGTTTCCAAATTGAGTGTTGGTGATGTTGGTGGTGTATGGAAAAGTTCCATTGGTGTAAGTGTTGGTGATTGAGGTGAAGGAGTTTTTGATTTAAAGACTTTTTGAGAAGATGAATTTGACTCACTCGAAGGTTTAGTTGATGATGGGTTAATTGCTAGGTTTGAGTTCCAAAGTGGTGGAGAAGGTGGTGGAGTAGCAAGATTAAGTAAATCTTGAATGGTGATCACATTGGTATTACAATGTGTTGAGGGTGTAGTTGAGGTAGTAAGGTTAAGAAAATCTTGGATAGGTGAGGAGATGTTTAGTGAGGCATCATTTGATGATGATGAGCTTGACTTGGTGGTTTTGTTGAAGCAACAAGTTTTCACACTAATCTTAGTGGTTTTAGCACATGATTTTGATGACTCGGATGACGTGTTGGATTTGGTCATTTCAAAGGTTTTTGGTTTTGGTGTTTGAGAGAAGAAGATTTGATGGTGTGATTTGAATTGTTGCAAACCATTCATATTTATAGGATGAGAAAAAGTGTTGAAATAAGTGTTTGGATTTGATGTTTTGCTATTCAAAGATTGAAGTTTTACATGATTTTCATGACCATGTCACATCATGTAATGTCAATCCAATGAAATAGGATGGAGTGGAAGACCAAACTAAGCACTCAATGCTTTGTGATCATGGAAGTGATTTGGTTGAAAATGTATCAAAGGTTTGAAGGATCCTTTAAAAGGGTTCCTTTGGTTGGTTATGTTTTGAATTTGAATTTTGGCGGGAAATGACTTCCTAGTTGTTTTAGTGAGTGAGGTTTGTTCCAATATGGTTGTTGGTGTTAATGAAAGATGTTTCTCACTTGGGATAATGATTTGACACTTTACAAGTTATGATCTTAAGAAAAATGTTCACAAATTTTCTGCAGGCACTGGCGGCACCCTGGGAATACACAGGCGGAACCCAAATCTAGGTTCCGTCTAGTCCGTTGGGCCAAACCTGGGTTACCCAGGTTTTGGACGCGCGGAACCCAAATTTGGGATCCGCCTGTTCCGCCAGAGCTGAAGAATGGGGCAGAATGCGATTTAAACCCGCGAGACGATTTTCAAAATTTTCGAAAAGTCCTAAAACTAAAAATATAATTCATATCTGGTTAGGAAATGCAAAAATTAGGCATATGGACACTCATCTCTTAGGACTTTGACCGGGGGCTAACGATTTTCACTAACCTTAGTGAAATTTAACATAAGCATGAAATTGACAAATACCATCAATATTGTCATTAATCATGAAAGAGCATACAAAACATAATCCATCAAACGTAATAAGACATGAATATGAGAAGTAATACAAATCACATAATTTCACATAGTTTTAACACAAAGACGCTTCTAAAGCACACATAAGACAAACGCTCCTTAATCTTCTCACAACCGGTCAATCTTCTTTTTGAGCTTGTTTAGGTACCTTCCAAAACACTTGAACATTCCTTTGGTTTGCTTGAATTCTTCGAAAGCATTGTCAATGATGGGGAGAGCTTGAAGAAATTCTAAAGGAGGTAACTTAGAGTTTGGTAGATTATCATCGTCGCTCATGCCGGATGACGATGAAGATGGAGTAGGTGATCGAGTACGTTTGCCCTTATTTTTGAAAACTCGTTTATCACTTAGAGGAACGAAGATGTGAGGAACAAGGGAATAGTCAAGGTGCATTCCTTTGTCATTAGGAGGAATGGGTGAAATTGCTCTAAATAGCCGAGTAAGAAGCATTCCATATGGAACGGCGGTTTTTCCAACTAAAGGTATGTCGGCCATTCGTCGGGCTAGGTAGTAGGCTAAGTTGAATGGTTGACCAATGGAAATGCTATAAAGCATGTAGCAAAGGCATGTGTTAACATGATCCCTATTTCCTATGGTACTTATGACATTGGCTCTAAGAATTTCTTCCCACTTCTTAAATTGTGGTTTAAGCTCATTGGTCTCCATACCAAATGGGTCCTTATCCACAATATTCCCCGAACGATTTTTCCTAGTGGTGGAAGCTCTAACAAAGAGATGTTCCTTGATTGTTTCCTTACTAACAAGAGGATTGTTGTATGGATGAAAACGCTCAATTGAGTCTAGGCTTGAAATAGGCCACTTATCCGTGTAGAGACAAGTACCTTCATTAGGAACACCAAGGATGATAGCTAAGTCTTTTAGGTCTATGAAATTTGGTATTTGATTTGTTTTGAAAGTTAATGATATCTTACCCGACTCATCGGTGAAGAGTTCTACGGTTGCATAGAATTCTAGTACGAACCTAGGGCAAATCGGCTCATCTATATCAAGAAGACAATCAAAGTTGATTGCGGCAAAGTTTTGGCGAGTAGATGTTCCTTCTAGAAAGGATGGATCAATTGTTCTACCTTCATGAACATAGCGTTTTTCTAGTGCCTTAAAGGTTTCTACTTGAACTTTGTTAAGACCTTTAGTCCTATGGTGTTTGGGCAAGTACTTAAGGGTTTCCACGTGATCGGTTTGATTTGCGTTAGGCATTTTGATTCCTAGAAAACACAAGAATTATATGTTAATGACTTTTAATCAATGTGCATGTTCTAATATGTTCCTATATGCAAACAATGCGGAGACTTGATTATCTTGACTCATTTTGATGCCCAAATTGTTTTGTTTGAGAAGTAATGTTATGAAAACAAAAGATAACCAAAAACTCTCCTATTTGAATATATCTTCGATTGAATATACCCGAAAATACATATTGGTTATGTATTCCCTTTAGCATTCACGAGATAATGTGCAAGTGATGTTTCAATAATGTTTTTCATTTGTTTTAACAATGTGGTGATGTTTTGAGTTGCAATTAGAAAAATAATGCTCTTGGTGTGTTTGGTAAATTAAAGTAAAAACAAAGAGGATGCAATTCCTAACTAATGGAAGACATGATTAGTTAGCCACCAAGTTTTTCATGAATTTAGAGGTTTTATGCATAAACCCTAAGATTCTAGTTAATGATTGTAAGCAAAAATGTTATGATTAAATTAAAAATGTAGTTATGATTGGAATACTTACAAAGTTAGTTGGATTGGAAGAGATTGGATTAGAAGCCCTAAAATTCGTATGGTTATGTGTTTTTGAGAGGGTAATGATAGTTTGAAGGTGAATGACTAAATGAGGAGGGTGTTTGGGTTTGAAAATAAGAGCAAAAACAATCTGTGGATTCGGCGGACCAGGCGGAACCAAAAAATGGGTTCCGCCCGTATGGTCTGAGGGTGCCGTGGGTGTCTGTAGGAAAAATCAAAAAAAGGGATTGTCTTGATTTTTGTGGTTTTATCCTAATGTTCAAACCTAAGATTTTAAGTCTTATTTTGTATGACTAAGCCTAGGAATGATGAATGTTTCACATTCAAGGGGTTTAGCGAAAACGTTGATGGAATGATTGACGTAGAAAAAACTTTCTTAGTTAATATGTTCCTCAATGAACAATTTTAACAAGACGGTGATGATGGATCACAATGTATCTGTAAAGACTGTGATGAATTAAATTGTTGCTGAAGTCGATGCATCCTTTGTTGACGAGATAACATTGTTGATGAGGAAATTCCTTTGTTGATACGAATTAGCTTGTTCAAGTGGAGCTTGTTGATGTGCTTCTTCATTAAATACTCATATGAGATCATTCAGCGTTTTGGAGAATCATTGGGTAAGTAAGTATTAAAAGTGCAAGTATCACTTGTGCTTTTCTTATCAACTTATTACCGGTGCAATTCCATTTGGCATACACTATGGTTTCTCTTCCCGTTCTTTTGGGACACCATAATCCTAGTGGTGTAGTACCTTTAAGTGAATCCAAGCAAGCTCTTTCGAAAGAGTTGTTTTTAGGATCTTCTAAAAAAAACGAGCACATAGACAAGCACTAAACATAATGTTGAGTTACATTTGTTGTAAGAACAAGTATACTCCCAAACATTTCTCTATGTTTAGTTTTACCTACGGATTAACTAATCTCATTCTTGATGAGTCATCAAGGACTTAATTTTTGTGAACAAGTGAAGAACTAGGAATGTTCTTGAGTGATTATCCCTTACTTTTGGAGCTTGCTTAAGTTAATAAATAATCTTTCAAAAATTAACATTTCTTTTGATATTGCTTGACTTAATTTTTGACACAAGATGAAAGGATGTTGTTTTTCAATTTTTAATAGTCCATCTTCCTTGTTATTGATTTTGACAAACTTGTCTTATCAATGTTGGGCTTTCGACTAAGTCATCATCTACCAAAGATGATATCTTAGAAGGAGGTGGTCTTTCATTGAATGTTAAATTCAATGATTCCTCGACTCTTTGGGTTTATTTTCTTAAGACCTCATAAGTGTAAATGTCTAAGATGTGCAACATCATAAGACTATGGGTCGAGTTTGATGTTCACATCCTAGAAGTTTAATAAATCATTTTCTCCCAATCATTCAAATAAAATTCAACTGATTTATTTTACTTTTCGTGAAGCTTTTAGCAAAGGAATGATTGGACTTAAGATGCTATTGAAAATAGAGGATATAATGCCAAACGACTTTTGTACTACAAGTTTTATGAAATGTTGTGGTTTTGCTAGATTTGCAAGCATCACAAAAGTGTTGGTTGTCTTATCACTCATGAGATTCTTAGTTCACTCACTTGTAGATAAGAATTACGTGAGACTTACACAAGAGTTACTCGTGTATTTTCCCGAAAGATTAAACGAGGCAAGACACCTTATATCTCCTACTAGAAGTAGTATCAAACTACTTTACCTATGAAGGATCTAATTCTTATTGTTACTCACTCAATCATAGACACCTTATAGTAAAGACTACTACTAACACTTATGACAAATCATACTACTAATCAACAAGAAACATAAAAAGGTAAGTTGAAGAGATGTGTACCTTTTAAGCTCCATAGATTAGCCATCAAGAAGATAAATATAAAACAAATAATCTTGATACGTAGAGAGGCTAAACACAACTTCTTATAATTCCAAGAAAGTTAGAAAGACACGCAAAAGTATTGACCATGATATTTTTATCCCTTTATCATGTGTTCCTACTAGAGCTAGAGTAACATCTACAATACATTCTTAGGTTTTACAAACACAACATGTTTTGTTTTACTTATTGATGATTCATTAAAGTTAAATCCTAATCCGGTTCTATCTCTAAATGACTTTTGATTCTTCAAACAACTTTCAAGAATTTTTGAACTTTCTTCAAATTTAGGAATCATTTTTCCTTTTTCATTTTGTTTTAGAATTTCATGTTTGTACTCTAGACATACTTTACATTCTAAATCAATTTCAACATGACTCTCAAGTCTAGACATCTTATCTTCTAATATGATTTCTTTTTCAAAAGTGTTTACACAAGATCTTGAAGTTTCATCGTTAAAGATAGTTTTTAGGTACATGTTGCATGAAAGTTTAGACTCATTTTCTATTTTAGAAAACTCTAAGACAAATGTGTCAAAGCAAAAATGTTTGGTTTCAAAATGTACCTTGCTTGGCGATTTAGCTAAGAGAGAATCACAAACCGGATGGTTGGCTTCATCTTCATCCGTGTAAGTCCATGAATCACAAGCAAGTCCACCAAAGAGCTCGACATGAGAAGTCATCTTCACTTACACCTTCATTTAAAACATTTAAACTAGTAGTACATGTATTAATCTCAACTAAATGTTTATCAATTAATTCTTCTAAGACCTAACTTAAATGTGAGATCAAATTGATCATCTTGGTTTTCAAATTTACTTTTCCATTTAAGCATGCTTTCTTTTTCAAATGGTGGTGGGTTTTGAATAGGTTGCCCTTCTTTGAGATTTTCAAAATCCATGGATCGATCCAAGTTTTAAAATACAGTTTATTTTAAGGAACTTGGGTAACGTAGCTCCTGATGCCAATTGTGGAAAACTAGAAGGGGGGTTGAATAGTTTACCTCTTTTAAAAATCCTTTTGAACTTAAATATCCTTAAATAACTTTAGATTTGATCAATAATATAAACACATCATTATATGTTTGTTTCTTTTAAAAGCTTTTAGTGTAAGTATCAATTCTAATTATACATGTTTCTTACTTTGAAAAGCTTTGCTCATGATGATCCTAACTTTGCTTATTTAGTTCTTTGAAAAGCTTTTACATTTGTTTGAAAACATAAAGACAACTTTACTTGTTTTACTTCTTTGAAAAGCTTTATATGTGGTTGACAATTCTAACTAAATAACAACATGCAATAAGCAAAGATAGAGAAAGAAACGATCAAACCACAACACGATAGTTTATCGTGGTTCGGCTACAAGGACTCTTTTTCCTTGCCCTACATCCACGCCCCGAGTTTCCAACTCGAGAGTTATAAACACTAATCAACAAGCTCCTTTCACCGGCGGAGAAAACCTTACACGTCGCTTATACTTTTACCGACACAAAGCTAGATGTCGAGTTCTTTTACAAGGGTACAACCACTCCCACTCGTCGCTTACACTTTTACCGACACAAAGCTAGATGTCGAGTTCTTTACCAAGGGTACAACCACTCCCGACACTCTATGTATTTTCAGGCCTAAAATACTAACCACTTACTTCTATATATATGACACACATGAAGTATAAACTACCAAAGCTTATACATGACCAAGCTACCAAGACTTGCAACTTTAGAGTTGAAGCTTGCAACTTCATGAATGATCTTGTGGAGTTCCTTGCTACATAAGAGAATCACACAAGTCAAGGGTTACTGAGTTAGTTGAGAGAATATATGAAAATATGTCCTAAAGGGGTTCCCCAAAACAAGCAAATGGTTTGGTATTTATAGCAAACCAAACTGCAAGCTTGGCGGATCAGGCGGAACCCTCAGATGGGTTCCGCCCGTGTACCCCCAGGGTACCGCTGGGTCTGCAGTAGGTTTTTGCAATAACTTCCCAAACCAAACAATGTCTTGTCACATAACTTCTAGCAACCAAACAATGTCACATCACTTAAAGTAAGTCAAACACAATGCTTGCAAGCAACATGAAAGCAAGTCAAACACATAACTTGCCATAAATACATGATGACAAAACTTGCCATAAATGTGATGTGACTATTTCTAATTTAGGAAATATAACCAATGTTTAGTTTAAAAGGAAATGTAAACATTAGTTAAATAAGACTTAAACACTCAAAGTGATAATTTACTTTTAGCTAAAGTTCATACTTTGTTATCAACAAAACTTAGCAAAGATCGTAAAATATAAATAACGTTTTTAGGCGATATTTGTATTAACAGAAGTCTCTAACTGAGTTACTATTGAATGGAAATAAACTCATTGGTTCATTCTCTACATCGTTGGGTGATTTGAAGTTTTTGAATCGCCTTTATCTGTACACAAACAATCTCTCTGGACCCATTCCAATTGAAGTCTCTAACTGATTTACTGTTGAGCGATTATCAACTAAATGGTTCAATTCCTTCATCGTTGGGTGATTTGACGTCTTGAATACACTTTATTTGTTCAAAAATCAACTCTCTGGACCCATTCCTTTTGAATTGGGGAATATGAAGTCTCTAACTGATTTAAGATTGAGTTATAATCAACTCAATGGTTCAATTCCTTCATCGTTGGGTGATTTGAAGTCTTTGAATATCCTTTATTTTTGTGTAAATCAACTTTCTGGGCCCATTCCAATTGAATTAAGGAATATGAAGTCTCTCACTAAATTAGATTTGAGCGAAAATCAACTCATTGGTTCAATTCCTTCATCGTTGGGTGATTTGAAGTCTTTGAATATGCTTCATTTGTTCAAAAACAAACTCTCTGGACCCATTCCAATTGAATTAGGGAAAATGAAGTCTCTAACTGATTTAATATTGAACGAAAATCAACTCAGTGGTTCAATCCCTTCATCGTTGGGTAATTTGAAGTCTTTGAATATCCTTTATTTGTGGGGAAATCAACTCTCTGGACCCATTCCTATTGAATTAGGGAATTTGAAGTCTCTCACTGTATTATATTTGACCAATAATCAGCTATCTGGGCCCATTCCTACTAAATTAGGGAATATGAAGTCTCTCACTACATTAGGTTTGAGCAAAAATCTACTCAATGGTTCATTTCCTTCATCATTAAAAAACCTGAGAAGCCTTCAGTTTCTGTCCATTAGTGACAACAAGTTATCCGGTCCTATACCACAATGAATCGGAAGTCTACAATTGTTTCAGCTATTCCTGAACAAAAATCAGTTGTCTGGCCAAATTCCAACAGAGTTTGGGGAGATGAAAAGTTTGTTAAATTTAAACATGAGCGATAATAACCTTTCAAGTGTTATACCTCAAGAGCTTGGATCACTGCATGGCCTCCTTACTCTTGACCTATCCAAAAATAGGTTAAACGGGTCATTACAAAGATATATTGGTGATTGGGTACAAATCACTCGCATATATCTTAATAATAACATGCTCAGTGGAAAGATCCCATCGGAGATCGGTAAATTAAGGCAACTCAATGTTCTTGATTTATCTTGGAATTCACTCACAAAAGAAATACCATCAGATATTGGAAGTTTGGAAAGTCTGGTAATGAGGAAGCTTTCTCACAATAAACTATCTGGATCAATTCCTAATGGTTTCAGTAACTTGCCAGGAAGGATTGATATAGACCTGTCTTACAATGAGCTCACAGGTCTGGTTCCTCCATATGTTGTCTTTCATCATAAGCTCATCTTTGTAATTACAGTCCCACTTTTTGCGGCTCTTTTACTTGGTTTATTCATGTGTGGCCTCATTGCTTATCGACATAGAAAGAGAACTTCTCCACAGAAACCATCAAGCGAAGAAGGTGGCAATTTTTTCTCAATAACAAGTTTTGATGGACATTCGATGTATGATGAAATCATCAAGGCAACAAATGATGATGTCTATTGTATTGGGATTGGAGGATATGGTACTGTGTATAAAGCTGAGTTACAACCCAATAATTTAGTAGCTATCAAGAAACTTTTTTGGGTAAAAGGTCACATAACAAAATACTTCCTATTTTCAAAACAAGAAAACAAAATACTTCCTTTTTTGGGTAAAAGCTGTGTATATATTACTCCAAAAAACGTTTAAGTACAACGGATATGGGTGAATCCCATATCTCAGCCCGTTACATAGGCAAAAAGCTTACATAACAAAATACTTCCTATTTTCAAAACAAGAAAACAAACCATTACTCACATGATAGTAGTGACTATCACAAAAGATAAACTACTTCCTACGACCTTGGAGATTAAAACCATAAATGGCATTAAGAGCATCCAATTCCCCTGGAAGATCATAAATTTGCTTCGAATAATCATCATAGTCATACTCATCTTCACGCTCATGACCACCACCAAAAAGATTTGCTGATTCATCGAACGTGTTAAGAACCTCATCCTCATCACTATCAGAAACCACAACCTCACCCACCTTTGAAAATGGGTTAGCCCTCTTAGTGACAGAGGTAGACGGAATAGGATGACCAGCATCATCCACAAGAGTAGCTTTCCCATCGATCAAAATCTTTTCAAGCTTACTAATTTTCTCAACAATAGGAGTAGAACCAACTTCCATTGTTCTCATAGAATCACTCACAAGCGGTTCTTGCATATCACTCACAAGAGGGACTTGTGAAGTAGTACCAGTTGTAACCGACTCATCCTTATTAACTTCCATTGTACTGCCAACATCCACATCCTTGTTAGTAACAACCTTAGGAATACCAAAACCATCTGTATCATCCATATTAAGAGCATCAAACTGATTAGAAGTAGTGATCTTGGTTCCACTCATACTAGCCACATCAGAAGCCTTCTTCTTACTGACATTAGCTTTCTTTGATTCATGAAGAGTCTTTTTGGGCTAATATTCAAAATGCTTACCCACCACAGGTTTGGTAAAACCTCCTCGACCCGGATTCGAACCAACTTGCTTTCCCTTCTTCTTATTGTTAACAGGCTAGAAACCATCACTTGCATTCATAGTAGGTTGAGCATTCGGTATGACAACCTTAGGGCACTCAACCAAAGTATGTCCAAATACCTTACATTTATCACAGCGAGGCGGTTTCCACTCATATTCTACCCGGATCTTTTCAATAGTCGAACCCGTACCATCAAGTAGAGGAATCTCAACAGTGAGACTGTTGATGAGGCGAAAAATGAACCACTTTTAGGGGATCATTTAAGCCCGGAATTGAATTTATTTGATCAAATATTGCCCTAAATCGTTCCTTTTGTGATTTTAGGTACTTTGGGAGTGAAATCTGGAAAAGGAAGCAATTCGGACATTTTTTGAGCATAAAAGTGAAGAAAACGCCAAAGTCTTAATTTTCCTTACTGGGAACAGTAGGTGACGGCGTCAAGAGTAACATCCTGACGGCGTCAAGAGTAATTTCCATGACGACCCAGTACAGATTTGACGGCGTCACGAATTAGGGCGTCAAGAGTAAAAGTCATGACGGCCTGGAAATGCATAACACATGACGGCGTTAGAAGTAGATCAAGGCAGTCCGAGAATTATTTTGGCGCCGAGGTGACGGCGTCACCTATTTGGTCTTGACGCCGTCAGACCCTATTTCCTATATATAGTTTTCTAATTTTTACACAAAAAAAAGGAGAGAAGTTTTGGAGAAACCCTAAGTACGAACTTGGTGCGAATTTTACAGGTTTTTCAAGGGTTCTAACCCCTTGATACCTTTCATGTGTAATTGAGATAAGTATTCTTTTAATTCAATCAATATGTCTATGTGTTGGTTGTCTATATCTTGTTCTTGTCTTAATTCCATCATGCTAGGCTAGATCTATCTTGTGTTTGCTTGGATCTAATGAAACCTAGATGTTAATTTTGTGTTGATTACTTGTTTATAATTGTTTTGGATGAATGAATTATATGTTAGGCTTAAGAAAACTGGCAGATCTCCAAATGGTAACATGCTTGAACGTCTTAAGAAACATGAACCGATGTGCACTAGGTCTTTATTGGTTGTATTTAATGCATGAGCCACTGTTTATAATCCCTATGGTTGTGCTGGGCATGGTATAGGAGGAGATAAGAGCTCATAGAATTTGGGAGTTAAGTGCGCCACCCCATGAATGATATTAAGGAATACGATCCGTCATCCATGCAACTATAACAAGTAATTAACATGTAAAAGATGTCTAGGGAGTAGTGAAATCTAAGTAAACACATTTTCTCCACTTATTGCTCACAACCTTAGTTAATTTAGTTTAATTTCATTTTTAGTATTTTATTTTGATTGCATCCTAGTATTGAGTTAGTTGACTAGCAACTAATTCCGCCTTAAATCCTTCAAACCCGAGATTTTTACTTGCTTTCTAAAAAATATAAAAATACAAAAATAATCATCCCTCATCTTTAGAACTAGTATTTAGGTTTTCTAATCCTAGCGACACTATTCCTAGCTGAACGATCAATCCCCCGGTACTTGTCACTATACTATACTACAAGGATCAGGTACACTGCCTGGTGGGGGTTGTAAGCTTCTCAAGATTCCTTGAGAGGTAAAGCCTGGTGCGATTCCCACGTATCAAGTTTTTGGCGCCGTTGCCGGGGAATAGTTATTGTCTAGGTTAGAATCTCTTTTTATTAGGTCTACTTGCTAGATTCCTTTCTAGTAAGATTTTATTTTTATTTTTAGGTTTTCTTTAGTCTCTTATTTCTTTGTGTCTTTGTTTGTAACTCTTCACCACCCGACATCATGGACGATGGGAACATCTTTGAACCCGTCATCCCACCACAACAAAACCCACCACTAGAACCCCTTAGGCCCCGAACCTTAGGAGAGTATTCCCGACCTAGCCACCAAGGCTACCGAAACACCATTGAGCTCACCGGAGCCAATGTGACCCCCTTGCGATCCGACACCATCCGGTTGGTGCAAAGCGGATGTGCATTCCATGGACTTCGTTCCGAAGATCCAAACCAACATCTTAAGGATTTCCTCAAAATCGTAGATTCCATAGACCTAGATGTTGCAACTAGAGAGACTACCCGATTACGCCTATTCCAATTCTCTCTACGGGATCAAGCTAGTCAATGGCTTGAGCGTTTACCCTCGGGATCCATCACCACATGGGATAATCTCACCAATCGCTTCCTTACTCAATTCTTCCCACCGGGGAAGACTGCAATGCTTAGAAATGACATTTTGATGTTTGAGCAACAGCAGGGTGAAACTTTCTACGAAGCTTGGGGCCGTTTTAAGGATCTCCTCCATAAGGTCCCTCATCATTGTATAAACCTTTGGTTATTAGTCCAGATTTTCTACGACCATGTTGACTATCACACTAAGCGCACAATCGATAGGGCCGCAGGAGGTAAACTACGTGATAAGAACGCCGAGGAGTCCTGGGCGATTATCGAGGAGCTCGCTGCTGATAATCATGAGATGTGGGAGTTTAATCATACAATAAAAGCGGCCATCAATGTAGTCTCGACCTCCGGAGGGACCACCGAAATCCCCGATGAACTCCTATGTAAACTTGAGGCAAAAGTTGACTATTTTGAGGAAAGGCAAAGGAGACCTTTAAGTCCTAGACGGGCTACTGTCAATTCTGTCTCAAAACCAACTTCGGCACCATTATCTGAGTCACCTTCTAGAGAAAATGTCCAGACTTTTCATAACTATGCCCCACCTCGTTCCCCTCCCGGGGAGCTTAGCTCGGAGTTTGAAGCTAGGATGAGAGAATATATGGCAACTCACTCAGATCGGCTTGCCAGATTCGAGGAAGCAGTTTATAAGCAAAAAGAGGAAATGCAAGAGAAAATGAATGAGATGATGAGTCTATTAGAGGAGTATGCCAACCAGAGAACACCCGAAAGAATGCTACTAAGGAAAGAAAGCACCACTCCCACTACCCAATTTGTTAATTCCATCACAATTGTCCAAAAGGATAACGAGAAGGTAGAAACCCCTGCTAAACAGACCTTAGAAAAACCGCCAGAATCCCAGCCTTTGAGTCACTACCTGAAACATGATATAAACGAAAACACCATAACAAATTGGATTAAGGGTGATGGGCGTAACCAACCTTCCAAACAGGGTCCTGAGAAAGAGGAAAAGGTAAAAGATGAGTATGATACGTTACCTGGGGGATCAGTAGTCGAGAGGATATTGGTACAAAAAGTGGCTACTAAACAGATAGCATGTGGGAACTTTGAGATACCAACCAGCATCGGGGACTTGAAATATCTTAGTGCTTTCGCCGACCAAGGATCGGAAGTAAATCTTATGCCCCTAAATATTTACATCCAACTAACGTCAAAAATGCCAGCTCCTACTCGTGTTAGGTTATCCCTCGCTGGACACTCGTACGTATACCCCCTAGGAATCGCAGAAGATGTTTTAGTTAATGTTGCAGGATTCATGTACCCCGTTGATTTTATGATCATCGATGATAAAGGAGATGGATGCATGCCAATCATCCTTGGGGCACCATTCCTCGCAACCGCTAGGGCTGTCATTAAGTATGAAGGTAGGAAGATTGAGCTTAAATCTGGAAAAAGAAAGATTAGCTTCCCCATGACTCCGCGAAGTGGACATGAGAATTTGAGTTGGAGAAAGATCAAAAACAACATTGACACGACACCCATTCGTGTTCAGAATAAAATCCTTGCATGGGAGGCAAGAATTAAAAGCTATAAGAAGGCTAAATATGAAAGAAGCAAAAGCAATAAGGTTCAAGTCGAATTCGAACATACTCAACCCGCAGAAAATCATGTACCATTTGAGGATGGGAAGTTGGTACTCTTGAGACACCTAGAAACAAAGATACCACCAGATAAACTGAGTCCTTGGTGGTATGGGCCTTTCACAATTGAAGGCGTGAGCCAAGATGGGATAGCTAACTTGAGAAGCGAAGTTGGTGGAATGGTGATTGCAAGTATCGATAGGTTAAGGCATTACCACCATAATAGTAATGATCGCAACTACATGGGGTATATCATTTCGAGGGATGAGGTCACGTAGTAACCCAGGACCTTGAGTCTAGCTACAAGACTCATAAATAAAGAAAAGCGCTTCTTGGGAGGCAACCCATGTTTTGTGTGATTTTATTTTGTTTGTTTGTTATTTGCTTCCGTATGCATGATTTGTTTTTATTGTTGGTAGATCATGTTTCTCAATTAAATAGTGGAAATATTTTACTTTGTTGTTTTGGCCTAGTCTTAACTCCACCTAAAAGTATTTTTGAAAAAGATAAGTGTAAGGGGAAACCCCAAATATGTTTTTAAGAAACAAACCAATTATGATTCTCCACAATATTTAATGAACATGTATATTCGTATTTGTTAGAGTCAAATGCTTGTATTGAGTCATAATGAAGTTTTGCAGGATTTTCCAGGAAGTAGGACCAAGTTTTTCTAGAAATTTTCCGGAAACTTAACATAAGAATTTCTGCAGGTCAATCCTGACGGCGTCAAGAGTTAACTCTTGACGGCGTCAAGTGTAAAAATCTGGAAATTTTACCAGTTTTGTTTTTTCTAACGGAGTCTTATGGTTTTTGTGAATTATTAAGTTTTATAATCTCCAGGAGATCTGCAAACTTCATTCCATAAGCATTATATCTTATCTTGTTTTCTAGGATTTAGTAACTTATATAGGATGCCGCCGATTTTACGCGAGATTGTCTTGTTTGTTTCCTCAGGATTTACAGGTTATGTATGACAAGAAGATGATTTATATTCTGGATGGGAAGCTTTGATTGTTCGTTTTCTTGGAGGAAGATTTAACCTGGCCACCTTATTATCCATACCGAGCGAATCAGGGGAGTATTTGATTTCATTCTTTTTACTTTTTCACTTTTACATTCTTTACTTGAACATTGGGGACAATGTTCATCTTAAGTGTAAGGGGAGGGTAAAATGATGATACCTTACATGTACACTTTTGCTTGAGTTTGTTTTGTTTAATGGTAGATGTGTAATAAAACTATGACAAATACTTGTTAGTGCAATTTTAGCCCCAAATTTAATTTTTTTTTACAACATTTAGGAGTGAAACTTTAGCCATAGCAAGCGTCTCATGGATAGGAGATTGTATGACTAGCACATAACCGTATATTCAGAAAAATTTTCCACCCAAATATGTGAGGTTCGCCTTTAGATTTGATAGGAAAAGCATTTACTATTAGTGCTTATGAGTGTACCGGTAGCATTTAGATTCTAGAACTTGCGTTAGTGATGCATCCCAAGACCGCTAGTGAGACTACATTCGTGTGGTAGGATTTACTACATGATAAGAGGCATTAGGATCACCCTTGTGTTAAACCCGTATCATAATTACTTGACCATTTAAGTCATATTACTTGGCTAGTTAAGTCAACTAATTTTTCCCAAACCCTTAGCGTTGTACTCATTTTTAGTACACGAAACCCTAGTACACCCCTCCGAGCCTATCTTTTCGTTTCTAACTTTAAGCATTTTACTTAAAGGAAGAATTTGTTACACCCCACTTAAATGTACACCCAAATCGCCTTAGCCTTCCGTGTATGCGCTCATTTTTAGTGCATTATTGTTATTTGTTAAACCCTAAGTTAACTATCTAATTGATTACATGGTTGCTAAGTCGAGTCATATCCTTGTACATATTGTTTTGGGACGATTTGGACTCATGGGTAAGTACTTATTTTATGGAGTAATGGGGAAGAACATCATTTATTACCCCCATATGTACGTTAATCTTAAAAGTGCTCCAAGTGTTTTGATTTTCTTAATTCGAGTCATTAGTTTAGTTTATTGTAAAGTATGTAAAGATTCAAGTGTAAGGGGAATTCCCATTCCCTATGATGTATTATTTTGGATGGTAGGGTAAGAGTGTATGCAAAAAAAAAAAAAAAAAAAAAAAAAAAAAAAAAAAAAAAAATCGAAAAATCAAGAAAAGAAAAGAAAAAAATAGAAAAAGAAAAAGAGAAAAACATACGGACTACCATCCCGTTTCATTCTATGTTCATTTTTATGTTTTTGTTATTTTTCATTTATTAGCTTAAGTCGAGTCTAGTCTTGTCTTAGCAACGCCATATTGTACATGTAATTGACCAAGATTGTTAACTCGCCACCAGTAAAGACTGCCTTTATCCAACAAAACCGTGTATTTCATATCCCTACACCTAACGTTACAACCCTTTAAAAGACCTCTTTGATAGTTTATCCTAGGTGCGTACGCCAAGTGGTGGAGGTTTGATCCTTTCCCAAGCTTATGGTAATCTATTTTGCTATGACAGGTAGTGAGAGATATCTTCCGTTTCCATATTGTAATTTATACTTTATTACACCCGAGAGATGTGAGTATCTAAACACTATTTGTGAGGTGCTAGTGTATGACCTCCGTGCTTGTCTATTGGTCTTTAGTGGAACGATTATTTGTTGTAATTACTTTTATATTAGTGTTAAATGACCCCTAACTTGTATTTTGAGTAGAATAAAAGCGCATTTGCTTGAGGACAAGCAAATCTCAAGTGTAAGGGTATATGATGAGGCGAAAAATGAACCACTTTTAGGGGGTCATTTAAGCCCGGAATTGAATTTATTTGATCAAATATTGCCTTAAATCGTTCCTTTTGTGATTTTAGGTACTTTGGGAGTGAAATCTGGAAAAGGAAGCAATTCGGACGATTTTGGAGCATAAAAGTGAAGAAAACGCCAAAGTCTTAATTTTCCTTGCTGGGAATAGTAGGTGACGGCGTCAAGAGTAACATCCTGACGGCGTCAAGAGTAATTTCCATGACGACCCAGTACAGATTTGACGGCGTCACGAAGTAGGGCGTCAAGAGTAAAAGTCATGAAGGCCTGGAAATGCATAACACATGACGGCGTCAGAAGTAGATCAAGGCAGTCCGAGAATTATTTTGGCGCCGAGGTGACGGCGTCACCTATTTGGTCTTGACGCCGTCAGACCCTATTTCCTATATATAGTTTTCTAATTTTTACACAAAAAAAAAAGAGAGAAGTTTTGGAGAAACCCTAAGTACGAACTTGGTGCGAATTTTACAGGTTTTTCAAGGGTTCTAACCCCTTGATACCTTTCATGTGTAATTGAGATAAGTATTCTTTTAATTCAATCAATATGTCTATGTGTTGGTTGTCTATATCTTGTTCTTGTCTTAATTCCATCATGCTAGGCTAGATCTATCTTGTGTTTCCTTGGATCTAATGAAACCTAGATGTTAATTATGTGTTGATTACATGTTTATAATTGTTTTGGATGAATGAATTATATATTAGGCTTTAAAAAACTGGCAGATCTCCAAATGGTAACATGCTTGAACGTCTTAAGAAACATGAACCGATGTGCACTAGGTCTTTATTGGTTGTATTTAATGCATGAGCCACAGTTTATAATCCATATGGTTGTGCTGGGCATGGTATAGGAGGAGATAAGAGCTCATAGAATTTGGGAGTTAAGTGCGCCACCCCATGAATGATATTAAGGAATACGATCCGTCATCCATGCAACTATAACAAGTAATTAACGTGTAAAAGATGTCTAGGATTTTCTCCACTTATTGCTCACAACCTTAGTTAATTTAGTTTAATTTCATTTTTAGTATTTTATTTTGATTGCATCCTAGTATTGGGTTAGTTGACTAGCAACTAATTTTGCCCTAAATCCTTCAAACCCGAGATTTTTACTTGCTTTCTAAAAAATATAAAAATACAAAAATAATCATCCCTCATCTTTAGAACTAGTATTTAGGTTTTCTAATCCTAGCGACACTATTCCTAGCTGAACGATCAATCCCCCGGTACTTGTCACTATACTATACTACAACGATCAGGTACACTGCCTGGTGGGGGTTGTAAGCTTCTCAAGATCCCTTGAGAGGTAAAGCCTGGTGCGATTCCCACGTATCAACTGTCCTTTAGTACCTCATCCGACTTTACTTCAATCATACACCTAGCAAAGCTATTCCGGCCCCAAGATTCCTTGCACATTTGACTAGTAAAGGCATCTAACATTTTGGGCGTCCCAATCACTATAGCAAGAAGGCTAAGCCCGTCATAAGAGAACATAGCTAAAGGAACATCATGGAATTTAACCCACACCGGAATGTTAGTCAAATCCTCTTTAAGCAAGTTGGTGTTCAATGTCCATAGTTTAAGGATAATAGGGACATTACGAATCAACCAAGGACCATTATCAAGGACATCATCGACACCTTTCTTCGAAGTAAACTTGAAGAAAAAGAAACCCTTAGCATTCATCATAACCTTTTGTAAACCATACTTAGCCCACGCACTGCGAACATAATAATCAACAACAAGAAAAGCAAGGCGTTGACCAAGGAAGTATCCGTAGAGAATATTCTCGAACCTCATGTTAACCTCTTGCACTTCATTCATTGGGACTGATAGATCAACATCAGTCTTCTTCTTGCTACATTCCAACCTACGAAAGTTTGAAACATGTTTCAGAGGTTCATTAGAAGTAGCACCCGCGTAAGAAACCAACTTCACTCCCGTACCATTAGTAGTATCATCCTTGTGAGCATTAGGACCAGAAGTAACAGGAGGAGTACTAGTAATATTAACTTCATTAGCTCCAATCTCATTTTGGATTTTATTCATGGCATCATCAAAATTCTGATGCGCATTATCAATCAAGTGTTTCACAGATTCAGCACTAGTAACCCGCTCCAAGTCGTCACCAAGTGATGTATCTTTCGTAAGTGGAATCGGCTCCACTTTCTGAGTACCATTCATAGAACAATCATTTGCATCATCCACATTCAAACTAGAACTCGTCACATCAGGAAGATTCTTCTTAACAACCGATTCCTTACTCACACTCTTAGGACTCAAGAAACCCTTATTCATCTCTCACCACCAATTAAACAAATCAAAGCGTAACAGACTCAATGTAACCAGCAGCAAGCAAAACCAATTCAGAAAAAAACCCTAATCGCTTAGGGTTTAACGTGACGCCCCAAAAAAACTAACCAGCATCCATGATCCAATCAATAAAGGTTAATGATTCAGTGGATAGAATATAGGATCAGAACCGACTAAGGATTGGAAGAACCCTAAAGTCGATTTATAAAAAAAACGATAAGAAGGAAACCCTAATTATGCGATTACAAGAAACTCACCAAATCCGTAAGATACCAAGCGTTAATTCAACAAGAAGCAATAGATAAGAGTGCTAAATCACAGGATTATGCAGGGAATCAAAGAGGTTTGGTGGAATTAGATGAATCGAAAATCGTATAAGGTTGTTAGGGTTTTTCTCCAGAGAGAAATCGTTAGCTGTCAAGAAACTTCATTCATCATATGAGAGTGACGATCATATAGGCTTCCTAAATGAGGTACGAGCATTAACTAACATAAGGCACCGAAACATAGTTAAACTCTATGGATACTGCTCCCATGCTCGTCACTCATTTTTAATTTACGAATATCTTGAGAAGGGAAGTCTAAAATCGCTGTTAAGTAGCGATATCACAGCAAAGGAAATGGATTGGCTGAAAAGGGTAAGAATGGTTAGGGCTGTAGCGAATGCTTTGGCATATATGCACCATGATTGCACACCACCTATAATTCATAGAGACATTTCTGGAGCTAATATCCTTCTCGATTCTAATTATGAGCCACATATCTCGGATTTTGGAACAGCAAAGCTAATAAAGCTGGATTCATCAAATTGGACTTTGGTTGTAGGCACCTATGGCTATATTGCACCAGGTAACTACCATATATTTGAAAGTTATATATACTATATGAACTTATTCTCAAGCTTCAGATTTATCTATATTACATTTATTCATGAACTGATATAGTTTTTTTTTTTTTTTTTTTTTTTTTTTTTTTTTTTTTCCTCCTTCCATTTAGAGCTTGCTTATACGGTGGCGACAGAGAAATGCGATGTATTTAGTTTTGAAGTTGTTGCACTAGAAGTGATTATGGGAAAGCATCCTGGAGAACTTATATCATGTCTACCAACATTGTCTACTAATGATCTATTGCTAGCCAATATAGCAGATAGACGGATTCCGCCACCATCATATCTAGTTGAGAAACTAGCTCATTCAATTTTGAATGTCTCACAGGCATGTTTGAACTACAACCCGCAGGAAAGGCCAACAATGCGCCAAGTCACAGATTTATTGTCAGTGGATGATCGAGTTTGGATGAACATGAGTGGATGATCGACTTTGGATGAACATGCATGTATCAGTAACTTAATGCTTGATTGGTTTTGTATGATGTCTAGCCATAAGTCATAAAGTTTAAGAAACTTTTTATGTTTTTTTTGTTGTTGTGAATTATGTTGTAGATTGTTTTTTAAATAAGAAAATAAAATTATATCAATGAAGATTGCTACCTTTCTAGAATAGTGTTATGGATCTTTTTGATAATTTCTTTAAATGATTCCTGTTTTACAATTAAAAAATTACCAATATGGGAAATATGTATATCAGTTAGAATTTATTGTTACTCATATCAAGAAATTATGTAAGCAGTGAGTGCACACTAAATATATTCAAAGATGTCAAATTACCCAACAATGGAAGTCTGTTAATTTATCAAAAAAGAAGACCGTGGAAGTCTATTAATTTGTCAATCTTAACCAGAAATCACTTAAGAAATGAGGTTTAGATCCGTAAAACAACTAGGAATTCAAGATATTAAGAATTGATCAACTTGAAATTGTATTACAATGGGATAATTTGTTACAATTGAATGTTTATTGAGTTACAGAGAGAAAGTAAAGTGTTTACAATTTGATAAGGAAGGAGGTATTTAAAGGGAAATGGGGGGAAGGAGGATTTGGCGGGAAAATCAGTTTTGTACTCATCTTGCTGTTCTGTTGACTTTTTCATCGATATTACTTTGACACATATCAATCCATCCCGCTTAAAATGATGCTTGTCCTCAAGCATCTAAGCATTCAAATCAACTTGAGGCAACCTTTCTTAGGACCTTTAACACATTATGTTGTAGTAAGCCAAACACCGTACCCCAAAAAACAATAACCTTTTTCCTTAAGCCAAACACCCTTTTCACCCTTTGTGAATACCCATTTTATTGAGACAATGAGTTTTGGAAGGAAAATTTATTATTTCTCATTAAAATAAAATGAACAATACAAAGTCCTATTTATAGGACAAAAGTCAAAATACAGAAAGTCAACTATGCTAATTCTACATGTACAGTACTACTACTGCTAATACATCAATACAGCCATTATCCTACTTATATACATAGCTAAACTACACAATTCCACATAGTGCTTGAGTATACCTTTGGTGAGGACATTAGCTGTTCTTAACCTTGTAGGAATATAGACAGGAAGAACTTGATTGCTTTTGATCTTATCTCTGACAAAGTGGCAGTCTATCTCTATGTGTTTTCTTCTTGTATGGTGAATAGGATTAGAAGCCACATCAATGGTAGAAACATTATCACAGTAGATTGGTATTGGAGTAGAAACTTGTACTTGGAGATCCTTGAACAAACATTGTAGCCATGTGAGTTCACAAGTACAATCAGTAAGAGCTCTGCTCTGTATTCAGCCTCTGTGGAGACCTTGAGACAACTCCTTGTTTCTTTGAAAGCCATGATACTAAGCATGGTCCTAGAAAAATGGCATAGCCGGTCACTGATCTTCTTGATATAGGACATGAAGCCCAATCACTATCACAATAGGCAGACAATTGCAAGTTGTTGATAATAGGAAATTGAAGGCCTTGACCAGGACATAGTTTAATGTATCTAAGAACCCTGAGCAATGCTTTTATATCAGCTGAGCTTCCATCTTTAGTTCCTTTACATTTCATAACCCAACTACACGATCCATGTATAAAATCTAACAGCTGAATTCCTTCCCGAACGTGAAGGATTAAAGTCACCCACACTTCAAACAACTCTGTTGCCAATCCCTCTGCCTTCGACCAACTTATTAGGTGATCCGATGCCAAAAACTTGATAAGCTGAGTCAAAATGCAGAGACTGATATGTTTCGCATCATCATACTTTCCTAACCGAGGTAAAGAGAGCCACACTTCCACCTGTAATGGGCAACACTCCACAGCTCTCTGAAGCAAAAGCCACAACTGCTTCCCATAGCCTTAAAGAATCAGGTATATGTTCAATACCTTTTCTTAGTACTTCACTTTTAGTCACATCTCCATGTTCCAATGTTGCAGCCCTTTCCTTAAGCCAATCAACAGCAACATTTCCACCGACACCAGATACCAAGCAATTTATAGAGGCACCCGCGAGAAATTTAACACCGTTCACTTGGTAAAGTTATTCATTTTTCTGGGCCAGTGAAGGAGTAACAACCTTGGAAGAAAATGATCTTCTGGAAATATGACAGTTGCATCAAGGTTCCATCCAACAGCAGCCGCTGCAACTTTCATGCCAATATAACCACCACCAACCACAACTACATTTTGTGCTTTTGCCAATGATGATACTAATGAATCAACATCAGCCATATCGCGTATGTGATGAACACCAGGTAAAGTATCACCAATTTTCTGAGAAAGTGTACCCTGTGGCAATAATGAGGGATCCAAATTCCAGTGAATTTGTTGTCAATGTTTGCTTCTCTGCATCGATTCCAGTCACCGGATCTTCATACAGTATCTCTATCCCTTTCTCTTTGTACCAATCAGGAGTTTGCCTCTCACCTCTTTTTGTGAGAGTTGGGCGCTTATACGGAGCAACTGCCTCCTTAGAAATGATACACAGAATCCCATTAGCCACCCCTTTTTCGACAAAAGTCCTAGTTACGTATCCACCTCCAACTATCACAAACCTTTTCTTTTTCCTCTTTGTCCATTTCCATATGTCAAACACCCGCTTTCCATACTTCAATTTGCATTTGATGCCTCCTGATTTCTTCCTCTTAGGCCATTTCGATAACTCAAACTCCAAACGACTAAAATTATCTCCATGAATCAGTATAACAGAAGCCTTCACCGTATCAATTATTGTTGTCATTACCACTAAAATCGTTTTCCATACCATCATTATCAGTTGAATTAGAGCTAACACCACGTTCCTTATCACACAATTCAATTAGATCCCGATCCCAGTCTCTCAAATCATCTTTTACACTAACCTCGATCAACTCATTATGTGTAGCATTCGTTTTTTGAATATCTATTAAAACATTAGAGCCAAAAGTATCAGAATTCGATGATGACGATACACCTAACAAACACTCCGTTTTCGGTTTCAGAACTTCTTTTAAAATCTTTACCAACGAACCTTCCAATTTATCCAAAAGACATGAATTAAAGGTTGAATTTTTAACACCATTTCTAATTGATTCTTTAACAGTTTCAACCGCATTTACAACCTCATGATCAACAACGTCATCAAGTAATATATTTTTTCAGCCAGTTGATTATTTACTTTTCCCATCAAAAATCACACCCATTCTTGCACTTTATCACATTATTTGGAAACTTCATCAAGAACCATATCACTTGTTTGAAATTTTTCTTTATTGGCATTTCATCAAACCTCTTATGTGCACCTGTATGATAACAAAATACGTATTCTTTTCAACCAAGTTGGGGTGGTTATCGAGAAGAGTGGTTTCTTTTCTTTTTTTTTTTTTTTTTTTCTTTTTTTTTTCTTTTTTTTTACCGGGAAAAATGGAGAAGAGGAAACACTAGAAGACGATAATTGTTAAAATGAAAACTAAAGAGTAAATTACACAACGGTCACTGTAGTTTGCGTTGACTAACATGTTTGGTCCTTTAACATTTTTTGTGCCTATAATTGTTATTTCACTTTTCTCTTTCTATCTTTTTCTGACCCACCTTTTCTCTTTGTACCATTTTTTCCTCACATCTTGACCCACCTTTCTTTATCTTATATAGGGAAAATAGAATGGTTCTGATTTTTTTTTTTTTTTTTTTTTTTTTTTTTTTTTTTTAGTAAACATCTTCATTATTCACCTATATAATACTATACAAATAGGAAGAATGAGATTTTTCGGCCTTTTATAAGGTCTTACATTTAAAAAAAAATAAGAACGTGCGACGCGGAATTCCAGATTTATTTATTGTGTGACTTCATAAAAATGTTAATAAGTGTCAATGTGGGTACGATGATGTTTTTTTGTGCCATCTGGTGTGACCTTTCATTGCGAAGTTGTCTTTTTTGATTTTTTTTTTTTTTTTTTTCAAAAAGACAAAAAAATATGAATTTTTTAATTTTTTTTCTTTAGATTTTTTGAGAACTTTTGTCTTTTTCGAAAAAGACAAAATATTACATCAGTTGCACAAAAAACATTTACGTACCTTAAATGGACACTTGTTAAAATTATAATGGAGTTGGCAGTTGCATGATCACATAAGTCTGAATTTTGAATAAATGAAGTTATGGTTTATTAGATGGAAATTGAACCTTTTTTTGCTTGTGTAAACTACGAAATGGCCCTAAAGTATGATTTTGGACAAGTTACATTAACAAGAAAATAAAAAGCAAAAAAGTAGGCGATCCAAAAAAGTGCACGAATCTTGATGTCTCTAACTATTCATAGGTATCTAATTTCTCCTTTTTTTGTTGTGCTTAGTGAAAACGATACAGGTCGATTGGGTTTAGTAACGGGTCAAAATGGTTAACTTCTTTGCACGGGTACAATTGGTTTGCCAGAAACACCTTTGGTGCAAAATTTCATTAAATCTTATTATAAATAATCGGTGTGACACGTATGATAATAAAATACATATTATTATCAACCAATGTTGTTGAATAAATTGTACACTATGTGAAATCTTCAACCCCTTTGGACCCATTTTCTTTAGCTAACTTTTTTTATTTTGCTTGTTTGACCCGTTAGAGATTAAACATATCCTACATTGACTCATTCATACATAAATGGGACAAAATTTCCATGGCTATAAAACTATATGTGAATGTATTTTAAGATAAACTATAGACGGCAACGAAGACCCTTGTTTTGTACTAGTGAAACTTGTGAACACTTGTTTTGTATTAGTGATTAAAAATTTGCTATCACTCTCTAGGGAATTTCTTTTGTTATATTATTTCGTCTCCGGTCTATGCCATATATTTTAACAACTGAACATATTTAAAAATTGCTAAATAATCAATTTTGTTTTTTAAAAGTGTGCGGTAAGTATGATAAAATGTACAGCTAATAGTAAGTTAGCTGCAATGAAATTTTAGTGTGTAAGAAAAGATGTTAAATGTTAAACCTGAGAAAAAGTTTGTAAAGAATGCTCAATTGAAAAGTGAAACTTGTGATTCTCGGTTCCTGAAAAATACCAAAACAAGTAAATATTTCAAGAAAGATTTACAAGAGTCAATCATCGAAATCTGTTTTAAAATTGTCATCTAATTAAGCTATCATGACTTGAATATGAAATGTCAATTGCTGATGTCATAAATAGATATACAGTTCTTGCTTTTTTCCAGCCATAACATAAATTCAAAAACTTGCTTTTGCCGATACATGAAAAGTTCTAATCATTGAATAAATTGAATTTCCTCTCCTGTCCTTATGCTTTTTAATTTCTTATTCACAATCTCTCATTTTATCAAACTGATTCACAAACCATTTTTACTTTTACTGAATATGTTCAATCAAACTTGAAATTTGTATGTATTTTTTTTCTTTGTATATGTTATTGGTAGGTTGTTGAAACAAATGGTTTAAAGAACACAGTTTCATACTTAATTACATATCTGGGCTTTTGTATTGTATTACATTTACAGTTGTGTATATTCGCTGCTTTTCTTTTCGATCATTAAACAGGGTATCAGGCTACTGGAATTTCCTATGTAGATTGAGCATACATATAAAGATACTACGGTAATATAAGCCGGTTGTATTTTGTGTCAAATAGTGTATCGATTACCATATGAATTTCAAAGGGATGGCATGCTCCATATTTATGCACTTCTTTTAGACTTTTTTGGCACAACGTATCAATAGTGATTTTTGAAATTTATTTTAGAAAACATTAAAAGTTTTATGCTCCAATTAGAAGAAAGCACTCATATACCATATTTTCAATAAAGTTTGGGTTAAGTGCGTAGGTATGGGGAGGTCGTCGTTGATTAGCAATTAAAAAAAAAAATGTCCTTATTATTCACGGTGTAAAATATTATGCTCCAACTAGAAGAAAGTACTTTGGAAGGAAAACATGACACCACCTAAAATTTAATTTCTGTGAATTGGATATTAATTTATGAGAAAAGGGTAGCTCAAGTATAAATATAGACATACGAGCCTTCACTTCATAGGAAAAAAAAATGCAAAAGCAAGTAATGGCTTCTTCAAACTTCTTACTTTTATCTCTAGTTCTACTACTCATTGCTCTCTCATTTATACCAAACTCCACTTCTGCTTCTTTGGAAGAAGCAGATGCTCTTCTAAAATGGAAAGCAAGCCTTAAAATCCCAAACACCTCCCAAATTGCATCTTCTTGGACACCCCTTCCAACGAATACTAATGCACACACTTCGTGCCCTTCTTGGTTTGGAATTGCTTGCAATGCTAATGGGAACATTAACTTGTTGAACCTCTCGACGTCTGAATTAAAAGGTACGCTTCACCAGTTCCCGTTCTCTATTCTAGGCAACCTTACCCATTTTGATCTTAGTGTAAACAGCTTCTTTGGTCCCATCCCACCAGAAATCGGACTCCTGTCCAACCTTGTCTATCTTAATTTTTCAACCAATCAGTTTTCTGGTGTAATTCCGCATACCATTGGTAAACTAAGCCAGTTAATCATTTTGGAACTTTCCGGAAACAATTTTACTGGTTCAATCCCTTCATCGTTGGGTGACTTGACGTCTTTGAATATCCTTAATCTGTACATAAATCAACTCTCTGGACCCGTTCCAATTGAATTAGGGAATTTGAAGTCTCTCAATGTTATAGAATTGGGCGAAAATCAACTATCTGGGCCCATTCCTAGTGAATTAGGGAATACGAAGTCTCTCACTAAATTAGCTTTAGGCAAAAATCAACTCAATGGTTCAATTCCTTCATCATTGGGTGATTTGGAGTCTTTGAATATCCTTTATTTGTACGAAAACAAACTCTCTGGGCCCATTCCTACTGAATTAGGGAATTTGAAGTCTCTCACTGAATTAGCTTTGAGCGAAAATCAACTCAGTGGTTCAATTCCTTCATCGTTGGGTGATTTGAAGTCTTTGAAAACCCTTTATCTGTACACAAATCAACTCTCTGGACCCATTCCAATTGAATTAGGGTATTTGAAGTCTCTCACTGGATTAGCTTTGTACGAAAATCAACTCAATGGTTCAATTCCTTCATCGTTGGGTGATTTGAAGTCTTTGAATCTCCTTTATCTGTACACAAATAAACTCTCTGGACCCATTCCAATTGAATTAGGGAATTTGAAGTCTCTCACTGGATTAGCTTTGAGCGAAAATCAACTCAATGGTTCAATCCCTTCATCGTTGGGTGATTTGAAGTCTTTGAATACCCTTTATCTGTTTAAAAATAAACTCTTTGGACCCATTCCAGTTGAATTAGGGAATTTGGAGTATCTCACTGACTTAAATTTGAGCAATAATCAACTCAATGGTTCAATTCCTTCATCGTTGGGTAATTTGAAGTCTTTGAATATTCTTTATCTGGAGACAAATCAACTCTCTGGACCTATTCCAATTGAATTAGGGAATTTGAAGTCTTTGAATACCCTTTATATGCACGTAAATCAACTCTCTGGACCCATTCCTAATGAATTAGGGAATATGAATTCTATCATTATATTAGATTTGAGCAAAAATCAACTCAATGGATCAATTCCTTCACAGTTAAAAAGCCTGAGAAGCCTTCAGGTTCTGTCTCTCCGTATGAACCAGTTGTCCGGTCCTATACCACAAGAAATTGGAAGTCTACAATTGTTCAAGCTAAATCTGGACAAAAATCAGTTGTTTGGCCAAATTCCGAAGGAGTTTGGGGAGATGAAAAGTTTGTTAAATTTAAACTTGAGCGATAACAACCTTTCAGGTGTTATACCTCAAGAGCTTGGATCACTGCATGGCCTTCTTACTCTTGACCTATCCAAAAATAGGTTAAACGGGTCATTACAAAGATATATTGGTGATTGGGTACAAATCAATCATTTAAATCTTAGTAATAACAAGCTCAGCGGAAAGATCCCATCGGAGATTGGTAAATTACGTCAACTCAATGTTCTTGATTTGTCATGGAATTTACTCACACAAGAGATACCATCAGAAATTGGAAGTTTGGAAAGTCTGGTAATGATGAATCTTTCTCACAATAAGCTATATGGTTCAATTCCTAATGGTTTCAGTAACTTGCCAGGAAGGATTGATATAGACCTGTCTTACAATGAGCTGACTGGTCCCGTTCCCCCTTGTGATGTCTTTCAAAATGTGTCTGGAGAAGCATTTCAAGGTAATGATGGTCTGTGTGGAAATGTTACAGGTTTGAAAGTTTGTGAAAGTCAAATAATAATGAAGAAAAATAATCATTTTCATCATAAACTCATCCTTGTAACTACGGTCCCACTTTTTGCGGCTCTTTTACTTTGTTTATTCACGTGTGGCCTCATTGCTCATCGACGTAGAAAGAGAACTTCTCCCCAGAAACCATCAGGCGAAGAAGGTGGCAAATTTTTCTCAATAACAAGTTTTGATGGACAGGCGATGCATGATGAAATCATCAGGTAGCAAACTATTTTGATGATGCTCATTGTATCGGGATGGGAGGATACGGTACTGTCTATAAAGCTGTGTTACAACCCAACAATTTAGTAGCTGTGAAGAAACTTCATTCATCATCTGAGAATGACGATCAAAGCTTCCTAAATGAGGTACGAGCATTAACAAACATAAGGCACAGAAACATAGTTAAACTCTATGGATATTGCTTCCATGCTCGTTACTCATTTTTGATTTACGAATATCTTGAGAAGGGAAGTCTAATATCGCTCTTAAGTAGCGATATCACAGCAAAGGAAATGGATTGGCTGAAAAGGGTAAGAATTGTCAGGGCTGTAGCGAATGGTTTGGCTTATATGCACCATGATTGCACACCACCTATAATTCATAGAGACATTTCTGCGGCTAATATCCTTCTCGATTCTGATTATGAGACACATATCTCGGATTTTGGAACAGCGAAGCTTCTAAAGCTGGATTCATCCAATTGGACTGCGGTTGTAGGAACCTATGGCTATGTTGCGCCAGGTAACTACCAATATTTTAATGTTATATATACGTACTTATTCTCAAGTTTTAGATTGATCTATGTTACATTTAATCATGATCTGATATAACATTTTTTTTTAAATGTATTCTCATGTTTCCTTCCATGTAGAACTTGCTTATACGATGGTGGCGACAGAGAAATGCGATGTGTTTAGTTTTGGAGTTGTTGCACTAGAAGTGATTATGGGAAAGCATCCTGGAGAACTTATATCATGTCTACCAAGATTGTCTACTGATGATCTATTGCTAGCCAATGTAGGAGATAGACGGATTCCGCCACCATATTCTCTAGTTGAGAAACTAGCTCATTCAATTTTGAAGGTCTCACGGGCATGTTTGAACTCCAACCCACAGGAAAGGCCAACAATGCGCCAAGTCAAAGATTTATTGTCAGTGGATGATCGAGTTTTGATGAAGATGCATGTATCGGTAACTTAATGCTTGATCGATTTTGTATGATATGTCTAGTCATAAGACATAAATTTTAAGAAACTTTTTATGTTTTTTTCTCGTCCTGAATTACGCTATAGATTTTTAGTATTAAATAAGAAATAAGTTATATCAATGAAGATTGCTACCTTTCTAGAATAATGCAGTTATGTGTATTATGGGAAATTTGTATATCAGTTAGAATTTATTCTTACTCATATCAAGAAATTAAGTAATCAGTGAGTGCACATAAAAGATATTCAAAGACGTCAAATCACCCAACGATGGAAGTCTGTTAATTTGTCAAAAAATATGGCATAGACTGGAGAAGAAAGTTAGCTAAAGGAAATTTGTCTGTCAAAAAAGATGACCTAAGGTATGGAGTAACTAATGTACGAATATCAACAGCAGAGAGAAATGACAGGGAAACTGGAATGCTGACTATAACTTCACACTTCGAGACCTACAATTGGATGATTTAGTTAATGTTGGCAATCCAAAAAACGCATGAGTCATGGTGTCTCTACTCTCTAACTATTCATAGGGTATCTAATTTCTCCTTTTTGTCTTCAATCACTGTTCACCCATCTTCAGTTACTACCTTCACCCTCACCACAACAAACGTACATACACGCAAATACAAAACTGAAAATTAAAAATCCAACCTACGAAAAGCTTGTTACACAATCACCCACAAACAAATAAACAAGAAGATTGATCTGATACATATACTAAATCGCAGGGGCACATGATTGTGCTTAAACAAACACTATCTAAACCTTTGAATTGGTTTTGTCTTTGTTTAAGAGGGCAATGTTTTATAACCCGGGTTGAACCGGGAACATGGCTGTTGTTTGCTTGTTTATGAACTGGGGGTTCTTTTGTTGACCCCGGTCGACCCATTTTGCTAAATCCAGTTGGGTCATGCCTTTTGTTTTTTAAAGTTTTGAACCTATAGTTTTGTTGGAAAGTATGGGTTTGGTATTGAATTTCTAATGTTTAAGTTCTGTTTAAGAGCAGTTTGGAGCTTTTTAGGGGTGTGTGGGTATGTATAGGGGTGTTTTTGGAGCTGATTAAGGGTTGTTTGGTTAGATTTAAAAGCTTTTTGTAGCTGTAGGAATTGAGTTTCCATGTTTAGAAGTTGTCATTTTTTGCTTTAAACCGGTTCCACACAACGGTTCAACCGGCAACTCGGGGTTGATAAAAAAAACCTGTGCACGGAAATTCAAGAAAATTTACACAAACATTGATACTTTTATAGACAACCCGAACCTCTTGTATTTGTTGCTGCAGTTTGTATTTACAACTATACCAAGGAAATGCCTTCAATGCAACACTTTTTTTGTACATCTCATTCAGCAATTTTCCTGCAAACCCGACGGGTTGGGATGACCATGGTAAAAGTAAAGAAAAAAAAAATAACTCAAAAAAGTCAACGTGACCATGACAATAACTTCAAAAATTCTCCATAATCGCTCATACTACCACTCGAAAATCTCTTCATCTTTTCCCAAATCTGCAAACGTCTCCTAGGCCTCAATGGGCCTGAACTTGAGGTTATCCTATACGAATATACATCTAGCCCAAGACCCGAAAACCCGCTCTCCACATCAAGTGGAGATTCATAGCTTGGATAGATGGAATGCGATGGACCTGGGTCTGGGCAGGGCTGTGGCCTGAGTGTGTATTGGCTTGTGGATCAAAGTCCATGGAAATTAAATCCTATTGGCTACATGTCCTTGAGCCCAAATCTTGTGTTTCTTCCCACTCGTTGCAGACCAACTTCAAGGCCTGAACCACCTCACCCATAAAGGGTCGGTGTGATACTTCAGGCTGCTCACACATTGATGCTGTTGCTGCTACTTTAGCAATACTGTCGAATGGAACTTCAGGGGATAGTGATGGATCAATAAGCAAGTTTAGACCTTCTGGTGTTGGGAGGAGGGGACGGGCCCAGGCGACAAGGTTTTCTTGGCCCGATGGCATTGACATGTCAACGGGTTTTCTTCTTGTTAAGAGCTCAAGGAGTACCACTCCGTAGCTATATACGTCACTCTTTACAAGAAGATGGCCTGTCATTGCATACTCGGGAGCCACATACCTAAATTCAAATGAAAAGAAGTTTAAGAAAATTTGGACGCGACAGGTTCCCTAATGGGCCAAGGCATATAATCTGACTCATTTACAGAGAAAGAAAAGCGTACCCGAAAGTGCCCATGACACGTGTCGAAATATGTTGGTTTTCTTCATCTAAAGCGGATCGAGCCAAACCCAAATCAGAAACTTTAAGAGTTAAGTCATGTTCTAGCAGAATGTTGCTAGACTTGAAGTCTCTACTCTTGGGCTTGAATCTTCATGCAAGTAAGCTAACCCCCGAGCCGCACCCAATCCAATGGTGTGACTCCCTTATCAATCCCGGCCTAAGCAACCAAAATTTCACTCCAATTATAAACCACCTTCCCTAAAAAATATTAAAGTCAAAATATTTGACTTTTGAAAGTCAAACATTTCAATCCCTAGGCAACCGAATTGTCACCTTTAAGTACTTTGACAGCAACTTTAAACCAAACCCACCCTCACCTAAAACACCCAACTCGTTAAAATTATCAGTTGCTTTTTCCATATCACTTGAACTAAACGTCTTTGCAGATCCTTTATAAGCTATATTAGACCAGAATGATAATGAAGCTGACACAGGCTCACTTCCTATCGTTGATCCGCCAACCCCTGATTGGGCCCCTTCCCTACGATTAACCAATAGAACAAAATGATGATGTCATACGGTCCACCATTCCCATTGCGTGATGATGGCATATGTAGCGATGGGGAAGACCTATCAACAACAAAATGATTAATATTATAAGCAGGAAAATTTTCAGTTTGACTTTCGACGTTAAACGAATTGATCCTTCAAGTATGGTAGATTTCCAAAATTTAGGATTTTTTGTGGTTGTTGGTAGTGGTTAGGGGTGTTGTATGTGCATGCATGGTGGTCAAGATAATATAACAATGTTTAAGCAAAATTACTGGTTTTTATACAATGTTTCTAACCAACTTGCCATTTTGCGCTAAAATAACGAATACAATGAGCGAGTTTTGTTTGTAACCGATAATATATTGTAAGTGGTAGCTGGTTACATCTTATTTTACTTCAACACAACATATTATCTAAACTAAATGTTTTGTTAACAACAGCCTTAGAGCCATCGTTAACAAAACCCTGAGTTTGGCGTGTCATTGTCTAGGTTGCGAAAAGATGTCAATCTCAAATAAAAAGTTTTCATTATAGAATGACTCTTTAAAAAATAATAATAATAAAATAAAATAATACAAAGATTAAACTAGACATTCTAAAACTAGAGTGACTTGCTAATACAGTAACCCATTTTGTTCACTATATAAGAGCAACAAAAACACAAACCATACTCATATAGTTGTATATTATTTTTATATTTTAAAAAATTATATGTCTCGTCCCTGTCCTTTACCCAAAATCACACTAGTTGTCCATATTCGATTTTAATCACACAAATAATCCTTAATTTTCAAACAAATTTCCATTGATAGTCTCTATTTTCAAAAATAGGGACTATCCGTGTAATAACAACAATGACTACCTGTGTAATAGAAAACTTTCGGTTATTATGCAGATGATCCCTATTTTTCAAAATAGAAACCATCGACACAAATAGTTTAAAAATTAGGTATCATTGACGTAATTAAAATCAACAACAAGTCACCTAAGTTCTTGGCTCAAGCTGATTATATTGAACTCTATTGTAAGAAAAATTCGACGTATGTTATTCCACATTTACTATCTCTTATGCATATTGTTTTGGCAAATGTCACATTTTTTTTTTATCTAATGTGTGTTTGTTTAAGCTTATGAGCCCATTTTTATTCATTTTGAAGTTTATGGCCTTATACGAGATACTTATGATATAGTAACGAAACATAAACCAAAATCAAATAAACTAGGCTTCATCACCACAAAAAACGTGTCTAAAAAATCTTCAAATTATTCTTTTCTCATGCATGCATAACTAGGCTTGTCTCCCATCCCTTTCTTTTTCATTTATTGCAAAACACATTAGTTAACAGAAATTAATTTATTAGAAACGGGTAGCTCAAGTATAAATAAAGACATACGAACCTTCACTGTATAGAAAAAAACATGCAACAGCAAGCAATGGCTTCTTCAAACTTCTCACTTTTATCTCTAGCTCTACTACTCATTGCTCTCTCATTTATACCAAACTTTACTTCTGCTTCTTTGGAGGAAGCAAATGCTCTTCAAAAATGGAAAGCAACCCTTAAAATCCCAAACAACTCCCAAATTGTATCTTCTTGGACACCCCTTCCAACGAATAGTTCACTCACTTCGTGCCCTTCTTGGTTTGGAATTGCTTGCAACGCTGATGGGAACATTAACAGGTTGAACCTCTCGACGTCTGAGTTAAAAGGTACGCTTCACCAGTTCCCGTTCTCTATTCTAGGCAACCTTACCCATTTTGATCTTAGTGTAAACAACTTCTTTGGTCCCATTCCACCAGAAATCGGACTCCTGTCCAAACTTGTCTATCTTAATTTTTCAACCAATCAGTTTTCTGGTGTAATTCCACCTGCCATTGGTAAACTGAGCCAGTTAACCGTCCTGCATCTTTCCCAAAACAATTTAACTGGCTCAATTCCTTCATCATCGGGTGATTTGGCGTCTTTGAAACTCCTTTATTTGAGGCAAAATCAACTATCTGGGCCCATTCCTACTGAATTAGGGAATATGAAGTCTCTCACTGGATTAGATTTGAGCGAAAATCAACTCAATGGTTCAATTCCTTCATCATTGGGTGATTTGACATCTTTGGATACCCTTTATCTACACACAAATCAACTCTCTGGACCCATTCCTATTGAATTAGGGAATATGAAGTCTCTCATTGTATTAGGTTTGAGCAACAATCAGCTATCTGGGCCCATTCCTACTGAATTAGGGAATATGAAGGCTCTCACTATATTAGCTTTGAGCAAAAATCAACTCAACGGTTCAATTCCTTCATCATTAAAAAACCTGAGAAGCCTTCAGGTTCTGTCTCTCCGTGTGAACAAGTTATCCGGTCCTATACCACAAGGAATCGGAAATCTACAATTGTTTAGGCTTCTGCTGGACACAAATCAGCTGTCTGGCCAAATTCCAAAGCAGTTTGGTGAGATAAAAAGTTTGTTAAATTTAAACTTGAGCGATAACAACCTTTCAGGTGTTATACCTCAAGAGCTTGGATCACTGCATGGCCTCCTTACTCTTGACCTATCCAAAAATAGGTTAAACGGGTCATTACAAAGATATATTGGTGGTTAAATCCAAAAGTTTGTTAAATCCATCACTTAGATCTTAGTAATAACAAGCTCAGCGGAAATATCCCATCAGAGATCAGTATATTACTTCAACTCAACGTTCTTGATTTATCTTGGAATTCACTCACAAAAATGATACCATCGGAAATTGGAAGTTTAGAAAGTCTGGTAATGATGAATCTTTCTCACAATAAGCTATCCGGTTCAATTCCTAATGGTTACAGTAACTTGCCATGAGGGATTGATATCGACATGTCTTACAATGAGCTCACAGGTTCAGTTCCCCCTTATGCTGTCTTTCTAAATGTGTCTGGAGAAGCATTACAAGGAAATCGTCATCTGTGTGGAAATGTTACAGGTTTGAAACTTTGTGAAAATCAAATAGTAATGAAGAGAAATAATCATTTTCATCATACACTCATCCTTGTAACTATGGTCCCACTTTCTGCGGCTCTTTTACTTGGTTTATTCATGTGTGGCCTCATTGCTTATCGACGTAGAGAGAGAGCTTCTCCACAGATACCATCAGGCGAAGAAGGTGGCAAATTTTTCTCAATAACAAGTTTTGATGGACAGGCGATGTATGATGAAATCATCAAGGCAACAAATGATTTTGATGATGCATACTGTATTGGGATTGGAGGATATGGTACTGTGTATAAAGCTGTATTACAACCCAACAAATTAGTAGCTGTGAAGAAACTTCATTCATCATCTGAGAGTGACGATCAAGTAGGCTTCCTAAATGAGGTACGAGCATTAACAAACATAAGGCACAGAAACATAGTTAAACTCTATGGATACTGCTCCCATGCTCGTCACTCATTTTTGATTTACAAATATCTTGAGAAGGGAAGTATAAAATCGATTTTAAGTAGCGATATTACAGCAAAGGAAATGGATTGGCTGAAAAGGGTTAGAATTGTTAAGGTTATAGCGAATGGTTTGGCTTATATGCACCATGATTATACACCTCCTGTCATTCATAGAGACATTTCTGGAGCTAATATTCTTCTCGATTCTGATGATGAGGCACATATCTCGGATTTTGGAACATCGAAGCTTCTAAAGCTGGATTCATCCAATTGGACTGCGGTTGTAGGCACGTATGGCTATATTGCGCCAGGTAACTACCATATATTTTAAAGTTATATATACTATACATATTTATTCTCAAGTTATATAACAACGTTTTTTGGATTCTGCTGCTTGCTTCAATGTAGAGCTTGCTTAATTATACGATGGTGGCGACAGAGAAATGCGATGTGTATAGTTTTGGAGTTGTTGCACTAGAAGTGCTTATGGGAAGGCATCCTGGAGAATTTATTTCATGTCTGCCAACATTGTCTACTGATGATCTATTGCTAGCCAATGTAGGAGATCGACGGATTCCACCACCATCATCGCTAGTTGAGAAACTAGCTCATTCAATTTTGAATGTCTCACAGGCATGTTTGAACTACAACCCGCAGGAAAGGCCAACAATGAGCCAAGTCACAGATTTATTGTCAGTGGATGATCGACTTTGGATGAACATGACTGGATGACCGACTTTGGATGAACATGCATGTATCAGTAACTTAATGCTTGATCGGTTTTGTATGATGTCTAGCCATAAGTCATAATGTTTAAGAAACTTTTTATGTTTTTTTGTTGTCCTGAATTATGTTGTAGATTGTTTTTAAATAAGAAAATAAAATTATATCAATGAAGATTGCTACCTTTCTAGAATAGTGTTATGGATCTTTTTGGTAATTTCTTTAAATTATTCCAGTTTTACAATTAAAAAATTACCAATATGGGAAATTTGTATATCAGTTAGAATTTATTGTTACTCATAACAAGAAATTAAGTAAGCAGTGAGTGCACACTAAATATATTCAAAGATGTCAAATCACCCAACAATGGAAGTCTGTTAATTTATCAAAAAAGAAGACCGTGGAAGTCTGTTAATTTGTTAATCTTAACCAGAAATCACTTAAGAAGTGAGGTTTAGATCCGTAAAACAACTAGGAATTCAAGATATTAAGAATTGAACTTGAAATTGTATTACAATGCGATAATTTGTTACAATTGAATGTTTAGGGAGTTACACAGAGAAAGAAAATGTTTACAATTTGATAAGGAAGGAGGTATTTAAAGGGAAATGGGAGGAAGGAGGATTTGGCGGGAAAATAAGTTTTGTACTCATCTTGCTGTTCTGTTGACTTTTTCATCGATATTACTTTGTCACATATCAATCCATCCCGCTTAAAATGATGCTTGTCCTCAAGCATCTAAGCATTCAAATCAACTTGAGGCAACCTTTCTTAGGACCTTTAACACATTATGTTGTAGTAAGCCAAACACCATACCCCAAAAAACAATAACCTTTTTCCTTAAGCCAAACACCCTTTTCACCCTTTGGGAATACCCATTTTTTTGAGAAACTAGAGAGAATGAGTTTTGGAAGGAAAAGTTATTATTTCTCATTAAAATGAAATGAACAATACAAAGTCCGATTTATAGGACAAATTAAAAGTCAAAATACAGAAAGTCAACTATGCTAATTCTACATGTACAGTACAACTACTGCTAATACATCAACACAGCCATTATCCTACTTATATACAAAGCTAAACTACACAAGTCCACATAGTGCTTGAGCCTTTTGATGAAGCTTGAGCTTATTTGGCTTGATAAGCTTTGACTGAGCAATATTGTAGAGTTGATGAACTGTGGCATCACTTGGCTTGTCAGCTCAGCTCAGCTTCCATCTTTAGTTCCTTTACACCCCCCCTCCCCCCCAAGTTGGCAGCGTGAAAGGATCACAAATGCCAAACTTGGGCAAACAATTATAGTGTAGAGCCTTGGGTATACCTTTGGTGAGGACATTAGCTGTTCTTAACCTTGTAGGAATATAGACAGGGAGAACTTGATTGCTTTTGATCTTATCTCTGACAAAGTGGCAGTCTATCTCTATGTGTTTTGTTCTTGCATGGTGAATAGGATTAGAAGCCACAGCAATGGTAGAAACATTATAACAGTAGATTGGTATTGGAGTAGAAACTTGTACTTAGAGATCCTTGAACAAACATTGTAGCCATGTGAGATCACAAGTACAATCAGGAAGAGCTATGTATTCAGCCTCTGTGGAGGACCTTGAGACAACTCCTTGTTTCTTTGAAAGCCAGGATACTAAGCATGGTCCTAGAAAAATGGCATAGCCAGTCACTCATCTTCTTGATATATGACATGAAGCCCAATCACTATCACAATAGGCAGACAATTGCAAGTTGTTGATAATAGGAAATTGAAGGCCTTGACCATGACATAGTTTAATGTATCTAAGAACCCTGAGCAATGCTTTCATGTGAGGTGGCATCACTTGGCTTGTCAGCTGAGCTTCCATCTTTAGTTCCTTTACATTTCATAACCCAACTACACGATCCATGTATAAAATCTAACAGCTGAATTCCTTCCCGAACGTGAAGGATTGAAGTCACCCACTCTTCAAAGAACTCTGTTGCGAATCCCTCTGCCTTCGACCAATTTATTAGGTGATCCGATGCCAAAAACTTGATAAGCTGAGTCAAAATGCAGAGACTGATATGTTTCGCATCATCATACTTTCCTAACCGAGATAAAGAGAGCCACACTTCCACCTGTAACGGGAAACACTCCATAGCTCTCTGAAGCTTTGCATCCTCTTCATTAGCAAATTCCACTACTGCTTCCCATAGCCTTAACGAATCAGGTATATGTTCAAGACCTTTTCTTAGTACTTTTCTTTTAATCACATCTCCATGTTCCAATGTCGCAGCCCTTTCCTATTTCTCTGGGCCAGTGAAGGAGTGAACAACCTTGGAAGAAAATGATCTTCTGGAAATATGACAGTTGCATCAAGGTTCCATCCAACAGCAGCCGCTGCAACTTTCATGCCAACATAACCACCACCAACCGCAACTACTTTTTGTGCTTTTGCCAATAATGATACTAATTAATCAACATCAGCAATATCGCGTGTGTGATGAACACCAGGTAAAGTATCACCAATTTTCTCATAAAATCTCGATACAGTGTACCCTGTAACAATAATGAGGGATCCAAATTTCAGTCACTGAATCTTCATACAGCATCTCTATCCCGTTCTCTTTGTACCAATCAGGAGTTTGCCTCTCACCTCTTTTTGTGAGAGTTTGGCGCTCATACGGAGCAAATGCCTCCTTAGCCTCCTTAGAAATGATACATAGAATCCCATTAGCCACCCTTTTTTTGACAAAAATCCTAGTTACATATCCACCTCCAACTATCACAAACCTTTTCTTTTTCCTCTTTGGCCATTTCCATACGTCGAACTCCGACTTTCCATACTTCAATTTGCATTTTGTGCCTCCTGATTTCTTCCTCTTAGGCCATTTCCATAACTCAAACTCCAAACGACTAAAATTATCTCCATGAATCAGTATAACAGAAGCCATCACCGTATAATTTATTTTTGACGTTACCACTAAAGAAACACCACTTAAATCATTTTCCACACCATCATTACCAGTCTAATTAGAACTAATACCACGTTCCTTATCACACAATTCAATTCGATCCCGATCACAGTTTTCGACCAAACAAACGCCTTTTATCTCTTCCTTCACTGTCAGTTCATCACTTTGATCCCAGTCACTCAAATCATCTTTTACACTGACCTCGATCAACTCATTAAAAGTAGCATTCGGTTTTTGAATATCCATTAAAACATTAGAGCCAAAATATCAGAATTCGATGATGACAATACACCAAACAAACACTCCGTTTTCGGTTTCGGAACTTCTTTAAAAATCTTTACCATCAAACCTTCCAATTTAACCGAAAGACATGAATTTAAGCTTGAATCAACAACATCATCAAATAATCTATTTTTTAACCCAGTTAATTCTTTACTTTTTTAATCTCATCATCATCATCAACCTTACTCGAATCTTTAAACTCAATTTCTTGAACTTTATCACATTAGTTAGAAACTTCATCAAGAACCATATTACCAATGTTGTTTTCGACCATATCACTTGCTTCTTTAACATCTTGTTTGAAAATTTTCTTTACCGGCATTTCATCAAACATCTTATGTGCACCCATGTGATAACAAAATATACATATTCTTACCAACCAATGTTATTGAATAAATTGTACACTATGTGAAACCTTCAACCCCTTTTGACCCGTTTCCTTTAGCTAACTTTTTTTTATTGTACTCGTTTGACCCGTCAAAGATGAAATATATCCTACATTCACTCATTCATCCTGTAATGGGTCTTAATTTCCATGGCTATAAAACTATATGAGAATGCATTTTAAGATGAAATATATCCTACAAAGAAGACCATGGAAGTCTGTTAATCTAACAGACTGGATAAGAATCTAAGAAAAGAAAATGGTGTCACCGGAGTGACTGGAGAAGAGGAAGCCGTAGAAGATGAAGTCATGGGGAAAGTGATATTTACTCACTTTAAACACTATAATGTTATATTTATCCAACAAAATATAATAACGAGGCAATTCTATATATCCATTTTAAACATCAAATGAGGGTAAATTGGTCTTTTTAACAGTCAAATCTTTCATGTGCAAGTCAAATGAGGGTAAATTAGTCTTTTTAATTCCTTTTTTTAATCCCATTTCATCAGCATCTACCTACATTCTTTTTCTCTCCACTCGTTCTCTTTATTTTCATCCACCAACCATAACCATTATCATTATCATTCACCACCATCTCTTTGAAATTCTATATCTATCATTGTAGATCAAACTTCATCATCATTTCTACAAATGAAAAATCTATTCATATCACCAAAACACTTTCTCTGTCTCTTGCCACAAAACCTATATTCTTGTTTGCCACTCTATCTAACCATCACCGCCCTTTTCACATCACCACATCCCCTACTGTCAGCGCCAGCATTGGCGAAGCTACATAGGGGCCGGGAGGGGGGCCCGACCCTCCGAAATTTTTTTTGCGATGTAGGGGTATATAGTTTTCGTGTAGAAAAATTTCGGTATATTCGGTTTCGACCCCCCAAAATTTCAGTATTACCCAAAAAATAGCTTTAGGAAAAAAAAAATTTAGATACCGACCCCCACCGAAAAATTTCTAGCTTCGCCACTGCCAGTCACCACCCCACCCACCTCTGCCATCCATCATTGCACCCCGTTTCAGTTATATACTCACCACCAAAGACCCAAGAGAGTCGTCCCTCCCTTCTGCTGCCGCCTATTCTTACTGCTGTCATCCCTCATTTTCTTAGGAACCACCTTAAAATACCCTAGGAATTGAACCACCTTGGCGTCCTTGGTACAATAGCCTATGTCGGAGATTAATGGCTGCAAAACTAGTGAAGAAGATGAGGAAATCTGGTAAAGTCAAAGTTCTTTTATAGAAAGTACTGTTAGTACAAAAACCTTTTCAATAGAACCGTTTATTCTGGAATAGAAATTTAAAAAAAGAATTATAAATGTAGTAATTTTTGCATGGAAGTCAATTTCTATATTAGACCAGCAGGTTAAAGTCTTTTATTCCTTGTCTTGTTCAGGCATATTGCCTGCAGTTAATTTGTTGCTGTAACGAATGTAACAAAGTAAATTGTTATATCATCTAAAATTATCATTAATTTTCAAAAGATATTTGATAAAATTTTGTTATAATTATTGTGTTATACATATAGCACTGGAGAAGACATAGCCTAACCCGAACCCACTGAAACCTGTTGTTGTGTTAGAAAAAGATGATTTTTTTAGTATTGTTGTTGTGTTGTGAAGAAGATGGTGAGCAATGAAAATGGTTGTGGAATTTTTAATGTGGTGGTAAATGGTGAATGGTGATGTAGATTTGGGTGTTTTGGGTTCTTTAAAAAAGGGGGTGGCTGGAGACCAATGATGGTGATGGGTTTTTAGTGGTAAGTTGAGTGGTTTGTTAGACTTAAGGTGCGTTTCTTTTTTTCTATTAGTGAAAGAAATGTGGGAACCATCTATTTAATATTATTACTTTTCTTATTTGGGCACACAAATTTTACTAAATCCTCTATATGTACAGAGTGTGAAAATAAAGCTCCTCCCTATTAAGAGGCATTAACAGAGCTGAGACCCATTGAACTCTTAGCTAAGGGAAAAAAAAGAAACACCTGATCACTTAAATGTGGCGGTTGACTTTCTTGGTTGGGGAAATGGGGTATATTATTAAATTCATTAAAGTGTATATTTTTATTTTAAATTTATAGGTGGTCAATTGGAAAAGACAATCTTACCCTCATATACAACTCTAATTACTATTGTATGATATATATGAGTTAAAGGTGGTGATGGGGTTTACTTACGTACACGTAACAAAACTATATAATTGTTTTAAAGAAATGTTGTAGTTGATACTATAACTTGTTTCAGAGGTCATGTTAAGATGATGATTTGCTTGAACAATAAAAAAGATGTCAAACAAGATCAAGTTGGCCGCTCTTAATTAGTGGTTTAATGAACTTACATAGATACATAGACACCGATATGAGCATGTAAACCTTCACAAATTAATAAAAATATTCAGTTTAGATAATAAGAATTACCCATGCCATCGTCTTCACTCATAAGAGAATGCTTCAAATGGGAATTGTAACGATCAAGAAATCTACACAAAACAGATTGCTAAAAATGTGGGTTGAGGTCTTCAATGGACTTGAAATAAACAAAAGTTGAATACAAAGTTTGATAATATCAATTGTGTAGTTGCATGTTAAAATTCAGTTAAGAACTGGCCTAGCTATAATCGTTCTTGAGTGAGCAGCCTATCCTAGTTAGCAATTTTTTGGATGTACATGAAATAGATATTTTTCCATTAGGTTTTAATATCTTTAACCTAACGTTTTCACTTCGCATTTTTTTGCCTCTATGAAATGCTTTGACCGTATGGCAAGTTGACGTGTAAGATATATTAGATGATAGACGTCCCAAGCCCGTTTGTGAGTTTATGGTCCATTAGGGGTTCCATTATGTCTCTTGCATTCTCTATGTATTGTGCTGGAATAATATATCATACGCACGGGTTTTTTACAATCTAACATGCTATCATGAGCATGTATGATCTTGAGACCTACTTGGTCATTAAGCCACCACTTTTGTACCATCCAATCACAACTAGTTATCTCTTAAAAGCATCTCCTAAACCCTAATATCCAGTCTCCAGTTTTTTTTTTTTTTTTTTCGACGTGTTTTTTTTTATTTTCATTATTCACATCACGTATCTCTTTACTTCATAGTATATAACACCCTAATATCATATATCCTTCATCGTATATACTAAAGGTTCATTATAACACACCATATCTAATACATACTACAGGTCCATCTCCTTTGCATACACTCTTATCAACATGGTTACAAATGTTTTCAAGTTATGCATGATGAAGACTTTGAAGATTTGTCCGTGCTTCTGCTTGCTACAAGAAGATTTGTTTTAATGTTGAAGAAATAAATTAAAGTTGTTTTATTGTTTGTTTATTAGTAGATTGTTCGTACGGCTTTGTTACAAGTCTACTAAAGTTGACTGTTGATACCAGTCCCAAAAACCGACTGTTGGTACGTGTTTTTTACCAGTTGACTTAGCCGACCGTTGTTACGAGTCGACTAAAGTTATGCTTTTATTATGTTAACGTTTTGTTCTGTTTTCTTTTCTAGTTTACTACTCCAGTTTCACGATTTCACCGGTCAAACTACGGGGAAGTATTAGATGATAGATGGCCCAAGCCCGTTTTTGAGTTTAGGGTCCAGTAGGGGTTCCATTATGTCTGATGCATTCTCTATATATTGTGTTGGAATAATACATCATACTCACACAGTGGCGGAGCTAGGACAAAATGTAAGGTGGTTCCTAGACTATAAATGAGAAGAAAAAACCGAGTCGGGTCGGGTCGACCCAAATGTCCTTTAGTTCAGTTAATCAAGGGAAATTACTCAACAACTTGCATTATGTATTAAGACAAAGTTACTAGTTAAATTGGGCTCGGTCAAAACTATTGTACTCGTATTAACTTCAAGGCTAATAGAGATGGCTATGTTAGTTTCAGTTTATTTTATTCACTTTAATTTATCACAATATCACAATGTTTATCTTTAAAAAAAAACAATATCACAATGTTTATACAACAATGCACTTCCAATTTGTCACTCCAAATCCATAGTAATCGTAAATAAAATGTTATATTAAATTCATCTTTGTTGACTTATACCTTTCGATATTAAATTTTCATCTTGTGACTCGCTTGCAAAGTAAATAAAATTAAAAAATTATATATATAAATATGAAATGTCACTTAATAAGTAAAGACTTGCTCAAAACGAATTAAATTGACTTTTAATGCTTTGTAGTTTTCTCTCTTTTCACGAGGTAGAATTGCTATCAATACTCAAAAGCATATTAAAAATTAGAAATAAAACTAAAAACAAATCATTAAGGATATAACTATTAAATAAATGCTTTATTCTTCTCTCTTCAAACCAAGTCAGCCACAACCAAAATTATCTCCAGCTTCACTTCACTTCCGGCAACATCTCCGGCTAATTGGCTAAAGGCCTTTCTTTGTTATTATTCCGTTATTTTAATAGTTTGGGAAACACATTTTAGTGTTTGCACTAAGTAATATATGGTGGACTTTATATGGTGGACTTTATTAATACATGTTCACAATTTCTTTCTCTGCATTGATCATGAAATCTAACGTTGTTGGTTTTGAGATGTTTGCAGGTATATTGTTCGATTGTTGAGAGATTTGGAGGAGGAAAGACTTGCATAACATAAAGGGTTTACCCAACATTTTCCATTAGAGACGATGCCTATGTGTTTGCCCTTAACAAAGGAACGGAAAGTGGTTTGATCTCTAAGTTGGTGCTGGATTGAGAAGAAAGCTCGCATGAACATAGAAGAAACTATAAGCTTTACAGATGACTAATCTAAAGAAGAAGATGATGCAAATGATTATTTGTATGGAAGGATGCATTTATTCATTATAATGGAAGCAATTTAATTAGTCTGTTTACATGATTTGAGTACTTAACATTATGTAAAGACTCCATTTTTGTGGAGCTTCAGAATAAATAAAATAAGTTTCATGTTCCTTTAATTAAAAGTCCAATTATATAATTTATACTTTTTCAATAAAGGTAATCTGATTTTCATTCAAATTTAATCAATATATATGAATAGTCAATTGGGCACTTATTATTATATTATTACAAGATAATATGATTACAAATAGTAATCTAAATCCTATGAAAATAAAACTACATTTCATTTCTGATATCAACCAATTAAGTACATAAATTAGAAATTTTAAACAGATATCACATGAGGTGAGGCTTAAATTTCCATTCGATTTTGGTAAAATATATATTTATTGCCATTCGATTTCTGCAAATGTGGTTGCTTAAATTACAGCATTTTATAAAAGGAAATTGTAAGATCTTTTGTTTATTCATTCGCTTGAATATTGTGGTCCCTAAGTTAATTTTTTGAAATTGATTTTATGATAATAAAGTGGCAGACAATTACATTTAGAGGAGAAACTGAAGCATGGAAGAGCAAGAAGAGAGTTTAAAGACGGTCAATAAGTGGGTGCAACTAAAAAATTGCATTGAAATATAGTATAATGCGACTACTCTAGGTGGGAGCAGTCATCGCAAATTTGTGTTCACTCAGCAGGCTCATCAACATAAGCGATATCGCATAAAATATTGGTGCTAAAAATCATGAAGCTGGGTAGGATTATCAAACATTTAGAGTAAAACAATATTTATAAAATAATAGTTGAGAATATGAGGTACAAATTTACAATAATTTGAGGGTTGTAGTATGTTATGTTTGAAAAGAATAACGTCATCGGTGCATAATTGGCAAATTATCAATTAACAAGCATTATTGTTGTGATATTTTTTATTTAGTTTGATTGATGCTCCCTCTATGCTTTCTCAAGATTGCATAATAATTATGAGGTAATCCATACATGCTATCACTTTGTTCTAAAACTATCATGCTAGCATAATGAGTACATATATTATACCTATAACCAAGATATAACATATGAAGCTCGCCCGTCTATCAAACGGGTCATGAAGCTATTATTAATACTAGACGAGTACCCGTGCATAGCAACGAGATTTTATAGCGACAAATAGTTTATTGATAAAAAAAAAAAAAAGTCTATAGGTTATAAACGAAAAATAAAAAAAGTTTAAAGATTTGGGAATTAAACATAATGTTTTGAAACTCGGTTCGACCAGGGTGGTTCAACCGGTTGAACCATTCCGTTCGAAAAATGGGTCGATTTAAACCGGGTCAACTTGCTAGGTTGAGACGAAAACGGGTCAAATTAAACTGGGTTAACCCGCCGGGTTTGAAGCGTCCCGGGTCAACCCGGTTTGTGTTTTAATTGGTTGTATTTAATTTGGTAGATATGTTTTAATTGGTTGTACAATGTGAATAAATCATTGTACTTTTAAGTAATGGATAATATTTTGAAACCCGGTTCGACCCGGGTGGTTCAACCGGTTGAACCGTTCCGGTCGAAAAATGAGTCGATTTAAACCGGGTCAACTTGCTAGATTGGGTCAAAAACGGGTCAAATTAAACTGGGTCAACCCGCCGGGTTTGAAGCGTCCCGGGTCAACCCGGTTTGTGTTTTAATTGGTTGTATTTAATTTGGTAGATATGTTTTTAATTGGTTGTACAATGTGAATAAATCATTGTACTTTTTTAAGTATTGGATAATGTTTTGAAACCCGGTTCAACCCGGTTGGTTCAACCGGTTGAACCGTTCCGGTCGAAAAATGGGTCGAGTTAAACCGGGTCAACTTGCTAGGTTGAGTCGAAAACGGGTCAAATTAAACTGGGTCAACCCGCCGGGTTTGAAGCGTCCCAGGTCAACCCGATTTGTGTTTGATTGGTTGTATTTAATTTGGTAGATATGCTTTAATTTGGTTGTACAATGTGAAATAAATAATTGTACTTCTAAGTATTAGGGTGTTTTAATAAGATTATTAATTACATTTCACTTTCTCTCTCATTTGACCATTGTTGAAAACTCAACATTTCACTTTTGACCATTTTTCCATTATAGATAGTATAGATTAACAGAAATTATGCCTCTTGATTTAACAAATGAACTTGATATGTTATTATTTCAAAAACAAGTTAGCAACATAAAATGTAACGACTTTACTTAAATCAGTCAAATATGAATTTCAAACCATTATAAAACACACAAATTTCCATGATCAAGAATTTATACACATTATGCAAATTTGATTTTCTACACTTCAACAAAACGATTTTCTTCGTATGTCTTGAATAATATTTAATACCAAACAATACTAATATTTTAATTTTAATAACAAAATTCTAAGAAACAAAAGCACCTTTAAATCATAATATAAACCAATTTAGATATATAAATTAAAAATGTCTATCAAGATATTACATGAGACTCGCCCGGCCATCGGCCGGGTCATGAAGCTAGTGTATATATATATATATATATATATCCTGCTCACATGACAGGCATACACATATACCAAAATGGCCAAGTGATCACATATCATATCATATCAAAATGGGGACGCTGTGGATCAACCACACCTCCACAGAAAGTGTCATGCCATTGGTGCCTCAATGACATGGCCATGGTACCTCCATAACTAGTTAGTAAACTTGGGCATAAGAACAAAATGAAACACATCATATCATATCATCATATCATATCAAACGAATCATATCAAGGTATCATGTTGAACGAATCATATCAAAGGATCATATCAAATGAATTATCACACATATTCAAGCCCCTTTACTCACGTAAATTAATATGTATGCCCATGTTAATTATATAGTTTATTCCTAGATTTTTAGATCATATTTTCAACGTCATAATAAGATCTTAACCTTTATGTGACCCATGATATTCATGCATGCAATATACCAAGTTTTAAATCAAGTTTGACACCACAAAACATACATATGAAAGCTAAGTATAACCTGTTGATTTTCTACACTATGCATGCACTCACACGTCCAACATAACCCAAGACTTACTAGTCACAATCCGATTCGAATCAAAGTCACACACACATGCGAGACGATTTCATTGATTACAATTGCTTAAATAGACACGATGGGATAATCCCAGATAGACGCGAACACTTATTCTAAAATGACTCAAACACTTATTCTAACAAAAGATAAAACACATGATAGTTATCCTTGTAGGCGTATCATTAATGTACAACTAGTTAAAGCAGAATTTATAAACAATACAACAGTTTAATGCACAAATTAGAGTGTGCAAATCATTTCCCTTTCACTATAAGTTTTCATTTGATATATTTACTTTAGTTGGATCATGAATGAATTAATGTAATACGTCGATACGAAACGATGTCCCTGTGATATGATATGTTTACTTTAGTTGTATCCAGTACGTTAATCATGTGTACGATAATGTCCACAACCATGATTCTGTTTATAATGGATCAATTTCTAATTATGTTGATTCTGTCTACAAACTGGAGCAAGAACTACCTGAAAGTGTATCGAATAGAAAGTTACTGGACACAAAGGTTGGTAAAATGGAAGAAAAAAAAATAGCCCCTTGGATGGCTTGCCAATCGGGGGACGTAAATTTAGAAAGTTGATCCATGATCTGAAGAATTATGTTCTTGACTTCAGCATCATGTTCGTTACAACAACAGCGTACTGCAGAGCAAAACAGTGAGACTCCTTGCAAATTTTTTTATCAGGATAGTCAAGACAAAGTGTATGAATAAACCCCTACCCAATGACATGGCAATTCATAACGAGAATGAATTTGTGTCATAATCTGAAGCTAAAAGACAGTACCCCCTTGGTTGGAGCTTATCGGTTAGAACCTTGACAATCATTGAAATGGCGCTACGTGGCATCAAAAAAAGGTCTCACTATAACTTCACAAGCCCAAAGAAAATAGGTTCAACTACCTAAAAAGATACGTTGAGGAGTACCTACTATACTGTTGCATACTCATATTCCGTTGTTTGCATTGACAACTGGTTGTAGCTATTCGAATCCTTTCATCTCAGAAACTCAAATCAAACATACTCGCACAAAGTCATATAATCAACCACTATGTAAGCTCTTGCAATTGGGTACGGTGACAGAATATTAGAGTGAGTTTGAGATATTTATAAATCGAGTAACGGGGATCTCTGAAAACTTTACTTAAATCGATGTATATCTCTGGATTTAAACCAGCTTTACAATGTGAACTCTTAAAGTCAAACCCTATAACTTTAGGCGAAGCTTTTTCATTAGCTCGCTTAATGTAAGCACGTTTTGTAGACCAATGGCCGGCTACTACCAGCGCTACACTCAGTGGATATCAAAAGAAGAACAACAATATTTTATTTGGCAAAGCTTGACGATTTCATTGATTACAATCGCTTAAATAGACACGATGGATAATCCCAGATAGACGCGAACACTTATCCAAAAATGACTCAAACACTTATCCTAAAAAAAGATAAAACACATGATAGTTATCCTTGTAACCGTATCATTATTGTTCGATGTGGCACTTTTAATCCTCAAAGGGGAATTGTCATCGTCAAAATTTTGTTCAAAAATTTTACACATCAAATAATTTCGTAGTACATCATATTTAAAAGATTTTGAAACAATGAGTCCAATGTACTTCTATTGGTTTATTTTTGAGCTCACATGACTTTATTCCTTTTTCCGGTATCTAAAACTATCTATTTTATTGCTTCTTTTTCCAGCCACAATTTAAATTCAAAAACTTGCTTTAACCAATGCATCTTTATTGGAAACACGAAAAGTTCTTATCACGATTTTAATTTTGGAGTTTTGATATTTAGACCTACAATATATACCTAATAATAAACCTAACCAATAATAGAATGACACTTGTCTTTATTTGAAAAGTTTAATAAATCATTAATATCATTCCTAATATACCCTTTAAAGGTAAATTCCTAATTTTAAGGAACTAGTTTTCTCTCCATTTGTCAACTTATTTCTCTATACCTGTGATGCATCGTTGTTCATTTTGGCCCACAAACAATTAAGTATCGTTGATACTTGATACTACAATCTAATTGTTACTTGTAATACACAAAAGCATAGACAAAAATATAAATTTGGTGGCAGAGATTCTTCACGTAAATGAAGATGAAGAGGTTGTTATGGTTGAGCAAAATATTGGGAGGGGATTAGAGAAAGGAAAAACAATTAACTAAGGGTATATGAGGAATAACACATTAATTTGACTTGGTACGTTCGGTAGAGAGAATTTTAGAGAAATGATGTGAGTAAAAGGATATGAATTTAGAGAATTGAAATTAGTCGATAAATTTGATAAATCCTACTGTTTGATAACACTAAAGAAGCTGATATGAGAAATTAGCTATTTTAATATATACTAAAAATTTGTTGACTAATAAATGAATAATAAAGTTATGAAAAAGCAATCTTAATCATTTACGTTTGAGATAGTCACTTTAAACAAAAATATCGTTAACGAAACTTTATCTAGACTAAAAGGATCCAAGGGCACATATGGTAGAGATAATTACAGAGATATGACATGAGTAAAAGAATATAAATTTAGAGAATTGAAATTAGTTGAGAAATTTGTTAAATTCTTATGTTTAATAACATTCAAAATTGTTATGAGAAATTAGCTATTTTAATATATACTAAAATTTCTTGACTAATAAATGAATAATAAAGTTATTAAAAAGCAATCTTAATCATTCACGTTTGAGATAGTCACTTTAAACAAAAATATCATTAACAAAACTTTATATATATTAAAAGGATCTAAGGGCACGTTTGGTAGAGATAATTTTAGAGAAATGACATAAGTAAAAGAATATAAATTTAGAGAATTAAATTAGTTGAAAATTTTGATAACATTAAAGAAATTGATATGAGAAATTAGCTATTTTAATATATACTAAAATTTTCTTGACTAATAAATGAATAATAAAGTTATGCATAAGCAATCTTAATCATGATAGTCAGTTTAAGCAATAATATCATTAACGAAACTTTATCTAGACTTAAAGGATCTAAGGGCACGTTTGGTAGAGAGAATTTCACAGAAATGACACGAGTAAAAGAATATAAATCTAGAGAATTGAAATTAGTTGAGAAATTTGATAAATTCTTTTGTTTGATAACATTAAAGAAATTGATATGAGAAATTAGCTAGTTTAATATATGCCAAAATTTTCTTGACAAATAAATGAATAATAAAGTTATGCAAAAAGCAATCATAATCATTCACGTTTGTGATAGTCACTTTAAACAATAATATCTTTGTTCAAAAAAAAAAAAAAAAAAAAAAAAACTAACGAAACTTTATCTAGACTAAAGGATCGCCTTTTCCCTTTTATTGAATAAGTTCAATAAATCTTGAATTTTTTTTTTTTTTTTTTTTTTTTTTTTTTTTTTTTTCTTAAGGATATTTGGTTGTCCAGTACCAACCCATGAAATGGATATATCATATATGAAGTGTATTTGTTCTCCATCTTGTGTTTCTTTGTATAAGGAACACATGCAGTTGCATCATGCATGTCTGGGCTTTTGTATTTTGTTACATTTACATAAGGGAGATGATTTGTGTACCATTTTTTGGCTATACACCACTAAATCAAACCAGTAATGCACACAGTACAACACCGTTATGCATAATTTTGTAGTGGATGATAAATAAAAATGGTGTACAAATCACATCCCTTTACATAAGTGTATATTTGCTTCTTTTCTTTTCGATCATGAAACTGGTATCAAGCAACAGGAATTTTTCTATGTAGACTGATCATCATATAAAGATCCTATGGTAAGCCGTTAGTATTTTGTGTCATATAGTGTATTCGATTACCGTATGTATTTGAAAGGGTCGGCATGCTCCATATTTTTGCACTTCTTTTAGACTTTTTTTGGCACAATGTATTATTAACGCTTTTTGAAATTTACTTTAGAAAAGATTTAAAATTTTATGCTCCAATTAGAAGAAAGCACTCATATACCATCTTGTCAATCAAGTTGTCATATGTGGGTAGGTATGGGGAGGTCGTCGACTCGTCGTTGATTAGCAAAAAGGAACATGCCCATGTTATTCACGGGTAAGTTTGGTGAGGTCATCGTTGATAAAAGTGAACAAAAAAAGGTAAAATCATGTCAGTGTAAATTTCTTGGGTGTTAACTGTTATGTAAACTTGTAAAGTTTATTCTTTAAAGAAAGATTGATTAGCAAAGGTGCACCAGAGAAAGAAACAGAGGATTTGTATATTGAATAATGCAAAGGTTGATCTTATGTGATCCACCACAAAAAACATGTCTAAAAAATCTTCAAATTATTCTTTTCTCATGCATGCGTAACGAGACCTGTCACCCATCCTTTTCTTTTTCACTATTGCAAAACACATTAGTTTACAGATTTATGAGAAAAGGGTAGCTCAATTATAAATAAAGACATACGAACCATCAGTTATAGAAAAAAACATGCAAAAGCAAGTAATGGCTTCTTCAAACTTCTTACTTTTATCTCTAGCTCTACTACTCATTGCCCTCTCATTTGTACCAAGCTTTACTTCTGCTTCTTTGGAGGAAGCAAATACTCTTCTAAAATGGAAAGCAACCCTTAAAATCCCAAACAACTCCCAAATCGTATCTTCTTGGACACCCCTTCCAACGAATACTAGTGCACCCGCTTCGTGTCCTTCTTGGTTTGGAATTACTTGCAACTTTGATGGGAACATTAACATGTTGAACCTCTCGACGTCTGAGTTAAAAGGTACGCTTCACCAGTTCCCGTTCTCTATTCTAGGCAATCTTACCTATTTTAATCTTAGTGTAAACAGCTTCTTTGGTCCCATCCCACCAGAAATCGGACTCCTGTCCAAACTTGTCCATCTTGATTTTTCAACCAATCAGTTCTCTGGTGTAATTCCACCTACCATTGGGAAACTAAGCCAGTTAACCATCTTGAAACTTTTCAGAAACAATTTAACTGGTTCAATCCCACAAGAATTAGGGAACTTAAACTCTCTCACTGAATTAGCTTTGAGTTATAATCAACTCAATGGTTCAATTCTTTCATCGTTGGATGATTTGAAGTCTCTGAATCTCCTTAATTTGGGGCAAAATCAACTATCTGGGCCCATTCCAATTGAATTGGGGAATATGAAGTCTCTAACTGATTTACAATTGAGCCATAATCAACTCAATGGTTCAATTCCTTCATCGTTGGGTGACTTGACGTCTTTGAATATCCTTTATTTGTGGGGAAATCAACTCTCTGGACCCATTCCAATTGAATTAGGGAATATGAAGTCTCTAACTGATTTAGGTTTGAGCGAAAATCAACTCAGTGGTTCAATTCCTTCATCGTTGGGTGATTTGAAGTCTTTGAGTACCCTTTATCTGCACACAAATCAACTCTCTGGACCCATTCCAATTGAATTAGGGAATATGAAGTCTCTAACTGATTTACAATTGAGTTATAATCAACTCAATGGCTCAATTCCTTCATCGTTAAAGAACCTGAGAAGCCTTCAGATTCTTCATCTTCGTGTGAACAAGTTATCCGGTCCTATACCACAAGGAATCGGAGGTCTACAATTGATTAAGCTAGCGCTGGGCACAAATCAGTTGTCTGGCCAATTGCCTGATGATTTGTGCCAAGGGGGAAAGCTTCAAAATATATCTGTACATCATAATCAACTCTCTGGTACTATACCAAGAGGGCTAAGGAATTGCTCCACCTTAATAAGAGTAAGCTTTCAATATAATAAATTTCGTGGAGATATAACAAATAGTTTTGGTGTCTACCCAAGCTTATATTCCTTTGATGTGAGTCATAACAAATTTCATGGGCAACTATCTCATAACTGGGGTAAATGCAAAAAATTGACTAGATTAAAGATGGGATATAACAACATCAGCGGTAGCATACCAAAAGAATTTGGGAATTCAATTCAAGTTCTTGATCTTTCTTCTAATCATTTGGTTGGTCAAATTCCAAAGGAGTTTGGGGAGATGAAAAGTTTGTTAAATTTAAACTTGAGTGATAACAACCTTTCAGGTGCTATACCTCAAGAGCTTGGATCACTGCATGGGCTCCTTACTCTTGACCTATCCAAAAATAGGTTAAACGGGTCATTACAAAGATATATTGGTGATTGGGTACAAATCAATCACATAAATCTTAGTAATAACAAGCTCAGCGGAAAGATCCCATCGGAGATTGGTAAATTAAGTCAGCTCAATGTTCTCGATTTATCTTGGAATTCACTCACAAAAGCGATACCAAACGAACTTGGAAATTTAGAAAGTCTGGTAATGATGAATCTTTCTCACAATAAGCTATCTGGTTCTATTCCTAATGGTTTCAGTAACTTGCCAAGAGGGATTGATATCGACTTGTCTTACAATGAGCTCACAGGTCCAGTTCCCCCTTATGCTGTCTTTCTAAATGTGTCTGGAGAAGCATTACAAGGAAATCGTCATCTGTGTGGAAATGTTACAGGTTTGAAACTTTGTGGAAGTCAAAAGATAATGAAGAAAAATAATCATTTTCATCATAAGCTCATCCTTGTAACTGCCGTCCCACTTTTTGCGGCTCTTTTACTTGGTTTATTCACGTGTGGCCTCATTGCTCATCGACGTAGAAAGAGAACTTCTCCACAAAAACCATCAGGCGAAGAAGGTGGCAAATTTTTCTCAATAACAGGTTTTGATGGACAGGCGATGTATGATGAAATCATCAAGGCAACAAATGATTTTGATGATGCATATTCTATTGGGATGGGAGGATACGGTACTGTGTATAAAGTTGAGTTACAACCCAACAATTTAGTAGCTGTCAAGAAACTTCATTCATCTTCCGAGAATGACGATCAAGGCTTCCTAAATGAGGTACGAGCATTAACAAACATAAGGCACAGAAACATAGTTAAACTCTATGGATATTGCTTCCATGCTCGTCACTCATTTTTGATTTACGAATATCTTGAGAAGGGAAGTCTAAAATCGCTCTTGAGTAGCGATATCACAGCTAAAGAAATGGATTGGCTGAAAAGGGTAAGAATTGTTAGGGCTGTAGCGAATGGTTTGGCTTATATGCATCATGATTGTACTCCACCTATAATTCATAGAGACATTTCTGGAGCTAATATCCTTCTCGATTCTGATTATGAGGCACATATCTCAGATTTTGGAACAGCGAAGCTTCTAAAGCTTGATTCATCCAATTGGACTGCGGTTGTAGGCACCTATGGCTATATTGCGCCAGGTAACTGCCATTTATTTTAAAGTTATCTATATGTACTTCTTCTCAAGTTTCAGATTTATCTATGTTACATATATTCTCATGTTTCCTTCCATGTAGAGCTTGCTTATACGATGGTGGCGACAGAGAAATGCGATGTGTATAGTTTTGGAGTTGTTGCACTAGAAGTGATTATGGGAAAGCATCCTGGAGAACTTATATCATGTCTACCAACAATGTCGACTGATGATCTATTGCTGGCCAATGTTGGAGATAGACGGATTCCGCCACCATCACCTCTAGTTGAGAAAGTAGCTCATATAATTTTGAATGTCACACGGGCATGTTTGAACGACAACCCACAGGAAAGGCCAACAATGCGTCAAGTCACAGATGTATTGTCAGTGGATGATCGACTTTTAATGAACATGCATGTAGAGTTAGGATCAAATGAGAAGAAAATTTTCAATGAGAAGGGTGAGAAGAAACCACAACCATACATTTCAGATGCACCTACAAATAGAGATGCATCTCCCCTTGAAATTATCCATCTTATTTGAAATGTATGTCTGAAAATCCTTCTTTTTCTTCTCATAATCTGTGTACGTTGTCTAATTAAAGTATAAGAATTTTTTTTCCATGTCCTGATCAATTATGTTGTAGATTGTTATCAAATAAGAAAATAATTTAGATCAATGAAGATAGCTACCTTTCTATTAGTCCAGTTTTTCAATTAAAAAAATTACCAATGGGCACAAGTTTATCAACTGTTATCACCTTCTCTTGACAGAGTAATATTGTAAAGGAATTAAATGATATACATTGGGACATTTGTATGACAGAATTTATTTTTGCTAATATCAAAAGAAAATCAAACAAAAGAAAATTCCCTTTAGAGTGATACTAATCCAAACAGCCTCTAAATTAACAAAGCAAGCTGATAACGTATATCTAATAAGCAGTTATCCCAGTTCCAAAACAAGCTGATAATATAGATTATAGAATGCCCGAAAGTTACCAACTTAGCGATCATCAGATAGTCCTTAAGGGTTGTTTAAACCCGTATTCTGTTTCACCTGTTTTATATTAATCCGTAACACTTCATCAACAATCTGACATAAAAGTTTGCCTTATTTATTTTGCATTTTACCAAAATATTTGTGGGGGCTAATCTAACAGAAGATGTGATTTGAAATGAAACTCAGTTCGAAATAAACAAACATTTCGTAGCGATTTTAAGATAACACTGTATATGAATAAGAGCTACTTCCTTTTACAAAGAACCTCTCTAGAGTCCTCACATGTTTCCATCTTGCTTCGGGTCTTAAAGTCAGTTTCTAGAAAATTTACACAAAGATTTCTACTTTTATAGACAACCCAAACCTCTTGTATTTGCTGCTGCAGTGTGTATTTACAACTATACCAAGGAAATACATTCCTAATACAATGCAACACTTTTTCTGTAAATCTCATTCAGCAATTTTCCTGCAAACCCGACAGGTTGGGACGAACATGGTCAAAGTAAAGAAAAAAAATAACACAAAAAAGTCAACGTGACCGTGACAATAACTTCAAAAAGTCTCCATAATCGCTCATACTACCAATCGAAAATCTCTTCATCTTTCCCAAATATGCAAAAGTCTTCTAGGCCTCAACGGGCATGAACTTGAGGTTATCCAAAACGAATGTACATCTATCCGAAGACCCGAAAACCCACTCTCCACATCAAGTTGAGATTCATAGCTTGGATAGGTGGAATGCGATAGACCCAGGTCTGGGACAGGGCCGTGGCCTGAGTTTGTACTGGCCCGTGGATCAAAGTCCATGGAAGTTAAATCCTCTTGGCTACATGTACTTGAGCCCAAGTCTCATGTTTCTTCACACTCGTTGCAGACCAACTTAAAGGCCTGAACCACCTCACCCATGAAGGGTTGGTGTGATACTTTGGGCTGCACAGACATTGTTGCTACTGCTGCTACTTTAGCAATACTGTCGAATGGAGCTTCAGGGGAGAGTGATGGATCAATAAGCATGTTTAGACCTTCTGGTGTTGGGAGGAGGGGACGGGCCCAGGCGACAAGGTTTTCTTGGCCAGATGGCAATGACATGTCAACGGGTTTTCTTCCTCTTAGGAGCTCAAGGAGTACCACTCCATGGCTATATACGTCACTCTTTACAAGAAGATGGCCTGTCATTGCATACTCGGGAGCCACATACCTGAAATCAAATGAAAAGAAGTTTAAGAAAATTTGGACACCGCGGGTTCCCTAACGGGCCAAGACATATAATCTGACTTTTGTGCTGAGAAAAAGCTCATTTGACTTTAAACTTGACCTATAATGTACTCATTTTACAGAGAAAAAAAACGTACCTGAAAGTGCCCATGACACATGTCGAAATATGCTGGTTTTCTTCATCTAAAGCGGATCGAGAATGTTGCTAGACTTTGTCTCTATGTAAGCTAACCCTCTAGCGGCACCTAAATCTATTTTCAAGTGGTGTAACTTCTTATCAATCCCTAATCAACCAAAATTTCACTCCAACTATAAACCATCTTTACTAAAAAAGATTAAAGTCAAAATATTTGACTTTTGAAAGTCAAACATTTCAATCCCTAAGCAACCGAATTGTAACATTTAAGTACTTTGACAGCAACTTTATTCCCACAATAAATTTGAGTACAGTTATGATTAATGATTAAATTTACCGTGTGGTGGTAAAATTGAAAGATTGTTTTGGCGGTGATTGTGATGGTTACGAGTAGGCAGATGAGATCGAAGATTTTATATTATGATGAAACTAACCCTCTGTTTTTATATCCTGTCATTTACTTACTATGTTTTATTCAACCATAATTACAAAATTGTACTCTACTCTTTATGTTCTAAGGGGCAGTTTGGTTGATGGTTTTTTCGCTGTTGGACTTGAATGATGGTAAAATTAGAGTACGTTTGGTTTGTAGGTGGGATTGGAATTGAATATGGATTTGGGAAAGGTTTGAAAAAAATAAGAAGAGATAAATTAATATTTATTTAAAGTATGTATTTGTTTATATATAAATTAAGCTATTATAAATTAGTTTATAAACAAATATGTGGTTGAAATTGTTTTAAAAATTACAATGTAAATTTAGATTTGTTGGTTTCACCAAAAGTCACCAAGTGGGGCAAAAATGGATCTATGATTGAAAGTGGTGTGCCAAGCGAATCAAAAAGGAACCAAACAACTAATTTTATTATTCTTTCAATCCATACCATCTAATACCCCTAAACCAAATGGGCCCTTAGATTGTTTGCTAACTTCATGTGGGCCCTCGGATTGGCTATGAATGTTACATATTTGCTATCTAAGAATCCTGGCTTAAAGGCCCGGTTGGTTTGTAGATGGGTTTAGGATTTGGATTTGGATTTGGATTTAAATTAAAATTTGGATTAGGATTTGGATTTGGAATTGATGTAGGAGATAAAAAAATATATTATAAAATAAATAAATAATAATTTATAATTTAATAATATCTTTAAAACTATTTAGAATTTTAAATGACAAATAGAGAAAAATATGTGACATACATTAAAAAATGGCCCACTTATATGTCCAATAAGTGAAATCCCATCATGTTGCTATGGATTCTTGGATGGAGATTATTTAGGATTTAACCCCAATAATACATACCAAATCGCGAATGCACAACTAGCCCAACGTCTCCTAAGCCTCAACGAGCCTGAACTTAAGGTTATCCTATACGAATGTACAACTAGCCCAAGACTCGAAAACCCACTCTCCACATCAAGTGGAGATTCATAGCTTGGATAGGTGGAATGTGACGGGATTGGGTCTGGGTCGTGGCCTGAGTGTGTACTGGCCCGTGGATCAAAGTCCATGAAAGTTAAATCCTCTTGGCTACAAGTCCTCTAGCCCAAGTCTCATGTTTCTTCACACTCGTTGCAGACCAACTTCAAGGCTTGAAACCACCTCACCCATAAAGGGTCGGTGTGATACTTCGGGCTGCACACACATTGATGCTATTGCTGCTACTTTAGCAATACTGTCAAATTGTCAATGGAACTTCAGGGGAGAGTGATGAATCAATAAGCATGTTTAGACCTTCTGGTGTTGGGAGGAGGGGACTAGCCCAGGCAACAAGGTTTTCTTGGCCCGATTGCATTGACATGTCAACGGGTTTTCTTCCTGTTAGGAGCTCAAGGAGTACCACTCCATAGCTATATACGTCACTCTTTACAAGAAGATGGCCTGTCATTGCATACTCGGGAGCCACATACCTGAAATCTAACTTTTGTGCTAAGAAAAAGCTCATTTGACTTTAAACTTGACCTGTAATGTACTCATTTTATAGAGAAAGAAAAGTGTACCCGAAAGTGCCCATGACACATGTCGAAATATGTTTGTTTTCTTCATCTAGAACGGATCGAGCCAAACCAAAATCAGAAACTTTAGAAAAAAAATTAAAGTCAAATATTTGACTTTTGAAACGTCAAACATTTCAATCCCTAAGCAACCGAATTGTCACATTTAAGTACCTTTGACAGCAACTTTAGTCCCCTCTTCAAGGGTCCCACTATAAATTTCAATCCCTAAGCAACCGAATTGTCACATTTAAGTACCTTTGACAGCAACTTTAGTCCCCTCTTCAAGGGTCCCACTATAAATTTGAGTCCAGTTATGATTAATGATTAAAGTTACCGTGTGGTGGTAAAACTGAAAGATTGTTTTGGCGGTGATTGTGATGGTTACGAGTAGGCAGATGAGATCGAAGATTTTATATGATGATGAAACTAACCCTCTGTTTTTATATCCTATCATCTACTTACTATGTGTCATCCTTTAACTAACTCTGTTTGTTACTTTTAGTCCCTACTTGACTTTGCTCTATGGTGAAGTTACTACTATAAAAATGCTAGGTTGTAGTTTTCTTTTTCTGGTAATACAAAGTGGTGCAATGCCATAAGTACCTAACTCAACACATGCTTTAAAAGCATTGTAATTATGCATTAAAAACTTGTGTTTTGGGTAAATATGGAATTTTGGTATTTAAGTTGGGTAAATATGAAATTCACAAAATCATACTCTTTATGTTCTAAATACAACAATATTATACTGGAATGATAATGAAGCTGACTCGGAATGATAATGAAGCTGACTCGGGCCCACTTTCTATTGTTGATCCACCAACCCATGATGATTTTGTGATGGATAGCAAAGTAGCAATAGAGCGCAAATAGCAATAGACACACCGAGGGGTGTGATGTCACTTCCGTTGTTTTTGTGACCATGGCTACAACTGCTGAACTGGTCAAATCGATGACCGGTGATGTTACAGCAAGCTGGTTTAGTAGGGATTTATAACCCAGATCGAACCGCTGGGTTTCAGCCGACCCCGGTCGAACCGGTTCACTGAAACCACCCGGTTCGAACTTGCTTCTTTCGTGATAGAGTGTGAGTGGGGAGGGTTATGAGTATTGGTCAAACTAAGTTTAATACTAGTAGTAAGTTAAGTATACTATGGTTAGTTTAGATTTTGACTAAGATTGTGAGTAACTAAGGGTGCATTTGGTTTGCTTATGGATTTTGCATATGTGTATGATTTGGTTTAGAATGAAAGAAAAGTAGATAGATGAAATATTTGATAGATTGAAAATAAATTATTTAATAATTATGTATAAAGATTATAAGTCAATAAATTATTTTTTGTTATGTTTGAAAAAAAAAGAGAGATAAACTAAAAATAAGATGGTCTCACTTTATTCTTCAAATCCCAACTATTTGTATTGGTTTTGTTAAAAGCAAATATTTGAGTTCGATGTATCAAGATTCAAAATTTAACCAAACACTTACTTTTTACTGAGTCCCTAAAGCAAATCCAACACCTCCAAAACAACCGCACCCGAACTTAAGTGATTTGAAGAAATGTCTAGATTAGTCATTTGCTTGAGAGACATGGGTTTTTATGAACCTACCCAATAAGATGGAAACAAGGGTTTGGGCTCACTTGTTAAGTGGAAAAGAAAAACCCTGCTTAGTTTTAACTACACCGAGAGGCTTTGTGTCCCTACCATTAGTTCTGTCTTCATACAGTCCACTATTAGCATTATGTGATGATGGAATAGGTGGCGATGGAGGAAAACCTATTAACAGGCAAATGAATATTACTATATGTAAAAAAAAAAAAAAAAAAAAAAAAAAAAAAAAAAAAAAATTTGACTTTCGGGGTCAAACGAACTGATCCTCCAAGTTGTTAAGTGGAATTATTTTTATTGGATTGGTATTAGTATTTTTATTAGAGTTACTACTTCTATTTGTATTGGCTTAACCTCAAACTCAAGTGTTTGGTTAATGATTAGTATCAATATTGGGTCTCATCTACATACTATTATCAATCAATATATATCATGTTTTACATGGTATCCAAGCTTTAGATGAGTTCACCAACAAAATTTGCTATCCTCCGGTCATCAGCTACTCACCAGTGACCAGGGGCGGAACTACATGTTTGCTTAGTGGGGGCGGTGCCCTCCATGCTTCGCCAAAAAATATAAATTTTTAATGTTAAATTTTATTTTTTAGTACCATTTTATTAAAGTGCACCCCACCACAAAATTAAATTCTCCCTACAAACAATGTAAAAACTAAAAACCTTAAATCTGCATCTTAATCTTAAAAAAAATTATCAATTTTTAGTGTAAATTTTTTTGACCTTTTAATTAAAGTGCATCACGAATTTTATCAAAAAAATAATAATAATAATAAATTAAAAAAAAAATTGCCCCTGTACTCTAAGACTAGACGAGTACCCGTGCATAACAACGAGATTTTATAGCGACAGATTGTTTAGTGATAAAAAAAAGTTTATGGGTTATAAACGAAAAATAATAAAAGTTTGAAGATTTGAGGATTAAACATAAATTTTTGAAACCCGGTTCAACCCGGGTGGTTCAACCGGTTGAATCGTTCGGGTTGAAAAACGCTGATTTAAACTGAGTCAACATGACGGGTTGGGTTAAAAACAGGTCAAATTAAACCGGGTCAACCCGCCGGGTTAGAAGCGTCCCGTGTCAACCCGATTTTTTATGTCTATTAATAGTATCCTTTTGAAATACATATTTTCGTATGGCTTTTGTTGGTTAGCCGAACCGATGGCAACACCGGTTCCTGGTTTAACCCGTTGGTCCGGTCCAGTTTTCAAACTATATGTACCATTAACTTGTTAATTTGTATGGAGCTTTACGTGTTTTATTAATTTGTATAATGTGTATAATAACATATACTTTTCATTTTAGGGTGTTTTAAAAATAATATTAATTAGTCTGTTTAATTATTTTATAATTTAGATTATGTTGTAGCTTGTTTAAATTGTATATTGTGAAAATTTTGTTGTACTTTTTAGCAAGGAGTGTTTTAATTGGTTGTTTTTAATTCGATATATATGCTTTTAATTAGTTGTACAATGTGAATAAATTATTATACTTTTTAAGTTATGGAGTGTTTTAATAAAAGTATTAATTACACTATTAATTTCTCTCGTCCTTTAACTATAGACTCTTTATATCATGGGTCCGCCACTGCCAGTGATCCGGATACCAATCATGCATGACACATATTTTAAGCAGAAACGCTAAAATATATAAAGTTTATATATTAAGTTTCTAAATACTCGTGAATTGCCAGCACTCCACACCATTCAAAGTCATTATTGCAAGTTTTAAACAGAAACGCTATTTCATGTATTGCGTTTTATGCTCATCCGAACAATTTAATTTCAAAATGAACATCCAGACGCTCGAAATGCTTTCATATTTTAATAAGGATTCTGGTTATTTGAGATAACTGATACCTCGATTAATACAGATACATGCGTAGTCGCCTAGAAGCTTTAGATTATCTAAGATACTTGATCCCTCGAGGCCTCGATCATACGAGAAATATGCGTAGAAGCTTTAGATTGTTTAAGATACTTAATCCCTTTATACAAAATATACTCCAATTAATATTTCACACACATACATAGTAGTGATGACAGCCATTCATATTTCATTAAAATACCCACTTTATACAAAATATACTCCAATTAATATTTCACACACATTCACAAAACAAATATAAAAAAACATAAAATTTTGCTTGTGGTCCCACCATGTTATAAATAGTGCTCGGTGAGTAACTCACAGAACAAAACGCAAATGGTCGTGAGTTGGAAGAGGCGACGTGGAAGTCACGATAGTGAGTGACTCACTCACGGAGGTTTTGGGCCTTTTGGCTCCACTCCCTCCAACCTACGAAAGGGTATTTTAGTTACTAATGTGTTATTGAGAGGCTGATGAGGTGACGCTAAACTAAGACACTTGCTCAGTTCTCGAGTTGATTCATTAAAGAAAAGGGAAGGAAAAGGGAAAAGGTTTACTCCACATTGTGTTCTCGAGTTATTTTATTAAAGAAAATGGAAGTAAACTGGAAGTAAAGTTAGGGCATTTTGGTAGAGAGAATTTTAGAGAAATGAAATGAAGTAGAAAATAGAAATTTAGATAATAGAAATCAGTAGAGAATTTTGTTCAATTCTAATGTTTGGTAACAACAGAGACTTAACCCGAGAAATGAAAAAAAAAATAAAAAATTAAATAACATTTTATCATATGAGACTCAGATGTATTTGTTTGTTGATTTTTTTAAAGAATTTATTTTTTTCTAAATAACAATTTTAAAAAATATATATATAATTTTTTTTTTTTAATTTTTTTAATTTTTTTTAAATTTATTTTAAAAAAACTTATTTTTTAAAAAATTGTTTTTTTTAATTTTCTTAAATTTATTTTTTATAAAAGTAATTAAAAAAATTATTTAAAAAAAATGTTTTTTTCTAAATAACAATTCTATAAAAAATATATATTTTTTAAATTATTTTTGTAGTTTTTTTTAACAAAGTACACCATTTAAAAAAATTATAATTTGAAGCGAAAAAAAAAAAAAAAAAAAAAAAAAAAAAAAAAAAGACCCATTTCTCTAAATTCTCCACCAAAAGGATGGAAATAGAGGTTTAACCAAATTACACTACCATTTCTCTCAAACTCTCCATCAATTTCCCTTCAATTCTTCACTTTTTCATTTCTCTCTACCAAACAAGAGAATTCAATCCAATTTCATTTCTCCTCTTTCTTTTCTCTCTACCAAACACACCCTTAGTGTTATTTGGATGAATTTGTTTTACTTTCACTAGTTATAATACCTGTGCACGCACAGGGTTTTTTAATTTTTTTTTTGATTATGTATTATTATCGATTAAGAAATAAATCACTTAACATGTTTCAAACGGTTTTACTTGATGGACTAAAAATAAAAAACCAATGTATATATATGTTATAATCCACATATTATATTAGAAGAATGCTTTTTGATTAAAAATAATAGTTTATTATTCAAGCAAAATCACATGATGATACTTGACTTGCATAAGATGTTAGCGATATATGTTTTTAGTTTTGCAAACCCGTCCTATCAATTTACGATGTGTTTTGTAATTGTGATATTTCTTTTACTTTTATTTTCATTAAAATATGTAGCTTATTTAAGCTTTGAAGATTGATTCATTTCTTTTATTACAAATAACCATCATACAATTCATGTATTATCTAAATCAGTAACTTAACTTAATTATACATTCATACCTTAAGCAGGCATAGAAAATCCTTCTACGACAATCATGTGTTGATACGTAATCCTCCTCTAAAAAACGCACACAACAAATTGCACTACATTTATATTCCCGTTACTAATAATTTAGCCGTATTTAATATTCAAACCCGTGTACGCATAAATTAAATTTTTAAATAGAAAAACGTGAGTCCTTATTTAAAATTAAAAAAAAAATCTAGAAAAGTCTAAAACTAACATTAGTTTAAAAATATTTAACGTGAACTAATTCGCATATTTACCAAATTTTGTAATTTTAATAGATGAAAGTCTAAAAACTAATAATAATACTAATGTAATTTTAAACAAAGTTAATATAATAAAGCATATGGGGTATAAAGTGTAAGGGGTTATTTGTTTTTTTTTTCTAAAGTTATTAAAAAATATGGAAACTTGTAATTTTACACTTAGCTCTATATAATTTATTTAAAATTCAACCATCAAAGTTTTATTAATTACTTCATCTTTTTTTATGTTTTTGGTTTCATAAATTTGACACATGAGAAAAGATCAATGCAGAACATGATTTATCTAAAGATCCAACCGGTCAATCACAGCCATTGATCTTATATCAATCCACGGTTGGGATATAATCTAACAAACATAATATAAGTGAGATAGAAGGGTAACTTTGTCATTTATTCCCACTAATATATCTCTCCTCACCTAATATTACACAGTCACGTTCATTTCCCCCAACCCCCCAAATTCAAAACCGACGATACTCTCATCTTCATTTCTCACACAGTTACACACACCAATTGCACTCACCTTCCCCAAATTCAAAACCGTATCATAATGCTTTTCAATGGCTGATCTACGAGAAGAGATACGACAGAGACAAGAAGTGAAGCCATCTGAAGGTATGCCGTTTCTCTATTCGTTTATATTCATGTAATTTTGTTTTGTTTTTGTATTTAACGAGTTTTAATAATGATTATTTGTTTAGTTGAGTGATTAGTGTTTGCTAATTTGTTGATTAGGGTTTGAATTTGGGTATTAGGGTTTGAATTTGGGTATTAGGGTTCTTATTTTAGGGAAGGTGAGATCTATTAAAATGAAATTGGGGTTTTATTTTTTTATTTTTTTTGTTGTTTTGTTTTGATAATCTGTGGATTAGCCGATTAGGATTTTGAATTTGGGGATTAGGGTTTTGAATTTGGGGATTAGGGTTTGAGTGAGAGTAATGGGGATTTCAGTGAGGGTAATGGTGATGGAAGAAGTTGGTGGTTTCATTGTGGTGGTGGTCATGCCAGTGTTCATGAATCAATCACATGTGATTCTGTATGTGATGGAAGAAGTTGGTTGTTTCATTGTGGTGGTGGTCTATGTGGGTTTGTATGTTTATTTTCTTAGAATATGTGTATTTTCTTAGAGCATATGATTCTTTTTTGTTTACTCTATAATTTATGTGTTTTTATGTTTTTGTTTTGTTAGGTGCTTCTGTTATATAGCCGCCGGTTAGTGAAGTTGCTGGTGTTCAGTCTAGTTCTCCATCCGGTTCTCCTTTTCGGGTGACTCGGAAGAATTTCCTAGAAAAGTCTAATCCCCCTGTTTACTCTAAGCGGATTGATGCGAGTATCCGTATGCCTCTTCCGTTGTCTTATGCGCTTCCTAATACAAGTACCCCTATGCCTCTTCCGGTGTCTTTTGCACTTGCTAATACAAGTGTTGATAAGTCTAATTCGAAGACAGATCCTAAGGGTAATACAAGTGTTGTAAGTGTTGATAAGTCTAAGGCTAATCCCGAGTCTATTGTTCCGAATGATAAGGTGGTTGATGTTATTTCGGCCAAGTCTAAGGTTGTTGGTGTTAATGATAAGTTGACTGGTGAGAGAGTTAAGGATAAGGTGATTAGGGATGTGCAGAAGTCTAGGGCTGGTGATGTGTTGAAAGCTGGTGATAAGGTGAATGATAAGTTGACTGATGAGAGAGTTAAGGGTAAGGTGATTAGGGATGTGCAGAAGTCTAGGGCTGGTGATGTGTTGAAGGCTGGTGATAAGGTGAATGATAAGTTGACTGATGAGAGAGTTAAGGATAAGGTGATTAGGGATGTGCAGAAGTCTAGGGCCGAGAAGTCTAAGGCTGCAGATGTGAAGAAGTCTAAGGATAAGGCAATTGTTGATGTGAAGAAGTCTAAATCTGCTGATGTGTTGAAGGCAGAAGTGTTGAAGGCAATGCCAAATGTTCTGAAGTCTAAGGATAAGGCATTGCAGAAACGTGATGTTGAGAAGTCTTTCTCTAAACGAAAAAGGAAGTTGTCGGATAAAGAGTATAGTGGTGAACCTAAGTTGTCTAAGAAGTTGAAGCATAATAAGGTGAATAAAGGGAAGAGGGTTTCATCTTCTCTTTCTACTGATGAAGTTAATTCGGATTCTTGTGATGAAGGTGTTAGTTTGATGAAGAATGTTAAGAGTAATAAAAGGCTCAAGAGAAAGAATGTTACTGATGAAAGTGATGTGAATACTAATAAATTGCTTAAAAAGCTTTTGACGGGTGATGTTGACGATTCCGATTCTCTTAAGCTTATGCTTAAGAAATTGAAGGGCGTTATCGATGAGGTTTCTGATTCTGAAGACGAAGGGGTTGTGCGAAAGTCGAAAATGGAAGTTAAGAAACCAAAATGTAAGAAGAAGAAAGAGGAAAATGATTTTGAAGGTGATGATAAAGCTAATGTTAGGAAGCTTAAAAAATTGGGAAATGATAGAATGTTGTTGTCAGTGGAGGAACAACAATAGTTAGAGTATGTTGCTAAATTTCCAACTCTTAGGGTAAGGAATGCTCCTTGTTCTCTGATTTCTTCTATCCGTCAATCAAAAGTTAACATGGAACGGTTTCTTCATGAAATAGGTTTTAAATCATTTCTTAGAATTTTCATTGATCAACTTCCTTCAAGGTTGGGTAGGTTTGTGGCTGCGAATTTTGATATAGCCACTAATAAGTTGAATTTGTTGAATGGTTTGTCGATCCATGTCACTCCAGAATTAATTCATGATATGTTAGGGATTCCGCTTGGTGGTACTCCGTTGTTTTTGTTTGAGCAAAGATCTGTTAAAGATGATTTTGTCAAAGCTTGGGTTGATCAGTTTTATCCCAAATCTTTTAAAGACATTCGTAACAGTGATATTGCTAGAGAGTTGGTTAATGCGAATAAAGTTGATGATTTTTTCAAACTTAACTTCCTTATGCTGTTTTCCAACACGATGGGAAGGTGTGACACCATGAATGGGCAAATTTGTTTAGATGTTGTTAGACATATTGCGCAAGATCTTCCAATATCTGAGATCGATTGGTGTGGTTACATTCACAATTGCCTTCAGTATAGTGCCAATCCACAAGGACAATGCAACTACACTGGTCCATTAACCGTGCTCATGGTAAGTTTATATATTTAGTTAATTTTAAATATTGTTCCTGTTTGTCATATGTAACTTTTATTCCTTTTTTTTCCCAGCTTGTCTATCTAGATTCTACCAAGTTTGAAAAGTTTCACGTTGTTCGTATGCGTCCAGCCATCTTAAACTGGTCGACAACCTTAATTAGACAACGACAGGATCTAGAACTTAGTGAGAGGAAGTTGGGGGAACTAGAGCTTAATCCTAAGTGGACTGAGGTAGAAGCTAACGAGACAGAAGGTTTTATTGATGCTGGTTTGTCGGAATCTTCTGATAAAGAGGTTGGTTTATTTGTTATAGTCGATCATTAAATGTTAGTTTTTATTGAATCACATGTGTTCAAATCACATGTGATTCACATGTGATTAACTGCAATACAAGAAATATTGCAGTTAATCAATGTGATTCACATGTGATTAGTTTGTAAATCACATGTGATTAGTTTGCAGATCACATGTGATTTGCACACCAATCACATGTGATTTACAAATTAATCATATGTGAATCACATTGATTAACTGCAATATTTCTTGTCTTTGACATTATTATTAAATACAGGTTTTGTTTAACAAAATTCAAGAAAAGCTTTCCATCATATATTCTGAAAGACATTCTGTTGAAGCCGAACTTTAGAAAGCTTATAAAAAGTATGCTGATGATGAAAAGTTTGGTGAGTTATATGAGAAATATTCCGATATTTTCAAAAAACCTGTCTCTTTAGCCGAAATGGGGGGTGATGATCCTGGTTCAGATGATAATCATGATGAAACTGGTGGAAGTGATAATGATGGCAGTGGAAATGATCGTGATATTAGAAAGGTAAGTTTAGATGGTTTAGATACCTTTGGTTTTAGTAAAATTAGTTTAGATCATTTTGAAAAAGATTCATCTCAGGAAGAGAAGCAAGTCGATTCTCAGGGTGAGAAGGGAGTTGATGTACCTGCTGACAGTGAGAAGCCGGCTGAAAATGTGGTTGGTGTTGAAGATCCGTATCAGGGTGAAGCTGATATTGTTGAGCCAGCTGAAGATTATGAGTTGGAGATCAACAGTACGCCCGAGACTTACACTCAGTGGCTAAATAACAATATCGATCTTGTAAATGAGGTGATTGATTGTATTGTAGACGAATATCTATACGTAATACTCTAACAGAAACATCTTTTTATTCTTTTAAATATTGTTTCTTTTTAATTAAATTATATCTTTTTATTCTTTTAAATATTGTTTCTTTTTAATTAAATTATGTTGTCTTACTTCAGGGTGATATGTTTGATAAAGGGACGTGTGAGGAATTGGTTGTCACGAATGCGGGTCCGGGTACTCCTGAAAGAGTGGCTACTCGTGTTTCCAAAGGTAGTCCTGAGATAATCCTTCCTGAAAAACGAGTTGCGAAACCGTCTTCTTTCCTCTACTCGCCCTACATGAATAAGAAGACTAAAGTTGTGCCTCGGATGACGAGGGTGGAATTTATGGTTGGAAACGGCTTGTTTTGTATGCAGGGTGACAAGATGTAGGTTCTATTTTATTTAAAGATTTTTGAACTTCTTTTATTGTTTAGGTAATCACATGTGATTAACTCAAAATCACATGTGATTTTGAGTGAATCACATGTGATTTTGAGTGAATCACATGTGATTCACTATTGAATTTCTATGTTATTTTAGCTAATGACATTTGTGTCTTTTTGATGATGCAGTGAAACTATTTTTGAAACTCATTCTGGCATCAAAGTTTCATCAATTCGTTTAAACATGGAAACGTTAGCACCTGGTTTGTGTCTTGATGCAAATGTTATCGACTGTTGGGGTGCCATTCTTAACCATGAAGAGAGTTTCAAAGATGCTGGATCTTTGTCAAGGCGTTTCATGCCTACTGGTTGTATTGTAAGTGTTTTTTTTTTTTTTTTTTTTTTTTTTTTTTTTTTTTTTTATGAATTTCATTGTATTATTATATATTATTTGATTTTTACAATTTATGTTTGTTATTTTATGCAGACAAAGCAAATGATTGATGGAAGTTTGGATTCAAAGGGTCGATTGAAAAGTTTTGATGCCCAAGTTTCTGCACATTTTCAAAATGTCGCTGGCATTGATCTAAAAGGCATTGATTTGGTAATGTTATTATTTTCTTTTTAGAATTATACTTGTTATATTCATAGTTTTCCATTTTTATTAAGTGTTTTTTTTTTTTGGTGAATTCAGGTGTTTTTTCCAATTCTCAATGAAGGGCATTTCTATGTTGTTGTCTTCAACTTTTTAAAGACAACTACGATGACAATACTTGATAACATTGACAGTGGGGCAAAGTATGATGGAAAGTATAAAGTAGTATGTGATGTTCTTGTAAGTATTAGTTTTCTCCCTGTTCACATGAGATTTTCATACAAATCACATGTGATTTTCATACAAATCACATGTGTTTTCCTTTGATCTCATTTTTTTTTTACAGAAAGATATGTTTGCCAGTCATCTAAAATTTCATCGTTACAAAAGGTATGCTAGCATTAAGAAACTGATTCCAAAGATCCCAAGGCTTAAATGGAGTACAAGCTCAAATTACCTAGATTGTGGTATTTTTGCCATGCTGCACATGGAAAGTTATATGGGTGAAGCTCCTTCAAAATGGGACTGTAGGCTTGTGGCTGAGTCAAAGGACCAGTTAGACTTGTTGAGGAGGCTGAGATTCAAGTTCGCTACCAAAATGTTGTTGCATGAGCTTAATGTGCATCGAGAAAAGATGCTTGAAGAGGCCAAGGAGTTTGACAAATTAGATTCTGAATCGAAGATGCAGATTATTGTTCAAGCAAGAATGAACAGGAAAGAACGTGAAGGAAAAGATGCAAACGAACTTGAAGCCAAGTGATCGTCTAGGATAGGAGAATTAGGCTAGGGAACAGTATTTTTAGTTTAGTTATCGTATGCTTTTTTCATGTTAAGTATCTGAAGTCAAACAATTTCCATGGTAGTTTAATTATGGAATGCTAGTCAGAATATCCATGGTAGATTAGAATGCTTTATTAAGCAGGATTTAAGTTTTGTTGTGTTTTGGGAAAGTCAATCCTGGTAATTAAATCCTGTCTTTTGTTATAAATATTTTGGTTTTAGATGTTACTTTCACTTAAAGAATAATCCAATGTGATTTATCAGAAAATCCCATGTGATTGGTTTGTATATCACTTGTGATTGTTGTTCAAATCACAAGTGATTTATGTGTAAATCACATGTGATTTTGAACACAGTATATTTTATTTTAATCAAAATACAAAGTAAACAATAATTCAATGTGATTCAAGCAATATTTTGGCAAATATGATACAAGTATGTAAGAGTTCAATAAGTAAACATTAAACAAGAGTTGTACCATATGTAAACAATAAACAAGAGTTCCATAAGTAAACATTCTAAAGAATACTTCAACATAGTAAATATGCTCAATTATCAACTGTTGTTGCTTATCGCTTTGCGTTTGGGTTCTTAGGACAAGTTGTTTTCGTATGCGTGGTGGTCTTCTCTCCACAATGGCCACAAGTCTTCATTTGCTTCTTTTTAACTCCAAGTGCCTTTTCTCGCTCACTCTTTCGCCTTTTGTTGCGTTCTGCTTCTGTAATATTTCCTTTGGTTGGTACCTTTGTTGGATTGTTAACTGTCTGTTTATCAGGTTTTGAAATAGCAAAATGCTCACCAATCACATCTCCCATTTTTCCCGAAGGAGGAATTGGCACCTCAGCCTCTACTTGTGTCTTTAATGTCTTCAACTTTTCTACAAAAGCACCCATCTTCTCTACATTATTGCTCAACCTAAATAAACAATCATCCACCACAGTATTTGCTTCATTTGTAAGCCTTTCAACTTCTACATTTTTTCCCCATATCTGTTTCTTTTTCTTCTCAAGTCAGGTGGAATTATATCCCTTGTCCACCGCCTCAAAATATATTGATTTGGAATGACTTCAATATCACGATTCTTGAAGACACAAAATATATGTCGGCACAGGAAACCGTATCGAGCAAAATGTCTGCAGGAGCATACAACCGACCCATCTTCTATATTACAAAGTACCTTTTCAAAACAAAATAATAAAAGAATTATATTCTGTGAATGTGATTTACATACGAATCACATGTGATTACAAGACAAATCACATGTGATTTCCACATAAATCACATGTGATTATACTATAAATCACATGTGATTCTAAAGAGATCACATGTCATTTCAGGAATCAAATGTAATTCTTGTAAAGAAACTAACAAATATTTTTAATAAATCACATACCTTATAGTCTATAACTCTTTGTGCTGCTGTTTCACTTTCATCTTCAATTTCCTTGTTTAGTGTTCTATAAGGCGCTGCATTTTTGTCTCTAACTATGACAATCTCAGAACCTTCTTTCTGTATTGAACAAGTCCAGCATGCTTCATTTATTTCTGTTTGAACAAGCAAAAATATTGTCCTAGTATAAACTCTTGCTGCATGACGTTCAATTTTTAACATTGTTTTACACTTTGGTGCCGCTTCTAGTGTTTTGAAGTCCAAATGTTCTTGCCTATAACGTTGCCTTTCCATTGCTGATTCATAGGACATCATGAAGCTAACTAGTGTTGATCCTGGGCTTGTGAAACTTTTGAAGAACGAGTTTTCACTCTCAGACCTTGATGTGGTTCTCATCAATCCAAATAATGGAGAGTCTGTAAAATAAGCTGGAATCCACATTTCTCTAAGATTAAACATCTTTGTCAACCATTTGTGTTTTTGCAAACCAAAATCTTCAATCAACTTGGCCCATCTTTCTTCAAATTGGAAGGGTTCAATGAACATATTCCAAATGAGCTTCTTAAAATGCTTCTTGAAATCAGTTTCTTTGTATATTGTCTTACAAATCTGTTTTATTGAGAAATTGAGTTTTAGTGGCTTATTTTTCAGTATAAAGCACATGATATATACATAGGAATCACATGTGAATCATATAATTTTAAAGTTGAATCACCTGTGAATCACATGTGATAAACATCTGAATCACATGTGATTTGTCTGAAAATCACATGTGATTCATTTAATATTATAGTTGAATCACATGTGAATCACACATAAACAGATTAGTTAATTGAATATTCTTACCTTTGCTGGAATCTTTTGGTCAATATGCCACATGCAAAGTCTGTGTTTTGAGTGAGTGAAAACGGCTTCAATAGCTCTCTTCATTGCTCCATCTTGATCTGTTACAACCATGGTTGGTTCTTTGTTGAAGGCAGTCATAAATGCGTTAAGTAGCCACGTGTATGATTCGGTATCTTCATGTAAATGCATCCCCGAACCAAATGTGACACACCTTCTGTGATTATCGATGCCAGTGAATGGTACAAACACCATGTTGTACCTAGGAACATATATAGATTAATATACTGTGATGCAAAAGTAAATCACATGTGATTGAATATATAATCACATGTGATTGATTATATAATCACATGTGATTGAGTATATAATCACATGTGATTGTTGAAATCAATCATATGTGATTTTGGTTTTAAAAGGAAATCATATTAAAAAAAATTATATGTAAATTAGAAAAAAAATAATAATAAAAACTTACTTGTTACACTTGAATGTTGCATCAAAGAATACTATGTCTCCAAACTCTTTGTAGTTGCATTTCGCAACTTCATCAGCCCAAAACATTGCCTCTAACTCACTGTTTTTTACCTTATATTGAAATGTAAAGTCCGGCACATAATCCTTTCTATTTTTCCATTTTGTTTATAAGCATTTGTGCATCACTCTCCCCTATGAAAGCATTAATATCCCTTTGATGATTCTTAAAATCATCAGATGTCCCATGAACATACTCATATCCACCTTTCATACTGGTTAACAAGTTATGAGCCCGTGTTGCACCAATCTTGTTTGTTGCTGATTTTACAATAAACATTTTGTGTGCTTGAGTCATTTTTCTTTGTTTTTTTGTAAAATGTTTGTATTCTTTTGGTATTAGCATATGATTGTGCTTATCAATAAACTGAACTAATTTGTATTTTCCAGAAACTGTATGCAATTCCAACCTTATACGAGCTTTACAACCTGTTACATGAACAGTTGTATTTCTTTTTTGTTTGTCACTGGTTTGAGGATCCAAAGTGTCAATATTAATACCTCTTGGAAGACCTTCTTTGTTACACATGATGTACTTGTGTTGTACCTTACCAGATTTTGTTAATCGTTGCCCTGACTTTTTGATTTGAAAACCTCCTGCTTCTGCGTAAGTACTATACATCTCTATAGCTTCCTCTAAAGTATCATAGTATCTTCCCTCAACAGGTATAGGAATGCCTTCATCTACATGAGGCACCCAATGTATCGATCCACCCGGTGTCTCAGAATGCTCATATAACGTTGGTCTGGGTGATCTCATAGAATCTGTATATAAAAAACAGATCACTTGTGATTCATGGGTAAAACACATGTGATTATCTAGTAAATCACATGTGATTATTTAGTAAATCACATGTGATTTAACTTTATAACATATTCAAACAATAAAACAGCATAGTCACAGAATTACATGTGATTTAAGTTAACTAATAATCTGAATCACATGTAATTCATATTAAAAAGATTCAAACAATAAAACAACATAATCACAGAATTACATGTGATTTAAGATAACTAATAATCTGAATCACATGTGATTCAGATTAAAAACATTGTGAGTCACATTTTGTGAATCACATGTTATTAAAACAACATAATAACATTTTGTGAATCACATGTGATTTAAAAGGAAATCACATGTGATTTACAAATAATTCAAATCTTTTTTACTCCTTTCTATGTTTTAAAATAACCTAGTTCAAATCACATGTGATTTAACATTCCAAAATATCAAAACACTAAAACAGCTAACAACGAAACTGTATAATATACCAAAAGATCAAATCACATGTGATTTACCTTCAATTTTCTTTTCAACTTCAACTTCATCTACAACATCTACTGGAACATCTACAACATCAACTTCTGGTAAAACTTCTTCTAGATCTTGTAAATCATCTACAACATCTCCTGTGTCTGCAACATCTACTGTAACTTCGATCAGCTTATTCTCATCTATAACATCAATTAAATTCCGATTGTCATCCATTTTTAGACGACGGCGGTGATTTTTCCGGCGATTTTATGGTGATTGTGATGAAAGAGAATGTAGATCCGATAATAACGGTGGTTTTTATGGTGTGAATGACGGTGATTGAGTGAAACGACGACGGAAGTAGGTGTCCGGCGATGATTTTGCAGCGATGTTTACTTTTCCGACGATGTTTACTTTTCCGGCGGTGGTTTTATGAGAGAGGAAGTAGGTGCCGGTGTGTGTGTTTTTATGAGAGAGAAAGTAGGGTTTTGAATGAGATGAAGGAAGATATTTTTTCTTTTTATTGGTTAGAGGTAAAATTACTTATTTGTCCTTGTTTTGTATTTTCAGAATTGATCTCATCCGTAGGATTAAAAGAGGATGGATGGTTGGGATTGCTTGGTTTATTCTTTAGAAAAGGGTGGATTGTCATGGATCTCACCTCTTTGACACATATATTTTTAATCGTTTTTTTTCTTAACCAAATTTCTCCACCAAATTTATTAAGTTTGACCAAAATCAATTTAATTTTGATTTTCTATTGACCAATCATATTGCTTGATTTCGCCTATGTGGCAAAATCGAGCTCTCCTATTGGTCTAATTTTTTTTTTTCAATAAGAAGGGATTTGCAAAAACATTCCGAAATGATGTAATTCTTTTATTATATAAAAGATTTCCGCCCAAAATATGAGAGGAAAGTGTTTTAGTTCCTTTTCATTCTCTTTTCTTTAATGAAATAACTCGTTAACAGACAAGAGGTACCATGATCATACTTTGATAACTAACTTGATACAGTTGCCATAAACAATACACATAGTACAACCCATTGAAGCACACACTACCACCACCACCTTCCCCAAATTACATCACATCAAAAACACCTTCCTTAATTAATCTCATAAAATCAAATTTGGCCTTGTAACTTTTTTTACTTCAGGTATCATCTACTCATTCAATTAATTAATCACCATCTGTTTAAAAAATTTTTTAAAAATGATTTAATTACTGTTTATTAGGATTTAATTTGATTGATTGAATGACTACTCCTGGTGGCCTTAGACCTAATCATAATAATAATAATTTTCCCCCAAATTATAACCCTAACCCTAACCCTAATTTTATTGCTGATAATTTACAAAACTTGCAATTAAACCGCCCGCCGAATGCGGCGAATGTGGCGAATGGACCGCGTAGTCGTCCCGGACTGCCTGGTGTCAGTCCGAGAGGACCTCCACAAGGTACATTGCCTAATAGACCAGCTGGCGGTAATGTGGGCCCGAGAGGACCTCCACAAGGTCCGCCTGTGCCGCCGTTAGGTAGTGGTGTGATGAGTAATGGGCCGCCGCGTGGAGTGGGACGTCCGCCGCCTCAACAAACTATGTCGGCTTTTTTGGGAGGTGGGATTGGGAGTGAGAATCAGATGAGAGGGCTGAGTTTTGGAGTGCCGCCGATGTTTAGTGCACCGCCGGCGCCTCCTGGGTCTGAGCACGGGACTCAACCGTGGCAAATGCAACCACGACCAGTAAGTTTTTTTGATGTTTGACTTTGTTATGTATATTTGAATAAAACCGAGCATGTGAAGTCGAAATAGTTAGTTTTAGTAACAAGTAGGGTAGAATTACGAATGTGCCCTTAGTTTTAAGCAGAAGCACATCCGAACAGTTTACTTTCAAAATTCACATCAGACACTCAAAATGCTTTCATATTTTAATACAGATTCTGGTTATTTGAGATAACTAATCCCTCGATTAAAACAGAAATGTGCGTAGTAGCTTTGTATTGTTTAAGATACTAGTTTAATCTGCGTTTGCTTATTATATCGACATCCAAACGCTATCTCATGCAGCATGTTTTATTACAGATTTTGGGTACTTAAGACCATACGAGCAGTTTCAAAATGCACATCAGAACAGTTTACTTTCAAAATGCAACTTCCAAACACTATTAAAATGCTATCACGTTTTATTACAGATTCTGGCTATTTAAGATGCTTAATCCCCCATATTTGAGTAGAAGCTTTAGATTATTTAAATACTCAACCCCTCAACCATATCATTATAAAACTTATGGATTAGGATCCATTTTTATCTCTAACTTAGATACTAATGTGACCCGTAAAACTTTGCACCTGATAACGGTGATAAGTTAGTTACAATATACATATTAACATATGTATTTGCAGTACGAGTTTAATCAAAGATTCTAAATATGTTCTTGTTGCATAAATATATACAGAATGTGCCACCTCCTCCAATCCCTGGTCCGGGTCAACCACCAAGGATGTATGGCATGCCGCCACCTCTTCCAAATCAACAATCAATGGCTACTATATCGCCTGCAATGGGTCCTAGTGGAAATGCATTTTCAGGACCATCAAAGATTGATCCTAACCAAATCCCATGCCCTGGTCCAACATCGTCTGTCCTTTTACATGAAACTCGACAGGGTAACCAGGCCAATCCTCCACCGGTATTCATCATTACTCTTCTTAAATATCCTTTTTATTCACAGTTTATGGAATAGTGTTTACTTTATAGTTGGAAAGATTGGCGGGCTGTCAGGTTGAATGTGTTAGTTTGTCAAATGCGATTTTAGAAATTATATTAAATAATTAATTGAGATTTTGAATGGAATTATCTAGTAGGTTTATGTATTAAAAATACACTCTCCTGAATCCTGACGCGTTAACTTTGAAGCTATTCATAGTTGTATGGGTCAAACTTTCCATCTCTAGTTTATAGTGACCATGGTTCTCAGCTCCTATTATGAAAGTATTTGTACTAATCTTATGTATATCCTGATATGTTGTTTTAAATTGAAGCCTGCTACAACCGAATTTATTGTAAGGGATACTGGAAATTGCAGTCCTCGGTACATGAGGAGCACCATTAATCAGGTTACGTGGGTATTCTTTCAACTACTTCTCTTGTGGAAATTTTATGCTTACTTAATTGTTGGATTGTTTTGTTGCTCTTTCAGATTCCTTGCACCTCTGATCTTTTGACCACGTCTGGCATGCAATTGGCACTGTTGGTCCAGCCCCTGGCCCTTCCTCATCCAGAAGAGGAACCTATCCAAGTAAGGCTAGATATACTATAATACTAACTAAGATTACTAGATAGCCCTTAAGTCTTAGGGGTACTTATTTGTTACCTCAAGGGTCTTGACATTAATTGAGGTGATAGAAAATTTCAAAGTTGAAGTATAACATTTTTTATCTTAAAAAGTCAGATATGGACTCTAATTTTGTGAGGGAGGGACTGATAAGTTTTTCATATGGTAAATGTGAATCTATTTTTTCAGATAGTGGATTTCGGCGAAGGTGGCCCTGTTCGTTGTTCTCGTTGCAAAGGCTACATCAATCCATTCATGAAGTTTGTCGATCAGGGAAGACGTTTTGTCTGTAACTTCTGTGGTGAGTGTTGATCTCTTCTTTTATACCTTTTGCCATAATTTAGTTCTAAAGATACATACCGATTAGAAAATAGCGTCTTTATATACTTGACCTACATGCTAATAGCTGACTATGAATACAGAAACAATACAAAATTTTAGCCTTTAAATTTATATATATTGACAATAAAAACATCTTTCCAGCAGATTTGAATTGCTGCATGTCAACTTGTATATTGACTTGTTGGAAATAAAATATAACCCATGTCAACCGACTTACAAGTGAATGAGTTGAATATGCCACTTTTAGTTCAACTTGTCGTCTTACATTCTACCCTTTTGCAGGCTTCACGGATGAAACTCCGCGTGACTATCAATGCAATCTAGGTCCAGATGGCAGGCGAAGGGACGCTGATGAACGGCCTGAGCTATGCAGAGGAACAGTTGAATTCGTTGCCACAAGGGAATTCCTGGTTCGTGGGATCTCTAGCTTCATTTTGCACTTCTCTCAACAATTGTACTATCTTTATAATATTTTGTTATATTTTTCCCAGGTACGTGAGCCAATGCCTGCTGTATTCTTTTTTCTCATTGATGTATCAATGAATGCCTTGCAAACTGGTGCAACAGCGGGAGCTTGCGGTGCTATCAGCCAAGTCATTGCTGATCTTCCAGTAAGTTCATGTTAATTGTGGTTGGAGGTGAAAATGGTTGGGATGCATAATGGGTCGATCTATACTGGCATAATATTAGATATAGGTCGGGTTGGATTCACCTGGTTTTTGACCAGTTTTTAATCCTTTTTTCTTTATGAATAATTAGTGTTCCTAATTAGATTACAAAAATAAAAAATTAGATTATCTCAGATTGTCAACTACAATATAATTGAAAATAAATGGTTCACAGTTGCCACCTTTCGTACTTGTGGCACATGGCTACGGGCTACCCATAAGAATCTTATTGATGTTTCACCCTTTGACAATAGGTTTGAAGTTTGTTTATAATTATTGATCTGTTTCATGTACACAGTTAATCGTAGATTTTATGATGTAACAAACTAATAATATGGTTGCTGCAGGAGGGTCCTCGAACAATGGTGGGAATTGCCACATTTGACTCAATCATCCATTTTTACAATCTGAAACGGGCATTGCAACAGGTATATATAATGACAATTTATTGTTTATAGATTTTCAGTACGGTTTGTATGCGTAAAAAAAAACTTTGCCCAGCTTTCACCATGTTTGCTTTTGGATTTCCGTTTCCATCAAACCAGTTTTACCTGTTAGAAATAAAATATAACCAGAATTGACCCATTTATAAGTAAATGGGTCGAAACAGCCACCTCTAGTTTAGTAACTTACAAGATGATATTGCTGTTTGTGATCAAGTTTTTGTGTTTTGTTGTTGCAGCCATTGATGCTCATAGTTCCTGACGTTGAAGATGTTTACACTCCTCTCCAAACTGATGTTATTGTTCAACTTTCCGAGGTAAGTTATTTCATGCATTACCTTGAAATTGTGATGGAGCTCTTTTCTTGGCAGTTCTTGCCAACTCGTGATCCAGTTTTATGTGACTTTGGAACTGATTCCCGACGTATTTCACATCATTGTGATGTTACAGTGTCGTGATCATCTAAACTTTTTGCTGGAGAGCATCCCGAGTATGTTTGAGAGTAATAAAACTGCTGATTCTGCTTTTGGTGCCGGGATGAAGGTATTAATTTTTCTCTGTTTGATTGTACATTTGTACCCGCGCAAGCACAGCGTGTCTAAGGGTAGAAGAAGTTACCTATATACCTACCAATAACCTAATCTCAGAGACTGTCACTTTATTTCACAAGACATCTCTATTTTCTTTTTCTTCTCAGATCATCTTTTTTTGGTCATCCCGTTTAATGATTTTTTGAACGACCAGAATTCATCGAACACTCACATGTCCCATTTTTAAACAGGCTAATGCCTGTTCTTTATTCTGATTTTTTTTTTTCTTTTTTTCTTTTTCTTTTTTTTTTTTTTTTTTTTTTTTTTTTTAATCAAATAATCTGTGCCAAAGCACACATCCAAACACCCACTTAGTATCAGCTTAGCAGTCTGTGACTATTGCTTCATATGTGTCAATTAGGCTGCTTTTTTGGCAATGAAGAGTACCGGAGGCAAGCTTTTGGTATTTCAATCAGGCAAGCTTATTTATATTTTTAGCATGTGTTATTATTAAGAGGTCTGAGGTAGAAACATATATTGACCCCATTTATTATGTCTCAGTCTTGCCTTCTGTTGGTATTGCGGCTCTTTCTGCTAGAGAGGCTGAAGGAAGAACTAATATCTCTGCAGGAGAGAAGGTAATATCAACTAATGACCAGGTTGAACAAACAGGCCAAAATGGTTGGCGTTGGGCAGCTGGACCAACACTTTTTTGTCCTATATTTTAAGTCTATATATATACTGTTAGTGGGTCAAATACGATTACAAAATTATCTTATTACAATAGTTATGTAATGTTTGCTAAAATGATTAAGTAGGTCTTATGCATGAAAAGATACTTTGGGCTAAATTTGACCTTTTTGACCCGTTTCCTTTAAATCTTTTGATATTAGAATCATATCTGCATGGTACTAAGATCTTATAAATGGGATTCACGTAGTATGTATAATGGCCTCTCCAAAGTGCATCTACATGTTTAACGTAGTCAAGTTGATGAAAGAAGTTAATCTGAAATCGCTTTTTCTTTCTTAAACCGCAGGAACCTCATAAATTACTTCAACCAGTAGACAAGACTATGAAGACATTGGCAATTGAATTTGCAGAGTACCAGGTGAACCTTTATCTAATTTGCATTTTGCTACCTCTTTGATGAGATTCAACCATTTTGATTTTATCTTACCAAATTGTTTATGTGATCACAAATATTTTATAGGTCTCTGTCGATGTGTTCATCACTACCCAAAGTTATGTTGATATTGCTTCAATCTCTGTTATCCCTCGAACCACTGGTGGACAGGTAGTCATTGCAATCTTATTTTTTGTCAAACAAATTAGATTGGTTTTGTTGCCATTCTTTAAGAGTCGTTTTTATAAAATTCCCTCCTATTTTCAGGTTTATTATTATCACCCTTTCTCTGCACTTTCGGATCCCGCAAAACTTTACAATGATCTGCGATGGAATGTCACAAGACCACAAGGTTTTGAAGCAGTAATGCGTGTTAGATGTAGCCAGGTGAGCCCTAAAAAGATTTATTTCTTCAGTTTAACTTTCATACCATATCCATTGATGTGGCAAATTGGGTGGGTCTGTCGGGTTGGGCATCGGGTCAAATCAGTTAGGGTAAATGTAGGTATTGGTTGGATCTGCTTGACCCGAAACACTTCTTTATTTCTTATCATTGATGTGGGAGTTTTTGGTATATAGTTGATGTGCCAAATATGATTACAGACAGTGGTCTTATTTCAACAATGATTCAATGTTTCACATAAAATGGTTTAGACTAATTTGTCCTGTTTCCTTCCAACACTTTTTATTTATGTTACCCTTAAAAACTAAGCGTAAACCTCGACACATTCATATCTAAATGTGTCAAAATGGTCACCTCTTATAATATTTTACAAAATATGGTATACTTATCCGTTTCTCATTTTGTTGCTTCTTCCCTTCGATTCTTTAGGGTCTTCAAGTACAAAACTACTCTGGAAACTTCTGTAAACGCATTCCCACAGATGTTGACCTACCTGCGGTATATACTGAACTTCAAATTTATAAGCCTTGAGTTCCTAGCTTATAAGATCACTTTTATTGAAACTAATATTTTGCAGGTTGATTGTGACAAATCTATAATGGTGACTTTGAAACATGATGATAAATTAACAGATGGCACAGAATGTTCTTTCCAGTGTGCGCTTCTTTATACTACTGTATATGGGCAAAGAAGAATACGTGTGTCCACTTTATCGTTGCCTTGCATAAGCATGCTGAGCAATCTTTTTCGCTCAGCTGATTTAGACACCCATTTTCTTGTTTCCTAAAGCAAGGTATTTGAATTTGTTTAATTTTGGATTTCACTTTTGCTTTATTGAATACTATAAAGATTTATTCTTTTTTTGTGTGTTGCAGCGGCTAATGAAATCCCTATTACTCCATTACCTCAAGTGAGGGATCGGGTGACAGATCTTTGCATTAGTATACTTCATTCTTATCGGAAGTTTTGTGCAACTGTGTCATCATCATCTGGACAGCTAATTCTTCCTGAGGTACTCAAGTTGTTGTCTCTATACACTCTCGGTCTGTTTTCTTCTTTATTAAAGGCATTCTAAGTAGTGGGTTATCAGTAGTGGTGGCATCGGATACCGACCAAAACTAATAATCCAATCATTCTAAATCAGTTCGGTCGCAAACCATTCCTTGAAAGCGAGAGCCACTAAAGGTGGCAATTTCAGTGCATTCATTTATTACCAACAATTTGATTGAATGGGAATGTATCAAATGTGTTGGAAGTCCCCTTTAAGGTTTTTTATAATGTATACAACCTCATAAATTACCTTCTATAAAAGATTAAGATAAATAATCTTGGTAATCTTGTTTTTTGTAATCATAATCAACTCTTTAACAATCTCTATAAGTTCAAAAAAGATTGGCAAAAAGTGTTTGTGGGTCATTTCAACCTGGCTCATGCTAAAGATGACCTGTTTTGACTTGTTCTTTTTTCACCTGGTCATCTTGCCAACTCTAGTGAAAATATAACGAATCCAAAGATTCTTTCGATTTGCCCACCCCCTAGATACCACTTAAATGTTTTGGTTTAATATTGCATAAGATACGCACAGGTAATTGACCTCCTTTATTTCTTGATTGCAGCTTTGATTAAAAGTATTGGACTACGAAGTGATGGGTGTATAGATGACAGGTCATTTTGGATCAACTATGTTACCTCACTTTCTGTTCAATTAGCAATCCCGCTTGTGTATCCCAGAATGATAAGTGTTCATGATATTGACTCAAAGGTTTAGAATAATCTCACTTAACAAAATGTTCAGATATTCAATTTCTACAACTTACACGTTTTTTTTTGCATGTTTCATCTGTGGCTATAGGATACCGATGGATCCGTTATTCCCCCTCCTATACCACTCTCTGGTGAACATGTGAGCGATGACGGGATCTATCTTCTTGAAAACGGAGAGGACTGCTTAATTTACGTTGGAGGCTCTGTAGATCCTGATATAACACAAAAACTGTTTGGCGTTTCTTCTTTTAGTGAAATCCCCACTCAGGTACACTTGATATTCGTATCTCTTGTCTTGTATCATTATAGTGGCAAAATGGCGAGTCTAGTAATGGGTATAAACAGGCTTTGGTGGCTTGGATTGACCTGAAACATTATTTTTATTCTAAGCAATAACCGACGTGGTAAATCTGATTAGGAAAACTATATTATAACACAGTTCAGGAGGTTATATGCATTATATACCTGTCGGCAACTTTCGACCTGTTTCAATTTTGGCTGCTTTTAAAACTTAGCAAAACTGACTCATTTGTGATTAATACTACCGAAATTCCTTCTAATTGCAAATGGGTTGAAGTTGACATCTGTATATGCTCATTGTCTCATTGCATAGATTTTGTGGCTTATAAGTCTGGTGTTTGCTAGAGTAACTCTTTCAGAAGGCCTATTTATTCATCAATCATCTGTTTAACTCAAACTTTTCGATACAGTTGGTACTGAAGCAATATGAAAACCCCTTGTCAAAGAAGCTAAATGAGGTTGTAAATGAGATACGAAGCCAAAGATGTAACTACCTACGGTATGTAATGTCTGGTATATAATCTTATCAGTCGGATTAGTTTATCTGTATATGAGAATGTTTGTGTTGACAAGTAATCCCTTTTTTAATCTCATTGTACTTACGGCAGGTTAAAATTATGCAAGAAAGGAGAACCATCGGGTGAGTTTTATAATATACGTCTAGTAGTTCTGTCTTCGTATGAAAATTGCAAGATTCAAGTTGATTCTTTTTTAAGAAAAAATTCATTTCATATACATAAAGGCTGTTTGGTAATTTTAAACCGGGACTTCCCAAGAAACGTTGAGAATTAAAAAGTTTCCTGACTATATGCTAAAAAATTGAAAAATCCCTCCAACAATTATAAAATAAAGAAAATCTTGTGAAACCCATAATGCCATATATCATAGGCAACTTTAGCTCAGGAACTTCCTTAGAAACGATAAAGATTGTGTCTTTTCTGGGTATTTGTAAAGTACCATTCTATAAAGACAAGATAAAGAGAATTAATTACAGTGCGGACGCATTTGTCAATCAAAATTGCAATTTTTACACGGTAATCGTTGCAATTTCTATAGTTTCTGATATTAGTTGTTTCAATTCCAGGAATGACATTCTTCTCGTATATGGTGGAAGACAAGTCTCCAAATAGTCCTTCATACGTTGAGTTCTTAGTACATGTCCATAGACAAATTCAAAACAAAATGGGTTGATGTTGTTTTAACAAACACTAGTTCAGTTATGTTTATGGGTTTGTAGTTAGAATTTACATGGAGACACAGTTGAGTTCGAGCCTAAAGAAGCAAAAACGTGGGGATAGTCATCATTGGGTTTCACCTATTCCTGGTGAAAACTCGAGTAAAGTTTTGCTAGTATGAAAACGTAGCATAAACTGATAAAAAGAACGGCTGTGGTGTGGTTCTTGGTAATTGTTACTATTAAACACTGGTGGTTATACATATTTATATTTAGAAGTGTTTTTTGTTTCTTAATTTTATAATGAGATATAAGATTTACATGTAATGCTGTTCTTTAGAGAGGAAAGTTTCAATTTATTTCTTATATTTCTTGATTTTATGTGTGAGTATGCTTGGTTCGAGTTGTATTTTATTGCTAACTAGGCTAGTGCTTCTGAGATGAAAGGATTCAAATAGTTACAAGTTGACTATGCAAACAATAGTATTGCTTGATATACATAAAAATGCAAGAATATAGTAGGTACTCCTCAAACTAGCTTTTTATAAAAGAATATAGTATGTTTAAACAAAATCACTAGTTTTTGTATTACGGAGTAAGTTTCTAACCAAAGTGCAAAACCAGTATCATAGACACATACGACACTACACATCATGGACTAAAAGGTCCATAGATATATGCATATATTACAGCCACATAATACTCTAGATAAGAGTCGTTTGCTAAGGACAGTGACTCGTGAAGTAAAATACATTTCATATTAGTCTATCACCCTTTTTATACATTTTATCTTCTAGTCTTTGCATGACAAGGATGGATGTCACTTATTGTTGACCTGGACTTTTCATAATACTAGTAATAAATTAATTAGAGGCTATTTTCCTGTTGTTACTAATGTTAAATTTTTTATTTACAATTCGAAATGTCCTTCTTAAAGATACTATTATGGATTAATGGTCTCTACTTTAAAACAACAAACGTGATTTGCACAAACTTAGTTTTGATTTGTACATAACATTTTATGCTTTGTATATGTGTTACGTTGTGCTTATTCTCTTTTGTATCTTGTTATGCGTAAATGGAAAGTAACTATGTGCAAATCTAGAGTATATGTGTGTGCAGATTACCTCACACTAAACCAAACAAGTTTCAAAGTGAATTAGACTTAAACCGGGTATAGCCTTTCATTTCTAGGAGTTTTGTGTGGCTACTTTGGGGATTGTTTGTACCTAGCTTGTTACATATGATATACTAATAAACTTTTATATAAGCTCATGTATGAAACATTCTAAACCATTGAATATGTTTTGTCTTTGTTTTAGAGGGCAATGTTTTATAACCTGGGTTGAACCGGGAACAGGTCCGGATATGACTGTTGTTTGCTTGTTTATGAACCAGCGGTTCTTTTGTTGACTTGGGTCATACCTTTTTTTTTTTTAAGTTTGGGACCTCCAGTTTTGTTTGAAAGTATGGGTATTGAATTTCTAATGTTTTAGAGCTGGAGCTTTTTTAGGGTTGTTTGGGTATGTTTAAGGGTGTTTTTGGAGGGTTGTTTGGTTAGCTTTAAAAGCTTTTTGCAGCTGTAGGAATTGAATTTCCATGTTCAAAAGCTACCATTTTTTTTGTTGCATAAAACCGGTTCCATACGATGGTTCAACGAGCGACTCGTCGGGACGATCAAAAACCGGTTTTTAAAATAATGCAAAAGGTTATAAAGATGTTGGCTTTTGAACGCCATTGGTCAAACTTATTACTCCCTTGCCATCATGGTAATTTTTTTTCTTGCGGATTAATTGTTACGAGTACTCTAATAGTGATTCATAATATGCAAATGGTTTGATGTTAACACTGATTGCATAAATAAAAAACGATTGATATGATATATGCAATAAATTGCATAGACACATGAAAAATCATGATTTTGAACCTTTAATTCAACATTTTTTCTTGTGTGTTTGGTTCATAGCTAAATTCACAACTTGATAATTAGTGACCCGTAACACGTAAGGGTCCAACCAGTCAAAAGGGTTTTTTTTTGCGGTTGAAAAATACTGAGTGGATTTATTGACAAATTTTATTTTGTAATGGTTTTTGTGACATTTGCCCGTTCTTTTATGTTGCTGAATAATATATAATTATACATAAATACTTTTGTTGATGTCTTGGGGAAATATTTTGGTTATATCATCATCTAGAGAATTGTGTGGGCATATTATCAATGGGAAATAAAGTTTATACTTTGGTTGAACCTACTAGGGATCTTCGAAAAATCACGTCTAGCATTCATGGTTAGCTTTATTAATTATGGCCATATATATTGTGAATATTTGTATGATGTATGTATAATTATCAAGTTTATTTGTTGCTCAGGTGCACGAGTAGACAGTGATAGTATGCACATATTAGATGCACTCAAGAGTGCGGGCGAGTTTCTAAAAGAAAATCCTTTTATTTAAGTTGTAAAGCTAAACAAGTTATAAGGCTCAATAAGCCAAACCAATTGAAACGAGTTTTTAAAAATGAGTAAGGCTTATAGTCAGTCAAAATTACTTAAATAACGGATTAACATGCAAAAGATTAAAATATATGTGAATTTAATTTGACGTATGTTGATATGATTTTATAATAATAAGCTTCAACACCAATTAATTCGCCAAACAACTTTACAAAAATATAAACTTCAACTTTGAACTTATAATATAAGCTATAGTTACAACTCCGGCCTTAGCTACTCCTTCTACTCATTTCGCCAAACATACTCATAGCCACATACGACCCTACACATCATTGACTAAAAGGACAATATATAGTCTAGATAAGAGTAAGGAGTAAGGACATTGACTACCGAAGTAAAATGCACTTCATATTAGTCTATCACTTTTGTATATATTCTAATGCACTTCATAATAGTCTATCACTTTTGTATATATTCTATTGTTCTAATTTTTCATAACAACTATAGATAAAAGGACCTTGTATATATGCATTATACGACCTCATAATACTCTAGATAAGAGTAAGGAGTAATGACATTGGCTACTGAAGTAAAATGCACTTCATATTAGTCTATCACTTTTTGTATACATTCTATCTTTCTAGTCTTTGCATAACAACGATGGATAAAAGGACCTTACATATATGCATATTACGACCACATAATACTCTAGATAAGAGTAGACGGAAGTAAAATGCACTTCATATTAGTCTATCACTTTTTGTATACATCCTATCTTTCTAGTCTTTGCATAACAATGATGAATAAAAGGACCTTATATATATGCATATTACGACCACATAATACTCTAGATAAGAGTAGGGAATAAGGACATTGGATATGTATGTAAAATGCACTTCATATTAGTCTATATCTTTTTGTACGTTCTATCTTTCTAGTCTTTGCATAACAACGATGGATGTGAGTTATTGTTGACCTTGACTCTTCATAATAATAGATAAATGAGAGGCTATTTTTTCCTATATTGATGGTAAACTTTCAATACAATTCGTAATGACCTTCTTATAGTTACAATTATTGATTAATGGTCTCAAGTTTGAAATAACAAACGTGATTTGCACAAACTTAGTTTTGATTTGTACATTTATGCTTTGTGTATGTGTTACGTTCTGATTATTCTCCTTGTATCTTGTAATGTGTGAATCTAAAGTATATATGTGCAAATCTAAAGACTAAAGTATATGTGTGTTCAAATCACCTCACATTAAAGCAAACAAGTTGGATGGCCGAGACCCCCTTAAATAACGCATGACAAATTATAAAGTTATTCAAACTCAACTGCAATTATGTATATTTTATATATAATAATGTCCATTAGTTCACTACAAGGATAATGGGTTATAGTAATGACATGTCGTCGCTAATGTATTTATTAAATAATTAATAAACTTATTTGATAAATTAAAATTAATAAATGATAAAACTAAATAACCAATAAACACTTTTAGCGACAAAACAAGTCGCCGCTAAAAGTATTTATTAAATAAAAAGAAATGATAAAAACTTTTAGTGGCATGCATCATTTCCCGATCGGTAAGGCTGTTGCCTACATTTTTCCCAGATTTTTCATGACCAAATTTTTCTTTGAAAGTTCAAATTTCAAAAAAAAAAAAAAAAAAAAAAAAAAAAAAAAAAAAAAAAACATTGGTAGTCGTCACAATAAAAATACGAATATAAGTTCAACAAAGAAAATAGTTCAAAGTTCACAGTACATCCCTACTCACTTACATCTTCTCCATCCTCTTCATCATCTAGAATCTCAAAGGGATTGAGTGGTCGAGACACGGTGATATCAATGTTCCCGGCTTGTAACTTATCTATAATTTTCGCCGTGACAATTTTATGCACCTGATTTTGGGTATATACATTCTTTTTTCGCCGTGACAATTTCATCATCTAGAATCTCAAAGGGATTGAGTGGTCGAGACACGGTGATATCAATGTTCCCGGCTTGTAACTTATCTATAATTGCCCCATCAGTTGGGAGGGAAAACAAAAAAATAGCTCTTCAACGGAAGTGATATGTGACTTTATTTATGGTCAATATTGTGACAAATCGAATAACTTATTTTTTATATTTTAACAATTGATAAGAAAATGTTGAAGGACTATATAATGAAAATCTATTTACAGATTTGCATCAAACAGGAAAAAAAAAGTATCTGATTATGTTCATGTTATTTACTTCTATAAGAATTTTCACATCAAAATAGATGAGCTCTTTTAAGCCCTTTTTTATTATTTTTTTATTTTTTATTTTATTTTTTCTCTTTCACGTCAGGATCTGTGCAAAGCACATAGTTTTTCAGGATCATTTTGATCAATGCTTTTACTGGAACTGATTTGAAAACAAAAATAGAATACTTGTTTACAAAGCGATTAAAGTTGTACTATAGAGTTAAAGTGTTCTCCAAATGGGACATTAATTTCTCAAGTAAAACAAACTTTGTGGAATAATATGACACCACCTAAAATTTAATTTCTAACAATTGGAAAATAATTTATGAGAAAAGGGTAGCTCAAGTATAAATAGAGAGATACGAACCTTCACTTTATAGGAAAAAAACATGCAAAAGCAAGCAATGGCTTCTTCAAACTTCTTACTTTTATCTCTAGCTCTACATCTCATTGCTCTCTCATTTGTACCAAACTTTACTTCTGCTTCTTTGGAGGAAGCAAATGCTCTTCTAAAATGGAAAGCAAGCCTTAAAATCCCAAACAACTCCCAAATTGTATCTTCTTGGACACCCCTTCCAACGAATACTAATGCACCCGCTTTGTGCCCTTCTTGGTTTGGAATTGCTTGCAATGCTGATGGGAACATTAACAAGTTGAACCTCTCTACGTCTGAGTTAAAAGGTACGCTTAACCAGTTCCCGTTCTCTATTCTAGGCAACCTTACACATTTTAATCTTAGTGTAAACAGCTTCTTTGGTCCCATCCCACCAGAAATCGGACTCCTGTCCAAACTTGTCTATCTTGATTTTTCAACCAATCTGTTTTCTGGTGTAATTCCACCTACCATTGGTAAACTAAGCCAGTTAACCGTTTTGCATTTTGTCGAAAACAATTTAACTGGTTCAATCCCACAAAAATTAGGAAATTTGAACTCTCTCACTGAATTAGCTTTGAGTTATAATCAACTCAATGGTTCAATTCCTTCATCGTTGGGTGATTTGAAGTCTTTGAATATCCTTTATTTGGGGGCAAATCAACTATCTGGGCCCATTCCTTGTGAATTAGAGAATATGAAGTCTCTAACTGATTTACAATTGGGCGAAAATCAACTCAATGGTCCAATTCCTTCATCGTTGGGTGATTTGAAGTCTTTGAATATCCTTTATCTGTACACAAATCAACTCTCTGGACCCATTCCAATTGAATTAGGGAATTTGAAGTCTCTAATTGATTTAGGATTGAGCAATAATCAACTCAATGGTTCAATTCCTTCATCGTTGGGTGATTTGAAGTCTTTGAATATCCTTTATCTGTACAAAAACAATCTCTCTGGGCCCATTCCAATTGAATTAGGGAATTTGAAGTCTCTAATTGATTTAGGATTGAGCAATAATCAACTCAATGGTTCAATTCCTTCATCGTTGGGTGATTTGAAGTCTTTGAATATCCTTTATCTGTACAAAAACAATCTCTCTGGGCCCATTCCAATTGAATTAGGGAATTTGAAGTCTCTAATTGATTTAGGATTGAGCAATAATCAACTCAATGGTTCAATTCCTTCATCGTTGGGTGATTTGAAGTCTTTGAATATCCTTTATCTGTACAAAAACAATCTCTCTGGGCCCATTCCAATTGAATTAGGGAATTTGAAGTCTCTAATTGATTTAGAATTGAGTTCTAATCAACTCAATGGTTCAATTCCTTCATCGTTGGGTGATTTGAAGTCTTTGAGTACCCTTTATCTGCACACAAATCAACTCTCTGGACCCATTCCAATTGAATTAGGGAATATGAAGTCTCTCACTCAATTATATTTGTGGGGAAATCAACTCTCTGGACCCATTCCAATTGAATTAGGGAATATGAAGTCTCTCACTCAATTATATTTGTGGGGAAATCAACTCTCTGGACTCATTCCAATTGAATTAGGGAATATAAAGTCTCTCATTGAATTATATTTGAGCATTAATCAGCTATCTGGGCCCATTCCTTCTGAATTAGGGAATATGAAGTCTCTCACGAATTTAGGTTTGAGCCGAAATCAACTTAACGGTTGTATTCCTTTATCGTTTGGTGACTTGACGTCTTTGAAATACCTTTATTTGTCGCAAAATCAACTATCTGGGCCCATTCCAACTGAATTAGGGAATATGAAGTCTCTAATTCATTTATATTTGAGAAATAATCAACTCAATGGTTCAATTCCTTCATCGTTAAAAAACATGGGTAGCCTTCAGACTCTGGATCTTAGTGAGAACAAGTTATCTGGTCCTATACCACAAGGAATCGGAAGTCTACAATTGTTTAGGCTACTGCTGAACACAAATCAGTTGTCTAGCGAAATTCCAAAGGAGTTTGGTGAGATGAGAAGCTTGTTAAATTTAAACTTGAGCGATAACAACCTTTCAGGTGTTATACCTCAAGAGCTTGGATCACTGCATGGCCTCCTTTCTCTTGACCTTTCCAAAAATAGGTTAAACGGGTCATTACAAAGATATGTTGGTGATTGGGTTCAAATCAATACCATATATCTTAGTAATAACAAGCTCAGCAGAAAGATCCCATCGGAGATCGGTAAATTAAGTCATCTCAATGTTCTTGATTTATCTTGGAATTCACTCACAAAAGAAATACCATCAGATATTGGAAGCTTAAAAAGTCTGGTAATGATGAATCTTTCTCACAATAAGCTATCTGGTTCAATTCCTAATGGTTTCAGTAACTTGCCAGGAAGGATTGATATAGACCTGTCTTACAATGAGCTCACTGGTCCTGTTCCCCCTTGTGCTGTCTTTCAAAATGTGTCTGGAGAAGCATTTCAAGGAAATGATGGTCTGTGTGGAAATGTTACAGGTTTGAAAGTTTGTGAAAGTCAAAAAATAATGAAGAAAAATAATCATTTTCATCATAAGCTCATCCTTGTAACTGTGATCCCACTTTTTGCGGCACTTTTACTTGGTTTTTTCATGTGTGGCCTCATTGCTTATCGACGTAGAAAGAGAACTTCTCCAGAGAAACCATTAGGCGAAGAAGGTGGCAGATTTTTCTCAATAACAAGTTTTGATGGACAGGCGACGTATGAAGAAATCATCAAGGCAACAAATGATTTTGATGATGCATATTGTATTGGGATGGGAGGATATGGTACTGTGTATAAAGCTGAGTTAGAACCCAACAATTTAGTAGCTGTCAAGAAACTTCATTCATCATCTGAGAATGACGATCATATAGGCTTCCTCAATGAGGTGCGAGCATTAACACACATAAGGCACAGAAACATAGTTAAACTCTATGGATACTGCGTCCATGCTCGTCACTCATTTTTGATTTACGAATATCTTGAGAAGGGAAGTCTAAAATCGCTCTTAGGTAGCGATATCGCAGCAAAGGAAATGGATTGGCTGAAAAGGGTAAGAATTGTTAGGGCTGTAGCGAATGGTTTGGCTTATATGCACCATGATTGCACACCACCAATAATTCATAGAGACATTTCTGGGGCTAATATCCTTCTGAATTCTGATTATGAGGCACATATCTCGGATTTTGGAACAGCAAAGCTTCTAAAGCTGGATTCATCCAATTGGACTGCGGTTGTAGGCACCTATGGCTATATTGCGCCAGGTAACTGCCATATATTTTAAAGTTATCTATACGTACTTCTTCTCAAGTTTCTGATTTATCTATGTTACATATATTCTCATGTTTCCTTCCATGTAGAGCTTGCTTATACGATGGTGGCGACAGAGAAATGCGATGTGTATAGTTTTGGAGTTGTTGCACTAGAAGTGATTATGGGAAAGCATCCTGGAGAACTTATATCATGTCTACCAACAATGTCGACTGATGATCTATTGCTGGCCAATGTAGGAGATAGACGGATTCCGCGACCATCACCTCTAGTAGAGAAAGTAGCTCATATAATTTTGAATGTCACACGGGCATGTTTGAACGAGAACCCACAGGAAAGGCCAACAATGCGCCAAGTCAAAGATTTATTGTCAGTGGATGATCGGCTTTGGATGAAGATGCGTGTATCGGTAACTTGATGCTAGCTTGATCGATTTCGTATGATGTCTAGTCATAAGTCATAAAGTTTAAGAAACTTTTTATGTTTTTTTGTTGTCCTGAATTATGTTGTAGATTGTTATTAGATAAGAAAATAATTTATATATATCAATGAAGATTGCTACCTTTCTAAACTAAATATAGTTACGTGTATTATGGATCTTTTTGGTAATTTCTTTAAATTATTCCAGTTTGACAATTAAAATTTACCAATGAGAAATTTGTATATCATTTAGAATTTATTCTTTCTCATATCAAGAAATATAGTTGACAGTGACTGCACACAAATAGCATAGGCTGGAAGTCTGTTAATTTGTCAAAAAATAGCATAGACTGGAGAGGAAAGTTAGCTAAAGGAAATTTGCCAAAAAAGAAGACCGTGGAAGTCTGTTAATTTGTTAAAAAAGATGATCAAAGGTGAATACGGTTGCAAGAAGGCTTGTATGAACATCAAAAGCAGAAGGGAAACTGGAATGCTGACTATAACTTCACACTACGAGACATACAATTGGATGATTTAGTTGAAGTTGCCGATCCAAAAACGTACGAGTGTTGGTGTCTCTAACTATTTATACAGTATCTGATTTCTCCTTGATGTGCTTAGTGAAAACGATAGAGGTGGCAACATGGGCAGGTCGATCGGGTTTAGTAACGGGTCAAAACGGTTAAATTCTTTTTACAGGTCAAAATTTTCGTTAAATCTTATTAGAAATAATCAGTGTGACATATATGATAACAAAATACATATTCCTATAAGTTATAACCAATGTTATTGAATAAATTGTACACTATGTGAAAGCTTCAACCCTTTTTGACCCGTTTCCTTTAGCTAACCTTTTTTTTTTTTACTCGTTTGACCCATCAGAGATGAAATATATCCACATTGACACATGCATACCTAAATGGGTCAGAATTTCTACAAAGATTACATATAAATAGGATAAAAATAAGCAGTTAAAAAATAAGCATAACTACCTTACGTGACCCACTACTTTTCTACTCTAGGAAATGAAATCATGCATGCATGGGACAATACTAAACTAAAAACATGGTATAAACTTGCTGTTTATTTTCTCCACTACAGTAATGGTCATATGACCACTTCATCAAGAATAACAGAAATGGTAGTAGTTCGCGCGGTTCTGTCTTTTGGAGACTCGGAACGTATCACACACTAATAAAAAACTGAAAAATAAAAATCCAACCCACGAATTGATCCAGAAAAGCTTGTTACACATTCACCATGATCGAGCATTCAAACGCACACACAAACAAATAAATATCTGAATACTTTTCAAACAAACATAGAAGAAGATTGATCTGATACATATACTAAATCGCAGGGACACATGATTGTGCTTAAACAAACACTATCTAAACCATAGAATTTGTTTTGTCTTTGTTTAAGAGGGCAATGTTTTATAGCCCGGGTTGAACCAGGAACATGGCTGTTGTTTGCTTGTTTATGAACCGGCGGTTCTTTCGTTTTTTTAAAATTTGGGACCTGTAGTTTTGTTGGAAAGTATGGGTTTGGTATTGAATTTCTAATGTTTAAGAGCTGTTTGGAGCATTTTAGGGGTGTTTTTGGAGTTGATTAAGGGTTGTTTGGTTAGATTTAAAAGCTTTTTGTAGCTGTAGGAATTGAGTTTCCATGTTTAGAAGCTGTTATTTTTTTGCTTTAAACCGGTTCCACACCACGGTTCAACAAGCAACTCGGCTGGGTTGATAAAAAAACCTGTGCACGGAAATTCAAGAAAATTAACACAAAGATTGATACTTTTATAGACAACCCGAACCTCTTGTATTTGCTGCTACAGTTTGTATTTACAACTATACCAAGGAATACGTTACCAATACAATGCAACACTTTTTCTGTACATCTCATTCAGCAATTTTCCTGCTAACCCGGCGGGTTGGGATGACCTTGGTCAAAGTAAAGAAAAAAATAACTCAAAAAAGTCAACGTGATCGTGACAGTAACTTCAAAAAGTCTCCATAATCGCTCATACTACCACTCGAAAATCTCTTCATCTTTTCCCAAATCTGCAAACGTCTCCTAGGCCTCAATGGACCTGAACTTGAGGTTATCCTATACGAATGTACATCTAGCCCAAGACCCGAAAACCCACTCTCCACATCAAGTGGAGATTCATAGCTTGGATAGGTGGAATGCGATGGACCTGGGTCTGGGCAGGGCCGTGGCCTGAGTGTGTACTGGCTCGTGGATCAAAGTCCATGGAAATTAAATCCTCTTGACTACATGTCCTTGAGCCCAAATCTCGTGTTTCTTCCCACTCGTTGCAGACCAATTTCAAGGCCTGAACCACCTCACCCATAAAGGGTCAGTGTGATACTTCAAGCTGCACACACATTGATGCTATTGCTGCTACTTTAGCAATACTGTCGAATGGAACTTCAGGGGATAGTGATGGATCAATAAGCAAGTTTAGACCTTCTGGTGTTGGGAGGAGAGGACGGGCCCAGGCGACAAGGTTTTCTTGGCCCGATGGCATTGACATGTCAACGGGTTTTCTTCCTGTTAGGAGCTCAAGGAGTACCATTCACTTTCAGTAGCTATATACATCACTCTTTAGAAGAAGATGGCCTGTCATTGCATACTCAGGAGCTACATACCTGAAGTCAAATGAAAAGAAGTTTAAGAAAGTTTGGACACGATAGGTTCCCTAACGGGCCGAGTTAGGGACCGAGACATATAATCTGACTTTTGTGCCGAGTAAAAGCTCATTTGACTTTAATACTTGAACTGTAATGTACTCATTTTACAGACAAAGAAAAGCGTACCCGAAAGTGCCCATGACACATGTCGAAATATGTTGGTTTTCTTCATCTAAAGCAGATTGAGGCAAACCAAAATTAGAAACTTTAGGGGTAAAGTTATGTTCCAGCAGAATGTTGCCAGACTTGAAGTCTCTATGTATGACTCTTGGGCTTGAATCTTCATGCAAGTAAGCTAACCCCCGAGCCGCACCCAAAGCTATCTTCAAGCGGGCCCCCCAATCCAGTGGTGCGACTTCCTTATCAATCCCGGCCTAATCAACCAAAATTTCACTCCAATTATAAACCATCTTCACTAAAAAAGATTAAAGTCAACATATTTGACTTTTGAAAGTCAAACATTTCAATCCCAAACCAACCGCAATGTCACATTTAAGTACCAATATAAACCCAGCCAAACCCACCCTCACCTAAAACACCCAACTCGTTAAAATTATCAGTTGCTTTTTCCATATCACTTGAACTAAACGTCTTTGCAGATCCTTTATAAGCTATATTAGACCGGAATGATAATGAAACTGACTCAGGCCCACTTCCTATCGTTGATCCGCCAACCCCTGATTGGGCCCTTCCCTACGTTTAACTAATAGAACAAAATGATGATGGCATACGGTCCACCATTCCCGTTGCGTGGTGATGGCATATGTGGCAATGGGGACGACCTGTCAACAATAAAATGATTAATATTATAAGCAGGAAAATTTTCAGTTTGACTTTTGACGTTAAACGAATTGATCCTTCAAGTATGGTAGATTTCCAAAATTTAGGATTTTTTGTGGTTGTTGGTAGTGGTTAGGGGTGTTGTATGTGCATGCATGGTGGTCAAGATAATATAACAATGTTTAAGCAAAATCACTGGTTTTTATACAATGTTTCTAACCAACTTGCCATTTTGCACTAAAATAACGAATACAATGAGCGAGTTTTGTTTGTAACCGATAATATATAGTAAGTGATAGCTGGTTACATCTGATTTTATTTAAACACCGCATATTATCTAAACTAAATGTTTTGTTGACAACAGCCTTAGAGGCGTCGTTAGCAAAACCCAGAGTTTGCGTATCATTGTTTAGGTTGCTAAAAACTGTCAATCTCAGATAAAAAAGTTTTCATTACAAAGTGACTCATTAAAAAAATTAATAATAAAATAAAATAAAACAAAATAATACAAAGACTAAACTAGACATTCTAAAACTAGAGTCACTTGCCAATACAATAACCCATTTTGCTCACTATATATAAGAGCAACAAAAACACAACCATACTCATATAGTCAAATACTATCTCTTATGCATATTAAAAAAATTACATGTTTCATCCTTGTGGTTTACCCAAAATCAAACTCGTCATCCATATTCGATTTTAATCTCACAAATAATCCTTAACTTTCAAACTATTTCCATTGATAGTCCTTATTTTCAAAAATTGGGACTCTTCTTGTAATAACGATGGTGACTACCTGTGTAATAGAAAACTTTATATTATTATCCAGATGATCCTTATTTTTCAAAATAAAGACCATCGATGCAACTAGTTTGAAAATTAGGTATCAGTGGCGTAATTAAAATTGACAACAAGTCACCTAGGTTCTTGGCTCAAGCTGATTATATTGAACTCTATTGTAAAAAAAAGAAAATCGATATATGTTATTTCACATCTACTGTCTCTTATGCATATTGTTTTGGAAAAATGCACATTTATTATTATTATTATTATTATTATTATTATTATTATTATTATTATTATTATTATTATTATTATTATTATTTTATCAAATGTGTGTTTGTTCAAGCTTATGAGCCCATTTTTATTTATTTTGAAGTTTATGGCCTTATACGAGATACTTATGATATAGTAGTGAAACATAAACCAAAATCAAATAAACTTGGAAGGTATTTGTTTAAGCTTATTTGGCCTGCTTATGGGCTTATTAAACGTTGAAAAATCCTAGGCTCTAAATAGGCTTATATAATTTGCGTTTATTAATGGGGTGTTTGTTTAAGCTTATTTGGCCTAATTATGAGCCTATTTTTATGGTTTATTTCGAAGTTTATGGGCTTATTTAAGCTTGTTATGATATAGTACTAATAAACTTATACAAGCTCATAAGCTAGTAAACCCAAAAGTAAGCTTAGGGGGTATTTGTTTAAGCTTATTTGTAAACTTATGAGCTTATATTTCATAAGCCTGAATTTTCAAGCTCATTTTGAGACTTGATGGTCTTATATAAGTTTAATATATCATGATAAGCTTATATTAGCCTATACGTCTCAAAATAAGCAGGAAAAGTTAGGCTTATAAAATACAAGCCGAAATCAAATATGCTAACAAGCCCACAAATAAGATTAAACTAACACTCCCGAAGCCATTGAATTCGGTTTGTCTTTGTTTAAAAGTGGCAATTTTTTTATAACTAGGGTTGACTCGGCTGGTTGAACCGGATATGACTATTGTTTGCTTGTTTATGAACCCATGTGTTTTATTTTGTTGACCCAGGTCAACTCATTTTGCTAAATCCAGTTAGGTCATACATACATTTTATTTTATTTTATTTTATTTATTTTATTTTTATTATTTTTTTATGTATAAGCATGTAGTTTTGTTGGAAAGCATGGGTTTGGTATTGAATTTCTTATGTTTTAGTGCTGTTTGGACATGTTTAAAGTCAGTGGCGGAGCTAGCATGAAAATTAAGGCGATTCTCTTAATAAGTCAAAGTGAAAAAAATTTAGCAGTAACAACCAATAAATGTGTCTATTCAGGTCGTCAGACCCAATTTAAACGAGAAAATTCACACTCAAACTATTAATACACCACACACTTTCAAGTTACAAGTTTAAAATAAGGTTTTCAATGTACGAACATGAAACGTATAAAAAAATAAGGGCAATTTCATTAAAAAAAAAACATTATAGTTGTCAAAAAAAATTATATTTAGAATAGCGAACTAAAAAAAATACTCTTTTGAATACTAGTGTTGACATTTTTGTCTTCATGTAATTAATAAAGATAAAAATATATTCTGTGATGACCATTTTACCCTTGAATTTTTGAAAATTGCATACACCGCCTCTAGGGTAAATTACATAAATGGTCCCTGTGGTTATGCGAAAATTGCATCCACAGTCCCTAGTATATATTTTTTTAGATCCGTTACGTTTTTATACGTTCTCACCTTTTTTGTTATTCACATTTGAATTTTTTTTGTCACAAGAATTGTTTATCGAAAAAAATTATTAGAAATTATTACGAAAAAAGTTCAAAAATTTTTATTTTCACATGTCACGAATTTTTTTTTTTAATTATTTTAGATAAAAATTTGAAAAAAAAAAAAGAATTTCGATTTTTTTTTTTAGAAAAAACAAAATTTCGAAAAAAAAAATTTAGGGAAAAAATAGGAACAGTGGATACAATTTTCTCCAAACAACAGCGACTATTTATGTAATTTAGGCTAAGAATGATGGATGCAACTTTGAAAATGATTTTTTGACAACTATAATGCTTTTTTATAAAATTAGCCCTAAAAAATATAGCCTAGGAAATAGAAGAAACATATATACATAGATTTCTAAAAAACAAATTTAAAAAAAAAAAAAAAAATGAAAATGAAAAGATGAAAAGTCAACTATTGGTCTCTTTCCTCTCTCTTCTTTCTTCTCCATTCAGACGTTCAGCTTGTTATTTTCCGGTAAGAAAAAAGTACGGTAATCTACTACATATACTTATTACTTTTCAGTACCAAGGTGATGACTTTTGACCATCATTGGTCAAACTTATTACTCCCTTGCTAACATCTTGATAGATAGGAATGTTTTCGTCATTTGCACCACCACATAACTTATCCAGTTTTTTCTCCATCTGGGTTTTCCTTATACGTTGAAAATGTGTGATAAAAGAAGACACCAGTTTCTAAACGAAGAATCGGGTACAAACTATCATGTGTTTTATCTTTTGTTAGGATAAGTGTTTGAGTCATTTTAGGATAAGTGTTCGTGTCTATCAGGTATTATCCCATCGTGTCTATTTAAGCAATTGCAATCAATGAAATCGTCAAGCTTTGTCAAGTAAAATATATTTGTTCTTCTTTTCTTCTTCTTAAGGAGCTCGCGCCCGCTTGAAGTTGTGCCTTATTGATACTACCTAAACGAGTCGTATCAATTGGTGTTTCTATTGAGAGTCCTCGTTGAGAGGGCTACCGAATTAGATTTCCATTTAAAAAAAAAAAAAAAAAAAAAAAAAAAAAAAAAAAAAAAAAACTGTTTGGCGTCACTGTAGTTACTGTTCATGGCATCGTACAACAGCGATCGGGACGCACCATCTAAGCTCTTGCAAATGGGTACGGTGACAGAATATTAGAGTGAGTTTGAGATACTTATAAATCGAGTAACGGGGATCTCTGAAAACTTACTTAAATCGATTTATATCTCTGGACTTAAACCAGCTTTACAATGTGAACTTTTAAAGTCAAACCCTACAACTTTAGGCGAAGCTTTTTCATTAGCTCGCTTAATGGAAGCATGTTTCGCGGACTAATGGCCGGCTACAACCAGCGCTACACTCGGTAAATATCAAAAGAAGAACAACTATATTTTATTTGGCAAAGCTTGACGATTTCATTGATTACAATCGCTTAAATAGACACGATGTGATAATCCCAGATAGACACGAACACTTATCCTAAAATGACTCAAACACTTATCCTATCAAAAGATAAAACACATGATAGTTATCCTTGAAAGCGTATCATTATTGTTCGATGTGGCACTTTTAATCCTCAAAGGGGAATTGTCATCATCAAAATTTTGTTAAAAAATTTTACACATCAAATAATTTCGTAGTACATCATGTTTAAAGGATTTTGTTGAAACAATGAGTCCAATATACTTCTATTGGTTTATTTTTGAGCTCACATGACTTTATTCCTTTTTCCGGTATCTAAAACTATCAATTTTATTGCTTTTTTTTCAGCCACAATTTAAATTCAAAAACTTCCAATTCAAAAACTTGCTTTAACCAATGCATCTTTACTGGAAACATGAAAAGTTCTTATCACGATTTTAATTTTGTATCACAAATATTCATTATCACGATTTTAATTTTGTAACATAAATATTCATCGAATAAATTGAATATCATCTCTTGTCCTTATACTTTTTAATTTCTTATTTACAATCTTTCATTTTATAAAAAACTCAGGATACGTTCGGTAGAGAGAAGTTTGGAGAAATGATGTGAGTAAAAGGATATGAATTTAGAGAATTGATATTAGTTGAGAAATTTGATAAATCCTGTTGTTTGATAACATTAAAGAAGTTGATATGAGAAATTAGCTATTTTAACATATACTAAAAAATTGTTGACTAATAAATGAATAATAAAGTTATGAAAAAGCAATCTTAATCATTTACGTTTGAGATAGTCACTTTAAACAAAGATATCGTTAACGAAACTTTATCTAGACTAAAAGGATCCAAGGGCACATATGGTAGAGATAATTAAAGAGAAATGACATGAGTAAAAGAATATAAATTTAGAGAATTGAAATTAGTTGAGAAATTTGTTAAATTCTTATGTTTAATAACATTCAAAATTGTTATGAGAAATTAGCTATTTTAATATATACTAAAATTTTCTTGACCAATAAATGAATAAGAAAGTTATTAAAAAGCAATCTTAATCATTCACGTTTGAGATAGTCACTTTAAACAAAAATATCATCAACAATACTTTTTCTAGACTAAAAGGATCTAAGGGCACGTTTCATAGAGAAATGACATAAGTAAAAGAATATAAATTTAGAGAATTAAATTAGTTGAAAATTTTGATAACATTAAAGAAATTGATATGAGAAATTAGCTATTTTAATATATACTAAAATTTTCTTGACTAATAAAGTTATGCATAAGCAATCTTAATCATGATAGTCACTTTAAGCAATAATATCATTAACGAAACTTTATCTAGACTTAAAGGATCTAAAGGGCACGTTTGGTAGAGAGAATTTTACAGAAATGACACGAGTAAAAGAATATAAATCTAGAGAAATGAAATTAGTTGAGAAATTTGATAAATTCTTTTGTTTGATAACATTAAAGAAATTTATATGAGAAATTAGCTAGTTTATTATACACTAAAAAAAAAAAAAAAAAAAAAAAAAAAAAAAAAACCCTAAAAGCGATAACCCTTTGGCGATCTTTTACCCCTACAACCCTCTAAATCATTTTTCACAAACTTAACTGATTCTTGTATTCTTTGCTCAGATTTGTATGGTTTTTCATTAAACTCATCTCTTTTGCTGCTTAAATCACATTAATCTTTAATTCTTGTGGGATCGATTTTTTAAGGGGTTTTGAGATCGCTTTTTATTTAAACCGATTTTGGGTTTTCTGGTTTTATTGATATAGTCGGTTTAATCCCTATATAGTCTTATGTGTTTCAATTGTTAAATCGTTTGTCGACTACTATGGGTGCTGGTTAGTTCTGTAGGCGTATCTTCTTAAAACCCTAATCTTGCGATTGGGGTTTTCTTTTCACTACTGTTTGCTTGCATGCTGTCTTGTATTGATTGATTATCGTGGGTTTTATGAGTGATGATTAGTAAGGGTTTTTTGAATTCTAAGAATGTTAACGTTGATGTTGAGGGTTTGGCTGATCGTACGAAGAGATTGAAAGGTATTGATGAGGGTTCTTCTGCTCGAATCCCTATACGTAAGGCTGTTAGGGTTTCTAATGACCCTAAATCTGGTTTTGATCATGAGGGAACCGTGGTGGATGATGTGAATGGAATGGGGATTACTAAAACTGCTCTTGGTTCTGATTTGTATTATAACGTGGGGAGTCCTAGTCAAGAGAAGCCTAGTCAAGAGAGTTTGAATGTTGATGATTCACCTGATTGTTCTATGAATGGTATTCAGAAAGTGGAGCCGATTCCACTTACGAAAGATACATCACATGGTGACGACTTGGAGGCGGTTACAAGTGCTGATACTGTGAAGCACTTGTTATCTAATGCGCATAATAATTTTGATGAAGCCATGAATAATATTCAACGTGAGATTGTTGCTAATAAGGCTTCCTCTTCTGATCTGTACAATTCGAGTGGTATTGGGCAAAATTCTAATTCGACAGCTTCTGGTCCTGATGCTTCGAAGGATGATACTACTAGTGGTACTAGAGTGAAGTCGGTTTCTTACGCGGGTGCTACTTCTAATGAACCTCAGAAACACGTGTCTAATTTTCGGAGGTTGGAATGTAGCAAAAAGAAGGATGATGTTGACCTTTCAGTTCCATTGAAAGTAGTGGAAGAGGTAAACACGAGGTTTGAGAATACTCTCTACGGTTATTTCCTTGGCCAACGCCTTGCTTTTCCTGTTGTTGATTACTATGTCCGCAATGCATGGGCTAAGTTTGGTGTGCAAAAGGTTATGATGAATGCAAAGGGGTTCTTCTTCTTTAAGTTCAATTCGAAGAAAGGTGTTGATGATGTGCTTGAAAACGGTCCTTGGTTGATCAGAAATGTTCCTATTATTCTTAAACCATGGACTTTGAACACTAATCTACTTAAAGAGGATCTGACTAACATCCCTGTGTGGGTTAAATTCCATGATGTCCCCCTTGCAATGTTTTCTGATGATGGCCTCAGTCTTCTTGCCACACTGATTGGCACGCCCAAAAGGTTAGATGCTTTTACAAGCCAAATGTGCAAGGAATCGTGGGGCCGTAGTAGTTTTGCTAGATGCATGATAGAAGTGAAGTCGGATGAGGTGCTTCGGGACAGCCTCACTGTTGAGATACCGTTACTTGATGGTTCGGGTTCGACTATTGAGAAGATACGGGTTGAATACGAGTGGCAACCACCTCGTTGTGACAAGTATAAGATATTTGGTCATACTCTGACTGAATGTCCTAAAGTTGTTATACCTCCTGTTCAGCCTACTAAGCCTGTTAATGATAGTTTCAAGACTGTCAATAACAGGAAGAAAGGAAAACTAGGTGGTCCTACAATTCCGCGTAAAGGAGGGTTTACTAAACCTGTTGTCGGTAAGCAGTTTCAGTATCAACCCAAAAAGACTCCTCCTGAACCTAAGAACGTTGGTGGCACTAAGAAGAAGACTTCTGATGTGGCTAGTTCTAGTGGAACAACGATCTCTACATCTAACCAATTTTATGCTCTTAATATGGATGATACGGATGCGTTTGGTATTCCTACTTATGAAACCAACATGGATGTGGATGCTGGCCGTACAATGGAAGTTAATGAGGATGAGTCGGTTAAGACTGGTACTACATCACAAGAACCGCTTGTGAGTGATTCAATGGGAACTAAGGAAGTTGGTTCTACTCCTATAGTTGAGAAAATTAGTAAGCTTGAAAAGCTACTTATCGATGGGAAAGCGACTATTGTGGATGATGAAGGTCATCCTATTCCGTCTGCCTCTGTCACTAAGAGGGCTAAACCATTTTCCAAGGTGGGTGATGTTGTGGTTTCTGATAGTGATCAGGATGAGGTTCTTAACACGTTCGACGAATCAGCAAATCTTTTTGGTGGAGGTCATGAGCGTGAAGATGAGTTTGATGACTATGATGATTACTCAAAGAAAATTTATGATCTTCCAGGGGAATCGGATGCTCTTAATGCCATTTATGGCTTTAATCTCCAAGGTTGTAGGAAGTAGTTTATATTTTTGTCCGAGTCTTTAAATGGTTTTGTTTTCTTGTCTAGAAAATAGGAAGTATCTTGTTATGTAAGCTTTTCGCCTATGTAACGGGCTGAGATATGAGATTCACTCATATCCGTTGTACTTAAATGTTTTTTGGAGTAATATATTTACCGGATCGTTGACCTTTTACCCAAAAAAAAAATTTTTCTTGACAAATAAATGAATAATAAAGTTATGCAAAAAGCAATCATAATCATTCACGTTTGTGATAGTCACTTTAAACAATAATATCACTAACGAAACTTTATCTAGGCTAAAGGATCGCCTTTTCCCTTTTACTGAATACGTTCAATCAATCTTGAAACTTTTTTTTTTCTCTCTCTCTTTTAATAAGGATATTTGGTTGTCCATTACCAACCCATGAAATGGATATATCATATATGAAGTGTATTTGTTCTCCATATTGTGTTTCTTTGTATAAGGAACACATGCAGTTGCATGTCTACGCATAATTTAGTAGTAGATGACAAATAAAAATTGTGTACAAATCACATCCCTTTACATAAGTGTATATTTGCTTCTTTTCTTTTCGATCATGAAACTGGGTATCAAGTAACAGGAATTTTCTATGTAGACTGATCATCATATAAAGATCCTATGGTAAGCCGTTTGTATTTTGAGTCATATAGTGTATTTGATTACCGTATGTATTTGAAAGGGTTGGCATGCTCCATATTTTTGCACTTCTTTTAGACTTTTTTGGCACAACGTATCATTAACGCTTTTTGAAATTTACTTTAGAAAAGATTTAAAATTTTATGCTCCAATTAGAAGAAAGCACTCATATACCATCTTGTCAATAAAGTTATGTCATATGTGGGTAGGTATGGGGAGGTCGTCGACTCGTCGTTGATTAGCAAAAAGGAACATGCCCATGTTATTCACGGGTAAGTTTGGTGAGGTCATCGTTGATAAGAGTGAACAAAAAAAGGTAAAATCATGTCGGTGTAAATATTTTGGTGCTAACTGCTAAGTGAATTTTGTTCTTTAAAGAAAGATTGACCTTTGACCATTTCTTTATTCACTTTGAAGCTTGATTAGCAAAGGTTGATCTTATGTGATCCACCACAAAAAACATGTCTAAAAAATCTTCAAATTATTCTTTTCTCATGCATGCATAACGAGACCTGTCACCCATCCTTTTCTTTTTCATTATTGCAAAACACATTAGTTTACAGATTTTTGAGAAAAGGGTAGCTCAATTATAAATAAAGACATACGAACCTTCACTGTATAGAAGAAAACATGCAAAAGCAAGTAATGGCTTCTTCAAACTTCTTTCTTTCATCTCTAGCTTTACTACTCATTGCTCTCTCATTTGTACCAAACTTTACTTCTGCTTCTTTGGAGGAAGCAAATGCTCTTCTAAAATGGAAAGCAACCCTTAAAATCCCAAACAACTCCCAAATTGTATCTTCTTGGACACCCCTTCCAACGAATACTAGTGCTCCCGCTTCGTGCCATTCTTGGTTTGGAATTGCTTGCAATGCTGATGGGAACATTAACATGTTGAACCTCTCGACGTCTGAGTTAAAAGGTACGCTTCACCAGTTCCCGTTCTCTATTCTAGGCAATCTTACCCATTTTAATCTTAGTGTAAACAGCTTCTTTGGTCCCATCCCACCAGAAATCAGACTCCTGTCCAAACTTGTCCATCTTGATTTTTCAACCAATCAGTTCTCTGGTGTAATTCCACCTACCATTGGGAAACTAAGCCAGTTAACCATCTTGAAACTTTTCAGAAACAATTTAACTGGTTCAATTCCACAAGAATTAGGGAATTTGAAGTCTCTCACTGATTTAGGTTTGAGCAATAATCAACTCAATGGTTCAATTCCTTCATCGTTGGGTGATTTGAAGTCTTTGAATATCCTTTATTTGTGGCAAAATCAACTCTCTGAACCCATTCCAATTGAATTAGGGAATTTGAAGTCTCTCACTAATTTAGGTTTGAGCAATAATCAACTCAATGGTTCAATTCCTTCATCGTTGGGTGATTTGAAGTCTTTGAATATCCTTTATTTGTGGCAAAATCATCTCTCTGGACCCATTCCAATTGAATTAGGGAATTTGAAGTCTCTCACTGATTTAGGTTTGAGCAATAATCAACTCAATGGTTCAATTCCTTCATCGTTGGGTGATTTGAAGTCTTTGAGTACCCTTTATCTGGGTACAAATCAACTCTCCGGACCCATTCCAATTGAATTAGGGAATTTGAAGTCTCTCACTAGATTAGATTTGAGCAAAAATCAACTCTCCGGACCCATTCCAATTGAATTAGGGAATTTGAAGCCTGTCACTAGATTAGATTTGAGCAAAAATCAACTCATTGGTTCAATTCCTTCATCGTTGGGTGATTTGGAGTATTTGAGTACCCTATATCTGTTCAAAAACCAACTCTCTGGACCCATTCCAATTGAATTAGGGAATTTGAAGTCTCTCACTGATTTAGAATTGAGCAATAATCAACTCAATGGTTCAATTCCTTCATCGTTGGGTGATTTGAAGTCTTTGAATATCCTTTATTTGTGGCAAAATCAACTCTCTGGACCCATTCCAATTGAATTAGGGAATTTGAAGTCTCTCACTGATTTAGGTTTGAACAATAATCAACTCAATGGTTCAATTCCTTCATCGTTGGGTGATTTGAAGTCTTTGAATATCCTTTATTTGTGGCAAAATCAACTCTCTGGACCCATTCCAATTGAATTAGGGAATTTGAAGTCTCTCACTGATTTAGGTTTGAGCAATAATCAACTCAATGGTTCAATTCCTTCATCGTTGGGTGATTTGAAGTCTTTGAGTACCCTTTATCTGCACACAAATCAACTCTCCGGACCCATTCCAATTGAATTAGGGAATTTGAAGTCTCTCATTAGATTAGATTTGAGCAAAAATCAACTCTCCGGACCCATTCCAATTGAATTAGGGAATTTGAAGTCTCTCACTAGATTAGATTTGAGCAAAAATCAACTCATTGGTTCAATTCCTTCATCGTTGGGTGATTTGGAGTATTTGAGTACCCTTTATCTGTTCAAAAACCAACTCTCTGGACCCATTCCAATTGATTTAGGGAATTTGAAGTCTCTCACTGATTTAGGTTTGAGCAATAATCAACTCAATGGTTCAATTCCTTCATCGTTTGGTGATTTGAAGTCTTTGAGTACCCTTTATCTGCACACAAATCAACTCTCCGGACCCATTCCAATTGAATTAGGGAATTTGAAGTCTCTCACTAGATTAGATTTGAGCGAAAATCAACTCAATGGTTCAATTCCTTCATCGTTAAAAAACCTGAGAAGCCTTCAGATTCTGTCTCTCTTTGTGAACAAGTTATCCGGTCCAATACCACAAGGAATCGGATGTTTACAATTGTTTAAGCTGCATCTGGATTCAAATCAGTTGTCTGGCCAATTGCCTGATGATTTGTGTCAAGGGGGAAAGCTTCAAAATTTAACTCTGAAATATAATCAACTCTCTGGTCCTATTCCAAGTGGGCTATGGAATTGCTCCACCTTAATAAGAGTAAGCTTTCAATATAATAAATTTCGTGGAGATATAACAAATAGTTTTGGTGTCTACCCAAGCTTATATTCCTTTGATGTCAGTCATAACAAATTTCATGGGCAACTATCTCATAACTGGGGTAAATGCAAAAAATTGACTAGATTAATGATGGGATATAACAACATCAGCGGTAGCATACCAAAAGAATTTGGGAATTCAATTCAAGTTCTTGATCTTTCTTCTAATCATTTGGTTGGTCAAATTCCAAAGGAGTTTGGGGAGATGAAAAGTTTGTTAAATTTAAACTTGAGTGATAACAACCTTTCAGGTGTTATACCTCAAGAGCTTGGATCACTGCATGGGCTCCTAACTCTTGACCTATCCAAAAATAGGTTAAACGGGTCATTACAAAGATATATTGGTGATTGGGTACAAATCAATCACATAAATCTTAGTAATAACAAGCTCAGCGGAAAGATCCCATCGGAGATTGGTAAATTAAGGCAACTCAATGTTCTTGATTTATCTTGGAATTCACTCAAAAAAGAAATACCATCAGATATTGGAAGTTTGGAAAGTCTGGTAATGATGAATCTTTCTCATAATAAGCTATCTGGATCAATTCCTAATGGTTTCAGTAACTTGCCAGGAAGGATTGATATAGACCTGTCTTACAATGAGCTCACTGGTCCCGTTCCCCCTTGTGCTGTCTTTCAAAATGTGTCTGGAGAAGCATTACAAGGAAATGATGGTCTGTGTGGAAATGTTACAGGTTTGAAACTTTGTGAAAGTCAAATAATAATGAAGAAAAATAATAATTTTCACCATAAGCTCATCCTTGTAACTGTGGTCCCACTTTTTGCTGCTCTTTTACTTGGTTTATTCATGTGTGGCCTCATTGCTTATGGACGTAGAAAGAGAACTTCTCCACAGAAACCATTAGGCGAAGAAGGTGGCAAATTTTTCTCAATAACAAGTTTTGACGGACAGGCGACGTATGAAGAAATAATCAAGGCAACAAATGATTTTGATGATGCATATTGTATTGGGATGGGAGGTTATGGTACTGTGTATAAAGCCGTGTTACAACCCAACAATTTAGTAGCTGTCAAGAAACTTCATTCATCATCTGAGAATGACGATCAAGGCTTCCTAAATGAGGTACGAGCATTGACAAACATAAGGCACAGAAACATAGTTAAACTCTATGGATACTGCTCCCATGCTCGGCACTCATTTTTGATTTACGAATATCTTGAGAAGGGAAGTCTAAAATCGCTTCTAAGTAGTGATATCACAGCGAAGGAAATGGATTGGCTGAAAAGGGTAAGAATTGTTAGGGCTGTAGCGAATGGTTTGGCTTATATGCACCATGATTGCACACCTCCTATAATTCATAGAGACATTTCTGGAGCTAATATCATTCTCGATTCTAATTATGAGGCGCATATCTCGGATTTCGGAACAGCGAAGCTTCTAAAGCTGGATTCATCCAATTGGACTGCGGTTGTAGGCACCTATGGCTATGTTGCACCAGGTAATTAACTACCATATATTTCAGAGTTATATATTCGTACTTTTTCTCAAGTTTCACATTTATCAATGTTACATTAAATCATGATCTGATATAACAATTTTATTTGTATTCACTTGTTTCTTTCCATGTAGAGCTTGCTTATACTATGGTGGCGACAGAGAAATGTGATGTGTATAGTTTTGGAGTTGTTGCACTAGAAGTGATTATGGGAAAGCATCCTGGAGAACTTATATCATGTCTACCAACACTGTCTACTGATGATCTATTGCTAGCCAATGTAGCAGATAGACGGATTCCGCCACCATCATCTCTAGTTGAGAAACTAGCTCATACAATTTTGAATGTCTCACAGGCATGTTTGAACTACAACCCACAGGAAAGGCCAACAATGCGCCAAGTCATAGATTTATTGTCGGTGGATGATCGAGTTTGGATGAAGATGCATATATCGGTAACTTAATGCTAGCTTGATCGATGTTATATGATGTCTGGTCATAAGTCATAAAGTTTAAGAAACTTTTTATGTTTTTTTGTTGTCCTGAATTATGTTGTGGATTGTTATTAAATAAGAAAATAATTTATATCAATGAAGATTGCTACCTTTCTAAACTAATATAGTTACGTGTATTATGGATCTTTTTGGTAATTTATATCAAGAAGGCTTGTATGAACATCAACAGCAGAAGGGAAATGGTAGGGAAACTGGAATGCTGACTATAACTTCACACTTTGAGACCTACAATTGGATGATTTAGTTGAAGCTGGCGATTCAAAAAACACACGAGTCTTGGTGTCTCTAACTATTCATAGGGTATCTAATTTCTCCTTGACGTGCTTATTGAAAACGATAGTGGTGGCAACATAGGCAGGGCATTGGGTTTAGTAACGGGTCAAAACGGTTAATTTTTTGGTACAGGTCCAATTGGTTTGCCAGTAACACCTTTGGTCCAAAATTTCATTAAATCTTATTAGAAATAATCAGTGTGACATGTATGATAACAAAATACATATTCTTTTCAACCAATGTTATTGAATAAATTGTACATTATCTGAAAGCTTCAACCCCTTTTGACCCGTTTCCTTTAGCTAACTTTTTCTTTTTTACTCGTTTGACCCGTCATAGATGAAACATATCCCACATTGACTCATTCATACCTAAATGGGTTAGAATTTCCACAAAGATTGCATATAAATAGGATAAAAATAACTACCTTACGTGACCCACTACGTTTCTACTCTTGGAAATGAAATCATGCATGCATGGGACAATACTAAACTAAAAACATGGTATAAACTTGCTGATTATTTTCTCCACTACCAGTAAGCCAAATGTCACATTTTTTGTCTAATGTGTGTTTGTTTAAGCTTATGAGCCCATTTTTATTTATTTTGAAGGTTATGGCCTTATACGAGATACTTATGATATTGTAATGAAACATAAACCAAAATCAAATAAACTTAGAGGGTATTTGTTTAAGCTTATTTGGCTTGCTTATGGGCTTATTAAACTTTGAAAAACTCCTAGGCTCTAAATAGGCTTATATAATTTGCGTTTATTAAGGGGGTGTTTGTTTAAGCTTATTTGGCCTATTTTTATGGTTTATTTTGAAGTTTATGGGCTTATTTAAGCTTGTTATGATATAGTACTAATAAACTTATACGAGCTCATAAGCTAATAAACCCAAAAGTAAGCTTAGGGGGTGTTTGTTTAAGCTTATTTGTGAACTTATGAGCTTATATTTCATAAGCCTGAATTTTGAGACTTAATGGTCTTATATAAGTTTAATATATCATGATAAGCTTATATTAGCCTATACGTCTCAAAATAAGCAGAAAAAGTTAGGCTTATAAAATACAAGCCGAAATCAAATATGCTAACAAGCCCACAAATAAGATTAAACTAACACTCCCGAAGCCATTGAATTCGTTTTGTCTTTGTTTAAAAGTGGCAATTTTTTTATAACTCGGGTTGACTCGGCTGGTTGAACCGGATATGACTATTGTTTGCTTGGTTATGAACCCATGTGTTTTATTTTGTTGACCCAGGTCAACTCATTTTGCTAAATCCAGTTAGGTCATATGTACATTTTATTTTATTTTATTTATTTATTTTTATTATTTTTTATGTATGAGCATGTAGTTTTGTTGGAAAGCATGGGTTTGGTATTGAATTTCTTATGATTTAGTGTTGTTTGGACATGTTTAAGTGAGTGGCGGAGCTAGCACGAAAACTAAGGCAATTCTATTAATAAGTCAAAGTGAAAATTTTTAGCAGTAACAACCAATAAATGTGTCTATTCAGGTCGTCAGACCCAATTTAAACAAGAAAATTCACACTTGCACGTTAAAAATCTATAACATATTGTCAAATTTATTGAAATCGGGTGGGACCCAATATAAAAGTAACACACTCACACTATTAATACACCACACACTTTCAAGTTACAAGTTTAAAATAAGGTTTTCAATGTACGAACATGAAATGAATAAAAAAATAAGGGCAATTCCATTAAAAAATATTATAGTTGTCAAAAAAATTATATTTAGAATAGCGAACTAAAAAAAAAAAAAAAAAAAAAAAAAAAAAAAAAAAAAAAAAACTCTTTTGAATACTAGTGTTGCCATTTTTGTCTTCATATGATTAATAAAGATAAAAATATATTCTGTGATAACCATTTTACCCTTGCATTTTTGAAAATTGCATACACTGCCTCTAGGGTATATTACATAAATGGTCCCTGTGGTTATGCGAAAATTGCATCCATAGTACCTAGTATATATTTTTTAGATCCGTTACGTTTTTATATACGTTTTTATACGTTCTCACCTTTTTTGTTATTCACATTTGAATTTTTTTTGTCACAAGAATTGTTTATCGGAAAAAAAATTATTAGAAAATATTACGAAAAAAAAATTCAAAAATTTTTATTTTCACATGTCACGAAATTTTTTTTTTTTATTATTTTAGATAAAAATTTGAAAAAAATAGAATTTCGATTTTTTTTTTTCCAGAAAAAACAGAATTTCGAAAAAAAAAAAATTGGGAAAAATAGGGACAGTGGATGCAATTTTCTCCAAACAACAGCGACTATTTATGTAATTTAGGCTAAGAATGATGGATGCAACTTTGAAAATGATTTTTTGACAACTATAATGCTTTTTTATAAAATTAGCCCTAAAAAATATAGCCTAGGAAATAGAAGAAACATATAAACATAGATTTCTAAAAACCGAATTTAAAAAAAATAATAATAAAATAAAATAAAAAGAAATGAAAAGATGAAAAGTCAACTATCGGTCTCTTTCCTCTCTCTTCTTTCTTCTCCATTCAGGCGTTCAGCTTGTTATTTTCCGGTAAGAAAAAAGTATGGTAATCCACTACATATACTTATTACTTTTCAGTACCAAGGTGATAACTTGTGACCATCATTAGTCAAACTTATTACTCCCCTGGTAACATGGTAACTTTCTGTTTTTGTTTCTTGCGGTATACAGTAATTGTTACGAATACTCTACTAGTGACTCATAATTGGTCGAGCATCTTGATAGGGATATTTTTGTCATTTGCACCACCACATCCAACTTATCCAGTTTTTCTCCATCTGGGTTTTCCTTATATGTTGAAAATGTGTGATAAAAGAAGACACCAGTTTCTAAACGAAGAATCGGGTACAAAGTGTTTGATGAAATGTTTCAATTTCTTTTTTAAGTCGTAGACTTTAAAGTGTTTACTAATTTGTTTTATTTACTGATTTTCTTTTAGTCAAAATGATCAGAGAAAATCCAAAACACTCCCTAACTATATATGATTACTCAAGTTGCTATTATCAGTTTCTCAGAAAACACATCCTAAAACTAATGTCTTAACTCTACCTACCTTGAAACAGAGAAGGAAATGTCGAGCCTACAACCTTCTAAACTCTATACATGAGCGCCAATATCATCACTTTATTAAGCAATATTGTTCAAAAGCTTCTCAACTCAAATAGCATTAGACATTTTATGTATCAAAGTTCAACGCTCAATTAGCGATGACCCTATGACAGAACATCTTGGTATAGAGGTAGCAAAAAAGGTCAGATCGGCCAGGTTAGGTAACGGGTCAAATTAATTTAGGTCAAAATGGGACGAGACAGGTTGGGAACTGAGCCAAAAAACGGGCATTTGTCTAAATTTGCACTAAGCTTACTATTTCATGCTAGTGTACCTAAAAAGCTCTGGTGTGATGCAACTGTCTAATCTGTATGTTTTCAATAGCAATTATGTACAAACTTTTAAATGAAGAAAATTTCATTAGTTTTGAGTATTCAATAATCTATCTTTCTAATGTCATACCCAAATAACCCGTTGTCAAACAGAACCCGAATAAAGTTTAGCTGCTGATAGTAACAGTGGGTCAGTTTAATCTCATTGAGTTTATGGCAGGCTAAAATTATGCAAGAAAGGAGAACCATCAGGTGAGTTTTATAATATACATCTAGTAGTTCTCTCTTCGTATGAAAATTGCAAAGATTTAAATTGATTCTTTTTTAAGTAATTTGTGTTGATTAAGGGGGTGTTTGTTGAAAATGTCTACAAAGGGTTTGATGAAAGGGATGTTTCATTTAATTTTCTTTTAGTTGTAGAATCGGGTAATGGTTGAATGTGGCATATTTTTTAGTCTCAAACAAATCGTTCGGTTGGTTAGTGGCCTCTACTGTGATTCAATGAAGAATTTTTTGGGATATAACTCCAAGCCCATTGGAACTATGTTAGAATGGAAAGGTCAACAATGGATTTAGTGATCACAAAGGTCTATCTATTCAACATGTGAGCGATGACCGGGATCTATATCTTGAAAACGGAGATGTCCGCTTAATTTATGATGGAGGCTCTGTAGATCCTGATATAACACAAAAACTATTTCGCGTTTCTTCTTTTAGTGAAATCCCCAGTCAGGTACACTTGATATTCGTATTTCTTGACTTGTATCATTATACTGACAAAATGGCAGCTCTAGTAATGGGTCTAAACGGGCTTTGTTTGGCTTGAAATGACTTGAGCCATTTGACCCGTTCCAAATTTTCTGCTTTTAAAAGTTAGCAAAACTGACTCATATGTGATAAAATACTACCCAAATTGACCCATATATATGCAAATCGGTAGAAATTGGCATCTGTATATGCTCGCTCATTGCATAGCTTTTTTGTGGCTTATAAGTCTGATGTTTGATAGAGTAACACTTTCAGAAGGCCTATTGTTTCATCAATCATCTGTTTAACTCAAACTTTTTGATAGACTTGGTACTAAAGCAATATGAAAACCCCATGTCAAAGAAACTAAATGAGGTTTTAAATGAGATACGGAGCCAAAGATGTAACTACCTACGGTATGTAATGTCTGTGGTATATAATCTTATGAGTCGGATTAGTTTATCTGTATATGAGAATGTTTGTGTTGACAAGAAAGGAGAACCATCAGGTCAGTGATTTTTTTTTTACTTTTATTTATTTTTATATGGCTTAAGGGCTGCAATTTATTTTGTATGGCTTTTATTAGTTTTGATATGGCTTAAGGGTCGCAATTTATTTTGTTTTCTAGATTTGTTGTTTTGCATGTTTAAAAAAGGGGGTGGCTGCAATGTGTGTTTAGTGGTGGTATTTGAATCTGTTTAATTTTAGATGTCACTTTTGCATTATTGAGTATTTTGTTTCTAAGACCTATACAGATTTATTGTTGTTTTGTATGTTGCAGCGGCTAATGAAATCCCTATTACCCCATTACCTCAAGTGAGGGATCGGGTGACAGATCTTTGCATTAGTATACTTCATTCTTATCGGAAGTTTTGTGCAACTGTGTCATCATCTGGACAGCTAATTCTTCCTGAGGCACTCAAGTTGTTGCCTCTATACACTCTCGGTCTGTTTCTTTTTTATTAAAGGCATTCTAAGTAGTGGGTTTTGGTTTAATATTGCTTAAGATACGCACAGGTAATTTACCTCCTTTATTTCTTGATTTCAGCTTTGATTAAAAGTATTGGACTGCGGAGTGATGGGCGTATAGATGACCGGTCCTTTCGGATAAACTATGTCTCCTCACTTTCCGTGCAATTAGCAATCCCGCTTGTGTATCCCAGAATGACAAGTGTTCATGATATTGACTCAAAGGTATAGAATAATCTAACATCACAAAATGTTCAAATATTCAATTTCTGCATCTTAAGCATTTTTTTTTGGCATGTTTCATCTGTGGCTACAGGATACCGATGGATCCGTTATTCCCTCTCCTATACCACTCTCTAGTAATAGGTCTAAACGGGCTTTGGTTGGCTTGAATTGACTCGAAACATTTTTTTCTCATTTACATATTTAATACACTGTCGGCGGCTTTCAACCTGTTTGAGCCATTTGACCCATTCCAATTTTGCCTGCTATTAAAAGTTAGCAAAACTGACTCATTTGTGATAAAATACTACCCAAGTTGACCCATATATATACAAATCGGTAGAAGTTGGTATCTGTATATGCTCGCTCATTGAATAGCTTTTTTGTGGCTTATAAGTCTGATGTTTGCTAAAGTAACACTTTCAGAAGGTCTATTATTGTTGGAAAAATAGTTTTGCAAAATGAGTTTTTGCAAACTTTGGACATAATTTAATGTATGTATATGTTACATATATTTATGTTTCTTGGGGGCGTTTTGTTCTCCTCCAAGAGAGCTTCGCAACAAGCTAAAGTATGTCCAAAATATAGTAGAAATGAATGAGATATCGTGTCTCAAAGTGAGGCATGTGAAACACAAAAATGGAAAAGTCCCACATCGCTCAAAACAAGAAGTGAATGCTTGTTTATAAGGAAATGTTGGTATTTGCTACCAAATTCCTTTAGGTGAGCTAGCTCCCACTCCTACGTGTGCGCGCGCAGGGTGTGCTGGGATTTCTGGGCCAAAATGAGTTCAAAGCTACTGAACTCATGCGAGCCCGCGCGACCTTCGGACACGAATGCAGCTCCGAAATCTCGCCTACGTGTGAAATTTTTTGCTGCAGATTTCGTTGCCAATTTTAATAGTTTCCAGAATTTTGTATCCATTTATTTATAGAAACGATTTAAACTTTGTGAACAAGTTTTACAAAATCTGTTTAAATAAATGGAAGATATTGAAATCGGTTTCATAAGGAAACAGATTTGCATATCTCGGTGTATATTTGATAGTGATTCAATCTTGGCGAACAAGATAGGGTTTCACTATAAATATAACCTATTCTCATTCAGTTTAATACATAGAAAAACGCAGCTCCATACCAGACGATTTTCCAACAACTATTCGATCAGAAGCACACAAGGTTTAGTGATCTTTCAGGCAAGTAAGTCAAGTCCGGCTGTACAACAGCTTTGAACGTTGTACCCTGGGAAACAGACGGCGAATCTGTTTTAAGGGAATCGTGTTTACACGAGCCTCGTTCCGTTACCATTACTGCTTTCTTTTATTTAATCGTTATTAGAGTCTGTCTTCTGCTTCTACTCCATTCTGTCTGTATTTTATTTTCTGTTATTTACATTTTGTTAATTTTATAATTTATTGTAATCTGATTTATTAATAAAAGTGTACACCGTTTCCTACAATTGATTCATCAATCATCTATTTAACTCAAACTTTCCGATACAGTTGGTACTGAAACAATATGAAAATCTCTTGTCAAAGAAGCTAAATGAGGTTGTAAATGGGATACGAAGCCAAAGATGTAACTATCTACGGTATGTAATATCTGTGGTTAGGGGTGTCATAAAAGCCGGCCCGAACCCAACCCGAACCCCGAATATGGCTTTTCGGGTCGGGTTAGTCGGGTCCAAAATTATATTAGGGTCCATCGGGTCAACCCGAATTGACCCGCGTTCTAAACGACGTCGGGTTCGGGTATAATATATGTCGCTTACTCGGGTTCGGGTCAACCCGATTGACCCGAGTTTCTTTTTTTTCTTTCTAATTTGTATGTAAACACCAACCTAGTACATGTCCATAGAAAAATTCAAAACAAAAATGGGTTGATGTTGTTTAACAAATACTACTTTGATATATAGACCTACAAGGTGATTGTTATTTCAGACTATAAAGACTAATGGTGATATATAGACCTACAAGGTTTTTTTTTTTTTTTTTTTTTTTTTTTATTATTATTATTATTATTATTATTATTATTATTATTATTATTATTTTTAAACTGGCGCGACCGGCGGATCCATTATATGAACCGGTGATATTGCCTCCTCTTCGTCTTTTAAAATCATATTGCCCAATATGATACACGTATTAACGATTTGCCGAATTTTGTCGACCGTCATAGGACGGAGAGGACGACTGAGAATCATCCATTTGGCCTTAAGACAACCAAAAGCTCGTTCGATATCTTTTCTTGTAGACTCTTGTAACGTCTTGAATCTCTTTTCCTTCGGCTCAGTGGGATACTTATATGCTTTAACAAACGTAAAATATGTAGGATAGATTCCATCGGTAAGATAATATCCACGTTTGTAATTACGTCCATTTACAGAAAATGAACTGTTTGGCGCCGTTCCATTTCGCTCCGTAAGATACAACGGAGACTGATTCAAAACATTTATATCGTTGTTAGCACCGGGAGGACCAAAAAAAGAATGCCAAATCCACAAATCGTATGAAGCGGAGTTGTATTATATTGCTAACTAGACTAGTGATCTGAAATGAAAGGATTCAAATAGTTACAACTTGTCTAGCTTTTTAAGTAAAAGTAGTATGTTTAAACAAAATCACTAGTTTTTTTGTACAAAGTTTCTAACCAACTTTGTATACTACGCTAACGTAATCAATGGGTGAGTGAATTGTGTTTGTAATTGGGAACATCTAGGAAGTGATAAGTGATCAAGGTTATAAATAGCGCAAGGTGTGACGGCATGACCAAGCCTCACGCTTTAGCGGTAAAGGCGAATCTTTTGCATTTTTAAGGCGTGACATAACGCGGCATAAAATATGTTAATCTTTATAAATTTATATCATATTTTATATATGTCGAGTTTACAAAAAGCATTGTATATAATGAATAAATTTATGAAACCATATTTACATGTAATATTCTTCATTTAAAAAAAATTATCAGAGATGATGATGAAAAAAAAAAAAAAAAAAAAAAAAAAAAAAAAAAAATCGCAACGCCTCATGCCTTAGTGCGCCTTATCGCACCTTTTCCCGCCTCATCTCACGCCACGCCTAGAGTCGAAGTCTTGGTCTATTTCGTAACATGGAGGACACGTCTCACGCCTTCGCGACACCATGGCGCTCCTTTTAGAACTATGCGAAGAATATTGTACTATAATTTCAATGTTAATCAGAGTGACTTGAACACATTTTTTTGATATGTTAAGTAACATAAATTTCTCGTTTTTCAAGTTTGGTGATGTGTAAGTATATTTTTGTAAGTTTAGTGACTCAAATATCATGTTTCATAACTTCAGTAAACTAAGTGAATAAAATGAAATTTTGTTACCTTGGACGCATTTTTTAGATAGTTTAGTAACATCTTTGTCTATTAAATCTTCTTGTATCTTATTGTTAGCTTCTATCTTGAAAGCATTTCGTATTCTTTCCTTTCCCCCTTATAGTTGGGTTGTTTTTAAAATAGCCTTGACTTTAAAAAAAAAAGTATAAATGAATTTCGTTCAAGTGGCTAGGACTTAGGACCCTACACATCATTAACTAAAATGTCCATATATGCATATTACAACCACATATCGTTTGCTAAAGATATTGACACCTGAATTAAAATATACTTAATGTTAGTCTATCATTTAATATTAGTCTTTGCATAAAAACGCCGGATGTTAGCTATTGTTGACCTAGACTTTTCATAATAATAAATATATTAGAGGCCATTTTTCCTATAACATGCTCGGATGGGACTACGACATAAATCTTTCAAAACGTGTTTTAACATATGTCACAATATATCTAAATTTTAATTATTTGTGCATAAAAAGTGTATATTATCTAATTTAATAATACAATTCATTGAGAATGTAAATATCTATCTTGACATGCTTAATTCAAAGGTTTTGTTAAATAAGATTTATCTATTATATTATGTATAATCTTTTATGCTTACATAGTTATAATGGCTGTGCACCGCAGTCTTTTACATAATCTTTTCATTATGTAATAATATCGATTAATATTTTGTATAGATTTTTGTAAGACGAATAATTTGACATTATTTAATTGGCATGATGTTCCGGTCGATATTGTTAAATTATTGTTAAATTTAAATATTGATATCATGTTTTAGACATTATGCATGTTTAATATAACGTAACGACCCTTGAAAAATTTGTTTTTCAGATATCCTTATTTAAACTAAAAGAGAAAATTACGTGTGTCATTGCTATATCTATAATCTCATGTATCTAAAAGAGAAAATTACATGTGTCATTGCTATATCTATAATCTCATGTATCTCAGAGTAACCAGTTAGGCCGTGCCTTCATTTTGATATTCCTATTCCTGTTAATAATAATTTTGGTCGTATTTATTTTTTAAACCAGTGTATAAGGTGGTTAAACTTATAAAGAGGAGTAACATGAGTCGTTATTGAACATGGATAGAGAAAAAAAATTACGGACATCCTTACTTAATCTAATAAAGAAGAATAATCTAGTCGTGTGTATTTGTACAATATCGTGTGTTCATTTACTTATTACAATAACACGTGCTTTTGTTTTGAAATTTATAAATCATGTTGTAACACCCCCAAAATTTGGTATAGCGGAAGACTTCTCAAAGTTTCAAGGTAGTACTTGGATTGGCACACAACACGATTATAAGAATCGAATAACGATGTTCAAATTTAATGAAACTTAAAGTCAAGATTTAAAGTTTTACAATTATTCCCCAAAAGAAAGTAGTAAGCCCAAATAAACAAAAGATACGTCCCAAATATTTTATGAGAGTCTCACTAATCCATTTAACCATGCCACTTTCAAAGCTTCCCATCCAAATAAAGCAGCAACATAAGCATTATTCAATACCTGAGAAAACATGCTAAAAGGTCAGCTAATGCAGGTGAATTCATAGGTTTTGACACAAAATAGTACGTGACAAATAGACCGAAAGCTTATAAGTTCACTACACTAGACTAAGGCATCAACAACATCTCATCTCATATCAGAAACCCAAATACACATTCCTATAGGTGCACACTATAGTACTAGTCTACACTTGTACTTCTGTCATTATATCCCTACACAATTGTAGTCTTGATATAATAACCCTACACTTGTAGCGTTCATACTTAAAATCCTTAGCTAATCAATATAGTTAACGACAACGAGACCATATAATAACGAAACCACATACAATTGGTAAACCAAAGCAATTCTCAAATAAACATTTGTAAACATCCAAATAATTGACCAATAAAAATAAGTTGACGACAAGCATGTTTTAGTAATTATGAAACTAGTAAAAGTAGGGGCCATTAACTCACCTCGAGAAGTAGGCGAGAAATAATACAATAGAAGAAAAGCCAACGGTAGCTAGAATGTCACTGCACTATAGTAAAGTTATCTTAACCTCTAGTTCGAAAAATATAATTCTCTATAAATTGAATATTCCCAAATATATACCAATTAGTTCCAAAATTCTGCTTATTATATCTATTTATTGAGGTTTTGTATCATTGTGTGTGAGTGGTGACGCAACATCGACTTAAGTGAACTCACGCCCAACAGATAACCTAAGGCCTAACGACTCACAAAACAAGGACTAATGATTTAGTTTAAATCCAATGAGTTATTCAAATTAAGTGTCTGGTTCTTATCGAATTTTTCAACGCGATAAGTCTCGGAATTACTTCTTTTTACTTATCAATCCTGATGACGTATAGTCCGCACTCGGGTCACGAACCCGACTAATGGACACTACTAACACTCAAGCCCATTACGCGTGGGCTATCATAATAACGATTTGGGCTCACGAAAGCCTAAACCCAAATCCGTAATTATTATTTATTGTCTAGATATATGGTCTCTTATTTATGGATAATGATCAATATATCGTATAGGGCGGGATACGCCGAAGAGTAAGGAACACGAAACCAACAAGGATTTCGTGTGTATATAAAGCATATTACGGCTCTCATTGAGGTATCATCTAATAACCCTACTCTTCACTAAAACCCTAAACCGATTACTTACTCTCACGCCGGAGGATAATCGTGGGAGACAATCCCACGATAAGCCTAACGGTGTTGTTTGCTTTCTTAGTGCGCAGGTCTCAAGCATTAAGATCTAATTGGTATGAGAACAGGAGTCCAAACAAGGAACGCCCAACATTTGTATCAACAAGTGGCACCATCTGTGGGACCCTACACTAAGAACTAGAATGACAAAGCATGGAAACTCAAACCAGCGGACTCCGCACGGGAAGAAAACGCATAGCGATTCACATGGGAAGAAGCAGCAAATTGACTCGGCCTCCAAGCAAACTTCTGGAACAACCAGTATGCTTGAATTGCCCCTAATAGGACCGCTAACAGGAATTACCCTGGCCACTACGACAACTACTAGCGCTGAAGATCTACAGCGCACTCCTTTCATTACTCCCCACCAAACGGTGCCAGAAAGAGACCCCGTTGAGCTGCCACGCACGCCTAATCGAAACAAGGGTCCTGATTTGAAAACAGACATCCTCGTGCTAGAAGGAGTCGCGCCTGAACTAACGCCAAGTTATTTTGTGTCTCAAAACTATGAAACCTTGGCAGCCCTCATGCAGGAGGAAGCGAAAAGGAGGTCAAGTCAGAGCCTGCAAGCCCGGCTCTACTTTGAACCCGAGTATGAAGCATCCCCACCGCATTATCGAAAGGAGACGCGCGAGAAGGATAGCCACCGATCCCCAGTGTTTACTAGGATCGGAAGGAGAGTTATATATGATGACGCAGTTGACCTACAATACCGGGAGGAGCACGAAGACGATGGATGGCATACCAATGTCCACGCTAGGCTTGGTAGTCGCAGGGTTCATGATAGACTTGGGCGACAGCACTCGCCAAGCGAAAGCCCTCCAAGTCTTAGTGGTCGAAGAATTCATGATAGACTTGGGCGACAGCCCTCCCCAAGCGAAAGCCATTCAAGCTCGGATTCCGAGGAAAGTCGGCGCAAGCGCCTCAAAAGGGTCAGCTCATCCTCAAGTGACTCCTCGGACAACGAGGACAAAGAAATAGGACACTGGAAATCCAAAAGAAGATATCGCGAGGAATAGGACGAAGATATGTCCTGTCCCTGGCATCGCCAAAAGATTGACGCATTCACTCGGCGCATAAGCGATTTTTCAGAAGATAAGAGAAGGCGGATGCCCGTTTATGTTAAAACTTATGATGGGACAGGTGATCCTGATGACCACCAAAAAATTTTTGAATCAGCCGCTACCATCGAAAATTGGCCACAACCAGTGTGGTGCCACATGTTTAACTCTACATTGGTGGGGAATGCGCGAACCTAGTTTAGTAAGCTGCCACGAAGAAGCATAGATGGGTTTGAAGAGTTACGAAAGGCGTTTCGCTCGAACTTTACTCAAAGGAAGAAGTGCGCCAAGAACCCTGTCGAACTTGCTAGGGTAAAACAACGCCAAGGGGAATCCACAAGCGCTTATGTGGAGCATTATAAGGACGAATGCATACACATCAAGGCATGCCCCAAAATACTAAAGATCTCAGGGTTTATGAATGGAATCAATAACCCAGAACTTCTCAGAAGGTTAAATGATAAGGTTCCCCAAACCTTTGATGATCTCATGAAGCGCACGAGGTCCTTTATCCAAGGGGAACCAGCCGCTGCGGATAGCAAGAAAGGCTACTCAAATTATAGGTCACAAGAACAGCCTAGGAGACAATCCAATGACTAGAGTAACAACCGCAACAAAAGTTACCGCAGTCAGGGGAGCGGACGTGATACTGACAAATACACCCCACTAACGAAGACTCCAAGGGAGATATTTGTGACAGAAGGAGCGAACTTCCCGAAACCCCCCACCAATGCGCACCCAAGAGGATCAGCGCGTAGGGAACGGGTACTTGGGGTTTAAAGGTAAAATATATATGTTCCCGAAACCCCCACTTTATGCTCCTAAAGTATTTGGGTATGCGCTTTTCAGGGATGGAAGAAACGCACGGCTCTCTAATCCCAGGCAATTATCTCAAACTGTTAGAATTTGGGTTTAAAGGTACGAAAAATATTTAAAACTTTGGAATCAGTAAGGTAACAATAATTCTCAATAACAATGGGTTGCTGACAAAAAGATTAAGCATTCTGAAGGACTATTATTTTTAAGTCGTGCATAATATATATGTTCTCTATATTATTTATGCTTAAAAACCTTGCAGAAATCATGATTTCGACTATTTACCTAAAAGATGATCCAGAAGGCGTCTTATCGGAAAGGCCAAAGTAGTGTGTTATTAGTAGGCTATCAAGATAATAATCTTACTGGTCTCAAATATATTGAGCGACAGTCTACGTTTGGCATGTTTGAAGCATAACGGAAGAAATCAGTCTGGCCAAAAATAGGACCTCTAACACTAAAATTTTTAACTATTTTCTGGAACTAATTAATATAATTTTGAACCGGTGTATGTTGATTATGAATTTCTCCTTTCCTCTGTGCAGCCACCGCCGTCGCCACAATGCTAAATTCACAAATTACAAGAAGAAGCCTGCTAATGATATTGCGTGCGCCAACAGGTACTTTTAAAGGTTGGTTTAAGTATCCTATTTTTGTCATCAGAATATTTATTGGAAGAATAATGTTGCACCTTATGTATTTATGGATTTAGATATAGAATAACCTTAAGCTGTGTCTAAAACGGAATCAATTTCACTATACCCAAACACCATGAACCAATTATGTTAGTGTGAATATGTATATGAATTAGTTGGAATAACATAAGTCATGGAACAGGGTTAGAGTAGATAAACAGTCATGTTGGGTAGATACACAAGTGGGTTGGGTAATGGCTCTACATAAGTATAAGTCGAAAGATGTGGTTTTTTCCTGTGGATCAAAACAGGTCATATTGGGTCGGCCTTTCAAACAATTTCTTGGCAACCAGCCTCCTTCATGACATCAACAAATGGCTTGCCACCAAACATTTTTAAAATTAGTTACCATACGCAAGTCATAGTGAAACAACATATAACAAAAGAGCAAAACTGATAAAAGTATTAAAGTATCATTTTATGGACTACAGCAATGCTATCTAGCCAAAGGTTCGGTGTAGATCCAATTTTTACCAAAGATCAAATTGGTTGATCTCAACCATCCATCCAACTTCAATCCAATGGCTAATATTTATTGCCATTTTTAATTTAATTTTTATTGAGGGTCATTTTTGTAATATCACTCAAAATTAAAACACCAGGTCACTTACATCCATCTCATTTACGCATCTCATTTCTTTTTTTCATGTCACACACACTCTCTCATCTACTCTCAACAAAAAGGTTTCCCCCAAATTACAAACCCTAACCACCCAATTCAAAATTTATCAAAATCAATGCTAAACGATGGATATTCGAGATTAAATAACACTATCAAAATGTGATCCGGTGCTCCAATCGTCTTAATTTCCGATTGCCGATCAAAATCAGCCTCGAGATGTTTATATTGGTAATCTTTTTGAATTATAATTCGATTTATTATTCATATTATTCGATTAATTTCTATTTTGATTTATTATTCATCATCAGTTATTTGTAGCTAGGCTAGTTGGTTATGTGATTTGAAGGTTAGTTGATTATCACTTCATGTGAACTTCGATGAAGTGAATCGAGGAATCATTAATATGTTCGTTTTCTAATAGTGATTATACTAATTTTTTTTGTTCTTATACTGATGTTTTTGTAAAATCATATATGATTATAGTAGAATCATATGTGATTCTACTAGAATCATATGTGATTCTTACTAAAATCATATATGATTCTAGCTTATACTGTTGTTTTTAGTGTTTACACAGTTATACTGATGTTTCAAGTTTTTCATCTGTTTTTTAGTTTGATTGGTATTATATTTCTTATTGAAGGAAAATGTTTGCTAGATGCTTTGCAGCAAATGATAAGTCGTTCAGCCGGCTTTTTAGTGAAGCTCCTTTTTTGCTTGAGTCTGCATTTAAGCTTCTTGTTAGATTTTGCTTATTTTTAGATTTTGTTGCTTTATTTTGTTGATAATAAGTAGTTGTTAGATGTTTTTGGATAATAAGTAGTTTTATTCATGTTTGTGTGTATCACAAAATGAAATCATATTTGATTTTGATAATAAGTAGTGGCTTATTTTCGATAATAAGTAGTTTTTTTTTGGATAACTAATAATAAGATGAGCATAAACGAGTAATTGGAATTCATTATTATTGAGATATGATCTGTTGCATAGTGATATAAGTTTACAGTAGTGATATAGGTTTTTTTTTTTTTATAACTGATAATAAGATGAGCATAAACGAGTAATTGGAATTCATTATTATTGAGATATGATCTGTTGGTTTGTTTTAGTTTTATTTTGTAGTATATGTTCGGTTTATGTCTAATATCTTAATTGTGAGTGAGATTGCTTGTTGAGGCTTATTTACTTTGGCATAGTTGTATTGTAAGTGAGATCTCTTATTTTCAGAATGTTATTCATTTAGAGAATAGACTGTTTAAAGTTATGTCGCAAACATGAATAAAACTAATAGACTGTTTAAAGTTAGCGGAATTTAAGGAAGTAGATGAGTGAGATTTGTGAGTGATGTACTGATGTATAGGGTGTATCTAAATGCTTGTAAGTGACTGCTGATTTGTGAGTGAGATAAGTTGATTTGGATTGAAATCAGGTGTTAGTGATGTACTGATGTATATGATTTTGTTGCTGATGTACTGATGTATTTTTGTTAGAATCATGTATGATTCACATTGAATCATACATGATTCATATATGATTAAATGTGAATCATACATGATTCTTGTAGAATCATATATGATTATATTAGATTATTTTATGGTTATTAACATTTAACATTTTTATGCAGGTCGATCAAAATATGTTGCACATAATCCTAAATAGATGCTTACAAGGCAATCAGTGAAGAAGGCTACGACTGCTGATAAACCAAAGTCAAAAGTTGTCAAACCCAAACCCAAACCGAAACTTTCAAGTATATCTCGTGAGAAGGTTGAACTTGAAGATCTTCATATTGGCATAGTCGTCCTAAACCTGCTCCTATTAAACTAAAACCTCCTGTTCTATTGAAGATCGTGATGATGAGGAAGATGGTGACATTGATGAAGATCGTGATGTTAGGAAGAGGGTGATTCAGATGAGCAAGATGAGGATGGAACTGATGCAAGTGAACAATCAACGAGAAATGTTGCGGCTGAACAAGCGACTATCGCTCCTTGAATAACATACTTTGTTTAGATTTGGATATTTATTCGTTTTATTGCACTGTTGGAAAATTGTTATGAGGATCTTGATTGAATATTTTTTTTATGTTAAAGCAGATTCTTATGAAAATTGTCTATTTTCAAGTTGAAGCAGATTCTTATGAAAACTGTCTATTTCATGTATTTTCTATAAGTTTAATATCTGTAACATGTGATTTTATTTTAGTCATATATGATTAAAAAATAATCACATATGATTCATAATGAATCACATATGATTCATAATGAATCATATATTATTCTTTTTGAATCATATATAATTCTTTTTTAATCATATATGATTCTTTTTGAATCATATATGGTTTTTGTTTATTTTTCTAGCAGACTATTTTTAACTAAACATAAATGCAAGATGTTAAATTACAATAAAAAATTTAAAACATACAAAAAAAGTAAAGTAAAAAACTACCATCAGATTTTTATAATACCATCAGAAATTGTTAAATACTATATCAAATTTTACAAGACTACCCATCAGAAATTGTTCAATACTACATCAGATTTTACCAAAAGACTACACATCAGGTTTACCACATATACTACCATCAGACTATACCAAAAGACCATGAATCACTTAACCATCACTTTTGCAACCTCTTGATTCTCAACGTCATCTTTTCGTTTCTCACGATCGGCCCTGTTCTTGATTGCATTCACAATATTTGAGATCCTTGTTTGTTCAGGTATCTGAGTATCTGAGTCTGGAACTTGTTTGTTCTTTATTGCATTCACAATACATTGGTTTATCAGAAGTCGTAGCCCTCTTAACTGATTGCTTTACAAAATTCTCTTTAGGCTTATGTGCAATAGATTTTGATCAACCTGCATAAAAATTTTAAATGTTAATAACCATAAAATAATCTAATAGAATCATATATGATTCACATAGAATCATATATGATTTTCCTTTAATCAGATATGATTCTATGCGAATCATATATGATTCTAACAAAATCCAGTTATAACAAAATACTATACATCAGTACATCACTAACCACTGATTTCAATCCCAATCAACTTATCTCACTCACAAATCAGCAGTCACTTACAAGCAAAATCAAAGTAGTTATCAATATAAATTTGCCACTTTGACAAGCATTTAGATATACCCTATACATCAGTACATCACTAATAAATCTCATAGATCTACTTCCTTAAATTCCGCTAATAACTAAATCCAGTCAACACACGTTGAATAAAATCAAATCACAACAAAAATGACACAGGTTATTTCAAACTCAGACTAAACATTCATTTCAATCCCGAACAAGTGATCTCACTCACAATAGAACTATGCCAAAGTAAATAAGCCTTTCCTCTTATTACATGTTACAGAATCATATGTGATTTGCTTTCGAATCATATATGATTATCGCATACGCATTTCATCAAACACATGGTGTGCATCTGGATCATCAACAACTTCATCCATAACATGCTTCATCCATAACCTCATCATCCACCATTCTCTCAGCAAAAACAATATCCGAACCTAAAGTGATGATGGCGTGATGACGGATTTGATGACGGTGAAGGTGTAGTGGTGATGAAGGTGCAGTGGTGGAGGTACGGTCGTGATGAAGGTGCGGTGGTGAAGGTACGGTGGTGATGAGGGTGCGGTGGTGGTAAAGGTGCGATGGTGAAGGTGCGGTGGTGGTGAAGGTGGCGAATTGGAGGATGATTGGGGTTGTGTGTGTGTGTGTTTTGCCCTAATTTTTTTGGGAAACACTGAACCGTATTGATTTTTTTTGTTTATGTAATTGTCTTTTTTGCCCCTCAAGAGTAAATATTAGATTTAATCTAAGCCTTTGGATCAAATTGGATTGTATGGTTAGGATTTGTTGATTGGTTCTTTGGCATGGATGGGTTCTTCATGGATCTCAACTCATGCTATCTATATGTATGTTTTATGCAGGCAACAAAAGGCTACAAAAGTGCGGATAAGATCAACTTAGACAGTAATTAACCAGGTATATCAAAACTCCCAGACCACACTCTGTAAGTGTATCTTAAATTTTGTTTGCACTGCCTATTTCATTCTTACTTATTCAATCGACGTTTCCTTAATTTTTTTTGAAACACATTCATTAAACTTTTATTTCATCCACTATAACAGTGTTATCTGTACATACATTTTCTGCACCAAAAACAATGGGCTGGTCCATCAACGCACCCTCTTCATGCCTGATGTGAAAGCAATACGTTTTGTGTCTAGATCTTTTTTTGGCACTGTCATTATAGTTGGCAATAGGTGAACCGACATTACTCTATAATCTTCAACTGTTTTCTTTTTTTTTGTACTGATATACGTATGTAAAGTATTGACTGGAGGTTTTTGTATTGAATATTTGATGTTGTTCCGGTTATAACATTCCCGTTGGGATCAAAATATAAAAAAAATGCATCACTAGATTACAGTACCAAAAACCGGCCAACTTCAACGCCCCGCCGCAACGCGACGGACCGACGCCCAACTCGTTTAATTCATTTGTTGAATCTTAGTTAGCAGGTCCACTATTTATATTAAGCTCATTATCGTCATACAAGAAATCAGGTCCCTGCTATCAAGTATTTTAGTCATTAGAATTTCTTAGATGTCAACTTTGTTGAGTATTTAAATTTTTATTTCAAAAACAGGAAACAGTTGAGAACTTGGGATCTACATTTAACTAGAGGTGGTTAGTGACTTAGTGGGGTATAATCGATGGAGCTTATGAATGTTATGTTGGGTTGAAGCTTATGGGATGTGTCTCATCCGGCCATCTTTATGTTTTTCATCTCATTCGGTTATCTCTAATCCTTTTATCTTTTTATGTTTAATATGTTTATATTTATTGTCATGTTTAGCTTAGTAGTTATTATTGTTGCCTCTTTTTATTGCTTGTAGTGTAGTTTTAATTATGCGCGAGTAGATTTTATATATGCTTGTTAAGTGATGGTGACTTGTAAATTAAGTGTGAAAACTTTGATATTGTTGATTGACAATCTTTGGTTTATTTGTAACGATTTTTGGTTATTTTGATGGGTAAAAGCTGTTAGGGTAATCAGTTATCTAAAGCTAGTACTTTTTACCTTGATAAAGAATTGTTTTCAAAATAAACCAACGTTGTGAGAGAATTATTTGTTTTGACGGGTATTAATTAGACGGGCTTAAAATAATTTTTCACACTTAATGATCTTTTCACCACACTTGACGAATATATCTTTTTGTTATCATATTCTTAGCTTAATTTCATTGTCATTAGTTGTAGTTTTCCATTTAAATAAGTTTAAATTTTAATTAGTTAAAATAGTTTTTTTTAATCTCTAAATCCCAAACCAAAAATTGAAAATCCGTTATTCAAGTCTTTTAATAACAAACCTCAAATGATATCCTCGATTCACTCATCGTTGGAAAACGACTCGGGTATCACTTATCCGGATTCTTATAACGTATTGTGTTGTGTTTTGCACGTTGACCCTTTTTCCCTAAAGTGTTGACTTGTGTGTACATTCACGACCAATCATTAACTATAAAATATTAAGTAACAACGTTAATCGTTAGTTAACATTTTCAAGTTACTAAGTATCGATATCATCCTCGTATTCTATTTAAGTCATTTAGGTTTTCTATTTAATATATATACGAGTCATTTCATCTTTCGAGTCGCAACTCCAAGTATTCAATACACTCTGGTCAAATAGTCAATAATATCGTCACAAGTCTCATACGCATTCTATAACCCTCTTTTGGCTTGTCGAGACCAAGTCGAGACTACAAAGTCTCGATGGTGCTCGACTTGCTCAAATCACCACTGTTAGCATTAAAGAAAAGTTGCGGTCATTCTAGTCATAGGAACTTTGTAAACTTTTCATAGTTTATGTCATGGGCTCATGGACTTGGATAAGCTAGCATACTATTAGTTAAGTCTTGTAAGTCTTTTTATTAAATGTAAATCCAAGTCCATAATGTAAATAAAGCCCAAGCCCATAGAAAGCCTATTAGGGTATCATGTATTCCACTATATAAACACCTCAAAGCTCATTTGAGGTGTGTGCTTGAGTATGTATTGTGTGTGTTTCTCTCTCAATAAAGTTCTAGTTTTCATCTGTATTTCTCTCTCTAAACAAGCCTACATATATCATTCAAGTCACCATCTCTAGTGCTTAATATATTATGGATAAGGTTAGATCTAAGGTCCTACAAGTGGTATCAATCGCCTAACAATGATTTAGGAGTGTTTGGAGTTTTCTTTGTCATGTTTTTAAAGCCTTTAGTCACGTATTTCTTTAAAAAGTTTCATACTTTCCTTGTTTTTTGTGTTTTTAATAGTTTTTTGATTACAAATTAGTGTTATAAACCTTTTGCAACAAGAAAGTTTCAATCTTTTTGAAAAAATTTAGGTTTTAAACTCGTTTTTTGTACTTTTGCAGAGTTTCTCATATAAAAAAGTTTCTTAAAAACCTTTAAGCTTACAACTTTCTTCAAGTTTTAGTGTTTTTAAGATAAGAATTACAAAATCTTGGATTCAAAATCAACGTTTAGAATGCTTTAATCGTTTTTCAAATTTTGTCAAAGTTTCAAAATCCTAAAACCCTACACTTTTGAAATCTTTTTCTTAAACCCTAAACTTTTAAAAATTTTTCTAAAGCCCCTTCAGTAGAAAACGTGGATTACTCGGTGTTTCCCTTCCCTGTATAAGTGAGAAAACACTTCGACGCTTGGGATACTTTTGTCTTTGTATAAATTCAAAAGTTTGGTTATTACTTTTCGAAATCTGAAATTTTCAAAATAAAAAGTTTCGAAATTTCAAAAGTTTCGAAAAGTTGAAAAGTTTTGAAAAGTTAGAGAAGTTTTGAAATATTATTTTGGAAGAAAAGTTTTGAAATATTAGCTGGACAATGTTTCAAAATATTTTCTGGTCAGAAAGTTTCGAAGTGAGAGAATTTCTTGACTTTTTGCATCCTAGAGTTGACTTTTGATGACAAAACTTTAAACGGCCATAAATTTTGAACCGTAACTCCGTTTTCGACGAAATACCTGTCAAAACGACAGTGAGGTCGAGGAGAATGACACGCATAAGACCATATATACTGATCATTAAACTCAACCTTCGAGGCCCAAATCCACTCCGAATGGAAGTTATCGACGTTCTTAAGTTTTTAGACCAAGATTTCTCTACAACAAAGGAACTTGATGATCACCAAACTCAACTCCTACTTCGTTGAACCGGTCCAAGATCAACTTTATCAAACATAACTTCATCAATTACAACTCGGCAAGATATTCATGCAGTCGGTGTTGAAAACCGACCTCCCATGCTGTCAAAGGGTGGTTACTCACAATGGGCTAGTCGTATGATGCGCTATCTTAAGAGCAAACCAAATGGAAAACTTCTTATCAAATCCATTTTGGAAGGACCCTTTAAACCATGAAAAGTGCTAGACCCTGGTGAATCTAATGGAACTCCCTAGTGCAACCAGAATACAGAGCTTAGATTGAGGCTGAGTACACTGAGGAAGACAGACAACAAATTGCAGCTGATGATCAGGCATTTCATCTCGTCGTTCTTGGATTACCTGAAATGACTAATGAAACTGTTGATAGTGTAGAAAGTGCTCATGCAGTCTGGGAAATAGTCAAAAGGTTAATGTATGGGACTGACATTGGGAAACAGGAAATGGAAACACAATTGCTCAAAGAACTACACAAGTTTACTTCAATTCCTGGTGAATCCATAGAGTCGTATTATCTCAGGTTTTGTAAGATCATGTAGACACAACCTCTCATAGACGAACATCGCTAACAACACCAATTTTCTGAATGAGTTACAACCTGAATGGGGAATATACGTCACTATTGTTTATTAGACAAAGAACTTGCATGAAGTTACCTATGATCAACTGTATGACTTCTTAAAGCAGAACCAAATTGAGGAAAATGAAGTCAGGGCAGAATTACTCGCTAAAAAGCATGATCCTCTTGCATAAATTGCTAATGCACCAACACCTTTACCAATGAACACACAACAACAAACATCATCATCTTCCACTCACAACTACATGCAACCACCATACATTCCACAACCAACACCTGTATACCAACAACAATACTACCCACAACAACATAAAGTTATTCCAGAACTACAATATATACAATTCCAAGAACCAGAGCTCACTGAAAATGATGAATGTATTGCTGCTTTGACACAAGCATTTGCTTATTTAACAAAGGCATTCCAAGGATGCTATTCTACACTAAAAAACAACAACCAAAGGATTTCATCAAACACTCGCAATAAGCAGATTGCTCAGCCGAGTTTCAATATGGGTAACGGAGGAAAAATGGTTGGAGTTATTGGGAATAAGCAAGGATATGCTACTGGATTTCACATGGGTAATCAGAATATGCAGAATGCATGACAGTATGCACCGAATTAGTTCAGTCAGTATGCAGGGAATTAGATGGATCAATTTGTTGGAAATCAAAGGGGTCAGAATGTTGGAAATCAGGCAATGCCTAATAAGATGGGAAATGTTACAGGTCCAATTGTCGGGAATTATGGAAATGTGAATCAGGTAACCTGGTAAAGTGTTTCAATTGTCAGGGTGTAGGTCATATAACAAGGAACTGTCCCATTAAGCCGAAGAAGATAAGATAGATCATTGTTTGTTTGTTTGTTTACAGTACTTTAGAGTGTGACAATCTAATGTGCTATTCTCATGCTACACATTTGCTAAACAAGGTTTACCATAGTCTCTTGGGACGATCCCTATTTACCATAAACCATATTACATGTGAACGAGTATACTTGCTCGTATGCGTTTTCATCGGTAAAAAGGAGTTTATTAATTTAAAATTTGAGTAGAACTTAGGATATATATTTTATACACCGTTCTCACAAACATCAGTGTCTTATCAACCTTCTTGGTTGGAGCCATATTTAGAATGCGAACAGATGATTCTAAAGCATAATCCCAAAAGGATAAGGAAAGAGTTGTAAAATTAAACATTGATCGACACAATTTGGAGCACTTATTGAAGAATTGAATAGTCCCGGGACATGACATGGGGTGAGCATGGAAAACCAAACCAAAACCCATAATTACCCAATTTACCCTCAAACATGGCCAAATTACCATTTTACCCCTAGCCCCAAAACCGAAATTAACTTTTTACCCTTTTAACCCCGAAAACTTAATTGCAAAATCACTTTCAAAACCTTAAACATTTTTCAAAAATAAAATCTCAAAAAAACATTTTGACAAAACTTTTTTTTATTTTGTTAAAACTTTTATTAAGTTACCTTTTATATTATTATTAGTGTTATTATTATTATTACTATTATTATTACTACTACCATTATTAAAAAAAAAAAAAAAAAAAAAAAAAAAAAAAAAAAAAAGCTACAAAAATAATTTTTCTTACAAATCTGTATTATAAAATACTAACTAATCCTAATAAATCCTAAAACTTTAATCTATTACTTATACTATCCTAAACCTATTAACCACTAACCCAATCCACATCCTATATAATCCAACCCAACTACAAACTTCAGGCCCACTCCACCACACTTAACACTAAATCCAAACCCAATACAAACGAACCCACCCCTTTTGCTAAACCCCCAAAACCCCTGCTTACCCTTTTTCCCTCCAAAACCACTCACCCCTGTCCTTATCATTCCTACTCATCTCCCAGAATTGTCCAAAGCTAAGTCACATGTCTTGTCAAGTCCATTGCCACGCTGGCAATCCCAAGGGCTTACAATTGATCCTATGGCTGAGAATGAAAGACTTTGGCTCCAAGCTCATCTGAAGGTTGTGATTGAAAGGGAAAAGCACAAGGGTGACTCACGAGCTGGCTACATTCACAGAAGAAACACAACAGTAGAAGACAAATAGAAAAGAAGACCTTTGCATATATATATATATATATATGTATATATATATATATATATATATATATATATATATATATATATACACACACACATTGAATAAACCAAATGGCATACGTCGGTAGGCAAAAGTTCCATAGGGGCATGTGAAAGTGGTATTTTCTTGATCCTGTGGGTCAATGGGAATCTGGAAGTAACCCAAGAAACCTTCGAGGAAACAATAGTACTCATTCCCTGCTAATCTCTCGAGCATTTGGTCCATGAAGGGTAGAGGAAAGTGGTCTTTGCGGGTGACGTCATTTAACTTATGATAGTCAATGCAAACACGCCATCCCGTAACCAATCGAGTTGGAATCAACTCGTTTTCACCATTTGTGACAACAGTAATGCCACCCTTTTTAGGAATGCAGTGAATGGGACTAACCCAAGGACTATCATAGATAGGGTAAATCAAACCAGCATCAAGAAGTTTGAAAACCTCTTGTTTGATGACCTCGTGGATTTTTGGATTAACCATTCTTTGTTGTTGAACTGATGGTTTAAAGTCATCCTCCATTAAAATATTGTGTGTACAAAATTCTGGGTCAATACCCTTGACGTCGGAGAGTTTCCAAGCAATGGCTTGTTTATGTAACTTTAAAATCTTTATGAGAGCAGTTTTCTCCTCATCACTCAAATCCTTAGCAATTATTACGGGTAACTTATCATTACCCTCCAAAAATGCGTATTCGTGATGAGGTGGTAAGTCCTTGAGTTCGACCTCAGGAAATTCATCAGTTTTCTCAACATATTTGATTTCCTCATTATGAAGTTTTTGTGGAAGAATAGGAAGAGGAGAGGGATCTTCGTTTAATAATTTCTCAAGGAGAAGAATATCCCTTTCCGGGTCAATCTCTTGGTTATCAATTCCTTAGGGAATCGAATCACTTTTGAGAAAGGCCTCAATTTCTTCAAGGATGAAGTCACTTCCCTCAAACGGAGTGAGGGAGGGGGAAAAAATTGGAAATTATAGGTTGAGAAGATGGAGTGGGATTTCCACTCAGAGAATCATCAAAAAAACAAAGAACTTCTTGAGCGTACTCCTCATAAGCAACATCAATAACATCTATTCGGTTAACCGACTTAGAATCATAATTTGAGGAGTACCTCAAAGTTTGATCAAGGTTAAAAGTGATTGCTTCAGTACCCACACGTAACGTGATTTCTTGTTCAAAGTCATCAATGAGAGCACGACCCGTTCTAAGGAATCCTCTTCCAAGAATGAGAGGAACCCTTGAATCTGCATCAAAGTCAACAATCACGAAGTCGGCTGGAAAATGGAACTTTCCTACTTTCACGAATACGTCCTCAACAATGCCAAGTGAACAAGATATTGAACGAGAGTCATGCAGGTAGGAGTAAGTTCGGGAAGAGAAAGTTTCTTCCATACTGAATATGGCATCAGGTTGATGCTTGCTCCAAGATCGGCCAAGGCAAAGCATTTAACCATACCCAGAAAAACACAAGGAATAAGAAACTTTTTGGGGTCTCCAAGCTTTTCAGGAAGCTTTTTCAATAGAACTGCTGAGCAGTTCTCATTTAATGGAGTTCTAGCCATTTCGAATAGCTTTTCTTTGTTGCTTAACAAGTTTTTGATTGTTGATGCAATTTTGGGCATCAAGATGATAGCATCCGCAAAGCTTATGTCAAAATGCAAATCTTGAAAGATTTGAAAGAATTTGTCCATTTGATGACTAGCTTTTTCGCGGAGCTTTTGTTCATTTAAACGTGATGGGTAAGGAATAGAAGTTTTGGATTTAGGGTTTTCAACTGGAGTTTCTGGTAGTTCAAAGACAACTCCAGGTTTGGATCTATTTTCTGGGACAACTTGAGGATGGACGTGTGTGGTACTTTGTGGGCTAGTAAATTACACTTGTCCTTTGTCACCTCAGGTTCACGTTCCACTACCTTGGGAGGAGAGGAAGAAGAGGTAGTTGGAATCACGGGTTCATTATATGAAGCACAACTTCTGGTTGTGATCGCCTTTGCATTGCCCCTCGGATTAGCGATCGTGTTGCTAGTTAAAGTACCTTAGCCTGAGGGTTGATCATTTAAAGACTTTTTGATTTCAGAGATTTGACTGACCAACAACTTATTCATTTCTTCTTGGGATTTCATGAATTTTTTCAACAACTCATCAGATGATGGTCTAGTTGGAACAATGGCTTAAATTTGGTTAGGAAAATTTTGAGCTCGGTTGTTCTGGTTGGGACCTTGGTTTTGAAAATTCCCCTGATTTTGGTTGACATTTCCATGAAAATACCCTTAGTTGAAATTACCCTGAGCTTAGTTTTGGTTAAAGTTTCCTTGGTATTGGAATCCTTGGTTTTTGGAAACCTTGATTTTGGAAACCTTGACCTTGATTGAAATTCCCTTGGTTTTAAAAACCTTGGTTCATTCGTTTTTGGTTTTGGTTACGGTTTTGGACATTTTGGTTTTGATTAAAACCGGGTGGTCCAGGGTAGTGGTTAGGACGATAGTTCAGGTCCATCGGAGAACGGTATTGGTTACCTCCTTGATTGGAAGTCCCGACTATAGTATTGGCTTCGTATGGAGAACTATCAGTAGCTGTGTAATTGTAGTAGGCATGAGGGCCATCACAAGTAACACAGACTTCCACTTTCTTAACCTCAGCATGTAGAGAGGTTTATGAAAAAGAGACTTTCTTTTGTTAGGAGAGAATCAAAGCTCGAATAGCTTCAGTTAGCTTGTCAATCTTAGCATCAGTGCTAGAATGACTCACTTGGGAAACAACCGGTTTGCTTCGTGTAGAGCGGACCTTGGACTTGTTCTCGATGATAGCTAAAGCTTCTTTTGTAGTTCTACTCAAAAAATTACCTCCCGTGGAGGCATTGAGAGAATCCTGATCAGCTTGGCTCACACCATTGTAGAAAGTATCGAGTTGCATCAACTCGGAGAAACCATGATAAGGACATTTACGAAGTATTTATTTAAAATGATCCCACGCTTTACCAAATGATTCATCATATTTTTGGGTGAATTTGGTGATTTCATTTTTAAGACTTGTGGTCTTAGAAGGTGGAAAGAATTCATTCACAAATTTCTTAACCAAATCTTCCCATGCTTCAATTGAACGAAGGGGTTGTTTTTCAAACCAAATCTGGGCTTGTCCCTCGAGGGAAAATGGAAAAAGAAGAAGTTTGACTGCTTCAGAAGGGACATTCTTGTATTTGATGGTTGATGTGATCTTGTTAAACCATCGAATGTGAGCATGAGAATCGTCCCTCTCAAAACCATAGAATTGACTTGAGGTTACAAGATTCAGTAACCCAGTTTTGAGCTCAAAATTATCAGCCACGATGGCTGGAACAACGATAGCATCTCCGTAACCCTCGATGGGTGATTGGAGAAGCTTATTCATAGGGCAGTCTTCCGCCAAGGTAACAGAAGTTGTGGAAACAGTACGGATCTCAGATCCGACTGTTGGTGCAGAACGTCTGTGGTGTCTTCGAGGAATTCTTACAAGCTCACGTAGTAGTCTCGTAGACCTGGAAGAACGAGTGCGCATGCACTAAGGACAAAATTAATCAAAACAAGATCGAGACAAAACAACAGTGAACTTAAACCAATAATCACAATGTGAATGGCTTCTTTAAAAAAGGTACACTAATTCACAAGGATACAATGGCAAGTTTTAATCTTTATTTTGGGAACTTATTAATGTTCATACCCCCAGTTACGTAGTATTCTGTCGAATGTTTCTCGATAATATATTTTATATATTTATTAGCAAGAAAAAGGAAAATGTTTTTGGGTTTTGGTGTATATGGGTGAAAAAGTTTTTGGAATTATTTTTGGTATCGATTCGTTATCCAAAATCGTATTCCTTAGAATCACCTAAAAAGAAATCCGAGATAGAGAATGTAACGATTTGTTTTGTTTGTTTTTGGATTTGTTTGGTGTTGTTAACACTTTAGGAAAAGTGTTAATGACTTTTTGATATTTTTGATTAAAATTTACAAAAGTGATGGAATTTTTACAATGACGAGATTGAAAAATCACAAATCTCTAAGAAGTTGAGAATACGCAACACACCTCCCCGGCAGAGGCGCCAAAATTTTAGTAGCTCTGAACGGTCAACAAAAGTCAACCACGGATGTGGTCAAATAGGTCAAACAGCCTGAGCCAATTAACGAAGGAGTACAGTGTTTTCCTGGGTCGTTATGTTCTTACGAATCGTGAAATTGTACTTTAACGACTTGTGATCGGGGGATTTAACAGAAAGATTGGGAATTTGATTATGGAGATTATACTAAGAGAATTTTAATGAAAATGACTTAAAAGGGGTACATTAACAATTACTGGTAATCAGATAAACCTAAAACGTAATTAAAATCTAAAAACGCGCATTTGAATTAAAACAAACGCAAACGCGCAAAATAAAAAGTGAAATGAGAGCAAATAAAATCCTACAGATATAAAAATTACTTTTTTATAAACCTAATGACAAAAGAAAAATTAAAGACAAAGAAAAATATTTTTAAAACTTTTTAATTATTTATTATTAATTAATTACTAATTATTAATTACTTTTAATTATTTAAATTAGACTAAAATATAACTTAATATGCTTTTAAGCTAGAAAAATGAAAATTAAATTTTGAAAATTCTAAAATAACCTAAAACTAATTTTAAAACTGAAAATGTATTTTTTTGACTTTTTATTTAATTATTATTAATTAAAAACTAATTATTAATTAATTGAAACTAAATTAAATTATAATAAATAGTAATTGAACAGTGAAAAAACAAATTTTTTTCTAAAAATAGTACAAGGTAACAGGAACTTATGAAAAATATAAAAATGGGAAGTGCTTTTTGAAAAAGCCGAAAAATAAGCCAAATGGCTTAAATAGAAGCTATCACTTTTCTTATTTTTGGATTTTCTTGATTTTGCTTTTACAAATCTATTTTAATACTGAAAGTAAACAACTTATACAAAAACAAAATTATTGAAGCTAAAAAATAAGCAGTGTGCAAGCTTAATGGCTTGACAGATTGCTTATTTAAGGATTTGAAGGATTTTTGAGTGAATTAAGCTACTAATAAGCTACCAATGATAAAATAAGCTAATATCAACTGAGTTGCACACAAATTAAGCTAAAACAACTAAATAAGTTCACTGAATAAGCCAAGAAACTTCAAATAAGCAAATCCAAAACACATAGGACTAACAGGCCAAATGGGTCAATATGCAGCCCTGTGTGGGGCCCACAGGAGTGATCAGGGGTCCAATTTGAAACTTGATCCTAAAAGCTAACCAGGAGGGATTTCCAAAAAGCCAAGGATCACAAGGTGGGTCCCAAAAATAAGCTCAGGGTGGTCTCTTGAAATTATTCTGATCACACTGATCACTCAGGGTGAAGGCCAAAATGAAATAAGTAGCAGGCCACAAATAAGCTTATCTAATAAGCTAGGAAACCTAAAATGAGCATAGATCCTATAAGTCAGATATAAGATCTCACAAAAATCCAATTAGCTTGGGGTGGGGTTGATGAGGTGAAAAGTGTTATGCTTTTAGGGGATCATTTAAGCCCTAAATCATGATTATTTGCTCAAATATTACCTCAAATCGTTCCTTTTGTCATTTTAGGTACTTTGGTGAAGAATTCTGCAAATGGATGCATTTTGGACGTTTTTTGAGCATAAAAGTGAAGAAAACGACAAAGTCTCAAAATATGCTGGAAAGAGTACTTGACGGCGTCACCCTTTGTTAAGTGACGGCGTCAACCTTGGATAAAGAGGTGGATATGAAGATTACACATGACGGGCCAGAACAGAATTTTGGGAATTAAAGAGTGACGGCGTCACCCTTTGTGACGCCTAGGTGGTCACGTTATAAGCTAAAGAGTGACGGCCCAGAACACCCTACAAGGTGACGGCGTCAGAAGTGGATCTAGGCCATAATGGAACCCTAATCGTGGCGAGGTGACGGCGTCACACCCCAAAAGGTGACGCCGTCAAATTTTAAAATCTATATATACTCTTGTAATTTTCATTCATTAGGGGGAACTTTGTGTGCAACTTTTTAGAGGGAGTCTTGGTGTAACGCTAGCACAAACTTCGTGCTCTTTTTAAGGGTATTATACCCTTGAATCCCTCATGTTTAATTAAAGATAAGTCTTCCTTCAAATCAATCAATATGTCTATGTGTTGTTTGATTATATCTTATGCTTTCTTTTGTTAAACATGCTAGGCTAGATTTTCCCTTGTGTTTGCTTAGATGTAGTGAAACCTAGTTATTGATTATGGGTTTATTATGTGTTATTAATTGTGTTGGGTGGGTGATTTCATTGTTAGGCTTAAGAAAACTGGCTAATCTCCTATATGGTAACTTGCTTGAACGTCTTAAGAAACATGAATCGGATGTGTACTACGATTAATTGGTTGTGTTTAATGCATAAGTGAATTCTTGTGATTTTTTGGTTTTGATACTAAACGTGTCGCCATAGAATGAAGTAGGATCTTATAGAGTTGGGGAAGGACGTACACAACTCCATGACTGGTATTAAGCAATACAACATGTCATCCACACAATTGTAAAATATTAATTAACCTGTAAAAGATAGCTAGGGAGTAATGAAACCTAAGTAAACACACTTTTCTACATATAAGTTTCACAACTATTTTATTTTCTTGTTATTTTATTTTTATTGCATTTTTAGTTTATTTGGGTTAGTTGACTAGCAACTAATTCCGCCCTCTCTTTCAAACCGAGATATTTTACCTGCTTTCCTAAAAGTATAAAAATACAAAAAGAATCATCCCTCACCCTTAGAACTCATTAGAGTACTTTTCAATCCTAACAAGCACTATTCCCTGTGGAGAACGATCAATCCCCCGGTACTTGCCACAACACTATATTACATCGGTCAGGTACACCGCCTGGCGGGGATTGCAAGCTTCTCAAGATCCCTTGAGAGGTAAAACCCAGTGCGTAGTTGCAACCCACGCATCAGGGGTCCAGAAATAAGCTCACAATGAGCTGATGAATTGGGGGTAGTGCCCTGGTGCAGGGCACTTGAATGATCAAACAGGCTAAAATAAACTGTGGAATAAGCACTAAGAAAAAATCCGAAAAATGAGCAAAAATTATATCTAAGAGCACAAGCTGGAAAAGGTCAACATACAAAAATTTCAGATCATAACACTTCAAATTGAATGAAATAAAAATCTGGCTTTAAAACTGCATTTGAGCTCATATGAAATTTTTGACTTTTTCCAATGAACTCTAAAGTTGACTAAAATGGATTTCAATCTACCCTAGCTTAATGGTTATGTTGTTTTAAGCTAAAATGAAACTGAATGAGGCTATCCTAACAACTAAGGCACCTAATTGATCCATTATGCAACCTTAACTCTTAACAGTGTATGCTAAAATTGATGTTAGGCTTGATTTTGACTTTTCTAACTATAGCTACTGGTTTTTATGACTTATATGTAACTAATGACCCTAAAGTAACTTGTAACAAACACAAACAACCAATGAGACTCACTGAAGCTCAGTGAGATACACTGAACCAAACACTCCTTTTTCAAACTAATATGAGAATTTTCACAGAGTTATACTGATTCAGGCCTTGATAGAGATCCATTATGAATTACCATGATATAGAAAACTATTTTAAGCATGCAAATACTAGAGATAACAACAAACAACCAAGTATTACAAAATATGATATTATGGCATTTAAAACAAGAAATGTGAGCGCAATGTATCTTAATGAACAAAGATCCAATATTAAGCTAAAATCTAATTCAAATACACCTAAAAAGCATAAAAACTCAGATATAGACACCTAATAAGCTAATGGACAGTATATGCTAAAAATTGAAGGAGTTTCTTACAAAGCCTTCCAAGCACAAATCAAAGAACCAAGGATCACAAACACACCTATAGGCTTTCCACAAAGCCACTAACCCACTGCCATCCTTAATTAACAGTGCTCCATGCTTTCTTCATCCCTTTTAACTAATTTTTGATTTTTACTCTATTTTCTTGGAATTTTTAGTATTTTTAGCAAAACTGATTTAGAACAAGCTAAAATGATTAAGAAGCTTATAAAAGCTTCTTATTGACTTATATGAGCTCAAATAACCAGATTCCAACAACATATAACTTAAAATGGAATTTTGACTAAGAAATGGCCAAATATGATTTCAACTGAGAAACTTCAAATTAATACTTGAAATGAGTTTATAATACACTGATAAAGCTTAATACAATAATTAAAAGCTAAAAATTACACTAAACTTGGAGAATTGATAAGAACGACATTAAAATTTTACTAAGGACTACACACACTGGTTCACTGCTTCTTTCTTCTTCTTTATAAGAGCTTTGAGTTCCTTGGGTCCCCCTGAACATATCCCACTTGCTCTCTGGTCCATTGGATCACTAAAACTAATCCTAGCCTTTGAAATTGCATTTGGCGCCAAAAGTGTAAATTGGCAGTTGGAGTTGAGTGTTAGGTTAGAATAGCAATTAATGCTTCTTGGGTCTTGTGGTGGCAAAGGGAACATGGAATGGTGTTGGTGAGGTGGAGGTGAGGGCTTGGCAGTGAGCAGGTTTGCAAGTGGAGAAGGGAGGGAGGAGAGGAAAGTCAAATGCTTGACATGGGGAATTAAAAAAACGGGGGTAAGGTTTTTTTATTAGTGGGATTGGGCTTGTGGGTGATTGGGCTAAAGGGGGTGTTGGATCAGGCTTGGGTGGATTGGTTGGGATGTTTAAGCTTGTGTTGGATATAAAAAGGGTACCCGTTTGGTTTGTAAATTAATCACAAGGACCTGTTTTGTTATTTGCTGAAAATTGAGGGGGTGTTCCTGCCAACTTTCCAAACTTAGTCCAAGAGTAAAATATGCCAAGTTTCAATAATCCAAGGACCTTAAATGTATATTTCCCAGAATTGAATTATCAGGGACCAAAACTATCAAGTTTCAAAGTTCAGGGACTAAACTTGTAATTTCCTCAAATTTCTACCCAAGGACTGAGATTGACAAATTTTGACTTCCCAAGGACCTTTGTTGACTTTTCTTCCAAAATAAACGCTGAGGGACCAATTATGTCAATTTCTGAAACTTGATAGACCATTTCTGCCAATTCTGCAAATTTTGCTCGTTTCTCATCTGTTTTCAATCCTTTTATACCTGAAACACATAAAAACACAATACAAGGATATTTGCAGTATTATATGGTGTATTTGTGTGTTTTTAGCTGATTTTACAGTTCATATGGGACAAAAATGATGAGTGTTTACACACACATCACACCTTGAAACTACAGTTATTTTGGAATATAAATTATTATTATTTAAACTAACCCGCAAGGATGATTTATGACTTACTTTTTTTTTCCTTTTTAGTTTAACCCTTAAGTAAACAACACACTACATCACAAATAAATTATCATCTCTTCCTCCACTACCTACCACCACCTACCACCCACCACCACCACCACCATGAACCACCACTACAACCCACCACCCTCACCATCCCCACCACCACCACCCACGTGATTGTGGTGGGTGGTGGGTGGTGGTGGTGGTGAAGGATGAGATGATAATTTATTTATGTTTTGACGTGTGGTTTAGTTAAGTGTTAAAGTTTTTAAAAAAAAAGTTAGTTACATAGATCGTCCTTATGGGTTAGTTAAAAAAAATAAAAAATGTTCTATTTGCAAAAATCATTCTTTTGGGTTGGCATGAAGTTAAAAGGACTATTTTACCCCTCATATGACAAGCACATGCATGGACTTAACTGTCCAAAAAAAGGTCAATTTAGTCAAAGGAATGGTCAATGCAAAATGCACTTAGCTCAGTTGGCCACCTGAGTTCCTTCTGGAGCTTGGGGAGGGGTTTTACCCAGGTAAGTCTCGCAAGTGATAAAGAAAATCCAGATTTTCCTCTTAGTGCAAAGCCGTGAGTTCTAGGGGTTTCCCTTCTCGGGTCTCTCCTAGTGTTTCAGGTCCTGGGCTTGCCCGTTTGGATGGTTTAACTCGGGTTGGATTTCAAGTGTGGTGCCGGTCTAAAAAATGCAAAATGGACAACCACATGAATGAGTGGTGTACTTACTGAGAGTTAAGTACGAAAGGTGCAATTTTGTATCAACCGCATGGACGATTTATGTAATTAACTCTATATTAAATTAAAGGCCAAAGCAAAATATATCAAGTAACTTCTTAGTTCTTCCATTTCCTAAATGTAATTATCTATGTCTGAACGTTTTCTACTACCATCCAACTAAATTTGTTCATTCTCATTTTAATCCACTTCAGTTTGCATCAACCCATCTTCATATTCACAGAGGCGTAGGTTTAAAGGGACCAATGAAGGTGTTGACACTCCTAGAGTTTAGTCAATAGTGTAGGTTCGGGTATACTTTAAAAGTATTTTTTTTACTGCATATTCATATAGCAAATAAGGCACCCTAATTCATATGGCCCTCCCACGATACTCTCAAACCAAAAATGCCTATCTTATTCTAAAGATTCTCTAGATATACTTGTCTTATAATTTTTTTTAAGCCACACTTTAAACTTTAAAAGATTTTCAGCCCTCTTAACAAAAAAATTTCAAGCTCCGCCCCCGTTTCCTTCTATGTTACTTTTTTATGTTTTTGATTAGTTTTCATTAGCTTAAGTCGAGTCGAGTCTTGTTTTAACAATGCCACATTGTACATGTAATTGACCAAGATGATTAACTCGCCACCAGTAAAGCTTGCCTTTATCCAACAAAACCGTGTTTATCATATCCCTACACCTAACATTACAACCCTTTAAAAAGACCTCTTTGATAGTTTATCCTATGTGCTTATGCCAAGTGGCGGAGGTTTGATCCTTTTCCAAGCCTATGGTTATCTATTTGCTATGACAGGTAGTGAGAGATATTTTCCATTTTCATATTGTGATATATACTTTTATTACACCCGAGAGATGTGAGTATCTAAACACTATTTGTGAGGTGCTAGTGTATAATTTCCGTGCTTGTTTTGGTTGAAGTGGAACGATTATTTGTTGTAATTACTTTTATATTAGTGTTAAATGACCCCTAGCTTGTATTTTGATTAGAATAAAAGCGCATTTGCTTGAGGACAAGCAAATCTCAAGTGTAAGGGTATTTGATAAGGCGAAAAGTGTTACGCTTTTAGGGGGTCATTTAAGCCCTAAGTCGAGATTATTTGATCAAATATTGCCCTAAATCGTTCCTTTTGTCATTTTAGGTACTTTGGAGAAGAAATCTGGAAAAGGAAGCATTTTGGATGTTCTTGGAGCAAAAAAGTGAAGAAAACGGCAAAGTCTCCAAATCAAGCTTGAAATAGCACCTGATGGCGTCACGTACTGCATGTGACGGCGTCACGTTATGGCAAAGAGGTGGATAAAAAAGCTACACGAGACGCACCAGAATGAATTTTTGGATTTAAAGCGTGATGGCGTCACCAAGGCCGTCATGTGCAAATTACAAGAGACAGCCAAGAGAAAATTAACAAGAGACGGTGTCAGATCTGGATCTAGGCAATCCGAGGATACCTTTGGCAGCGAGTTGACGGCGTCAAGATTACAATGTGACGCCGTCAGACCTGAAAATCTATATATAGTTTTCTAATTTTCATGTATTGAGAGGAGAATTTTGGGAGAACTTTAGAGATAAATTTTGAAGAAACCCTAGGTCGAATTTTATAGGGTTTTTCACCCTTCTATCATCCATGTTTTAATAAAGATAAGTCTTCCAATAATCTTTCAATATGTCTATGTGTTGTTTGATTCTATTTTATTCTTGTCTTTACTTTAACATGCTAGGCTAGGTTTTCTTTGTGTTTGCTTAGATGTAATGAAACCTAGCTATTGATTATTGGTTGGTTGTTTGTTATTAATTGTATTGGATGAATGATATCGATGTTAGGCTTAAGAAAACTGGCAGACTTCCAATTGGTAAAATGCTTGAACGTCTTAAGAAACATGAATCGGATGTGTACTACGATTATTTGGTTATATTTAATGCATGAGTAACTACTAAGGAGGCCATGTGAGGAGCTAGTTGTCGGCTCGACATAGGAAGAGGTAGAAGCTGATAGAGTTAGGGAAGATCGTACACGGCCCTACGAATGGTATTAAGGAATATAACCCGCCATCCACACAATTGTAACAAACTAATCAACTAGTAAAAGATAGTTAGGGAGTAGTGAAATCTAAGTAAACACATTTCTGTCATTATTGTTTTTCTCCACATTTGCTTTCTTGTTATTTTATTTTATTGCATTTGTAGTTATTTGGGTTAGTTGACAAGCAACTAATTCTGCCCACTCTTCCAAAACGCGAGATTTTTACTCGCTCTCTAAAAAACTATAAAAATACAAAAATAATCATCCCTCACCTCTAGACCTAGTTTAATTAAGTTTTAATCCTAGCGAACACTATTCCCTGTGGAGAACAATCAATCCCCCGTACTTGCCACTACACTATACTACATCGGTCAGGTACACTGCCTAGTGGGGATTGCAAGCTTCTCGAGATCCCTCGAGAGGTAAAACCTTTTAAAAGGTTGCAAAACCACGCATCAGAAAGGAACAATTAGGACTTCCAAGCTGGACTTTGAAAATGTTAATGTAAGCTATTTTTGAGGGGAGGCTTTAGTAGTTTCTTAGTTAGTCATTATTTAAGGGGAGGCTACATGTATCATACAAAGGAAAAGCTTTTTATTCATTACTAAGTAGATTCATACATCATCATTGTTATCAAGTTACAGACTCAGACACAAGACAAGACAAGACAAACCACACAAAAGACCATCACAGACTACCACCAAGATCCATATCCCTACTCCATAGGCCTTTTACCCTTGCCCTCATAGCTATGCTTTCCTTTTTGAGCAGCTTTTCTCTTGTCATCAAAAGAAGTCTGCTTTCTTGGGCAAGCTAAGCCAAGAATCTGTTTGGGAGGTCTCTCTTTTCTTGGAGCAGGCCACTTCATGTTCTGTATTGCTGATTCCAGGGCTTGAGTCAAAGCATGTGGAAGCTCATTAGCCAAAGATGAACCAGGGATAGTTTTCTTCTTAGGCTTTTTGTTGGTAGTACTACATGCATCTGTAATGGTAGAGTTGGCAGTACTTATTGCTGATGAAGATTCTTGGGGACCCATCCATTGGACATGAGGAGGAAAAAAGTCCAACCATCCAGGATCTTCAAACTCAGAATCAGAGTAGTAGCTTATTTCTGAATCCGAGTCTGAAGAGATGTTCACAATTGGAATGTGACTCATGATGTTTACTAGTTTTTGTGTTAAAAAAAAAGGTTATGGGGATTGCAAGTTGGTGATGAAGTTGTTTTTATAAGCCAAGTAAAGGTTAATGAGCATTTATTGAAGTGTATTGATGTTCACTTACCATGGTAGCTTTGGGATTTATTATGGGGAGATAGTCATTACTCTTGGTTGACTTTCTAGAATATCTTGGTCAACTGGTCAACATTCAAGATTTTCTTTTGGGAAAGTACTTTGGTCAACATACTGTGTGAGCTTATAACGGAAGGTACTGCTCCATATTATATGGAAAGTACTGCTTGGTGTTATTAACGGGTACGCTGACGTGTCTGACACTGTTCCAACGGTCAGATTTGCGGCTAACAACTTTCGAAAGATTTGGGGATATTTACTTCCAAAAATAACGGTAAAATCATTAATTCACCGTGATTTTTTGCATCTTATCCATATATAAACCCTCATATCTTTTCCTTTTATTCACCTTATTCACCATTCTTGTTATTTAAACTCATACCTACCGTTCATCGATCATTACTTTTCTCACTCAAACCCTAATCATCATGGCTAATCGACAAACCAACAACAAACACAACATGATTGCAAACCTTGAGAAAACCCAAGCAAACATTGATTTTCATGGCATTATTGATTTTGTCAATGGTACCAACATCTGTTACTCCATTCTTGTTAACCCTGAGGTTATTGCACCATGGATTCAAGCTTTTTGGGATACAGCTCAGTCGCAAGTTGAGGATGGAGAAGATATTATTACTGCTACAGTTGCTGGGAGAGCTATTCGAGTAACAGAAGCTTCAATTAGAGAGGTTTTGTTATTTGATGATGAAGGAGGCTCTGTTTTATTTGGGAAGCAAGAAGTTTGGAATACACTCAGAGATATTGGGTATGAAGGTTCTTTGACTAAGCTTACTTTTCAGAAGGCTATGGTTAGTCCTCATTGGAAATTTCTTATTCATGTTTTGTTACATTGTCTAAGTCCAAAGAGTACTGCTTGGGATCAATTCAGTCATTCTATAGCTTCTGCTTTTGTGGGTTTAATTACAAATCAGCCTTTTAACTTTTCTTACATGATTCTTGAGGGTATGCTTACTCATATTAAGGCTGGCAAACCTTTTCTTATGTATCCTAGGTTTGTTCAATTGCTTTTAGAAAATCCACTAGATGGTGTACCCAAACCTCAGGATTATGTACCTACCATTAGGATGCCATCTAAAGTTATCACTTTTATGTCAAACAAAGGGATTAACTTTTCGGGTAAGAATACACCTCTTAATGCTTATGTGTTAGAGGTAGCTCAAGCTGTTAGGGATGAAGAAGCAAATAGTGGTTCTGCACACACTGCTCATGATGATTCATCTGCTGAGCATTCTGCTTCAGTGCATACTCCCACACCACCTATTGTTTCTCCTCACCATGATGTTTCAGATGACAAGATTCCCTCAGATACAGCTTCTTTGGATCAATCTGCTCAAGGTACTTCTCCTCAAAGTACTGGTCCTCAAGGTACTGCTTCAGAGGATTCATCAGTACCTACTCCCAATGATTATACTTCCACATATGGGTTTCAAACATCTGGAGGAGATGAAGGAATGAAAGGTACTGAAGGTACTTCTGATTTGGCTAAAGAATTGGAGAAGCTCAAGTCTACTGTTACTGCTCAAGATGCTAAGATTAAACGTCTTAGAAAGAAGTTCATCAGATTGAAGAAATTTGTTTGGCCTCTTATTAAGCATTTTAGGCTTTTTGTGAAAGAAAAGAAACAGTCTCAGAAGCAACAATCTAAACAGAAGAATTCTAAGACTAAAAGGAACTTAGAAAGTCATCATTTATCAAATTGGGGAGGAATCAAGATGATAATTTGAATAAAGATGATGTTGAAGATAATGTTTCAGAAGATGCTCATTTGTGGAAATATCCAGAAAGTCCAAAGACTTTTATATCTGAAAGTTATGTTAAAGAAGATATGAATATTGCACAAGAAGATGAGAATATTGAGAAAGAGAAAGAGAATGAGCAAAAAGAGGATGAGCAAGAGATTGTTAAGCAAGATGAAGGTGCACAGAATATTCAAAGTACTGGTGTTCAAAGTACTGCTGCAGAAATTACAAGTTTGCAAGGTACTGTTGAGCAAGGTACTTCTTCCAGAGTTATTGATGAAAGTGAAGTCACTGCAACTGGACCTTCCATAATGAATTATGCAGATGAAGCTGGTCCTTCTACTTTTATACCAGAAGAAGAAAGAGAACATACTGCTAGTGATGATGAAACAATTGCTCAGGTTATGATGAATTTGAGAAAACCTACTGGAGGGATATATATATCTGAGCCTGCACAAAAGGATGATGAAAGTACTTCTGAATCAGAAAAACCAGATCCAAAAGATAAAGGGAAAGGTATAATGGTTCAGAAAGAATCTAAGAAGAAGAAGATGAAATTTTCTATTGCTCAGATTAGAGAATTAGAAACTGCAGGTGATTTAGAGCTTGCTAAAAAGCAACAAGCTGAATTTGATGCTGAGTATTTAGAGGAAATCAGAAGGCCAATTACAAAGAAGCCAATGACTAAAGCTCAGGAAAGAAATTGGATGATGCAATTTTTAAGAAAGAAGGGATACAAGAACTTGCATAAACAAAGGTATCCAGAGATAAAAGCTTTATGGGACAAAGTACAAGAAGATATCAGAAGAGAGGTAGAAAGTTTTGTACCCATGGAAGTTGATAGAGAGAAAAGATTGGAAGATGTCAGAAAGGAAGAAGCTGAGCAAAGGAAATTGAAAAGAAAGAAATTAGCTGAGGATGAAAAATTGTCAAAAAGGCTGAAGCTAGTTCATGAAGATACTGTTGATGAACTCAGAAATTATTTAAGAGTTGTTGATTTTGAAAACAAAAGAAGTGAAGAGTCTGGAACTAAGTCCAAGATAATCTCATTTTCTGTGGTAGAATCTAAAGAGGGAAATTATTTTATGATCCACAGGGAAGATGAAAGCTTCACAACATTCTATATGTTATGGGATTTGTTGCACTGTATTACAAGGGAAGACCTGTATGATTTATATGTGCAAGTGCAGAATTACTATACAAAGAATGAAGCTTCAGAAGTAGGATTAGTTTTGCTTGGAGATTTATTTACCATCTGGGATACTGAAGAAACAAGTATTGATACTCTCTGGAATGATCAAGAGAATTGGGAAATAACAAGATGGAGATTCTTTGAGTCATCAGGAGTTCATACATTAGAGATGGAAGATGGTACCATGATTCATATGTTGGCTGAAAGGAGATATCCATTGATCAGAGATATCATGCTCAGAATGCTGGATCATGGAATGGAACTTGAAGAGGAATCTGAAGTAGCATTGGATGTTATAAAGCTATTTATCAGATGGGTTAAGTCTGAAGAGTGATATTGCATAATACTGGTATGATTTGTTTTGTAAAGTTAAAGTATTTTTCTCAGTACTGCAAAAACAAACAGTACTTTATCAAAGTACTGCTTGCTGATATAAACCAGTATAAGTCCTTTAAAATGAAAATAAATGTTTTTGATAAAAAGGAAAGAGGATTTGAAAAGAAATACATGGTGTTAGTCTTTATACAACACAACAAATGGTTATTGATTCACCATGTCTAATCCACATAAGAATCAACTAGTCCAGAGCAAACGGCTACTGGTAAAGACTTCTCAAATCCGTTGATGGTTGATAGTTTACCAAAAACTAGGTTATCAACTCACCATACATCTAAGTGATCAAGAGTTGGCTAGTCCATAGCAAACGGCTAATGGTAAAGACATATCAAATCCGTTAATAGCTGATGATTTGCTAAAAATCATAATTTTCAATGATTCACCTCTCACAGGAGTTAACACACCTGGAAGTGATGAGAATAGTATGAAACTTTTAAGATTTGATGATTCTTTGTACCTAAATGTTGCTGAGTTGCTGAAAAGATGCTATGGAAGATATGATGCTGATAAAGAGTACTTTGACAGATGACAGATAGAAGAAAAGGGATAAAGAAACAACCTCACTGAATAATTAAAGATATGAAGATTCAAGATGACAAAGAAACTTGAAATTAAGCAAGTAAAGTTCAAGTTAGGGGAGGATTGTTGGGATATAAAATATCAAAGTGCTTCTGGATGTCAAAGTACTGCTGCATGAAGAACAAAAGTCAAAGTACTGCTGAAGAATAAAGTCAAAGTACTGCTGAAGAATAAAGTCAAAGTACTGCTGATATGAAGATTGCTTAAAGTACTTCGAAGGATGCAAGGACTGATGTGCAATATTAGACAAGGATTAATGTGTAATATTAAGAGAATATTCTAGAATTAGTTAGGGATTATAACTTGTCGTTCAAGGATTACATGTTGTAAACCGACTTAAGGTTATCTATATAAAGAGCCTTAAGAGGTATTGGTCGATATGTATTTTAGAAGTTTTACAAGTCTTAGATAAGTTTAGAAGTCGATCAAAGTTAATAGTTAGGGATTGTTAGTGAATCTGTGTAACAAAGCAGGTTCTAAGTTTGGTTAATATAAAAGTTTTCTTAAGCTTTGTGTTAGTAGATTCCGCATACTTTACAAGGTCAAAACAGTGTTTCAATATTAATAGTATTGAGTTTATTCAATATTGTTAAACTATTACAAGCTACAAAGTAGTTTGATCAGAGTATATCGATCCAACAGTTTATAATACACTAATAAAGCTTAATAAAACAATTAAAAACAAAAAATTACACTGAACTTGGAGAATTGATAAAAACGACATTAAAATTTTACTATGGACTACACACACTGGTTCACTGCTTCTTTCTTCTTCTTTATAAGAGCTTTGAGTTCCTTGGGTCCCCCTGAACATATCCCACTTGCTCTCTGGTCCATTGGATCACTAAAACTAATCCTAGCCTTTGAAATTGCATTTGGCGCCAAAAGTGTAAATTGGCAGTTGGAGTTGAGTGTTAGGTTAGAATAGCAATTAATGCTTCTTGGGTCTTGTGGTGGCAAAGGGAACATGGAATGGTGTTGGTGAGGTGGAGGTGAGGGCTTGGCAGTGAGCAGGTTTGCAAGTGGAGAAGGGTGGGAGGAGATGAAAGTCAAATGCTTGACATAGGGAATTAATAAAACGGGGGTAAGGTTTTTTTATTAGTGGGATTGGGCTTGTGGGTGATTGGGCTTGTGGGTGATTGGGCTAAAGGGGGTGTTGGATCAGGCTTGGGTGGATTGGGTGGGATGTTTAAGCTTGGGTTGGATTTAAAAAGGGTACCCGTTTGGTTTGTAAATTAATCACAAGGACCAATTTTGTTATTTGCTGAAAATTGAGGGGGTGTTCCTGCCAACTTTCCAAACTTAGTCCAAGAGTAAAATATGCCAAGTTTCAATAATCCAAGGACCTTAAATGTATATTTCCCATAATTGAATTCTCAAGGACCAAAACTGTCAAGTTTCAAAGTTCAGGGACTAAACTTGTAATTTCCTCAAACTTCCACCCAAGGACTGAGATTGACAAATTTTGACTTCCCAAGGACCTTTGTTGACTTTTCTTTCAAAATAAATGCTGAGGGACCAATTATGTCAATTTCTGAAACTTGAGAGACCATTTTTGCCAATTCTGCAAACTTTGCTCGTTTCTCATATGTTTTCAATCCTTTTATATCTGAAACACATAAAAACACAATCCAAGGATATTTGCAGTATTATATGGTGTATTTTTGTGTTTTTAGCTGATTTTACAGTTCATATGGGACAAAAATGATGAGTGTTTACACACACATCACACCTTGAAACTACAGTTATTTTGGAACTCTAACGGAGGATAGTTGGTGTCAAACAATGCTTCATGGGAAGAAGGGACACTCTTGGCGGAAGACAAGTGCACAAGGCAAAAATTTTTGCTTGGATATAATTGGGGCTCTTATTTATATCTCATTTTCTTTCTTCCCCAACCTTTTTTGAATAAATGTTGCAATAGAAGAAGTGAAGAACAATGGCAGACACTTTTATACAAAATGTTCTCTATGACAATATATATTAAGGTCTTTGTTTATACCTTTTCTTTGTTAATAGTATCATTTACCATAACTTTGTTATCCAGTATGATTATTGAAGTCGTACTTTTTCTTTGTTAGTAGTATCATCACCTCTAAGTTCTTTTCTTTGTTAGAAGTATCATCACATTTAAAACCCTTAAAAGATAATATATCAAGTTTTTATACGATCTCTTCCTAATATCTTTACATCTTTCTAGCTTTGGAGTTAAACAAGATGATTGATGTGGCCTTTAAATTTACGCAGGAGTGTTTGATTAGTTCTTTTCGTAGAGCCCCTAGACGTGGAGCGGAGCAATCCCAACTAGTAGACCTGTTGAATTTTATTGAAGGTGTTTCCCTTGGTGTTTCGCATGATAGGTGGTCCTAGACTTTAGAAGGTTCGGGTGACTTTTCGGTTGCCTCGGTTAGAAAGGTCGTTGATCACAATAGACTTCCGGATGTGTCTCCTCAAACTCGGTGGATCAAAGCGGTGCCAATCAAGGTTAATGTTCATGCATGAAAGGTGAGATTGGATTGTTTGCCTGCACGCCTTAATATATCCCGTAGAGGTATAGACATTCCATCTATTCTTTGTCCCATATGTGGTAGAGTGGTAGAATCGTCGAAGCATCTGTTCTTTTATTGCCATATTGCTAAAGATAATTTTCGTAAGATTTGTCGTTGGTGGAATGTGGATTTCATGGAGGTGAGCTCGTTTGATGATCGGTTGTTTTGGATTATTAATCTCAAGATGCCCACTAAGCATAAAAGGTTGTTAGAAGGGGTGTATTTTGGGTTGTGGCGGCATATTTGGTCTTTTTGTACAAGAGTGTTTTTGGTGCGGATTCCTCATCTAAGGCGGCTATCTTTGATGACGTAGTTTTGTACTCTTTTTATTGGAGTCGTTATAGATGTAAAGTGTCATTTAGTTGGGTTGATTAGTTTAAAAATCGTCATCTTGTGTCTTTGTAATTGTCTAGCTCCTTGCTAGTTTTTCTAAATAAAGTGGTGTTCAAAAAAATATATCTTTACATCTTTCCTGAATCCAACTAATAGCTTCAACATCATCTTCAGCAAGCGGCATGACACCTTTGGCAACACTAATAAACTTTTTTAAAAAAGTATATTTTATAGTTATTTATCTCAAAAAAATATAGTCAAACAAAATTAATATATCAAAATGTTAGACAAAATTATACATCTTACAAAAAATATTTCATATTTGTTATTTAAAACTATTATGTTAAAACCCCGTGCGTGCACGGGTATCATAACTAGTATGTTAAAACACAATTTGTAAGACTTATGTTATCCAGTGTGAGCACGTTAATTATCTATTGGAAAAATTGCCTCTAATTCATTTATTATTATGAAAAGTCCGGGTCAACAATAGATAACATCGTCATTGTTACGCAAAGACTAATATTAAATGATGCAGTATCATAGACTCATAGAGCAAATTTTACTTCAGGTGTCAATATCTTTAGCAAACGATATGTGATTGTAATATGCATATATGGTCCTCTTAATTAATGTTGTGTAGGGTCCTATGACCTAATAGTCACTGCTTGAACGTGTGAATGAGAGAATTGGGAAAAGAGCCAAAATTCGTGAATAGACAAATATGTCTTTTTTTTTTTTTTTTTTATTTTATTTATTTATTTTTTTATTTTTTTAAGTCAATGCTATATTAAAAACACCCCAACTATAAGGGGGAAAGGAAAGAATGCGAAATTCTTCAAAGATAGATGCTAGAAAGATAAAAGAAGGCGTAATTGACAAGGATGTCGCTAGAGTTTCTAAGAAATGCGTTAAAGGTAACGAAATCTCATTTCGTTTACTTGGGTTACTAAAGTAATGAAACATGACATTTAAGTCACTAAACCTATAAAAATATACATATGCATCACCGAACTTGAAAAACGCGATATTTATATCAAAAACTTCTGTTGCCTAATGCAGTTCGTTTGCAGAAAGTGTCGAATGCCTATGTTACATTTTATTTGTAGGATATCTTCTTTATGAGTTGTCGATAGATACATGTCCCTTTAGTTTAAGTAGCATCTTTATCTGTGGCATAAGTATTGTTGATGTTGGTATATTACGCCAAATACACAATAGTTAGAAGTATATTTTTTAGCACTTGTCAAGTAGCATTTTTCTAAATATGAACACAAAAAGAAAGTTGGTAGATGAATTTTGTCCGCCATTGTATCCGGACAATGGTTCTGAGAAGCAGCAGTTATGCTGTAAATCCAGTTGGTGCAAATTCAAACGTCTCATCATCTGCGAGCATTGTAAATGCGAATTGTAGGTCACATCTAAATGATTCAAATTGTAGGTCACTAGGTTTGATCAACTAACACACAAATCTAAGGTGGTGATGACCGATGAGGGTGGGGTGAGGTAGAGAGGAGGAGAGAAAGAGAGAAAGAGAGAAAGAAACTTATATTAAAAACACACATTTACACTCTCAAGTACACCAAATGAGATAAATGGTGACTTTTATAATATCAAACACCTTTAGGGCAATTAAAAACTAACGTTTTATTCGCATATGTTGGGTGGTAGCCGGAATTTGGTTGTTGATTGGTTTTGGATATAGGTAGTTTATAATGGAAAAGTGAATTGTGAAGATGTAGGAGTAGCGATAGAGAATTTTCTCCTCCGCTTTTTATTTTTATTTTAATTTACGATTATACCCCTAAACAATGTGAAAATAGCTTAGAAGTATATACACGATTTTGGTTTTTTTCTGCATTCAATTGTACAAATTAAACGAATATTTAAAATTTTAGTCAAATAAAGGAATTATTTATCCTTTTTACAATGAAAAAAAATCTGAAAAAAAAATGTAATTATTGCTTAATAAATAAACATTCTTTTTCCAAAACACAAAAGTCGTCACTTGAGATTTTTCTTTATTATATAATAAAAAGATTCAGATCTTTATTTGTCCGTGTGAGCGTGTTTATTGTGGTGAGGGCGAGGGTGAGTGTGAAAGTGGTAACGGAAGATGAGTGAACATTGATTGAAGATTCGAAGATAAAAAAGTAAATTGGTTAAATTTGGTGATGGGTTTGTAAGAATTCGTTGGATCATGTGTGACTGACACAAACATCCTTGTGTCGAGTCTTTAGTTAGAAGAAGAAGCTAACAAAACATAATAACAAAGAAAAGTGGATGAAGTGACAACTACGATCAAGAAAAGAACGCATGTGGGGTAGGTGGCTACTTTTGATTTTTTTTTTTTTCTTATCAATGTAACATGTCCCTAAGTTTTGACTTATAAGGTCATACATTTTTGTTCTTAAGTACTCTACTACCCCGTAATACTTTTCTTGTTTACATTTGCTTGTTTTTTTTAATATAGATTTTGTTGAATCAAATAAACTTTATAAAAACATTTTCACACAATGATATGACATGACACTGACCACTTATTTACTCACTTCATTTACAACTCTTTCTTTTGTGGATGAAGATCTTCTCAAGTTGTTAATAACTTAATTGGTCGTTAAAGAAAATATGAGCCATTAGATTAAATCAATGGACAATATTAAAAGATTTTAATGAATTTCTTTCAATTCGTTACTCTAATGGAATTTCTTTATTTTTATTAACCATAATGAAATTTATATTTCCCTACAATCTCCCACGTTTTTTTTTATTCTATCCAATTATATTTTCTAAACCTTTTCTTTCCCCACGCACAACTTTAGTCATAACCATTTAATCAATTATGGATGACATGAATAATACTATGTAACTATAATTGTTTTATTGTCTAAGTTTAAGAAATATATAATCACACAACAAGGTACATACATACTTAATTGTTGCCGTTGATGACATTTTCTTGTATCTTTTCATTATCGATAACATAATTAAACTATGTTTCTAAAACGTATATTAAAATGCATGGTAGCTTTGATATGAGCCTCATATGTGATGGAATTTGATATAGTAAAATGAAGTGGAGAAGTTTATTAATGAATATGGAATAGTTGAGTTTGAATTTTTTTGTTAAGAGGGCCGAAAATCTTTTAAAGTTTAAAGTGTCGCATGTTAGAATATCCAAAGCATTATAAAGAAAAGAAATATAAAATATTAGCAAAAAAAAAGATAGAAAAATATTTTATAAGACAAGTGAATCTAGAGAATCTTTAGAATAAGGGAAGAATTTTTAGTTTAAGAGTATCGTGGGAGGGCCATAAGAATTAGGGTGCCTGTTATTTGCTATGAATATGTACTAAAAAAAAATTACTACTAAAGTATAGCCAAACCTACACTATTGACCAAACTCTAGGAGGGCCAACACCGTCCTTGGTCCCTTCAACCTCCGCCTGTGAATATGAATATGGGTTGATGCAAACTGAAGTGGATTAGAAATGAGAATGAAGATATTTAATTAGATGGTAGTAGAATACGTTCATACATAGATAATTACATTTAGGAAAGGGAAGAAGTGAAGAAGTTACTTGATATGTTTTGCTTTGGCCTTTAATTTAATTTAAACAGGTAATTACATAAACCATCCATATGGTTGATACACACTTGCACCTTTCGTTCTTAACTCTCAATAAGTACATCAATCATCCCTATGGTTATCCATTTTGCATTGACTTCTCCTTTGACAAAACCGACGTTTGTTTTGGCCTTTAAGTCCAGGCACATGCTTGTCACGTGAGGGGTAAAATAGTCCTTTTAACTTCATGCTAAACCACAAGGACGATTTTTGTAATACGAACTTAAACTTTTTTTTATTTTTTTTTAACTAACTCACAAGGACGATCTATGTAACTACTTTTTTTCTGTTCTTTTTATTAGTTTAACTCTTTATTAAACAACACACCACAACACAAATAAATTATCATCTCATCCTCCACCACCACCCACCATCAACACCACCACCCATCCACCCACCACAAACCACCACCACCATGCCCACCCACCCACCGGCCCACCAAAATTAGTAAATACCCCATACACTTTATTTTTTTAAAACAACACATATGGTGTTATATGTAAATATTATTTTTAGATTTTAAAATAAAAGCACGAGTTATTGTAATATGTAAATGAATACACGATATTATTCACGGTTTAAATTATATGCTCCAATTAGAAGAAAGTACTTTGGAAGGAAAATTTGACACCGCCTACAATTTCTCAAGTAAAATAATCTTTGTGGAATTATATGACACCTTCTAAAATTTAATTTCTAAGAATTGGAAAATAATTTATGAGAAAAGGGTAGCTCAAGTATAAATAGAGACATACAAACCTTCACTTTATAGAAAAAAACATGCAAAAGCAAGCAATGGCTTCTGCAAAGTTCATACTTTTATCTCTAGCTCTACTACTCATTGCTCTCTCATTTGTACCAAACTTTACTTCTGCTTCTTTGGAGGAAGCAAATGCTCTTCTAAAATGGAAAGCAACCCTTAAAGTCCCATACAACTCCCAAATTGTATCTTCTTGGACACCCCTTCCAACGAATACTAGTGCACCCGCTCCGTGCCCTTCTTGGTTTGGAATTGCTTGCAATGCTTTTGGGAACATTAACAAGTTGAACCTCTCTACGTCTGAGTTAAAAGGTACACTTCACCAGTTCCCGTTCTCTATTCTAGGCAATCTTACCCATTTTGAGCTTAGTGTAAACAGCTTCTTTGGTCCCATCCCACCAGAAATCGGACTCCTGTCCAAACTTGTCTATCTTAATTTTTCAACCAATCAATTTTCTGGTGCAATTCCACCTACCATTGGTAAACTAAGCCAGTTAACCATTTTGCAACTTTTCGGAAACAATTTTACTGGTTCAATCCCTTCATCGTTGGGTGACTTGATGTCTTTGAATATCCTTTTTCTACACACAAATCAACTCTCTGGACCCATTCCAATTGAATTAGGGAATATGAAATCTTTAACAAATTTACAATTGAGCAAAAACCAACTCAAAGGTTCAATTCCTTCATCGTTGGGTGACTTGACGTCTTTGAATATCCTTTATTTGTGGGGAAATCAAATATCTGGGCCAATTCCTACTGAATTAGGGAATATGAAGTCTCTCACTGAATTAGATTTGAGCGAAAACGAACTCAATGGTTCAATTCCTTCATCATTGGGTAACTTGAAGTCTTTGAATATCCTTTATCTGTACAAAAATCAACTCTCCGGACCCATTCCAATTGAATTAGGGAATGTGAAGTATCTCAATAGTTTAGCTTTAAGCGAAAATCAACTCAATGGTTTAATTCCGTCATCGTTGGGTGATTTGAAATCTTTGAATATCCTTTATCTGGACTCAAATCAACTCTCTGGACCCATTCCAATTGAATTAGGGAATTTGAAGTCTCTCACTGAATTAGATTTGAGCGAAAATCAACTCAATGGTTCAATTCCTTCATCGTTAAAAAACCTCAGAAGCCTTCAATATCTGTTTCTCCGAGTGAACAAGTTATCTGGTCCTATACCACAAGGAATCGGAGGTCTACAATTGGTTAATCTACAGCTGAACACAAATCAGTTGTCAGGCCAATTGCCTGATGATTTGTGCCAAGGGGGAAAGCTTCAAAATTTATCTGTAAATCAAAATCAACTCTCTGGTCCTATTCCAAGAGGGCTATGGAATTGCCCCAACTTAATTAGAGCAAGGTTTCAATTTAATCAATTTCGTGGAGATATATCAAAAAGTTTTGGTGTCTACCCAAGCTTAAATTTCTTTGATGCTAGTCATAATAAATTTCATGGGCAACTATCTCAAAACTGGGGTAAATGCAAAAAATTGACTACGTTAATGTTGGGATATAACAACATCAGCGGTAGCATACCACCGGAGATTGGGAATTCAATTCAAGTGCTTGATCTTTCTTCTAATCATTTGGTTGGTCAAATTCCAAAGGAGTTTGGGGAGATGAAGAGTTTATTAAATTTAAACTTGAGCGATAACAACCTTTCAGGTGTTATACCTCAAGAGCTTGGATCACTGCATGCTCTCCTTGCTCTTGACCTATCCAAAAATAGATTAAACGGTTCATTACAAAGATATATTGGTGATTGGGTACAAATCCATCACATATATCTTAGTAATAACAAGCTCAGCGGAAAGATCCCATCGGAGATCGCTAAATTAAGTCAACTCAATGTTCTTGATTTATCTTGGAATTCACTCACAAAAGAGATACCAACGGAAATTGGAAGTTTAGAAAGTCTGGTAACGATGAATCTTTCTCACAATCGGCTATCGGGTTCTATTCCTAATGGTTTCAGTAACTTGCCAAGAGGGATTGATATCGACTTGTCTTACAATGAGCTCACAGGTCCGGTTCCCCCTTATGCTGTCTTTGTAAATGTGTCTGGAGAAGTATTACAAGGAAATGATGGTCTGTGTGGAAATGTTACAGGTTTGAAACTTTGTGAAAGTCAAAAGACAATGAAAAAAAATAATCATTTTGATCATAAGCTCATCCTTGTAACTACGGTCCCACTTTCTGCGGCTCTTTCACTTGGTTTATTCAGGTGTGGCCTCATTGCTTATCGACGTAGAAAGAGAGCTTCTCCGCAGAAACCATCACGTGAAGAAGGTGGCAAAATTTTCTCAATAACAAGTTTTGATGGACAACTGATGTATGATGAAATCATCAAGGCAACAAATGATTTTGATGATGCATATTGTATTGGGATGGGAGGATATGGTACTGTGTATAAAGCTGAGTTACAACCCAACAATTTAGTAGCTGTCAAGAAACTTCATTCATCAACTGAGAATGACGATCATACAGGCTTCCTAAATGAGGTACGAGCATTAACAAACATAAGGCACAGAAACATAGTTAAACTCTATGGTTACTGCATCCATGCTCGTCACTCATTTTTGATTTACGATTATCTTGAGAAGGGAAGTCTAAAATCGTTCTTAAGTAGCGATATCACAGCAAAGGAAATGGATTGGCTGAAAAGAGTAAGAATTGTTAGGGCTGTAGCAAATGGTTTGGCTTATATGCACCATGATTGTGCACCACCTATAATTCACAGAGACATTTCTGGAGCTAATATCCTTCTGGATTCTGATTATGAGGCACATATCTCGGATTTTGGAACAGCAAAGCTTCTAAAGCTGGATTCATCCAATTGGACTGCAGTTGTAGGCACCTATGGCTATATTGCGCCAGGTAACTACCATATATTTTAAAGTTATGTATACGCACTTCTTCTCAAGTTTTAAATTTATCTATGTTACATTTAATCATTATCTGATATAATTTTTTTTTTGGATTATCCTGTTTCCTTCCATGTAGAGCTTGCTTATACGATGGTGGCGACAGAGAAATGCGATGTGTATAGTTTCGGAGTCGTTGCACTAGAAGTGCTTATGGGAAAGCATCCTGGAGAACTTATATCATGTCTACCAACATTGTCTACTGATGATCTATTGCTAGCCAATGTAGGAGATCGACGGATTCCACCACCATCATCGCTAGTTGAGAAACTAGCTCATTCAATTTTGAATGTCTCACAGGCATGTTTGACCTACAACCCGCAGGAAAGGCCAACAATGCGCCAAGTCACAGATTTATTGTCAGTGGATGATCGACTTTGGATGAAAATGAGTTGATGATAGACTTTGGATGAACATGCATGTATCAGTAACTTAATGCTTGATTGGTTTTGTATGATGTCTAGCCATAAGTCATATAGTTTAAGAAACTTTTTATGTTTTTAAATAAGAAAATAAAATTATATCAATGAAGATTGCTACCTTTCTAGAATAGTGTTATGGATCTTTTTGGTAATTTCTTTAAATTATTCAAGTTTTACAATTAAAAAATTATCAATATGGGAAATTTGTATATCAGTTAGAATTTATTGTTACTCATATCAAGAAATTAAGTAAGCAGTGAGTGCACACTAAATATATTCAAAGATGTCAAGTTACCCAACAATGGAAGTCTGTTAATTTGTCAATCTTAACCAGAAATCACTTAAGAAATGAGGTTTAGATCCGTAAAACAATTAGGAATTCAAGATATTAAGAATTGAACTTGAAATTGGATTTCAATGGGATAATTTGTTACAATTGAAAGTTTAGGGAGTTACTGAGAGAAAGAAAAGTGTTTACTTTGATAAGGAAGGAGGATTTGGCGGTAAAATCAGTTTTGTACTCATTTTGCTGTTCCGTTGACATTTTCATCAATATTACTTTGACACATATCAATCCATCCCGCTTAAAATGATGCTTGTACTCAAGCATCTAAGCATTCAAGTCAACTTGAGGCAACCTTTCTTAGGACCTTTAACACATTATGTTGTAGTAAGCCAAACCATAGTCACATAAAACGCGGTACGCTTCGGTATGCGTACGCGGTTCTGGTACGCAATTCGCTCTTGATGACGAATTCGGTACGTGGGGGGTATACTCATTTCGGTACGCATGGGTACGTATCGGTACGGTGTACCATGTATTTTGGTACGTTGTTACAAAAACATTAGTTAACAAAATTTATAAATTTCATAACATAAAGATAAACTCAAAGTTTAAAAGTACGGAAACGAGTTTCGAGGCGTTTTTCCTCCGCCTCAAGAGGCGTAAGCCTCGAGGCGGACCGAGGCGTAAGGTCGAGGCGGAATTAAAAAAAATATAGAAATTATATATATATATATATATATATATATATACATATATATATATATATATATATATATATATATATATATATATACACACACACACACACACATATATATATATATATATATATATATATATATATATATATATATATATATATATATATAAGTTTTAATAAGTATTTATATATTTTATATACATACTTTATAAACTTTTATATATAAGTTTAAGACTTAAATGTAAACTATTAAAGATAGAGGGGGTCAAATGTTTAAATACACAAAACTTATTTTAAACTTTTTGAGACTAAATGTAAAATAGTGAAAGATAGAGGGGTTAAATGTTAAAAAGTCTAAACTTATTAAAACCCTAAAAGAGTAAAACAAAGTTCCAGCCGTTATATCTTTCTTCCCTTTTTCCTCTCTTCCTCCCTTGGGTTTCTGGCAGATGTTGCACCGCCGCCGCCGGAATTCGTCGCCGGAAATCACGAATCCGGCGCTATATGGGGTTAAAAACCCTAAAAGTAAATCGATTCAAGGTACAAAATCAATACTATTGACTGATTTGGCTCAAAAAAAGAAAATCCGCCTCGGTACGCTGAACCATTGCTTTTGGACCGCTGAACCATTGCTGTAACAATTCGCATTTTCAGGTTAATTACCATTCCCGAAAAATTTCACTATTCACTTTTACTATTCATTTTTCCCGAAACTTTCCCGAAAGTTGATTTTTATTTGATATTCTTGAGTGATAAATCATTTCCATGGCAAATTAAATGTTTGACATTCGTCAGATCATTTTCGTGAAAGTTATTAAGGAATTACACGTTTTAGGGTAAAACGTCATTCAGAAATTCTACGTACAACAAAACTCGACCGCGTTAAGTGACCCCGCATCAGAAAAATGTTTGACACACTCATGATTTATTTGAGAATTAATCGTGACTGAGAAAAACATGACCAAAAACTTCCCAGCAGGTCACCCATGTCGGTACTAATCTCACATGAGCACGCTTAACCGAATGAGCGATTAACCGTTAGACCACAAAACGAGTTTCTAAGACATTTTGAGTTTTCAAAATTATTAGAAAAAGTCAACATAATTTTCCCTCCTCCATTGACCAAAAATCATCCCTTGATGTTATAAGTCATTTAGTGATTTTTAGGCTTACGGTTTGATGTCTAAAAGACATTTAACACCAACCGACACTAGACTGAGCCCAGTCTAGACATTATAAGTCATTTTAAATCATTTATATCATATTAGAAAAGTAACATTTTACTTTTCTCAGTTTTACGTAAAATTCGTACATTTTACGTATTACGCGTTTTAGACCCGTGTTTCCAGTTTTTAGCAGGGTTTACCACCCAAATGGAACCTACCACTCATTTTATATTTTATTATGGAACTTATTGACATGTTTATCAATACTTTCAAGTTCCATAATTTTACGACACCCGGTTTTACGTTTTGAGGCTTAATCATTTACGATTGGCATTTCCCGGAGTCAAAACTAACCAAGTATCTTGGATAATACCAAGAAAAGTCCACACCCTTGCTCTCCAAGCTCATGAACAGCCTTGGAGGGGGGATTCACCACCCATGTGGCTTGATCTTATGCCTTGTGTCATGAGATGTGAACATGTGTTCAACTTGGCCTCCAAGTGTTGACTAGTCAACAATGTAACCTCCTCATTTGCATATAAATGCTTCTCCTCCCACTCCTTGACCATATGAACGACCCACACACACAACACCCTTCATTTTACTAGTTTACTTCAAGTTCCATCCAAGAAATCAAGTGCAATATCCATACATAAACCCTAGTTTAGTTTTGATTCATCAAAACTACTTCAAATCTTTAGAACTTTGGTGATTTCTCTTGAGTTTGAATCCACTCAAGTCACCTCAATTTTCATCATCTCTCTTTCAAGATTACAAGAGTAGAAAGATTGCATGAAGTGAAGTGGGTTGAAGCAAGTCTATCAAAGTCCTATCCTTACATGTTAACTTCCTTTCATCTTTGAAAGCCAAAAGTTGTGAGCCAAACCCTAACTTGATTCTTGTTAAATAATCATGTTCATGTTATTTACATACTATTTGTGCTATATATTGTCTTGTATTAATGTCCATGATGTATAAAAATGACCAAAACAAGTTATTGTTATTGATTGTTAAAACAAGTTACTAAAACAAGCAAACTAGTGACTTTCTTGGTAAGACCTGATCAAAATGGTAAAAATATGATGTTGGATCATTACATATTACAGTAGAGGACTTAACAAGGAAACCATAGCAATTTGAACCACCCAAAACGAGTATACGAGTCAAAAGTTATGGCGATTTGAAATTACCAAAGATTTCCGGCAAAACTGCCAAATAGCTTCCTGATCAAATTTGGGTTTTGAAAGTCCTACTTCTGGTCCGATTCATCAAAAAGTTAAAACACGAAAGTTGTCCGGAACGACGTTTTCATTCAGGAACAAAGAAGCTCGAGCCTTGAAAACGCTTTCCGAGTGATAAAATTCTTCAAATTCTAAACAGCCCATTTTTAGACAAAGTCATTACATATAGGTTATGGTTTATGAAGACCAAAGAGGTCTTATGACCTATAATCAAGACCACAAACATGGCTAGAGCCAAGGTTGTGTCTCATGACCTTGGAACAAGGACCAAAAGTCATGGCTAGGCCATGACAAAATGACCATAACAACTTACATAGGCGTAAACATGAAACAAGGAATTGGCGATATATTGAACAAGCAATTCGGATCTACTTCACTTAAAAGGGAACCATGAGATTTTACCAAGAGAGAATGGTCATTCAAGACTTATGAAACTACCCCTAATAACAATCTTCATGTACTAATAAACTTTCCTAAGTTTATTCAAATATCGGACATGTAACTTTTCGGATCAAAACTTATATGTATATATTTCATCAACTACTACAATAGTAGGGAGCCTCATGTGAGGAGTTCATTATGTAAGCCGTCGAGTTGAGTTGTGGATTTACGAATTAAAGTGTCCTGGCTCCTCGAACGCTTACTAACATGACTTCTGAATTATGTCGGCCCGAACGGTAGTAAACGATATACAAAACATACATGTTTCATGAATCTTTCTTTCAAAGACTTATACTATACATCATACCACATCATGGACTAAGTGCAAGATATATATTGGCGTGTTTATGTCTCCTTAGACATTACTCCGATCCTAAGTCGCAACATTCGATTATAGGTTGCTCGTAGAAACCTTCACGATTCAACCATTACATTCATTACTTGCTATCTTACTTAAGGTGAGTTCATAGCCCCACTTTACATTACTTCAATGTTTTACAAACCCTTGGGGGGAATACATGCTATTATTTTTCTACTCGAACACAATGCTTTCTACTGTATGTTATTCGACTATGTTTTATTATCACTAAGTAACATCCTTGCCAAACCAAGATCCCTTAGTATGAACCATTTAATCACTTGCGAGGGTTACTTGCAAGTGAGCGCGAATATTGTGAATAGGCCTATTGGGATTGACGAATCCCATTTGTTTTGATTAGTTCAAACAAATGCATTAATATTTGAGACATTAGGTATGACGGCAAAGTATCTACCGGGATAAATCTGCCAATCGATATTGGTACACGTTAACGTTTTGGTTTCATAAGCTTAGTGTATAATACATTTTATGGGCGTATAATAACGTAGCCTACCTGTTTTGTTTTCCAAACATTGGTGTGAGTCTACAGCTCACACTACGATTATTGTGTTCAAACGATTTACCTACAAACACTACGATTATTGTGTTCAAACGATTTACCTACAAACACTACGATTATGGTGTTCAAACGATTTAACTACCAACACATTGTGTTCAAACGATTTAACAAACTCTATGAATATCACTCAACCTTTGTGTTGACCTCTCAAGCATGTATTTCAGGTTCATGACGATCAAGGATGGCACGGAAGGACACGGATACTCAAGAGGGCTATAAATTTACTTATCATTCAAAAACACATTTATTATACATTGTAAACATGGAACCAATTGGGACCTCATTTTGTAACCTCTGATATTTATATAATTTGAATGATAAATCTTTTTAAAACGACTCAATTGGAGTTCGTTTTCTATTATTGTGACTATTGTGCCGTCGAGTAACACCCAGTTCGAATTCCGCTGCAACCATGAATTGGGGGTGTTACAATTGCCTTTTGGTACGCTGAACCATTGCTTTTTGGTACGCTGAACCGACAGCGTATGGAACGCTGGTGTACCGCGTTTCGGTACACCCCGTACCAATTCGTGGTACTCTCCCTCTTGAGCGAATTATGTGACTATGAGCCAAACACCGTACCCCAAAAAACAATAACCTTTTTCCTTAAGCCAAACACCCTTTTCACCCTTTGTGAATACCCATTTTATTGAGAGAATGACTTTTGGAAGGAAAATTTATTATTTCTCATTAAAATGAAATGAACAATACAAAGTCCTATTTATAGGACAAAAGTCAAAATACAGAAAGTCAACTATGCTAATTCTACATGTACAGTACAACTACTGCTAATACATCAATACAGCCATTATCCTACTTATATACATAGCTAAACTACACAATTCCACATAGTGCTTGAGCCTTTTGATGAAGCTTGAGCTTATTTCGCTTGATAAGCTTTGACTGAGCAATATTGTAGAGTTGATGAACTGTGGCATCACTTGGCTTGTCAGCTCAGCTCAGCTTCCATCTTTAGTTCCTTTACCCCCCCCCCCCCCCCCCCCCCCCCAAGTTGGCAGTGTGAAAGGATCACAAATGCCAAACTTGGGCAAACAATTATAGTGTAGAGCCTTGGGTATACCTTTGGTGAGGACATTAGCTGTTCTTAACCTTGTAGGAATATAGACAGGGAGAACTTGATTGCTTTTGATTTTATCTCTGACAAAGTGGCAGTCTATCTCTATGTGTTTTGTTCTTGCATGGTGAATAGGATTAGAAGCCACAGCAATGGTAGAAACATTATCACAGTAGATTGGTATTGGAGTAGAAACTTGTACTTGGAGATCCTTGAACAAACATTGTAGCCATGTGAGATCACAAGTACAATCAGCAAGAGCTATGTATTCAGCCTCTGTGGAGGACCTTGAGACAACTCCTTGTTTCTTTGAAAGCCAGGATACTAAGCATGGTCCTAGAAAAATGGCATAGCCAGTCACTGATCTTCTTGATATAGGACATGAAGCCCAATCACAATAGGCAGACAATTGCAAGTTGTTGATAATAGGAAATTGAAGGCCTTGACCAGGACATAGTTTAATGTATCTAAGAACCCTAAGCAATGCTTTCATGTGAGGTGGCATCAGTTGGCTTGTCAGCTGAGCTTCCATCTTTAGCTCCTTTACATTTCATAACCCAATTACACGATCCATGTAAAAAATCTAACAGCTGAAGTCCTTCCCGAGTGTGAAGGATTGAAGTCACTGCACCCACTCTTCAAACAACTCTGTTGCGAATCCCTCTGCCTTCGACCAACTTATTAGGTGATCTGATGCCAAAAACTTGATAAGCTGAGTCAAAATGTAGAGACTGATATGTTTCATTGTTTCACATCATCATACTTTCCTGACCGAGATAACGCGAGCCACACTTCCACCTGTAATGGGCAACACTCCACAGATCTCTGAAGGAAAAGCCACAACTGCTTCCCATAGCCTTAAAGAACCAGGTATATGTTCAAGACCTTTTCTTAGTACTTCGCTTGTAGTCACATCTCCATGTTCCAATGTTGCAGCCCTTTCCTTAAGCCAATCAGCAGCAACATTTCCACCGACACCAGATACCAAGAAATTTATAGAGGCACCCGCGAGAAATTTAACACCGTTCACTTGGTAAAGTTATTCATTTTTCTGGGCCAGTGAAGGGGTAACAACCTTGGAAGAAAATGATCTTCTGGAAATATGACAGTTGCATCAAGGTTCCATCCAACAGCAGCCGCTACAACTTTCATGCCAATATAACTACCACCAACCGTAACTACTTTTTGTGCTTTTGCCAAAGATGAACACCAGGTAAAGTATCACCAATTTTCTCAGAAAATCTAGATGCAGTGTAGCCTGTCGCAATAATGAGAAATCCAAATTTCAGTGAATTTGTTGTCAATAATGAGAAAATCTAGATGCAGTGTAGCCTGTCGTAACTACTTCTCTGCATCGATTTAAGTCACCTGATCTTCATACAACATCTCTATCCACCTCCAACTCAAACCCCAAATGACAAAAATTATATCCATGAATCAGTATAACAGAAACCTTCACCGTATCAATTATTGTTGTCATTACCACTAAAGAAACATCACAAAAATCATTTTCCATACCATCATTATCAGTCGAATTAGAACTAATACCACGTTCCGTATCACACAATTCAATTAGATCCTGATCACAGTTTTCGACCAAACAAACGCCTTTTTTCTCCTACTTCACATTCAGTTCATCACTTTGATCCCGGTCACTCAAATCATCTTTTACACTAACCTCAATCAACTCGTTAACAGTAGCTTTCAGTTTTTGAAAATCCATTAAAGCATTAGAGCCAAAAGTATCAGAATTCGAAGATGACGATACACCTAACAAACAATCCGTTTTCGGTTTCGGAACTTCTTTAAAAATCGTTACCAACGAACCTTCCAATTTAACTGAAAGACATGAATTAAAGTTTGAATCTTTAACACCATTACTAATTGATTCTTTAACAGTTTCAACCGCATTTAATTTACAACTCATGATCAACAACATCATCAAGTAATCTATTTTTTAACCCAGTTGATTCTTTACTTTTTCCATCATCATGAACCTTACTCGAAGCTTTAAACTCAATTTCTTGAACTTTATCACATTATTTAGAAACTTTATCAAGAACCATATTACCAGTGTTGTTTTCGACCAGATCACTTGCTTCTTTAACACCTTGTTTGAAATTTTTCTTTATTGGCATTTCATCAAACATCTTATGTGCACCCGTATGATAACAAAATACATATTCCTATCAACCAATGTTATTGAATAAGTTGTACACTATGTGAAACCTTCAACCCCTTTTGACCCGTTTCCTTTAGCTAACTTCTTTTATTTTACTCGTTTGACCCAGATGAAACATATGTGCCAGAATTCGGAAATAAAACTATATGGGATGCAGTAGAAGATACTACGTAATTGTTAAATGGAAACTAAAGAGAAAATTACACGGATGGTCCCTATGGTTTTTGTTGACTAGCATGCTTGGTCCTTTGATTTTTTTATGCCTATAGTCCTTAACTCAAAAACATTTAACACTTACGGTCCTTTGACCAAATAGCGTCAGTTTTGACCAATAAAAGTTAATCACCAATAATTATCATTTCACTTTTCTCTTTCTATCTTTCTCTCACATTCTTGCCCACCTCTTTCTCACATCTTGGCCACTTTATCCTTATCCCACCACTCTTTATCTTACACAAGGAAAATAGTTTTAATAGTTTTGAAAATTTTCACTTTTTATAAAAAAAAAAAATAAACATCTTTAATATTTACCTATATAATACTATACATATAGAAAAAAATGAGATTTTGCGGCCTTTTATAGTCAATTACATTTAAGAAAAATACCTAATTACGAAAATAGACAAAAAGAAGGTTGGATTTTCAAAAATAAGAATGTGCAGCCTGGAATTCCAGATTTATTTTTGTACGACTGTGCGACTCCATAAAAATGTTGACAAGTGTCCATATGATACGATGATTTTTTTGTGAAACCTGATAGTGTTGGTGCGACTAATGTGACATTTGATTGCGAAGTTTTGTCTTTTTAAAAAAGGACAATAGTTTTTGTCTTTTTTGAAAAAGAAAACAAAATAATTTCTTTATTTCTTCTATAGGGGAGTCGGGCGGTCACGCGGTCACACAAGTCTAAATTTGGAGTAAATGAAGTTTTGGTCAGATGGAAATTGAACCTTTTTTTTTTTTTTTTTTTTTAGGAAATGGCCCTTTGAAAAAAGACAAGCAAATGTTAACAAGGTACAAAAATGTATCAGCCTATAAGTCAAAACTTAGGGACAAGTTACATTAATAAGAAAATAAAAAGCCAAAGTAGCCGCTTCATCTTGTTCACTTTTTTCCGGTTAATATGTTTTCTTTAGGTTCTTATTCTAAGGCTATGTTTGGGGAGGGCTTTTATGGGGCTTATGGGGGCTTGGGCTTTTAAAATAAGCCGGCTAATTAAATAAGTCTCGTTTGTTATAGGGCTTATGGAAGAGCTTATAAAATAAGCCGGCTAAAAACTTTAGCCCCATAAAAGAGGCTAAAAACTTAAGCCTGGGGCTTTTGAAAAATAAATTACTTATTTACCCACAAAAGTATCTAACATATACAAAAACTCATTTAATTGCATCCTTTTTAGTAATTTTGCAATAATAAGCCCCAACCCCAGCCCATTTGCCAAACAAGTTTATAAAAATACAAAATTTAATTTCAGCTTATAATATAAGCCTAGCCCCAGCCCAGCCCCAACTCCAGCCCATTTCGCCAAACATACACTAAGTAAAGACTCAACACAAGCGTGTTTGTGTCATTCACAACTTCATCCAACGAATTATTACAAACCCATCACCAAATTTACATTTTTATCTTTGAATCTTCAATTATCAATAGTAAATTGCAAGAATCGTCCCTATGATTTGCCTAGATTGCATATTCCATCCATGACCTTTTATAAGTGCAGGCGACCTACCCATGGAGAACACTTGGGATCGATTTTGTCCTTATATAAATGCAAGCGGCCTCCTTGTAGTTTTTCAAAATTGCAAATTTCGTCCCTAGATAGGGACAAGAAGTGAACCCAACTTTTCCTCACATGGAGGCCGCCTGCACTTATGAAATGCCAAAGGCGAAACATGCAATCAGGGTAAACCACAGGAATGATTCATGCAATTTACTCATATATCAATGTTCACCTATCTTCAGTTACTACTTTCACCCTCGCCACGACAAACGTACGTACATGCACACACACAAAAATGCAAAACTGAAAAATTAAAATCCAACAAAAACACACACAAACAAATAAATATTTGAATATTTTTCAGACAAACATACAAGAAGATTGATCTGATTCATATGCTAAATCGCAGGGGCACATGATTGTGCTTAAACAAACACTATCTAAACCCTTGAATTCGTTGTCTTTGTTTAAAAGGGCAATGTTTTATAACCCGGGTTGAACCAGGAACATGGCCGGATATGACCGTTGTTTGCTTGTTTATTAACCGGGTCTACCCATTTTGCTAAATCCAGCTGGATCATACCTTTCATTTTTTTTATTATTTTTTTTTTAAAGTTTGGGACCTGTAGTTTTGTTGGAAAATATGTATTTGGTATTGAATTTCCAATGTTTAAGTCCACAATAATCCCAACTTCATCAGGTTTTCACAAAACAACCAAATCCTCATCTACTCGGCTACATCACCATTAATCGCAACAACAATATTACCACTTTGCCAAAAGTCAAACTATCCTAGTCCTAAATCCTTTTTTCCAGCTTCTAGTCGATATCACCAAACCATAACCGAACCACAACTAAACCAATAACAAGAAGAAAATAACTAATCCATAAGGCTCGTAAGCTCGACATTTTAAACAATAACGACAAGGATACCAAACAAGTTTTCATTTATGTTTCTGTTACTAAAATGACTTTTCCATTTGTTTAAACCTTAAACCCATTTGTTATCTTACTCGTATCCTACCAAAGGTAAAAAGAAACAACTCGTTTGACCCACACGAGTCACACCTGAGCGTTTCAGTGTCACTTACATTCCAAGATCACGGATCTATAAAAATGAATAGGTGGTAGGCGTGGGAGAGGCGCGTGTGGATGGTGGGGATGGTTTTCTTGGCGCGTGGTGTTGATGGTGGTGGTGTATGGTGGAGAGGGGCGGTGATGGTGGCAGAAGAGGTGGCGGCCGATTGCGCTAGAGAAGAGAGTGACGGCTAGGGTTTTGAGAGAGAGTGAGATGACTTATTAATGATGATAAAATGAGGGAGGGTGAGGGTGTGTTTGGTTATTTAACGACCATTTATGTATTTTCTAAAATAATCCAGGGGGGGGGGGGGCGGTTGTAATCACAAGGACCATTTCTGTATTTTTCTTAAACTTCCCCGAAACACGCTTACGAGCTCACAGCTTATACTAGGAGTGTTGTGCGCCACTAGTTCTAAAATAGTTTTTTCATGAAATTTGACTATAAATATGTCTACATTCAATAATTGTGTCATAATTTATCTGTTCAACGTATTATTAAGTTTTTTTAATGCCGACTCACGTACTGCTTAAGGTGATTATACAGTCAACGATACCAAGTGTAAATCACTGGATAATGATCATTCACGTTACCAAATTCATCACTACGAATAATATCCAAAATATTCTGAACCAATTTCATGTTAATTCTTAACTTACTTTCAGATCTTTAACTTAGTGTTTGAAACACAGTCACCAAATTTACCAGTTCAGTTGTCACAGGATCCCAGTCATGACGTAGTCACCAAATATCCTTAACTTACTTTTAGATCTTTCAGATCCCAGTCATGACACATACTTTGTTGACCAATGGTGTAATCTACTCGTAACAAAATGATGCTTACGTGTAAACTAAAACATTTTGAAGACACGTATTAAAACTTATTCCCAAACAACCTTTTATATTTCATTTTATTCACACACACTGACGGTGCTTTTGGTATCCCACTATAAGAATGAGACTATAACTATAAAAGTGATTAAAGGTGTTTGTTTAAGATGAGGGAGCCCACCACTTGGTAATGAATGATATATATAATCCATACTCCATATACACAAAGAGTGCTAGGTATGGATCTTTCATAGGTGAGGGACCCACCACTACTATCAAACTTATACCTATTGTCATTCATGACAGCATACCAAACGCACCCTGAGTGAGAAACACCATTATCAATGGCAAACATCAATCTCTCATATTAGGATTTGGTATTGCAATTAATGGGCCGAATGGTGGTGTTGGAGTGAGACCGTTGGCGTCGGCGATGGGACCTCCGCCGCCTCAACAAACTATGTCTTCGTTTTTAGTGCGCCACCACCGCCTCCTTGGTCTGCGTATGGGACTCAACCATGGCAAATGTAATCACGGCAAGTAATTTTTTCTTATTTTTTAGTTTCTTATGTATATTTGAATAAAACCGAGCTTGTGAAGTCGAAAGAGTTAGTTTTAGTAATGGTTAGTAACAAGTAGGGTAGAATTACGAATAGGCCCTTAGTTTATATATTAAGTTTCTAAATACTCGCGAATTGCCAGCACTCCATACCATTCAAAGTCATTACAAGTTTTAAGCAGAAACGCTATTTCATGTACCGCGTTTTATGCACATCCGAACAGTTTACTTTCAAATTGAACATCCAGATGCTCGAAATGCTTTCATATTTTAATAAGGATTATGGTTATTTGAGATAACTAATCCCTCGATTAATACAGATATATGCGTAGTCGCGTAGAAGCTTTAGATTATCTAAGATACTTGATCCCTCGAGGCCTCGATCATATGAGAAATATGCGTAGAAGCTTTAGATTGTTTAAGATACTTAATCCCTTTGTCAGAATAGAAATATGCGTAGAAGCTTTAGATTATTTAAGATACCTAATTCCTCTATCAGAACAGATATTTGCGTAGAGCTTTAGATTAAACTCAACCCCACGATCAGAACATTAATTACAGAAGCTTTAGATCAAGTAGTTTGCATTTCCGCTTTTGAAGCTATTGTGGTTATGAACCATTTGCTTTCTCTATCTTACATACTGATATGACACATTAAAATTATCACTTAAATAGTACACTCACGAAGATATTAAATAATTAATTGAGATTTTGAATGGAATTATCTAGTAGGTTTATGTATTAAAAATACACTCTCCTGAATCCTGACGCGTTAACTTTGAAGCTATTCATAGTTGTATGGGTCAAACTTTCCATCTCTAGTTTATAGTGACCATGGTTCTCGGCTCCTATTATGAAAGTATTTGTACTAATCTTATGTATATCCTGATATGTTGTTTTAAATTGAAGCCTGCTACAACTGAATTTATTGTAAGGGATACTGGAAATTGCAGTCCCCGGTACATGAGGAGCACCATTAATCAGGTTACGTGGGTATTCTTTCAACTACTTCTCTTGTGGAAATTTTATGCTTACTTAATTGTTGAATTGTTTTGTTGCTCTTTCAGATTCCTTGCACCTCTGATCTTTTGACCACGTCTGGCATGCAATTGGCACTGTTGGTCCAGCCCCTGGCCCTTCCTCATCCAGAAGAGGAACCTATCCAAGTAAGATATGGACTCTAATTTTGTGAGGGAGGGACTGATAAGTTTTTCATATGGTAAATGTGAATCTACTTTTTCAGATAGTGGATTTCGGCGAAGGTGGCCCTGTTCGTTGTTCTCGTTGCAAAGGCTACATCATATGGTAAATGTGAATCTACGTTTTGTCTGTAATTTCTGTGGTGAGTGTTGATCTCTTCTTTTCTACCTTTTGCCTTAATTTAGTTCTAAGAATACGTACCGATTAGAAAAAAACGTCTTTATATACTTGACCTACATGCTAATAGCTGACTATGAATACAGAAACAATACAAAATTCTAGCCTTTAAATTTATATATTGACAATAAAAACATCTTTCCAGCGGATTTGAATTGCTGCATGTCAACTTGTATACTGACTTGTTGGAAATAAAATATAACCCCTGTCAACCGACTTTTAGTTCAACTTGTCGTCTTACATTCTACCCTTTTGCAGGCTTCACGGATGAACTGCTGCATGTTAACTAGTATATTGACTTGTTGGAAATAAAATGTAACCCATGCCAACCGACTTATAAGTGAATGGGTTGAATACACCACGTTTAGTTAAATATGTCTTCTTACGTTCTACTCTTTTTCAGGCTTCACGGATGAAACTCCGCATGACTATCAATGCAATCTAGGTCCAGATGGCAGGCGAAGGGACGCTGATGAACGGCCTGAGCTATGCAGAGGAACAGTTGAATTCGTTGCCACAAGGGAATTCCTGGTTCGTGTGATCTCTAGCTTCATTTTGCACTTCTCTCAACAATTATACTATCTTTATAATATTTTGTTATATTTTTCCCAGGTACGTGAGCCAATGCCTGCTGTATTCTTTTTTCTCATTGATGTATCAATGAATGCCTTGCAAACTGGTGCAACAGCGGGAGCTTGCAGTGCTATCAGCCAAGTCATTGCTGATCTTCCAGTAAGTTCATGTTAATTGTGGTTAGAGGTGAAAATGGATGGGATGGATAATGGGTCTATACTGGCATAATATTAGATACAGGTTGGGTAGGATTCACCTGGTTTTTGACCAGTTTTTAATCCTTTTTTCTTTATGAATAATTAGTGTTCCTAATTAGATTACAAAAATAAAAAATTAGATTATCTCAGATTGTCAACTACAATATATTTATAAGTAAATGGGTCAAAACAGCCACATCTAGTTTAGTTGTTGCAGCCATTGATGCTCATAGTTCCTGACGTTGAAGATGTTTACACTCCTCTCCAAACTGATGTTATTGTTCAACTTTCCGAGGTAAGTTATTTCATGCATTACCTTGAAATTGTGATGGAGCTCTTTTCTTGGCAGTTCTTGCCAACTCGTGATTATCCGTCATATTCTAGAAGTTATTATTTTCATCCAGTTTTATGTGACTTTGGAACTGATTCCCATCGTATTTCACATCATTGTTGTTGGACATGAATTAATCAAGAATCATAAGTCTTTAAAATAGAAGGACCATATATGTATTATAGATAGTTAATAACTGTATTTCTGTTTTATAGGATAGGATATAACGTTTGATATATAACTCTTGGATAGAGTCACATTGGTTCAACATACCGATTGACAAACTATATATAGATTAGGATTGTAAACGTTTTTTTTAGAGTGTGGATTATATTAAAAAAGTGTCGTTTACATAAAGTTCCCACCCTCTCTCTGTTCATCAAACGAGTCCCTGCACACATCAGATGTGCATACTCAGATTACTTTTATCCATATCATTGTTCATCCAAAGTAGCATGATTTCGCACATAAAAGAAATCTCAACATGGCATCAGAGACCATGGTTCAAAGTTCCTGGAAGAAGAAAAAACTAAGAAACCTGTGGAAGAATGTTTTGCGAGATCAATAAAAAGCAGTCAAGAAAGTTATCGCCTATGAAGAACAAGGAAAACCCAGAAAAAGAGAAGGAAGTATTTGCAGATGGCAAGAAGAAGGCATGGTGAAAATATACTATGAAGAAGCATTAAGAACAAAGCAAGAAAAGGCAGAAAGTGATAAAGATGGCAAAGATGTTGCAGATACCTTACCACAGCCTGAGGCAGAAAGTGATGAAGATGGCAAAGATGTTGCAGATACCTTACCACAGCCTGAGGCAGAAAGTGATGAAGATGGCAAAGATTTTGCAGATACCTTACCACAGCCTGATGCAGAAGATATGGAAGAAGACATAGTCGAATCACCCAAGAAAAAGTTCAAGACTGAAATGGAAGAAGTCAAGGAACAACGAACTGAATATGGGACAAGACAAAGGCGATCAAATACAGGAAAATAAAAGAAGAAGCAAGGCTGCAATTGGGATGAACAAAAAGGAACAGAGTGAGATTAGGGGAGTGATGTTGGACATGAATTAATCAAGAATCATAAGTCTTTAAAATAGAAGGACCATATATGTATTATAGATAGTTAATAACTGTATTTCTGTTTTATAGGATAGGATATAACGTTTGATATATAACTCTTGGATAGAGTCACATTGGTTCAACATACCGATTGACAAACTATATATAGATTAGGATTGTAAACGTTTTTTTTAGAGTGTGGATTATATTAAAAAAGTGTCTTTTACATAAAGTTCCCACCCTCTCTCTGTTCATCAAACGAGTCCCTGCACACATCAGATGTGCATACTCAGATTACTTTTATCCATATCATTGTTCATCCAAAGTAGCATGATTTCGCACATAAAAGAAATCTCAACAATTGTGATGTTACAGTGTCGTGATCATCTAAACTTTTTGCTGGAGAGCATCCCGAGTATGTTTGAGAGTAATAAAACTGCTGATTCTGCTTTTGGTGTCGGGGTGAAGGTATTAACTTTTCTCTGTTTGATTGTACATTTGTACCCACGCAAGCACAGCGTACCTAAGGGTAGAAGAAGTTACCTATATACCTACCAATAACCTAATCTCAGAGACTGTCACTTTATTTCACAAGACATCTCTATTTTCTTTTTCTTCTCAGATCATCTTTTTTTGGTCATCCCGTTTAATGATTTTTTGAACTCACATGTCCCATTTTTAAACAGGCTAATGCCTGTTCTTTATTCTGATATTTTTTTTATCAATTAATCTGTGTCAAAGCGCACATCCAAACGCCCACTTAGTATTAGCTTAGCACAGTCTATGTGACTATTGCTTCATATGTGTCAATTAGGCTGCTTTTTTGGCAATGAAGAGTACCGGAGGCAAGTTTTTGGTATTTCAATCAGGCAAGCTTATTTATATTTTTAGTATGTGTTATTATTAAGAGGTCTGAGGTAGAAACATATATTGACCCCATTTATTATGTCTCAGTCTTGCCTTCTGTTGGTATTGCGGCTCTTTCTGCTAGAGAGGCTGAAGGAAGAACTAACATCTCTGCAGGAGAGAAGGTAATATCAACTAATGACCAGGTTGAACAAACAGGCCAAAATGGTTGGCTCAACAAGTTGTAAGGCTCAACAAGTTATAAGGCTCAATAAGCCAAACCAATTGAAACGAGATTTTAAAAATGAGTAAGGCTTATAGTCAGTCAACATTACTTAAATAACATATTAACACGCAGAAGATTGAAATATATGTGAATTTAATTTGATGTATGGTGATATGATTTTATAATAATAAGCTTCAACAACAATTAATTCGCCAAACAGCTTTACAAAAATATAAACTTGAACTTTCAACTTATAATATAAGCTACAATTATAACTCCGGCCTTAGCTCCTCCTTAAACTCATTTCACCAAACATACTCATAGCTACATACGACCCTACACATCATTGACTAAAAGGACCACATATAGTCTAAATAAGAGTAAGGAGTAAGGACATTGACTACTAAAGTAGAATGCCCTTCATATTAGTCTATCACTTTTGTATACATTCTATCTTTCTAGTCTTTGCATAACAACTATGGATAAAAGGACCTTATATATATGCATTATATGACCGCATAATACTCTAGATAAGAGTAAGGAGTAACGACATTGACTACTGAAGTAAAATGCACTTCATATTAGTCTATCACTTTTTGTATACATTCTATCTTTCTAGTCTTTGCATAACAACGATGGATAAAAGGACCTTACATATATGCATATTACGACCACATAATACTCTAGATAAGAGTAAATGGAAGTAAAATGCACTTCATATTAGTCTATCACTTTTTGTATACATTCTATCTTTCTAGTCTTTGCATAACAACGACGGATAAAAGGACCTTATGTATATGCATATTACGATCACATAATACTCTAGATAAGATTAAGGAGTAAGGACATTGAATATGGAAGTAAAATGCACTTCATATTAGTCTACAACTTTTTGTATACGTTCTATCTTTCTAGTCTTTGCATAACAACGATGGATGTGAGTTATTGTTGACCTTGACTATTCATAATAATAGATAAATGAGAGGCTATTTTTCCTATATTGATGGTAAACTTTCAATACAATTCGTAATGCCCTTCTTATAGTTACAATTATGGATTAATGGTCTCAAGTTTGAAATAACAAACGTGATTTGCACAAACTTAGTTTTGATTTGTACATAATAATTTATATAATTTATGCTTTGTATATGTGTTACGTTCTACTTATTCTCCTTGTACCTTGTTATGTGTAAATCTAAAGTACATATGTGCAAATCTAAAGACTAAAGTATATGTGTGTTCAGATCACCTCCCACTAAACCAACAAGTTGGATGGCCGAGACCCCCTTAAATAACGCATGACAAATTATAAAGTTATTCAAACTCAACTGCAATTATGTATAATTTATATATAATAATGTGCATTAGTACACTACAAGGATAATGGGTTATAGTAATGACATGTCGTCGCAATAACCAATAAACACTTTTAGCGATAACACAAGTCGCCGCTAAAGGTATGTATTAAATAAAAAGAAATGATAAAAACTTTTAGTGACATGCATCATTTCTAGATCGGTAAGACTGTTGCCTACATTTTTCCCAGATTTTTCATGACCAAATTTCCAGTTTTTTCTTTCAAAAAACATACTAATCCCATTTGAAAGTTCAAATTTAAAAAAAAAAATAAAAAAATAAAAAATAAATAAAAATTGGTAGTCGTCACAATAAAAATATGAATATAAGTTCAACAAAGAAAATAGTTCAAAGTTCACAATACATCCTATTTACAGATTTGAAAATCTATTTACAGATTTGCATCAAACAGAACTAAAAATAAAAAATAAAAAAAAATAAAAAAATAAAAAAAATAAAAAAAATAGAGAGAATTATCTGATTATGTACTTGTTATACTTCTATAAGAATTTTAACATCAAATAAGACGAGCTCTTTTAAGCCTTTTTTTCTACTTTCGCGCCAGGATCTGTACGAAGCACATAGTTTCACAGTTGATCACACATTCTGGATCATTTTGATCAATGCTTTTACCGGAACTGATTTGAAAACAAAAATAGAATACTTGTTTACAAAGCGATTAAAGTTGTACTATAGAGTTAAAGGATTCTCCAAAAGGGACATTGGTTTCTCATGTAAAACAATCTTTGTGGAATAATATGACACCACCTAAAATTTAATTTCTAAGAATTGGAAAATAATTTATGAGAAAAGGGTAGCTCAAGTATAAATAGAGACATACGAACCTTCACTTTATAGAAAAAAACATGCAAAAGCAAGCAATGGCTTCTTCAAACTTCTTACTTTTATCTCTAGCTCTACTACTCATTGCTCTCTCATTTGTACCAAACTTTACTTCTGCTTCTTTGGAGGAAGCAAATGCTCTTCTAAAATGGAAAGCAAGCCTTCAAATCCCAAACAACTCCCAAATTGTATCTTCTTGGACACCCCTTCCAACGAATGCTAGTGCACCCGCTCCATGTCCTTCTTGGTTTGGAATTGCTTGCAATGCTGATGGGAACATTAACAAGTTGAACCTCTCTAGGTCTGAGTTAAAAGGTACGCTTAACCAGTTCCCGTTCTCTATTCTAGGCAACCTTACCCATTTTGATATTAGTGTAAACAGCTTCTTTGGTCCCATCCCACCAGAAATCGGACTCCTGTCCAAACTTGTCTATCTTGATTTTTCAAACAATCAGTTTTCTGGTGTAATTCCACCTACCATTGGTAAACTAAGCCAGTTAACCGTCTTGCAACTTTTCCGAAACAATTTAACTGGTTCAATCCCACAAGAATTAGGGAATTTGAACTCTCTCACTGAATTAGCTTTGAGTTATAATCAGCTCAATGGTTCAATTCCTTCATCGTTGGGTGATTTGAAGTCTTTGAATCTCCTTTATTTGGGGCAAAATCAACTATCTGGGCCCATTCCAATTGAATTGGGAAATATGAAGTCTCTAACTGATTTACAATTGAGTTCTAATCAACTCAATGGTTCAATTCCTTCATCGTTGGGTGATTTGAAGTCTTTGAGTACCCTTTATCTGTACCAAAATCAACTCACTGGACCCATTCCAATTGAATTAGGGAATATGAAGTCTCTAACTGAATTAGCCTTGAGCAATAATCAACTCAATGGTTCAATTCCTTCATCGTTGGGTGATTTGAAGTCTTTGAGTACCCTTTATCTGCACACAAATCAACTGTCTGGACCCATTCCAATTGAATTAGGGAATATGAAGTCTCTAACTGATTTACAATTGAGTTCTAATCAACTCAATGGTTCAATTCCTTCATCGTTGGGTGATTTGAAGTCTTTGAGTACCCTTTATCTGCACACAAATCAACTGTCTGGACCCATTCCAATTGAATTAGGGAATATGAAGTCTCTAACTGATTTACAATTGAGTTCTAATCAACTCAATGGTTCAATTCCTTCATCGTTGGGTGATTTGAAGTCTTTGAGTACCCTTTATCTGCACACAAATCAACTGTCTGGACCCATTCCAATTGAATTAGCGAATATGAAGTCTCTCACCGAATTAGATTTAAGCCACAATCAACTCAATGGTTCAATTCCTTCATCGTTGGGTGATTTGAAGTCTTTGAATATCCTTTATCTACAAACAAATCAACTCTCCGGACTCATTCCAATTGAATTAGGGAATATGAATTCTCTCACTGAATTGTATTTGGAAGAAAATCAACTCTCTGGGCCCATTCCTACTGAATTAGGGAATATGAAGTCTCTCACTAATTTATCTTTGAGCCAAAATCAACTTAACGGTTGTATTCCTTTTTCATTGGGTGAATTGACTTCTTTGAGACGCCTTTATTTGTGGCAAAATCAACTCTCTGGACCCATTCCTGTTGAATTAGGGAATTTGATGTCTCTAACTGATTTAGGATTGGACAATAATCAACTCAATGGTTCAATTCCTTCATCGTTAAAAAACCTGAGAAGCCTTCAGGTTCTGTCTATCAGTGACAACAAGTTATCCGGTCCTATACCACAAGGAATCGGAAGTCTACAATTGTTTGAGCTATTTCTGTACGGAAATCAGTTGTCTGGCCAAATTCCAGAGGATTTTGGGGAGATGAAAAGTTTGTTAGATTTAGACATGAGCGATAACAACCTTTCAGGTGCTATACCTCAAGAGCTTGGGTCACTGCATGATCTCCTTACTCTTGACCTATCCAAAAATAGGTTGAACGGGTCATTACAAAGATATATTGGTGATTGGGTTCAAATCAATCACATAAATCTTAGTAATAACAAGCTCAGCGGAAAGATTCCATTTGACATCGGTAAATTAAGTCATCTCAATGTTCTTGATTTATCTTGGAATTCACTCACAAAAGAGATACCATCAGATATTGGAAGTTTGGAAAGTCTGGTAATGATGAATCTTTCTCACAATAAGCTATCTGGTTCTATTCCTAATGGTTTCAGTAACTTGCCAAGAGGGATTGATATCGTCCTGTCTTACAATGAGCTCACAGGTCCGGTTCCCCCTTATGCTGTCTTTCAAAATGTGTCTGGAGAAGCATTTCAAGGAAATGATGGTCTGTGTGGAAATGTTTCAGGTTTGAAAGTTTGTGAAAGTCAAATAATAATGAAGAAAAATAATCATTTTCAACATAAACTCATCCTTGTAACTGTGGTCCCACTTTTTGCGGCTCTTTTACTTGGTTTACTCATGTGTGGCCTCATTGCTTATCGACGTAGAAATAGAATTTCTCCACAGATACCATCAGGCGAAGAAGGTGGAAAACTTTTCTCAATAACAAGTTTTGATGGACAGGCGACGTATGAAGAAATCATCAAGGCAACAAATGATTTTGATGATGCATTTTGTATTGGGATGGGAGGATACGGTACTGTGTATAAAGCTGAGTTACCACCCAACAATATAGTAGCTGTCAAGAAACTTCATTCATCATCTGAGAATGACGATCAAGGCTTCCTAAATGAGGTACGAGCATTGACAAACATAAGGCACAGAAACATAGTTAAACTCTATGGATACTGCTTCCATGCTCGTCACTCATTTTTGATTTACGAATATCTTGAGAAGGGAAGTCTAAAATCGCTCCTAAGTAGCGATATCACAGCAAAGGAAATGGATTGGCTGAAAAGGGTAAGAATTGTTAGGGCTGTAGCGAATGGTTTGGCTTATATGCACCATGATTGCACACCACCAATAATTCATAGAGACATTTCTGGAGCTAATATCCTTCTGAATTCTGATTATGAGGCACATATCTCGGATTTTGGAACAGCAAAGCTTCTAAAGCTGGATTCATCCAATTGGACTGCGGTTGTAGGCACCTATGGCTATATTGCGCCAGGTAACTGCCATATATTTTAAAGTTATCTATACGTACTTCTTCTCAAGTTTCAGGTAACTGCCATATATGTTACATATATTCTCATGTTTCCTTCCATGTAGAGCTTGCTTATACGATGGTGGCGACAGAGAAATGCGATGTGTATAGTTTTGGAGTTGTTGCACTAGAAGTGATTATGGGAAAACATCCTGGAGAACTTATATCATGTCTACCAACAATGTCGATTGATGATCTATTGCTGGCCAATGTAGGAGATAGACGGATTCCGCGACCATCACCTCTAGTAGAGAAAGTAGCTCATATAATTTTGAATGTCACACGGGCATGTTTGAACGAGAACCCACAGGAAAGGCCAACAATGCGCCAAGTCAAAGATTTATTGTCAGTGGATGATCGGCTTTGGATGAAGATGCGTGTATCGGTAACTTTATGCTAGCTTGATCGATTTCGTATGATGTCTAGTCATAAGTCATAAAGTTTAAGAAACTTTTTATGATTTTTTGTTGTCCTGAATTATGTTATAGATTGTTATTAAATAAGAAAATAATTTATATCAATGAAGATTGCTACCTTTCTAGACTAATATAGTTACGTGTATTATGGATCTTTTTGGTAATTTCTTTAAATTATTCCAGTTTTACAATTAAAATTTACCAATGAGAAATTTGTATATCATTTAGAATTTATTCTTTCTCATATCAAGAAATATAGTTGACAGTGACTGCACACAAATAGCATAGATTGGAAGTCTGTTAATTTGTCAAAAAAATAGCATAGACTGGAGAGGAAAGTTAGCTAAAGGAAATTTGCCAAAAAAGAAGACCGTGGAAGTCTGTTAATTTGTTAAAAAAGATGACCAAAGGTGAATAAGGTTGCAAGAAGGCTTGTATGAACATCAAAAGCAGAAGGGAAATGGCAGGGAAACTGGAATGCTGACTATAACTTCACACTTCGAGACATACAATTGGATGATTTAGTTGAAGTTGGCTATCCAAAAACGTACGAGCCTTGGTGTCTCGAACTATTTATAGGGTATCTAATTTCTCCTTGATGTGCTTAGTGAAAACGATAGAGATGGCAACATGGGCACGTCGATTGGGTTTAGTAATGGGTCAAAACGGTTAACTTCTTGATACGGGTCCAATTGGTTTGCTAGAAACACCTTTGGTCCAAAATTTCATTAAATCTTATTGGAAATAATCAGTGTGACACGTATAATAACAAAATACATATTCTTATCAACCAATGTTATTGGATAAATTGTACACTATGTGAAACTTTCAACCCCTTTTGACCCGTTTCCTTTAGCTAACTTTTTTTTTTTTTTTTTTTACTCGTTTGACCCGTTAGAGATGAAACATATCCCACATTGACACATTCATACCTAAATGTGTCAGAATTTCCACAAAGATTACATATAAATAGGATAAAAATAGCAGTTAACAAATAAGCATAAAACTACCTTACGTGACCCACAAAGATTGCATGGGACCATACTAAACTAAAAACATGGTATAAACTTGCTGATTAATTTCTCCAATACTAGTAATGGTCATATGACCATTTCTTCAGGAATAAAAGAAATGGTAGTAGTTTGCGCGGTTCTGTCTTTTGGAGACCCGGAACGTATCACACACTAATACAAAACTGTAAAATAAAAATCCAACCTATGAATTGATCTAGAAAAGCTTGTTACGCATTCACCATGATTGAGCATTCAAACGCATACACAAACAAATAAATATCGGAATACTTTTCAAACAAACATACAAGAAGATTGATCTGATACATATACTAAATCGCAGGGACATATGATTGGGCTTAAACAAACACTATCTAAATCGTTGAATTCGTTTTGTCTTTCTTTAAGTGGGCAATGTTATATAACCCGGGTTGAACCGGGAACATGGCCGGTTATGACTGTTGTTTGCTTGTTTATGAAACGGTTGTTCTTTTGTTGACCCGGGTCGACCCATTTTGGTAAATCCAGCTGGGTCATACCTTTCGTTATTTTAAAGTTTTGGACCTGTAGTTTTCTTGGAAAGTATGTGTTTGGTATTGAATTTCTAATGTTAAAGAGCTGTTTGGAGCTTTTTAGGGGTGTTTGGATATGTTTAGGGGTGTTTTTGAAGCTGATTAAGGGTTGTTTGGATAGGGTTAAAAGCTTTTTGTAGCTGTAAAAATTGAATTTACATGTTTAGAAGCTGTCAGTTTTTGCTTAAAACCAGTTCCACACAACGGTTCAACCGGCGACTTGGCTGGGCCGATTAAAAAACCAGTGCAAGGAAATTCAAGAAAATTTACACAAAGATTGATGCATTTATATTTATAGACAGGTCTGGGACAGGGCCGTGGCCTGAGTTTGTACTGGCCCGTGGATCAAAGTCCATGGAAGTTAAATCCTCTTGGCTAAACGTCCTTGAGGCCAACTCTCATGTTTCTTCACACTCGTTGCAGACCAACTTCAAGGCCTGAACCACCTCACCCATGAAGAGTCGGTGTGATACTTCGGGCTGCACACACATTGGTGCTACTGCTGCTACTTTAGCAATACTGTCAAATGGAGCTTCAAGGGATAGTGATGGACCAATAAGCAAGTTTAGACCTTCTGGTGCTTGAAGCAGGGGACAGGCCCACGCGACAAGGATTTCTTGGCCCAATGGCATTGACATGTCAACGGGTTTTCTTCGTGTTAGGAATTCCAGGAGTACCACTCCGTAGCTATATACGTCACTCTTTACAAGAAGATGACCTCTCATTGCATACTCGGGAGCCACATACCTGAAATCAAATGAAAAGAAGTTTAGGAAAATTTGGACACAGCGGGTCCCCTAACAGGCCAAAACATGTAATCTGACTTTTGTGCTGAGAAGAAAAAGCTCATTTACTTTAAACTTGACCTGTAATGTACTCATTTTAGAAAGAATGAAAAGCGTACCCGAAAGTGCCCATGACACATGTCGAAATATGTTGATTTTCTTAATCTAAAGCGGATCGAGCCAAACCAAAATCAGAAACTTTAGGAGTTAAGTCATGTTCTAGCAGAATGTTGCTAGACTTGAAGTCTCTGTGTATGACTCTTGGGCTTTAATCTTCATGCAAGTAAGTTAACCCTCTAGCCACACCCAAAGTAATTTTCAAGCGGCCCCCCAATCCAGTGGTGCAACTTCCTCATCAATCCCTAACAAAAAAAATTTCACTCCAATTATAGATCATCTCCATTAAATGTTGAAGTAAAATCATTTGACTTTAAAAGTCAAAATTTTCAATACCTAACTAGCTGATTTTTCACACGAAAGCAAGCCCTGTTCTTAAAAAAAAAAAAAAAAAAAAAAAAAAGGAAGTAAAATTAGCTGACTTTTGAAAGTCAAACATTTGACTTCGGAAAGTCAAGCATTTCATACCGTGAAGGTGAGATTCAACGCTTCCATTTGGGATTAGCTCATAAACCAAATACCGGTTTCTTTCTTCTGTACAAATGCCAAGCAGCCGAACCAAATTTCTATGGTGCAAGCGGCTAAGCATCTCAACTTCAGCCAGGAATTCCCGACCCCCTTGTTTATCATCACGTTTAAGTACCTTGACAGCAACTTTAGTCCCATCTTCAAGGGTCCCGCTATAAACCCGCCCAAACCCACCCTCACATAAAACACCCAACTCATTAAAGTTATCAGTTGCTTTTTCCATATCACTTGAACAAAACGTCTTTGCAGATCCTTTATAAGCTATATTAGACCGGAATGATAATGAAGCTGACTCGGGCCCACTTCCTATCGTTGATCCACCAACCCCTGATGATTTTGTGACGGATAGTAAAGTAGCTGGTGGGGTGTGTCCTGATTGGGCCCCTTCCCTACGTTTAACCAATAGAACCCAAACAGCAACAGAGACTAGAAACACAGCTACAACTGCTGATAAATCCAGGGTTTTAAAACACGGTTGACCCAGCCAGTTGAACCGTGAACCGGTCGGGTGACCGGAAGGCGGTTTTGAACGAAAAACCCGGTTGAACCACCTGTTAAACCGGTTGAACCGTAACCCGTTGGCTCGGCCAGGTCAATTAGAAAAACCAGTTTTTAAAACATTGGATAAAACTATTATGGCTAGCCATTTCCTTACTGATATCCACACCGAGGGGCTTTATGTCCCTACCGTTGTTTCCGTGACCATATGGTCCACCGTTACCGTTGCGTGATGATGGCATAGGTGGCAATGGAGGAAGACCTGTTAACACCAAAATGATTATGATTAGAGTTAATTACAATAGACCTTGTGGTTTGTCAGGTATAAGAGATTTCGTCCCTAAACTTTAATTCACGGATCCTCTCCTTGTGGTTCTGACCAAAACCCGTAACGGGTTTGATCCTTTGACCAATATTTCCATTTGTTTGACTCTGAAACTCATGCTCATACAAGTAAAATGACAAAATTGCGCTATTTTTATTTAAAAAGCAAATCATAAAACCCCTCTTTGAAAGTTATGGTGGTGGTTTTAGAGATGGTGGTTAAATTGTTTTATTTTTAAATCTTTTACGGGGTATTAATAAATGCATCTCTCTTTTGCTGATACCAAAAATTTTGATAGCAATTTACTGATGGACATTTTATTAGATGAAGAAGATTATGATGTTTGAAAAGTCAAACTAAAAAAACAATTCATATGCGGCAATAAACTGTTATAAATATTTAAATACGATTAAAGGCATTTTAAATGTTGAAGTTAGTTGCAGTGAACTAGTGATTATGATATACTAGTATAAAAAGTTGGTGGTGTTAGGATAGTGTTGATTGTAAATGTGAAATTTTAATGATATAAAATATAAATAATGTGTTTTGCTTTTTGTTATAAAGTGGTATGTGATTTGTTGAAGAATAAAAGGGAGGAAGTTGGTGTTTGTTGATGAAGATGGGGTAATTTTGTCATTCATCTCATTTAACATGCCTTTAGCGGTCAAACAAATGGAAATATTGGTCAAAGGGATCAAACCTGTCACAGGTTAAAACCACAGGGAGAAGATCCGAGGAAAAAATTTTAGTGACTAAATTTATTATACCCGACAAACCACATGGACCATTTAAGTAACTAACTTTTATCATTATAAGCAAAAAAAAAAAAAAAAAAAAAAAAAAATTATGTTTGACTTTCGAGGTCAAACATATTGATCCTAAAAGTAGGGGTGTCAGTAGGGTCGGGCCCGAACCCGATAAGGCTTATCGGGTCGGATTAAATCGGGTTAAAAAATCTTGTCGGGTGGTTTTGACCCGAACCCGATAACCCGATAGTGTTATCGGGTCAGGTTCAGGTTAGATAATTAATGTTATCAGGTCAACACGATAAGACCTGAAAAGATGCTAGTCATCATTGCTGTCATATAGCCTAAGAAATGGTGACTACTGTGTAAACTTTTAATGCTACTCATTTTTAATTACTGTACATTTTAGTCTATACTGTGTAAAACTTTTTGGTGACTAAATCTTTTTTTTCATGCAAGTTGTATGCAAAAAGATGCTAGTCATTGGTGCTAACTGTTGTAAAACTTTTATTTGTAAGACTCATATTTGATTATTAGTTCTAACTGTTGTAACTTTGGTTTATGCTAGTTTTAGTCTATTTGATTCAAATGTACTCGTAGTTGACTGCTAACTCTTGTAAAACTCATATTTGACTCGTAAGAAATGAAGAGCTATTAAAAAAATGAAGATCTTATCGTAAAACTTTTAAGGTTCATAATGAATTTGTACATGATAAAATTGAAGTGCTTAGCAAGTTTTAGTAATTTGCTATGGTTAATATTAGATGGGAGGGCCTAGATAAAAAAGATTTTTTTTAACACATAAAATCGCAAATAATTACACTAACGGACTTAGGCCTAGGGAGGCCGGGACCCTTCCCGGTCCTCATGTAGCTCCGCCTATGGTTAATAACAAACTGGTCCAAACAAACGGAAGATGGAATTATTACTTTGTACCCAGTAACCCAAACCACCCGACCCGACATAACCCGACCCGAATATCACCCGAACCCGATAACCTGATTCCTTACGGATCGGGTTGCGGGTGAGTTTTAAAAAATCAAAACCCGACTCAACCCGACCCGATAAGAGCCAATAACACTCCTACCTAGAAGTAGGGTAGATGTGACAGTTTTACTTATTCATGGGTCGAGTTGGTTGAGGTTACTTAAAAAGCCTGTTTAAACCCAAACCCAACAGTGAATAATTGGGCCCTTTTCAACCTTATCCCATTACAATGTTAGTTTCTACCCGTTTACTTGTTAATGTGTCGACTACTCGACTTGCGTTGTATTTTATACATTTTGTCAAAAATCAGAAAACGGAAATGGGTCAAATGGACAATGAAGTGTGTTAGAGTCAACCCGGGCTGTTTCGTCCAGCATTGAAAAAAGGCTCGTTTTGAATTGTTGCCCAAACCCTCCTGGCTCGGCCATTAACTCGATCTCTTAATATAGAGGCACTGGGATACTTCACGAACAAAACTTCATAATCGCCAAAAAGAGAGTTCTTAATAGTCACTTGTTTCAGCCATAATATTTGAGTAGTTACATACGCGGTTAAGTTTTCAAATTTTTCTTCAAGCGGGTACCAAGTTAATAACAACTGTTTTTTCTGAATTTTGGTTGTCTTCGTTACTAGACTTGATTTCATGAAAAGTCCGGCAGCCATTTCAAAGGCCAACTTGCATTGGCAAAACACACTTGCATGGTGTACCAGGTGGGGTGTTCGTTACACATTATGTAAAAGTCAATTCGTATGGATTTGCTAAGAGTTGGTGTTCCAAAAAAGTGCACGAATCTTGGTGTCTCTAACTATTCATAGGGTATCTAATTTCTCGTTGTTGTGCTTAGTGAAAAGGATAGAGGTGGCAACATGGTATGGGTCCAATTGGTTTGCCAGAAACACCTTTGGTGCAAAATTTCATTAAATCTTATTAGAAATAATCAGTGTGACACGTATGATAACAAAATACATATTCTTATCAACCAATGTTATTGAATAAATTGTACACTATGTGAAACCTTCAACCCCTTTTGACCCATTTTCTTTAGCTAACTTTTTTTATTTTACTCGTTTGACTCATCAGAGATGAAACATAGACTCATTCGTATCAAATGGGTCAGAATTTCCACGGAGATAAAGCTATATGGGAATGTATTTTAAAAATAAACTATAGACGGCAAAGAAGACCCTTGTTTTGTATTAGTGAAACTTTTGATTGTGACCACTTGTTTGTATTAGTGAAACTTGTTTTGTTAGATTCTTTCTTCTCCGGTCTATGCCATCTTTTATTGGCAAATTAACAAATTAAAAAAATGCCAAATAATCAATTTCGATGTTATGTCACAGGAATATTTGGTGAAAATAGCAGCTGTTCGCAATTTTTTTTATAAAAGTGTGCGGTAAGTTAGTTGCAATGAAATTTTAGGGTGTAAGAAAAGATGTTAAATGTGAAAAAGTTTAAAACAAATGGTTTTAAGAACACATGCAGTTACATGTTATCGTTCTAGGCCTATTTTTCTACTTTCGCACCACGATCTGTACAAAGCACATAGTTTCACACATTCTGGATCAATTTCACACATTCGAATCCGAGCCGGCCCCGGTTTTCATCCGGCCATTACTCCAATGAATTATAATCGTGTAGAGGCGGTAAAGTTTCCGGGCAGACACCGTTAAATTAAAAATCCTCACTGCGTCAGCGTGGACCCGGTTAAGACAACATAGTGTAGGTATGTGGTGGATGAGGGCCTACCGTGGTGGTGGGTGCGACTCTAATCCAAAAAATGAAAGTCACTGTTAAAAAAAAAAAAAAAAAAAAAAAATTGATTAACACTTTTGCTGGAACTAAATGGAAAACGACAAATAGAATACTTGTTTACAAAGCGATTACAGTTGTACTACTCGTACAGTTAAAGTATTCTACAAAAGAGACATTAATCTATACATCCTATTAAAGAATATTTTTTTTACCTGACGTCATAATATTGTAAATTTGAATACGTGCGTGTCATAATATGAAATTTCAATTGGTGATGTCATAAATAAATATATATATATAGGAAACATGAAAAGTTGTTATAACGATTTTAGCTTTGAATAAATTGAATATTCTCTCCTGCCCTTATGCTTTTTAACTTCTTATTCACAATCTTCCATTTTTCAAACTTAATACCTGGCCTTGAGATGGTCCGAGATATCTACCATTTTCTCTTTTACTGAATATGTTGAATCAAGCTTGAAATTTGTATGTCTTTTTCTTTCATTTTCTTTTGCAGATAATGATATTTGGTTGTCCAGTACCAACCCATGTTGCGTTTTTTTTGTATACGTTATTTGTAACTAGGTTGTTGAAACAAGTGCATGGTTAAAACAACACATGCAGGTACATAGTTACATGTCTGGGCTTTTGTATTGTGTTACATTTACATTTCCTTCTTTTCTATTCCATCATGAAACAAGGTATCATGCGAATTATCTATGTAGATTGAGCATACAGATAAAGATCCTATGGTAAGCCGTTTGTATTTGTGTCATAAAGTGTATTTGATTACCGTATGTATTTGAATGGGTTGGCATGCTCCATATTTCTGCAGTTCTTTTAGACTTTTTTGGCACAACTTATCATTAGTGGTTTTTGAAATTTATATTAGAAAACATTTAAAGTTTTATGCTCCAACTAGAAGAAAGCACTAGTATACCATATTGTCAATAAAGTTTCGGTTTAGTGGGTAGGTATGGGGAGGTGGTCGTTGATTAGCAATTATTATTTTATTTTTTTTGGAAAGGGGTCGTTGATTAGCAATTAAAAAAAGAAAAGAAAATGCCTGTATTCTTCACTGGTAATTTTGGTGAGGTCGTCACTGATAAGAGAGAATAAATAAAAGTAAAATCATGTCAGTGTAAATTTCTTGGGTGTTAACTGTTAAGTAAAGTTTATTCTTTAAAGAAAGATTGACCATTGACCCTTTGAAACTTGATTAGCAAAGGTGGACCAGAGAAAGAAACAGAGGATTTGTGTGATGTTGTGTGACCAATGGTCTTTTGGCTGTTAAACAATATTGTTGTGTGATGGTTTGGCCAAATAAACTTAATTCGCAAAACTATCAACATAATTCGACACAACCTAGAATGCTACTTTAATTAACCGTTTATATGCATGTTAGTCTTTTAATTATTATTTTTCACAAACCGAAGTGTTTGGAGTTGTTTGTGCATGCTTTCTTATATTTTTTATTGGCGTATTTTTTACCCGAGTGTTGAAGTAAAAGTTCGTAGCTTACTAAAACCAAATGAAGGTTCCTTCGGACAATATGGAGCGTTGTCCTTCAATCACCTACACAAGGAAGAAGCACGAGTTAGCCTCGCCTTGTTTATCCTAAGACAAAGCTCCGGCGTGAGAATAAGTATATTGCTGAAAGGCAAAATAATAATTGGTATAATAAATGCTTTGTGGAACGTTAGTTGTGATATAAATGAGATGGGGGTATTTATACTAACCCAACCTCGGTACCTGGTTTGTCTGGGGAAAGAAAACCACCGAGCTAGACCTATTCTAGACACTAGGTATCAGCTCATGCACGACACAATCCCGTAAAAACCGGAAAGGGCGGCGCAGTCCAGCTCTTACTATAACCCATCGGATAAAAGATGGTGCCTGGATACTGGAAGTATTCATTGCTACTCTTGTTTGTGGTGCCTTTCGCTGTATCTTTCGGTATTGTTTTATGTCTGCTGTTTGGGCAAAGCCATTCGGTAGTTCTCACTATTTGTTGTTCGGCATGGGCCATTCGGTACAGAGTTCTTTCTATTTGTTGTTCAGCATGGGCCATTCGGCCACACACGCCAACACCGAGTATTATATAAATATTCTTGCATTTAACCATAATTATCTACTTTTAATGCCCGTGTTGAACATGGGTTTTGCTCTAGTTTCTCAAGTAAAACAATTTCTTGTGGAATAATATGACACCCCCTAAAATTTAATTTCGGAGAATTGGAAATTAATTTATGAGAAAAGGGTAGCTCATGTATAAATAAAGACATACGAGCCTTCACTTCATAGGAAAAAAACATGCAAAAGCAAGTAATGGCTTCTTCAAAGTTCTTACTCTTATCTCTAGCTCTACTACTCGTTGCTCTCTCATTTGTTCCAAACTTTACTTCTGCTTCTTTTGAGGAAGCAAATGCTCTTCAAAAATGGAAAGCCAGCCTTATTATCCCAAACAACTCCCGAATTTTATCATCCTGGACACCCCTTCCATCGAATACTAGTGCACCCGCTTCGTGCCCTTCTTGGTATGGAATTGCTTGCAACGCTTGTGGGAACATTAACATGTTGAACCTCTCGACGTCTGAGTTAAAAGGTACGCTTCACCAGTTCCCGTTTTGAGCTTAGTGTAAACAACTTCTTTGGTCCCATTCCACCAGAAATCAGACTCCTGTCCAAACTTGTCTATCTTGATTTTTCAACCAATCGGTTTTCTGGTGTAATTCCACCTACCATTGGGAATTTGAACTCTCTCACTCAATTATGTTTGGGCACAAATCAACTCTATGGACCCATTCCAATTGAATTAGGGAATATAAAGTCTCTAACGCATTTACAATTGGACACTAATCAACTCAATGGTTCAATCCCTTCATCGTTGGGTAATTTGGAGTCTTTGAATATCCTTTTTCTGTACAAAAATCAACTCTCTGGACCCATTCCAATTGAATTAGGGAATTTGAAGTCTCTAACTGATTTAAAATTGAGCACTAATCAACTCAATGGTTCAATTCCTTCATCTTTGGGTGACTTGACGTCTTTGAATACACTTTATCTGCACACAAATCAACTCTCTGGACCCATTCCAATTGAAACAGGGAATATGAAGTCTCTAACTGATTTAAAATTGAGCACTAATCAACTCAATGGTTCAATTCCTTCATCTTTGGGTGACTTGACGTCTTTGAATACACTTTATCTGCACACAAATCAACTCTCTGGACCCATTCCAATTGAATTAGGGAATATGAAGTCTCTAACTGATTTAAAATTGAGCACTAATCAACTCAATGGTTCAATTCCTTCATCTTTGGGTGACTTGACGTCTTTGAAAATCCTTTATTTGGGGGCAAATCAACTATCTGGGCCCATTCCAATTGAATTAGGGAATATGAAGTCTCTAACTGATTTAAAATTGAGCACTAATCAACTCAATGGTTCAATTCCTTCATCGTTGGGTGACTTGACGTCTTTGAATACACTTTATCTGCACACAAATCAACTCTCTGGACCCATTCCAATTGAATTAGGGAATTTGAAGTCTCTAACTGATTTAGAATTGGCCATAAATCAACTGTCCGGACCCATTCCTTTTCAATTAGGGAATTTGAAGTCGCTCACTTTCTTAACTTTGAGGGATAATCAACTATCTGGTCCCATTCCTACTGAATTTGGGAATATGAAGTCTCTCACTGTATTAGATTTGAGCAAAAATCAACTCAATGGTTCCATCCCTTCATCGTTCGGTGATATGACGTCTTTGAAATTCCTTTATTTGTGGCAAAATCAACTCTCTGGACCCATTCCAATTGAATTAGGGAATTTGAAGTCTCTAACTGATTTAGAATTGTGCGAAAATCAACTCAATGGTTCAATTCCTTCATCGTTGGGTGATTTGAAGTCTTTGAATTTCCTTTTTTTGTGGAAAAATCAACTCTCTGGAACCATTCCAATTGAATTAGTGAATATGAAGTCTCTCACTCGTTTAGAATTGGACATAAATCAACTCTCTGGACCCATTCCAATTGAATTAGGGAATATGAAGTCTCTCACTAAATTAGATTTGAGCGAAAATCAACTCAATGGTTCAATTCCTTCTTCAATAAAAAACCTAAGAAGCCTTCAGTATCTGTCTATCAGTGGCAACAAGTTATCCGGTCCTATACCACAAGGAATCGGAAGTCTACAATTGTTTAAGCTATTTCTATACGGAAATAAGTTGTCTGGGCAAATTCCAAAGGATTTTGGGCAGATGAAAAGTTTGTTAGATTTAGACTTGAGCGATAACAACCTTTCTGGTGTTATACCTCAAGAGCTTGGGTCACTGCATGATCTCCTTACTCTTGACCTATCCAAAAATAGGTTGAACGGGTCATTACAAAGATATATTGGTGATTTGGTTCAAATCAATCACATAAATCTTAGTAAAAACAAGCTCAGCGGAAAGATTCCATCGGAGATCGGTAAATTAAGTCATCTCAATGTTCTTGATTTATCTTGGAATTCACTGACAAAAGAGATACCTTCGGAAATTGGAAGTTTGGAAAGTCTGGTAATGATGAATCTTTCTCACAATAAGCTATCTGGCTCAATTCCTAATGGTTTCAGTAACTTGCCAGGAAGGATTGATATAGACCTGTCTTACAATGAGCTCGCTGGTCCCGTTCCCCTTTGTGCTGTCTTTCAAAATGTGTCTGGAGAAGCATTTCAAGGAAATGATGGTCTGTGTGGAAATGTTACAGGTTTGAAACTTTGTGAAAGTCAAATGATAATGAAGAAAAATAATCATTTTCATCATAAGCTCATCCTTGTAACTGTGGTCCCACTTTTTGCGGCTCTTTTACTTGGTTTACTCATATGTGGCCTCATTGCTTATGGACGTAGAAAGAGAACTTCTCCACAGAAACCATTAGGCGAAGAAGGTGGCAGATTTTTCTCAATAACAAGTTTTGATGGACAGGCGACATATGAAGAAATCATCAAGGCAACAAATGATTTTGATGATGCATATTGTATTGGGATAGGAGGATATGGTACTGTGTATAAAGCTGAGTTACAACCCAACAATATAGTAGCTGTCAAGAAACTTCATTCATCATCTGAGAATGACGATCAAGGCTTCCTAAATGAGGTACGAGCATTGACAAACATAAGGCACAGAAACATAGTTAAACTCTATGGATACTGCTTCCATGCTCGTCACTCATTTTTGATTTACAAATATCTTGAGAAGGGAAGTCTAAAATCGCTCTTAAGTAGCGATATCACAGCAAAGGAAATGGATTGGCTGAAAAGGGTAAGAATTGTTAGGGCTGTAGCGAATGGTTTGGCTTATATGCACCACGATTGTACACCACCTATAATTCATAGGGACATTTCTGCAGCAAATATCCTTCTCGATTCTGATTATGAGGCACATATCTCGGATTTTGGAACAGCAAAGCTTCTAAAGTTGGATTCATCCAATTGGTCTGCAGTTTTAGGCACCTATGGCTATGTTGCGCCAGGTAACTACCAGTATTTTAAAGTTATATATACGTACTTATTCTCAAGTTTTAGATTGATATATGTTACATTTAATCATGATCTGATATAACAAAATTTTTTTAATTTTTTTTATTCTCATGTTTCCTTCTAAGTAGAACTTGCTTATACGATGGTGGCGACAGAGAAATGCGATGTGTATAGTTTTGGAGTTGTTGCACTAGAAGTGATTATGGGAAAGCATCCTGGAGAACTTATATCATGTCTACCAACATTGTCGACTGATGATCTATTGCTAGCCAATGTAGGAGATAGACGGATTCCGCCACCATCATCTCTAGTTTCGAAACTAGCTCATTCAATTTTGAATGTCTCACGGGCATGTTTGAACTACAACCCACAGGGAAGGCCAACAATGCGCCAAGTCAAAGATTTATTGTCTGTGGATGATCGACTTTGGATGAAGTTGCATGTATCGGTAACTTAATGCGCCAAGTCAAAGATTGTTTAAGAAACTTTTTATTGTTTTTGTTGTCCTGAATTATGTTGTAGATTGTTATTAAATAAGAAAATAATTTATATATATCAATGAAGATTGCTACCTTTCTAAACTAATATAGTTATGTGTATTATGGATTTTTTGGTAATTTCTTTAAATTATTCCAGTTTTACAATTAAAAATGGGTTTTTCTAATGTGTGCCCTGGGGGCACACGTTAAGAACACCAAAAGGACAATGAGACCCACGAAAAAGTACATCCGGACCCACAGAAAAGTACACTTTTCAGATAAAAGGTGTGGGTCCGGATGTACTTTTTCGTGGGTCCCATTGTCCTTTTGGTGTTCTTAACGTGTGCCCCCAGGGCACACATTAGAAAAACCCATTAAAAATTTACCAATGGGAAATTTGTATATCAGTTACAATTTATTCATACTCATATCAAGAAATTAAGTAAACAGTGAGTGCACACAAAAGATATTCAAAGACGTCAAATCACCCAACGATGGAAGTGATACGAGCTGAACTAACAACAATAAACAACTAAACTAGAACTACCTTACTGAACTAAATTCTCATTCTTTTTCTTCTCTGTTACAAATCATGCCTAAGAATTAGTAACTTGCATGGAAATGGAAAAGTGAATAAGAGGGTACTTGTTGACCACTTCTCGTACACGTCATGGCCATAATGCAATACTAAGAAACAACTGTGAACTGTTGACCACTTCTTGTTTGACCATGTCAATCGTATCAGGAAGTCTGTTAATTTGTCAAAAAAGATTGCATATACTGGAGAAGAGAGTTAGCTAAAGGAAATTTGTCAAAAAAGATGACCTATGGTATGGAGTAACTAATGTACTGCTGTTTTCAGATAGGGAAAAAGGTGAATAAGGTTGCAAGAAGGCTTGTATGAACATCAACAGCAGAAGGGAAATGGCATGGAAACTGGAATGCTGACTATAACTTCACACTTCGAGACCTACAATTGGATGACTTAGTTGAAGTTGGAGATCCAAAAACGTACGAGTCTTGGTGTCTAACTATTTATAGGGTATCTAATTTCTCCTTGATGTGCTTAGTGAAAACGATAGAGGTGGCAAAATGGGCAGGTCGATTGGGTTTCGTAACAGGTCAAAACGGTTAACTTCTTGGTACGGGTCCAATTGGTTTGCCAGAAACACCTTTCGTCCAAAATTTCATTAAATCTTATTAGAAATAATCAGTGTGACACATATGATAACAAAATACATATTATTATCAACCAATGTTATTGAATAAATTGTACACTATGTGAAAGCTTCAACCCTTGTTGACCCGTTCCCTTTGGCTAACTTTTTTTATTTTACTCATTTGACCCATCAGAGATGAAACATATCCCACATTGACTCATTCATACCTAAATGGGTCAGAATTTCCACAAAGATTACATATAAATAGGATAAAAATAAGCAGCTATCAAATAAGCATAACTACCTTATGTGACCCACTACTTTTCTATTCTAGGAAATGAAATCATGCATGCATGGGACAATACTAAACTTGCTGATTATTTTCTCCACTACCAGTAATGGTCATATGACCACTTCTTCAAGAATAAAAGAAATGGTAGTAGTTCGCACGGTTCTGTCTTTTGGAGACCCAGAACGTATCACACACTAATACAAAACTGTAAAATAAAAATCCAACCTATGAATTGATCTAGAAAAGCTTGTTACGCATTCACCATGATTGAACATTCAAACGCATACACAAACAAATAAATATCTGAATACTTTTCAAACAAACATACAAGAAGAATGATCTGATACAATCGCAGGGACATATGATTGGGCTTAAACAAACACTATCTAAATCGTTGAATTTGTTTTGTCTTTCTTTAAGAGGGCAATGCTATATAACCCGGGTTGAACCGGGAACATGGCCGGTTATGACTGTTGTTTGCTTGTTTATGAAACTGTTGTTCTTTTGTTGACCCGGGTCGACCCATTTTGGTAAATCCAGCTCGGTCATACCTTTCGTTTTTTTAAAGTTTTGGACCTATAGTTTTGTTATAAAGTATGGGTTTGGTAGAGAATTTCTAATGTTTAAAACTGGTTAGAAACTGTCCTTTTTTAGGAGCTGTTTGGAGCTTTTTAGGGGCGTTTGGGTATGTTTAGGGGTGTTTTTGTAGCTGTAGGAATTGAATTTCCGTGTTTAGAAACTGTCCTTTTTTGCTTAAAACTGGTTCCACACTACGGTTCAACCGGCAACTCGGCTGGGTCGTTAAAAAAACCGGTGCACGGAAATTCAAGAAAATTTACACAAAGATTTATACTTTTATAGACAACCCGAACCTCTTGTATTTGCTGCTACAGTTTGTATTTACAACTATACCAAGGAATACATTACCAATACAATGCAGCACTTTTTCTGTACATCTCATTCAGCAATTTTCCTGGTAACCCGGCGGGTTGGGATGACCATGGTCAAACTAAAGAAAAAAATAACTCAAAAAAGTCAACGTGATCGTGACAGTAACTTCAAAAAGTCTCTATAATCGCCCATACTACCACTCGAAAATCTCTTCATGTTTTCCCAAATCTGCAAACGTCTCCTAGGCCTCAATGGACCTGAACTTGAGGTTATCCTATACGAATGTACATCTAGCCCAAGACCCGAAAACCCACTCTCCACATCAAGTGGAGATTCATAGCTTGGATAGGTGGAATGCGATGGACCTGGGTCTGGGCAAGGGCCGTGGCCTGAGTTTGTACTGGCTCGATCAAATTAAAGTCCATGGAAATTAAATCCTCTTGGCTACATGTCCTTGAGCCCAAGTCTCGTGTTTCTTCGCACTCATTGCAGACCAATTTCAAGGCCTGAACCACTTCACCCATGAAGGGTTGGTGTGAATCTTCGGGCTGCACACACATTGATGCTATTGCTGCTACTTTAGCAATACTGTCGAATGGAACTTCAGGGGATAGTGATGGATCAATAAGCAAGTTTAGACCTTTTGTTGTTGGGAGGAGGGGACGGGCCCAGGCGACAAGGTTTTCTTGGCCCGATGGCATTGACATGTCAACGGGTTTTCTTCCTGTTAGGAGCTCAAGGAGCACCACTCCGTAGCTATATATGTCACTCTTTAACAGAAGATGGCCTGTCATTACATACTTGGGTGCCACATACCTGAAATCAAATGAAAAGAAGTTTATGAAAATTTGGACACCGCGGGTTCCCTAACGGGCCAAGAGGCCCAAGACATATAATCTGACTTTTGTGCTGAGAAAAAGCTCATTTGACTTTAAACTTGACCTGTAATGTACACATTTTACAGAGAAAAAAACGTACCCGAAAGTGCCAATGACACGTGTCGAAATATGTTGGTTTTGTTCATCTAAAGCGGATCGAGCCGAACCAAAATCAGAAACTTTAGGTGTAAAGTCATGTTCCAGCTGAATGTTGCTAGACTTGAAGTCTCTATGTATGACTCTTGGGCTTGAATCTTCATGCAAAAAAGCTAACCCCCGAGCCGCACCCAATCCAGTGGTGCGACTTCCTTATCAATGCCGGCCTAAGCAACCAAAATTTCACTCCAATTATAAACCATCTTCACTAAAAAATATTAAAGTCAAATATTTGACTTTTGAAAGTCAAACATTTCAATCCCTAAGCAACCGAATTGTCAGCTTTAAGTACTTTGACAGCAACTTTAAACCAAACCCACACTCACTTAAAACACCCAACTCATTAAAATTATCAGTTGTTTTTTCTATATCACTTGAACTAAACGTCTTTGCATGACATGTTGTAGGGAGGCCGGGTTGAAAAAAAGTGGTAGGGGAATGCAGTCATTGTACTAGTGATGGTGGTGGTGGTTAAGATAATATTCAATGTTTGAGCAAAATCCATACAAAGTTTTTAACCAACTTGTCATTTTATGCTAACATAGCATATACAATGAGCGAGTTGTGTTTGTAAACCATTTATACTAGGAACTTAGGAAGTGATAGCTGGGTTACATGTGATTTTATTTAAACACCGCATATTGACTAAACTAAATCTTTGAGAATTAGTTGTTAACAACAGTTTTAGAGCCGTCATTAGGAAAACCTTGAGTTTGACGTGTCATTGTTTAGGTTGCTAATTAATGTCAAACTCAAATAAAAATTTTCATTATATGTTGTCCCTAAAACTTTTAATTAGCACATATAGTCCCTAACATTTCAAAGAATAACATCATTCGTTCTTAGAAGGACTATTGGCATTATTCTTTTCAAAGTCAGGGAGGACTGCTGATGTTATGACTTTTTTTAAGTGGAGAGACAGCGGGTGTTATTTTTTTCAAAGTTAAGGACTATTGGTGTCATGTTTGTTTAAGCTTAGAAGCCCATTATTATGGTTCAATTTTAAGTTTATTTATACGAGATAATTGTGATATACGAATGAAACATAAGCCGAAATCAAATAAACTAAGGCCGTGTTTGTTTAAGCTTATTTGGGCTTATTAAACTTTTGAAAAGCTCCTAAGCTCTAAATATTGGCTTATATAATTTGTATTGATTTAGGGGGTGTTAGTTTAAGCTTATTTCGCCTTCTTATGAGCCCATGCTAATGGTTTATTGGCTTATTTAAGCGTGTTATGATATAGTATTAATAAACTAATACAAGCTCATATTCTAATATACCCAAAAGTAAGCTTACGGGTGTTTGGTTACACCCCTTATTTGTGAGTTTATGAACTTATATTTCGTAAGCCTGAATTTCAGGCGTATTTTGAGACTTAGTGGTCTTATATAAGTTTGATATAACATGATAAGCTTATATTAGCTTATACGTCTCAAAAAAAAAATTACTTTATTTTATTTTTTTAGAAAGGTGCTATACGTCTCAAAATAAGCCGAAAAAATTAGGCTCATGAAATATAAGCCGGAATCAAATAAGCTAATAAGCCCAGAAATAAGCTTAAACAAACACCCCCGAAGCTATTGAATTTGTTTTGTCTTTGTTTAAAAGTGGCAATTTTTTATAACCCAGGTTGACTCGGCCGGTTGAACCGGGAACTGAGCCGGATATGACTGTTGTTTGCTTGTTTATTAACCCATTTTTATTATTACTATTATTTTTTACCTGGGTCGACCTAATTTGCTAAATCCATCTAGGTCATACCTTTCGTTGTTTCAAAGTTTGGACTTGTAGTTTTGTTGGAAATCATGAGTTTGGTATTAAATTTCCTATGTTTTAGAGTTGTTTGGACATGTTTTGTCAATTGTATAGCCAGCACGAAAACTAAGGTGATTCTCTTAATAAGTCAAAGCGAAATTTTTGTAACAGTAACAACTAATAAATGTGTCAATTCGGTTCGGGTCGGACCCAATTTAAACGAGAAATTAATACTAGCACGTCAAAAACCTATAACAAATTGTCAAATTTATTAAAATCGAGTATTTATCGAAAGAAAAGTAACACACTCACACTATTAACACAACGCCTACTTTCAAGTTGCAAGTTTAGACTAAGGTTTTCAATGTACAACATGAAACAAATAAAAAATATAACCTAGGAAATACGAAGAAACAAATATACAAAGATTTCAAAAAACCAAATGTTTAAAAAGAAAAAAGAAATGAAATGAAAAGATGAAATGTCAACTATCGGTCTCTTTCCTCTATACTTATTACTTTTTCAGCACCAAGGTGATAGGGATATTTTCATCATTTGCACCACCACATCCAACTTATCCACGTTTTCTCCATCTGGGTTTTCCTTATATGTTGAAAATGTGTGATAAAAGAAGACACCAATTTCCAAACAATGTGTTTGATGAAATGTTTCATTTAATTTTCTTTTTTAAGTTGTAGACTCTAAAGTGTTTACTAATTTGTTTTATTTACTAATTTTCTTTTAGTCGAAATGATCAGAGAAAATCCAAAACACTCCCTAACTATATATGATTACTCAAGTCGCTATTATCAGTTTCTCAGAAAACACATCCTAAAACTAATGTCTTAACTCTACCTACCTTGAAACAGAGAAGGAAATGTCGAGCCTACAACCTTCTAAACTCTATACATGAGCGCCAATATCATCACTTTATTAAGCAATATTGTTCAAAAGCTTCTCAACTCAAATAGCATTAGACATTTTATGTATCAAAGTTCAACGCTCAATTAGCGATGACCCTATGACAGAACATCTTGGTATAGAGGTAGCAAAAAAGGTCAGATCAGCCTGGTTAGGTAACGGGTCAAATTAATTTAGGTCAAAATGGGACGAGACAGGTTGGGAACTGAGCCGAAAAACGGGCATTCGTCTAAATTTGCACTAGGCTTACTACCAGTATTTCATGCTAGTGTACCTAAAAAGCTCTGGTGTGATGCAACTGTCTAATCTGTATGTTTTCAATAGCAATTAAGCACGAACTTTTAAGTGAAGAAAATTTCATTAGTTTTGAGTATTCAATAATCTATCTTTCTAATGTCAAACCCAAATAACCCGTTGTCAAATAGAACCCGAATAAAGTTTAGTTGCTGATAGTAACAGTGGGTCAGTTTAATCTCATTGTGTTTATGGCAGGCTAAAATTATGCATGAAAGGTGAACCATCAGGCGAGTTTTATAATATACATCTAGTAGGTCTCTCTTTGTATGAAAATTGCAAAGATTTAAATTGATTCTTTTTTATGTAATTTGTGTTGATTGAGGGGGTGTTTGTTGAAAATGTCTACAAAGGGTTTGATAAAAGAAATGTTTAATTTAATTTCTTTTAGTTGTAGAATCGGGTAATGGTGGAATGTGGCATATTTTTTAGTCTCAGACAAATCGTTCGGTTGGTTAGTGGCCTCTACTGTGATTCAATGAAGAATTTTTTGGGATATAACTCCAACCCCATTGGAACTATGTTAGAATGGAAGGGTCAACAATGGATTTAGTGATCACAAAGGTCTATATAGTGAACATGTGAGCGATGACGGGATCTATATTCCTGAAAATGGAGAGGACTGCTTAGTTTGTGTTGGAGGCTCTGTAGATCCTGATATAACACAAAAACTGTTTGGCCTTTCTTCTTTTAGTGAAATCCCCAGTCAGGTACACTTGATATTTGTATTTCTTGACTTGTATCATTATACTGGCAAAATGGCAGGTCTAGTAATGGGTCTAAACGGGCTTTGTTTGGCTTGAAATGACTTGAGCCATTTGACCCGTTCCAAATTTGCCTGCTTTTAAAAGTTAGCAAAACTGACATATTTGTGATAAAATACTACCCAAATTGACCCATATATATATGCAAATCGGTAGAATTTGGCATCTGTATATGCTCACTTATTGTATAGCTTTTTTGTGGCTTATAAGTCTGATGTTTGCTAGAGTAACACTTTCACAAGGTCTATTGATTCATCAATCATCTGTTTAACTCAAACTTTTCGATACAGTTGGTGCTGAAGCAAGATGAAACTAAATGAGGTTGTAAATGAGATACGGAGCCAAAGATGTAACTACCTACGGTATGTAATGTCTGTGGTATATAATCTTATCGGTCAGATTAGTTTATCTGTATATGAGAATGTTTGTGTTGACAAGTAATCCCCTTTTTAATCTCATTGTACGTATGGCTGGCTAAAATTATGCAAGAAAGGAGAACCATCGGGTGAGTTTTATACTAATATAAATCTATTAGTTCTGTCTTCGTATGAAAATTGCAAGATTTTAGCTCATTCTTTGGATAAAAAACCCTATAAACTGGGACACTAAACTGGGAATTCCCAAGAAAAATTGAAGATAACGTCTTTCTTGGCTATTTGCTAAAAAAAATAAAAATAAAAATAAAAAAAATAAAAAAACACTTTAACAATTATAAAATAAAGAAATTCTTGTCAACCCATAATGCCATATATCATAGGTAACTTTAGCTCAGGAACTTCCTTAGAAACGATAAAGATCGCATCTTTTCTTAATATTTGTAAAGTACCATTCTATAAAGACAAGATAAAGAAAATATAATACAGTGCGGACGCATTTGTCAATCAAAAGTGCAGTTTTTACACGTTAATCATTGCAATTTCTATAGTTTCTGATATTAGTTTGAATTACAGGAATGACATTCTTCTCGTATATGGTGGAAGACAAGTCTTCAAATAGTCCTTCATACATTGAGTTCTTAGTACATGTCCACAGACAAATTCAAACCAAAATGGGTTGTTGTTGTTTAACAAACACTACTTCAGTTATGTTTATGGGTTTGTGGTTAAAATTTACATGGAGACACAGTTGGGTTCAAGCCTAAAGAAGCAAAGCTTGAATCTTAGCAAAAACTTGGGGATTGTCATCAGTGGGTTTCATCTAATCCTGTTGAAAACTCAAGTAAAGTTTTGCACAGCTCTGGTGTGGTTCTTGGTAATTGTTGCTGTTAAACCCTGGGGGTTATACATATTTATGTTTAGGAGTGTTTTTCGTTTCTTAATTTTATAATGAGATACAAGAGTTACATGTGATGCTGTTCTTTAGAGGGGCAAATTTCAACTTATTTCTTATATTAAGACCTGTTTGGTTTGAAGGTATGTAAATGAAGAAATGCTTTCATTCCCAACATAGTTGTTCACTTGTTTGGTTTTTCAAAATGGGTATGAAACCCATAAAAATAAGTACTTTCTATACCCACTTATGATGGTGGGTTTACAAACCCATTTCCATACTCATATTCATAGCCATTTCCATGGTTCTAAAAGGTGCGCCATGGCAGTGCCAACGCGCCGCTAAGGCGTGAGGCGTGACCTTCATGTTGCAAAATAGACCGAGGTGTCGACTCTAGCCGTGGCGTGAAAAGGCGCGTTAAGGTATGAGGCATAGCCGGGTTTTTTGATTCAATTCTTTTTTTTTTTTTTTTTTTTTTTTTTTTTAATGAAGAATATTATTTGTAAGGATAGTTTCTTAACTTTATTCATTATGTACGACGCTTTCTATAAACTCGATATATATGAAATATGATAGAAATATAGAAAAAAAATTCATATTTTGTGCCTCCTTATATCACGCGTTAAAAGCGCAAAAGCTTCGCCTCAGTCGCTAATGCGTGAGACTTGATCATGCCGCCACACCACGCCTTGCATCGCGCTATTTATAACCTTGGTCATTCTCATATACATACCAAAAGTCCCCTGCATATGCGTGAGTATGTTTGATTCGAGTTGTATTTTATTGCAAACTAGACAAGTGACAATTCAAATAGTTACAAGTTGACTATGCAAACAATGGTAGTGCTTGATATACATGAAAATGCAAGAATATAGTAGGTACTCCTCAAACTAGCTTTTTATGAAAGAATATAGAATCTTTAAACAAAATCACTAGTTTTTATACAAAGTTTCTAACCAACTTTGTATACTATGCTAACGTAATCAATAGGTGAGTGAACTGTGTTTGTAATTGAGAACATCTAGGAAGCGATAAGTGATCATATCCATTTGTGGCTAGATGTTATCACAATTAACCTAGCTAGATTAGAGTGATAGACTATAACGTTTGAGGTTAACGAAGGTAAATCAAGATTTACAAAGTGGTTAGAGTGGTAGACTATAAAATTCCATCACTATACAATTATGTGACACTATATCGCAACTAAACTTTTCAATAAAATGCGCTTAAGGTAACGAACTTTCATTTTGTTCAATTGTTTACGGAGCTATTAGGAAGAGTATTGTTCTATAATTTCAATGTTATTCAGAGTGACTTGAACGCTTATTTTTTGATATGTTAAATAACATAAATATTTTTGTAAAGTTTAGTGACTCAAATGTTGCATTTTTCAAGTTCGGCGATGTGCGCGTATATTTTTGTAAGTTTAATGACTCAAATGTCTTGTTTCATGACTTTAGTAACCCAAGTGAATAAAATAAAATTTCATTACCTTGGACGTATTTTTTAGAAAGTTTAGTGACATCTTTCTCTTTTAAGCCTTCTTGTATCTTATTAGCTTCTATCTTGGAAGCATTTCGTGTTCTTTCCTTTCCCCCTTATAGTTGGGGTGTTTTTAATATAACCTTGACTTTTCAAAAAAAAAAAAAAAAGTATAAATTTGTCTATTCACGAATTTTGCTCTTTTCCCATTTTCCTCATTCACACCTTCAAGCATATTACAACCACATATCATTTGCTAAAAATATTGACACATTCAAGCATTTAAACCTTCAAGCATATTACCAGGACATAGGACCCTACACATCATTAACTAAAAGGACCATATATGCCTATTACAACCGCATATTGTTTGCTAAGGATATTTACACATGATGTAAAATATACTTAATGTTAGTCTAAAATTAAATATTATTCTTTGCATAACAACGCCGGATGTTAGCTATTGTTGACCTAGACTTTTCATAAAAATAAATATATTAGAGGCAATTTTTCCTATAACGTGCTCATACGGGACTATGACATAAATCTTTCAAAATGTGTTTTAACATATGTCATAGTATTTGTGCATAAAAAGTGTATATTATCTAATTTTAATAATACAATTCATTAAGAATGTAAATATCTATCTTGACATGCTTAATTAGAAGGTTTTGTTAAATAAGAATTATGTAAAATCTTTTATACTTATACAGTTATAATAGCCGTGTACTGCAGTTTTTTACATAATATTTTCATTATGTATTAATATCGATTAATATTTTGTATAGATTTTTGTATGAAGAATAATTTGACTTTACTTAATTGGCATGGTGTTCCAGTTGTTGTTGTTAAATTTAAATATTGATATCATGTTTTAGACATTATGCATGTTTAATAGCACGTAATGACCATTGAAAATTTGTTTTTTGATACCCTTGAAAAATTTGTTAAATTTAAATATTGATATCATGTTTTAGTCATTGCTATATCTATAATCTCGTGTATTTATTTTTATCTCGGAGTAACCAGTTAAGCCGTGCCTTCGTTTTGATATTTATATTTATGTTAATAATAATTTTAGTCGTACTTATTTTTTAAACCAGTGTATAGGGTGATTAAACTTATAAAGAGGAATAACATGAGTCGTTATTGAACATGGGTAGAAAAAACTCCAGATATCCTTATTTAATCTCATAAAGAAGAATAATCTAGTCATGTGTATTTGTACAATATCGTGTATTCATTTACTTATTACAATAACTCGTGCTTTTATTTTGAAAGTTATAAATAATATTTACAAATAACAACAACATTTGTGTTGTTTTAAAAAAAAGTGTAGGACCTTAAATATATCAACTAAATCACTAAATAAACTCGTATGGGGTACAAGAGAGGTGGCGGCTTGGATAGGAGAGAAAGAGAGAAAGAAAGAGAACTTGTATTATCATAAACCAAACACACACTATTATGAGATTATGTAAGAAACTCACAGAAATAGTTATTTGTTATTTGTTATTTGTTTTGTTATTTAGTAATTGTGTTATAAACCGTAAGAAATACTTGTAGAGGTAATTTTAGCACATTTTTTATGATATTTATAAGTGAAACTTTAGTCTTAATAAAGTGTGATGCGTGGTTTTGCAACTTTGCAAAAGGTTTTACCTCTCAAGGGATCTTGAGAAGCTTGCAATCCTCACCAGGCAGTGTACCTGACCGTTGTAGTATAGTATAGTGACAATTACCGGGGGATTGATCGTTCAACTCAAAAAATAGTGTTCGCTAGGGTTAAAACTCAATTAAACTAGGTCTAGAGGTGAGGGATGATTCTTTTTGTATTTTTATATTTTATGAAAAGCAAGTAAAAATCTCGGGTTTTGAAAGAGTGGGCGGAATTAGTTGCTAGTCAACTAACCCAAATAACTACAATTGCAAACAAAATAGAATAAAATGAACTTAAAGTAAATGTGGCATAAACAATAATAAGAGAAAATGTGTTTACTTAGATTTCACTACTCCTTAGCTATCTTTTACCGGTTGATTAGTTTGTTACAATTCCATGGATGACGGGTTATATTCCTTAATACCATTCGTAGGGCCGTGTATGATCTTCCCTAACTCTATAAGCTTCTACCTCCTCCTATGTCGAGCCGACTACTAGCTCCTAACATGGCCTCATTAGTAGTTACCTATGCATTAAATATAACCAATTTATCGTAGTACACCTCCGATCATGTTTTTTAAGACGTTCATGCAAGTTACCAATTGGAAGTCTGCCAGTTTTCTTAATCCTAACATCGAAATCATTTATCCACAACAATTATAAACAAATAACCAACCAAAAATCAATATCGAAGTTTCATTGCATCTAAGCAAACACAAAGAAAACCTAGCCTAACATGTTAAAGAGAAGACAAGCATAAGATATAATCAAACAACACATAGACATATTGAATGATTTTTAGAAAACTTATCTTCAATTAAGTATGGATGAAACAAGGGTTTGAAACCCTCAAAAATACAGTAAAATTCGTCTAGGGTTTTCTCCTCTCCAAGTTTCACACAATCAATGAAAAATAAAAAACTATATATAGAATAATGGGTCTGATGGCGTCAAGAGTAAGGTCTGACGCCGTCAACTCGCCGCCATAATGTAACAATTCGCAATTTCAGGTTAACTTTTATTCCTGAAAATTTTACTATTCACTTTTTACTATTCACTTTTCACTATTCATCTCAGAAATTTTTATTTCATATTCTCGTAAGTTAAACTATTTTAACGATAATCCGAGAGTTTGACGCTCGTCGGATCATTTCTGCAAAAATCACAAAGCCGTGTCCGAGATTTACTTTTAGGTTTAAACGTCCTTCCAGCATCCCGATATATCCATAAAACGTTATAAACTATAGAAATATGATTTTCTATCATTTTATGACAATTCCAAAAGTTTTGGAATTTTACGTTTTTCAATTCAGCGTTTTACGCGAATTACGCGTTTTAGACCCGTGTTTCCAGTTTTTAGCAGGGTTTTAGCACCCGATAGAACCTACCACTCATTTTATATTTTATTATGGACTATATGGACATGTTTAACAATACTTTAAAATTCCATAATTTTACGACACCCGGTTTTACGTTTTGAGGCTTAATCATTTACGATTGGCATTTCCGGAGTCAAGTTTCATCCTAATACTTAGGATAATACCAAGCAAAAGCCAAAGCTTCCTCCCCAAGCTTATGAACCGCCATAGGGGGGGGGAGTCACCCCTTATGTGGCTTGATCTCATGCATTTAGTCATGAGATGTTTACATGTGTATAAGCTTCCTTTACAAGCTTTGACAAGTCAATACATGTAACCTCCTCAACTCACTATATAAGCCCCCTTCCCCCCTTATTGCCGTGCACCTCCAACACCATAACCCCTCCCACTTAGCTTCATTTCCTTCTAATTTCTTGCAAGGTTCAAGTGCTTCTTCAAGTAGAAACCCTAGTTTGATCATAAGTTACCAAAAATCTTCCAAACCCTAGAATACTTGGTGATTTCTCTTGAGTTTAAATCCACTCAATTCACCTCAACCTTCATCATCCATCTTTCAAGATTACAAGAGTAGAAAGATTGCATGAAGTGAAGTGGGTTGAAGCAAGTCTATCAAAGTCCTATCCTTACATGTTAACTTCCTTTCTTGTTTGAAAGCCAAAAGTTGTAAGCCAAACCCTAACATGATTCTTGTTAAATAATCATATTCATGTTATTTATATATTATTTGTGCTATATTATGTCTTGTATTAATGTCCATGATGTATAAAAGTGAGTAAAACAAGTTATCGTACATGATTGATAAGACAAGTTCATAAAACAAGTAAACTAGTGACTTTGTTGGTATAACCTGATCAAAATGGTAAAAATATGATATTGGATCATTACATATTACAGTAGAGGACTTAACAAGGAAACCATAGCAATTTGAACCACCTAAAACGAGTATACGAGTCAAAAGTTACGCCCATTTGAAGTTACCAAAGATTTCCGGCAAAACTGCCTAAACCTTCCTGTCTTGCATTCTGAGTTTTTGAAAGTCACCCTTCTGATCTGATTCATCAAAAAGTTAAAACACAAAAGTTGTCCGGAACGCCGTTTTCGTTTAGGAACAAAGAAGCTCGAGACCTAAAAATGCTTTCCGAGTGATAAAATTCTTCAAATTCTAAACAGCCCATTTTTAGGCGAAAGTCACTAGATTATGGTTATACTTTGAAAGGAACAAGAGGTCTTATGACCTATAATCAAGACCACAACCATGGCTAGAGCCAAGGTTGTGTCTCATGACCTTGGAACAAGGACCAAAGGTCATGGCTAGGCCATGACGAAATGACCATATCAACTTACATAGGCGTAAACATGAAACAATGAATTAGGCGATAACATGAACAAGCAATTTGGATCTACTTCACTTAAAAGGAAACCATGAGATATTACCAAGAGAAAATGGTCATTCAAGACTTATGAAACTACCCCTAATAACAATCTTCATGTACTAATAAACTTTCCTAAGTTTATTCAAAATATCGGACATGTAACTTTTCGGATCAAAACTTATATCTATATATTTTATCAACTACTACAATAGTAGGGAGCCTCATGTGAGGAGTTCATTATGTAAGCCGTCGAGATGAGTTGTGGATTTACGAGTTAAAGTGTCCTGGCTCCTCGAACGCTTACTAACATGACTTCTGAAATATGTCAGCCCGAACGGTAGTAAACGATATACAAAACAAACATGTTCATGAATCTTTTCTTTCAAAGACATACAATATACATCATACCACATCATGGACTAAATGCAAGATATATATATAGGCAATCCGTTATATTCTTTACACAAATCCTAAGTCGCAACATTCTATTATAGGTTGCTCGTAGAAACCTACACGATCCAACCATCACCTTCATTACTTGCTATCCTACTTAAGGTGAGTTCGTAGCCCCACTTTCTATTGTTTAACTATTTTACAAACCCATGGGGGGAATACATGCTATTATTTTTCTACTCGAACACAATGCTTTCTATTGTATGCTACCCGACTATGTTTTTATTGTCACTAAGTAACGATTGCCATGTTCGAAGTCCCTATATCATGAACCATTAGTCACTACCTATAGTGAGCGCGAATATTGTGAATAGATCTATTGGGATTGACGAATCCCATTTGTGTTGAACAACGATGAGTTCACACAAATGCACTATATTTGAGATTTAGCGGTATAACGGCAAAAGTACCTTGATAGGGCTTCTATAATGCCAATTTTGTTGGTTCGATGTTAATGTTTTGGTTGCATGAGCTTAGTGAAATAAATAACGATTTTGTTTTCTAACTATGAGTGTGAGTCTATAGCTCACCCTACGATTATTGTGTTCAAACGATTTAACTAAACTCTACGAATTCCACTCAACCTTTGTGTTGACCTCTCAAGCATGTATTTCAGGTTCATGACGATCAAGGATGGTACGGAAGGGCACAGATACTCAAGAGGGCTATAAATTTTATTATCATTCAAAACTCATTTAATGTAAATTGTAAACATGGAACCATCTGGGACCTCATTTTGTAATCTCTGATATTTATATAATTTGAATGATAAATCTTTTAAAACGACTCAATTGGAGTTCGTTTTCTATTATTGTGACTATTGTGCCGTCAAGTAACACCCAGTTCGAATTCCGCTGCATACATGAATTGGGGGTGTTACAGATTGGTACCAGAGCCATGGTTATAGAGAAACGGGTCTAATTGAGACCTAAACTATAACTACAATTACAAGCAAAACCATTTTATAGCCTTCCGCTCTTCGTGCCTTCCATCCTCCAGACGATTATGGACTTATTATGCATGTTAGGCTACATAAACATATTAGTATATTGCTATATATATGCTTGCCATATTTTGAGCACTCCCCATAAACGATAGAATTATATTAACATTGTAATTCTTCTTATAGAAATCATGTGCGTACCCACTTCTCCCGATTATGTGCCCACTCTACCTAATAACTTCCAAGTCTTACCACCCTCACCCGAGTTCGGATTTGACTTCGTAAATGCCTTCGCTTCTGATGACGAAGAAGAACCTTTCGAAGATTCAACCGACGAAGAAGAGGATGAACCGATGCCAACTAATTTTACGATGAATATTTCTAATTATGTTGAACAAAATTATGTTGAGGCAGACTCCGAGGAGGATAATGAGTATGAATATGTACTAGAGCCATTACCACCACCACTATCACTTCCCTTTGATATCCCTACATGTGATGATTTGGATCACTCATTATGGATCGTACCTCGACCACCATTGATCCAACAAGAAAGTCAACATGAAAACTACAGCTTCTCAAACTTCATCGACTTGTACCTCTATGACACACTAAACCAAGAAGTTGCCGATCAATCAGAGCTGCTCGGACCTTCTAATCCACAATAGACTAGTGTGATGATACTAGTTAACTTTTGTACTACTAAACTGATTAGACTCAGTTAGTAAATGTTACGAAATCTATGTAATAACTAGCGATAGTAAAAACGTTGTAATTACTAAACTGAAAGTATCAGTTAGTAAATTTTGAAGAAACTTGTAATAGGTTTCGATTTTGTAAATCAACCAACGTTGTACGAATAAAACTCTTGTTTTATATACTATCATGTGTTATGCTTTTAAGTTTCAAACATTATTATCCTATCATTCTTATCAAATATTGTGCTCATCTCACAACTCTCTAATTACGATGTATCTTTTGAACAATAGAATCATGGCGCCAAAGAAAAAGACACCACCAACAATGACGCAAGCCGCCATCCGCAAACTGGTAAAGGACAGTATCAATGCAGCACTTATCACGGAGCGAGCAGCCGTAGCTGCAGCAGCTGCCGAAGCCGCCACAACTGCTGGTGCTGCTGATGCTGCAGCAGCCGCCGATGCTGCAGCAGCTGCTGATGCTGCATCAGCTGATGAAGCCGCCACTGCTGCGGAAGCTGCAATAGCTGCAGAAGCTGCAAGAATTGCCAGTCTTAACCTGGGAGGACCAAACTCAACTACCCCTCCGGTGACCAATGTTACTACAGTACCAAAGGGTTGCTCGTTCATTTCCTACTTGAAATGTGAACCCAGCAAATTCAATGGTACTGAAGGAGCTGTAGGTCTGACCCGCTGGTTTGAAAAGGCGGAGTCGGTGTTCTTGGTTAGTAAATGTACCGAGGAGGATAAGGTTCAGTATGCCACGAGTACTCTGTTGAATGAGGCGTTGTCCTGGTGGAACTCAATTGCTCAACCCATGGGCATTGAGAATGCCTACAAAATTACTTGGGCTAATTTGAAACAAATGATGATCAAGGAATACTGTCCTCGCAGTGAGATACAAAAGTTGGAGGTTGAATTCTGGGATCATACGGTTAAGGGAAATGATATCATAACCTACAATCGTCGATTCCAAGAATTGAGGATACTTTGTCCAACAATGGTTTCCACAAAGGAAAAATTGTTGGAAAGGTATATCTGGGGACTTCCATCAAGCATACAAGGGCATGTAACTTCGGCAAATCCAAAGGAACTTGATGAAGCTATGCGGATGTCCCGCAGCCTCATGGACCAAGTGGTACGAATGACAGAAACCCGAAAGCAAAACAACCTCAACACCAACAACAACACCAACAACGCCAGCAATACCAATAACCCCAACAATTCCAACTACAGTAACAACAATAACAATAGGAACAACAGCAACAAGCGACCATGGGATGGTAACCACGGAAGTAACAACAACAACCAAACTCAAAACAACAACCAGCAAAACAAAAGACAAGAGACCGCAAAGGCTTATGTGGCTGCACCAACTAGAGGCGCAGGATATACCGGGAATGCTCCACTATGCAATAAGTGTAACTTCCATCACTCAGGTCCTTGCCCGGCTAAGTGTCGCAACTGTCAGAACACTGGACACCTTGCCAGAGATTGTAGAGTCAAGGATGTAGCTACCGGTAGCAACACACAACCGATAGTTATATGTTTCGTGTGTGGAGAAAGTGGACATTACAAGAACCGATGTCCCCAAAACCAAGGTCAACAAGTTGAAGACAACCAAAGGTGAGCATATATGATAAGAGGAGAAGGAGCTCATCAGAATCTTAACAACACTGCAGAACAATGAAGTTTAGAACTTAGCAGTCATATTTATTTATGCACTCTGTTGTACTACGTGTATGTCATCCCTAGTAATGGGAGTTTTATGACTTAAAAATATTTATTGTTCAATAAATGACTCTTTGTGATAATTCTCATCTATTGTACTTTCTATCTCCAAACCAATTTGATTGTTTAGCAGACTATTACCATTCTTTGAGACTTACTCAGTTATCTTATAAACCATTCAACAAATTTTACTTCAAGCTAATTTGTTATCACTTTATTGTTTCACATCATTTTACTCCAAGGTATTCTACCACCATCCTAGAAAAATCACTTCATTGATACCACCCTATAAATCAATATCATGCCCTCATTTCCAACTTTCATCACAAACCACTAAATCTCAACATACCAAAATGAAGAACACAAACCTTCTTAACCTTCTCACCATCATCATCTTCACAACACTTAATCCCACAAGCTCACTTTCTGATCTTGACGCACTTTTAAAGCTCAAATCATCCTTAGTTACACCACAAGCAATCTCATCAGCCTTACAGATTGAATACCATACGTGACTAAACCGAACATCACATTATCGGTCCTAAATTATACATAGCCTGATCACCTATGTCTAATTCAGGAGGGATCATGTTATGCTGGGAGCAGTCACCTGTATGTTTTCTTAGAAACAAACTTCTCATAAATAACCTCATCCTACGCCATACACTGAAACGACAAATCAAACTACATCCCTCTAAATCCTCATAAGTAACCACACCTCTTCATCGACACCACTCCAACATATAACACACACAGAACTTCGGGACGAAGTTCCCCGTAAGGGGTAGAGACTGTAACAATTCGCAATTTCAGGTTAACTTTTATTCCTGAAAATTTTACTATTCACTTTTTACTATTCACTTTTTACTATTTACTTTTCACTATTCATCTCAGAAATTTTTATTTCATATTCTCGTAAGTTAAACTATTTTAACGATAATCCGAGAGTTTGACGCTCGTCGGATCATTTCTGCAAAAATCACAAAGCCGTGTCCGAGATTTACTTTTAGGTTTAAACGTCCTTCCAGCATCCCGATATATCCATAAAACGTTATAAACTATAGAAATATGATTTTCTATCATTTTATGACAATTCCAAAAGTTTTGGAATTTTACGTTTTTCAGTTCAGCGTTTTACGCGAATTACGCGTTTTAGACCCGTGTTTCCAGTTTTTAGCAGGGTTTTAGCACCCGATAGAACCTACCACTCATTTTATATTTTATTATGGACTATATGGACATGTTTAACAATACTTTAAAATTCCATAATTTTACGACACCCGGTTTTACGTTTTGAGGCTTAATCATTTACGATTGGCATTTCCCGGAGTCAAGTTTCATCCTAATACTTAGGATAATACCAAGCAAAAGCCAAAGCTTCCTCCCCAAGCTTATGAACCGCCATAGGGGGGGGGGGAGTCACCCCTTATGTGGCTTGATCTCATGCATTTAGTCATGAGATGTTTACATGTGTATAAGCTTCCTTTACAAGCTTTGACAAGTCAATACATGTAACCTCCTCAACTCACTATATAAGCCCCCTTCCCCCCCTTATTGCCGTGCACCTCCAACACCATAACCCCTCCCACTTAGCTTCATTTCCTTCTAATTTCTTGCAAGGTTCAAGTGCTTCTTCAAGTAGAAACCCTAGTTTGATCATAAGTTACCAAAAATCTTCCAAACCCTAGAATACTTGGTGATTTCTCTTGAGTTTAAATCCACTCAATTCACCTCAACCTTCATCATCCATCTTTCAAGATTACAAGAGTAGAAAGATTGCATGAAGTGAAGTGGGTTGAAACAAGTCTATCAAAGTCCTATCCTTACATGTTAACTTCCTTTCTTGTTTGAAAGCCAAAAGTTGTAAGCCAAACCCTAACATGATTCTTATTAAATAATCATATTCATGTTATTTACATATTATTTGTGCTATATTATGTCTTGTATTAATGTCCATGATGTATAAAAGTGAGTAAAACAAGTTATCGTACATGATTGATAAGACAAGTTCATAAAACAAGTAAACTAGTGACTTTGTTGGTATAACCTGATCAAAATGGTAAAAATATGATATTGGATCATTACATATTACAGTAGAGGACTTAACAAGGAAACCATAGCAATTTGAACCACCTAAAACGAGTATACGAGTCAAAAGTTACGCCCATTTGAAGTTACCAAAGATTTCCGGCAAAACTGCCTAAACCTTCCTGTCTTGCATTCTGAGTTTTTGAAAGTCACCCTGCTGTTCTGATTCATCAAAAAGTTAAAACACGAAAGTTGTCCGGAACGCCGTTTTCGTTCAGGCATAAAGAAGCTCGAGACCTAAAAATGCTTTCCGAGTGATAAAATTCTTCAAATTCTAAACAGCCCATTTTTAGGCGAAAGTCACTAGATTATGGTTATACTTTGAAAGGAACAAGAGGTCTTATGACCTATAATCAAGACCACAACCATGGCTAGAGTCAAGGTTGTGTCTCATGACCTTGGAACAAGGACCAAAGGTCATGGCTAGGCCATGACGAAATGACCATACCAACTTACATAGGCGTAAACATGAAACAATGAATTAGGCGATAACATGAACAAGCAATTTGGATCTACTTCACTTAAAAGGAAACCATGAGATATTACCAAGAGAAAATGGTCATTCAAGACTTATGAAACTACCCCTAATAACAATCTTCATGTACTAATAAACTTTCCTAAGTTTATTCAAAATATCGGACATGTAACTTTTCGGATCAAAACTTATATCTATATATTTTATCAACTACTACAATAGTAGGTGTGGAAAACTAGAAGGGGGGGTTGAATAGTTTTACGTCGTTTTTAATTTTTATAAAACAAATTGTTTAAAAGTTTTCGTTGATTTATAAAATATAGATTCGATGGTATATGAATTCTAGTTATACACAATATGAATAACACTAAGTATATATACTATGAAGCAATAATAATGTAAGTAATGAAATAAGTAAAAGATGGAAAGATCAAACCGAGAGACAAGCGATTTATAGTGGTTCGGCTACAAGGCACCTTCCTTGCCCTACTCCACTCCCCGAGCACCTAACTCTAGAGTTTTCTTCACTATATCAACAAGCTCCCTTATGGCGGAGAAAACCGTACACACCAATATACACACCAATTTACACACCAATCTACACACCAATCTACACACCAATCTTCACACCAATCTACACACCAATTCACTACTTAATCACACCACTTCTTTCACACCTATCTTCTACACACCATTAATCTACACACCAATCTTCTACACACCAATACTCCTACACACCAATTCTTCTACACACCAATCTTCTTCCTAACTTATCTTATTCACAACTATTCTCTAACAAATATTCACAACTAATCACACTATGAAATAATAATCAATGATGATGCTCAAACAACTTAGATGTGGAGATCACAACTAGTTGTAATACTTCTTGTCTTGAGGGATAGAAGTATTCTTCTCTTGCACTTGAATGGATTATGTATGGATCACTTTGAAACAAAGATTTAAGAATGTATGATCAAAGGATTTATAGATTGGAAATGGAGATCTAGAACAGGAAGTTCTGAAGTGCAAAAGGTGGGGAAAAAATCCAGGTTTAAGGTGGTATTTATAGGCAAAAGTTTCTGACAGAGGAGCGTGGCCGGTCCCCTTAAAGCATGGCCGGCCCCCTTAAAATTAAGGGGGCCGCCCCTTATAATTAAGGGGGCCGCCCAACTGTAACGGCCAGAAAACTTGTCTTTTAGTGGGGAAAGTTTATTTGGTGGAAAACTAACTGATTTTGGTTAAATATTTGAAATCATATATTTAGTATGATTAAAACATTTTTCCTTATTACCAAAAGTGTTTTTCAAAAATATATAATAAGATTATATAATTAAATAAACTTTGTATTAGTTAATTAAATACCCCTTTGATCATACATTGCACTAAACACTTTGTTTATTCATACCTTAAGTGATTTGGATGTAAAGAGAAATATTAATCACCAAATACTTGTTTATGTCATAAGTTTTAATTCTTTGAGGTTATATTTTGTAATGATCAAAACATAGAGATATAGATAAAAACTTAATAATGTTTTTAGGCATTATTTATGTCAACAATCTCCCCTTTTTTGATTATTACAAAACCTTAAACTCAAAAGATTTAAAACTTGTTATTAGACAAGTATTGTAGAGTTTACCATTTCTCTTCTCCCCCTTTTTGTAAAATCAAAAAGGTTAGGCCGAATAATCTTCGTGAAAGAAGTTTAAACGGGTAGAGAACTCCCCCTTGATGTATGCTCCCCCTCGTTTGAGAGCACAAAGGGAACGAGCAATTGGAATCTTGGCTACAAAAATATTTTGAAGAGAACAACACACATATATATGCAAAAACAACAATTATGCAAATAAAAATAGATTCATTCAAGCATGATAGAAATAATTAGCATAACAACATTCAATATGCTTGTAGCATATTGATTACAATAAAACAAAATAAAAGATATAGTCCTATATTGCCTAAGAGAGCACTTGGACTTGCTTGCAACCCATGGTTGATTTGTTTTATTTGCTTGAAGGAAAACAAAAGCATGGAGCTTAGATGTTTGATTGAGGTGGATATGGGGTGTTGTATGGAGCGGAAGGAGTGGATCTCACGATGTTGTATCGTGTTAAGGGTGGTATTGGATGGTTACGAGTGAGAAGATATTCAATCCAAGAAATATCTTCACTCAAGTAGAGGATTTGTTTTTGAAGGAATATGCAACAAGGGCAAAAGTGAGTGTGATTTGTAACTTGATCCAAGTTAAGAGAGTGGGGAAGGCAATTTGCATAGGGTGATGATGGAGGTAGCCCTTTGTTGCGTTGTGCAAGATGCATAGCAAGGAGATCACTAAGATCATGGATTTGGTTTATTTCATCACGGAACTTTTGTTTTTCCGTGGCAATGTGGAGGGGATCATAGGTTTGGTATGGATGAGTTGGGTTTGAGTAGTTGGAATTGTAGTTTGATGGTTCATCAAACTTGCATGGATCATTATAAGTTGTTGGAGGTTGAGAGGTGTAGTTTGACTTGAAGGAGGATGTTTGGCCAATGTTGTATGGTTTGTAAAGTGGATCAAATGAATGCCTTTGTTGGTTTGATGCAAAGTTTGGGAAACAAGAAGTTGGTGGGGAGGAATGATTTCCAACTTCATTTGTGATGATGGATTTGTTTCGAGGACTTTTTCGTCGCCAAACGGGTTTTTCCGTCATCCTTGCTAGCCTTGAGGCTTTTGATTTTGGTTTGTTTGGAGAGATCATGATGGGATGAATGGAGAGCTTTGAGGATTGGGGATATTTATAGTGTAAGATTTGTGTGTTTAAGGATGGATAGAGTTTGTTTGGAGGATTAGGACAAAATGTGTTGGTGAAAAATGGGAAATGTAGGTTGAAATGGGCTAAAAAGCAGAAAAGATTCTGTAAACCCGACCATCAGATGGCCGGTCCCCTTAATTAGGGGGCGGTCCCCTTAAAATTAAGGGGGCCGCCTTACATAATTAAGGGGGCCGCCCATCTGGTGATTTCCAGATTGCCAGAATTGGGTTTTTGGCAGAAAATTTGCAGAAAGGTTGTGTTTTTGGACTTGGATTCAAGCAAGTTCAATTCCTTTAGGCAATATAGCATCTAATCTAACATTAGATATCATGCAAAAACACATAGGCACAAGAGCAAACAATCAACACATAATAAGCAATAGGAGGTAAGTAAATGCAAGCACACTTAAGCTTCCTAAGGCACCTATCTTGAATTAAAGGCAAGGGCAATTAGTGAGTGAAAGACTAATGATGGATCAAGATGACACCATTACTAGTGAATTTGTCCTAGTGAGTGTCTATATGCAACAAATGTGGAGTTGTGATTGTTTCGACACCTAGAAGCAAAAAGAAATAACGATCCTAAGAAACAATCCAAATGATCTCCTTGATTCAATTTATGCTCGATCATGAATGTCAAAGACATATATTAGATTATATACCTTGACAATTTATGTGAGAGTTTATGCATGATTTTGAAATACAATGTTTTTAGAATTAGTCAACAATGCAATGAAAATGATTTTCATGTGATTCCTAGATTGTGAGAATAAAGATTAGAGAGAATTGATTGAGTGTTTTTTTTTTTTTTTTTTTTTTTTTTTTTTTTTTTTTTTTTTAAATTTATGCAAAGAAAATAAATTTTCTCAATCTTAAGTTTTGAGCGAAATAGATTCCTAGACTCAAAGAAGATGGAATGAAAGAAAAATAAATTTTCATGCAAGTATAACTTAGAATTAATTCAATATAATTTAGTCAACTTGTTCCATCATTCCTAATCCTAAACGTAAGTGGTTGAATAATTCACGCTTAAGGGGTTTTGTGAATATATCCGCAATATTGTCTTCCGATGCAACCTTTTCTATAGATATATTTCCTTTTTGTACATTATCCCTAAGAAAATGGTGACGTATTTCTATGTGTTTAGTCCTAGAGTGTTGTACCGGATTTTTGCTTAAATCTATCGCACCTTTGTTATCGCACATAATGGGGACATTTTCTAACCTAATGCCATAGTCTACGAGAGCTTGTTTCATCCATAGTTCTTGTTGACATGCCTTTCCGGCGCTTACATATTCGGCTTCGGTGGTAGAAATAGCAAGAGCGGTTTGCTTTTTCGAAAACCAAGATGTTAGACAGCATCCCATAAACGTGCAAATACTGCTAGTATTTTTTCTATCTACGTAGTCTCCCGCATGATCCGAATCCGCATAGACAATGGTTTCTATGCCGGATTCCTTAGGATACCATAATCCTAAGTGTATAGTGCCTTTAACGTATCGGAAGATACGCTTAACCGCTTCTAGGTGAGAGGTTTTGGGATCCTCTTGAAAACGGGCACAAAGGCAGACACTAAACATGATATCGGGTCTACTTGCCGTCAAGTATAGTAAACTCCCTATCATTACTCTATACTTGGTGTTATCTACGGACTCACCTTCATCGTCCTTTGTGAGCTTTACCTCCGTAGACATGGGTGTTTTCATAGGTTTTGAGTCTTCTAGGCCAAATTTCTTAAGCATTTCCTTAATGTACTTAGATTGGTTAAAGAATATTCCATCATCTAGTTGTTTTATTTGTAATCCTAGGAAGAAGTTAAGTTCACCCATCATACTCATCTCAAACTCATCATGCATGATTTTGGCAAACTCATCACACATGTCTTGACAAGTCGATCCAAATATAATGTCATCAACATATATTTGAACAATGATGAGATTTGGGTCTTTCCTTTTAGTGAAAAGAGTGTTATCTACCATTCCCATGGAATAATCATGTTTAATAAGAAAAGCTTTTAATCGATCATACCAAGCTTTGGGAGCTTGTTTGAGTCCATACAAAGCTTTCTTTAACTTATAAACATGATCAGGTTTTGCGAAGTCAATGAATCCTGGAGGTTGTGCCACATATACCTCCTCATTGATAAAACCGTTAAGGAATGCACTTTTCACATCCATTTGAAATAACTTAAAATCTAGGGCGCAAGCATAGGCAAGTAATATCCTAATTGATTCTAGTCTAGCTACGGGGGCATAAGTTTCATCATAATCAATTCCTTCTTGTTGATTATAACCTTGGGCAACTAACCTAGCTTTATTCCTAGTAACTATTCCATTCTCGTCTAACTTATTTCTATATACCCATTTGGTTCCTATGATGGTCATATTCTTTGGATTTGGGACTAGTTCCCAAACATCATTTGCCTTAAATTGATTTAATTCTTCTTGCATAGCCATAATCCAACTTTCATCCTTTAAAGCCTCACTAATATTCTTAGGTTCTATTGCTGAGAGGAAACAAAAGAAGTTGTTTTTATCTTGGGCTTGTGACCTAAGGGTTCTTTGGTTAAGATGTCCTATTATATTATCTAATGGATGTGATCTAGATTCTTTAATATTAATAGTTTCGTTATTTTCTAAGTGGATGTCTTCATTATCATTTCCTATGGGTTTTGTTTTACTAACCTCAATGGCTTCATCTTCGACTAAATTATCATCTTCTAAAGGTAGTGTTTTAGGAGGTGGTGGTGTTTCATCAAATGTTACATTTAGTGATTCCTCTACCTTCATGGAGTGTTTGTTAAGTATTATATATGCTTTACTATTTTGTGAGTATCCTAAAAATATTCCTTCATATGATTTTGGATCAAACTTAGTGAGGTAGTCCTTAGTGTTTAAAATATAGCATTTACTTCCAAATACCCTAAAGTAGCTTAAGTTTGGTTTTCTATTTCTTAATAACTCATAAGGAGTTTTTCCTAGAATTCTTCTAATTGATACCCTATTTAAAATATAAGTCGATGTATCTACGGCGTGACACCAAAATTTTTGTGGAATGGATTGTTCATTTAACATAGTTCTACTCATTTCTTGTAGTGACCTATTTTTTCTTTCTACTACCCCATTTGATTGAGGAGTACGAGGAGCGGAGAAATTGTGAGATATTCCATTTAACTCACAATATTTTCCGAATTGTATTTCGTTATCAAATTCCCTACCATGATCCGTCCTAATGGCAACTATTGAGCATCCTAATTTATTTTGAATCATTTTACTAAATATTTCGAATTTTTCAAAGGCTTGGGTTTTGTCACTTAAAAACCTAGTCCACGTGTATCGTGAGTAGTCATCTACTATTACTAAGGTATATGTGTTTCCTCCATAGCTCCGCACAGCGGATGGACCAAAAAGATCCATATGTAATAATTCTAGGCACCTAGTAGTGGATACTATATTCTTAGCTTTGTGACTAGCATGAGCTTGTTTTCCAATTTTGCATGCATCACAAAAATGCTTGTCATATTTTAGATTAGGCAAGTTTCTAACTAATTCCTTAGAGGCCAAAGATTGTATTTGTTGCATGTTAGCATGTCCTAATCTCCTATGCCACAATGTAGAGTTTTCATCTAGGGTCGTTAGGCATATCCTATCTTCAGGTTTGTTTCCTAGTTTCATAACATATACTCCTCCTTTCCTAATACCTCTACCTATAATTTTTCCATTCTTAACTATTTCGCTATCTTCTTCCGAAAAGATAACTTTACATTTATTATCGCATATTTGGCCTACACTAAGTAAGTTATATGTTAAATTATTAACATGTTCAACATTTTCAATAGTAAGTGAGTCTTGAGAAATCGTACCTTTGCCAATAATTTTTCCACGCAAGTCACTACCAAAGATAACGTTACCTCCGTTGTAAGCCTTATATGTAGTGTCACACCCCCAATTTACCTGACTTGCAGCGGAATGGAATGCCTGGGGGTGTAACTGTCATAGCACCATAACAAGGAAATATTGAACGACCTAAAGTGTCGTTTGGAAAATACATATCGTTTGATTTAGTTAAAAGCATCCAGTGCTACAAAACATAGGTCCCCAAAGGTTGAAACATTTACAGAAAACAAGTTCAGGAAATGTCAAACGATAATTTACACAAGTGCATGAAAAATCCAAAATGTAGTGTGTCATCCCTGGCACACCCTAATGTGACTCCATGCATGTAATATGATAATGCCTTAGTTACCTGAAAATACATTGCGAAAACAGTCAACACGAATGTTGGTGAATAATCATAGGTTTGTAAGTTAAATCGTATGTACATAAGCCACAAGTATAAAGTAAACCGACAAAAATGTCAAAAATGCTACATTGTCTCTTAAGCTCATGGCCCCGAAGCTAGACGTACTAAATCTTGCCCCAAGTGAGTGTTTACCAGACACTCGTAATTTAGAAATGAAATGCATTCGTAATTCCGTTGGAGCAACCCAAACACGAATGGAGGAGTCACCCTCAATAGATCTATTCACTCACTCTCGCTCGTACTGTAATTAACGGTCCATGAAATAAAGGGGACTTGTCGTGTCGTGGTAGTAAGGCAACTTAAGCAATGTAAGAAATTTGTAATACTTGGGCATGTACGAAAGTAATTGATGCAATGTATTCTCCCCCGTGGGATTTGAAATCAAATAAGTAATTGAAAACGGGGCCATGAAAACTCACCTTAAGTGATGATACTTGAATGAAATGAAGTGAACAACAATGCACGGTTAGCTGCCGCAACCTAATATGAATGATGAACGATCTCATTTAGATCACCAAATGATGTTATGAATGTCCATGCTCATGTTCCTATACCACTCTACTCTTTGGAAAAACACTTGTGTTATCAAAAATATATAATCCAAGAATTTGGAAAAATATTGCTATTAGAAAATATAATAAGCTAGTTGTAATATATATATACTTATATATATATCGTATGTTTCCATGTAAATGTTGAAATCCTCGGGTTGTAATCCTTGAAATATCGCCTTGAAATGATGAAAATATACTTGTAATAACTAATACTACATTAGTTATAAAATTTGGTACTTAATATTATTTCTAGCTTATAAAAGTACTTCGTAGTTTTAGTGTCCATTTTTATTAAAAGCTGTCAAATAAAAATGGTTTTAGCCGATATTCAAACGTGAATATCTTTGTCGTTACTTGTCCGTTTTACTTGTTCTTTATGTCCACGGTTACGTCTTAGTATGTAGTAATATATTTTGGAAAGCTCGGCTCCTCCGGGTTACGTCTAAAGTCTCTTTTTGTCCAATGAAAAACGTCCAACAGCAAACATTTTCAGAAAAATACTTTTCGTCAACAATCTTGCAAAAATCATAACTTCTTCGTTATAAACTCTTTTTAATCCGTTCTTTCGCCTACGGATTCGTTTTTGAAAGTATTTTCTAAAAATTTTGCCAAAGTTCCCTTGGTGTTTACTGATTTTCCAGGTTTTCACAAAATGGGACAGCATGTCTAAAATATGTTCCAAATCAAGTTTTCAAGGTTTATAACTAATTTCTACCATCACCAAACCTCTTGTAATCACCACATAGCTAATCTAATCCTACCATACACCTTCTTAGGGTGCCATGGACTCCTAACCAAGTTATTATAGCAAGGGGATTCATAAATAAAAAGTTAGGGTTTGTATGTTCCATTTTTGACAAAATAAATGGTGGTATAGCTAGTTGTACATGGTTTTTAGCATGGAACTCATGAAATACATGTAAATATAAGATGATTCATGTAAAAATAAAGTGGATAACTTACTTGATAAAATGAGATGATTAGATGATGAGTATGCTTGGATTACTTGTGTTTTTGTTGCTTGATTCTTGATTAGGCAAGTATAATGAACAAGTTTGATGTTATAACTTTTGAAAAATGATCACTTGATCTATGTATGGTGGTTTGGTCGTGGTTTGCAATGGAGAAGAGATGAGAATGAGATTTTGATCTAAAATGGATAAGAGTTTTGGTTAAATGAAATTTTTAGATATTTAGAACTAGTTATAATGTATTATAATCACTTATAAATGCACAAGGTTAAAGATTTTGTATAAAGTTGCCTAGGAGAGGACTTTAAGACCAGCCATGGTGAGCCAAGGGGGGGGGGGGGGGTAGGGGTACTTGGTATTTAATTAGGAAATCTTGTGTAAGTTTAAGTGTTATTACTTGTTATTCGTTAAAATCGGGTACCGGGTTTAATAGAAATAAATGTTCACGAAGTTAACCGGGATGAAATAACGTCATAATAATGATAAAAACATATTAAAAATATGTTGGGTACATTTACTGAGTGATCGGGTGATTATTGTTTAGTTTTCACGAAAACCGTCGTTATATTCATAAGCGTACGTTATAAATAAAATAAATTTCCAAAATACTGGGTAACTGAATGTTATAACTTTTATGATGTTAAAATGGATATAAAAATATGTCGGGACCATTGTGGGAATATTTAGATATATTCGTCGTGTATAAACCGGGTGTTAACGTTTACTATAAATACTTATACGTAAAAACGTTAAATGTATCAAATATATAAATTTGAAAATCCTGAGAGTGGTATAACATGAAAATGCTGTTATGATGATATGCAGACTATCTCCAGTCCGTATGCAGTGTCCTTAGCACTAATGAAATGAATTCGCACTTGAACCAATCCGGTTACGCGAATTTGAATACCCGTAAACTAAATTTACGATGAAATGAGTAATGCAAGTGAATGATGAAAACTTTTCCGGAAATGAATAGTGTTCAGTGAATAGTAAATTTCCCAAAAGTTTCTCAGAATATCAAATGGACCTCGAAAACGATGAATAGTAAAACGATGAATAGTGTTTTGATGAATAGTGATTTATGAATAGTAAAAAGTCGAAGTTTGGGAAAATGACCTGAAACGGTAAATGACGTGAAATGGTGAGTTGTGACATGTAGAGAATAGCTTTCGGTTCCCTGTCATGTGCCTTGAGCATCCACTATCCTTGATCCATTCGTCAGGCTCCAAGTCAATTCCAAGGCATATTTCGTCGGTTACTTTTGCCATGAAACACTTTTCTTCTCTTGGTTTTTCCACTTCTTCTTCGTCACTATCACTCCATGTTCTACTAACAAATGCACCTTGATTATCATAACTCGGCGGCTTTAGACATTCACCAACGAGATGATTTGGACTTCCACATCTAAAGCATTTTCTTTTCACGTAATTGTCACTTCTATTTCTTTGGAACGATTTTCTATCGTCATGTGATAATCTAGTGAATCTTCCTCGTCTCTTGAAGAATTTCTTGAATTCTCTTACGGCCATTGCATATTCTTCGTCTTCACTTTCGTTACTTGAATCATCATCATCACTAGGTTCCTTTTTGGCTTTTAGAGCAATGGATTTGATTTGTTCTTTCTTGACTTTGACCGTTTCCGAATCTCTTCTTATGATTTCTTCATGAACCTTCAAATTGCCAATTAGTTCATCTAGTGATAACGTCATCAAGTTCTTTGATTCTTCAATTGCCGTGACCTTAGCTCGCCATTTTGGATGCAATGCCCTAAGAAATTTCCTAACACAATTTTTACTAGAAAATGTCTCATCAAGTGCTTTTAAACTTGTGATGATAGTGTTAAACTTAGCAAAAGCATTATCAATTGATTCCTCTTCCGGAATCGTAAATTGTTCATATTGTTGTACAAGAAGATCTATTTTATTATCTTTGACTTGGCTATTACCTTGGTGAGTGATTAGTAAAGAATCCCAAATTTCTTTTGCAGTTTTACACATAAAAATTCTTTCATATTCTTTGCGTTGTAACGCATTATAAATAACCATTTTAGCCTCATTATTTTTTGCTAGTTTCTTTTTCAAATCATCATTTTGTTTTTCAAAAACTACAATTTCATCCATTTTGGTTTCAACATTATATTGAATAGGGGGAAAATCACCAAAGGTAATAATATGCCAAAGATCAAGATCTTTTGATTTCACATACGTTTCGAATCTATTTTTCCAATATAAAAATCCATCACTTTCAAATAGTGGTGGTCTTTGCATAGATTGCCCTTCTAAATATTTTAAAGATTCCATAGATCGTTACAAGTTTTAAAATACAATATATTTTAAAATTCTTGCTAGACGTGGCTCCTGATACCAATTGTGGAAAACTAGAAGGGGGGGTTGAATAGTTTTACGTCGTTTTTAATTTTTATAAAACAAATTGTTTAAAAGTTTTCGTTGATTTATAAAATATAGATTCGATGGTATATGAATTCTAGTTATACACAATATGAATAACACTAAGTATATATACTATGAAGCAATAATAATGTAAGTAATGAAATAAGTAAAAGATGGAAAGATCAAACCGAGAGACAAGCGATTTATAGTGGTTCGGCTACAAGGCACCTTCCTTGCCCTACTCCACTCCTCGAGCACCTAACTCGAGAGTTTTCTTCACTATATCAACAAGCTCCCTTATGGCGGAGAAAACCGTACACACCAATATACACACCAATTTACACACCAATCTACACACCAATCTACACACCAATCTTCACACCAATCTACACACCAATTCACTACTTAATCACACCACTTCTTTCACACCTATCTTCTACACACCATTAATCTACACACCAATCTTCTACACACCAATACTCCTACACACCAATTCTTCTACACACCAATCTTCTTCCTAACTTATCTTATTCACAACTATTCTCTAACAAATATTCACAACTAATCACACTATGAAATAATAATCAATGATGATGCTCAAACAACTTAGATGTGGAGATCACAACTAGTTGTAATACTTCTTGTCTTGAGGGATAGAAGTATTCTTCTCTTGCACTTGAATGGATTATGTATGGATCACTTTGAAACAAAGATTTAAGAATGTATGATCAAAGGATTTATAGATTGGAAATGGAGATCTAGAACAGGAAGTTCTGAAGTGTAAAAGGTGGGGAAAAAATCCAGGTTTAAGGTGGTATTTATAGGCAAAAGTTTCTGACAGAGGAGCGTGGCCGGTCCCCTTAAAGCATGGCCGGCCCCCTTAAAATTAAGGGGGCCGCCCCTTATAATTAAGGGGGCCGCCCAACTGTAACGGCCAGAAAACTTGTCTTTTAGTGGGGAAAGTTTATTTGGTGAAAAACTAACTGATTTTGGTTAAATATTTGAAATCATATATTTAGTATGATTAAAACATTTTTCCTTATTACCAAAAGTGTTTTTCAAAAATATATAATAAGATTATATAATTAAATAAACTTTGTATTAGTTAATTAAATACCCCTTTGATCATACATTGCACTAAACACTTTGTTTATTCATACCTTAAGTGATTTGGATGTAAAGAGAAATATTAATCACCAAATACTTGTTTATGTCATAAGTTTTAATTCTTTGAGGTTATATTTTGTAATGATCAAAACATAGAGATATAGATAAAAACTTAATAATGTTTTTAGGCATTATTTATGTCAACAGTAGGGAGCCTCATGTGAGGAGTTCATTATGTAAGCCGTCGAGATGAGTTGTGGATTTACGAGTTAAAGTGTCCTGGCTCCTCGAACGCTTACTAACATGACTTCTGAAATATGTCAGCCCGAACGGTAGTAAACGATATACAAAACATACATGTTCATGAATCTTTTCTTTCAAAGACATACAATATACATCATACCACATCATGGACTAAATGCAAGATATATATATATAGGCACTCCGTTATATTCTTTACACAAATCCTAAGTCGCAACATTCTATTATAGGTTGCTCGTAGAAACCTACACGATCCAACCATCACCTTCATTACTTGCTATCCTACTTAAGGTGAGTTCGTAGCCCCACTTTCTATTGTTTAACTATTTTACAAACCCATGGGGGGAATACATGCTATTATTTTTCTACTCGAACACAATGCTTTCTATTGTATGCTACCCGACTATGTTTTTATTGTCACTAAGTAACGATTGCCATGTTCGAAGTCCCTATATCATGAACCATTAGTCACTACCTATAGTGAGCGCGAATATTGTGAATAGATCTATTGGGATTGACGAATCCCATTTGTGTTGAACAACGATGAGTTCACACAAATGCACTATATTTGAGATTTAGCGGTATAACGGCAAAAGTACCTTGATAGGGCTTCTATAATGCCAATTTTGTTGGTTCGATGTTAATGTTTTGGTTGCATGAGCTTAGTGAAATAAATAACGATTTTGTTTTCTAACTATGAGTGTGAGTCTATAGCTCACCCTATGATTATTGTGTTCAAACGATTTAACTAAACTCTACGAATTCCACTCAACCTTTGTGTTGACCTCTCAAGCATGTATTTCAGGTTCATGACGATCAAGGATGGTACGGAAGGGCACGGATACTCAAGAGGGCTATAAATTTTATTATCATTCAAAACTCATTTAATGTAAATTGTAAACATGGAACCATCTGGGACCTCATTTTGTAATCTCTGATATTTATATAATTTGAATGATAAATCTTTTAAAACGACTCAATTGGAGTTCGTTTTCTATTATTGTGACTATTGTGCCGTCAAGTAACACCCAGTTCGAATTCCGCTGCATACATGAATTGGGGGTGTTACACATAATTATCATCGTATTGCCTAGATCCACTTCTGACGTCGTCATGTGTAAACTTGGTCTTGGCCGTCACATGCAAACTACTCTTGATGGCCTTGGTGACGCCGTCATGTATAATTCTTCCAAAACCTCTCTGGCGCATCGCGTGTAACTTGATTTATCCACCTCTTTGTCAAAGGGTGACGACGTCACATGCATATCCTGATGCCGTCAGGTACAATTTCCAGCATGAATTTGAGACTTTGTCGTTTTCTTCACTTTTTCGCTCCAAAAACGTCCAAAATGCTTCCTTTTCCAGATTTCCTCTCAAAAGTACCTAAAATGACAAAAGGAACGATTTAGGGCAATATTTAATCAAATAATCTCAACTTTGGGCTTAAATGACCCCCTAAAAGCAGTACATTTGTCGTCTCATCAAAGTGCCACATGGATAAGAGTTATATAGCTAGCACAAAAACTATATCACCAAAAACTTTCATCCAAAAAATGTGAGGTTCGCTTTTAGATATATAGAAAAAAGCATTCACCTTTAAAGCTTATGAGTGTAGTGGTAGTATATAGATTCTAGAACTTGCTTTAGTGATGCATTCCGAGATCGCTAGTGAGATCACATTCGGGTGATTAGGATTTACTAAATTATAAAAGGCATTAGGATAACCCTTGTTTTTAGCCGGTTTTTGTTATAATTACATGGCTACATTGGTCACGTAATTACCCCACACCCTTGCTATATACTCATTTTTAGTACAAAATACCCCTAGTACACCCCTCTAAGCCTATCTTTTTCTCGGTTCTCATGATATTTCGGTGGATTCCAAAATATTAATGAAGATCATCGTTTCACCCCACTAAATGTTACACCCAAATCGCCATAACCTTCCTTATATGCACTCATTTTTAGTGCATCACTGTTACAACATTCATGTTAAACCCTTAGTTAATTATCTAGTTGTTTACATGGTTACTAAGTCAAGCCATATCTTGTAAATTCAATTTTGGGGAGATTGGGACTTATGGTAGTATTATTTATGGAGTAATGTGGAAGAACGTCAAATTATTACCCCCATATTTACGTTAATATTTCAGATACTCCATAAGTTTTGATCCTTGCAATTTGGGTCATTAGTTAATTTATATTTATTCAAAATGCAAGTATAGGGACGCAATTATAAATCTTGAGTTATCTATGTTATTTATTTTCAGCAGATCAAAAGATGGCATGGCAAATGTGTTTAAAAAAATCAAAAAAATAAGAAAAGAAAAAAAAAAACATATGGACTGCCATCCTACTTTTGTTTAAATCAAGAAAAATAACAAAAAGAGTTAGAGTTAGTTTGGAATCTTAGATTTGCAATGCCACTTTGTACGTGTAATTAACTTAAATGATTAACTTGCCACAATTAAAATTCCCCATATCCCCAAAACCGTGTTTTTCCTTACCCTTGCACCCAATGTTACAACCCTTGTAGAGTCCTCTTTGATAGTTTATGCTAGGTGCTTATGCCAAAGCGGTGGAGGTTTTGATCTTTATCAAACCTATGGTAATCTATGTGCTATAATAGGAAGAGATCGAGTGTTTATTTGTCTATTTCCATAATGTTATATCACTTATAGTCTTATACACCCGAGAGATGAGAGAATCCAAACACTTTATGTGAGGTGCTAGTATATAATTTTTGTGCTTGTTATGACTATTATAGAATGAGTTATGTTGTAAATTATCTTTAAACCAATGATAAATGCCCCCCGAACTTGTAAATTGATTAGGATAAAAGCGTATTTGCTTGAGGACAAGCAAATTTCAAGTGTATGTGATGAGGCGAAAAATGGTCCGTTTTTAGGGGGTCATTTAAGCCCGAATCTGAATTTATTTGATCAAATATTACCCTAAATCGTTCCTTTTGTGATTTTAGGTACTTGGAGAGTGAATTCTGGAAAAGAAGCCATTTTGGACGTTTTTGGAGCATAAAAGTGAAGAAAACGGCAAAGTCTCAATTTTCCATGCTGGGAACAGTACATGAAGGCGTCAAGAGTTTTTCTTGACGGCGTCAAAACCCCAAGAGTTAAAATCCGTAGTTGATGACGGCGTCACACACAGGGCGTCAAGAGTAATTTGTGTGACGGCCTAGGCCTTGACGGCGAGATGACGGCGTCACACCTTTGTTCTTGACGCCGTCATCCCTATTTTCCTATATATAGTTTTCTAGTTTTTCACATAAAAAGAGAGAAGTTTTGGGAGAAACCCTAAAGACGATTTTGGTGTAACTTTACAGGTTTTTCAAGGGTTCCAACCCCTTGATACCTTGCATGATTAATTAAGATAAGTGTTCTTCTAATTCAATCAATATGTCTATGTGTTGGTTGTCTATATCATGTTCTTGTCTTAATTCTATCATGCTAGGCTAGATCTCTTTTGTGTTTGCTTAGATCTAATGAAACCTAGATATTGATTATGTGTTGATTACTTGTTTATTCTTGTTGTGGATGAATGATTTATATGTTAGGCTTAAGAAAACTGGCAGATCTCCAAATGGTAACATGCTTGAACGTCTTAAGAAACATGAACCGAGGCGTACTAGGTCTTTATTGGTTGTATTTAATGCATGAGCCACTGTTTACAATCCCTATAGTTGTGCTGGGCATGGTGTAGGAGGAGATAAGAGCTCATAGAATTGGGGAGTTATGTATGGCACCCCATGAATGGTATTAAGGAATACGATCCGTCATCCATGCAATTATAACAAGTAATTAACGTGTAAAAGATATCTAGGGAGTAGTGAAATCTAAGTAAACACATTTTCTCCAATTACTGCTCACAACTTTAGTATAATTTAGCTTATTTTAATTTCTAGTATTTTATTTTGATTGCATCTTAGTATTGGGTTAGTTGAATAGCAACTAATTCCGCCCACTCTTCCAAAACCCGAGATTTTACTTGCTTTCATAAAAATATAAAAACACAAAAATAATCATCCCTCACCTTTAGAACTAGTATTTAGGCTTTCTAATCCTAGCGACACTATTCCTAAGCTGAACGATCAATCCCCCGGTACTTGTCACTATACTATACTACAACGATCAGGTACACTGCCTGGTGGGGGTTGTAAGCTTCTCGAGATCCCTCGAGAGGTAAAGCCTGTTGCGATTCCCATGCATCAAGTTTTTGGGCCGCAGCCCGGAGAATAGTTATTGTCTAGGTTAGAATTTCTTTTTATTAGGTCTACTTGCTAGATTCCTTTCTAGTAAGATTTTATTTTTATTTTTAGGTCTTCTTTAGTCTATCTTATTTCTTCGTGCCTTTGTTCGTAACTCTTTACCATCCGACATCATGGAAGGTGGTAACATCTTTGAACCCGTCATCCCACCACAACAAAACCCACCACTAGAACCCCCTAGGCCCCGAACCTTAGGAGAGTATTCCCGACCTAGCCACCAAGGCTACCGAAACACCATTGAGCTCATCGGAGCCGATGTGACCCCCTTGCGATCCGACACCATCCGGTTGGTGCAAAGTGGATGTGCATTCCATGGACTTCGTTCCGAAGATCCGAACCAACATCTTAAGGACTTTCTCAAAATCGTAGATTCCATAGACCTAGGTGTTGAAACTAGAGAGACTACCCGTTTACGCCTATTCCAATTCTCTCTACGGGATCAAGCTAGTCAATGGCTTGAGCATTTACCCGCGGGATCTATCACCACACGGGATGATCTCACCACTCGTTTCCTTGCTCAATTTTTCCCACCGGGGAGAACTACTAAGCTTAGGAATGACATCTTGATGTTCCAACAACGTCAAAATGAATCTCTTTATGAAGCATGGACTCGTTTCAAGGACTTACTCCAAAAAGTCCCTCATCATGGCATAGATCTTTGGCTCCAAGTCCAAATCTTTTATGACCATATCGACATCCCCACGAGGCGAGCCATTGACCAATCGGCCGGTGGTAAGCTACGTGATCTTAGTGCGGAATAATCATGGGAACTCATAGAAGATCTTGCTCTCTATGACAGCGAAAGTTGGAATGATCCCCGTGATTTGAACAAAACGGTCAAGGCAATATCTCTGCCTTCAAACAATTCTAGCACTCCCGACCGTAGGATCATGGAACTTGAGGACCAAGTCAAGTTTCTCATGAAATCTTACGAAGCTCCTAAGCCTTCAAGTCAAGTGAAGAAAATCACTTCTTCATGCGAATTATGTAGTGATCCCCATGACACTCGTGATTGTGTGGAACTCCCCGGAACAGCTTTTGCGGACTACGCATCCACGCGTACCGACGAAGCGGGAGATAGGTGGTACACTTTCAAGCCCGAGCCAAACACTTACGGTTATTCATACAACCCCTCTTGGAAAAACCACCCAAACCTTAGGTGGAGACAAAATCAACCCAATTCCTCCAATCTGCCTAATCGCTACCAACCAAACGGTCCACCATCCCACCGTACTTTCAACAACAATCCTTCTAACGACTATGGTAGTACCCACAATGTAGTCACCATTAAGCCGATAGATAAGGAGATGGAGAAGAGTGACCAGGATGAAGTTAGAGTAGAGGCCGAGATTAAGGATGAGATTAGGAAGGTTAAGGTTAACAAGGAAGAGAAGTTAGAGGAGGTAGAGCCTATAGAAAAATACTTTGATAAGTTGCCCACCGAGGAAGAACGGGAATACCATAAGGATTTATTCGATAGTCCCGAGAGAACATATATCTTTGGCAACCCCCTTATAAAAATGGGAGACTCCTCTAACATTAACATCCCATGCAATATCGGGCACATGCATATATGGAAAGCTTACATCGACCTTAGATCCCCCATGAACATCATGACTAGGACTTATTACAATTGGGTGATGAAAAAGCAACTCAATTTTAGGATGATGCCCGGTAAGAATCTGATAAGTAATTTTGCAGGAAGAGTGAAGGGATTACATGTGATTATAGGGAATCTTACCTATGAAATCGATTTTATGATAGTGGAAGACATTCGTCCGGTGATAGATGCTTGCCTAAGTCAAATAGTATTCGGAAAACCATTTGTTGAGGCCACTAGGATGAGTTATGATTCGACTTTAGGGATAGTTAGATTCAAGAAAGAGAATGATGAGGTTGCTTATAAAATGCCCTACAAGATCGAACAATACCGCCTTCTCTCTAATTTCGAAAAGGAACATAAGCAAGCGGCTTATTATAGAATGAGAAGGATAGACGTAGAGGAGTAGAGTATGTTAGAAATAGGATGCTTGGTTTCTACAAAGAATGCTTGCAACTAGGTCCGGAATACAAAACTGGTTTAGAAGACGACCTAGAGAATGAAACCAATGATGAGATCACGTAGTAAACCATGACTTTGAGTCTAGCTACAAGACTCGTAAATAAAGAAAAGCGCTTCTTGGGAGGCAACCCATGTTTTGTGTGATTTTATTTTATTTGTTTGTTATTTGCTTCCGTATACATGTTTTATTTTTATTGTTGGTAGATCATGTCTCTAAATTAAAATGTGGAAATACTTTACTTTGTTGTTTTGGCCTAGTCTTAACTCCAACCTAAAAGTATTTTTGCAAAAGATAAGTGTAAGGGGAAAACCCCAAATATGTTTTTAAGAAACAAACCGATCATGATTCTCCACAATATTAAATGAACATGTATATTCGTATTTGTTAGAGTCAAATGCTTGTATTGAGTCATAATGAAGTTTTGCAGGATTTTCCAGGAAGTAGGACCAAGTTTTTCCAGAAATTTTCCGGAAACTTAACATAAGAATTTCGGCAGGTCCATTCTGACGGCGTCAGAGTTTTACTCTTGATGGCGTCAGGAGTAAAAATCTGGAAATTTTACCGGTTTTGTTTTTCTAACGGAGTCTTATGGTTTTTGTGAATTATTAAGTTTTATAATATCCAGGAGATCTGCAAACTTCATTCCACAAGCATTATATCTTACTTTGTTTTCTAGGACTTAGAAACTTATATAGGATGCCGCCGATTTTACGCGAGGTTGTCTTGTCTATTTTGTCAGGTTTTACAGGTTATGTATGACAAGAAGATGATTTATATTCTGGAAGGGAAGCTTTGATTGTTCATTTTCTTGGAGGAAGATTTAACCTGGCCATCCTATTATCCATACCGAGCGAATCAGGGGAGTATTTGATTTCATTCTCTTTACTTTTTCACTTTTACATTCTTTACTTGAACATTGGGGACAATGTTCATCTTAAGTGTAAGGGGAGGGTAAAAAGATGATACCTTACATATGCACTTTCGCTTGAGTTTGTTTTGTTTGATAGTAGATGTGTAATAAAACTATGAGAAACACTTGTTAGTGTAATTTTAGCGCCAAATTTAAAATTTTTTACAACATTTAGGAGTGAAACTTTAGCCATAGCAAGCGTCTCATGGATAGGAGATTGTATGACTAGCACATAACCGTATATTCAGAAAAATTTTCCACCCAAATGTGTGAGGTTCGCCTTTAGATTTGATAGGAAAAGCATTCATTATTAGTGCTTATGAGTGTACCGGTAGCATTTAGATTCTAGAACTTGCGTTAGTGATGCATTCCGAGACCGCTAGTGAGACTGCATTCGTGTGGTAGGATTTACTACATGATAAGAGGCATTAGGATCACCCTTGTGTTAAACCCGTATCATAATTACTTGACCATTTAAGTCATACTACTTGACTAGTTAAGTCAACTAATTTTTCCCACACCCTTAGCGTTGTACTCATTTTTAGTACACGAAACCCCTAGTACACCCCTCCGAGCCTATCTTTTCGTTTCTAACTTTAAGCATCTTACTTAAAGGAAGAATTTGTTACACCCAACTTAAATGTACACCCAAATCGCCTTAGCCTTCCGTGTATGCGCTCATCTTTAGTGCATTATTGTTATTTGTTAAACCCTAAGTTAACTTTCTAATTGATTACATGGTTGCTAAGTCGAGTCATATCCTTGTACATATTGTTTTGGGTCGATTGGGACTCATGGGTAAGTACTTATTTTATGGAGTAATGGGGAAGAACATAATATTATTACCCCCATATGTACGTTAATCCTAAAAGTGCTCCAAGTGTTTTGATTTTCTTAATTCGAGTCATTAGATTAGTTTAAATGTAAAGTATGTAAAGATTCAAGTGTAAGGGGAATTTTCATTCCCTATGATGTATTATTTTAGATGGTAGGGTAAGAGTGTATGCAAAAAAAAAAAAAAAAAAAAAAAAAAAAAAAAAAAGAAAAAAAAATCGAAAAACAAATCAAAAAAAAAAAAAAAAAAATTAGAAAAAGGAAAAAGAGAAAAAAACATACGGACTACCATCCCTTTTTATTCTATGTGCATTTTATGTTTTTGTTATTTCTCATTTATTAGCTTAAGTCGAGTCTAGTCTTGGCTTAGCAACGCCATAGTGTACATGTAATTGACCAAGATTGTTAACTCGCCACCAGTAATAACTTCCTTTATCCAACAAAACCGTGTAATTCATATCCCTATACCTAACGTTACAACCCTTTAAAAGACCTCTTTGATAGTTTATCCTAGGTGCTTACGCCATGTGGTGGAGGTTTGATCCTTTCCCAAGCCTATGGTAATCTATTTTGCTATGACAGGTAGTGAGAGATATCTTCCATTTCCATAATGTTATATTACTTTATTACACCCGAGAGATGTGAGTATCTAAACACTATTTGTGAGGTGCTAGTGTATGACCTCCGAGCTTGTCTATTGGTCTTTAGTGGAACGATGATTTGTTGTAATTACTTTTATATTAGTGTTAAATGACCCCTAACTTGTCTTTTGACTAGAATAAAAGCGCATTTGCTTGAGGACAAGCAAATCTCAAGTGTAAGGGTATATGATGAGGCGAAAAATGGTCCATTTTTAGGGGGTCATTTAAGCCCGAATCCGAATTTATTTGATCAAATATTGCCCTAAATCGTTCCTTTTGTGATTTTAGGTACTTGGAGAGTGAATTCTGGAAAAGAAGCCATTTTGGACGTTTTTAGAGCATAAAAGTGAAGAAAACGGCAAAGTCTCAATTTTCGATGCTGGGAACAGTACATGAAGGCGTCAAGAGTTTTTCTTGACGGCGTCAAAACCCCAAGAATTAAAATCCGTAGTTGATGACGGCGTCACACACAGGGCGTCAAGAGTAATTTGTGTGACGGCCTAGGCCTTGACGGCGTCAGAAGTAGATCAAGGCCGTCCGAGGAAGTATTTGGCGACGAGATGACGGCGTCACACCTTTGTTCTTGACGCCGTCATCCCTATTTTCCTATATATAGTTTTCTAGTTTTTCACATAAAAAGAGAGAAGTTTTGGGAGAAACCCTAAAGACGATTTTGGTGTAACTTTACAGGTTTTTCAAGGGTTCCAACCCCTTGATACCTTTCATGATTAATTAAGATAAGTGTTCTTCTAATTCAATCAATATGTCTATGTGTTGGTTGTCTATATCATGTTCTTGTCTTAATTCTATCATGCTAGGCTAGATCTCTTTTGTGTTTGCTTAGATCTAATGAAACCTAGATATTGATTATGTATTGATTACTTGTTTATTCTTGTTGTGGATGAATGATTTATATGTTAGGCTTAAGAAAACTGGCAGATCTCCAAATGGTAACATGCTTGAACGTCTTAAGAAACATGAACCGAGGCGTACTAGGTCTTTATTGGTTGTATTTAATGCATGAGCCACTGTTTACAATCCCTATAGTTGTGCTGGGCATGGTGTAGGAGGAGATAAGAGCTCATAGAATTGGGGAGTTATGTATGCCACCCCATGAATGGTATTAAGGAATACGATCCGTCATCCATGCAATTATAACAAGTAATTAACGTGTAAAAGATATCTAGGGAGTAGTGAAATCTAAGTAAACACATTTTCTCCAATTACTGCTCACAACTTTAGTATAATTTAGCTTATTTTAATTTCTAGTATTTTATTTTGATTGCATCTTAGTATTGGGTCAGTTGAATAGCAACTAATTCCGCCCACTCTTCCAAAACCCGAGATTTTACTTGCTTTCATAAAAATATAAAAACACAAAAATAATCATCCCTCACCTTTAGAACTAGTATTTAGGCTTTCTAATCCTAGCGACACTATTCCTAAGCTGAACGATCAATCCCCCGGTACTTGTCACTATACTATACTACAACGATCATGTACACTGCCTGGTGGGGGTTGTAAGCTTCTCGAGATCCCTCGAGAGGTAAAGCCTGTTGCGATTCCCACGCATCAGTATGGATATTTGATGAGGTGTAATTTTATACATTTTTTAAGGTGTCATTTAGCCTCTAAATATGTACAATTGATCGTTTATTGCCCTAAATTGTTTCTATTTGAGTTTTAGATACTTGGAAAGTAAATGCTGGAAAATGGTATGTTTTGGGCTCGATTGGACGGAAAAACAAAGAAAATGACAACATCGGGAAAAACGTCACAGAAAAGGAGCTTTAATAGCGTCACAGCCACTAAGTGACACCGTCACTTGAAGAAATCGAAGATATTGAAATTTCAAAAATTAAAAGTGATAAAAGATGAACTCTACTTATCCAGTTGACTCTCCCCCTCTCTGGCGATTTTGGTTACTCACCAAAACCCTGATCGTTTTTCCTATAACCCTAATCGATCAAATCTCTTCCATTACAACTCTAATTTAAGTATTGATTATATCTTTTGTGTTTTCAATCTTAATTCTTAACTTGTTCTTGGCAGAGTCACTAACGATTTAGGTTTATCTTTAGGGTTTTTTTAATCGTTAGTTGGGTTTTAATTATAGTCGGTTCTGTTTGCAATTCCTTCATTTACTAATCATTGGATCGACTATTATTCAAGACATCATCATTGTTACGGGTTGATAATTTGCACGTCTGGTTTATAAACCCTAGTTTGTTAACTAGGGTTTTACTCGTTGATTGAAGACTAGATGATTCTTCTTGTTTACTTATTATGCAATTTATTTTTTTAAGGTGATTAAGGTCTCGTGATTTTTTTTGATGTAGAATTTGGGAGAGGCGAATACTAGTATGCCACGTCCAGTGGCCAAAGTTAACATGGGCAGTGTTGATGAATTGAGTATGGGGGAGGAAAATATGAATTCTTTGTCATATGTGACAATGAGGAAGCAAAAGAAATCTAGTAGGAATGTTGTTGTTGATGAATTGGTTGGACAGACATGTGATACGACACCATGTCCGTCTAATCATGTTAACGCTACTGATCATGTGATTCATGTGGAGCCGGTTCCACATGCTTCAGGTCTTGTACATGCTTCTAGTTCTAAGGAAGGTGTGTCATCTTCTATTACGAGTAATCACGATAATATTGATACTTTGTTTGGTGTGTCAATTAGAACTCTAAAGAATATTCGTGATTTCGTTAGTATTGAAGAGGGTAATTATCCGATGTGGGCTGATTTGGAAAGTGATGTTCAAACTATGATAATGGATGGTTTAGATGTTTTGTGGGAGGCTCTTAAGGCTGAAGTTGATACTCCTAAATATCCTCATGAGTCTCCTATTGTCAAAGCTGTGGACATCAATGCTAATGTTACATCCTATGGAGGAGCTGCGGGTTTGAGGGATGACCATCATAAAATTGCTATTAATTTTCGTCCCCTGGTTGCCAAACCCGTATTTGAAGGTGTTAACGTTTCTATTCTCTGTAAAGTGGTTGAAAAGGTTAGTTCTCGTTTGGAACACACTTTGTATGGCTATTTTATTGGTAAGAGGATGGCGTTTCCATTTGTTGAATACTATGCTAGGAATAACTAGGCGAAACATGGCTTAAAAGGAATTATGATGAATTCCAAAGGCTTCTTTTTCTTTAAATTTGATACATTGGCCAGTTCAGAAGCTGTTTTGGAAGGTGGTCCTTGGATGATACGCAAGTCTCCAATAATTCTCAAGAAATGGTCTACGGATACTAGTTTGTCTAAGGAAGAATTGATTAGCATTCCGGTGTGGGTTAAATTGCATGAGGTTCTTTTCCAAGTTTTTGAAGAGGATGGTATTAGTTTGATTGCTACATTTATTGGTAAACATGTTATGCTTGATTCTCACATGAGCTCTATGTGTAAGGGTTCGTGGGGTAGAAGTAGTTTTACTGGATGTCTTATTGTGGTCAATTCTAATGCTGATCTCAAGGAGGTTGTTACTATTGGTTTCCCTACACTTTCTAGGGAGGGTTTTAATTACTAAAGAGACTATCCGGGTTGAATATGAATGGAGGCCTCTAAGGTGTGATATATGCCAAATATTTGGTCATACTCATAATCAATGTCCCAAACAGGTGGTGAGCCCTCCTGTTGTTTCTACTCCACATCTGGTTACTCCTACTGTGACGTTGAATAATGATGGTTTCCAAAGGGTGGGTAAGAAGAATAAGAAGGGTAAGGCCAAGTCTAATAAGGGAAATCAGTTTGTTGGTCCATCTATTAAACGGAATGTTAGATATGAGCCGAAGGCGGCTACTAGTGAACCTAAGAAGGGAGCTAATACTATGGGTAATGTATCAAAATCTTCGTCTATGTTGAAGTCTACTGGTCCTATCTCTAAGGAAGGTAACATTACTACATCTAATTCGTATGCTACATTGGTGAACGATGAAGCTGAAAATGGTGCATATGTTGCTAATTTGAATGAAGAATCAGCTAATTTGGATCCGAATACAGGTGGAAGTCCATCTTTCACGGTATCTGCAGGTTAGCTTGTTTCTTGAGTTGTAAGTGCTAATGGCATGTCATAAGCACTAGTTTTTTTTGTTGTTTTTAAGCTTTTTAGCTGTTCACCTTGTTATGTAAGCTTTATTGGCTATGTAACGGGAGATATGGGACTTCATCTATATCCTTTGTGCTTAAATGTTTTTTGGAGTAATACATTTACCGGGTCTTCTTGACCTTTTACCAAAAAAAAAATTACAAGTGACGGCACGTTGGAGATGGCCTCATGACTAAATTACTGAAGGGCGACGACGTCACAAAACCCGACGCCGTCACATTAAGTCGGTGCAAAGAATGAAACCCTAATTGGCGATGAGCTATCACATCTAATAAGTGACGCTGTCATAAGTGTAATTCTATATATATTCTCGTATTATTTTCATTGTAAAGTGTGCAACTTTGGGATAACCTAGTATTCCGTACTTAGAGCGATTTAAGGCCTTTTGGCCCCAAGACTTCCTATGTATTGATTTCTTGATCTTCTTTTCTTTTCATTACTATGCTAGGCTAAATTTAATAGCACATGAAACCTAGTTATTGATTATTGATTGTTGTGTCTTTTTTATTAGTTGTGTTGCGTTAGGAGTCGGAAAACTAACTAGGTCAAATTATACTAGCTTGAACATCCGACTAAATGCGTAGTTATTATATTAACTTGATGTTCGTTGTATTTAATGCGTGAATTGAGTTTGTGTTATGGAAATTGAGAATTAAAAGGGCATTCTTAGGCGCCGCTCAATTAGAACATAGTTCATAGGAGTTAGAGATTAACCAACCCTTGATTGATATTAAGGAATACAACGCTCTCATTAGACGAGGACGTGACAATTCGACTAATCAATAAAAGTTAACTACTCAGTAATGGAATTATAAGTAAATACAGTTTACTCATATAAGAAGTTCACTAAATTTACTTCTCCGCATATTTAGTTTAGATTAATTTGGTTTTAAAAACGAACTCCTCCAATACCTGAGATTTTACTTGCTTTCTTATATATTATCAAAGAACAAAAATAATCTTCCTTCAACTCATAGACTTAATTCGACGTACACTTCGAGCCTACCTCACAATTCCCCTAGAGAAGGATCAATCCGCGGGACTTACCTATACATTATAACGGTTAGGTACAATGCTTAGGAGATTATAAAAATTCTTGTGTTTTGCAAAATCCGCATCACTAAAGTATATGTGTATGTAAATGACCTCACACTAAACAAAACAAGTTCCATCGCATGACTTGATAAAAATTATAAAGCTATTGAAATACGTATGTTACATGTATAATAATAAGAAGTTTTTTCTTTCTTTTTGGAACTTATAATATGCATTATCAACATAGGACCCTACACATCATTGATTAAAGCATATTACAACCATAGATCGTTTTGCCAAGGATATTGACTCCTGAGCTAATACACTTAATGTTAGTATATCGCTTAATATTAGTCTTTGCATAACAACGACGGATGTTAGGTATTGTTGACCCGGACATTTCATAAGAATAAATAAATTAGAGGTAATTTTTCGTAAAGATAATAAACTTGTCATATATTCCGTGCACACATGGGGCTTTCACATAAATCTTACATAATGTGACATATCCAAAGCATAAGGCAAACTTTAGAACTCTAGAAGCTAATGTCTTAGTTTCGTTCTATTATATGGTTACTTTAGAGGAAAACGACTTGCTTTTCCTATTGTGGAGAATTACGTGAAGAATGCTTGTTCAAAGAGTCATGTTAAATATTAGTAGTAACTTAAACATAAATTAGGGACTAAAGTGTACTTTGTAATTAGATGAGGGGATAGAAACCCTAGCTTGCTTTGCACTCCAAGCTATGTAATCCTAGTTCTAGTCTACCACGTAATCTAATTGCGAAGTACACTTTAGTCCTTAATCTATTTTTAAGTTACTACTAATATTTAACAATTTCCACCTTAGGAGTAACACTTAAACATAACCGATACTCAACATCTTTTCCTCGTGCTGGAACCTCAGACTGGGGACCACCTTGTCGACCAGGCATTACAATTCAGTAATTTTCCAAGATTAGCTTCCGTAGACTCTTTCACTTTCTTCTTTTCAGCAACATTACCCTCTGCACCTTCTTGACCAGGTACTCCGGTTACCGTAATGTCTGCCCCCACCTTTATACCAAGTTGTATATTTTCTGGCTCCTTTATCAAGCAGCCCGTGTTTGTCTTTTCTTCAAGTTTCTTTTCCTCCAACTTTCTTTGAGCCAATGCAACATCATTGTTACTAACCTGAACAACCTCAGCTTCACGATTCCCTTGAGCTCCCTGCAATTCCTCCTCAAACTAAACATGTTCATCAACCTGTACTCCATGGACTCCTGTTTTAACACCAGGACCAAGTTGTTTGAACCCAACTTGTTTATGACCAAGTTGTTTGAACCCAACTTATTTATGACCAAGTTGTTTGAATCCAACTTGTTTTGAACCTCCATGCTTTTGTACACTAAAATTCTTCACTTTTGCTTCAAGAGTATACACACAGTTCTCTTTCCTGATCTCAGTCATCATAACCCGACAACCTTTGATCACCTTGACTCTACCCATCTGCATCTTCATAGTATAACCCTCTTTTTCAAGAGTAACCAATGAAATCAAGCTGTTTCTTAACCCTGGAACATACCTGACATCTTCCGGTATAAAGCTTGAACCATCATTTAACTGTATCTTCACTTTTCCTGTCCCTCTGATAGTGCATGTCCTGTTATCACCTAACTGAACCGAACAACCATCAACATTCTTGAAGTCATACAAGAAATACTTCCTAGGTGTCATACGATAAGACCCACCTGAATCCATTATCAATTCAGTCATCTCATCATTCCCGACTACCACCAAGGCTTCTCCAAAGTAGGCGTTACCGTTGTCATCAGAATAGAGATGAGAGGGATGCTAGTTATTCATTCTTCTTCCTCAATTGTAAAACCTTTATTGGTATTAATAAAAGGTTCATTGAGGGTATATCGTGTGTATATTCTTGTCGGTTCTTTGTAGTCTCTCGTGTCTGCTACTTGTGCTCGATACAACTCGCGATCGAACTTCGGGTTTGTTGTCGAGGTATTATCCAACAAGTCACAATGGGTTCTTCTTCAAATTTAATACAAAAACTGGTATGGAACAAGTTCTTGAAAATGGCCCACCGATCATTAGGAATGTTCCTATTATCCGTAACATATGGTCTCCTAATGCAAGCCTTAAAAAGGAAGAACTTACACGGTTCCTGTTTGGGTCAAGTTGCATAACATTCCAATTGCATCGTTTACGGGAGATGGCTTGAGTACGATAGCAACTAAGATTGGTTAACCAATTATGTTAGACGCCTACACTAGTACAATGTGTTTGGAGTCATAGGGTCGTAACAGTTAAGCAAGAGCACTTATTGAAATTAGCTCAGAATAGATTTTGAAAGACTTGTTGGTACTTGCTATACCTATGCTTGAAGGGGATGGTTATATTAAAGATACTATCACGATTAAATATGAATGGCAGCCAGCTCGGTGCGAAACATGAAAAACTTTTAGACACTCTGATGAAGACTGTCCAAAAATGGTTCGTGTTAATCAACATGGGAGGAAGGAGGAAAGTAGCGATGGGTTTGTGGAAGTTAGTAGGAAAGGAGGAAAAGGAAGCAGATTGCTTGCTCGTCACATTGATGGTGTGAGGTTGTCTAAACCAAAATCTAACTACATAATATTACCGTCCTAAGGAAAAAAAAAGACAAAAATACACCGTTGGTCCCTAAACTTTTCACGAAACATCACAGGGCACCCAAACTTTCTAAAAACGTCGTGTGGTGTCCAAAACATGTGAAAATGAGGTCGATTGCGTCCCTTGACCCATTTGGGCAAGGTCAACGCACATTTTATGTTCTTGTTTCAGGGGCATAATAGTCCAATGACTATTTAACTATGATCTAACCCAAGCTAAACCCGACAGTCGAAATGAGGGACCAACATCGTATTTTTGTGTTTATTTATTTATTCGAGCAATAAACAACTTTGGGTCACATTCGTTCTTTCCTTGCTATCTTCTTATAAATACATGGTTTACTTAAACACTAAATCTCATATCCATGTACTTTCTTGATGTTTTATGTAATGTTTAATGTAGTGTTTCATTAATACAAACTTAAGTTCATCAATAATTAAAAGAGTACATCGATTAAAAACACTACATTAAACATTACATAAAACATCAAGAAAGTACATGAATATGAGATTTAGCGTTTATGTAAACCATGTATTTATAAGAAGATAGCAAGGAAAGAACGAATCTGACCCAAAGTTGTTTATTGCTCGAATAAATAAATAAAGACAAAAATACGCTGTTGGTCCCTCATTTTGATTGTCGGGTTTATCTTGGGTTAGATCATAGTTAAATAGTGATTGGACTATTATGCCCCTGAAACAAGAACATAAAACGTGCGTTGACCTTGCCCAAAATGGGTCAAGGGACGCAATCGGCCTCATTTTCACATGTTTTGGACGCCACACGATGTTTTTAGAAAGTTAGGGTGCCCTGTGATATTTCGTGGAAAGTTTAGGGACCAACGATGTTTTTTTGTGTAAAAAAAAAAAAAAAAGTGTGAATGCTTATAATGCTTATACTTCTAATGACCATGAAAACCTCATTTGCTGCTTTGTCTAACCAGGCTGATTATGTGTGGGGAACTAGATATGATGTGAATATTGCAGATACACCTATAAGACGCATGGGGATGCATGACAGTGAGAGTGAAGATGTGGAAAATGTTTTTGATGAAACCTCTAAATTCATGGAACAAGATGCATTTAGTGATCCGAAGAGGGGCAGCTACTACGTACAAGGATATTAAGCTATAGTGATGACATATTTTTTCGCTAAAAGTATTTATTATGAATTAAGAAACATATTTTTGCAACGTATTGTCGTCGTAGAAAGTTACCCGGGGACTTTTCACTTTCAAAAGAAAGAATAAATTTAAAAAATAAAATATATATGCTTCTAAAAGTACCAGTCAAAAAATGTTGTATACAAATCGACGTACCGCCATCGTCGCTAAAAGTGTCAGTCATAAAAGCATCATTTTTGTCGTTTAGTTAACTTTTAGCGACGACACACATTGTCACCTTTTTTTCTACTTTCGTACCAGGATCTGAACAAAGCACATAGTTTCACAGTTGTCTCACATTCTGGATCATTTTGATCAAAGCTTTTATTGGAAGTGATTTGAAAACAAAAATAGAATATTTGTTTACAGAGGAATTAAAATTGTACTACGCCGTTAAAGTATTCTCCAAAAGGGACTTTAATTTATCAAGTAAAACAATCTTTGTGGAATAATATGACACCACCAAAAATTTATTTTCTATGAATTGGAAATTAATTTATGTAAAGGGTAGCTCAAGTATAAATAGAGACATACGAACCTTCACTTTATAGAAAAAAAAAAAAAAAAAAAAAAAAAAAAACATGCAAAAGCAAGTAATGGCTTCTTCAAACTTCTTACTTTTACCTCTAGCTCTACTACTCATTGCTCTCTCGTTTATACCAAACTTTACTTCTGCTTCTTTGGAGGAAGCAAATGCTCTTCAAAAATGGAAAGCAAGCCTTGAAATCCAAAACAACTCCCAAATAGTATCTTCTTGGACACCCCTTCCAACGAATACTACTGCACCCGCTTCGTGCCATTCTTGGTTTGGAATTGCTTGCAATGCTGATGGGAACATTAACATGTTGAACCTCTCGACGTCTGAATTAAAAGGTACGCTTCACCAGTTCCCGTTCTCTATTCTAGGCAACCTTACCCATTTTGATCTTAGTGTAAACAGCTTCTTTGGTCCCATCCCACCAGAAATCGGACTCCTGTCCAAACTTGTCTATCTTGATTTTTCAAACAATCAGTTTTCTGGTGTAATTCCACCTACTATTGGTAAACTAAGCCAGTTAACTGTTTTGAAACTTTCAGGAAACAATTTTACTGGTTCAATCCCTTCATCGTTGAGTGATATGGAGTCTTTGAATATCCTTTATTTGTACAAAAACAAACTCTCTGGGCGCATTCCAATTGAATTAGGGAATATGAAGTCTCTAACTGAATTAGATTTGAGCGAAAATCAACTGAATGGTTCAATCCCTTCATCGTTGGGTGATTTGACGTCTTTGAAACTCCTTTATTTGTGGCAAAATCAACTCTCTGGACCCATTCCAATTGAATTAGGGAATATGAAGTCTCTAACTGATTTAGAATTGAGCCATAATCAACTCAATGGTTCAATTCCCTCATCGTTGGGTGATTTAGAGTCTTTGAATATCCTTTATCTGTACAAAAACAATCTCTCTGGACCCATTCCAATTGAATTTGGGAATTTGACGTCTCTCACTGAGTTAGCTTTGAGCGAAAATCAACTAAATGGTTCAATTCCTTTATGGTTGGGTGATTTGAAGTCTTTGAAAATCCTTTATCTATACAAAAATCAACTCTCTGGACCCATTCCTATTGAATTAGGGAATATGAAGTCTCTTACTAGATTAGCTTTGAGCGGAAACCAATTATCTGGGCCCATTCCTACAGAACTAGGGAATCTGAAGTCTCTCATTGGATTATATTTGAGTGAAAATCAACTCAATGGTTCAATTCCTTCACTGTTAAAAAACCTGAGAAGCCTTCAGGTTCTGACTCTCCGTGTGAACAAGTTGTCTGGTCCTATACCACAAGGAATCGGAGGTCTGGAATTGGTTAAGCTACTGCTGGACAAAAATCAGTTGTCTGGCCAAATTCCAAAGGAGTTTGGGGAGATGAAAAGTTTGTTAAGTTTAAACCTGAGCGATAATAACCTTTCAGGTGTTATACCTGAAGAGCTTGGAACACTGCATGGCCTCCTTACTCTTGACCTATCGAAAAATAGGTTAAACGGGTCATTAGAAAGATATATTGGTGATTGGCTACAAATCAATCACATAAATCTTAGTAATAACAAGCTCAGCGGAAAGATCCCATCAGAGATCGGTAAATTAAGTCAACTCAATGTTCTTGATTTATCTTGGAATTCACTCACAAAAGAAATACCATCAGATATTGGAAGTTTGGAAAGTCTGGTGATGATGAATCTTTCTCACAATAAGCTATCTGGATCAATTCCTAATGGTTTCAGTAACTTGCCAGGAAGGATTGATATTGACCTGTCTTACAATGAGCTCACAGGTCTGGTTCCTCCATATGCTGTCTTTCTAAATGTGTCTGGAGAAGCATTACAAGGAAATGATGGTCTGTGTGGAAATGTTACAGGTTTGCAACTATGTGAAAGTCAAAAGATAATGAAGAAAAATAATCACTTTCATCATAAGCTCATCCTTGTAATTACAGTCCCACTTTTTGCGACTCTTTTACTTGGTTTATTTGTGTGTGGCCTCATTGCTTATCGACGTAGAGAGAGAACTTCTCCACAGAAACCATCAGGCGAAGAAGGTGGCAAATTTTTCTCAATAACAAGTTTTGATGGACAGGCGATGTATGATGAAATCATCAAGGCAACTAATGATTTTGATGATGCATATTGTATTGGGATAGGAGGATACGGTACTGTGTATAGAGCTGAGTTACAACCCAACAATTTAGTAGCAGTCAAGAAACTGTTAAATGTTACGTATAAACATTAATAGGTAAATGTCTAGGATCGAACATGAGACCTCGGGATTGCACACTTTACAAACAAGAATAATGTAAATAAATTTATATATTTATTAAATGTATGAAATATATATATTTATGTCACTTAATGGACTAAACGGTCGTTAGTTGTTAACCGTATGGACTAACTATCGTTAAATAAGAAAAACAAGGACTAGAGTGTAATTTGGGTGACAAGGAAGTTCTAGAACTCCCTTTGGGAGCCTAGGCCGGTCGAACAAGGGGTGGGGAGGCCCAACCCTTGCTTGCTTGGTCACCAAGAAATCACCTAGTATAAATACAAGGCCTTGGGGTTAGACTTAACAATCTTTTGTGCACACACTCTAACCCTAAAACTTGTTTTCCTCCTTTGTTTTTTGTGGCCGATCGTACCTTTCCCCTCCAAGGGTTTGTGGGTCGATTTTTCCATTACAAAACCATAAGTGATTTGTTTACTTGCAACAACCTTTATTCGTTGGAGTTTGTGTGTACAAGAACGAGGTAATTACTTACTTTAGTAATTATCAAGAGATCGATAAACAAAACGGTAAGGGGTTTATCATTGATCTATATTGTCCAAGAATCAAGGTTTATTGAAGTGCATCGGGTATGTTTACTATTTATGTTTTGGTTAATATTTATATGTTATACTTGATCCTAGCTTCCGCAATACGTGTATTTGATTGTGCAACTCTGACAGTGGCATCACGAGCCATGTATAACATGTAATTGATTACTAAAACGTAATAAAAACCGGATCTTTAATTGTTTTAGATACATGTTTTTTTGATCTAGGGTTTTTCCTATTTTTTTTTCTAAAAATTTCGAAACCCTAACCCTAATTTTGGGGGGGGGGTCGATTTTCCCATGAAACCCTAATTAGGGTTTTGTGGTTTTCTTGATTATGTGTAATCACTAGAAACCCTAGGTCATAAACCGGTTAATTGAACGTATCTTGTGACCTAATTGCTAATTGTTAGGTTTTAATCCGTGACTTACATGCATGTTTGTCATGGATCTTGTTTTGTTGTCACATATTTAGATAGATCTTAAATTGGGGAAGACTCCAATATATATTAAAATCAATTTTATATGCTATGTGGTGTGTTTTTAGCTTTGGCCTACGCAATTGATTCGTCAATGTATGTGACTCACCTCCATTAAGAGGGGAAGGCCTTAGTTGATTACATGCGTTATTATACCTAGAATTGATTTTATTAGGATCTTTTCTAATACGGTTTGCATGTGGCTAATTGTTTCACTTATTTATTATTGTTTGTTTGATTTTCTTTGCTACTTGTTTTATTGTTTTTTAGTTGGACTTGATGTAAGCAATAAAAGGGTGTTTTCATAAAGAAAATTAAAACGGACTAATAATTGTGAAACCCTAAAGTGATAAAGTAAGAATCTTGCAAAGGTCTTATGACAATCGTGGTCCGATTCGCACGGTAATCAGCTCCCAGTCGAGACTAGCATTATTCAAACTTTATTACTGTTTTGAGATTGAATCCATAAACTTTTGCTTGAATGATGTTTTGTGCAAATATGGTTTTAAAATTAAGTCTTTTAAGATGATATTCATAACCGTGATTTGAAGGCTTAGAAAAGAGCCTTAGAGTCTGCCTTGGTTATCACAATCTTGAATATATCTTAAAACGAATTACTTTTAAAATTATATGTTGTAGAAAGTCATCTTAGGGTTTTGGCATAAACCTCAAGTGAAACTTTGTGTATTAATTTCAGGAATCGGACATAAAAAGTTTTTATGAAAACTTATGTTATAAAGATGAGTGCATGCATCTTTGTACATAATTTTGATTGACATATCAAAAATTAATACCCTTAAAATTTAAGTTACGTGCCATCTACCTATAAGAAACACTTGGAATTTTAATTTAGTAAACGTGAGACCTAGGCTAAATTACTATAACAAGGTAAAATTCTTTTAACGCGTGAGACCATAATTGTAATTTTACAGTTTCTAAGGTAGACGACTTAATTAAGTTGTGCGTGAGACCTAGAACTTAAGGCATGAGATGGGATAAAACATGCTTACAAAGGCAAATTGATGAATCAATTTGATGTAAATCCCATAATGATCTAGGAATTGGAAATCTTGTTTGCCAATTATTGTTCGACAGATTACTATCTTTTGTACTTTTACCACTAGCAGATCAACTGATGTGGTGAAACTATGTAAAGATAGATCCTAGGTTTTCAAGAAAATTTGTTGGTTATATGAATATAGCCTTGGGTATTTTATTTTCTTGAAGATATTGATTATCGAAAATACTAATATTTGAACTTTATCTGTAGATATGGCTCAACCCGATAACCAAACTGTGATCAATGCTTTCAAGAGTCATCTTGAGAGAGAGAAACTCACAGGAAAGAATTTCAATGACTGGTACCGTTCGCTCAGAATTGTCTTGAGGGCGTCTGGTAAGATGGATTATGTGACCGAGGAATGCCCTGCTGAACCTGTTGCTACGGCAACACCTGAAGCAAAGGCAGAATGGAAGGTGACTAATGCTAAGTACAATGAGGTTGCTTGTCTAATGCTCACTAGCATGAATGCTCAATTACAAAAGAAGTATGAGTATGCGTCTCCTAAGAATATGCTTGATAACCTCAGGCAATCTTATGAGAAGTCACCTGCAGTTGAATTGTATGATGAACTTGACAAGCTACACAACTGCAAGCATGGTGATGGTAAACCAGTAGCCGATTATGTGGATGAGATGAAGGACTCCTTTGATCAACTTCACAGAATTGGTTTTGGTTACCCCGAGAATGTGCAAGTGCACTTGATCAACAGATCCCTTAACAAGGATTTTGCTGGTTTTGTGCAGAACTTCAACATGCATTGCTCGGGGAAGACAGTCTCAGAATTACTCGCATTGCTTGTTGATTATGAGAAAAGTCTACCAGCCAAGGTCAAGAATCCCACCCCGCAAGTGTTGGCAATTCATGGGGGGAGAATCCAGAAGAAATCGCATGTGAACAAAGGCAAAGGGAAGGTTAACAAAGGCAAGCAGGTCATGGCCTATCAACCTGAACCCAAGATGAAACAACATCAGCCTAAGCAGAACAAGGTGAATCCGCCAAGCAGGAAGGATCAGGCTTGTCACCATTGTCATGAAAAGGGCCATTGGAAGCGCAATTGCCCTCTCTACATTCATGACTTGCGACTCAAGAAGCAGGGGAATGATGCTGGTAACCCCAGCTCATCAGGTGCGTTCTTTATGATTGAATTATTCACTCTTACTCCTAAATTGAATTCATGGGTATATGATACTGGATGTGGCATTCATATCTGCAATACCATGCAGGGGTTTAGAGTTGAGAGAAAACTGGCCTATGGACAACAATTCTTGCACGTTGGTAACGGAGCGCATGCAGGAGTTGAAGCTATAGGAACATTTAATTTAGTGTTGCCTTCGGGCCTAGTACTATCTTTAAATAATTGTCATTATGCACCGTCAATTGTTAGAGGTGTAATTTCATTTTCATGCTTGTTAAACCTTGGTTTTGAGCATACTATTTCAAGCAATGGAATTTCAGTTTCTTTAAATAATGTTTTTTATTTTAATGCTGTTGCTGTGAATGGTGTATTTGAAATTGATATGAATGATAATGATAATGCTTTTGTTAAAAATAATTCAATGTATAGCATCAACAATAAGAGAATCAAGAAAGGTCTGGATTCGTCTTATCTTTGGCATTGTCGACTTGCTCACATTGGCAAAGATCGCATGAAAAAGCTGCAACATGATGGGCTTTTAAATAAGATCAATGATGAATCATTTGATAAATGCGAATCTTGCATTGCTGGGAAGATGACTAAGAAACCCTTTAAAAATAGGATTGAAAGGGCTAATGATCTACTTGGTCTTATTCACACAGATGTGTGTGGACCACTTAGACATGTGTCAAGGAGGGGTGCTAGCTACTTCTTAACATTTACGGATGATTACAGCCGTTATGGTTATGTTTATTTACTTAAACATAAACATGAGGCGTTTGAAACATTCAAGGTGTTTAAAGCAGAAGTAGAGTTGCAACTTGGAAAGAAGATTAAAGCTCTTCGATCCGATAGAGGTGGTGAATACCTGAGTCAGGAGTTCATAGATTATTTAGCAAAGGAGGGAATTGTCCAGCACCTTACTTCTCCATATACTCCACAACAAAATGGTGTATCTGAGAGAAGGAATCGTACATTGCAAGACATGATACGATCTATGTTTAATCTAACAACTCTTCCTTTCTCGTTTTGGGATTATGCCTTAGAATCTGCGGTTCGCATTCTTAATATGGTTCCAACAAAGAAGGTTGATAAGACACCATATGAGGTATGGACTGGAAAAGCTCCTAACCTGTCTTATCTAAAGGTCTGGGGTTGTGAGGCGTATGTTAAACGTGACTCAGCAGACAAACTCCAACAAAGATCTGTGAAGTGCATCTTCGTAGGATACCCTAAGGAAACTATGGGATACTACTTTTATTACCCACCTGAAAACAAAGTATTTGTTGCAAGGTATGGAGACTTTCTTGAAAGAGAGCTCATATCTCAAGAATTCAGTGGGAGAGTATATGATCTGGAAGACGGTCATGAAGATGTAGAACCTTCTGAAAACACTAACCAACTTCCGGTAGAACCTGAAAGCTTAGGTCCTCCACCTGAAGTTGAAGTGATTCCCATTCGTAGGTCAACAAGACCAGTAAAAGCTCCTACTCGTCTATGTCTTAATGTAGAGAGTGATGAGTATATACTGGGTGATCTTGATGAGCCTACAAGTTATAAAGCTGCCATGAATGGTCCTGAAAAGGCCAAATGGAAAGAAGCTATGGATGGGGAAATGCAATCCATGGAAGACAATGATGTCTGGGAAGAAGTAGACCTACCTCCGGGTGCCAAACTAGTTGGGAGTAAATGGCTCTACAAGAATAAGACTGACATGGATGGCGTTGTACACACCTATAAGGCCCGTTGTGTAGCTAAAGGCTATACACAAACTTTTGGTGTTGACTATGAGGAGACCTTTTCTCCTGTAGCTGACATAAGGGCAATTAGGATTCTTATAGCCATAGCCGCTTACTATGACTATGAGATTTGGCAAATGGATGTTAAAACCGCCTTTTTAAATGGTCGCCTAGATGAGGACATCTATATGGCGCAGCCTGAGGGGTATGTAAATCCAGAATTTCCAAATCGTGTATGCAAGCTTAAAAGATCCATTTATGGATTAAAGCAAGCATCACGACAATGGAATAAAAGATTTGATGGTGAGATTAAAAAGTATGGATTCACTAAAAATCTTGATGAGCCATGTGTATATCACAAAGTTAGTGGGAGTAATGTAATTTTCCTTATATTATATGTCGATGACATATTGATCATGGGGAACGACATTCCAAGTTTACAAAAGGTTAAGGAATATCTTGGAAGTTGTTTTTCTATGAAAGATTTAGGGGAAGCTGCATTTATTCTGGGAATCAAGATATATAGAGATAGATCTCAGCGATTAATTGGATTAAGCCAAAGTGCTTACATTGATAAAATATTGAAGAGATTCAATATGCAAAATTCCAAGAAAGGATATTTGCCGATGCAAGAGCAACATGGCTTGAGCAACAAGGTTTGTGCTTCAACACCCGAAGAGGTGCAACGCATGAAAAGAGTCCCTTATGCTTCGGCTGTGGGATCTATTATGTATGCGGTGAAAAGTACAAGACCTGATGTAGCGTTTGCTCAGAATTTAACCAGTCGATATCAGCAGAATCCAGGTGTAGCTCACTGGACTGCTGTTAAGAATATTCTTAAGTACCTTAGGGCAACTAAGGATATGTTTTTGGTTTATGGGGGAAATCCATCGGCAGAACTTGATGTTACAGGTTACTGCGATGCTTCTTGGAAAGGTGATAAGGATGATACGAAGTCTCAGACGGGTTATGTCTTTGTCATTAATGGAGGAGCAGTGGATTGGAGGAGCAGAAAGCAGAGTGTACTAGCAATGTCTGCTACAGAGAGTGAGTATATAGCTGCTTCAGAAGCTGCAATGGAAGCTGTTTGGATTAGGAAGTTTGTCTCAGGGCTTGGAGTCATGCCTTCGATTCAAAGACCTATAAAAATGTATTGTGACAATTCTGCTGCAATCACATTTGCCAATGAGCCTGGAATCATGAAAGGCACCAGACATTTCCCGATTAAGCATCACTATGTTCGAGAACAAGTCGAAATAGGTGAAATCGAAATGCTCAAAGTTCACACAGATGATAACTTGGCGGATCAATTAACGAAGCCTCTACCTGGCACTAAGCTTCACAAGCATGCTGCAGGTGTAGGACTTAGATTAGCTGAAAGTTTCATGCCCATTTGTGATTAGTGTTTGGATAAAGGATGTAATGTACAATTATTGATATTTACTGAAATAAAATATTGGTTATGTTTATTTAGTCATTGTCTTATTAATAATATATCCTATATTTGCATGTTTAAGATCCTTGAATAATTTATTATTCTAAATGTCCATTGTCGATTAATGATATGGGAATATCATTAAACTAAGACAAATTTGAGTATTGGTTTAGAATATACTTGAAAGTATATTGATGCGTAGTCATACCAATTTCACATGATATTCAATGAATTGAATATTGGACTTATCCCAACAATATGATTTAAAGTTTGATGTGAGAATCATATTTAAAGTTATCCTCAGACTTGAGATACCAGATAAGTGTCATGGATGTAGTGCATTTTTGTGAAGCAATCTACCGCTCACCGTAACAGGGAGTTATAAGGATTGTTTTCAGAAGTGTTGCAAAGTTCATGGGTTATTCTTGTAGTCAAGAGAGAATTCATTCCTTCTGATTTGTTTAGAAGTTTAATGCTGCTGGGCCCCTCGTAGGGTTGACAAAATGTTTGCATGGCCATGCCCAAAGTCTATCTGGAATACGTTCAGATGTTTTGGTAATTTTGTTCAATCATAAAGAAACGAGAAACAGAATATTAATAAAGGAACTCACATCTTTATTAATGTGGTATTAGTAATGAAAGGATAATTATAATGATGAATCATTAAAGGTTTTTCCAGGAAACCTAGCTCGGTTTGAACTAGGGGCATTGGAGTGTTGCAAGACGCTAACCAATGTCATTTTACTATTAATGAATATACGAGTGGGAGCTGTTAAATGTTACGTATAAACATTAATAGGTAAATGTCTAGGATCGAACATGAGACCTCGGGATTGCACACTTTACAAACAAGAATAATGTAAATAAATTTATATATTTATTAAATGTATGAAATATATATATTTATGTCACTTAATGGACTAAACGGTCGTTAGTTGTTAACCGTATGGACTAACTATCGTTAAATAAGAAAAACAAGGACTAGAGTGTAATTTGGGTGACAAGGAAGTTCTAGAACTCCCTTTGGGAGCCTAGGCCGGTCGAACAAGGGGTGGGGAGGCCCAACCCTTGCTTGCTTGGTCACCAAGAAATCACCTAGTATAAATACAAGGCCTTGGGGTTAGACTTAACAATCTTTTGTGCACACACTCTAACCCTAAAACTTGTTTTCCTCCTTTGTTTTTTGTGGCCGATCGTACCTTTCCCCTCCAAGGGTTTGTGGGTCGATTTTTCCATTACAAAACCATAAGTGATTTGTTTACTTGCAACAACCTTTATTCGTTGGAGTTTGTGTGTACAAGAACGAGGTAATTACTTACTTTAGTAATTATCAAGAGATCGATAAACAAAACGGTAAGGGGTTTATCATTGATCTATATTGTCCAAGAATCAAGGTTTATTGAAGTGCATCGGGTATGTTTACTATTTATGTTTTGGTTAATATTTATATGTTATACTTGATCCTAGCTTCCGCAATACGTGTATTTGATTGTGCAACTCTGACAGAAACTTCATTCATCATCTGAGAATGACGATCAAGGCTTCCTAAATGAGGTGCGAGCATTAACAAACATAAGGCACAGAAACATAGTTAAACTATATGGATATTGTTTCCATGCTCGTCACTCATTTTTGATTTACGAATATCTTGAGAAGGGAAGTCTAAAATGGTTTTTAAGTAGCGATATCACAGCAAAGGAATTGGATTGGCTGAAAAGGGTAAGAATTGTTAGGGCTGTAGCGAATGGTTTGGCTTATATGCACCATGATTGCACACCACCTATAATTCATAGAGACATTTCTGCAGCTAATATCCTTCTCGATTCTGATTATGAGGCACATATCTCGGATTTTGGAACAGCAAAGCTTCTAAAGTTTGATTCATCCAATTGGTCTGCGGTTGTAGGAACCTTTGGGTATGTTGCACCAGGTAACTACCGATATTTTAATGTTATATATACATACTTATTCTCAAGTATTAGATTGATCTATGTTACATTTAATCATGATCTGATATAACATTTTTATTTTATTTTATTTTATTTTTTATTTTGCTTTGTTTTGTTTTGTTTTGTTTTGTATTCTCATGTTTCCTTCCATGTAGAACTTGCTTATACGATGGTGGCGACAGAGAAATGCGATGTGTTTAGTTTTGGAGTTGTTGCACTAGAAGTGATTATGGGAAAGCATCCTGGAGAACTTATATCATGTCTACCAACATTGTCTACTGATGATCTATTGCTAGCCAATGTTGGAGATAGTCGGATTCCGAGACCAACATCTCTAGTGGAGAAACTAGCTCATACAATTTTGAATGTCTCACGGGCATGTTTGAACTACAACCCACAGGAAAGGCCAACAATGCGCCAAGTCACAGATTTATTGTCAGTGGATGATCGACTTTGCATGAAGATGCATGTATCGGTAACTTGATGCATAAGTCATAAAGTTAAAGAAACTTTTTATGTTTTTTTGTTGTCCTGAATTATGTTGTAGATTGTGATTAAATAAGAACATAATTTATATCAATGAAGATTTCTACCTTTCTAGACTAATATAGTTACGTGTATTATGGATCTTTTTGGTAATTTCTTTAAATTATTCCAGTTTTACAAATAAAAATGTTCCAATAGGAAATTCGTATATCAAGAAATATAGTAAACAGTGAGTGCACACAAAAGATATTCAAAGACATCAAATCACCCAACAATGAAAGTCTGTTAATTTGTCAAAAAAGATAGCATAGACCGGATCCTGAGAAGAAAGTTAGTAAAGGAAATTTGTCAAAAAAGAAGACCATGGAAGTCTGTTAATTTGTCAAAAAAGATGACCTAATTAGGGATGGAGTAACTAATGTACTATTGTTTTCAGATAGGGAAAAAGGTGAATAAAGTAGCAAGAAGGCTTGTATGAACATCGACAGCAGAAGGGAAATGGGAGGGAAACTGGAATGCTGACTATAACTTCACACTTCGAGACATACAGTTGGAGGATTTAGTTGAAGTTGGCGATCCAAAAAATGCACTAGTCTTGGTGTATCTTACTATTCACAGGGTATCTAATTTCTCCTTGTTGTGCTTAGTGAAAACGATAGAGGTGGCAATATGGGCAGGTCGATTGGGTTTAGTAATGGGTCAAAAGGGTTAACTTGCCTTCTTGGTACAGGTCCAATTGGTTTGCCAGAAACACCTTTGGTCCAAAATTTCATTAAATCTTATTAGAAATAATCAGTGTGACACATATGATAACAAAATACATATTCTTGTCAACCAATGTTATTGAATAAATTGTACACTATGTGAAAGCTTCAACCCTTGTTGACCCGTTCCCTTTAGCTAACTTTTTTTATTGAATAAATTGTACACTATGTGAAACCTTCAAAATACATATCCCACATTGACTCATACATACCTAAATGGGTAAGAATTTCCACAAAGATTACATATAAATAGGATAAAAATAAGCAGTTAACAAAGAAACTAAAAACATGGCATAAACTTGCTGATTATTTTCTCCACTACTAGAATAAAAGAAATGGTAGTAGTTCGCGCGGTTCTGTGTTCTGGAGACCCGGAACGTATCACACACTAATAAAAAACTGAAAAATAAAAATCCAACCTACGAATTGATCTAGAAAAGCTTGTTACACATTCACTATGATCGAGCATTCAAGCGCACACACAAACAAATAAATATCTGAATACTTTTCAAACAAACATACAAGAAGATTGATCTGATACATATACTAAATCGCAGAGGCACATGATTGTGCTTCTTGAAGATTGGTCCGAGACCCGCCCCTGTTGTTAACCGTGGAGGGCTTTTTGAAGATTGGTTGCTTAAACGAGCAGAACTTCATGCGAAAATGCATGATATTGACAATGAAGTTCAGGCGCCACATGCCAAACATACGCTTCAGGATCGTGTTAGGATATTGCAGGGTATATGTAATGGTTTTATGTTGTTACCTGCAGAGGTCAACAGTTTGAGATCGCGAGTTCACAAACTTGAAACCATTATTCAGGTTTGTTTACAAACTTAACTATATGTCTCTTGTTTTGATGAGGTGTTTGGATTAGCTTATTTGGTAATCCTAACACGCGGTAATTCGTAATTCAAATCTTAACTATATGTTTCCTGTTTTGATGCACTTGATCTTTTGTGTTACCCAGTATATTACGAGAAAAATGAAGGTTGGACATAGGCAGGACAAATTGCACAACATTGATGAGAAAGAGCACAAAGAACTGGAAAAGGTAATTCTCGTTTAATTTTTGCTTACATTAATATTACAAGATGTTGATATAGTTAGCTGAATACCTTACATTTTATTTAATATATTTACAGGATAAATTAGACAATCATGATAAGGATACTGATCTTGGTGATGAGTATTGCATAGATTTTAATCATAATTTCCTAGATTTGTTTGAGAACGAGTGCCTCAAAGATGAGAAGTTAAATATTTATGATGTTGAAGAGGTTTTTACAAATTTAACAATAATACATGTAAATTGTCTCACTACTACAAAAAAGGGCATAGAGTCCGGTTAAAAAGGTGCAAAGAGCCCGGTTTTGCATGAGGGCACAAAGGGGGAGGGACTCTATGTGAAAAACAAATAGAACCTGGTTTCAAAAACGGGCTTTATTACTTGTTATAGAGCCCGGTTTTCTATCAAAAAACATGGCTCTATATGAATAAAAAATATAAAAATCCAGCCATGAAATCCATTCAGATAAGAAAAGAGAAAAGATTCACTGATATTACAATAATACATGTAAATTATCTTTTAAAGTTAATTATGAAATTTGTTTGTATTTGTATTCTGTGTCATGCAAATAGAATGATTGTGTTTTTGTGGCTACCCAAGAGCGTGTGGCTGAAAAGCAAGAGGCTGAGATTCGACGTTTATCTGCAAAAAGGGAAGAGAGGCTAAGAGTCCTAAAGGAAGAGGAAAAAAGTGTGCAAAACAGAAACCAGATGTTGAAAGCGCCTCATATTCTGCGTGCTTTGGAAAGTTGTGGATCAAAGAAGAGGCAATATGAACTAGTTCTCAGGTCGGAGTTTAAGGAAGCAAATGTTGATGTAAAAGTACCCACCCTTGATCAACTCAAAAGAACAAACTCCCATTTAACTCCTTTTATGCTCCAGATGTGTAGAGATCTCAAACCTTGGGAAGAGGTATGGATATCCTTCATGTATAATGGGCCTTAAACTTGTTCATCGTTGAGTCTTATCTTTGATCCATCAGCATATGTGTACAGAACTCAGTGAGTTGTAGGTGAAACAACAAGTTACTTTTGAAATTTTAGATGATTGTATGTGGCATAAATCTTTGTCTATTTGTGACTTTTAGGCTTAGATGTCAAACTATTCCTAGATGAGCTTGTGAACATCTAGACCAGTCCATTACATAAAACTAAGTAACTCACATATACATAAACCATGCCTCGATTAGCCATGATATGGGTATAATTTGACTGTGAGGCTTTGAGTTAGGCATGATTATATTTTGCTTAATTTGATTACTTGTTCATGGTGTAATCCATACATATGGTCTATCACATGATACCACTTATGGTCTATCACTTACATACTCTAATATTTTGTATAACGTGTAGGATTTAAAACGGCCATCAACAAGGATTGATAAAGTTTTTGTTCATCGTGAGTTGGAGGCGTTTATTACAAATACTTGCCAGTCTCGTTGCAAATTTCCTTGGTGCAATGATATAGTTGTAGATCATCATTTCTGGGATTATTTTGTTGGTATGGATGAGACTCGTGAAGGCCGGTTCCGCGACGGGGTAATTAAAGTTAAGTTCCTATATTAAATAATGTAAATAATTTTATATTTTTTTGTTTGTTGATGGAATTAACGACCTTTATGTAATTATTGTTTTTTTCTTAAATGACGACAGCACATTGAGCTTTTGGTGAAGTATTTGTGGCACTTTAGACCATCTTTTGCAGATTGGTCCATAGTTAGTAGTTACTTCTTGACACTTCTACTTCAAGATTCATTGCCAATATTTTATGCTAATAACGAAGTTTACAAATTGGCATGGGCTGATGTTGACCAGGTATTTATTTCCAACACATCTTATATATATATTTTATTATTTTATTATTTTTTTAATTTATTTTATTTTATTATTATTTATTTTTGTGTATTCCTTGTAGGTTTTTATTCCGATAAATGAACCTAAGAAACATTGGTCTGTTGCCCAGTTTCACATACATTCCGGAAATGTTATATTTTATGACAGTCTTTATCGTTGTGAAGAGGAAGGTCGTGATTGGTATCTTAATATGAGGAACTGTTTAGCGGTCAATCTTCCCTTGATTCTACATGAGGCAGGTGTGTTTGACAAGAAACGAATCAACCCGGAAAATTACAAGATAAGGTTTCGTCTTGCAGAGAACGTTCCAAAGCAGGGTGGGGTATTTGGTGATTGCGGAGTCTTTGCCTGCATGTTTCTATATAGGTTAGTAATCGACCTTCCTACTTGTTGCTATTACTAGTCTTGGCAGGAAATTTCATTAGCATCTTTCTTTCTGCTGCTACCCTTGTTCAATTTGGTTATACAGGTTGGCTCATGGAATTCATTTGCATGTCGATAATCCAACTCAGGTAGCACTTGCATATCGAGAGGGCTTGATCCGTTATTATTTCGAGAACAAGATACACTGTCCTTGAATCCAATGGTTGTGACATGTTATTGTAGCCACATATAACGAGTAACATCAGTGTCCTATCTTTGTAATTTTGAACATATTCTCTTGCGTTTTTTCCGGGAGAACATGTATGTGCTAACTTTGTACTTATGTTGCACGTTAATTGTGACTATCTATCTAGCTTATCAAAATTATAAAAACCTTGCATTACGAATGTTGTTATCAAAGTCTGCAAACCTTGTCCAAGATATGTTCCATAACATTTTTTTTTTCGCACTTTGACCTTATCAGGTCTACATAGATAGATGTCTTATAGTTAAACTACATATATAGAGGTCTTATAGTTAAACTACATATATAGAGGTTTGTTTTCTAAAACAAACAATTTGTCTTCAAGAGTTAACTTCAATTACGGGTCAGACAAGTTAACATGATCGTAGCTTTTTAACATTGATGGTTGTGATCCTTGCAAGCTTCCGGTTGGGTTTTCAAATAATCTTTGGAGGTTGATCGGGGCTCTTATTTTCTTTTTCATTGCCTATAAGTTAACAAATAAGCATAACTACCTTATATGACCCACTACTTTTATACTCTAGGAAATGAAATCATGCATGCATGGGACCATACTAAACTAAAAACATGGTATAAACTTGCTGATTAATTTCTCCAATACTAGTAATGGTCATATGACCACTTCAGGAATAAAAGAAATGGTAGTAGTTGGTGCGGTTCTCTCTTTTGGAGACCCGGAACGTATCAAACACTAATACAAAACTGAAAAATAAAATCCAACCTGTGAAGTGATCTAGAAAAGCTTGTTACACATTCACCATGATCAAGCATTCAAACGCACACACAAACAAATAAATATCTGAATACTTTTCAAACAAACATACAAGAAGATTGATCTGATACATATATTAAATCCCAGGGGCACATGATTGGGCTTAAACGAACACTATCTAAACCGCTGAATTCGTTTTGTCTTTGTTAAAGAAGGCAATGTTTTATAACCCGGGTTGAACCGGGAACATGGCTGTTGTTTGCTTTTTTATTAACCGGCGGTTCTTTTGTTGACCCCGGTCGACCCATTTTGCTAAATCCAGTTGGGTCATACCTTTCATTTTTTAAAGTTTTGGACCTGTAGTTTTGTTGGAAAGTATGTGTTTGCTATGGAATTTCTAATGTTTAAGAGCTGTTTGGAGCTTTTTAGGGGTGTTTGGAGCTGATTAAGGGTTGTTTGGTTACATTTAAAAGCTTTTTGTAGCTGTAGGAATTGAATTTCCATGTTTAGAAGCTCTCATTTTTTGCTTAAAACCGGTTCCACACAACAGTTCAACAGGCGACTCGGCTGGGTTGATAAAAAAACCGGTGCACGGAATTCAAGAAAATTTACACAAAGATTGATACTTTTATAGACAACCCGAACCTCTTGCATTTGCTGTTGCAGTTTGTATTTACAACTATACCAAGGAAATGCCTTCCTAATACAATGCAACACTTTTTCTGTACATCTCATTCAGCAATTTTCCTGCAAACCCGACGGTTGGGATGACAATGGTCAAAGTAAAGAAAAAAAAACTTCAAAAAAGTCAACGTGACTGTGACAATAACTTCAAAAAGTCTCCATAATGATCATACTACCACTCGAAAACCCACTCTCCACATAAAGTGGAGATTCATAGCTTGGATAGGTGGAATGTGATGGACCTGGGTCTTGGCCAGGGCGGTGGGCCGAGTTTGTACTTGCCTGTTGATCAAAGTCCATAGAAGTTAAATCCTCTTGGCTACATGTCCTTGAGCCCAAGTCTTGTGTTTCTTCACACTCATTGCATACCAATTTCAAGGCCTGAACCACCTCACCCATAAAGGGTCGGTGTGATACTTCAGGCTGCACACACATTGATGCTATTGCTGCTACTTTAGCAATACTGTCAAATGGAACTTCAGGGGAGAGTGATGGATCAAAAGTAAGTGTAGACCTTCTGGTGCTAGGAGCAGGGGACGGGCCCACGTGACAAGGTTTTCTTGGCCCGATGGCATTGACATGTCAACGGGGTTTCTTCCTGTTAGGAGCTCAAGGAGTTCCACTCCGTAGCTATATATGTCACTCTTTACAAGAATATGGCCTGTGATTGCATACTCGGGAGCCACATACCTGAATTCAAATGAAAAGAAGTTTAAGAAAATTTGGACGCGGCAGGTTCCCTAACGGGCCAAGGCATATAATCTGACTCATTTACAGAGAAAGAAAAGCGTACCTGAAAGTGCCCATGACGCGTTCGAAATATGTTGGTTTTCTTCATCTAAAGCGGAACGAGCCAGACCAAAATCAAAAAGTTTAGGAGTAAAGTCATGTTCCAGCAGAATGTTGCTAGACTTGAAGTCTCTATGTATGACTTTTGGGCTTGATCTTCATGCAAGTAAGCTAACCCCCGAGCCGCACCCAAAGCTATCTTCAAGCGGGCCCCCCAATCCAGTGGTGCGACTTCCTTATCAATCCCTAATCAACCAAAATTTCAATCCAATTATAAACCATCTTCACTAAAAAAAATTAAAGTCAAATATTTGACTTTTGAAAGTCAAACATTTCAATCCCTAACCATCCAAATTGTCACATGAAATAAAACCATCTTCATAAACAAAAAAGTAAAGCACAAAAAAGCCAACATTTGACTTTGGAAAGTCGAGCATTTCATACCGTGAAGGTGATATACAACACTTCCATTTGGGATTAGCTCATAAACCAAACACCGATTTCTTTCTTCTGTACAAATGCCAAGCAGCCGAACCAAATTTCTAAGGTGCAAGCGGCTAAGCATCTCAACTTCAGCCAGGAATTCCCGACCCCCTTGTTTATCCTCACATTTAAGTACCTTGACAGCAACTTTAGTCCCATCTTCAAGGGTCCCGCTATAAACCCGCCCAAACCCACCCTCACCTAAAACACCCAACTCAATAAAATTATCAGTTGCTTTTTCCATATCACTTGAACTAAACGTCTTTGCAGATCCTTTATAAGCTATATTAGACCGGAATGATAATGAAGCTGACTCGGGCCCACTTCCTATCGTTGATCCACCAATTCCTGATGATTTTGTGACGGATAGTAAAGTAGCTGGTGGGGTGTGTCCTGATTGGGCCCCTTCCCTACGTTTAACCAATAGAACCCAAACAGCAACAGAGACTAGAAACACAGCTACAACTGCTGATAAAACCAGGGTTTTAAACCCGGTTGACCCGGCCGGTTGAACCGTGAACCGGTCGGATGACCAGAAGGCAATTTTGAACGAAAAACCCGGTTGAACCCCCTGTTAAACCGTTTGAACCGTAACCCGTTGGCTCGGCCAGGTCAATTAGAAAAACTAGTTTTTAAAACATTGGATAAAACTATTATGGAAATTATGCTAGACATTTCCTTACTGATATCCACACCAAGGGGCTTTATGTCCCTACCGTTGTTTCCGTGACCATATGGTCCACCATTACCGTTGCGTGATGATGGCATAGGTGGCAATGGAGGAAGACCTGTTAACACCAAAATGATTATGATTAGAGTTAATTACAATAGTCCTTGTGGTTTGTCAGGTATAAGAGATTTCGCCCCTAAACTTTTTTTTCACGGATCCTCTCCTTGTGGTTCTGACCAAACCCGTAACGGGTTTGATCCTTTGACCAATATTTCCATTTGTTTGACTGTGAAACCCATGCTCATACAAGTAAATGACAAAATTGCGCTATTTTTATTTACAAAGCAAATCATAAAACCCTCTTTGAAAGTTATGGTGGTGGTTTTAGAGATGGTGGTTAAATTGTTTTATTTTTAAATCTTTTACGGGGTATTAATAAATGCATCTCTCTTTTGCTGATACCAAAAATTTTGATAGCAATTTACTGATGGACATTTTATTAGATGAAGAAGATTATGATGTTTGAAAAGTCAAACTAAAAAAATAATTCATATGCGGCAATAAACTGTTATAAATATTTAAGAGGCAATTACATATATACCCACTAAAACTTGCATATTTGCATATATACCCAAAACATGCTTAAACATCATTGTACATTGTGCATTAAAAACTTGTGTTTTGGGGAAATATGCAAATATTCATGTTTTAGTGGGTATATATGCAATTCCCCCAATATTTAAATACGATTATAGGCATTTTAAATGTTGAAGTTAGTTGTAGTGAACTAGTGATTATGATATACTAGTATAAAAAGTAGGTGGTGTTAGGATAGTGTTGATTGTAAATGTGAAATTATAATGATATAAAATATAAATAATGTGTTTTGCTTTCTGTTATAATGTGGTATGTGATTTGTTGAAGAATAAAAGGGAGGGAGTTGGTGTTTGTTGATGAAGATGGGGTAATTTTGTCATTCATCTCATTTAACATGCCTTTAACGGTCAAACAAATGGAAATATTGGTCAAGGGATCAAACCTGTCACGGGTCAAAATCACAGGGAAAAGATCCAAGGAAAAAAGGTTTAGTGACTAAATTTATGATACGCGACAAACCACATGGACCATTTAAGTAAGTATAACTTTTATTATTATAAGCAAAAAAAAAAAAAAAATTATGTTTGTGGACGTATGGTCCGGACTGGATCCTACATGGGTCAGGCCCGGCAGACAGCGGCCCACTCTACGCCTTAACCCTAATTCCATGCCTTATAAATATAGGGCTGGGGTTCCATTCACAACAGAATATAACAGGTTACTCTAAACCTAATTCTCATATATGCTACTACGCATCGACACTAACTTGACCGTCGGAGGTGGATCCCGGGGCTACGGCCTCGGGTCCACTCCTAACGGGTTCTCTTTGTTGACAGGTCTACTTAGGGCTCGAGAAGACGACTAACGGCCCAAGGAGAGTCGTTGAATCAGCCCGCGCCAGATTATGCATCAACAAGTGGCGCCATCCGTGGGACACGCTACGATAAGTTTTGTGTTCTCGCACCACCGGAAAGCAACCGTCATGGTCACAAACCGGTAACTCTAAAACTGCATATTTATTGCTAATACATGGTACAAAGCCAAAAGTTCCTACGTACTGTTTCTTTTCTTTGGTCCAATCAAGCGACAGATTCGAATTCATTAAGGTGAATTGGATTTGCCTTGACTTTTTAAACATTAAAGTAAATCTTTATAATCGAACAGTACGTACAAGTGAATTAAATTACAACAAGTAAATCTGGCAATATCTTTTAAATATTAAAAAGATTTTACATAAATCTTGTATCTTGATAAACACGATTTTATCTATCGCTATAAGCGAACTAAGTCCGCACGATCGGACCTATTTTATCTTTTTAAAGATTAAGGAGATTTTATGTAAATCTTTTAAACTTGGTAAACACGATTTTACCTAAGTCGCATTAAGTCCGCATGATCGGACCTATTTTATTTTTTAGCCGCGAAACAGCGCAGTCACGATAAATCTACCCGCGTTAGGCCATGCGTTCGGAAATCTTCGCAGATTGGCGCCATGAGCGCACTGTCATGTACAGGCACCACGATGCTAGTCAATCGCCATGAGCGCACTGTCACTGTCACGTACAGGCATTGGACGAAAGCCGTGGTCAACTGCGATCATCCACAAACGTTAGAGTCTCTGCGGACACGATAAATCTATCTGCGTCTGTGCGTGCAATAGAAACTATTAGTCGCGGTCATGGTACATCCATCCGCGCCATTATTTAAAAAAAAATCAATCGCTTTGAGCGCACTGCGTTCGCATATTAGCTATGCGCTACTCTTTTTATGTAGTTTATAAAACCTCACGATAGGTGTAATTCGCACTACTATTTCTTTTATATATGCTATGTGCTATACTTTTGTTATGCGCTAATCTTTTACTTTATTAAGTTTTATATGTTGCGATTCGCAGCATATACTTTTAATATTTGCATTAAGTGTTTTCAGGATAACTAAGTTTAATACTCCTACAAGAGTAGCACCATCAAACTTGGGGGGCTACCAGGGTATATAATACCACTGTTTCCGTACAAGTCACGCAGGTATATTTGAAAGCAGATCGTACGTAAGAGGTATTGCAAGCCCGGTACAAAGACGAATTTAAATATTCGCACCATCTTGCCGCAGGGGAGACGTCCTCTGTCGGTTGTAAAGACGAATGTAATGTTCGCACACAGCGCGCACAACGCGCATCTCTGTCGCGCATAGCGAGCACCTCTGTCGCACACAGCGCACAACCTTGTAGCGCACAGTGCGTATCTTTGTCGCGTACAGCGCGCACTTCTGCCACAGAAGCACGTCTTCTGTCGCACCATGTTGCATCGCTACTGGTAAAAAAGGTACGCCCTTACCCAGGATACAGCATGTGGAATCCACCTTCACCATTGTGAGACAATCACAATCGCAATCCCAGTGCGCATTGTCGCATTTGGGCTGCGCAGTATGATTCGTCCCATGTGCACACAAGTTACGCGCACATGGACTTGACCGTCATGGTTGATTGGGCCTACGCGGCTATGAACAGAACTTAAGTTTAGCATAACATTGCCACGCGCTATGTCATACTAAACTTGGGGGGCTTGTGGACGTATGGTCCGGACTGGATCCTACATGGGCCAGGCCCGGCAGACAGCGGCCCACTCTACGCCTTAACCCTAATTCCATGCCTTATAAATATAGGGCTGGGGTTCCATTCACAACAGAATATAACAGGTTACTCTAAACCTAATTCTCATATATGCTACTACGCATCGACACTAACTTGACCGTCGGAGGTGGATCCCGGGGCTACGGCCTCGGGTCCACTCCTAACGGGTTCTCTTTGTTGACAGGTCTACTTAGGGCTCGAGAAGACGACTAACGGCCCAAGGAGAGTCGTTGAATCAGCCCGCGCCAGATTATGCATCAACAATGTTTGACTTTCGAGGTCAAACATATTGATCCTAAAAGTAGGGGTGTCAGTAGGGTCGGGCCCGAACCCGATAAGGCTTATCGGGTCGGATTAAATAGGGTTAAAAATTTTGTTGGGTGGTTTTGACCCGAACCCGATAACCCGATAGTGTTATCGGGTCGGGTTCAGGTTAGATAATTAATGTTATCGGGTTATCGGGTCAACCCGATAAGACCTGAAAAGATGCTAGTCATCATTGCTGTCATATAGCCTAAGAAATGGTGACTACTGTGTAAACTTTTTTTGTAAAACTGTGTAAAAGATGCTACTCATTTTTAATTACTGTACATTTTAGTCTATACAGTGTCAAACTTTTTGGTGACTAAATCTTTTTTTCATGCAAGTTGTATGCAAAAAGATGCTAGTCATTGATGCTAACTGTTGTAAAACTTTTATTTGTAAGACTCATAATTGATTATTAGTGCTAACTGTTGTAACTTTGGCTTATGCTAGTTTTAGTCTATTTGATTCAAATGTACTTGTAGTTGACTGCTAACTCTTGTAAAACTCATATTTGACTCGTAAGAAATGAAGAGCTATTAAAAAAAATGAAGATCTTATCGTAAAACTTTTAAGGTTCATAATGAATTTGTACATGATAAAATTGAAGTGCTTAGCAGGTTTTAGTAATTTGCTATGGTTAATATTAGATAGGAGGGCCGAGATGAAAAAGATTTTTTTTTAACACATAAAATCGCAAATAATTACACTAACGGACTTCGGCCTAGGGGGCCGGGACCCTTTTCGGTCCTCATGTAGCTCCGCCTATGGTTAATAACAAACTGGTCCAAACAATCAGAAGATGGAATTATTACTTTGTACCCAGTAACCCAAACCACCCGACCCGAATATCACCCGAACTCGATTCCTTACGGATCGGGTTGCGGGTGAGTTTTAAAAAATCAAAACCCGGCTCAACCCGACCCGACAAGAGCCAATAACACTCCTACCTAGAAGTATATGGTAGATGTGACTGTTTTACTTATTCATGGGTCGAGCTGGTTGAGGTTACTTAAAAAGCGTGTTTAAACCCAAACCCAACAGTGAATAATTGGGCCCTTTTCAACCTTATCCCGTTACAATGTTAGTTTCTACCCGTTACTTATTAATGAGTCGACTACTCGACTTGCGTTGTATTTTATACATTTTGTCAAAAATCAGAAAATAGAAATGGGTCAAATGGACAATGAAGTGTGTTAGAGTCAACCCGGGCTGTTTCGTCCAGCATTGAAAAAAGGCTCGTTTTGAATTATTGCCCAAACCCTCCTGGCTCGGCCATTAACTCGATCTCTTAATATAGAGGCACTGGGATACTTCACGAACAAAACTTCATAATCGCCAAAAAGAGAGTTCTTAATAGGCACTTGTTTCAGCCATAATCTTTGAGTAGTTACATACGCAGTTAAGTTTTCAATTTTTTCATCAAGCGGGTACCAAGTTAATAACAACCGTTTTTTTCTGAATTTTGGTTGTCTTCGTTTGCTCCCATGATTCGAACTAGACTTGATTTCATGAAAAGTCCGGCAGCAATTTCAATGGCCAACTTGCATTGGCAAAACACACTTGCATGGTGTACCAGGTGGGGTGTTCGTTAACGACTCCACACACATTATGTAAAAGTCAATTTGTATGGATTTTCTAAGAGTTGGTGATCCAATAAAGTGCACGAATCTTGGTGTCTCTAACTATTCATAGGGTATCTAATTTCTCGTTGTTGTGCTTAGTGAAAAAGATAGAGGTGGCAACATGGTATGGGTCTAATTGGTTTGCAAGAAACACCTTTGGTGCAAAATTTCATTAAATCTTATTAGAAATAATCAGTGTGACACGTATGATAACAAAATACATATTCTTATCAACCAATTTTATTGAATAAATTGTACACTAGCTATGTGAAACCTTCAACCCCTTTTGACCCATTTTCTTTAGCTAACTTTTTTTATTTTGGTCGTTTGACTCATCAGAGATGAAACATAGACTCATTCGTATCAAATGGGTCAGAATTTCCACGGATATAAAGCTATATGGGAATGTATTTTAAAAATAAACTATAGACGGCAAAGAAGACCCTTGTTTTGTATTAGTGAAACTTGTGATTGTGACCACTTGTTTGTATTAGTGAAACTTGTTTTGTTAGATTATTTCTTCTCCGGTCTATGCCATCTTTTTTGGCAAATTAACAAATTAAAAAAATGCCAAACAATCAATTTCGATGTTATATCACAGGTATATTTTGTGAAAATAGTAGCTGTTCGCATTTTTTTTATAAAAGTGTGCGGTAAGTTAGTTGCAATGAAATTTTAGTGTGTAAGAAAAGATGTTAAATGTGAAAAAGTTTAAAACAAATGGTTTTAAGAACACATGCAGTTACATGTTATCGTTCTAGGCCTATTTTTCTACTTTCGCACCAGGATCTGTACAAAGCACATAGTTTCACACATTCTGGATCAATTTCACACATTCGAATCCGAGCCGGCCCCGGTTTTCATCCGGCCGTTACTCCAGCGAATTATAATCGTGTGGAGGCGGTACGGTTTCCGGGCGAACACCGTTAAAAATCCCCACTGCGCCAGCGTGGACCCGGTTAAGACAACATAGTCTGTGTATGTGGTGGATGAGAGCCTACCGTGGGGTGGGTGCGACTCTAATCCAAAAAATGAAAGTCACCGTTTAAAAAAAAAAAAAAAACTGATTAACGCTTTTGCTGGAACTAAATGGAAAACGACAAATAGAATACTTGTTTACAAAGCAATTAAAGTTGTACTACACAGTTAAAGTATTCTACAAAATAGAATACTATCTTTTTACCTGACGTCATAAAATTGTCAATTTGAATACGTGCGTGTCATAATATGAAATTTCAATTGGTGATGTCATAAATAAATATATATATAGGAAACATGAAAAGTTGTTATAACGATTTTAGTTTTGAATAAATTGAATATTCTCTCCTGCCCTTATGCTTTTTAACTTCTTAATTATTCACAATCTTTCATTTTTCAAACTTAATACCTGGCCTTGAGATGGTCAGAGATATCTACCATTTTCTCTTTTACTGAATATGTTGAATCAAGCTTGAAATTTGTATGTCTTTTTCTTTCATTTTCTTTTGCAGATAATGATATTTGGTTGTCCAGTACCAACCCATGTTGCGTTTTCTTTGTATACGTTATTTGTAGCTAGGTTGTTGTAACAAGTGCATGATTAAAAGAACACATATTACATGTCAGGGCTTTTGTATTGTGTTCATTTACATTTCCTTCTTTTCTATTCCATCATGAAACAAGGTATCATGCTACTGGAATTATCTATGTAGATGGAGCATACAGATAAAGATCCTATGGTAAGCCGTTTGTATTTGTGTCATATAGTGTATTTGATTACCGTATGTATTTGAATGGGTTGGCATGCTCCATATTTCTGCACTTCTTTTAGACTTTTTTGGCACAACGTATCATTAATGCTTTTTGAAATTTACTTTAGAAAACATTTAAAGTTTTATGCTCCTCCAATTAGAAGAAAGCACTAATATACCATATTGTCAATAAAGTTTCGGTTAAGTGGGTAGGTATGGGGAGGTGGTCGTTGATTAGCAATTAAAAAAAGAAAAGAAAATGCCTGTATTCTTCACTGGTAAGTTTGGTGAGGTCGTCATTGATAAGAGAGAACAAGTAAAATCATGTCAGCGTAAATTTCTTGGGTGTTAACTGTTAAGTAAAGTGTATTCTTTAAAGAAAGATTGACCATTGACCCTTTGAAACTTGATTAGCAAAGGGGGACCAGAGAAAGAAACAGAGGATTTGTGTGATGTTGTGTGACCAATGGTCTTTTGGCTGTTAAACAATATTGTTGTGTGATGGTTTGGCCAAATAAACTTAATTCGCAAAACTATCAACATAATTCGACACAACCTAGAATGCTACTTTAATTAACCGTTTATATGCATGTTAGTCTTTTAATTATTATTTTTCACAAACCGAAGTGTTTGGAGTTGTTTGTGCATGCTTTCTTATATTTTTTATTGGCGTATTTTTTACCCGAGTGTTGAAGTAAAAGTTCGTTGCTTACTAAAACCAAATGAAGGTTCCTTCGGACAATATGGAGCGTTGTCCTTCAATCACCTACACAAGGAAGAAGCACGAGTTAGCCTCGCCTTGTTTATCCTAAGACAAAGCTCCCGCGTGAGAATAAGTATATTGCTGAAAGGCAAAATAATAATTGGTATAATAAATGCTTTGTGGAACGTTAGTTGTGATATAAATGAGATGGGGGTATTTATACTAACCCAACCTCGGTACCTGGTATGTCTGGGGAAAGAAAACCACCGAGCTAGACCTATTCTATACACTAGGTATCAGCTCATGCACGACACAATCCCGTAAAATCCGGAAAGGGCGGCGCAGTCCAGCTCTTGCTATAACCCATCGGATAAAAGATGGTGCCTGGATAATGGAAGTATTCATTCCTACTCTTGTTGGTGGTGCCTTTCGCTGTATCTTTCCGTATTGTTTTATGTCTGCTGTTTGGGCAAAGCCATTCGGTAGTTCTCACTATTTGTTGTTCGGCATGGGCCATTCGGTACAGAGTTCTTTCTATTTGTTGTTCAGCATGGGCCATTCGGCCACACACGCCAACACCTAGTATTATATAAATATTCTTGCATTTAACCGTAATTATCTACTTTTAATGCCCGTGTTGAACATGGGTTTTGCCCTTATCTCTAGCTCTACTACTCGTTGCTCTCTCATTTGTTCCAAACTTTACTTCTGCTTCTTTTGAGGAAGCAAATGCTCTTCAAAAATGGAAAGCAAGCCTTATTATCCCAAACAACTCCCGAATTTTATCATCCTGGACACCCCTTCCATCGAATACTAGTGCACCCGCTTCGTGCCCTTCTTGGTATGGAATTGCTTGCAACGCTTGTGGGAACATTAACATGTTGAACCTCTCGACGTCTGAGTTAAAAGGTACGCTTCACCAGTTCCCGTTCTCTATTCTAGGCAATCTTACACGTTTTGAGCTTAGTGTAAACAACTTCTTTGGTCCCATTCCACCAGAAATCGGACTCCTGTCCAAACTTGTCTATCTTGATTTTTCAACCAATCGGTTTTCTGGTGTAATTCCACCTACCATTGGGAATTTGAACTCTCTCACTCTATTATGTTTGGGCACAAATCAACTCTCTGGACCCATTCCAATTGAATTAGGGAATATAAAGTCTCTAACGCATTTACAATTGGACACTAATCAACTCAATGGTTCAATCCCTTCATCGTTGGGTAATTTGGAGTCTTTGAATATCCTTTATCTGTACACAAATCAACTCTCTGGACCAATTCCAATTGAATTAGGGAATATGAAGTCTCTAACTGATTTACAATTGACCATTAATCAACTAAATGGTTCAATTCCTTCATCGTTGGGTGATTTGAAGTCTTTGAATCGCCTTTATTTGTGGGGAAATCAACTCTCTGGACCCATTCCAATTGAATTAGGGAATTTGATGTCTCTAACTAACTTAGATTTGGGCCAAAATCAACTCAGTGGTTCAATTCCTTCATCGTTGGGTGACTTGTCGTCTTTGAATACTCTTTATCTTGTCACAAATCAACTCTCCGGACCCATTCCAATTGAATTAGGGAATTTGAAGTCTCTCACTGATTTAGAATTGGGCGAAAATCAACTCAATGGTTCAATCCCTTCATCGTTGGGTGATTTGAAATCTTTGAATACTCTTTATCTGTACAAAAACCAACTCTCTGGACCCATTCCAATTGAATTAGGGAATTTGAAGTCTCTCACTGATTTAGAATTGAGCGAAAATCAACTCAATGGTTCAATCCCTTCATCGTTGGGTGATTTGAAGTCTTTGAGTAAGCTTTATCTGCAGGCAAATCAGTTGTCTGGCCAAATTCCAAAGGAGTTCGGGGAGATGAAAAGTTTGTTAGATTTAAACTTGAGCGATAACAACCTTTCAGGTGTTATACCTCAAGAGCTTGGATCACTGCATGGCCTCCTTACTCTTGACCTTTCCAAAAATAGGTTGAACGGGTCATTACAAAGATATATTGGTGATTGGGTACAAATCAATACCATATACCTTAGTAATAACAAGCTCAGTGGAAAGATCCCATCGGAGATTGGTAAATTACCTCAACTCAATATTCTTGATTTATCTTGGAATTCATTCGCACAAGAGATACCATCGGAGATTGGAAGTTTGAAAAGTCTGGTAATGATGAATCTTTCTCACAATAAGCTATCTGGTTCAATTCCTAATGGTTTCAGTAACTTGCCAAAAGGGATTGACATAGACCTGTCATACAATGAGCTCATAGGTCCGGTTCCCCCTTTCGCTGTCTTTCTAAATGTGTCTGGAGAAGCATTTAAAGGAAATGATGGTCTGTGTGGAAATGTTACAGGTTTGAAACTTTGTGAAAGTCAAATAATAATGAAGAAAAATAATCATTTTCATCATAAGCTCATCCTTGTAACTGTGGTCCCACTTTTTGCGGCTCTTTTACTTGGTTTACTCATGTGTGGCCTCATTGCTTATCGACGTAGAAACAGAATTTCTCCACAGATACCATCAGGCGAAGAAGGTGGAAAACTTTTCTCAATAACAAGTTTTGATGGACAGGCGACGTATGAAGAAATCATCAAGGCAACAAATGATTTTGATGATGCATTTTGTATTGGGATGGGAGGATACGGTACTGTGTATAAAGCTGAGTTACGACCCAACAATATAGTAGCTGTCAAGAAACTTCATTCATCATCTGAGAATGACGATCAAGGCTTCCTAAATGAGGTACGAGCATTGACAAACATAAGGCGCAGAAACATAGTTAAACTCTATGGATACTGCTTCCATGCTCGTCACTCATTTTTGATTTACGAATATCTTGAGAAGGGAAGTTTAAAATCTCTCTTAAGTAGCGATATCACAGCAAAGGAAATGGATTGGCTGAAAAGGGTAAGAATTGTTAGGGCTGTAGCGAATGGTTTGGCTTATATGCACCATGATTGCACCCCACCAATAATTCATAGAGACATTTCTGGAGCTAATATCCTTCTGAATTCTGATTATGAGGCACATATCTCGGATTTTGGAACAGCAAAGCTTCTAAAGCTGGATTCATCCAATTGGACTGCGGTTGTAGGCACCTATGGCTATATTGCGCCAGGTAACTGCCATATATTTTAAAGTTATCTATACGTACTTCTTCTCAAGTTTCAGATTTATCTATGTTACATATATTCTCATGTTTCCTTCCATGTAGAGCTTGCTTATACGATGGTGGCGACAGAGAAATGCGATGTGTATAGTTTTGGAGTTGTTGCACTAGAAGTGATTATGGGAAAGCATCCTGGAGAACTTATATCATATCTACCAACAATGTCGACTGATGATCTATTGCTGGCCAATGTAGGAGATAGACGGATTCCGCGACCATCACCTCTAGTAGAGAAAGTAGCTCATATAATTTTGAATGTCACATGGGCATGTTTGAACGAGAACCCACAGGAAAGGCCAACAATGCGCCAAGTCAAAGATTTATTGTCAGTGGATGATCGGCTTTGGATGAAGATGCGTGTATCGGTAACTTGATGCTAGCTTGATCGATTTCGTATGATGTCTAGTCATAAGTCATAAAGTTTAAGAAACTTTTTATGTTTTTTTGTTGTCCTGAATTATGTTGTAGATTGTTACAAAATAAGAAAATAATTTATATCAATGAAGATTGCTACCTTTCTAGACTAATATAGTTACGTGTATTATGGATCTTTTTGGTAATTTCTTTAAAGTATTCCAGTTTTACAATTAAAATTTACCAATGAGAAATTTGTATATCATTTAGAATTTATTCTTTCTCGTATCAAGAAATATAGTTGACAGTGACTGCACACAAATAGCATAGACTGGAAGAGGAAAGTTAGCTAAAGGAAATTTGCCAAAAAAGAAGACCGTGGAAGTCTGTTAATTTGTTAAAAAAGATGATCAAAGGTGAATATGGTTGCAAGAAGGCTTGTATGAACATCAAAAGCAGAAGGGAAACTGGAATGCTGACTATAACTTCACACTACGAGACATACAATTGGATGATTTAGTTGAAGTTGCCGATCCAAAAACGTACGAGTGTTGGTGTCTCTAACTATTTATACAGTATCTGATTTCTCCTTGATGTGCTTAGTGAAAACGATAGAGGTGGCAACATGGGCAGGTCGATCGGGTTTAGTAACGGGTCAAAACGGTTAAATTCTTTTTACAGGTCAAAATTTTCATTAAATCTTATTAGAAATAATCAGTGTGACATATATGATAACAAAATACATATTCCTATAAGTTATAACCAATGTTATTGAATAAATTGTACACTATGTGAAAGCTTCAACCCTTTTTGACCCGTTTCCTTTAGCTAACCTTTTTTTTTTTTTTTTTTTTTTTTTTTTACTCGTTTGACCCATCAGAGATGAAATATATCCACATTGACACATGCATACCTAAATGGGTCAGAATTTCTACAAAGATTACATATAAATAGGATAAAAATAAGCAGTTAAAAAATAAGCATAACTACCTTACGTGACCCACTACTTTTCTACTCTAGGAAATGAAATCATGCATGCATGGGACAATACTAAATTAAAAATATGGTATAAACTTTCTGATTATTTTCTCCACTACTAGTAATGGTCATATGACCACTTCTTCAGGAATAAAAGAAATGGTAGTGGTTCGCACGGTTCTGTCTTTTGGAGACCCGGAACGTATCACACACTTATACAAAACTGAAAAATAAAATCCAACCTATGAAGTGATCTAGAAAAGCTTGTTACACATTCGCCATGATCGAGCATTCAAACGCACAAACAAACAAATAAATATCTGAATACTTTTCAAACAAACATAGAAGAAGATTGATCTGATACATATACTAAATCGCAGGGGCACATGATTGTGCTTAAACAAACACTATCTAAACCTTTGAATTCGTTTTGTCTTTCTTTAAGAGGGCAATGCTATATAACCCGGGTTGAACTGGGAACATGGCCGGTTATTGTCACACCCCCAATTTACCTGACTTGCAGCGGAATGGAATACCTGGGGGTGTCTGTCATAGCACCACAGTTACAGTTACATTGAACGACCTAAAGTGTCGTTTGGAAAATACTGCATTTGATCATTGAAATAATCCAGAGTTTACAAAATGAGGTCCCCAAAATGTGTTGCATGTTTATGAAAAACAAGTCATACTAGATCAAACGTTTACATAAGTGCATGAAATAATGATGAGACGCGTCGACTCCGCGACTCCATGAAGGTCCAAATGCATGTCACATGAGCTACCTTAATAACCTGAAATACATTGCTAAAACGTCAACACGAATGTTGGTGAATTCCATAGGTTTGTAAAATGTAATAATGTACGGCCACCACAAGTAAAAGTGCAAGATAAAAATCTCATGAAAATTGTACAATAGACCTTAAGCTCATGACACCGAAGCTATGACTGATGAAACTATGCCCCTCCTGAATGTTCTGCCAAAACACTCAAATGTAAAAGACATGAAATGCATCAGCTTACGGTTGGTAAATATTACCACGGATGGAGGCGTCACCCTCGATAGATCTATCCACTCACTCTCGCTTACCGGCAAATTAACGGTTCATGATGATACAGGGGACTTATCACATGGCAAGGTAACTTAAGCAATGTACATATGTTTGAATACTTGGGCTCGTACTAAAATGATTGATGCAATGTATTCCCCCCGTGGGATTTGAAAACAATCAAAAATGTTGAATTGAAAACGGGGCTATGAAAACTCACCTCTAGCTGATGATACTGTGATGATGTGAAATGAACAACCATGAACATGTAATGAGCTGAAAAACAAGGCGCGCACACTAGCCGCAACCTAATGTGAATGATGAACGATCTACTTTAGATCACCAAATGATGTTATGAATGTCCATGCACATGTTTCCTATACCACTCTACTCTTTGAAAAACACTTGTTGTTATCAAAAGTATATATTTCAAGACTTAGGAAAAATATTGCTATTAGAAAAATAAACTAGTTGCAATATATATACTTATATATATATCGTATGTTCCAATGTTTGTGTTGAAATCCTCGGTTTGAAATCCTTGAAATAACGCCTTGTAGTAATGAAAATATACTTGTAATCACTAATACATCATTAGTTATGAAATTGGGTACTTGGTTAATATTTCTAGAAAATCTAGAATTTAGTACGTAGTGTTATTATTATTTCTAAAAGCTGCCAATTATAGAGGATTTTTGCCGATATTGAAACGTGAATATCTTTGTCGTTATAAGCCCGTTTTACTTGTTCTTTATATCCACGGTTACGTCTTAGTATGTAGTAATATATTTTGGATAGCTTGGCTCCTCCGAGTTACGTCTAAAGCCTCTTTTTGTCCGACGAAAAATGTCCATCAGCATGTATTTTTCCGGAAAAATAGTTTTCGTCAATAAACTTGCAAAAATCATAACTTCTTCGTTATAAACTCTTTTTAATCCGTTCTTTCGCCTACGGATTCGTTTTTGAAAGTATTTTCTAAAATTTTTGCCAAAGTTTCATTTGTGTTTACTGATTTTCCAGATTTTACCAAAATGGGACAGCATGTTTATAAACTTGTTAGAAATCCATTTCCAAGGTTCAAAACTAGTTTTTACTTCAACCAAATCTCTTGCAAACACCACAAATCTATACTAATCCTACCATACACCTTCTTAGGGTGCCATGGGTTCCTAATGACTAGTAATCAAGTTAATTTAACAAAGAAACACCTAAATCACAATCTAGGGTTTGTATGTTCAAAAAGTATACAAAAATAAAGTGGTATAACTAGTTTGTGCATGAAATTAAGCATGAATATCATAAGATACATATGTTAATTAGATGAAAACATGAAAATAAATTTGAATACTCACTTTGAGATTTTAGGTGATGAGATGATTAGAAACCTTGGATTACTTGTGTTTTTGAGGTATGATTTTTGATTAGAATGATGAAATGAACAACTTTGATGCTTTGTACTTTGAAAAACCTTCACTTGATCATGGATTTTGGTTATGGGTCGTGGATATGGTGAAGAGAAAGAGATGAGAAGTTGAGTTTTTGATCTAAAAAAAATTAAGTGTTTTGTGATTTGTGTTTGTAGATATTTTGGTATAAGTATAATGTATAATAAGAGTACATTAATGCTAGAGGTTAAGAAAACTAGTCATGTGGTTATGGTGTGGTTTTTGTATAAAAAGAAAGAAGCAAATTGTGATTTGAGTTGTTAATTAATTCCTAGTGTAGTATTAGTGTAGAGATTTAGTTAGTTTAGTTATAATCGGGTACCGGGTTTGCTAGAAATAAATATTAACGAAGTTAACCGGGACTTAATAAAGTTACAAGAATGATAAAAATATGTTGGGTACAATTACTGAGTGTTCGGGTGATTATTGTTTAGTTTTCATGAAAACCGTCGTAATATTCATAAGCTCACGTTGTAAATAAAATAAATTTCCAAAATACTGGGTAAATGAATGTTATAACTTTTATGATGTTATAATGGATATAAAAATATGTCGGGACCATTGTGGGAATATTTAGATATATTCGTCGTGTATAAACCAGGTGTTAACGTTTACTATAAATACTTATACGTAAAAACGTTAAATGTATCAAATATATAAATTTGAAAATCCTGAGAGTGGTATAACATGAAAATGCTGTTATGATGATATGCAGACTATCTCCAGTCCGTATGAAATGTCATTACTGATAATGCATGAATTCGCACCTGAACCAATACGGTTACGCGAATTTGAATACCCGTAAACTAAATTTACGATGAAATGTGTAATGCACGTGAATGATGAAATATTTTCTGGAAATGAATAGTGTTTAGTGAATAGTAAAATTTCTGAATGCTTCTCGGAATGTCAAACTGACACCAAAAATGATGAATAGTAAACTGATGAATAGTGTTTTGATGAATAGTGTTTGATGAATAGTGTTTTTCCAAAGTTCGGGAAATGACCTGAAATGACCTGAAATGGTGAGTTGTGACAGTCTTCCCCTCTAAAAGGAACTTCGTCCCGAAGTTCAGTTTATGTTGGTATCTGAGAATGTACTGGTGAAAAGGTGATGTTATACGAGAATTCCAGCGAACTCTAACGATAGGAATTCGACTCTGATTCAACTGTTTGACCACACGGTCCATGGTTTCTGTTGGTTCTCTTACAAGGTCTGAGATTGTCATTTGGGTTGGATCCCTTCCAATGGAATCATGAGTGACTCATCTGAAAGTCATTTCTGGGGATCTGAAAATGTGAAATATGTTCGTGTAATCCTGTTGTTCTCTGGCAATGTTCAAATCTGACGGCCACTAGGCCTTCTCTGTCAAAATATAAATGGTCCAGTGTATATTGGTGTAACTTTCCAAGTTTTCTGAACGATAACATGCCTTTCCTAGGCAGAACTTTCTGCATAACTCTGCAGAACTTGAAGTTTTAATGGTTTATGACTTATTGAACTTGTAACTGATTCTTGACTTGTAGGAAATTTCTGGTTATCTCATGAATGCCTACTAGACTAGTGAGTTGAGCTTTTTCTGAGTTTGGCCCATCAATCGATGGTCTGCGCTTCTTAATGTTTTAAATGTGGTACTGGTAATATATACTGCTGAATTCTGCCAGAACTCAAGTTTGTATGCTAGTTAGTCGATTCTAAAATGAATCTTAAATAGTCCAATCTGCTAAAGGTTCAACCTCTCTTGTTATCCAATTTGTATCACGCCAATCCAAGGCAGTGCTTTTAACTTAGTTTGTTCTCCCACTTGAATCTGGATGGTTTGTTGTTCAGGATATCCAATCCAAATGATGTGTGTTATGTACCAATCTAATTTCTGCCAGTTTCTCGCTGTTGGTGTGATAACTATTGTTGTAGATGAATTTGATTTATGTTAAATGATTGTTCCAACCATTTCTAGGGTCAATCACTCATGCTCTGAGCATACCTTCCTATGTTTGAATTGTTCTCTTGCTTTGACCATCGTTCTGAGGGTGATAGGTGATGTTCACATCTAAATGGGTTTCTCAAGGAAATCCTGAAATGATTATCTGAAGTCCAAGTTGAATCGGTTTCCTTAACAGGAAAAACTGAAATGGGTACAATAAACCTTTGTGACTAATTCCACAACGTTCGGTCCTTCGAACTTGGCGTTAACTGAAAGGGATAGAATATAGGTGACAATTTGATTCCTTGTGTTTTGTTCCAACGGATGATAAGACATATGTTTTTCTTTGTCTATTGGGTTTGGTCTCCACTACTGAAGTTCGTGATTAATTTGTGATGTCCTTCCTAATTCCTTCATCACATATTCCAAATATTCTTTATTGTCAAGTCACAAATCCTAAATGCATAAGCGATGTTGTAGGGAAAGTGGTTCTGGAAATTTGTCTCGCGATTGTGAGTTTTGGTTGAAATCTTTTTCTGAATAAACGAATTTAGAAAATGGAGCAAATGATTTACTGGGTAATATTTTTCTTGATGAATCAAAATCCAGTAGTTATGAAATAGGAACTGTTTTCAAACATGTTGTGATTAAGACTACTTACCAAAGTTTGATGTCTATGTATATTTCTCATTGTACAATAGTGTTGCTAAAGATTGACCAAAAAGGATCGTACTTGTTCAAAATAGGAATTTCAGAAATCATTTTTCCACAAGGTATGTGATTTATGTAAACGCATCAACTTTATTTAAAAGTGAAAACACTAACATGGATAAAATGGTAGAATAGGAAGTGTTCGCTTAAATGCATCGATGTCTAACACTTAGTTCCTGAGGTTGGATAATGTCTATTGATGGTTATCTGGCATAACTACAAGCCTAGGTATTTAGACTAACTTAAGTCCTGAAATTGTTTATCGTTGTAATAGACAAGACGAAGGTATCACTTGATGTTGTGTCGATGAATGTCTATTCTGTTTTCCCCTGTAGATGAGGAGATATGTTCTGGTTTGATCCCTTGCTTGGTATGAAGGTGAGGTTATCTGAAATTTCTAGTGACATAAGGCCTTAGAGGAAATTACATCGATATTCTTAATTCAAACAATTGTCCTTTGTGAAAACTTACTGCAGGAAAGTTTATGTATGGATGAGGCCATGTTTAAATGAAATGCTCTACAGTCTCAATTAGAAGCTTGGTTTATTTCTATTGTGTTGTCCTGCGGACATTTATATTGAGTTCAATCCTGTAGCTCAGTCTAGCTAGTACCCTTGAATAATAACATTGGACAACTAGGTCAGAGATGGTGATTCGGATGGTCTCGCAGTATCTTAGAATTTGTTGTTGAGTTATGAATTCTCTCACTATATACTTCTAGTCCTGGTTAGTAGTTCTGTAATCCTTTCGTTGCTTTTATTGTATTGAGGAATCCTGCATGTAATTGATATGGAAAGTCTCTCTTAGGGAAGTCAATGGGAAAATCCAACTTAATGGCTAAGTGAGTGACAGGTGGGGTAAGTATCCAGGGATAGTTCGGCAGTGAGTGACAGGTGTGTTTACAAAGCTTTCGAATGAAGATTGTTATCAACAATCCTTTGAAAAGGTAATTACTTCCTTCATGGCATAATCCTTCCTGAATTTTACATAGGTGATCAGGCTATGTACAATTGAGGACTAATGATGCGATGTTAGATTTTGTCAAAATATCATAACTTTTCTCAAAAGTTTTAGATGGTGTTCAACGCATTGTAATTAAAATGGTATCCTGATGTTTTCTTTCAAATAACATGAAAATTGCCTCGCGTAATAATAGTAAATACTTGGTGTAATGATAGAAAAATCAATTTATAGGATGGTAATAAAATAGCTTACTTCAGAAATTTTTCTGTAAAACAGTTTCCCCATATGATAGTAAAATAGCTTGAATGGTGTATTGGATACGTGGGTGAATCTTGTCGAATGATAATAGTCTACTAATTCGTCAAAAACGAAATCAACCTAATTCCTGATGAGACAATGCTAAAATGTTGCGAAACGATTGAAGTCTGAGCAAATGGGATAGAAAATGGAGTAAACGAAGGTTATGATTATCACCTAGGTAACAAAGGATAGATACTACATTGGATAGGAAAGTGCTTAATACCACTAGGTCATGTCATCGTACCAACGGTAAGTACCAAAGGAAAGATACAACCCTAAAGGGCTCGAACTACGGTTTTTATATTGAAACAAAGCTCCTCCTGCTGAAGCATTGTTGTTATCCTTGATGTTGCTAATATCCTGACGGTTCTCTTTCAACAGCTCACGCTATTCCTCTAGCGATTTAGTCTTGATTCCAAGTTCCTGATTTTTTTCCTTGTTCCTTAGTTCCGGGCAGTCATTCTTGAAATGCCCTAAGTTTCCACATTTGAAGCAACTCCCTGGGATTTTCTGATTTGTGAGTTTCCTACAATTTTCAGTCCGATGTCCCTGCTTCTTGCACACTCCACACGTTTTACTGCAATGACCTTGGTGATATTGATTACACAGGTTGTAGTAAGGTAACTTTCCAATATACCTTCTCTTTGTATGCGGTTCTGCAGCAAAGGCTCTATTCATTTCTTGTCCTTTGGGTGATTGTTGAGCAGCATTGCAACCTAGATTGTTGTTCCACTTCCTTTTATTGTCACTATTGTTTCCTGATGTCTCGGCGTGAACTATGAGTTCCTTTGCCTCGATCGCCATTTTGATAGCTTCAGACATGGCATCGGGTTCCCATGCGATGACCAACATACGAATTCCATGGGAGAGTCCCCCAATGTACTTTTCAAGTTTCTTGCTTTCCGGTTCATCCATTACAGGACCTAGTCGTGTTAATTCATGAAAATGAGTAGTGTACTCGTCACATCATTTCCTACCATGATAAAGTTTAGTGTTTCCTGTTCCCTTGCTCGTAATTCACTTCCTACACAAAATGTTATACTCATCATCCTTCTTAGTTTCTCCCAAGAGTGTGAGTAGGCAGCATCAACTCCCACCATCTTAATATGTTTGGTCCACCATTCCTGGGCATGATTCTGAAAAGTGCATGTGGCGAACTTAACCTTGTATTCCTTACGACAGTCGCCACATTGAAATATTGTTTCTATGTCTTCGAACCATTTGAGAAATTCCTTTGTGTTTCTAGTTCCGCTAAAGGAGGGAGGATTGCACCCCATAAATTCCACGTGAGTAAGTTCCTTAGTGAGGGCGGTGGCTATGTTCTTGGCAATGACTTGTCCAACAGCAGCTTGCGTCATGTTTGAAGTGGTTTGCTTAAATTTCTCTTCATCAAATCATAAGTGACCATGAGGGTATATAGTTAATCAAAGCCATCATATTCACAACACATGAATATAATACATGAAAATTTCGGTCTACGTGAACCGGTATCAAAAATAGCACAACCATTTCTTACATAGTAGAGTCACACTTGATATATTTGTTTGTACAACAATCAAAAGACAACAAGTTCTTTAGACTATGTCCCACACCTTCTGTGGCTAGGATAATAGTAAAAGCTAGTGAGGATATAAATCTGGTCTAGGGACTTCCTGGTGTCCCTCTGTGTGAAATCAGGTTTGTGGCATCATAAGGTCGAGATAGTCCTGAAGTGGTGTCTGAAGTTGTGCATCTATCAAATCTTAGATAATGTAGGTTCTGAACCATTCCTGAAGAATCTGCGGATGTTTCTGTTGAGTCCGTGTTATTGGTATTATCTACTAGATGTTATCTAGTTCATGGCAAGTGGGAATGAAAAAGGAAAATGACAATGATGGTACTAGTGTATGGAATACTACCCTCTTTCGCGCTACCTCACGACATCTAAGAGGTAAAACTGAAGTACGCACTGTGGGACGACCAATAGTGTAATAAGTAACTGATGGTGGTGATAGTACCTGAGTAGTAAGTGCTCTACGAGTGAAGGAAAGAAAACACACTATCTTCTTTGCAATAACCATCCTAATAAGTCCATTTAGATTAAGTCTGAATACTCTACCAAAAGGCATTCTATGTATGGGCTGAATGATAGGAAAACCCTGTTCCTATGGCAAATCAATAGTACTAATGGTGGTGTAAGTGCAACTGATGGTATAATGGTAGTGGAAGATGACAAGGCATCTTCAATGTCGGAATCCGATAAAAGGATGTCAGGGTGAGTATCTGAAGACATGTCGCTTGTGAACCAGGTCAATAAAATGATATAAATACGAATATGAGTATAAATAACTCGCACAGCGTATGTATGAAACAACATGTATCATGATTATGCACTTATGATGAAATGATGAGATGCTATGATGATGCGGTTATAGTCTAGGGTCCAAGATACATCCTAGTTCGCTATAACCTTAGCTCTGATACCAATCTGTCACACCCCCAATTTACCTGACTTGCAGCGGAATGGAATACCTGGGGGTGTCTGTCATAGCACCACAGTTACAGTTACATTGAACGACCTAAAGTGTCGTTTGGAAAATACTGCATTTGATCATTGAAATAATCCAGAGTTTACAAAATGAGGTCCCCAAAATGTGTTGCATGTTTATGAAAAACAAGTCATACTAGATCAAACGTTTACATAAGTGCATGAAATAATGATGAGACGCGTCGACTCCGCGACTCCATGAAGGTCCAAATGCATGTCACATGAGCTACCTTAATAACCTGAAATACATTGCTAAAACGTCAACACGAATGTTGGTGAATTCCATAGGTTTGTAAAATGTAATAATGTACGGCCACCACAAGTAAAAGTGCAAGATAAAAATCTCATGAAAATTGTACAATAGACCTTAAGCTCATGACACCGAAGCTATGACTGATGAAACTATGCCCCTCCTGAATGTTCTGCCAAAACACTCAAATGTAAAAGACATGAAATGCATCCGCTTACGGTTGGTAAATATTACCACGGATGGAGGCGTCACCCTCGATAGATTTATCCACTCACTCTCGCTTACCGGCAAATTAACGGTTCATGATGATACAGGGGACTTATCACATGGCAAGGTAACTTAAGCAATGTACATATGTTTGAATACTTGGGCTCGTACTAAAATGATTGATGCAATGTATTCCCCCCGTGGGATTTGAAAACAATCAAAAATGTTGAATTGAAAACGGGGCTATGAAAACTCACCTCTAGCTGATGATACTGTGATGATGTGAAATGAACAACCATGAACATGTAATGAGCTGAAAAACAAGGCGCGCACACTAGCCGCAACCTAATGTGAATGATGAACGATCTACTTTAGATCACCAAATGATGTTATGAATGTCCATGCACATGTTTCCTATACCACTCTACTCTTTGAAAAACACTTGTTGTTATCAAAAGTATATATTTCAAGACTTAGGAAAAATATTGCTATTAGAAAAATAAACTAGTTGCAATATATATACTTATATATATATCGTATGTTCCAATGTTTGTGTTGAAATCCTCGGTTTGAAATCCTTGAAATAACGCCTTGTAGTAATGAAAATATACTTGTAATCACTAATACATCATTAGTTATGAAATTGGGTACTTGGTTAATATTTCTAGAAAATCTAGAATTTAGTACGTAGTGTTATTATTATTTCTAAAAGCTGCCAATTATAGAGGATTTTTGCCGATATTGAAACGTGAATATCTTTGTCGTTATAAGCCCGTTTTACTTGTTCTTTATATCCACGGTTACGTCTTAGTATGTAGTAATATATTTTGGATAGCTTGGCTCCTCCGAGTTACGTCTAAAGCCTCTTTTTGTCCGACGAAAAATGTCCATCAGCATGTATTTTTCCGGAAAAATAGTTTTCGTCAATAAACTTGCAAAAATCATAACTTCTTCGTTATAAACTCTTTTTAATCCGTTCTTTCGCCTACGGATTCGTTTTTGAAAGTATTTTCTAAAATTTTTGCCAAAGTTTCATTTGTGTTTACTGATTTTCCAGATTTTACCAAAATGGGACAGCATGTTTATAAACTTGTTAGAAATCCATTTCCAAGGTTCAAAACTAGTTTTTACTTCAACCAAATCTCTTGCAAACACCACAAATCTATACTAATCCTACCATACACCTTCTTAGGGTGCCATGGGTTCCTAATGACTAGTAATCAAGTTAATTTAACAAAGAAACACCTAAATCACAATCTAGGGTTTGTATGTTCAAAAAGTATACAAAAATAAAGTGGTATAACTAGTTTGTGCATGAAATTAAGCATGAATATCATAAGATACATATGTTAATTAGATGAAAACATGAAAATAAATTTGAATACTCACTTTGAGATTTTAGGTGATGAGATGATTAGAAACCTTGGATTACTTGTGTTTTTGAGGTATGATTCTTGATTAGAATGATGAAATGAACAACTTTGATGCTTTGTACTTTGAAAAACCTTCACTTGATCATGGATTTTGGTTATGGGTCGTGGATATGGTGAAGAGAAAGAGATGAGAAGTTGAGTTTTTGATCTAAAAAAAATTAAGTGTTTTGTGATTTGTGTTTGTAGATATTTTGGTATAAGTATAATGTATAATAAGAGTACATTAATGCTAGAGGTTAAGAAAACTAGTCATGTGGTTATGGTGTGGTTTTTGTATAAAAAGAAAGAAGCAAATTGTGATTTGAGTTGTTAATTAATTCCTAGTGTAGTATTAGTGTAGAGATTTAGTTAGTTTAGTTATAATCGGGTACCGGGTTTGCTAGAAATAAATATTAACGAAGTTAACCGGGACTTAATAAAGTTACAAGAATGATAAAAATATGTTGGGTACAATTACTGAGTGTTCGGGTGATTATTGTTTAGTTTTCATGAAAACCGTCGTAATATTCATAAGCTCACGTTGTAAATAAAATAAATTTCCAAAATACTGGATAAATGAATGTTATAACTTTTATGATGTTATAATGGATATAAAAATATGTCGGGACCATTGTGGGAATATTTAGATATATTCGTCGTGTATAAACCAGGTGTTAACGTTTACTATAAATACTTATACGTAAAAACGTTAAATGTATCAAATATATAAATTTGAAAATCCTGAGAGTGGTATAACATGAAAATGCTGTTATGATGATATGCAGACTATCTCCAGTCCGTATGAAATGTCATTACTGATAATGCATGAATTCGCACCTGAACCAATACGGTTACGCGAATTTGAATACCCGTAAACTAAATTTACGATGAAATGTGTAATGCACGTGAATGATGAAATATTTTCTGGAAATGAATAGTGTTTAGTGAATAGTAAAATTTCTGAATGCTTCTCGGAATGTCAAACTGACACAAAAAATGATGAATAGTAAACTGATGAATAGTGTTTTGATGAATAGTGTTTGATGAATAGTGTTTTCCCAAAGTTCGGGAAATGACCTGAAATGACCTGAAATGGTGAGTTGTTACAGTTATGACTGTTGTTTGCTTGTTTATGAAACGGTTGTTCTTTTGTTGACCCAGGTCGACCCATTTTGGTAAATCCAGCTGGGTCATACCTTTCGTTTTTTTAAAGTTTTGGACCTATAGTTTTGTTATAAAGTATGGGTTTGGTAGTGAATTTCTAATGTTTAAGAGCTGTTTGGAGCTTTTTAGGGGCGTTTGGATATGTTTAGGGGTGTTTTTGTAGCTGTAGGAATTGAATTTCCATGTTTAGAAACTGTCCTTTTTTGCGTAAAACTGGTTCCACACGACGGTTCAACCGGCGACTCGGCTGGGTCGATAAAAAAACCGGTGCACGGAAATTCAAGAAAATTTACACAAAGATTTATACTTTTATAGACAACCCGAACCTCTTATATTTGCTGGTACAGTTTGTATTTACAACTATACCAAGGAATACATTACCAATACAATGCAACACTTTTTCTGTACATCTCATATAGCAATTTTCCTGCTAACCTGGCGGGTTGGGATGACCATGGTCAAAGTAAAGAAAAAAACAGCTCAAAAAAGTCAACGTGATCGTGACAGTAACTTCAAAAAGTCACCATAATCGCTCATACTCTCACTCGAAAATCTCTTCATCTTCTCCTAAATCTGCAAAGGTCTCCTAGGCTTCAATGGGCCTGAACTTGAGGTTATCCTAAACGAATGTACATCTAGCCCAAGACCCGAAAACCCGCTCTCCACATCCAGTGGAGATTCATAGCTTGGATAGGTGGAATGTGATGGACCTGGGTCTTGGCCAGGGCCGTGGGCCGAGTTTGTACTGGCCCGTGGATCGAAGTCCATAGAAGTTAAATCCTCTTGGCTACATGTCCTTGAGCCCAAGTCTCGTGTTTCTTCACACTCATTGCAGACCAATTTCAAGGCCTGAACAACCTCACCCATAAAGGGTTGGTGCGATACTTCTGGCTGCAAGCATATTGATGCTATTGCTGCTACTTTAGCAGTACTGTCAAATTGTCAATGGAACTTCAGGGGAGAGTGATGGATCAATAAGTAAGTTTAGACCTTCAGATGTTGGGAGGAGGGGACAGGCCTATGCGACTAAGTTTTCTTGGCCTGATGGCACTGACAACGGGTTTTCTTCCTGTTAGGAGCTCAAGGAGTACAACTCCGTAGCTATATACGTTGCTCTTTACAAGAAGATGGACTGTCATTGCATACTCGGGAGCCACATACCTGAAATCAAATGAAAAGAAGTTTAAGAAAATTTGGATACCGCGGGTTCCCTAACGGGCCAAGACATATAATCTGACTTTTGTGCTGAGAGAAAGCTCATTTGACTTTAAACTTGACCTGTAATGTACTCATTTTACAGAGAAAAAAAAAACGTACCCGAAAGTGCCCATGACACATGTCGAAATATGTTGGTTTTGTTCATCTAAAGCGGATCGATCCAAACCAAAATCAGAAACTTTAGGAGTAAAGTCATGTTCCAGCAGAATGTTGCTAGACTTGAAGTCTCTATTTACAAGTGGTGCAACTTCTTATCAATCCCTAATCAACCAAAATTTCACTCCAGTTATAAACCATCCTCGCTAAAAAATAATAATAATAAAGTCAAATATTTGACTTTTGAAAGTCAAACATTTCAATCCCTAAGCAACCGAATTAATGATTTGACAGCAACTTTAGTCCCCTCTTCAAGGTCCCACAATAAATTTGAGTACAGTTACTATTAATGATTAAAGTTACCATGTGGTGGTTTAATTGAAAGATTGTTTTGGTGGTGATTGTGATGGTCACGAGTAGGCAGATGAGATCGAAGGTCTAATTTCTCCTTGATGTGCTTAGTGAAAACGATAGAGGTGGCAACATGGGCAGGTCGATGGGGTTTAGTAATGGGTCAAAACGGTTAACTTCTTGGTACGGGTCCAATTGGTTTGCCAGAAACACCTTTGGTCCAAAATTTCATTAAATCTTATTAGAAATAATCAGTGTGACACATACGATAACAAAATACATATCATTATCAACCAATGCTATTGAATAAATTGTACACTATGTGAAAGCTTCAACCCTTGTTGACCTGTTCCCTTTAGCTAACTTTTTTTTTTTTACTCGTTTGACCCATCAGAGATGAAACATATCCCACATTGACTCATTCATACCTAAATGGGTCAGAATTTCCACAAAGGTTACATATAAATAGGATAAAAATAAGCAGTTAACAAATAGCATAACTACCTTACGTGGACCCACTACTTTTCTACTCTAGGAAATGAAATCATGCATGCATGGGACAATACTAAACTAAAAATATGGTATAAACTTTCTGATTATTTTCTCCACGACCAGTAATGGTCATATGACCACTTCTTCAAGAATAAAAGAAATGGTAGTATTTTGCGCGGTTCTGTCTTTTGGAGACCCGGAACGTATCACACACTATTAATACAAAACTTTAAAATAAAAATCCAACCTATGAATTGATCTAGAAAAGCATACAAGAAGATTGATCTGATACATATACTAAATCGCAGGGACATATGATTGGGCTTAAACAAACACTATCTAAATCGTTGAATTCCTTTTGTCTTTCTTTAAGAAGGCAATGTTATATAACCCGGGTTGAACTGGGAACATGGCCGGTTATGACTGTTGTTTGCTTATTTATGAAACGGTTGTTCTTTTGTTGACCCAGGTCGACCCATTTTGGTAAATCCAGCTGGGTCATACCTTTCGTTATTTTAAAGTTTTGGACCTAGAGTTTTGTTATAAAGTATGGGTTTGGTAGTGAATTTCTAATGTTTTAGAGCTGTTTGGAGCTTTTTAGGGGCTTTTGGGTATGTTTAGGGGTGTTTTTGTAGCTGTAGGAATTGAATTTTCATGTTTAGAAACTGTCCTTTTTTGCTTAAAACTGGTTCCACACGACGGTTCAACCAGCGACTCGGCTGGGTCGATAAAAAAACTGGTGCAAGGAAATTCAAGAAAATTTACACAAAGGTTGATACTTTTATAGACAACCCGAACCTCTTGTATTTGCTGCTACAGTTTGTATTTACAACTATACCAAGGAATAAATTACCAATACAATGCAACACTTTTTTTGTACATCTCATTCAGCAATTTTCCTGCTAACCCGGCGGGTTGGGATGACCATGGTCAAAGTAAAGAAAAAAATAACTCAACAAAGTCAACGTGACCGTGACAATAACTTCAAAAAGTCTCCATAATCGCTCATACTACCACTCGAAAATCTCTTCATCTTTTCCTAAATCTGCAAACGTCTCCTACGCCTCAATGGGCCTGAACTGCTTGAGGTTATCCTATACGAATGTACATGTAGCCCAAGAGCCGAAAACCCGCTCGCCACATCAAGTGGAGATTCATAGCTTGGATAGGTGGAATGTGATGGACCTGGGTCTTGGCCAGGGCAGTGGGCCGAGTTTGTACTGGCCCGTGGAACAAAGTCCATAGAAGTTAAATCCTCTTGGCTACATGTCCTTGAGCCCAAGTCTCGTGTTTCCTCGCACTCGTTGCAGACCAATTTCAAGGCCTGAACCACCTCACCCATAAAGGGTCGGTGTGATACTTTAGGCTGCACACACATTGATGCTATTGCTGCTACTTTAGCAATACTGTCAAATTTTCAATGGAACTTCAGGGGAGAGTGATGAATCAATAAGTAAGTTTAGACCTTCTGATGTTGGGAGGAGGGGACGGGCCTATGCGACTAAGTTTTCTTGGCCCGATGGCACTGATAACGGGTTTTCTTCCTGTTAGGAGCTCAAGGAGTTCCACTCCTTAGCTATATACGTCACTCTTTACAAGAAGATGGCCTGTCATTGCATACTCGGGAGCCACACGCCTAAAATCAAATGAAAAGAATTTTAAGAAAATATGGACGCGGCAGGTTCCCTAACGGGCCAAGGCATATAATCTGACTCATTTACAGAGAAAGAAAAGCGTACCCGAAAGTGCCCATGACACGTGTGGAAATATGTTGGTTTTCTTCATCTAAAGCGGAACAAGCCAAGCCAAAATCAGAAACTTTAGGAGTAAAGTCATGCTCTAGTAGAATGTTGCTAGACATGAAGTCTCTATGTATTACTCTTGGGCTTGAATCTTCATGCAAGTAAGCTAACCCCCAATCCATGGTGCGACTTCCTTATCAATCCCTAAAAAAGATTAAAGTCAAAATATTTGACTTTTGAAAGTCAAACATTTCACTCCCTAAGCAACCAAATTGTAACATTTAAGTACCTTTGTCAGCAACTTTAGACCGGGTCCCACAGTAAATTTGAGTCCAGTTATGATTAATGATTAAATTTACCGTGTGTGGTAAAATTGAAAGATTGTTTTGGCGGTGATTGTGATGGTTACGAGTAGGCAGATGAGATCGAAGATTTTATATGATGAAGAAACTAACCCTCTGTTTTTATATCCTATCATTTACTTACTATGTTTTATTCACCCATTTTTTAAAACTTTACTTTCTCTAGAGTAAATTACACCGTTTGTCCTTGTGGTTTGCGTTGACCGCAACCTATCGTCCTTTGACCGAAAAAAATGCATCGTCCGTCCTTAAGTGGCAAACGTTATCCGCCGTTCGTCCTTCCCTCTAACGGCCATAACTAACGCCTCGTTAAGTCACCGAACTTGAGGGTATTTTGGTCTTTTCCCATTATTTTTAACTTCATCTTCTTTCTTTATCTTTTCACACAAGCCATCACACACACACGTTCTAATTCCATCACACATACACATGAATTCCACCAAGCCATTCACAATACTCTTTCTCCTATAATTTTTCTTAAAATTTATGTTTTTCTTTACATACAAATTGAAGAGCACTTGAAGATGTTCGAGCGTTTTCCGGTTGTTTCCAGATTTATCCAAAAATATCAAAACAACTATAATATTTTTTCAACCACATTTTTACAAATCTTATAAAAGACCCTAAACATCACTCACGTCCCATTGATCTTGACTTAAAATTATATGCTCTTGATTAAACTATATATTTCGATTCTTTAAAAATCCAAAAACAAAATTATGTTGATTTTTGAATAACCCAAATATACACCAAAAATTTTGACCGGTAAATCCACACCAAACACACCCTTACAGGCTTACACAGTTACACAAACGCTTACACCAAACCTTCAATTCAGTTGGCCTCCCTATCAACAACACCAACATAAATTATGAATCGAGCACAGGTTATAACCCCCTTTTCATCTTTTATTCACCTCTTTTATTCCATAATTTTTACACAACACTTAAGTATGGATCTGGAAATCGGGGAAAACACATACACCATCGCGCTCACACGCGCAGATCTGGCGTTTTCTGTCATTGTGGGGACGGAGCACGAATCAGTCGGTGAAGACTTTTCTGGCAGCGATCTTGAATTTTCCAGATAGTGGGATGTGTTGAGTTTTATGTTTGTGTGTGTGAGAGAGAAATAGTAGATTGGGTGGTGATGTTGCTTGCAAGTGTGTACAGAAACATGGGTTATAGGTTAGAAATTTTTTGTTGTTGAAAATGATGGTGGTGGTGGTTGTGGGTTTATGATGGGTAGAAAAAAGAAGATGATAATGATACGGTTATCTTTTAGGAGATTATTAAAAGTAGTTAGATTTTGTTGTTCTTGTTCATGATGATGATGATGATGAGTTAAAAAGGATGATAAATTATGGGTTTGAATTATGTTGTTGTTGATGTTGTTAAAAAGAGATGGTGGTGATGGGTGTTTTGAATTATGGGGTTTGATTTGATTCGGGTGTTTTGATTTGATTTATTTGATTTTTTATGTGTTTTAAAAATAAAGTTGCAGTGATGGGTGGTGATTAAGATGAATAAAGGAGATGGCGGTGGGTGGTTATTGTTGGAGTGAAAAGATAGATAAGAAAAGAAGATGAAGTTAAAAATAAAGGGAAAAGACCAAAATACCCTCAAGTTGGGTGACTTAACGAGGTGCTAGTTACGGCCGTTAGAGGGAAGGACGAACGGCGGATAACGTTTGCCACTTAAGGATGGACGGTGCATTTTTTTGGGTCAAAGGATGATAAGCTGCGGTCAACGCAAACCACAACGACGAACAGTGTAATTTACTCCTTTCTCTATGATGAAGTTACTACCATAATTACAAAATTGTACTCTTTATGTTCTAAGGGGCAGTTTGGTTGATGGTTTTTTCACTGTTGGACTTGAATGATGGTAAAATTAGAGTGCGTTTGGTTTGTAGGTGGGATTGGAATTAAATATGGATTTGGGAAAGGTTTGAAAAAAAAATGAGGAGAGATAAATTAATAATTATTTAAAGTATGTATTTGTTTATATATAAATTAAGCTATTATAGATTAGTTTATAAACAAATATGTGGTTGAAATTGTTTTAAAAATTACAATGTAAATTTAGATTGGTTGGTTTCACCAAAAGTCACCAAGTGTGGCAAAAATAGATCTATGATTGAAAGTGGTGTGTCAAGCGAATCAAAAAGAAACCAAACAACTAATTTCATTATTCTTTCAATTCATACCATCTAATACCCCTAAACCAAACGGGCCCTTAGATTGTTTGGTTACTTCATGTGGGCCCTCGGATTGGCTATGAATGTTACATTTGCTATCTAAGGATCCTAGCTTAAGGGCCCGTTTGGTTTGTAGGTGGGTTTAAGATTTGGATTTGGATTTGTATTAGAATTTGTAGTAAGATTTGGATTTGGAATTGTTGTAAGAGAGAGAAAATATATTATAAAATAAATAAATAATACGGAGTAATTTATGATTTAATAATATGTTTAAAACTATTTAGAATTTTAAATGACAAAAAGAAAAAATATGTGACTTACATTAAAAAGGGCCCACTTATATGTCCAATAAGTGAAATCTCAGCATGTTGCTCTGGATTCTTGGATGGAGATTATTTAGGATTTAACCTCAATAATTGGGCCCACCAATACGTACCAAATAGCGAATTCCTACTTTCAGTCTAAAACGGATCTCAAAACACGGTAACCAAACGCACCCTAAGTTCAGGTTTTCTCTAATATTACTGACATTGCATGTCTTTATTTAAAATGAATGGGCCATATTTTCATTTTAACCACTCATTCATATTCAATTCTTTTTTATTTTTATTTATAATAAGAAGTTTTAGTTAGAGCTGACATAACAGGTCCGACACGCACGACACGACACGAACACGATAAGACACGGATCTGTTAAGCCCTGACACGAACACGACACGATAAGCTAATCGTGTCAGATCTTAAAACACGAACACGAACACGAAAATTAACAGGTCACACGAACACGACACGATAAGACACGATAAGAGGTCTTAACAGGTCTTGACACGCTAAAACACGAAATCTTAACAGGTCTTAACAGGTCTTTAACGGGTTTTAACAGGTCTTAACAGGTCTTATCGTGTCTTAACAGGTTACACGAGGTCTTGACACGAACACGACACGTTATCTTATCGTGTCATCTTACACAAACACGAACACAACACGAAACACGATAAGCCCAAACACGAAACCTGTTAACTTCGTGTCGTGTCATGTCGTGTTTTCGTGTTTCGTGTCGAAATTGCCAGCTCTAGTTTTAGTTATAAATTTATATATGTATTTTTATAACAAATAATATTTAAATCAAATCCAAAACCCAAATTTTAATCCAAACGGGCCCTAAATACAACAATATTATACCGGAATGGATTATGATGCTGACTCGGGCCCACCAACCCCTGATGACTTTGTGACCGGACAGTAAAAAAGCAATAGAATGCAAATAGCAACAGAGACACCAAGGGCTTGATGTCTCTTCCGTTGTTTCCCTGATGACTTCACTGACTGTTGTTAAATGAGCATTTCGAAAAAACTAAATAAAGGTATTTGCTATAAATAAAGGTATTTGCTGCTTGTCAAACGAACATTAAAGATCACAATAGTCAAGTCAACGCTCAATGTTCCTAAATACTCCTAAGTGGTCCGCGCCAAACACACCCATAATTTGATTTGCTAAAAAAAGTCGATCAAATAAGTTTCACAAAAAAGTTTAATTCCTAAAATAAATAGCTTTCAATATAGAATGTCTCTTTTAAACAAGAAAAGAAAATAAAAGGACTAAATCTACCATTTCATTAAAACAGAGTGACTTGCCAATATATAAAAGCAACAAAAACATATAACATTTCTCATGGGAGAGTGATTTGCACACACACTTTTTAGATTTGCACACCAATATGTACAAGTAGGTAAAGCTTGATGTATATACAATACAACTGTATAATGCACTGATGAGTGTGTATGAATCAAAAAAATTGGTGTGCAAATCAATTCGTTATCGTACAGTCTCTTTTGTACTATGTTTTTCGGTGATAACCCTTAAAATGCTTTAATTTATATATATATATATATATATATATATATATATATATATATATATATATATATATATATATATATATATATATTTAAATGTTTTGATATAATCAGGTTACAGTGATATGTATGGACACATCTAGCTGGATGGTTGACAACAAGTCACCTAGGTTCTTGGCTCAAGCTGATGCTATTCAGCTTTATTGTAAACAAAAATTCGACGTAAGTTGACATTTATCTTTTATGCACTCTTTTTGGCAAATATCACAATTTTGATTTAATTAATTTTTGTTTAAACTTATGAGCCCACTTTTATGGTTTATTTTGAAGTTTATGGCCTAAATGAAAAATAAGCGGAAATCAAATAAACTAAGGGGGTGTTTGTTTAAGTTTATTTGGCCTGCTTATGAGCTTATTTTATGGTTTATTTTGAAGTTTATGGGCTTATTTAAGCTTGATATGATATAATACTAATAAACTTATACAAGCTCATAAGTTAATAAACACAAAAGTAAGCTTAGGTGTGTTTGTTTAAGCTTATTTATGAGCTTATGAGCTAATATTTCATAAGCCTGATTTTTCAGGCTTATTTTGAGACTTAGTGGTCTTATATAAGTTCAATATATCATGATAAGCTTATATTGCCTATATGTGTCAAAATAAGCCAAAAAAATTAGGGTTATGAAATATAAGCCGAAATCAAATAAGCTTAAACAAACATCCCAAAGCCATTGAATTCGTTTTGTCTTTGTTTAAGAGTGGCAATTTTTTATAACCCGGGTTGACCCGGCCGGTTAAACCAGGAACTGGGGCGGATATGACTGTTGTTTGCTTGCTTATGAACCCATGTGTTTTTGTTGACCGGGTTGACCCATTTTTCTAAATCCAGCTGGGTCATGCCTTTCTTTTTTTTAAAAAAGTTTGGGACCTGTAGGTTTGTTGGAAAGCATTGGTTTGGTATTGAATTTCTAATGTTTTATAGCTGTTTGGACATGTTTAAGTGCTGTCTAAGAGCTGTTTGGAGCTTTTTTAGGGGTGTTTTTGGAGCTGATTAAGGGTTATTTGGATAGGTTTAAAAGCTTCTTGTAACTGTAGGAATTGAATTTTCATTTTTGAAAGCTATCATATTTCGCATAAAACTGGTTCCACATAATGGTTCAACCGGTGACTTGGCCTGGTCGATCCAAAAACCGGTTTCTAAAACATAGTAACTTTCTGTTTTTGTTTCTTGCGGTATAATAATAACAGAGTACTCTATAGTGACTCATAACACGCAAATGGTTTCATGTTAACATTGATTGCTTAAATAAAAGACTATTGATTTGATATATGTACTAAATTGCAGAGACACATAAAAAATCATGATTTTGAGCCATTGATTAATTATTTTTTCTTGTGTGTTTGGTTCATAGCTAAATTCAAAACTTGATAATTAGTGGACCCGTAACACGTAAGCAGTCCAACCAGTCAAAAGGGTTCTTTTGGCGGATGAAAATATTGAGTGGCTTTATTGACAAAATTTATTTTGTAATGGTTTTTATGACATTTTCCCGTTCTTTTATGTTGTTGATGTCTTAGGGATTTATTTTTGTTACAGTTTTATCCAGAGAATTGTGTCGGCATATTGGCAATGGGACACTACGTTCATAATTTGGTTGAACCTACTAGAGATCTTCAAAAGATCATGTCTAGTATTCATGGTTTGCTTCTTTAATCAGTTATGGCTATATATATTGCGAATATTTGTATGAAGTTTGTATAATTAATTATCAAGTTTCTTTGTTGCTCAAATACAGGAATAGACACTGATCATATGCGCATATTAGATGCACTCAAGAGTGCTGATCAGTTTCTTGGAAACAAAATGCTGTATAAAAGGATTTTCGTGTTTGCTGGAGGGTATGTCTGTTTATGCGATGTTTTAATTATAAGCATGTTTACTTCATAAAAATATTTATATGTTGTGTGTGTTTCTTGGCTTTCAGTCGGGTATATTGGTTTAAGCATGATTTAAGAGAAATTGGACTGAAGTTAAAAGAGAAGGGTGTAGCTGTTGATGTTGACAAGTTAAGGCTTCATCTTTGAAGGTAAAAGAAGCAAACTTTACCTTCGCATTCTCCGCACAACCACTGACATTGAACACAGACTCAGTCTTCTCAATCCACCTAACCAAGTAAACCACTCCTTCCGTTCCACCAAACTCAATTGGTCCACAAATCTTAAACTCCTTGTATTGGCATCCATTAGCACGAACAGGTGGAAAAGTTCCAGCAGAATTGTTGGAATGATTTGACTCAGCTAGTAACTCAGCAACTCGTTGCTCCACAAGTTGATTGATCATTGCTTGATCCACAGTAGGTGCATTAAGTGGAACATGATCATTGTCTCCCTGAACATCAACATTTTGATTCCTGTTGTTGCGGTTAGTAGTGTCCAGGTTATCAGGAGTAGGGGTCTCAACATTTCGAGCTGGACGGCATCCTCGACGACTAGGGGTAGTCGTTGCAGGTCCAGTTCTGGTAGCTCTAACAGGGTTTCTTCGTGGGGCCATTGATCTGAAACGTCATACAAGTTCGTGAGTCTCCGATAGGACTTATCATATGCTCAACCCGAATTTAATCAACGAAGCCAAGTCATGGAAAGAAAATCAACAATACACCATAAAACATCAATAAGGCGAATAGGAACTCAATTTCCATAATATCCAAAAACCACATAATACCATATCATAATAACCATCGACCATACAAGAAAGATCCAACATCATCCCAACTACCGAAAACACAAAGATAATAATCGTTCCAACAAGACGAGTAATCAACGGAAAATACATCAAAAATAGGATAACTAGCTTTTCTAACCGAACACTCCTCGGTTAAGAAAAGCAACAAGACAACATAAACCAATCAACTAGCCACGCTGCTGGCGGAGTCTACTCAACTCCTGCCTCAAGCCATCAAGATCCCTCCATAACGATCCTAGCTCAACGCTATGGGTGTCTCGGTCTCTCTTGAGGTCAGCCACCTCCTTCTCTAGCTCGGCATTCCTTTGCCATAGCTTGCGGTCAGCCTCACGAGCAGTAACAAAACCTCGCTGTAAACTATCGATATGCTCATGAACCTCCATCAAAACTCTCCTCATCTCAGTAGTCCTACCCACAACTACAGTCATATCCACTCTCAGATCCGCTATGAACTCTCCAATAACCCTCTCAAGTCGATCAGATACACGTGCAACTCTCTCACTAAGCTCAGTAATCCGAGCCCACAACCTGCCAATCTCACCCAACTCTGCATGCTCAGCAGAAATCTCAGAAGATGCATCCGACCCAGCGGGACTACCAGGTGGCAACTCAAACAAAAACGGATGATCAGGTGAATCAGGCTCAATCGGATGTACAGGTGAATCAGGCTCCTCAGCCTGAGCTGGTGGTACTAACACATCATCATCATCAGGCACCTCATCCTCCTGAGGGTCATCCTCCTCCTCAGGGTCATCATCATCACCCTGCTCAACCTCCTGAGGGTCATCCTCCCGCTCAGGGTCATCAGCCTCATCCTCACCCTCGTACTCCTCCTCCTCCTCATCGGAAGAGTACATCATCAATCGTCGTCTCCTACTAGGTGAACCATGTGGTGAAGGGGTAGGTGATCTAGGACGACGACGCAATGATGTGGGTGGCGCCTCAGACAGAAGAGAGTGAGCATCAATCTGTAAAGGTGGTGAAGTAGGGCGTACTGACATGCGTGCCGTAGCTCGATGGGCAAAACGTGGAGCCACACGAGCCAAAGCCTGATGAAGAGTAAGCTGCCTCGATGTACCAGGGAGCCCTAGAGAAGATGGGGGTCCCTGCGTAGATGCAGCAGATGGTGCTGAAGTAGAACCTGTCAGTGTCATAGTAGCTGAATGCATGGCAGCCTGGTAAGGATCATCAGGGGCCATGGTGAACCGTGCTGGCAATACCGGTGTAGTAAGAATATCCTCAACGACATCAGGCATATGGGAGGCCATAGTCTGTGACAACGGCGTAGGGTAGGTGTAAGTGTTTCAAAACAACTAAACCGTGAGCTCAAAATACCATATCCAAAATCATCATATAATTCCAAATCGTATAAAATCAAGAAAGATTTAAATACCGCATTACTAAAACCATTCTCAAAACAATTAAGCCATATAATTCCTCAAAATGCATATAATTCCTCAAAAACGCATCATATCACCAAATCAATAAACCTCAAATCCTCAAATCATCTCAAGAAATCTCAAATCCCTAATCATCTCAAATATCTCATAATACCTCAATAACAAACAATGATGCTTCGGCTTGGCGGGCTGGCGGGCAATGGTCGAGGATCGTTTTCTATAAAAATCGGTTATAGTTTAGGTGTCTATTTACCTAGTTCTCTATAACCTTGGCTCTGATACCAATCTGTAACACCCCCAAAATTTGGTACAACGGAAGACTCAACAAGCTTTCGGGGTGCTACGGGGATTGGTATCCAAACACAAGACATAAAAGAACGAGATAAAGTAAACAAGATAAAATACAACCACGCGGGGTTTTAAAGTTTACATTATCCCAAAAACATCCAAAGTCAGGCCCAAAAGAAATAAATATAGGTCCACAATAGTTATCAGAGTTTTAGAAATATAGATCCATAACCGGTGCCAAATGCCAAGCCTCCAATCCCAAGCATCCGCAGAGCATCACTTAATTACCTGAGAAAACGTGCTAAAAGTCAGCTTTCGCTGGTGAGATCATAGGTTTAGATTCTTAATTCAATATAGTGGACATATACGCAAAACGCTTGCTAGCTAGACTAGGGCTCAATCATCCAACCAAAATAATCCAACCCAAAATAATCCAACCAAAATAATCCAACCAAATCAAATCATCCCTATAGGTGCACGCTATAGCTCAAATCAATCCAATCAATAGCTTACCTAGCTCAAGTCTAGGCCTCGCTCTATAATCAATCCAATAGCTTACCTAGTTCGGGGACTAGGCCTCGCTCAACAACCAAATCAATAGCTTACCTAGATCTAGTCTAGGCCTCGCTCTATAACCAAATCAAATAGCTTACCTAGTTCGGGGACTAGGCCTCGCTCAACAACCAAATCAATAGCTTACCTAGCTCAAGTCTAGGCCTCGCTCAATAACCGAATCAAATAGCTTACCTAGTTCGGGGACTAGGCCTCGCTCAACAACCAAATCAATAGCTTACCTAGCTCAAGTCTAGGCCTCGCTCAATAACCGAATCAATAGCTTACCTAGATCTAGTCTAGGCCTCGCTCTACCTAGTTCTATAAGCATAGCAAGTTTTGAAATCAAAAAGCGATAATAGTCCACATAAAGCATTTGCACGTTTCTCACCCCAAATATTGAAAACAAAGTTCAAGAGTAAAAAGTGGGGCTATGACTCACCTCAAGTCCAGAAATCCTCAAAAGAAACGTTAGAAGAAAGACGTAAGTAAATCTCAAGCAACTCACGTAACGGCGACTACTGACTCGGCACTTCCTAACAATATTAAATCCGTTCAGAAAACACTTCCTCAAAATCAAGTATTCCCATTCCCGAACATAATTCATTTTACTTTCCAAAATATACATTTCTCGAGTTTACTTCATATTCACTTGAAATTCGACGTTTGGTATCCATACGGGTGGAGGTTCGACACAACACAACCAAGAAGCCTCAACAATGAACCAATAATAAGATAACTATAGGTCTAATATTAGCCCAACATATTATTTAAATAATTATCGAAGCTTATTAAATCGGTCGATTTGATAATCTCCCATATTTATTTACGTAATATATCGTTCCAAAATTATACCCAATCTAAAACACATTGCACATAAATTTCTATTTGGTATATGTCGTAGCCCAATGAATTCCCTATATATATCGTCGAATCGGCCAAAATTCCACGAGACATATAGTAATTCATTACCCTAAAATATATACCACATCCTATGGGCGTCGTGGGATACGATGCCCATTAATATATCCATTTTATATCGTCAAATAACTCGATCTAGAATAAGTCATTCGATGTATAAAATGTTTATATTAACCGTCATATATCCGTGACAACACAAAGTCACAATATAAAGCCCACTTGGACTTTAAAGACCCAAAATTCGTATAACTCGATAAGTTTCTATTTTTATAAACAGACCCATATTTTTAATTGTTAGTTATCCGACGTATAATTCGCCATTATTTATATAGTTATTATTTATAATAATATCCCGACATTTATTACACCATTTTCATAGTGTAATAACTATCGCTTTATTATTATACGTTTACTCGTGATCGTTTTATTATTAATATACACATTTATATATATATATATGTACGTTTAACACGTCTATATACGTATATAAACGATTATATTCTTAATAATATTATTACAAGTTTTATTTTTAATATCAACCTTTAAAGATTTATCGAGTCATAGAATTTGGTCTCATGTCCGAGTCATGACCCTCGGCTCATAGTCCAAGTCCAAACAATATAATCAAGTCACAATAATAAAACAACTCCGTCCAAATCAAACCCAATACCATGTGCTACAACATGAGGGTCCGACTACGGCACCCGACTAATCCTATCTCCGTCATTCTAGTAACCGTATCACAACGGTCCCCAATTCACTTTCGTCAACACATCTCCAAATATACCCAAAAACAATAGATACCGCAACGCGTCCAAGATAATAAGCCAAATGTCCAAATCGTAAACATCACACGAATAAATAATCACAAGTAACATATATTATCCGAAACCAAGTATAGGCGGGTTGAGTTACCAAGTCAACCCGGGTCAACCATAAGTTCAAGACATGAAATGGAGCCACACCCGAGACTAATGAGTCTCGGCTAGCTCTTTGAGCTTGCTCGAACCAAAACAGCCCCTAGGGGGGGGGGGGGGGCGTTCGGCCAAATACCAAACGACCACAAAGGTCAAAACCAAATCAAACACCTTCGACCGGACCCAAGGGGGTCGCGATCTTGCTCCCATTCGAGCCATCCCAAGTCAAACGGACCCTTAGGGTCTCGACAACAATCAAACAACAACAACAAGATGAATCGGGGAGGACCCCAATGGTTCTCGGCTCGACAAAACAAGCCACAAAAACCGACTCCGAGACCTCGAGGGTCTCGGTTACGCTCAATCCGAGCACCAATCCAACCAAGATAACCATTCAATCAAGAAATCCTTCCACCAATCGGATCCCAATCGACCCACCCGGATACCAAACATCATCTTTAAACCATTTTCATCAAAACCCAAATAATCTTGTTTCCAAATCCATGGAACCCGAAAACCAAAAAGAAAACCGTGACCCTAGGTCACGATTTGAGTACAAATCCGAGTCAAAACTCGGCCTACCTTTAACCACCAAATAAAAACTCGAATGGATCTTCAATACCACACCAAGGAGTGACGAATTCGAGGTGAAATCGAATGAAAAATAAGGGGTTTAGGGCGCGTGCTACGGTAGATCGAGTAGGAAATGGAATGGGGAATCGTTTTGTGATGGTGTTGATAGTGGTGGAGCGGCGGTGAGGTGGTGGCAGCCGGTAAAAGGGGCGGCGGCTAAGGGAGGTTAGGGTTTGGAGATGATAACTTGAGAGAGAGAAGAGAGTAAAGTGGTGAGGGTGTTTTGTGGGGGTCGGTTCACACAAGGACGATTCATAGTAGTAAAAAAAAATATAATTTGTTTTATTATTATTATTAGTGGTAGTAGTGGGCTAAGTAGCCCCAAATAAACACACGGGCCAAACCCGAAACCTTTAATAATCAATCACTTTTTCCAACCGAACCCGTTCCAAAAATAATAAAATATCCGAATCCATAAAAATATAATTAAATTGTTAGGTCAACCTAGTGCCGGAGTCAAAGTAGTGCCAACAATAACGATCTCAAAAATAATTCATCGCGACCGAATCAAACCAAACCATAATTAAATAACTAAATCCCAAATACATCGTACGATTAAATCACGTACCAACATTTGTAAAATATCTCGTCACAATAAATTTTCAGAAATTCCATATTTATTATATAAATGTAATGCGGGTTTTATAAAACGGCTCCCTATTTTGCCAGTTGTCACACTTAATCAGACTCGTATTTTTTACATGCTTAATCAGATGACTCGTATTGTATATATTTACTATCAGGTCTCCAATCCTCTCACGGATACGGTGGGAGCAGTGTTGCAGCAGCAGCTCATAGTCTATCATAGCAAGGCAAAAGGCACAAATTGACGCATTAACTCAAGAGAATGAGAAGCTGAAACGAGAGTTGGAATTTTTCCGTACTGAATCTTTGAAGTTTGTGCGCAGGGCACAAGACCATGGTGCTCGAAATTGGTGATTTTGTGGCTGCTGAACTGTTATTGATTGTCCGGAACATCTAAATTTCTAAAATTGACCCTGGTTGATTATATGACTTTGTGTGCGAGTATGTTTGATTTGAGTTTCTGAGATGAAAGGATTCGAATAGCTACAACCAGTTGTCAATGCAAACAATGGAATATGAGTATGCAACAGTATAGTAGGTACTCCTCAACGTATCTTTTTAGGTTGTTGAACCTATTTTCTTTGGGCTTGCGAAGTTATTAGTGAGACCTTTTTTTGATGCCACGTAGCGCCATTTCAATGATTGTCAAGGTTCTAACCGATAAGCTCCAACCAAGGGGGTACTGTCTTTTAGATTCAGATTATGACTCAAATTCATTCTCGTTATGAATTGCCATGTCACTAGGTAGGGGTTCATTCATACACTTTGTCTTGACTATCCTGATACAAAAATTTGCAAGGAGTCTCACTGTTTTGCTCTGCAGTACGCTGTTGCTGTAATGAACATGACGCTGAAGTCAAGAACATAATTCTTCAGATCATGGGTCAACTTTCTAAATTTATGTCCCCCGATTGGCAAGCCATCCAAGTGGCTATTTTTTTCCTTCCATTTTACCAACCTTTGTGCCCAGTAGCTTTCTATTCGATACACTTTCAGGTAGTTCTTGCTCCAGTTTGTAGACAGCCTTAATTTGGATACACTAGACAATCAAAATAATTAGAAATTGATCCATTATAAACAGAATCACGGTTGTGGACATTATCGTGCACATGATTAACGTACTGGATACAACTAAAGTAAACATATCATATCATAGCTACATCGTTTCGTATCGACGTATTACATTAATTCATTCATGATTCAACTAAAGTAAATATATCAAATGAAAACTTACAGTGAAAGGGAAATGATTTGCACACTCCAATCTGCGCATTAAACTGTTGTGTTGTTTATAAATTCTGCTTTAACTAGTTGTACATTAATGATACGCCTACAAGGATAACTATCATGTGTTTTATCTTTTGTTAGGATAAGTGTTTGAGTCATTTTAGGATAACTGTTCGTGTCTATCAGGTATTATCCCATCGTGTCTATTTAAGTAATTGCAATCAATGAAATCGTCAAGCTTTGTCAAATAAATATATTTGTTCTTCTTTTCTTCTTCCTAAGGAGCTCGCGCTCGCTTGAAATTGTGCCTTATCGATACTACCTAAACGAGTCGTATCAATTGGTGTTTTCATTGAGAGTCCTCATTGAAAGGCTACCAAATAAGAGTTCCATTAAAAAAAAAAAAAAAAAAAAAAACTGTTTGTTGTCACTATAGTTACTGTTCATGGCATCGGACAATAGTGATCGGGACGCACTATCTAATCTCTTGCAAATGGGTACGGTGACAGAATATTAGAGTGAGTTTGAGATACTTATAAATCGAGTAATGGGGATCTGTGAAAACTTACTTAAATCAATTTATATCTCTGGACTTAAACCAGCTTTACAATGTGAACTTTTAAATTCAAACCCTACAACTTTAGGCGAAGCTTTTTCATTAGCTCGCTTAATGGAAGCACGTTTCACGGACCAATGGCCGGGTACTACCAGCGCTACACTCAGTGGATATCAAAAGAAGAACAGCTATATTTTATTTGGCAAAGCTTGACGATTTCATTGATTACAATCGCTTAAATAGACACGATGTGATAATCCAGATAGACACGAACACTTATCCTAAAATGACTCAAACACTTATCCTAACAAAAGATAAAACACAATATAGTTATCCTTGTAAGCGTATCATTATTGTTCGATGTGGCACTTTTAATCATCAAAGGGGAATTGTCATCGTCAATTTTTTTTTCTAAAATTTTACACATCAAATAATTTCGTATCATGTCTAAAGTATTTTGTTTAAAGGATTTTGTACTTCTATTGGTTTATTTTTGAGCTCCCATGACTTTATTCCTTTTCCGGTATCTAAAATTATCAATTTTATTACTTTTTTTTTTCAGCCACAATTTAAATTCAAAAACTTGCTTCAACCAATGCATCTTTATTGGAAACATGAAAAGTTCTTATCACGATTTTAATTTTGTATCACAAATATTCTTTATCACGATTTTAATTTTGTATCACAAATATTCATCGAATAAATTGAATATTATCTCTTGTCCTTATTCTTTTTAATTTCTTATTTAAAATCTTTCATTTTATAAAAAACTCAGGGTACGTTCGGTAGAGAGAATTTTAAAGAAATGATGTGAGTAAAAGGATATGAATTTAGTGAATTGATATTAGTTGAGAAATTTGGTAAATCCTGCTGTTCGATAACATTAAAGAAGTTGATATGAGAAATTAGCTATTTTAATATATACTAAAAAATTGTTGACTAATAAATGAATAATAAAGTTATGAAAAAGCAATCTTAATCATTTACGTTTGAGATAGTCACTTTAAACAAAAATATCGTTAACGGAACTTTATCTAGACTAAAAGGATCCAAGGGCACATATGGTAGAGATAATTACAGAGAAATGACATGAGTAAAAGAATATATATTTAGAGAATTGAAATTAGTTGAGAAATTTGTTAAATTCTTATGTTTAATAACATTCAAAATTGTTATGAGAAATTAGCTATTTTAATATATACTAAAATTTTCTTGACTAATAAATGAATAAGAAAGTTCACTACTAGAAAATCAGGCATCAGCAACGAAAGTTTGCATCGCTATTCTGTTACTAAAGCCCTTCAATGACGGAATTGTGACAGATATATTCCGTCACAAAATAGGGCCTCGCAAAATTTTAGCGACAAGTTTAGCGACACAAGTTTCAGAGTTTCTACGACGAACTGTCGGTCTCCAACCCCTCACTAGAGCCTTTTTAAAGTGATGTGAACTAAGTTTGATTCGACCATCAAGTGACGTCTTAGCGACAAACTTTATGTCGCTAATAATAACGACGAAGCAATCACTAATGCATTGCTAATAATCGGCCTGCCATTTTGTTGTTATTCCATCACTAGAGATGGAAATATTTTTCTTTAATCCGCCACTAAAAGTATTGTCTCAAAACCATCACTAACAATTTGTTGCTTAAACGAACACCATTTCATTACTTGTTTGAACAAATTCGTTTCTGATTTGTCACAATTTAAACATCTTTTGAGGGTAGAATATGTCGCTAGGAGTCAATAAACGATACAATTTATTTTGCCATTTGTTCAAGATGTCACAAAAAATCCATATCCAAATCAAATAACAAACATATCCAAAATCAAATAACAAGCAGATTCGAAAGAAATCTAACAACTGATCTTCCAAAACATAAAAGGAAGTCTAAACAAAAAATTTTCTCTTACATAAAAGTTAAAGAGGACCTAAATAGATTTAAATCTCTCCAAAGTGTAATGGTTAATGTTCAAGATGTACGACCACTTGCATTACCTTGTTTCGTTTTTGGTTGGCAGGTAACATGACTCTTGATACCATACTCAACAAGCATTTCTTGAATTTCTACCGCATTTCTTCCTTGAGATCTTTACGCATTTATTCTTTGCTCTTCGTCCATTTCTTACTTAACTTCTTTCTTCATTTCTTCCTTGAGGTCGACTTTCATTTCTTCCTTTAACTCTCCACAAATGCTATCAAGATAGTTCTTGAGCACAACAAATTCAAATTTTAGTTTTTTGAAACATGTACGAAGATTAAGATAAGTGATAATTCTTGGGATATAAAAGAAAGAAACACACCTTAACAACTTTGGATCCTAATTAGGATGGAGCACATGTACATCTTGTAGTACTTGGTGTACCAGTCATCGTGTATCTTGGATCTGACATTGAGCCCCACCCAAACACTCCACCTTTCGTATCATTTCCGGCACATTGTTTCCACATGTCATCATCATAGATGGGATGGTTAGCAGGATCTAATCCATATTTATCTACCAGTGCGCCATTATACACAACCTGTAGATAGTCACAAAACGCAATATTTTAATGCAAAGCCATTTCTATATAAACACACATTACATATCACACTATAAACTGTTATCTTATAACTAAAATAATCAATAAAGCCTAAATCGAAAATATTAAAAGACCTGAATTCAGTGCTACCAAACACCCCTTGATTCAGTTGTAAAAACAGTCCCAAACACCCCTTTGATTCAGCTGTAAAAACAGTCCCAAACACCCCTTTGATCCATCCTAATTCAGCTATTAACCTAATTTATTCTAATGAAACACATAAATGATACGGAGTTGATACTCGATTAGTCGATTGTGGCGTGTTCTTGAGAAAGTGTGAATTGGATTAAAAAAATTGAGAGAACTGAGAAAGATTTAGGCAAAAAACTAAACTGAGAAAGATTTAGGCAAAAAACTAAGTTCAAGAATTAGTAGCTATGGAAGTAAGAATAAATACCGCCACTCTCTATGATTTTGACGTAATGAGTGCTCCCTTCTTCATGTGTGTTAGCTCAAATAGTTCAGCAGCAATTGGGGGCGCTTGTGTTTTTGTTCTTGTAAATGCGTAGAAATTTTGTAAGATATAAGTAAAAAATTGACAGCAGGAAAAAAATGACAGCAGCAAACTTTTTAAAGATAGAAAAGTATGCAAGAATAACCTTGTTTCCCGGGTAAAAAACCATCAATACCTTTTTTAGTCAAAATACGATTGAACCATGTAATTTTTATAAATCTCTTGTGAGAACCAAATCAAGATGCTGGCTCATTAGCTGATACGTGTTATAAATCAATCTGATAAAAAAAAACTTAACTATCATTCAACTTAAATGTCATTAACACCATCTCCTATTTTTATAAAGAATGATAAAGCTTTTCCTAGCAGATTTATTTCCTTCACCCGAAATCCTAGAAGTAGAGGTGGCAAAACGGGCGGGCTCGGGCTCGGGCAACGGGCCAAACGGGGCACATTTATAATTCGGGCTAAATGGGCACGGGCACGGGCACGGGCACGGGCACGGGCCAAACGGGCTGTTTTATGAAAACACTAAATGACTGACAAAAAATCCCAAATGAAATTATTTGATAAATTAAGTTATTGCAAAAATAATAGCTTTAAAATCATAAAATCTTACTGGCGTAGCAAATGCTTTGTGTAAAGTTAATTTTGAGCTACACATTATTTTGAAAGTAAATTATGTAAATACACGGTCTCAAATATTTTTTTAGTCATGTATCGATTAAGTTTTTTAGCAGTTGCTGTTGATTAACCAGTCAATGTTTATAAGCGTGATGATTGATTTAAGTGGGAATCTCTAATCTGAGTAAAAATCCTAACTATAATTAAATTATTTTTAATTAAATAAGCTTCAAATAAATAAATAAAATACTTCATAACTATAAACTATTTTACATTTCAAATTAAAAAGTTGTCATTTTTATTAGTGGAGAGAAACTGCAACGTGTTATCATCCCTTCCGCCCATTTTGCCCACTTTCCAATCGCATCTATGTTTTTTTAGCCCATATAGCCCCCCATCAAATAAACAGGGTGCCCATATCCGCCCGTAAGTTTAAAAAAAAAGTGTCAAATTTAGCCCAATTCAAAGGGATTGGGGGCATATTGCCAGCTCTACCTAGAAGTAAACTTAAGTCGAGTAATTTAGGGTACAGACCATGGCTAGTTAGAAGCAAAATCAAGATAAGCAAGAATGCACTAAAGCTTAACTATTCACAATTAACCATCGAATAATAGTCATAGACTATGAAACAGTTAATATTTCATTCATATACAATATAAGATAAAATACTTTCTAAAACTCATTTAGCACTTAGTAATTCTACATATACATGACTTGTAACTCTATACTAACACAAAGTAGTAACCACCAATTCATATATAAACATTCAAAATTGACACTACAAAGTGATACATCCAATTCATATATAACACCCTTTTAAAGACAGCAAACAATGAAGCCAGACACCCATTTATAAATTGCTGAAATCTCACTTACACTGCAACACTAAACTCAGTACCAAACGCCCCTACTGCAGCAACCAAACACCCGTTGCTGCAGCAATAAGTTAGGAACCAAACACCCCTTTTGGTGGTGACATCAGTAGATAAACCAAAATAATTCTATAACCTCGAATAATAAACTTGTTCAAACAACCCCTTAAGTTGAACTAGTTCAGTAATTACACCTAATCGAACTAGTTCATTTTGGCTATTCATTGAATCAACTAATAACGTCCCACATTTGGCATCACACTTCTTAAAAAACGGCGACAATCTATCATTTTGCAGATGTCACTAACAAGATTAATACAAATCAAACCAACAACATAATAATTTACCAACAACAACCTATTCAACTAGTCACACATAAATGAAACTAAATCATAAAAAGGAAAGTAACAATCATATAAAAATATAAGCACAAACACATGATTAGACCAACGATTGGGAGGTTAGAATTAAGCTAGGTCTGGAAAATTTGGAATATATTATCCCTAAATTAGGAACTAACATCAATAACATATGCATACATTAGTCCAAAGAATAATCGACATAAACTAGAACTTAACAGTGAAGAATAATCAAAGTTGTTGTTGTATCTTGATTGCACTTGGGTGAGGCTAAAAGAGAAAATATTGACATAAGAGGGTTGGGGTTTTGTCAAGTTAATAACTGTTTCCGCCTGTAATTTTTGATGGCGGGATATTTGGGTTTACCGAGTCATAACCTTATACCACTTTGACTTTCTCATCTATATAAAGTTAACCGTTGCCTCCATTGGTTTGGGTGAGAAGTAACCGTTGCCGCCTACATCATTTTATTTGTGTCGCCTGGTTTGATGTGCGTTGTTTTGTCGACTTGTCCCTCTTTTTATGTTTGCTAAGTAGATGTTTAATATGATAAAGATATAGAAAATATATATTTTAAAAGTTAACTTAATTGCTTACAAATAATTGAAATATATATAATTATTTATGTTATTCTTAATTGTAAATATGTCTTATAAACAAAAGTAAACATAAAAAGTTGCATATACAAATTTAGTGTTCGCAATAACAAGAAGAAAATTTATAGTGAGGACGACGCCGTCTACGGGTTAAACACGATCATTTTTGGCTCTTTGAGACGGTGTCGTTTTGGCAAACAAAAAAAAAAAAAAAAAAAAAAAAAAAAAAAAAAAAGTGTGTGTCTTTTGGATAAAGAATCCACTATTTCCATTTCTCTCTCGCCTCACCGCCTACCACAAATCTTAGATTTCTACGATCCTTTCGTTGCTTCCATCAATGGCGTCTGACGATGGTGATGTGTGTGTGTGTGACGATGGTGAGCTTAGGTAGGTGGTGGGTTTATTTGTTAGAAAAATATGGGTTCCTTATTCAGCCAGTTAAAGATGAAATTGTTTAATGAGTTTTAGTCAGAATGATGAGTAGAACACTCGATTATACTTGTCATATCATAACAGTTAGCCAAAAATGTAAATTGAGGTGTTAGGGTTTAAGTGTTCTATTTGATTCTTAAGATAAAGTGTTTGCATGATGTAATTTTGCCGCCTCAAAAGGAAGATGAGGAGAAGGATTTGAGATATAGTAAACACGTTGTTGCTACTATTGTTGCGAGTGAATGTAGATTTTGTTTTTGAATTGTGCTCTTTCGTCGAAGCCTGGAAATGTTAACTACCTAGCGTAACTTTGGAAATGAGCTTTTAAGAGTGTCTAACATTTGGAATTGAATTATTAGCAAGAAGGTTTAGCATTTTGTGTTTTTCTAAAAATGTTAACTTTCAAATGTGGCTTAAAGAAGCATTTAGCTTTTATGTAGTTTAACAGTTTATAATTATTGATGCAGTTGCGTTACCGTTTGTATAAATATTCATGTAGATGTATAAACGGGTAGAACATAGACCCGAAAGCTCTCCAATCTGATTGGAGATACAATGAGTGAGTGTGTGGTGTGTTTGTATGAATAGATTCGATATGATATAGAAGGAGCTCAGGTGTTCCCTCTCCAAGATCATTCTTCGGTAAGCTGCTAAGAGAAGAGCTTATTGTGAGCCTCGTCACATGTTCTCGCTCGTGACCAAGTCTAACATGAGAGTAAGTATTGGTTTTCGATAGAATGTTATAGTTCGGTATTAATGATAACTTCCAATGCTTACCAAATGAGGTGGGTGAAGGATATTTATAATACTTCACGACACACCTTTTTTACCTAGTGGACTATGACATAGGCTCGGGTTTTGGGTACTTTGGATAGGTATTATGTTCTCGAATCCCCTTAGGGTACTGAGTCATAAACGCTAACTCAATTGTGTTGTTTGATTGGTCAATCCACCGGTTTATAAGGTTCCTTCAGCGAGGCTAATAACTCCATCATTGGTCGGGTAACTGCTCATTTTGGGCACTCGCATATCCGGTTATCCCACAGTACGGTTTGGTTTCGAGTACTAAAATGAATTATCCGGTCCTATATATTAATCAAGGGAATGCTGAAAAACTATATATTAATCAGATTCAACTAAACAATAAAGATTATAAAACATTAAATAGGAAGTAACTAACCTACCCCTAGCAACTAAACGGGCCGAACAAGTGGGACGGGCCTATAGGCCTTATTAACTAACATCCCCTTCAAACTCACAATGCTACATTGAGAGTTTGACAAGAAAACTCTAAAATGAGAGGGACAGATATATGCAGATTCAGCGGCAGAGAGATCTGAACAGAGGTAGATGAATAGCATATTCAGGCAGACAAATGCGGACAAACAGATGCATATTCAGATTCAGACAAAATCAGGCAGAACCAGATGCAGAACCACGTGTGTGATAAGACAGAATAACCAGATGAGAAACCAGAACCAATACTTACCAAATACAGATGTCGATCTCGATAACAATACCAACACCAATTCGGTAATTCCACCGATATAACAAAGCGATTGAACTCTAAGTTACAAATCCATTATAAAATCCGATCAACCTCAAATTACTATATATATAATTTGCCGTCAATTCGGTGCATTCTGATTCATTGCCTTTCGTGACGTCAAATTGACATCATCCAAGCCCAACATTTACCGATAGCCTAGCCCAAATCGTTTTTTTTTTTTTTTTTTTTGTGGGGGGGGGGGGGGGGGGGTTCTCTTTGCTATTATAATGCATTAATGCGAAATATTTTTTAGGCCCAATTCAACAAAAGGTACATAAATATTATTTACTCTTACACGTTTATTTCCGTCCAATTTTTACAGGTTGTTATTTATTAGTAGTATGTAATGTAGACATCCATATATGCACTAAATTAACCAACTACTTAAATCCCATACGGAATGGACACTTTGCGGGTTATATCAAGTGATTGTGATGTTGAATGATTCTGCTGCAAATCCAATAGATGGAAAGTATTAATTTGAAAAATATTAAAGGGTATGTAAATATGTAATATGTAATTTGGCATTGCGCTTTTGGCAAATGTCTTAGAGGAAACTGCAAAACCTGCTTCGATGACTTATCACGTTGCTTGAGTCTTTTGGACTATTTCGCTAAAATGTCAAACCGTGCACGCTATAAAAAACTAACACACATTTAAGTGCATGACCAATGCCCCGCCGCAACGCCGCGGGTTGAAGCCATCCTCATTCATATAAATAAACCATCCAGTGTACCAAATATTCAATTAGTGTCGTCTACTTCTTTTTCATTCATACAAATAATCAAGTTTTCATTCATACAAATAATCAAGTTAGACATCCTTCTTTTTCATTCATACAAATAATCAAGTTAGACATCCAATAAAATAATATGGTTTCATTCATATAACGAGTCTGACGTGTGTGTAATTAGGTGCTATATCAATTTTCCAACATCCAACAAAATCAATTTCGAAAAATTATCCGATCCACTAACCTGTTTTAACTCGATCAAAATTGTGCTTACCTTTTTTTTTTTTTCCCTTCTTCTTCTTCTTCAACTTCCACCTAGCTCTTGATACCATGTATAAATTAAAAGAATATTAAACAGCTATATATTAAATAGATTCAACTAAATAATAAAGATTACAAAACATTAAATACAAAATAACTAACCAACCCTAGCAACTAAACGGGCCGAACAAGTGGGCCGGGCCTATAGGCCTTATTAACTAACAATCCGGTCCACTATGTATAGTTTAAATCTTCCAACTAACCGAACTGAATCACCCATGAAACCTCTACCAACTCATAAGATTATTCTACTTCAGTAAAATGTTTATTTGGATGGTTTCTCACTATGGTATAAAAATTCTTATACCTCTTCATATGTATTTAGACCTATTCATAAACATCCATAGCAGATGCTTTAATCAATAGCTAAGTGAAAAAATTTAGCGACTTATTTGAGACAGCTAAAAAAAATCCATCGTTATGTCGTCAGAATTATGTCGCTAATAGTTCCAACCAAAGTTCGTCGCTAACTCCGTCTCTGTATGATTACATTAGCGATAGAATTGTGACAGATGCGTAATTCATCTCTAATTTTGTTACTGGTTTGTCACTACTTTGTCACTAATTTATCAAAGCCAATTTTGTAGCTAATCTATCTATAATCCGTCACTGAGAACCATTTTCTTGCGACAGAATAATTCAGTCGCTAATTTCCGTCACTGTTGTCCAGGATTCTAGTAGTGGTTATTAAAAAGCAATTTTAATCATTCACGTTTGAGATAGTCACTTTAAACAAAAACATCATTAACAAAACTTTATCTAGACTAAAAGGATCTAAGGGCACGTTTGGTAGAGATAATTTCAGAGAAATGACATAAGTAAAAGAATATAAATTTAGAGAATTAAATTAGTTGAAAATTTTGATAACATTAAAGAAATTGATATGAGAAATTAGCTATTTTAATATGTACTAAAATTTTCTTGACTAATAAATGAATAATAAAGTTATGCATAAGCAATCTTAATCATGATAGTCACTTTAAGCAATAATAGCATTAATTAAACTTTATCTAGACTTAAAGGATCTAAGGGCACGTTTGGTAGAGAGAATTTCACACAAATGACACGAGTAAAAAAATATAAATCTAGAGAATTGAAATTAGTTGAGAAATTTGATAAATTCTTTTGTTTGATAACATTAAAGAAATTGATATGAGAAATTAGCTAGTTTAATATATACTAAAATTTTCTTGACAAATAAATGAATAATAAAGTTATGCAAAAAGCAATCATAATCATTCACGTTTGTGATAGTCACTTTAAACAATAATATCACTAACGAAACTTTATCTAGACTAAAGGATCGCCTTTTCCCTTTTACTGAATATGTTCAATCAATCTTGAAACTTTTTTTTTTTCTTTTTTTTTTATAAGGATATTTGATTGTCCAGTACCAACCCATGAAATGGATATATCATATATGAAGTGTATTTGTTCTCCATGTTGTGTTTCTTTTATAAGGAAGGGAAAATACCACCAAAATGTAGTGAATTTGTCACCATTTTCAATTCTGTGTAGTGATTTATTTATTATTTATTTATTTTATTTATTTTTTTTTCTAAAAAAGTAACAAACTTCTAAATCCGACTATTTTGTGCACTCGTTGGCTGCCCAACTTGCCCGTGCCACGAGGTATATACACGTGTATTTTTTCATTTTTAATAAATTCCACCTAGATTTTCCACCAAAACAAAATTCCACCAAAATACATTAAAGTTGTCAAATTTTGTAATTCGGTGTAGGATGTTTTTTTCTTTCTAATACAAGTAACAAACTTTCAAATATAACTCTTGACAAATTGATAAGCTTATCCGAACACCCCCGAAGTGTTGCCGTGATGTCATTAGATAATAAAAACTTTTGAGTAAGTTACAATGTTACATGAGTGTTATAAATTTTAAAATTTATGCCTGAAATACCCTAAAATAGTCAAGCGAATATTTTTGTCGATGAATTTTGTGATTACAGATTGTTGAGTATTCTAACAAGAGAGTTAACCTAGCGGAGGCTGGGGGTTCTACATTTGTAAGAAGTCCATTTTGAGATGCTGCTTTGGCAGCTGGGTACACATGTTATGCTGGTGGCAGGCCTGACAATGGGGCAGTGATTGTCTATTTGGTCGAAAAAATACCCAGATTTCTGGCAGAGTAATGTCACAACCACTTGCTTGCAACAATTTTTTGGTGGTATTTTTTTGTATTGTGTTACATTTACATAAGGGACATGACAATGGGGCAGTAATAGTAAGAACACTGCACAGAATTGAAAATTGGACAAGTTCACTACATTTTGGTGGTATTTTCCCTATAAGGAACACATGCAGTTGCATGTCTGGGCTTTTGTATTGTGTTACATTTACATAAGGGACATGATTTGTGTATCATTTTTTTTGCTATACACCATTAAATCACACTAGTAATGCACACAGTTATGCATAATTTAGGAGTGGATGACAAATAAAAATAGTGTACAAATCACATCCCTTTACATAAGTGTATATTTGCTTCTTTTCTTTTCGATCATGAAACTGGGTATCAAGCAACATGAATTTTCTATGTAGACTGATCATCATATAAAGATCCTATGGTAAGCCGTTTGTATTTGAAAGGGATGGCATGCTCCATATTTATGCACTTCTTTTAGACTTTTTTGGCACAACGTATCAATAGTGATTTTTGAAATTTATTTTAGAAAACATTAAAAGTTTTATGCTCCAATTAGAAGAAAGCACTCATATACCATATTGTCAATAAAGTTTGAGTTATGTGGGTAGGTATGTGGAAGTCGTCGTTGATTAGCAAATAAAAAAAAGAAAAGAACATGCCCATGTTATTCACGGGTAAGTTTGGTGAGGTCGTCGTTGATAAGAGGAAAAAAAAGGTAAAATCATGTCAGTGTAAATTTCTTGGGTGTTAACTGTTATGTAAAGTTTATTCTTTAAAGAAAGATTGATTAGCAAAGGTGCATCAGAGAAAGAAACAGAGGATTTGTATATTGAATAAAGGCATTAGTTACAATAATGCAAACGTTGATCTTATGTGATCCACCACAAAAAACATATCTAAAAAATCTTCAAATTATTCTTTTCTCATGCATGCATAACGGGACCTGTCACCCATCCTTTTCTTTTTCATTATTGCAAAACACATTAGCTTACAGATTTATGAGAAAAGGGTAGCTCAATTATAAATAAAGACATACGAACCATCAGTTATAGAAAAAAACATGCAAAAGCAAGTAATGGCTTCTTCAAAGTTCTTACACTTATCTCTAGCTCTACTACTCGTTGCTCTCTCATTTGTTCCAAACTTTACTTCTGCTTCTTTTGAGGAAGCAAATGCTCTTCAAAAATGGAAAGCAAGCCTTAAAATCCCAAACAACTCCCAAATAGTATCTTCTTGGACACCCCTTCCAACGAATACTACTGCGCCCGCTTCGTGCACTTCTTGGTTTGGAATTGCTTGCAATGCTGATGGGAACATTAACAAGTTGAACCTCTCTACGTCTGAGTTAAAAGGTACGCTTCGTCAGTTCCCGTTCTCTATTCTAGGCAATCTTACCCATTTTGAACTTAGTGTAAACAGCTTCTTTGGTCCCATCCCGCCAGAAATCGGACTCCTGTCCAAACTTGTCTATCTTAATTTTTCAACCAATCAGTTTTCTGGTGTAATTCCACCTACCATTGGTAAACTAAGCCAGTTAACCGTCTTGCGACTTTCCAGAAACAATTTAACTGGCTCAATTCCTTCATCGTTGGTTGACTTGGCGTCTTTGAATATCCTTTATCTGTTCAAAAATCAACTCTCCGGACCCATTCCTTTTGAAATAGGAAATTTGAAGTCTCTCACTAAATTATCTTTGAGAGAAAATCAACTGAATGGTTCAATTCCTTCATCGTTGGGTGATTTGGAGTATTTGAGTACCCTTTATCTGTACAAAAACCAACTCTCTGGACCCATTCCAATTGAGTTAGGGAATTTGAAGTCTCTAACTGATTTAGAATTGGACAATAATCAACTATCTGGGCCCATTCCAATTGAATTACGGAATTTGAAGTCTCTAACTGATTTAGAATTGAGCGAAAATCAACTCAATGGTTCAATCCCTTCATCGTTGGGTGGTTTGAAGTCTTTGAATATCCTTTATTTGTGGGGAAATCAACTCTCTGGACCCATTCCAATTGAATTAGGGAATTTGAAGTCTCTCACTGATTTAGAATTGGGTGAAAATCAACTGAATGGTTCAATTCCTTCATCGTTGGGTGATTTGAAGTCTTTGAATACCCTTTATCTGCACACAAATCAACTCTCTGGACCCATTCCAATTGAATTAGGGAATTTGAAGTCTCTCACTGATTTAGAATTGGGTGAAAATCAACTGAATGGTTCAATTCCTTCATCGTTGGGTGATTTGAAGTCTTTGAATACCCTTTATCTGCACACAAATCAACTCTCTGGACCCATTCCAATTGAATTAGGGAATTTGAAGTCTCTCACTGATTTAAAATTGTACAAAAATCAACTCAATGGTTCAATCCCTTCATCCTTGGGTGATTTGAAGTCTTTGTGTACCCTTTATCTGCACGCAAATCAGTTGTCTGGCCAAATTTCAAAGGAGTTTGGGGAGATGAAAAGATTGTTAAATTTAAAGTTGAGCGATAACAACCTTTCAGGTGTTATACCTCAAGAGCTTGGATCACTGAATGATCTCCTTACTCTAGACTTATCCAATAATAGGTTAAATGGGTCATTACAAAGATATATTGGTTATTGGGTACAAATCAATCATTTATATCTTAGTAATAACAAGCTCAGCGGAAACATCCCATCAGAGATCGGAAAATTACGTCAGCTTAACTTTCTTGATTTATCTTGGAATTCACTCACAAAAGAGATACCATCGGAAATGGGAAGTTTAGAAAGTCTGGTGATGATGAATCTTTCTCATAATAAGCTATCTGGTTCTATTCCTAACGGTTTCAGTAACTTGCCAAGAAGGATTGATATAGACCTGTCTTACAATGAGCTAACAGGTGCGGTTCCCCCGTATGCAGTCTTTCTAAATGTGTCTGGAGAAGAATTACAAGGAAATGATGGTCTGTGTGGAAATGTTACAGGTTTGAAACTTTGTGAAAGTCAAAAGATAATGAAGAAAAATAATCATTTTCATCATAAGCTCATCCTAGTAACTACGGTCACACTTTTAGTGGCTCTTTTACTTGGTTTATTCATGTGTGGCCTCATTGCTTATCGACGTAGAAAGAGAACTTCTCCACAGAAACCATCACGCGAAGAAGATGACAAATTTTTCTCAATAACAAGTTTTGATGGACAGGCGATGTATGATGAAGTCATCAAGGCAACAAATGATTTTGATGATTCATATTGTATTGGGATTGGAGGATATGGTACTGTGTATAAAGCTGAGTTACAACCCAACAATATAGTAGCTGTCAAGAAACTTCATTCATCATCTGAGAATGACGATCAAGGCTTCCTAAATGAGGTACGAGCATTAACAAACATAAGGCACAGAAACATAGTTAAACTCTATGGATACTGCTTCCATGCTCGTCACTCATTTTTGATTTACGAATATCTTGAGAAGGGAAGTCTAATATCGCTCTTAAGTAGCGATATCACAGCAAAGGAAATGGATTGGCTGAAAAGGGTAAGAATTGTTAGGGCTGTAGCGAATGGTTTGGCTTATATGCACCATGATTGCACACCACCTATAATTCATAGAGACATTTCTGGAGCTAATATCCTTCTCGATTCTGATTATGAGGCACATATCTCGGATTTTGGAACAGCGAAGCTTCTAAAGCTGGATTCATCCAATTGGACTGCGGTTGTAGGCACCTATGGCTATATTGCGCCAGGTAACTGCCATATATTTTAAAGTTATCTATACGTACTTCTTCTCAAGTTTCAGATTTATCTATGTTACATATATTCTCATGTTTCCTTCCATGTAGAGCTTGCTTATACGATGGTGGCGACAGAGAAATGTGATGTGTATAGTTTTGGAGTTGTTGCACTAGAAGTGATTATGGGAAAGCATCCTGGAGAACTTATATCATGTCTACCAACAATGTCGACTGATGATCTATTGCTGGCCAATGTAGGAGATAGACGGATTCCGCGACCCTCACCTCTAGTTGAGAAACTAGCTCATATAATTTTGAATGTCACACGGGCATGTTTGAACGACAACCCACAGGAAAGGCCAACAATGCGCCAAGTCAAAGATTTATTGTCAGTGGATGATCGGCTTTGGATGAAGATGCATGTATCAGTAACTTGATGCTAGCTTGATCAATTTTGTATGATGTCTAGACATAAGTCATAAAGTTTATGAAACTTTTTATGTTTTTTTTCTTGTCCTGAAAATTATGTGTATTATGGATTGCTACCTTTCTAGACTAATATAGTTACGTGTATTATGGATCTTTTTGGTAATTTCTTTAAATTATTCCAGTTTTACAATTGAAAGTTTACCAATGGAAAATTTGTATACCAGTTAGAAATATAGTAAACAGTGAGTGCACACAAAATATATTCAAAGATGTCAAATCACCCAACAATGGAAGTTTGTTAATTTGTAAAAAAAGGTAGCATAGACTGGAGAAGAAAGTTAGCTAAAGGAAATTTGTCAAAAAAGTAATATGATTTTAACCAGAAATGACTTAAGAAATGAGGTTTAGATCCGTAAAACAACTAGGAATTCAAATTCAAGATATTAAGAATTGAACTCGAAATTCGATTACAATGAGATAATTTATTACGGAGAGAAAGAAAAGTGATTACAATTTCATAAGCTAACTAGTAAATGGGAGGAAGGAGGATTTGGCTGGAAAATCTGTTTTGTTCTGATCTTGCTGTTCTGTTGACTTTTATTGACTTTTTCATTGATATTACTTTGAAGCATCTAAGCATTCAAATCAACTTAACTTGAGGCAACCTTTCTTAGGACCTTTAACACATTCTGTTGTAGCAAGCCAAACACCCCAAAAAACAATAACCCTTTTCCTTAAGCCAAACACCCATTTCACCCACTACAAAATTTGTGACATTTACTCACTAAAACTTTTGCCTACTAAAATCTATAAAAGTAACCAAATAAAACTTTTACCCACTAAAACTTATAAATACCAAAATAAAAAAGTGCTTTTCAAATCAAATTTGTTAAAAATAACATTTGCTTACTAAAACTTATGGAGTATAAAAGTAAGTAAATAAAAAAATTAATAAAAAAACGGAGTAAATATATACCATCACACTTTTCCCAAATTAATAAAAACTACTGCTTCCTCACCTGCACTTAACCCAATTCCCAAATCTCACCTCATCATCCCAATTACCAAATGTCTAAACCCTAACTTCGTCATCGTTATTAACAACCACCTCCGGCACCGTCGTCACCACCACTGGTCGTCGATTGATACCCCAACTCCGGCACCGTCATCACCAGCACCAGCGTCGTCACCACCTCTGGTCGTCGATCGATATCGTAACTCCGGCACCGTGCTCACAGTCGTTAGGTATAATACATATTCTTTTGAGTTTTCGTGTTAGTTAAAATTTTATCATATTATCGATATGTTGTTACAGCTGATTATGTTTTGTAAATGAGTGTTGATATGTTGCTGATTATTGGTTTGTAAATATGTGCTTATTAGGTTTTAGTACTTTATTTTGTGTATAATGGATGCATATGGAATTTTAATAGTTGAATTAGTAAGAGATTAGATGTTAATATGTGTATAAACAATGAATGATGTGAATTAGGTCGATGCTTAAAGTAAATGTAGTGAAACATATTAACGAGAATTTGAGCATAGAATTTAGTTTTTATTTACCGGACTAAACTCGATTGCTGGTTTGTCGGAAAATGAAAAATCGATGAGTTGAAGTGAATTTTGGTTATAATATTTGATTAGGATTTTGTGCATTGTGGATAGATAATGAGCTAATGTAGCGAAATAGATTCAGCGTTGGTTACAAGAGATGTTTGGATGTTGCGCAGATTGTAATTTTGGTTATAAGTAACCAATTTGGTCTTGTAATTTGTATCAAGCTTCATAACTGACACACCGTGGTAGTAGTCTTCCTCTACTGCTTATCTTTATTTCGTAGTCCATTTATACTTTATATAGACTTGAATTGATTTGCTTAAACAGCGCTTGTGTTTAAGCACTTATTTGTGTCTTGGCTTTATATGTGTTTAGGCATATGTATCTAGTATTTAATGTGTTATGGCCTAGAACCATTAAAGATGAGTATTATGTTAAAGCACAAGCGAATAAAAGATATATGTTGTCACATTAGACCATACGATTGTATTTACACATTTCATTGTATTGGCAGGTTAATATTCTAAAAGCTTCAGCATTCATGATTTAAAAATATAGTATAATTACACATTCTTACATGTTTGCTATTTTACGTAGTTGTTTTATTAATACATCAACCTTTTTGATCTTCCTCATTAACTTATTCAAGTCGCAGTTAAAATATTGATAGAACTCTGTTCCTAGTCATAAAGATGTACCTTTTTTAATCAAACAAAAACAATAAAAGTTGTATCACAATACCATCTCTTCATAGTTTACGAATATCCAGTAGTAATACTGGAGGTGACCACAAAAACTTTATTCATACACCACCATGTTATTCAGTTTTGTACTAAACTACATCACCCAAAACTTTTTGGTGGTGTACTAAATTACAGATCACATCCGGTAACTAAATCACCCATTACAGTAATAATGACCCATAACCCAAAAGCCACATCAGCAACTTCTTCCTTACACTGATAATCTGCATGATTAATTATGCAGTAGATGACAAGAGCAGGTTTAAACCATCCCCATCTGTATTTAGATTGTTGACTGATCTTTCTCATTGTATGATCTGATCTGCATTCATATCGGCAGGTGAACTTTGCAGCAAAATGAAATATGCCCTTTGGCTGTTTAGTGTTTAAATTTGTATATTCTTGACCCTAGTCCTCTCCAAGATTTTTGTGTGGCTGATCCTGATAGCAAAGGTATAAGATTAATTTGAAATGCATGTCGTGATTCGTGAATGCTTCAGCATTCATGATTTAAAAATATAGTATAATTACACATTCTTACATGTTTAGGCATATGTATCTAGTATTTAATGTGTTATGGCCTAGAACCATTAAAGATGATTCCAAGCTAGTTTTTTGTCATTTTTTTTTCTTCTAATAAACGGGTCTTAAACACATGTTTTCAGGGAGATGATTGTTGTGCATCCAAATGCTGAGATCCTTGACGACATTGCTGGCAAACTGAGAGAGGTCGGTAGCTATAAATACATACTTTTCTCCAACTTCATGTTTCCAATATTGTTATAGTAATTATTTGGTTGAATTTGCACGGCAGTATGTATTAGAGGAGCTTAATGTCAAGTCTGTCGTGCCCTGCAATGATCCATTAAAGTATGCTACTTTACGTGTCGAGCCTGATTTCAGGTACTTTAAGCTCTTCTATTCTATTTTCTTCAGTATTTTTATGTTGAATATTCTACGAACTATGAAATAATGTATCTTTTCTATTTATGTGTATCAGTGTGTTGGGTAAAAGACTGGGAAAATCAATGAAATTAGCTGCGGAGTCAGTGAATGCAATGTCACAAGCGACATTTTGTCTTTCGAGAAAGCAGGGGAAATTACCATTGCTGGCCACTGTTTGAAGCTTCTGATATGAAGGTGAATTAATGGTTTCATTTTAACAGCATATTATCCAGATGTCTTCAAGATCGTCTACCTAAACTATATATCATAATCTATTTTGGCATTGTAGATTATGCGTACTGGAACCCACTGATTCAGTGGAGGTTTATTTCAGTTCAGTGATGACGACCCGTCCGTTTCTGCCCGTATTCTACAATCCCAGGTAACTCTTGATGTCACTATATATTTACTGATGACTGGGTTGATGTGGGTTTTGCTTTATCTTTAGCGGGCCAAACAGACAAAGTAATCTGTTTGAGAGATCAGCCTATTGGCTACTAGCTTTTTTTTCTTATCGCAGGAAGCATACATCAAAGAGCCGCTAGGATCCCCTTTACTCGACATTAGCGTGTTACCAAACCATGCTGTAAGATCTTATGAATACGTTGCTGCTTTTCTCTAATACAACTTTTTTTGTTTATATTAAGTCCTAGTGTTTGCTTCATATATTTCCTAGAAATTGAACCAAAATGTGTTTCCTTAGATATTTAACTCACAATATAACTGTGTTCTCGGTTCTTGAACTTGCCATAGGATTTAGTATTCTGATACTAACTTTTTTTTTTTTTTTTTTTTTTTTTTTTTTTTTTTTGAAATTTGCAGGTGGTCATTGCTGCAGACTTACAAAAATATCTCAAACTGTGACTTCAAGATTACTTTGCCGAGATTTGCATTGAATTATATTCATGTCAGTTACTTAGTACTCTGTTTATAAATGGTGCCAACATGGAGATATGGATCGAGAAGGTTACATCTACTGAGTTTGACCGAGTTGGTTCATAAGCATGCATGTTCTGGAGCATACATATTGGAACCCTATACATAACTTAATGTTCTTAGATGACCAGATATAAGATTGCTTTAGACCTAATCTTCAAGAACATTTACTGTAGGTATGTGAAATTGTATGTTGATGGGTAATTCCAACTGACACAATGTATTTGCACCTTTTTGAGAGATGAAATGTAATATTATGTGTATGTTTGTAATGATAAGCTGTTTTGATAATTAATATAAGCTCAGACAAGAAAAAATATAGATAAAAATTAGATTAATATATAAAGACTTTTCCTGACTAAACTATCTTAAATAACTGCCAGTATTGAACTAACACATCCCCATGATAGGAAGATAGCGGCTCTTTGTGCTTACTAAAATGTTTTAGTCAGCAAATCTTTTGGACCTTTACTTACTGTTTTTTTAGTGATTATAGACATATAGTGATCCCTTTGATACTTACTCTTTTATTTTTAGTGGGAGTAGAGTAAAAGGCTTTTAGTTACTGAATCTACACTTTTTCCTCACTCTTCCTTTAGTAAGCAAATGTCCTTTATTTTGTAGTGACCCTTTGTGAATACCCATTTCATAACACAACTACACGATCCATGTATAAAATCTAACAGTTGAAGTCCTTCCCGAGTGTGAAGGATTGAAGTCACTGCACCCACTCTTCAAACTACTCTGTTGCGAATCCCTCTGCCTTCGACCAACTTATTAGGTGATCCCATGCCAAAAACTCGATAAGCTGAGTCAAAATGTAGAGACTGATATGTTTCGCATCATCATACTTTCCTGACCGAGATAACGCGAGCCACAATTCCACCTGTAATGGGCAACACTCCACAGCTCTCTGAAGCAAAAGCCACAACTGCTTCCCATAGCCTTAAAGAACCAGGTATATGTTCAAGACCTTTTCTTAGTACTTCGCTTTTAGTCACATCTCCATGTTCCAATGTTGCAGCCCTTTCCTTAAGCCAATCAGCAGCAACATTTCCACCGACACCAGATACCAAGCAATTTATAGAGGCACCCGCGAGAAATTTAACACTGTTCACTTGGTAAAGTTCTTCATTTTTCTGGGCCAGTGAAGGAGTAACAACCTTGGAAGAAAATGATCTTCTGGAAATATGACAGTTGCATCAAGGTTCCATCCAACAGCAGCCGCTGCAACTTTCATGCTAATATAACCACCACCAACCGCAACTGCATTTTGTGCTTTTGCCAATGATGATAATAATGAATCAACATCAGCAATATCGCGTATGTGATGAACACCAGGTAAAGTATCACCAATTTTCTCAGAAAATGTACTCTGTGGCAATAATGAGGGATCCAAATTCCAGTGAATTTGTTGTCAATGCTTGCTTCTCTGCATCGATTCCAGTCACCGGATCTTCATACAGCATCTCTATCCCTTTCTCTTTGTACCAATCAGGAGTTTGCCTCTCACCTCTTTCTGTGAGAGTCGGGCGCTCATATGGAGCAAATGCCTCCTTTTTTGACAAAAGTCCTAGTTACATATCCACCTCCAACTATCACAAACCTTTTCTTTTTCCTCTTCGGCCATTTCCATATGTCGAACTCCCATTTTCCATACTTCAATTTGCATTTTGTGCCTCCTGATTTCTTCCTCTAAGGCCATTTCCATAACTAAAACTCCAAACGACTAAAATTATCTCCATGAATCAGTATAACAGAAGCCTTCACCGTATCAATTACTGTTGTCGTTACCACTAAAGAAACACCACTAAAATCATTTTCCATAGCATCATTATCAGTCGAATTAGAACTAATACCACGTTCCTTATCACACAATTCAATTTGATCCCGATCACAGTTTTCGACCAAACAAAAGCCTTTTTTCTCCTCCTTCACATTCGGTTCATCACTTTGATCCCTGTCACTCAAATCATCTTTTACACTGACCTCGATCAACTCATTAACAGTAGCATTCGGTTTTTGAATATCCATTAAAACATTAGAGCCAAAAGTATCAGAATTCGATGATGACGATACACCTAACAAACACTCCGTTTTCGGTTTCAGAACTTCTTTTAAAATCTTTACCATCGAACCTTCCAGTTTATCCAAAATACATGAATTAAAGCTTGACTCTTTAACACCATTACTAATTGATTCTTTAACTGTTTCAACCGCATTTACAACCTCATGATCAACAACATCATCAAGTAATCTGTTTTTTAACCCAGTTGATTCTTTACTTTTTCCATCATCATGAACAAACTCATCAAAAATCAAACTACCCATTTTATTATTATTATTATTATTATTATTATTATTATTATTATTATTATTATTATGATTATTATTATTATTATTATTATTATTATTATTATTATTATTATTATTGTTATTATTATTATTATTTATTTTTTTTTTAAACATCACTTTATTAGAAACTCAAAGGATTTACAAGAAGTTAGTGGAAAGCCGAGATACTAACTGGTTATTATTATTATTATTATTATTATTATTATTACTATTATGGTTGTTATTATTATTATTATTATTATTATTATTATTATTATTATTATTTTTATTATTATTATTATTTTTATTATTGTTATTGTTATTATTATTATTATTATTATTATTATTATTATTATTATTATTATGATTATGATTATGATTATGATTATGATTATGATTATTATTATTATTATTATTATTATTATTATTTATTTTTAAACATCACTTTATTAGAAACTCAAAGGATTTACAAGAAGTTAGTGGGAAACCGAGATACTAACTGGTTATTATTATTATTATTATTATTATTATTATTATTATTATTATTATTATTATTATTATTTGAAACTGATTTTATGATAATAAAGTGGCAGACAATTACATTTAGAGGAGAAACTGAAGCATGGAAGAGCAAGAAGAGAGTTTAAAGACGGTCAATAAGTGGGTGCAACTAAAAAATTGCATTGAAATATAGTATAATGCGACTACTCTAGGTGGGAGCAGTCATCGCAAATTTGTGTTCACTAAGCAGGCTCATCAACATAAGCGATATCGCATAAAATATTGGTGCTAAAAATCATGAAGGTGGGTAGGATTATCAAACGTTTAGAGTAAAACAATATTTATAAAATAATAGTTGAGAATATGAGGTACAAATTTACAATAATTTGAGGGTTGTAGTATGTTATGTTTGAAAAGAATAACGTCATCGGTGCATAATTGGCAAATTATCAATTAACAAGCATTATTGTTGTGATATTTTTTATTTAGTTTGATTGATGCTCCCTCTATGCTTTCTCAAGATTGCATAATAATCATGAGGTAATCCATACATGCTATCACTTTGTTCTAAAACTATCATGCTAACATAATGAGTACCTATATTATACCTATAACCAAGATATAACATATGAAGCTCGCCGGTCTATCAGACGGGTCATGAAGCTATTATTAATATTAACAGAAATTATGCCTCTTGATTTAACAACTTTAGATTTTCACTAAAAAAATAAAAACGAACTTGATATGTTATTATTTCAAAAACAAGTTAGCAACATTAAATGTAACGACTTTACTTAAATCAGTCAAATATGAATTTCAAACCATTATAAAACACACCAATTTCCATGATCAAGAATTTACACATTATGCAAATTTGATTTTCTACACTTCAACAAAACGATTTTCTTCGTACGTCTTGAATAATATTTAATACCAAACAATACTAATATTTTAATTTTAATAACAAAATTCTAAGAAACAAAAGCACCTTTAAATCATAATATAAACCAATTTAGATATATAAATTAAAAATGTCTATCAAGATATTACATGAGACTCGCCCGGCCATCGGTCGGGTCATGAAGCTAGTATATATATATATATATACATATATATATATATATATATATATATATATATATATATATATATATATATATATATATATATATATATATATATATACATATATCCTACTCACATGACAGGCATACACATATACCAAAATGGCCAAGTGATCACATATCATATCATATCAAAATGGGGACGCTGTGGATCAACCACACCTCCACAGAAAGTGTCATGCCATTGGTGCCTCAATGACATGGCCATGATACCTCCATGACTAGTTAGTAAACTTGGGCATAAGAACAAAATGAAAAACATCATATCATATCATCATAGCATATCAAACGAATCATATCAAGGAATCATGTTGAACGAATCATATCAAAGGATCATATCAAATGAATTATCACACATATTCAAGCCCCTTTACTCACGTAAATTAATATGTATGCCCATGTTAATTATATAGTTTATTCCTAGATTTTAGATCATGTTTTCAACGTCATAATAAGATATTAACCTTTATGTGACCCATGATATTCATGCATGCAATATACCAAGTTTTAAATTAAGTTTGACACCACAAAACATACATATGAAAGCTAAGTATAACCTGTTGATTTTCTACACTATGCATGCACTCACACGTCCAACACAACCCAAGACTTACTAGTCACAACCCGATTCGAATCAAAGTCACACACACATGCGAGACGATTTCATTGATTACAATTGCTTAAATAGACACGATGGGATAATCCCAGATAGACGCGAACACTTATCCTAAAATGACTCAAACACTTATTCTAACAAAAGATAAAACACATGATAGTTATCCTTGTAGGCGTATCATTAATGTACAACTAGTTAAAGCAGAATTTATAAACAATACAACAGTTTAATGCACAAATTGGAGTGTGCAAATCATTTCCCTTTCACTATAAGTTTTCATTTGATATATTTACTTTAGTTGGATCATGAATGAATTAATGTAATACGTCGATACGAAACGATGTCGCTGTGATATGATATGTTTACTTTAGTTGTATCCAGTACGTTAATCATGTGCACGATAATGTCCACAACCATGATTCTGTTTATAATGGATCAATTTCTAATTATGTTGATTTTGTCTACAAACTGGAGCAAGAACTACCTGAAAGTGTATCGAATAGAAAGTTACTGGACACAAAGGTTGGAAAAATGGAAGAAAAAAAAATAGCCCCTTGGATGGCTTGCCAATCGGGGGACGTAAATTTAGAAAGTTGATCCATGATCTGAAGAATTATGTTCTTGACTTCAGCATCATGTTCGTTACAACAACAGCGTACTGCAGAGCAAAACAGTGAGACTCCTTGCAAATTTTTTTATCAGGATAGTCAAGACAAAGTGTATGAATAAACCCCTACCCAGTGACATGGCAATTCATAACGAGAATGAATTTGTGTCATAATCTGAAGCTAAAGGACAGTACCCCCTTGGTTGGAGTTTATCGGTTAGAACCTTGACAATCATTGAAATGGCGCTACGTGGCATCAAAAAAAGGTCTCACTAATAACTTCACAAGCCCAAAGAAAATAGGTTCAACTACGTACCTAAAAAGATACGTTGAGGAGTACCTACTATACTGTTGCATACTCATATTCCGTTGTTTGCATTGACAACTGGTTGTAGCTATTCGAATCCTTTCATCTCAGAAACTCAAATCAAACATACTCGCACAAAGTCATATAATCAACCACTATCTAAGCTCTTGCAATTGGGTACGGTGACAGAATATTAGAGTGAGTTTGAGATATTTATAAATCGAGTAACGGGGATCTCTGAAAACTTACTTAAATCGATGTATATCTCTGGATTTAAACCAGCTTTACAATGTGAACTCTTAAAGTCAAACCCTATAACTTTAGGCGAAGCTTTTTCATTAGCTCGCTTAATGTAAGCACGTTTTGTAGACCAATGGCCGGCTACTACCAGCGCTATACTCAGTGGATATCAAAAGAAGAACAACTATATTTTATTTGGCAAAGCTTGACGATTTCATTGATTACAATCGCTTAAATAGACACAATGGGTAATCCCAGATAGACGCGAACACTTATCCAAAAATGACTCAAACACTTATCCTAAAAAAAGATAAAACACATGATAGTTATCCTTGTAACCGTATCATTATTGTTCGATGTGACACTTTTAATCCTCAAAGGGGAATTGTCATCGTCAAAATTTTGTTCAAAAATTTTACACATCAAATAATTTCGTAGTACATCATATTTAAAAGATTTTGTTGAAACAATGAGTCCAATGTACTTCTATTGGTTTATTTTTGAGCTCACATGACTTTATTCCTTTTTCCGGTATCTAAAACTATCTATTTTATTGCTTTTTTTTCCAGCCACAATTTAAATTCAAAAACTTGCTTTAACCAATGCATCTTTATTGGAAACACGAAAAGTTCTTATCACGATTTTAATTTTGGAGTTTTGATATTTAGACCTACAACATATACCTAATAATAAACCTAACCAATAATAGAATGACACTTGTCTTTATTTGAAAAGTTTAATAAATCATTAATATCATTCCTAATATACCCTTTAAAGGTAAATTCCTAATTTTAAGGAACTAGTTTTCTCTCCATTTGTCAACTTATTTCTCTATACCTGTGATGCATCGTTGTTCATTTTGGCCCACAAACAATTAAGTATCGTTGATACTTGATACTACAATCTAATTGTTACTTGTAATACACAAAAGCACAGACAAAAATATAAATTTGGTGGCAGAGATTCTTCACGTAAGTGAAGATGAAGAGGTCGTTATGGTTGAGCAAAATATTGGGAGGGGATTAGAGAAAGGAAAAACAATTAACTAAGGGTATATGAGGAATAACACATTAATTTGACTTGGTATTTAAATAAGTAACAAGTGGACCAATAAGATTTGTAGGTCTAATTTTAGGCAATACATTTAGGCTTAAGTATCATTTTTCTTAATTTTGTATCTATATATTCATTATCACGATTTTAATTTTGTATCACAAATATTCATCGAATAAATTGAATATTATCTCTTGTCCTTATGCTTTTTAATTTCTTATTTACAATCTTTCATTTTATAAAAAAACTCAGGGTACGTTCGGTAGAGAGAATTTTAGAGAAATGATGTGAGTAAAAGGATATGAATTTAGAGAATTGAAATTAGTTGATAAATTTGATAAATCCTGTTGTTTGATAACACTAAAGAAGTTGATATGAGAAATTAGCTATTTTAATATATACTAAAAATTTGTTGACTAATAAATGAATAATAAAGTTATGAAAAAGCAATCTTAATCATTTACGTTTGAGATAGTCACTTTAAACAAAAATATCGTTAACGAAACTTTATCTAGACTAAAAGGATCCAAGGGCACATATGGTAGAGATAATTATAGAGATATGACATGAGTAAAAGAATATAAATTTAGAGAATTGAAATTAGTTGAGAAATTTGTTAAATTCTTATGTTTAATAACATTCAAAATTGTTATGAGAAATTAGCTATTTTAATATATACTAAAACTAGTTATAATCCCCTCGCACGCGCGGGTTTTTAAAAATTTTTTGAATCATATATTTTTATTTATTAAAAAACAAATAATTTAATCTTTGTTTTGTTTGATTTATGATGTTTAATTATAATTTTTTATTATTAAAGATAATTATTTAAAAATTTTAATCTTATTATTAATTGTATCTTATCTATATTTTTTGTATTTATCTTCTACTTGTGTTAATTGCATATTATCTATATTTTTTGTATTTATCATCTACTTGTGTTATAGATAAATATAAAATGTTACCTAATAAGAATTTTTTTTTTTTAAATACAGTTATTACTAAATAAGGTATGAATGCATTTTTTTGACTAATAAATGAATAATAAAGTTATTAAAAAGCAATCTTAATCATTCACGTTTGAGATAGTCACTTTAAACAAAAATATCATTAACAAAACTTTATATATACTAAAAGGATCTAAGGGCACGTTTGGTAGAGATAATTTTAGAGAAATGACATAAGTAAAAGAATATAAATTTAGAGAATTAAATTAGTTGAAAATTTTGATAACATTAAAGAAATTGATATGAGAAATTAGATATTTTAATATATACTAAAATTTTCTTGACTAATAAATCTTATCTTATAATATATAAAGCTTATCCTCCTAAATTTAATGTGCAAGGGGGGTTGTGCACGTACAAACATGACTATGCATATCGAAATAACTACAACCAATTTCGTATTAGAAGGGCCTCATATTGAATGCGGATACAATTTGGTTTATGAAAAGGCTCAACTTGAATGCAAATATAAATTTTCATTTATGATCAACTCATCTTGAATGCAGGAAGATGAATATCAAGTGTCTCTAGGTTTATACAGGAAGATGAATATCAAATGTCTCCAACATTGAATGTGATCGGTCCATATTTTCATTCTTTCATTCAATGTCAAGCAATTTCTTCATCACACACAGCTTATAAATAACCAAAAAAATAATGCAAATTACCACGCCACACCACCCAACCACACCGACTCTCCACATAAACGAAACCAACAAAGATCTCAGCTCTTTTCTTTATGTACTCACAGATTCGAGTAAAAGAAAACATCATCATAGATCGTGTTGAAGCTTAACTTCATTTTTAATATCCGAAAATTATAAAGATAGAATAATAACAAATCTGTTATCATTCTTTCGTTTATTTCGGTTAAATATACGAAATCAACAAACAAAAAATTGCACTTACCCGAGACCTCAGTATGAGATCTTGATGTCGTGTTCATCTTTCTTATATCGTATGTTTTCGTGGTTGGCTTAAAGGGTTTGATGGATAAAAGGGTTTGTTATGCATTTCGTTTCTCTTACTCAAGAATGGAATGAAAATATTTGGTTCGTCTGATGGGATTAATGATTTGTAGAGAGGATTGTTAGTATGGGGGCGGCTTATAATATTTTTAGGCTTAACTGTGAGAAATTAGGGTATAATATTTTCTTTGTACATTTACAAGTGATGGATTGGATTGGGTTTTTCATTTGGTTATGGACTAAATCAAATATTGGGTTTGTGGACTGAGCATATAAAATAGAGAGTTCGGCCTTTTAGGAACTTGAACCTTTATTTAGAAATGACTCTTCTTTGAAACCGAGTATGCACGGATTTATCCCATGATTAAGAAACCTCATCAATTAAGTTTAACTTTAATTATTGGGTATGATAAGTTTTAGAAAAAAAAAAAAAAAAAAAAAAAAAAAAAAAAAAAAACATATGCTTTTGTTTCATTATATTTCCCACTTTTTGGATAGAGCTCAGGTATGCGATATCATTCTATTTTTTCTTTTAGTCATAAAATTATTTTGAATTAATAGTGTTCTCATTGTTGCAATTCTTTCAGGAAGTTATATGAACAATTCTTTGTCAAACAGTCATTATCCTATGCAATCGATAGGGAATCTAAGCAACAGCAGCGAAGATCTTATCGATCCTGCCATAATGGTTGTTGGCAGAGGCAAATCCCCGTCTTTTAACTAATCTTTGATATATATGTAAAGAATTGAATGGCCTTGGATTTTATTCACCGCAAAAGTAGATGTCAAATCATTCGGATTATATACAATATACAATATATATATATATATATATATATATATATATATATATATATATATATATATATATATATATATATATATATATATATATATATAGGGTCCCTTTCTTACGAGAACCACCTTATCTGCAAGAACTGCGAGAACCACTCTTTTACAACTAATAATACACAATGTACATCATTTAATGCTTCATAGCATTTTCTCTTTTTATTTAATTCAAAAGGGTATAATAGTAAAAGACATTTTCATACTATTTTTGTTTTTTATAATTCCTGTTTTTATGAATTTTATCTTAAAATTCGGATTTTTTTTAATGCTAACATGTTTTCAAATAGTTACGGTGCATACATATTTTTAAGCCTAAGCATTATTTTATTGAAATCTCAAGGTGCATGAATGTTTTTTTTTTTTTTTTTTTTTTTTTTTTCCAAATAGTCAAAGTGTCAAAGTGCATACATGTTTTCTATTAGTGAAAGTGCATACATGTTCTTTTTCCCTTTCAAGGTGCATATAAGTTTTTCCCTTTCAAGGTGCATACATGTTTTCTATTAATGAAATTTATAACAAACCAAGAACATAAATATTATATACAAGCTTAGATATCTATTGAAATATAATTAAAATACAAATTTCTAAAAGCATAAATACATGAATATAATCGATCTATACACGTGAGCACTAATAATATTCAACACAAATGGACATATGCGCACGAGTAGCCGTCAACATTTTTACAAAAGTCGGACATATATGCACACTTGTAGCCGTGAACATTCTTGTAATTACACCTGATACAAAGAAAAGTACAAAAATTATTAACAATAAATGTCGGATATAATTTTAAAACATACATGTTTTGAACATACAAAACATGTATGTTTTGAACATACGAAACATACATGTACTTTCCACCAAACTAAAAACAACTTTAATGTTGCATAGAAAAATAATATTGACCATAGTATTTATTTTTATTTGTCCAGATCTATAATGAAAATCAAATGTCCAAAACAATTCCTAAAACCTAAAACTAAAGACGGATCTATAACGAAAATCATATTTCCCAAAACAAATGATTTCATGTTTCTCAAATATCAATATCAAAAAAAAAAAAAAAAAAAAAAAAAAAAAAAAAAATCCCACTTGAAAAAAAAATTATAACACTTACCCGCGGCAATAAAACACAGATCTATAAAATTCAATACATAAATTTATACCAAAAAATATAATAACAATAATAATTATAGATCTAGAAAAAAAAAGAAAAAAATGAACCTGTTCAACGAGTTCGTTATTGTTTTCATCCTATGGATCAACAAATATATATACTACGTAATGAACAAATAACAATGACCTGGTTGTTAACAATTGCCTTGTACTTACCGAATATGATTTACAAAATATTAAATAGGTGTAATCATCAATCAGTTAATAACTAATATAATAACCAACAATACTATTACTTACAATTTAAAAGACTAATCAATAGATGGGTAACTATTTATGTTATTCGATCATAAGCTATCCAACTAGCAAAAAATCTTTTTTTTAATTCGGCAGTAAACATATATGCAAATCAAGATAATTATTTATGTGATCTTAATAAATACCGAAAGGCTTAGAACTTATGGTGAAAAAAACTTACTCCTTGTTGATGGTCGACTAGATCTGAAAGAGGGGGTGGCTAGGGTTCTTGAGGGAAGAGATAAAAAGTGAAAGTGAGATTTATATGAAGGAGAGATAAATATGAAAAGTGAAAGAAATATATGAAACGGTTTTTGATATTCAATCCCTTTTTTTATGGAAAAATTTATTCCCATTTTGCCCCTAATTTAATTTTTTCTATCAAATTAAGTTACAAATAATTTCAAAAATGCAATTATGCATTGACATGATATACATTATGCATTATTAGTAGTAAAAAAGTGATTTTCGCAGTTATTGCAGTTAAAATAGTTCTCGTTTGAAAGTCACAATATATCTATACTACTTATAATAGAGATTTGGTCAAAGTGGAAAGTGGAAAACTGAATTTTGGGTCAATCTCCAAAATACCCTTGTATACCCACAACCAACTTTTTTCATTTAATGCTGATGAGCGTGGTTCTTGAAACCTCCGATAAACCACTAACATTATTCTCATCTCAGTAAAAAACACACACTAACGTTATTCTCTCTAAAAAATATCCACACACACTGTCACCTACCACTCCCATCATTTGATCTTCTTCACAAAAATCTTTCACACACACCATCACCACCAAACGACCACCCACCTTCTCCACCAGCTGACCACCCACCTCCTCGCCGGACGACCCAGAAACTGACAACACACCACCCACAAGCCACCATTAACAAATCATCATCCATTTTTTTTCTTTTAATATTTAGAGGTTGTATAGATCTATATGTTTTAAAATGTTTAGAGGGTTTTTTCATTTAGATTAATATGTTTTCCTTTCTATTTTTTTCAGCTACAAAAACATACTCTCGCCGGAAACTATTGTCATCAGAATCTGTTGTCGTCACCATCGTACTGGAAACCCACAACCGAGAACACCACCATCCGAAGGTTTTTTCAAGTTTTGACGTTTCTTTTCGAGTGTTTTTTGTTAGATCTACATGTATTACATGTTTTGAAAGTTTTTATTATAGATCTTAGTATTAATTATTATTTTAATTTTTTTGCATATCCGAGTAGTTATACCATTTTGACGCACTCTTTAGATTGTTGCTGTTATTTGACCCGATGCCGCTTCTGCCGCTGAATTTGATGTTTTCTCTATAAATATGTAATTTCTTTATAAAAGTTGTCGGTAAATATTGCTATATTGTATGTTGGTTAATTTGGGCTTATAAAGTTTAGAGTGTTTATAGTTGTAAATTTTTTTTATATAAAGTTGTGTATTTTTTCTTACAGAGTTTATGTAAAATTTGTAATAAGGCGTGTCTATTTTATTTTGTTTAATCTAAATCAATTTGTATATGTTGGTCAGTTGGTGTTCAGTTTTGTTTTTAAGTTTTGTCTATGATTTTTTGATAAAAAAACTTCTTGTAAGATTGATTTAATATGTTAGTAAATTTTAGGTAATTTTTTTGTGTTTATATTTGATAATTATATTAATTAAAAATCATGTTGGTAAATTACGTAGGCAACTTTTGTTTTGTAAATTGTTGATATATTCTTGGTAAATTTGTACTTATAAAGTATATCAATTATGAAAACTAGAAGCTTATTAAAAACTGAGATTTTTTAAGGGTTCTTGAACATAAATTTGAAATGAAATTTGAATGTTTGAAAATTTGTAAACCTGGGAATATTTTCAAAATTCGAAATTTTTGTGATAAATTTTGAAAAATGTGAACTTTTGAAATTTAAAATAAAAGTGTATAATTTCGAAATATCTGAAACACTATGCGCAAGTACTTGGTACTTGGCTTGAAAATTGTTCGGCTCTGTTGCTATGCTCAATTGAAATTGAAAGCTTGAAAGTTTTGACATTGATATTTTTTGAATTTTAAACAATGGTAGTAAAAAGTTAAAGTATTTTAAATACTTTTTATATTATATGCAATTTCGATCCAAATTTATCTACTGCGGGTAAAGGAAATCTCAAAGGATTTGACAAGCTGACCAATTGTCATCGGGAAGACAATTTGTCTTAAAAGACGCCTATTTGGCATGTAGTAGGGTAGGGTTATTAAACAAGAATAAAGCATTTGAGTAGTGTATTTATATAATGTATTCTTTTTAAAGTTTGAAATGTTTCTCAATTTAAATTTGGAGATATACTATAAAAATTACTTGTAGCTAGAAGTAGCAAAATGAAGTTGAAACTATGAAAAGAATAAAATTATAATCACCTTAGCTATGTATCAATAGACAACAATAAATAAAAATGACTATTTATCAGTAGGCAACAATGAAAAAGACTTGACAACTATGGCAAGTACATGTTGTCTTATAAGATGTCACAACTTGATTTTTGGGAGTACTTTATGAAAGCAAAAAAGAAAGGGTTATGTTATTAAGACCCTTTATGATGTGACAATAGGAGTTTTTTGTTAAAATGTACAAATCGCGATACGCACCGTATAAACCTGCAATGCACAGGGCCTTACGAAACCCCCTATAGGAGGGTCCGTATAAACTCCCCCAAAAGAAAAGCACATGCATGTGTGTACACGCAAATAAACTATTACCTCTTAACTATACATATTGTCAATACTGAGGTTTTGATCCATTCTTGGACTTGGAAGTCATTAATCAACTAGGTATATGGTAAGTTTTTTGTTTTTATCATTGATGAGGGAGGGAGTGTTGGGAAGATGATAAAACCTGTGGGGATAAGTGAGAGAGAGGGGTGGGTCGGTTTTGGATTTATCTCCCCAAGGACGACTTTGTAGTTACTCTTTTATTAAATTTTCTCCTCTTTTGTTTTAAATACACTTGGTATTTATTTTGTATTCATTTTGTATATTTACTTTTGAGTGTTAACTTTTGTATACTTTGTAATATAAGTCGAGACGAAAGAAAAGTGTATAAATATTGTGGTACTACACCTATGTAGAATCTTTTGAGTTAATGAGAATTCAAAATTTGAATTGGAAATTTCATCGTTAAAAGAACATATGTGGTGATTTCACTTTTAGGTAATCTAACTTATATGACCTTAATATTAAAAAAATAAAATAAAATAAAATAGAAAAAACCCTAATGATCCAACAATCACTACATCTATAAGACCACTCGGTAAGGTGCCTTCCTTACTCACGTTAACATTTAATGCACCTTGACTTTTGACCGAGTTACCTTACCGCGACAGAAAGGCAAGGGCAAGTTAACTCGGCACGTTAAGTGCTTAACGTGCATTAAGCAGCATGTTTTAAAAAAAAAAAATTACACTTTTGGCCCTTGTAATATTAGTTCATTTTTTGAATACCAAAATGAAAAAATTACAAATTCAACCCTTACTATTTAAAAATCAAATCACAACTAAAACGTTTTATAGCCGTTGTGACTTAAAAAATAAATAAAAAAAATTAAAAAAAAATTAATTAAACGTTTGAATTTAAAAGATCCCGCCTTGTATTTAATTTTTGAATTTAAAATTTTTCTCGCGCAAGTACTTGACCAAACAATAATATTGCTGGAAATAATTTTGCTTTGCGAAGACTATTAATAAAGCTCAAGGTCAAACAATTCCAAATGTGAGTGTCTATTTGCCCGACTCTGTTTTCTCGCATGGTCAGCTTTATGTGGCATTGTCTAGAGGGATACCTGTAGAACAACAATAGGTATTGGTTAAACCAGTCAAAGAGTTCCGTGAAGCAGAAATCTACACCTCAAATGTCGTTTATCAAGATGTTTTACACGAAGAGTAACGTGTGTTGTTACTTTTTATCTCATAACTGATGTAATGTTTTACTTTCAGTTTCATTAAATGTTTTTATATGTTGTTTGATAGACGTTAAGAATTTTTTCTAGACTTTAGTTATCGTGTGCAACCGTTTGCAATTACATTATGATCTGTTCACGTTCTATTTTGAACGCTACACAAAACACTCACCACAATATCACAAATCGTTAATTATCTGCCGCTAGGAACCGTTGCTATGCACGAGTACTCGTCTAGCATATATATATATATATATATATATATATATATATATATATATATATATATATATATGTTCAGATTGTCACATTAACAAATACGCCAAAGCATCGATGCGTCCAATCCTTGACGTAATATTTGAATTAAATCAAACGTCTTCACACTTTTACATTCCGTGTCTTTTGACATTACTAGACCTAATTACTAGACCTAATAACATGCCTAACAATAATATTGTGACACTTGTCACCACTATAATTCTTCATCAAACTATGTATATAATTCCTAATTTACCCTTGATATAATTCAAATTTCAAAGATCCTAATATCCGGTTATATAAACTGCCATTTCTCATTATCTCTTCCACTTTTATAAAACACTTTCTCCTATCTATTTTTTTGTTATCATTTTTTACTATGTTTGTTTACCACCAGAAAACCATAACCACCCAGTAAAGCTAGCCATCCAAACTAATACTATGAAGTACAACCAACAAATACCAAAATATTCAAGACAACGAGTTTAACTACCAGCACCAAAATACAGGTGATATAAGCACAACTCAAGCTTACCACACATAATGTAAGAAATTAGTATTTAATTAATTAATTTGATAAGAATAGCATTACGTGTGTTCTATTGGAAACATTTAATACGAAAAGTTTTATTCGGTCAACTTTGTTTCTTGATATGATCCAAAAATCAAATGGCATTGTTACTCGTAAGCAGATCATGGCAACAAGCCAACAACGACTCTCGATCTAATCATCATCAATAGTATCTTTATCTTGAGATACATGTTTTACTTTGTATCACTCCTATTTACCACTATCTGGACCAATAGGATTATAACATCAAAAAGAATATATAATGTTGAAATGCAAAAGAATCATAAGTTTTGGTTTTTAGGGGGCTGGTAACAACAGTTTTAGGGCCCAAGGGACCAGGTAACTGAACTTATAAAGAAGAGGAAAGATAATATTCAATTGTTAAATAAAGGGTAAATGGGGAAGAACAGACAGAGTCGGTTTAATTTTCCTACTTTTTAGCGAATGTAACCAATCACATGCGTAGGCATATTCTTAGGCTTAACAAGTAGGCACAAATATCATTTTTCTTTGAGATATGGTCATAGAGTACCAAGTAGTCACATGAAACTATCAAGCTATCAACATACAGCAATAACATTACTTTATTTTTGCTACACACCTAAATACGGGGTAGATATCATATGTAATAGTATATAATAGTTATATTTAAGTTTTTAGTATTTGATGTGACTTATAAATAAGTCAAGTATTACGGAGTATTTGTAGATTATGCGTGTTTAGTACGTTAGTTTTTATGTAACAATCAAATAAGTATTGTCGGTTTAACTCGACGTCTCAATTTTACCTATGAAGAGCTATTATCTCTTTTAACAAGTGAACAAAATCGACTCATATATTTAGTAGATCGGTCATTGCAATGCTCATTAATTGACGAGCTAATCAATTTTTGTCTAAAAAATTTGAGTTTTAGACAAAAAAAAAAAAAAAAATCAATTTACTCTAACATTACGCAATCAACAACTATATACAATTTTGTGCAACGCACGGGTTTGTAAAGCCTAAACTCCAACATTGATATGTGCTTTTACAATTAAATATTTTGAGTTTTAGACATACAAAAGTTTAACTTTTTGGGTGCCATAAATAGAAAGTTGATACAGGTCCACAATCTTACACCACAAAAAATTTGAAGTATATAAAAGGCTTAAACAAGTGAAGATTTTTCTATTCATATTAACCAAGGATGACGAGTCACTTCACTTAGAAGCACGCATCATAACCTGAGTATATTCTGTAACTATTTTCGACTATTTTTCTGACCACCCTCAAAATATATACCTAATAAGGTTTAAATGGTATACACTTTACATATACTAAAATAAAAGAACAATAACAATAAAAAAAACTTATAAACTTCTTTAAAATATTCAACTGTCTGCACTAATATTACGTAAAAACACGTAGATATAAAACAACCCCTCCATGCATAATTCATTATCATTAACATCCTAAACTTAAAAAAAATGCTTATAATTTATCTTTATATTTATATCTTAAAAATTCCCATTTATATTAATTGAAACTTTTAATGAAAATAAACTAATTTAAATACAAAAGTATAGATAACATTACTAGGCATCTAAATATCAATTCCACTAAAATAAATACAATACAACTTATCTAATAGCCATCTAAATACCGTCATATGCTTATACAAATATCTGCATCACCGTTACGAAAAAACACTTAAATTATTCAACCAAAAGCCCGTGCATCGCACGGGTTGTATAAAATATCATAAACCTAAAAATAAGAACAAAAACATTTAAAACAAAGCAACTAATTAAACTCATTCATATTTTTAGCATTTGATTCTTCCTCACAAACACCGGCTTTTGCTTGATTAAACAAATAATTTAACTTTTCAAGCAATACACGATGCCTCTCTTGAGTCTTTCTCAAAGCATCAAGAGAATCCAAAGCTACACCACGAGCACCTAAAGTTTCCATGTTCACAATCATGGTATGGTTCTTTCCTATTACACGCCTCAAATGTTGAAACCATGCAAAAAGCAACTTTGAAAATGCATCATCTTCACATGCCTGTTGCACAAACCATAAACGCATACAATCATGCAATTTAAAAGATCCTGAAACATTCATCAAATTCTCTAACAACTCAAAATCTGCCATAGGCATCTAAATACCGTTATATGCTTATACAAGCGTCTTCACCAACATTACGAAAAAACACATAATTAATCAACAAACAGACCGTGCATCGCACGAGTTGGGTAAAGCCTCGTGAATAATAAAGTTATGCATAAGCAATCTTAATCATGATAGTCAGTTTAAGCAATAATATCATTAACGAAACTTTATCTAGACTTAAAGGATCTAAGGGCACGTTTGGTAGAGAGAATTTTACAGAAATGACACGAGCAAAAGAATATAAATCTAGAGAATTGAAATTAGTTGAGAAATTTGATAAATTCTTTTGTTTGACAACATTAAAGAAATTGATATGAGAAATTAGCTAGTTTAATATATACCAAAATTTTCTTGACAAATAAATGAATAATAAAGTTATGCAAAAAGCAATCATAATCATTCACGTTTGTGATAGTCACTTTAAACAATAATATCACTAACGAAACTTTATCTAGACTAAAGGATCGCCTTTTCCCTTTTACTGAATAAGTTCAATCAATCTTTATTTATTTATTTTTTTTTATTATTTATTTTTCCTAAGGATATTTGGTTGTCTACCAACCCATGAAATGGATATATCATATATGAAGTGTATTTGTTCTCCATGTTGTGTTTCTTTGTATAAGGAACACATGCAGTTGCATCATGCATGTCTGGGCTTTTGTATTTTGTTACATTTACATAAGGGAGATGATTTGTGTACCATTTTTTTGGCTATATACCACTAAATCAAACCAGTAATGCACACAGTACAATACCGTTATGCATAATTTTGTAGTGGATGGCAAATAAAAATGGTGTACAAATCACATCCCTTTACATAAGTGTATATTTGCTTCTTTTCTTTTCGATCATGAAACTGGGTATCAAGCAACAGGAATTTTTCTATGTAGACTGATCATCATATAAAGATCCTATGGTAAGCCGTTAGTATTTTGTGTCATATAGTGTATTCGATTACCGTATGTATTTGAAAGGGTCGGCATGCTCCATATTTTTGCATTTCTTTTAGACTTTTTTTGGCACAATGTATTATTAACGCTTTTTGAAATTTACTTTAGAAAAGATTTAAAATTTTATGCTCCAATTAGAAGAAAGCACTCATATACCATCTTGTCAATCAAGTTATGTCATATGTGGGTAGGCATGGGGAGGTCGTCGACTCGTCGTTGATTAGCAAAAAGGAACATGCCCATGTTATTCACGGGTAAGTTTGGTGAGGTCGTCGTTGATAAGAGGAAAAAAAAAAAGGTAAAATCATGTCAGTGTAAATTTCTTGGGTGTTAACTGTTATGTAAACTTGTAAAGTTTATTCTTTAAAGAAAGATTGAATAATGCAAAGGTTGATCTTATGTGATCCACCACAAAAAACATGTCTAAAAAATCTTCAAATTATTCTTTTCTCATGCATGCGTAACGAGACCTGTCACTCATCCTTTTCTTTTTCATTATTGCAAAACACATTAGTTTACAGATTTATGAGAAAAGGGTAGCTCAATTATAAATAAAGACATACGAACCATCAGTTATAGAAAAAATCATGCAAAAGCAAGTAATGGCTTCTTCAAACTTCTTACTTTTATCTCTAGCTCTACTACTGATTGCTCTCTCATTTGTACCAAACTTTACTTCTGCTTCTTTGGAGGAAGCAAATGCTCTTCTAAAATGGAAAGCAAGCCTTAAAATCCTAAACAACTCCCAAATTGTATCTTCTTGGACACCCCTTCCAATGAATACTAGTGCACCCGCTTCGTGCCCTTCTTGGTTTGGAATTGCTTGCAATGCTGATGGGAACATTAACAAGTTGAACCTTTCTACGTCTGAGTTAAAAGGTACGCTTCACCAGTTCCCGTTCTCTATTCTAGGCAACCTTACCCATTTTGATCTTAGTGTAAACAGTTTCTTTGGTCCCATCCCACCAGAAATCGGACTCCTGTCCAAACTTGTCTATCTTAATTTTTCAACCAATCCGTTTTCAGGTGTAATTCCACCTAACATTGGTAAACTAAGCCAGTTAACCGTTTTGCAACTTTTCGGAAACAATTTTACTGGTTTAATCCCTTCATCGTTGGGTGACTTGACATCTTTGAATATCCTTTATCTGCACACAAATCAACTCTCTGGACCCATTCCAATTGAATTAGGGAATTTGAAGTCTCTAACTGATTTACAATTGGGTAAAAATCAACTCAAAGGTTCAATCCCTTCATCGTTGGGTGACTTGACGTCTTTGAATATCCTTTATTTGTGGGGAAATCAACTCTCTGGACCCATTCCAATTGAATTAGGGAATATGAAGTCTCTCACTCAATTAGATTTGAGCGAAAATCAACTCAGTGGTTCAATTCCTTCATCGTTGGGTGATTTGAAGTCTTTGAGTACCCTTTATCTGCACACAAATCAACTCTCCGGACCCATTCCAATTGAATTAGGGAATTTGAAGTCTCTCACTAAATTAGATTTGAGCGAAAATCAACTCAATGGTTCAATTCCTTCATCGTTGGGTGATTTGAAGTCTTTGAATATCCTTGATCTGCTCAAAAACCAACTCTCTGGACCCATTCCAATTGAATTAGGGAATTTGAAGTCTCTCACATATTTAGACTTGGGCAAAAATCAACTATCTGGTCCCATTCCTACTGAACTTGTGAATATGAAGTCTCTCACTGGATTATATTTGAGCGAAAATCAACTCAATGGTTCAATTCCTTCATCGTTGGGTGATTTGAAGTCTTTGAATACCCTTTTTTTGTACAAAAACAAAATCTCTGGACCCATTCCAATTGAATTAGGGAATTTGAAGTCTCTCACTAAATTAGATTTGAGCGAAAATCAACTCAATGGTTCCATTCCTTCATCGTTGGGTGATTTGGAGTATTTGAGTACCCTTTATCTGTTCAAAAATCAACTCTCTGGACCCATTCCTATTGAGTTAGGGAATTTGAAGTCTCTCACTGATTTACAATTGAGTAAAAATCAACTCAAAGGTTCAATCCCTTCATCGTTGGGTGACTTGACGTCTTTGAATATCCTTTATTTGTGGGGAAATCAACTCTCTGGACCCATTCCAATTGAATTAGGGAATATGAAGTCTCTAACTGATTTAGGTTTGAGCGAAAATCAACTCAGTGGTTCAATTCCTTCATCGTTGGGTGATTTGAAGTCTTTGGGTACCCTTTATCTGTACCAAAATCAACTGTCTGGACCCATTCCAATTGAATTAGGGAATTTGAAGTCTCTCACTGATTTACAATTGAGCAATAATCAACTCAATGGTTCAATTCCTTCATCGTTAAAAAACCTGAGAAGCCTTCGGATTCTTCATCTTCGTGTGAACAAGTTATCCGGTCCAATACCACAAGGAATCGGAGGTCTACAATTGATTAATCTACAGCTGGACACAAATCAGTTTTCTGGCCATTTGCCTGATGATTTGTGCCAAGGGGGAAAGCTTCAAAATTTAACTGTAGGTCATAATCAACTCTCTGGTCCTATTCCAAGAGGGCTACGGAATTGCTCCACATTAATAAGAGTAAGGTTTCAATTTAATCAATTTTGTGGAGATATATCGAATAGTTTTGGTGTCTACCCAAGCATAAATTTCTTTGATGTCAGTCATAATAACTTTCATGGGCAACTATCTCAAAACTGGGGTAAATGCAAAAAATTGACTACATTAATGATGGGATATAACAACATCAGCGGTAGCATACCACCGGAGTTTGGGAATTCGATTCAAGTGCTTGATCTTTCTTCTAATCAATTGGTTGGTCAGATTCCAAAAGAGTTTGCGGAGATGAAAAGTTTGTTAAATTTAAACTTGAGCAATAACAACCTTTCAGGTGTTATACCTCAAGAGCTTGGATCACTGCATGGCCTCCTTGCTCTTGACCTATCCAAAAATAGGTTAAACGGGTCATTACAAAGATATATTGGTGATTGGGTAGATATCAATCACATATATCTTAGTAATAACAAGCTCAGCGGAAAGATCCCATCAGAGATCGGTAAATTAAGTCAACTGAATGTTCTTGATTTATCTTGGAATTCACTCACAGAAGAGATACCATCAGAAATTGGAAGTCTAGAAAGTCTGGAAATGATGAATCTTTCTCACAATAAGCTATCTGGTTCTATTCCTAATGGTTTCAGTAACTTGCCAAGAGGGATTGATATCGTCCTGTCTTACAATGAGCTAACAGGTCCGGTTCCCCCTTATGCTGTCTTTCAAAATGTTTCTGGAGAAGCATTACAAGGAAATGATGGTCTGTGTGGAAATGTTTCTGGTTTGAAACTTTGTGCAAGTCAAATATTGATAAAGAAAAATAATCATTTTCATCATAAGCTCATCCTTGTAACTTCGGTCCCACTTTTTGCGGCACTTTTACTTGGTTTATTCATGTGTGGCCTCATTGCTTATCGACGTAGAAAGAGAACTTCTCCACAGAAACCATCAGGCGAAGAAGGTGGCAGATTTTTCTCAATAACAAGTTTTCATGGACAGGCGACGTATGAAGAAATCATCAAGGCAACAAATGATTTTGATGATGCATATTGTATTGGGATGGGAGGATATGGTACTGTGTATAAAGCTGAGTTACAACCCAACAATATAGTAGCTGTCAAGAAACTTCATTCATCATCTGAGAATGACGATCAAAGCTTCCTAAATGAGGTACGAGCATTGACAAACATAAGGCACAGAAACATAGTTAAACTCTATGGATACTGCTTCCATGCTCGTCACTCATTTTTGATTTACGAATATCTTGAGAAGGGAAGTCTAAAATCGCTCTTAAGTAGCGATATCACAGCAAAGGAAATGGATTGGCTGAAAAGGGTAAGAATTGTTAGGGCTGTAGCGAATGGTTTGGCTTATATGCACCATGATTGCACACCACCAATAATTCATAGAGACATTTCTGGAGCTAATATCCTTCTGAATTCTGATTATGAGGCACATATCTCGGATTTTGGAACAGCAAAGCTTCTGAAGCTGGATTCATCCAATTGGACTGCGGTTGTAGGCACCTATGGCTATATTGCGCCAGGTAACTGCCATATATTTTAAAGTTATCTATACGTACGTCTTCTCAAGTTTCAGATTTATCTATGTTACATATATTCTCATATTTCCTTCCATGTAGAGCTTGCTTATACGATGGTGGCGACAGAGAAATGCGATGTGTACAGTTTTGGAGTTGTTGCACTGGAAGTGATTATGGGAAAGCATCCTGGAGAACTTATATCATGTCTACCAACAATGTCGACTGACGATCTATTGCTGGCCAATGTAGGAGATAGACGGATTCCGCGACCATCACCTCTAGTTGAGAAACTAGCTCATATAATTTTGAATGTCACACGGGCATGTTTGAACGAGAACCCACAGGAAAGGCCAACAATGCGCCAAGTCAAAGATTTATTGTCAGTGGATGATCGACTTTGGATGAAGATGCATGTATCGGTAACTTGATGCTAGCTTGATCGATTTCGTATGATGTCTAGTCATAAGTCATAAAGTTTAAGAAACTTTTTATGTTTTTTTGATGTCCTGAATTATGTTGTAGATTGTTATTAAATAAGAAAATAATTTATATCAATGAAGATTGCTACCTTTCTAGACTAATATAGTTACGTGTATTATGGATCTTTTTGGTAATTTCTTTAAAGTATTCCAGTTTTACAATTAAAATTTACCAATGGGAAATTTGTATATCAGTTAGAATTATTCTTACTCATATGAAGAAATATAGTTAACAGTGAGTGCACACGAAAGATATTCAAAGACGTAAAATCACCCAACAATGGAAGTCTGTTAATTTGTCAAAAAAGATAGCATAGACTGGAGAAGAAATTTAGCTAAAGGAAATTTTCCAAAAAAGAAGACCGTGGAAGTCTGTTAATTTGTCAAAAAAGATGACCTAAGGTATGGAGTAACTAATGTACTGCTGTTTTCAGATAGGGAAAAAGGTGAATAAGGTTGCAAGAAGGCTTCACACTTCGAGACCTACAATTGGATGATTTAGTTGAAGTTGGCGATCCAAAAACGTACGAGTCTTGGTGTCTAACTATTTATAGGGTATCTAATTTCTCCTTGATGTGCTGAGTGAAAATGATAGAGGTGGCAACATGGGCGTGTCGATTGGGTTTAGTAACGGGTCAAAACGGTTAACTTCTTGGTACGGGTCCAATTGGTTTGCCAGAAACACCTTTGGTCCAAAATTTCATTAAATCTTATTAGAAATAATCAGTGTGACACATATGATAACAAAATACATATTTTTATCAACCAATGTTATTGAATAAATTGTACACTATGTGAAAGCTTCAACCCTTTTTGACCCGTTTCCTTTAGCTAACTTTTTTATTTTACTCGTTTGACCCATCAGAGATGAAACATATCCCACATTGACTCATTCATACCTAAATGGGTCAGAATTTCCACAAAGATTACATATAAATAGGATAAAAATAAGCAGCTAACAAATAAGCATAACTACCTTATGTGACCCACTACTTTTCTATTCTAGGAAATGAAATCATGCATGCATGGGACAATACTAAACTTGCTGATTATTTTCTCCACTACCAGAAATGGTCATATGACCACTTCTTCAAGAATAAAAGAAATGGTAGTAGTTTGCGCGGTTCTGTATTTTGGAGACCCGGAACGTATCACACACTAATACAAAACTGTAAAATAAAAATCCAACCTATGAATTGATCTAGAAAAGCTTGTTACGCTTTCACCATGATTGAACATTCAAACGCATACACAAACAAATAAATATCTGAATACTTTTCAAACAAACATACAAGAAGAATGATCTGATACAGTCGCAGGGACATATGATTGGGCTTAAACAAACACTATCTAAATCGTCGAATTTGTTTTGTCTTTCTTTAAGAGGGCAATGCTATATAACCCGGTTGAACCGGGAACATGGCCGGTTATGACTGTTGTTTGCTTGTTTATGAAACGGTTGTTCTTTTATTGACCCGGGTCGACCCATTTTGGTAAATCCAGCTCGGTCATACCTTTCGCTTTTTTAAAGTTTTGGACCTATAGTTTTGTTATAAAGTATGGGTTTGGTAGAGAATTTCTAATGTTTAAAACTGGTTAGAAACTGTTGTTTGGAGCTTTTTAGGGGCGTTTGGGTATGTTTAGGGGTGTTTTTGTAGCTGTAGGAATTGAATTTCCATGTTTAGAAACTGTCCTTTTTTGCTTAAAACTGGTTCCACACGACGGTTCAACCGGCGACTCGGCTGGGCCGATAAAATAACCCGTACATGGAAATACAAGAAAATTTACACAAAGATTGCTGCTGCATTTGTATTTACAACTATACCAAGGAAATATATTCCCAATACAATGCAACACTTCTTCTGTACATCACATACAGCAATTTTCCTGCAAACCTGACGGGTTGGGATGACCATGGTCAAAGTAACGAAAAAATAACTCAAAAAAGTCAACGTGACCGTGACAAAAAACGTACGCAAAAGTGCCCACAATAAATTTGAGTACAGTTATGATTAATGATTAAAGTTACCGTGTGGTGGTTTAATTGAAAGATTGTTTTGGTGGTCTTTGTGCTGGTTACGAGTAGGTAAATATGAAATTTCGGTATTTAAGTTGGGTAAATATGGAATTCACAAAATTGTACTCTTTATGTTCCAAATACAACAATGTTAGACCGTATTGATAATGAAGCTGACTCGGAATGATAATGAAGTTGACTCGGGCCCACTTCTTATTGTTGATCCACCAACCCATGATGATTTTGTGATGGATAGCAAAGTAGCAATAGACACACCGAGGGGCGTGATGTCGCTTCCGTTGTTTCCGTGACCATGGCTACAACTGTTGAACTAGTCGAACCGATGACCGGTGATGTTACAGCAAGCCGGTTTTGTGGGTATTTATAACCCAGATCGAACTGTTGGGTTTCAGCCGACCCGGATCGAACCGATTCACTGGAACCATCCGGTTCGAACTTTTTTCTTTAGTGAGCCGTGAGAGAGTGTGATTGTGGAGGGTCATTAGTATTGGTCAAAGTGAGTTTAATACTAGTAGTAAGTTAAATATACTGTGGTTAGGTTAGATTTTAACTAAGGTTGTGAGTGAGCACTAACTAGTGAATGAATATATTTGTTTACTAAGGGTGTGTTTGATTAGTTAATGCATTTGATTGACTGAAATTAAATTATTTGATAATCATGTATAAAAATTAGAAGTCAATGAATTATTATTTGTTATGTTTGAAAAAGAATAGACGTTGATATTATCAGTGCTGACGTCACTGATTATGATAACGTGTAAGGGGTGTTTGGTTAAGCTTATTCGTTGCCCAAGCTGATGCTATTGAACTTTTGTTTTGAAAAATTCGACCTAAGTTGACATTTATAACCCTGACCCTAATTTTGTTGCTGATAATTTACAAAACTTACAATTAAACCGCCCGCCGAATGCGGCTAACGTGGCGAATGGACCGCGTGGTCCTCCGCCGCCATTCGGTAGTCGTCCCGGACCGCCTGGTGTCGGTCCGAGAGGACCTCCGCAAGGTACATTGCCTAATAGACCAGCTGGCGGTAATGTGGGCCCGAGAGGACCTCGGCAAGGTCCGCCGTTAGGTAGTTGTGTGATGAGTAATGGGCCGCCGTGTGGAGTGCCGGGTGGTGTTGGTGTTGGAGTGGGACGTCCTCCGCCTCAACAAACTATGTCGGCGTTTTTAGGAGGTGGGATTGGGAGTGAGAATCAGATGAGAGGGCCGAGTTTTGGAGTGCCGCGGATGTTTAGTGCACCACCGCCGCCTCCTGGGTCTGCGCACGGGACTCAGCCGTGGCAAATGCAATCACGACCAGTAAGTTTTTTTGATGTTTTACTTTGTTATGTATATTTGAATAAAACCAAGGCATGTATAGTTAGTTTTAGTAACAAGTAGGGTAGAATTACGAATGTGCCCTTAGTTTATATTTTAAGTTTCTAAAAACTCACGAATTGCCAGCGCCTGATACCATTCAAAGTGATTATTGCAAGTTTTAAGCAGGAGCACATCCGAACAGTTTACTTTCAAAATGCACATCAGACGCTCAAAATGCTTTCATATTTTAATACGGATTTTGGTATTTGAGATAACTAATCCCTCGATTAAAACAGAAATGTGCATAGTAGCTTTGTATTGTTTAAGATACTTGATCCCTTGATCGGAAGAGAAATATGCGTAGAAGTTTAGATTATTTAAGATACTTAATCCCTCGGTCCGACTAGAAATATGCGTAGAAGCTTCAGATTATTTAAGATACCTAATTCCTCTATCAGAACAGAAATATGCGTAGAGCTTATCAGAACATTAATTACAGAAGCTTTAGATCAAGTAGTTTGCATTTCAGCTTTAGAAACTATTGTGGATTATGAACCATTTGCTTTCTCTATCTTACATACTGATATGACACATTAAAATTTTCACTTAAATAGTACACTCACGAAGCTATAAGTGATATAGACATCCAAACGCTATCTCATGCAGCGTGTTTTATTACAGATTTTGGCTACTTAAGATCATACGAGCAGTTTCAAAATGCACATCAGAACAGTTTACTTTCAAAATGCAACTTCCAAACACTATTAAAATGCTATCACGTTTTATTACAGATTCTGGCTATTTAAGATGCTTAATCCCCCATATTTGAGTAAAAGCTTTAGATTATTTAAATACTCAACCCCTCAACCATATCATTATAAAACTTATGCATTAGGATCCATTTTTATCTCTAACTTAGATACTAATGTGACCCGTAAAACTTTGCACCTGATAACGGTGATAAGTTAGTTACAATATACATATTAACATATGTATTTGCAGTACGAGTTTAATCAAAGATTCTAAATATATACAGAATGTGCCACCTCCAATCCCTGGTCCGGGTCAACCACCAAGGATGTATGGCATGCCGCCACCTCTTCCTAACCAACAATCAATGGCTACTATATCGCCTGCAATGGGTCCCAGTGGAAACGCAGTTTCAGGACCATCAAAGATTGATCCTAACCAAATCCCACGCCCTGGTCCAACATCGTCTGTCCTTTTACATGAAACTCGACAGGGTAACCAGGCCAATCCTCCACCGGTATTCATCATTACTCTTCTTAAATATCCTTTTTATTCACAGTTTATGGAATAGTGTTTACTTTAGAGTTGGAAAGATTGGCGGGCTGTCAGGTTGAATGTGTTAGTTTGTCAAATACGATTTTAGAAATTATATTAAATAATTAATTGAGATTTTGAATGGAATTATCTAGTAGGTTTATGTATCAAAATTACACTCTCCTGAATCCTGACGCATTAACTTTGAAGCTATTCATAGTTGTATGGGTCAAACTTTCCATCTCTAGTTTATAGTGACCATGGTTCTCGGCTCCTATTATGAAAGTATTTGTACTAATCTTATGTATATCCTGGTATGTTGTTTTAAATTGAAGCCTGCTACAACCGAATTTATTGTAAGGGATACTGGAAATTGCAGTCCCCGGTACACGAGGAGCACCATTAATCAGGTTACATGGGTATTCTTTCAACTGCTTCTCTTGTGGAAATTTTATGCTTACTTAATTGTTGGATTGTTTTGTTGCTCTTTCAGATTCCTTGCACCTCTGATCTTTTGACCACGTCTGGCATGCAATTGGCACTGTTGGTCCAGCCCCTGGCCCTTCCTCATCCAGAAGAGGAACCTATCCAAGTAAGGCTAGATATACTAACTAAGATTACTATATAGCCCTTAAGTCTTAGGGGTACATATTTGTTACCTCAAGTGTCTTGACATTAATTGAGGTGATAGAAAATTTCAAAGTTGAAGTATAACATTTTTTATCTTAAAAAGTCAGATATGGATTCTAATTATGGTAAATGTGAATCTATTTTTTCAGATAGTGGATTTCGGAGAAGGTGGCTCTGTTCGTTGTTCTCGTTGCAAAGGCTACATCAATCCGTTCATGAAGTTTGTCGATCAGGGAAGACGTTTTGTCTGTAACTTCTGTGGTGAGTGTTGATCTCTTCTTTTCTACCTTTTGCCATAATTTAGTTCTAAGAATACATACCGATTAGAAAATAACGTCTTTATATACTTGACCTACATGCTAATAGTTGACTATGAATACAGAAACAATACAAAATTTTAGCCTTTAAATTTATATATTGACAATAAAAACAACTTTCCAGCGGATTTGAATTGCTGCATGTCAACTTGTATATTGACTTGTTGGGTTGAATATGCCACTTTTAGTTCAACTTGTCGTCTTACATTCTACCTTTTTGCAGGCTTCACGGATGAAACTCCGCGTGACTATCAATGCAATCTAGGTCCAGATGGCAGGCGAAGGGACGCTGATGAACGGCCTGAGCTATGCAGAGGAACAGTTGAATTCGTTGCCACAAAGGAATTCCTGGTTCGTGTGATCTCTAGCTTCATTTTGCACTTCTCTCAACAATTATACTATCTTTATAATATTTTGTTATATTTTTCCTAGGTACATGAGCCAATGCCTGCTGTATTCTTTTTTCTCATTGATGTATCAATGAATGCCTTGCAAACTGGTGCAACAGCGGGAGCTTGCAGCGCTATCAGCCAAGTCATTGCTGATCTTCCAGTAAGTTCATGTTAATTGTGGTTAGAAGTTAAAATGGTTGGGATGGATAATGGGTCTATACTGGCATAATATTAGATATAGGTCGGGTTGGATTCACCTGGTTTTTGACCAGTTTTTAATCCTTTTTTCTTTATGAATCCTAATTAGATTACAAAAAATAAAAAATTAGATTATCTCAGATTGTCAACTACAATATAATTGAAAGTAAATGGGTCACAGTTGCCACCTTTCGTACTTGTGGCACATGGCTATGGGCTACCCATAAGTATTGAATCTTATTGATGTTTCACCCTTTGACAATAGGTTTGAAGTTTGTATATAATTATTGATCTGTTTCATGTACACAGTTAATCGTAGATTTTATGATGTAACAAACTAATAATATGGTTGCTGCAGGAGGGTCCTCGAACAATGGTGGGAATTGCCACATTTGACTCAACCATCCATTTTTACAATCTGAAACGGGCATTACAACAGGTATATATAATGGCAGATTATTGTTTATAGATTTTCGGTACAGTTTGTATGCGTAAGAAAAACTTTGTCATGCTTTCACCGTGTTTGCTTTTGGATTTCCGTTTCCATCATACCAGTTTTACCTGTTAGAAGTAAAATATAACCAGAATTGACCCATTTATAAGTAAATGGGTCGAAACAGCCACCTCTAGTTTAGTAACTTACAAGATGATATTGCTGTTTGTGATCAAGTTTTTGTGTTTTGTTGTTGCAGCCATTGATGCTCATAGTTCCTGACGTTGAAGATGTTTACACTCCTCTCCATACTGATGTTATTGTTCAACTTTCCGAGGTAAGTTATTTCATGCATTACCTTGAAAATGTGATGGAGCTCTTTTCTTGGCAGTTCTTGCCAACTCGTGATTATCCGTCATATTCTAGAAGTTATTATTTTCATCCAGTTTTATGTGACTTTGGAACTGATTCCCAACGTATTTCACATCATTGTGATGTTACAATGTCGTGATCATCTAAACTTTTTGCTGGAGAGCATCCCGAGTATGTTTGAGAGTAATAAAACTGCTGATTCTGCTTTTGGTGCCGGGATGAAGGTATTAATTTTTCTCTGTTTGATTGTACATTTGTACCCGCGCAAGCACAGCGTGTCTAAGGGTAGAAGAAGTTACCTATATACGTACCAATAACCTAATCTCAGAGACTGTCACTTTATTTCACAAGACATCTCTATTTTCTTTTTCTTCTCAGATCATCTTTTTTTGGTCATCCTGTTTAATGATTTTTTGAACGGCTAATGCCTGTTCTTTATTCTGATATTTTTTTTATCAAATAATCTGTGTCAAAGCGCACATCCAAATGCCCACTTAGTACTAGCTTAGCAGTGTATGTGACTATTGCTTCATATGTGTCAATTAGGCTGCTTTTTTGGCAATGAAGAGTACCGGAGGCAAGCTTTTGGTATTTCAATCATGCAAGCTCATTTATATTTTTAGCATGTGTTATTATTAAGAGGTCTGAGGTAGAAACATATATTGACCCCCATTTATTATGTCTCAGTCTTGCCTTCTGTTGGTATTGCGGCTCTTTCTGCTAGAGAGGCTGAAGGAAGAACTAATATCTCTGCAGGAGAGAAGGTAATATCAACTAATGAACAGGTTTAACAAACAGGCCAAAATGGTTGGCGTTGGGCAGCTGGACCAAAACTTTTTTGTCCTATATTTTAAGTCTATATATATATATATATATATATATATATATATATATATATATATATATATATACTGTTAGTGGGTCAAATACGATTACAAAATTATCTTATTACAATAGTTATGTAATGTTTGCTATAATGATTAAGTAGGTCTTATGCATGAAAAGATACTTTGGGCTACATTTGACCTTTTTGACCCGTTTCCTTTAAATCTTTTGATATTAGAATCATGTCTGCATGGTACTAAGATCTTATAAATGGGATTCACGTAGTATGTATAATGGCCTCACCAAAGTGCATCTACATGGTTAACGTTGTAAAGTTGATGAAAGAAATTAATTTGAAATCGCTTTTTCTTTTATAAACCGCAGGAACCTCATAAATTACTTCAACCAGTAGACAAGACTAAGAAGACATTGACAATTGAATTTGCAGAGTACCAGGTGAACCTTTATCTAATTTTCATTTTGCTACCTCTTTGATGAGATTCAACCATTTTGATTTTATCTTACCAAATTGTTTATGTGATCACAAATATTTTATAGGTCTCTGTCGATGTGTTCATCACTACCCAAAGTTATGTTGATATTGGTTTTGTTGCCATTCTTTAAGAGTCGCTTTTAATAAAATTCCCTCCTATTTTCAGGTTTATTATTATCACCCTTTCTCTGCACTTTCGGATCCCGCAAAACTTTACAATGATCTGCGATGGAATGTCACAAGACCACAAGGTTTTGAAGCAGTAATGCGTGTTAGATGTAGCCAGGTGAGCCCTAAAAATATTTATGCTTCAGTTTAACTTTCATACCATATCCATTGATGTGGCAAATAGGATGAGTCTGTCGGGTTGGGCATCGGGTCAAATCAGTTAGGGTAAATGTAGGTATTGGTTGGATCTGCTTGACCCGAAACACTTCTTTATTTCTTATCATTGATATTTGAGTTTTTGGTATATATAGTTGATGTGCCAAATATGATTACAGACAGTGGTCTTATTTCAACAATGATTCAATGTTTCACATAAAATGGTTTAGACTAATTTTTCCTGTTTCCTTCTAACACTTTTTATTTATGTTACCCTTAAAAACTAAGCGTAAACCTCGACACATTCATATCTAAATGTGTCAAAATGGTCACCTCTTATAATATTTTCCAAAATATGGTATACTTATCCGTTTCTCATTTTGTTGTCTCTTCCCTTCGATTCTTTAGGGTCTTCAAGTACAAGACTACTCTGGAAACTTCTGTAAACGCATTCCCACAGATGTTGACCTACCTGCGGTATATACTGAACTTCAAATTTATAAGCCTTGAGTTCCTAGCTTATAAGATTACTTTTATTGAAACTGATATTTTGCAGGTTGATTGTGACAAATCTATAATGGTGACATTTGTTTCACAGGTTTTTTATGACTTGAATCCAGGATCGAATGATCCAAACAACAACATGTATAAACATCATCGAAAGGAGCAGCAAAAGAAAAAAACACAGAAGATGATTGAACCTTTATAACTGATATTTATTAACTGGAAAAGGTTGATGTTTACAATGAATTCTAGACCTATTTATACAAGATGAAACGTTGCCTCTAAAAGACATGTCGATTCATCATAACCGTTGCAACCCTAACTAAACGTTGCATACTAAATAACTACCTATAACTAACTGTCATGACTTATGGACCTGTTTGGACTTAACAGATTTCGACCCATAGACAGACTTACAATACGACCCAAACACTACTTATAAACATTCGAATTACATAATTACATATATACTAAAGTCTTAACATAAACATTTGATATAAAACATTAAAGGCTAACAATTGAAACCTGATGATAAATTAACAGATGGCACAGAATGTTCTTTCCAGTGTGCGCTTCTTTATACTACTGTATATGGGCAAAGAAGAATACGTGTCTCCACTTTATCGTTGCCTTGCACAAGCATGCTGAGCAATCTTTTTCGCTCAGCTGATTTAGACACCCAGTTTTCTTGTTTCCTAAAGCAAGGTATTTGAATTTGTTTAATTTTGGATTTCACTTTTGCTTTATTGAACACTATAAAGATTTTTTCTTTTTTTTTGTGTGTTGCAGCAGCTAATGAAATCCCTATTACTCCATTACCTCAAGTGAGAGGGATCGGGTGACAGATCTTTGCATTAGTATACTTCATTCTTATCGGAAGTTTTGTGCAACTGTGTCATCATCTGGACAGCTAATTCTTCCTGAGGTACTCAAGTTGTTGCCTCTATACACTCTCAGTCTGTTTTCTTCTTACCTCCTTTATTTCTTGGTTTCAGCTTTGATTAAAAGTATTGGACTGCGAAGTGATCGGCGTATAGATGACCAGTCCTTTTGGATCAACTATGTCTCCTCACTTTCCGTGCAATTAGCAATCCCGCTTGTGTATCCCAGAATGATAAGTGTTCATGATATTGACTCAAAGGTATAGAATATTCTATTTCTACATCTTACACATTTTTTGGCATGTTTTGTCTGTGGCTACAGGATACCGATGGATCCGTTATTCCCCCTCCTATACCACTCTGTAGTGAACATGTGAGCGATGACGGGATCTATCTTCTTGAAAATGGATAGGACTGCTTAATTTATGTTGGAGACTCTGTAGATCCTGATATAACACAAAAACTGTTTGGCGTTTCTTCTTTTAGTGAAATTCCCAGTCAGGTACACTGATACTCGCATATCTTTACTTGTATCATAGAGTGGCAAAATGGCGGGTCTAGTACTGGGTATAAACGGGTTTGGTGGCTTGGATTGACCTGAAACATTATTTTTATTCTAAGCAATAACCGACGTGGTAAATCTGATTAGGAAAACTATATTATAACACAGTTCAGGAGGTTATATGCATTATACACCTGTCGGCAACTTTCGACCCGTTTCAATTTTGGCTGCTTTTAAAACTTAGCAAAACTGACTCATTTGTGATTAATACTACCAAAATTCCTTCTAAATATAAATGGGTTGAAATTGACATCTGTATATGCTCATTGTCTCATTGCATAGATCTTGTGGCTTATAAGTCTGCTGTTTGCTAGAGTAACACTTTCAGAAGGTCTATTGATTCATCAATCATCTGTTTAACTCAAACTTTTCGATACAGTTTGTACTGAAGCAATATGAAAACCCCCTTATCAAAGAAGCTAAATGAGGTTGTAAATGAGATACGAAGCCAAAGATGTAACTACCTACGGTATGTAATATCTGTGGTATTAGGGGTGTCATAAAAGCCGACCCGGCCCGAACCTGACCCGAACCAGAACGCGAACCTGAATATGGATTTTCAGTTCGGGTTAGTCGGATCCAAAATTATATCCGGGTCAATCGGGCCAACCCGAATTGACCCGAGTTCTAAAAATGGTCGGGTTCGGGTATAATATATGTCTCTTACTTGGGTTCGGGTCAACCTGATTGACCCGAATTTCATTTTTTTCTTTCTAATTTGTATGTAAACACCAAAATTGTATAATTTTTAAACAACCTAGACCCGAACCCGAGCTAACCCGACCGAGTTGACCCGAACCCGAATTGACCCGACATGAGTGACCCGAATTCTAAACAAGGTTTGGTTCGGGTATGTTTTTTTGAGCCTTGACCCGGATTGGTTTATCTGTATATGAGAATGTTTGTGTTGACAAGTAATCGATTTTTTAATCTAATTGTGCTTATGGCAGGCTAAAATTATGCAAGAAAGGAGAACCATCAGGTGAGTTTTATAATATACATCTAGTAGTTCTGTCTTCGTATGAAAATAGCAAGATTTAAATAGATTCTTTTTTAAGTAAAAAATCCTTTAATATACATAATGCATGCCATATATCACAGGTAACTTTAGCTCAGGAACTTCCTTAGAAAGGATAAAGACTGCGTCTTTTCTGAGTATTGTAAAGTACCATTCTATAAAGACACAAGATAAAGAAAATATAACGCAGTGCGGACACATTTGTCAATCTAAATTGCAGTTTTTACACGTTAATCGTTGCAATTTCTATAGTTTCTGATATTAGTTACGATTCCTGGAATGACGACATTCTTCTCGTGTATGATGGAAAACAAGTCTCCAAATAGTCCATACATTGAGTTCTTAGTACATGTCCATAGAAAAGTTCAAAACAAAATGGGTTGATGTTTAACAAATACTACTTCAGTTATATATGTTTATGGGTTTGGGGTTAGAATTTACATGCAGACACAGATGGGTTCGAGCCTAAAGAAGCGAAGCTTGAACCTTAGCAAAAAGTTGGGGATAGTCATCATTGGTTTTGTAATTATTATTTGTGAAAGCTTAGCATAAACGGATAAAAGAAACACCTTTTGGTCTGGTTCATGGTGATATATATACATCTACAAGGTTTTATTTATTTATTTATTTATTTATTATTATTTTTTTTTACAATGATATTAGATATACATGTAATGCTAGCTGTTCTTTAGAGGGGCAAGTTTCAACTTATTTCTTATATTTATTGACTTGATGTGAGTATGTTTGATTCGAGTTGTATTATATTGCTTAGTAGACTAGTGATCTGAAATGAAATGATTCAAATAGTTACAAGTTGTCTATGCAAACAATGTTATTGCTTGATAATTTGATATACATGAAAATGCAAGAATATACTACTCCTCAAACTAGCTTTTTAAGAAAGAGTAATATGTTTAAACAAAATCAGTAGTTTTCCGTACAAAGTTTCAAACCAACTTTGTATATTACGCTAACGTAATTAATGGGTGAGTGAATTGTGTTTGTAATTGGGAACATCTAGGAAGTGATAAGTGATCACATCCATTGTGGCTAGGTGTTATTACAATTAGCTTAGCTAGCTAGATTAGAGTGGTAGACTAATGTTTGAGATTAACAAAGGTAAATCAAGATTTACAAAGCGGTTAGAGTGGTAGATTATAAAATTCCGTCACTATACAATTATGTACCGCTATACAATTATGTGCTGCTATATCATAACTAAAGTTTTCAAAAAAACCTGCTTAAGGTAATGAATTTCATTTTGTGTTCACTTGTTTACTAAGCTATTAAGAACAATCAAGGTTATAAATAGCGCGAGGTGTGGCGGCATGACCAAGCCTCACGCTTTAGCAGTCATGGCGAAGCTTTTGGGTTTTAAGGCGTGACATAAGGCCGCACAAAATATGTAAATATTTATATATTTATATCATATTTCGTATATATCGAATTTACAAAAAGTGTTATATATAATGAATAAGTTTAAGAAACCATCTTTACATGTAATATTCTTCATTTAAAAAAAATTATCAGAGGCGAAAAAAAAAACTAGCCACGCCTCACGCCTTACGCCTTAGCATGCCTTATCGCTCCTTTTCCCGCCTCATCTCACGCTACACCTAGATTCGACGTCATGATCTATTTCGTAATGTGGAGGACACTCATCACGCCTTAGTGACGCCTTGGCGCCACCATGGCGCGCCTTTTAGAACCATGGGAAGAATATTGTTCTATAATTTCAATGTTAATCTGAGTGACTTGAACACATATTTTTTTGATATGGTAAGTAACATAAATTTCTCGTTTTTCAAGTTCGGTAATGTGTAAGTATATTTTTTGTAAGTTTAGTGACTCAAATGTCATGTTTCATAACTTTAGTAACCCAAGTGAATAAAAAGAAATTTTGTTACCTTGGACGCATTTTAAAAAAAAAGTTTAGTAACATCCTTGTCTATTAAGTCTTCTTGTATCTTATTATTAGCTTCTATCTTGAAAGCATTTAATTATTTCCTTTCCCCGTTATAGTTGGGGTGCTTTTAATATAGCCTTGACTTTTCAACAAAAAGTATAAATGAATTTCGTTCAAGTGGCTACTAGGACATAGGACCCTACACATCATTAACTAAAAGGACCATATATGCATATTACAACCACATATCATTTGCTAAAGATATTGACACCTGAATTAAAATATACTTAATGTTAGTCTATCATTTAATATTAGTCTTTGCATAACAATGCCGGATGTTAGCTATTGTTGACCTAGACTTTTCATAATAATAAATATATTAGAGGCAATTTTTCCCATAACGTGCTCGCACGGGACTATGACATAAATCTTTCAAAATGTGTTTTAACATATGTCACAGTATATCTAAATTTTAATTGAGTCAGGTGTCACATCAAACCACAACCCCCTGCTACACATCAAAACACAATCCTAACGCCATCATTGTTGAACTGAAAACTGTTTTAGGTGCTACAAACACTCACAATATCATACTTGACGAAGGGTTTGAAAACTTTTCTATCAAGTATCTCGGCGGCCTTCACCTACTTATAAACTTACCAGATGAAACTTCCACTACTAAATTCCTTTCAAACACCACTTTCCTAACCCACTTCAAAACAATCAACCCATGGACAAATGATCTCCACATCACGGATCGTATAACTTGGCTCTCCATCTCCGGCCTCCCTCCTAAACTATGGACACCGGAAGCATTCCATACCATCGCCTCCATTTGGGGAAAAGTTATTATCCCGGAAGAGTGCAACAATAGGCAATTCAACCGCACAACTGGTAGGGTTTGCATACTCACAACTCACTTGGAACTAATCCACACAACATCTTATGTACCAGTCGGCAAGAACCTTACTCCAATCCGAATCCGGGAAACAGATGGAGATATAGATTCTCTTTTCAATGGATATTCCGTTGACTCTTCCTCAGATGATGATGATACCATTTTTGACAATGACACGGTTGGTGACAACCTAGGGAACGAAAGCAATGACGAAGATGATGATGATGAGTCAGAAGATGGCGATGAAGAAAAGCAATCGGCCACCAAAAATTATGATAAGGCCGGAAAAACTAACTCCGGTGATACCATTTTTGACAATGACACGGTTGGTGACAACCTAGGGAACGAAAGCAACGACGAAGATGATGATGACGAGTCAGAAGATGGTGATGAAGAAAAGGAAAAGGTCACCAAAAACTGTGATAAGGCCGGAAAAACTAACTCCGGTGATGGCCCATTAATGGAAAATATTGGGGAGTACATACCTTCTGAGTGTATGGCAGGTGTTAACTTTAAGGAAAAGTCAACTTCAATCTTGGTTGATGGAGTCAAAGACAATGCAAAAAATATTCCTTCTGACAAGCTTGGATGTAGCTGTGGAGCTCAATGTGTCAGTGATAGCGAGGATTGGTCAGCTAATGCAACTCACGTGAGTCAAACACCTCCCTTGTATTGCAATTCAAATTCTCACAGATTAAACAATGTAACTAAGGCCCATTATACCTCTGTGGAACACCATCCTTATCAGCCCATAGACTGCTCCCCATCTGTAGCCCAACAAAAGCAAAACCATTTTAAAAGCCCATCAAAACATATTAACCTATCACGTCCAAAATCCCCTTTACCTAACACCAACACAAGAAGATCATTCTCTGTTCCAGCCACTAACTCATCAAAGCAAAACCTTAGCTCAAGGAAATATAAAAAATTCAAATCCCTCAGGTTGATTGACCCTCTATACGGGATCAGGGTGGCTTCGACACAGCCAAGGAAAAACAGGAAAAAGAAAGGTAAACAAACTTCCCACTTGTCTCAACTGAATCCCTCAACATCTTTTAATACCGAAACAGATGCAATTTCGGACTCCGTTTCCAAAATCAACCGGTGTAACAACAGGATCCTCTCTAACCACAGTGTGGATACGAGCTCACATTCAAACGAAGTAGAAAACACTTTGAATGTTGGAAACAAAATCGGGTTCAATATGATTGGGAAGGAGCAAGACGTTGCAAGTATTCTTGCAAATGGAGATCATACGGTCGATCAATGAATATTCTCTCCTTGAATATTAGAGGTGTAGGAGAAGCTCATAAAAAAGGATGGGTAAAAAGACTATGTTATGAGCATAAAATAAATTTTGTGGGAATCCAAGAAACTATGACCGGTGTGCTTGATCGATTTACTATCCGTTCCATGTGGGATAACCCCCAATTTGACTTTGTTGGAAAAAGCTCTAACGGAAAATCTGGAGGTATAGTAGCAATATGGGACACCACTATCTTCACTTTGTCTAACTCAGTAGACGGAGAAGGTTTTCTTGCATTACAGGGGAGATGGAAAAACATTAATATTCCGTGCTTGCTTATTGTTGTCTACGCCCCACAAGACCAGAAGAAAAAGAAAAAACTTTGGTTAGAGCTTTCAAGTTTGATTTCATCTCACAACTCTCTATCCATTGTAATGGGGGACTTTAACGAAGTAAGATATGCTAGTGAACGAAAAGGGTCTATTTTTGATACAAGAGGGGCGGCGCGGTTCAATAACTTTATCTCATCATCAGGTCTCCAAGACTTACCAATGGGAGCAAAGAGGTTTACAAGGATGAATACGCTTGGTAACAAGTTAAGTAAAATAGATAGAATCCTCGTCTCACAACATGTAGTTGATTTATGGCCAGATTCTCACACGATTACACTTCCTAGAGAGTTCTCGGATCATTGCCCTTTGTTATTGTCGAACTTGGGAGCTGATTATGGGCCCACTCCCTTTAAGTTATACAATAGTTGGCTTCAACACAAAGATTTCCCATCAATTGTTCAAAATAGCTGGAATTCCATGCCTCTAGGCCCAATTCAGAATGTGACTTTACACCCCTCTGTCACCTTTAAGTCCAAACTGCAGCACCTTAAGTCCAACATTAAAGTCTGGCGTCAGAAGGTAACTGATAAAGAAAGATCAGCTTCACTCGCTCTAAGAAGTAAAATTGACGCATTAGACTCGAAAGCTGAAGTATCCTTCCTAACCGATTCTGAAATCAGTTCAAGAAACACCTATGTTAAATCCTTAACTGATCTTGAGCATGGTAATATCATGGACCTAAAGCAAAAAGCAAGAATTCGTTGGGCATTGGAAGGAGATGAAAATTCAAGATTTTTTCATGGCATGATCAATAATAGAAGAAATCGCTCGCGAATTAATGGGTTGAATATACATGGGGACTGGGTTTCAGACCCTGTGACTATAAAAAACCACATATTTCAATACTTCGACAAAAGATTCAAAGAAGTGAACCGGGCGAGGCCATCTTTCACGAGTAATCTCTTCAAGCAACTATCTGTAGATGAGGTACGATTTCTTGACTGCCCGTTCACCACCTTAGAAATTAAAGATGCGGTATGGGATTGTGGTTGTGACAAAGCCCCGGGTCCCGATGGCTTCACTTTCAAATTTTTCAAAACTCATTGGGACACTCTCAAAAATGATATCGTTTCTTTTGTAAAAAATTTTGAAGAATCTTCCTATATACCTAAGGGTTGTAATTCCTCTTTCATAACTCTTGTCCCCAAATTGGAAGACCCCCTGGTTGTTGGAGACTTTAGACCTATAAGTCTTATTGGGTGTCAATACAAAATTATAGCTAAAGTCCTTGCAAATCGTCTCTCTAAGGTTCTACCTTCGGTTATCGGTGATGTTCAAATGGCCTTCGTCAAAGGGCGTCAAATAATTGATGGCCCCCTTATAATTGACGAAATAATCTCATGGGCAAAAAAGGTCAAAAAAAGAGTAATGTTCTTTAAAGTTGATTTTGAAAAGGCTTTTGATTCCTTGTCATGGTCTTTCCTTCATTCTGTTATGGAACAAATGGGGTTCAGTAGGAAATGGAGGAAATGGATTCACTCATGTCTTAACTCGGCATTCGCCTCTATTCTTATAAATGGCTCCCCTACTAAGGAATTCAAGCTTGAAAGAGGCCTTAGACAAGGGGATCCCCTATCCCCATTCTTATTTATCCTAGCGGTTGAAGCTCTCAACGTGGCTATTCTTGAAGCTACTAACAACAACCTTTTTCATGGCATTAAAGTGGGGAAAGACAAAGTACATATATCTCACCTTCAATTCGCGGATGATGCCCTTATTTTAGGTGAATGGTCACTTTCGAATGCCAAAAATCTTTCTAGGATCCTTACTTGTTTCCACCTTGCCTCCGGTCTTAAAGTAAACTTCAACAAAAGCAAGCTATTTGGAATAGGGGTTTCTTATGAGGAACTAAATGTCATTGCTTCCTCTCTTGGTTGCCTAGCTGCTCAATTCCCTTGCACATACTTGGGCCTTCCTATTGGTGCAAAAATGTCTAGATGTCATAGTTGGGAACCTCTCATCAAAAGGTTTCAAAATAGGCTTTCTAAATGGAAAGCGAACACCCTCTCATTTGGAGGGCGTCTCACTCTTATCAAATCCGTGCTTGGTAGTTTGGGTGTTTATTATTTTTCAACCTTCAAAGCACCAAAGAGAGTCATCCATAAGCTCGAAGGCATTCGTAGAAGATTTTTTTGGGGTGGTAATTCGGAAGTAGACAAAATATCATGGGTTGCTTGGGACAAGGTTATCTCACCACGAAACAAAGGTGGCTTAGGTATCGGCTCCCTAGTTGCAATTAATAACTCTTTGCTTACTAAATGGTGGTGGCGTTTTCGAAATGAAGGCATGACCCTTTGGTGTAATGTTATACGTTCTATACATGGACCCACAGGCGGTGTTTTAAATTCCAATTCTCACAAGAAAGCTTCAGGTACTTGGTCACAAATAATAAACCTGAGGGATGAGCTTACGAAGGTTGGTATTAACATTCCAATGCTTTTTAAAAAAAAGATTGGAAACGGTAGAAGTACAAGTTTTTGGCATGATCATTGGTTAGGTGGCACGACTCTTCAAGAATCTTTCCCACTGTTGTATAGGCTTGAGCTAAACAAGAATTGTTTAGTTTGTGAGAGAACCATCAATTCCTCATCAAACAACAATGCTACTGTTACTTCCACCTCACACCAAACTCACGGGCCCATTAACCACAATTTGTCTAATGTTTCTGGGCTTTCAATTTCGTGGACCTGGAGAAGAAATTTTCGATCAGAAGAGGAGCTAAATGAACAAACTGAACTCATTAATCTTCTAGTAAACTTACACCTCTCAAATGATTGCGATGTTTGGGAATTCACATATGATGCCTCAAGAAGATTTTCAGTTAACAGCATGCGAAAGCTCATCTCCACCATGTCAAGTGACAATAACTCTCAACACACCAGATGGAATAAGCTACTGCCCACAAAGGTAAACATCCTTACTTGGCGTGTTTTGAACAAAAGACTTCCTACAAGATTTAATCTTGATAGGCGCGGAATTGATCTCGATACGGTTAGATGCCCTCTTTGCAACAACGACATTGAAACGGAAGATCATATATTTGTCAAATGCCCCATAGCCATTGATACTTGGAAGGTCGTATTCTCATGGTGGCAATTTTCGGGAATCAACAACTCAAACCTTCTAGATATCTTAACCATGGCTGATCGGCTTCCCATGGCACACAAGCATAGGAAATTCTTCGATGTGGTCGTAAACACAACTATATGGGCTATATGGAATCATCGAAACAAGACTGTCTTCAACCTCAAACGACCTCAAAAGGAGCTGCTTTTTAATGATGTAAAACAATTGTCATACAATTGGATTTCTAGTAGGAGTAAAAATATCACGTCTAGTTGGATAGAATGGTTTAGTAATCCTTCTAACATCCGATCCTCAGCCTTGTAATTTCTTTTTCTAGCTTCTTGCTAGTTAATATAATTGCCGTTCAAAAAAAAAAAATATCTAAATTTTAATTATCTGTACATAAAAGTTGTATATTATCTAATTTTAATAATACAATTCATTAAGAATGTAAATATCTATCTTGACATACTTAATTCAAAGGTTTTGTTAAATAAGAATTATGTAAAATCTTTTATACTTATATAGTTATAATATTCGTGCATCGCAGTTTTTTACATAATGTTTTCATTATGTATTAATATCGATTAATATTTTGTATAGATTATTGTAGGAAGAATAGTTTGACTTTATTTAATTGGCATGGTGTTCCGGTCGATGTTAAATAGCACGTAATGACCCTTGAAAATTTTGTTTTTCTGATATCCTTATTTAAACTTAAAGAGAAAATTACACGTGTCATTGCTATATCTATAATCTCGTGTATTTATTTTTATCTCGGAGTAACCAGTTAGGCCGTGCCTTCGTTTTGATATTTATATTCCAATTAATAATAATTTGTAGTCGTATTTATTTTTTTAAACTAACATGAGTCATTATTGAACATGGATAGAAAAAAAATTATGGACATCCTTACTTAATCTCATAAAGAAGAATAATCTAGCCGTGTGTATTTGTACAATATCGTGTATTCATTTACTTGTTAAAATAACTCGTGCTTTTATTTTGAAATTTATAAATAATATTTACAAATAACAACATATGTGTTGTTTTTAAAAAAAGTGTAGGACCTTAAATATATCAACTAAATCACTAAATATACTCGTATGGTTGTACAAGAGAGGTGGCGGCTTCGATAGGAGAGAAAGAAAGAGAACTTGTATTATCATAAACCAAACACACACTATTATGAGATTGTGTAATAAACCGAAAGAAATAGTTATGTGTTATTTAGTAATTGTATAATAAACTGAAAGAAATACTTGAAAAGGTAATTTTCGCATAAATTTAATTTTTTTATGGTATTTACAAGTGAAATTTTAGTCTTAATAAAGTGTCTCACGGATAAGAGTTATGTAGCTAGCACAAAAATTATACCACCAAAAAATTTCTCCCCAAAAATGTGAGGTTCGTCTTCAGATATTTAGGAAAAAGCATTCAACTTTAATGCTTATGCATGTATTGGTAGTATATAGATTCTATAACTTGCTTTAGTGATGCATTCCGATATCACTAGTGAGATCACATTCGTGTGATTAGGATTTACTAAATTATAAGAGAAATTAGCATAACCCTTGTTTTTAGCCTGTTTTTGTTACAATTACATGGCTACATTGGTCAAGTAATTAAGCCACACCCTTGCTATATACTCATTTTTAGTACAAAATACCCCTTGTACACCCCTCTAAGCCTATCTTTCTCGCGGTTCTCGTGATATTTCGGTGGATTCCAAAATATTAATGAAGATCATTGTTTCACACATTAACATTAAATGTTACACCCAAATCACCTTAGCCTTATTTGTATGCACTCATTTTTAGTGCATTATTATTATAACATTTATGTTAAACCCTTAGTTAATTATCTAGTTGTTTACATGGTTGCTAAGTCAAGTCATATCTTGTAAATACAATTTTGGGAAGATTGGGACTTATGGTAGTATTATTTATGGAGTAATGGGGAAGAACGTCAAATTATCACCCCCCCCATATTTACGATAATATTTTAGAAACTCCACATGTTTTGATCCTTGCAATTCGAGTCATTAGTTAGTTTATATCTAAGCAAAATTGCAAGTGTGGGGATGCAATTATAAATCTCGAGTTATCTATATTATTTATTTTTAGCAGATCAAAAGATGGCACGGAAAACGTGTTTAAAAAAATTGAAAAAATAAGAAAAGAAAGAAAAAATATACGGACTGCCATCTTGCTTTTGTTTAAGTCAAGAAAAAATAACAAAAAGAGTTAGAGTTAGTTTGTCGAGTCTTAGATTTGCAACGCCACTTTGTACATGTAATTAACATATATGATTAACTTGCCACCAGAAAAATTCCCCATATCCCCAAAACCGTGTTTTTCCTTACCCTTGCACCTAACGTTACAACTCTTGTAGAGTCCTATTTGATAGTTTAACCTAGGTGCTTATAATGCCAAAGCGGTGGAGGTTTTGATCCTTTATCAAGCGTATGGTAATCTATGTGCTATAATAGGTAGAGACTCTTTATTTGTCCATTTCCATAATGTTACATCACTTATAATCTTATACACCCGAGAGATGAGTGAATCCAAACACTTTATGTGAGGTGCTTGTATATAATTTCCGTGCTTGTTATGACTATTATAGAATGAGTTATGTTGTAAATTATCTTTAAACCAATGATAAATGCCCCCCGAACTTATAAATTGATTAGGATAAAAGCATATTTGTTTGATGACAAGCAAATTCCAAGTATAGGGATATTTGATGAGGTGTATTTTTATACATTTTAAGGTGTCATTTAGCCTCTAAATCCATACAAATTTGATCATTTATTGCCCTAAATCGTTTCTAATTGAGTTTTAGGTACTTGAAAACTTGAAAAATAAATGCTGGAAAATAGTGTGTTTTGGGCTCGATTGGACGGAAAACAAAGGAAATGACAACATCGGGAAAAACGTCACAGAAAAGGAGCTTTAACGACGTCACAACCACTAAGTGACACCGTCACTTGAAGAAATCAAAGATCTTGAATTTTCAAAAATTACAAGTGACGGCTCAGGTGATGGAGACGGCCTCATGACCAAAATGCTGAAGGGTGATGACGTGACACAACCAACGTCGTCACATTAAGTCGGTGCAAAAACGAAACCCTAACTGGCGACGAGCTGACAGCTTCACATCTAATAAGTGACGCCGTCATAAGTGTAATTCTATGTATATTATCGTATTATTTTCATTGTAAAGTGTGCAACTTTGGGATAACCTAGTAATGCGTACTTAGGGAGATTTACAGTAGTTTTTCAGGCCTTTTGGCCCCAAGACTTCCTATGTCTTGAATAGATAAGTTGTTTAATCAATCATTCAATTATGTTTACGTGTGATTTCTTAATTTTTTTTTATCTACTTTTCTTTTCATTACTATGCTAGGCTAAATTTAATTGTACATGAAACCTAGTTATTGATTATTGATTGTCGTCTCTTGTTGATTAGTTGTTTTGCGTTAGGAGTCGGAAAACTAACTAGGTCAAATTATACTAGCTTAAACATCCGACTAAACACGTAGTTATTATATTAACTCGATGTTCATTGTATTTAATGCGTGAATTGTGTTTGCATTATGGAAATTTAGAATTAAAAGAGCATTCTCATGCGCGGCTCAATTAGAACATATTACATAGGAGTTAGGGATTAACCAACCCTTGATTGATATTAAGGAATACAACACTCTCATTAGACAAGGACGTGGCAATTCAACTAATCAATAAAAGATAACTACGGAGTAATGGAATTATAAGTAAATACACTTTACTCATATAAGAAGTTCACTAAATTTACTTTTCCGCATATTTATTTTAGTTTAATTTGGTTTTAAAAACCAACTCCTCCAATACCCGAGATTTTACTTGCTTTCTTATATATTATCAATGACCAAAAATAATATATTCGACGTACACTTCGAGCCTACCTCACTATTCCCCTAGAGAACGATCAATCCCCGGACTTACCTATACACTATAACGGTTAAGTACAATGCCTAGGAAATTGTAAAACTTCTTGTGTTTTGCAAAATCCGCATCACTAAAGTATATGTGTATGTAAATCACCTCACACTAAACAAAACAAGTTCCATCGCATGAATTGATAAAATTATAAAGTTATTCAAATAGGTATGTTACATGTATAATAATATGCATTTATTTTCTTTCTTTTCGGAACTTATAATGTGCATTATCAACATAGGACCCTACACATCATTGATTAAAGCATATTACAACCATAGATCGTTTTGCCAAGGATATTGACTCCTGAACTAATACACTTAATGTTAGTATATCGCTTAATATTAGTCTTTTCATAACAATGACGGATGTTAGCTATTGTTGACCCAGACATTTCATAGTAATAAATAAATTAGAGGTTATTTTTGGTATAGATAATAAACTTGTTATATGTTCTGTGCACGCACGGGGCTTTTGCATAAATCTTACATAATGTGATATATCCAAAGCATAAGGCGAACTTTAGAACTCTAGAAGCTAATGTCTTAGTCTTGTTATATTATACGGTTACTTTATAGGAAAACGGCATGCTTTTCCTATTGTGGAGAATTACGTGAAGAATGCTTGGGCGAAATATGGTATTCGAAGAGTCACAATAAACTCGAATGGGTTCTTCTTCTTCAAATTTAATACAAAAACTAGTATGGAACAAGTTTTTGAAAACGGCCCATCGATCATTAGGAATTTTCCTATTACCGTAACATATGGTCTCCTAATGCGAGCCTTAAAAGGAAGATCTTACACGAGTTCCTGTTTGGGTCAAGTTGCATAACGTTCCAATTGCGTCGTTAACCAATTATGTTAGATGCCTACACTAGTACAATGTGTTTGGAGTCATAGGGTCATAACAGTTAAGCAAGAGCACTTAATGAAATTAGCTCAGAATAGGTTTTGAAAGACTTGTTGGTACTTGCTATGCCTATATATCCTTGAAGGGGAAGGTCATATTAAAGATACTATCACGATTAAATATGAATGGCAGCCACCTTGGTGCGAAACATGCAAAACTTTTGGACATTCTGATGAAGAGTGTCCAAAAATGGTTCGTGTTAATCAACATGGGAGGAAGGAGGATAGTAGCGATGGGTTCGTAGAAGTTACTAGGAAAGGAGGAAAAGGAATGCTTGCTCGTCACATTGATGGAGTGAGGTTGTCTAAACCAAAATCTAACTACATACTACAGTATATATTACCGTCCTAAGCAAAAAAACACCACTGTGAATGCTAATAATGCTTCTACTTCTAATGATGTTAACATGGTGACCATGAAAAACTCATTTGCTGCTTTGTCTAACTAGGCTGATTATGTGTGGGGAACTAGATATGATGTGAATAATATTGGAGATACATCTAAGATTAATAAGACGCATGGGGATGACAGTGAGAGTGAAGATGTGGAAAATGTTTTTGATGAAACCTCTAAATTCATGGAACAAGATGCATTTAGTGATCCGAAGAGGGGCAGCCACTACAAGGATATTGAGCTATATTGACGACATATTTTTTGGCTAAAAGTATGTTGGGTGTACAAACCCAATCCCACATCGGTAGAACTATAATATCAAGGTTAACATATAAGCTTGGTGGGCTACTCCTTCCATCACCAATTGGTTTTAGAATGGAACCTCAGTTGGGCTTATATGTTGGACTTGGTAAGATGCTGGGCCGTAGGAATCTCTACAAAGTATTTATTATGAATTAAGAAACATATTTAAAATTTTAAATGATAGATACTTTCATCAACGACATATCTTGTCGCTAAAAGCGACCTACATCATTTCCAGATGAGGTTGCATGCATTTATTTTCAGATTTTTCGAAACTATTTCTGCAACCAAATTTTCATATTTTTTTCCAGAAACGTGCTAAAATCCCATTTGAAAGTTCAAAGTTCATCAAAAAACATAGGTCCTCGTCACAATATAAATACGAAGATGTTCAACAAAGAAAATAGTTCAAAATCACAATACAACCTTACTTATGTCGTCTTCAATTCGCAATCCTCTTCATCATCTATAGTCTCACGGGGATCCGGCGGTGCATGCACGATAATATTAATGTTTGCTGTTTGACCCTCATTGAAGAAATGTGAGAACAGAGAATTTGTTGATGCGACAACTTTATCCACCTGAGTTTGGGTATACATTCTTTGATGGGATTTGGTGCTTGAAGAACTTGATGCATGCCCCGGTAAGTCGGGAGGGAAAGCGAAAAATAGGTGGAAAAATATTTTGGAAAAGAAAACTTAAATAATAGATAAAAATATATTATGCGACGTATTGTCATCGTAGAAAGTTACCCTGGGACTTTTCACTTTAAAAGGAAAATTAAATTGAAAAAAGAAAATATATATGCTTCTAAAAGTACCAGTCACAAAATGTTGTATACAAAGCGACATATTGCCGTTGTCGCTAAAAGTGCCAGTCAAAAAGTAACCTTTTTGTCGTTTAGTTAACTTTTAGCGACGACACATGTCGTCGCTTGAAGTCCAGATTTGTTAATCATTCCTATAAAAGTTGTATTCGCGTTAAAAAAAGTTGATCTACAGCAGAAGTGACATATAACTATTTATAGTCAATGACGTGACAATCATTTAATTGATAAGCAAATGTTAAAGAGCTTTATTAGTTGCATAAAACAGAAATAAAAAAGCAAATGATAACACATAATGAATTATATTATCTGATTATGATACTTCTATAAGAATTTTAACATCAAAATTGACAAGCTCGTTTTAGCCCTTTTTTTCTACTTTCGCACCTGGATCTGTATAAAGCGATTAAAGTTGTACTACCTTTTGATCAAAGCTTTTATTTGAACTGATTTGAAAACAAAAATAGAATATTTGTTTACAAAGCGATTAAAGTTGTACTACACATTTAAAGTATTCTCCAAAAGGGACATTAATTTCTCATGTAAAACAATCTTGTGGAATAATATGACACCACCTAAAATTTAATTTCTGAGAATTGGAATATAATTTATGAGAAAAAGGGTAGCTCAAGTATAAATAAAGACATAATAACCTTCACTTTATAGAAAAAAAACATGCAAACACAAGCAATGGCTTCTTCAAACTTCTTACTTTTATCTCTAGCGCTACTACTCGCTGCTCTCTCATTTGTACCAAACTTTACTTCTGCTTCTTTGGAGGAAGCAAATGCTCTTCAAAAATGGAAAGCAACCCTTAAAATCCCAAACAACTCTCAAATTGTATCTTCTTGGACTCCCCTTCCAACGAATACTAGTGCACCCGCTCCGTGCCCTTCTTGGTTTGGAATTGCTTGCAATGCTGATGGGAACATTAACAAGTTGAACCTCTCTACATCTGAGTTAAAAGGTACGCTTCACCAATTTCCGTTCTCTATTCTAGGCAACCTTACCCATTTTGATCTTAGTGTAAACAGCTTCTTTGGTCCCATCCCACCAGAAATCGGACTCCTGTCCAAACTTGTCTATCTTGATTTTTCAAACAATCAGTTTTCTGGTGTAATTCCATCTACAATTGGTAAACTAAGCCAGTTAACCATTTTGTATTTTTTCAAAAACAATTTAACTGGTTCAGTTCCTTCATCGTTGAGTGATTTGAAGTCTTTGAGTATCATTTATTTGTACAAAAATCAAATCTCCGGACTCATTCCAATTGAATTAGGGAATATGAAGTCTCTAACCGATTTACAATTGAGCCATAATCAACTCAATGGTTCAATTCCTTCGTCATCGGGTGATTTGAAGTCTTTGAATATCCTTTATCTGCACACAAATCGACTCACTGGACCCATTCCATTTGAATTAGGGAATATGAAGTCTCTCACTGAATTGTATTTGAGCGAAAATCAACTCTCTGGAACCATTCCTATTGAATTAGGGAATATGAAGTCTCTCACAGAATTAGATTTGAGCGAAAATCAACTCAGTGGTTCAGTCCCTTCGTTGTTGTGTGATTTGATGTCTTTGAGTATCCTTTATCTGTACAAAAACCAACTCTCTGGACCCATTCCAATTGAATTAGGGAATATGAAGTCTCTAACTGATTTACAATTGAGCCATAATCAACTCAATGGTTCAATTCCTTCATCGTTGGGTGATTTGAAGTCTTTGAATATCCTTTATCTGCACACAAATCAACTCTCTGGAACCATTCCAATTGAATTAGGGAATTTGAAGTCTCTCACTGATTTAGAATTGAGCGAAAATCAGCTCAATGGTTCAATTCCTTCATCGTTGGGTGATTTGAAGTCTTTGAACATCCTTTATCTGTACACAAATCAACTCTCTGGACCCATTCCTATTGAATTAGGGAATTTGAAGTCTCTCACTGGATTAGCTTTGTACGAAAATCAACTCTCTGGTTCAATCCCTTCATCGTTGGGTGATTTGAAGTCTTTGAATCTCCTTTATCTGTACAAAAACAATCTCTCTGGACGCATTCCAATTGCATTAGGGAATATGAAGTCGCTAACTGATTTAGAATTGAGCGAAAATCAACTGAATGGTTCAATTCCTTCATCGTTGGGTGACTTGACGTCTTTGAATACCCTTTATCTGCACACAAATCAACTCTCTGGACCCATTCCAGTTGAATTAGGGAATTTGAAGTCTCTAACTGATTTACAATTGAGCGAAAATCAACTGAATGGTTCAATTCCTTCATCGTTGGGTGACTTGACGTCTTTGAATACCCTTTATCTGCACACAAATCAACTCTCTGGACCCATTCCAGTTGAATTAGGGAATTTGAAGTCTCTAACTGATTTACAATTGAGCGAAAATCAACTCAATGGTTCAATCCCTTCATCGTTGGGTGACTTGACGTCTTTGAATATCCTTTATTTGTGGGGAAATCAACTCTCTGGACCCATTCCAATTGAATTAGGGAATTTGAAGTCTCTCACTGAATTATCATTGAGTAGAAATCAACTCAGTGGTTCAATCCCTTCATCGTTGGGTGATTTGAAGTCTTTGAACATCCTTTATCTGTACACAAATCAACTCTCTGGACCCATTCCTATTGAATTAGGGAATTTGAAGTCTCTCACTGGATTAGCTTTGTACGAAAATCAACTCTCTGGTTCAATCCCTTCATCGTTGGGTGATTTGAAGTCTTTGAATCTCCTTTATCTGTACAAAAACAATCTCTCTGGACGCATTCCAATTGCATTAGGGAATATGAAGTCGCTAACTGATTTAGAATTGAGCGAAAATCAACTGAATGGTTCAATTCCTTCATCGTTGGGTGACTTGACATCTTTGAATACCCTTTATCTGCACACAAATCAACTCTCTGGACCCATTCCAATTGAATTAGGGAATATGAAGTCTCTCACTCAATTATATTTGTGGGGAAATCAACTCTCTGGACTCATTCCAATTGAATTGGGGAATATGAAGTCTCTCACCGACTTATATTTGGGCCAAAATCAACTATCTGGGCCCATACCTACTGAATTAGGGAATATGAAGTCTCTCACTAGATTATCTTTGAGCCAAAATCAACTTAATGGTTGTATTCCTTTATCGTTGGTTGACTTGACGTCTTTGAAACACCTTTTATTGTGGCAAAATCAACTATCTGGGCCCATTCCTACTGAATTAGGGAATATGAAGTCTCTCACTGCATTAGATTTGGGCAAAAATCAACTCAACGGTTCAATTCCTTCATCGTTAAAAAACCTGAGAAGCCTTCAGGTTCTGTTTCTTAATGTGAACAAGTTATCTGGTTCTATACCACAAGGAATCGGAAGTCTACAATTGTTTAAGCTATGGCTGAACACAAATCAGTTGTCTGGCCAAATTCCAAAGGAGATTGGGGAGATGAAAAATTTGTTGAATTTAAACTTGAGTGATAACAATCTTTCAGGTGTTATACCTCAAGAGCTTGGATCACTGCATGACCTCCAAAAATAGGTTAAACGGGTCATTACAAAGATATATTGGTGATTGGGTACAAATCAATCACATATATCTTAGTAATAACAAGCTCAGCGGAAAGATCCCATCGGAGATCAGTAAATTAAGTCATCTCAATGTTCTTGATTTATCTTGGAATTCACTCACAAAAGAGATACCATCGGAAATTGGAAGTTTGGAAAGTCTGGTAATGATGAATCTTTCTCACAATAAGCTATCTGGTTCAATTCCTAATGGTTTCAGTAACTTGCCAGGAAGGATTGATATAGACCTGTCTTACAATGAGCTCACTGGTCCCGTTCCCCCTTGTGTTGTCTTTCAAAATGTGTCGGGAGAAGCATTTCAAGGAAATGATGGTCTGTGTGGAAATGTTACAGGTTTGAAACTTTGTGAAAGTCAAATGATAATGAAGAAAAATAATCATTTTCATCATAAGCTCATCCTTGTAACTACGGTCCCACTTTTTGCGGCTCTTTTACTTGGTTTATTCACGTGTGGCCTCATTGCTCATCGACGTAGAAAGAGAACTTCTCCCCAGAAACCCTCAGGCGAAGAAGGTGGCAAATTTTTCTCAATAACAACTTTTGATGGACAGGCGATGTATGATGAAATCATCAAGGCAACAAATGATTTTGATGATGCATTTTGTATTGGGATGGGAGGATATGGTACTGTGTATAAAGCTGAGTTAGAACCTAACAATTTAGTAGCTGTCAAGAAACTTCATTCATCATCTGAGAATGACGATCAAGGCTTCCTAAATGAGGTACGAGCATTAACAAACATAAGGCACAAAAACATAGTTAAACTCTATGGATATTGCTCCCATGCTCGTCACTCATTTTTGATTTACGAATATCTTGAGAAGGGAAGTCTAAAATCGCTCTTAAGTAGCGATATCACAGCAAAGGAACTGGATTGGCTGAAAAGGGTAAGAATTGTTAGGGCTGTAGCAAATGGTTTGGCTTATATGCACCATGATTGCACACCACCAATAATTCATAGAGACATTTCTGGAGCTAATATCCTTCTGAATTCTGATTATGAGGCACATATCTCGGATTTTGGAACAGCAAAGCTTCTAAAGTTGGATTCATCCAATTGGACTGCGGTTGTAGGCACCTATGGCTATATTGCGCCAGGTATTTTAAAGTTATCTATACGTACGTCTTCTCAAGTTTCAGATTTATCTATGTTACATATATTCTCATATTTCCTTCCATGTAGAGCTTGCTTATACAATGGTGGCGACAGAGAAATGCGATGTGTACAGTTTTGGAGTTGTTGCACTGGAAGTGATTATGGGAAAGCATCCTGGAGAACTTATATCATGTCTACCAACAATGTCGACTGATGATCTATTGCTGGCCAATGTAGGAGATAGACGGATTCCGCGACCATCACCTCTAGTTGAGAAACTAGCTCATATAATTTTGAATGTCACACGGGCATGTTTGAACGAGAACCCACAGGAAAGGCCAACAATGCGCCAAGTCAAAGATTTATTGTCAGTGGATGATCGGCTTTGGATGAAGATGCGTGTATCGATAACTTGATGCTAGCTTGATCGATTTCGTATGATGCTTAGTCATAAGTCATAAAGTTTAAGAAACTTTTTATGTTTTTTTGTTGTCCTGAATTATGTTGTAGATTGTTATTAAATAAGAAAATAATTTATACTTATCAATGAAGATTGCTACCTTTCTAGACTAATATAGTTACGTGTATTATGGATCTTTTTGGTAATTTCTTTAAATTATTCCAGTTTTGCAATTAAAATTTACCAATGGGAAATTTGTATATCAGTTAGAATTTATTCTTACTAATATAGTTATCAGTTTTGCAATTAAAAGATATTCAAAGACGTCAAATCACCCAAAAATGGAAGTCTGTTAATTTGTCAAAAAAGATAGCATAGACTTGAGAAGAAAGTTAGCTAAAGGAAATTTGCCAAAAAAGAAGACCGTGGAAGTCTGTTAATTTGTCAAAAAAGATGACCTAAGGTATGGAGTAACTAATGTACTGCTGTTTTCAGATAGGGAAAAACGTGAATAAGGTTGCAAGAAGGCTTCACACTTCGAGACCTACAATTGGATGATTTAGTTGAAGTTGGCGATCCAAAAACGTACGAGTCTTGTTGTCTAACTATTTATAGGGTATCTAATTTCTCCTTGATGTGCTTAGTGAAAACGATAGAGGTTGCAACATGGGCAGGTCGATTGGGTTTAGTAACGGGTCAAAACGGTTAACTTCTTAGTACGGGTCCAATTGGTTTGCCAGAAACACCTTTCGTCCAAAATTTCATTAAATCTTATTAGAAATAATCAGTGTGACACATATGATAACAAAATACATATTCTTGTCAACCAATGTTATTGAATAAATTGTACACTATGTGAAACCTTCAACCCCTTTTGACCCGTTTCCTTTAGCTAACTTTTTTTTATTTTACTCGTTTGACCCGTCAGAGATGAAACATATCCCACATTGACACATTCATACCTAAATGTGTCAGAATTTCCACAAAGATTACATATAAATAGGATAAAAATAGCAGTTAACAAATAAGCATAACTACCTTACGTGACCCACTACTTTTCTACTCTAGGAAATGAAATCATGCATGCATGGGACCATACTAAACTAAAAATACGGTATAAACTTGCTGATTATTTTCTCCTACCAGTAATGGTCATATGACCACTTCTTCAAGAATAAAAGAAATGGTAGTAGTTTGCGCGGTTCTGTATTTTGGAGACTCGGAACGTATCACACACTAATACAAAACTGTAAAATAAAAATCCAACCTATGAATTGATCTAGAAAAGCTTGTTACGCATTCACCATGATTGAACATTCAAACGCATACACAAACAAATAAATATCTGAATACTTTTCAAACAAACATACAAGAAGAATGATCTGATACAATCGCAGGGACATATGATTGGGCTTAAACAAACACTATCTAAATCGTTGAATTTGTTTTGTCTTTCTTTAAGAGGGCAATGCTATATAACCCGGTTGAACCGGGAACATGGCCAGTTATGACTGTTGTTTGCTTGTTTATGAAACGGTTGTTCTTTTGTTGACCCGGGTCGACCCATTTTGGTAAATCCAGCTCGGTCATACCTTTTGTTTTTTTAAAGTTTTGGACCTATAGTTTTGTTATAAAGTATGGGTTTGGTAGAGAATTTCTAATGTTTAAAACTGGTTAGAAACTGTCCTTTTTTAGTAGCTGTTTGGAGCTTTTTAGGGGCGTTTGGGTATGTTTAGGGGTGTTTTTGTAGCTGTAGGAATTGAATTTCCATGTTTAGAAACTGTCCTTTTTTGCTCAAAACTGGTTCCACACGACGGTTCAACCGGCGACTCAACTGGGTCGTTAAAAAAACCGGTGCACGGAAATTCAAGAAAATTTACACAAAGATTTATACTTTTATAGACAACCCGAACCTCTTGTATTTGCTGCTACAGTTTGTATTTACAACTATACCAAGGAATACATTACCAATACAATGCAACACTTTTTCTGTACATCTCATTCAGCAATTTTCCTGGTAACCCGGCGGGTTGGGATGACCATGGTCAAACTAAAGAAAAAAATAACTCAAAAAAGTCAACGTGATCGTGACAGTAACTTCAAAAAGTCTCTATAATCGCTCATACTACCACTTGAAAATCTCTTCATGTTTTCCCAAATCTGCAAACGTCTACTAGGCCTCAACGGGCCTGAACTTGAGGTTATCCTATACGAATGTACAAGTAGCCCAAGACCCGAAAACCCACTCTCCGCATCAAGTGGAGATTCATAGCTTGGATAGGTGGAATGCGATAGACCCAGGTCTGGGACAGGGCCGTGGCCTGAGTTTGTACTGGCCCGTGGATCAAAGTCCATGGAAGTTAAATCCTCTTGGCTACACGTCCTTGAGGCCAAGTCTCATGTTTCTTCACACTCGTTGCAGACCAACTGCAAGGCCTGAACCACCTCACCCATGAAGGGTCGGTGTGATACTTCGGGCTGCACACACATTGGTGCTACTGCTGCTACTTTAGCTGACTTTTGCAAGTCAAACATTTGACTTTGGAAAGTCAAGCATTTCATACCATGAAGGTGAGATTCAACGCTTCCATTTGGGATTAGCTCATAAACAAACACCGGTTTCTTTCTTCTGTACAAATGCCAAGCAGCCGAACCACATTTCTATGGTGCAAGCGGCTAAACATCTCAACTTCAGCCAGGAATTCCCAACCCCCTTGTTTATCATCACGTTTAAGTACCTTGATAGCAACTTTAGTCCCATCTTCAAGGGTCCCACTATAAACACGCCCAAACCCACCCGCACCTACAGGACCCAACTCGTTAAAATTATCAGTTGCTTTTTCCATATCACTTGAACTAAACGTCTTTGCAGATCCTTTATAAGCTATATTTGACCGGAAGGATAATGAAGCTGACTCGAGCCCAATTCCTATTGTTGATCAGCCAACCCTTGATGATTTTGTGACGAATAGTAAAGTAGCTGATTGGGTGTGTCCTGATTGGGCCCCTTCCCTACATTTAATTAGCAGAACCCACACAGCAACAGAGACTAAAACCACGGCTACAACTGCTGATAAAATTATTATGGAAATTATGCAACCACTTAGCCTATTGCTAGACCTTTGCTTACTAATATTGACCCCGAGGGGCTTTATGTCCCTACCAATGTTTCCATGACCATACGGTCTACCAATACTGTTGCGTGATGATGGCAGATGAAGACCTATTAACAACAAAATGATTATGATTATAAGCAAGAAAAAAGTTCAGTTTGACTTTTGAGGTCAAACAAATTAATCCTAGAAGTACGGTAGAGGTGACAATTTCGACCTATTTACTTATTTGTCGGTCTTACTAGAAGGCCAGCTCAGATACTAATGGAAAGAAGGTGTAAAGTGAAACACCAAGACCGAGCTCAACTTGCATTGGCAAAACAAACTTGCATGGTGTACCAGGTGGGGTGTTCGTTAACGGCTTGACACACATTATTGTACAATTTACAAATTATGGAAAATTCAAATTGTATGGATTGCCAAAAGTTAACCATCAGTTAAACAAAGGGGCTGCTAATGGAAAATCCACTAAACGTTCACAACATTTCGTGATTTATTCCCTTAACTTATTCAAGTTGATTAAGTTCCTTAACTCTTTTTTTGTTGTAGTGTAAAGATGCGGAAAATTGAACCAAAAAGTCATGTCATCCACTAAATCATGCAAATTTAAAGGTTAACCTCCATGGCTCCATATCATTGAAAGTTTAGTGGTTTTACCATTACTAAGCCATAAGCAGAATAGTGCCTGGATATTGTTACGTTGTTTGATGAGTTTATATTCCTTCATTGGGAGGTGGAGGTGGTAATGCTCTGGGAACTTTGGTGATGATCGAGAAGGAGAAACTTTAGGTGGTAAAACTGGCACTTGAAAACATAAGGATGGTCAAACTTTAAGAAAGGAACTAACAATGAAAGAGAATTTTCAACTGGAGGCATGTTTGAACCTGTCAATCACTAGATATGCATAAGAGATAAGACTTGAGAAATTAAATAAGATAAAGTAAACAAATGCATTCCTTTGAAAGAAATTTGTAGTCTTTTGTATGGGAAATTGGAAGAAAAGAAAAATTATATTGTTAATTTTAAGAAAAAACCGTTAGTAGAAGCATTGAAATTTTTAAAAGTGATTATTATGGGTGTCATAATGTTCTTGACGTTGATGTTTTTATAATGTGAAAACAAAGAAAGAAAGATTGTAAACTTTGGATGTGGCGGTATCTTTGGAAGTGGTGGTTTCTTCGGATGTCCCGAATTTGTGTGTGGCGGAGTCTGCTCACTTTTTTCTTTTCCCTTTCCATACACACGTAAATTCAAACCAAGTCTAAAACTTGAGGGGAAAAAAACAGGGTGGTTCGGGTAAAATGTCAAAACAAAACAAAAAAAACGGGCCAGGAAACTGGTCGAGTGTATCAAATAAGATTACAAAAAATTATATAATTCAAATAAGAAGGTTTTAATTACTTAATAACTTGATTTAGGATATTTTGCCTTAAAATACACACTTTTTGTGACTTTGAACCTCTTTGATCCATTTGACCCGTTTCCATGGGCGGTTTTGGGCCGGCGCACCATTAGCAACCGAGCCGGGCCCAACCCACTAAGGGGCACTAAAATTTTTTATACTCATTATATGTACTAGGCCCAACCCACTAAAGGGCACTAAAAATAAACCATATTAATCATTTAATCCAAAAAGTCAAAATTGATTGTGAACGGACAAAAGGGTGAAGGGCTGAAAGGCGTGAAGCACCAAAGCTTTGCTTTCAATAATCCATCTCTATCTTCAAATCATAACTAAGGTTACAACTTAGAACTCTCAACTAGTTATCAATTTTAATTTTTTTTAGTTATCAATTCTGCCTAGTTATGAATTTTAATTTTTTTTTTTTTTTTTTTTTTTTTTTTTTTTTGCATAATTGTATACATATACTGATATACAGTATATACTCAAATTGAGTAATTGAAATTTGACAAATGACAAATTGTTAAATAATGTTAATTTTTTTCATATGTTGTTGCTATAGAGAGCGATATGTTGGAGAACACGAATTATGAATCGTTGATCGAAGACTTTGCCTCAAAAAACGCCAGAAGAACCGCACGGTTTACTTAAATACATTTTATTTTGTAGAAGTAATATTTTTGTTGCAAGAATGATTTTTGTTCGTATTTTTGGTTTTTCGTACTTGATTATGGTCTATGGATATTATAATATAGGGGCACTTTTTTATTTTCGTGCCGGGCCTAATTTTATTTTATTTTATTTTGACGTTCTCAGCACCGCCCCTGGCCGTTTTCTAACATTTTTACCCGTTTGACGTGCTACAATACAACTGAACCTAATTTGACCCATTCTAAGGTAAATTGGTTGAAAATGGCACATCTAGCTATAACGAAATTAGTCACTCATGCACCTGCAACGAAATCACTTTCTAGCATTCATGCAAGCTCTAACTTTCCATACTTGGTGTAACATGGTATTTTGCTTTCTTTTGCAATATCCCTTAATTAGCTCTCACTTAGTGTATAGTTTTTCATATGAATATTCCCCTGTTGGAAATTATAATGGATGAACAGAAAGATGAGGTTAAAGATTAAGATGACATACTCAAATACCTATATAGCAAACTGAATAATTCATCAATCGATTCACTCTACTACTTCCAAAAAAGACTTTAGCAACTATATATTCGATAACCGATTGAAAATTTTACAGTGAAACAAACAGATTAGTGATTGCGTAATTATTCGCACAAATTTAACCTAAACAAGTCACTTAATTAGTTGTTCAATAGTTTCAGTATGAACTATGCTCCTACTTAATTAACATTGTGGAAAACTAGAAGGGGGGTTGAATAGTTTTACGTCAATTTATATTTTTAAAAACTTTGTTTGATAAAAGCTTTGATTCTTATTTATGTGAATTTCAACACTTGCACAACTCAAACAATATAATCTAACTAACTAAACAATAATAACGTAAATATGAAAGTAATAAAAAGATAGAGATAGAGATATCAAACTACAACACACGATATTTATAGTGGTTCGGCTACGAAGCACCTCTTCGCCCTACTCCACTCCTCGAGTCACCTACTCGAGAGTTTTCTTCACTATGTCAACAAACTCCCTTTTTGGCGGAGAAACCTTACACAACTTTTGCTTACACCGATTAACGACACTAAGCTAGATGTCGAGTTCTAATAGTAGCTAGAACCAATCTCACACCACAACACACCTTCTTCACAACTTGTACACAACACTACTACTACACTACTTCTCACACCTTCACTACTTCTTCTTCACAACACAACAATTTCTTCACTACTTCTATTCACCATTACTAACCTACCTAGATCTATTAATTACAATCACTACACAACTATACAATAAATACAAGCTACACAACTAATCTTCAATACTTCTTGGTTTGAGATGAAAGGAGTATTCTTCTCTTGCACTTTGAATGAGGATGGATAGAATCACTTGAAAATGAGAACTAATATGTTTATGATCAAAGGTTTAGGAAGATGATTTGAGAGAATTAAAACAGAAAGATTTAGTGCAAAAGGTGAGAAAAAAATTCAGATTTGAACCAGTATTTATAGGCAAAGAAATCTGAAACAGGAGCGTATACCGGCCCCCTTAAAATTAAGGGGGCCGCCCCTTATAATTAAGGGGGCTGCCCATTGAAACGGCCAGATTTTTTATCTTTTCTGGAGAAAGTTTATTTGGTGAAAATTTAACTGAATTTGGTTAAAAATTTAAATTCATTTAATTATTATGAAATAAACATTTTCCTTTAATTACCAAAAATGTTTTTCTTAAATATATAAAATGTGTATACCATTTTATATAATTTGTAATTAGTAAATAAACCTTCCTTTGATCATAAAATGTATTAGGTACTTGTTTATTCATACCTTAAGTGAATTAGTTGGATAAAATGATATTTTGTCACTAAATACTTATTTACGTAATGATTTTACGTTTAATGATTTTATATTTTGTGATTGTCAAAACATAGGGATATCGAAAAATATTAATAACGTTTTTACGCATTATTTATATCAACAATCTCCCCCTTTTTGATGATTACAAAATCTAAACTCATTAAATCAAAAATTATTATATATGCAAGTATTTAGTGAGTTTATATCACTTCTCTCCCTTTTTGTGAACATCAAAAAGGTTGTCACGAAGTCGGATGAGCTCCCCCTTTATGTGTACTCCCCCTCGTTTAAAGGTTACAAGACGAATCGAGAAATGGAATGCTTGCAAAAATATTTAGAACATACAATATATATGCATGCAACAAATATATATATATATATATATATATATATATATATATATATATATATAATATATATATATATATATATATATATATATATATATATATATATATATATATATATATATATAAAGCAAGCAATATAAGCATGGAAGAAAACATTTCATTAAGTAGAGGAGAATACAAGCAACATGCATCCAAGATGCATGAATGATACAACTAAATAAACAAAAGCCTTAAGGGCTTACAATCAACCAAAACTCTAATAGAAATGTTTTTCATAGAGCTTGTTCATCAAAATGGTTAAAAACAATTTTATTTTCCAACCATGAGCCATGCTTAGTTTGGGAGGAGCAATGTTGTAGGTGGAGATGGTGGAGTTGATGGAGGTGTGTTTGATGTGGATGGAGGTAGAGGTGTGGTTGATGTTGGTGGTGGAGGTGTGGATGTTGTTGGTTGAGGTTGAGGGAACAAGTTTTCAAGGTATGAAAACATGTATTGGATTTCATCTCTTAAGCCAAAGATGATGGTGCGGTTATGGATGCAACAAAGGCATGTATCTCCATGAGCTTCAAGTAAGCTCCATGGGATGGGATTGAAGTTTGGTGGATTGAGTGGTGATGGTGAAAATTGTGTATCAAGAGGTGTGATGGGTGATGAGAGAGTGATGTCTAAAGATGCACTTTCAATAGGTGGTGGTGGTGGAATTCTTGGTGGAGGTGATAGGTGAGTGTTGATGTAGTCATTGATGGATGGTGATGATGGTATGGAGGAGTTAGATGTTCCATGGGTTGATGGTGTTTTGATGGTGCATTGGGAGCACTAGGAGATGAGCATTGAGGTGGTGGTGAAGGAGTGGTATTGTCTTCATTTGTGAGATCAATAAAGAGTTGTTTTGGTGGAATGATAACTAGTTTTTGTTTCTTGGCTTTGTTGGAGATGGTGGTTTTTGGTGATGACATGATGAATTGATTGAGGTTGATGATGATAATGAAGTGTGGATGAAAGGTGTATAAGGGTTTTATAGCATGGAATCATGTTTAGAAGTGGTATTAATTTGAAATTACATTGTTAGATTCCAAAATCACTTTAGTTTTTAAGGGAAATGGTAGCTGGGACTAGCAAAAGGAATCACAAGATGCAAAAGAAAACAGTGTAAAAACTGTTCCAGGTGGCCGGCCCCTTTAATTCTTGGCCGGCCCCCTTAAAATTAAAGGGGCCGCCCGTGTTAATTATGGGGGCCGCCCATCTGGTAAATTCCCATACGACCAAATTTCAAAAAATTTCTGAAAATGGTTTATTTTGGTTTTGTGTTTTCAGCAAGCTCTATTGGAACATTTTTATTTTAGTTTTGGTCTATTAGAGAAGCATATACATATAATCATAAATAAATCATGCAAGCATAAATTAAAAGCAAGAAAAAATGCATACATGTAGAGCAACAAATAATAATAAGTTAACTAATACCATAGTTTAAAGGAAACTAAAAACATAGGAACAAATGTTAATTTCCGAATATATATCTACCGGAAATAAAGCACACAAGAAACAATTATTCAACAAAAACATCAAATAACTAGTTCAACAAGCATGATCATCCAAAGCAAATAACAAGACCCCATCATTTCTTTTTCTTGAACAATCCTCCAATCGTCTTAGCAATCGACTTGAAGCCTCCTCGCATCTCCTCTCGTATCCTTTGGTTTTGATTGAGCAAATCGGTTTGTCTCTCAAATAGTACTTGGTTAGTTTGAGAGGAAGGAGATGGTACTTGGTAATCGTCTTCTTCAAGTTCTTCCAAGTCTTCAAGAAACGTATCGGGAGAGGGAGCACGATGAATGAAATCATCCTCTTCATCATCCTCTTGACGAGATGATGAGCCATGGAAGCTGTGACGACGAGATTTATCCTTATCACTACGAGGTTTACGGGTTTGTTTGAGAACGAGAGGACGTAAGGTCGGATAGATGGACTCATAGACACTACCATCAATATCGGGATAGTGTTCGACAACATGACGGTAGAGACGAGTGAGGAACATTCCATATGGAGGATTGGCTTTCGGAGTAGCTCTTGCACGTTCAATGCGCTTGATGAAGAAATAAGCCAAATTGTAATGTTGTTCGGCAACAATACAATACAACATATGAGCGAGGCTAGCCGGGAGATGTTCACGGTGGCCTCCGGTACCAAACGCATTCTGACGAATGAGTTCTTCCCAACGCTTCATGTCGGGGCTTAATTCTTTGAGTAGAATTTGGTTTTCGGTGATATCGACATTTTTGGATTTGATTTTTCGAGTGGTGGTTTCACAGGTTAAATCGAGCATTTGACGAATTTCGAGTGGAGAAGGAATTTCGGAGAAATAAGGACCAAAAGTTGGACGAGAATATTGAAGGGAACCAAGATCCCATTCGTTTGAGAAAACGAATTGACCGGTGAAAGGGATTTGGAGGATTTGACCAAATTGTGCAAGAGTTAAAGTGATGAATTCATGTTGGATCATGAATGAGATGAGAATAGAACCAAAGTCATCGGTTTGGACCTTGACTTGGCTATAGAAATCAAGAATGAAATGAGGAATGATGGGTTCATTAATTTGGATGAGACATTCAAAACGAACATTTGAGAACATACGATCGATGTAATTGGATTGATAGTAAGCGGGATGTACGACACGACCTTCATGAATATTTCTATCTTCAATTTGACGATAGAAATGAGCTATGGAAGGAGAGGTGGTGGGAAGTTGAGAAACTTTAGGAATGTAGTTTTTGGTTAAGGAAATATCTTCGGTAATAACTTTAGGCATTTTTACCTAAATACAATAACAACAAATATAAAATTAAAATAAAGTTAACGTTAAAATATGATGTTTATATTTTTATGACATATGTGGAACGTAAACGTACTTCGACTCTAAAGACCTTTAACTTAAGAAGTAGTTTACCATGTTCCTTAACTTTATTTTTAACTTGTGTTAGATATATTTTACGATGTTTATTAAGTTGTCATGGGATAAACCAAACGCCCCTTTAAACATCTTAATATATCATGAAAATTTGCTAGATGTACATTAGATTGTATGACTAGCTATTTTCAACAAGTTTCATATGCAAGTGATTTGTTTTGAAAAAGATGGTTTATATTTTGACACAAAAATACCAATTTTCTAGTTAAACCAAACGCTTCCTTATCTAGAAAATTTACTACCAAAATATATATATATATATATATATATATATATATATATATATATATATATATATATCTTGAAAACTCTAAAATGCTAGTTTTATACTTATATTTATGATGATGTATTGTAAAGGTTACATTGAATAATTTTCGACACTATTTGGACATGATCCAAACACCCTCTTATCAAACAAAAAATATTTTTACTTCACCGAAAAATTTGTTTTTGTGATTAATAAGTTATAAAACCATAATGTGATATGTTTTAACAAGTTTTTGTAGAATTATTCAACAATGTGTATAAGCAAAATTTGAAAATAAGTGTATGAAATTTTTCAAAAATTTTCGACAAGAGGGTTTGTAATTTTTTGTTTCTAGTGTTAATTATACTTTCTAATCCTAAGGGAAGCATTTAGTTATTAGAATCCTAGACTTAATTACAAGAAAAATTAAAATTGAAGAAATTGAAATAAAATGCAAAATCATGAGTATGACCAAATGTGATGAAATTAGATGAAATGAATTATGAAAGACTTACAATACGTAATGCTAATCGTGTTATAAGTGTTTGCCCTTTGTTAATTTACCTTGATATGAAGATTGGAGAATGGATTTTGGATGGTTTTGGGTTTAAAAATCGTCACAGTAGCAGCATGAGTGAGTAGGGGATGAAAAATGGAGTGTTTGGTAAATAGAATATGGAAGAAAAACGGGTTGAGTTTGTCAGATGGCCGACCCCTTTTATCATTAAGGGGGCCGCCCATATTAACACTGTCGGTCCCCTTAATCATTAAGGGGGCCGCCCAGTAAATTTTTGGTTTTTCGCGGCTTTGATTCAGAAAATAAAAATGAGTATATATATATATATATATATATATATATATATATATATATATAGTGTTGTATTCTATGCAGTACCAATATTAAATACAGTATTTTACAGTACTCTTAAAATGAATCTAGGCCATTAGATGAGTTTAATCAAAGGTTAAGATTAAAAGTGCCAAAACTGTAACTAAATAAAAAATGGGGGTTTCTTTTTTAATTAAACAAAAGGCTCAAAGGGCATTATAGTGATTTTCGTTTAGGTATTTCAAAAACCGTCCCTATTCTAAAGGGTACACAAAAAATCTGATATTTCTTCATCTCTCCCACGTTCACAATCCTCTCTCTCACCCATCAAACATAACCCTAATCATTAAATCGCCTGCCGCAACTTTCAAAGCCTCACAACCTTCTCTCCGATTTAAGGTTTTTTGGTGTTGCTCATAGTAACCACCAACCTAAAAACCGCCCCTCTTTTATAAGTATTTCAAAATGGGTATCAACGCAGCCTCTCCTCTCTTCTAGATCTGGCATTGGAATTACTTTGTTCGACTGTCTCCACTCACGGATCACCGATCTATTGAAGGACAATGTAGATAATATTTTTTTAATTAATTTCTGATCTGTAATCGGTTGGTTAACCAAAACAAAAATCATTGACAATGATAAAATTGTTGCAAAAATGAATGGTGAAGACTAGATTTCGAAAGTTTATTTTAGGGATTGCATACTATGATAATTCAGTAATACTCTTGAAACATAAAATCCAATTGGTGATAGCAGTTAAAGATAATAATAAACAACCAAAATTAATTTAGGATAAAAGAAACTAGAGCATAATAGGTGAATAGGTCCCGATCTATTGAAGGACAAGGTAGATAATATTCGTTACTGATATGTGTGCTTATATGTAATGAAAATGATACTTATAAAATGGTTACACAAAATTTCTGGTTTGCCACTAGTGCTAAAGTATGATTACAGATCTTTGTATCCATTATGTATTAACTTATTACTCCTTTAACATTTATAATAGTTTATATGTAACGGTTGATGAAAATATGATATTGAGAATGTCCAATGTTCAAATTGAAAAGCCATAATCAATCATATACTAATAGTTTAGTAGTGACAGATCATTTGTTTCCTTATATTGTTATTTTTTGTATGTTTGTTTCTTCTTAAGCAATAACATTTTACATTTTTTAATGTTACTATTATAGAAATGTTAAATGTTGATTTGCTGATGTTGTTATTGGTAACGGTGTTTTCACAGATATCGTAAAAGGGCAAAAGGTGTTCATTATTGCGGCGTGCATATATGTTTTTGGAAGACGGACACATATATTCTAATGAATTTGACGAGAAATCGTAACGTGCACATATGTTCTTGGAATAGTGCACACATGTTTTTGACTGACGTACACATCTATGTGTCCTAACGAATTTGATGAGAACGTGAACCATGCATGTATGTTTTTAGAAGAGTGCACACATGTTTTTTAATTGACGTGCACATTTATATTTAACAAGATACTTGTACATATATTGTATTTTATTTGATATTGAATTTTATGTACACTATTTATGTTCTTGGTTTGTTAATTAATTTTTAGAGGTTACATGTATATGTTTTTTGTTTTTGGTCATAAATATCGAAGATCAAAGAATGTACACTAAAAACATATGTGCAACTACCATTTTAAGCAAAATAAGTTTGACGTTGAAACAATTAAACGTAAAAAAATATATGTAAATATACAATATTTTAAAAAACGCATATGCACTTGATTTTTCTGAAAACACATCAGTGGAAAAAAAAATATGAAACTTACAAAAAAAAATCTGAAAAATTTAGATGCTTAGAAAAACATTTTTTTATTAAAAAAAATACAAAAAGAAAGTAAAAATGTGTTTTACTCTTTTACCCTTTTGAATTAAATAAAAATATTTAATAGTATTAAATTCTTATTGGTCTAAATTGGTACTGTAAAGTACTGTATCTAATATTGGTACTGTATAGAACGCGCCCCTATATATATATATATATATATATATATATATATATATATATATATATATATATATATATATATATATATATATATATATATATATATATATATATGAAGGAGATCCAGTAAGAAGAAAAACTAAAATAGGAAGAATAAGAAGGATTTGTAGCCACACATTTTAAATAGGAGGGAGAATTTTAAGGGGAGATGCATCTATTTTTGTAGGTGCATCTGAAATAAGTGGTTGTGGTTTCTTCTTATCATTCCTATTTTAATTTATCTTCTTATTTGATCCTAACTCTATATAACTCTATATATATATATATATATATATATATATATATATATATATATATATATTAGATTTGTTTTTAATCAAAAGTACGTTGGAAAGAGTTCGCACGAGGAGAATTACTTGACCTTTTATTTGACGTTATGTCAATTAAAATTTCCTTGATAATTTTGGATAAAATTAATCAAGCCGTCAAGTTGACGATGGAAAATGTGGAAGGTATATATGTATGTAAATATATATAAATATATATAAATAATATGGGTTTATAGGACGAGAAAAAAGAGGGAGACGGATGCAAAAGGCAACGGGAGTTTGTTTCATCCATAGGTTCTTCAACTCATTTCTCTACATCAACATGAGTATGTTTGAACGTTAAAGTTCAAGAAGGCCAAAAGAGGGGAAAAGAAAAGGTTCGTAAACGAATAATTTCTAGTTCTAGAAAATCAACTAATGAGTTTTCTAGGTTATAAAGGCATATAGTATGTATAATAATATGTATACGTATATATATGTGTATATATATATATATATATATATATATATATATATATGTGTGTGTGTGTGTGTGTGTGTGTAGGTATAAATATAAGAATAATGGTTATGAGGAGTTACAAGACAAGCTATAGTATTTATAAACTAGATACCAAACTACGCATGCAATCTTGACATGGAAATTTAAAAGAGACATGTACCTTTTAGTCTTCAACAAGTAAATCTTCAAAGTCTTCAAGAGATTTCAAGATCAAGTGAAAGAAGATAGAAAACCAAGCTTGCCAAGGTATGACGATTTCATCTTGTTGGTCCCCATTATCTCATTTGACCAAAGTTGTTTGGTCCAAAGACGTTATGCATTTGACTTGGGTGCATGTATGGTGGAATCATTCCCCAAGGATTGAAGTTCCACATTTGATGATTATTGTGAAAGTTTCGTCTATTTTGGTTTACTCTAGGTTGAGGAGTTTTAGACCTAGGATGAGGACTATTTGGTTTTCTAGGTGGTGGAGTTTTAGATCTTATTTTTGGCTTAAGGGGTTCTACTTCGGGTTTTAAAGATGATTTATGAAAGCTTTTAATTTCTTCATCACTTGCAATATGTACTAATCTATCTTTCAAAAGTATATACTTTGGTTTTATCTCTAGAGGTTTTAGTTCACTAGTTTCACCTTCAAACTTTACATTTTAGATTTACTAATGGATGCTTTGGTTGAGTCATATCCAAAACCGGTTTTATCTTTGGCAATTCTTTGAGAACTAATTATTTTACTAAGTGATTGACTACTATTTTCAAATTTCTCAAATTTAATAATTTCTTCCCTAAGTTGTTTATTCTCATTTTTAACAACTAGACATTCTTAACATTCTATAATACTTTCTTTTCCTTTTTCTAGTCTTTGTAGCTTCATTTTTAATTCAAGTATTTCATCATTTAATTTAATGTTAGTATGTTTTAGTAGTTTATTTTTAGCTATGACTTTTTGTCCTATTTTGCATAATCTACCATATTCGCTATCTAAATCATTTTCATCTAACGATAAGTTATCATCACTATAGTATTCGGTTTCGGGACGTACCTCACCGAAAGATCTCGCCATGAGACACTTTTCTTCTTTGGTTGTGTCTTTTTCATCATTGCCACTATCACTCCATGCTCCTCCTACAAAGGCCTTGTGGTTTTGACTTCTTGACGATTTCGGACATTCTCCAATAAAATGGTTTGGATCTCCGCACTTGAAGCACTTTCTTTCATTCTTGCTAGTCTTTTCGTCCTTGTTTCTTTGGAATGTTTTTCTTTCATCAAACGGTTGTCTAACGTATCTTCCTCGTCTTTTGAAGAATTTCTTGAAGTCTCTTACGGCCATGGCATACTCTTCATCTTCAGTTTCGGAGGTTGAGCATTCTTCGTCACTAGAGTCATTCTTCGTCACAAAATTTTTGCTAGAAAAATTCTCATCAAGTGCTTTTAAACTTGTGATGATAGTATTAAATCTAGCAAAAGCATTATCAATTGATTCCTCTTTCGGAATCGTAGATTGTTCATATTGTTGTACAAGAAGATCTATTTTATTATCTTTGACTTGACTATTACCTTGGTGAGTGATTAATAAGGAATCCTAAATATCTTTTGCGGTTTTACACATAAAAATTCTTTCATATTCTTTGCGTGGTAACGCATTATAAATAACTATTTTAGCCTCATTATTTTTTGCTAGTTTCTTTTTCAAATCATAATTTTGTTTTTCAAAAGATACAATTTCATCCATTTTAGTTTCAACATTATATTAAATAGGGTGAAAATCACCAAAGGTAATAATGTGCCAAAGATCAAGATCTTTTGATTTCACATAAGTTTCGAATCAATTTTTCCATTAAAGAAAACCATCACTTTCAAATAGTGGTGGTCTTTGAATAGATTGACCTTCTAAATATTTTTCAAATTCCATTGATCGTTTCAAGTTTTAAAATATATTTTATTTTAAAAATCTTGTTTAACGTAGCTCTGATGCCAATTGTGGAAAACTAGAAGGGGGGTTGAATAGTTTTATGTCAATTTATATTTTTAAAAACTTTGTTTGGTAAAAGCTTCGATTCTTATTTATGTGAATTTCAACACTTGCACAACTCAAACAATATAATCTAACTAACTAAACAATAATAACGTAAATATGAAAGTAATAAAAAGAGAGAGATAGAGAGATCAAACCACAACACACGATATTTATAGTGGTTCGGCTATGAAGCACCTCTTCGCCCTACTCCACTCCTCGAGTCACCTACTCGAGTGTTTTCTTCACTATGTTAACAAACTCCCTTTTTGGCGGAGAAACCTTACACAACTTTTGCTTACACCGATTAACGACACTAAGCTAGATGTCGAGTTCTAATAGTAGCTAGAACCAATCACACACCACAACACACCTTCTTCACAACTTGTACACAACACTACTACTACACTACTTCTCACACCTTCACTACTTTTTCTTCACAACACAACTATTTCTTCATGATGAGGCGAAAAATGATCCGTTTTTAGGGGGTCATTTAAGCTCGAATCCGACTTTATTTGATCAAATACTGCCCTAGATCGTTCCTTTTGTGATTTTAGGTACTTGGAGAGTGAATTCTGGAAAAGAAGCCATTTTGGACATTTTTGGAGCATAAAAGTGAAGAAAACGGCAAAGTCTCAATTTTCCATGCTGGGAACAGTAGGTGACGGCGTCAAGAGTAATTCCATGACGGCGTCAAACCTCAAGAATTAAAATCCGTAGTTGATGACGGCGTCACACACAGGGCGTCAAGAGTAATTTGTGTGACGGGCTAGGCCTTGACGGCGTCAGAAGTAGATCAAGGCCGTCGGAGGAAGTATTTGGCGGCGAGATGACGGCTTCACACCTTTGTTCTTGACGCCGTCATCCCCATTTTCCTATATATAGTTTTCTAGTTTTTCACATTAAGGGAGAGAAGCTTTGGAGAAACCCTAAAGACGATTTTGGTGCAACTTTTACAGGTTTTTCAAGGGTTCCAAACCCTTGATACCTTGCATTGTAATTGAGATAAGTGTTCTTCTAATTCAATCAATATGTCTATGTGTTGGTTGTCTATATCTTGTTCTTGTCTCAATTCCATTAGGCTAGGCTAGATCTCTTTTGTGTTTGCTTAGATCTAATGAAACCTAGATATTGATTATGTGTTGATTACTTGTTTATTCTTGTTTTGGATGAATGATTTTATATGTTAGGCTTAAGAAAACTGGCAGATCTCCAAATGGTAACATGCTTGAACGTCTTAAGAAACATGAACCGAGGCGTACTAGGTCTTTATTGGTTGTATTTAATGCATGAGCCACTGTTTACAATCCCTATAGTTGTGCTGGGCATGGTGTAGGAGGAGATAAAAGCTCATAGAATTGGGGAGTTATGTATGCCACCCCATGAATGGTATTAAGGAATACAATCCGTCATCCATGCAATTATAACAAGTAATTAACATGTAAAAGATATCTAGGGAGTAGTGAAATCTAAGTAAACACATTTTCTCCAATTACTGCTCACAACCTTAGTATAATTAGTTTATTTTCATTTTCAGTATTTTATCTTGATTGCATTTTAGTTTTGGGTTAGTTGAATAGCAACTAATTCCGCCCACTCTTCCAAAACCCGAGATTTTACTTGCTTTCATAAAAATATAAAAATACAAAAATAATCATCCCTCACCTTTAGAACTAGTATTTAGGCTTTCTAATCCTAGCGACACTATTCCTAAGCTGAACGATCAATCCCCCGGTACTTGTCACTATACTATACTACAACGATCAGGTACACTACCTGGTGGGAGTTGTAAGCTTCTCGAGATCCCTCGAGAGGTAAAGCCTGTTGCGATTCCCACGCATCAAGTTTTTGGCGCCGCTGCCGGGGAATAGTTATTGTCTAGGTTAGAATTTCTTTTTATTAGGTCTACTTGCTAGATTCCTTTCTAGTAAGATTTTATTTTTATTTTTAGGTTTTCTTTAGTCTATCTTATTTCTTCGTGCCTTTGTTCGTAACTCTTTACCATCCGACATCATGGAAGGTGGTAACATCTTTGAACCCGTCATCCCACCACAACAAAACCCACCACTAGAACCCCTTAGGCCCCGAACCTTAGGAGAGTATTCCCGACCTAGCCACCAAGGCTACCGAAACACCATTGAGCTCACCGGAGACAATGTGACCCCCTTGCGATCCGACACCATCCGGTTGGTGCAAAGCGGATGTGCATTCCATGGACTTCGTTCCGAAGATCCAAACCAACATCTTAAGGACTTCCTCAAAATCGTAGACTCCATAGACCTAGGTGTTGAAACTAGAGAGATAACCCGATTACGCCTATTCCAATTCTCTCTACGGGATCAAGCTAGTCAATGGCTTGAGCGTTTACCCGCGGGATCCATCACCACATGGGATGATCTCACCACTCGTTTCCTTGCTCAATTTTTCCCACCGGGGAGAACTACTAAGCTTAGAAATGACATCTTGATGTTCCAACAACGTCAAAATGAAACCTTTTATGAAGCATGGATTCGATATAAAGACCTACTCCGAAAAGTCCCTTATCATGGGATCGAACCATGGCTCCAGATCCAAATCTTTTACGATAAGGTTGACTATCAAACAAGAAAAGCCATTGATTACGCAGCCAAGGGTAGGCTAGATAGACTTAGCGTTGACGAGTGCTGGAAAGTTCTTGAGGAGTTGGCACAATACGAAGAGGAAGGATGGGAGGACCCAATGCTCCCAAGCAAGGTAAAACTTGACTACGCGTGTGCCACCCAAGAACAATTGTTAGGAAGCATCAAGAAGCAGGTAAAAGAATTTATGAGTATTGAGAAACGTGCTGCTGAACCCATGTGGAATCATAATCCACGTAGGAATACGGTTATCAACCAAAATTTTCCTGAACGCTCACGACAAGAGGAATTCGAAGGGATAATGGTAACCGATGAGGCGAAAAATGATCCGTTTTTAGGGGGTCATTTAAGCCCGAATCTGAATTTATTTGATCAAATATTGCCCTAAATCGTTCCTTTTGTGATTTTAGGTGTTTGGAGAGTGAATTCTGGAAAAGAAGCCATTTTGGACGTTTTTGGAGCATAAAAGTGAAGAAAACGGCAAAGTACCAAATTTCCATGCTGAAGACACAAGGTGACGGCGTCAAGAGTTACATCTTGACGGCGTCAGACATGAAGAATAAAATACCGTAGGTGGTGACGGCGTCAAAAGTCATCCTGACGGCGTTAAAGTGGCAAGAATAAAATACCGTGGTTGGTGACGGCGTCACATAGGCCGTCATAAGTAGATCAAGGCCGTCCGAGGAAGTATTTGGCAGCGAGGTGACGGCGTCACATGGTAGTCTTGACGCCGTCAGCCTAGTTTTCCTATATATAGTTTTCTAGTTTTTTCATTAAAAAGAAGAGAAGTTTTGGTGAAACCCTAAAGACGAATTTGGTGTATCTTTTACAGGTTTTTCAAGGGTTCTAAACCCTTGAGACCTTGCATTGTAATTGAGATAAGTGTTCTTCCAATTCAATCAATATGTCTATGTGTTGGTTGTTTATATCTTGTTCTTGTCTCAATTCCATTATGCTAGGCTAGATCTCTTTTGTGTTTGCTTAGATCTAATGAAACCTAGATGTTGATTATGTGTTGATTACTTGTCTATTCTTGTTTTGGATGAATGATTTTATATGTTAGGCTTAAGAAAACTGGCAGATCTCCAAATGGTAACATGCTTGAACGTCTTAAGAAACATGAACCGAGGCGTACTAGGTCTTTATTGGTTGTATTTAATGCATGAGCCACTGTTTACAATCTCTATAGTTGTGTTGGGTCATGGTGTAGGAGGAGATAAGATCTCATAGAGTTGGGGAGTTATGTATGCCACCCCACGAATGGTATTAAGGAATACAATCCGTCATCCATACAAGTATAACAAGTAATTAACGTGTAAAAGATATCTAGGGAGTTGTGAAGTCTAAGTAAACACAATTTCTCCAATTACTGCTCACAACCTTAGTGTAATTTAGTTTAATTTCATTTTCAGTATTTTATTTTAATTATATATTAGCTTTGGGTTAGTTGAATAGCAACTAATTCCGCCCACTCTTCCAAAACCCGAGATTTTACTTGCTTTCATAAAAATATAAAAATACAAAAATAATCATCCCTCACCTTTAGAACTATTAATTAGGTTTTCTAATCCTAGCGACACTATTCCTAAGCTGAACGATCAATCCCCCGGTACTTGTCACTATACTATACTACAACGATCAGGTACACTGCCTGGTGGGGGTTGTAAGCTTCTCGAGATCCCTAGAGAGGTAAAGCCTGTTGCGATTCCCACGCATCAAGTTTTTGGCGCCGCAGCCCGGGGAATAGTTATTGTCTAGGTTAGGATTTCCTTTTATTAGGTCTACTTGCTAGATTCCTTTCTAGTAAGATTTTTATTTTTATTTTTAGGTCTTCTTTAGTCTATCTTATTTCTTTGTGCCTTTGTTCGTAACTCTTTACCATCCGACATCATGGAAGGTGGTAACATCTTTGAACCCATCATCCCACCACAACAAAACCCACCATTAGAACCCCTTAGGCCCCAAACCTTAGGAGAGTATTCCCGACCTAGCCACCAAGGCTACCGAAACACCATTGAGCTCACCGGAGACAATGTGACCCCCTTGCGATCCGACACCATCCGGTTGGTGCAAAGCGGATGTGCATTCCATGGACTTCGTTCCGAAGATCCAAACCAACACCTTAAGGACTTCCTCAAAATCGTAGATTCCATAGACCTAGGTGTTGAAACTAGAGAGACTACCCGTTTACGCCTACTCCAATTCTCTCTACGGGATCAAGCTAGTCAATGGCTTGAGCGTTTACCCGCGGGATCCATCACCACATGGGATGATCTCACCACTCGTTTCCTTGCTCAATTTTTCCCACCGGGGAGAACTACTAAGCTTAGAAATGACATCTTGATGTTCCAACAACGTCAAAATGAATCTCTTTATGAAGCATGGACTCGTTTCAAGGACTTACTCCAAAAAGTCCCTCATCATGGCATAGATCTTTGGCTCCAAGTCCAAATTTTCTATGACCATATCGACATCTCCACGAGGCGAACCATTGACCAATCGGCTGGTGGTAAGCTACGTGATCTTAGTGCGGAACAATCATGGGAACTCATAGAAGATCTTGCTCTCTATGACAATGAAAGTTGGAATGATCCCCGTGATTTGAACAAAACGGTCAAGGCAATATCTTTGCCTTCAAACAATTCAAGCACTCCCGACCGTAGGATCATGGAACTTGTGGACCAAGTCAAGTTTCTCATGAAATCTTACGAAGCTCCGAAGCATTCAAGCCAAGTGAACAAAATCACTTTTTCATGCGAATTATGTAGTGGTCCCCATGACACTTGTGATTGTGTGGAACTCCCCGGAACAGCTTTTGCGGACTACGCATCCACGCGTACCGACGAAGCGGGAGATAAGTGGTACACTTTCAAGCCCGAGCCAAACACATACGGTGATTCATACAACCCCTCATGGAAAAATCACCCAAACCTTAGGTGGAAACAAAATCAACCCAATTCTTCCAATCCGCCTAATCGTTACCAATCAAACGGTCCACCATCCAACCGTACCTTCAACAACAATCCTTCTAACAACTATGGTAGTACCAACAATCTTGAAGGATTGATGTCAAAGTTCATGGCATCTCAAGAAGCCCGCATAGCTAGGTTCGAAACCGAATTCAACCAACAACAAACGGAGATGACCAACAAGATCGACAACTTGTTGAAGGCCCTCAACAACCAAACATTAATCACACCTAGAAAGGACCCTAGGGACACCAATAGTGGAATCCAAATTAAGGACCCCTCATCATCCAAACATGTCCACTTTGTCAATGTTGTCACCATTAAGCCGATAGATAGGGAGATAGAGGAGAGTGACAAGGATGAAGTTAGAATAGAAGCCAATAGTGAGGATGAGAGTTGGGAAGTTGAGGTTAATAAGGATGAGGAATTGGAGGAGATAGAACCTATAGAGAAATACTTTGATAAGTTGCCAACCGAGGAGGAACGGGAATACCATAAGGATTTATTCGATAGTCCCGAGAAAACATATATCTTTGGCGACCCCCTGATCAAAATGGGAGACCCCTCCAACATTAACATCCCATGTAATGTAATATAGGGCACATGCATATATGGAAAGCTTACATCGACCTTAGATCCCCCGTGAACATTATGACTAGGACCTATTACAATTGGGTGATGAAGAAGCAACTCAATTTTAGGATGATTCCCGGTAAAAATTGGATAAGTAACTTTGCAGGAAGAGTTAAGGGAGTACATGTGATTAAGGGAATCTCACCTATGAGATTGATTTTATGATAGTGGAAGACACTCGTCCGGTGATAGATGCTTGCCTAAGCCAAATTATATTCGGGAAGCCATTTGTTGAGGCCACTAGGATGAGTTATGATCCGACTTTAGGGATAGTTAGGTTCAAGAAAGATAATGATGAGGTTGCTTATCAAATGCCCTACAAGATCGCACAATACCGCCTTCTCTCTAATTTCGAAAAGGAACATAAGCAAGCGGCTTATTATAGGAATGAGGAGGATAGACGTAGAGGAGTAGAGTATGTTAGAAATAGGATGCTTGGTTTTTACAAAGAATGCTTGCAACTAGGTCCGGAATACAAAACTGGTTTAGAAGACGACCTAGAGAGTGGAACCAATGATGAGATCACGTAGTAACCCATGACTTTGAGTCTAGCTACAAGACTCGTAAATAAAGAAAAGCGCTTCTTGGGAGGCAACCCTTGTTTTGTGTGATTTTATTTGTTTGATTGTTATTTGCTTCCGTATGCATGTTTTATTTTTATTGTTGGTTGATCATGTTTCTCAATTAAAATGTGGAAATACTTTATTATGTTGTTTGGCCTAGTCTTAACTTCAACCTAAAGGTATTTTTGCAAAAGATAAGTGTAAGGGGAAACCCCAAATATGTTTTTAAGAAACAAACCGATCATTATTCTCCACAATATTAAGTGAACATGTATATTCGTATTTGTTAGAGTCAAATGCTTGTATTGAGTCATAATGAAGTTTTGCAGGATTTTCCAGGAAGTAGGACAAGGTTTTTCCAGAAATTTTCTGGAAACTTAACATAAGAATTTCTGCAGGTCCATTCTGACGGCGTCAGAGTATTACTCTTGACGGCGTCAGGAGTTAAAAATCTGGAAATTTTACCGGTTTTGTTTTTCTAACGGAGTCTTATGGTTTTTGTGAATTATTAAGTTTTATAATCTCCAGGAAATCTGCAAACTTCATTCCACAAGCATTATATCTTACTTTGTTTTCAAGAATTTAGTAACTTATATAGGATGCCGCCGATTTTACGCGAGGTTGCCTTGTCTATTGATGTCAGGATTTACAGGTTATTTTTGACAAGAAGATGATTTATATTCTGGAAGGGAAGCTTTGATTGTTCATTTTATTGGAGGAAGATTTAACCTGGCCAACCTATAATCCATACCGAGCGAATCAGGGGAGCATTTGATTTCATTCTCTTTACTTCTTAACTTTTACATTCTTTACTTGAACATTGGGGACAATGTTCATCCTAAGTGTAAGGGGAGGGTAAAAAGATGATACCTTACATATGCACTTTCGCTTGAGTTTGTTTGGTTTGATAGTAGATGTGTAATAAAACTATGAGAAATACTTGTTAGTGTAATTTTAGCGCCAAATTTAAAATTTTTTACAACATTTAGGAGTGAAACTTTAGCCATAGCAAGCGTCTCATGGATAGGAGGTTTTATGACTAGCACATAACCGTATATTCAGAAAAAATTTTCACCAAAAATGTGAGGTTCGCCTTTAGATTTGATAGGAAAAGCATTTATTATTGGTGCTTATGAGTGTACCGGTAGCATTTAGATTCTAGAACTTGTGTTAGTGATGCATCCCGAGACCGCTAGTGAGACTACATTCGTGTGGTAGGATTTACTACATGATAAGAGGCATTAGGATCACCCTTGTGTTAAACCCGTATTATAATTACTTGACCATTTAAGTCATATTACTTGACTAGTTAAGTCACCTAATTTTTCCCATACCCTTTGCGTTGTACTCATTTTTAGTACACGAAACCCCTAGTACACCCCTCCGAGCCTATCTTTTCGTTTCTAACTTTAAGCATTTTACTTAAAGGAAGAATTTGTTACACCCCACTTAAATGTACAACCAAATCGCCTTAGCCTTCCGTGTATGCGCTCATTTTTAGTGCATTATTGTTATTTGTTAAACCCTAAGTTAACTTTCTAATTGATTACATGGTTGCTAAGTCGAGTCATATCCTTGTACATATTGTTTTGGGACGATTGGGACTCATGGGTAAGTACTTATTTTATGGAGTAATGGGGAAGAACATAATATTATTACCCCCATATGTACGTTAATCTTAAAAGTACTCCAAGTGTTTTGATTTTCTTAATTCGAGTCATTAGAATAGTTTAATGTAAAGTATGTAAAGATTCAAGTGTAAGGGGAACGCTCATACCCCTATGATGTATTATTTTGGATGGTAGGGTAAGAGTGTATGCAAAAAAAAAAAAAATAAAAAAAAATAAAAATAAAAAATAAAAAATCAAGAAAAAAAGAAAAAAAAAATATAGAAAAAGGAAAGAGAGAAAAAAAAAACATACGGACTACCATCCCATTTTCATTCTATGTTCATTTTATGTTTTCGTTATTTTTCATTTATTAGCTTAAGTCGAGTCTAGTCTTGGCTTAGCAACGCCACCTTGTACATGTAATTAACCAAGATTGTTAACTCGCCACCAGTAAAACTTCCTTTATCCAACAAAACCGTGTAATTCATATCCCTATACCTAACGTTACAACCCTTTAAAAGACCTCTTTGATAGTTTATCCTAGGTGCTTACACCATGTGGTGGAGGTTTGATCCTTTCCCAAGCCTATGGTAATCTATTTTGCTATGATAGGTAGTGAGAGATATCTTCCATTTCCATGATGTTATATTACTTTATTACACCCGAGAGATGTGAGTATCTAAACACTATTTGTGAGGTGCTTATGTATGACCTCCGTGCTTGTCTATTGGTCTTTAGTGGAACGATTATTTGTTGTAATTACTTTTATATTAGTGTTAAATGACCCCTAACTTGTCTTTTGAGTAGAATAAAAGCTCATTTGCTTGAGGGCAAGCAAATCTCAAGTGTAAGGGTATATGATGAGGCGAAAAATGATCCCTTTTTAGGGGGTCATTTAAGCCCGAATCCGAATTTATTTGATCAAATATTGCCCTAAATCGTTCCTTTTGTGATTTTAGGTGTTTGGAGAGTGAATTCTGGAAAAGAAGCCATTTTGGACGTTTTTGGAGCATAAAAGTGAAGAAAACGGCAAAGTACCAAATTTCCATGCTGAAGACACAAGGTGACGGCGTCAAGAGTTACATCTTGACGGCGTCAGACATGAAGAATAAAATACCGTAGGTGGTGACGGCGTCAAAAGTCATCCTGACGGCGTCAAAGTGGCAAGAATAAAATACCGTGGTTGGTGACGGCGTCACATAGGCCGTCATAAGTAGATCAAGGCTGTCCGAGGAAGTATTTGGCGGCGAGGTGACGGCGTCACATGGTAGTCTTGACGCCGTCAACCTAGTTTTCCTATATATAGTTTTCTAGTTTTTTCATTAAAAAGAAGAGAAGTTTTGGTGAAACCCTAAAGACGAATTTGGTGTATCTTTTACAGGTTTTTCAAGGGTTCCAAACCCTTGAGACCTTGCATTGTAATTGAGATAAGTGTTCTTCCAATTCAATCAATATGTCTATGTGTTGGTTGTTTATATCTTGTTCTTGTCTCAATTCCATTATGCTAGGCTAGATCTCTTTTGTGTTTGCTTAGATCTAATGAAACCTAGATGTTGATTATGTGTTGATTACTTGTCTATTCTTGTTTTGGATGAATGATTTTATATGTTAGGCTTAAGAAAACTGGCAGATCTCCAAATGGTAACATGCTTGAACGTCTTAAGAAACATGAACCGAGGCGTACTAGGTCTTTATTGGTTGTATTTAATGCATGAGCCACTGTTTACAATCTCTATAGTTGTGCTGGGTCATGGTGTAGGAGGAGATAAGAGCTCATAGAGTTGGGGAGTTATGTATGCCACCCCACGAATGGTATTAAGGAATACAATCCGTCATCCATACAAGTATAACAAGTAATTAACGTGTAAAAGATATCTAGGGAGTAGTGAAGTCTAAGTAAACACAATTTCTCCAATTACTGCTCACAACCTTAGTGTAATTTAGTTTAATTTCATTTTCAGTATTTTATTTTAATTATATATTAGCTTTGGGTTAGTTGAATAGCAACTAATTCCGCCCACTCTTCCAAAACCCGAGATTTTACTTGCTTTCATAAAAATATAAAAATACAAAAATAATCATCCCTCACCTTTAGAACTATTAATTAGGTTTTCTAATCCTAGCGACACTATTCCTAAGCTGAACGATCAATCCCCCGGTACTTGTCACTATACTATACTACAACGATCAGGTACACTGCCTGGTGGGGGTTGTAAGCTTCTCGAGATCCCTCGAGAGGTAAAGCCTGTTGCGATTCCCACGCATCAGTAACCTTCATGGATAATCAGGAAAAACAAATCCAGCACCTAGAGGCACGCATGGAAAGCACTCATAAAGCTTTTATGAATTCCGCAGACCAAATCATATCAAGGGTCAAAGAAAAGATCAAAGAAAATTCCATACCTAAAAAGATTGAAAAAGTCTTCGAGGTGTCAACCCCTTTGGTGTTTGACCAAGAGGATAGCGGGAAATTTTCCTCAAATGCTTTACCATTAACTACCCCCCGTTCTCATGAACACCCCCATGCAGAGAAAAGTTCGCAAATCCATAACATTTTCGTTGGATGTTTGCGAACTACATTCCCGATCTCATCCAAAAAACGTTCTTTTGGTTTTAAACCCGGTGTAAAGAGGTCGCACCTCAAAAACACCACTGATTTGAAACCCCCTATGGAACAACATCTTTCTTCTCACACCAATGACCCGTGCATAGGGATCAACTTAGCCAAAACGTCACCCGACCCTTTCTACAACCTTACCTCTTTCCGTGACAGTAATGAGACGTTCGACCCTGGTGGACCTCGTTAACGGAATAGCTACTCATGGGTTTTACTAATGTTTAGTTATTCACGCAAAGAGCAGGGACTGAACATGAAACTACTCTAAACCTCACCTTACACGGGCATCTGACGGCGTCAGATTTAACTCTTGACGCCGTCAGCTCGATGGATCAGCAATATTAACCACTTTCAACCCATACCCCAGAAATCTCACCCAAAGTGCTGCTGCTACTCCGATTCTCCAACCTCCAATTCGACGTCTTCCGCATCCAATCTTCACTTGGTAAGTGATTCTTCTTCATCTTTTTTCGATCAATTGTTCCTAGGACCCATCAATTTGAAAAACCCCTTTCGCCCGAAACCCCACTCTTGACCCACTATTAGCAAATCGTAATGCCATCCAATTGGTGATTTGTAATCATGGGGTTACCATTTGATGATGTTGTCTCACTTAAATCATGCATTAATTTAGAGAAAACTATCATGCCTCGGATTCTTTGACCCCCCACCCCTGTTTCCTGATTAAAGGAGCGTTTAGGTAATGGGTTAAGAGTTTGAAAATTGATTTTTTCATCGCATTTACATGATTCGGATTTTTGCTAAGTCTGACGGCGTCAGGACCAATCCTGACGGCGTCAGATGTATCTGACAGCAGAAATCGATAAAAATTCTTCTGCTAATTGTTTTCGTTCGCTCTAACTTTCTCCAGGAAAATGAGTAAGCGATCAAGACAACACAGAGGTAGCTCATCCAGGTCCCAACAAGTTAATTAAGGGGAATTAGTCCACAGTTGGAGTCTATTTGACAATGATGCGGCCACCACAAAGTATTTGGAGCTTGCTAATCACCACATTGACGCTGGTTCTGTTATTGATTGGGAACTTCTCAGATCCCAAGGTCTAGAGGCTGCATTTCTGAGAAGGATCAACACTGATGGGTTTGCTGGTCCTCAATGGGAGAGGATGTTTAGAATGAGGGAGATTGTTTATAGTGAGTTGGTAAGCGAATTCTTTGCGACTTTCCGCTTTGATCAGGCTGAGGCTAGGACGGATATGGGGGGCACCACTATCTATTTTAGGCTAGGAGGGGAAATGAGGTCGTGTTCGGTTACTGAGTTTGGTTGGAGGATTGGATTGTATACTAGGGAAGAGGTTGATGGGACTCTTATGCAGAGGTTGTTACATGGGGAGACTCAGAGGAGTGAGATGAGGTGTGTCACTTTTTGGCCGACCATAGGGGATGGGGTTTACACCTCGACTACTGGAGCTGCATCGATCAGGGACCCCATTGTTAGGTTGGCTCACAGGTGCATCACATACAGCCTGTCTGCACGTCATGGCACTTCTCACCATGTCACTGCCTCTGATCTGTTCTACCTGTATACTATCTTTTCAGAGGATGTTTACTGCAACATCCCATCTTGGGTGGCCAGTTATTTGAGGACCAGTGTAGGTGATAGGGATATAGATAGGGTGTATGGAGGGATGTTTGTGACCTGGTTGGCTCGCTCCTATGGTCTTCTTACTCCTGCAATCATGGGGCATTTGAGCGACTGCGGGGGCTGTAGGGTGGTGAGGGCTAAATCCCTCAGGCAGATGAACATCCTGATGCAGATGGTGGATGGGTCCTACACCTGGTACGTAGCAGCAGGGCCTGCTGGTGAGGATGATGATGATGATGATGATGATGATGATGAGGGAATGCCCCAGCAGCATCAGTTTGCTGGGTATGAGGAGGGGACTGCTGACTACTACCGGCACATGGGCCGAGGAGATTGGCAGGCGCATCAGGGGGCGTGGATGGGTCAGGTGGATGCTTGGAGAACCACCACTGACCAGAGATTAGACTGGATGTATGAGCACACAGTCTGCCAGATGCAGCATCTTTCGACCCGTGATCACATCGAGCCCCATCTGCAGATTGACCCATTCCCTGGGCGCGAGCAGGACTATCCTCCCTATGGGTATACTGGGCACCTCCCAACTGGCTATGATTACCGCTTTGGTCCTCCCCCTCAGTGATTCATTTTGATATCTATGGTTCTTGAACAATTTATTCTCGGTTGTATGATTTGAAACATTTGGTCTTGTAATAGTTTAGGATTCAGCCTCTGTTGGCTTTGGACACTTTTTATTTTTTTTCTTTTAACAAATATTATGCATGTTCGGCTTTTAATTTTATTGTTGGTTAATCTTTGCAACCCATGTTTTGTGTGATTTTATTTGTTTGATTGTTATTTGCTTTCGTATGCATGTTTTATTTTTATTGTTGGTTGATCATGTCTCTAAATTAAAATGTGGAAATACTTTACTATGTTGTTTGGCCTAGTCTTAACTCCAACCTAAAAGTATTTTTGCAAAAGATAAGTGTAAGGGGAAACCCCAAATATGTTTTCAAGAAACAAACCGATCATGATTCTCCACAATATTAAATGAGCATATATATTCGTATTTGTTAGAGTCAAATGCTTGTATTGAGTCATAATGAAGTTTTGCAGGATTTTCCAGGAAGTAGGACCAAGTTTTTCCAGAAATTTTCCGGAAACTTAACATAAGAATTTCTGCAGGTCCATTCTGACGGCGTCAGAGTTTTACTCTTGACGGCGTCAGGAGTTAAAATCTGGAAATTTTACCAGTTTTGTTTTTCTAACGGAGTCTTATGGTTTTTGTGAATTATTAAGTTTTATAATCTCCAGGAGATCTGCAAACTTCATTCCACAAGCATTATATCTTACCTTGTTTTTTAGGATTTAGAAACTTATATAGGATGCCGCCGATTTTATGCGAGGTTGTCTTGTCTATTTTTGTCAGGATTTACAGGTTATGTATGACAAGAAGATGATTTATATTCTGGAAGGGAAGCTTTGATTGTTCATTTTCTTGGAGGAAGATTTAACCTGGCCAACCTATAATCCATACCGAGCGAATCAGGGGAGTATTTGATTTCATTCTCTTTACTTTTTCACTTTTACATTCTTTACTTGAACATTGGGGACAATGTTCATCTTAAGTGTAAGGGGAGGGTAAAAAGATGATACCTTACATATGCACTTTCGCTTGAGTTTGTTTTGTTTAATGGTAGATGTGTAATAAAACTATGAGAAATACTTGTTAGTGTAATTTTAGCGCCAAATTTAAAATTTTTTACAACATTTAGGAGTGAAACTTTATCCATAGCAAGCGTCTCATGGATAGGAGATTGTATGACTAGCACATAACCGTATATTCAGAAAGATTGTCCACCCAAATATGCGAGGTTCGCCTTTAGATTTGATAGGAAAAGCATTTATTATTAGTGCTTATGAGTGTACCGGTAGCATTTAGATTCTAGAACTTGTGTTAGTGATGCATCCCGAGACCGCTAGTGAGACTACATTCGTGTGGTAGGATTTACTACATGATAAGAGGCATTAGGATCGCCCTTGTGTTAAACCCGTATTTTAATTACTTGACCATTTAAGTCATACTACTTGACTAGTTAAGTCAACTAATTTTTCCTCACACCCTTAGCGTTGTACTCATTTTTAGTACACGAAACCCCTAGTACACCCCTCCGAGCCTATCTTTTCGTTTCTAACTTTAAGCATTTTACTTAAAGGAAGAAATTATTACACCCCACTTAAATGTACAACCAAATCGCCTTAGCCTTCCGTGTATGCGCTCATTTTTAGTGCATTATTGTTATTTGTTAAACCCTAAGTTAACTTTCTAATTGATTACATGGTTGCTAAGTCGAGTCATATCCTTGTACATATTGTTTTGGGACGATTGGGACTCATGGGTAAGTACTTATTTTATGGAGTAATGGGGAAGAACATAATATTATTACCCGCATATGTGCGTTAATCTTAAAAGTGCTCCAAGTGTTTTGATTTTCTTAATTCGAGTCATTAGATTAGTTTAAATGTAAAGTATGTAAAGATTCAATTGTAAGGGGAATGTTCATCCCCTATGATGTATTATTTTGGATGGTAGGGTAAGAGTGTATGCTAAAAAAAATTTTAAAAAAATAAATAAAAAAAAATAAAAAAACGAAAAAGAAAAAAAAAATAGAAAAAAACGAAAAAAAAAAAAAAAAAAAAAAAAAAAAAAAAAAAAAAAAAAAAAAAACATACGGACTACCATCCCATTTCATTCTATGTTCATTTTATGTTTTTGTTATTTCTCATTTATTAGCGTAAGTCGAGTCTAGTCTTGGCTTAGCAACGCCATCTTGTACATGTAATTAACCAAGATTGTTAACTCGCCACCAGTAAAACTTCCTTTATCCAACAAAACCGTGTAATTCATATCCCTATACCTAACGTTACAACCCTTTAAAAGACCTCTTTGATAGTTTATCCTAGGTGCTTACGCCATGTGGTGGAGGTTTGATCCTTTCCCAAGCCTATGGTAATCTATTTTGCTATGACAGGTAGTGAGAGATATCTTCCATTTCCATAATGTTATATTACTTTATTACACCCGAGAGATGTGAGTATCTAAACACTATTTGTGAGGTGCTTGTGTATGACCTCCGTGATTGTCTATTGGTCTTTAGTGGAACGATTATTTGTCGTAATTACTTTTATATTAGTGTTAAATGACCCCTAACTTGTCTTTTGAGTAGAATAAAAGCGCATTTGCTTGAGGACAAACAAATCTCAAGTGTAAGGGTATATGATGAGGCGAAAAATGATCCGTTTTTATGGGGTCATTTAAGCCCGAATCTGACTTTATTTGATCAAATAATGCCCTAAATCGTTCCTTTTGTGATTTTAGGTACTTGGAGAGTGAATTCTGGAAAAGAAGCCATTTTGGACGTTTTTGGAGCATAAAAGTGAAGAAAACGGCAAAGTCTCAATTTTCCATGCTGGGAACAGTAGGTGACGGCGTCAAGAGTAATTCCATGACGGCGTCAAACCTCAAGATTTAAAATCCGTAGTTGATGACGGCGTCACACACAGGGCGTCAAGAGTAATTTGTGTGACGGCCTAGGCCTTGACGGCGTCAGAAGTAGATCAAGGCCATCCGAGGAAGTATTTGGCGGCGAGATGACGGCGTCACACCTTTGTTCTTGACTCTGTCATCCCCATTTTCCTATATATAGTTTTCTAGCTTTTCACATTAAGGGAGAGAAGTTTTGGAGAAACCCTAAAGACGATTTTGGTGCAACTTTTACAGGTTTTTCAAGGGTTCCAAACCCTTGATACCTTGCATTGTAATTGAGATAAGTGTTCTTCTAATTCAATTAATATGTCTATGTGTTGGTTGTCTATATCTTGTTCTTGTCTCAATTCCATTATGCTAGGCTAGATCTCTTTTGTGTTTGCTTAGATCTAATGAAACCTAGATATTGATTATGTGTTGATTACTTGTTTATTCTTGTTTTGGATGAATGATTTTATATGTTAGGCTTAAGAAAACTGGCAGATCTCCAAATGGTAACATGCTTGAACGTCTTAAGAAACATGAACCGAGGCGTACTAGGTCTTTATTGGTTGTATTTAATGCATGAGCCACTGTTTACAATCCCTATAGTTGTGCTGGGCATGGTGTAGGAGGAGATAAGAGCTCATAGAATTGGGGAGTTATGTATGCCACCCCATGAATGGTATTAAGGAATACAATCCGTCATCCATGCAATTATAACAAGTAATTAACATGTAAAAGATATCTAGGGAGTAGTGAAATCTAAGTAAACACATTTTCTCCAATTACTGCTCACAACCTTAGTATAATTAGTTTATTTTCATTTTCAGTATTTTATCTTGATTGCATCTTAGTTTTGGGTTAGTTGAATAGCAACTAATTCCGCCCACTCTTCCAAAACCCGAGATTTTACTTGCTTTCCTAAAAATATAAAAATACAAAAATAATCATCCCTCACCTTTAGAACTAATATTTAGGCTTTCTAATCCTAGCGACACTATTCCTAAGCTGAACGATCAATCCCCCGGTACTTGTCACTATACTATACTACAACGATCAGGTACACTGCCTGGTGGGGGTTGTAAGCTTCTCGAGATCCCTCGAGAGGTAAAGCCTGTTGCGATTCCCACGCATCACTTCACTACTTCTATTCACCACTACTAACCCACCTAGATCTATTAATTACAATCACTACACAACTATACAATAAATACAAGCTACATAACAAATCTTCAATACTTCTTGGTTTAAGATGAAAGGAGTATTCTTCTCTTGCACTTTGAATGAGAATGGATAGAATCACTTGAAAACAAGAACTAATATGTTTATGATCAAAGGTTTAGGAAGATGATTTGAGAGAATTAAAACAGAAAGATTTAGTGCAAAAGGTGAGGAAAAAATTCATATTTGAACCAGTATTTATAGACAAAGAAATCTGACACAGGAGCGTATGCCGGCCCCCTTAATTGTGTGCCGGACCCTTAAAATTAAGGTGGCCGCCCCTTATAATTAAGGGGGCCGCCCATTGAAACGGCCAGATTTTTTGTCTTTTCTGGGGAAAGTTTATTTGGTGAAAATTTAACTGAATTTGTTTAAAACTTTGAATTCATTTAATTATTATGAAATAAATATTTTCCTTTAATTACCAAAAATGTTTTTCTTAAATATATAAAATGTTTATACCATTTTATGTAATTTGTAATTAGTAAATAAATCTTCCTTTGATCATAAAATGTATTAGGCACTTGTTTATTCATGCCCTAAGTGAATTAGCTGGATGAAATGATATTTTGTCACTAAATACTTATTTACGTAATGATTTTACGTTTAATGATTTTATATTTTGTGATTGTCAAAACATAGGGATATCAAAAAATATTAATAACGTTTTTACGCATTATTTATATCAACAAACATGTCCCCATGGTTTGCTTTATAAAGCGTAACCATATACTAAGCCTAGAGAAACTTCACAGATTTATGAAATGTTGTTGCTATACAATGGTCATTTTTGCACCCATCACACTTACAAATTAACAGAAAACATTAACTCCTTCTTAAGCCATACCATTAGTTTCATACTTTCATCATATTCAAAAACACAAAAATAAATGGACATTAGACGAACATACATAATTATTAGATATCTATATTATGTTAGTTGGCCCAAGCCCGGTTATGGTGGTTGGGCCGGTGGTTTTAGAATAGGAGTTGGGCCGGTTGTATTTGGGTTAGGGGTTGGCTATTAGAGAATACGACGAGTGATAAAGTTCGGATCGGTGTCAAGAAAGGTGTATGAAGGGGCATGTAACAATTCACAATTTCAGGTTAATTACCATTCCCGGAAAGATTTCACTATTCACTTTTACTATTCATTTTTCCCGAAATTTTCCCGAAACTTGATTTTTGTTTCTTGGCCTCGAGTGATAAATCATTTCCATGGCAAATTAAAAGTTTAACTTTCATAAGCTCATTTTCGTGAAAGTTAATAAGGAATTACACGTTTTAGGGTAAAACGACATTCAAAAATTCTACGCACAACGAAACTCGACCGCGTTAAGCGACCCCGCATCAGAAAAATATTTGACACACTCATGATTTATTTGAGAATTAATCATGACTGAGAAAAACATGACCAAAATAAGCCTCGGCCGTGAAAAACTGGAATTTTCAGTTTTTAAGCGTTTTTACTCAGCTGTAACCTTAGCCTATACCTGCACCGTGTTTCTAATACGATTTGAGTTTTCAACTTATTAGAAAAAGTCAACATATTTTTCCCTCCTCCTTTGACCAAAAATCATTCCTTGATTTTATAAGTCATTCCTTGATTTTTAGGCTTACGGTTTGATGTCTAAAAGACATTTAATACCAACCGACACTAGACTGAGCCCAGTCTAGACATTATAAGTCATTTTAAATCATTTTTATCCTATTAGAAAAGTAACATTTTACTTTTCTCAATTTTACGCAATATTCGTACATTTTACATATTACGCGTTTTAGACCCGTGTTTCCAGTTTTAGCACGGTTTTACCACCCAAATGGAACCTACCACTCATTTTATATTTTATTATGGAGTATTTTGACAAGTTTAATCATTCTTCCAAGTTTCGTATTTTTACGATACCCGGTTTTACGTTTTGTGACGTAACAACTTACGGTTAGCATTTTACGGAGTCAAAACATACTAGATATCTTGGATAATATCAACAAGACCAACTCATCCTTCCTATCCACATTGAAACCGACTTAAGGGGGGGGATTCACCACCCTTGTGGCTTGATCTCATGCTATGTAACCTTGGATGATTACAAGTGTTAAACTTGGTCTCCAAGTGTTGACTAGTCATACATGTAACCTCCTCAAGACCTTATTTAAGCCTTCTCTTCCCCTCCTTGGCCATTCCAACGTCCCACACACACCAACACCATCTCATTTGCTCATTCTCTTCCAAATTTCATGCAAGATTCAAGAGCATAACAACACATAAATACTAGTTTGGTTTTGATTCATCAAAACTACTTCCAATCTTTAGAACCTTGGTGATTCTCTTGAGTTTGAATCCACTCAAGTAACCTCAACTTTCATCATCTCTCTTTCAAGATTATAAGAGTAGAAAGATTGCATGAAGAGAAGTGGGTTGAAGCAAGTCTATTAAAGTCCTATCCTTATGATGAGGCGAAAAATGATCCGTTTTTAGGGGGTCATTTAAGCCCGAATCCGACTTTATTTGATCAAATACTGCCCTAAATCATTCCATTTGTGATTTTAGGTACTTGGAGAGTGAATTCTGGAAAAGAAGCCATTTTGGACGTTTTTGGAGCATAAAAGTGAAGAAAACGGCAAAGTCTCAATTTTCCATGCTGGGAACAGTACATGAAGGCGTCAAGAGTAATTCCATGACGGCGTCAAACCTCAAGAATTAAAATCCGTAGTTGATGACGGCGTCACACACAGGGCGTTAAGAGTAATTTGTGTGACGGCCTAGGCCTTGACGGCGTCAGAAGTAGATCAAGGCCATCTGAGGAAGTATTTGGCGGCGAGATGACGGCGTCACACCTTTGTTCTTGACGCCGTCATCCCTATTTTCCTATATATAGTTTTCTAGTTTTTCACATTTAAAAAAGGAGAAGTTTTGGAGAAACCCTAAAGACGATTTTGGTGCAACTTTTACAGGTTTTTCAAGGGTTCCAAACCCTTGATACCTTGCATTGTAATTGAGATAAGTGTTCTTCTAATTCAATCAATATGTCTATGTGTTGGTTGTCTATATCTTGTTCTTGTCTCAATTCCATTATGCTAGGCTAGATCTCTTTTGTGTTTGCTTAGATCTAATGAAACCTAGATATTGATTATGTGTTGATTACTTGTTTATTCTTGTTTTGGATGAATGATTTTATATGTTAGGCTTAAGAAAACTGGCAGATCTCCAAATGGTAACATGCTTGAACGTCTTAAGAAACATGAACCGAGGCGTACTAGGTCTTTATTGGTTGTATTTAATGCATGAGCCACTGTTTACAATCCCTATAGTTGTGCTGGGCATGGTGTAGGAGGAGATAAGAGCTCATAGAATTGGGGAGTTATGTATGCCACCCCATGAATGGTATTAAGGAATACGATCCGTCATCCATGCAATTATAACAAGTAATTAACGTGTAAAAGATATCTAGGGAGTAGTGAAATCTAAGTAAACACATTTTCTCCAATTACTGCTCACAACCTTAGTATAATTAGTTTATTTTCATTTTCTGTATTTTATTTTGATTGCATCTTACTTTTGGGTTAGTTGAATAGCAACTAATTCCGCCCACTCTTCCAAAACCCGAGATTTTATTTGCTTTCATAAAAATATAAAAATACAAAAATAATCATCCCTCACCTTTAGAACTAGTATTTAGGCTTTCTAATCCTAGCGACACTATTCCTAAGCTGAACGATCAATCCCCCGGTACTTGTCACTATACTATACTACAACGATCAGGTACACTGCCTGGTTGGGGTTGTAAGCTTCTCGAGATCCCTCGAGAGGTAAAGCCTGTTGCGATTCCCACGCATCAAGCTTTTGGCGCCGCAGCCCGGGGAATAGTTATTGTCTAGGTTAGAATTTCTTTTTATTAGGTCTACTTGCTAGATTCCTTTCTAGTAAGATTTTATTTTTATTTTTAGGTTTTCTTTAGTCTATCTTATTTCTTCGTGCCTTTGTTCGTAACTCTTTACCATCCGACATCATGGAAGGTGGTAACATCTTTGAACCCGTCATCCCACCACAACAAAACCCACCACTAGAACCCCTTAGGCCCCGAACCTTAGGAGAGTATTCCCGACCTAGCCACCAAGGCTACCGAAACACCATTGAGCTCACCGGAGACAATGTGGCCCCCTTGCGATCCGACACCATCCGGTTGGTGCAAAGCGGATGTGCATTCCATGGACTTCGTTCCGAAGATCCAAACCAACATCTTAAGGACTTCCTCAAAATCGTAGACTCCATAGACCTAGGTGTTGCAACTAGAGAGACTAACCGTTTACGCCTATTCTAATTCTCTCTACGGGATCAAGCTAGTCAATGGCTTGAGCGTTTACCCGCGGGATCCATCACCACATGGGATGATCTCACCACTCGTTTCCTTGCTCAATTTTTCCCACCGGGGAGAACTACTAAGCTTAGGAATGACATCTTGATGTTCCAACAACGTCAAAATGAATCTCTTTATGAAGCATGGACTCGTTTCAAGGACTTACTCCAAAAAGTCCCTCATCATGGCATAGATCTTTGGCTCCAAGTCCAAATTTTTTATGACCATATCGATATCTCCACGAGGCGAACCATTGACCAATCGGCTGGTGGTAAGCTACGTGATCTTAGTGCGGAACAATCATGGGAACTCATAGAAGATCTTGCTCTCTATGACAACGAAAGTTGGAATGATCCCCGTGATTTGAACAAAACGGTCAAGGCAATATGTTTGCCTTCGAACAATTCTAGCACTCCCGACCGTAGGATCATGGAACTTGAGGACCAAGTCAAGTTTCTCATGAAATCTTACGAAGCTCCAAAGCCTTCAAGCCAAGTGAACAAAATCACTTCTTCATGCGAATTATGTAGTGGTCCCCATGACACTCGTGATTGTGTGGAACTCCCCGGAACAGCTTTTGCGGACTACGCATCCACGCGTACCGACGAAGCGGGAGATAAGTGGTACACTTTCAAGCCCAAGCCAAACACTTATGGTGATTCATACAACCCCTCTTGGAAAAATCACCCAAACCTTAGGTGGAAACAAAATCAACCCAATTCTTCCAATCCGCCTAATCGTTACCAACCAAACGGTCCACCATCCAACCATACTTTCAACAACAATCCTTCTAACAACTATGGTAGTACCAACAATCTTGAAGGATTGATGTCAAAGTTCATGGCATCTCAAGAAGCTCGCATATCTAAGTTTGAAGCCGATTTCAAACAAAAGCAAAGCGAGATGACCACTAGAATTGATGCATTGTTGAAAGTTCTCAATGACCGAGAAATGGGAGCACTCCCGAGTGACACGGTCAAGAATCCGAAACTAACCGTTAATTCCATATCCTCAGTTTCGTCACCCACTTCGTGTCCACAATATTACTCGGTTAAATCAACGAGCACGTGTTTCAAACAAAACCAAGTTCCCCAAAAGGACCAATCAAATAAAACACCCACTATAGAGCCGGTCAAAAGCATTGTTGAAACACCTCTTACGCAAGACCATGACGATGAATTCAAAGAACTTCACCTTGAATGCCCCGTCATTGATGTCTTAGCGCGTGCTCCCTACTATAGTGCCCTCCTAGAAAAATATGAGAAGTGTAAGTTAGGCAAAAATGGGACCGCCTTCGTTCAGAACAAGTTGCCTAAAAAGCTTGATGACCCGGGTATATTTGTTTTGCCTTGTAAGATAGGAAGATCCGAAGCTTTCGACACACTATCCGATTTAGGGTCAAGCCTCAACTTGATTCCCTTATCCTTATTCACCGCTCTTAAGCTAGGAAAGTTAGAGGAAACGGAGGTATTGATAGGGCTAGCGGATGGGAGTATTGCACACCCGGTTGGAATGATTAAGGATGTAGTTGTTCACGTAGGAAAGTTAACTATATTAGCGGATTTTCACGTCCTAGACATGGTTAGTGACACTACATGCCCATTATTGGTAGGAAGAGGATTTTTAGCAACCGCTAGTGCCATGATAGATTGCAAGGAATCAAAGACAATGGTAGGTGAAGGCGATACTTGGTCGGTGTATGATGTTAAGAAGCATAGTTATGATTGTGATGATGAACCAACACCGCATTGGATAGAGATGAATAGGAGACCGTCTAGATATGGACCTTGGATAGAAAGGAACTTTATAGGACCTCAATGCCCATTTTATCTAGAAAAAGACTTTGTTGAAAAGACACATTCGGTGGAACAACTCATAGCTAGAGATGAAGAGCTAGACCCCTTAGTCTTTAGGAAGATGATTGAGTTATTAAGCCTAATGCCCATTAACATAGAAATGAATAAATGGAAAAGAGTGGGAGATAAGTGTAAATGGAGGTGGGACAAGCCACCTAAAGAAGGTGACGGGTCATGGCATATTAGAATGACCTTGTATGATCCGGATGGAGAAAAGTTTGAAAGGTCATACCATACTAAGGAAACCGATAGAAAGTTGAAACCTAAGTTTGATCCCAAAGATGTCCTCAACGAGGAACTCACCCGAATCACGTAGTAACCCATGACCTTGAGTCTAGCTACAAGACTCGTAAATAAAGAAAAGCGCTTCTTGGGAGGCAACCCATGTTTTGTGTGATTTTCATTTTGTTTGATTATTATTTGCTTCCGTATGCATGTTTTATTTTTATTGTTGGTTGATCATGTCTCTAAATTAAAATGTGGAAATACTTTACTATGTTGTTTGGCCTAGTCTTAACTCCAACCTAAAAGTATTTTTGCAAAAGATAAGTGTAAAGGGAAACCCCAAATATGTTTTTAAGAAACAAACCGATCATGATTTTCCACAATATTAAATGAACATGTATCTTCGTATTTGTTAGAGTCAAATGCTTGTATTGAGTCATAATGAAGTTTTGCAGGATTTTCCAGGAAGTAGGACCAAGTTTTTCCAGAAATTTTCCGGAAACTTAACATAAGAATTTCTGCAGGTCCATTCTGACGGCGTCAGAGTTTTACTCTTGACGGCGTCAGGAGTTAAAATCTGGAAATTTTACCGGTTTTGTTTTTCTAACGGAGTCTTATGGTTTTTGTGAATTATTAAGTTTTATAATCTCCAGGAGATCTGCAAACTTCATTCCACAAGCATTATATCTTACCTTGTTTTCTAGGATTTAGAAACTTATATAGGATGCCGCCGATTTTACGCGAGGTTGTCTTGTCTATTTTTGTCAGGATTTACAGGTTATGTATGACAAGAAGATGATTTATATTCTGGAAGGGAAGCTTTGATTGTTCATTTTCTTGGAGGAAGATCTAACCTGGCCAACCTATAATCCATACCGAGCGAATCAGGGGAGTATTTGATTTCATTCTCTTTACTTTTTCACTTTTACATTCTTTACTTGAACATTGGGGACAATGTTCATCTTAAGTGTAAGGGGAGGGTAAAAAGATGATACCTTACATATGCACTTTCGCTTGAGTTTGTTTTGTTTAATGGTAGATGTGTAATAAAACTATGAGAAATACTTGTTAGTGTAATTTTAGCGCCAAATTTAAATTTTTTTACAACATTTAGGAGTGAAACTTTAGCCATAGCAAGCGTCTCATGGATAGGAGATTGTATGACTAGCACATAACCGTATATTCAGAAAAATTTTCCACCCAAAAATGTGAGGTTCGCCTTTAGATTTCATAGGAAAAGCATTTATTATTAGTGCTTATGAGTGTACCGGTAGCGTTTAGATTCTAGAACTTGCGTTAGTGATGCATCCCGAGACCGCTAGTGAGACTACATTCGTGTGGTAGGATTTACTACATTATAAGAGGCATTAGGATCACCCTTGTGTTAAACCCGTATTATAATTACTTGACCATTTAAGTCATATTACTTGGCTAGTTAAGTAAACTAATTTTTCCCACACCCTTAGCGTTGTACTCATTCTTAGTACACGAAACCCCTAGTACACCCCTCCGAGCCTATCTTTTCGTTTCTAACTTTAAGCATCTTACTTAAAGGAAGAATTTGTTACACCCCAGTTAAATGTACAACCAAATCGCCTTAGCCTTCCGTGTATGCGCTCATTTTTAGTGCATTATTGTTATTTGTTAAACCCTAAGTTAACTTTCTAATTGATTACATGGTTGCTAAGTCGAGTCATATCCTTGTACATATTGTTTTGGGACGATTGGGACTCATGGGTAAGTACTTATTTTATGGAGTAATGGGGAAGAACATAATATTATTACCCCCATATGTACGTTAATCTTAAAAGTGCTCCAAGTGTTTTGATTTTCTTAATTCGAGTCATTAGAATAGTTGAATATAAAGTATGTAAAGATTCAAGTGTAAGGGGAATGTTCATTCCCTATGATGTATTATTTTGGATGGTAGGGTAAGAGTGTATGTGAAAAAAAAAAAAAAAAAAAAAAAAAAAAAAAAAAAAAACCGAAAAAATCAAGAAAAAGAAAAAAAAAATTATATATATATATATATATATATATATATATATATATATATATATATATATATAAAAGAAAAAAAAAAGAAAAAGAGAAAAAAATATACGGACTACCATCCCGTTTCATTCTATGTTCATTTTATGTTTTTGTTATTTTGTATTTTTTAGCTTAAGTCGAGTCTAGTCTTGGCTTAGCAACGCCATATTGTACATGTAATTAACCAAGATTGTTAACTCGCCACCAGTAAAACTTCATTTATCCAACAAAACCGTGTAATTCATATCCCTATACCTAACGTTACAACCCTTTAAAATACCTCTTTGATAGTTTATCGTAGGTGCTTACGCCATGTGGTGGAGGTTTGATCCTTTCCCAAGCCTATGGTAATCTATTTTGCTATGACAGGTAGTGAGAGATATCTTCAATTTCCATAATGTTATATTACTTTATTACACCCGAGAGATGTGAGTATCTAAACACTATTTGTGAGGTGCTAATGTATGACCTCCGTGCTTGTCTATTGGTCTTTAGTGGAACGATTATTTGTTGTAATTACTTTTATATTAGTGTTAAATGACCCCTAACTTGTCTTTTGAGTAGAATAAACGCGCATTTGCTTGAGGAAAAGCAAATCTCAAGTGTAAGGGTATATGATGAGGCGAAAAATGATCCGTTTTTAGGGGGTCATTTAAGCCCAAATCCGACTTTATTTGATCAAATACTGCCCTAAATCGTTCCTTTTGTGATTTTAGGTACTTGGAGAGTGAATTCTGGAAAAGAAGCCATTTTGGACGTTTTTGGAGTATAAAAGTGAAGAAAACGGCAAAGTCTCAATTTTCCATCCTGGGAACAGTACATGAAGGCGTCAAGAGTAATTCCATGACGGCGTCAAACCTCAAGAATTAAAATCCGTAGTTGATGACGGCGTCACACACAGGGCGTCAAGAGTAATTTGTGTGACGGCCTAGGCCTTGACGGCGTCAGAAGTAGATCAAGGCCGTCCGAGGAAGTATTTGGCGGCGAGATGACGGCGTCACACCTTTGTTCTTGACGCCGTCATCCCTATTTTCCTATATATAGTTTTCTAGTTTTTCACATTTAAAAAAGGAGAAGTTTTGGAGAAACCCTAAAGACGATTTTGGTGCAACTTTTACAGGTTTTTCAAGGGTTCCAAACCCTTGATACCTTGCATTGTAATTGAGATAAGTGTTCTTCTAATTCAATCAATATGTCTATGTGTTGGTTGTCTATATCTTGTTCTTGTCTCAATTCCATTATGCTAGGCTAGATCTCTTTTGTGTTTGCTTAGATCTAATGAAACCTAGATATTGATTATGTGTTGATTACTTGTTTATTCTTGTTTTGGATGAATGATTTTATATGTTAGGCTTAAGAAAACTAGCAGATCTCCAAATGGTAACATGCTTGAACGTCTTAAGAAACATGAACTGAGGCGTACTAGGTCTTTATTGGTTGTATTTAATGCATGAGCCACTGTTTACAATCCCTATAGTTGTGTTGGGCATGGTGTAGGAGGAGATAAGAACTCATAGAATTGGGAGTTATGTATGCCACCCCATGAATGGTATTAAGGAATACGATCCGTCATCCATGCAATTATAACAAGTAATTAACGTGTAAAAGATATTTAGGGAGTAGTGAAATCTAAGTAAACACATTTTCTCCAATTACTGCTCACAACCTTAGTATAATTAGTTTATTTTCATTTTCTGTATTTTATTTTGATTGCATCTTAGTTTTGGGTTAGTTGAATAGCAACTAATTCCGCCCACTCTTCCAAAACCCGAGATTTTACTTGCTTTCATAAAAATATAAAAATACAAAAATAATCATCCCTCACCTTTAGAACTAGTATTTAGGCTTTCTAATCCTAGCGACACTATTCCTAAGCTGAACGATCAATCCCCCGGTACTTGTCACTATACTATACTACAACGATCAGGTACACTGCCTGGTGGGGGTTGTAAGCTTCTCGAGATCCCTTGAGAGGTAAAGCCTGTTGCGATTCCCACGCATCACCTTACTAGTTACTTCCTTTCTTATTTGAAAGCCAAAAGTTGTTGCTCGTAGAAACCTTCACGATACAACCGTTACATTCATTACTTGCTATCTTACTTAAGGTGAGTTCATAGCCCCACTTTCCATTACTTAATTGCTTTACAAACCCTTGGGGGGAATACATGCTATTTTAACCGAACACAATGCTTTCAAATTGTATGCTTGCCTGATTGTTTTATTATCACTAAATACCAGCCTTATAAACCGAGACCCCTTATTATGAACCATTTAATCACTAGCAATAGTGAGCGCAAATATTGTGAATAGGCCTATTGGGATTGATGAATCCCATTTGTATTGACTAAGTTCATACAAATGCATTAATATTTGAGATTTAGGTATGTTAGCAAAGTACCTACCGGGATAAATCTGCCGATCGATATTGGTACACGTTAACGTTTTGGTGTCATAAGCTTAGTGTATAATACATTTTATGGGCGTATAATAACGTAGCCTGCCTGTTTTGTTTTCCAAACATTGGTGTGAGTCTATAGCTCACACTACCAACATATTGTGTTCAAACATTAAACAAACTCTATGAATATCACTCAACCTTTGTGTTGACCTCTCAAGCATGTATTTCAGGTTCATGACGATCAAGGATGGCACGGAAGGGCACGGATACTCAAGAGGGCTATAAATTTTATTATCATTCAAAAACTCATTTAATTTAAATTGTAAACATGGAACCATTTGGGACCTCATTTTGTAATCTCTGATATTTATATAATTTGAATGATAAATCTTTTAAAACGACTCAATTAGAGTTCGTTTTCTATTATTGTGACTATTGTGCCGTCGAGTAACAACCAGTTTGAATTCCGCTGCAACCATGAATTGGGGGTGTTACAGGGCATCATTTAGGGGTGTTCATCGGTTCAGTTATTGGGTTATTCAGTTTATTTGGTTCGGTTTACTCACGTGCTCATGTAATTTCAAAGATTCAAAAGATTTTGCACATGAAGGAATGAGTATGGACATTTGAAATTAGTGATAGATCCTAAACAAACAAAACTTTGAGGGACATGATTACGTGGTTGTTTAAAGGGACCCATTATCATGTTTTAAGTGACAACTAGCCCTCTATACCAAATTAAAGTTATTACCCGTCTAAGTTCAAGTCTATCAAGAATTATCACATTGAGTCGAGCCTTTTTGTGATAAAATAGCTTTTGATCAAATTTTTTTGGCTTTAGAAAGAGCTCTCGGCAAAAGAAAATTTCTCGATATAGGAAAAGTTCTTGGCATTTTCTTGGAAAAAGAAAATTTCTCGATATAGGAAAAGTTCTCAGTGTTGACTTGTTGACCTAAAATTTCTCGTAGGTTGATTTTAAAAGTTCTCGGTGCTTTGTTTTTCAAATTGTTTAGTCCTTGGTTAATTCATGTGTAAATTTCTCGGTTTTCCACAAAGTTCTCATAGAAAAGTTTTCAGCTCTTTCACAATTAGAATTTGTTGTAGAAATTAAAAGTTCTCGGTTGTTCAAATTTCAAGTTGCTATATTCCTTTTCTTCAAAACTTCATATTACTTGGTGTTTTTCTACTTTTCTCGGTGTGTAATTTCTCGGTTTCAAACTTGTACAAAAGTCCTCGGTGATGGTAAAGTTCTCTAATTTGACTAAAATTAGTCAGTGTTGACTTTTTCTAGGTGTTAGGTTTCTAGCCTAAAAAAATTCTAAAATTACTCGGTGATTCCCAAAAAGTTATCGCTGAAAATTACTAGGTGCCACGTCATTAACTTAAAAGTTATCGTAGGGCCTAAAGTTCTCGTAGAAAAGTTCTAGGTGCCATGTCACGAGTTAATGGAATACCCTCTTCACCGACTAAATTACGAGGTGCCAGGTCACTACCGATTAATTTTGAAGTTACCAAGTAAAATTGAATTCACCAATTAATTTTGAAGTTGCCGAGTAAATTCCCAACGTCATTTTTCTAATTGAAATCACTAAAAACTCCTATTTTTGTGTTTCTTTTTAGTTTTTCTTTGATAGATCGCTAAGTTAACACTTAAACTAACTTCAAAATAAAAACTTTAACAAATTTAATGGCTAAATCTATGAAATGATTCTAAGAGAGTACTTTGTGAAACTCGGTTTTGTTTTTCATGTATATTCCTACCCAAACACTATCTAAACTATCAATCTAATCCAATTCATCATAAGACTCCGATGCCAATTGCAGGTACCCATTTCTATCATGTAACACACATCAACAGTACTTCTACTCTAGAGAGATAGCGGTGAACGAGTGACTAAGAGAGAGAAAGAGTGGTGCAGAGTAAAAACTAGTAAACATATATATTATGTGTATTTCTCATAAATAAATGAACTCCCACACCTCTCCTAACACATTAGGAAAGGCTTATATAAGGTAGACATGGGCTTGGTGGGCCAGACATGCTACCAAGTTTTGGGTTCAACCCAATACTTAATTGTTTTGGATTTGGGTTAGTACATGGACTATTTGATATCCCTATTATATGCAGTATACTAAAACAAGGTTCATATATTTATAATGACCAACTCTTTAATCCTTAACATAAGATTCTTTTAAGTTGAATTTAAATGAGAAGATGCACCTGTATCCATATTCCAGCTCGCATCACCAAAATGTTTAGGAGCTAAGACGGGAGTGGACCTGAACTGTGCATATACTTGCTTTTGGGCCTATTGGGCTTGAGGCATTTGGTGTAACCATCTTGGGCTATTAGTGTTTGCTGAGCATGTGCAAGCGCTAAAAGTTGGGCTTATCCCATTCTACTGAGATCCATTATAAGGAAAAAAAAATCTTTGATGTTGAAAGTGGCTGCTATAACAACTAACTTTGAAATAAATTAATGAAGACGTTCTTGTGCCAAGAACTGGTATTTGCTGATCCAAAAATTAATAACAGAAAGTGAAATGTGATGTCACGTCCATGTTGCAAAGATTCTTAAGATCTGTCCACTTGAAGATTTGAGAATGAAAAGAAAATTATAATCACAATAAAACAATTGATGAAAGAATTGAGAAAAAAAGTGACGGTAATCATTTTGTAATTTTAGGGTTTGAAGAATCACAATAAAGGCTCTTAGATAGGTATCTTATGTTAGTTGGCCAAGTCCGCGGACATGTGCCAACTAACATAATAATATACCTATCTAATAAAAATAACAAAATGAAGTTGTAAAACTTATTAGCTAATCAAACCTATACAACATCATGAAGTAATCCACTAATTCAAAGTCAAACTAAAATATTGTCACTATCTGAGTCTAACAGAGAGTTAAAGCAACATATTTGGTGGGAAGGTAAAATGAAAACGACATAGGTTGTGAAAATTAGTGGTGTCTGGTTACAAGCAAAATTTTGTAAATAGCGTTAATTCCCAATATAAACAAACCACTAACTACGTTATGTATATTCTTTTAAAGTATCATCGAAGTAAATAGCGTTAATAGACAATTATATCATTAAACTTAAAAAAAACGCGTCTAAGTTAGTGAACTTTCATTTCGTTCACTTGGGTTACCGAACAATATTTTTGGATAAGTTAATTGTGGTGACTTGAACCCATATTTTTTATTAAGTTAAGTAACATAAATGTCGCGTTTTTCATGTTCAGTGATGTGTATATATATTTTTGTAAGTTTAGTGACTCAACTATTAAGTTTCATAACTTTAGTAACCCAAGTAAACAAAATAAAATTTCGTTACTTTAGTCGCATTTTTTTGAAAAGTTTAGTGATATATTTGTCTTGTATCTTTTTATGGTGTGTTTGGTTTGTGAGTGGGGTTACGATTTTGATTTGGGTTAGGATTAGGATTTGGCTTTGCTATATGTTTAAGGAGAGAAAAAATTAATTATTATTTTAAGTATATATATATATATATATATATATATATATATATATATATATATATATAATCTAGATCTAGTAAGATCAAACTTAAAGTTGTAAAAATGAGATCCAACTAAAATTCGACAAGTGACACTCTCGTTAAAACAAAATTAAATTTTTTGTTAATTATAACTAAAATTGTTAAAGTTCAGATAGTTTTCTTTTTAAATTTGATGAAACCAATGTGATACACTCTGATTCGACATGTAATATGTATCAGGTTAAGGTGATACACTTTGATTCGACATGTAAAATTATAATTGTGTATCACTAATTGAAACTCATGTATCTATTGATTATTGGTTGCTAAAATATTAATTCGTATTAATAATTTATTTTTTGTGTATTATTGCTAATATGGTTATTTATAAATGTTTTTAGTGGTTGTTTAGACTAGATCTTATTTTTACAACTTTAAGTTTGATCTCACAATAACCTTCCCTTTATATATATTTATATATTTATATATATATATATATATATATATATATATATATATATATATATATATATATATATATATATATATATTAGCTACAATTAATTGTAGCCAATTGGCTAAAATTTTATGCTATAAATGTGGGTTCTTGATTTTTTTTTGTGGGTCCTGAATCTTTTCTGTGGGTCCCTGATTCATTTCATGTGTATTTTTTGAGAAGGATTGTAGCCAATTTGCTACAATAATTGTAGCCAAGCTATCCCCATATATATATTAACATATATATATATGTTAATGTTTATTTCATAATTGGGTATATTATTTTAAATTATATATATATATATATATATATATATATATATATATATATATATATATATATATATATATATATATATATATATATATATATATATATATATATATATATATAGGATAATTTGGCTACAATATTTGTAGCCAATTGGCTACAATCTTTCATAAAAAATACACTATCATTGAATCAGGGACTCACAGAAAAAAATCAGGACCTACAAAATAAATCAGTGACCGACATTTATAGCACAAAATTGTAGCCAATTGGCTACAATTAATTGTAGCTAATATTTTCCCATATATATATATATATATATATATATATATATATATATATATATATATAATTTGAAATAAAGATAAGAGAATGAGTGGTTCACAATTAAATAAGGCCCACACTTTTATGAAAATGATTCAAATATGGATGGGTGACCTGGGTTTTGCTCATCCTTTGTTATTTGGCATTATTGACAAAATCAAAACTCAATAACTCATAACAAACAAAGTTTTTTACTTTCGCTTTAATCCCAAGCCCCAAAATCCCCAAAAAACATACACCCTTAGCTTCTATCTTGGAAGCATTTTGTGTTCTTTCCTTTCCCCTTATAGTGGGGGCGTTTTAATAAACCCTTGCCTTTTCAAAAAATAATAAATGTGCCTATTCATAATTTTTGCTCTCATTTGACTGTTCAAGCGGTGGCTATTAGGACATAGGACCCTACACATAATTAACTAAATGGACCATACACTACAAAAAAATGAAGCTGTAGCAGCATTTTACAAGCGACACTTTTAGAAATTGTTGCCTTTTATACTTCAATATTAATAAAGCAACATTTTACTATATAAGTGTTGCATTTAAGGATCTAATGCAACATTATTTTATGAGTGTTGCATTTATTAGTAAAAAATACAACACTTTATAATCGTGTTGCACTTTTTAAAGGAAAATTACAACACTTTAGTCCAAAATGGTGCAAATCTTATTCAATCATGCAACATTTCAAAAGTGTTGCACAACATTTTGAAAAGTGTTGTGTTTACATATGTTTTAGATCAAGGGCACTTAGATTTTTTAGATATAACATTTAAGAGATTCTACTTATCATACTATACATTAAAATCATTCCATTGTTTCTACTTATCATACAACAAACAATAACCACATTTCCTTCATCGAAGTAGCAAAAACCCATGATCTTTTGAGAGCCAAAACAAACAAAAGGGGACATTTGCATCAACAACAAAATAGCAGCAACTATAACAATCACCACCCTTATTTTTCCATATAAACCTGCATAGCTTCAGACTTTCAATCCATCCAGATAACCATTTAAACTAGCAAAGAACCCTCTTCAATACATTAGTAAACAGTTTCGCCCAAGGCCGAAATGAAATAGCAGATCCATTATACCAACTCTCCACGACATTTCTTAAACGCCCCTTATGCACCATACTATCCATACAACATATCTCAAACACCCCTTATGCATCATCAGAATACCATCCAAAGCAAGAATGAGCGCTGGGGAATACATTGACTAAACCAAGCAAACCTAGACCAAGGGAAAAAAATTGAAACTTTCACTACAATAACATGGATTTATAGGATGCCAATAATCTTCATGCACCATCAATTGTATTAGGTGTTATACATATATGTTATTTTTATTTTCATTTTAATGTCATTTCAATAACAAAATTTTGATTAAGTTAACATCATTTAAAAAAGTCTTTTAAATTTTGTTACATGAAACATGCATCAACAGGAAATAAAGTAGAAGCAAACTGTCTCAAGACATAATGCATATCATCACACTCCATCAATTTTTGCAGTTTCGACATTTTTTGCAATCATGTGTATTTTGAGAAGCAAACACTAAAAAACTACTTCTAGTTAGCTCACTCCCTATTAAAGATTTCTGTTTGAACAAAATATAAAATCTCAATCCATATGCAAATTTTACATCAAGAGCTACACAATAAGATATAATTACCTTCAGTTCTTCACGCACCGCGACGTAACTTTTTTTACCCATAACTTGCACCTTCTTTTTTTGCACGATTGGCCTTCATTTTTTTCAGGTACTCTCTAAAGTAGGAAATGAATAATCATGAATAAGCAGCCTAAACATTGCTTAGAAATAAGTCCACCTATGCAGCAACAAAAGTTTATATTTCCAAAAAAAAAAAAAAAAAAAAAAAAAAAAGGCTCAAATAAAGGATGAGTAGAAACAGTGGTAAGTCAAATGATCTCGGTTTGGTAAACTAATATTGGTAAAGTTGAATGATTTCAGTTAGTAAAGTTGGATGAAGAATGTTGATGCTTACATGTTTAACACGATCACCATCAGGTTGTGCCCAAATTTTTGGCAGTGATGTTGGTCAACTTTTTTGCGTCCAGTCACTTATACTACAAAGAAAAGCTTGGAATCAATAAATCTTCTGAACGAGTAAAGGATTATATTGAACCGTATAAACACACCACTACATAAACACAATATACCTTCGCCGTCATCAGATTGGTTTAAGCCCAACTCAAGTACATCTTCAGCTTGTTCGATATCGTTACATATTGTAATGCTAATTATATTATCCATCCTTCACAACGCTACCAAAATATAGTTGAAAATAAAGAAGCTGTTAAACTTGCATAAAGAAACTATTAATCTTTGCATCTTTTAATCTTGAGGTCAATAGTTGTCTCAGATTATCAGAAAGCTCATTGTAGGTAATCACAATAAGACCACCCTTGGAAACAAAAATTGGTCATTTCAGAGAGTAGAACTTTAAAGCACCACAATGAGGACAATCTGTCGTTGAGGGGAGTGTGTCAGCTATTTGTGGGACAGAAAGCAAAGTGTCTCTCCCTGGCCTAGTAGCATAGGCAACTACTCAAGATAGCCATTATTTATAAAAACTATTTTGTCACAGGGAATGAGTTTAGTGATACCAGCTTGGTATGATAATGAAATTTTAGGTTCCCTCTTTTGGTTTTTCCATCTTAAGAGATTCTGTTTTCTATTCTTTTTGGTTCATTTAGTTAATTCCTATACCGATAGCAGACTGGTTGTTGTTAAAAGTTACGTATAAATATTAATTAGTAAATGTCTAGTATCGAACCCGAGACCTCGGGATTGCACACTTTACAAACAAGAATAATGTAAATAAATATATATATGTTAAATGTATCGTATATATATATTTATAAACACTTAAGGGACTAAATAATCATTAATATTAAACGTAAGTATTAATTATTATTAAGGGATAAGAGAACGAGGACTAGAGTGTAACTTGGGAGTCAAGAAGGATCTAGAAACACCCCAAGGGTGCCTAGGCCGGTCGAAGCCCACACCATGGGTCGATCCACCCTTGCTTGTGCTCCAAGGAATCACCTAGTATATATACAAGGCCAAGGATTAGGGTTTCACATCTCTTGTGCACACACACAAAACCCTAAAGTTTTCTTCTCCTTGTTTCTTCTCTTGGTCGATCGATCCTCACTCCCATAAGGGTTTTAGGATCGAAATTTTCATAAGCAAATTAAGTGTTTTGTTTACTTGCATCAAACCTTTATTCGTTGGTAGTTTGTGTGTACAAGAACGAGGTAATTACTTACTTTAGTAATTATCAAGAGATCGATAAACAAAACGGTAAGGGGTTTATCATTGATCTAATTGTACAAGAATCAAGGTTTATTTGAAGTGCATCGGGTATGTTTTCTATTTATGTTTTAGTTAATCTTTATACGTGTTATTACTTGATCCTAGCTTCCGCAATATGTGTACTTTGATTGTCAAACTCTAACAGTGGCATCACGAGCCATGGATAACATGTAATTGATTACTAAAACGTAATAAAAATCGGATCTTTAATTGTTTTAGATACATGTTTTTCTAGGGTTTTCTTTAGATTTTTTTTTTAAAAATTTTTGTAACCCTAACCCTAATTTTAAGGGGGGGGGTCGATTTCCACTATAAAACCCTAATTAGGGTTTGTGGTTTTCTTGATTATATAATAATCATATAGAAACCCTAGGTCTAAACCGGTTTTTGTGGACATACTTGTGACCTATGTGCTAATTGTTGGGTTAATCCGTGACGAAACATGCATGTTAGTCATGGATCTTGTTTGTTTATTTATGTCACATGTTTTAAATAGATCTAAAATTGGGGAAGACTCCATATATATTAAAATCAATTTATATGCTATGTGGTGTGTATATTATCTTTGGCCTACGCAATTGATTCGTCAATGTATGTGGCTCCACTTCCATTAAGAAGGGAAGGCCTTAGGTGATTACATGCATAATTATACCTAGAATTGATTTTATTAGGATCTTTTAATATGGTTTGCATGTGGCTAATTGTTTCAGGTTTTATTATTAGTTGTTTATTTTCTTTAAATTACTTGTTTTATTGTTTTCTTAATTGTTTGACTTGATGTAAGCAATAAAAAGGGTGATTTTCATAAAAGAAAATAATATGGACTAATAATTTTGAAACCCTAAAGTGATAAAGTAAGAATCTTGCAAGGTCTTATTGACAATCGTGGTCCGATTCGCACGGTAATCAGCTCCCAGTCGAGACTAGCAAAATTCAAACTTTATTACTATTTTGAGATTGAATCCATAAACTTTTGCTTGAATGATGTTTTGTGCAAATATGTTTTTAAAATTAAGTCTTTTAAGATGATATTCATAACCGTGATTTGAAGGCTTAGAAAAGAGCCTTAGAGTCTGCCTTGGTTATCACAATCTTGAATATGTCTTAAACGAATTACTTTTAAAATCATATGTTGTAGAAAGTCATCTTAGGGTTTTGGCATAAACCTCAAGTAAAACTTTGTGTATTAATTTCACAAATTGGATATAAAAAGTTTTTATGAAAACTTATGTTATAAAGATGAGTGCATGCATCTTTGTACATATTTTGATTGACATATCAAAAATAAATACCCTTTATAATTTAAGTTACATGCCATCTACCTATAAGAAACACTTGGAATTTTAATTTAGTAAACGTGAGACCTAGGCTAAATTACTATAACAAGGTAAAATTCTTTTAACGCGTGAGACCATAATTGTAATTTTACAGTTTCTAAGGTAGACGACTTAATTAAGTTGTGCGTGAGACCTAGAACTTAAGGCATGAGATGGGATGAAACATGCTTACAAGGCAAATTGATGAATCAATTTGATGTAATTCCCATAATGATCTAGGAATTGGAAATCTTGTTTGCCAATTATTGTTCGACAGATTACTATCTTTTGTACTTTCACCACTAGCAGATCAACTGATGTGGTGGAACTATGTAAAGTTAGATCCTAGGTTTTCAAGAAAATTTTGGTGGTTATATGAATATAACTAATGGGTATTTTATTTTCTTGAAGATATTTATTATCGAAAATACTAATGTTTGAACTTTTATCTGTAGATATGGCTCAACCCGATACCCCATCTGTGATTTCTGCTTTCAAGAGTCATCTTGAGAGAGAGAAACTGACTGGAAAGAATTTCAATGATTGGTACCGCTCACTTAGAATTGTCTTGAGGTCGACCGGTAAAATGGACTATTTGACCGAAGAATGCCCAGCTGAGCCTGCTGCTTCTGAACCAGAAGCAGTCAAGGCGGCATGGAGGGTGGAACATGCTAAGTTTAATGAGGTTGCTTGTTTAATGCTCACTAGCATGAGTGCTCAATTGCAAAAGAAGTTTGAGTACTTTTTCCCAAAAGATATGCTTGATGTTCTTAGGCAATCTTATGAGAAACCACCAGCAGTTGAATTGTATGATGAATTGGACAAGCTACATAACTGCAAGCATGGTGATGGTAAACCAGTTGAAGATTATGTGACTGAGATGAAGGAATCTTTTGATCAGCTTCACAGAATTGGATTTGGTTACCCTGACAATGTGCAAGTGCACTTGATCAACAGGTCCCTTAACAAGGACTTTGCTGGTTTTGTGCAGAACTTCAATATGCACTGCTCGGGGAAGACAGTATCTGAATTACTCGCATTGCTTATTGAGTATGAGAAAAGTCTACCAGCCAAGGTCAAGAATCCTACCCCGCAAGTGTTGGCAATTCATGGTGGGAGAATCCAGAAGAAATCGCATGTGAACAAAGGCAAAGGGAAGGTTAACAAAGGCAAGCAGGTCATGGCCTATCAACCTGAACCCAAGATGAAGCAACATCAGCCTAAGCAGAAAAAGGTGAATCCACCAAACAAGAAGGATCAGGCATGTCACCATTGTCATGAAAAGGGCCATTGGAAGCGCAATTGTCCTCTCTATATTCATGACTTGCGACTCAAGAAGCAGGGGAATGAAGCTGGTAACCCCAGTTCATCAGGTGCGTTCTTTATGATTGAATTATTCACTCTTACTCCTAAATTGAATTCATGGGTATATGATACGGGATGTGGCATTCATATTTGCAATACCTTGCAGGGGTTTAGAGTTGAGAGAAAGCTGGCCTATGGACAACAATTCTTGCACGTTGGTAACGGAGCGCATGCAGGAGTTGAAGCTATAGGAGTTTATGATTTAGTGTTGCCTTCGGGCTTAGTACTATCTTTAAATAATTGTCATTATGCACCGTCAATTGTTAGAGGTGTAATTTCATTTTCATGTTTGTTGAACCTTGGTTTTGAGCATACTATTTCTAGCAATGGAATTTCGGTTTCTTTAAATGGTGTTTTTTATTTTAATGCTATTGCTGTGAATGGTGTCTTTGAAATTGATATGAATGATAATGATAAAGCTTTTGTTAAAAATAATTCAATGTATAGCATCAACAATAAGAGAATCAAGAAAGGTCTGGATTCATCTTATCTTTGGCATTGTCGACTTGCTCACATTGGCAAAGATCGCATGAAAAAGCTGCAACATGATGGGCTTTTAGAAAAGATCAATGATGAATCATTTGATAAATGCGAATCTTGCATTGCTGGGAAAATGACTAAGAAACCCTTTAAAAATAGGATTGAAAGGGCGAATGATCTACTTGGTCTTATTCACACAGATGTGTGTGGACCACTTAGACATGTGTCAAGGAGAGGTGCTAGCTACTTCTTAACATTTACGGATGACTACAGCCGTTATGGTTATGTTTATTTACTTAAACATAAACATGAGGTGTTTGAGACATTCAAAGTGTTTAAAGCAGAAGTAGAGTTGCAACTAGGAAAGAAGATTAAAGCTCTTCGATCCGATAGAGGTGGTGAATACCTGAGTCAAGAGTTTATAGATTACTTAGCAAAGGAGGGAATTGTCCAGCACCTTACTTCTCCATATACTCCACAACAAAATGGTGTATCTGAAAGAAGGAATCGTACATTGCAAGATATGATACGATCTATGTTTAATCTAACAACTCTTCCTTACTCGTTTTGGGATTATGCCTTGGAATCTGCAGTTCGCATTTTAAATATGGTTCCAACAAAGAAGGTTGATAAGACTCCATATGAAGTATGGACTGGGAAAGTTCCTAACTTGTCTTATCTAAAGGTCTGGGGTTGTGAGGCGTATGTTAAACGTGACTCAGCAGACAAACTCCAACAAAGATCTGTAAAGTGCATCTTCGTAGGTTACCCTAAGGAAACTATGGGTTACTACTTTTATTACCCAGCTGAAAACAAGGTTTTTGTTGCAAGGTATGGAGACTTCTTAGAAAAGGAGCTCATATCTCAAGAATTCAGTGGGAGAGTATATGATCTGGAAGACGATCATGAAGATGTGACACCTTCTGAAAACACTAGCCAACTTCCTGAAGAACCTGAAAGTTTAGGTCCTCCACCAGAAGTTGAAGTGATTCCCGTTCGCAGATCTTCAAGATCTGTGAAGGCTCCTACACGTCTATGTTTAAACATGGAGTGTGATGACAACTTGATAGGGGATCTTGATGAACCTACAAGTTATAAAGCTGCCATGAATAGTCCAGAAAAGGAAAAATGGCAGGGAGCTATGAATGGGGAAATGCAATCCATGAAAGATAATGAAGTCTGGGAAGAAGTAGACCTACCTCCGGGTGCCAAGCTAGTTGGGAGTAAATGGCTCTACAAGAAGAAGACTGATATGGATGGCATTGTACACACCTATAAGGCCCGTTTGGTAGCTAAAGGCTATACTCAAACTTTAGGTGTTGACTATGAGGAGACCTTTTCTCCTGTAGCTGACATAAGGGCAATTAGGATTCTTATAGCCATAGCCGCTTACTATGACTATGAGATTTGGCAAATGGATGTCAAAACCGCCTTCTTAAATGGTCGCCTAGATGAAGACATCTATATGGCGCAGCCTGAGGGGTTTGTAAATCCAGAATTCCCAGATCGTGTATGCAAGCTTAAGAGATCCATTTATGGATTAAAGCAAGCATCACGACAATGGAATAAAAGATTTGATAGTGAAATTAAGAAGTATGGATTCACTCAAAATCTTGATGAGCCATGTGTATATCACAAAGCTAGTGGGAGTAATGTAATTTTCCTTATATTATATGTCGATGACATATTGATCATGGGGAATGACATTCCAAGTTTACAAAAGGTTAAGGAATATCTTGGAAGTTGTTTTTCTATGAAAGATCTAGGGGAAGCTGCATTTATTCTGGGAATCAAGATATATAGAGATAGATCTCAGCGATTAATTGGATTAAGCCAAAGTGCTTACATTGATAAAATATTGAAGAGATTCAGTATGCAAAATTCCAAGAAAGGATATTTGCCGATGCAAGAGCAACATGGCTTGAGCAACAAAGTTTGTGCTTCAACACCCGAAGAGGTGCAACGCATGAAGAGAGTCCCTTATGCTTCGGCTGTGGGATCTATAATGTATGCGGTAAAAAGCACAAGGCCTGATGTTGCGTTTGCTCAGAATTTAACCAGTCGATATCAGCAGAACCCAGGTGAAAAACACTGGACTGCTGTTAAGAATATTCTTAAGTACCTTAGGGCTACTAAAGAGATGTTCTTAGTATATGGGGGTACTCCATCTGCAGAGCTTGATGTAACAGGTTACTGCGATGCTTCTTGGAAAGGTGATAAAGATGATACGAAGTCTCAGACGGGTTATGTCTTTGTCATTAATGGAGGAGCTGTTGATTGGAGGAGCAAAAAGCAGAGTGTACTGGCGATGTCTGCTACAGAAAGTGAGTATATAGCTGCTTCAGAAGCTGCAATGGAAGCTGTTTGGATTAGGAAGTTTGTTTCAGGGCTTGGGGTTATGCCTTCGATTCAGCGACCTATAAAAATGTATTGTGACAACTCAGCCGCAATTACATTTGCCAATGAACCTGGAATCATGAGAGGCACCAGACATTTCCCGATTAAGCACCACTATGTCAGAGAACAAGTTGAGATAGGTGAAATCGAAATGCTCAAAGTTCACACAGATGAAAACTTAGCTGATCAATTTACAAAGCCTTTACCTGGCACCAAGCTTTACAAGCATGCTGAAGGAATAGGACTTAAATTAGCTGATAGTTTCATGCCCATTTGTGATTAGTATTTGGATAAAGGATGTAATGTACAATTATTAATATTTACTGAAATAAAATATTGGTTATGTTTATTTATTCATTGTCTTATTAATAATATATCCTATATTTGCATGTTTAAGATCCGTGAATAATTTATTATTCTAAATAGTCCGTTGTCGATTAATGATATGGGAATATCATTAAACTAAGACAATTTTGAGTATTGGTTTAGGATATACTTGAAAGTATATTGATGCGTAGTCATACCAATTTCACATGATATTCAATGAATTGAGTATTGGACTTATCCCAACAATATGATTTAAATTTATTGTGAGAATCATATTTAATAGTTATCCTCAGACTTGAGATACCAGATAAGTGTCATGGATGTAGTGCATTTTGTGGAGCAATCTACCGCTTACCGTAATTGGAAGTCATAAGGGTTGTTTTCAGAATGTTGCAAAGTTCATGGGTTATTCTTGTAGTCAAGAGAGAATTCGCTCCTTCTGATTTGTTCAGAAGTTTAATACTGCTGGGCCCCTCGTAGGGTTGACAAAATGTTTGCGTGGCCACGCCCAAAGTCTATCTGGAATACGTTCAGATGTTTTGGTAATTTTGTTCAATCATAAAGAGACGAGAAACAGAATTTAATAAAGAACCTCACATCTTTATTAATGTAGTATTAGAGGCGAAAGGATAATAATAATGATGAATCATTAAAGGTTTTCCAGGAAACCTAGCTCAGGTCGAACTAGGGGCATTGGAGTGTTGCAAGACGCTAACCATTGTCATTTTACTATTAATAGATATACGAGTGGGAGCTGTTAAAAGTTACGTATAAATATTAATTAGTAAATGTCTAGTATCGAACCCGAGACCTCGGGATTGCACACTTTACAAACAAGAATAATGTAAATAAATATATATATGTTAAATGTATCGTATATATATATTTATAAACACTTAAGGGACTAAATAATCATTAATATTAAACGTAAGTATTAATTATTATTAAGGGATAAGAGAACGAGGACTAGAGTGTAACTTGGGAGTCAAGAAGGATCTAGAAACACCCCAAGGGTGCCTAGGCCGGTCGAAGCCCACACCATGGGTCGATCCACCCTTGCTTGTGCTCCAAGGAATCACCTAGTATATATACAAGGCCAAGGATTAGGGTTTCACATCTCTTGTGCACACACACAAAACCCTAAAGTTTTCTTCTCCTTGTTTCTTCTCTTGGTCGATCGATCCTCACTCCCATAAGGGTTTTAGGATCGAAATTTTCATAAGCAAATTAAGTGTTTTGTTTACTTGCATCAAACCTTTATTCGTTGGTAGTTTGTGTGTACAAGAACGAGGTAATTACTTACTTTAGTAATTATCAAGAGATCGATAAACAAAACGGTAAGGGGTTTATCATTGATCTAATTGTACAAGAATCAAGGTTTATTTGAAGTGCATCGGGTATGTTTTCTATTTATGTTTTAGTTAATCTTTATACGTGTTATTACTTGATCCTAGCTTCCGCAATATGTGTACTTTGATTGTCAAACTCTAACAGTTGTTTGTGTTTGTTTGCAGTGCTTCAAACTGTTTGGATACGGCCATTTTGTATAAGTAAAGGGTCACGAGATGGAACCGATGTGTGAATGTTTTTCCTAACACAAGCATGGTGAATTTTCTACCTTTTTTCTTTTCTGTTTCCATCTTTTTTTATTGAAGCAATTAGAGAAGTAGCAGGTCGAACCAACATATAAATAAGAGCATATAACCATTTTACTGTTAAAAAATGAGAGCAGAACCAATTAGCACATAAGATTAGGTTTCTGAGCAGATAATGGACCCACGGTGAGACAATATTAGAGGTTAATTAGTTATGTTTGATTAGTTCATTAAGGTAGCAACAATAAGATTTGAGTGAAGACTTGTCTCCAAAACACATAACAAGAAAACACACAACACGCCCAAACTTAAGACAATAATTACCGTTCCACCAGATTTACAGTCACATAAAAACACACACCTACATGCTACAGAAAGTACCTATTACTAGATAGAACGTATCTAGAGACATGGTGTTTGTTTTCTGGTGTCATAGTTCATATTTGTTAAGAAGTTTGGCGCAAGTCAGTGAGACAAATAGTTGGTTTTCGAACGATGTTATGGATGTTGGCAAAATTCATTGGTATAAACTATGAAGATATGAGAGATGAGACCAATTAAAAGTACGTACTTTGTCAACTTGTACCAAAGTAGGACGAAGAATTCTTGTCACAATCAAACAATTATGTTAGCTTTGTTCAACAGTCGACCATTATTTTTAAACGCCTGCCTTCCTTTCTACTTGGACTTTACCTCGCCGGCTCGTTGAATTTATGAGTCCATGGTAAGTACATAAAATATAGGTGTTCCAATTCTTGATATTACAATCCTAACTGCAGCTGCAACTCCTACTGTATTACCATGAGTGAGGAGTCCATGAGTACCAAACCTTAAATTGTCAAAATGCTACTATGTTAATGCTAATAAGGCCATAGGTTTAGTTTTAGTTTTAGTTGTTTTTTTTTTTTTTTTTTTTTTTTGGGAAAAGCAATAAGGCCATAGTTTTCATGTTTCTTGATTACAAAGTGACCGTCATCACTCATTTCTACAGATATATGGGACAAGTGAGTATGAATCCGATTGCATTCTAAAATCTGAATTGCAGCTGCTATACTTGTATGTCATTCAAAATCAAACATCACAACAATCAATTTAAAAACATATAATCTGAATTTCCCAATATTCATTGAATATATGTATAAAAACGCAGAGATAAACACATATAACAGAATTTATTGCTAAAATTCCATTTAGACATTTCAACAAACACTTGGCACTCACAATTTGCAAATGTGTAACAAAGGTAAGTAGCAAACAAAGAAAACCAGTAAACGAAATTTATGAAAGGAATGGAGAGATATATATCCCCTATTTTGTTAGTAGGTGACTTCTTTGTAGCCGGTTTGTCCACTCAAAATTTGACCAGGTGTAAACTGAGAAGAAGTCTACTACACCACCAAAAATCATCAAATTGTAAGTGATGGTAGTGGTGACGCAGTAAGAAGAAGGGTGGTGGTGGGTTATCATTTTTGGACTCTTGTAAGTGCTGAGAATGGAGCTGAACCAACGTGGTGTCTAACTGCCAACTAAGGGTGAATAATTTGGCGGGGAAATTAGCGGGCCAGCAAATTATATTTGGCGGGCTTTATACATGGAGCTTTTTACATGAAGTCTTATATACAAGAAGTTGAATTTTAGTCAAATTTTAAATCTATTTAAAAATTTGTGTTGAAAATTTTATGACACTATCACTTTGTGTAGTTAATATTAAAAAAAAAAAAAAAAAAAAAAAAAAAAAAAAAAAAACACTCTAGGCGCTTGTCAAGCAGTCGACCATCCCCTTCGCGGATTGAACTTTCTTATATATAGAATTTAAAGTCATATGTATTTGGTATAAAATATGCACAATTAATATATATATTTTTAATAATTTTTTTTAATGTTTTTGCTATTTTTAATTGTACATCTTTTGTTATATGTTGCAAAATTTACATTATGTGGATTTTGATTAAATTTTGGACTTAAAGTCCACTCAGTTATTTGTTAGGCCTAAAAAAACAAGGGCTAAGAAAACCACTATATTGTTACTAATTAGGTTAGAAATTCATATCACAGCCCCACATTCTCTTTTCACCTTCTCTTTGACCCTCTTCTCTCTGGTCACTTCAAGAAAACAACGAGGCTTAAATTAAAACATAATTAAAAAAATTGAAGCCACAAAAATGTGTTACAATCCTTGCTAATTTGAAGTTGTGAAAAGAGGAGTGGATTTATTATTATTTTTAAAAAAAATAAAAAATCTAAAGTTAAACCGACATTAACCAACCCGTCACCTAAACCTAATTTGGCTTATTTGCTGCAAATCGCGACGGTGGGGGACTGGCTAGCGCGTAGGCCGTTTTTTACAACACTGATATTAGCTACAATTTTTGTGTAGTCAATCGGCTACATTTTGTTTTATAAATTGTGGGCCTTGATTAAACTATTGCTCGCTATCATTTGGTTCCCTCTAATTGAGAACTTCATCTCAATTCCTCATATTGCTCGCTCTTAGCTCGAGTGGAGCTTGGTATTTGTACTCGAAAATTCGACCATAATACGTTTCACATTGCATGTCGGACTAACAATATCATAGTAAGATATAACTCTCAATCACAAACTGTCATGAGAACGTAAGAATATGTTAACTCCTATATTGGTAGAATGTGGTGTATATTGAAAAGCTAGGAAACTCTTACATGGTTCAATGGGATAAATGGTGCGTGTAAAATATGTTCGTACTATAAAATGAATCAACGACTTTTAATTCGTTTGAAGTTGAGCGATCCTTTTTGTACATGCGGAAAGCCGACAATTAACCCAACACCGCGAAAACCAAGCATAGGTGGTACCCACAACTTATTTTGATAAGCTAGTTGTTTGGACCCTCAATTTTGATTTTTCCCTTAGACTATTTTTCATTTTTAGTTTGATGTTATTTCTAACGTTTTCTCTAAAGACAATGTTGAATTACATGGACACAAGCACAACAAATCAATGAACCGGCCATAGTACACATAGATATCACAAGGTTATAGAATATCTCACATACTAAGATACAACTCTGACCTACCAAATACACAAAACACGATAACACTAAAGGCATGCAAACAAATAGTAGAAAGTATGACACGAGTAGAAAACCAATCAGGATCCATGACCTAACACACGAAACATAACCTGCCGGTAACACAATCATTATAATCAAACTAACATTCACAATATCCGTCGAACACACCTATTTTGAAATTATACTTGTATTTATATGTGAGCTATAATCTCTACTTCTTAAAATCCATTTGGTGCCTTCTAACATTAGAAATCTTAAAAACACACTTCGTTATTATGGAATTGTGTTAGTCTTACTATGAAATCTATAACTTTTAGCATACACTTCTAATGCACACTAAGTTCATATTTTTACACCACATATTCAAACTTTTTTTAGGGTATAGTTATATTATACAATTAAAAATAATAATGAAAATAATTCCCCAAATTAAAACTATTGAAAAAGGAATTAAAAAGTCACTTTACATGTAATACAATTACAAATACAAAGTCCTTTTAGATATCTATATATAGCACCATGAATACGTTAGCAACACCGTTAATAAAGTTATCATCATGATTAAACATATAATCAAAAGAAATTTGCTCGCTGAAAATTTGGTTACACTACTTGTTGCACACATATTCGATTAATAAAAAATTTAAACACCTCTCAATGAAAAATACATGCCATCATACCTATTATACAAACTAGTAAAACACACAAAAAGTCATACTATTTATGTGTAAACAAGCTGATGGCACACCATCGCTTGGAAAACTGGACGAACCGGCTGGTTCAACCGGGAATTGGAGTACTCACCGGTCCGATTAGCTACTAAAAACGCTAAAAATTGAACCGCAGAGGACTGGTGAAACAAGGTAAAATCGGTGAACAGAGCCGGACCGGTTTCATTCCCTTCATGTTTATTCTCTAATCAGATGACTTTTCGTTATCATTCACTAAGTTTGGTCGATTTAAATAATACATGAAAAGATAAATAGACTTAAAGTATAATATTAGAAAGAACAGAGAGAGTAAGCGTAGATTAGTTATACAATTGTTGCTCTTTATATAGTTGAGATACAGATGCAACTGCGTATTCATTCAGAAATTAAAAACATTGCTTGAAAAAAACATTATAGCCAAAAAAAATTACAATTATAATTAATAACTCGATTGCTAGACTCGGTACCCACTGTGACAACACGCGGGTATCCTGCTAGTTTAATTGTTACTCCCTTCGTCTTATATTAATTGTCTTTAGTTTAGGAAGTAGATCGAAAGGGCAAAGAGAGCCACCCGGTCATCATGGATAAAACTACCACTCTTTCAATTGGCGTCTAACCATCAGTTTGACTTTTTGTAGTTTTTCTTTTTCAATTTTAACCTTATATATTTTTGTTTGTGTTAAATAATACTTGATGCAAAATATATGAATGAATTGTGTTTTAAATATATTTACATTAGGGGTGGAAATGAGCCGAGCCACTCGTGAAAAGCTCAGGTCGGATCAATAAAAAGCTCGAACGTGTGAGCCTAAACGAGCTCGAGCCCGAGCTCGAGCCTAAGTTGCAGCTCGTTTATTCATCGAGCTCGAGCCCGAGCTTTACATACGAAGCTCGTTTGGGCTCGCAAGCCTAAACGAGCCTAAACGACATTATGATATTTTAAGTATTAAACATATATACAAGCCTATATAACATACCACGAGCCGAGCCTATATAAAAGTAAAGTAAAGTAAAGTAACTCCCAATACCGTCTTCCACGGATTATGGGTCCCAATACCGTCTTCCACGGTGTATGGGGGAGATTGAGACGTAGACAACCATACCCCTACCTAAGGTAGAGAGGCTGCTTCCGGTTCTACATAAAGTAGAAAAGGACCTCCGGCCTTTTGTAGGGAGTGAGGATCGAACCCTTGACCTCTAGGTTAAGAGGCAAGGGGTTTTCCAACTGATCCAACCCTATATGTTTAACTTTTCATGGCCAAATTGTATAAACGAGTCGAGCTCGAGCCAAGCCCGAGCCTATATAACATATTACGAGCTGAGCTCGAGCTTAAAATTTAAGGATCGAAATGAACCGAGCTCGAGCCTTTTAAAACTTAAATGCAGCTGGGCAGGCTCGGGCTCGGCTCGGCTCGTTTCCACCCCTAATTTTTATTAGTATGATTTTTATCAAATATATAACACGAACAAAAATATTTAAACTTAAAATTGAAAAAGAAAAGCTGCAAAAAATTAAACACATGGGACGGAGGTATACTTTACTATCTTAAAAGTACAATGGTAATGGATAAATACATAAAAATATAAAACCCATGTAAATTGATGATAACCGCTGGCAACTTCCTTTGACCTTTCTTCTCCAAATAGCGCCAATTGCAAACTCAAATTAAACTACCTTCAGCCAATTATTTAATAACTGCCAATTGAGCCTCCTTTTTCATTTACTGTATACCCCATCGCCCCTACCTTTCTCTCAAATTAGCTACTCTCTTTGTGGATCCTCATCACTGTCGGAATTCAAAGGTAAAACCATAGAATGTCTATCTTTTGTGATCCTATGTTGTGTATTATTCTGTCCACTTTGGGCAATAGCTAGGAATTCAGCTTTGTTATGTAGGTTATGATTTGCTTGGGTTTTTATATGAGTGGATCATTAGACAGTTACCATGTGCATTCAATTTTTTGGTTTCATCTAGGATTCTTTTGGTTTTATTCTTATTTATATACAATGTTGGCTAAAAATTGAAAGTGTGAAGTTGAGGAGTTGCGAATCAGAGGTGATGAGATTAGTTATAATCGGCAATCAGACACCAATACCATTTGATTAGCTAGAAATGGTTACGTAACTATGTGTTTTTGTGGATTATAAAATGTTTCGTAGCTTTGTTTGTATTTATTACAATTCTGCACTTTCTAGTAAATTTAGTTCTATTTTTTAGTTGGTTTTTTTTGCTGATTTTTCCTGCATTTTGAATCTATTTTTTAGTTGGTTTTGTGCTGAATTTTTGAGGTTGTTTTTTGTGCAGGTTTTAGTTCAGTTTTGTGCTGTTTTTTTTGGGATGGTTTTGCCATTTTACGCAGTTTGTGTACTGTTTTTTGTGCTGATTCTAGTCGTTTTGGTAGACTATACATCTATGTAGTAGCTTGCAGTGAACCTCTAAGTGACCCAAAACTAATGTTGTTCTGGTTGAGTTACAACAGGTATGGGAAACAAAAGCAAGCAAGACCAAGGTGAAACAACACGGATGACTGATTATGAGAGGAGTAAACTGTTGAGGGTTTAAGAAAACCAAGAACCATTAAGAGAGTTAGGAATAAAAAGATTGCTAATTCCTTGACAAGTTTAGTAGATAGTCAAAAAGCAAAGAAAACGAAAAAGAAATCATCAACTATACGTGAGACCAATGCCAGATCTTCTCATGATCATAATGGTGAAACTGGTGAATATTACCCTCAAGAAGTTTCTGCAAGTGTTGGAGCACCTAAAAAGGTAACTAGATTTGAATAATATTACAATTTCTTTTTATTTTATTTTTTTTACACAGGTAAAATAAACATGTAACTTACTGCAAGGAATAAGAACAAACTGGGAGTTGAACATAGAGATAAAAACCTATGCATGAACACCTTAACCGTTGAAAATTTTACCCTGCGCTCCTTTAAATTAAGAGACCAGAAACATAACCCGAGCCCCACCCATCCTATACCTCACATAATCTACTCTCTACATGTGCATGAGCATAAAAATGATGCTCATACACATGTAATTTTCCTGTCCACCCATGATGACCTAAAAACTCATTGTGACAACTATAGGGTGATCATAAGCATGGGAATGGAAAAAAGTAGACCTCATTCCCATGCTAAGCCCCAAATGACCTACTTTAATTAAGCTCCAATAAGTACCTGCAGTATGACAACAGTTACATTTTTTTAAATTTATTTGTATACAATGTTTCTCTTATGGAAATTTTATTTGTTACAGCAACATCGTACACAGTATATTGCACCATTGTCCATGAACAAATATGCTAACTTAACAAAGCACCGCATTGTTGCTCCAAATGTCTCTCATGTGTTACCATCTGTGGGAGGTTGTGATGGACTAGAAACTTTTGCTGATTCTAATGCAGCAAAAAAGAGTAGGTTACAACAAGGTAAAGAAGCTAATGAGCGAAATGAACAATTCATTGATAGAAGTGCAACAAACAAGAAGCAATCATGAGCAAAGTCACCATGGGTGAACTTGTATTAAATAAAAAAGGGTCACAAAGGCATTCAGGTCAGAATGCAGCTAAGCTTAATTCTGCAACAACATGCATCTCTAGTGTGGATCAAGAAAACAACTTTTCCTCGTGGACGAAGAGGATGAGGTTGACGTAATAGCTCAAGGTACGTATTTGATATGTCAACCAAAAACTTCAAATAAAACATTACATAGCAAGATGTTAGGGAATTTGTAAAGCTTTTCTCTTTCAAAATCAATCTTATATGCATCTAGATGTGAATGAAAGAGAGAGGGAGGAGGTAACCAATGAAGATGATGAGAACGAAGACATAGAGGACGGCTTTCAATCTCATGGTACATGTGTTATTTTTAAATTAATTTTATTTAGTGTGATGCATTAAAATTAAAATACATGGTTTAAGCGTGATAACAACCACTGTATTTCATTTACTACTACATATGAGTTGACCCCATTGTTGAGTGAATTTGAATAAGGGGTTGTTTGTACAGGTTGCTTACGAATATAAAATTTCATATATCAATTATTGAGTTCTCAACCTTTATAAACTTCATTTCATAACTATTTAGTAGGATATGGAACTTAAGTTAGAATCTATGTTTGTGTGGTTTGGGAGGTGCTTGATCCTAGATTTTGGATCTTTTTCTTTTTTGGGTCTCATTAATATAGAATCAAAAATTCCTAATCTATACTCTCATTTATATTATAGTTTGTTAAGTTTTCACTTAAAGTGTTGTTATGCCGTCTAATTATATTTTACATTAGTTTATTAAATATCTATTTATTCTTCTTCAGGATTGTTTGAATGTTATTGTAGAGATTTAGTCGTCTTAGTATCTTAATATATATAACGCGTGTAACCTAAAGTATTCTCTATCATTTTCATTTGTGCCAGGTGACATTCTTTTGTAGTACTTCAAGCCGCAAGTGGAGATTAGCAAAGATGAAAATCAAGATTTCTAGGATCGCTTTTTAATAACTTTTTTCTTTGTCATCTCGATATTTTATGTTCATAATCATACATTCGGCCAAATTTATCAAGACATAATACGATGTAATCTACGTTGAACATAAAATATTAATGTATTTGATTTCTTTTTTTTAAAATGTGTATGATATAATTATCATATTTATAGCGTTTGCATTAATTTGTATCAAACAAAAAAAACAACTACAAGTGTTGCACTTCACATGATAAAGTGCTGCATGCCTCATCTCAGTAAACGAAAAAGTGTTGCACTTTGAATAAAAAAAGTGTTGTAGTTGTGTGAAAAATGTTGTATTTGATTTTGAAAAGTGTTGCACTTAAGTATAGAAAGTGTCGCCTTTTATGTAAAAAGTGTTCCACTTGGATATAAAATGTGTTGCATTTTAATGTAATAAGTGTTGCAGTTGATTGTATAAGTGTTGCAATAAATACTTAAAAGTGTTGTATTTGAGTGTAAACAATGTTGCACTTTAGTGTATCACATTTGCTAAACATAGGCAACACATTTGAAAAATGTTGCATATTCCAATTAAAAGTGTCACTTATACCTAAGGCGACGTTACATAACGTAGCACTTGGTAAAGTGTCACATTAAGCATAACGCAACATTTTAAACACATAATACAACACTTTAGCGGTGTTGCTTTAACTTCATTTTGTAGTAGTGATATGTGCATATCTACAACCACATGTTGTTAGCTATTGTTGACCCCAAATTTTCATAATAAGAAATAGATTAGAGGCTGTGTTTCCTATAGATAATTAATTGGTTATATACTCCGTGCATGCATGGAACTTTGACATAAATCATACATAATGTGTTTTTACATATGTCACAATATATCTAAACTTCAATTATTTATGCATAAAAACTATATATTATCTAATTTAATAATACAATTCGTTAAGAATCTAAATTTTTATCTTGGCATGCTAAAGTATGTCTGGTGCATACACGGTGGTTTTGTCAAATCAAATTTATCTATAACATCATGCAAAATCTTTTATACTTATATTGTTATAATAGTCGTGCACGTGCGTTTTTTTCACAAAATTTTCATTATGTATTAATATTGATTAATATTTTGTATTTATTTTTATTGAAAGAATAATTTAACTTTTGTTTAATTAGCATGGTGTTGCAGTTGATGTTGTTTGATTTAAATATTGATATCATGTTCTAGAAATTATGTATGTTTACTAGCTTGTAATGACCCTTGAAATATATTTTTTTCTAATATCCTTATTTAAACTTTGAAGATGAATTAGACGATCTTTGTCATATTTACGGTCTTTGTTACACACATATAGAAGAGACACACAGATGCAAGTGAACATACACATAGTATGATCATCATCATATATTTATTGATATATTCTCAAGTAAACATAGAACACGCTAAACACGCATATAAACATAAACGTTAAGATAAATAGATTATAAATCTACCCACAAAATGAATATGGATTTATAAATTTGATTTATTTTGTTATTTATTCATATTATATTACTTATGCATTATTATATAATAAAATCGGTTCGGTCGGTTTTTTCGGTTTGAATCCGGTTTTTTTTTGTTTTGTTTGCTCACCCCTAGTTATCTGTTAGGATGTGCCTTCATTTTGATATTTGTATACTAGTTAATAATAATTTTAGCCGTATTAAATTTTTAAACTTGTGTACACGTTGGTTAAACTTATAAAGAGAAATAACATAAGTCGTTGTGGAACGTGGATTAAAAAAATAAAAAATAAAAAAATCCGGACATCCTTATTTAATCTTATAAAGAAGAATAATTTGAGTCATGTGTATATGTATAGTCTCATGTATTCATTTACATATCACAGTAACACGTGTTTTTATTTTGAAACTTAAAAATAATATTTACAATTAACAACATATATGGTTTTTTTTTAAAATATTTTATAAAGTTTTTAAAAACATAAAAAGTGATAAGTTTATTTAAGCCTATGTAATTTTGTTAAAACTTAACAATTAAAGTGTACAATCTCGTATATTCATTTACATATCACCGTATAATGTGTTTTTCTACATATTTTTTTTTATGTAATTTATATTGGTTTGACCAAATTGAAGTGAATTTCAACTTTTATTTGCCGGTCAAAATGCTTGATTTTGAAATTGAACTCTCTCGTTAGTTATTATAAAAAATCTATTTTCCAATTTGTACTTCTCTTATTATACTAGTTTTAGAACCCATGCATGCACTAGATTTTGGTAGACATTATAACGGGTATTAATATTTTTATAAGTTTGTTTTGAGGTTAAATGTTGTAACAAATGAAAAATCTATGGTTTTGTAATGTTTAAGATTTTTCTATAAAATTATATTAAATCCTTAAAACTTATATAGTTATAATACCTATGCACGCGCTGGTTTTTACAAAACTTTTTGATTATGAATTAACATTGATTAATATTTGGTATAGATTTTTGTTGCACGAAAGATTTAAATTCGTTTAACTAGCATTGTGTTTAGTTTGACCTTGATTAAATTAACAATTGATATCATGTTCTAGGCATTTTTCGTGTTTAATGGTATATAAATGAGCTTTGAAAGGATATGTGTCATTGCTATATGTACGATTTTACTATATAATATTCATTGAAGTGGTTTGCAGAGCAGTCACTTTTCCAAAGCCGCCACCTTGGAGGTGGGCTTGAGGAAGTGAGGCAGCTTGGGTGCACTGTGGAGCCGTAACTTAAGGCAACACTATTCATGTGACAATCGACAACATTTGGGAGTGCTCTAAATACTGAGTTACGTTTGATATGGTACTTGATATATGAGGATCATTTTAGGAATTTATTTTGGAATATGATGACATCAAAGAAGTACATTATATTATCGTCATTTGTCCTATATAATTGACTTATTTTATTATATTATATTTGAGAATCGATATTTAATCGTTTACTTGAGAAATTCTCTGGTAAAAACCAAGCAATTGGTAAAACTTGACAATTTTAGACAAAATATGGAGCAAATGATCAAGATGGAAAAGGCTACTAGAAGATACGCCGCATCATTCTAGACAGATGCGCCTTACTATAATACTTATATGAATTCGAAGACGATTGCCTGACTTCGAAGAATGCGCCGCATCTTATTATATCATGCGCCACATATGAAACTTTGGTCAACGAAGAATATCCAACTTGTTCCACTCCAGATACGCCGCATCACATTATCAACATACGTCGTATCTATATCAAGACTTCACCAAATACGATTCAAGATACTGAAGGACATGCGCCGCATAAAGATTCAAGTTACGCCACATCTAAAGATGGTGTACGAATATTCCAGAATATATTAATCTTGGACCCCACGCGAAGTTAAGTAGATGTGCCGCATCTACCTACTCAATGCGCCGCATCGAACCTTCAGACAGAATCTATAAATACCCCAAGAAGTCAAACGAACAAATATGAATAAAAACTCTAAGGAGACGAATTCAGAGAACTTGGCAACACAAGACACACCACATAAGAAGATCTTAGAGTAGTAAGAAGGTCCTGCACGTATTTAATTTATTAAGTAGTTTTGTTTTATCTATAATAGTAAGCTTTAATTCATCAGGATTGATAGGCTTGTGGCCACCATAGTGCTCCCCTTAAAATTGCTTTCCCATCAATTAAAGTTTATATGTTGATGTTTTTGGTGACTTGTATATGTACATTGATAACCTCTGTGTCTAGCTGAGTTTTGCTTGGGCTGCCATACCTCCTCCTCGCCTACTTATATAGCATCTAGAAAGTGGGATAGGCATAAGTGATCATTAACAGTTTGCTCGTCTATATTTATGATCCAATGAGACATATAAGATTATGATACACAACATATAAAACTAGCAATAAAACAAGTGACAAGCTACTTAACAATCAGGATAGGCCTTCTATCTGTGTCTATTATCTATTTGTGTATGCGTTTACTATTTGCTGATTCGTTTTCATTAGTTTAATTTACTGTTTAACTGCCAAATCGTGCTAGTCTCTCAGACTAAACCCCCTTGCATTAGATTAGATTGTAAAACTAACTTGGAATATTAAAATACTGATAGACTAACAAGGAATTACGTTCCACACTTAGTGATCGACACTCTGCTTACCACTATATGCATATTGATCGGATACACTGTCCGTTAGTGTGTGTGTGTTATAGGATAAGTCGGCTAAATATAAATGTAAAACTTGAAATAGGCAAATCACCCTATACTACACCGTGACATGCTGCACACATCAGAATATATGTAATTTTATTTGGAACATTGTTATGTGATATGAGAAGTTTCCTCGTAGGATATGAGATTGAGCACAACGCGAATTGGCACGAGTCTAAACCTAATAATATGTTAAATAATTGATTAATAACGTTTTGAGGAAAGATAGGCATATAAATAGTCATTTTTTATGGAAAAATGATTTAAGAATTATTGGCGCAAGTTAAAAAGTCTCACGGAAAGTCTAACTAGCTTCAATAGGCCCGAGAGTAATTTTATGAGAAGATTAGCCAAGTTACATGAATCTTCCCTACACTTAGAGTTTAGCTGCGCCCCTTTCCTTTCAAACTTTACACAAATGACCCTTTGGTTTAATAAAAGCCCTACACCCTCATTTTAACCCTAAACCTAAAAAATTCCATCTCTCTTTTGCAGCGGCCGCACGCCCAAGCACCACACTACCACCTCCGTCACTCACCACCACCCCTACCACTAAAACACCACTACACCCATCTTATAATCGACCTTGTGAGATCATTTTGAGGTGCACGTACCCCTACACACCAATGCCACATGCCGCCACCTTTATCCGTGTAACAGCCTTAGTCTCGTATAGCAGCGAAAGCTAAACAAGGGTATTACTTCATAACACAAAGTATAGAACACGAGGCGGCCCAGAAGATTTTATACGGGATGACTTCAGATAGTCTCTTGGGCGATACGAAACTCTAAAAGCGGTGACCTACCGGCATCAGGACTTATAACCCGACGCCGTCAGGGTTGTAAATCTATATATAGTTTTGTTTTTTTCATTCATTGTGGTGGTGGAACTTTGTGTACAAACCATAGTCTGACTTTTGCAGTAAATTTAGGGTTTCAAACCCTCTTTTCTTCCATGTTCAATTAAAGATAAGTTCTTCCTTTAATCATTCAATATGTCTATGTGTTGTTTGATTAATTGTTTATCTTTTCTTTACATTAACATGTTAGCTTAGATTTCCTAGTGTTTTCTTAGATCTAATGAAACCGAGTTATTAATTATTGATTGTTGATTTGTTATTGATTGTTTGGTTTATTTACTAGCGTTAGGCTTAAAAAAACTGGCTAACCTCCTATACGGTCACAAGCTTGAACATTTTAAGAAACGTAATCAGATGTGTACTACGGTTTTATTGGTTGTATTTAATGCATGAGTAACTATTAATGAGGCTATGATAGGATACTAAATGTGTCGTCATAAGAAGAGATAGAAGCTCATAAGGACGTACACGCCCCCACTAATGGTATTAAGGAATACAATCCTTCATACAAACAATTGTGACAAATCAATAAATCAATAGGAGATAACTAGGGAGTAGTGAAATCTAAGTAAACACATTTTTCTCTTATAAGTAATCGATCCACCCCATTTATTTTTTTGTTATTTTATTTTATTTTGTTCATTATTAGTTTTTGGGTTAGTTGACTAGCAACTAATTCCGCCCACTCTTTCAATACCCGAGATTTTATTTGCTTTTATAAAAATATAAAAAAAAAATTATCCCTCACCTTTTGACCTATTTGACACAGTTTTCAATCCTAACGACACTATTCCGCTAGAGAATGATCAATCCCCTGGTACTTGCCGGTTAGGTACACTGCCCGGAGGATTGCAAGCTTCTCAAGATCCCTTGAGAAGTAAAACTTTTGAGAGTCCGCAATCTCGCATCAATGTTTTTGGTGCCACTGCCTGGGGAATAGTTATTACTTAGGTTGATTTTTATTTTAATTAGGTCTACTCGTTAGATTCCTATCTAGTGAGATTTTTATTTTCTTTTTATTAGGTTTTCTTTAGTCTATCTTTTTCTTCGTGTTTTTGTTCGTAATCCATATCACCCGCCATCATGGAAGGTAATAATATCCTTGAACCCGTCATTCAACCAAACCACCAAAACCCACCCGAACCACCTAGAGCCCGAACTTTAGTAGAATACTCCCGACCTAGCCACCAAGGCTATCAAAACACCATTGAGCTCAACCAAGGAGCCAATGTGTCTCCCTTGCGAGCCAACACCATCCAGTTGGTGCAAAGCGGATGTACATTTCATGGACTTCGTTCCAAAGATCCAAACAAACATCTCAAGGATTTCCTTAAAATCGTTGATTCTATTGACCTTGATGTTGCCACTCGAGAGACGACCCAATTGTGTCTCTTCCAATTATCTCTATGTGACCAAGCTAGTCAATGGCTTGAGCGTTTACCCACAGTACCCATCACCTCTTGGGATGATCTCACCTCTCGTTTCCTTGCTTAGTTTTTCCCACAGGGGAGAACTACCAAGTTAAAGAATGACATCTTGATGTTCCAACGAAATCATGGTGAAACACTTTACGAAGCATGGACTCGTTTCAAGGACTTACTCCAAAAAGTCCCTCATCATGGCATCGATCTTTGGCTTTAAGTCTAAATCTTTTGTGATCATGTCAATCAATCCACAAGGCAAACCATTGACCAAGCGGCTGGTGGTAAACTACGTGACAAGAATGCAGAAGAATCATGGGGAATCATATAAGATATTTCTCTCTATGACAACGAATGTTGGAATGATCCCCGTGAATTGAATAAAACGGTCAAAGCAATATCTTTTCCTTCAAATAATTCAAGCATTCCCGACCGTAGGATCATGGAACTTGAGGACCAAGTCAAGTTTCTCATGAAATCCTACGAGGCTCCTAAAACTTCAATCAAGTGAAAAAAATCACTTCTTTATGTAAATATTGTAGTCGTCCCCACGACACTCGTGATTGCATGAAACTCCCGAACAAGCTTTTGCGGACTACGCATCTTCGCGCACAGATGGAGCGGGAGACAAGTGGTTGACTTTCAAACCCGAGCCAAACACTTATGGTGATTCACACAAACCCTCTTGGAAAAATCACCCAAACTTTAAGTGGAAACAAAGCCAAAACCCTTCTCAAAAAAATTTTTCCAATCCACCTAATCATTTCCAACCAAATGGCCCAACCCCAAACCGTACATTCAACAACAATCCTTCCAACAATTACGGCAATACCAATAATTTTGAAGGATTGATGTCCAATTTTATAGCATCTCAAGAAGCGCGTTTGACAAAGTTTGAAACCGATTTCAAACAAAAGCAAAGCGGGATGACAAGTAAAATTGACACTTTGTTGAAAATTCCAAATGACCGAGACTTGGGAGCTATTCTGAGCGACACAGTCAAGAACCCAAAACTAAATGTTAACTCCATTTCATAAATTCCGTCTCCTAGTTCTTGCCCACAATATTACTCAGTCAATGCTAAGAGCACATGTTTTAAGCAAACTCAAGTTCGAAAAAAGGACCAACAAGATGAAACACCCAATTAAAAGTCAATCAACAAAATAATTGAAACACCTCTTACTCCAGACAAAGAATTCAAGGAACTTCACCTTGAACGTCCAGTCATTGATGTCTTAGCTCGTGGTCCTTACTACCATGCCCTTTTGGAAAATATGAGAAAAAGCTTAAGTTAGGTAAAAATGGGACCACTTTCATTTAAAATAAATTACCTAAAAAGTTAGATGATCCGGGCATATTTGTTTTACCCTGCAAGATCGGGAATTTTGAAGCTTTTGACACATTAGTTGATCTTGGATCAAGCCTCAACTTGCTTTCATTATCCCTCTACAACACTCTCAAGCTAGGTAAATTATATGAAACCGAGGAAATTATTGGCCTTGCTGATGGAAGTGTCGCATATCCGGTTGGGGTAGTAAAGGATGTATTAGTGCAGATAGGAAAATTAACTATTTTAGCTGATTTTCACGTCCTTGATATGGTTTGTGACACTACATGCCCTTTGTTGATAGGAAGAGGATTTTTAGCTACCGCAAGTGTGATGATTGATTGTAAGGAATCTAAAATTGCGGTAGGAGAAGGTGAAACCTGGTATGTCTATGATGTTAAGAAACACGCCTATGATAACAATGAGGAACCCACACCACATTGGGTAGATATAAATAGGAGACCCTCTAGGTACGGACCTTGGATCAATATAGACTTGATAGGACCCCCAACGCCTATTCTACCTAGAAGAGGAATTTTTTAACCAAACACATTTGGTAGAACAACTCTTGGCTAGGGACACAGAATTTGGACCCATTTGAAGATCCTCTAGTTTTTAGAAAGATGATTGAATTCCTAGGAGTTTTGCCAATTAACTTAGGAATGAATAAGTGGAAGAGCGAGAGTGATAAATGTAAGTGGAATTGGAACAAGCCACCTAAGGAAGGAGATGGATCATGGCACATAAAAATGACATTATATGATCTGGATGGAGAGAAGTTTGAAAAGTCATACCAAATAAAGCGTACCGATAGGAAGCTAAAACTTAAGTTTGATCCTAAAGATGTCCTCGATGAGGAGCTCACTCACATAGGATACGGCCATGACTTTGAGTCTAGCTACAAGACATGTAAATAAAGATAAGCGCTTCTTGGGAGGCAACCCAAGCATTATTTTATTTTATTTGTTTGTTTGCTTATTTGTTTCCATACGTATTTTTCATTCGTATTGTTTATTGTTTATGTCTCAAATGAATTTGTAAAAATGCTTTGTTTTGTTTTTAACCTCGTCTTAATTACATATAAAGGTATTTTGCAAAAGATAAGTGTAAGGGGAGCTCATATTTGTTTTAAAGAACGGATTGAACATGAACAATAACAATAAGATATGAACATACATATTAGTATTTGTTTGAGTCAAATCTTGTATCGAGTCACAATGAATGTTTTGCAGGGATTCCAGGTCTTAAAACATAGATTTTTCTAGAAATTTTCCGGAAACAAAATATAAAAATTCTGTCAGGTCCATTTTGACAGCGTCAGGGTTAAAACCTGACGACGACAGCTTTTTATTTTCTGATAATTTTTCCAAATTTTTTTTTCTACCGAAATTATAAAGTTTCGTAAAATCTCAAAATTTTAAACTCCATGAATGTGCAAACATTTATTTTTCAAGCATTATATCTTTATTTGCTTTCTAGGATTTACTTTTATTTAGAGTTTACCGCCGATTTTACGCGAGGTTTCGTGTTTGTTTTCTTTGTTGTTTAACAGGTTATATTGGACAAGAAGATGATTATATTCTAGGAGTGAAGCTTTACATGCACATTTTCTTGGACGAAGTTTTAACCATGTTACCATATTTTCCATACCGATCGAATCAGGGGAGTATTAGTTTCTTTCATTTTCATTTAACTTTACTTTTACATCTTTTAATTGAACATTGGGGACAATGTTCAACTTAAGTGTAAGGGGGTAAATTGGGATACCTTAGGAACTACAACTTCGCTCGATTTTTGTTTTGTTTATTAGTAGATGTGTAATAAAACTGAAAGAAATACTTGTTAGGGTAATTTTAGCACCAAATTTAAAATTTTTTGCAACACATAGGAGTGAAACTTTAGTCATAATAAGCGTCTCATGGATAGGAGTTATATGACTAGCACAAAAACCGTACCACTCAAAAATTTCCTCCCAAATATGTGAGGTTCGCCTTTAGATTATTTGGAAAAAAGCATTTATCTTTAGTGCTTGTGAGTATACCGGTAGTATTTAGATTCCCGAACTTGCGTTAGCAATGCATTCCGAGACCGCTAGTGAGACTACATTCGTGTAGTTAGGATTTACTATATAATAAGAGTTAGGATAACCCTTGTTTTAAACATGTATTATAATTACATTGACTTCATTGGTCAATTAATTCTCCCACACCTTTGCGATGTACTCATTTTTAGTACACGATACCCCTAGTACACCGCTTAGAGCCTATCTTTTTCGTTTCTAACTTTAAGCATCTTACTTAAAGGAAGAATTTGTTTACAATGCACCCCCAAATGTACACCTAAATCGCCTTAGCCTACCTTGTATGCACTCATTTTTAGTTCATTATTGTTATTTGTTTAAACCCTTAGTTAGTTGTCTAATTGATTACATGGTTGCTAAGTCGAGTCATATCTTGTACATATTGTTTTGGGACGATTGGGACTCATGGGTAAAGTACTAGTGTAATGGAGTAATGGGGAAGAACAACATTTATTACCCCCATATATGCGTTAATGTTTTAAAGTACACCAAGTGTTTCGATTCTCTTGATTCGAGTCTTTATTTTTAATTATGTAAAAGTTCAAGTGTAAGGGGAGGTGTAACACCCCCAAAATTTGGTACAGCGGAAGACTCAACAAGCTTTCGAGGTGCTACGGGGATTGGTATCCAACACAAGTCATAAAAGAACGAGATAAAGTAAACATAAGAAAAACACAACCAAAACGGGGTTTTAAAGTTTACATTTATCCCAACATCATTCAGAGTCAGCCCCAAAAGAAATAAACGTAGGTCCACAATTAAATATTAGAGTTTTAGAAAAATATATCCATAAACCAAGTGCCTTAGCCGAGCCTTCCAATCCATGCATAGATATTCCCCTCCAACATAGATATTCGGGTAACCCCCGCAATATCATAAATACTCGGATAACCTACGAAGTATTAATAACCTATAGGTGCACACTATAGTATCTAAATAAGCCAACCTTGAATAGTACACACGAAATTATGTGACTAAAGTTGACAATTCACCAATATCAAAATAAGCCAACCTTGAATAGTACACACAAAACTATGTGACTAAAGTTGACAATTCACCAATATCAAAATAAGCCAACCTTGAATAGTACACACGAAACTATGTGACTAAAGTTGACAATTCACCAATATCAAAATAAGCCAACCTTGAATAGTACACACGAAAATATGTGACTAAAGTTGACAATACATCTTAGTCCATACGCATAGCAAGTTTTAGAAAGAATATAAAAGCGATAATAGTCCACATAAAATAATTTGCACGTTTCTCACCCCAAGTATTGAAAACATAGTTCAAGAATAAAAAGTGGGGCTATGATGCACCTCAAGTCCAGAAATCAGCAATAAGAAATCGGTAGAAGTAAGACGTATAGTAACTCGAAAGATAGAAACTACGGACTCGGCACGACCTAACAATGTCAACTCGTTCAGAAATCATTCCCTCAAAATCGAATATTCCCAAACCCGAACGTATTCCATTTTTATTTTCCGAAAATCCATTCCTCGTATTAGTTTGGAGTTTGGCATTTGGTATCCATACGGGTGGTGGGTCGACACAACTCAAACCAAGAAGCCACAACAAAAGAATAATAAACCATCTATAGGTCTAATATTAGCCCAATATATTATTTAAATAAATCATCAAAGTTTATCAAATCCGTCGATTTGGTAATCCCCCATATTTATTTACGTAATATACCGTTCCAAGATTATACCCAACCTAAAGCACATAGCACAAAGAATACTATATGGTACACATCGTAGTCCAATAAATTCCCTATATATATCGTCAAATTGGCCAAATTCCACGAGATATATAGTAATTTATTATCCTAATACATGTACCACAACCTATGGGCGTCGTGGGATACGATGCCCATTAATATACTCATTTTATATAGCCAAATAACTCGATTTAACCTGTCGATTAAATAAGTTACTTAGTTATAGAAAATTATTATATTAATCGTCATATATCCGTGACAACACAAAAGTTACCAATAATAAACCATTTGGACTCAAGTGACCACGACCCCATATAACTCGATAGTTTTCCTCGTTATTTAAAAGATATTATTTTATTTAATATTTATTCAACGTCAAGAATTCCTCGTCATTTATAATATTTAATCATAATATTGTAACAATTCGCAATTTCAGGTTAATTACTATTCCCATAAAATTTCACTATTCACTTTTACTATTCATTTTTCCCGAAATTTTCCCGAAACTTGATTTTTGTTTCTTGGCCTCGAGTGATAAATCATTTCCATGACAAATTAAAAGTTTGACACTCATAAGCTCATTTTCGTGAAAGTTAATAAGGAATTACACGTTTTAGGGTAAAACGTCATTCAAAAATTCTACGCACAATGAAACACGACCGCGTTAAGTGACCCCGCATCAGAAAAATGTTTGACACACTCATGATTTATTTGAGAATTAATCATGACTGTGAAAAACATGACCAAAATAAGCCTCGGCCGTGAAAAATTTGTTTTTAAGCGTTTTTACTTAGCCGTAACCTTAGCCTATACCTGCACCGCATTTCTAAGACAATTTGAGTTTTCAACTTATTAGAAAAAATCAACATATTTTTCCCTCCTCCTTTGACCAAAAATCAATCCTTGATTTTATAAGTCATTCCTTGATTTCTAGGCTTACGGTTTGATGTCTAAAAGACATTTAATACCAACCGACACTAGACTGAGCCCAGTCTAGACATTATAAGTCATTTTGAATCATTTTATCACATTAGAAAAGTAACATTTTACTTTTCTCAATTTTACGCAATATTCGTAAATTTTACGTATTACGCGTTTTAGACCCGTGTTTCCAGTTTAAGTAGGGATTTAGCACTCCAATGGAACCTACCACTCATTTTATATTTTTTTATGGAGTATTTTGACAAGTTTAATCATTCTTCCAAGTTTCGTATTTTTACAATACCCGGTTTTACGTTTTGTGACGTAACAACTTACGGTTTGCATTTCACGGAGTCAAAACTTACTACATAAGCTAGGATATTATCTTCCAAAGTCCAACCCTTCCTCCCCAAGCATGAAAACCGCCATTGGGGGGGGGGAGTCATCCCATATGTGGTTTAATCTTGTGCTTAAGGCCTTAAGATGGTTACAAGTGTAAAACTTGCTCACCAAGTGTTCACAAGTCAATGCTTTCTAACCTCCTTAAACTCACATAAATACCCTCCCCTCCTCCTTATGCCGTCCACCATAACCACACCAACATCATCTCACACTTAGCTAATCCACTTCTAGTTTTATGCAAGATTCAAGAGCAAGTTCAAAGATAGAAACCCTAGTTTGGTTTTAGGTTATCAAAACACTTCCAAACTACATAAACTTTGGTGATTTGTCTTGAGTTTGAATCCACTCAAGTCACCTCAACTTTCATTATCTATCTTTCAAGAATACAAGAGTAGAAAGATTGCCTGAAGTGAAGTAGGGTGAAGAGAAGTAGTCAATCAAAGTCCATTTCCTTACATGATAACTTCCTTTCTTGTAGAAAGCCAAAAGTTGTAAGTAAACCCTAACATACTTCTTGTTAAATATCATGTTCATGTTATTTACCTATTATTCTTGCTATATTATGTCTTATATGCAAGTCCATGATGTATAAAAATGAGTAAAACAAGTTGTTGTAATTGATTGTTAATATAAGTTATTAAAACAAGTAAACTAGTGACTTTCTTGGTAAGACCTGATCAAAATGGTAAAATTATGATATTGGATCATTACATATTAAAGTAGAGGACTTAACTAGGAAACCATAGCAATTTGAACCACCTAAAACGAGTATACGAGTCAAAAGTTATGATGATTTGAAGTTACCAAAACTTCGCGGCAAAACTGCCAAAATAGTTTCTGTGACAGAACCTAAAACACGCAAAAAGAGGCCTTTCTGGTCCGTTTCATGAAAAAGTTAAAGCACAAAAGTTGTCCGGAATCACGTGTTCTTCAAAAACTCAGGAGCACGTCTCCAGAAAATCAATAACGAATGAGATATTTCTCAGTTTCTTAACAGCTATTTACATATTTATAAGTCACTATATTATGGTTATACTTTAAAAGGAACAAGAGGTCTTATGACCTAGAATCAAGACCACAACCATGGCTAGAGCCAAGGTTGAGTCTCATGACCATTGAACAAGGACCAAAGGTCATGGCAAGGCAATGACTAAATGACCATGTAAGCTTACTTAGGCGTAAACATGAACCAATGTATTGGCGATAACTTGAACAAGCAATTTGGATCTACTTCACTTAAAAGAACCATGAGATATTACAAAGAAAAATGGTCATACAAGTTATAAGAAACTTCCCCTAATAACAATCTTCATGTAATAAAACTTTCCTAAGTAATTTTCGGATCAAAACTTATATATATATACTTTATCAACTACTACAATAGTAGGGAGCCTCATGTGAGGAGTTCATTATGCAAGCCGTCGAGATGAGTTGTGGATTTACGAATTAAAGTGTCCTAGCTCCTCGAACGTTTACTACATGACTTCTGAATTATGTCGGCCTGAACGGTAGTAAATGATATATAAACTATACATGTTTCATGAATCATTTCTTTTCAAAGACTTACACTATACATCATACCACATCATGGACTAAATGCAAGACATATATTGACATGTTTATGTTTCCTTAGACATTATTCCAAACCTAAGTTACAAAAATTATTCTAGGTTGCTCGTAGAAGTTCTTACGGCATATCCATCATTCTCATTATACATCATCCAACTCAAGGTGAGTTCATAGCCCCACTTTCTATTGTTTAACTATTTTACAAACCCTTGGGGGGAATACATGCTATTATTTTTCTACTCGAACACAATGATTTCTACTATATGCTATTCGACTATATTTTATTATCACTAAGTAACATCCTTGCCAAACCAAGATCCCTTATTATGAACCATTTAATCACTTGCGAGGGTTACTTGCGAGTGAGCGCGAATATTGTGAATAGGCCTATTGGGATTGACGAATCCCATTTGTTTTGACTAAGTTCAAACAAATGCATTAATATTTGAGACATTAGGTATAACGGCAAAGTACCTACCGGGATAAATCTGCCGATCGATATTGGTACACGTTAACGTTTTGGTGTCATAAGCTTAGTGAATTAATAACCTTTCCGGGCATATAACAACGTAGCCCATCTTTGTTTTCTAACTATGAGTGTGAGTCTATAGCTCACACTACGATTATTGTGTTCAACGATTTAACTACCAACACATTGTGTTCAAAGTTCAAACATTAAACAAACTCTATGAATATCACTCAACCTTTGTGTTGACCTCTCAAGCATGTATTTCAGGTTCATGACGATCAAGGATGGCACGGAAGGGCACGGATACTCAAGAGGGCTATAAATTTTATTATCATTCAAAAACTCATTTAATGTAAATTGTAAACATGAAACCATTTGGGACCTCGTTTTGTAATCTCTGATATTTATACAATTTAAATGATAAATCTTTTAAAACGACTCAATTGGAGTTCGTTTTCTATTATTGTGACTATTATGCCGTCGAGTAACACCCAGTTTGAATTCCGCTACAACCATGAATTGGGGGTGTTACAAATAACGCTTCCAATAATATTACTCTACTCTCATAGCATAATCACGTTATTGTTATAATATTACTCGTGATCTTGTTATTATTAATATACGCATTTATATATTTATATATACGTTATTCACGTCTATATATTTATATAAACGTTTATATTACCAATAATATTATTACGAGTTTTATTATTTGCGTATGATTATAAATATTTATCGAGTCATACGAAATGGTCACATGTCCAAGTCATCACTCTCGGCTCATTGTCCAAGTCCAAAAATAACATAATCAAGTCATAAATAAGTAATCCAACTCCATCCAAATCAATCCCAATACACGTGCTACAACAATAGGGTCCGACTACGGCACCCGACTAACCTATCTCCGTCAATCTAAGTGACCGTCTCACAATCGGTCCCCACATTTACCATTCGTCAACAACTCCTCAAATCACAATTGTAACAACATTCCCATTGTCGAGACCACAAGGTCTCGACCCATCAAAACATTCAGCCAAAATAAAATTAAGCCGCAAGAACAAGTAATAACAATAACCATATCACCACATTAGTGAGCACCCAAAGCTGGGAACAAAACATTAACCATTGCCGGGCCCAAATGGGTCACGGCTAACCACGGCTCCGAAAGAAACATGAGGCACGAGCCCATAGGGGGTCTCGGCCTGATTTCCAACGAACCAAAACCAAGCCAAACGGCTCATAGGGTCGCGACATAACCCAAAAACAACCAAACTACAAGCAAATAATCAATCCAAGCAAGACCCCAACAAGGATGTATACAAATCCGAGTCACAACCACACAAAAATGGATACCCATTTTATTTTCTTATTAAAATCTTTAAAAGAAATCATGTATCTTCAAATGCCATTACCAAAATAATCCGAGTTTGACTCGGCTTAAGTCAAACCCATGCGTAAAAACGCATTTCCTCACCTTCTTGAACCTCGTAGCTTGCGGATCTAGTGAAAACAATAACACTTCAATCGGATTTATAATATTTCGTGGTGTTAAGATGGGTTTTAGGGCGCGTGGTGTATACCAAATGATAGATCGGAAGATGGTGGTAATATTTCATGGGTGGGAGTGGCGGTGTGATGGCGGTGATCGGATAAAAGGGGCGGCAGTTATGGGGTTACAAGAGAGAGATAGAAGATGGTGTTGGTGTAGGTTTGTGTTGTGTGTGAGTGACAGTAACCACAACGACGATTTGTAGTTTTACTCTATCTTTTTTTTTTATTTGTTTTCTTCTTTTTACTTAAGCAATAATAATAATTATGATAATAACAATAATAGTAATAAGAGTATTAGTAGTGTTTAAGGGTAAGGTGTAGAATACACGGACCAAAACCCAAAACTCATTTCAAAACGTTTAATATCTCGCGAAACGTTCGATAGATAAATGTATATTGTCGAATTTGTAAACTCGAGACATAAAATTTCTGTTAGGTTATCCTAGTGCCGGAGTCAACGTAGTGCCAATAAAAATCTCGAAATAAATTCTCATCACATCGATAATCCAAATTGATTCCATAAAAATATTAATTATAATCAACCACCATATAGGTTTTACAAGTTCGTTACGAACAAAATTTCAAATATAAATTTATAAACGAACTTTTACGTAATGCGGGTTTTCAAAATGGCTCCCTAATTTGCCAGTTGTCACATCCTCCCAGCCTCAGAAGAAACCCGTCCCGGGTTTCTCTCGGAACAATCCATCTACGAAGTGAAAAGCTTCGGATATCTCTTTAGGAACTCGTCCTCACGTTCCCACGTAAATTCCGGTCCATGTCGGGAATTCCAACGAACCTTGACGAGTGGAATGCGACTTCGCTTGAGTCGCTTAACCTCACGATCCAAAATCTCAATCGGAATATCTTTCATCGGTATAACTGGCGTCTCATCAGAAAGACACTTCTTCAAATTACTAACATGAAACACATCATGAACTTTACTCAATTCCTGTGGTAATTCCAACCTATAAGCCACGGGCCCAATTCTTTCCAAAATAAGAAATGGTCCAATGTAGCGGGGGTTGAGTTTCCCACGTTTCCTGAAACGTATCACACCTTTCCAAGGCGAGACTTTTAGCATCACTTTGTCTCCAACCTGGAACTCTAGGGGTTTACGTCTCTGATCGGCGTAACTTTTCTGTCTATCCCTAGCTGCTTGTAATCGATCACGAAGTTGAGTCACTTTCTCAGTAGTCTCCAAAATAAGTTCGGAGCCTGTGAGTTGGCTATCTCCAACTTCAGCCCAACCAATAGGCAAACGACATTTTCGGCCATATAAAGCTTCAAACGGTGCAGCATTAAGACTTGTGTGGTAGCTATTATTATAGGAGAATTCCGCAAGGGGTAGATATTTCTCCCAACCTTTGCCAAAGTCTATGATGCATGCACGAAGCATATCCTCCAAAGTCTGAATAGTCCTCTCTCTTTGTCCATCGGTTTGAGGATGATATGCAGTACTCATATCAAGTCTCGTCCCCAAAGCGGTTTGAAGTGATCGCCACAAAGCTGACGTAAAGCGGCTATCGCGATCAGAAATAATCGATATCGGGACTTCATGTCGAGAAATAATTTCCTTCACATACAACCTCGCAAGTTTGTCGACACTATCATCTTCACTAATCGCCAGGAAATGAGCAGACTTAGTCAACCGATCCACAATTACCCAGATAGTGTCACAACCGCTAGCTGTCTTTGGTAATTTGGTAATAAAGTCCATTGTAATCCGCTCCCATTTCCAAACCGGGGGTTCTGGTTGCGTCAATAATCCTGACGGTCTTTGATGTTCGGCTTTAACCTTAGAACATGTCAAGCACTTACTAACATACAATGCTATATCTGCCTTCATGTTTGGCCACCAATATAACTTCTTAAGATCCTGGCACATCTTGTCAGACCTAGGATGAATAGAGTACCTTGACTTATGCGACTCATGCATAATCAACTCTCGGATTCCTCCATACAATGGTACCCAAATCCGATCTCCAAAACATAGTACTCCATCAGAACGCTTAACAAATCCTTTCTCATTTTCAGCCATTCCAAATATGCTCTCAGTAGGTCGGTTTTCTGCTTTCAATGCTTCCGTTTGAGCTTCAAATATTTGGGTCGGTAACGGCGATACGATAGTCATTCCCAATGACCTAACTCGTAACGGAGGTATCCTCTCCTTCCGACTAAGAGCATCAGCAACAACGTTTGCTTTACCAGGATGGTAGCGAATTTCGCAATCATAATCGCTTAGCAACTCGATCCAACGTCGTTGTCTCATGTTGAGCTCTTTTTGATTCAAGATGTGTTGTAGACTTTTGTGATCAGTAAACACAACACACTTGGTTCCGTACAAGTAATGTCTCCATATTCTTAAGGCAAAAACCACAGCACCTAACTCCAAATCATGAGTGGTGTAGTTCTTCTCATGCTTCTTGAGCTGTCGGGAAGCATAAGCTATTACCTTCTCTAGTTGCATTAACACGGCTCCCAAACCTTTATGCGAAGCGTCACAATAGACGACAAAGTCCTCACTACCTTCAGGTAACGCCAAGATAGGAGCACTACACAACATCTCCTTAAGTGATTGAAATGCTTCCTCTTCCTTATCTCCCCATTCGTATTTAATGCTCTTTTGGGTAACTTTGGTCAACGGTTTTGCGATTTTCGAAAATCCCTCAATGAATCTTCGGTAGTAACCGGCTAAACCCAAAAATTGACGAACTTCTGTTGGGGTTGTCGGTGCAGCCCAATCTTTAATAGCCTCAATTTTTGCGGGATCAACATGAACTCCTTGACTATCAATCACATGACCTAAAAATTGTACCGTCGGAATCCAAAATTCACATGTGGAGAACTTGGCATACAGCTTCTCCCCCCCTGAGCACTTCTAAGATAAGCCTTAGATGCTCTTCATGCTCCTTTTCATTCTTCGAATAAATTAGAATGTCATCGATGAACACATTCACGAACTTATCTAAGTAAGGCTTACACACCCGATTCATGAGATCCATGAATACCGCCAGTGCGTTAGTCAACCCAAACGGCATCACCTGAAACTCGTAATGCCCGTAACGGGTTCTGAAAGCCGTTTTCAGAATATCTTCCTCGCGAACTCGAAGCTGATGATATCCCGATCTCAGATCGATCTTCGAATACATACTCGATCCTTGGAGCTGATCGAAGATGGTGTTGGTGTAGGTTTGTGTTGTGTGTGAGTGTAATATCCCGTAAATTTACCTCTTTATTTTAAATGATCAACGAGAGAAATCTATCGTCACGATTTAATTAACCATTTTTACGGGCTAAATTTTTACTTTTATCCAACCATATTAATCTAAACGTCCTAACGCGTTCGCATATTCTTTATGTCACCCTCTTACCATGTAAAAAGGTCAATGAATTGTCACTTTAGTTGTCAAAGTTCCTCATTATTTTTTTTATACAATTCGAGTACAAGTTAAATACATGTCGACATATGAAATGAATCCAAAAACATGCTCCTTATTTTTAGCTTACACAAAGACTTTTAAAGTCATAGAATGCAAATGAATTCCCCAAGAAAACACTCCCCATGATTCACGTAAATTCAACAGTTGAAAGGACCTCAAGCTTGAAAATGTTAGTCAATAAAATTTAATATCATCTGACAGAATAGTAACATATGTTGGAAGAAAATTTCAAAGTTTTCGGTATTATATAAACGTACCATAATTCTTTTACTACAAAACCAAACATGTAGTAAATTCTTAAGAAAACACTCCCCATGATTCACGTGAAGGGACATGAACCTTGAAAATGTTAGTCAATAAAATTTAATACCAACGCCCCATCTCTTGACTTTCCTCCTCCAATCAACCTTACAAATCAATCATGTCACAACTTGAGTACTACAAATAAACTCTACTTTCCATCTCATTCACAAATGCAAAAATTATAACACACCAACTCAAGGTGAATATCATAAATACCATGCAATTCATAACCCGGCTCCATCACAAACTGAGAACAAACACCAACACAATACTTCACCATTCTTTGTTTCCTGTGAACGAGAAGATTAGCCGAGCTCCCAACCAAACCCTCATGCGTACATGCAATCTCACCTACAAATTCACATTCCAAAATATATTTCTAAATCTCCTTTACTTGCTGCTGGGAATGTGAGCTTTGGCCATTTTTAATCCAGCTCAAGTCGCGGTTTAAGGAAACCAAGCTACGGTCATGTATCTTGGTTGGGTCGTAATTTGAGTAGCACAAGCCATTCGTCAAACACCAACTTCTACGTCGTGTTTTACCCCACCCGTTGTGGTGAAGTAAGTTCTTTTTTTTTTTTTTTTTTTTTTTTTGAATATCAAATATATTTCAGTTCCTAGAAACTTACTAAGTTGATCGATATACTCAACCTTGCACCATTTACCTTCGAAACTAAGTGGCATTCTAGACTTTGGACGTGGCTTTGCATGAGGTGGTGTGGTGAAATGAGATTAGCATTAGCGTATATTAAGTCTAAGTCTCGTATGTATTTTCTTAGTAATACTCGCGAAGTGCTTTAAACCTTCTAAACCCATTTTCACATATGAACTAAGACCTAAACAACTTAACATATCGTAAAAGCTTGTGTGGTAAAACTTAACCAAACGATTTAACGCTACACTAAATCAGTTAACAACTTAGACTTCATTTGGGATTTTGAATCATAAAAACTCAATTAGGTCGAGACTTGTTTGGCATATTTGGTCCCTTCCTTGTAAACTTTAAGTCGACTCTTGAACTTGATAGCTCTTATGTCTAAAAGAGATGGACTCAGTTCTGAAATTAATAGTGAAACACAAACGAGAAGCACCAAATATAGTTATACAATGCATACTCATATATAGAAGCTGTGAAGTTTTATAACGAAATTTAACAAAGTTAAATACAGTTTAAAAATAATTAACTTGTAAAACATAACACAATTAAGCCTTTGGCTCACTGGTTGTTGTCGTACAGCCATCACAAAAGTAACCCGAGTTCGAACCCAGCTTAAGTCAAGTTTTGTTATTTATTTTTTTTGCAACTTCCGCATATTGACAGTTACAGTCCTCAACTTTGAATCACTTTCCACAAACCTTAAAAATTATCTCAAAGGTTTTAAATGCTATTTTGTATTTGCAAATTTGACACCTCAAGTTTAATACTTGACCCTTGTCACCCAAAAACTTATTATGAGATTGAAACTTATATATATATATATATATTTTTTTTACCATTTTTCGTCTAAATAAATATGTTTAACACCCATCTTACTTGTCGACCACATCGACGTAAACTATAGGTAATACATTGTCCTAATATATATTATCTAACCACAAGTTTCAGAAATATATAATATATAACGTGAACTATAAAATACATGACTCGAAGTTATTTTCAATTAACTTGAATATATATCGGAAATGGTTATTCCTACCAAACTCATCGATTCATTTAACTAGAGATAATCTACATTTACTACAAACTCTTTGGTAAATTTACATGCATTGTCATTATTTAAAAGGGGAAATATAAACCTTAACGACACTTTATGCATAAAGACAAGTTATATAGTATATAACTTCGTTTTTTTTGAACTTATGCCTTTTACCACGCAAGCCACCTCTGCCACAAAACCACTTATGACATCCGACATTTTGTAGAGTCGCAATTCTCGATAAGTCACACTTATCTCAGACTTCTATGATTTATTCAGGTTATCTTGTGAAGTCACTCACTCCTAACATTACCTATTCTTCGTCTTCCATTCCACTCAGGTGAGTCATAGCCCCTACATTAGCGTTTTATAATCGTTTTATAAATGTTTTGGGGGAGATACATGCTCGTTTCTACTTACAATTATTACTTATTTATTTCAAACATGTTACTCGATTTATGATACACTCTATTTGTTTATTGAAACCTATTACATGCTACGAACCTGAACACAAGTATTACTCTGTATGCTATCCTGATTGATATTGCCTAAGTTACTAGCTTTGCCAAAAGTCCCTCATATCATGACCCATTAATCACTTGCGAGTGAACGCGAATATAGTGAATAGATCTATTGGCAGTTGACGCCCCATTTGAGTTGCTGGGTAAGTAACCAAATGCACTTTATTTGAGAAACTGTAGGAACTAGCAAATTCCTACCTACGACGAGGGCCCCTATCACCTGCATCATATTCTTATGTGTAGGCTTTTATCCCATAAGATTTCTATAGCTCTTATGGCTGCAAAACGATGATAAGGTTTGAGTGTCATGAGGCTTAGGGCAATATCCTATACTACAATGCTATTGTTTCACTACTACTACTTGGCTTGTGTTCAGATGTTTTATATAACTGCTACGGATTTTCTCAACTATCTACCTGAGTAATTCAAAAGTTTTACTCAAATACTATGGACTTACTCAATTATCGACCTGAGTAGGAAAGTCAAACTACTACGGGTGTATAACAACGTAACCCGCGACTTATTTCATTAACAGCGATATCTATTACCATTTTTACCTAAACTTGAAACTATTGGAAATCAACTGATTTTATGCAAACTCTATGAATTTGCTTACACTTTGACTTTGATAATCAACCCTTATTTATAACTACTAAGATCTCACAAACTCTTTGATTTTAAAAAAATCAACTATTTTACATGTAAACTCTATGAACTCACCAACCATTGTGTTGACGCTTTTTAGCATGTATTTCAGGTCCATAATGAGCAAGGATGGCATGGAGGAGCACGGATACTTATAATGGCTATAAATCTTACTATCATTCGAAAACCTTTTTTTTTTGATAAACTTGTAACCATTGGGACCTCATTTTGTAAACTCTGATATTCGAATGATAAATGTTTTAAAATGACTATATTGCTAATCATTTTCTACTAATAAACTGCTATGTCATGAAGTAACCCCCCAATCTTTATTCCGCTGCATATTTTCAAAAACTGGGGGTGTTACAGATTGGTATCAGAGACTCGGTTATAGTGAAACGGGTCTAAATTAGATCCGAACTATAACTACTTTTACAAAGAAAACATTTTATAGCCTTTCGCTCTCCATGCTTTCCATCTGCCAGACGATTATGTGACTACTAGATAAGTTATGCTACACCAACACTCTAATATATTGACATATATACTCACCCACTATCTAGAGTACTGTATCAATCATCCCTAATTATCTTGCTCCCATCATCATAAATACATATGACAAACTCTTTCGTAATCCCGGATAATACGCGCATGAATTACTTTGTCGATTAGTATGAGTGTTAAGTCAGAATCTTAAGATGGCTTACAATGTCCTTATTTGAATGGATTGGGACGCGTTTTTATTCAAATCAAGAAATTGTAAATCACCAAACCTTAAGTTTTATATTTCCTTAGCTACATGGTTTGGGACGCCTCTTCATGTAAATAACGAAATATGGATTGATAGGTTTATTATTATCTGAAATAACACGCGTATGAAATCGAGAACCACAAAAACCTAAAATTTTCATTTCAGTAGAAACCCCGAATATTTATACACAATGATATGATTAGCATTGGTAATACTACCATTACAAATATCGCTAAGTAAAGCATAACATCACCAATTGGTTGACCAATCAAACTGATGAAAAACACCACTACTCCTACGAGAGCGAGAACCACAACTGGGTGTAACACCTCGAATATCCTGCGCGACAAAATGCACGAGTGAATAACACTCTAAACGTTAATGCATGGTGCTAATTTACGAGTTCAAAACAACACCCCTATTATAACACTATCTCTTACCCCCATATTTCGTCCACGCTTACGACTAAAACCACGATTAACATGAGAAGTGCTATAATCCAATCTAAAGACTCCAAATCCTCCTTTGGGAGGTAAGCCAAGAAGAGGTCTGCAACAACATACAAAATTATGAGGACAGTATAAGTGTATGACATTTTGAAATCCTTGGGTGAGAGAAAGGTGAGTAGTGAAGAGGAAAAGTGGGATATGTAAGGCGGTAGCCGTAGACTACTATTCTACCCACCTACGTTAGCTACTCACCACACAAAGACAAAATGACTTTCATCATTCCCAAAAGCTGATAATCCGGAAATTTTCTCTACATCCTTATCCAAAACTCTCTTTGTAAAAAAAAAAAAAAAAAAAAAAAAAAAAAAAATTATCAACAAAACTATTTGTTTAACGGGTAGGTTACCCGCACAGATTTTTATAATTCAAGAGAAATATCTAAGCCCGACAGAATAAATAAATTCTCATCCAAATTGTGCTCACAAGGGATTTTATCCAAACATTCAAACACCATATTATTTAAATCATACATGAAAATTTACAAACAATACTGAATTTAAGACATCTAGTACACATAAACCTAGACTTCAAAGGTAGTCTGGGTGATCCCAAGTCTGAGAGTTGTTAGAGTCATAACCATCATCATAAGGATCGAAACTCGCCAACTTCTCTTCTTCCAACTGAGCCTCCAACCTGCTCAGCTCCCGCTCCATGTCAGAAGTCCAACCATCATCAACTGCCACATTTTCCTCAAAGCTTGGCTGGAAATCGTCCAGGTGAGGCAACTGTTGCTGTTGCACAACCACTCTTGACGAACATGAACTTGATGCACCTTGTTGTTGTTGTTGTAGAGGTTGTTGTAGCGGTAGTTGTTGTTGCGATGGCCCAACCCTAGAAGCTCCAAAATTTTCTTCATGACTCCAATGAATTTTGTTAGAAATCTGGGCCCGTATCTGACCGACACAACCCCACAACGACTCAATCACGGCAGCATCCTTACGATACTCATCCTACAGGAACTGGTCAATCACACGTCTCCTATCGCCTGATACGTCGGGGCACCTTGCGTAGTGCTCCATGTCTTCTCGTTTCAGTTCATTCATAAACTCAAATCTCTTGATGAGCTCCACAATAGCTTTTTGGCGATCCCTGTCACTACCCTCAGCTTCTGCCTTGACAAATCGTTGAAATTCCTCAGCGGTGTGTGGCATTTTGCAAGCCATTGAAATACTTTCTTTGGGGTGTGTGTGTGAATAACCCAAACATGCCAGTAGTATTTATAAGGGTTTGAAAATATTCTTCCTTTATTTTATTTTGGTAGACATGACCGTTTGCATTCAAACGGTAAAATTTTCAAAAAAAATAAAAAAAGAAAAAAAAAAAAAAAGAAAAAAAAATTCCACTTTCGCCTTCACATTGCAAGTTGCAATAAACAAACCGCGTTAAACACGCAACCCTCATAACTTAAAATTTTTGAACACGCCACATATGAATAACACCACTCATGCGTTTGGACTCTTCAGTCTCTAAAAGGTTGAGAACTTCCTAACGATCGCTCGAAACTCTCAGACATTATATGAAATCTTGAGGGTCTCAAAACTATCTTGTAACCGTATATGTCATTAAACGTGCGTTAAACACTTCTTACTCGCCAAACCAAACCCACCCAAATGACATTGGGCCCTGGCCTATCCCTCACGGTAACCAACACACCGCGCTTATCATTGGGCCTCGATAATACCAATTGAGCCCAACACCACTCAAGCCCAAGGACGTAAGTTCTATTTCTAAGTATAACCAACTCGAACTCGCTTACTTTAGAGCATTCCCCGCAATATTTTTTTTTTCTTCTCTCGACATTTTTACACGTCTTGATTTAGCACACACCTATAAATCATAAGTGACAGATCGTTTCATTTATTCGGTTATGCATTGGCCAAAATTATCAAAAAGCTCAGCTCGATTGTCAAAATTTTCCTAAGCCATTTGATCGGGCAAACTTCAAACGACGCATACAAAACTCAAACAAAATCTCATCTAAATATTTAGCCACATTCAAGTCCCCTATGCGACTCAACTACGGACCAACCCCCCGCCTTCCCTTTTTATCTCCAACGATGACTAACAGCCTCCAACGAACCAATGCAACCTACTAACATTGGACCCCGGCCCAATGCACAAATCTGCCAACATATCTTATATGTGAAACTTGGGCCTAATCACAAAACCAAAGCCCAATGTTACTCGACGCGAACCCAACCCATTTTAGTTATTAACTCAAAAAGCTCGGCCAAGTAACGTTTACTTTGGCCAATTCTTTCGCAATTTCACTTAACGATCTAGCAATATAATTGTTCGACCTCGTTGTCCTCCCGGCTGAGAATTGGGGGTGACAAACCGCTTTCACTTTACAACCATTCGCTAACTCAATTGTCCTTAAGGCTCGGCTTTCGCCGACAGCCCAAACTCACACCCTAACAATATTTTCCACTCCAGAACAATTCATAAAAATCGAAAAAGCGCATTTCAAGCTACTTGGCTACTCGTATACTTCAAACAATAAAACACGAACAAATATTAACATAAGACATGATTTTATAAAACGAAACCAACTTTATTTCTCATACGTCGAGGATTACATAAAAACGTAACACAGTTTATTACAACACTCCTACATCATTCATCGCTTCCAAATCTTGTCAACGCCGATCGCTAAGATCACAAGAGGTACAATGAACGCTAAAATCCCAATCAACAACGCACGATCTTCTTTCGGGACGTACGTCACGTAAACAGCAGCAACGATAAAATACGTAATCGCAATCTTGATAATCATATGCGACATTTTTGAAGCTTTCGAGAGGTAAATAATTGAAAGGATAAGTGAATAGTGAAAATTTGAGACTTAGGTAGGTATTTAAAAGGGAAAAAGGGATAAAGTAACCGTTGGAGGTTACTGTTCACGCTAAAAAAAATTAAAAAAAAAAAAAAAAAAAAAAAAAAAAAAAAAAAAAAGGGTTTCACTCAAACCTCCTGATAACTACAATCTTAGACCAGAATCCCGGGACGGGATTCAGTTTAACGGGTAGGTACTGTAATATCCCGTAAATTTACCTCTTTATTTTAAATGATCAACGAGAGAAATCTATCGTCACGATTTAATTAACCATTTTTACGGGCTAAATTTTTACTTTTATCCAACCATATTAATCTAAACGTCCTAACGCGTTCGCATATTCTTTATGTCACCCTCTTACCATGTAAAAAGGTCAATGAATTGTCACTTTAGTTGTCAAAGTTCCTCATTATTTTTTTTATACAATTCGAGTACAAGTTAAATACATGTCGACATATGAAATGAATCCAAAAACATGCTCCTTATTTTTAGCTTACACAAAGACTTTTAAAGTCATAGAATGCAAATGAATTCCCCAAGAAAACACTCCCCATGATTCACGTAAATTCAACAGTTGAAAGACCTCAAGCTTGAAAATGTTAGTCAATAAAATTTAATATCATCTGACAGAATAGTAACATATGTTGGAAGAAAATTTCAAAGTTTTCGGTATTATATAAACGTACCATAATTCTTTTACTACAAAACCAAACATGTAGTAAATTCTTAAGAAAACACTCCCCATGATTCACGTGAAGGGACATGAACCTTGAAAATGTTAGTCAATAAAATTTAATACCAACGCCCCATCTCTTGACTTTCCTCCTCCAATCAACCTTACAAATCAATCATGTCACAACTTGAGTACTACAAATAAACTCTACTTTCCATCTCATTCACAAATGCAAAAATTATAACACACCAACTCAAGGTGAATATCATAAATACCATGCAATTCATAACCCGGCTCCATCACAAACTGAGAACAAACACCAACACAATACTTCACCATTCTTTGTTTCCTGTGAACGAGAAGATTAGCCGAGCTCCCAACCAAACCCTCATGCGTACATGCAATCTCACCTACAAATTCACATTCCAAAATATATTTCTAAATCTCCTTTACTTGCTGCTGGGAATGTGAGCTTTGGCCATTTTTAATCCAGCTCAAGTCGCGGTTTAAGGAAACCAAGCTACGGTCATGTATCTTGGTTGGGTCGTAATTTGAGTAGCACAAGCCATTCGTCAAACACCAACTTCTACGTCGTGTTTTACCCCACCCGTTGTGGTGAAGTAAGTTCTTTTTTTTTTTTTTTTGAATATCAAATATATTTCAGTTCCTAGAAACTTACTAAGTTGATCGATATACTCAACCTTGCACCATTTACCTTCGAAACTAAGTGGCATTCTAGACTTTGGACGTGGCTTTCACTACTACAAAAAAGGGCTTTTAGACCGGTTCAATAGGTCTTTTAGACCGGTTACCCAACCGGTCTAGATAAGGGGAGGTCTAAAAGATAAAAAGTATATAGACCGGTTGTCTGACCGGTCTAAAAGAGTCTTATAAAGACCGGTTGTGTACATAATAACCGGTCTAAATGTGAATAATTTTTAATTAAAAAAAATGCAATCCCAAACAGCCCCATTTGTATGCAGTTTCAATAAGCAATCCCATATAGCCCTCTCTATAAACATTTTTCTAACAGAAAATGCTTATAAAGATGACAGTTTATGATTGTTTATCGCAACCACATATAAAAAGCTGTTTGGGATTGCGGCATTACGCTCAACGATAGGCAAACACTAAGAAACATACATTAGCATTTATCAGCGTTAAAAGAACTCCGGAATAAGAAGATAAAGTAGTTTATGTTTAGAGAGAGATCAGTTGCATACTCGTTTTAATTACAAATATACAGTTTTAATACGAAGCTCACTAACACCACCATTTTCCATCAGCTATGTTCTCTTTAATATCAATCATACAGTCAGTCAAGGCCTTCACAATCAAATCTACGCATAACAAAAACATATCAAAGTTAAAAATAATTATACACATTAACGTCAGCAATCAGCCAACTCATTACTGTGAATATCCATTTTGACAATAAAGAAAGCAAGTTAAAGTAGTTTTATCCATCTAGTATACAAGTTTTGAGCATTTGATTTTACACATAGACAAACACATCTGACAAGGGACTTTAAACAATATAAAAAGATTTTTTCCCCAAATCATGAGCTTCAATATATAATTGGCACAGTAAAGAATTATTTAAGCTTATAAACAATTCATAACATGAAACCAATGAAATTAACCATACAACAAGCATATATAAACCAATATTAACATTTAAAAAAGGAGAAATTTACCTAGATCGAACTCTAATTTCGAATTTGTACAACCCTATTTTCACCGTTCATAAAAACTTTGCTTGATGGATCTAAAACCAAGCTCTAATTTTCGATTGTGGAGTAAGAATCGCATAAAAACATAATAGATAAAGCTTAAAACAACCTTTAATGGCCGATTAGTGCTCAAACCCACTTTCAGACATTAAATATGCAGTCGCCCAATAACCTGGAGTTGGATGACTGGTGGTACAGTGATGACGGTTTAGTGGCCGGTATGGTGGTGAAGATTCTTGGAATGAAGAAGAAGGTGTCTAGATCCATAACTATGTGGATTTTCTGTTTGTTGAGCGGGATGTGAAAATTTTGATTGTGAAAGAGGATTTAAATCCCGCCTAACTAAAATGGACGGGTGAAAATGGGTATTTTTTAGGCCGGTGTACATTATAATCACCGGGCTTTATTTATTTTTTACATTTAGACCCGTGCTTTTCATACTCACCTGTCTAAAAAGTCTTTAGCGGGTTAAAAGTCTTATATAGACCCGTCTCTTTTGTAGAAGGTCTAAATGTGGAGGTCTAAAAGGCCTATTTTGTAGTAGTGTTTGCATGAGGTGGTGTGGTGAAATGAGATTAGCATTAGCGTATATTAAGTCTAAGTCTCGTATGTATTTTCTTAGTAATACTCGCGGAGTGCTTTAAACCTTCTAAACCCATTTTCACATATGAACTAAGACCTAAACAACTTAACATATCGTAAAAGCTTGTGTGGTAAAACTTAACCAAACGATTTAACGCTACACTAAATCAGTTAACAACTTAGACTTCATTTGGGATTTTGAATCATAAAAACTCAATTAGGTCGAGACTTGTTTGGCATATTTGGTCCCTTCCTTGTAAACTTTAAGTCGACTCTTGAACTTGATAGCTCTTATGTCTAAAAGAGATGGACTCAGTTCTGAAATTAATAGTGAAACACAAACGAGATGCACCAAATATAGTTATACAATGCATACTCATATATAGAAGCTGTGAAGTTTTATAACGAAATTTAACAAAGTTAAATACAGTTTAAAAATAATTAACTTGTAAAACATAACACAAATAAGCCTTTGGCTCACTGGTTGTTGTCGTACAGCCATCAGAAAAGTAACCCGAGTTCGAACCCAGCTTAAGTCAAGTTTTGTTATTTATTTTTTTTGCAACTTCCGCATATTGACAGTTACAGTCCTCAACTTTGAATCACTTTCCACAAACCTTAAAAATTATCTCAAAGGTTTTAAATGCTATTTTGTATTTGCAAATTTGACACCTCAAGTTTAATACTTGACCCTTGTCACCCAAAAACTTATTATGAGATTGAAACTTATATATATATATATATATATATATATATATATATATATATATATATATATATATTTTTACCATTTTTCGTCTAAATAAATATGTTTAACACCCATCTTACTTGTCGACCACATCGACGTAAACTATAGGTAATACATTGTCCTAATATATATTATCTAACCACAAGTTTCAGAAATATATAATATATAACGTGAACTATAAAATACATGACTCAAAGTTATTTTCAATTAACTTGAATATATATCGGAAATGGTTATTCCTACCAAACTCATCGATTCATTTAACTAGAGATAATCTACATTTACTACAAACTCTTCGTAAATTTACACGCATTGTCATTATTTAAAAGGGGAAATATAAACCTTAACGACACTTATGCATAAAGACAAGTTATATAGTATATAACTTCGTTTTTTTTTGAACTTATGCCTTTTACCACGCAAGCCACCTCTGCCACAAAACCACTTATGACATCCGACATTTTGTAGAGTCGCAATTCTCGATAAGTCACACTTATCTCAGACTTCTATGATTTATTCAGGTTATCTTGTGAAGTCACTCACTCCTAACATTACCTATTCTTCGTCTTCCATTCCACTCAGGTGAGTCATAGCCCCTACATTAGCGTTTTATAATCGTTTTATAAATGTTTTGGGGGAGATACATGCTCGTTTCTACTTACAATTATTACTTATTTATTTCAAACATGTTACTCGATTTATGATACACTCTATTTGTTTATTGAAACCTATTACATGCTACGAACCTGAACACTCTGTATGCTATCCTGATTGATATTGCCTAAGTTACTAGCTTTGCCAAAAGTCCCTCATATCATGACCCATTAATCACTTGCGAGTGAACGCGAATATAGTGAATAGATCTATTGGCAGTTGACGCCCCATTTGAGTTGCTGGGTAAGTAACCAAATGCACTTTATTTGAGAAACTGTAGGAACTAGCAAATTCCTACCTACGACGAGGGCCCCTATCACCTGCATCATATTCTTATGTGTAGGCTTTTATCCCATAAGATTTCTATAGCTCTTATGGCTGCAAAACGATGATAAGGTTTGAGTGTCATGAGGCTTAGGGCAATATCCTATACTACAATGCTATTGTTTCACTACTACTACTTGGCTTGTGTTCAGATGTTTTATATAACTGCTACGGATTTTCTCAACTATCTACCTGAGTAATTCAAAAGTTTTACTCAAATACTATGGACTTACTCAATTATCGACCTGAGTAGGAAAGTCAAACTACTACGGGTGTATAACAACGTAACCCGCGACTTATTTCATTAACAGCGATATCTATTACCATTTTTACCTAAACTTGAAACTATTGGAAATCAACTGATTTTATGTAAACTCTATGAATTTGCTTACACTTTGACTTTGATAATCAACCCTTATTTATAACTACTAAGATCTCACAAACTCTTTGATTTTAAAAAAATCAACTATTTTACATGTAAACTCTATGAACTCACCAACCATTGTGTTGACGCTTTTTAGCATGTATTTCAGGTCCATAATGAGCAAGGATGGCATGGAGGAGCACGGATACTTATAATGGCTATAAATCTTACTATCATTCGAAAACCTTTTTTTTTTTGATAAACTTGTAACCATTGGGACCTCATTTTGTAAACTCTGATATTCGAATGATAAATGTTTTAAAATGACTATATTGCTAATCATTTTCTACTAATAAACTGCTATGTCATGAAGTAACCCCCCAATCTTTATTCCGCTGCATATTTTCAAAAACTGGGGGTGTTACAGTGAGTGACAGTAACCACAAGGACGATTTGTAGTTTTACTCTATCTTTTTTTTTTCTTCCTTTTACTTAAGCAATAATAATAATTATGATAATAACAATAATAATAATAAGAGTATTAGTAGTGTTTAAGGGTAAGGTGTAGAATACACGGACCAAAACCCAAAACTCATTTCAAAACGTTTAATATCTCGTGAAACGTTCCATAGATAAATGTATATTGTCGAATTCGTAAACTCGAGACATAAAATTTCTGTTAGGTTATCCTAGTGCCAGAGTCAACGTAGTGCCAATAAAAATCTCGAAAAAAATTCTCATCACATCGATAATCCAAATTGATTCCATAAAAATATTAATTATAATCAACCACCATATAGGTTTTACAAGTTCGTTACGAACAAAATTTCAAATATAAATTTATAAACGAACTTTTACGTAATGCGGGTTTTCAAAATGGCTCCCTAATTTGCCAGTTGTCACAGGAGGGAATGAGCCCCCTTGATGTATTATTTTGGATGGTAGGGCAAGAGTGGATGAAAAAAAAAAGAAAAAAAAATATAATAAACAAGAAATGAATGAGCCCCCTTGACTACTATCCCATTTCTTTTATATTTATCTTGGTCATAGTTAGCTTAAGTTGAGTTGAGTCTTGGCTTAGCAACGCCGCATTGTACATGTAATTAACTAAAAAAATTGACTTGCCACAAGTAGAATATCCCTTATCCAACAAACCATGTTTTTTCATATCCCTACACCTAATATTATAATCCTTTGAAAGACCTCTTTGGTAGTTTATCCTAGGTGCTTACGCCAAAGTGGTGGAGGTTTTTGATCCTTTCCCAAGCCTATGGTAATCTATTTGCTATGAAAGGTAGTGAGTGATATTTTCCCATTTCCATTTGTGAGATATAAATTTATAACAACCGAGAGATGAGAGTATCCAAATACTATATGTGAGGTGCTAGTGTATAATTTCCGTTCTTGTTTTGACTAATATGGAATAATCATTTGTTGAAATTACTTTTATACTAATGTTAAATGACCCCTAACTTGTATTTTGATTGGTATAAAAGCTCATTTGCTTGAGGACAAGCAAATCCCAAGTGTAAGGGTATTTGATAAGGATTTATTTGATACGCTTTTAGGGGGTCATTTAAGCCCTAAATCATGTTTTTATGATCAACTATTACCTTAAATCGTTTTTTTTTGTCATTTTAGGTACTTGGGACGTGAATTCTGGATAATGGAACATTTTAGAGCTTTTCGGTCATTTTTATGCTCAAGAATGAAGAAAACCAAGAAAAGTCTGGAATTAACACCGGACGGCGTCAGGCTTTGGAGCTGACGCCGTCACCTTATGAAGAGATGCGATGGATTTTTACACTAGGCCCCCTAGAAAAGAATTTGGAAATTATAAAGGGACGGCATCAGGTACAAAAAAGGTGAGGCCGCCTGGCTTTACACTAACATGAGGCAGCCCCGAAGATTTTAAACGGGACGACGTCAGATGGTCTCTTGGGCGATACGAAACCCTAAAAGCGGCGACCTTACGTCATCAGAACATATAACCTGACGCCGTCAGGGTTGTAAATCAATATATAGTTTTGCTTTTTCATTCATTATGGTGGTAGAACTTTGTGTACAAACCCTAGTCTGACTTTTGCAGTAAATTTAGGGTTTCAACCCCTCTTTTCTTCCATGTTCAATTAAAGATAAGTTCTTCCTTTAATCATTCAGTATGTCTATGTGTTGTTTGATTAATTTTTTATATTTTCTTTACATGAACATGTTAGCTTAGATTTCGTAGTGTTTGCTTAGTTCTAATGAAACCTAGTTATTAATTATTGATTGTTGATTTGTTATTGATTGTTTGGTTGATTGACTAGCGTTAGGCTTAATAAAACTGGCTAACCTCCTATACGGTAACAAGCTTGAACGTCTTAAGAAACGTAATCGGATGTGTACTACGGTTTTATTGGTTGTATTTAATGCATGAGTAACTATTAATGAGGCTATGATAAGATACTAAACGTGTCGTCATAAGAAGAGATAGAAGCTCATAGGGTTGGGGATGGACGTATACGCCCCCACGAATGGTATTAAGAAATACAATCCTTCAGCCAAACAATTGTGACAAATCAATAAATCAATAGGAGATAAGTATGGAGTAGTGAAATCTAAGTAAACACATTTTACTCTTATAAGTAATCCACCCCATTTATTTTCTTGTTATTTTATTTTGTTTTGTTTATTATTAGTTTTTGGGTTAGTTGATGTAACACCCCCAATTCATGGATGCAGCGGAATTCGAACTGGGTGTTACTGGACGGCACAATAGTCACAATAATAGAAAACGAACTCCAATTGAGTCGTTTTAAAAGATTTATCATTCAAATTATATAGATATCAGAGATTACGAAATGAGGTCCCAGATGGTTCCATGTTTACAAATTACATTAATTGAGTTTTGAATGATAATAAAATTTATAGCCCTCTTGAGTATCCGTGCCCTTCCGTGCCATCCTTGATCGTCATAAACCTGAAATACATGCTTGAGAGGTCAACACAAAGGTTGAGTGGAATTCGTAGAGTTTAGTTAAATCGTTTGAACACAATAATCGTAGTGTGAGCTATAGACTCATACTCATAGTTAGAAAACAAAATCGTTATTTATTTCACTAAGCTCATGCAACCAAAACATTAACATCGAACCAACAAAATTGGCATTATAGAAGCCCTATCGAGGTACTTTTGCCATTATACCGCTAAATCTCAAATATAGTGCATTTGTGTGAACTCATCGTTGTTCAACACAAATGGGATCCGTCAATCCCAATAGATCTATTCACAATATTCGCGCTCACTATAGGTAGTGACTAATGGTTCATGATATAGGGACTTCGAACATGGCAATCGTTACTTAGTGACAATAAAACATAGTCGTGAAGCATACATTAGAAAGCATCGTGTTCGAGTAGAAAATAATAGCATGTATTCCCCCCATGGGTTTGTAAAATAGTTAAACAATAGAAAGTGGGGCTACGAACTCACCTTAAGTAGAATAGCAAGTAATGAAGGTGATGGTTGGATCGTGTAGGTTTCTACGAGCAACCTATAATAGAATGTTGCGACTTAGGATCGGAGTAAAGAATAGGAAGTAGTGCCTATATATATATATTGCATTTAGTCCATGATATAGTATGATGTATAATATAAGTTTTTGAAAGAAAGATTCATGAAACATGTATGTTTTGGTATATCGTTTACTACCGTTCGGGCCGACATAATTCAGAAGTCATGTTAGTAAGCGTTCGAGGAGCCAGGACACTTTAACTCGTAAATCCACAACTCAACTCGACGGCTTACATAATGAACTCCTCACATGAGGCTCCCTACTATTGTAGTAGTTGATAAAATATATAGATATAAGTTTCGATTCGAAAAGTTACATGTCCGATATTTGAATAAACTTAGGAAAGTTTATTAGTACATGAAGATTGTTATTAGGGGTAGTTTCATAAGTCTTGTATGACCATTTTTCCTTGTAATATCTCATGGTTCCTTTTTAAGTGAAGTAGATCCAAATTGCTTGTTCAAGTTATCGCCTAATTCATTGTTTCATGTTTACGCCTATGTAAGTTGGTATGGTCATTTCGTCATGGCCTAGCCATGACCTTTGGTCCTTGTTCCAAGGTCATGAGACACAACCTTGGCTCTAGCCATGGTTGTGGTCTTGATTATAGGTTATAAGACCTCTTGTTCCTTTCAAAGTATAACCATAATCAAGTGACTTTCGCCTAAAAATGGGCTGTTTAGAATTTGAAGAATTTTATCACTCGGAAAGCATTTTTAGGTCTCGAGCTTCTTTTTTCCTAAACGAAAACGTCGTTCCGGACAACTTTCGTGTTTTAACTTTTTGATGAATCGGACCAGAAGTGGGACTTTCAAAACCCAAATTTGATCAGAATGGTATTTGGCAGTTTTGCCGGAAATCTTTGGTAACTTCAAATCGCCATAACTTTTGACTCGTATACTCGTTTTGGGTGGTTCAAATTGCTATGGTTTCCTTGTTAGGTCCTCTACCACAATATATAATAATCAAATATCATATTTTTACCATTTTGATCAGGTCTTACCAAGAAATTCATTAGTTTGCTTGTTTTAGTAACTTGTTTCAACAATCCATTATAACAACATCTTTTACTTATTTTTATACATCATGGACATCAATACAAGACATAATATAGCAAGAATAACATGTAAATGATATGAACATGATAAATTAACAAGAAGCATGTTAGGGTTTGGCTTACAACTTTTGGCTTTCAAAGATGAAAGGAAAGTAACAAGTAAGGAAATGGACTTTGATAGACTTGCTTCAACCCTTTTTTTCACTTCATGCAACCTTTCTACCCTTGGTATTCTTGAAAGATGGATGATAAAGATTGAGGTGAAATGAGTGGATTTAAACTCAAGAGAAATCACCAAGTATACTATGGTTATGGAAGAGTTTTGGTAACTTATGATCAAACTAGGGTTTCTACTTGAACTTGCTCTTGATCCTTGCTATAACTTGGAAGAAATAAAGCTAAGTGTGGATTGAAATGGGGTGTGGTGATGGACGGCATAACAAGGGGGGGAGGGGGCATTTATAGTCTCATGAGGAGGTTAGTTTACTTAAGATATTTTGGCCAAAATAACACATGTAACCATCCAAGACAACCTTGCCTAGGATCAAGCCACACAAGGGATGACTCCCCCCCCCCTAATGGCGGTTCACAAGGGATAAGGGGGGGAGGTGGCTTGGCTTGGATGATAATATCTAGATATTTGTTAGTTTTGACTCCGGGAAATGCCAACCGTAAATGATTAGGCCTCAAAACGTAAAACCGGGTGTCGTAAAATTATGAAACTTTAAAGTATTGTTAGACATGTCCATATGTCCCATAATAAAATATAAAATGAGTGGTAGGTTCCATTTGGGTGGTAAACCCTGCTAAAAACTGGAAACACGGGTCTAAAACGCGTAATACGTAAAATGTACGAATATTGCATAAAATTGAGAAAAGTAAAATGTTACTTTTCTAATATGATATAAATGATTTAAAATGACTTATAATGTCTAGACTGGGCTCAGTCTAGTGTCGGTTGGTGTTAAATGTCTTTTAGACATCAAACCGTAAGCCTAAAAATCAAGGAATGACTTATAAAATCAAGGAATGATTTTTGGTCAAAGGAGGAGGGAAAAATATGTTGACTTTTTCTAATAAGTTTGAAAACTCAAAACGTCTTAGAAACGCGTTTTGTGGTCTAACGGTTAATCGCCCATTCGGTTAAGCGTGCTCATGTGAGAGTAGTACCGACTTGGGTGACCTGCTGGGAAAAGTAATTAACCTGAAAATGCGAATTGTTACAGTCTCTACCCCTTACGGGGAACTTCGTCCCGAAGTTCTTTGTGTGTCATATGTTGGAGTAGTGTCGATGAAAAGGTGTGGTTACTTATGAGGACTAAAGTGATGTAGTTTGATTTGTCGTTTCAGTGTATGGCGTAGGATGAGTTTACTTATGAGAAGTTTGTTTCTAAGAAAACATACAGGTGACTGCTCCCAGCATAACATGATCCCTCCTGAATTAGACATAGGTGATCAGGCTATGTATAATTTAGGACCGATAATGTGATGTTTGGTTTAGTCACGTATGGTATTCAATCTTGTAAGGCTGATGAGTTTGCTTGTGGTGTAACTAAGGATGATTTGAGCTTTAAAAGTGCATCAAGATCAAAAAGTAAGCTTGTGGGATTAAGGGTTGTGAAGATGATGATGGTGAGACGGTTAAGAAGGTTTGTGTTCTTCATTTTGGTATGTTGAGATTTAGTGGTTTGTGATGAAAGTTGGAAATGAAGGCATGATATTGATTTATAGGGTGGTATCAACGAAGTGATTTTTCTAGGATGGTGGTAGAATATCTTGGAGTAAAAATGATGTGAAACAATAAAGTGATAACAAATTAGCTTGAAGTAAAATTTGTTGAATGGTTTATAAGATAATTGAGTAAGTCTCATAGAATGGTAATAGTCTGCTAAATAATCAAATTGGTTTGGAGATAGAAAGTACAATAGATGAGAATTATCACAAAGAGTCGTTTATTGAACAACAAATATTCTTAAGTCATAAAACTCCCATTACTAGGGATGACATACACATAGTACAATAGAGTGCATAAATAAATATGACTGCTAAGTTCTAAACTTTATTGTTCTGCAGTGTTGTTGAGATTTTGATAAGCTCCTTCTCTTCTTATCATATATGCTCACCCTTGGTTGTCTTCAACTTGTTGACCTTGATTTTGGGGACATTGGTTCTTGTAATGTCCACTTTCTCCACACCCGAAGCATATAACTATCGGTTGTGTGTTGCTACCGGTAGCTACATCCTTGACTCTACAATCTCTGGCAAGGTGTCCAGTGTTCTGACAGTTGCGACACTTAGCCGGGCAAGGACCTGAGTGGTGGAAGTTACACTTATTGCATAGTGGAGCATTCCCGGTATATCCTGAGCCTCTAGTTGGTGCAGCCACATAAGCCTTTGTGGTCTCTTGTCTTTTGTTTTGCTGGTTGTTGTTTTGAGTTTGGTTGTTGTTGTTATTGTTGTTACTTCCATGGTTACCATCCCATGGTCGCTTGTTGTTGTTGTTCCTATTGTTATTGTTGTTACTGTAATTGGAATTGTTGAGGTTATTGGTATTGCTGGCGTTGTTGGTGTTGTTGTTGGTGTTGAGGTTGGTTTGCTTTCGGGTTTCTGTCATTCCTACCACTTGGTCCATGAGGCTGCGGGACATCCGCATAGCTTCATCAAGTTCCTTTGGATTTGCCGAAGTTACATGCCCTTGTATGCTGGATGGAAGTCCCCAGATATATCTTTCCAACAATTTTTCCTTTGGAGAAACCATTGTTGGACAAAGTATCCTTAATTCTTGAAATCGACGATTGTAGGTTATGATATCATTTCCCTTAACCGTATGATCCCAGAATTCAACCTCCAACTTCTGTATTTCACTGCGAGGACAGTATTCCTTGATCATCATTTGTTTCAAATTAGCCCAAGTAATTTTGTAGGCATTCTCAATGCCCATGGGTTGAGCAATTGAGTTCCACTAGGACAACGCCTCATTCAACAGAGTACTCGTGGCATACTGAACTTTATCCTCCTCGGTACATTTACTAACCAAGAACACCGACTCCGCCTTTTCAAACCAGCGGGTCAGACCTACAGCTCCTTCAGTACCCTTGAATTTGATGGGTTCACATTTCAGGTAGGAAATGAACGAGCAACCCTTTGGTACTGTAGTAACATTGGTCACCGGAGGGGTAGGTCCTCCAAGGTTAAGACTGGCAATTCTGGCAGCCTCTGCAGCTATCGCAGCTTTCGCAGCAGTGGCGGCTTCTGCGGCTGCTGCAGCATCAGCAGCACCAGCAGCTGTGGCGGTTTCTGCAGCTACTGCAGCTGCTGCAGCTACGGCTGCTCGTTCCGTGATAAGTGCTGCATTGATACTGTCCTTTACCAGTTTGCGGATGGCGGCTTGCGTCATTGTTGGTGGTGTTTGTTTCTTTGGCGCCATGATTTCTATTGTTCAAAAGATACATTGTAATTAGAGAGTTGTGAGATGAGCACAATTTTTGATAAGAATGATAGGATAATAATGTTTGAAACTTAAAAGCATAACACATGATAGTATATAAAACAAGAGTTTTATTCGTACAACGTTGGTTGATTTACAAAATCGAAACCTTTTACAAGCTTCTTCAAAATTTACTAACTGATACTTTCAGTTTAGTAATTACAACGTTTTTACTATCGCTAGTTATTACATAGATTTCGTAACATTTACTAACTGAGTCTAATCAGTTTAGTAGTACAAAAGTTAACTAGTATCATCACACTAGTCTATTGTGGATTAGAAGGTCCGAGCAGCTCTGATTGATCGACAACTTCTTGGTTTAGTGTGTCATAGAGGTACGAGTCGATGAAGTTTGAGAAGCTGTAGTTTTCATGTTGACTTTCTTGTTGGATCAATGGTGGTCGAGGTACGATCCATAATGAGTGATCCAAATCATCACATGTAGGGATATCAAAGGGAAGTGATAGTGGTGGTGGTAATGGCTCTAGTACATATTCGTATTCATTATCCTCCTCGGAGTCTGCCTCAACCCAATTTTGTTCAAAATAATTAGAAGTATTCGATGCAAAAATATTTGGCATTGGTTCATCCTCTTCTTCGTCGGTTGAATCTTCGAAAGGTTCTTCTTCGTCATCAGAAGCGAAGGCATTTACGAAGTCAAATCCGAACTCGGGTGAGGGTGGTAAGACTTGGAAGTTATTAGGTAGAGTGGGCACATAATCGGGAGAAGTGGGTACGCACATGATTTCTATAAGAAGAATTACAATGTTAAAATAATTCTATCGTTTATGGGGAGTGCTCAAAATATGGCAAGCATATATATAGCAATAAACTAATATGTTTATGTAGCATAACATGCATAATAAGTCCATAATCGTTTGGAGGATGGAAGGCACGAAGAGCGGAAGGCTATAAAATATTTTTGCTTGTAATTGTAGTTATAGTTTAGGTCTCAATTAGACCCGTTTCTCTATAACCATGGCTCTGGTACCAATCTGTAACACCCCCAATTCATGGATGCAGCGGAATTCGAACTGGGTGTTACTGGACGGCACAATAGTCACAATAATAGAAAACGAACTCCAATTGAGTCGTTTTAAAAGATTTATCATTCAAATTATATAGATATCAGAGATTACGAAATGAGGTCCCAGATGGTTCCATGTTTACAAATTACATTAATTGAGTTTTGAATGATAATAAAATTTATAGCCCTCTTGAGTATCCGTGCCCTTCCGTGCCATCCTTGATCGTCATAAACCTGAAATACATGCTTGAGAGGTCAACACAAAGGTTGAGTGGAATTCGTAGAGTTTAGTTAAATCGTTTGAACACAATAATCGTAGTGTGAGCTATAGACTCACACTCATAGTTAGAAAACAAAATCGTTATTTATTTCACTAAGCTCATGCAACCAAAACATTAACATCGAACCAACAAAATTAGCATTATAGAAGCCCTATAGAGGTACTTTTGCCATTATACCGCTAAATCTCAAATATAGTGCATTTGTGTGAACTCATCGTTGTTCAACACAAATGGGATCCGTCAATCCCAATAGATCTATTCACAATATTCGCGCTCACTATAGGTAGTGACTAATGGTTCATGATATAGGGACTTCGAACATGGCAATCGTTACTTAGTGACAATAAAACATAGTCGTGAAGCATACATTAGAAAGCATCGTGTTCGAGTAGAAAATAATAGCATGTATTCCCCCCATGGGTTTGTAAAATAGTTAAACAATAGAAAGTGGGGCTACGAACTCACCTTAAGTAGAATAGCAAGTAATGAAGGTGATGGTTGGATCGTGTAGGTTTCTACGAGCAACCTATAATAGAATGTTGCGACTTAGGATCGGAGTAAAGAATAGGAAGTAGTGCCTATATATATATATATTGCATTTAGTCCATGATATAGTATGATGTATAATATAAGTTTTTGAAAGAAAGATTCATGAAACATGTATGTTTTGGTATATCGTTTACTACCGTTCGGGCCGACATAATTCAGAAGTCATATTAGTAAGCGTTCGAGGAGCCAGGACACTTTAACTCGTAAATCCACAACTCAAATCGACGGCTTACATAATGAACTCCTCACATGAGGCTCCCTACTATTGTAGTAGTTGATAAAATATATAGATATAAGTTTCGATTCGAAAAGTTACATGTCCGATATTTGAATAAACTTAGGAAAGTTTATTAGTACATGAAGATTGTTATTAGGGGTAGTTTCATAAGTCTTGTATGACCATTTTTCCTTGTAATATCTCATGGTTCCTTTTTAAGTGAAGTAGATCCAAATTGCTTGTTCAAGTTATCGCCTAATTCATTGTTTCATGTTTACGCCTATGTAAGTTGGTATGGTCATTTCGTCGTGGCCTAGCCATGACCTTTGGTCCTTGTTCCAAGGTCATGAGACACAACCTTGGCTCTAGCCATGGTTGTGGTCTTGATTATAGGTTATAAGACCTCTTGTTCCTTTCAAAGTATAACCATAATCAAGTGACTTTCGCCTAAAAATGGGCTGTTTAGAATTTGAAGAATTTTATCACTCGGAAAGCATTTTTAGGTCTCGAGCTTCTTTGTTCCTGAACGAAAACGTCGTTCCGGACAACTTTCGTGTTTTAACTTTTTGATGAATCGGAACAGAATTGGGACTTTCAAAACCCAAATTTGATCAGAATGGTATTTGGCAGTTTTGCCGGAAATCTTTGGTAACTTCAAATCGCTATAACTTTTGACTGGTATACTCGTTTTGGGTGGTTCAAATTGCTATGGTTTCCTTGTTAGGTCCTCTACCACAATATATAATAATCAAATATCATATTTTTACCATTTTGATCAGGTCTTACCAAGAAATTCATTAGTTTGCTTGTTTTAGTAACTTGTTTCAACAATCCATTATAACAACATCTTTTACTTATTTTTATACATCATGGACATCAATACAAGACATAATATAGCAAGAATAACATGTAAATGATATGAACATGATAAATTAACAAGAAGCATGTTAGGGTTTGGCTTACAACTTTTGGCTTTCAAAGATGAAAGGAAAGTAACAAGTAAGGAAATGGACTTTGATAGACTTGCTTCAACCCTTTTTTTCACTTCATGCAACCTTTCTACCCTTGGTATTCTTGAAAGATGGATGATAAAGATTGAGGTGAAATGAGTGGATTTAAACTCAAGAGAAATCACCAAGTATACTATGGTTATGGAAGAGTTTTGGTAACTTATGATCAAACTAGGGTTTCTACTTGAACTTGCTCTTGATCCTTGCTATAACTTGGAAGAAATAAAGCTAAGTGTGGATTGAAATGGGGTGTGGTGATGGATGGCATAACAAGGGGGGGAGGGGGTATTTATAGTCTCATGAGGAGGTTAGTTTACTTAAGATATTTTGGCCAAAATAACACATGTAACCATCCAAGACAACCTTGCCTAGGATCAAGCCACACAAGGGATGACTCCCCCCCCTAATGGCGGTTCACAAGGGATAAGGGGGGGAGGTGGCTTGGCTTGGATGATAATATCTAGATATTTGTTAGTTTTGACTCCGGGAAATGCCAACCGTAAATGATTAGGCCTCAAAACGTAAAACCGGGTGTCGTAAAATTATGAAACTTTAAAGTATTGTTAGACATGTCCATATGTCCCATAATAAAATATAAAATGAGTGGTAGGTTCCATTTGGGTGGTAAACCCTGCTAAAAACTGGAAACACAGGTCTAAAACGCGTAATACGTAAAATGTACGAATATTGCGTAAAATTGAGAAAAGTAAAATGTTACTTTTCTAATATGATATAAATGATTTAAAATGACTTATAATGTCTAGACTGGGCTCAGTCTAGTGTCGGTTGGTGTTAAATGTCTTTTAGACATCAAACCGTAAGCCTAAAAATCAAGGAATGACTTATAAAATCAAGGAATGATTTTTGGTCAAAGGAGGAGGGAAAAATATGTTGACTTTTTCTAATAAGTTTGAAAACTCAAAACGTCTTAGAAACGCGTTTTGTGGTCTAACGGTTAATCGCCCATTCGGTTAAGCGTGCTCATGTGAGAGTAGTACCGACTTGGGTAACCTGCTGGGAAAAGTAATTAACCTGAAAATGCGAATTGTTACAGTTGACTAGCAACTAATTCTGCCCACTCTTCCAATACCCGAGATTTTATTTGCTTTTATAAAAATATAAAAATACAAAAAGAATCATCCCTCAGCTTTAGACGACCTAGTTGACTTAGTTTTCAATCCTAATATACACTATTCCCCTAGAGAAGGATCAATCCTCCGGTACTTGCCACTCACTATACTACACCGGTCAGGCATACTGCCTGGTGGATTGCAAGCTTCTCAAGATTCAATGAGAAGTAAAACTTTGCGAGTCCGCAATCCAGCATCTGTAGTCTGCAAAATTTTGTTCGAGGAGTTTCATGCAATCACGAGTGTCGTGGGGACCACTACAATACTCACATAAAGAAGTAATTTTGTTCACTTGGCTTGAAGGCTTAGTAGTCCACCACATTTATTTTTCTTGTTATTTTTATTTTATTGTTTTTAGTTTAATTCATAGTTTTAGGTTAACTGATTAGAAGATTACTTATCTTCAATGAAACATGATGAATGTCACAGTGCAATTGTTTAGCTGAAGGGTTATATTCCTTAATACCAGTCGTAGGGGTGTGCAAAGCCTTCCCCAACCCTATGATTATCGATTTCTTCTTCTGAAGACACGTTTAGTACCCTATCATAGAATCATTAACATCTACTCATGCATTAAATACAACCAATAAAACCGTAGTGCACATCCGATTACGTTTCTTAAGACGTTCAAGCTTGTTACCGTATAGGAGATTAGCCTGTTTTCTTAAGCCTAACGCGAATCAATCAACCAAACAATAAACAACTCACCAACAATTAATAACTAGGTTTCACTATATCTAAGTAAACGCAAAACAACCTAAGCTAACATGTTAAAAAGAAGAAAAGATAAACAAGAAATCAAACAACACATAGACATGATGAATGATTAAAGGGTAAAGGCCATAAAATAACAAATTACTTTCTCAATTTTACCGAGATGAAACACTTACTTTTTTATCAACATTTAAGCCAACGAAACTTTCAAATATTGTTCTGAGGTGAAACACTTACTTTTTTATCAATATTTAAGCCAACGAAACTTTCAAATATTGTTTTGAGGTCAACAAAAGTACCCTTGAAAAAAGTGTTTCATCTCAGAACAATATTTAAAAGTTTCATTGACTTAGATGTTGATAAAAAAAAGTAAGTGTTTCACCTCAGAACAATATTTGAAAGTTTCGTTGGCTTAAATGTTGATAAAAAAGTAAGTGTTTCATCTCGGTAAAATCTAGAAAGTAAGTTGTTATTTTATGGCCTTTACCCATGATTAAAAGATTACTTATCTTCAATGAAACATGAGAGAAAATAGGGTTTGGGAACCCTTGAAATCTCTGGAAATTCGTTATGAGGATCTAAACACACGGCTTGTGTTAGATTGATATTTTGAGTATTTACTTTGTAACACGCGGAATTTATCACAAAGTATTTAGAAGATATATGTAAGTGATGTGTATAGGTTGTATGTGAATGAAACAGTGAAAACACAGGGATTAAACAAACTTTAAGCTTCAATATTATTGATAATAATATGAGTGATCTAAGATATCACTAGGGTTAAAGCTCTTGCTAATGATACGTACAAAAACTTAAACCTAGCTAGGACCTCCTTTTATAGGACACAAGGAGTCCTTTACAAGATAAGTATAAACCTAATGAAATAGAATATACATAAGATCTTTTCTATACTTATCTAATACATGGTTTTCTAACAATTATCCTATAAGCAGTGGTAATATTATGTACTAGCAGTGGTAGTTTCCACTGCTAGTGCATTCTTCAGCAGTGGCTTCAACTATGCTTAACAGTGGTAACTGTTAGTACAATCCCCAACAATCCTCCCCTAAACTTATGATTTCTATGCAAATCAATAAGTTTCTCAATTGATGGAGGATTTTTCCAAACACCTATCTTCTCCTTGAAGCATTGTAGATCCTTTGAACCAGATCATTTACCACTTTAGTTCTTTCTACACATCTAATCTTTGTAGAAAGCATTTACCACTTCAGCAGTGATTAGGGACTGTTTGCAGTGTACCCTAATCAATCTTTAATACTGTTTAAGAAGAAGTTCTACAGCAGAAGTGACATATGACTTTATTTATGGTCAGTGTTGTGACAAAAGCATTTAATTGATCTTATATATCTTAACAATTGATAAGCAAATGTTAAAGAGCTTTATTATGAAAACTTATTTACAGATTTGCAGCTAAAAAAATAAAAATAAATAAATAAATAAAAATTAAAAAAAAAAAGATGACAACACATAAAGGACTATCTGATTATGTACTCGTTATACTTCTATTAGAATTTTAAGATCAAAATTGACGAGTTCATTTTAGGTCTATTTCCTACTTTAGCACAAGGATCTGTATAAAGCACATAATTTCACAGTTCATCTCACCTTCTGGATCATTTTGATCAAAGCTTTTACCAGAACAGATTGGAAAACAAACATAGAATACTTGTTTACAAAGCGATTGAATTTGTACAACACATTTAAAGCATTATCCAAAAGAGACATTAATTTCTCAATTAAAACAAGTTGTACTACACAGTTGGAAATTAATTTTTGAGAAAAGGGTAGCTCAAGTATAAATAAAGACATACGAGCCTCACTTAATAGAAAAAAAACATGCAAAAGCAAGTAATGGCTTCTTCAAAGTTCTTACTTTTATCTCCAGCTCTACTACTCATTGCTCTCTCATTTATACAAAACTTTACTTCTGCTTCTTTGGATGGAGCAAATGCTCTTCAAAAATGGAAAGTAAGCCTTGAAATCCAAAACAACTTCCAAATTGTATCTTCTTGGACACCCCTTCCGACGAATACTACTGCACCCGCTTCGTGCCCTTCTTGGTTTGGAATTGCTTGCAACGCTGATGGGAACATTTACATGTTGAACCTCTCGAGGTCTCAGTTAAAAGGTACGCTTCACCTGTTCCCTTTCTCTATTCTAGGCAATCTTACCCATTTTGAGCTTAGCATAAACAGCTTCTTTGGTCCCATCCCACCACAAATCGGACTCCTGTCCAAACTTGTCTATCTTAATTTTTCAACCAATCAGTTTTCTGGTGAAATTCCACCTACCATTGGTAAACTAAGCCAGTTAACCATTTTGGAACTTTCCGGAAACAATTTTACTGGTTCAATCCCTTCATCGTTGGGTGACTTGACGTCTTTGAATATCCTTTATCTGCACACAAATCAACTCTCTGGACCCATTCCAATTGAATTAGTGAACATGAAGTCTCTAACTGATTTAGAATTGGGCAAAAATCAACTCAATGGTTCAATCCCTTCATCGTTGGGTGATTTGGCATCTTTGAATCTCCTTATTTTGCGGCAAAATCAACTATCCGGGCCCATTCCAATTGAATTAGGGAATATGAAGTCTCTCACTGGATTAGATTTGAGCGAAAATCAACTCAATGGTTCAATTCCTTCTTCGTTTGGTGATTTGAAGTCTTTGAATATGCTTACTATGTTCAAAAATCAACTCTCTGGACCCATTCCAATTGAATTAGGGAATATGAAGTCACTCACTCAATTAAGTTTGAGCGAAAATCAGCTCAATGGTTCAATCCCTTCGTCATTAAAAAACCTGCGAAGCCTTCAGTTTCTGTCTCTCCGTGTGAACAAGTTGTCCGGTCCTATACCACAAGGAATCGGAAGTCTACAATTGCTTAAGCTATATCTGAACACAAATCAGTTGTCTGGCGAATTGCCTCACGATTTGTGCCAAGGGGGAAAGCTTCAAAATTTATCTGTAAGTCATAATCAACTCTCTGGTCCTATACCAAGAGGGCTATGGAATTGCCACACCTTAATAAGAGCAACCTTTCAATTTAATCAATTTTGTGGAGATATATCGAATAGTTTTGGTGTCTACCCAAACTTATATACCTTTGATGTAAGTCATAATAAATTTCATGGGCAACTATCGCATAACTGGGGTAAATGCAAAAATTTGACTAGATTAAAGATGGGATATAACAACATCAGCGGTAGCATACCACCGGAGATTGGAAATTCAATTCAAGAGCTTGATCTTTCTTCTAATAATTTGGTTGGTCAAATTCCAAAGGAGTTTGGGGCGATGAAAGGTTTGTTAAATTTAAACTTGAGCGATAATAACCTTTCAGGTGTTATACCTCAGGAGCTTGGATCACTGCATGACCTCCTTACTCTTGACATTTCTAAAAATAGGTTAAACGGGTCATTACAAAGATATATTGGTGATTGGGTACAAATCAATCACATATATCTTAGTAATAACAATCTCAGTGGAAATATCCCATCAGAGATAGGTAAATTACGTCAACTCAACGTTCTTGATTTATCTTGGAATTCACTCACAAAGGAGATACCATCGGAAGTTGGAAGTTTAGAAAGTCTGGTGATGATGAATCTTTCTCACAATAAGCTATCTGGTCCTATTCCTAATAGTTTCAGTAACTTGCCCAGAATGATTGATATAGACCTGTCTTACAATGAGCTCACTGGTCCGGTTCCCCCTTATGCTGTCTTTCTAAATGTGTCCGGAGAAGCATTACAAGAAAATCGTCGTCTGTGTGGAAATATTACAGGTTTGAAACTTTGTGAAAGTCAAAAGATAATGAAGAAAATTAATCATTTTCATCATACGCTCATCCTTGTAACTATGGTCCCACTTTTTGCGGCCCTTTTACTTGGTTTATTTATGTGTGGCCTCATTGTTTGTCGACGTAGAAAGAGAACTTCTCCACAGATACCATCATGCGAAGAAGGTGGCAAATTTTTCTCAATAACAAGTTTTGATGGACAGGCGATGTATGATGAAATCATCAAGGTAACAAATGGTTTTGATGATGCATATTGTATTGGGATGGGAGGATATGGTACAGTGTATAAGGCTGTGTTACAACCCAACAATTTAGTAGCTGTCAAGAAACTTCATTCATCATCTGAGAATGACGATCAAGGCTTCCTAAATGAGGTACGAGCATTAACAAACATAAGGCACAGAAACATAGTTAAACTTTATGGATATTGCTTCCATGCTCCTCACTCATTTTTGATTTACGAATATCTTGAGAAGGGAAGTCTAAAATCGCTCTTAAGTAACGATATCACAGCAAAGGAAATGGATTGGCTGAAACGGGTAAGAATTGTTAGGGCTGTAGCGAATGGTTTGGCTTATATGCACCATGATTGCACACCACCAATAATTCATAGAGACATTTCTGGAGCTAATATCCTTCTGAATTCTGATTATGAGGCACATATCTCCGATTTTGGAACAGCAAAGCTTCTAAAGCTGGATTCATCCAATTGGACTGCGGTTGTAGGCACCTATGGCTATATTGCGCCAGGTAACTGCCATATATTTTAAAGTTATCTATATGTACTTCTTCTCAAGTTTCAGATTTATCTATGTTACATATATTCTCATGTTTCCTTCCATGTAGAGCTTGCTTATACGATGGTGGTGACAGAGAAATGCGATGTGTTTAGTTTTGGAGTTGTTGCACTAGAAGTGATTATGGGAAAGCATCCTGGAGAACTTATATCATGTCTACCAACAATGTCGACTGCTGATCTATTGCTGGCCAATGTAGGAGATAGACGGATTCCGCGACCATCACCTCTAGTTGAGAAACTAGCTCATATAATTTTGAATGTCACACGGGCATGTTTGAACGAGAACCCACAGGAAAGGCCAACAATGCGCCAAGTCAAAGATTTATTGTCAGTGGATGATTGGCTTTGGATGAAGATGCGTGTATCGGTAACTTGATGCTAGCTTGATCGATATGATTTCGTATGATGTCTAGTAATAAGTCATTAAGTTTAAGAAACTTTTTATGTTTTTTTGTTGTCCTGAATTATGTTGTAGATTGTTATAAATAAGAAAATAATTTATATCAATGAAGATTACTACCTTTCTAGACTAATATAGTTACGTGTATTATGGATCTCTTTGGTAATTTCTTTAAATTATTCCATTTTTACAATTAAAATTTACCAATGAGAAATTTGTATATCATTTAGAATTTATTCTTTCTCATATCAAGAAATATAGTTGACAGTGACTGCACACAAATAGCATAGACCGTGGAAATCTGTTAAATTGTCAAAAAAGATGACCTAAGGTATGGAGTAACTAATGTACTGCTGTTTTCAGATAGGGAAAAGGGTGAATAAGGTTGCAAGAAGGCTTGTATGAACATCAAAAGCAGAAGGGAAATGGCAGGGAAACTGGAATGCTGACTATAACTTCACACTTCGAGACGTACAATTGGATGGTTTAGTTGAAGTTGGCGATCCAAAAACGTATGAGTCTTGGTGTCTAACTATTTATAGGGTATCTAATTTCTACTTGATGTGCTAAGTGAAAACGATAGAGGTGGCAACATGGGCGGGTCGATTGGGTTTAGTAACGGGTCAAAACGGTTAACTTCTTGGTACGGGTCCAATTGGTTTGCCAGAAACACCTTTGGTCCAAAATTTCATTAAATCTTATTAGAAATAATCAGTGTGACACATATGATAACAAAATACATATTCTTATCAACCAATGTTATTGAATAAATTATACACTATGTGAAAGCTTCAACCCTTTTTGACCCGTTTCCTTTAGCTAACTTTTTTATTTTACTCGTTTGACCCATCAGAGATGAAACATATCCCACATTGACTCATTCATACCTAAATGGGTCAGAATTTCCACAAAGATTACATATAAATAGGATAAAAATAAGCAGCTAACAAATAAGCATAGCTACCTTATGTGACCCACTACTTTTCTATTCTAGGAAATGAAATCATGCATGCATGGGACAATACTAAACTTGCTGATTATTTTCTCCACTACCAGTAATGGTCATATGACCACTTCTTCAAGAATAAAAGAAATGGTAGTAGTTCGCACGGTTCTGTCTTTTGGAGACCCGGAACGTATCACACACTAATACAAAACTTTAAAATAAAAATCCAACCTATGAATTGATCTAGAAAAGCTTGTTACGCATTCACTATGATCAAGCATTCAAACGCACACACAAACAAATAAATATCTGGATATTTTTCAACAAACATACAAGAAGATTGATCTGATACAATCGCAGGGACATATGATTGGGCTTAAACAAACACTATCTAAATCGTTGAATTCGTTTTGTCTTTCTTTAAGAGGGCAATGTTATATAACCCGGGTTGAACCAGGAACATGGCCGGTTATGACTGCTGTTTGCTTGTTTATGAAACGGTTGTTCTTTTGTTCCGGGTCGACCCATTTTGGTAAATCCAGCTGGGTCATACCTTTCGTTTTTTTTAAGTTTTGGACCTATAGTTTTGTTATAAAGTATGGGTTTGGTAGTGAATTTCTATTAATTGGGTATGTTTAGGGGTGTTTTTGTAGCTGTAGGAATTGAATTTCCATGTTTAGAAATTGTCCCTTTTTGCTTAAAAATGGTTCCACACGACGGTTCAACCGGCGACTCGGCTGGGTCAATAAAAAACCGGTGCAAGGAAATTCAAAAAAATTTACACAAAGATCGATACTTTTATAGACAACCCGAACCTTTTGTATTTGCTGCTACAGTTTGTATTTACAACTATACCAAGGAATACATTACCAATACAATGCAACACTTTTTCATTCATCTCATTCAGCAATTTTCATGCTAACCCGGCGGGTTGGGATGACCATGGTCAAAGTAAGGAAAAAAATAACTCAACAAAGTCAACCTGACCGTGAAAATAAATTCAAAAAGTCTCCATAATCGCTCATACTACCACTCGAAAATCTCTTCATCTTTTCCTAAATCTGCAAACGTCTCCTAGGCCTCATTGGGCCTGAACTTGAGGTTATCCTATACGAATGTACAAGTAGCCCAAGACCCGAAAACCCACTCTCCACATCAAGTGGAGATCCATAGCTTGGATAGGTGGAACGCGATAGACCCAGGTCTGGGACAGGGCCGTGGCCTGAGTTTGTACTGGCCCGTGGATCAAAGTCCATGGAAATTAAATCCTCTTGGCTGCATGTCGTTGAGCCCAGGTCTCGTGTTTCTTTGCATTCGTTGCAGACCAATTTCAAGGCCTGAACCACTTCACCCATGAAGGGTCGGTGTGACACTTCAGACTGCACACACATTGGTTCTACTGATGCTACTTTAGTAATACTGTCGAATGAAGCTTCAAGGGATAGTGATGGATCAATAAGCAAGTTTAGACCTTCTGGTGCTTGAAGCAGGGGACAGGCTCACGCGACAAGGATTTCTTGTCCCAATAGCATTGACATGTCAACGGGTTTTGTTTCTGTTAGGAGCTCAAGGAGTACCTCTCAGTAGCTATATACGTCACTCTTTACAAGAAGATGGCCTGTCATTGCATACACAGGAGTCACATACCTGAATTCAAATGAAAAGAAGTTTAAGAAAATTTGGACACAGCGGGTCCCCTAACGGGCCAAAACATGTAATCTGACTTTTGTGCTGAGAAAAAGCTCATTTTACTTTAAACTTGACCTGTAATGTACTCATTTTAGAAAGAATGAAAAGCGTACCCGAAAGTGCCCGTGACACGTGTTGAAATATGCTGGTTTTCTTCATCTAAGTCATGTTCCAGCAGAATGTTGCTAGACTTGAAGTCTCTATGTATGACTCTTGGGCTTGAATCTTCATGCAAGTAAGCTAACTCCCGAGCCGCAACCAAAGCTATCTTCAAGCGGGCCCCCCAATCAACTGGTGCGACTTCCTTATCAATCCCTAACAAACAAAATTACACTCAAATATAGACCATCCTTATAACAAAAAAATAAAGTACAAAAAAGCCGAAATAGTTGACTTTTTCAAGTCAAACATTTAACTTATGAAAGTTAAGCATTTCATACCGTGAAGGTGAGATTCAACGCTTCCATTTGGGATTAGCTCATAAACCAAACACCGGTTTCTTTCTTCTGTACAAATGCCAAGCAGCCGAACCAAATTTCTATGGTGCAAGCGGCTAAGCATCTCAACTTCAGCCACGAATTCCCGACCCCCTTGTTTATCATCACGTTTAAGTACCTTGACAGCAACTTTAGTCCCATCTTCAAGGGTCCCGCTATAAACCCGCCCAAACCCACCCTGTCACACCCCCAATTTACCTGACTTGCAGCGGAATGGAATACCTGGGGGTGTCTGTCATAGCATCACAGTTACAGTTACATTGAACGACCTAAATGTTGGTGAATAATTAGGCCCAAGCCCGGATTGTGGGTCTTGGGTATTAGGGTTTCACTATTATATATAGTGGTTAATAATAAACTTATACCTAAGGGTTTATCATTATCTTACATGGTATCAGCCATACGATCCTAAATCTGTAACCCTAAACCTAAACTCTTCCGCCGCCGCCTCCGGACGCCGGCTACACGTCGGAGGTTCGGAGGGCTCCCTTTAAACCTTCACCTCAATAAAACATTCATAACTTTAACCAAACAAGTTTGGAAAATACTTCGTTTGATCATTGAAATAATCCAGAGTTTACAAAATGAGGTCCCCAAAATGTGTTGCATGTTTATGAAAAACAAGTCATACTAGATCAAACGTTTACATAAGTGCATGAAATAATGGTGTGACGCGTCGACACCGCGACTCCATGAAGGTCCAAATGCATGTCACATGAGCTACCTTAATAACCTGAAATACATTGCTAAAACGTCAACACGAATGTTGGTGAATTCCATAGGTTTGTAAATTGTAATGTTGTACGGCCACCACAAGTAAAATGTGCATAACAAAAGTTACGTAAAATTGTACAATAGACCTTAAGCTCATGACCCCGAAGCTATGACTGTTGAAATTATATGCCCCTCCGAATGTTTTACCAGAACACTCCCAAATGTGTCAAAATGAAATGCATCCGCTTACTGTTGGTAATCACTACCACGGATGGAGGCGTCACCCTCGATAGATCTATCCACTCACTCTCGCTTAATCGGCAAATTAACGGTCCATGATAATAAACAGGGGGCTTTAACTCGTTGGTAAGGCAACTTAAGCAATGTACATGTGTTTTGGTACTTGGGCTCGTACTAAAATGGTTGATGCAATGTATTCCCCCGTGGGATTTGAAATCAAAATATTGTATTGAAAACGGGGCTATGAAAACTCACCTTAAACTGATGATACTGTGAACATGTAATGAGCTGAAAAACAAGGCGCGCACACTAGCCGCAACCTAATATGAATGATGAACGATCTACTTTAGATCATGAAATTATGTTATGAATGTCCATGCACATGTTTTCTATACCACTCTACTCTTTGAAAAACACTTGTTGTTATCAAAATAATACATTTTCCAAAACTTGGGAAAATATGGCAACTAGAAAATAAAACTAGTTGAAATGTATATATATATATATATATATATATATATATATATATATATATATATATATATATATATATATATATATCGTATGTGTCAATGTTAGTGTTGAAATCCTCGGTTTGAAATCCTTGAAATAACGCCTTGTAGTGATAAAAATATACTTGTAATCACTAATACTTCATTAGTTATGAATTTGGGTACTTGGTTAATATTTCTAGAAAATATAGAATTTAGTACGTAGAAGTAGTATTATTATTATTACTAGTGAAAGCTGCCAATTATAGAGGATTTTTGCCGATATTAAACGTGAATATCTTTGTCGTTATGAGTCCGTTTTACTTGTTCTTTATATCCACGGTTACGTCTTAGTATGTAGTAATATATTTTGAAAAGCTTGGCTCCTCCGGGTTACGTCTAAAGCCTCGTTTTGTCCGACAAAAAACGTCCAACAGCATGTATTTTCAGAAAATATACTTTTCGTCAATAAACTTGCAAAAATCATAACTTCTTCGTTATAAACTCTTTTTAATCCGTTCTTTCGCCTACGGATTCGTTTTTGAAAGTATTTTCTAAAAATTTTGCCAAAGTTTCTTTTATGTTTACTGATTTTCCTGGATTTACCAAAATGGGACAGAATGTATATATACTTGTTACAAATCAATTTTTCATGTTCAAAACTAGTTTATACTTCAACCAAATCTCTTGCAAACACCACAAAGCTATACTAATCCTACCATACACCTTCTTAGGGTGCCATGGGTTCCTAATCACTAGTAATCATGTTAATTTAACAAAGGAACACCTAAATCAAAATCTAGGGTTTGTATGTTCAAAAAGTTAACAAAAATAATGTGGTATAGCTAACTTGTACATGAAATTAAGCATGAAAACCATAAGATACAAGTGTTAATTAGATGAAAACATGAAAATAAATTTGATAACTCACTTTGAAATAATAGGTGATTAGATGATGAGAAATCTTGTGTTACTTGTGTTTTTGTTGTAAGATTCTTGATTAGAATGATGAAATGAACAACTTTGTAGCTTTGTACTAAGAAAAATAATGGCTTGATCTTGGCCCTTTGGTTTGGTCGTGGGTTTCATGATAGAGAAGAGAAATGAGCATTTTTTGATCCAAAAATTTTACAAGTGAAATGTTTAATGTGTTTGTAGATATTTTCCTAAAGTTATAATAATATTATAAATGATTAATGCACAAGGTTAAGTTTTTATCAAGTGGTCAAGGGGGAGGGTTGGGTGGCCGGTTTTCCATGTGAAAAAGTGAAGCAAAAATCGGTTTTGAGTTGCTTAGGATAAGTTAGTGTATTATTAGTTGTAGTTTAGTGTAAGTATTAGTTATAATCGGGTACCGGGTTTGCTAGAAATAAATATTAACGAAGTTAACCGGGACTTAATAAAGTTATAAAAATGTTAAAAATATGTTGGGTACAAGTACTGAGTGTTCGGGTGATTATTGTTTAGTTTTCACGAAAACCGTCGTAATATTCATAAGCTCACGTTATAAATAAAATAAATTTCCAAAATACTGGATAAATGAATGTTATGACTTTTATGATGATAAAATGGATATAAAAATATGTCGGGACCATTGTAGGAATATTTAGATATATTCGTCGTGTTTATAAACCGGGTGTTAACGTTTATTTATAAATAATTATAAGGAAAACGTTAAATGTATCAAATATATAAATTTGAAAATCCTAAGAGTGGTATAACATGAAAATGCTGTTATGATGATATGCAGGCTGTCTCTAGTCCGTATGCAGTGTCCTTACTGATAATGAAATGAATTCACACCTAAACCCATACGGTTACGCGAATTTTAATACCCGTAAACTAAATTTACGATGAAATGTGTAACGCAAGTGAATAGTGAAAACTTTTCCGGTAATGAATAGTGTTCAGTGAATAGTAAAATTTCTGAATGCTTCTCGGAATGTCAAACTAACACCAAAAATGATGAATAGTGTTTTGATGAATAGTGTTTTCCCAAAGTTCGGGAAATGACCTGAAATGGTGAGTTGTGACAGTCTTCCCCTCTAAAAGGAACTTCGTCCCGAAGTTCAGTTTATGTTGGTTTCTGAAAACGTATTGGTGAAAAGGTGATGATATTCGAGAATTCCAGCGAACTCTAAGGATAGGAATTCGACTCTGCTTCAACTGTTTGACCTCTCGGTCCATGATTTCTATTTGTTCTCCTGCAAGGTTTATGTTTGACTTTGGGGTTGGATTCCTTTCCAAATGGGATTATGAGTGACTAATCTGAAAAGATGATAATACGTGGTTGTGTAATCCTGTTGTTCTCTAACAACGCTCAAGTCTGACGGCCACTAGGCCTACTCTGTCTGAAATATTACATGGTCCAGTGTATATCGGGTTTAACTTTCCAAGTTTTCTGAATGATATCATGCCTTTCCTAGGCAGAACTTTCAACATAACTCTGCCTACCAACTTGAAGTTTTAATGGTTTACAACTTATTGAACTTGTAACTGATTCTTGACTTGTAGGAAATTTCTGGTTATCTCATGAATGCCTGCTAGACTAGTATGTTGGGCTTTTTCCGAGTTTGGCCCATCAATAGATGGTCTGCACTTCTTAATGTTTTAAATGTGATATTGGTAATATATACCGCTGAATTCTGCCAGAACTCAAGTTTGTATGCTAGTTGGTCGATTCTAAAATGCATCTTATCTGGTCCAATATGCTAAAGGTTCAACCTCTCTTGTTATCCAATTTGTATCATGCCAATCCAAGGCAATGCTTTTAACTTAGTTTGTTCCCCCACTTGAATCTGGATGGTTTGTTGTTCAGGATACTCAATCCAAATGATGTGTGTTATGTACCAATCTAACTTCTGCCAGTTTCTCGCTGTTGGTATGATAACTATTGTTGTAGATGAATTTGATTTATGATAACTGGTTAGTCCAACCATTTCTAGGGTCAATCACTCATGCTCTGAGCATACTTTCCTATGTTTGAATTGTTCTCTCGCTTTGACCATTGGTCTGAGGACGATAGGTGATGTTCACATCTAAATGGGTTTCTAAAGGAAATCCTGAAATGATTGCTTGAAGTCCAAGGTGAATCGGTTTCCTTAACAGGAATAACTGAAATGGGTACAATAAACCTTTGTGACTAATTCCACAATGTTCGGTCCTTCGAACTTGGCGTTAACTGAAAGGGATAGAATATAGGTAACAACTTGATTCCTTGTGTTTCGTTCCAACGGATGATAAGACATATGTCCTTCTTTGTCTAGTGGGTTGGTCTCCACTACTGAAGTTCGTGATTAATTTGTGATGTCCTTCCTAATTCCTTCATCACATATTCCAAATATTCTTTATTGTCAAGTCACAAAATCCTAAATGCATAAGCGATGTTGTAGGGAAATTGGTTCTGGAAATTTGTCTCGCGATTGTGAGTTTTTTTTTTGTTGAAATCTTTTTCTGAATAAACGAATTTAGAAAATGGAGCAGATGATTTACTAAGTAATATTTTTCCTGATGATTCAAAATTTCAGTAGTTATGAAATAGAGAAAATGTTTTCAAACATGTTGTGATTAAGACTGCTTACCAAAGTTTGATGTTTATGTATATTTCTCACTGTACAATAGTGTTGCAAAAGATTGACAAAAAAGGATCGTACTTGTTCAAAATAGGAATTTCTGAAATCATTTTTCCACAAGGTATGTGATTTATGTAAACGCATCAACTTTATTTAAAAGTGAAAACACTAACAAGGATAAAATGGTAGAATAGGAAATGTTCGCTTAAATGCATAGATGTCTAACATTTAGTTCCTGAGGTTGGATAATGTCTATTAGTGGGTATCAGGCATAACTACAAGCATAGGTATTTAGACTAACTTAAGTCCTGAAATGGTTTATCGTTGTAATTGGCAAGGCGAATGTATCACTTGATGTTGTGTCGATGAATGTCTATTCTGTTTTCCCATGTAGATGAGGAGATATGTTCCGGTTTGATCCCTTTCTTGGTATGAAGGTGAGGTTATCTGAAATTTCTAGAGACATAATGCCTTAGGGGAATCTACATCGATATTCTTGATTCAAACAATTGTCCTTTGTGAAAACTTACTGCAGGAAAGTTTATGTATGGATGAGGCCGTGTTTAAATGAAATGCTCTACAGTCTCAATTAGAAGCTTGGTTTATTTCTATTGTGTTGTCCTGCGGACATTTATTGAGTTCAATCCTGTAGCTCAGTCTAGCTAGTACTCTTAAACGATAGAATTTGACAACTAAGTCAAAGATGGTGATTCGGATGGTCTCGCAGTATCTTAGAATTTGTTGTTGAGTTATGAATTCTCTCACTATATACTTCTAGTTCTGTTTAGTAGTTCTGAAATCCTTTCGTTGCTTCTATTGTATAGAGGAATCCTGCATGTAATTGATATGGAAAGTCTCTCTTAGGGAAATCAATGGGAAAAATCCAACTTAATGGCTAAGTGGGTAACAGGTAGGGTGAGTATCCAGGGATAGTTCGGCAAAAGGGATGTTTATGGAAAAGTTCCTTTGTTTACAAAACTTTTAAATGAAGATTGTTATTAACAATCCTTTGAAAAGGTAATTATTTCCTTCATGGCATAATCCTTCCTGAATTTTACATAGGTGATCAGGCTATGTACAATTGAGGACTAATGATGCGATGTTAGATTTTGTCAAAATATCATAACTTTTCTCAAAAGTTTTAGATGGTGTTCAACGCATTGTTATTAAAAAAATGGTATCCTGATGTTTTCCTTCAGATAACATGAAAATTGCCTCGCATAATAATAGTAAATACTTGGTGTAATGACAGAAAAATCAATTTATAGGATGGTAATAAAATAGCTTACTTCGGAAATTTTTCTGTAAAACAGTTTCCCCATATGATAGTAAAATAGCTTGAATGGTGAATTGGATACGTGGGTGAATTTTGTCGAATGGTAATAGTCTACTAATTCGTCAAAAACGAAATCAACCTAATCCCTAATAAGACAATGATAAAATGTTGCGAAACGATTGAAGTCTGAGCAATTGGGATAGAAAATGCTTAATACAACTAGGTTATGTCATCATACCAACGGTAAGTACAAAAGGAAAGATACAACCCTAAAAGGCTCGAACTACGGTTTATATATTGAAACAAAGCTCCTCCTGCTGAAGCATTGTTGTTATCCTTGATGTTGCTAATATCCTGACGGTTCTCTTTCAACAGCTCACGCTATTCCTCGAGCGATTCAGTCTTGATTCCAAGTTCCTGATTTTCCTTGTTCCTTAGCTCCAGGCAGTCCTTCCTGAAATGCCCTAAGTTTCCACATTTGAAGCAACTCCCTGGGATCTTCTGATTTGTGAGTTTCCTACAGTCTTCAGTCCAATGACCCCGCTTCTTGCACACTCCACACGTTTTACTGCAATGACCTCGGTGATGTTGATTACACAGGTTGCAGTATGGTAACTTTCCAATATACCTTCTCTTTGTGTGCGGTTTTGTAGCAAAGGCTCTATTCACTTCTTGTCATTTGGGTGATTGTTGAGCAACATTGCAACCTAGATTGTTGTTCCACTTCCTTTTATTGTCACTATTGTTTCCTGATGTCTCGGCGTGAACTATGAGTTCCTTTGCTTCGATCGCCATTTTGATAGCTTCAGACATGGTATCGGGTTCCCATGCGATGACCAACATACGAATTTCATAGGAGAGTCCCCCGATGTACCTTTCAAGTTTCTTGCTTTCCGGTTCATCCACTGCAGAACCTAGTCATGTTAATTCATAAAAATGAGTAGTGTACTCGTCAACATCATTTCCTACCATGGTAAAGTTTAGTGTTTCCTGTTCTTTTGCTCGTAGTTCATTTCCTACAAAAAATGTTATACTCATCATCCTTCTTAGTTTCTCCCAAGAGTGTGAGTAGGCAGCATCAACTCCCACCATCTTAATATGTTTGGTCCACCATTCCTGGGCATGATCCTGAAAAGTGCATGTGGCGAACTTAACCTTGTCTTCCTTACGACAGTCGCCACATTGAAATATTGTTTCTATTTCTTCGAACCATTTGAGAAATTCCTTTGTGTTTCTAGTTCCGCTAAGGGAGGGAGGATTGCACCCCATAAATTCCACGTGAGTAAGTTCCTTAGTGAGGGTGGTGGCTATGTTCTTGGCAATGACTTGTCCAACAGCAGGTTGCGTCATGTTTGGAGTGGTTTGTTTAAATCTCTCTTCATCAAATCATAAGAGATCATGAGGATATAGTTAATCAAAGTCATCATATTCACAACACATGAATATAATACATGAAAATTTTGGTCTACGTGAACCGATATCACAAATAGCACAACCATTCCTTACATAGTAGAGTCACACTTGATATTTTTGTTTGTACAACAATCAAAAGACAACAAGTTCTTTAGACTATGTCCCACACTTTCTGTGGCTGGGATAATAGTAAAAACTAGTGAGGATATAAGTCTGGTCTAGGGACTTCCCGGTGTCCCTCTGTGTGAAATCAGGTTTGTGGCATCATAAGGTCGAGATAGTTCTGAAGTGCTGTCTGAAGTTGTGCATCGATCAAATCTTAGATAATGTAGGTTCTGAACCATTCCTGAAGAATCTGCGGATGTTTCTGTTGAGTCCGTGATATTGGTATTATCTACTAGGTGTTATCTAGTTCATCGCAAGTGGGAATGGAAAAGGAAAATGACAATGATGGTACCAGTGAATGAAATACTACCCTCTTTCACGCTACCTCACGACATCTAAGAGGTAAAACTAAAGTACGCACTGTGGGACGACCAATAGTGTAATAAGTAACTGATGGTGGTGGTAGTACCTGAGTAGTGAGTGCTCTACTAGTGATGGAAAGAAACATACCATCTTCCTTGCAATAAACATCCTAATAAGTCTATTAATATTAAGTCTGAATACGCTACCAAAAGGCATTCTATGTACGGGCTGAATGATAGGAAAACCCTGTTCCTATGGCAAATCAATAGTGCTAATGGTGGTATAAGTGCAACTGGTGGTATAATGGTAGTGGAAGATGACAAGGCATCTTCAATGTCGGAATCCGTTAAAAGGATGTGAGGGTGAGTATCTGAAGGCATGTCACTTGTGAACCAGGTCAATAAAATGATATATATACATATATATGAATATGAGTATAAATAACTCGCACAGGGTATGTATGAAACAACATGTATCATGATTATGCACTTATGATGAAATGACGAGATGCTATGCTGATGTGGTTATAGTCTAGGGTCCAAGATACATCCTAGTTCGCTATAACCTTAGCTCTGATGCCAATCTGTCACACTCCCAATTTACCTGACTTGCAGCGGAATGGAATACCTGGGGGTGTCTGTCATAGCATCACAGTTACAGTTACATTGAACGACCTAAAGTGTCGTTTGGAAAATACTTCGTTGGATCATTGAAATAATCCAGAGTTTACAAAATGAGGTACCCAAAATGTGTTGCATGTTTATGAAAAAGAGTCCCCCCGCGATTCCATGAAAGTCCAAATGCATGTCACATGAGCTACCTTAATAACCTGAAATACATTGCGAAAACGTCAACACGAATGTTGGTGAATTCCATAGGTTTGTAAATTGTAATGTTGTACGGCCACCACAAGTAAAATGTGCATAACAAAAGTTATGTAAAATTGTACAATAGACCTTAAGCTCATGACCCCGAAGCTATGACTGTTGAAATTATATGCCCCTCCGAATGTTTTACCAGAACGCTCCCAAATGTGTCAAAATGAAATGCATCCGCTTACTGTTGGTAATCACTACCACGGATGGAGGCGTCACCCTCGATAGATCTATCCACTCACTCTCGCTTAATCGGCAAATTAACGGTCCATGATAATAAAAAGGGGACTTTAACTGGTTGGTAAGGCAACTTAAGCAATGTACATGTGTTTTGGTACTTGGGCTTGTACTAAAATGGTTGATGCAATGTATTCCCCCGTGGGATTTGAAATCAAAATATTGTATTGAAAACGGGGCTATGAAAACTCACCTTAAACTGATGATACTGTGAACATGTAATGAGTTGAAAAACAAGGCGCGCACACTAGCCTCAACCTAATATGAATGATGAACGATCTACTTTAGATCATGAAATGATGTTATGAATGTCCATGCACATGTTTTCTATACCACTCTACTCTTTGAAAAACACTTGTTGTTATCAAAATAATACATTTTCCAAAACTTGGGAAAATATGGCAACTAGAAAATAAAACTAGTTGAAATGTATATATATATATATATATATATATATCGTATGTGTCAATGTTAGTGTTGAAATCCTCGGTTTGAAATCCTTGAAATAACGCCTTGTAGTGATAAAAATATACTTGTAATCACTAATACTTCATTAGTTATGAATTTGGGTACTTGGTTAATATTTCTAGAAAATCTAGAATTTAGTACGTAGAAGTAGTATTATTATTATTACTAGTGAAAGCTGCCAATTATAGAGGATTTTTGCCGATATTGAAACGTGAATATCTTTGTCGTTATGAGTCCGTTTTACTTGTTCTTTATATCCACGGTTACGTCTTAGTATGTAGTAATATATTTTGGAAAGCTTGGCTCCTTCGGGTTACGTCTAAAGCCTCGTTTTGTCCGACGAAAAACGTCCAACAGCATGTATTTTCAGAAAATATACTTTTCGTCAATAAACTTGAAAAAATCATAACTTCTTCGTTATAAACGCTTTTTAATCCGTTCTTTCGCCTACGGATTCGTTTTTGAAAGTATTTTCTAAAATTTTTGCCAAAGTTTCTTTTATGTTTACTGATTTTCCTGGATTTACCAAAATGGGACAGAATGTATATATACTTGTTACAAATCCATTTTTCATGTTCAAAACTAGTTTTTACTTCAACCAAATCTCTTGCAAACACCACAAAGCTATACTAATCCTACCATACACCTTCTTAGGGTGCCATGGGTTCCTAATCACTAGTAATCATGTTAATTTAACAAAGGAACACCTAAATCAAAATCTAGGGTTTGTATGTTCAAAAAGTTAACAAAAATAATGTGGTATAGCTAACTTGTACATGAAATTAAGCATGAAAACCATAAGATACAAGTGTTAATTAGATGAAAAAATGAAAATAAATTTGATAACTCACTTTGAAATAATAGGTGATTAGATGATGAGAGAAATCTTGTGTTACTTGTGTTTTTGTTGTAAGATTCTTGATTAGAATGATGAAATGAACAACTTTGTAGCTTTGTACTAAGAAAAATAATGGCTTGATCTTGGTCCTTTGGTTTGGTCGTGGGTTTCATGATGGAGAAGAGAAATGAGCACTTTTTGATCCAAAAATTTTACAAGTGAAATGTTTAATGTGTTTGTAGATATTTTCCTAAAGTTATAATAAGATTATAAATGATTAATGCACAAGGTTAAGTTTTTATCAAGTGCTCAAGGGGGAGGGTTGGGTGGCCGGTTTTCCATGTGAAAAAGAGAAGCAAAAATCGGTTTTGAGTTGCTTAGGATAAGTTAGTGTATTATTAGTTGTAGTTTAGTGTAAGTATTAGTTATAATCGGGTACCGGGTTTGCTAGAAATAAATATTAACGAAGTTAACCGGGACTTAATAAAGTTATAAAAATGTTAAAAATATGTTGGGTACAAGTACTGAGTGTTCGGGTGATTATTGTTTAGTTTTCACGAAAACCGTCGTAATATTCATAAGCTCACGTTATAAATAAAATAAATTTCCAAAACACTGGGTAAATGAATGTTATAACTTTTATGATGATAAAATGGATATAAAAATATGTCGGGACCATTGTGGGAATATTTAGATATATTCGTCGTGTTTATAAACCGGGTGTTAACATTTATTTATAAATAATTATAAGGAAAACGGTAAATGTATCAAATATATAAATTTGAAAATCCTAAGAGTGGTATAACATGAAAATGCTATTATGATGATATGCAGACTGTCTCTATTCCGTATGCAGTGTACTTACTGATAATGAAATGAATTCACACCTAAACCCATACGGTTACGCGAATTTTAATACCCGTAAACTAAATTTACGATGAAATGTGTAACGCAAGTGAATAGTGAAAACTTTTCCGGCAATGAATAGTGTTCAGTGAATAGTAAAATTTCTGAATGCTTCTCGGAATGTCAAACTGACACAAAAAATGATGAATAGTAAACTGATGAATAGTGTTTGATGAATAGTGTTTTTCCAAAGTTCGGGAAATGACCTGAAATGGTGAGTTGTGACACACCCTCACCTAAAACACCCAACTAATTAAAATTATCAGTTGCTTTTTCCATATCACTTGAACTAAACGTCTTTGCAGATCCTTTATAAACTATATTAGATCACCGGAATGATAATGAAGCTGACTCAGACCCACTTCCTATCGTTGATCTGCCAACCCCTGATTGGGCCCCTTCCCTACGTTTAACCAATAGAACAAAATGATGATGGCATAAGGTCCACCATTCCAGTTGCGTGATGATGGCATATGTGGCGATCGGAAAGACCTTTCAACAACAAAATGATTATGATTATAAGCAATAAAATTTTCAGTTTGACTTTCGAGGTTAAACGAATCGATCCTTCAAGTATGGTAGATTTCCAAAATTTAGGATTTTATGTGGTTGTTGGTAGTGGTTAGGGATGTTGTATGTGCATGCATGGTGGTCAAGATAATATAACATTGTTTAAGCAAAATCACTGTTTTTAAACAATGTTTCTAACCAACTTGTCATTTTGCACTAAATTAACAACAACCAGCCTTACAAGTGTCGTTAGCAAAACCCCGAGTTTGTGTGTCATTGTTAGGTTGCTAAAAAATGTCAATCTCAAATAAAAAGTTTTCATTATAGAATGACTCTTTTAAATAATAATAATAATAAAATAAAATAATACAAAGACTACACTAGATATTCTATAACTAGAGTGACTTACAAATACAATAACCCCTTTTGCTCACTATATATGAGCAACAAAAACACAAACCACACTCATATAGTTGTATAGTATTTTTATATTTTAAAAAATTATATGTCTAGTCCCTGTCCTTTACCCAAAATCACACTAGTCGTCCATATTCAATTTTAATCACACAAATAATCCTTAATTTTCAAACAAATTTCCATTGATAGTCTCTATTTTCAAAAATAGGGACTATCCGTGTAATAACGACAATGACTACCTGTGTAATAGAAAACTTTAGACTATTATGCAGATGATCCCTACTTTTCAAAATAGAAACCATCGACGCAAATAGTTTAAAAATTAGGTATCATTGGCGTAATTAAAATCAACAAGTCACCTAGGTTATTCTCTCAAGCTGATTATATTGAACTCTATTCTAAGAAAATTTCGACCTATGTTATTCCACATTTACTATCTCTTATGCATATTGTTTTGGCAAATGTCACATTTTTTTTTATTATTTTTTTTATCTAATGCGTGCTTGTTTAACCTTATGAGCCCATTTTTATTTATTTTGAAGTTTATGGCCTTATACGAGATACTTATGATATAGTAACGAAACATAAACCAGAATCAAATAAACTTAGAGGGTGTTTGTTTAAGCTTATTTGGCCTGCTTATGGGCTTATTAAACTTTTGAAAAGCTCCTTGCTCTAAATATTGGCTTATATAATTTGCGTTTATTAAGCGGATGTTTGTTTAAGCTTATTTGGACTACTTATGAGCCAATTTTTATGGTTTATTTTGAAGTTTATGGGCTTATTTAAGCTTGCTATTATATAGTACTAATAAACTTATACAAGCTCATAAGCTAATAAACCTAAAAGTAAGCTTAGGGGTGTTTGTTTAAGCTTATTTGTGAGCTTATGAACTTATATTTAATATGCCTGATTTTTCGGGCTTATTTTGAGACTTAATGGTCTTATATAAGTTTAATGTATCATGATAACCTTATATTAGCCTATACGTCTCAAAATATGCCGAAAAAGTTAGGCCTATAACATACAAGCCAAAATAGAATATTCTAATAAGCCCACAAATAAGATTAAACAAATACCCCCGAAGCCATTGAATTTGTTTTATCTTTGTTTAAAAGTGGCAATTTTTTGTAACTCGGAATTTACCCGGGAACTGGGCTGGATATGACTGTCGTTTGCTTGTTTATGAACTGTTTTTTTCTTTCTTTTTTTTTACCCGGGTTAACTCATTTTGCTAAATCCAATTAGGTCATACGTGTGTGTGTGTGTGTGTATATATATATATATATATATATATATATATATATATATATATATATATATCGGGGGCTTTATTTTCAGAACCCTGTTAAATGCGGGAACTGCGAGAACTCCAATTTTGCACTAGAAAACATGCATGTTCATATAAAACATGTATGTTTTCTTACATACACCTTAATACACATACCTGCGTAACATACATGTTCATATAAAACCATATTGCATTGATATGTTGCACTTAACAGGGTTTTATATGAACATGTATGTTATGCAGGTATGTGTATTAAGGTGTATGTAAGAAAACATACATGTTTTATATGAACATGCATGTTTTTTAATGCAAAATTGGAGTTCTCGCAGTTCCCGCACTTAACAGGGTTCTGAAAATAAAGATACACTATATATATATATATATATATATATATATATATATATATATATATATATATATATATATATATATATATATAGGGGGCGTTATTGTGGTATACACCTTATAAGTGAGATACAATAGGCACAGTTGTGGACCGTCGGATCAAGATTATTAGATAAAAAAGAAATATAATTGATGAGTGGCTTATTTGTAATTAACTATACTATGAAGGGCATTATGTATCAATTGTAATATAAAGAAATAGCGGGAGTTGGTACGGATGATCAGATATTATAACGATAGTTTGACCAAAACAAATCAAAAGGTTTAAACATCCCTGAAATGGTGCATATTCAAAAACGCAATTCCTATCCCTAAAATCAAGCTATTCCGTGATTCATTCTCCAGAATATCATCCCAAATTGTAAATAAAATTAGGGTTCATCCGCTAAATGTGTCATTGAAAAATATTGGTTATCTTTTATGTATAACCTATAACGATAACTAGCTGATCTTCAATGATGAACATTGGTAAGTGACACATTGATTTTTGATTTGTTATACATATGGGTTTTACACTCTTAACTACACATTGTTGTTGGTGTGTTTTTTTTATAGTACGACGTAGTGGCCGGTTGTCTAAAATAAGAAAGGGAAATCAGGATAATGGCGATTATGAAGTTATTGATCTAACAACACCTGAATGGAATAATGCAGGAGAAGGTATACATTTTGAATAAATTAAGTTTATTTAGTTTGTATAATAAAACACTGATAAAGCATAAAAATTTGGGGGTTTTTTTGTTTCTGTGATACAACACTGATAAAGTAGGGGTTTTAATTGTTTATAATAATTTATGTGATACAATAATAAACTTAAGGTTTTTTGAATTTTAGGATGTGGAATAGTTGCTATTATGTTTAGTGTTTTGGGTGATACAATTAAGAAATGATGGATTTTGGTATTATTTTTGTTGGATCAATAAAGAAATTAGGGGTTTTGGTATAACTGTGTGTTGTTTTTTGTGTGGTACAGTAGCAATATTAGTTGTAAGTATGGGGCAATGTGTATCAGTAAGTGTTCTTGTGTAGGTCAACATGGGTAAAAAATAGTAAATTGTGGGTCAAATTGTATCAGTAAGTGTTCAATGTGGGTCGATATATAGAATTTTGGTGTAAATTTGTGTTGGATTCTGTGTGGTATCTATGGTTAAAATTTATTTGAAACTTTTTGTCAATTTGTATCAATTAGTGTTCACATATAGGTGAATATGGGTCAAAATGCTACAATTTGGGTCAACTTGTATCAGTTAGTGATAAATGTGGGTTGATATCTGTTTAGGGATTTTGATATAACTTTGTGTTGTTTTTTTGTGTGGTACAGTAGTAATATTAGTTGTAAGTTTGGGGCAATTTGTATCAGTAAGTGTTCTTGTGTATGTCAACATGGGTAAGCAAGCGTAAAATGTGGGTCAAATTGTATCAGTAAGTGTTAAATGTGGGTCGATATATAGAATTTGGTTGTAACTTTGTGTTGGATTCTGTGTGGTATATATGGTTAAAATTTATCAATTAGTGTTCACATATAGGTCAATATGGGTCAAAATGCTACAATTTGGGTCAACTTGTATCAGTTAGTGATAAATGTGGGTTGATATATGTTTAGTCTTTTGGGTGGTACAATTAAGAAATGAGGGATTGGTATAACTTTTCTTGGAACAATATAGAAATTAGGGATTGTGGTAAAACTTTTTGTTGGTTTGTGTGTGGTATGTTAGTAATAATTGGTAAAATTTGGGTCAAATTATATCATTAAATTATGAATGTTGGACGATATACATCAGTAAGTGTTCAATGTGTATCAGTAAGTGTTAACATATAGGTCAATATGGGTCAAAATGCTACAATTTGAGTCAAATTGTATCAGCAAGTACTCAATGTGAATTTTAGGATGTGTATAGTTGTTATGATGTCATTAATTTGTATCAGTAAGTAAAATGTGTTCAATTTGGTGTCAAATTTAAATGTGTGACACAATAGAATGAACTGTGTGATATACAAGCGTAAAAACAGAGGGGGTTGTGGGTTCCAAGTGGAATATCTTTGAACGAAATTGTATCTTGAATGAAAAGGGAATGTAAATTGTTTTATTACAATATGTGTGCTTGCAGAATTTATAAATGAAGATACAGGAATGCATGTTGATGGTGGGAATGTAGCAAGTACATCAAGTGATGCAGTAAACTTGGATACAGGGGATGCCAATATGGGGACTGATAAAATGGATGTGGATAAGACGGATGCGCGTTTAGGTAATTGATTTTTTATAGTGTCATTATATATTGAAATGAAATGTATGAATCATGTGTATTTAGTATGTAATCATTGTGTATGAATGCTGGATGTATCAGATGAGCGTAAAATTCGTAAGTTAAAATTGGATGCGTTAGTTGAAGAAAGAAAAAAGAAACAAGTTGAAACAGTTAAAGAACAACTTGTATCAAATGGTGAACATGTGCGAGGGAAGGGGGAAATTGGCATCACTAGTTTTGAAACCAAGAAAGAATCAACATGAAAAAGGTAAATAGATGTTTGAATTGTTGTATAAAATAGATATATTACTGGTACAATCAAAGTATATTTATTAAAACAATATTTTTGTAGCACCGGGTAAACGGCTGGCGAGCAAAAGGAAAAAGGGGATAGAATCGGAAAAAGTTGGTAAGACAAAGGATGCTGAAAATTTCAATACTAGAGGTAATAAAATTTGTTATTTAATATTATAGAACTATAGCGATTAAATTGGTGTTTCGCCACATAATTTTTTTGTGTTTGTTAACAGCTAAAAATTTAGCAGCTGATATATGCGAGTCAGATGATGATTTTGTGGATAATGTGGAAGATAGAAGGAAAGAAGTGGATGAGCCTAATATGGGATCTGTAAAAGGTATGAAAAATATTGTATATTATACATTTCCTTTGATATGATACGTATTTTGAAATGTATTAGCCAAATAGGTTGAACACAAAAGTCTACTGTTAATAATTGTTATTTTTTTTAAAATGCCTATAGGTGCTAGTGGTAAACCAACAAATGTTTCGAAAGACAACAACAAAAGTGATAGGATAGTTGCACGAAATCCGCCCGCTAGTTTGTTTAAGGTGGTAACGAGTTTGACACCTATGCAAAGACAGGATGTAATTGATATGGGATTTGGTGATGTTCTCTAGTTTAAAATAAGTAGAGTACCAACACGTTTAGCGTTTTGGTTGCTGGAGAAGTTTGATGAAAATACGTGTTCATTGAATCTTCCTGGTAGGTTAATAAAGATAACTCGAGAGTTGGTTAGAGACTTACTAGGTGCACCGATGGGAGAGGTGCATTTGGATGCCCGTGACGACGCAGATCATAGGAACAAGCTAGTACGTCAATGGAAGGCCCAGTTTGGGAAGCAAACGAAAAGGCATTTTTGCACACATATTGCAAAATTGATTGATGACAAAAAACGTAGCGGGTGGATGTTCAAGATTAACTTTCTAGTGTTGTTTTTACAACTTTTGGTGAGGCGAATCTGAGTAACATAGTTAATCTGAAGTTTTTACCATTTAATCAAGAATCAAGATGATATAGGCAAGATGGACTGGTGCACGTATATAATCGAGCTTTTGATCAAGACAAAACGTTCATGGAAACGGGATGGGTTTTACAATGGTCCTATATTGCTTCTTCTGGTATGATACATGTTATGATGGTTTAGTGTATATGTCTTTTTGTTAATAAATTATATGTGTAAATGGTTGTATAAGTAATTGAAAATTGTGGCATAGGTTATGTATGCTCATTCTGGGACACCTATTAAGTTATGGACTACAGAGACGTTAAATAAATTAGAAGCGGACGTGTTGCGTAATGATGATGGGGGCGATACATGTGTTGCTGAAGAAACCGAAGCAGAGGGTAAGTGTAAAGTAGTTGAAATGGAGATGCTCATAAATGTATAATCTTTGATAACTAAAACATTATTGAATGTTTAATTAAGCTCAATATCGGTCATAATGGTTGAATGTGGGTCAATAAACATAATTTGTGGTGTTTTTGAAATGCTAATGAAAAAAATAGTAAACTGTTGGGAGGGTTAAATTGTATCAGACTTAGAAGGAAGTGTCAAAAACAACAAAGTGGTGCAATTTGGGAAAAAATGGTTTGATATTGGTCAAACTAGTTCAAATAGGGTAAAATTGTATCATACTTTATGGGCCGTAATGTATGAGTAAATGTTCAGTATGGGTAAAAAATGTTTAAGTTTGGGGCAAATTGTATCAGCAAGTATGTGAAAAAAAAATGTTTGATACAATATATGTGTGATACAATACATTATTATGCAGTAGATGTGAATGAAGAAGAAGGAGTGAATGAAGATAGAAATTTGGAAGAAGATGACATATATGAAGATTCTGATATTGAGGATGTGCCAAAAGACTTTGAGGTACGGTTTAGACATGCATCATAGCAACCAACTTACAGTGTGAATAGTTAAATAGTAATTGAAACAATTTTTATTTGATTTTTGTTATGCAGGGATTGAAAAAGTGTATAGCGGCATGTTTTAAAAAGGCGGGTAAACTATGTGATCGTGCTGACCAACTTATGGATGAAGGACTGGACATTGATAGTAATGATGCTGCGTTATTAGAGTTGAAGGAATTGAGGAGTCAGCTTTTTGCAGTCCCAACTTATTCTGAGCAGCCGAAACAAGGAACATATCCCGAGGATTATGCAAACTATAGTTTCCGTACACCGGAGGAAAACTTGAAACCTTTTCCGTGGACGCAAGTGTATGGAACACCTACTGGATATGGTGATTTATCTGATAAAGTGTGTGAAGAATGGCATAGGGGAAATGAACAAATTCCAACGAGGTTGGATTTTGATGACACGGAAGAAATTGATCTGAATGTGACACAACCACCTGCGACTTAGGGGAAAGTTGTTGGTGGCTCTAATGATGAAATTGCTATGGAAGAAGGGGAAGACTTGCTGGAAGGTTTGCGCAATTACGACTCACAAAATCCAGATGATGGTGATATGTTTAGAACACCGGTTGATACAGGAGTGGCTGAAAAGGAAAATAATATGTATGGGACAAAAAGCATTAAGAATGGAAGCAAGGAAATTGTACCTGCTTATTCAGAACCTAGACCATTGAATGTTATAGTAGGAAACGTTGTTCTAAATCGGTTGAGGAGACAAAAATTCCTTCCAGAAAAGTTGCGGTCGCCATATGTTGTCCGGGAAGTGTCATTGGTTTCACCACGCACGCAACATGAGATAAGGGTAGCTGAATGTTTGTTCAGTGCTCGGCTTCCAGTGACGTAAGTTTTCATGTTCTTAAATAACAGATTGATGTATATGCATAATAAATATAGTAAATTTATATCTATAAATTATGATGATTATGTAACAAGTGTATTATTACAGAGATATTGTGTTCAAGACCGACTATGTTGATGGAACAAGAGGTGAACTGGAAACGTTGTACCCAGGTATAGATATAGCTTGTGGAGCTGTAAACATGTTCACACATGTACTAAATGATGCAGAAAAAAAGAGGAATAAGACTACACCAGCAAGAGTTTACTGTCACACATCGATGCTGGTTAGTTTCATGCATGCTAATGTTTTTTATCCAAAATTTGTAATTTGGGTTATAATGATAGCTTAAAAATGAACACAGACAACAGAGATGTGTGACATGGAGTTCGATAAGGCATGACAAATGTTTACTGAGAAAATGAAGACTGTATTGGAGAGAAGTCACTATCGGAGTCTAGTAGACGTAGATATGGTAAGTATCCTTTATACATACGAATAATCTTTAATAACAATATAGTAGTTATTGATACATTTGGTATGTAGACTTAACATGGGCTGATATATTTTAACCATGTCCAAAAAGCAATCCCAAACACCCCAAACACTGCTTTAGTAACACATTTTCACGGTAACAGGTTTTTTTTCCGATTATAAGAGGGAGGCACTTCTTTCTCGTGTGCATGAATATGAAAGACAATGAAGTGCAAATTTTTGATAACATAGATGCAGCGACAATTGATGATGTTAAAGAAAGATATGATGTATTCCCAAATTTGCTGGTATGATTTGTAAAACACATAGCAGGATTTATTTTATTTTGAGATTTGTTAAGGAATCATGAATTGCATGTTTTGGTTGTTTTTTGATACAGGTGAATATGTTTGAAGACTACATGCTGCACGAGAACAATCCTAAACATGGAAATATGAGGCAAAGTCCAAGAATGATGATGGAAACAAAATGCAGGACGATGAATAATTTTGTAGATTGTGGGGTATTTGTAATGCGCCACATGGAAACGTTCAAAGGAGACGAACATGGGGACTGCTGTCTTTTGAGTGAAGAAGGTAGAGAACAGATGAAAGAATTGTGTGACCTGCGTCGCAAGTATGCTGTAAAGATCCTTCTTGCAGACTGCAACAATGCTAAAAAAGAATTTGAGATAGAGACACATGGCTTCAGAATATTACCGGATGAAGAAAAGAAACGGTTAGAGGCGGAGTCGTTTAAGAACATCAAAAGGCATGCTAAACAGTTTCTAGATTGATATCTAGGTTGACTGTTTTGCTTTAATAAAGTACCATGAATATTATTTTGGTTTTCCATATCGTTAGTATGGACAAGACTCGTGTATGGTTAATGACTATCTTATTTTAATTTGAAAGTTATTTATGTTTATTTAAGACATCCAATACATTATTTTGGATAAACCGTTATGGGTGTTAATGTGATGATGTTAAATGTGATGCAAGATTTATATAAAGTTTGTGTATGATGTTTTTAACTTTCAGAGTTTGTCTTAAAATGATAATAATGTGTTGCAAAATGTCGATGTCCAGGTAATAGGAAAATAAAGTAAACTTGTGCAGGCAATAGCAACACAAAGGTCAAACTTTGTTTTAGAAAGGCAACAATACTATAGAGAAAACAAGATACAAAGAAATGGCATCCCGCCCCAATTAATCAAGAAAATTAAAAGGAGAAAGGGACCCAAGAGTTCAAAAGAAAATACACGAAAGACCAACAATGAGCAAACTAAAACTTAAGCATAACAGCTAACTGACACAAGCACCCTCACAGGTTTTGACCTACAATCTATCACAAACTTAAAATAAAGGCCTACATAATACCAACACACACTTTTGATAAAAACTGACACAAGCAACAAAAAAACTATTCTTGATGTATACTAATTGCGATTTGCAGGTCCATATATAAAACCACCAACTTGCATTTTGCATCCACTACAGCAAACACATGTTGAAAATAGAATTTGCAGACAACATAAACCAAGGCCACATGAACAGTATCAATACATCTAATACACAAAGGGAACACAAAGACAATATCCCCCAAACACATACCCCAATCCCAAGTGAGATTGATAAAACGACAACACACCACAAGGAATGAAGCACATGCTTGGAATTTAAGGACATGAGCCATGTGCCCCTCGATGGTACTAAATTTCACACCCATCCACTTTGTAAATTAGACCCCAACATACCCATATTCAATACCAGAATTAAGATAATACAAAATAGAAGGCCTGTATCATAATCAATTTTTTTTTTAACTGTCATCACATAGCCCATCTAATAAGCTGGAGCCCCACTGTCTTAATGAGCACCACTTTAATACCGGCTTATAGGATAGTAAATGACAAGGACAGTAAAGCATTACAATGCATATAGGATACTAGATGACAATCAGTACCTGCAATATTGGAGTGTTTGGAACTGAGACAGTTAAGCAACTTATTAGCTTCCGATGACCTGAAAATCACAAGTATACCTGTATTGTAAGATACAAAACAAACTTTTAACCGCATGCAACTGATAATAAAGTAAAAATACAATATAACATGGTATGAAACATTTAAAACACTCCCAATAAATAATCCAAAACAGTAAGATTTAAACAAAATTTCAAAAAAGATAAATCAATCGCAAAACAATTCCAAAACAATTTGTTTACCAGTACATCATAAAGAAAATGACAAAACTTAAATGTAAATGAGAAAATGGAAATTCAATCTGGTACATGTTTTTGAGACATTAAAAAAAGACGAAACTATTCACTATAGTCGAAATCCATGTCTTCACCATCGTATTGGTCCACTTCAGGCACGTCATCGTCTCGTAATCCCTTCTTCTTTGTTGGGCAATTCCTTGAATCATGATGTGAGTATTTTCCACAAGTGTTGCACAACCTCTTCGGCTTGTCTGATATCTTCATAGCAATCTCACTCTTTGATTTACGCCTGGTACGGAGTCTATTACCTTTGGTGTTAATGTCCGTAGGGGGTAAAATATCAATATTTTTTGGTTCGGTTACACCAAGAGTTGCTGCATAAACTTCATTTGTATTCATCTTAGCAGGGTTGGGGACATCAATTTTAGCTTTCTCCTACAAAGTAGTTTGTGCGTCCTTATATAATTGCAGCTTTTCAAAGTCGCCCATCAAATGATTAACAGATTGTTCAACATTGCTGTAAATTTCCCTAAGAACTGAATCTAAATCACATTCTGATTTGGACGCATTTGCACCATCTTGACTGTTTCTGACAGATCTAGTGATAATGTGATTCTTTGACCATCTACTTTGCAAGTATTGTGTGGGGAAGTGCTCAACCTTGGACAAACGCAGCACGTAAAATATATGGCGACACAAAAGACCAAAACACTCATACCTTAAGCAACTACATTGGACTGAACAATCAGACGGTGTATACTTGACCTGTTGAAAGAATTAAGAAAGGGTTCAACACTGAATAAAATAACTATATTACATATATATCAGAATAATTAAAAATATAACACATACTGACAATAACTATTACCTCATATTTGAGATTAACTGTGACTTTAACTTTCGAACCATTTATTTTGTAATCCGCTTCTGTGTCACGAATAACAAATGTAGAAAATGTTGCTGATTCTTGTACACTTAGTGAGCAACAATGAAAAAGCGAAGCCCAAATCTCATCCTGAACATCGTAAAAAAGAGTGTTTGTGTACAACTTGGAGGCATCCTTTTCAATTTGGAGATGAGTTTTGAGGTCCGGGGTAGTGTAATTGGACTTATGTGTATTCTTGTTATAATTGAATCGTTGTGAATCAACTGCGGTATCATAGTGGCTTAGAAATTCAATCAAAGTCAAGTCCGGATTAGTGAGCTGACCGAGAAAATGGTTTTCACTCTCCGAACGAGATGTCATACGCATGAGGCCAGACATCGGTTCATGATGAAAGTAAGCAGGTATCCACTTATCACGCATATCAAACATATCACTCAACCATTTGTGTTCATTCAAACTAAAGTCTTCCATGATAGATGCCCATTCGGCCTGAAAAACCTCAGGATCAATTTTATCCGTCCAAACTATATCACACAAACGTTTTTTGAAATCTGTGTCGCTACATATAGTAGGGCCAACCTTCATTGGATATTAAAAAAATATTATTATACACTTGTCATTGAAAAGTAAACTGGAAAAAGCAATAGAAATCAGAATATAATAAATACCTTTCCAGTTAACTTTTGCATAATGTGCCACATGCATAGGCGATGTCTTGAATCAGGGAAAATCTTTTCGATTGCTATCTTCATAGCAGGGTCTTGGTCAGTCACAACCACCTTTGGTGCCGTTCCAAAAATTTTCTTGAAACGTTTCAACAACCAGGTATACTTCTTGGCAGATTCACTAGCTAATAAAGCAGCTCCAAAAAGAATGCACCGGTTATGATTATCTATGCCCGTAAAAGGAAACAATATCATATTGTACCTACATTAACATATAAATTTGGATTGTTAAACTGTATAATAATTTGCGATACAGATTACGAATAAATATATACAAATATAACAGATTTAAAATTAATTGGAAAAATAAAAAAAATTGAAAGAACACATACTTGTTTGATCGAAAGGTTGCATCAAATGACACAACATCGCCAAAAGTATCATAGTACTGCTTCGCTTGCTCATCGGCCCAGAACAATCCTACCAAGGTTTTATCAGCTTTGTTTTTTTTGAATTCGACGGAAAAATTATCAAAAAACTCTTGCCGACTCAACAGCTTCTCAACAACCATCTGTGCATCGCGCTCACCGATAAAATTGTTCAAACCACGTTTGTAATTCCTGCATTCAACATCAGTCACACCAATGTTCTCAAAACCCCCATACATCTCTTTAAATACCTTCCATGTTCGTGTTGGACCTAGATTAGCGGTGGATAGGTGATACAACAAATGTTGCTGCGGGAAAGTAAGCTTACGGTTAACCTTAAGATACATGTAATCTTCTTCACAGACCAACCTATGATTATGTTTCTCAAAAAACTAGTAAACTACCCACTTATTTTCCGGGGTCCTTCTAATACGGAGCCTTGCTAGACATCCACATCGCTGCGATGCACGTTTTCTCCTTTTTATCACCTTCGTTTGTGATTCATCATTTTGTAAATTATTGTTCTTTAAAGTAGGATCTTCGTTTATTTTGTTTGCTGAGGGTTTTACCCCTTCCTTAGCACAAACAAAATACTTCAAAGTAGGATCTTCATTTTTTTTTGTTTTTTTTGACCACCTCTTCTAACTTCAAACCCACCTTCCCTTGCATAATCTTTATAAAATTTAAGAGCCATATCAATTGTGTCAAACTCAGTGTTTGTTATTAGCATCCGGAATCCAAAACTTGCTGCCTTCGGGTGTTGGTTGGTAACTCCCAACTTGTGGGACAATTTGATCATCACCAATAACAGTTGCTTGCACATTATTAGTTGATTGGGGAGTTGATGGCTCACCTAATATCATAAGGAAACATTGTTAAAATTATGTTATACATCATCATACTAATGTGTGAATTCAAAAAAATTAGGGTTGTACAAAGTTTTCTTTGCACACATGAAAAACGGTGAACATGGGTGCATGAGGTTATGAGGTACGAGGAGCAACCACTAGAGAATTTTGGAGCACTTGTTTAGCAGGCAAGCATGATTTAGAGGGTGTAAATCCAATTGACAGGGAGAAAATCAGTGCTAGATAGTAACATATATCCAAAGTTTAGTTAACTCCTTGCATATGTCGCACACTGCCATTTTTATTCTTTACCAGAAAAAAGAAGTTTGGTATGCATTGATACCATTTAGTTTTATCTCATTAGTTGTGAGACAATGTGATAGTTTTTACTCCTACCTTATGTTGGAAGATATCAGTGATCTATATCATCAGTGAAATCCTACATTATGTTGGATAATTTTAGTCATCTATCTCATCAGTCATGAGGCATGTATTTGTTATTGACTAACATTGAGTTCACCTAAACCAATAAATATGCATCCTCGATGTCGGGCTAGATGCCAGTATGCCACAAGGCTTTCTGTTTGCAGCTTTTATCTTTAGACCTATGATTATTACCCATGAAAGGCTGTGTGTACGTTAATTAAAGATAGTAATTGCCTTCTTAGAGATACATTGGGTTTTTCCTAGATGGTGTTAGTGTGACAAATATATGTTCTGCTTGAGGTGTTTGGTTAAGCTTATATGTGGGCTTATTAGATGATATGGTCTCGGCCAGAATATCATTCACAAATAAGCCAAAAAAAAGTGGATCATATATGAAATATAAACAGAAACAAAATTGATCTCTTCCACCACATATAAGCTTAAACAAACACCCACTAAATACAATAACATACTAATGGGTGAATTCCAATAATTAAATACATCATCATTCTATATACATGATCACAAATTTCTTGGATAATCTTAATAGGCAACAATAACAGTATAAATCAAACCCAATAACAAAATTATTGGATAATCTTAATAGGCACAAATAACAAAAATCCTTGGATAATAATTTAATAAATCAAACAAAAATAAATCAAAACCAATAATAAATAAAGTAAATCATACCTTCAAAGGAAGACGACGTATTGCTCATAATTCAAAAAACTTCTGAGGAATCAGTCTCAATTGTGTTTTATGAAATCGAAATCTCTTTTGAGTGTGGATAAAACCCATAATTTTGGGATATGAGGAATCAGTCTCAATTGTGTAACGTATGGTAACTAAATTTCAGGAAGAATTAGTCTGGAGTGAGCTGAAAAAGTGGGAAGAGCGATATTGAGCTGAAAAAGTGGGAAGATCGATCAAACCATATCAGAACATGTTAAAATATAAATTACTATAGTACCCTTAAGTATATTAAAATTAATTAACAATTTCTTTTAAATAAAAAAGACACATGTCATTTGTTTATTGGTGCCTATTATAACCTACTTTAAAAGTGTACACCACATGAACAAGAATATATATATATATATATATATATATATATATATATATATATATAGGGAAGGGATCCAATAAGAAGAATAATTAAAATGAGAAGGGTAAGAAGTAATTCTAGCCACACATTTTAATTTAGGAGGGAAAATTTGAATGGAGATGCATCTATTTTTGTAGGTGCATCTAGAATGTGTGGTTGTGATTACTTCTTATCCTTCTTATTTTTATTATTCTTTCTTATTTGATCCTAACTCTATATATATATATATATATATATATATATATATATATTAAGTTTTATCCTGTAGTTTTGTTGGAAAGCATGGGTTTGGTATTGAATATTGTGTTTTAGAGCTATTTGGACATGTTTAAGTCAGTGGCAGAGCCAACACAAAAACTAAGGTGATTCTCTTAATAAGTCGAAGCAAAATTTTTGTAACAATGAAAATCGATAAATGTGTCAATTCGGGTCGGGTCGGACCCAATTTAAACAAGAAAAGTAATACTGGCACATCAAAAACCTATAACCTATTGTCAAATTTATTGAAATCGAGTATTTACCGACAGAAAAGTAACACATTACACTATTAAAACACCACTCATTTTCAAGTTACAAGTTTAAAATAAGATTTTTCAATGTACAACATGAAACAAATAAAAAATATAGCCTAGGAAATACGAAGAAACAAAGATACAAAGATTTCTAGAACCCGAATTTGTTAAAAAAAAATATATATATATGAAAAAATGAAAAGTCAACTATCGGTCTCTTTCGTCTCTCTTGTTTCTTCTCCATTCAGGCGTTCACCTTCTTATTTTCAGTACCAAGGTGTTGACTTTTGACCACATCCAACTTATCCAGTTTTTAATTTGTCTCATCCACACCTCCCTCAGTCTCATATCTCCATCTGGGGTTTCGAAATGAAATGTTTCATTTAATTTTCTTTTAGTTGTAGACTTCATAGGTGTTTACTAATTCGTTTTATTTAGTTTCGTAGTATCAATTGACGAGAGTGGATTAAAGTTTAGTTACTGATAGTAACAGTGGGTCAGTTTTACTTGTGTTTAGAAATGGTGTTCACTAGTTATAATGTGTGTCAGTTTCTCAATGTTTGTGTTGACAATTTTAATCTCATTGTGCTTGTTTATGAACCAGCGGTTCTTTTGTTGACCTGCGTCAACCCATTTTGCTAAATCCAGCTGGGTCATACCTTTTTTTTAAAAAAAGTTTGGGACCTGTAGTTTTGTTGGAAAGTATGTGTTTGGTATTGAATTTATAATGTTTTAGAGCTCTCTGGACATGTTTAAGTGCTGTTTGGAGCTTTTTAGGGGTGTTTTTGGATAGGTTTAGAAGCTTTTTGATCATTTTGATCAAAGCATTTACTGGAACTGTTTTGAAAACAAAAATAGAGTACTTTCTTACAAAGCGACTAGAATTTAATTTCTCAAGTAAAACAATATTTGTGGAATAATGACACCACCTAAAATTTAATTTCTAAGAAGTGAAAATTGTTGGATATATATGAGACGTTACTCTCACAAAATATTTCGACAAATTATATAAAAAACTTTTTTAATAGGAAACAAATGTCACGTAATAATTATTTATTTAAAAACTTTTAAATATTTGAAGGCACTGCAGGTACTTTTGGCTGCCAATACATTTTCTCTTTTATAGATCAATTGTGTGGCCATGTAGATGTGAACTATTGGAAAAACATGCTATTCAACTACTGTATGTGATTCACATGTTACTTGACTTATAGAAGTAAATCTTCACTTTTCTTCACCACAAAATGTTAAAAGTTACGTATAAATATTAATTAGTAAATGTCTAGTATCGAACCCGAGACCTCGGGATTGCACACTTTACAAACAAGAATAATGTAAATAAATATATATATGTTAAATGTATCGTATATATATATTTATAAACACTTAAGGGACTAAATAATCATTAATATTAAACGTAAGTATTAATTATTATTAAGGGATAAGAGAACGAGGACTAGAGTGTAACTTGGGAGTCAAGAAGGATCTAGAAACACCCCAAGGGTGCCTAGGCCGGTCGAAGCCCACACCATGGGTCGATCCACCCTTGCTTGTGCTCCAAGGAATCACCTAGTATATATACAAGGCCAAGGATTAGGGTTTCACATCTCTTGTGCACACACACAAAACCCTAAAGTTTTCTTCTCCTTGTTTCTTCTCTTGGTCGATCGATCCTCACTCCCATAAGGGTTTTAGGATCGAAATTTTCATAAGCAAATTAAGTGTTTTGTTTACTTGCATCAAACCTTTATTCGTTGGTAGTTTGTGTGTACAAGAACGAGGTAATTACTTACTTTAGTAATTATCAAGAGATCGATAAACAAAACGGTAAGGGGTTTATCATTGATCTAATTGTACAAGAATCAAGGTTTATTTGAAGTGCATCGGGTATGTTTTCTATTTATGTTTTAGTTAATCTTTATACGTGTTATTACTTGATCCTAGCTTCCGCAATATGTGTACTTTGATTGTCAAACTCTAACAGTGGCATCACGAGCCATGGATAACATGTAATTGATTACTAAAACGTAATAAAAATCGGATCTTTAATTGTTTTAGATACATGTTTTTCTAGGGTTTTCTTTAAATTTTTTTTAAAATTTTTTGTAACCCTAACCCTAATTTTAAGGGGGGGGTCGATTTCCACTATAAAACCCTAATTAGGGTTTGTGGTTTTCTTGATTATATAATAATCATATAGAAACCCTAGGTCTAAACCGGTTTTTGTGAACATACTTGTGACCTATGTGCTAATTGTTAGGTTAATCCGTGACGAAACATGCATGTTAGTCATGGATCTTGTTTGTTTATTTATGTCACATGTTTTAAATAGATCTAAAATTGGGGAAGACTCCATATATATTAAAATCAATTTATATGCTATGTGGTGTGTATATTATCTTTGGCCTACGCAATTGATTCGTCAATGTATGTGGCTCCACTTCCATTAAGAAGGGAAGGCCTTAGGTGATTACATGCATAATTATACCTAGAATTGATTTTATTAGGATCTTTTAATATGGTTTGCATGTGGCTAATTGTTTCAGGTTTTATTATTAGTTGTTTATTTTCTTTAAATTACTTGTTTTATTGTTTTCTTAATTGTTTGACTTGATGTAAGCAATAAAAAGGGTGATTTTCATAAAAGAAAATAATATGGACTAATAATTTTGAAACCCTAAAGTGATAAAGTAAGAATCTTGCAAGGTCTTATTGACAATCGTGGTCCGATTCGCACGGTAATCAGCTCCCAGTCGAGACTAGCAAAATTCAAACTTTATTACTATTTTGAGATTGAATCCATAAACTTTTGCTTGAATGATGTTTTGTGCAAATATGTTTTTAAAATTAAGTCTTTTAAGATGATATTCATAACCGTGATTTGAAGGCTTAGAAAAGAGCCTTAGAGTCTGCCTTGGTTATCACAATCTTGAATATGTCTTAAACGAATTACTTTTAAAATCATATGTTGTAGAAAGTCATCTTAGGGTTTTGGCATAAACCTCAAGTAAAACTTTGTGTATTAATTTCACGAATTGGATATAAAAAGTTTTTATGAAAACTTATGTTATAAAGATGAGTGCATGCATCTTTGTACATATTTTGATTGACATATCAAAAATAAATACCCTTTATAATTTAAGTTACATGCCATCTACCTATAAGAAACACTTGGAATTTTAATTTAGTAAACGTGAGACCTAGGCTAAATTACTATAACAAGGTAAAATTCTTTTAACGCGTGAGACCATAATTGTAATTTTACAGTTTCTAAGGTAGACGACTTAATTAAGTTGTGCGTGAGACCTAGAACTTAAGGCATGAGATGGGATGAAACATGCTTACAAGGCAAATTGATGAATCAATTTGATGTAATTCCCATAATGATCTAGGAATTGGAAATCTTGTTTGCCAATTATTGTTCGACAGATTACTATCTTTTGTACTTTCACCACTAGCAGATCAACTGATGTGGTGGAACTATGTAAAGTTAGATCCTAGGTTTTCAAGAAAATTTTGGTGGTTATATGAATATAACTAATGGGTATTTTATTTTCTTGAAGATATTTATTATCGAAAATACTAATGTTTGAACTTTTATCTGTAGATATGGCTCAACCCGATACCCCATCTGTGATTTCTGCTTTCAAGAGTCATCTTGAGAGAGAGAAACTGACTGGAAAGAATTTCAATGATTGGTACCGCTCACTTAGAATTGTCTTGAGGTCGACCGGTAAAATGGACTATTTGACCGAAGAATGCCCAGCTGAGCCTGCTGCTTCTGAACCAGAAGCAGTCAAGGCGGCATGGAGGGTGGAACATGCTAAGTTTAATGAGGTTGCTTGTTTAATGCTCACTAGCATGAGTGCTCAATTGCAAAAGAAGTTTGAGTACTTTTTCCCAAAAGATATGCTTGATGTTCTTAGGCAATCTTATGAGAAACCACCAGCAGTTGAATTGTATGATGAATTGGACAAGCTACATAACTGCAAGCATGGTGATGGTAAACCAGTTGAAGATTATGTGACTGAGATGAAGGAATCTTTTGATCAGCTTCACAGAATTGGATTTGGTTACCCTGACAATGTGCAAGTGCACTTGATCAACAGGTCCCTTAACAAGGACTTTGCTGGTTTTGTGCAGAACTTCAATATGCACTGCTCGGGGAAGACAGTATCTGAATTACTCGCATTGCTTATTGAGTATGAGAAAAGTCTACCAGCCAAGGTCAAGAATCCTACCCCGCAAGTGTTGGCAATTCATGGTGGGAGAATCCAGAAGAAATCGCATGTGAACAAAGGCAAAGGGAAGGTTAACAAAGGCAAGCAGGTCATGGCCTATCAACCTGAACCCAAGATGAAGCAACATCAGCCTAAGCAGAAAAAGGTGAATCCACCAAACAAGAAGGATCAGGCATGTCACCATTGTCATGAAAAGGGCCATTGGAAGCGCAATTGTCCTCTCTATATTCATGACTTGCGACTCAAGAAGCAGGGGAATGAAGCTGGTAACCCCAGTTCATCAGGTGCGTTCTTTATGATTGAATTATTCACTCTTACTCCTAAATTGAATTCATGGGTATATGATACGGGATGTGGCATTCATATTTGCAATACCTTGCAGGGGTTTAGAGTTGAGAGAAAGCTGGCCTATGGACAACAATTCTTGCACGTTGGTAACGGAGCGCATGCAGGAGTTGAAGCTATAGGAGTTTATGATTTAGTGTTGCCTTCGGGCTTAGTACTATCTTTAAATAATTGTCATTATGCACCGTCAATTGTTAGAGGTGTAATTTCATTTTCATGTTTGTTGAACCTTGGTTTTGAGCATACTATTTCTAGCAATGGAATTTCGGTTTCTTTAAATGGTGTTTTTTATTTTAATGCTATTGCTGTGAATGGTGTCTTTGAAATTGATATGAATGATAATGATAAAGCTTTTGTTAAAAATAATTCAATGTATAGCATCAACAATAAGAGAATCAAGAAAGGTCTGGATTCATCTTATCTTTGGCATTGTCGACTTGCTCACATTGGCAAAGATCGCATGAAAAAGCTGCAACATGATGGGCTTTTAGAAAAGATCAATGATGAATCATTTGATAAATGCGAATCTTGCATTGCTGGGAAAATGACTAAGAAACCCTTTAAAAATAGGATTGAAAGGGCGAATGATCTACTTGGTCTTATTCACACAGATGTGTGTGGACCACTTAGACATGTGTCAAGGAGAGGTGCTAGCTACTTCTTAACATTTACGGATGACTACAGCCGTTATGGTTATGTTTATTTACTTAAACATAAACATGAGGTGTTTGAGACATTCAAAGTGTTTAAAGCAGAAGTAGAGTTGCAACTAGGAAAGAAGATTAAAGCTCTTCGATCCGATAGAGGTGGTGAATACCTGAGTCAAGAGTTTATAGATTACTTAGCAAAGGAGGGAATTGTCCAGCACCTTACTTCTCCATATACTCCACAACAAAATGGTGTATCTGAAAGAAGGAATCGTACATTGCAAGATATGATACGATCTATGTTTAATCTAACAACTCTTCCTTACTCGTTTTGGGATTATGCCTTGGAATCTGCAGTTCGCATTTTAAATATGGTTCCAACAAAGAAGGTTGATAAGACTCCATATGAAGTATGGACTGGGAAAGTTCCTAACTTGTCTTATCTAAAGGTCTGGGGTTGTGAGGCGTATGTTAAACGTGACTCAGCAGACAAACTCCAACAAAGATCTGTAAAGTGCATCTTCGTAGGTTACCCTAAGGAAACTATGGGTTACTACTTTTATTACCCAGCTGAAAACAAGGTTTTTGTTGCAAGGTATGGAGACTTCTTAGAAAAGGAGCTCATATCTCAAGAATTCAGTGGGAGAGTATATGATCTGGAAGACGATCATGAAGATGTGACACCTTCTGAAAACACTAGCCAACTTCCTGAAGAACCTGAAAGTTTAGGTCCTCCACCAGAAGTTGAAGTGATTCCCGTTCGCAGATCTTCAAGATCTGTGAAGGCTCCTACACGTCTATGTTTAAACATGGAGTGTGATGACAACTTGATATGGGATCTTGATGAACCTACAAGTTATAAAGCTGCCATGAATAGTCCAGAAAAGGAAAAATGGCAGGGAGCTATGAATGGGGAAATGCAATCCATGAAAGATAATGAAGTCTGGGAAGAAGTAGACCTACCTCCGGGTGCCAAGCTAGTTGGGAGTAAATGGCTCTACAAGAAGAAGACTGATATGGATGGCATTGTACACACCTATAAGGCCCGTTTGGTAGCTAAAGGCTATACTCAAACTTTAGGTGTTGACTATGAGGAGACCTTTTCTCCTGTAGCTGACATAAGGGCAATTAGGATTCTTATAGCCATAGCCGCTTACTATGACTATGAGATTTGGCAAATGGATGTCAAAACCGCCTTCTTAAATGGTCGCCTAGATGAAGACATCTATATGGCGCAGCCTGAGGGGTTTGTAAATCCAGAATTCCCAGATCGTGTATGCAAGCTTAAGAGATCCATTTATGGATTAAAGCAAGCATCACGACAATGGAATAAAAGATTTGATAGTGAAATTAAGAAGTATGGATTCACTCAAAATCTTGATGAGCCATGTGTATATCACAAAGCTAGTGGGAGTAATGTAATTTTCCTTATATTATATGTCGATGACATATTGATCATGGGGAATGACATTCCAAGTTTACAAAAGGTTAAGGAATATCTTGGAAGTTGTTTTTCTATGAAAGATCTAGGGGAAGCTGCATTTATTCTGGGAATCAAGATATATAGAGATAGATCTCAGCGATTAATTGGATTAAGCCAAAGTGCTTACATTGATAAAATATTGAAGAGATTCAGTATGCAAAATTCCAAGAAAGGATATTTGCCGATGCAAGAGCAACATGGCTTGAGCAACAAAGTTTGTGCTTCAACACCCGAAGAGGTGCAACGCATGAAGAGAGTCCCTTATGCTTCGGCTGTGGGATCTATAATGTATGCGGTAAAAAGCACAAGGCCTGATGTTGCGTTTGCTCAGAATTTAACCAGTCGATATCAGCAGAACCCAGGTGAAAAACACTGGACTGCTGTTAAGAATATTCTTAAGTACCTTAGGGCTACTAAAGAGATGTTCTTAGTATATGGGGGTACTCCATCTGCAGAGCTTGATGTAACAGGTTACTGCGATGCTTCTTGGAAAGGTGATAAAGATGATACGAAGTCTCAGACGGGTTATGTCTTTGTCATTAATGGAGGAGCTGTTGATTGGAGGAGCAAAAAGCAGAGTGTACTGGCGATGTCTGCTACAGAAAGTGAGTATATAGCTGCTTCAGAAGCTGTAATGGAAGCTGTTTGGATTAGGAAGTTTGTTTCAGGGCTTGGGGTTATGCCTTCGATTCAGCGACCTATAAAAATGTATTGTGACAACTCAGCCGCAATTACATTTGCCAATGAACCTGGAATCATGAGAGGCACCAGACATTTCCCGATTAAGCACCACTATGTCAGAGAACAAGTTGAGATAGGTGAAATCGAAATGCTCAAAGTTCACACAGATGAAAACTTAGCTGATCAATTTACAAAGCCTTTACCTGGCACCAAGCTTTACAAGCATGCTGAAGGAATAGGACTTAAATTAGCTGATAGTTTCATGCCCATTTGTGATTAGTATTTGGATAAAGGATGTAATGTACAATTATTAATATTTACTGAAATAAAATATTGGTTATGTTTATTTATTCATTGTCTTATTAATAATATATCCTATATTTGCATGTTTAAGATCCGTGAATAATTTATTATTCTAAATAGTCCGTTGTCGATTAATGATATGGGAATATCATTAAACTAAGACAATTTTGAGTATTGGTTTAGGATATACTTGAAAGTATATTGATGCGTAGTCATACCAATTTCACATGATATTCAATGAATTGAGTATTAGACTTATCCCAACAATATGATTTAAATTTATTGTGAGAATCATATTTAATAGTTATCCTCAGACTTGAGATACCAGATAAGTGTCATGGATGTAGTGCATTTTGTGGAGCAATCTACCGCTTACCGTAATTGGAAGTCATAAGGGTTGTTTTCAGAATGTTGCAAAGTTCATGGGTTATTCTTGTAGTCAAGAGAGAATTCGCTCCTTCTGATTTGTTCAGAAGTTTAATACTGCTGGGCCCCTCGTAGGGTTGACAAAATGTTTGCGTGGCCACGCCCAAAGTCTATCTGGAATACGTTCAGATGTTTTGGTAATTTTGTTCAATCATAAAGAGACGAGAAACAGAATTTAATAAAGAACCTCACATCTTTATTAATGTAGTATTAGAGGCGAAAGGATAATAATAATGATGAATCATTAAAGGTTTTCCAGGAAACCTAGCTCAGGTCGAACTAGGGGCATTGGAGTGTTGCAAGACGCTAACCATTGTCATTTTACTATTAATAGATATACGAGTGGGAGCTGTTAAAAGTTACGTATAAATATTAATTAGTAAATGTCTAGTATCGAACCCGAGACCTCGGGATTGCACACTTTACAAACAAGAATAATGTAAATAAATATATATATGTTAAATGTATCGTATATATATATTTATAAACACTTAAGGGACTAAATAATCATTAATATTAAACGTAAGTATTAATTATTATTAAGGGATAAGAGAACGAGGACTAGAGTGTAACTTGGGAGTCAAGAAGGATCTAGAAACACCCCAAGGGTGCCTAGGCCGGTCGAAGCCCACACCATGGGTCGATCCACCCTTGCTTGTGCTCCAAGGAATCACCTAGTATATATACAAGGCCAAGGATTAGGGTTTCACATCTCTTGTGCACACACACAAAACCCTAAAGTTTTCTTCTCCTTGTTTCTTCTCTTGGTCGATCGATCCTCACTCCCATAAGGGTTTTAGGATCGAAATTTTCATAAGCAAATTAAGTGTTTTGTTTACTTGCATCAAACCTTTATTCGTTGGTAGTTTGTGTGTACAAGAACGAGGTAATTACTTACTTTAGTAATTATCAAGAGATCGATAAACAAAACGGTAAGGGGTTTATCATTGATCTAATTGTACAAGAATCAAGGTTTATTTGAAGTGCATCGGGTATGTTTTCTATTTATGTTTTAGTTAATCTTTATACGTGTTATTACTTGATCCTAGCTTCCGCAATATGTGTACTTTGATTGTCAAACTCTAACACAAAAAACGTGTCTAAAAAATCTTCAAATTATTCTTTTCTCATGCATGCATAACGAGGCTTGTCTCCCATCCCTTTCTTTTTCATTATTGCAAAACACATTAGTTTACAGATTTATGAGAAAAGGGTAGCTCAATTATAAATAAAGACATACGAACCATCAGTTATAGAAAAAAACATGCAAAAGCAAGTAATGGCTTCTTCAAAGTTCTTACTTTTATCTCTAGCTCTACTACTCGTTGCTCTCTCATTTGTACCAAACTTTACTTCTGCTTCTTTGGAGGAAGCAAATGCTCTTCTAAAATGGAAAGCAAGCCTTAAAATCCCAAACAACTCCCAAATTGTATCTTCTTGGACACCCCTTCCAACGAATACTAGTGCACCTGCCTCATGCCCTTCTTGGTTTGGAATTGCTTGCAATGCTGATGGGAACATTAACATGTTGAACCTCTCGATGTTTGAGTTAAAAGGTACGCTTCACCAGTTCCCGTTCTCTATTCTAGGCAATCTTACCCATTTTAATCTTAGTGTAAACAGCTTCTTTGGTCCCATCCCATCAGAAATCGGACTCCTGTCCAAACTTGTCTATCTTGATTTTTCAACCAATCAGTTCTCTGGTGTAATTCCACCAACCATTGGTAAACTAAGCCAATTAACCGTCTTGCATCTTTCAGGAAACAATTTAACTGGCTCAATTCCTTCATCGTTGGGTGATTTGGATTCTTTGAATATCCTTCATTTGCACACAAATCAACTCACTGGACCCATTCCTATTGAATTAGGGAATATGAAGTCTCTCACTAAATTAGATTTGAGCGAAAATCAACTCAATGGTTCAATTCCTTCATCGTTAAAAAACCTCAGAAGCCTTCAATATCTGTTTCTCCGAGTGAACAAGTTATCCGGTCCTATACCACAAGGAATCGGAGGTCTACAATTGGTTAATCTACAGCTGGGAACAAATCAGTTGACTGGCCAGTTGCCTGATGATTTGTGCCAAGGGGGAAAGCTTCAAAATTTATCTGTACGTGATAATCAACTCTCTGGTCTTATACCAAAAGGGCTATGGAATTGCCACAACTTAATAAGAGCAAGGTTTGATTTTAATCAATTTCGTGGAGATATATCAGATAGTTTTGGTGTCTACCCAAGCTTAAATTTCTTTGATGTCAGTCATAATAAATTTCATGGGAAACTATCTCAAAACTGGGGTAAATGCAAAAAATTGACTACATTAATTATGGGATATCACAACATCAGCGGTAGCATACCAAAGTTTGGGAATTCAATTCAAGTGCTTGATCTTTCTTCTAATAAATTGGTTGGTCAGATTGCAAAGGAGTTTGGGGCGATGATACGTTTGTTAAATTTAAACTTGAGTGATAACAACCTTTCAGGTGTTATACCTCAAGAGCTTGGATCACTGCATGACCTCCTTACTCTTGACCTATCCAAAAATAGGTTAAACGGGTCATTACAAAGATATATTGGTGATTGGGTACAAATCAATTACATATATCTTAGTAATAACAAGCTCAGCGGAAAGATCCCATCGGAGATCGGTAAATTAAGTCAACTTAATGTTCTTGATTTATCTTGGAATTCACTCACAGAAGAGATACCATCAGAAATTGGAAGTCTAGAAAGTCTGGAAATGATGAATCTTTCTCACAATAAGCTATCTGGTTCTATTCCTAATGGTTTCAGTAACTTGCCAAGAGGGATTGATATCGTCCTGTCTTACAATGAGCTCACAGGTCCGGTTCCCCCTTATGCTGTCTTTCAAAATGTTTCTGGAGAAGCATTACAAGGAAATGATGGTCTGTGTGGAAATGTTTCAGGTTTGAAACTTTGTGCAAGTCAAATATTGATGAAGAAAAATAATCATTTTCATCATAAGCTCATCCTTGTAACTTCGGTCCCACTTTTTGCGGCACTTTTACTTGGTTTATTCATGTGTGGCCTCATTGTTTATCGACGTAGAAAGAGAACTTCTCCACAGAAACCATCAGGCGAAGAAGGTGGCAAGTTTTTCTCAATAACAAGTTTTGATGGACAGGTGATGTATGATGAAATCATCAAGGCAACAAATGATTTCGATGATGCATATTGTATTGGGGTGGGAGGATATGGTACTGTGTATAAAGCTGAGTTACAACCCAACAATTTAGTAGCTGTCAAGAAACTTCATTCATCTTCTGAGAATGACGATCAAGGCTTCCTAAATGAGGTACGAGCATTAACAAACATAAGGCACAGAAACATAGTTAAACTCTATGGATACTGCGTCCATGCTCGTCACTCATTTTTTATTTACGAATATCTTGAGAAGGGAAGTCTAAAATCACTCTTGAGTAGCGATATCACAGCAAAGGAAATGGATTGGCTGAAAAGGATAAGAATTGTTAGGGCTGTAGCGAATGCTTTGGCATATATGCACCATGATTGCACACCACCTATAATTCATAGAGACATTTCTGGAGCTAATATCCTTCTGGATTCTGATTATGAGTCACATATCTCGGATTTTGAAACAGCGAAGCTTCTAAAGCTGGATTCATCCAATTGGACTGCAGTTGTAGGCACCTATGGCTATATTGCGCCAGGTAACTACCATATATTTTAAAGTTATATGTACGTACTTATTCTCAAGTTTCAGATTTCTCTTAATGATGATCTGATATAACAGTTTTTTTGTATTCTCATGTTTCCTTCCATTTAGAGCTTGCTTATACGATGGCGGCGACAGAAAAAAGCGATGTGTATAGTTTTGGAGTTGTTGCACTAGAAGTGCTTATGGGAAAGCATCCTGGAGAACTTATATCATGTCTACCAACATTGTCTACTGATGATCTATTGCTAGCCAATGTAGGAGATCGACGGATTCCACCACCATCATCGCTAGTTGAGAAACTGGCTCATTCAATTTTGAATGTCTCACAGGCATGTTTGAACTACAACCCGCAGGAAAGGCCAACAATGCGCCAAGTCACAGATTTATTGTCAGTGGATGATCGACTTTGGATGAATTGAACATGCATGTATCAGTAACTTAATGCTTGATCGGTTTTGTATGATGTCTAGCCATAAGTCATAAAGTTTAAGAAACTTTTTATGTTTTTTTGTTGTCCTGAATTATGTTGTAGATTGTTTTTAAATAAGAAAATAAAATTATATCAATGAAGATTGCTACCTTTCTAGAATAGTGTTATGGATCTTTTTGGTAATTTCTTTAAATTATTCCAGTTTTACAATTAAAAAATTACCAATATGGGAAATTTGTATATCAGTTAGAATTTATTGTTACTCATAACAAGAAATTAAGTAAGCAGTGAGTGCACACTAAATATATTCAAAGATGTCAAATCACCCAACAATGGAAGTCTGTTAATTTATCAAAAAAGAAGACCGTGGAAGTCTGTTAATTTGTCAATCTTAACCAGAAATCACTTAAGAAATGAGGTTTAGATCCGGAAAACAACTAGGAATTCAAGATATTAAGAATTGAACTTGAAATTGTATTACAATGCGATAATTTGTTACAATTGAATGTTTAGGGAGTTACAGAGAGAAAGAAAATGTTTACAATTTGATAAGGAAGGAGGTATTTAAAGGGAAATGGGAGGAAGGAGGATTTGGCGGGAAAATAAGTTTTGTACTCATCTTGCTGTTCTGTTGACTTTTTCATCGATATTAATTTGACACATATCAATCCATCCCGCTTAAAATGATGCTTGTCCTCAAGCATCTAAGCATTCAAATCAACTTGAGGCAACCTTTCTTAGGACCTTTAACACATTATGTTGTAGTAAGCCAAACACCATACCCCAAAAAACAATAACCTTTTTCCTTAAGCCAAACACCCTTTTCACCCTTTGGGAATACCCATTTTATTGAGAAACTAGAGAGAATGAGTTTTGGAAGGAAAAGTTATTATTTCTCATTAAAATGAAATGAACAATACAAAGTCTGATTTATAGGACAAATTAAAAGTCAAAATACAGAAAGTCAACTATGCTAATTCTACATGTACAGTACAACTACTGCTAATACATCAACACAGCCATTATCCTACTTATATACAAAGCTAAACTACACAAGTCCACATAGTGCTTGAGCCTTTTGATGAAACTTGAGCTTATTTGGCTTGATAAGCTTTGACTGAGCAATATTGTAGAGTTGATGAACTGTGGCATCACTTGGCTTGTCAGCTCAGCTCAGCTTCCATCTTTAGTTCCTTTACACCCCCCCTCCCCCCCCCAAGTTGGCAGTGTGAAAGGATCACAAATGCCAAACTTGGGCAAACAATTATAGTGTAGAGCCTTGGGTATACCTTTGGTGAGGACATTAGCTGTTCTTAACCTTGTAGGAATATAGACAGGGAGAACTTGATTGCTTTTGATCTTATCTCTGACAAAGTGGCAGTCTGTCTCTATGTGTTTTGTTCTTGCATGGTGAATAGGATTAGAAGCCACAGCAATGTAAGAAACATTATCACAGTAGATTGGTATTGGAGTAGAAACTTGTACTTATCCCTTGAACAAACATTGTAGCCATGTGAGATCACAAGTACAATCAGCAAGAGCTCTGCTCTGTATTCAGCCTCTGTGGAGGACCTTGAGACAACTCCTTGTTTCTTTGAAAGCCGGGATACTAAGCATGGTCCTAGAAAAATGGCATAGCCAGTCACTTATCTTCTTGATATAGGACATGAAGCCCAATCACTATCACAATAGGCAGACAATTGCAAGTTGTTGATAATAGGAAATTGAAGGCCTTGACCATGACATAGTTTAATGTATCTAAGAACCCTGAGCAATGCTTTCATGTGAGGTGGCATCACTTGGCTTGTCAGTTGAGCTTCCATCTTTAGTTCCTTTACATTTTATAACCCAACTACACGATCCATGTATAAAATCTAACAGTTGAAGTCCTTCCCGAGTGTGAAGGATTGAAGTCACTGCACCCACTCTTCAAACAACTCTGTTGCGAATCCCTCTGCCTTCGACCAACTTATTAGGTGATCCGATGCCAAAAACTTGATAAGCTGAGTCAAAATGTAGAGACTGATATGTTTCGCATCATCATACTTTCCTGGCCGAGATAACTCGAGACACACTTCCACCTGTAATGGGCAACACTCCACAGCTCTCTGAAGCAAAAGCCACAACTGCTTCCCATAGCCTTAAAGAACCGGGTATATGTTCAAGACCTTTTCTTAGTACTTCGCTTTTAATCACATCTCCATGTTCCAATGTTGCAGCCCTTTCCTTAAGCCAATCAGCAACAACATTTCCACCGACACCAGATACCAAGCAATTTATAGAGGCACCCGCGAGAAATTTAACACCGTTCACTTGGTAAAGTTCTTCATTTTTCTGGGCCAGTTAAGGAGTAACAACCTTGGAAGAAAATGATCTTCTGGAAATATGACAGTTGCATCAAGGTTCCATCCAACAGCAGCCGCTGCAACTTTCATGCCAACATAACCACCACCAACCGCAACTACTTTTTGTGCTTTTGCCAATGATGATACTAATGAATCAACATCAGCAATATCGCATGTGTGATGAACACCAGGTAAAGTATCACCAATTTTCTCATAAAATCTCGATGCAGTGTACCCTGTAACAATAATTAGGGATCCAAATTTCAGTGAATTTGCTGTCTATGTTTGCTTCTCTTCATCGATTCTAGTTACCGGATCTTCATACAGCATCTCTATCCCATTCTCTTTGTACCAATCAGGAGTTTGCCTCTCACCTGTTTTTGTGAGAGTCGGGCGCTCATATGGAGCAAATGCCTCCTTAGAAATGATACACAGAATTCCATTAGCCACCCCTTTTTCGACAAAAGTCATAGTTACATATCCACCTCCAACTATCACAAACCTTTTCTTTTTCCTCTTTGGCCATTTCCATATGTTGAACTCCCACTTTCCAAACTTCAATTTGCATTTTGTGCCTCCTGATTTCTTCCTCTAAGGCCATTTCCATAACTAAAACTCCAAACGACTAAAATTATCTCCATGAATCACTATAACAGAAGCCTTCACCGTATCAATTATTGTTGTCGTTACCTCTAAAGAAACACCTCTAAAATCATTTTCCATACCATCATTATCAGTCGAATTAGAACTAATACCACGTTCATTATCACATAATTCAATTCGATCACGATCACAGTTTTCGACCAAACAAAGGCCCTTTTTATCCTCCTTCACATTCAGTTCATCACTTCGATCGCAGTCACTCAAATCATCTTTTACACTAACCTCGATCAACTCATTAACAGTAGCATTCGGTTTTTGAATATCCATTAAAACATTAGAGCCAAAAGTATCAGAATTCGATGATGACGATACACCTAACAAACACTCCGTTTTCGGGTTTCCGAACTTATTTAAAAATCTTTACCAACGAACCTTCCAATTTATCTGAAAGACATGAGTTAAAGCGTGAATCATTAACACCATTACTAATTGATTCTTTAACAGTTTCAACCGCATTTACAACCTCATGATCAACAACATCATCAAGTAATCTATATTTTTAACCCAGTTGATTCTTTACTATTTCCATCATCATGAACCAAATTACTCACACCCATTCTATTATTCTTCATTTTAATCTCATCATCATCATCAACCTTACTCGAATCGTTAAACTCAATTTCTTGCACTTTATCACATTATTTAGAAACTTCATCAAGAACCATATTACCAATGTTGTTTTCGACCATATCACTTGCTTCTTTAACATCTTGTTTGAAATTTTTCTTTATTGGCATTTCATCAAACCTCTTATGTGCACCTGTATGATAACAAAATACATATTCCTATCAACCAATGTTAATGAATGAATTGTACACGTACTATGTGAAACCTTCAACCCTTTTGACCTGTTTCCTTTAGCTAACTACTTTTATTCATACTTAAAACACTCAAGGAACAGCGTCCTTGGTAAAAGTCAAAGTTCTTTTGATAGAGAGTACGTACAAAAACCTTTCCAACAGTACCTTTTATTCTGGAATAGAAATTTGAAAAAAGAATTATATATGTAGTAATTTTGCATGGAAGTCAATTTATATATTAGACCAGCAGGTTAAAGTTTTTTATTCCTTGTCTTGCTCAGGCATATTGGCTGCAGTTAATTGTCATATCTTCTAAAATCTATAATACTATAAGATTCAGTCCCTAAATTTAATGTGGAGTTATGATGATGGAGTTTTTAGAGTTAGAAACAAGTTGGAGTCGTTTAGTAGTTGCGTAGAGTACAAGATAGCTAATGCTCGGAATTCAATGCAGCCTCATAATAACTATACAATCATGAAAGGAGATGAAGTGCAAGGGTTGCCCGAATTGATCACATGACATTTAGCATAGAATTAAAAGTCGGTTAGATGAAGTGCAAGGGTTGCCCGAATTGATCACATGACATTTAGTATAGAATTAAAAGTCGGTTAGATGAAGTGCAAGGGTTGCGAAAGGTTGCAAGAATAATTAATGATTTAACCTAATTCATGCCTATATAAACCGGCCAAAATCACATTTAGTATGTACATTTGAAGATGATTCACACATCTTTTAGATCTTTGATTGTTGGTAGCGGTATGTAAATTCTCTTTTGCAACATTTTGGAGATAATTCAAACATCTTTTAGATCTTTGTAATTAACTTGGTCTTCTTTTTTTCTTAATTTAGTTATCATATGCAGGTATCATGAAAATCACACAAGATCATGCATGCTCAGATAAATGGAACCAAAGATTGGGATACCAACTATTTTCTTTGTTTCTTACATATTTAGGTGATTGTTATAGATAAGCATATATATATAGATATATGTATCATGTTAATGCATTTTCATATACAAGTAATTTATGTGCGTTTTCTATTGATGTAGCTCACATGTGCGAATTGATTCAAGAAAATGTGCACTAGCATGTATGTAAAGCAACATTTAAATGGTTAAATGATACTTTTTAGCGTGATTAGTTTATGTAAGTAGTTGCTTTCGAATGCTCTTTGAGAAATATTAGAATGAATTTATCGTGTGCAATTGAATTATTATTGAAAAGAAGAAGGTCCGCACATCGCAAAGTGTTTTATTTTTCTGTATGTAGAATCATTAGTGAGAAACCAATATTTACGCCAATTAAATGAGTTTGCCATAATAGCAAAATACGACATATTCAAACTATCACATGGAGTAATTAATACGTAGAAAGGAAAAAATATATAATTTTGACTTAAATCCGTTTGTAAATTGTAATATCAAATAAAAATGTTGAGTTTGAAACATAAGCAAAAGTTCAAACTTTTATCGAAAAACAAAACCGGTACATTTAATGTGAAGTATATACAACATCGAGATGGAAGTGCAAGGCTTGCTGAAATTTATCACATGATATTTAGTAATTAGTATACAATTAAAATTCGGTTATGGATCGAGATGAAGTTGAAAAGGTTGTAAGAATAATTGATGATTTAACCTAATGTAATATATATAGATATATGTATTATGTTAATGCATTTTCATATACAAGTAATTTATGTGTATTTTCTATCGATGTAGCTCACATGTGCGAATTGATTAAAGAAAATGTGCACGAGCATGTATGAAAAGCAACATTTAAATGGTTAAATGATACTTTTAGCATGATTAGTTTATGTAAGCATGCAACTTGAATAATGAATATAAAAGAAAAAGTATATAATTTTTGCTCAAACCCATTTGTAAATTTAAAAAAAAAATTAAGTTTAAGATATAATAGTAGAGTCCAAAGGTTTTAGGAATTATTAATAATGTGTTAATTAATATTCATTTAGTTAGCTATTTAGAATCGAGTTTATTGATAAGATTTATTAATATTTGTTAGACTTTAATGTTAATTTTCAATGAAATTAGTTGTACAATAAAATGAGATGAAGCAAAAAAAGTTTGTAACAATTTTTATACAGTTTATGCTGCATTATTATATATACATTATTAAACAAACTTTAACTTACAAACTTAATAAAGAAAATATTAAACGCACATTAAAGTATGACCAATTAGATAGACCCTGTGTGCTTCATATTATCATACAAAAATCATCTAATAGACAAGTATTGTAAGGCTAAGTAATAGAACAAAAGAAACAAAGCCATTTTTTCATCATGCAAATAAGTAATAGGCCAAAAGAAACAAAGTCATCACAACTTAATAACCAAAAGCCTACATATAGAATACAACAGCACAAAACCAAAACAACATCAAACACTTTTAAATTTTTATACAAGAAAGTTAAAACATTTCATACGATATACTAAACAATAATTAAGTATACACTCGCCAATATAGAGAAAGAATACACGATTAACAATTAGATTCTTAGCCCGTGCGTAGCACGGGTTCTGCATGCCTCGTTAACTTTAATTTTCAAAAGATATTTGATAAAATTTTGTTCAAATTTATTGTGTTATACTCCCTCCGTCCCTTATTAAATGTCCTGTTTGAATTTTCAAAGTCTTTTTTTCTCAACTTTGACCTTAAATAATTTTGTTTGTGTAATATAATATTTGATACAAAATATATAAATAAATTAAGTTTTAAATGTATTTTCATTGCGTATAATTTTTATCAAATACTATATAACACAAGTAAAAATATTCAAGGTCAAAGTTAATAAATAAAGACTTGAAAAGTCAAACATGGACATTTAATAAGGGACGGAGGGAGTATATATAGCACCGGACAAGACATAACTTAACCCGAACCCACTGAAACCAGTTGTTGTGTTAGAAAAAGATGATTTTTTTAGTATTGTTGTTGTGTTGTGAAGAAGATGGTGAGCAATGAAAATGGTTGTGGAATTTTTAATGTGATGGTAAGTGGTGAATGGCGATGTAGATTTGTGAGATGAATATTGTGGGGTAGTGAAAGGATGTGGTACTTTATTTTTTAATATATTGTGCTGCGGTGCCAGAATTTAAATATGGGAATTCGCATGAAATGAAATGCAGCCGGAGATCAAAGGTCTCTGGTAATGGGTTTGTATGGATTTTATTTGTTTTGATATATATGGTTGCTCGCAATTTATTTAGTTTTCTAGATTTGTTGTTTTTTGGATGTTTAATTGGGTGTTTTGGGTTGTTTAAAAAAGGGGATGGCTGGTGTGACCAATGATGGTGATGGGTTTTTAGTGGTAAGTTGACTGGTTTGCTAGACTTATGCGTGTTTTTTTCCCTCTTAGCTAAGGGAATGGGTCTACATGGATCCACACAAGTATTTAATAATATTAATTTTTTATATGAAACCCACTTATTTTCATTAATACATCTATATCTATAAGACATAAAATGTCTTCCTCTCCCCATTAAAACACACTAAGAGCCATGAGTCCCATATGAACTCTACATGTCTTTTAGCTAACAAAAACAAATAAACACCCCTGATCACTTAAATGTGGTGGTTGACTTTCTTGATTGGGGAAATGGGATATATTATTAAATTTACTAAAGTAAATATTTTTATTTTAAATTTAAATAGGTGATCTAATGGAAAAGACAATATTACCCTCATATACAACTCTAATTACTATTGTTTGATATATTATAAGTTAAAGGTGGTGATGGGGGTTTACTAACGTACACGTAACAAAACTATATAATTGTTTTAAAGAAATGTTGTAGTAGATACTATAACTTGTTTTAGAGGTCACGTAAAGATGATGATTTGCTTGAACAATTAAAAAGAGGTAAAACTAGATCAAGTTGGCCGCTCTTAATTAGTGGCACCACATCCCCTGCAAACATTTCTTATACCTTAAATGATCACAAACTTACACAGATACATAGACACCCATATGAGCATGTAAACACACCCAAATAAGTATATTCAGTTTAGATAATAAGAATTACCCATGCCATTGTCATCACTCATAAGAGATTGCTTCAAATGGGAATTGTAACGATCAAGAAATTTACAAAAAACAGATAGATAAAAATGTTGGTTGAGGTCTTCAATGGACTTGAAATAAATAAAAGTTGAGTACAAAGTTTGAGAATATCAATTGTGTAGTTTCATGTTAAAATTCAGTTAAGAACTGGCCTAGCTATTATCGTTCTTGAGTGAGCAGCCTATCCCAATTAGCAATTTTTTGGATGTACGTGAAATAGATATTTTTCCATTAGGTTTTAGTATCATTTACCTAACGTTTTCACTTCGCATTTTTTTGCCTCTATGAAATGCTTTGACCGATTCAATGGCAAGTTGACGTGTAAGATATATTAGATGATAGACATCCCAAGCCCGTTTGTGAGTTTAGGGTTTCCATTATGTCTCTTGCATTCTCTATGTATTGTGCTGGAATAATATATCATACGCACGGGTTTTTTACGTTCTAACATGCTATCATGAGCATGTATGATCTTGAGACCTACTTGGTCATTAAGCCACCACTTTTGTATCATCCAATCACAACTACTTATCTCTTAAAAGCATCTCCTAAACCCTAATATTCAGTCTCCAGTTTTTTTTTTTTTTTTTTTTTTTTTTTTCGCTGTGTTTTTTTTTTTTATTTTCATTATTCACATCACGTATCTCTTTACTTCATAGTATATAACACCCTAATATCATCTATCCTTCATCGTATATACTAAAGGTTCATTATAACACACCATATCTAATACATACTACAGGTCCATCTCCTTTGCATACACTCTTATCAACATGGTTACTAATGTTTTCAAGTTATGCATGATGAAGACTTTGAAGATTTGTCCGTGCTTTTGCTTGCTACAAGAAGATTTGTTTTAATGTTGAAGAAATAAATTAAAGTTGTTTTATTGTTTGTTTATTAGTAGATTGTTCGTACGGCTTTGTTACAAGTCTACTAAAGTTGACTGTTGATGCCAGTCCCTAAAACCGACTGTTGGTACGTGTTTTTTACCAATTGACTTAGCCGACCGTTGTTACGAGTCGACTAGAGTTATGCTTTTATTATGTTAACATTTTGTTCTGTTTTCTTTTCTAGTTTACTACTCCAGTTTCACGATTTCGCCAGTCAAACTACGGGGAAGTATTAGATGATAGATGGCCCAAGCCCGTTTTTGAGTTTAGGGTCCATTAGGGGTTCCATTATGTCTGATGCATTCTCTATATATTGTGTTGGAATAATACATCATACTCACACAGTGGCGGAGCTAGGACAAAATGTAAGGTGGTTCCTAGAATATAAATGAGAAGAAAAAAACCGAGTCGGGTCAGGTCGACCCAAATGTCCTTTAGTTCAGTTAATCAAGGGAAATTGCTCAACAACTTGCATTATGTATTAAGACAAAGTTACTAGTTAAATTGGGCTCGGTCAAAACTATTGTACTCGTATTAACTTCAAGGCTAATAGAGATGGCTATGTTAGTTTCAGTTTATTTTATTCACTTTAATTTATCACAATATCACAATGTTTATCTTTAAAAAAAAACAATATCACAATGTTTATACAACAATGCACTTCCAATTTGTCACTCCAAATCCATAGTAATCGTAAATAAAATGTTATATTAAATTCATCTTTGTTGACTTATACCTTTCGATATTAAATTTTCATCTTGTGACTCGCTTGCAAAGTAAATAAAATTAAAAAATTATGTATATAAATATGAAATGTCACTTAATAAGTAAAGACTTGCTCAAAACGAATTAAATTGACTTTTAATGCTTTGTAGTTTTCTCTCTTTTCACGAGGTAGAATTGCTATCAATACTCAAAAGCATATTAAAAATTAGAAATAAAACTAAAAACAAATCATTATGGATATAACTATTAAATAAATGCTTTATCCTTCTCTCTTCAAACCAAGTCAGCCACAACCAAAATTATCTCCAGCTTCACTTCACTTCCGGCAACATCTCCGGCTAATTGGCTAAAGGCCTTTATTTGTTATTATTCCATTATTTTAATAGTTTGAGAAACACATTTTAGTGTTTGCACGAAGTAATATATGGTGGACTTTATATGGTGGACTTTATTAATACACGTTCACAATTTCTTTCTCTGCATTGATCATGAAATCTAACGTTGTTGGTTTTGAGATGTTTGCAGGTATATTGTTCGATTGTTGAGAGATTTGGAGGAGGAAAGACTTGCATAACATAAAGGGTTTACTCAACATTTTCCATTAGAGACGATGCCTATGTGTTTGCCCTTAACAAAAGAACGGAAAGTGGTTTGATCTCTAAGTTGGTGCTGGATTGAGAAGAAAGCTCGCATGAACATAGAAGAAACTATAAGCTTTACAGATGACTAATCTAAAGAAGAAGATGATGCAAATGATTATTTGTATGGAAGGATGCATTTATTCATTATAATGGAAGCAATTTAATTAGTCTGTTTACATGATTTGAGTACTTAACATTATGTAAAGACTCCATTTTTGTGGAGCTTCAGTTTAAATAAAATAAGCTTCATGTTCCTTTAATTAAAAGTCCAATTATATAATTTATACTTTCACAATAAAGGTAATCTGATTTTCATTCAAATTTAATCGATATATATGAATAGTCAATTGGGCACTTATTATTATATTATTACAAGATAATATGATTACAAATAGTAATCTAAATCCTATGAAAATAAAACTACATTTCATTTCTGATATCAACCAATTAAGTACATAAATTAGAAATTTTAAACAGATATCACATGAGGTGAGGCTTAAATTTCCATTCGATTTTGGTAAAATATATATTTATTGCCATTCGATTTCTGCAAATGTGGTTGCTTAAATTACAGCATTTTATAAAAGGAAATTGTAAGATCTTTTGTTTATTCATTCGCTTGAATATTGTGGTCCCTAAGTTAATTTTTTGAAACTGATTTTATGATAACAAAGTGGCAGACAATTACATTTAGAGGAGAAACTGAAGCATGGAAGAGCAAGAAGAGAGTTTAAAGACCGTCAATAAGTGGGTGCAACTAAAAAATTGCATTGAAATATAGTATAATGCGACTACTCTAGGTGGGAGCAGTCATCGCAAATTTGTGTTCACTAAGCAGGCTCATCAACATAAGCAATATCGCATAAAATATTGGTGCTAAAAATCATGAAGCTGGGTAGGATTATCAAACGTTTAGAGTAAAACAATATTTATAAAATAATAGCTGAGAATATGAGGTACAAATTTACAATAATTTGAGGGTTGTAGTATGTTATGTTTGAAAAGAATAACGTCATCGGTGCATAATTGGCAAATTATCAATTAACAAGCATTATTGTTGTGATATTTTTTATTTAGTTTGATTGATGCTCCCTCTATGCTTTCTCAAGATTGCATAATAATCATGAGGTAATCCATACATGCTATCACTTTGTTCTAAAACTATCATGCTAACATAATGAGTACATATATTATACCTTTAACCAAGATATAACATATGAAGCTCGCCCGTCTATCAAACGGGTCATGAAGCTATTATTAATATTAACAGAAATTATGCCTCTTGATTTAACAACTGAACTTGATATGTTATTATTTCAAAAACAAGTTAGCAACATAAAATGTAACGACTTTACTTAAATCAGTCAAATATGAATTTCAAACCATTATAAAACACACAAATTTCCATGATCAAGAATTTATACACATTATGCAAATTTGATTTTCTACACTTCAACAAAACGATTTTCTTCGTACGTCTTGAATAATATTTAATACCAAACAATACTAATATTTTAATTTTAATAACAAAATTCTAAGAAACAAAAGTACCTTTAAATCATAATATAAACCAATTTAGATATATAAATTAAAAATGTCTATCAAGATATTACATGAGACTCGCCCGGCCATCGGCCGGGTCATGAAGCTAGTATATATATATATATATATATATAGGGTGGGGTTATTCTAAAAAGGGTCTTATAATAAAAATTGTAGGAAGGATTGTGGGAGTGACATGTGTCACCCCCTTGTCACATCATATGACACGTGTCACCCCTCCCCCCCCGAAATTTTTTTTTCCCGCCCAAAAAATTTACTGCATCACTGTTATAAATTTACTGCATCACAGCTATAAAGTTACTGCATCACGTTTACTGCATCACAGTTACTGCATTCACGGTTTTAATGTTACTGCATCATGGTTATAAAGAAACTGAATTATCATAAGTTTTCTGCATCATATATGTATGTAACTGCATCACAATTAAAATATGATTCTTTTTTAAATTTTGGTGCATCTTTATTATAAGTTACTGCATCATAGTTAATAGTTTAGTGCATCAACTATGTTTAGTAACTTATAACCTTAATGCACTAAAATTTAAAACTGTGATGCAGTAACTTTTATAATTGTGATGCAGTAACTTTATAACTGTGATGCACTAAAAAATTTTGGCGGGAAAAAAAAAATTTTTTTGCCCCAAAAAAAAAATTTTTGGCGGGAAAAAAAAATTTTTTTTGCAGGGGGGGCTGACATGTGTCATATGATGTGGCATATGGGTGACACATGTCGCCCTCACAATCCTTCCTACACTTTTTATTATAAGGCATTTTTTATTTTAACCATACCTATATATATATATATATATATATATATATATATATATATATATATATATATATATATATATATATATATCCTGCTCACATGACAGGCATACACATATACCAAAATGGCCAAGTGATCACATATCATATCATATCAAAATGGGGACGCTGTGGATCAACCACACCTCTACAGAAAGTGTCATGTCATTGGTGCCTCAATGACATGGCCATGGTACCTCCATGACTAGTTAGTAAACTTGGGCATAAGAACAAAATGAAACACATCATATCATATCATCATAGCATATCAAACGAATCATATCAAGGTATCATGTTGAACGAATCATATCAAAGGATCATATCATAGGATCATATCAAATGAATTATCACACATATTCAAGCCCCTTTACTCACGTAAATTAATATGTATGCCCATGTTAATTATATAGTTTATTCCTGGATTTTAGATCATGTTTTCAACGTCATAATAAGATCTTAACCTTTATGTGACCCATGATATTCATGCATGCAATATACCAAGTTTTAAATCAAGTTTGACACCACAAAACATACATATGAAAGCTAAGTATAACCTGTTGATTTTCTACACTATGCATGCACTCACACGTCCAACACAACCCAAGACTTACTAGTCACAACCCGATTCGAATCAAAGTCACACACACATGCGAGACGATTTCATTGATTACAATTGCTTAAATAGACACGATGGGATAATCCCAGATAGACGCGAACACTTATCCTAAAATGACTCAAACATTTATTCTAACAAAAGATAAAACACATGATAGTTATCCTTGTAGGCGAATCATTAATGTACAACTAGTTAAAGCAGAATTTATAAACAATACAACAGTTTAATGCACAAATTGGAGTGTGCAAATCATTTCCCTTTCACCATAAGTTTTCATTTGATATATTTACTTTAGTTGGATCATGAATGAATTAATGTAATACGTCGATACGAAACGATGTCGCTGTGATATGATATGTTTACTTTAGTTGTATCCAGTACGTTAATCATGTGCACGATAATGTCCACAACCATGATTCTGTTTATAATGGATCAATTTCTAATTATGTTGATTCTGTCTACAAACTGGAGCAAGAACTACCTGAAAGTGTATCGAATAGAAAGTTACTGGACACAAAGGTTGGTAAAATGGAAGGAAAAAAAAAAATAGCCCCTTGGATGGCTTGCCAATCGGGGGACGTAAATTTATGTTGATCCATGATCTGAAGAATTATGTTCTTGACTTCAGCATCATGTTCGTTACAACAACAGCGTACTGCAGAGCAAAACAGCGAGACTCCTTGCAAATTTTTTTATCAGGATAGTCAAGACAAAGTGTATGAATAAACCCCTACCCAGTGACATGGCAATTCATAACGAGAATGAATTTGTGTCATAATCTGAAGCTAAAAGACAGTACCCCCTTGGTTGGAGCTTATCGGTTAGAACCTTGACAATCATTGAAATGGCGCTACGTGGCATCAAAAAAAGGTCTCACTAATAACTTCACAAGCCCAAAGAAAATAGGTTCAACTACCTAAAAAGATACGTTGAGGAGTACCTACTATACTGTTGCATACTCATATTCCGTTGTTTGCATTGACAATTGGTTGTAGCTATTCGAATCCTTTCATCTCATAAACTCAAATCAAACATACTCGCACAAAGTCATATTATCAACCACTATCTAAGCTCTTGCAATTGGGTATGTTGACAGAATATTAGAGTGAGTGAGATATTTATAAATCGAGTAACGGGGATCTCTAAAAACTTACTTAAATCGATGTATATCTCTGGATTTAAACCAGCTTTACAATGTGAACTCTTAAAGTCAAACCCTATAACTTTAGGCGAAGCTTTTTCATTAGCTCGCTTATTGTAAGCACGTTTTGTAGACAATGGCCGGCTACTACCAGCGCTACACTCAGTGGATATCAAAAGAAGAACAACTATATTTTATTTGGCAAAGCTTGACGATTTCATTGATTACAATCACTTAAATAGACACGATGGGTAATCCCAGATAGACGCGAACACTTATCCAAAAATGACTCAAACACTTATCCACACTTGTAACCGTATCATTATCGTTCGATGTGGCACTTTTAATCCTCAAAGGGGAATTGTCATCGTCAAAATTTTGTTCAAAAATTTTACACATCAAATAATTTCGTAGTACATCATATTTAAAAGATTTTGTTGAAACAATGAGTCCAATGTACTTCTATTGGTTTATTTTTGAGCTCACATGACTTTATTCCTTTTTCCGGTATCTAAAACTATCTATTTTATTGCTTTTTTTTCCAGCCACAATTTAAATTCAAAAACTTGCTTTAACCAATGCATCTTTATTGGAAACACGAAAAGTTCTTATCATGATTTTAATTTTGGAGTTTTGATATTTAGACCTACAATATATACCTAATAATAAACCTAACCAATAATAGAATGACACTTGTCTTTATTTGAAAAGTTTAATAAATCATTAATATCATTCCTAATATACCCTTTAAAGGTAAATTCCTAATTTTAAGGAACTAGTTTTCTCTCCATTTGTCAACTTATTTCTCTATACCTGTGATGCATCGTTGTTCATTTTGGCCCCAAACAATTAAGTATCGTTGATACTGGATACTACAATCTAATTGTTACTTGTAATACACAAAAGCACAGACAAAAATATAAATTTGGTGGCAGAGATTCTTCACGTAAATGAAGATGAAGAGGTCGTTATGGTTGAGCAAAATATTGGGAGGGGATTAGAGAATGGAAAAACAATTAACTAAGGGTATATGAGGAATAACACATTAATTTGACTTGGTATTTAAATAAGTAACAAGTGGACCAATAAGATTTGTAGGTCTAATTTTAGGCAATACATTTAGGCTTAAGTATCATTTTTCTTAATTTTGTATCTATATATTCATTATCACGATTTTAATTTTGTATCACAAATATTCATCGAATAAATTGAATATTATCTCTTGTCCTTATGCTTTTTAATTTCTTATTTACAATCTTTCATTTTATAAAAAAACTCAGGGTATGTTCGGTAGAGAGAATTTTAGATAAATGATGTGAGTAAAAGGATATGAATTTAGAGAATTGAAATTAGTTGATAAATTTGATAAATCCTGCTGTTTGATAACACTAAAGAAGTTGATATGAGAAATTAGCTATTTTAATATATACTAAAAATTTGTTGACTAATAAATGAATAATAAAGTTATGAAAAAGCAATCTTAATCATTTACGTTTGAAATAGTCACTTTAAACAAAAATATCGTTAACGAAACTTTATCTAGACTAAAAGGATCCAAGGGCACATATGGTAGAGATAATTACAGAGATATGACATGAGTAAAAGAATATAAATTTAGAGAATTGAAATTAGTTGAGAAATTTGTTAAATTCTTATGTTTAATAACATTCAAAATTGTTATGAGAAATTAGCTATTTTAATATATACTAAAACTAGTTATAATCCCCGCGCAAACGCGGGTTTTTAAAAATTTTTTGAATCATCTATTTTTATTTATTAAAAAAAAAATTTTGATCTTTGTTTTGTTTTATTTATGATGTTTAATTATAGTTTTTTATTATTAAAGATAATTATTTAAAAATTTTAATCCTATTATTAATTGTATCTTATCTATATTTTTTGTATTTATCTTCTACTTGTGTTAATTGCATCTTATCTATATTTTTTGTATTTATCTTCTACTTGTGTTATAGATAAATATAAAATGTTACATAATAAGAAAATATTTTTTTTTAAATACATTTATTACTAAATAAGGTATGAATGCATTTTTTTGAAATAGAAAATTTCCGTTAGGGGTTTTGTTTTATTATATAAAAGATTTTCTTGACTAATAAATGAAAAATAAAGTTATTAAAAAGCAATCTTAATCATTCACGTTTGAGATAGTCACTTTAAACAAAAATATCATTAACAAAACTTTATATATACTAAAAAGGATCTAAGGGCACGTTTGGTAGAGATAATTTTAGAGAAATGGCATAAGTAAAAGAATATAAATTTAAAGAATTAAATTAGTTGAAAATTTTGATAACATTAAAGAAATTGATATGAGAAATTAGCTATTTTAATATATACTAAAATTTTCTTGACTAATAAATCTTATAATATATAAAGCTTATCCCCCAAAATTTAATGTGCAAAGGGGGTTGTGCACTACCATAAGTACAATACAAACATGACTATGCATACCGAAATAACTACAAACAATTTCGTATTAGAAGGGCCTCATATTGAATGCAGATACAATTTGGTTTATGAAAAGGCTCAACTTGAATGCAAATATAAATTTTCATTTATGATCAACTCATCTTGAATGCAGGAAGATGAATATCAAGTGTCTCTAGGTTTATACAGGAAGATGAATATCAAATGTCTCCAACATTGAATGTGATCGGTCCATATTTTCATTCTTTCATTCAATGTCAAGCAATTTCTTCATCACACACAGCTTATAAATAACCAAAAAAATAATGCAAATTACCACGCCACACCACCCAACCACACCGACTCTCCACATAAACCTCCGTTTACACGAAACCAAAACCCATCACAATCATTCACCCACAGTCAAACCAAGCCTCGAACTAATCCCTTTCAAACAAGCAAATCAAACCCATCTCCAAACAACTACCACAGTAATTCCAACTCCTCAACACATAAACACGAATAAAAAAATAAACTAAACTAACAAAGATCTCAGCTCTTTTCTTTATGTACTCACAGATTCGAGTAAAAGAAAACATCATCATAGATTGTGTTGAAGCTTAACTTCATTTTTAATATCCGAAAATTATAAAGATAGAATAATAACAAATCTGTTATCATTCTTTCGTTTATTTCGGTTAAATATACGAAATCAACAAACAAAAAATTGCACTTACCCGAGACCTCAGTATGAGATCTTGATGTCGTGTTCATCTTTCTTATATCGTATGTTTTCGTGGTTGGCTTAAATGCATTTCGTTTCTCTTAATCAAGAATGGAATGAAAATATTTGGTTCGTCTGATGGGATTAATGATTTGTAGAGAGGATTGTTAGTATGGGGGCGGCTTATAATATTTTTAGGCTTAACTGTGAGAAATTAGGGTATACGGAGTAATATTTTTCTTTGTACATTTACAAGTGATGGATTGGATTGGGTTTTTCATTTGGTTATGGACTAAATCAAATATTGGGTTTGTGGACTGAGCATATAAAAGAGAGAGTTCGGCCTTTTAGGAACTTGAACCTTTATTTAGAAATGACTCTTCTTTGAAACCGAGTATGCACGGATTTATCCAATGATTAAGAAACCTCATCAATTAAGTTTAACTTTAATTATTGGGTATGATAAGTTTTAGAAAAAAAAACATATGCTTTTGTTTCAAAATATTTACCACTTTTTGGATAGAGCTCAGGTATGCGATATCATTCTATTTTTTCTATTATTAGTAGGATCTACAACAAACATTAGATTAAACGTCATAAAATTATTTTGAATTAATAGTGTTCTCATTGTTGCAATTCTTTCAGGAAGTTATATGAACAATTCTTTGTCAAACAGTCATTATCGTATGCAATCGACAGGGAATCTAAGCAACAGCAGCGAAGATCTTATCGATCCTGCCATAATGGTTGTTGGCAGAGGCAAATCCCCGTCTTTTGACTAATCTTTGATATATTAATATATATGTAAAGAATTGAATGGCCTTGGATTTTATTCACCGCAAAAGTAGATGTTAAATCATTCGGAATATATATATATATATATATATATATATATATATATATATATATATATATATATATATATATATATATATGTTCAGATTGTCACATTAACAAATACGCCAAAGCATCGATGCGTCCAATCCTTGACGTAATATTTGAATTAAATCAAACGTCTTCACACTTTTACATTACGTGTCTTTTGACATATGGTCATAGAGTACCAAGTAGTCACATGAAACTATCAAGCTATCAACATACAGCAATAACATTACTTTATTTTTGCTACACACCTAAATACGGAGTAGATATCATATGTAATAGTATATAATAGTTATATTTAAGTTTTTAGTATTTGATGTGACTTATAAATAAGTCAAGTATTACGGAGTATTTGTAGATTATGTGTGTTTAGTACGTTAGTTTTTATGTAACAATCAAATAAGTATTGTCGGTTTAACTCGACGTCACAATTTTACCTATGAAGAGCTATTATCTCTTTTAACAAGTGAACAAAATCGACTCATATATTTAGTAGATCGGTCATTGCAATGCTCATTAATTGACGAGCTAATCAATTTTTGTCTAAAAAATTTGAGTTTTAGACCAAAAAAAAAAAAAAAAAAAAACATCAATTTACTCTAACATTACGCAATCAACAATTATATACAATTTTGTGCAACGCACGGGTTTGTAAAGCCTAAACTCCAACATTGATATGTGCTTTTACAATTAAATATTTTGAGTTTTAGACATACAAAAGTTTAACTTTTTGGGTGCCATAAATATAAAGTTGATACAGGTCCACAATCTTACACCACAAAAAATTTGAAGTATATAAAAGGCTTAAACAAGTGAAGATTTTTCTATTCATATTAACCAAGGATGACGAGTCACTTCACTTAGAAGCACACATCATAACATGAGTATATTCTGTAACTATTTTCGACTATTTTTCTGACCACCCTCAAAATATATACCTAATAAGGTTTAAATGGTATACACTTTACATATACTAAAATAAAAGAACAATAACAATAAAAAAAAACTTATAAACTTCTTTAAAATATTCAACCGTCTGCACAAATATTACGTAAAAACACGTAGATATAAAACAACCCCTCCATGCATAATTCATTACCATTAACATCCTAAACTTAAAAAAAAATGCTTATAATTTATCTTTATATTTATATCTTAAAAATTCCCATTTATATTAATTGAAACTTTTAATGAAAATAAACTAATTTAAATACAAAAGTATAGATAACATTATTAGGCATCTAAATATCAATTCCACTAAAATAAATACAATACAACTTATCTAATAGCCATCTAAATACCGTCATATGCTTATACAAATATCTGCGTCAACGTTACAAAAAAACACTTAAATTATTCAACCAAAAGCCCCTGCATCGCACGGGTTGTATAAAATATCATCAACCTAAAAACAAGAACAAAAATATTTAAAACAAAGCAACTAATTAAACTCATTCATATTTTTAGCATTTGATTCTTCCTCACAAACACCGACTTTTGCTTGATTGAACAAATAATTTAACTTTTCAAGCAATACACGATGCCTCTCTTGAGTCTTTCTCAAAGCATCAAGAGAATCCAAATCTACACCACGAGCACCTAAAGTTTCCATGTTCACAATCATGGTATGGTTCTTTGCTATTACACGCCTCAAATGTTGACACCATGCAAAAAGCAACTTTGAAAATGCATCATCTTCACATGCCTGTTGCACAAACCATAAAGGCATACAATCATGCAATTTAAAAGATCCTGAAACATTCATCAAATTCTCTAACAACTCAAAATCTGCCATAGGCATCTAAATACCGTTATATGCTTATACAAGCGTCTTCACCAACATTACGAAAAAACACATAATTAATCAACAAACAGACCGTGCATCGCACGGGTTGGATAAAGCCTCGTGAATAATAAAGTTATGCATAAGCAATCTTAATCATGATAGTCAGTTTAAGCAATAATATCATTAACGAAACTTTATCTAGACTTAAAGGATCTAAGGGCACGTTTGGTAGAGAGAATTTCACAGAAATGACACGAGTAAAAGAATATAAATCTAGAGAATTGAAATTAGTTGAGAAATTTGATAAATTCTTTTGTTTGATAACATTAAAGAAATTGATATGAGAAATTAGCTAGTTTAATATATACCAAAATTTCCTTGACAAATAAATGTATAATAAAGTTATGCAAAAAGCAATCATAATCATTCACGTTTGTGATAGTCACTTTAAACAATAATATCACTAACGAAACTTTATCTAGACTAAAGGATCGCCTTTTCCCTTTTACTGAATAAGTTCAATCAATCTTGAATTTTTTTTTTTTTTTTTTTTCCTAAGGATATTTGGTTGTCTAGTACCAACCCATGAAATGGATATATCATATATGAAGTGTATTTGTTCTCCATGTTGTGTTTCTTTGTATAAGGAACACATGCAGTTGCATCATGCATGTCTGGGCTTTTGTATTTTGTTACATTTACATAAGGGAGATGATTTGTGTACCATTTTTTGGCTATACACCACTAAATCAAACCAGTAATGCACACAATACAACAGTGTTATGCATAATTTTGTAGTGGATGGCAAATAAAAATGGTGTACAAATCACATCCCTTTACATAAGTGTATATTTGCTTCTTTTCTTTTCGATCATGAAACTGGGTATCAAGCAATAGGAATTTTTCTATGTAGACTTATCATCATATAAAGATCCTATGGTAAGCTGTTAGTATTTTGTGTCATATAGTGTATTCGATTACCGTATGTATTTGAAAGGGTCGACATGCTCCATATTTTTGCACTTCTTTTAGACTTTTTTTGGCACAATGTATTATTAACGCTTTTTGAAATTTACTTTAGAAAAGATTTAAAATTGAGTAAATTACATGGTTGGTCCCTGTGGTTTGTCCAAAATAACAACTTTCGTCCCTATCTTTTAAAAGTTGCATGGTTAGTCTCTAAGTACGTAAACAAATAACACCACGGGTCCCTTGGTTTAACTGGTGTTAACTAGGTTAGTTAAAATTTACATGTTAGCCCCCTTTGGTTAAATAGCGCTGCATAGTTAATCCTTTAGCGCTGCATCGTTAATCCTTTTACTTAATGGCTGTTATAATTTACTTAACAGCTTTTATAATTTACGTTTTCGCCCATTTTCTTTCATTTTCATACGTTTTTTTTCCGTTTTTTTTTACGTTTTTGACCGTTTTTGTCCCTTTTTTTTTACGTTTTCGCCCGTTTTTGTCCCTTTTTTTACGTTTTTGTCCCTTTTTTTACGTTTTCGCCCGTTTTTGTCCCTTTTTTTTTATTTTTTCGCCCGTTTTTGTCCCTTTTTTACATTTTCGCCCGTTTTTTTTTATGTTTTCGCCCGTTTTTGTCAGTTTTTTTACGTTTTTATCCGTTTTAGTCCATTTTTTTACGTTTTCGCCTGTTTTTGTCCATTTTTTTTACGTTTTCGCCTATTTTCTTTCATTTTCATACGTTTTTGTCCCTTTTTTTACGTTTTCGCCCATTTTTGTCCATTTTTTTTACGTTTTCGCCTATTTTCTTTCATTTTCATACATTTTTGTCCGTTTTTTTTACATTTTCGCCCGTTTTTGTCCGTTTTTTTACGTTTTCACCCGTTTTTGTCTGTTTTTTTATGTTTTCGCCCGTTTTTGTCTGTTTTTTTATAAATAAAGACATACGAACCATCAGTTATAGAAGAAAACATGCAAAAGCAAGTAATGGCTGCTTCAAACTTCTTTCTTTTATATCTAGCTCTACTACTCATTGCCCTCTCATTTGTACCAAGCTTTACTTCTGCTTCTTTAGAGGAAGCAAATGCTCTTCTAAAATGGAAAGCAAGCCTTGAAATTCCAAACAACTCTCCAATTGTATATTCATGGACACCCCTTCCAACGAATACTAGTGCACCCGCTTCGTGCCCTTCTTGGTTTGGAATTGCGTGCAACGTTGATGGGAACATTAACATGTTGAACCTCTCAAGGTCTCAGTTAAAAGGTACGCTTCACCGGTTCCCTTTCTCTATTCTAGGCAATCTTACCCATTTTGAACTTAGCATAAACAGCTTCTTTGGTCCCATCCCACCAGAAATCGGACTCCTGTCCAAACTTGTCTATCTTGGTTTTTCAGACAATCAGTTTTATGGTGTAATTCCACCTACTATTGGTAAACTAAGCCAGTTAACCGTCTTGCAACTTTTCGGAAACAATTTAACTGGTTCAATCCCACAAGAATTAGGGAATTTGCACTTTCTCATTGAATTAGCTTTGAGTTATAATCAACTCAATGGTTCAACTCCTTCATCGTTGGGTGATTTGAAGTCTTTGAATCTCCTTTATTTGGGGGTAAATCAACTATCTGGGCCCATTCCAATTGAACTAGGAAATTTGAAGTCTCTGACTGATTTGGAATTGAGTGAAAATAAACTCGATCAATGGTTCAATCCCTTCATCGTTGGGTGATTTGAAGTCTCTAACTACTTTAGGACTGAGCAATAATCAACTCAATGGTTCAATCCCTTCATCGTTGGGTGATTTGACGTCTTTGAATATCCTTAATGTGTTTAGAAATCAACTCTATGGACCCATTCCAATTGAATTAGGGAATTTGAAGTCTGTCGCTGATTTAGAATTGGGTGAAAATCAACTATCTGGGCCCATTCCTACTGAATTAGGGAATATGAAGTCTCTCACTAAATTAGCTTTAGGCAAAAATCAACTCAATGGTTCAATCCCTTCATCGTTGGGTGATTTGGAGTCTTTGAATATCCTTTATCTGTACAAAAATAAACTCTCTGGGCCCATTCCACTTGAATTGGGGAATATGAAGTCTCTCACTGATTTAGATTTGAGCGAAAATCAACTCACTGGTTCAATTCCTTCGTCATTGGGTGATTTGAAGTCTTTGAGTACCCTTTATCTGCACACAAATCAACTGTCTGGACCCATTCCAATTGAATTAGGGAATTTGAAGTCTCTCACTGATTTAGAATTGAGCGAAAATCAACTCAATGGTTCAATCCCTTCATCGTTGGGTGATTTGAAGACTTTGAATCTCCTTTATCTGTACAAAAATCAACTTTCCGGACTCGTTCCAATTGAATTAGGGAATATGAAGTCTCTCACTGAATTATCTTTGGGCAATAATCAACTCTCTGGACCCATTCCAATTGAATTGGGGAATATGAAGTCTCTAACTAATTTACAATTGTGGCAAAATCAATTATCTGGTCCCATTCCTACTGAATTAGCCAATTAGGGAATATGAAGTCTCTCACTAGATTATCTTTGAGCCAAAATCAACTTAACGGTTGTATTCCTTTATCACTGGGTGACTTGACGTCTTTGAAACAGCTTTCTTTGTGGCAAAATCAACTATCTGGGCCCATTCCTACTGAATCAGGGAATATGAAGTCTCTTACTCAATTAGCTTTGAGGAAAAATCAACTCAACGGTTCAATTCCTTCATCGTTAAAATACCTGAGAAGCCTTCAGACTCTGTCTCTCAGTGAGAACAAGTTATCCGGTCCTATACCACAAGGAATCGGAAGTCTACAATTGTTTAAGCTACTGCTGGACACAAATCAGTTGTCTGGCCAAATTCCAAAGGAGTTTGGGGAGATGAAAAGTTTGTTAAATTTAAACTTGAGCGATAACAACCTTTCAGGTGCTATACCTCAAGAGCTTGGGTCACTGCATGGTCTACTTACTCTTGACCTATCCAAAAATAGGTTAAACGGGTCATTACAAAGATATGTTGGTGACTGGGTTCAAATCAATCACATAAATCTTAGTAATAACAAGCTCAGCGGAAAGATCCCATCAGAGATCGGTAAATTAAGTCATCTCAATGTTCTTGATTTATCTTGGAATTCACTCGCACAAGAGATACCATCAGAAATTGGAAGTTTAAAAAGTCTGGTAATGATGAATCTTTCTCACAATAAGCTATCTGGTTCAATTCCTAATGGTTTCAGTAACTTGCCAGGAAGGATTGATATAGACCTGTCTTACAATGAGCTCACTGGTCCCGTTCGCCCTTGTGCTGTCTTTCAAAATGTGTCTGGAGAAGCATTACAAGGGAATGATGGTCTGTGTGGAAATGTTACAGGTTTGAAAGTTTGTGAAAGTCAAAAAATAATGAAGAAAAATAATCATTTTCATCATAAGCTCATCCTTGTAACTGTGATCCCACTTTTTGCGGCCATTTTACTTGGTTTATTCATGTATGGCCTCCTATTTGCTTATCGACGTAGAAAGAGAACTTCTCCACAGAAACCATCATGCAAAGAAGGTGGCAATTTTTTCTCAATAACAAGTTTTGATGGACAGGCGATGTATGATGAAATCATCAAGGCAACAAATGATTTTGATGATGCATTTTGTATTGGGATGGGAGGATACGGTACTGTGTATAAAGCTGAGTTACAACCCAACAATATAGTAGCTGTAAAGAAACTTCATTCATCATCTGAGAATGACGATCAAGGCTTCCTAAATGAGGTACGAGCATTGACAAACATAAGGCACAGAAACATAGTTAAACTCTATGGATACTGCTTCCATGCTCGTCACTCATTTTTGATTTACGAATATCTTGAGAAGGGAAGTCTAAAATCGCTCTTAAGTAGCGATGTCACAGCAAAGGAATTGGATTGGCTGAAAAGGGTAAGAATTGTTAGGGCTGTAGCGAATGGTTTGGCTTATATGCACCATGATTGCACACCACCAATAATTCATAGAGACATTTCTGGAGCTAATATCCTTCTGAATTCTGATTATGAGGCACATATCTCGGATTTTGGAACAGCAAAGCTTCTAAAGCTGGATTCATCCAATTGGACTGCGGTTGTAGGCACCTATGGCTATATTGCGCCAGGTAACTGCCATGTATTGTAAAGTTATCTATACGTACGTCTTCTCAAGTTTCAGATTTATCTATGTTACATATATTCTCATATTTCCTTCCATGTAGAGCTTGCTTATACGATGGTGGCGACAGAGAAATGCGATGTGTACAGTTTTGGAGTTGTTGCACTGGAAGTGATTATGGGAAAGCATCGTGGAGAACTTATATCATGTCTACCAACAATGCCGACCGATGATCTATTGCTGGCCAATGTAGGAGATAGACGGATTCCGCGACCATCACCTCTAGTTGAGAAACTAGCTCATATAATTTTGAATGTCACACGGGCATGTTTGAACGAGAACCCACAGGAAAGGCCAACAATGCGCCAAGTCAAAGATTTATTGTCAGTGGATGATCGGCTTTGGATGAAGATGCGTGTATCGGTAACTTGATGCTAGCTTGATCGATTTCGTATGATGTCTAGTCATAAGTCATAAAGTTTAAGAAACTTTTTATGTCTTTTTGTTGTCCTGAATTATGTTGTAGATTGTTATTAAATAAGAAAATAATTTATACTTATCAATGAAGATTGCTACCTTTCTAGACTAATATAGTTACGCGTATTATGGATCTTTTTGGTAATTTCTTTAAATTATTCCAGTTTTACAATTAAAATTTACCAATGAGAAATTTGTATATCATTTAAAATTTATTCTTTCTCATATCAAGAAATATAGTTGACAGTGACTGCACACAAATAGCATAGACTGGAGAGGAAAGTTAGCTAAAGGAAATTTGCCAAAAAAGAAGACCGTGGAAGTCTGTTAATTTGTTAAAAAAGATGACCAAAGGTGAATAAGGTTGCAAGAAGGCTTGTATGAACATCAACAACAGAAGGGAAATGGCAGGGAAACTGGAATCCTAACTATAACTTCACACTTCGAGACGTACAATTGGATGATTTAGTTGAAGTTGGCTATCCAAAAACGTACGAGTCTTGGTGTCTCTAACTATTTATAGGGTATCTAATTTCTCCTTGACGTGCTTAGTGAAAACGGTAGAGGTGGCAACAAGGGAAGGTCGATTGGGTTTAGTAACGGGTCAAAACGGTTAACTTCTTGGTACGGCTCCAATTGGTTTGCCAGAAACACCTTTGGTCCAAAATTTCATTAAATCTTATTAGAAATAATCAGTGTGACACATACGATAACAAAATACATATTCTTATCAACCAATGTTGTTGAATAAATTGTACACTATGTGAAAGCTTCAACCCTTGTTGACCCGTTCCCATTGGCTAACTTTTTTTATTTTACTCATTTGACCCATCAGAGATGAAACATATCCCACATTGACTCATTCATACCTAAATGGGTCAGAATTTCCACAAAGATTACATATAAATAGGATAAAAATAAGCAGCTATCAAATAAGCATAACTACCTTATGTCACCCACTACTTTTCTATTCTAGGAAATGAAATCATGCATGCATGGGACAATAGTAAAAATTATCAGTTGCTTTTTCCATATCACTTGAACTAAACGTCTTTGCAGATCCTTTATAAGCTATATTAGACCGGAATGATAATGAAACTGACTCAGGCCCACTTCCTATCGTTGATCCGCCAACCCCTGATTGGGCCCCTTCCCTACGTTTAACCAATGGAACAAAATGATGGCATACGGTCCACCATTCCCGTTGCGTGGTGATGGCATGTGTGGCGATGGGGATGACCTATCAACAACAAAATGACTAGATTATAAGCTAGAAAATTTTCAGTTTGACTTTCGAGGTTAAACGAATCGATCCTTCAAGTATGGTAGATTTCCAAAATTTAGGATTTTATGTGGTTGTTGGTAGTGGTTAGGGGTGTTGTATGTGCATGCATGGTGGTCAAGATAATCAGGGACGGAACCAGGACACAAAACGACCGGGTGCACTTAGAATAAACAAAATAATACTACGAACACAAGTTTTAAAGGAGCGGGTGCATTTAAGAAAAATCAATGTTTTTTTAACAAAATTAACACTACGCAACAAAAATCCATGAGTGTCCCGGGACCCCCCGGGACACCACCGGTTCCGTCACTGAAGATAATATAACATTGTTTAAGCAAAATCACTGTTTTTAAACAATGTTTCTAACCAACTTGTCATTTTGCACTAAATTAACAACCAGCCTTACAAGTGTCGTTAGCAAAACCCCGAGTTTGTGTGTCATTGTTAGGTTGCTAAAAAATGTCAATCTCAAATAAAAAGTTTTCATTATAGAATGACTCTTTTAAATAATAATAATAATAATAAAATAAAATAATACAAAGACTACACTAGACATTCTAAAACTAGAGTGACTTACAAATACAATAACCCATTTTGCTCACTATATAAGAGCAACAAAAACACAAACCATACTCATATAGTTGTATAGTATTTTTATATTTAAAAAAATTATATGTCTCGTCCCTGTCCTTTACCCAGAATCACACTAGTCGTCCATATTCGATTTTAATCACACAAATAATCCTTAATTTTCAAACAAATTTCCAGTGATAGTCTCTATTTTCAAAAATAGGGACTATCCGTGTAATAACGACAATGACTACCTGTGTAATAGAAAACTTTCGGTTATTATGCAGATGATCCCTATTTTTCAAAATAGAAACCATCGACACAAATAGTTTAAAAATTAGGTATCATTGGCGTAATTAAAATCAACAACAAGTCACCTAAGTTCTTGGCTCAAGCTGATTATATTGAACTCTATTGTAAGAAAAATTTGACGTATGTTATTCCACATTTACTATCTCTTATGCATATTGTTTTGGCAAATGTCACATTTTTTTTTTTATCTAATGTGTGTTTGTTTAAGCTTATGAGCCCATTTTTATTTATTTTGAAGTTTATGGCCTTATACGAGATACTTATGATATAGTAACGAAACATAAACCAAAATCAAATAAACTTAGAGGGTGTTTGTTTAAGCTTATTTGGCCTGCTTATGGGCTTATTAAACTTTTGAAAAGCTCCTTGCTCTAAATATTGGCTTATATAATTTGCATTTATTAAGCGGATGTTTGTTTAAGCTTATTTGGACTACTTATAAGCCAATTTTTATGGTTTATTTTGACTTTTATGGGCTTATTTAAGCTTGCTATGATATAGTACTAATAAACTTATACAAGCTCATAAGCTAATAAACCTAAAAGTAAGCTTAGGGGTGTTTGTTTAAGCTTATTTGTGATACTACTACCCAAATTGACCCATATATATAAATGCAAATGGGTCGAAGTTGGCATCTGTTTAACTCAAACTTTTCGATACAGTTGGTACTGAAGCAATATGAAAACCCCTTGTCAAAGAAGCTAAATGAGATTCTAAATGAGATACGAAGCCAAAGATGTAACTACCTACGGTATGTAATGTCTGTGATATATAATCTTATCAGTCGGATTAGTTTATCTCTGTATATGAGAATGTTTGTGTCGATGGCTGAGCATTGGTCCAAAACCAAACCGAACCGAACCGAAACTGATTTTGTGAAAAATATGAACTGAGAACCAAACCAAAGTGACTTGGTTCGGTTTGGTCGGTTCGGTCTATATGGTTTAGTTGTGTTTTTCTCATTTTTGGCTCTAACCGAACTGAACCGAAACCAAAAACCATTAGTATATAGAACCGAAACCAAACCGAATATGGTCGGTTCGGTTTCGGTCGGTCCACTTTGCTCAGCCACTGTCGACAAGTAATCCCTTTTTAAATCTCGTTGTACTTATTGCAGTCTAAAATTATGCAAGAAAGGAGAATCATCAGGTGAGTTTTATAATATACATCTAGTAGTTCTCTCTTCGTATAAAAATTGCAAGCTTTTTAATTTGCTTTTTTGAACTGGGATATTAAACTGGGGATTCCCAAGAAAAATTGAAAATAAGGTCTTTCCTGACTATTTGCTAAAAAGGTGAAAAAAAAACCCTTCAATTAAAAAAATAAAAAATAAAAAATAAAAAAAAGAAAAAAAAATCATGTGAACCCATAATGCCATATATCATAGGAAACTTTAGCTCATGAACTTCCTTAGAAACGATAAAGATTGCGTCTTTTCTGAGTATTTGTAAAGTACCGTTCTATAAAGACAAGATAAAGAAAATATAATAAAGCACGGACACATTTGTGAATCTAAATTGCAGTTTTTACACGTAATCATTGCAATTTTTATAGTTTCTGATATTAGTTTCAATTACAGGAATGACATTTGTGAATCTAAATTTCAATGTTAATCGGAGTGATTTGAACGCATATTTTTTGATATGTTAAGTAACATAAATGTTTCGTTTTCAAGTTCGGTGATGCGTATGTTTTTTGTAATTTTAGTGACTCAAATGTTTTGTTTCATAACTTTAGTAACCCAAGTGAATAAAATGAAATTTCATTAGCTTGGACGCATTTTTTAGAAAGTTTAGTGACATCTTTATCTATTAAGCCTTCTTGTATCTTATTAGCTTCTATCTTGGAAGCATATCATGTTCTTTCCTTTCCCATTATAGTTGGGGTGTTTTTAATATAGCCTTGACTTTTCAAAAAAAAAAAAAAAAAAATTATAAATTTGTCTATTCACAAATTTTGCTCTTTTCCTAGTTCCCTCATTCACACCTTCAAGCATATTACAACCACATATCGTTTGCTAAAAATATTGACACCTTCAAGCGTTTACACCTTCAAGCATACTACTAGGAAATAGGACTTACACATCATTAACTAAAAGGACCATATATGATTATTACAACCGTATATCGTTTGCTAAAGATATTGACACCTGATGTAACTTATACTTAATGTTAGTCTATCATTTAACATTAGTCTTCGCATAACAACGACGGATGTTAGTTATTGTTGACCCGGTTTTTTCATAATAATATATAAATTAGTGGCTATTTTTTCTATAGATAATTAACGTGCTCGCACAGGGCTATGGCATAAATCTTAAAAAAATACGTTTTAACATATGTCATAATATATTTAAATTTTAATTATTTGTGCATAAAAAGTGTATATTATCTAATTTTAATAATACAATTCATTAAGAATCTAAATTTATTTAGTGATAAGGTTCATCTCGCTAATCATCTAAAAAAAATCGCAAGACCTTGCTAATTTGTAATCTTGCGATCTTAAAAAAATAAAAATAAAATAAAAAATAAATAAAAATATATAAAGATCTTGCTAGTTTCATGGGTAGTTTGGCTTTTAGTATAAAAAGTGGGTATTTGGTGAAATATATCTGCAAAATTAGTAATTTTTTTTTTTCATTTTCCTATTGAAAAGTTGTTTTTCATGATATCCTTATTTAAACTTTAAAGATGAATTACGTAATCTCATAAAGAGTAATAAATTTAGTCGTGTGTACATGTACAATCTCATGTATTTATTTACATATAACTTTATTGAACATGAATAAAAAAGTAAATATATACGGACATCACCTAATCTCATAAAGAGTAATAAACTTAGTCGTGTGTACATGTACAATCTCATGTATTTATTTACATATAATATTAACTCGTGCTTTTATTTTAAAATTTATAAACAATATTTACAGATAACAACAACATATTTTGTGTTTAATAACAATTATGAAGTCTATCAAGTACTTATTAATTTTAGAGTAAACTACACTGTTCGTCCTTGTGGTTTATGTTGACCGATGAGTTTCGTCATCTGACCCAAACATATGTGTCATTCGTCCTTAAATGCAAAACGTTGTCAACCCTTGGTCCTTCGCTCTAACGACGCATACTAACTCTCGTTATACGGAAACATGTGATGACCATGTGAGGCTGTTTGGTCTTTTCTCACAAGGACGAACGGTGTAACTTATTATAAAAACAAGAGTAAAATGCACCATTCATCCCTAAATCTGTACCCAAACCGCCAGCTGAGTCATTCAGAATATATAAAGTCACCCAAGGTCCCTACTGTTCACGTTTTGCATGACCCAAGGTCCTTTTGACCGTTATCCATCTGTCAACATCCGTTAAGTCCCCCATGTGCCTTGGACATAAGGGCAAAATGGTCTTTTCATCGCTTTTTTTTTAATAATTATTTTGGTACAATTGGCGTTGACTGTGATGAGCTGAGCTGGCTGACGTGGCAAAATTGAAAATAATTAAAATTCAATTGGCCAGGCTCAAACTCGGATAACAACGTTTAACAAACCAACATGTTACCACTGGACCAAGGCTCCAATGGTGTTAACCATTGTTTCTCTTATTCTTTTTTCCAAATATATGTCTCGTCATCTTCATCTTCATCTTTTCAAAAAAAATACCCACTTCACTTATAAATACGCACACCAAAAATGAAGGAAAGCTTCTGATGATTGAGGGCCTAAGAATACAACTGAGACAATGAATTCGCAGCACTAGAAAATGTCGAATACATCATCTGATCCACTTCGTTTAAAATACTTGCAATCGATTTCCTCCTATATTATTCTCTATAAACCCTAACCCTTCTCTGCTTAGAACAAAACCCTTGCACACGGGTAGGAATACCAGATGACCCATTAGCTAACTTGTTTAACAGATTTAACATATATATGATGTATATCATTGATAAATACATCATGATTTGATATATCTAATTACAGTAGATCATAATTGAAGCAGATCATCTAAGTAATGCAACAAGTGAAACAAACAATAAAAGTACATTAGTTAATTATTTGGTTGGAACTTCAAACTAAAGTGAGATGATCAAGTGGGGGTAGATCTGCAGTTGCTTTTATTTATTTTTTTTGTCGAGCCATTTATTTGACGAAATCAACAAAAAAGTGCAACAAAAGGTTGAAATTTGTGTGTGTATTAATAAGTGGGTATTTATTTGAAAAGATGAAGATGACGAGATATATAAATTGGATAAAAGATTAGAAGAAATGATGGTTAACACCATTGGAGCATTGGTCCACCGGTAATGTGTTAGTTTTGTAAACGTTGTGATCTTAGTTTGAGCCTTACCAATGAAATTTTAATTATTTCAACCCAAATAATTGGATAAAAAATAAATAAATAAATAAACAATTTCTAATTACAAAGGACGCTTGGTCCAGTGGTAAGGTGTTGGTTTTGTAAACGTGGTGACTAGAGTTCGAACCTTGCCAAGGGAATTTTAATTATTTTCAATTCTGCCATGTCACGCGTCTACGTTAGCCAGCTCATCAAGTTAGTGACACTCAACATCACGTAAGCTAGTCAACGCTAGTCGTACCAAAATAATTAAAAAAAAGTGATGAAATGACCATTTTGCCCTTATGTGCAAGGCACATGAGGGACTTAACAGATGTTGACAGAGAGATAGCGGTCAAAAAGACCTTAAGGGTGACTTTAAATTTTCTCAGCTAGTGGTTTGGGTACAAATTCAAGAACGAACGATGTATTTTACTCTAAAAACAAATAAATAAAACTAAGGAAAAATGATATTTTTCCTACTATATGTGTCTACCAATCTTCTTACTTGCGTGATTTTTACAAGTGTAAAGATCAATGAACTAAATTTAGAGTGAGAAATAATGCATGACACATGTTGTATAATTGTGTGGGTTGAAAGAAGAGCAAGAATATTATGCAGGAGGACATAGTAATAGTCTAAAACTAACTTTGTCAACTCATTTCCACCACACATATTAGAGACTGATGTTTCGCATCATCATACTTTCCTAACCGAGATAAAGCAAGCCACACTTCCACCTGTAATGGGCAACACTTCACAGCTCTCTGAAGCAAAAGCTTTGCATCCTCTTCATTAGCAAATTCCACAACCGCTTCCCATAGCCTTAAAGAATCAGGTATATATGTTCAAGACCTTTTCTTAGTACTTCGCTTTTAATCACATCTCCATGTTCCAATGTTGCAGCCCTTTCCATAAGCCAAACAGCAGCAACATCTCCATCAACACCAGATGCAAGCTATTTATAGAGACACCCGCAAGAAATTGAACACCATTCACTTGGTAAAGTTCCTCATATTTCTGGACCAGTGAAGGAGTGAACAACCTTTGCAAGAAAATGATCTTCTGGAAATATGACAGCACATCAAGGTTACATCCAACAGCAGCCACTGCAACTTTCATGCCAATATAACCACCACCAACCGCTACTTTTTGTGCTTTTGCCAATGATGATACTAATTAATCAATATTGAGTATGTGATGAACACCATGTAAAGTATCACCAATTTTCTCAGAAAATCTAGAAGCAGTGTACCCTGTGGCAATAATGAGGGATCCAAATTTCAGTGAATTTGTTGTCAATGTTTGCTTCTCTGCATCGATTCCAGTCACCGGATCTTCATAGACCATCTCTATCCCTTCCTCTTTGTATCAATCAGGAGTTTGCCTCTCACCTCTTTTTGTGAGAGTCGGGCGCTCATAAGGAGCAAATGCCTCCTTAGAAATGATACACAGAATCCAATTGGCCACCCCTTTTTTGACAAAAGTCCTAGTTACGTATCCACCTCCAACTATCACAAACCTTTTCTTTTTCCTCTTTGACCATTTCCATAAGTCGAACTCCCACTTTCCATACTTCAATTTGCATTTTCTGCCTCCTGATTTCTTCCCCTTAGGCCATTTCTGATTTCTTCCCCTTAGGCCATTTCCATAACTCAAACTCCAAACAACTAAAATAATCTCCATGAATCAGTATGACAGAAGCCTTCACCGTATCAATTATTGTTGTCTTTACCACTAAAGAAAAACCACTAAAATCATTTTCCATACCATCATTATGTCGAATTAGAACTAATACCACGTTCCATATCACACAATTCAATTCGATCACGATCACAGTTTTCGACCAAACAAACGCCTTTTTTCTCCTACTTCACATTCAGTTCATCACTTTGATCCCAGTCACTCAAATCATCTTTTACACTAACCTCGATCAACTCATTAACAGTAGCATTCGGTTTATGAATATCCATTAAAACATTAGAGCCAAAAGTATAAGAATTCGATGATAACGATACACCTAACAAACACTCCGTTTTCGGTTTCGGAACTTCTTTAAAAATCTTTACCAACGAACCTTCCAATTTATCCGAAAGACATGAGTTAAAGCATGACTCATTAACACAATTACTAATTGATTCTTTAACAGTTTCAAACGCATTTACAACATCATCAAGTAATCTTTACTTTTTCCATCATCATGAACCAAATTACTCACACCCATTCTATTATTCTTCTTTTTAATTTAATCTCATCATCATCATCAACCTTACTCGAATCTTAAAACTCAATTTCTTGCACTTTATCAGATTATTTAGAAACTTCATCAAGAACTATATTACCAATGTTGTTTGCGACCATATCACTTGCTTCTTTAACATCTTGTTTGAAAATTTTCTTTATTGGCATTTCATCAAAATAGATATTCTTATCAACCAATGTTAACTTCAACCCCTTTTGACCAGTTTCCTTTAGCTAACTTCTTTTATTTTACTCGTTTGACCCAGATGAAACATATGTGTCAGAATTCGGAAATAAAACTATATGGGATGCAGTAGAAGATACTACGTAACTGTTAAATGGAAACTAAAGACAAAATTACACGGATGGTCCCTATGGTTTTTGTTGACTAGCATGCTTGGTCCTTTGATTTTTTTATGCCTATAGTCCTTAACTCAAAAACCTTTAACACTTACGGTCCTTTGACCAAATAGCGTCAGTTTTGACCAATAAAAGTTAATCACCAATAATTATCATTTCACTTTTCTCTTTCTATCTTTCTCTCACATTCTTGCCCACCTCTACTTTATGTACCATTCTTTTCTCACATCTTGGCCACCTTGTCCTTATCCCACCACTCTTTATCTTACACAAGGAAAATAGTTTTAATAGTTTTGAAAAATTTCACTTAAAAAAAATAAAATAAACATCTTTAATAATTACCTATATAATACTATACATATAGAAAAAAAATGAGATTTTGCGGCCTTTTATAGTCAATTACATTTAAAAAAAAATACCTAATTACGAAAATAGAAAAAAAAAAGGTTGGATTTTCAAAAATAAGAATGTGCAGCCTGGAATTCTAGATTTATTTTTGTACGACTGTGCGACTCCATAAAAATGTTGACAAGGGTCCATATGATACGATGATTTTTTTATGAAACCTCATAGTGTTGGTGCGACTAATGTGACATTTGATTGCGAAGTTTTGTCTTTTTCAAAAAAGACAATAGTTTTTGTCTTTTTTGAAAAAGAAAACAAAATAATTTCTTTATTTCTTCTTTAGTTTTTTGAGAATTTTGTCTTTTTTTTTTAAAACAAAACATTACATCAGTTATCATGGGGCTTGTGGTCTAGTGGTAAAGGCTTAAGTAGTTAAGCAAGCCTAAGTGAGAGTATTACCGGCTTGGGTGACCGACCGGGAAGTCCTCACTTGGGAACCACAAGCTCTAATGATATCAGGCGAATCGGGAATAGGAGTGGGGTTATCCCCTAAGGAGAGGCTCGCGGTTAGTATCTCTGCCAGAGGATGCGACACTAACTCGAGCCTACAACTAACAACTAACCCGCCGTTCCAAAAAAAAAAAAGAAAAAAAAAAAAAATTACATCAGTTGCACAAAAAACATTTACCTACCTTAAATTGACCTTTATCAAAATTATAGGGGAGTCGGGCGGTCACGCGGTCACACAAGTCTAAATTTGAAGTAAATGAAGTTTTGGTCAGATGGAAATTGAACCTTTTTTTTTTTTTTTTTTTTTTTTGTACTAGGAAATGGCCCTTTGAAAAAAGACAAGCAAATGTTAACAAGGTACAAAAATGTATCAGCCTATAAGTCAAAACTTAGGGACAAGTTACATTAATAAGAAAATAAAAAGCCAAAGTAGCCGCTTCATCTTGTTCACTTTTTTCCGGTTAATATGTTTTCTTTAGGTTCTTCTTCTAAGGCTATGTTTGGGGAGGGCTTTTATGGGGCTTATGAGGGCTTGGGCTTTTAAAATAAGTCGGCTATTTAAATAAGTCTCGTTTGTCATAGGGCTTATGGAAGAGCTTATAAAATAAGCCGGCTAAAAACTTTAGCCCCATAAAAGAGGCTAAAAACTTAAGCCCGGGGCTTTTGAAAAATAAATTACTTATTTACCTACAAAAATATCTAACATATACAAAAACTCATTTAATTACATCATTTTTAGTAATTTTGCAATAATAAGCCCCAGCCCATTTGCCAAACAAGTTTATAAAAATACAAAATTTAATTTCGGCTTATAATATAAGCCCTAGCCCCAGCCCAGCCCCAGCCCCAGCCCCAACTCCAGCCCATTTCGCCAAACATACCCTAAGTAAAGACTCAACACAAGCGTGTTTGTGTCATTCACAACTTCATCCAACGAATTATTACAAACCCATCACCAAATTTACATTTTTATCTTCGAATCTTCAATTATCAATAGTAAATTGCAAGAATCGTCCCTATGATTTGCCTAGATTGCATATTCCATCCATGACCTTTTACATGACCTTTTATAAGTGCAGGCGACCTACCCATGGAGAAAACTTGGGATCGATTTTGTCCTTATATAAATGCAAGCGGGCTCCTTGTAGTTTTCCAAAATTGCAAATTTCGTCCCTAGATAGGGACAAGAAGTGAACCCAACTTTTCCTCACAGGGAGGCCGCTTGCACTTATGAAAGGCCAAAGGCGAAACATGCAATCAGGGTAAACCACATGGATGATTCATGCAATTTACTCATATATCAATGTTCACCTATCTTCAGTTACTACTTTCACCCTCGCCACGACAAACGTACGTACATGCACACACACAAAAATGCAAAACTGAAATTAAAATCCAACAAAAACACACACAAACAAATAAATATCTGAATATTTTTCAGACAAACATACAAGAAGATTGATCTGATTCATATGCTAAATCGCAGGGGCACATGATTGTGCTTAAACAAACACTATCTAAACCCTTGAATTCGTTTTGTCTTTGTTTAAAAGGGCAATGTTTTATAACCTAGGTTGAACTAGGAGCATGGCCGGATATGACTGTTGTTTGCTTGTTTATGAACCGGGTCTACCCATTTTGCTAAATGCAGCTGGATCATACCTTTCGTTTATTTATTTATTTATTTATTTTTTAAGTTTGGGACCTGTAGTTTTGTTGGAAAATATGTGTTTGGTATTGAATTTCCAATGTTTAAGTCCACAATAATCCCAACTTCATCAGGTTTTCACAAAACAACCAAATCCTCATCTACACGGATACATCACCATTAATCGCAACAACAATATTACCACTTTGCCAAAAGTCAAACCATCCTAGTCCTAATCCTTTTTCCCAGCTTCTAGTCGATATCACCAAACCATAACCGAACAACAACTAAACCAATAACAACAAGAAAATAACTAATCCATAAGGCTCGTAAGCTCGACATTTTAAACAATAACGACAAGGATACCGTGAGCTTAGGCTCACGGTTCAACCAAACTCGACACCACAACACACCTTTGATACCAAACAAGTTTTCATTTATGTTTCTGTTACTAAAATGACTTTTCCATTTGTTTAAACCTTAAACCCATTTGTTATCTTACTCGTATCCTACCACACCGAGTCACACCTGAGCGTTTCAGTGTCACTTACGTTCGAAGATCACGGATCTATAAAAATGAATAGATGGTAGCAGTGGGAGAGGCGCGTGTGGATGGTGGGGATGATTTTCTTGGCGCGTGGCGTTGTTAGGAGTGATAAGGATGTCACAAGGTAGTGTTTGATGGTGGTGGTGTATGGTGGAAAGGGGCAGTGATGGTGGCAGAAGAGGTGACGGCTAGGGTTTTGAGAGAGAGTGAGATGACTTATTAATGATTAATAATGAAGATAAAATGAGGGAGCGTGAGGGTGTGTTTGGTTATTTAACGACCATTTATGTATTTTTTAAAATAATCTAGGGGGTGGGGGGGGGGGGGGGGGGGCGGTTCTAATCACAAGGACCATTTCTGTATTTTTCTTAAACTTCCTCGAAACACGCTTACGAGCTCACAACTTATACTAGGAGTGTCCAAAATACCTTCTAGTGTGCGCCACTAGTTGTAAAATAGTTTTTCCATGAAATTTGACTATAAATATGTCTACATTCAATAATTGTGTCATAATTTATCTGTTCAACATATTATTAAGTTTTTCTAATGCCGACTCACGTAGTGCTTAAGGTGATTATACAGTCAACGATACCAAGAGTAAATCACTGGATAATGATCATTCACGTAACCAAATTCATCACTATGAATAATATCCAAAATATTCTGAACCAATTTCATGTTAATTCTTAACTTACTTTCAGATCTTTAACTTAGTGTTTAAAACACAGTCACCAAATTTACCAGTTCAGTTGTCACAGGATCCCAGTCATGACGCAGTCACCAAATATTCTTAACTTACTTTCAGATCTTTCAGATCCCAGTCATGACACATACTTTGTTGACCAATGGTGTAATCTACTCGTAACAAAATGATGCTTACGTGTAAACTAAAACATTTTGAAGACACATATTAAAACTTATTCCCAAACAACCCTTTATATTTCATTTTATTCACACACTGACGGTGCGTTTAATATCCCACTATGAGAATGAGACTATGACTATAAAAGTGATTAAAGGTGTTTGTTTAAGTTGAGGGGGCCCACTACTATGGTAATGAATGATAGATATAATTCATACTCCATATACACAAAGAGTGCTAGGTATGGATCTTTCATAGGTGAGGGACCTCCCACTACTATCAAACTTATACCTATTGTCATTCATGACAGCATACCAAACGCACCCTGAGTGAGAAACACAATTATCAATGGCAAACATCAATCTCTCATTTTAGGATTTGGTATTGCAATTAATGGGCCGAATGGTGGTGTTGGAGTGAGACCGTTGGCGTCGGCGATGGGACCTCCGCCGCCTCAACAAACTATGTCGTCGTTTTTAGTGCGCCACCACCGCCTCCTTGGTCTGCGTATGGGACTCAACCATGGCAAATGCAATCACGGCAAGTAATTTTTTCTTATTTTTTAGTTTCTTATGTATATTTGAATAAAACCGAGCTTGTGAAGTCGAAAGAGTTAGTTTTAGTAATGGTTAGTAACAAGTAGGGTAGAATTACGAATAGGCCCTTAGTTTATATATTAAGTTTCTAAATACTCGCGAATTGCCAGCACTCCATACCATTCAAAGTCATTACAAGTTTTAAGCAGAAACGCTATTTCATGTATCGCGTTTTATGCACATCCGAACAGTTTACTTTCAAATTGAACATCCAGATGCTCGAAATGCTTTCATATTTTAATAAGGATTCTGGTTATTTAAGATAACTAATCCCTCTATTAATACAGATATATGCGTGGTCGCGTAGAAGCTTTAGATTATCTAAGATACTTGATCCCTCGAGGCCTCGATGATACGAGAAATATGCGTAGAAGCTTTAGATTGTTTAAGATACTTAATCCCTTTGTCAGAATAGAAATATGCGTAGAAGCTTTAGATTATTTAAGATACCTAATTCCTCTATCAGAACAGAAATTTACGTAGAGCTTTAGCTTAAACTCAACCCCTCGATCAGAACATTAATTACAGAAGCTTTAGATCAAGTAGTTTGCATTTCAGCTTTAGAAGCTATTGTGGATTATGAACCATTTGCTTTCTCTATCTTACATACTGATATGACACATTAAAATTTTCACTTAAATAGTACACTCACGAAGATATAAGTGATAAGTTGGTTACAAAATACATATTGTTTGAAGTACTCAAGTACGAGTTTAATCTGCATTTGCTTATTGTTATATAGACATCCAAACGCTATCTCATGCAGCGTGTTTTATTACAGATTTTGGGTACTTAAGATCATACGAGCAGTTTCAAAATGCACATTAGAACAGTTTACTTTCAAAATGAAACTTCCAAACTATTAAAATGCTATCACGTTTTATTACAGATTCTGGCTATTTAAGATGCTTAATCCCCCAAATTTGAGTAGAAGCTTTAGATTATTTAAAATACTCAACCCCTCAACCATATCATTATAAAACTTATGGAGTAGAAGCTTTAGTGTTGAATTCTTGCTTCTCTTCGTGTAGACTGCTTGTTCGAGATTACATTTCTTAAAATCTAGTGATTTCAAGGTTTGATCAAGCTTTACATTCCAAGCTCTTGGTGCTTGTCTTAAGCCATACAAAGCTTTTGTTAGCTTGTATACTTTTCCTTGGTTTCCTTGCTGAATAAAACCTTCAGGTTGTGTAACATAGACTTCTTCCTTTAATTCTCCATGTAAAAATGCTGATTTTACATCTAAGTGGTGTACTTGCCATCCATGATATGCTGCTAGTGCTAATATTAATCGAACTGTCTCAATCCTAGCAACTGGTGCGAATACTTCATCAAAGTCTATTCCTTGTTCTTGTACATAACCTTTTGCTACTAATCTGGCTTTATATCTAATGATCTTTCCGTGTGCATCTCTCTTGGTTTTATAAACCCATTTGAGTCCTATTGCCTTCTGATTTTCTGGCAAATCTGTGAGAGTCCATGTGTGATTCTTGTTGATTGAATATATTTCAATTTTCATGGCCTCAATCCATTTCTCGTTTTTTGATGCTTCCTTGTAGTTACGGGGTTCTTCTTCAATGAAAAATAAGCTCGGGGTTTCTACTTGTTGTGCATGTTGATAAATTTCATTGATATTCTTTAAACCTCGTACTGGTCTGTGATCATATCTTTCTGAGCTTCCTAATGAGCTTCCAAATGAACTAATAGTAGTTTGTTTTTCACTTTCTGAGTTGGGTTCGTAATTGTATGTTGGTGGTGTAATTGGTGATGTTGGATCGGGTATTGGATCCAGTATTTGATCTTCTTCATGATATGTATTATCTATGTTTTCTATGTTGATTGGTGTAGGATTTCCATTATCAACTTCGTCTACCACAAAACTAGCCCAAAATGTGTCTTGTGTATCCGTATCATCTCCATTCTTATCCCAATTCCACGGTTTCGTTTCCATAAACTTTACGTCCCTACTAACATGTTTCTTCTTTCTTACTGGATCATATAGCCTACAAGCTTTTAATCCTTCCTCTACTCCTAAGTAAACCATCGGTATGCTTCTATCATCTAACTTCTTCAAGTGAGGTATGGTTATCTTAGCATATGCTATGCATCCGAATATTCTAAGGTTTTGTAGGTTCGGTTTTCTCTTGTAGAGTGCTTCATATGGTGTTTTATCTTCTAGTGCTCGTGTAGGTACCCTATTTAGAATATAAATGGCATGCTTTACTGCTTCCGCCCAAAAAGTTAAGGGTAACTTCATCGCTTTCATCATACTCCTGGTAGTTGATAACACCGTTCTATTCTTTCTTTCAACTACTCCATTCTGTTGCGGTGAGTATGGTGCTGTTAACTGTCTTGCTATTCCATTCTCTTTATAGTACTTGGTGAATTCGTGTGATGTAAATTCACCACCTCTATCTGTTCTTAGCATTCTTAACTTCAATCTCAACTCCATCTCAATCTGTTGTCTAAATTCCTTAAATATATTGAAGGCTTGATCCTTAGTTGTTAGAAAATAAGCCCACATGTAACGTGTACAATCATCTACTAGTAAGAAGATGAGTTTCTTTCCGGAATGTGTTGTTGGACTTATGGGACCACAGAGATCTCCATAAACTAAGTCTAGTGGGTTCTTGGATCTGAATTTAGCTTGATTGGGAAATGGTGTTCTGCTATGTTTTCCTAGTAAACATGCATCACATACTTGTCCAATATGGTTTATTCTTGGTATTCCTTCTACTAGACCTTTTCTTGTCATCTTGCTAATATCGTCAAAGTTCAGATGACCTAATCTAGCGTGCCATAACCATGCTTGATTATTCACATTTGCTAAGAGGCATATAGGTGCTTCTATCTGTAATCTAATACTGTAAAGTCTATTTTTCGACCTTTCTACCTTCATCAACAACTTCTTCTTCTTATCATACAAAGTCAGCTTGTTTCCGTCCATTATGATCTTACAACCTATTTCAGTAAGTTGTCCTTGACTAAGTATGTTGCTCTTGAGGTTTGGTATGTAGTAAACATCTGTTATCACCTTCTGCTCCTTGTTTCTACATCCTAATATTATTGAACCTCTACCCTTTATCTCTACATATGATCCATCTCCAAAATGAACGCGTCCAGTGATACTTTCGTCTATATCTTTAAAATGACTCTTGGTTCCCGTCATATGGTTGCTTGCACCATTATCTAAATACCATATGCTATCATCTGTTGTAGCATACTTTCCGGGTTGTATTTGTCCTTCATTTAACAATACTTCTTCATGTGTAGTCATTAACAGTGATGGTTCATCGTCTTCATAGATAAGGTTTGACTGCTCCTGAGTTGTTGGTTTACTTCTACAATCTTTCTGAATATGTCCAAGTTTCCCGCAATTGAAACATTTTGCTTTCTTCTTCCACTCACTCGTATTCTTATTGTTCTTGTCATTGTGAGTTGGGTTTTCTCCATTCGAGTTGTCTCTATTTCCTTTATTCTGCCAGTTTCCTTTTGAGTGGTTTGATCTACCCTTATACTTGTTAAATCGTTTCTTATGTCTAGAGTGATTGTCTTGTGCGAATAATAGGTTATCCTGGCTTTCTGCTTGTCCTCCCTTTCGGAGTTTTATCCTTTCCTCGAATGCTTTTAACTTTCCAGTGATCTCATCTAGGGTGATATCATCTAGATCACTTGTCTGTTCTATGGATGCTACTATCTGAATAAACCTATCTGGTGTGGAGTCTAATAGTTTTTGTACTAAAAGTGATTCATCCAAGGTTTTTCCTAATTCTTTTGCCTTCGTGGCATAACCATTTAGTTTATCTGTAAATGCATCCACCGTCTCCTCATCCTTCATTTGAAGGGCATTAAATCCTATCATTAGGGATTGTAATCGTGCTTGTTGCACTCTTTCTTCTCCAACGTGTCTCTTTTTCAATGATTCCCAGAGTTCTCTAGCAGTTTTACAATTTGCTACTTGTAAGATCACATCCTCGGTTAATGCTTGATATAGGAGGGCAATAGTTGCCTTATCCTTCTTATCATCGGCTTGGGTGTTTTCTTTGGGTTCTATAGTCTCCCATAAACCATGTGCTTCTAATATGACCTTAATTTGAATAGCCCAAACAGTGTAGTTTGTGGTTTTGAGTTTAGGACATTGATATTGTGTAAGCAGTGTAATGGGTTTAACTACAGTGCTATTGATGTTAGCGTCATCTCCACCCGACATTCTAAATGTGTTTATGATCTTCACTTTTGACTTATATGGGAAATCTAACTAGTATGGTATAACCTTACTACTACGGGGAATAGAAATAGTTATCCGGGAATCCTAGTAATACGGGGATCAAATATAGTTCTCGGGATTTCCTAATAATGACTATCTATACTATAAGTGTATAAATGAAATCCAATAATGATAACGTGACCTCGTATGTTTTTGCGTTCCCACTTGTGTGTCGATACAAAGAGATATATCAACCACGTACTAATCTTTCCTCGTCTCCTTTCAAAATCTGGTTGTCGAGTTTTATTAACCAAATTTCCACGTTGTTCCTTTTCTTCTTGACTTGGCTCCTACTACTCTGCCTCGTACCCTTGTTATGTATAGGCTTACTCCAAAAATTCCTACTCGAATTGAATTTCTGGCCACGATCAACCTTCAGAATTTGTTGTCGTTGTTTCTCTTAATCCAAGTCTCCTTTCGGTAAAAATAATACCGTAGCAAATGTTTTGCTTTCCTTCTTCTTTTAGTACTCGTAGTACCAAAATCAACAAGTCAACGTCTAAACAAATGTATTTGTTTGTCGTTCCTGCTATTGCTTGCTTCTTGTGCAACCGTTGCTCTCACAATACTCCTTCTCGTTCTTTATTTCTTGTCCACACCGTTTATTCAACAACGCCTAATACCTAGTCGGTATTTTTCTTCTATGAAGTGAGTGATCAATTCGCTTCAGATTTCTTCAAACTTGTTGTTGCTTCTTGTATTGCCAACGTGCCTACTCTTCGTATATATGTTTGTATGTACCGGTATCTATCTCTAAATCCAAGCAATGCCAATTTGTTTTTCTTTTTCTGCTTCTGCTGCGCGCTTTTTTTCTTGCGTACCAAGTTTGTACACGATCTTTCTAGACGTCTAATCTTCTCTTGTTGTGTTGTAGTAGAGAACACACAAGTACGTTTCTTGTTGTTAACTTAACAAGAAGATCTTCCAAGTTTCTGGTTTTGCTGTGGCGTACGAATCACAACAAACCAAAGTACCAAAAGTTTTCTGAATGGTAACCTTTTCGTTTGCAAATTTCGACACAAAGAAAAATGTATACGGTTTTTCTTATGTCCCTAAGTTATCTATGCAACCTTTCTAATGTAACAAGGATCAAAGGTTTGCGTTATTTTCTGGTCGTGGGTTTCTGGGTTTGGATTCTGGTTTCTGTAACTCGATACACTAGATTCTGGATTTCTGGGTTTGTTTTCTGGTTGTAACGAGATATCCAACAAGGCTCTTGATGCCAAATGTTGTCCCAATCGTATGTATATGTGGATCGATGTGTTGGTGAAACAATTATTGATTTGCAAACTAATAACAAAAGATAACTTATATATTGTCCAACCAATGCAATGTTACAAAGTCATAAGTACTTATACTAAGCGAATGGTTGTGTTCGACCCATTGCAACGTTTCAATAGAAGGTTGTGTTGGTTCTGTTTCATTCGAACAGGTACAAACCAAACAACACACCTTTTCGGTTATTAACTAACTTCTAGCTGGAAATAACTAACTTAACTAACTTAACCGCTATTCGGTTATTTACTTTATAACGAACACGTTTGGTCCTTGGAGTTTCTTCTGTCCGAGAAGTAGCATGCAAGATTACACGCTCACAGCCGCCACCTCTTCCTAACCAACAATCAATGGCTACTATATCGTCTGCAATGGGTCCCAGTGGAAATGCAGTTTCAGGACCATCAAAGATTGATCCTAACCAAATCCCACGCCCTGGTCCAACATCGTCTGTCCTTTTACATGAAACTCGACAGGGTAACCAGGCCAATCCTCCACCGGTATTCATCATTACTCTTCTTAAATATCCTTTTTATTCACAGTTTATGGAATAGTGTTTACTTTATAGTTGGAAAGATTGGCGGGCTGTCAGGTTGAATGTGTTAGTTTGTCAAATACGATTTTAGAAATTATATTAAATAATTAATTGAGATTTTGAATGGAATTATCTAGTAGGTTTATGTATTAAAAATACACTCTCCTGAATCCTGACGCGTTAACTTTGAAGTTATTCATAGTTGTATGGGTCAAACTTTCCAGCTCTAGTTTATAGTGACCATGGTTCTCAGCTCCTATTATGAAAGTATTTGTACTAATCTTATGTATATCCTGATATGTTGTTTTAAATTGAAGCCTGCTACAACCGAATTTATTGTAAGCGATACTGGAAATTGCAGTCCCCGGTACATGAGGAGCACCATTAATCAAGTTACGTGGGTATTCTTTCAATTACTTCTCTTGTGGAAATTTTATGCTTAGTTAATTGTTGGATTGTTTTGTTGCTCTTTCTTTATCATATTTTTATATATTTTTCCCAGGTACATGAGCCAATGCCTGCTGTATTCTTTTTCCTCATTGATGTATCAATGAATGCCTTGCAAACTGGTGCAACAGCGGGAGCTTGCAGCGCTATCAGCCGAGTCATTGCTGATCTTCCAGTAAGTTCATGTTAATTGTGGATTTGTGGTTAGAGGTGAAAATGGTTGGGATGGATAATGTGTCTATACTGGCATAATAATAGATATAGGTCGGGTTGGATTCACCTGGTTTTTGACCAGTTTTTAATCCTTTTTTCTTTATGAATAATTAGTGTTCCTAATTAGATTATCTCAGATTGTCAACTACAATATAATTGAAAGTAAATGGGTCACAGTTGCCACCTTTCGTACTTGTGGCACATGGCTACGGGCTACCCATAAGTATTGAATCTTATTGATGTTTCACCCTTTGACAATAGGTTTGAAGTTTGTATGTAATTATTGATCTGTTTCATGTACACAGTTAATCGTAGATTTTATGATGTAACAAACTAATAATATGGTTGCTGCAGGAGGGTCCTCGAACAATGGTGGGAATTGCCACATTTGACTCAACCATCCATTTTTACAATCTGAAACGGGCATTGCAACAGGTATATATAATGGCAATTTATTGTTTATAGATTTTCAGTACGGTTTGTATGCGTAAAAAAAAACTTTGTCCAGCTTTCACCACGTTTGCTTTTGGATTTCCGTTTCCATCATACCAGTTTTACCTGTTAGAAATAAAATATAATCATAATTGACCCATTAATAAGTAAATGGGTCGAAACAGCCACCTCTAGTTTAGTAACTTACAAGATGATATTGCTGTTTGTGATCAAGTTTTTGTGTTTTGTTGTTGCAGCCATTGATGCTCATAGTTCCTGACGTTGAAGATGTTTACACTCCTCTCCAAACTGATGTTATTGTTCAACTTTCCGAGGTAAGTTATTTCATGCATTACCTTGAAATTGTGATGGAGCTCTTTTCTTGGCAGTTCTTGCCAACTCGTGATTATCCGTCATATTCTAGAAGTTATTATTTTCATCCAGTTTTATGTGAATTTGGAACTGATTCCCAACGTATTTCACATCATTGTGATGTTACAGTGTCGTGATCATCTAAACTTTTTGCTGGAGAGCATCCCGAGTATGTTTGAGAGTAATAAAACTGCTGATTCTGCTTTTGGTGCCGGGATGAAAGTATTAATTTTTCTCTGTTTGATTGTACATTTGTACCCGCGCAAGCACAGCGTGTCTAAGGGTAGAAGAAGTTACCTATATACCTACCAATAACCTAATCTCAGAGACTGTCACTTTATTTCACAAGACATCTCTATTTTCTTTATCTTCTCAGATCATCTTTTTTTGGTCATCCCGTTTAATGATTTTTTGAACGACCAGAATTCATCGAACACTCACATGTCCCATTTTTAAACAGGCTAATGCCTGTTCTTTATTCTGATATTTTTTTTTATCAAATAATCTGTGTCAAAGCGCACATCCAAACACCCACTTAGTATCAGCTTAGCAGTCTATGTGACTATTGCTTCATATGTGTCAATTAGGCTGCTTTTTTGGCAATGAAGAGTACCGGAGGCAAGCTTTTGGTATTTCAATCAGGCAAGCTTATTTATATTTTTAGCATGTGTTATTATTAAGAGGTCTGAGGTAGAAACATATATTGACCCCATTTATTATGTCTCAGTCTTGCCTTCTGTTGGTATTGCGGCTCTTTCTGCTAGAGAGGCTGAAGGAAGAACTAATATCTCTGCAGGAGAGAAGGTAATATCAACTAATGACCAGGTTGAACAAACAGGCCAAAATGGTTGGCGTTGGGCGGCTGGACCAACACTTTTTTGTCCTATATTTTAAGTCTATATATATATACTGTTAGTGGGTCAAATACGATTACAAAATTATCTTATTACAATAGTTATGTAATGTTTGCTATAATGATTAAGTAGGTCTTATGCATGAAAAGATACTTTGGGCTAAATTTGACCTTTTTGACCCGTTTCCTTTAAATCTTTTGATATTAGAATCATATCTGCATGGTACTAAGATCTTATAAATGGGATTCACGTAGTATGTATAATGGCCTCACCAAAATGCATCTACATGTTTAACGTAGTAAAGTTGATGAAAGAAGTTAATCTGAAATCGCTTTTTCTTTTTTAAACCGCAGGAGCCTCATAAATTACTTCAACCAGTAGACAAGACTATGAAGACATTGGCAATTGAATTTGCAGAGTACGAGGTGAACCTTTATCTAATTTGCATTTTGCTACCTCTTTGATGTGTTCCCAAATATTTTATGTGATCTCAAATATTTTATAGGTCTCTGTCGATGTGTTCATCACTACCCAAAGTTATGTTGATATTGCTTCAATCTCTGTTATCTCTCGAACCACTGGAGGACAGGTAGTCATTGCAATCTTATTTTTTGTCAAACAAATTAGATTGGTTTTGTTGCCATTCGCTTTTATAAAATTCCCTCCTATTTTCAGGTTTATTATTATCACCCTTTCTCTGCACTTTTGGATCCCGCAAAACTTTACAATGATCTGCGATGGAATGTCACAAGACCACAAGGTTTTGAAGCAGTAATGCGTGTTAGATGTAGCCAGGTGAGCCCTAAAAAGATTTATTTCTTCAGTTTAACTTTCATACCATATCCATTGATGTGGCAAATTGGGTGGGTCTGTCGGGTTGGGCATCGGATCAAATCAGTTAGGGTAAATGTAGGTATTGGTTGGATCTGCTTGACCCGAAACACTTCTTTATTTCTTATCATTGATATTTGAGTTTTTGGTATATAGTTGATGTGCCAAATATGATTACAGACAGTGTTCTTATTTCAACAATGATTCAATGTTTCACATAAAATGGTTTAGACTAATTTGTCCTGTTTCCTTCTAACACTTTTTATTTATGTTACCCTTAAAAACTAAGCGTAAACCTCGACACATTCATATCTAAATGTGTCAAAATGGTCACGTCTTATAATATTTTCCAAAATATGGTATACTTATCCGTTTCTCATTTTGTTGTCTCTTCCCTTCGATTCTTTAGGGTCTTCAAGTACAAGACTACTCTGGAAACTTCTGTAAACGCATTCCCACAGATGTTGACCTACCTGCGGTATATACTGAACTTCAAATTTATAAGCCTTGAGTTCCTAGCTTATATGATCACTTTTATTGAAACTAATATTTAGCAGGTTGATTGTGACAAATCTATAATGGTGACTTTGAAACATGATGATAAATTAACAGATGGCACAGAATGTTCTTTCCAGTGTGCGCTTCTTTATACTACTGTATATGGGCAAAGAAGAATACGTGTGTCCACTTTATTGTTGCCTTGCACAAGCATGCTGAGCAATCTTTTTCGCTCAGCTGATTTAGACACCCAGTTTTCTTGTTTCCTAAAGCAAGGTATTTGAATTTGTTTAATTTTGGATTTCACTTTTGCTTTATTGAATACTATAAAGATTTATTCTTTTTTTGTGTGTTGCAGCGGCTAATGAAATCCCTATTACTCCATTAGCTCAAGTGAGGGATCGGGTGACAGATCTTTGCATTAGTATACTTCATTCTTATCGGAAGTTTTGTGCAACTGTGTCATCATCTGGACAGCTAATTCTTCCTGAGGCACTCAAGTTGTTGCCTCTATACACTCTCGGTCTGTTTTCTTCTTTATTAAAGGCATTCTAAGTAGTGGGTTATCAGTAGTGGTGGCATCGGATATCGACCAAAACTAATAATCCAATCATTCTAAATCAGTTCGGTCGCAAACCATTCCTTGAAAGCGAGAGCCACTAAAGGTGGCAATTTCAGCGAATTCATTTATTACCAATAATTTGATTGAATGGGAATCTATCAAATGTGTTGGAAGTCCCCTTAAGGTTTTTTATAATGTATACAACCTCATAAATTACCTTCTATAAAAGATTAAGATAAATAATCTTGGTAATCTTGTTTTTTGTAATCATAATCAACTCTTTAACAATCTCTATAAGTTCAAAAAAGATTGGCAAAAAGTGTTTGTGGGTCATTTCAACCTGGCTCATGCTAAAGATGACCTGTTTTGACTTGTTCTTTTTTCAACTGGTCATCTTGCCAACTCTAGTGAAAATATAACGAATCCAAAGATTCTTTCGATTTGCCCACCCCCTAGATACCACTTAAATGTTTTGGTTTAATATTGCATAAGATACGCACAGGTAATTGACCTCCTTTATTTCTTGATTGCAGCTTTGATTAAAAGAATTGGACTACTAAGGCTATGTTTGGGGAGGGCTTTTATGGGGCTTATGGGGGCTTGGGCTTTTAAAATAAGTCGGCTAATTAAATAAGTCTCGTTTGTCATAGGGCTTATGGAAGAGCTTATAAAATAAGCCGGCTAAAAACTTTAGCCCCATAAAAGAGGCTAAAAACTTAAGCCCGGGGCTTTTGAAAAATAAATTACTTATTTACCCACAAAAATATCTAACATATACAAAAACTCATTTAATTACATCCTTTTTAGTAATTTTGCAATAATAAGCCCCAGCCCCAGCCCATTTGCCAAACAAGTTTATAAAAATACAAAATTTAATTTCGGCTTATAATATAAGCCCTAGCCCCAGCCCAGCCCCAGCCCCAACTCCAGCCCATTTCGCCAAACATACCCTAAGTAAAGACTCAACACAAGCGTGTTTGTGTTATTCACAACTTCATCCAACGAATTATTACAAACCCATCACCAAATTTACATTTTTATCTTCGAATCTTCAATTATCAATAGTAAATTGCAAGAATCGTCCCTATGATTTGCCTAGATTGCATATTCCATCCATGACCTTTTACATGACCTTTTATAAGTGCAGGCGACCTACCCATGGAGAAAACTTGGGATCGATTTTGTCCTTATATAAATGCAAGCGGGCTCCTTGTAGTTTTCCAAAATTGCAAATTTCGTCCCTAGATAGGGACAAGAAGTGAACCCAACTTTTCCTCACAGGGAGGCTGCCTGCACTTATGAAAGGCCAAAGGCGAAACTTGCAATCAGGGTAAACCACATGGATGATTCATGCAATTTACTCATATATCAATGTTCACCTATCTTCAGTTACTACTTTCACCCTCGCCACGACAAACGTACGTACATGCACACACACAAAAATGTAAAACTGAAATTAAAATCCAACAAAAACACACACAAACAAATAAATATCTGAATATTTTTCAGACAAACATACAAGAAGATTGATCTGATTCATATGCTAAATCGCAAGGGCACATGATTGTGCTTAAACAAACACTATCTAAACCCTTGAATTCGTTTTGTCTTTGTTTAAAAGGGCAATGTTCTGTTGAACCAGGAACATGGCCGGATATGACTGATGTTTGCTTGTTTATGAACCGGGTCTACCCATTTTGCTAAATCCAGCTGGATCATACCTTTCGTTTTTTTTAAAGTTTGGGACCTGTAGTTTTGTTGGAAAATGTGTGTTTGGTATTGAATTTCCAATGTTTAAGTCCACAATAATCCCAACTTCATCAGGTTTTCACAAAACAACCAAATCCTCATATAATCGGCTACATCACCATTAATCACAACAACAATATTACCACTTTGCCAAAAGTCAAACCATCCTAGTCCTAATCCTTTTTCCCAGCTTCTAGTCGATATCACCAAACCATAACCGAACCACAACTAAATCAATAACAAGAAGAAAATAACTAATCCATAAGGCTCGTAAGCTCGACATTTTAAACAATAACGACAAGGATACCAAACAAGTTTTCATTTATGTTTCTGTTACTAAAATGACTTTTCCATTTGTTTAAACCTTAAACCCATTTGTTATCTTACTCGTATCCTACCAAAGGTAAAAAGAAACAACTCGTTTGACCCACACGAGTCACACCTGAGCGTTTCAGTGTCACTTACCTTCCAAGATCACGGATCTATAAAAATGAATAGGTGGTAGCAGTGGGAGAGGCGCGTGTGGATGGTGGGGATGGTTTTCTTGGCGCGTGGTGTTGCTAGGAGTGATAAGGATGTCACAAGGTAGTGTTTGATGGTGGTGGTGTATGGTGGAGAGGGGCGGTGATGGTGGCAGAAGAGGTGGCGGCCGATTGCGCTAGAGAAGAGGGTGACGGCTAGGGTTTTGAGAGAGAGTGAGATGACTTATTAATGATGATAAAATGAGGGAGGGTGAGGGTGTGTTTTGTTATTTAACGACCATTTATGTATTTTTTAAAATAATCTAGGGGGGGGGGGGGGTGGGGGGGGGTGGGGGGGGGGGGGGGGGGCGCCGGTTCTAACCACAAGGACCATTTCTGTATTTTTCTTAAACTTCCCCGAAACACGCTTACGATCTCACAACTTATACTAGGAGTGTTCAAAATACCTTCTAGTGTGCGCCACTAGTTCTAAAATAGTTTTTCCATGAAATTTGACTATAAATATGTCTACATTCAATAATTGTGTCATAATTTATCTGTTCAACGTATTATTAAGTTTTTCTAATGCCGACTCACGTAGTGCTTAAAGTGATTATACAGTCAACGATACCAAGAGTAAATCACCTGATAATGATCATTCACGTAACAAAATTCATCACTACGAATAATATCCAAATTATTCTGAACCAGTTTCATGTTAATTCTTAACTTACTTTCAGATCTTTAACTTAGTATTTAAAACACAGTCACCAAATTTACCAGTTCAGTTGTCACAGGATCCCAGTCATGACACATACTTTGGGGACCAATGGTGTAATCTACTCGTAACAAAATGATGCTTACGTGTAAATTAAAACATTTTCAAGACACATATTAAACTTATTCCCACATAGAGTGAGATACACCATTATCAATGGCAAACATCAATCTCTCATATTAGGATTTGGTATTGCAATTAATGGGCCGAATGGTGGTGTTGGAGTGAGACCGTTGGCGTCGGCGATGGGACCTCCGCCGCCTCAACAAATTATGTCGTCGTTTTTAGTGCGCCACCACCGCTTCCTGGGTCTGCGTATGGGACTCAACCATGGCAAATGCAATCACGGCAAATAATTTTTTCTTATTTTTTAGTTTCTTATGTATATTTGAATAAAACCGACCTTGTGAAGTCGAAAGAGATAGTTTTAGTAATGGTTAGTAACAAGTAGGGTAGAATTACGAATAGGCCCTTAGTTTATATATTAAGTTTCTAAATACTCGCGAATTGCCAGCACTCCATACCATTCAAAGTCATTATTGCAAGTTTTAAGTAGAAACGCTATTTCATGTGTCGCGTTTTATGCACATCCGAACAGTTTACTTTCAAAATGAACATCCAGACGCTCGAAATGCTTTCATATTTTAATAAGGATCCTGGTTATTTGAGATAACTAATCCCTCGATTAATACAGATATATGCGTAGTCGCGTAGAAGCTTTAGATTATCTAAGATACTTGAGCCCTCGAGGCCTCGATCATATGAGAAATATGCGTAGAAGCTTTAGATTGTTTAAGATACGTAATTCCTCTATCAGAACAGAAATTTGCGTAGAGCTTTAGATTAAACTCAACCCCTCGATCAGAACATTAATTACAGAAGCTTTAGATCAAGTAGTTTGCATTTCAGCTTTAGAAGCTATTGTGGATTATGAACCGTCACTACTACAAAAAATTTCATAGACATCGGTTAGAATGATTCATGGAGACTGGTTTTAGAACCACACTCTGTGAGGGGTATCTCTTTGACCAAAACACATAGAAACTGGTTTTGTAACCGATCTTTATTCCGAAAACTGAGACCAGTTTTTTTGGTAAAAACCAATTTCTTTTATAGAGTTCAACAGATATGAAAAGCAATATTTACGTCAAAAATTCTTCTAAAGATCGTTTGATCGGGAAGCAGGAAATTTTCTGTCAAAATTTTTTCATTGCATTGTGTATATATATACCAATATATTTCTACTTTTTCATTATATACAAATGTAACCAATCATGTACTGTAATTCTAATATCTAATTAGGTATCATAGCATCCAAAAGTCAATAAATAACATTTATTCAAATGATATGTATTCAATACAATAGCATCTTTGCAAATATTATAAAACAAATTCAAATACAAAATCTATTTTGAAATTCAAGTAGATATGCCCATATATCTTTCTAGGGACTTGAACACCAAAACATCTGTGTGACATATGGCCAAAAACATCTTTAACTCGTCAAATGCCAATGAGTAAGTACCCAACCTGTACACAAGTCAATAAATGTCATGAACAATAAGTAACGATTTAATTGTTGCGATTTTGTAAGCTAAAAACCAAGAACTTATCAATGGCATCTTAAATAGTCGTGGATTAGCTTTTCGCTTCATTTTTTTATCTCCAAGTACGAGCCAATTGTTACGCCTGTTGCAAGAGCATTACATCTACATACAACTCGACAAGTGAATAAACTAAGTTTTATAATATAAATGACAAGTTAATTTAGTCATTGCAAAAGCTTATGTAAACAATCTACTAAAGTTCTCAAACATGGATACTACAGTAACTTTATATTGAACATTAACAAAAGAAAGGTATCCTCACACCTCTTGATTAAGGGTGAGCAAACGGACCGGATGGAACGGACCGACTGACAAAACCGACCGGACCGGACCGACCACATTCGGTCCGGTCTCGGTCTAAGGTTTTTCATAGTTTCGGTCTCCGGTCCGGTCCGGCTTAAAAACTGAACATTTAGCCTATTTGAACCGAGACCGAACTGGACCGAACCGGACTGAGACCGGACCGACCACATTCGGTCCGGTCTCGGTCTAAGTTTTTTGCCGAATTCGGTCTCGGTCTGGTGCGGTTTTTCTCGGTCCGGTCCGGTTTTGGACCGATGAGCACCCTTACTCTTGATATTACACAAGCCACACCAAAAAGAATTTGAAAACAAGAATAAAAAATCATAGTTATTCATCTGCAGGAAGCGCGACTTTTGTAACAACAAACCTTACATGCCCCTTTATTGTTAACCCAAATTCACCCGTGTAACTTTTTTGCGCATTCACCGATTCCCATACCGCTCGACAAATGAATAGCTCCTATCCGATCCTCTTGCCAGTTCAATAAATCTGTACACTTTAAAATGATTTGCTATAAGTATGCCAATTCCAGCGCATTCATTTATTACCAATAATTTGATTGAATGGGAATGTATCAAATGTGTTGGAAGTCCCCTTAAGATTTTTTATAATGTATACAACCTCATAAATTACCTTCTATAAAAGATTAAGATAATATTCTTGGTAATCTTGTTTTTTGTAATCATAATCAACTCTTTAACAATCTCTATAAGTTCAAAAAAGATTGGCAAAAAGTGTTTGTGGGTCATTTCAACCTGGCTCATGCTAAAGATGACCTGTTTTGACTTGTTCTTTTTCACCTGGTCATCTTGCCAACTCTAGTGAAAATATAACGAATCCAAAGATTCTTTCAATTTGCCCACCCCTAGAGATACCACTTAAATGTTTTGGTTTAATATTGGGTTAATGGCATGTAATAGCAACGTACTTTCCCATTTGTGCCATTATCAGATACGAACCTAAAATATTACAGATATCAGATACGAACTTTCAAAATTTTTTTCATTATCAGATACGAACTTTTTTATATCAGATATCAGATACGAACTTTCAAATTTTTGTTTCATTATCAGCAACGTACTTTTTCATTTGTTTCATTATCAACAATTTTTATTTTTAAAGTTTTTCTTATATTTGAACAAAGGAGAAAAGTACGTTGCTGATAATGAAACAAAAATTTGAAAGTTCGTATCTGATATCTGATATAAAAAAGTTCGTATCTGATAATGAAAAAAAATTTGAAAGTTCGTATCTGATATCTGTAATATTTTGGGTTCGTATCTACAAATGGAAAAGTACGTTGCTATTACATGCCATTAACCCTTTAATATTGCATAAGATACGCACAGGTAATTGACCTCCTTTATTTCTTGATTGCACCTTTGATTAAAAGTATTGGACTACGAAGTGATGGGCGTATAGATGACAGGTCATTTTGGATCAACTATGTTACCTCACTTTCTGTTCTATTAGCAATCCCGCTTGTGTATCCCAGAATGATAAGTGTTCATGATATTGACTCAAAGGTTTAGAATAATCTCACTCAACAAAATGTTCAGATATTCAATTTCTACAACTTACACGTTCTTTTTTGCATGTTTCATCTGTGGCTACAGGATACCGATGGATATGTTATTCCCCCTCCTATACCACTCTCTAGTGAACATGTGAGCGACGACGGGATCTATCTTCTTGAAAACGGAGAGGACTGCTTAATTTACGTTGGAGGCTCTGTAGATCCTGATATAACACAAAAACTGTTTGGCGTTTCTTCTTTTAGTGAAATCCCCACTCAGGTACACTTGATATTTGTATCTCTAGTCTTGTATCATTATAGAGGCAAAATGGCGAGTCTAGTAATGGGTATAAACAGGCTTTGGTGGCTTGGATTGACCTGAAACATTATTTTTATTCTAAGCAATAACCGACGTGGTAAATCTGATTAGGAAAACTATATTATAACACAGTTCAGGAGGTTATATGGATTATATACCTGTCGGCAACTTTCGACCTGTTTCAATTTTGGCTGCTTTTAAAACTTAGCAAAACTGACTCATTTGTGATTAATACTACCGAAATTCCTTCTAATTGCAAATGGGTTGAAGTTGACATCTGTATATGCTCATTGTCTCATTGCATAGATTTTGTGGCTTATAAGTCTGATGTTTGCTAGAGTAACTCTTTCAGAAGGCCTATTGATTCATCAATCATCTGTTTAACTCAAACTTTTCGATACAGTTGGTATTGAAGCAATATGAAAACCCCTTGTCAAAGAAGCTAAATGAGGTTGCAAATGAGATACGAAGCCAAAGATGTAACTATCTACGGTATGTAATGTCTGGGGTATATAATCTTATCAGTCGGATTAGTTTATCTCTATATGAGAATGTTTGTGTTGACAACGTGATCCCTTTTTTAATCTCATTGTACTTATGGCAGGTTAAAATTATGCAAGAAAGGAGAACAATCGGGGTGAGTTTTATAATATACGTCTAGTAGTTCTGTCTTCGTATGAAAATTGCAAGATTCAAGTTGATTCTTTTTTAAGAAAAAATTCCTTTCATATACATAAAGGCTGTTTGGTAATTTTAAACCGGGACTTCCCAAGAAATGTCGAGAATTAAAAACTTTCCTGACTGTATGCTAAAAAAATGAAAAATCCCTCCAACAATTATAAAATAAAGAAAATCTTGTGAAACCTATAATGCCATATATCATAGGCAACTTTAGCTCAGGAACTTCCTTAGAAACGATAAAGATTGTGTCTTTTCTGAGTATTTGTAAAGTACCATTCTATAAAGACAAGATAAAGAAAATTAATTACAGTGAGGACGCATTGGTCAATCAAAGTTGCAGTTTTTACATGGTAATCATTGCAATTTCTATAGTTTCTGATATTAGTTGTTTCAATTCCAGGAATGATATTCTTCTCGTATATGGTGGAAGACAAGTCTCCAAATAGTCCTTCATACGTTGAGTTCTTAGTACATGTCCATAGACAAATTCAAAAAAAAAAATGGGTTGATGTTGTTTAACAAACACTAGTTCAGTCATCATTGGGTTTCACCTATTCCTGGTGAAAACTCGAGCAAGTTTTGCTAGTATTATTTATGAAAGCGTAGCATAAACTGATAAAAAGAACGGCTGTGGTGTGGTTCTTGGTAATTGTTACTATTAAATACTGGTGGTTATACATATTTATATTTAGAAGTGTTTTTTGTTTCTTTAGAGGGGAAAGTTTCAATTTATTTCTTATATTTATTGATTTTATGTGTGAGTATGTTTGGTTCGAGTTGTATTTTATTGCTAACTAGACTAGTGCATCTGAGATGAAAGGATTCGAACAGTTACAAGTTGACTATGCAAACAATAGTATTGCTTGATATACGTAAGAATGCAAGAATATAGTAGGTACTCCTCAAACTAGCTTTTTATAAAAGAATAGAGTTTAAATAAAATCACTAGTTTATGTATTAATTTTCTAACCAAAGTGCAAAACCAGTATCATAGCCACATACGACACTACACATCATTGACTAAAAGGTCCATAGATATATGCATATATTACAGCCACATAATACTCTAGATAAGAGTCGTTTGCTAAGGACAGTGACTCGTGAAGTAAAATACATTTCATATTAGTCTATCACCTTTTGTATACATTCTATCTTCTAGTTTTTGCTTGACAAGGATGGATGTCAGTTATTGTTGACCTGGACTTTTCATAATAATAAATTAATTAGAGGCTATTTTCCTATAGATACTAATGTTAAACTTTTGATTTACAATTTGAAATGCCCTTCTTTTAGATACTATTATGGATTAATGGTCTCTACTTTAAAACAACAAACGTGATTTGCACAAACTTAGTTTTGATTTGTACGTAACATTTTATGCTTTGTATATGTGTTACGTTGTGCTTATTCTCCTTTGTATCTTGTTATGCATAAATGGAAAGTAAATATGTGCAAATCTAGAGTATATGTGTGTGCAGATTACCTCACACTAAACCTTTCATTTCTAGGAGTTTTGTGTGGCTACTTTAGGGATTGTTTGTACCTAGCTTGTTACATATGATATATATACTAATAAACTTATATAAGCTCATGGATGAAACATTCTAAACCATTGAATTCGTTTTGTCTTCGTTTAAGAGGGCAATGTTTTATAACCTGGTTGAATCGGGAACAGGTTCGGATATGACTGTTGTTTGCTTGTTTATGAACTAGTGGTTCTTTTGTTGACCTAGGTCATGCCTTTGGTTTTTAAAGTTTGGGACCTGTAGTTTTGTTGGAAAGTCTTGAATTTCTAATGTTTTAGAGCTGTTTGGAGCTTTTTTAGGGTCGTTTGGGTATGTTTAGGGGTGTTTTTGGAGCTGATTAAGGGTTGTTTGGTTAGGTATAAAAGGTTTTTGCAGCTTAGGAATTGAATTTCCATGTTAAAAAGCTATCATTTTTTTGCATAAAACTGGTTCCACATGACGGTTCAACAGTGACTAATTGGGTCGATCAAAAAACTTGTCTTTAATATAAGGCAAAAGGGTATAAAGATGATGACTTTTGACCATCATTGGTCAAACTTGTTATTCCCTTGCTATCTTTTACTAACTTCTCTCTCTCTCTCTCTCTCTCTCTCTCTCTCTTGCAGATTAATTGTTACGAGTACTTTATTAGTGACTCATAACATGCAAATGGTTAATTGTTAACATTGATTGTATAAATAAAAAACGATTGATATGATATGTGTAATAAATTGCATAGACACATGAAAAATCACGATTTTGAACCTTTAATTCATCATTTTATCTTGTGTGTTTGCTCCATAGCTAAATTCACAACTTGATAATTAGTGACCCGTAACACGTAAGGATCCAACCACTAAAAAGGGTTTTTTTGGCGGTAGAAAAATATTGAATGGATTTATTGACAAATTTTATTTTTTAATGGTTTTTGTGACATTTGCCCGTTCTTTTATGTTGTTGAATTATATATAATTATACATAAATACTTTTGTTGATGTCTTGGGAAATATTTTTGTCACAGTATCATCTAAAGAATTGTGTGGGCATGTTAGCAAGGGGCAATATAGTTTATAATTTGGTTGAACCTACTAGAGATCTTTGAAAATCACGTCTAGCATTCATGGTTAGCTTCTTTATTAATTATCGCCATATATATTGTGAATCTTTGTATGATGTTATGTATAATTATCAAGTTTACTTGTTGCTCAGGTGCACAAGTAGACAGTGATAGTATGCGCATATTAGATGCACTCAAGAGAGCGGGTGAGTTTCTAATAGAAAATTCTTTTATTTAAGTTGTAAGGCTCAACAAGTTATAAGGCTCAATAAGCCAAACCAATTGAAACGAGCTTTTAAAAATGAGTAAGGCTTATAGTCAGTCAAAATTACTTAAATAACGGATTAACACGCAAAAGATTGAAATATATGGGATTTTAATTTGACGTATGTTGATATGATTTTATAATAATAAGCTTCAACATCAATTAATTCGCCAAACAGCTTTAAAAAATATAAACTTCAACTTTCAACTTATAATATAAGCTACAGTTACAACTCCGGCCTTAGCTTCTCCTTCAACTCATTTCGCCAAACATACTCATAGCTACATACGACCCTACACATCATTGACTAAAAGGACCATATATAGTCTAGATAAGAGTAAGGAGTAAGGACATTGACTACTGAAGTAAAATGCACTTCATATTAGTCTATCACTTTTGTATACATTCTATCTTTCTAGTCTTTGCATAACAACTATGGATAAAAGGACCTTATATATATATATATATATATATATATATATATATATATATATATATATATATATATATATATATATATATATATATATATGCATTATACGACCGCATAATAATCTAGATAAGAGTAAGGAGTAACGACATTGACTACTGAGTAAAATGCACTTCATATTAGTCTATCATTTTTTGTATACATTCTATCTTTCTAGTCTTTGCATAACAACGATGGATAAAAGGACCTTACATATATGCATATTACGACCACATAATACTCTAGATAAGAGTAAACGTAAGTAAAATGCACTTCATATTAGTCTATCACTTTTTGTATACATTCTATCTTTCTAGTCTATGCATAACAACGACGGATAAAAGGACCTTATGTATATGCATATTACGATCACATAATACTCTAGATAAGAGTACGGAGTCAGGACATTGAATATGGAAGTAAAATGCACTTCATATTAGTCTATCACTTTTTGTATACGTTCTATCTTTCTAGTCTTTGCATAACAACGATGGATGTGAGTTATTGTTGACCTTGACTATTCATAATAATAGATAAATGAGAGGCTATTTTTCCTATATTGATGGTAAACTTTCAATACAATTCGTAATGCCCTTCTTATAGTTACAATTATGGATTAATGGTCTCACGTTTGAAATAACAAACGTGATTTGCATAAACTTAGTTTTGATTTGTACATAATAATTTATATAGTTTATGCTTTGTATGTGTGTTACGTTCTGCTTATTCTCCTTGTACAGTTGTGCCTTGTTATGTTATGTGTAAATCTAAAGTACATATGTGCAAATCTAAAGACTAAAGTATATGTGTGTTCAAATCACACTAAAACAAACAAGTTGGATGGCCGAGACCCCCTTAAATAACGCATGACAAATTATAAAGTTATTCAAACTCAACTGCAATTATGTATAATTTATATATAATAATGTGCATTAGTACACTACAAGGATAATGGGTTATAGTAATGACATGTCGTCGCAATAACCAACAAACACTTTTAGCGATAACACAAGTCGTCGCTAAAGGTATTTATTAAATAAAAAGAAATAATAAAAACTTTTAGTGACATGCATCATTTCCAGGTCGGTAAGACTGTTGCCTACATTTTCCCAGATTTTTCATGACCAAATTTCCAGTCTTTTCTTTCCAAAAAAAAAAACTGAATCAAACAAATTTCATAATAATCCCATTTGAAAGTTCAATTTTTTTTTAAAAAAAAAAAAAAAAAAAAAAAAAAAAAAAAAAAAAAAAAAAAAAACATTGGTAGTCGTCACTCGTCACAATAAAAATATGAATAAGTTCAACAAAGAAAATAGTTCAAAGTTCACAATACATCCCTGCTCACTTACGTCTTCTCCATCCTCTTCATCATCTAGAATCTCAAGGGGATTGAGTGGTCGAGACACGGTGATATTAATGTTCGCGGCTTGTAACTTATCTAAAATTTTCGCCGTGACAATTTTATGCGCCTGACTTTGGGTATACATTCTTTTTTAGGATTGGGCGCTTAAAGAACTTGATGCATGCCCCGTCAGTTGGGAGGGAAAACAAAAAATAGCTCTACAAGAGAAGTGATATGCGACTTTATGGTCTATATTTTGTGAAGAATCATATAACTGATCTTGTATATTTTAACAATTGATAAGCAAATGTTGAAGAACTTTATTATGAAAATCTATTTACAGATTTGCATCAAACAGAACTTAAAATAATAATAATAAAAAAATAAAAATAAAAATAAAAAAATAAAAGAGAGAATTATCTGATTATGTACTTGTTTTACTTCAATAAGAATTTTAACATCACGATAGACGAGCTCCTTTAAGCTTTTTTTTTTTTATTTTTTTTTTTATTTTTTTTTTATACTTTCGCGCCAGGATCTGTACAAAGCACATAGTTTCACAGTTGATCACACATTCTGGATTATTTTGATCAATGCATTTACTGGAACTGATTTGAAAACAAAAATAGAATACTTGTTTACAAAGCAATCAAAGTGGTACTACACAGTTAAAGTATTCTCCAAAAGGGACATTAATTTCTCAAGTAAAACAATTTTCGTGGAATAATATGACACCACCCAAATTTTAATTTCTGGGAATTGGAAATTGATTTATGAGAAAAGGGTAGCTCAAGTATAAATATAGACATACGAGCCTTCACTTCATAGAAAAAACATGCAAAAGCAAGTAATGGCTTCTTCAAACTTCTTACTTTTATCTCTAGCTCTACTACTCATTATTGTCTCATTTGTACCAAACTTTACTTCTGCTTCTTTGGAGGAAGCAAATGCTCTTCTAAAATGGAAAGCAAGCCTTAAAATCCCAAACAACTCCCAAATTGTATCTTCTTGGACACCCCTTCCAACGAATACAAGTGCACCTGCTTCATGCCCTTCTTGGTTTGGAATTGCTTGCAACGCTGATGGGAACATTTACAGGTTGAACCTCTCGTCGTCTGAGATAAAAGGTACGCTTCACCAGTTCCCGTTCTCTATTCTAGGCTATCTTACCCATTTTGAGCTTAGCGTAAACAGCTTCTTTGGTCCCATCCCACCAGAAATCGGACTCATGTCCAAACTTGTCTATCTTAATTTTTCAACCAATCAGTTTTCTGGTGTCATTCCATCTACCATTGGTAAACTAAGCCAGTTAATCGTCTTGCAACTTACCAGAAACAATTTAACTGGCTCAATTCCTTCATCATTGGGTGACTTGGCGTCTTTAAGTATCCTTTATCTGTACAAAAATCAACTCTCCGGACCCATTCCAATTGAATTAGGGAATTTGAAGTCTCTCACTCATTTATCTTTGAGAGAAAATCAACTTAATGGTTCAATTCCTTCATCGTTGGGTGACTTGAAGTCTTTGAATAGCCTTTATCTGCAAACAAATCAACTCTCAGGACCCATTCCAATTGAAATAGGGAATATGAAGTCTCTCACTGAATTAGATTTGAGCAAAAATCAACTCAATGGTTCAATTCCTTCATCGTTGGGTGATTTGAAGTCTTTGAATATCCTTTATCCGCACAAAAATCAACTCTCAGGACCCATTCCAATTGAAATAGGGAATATGAAGTCTCTCACTGAATTAGATTTGAGCAAAAATCAACTCAATGGTTCAATTCCTTCATCGTTGGGTGATTTGAAGTCTTTGAATATCCTTTATCCGCACAAAAATCAACTCTCAGGACCCATTCCAATTGAAATAGGGAATATGAAGTCTCTCACTGAATTAGATTTGAGCAAAAATCAACTCAATGGTTCAATTCCTTCATCGTTGGGTGATTGAAGTCTTTGAATATCCTTTATCTGCACACAAATCAACTCTCTGGACCCATTCCAATTGAATTAGGGAATATGAAGTCTCTAACTGATTTAGAATTGTGCGATAATCAACTCAATGGTTCAATTCCTTCATTGTTGGGAGATTTGAAGTCTTTGAAATTTCTTTATTTGTGGCAAAATGAACTCTCTGGACCCATTCCAATTGAATTCGGGAATATGAAGTCTCTCACTGAATTAGATTTGAGCAAAAATCAACTCAATGGTTCAATTCCTTCATCGTTGGGTGATTTGAAGTCTTTGAATAACCTTTATCTGCACACAAATCAACTCTCTGGACCCATTCCAATTGAATTAGGGAATATGAAGTCTCTCACTGATTTAGAATTGAGCGAAAATCAACTCTCTGGTTCAATTCCTTCATCGTTGGGTGATTTGAAGTCTTTGAAATTTCTTTATTCGTGGCAAAATGAACTCTCTGGACCCATTCCAATTGAATTCGGGAATATGAAGTCTCTCACTGATTTAGAATTGAGCGAAAATCAACTCAATGGTTCAATTCCTTCATCGTTGGGTGATTTGAAGCCTTTGAAATTCCTTTATTTGCACAAAAATCAACTCTCTGGACCCATTCCAATTGAATTAGGGAATTTGAACTCTCTAACTGATTTAGAATTGCACGAAAATCAACTCAATGGTTCAATCCCTTCATCGCTGGGTGATCAGAAGTCTTTGAGTATCCTTTATTTGGACACAAATCAGTTGTCCGGCCAAATCCCAAAGGAGTTTGGGGAGATGAAAAGTTTGTTAGATTTAGACTTGAGCGATAACAACCTTTCAGGTGTTATACCTCAAGAGCTTGGGTCACTGCATGATCTCCTTACTCTTGACTTATCCAATAATAGGCTAAACGGGTCATTACAATGTTATATTGGTGATTGGGTAAAAATCAATCACATATATCTTAGAAATAACAAGCTCAGCGGAAATATCCCATCAGAGATCGGTAAATTACGTCAACTCAACGTTCTTGATTTATCTTGGAATTCACTCACAAAAGAGATACCATCGGAAATTGGAAATTTGGAAAGTCTGGTAATGATAAATCTTTCTCACAATAAGCTATCTGGTTCTATTCCTAATGGTTTGAGTAAATTGCCAAGAGGGATTGATATAGACCTGTCTTACAATGAGCTCACTGGTCCCGTTCCTCGTTGTGCTGTGTTTCAAAATGTGTCTAGAGAAGCATTTCAAGGAAATGATGGTCTGTGTGGAAATGTTACAGGTTTGAAACTTTGTGAAAGTCAAAAGACAATGAAAAAAAATAATCATTTTCATCATAAGCTCATCCTTGTAACTACGGTCCTACTTTTTGCGGCTCTTTCACTTTGTTTATTCATGTGTGGCCTCATTGCTTATCGACGTAGAAAGATAGCTAATCCGCAGAAACCATCAGGCGAAGAAGGTGGCAAATTTTTCTCAATAACAAGTTTTAATGGACAGGCGATGTATGATGAAATCATCAAGGCAACAAACGATTTTGATGATGCTTGTTGTATTGGGATGGGAGGATACGGTACTGTGTATAAAGCTGAGTTACAACACAACAATATAGTAGCTGTCAAGAAACTTCATTCATCATCAGAGAATGACGATCAAGGCTTCCTAAATGAGGTACGAGCATTAACAAACATAAAGCATAGAAACATAGTTAAACTCTATGGATACTGCTTCCATGCTCGTCACTCATTTTTAATTTACGAATATCTTGAGAAGGGAAGTCTAAAATCGTTCTTAAGCAGCGATATCACAGCAAAGGAAATGGATTGGCTGAAAAGGGTAAGAATTGTTAGGGCTGTAGCGAATGGTTTGGCTTATATGCACCATGATTGCACACCACCTATAATTCATAGGGACATTTCTGGAGCTAATATTCTTCTCGATTCTGATTATGAGGCACATATCTCGGATTTTGGAACAGCGAAGCTTCTAAAGTTGGATTCATCCAGTTGGACTGCGGTTGTAGGCACCTATGGTTATATTGCGCCAGGTAACTATCATATATTTTAAAGTTATATATAGTATACGTACTTATTCTCAAGTTTCATATTTATCTATGTTACATTTTATCATGATCTGTTATAACACTTTTTTTTTGTATTATCTTTTTTCCTTCCATTTAGAGCCTGCTTATACGATGGTGGCGACAGAGAAATGTGATGTGTATAGTTTTGGGGTTGTTGCATTAGAAGTGATTATGGGAAAGCATCCTGGAGAACTTATATCATGTCTATCAACATTGTCGACTGATGATCTATTGCTAGCCAATGTAGCAGATAGTCGGATTCCTCCACCATCATCTCTAGTTGAGAAACTAGCTCATACAATTTTGAATGTGTCACGGGCATGTTTGAACTCCAACCCACAAGAAAGGCCAACAATGCGCCAAGTCAAAGATTTATTATCAGTGGATGATCGATTTTGGATGAAGCTGCACGTATCGGTAACTTAGCTTGATCAATTTTGTATGATGTCTAGTCATAAGTCATAAAGTTTAAGAAACTTATTATCTTTTTTTTGTTGTCCTGAATTATGTTGTAGATTGTTATTAAATAATAAAATAATTTATATCAATGGAGATTGCTACCTTTCTAGACTAATATAGTTACATGTATTATGGATCTTTTTGGTAATTTCTTTAAATTATTCCAGTTTTACAATTGAAAGTTTACCAATGGAAAATTTGTATACCAGTTAGAAATATAATAAACAGTGAGTGCACACAAAATATATTCAAAGATGTCAAATCACCCAACAATGGAAGTTTGTTAATTTGTAAAAAAAGATAGCATAGACTGGAGAAGAAAGTTAGCTAAAGGAAATTTGTCAAAAAAGAATACCGGGGAACTCTGTTAATTTGTCAAAAAAGTAATATGATTTTAACCAGAAATGACTTAATAAATGAGGTTTAGATCCATAAAACAACTAGGAATTCAAGATATTAAGAATTGAACTCGAAATTCGATTACAATGAGATAATTTCTTGCTGTTCTGTTGACTTTTATTGACTTTTTCATTGATATTACTTTGAAACATGAATCCACCCCGCTTAAAATGATGCTTGTCCTCAGGCATCTAAGCATTCAAATCAACTTAACTTGAAGCAACCTTTCTTAGGACCTTCAACACATTCTGTTGTAGCAAGCCAAACATCCCAAAAAACAATAACCTTTTTCCTTAAGCCAACCACCCATTTCACCCTTTGTGAATACCCATTTCATAACCCAACTACAAAATCCATGTATAAAATCTAACAGCTGAAGTCCTTCCCGAGTGTGAAGGATTGAAGTCACCCACTCTTCAAACAACTCTGTTGCGAATCCCTCTGCCTTCGACCAACTTATTAGGTGATCCGATGCCATAAACTTGATAAGCTGAGTCAAAATGCAGAGACTGATATGTTTCGCATCATCATACTTTACTAACCAACATAAAGCGAGCCACACTTCCACCTGTAACGGGCAACACTCCACAGCTCTCTGAAGCAAAAGCTTTGCATCCTCTCCAATGTTGCAGCCCTTTCCTTAAGCCAAACAGCAGCAATATTTCCATCAACACCAGATACCAAGCTATTTATAGAGACACCAGCGAGAAATAACACCGTTTACTTGGTAAAATTATTCATTTTTCTGGGCCAGTGAAGGAGTGAACAACCTTGGAAGAAAATGATCTTCTGGAAATATGACAGTTGCATCAAGGTTCCATCCAACAGCAGCCGCTGCAACTTTCATGCCAATATAACCACCATCAACCGCAACTACTTTTTGTGCTTTTGCCAATGATGATACTAATGAATCAACATCAGCAATATCGAGTATGTGATGAACACCAGGTAAAGTATCACCAATTTTCTCAGAAAATCTAGATGCAGTGTACCCTGTGGCAATAATGAGGGATCAAAATTTCGGTGAATTTGTTGCCAATGTTTGCTCCTGTGCATCGATTCCAGTCACCGGATCTTCATACAGCATCTCTATCCATTTCTCTTTGTACCAATCAGGAGTTTGCCTCTCACCTCTTTTTGTGAGAGTCGGGCGCTCATACGGAGCAAATGCCTCCTTAGAAATGATACACGGAATCCCATTAGCCAACCCTTTATTCAACAAAAGTCCTAGTTACGTATCCACCTCCAACTAGATCACAAACCATTTCTTTTTCCTCTTTGTCCATTTCCATAAGTCGAACTCCCACTTTCCATACTTCAATTTGCATTTTGTGCCTCCTGAGTTCTTCCTCTGAGGCCATTTCCATAACTCAAACTCCAAACGACTAAAATTATCTCCATGAATCAGTATAACAGAAGCCTTCACCGTATCAATCACTGTTGTCGTTACCACTAAAGAAACACCACTAAAATCATTTTCCGTATCATCATTATCAGTCGAATTAGAACTAATACCACATTCCTTATCACACAATTCAATTCGATCCCGATCACAGTTTTCGACCAAACAAACGCCTTTTTTCTCCTCCTTCACATTCAGTTCATCATTTTGATCCCAGTCACTCAAATCATCTTTTACAGTAACCTCAATCAACTCATTAACAGTAGCTTTCGGTTTTTGAAAATCCATTAAAACATTAGAGCCAAAAGTATCAGAATTTGATGATAAAGATACACCTAACAAACACTCCGTTTTTTGTTTCGGAACTTTTTTAAAATTTTTTACCAACGAACCTTCCAATTTATCCAAAAGACATGAATTTAAGCTTGAATCTTTAACACCATTACTAATTGATTCTTTAACAGTTTCGGAACCAAATTACTGACACCCGTTCTATTATTCTTCTTTTTAATCTCTCATCATCATCGTCATCAACCTTACTCGAATCTTTAAACTCAATTTCTTGCACTTTATCACATGATTTAGAAACTTCATCAAGAACCATATTACCAATGTTGTTTTCGACCATATCACTTGCTTCTTTAACATCTTGTTTGAAAATTTTCTTTACCGGCATTTCATCAAACATCTTATGTGCACCCGCATGATAACAAAATAGGTATTCTTATCAACCAATGTTATTGAATAAATTGTACACTATGTGAAACCTTCAACCCTTTTGACCTGTTTCCTTTAGCTAACTACTTTTATTCATACTTAAAATACTCAAGGAACCATCTTGGCGTCCTTGGTAAAAGTCAAAGTTCTTTTATAGAGAGTACGTACAAAAAGCTTTCCAACAGTACCTTTTATTCTGGAATAGAAATTTAAAAAAAGAATTATATATGTAGTAATTTTGCATGGAAGTCAATTTCTATATTAGACCAGCAGGTTAAAGTTTTTTATTCCTTGTCTTGCTCAGGCATATTGGCTGCAGTTAATTTGTTGATGTAACGAATGTAACAAAGTAAATTGTTATATCATTTAAAATTATCATTAATTTTCAAAAGATATTTAATAAAATTTTGTTCTTACTATTGTGTTATATAGCACCGGACAAGACATAACTTAACCCGAACCCATTGAAACCAGTTGTTGTGTCACAAAAAGATGGTGAGCAATGAAAATGGTTGTGGAATTTTCATTGTGATGGTAAGTGGTGAATGGTGATGTAGATTTGTTGGAATTTTCAATGAAAATGCTTAACAATTTATTTTGTTTTCTAGATTTGTTGTTTTTGGGATGTTTAATTGGGTGTTTTGGGTTGTTTAAAAAAGGGGATGGCTGGTGTGACCAATGATGGTGATGGGTTTTAGTGGTAAGTTGACTTGGTTTGTTAGACTTAGTCTTTTTTCTTTTATCTATGAGAATGGGTCCACATGAATCCATACAAGTATTTAATAATATTAATTTTTTGTATAGAACTCACTTATTTTCATTAATACATCTATATTTACAAGGTATAAAATGTCTTCCTCTACTCATTAATAAACACTAAGTGCCATGGGTCCCATATAAACCCCACCCATCTCTTAGCTAACAAAAACAAATAAACACCACCTAATCACTTAAATGTGGTGGTTGACTTTCTTGGTTGGGGAAATGGGATATATTATTAAATTTATTAAAGTATCTATTTTTATTTTAAATTTAAATAAGTGGTCAATTGGAAAAGACAATCTTACCCTCATATACAACTCTAACTACTATTGTTTGATACATATATGAGTTAAAGGTCGTGATGGGGTATTGGGGTTGTTTACCAACCTACACGTAACAAAACTATATAATTGTTTTAAAGAAATGTTGTAGTAGATACTACAACTTGTTTCAGAGGTCACGTTAAGATGATGATTTTGCTTGAACAATAAAAAGAGGTCAAACAAGATCAAGTTGGCCGCTATTAATTAATTATTGGTTTAATCGACTTGTAAAGGCAACACATATATGTCCCCTGCATACATTTCTTATACCTTAAATGATCACCAACTTACATAGATACATAGATACCCATATGAGCATGTAAACACACACAAATAAATATATTCAGTTTAGATAATAAGAATTACCCATGCCATCATCTTCACTCATAAGAGATTGCTTCAAATGGGAATTGTAACGATCAAGAAATTTACACAAAACAGATTGCTAAAAATGTTGGTTGAGGTCTTCAATGGATTTGAAATAAATAAAAGTTGAATACAAAGTTTGAGAATATCAATTGTGTAGTTGCATGTTAAAATTCAGTTAAGAACTGGCCTAGCTATAATCGTTCTTGAGTGATCAGCCTATCCCAATTAGCAATTTTTTGGATGTACGTGAAATAGATATTTTTCCATTAGGTTTTAGTATCTTTTACCTAACGTTTTCACTTCGCATTTTTTTTGCCTCTATGAAATGCTTTGACCGATTCAATGGCAAGTTGACGTGTAAGATATATTCTGCACTTCTTTTAGACTTTTTTGGCACAACTTATGATTAGTGGTTTTGGAAATTTATTTTAGAAAGCATTTAAAGTTTTATGCTCCAGATAGAAGAAAGCACTCATATGCCATATTGTCGATAAGGAAAAGAACATGCCCGTATTCTTCACGGTTTAAAATTTTATGCTCCAATTAGAAGAAAGCACTTTGGAAGGAAAATATGACACCACCTAAAATTTCTCAAGTAAAACAATCCTGTGGAATAATATGACACCACCTAAAATTTAATTTCTGAGAATTGGAAATTAAGTTATGAGAAAAGGGTAGCTCAAGTATAAATAAAGAAATACGAACCTACACTTTATATAAATAAACATGCAAAAGCAAGTAATGGCTTCTTCAAAGTTCTTACTTTTATCTCTAGCTCTACTACTCGCTGCTCTCTCATTTGTAGCAAACTTTACTACTGCTTCTTTGGAGGAAGCAAATGCTCTTAAAAAATGGAAAGCAACCCTTAAAATCCTAAACAACTCCCAAATTGTATCTTCTTGGACACCCCTTCCAACGAATACTAGTGCTCCTGCTTCGTCCCATTCTTGGTTTGGAATTACTTGCAATGCTGATGGGAACATTAACATGTTGAACCTCTCGATGTCTGAGTTAAAAGGTACGCTTCACCAGTTCCCGTTCTCTATTCTAGGCAATCTTACCCATTTTGAGCTTAGTGTAAACAGCTTCTTTGGTCCCATCCCACCAGAAATCGGACTCCTGTCTAAACTTGTCTATCTTGATTTTTCAACCAATCAGTTTTCTGGTGTAATTCCACCTACAATTGGTAAAGTAAGCCAGTTAACTGTTTTGTATTTTTTCAAAAACAATTTAACTGGTTCAGTTCCTTCATCGTTGGGTGATTTGAAGTCTTTGAATATCCTTTATCTTTACAAAAACCAACTCTCCGGATTCATTCCAATTGTATTAGGGAATATGAAGTCTGAGCCACAATCAACTCAATGGTTCAATTCCTTCATCGTTGGGTGATTTGAAGTCTTTGAATACCCTTTATTTGCACACAAATCAACTATTGTTGGAAAACATAATCCATTAATCTTTGTTTTTTCAAAATCGACAAAGGATAACAAGATGGGTCAGCCTGCATAATTATCTGTCATGGGCTGCAAATCCGCAGGCCCTCAAACCCAATAGAAGGCAGTTATTTAGAAGGCATTGTAACGTTTCTTTTAGGGTTATAACGATTACTTTTCTGTGAATCGTTGTGACTTTACATGAAACACCAATTCATTATGTATAAATAGATTAGGAATTCTGTAAACAATTCATCAACCCATTTTTTTATCAATATCAAGTTTATTATGGGTTCATCCCAACCTTCCTATTTCTCTATTTTATTTTGATTTTATATGATTGTTACATGTTGTTGTTATGATCATTCGATCCTGGAATCCTCCGATACAACCTGTGAAACAGTGGTATCAGAGCTTCAAGGGATTTAACAACATCAAATCATGTCTTACAATCATCATTCAAGAGTCTTACATCGATGCCAATTGAAAGAGAAAACTGCCAAAAGTCATATGGTGGATTTAACCAGACAAATATGATCAACATGGATATAATGAAGATCACGGCAAAGACAGCAACCATGGAAATAATGGATGCAATTTGAAAGGCTTGTTGGTATTTTCTTTTTTACCAACAAAAGCCATGAAGATACTTGGCCTGTCAAAAAACATGGCGCGAAGATCTACATGCTACAATCAATATTTTGGACGACTTCAATTGCTATTATAAGCACTGCAAGGGGATCACTTTTAAGCAGACAAGAAGCACCAGATTGAGCATTTTTATTTTATTTTTTGATCTTCAACAACAGGTATCAACAAACTACAAAAAAATCAACACCAAGAAGGCATGAGCAAGAAGAACAAGAAGATTGAATAAGAAACAAAGATTAATAGATTAGGGAGGAATATGTTGGAAAACATAATCCATTAATCTTTGTTTTTTCAAAATCGACAAAGGATAACAAGATGGGTCAGCCTGCATAATTATCTGTCATGGGCTGCAAATCCACAGGCCCTCAAACCCAATAGAAGGCAGTTATTTAGAAAGCATTGTAACGTTTCTTTTAGGGTTATAACGATTACTTTTCTGTGAATCGTTGTGACTTTACATGAAACACCGATTCATTATGTATAAATAGATTAGGAATTCTGTAAACAATTCATCAACCCATTTTTTATCAATATCAAGTTCATTATGGGTTCATCCCAATCTTCCTGTTTCTCTATTTTATTTTGATTCTATATGATTGTTACATGTTGTTGTTATGATCATTCGATCCTGGAATCCTCCCATACAACCTGTGAAACAACTATCTGGACCCATTCCAATTGAATTAGGGAATTTGAAGTCTGTCACTAATTTAGAATTGAGTGAAAATCAACTCAATGGTTCAATCCCTTCATCGCTGGGTGACTTGACGTCTTTGAATACCCTTTATCTGTACAAAAACCAACTCTTTGGACCCATTCCAATTGAATTAGGGAATGTGACGTCTTTAACTGATTTAGCTTTGAGCGAAAATCAACTCTCTGGTTCAATCCCTTCATCGTTGGGTGATTTGAAGTCTTTGAATATCTTGTATTTGTACATAAATCAGCTCTCTGGACCCATTCCAATTGAATTAGGGAATATGACGTCTTTAACTGATTTAGCTTTGAGCGAAAATCAACTCTCTGGTTCAATTCCTTCAGCGTTGGGTGATTTGAAGTCTTTGAAACTCTTTTATCTGCAAACAAATAACCTCTCTGGACCCATTCCAATTGAATTAGGGAATTTGAAGTCTCTCACTAAGTTAGATTTGGCCGAAAATCAACTCAATTGTTCAATTCCTTCATCATTGGGTGATTTGAAGTCTTTGAATAAGCTTTATCTGTTCAAAAACAAACTCTCTGGACCCATTCCAATTGAATTAGGGAATTTGAAGTCTCTCACTGGATTAGATTTGAGCCAAAATCAACTCAATGGTTCAATCCCTTCATCGTTGGGTGATTTGAAGTCTTTGGGTGCCCTATATCTGCACGCAAATCAGTTGTCTGGCCAAATTCCAAAGGAGTTTGGGGAGATGAAAAGTTTGTTAAATTAAATCTTGAGCGATAACAACCTTTCAGGTGTTATACCTCAAGAGCTTGGGTCACTGCATGGTCTCCTTACTGTTGACCTCTCCAAAAATAGGTTGAACGGGACATTACAAAGATATATTGGTGACTGGGTACAAATCAATCACATATATCTTAGTAATAACATGCTCAGTGGAAAGATCCCATCAGAGATGGGTAAATTAAGGCAACTCAATGTTCTTGATTTATCTTGGAATTCACTCACAAAAGAGATACCATCAGATATTGGAAGTTTGGAAAGTCTGGTTATGATGAATCTTTCTCACAATAAGCTATCTGGTTCTATTCCTAATGGTTTCAGTAAATTGCCAAGAGGGATTGATATCGTCCTGTCTTACAATGAGCTCACAGGTCCGGTTCCCCCTTTTGCTGTCTTTCAAAATGTGTCTGGAGAAGCAATACAAGGAAATGATGGTCTGTGTGGAAATGTTCCAGGTTTGAAACTTTGTGCAAGTCAAATAGTGATGAAGAAAAAGAATCATTTTCATCATAAGCTCATCCTTGTAACTACGGTCCCACTTTTTGTGGCACTTTTACTTGGTTTATTCATGTGTGGCCTCATTGCTTATCGACGTAGAAAGAGAACTCCACAGAATCCATCAGGCGAAGAAGGTGGCAAATTTTTCTCAATAACAAGTTTTGATGGACAGGCGATGTATGATGAAATCATCAAGGAAACAAATGATTTTGATGATGCATATTGTATTGGGATGGGAGGATACGGTACTGTGTATAAAGCTGAGTTACAACCCAACAATATAGTAGCTGTCAAGAAACTTCATTCATCATCTGAGAATGACAATCATACAGGCTTCCTAAATGAGGTACGAGCATTAACAAACATAAGGCACAGAAACATAGTTAAACTCTATGGATACTGCTCCCATGCTCGTCACTCATTTTTGATTTACGAATATCTTGAAAAGGGAAGTCTAAAATCACTCTTAAGTAGCGATGTCACAGCAAAGGAAATGGATTGGCTAATAAGGGTAAGAATTGTTAGGGCTGTAGCGAATGGTTTGGCTTATATGCACCATGACTGCACACCTCCTTTAATTCATATAGACATTTCTGGAGCTAATATCCTTCTTGATTCTGATTATGAGGCACATATCTCGGATTTTGGAACAGCGAAGCTTCTAAAGTTGGATTCATCCAATTGGACTGCGGTTGTAGGCACCTATGGTTATATTGCGCCAGGTAACTACCATGTATTTTAAAGTTATATATAGTATATGTACTTATTCTCAAGTTTCAGATTTATCTATGTTACATTTTATCATGATCTGTTATAACACTTTTTTTTTGTATTATCTTTTTTCCTTCCATGTAGAGCTTGCTTATACGATGGTGGCGACAGAGAAATGCGATGTGTATAGTTTTGGGGTTGTTGCATTAGAAGTGATTATGGGAAAGCATCCCGGAGAACTTTTATCATGTCTACAAACATTGTCTACTGATGATCTATTGCTAGCCAATGTAGCAGATAGACGGATTCCACCACCATCATCTCTAGTTGAAAAACTAGCTCATACAATTTTGGATATATCACGGGCATGTTTGAACTACAACCCGCAGGAAAGGCCAACAATGCGCCAAGTCAAAGATTCATAAGTCATAAAGTTTAAGAAACATTTTGTGTTTTTTTTCTTGTTCTGAGTTAAATAAGAATTACATGTATTATGGATCTTTTTGGTAATTTCATTAAATTATTCCAGTTTTAAAATTAAAAAATTACCGATGGAAATTTGTATATCAGTTAGAATTCATTCTTACTCATATCAAGAAATTGAGTAACAGTGAGTGCACATAAAAGATATTCAAAGAGGTCAAATCATCCGACGATGGAAGTCTATTAATTTGTCTAAAAAGAAGATCGTGGATAGTTTGTTTCAGATAGGGAAAAAGGTGAATAAGGTAGCAAGAAGGCTTGTATGAATATCAACAGCAGAGGGAAATGACAGGGAAACTGGAATGCTGACTATAACTTCACACTTTTCAAGACCCCTACAACTGGAGGATTTACTTGAAGTTGACGATCCAAAAAATGCACGAGTCTTGGTGTCTCTAACTATTCATAGGGTATCTAATTTCTCCTTCTTGTGCTAAGTGAAAACAATAGAGGTGGGAACATGGGCAGGACAATTGGGTTTAGTAACGGGTCAAAACGGTTAACTTTTTGGTACGGGTTCAATTGGTTTGCCAGAAACACCTTTGGTCCAAAATTTCATTAAATCTTATTATAAATAATCAGTGTGACACGTATGATATTAAAATACATATTCTTTTCAACCAATGTTATTGAATATATCCCACATTGACACATTCATACCTAAATGGTTCAGAATTTCCACAAAGATATATAAATAGGATAAAAATAAGCAGTTAACATATAAGCATAATGTTTCGATCCCACATCGGCCAAGTATGGGATTGGTTGATAGTTTATAAAGTCTAGGTGTCCCCTCTTCCTTTGAGCTAGCTTTTTGGAGTGAGTTGGACACTTAGCTTATGAACCGATACGAGCCTAGTATGGGATGGGTTCGTATCACATAACTAGCTTACGTGTGACCCACTACTTTTCTACTCTAGAAAATGAAATCATGCATGCATGGGACCATACTATACTAAAAACATGGTATAAACTTGCTGATTAATTTCTCCAATACTAGTAATGGTCATATGACCACTTCTTCAGGAATAAACGAAGTGATCTAGAAAAGCTTGTTACACATTCGCCATGATCGAGCATTCAAACGCACACACAACCAAATAAATATCTGAATACTTTTCAAACAAAAATTGAAGAAGATTGATCTGATACATATACTAAATCGCAGGGGCACATGATTGTGCTTAAACAAACACTATCTAAACCGTTGAATTCGTTTTTTCTTTCTTTAAGAGGGCAATGTTATATAACCCGGGTTGAACCGGGAACATGGCCGGTTATGACTGCTGTTTGCTTGTTTATGAAACGGTTGTTCTTTTGTTCCGGGTCGACCCATTTTGGTAAATCCAGCTGGGTCATACCTTTCGTTTTTTTTAAGTTTTGGACCTATAGTTTTGTTATAAAGTATGGGTTTGGTAGTGAATTTCTAATGTTTAAGAGCTGTTTGGAGCTTTTTAGGGGCGTTTTTGTAGCTGTAGGAATTGAATTTCCATGTTTAGAAACTGTCCTTTTTTGCATAAAACTGGTTCCACACGACGGTTCAACAGGCGACTCGGCTGGGTCGATAAAAAAACCGGTCCACGGAAATTCAAGGAAATTTACACGAAGATTTATACTTTTATAGACAACCCGAACCTCTTGTATTTGCTGCTACAGTTTGTATTTACAACTATACCAAGGAATACATTACCAATACAATGCAACACTTTTTCTGTACATCTCATTCAGCAATTTCCCTGCTAACCCCGGCGGGTTGGGATGACCATGGTCAAAGTAAAGAAAAAAATAACTCAACAAAGTCAACGTGACCGTGACAATAACTTCAAAAAGTCTCCATAATCGCTCATACTACCACTCGAAAATCTCTTCATCTTTTCCTAAATCTGCAAACGTCTCCTAGGCCTCAATGGTCCTGAACTTGAGGTTATCCTATACGAATGTACATGTAGCCCAAGACCCGAAAACCCGCTCTCCACATCAAGTGGAGATTCATAGCTTGGATAGGTGGAATGCGATAGACCCAGGTCTGGGACAGGGCCGTGGCCTGAGTTTGTACTGGCCCGTGGATCAAAGTCCATGGAAGTTAAATCCTCTTGGCTACATGTCCTTAAGCCCAAGTCTCGTGTTTCTTCACACTCGTTGCAGACCAACTTCAAGGCTTGAACCACCTCACCCATGAAGGGTCGGTGTGATACTTCGGGCTGCACACACATTTGGTGCTACTGCTGCTACTTTAGCAATACCGTCAAATGGAACTTCAGGGGAGAGTGATGGATCAAAAGTAAGTGTAGACCTTCTGGTGCTAGGAGCAGGGGACGGGCCCACGCATTGACATACCTGAAATCAAATGAAAAGAAGTTTAAGAAAGTTTAAGAAAGTTTGACTTTTGTGTTGAGAAAAAGCTCATTTGACTTTTGTTGGGTTTAATCTTGACCAAGTACTTTAGTATTTTCAGTATTTTAGTAAGTTAGTATTTAATTAAATAAAGGTTAATAGATCATGGATGAATAAGTCATTGGTAGACCGAATATCATGTAAGTGCATTTGCACGTTGGGTAGATTAATCATGTTTACCTTTTCTTTAGGTAGTAGGAGTAGTGGCTATTTTCTCTCTTATCAGTTAGCATTGTAAGGCTATATATAGCCCCATTAGTTTATTCAATAGTGTGTGGAGTTTACATTTTCACCAAGCTTTAAACCTTCTTTATACATCCTGCAACATATTAAGTGTGTATAACCTGGGCTTGAACCAACATTTGGTATCAGAGCTCAGGGGCTCATGCCTGGTGTCTAGTAAGAAATCACAGAAAGAAGAACGAGAAAGAAAGAAAGAAATCACAGCAAGAAAGAAGCTGATCTAGGTCAATACAGAAAGAAGAAAGAAGCTGATCTAGGTCAATAAAGTAAGAAGAAAGAAAGAAAGTCAGGTGCCGTGAGAAAGAGAAAGAAAGTCAGGTGCCGTGAGAAAGAAAAGGAAGAAAGGCAGGTGTAACCAAAAAAAATAATAATAAAAAAAAATACAAATAAGAAAGAGAAGTGAAGAATGGCCTTGGTACCTAAAGAAGGAGGTTCGATGTCCTATCAAGTACCGATCTTGACCTCGGTGAATTATCCGATATGGTCTGTGAAGGTCAAGTCCATTATGGATGCTTATGGGCTATGGGAGACGGTTGAACCACGAGGGTTAGGTGAAGAACCGGATCTAAAGAAATCCAAACAAGCTCTTGCGTTTTTGTTTCAAGCAATACCAGAAGACATGGTGTTGCAAATGGCGAGTTACACCGACCCAAAGAAAGTGTGGGAAGGTTTGAAAACACGGTTTTTGGGTGTTGATCGGGTGAGGACGGCTCGACTTGCAACTTTAAGGAAGGAGCTTGAAACTATGTGCATGAAGGAGGGTGAAGCGGTAGATGATTTCGTGGCGAAACTAAATGGTATAGCATCGAAGGTAAGATCTCTTGGTTATGAACTTGAAGAGGTTGACTTAGTAAAAAGATTGCTCAACTCGATGCCGAAACCATTTTTTCAAATTGTTGCCTCAATTGAACAATGTTTCGATTTGGACTCGATGTTCTTTGACGAAGCAGTTGGAAGACTCAAGGCGTTTGAAGAAAGACTAAAAGGACTTGGTGAAAAGGAGGAAGAGCAAGGCCAAGTCTTGATGGCTGAACACAAGTATGGTGAAAGTAGCGGACAAGGAAGGGGTCGTGGAAGAAGCTATGGTAGAGGTGAAAGAGGTCGAGGAAGAGGTACGAGTCGAGGTGGTGATAAAAGCAGGTTCAGGTGTTTTGATTGTGGAGAATTTGGACACTTTGGCTATGAGTGCATAAAGTGGAAGGACAAAGACGAAGCGAACTTGATCCAAGATAAAGAACCGGCATTGCTTTGATAAAGAAACGAGTCAAGATTAAGGGGGTGAATGTTGGGTTTAATCTTGACCAAGTACTTTAGTATTTTCAGTATTTTAGTAAGTTAGTATTTAATTAAATAAAGGGTAATAGATCATGGATGAATAAGTCATTGGTAGACCGAATATCATGTAAGTGCATTTGCACGTTGGGTAGATTGATCATGTTTACCTTTTCTTTAGGTAGTAGGAGTAGTGGCTATTTTCTCTCTTATCAGTTAGCATTGTAAGGCTATATATAGCCCCATTAGTTTATTCAATAGTGTGTGGAGTTTACATTTTCACCAAGCTTTAAACCTTCTTTATACATCCTGCAACATATTAAGTGTGTATAACCTGGGCTTGAACCAACAACTTTAAACTTGACTTGTAATGTACATACTCATTTTACAGAGAAAAACAGAAGCACCAGAAAGTGCCCATGACACGTGTCGAAATATGTTGGTTCTGTTCATCTAAAGCGGAACGAGCCAAACCAAAATCAGAAACTTTAGGTGTAAAGTCATGTTCCAGCAGAATGTTGCTAGACTTGAATATAAATCATCTTCACTAAAAAATATTAAAGTCAAAATGTTTGACTTTTGAAAAGTCATACATTTCAATCCCTAACCAACCGAATTGTCACATTTAAGTAACTTGGACAGCAACTTTAGTCCCCTCTTCAAGGGTTCCACTATAAATTTGAGTCCAGTTATGATTAATTATTAAAGTTACCGTGTGGTGGGTTAATTGAAAGATTGTTTTGGCGGTGATTGTGATGGTTACGAGTAGGCAGATGAGATCGAAGATTTTATATGATGATGAAACTAACCCTCTGTTTTTATATCCTATCATTTACTTACTATGTGTCATCCTTTAACTAACTCTGTTTGTTACTTTTTGTCCCTACTTTACTTTGCTCTATGGTGAAGTTACCTATAAAAATGCTAGGTTGTAGTTTTCTTTTTCTGGTAATACAAAGTGGGGCAATTCCATAAGTACCCAACTCAACACATGCTTTAAAAGCATTGTAATTATGCATTAAAAACTTGTGTTTAAGGTAAATATGGAATTTTGATGTTTAAGTTCGGTAAATATGAAATTCACAAAATTGTACTCTTTATGTTCTAAATACAACAATATTAGACCGGAATGGTAATGAAGCTGGCTAGGAATGATAATGAAGTTGACTCGGGCCCACTTTCTATTGTTGATCCACCAACCCATGATGATTTTGTGATGGATAGCAAAGTAGCAATAGAGCGCAAATAGCAATAGACACACCGAGGGGCGTGATGTCGCTTCCGTTGTTTCCGTGACCATGGCTACAACTGCTGAACTGGTCAAACCGATAACCGGTGATGCTACAGCAAGCTGGTTTTGTAGGGATTTATAACCCAGATCGAACCGTTGGGTTTCAGCCGACCCGGGTCGAACCGGTTCACTGAAACCATCCAGTTCGAACTTTCTTCTTTCGTGATAGAGTGTGAGTGGGGAGGGTTATGAGTATTGGTCAAACTAAGTTTAATACTAGTAGTAAGTTAAGTATACTGTGGTTAGTTTAGATTTTGACTAAGATTGTGAGTAACTAAGGGTGCATTTGGTTTGCTTATGGATTTTGCATAGGTGCATGATTTGGTTTAGAATGAAAGAAAAGTAGAGAGATGAAATATTTGATAAATTGAAAATAAATTATTTAATAATTATGTATAAAGATTATAAGTCAATAATTTTTTTTTTTTTTGAAGTTAAAAAAAATAAAAAAAAAATATTTTTTGTTATGTTTGAAAAAGAAGAGAGATAAACTAAAAATAAGATGGTCTCACTTTATTCTTCAAATCCCAACTATTTGTATTGGTTTTGTTAAAAGCAAATATTTGAGTCTGATGTATGAAGATTCAAAAGTTAACCAAACACTTACTTTTTACTGAGTCCCTAAAGCAAATCCAACACCTCCAAACAACCGCACCCGAACTTAAGTGATTTGAAGAAATGTCTAGATTAGTCATTTACTTGAGAGACATGGGTTTTTATGAACCTACCCAATAAGATGGAAACAAGGGTTTGGGCTCATTTGTTAAGTGAAAAAGAAACACCCTGCTCAGTTTTATCTACACCGAGAGGCTTTATGTCCCTACCATTAGTTATGTCTTCATACGGTCCACTATCACCATTATGTGATTATGGCATAGGTGGCAATGGAGGAAAACCTATTAACAGCCAAATGAATATTACTATATGTATAAAAAAAAAAAAAAAAAAAAAAAAAAAAAAAACCTTTAATTTGACTGTCGAGGTCAAACGAATTGATCCTCCAAGTTGTTAAGTGGAATTATTTTTATTGGATTGGTATTAGTATTTTTATTAGAGTTACTACTTCTATTTGTATTGGCTTAACCTCAAACTCAAGTGTTTGGTTAATGATTAGTATCAATATTCGGTCTCATCTACATACTATTATTGTAACAATTCGCAATTTCAGGTTAATTACCATTCCCGGAAAATTTCACTATTCACTTTTACTATTCATTTTTCCTGAAACTTTCCCGAAAGTTGATTTTTATTTGATATTCTCGAGTGATAAATCATTTCCATGGCAAATTAAATGTTTGACATTCGTCAGATCATTTTCGTGAAAGTTATTAAGGAATTACACGTTTTAGGGTAAAACGTCATTCAGAAATTCTACGTACAACGAAACTCGACCGCGTTAAGTGACCCCGCATCAGAAAAATGTTTGACACACTCATGATTTATTTGAGAATTAATCGTGACTGAGAAAAACATGACCAAAAACTTCCCAGCAGGTCACCCATGTCGGTACTAATCTCACATGAGCACGCTTAACCGAATGGGCGATTAACCGTTAGACCACAAAACGAGTTTCTAAGACATTTTGAGTTTTCAAAATTATTAGAAAAAGTCAACATAATTTTCCCTCCTCCTTTGACCAAAAATCATTCCTTGATTTTATAAGTCATTCCTTGATTTTTAGGCTTACGGTTTGATGTCTAAAAGACATTTAACACCAACCGACACTAGACTGAGCCCAGTCTAGACATTATAAGTCATTTTAAATCATTTTTATCACATTAGAAAAGTAACATTTTACTTTTCTCAATCTTACGCAATATTCGTACGTTTTACGTATTACGCGTTTTAGACCCGTGTTTCCAGTTTTTAGCAGGGTTTACCACCCAAATGGAACCTACCACTCATTTTATATTTTATTATGGGACATATGGACATGTTTATCAATACTTTCAAGTTCCATAATTTTACGACACCCGGTTTTACGTTTTGAGGCTTAATCATTTACGATTGGCATTTCCCGGAGTCAAAACTAACCAAGTATCTTGGATAATACCAAGAAAAGTCCACACCCTTTCTCCCCAAGTCTCCAAACCGCCATAGGGGGGGGGGGGTTTTCACACTATGTGGCTCAATCTCATGCTAGGAGGCCTTAGATGAGAACATGTGTAGAACTTGGTGATCAAGTGTTGACAAGTCAAAGGAAGTAACCTCCTCAAGACCCTATATAAGCCCCTCCCCTCCCTCTTTATGCCGTGCATCCCCAAACCCCATAACCTTTCCATCCTTTGCTCATTTCCTTCTAGTTTCATGCAAGATTCAAGTGATTCTTCAAGGTTGAAACCCTAGATAGGTTATCATTCATCAAACACTTCCATAACCTCATATACTTGGTGATTTCTCTTGAGTTTGAATCCACTCAAGTCACCTCAACCTTCATCATCCATCTTTCAAGATTACAAGAGTAGAAAGATTGCATGAAGTGAAAAAGGGTTGAAGCAAGTCTATCAAAGTCCTATCCTTACATGTTAACTTCCTTTCATCTTTGAAAGCCAAAAGTTGTGAGCCAAACCCTAACTTGATTCTTGTTAAATAATCATGTTCATGTTATTTACATATTATTCATGCTATATTATGTCTTGTAGTTATGTCCATGATGTATAAAAATGACCAAAACAAGTTATTGTTATTGATTGTTACAACAAGTTACTAAAACAAGTAAACTAGTGACTTTCTTGGTAAGACCTGATCAAAATGGTAAAAATATGATGTTGGATCATTACATATTACAGTAGAGGACTTAACAAGGAAACCATAGCAATTTGAACCACCTAAAACGAGTATACGAGTCAAAAGTTATGGCGATTTGAAATTACCAAAGATTTCCGGCAAAACTGCCAAATAGCTTCCTGATCAAATTTGGGTTTTGAAAGTCCCACTTCTGGTCCGATTCATCAAAAAGTTAAAACACGAAAGTTGTCCGAAACGACGTTTTCGTTCAGGAACAAAGAAGCTCGAGACCTAAAAATGCTTTCCGAGTGATAAAATTCTTCAAATTCTAAACAGCCCATTTTTAGGCGAAAGTCACTAGATTATGGTTATACTTTGAAAGGAACAAGAGGTCTTATGACCTATAATCAAGACCACAACCATGGCTAGAGCCAAGGTTGTGTCTCATGACCTTGGAACAAGGACCAAAGGTCATGGCTAGGCCATGACGAAGTGACCATAACAACTTACCTAGGCGTAAACATGAAACAATGAATTAGGCGATAACATGAACAAGCAATTTGGATCTACTTCACCTAAAAGGAAACCATGAGATATTACCAAGAGAAAATGGTCATTCAAGACTTATGAAACTACCCCTAATAACAATCTTCATGTACTAATAAACTTTCCTAAGTTTATTCAAATATCGGACATGTAACTTTTCGGATCAAAACTTATATCTATATATTTCATCAACTACTACAATAGTAGGGAGCCTCATGTGAGGAGTTCATTATGTAAGCCGTCGAGTTGAGTTGTGGATTTACGAATTAAAGTGTCCTGGCTCCTCGAACGCTTACTAACATGACTTCTGAATTATGTCGGCCCGAACGGTAGTGAACGATATACCAAAACATACATGTTTCATGAATCTTTCTTTCAAAGACTTATACTATACATCATACCACATCATGGACTAAGTGCAAGATATATGTATTGGCGTGTTTATGTCTCCTTAGACATTACTCCGATCCTAAGTCGCAACATTCGATTATAGGTTGCTCGTAGAAACCTTCACGATTCAACCGTTACATTCATTACTTGCTATCTTAACTTAAGGTGAGTTCATAGCCCCACTTTACATTACTTCAATGTTTTACAAACTCTTGGGGGAAATACATGCTATTATTTTTCTACTCGAACACAATGCTTTCTACTGTATGTTATTCGACTATGTTTTATTATCACTAAGTAACATCCTTGCCAAACCAAGATCCCTTAGTATGAACCATTTAATCACTTGCGAGGGTTACTTGTAAGTGAGCGCGAATATTGTGAATAGGCCTATTGGGATTGACGAATCCCATTTGTTTTGATTAGTTCAAACAAATGCATTAATATTTGAGACATTAGGTATGACGGCAAAGTACCTACCGGGATAAATCTGCCAATCGATATTGGTACACGTTAACGTTTTGGTTTCATAAGCTTAGTGTATAATACATTTTATGGGCGTATAATAACGTAGCCTACCTGTTTTGTTTTCCAAACATTGGTGTGAGTCTACAGCTCACACTACGATTATTGTGTTCAAACGATTTACCTACCAACACTACGATTATGGTGTTCAAACGATTTACCTACAAACACTACGATTATGGTGTTCAAACGATTTACCTACAAACACTACGATTATGGTGTTCCAACGATTTAACTACCAACATATTGTGTTCAAACGATTTAACAAACTCTATGAATATCACTCAACCTTTGTGTTGACCTCTCAAGCATGTATTTCAGGTTCATGACGATCAAGGATGGCACGGAAGGACACGGATACTCAAGAGGGCTATAAATTTTATTATCATTCAAAAACACATTTATTATACATTGTAAACATGGAACCATTTGGGACCTCATTTTGTAAATCTCTGATATTTATACCATTTGAATGATAAATCTTTTAAAACGACTCAATTGGAGTTCGTTTTCTATTATTGTGACTATTGTGCTGTCAAGTAACACCCAGTTCGAATTCCGCTGCAACCATGAATTGGGGGTGTTACAGATTGGTATCAGAGCCATGGTTATAGAGAAACGGGTCTAATTGAGACCTAAACTATAACTACAACTACAAGCAAAACCATTTTTATAGCCTTCCGCTCTCTGTGTCTTCCATCCTCCAGACGATTATGGACTTAGTAAGCATGTTATGCTACACAAACATATATGTATATTGATATATACACACTAAGCATTTTATGCTACATGAACACATATAAGTATATTGATATATACACACTAAGCATTTTATGCTACATGAACACATATAAGTATATTGATATATACACACTAGGCATTTTATGCTACATGAACACATATTAGTATATTGATATATACACACTAGGCATTTTATGCTACATGAACATATTAGTTTATTGATATATAAACTCGGTTTATTTTCAATCATTTATCTAAACAATGGACTAAACATATCTGTGTATGCCTATTCTAAGGCATTTCGACATAGCCACACTCTCCCAATCATGTTCCTACTCCAACATTCATTTTCCAAGACATTGTGAGATACAATGGTCTCATTCATTTTCCAAGACATTGTGAGATACAATGGTCTCATTCATTTTTCAAGACATTGTGAGATACAATGGTCTCATTCATTTTCCAAGACATTGTGAGATACAATGGTCTCATTCATTTTCCAAGACATTGTATGATACAATGGTCTTAATCATTTCTCAAATGTTTTGAGTCACCTAATGGTTTAACCTACTTCCCAGACATTGTGAATTGCACAATGGTCTAACCTACTTCCGAGACATTGTGAATTGTGCAATGGTCTCTGGAATTATTTCACGACTTCATCAATATCATTTCTTATGATATCAAAAACCCATCACAATCTAACGATTTCCAAACAAGAAATATGAGATTTCTAAAGGACAAACTAATCCATCATTGACAAAAGCTGAAGTTCAGCCCTACATTCATCAAAGTTTTCTTCTGAAACCTTCATTATTAAAAGTTCGTGACCCTGGCCAAGTATGTTCTATTTTAGAACTACTTAAAACTTCCTTTCCATACGTATCTACCCTTACTACCTTTTATGCAATGGAATATGAAAACATACGGGATTTGCAACTTAAGGGTTGACATCGCCTTTGTTTAGTGAACAGTTTCCCAAAACCAATAGACATATCACAAGTATACCTAATTTAGGTATTTGAAAATTTTATCGAACCTTGGCTAAATATAGACTAGTCACCTATATTTAACCTAGGGACAGTGGAATATAGTCTGACTAACTATATTCGACTTAAAATTTTCAAATACTGAGAGTAGTTGTACTAGGGTTATGTTTAGGTTGATTTCCTACATGAACACGATAAACCACCAAAATACATTAAAACAATCTAGAGACACGATAATGTCTTACCACTCAGCGAAATCTTAACACCTTATTTGTGTTACCTAATTTCATTCTTGAAATTTTTCATTTATGAGATAATCCGAACTACTATTTTGGGATAGTTATCAATTATTCTCTTCATCCTGTAGAAGTACTATCCTGTTTAGGTCCTAAGGATACCATTCCATCATAAACTTTTAAAAATCTCTTAAGATTTTTAAAGCAAACTCAACATCTATACCTAAGAGTATTAATGTTAAGCATACACTACACACTTTTGTTCATCAACATATCATAACATTATCTTCACAACCGTTGGAACCATAAGCTCATTAACAGATTTTGATGCACTTTTAAAGCTCAAATCATCCTTAGTTACACCACAAGTACCCTCATCAGCTTTACAAGTTTGAATATTCATCTTGTACTTTTGGAACACCAATATCATCTCATAATACACTACCTTGTAACTCACCGGCTAAGTATGAATGTTGTGTTGGGAATTCTTAAGTAGGATGATTTGTAATTATTTGAATGGATTGGGATGCCTTTTCATTTAAAGAAATTGTAAATCATCGAACCATACGTTTATATTCCTTTAGTTACATTGTTTGGGATGCCTCTCTATGTAAATAAAGAATTATAAACAAGTGGGCTTATTTATATCCGAAATAACATAAGTATGAAGTCAACCTACATTACATTGCTCGGGTATGGCATGATACCTACATTACATTGCTCGGGTATGGCATGATACCTACATTACATTGCTCTGGTATGGCATGATACCTACATTATATTCGCCATAAGAAATCCTATCTTTTCACCGACATCGCTTCAAACCATGACATAAACACTAGGTACAACAACCGATTACCTACTAGACTATGATTGCGACTACTATCCCAATTTTCATTGATATTCCACTACTATATCAATTTCCATTTATTGGATTCCTATGTAAATTGCTATTGTTGTTCAACTGTTATATCAATTGCTATTGATACTTGACAACTATATCAATTTCCATTTTGATATTTAACTATATCAATTTCTGTACAACTACTATATCAATTTCTATTAATAATCGACTGCTATATCAATTTTCTTTGATATTCGACTATTATATGGATCTCTACTGATATTCAACCATGTTATCAATCTCTATTGACGCACCATATTCTGAGACAAATCAAACCACATCACTAGTAATTCCAGACCTTGGTCCTCATAAGTAACCACACATCTTTATCGACACCACTCCAACATATGACACACACAGAACTTCGGGACGAAGTTCCCCGTAAGGGGTAGAGACTGTAACAATTCGCAATTTCAGGTTAATTACCATTCCCGGAAAATTTCACTATTCACTTTTACTATTCATTTTTCCTGAAACTTTCCCGAAAGTTGATTTTTATTTGATATTCTCGAGTGATAAATCATTTCCATGGCAAATTAAATGTTTGACATTCGTCAGATCATTTTCGTGAAAGTTATTAAGGAATTACACGTTTTAGGGTAAAACGTCATTCAGAAATTCTACGTACAACGAAACTCGACCGCGTTAAGTGACCCCGCATCAGAAAAATGTTTGACACACTCATGATTTATTTGAGAATTAATCGTGACTGAGAAAAACATGACCAAAAACTTCCCAGCAGGTCACCCATGTCGGTACTAATCTCACATGAGCACGCTTAACCGAATGGGCGATTAACCGTTAGACCACAAAACGAGTTTCTAAGACATTTTGAGTTTTCAAAATTATTAGAAAAAGTCAACATAATTTTCCCTCCTCCTTTGACCAAAAATCATTCCTTGATTTTATAAGTCATTCCTTGATTTTTAGGCTTACGGTTTGATGTCTAAAAGACATTTAACACCAACCGACACTAGACTGAGCCCAGTCTAGACATTATAAGTCATTTTAAATCATTTTTATCACATTAGAAAAGTAACATTTTACTTTTCTCAATCTTACGCAATATTCGTACGTTTTACGTATTACGCGTTTTAGACCCGTGTTTCCAGTTTTTAGCAGGGTTTACCACCCAAATGGAACCTACCACTCATTTTATATTTTATTATGGGACATATGGACATGTTTATCAATACTTTCAAGTTCCATAATTTTACGACACCCGGTTTTACGTTTTGAGGCTTAATCATTTACGATTGGCATTTCCCGGAGTCAAAACTAACCAAGTATCTTGGATAATACCAAGAAAAGTCCACACCCTTTCTCCCCAAGTCTCCAAACCGCCATAGGGTGGGGGGGGTTTTCACACTATGTGGCTCAATCTCATGCTAGGAGGCCTTAGATGAGAACATGTGTAGAACTTGGTGATCAAGTGTTGACAAGTCAAAGGAAGTAACCTCCTCAAGACCCTATATAAGCCCCTCCCCTCCCTCTTTATGCCGTGCATCCCCAAACCCCATAACCTTTCCATCCTTTGCTCATTTCCTTCTAGTTTCATGCAAGATTCAAGTGATTCTTCAAGGTTGAAACCCTAGATAGGTTATCATTCATCAAACACTTCCATAACCTCATATACTTGGTGATTTCTCTTGAGTTTGAATCCACTCAAGTCACCTCAACCTTCATCATCCATCTTTCAAGATTACAAGAGTAGAAAGATTGCATGAAGTGAAAAAGGGTTGAAGCAAGTCTATCAAAGTCCTATCCTTACATGTTAACTTCCTTTCATCTTTGAAAGCCAAAAGTTGTGAGCCAAACCCTAACTTGATTCTTGTTAAATAATCATGTTCATGTTATTTACATATTATTCATGCTATATTATGTCTTGTAGTTATGTCCATGATGTATAAAAATGACCAAAACAAGTTATTGTTATTGATTGTTACAACAAGTTACTAAAACAAGTAAACTAGTGACTTTCTTGGTAAGACCTGATCAAAATGGTAAAAATATGATGTTGGATCATTACATATTACAGTAGAGGACTTAACAAGGAAACCATAGCAATTTGAACCACCTAAAACGAGTATACGAGTCAAAAGTTATGGCGATTTGAAATTACCAAAGATTTCCGGCAAAACTGCCAAATAGCTTCCTGATCAAATTTGGGTTTTGAAAGTCCCACTTCTGGTCCGATTCATCAAAAAGTTAAAACACGAAAGTTGTCCGAAACGACGTTTTCGTTCAGGAACAAAGAAGCTCGAGACCTAAAAATGCTTTCCGAGTGATAAAATTCTTCAAATTCTAAACAGCCCATTTTTAGGCGAAAGTCACTAGATTATGGTTATACTTTGAAAGGAACAAGAGGTCTTATGACCTATAATCAAGACCACAACCATGGCTAGAGCCAAGGTTGTGTCTCATGACCTTGGAACAAGGACCAAAGGTCATGGCTAGGCCATGACGAAGTGACCATAACAACTTACCTAGGCGTAAACATGAAACAATGAATTAGGCGATAACATGAACAAGCAATTTGGATCTACTTCACCTAAAAGGAAACCATGAGATATTACCAAGAGAAAATGGTCATTCAAGACTTATGAAACTACCCCTAATAACAATCTTCATGTACTAATAAACTTTCCTAAGTTTATTCAAATATCGGACATGTAACTTTTCGGATCAAAACTTATATCTATATATTTCATCAACTACTACAATAGTAGGGAGCCTCATGTGAGGAGTTCATTATGTAAGCCGTCGAGTTGAGTTGTGGATTTACGAATTAAAGTGTCCTGGCTCCTCGAACGCTTACTAACATGACTTCTGAATTATGTCGGCCCGAACGGTAGTGAACGATATACCAAAACATACATGTTTCATGAATCTTTCTTTCAAAGACTTATACTATACATCATACCACATCATGGACTAAGTGCAAGATATATGTATTGGCGTGTTTATGTCTCCTTAGACATTACTCCGATCCTAAGTCGCAACATTCGATTATAGGTTGCTCGTAGAAACCTTCACGATTCAACCGTTACATTCATTACTTGCTATCTTAACTTAAGGTGAGTTCATAGCCCCACTTTACATTACTTCAATGTTTTACAAACTCTTGGGGGAAATACATGCTATTATTTTTCTACTCGAACACAATGCTTTCTACTGTATGTTATTCGACTATGTTTTATTATCACTAAGTAACATCCTTGCCAAACCAAGATCCCTTAGTATGAACCATTTAATCACTTGCGAGGGTTACTTGTAAGTGAGCGCGAATATTGTGAATAGGCCTATTGGGATTGACGAATCCCATTTGTTTTGATTAGTTCAAACAAATGCATTAATATTTGAGACATTAGGTATGACGGCAAAGTACCTACCGGGATAAATCTGCCAATCGATATTGGTACACGTTAACGTTTTGGTTTCATAAGCTTAGTGTATAATACATTTTATGGGCGTATAATAACGTAGCCTACCTGTTTTGTTTTCCAAACATTGGTGTGAGTCTACAGCTCACACTACGATTATTGTGTTCAAACGATTTACCTACCAACACTACGATTATGGTGTTCAAACGATTTACCTACAAACACTACGATTATGGTGTTCAAACGATTTACCTACAAACACTACGATTATGGTGTTCCAACGATTTAACTACCAACATATTGTGTTCAAACGATTTAACAAACTCTATGAATATCACTCAACCTTTGTGTTGACCTCTCAAGCATGTATTTCAGGTTCATGACGATCAAGGATGGCACGGAAGGACACGGATACTCAAGAGGGCTATAAATTTTATTATCATTCAAAAACACATTTATTATACATTGTAAACATGGAACCATTTGGGACCTCATTTTGTAAATCTCTGATATTTATACCATTTGAATGATAAATCTTTTAAAACGACTCAATTGGAGTTCGTTTTCTATTATTGTGACTATTGTGCTGTCAAGTAACACCCAGTTCGAATTCCGCTGCAACCATGAATTGGGGGTGTTACAATTATCAATCAATATATCATGTTTTACATGGTATCCGAGCTTTAGATGAGTTCACCAACAAAATTTGCTATCTTCCGGTCATCAGCTACTCACCAGGGGCGGAACTACATGTTTGCTTGGGGAGGGGGGGGGTGCCCTCCATGCTTAGCCAAAAAATATCAATTTTTATTGTAAAATTTTATTTTTTAGTACCATTTTATTAAAGTTCACCCCACCACAAAATCAAATTCCCCCCCCCCCCCCCCAAACAATTTAAAAACTAAAAACCTTAAATCTGTATATTAATCTTAAAAAAAATATCAGTTTTTAGTGTAAAATTTTCTTATGACCTTTTTATTAAAGTGCATCACGAATTTTATAAAAAAAAAATGCCCCTTTACTCTAAGACTAGATGAGTACCCGTGCATAGCAACAAGATTTTATAGCGGCAGATTGTTTAGTGATAAAAAAAATTTATGGGTTATAAGCGAAAAATAATAAAAGTTTGAAGATTTGAGGATGAAACCCGGTTCAACCCGAGTGGTTCAACCGGTTGAACCGTTCGGGTTGAAAAACGCTGATTTAAACTGAGTCAACCTAACGGGTTGTGTCGAAAACAGGTCAAATTAAACCGGGTCAACCCGCTGGGTTAGAAGCGTCCCGGGTCAACCCGATTTTTGATGTGTATTAATAGTATCCTTTTGAAATATATATTTTCGTATGGCTTTTGTTGGTTAGCCGAACCGGTGGCGACACCGGTTCCTGGTTTAACCCGTTGGTCCTGTCCAGTTTCATTTTAAGGTGTTTTAAAAATAACATTAATTAGTGTGTTTAATTATTTTATAATTTAGATTATTTTGTAGCTTGTTTAAATTGTAAATTGTGAAAATTTTATTATACTTTTTAGCAAAAAGTGTTTTAATTGGTTATTTTTAATTTGATATATATGCTAAAACATATTTTGGGGACCAATGGTAATCCGGATCCTACTCATTACACATATTTTGGGGATCAATGGTGTAATATACCCTTAACAAAATTATGCTTACGTGTAAACTAAAACATTTTGAAGACACGTATTAAAACTTATTCCCAAACAACCCTTATATTTCATTTTATTCACACACACCGAGTGAGAAACACCATTCTCAATGGCAAACATCAATCTCTCATAATATGATTTGGTATTGCAATTAATGGGCCGCTGCGTGGAGAGCCGAATGGTGGTGTTGGAGTGAGACCGTTGGCGTCGGCGACGGGACCTCCGCCACCTCAACAAACTATGTCCGCGTTTTTGGGAGGTGGGATTGGGAGTGAGAATCAGATGAGAGGGCCGAGCTTCTGGACCGCCAATTAGGCTGCTTTTTTGGCAATGAAGAGTACCGGAGGCAAGCTTTTGGTATTTCAATCAAGCAAGCTTATTTATATTTTTAGCATGTGTTATTATTAAGAGGTCTGAGGTAGAAACATATATTGACCCCATTTATTATATCTCAGTCTTGCCTTCTATTGGTATTGCGGCTCTTTTTGCTAGAGAGGCTGAAGGAAGAACTAATATCTCTGCAGGAGAGAAGGTAATATCAACTAATGACCAGGTTGAAGAAACAAGCCAAAATGGTTGGCGTTGGGCAGCCGGACCAACACTTTTTTGTCCTATATTTTAAGTCTATATATATACTGTTAGTGGGTCAAATACGATTACAAAATTATCTTATTACAATAGTTATGTAATGTTTGCTATAATGATTAAGTAGGTCTTATGCATGAAAAGATAATTTGGGCTAAATTTGACCTTTTTGACCCGTTTCCTTTAAATCTTTTGATATTAGAATCATATCTGCATGGTACTAAGATCTTATAAATGGGATTCACGTAGTATGTATAATGGCCTCACCAAAGTGCATCTACATGTTTAACGTAGTAAAGTTGATGAAAGAAGTTAATCTGAAATCGCTTTTTCTTTTTTAAACCGCAGGAACCTCATAAATTACTTCAACCAGTAGACAAGACTATGAAGACATTGGCAATTGAATTTGCAGAGTACCAGGTGAACCTTTATCTAATTTGCATTTTGCTACCTCTTTGATGAGATTCAACCATTTTGATTTTATCTTACCAAATTGTTTATGTGATCACAAATATTTTATAGGTCTCTGTCGATGTGTTCATCACTACCCAAAGTTATGTTGATATTGCTTCAATCTCTGTTATCCCTCGAACCACTGGAGGACAGGTAGTCATTGCAATCTTATTTTTTGTCAAACAAATTAGATTGGTTTTCTTGCCATTCTTTACGAGTCGCTTTTAATAAAATTCCCTCCTATTTTCAGGTTTATTATTATCACCCTCTCTCTGCACTTTCGGATCCCGCAAAACTTTACAATGATCTGCTATGGAATGTCACAAGACCACAAGGTTTTGAAGCAGTAATGCATGTTAGATATAGCCAGGTGAGCCCTAAAAAGATTTATGCTTCAGTTTAACTTTCATACCATATCCATTGATGTGGCAAATTGGGTGGGTCTGTCGGGTTCGGCATCGGGTCAAATCAGTTAGGGTATTTTTTTTTTGGGTAAAAGGTCAACGACCCGGTAAATATATTACTCCAAAAAACATTTAAGTACAACGGATATGAGTGAATCCCATATCTCAGCCCGTTACATAGGCTAAAAGCTTACATAACAAGATACTTCCTATTTTCTAGACATGAAAACAAACCACAACCATGTAATATTGAAAGACTCGAACAAACATAAAACTACTTCCTATGACCTTGGAGATTAAAGCCATAAATGGCATTAAGAGCATTCAATTCCCCTGGAAGATCATAAATTTGCTTCGAGTAATCATCATAGTCATCAAGCTCCTCTTCACGCTCATGACCTCCACCAAAAAGATTTGCTGATTCGTCGAAAGTGTTAAGAACCTCCTCCTCATCACTATCAGAGACCACAACCTCACCCACCTTGGAAAATGGATTAGCCCTCTTAGTGACAGAGGCAGACGGAATAGGATGACCTTCATCATCCACAAGAGTAGCTTTCCCATCGATAAGTAGCTTTTCAAGCTTACTAATTTTCTCAACTATAGGAGTAGAATCATCTTCCTTAGTTCCCATTGAATCACTCACAAGCGGTTCTTGTGCTACAGTACCAATCTTAACCGACTTATCTTCAGTAACTTCCATTGTACGGCCATCATCCACATCCATGTTGGTGTCATCAGTAGGAATACCAAACGCATCCGTATCATCCATATTAAGAGCATCAAATTGGTTAGATGTAGAAATCTTAGTACCACTAGAGCTAGCCACATCAGAAGTTGTCTTCTTAGTACCACCTGCTTTCTTAGGTTCAGGAGGAGTCTTTTTGGGTTGATACTGAAACTGCTTACCCACAACAGGTTTAGTAAACCCCCTTGACCCGGAATTGTAGGACCACCCTGCTTACCTTTCTTCTTGTGATTGACAGTCTTGAAACTATCATTAACATGCTTAGTAGGCTGAATAGGAGGTGTAACAACTGTAGGACAATCAATTAGAGAATGACCAAATATCTTACACTTGTCACAACGAGGTGGTTGCCACTCGTATTCAACCCGTATCTTCTCAATAGTCGAACCCGAACCATCAAGTAATGGTATCTCAACAGTGAGGCTGTCCCGAAGCACCTCATCCGATCTTACATCAATCATGCATCTAGCAAAACTACTACAGCCCCACGATTCCTTGCACATTTGGCTTGTAAAAGCATCTAACCTTTTGGGCATGCCAATCAGTGTGGCAAGAAGACTGAGGCCATCATCAGAAAATATAGCAAAGGGAACATCATGAAATTTAACCCACACCGGGATGTTAGTCAAATCCTCCTTAAGTAGGTTTGTGTTCAAAGTCCATGGTTTAAGAATAATAGGAACATTTCTGATCAACCAAGGACCGTTTTCAAGTACATCATCAACACCTTTCTTCGAGTTGAATTTAAAGAAGAAGAACCCCTTAGCATTCATCATTACCTTTTGCACACCAAACTTAGCCCATGCGTTGCGGACATAGTAATCAACAACCGGAAAATCAAGGCGTTGGCCAAGAAAGTAACCGTAGAGAGTATTCTCAAACCGCGTGTTCACCTCTTCCACTACTTTCATTGGAACTGAAAGGTCGACATCCGCCTTCATCTTGCTACATTCCAACCTACGAAAATTTGAAACATGTTTCAGAGGTTCATTAGAAGTAGCACCCGCGTAAGAAACCAACTTCACTCCCGTACCACTAGTAGTATCAACCTGGTGAGCATTAGGACCAGAAGTTACACTCTTATTCATATTCACATTTATCCCAGACAAAGGAGAAGTACTTGTAACATTAGCTCCAATCTCACTTTGAATTTTCTTCATGGCATCATCAAAATTCTGATGTGCATTATCAATCAAGTGCTTCACAATATCAGCACTTGTAGTCCACTCCAAGTCGTCACCATGTGATTTATCTTTCGTAAGTGGAATCGGCTCCACTTTCTGAGTACTATTCAGAACAATCAGGTGTATCATCCACATTCAAACTAACACTACTAGGGTTCATCATTAAGGGTGTACTCAACTCACCAAAGCTAGTAGTGGCCATTTGAATATTACCAAGTGAAACCGGCTCCACCAGGTCTTGTTTGCTCCCAACCAAGTTGTTATCAATCATACCAGATTCAAGACTAGGGTTCTCAAAAGCCCTAGCATCATGTCGAGCTTGAGGAGTACCCAAAGTAACAATTGGTACAGTAGACACATTCTTTTTGCTCAGAAACCCTTTCTTCATCTCTCCCGTAAACCCTCACACACCAAACCAGCAGTATCAATCAACCAGGAACAAACCCTAACTATAGCAGTTAGGGTTTAAACACAATCGCACCACACCTTAACCACCTACCATAGTCGATACAACCACCAAATAAATACCCAATGATAAACCCTAACCACTTATAATCGATTTAAGAAAATCAAGTCGGATGCAGAATCGATTAGGGAACGATTAGAGTAAAACCCAGCGATTAGCAACCCTCGATATTAATTCTCAAAATCGAGTCCAAAGCATGCGTAATCCAGCAAACAAATTGATCAAGATTGTAACAACACGAATGATAATCACAATCAATCACAGGTTGTAGCAAGATAGACACGCCAAGAATCAGTTAAGAGAAAAAAAATAACGATTAGGAGGGAGGGGTAAAAATAACGATTAGGGTAAATGTAGGTATTGGTTGGATCTGCTTGACCCAAAACACTTTTTTATTTCTTATCATTGATATTTGAGTTTTTGGTATATAGTTGATGTGCCAAATATTAATTACAGTGAGGATGCATTTGTCAATTAAAATTGCAGTTTTTACACGGTAATTGCAATTTCTATAGTTTCTGATATTAGTTGTTTCAATTCCAGGAATGACATTGTTCTCGTATATGGTGGAAGACAAGTCTCCAAATAGTCCTTCATACGTTGAGTTCTTAGTACATGTCCATAGACAAATTCAAAACAAAATGGGTTGATGTTGTTTAACAAACACGACTTCAGTTAAGTTTATGGGTTTGTGGTTAGAATTTACATGGAGACACAGTTGGGTTCGAGCCTAAAGAAGCGAAGCTTGAATCTTAGAAAAAACGTGGGGATAGTCATCATTGGGTTTATAGTTGGGGTGTTTTTTATATAGTCTTGAAAGCAAATTTTGCCCTTTTCCCGGTTCCCTCATTAGCTGTAGCTATTAGGAAGCTATTAGGACATAGGACCCTACACATCATTAACTAAAAGTACCATATATGCATATTACAACCACATATCGTTTGCTAAAGATATCGACTCCTGAAGTAAAATACACTCAATGTTATTCTATCACTTAATATTAGTCTTTGCATAACGACGGATAGGGGTGAGCAAAACCGCCCGAGTCCCGACAACCGACCCGATCTCGCCATAAACCGATAGTCCCGAAATCGAATAATAGCTTCTCGAGTCGGGAGTCGGGATGGATTTTTAGCATTTTATGGATTCGGGATGGGTCAGGACGGGCCAAAAACCGACAAAATACAAGCAAAAACCGACTACTTTCGGGACGGGCCAAAAAATTGACTACTTTCAGGTCGGTATTAGGTTTACGACTTTCGGAATCGGGATTAGTCGGGACGGGTCGGGTCGGGATCCGGCCCGATGCTCGGCCCTAACGACGGATGCTAGCTATTGTTTACCTGGACTTTGGTAATAATAAAGAGTTAACTACATTTTTGGTCCTTGTAATTTACCGAGTGTAACGATTTTGGTCCAATAGTTTAAAAAGTAATGGATTTTGTCCAGAATCCGACGATCCGTAACAGTTTTGGTCCATTTTTTGTTGACTATTAGTTTGACTGGCTAAAAAAATATGAAATGACTAAAATACCCTCAAATGATGATGTATGACTAAAATGCCCTTTCATTTATTATTATTATTATTATTATTATTATTATTATTATTATTATTATTATTATTATTATTATTATTATTATTATTTTATTTTATTTTTTTATAAAAACATCACTTTATTGAACAACAAATAGGATTTTACAAGAAATTAGTGTGGAGCCGAGATACTAACTGAGCCCCCACACCTCTAGCTATAGCAAAACCAATCCTACTAAAAATATGCGGAGCAGCACGCGCTCCAATGTCTTGGGTCATAGAGAATCGTCTAATGCGCTTTAATAAGGACACTGCATCCTTTTCAAGTTCTCCAAAAGAAGAGAATGAAAAGGGGAGGAACCCATATCCGATATCAGCGCATTTAGCTGCGTACTTGACACGTTTACGTTGTGCGGCTTCAATAACCGCCCGACCGGGCATAAAATCAACCATACACGAACGCGTCAAAGGTGAAGATCCTGTAAGATCAACACAAACATCAAGGCCACCATCCCAAGAGTAAAGTAACATATCAGCTGGACGTAAGGTTTTGTCCTTCTCTCCACGAAGCCCAATATCCACCTCCTTACGAACTGAAACTCCAGACCGAGAACATATATCAACAAGAACATCACGCACAACATTGTGCCGATGTTTAATACCAACTATGCCTGCGCACGATACAGCATGATCTCCAAAAATATCTCTAGGAAAAACCTTAGAACAAGCTGAACATGGCATTTGGACAGTAAAAAGAGGAACACCCAACCGATAACACAGCACACATCGGTAAGTCCTGGCATTCATAGTTTGTCCCAATCCGGATATCGGTGCCACCCTAAGCCAATCTGACGTGTAATCCTCTTTTAATGAGTTCCATAAAGCCATCTGTCTAGAAGATAAATGGAAGGTGGATTCAACCGTTTGGGCAACACGTGCGAAATGTATATCTGCCAATTATTATTATTATTATTATTATTATTATTATTATTATTATTATTATTATTATTATTATTATTATTATTATTATTATTTTATTTTATTTTATTTTATTTATTTATTATAAAACGTCACTTTTCACTGAAAACACAGAAATTACATGAAATTGGAGGGGAGTCTAGACACAATCTGTGCTCCCATTCCTTTTTGAATACAGAAACTAACTCGATGAAAAATAAAAATACCACTCTTAATATTGTTAGAGTGACTGTTGGCAATAGACTTGATACGAGAAAGTGTATTCGGAGCTTCCACCTCAAGTTCCCCGAACGTAGAAAAAGTAAAAGGGATGAACTTGTATCCATTGTCTTCACACTTGGAAATATACTTCTTTCTTTTCTTTTCCACGACATTACTCAAGGCTACCCCTGGGGCCCATGATGTCACCCCAGTCCCAGCAAACCGAGAGACCCCAGTCACATCCAGACATGCATCCTTACCTTGGAGCCAGTTGAATAATAGCACATCTGCAGGGCATAATTCTCTCCCCTCCTCCGAAAGGAACCCCATTGGAGCCTCCTTACGCCTTATTATTATTATTATTATTATTATTATTATTATTATTATTATTGTTATTATTGTTATTGTTGTTATTGTTGTTGTTATTCTTGTTATTCTTGTTGTTCTTGATCTTGTTCTTGTTATTATCATTATCATTATCATTATCATTATTATTGTTTACATAATTCTAAAAAATCTTAACATCATTGTACACGAACAAAGATAGATCTGCGCCCATTTTTCTTTCACCCATTTTTTTCTTCATCTTCATCTTCCCCGACAACAATGTTTTATACTTATCTTGGTGAGGCTTTTATTTCTAAACCCAGATTCCTCATGTAACTCTAAAGAAATACTCATAGACACACTATCCTAACCAAACCAAACTCCTTCATCTCCAACCACCAACTACATCACCAACCGCCATCGGCATAAACAAAAGGGAAAATCCTTGAAATACCCCACAAGTACAAGGTACCAACCTTAAATGCCCCCAAAAAAAATTTTTTCTCCAAATGCCTCAGGAGAGATGGTCGCCTAAATTTGTTGGGCGGATTTGATATTATAGTGACATGTGTCCCCTAACATGTCCCTACATTGTACTAACATAGTACCATCCAACTAGTACTTTCTTGGGCGATTGGGACCCGCAATTCTTGGGCGACTTGCATACTTTTGTCTTTTTGTAAAAAATTATTAACTACATTTTTGGTCCTTGTTGTTTGCTTGGTATTTCATTTTTGTCTAACTTTTCAAAATCACATAATTACCATTTGATATTACTTTTTCTTAAGAAAAAAAAATTAAAAAATATGCATTTACTATAATCTTCAAAGATCAAGAACAAAGTCCAGGTTTCAGTTAGGGATAATGACCAAGTATCACTCATTCAGTAAGTAACTGGTTCAAATATTTCATAAATTTTTAGCACTCGATATGTTTGCTATCATTTATTGAACTTTGATAAACATACACATAAATATATAAACACTAGCAATCATTTTATTTCTCATTTCTTTAATCTCTCTCTCATAAAAACACACACACCTCTCTTTTATCTCTCTACACCGCCGGCGACCCCCCTCCATCGTCTTCTCCGGCAAGATTCCGGCCACCGGAATAATTTTCCGGCCAAAAATATTTTTCTTACACCAAAACGTAGATCGGGTTATTCCGAGTTCCCTCGTACCACCCACTCGCCACCACTGCCTCACCTTTTGTTTTCCGACGGTAAAATACATATATCTTATTTTGCTTACTTAATCTAGCTATTATTAGTATCCAACCCCAGCAAGACGTTAGTTGGATTCACACGAATCTAAACTTACCTTGTCAAGCAACCCACAAGATTAAAAAGGAACAAATCATACAAAAGGTTTTTGCGGGTATTGAGTTTATTCAAGTGTGTTTGTGTTTCAGATTGGAGCAGAATCAAGAAAAAGATAGTGGTTGTGTTTGTGTTTACTTCAAGTGGACGGCACAATGTGTTTGTGTTTGTGTATCTTTGGCAATTGGTAGAGAGATAAAGGAGCAGAATCAAGAAAAAGAGAGTGGTTGTGTTTGTGTATCTTTGCACATGATAGGGAACACCAACTTGGACTTTGAAATCTTTGGCAATTGGTAATAAAAATCTTTATGGAGGTAAAGAAGTTGGATGAATCATTTTTGTAGTGGTTGAATCTTTTGTATTTGTGTTTGTGTATTTTAAAGAAATAAAATGTGTCCCTTTTATTTATAAAAGAAAAAGAAAAATTGATACAAAAACTGAAATAAAGCAAACAAGAAGGATCAAAAATGTAGTTAATAACTTTTTTGTAAAAAGAAAAAAAAAATAAGTCGCCCAAGAAATAGTGGGACCAGTCGCTCAAGAAAATACTTACACAAAGTAATACTAAGTTAGTATTTGGTAGGGACACACATAGGGACACTTGGCATTATTCTGTGATCTCCGCTCAAGATATTTGGGCGACCCTCTCTCCTCGGGTATTTGAAGAAAAAAGAAATTTTGAGGGCATTTAAGGTTGGTACCTTGTACTTGTGGGGTATTTCAAGGATTTTCCCTAAACCAAACACCCTTTTATCACATACAAACCAAACACACTTTTACCACATGAAACCCCACGAATCCACGATTCAACCAAAAAAAATTGAACCTACAAATCAAATAAAAAACAAAAACTCACAATTTGACTTAATAAACACACAATCAAACAATATAATCCCAAAAGTTTTCATCTGTCTCGCTCCCCACCTCACGGAAAAACTACAACAAATTTATCCTAACTCTTCTCCAACTATAACAACAAACTTCAAGCTCATCGAGAGCCAAAACCAAAAAGAATTTAAACAAAGATATCGGGGTATATCGTGTACAAGAAAAAATTTCTTTTAGATGCAACACCAACCTGTCATAGATCTTAAACAAAAAGGAAAAAACAAGAACCTACCCGATACTTTAAAGAACTTAGTTTGTGGTTTTTGGTTTTCATTTGCATAATTGAAGAACTGTTTTTAGGTGTTTGGTTTGTGGTAGCTGTAGATCTGGTGTGGTAGCCGGTGAAAAAGAGGAATAAGGGTGAGAGTGAGGGTGTTTTGTTTGTGGTGTTTGGTGTGTGGATGGCCCCCTTTAACACATATCTAAAGTAACTATGTGCAAATCTTGAGTATACGTGTGTGTAGATCACCTCACATTAAACCAAACAAGATTCAAGGTGAATTAGACTTAAATAGGGTAAAGCCCTTCATTTCTAGGAGTTTTGTGTGGCCACTTTAGGGATTGTTTGTTCCTAGCTTGTTACATATGATATACTAATAAACTTTTATAAGTTCATGGATGAATACTTAAGGTATGTGGGCATATTAGCAATGAGCAATAAAGTTTAGAGTAAATTGTACTTTTGGTCCCTGTGGTTTGGCCAAATTGCATGTTTTGTCCTTATCTTTTTGAAAGTGCAGCGAACGTCTCTATTTTGAACTTTAGATTTCAAATACAGTTCTTGATCAATGTGAAATGACCAAATTACCCCTGATAGAAAAGGAAGAAGACAAGGGAAATTTGGTCATTTCACATCGATCAGGAGACTAGACTGTGTTTGCAATACAAAGTTCAAAGTAGGGACGTTCACTACACTTTCAAAAAGCTAGGGTCCAAACAAGCAATTTGGTAAAACTGCAAGGACCAAAAATGCAATTTACTCTAACATTTATAATTTGGTTGACTTTGACCTCCTAAGGGCAGTTTGGTAATATTAGTACTAAGGGTATTTTAGCCATTTTGGTAGTATCTAGAATTTGTATGTCTGTTGATTTTGTATGTCGGTGTTTTTTGTATGTCGGTTATTTAGATATATAACAAATAGCGGATATGTAACTAGACTTAGACTTCATAAATAAAATAGCATACTTTTTGCTCCAAAACCTCTGATGTTCTGATCTTGTTCTTTCTGGATCTTTGCACTTGTTCCTATTTGCTGGTCTTTGGTTTTTTGCCCCATGATTATCCTTCCCTAATCCTAACAAATTGGTATCAAGAGCCACTCGATCGATTGAAGCAAGCTGCAACTGTTTTGGGTTTCTGAATCGACATCAGCTCTTTTGGTTGATTTCAAGATTCAATATCTTGATATCGTTTGGATTTGTTTCTGCTTGGTGTTTTGTTGATTCGTTCAATTTGAAGATGACATCAAGTCTGAATTTGTTTGGTGTTTGGTGGTTGTTGTCAATCAGTTTTGAAAACATCAGTTTTGTTTCAATCAATTTTAGCTTCTGCTAGTTTGATATGTTGAAGGTATTTGTTGATTGGGACTAGGGATAGTTAGAACTTGTGTTGAATCGATATTAGGTTTGTGATTTGGGATTTTTTGTTTAATCGACCTGATATTGCTTAGGACCGATTATGGTTTAGAATTTGTCATGGGCTTATATTGGAATTCAGGCCTTGATTTTGGTACAAATAATCAGACCATTGGAACTACCGATTGTTTTGAATTAGTTATTGGGTTTGATTATGGTGGAGCTATTTGATTATTTGAATGTATGGCTAGTTTTTTTGTGATTGGTCACTATTTGGATTTTGATGTGATCGTTTGTTTGAAGACTAGCCCGTGATTAGGTTATTTGGGTATTTGAATTCGTATGTAGACTGTAATTCTTATTGGATAAGTAGGTCATTGGTATTATTATCCATATCATATTTGGAGCGTTTGAATTATTAAGGGCTCATTCGTCAAGTTATATATTAGCTTAAGTTTGTTTGATACGGATAATAAGTTTAAAGTTGGATCGTAATACTTATAATAAGTGGGTCATTAGAATTTGATTTTGGTATTAGCATTTGAAGATCGATTTGGTGTTTGAAGACTTGGTTCAACTCGTTTGAAGTTTGTTTGACTGTTTGGAATTTGTCATTTTAGAAATTCGGATCTTCGTTTGTCGGGCTTTTGAAGTTGGTTACCCGAATTTGATTGTTTTTGTTGAAGATCGTTCGAGCCGATTCGTTTTGTTTGGTTAACCAAGTTTGATTTGTCGGTTAACATTTGATAGTTCGTTTTTTGAAGACATCGGCATTTGTTTTTTGGATCGTTTTCGGATTCGATAGTTTGTTATGAATTTGGCTAGCATCTCTAGCATTTGGAAGTTTGAATTTTTTGATTTGAAGCAGGTGGAGGAGTTGAAGTTAAGGTGGAGATTGTTAGTTGGTTTGACTTTGACCTCCTAAGGGCAGTTTGGTAATATTAGTACTAAGGGTATTTTAGTCATTTTGGTAGTATCTAGAATTTGTATGTCGGTTGATTTTGTATGTCGATGTTTTTTGTATGTCGGTTATTTAGATGTATAACAAATAGCAGATATGTAACTTGTACTCAGACTCACTTCATAAATAAAATGCCAGTTTTGCTCTGCTTCTGATCTTTGTGCTTCTGCTGCTGGTCTGGTTTGCTCTTTTGCCCCACATGAATATCCCTCCCCTAATCGTAACAATTAGTCTATCACTTTTTATATACGTTCTATCTTTCTAGTCTTTGCATAACAACGATAGATGTCAGTTGTTGTTAACCTTGACTTTTTATAATAATAGATAAATGAAAGGCTAGTTTTCCTATATTAATGGTAAAATTTTGATTTACAATTCGTAATGCCCTTCTTATAGTTACTATTATGGATTAATGGTCTCAAGTTTGAAATAACAAATGTGATTTGCACAAACTTAGTTTTGATTTGTACATAATATTTTATGCTTTGTATATGTGTTACGTTATGCTTATTCTCCTTGTATCTTGTTATGTGTAAATCTTAAGTAAATATGTGCAAATCTAAAGATTAAAGTATATGTGTTCAGATCACCTCACACTAAACCAAACAAGTTGGATGGGGTTATAGTACACTACATGGATACTGGGTTATAGTAATGACATGTCGTTGCTAAAGTTTTTATTAAATAATTAATAAACTTATTTGATAAAGGGATAATTTCTAATGTGCCCCGATTGCTCAATTGATTTGCTTTTTTGCTCCATAATTCGGAGTTTCTGTATTTAGACCAGGGCAACATATAATTTTTTGGCAACTGAAATCTGCAATTGACAAGTGTCGCTTTTCGGATTACAAGGTAGGGCAACTTGTGCATTTTTTGGGAAACTTGTATACTTTTGGACAACTGGCGGCCCTCATGTCGGACACTTGGCGTCATATGGGTCGAGTTGCCAAGTTGCCCGGTCTAAATACAGAAACTCTGATTTATGTGGAAAAAAAGCAAATCAATTTTACAATCAAGGCATATTAGAGTTATCCCTTTGGTAAATTAACATTAATAAATGATAAAACTAAATACTAACTAATAAACACTTTAGTGACAACACAAGTCGCCGCTAAAATTATTTATTAAACGAAAATAAACGATAAATTTTTTTAGTGACGACATGTATCATCAAGAAAGTGACATGCATCATTTCCAGATCGGTAAGGCTGTTGCCTACATTTTTCCCAAGATTTTTCGAGACCATATTTCCAGTTTTTTTTCTTTCCAAAAACATACTAATCCCATTTGAAAGTTCAAATTTCAAAAAAACATAGGTAGTCGTCACAATAAAAATACGAATAAGTTCAACAACGAAAATAGTTCAAAATTCACAATACATCCCTGCTCACTTACGTCTTCTCCATCCTCTTCATCATCTAGAATCTCAAGGGGATTGAGCTATGGAGGCACGGTAATATTAATGATAGGCATGCCTAAAAACATGTCTAATGATATGCCTAAACGTGTGTGGCAAGAGTTTATTAATTATTTGTAGCAGCCAGACTCACTTCTTTACAAACCAATAAACTCTTGCTACATCGTTTTAGGCATATCATTAGGCATGTTTTTAGGCATCTCTGTCATTTCTCATATTAATGTTCGCGGCTTGTAACTCATTGAAGATATGAGTGAATCAAAAATTTTCGCCGCGACAATTTTATTCTCCTGACTTCATGTATACATTCTTTATTGGGATTGAGCGCTTGAATAACTTGATGCATGCCCCGGTTAGTTGGGTGAGAAAATGAAAAAATAGCTCTACAACAGAAGTGATATACGACTTTATTTATGGTCAATGTTGTGACAAAATCATTTTAATTGATCTTGTATATCTTAACAATTGATAAGCAAATGTTGAAGAACTTTATTAGGGACATTAATTTCTCAAACAGATTTGCATGTGGTGGAATGACATTCCAGGAATGACATTCTTCTCGTATATGGTGGAAGACAAGTCTCCAAATAGTCCTTCATACGTTGAGTTCTTAGTACATGTCCATAGAAAAGTTAAAAACAAAATGGGTTGATGTTGTTTAACAAATACTACTTCAGTTATGTTTATGGGTTTGTGGTTAGAATTTACATGTAGATGTTCGAGCCTAAAGAAGCGAAGCTTGAATCTTAGCAAAAAAAATTGGGGATAGTCATCATTGGTTTCACCTATTCGTGGTGAAAACTCAAGTAAAGTTTTGTTAGTATTATTTGTGAAACATCTTTTGGCCTGGTTCATGGTACGTAATTGTTATTAAAGACTAATGGTGATATATATATATATATATATATATATATATATATATATATATATATATATATATATCCGCAAGAATTTTTTTTTTTTTTTTTTATAATGATATAACATTTACATGTAATGATGTTCTTTAGAGGGGCAAGTTTCAACTTATTTCTTATATTTATTGACTTTATGTGTGAGTATGTTTGAATTGATTTGTGTTTTATTGCTAACTAGACAAGTGCATCTGAAATGAAAGGATTCAAATAGTTACAAGCTGTGCAATGGTATTTAGGTGCTTGTCAAAAATATATTTCTGTAAACGTTTTTATATATAAAAAAATAGTATAAAAATAAAATTATTGACCCCGAAACACTAATTATAAATTTAGACCATTACTAATGCAGTGTTGGTACTCGTGCGGTGTCGTCTTTCAGTAAATGCAAGATAGCTTCTCAGTTTAATACATAAATGGTCAGTAAGTGTCACAAAATGAAAATTTTACATTTTCTGATAAAAATAAATTGTCTGCAAATGTTAATATGTGCCACACTACGTGGGATCGCTTCCTGTGATTTAGTCAAGTGAGCTCGTATATGATCAAATAATTAACTAAGTAATAATAAATAGAAATTTATTATTAAAATAATGTTTGAAAAATTACGGGTGGTTACAGTCACACCTCCTTAAACAGAATCACGTCCTCGCGATTCAATTCAAGTTACCCATTACGGTCGAGAAGGGATGAGTATATACACACGAGAAATCATCTTCACGTTGTCCACGTGAATTCAGATCCTTTTTGTGAGTTTCTATGAACTTTGTCGATGGGGATATGTTTTGGTTCTTTGTTGAAAATTTGTAGTCAGGTAAACTGATGCGACTTCAAAAGACTCATAATTTCAGTAAAACAGTGTTTAGAACATGGTGTGGGTAAAACCATGTCTCAAAAGTTAACATTTAGACTATGTTTATTGGTGACCTAAAGTCACAACCGGTCACAAGAGATTGCCAATTTGTGGTCACTTGGTGACCTAAAGTCACAACCGATTGCCACATGTCAATTTGTGATTCGTTGAAAGGGGAGAATCGGTCGTGACCCCAACCCACAACCCACACCAAAGGTCACCAATAAACATAGTCTTAGTCACCCCTTTAATATACAAAAGTCTCAATAAAGTTTGACCAGGGAATTTTGGCACATCAAAATGGGTATCTCGGGAAAAATACCATTACGAGTTTTGTGATTTCTATAAACATTTCCAAAAGAAAAGTCCTTAAAAAAAAGCAAAGATGTCAAGGAAAAATGTGTAGGTCAGGTATGTTCGTTTCAACAAATTTAAGGTGCTTAATGACGGAGTCTAGTTGTCAAGCCTGAGTGGGGTTCAAAGTTTAATATCAAGCGAATTTAATAAACATGAGTATCTAATTTACTCTAAGAGTACCAAGAGGTGGTAACATAAAATGCTTTTCAATTGGACAAATAGTTCACATGGTGATTGCAAAATGGTTCATAGAATGGATTGTACAATAGTTTATAGAGTAATAGGAAAACAATTTATCATTTGTAAAATTGTAGCAAAAAGTAGGGTTTTTTTTTTTTTTTTTTTTTTTTTTTTTTTTTTTTTTTTGTGATTTTGTAGCAAAACAGTTCATAGGGGAGTAAAATATTTTGTAAAGTAGAGTAAAACTTGTAGGATAATTGTAATATTCTTTACAAAAGGCTAGAGAAATTGTTTGTTGTTTTATAGAATGGTAGTAAAGTAATGAATCGGTTTATTACATCATGATAAAATAGTTGTAAAGATGATTCGTAAAATCGTTTATAGGACAGTAGGAAAACACTTCATTGTTTATAAAATAGTAGCAGGGTCAGAATCTTGATTTTATGAAATAGCAGTAAGACATTTTGTAGGATGACCGCAAAATGGTCTGTAGAATAACCAAAAACAGTTTATATTATAAGAGGGTAGCATGGTAGACAACAGATATTTTCGATGGATAAGTGAAGGACTTGGTGTGCAGGATTAGGTATTCCAAAGATAGTGGTTTGGGTTACTACGTAAAGTTTTTAAGGTTTCTATTGGGTATAGGATCTCTGGTAAACGTGGAGTTTGGCAAGTTTAGAGTTTGGCTCTTGAAGGAGGGTGTTGATTGCTACTAGCAATCAGTTGGTTGTCTCAGTAGTGTACTTAGTACTTAACGCGGGAGGTACAACATCAATTGAGTGTAAGGTTTGAGGTGGAGGTGACTGTAACACAACCAGATTATGATAAAAGAGTATTCCAGTTAAGAGAAAAGTATTGTGATGCAAATGTGTTGTATGTGAATGTTCATGTTATGCAATGATTATGTACACACACCGAATTTTTTGAAACATTCATAAATCAATTAGAAAATCAAATTGGACATAATTCTATTGTAACTACTCTCAGTATCGCAAAATTCACCTCTGAGTCGAACATAGGTGATCAGGCTATGTTCCACTGCCCCTGGTCGAATATAGGTGATCAGTCTATATTCCACCGAGGTTCAAATAATTTTGAAATACTCAGCTCAGTTACACTAGTAATATATCCCTTACTTAAAAAGAAATTGTTTTATCATAGTAAGGCAGCAGGCTTGGCAGGCAGGCAGGTGGCAGTCATAGGGTCAAGTTTTCGTAAGAGTAGTTATAGTCTAGGTTTTAAAAATACCCAGTTCTCTAGAACCAAGGCTCTGATACCAATCTGTAACACCCCTAAAATCGGGTCCAGCGGAAGCATACATGTCACTGGGGTGCTACTCAATTGGTATCATAACATAAGTACAAAGAACGGTTTTTATCTCAACCATTTAGAATAACTTTCATTATCAAAAATATTCAATTTACATCGTTAAAAAAATAGTATGGAAATATAGGCCCATAAAAGAGTTTAAGCGGTCCCAAATATATGTCAGAGTTCTCTATGACCATGCCATGCCATGCCATGCCAAAAACCTTCAATAGATAGCTATCGCCTTAAACCTGAAAATACATGCTAAAAAGTGTCAACACGAGGTTGGTGAGTTCATAGGTTTGTATAAATAGCAATACCGAGTAAAAGAAATGTGAGTTCGATAAAAGTTTTGTGACCATTGTGTCGCTCACAATGTCATACAAATAAATGTTTACCGTTAAGCAAAGTTTGCAATGTGGACCACAAGTGTTAAAGTTTGTTTGACCGGTTCATTCATTTATTGTGACCAGTTCATTCGGTCATGTGACCAGTTCATTCGGTCATGTTACCAGTTCATGCGGTTATATGACCAGTTCATACGATCATGCATGTACATAGCAGTTGGGCCAATTCATCGGTTATGCAGGCATAAATGTTTTAAGCACTTGTGTCCATGAGTAAGAAATCAAGTATTTAACAAGTAAACACATAACGCATTCGAGTAAACAAACAAACATTTAATTAAAGCAAGTAATGTTTTGAGTGAACAAGTCGGATATTCAAGTAAAACAAGTATTGCATTTAGATAAAAACGAGCATGTATTCTCCCCCAAAGTATTTCAAAATAAGTAAAATAGGGGCCATGAACTCACCTTGAGTAAAGTAGTAACTTGGTAACAATAAGTCAAGGTATGGAAGGTAACGGCTCCGAAAGGTAACCTAATTAATTAAATATGGGCTCGACTTAGTATAATGCTTAAAGAAATGTGAATACATGAATGAGTTTTGAAAATATTGTATCACCACGACACGTTGTGCTTGTGTTTTACAAGTTAAAAGAAAATATAGTTTGACTATTAGTGCAGTTTTTGTTATGAAAATATAGTTTACGCCGCAATTTTCAAAATAGCATAACTTTCTCGTTATAAGTCCGTTTTTAGTGATTCAAGCGACCACGTTTAGCTTATAGTGTCTATTTTATATTTTTCTAGCCTATTGTTGAAAATCTTTCGCTCATTTTTCCAGTTTTTCTGTTTTGGGACAGCAAGGTCCAAAAATGTTCATTTCGACATTTAAGCTATGTATTTAACCGCAATCACAATTCCAATTTAGTCCTAAACCTCTTCCACCGATTATTATCACTTTCTCAACCCAAATCAACTACAACTAACCTAGTTTTCCTCATCCACCAATTTATAATATGAACTTAACTATAAGTCCACAATTTAAACCGCAAATCTTACGCAAGCTAACTTGGTGCATATAATTAAACATAAAATGACAAACACAACATGGTGATACATTTTTATAAAAGACAAGCATGTATGTCGTGTATGCATATATATGTACAGACTCATTTGTAAACTTTTTCTTGTAGATTTGTAAATGACTTGTACAAATGGTGAGTATATATAGTGAAAATATGTAAAGTACAAGAAAAGTGAAAGATGGTTTACTTACAAAAAGAGTGAAGAAAAGATATAATTAGAAGCTTAAACCAACCCACAAGATGTACAACTAAGACCCAAGCTCTTCAAAACAAGATGAAATCCAGGAAAGTGCAACCCAAGTCTTCATAAAAATACTAAAACATTTTTTTCTTTTTCTTTATTTGAGTGTGTTTGGTCTGTGATTCTCGACTGCATTTAGAGAGACAAAAGAAGTAATGTTGACTTTGCTTTCTATAGTGCAGAAAGGTGTGTGTACAAAACAAGATAAAGTCATTATCTTTTGTTATGTTGTAAGTATACATGTGGGTCAAACAAATGCATGTGACACTAGGCTGAAATATATATGGGCGGCAATACATAAGAAATGAAAGCTGGTAGACTAAAAATTCCGTCACTATACAATTATGTGCCGCTATATCGCAACTAAACTTTTTAAAAAATTGCGCTTAAGATAATGAACTTTCATTTTGTTCACTTGTTTACTAAGCTATTAAGCAAGAATATTGTTCTATATTTTCAATATTAATCGGAGTGACTTGAACGCATATTTTTTGATATGTTAAACAACATAAATGTTACGTTTTTCAAGTTCGATGATGTGTATGTATACTTTTGTAAGTTTAATGACTCAAATGTGATGTTTTATAACTTTAGTGACATGTTTGTTTGTATCTTTTTAGCTTCTATCTTGGAAGAATTTAATGTTCTTTCCTTCCCCCCCCCCCTTTTATAGTTGGGGTGTTTTTAATATAGTATTGACTTTAAAAAATATATAAATTTTGTCTATTCACGAATTTTGCTCTTTCCCCAGTTCTCTCATTCACACGTCAAGTAGTGGCTACTAGGACATAGGACCCTGCACATCATTAACTAAAAGGACCATATATGCATATTACAACCAAATATCGTTTCCTAAAGACATTGACTCCTGAAGTAAAATACACTCAATTTAGTCTATCACTTAATATTAGTCTTTGTATAACAACGACGGATGCTAGCTATTGTTGACCCGGACTTTTCATAATAATAAATAAATTTGCGTTGTGGCAGCGGGTATCATGCAATTTAAATTTACAGCGAATCTTTTTTTCAATTCTATATTTCACGATACAATAAGTTATGGATGACGACTATTTTAGTTTTGAATAATTTAAGCAATAACAAGTTAACTCACATAAACTTATAGAATACCCGCACGATGTTCTGACAATACAGAGACGGTAGCTGGTATATTAGGGATGTATGAGATTAAAGTAGCTAACAATGGCCCGCAATCGCAAGTTATTTATAAATAAAAACACCACATTGAATTAAAAAAAATATTACTTACATCATGTTAAAAAAATAATTATCTAAAAATAAACCTTATAAGTTTTTTTTTTTTTTTTTTTCTTCTCTGAATTATTAACAATGTTTATTATATTTATACCACATGGGTAGAAAAAACAAGTAGAAGAGTACTTATAGACATAAAGAAAACCTAAATATTTAAGAAATAATGTGGTGTTAATTTTAAATAGTATAATTATTATAAGATAAATGTATTTAATAAATATAAAATAAAAGAATTAGCACTTAGCACATTTGTTTGAAAAAATTGTCTGATTTTGAAAAATTTTGAAAAAACACAGTTTTTTTATTTTTGCTGTAACTTTTATCAAAAAATTCTAAAAGGTGTATATGTTGATTCTTGAGGCACTGATCTTCTTATTTTAACAATATTTTTCGAACATTGTAATTTAGTATGCATTTTGAAACTATATTGATTTAATAACATATTTACGTTGAAAATTAGAGTACATTTTTTGTTGTTGATAAAAAAGTGTATTGGTACCGTATAAAAATGTGTACTAAATTGGTACCGAATCGGTGGTACCATTTTTTCCCGAGCATAAAAATGTTGTTCATGTTGTTGATAAAAATGTGTACCGGTACCGTATCAGACGGGATTCCGGTAATGGTGCCGGTTCCGGTACCCGTTACCCGGAAACAGTACGTATCTAGTTTTTCCCTTTATTAAAAAAAATAATAAAAAAAAGTTAAAAAAATAAAATCTAGATTTCATGCCATATAACGTTTCTGTAACAGCAACAAAAAATCAAAGAGGTATACTTACCATATAATATAAAATAAATTGAAATTCAACGAATGAGGCGAATGTTGTTCTTATATTAAACCATTTGTGTAAGATCGACAAGCTAGTGAACCATTTACACGTGCTTAGGACTCATATAAATTTTGTTAGAATATTGTTTTTTTTTTTTTTTTTTTTTTTTTTTTTTTTCTTCCATGTATAGAGAACAATCCATGTAAGTTTTCATTTCAATCATGATGGTGATTATTAGTATACACATGCATATCTAAGATAGAAGAACTTAGATATGCCAGTTAGAATGATGATGAGATTAAAGAAAAATGGAGACAAAAAAAAAACCTCATTTATTAGTTATATGTGGTTATGCGAACAAAAGTTTTATGTAAAGCATGGCATTTGATTATATATGGATGCACCTAAAAGCCTAAAATGATGTGTTTGGTTATGGGTCGTATACGTAAGACGCTCTAATTTGCATACAACAAGCACAAGGGTGTTTGGATAAGTATTTACTTGAAAAATATTCTCTTTATATTTTGACACCAATCCCGGTATTATCCCATTTGGTACCGGCAGCGTTTCGGGTATCCCGGGTTTTTTAGGCTAATAACATGGTAATACCATGATCCAGTACTAGTTCTATACGGCTCCAGTTCAGTGTCGTGATTTGGGTCACTCAGCCTAATTGTATTATTTTGATTATAGCATTTTCAAGTTTTACCAATCACTTATTAATTTATTTTTATTTTTTACATTTTATATTTTAGATTTTATGAAAATTCCAATCTCAGTCTCAATCCATATTTCAATCTCAATTTGATATATTGAAACTGGGTTACAGTTATTTTACATTGTATGCATAATCGTTACATAAAACATTTAGCCATAATATCATAACTACAATTACGTGCCGATATCAAATTTCGTCACTAATTAAGCACGGGTAACTGTACTTTAAATTTATAAGCAAAAGTGGTTTAATTTATGTCTTCAGGAATTTTACTCATAACTCAGTTCCCACATTTTATAATATTGTTTTTTAGTCTAAATATATAATATTGATATAGTTAATACTTAATGCATCTACCTCTCATAAAGTTTACTATATGAATCAAAGTGCAAAACCAGGAAGAATGTCTATTCAATTATCAAAGAAGAAGTTGTTGTTTTTCTCATTCCTGGATGTATAAACTGACTTTACGTATTACTGTTGCTTGCTTTGTTCCACTTTCATATTTGTTGCATAACTCGATCTTGGATGAATGTATACAGTAGGATCTCAAGTATAAATATTATTATAATGATGAACACTTGCACATACGTTAAAGAAGAAACTCATACCACATATTGACTAAGGCAACTTGAAATGTCCTGACAACCCAACAGGATATAAACAAACTCATAGCCACATATTGACTAAAAGGACCATATATATGCATATTACAGCCACATAATACACTAATACTCTAGATAAGAGTCGTTTGCTAACGACATCGACTCTGAAGTAAAATGCACTTCATATTAGTCTATTACCTTTTGTATGGGGTAGGATAACCACACCCTCCCTAGGGAGGGTGTGTTGACTTTGACCAGTTGCCGCCGCTTGTATTGTCTGTATTAAAACTTGTACATTTTGACTAAAGTATGTGGACCCTCCATGATAGGGAGGGTTAGTATAACACAACCCCTTTTGTATACGTTTCATCTTTCTAGTCTTTGCATGACAATGATGATGTCAGTTATTGTTGACCCAGACTTTTCATAATAATAAATAAATTAGAGGCTATTTTCCAATAGATATTAATGTTAAACTTTCGATCTACAATTCGAAATGCGCTTCTTATAGTTACTATTATGGATTAATGGTCTCTAGTTTAGAACAACAAACATGATTTGCACAAACTTAGTTTTGATTAGTACATGAAATTTTTTGCTTTGTATATGTGTTACATTATGCTTATTCTCCATGTATCTTGTTATGCGTAAATCTAAAGTAACTATGTGCAAATCTAGAGTATATCAGATCACCTGACACTAAACCAAACAAGTTTCAAGGTGAATTAGACTTAAACCGGTAAGGGGGTGGCAACCTTGCCACAACATACCTCAACATCAAGCAAAATGAACCAATAAGATATTGCCAACACTTTTCATGCCACACCATACCTTATCTTCATTTTTTAGTTGCAATCTTGATGCAAAAAAACTAATAATATATTTTTATTTTTTTAATTCATAATTATATTAAACAATTTAATAAAAACAATAAATTTTATTAATAATTCAGAGAAAATTAAATAATACTTAGACAAAAAATAAATAAAAAAATAAAAAAAATAATAAAAAAAGGAAATCATTAGTCATCGAGGTATGGTAAGTCTTGAGCCACAACGTGCTCCATAAGATCATATCGAAGACGGTTATGGATATCTTCGCATTGTAATTCCTGTAGTACACTATCGTCATAAACTGGCGTGACCGACGGATCCATTATATGAACCAGTGATATTGCCATCTCATCTCTTTTAAAATCATATCGCACAATATAATACATGTATAAACGAGGTGTCGAATCTTTTCGACCGACATAGCCCGGAGAGGACGACTGAGAATCATCCATTTTCCTTTAAGACGACCAAAAGCTCGTTCGACATCCTTTCTTGCAGACTCTTGTAGCTTCTTGAATCTCTTTTCCTTCGGGTCAGTAGGATACGGATATGCTTTAACAAATGTTGAATAGTTAGGATAGATTCCATCGGTAAGATAATATCCACGTTTGTAAAGCCTTCCACAAAAAAAATGAACTTTTTGGTATCGTTCCATTTCACTCCGTAACATACAATGAAGACTGATTCAAAACATTGATATCGTTGTTTGAACTGGGAGGACTATAAAACGAATGCTCAATCCACAAATCATATGAAGCAGTTGCTTCAAGCATAATAGTCGGGTATTGGTGATCATCTCTCTTATATTGGTCTCTCAATGTCTAGGACAATTTTGCCAAACAAAATGTGTACAATCAATGCTACCAAGCATTCCAGGAATATGATGTTTTTCTTCATATACCTGGAATAAGCGTGCAACGTCATGGGTTGTCGGCCTACGTAAGAACTCTCGACCATATAACTTTATAATCGCATCGCAAAATTTATCAAGGCATTCACCTAAAAATAAAGGACAACTTTTAATAAAAAATAAATAAATAACGAAATATTTAAAAAAAAAACAAAAAAAACAAAAACAATTTTAAAAAAATAATAACGAAAAAATTAAAATAAAATAATAACTGACGTTCTTCGTGCTATGCATGTTTAGATAGTCATCAAATCTATCTGGAGGTTCACCCGTTGCGAGTTGTCGAATGGCCGGTGTTCATTTTTGTAACGGCGTGAAACTACTCTGTCCCATCGCATCTTGACCCGCTTGAAACCATTCGAATTGGGCTTCAATATCACCAACAATTTTTAAAAACAAGGTTTTACTCATACGAAAATGATCACGAAAAATGATTTCGTTAAACTTTGATTGTTCAACGAAATAGTCATTCAATAGAGTTTCTAAAGCTCTTTCACAAAAACGTTTGACATGCCCACGGGTTTCGGTAGAGCTTGCCGTGTCTTCAAGAGCTTCGTACACGGCTAAAAAGGTTTCGAAAGTACTATCGGATAACCATTCTTCGGATGAGTCGGGGGGAATAATTATCTCGTCCGAGGATGAAGAAGATGATGCCATGGTTAATAAAATTTGAATTGTTTGTGTGATTTGATTTGTGAATAAATTAAGATGTGTAAGTTAATATTAAAAGGGATTTTTTTTTTTTTTTTTTTTTTTTTTTTTTTTGGAAAAATGCCTCCAACGGCTCTTTTAATTAATGTGCAACGGTTAGATTTTTGTTTGGTCAAAGTGGTGCCGATTCGGTATATGATACCGAATGTGTTTCCGAATGGAACAAACCGCGAGACTGGCAATCATGGTTGCCGGTCGGCATAGCTTGCCGAATGGCCATACCGAATAGGTTGCCACCCCCTAAAGCCCTTCATTTTTAGGAATTTTGTGTGGGCACTTTAGGGATTGTTTGTACCTAGCTTCTTACATATGATATCTGAATAAACTTATATAAGCTCATGGATGAAACATAGGGTATGTTTGGCGCGCAACTTGTAAGAGCTCATGAGGATAGCTTATAGTAGAAGCTTTCTTTGGCTCACAAGCTTATAGAAGCTTTTAAAATCCAAAAGCTCTTAAAAAAGCTACCTAGGAGGAGCTTCTAAAATAGGTTCTTTTGGTTTGCCTAATTACATTAGTACCCTTAGCTTTAACTTTGTATATTTATATGTTTTGTCCTTCAATGTATTTTTACACTCATAAGCTCCAGCTGCTCAACTACTTTACCAAACATATCTAAAAGAGCTGTTTGGACATGTTTAAGTGTTGTGTAAGAGCTATTTGGGGATTTTTTAGGAGTGCTTGGAGCTTATTAAGTGCTGTTTAGAAATGTTTAAAAGCTGTTTGGATAAAACCGGTTCCACATGATGGTTAAACCGGTGTCGCTCAAAAAACTGGTTTTTATAACAACGCAAAAGGGTATAAAGATGATGACTTTTGACCATCATTGGTCAAACTTATTACTCCCTTACTATCGTGGTAACTTTCTTTTTTTGTTTCTTTCGGATTAGTTGTTATGAGTACTCTATTAGTGACTCATAACACGCAAATGGTTTAACGTTTTCATTGATTGCATAAATAAAAAGCGATTGATATGATATATGTAATAAATTGCAAGACACATGAAAAATCATGATTTTGAACCTTTAATTCATCATTTTTCCTTGTGTGTCTGGTTCATAGCTAAATTCACAACTTAATAATTAGTGACCCGTAAAACGTAAGGGTCCAACCAGTCAAAAGGGTTTCTTAGGCGAATGAAAAATATCGAGTGGATTTATTGAGAAATTTTACTTTGTAATGGTTTTTGTGACATTTGCCCATTCTTTTATGTTTGAATTATATATAATTATACATAAACACTTTTGTTGATGTCTTGGGAAGTATTTTTGTTACACTATCATCTAGAGAATTGTATGGGCATATTAGCAATGGGAATTAAAGTTTATAATTTGGTTGAACCTACTAGAGAACTTTGAAAAATCACTTCTAGCATTCATGGTTAGCTTCTTTATTAATTATGACCATATCAAGTTTATTTGTTGCTTAGGTGCACGAGTAGACAGTAATAGCATGTGCATATTAGATGCACTCAAGAGTGCGGTTGAGTTTCTAAATGAAAATCTTTTTATTTATGTTGTAAGGCTCAACAAGTTATAAGGCTCAATAACTTGACGTATGTTGATATGATTTTATAACAATAAGTTTTAACACCAACTAATTCGCCAAACAACATTACAAAAATATAAACTTCAGCTTTCAACTTATAATATAAACCACAGTTAAAACTCTGGCCTCAGCTCCTCCTCCAACTCATTTCGCCAGGCATACTCATAGCCACATACTACTATACACATCATTGACTAAAAGGAATATATATATATATATATATATATATATATATATATATATATATATATATATATATATATATATATATAGGGAGACTTTCTTACGAGAACCATCTTATTTGCTAGAATTGAGAGAACCACCAAAAACATACATGCATGCCTTTTATAATGAAATAAAAATACATGCAAATCATCAATAATCGTAAGTATCCACTTATGTTCTTCAATATCATCATGAACTCATCCTCTTTTTTCACAAAAACCTTACACACGGCCGCAATATTGTCGTTGCACGCCTTATAAGAACATACATGCACACATTCAAAGAAAAATTTTGTATTTCTAATTTCTTATCAAATTCTTTAGAACAACGATGTTTTTTTTAAAAACATATATGTTGTTTTTAGAACATATGTCCAAAAATACAATTATTGAAGGCGTGCATGTATGTTTTTAGTGGTTCTCTCAGTTCTCGCAGATAAGATGGTTCTCGTAAGAAAGTCTCACTATATATATATATATATATATATATATATATATATATATATATATATATATATATAAGGATCCAGTGAGAAGAAAACTTAAAATGAGAAGGATGAGAAATAGTTATAACCACACATTTTAGATGCATCGACTTGATTTAGATGCATCCCAATTAGTTTCGAAAGTGATTTTGAATTGAAAACGATGCAAAGTAGTACTAACAACAAATTTGACCCGCAGTGGACGAAAAATGTATAGGATTCGTCTAACTTGATGAAATGCATTTAATATATGTATATGCATCTAATTTTTTGCTAGAAAATATATTATGGTGCTTCTAAAAGACTAGGGATGCATCTAATTCAAGTCGATGCATCTCAAATATGTAATTAGAATTATTTTTCATCCTTCTCATTTTAAGTTTTCTTCTCATTTGTTCCATGGTATATATATATATATATATATATATATATATATATATATATATATATATATATATAGGGGCGCGTTCTATGCAGTACCAATATTAGACGCAGTACTTTACAGTACCATTTTAGACCAATCTAGACCCTTGGATCATTTGATCAATGGTTAAAAATTCATGATGGCATTTATGTAAATAATTTATTTATTTTTTGGCTGGAAATATATTAACAAGGGTATTATAGTAAAAAACCATATATATTTTCTTTTTGATTTTTTCATTAAAAACATTTTTTAATTTTAATTATTCATCACTAAGCAATATAGCTTTGCCCATTCTTTTATTTACTTTCATTCTTGTTTTGCTTAAAATGATAATTGCACATATGTTGTATATTCTTTGATCTTTGAAATTTATAACCAAAAACATAAACATACACATGTATTTCTAAATTTATAGCAAACCAAAACATAAATATTATACACGAAATTTGATATAAAATGAAATACAATTCAAATACAAATGTATCTTGGTAAATATAGATGTGCACGTCAATAAAAAACATGTGTGCACCCTTCCAAAAACATATGTGCACGTTGCGCTTTTTTGTCAAGTTCATTAGAACTATGTGCCCGACTTCCAAAAACATATGTGCATTCTTCCAATAACATATGTGCATGTTGCGCTTTTTTGTCAAGTTCATTAGAAGTATGTGTCTGTCTTCCAAAAACATATGTGCAAGCTGAAATTTTTTGTGAGCACCGGATCTGCACATTAACGAGATCATACATGATTATTATAACATTTAAAAAGTAATGTTCTTAAAAGTAGCAAAACACATATGCAAATTTTCTTTACAACTAACATAAATCAAAGGACAAAATGTTACTCTTTATACACCGAATAGCTACGTGAAATTGTGGTTCGTAGGCCCAAATTAATAAAGGGGCAACAAGTTTTAACAATGTACTAAGCAACTAAATCCCAGAATCATTCCCTTTTAGATTTGCTACTGCTACATAGTCTATCACCATTACTCAATAATAATTCTTGAAACTTTTATCTAAAAACATGTAATATTTAATTCTTTATAGGGTAATATTTAATTCTTAAAACTAATTTGCCTACTGCTAAATACTTGAAAGCTACCACCAAACCAAGCACTTGCAATTATTTCAATAAAAAATCACGAACATGATGTCCATGAGACTACGAAAGCACTTGCAATTAAACAAAGACATCCAAACAAACAACAACCGAAACAAAGATTAAAATTCATCATAATATCTTATATACGAAACCACTCAACTGTCAACCGAATTCATCTTTAATGTACCAAAGGTGGATTCAATACCAAATTAAAAAAAAAAAAAATCAAACCTTAAATAAGTGATAAGATCGAACCAAGAGAGAGAATAACTGGTACAACACAACCAGTGTGAACCTCATGCGCTTCTGACGCCGGAGTCGAGACGCAACGTTTTCCCAAAAGAATAAGGGTTCACGAGCGATTGATATATCAAAAAGAATGGCAGTCTATTTTGGCCGAATATAGATCTAGAAAGAAGATCTACAGGTTTTGGGGGTGGGTTTTAAAGTTTGAAGCACCTTTTTAGGATATACGGTTATTTGATTCATTTAGATATTATTGTTTTAAATACCATAAATACCCTTAGAAAATAAGATGATTTAAATAAATGTAAACTAATTTATTAAATTCTGATTGGTCAAGAATGGTACTGTAAAGTACTGTATCTAATATTGGTACTGCATAGAATACAACACTATATATATATATATATATATATATATATATATATATATATATATATATATATATATATATATATATATATAGGGTGAAGTTAAAATAAAAAGATAAATATCCGTAAAAAGAATAAAAAGAATTTTTTTTTAAAAAAGTTCTCGAAAAATTCCAAAAAAATTTCACAAGATCGGGTATGTTGGTGCATAAAACTTTTGTGAAAGAAGTTTTTCTAATTTTGAGTTTTTATACGTTTTTTTTAATACACAAAAAATGAATTTTAATGCGCAAAAAAAATTTTAATGCGCAAAAAAATTTTAATGCACAAAATTTTTAACTTGTTTTAGTTAGATGCACAATGTTATTTTGGTGAAAAAAGTCAAAAGAAGTTGGGTCCAGAAACGAATTTTTGATGCAAAAAAAAAGCGATTTAATGCGCAAACGTATTTTTTTATAATTTATTTTCGGATAAAGTATCCACTTTTAGAAAAACTTCCTTCACAACTTTTTCATGCACCAACATACCCGATCTTGTGGAATTTTTTTGGAATTTTTCGAGAACTTTTTAAAAAAAAAAAAAATTTTTATTCTTTTTACGGAAATTTGTCTTTTTATTTGATCTTTATCCTATATATATATATATATATATATATATATATATATATATATATATATATATATATATATATGCATATTATTCTAGATAAAAGTAAGGAGTAAGTACGTTGACTACTAAAGTAAAATGCACTTCATATTAGCCTATCACTTTTTGTATACATTCTATATTTCTAGTCTTTGCATAACAACGATGGATAAAAGGACCTTATATATATGTATATTACGACCACATAATACTCTAGATAAGAATAAGGGGTAATGACATTGACTACAGAAGTAAAATGCACTTCATATTAATTAGTCTATCACTTTTTTTGTATACGTTCTATATTTCTAGTCTTTGCAAAGTTTGCATAACAACGATGGATGCCATTATTGTTGACCTTGACTTTTAATAATAATAGATAAATGAGAGGCTATTTTTCTTATATTAATGGTAAACTTTCGATCTACAATTCGTAATGCCCTTCTTATAGTTACTATGATGGATTAATGGTCTCAAGTTTGAAATAACAAACGTGATTTGCACAAACTTAGTTTTGATTTGTACATAATATATATTATGCTTTGTATATGTGTTACGTTCTGCTTATTCTCCTTGTATCTTGTTGTGTATAAATATAAAGTAAATATGTGCAAATCTAAAGACTAATGTATATGTGTGTGGAGATCACCTCACACTAAACCAAACAATTAAGTTGGATGGCCGAGACGATTAACGCATGACAAATTATAGAGTTATTCAAATTCAACTGCAATTATGTATATTTGATATATAATAACGTGCATTAGTACACTACGAGGATAATGGGTTATAGTAATGACATGTCACCGCTAAAGTATTTATTAAATAATTAATAAACTTATTTGATAAATTGAAATTAATAAATGGTAAAACTAAATATCTAATAAACACTTTTGGCGATAACAAAATTCGCCGCTAAAAGTATTTATTAAATAAAAAGAAATGATAAAAAGTTTTAGTGACGACATATATCATCGCTAAAAGTGACATGCATCATTTACAGATCCGTAAGGCTATTGCCTACATTTTTTCAAGATTTTTCGCAACCAAATTTCTAGTTTTTTTTTCTTTTCTTTTTTCCCGAAAAACATACTAATCCCATTTGAAAGTTCTAACTAAAAAAAAAAAAAACAAAAAACAAAAAAAACATTGGTAGTCCTCACAATAAAAATATGAACAAGTTCAACAAAGAAAATAGTTAAGAAATCACAATACATCCCTGCTCGCTTGCGTCTTCTCCATCCTCTTAATCATCTAGAATCTCAAGGGGATCGAGCTGTGGAGGTACGGTAATATTAATTGAGAAATGATAGGCATGCCTAAAAACATGTCTAATGATATGGCTAAAAGTGTGTGGCAAGAATTTATTTGTTGTAGTAGCCGGACCCACTTATTTACAATCCAATAAACTCTTGCCACATAATTTTAGACATATCATTTGGCATGGTTTAATTTAGGCATGTCTATCATTTCTCATATTCATGTTCGCACTTGTAACTCTTTGAAGAAATGAGTCAATCGAAAATTTTAGCCGCGACAATTTTATCCACCTGACTTCAGGTATACATTTTTTATTGGGATTGAGCGCTTGAATAACTTGATATACGACCTTATTTATGGTAAATGTTGTGACAAAATCATTTTAATTGATCTTGTATATCTTAATAATTGATAAGCAAATGTTGAAGAACTAATTTATCTAAGGGACATTAATTTCTCAAGCTGATTTGCATCAAACAGAACTAAAAAATAAATTATAACACATAAAGAATTATCTGATTATGTACTCATTATAATTCTATAAGAATTTTAACATCAAAATTGACGAGCTCGTTTTAGGCCTTTTTTCTACTTTCGCACCAGGATTTGTACAAAGCACATAGTTTCACAGCTGATCACACATTCTTTATCATTTTGATCAAAGCTTATATTGGAACTGATTTGAGAAAAAAAAATAAGAATACTTGTTTGTAAAGCGATTAAAGTTGTACCACACAGTTGAAGTATTCTCGAAAAGGGACATTCATTTATCAAGTAAAACAATCTTTGTGGAATAATATGACACCACCTAAAATTTAATTTCCAAGAATTGGAAAATAATTTATGAGAAAAGGGTAGCTCAAGTATAAATAGAGACATACGAACCTTCACTTTATAGAAAAAAAAACATGCAAAAGCAAGCAATGGCTTCTTCAAACTTCTTACTTTTGTCTCTAGCTCTACTACTCATTGCTCTCTCATTTGTACCAAACTTTACTTCTGCTTCTTTGGAGGAAGCAAATGCTCTTCTAAAATGGAAAGAAAGCCTTAAAATCCCAAACAACTCCCAAATTGTATCTTCTTGGACACCCCTTCCAATGAATACTAGTGCACCCGCTTTGTGCCCTTCTTGGTTTGGAATTGCTTGTGATGCTGATGGGAACATTTACAGGTTGAACCTCTCATCGTCTGAGTTAAAAGGTACGCTTCACCAGTTCCCATTCTCTATTCTAGAGAATCTTACCCATTTTGAGCTTAGTGTAAACAGCTTCTTTGGTCCCATCCCACCAGAAATCGGACTCCTGTCCAAACTTGTCTATCTTGATTTTTCAGTTAATCTGTTTTCTGGTGTAATTCCACCTACCATTGGTAAACTAAGCCAGTTAACCGTTTTGCATTTTTTCGATAACAATTTAACTGGTTCAATCCCACAAAAATTAGGGAATTTGAACTCTCTCACTGAATTAGCTTTGAGTTATAATCAACTCAATGGTTCAATCCCTTCATCGTTGGGTAATTTGACATCTTTGAATATCCTTTATCTATTCAATAACCAACTGTCTGGACCCATTCCAATTGAATTAGGGAATTTGAAGTCTCTAACTGATTTAGAATTGGGCGAAAATCAACTCATTGGTTCAATTCCTTCATCGTTAAAAAACCTGAGAAGCCTTCAGACTCTGGTTCTCGATACGAACAAGTTATCCGGTCCTATACCACAAGAAATCGGAAGTCTGCAAGTGTTACAGCTACAGCTAGACAAAAATCAGTTGTCTGGCCAATTGCCTGATGATTTGTGCCAAGGGGGAAAGCTTCAAAAATTAACTGTTGGTTATAATCAACTCTCTGGTCCTATACCAAGAGGGCTATGGAATTGCTCCAACTTAACAAGAGCAAGGTTTGAATTTAATCAATTTCATGGAGATATATCGAATAGTTTTGGTGTCTACCCACGCTTAAATTTCATTGATGTCAGTCATAATAAATTTCATGGGCAACTATCTCAAAACTGGGATAAATGCAAAAACTTGACCACATTAAAGATGGGATATAACAACATCAGCGGTAGCATACCACCGGAGTTTGGAAATTCAATTCAAGCGCTTGATCTTTCTTCTAATAATTTGGTTGGTCAGATCCCAAAGGAGTTTGAGGAGATGAAAGGTTTGTTATATTTAAACTTGAGCGATAACAACCTTTCAGGTGCTATACCTCAAGAGCTTGGGTCACTGCATGGTCTACTTACTCTTGACCTATCCAAAAATAGGTTAAACGGGTCATTACAAAGATATGTTGGGGACTGGGTTCAAATCAATCACATAAATCTTAGTAATAACAAGCTCAGCGGAAAGATTCCATCGGAGATCGGTAAATTAAGTCATCTCAATGTTCTTGATTTATCTTGGAATTCACTCACAAAAGAGATACCATCAGAAATTGGAAGTTTAAAAAATCTGGTAATGATGAATCTTTCCCACAATAAGCTATCTGGTTCTATTCCTAATGGTTTCAGTAACTTGCCAAGAGGGATTGATATCGAGTTGTCTTACAATGAGCTCACAGGTCCGGTTCCCCCTTGTGCTGTCTTTCAAAATGTGTCTCGAGAAGCATTTGAAGGAAATGATGGTCTGTATGGAAATGTTACTGGTTTGAAACTATGTGAAAGTCAAATAGTAATGAAGAAAAATAATCATTTTCATCATAAGCTCATCCTTGTAACTGTGATCCCACTTTTTGCGGCACTTTTACTTGGTTTATTCATGTGTGGTCTCATTGCTTATCGACGTAGAAAGAGAACTTCTCCACAGAAACCATCAGCCAAAGAAGGTGGCAAATTTTTCTCAATAACAAGTTTTGATGGACAGGCGATGTATGATGAAATCATCAAGGCAACAAATGATTTTGATGATGCATATTGTATTGGGATGGGAGGATACGGTACTGTGTATAAAGCTGAGTTAGAACCCAACAATTTAGTTGCTGTCAAGAAACTTCATTCATCATCAGAGAATGACGATCAAGGCTTCCTAAATGAGGTGCGAGCATTAACAAACATAAGGCATAGAAACATAGTTAAACTCTATGGATATTGTTTCCATGCTCGTCACTCATTTTTGATTTACGAATATCTTGAGAAGGGAAGTCTAAAATCGCTCTTAAGTAGCGATATCACAGCAAAGGAAATGGATTGGCTGAAAAGGGTAAGAATTGTTAGGGCTGTAGCGAATGGTTTGGATTATATGCACCATGATTGCACACCACCAATAATTCATGGAGACATTTCTGGAGCTAATATCCTTCTGAATTCTGATTATGAGGCACATATCTCGGATTTTGGAACAGCAAAGCTTCTAAAGCTGGATTCATCCAATTGGACTGCGGTTGTAGGCACCTATGGCTATATTCCGCGAGGTAACTGCCATATATTTTAAAGTTATCTATACGTACTTCATTTCAAGTTTCAGATTTATCTATGTTACATATATTCTCATGTTTCCTTCCATGTAGAGCTTGCTTATACGATGGTGGCGACAGAGAAATGCGATGTGTATAGTTTTGGAGTTGTTGCACTAGAAGTGATTATGGGAAAGCATCCTGGAGAACTTATATCATGTCTACCAACAATGTCGACTGATGATCTATTGCTGGCCAATGTAGGAGATAGACGGATTCCACGACCATCACCTCTAGTTGAGAAACTAGCTCATATAATTTTGAATGTCACACGGGCATGTTTGAACGACAACCCACAGGAAAGGCCAACAATGCGCCAAGTCAAAGATTTATTGTCAGTGGATGATCGGCTTTGGATGAAGATGCGTGTATCGGTAACTTGATGCTAGCTTGATCGATTTTGTATGATGTCTAGTCATAAGTCATAAAGTTTAAGAAACTTTTTATGTTTTTTTGTTGTCCTGAATTATGTTGTAGATTGTTATTAAATAAGAAAATAATTTATATCAATGAAGATTGCTACCTTTCTAGACTAATATTGTTACGTGTATTATGGATCTTTTTGGTAATTTCTTTAAATTATTCCAGGTTTACAATTTAAATTTGAGTAGTGATATCTCTTCATAGGAATTTACTTTATACACATAAATTTAGTGGGACCCACATAAATTTTACTGTACAAATAAAAGTTATGTGGGCCCCACTAAAATTATGTGTATAAAGTAAATTCCTATGTGGAGATATCATCTCCCTTTAAATTTACCAATGAGAAATTTGTATATCATTTAGAATTTATTCTTTCTCATATCAAGAAATATACTCCGTAGTTGACAGTGACTGCACACAAATAGCATAGACTGGAAGTCTGTTAATTTGTCAAAAAATAGCATAGACGGGAGAGGAAAGTTAGCTAAAAGAAATTTGCCAAAAAAGAAGACCGTGGAAGTCTGTTAATTTGTTAAAAAAGATGACCAAAGGTGAGCAGAAGGGAAATGGCAGGTGCTGACTATAACTTCACACTAAGAGACATACAATTGGATGATTTAGTTGAAGTTGCCGATCCAAAAACGTACGAGTGTTGGTGTCTCTAACTATTTATACAGTATCTAATTTCTCCTTGATGTGCTTAGTGAAAACGATAGAGGTGGCAACATGGGCAGGTCGATCGGGTTGAGTAACGGGTCAAAACGGTTAAATTCTTTTTACGGGTCCAATTGGTTTGCCAGAAACACCTTTGGTCAAAAATTTCATTAAATCTTATTAGAAATAATCAGTGTGACACATATGATAACAAAACACATATCCTTATAACCAATGTTATTGAATAAATTGTACACTATGTGAAAGCTTCAACCCTTTTTGACCCGTTTCCTTTAGAGAACTTTTTTCTTTTTTTTTACTCGTTTGACCCATCAGAGATAAAATATATCCACATTGACACATTCATACCTAAATTGGTCAGAATTTCTACAAAGATTACATATAAATAGGATAAAAATAAGCAGTTAACAAATAAGCATAACTACCTTATGTGACCCACTACTTTTCTACTCTAGGAAATGAAATCATGCATGCATGGGACCATACTATACTAAAAACATGGTATAAACTTGCTGATTAATTTCTCCAATACTAGTACTGGTCATATGACCACTTCTTCAGGAATAAAATAAATGGTAGTAGTTCGCGCGGTTCTGTCTTTTGGAGACCCGGAACGTATCACACACTTATACAAAACTGAAAAATAAAATCCAACCTATGAAGTGATCTAGAAAAGCTTGTTACACATTCGCCATGATCAAGCATTCAAACGCACACACAAACAAATAAATATCTGAATACTTTTCAAACAAAAATAGAAGAAGATTGATCTGATACATATACTAAATCGCAGGGGCACATGATTGTGCTTAAACAAACACTATCTAAACCGTTGAATTCGTTTTTTCTTTCTTTAAGAGGGCAATGTTATATAACCCGGGTTGAACCGGGAACATGGCTGGTTATGACTGTTGTTTGCTTGTTTATGAAACGGTTGTTCTTTTGTTAACCCGGGTCGACCCATTTTGGTAAATCCAGCCGGGTCATACCTTTCGTTTTTTTTTTTTTTTTAAGTTTTGGACCTATAGTTTTGTTATAAAGTATGGGTTTGGTAGTGAATTTCTAATGTTTAAGAGCTGTTTGGAGCTTTTTAGGGGCGTTTGGGTATATTTAGGGGTATTTTTGTAGCTGTAGGAATTGAAGTTCCACACGACTGTTCAACCGGCAACTCGGCTGGTCGATAAAAAAACCGGTGCATGGAAATTCAAGAAAATTTACACAAAGATTTATACTTTTATAGACAACCCGAACCTCTTGTATTTGCTGCTACAGTTTGTATTTACAACTATACCAAGGAATACGTTACCAATACAATGCAACACTTTTTCTGTACATCTCATATAGCAATTCTCCTGCTAACCCGGCGGGTTGGGATGACCATGGTCAAAGTAAAGAAAAAAAATAACTCAAAAAAGTAAACGTGATCGTGATAGTAACCTCAAAAAGTCTCTATAATCGCTCATACTACCACTCGAAAATCTCTTCATGTTTTCCCAAATCTGCAAACGTCTACTAGGCCTCAACGGGCCTGAACTTGAGGTTATCCTATACGAATGTACAAGTAGCCCAAGACCCGAAAACCCTCTCTCCACATCAAGTGGAGATTCACATAGCTTGGATAGGTGGAATGTGACAGGCGGGCAAGCGCCGTGGCCTGAGTTTCTACTGGCCCCCGGATCAGAGTCTAAGGAAGTCAGATCCTCTTGGCTACAAGTCCTTGAGCCCAGGTCTTGTGTTTCTTCGCACCCGAGACCAATTTCAAGGCCTAAACCACCTCTCCCATAAAGGGTCGGTGTGATACTTCGGGCTGCGCACACATTGATGTTATTTCTGCTATTTTAGCTATACTGTCGAATGGAACTTCAGGGGATAGTGATGGATCAACAAGTACGTTTAGACCTTCTGGTGTTGGGAGGAGGGGATGGGCCCACGCAACTAAGTTTTCTTGGCCAGATGGGATTGAATAGTCAACAGGTTTTCTTCCTGTTAGGAGCTCAAGGAGTACCACTCCATAGCTATATACGTCACTCTTTACAAGATGTCCAGTCATAGCATACTCGGGAGCCACATACCTGAAATCAAATGAAAAGAAGTTTAAGAAAATTTGGACACCGCGGGTCCCCTAATGGACCAAAAGTTTTGGCCCAAAACATGTAATCTGACTTTTTGTGCTGAGAAAAAGGTCATTTTACTTTAAACTTGACCTGTAATGTACTCATTTTACAGAGAAAGAAAAGCATAACCGAAACTGCCCATGACACGGGTCCAAATATTTTGGTTTTCTTCATCTAAAGCAGAACGAGCCAGACCAAAATCAGAAACTTTAGGAGTATAGTCATGTTCTAGCATAATGTTGCTATACTTGAAGTCTCTATTGGTAAGTTTGGCGAAATGGGCTGGAGCTGGAGTTGGGGCTAGTACTTATATCATAAGCCGAAATTAAAATTTGTATTTTTATAAACTTTGTTTGGCAAATGGGCTGGGGTGGGGCTTATTATTGCAAAATTACTAAAAAGGACATAATTAAATGAGTTTTTGTATATGTTACATATTTTTGTGGGTAAATAAGTAATTTATTCTTCAAAAGCTCCGGGCTAAAGTTTTTAGCCTCTTTTTTAGCCAGCTTATTTTATAAGCCCTTCCATAAGCCCTACGACAAAAGAGACTTATTTAATTAGCCGGATTATTTTAAAAGGTCAAACTGTAATAAGCCCCATAAAAGCCCTCGCCAAACATAGCCTATGTATTGACTCTAGGTCTTGAATCTTCATGCAAGTAAGCTAACCCCCGAGCAGCACCCAAAAGTTATCTTCAAGCGGGTCCCCCAATCCAGTGGTGCGACTTCCTTATCAACCCCGGCCTAAACAACCAAAATTTCACTCCAATTATAAACCATCTTCACTAAAAAAGATTAAAGTCAAAATATTTGACTTTTGAAAGTCAAACATTTCAATCCCTAAGCAACCGAATTTTCACATTCAAGTACCTTTGACACCAACTTTAGTCCCCTCTTCAAGGGTCCCACAATAAATTTGAGTCCAGTTATGAACTTATGCTTAATGATTAAAGTTACCGTGTGGTGGTTTAATTGAAGGATTGTTTTGGCGGTGATAGTTATGGTTACGAGTAGGCAGATGAGATCGAAGACTTTATATGATGATGAAACTAACCCTCTGTTTTTTATATCCTATCATTTACTTACTATGTTTTATTCACCCATTTTTTTAAACTTTACTTTCTCTATGATGAAGTTACTACCATAATTACAAAATTGTACTCTACTAGGGGCAGTTTGGTTGATGGTTTTTTCACTGTTGGATCAGACTTGAATGATGGTAAAATTAGAGTATGTTTGGTTTGTAGGTGGGATTGGAATTAAATATGGATTTGAGAAAGGTTTGAAAAAAATGAAAAGAGATAAATTAATATTTATTTAAAGTATGTATTTGTTTATATATAAATTAAGCTATTATAAATTAGTTTATAAACAAATATGTGGTTGAAATTGTTTTAAAAATTACAATGTAAATTTAGATTGGTTGGTTTCACCAAAAGTCACCAAGTGGGGCAAAAATGGATCTATGATTGAACGTGGTGTGCCAAGCGAATAAAAAAGGAACCAAACAACTAATTTGATTATTCTTTCAATCCATACCATCTAATACCCCTAAACCAAACGGGCCCTTAGATTGTTTGGTTACTTCATGTGGGCCCTCGGATTGGCTATGAATGTTACATTTGCTATCTAAGAATCGTAGCTTTAAGGCCCGTTTGGTTTGTAGGTGGGTTTAGGATTTGGATTAAAATTTGGAGTAGGATTTGGATTTGGAATTAATGTAAGAGAGAGAAAATATATTATAAAATAAATAAATAATAATTTATAATTTAATAATATGTTTAAAATTATTTAAAATTTTAAATGACAAAAAGAAAAAATATGTGACTTACATTAAAAAAGGGCCCACTTATATTTAATCTCAACTATCCATTATTTTTCATCTGACGATCTTGATTTAATCATTTATATAATTAATTATCTAGCGGAGGGGCATTTTTGCATTTAATTTTTGTAATTATCTTGATTTAATCATTTATATAATTTTCTCCTGCTGTTTTTCAGTTGCTATCTCTCCTCTCACCAACAGCCTTCCCCCATTCCCCCAATTCAAACCCTAACTTTTTTCAATCAAAATTAAATGCAAAATTAACCAAATATCTTCTAAATAATAGACCTGCGAGATGAAGTAGCACTATCTAAAGGTGAACCGTTACCTGAATCATCTTCATTGCAACTCGCTGATCAAAATGAGCATCAAAAGCTGATATTTGGTAAAAATAAAATGAGTATAATTCGATTTATTGTTCATGTTATTCGATTAATTGCTATTTTGATTCTTATAATGTTAGTTGTTGAATTTGAATTCAAGTAGTATATTGTGAATTTGTTTGGTATATATGTTCGTGAAGTTTGTGGAGGATTTACACACACACAGAAGTTGTTTAGGTTTTCGATTCTTATTTCGTTGCGGTTTATGATAAGTATTTCGTTATGGTTTGAGTTTCAAAAACGAGACAGTGATAGTTTTTTTTGTAGTTTCTTATATGTGTTAAACTACTGTTAATGCAGTTTTAGATTAACTCTAATTAGTGGATTAGTTTGTTCATGTTGCTATAGGTTTGGTTTAGTTAATAAGTTGTAGAGGCTTGTCTTATTAATTTTTTTTGTTTTCGGCGATTGCTGAATCTGTTTAAATTTGTGTGAAGTGAAAGTAAGAGGGTGTTTGGGATTTGCTTAATAGCTTATTTTCCAAGCTGATGGGCTTATTTGAAATTGGAAAAGCTCATAAGCTCACTTTGTTAAATATGCTTTATACTCACAAAATAAGCTACTTAGCTGTATTATTTGGTATTATTGTCTACTTAGCGGATGGGCTTATCATTTTTGAAGTCTACTTAGCTGTATGCTTATTTGTTAAAACATTTATACTCGCAAGTACCGACCTTTAAAGTTTTAACACAACACATAATAGTTAGCGCCTATTAAGATTAAATTCCCTTGGGAGGAACTTGTTACAGGAAACAGGATCCACAAACCATCGAGACAGCTGCACAAGGAGTTGTTTCAAGAAAGTATACCAGAAGTGGAAGCTCAAAATGGCTCGGAACTTCATTCTCTCGAGCATCTATAGATAATAAGAACGGAAACAAAATATGCCCGTCACTAATGGAATTATGTATTCTGAAGTACGTTAACTTTCTTCATAAATCTTTCACTTGATCAGTATCTTAATCAAACAATCGTTGTCATATACATTGTACCTTTTTCCCGGCAACAGGAAATTAATCGGTATGGTGCTTTTCTATGCTTCCAAGAGACATCAGTCAACAAATTTTTAACGAATTAGTATAATCTCAACGCCTTGCTGAAGCTCACCTTGAAGCATTTCAAGATTGTGCTCTTGAGGTAATTATCTAAGTACGTGTATGCAGCTATGCTATATATGGTAGGTTTGTTAAAAATGATAAGACTTGTGATCAAGTAGTTTGTAAAATTAAGTAAAATCACAAGTAATTTATTCAGAATCACGTGTGATTTTCGTAACCAGTCTCGTGTTTTTGAACAAATCACTTGTGATTTGTTCCGAATCACATGGGATTTTGTAGTATAACTTTGAGTAATCATTTAAAATTACATGTTACTAACTACATATTTGTATGTAGCTAACTAAAGTTGTTGCTTAAAAAAGTTGAAGAAAAGCCTAAGCCGAAGGCTGAGTCTAAGCCTATTCAGAGAAAATGGATGTTATCTGATTCCGACGAAGATTCTGAAAGTTATGAGAGAAAGAAGGTGTCAAAGAAATTGAAGGGGAAGATGATTAGGTTTTTATGTACTTTATGTTTTAGGTTATTCAACTTGTGAAGTCGTTATCACCGAATGTTATTGTATGATTAGGTTTTATGTAATTTATGTATGTACGAGTAATAATTATTGATTGATATGAATATGTTTATTTATTTATTATTTTTTTAAGGCTCATAAATGAAAAAAGACGAGTTCAAGTCATAAGCCTTCTTTGTTGCTTTGTTTGTTGTATTTATACGCAGGTTGATGTGCAAATCACATGTGATTTACTTTGAATCACATGTGATTTTACCTCATATTATTTTTAAGGTGAATGACATGTGGTTTACACACGAATCCCATGTGATTTACAAACGAATCACATGTGATTTGCATGCGATTTATACTTGTAACTCAAATCTAATAACATCCACATCTATATGTACGTATAACTATTAAAATTCTACTAGAAAAAACAACAAAAAAAAACTGTTACAAGATTCAGGCTTGTAATTGAATAAGAACATTAATTGGATTTTAATTTTTCATGTTTATTAGAGCAACTGCAGTGGTGAGGTTTTTGAATGACTTTGTACTATTCTAAAAAGCTTTTATATAACTTTTTACCATTGCATGAGAAGGCTTTTCAAATAGGTTTACACAAAAGCTTGTAATTCTACAAGCGGTTGAAGCATGAAGTTTGCAATTAATGCTTCCTTATGTTAGCCTTATTTTAATGTACTTTTATTTTTCATAAAGCTTTTGTAGAAACTTGGATATTGGAGCAATAGGTTGATGAAACTAATACATTAATTAAAAGTATGATGTGGCAAAAACTAAAAGCTTTTCATAAGTTCACCAATGCAGATGCTCTTAGTTTTTTTTAAGGTTTTCTGTTACAATTACAGGTTTGTTTAAAAAAATATTATAAAATTAGTTACACGTGTAAATCACTTGTGATTATCATGCCAAATCACTTGTGATTTTCATGCCAGAACACTTGTGATTTTCATGTAAAATCACTTGTGATTCTTAGGCTAAATCACTAGTGATTCCTTAAATCACATATGATTGTTTTGCAAATCACACATGATTCACATTTTATATATTTAAAATATGTAATATCCTGAAACAGTGAAGCAAATGTACTTCATACATTCATATCCTAAAACTTAGTAATATAAACAAATCTATTCCAACACACATTTAAAGATACGAAATAAACATCATATTTCCATTTAGTAATACACACTAAATAGGTACTTGTCCATAACTACATTAGAATTTTCCTATACAAACAAAATCTGAAAAGTCACTTGTTCAAAATATCAACTGATACTTGCAGTAAAACATTAAACATCTTAACATAAGTAGATAAGTTGTTAGTTACAAATACATACTACTTTCAAGCAATATCCTAACAGATTCCATCCTGGAAAAATCATAAGCACGTTCCTTCTTGTCCCGTATAGCATTCTTGAGGATCTTCGTTCCTTCTAATAAGTTGTTAGTTACAAATACATACTACTTTCAAGGTCCTTAGACCGCAGCTTCGTCAAAGTATGTGTCTCTTCTTGCGGCTTTGTTGTCTTTTTTCTTTTTCTAAAAAAAAATAAAAGAAAACCATGGGGTGCACATAACCTTTGATTCCATGTTTATCTTCCTCAAAATATTCACAGGACTTCGCCTATGGCTCAGGCTCCACCTTTCGACGTCATGTGATTTGAGATTGAATCACATTTGATCTACATATCAACCTATGGTAAGTAACATATCAACCACTGGCAAGCAACATGATTTGAGATACAATCACATGTGATCGAGATATCAACCACAAAAATCACATGTAATTTATCTAAAATCACATGTGATTTATCTGAAATCACATGTGATTGTATTCAACTGGTGTATATTCAACCGGTGTACATTATCGAAATCACATGTGATTTATCTGAAATCACATGTGATTTATCTGAAATCACATGTGATTATATTCAACTGGTGTACATTATTGATATCACATGTGATTTATCTGAAATCACATACTTAATTCACGACAACAAATCAATTGTACACCCTTCTAACTTGTTATGTAAAATATAAAATGAAACTGAATACGCACAGCAGACGACAATATACAAACTAATAGCAACAGATTTCAAATACACTAAATCACTTTAAAAAGGACGTTCCGAAAAATAGCCTGCAACTAATTTCTCACAATGTATGACATATATACAAAGGCGCAAATTATTTGGCTTCCGACTTCTAATAACAACTTAAAATTCGAATTCTTTATAAATTAATAGAAACAAGTCCAAAAAATCTAAGCAGTTGACTAATTCAACATAAGTCAACTAACTAATCACAATTCCCAAAATAACACAAGAATAAAAATCAATCTAACTGAATAAACAAAAACTAAAATGATAAAAGAACAAACCTACACAACCCCTCGAAATAGCAACTCGAATTTAGGTATTAAAAAGTGGCTATTAAAGATTAAAAGTTTTTTTTTTATTTATTATTATATTTTTTTTGTGAATATCGATTAGGAACTAATTAACGACGTCTTTTTGGAGAAATGATAAGTTGTTGATGATGATAATATTGTGTAAAAAAAGAATCAGAAGAATAGTTGTAGATCGAATTATATTATTATTTGAGAGAAGCAAATAATAGCATTAGTTGCAGATCGACGGCGACTCGATGACAAATCAACCGGAGATCGACGATGATGTGCGACTCGATGACAAATCAACTGGAGATCGACGATGATGTGGTGGATCGGCGAGTACGACAGTTTGTGGTGGTTAGTGTGTGTTTCTACTGTTTGTATGTGTGTGTTTTGTATAGAAAGGATTGAGAAGATAAAATGAAGGTATGTTGTATATTTTGTGTTTTTATATTGGACAAATTTACCCTCACTGTGTGATTGGATATTTGATCATAGACGTTGGATCAAAATGAAATCAAAGGCCATGATTGGCTAGTTTGTTCTTTAGAGATTGTATGATTGTTACGGATCTTAACTCATGTCCAATAAGTGAAATCTCAGCATGTTGCTCTGGATTCTTGGATGGAGATTATTTAGGATTTAACCTCAATAATTGGGCCCACCAATACGTACCAAATAGCGAATTCCTACTTTTAGTCTTAAACGGATCTCAAAACATGGTAACCAAACGCACCCTAAGTTCAGGTTTTCTCTAATATTACTGACATTGCATGTCTTTATTTAAAATGAATGGGCCATATTTTCATTTTAACCACTCATTCATATTCAATTCTTTTTTATTTTTATTTATAATAAGATGTTTTAGTTATAAATTTATATATGTATTTTTATAACAAATAATATTTAAATCAAATCCAAAACCCAAATTTTAATCCAAATCCAAATTCAAATTCTAATCATAAAGTCATTTACAAAACAAACGGGCCCTAAATACAACAATATTATACCGAAATGGATTATGATGCTAACTCGGGCCCACCAACCCCTGATGACTTTGTGACGGACAGTAAAAAAGCAATAGATTGCAAATAGAAATAGAGGCACCAAGGGCTTGATGTCTCTTCCGTTGTTTCCGTGACCACGGCTACAACTGCTGAACCGGTCAAACCGGTGATGTTACAGCAAGCCGGTTTTGTGAGGATTTATAACCCAAATCGAACCGTTGGTTTTAGCCGATCCGGATCGAATTGGTTCACTGGAACCATTCGGTTAGAACTTTTTTCTTTGGTGAGAGAGTGTGAGCTGGGAGTGTTACGTGTATTGGTCAAAGTGAGTTTAATACTGTAGTAAGTTAAATATAGTGGTCAGTGTAGATTTTGACTAAGGTTGTGAGTAAGTGAGCACTAACTAGTGAATGAATATATTTGTTTGCTAAGGGTGTGTTTGGTTAGCTTATGCATTTTGCATAGGTGTAGGATTTGGTTTTGAGTGAAAGAAAAGTAAGGAGATGAAATATTTGATTGACTGAAATTAAATTATTTGATAATCATGTATAAGAATTAGAAGTCAATAAATTATTATTTGCTATGTTTGAAAAAGAAGAGAGATAGACTACAAGTAAGACAGTCTCACTCTATTCTTCAACTCCTATCTATTTGTATTGGTTTTGATAAAAGCAAATATTTGAGTTTGACGTCTAAATATCAAGATTCAAAATTTTACCAAACATTTACTTTTTTCTTTGAGTCTCTAAAGCAAATCGCCAAATCCAACACCTCCAATCAAATGCACCCTAAATTAAGTGATTTAGAGATATGTCAAGATTAGTCTTTTTATGGACCTACCCAATAAGATGAAAACAAGGGTTTGGGCTTACTTGTTAAGTAGAAAAGAAATACCCTACTTAGTTTTATCGACAGCAAGAGGCTTTATATCCCTACCGTTGTTTCCGTCACCATACGGTCTACCATTACCGTTGTATGATGAGGGCACGGGTGCCGATGGAGGAAGACCTATTAACAGCCGAATGAATATAACTATATGTAAAAAGAACTTCAGTTTGACTTTCGAGGTCAAATGATCCCTCCAAATTGTTTAGTATTTTTTTAGACTTACTACTTGTATTTGTATTGGTTTACCTCAAACTAAAGTGTTAGGTTAATGATTAGTATAAATATTGGGTCTCATCTACATACTATTATCAATCAATATATCACGTTTTACATGGTATCCGAGCTTTAGATGAGTTCACCAACAAAATTTGCTATCCTCCGGTCATCGGCTACTCACTAGTGATCAGGGGCAGAACTACATGTTTGCTTAGGTGGGCGGTGCCTTCCATGATTCGCCAAAAAATATCAATTTTTAATGTAAAAATTTATCCTTTAGGACCATTTTATTAAAGTGCACCCGACCTCAAAAAATCAAATTGCCCCCCACAAACAATGTAAAAACCTAAAATCTCTGTCTTAGTCTTTAAAAAAATATCAGTTTTTAGTGTAAATTTTTTTTATAACCTTTTTATTAAAGTGCATCACGAATTTTATAAAAAAATAAAAATAATAACAATAAATAAATAAAAAATAAAAAATAAAATTTGCCCTGTACTTTAAGATCTTGGGTCCGCCAGTGCCAGTGATCCGGTTCCCAGTCATGACACATATTTTGGGGACCATAGAAATCTACTCTTAACAAAATGATGCTTACGTGTAAATTAAACATTTTCAAGACACGTATTAAACTTGTTCCCAAACAACCTTTATATTTCATTTTATATTCACACACTGAGTGAGAAACACCATTATCAATGGCAAACATCAATCTCTCATATTAGGTTGCAATTAATGACACCTAAATTAAGTGATTTAGAGATATGTCAAGATTAGTCTTTTTATGGACCTATGGAAACAAGGGTTTGGGCTCACTTGTTAAGTAGAAAAGAAATACCCTACTTAGTTTTATCGACACCAAGAGGCTTTATATCCCTACCGTTGTTTCTGTCACCATACGGTCCACCATTACCGTTGTATGATGAGGGCACGGGTGCCGATGGAGGAAGACCTATTAACAGCCAAATGAATATAACAACATGTAAAAAGAACTTTAGTTTGACTTTCGAGGTCAAATGATCCCTCCAAATTGTTAAGTAGAATTATTTTCATTGGATTGGCATTAGTATTTTTTTTAGACTTAGTACTTGTATTTGTATTGGTTTACCTCAAACTAAAGTGTTATGTTAATGATTAGTATAAATATTGGGTCTCATCTACATACTATTATCAATCAATATATCACGTTTTATATGGTATCCGAGCTTTAGATGAGTTCACCAACAAAATTTGCTATCCTCCGGTCATCGGCTACTCACCAGTGATCAGGGGCGGAACTACATGTTTGCTTAGGGGGGCGGTGCCCTCCATGATTCACCAAAATATATCAATTTTTAATGTAAAAATTTATCTTTTAGAACCATTTTATTAAAGTGCACCCGACCACAAAAAATCAAATTGCCCCCCACAAACAATGTAAAAACATTAAATCTCTATCTTAATCTTAAAAAGAATATCAGTTTTTAGTGTAAATTTTTTTTATAACCTTTTTATTAAAGTGCATCACGAATTTTATAAAAAAAAAAAAAAAAAAAAAAAAAAAAAAAAAAAAAAAAATTGCCGGTATTCTCTAAGATCCTGAGTCCGCTAGTGATAGTGATCCGGATCCCAGTCATGACACATATTTTGGGGACCCATACAAATCTACTCCCCTTAACAAAATGATGCTTACGTGTAAATTAAACATTTTCAAGACACATATTTAAACTTTTTCCCAAACAACCCTTATATTTCATTTTATTCACACACACCGAGTGAGAAACACCATTCTCAATGGCAAACATCAATCTCTCATATTACGATTTGGTATTGCAATTAATGGGCCGCTGCGTGGAGAGCCGAATGGTGGTGTTGGAGTGAGACCGTTGGCGTCGGCGACGGGACCTCCGCCACCTCAACAAACTATGTCCGCGTTTTTGGGAGGTGGGATTGGGAGTGAGAATCAGATGAGAGGGCCGAGCTTCTGGACCGCCGATGTTTTTAGTAAGTTTTTTTGATGTTTTACTTTCTTATGTATATTTGAATAAAACCGAGCATGTGAAGTCGAAGTAGTTAGTTTTGTTTTAGTAACAAGTAGGGTAGAATTACGAATGTGCCCTTAGTTTTTATATTATCTAAATACTCGCGAATTGCCAGCACTTGATACGAACAGTTTACTTTCAAAATGAACATCCAGACGCTCGAAATGCTTTCATATTTTAATAAGGATTCTGGTTGTTTGAGATAACTAATCCCTCGATTAATACAGATATATGCGTAGTCGCGTAGAAGCTTGATACTTGATCCCTCGAGGCCTCGATCATACGAGAAATATGCGTAGAAGCTTTAGATTGTTTAAGATACTTAATTCCTCTATCAGAACAGAAATTTGCGTAGAGCTTTAGATTAAACTCAACCCCTCGATCAGAACATTAATTACAGAAGCTTTAGATCAAGTAGTTTGCATTTCAGCTTTAGAAGCTATTGTGGATTATGAACCATTTGCTTTCTCTATCTTACATACTGATATGACACATTAAAATTTTCACTTAAATAGTACATACACTCACGAAGATATAAGTGATAAGTTGGTTACAAAATACATATATGTTTGAAGTACTCAAGTACCAGTTTAATCTGCATTTACTTATGGTTATATAGACATCCAAACGCTATCTCATGCAGCATGTTTTATTACAGATTTTGGGTACTTAAGATCATACGAGCAGTTTCAAAATGCACATCAGAACAGTTTACTTTCAAAATGCAACTTCCAAACACTATTAAAATGCTATCACGTTTTATTACAGATTCTGGCTATTTCAGATGCTTAATCCCCCAAATTTGAGTAGAAGCTTTAGATTATTTAAAATACTCAACCCCTCGACCATAACATTATAACTTATGGATTAGGATCCATTTTTATCTAACTTAGATACTAATGTGACCCGTAAAACTTTGCACCTGATAACGGTGACAAGTTAGTTATAATATACATATTAACATATGTATTTGCAGTACGAGTTTAATCAAAGATTCTAAATATGTTCTTGTTGCATAAATATATACAGAATGTGCCACCTCCTCCAATCCCTGGTCCGGGTCAACCACCAAGGATGTATGGCATGCCGCCACCTCTTCCTAACCAACAATCAATGGCTACTATATCCCCTGCAATGGGTCCCAGTGGAAATGCAGTTTCAGGACCATCAAAGATTGATCCTAACCAAATCCCACGCCCTGGTCCAACATCGTCTGTCCTTTTACATGAAACTCGACAGGGTAACCAGGCCAATCCTCCACCGGTATTCATCATTACTCTTCTTAAATATCCTTTTTATTCACAGTTTATGGAATAGTGTTTACTTTATAGTTGGAAAGATTGGCTGGCAGGCTGAATGTGTTAGTTTGTCAAATACGATTTTAGAAATTATATTAAATAATTAATTGAGATTTTGAATGGAATTATCTAGTAGGTTTATGTATTAAAAATACACTCTCCTGAATCCTGACGTGTTAACTTTGAAGTTATTCATAGTTGTATGGGTCAAACTTTCCATCTCTAGTTTATAGTGACCATGGTTCTCGGCTCCTATTATGAAAGTATTTGTACTAATCTTATGTATATCCTGATATGTTGTTTTAATTTGAAGCCTGCTACAACCGAATTTATTGTAAGGGATACTGGAAATTGCAGTCCCCGGTACATGAGGAGCACCGTTAATCAGGTTACGTGGGTATTCTTTCAACTACTTCTCTTGTGGAAATTTTATGCTTAGTTAATTGTTGGATTGTTTTGTTGCTCTTTCAGATTCCTTGCACCTCTGATCTTTTGACCACGTCTGGCATTCAATTGGCACTGTTGGTCCAGCCCCTGGCCCTTCCTCATCCAGAAGAGGACCCTATCCAAGTAAGGCTAGATATACTAACTAAGATTACTATATAGCCCTTAAGTCTTAGGCGAAGGTGGCCCTGTTCGTTGTTCTCGTTGCAAAGGCTACATCAATCCGTTCATGAAGTTTGTCGATCAGGGAAGACCTTTTGCCATAATTTAGTTCTAAGAATACATACCGATTAGAAAATAGCGTCTTTATATACTTGACCTACATGCTAATAGCTGACTATGAATACAGAAACAATACAAAATTTTAGCCTTTAAATTTATATATTGACAATAAAAACATCTTTCCAGCGGATTTGAATTGCTGCATGCCAACTTGTATATTGACTTGTTGGAAATAAAATATAACCCATGTCAACCGACTTACAAGTGAATGGGTTGAATATGCCACTTTTAGTTCAACTTGTCGTCTTACATTCTACCCTTTTGCAGGCTTCACGGATGAAACTCCGCGTGACTATCAATGCAATCTAGGTCCAGATGGCAGGCGAAGGGACGCTGATGAACGGCCTGAGCTATGCAGAGGAACAGTTGAATTCATTGCCACAAGGGAATTCCTGGTTCGTGTGATCTCTAGCTTCATTTTGCACTTCTCTCAACAATTATACTATCTTTATAATATTTTGTTATATTTTTCCCAGGTACATGAGCCAATGCCTGCTGTATTCTTTTTTCTCATTGATGTATCAATGAATGCCTTGCAAACTGGTGCAACAGCGGGAGCTTGCAGTGCTATCAGCCAAGTCATTGCTGATCTTCCAGTAAGTTCATGTTAATTGTGGTTAGATGTGAAAATGGTTGGGATGGATATTAGATATAGGTCGGGTTGGATTCACCTGGTTTTTGACCAATTTTTAATCCTTTTTTCTTTATGAATAATTAGTGTTCCTAATTAGATTACAAAAATAAAAAATTAGATTATCTCAGATTGTCAACTACAATATAATTGAAAGTAAATGGGTCACAGTTGCCACCTTTCGTACTTGTGGCACATGGCCACGGGCTACCCATAAGTATTGAATCTTATTGATGTTTCACCCTTTGACAATAGGTTTGAAGTTTGTATATAATTATTGATCTGTTTCATGTACACAGTTAATCGTAGAATTTTATGATGTAACAAACTAATAATATGGTTGCTGCAGGAGGGTCCTCGAACAATGGTGGGAATTGCCACATTTGACTCAACCATCCATTTTTACAATCTGAAACGGGCATTGCAACAGGTATATATAATGGCAATTTATTGTTTATAGATTTTCAGTACGGTTTGTATGCGTAAAAAAAAACTTTGTCCAGCTTTCACCATGTTTGCTTTTGGATTTCCGTTTCCATCATACCAGTTTAACCTGTTAGAAATAACATATAACCAGAATTGACCCATTTACAAGTAAATGGGTCGAAACAGCCACCTCTAGTTTAGTAACTTACAAGATGATATTGCTGTTTGTGATCAAGTTTTTGTGTTCTGTTGTTGCAGCCATTGATGCTCATAGTTCCTGATGTTGAAGATGTTTCCACTCCTCTCCAAACTGATGTTATTGTTCAACTTTCCGAGGTAAGTTATTTCATGCATTACCTTGAAATTGTGATGGAGCTCTTTTCTTGGCAGTTCTTGCCAACTCGTGTGTATCCGTCATATTCTAGAAGTTATTATTTTCATCCAGTTTTATGTGACTTTGGAACTGATTCCCAACGTATTTCACATCATTGTGATGTTACAGTGTCGTGATCATCTAAACTTTTTGCTGGAGAGCATCCCAAGTATGTTTGAGAGTAATAAAACTGCTGATTCTGCTTTTGGTGCCGGGATGAAGGTATTAATTTTTCTCTGTTTGATTGTACATTTGTACCCGTGCAGGCACAGCGTGTCTAAGGGTAGAAGAAGTTACCAAAGTGCATCTACATGTTTAACGTAGTAAAGTTGATGAAAGAAGTTAATCTGAAATTGCTTTTTGGAACGACAACTCAATAACCACACAATCCCTTGTCAAGTTGTCATAATTATGAGATCCAAGATAATAAGGCGGAAACATACCTTCTCCGATGCAAAAAAAAGTTCAACACGATCATCAAACTGCCATTGATATCACCACAGATGGTCATAGTACTTCTTATTGTCTACAGGGAGAATACAAACAATTTAAAGTAAAAATAGTTGAGCTAAAATTATGTCTTCATAAGCACTTTCAATAAGATATTCACATATTTATCAATATCGGTGTAGCATATATATGTCTTCTTAGTGGTATAGATAGATAACGAACTTCACCATAAAGACGCAATATACATTGTCTTAAAAACGAAAGTCATGAATGCATGTTCTTACTCTTAGATCTTTATTCTTCAGTTTGTTCATGACAGAAAATTGCATGTTTCCCGCTTTAACAGTTTCCCCTAAAGAAACATTTGAAGCTTTTTTGGCGTTTTGTATCCAAGGATGATCTGAAAGAATTTTACAAAAGTAAGAAGATTTACAAATTCTGAACAAAACCAATTATAATATTGAGTATATTGAACATAAAAGATGAATATAATGAAAAAAGAAATCATGAACTGTAATTATGTATCGCACCTAGAACTTCCTGAGCATTTATGTGTAACTTCTGGTTTGGAATGAACATCTTCTTGACAAGGTCCTTTTGAGTACCAGATACCTTGGGCTAAGGATCCCTCTTAAAATCTACAACTGATCAAATGATTTAATGCGTAACACCTTGTTAAGTTTCTGTTATTAAGATGACAAAATATTTAGAGCCGCATCATCTTAAACCTCAATAAACACGTTATCGTAATAATAAGTTATATGTTTACACATTACAGCCATATATTATCTTTCTGTAACTACAACAATCATTCATAATCATATACTAATTAAGCGTAGAGACAATTATAAATAAAATGATAATTAAATGCATACCTTAAAAGGTTAATAAGTTTGAATCTAGGAAGTTGAAGATTGTCCAAACTACCTTAACTCAAAGTTACCTTATTGTTTAAAAACTCATAATATAGCTACCATTGGAGAACTTATATCCTTAAAAATCAATTTCAAACAATCATGAATATTAGATGGAATCATTTCTCATTCATGCATACAACTTTTTTCATTCACGCATTTCGTCAAACAATTGATTTGCATCTGTTACATAACTTGTTCAAATAGACAAATCATATAGAAAGTTTATTAAAAACATAAAATTCAACCACAAAAATAAGTGTTGTGTTTCGAAGCTATTGATTTTCTTTTCAACAAATTTAACAAATAGTTGGCAGACATGATTCAGTAACATTAATATGGCATCAAGGTTGATTTCAAAACTGGATCCAATAAAATCCATAAATACATACAAAACTAATTCTTAATTCATTAAACATCCAGTAACTTAATTTTGTTTCAATTCGAACAAAAAGTAAAAATAAAAATTACCTTAAATTATATATGGCTGATTTGTGATGATGTATTGTTTCTACGATTGTATGATCGAGTTCTGAAGTAGAAATGCCCAATCGAAATTGAAATCATAGATTTGAAAAACGGAATTGAAATCAAAATAATTAATGATTTTGTGTGTGGTTAATGGATGTGTTTGCCGTGTTTTGTGATTTGCAGTGTGTGTTTCATTTTTGATTTTGGATCTAAGTTTCCTTATTTAAAGGGTTTTTAGTTATGATTTTGTTTAATGAAGAATTTGTCAAGCTTTCTATTAGTAGGGAGGTTTACACGTGTAGTTTTTATAGAATTTTGGGAGAGTTTTTGATGCTAAAAATAGCAATCACACTTGTGCTATATATAGGTTGAGATATATATATATATATATATATATATATATATATATATATATATATATATATATATATATATATATATATATCCTGCTCACATGACAGGCATACACATACACCAAAATGGCCAAGTGATCACATATCTTTACTAATTATAAAAGAAAAATGGTCAAAGGGGAATGTGGAATTGTGAAAAGTTGAACTTTCGGTCAATCCCGATTTTGCCCCTGCACATGTGTTAATTAGGAAATTATGAAATGTAATTAATACTCTTATTAAAACACCCTATTAGTTAAAAGTACAATGATTTATTCACATTGTACAACCAATTAAAAACATATCTACCAAATTAAATACAACCAATTAAAACAATTAATACAAATCACAAACCGGGTTGACCCGGGACGCTTCAAACCCGACGGGTTGAACCGGTTTAATTTGACCCGTTTTCAACCCAACCTAGCAAGTTGACCCAGTTTAAATCGACCAATTTTTCGACCGGAACGGTTCAACCGGTTGAACCACCCGGGTCGAACCGGGTTTCAAAACATTATGTTTAATTCCCGAATCTTCAAACTTTTATTATTTTTCATTTATAACCTATAAACTTTTTTTATCAATAAACTATCTGTCGCTATAAAATCCCGTTGCTATGCACGGGTACTCGTCTAGTCATATCATATCAAAATGGGGACGCTGTGGATCAACCACATCTCCACAGAAAGTGTCATGTCATTGGTGCCTCAATGACATGGCCATGGTACCTCCATGACTAGTTAGTAAACTTGGGCATAAGAACAAAATGAAACACATCATATCATATCATATCATCATAGCATATCAAACGAATCATATCAAGGTATCATGTTGAACGAATCATATCAAAGGTTCAAATCATAGGATCATATCAAATGAATTATCACACATATTCAAGCCCCTTTACTCACGTATATTAATATGTATGCCCATGTTAATTATATAGTTTATTCCTAGATTTTAGATCATGTTTTCAACGTCATAATAATATCTTAACTGTAACACCCCAACCCGACAAGGGTAGAAGTGCCACAAGGATGGTGACATATCAGAGCATACATACATAATATCATACACAGCGGAAGTCTTAAACATAATTCAATAAGAAAGACCAAGCCAACACAGCTTAAGTCAAAGTAAATAAGTTCAAATGATGAAGAAATAATCCAAAGGAAACAAGAACATAATCCAAATCCAAAGTCATAACATAGGGTGGTCATCTAAGGTAAAAGCTCCAACACAAGCTCTAACTCTCATCCCATAGCAAAAGCCCAGCTCCTAGCTTAGATACCTGCCGCAGGAAAAGGAAATGCGGCTGAGCTTAAAAAGCCCAGTGAACAGATACATAAACAAAGCAACGATAATGAAATAGAACTGAAATATAGTGCATTGGGGAATATCATAAGGAATAGACAAATGAATAATAGAATGAAAGAATAGGATAGTCATCTACCACGAGCCCAGAAACATATCATATCATATCACATAAGCCGTCAATATCATAATCTCATAATCAGAGGGGATACCTCTCAGGCAACCAGATAATATGAGGGGTGTCCTCATGTATCATAAAGTGGAGTGATCAGCTCCCAGAAGTTGTGAAAGGCATGTATAGCACACAGTACCAGTCACCAGACAGATATCATAAACATAATCATAGTTAAATCCACTAAACAGATCAGATCTAGGATGCATCCATACGCCCCCACAGAAATCAGATTGGCCATAATAAATCATACCATAAGTGTGCACATAATATAACAGAAAGGGGACGGTGTAGCCAAATCACTAGGGCCACACACTAGTCATGCCAGTGGTGCATCACAGACACGCCTATGGTACCTCCATAGGTAGGGAAACAGAAATGGCTCGGGTATCAAACTAAGAGTCAGGTCTCATATCATACAAAAGTCATATGGCAAATGTGTATCTCAGAATCGTATCAAAGTTCAATCAAAGGGAACATAGCAATGGCTTGGGGAATCTTAAGTGTATCATATTTCCAGAAATCATAATAGCATAATGGAGCCTTTACTGAAAAGGCAGAGTATCCGTACCTTATTGCAAGCACAGAAAATAGAAACAAACTCAGAAAACAGATGTGGCTCAGGACCTCTCCTTCTTCACACCTAGAGGAGAAAGGGGGAATCATAATTTATTCTTAATTTCATATCTTTCCATTTTAAGTAACTTTCCATTTTTAGCAGGTTTCCAAAGATAGTAAGTTTCCACTTTTAGAAAGTTTCCATATTTAGAAAGTTGAATCATTATTTATGGAAATAAAGTATCTTTTAACCTTTTTACTCATTTGGTCCTTAGGGTTTCATAACTTTGCATTTTATACCCTTTACTTTCCAAAATTACACTTTAAACCTTTTAGTATTCAAAGTTACACATTAAACCCTTAACTTATACATTTTACATAATGAGCACTTATTTTATCATATTATACGAATGGATACTCAAGTATTCATAATTTACACATTAAGTCCCTCAAGTTATAAAAGTTACATATTTAACCCTTTAATTTATAATTTCAACTTTTAATTATCAATAATTACATATTATGCCCTTAAGTTATCAAAATGACACATAACCCCCTGAATATATTAAATTACTCAAAACAACTCCAAGTTTCTGAAAATTACATGTTTAGTCCCTCTCTTTTAATTATTTTCAAAACAAACCCTAATTAGGTTTAAAATACATTTTAATCCATTTAATTGCAAAACTTACACTTAGCACCCTCATTATATATTTTATTCGAACAGTATACAGCCCAGAATAAGTTTCAAAAATAACCCTTTAGTTTTAAAAGTTACAAAACTCACCCAAAACCTTTATACCAAATCGTATAAACCAAAAACAAAAGAATTAGAAACCCTAATCCTTCTAATCAATTTTTAATCATCACTTCATCATTAAATGTCATTTAATATCACAAAACAAACCCTAGATCAAAACCCTAAGTCACACGATTTTATTTTCTTTTTCTTTTATACGTTTTAATCAAAATTCAATAAATCAAAATAAATTCGAAACACATGATTTAAGCCATGACAATTCTTCCCAACATTTTTCCAGATCATAACACATCATAATAAGCCTATAATAATTTTATTAATAATTATTCTGGATCGGAGCATATATTTCACAATTAAACATGTTTTTAGGGTTTTAAATCACGAATATGATGTAGAGCATGCATGGATCGAATCAACCATTTTATTTGATGTTTATATGATGTAAGGGACCTGAGAAAAATACCAAACCAAGATTTGAACGTGTAGAGAGGCTGTACGAATTGTTGTGTACGTGTATGAGCAAAAACGAACCAAAAATCCACACGACTCCAAAAGCTTCTCCACGACCTTTCTATCATTTTTCCCAGAGTATACATGATATGAGGATTATGAGAAAAATCATAAACGAATTTTAGAGAGGTCGAACAGATCATAAACGAATTACCTTGTTTATAGGGCTCGACAAAAGAAAACCAAAGCCACGATCGATCCAAGCTTCAACAATTCAAAAGGGTATTTTTCTAGGGCTCTTTGGATGTTGTTTGATCACAGAAAAATGCCTTGGAATGATGGGGTTGTCGAATGGAGGCTTAGGGGAATTGTTTGTGTGTTATGAAAATCGGCAATTAGGGTTTTGTGGGAGAAAATGATATGGATTGACTTATAAAATGGAATGCCGTGTAAATGAGGGGGGGGGGGAGGACCAGAATTTCGGAATTTTAGGTGGGAGGATATTTGGTGATAATTATCTTCCTAAATTACAAGGATATGTATCATTTTAAATCAATTAAATCATAAAACAAATGCATTTTGTGTCAATCGACCCTATGAGGGTATTTTGGTAATTTTGTATCTTGTATAAATGTTAAATGAAGTTGTTAAAATTATTTGGATACATAACTTGTGCATTGTTTGAAGTTTGGGACTTATTTGGAGATCTTATAAGCTTTTAATTAAATTTTAAACTTGTAGGGGTATTTTGGTCTTTTCACATGTTCTCAGATTTTAGGTGTTACAACTTCTTCCCCTCTAAAAAGGAAAATTTCGTCCTCGAAATTTGAAAAGAATCAGAAATGAAACGAATCGAAACATAACGGAGACATACCAGATCAGAATACAAAGTGAGGATAACTAGCTCGAATAGACTCCTCGGTTTCCCAGGTAGCTTCCCGCTCTGGGTGGTTCCGCCAAAGAATCTTAACGAAAGGAATAACTTTACGCCTCATAACCCGCTCTTGGCGATCAAGAACAGCTTCCGGCTCCTCCGGAAGAGACATATCGGGCTGAATCTGATCGAAAGGATAGGACACCACATGCAAAGGATGGTAATTGTATCCCCTCAGAAGAGATACATGAAAGACGTCGTGAACATGTGATAACTGCGGAGGAAGAGCCAAACGATACGAAACTTCTCCAATGCGCTCCAAAATCTCAAATGGTCCAATGAATCGAGGACTAAGTTTGCCCTTGATCCCGAAACGTTTAACTCCACGAAACGGCGAAACTTTAAGGAATACCCGATCACCAACACGAAATTCTAAGTCACGTCGATGCTTATCAGCATAACTCTTTTGACGCGCACGTGCTTCCTTCAACTTTTCCCTAGCAACGTCCACTCTCTCGGTAGCAATCTGAACTAACTCCGGACCTTCAATAATACGCTCACCAACCTCATTCCAACAAACTGGAGCTCTGCACTTCCTACCATACAACATCTCGAAAGGAGCCATACGAATACTTGCGTGCCAGCTGTTATTGTATGCAAACTCAACCAAACATAAATATTCGTCCCAGTTACCAGTCCACTCTAAAGCACATGCCCTCAACATATCCTCTAATGTCTGGATGGTCCTCTCCGACTGACCATCTGTCTGAGGGTGAAAAGCCGTGCTGAACTTAAGGCGCGTACCCCATGCCTTATGCAATCCCTTCCAGAAACGAGATGTAAACCGTGGGTCTCTATCTGATATGATAGCCGTAGGCATACCATGAAGCCTAACGATCTCCTGCTGAAATATGTCCGCCAACTTACTAACTCCGTAGTCCACACGAATAGGGAGGAAGTGAGCCGACTTGGTTAGTCGATCAACAACCACCCAAATCGCATCATGCTTCTTACGGGTAAGAGGTAAACCTGTAACGAAATCCATGGAAATCTCTTCCCACTTCCACTTCGGAATCTCCAATGGCTGCAATAACCCACTCGCTCTTTGATGCTCAATCTTTACTTGCTGGCAAGTCAAACACTTCGATACAAACATCGCCACATCATGTTTCATACCATTCCACCAAAAATGTTGTTTAAGATCCCTGTACATCTTGGTAGAACCAGGATGAATAGTGAACGGGGAACTATGAGCCTCTGATAGAATAGTCTCTCGAAGTTCCGGATCGTTAGGAACGCAAAGACGATCCTCAAACCAAACCACACCAAATTCGTCAACTCTGAACTCTGACGGTTTGCCTTCCTCAACATTTTGAACTATAGACCACAGCTCACCATCCTCCTTCTGAGCTTCCTTTATTCGCAAGATAAGATTGGACTCAACTTTAAGACTAGCCCAATAACCATCCTGACCTCGAATACAAAACTCCACATCCAGAAGCTCTAAGTCATGCAAAACACGAGGATCAAACTCTAAACTCGCAACCATACCAGACTTCCTACTAAGAGCATCCGCGACTACATTCGCCTTACCGGGATGATACTGAATATTAACATCATAGTCCTTCAGAAGTTCTAACCACCGCCTCTGTCTCATATTCAGTTCCTTTTGAGTGAAAATGTATTTAAGACTCTTGTGATCGGTGAAAATGTCACAAGACTCTCCATACAAATAATGACGCCAAATCTTTAGCGCGAAAACCACAGCCGCTAACTCAAGGTCATGTGTCGGATAGTTCAACTCGTGAGGTTTCAACTGCCTCGAAGCATAAGCAATCACTTTCCCATGTTGCGTCAACACACATCCCAAACCTTTCTTCGATGCATCACTATATATTTGAAAACCACCTGAACCAGATGGAAGAGTCAAAATAGGTGCAGACACTAAACGTTTCTTCAACTCCTCAAAACTACTTTCCCTCTCATCATTCCAAACAAACTTCTCTCCTTTCCTCATCAATTGTGTTAAAGGCAAAGCGAGACGCGAAAAGCCTTCAACAAATCTCCTATAATACCCAGCAAGACCCAGAAAACTCCTTACTTCCGTCACGTTTGTAGGTCTCGGCCATTTTGTGATAGCCTCCACCTTCGCAGGGTCCATAGTAATACCGTCCGTAGAAACAATGTGACCCAAGAAAGCTACTCGATCCAACCAAAACTCGCATTTCGAAAACTTCGCATATAATCTCTGCTGTCGAAGAACCTCCAAAACCATACTAAGATGTTGCTCGTGTTCCTCCTCGGACTTAGAATACACAAGGATGTCATCAATGAAGACAATGACGAACTTATCGAGGAATTCGTGAAATACCCGGTTCATAAGGTCCATGAAAACTGCAGGAGCATTGGTCAACCCGAAAGGCATAACCAAGAATTCATAATGACCGTACCGAGTTCGAAAAGCCGTTTTAGGAACATCTTGCTCCCTCACCCGAAGTTGGTGATAACCGGACCTCAGATCAATCTTAGAGAAATGCCTCGCTCCTTGCAATTGGTCAAATAGATCATCAATGCGTGGAAGAGGGTAACGGTTACGGATTGTGATACGGTTAAGTTCCCGATAATCAATACAAAGACGCATGCTTCCATCCTTCTTCTTAACAAACAATACGGGAGCACCCCATGGAGACACACTCGGACGAATGAATCCATTATCTAACAGTTCTTGCAATTGCTCCTTTAGTTCTTTCAATTCGATCGGTGCCATACGGTATGGAGCTTTAGATATGGGTTCAGCACCCGGAATCAGATCGATACTGAACTTAACTTCTCGAACAGGAGGAATACCAGGAAGTTCATCTGGAAACACATCAGTAAAATCGCGCACAACGCGAATACCATCAATGCTCGGAACATCCACAGAAGTATCCTTGATAGAAGCAAGGAAACCAATACAGCCATGTGAAATCAGTGTCCGGGCTTTCATAGCCGAAATGATCTTTACAGACTTCAGAGGTTGTGAACCAGAATAGACAAAATCAGGATGATGAAGATTACCAAAGATCACTTTACGAGCATAACAATCAATGGTCGCTTTATGAGTAGCCAACCAGTCCATGCCCAGAATAATATCAAAGTCAATCATATCGATGGGAAGAAGGTTCGCAGCACGAATACGATCATCGAAACGAAGAGGGCAATTCACATACTCAACATCAATAATCACATAAGTTTTCATCGGAGTAGCAATAGATATACGGTTCATTAGTTGTGTTGGGGTTATGTTTATTTTATTTGCAAGTGAAGTAGATATTATGGAATGTGTAGCACCGGTGTCAAATAAAACAAAGACAGTACGATCTCCAATATAAAGAAAACCCGTAATAGTACCTGAGGAACCAGCTGCCTGATCACGAGTCATAGAGTAAACCCTGCCTGAATTAGGAGCAGTCCTATCATCAATCTTAGGTCCACCAGTCTTCTTCTTAGGGCAGTCGATGACTTTATGATGAGTAGATCCACACCCGAAACAACCACCAGAAGCTCTATAACAAGGACCCGGATGAGTCTTCCCACAAGAAGGACATGTAGGAGGAGGGGGTAGAGCTTCAATCTTCTTCTGACCCGACGATCCCGACTGCTGATACTGCTGAGAGTCCCTACGTCGGTTGTTATTATTCTGCCCTTGACGATCACCACCATACCTACCAATATCCCGACGATCCTGGTTCCTGTAATCCTGCTGTCTATTATTATAACCACGGTCCTGACGACCCCTCTGATCATACCCCTGGTCCTGTCGACCCCGAGAATCCTGCCTATGGTCCTGCCGACCATGACTACGAGAATCCACCCTGTTACCATCCCTATCACGCTTATAAGACACCCGATCCGCATGCAGTAACTCAATGTTGCGGGCGGCATCCTGCACTCCAGCAACATCCTCAAAAGTAGTGTTAACGATCTTGTCCAACACCCACTTCTTCAAAGCCCACTTAAAATGACGTGCCTGACGCACAGCATCACCAGTAACCTCTGGCCCAACAAAACTAGCCAAACGCAAGAATCTCTGCATAAACTCTCCGGATGACTCCTGATCACCCTGACGAATCGACCCGTACTCTCTCTCATACCTTAACTGTTCAGCCATAGGAAGATACTGTCTGTAAAATGCCTCAATGAACTCAGCCCACGAACAAGTCTCAGCAAAATCACCTCCTTTGGCCTGAACAAGAGCAGTCCACCAGTTCTGAGCATCACCTTCCAATTTAAATGTAGCCAAACGAGTTTTAACCTCGTCACCACATCCCAGAACATGAAACAATTTCTCAACATGTGTGATCCAATCCTCCGCTTCATGGGGAGTAGCAGCGGACTTGAATGTGAGAGGCTTGAGCTTGTTAAACCTCTCGATCCACACATGGATACCAGTTGGGGGAACATGAGGTTGAGCATTAGCATTAGGTTGAGCATTTGGTGGAGTATTAGGTCTAGCACCACTACCAGAAGGACTCGGCCCATTCCTGAGGTTATTGGCCACTTCAGTCACTACTCGTGGAATAGCAGCTTCCAAAGCAGCGTTAATCATAGCTTGGAAATCAGGGGCATCATCATCCCCATCAGTGTACTGAGTAAAGCGGGTGTTCACCATCTGAATGATCATGGAAAGGGATTAGCAAAACATAAGAGAAAATGAGCACGAAATGGAAGACGAAGCAGAAACCTATGCTACCCAAATCCTCGCCAGTCAAACCTAAAGTCTTAAGGGTCAAATCCTAAGGTCCATAAGACTCACAGGCCATGTTTATGTACTACAGGTCGCAGCCTGGGCTCTGATACCATAATTGTAACACCCCAACCCGACAAGGGTAGAAGTGCCACAAGGATGGTGACATATCAGAGCATACATACATAATATCATACACAGCGGAAGTCTTAAACATAATTCAATAAGAAAGACCAAGCCAACACAGCTTAAGTCAAAGTAAATAAGTTCAAATGATGAAGAAATAATCCAAAGGAAACAAGAACATAATCCAAATCCAAAGTCATAACATAGGGTGGTCATCTAAGGTAAAAGCTCCAACACAAGCTCTAACTCTCATCCCATAGCAAAAGCCCAGCTCCTAGCTTAGATACCTGCCGCAGGAAAAGGAAATGCGGCTGAGCTTAAAAAGCCCAGTGAACAGATACATAAACAAAGCAACGATAATGAAATAGAACTGAAATATAGTGCATTGGGGAATATCATAAGGAATAGACAAATGAATAATAGAATGAAAGAATAGGATAGTCATCTACCACGAGCCCAGAAACATATCATATCATATCACATAAGCCGTCAATATCATAATCTCATAATCAGAGGGGATACCTCTCAGGCAACCAGATAATATGAGGGGTGTCCTCATGTATCATAAAGTGGAGTGATCAGCTCCCAGAAGTTGTGAAAGGCATGTATAGCACACAGTACCAGTCACCAGACAGATATCATAAACATAATCATAGTTAAATCCACTAAACAGATCAGATCTAGGATGCATCCATACGCCCCCACAGAAATCAGATTGGCCATAATAAATCATACCATAAGTGTGCACATAATATAACAGAAAGGGGACGGTGTAGCCAAATCACTAGGGCCACACACTAGTCATGCCAGTGGTGCATCACAGACACGCCTATGGTACCTCCATAGGTAGGGAAACAGAAATGGCTCGGGTATCAAACTAAGAGTCAGGTCTCATATCATACAAAAGTCATATGGCAAATGTGTATCTCAGAATCGTATCAAAGTTCAATCAAAGGGAACATAGCAATGGCTTGGGGAATCTTAAGTGTATCATATTTCCAGAAATCATAATAGCATAATGGAGCCTTTACTGAAAAGGCAGAGTATCCGTACCTTATTGCAAGCACAGAAAATAGAAACAAACTCAGAAAACAGATGTGGCTCAGGACCTCTCCTTCTTCACACCTAGAGGAGAAAGGGGGAATCATAATTTATTCTTAATTTCATATCTTTCCATTTTAAGTAACTTTCCATTTTTAGCAGGTTTCCATAGATAGTAAGTTTCCACTTTTAGAAAGTTTCCATATTTAGAAAGTTGAATCATTATTTATGGAAATAAAGTATCTTTTAACCTTTTTACTCATTTGGTCCTTAGGGTTTCATAACTTTGCATTTTATACCCTTTACTTTCCAAAATTACACTTTAAACCTTTTAGTATTCAAAGTTACACATTAAACCCTTAACTTATACATTTTACATAATGAGCACTTATTTTATCATATTATACGAATGGATACTCAAGTATTCATAATTTACACATTAAGTCCCTCAAGTTATAAAAGTTACATATTTAACACTTTAATTTATAATTTCAACTTTTAATTATCAATAATTACATATTATGCCCTTAAGTTATCAAAATGACACATAACCCCCTGAATATATTAAATTACTCAAAACAACTCCAAGTTTCTGAAAATTACATGTTTAGTCCCTCTCTTTTAATTATTTTCAAAACAAACCCTAATTAGGTTTAAAATACATTTTAATCCATTTAATTGCAAAACTTACACTTAGCACCCTCATTATATATTTTATTCGAAGAGTATACAGCCCAGAATAAGTTTCAAAAATAACCCTTTAGTTTTAAAAGTTACAAAACTCACCCAAAACCTTTATACCAAATCGTATAAACCAAAAACAAAAGAATTAGAAACCCTAATCCATCTAATCAATTTTTAATCATCACCTCATCATTAAATGTCATTGAATATCACAAAACAAACCCTAGATCAAAACCCTAAGTCACACGATTTTATTTTCTTTTTCTTTTATACGTTTTAATCAAAATTCAATAAATCAAAATAAATTCGAAACACATGATTTAAGCCATGACAATTCTTCCCAACATTTTTCCAGATCATAACACATCATAATAAGCCTATAATAATTTTATTAATAATTATTCTGGACGGAGCATATATTTCACAATTAAACATGTTTTAGGGTTTTAAATCACGAATATGATGTAGAGCATGCATGGATCGAATCAACCATTTTATTTGATGTTTATATGATGTAAGGGACCTGAGAAAAATACCAAACCAAGATTTGAACGTGTAGAGAGGCTGTACGAATTGTTGTGTACGCGTATGAGCAAAAACGAACCAAAAATCCACACGACTCCAAAAGCTTCTCCACGACCTTTCTATCATTTTTCCCAGAGTATAAATGATATGAGGATTATGAGAAAAATCATAAACGAATTTTAGAGAGGTCGAACAGATCATAAACGAATTACCTTGTTTATAGGGCTCGACAAAAGAAAACCAAAGCCACGATCGATCCAAGCTTCAACAATTCAAAAGGGTATTTTTCTAGGGCTCTTTGGATGTTGTTTGATCACAGAAAAATGCCTTGGAATGATGGGGTTGTCGAATGGAGGCTTAGGGGAATTGTTTGTGTGTTATGAAAATCGGCAATTAGGGTTTTGTGGGAGAAAATGATATGGATTGACTTATAAAATGGAATGCCGTGTAAATGAGGGGGGGGGGGGGGAGGACCAGAATTTCGGAATTTTAGGTGGGAGGATATTTGGTGATAATTATCTTCCTAAATTACAAGGATATGTATCATTTTAAATCAATTAAATCATAAAACAAATGCATTTTGTGTCAATCGACCCTATGAGGGTATTTTGGTAATTTTGTATCTTGTATAAATGTTAAATGAAGTTGTTAAAATTATTTGGATACATAACTTGTGCATTGTTTGAAGTTTGGGACTTATTTGGAGATCTTATAAGCTTTTAATTAAATTTTAAACTTGTAGGGGTATTTTGGTCTTTTCACATGTTCTCAGATTTTAGGTGTTACATTAACCTTTATGTGACCCATGATATTCATGCATGCAATATACCAAGTTTTAAATCAAGTTTGACACCACAAAACATACATATGAAAGCTAAGTATAACCTGTTGATTTTCTACACTATGCATGCACTCACACGTCCAACACAACCCAAGACTTACTAGTCACAACCCGATTCGAATCAAAGTCACACACACATGCGAGACGATTTCATTGATTACAATTGCTTAAATAGACACGATGGGATAATCCCAGATAGACGCGAACACTTATCCTAAAATGACTCAAACACTTATTCTAACAAAAGATAAAACACATGATAGTTATCCTTGTAGGCGTATCATTAATGTACAACTAGTTAAAGCAGAATTTATAAACAATACAACAGTTTAATGCACAAATTGGAGTGTGCAAATCATTTCCCTTTCACTATAAGTTTTCATTTGATATATTTACTTTAGTTGGATCATGAATGAATTAATGTAATACGTCGATACGTAACGATGTCGCTGTGATATGATATGTTTACTTTAGTTGTATCCGGTACGTTAATCATGTGCACGATAATGTCCACAACCATGACTCTGTTTATAATGGATCAATTTCTAATTATGTTGATTCTGTCTACAAACTGGAGCAAGAACTGCCTGAAAGTGTATCGAATAGAAAGTTACTGGACACAAAGGTTGGTAAAATGGAAGAAAAAAAAATAGCCCCTTGGATGGCTTGCCAATCGGGGGACGTAAATTTAGAAAGTTGATCCATGATCTGAAGAATTATGTTCTTGACTTCAGCATCATGTTCGTTACAACAACAGCGTACTGCAGAGCAAAACAGTGAGACTCCTTGCAAATTTTTTTATCAGGATAGTCAAGACAAAGTGTATGAATAAACCCCTACCCAGTGACATGGCAATTCATAACGAGAATGAATTTGTGTCATAATCTGAAGCTAAAAGACAGTACCCCCTTGGTTGGAGCTTATCGGTTAGAACCTTGACAATCATTGAAATGGCGCTACGTGGCATAAAAAAAAGGTCTGACTAATAACTTCACAAGCCCAAAGAAAATAGGTTCAACTACCTAAAAAGATACGTTGAGGAGTACCTACTATACTGTTGCATACTCATATTCCGTTGTTTGCATTTGGGTAAAAGGTCAACGACCCGGTAAATATATTACTCCAAAAAACATTTAAGTACAACGGATATGAGTGAATCCCATATCTCAGCCCGTTACATAGGCGAAAAGCTTACATAACAAGATACTTCCTATTTTCTAGACAAGAAAATAAAACCACTACCACATAATATTGAACGACTCGTACAAACATATAAACTACTTCCTACGATCTTGGAGATTAAAGCCATATAAGTTGTTTGCATTGACAACTGGTTGTAGCTATTCGAATCCTTTCATCTCAGAAACTCAAATCAAACATACTTGCACAAAGTCATATAATCAACCACTATCTAAGCTCTTGCAATTGGGTACGGTGACAGAATATTAGAGTGAGTTTGAGATATTTATAAATCGAGTAACGGGGATTTCTGAAAACTTACTTAAATCGATGTATATCTCTGGATTTAAACCAGCTTTACAATGTGAACTCTTAAAGTCAAACCCTATAACTTTAGGCGAAGCTTTTTCATTAGCTCGCTTAATGTAAGCATGTTTTGTAGACCAATGGCCGGCTACTACCAGCGCTACACTCAGTGGATATCAAAAGAAGAAAAACTATATTTTATTTGGCAAAGCTTGACGATTTCATTGATTACAATCGCTTAAATAGACACGATGGGTAATCCTAGATAGACGCGAACACTTATCCAAAAATGACTCAAACACTTATCCTAAAAAAAGATAAAACACATGATAGTTATCCTTGTAACCGTATCATTATTGTTCGATGTGGCATTTTTAATCCTCAAAGGGGAATTGTCATCGTCAAAATTTTGTTCAAAAATTTTACACATCAAATAATTTCGTAGTACATCATATTTAAAAGATTTTGTTGAAACAATGAGTCCAATGTACTTCTATTGGTTTATTTTTGAGCTCACATGACTTTATTCCTTTTTCCGGTATCTAAAACTATCTATTTTATTGCTTTTTTTTTCAGCCACAATTTAAATTCAAAAATAATGCATCTTTATTGGAAACACGAAAAGTTCTTATCACGATTTTAATTTTGGAGCTTTGATATTTAGACCTACAATATATACCTAATAATAAACCTAACCAATAATAGAATGACACTTGTCTTTATTTGAAAAGTTTAATAAATCATTAATATCATTCCTAATATACCCTTTAAAGGTAAATTCCTAATTTTAAGGAACTAGTTTTCTCTCCATTTGTCAACTTATTTCTCTATACCTCCTGTGATGCATCGTTGTTCATTTTGGCCCACAAACAATTAAGTATCGTTGATACTTGATACTACAACCTAATTGTTACTTGTAATACACAAAAGCACAGACAAAAATATAAATTTGGTGGCAGAGATTCTTCACGTAAATGAAGATGAAGAGGTCGTTATGGTTGAGCAAAATATTGGGAGGGGATTAGAGAAAGGAAAAACAATTAACTAAGGGTATATGAGGAATAACACATTAATTTGACTTGGTATTTAAATAAGTAACAAGTGGACCAATAAGATTTGTAGGTCTAATTTTAGGCAATACATTTAGGCTTAAGTATCATTTTTCTTAATTTTGTATCTATATATTCATTATCACGATTTTAATTTTGTATCACAAATATTCATCGAATAAATTGAATATTATCTCTTGTCCTTATGCTTTTTAATTTCTTATTTACAATCTTTCATTTTATAAAAAAACTCAGGGTACGTTCGGTAGAAAGAATTTTAGAGAAATGATGTGAGTAAAAGGATATGAATTTAGAGAATTGAAATTAGTTGATAAATTTGATAAATCCTGCTGTTTGATAACACTAAAGAAGTTGATATGAGAAATTAGCTATTTTAATATATACTAAAAATTTGTTGACTAATAAATGAATAATAAAGTTATGAAAAAGCAATCTTAATCATTTACGTTTGAGATAGTCACTTAAAACAAAAATATCGTTAACGAAACTTTATCTAGACTAAAAGGATCCAAGGGCACATATGGTAGAGATAATTACAGAGATATGACATGAGTAAAAGAATATAAATTTAGAGAATTGAAATTAGTTGAGAAATTTGTTAAATTCTTATGTTTAATAACATTCAAAATTGTTATGAGAAATTAGCTATTTTAATATATACTAAAACTAGTTATAATCCCCGCGCATGTGCGGGTTTTTTAAAATTTTTTGAATCATATATTTTTATTTATTAAAAAACAAATAATTTAATTTTTGTTTTGTTTGATTTATGATGTCTAATTATAGTTTTTTATTATTAAAGATAATTATTTAAAAATTTTAATCCTATTATTAATTGTATCTTATCTATATTTTTTGTATTTATCTTCTACTTGTGTTAATTGCATCTTATATATATTTTTTGTATAGAAAATATTTTTTTTTTAAATACAAATATTACTAAATAAGGTATGAATGCATTTTTTTGAAATGAAAAATTCTCGTTAGGGGTTTTGTTTTATTATATAAAAGATTTTCTTAACTAATAAATGAATAATAAAGTTATTAAAAAGCAATCTTAATCATTCACGTTTGAGATAGTCACTTTAAACAAAAATATCATTAACAAAACTTTATATATACTAAAAGGATCTAAGGGCACGTTTGGTAGAGATAATTTTAAAGAAATGACATAAGTAAAAGAATATAAATTTAGAGAATTAAATTAGTTGAAAATTTTGATAACATTAAAGAAATTGATATGAGAAATTAGATATTTTAATATATACTAAAATTTTCTTGACTAATAAATCTTATAATATATAAAGCTTATCCCCTAAATTTAATGTGCAAGGGGGTTGTGCACAACCATAAGTACGGTACAAACATGACTATGCATACCGAAAGAACTACAACCAATTTCATATTAGAAGGACCTCATATTGAATGCAGATACAATTTGGTTTATGAAAAGGCTCAACTTGAATGCAAATATAAATTTTCATTTATGATCAACTCATCTTGAATGCAGGAAGATGAATATCAAGTGTCTCTAGGTTTATACACAGGAAGATGAATATCAAATGTCTCCAACATTGAATGTGATCGGTCCATATTTTCATTCTTTCATTCAATGTCAAGCAATTTCTTCATCACACACAACTTATAAATAACCAAAAAAATAATGCAAATTACCACGCCACACCACCCAACCACACCGACTGTCCGTTTACACGAAACCAAAACCCATCACAATCATTCACCCACAGTCAAACCAAGCCTCGAACTAATCCCTTTCAAACAAGCAAATCGAACCCATCTCCAAACAACTACGTACAACAGTAATTCCAACTCCTCAACACACAAACACGAATAAAAAAATAAACTAAACTAACAAAGATCTCAGCTCTTTTCTTTATGTACTCACAGATTCGAGTAAAAGAAAACATTATCATAGATCGTGTTGAAAATATTTCGTTTCTCTTAATCAAGAATGGAATGAAAATATTTGGTTCGTCTGATGGGATTAATGATTTGTAGAGAGGATAGTTAGTATGGGGGCGGCTTACAATATTTTTAGGGTTAACTGTGAGAAATTAGGGTATAATATTTTCTTTGTACATTTACAAGTGATGGATTGGATTGGGTTTTTCATTTGGTTATGGACTAAATCAAATATTGGGTTTGTGGACTGAGCATATAAAAGAGAGAGTTCGGCCTTTTAGGAACTTGAACCTTTATTTAGAAATGACTCTTCTTTGAAACCGAGTATGCACGGATTTATCCAATGATTAAGAAACCGCATCAATTAAGTTTAACTTTAATTATTGGGTATGATAAGTTTTAGAAAAAAAAAAAAAAAAAAAAAAAAAAAAAAAAAAAAAAAAACATATGCTTTTGTTTCAAAGTATTTACCACTTTTTGGATAGAGCTCAGGTATGCGATATCATTCTATTTTTTCTTTTAGTCATAAAATTATTTTGAATTAATAGTGTTCTCATTGTTGCAATTCTTTCACGAAGTTATATGAACAATTCTTTGTCAAACAGTCATTATCGTATGCAATCGATAGGGAATCTAAGCAACAGCAGCGAAGATCTAATCGATCCTGCCATAATGGTTGTTGGCAGAGGCAAATCCCCGTCTTTTGACTAATCTTTGATATATATATATGTAAAGAATTGAATGGCCTTGGATTTTATTCACCGCAAAAGTAGATGTCAAATCATTCGGATTATATACAATATATATATATATATATATATATATATATATATATATATATATATATATATATATATATATAGGGATGGGATCAAATAAAAAGAGGTTTTTTGGTAAAAAGAATAAGAAGAGTTTTAGTCCATTGATTTAAAATCAATGGATGAGATTAATTTTGATCCTAACTAACTACTAAGGGCTTAAAAGTAATTTTACAGTTCTATTATTGTAACAACCTATTTAATTAATTTCATTCTTTCTTCTTCCCTCATTCTTTCTTCTTCCCTCCACACCTAAACTAACACTTCCATTTTTTTTCTTTCTTCTGCAAATTCACAATCTGTAAATAATCCATACAAATCTCATTTTTTTTTCTTCTTCAAATTTAGATGCTTGTTCCATCCATTCTTTCAATCCGTTCTCTTATAAAAACCTATAAATTTAGGGTTTTTTCAATCTGTTATTCAATCTTCAATCAAATTAGGGTTTATTCGAATTATTCAAGAATGGAAGCGATTCATAATTACAATTGGGGGTTTTTCAATCCGTTATTCAATCTTCAATCAAATTAGGGTTTTTCCGATTCATAATCTGAATTTTCCAGAATGGAAGCTATTCATAGTGTTAATCAAGGTATAATTTATTTATTTATTTACGTTTTTGTAAGTTTTTGCAATTTTAGATTTTTTTTTTGTGAATTTCATGCATAAATTAGTGTATTTCTGATTTTTTTTGTGAATTTTTCAGTGTCTGATGCAAAAATTATTGCTTTTAGTTTAATTTGATATATAAATTAGTGTTATTAGTTTAGTTTTTTGAATTTTTGTATTTGTACTAGAATTTCATGCATAAATTAGTGTATTTCTGATTTTTTTTGTGAATTTTTCAGTGTCTGATCAAAAAATTATTGCTTTTAGTTTAATTTGATATATAAATTAGTGTTATTAGTTTAGTTTTTTGAATTTTTGTATTTGTACTAGAATTTCATGCATAAATTAGTGTATTTCTGATTTTTTTTTGTGAATTTTTCAGTGTCTGATGCAAAAATTATTGCTTTTAGTTTAATTTGGTATATAAATTAGTGTTATTAGTTTATTTTTATGAATTTTTGTATTTGTACTAGAATTTCATGCATAACTTAGTGTATTTCTGACACAAATTTTTTTCTATTAGTGTTTTTTTATTTAAATGTATTTTATAGTGTGATTTGATCAAACATTTATTCTGTGTGGAATTTTGATGCACAAAATTGTGTTATTCGCGTAATTTTTTTAAACTAGTGTTATATTTTAGTTGTTATTGTTATCATCTAATTAAGTTTCCTTTTTTCTTTTCATAGCTGATGCTTGTGATCCTATAGTTGTGGATAACCTACGGATGAGAAAAACATTGGGTATTGTTCGTGTAGCAGAAGATGGTAAAAAGTTTTACAAACCCGATGTTTCAGATGACGTTAAACCAGTAAAGGGTAAAGTGTTTAAGACATTAGAGGATGGTATAGAATTCTACAAAACATATGCGAAGCTTAGTGGTTTTGAGGTTCGAAAAGCTACTCAGTATAATACAAAAGATGGTAAATTGAAGCAGAAATATATGGTTTGTAGTAGAGAAGGATTTAAGCCGATTGCACCTATGGACACGTTGGTTGATAAGATTGATAATCAAGAAATTAAGAAGCCTAAGAAAAAACGAAAAAGGCCTTCATGTAGGTGTGGATGTTTAGCAAAGTGCATTTTTGAGATCACAAATGAGAATAACTATGTAGTTTATGAGTTTTATGAAGAGCATAATCACCCGTTTGTTGATGAGGATGATATCCCACTTTTAAAGTCTTCAAGGAAATTGACATTCTCCAAAAAGCAACTTTTATTCCGAGTTTCAAATAACAATATAGGTCCAATGAAAGCTTTCAAAATGATGAAAGAGTTGTTTGGCGGGTTTGATGAAATCGGTGCAACATCAGTTGACTGTAAGAATTTTAAACGGGGTATCAATTTGTTCATAGGTGAGTTTGATGCTGAAATGGTTGTTGAACTGTTGATGAATAAGCAGGAGTATATACCTGGGTTTTCATGCGATTATTTCACCAATGAGGAGGGTGCTCTTGCGGGTTTGTTTTGGGCGGATGAGGTTGCAAAGAATAATTACCTTTGTTTTGGTGACGTCATCTCATTTGATGCAACATTTCGCTCTAACAAGTTAGTTTTTATACTGAGTAAATATTTGAGCACATATAAAACAGTAAAGCAACTTAATTTATGTCCAATATGGTTTTTGTAGGTATAAGATGGTGTTTGTTCCATTTACTGGAATAGATAATCATCATCGTAGTGTAACTTTTGCTGCCGCCTTGCTGTCAAAAGAAACATCGGAATCGTATGCATGGTTATTAAGAGCTTTTAAGAAGGCTTTCGGTAGTGAACCTAAGGTTGTGGTTACAGATCAGGATCCCGCAATGAAGATAGCTATTGAGCAGGAGTTAAGCAATTCAAGACATCGTTTGTGTATGTGGCATATAATGGAAAAACTATCTACTAAGGTTTGTTCACTTGTTTTTTGCATGAATATATTGTTTGATATAAGTCTGTTTTGTGCATGAAAAATTGTTTGATATTAGACTGTTTTGTCCATTAAAATTGGTTTGTAGGCTGTTGTTGCTTGATATGCAGAATTGTTTGATATAACACTGTTTTTTGCATTAAAAATTGTTTGATATTAGACTGTTGTGTCTATTAAAATTGGTTTGTAGGCTGTTTGTTTCTTGATATGCAGGCGCAAATTTTAGTAGTTGCCTCATAAAAATAAATTTTATTTTCACTTATTTACACGTTTGAGCGATGTAACAGGTAGGACCAGAGCTTTGTAAAGATGAGACGTTCAAAAGGCGTATATGTAATATTGTATGGACCGATACCATTGAGCCATCTGAGTTTGAACGAGAATGGGATTCAATAATTAATGATTTTGAGCTTCAATCCAATAACTGGTTGAGAGACATGTTTGCACTAAGGTTTAATTGGATACCAGCATATTACAGGGATGAGCCATTGTCCGGTTTAATGCGCACGACGTCTTGGTCTGAGAGCGAGAATCACTTTTTTGGCCAGTTGACTAGTACCACACTGACTCTTGTTGAATTTGTCAGCCACTTCGAGACTGCAATGGATGTTCAGAGATATACTTATCGAACAAACCAACACAAAACTCGATATACTACACCTGATCTATTTACAGACTTTGTTCTTGAAAAGCAGGCACGTGAAATCTACACTCGGGCAATTTTCTATGATATTCAAGATGAGATTTGTGCATCAATCACTGATTGCATGTCAATGAATGTGATGGCTGTTGATGGTTCGCAGAAATTCTTCATTAAGGAGATAGGACCAGTTGTTTCTTCTCACGGTTTATTTGAGGTACTATTCTAGTTAGATTCAATTCACTTGACATATAATTGCTTATTTACATATTCAAACACATTTGACATATAGTACTATTCATTTTTATATAATTAAATATTTATATTTTATAGTAATTTGATGCACAAATTAGTTTTAAATTTGTTACAGTTAATAAATTCGCATTATAAGTGTGATTTGATCAAACATTTATTGTGAGTGGAATTTTGATGCACAAATTTGTGATATTTGTGTAATTTTTTCAAAGTTTTTTTTTTTTTTTAGTAAAATTTTGATGCACTAACTAGTGTTATATTTTACTATATATATTTTAGTTGTTACTGTTATCATCTAATTATGTTTCCTTTTTTCTCAATTGTAGGTTCTTTTCACTCCTTCTGATGTTACGTTGTCGTGTAGTTGTAAGCGGTTTGAGAGATATGGGTTGTTGTGTCGACATAGTTTTTATGTACTCAGGATTTGTGGTGTTGATGAATTTCCACAGAAGTATGTGTTGAAACGTTGGACAGTGTTGATGAATTTCCACAGAAGTATGTGTTGAAACGTTGGACAAGAGATGCTGTTGCACCTGTCAAACGAGCTGTATTTGATCCAAGAAACAAGTTGAGTGATGGAAGTGTTAGAGATGAAATTGTCAAGGAAATTATTTGTTCTGTAGAATATTGCGTGGACAAACTGGCTTCAAGCATTAAAGAGCTAGCAATTTTCAGAGACCGTCTTAAGGATCTAAAGACAAAAATTGATGTTGAGTTGCCAAATCAACGCCCAATGACCGATCATGAAGTCATATCTTCTGCATTAGGTGTTTCAAAACCTTCAAAACTTCGTGTTTGGAATCCACTTCAAGGTAAGAGAAAAGGAGATTGATCTAATGCTAGGATAATTCCTCCTAAAGAGCGTGCAATGACTGATGGTGCAAAGAAAGGGAGACAATGTAAGAAATGTGGGGGAAAAAACGCAGACCATGATTCTCGTAACTGTCCAAAATTTCAACAAAAAAAAAGGAACATGCCTGATGCTTAGTTTAGTTACACAATACTATTTTACTTGTCATAGTTTGAAATTACAGATTTTATTTTGAATTTTCATATCTGAATACAATTTTTACAATAGAAAATCATGTATCAAAAACCATTTTACTATCTTTGGAATTTTAATGCACATTTACCTTAATTTTCATTCATATTTAGTTTTGTTTTGTAAAATTGTGTATAAATGGTGAGTCTGCTCTATTTGCTGTTCCTTTTGACTTATTTTATGTAATTGAGTGGGTCTGCTCTATTTGCTGATGTTTATGGGCGTTTGGCACTGTTGTACATCATATTAATATTGATGCACTTTTAGCTTAATTTTCATTCACAAAACAGTTTTATTTTAATCAAATCTGACCAAGAGATTCAAATATATTAACCAATGCAAAACTATAAGGAGTTTTGTTTTATTTTAAATAAAACACTTATATATAGTAACAAGTCACTTTTAACATCATATGAAAACTGATGCACATTTACCTTAATTTTCATTCACAAAACATCTTTATGTTAAACACATCAGGCCAATCAAAGAAACAAACTTATTAAGCAATCAAAACTATATATTAAAAAAAATAATAATAAAAAATATAAAATCAGATGAAAGATATATAAAACTGCATTTAATACCATAAGGGATCCCATTTTCCAAATACAATCGCAAACCTAATATAGTTCAAAAAATTCCATAGAGATCAATTTCATCATTTTAACACTTGTCTTGGATATGCATTTGATTTCTAAACAAAACACAGTAAAACTAATGCATCGTCTTAACACGTTTTTCGATACGCACAAACCTGTTCTTCAAGAGCTTTTCTTTATTAGCGTCATTTGGCTTGTAGCGATATTCCTCAACTTCATACAACACGGTTTTTTTATTCATGTTTATATCTGATTTGAGAATTTTTGAAGTGTAGTTCTTCCTCAACTCATAAATCTGCTTCTGCTGATCTGAAACCTCATTCTTGAATCCACATTTCCAATTCTTCAACCCAGATCCCATATATGTCTCCATATGGCGCATCAAAAAGACACCGCTATCTATACAGTTATCTTCAGTTCTCCAACTCATTTCTAATCTTTTACAGATTACGTTCTTTAACGAGTTAAGTTTTTGATGTTTTACAAACGCCAAGTATCCGAGGAAAAGTCGTCTCTGCAAAGAAAATAATTGAAGTTCAAAAAATATTTTAATGCACATAGTGATTCATTTTTAGCATATACAGTGTGTAAATATGTTTTGCAATTCATACCGTCATCTTGAAGCTTTCTCCATATCTTTCCTCCAAAGCAACGTCACTTCCACTTTTAATGTTGTCTAATAATTCCATCTTTGGAGTTTTCAAATTGAACACAATGAGATAGTAGTGCGATTTTTCTAAGAGAATAGGGAAGAATACCTGTATAATTATACTTTTGGTTACAACAAAATCATTAATGATATCAATGTTAGATATAAAAATTATATGTATTTTTGTACCATATCAATGTCAGATATCTTATCCACATTTGCATTCTTCATCACAATCTCCATATTTCCATTAAATTCTGTTTGAGCTTTCTCTATGTTTGTTTCATCCAACATTCTTTTACTCTGAAAAAGCAGTAAATGTATATTAAACATACTATTTCAAACAACAAAAACTTATGCAAATTCAGCCGAGTAATATGAAATTTATGCACCAGTGTTATTTCAAAACATGGATAAGAGACTTTTCATGCACAAAACAGTGTTATTTCAAACCACGGAAACTGATGCCCAAAACATTTTTATTTCAAAACATTAATTCCTAATTTCCTAGACTTTTTACTGCAAATTTAGCCGAGTAATATGAAATTTATGCACCAGTGTTATTTCAAAACATGGATAAGAGACTTTTCATGCACAAAACAGTGTTATTTCAAACCACGGAAACTGATGCCCAAAACATTTTTATTTCAAAACATTAATTCCTAATTTCCTAGACCTTTTACTACAAGATGTATATAATATGAATAATTTAATACTGAACTTACTATCATTTCTGCTTGACAGAAAAGTCTACGCATCGGATCAGATCTTCTCAATATTTCCTCATAGTTGCAAACATGTGACCATCCGTTGATAACTCCAGTACGAAGTGTGATCCCTGGATACAAGCTTTCTATTTCGCCTCTCATAACATAGAATCCGTTTTTTGTCTCAAATACAAAATCACTGTATCATGTAAAAAAAATTAGCTTTTCTGTTGATCATATACATATTATGCATAAAAAATGTCATACTCAACGTTTTTAATAATATATAAATATCCTAACCATGGATTTTTTGTCGCTAAAAACATGCAATCAAACAATAGCTCCTCGTCAGAAACAATATTTTCTGACGATTTTACTATTCATTTACTTTTGATTTGATCTTCTTCATTTTGTTTCTTTCTCATGTTTTCCTTCTCAACGTCATTTTGATTTCTTTCTATAGCAGGGGTGATTACTGACGCACTTGGCATGGCAAAAGATAATGGCAGAACAACTGGAATTGTTGTGGTAGTCGGTTCTTGCTCATTTGTTTTTTCTGCAAAAAAAATTCAGAGTCTCTTTTACCACCATGGGTGATACAATGTCATACTTGATTAAAAACTGATTTGATTTTTACAATTGTGCATCAAAATTTATTCGATTCATAGAAGACATACCTTTGAGATCAATTTGAGAAAAGTTTTTAAGACGGTCTTGGATACGCAAAAACCTGTTCTTCATGAGATTCTCTTTAACATCACTTGGTAGTCTGCGATATTCATCCAATTCATTTAACACAAGGCTTCTGTTAATGTTTACGTCTGATCTGAGTATTTTCGAAAGATACTTCTTCCTCAATTCATTAATCTGAGCCTGCTGTTCTGGACCCTCATCCTTTAATCCACATCTCCAATTCTTTGCCGAAGTATATCCCATATATGTCTCCATATGGCGCATCAAAAAAATACCACAATCTATACTGTTTTCTTCTGTTCTCCAACTCATTAATAATCTTTCAACACCAGCCTTTTTCATCAATTCATGTTTTGGAAAACTTATAACCCCCAAGTACTTGAGGAAATATTGTATCTGCAAAAGAACATAATTGAACTTCAATAAAAATATTAATGCACATAGTGATCTATATATTGTGTCTAAATATGTTGTTGTAATTCATACCAGGTTTTTTAAGCTATTTCCATATCTTTCTATCATTTCAGCTTCACTTCCATTTTTACTGTTGTCTATTACTTCGATCTTTGGAGTTTTCAAATTGAAGACAACGAGATAAAAGTGAGATTTTTCCAACAGAACAGGGAAGAATACCTGTTTGATTATATGTTTGGTTAAAACAGAAACATATATGATTTAAAAACCTAAATAATAAAAAATTTATATATTTTTATACCAGATCAACGTTAGATAGCTTTTCCACATTTGCACTCTTCAAAACATTGTCCATGTTATCATTAAATTCTACCAGCAATTCCAACGTGAGTTTTTTGTTCAACATTTCTTCATTCTGAAACATACGAAAGTGAATCAATAAAGCAGGGTTAGATAGCTTATCCAAACAATGAAAACTTATGCATATTTAGCAGAGTAATATGAAATTTAAGCAACAAGTGCACACTTTATCCAACCGTTAATTTAATATTGAACTTACCATCATTCTTGTATGACAGAAAAGCCGACGCATCGAAATTGGGTTTCTCAACCTTTCATCAAAGTTGCAAATTTGTGACCATGCGTTTATAACTTCAACATGAATTGTGATCCCTGGATACAAGCTTTCAGTTACGCCTCTGATTAGTGCAAATCATTTTTCTGTCACAAATACAAAATCGCTGTATCATGGAAATAAAATAATATTAGTTATTATTGCATCATTTTTTCAGTTTGAAGAATACCAAAGTGAATCAATAAATCATTAAATGTATATCAAACCATTTTTAATGCACAAAACCTTGTTATCTCAAACCATATTTTAGTGCACAAAACAGTCTTTATCAAACAATTTTTAATGCTCAAAACAGTGTTATACCAAACCATTTTAATGCACAAAACAGTCTAATATCAAAAATCCTTACCAAGGTTCTTTTGATGAAGAAAAGATGCAATCAAACAATAGTTCTTCATCTTGTGAACACTTGACTCCCAATTTCACAAACCTATCTTTAAAAGGAGATTTCGTACTTTGAGTCAGTTTTACTACTCGTTTACTTCTCACTGGCTCTATTTCACAAGTGTTCTTTGGCATATTTTCCTTTTCAACATCCTTTCTTTTTCTTGCATTTGGCTTGACAAAAGATACTGGCAAAACAGCAACTGGGCTTGTTGTGTTGGTCTGTTCTTGCTCATTTGCTTTTTCTGCTAGTAACTTCGAATTCTCATTTTGCTCATTTGATTTTTCCAGCATTGGATCTACAACTTCAGCTGATACTTTATCAGTTATTGATAATGTTTGAGGTAATAGAATAGTTTTAAGAAAGTATCATATTATACATACCTTGAATCGAAACATTTTGTGTTTTTGCATCAATATTTACATCTGCATGAGTAGGTGTGAGACCCAAATCAAAACTTGGAATATCAAAACTACATGCATCGTTTTTAAGAATAACTGATGAGGTTTCTTTCTCAATAGATGCATCTTTAACTGGTTCCTGCTCCTTCTCCATCTTTCTAGGTAACCTGAGCTTCATGCTTATTCTTCTAAACGTCAAAGGTTCATTTTCCAGCATTGGTTCTACAAATTCAACTAATTTAGGTTCAGTAATTGGCAATTTTGAGGAAATATGATATTAAATGTTAATATTTTATTACATATATTTAATACTAGTTCTTCTAAACTTAATGTTTTAGGATGCAATTTGGTTTTCTACTTAAAGATTGTAGACATACCTTGAGGAGTAGGTTTGAGACCTATATCAAAACTTGGACCATCATATGTAACCAACTCTGATAATGGTTCTCTTTCAGGAACCAATTGTGCATCAAAAGAAGAGAGCGTGATGGGCGTTAATGCTGAGATTTTGGAATGTTTTTCCCAGTCTGTGCATTCGCTGTTCTTTTGCAATTCCTTATCTTTTAACACTTCTGTTTCTTTGCCCTCTTCTCTTTCTTTACGTGTCCCACACACTACAATTTCCGTCCCACAATCAACTGCAACTTCTTCACGAGCTCGGTCTTGTTCTTTTTCAATCATTTCACTTTCTTTTTTAACAAACTTTTGTTTCCAAAGCAACATTATATTCTCAATTTCTTTATTGCCGGGATGTTGTTGAATTCCTTTTTCAAGCTCACAATCAACTCCGTTCACATATTCATCAAACAACATAATTTTCTTTGTTAAACCAGAGATAATCTCCTGTTCAAAAGGCACAAAACATTATTAAAGCAAAAAACAGAGTTATATCAAACCATTTTTAACGCACAAAACAGTGTTATATCAAACCATTTTTAATGCACAAAAAATTGTTATATAAAACCATTCTTAATGCATAAAACAGATAAACATCCTACCAAACTATTATAACCAAGCAAACTAATACAAATCCTAAACTACATATTAAGTACATATTAAGCAAACTGATACTATTTTAGTATTTAAGATACAAAATCAACTGCAACTTCTTCATAAGCTCAGTCTTGTTCTTTTTCATTCATTTCCCTTGCTTTTTTAACAAACTTTTGTTTCCAAAGCAACATTATATTCTCAATTTCTTTATTGTCGGGATGTTGTTGAATTCCTTTTTCAAGCTCACAATCAATTCCATTCACATAATCATCAAACAACATTATTTTCTTTGTTAAACCAGAGATAATCTCCTGTTCAAAAGGCACAGAACAAAAAAAAAATTAAAGATACTAGCAAACTCTTATAACCAAGCAAACATATACACATCCTAAATTATCAATCAAGAACAAGGTTTATAAAAAAATTAAATGCTACTATTGATCATTTTCATTTGAAATCTAAGGTTTATACCAAATTACTGTAATCAAACAATTGTTATCTCAAACCATATTTTAGTGCACAAAACAGTCTTATATCAAAAAATATTTTAGTGCACAAATATAAGGTTTATGCCAAATTGAATCAATAAAGCAATAAAAGTGTATCAAACCATTTTTAATGCAAAAAACAGATTTATATCCAACCATTTTTAACGCACAAAACAGTGTTATATAAAACATTTTTTAATGCAGAAAAAATTGTTATATAAAACCATTTTTAATGCATAAAACAGATAAACATCCTAGCAAACTATTAAAACCAAGCAAACTGATACACATCCTAAACTACAAATTAAGTACAAGGTTTATAAAAATTTCAATCATAATAAGTGAAGTGCAAAATCAATTTGTGAATATATACTATCTTTAGAAAATCTTTTACCTGAGCATCATCCTGCTTATTGTTTTCAATCCTAAGAGTCTCAGCAGGCTTAAGAACTGTTCCACCAAATTTATCATTACGAATCTTTTTCCTCGTAAACCTATCTTTTAAAGGTGTGGTGTTAACTTCATCTTTCTGAAGAGTTTTATGTGAAGCAATTATATCTTTCTGTAACAATGTCAATTTCCTAAATGTCCATCTTGTGATTATTGCTGATCTTGGTATCTTAACAACAATTGGAGCAATTGTCTGAGCATACAACACCTGCAATCCAATATATACAGAAAATAAGATGCATAAAATCATATAATTACCGTTAAATATTTAATCATAAAATAATATACTTACTGTTAAAAAAATTGAAGGACCATTAAAAGAACCACCCTTCCATGCTTTCCTAGTTTCTTTCAAACACCTTAGAAGATATTCACACCAATCAAACTTCTTATAATCAGTGTCGTTTTTTAAGCACGTGAGAAATTTCTGATTCACTGTTCCGGTGGTTGTTGACTCCATCATTAGAGTAACAAACAAAACCAAAAAATTAAGTTTGAAGATTCTTCCTGCATCATTCTTGTTTTCAAGAATTTTTTTCGCCACACAGCTTGGGGTGATTGCGTCATTGCTACCAAAAAATTGCCCCCTCCACTCATCTATAACTTCATCGGTCTTTTTAGCTTGGTTTAGCTCCACTATTCCCCCCCCCCCCCCCCCCCCCCGAATGGTAATCCAAAGATATCATGAACTGTTTTGCTGGTAATTTTGATGTTTACATTTCCAGCATGTAATACAGATGTAATTGGATTATAGTTCAACAAAAGCCATCGAGCTAATGATGTTGGTACTCTGCCTACTTTATAACCGAGGAATGACTTAAACCCCATATCTTTCAAACTTTTTTTCTGCGCATCAGTCAACAACTTCATAACATTTGCTAAAGCTTTTGCTGGATTCCTTATACGTAATCTCAAATTCTCATCTACATACTTTTTTGGTTCATAAATCATCTCATCAATCCATTCTTTGTCATCTCTGCTTTCTTTTTCACTACTTTCTTTTTCACTACTTTCTAAGCTCTCATCTTCACTGTCCCCACTTTCGTCTTCAGATTCACTTTCTTCTTCTCGATTGTAATAATCTGAATAGTTCACCAATTCATTAATCATCACGTTTTTAATGAACAAAAGATTGTAAGTCTTAGCAGACATGTAGAAACAGTATACTAAGCTTCAACTAAAACCATAAATCAACTCAATTATGTAACTAACTAAGCTAATACAAGACCATGAAAATGCTAGAGTCAACTGTTAACTGGTGCAAGGCAATAACTGATGGTGCAGGGTTGATGAACAACTGTTTGCAGCCTAAATTTTGAGCCACCAAATGAGTTTGGAAATGAAATGTAAGCTATAAAAACTAAAGGCTAATCTACTAAATGCTCATATAACAAAAATCAAAACCTAGTTCTAACTTAAGCTTATCTAAAGATGAAAAATGACAGTTGGGCAGCGATGGAAGTGCAAGCATAAACAGCCTAAGGGTAGGTTTCTAGCTAGTATTAAGCTACTATAAAAGCTACTCAAAAGCTATTGCCAACCTACCAAAATGAAAACTAAAGAAGCTGGTCCTACAAACTTGTTATAAACCTAATATCTAGTCCTAATAAGCTGAAATGAAAGAGAAATTAAGCTAAGAAAAAAGAGTTTTGGGACAGAACAATGCTGCAACAGCAGCAGTCCTAAGGGCTATTTTAAGCAAAGTTTTAAGCTACTGAAAGATAAAACTAATGTTTAAAGGCTATGTACTACTGAAAACAAGCAACTAGAGATTTAGAAAAAGCTATTTAGAGGACTTTTGATTAAGTATATAAGCTAGAAATTAGGCGTAAAAGCCTCTATGCTGAAACAGCTCACAAGTAGCAGTAGAGGACATAAGGTTGACCTATCTAAAGGAACGAGTCGAGCTCATGGGGCACTTTTCATCCACCATTCAGATTCATACACATGTTTAGACACATACACACAAGCCTAATCTAAAGGTTTTGACAATTTAAACCCACATGCCTACTGAAAACACCAAAACAGGAGCATGTACTTGTTCGCTACAGAACACACACTTTGATCAATCAAATTATTCTTAGAAAACACAGATTGTGTTCAAAGTTACCTTCTTCCACTGATCAAAGATTCTTCAATCACATTTTATTTTTCAAATTGGATATACGAAAGTATATATAACTTGCGAACATGCCAGAATTTGAAGTTACTAATGACGGATTTCCACGTTAGACTCAGCTCAAGTTTGGCTTGCTAGCTTGACGAGCCATCATTATCAGGCTCGAAGTCGACTCATAAAGCACGAATATACATATATAAACGGATTTCATATATATATATAACATCTATTAAATGGCCAATTGCTAGTCCTAGATGTGTAATAAACATGATTAATGCACAAATCAATCAAAATGCCTTCTAAACCTAACAAAAAACAAATCCCCTTCAAAACCTTATTTTAATGCATTTTACCTTATTTTTATGCACAAAACAAACAAATCCCTTCAAAACCTTATTTTAATGCACAAATAAATCAAAATGCCTTCTAAACTTAATTTTAATGCACAAATCACTACAAACACTCCTAACTAACCTTCGAAACTTCAACATCAAACACACGTACACTCATACACAGTAACAAACCGTATCCAAAATTTGAAGTTACTAATGACAGATTTGAAGTTACTAATGACATATTTGAAGTTACTAATGACAGATTTCCACGTTAGACTCAGCTCAAGTTTGGCTTGCTAGCTTGACGAGCCATCATTATCAGGCTCGAAGTCGACTCATAAAGCACGAATATACATATATAAACGGATTTCATATATATATATATAACATCTATTAAATGGCCAATTGCTAGTCCTAGATGTATAATAAACATGATTAATGCACAAATCAATCAAAATGCCTTCTAAACCTAACAAACAAATAAATCCCCTTCAAAACCTTATTTTAATGCATTTTACCTTATTTTTATACACAAAACAAACAAATCCCCTTCAAAACCTTATTTTAATGCACAAATCAATCAAAATGCCTTCTAAACTTAATTTTAATGCACAAATCACTACAAACACTCCTAACTAACCTTCGAAACTGCAACATCAAACACACGTACACTCATACACAGTAACAAACCGTATCCAAAAACACTAACAATTTAATGCACAAAACAATCTAAATGCCTTCTAGACCTTATTTTAGTGGACAAAACAATCAAAACCCCTTCTAAACCATATTTTAATGCACAAAACAATTAAAACGCCTTCTAAACCTTATTTTAATGCACAAAACAATTAAAACGCCTTCTAAACCTTATTTTAGTGCACAAAACAATCAAAGCCCCTTCTAAACCTAATTTTTGTGCACAAAACAATCAAAACTAGTTCTAAACCTTTATTTTAATGAACAAATAACTTATATAAAAATACACTTAAATACATCAATACCTTTAGATTTTGAAGTTTTTGCGGGACGATCGTGCAAAATCTTCCTCCGTTTATTAGCATTTGATTCTTCATTATCCGAAAGAGATATAGTTATTGATACTCTCCTTCCAGTTCTTGATTTCTGTTTTTTCGCTAGTAATTTTTACAAAAAAAATGCATTAAAATGGGGGCTATTTAAGCATAAAATGAACAAAAACAGATTTAGTTTAATTACCTATGCTTTTCGACACCATTTTGTAGACGATTTTATGAAGAAGATGATCAGAAATTAAAAGAGATGATCGGAAATAATGGAGAGAGAAAAAAAGGAGAACGTGTATTTTTATGAGAGAGAAAATTGTGTGTTAAATGAGAGTGTAAGGTTATTTTATATAACCGTGTGAAAGATTTTTTTAAATGACGATATTACCCTTCCAGCTTTAATTAAGTATATAGTGTGATCTCATCCATTGATTTTAAATCTAATGGTCTAAAACTCTTCTTATTCTTTTTACCAAAATTCCTCTTTTTATTTTAACTCTCCCCTATATATATATATATATATATATATATATATATATATATATATATATATATATATGTTCAGATTGTCACATTAACAAATACGCCAAAGCATCGATGCGTCCAATCCTTGACGTAATATTTGAATTAAATATAACGTCTTCACACTTTTACATTACGTGTCTTTTGACATATGGTCATAGAGTACCAAGTAGTCACAAGAAACTATCAAGCTATCAACATACAGCAATAACATTACTTTATTTTTGCTACACACCTAAATACGGAGTAGATATCATATGTAATAGTATATAATAGTTATATTTAAGTTTTTAGTATTTGATGTGACTTAGAGGGCTAGGTACCCTGCGCCAAGCCTTGCGTTTCCCCCCAAAACGCCACGGGACGGCACCAGCGCCATACCGGACCTCGCATTTTCCCGTCTCGCGCAGTCATGACCAGCCCAAATGGTCCCGGAAAACGCAACGCGATGGCGCCAAACCCATACCGGACCTCGCGTTATCCCATCAAATGGTCTCGTTTTTCACTTTTTTTTTCCTTACTCTTTTTTGAACATTTGTGTTTGGTTCCTGGCTCGCGTTTTGTGGAGATGGAGGACTTGTGTGGAGATAAAGGGTTTCAGATAGAGATGGAGGCTGTTAAAAAAAAAGGTTGAGATGGGAGGACTTTGTGTATTTTGTGGAGTATTATTAATTTGTGCCCTACTACCCTACATATGCTTTTGGTTGGGCCCTTTTGGGCCGGGTACATTGCCATTCTTTTACTATGAAATATGAATCAACAACAACAATAACGTAAATATACTTATATACTACGAGTACTAATCCTTTTAAGCAAATACTTATTACTAATCATGAAAGGTTTTATCCTTTTATGTGCTTGAAAGATTGCTTAACGTTGTTTGCAAAAGACTAGTCTAAATGGGGATAATTTGAGTTTAGTTAAAAAATTGTAAATATTTTGTTAAATTTTGAATGTATTTTTTTATTAATAAAATGTTAATTTTAGTTAAATATATATTTTATTTAATTAAATGGGAAAAAAAAGTGTGGGGTCTACGGGTGCACGATGGCACCAGAATCTGGTGTTATAGAAGGGAGGAGTGTTTTTGGTGTTATGATTAATTCTGGTGTTATAAGAAAATATGCTGATGTGACATCACTTTTCTCATAACATGAACGGGATGGCTTGAAGGGTACCTTATGCTCTTATAAATAAGTCAAGTATTACGGAGTATTTGTAGATTATGTGTGTTTAGTACGTTAGTTTTTATGTAACAATCAAATAAGTATTGTCGGTTTAATTCGACGTCTCAATTTTACCTATGAAGAGCTATTATCTCTTTTAACAAGTGAACAAAATTGACTCATATATTTAGTAGATCGGTCATTGCAATGCTCATTAATTGACGAGCTAATCAATTTTTGTCTAAAAAATTTGAGTTTTAGACAAAAAAAAAAAAAAAAAAAAAAAAAAAAAAAAAAAAAAAAAAAAAATTTACTCTAACATTACGCAATCAACAATTATATACAATTTTGTGCAACGCACGGGTTTGTAAAGCCTAAACTCCAACATTGATATGTGCTTTTACAATTAAATATTTTGAGTTTTAGACATACAAAAGTTTTACTTTTTGGGTGCCATAAATAGAAAGTTGATACAGGTCCACAATCTTACACCACAAAAAATTTGAAGTATATAAAAGGCTTAAACAAGTGAAGATTTTTCTATTCATATTAACCAAGGATGACGAGTCACTTCACTTAGAAGCACGCATCATAACCTGAGTATATTTGTAACTATTTTCGACTATTTTTCTGACCACCCTCAAAATATATACCTAATAAGGTTTAAATGGTATACACTTTACATATACTAAAATAAAAGAACAATAACAATAAAAAAAAAACTTATAAACTTCTTTAAAATATTCAACCGTCTGCACCAATATTACGTAAAAACACGTAGATATAAAACAACCTCTCCATGCATAATTCATTACCATTAACATCCTAAACTTTAAAAAAAATGCTTATAATTTATCTTTATATTTATATCTTAAAAATTCCCATTTATATTAATTGAAACTTTTAATGAAAATAAACTAATTTAAATACAAAAGTATTGATAACATTACTAGGCATCTAAATATCAATTCCACTAAAATAAATACAATACAACTTATCTAATAGCCATTTAAATACCGTCATATGCTTATACAAATATATGCATCAACGTTACGAAAAAACACTTAAATTATTCAACCAAAAGCCCGTGCATCGCACGGGTTGTATAAAATATCATAAACCTAAAAACAAGAACAAAAATATTTAAAACAAAGCAACTAATTAAACTCATTCATATTTTTAGCATTTGATTCTTCCTCACAAACACCGGCTTTTGCTTGATTAAACAAATAATTTAACTTTTCAAGCAATACACGATGCCTCTCTTGAGTCTTTCTCAAAGCATCAAGAGAATCCAAAGCTACACCACGAGCACCTAAAGTTTCCATGTTCACAATCATGGTATGGTTCTTTGCTATTACACGCCTCAAATGTTGACACCATGCAAAAAGCAACTTTGAAAATGCATCATCTTCACATGCCTGTTGCACAAACCATAAACGCATACAATCATGCAATTTAAAAGATCCTAAAACATTCATCAAATTCTCTAACAACTCAAAATCTGCCATAGGCATATAAATACCGTTATATGCTTATACAAGCGTCTTCACCAACATTACGAAAAAACACATAATTAATCAACAAACAGACCGTGCATCGCACGGGTTGGATAAAGCCTCGTGAATAATAAAGTTATGCATAAGCAATCTTAATCATGATAGTCAGTTTAAGCAATAATATCATTAACGAAACTTTATCTAGACTTAAAGGATCTAAGGGCACGTTTGGTAGAGAGAATTTCACAGAAATGACACAAGTAAAAGAATATAAATCTAGAGAATTGAAATTAGTTGAGAAATTTGATAAATTCTTTTGTTTGATAACATTAAAGAAATTGATATGAGAAATTAGCTAGTTTAATATATACCAAAATTTTCTTGACAAATAAATGAATAATAAAGTTATGCAAAAAGCAATCATAATCATTCACGTTTGTGATAGTCACTTTAAACAATAATATCACTAACGAAACTTTATCTAGACTAAGGGATCGCCTTTTCCCTTTTACTGAATAAGTTCAATCAATCTTGAATTTTTTTTTTTTTTTTTTTTTTTTTTTTTTTTTTTTTTTTTTTCTCTCTCTCTCTCTCTCTAAGGATATTTGGTTGTCCAGTACCAACCCATGAAATGGATATATCATATATGAAGTGTATTTGTTCTCCATGTTGTGTTTCTTTGTATAAGGAACACATGCAGTTGCATCATGCATGTCTGGGCTTTTGTATTTTGTTACATTTACATAAGGGAGATGATTTGTGTACCATTTTTTGGCTATACACCACTAAATCAAACCAGTAATGCACACAGTACAACACCGTTATGTATAATTTTGTAGTAGATGGCAAATAAAAATGGTGTACAAATCACATCCCTTTACATAAGTTTATATTTGCTTCTTTTCTTTTCGATCATGAAACTGGGTATCAAGCAACAGGAATTTTTCTATGTAGACTGATCATCATATAAAGATCCTATGGTAAGCCGTTAGTATTTTGTGTCATATAGTGTATTCGATTACCGTATGTATTTGAAAGGGTCGGCATGCTCCATATTTTTGCACTTCTTTTAGACTTTTTTTGGCACAATGTATTATTAACGCTTTTTGAAATTTACTTTAGAAAAGATTTAAAATTTTATGCTCCAATTAGAAGAAAGCACTCATATACCATCTTGTCAATAAAGTTATGTCATATGTGGGTAGGTATGGGGAGGTCGTCGACTCGTCGTTGATTAGCAAAAAGGAACATGCCCATGTTATTCACGGGTAAGTTTGGTGAGGTCATCGTTGATAAAAGTGAACAAAAAAAGGTAAAATCATGTCAGTGTAAATTTCTTGGGTGTTAACTGTTATGTAAACTTCTAAAGTTTATTCTTTAAAAAAGATTGATTAGCAAAGGTGCACCAGAGAAAGAAACAGAGGATTTGTTTATTGAATAATGCAAAGGTTGATCTTATGTGATCCACCACAAAAAACATGTCTAAAAAATCTTCAAATTATTCTTTTCTCATGCATGCGAAACGAGACCTGTCACCCATCCTTTTCTTTTTCACTATTGCAAAACACATTAGTTTACAGATTTATGAGAAAAGGGTAGCTCAATTATAAATAAAGACATACGAACCATCAGTTATAGAAAAAAACATGCAAAAGCAAGTAATGGCTTCTTCAAACTTCTTACTTTTATCTCTAGCTCTACTACTCGTTGCTCTCTCATTTGTACCAAACTTTACTTCTGCTTCTTTGGAGGAAGCAAATGCTCTTCTAAAATGGAAAGCAAGCCTTAAAATCCCAAACAACTCCCAAATCGTATCTTCTTGGACACCCCTTCCAACGAATACTAGTGCACCCGCCTCGTGCTCTTCTTGGTTTGGAATTGCTTGCAACGCTGATGGGAACATTAACATGTTGAACATCTCGATGTCTGAGTTAAAAGGTACGCTTCACCAGTTCCCATTCTCTATTCTAGGAAATCTTACCCATTTTAATCTTAGTGTAAACAGCTTCTTTGGTCCCATCCCACCAGAAATCGGACTCCTGTCCAAACTTGTCCATCTTGATTTTTCAACCAATCAGTTCTCTAGTGTAATTCCACCTACCATTGGGAAACTAAGCCAGTTAACCATCTTGAAACTTTTCAGAAACAATTTAACTGGTTCAATCCCACATGAATTAGGGAATTTGAACTCTCTCACTGAATTAGCTTTGAGTTATAATCAGCTCAATGGTTCAATTCCTTCATCGTTGGGTGATTTGAAGTCTTTGAGTACCCTTTATCTGCACACAAATCAACTGTCTGGACCCATTCCAATTGAATTAGGGAATATGAAGTCTCTAACTGATTTACGATTGAGTTATAATCAACTCAATGGTTCAATTCCTTCATCGTTGGGTGACTTGACGTCTTTGAATATCCTTTATTTGGGGGTAAATAAACTCTCTGGACCCATTCCAATTGAATTAGGGAATATGAAGTCTCTAACTGATTTAGAATTGAGTTATAATCAACTCGATGGTTCAATCCCTTCATCGTTGGGTGATTTGGAGTCTTTGAATATCCTTTATCTGTTCAAAAACAAACTCTCTGGGCCCATTCCAATTGAATTAGGGAATTTGAAGTCTCTAACTGATTTAGAATTGAACGAAAATCAACTCAATGGTTCAATCCCTTCATCGTTGGGTGATTTGGAGTCTTTGAATATCCTTTATCTGTACAAAAACAAACTCTCTGGGCCCATTCCAATTGAATTAGGGAATTTGAAGTCTCTAACTGATTTAGAATTGAGCGAAAATCAACTCAATGGTTCAATCCCTTCATCGTTGGGTGATTTGGAGTCTTTGAATATCCTTTATCTGTACAAAAACAAACTCTCTGGGCCCATTCCAATTGAATTAGGGAATTTGAAGTCTCTAACTGATTTAGAATTGAGTTATAATCAACTCAATGGTTCAATTCCTTCATCGTTGGGTGATTTGAAGTCTTTAAATATCCTTTATCTGCATGTAAATCAACTCTCTGGACCCATTCCAATTGAATTAGGGAATTTGAAGTCTCTAACTGGTTTAGTCTTGAGCGAAAATCAACTATCTGGTCCCATTCCTAATGAATTAGGGAATATGAAGTCTCTCACTAGATTATATTTGAGCCAAAATCAACTTAACGGTTGTATTCCTTTATCATTGGGTGACTTGACGTCTTTGAAACTCCTTTCTTTGTGGCAAAATCAACTATCTGGGCCCATTCCTACCGAATTAGGGAATATGAAGTCTCTCACTGGATTATCTTTGAGGAATAATCAACTCAGTGGTTCAATTCCTTCATCGTTAAAAAACCTGAGAAGCCTTCAGGTTCTGTTTCTCAATGTGAACAAGTTGTCTGGTCCTATACCACAAGGAATCGGAAGTCTACAATTGTTTAAGCTACTGCTGGACACAAATCAGTTGTCCGGCCAAATTCCAAAGGAGTTTGGGGAAATGAAAAGTTTGTTAAATTTAAACTTGAGCGATAACAACCTTTCAGGTGTTATACCTCATGAGCTAGGATCACTGCATGACCTCCTTACTCTTGACCTATCAAAAAATAGGTTAAACGGGTCATTACAAAGATATATTGGTGATTGGGTACAAATCAATCACATATATCTTAGTCATAACAAGCTCAGCGGAAAGATCCCATCGGAGATCGGTAAATTAAGGCAACTCAATGTTCTTGATTTATCTTGGAATTCACTCACAAAAGAGATACCATCAGATATTGGAAGTTTGGAAAGTCTGGTAATGATGAATCTTTCTCACAATAAGCTATCTGGTTCAATTCCTAATGGGTTCAGTAACTTGCCAGGAAGGATTGATATAGACCTGTCTTACAATGAGCTCACTGGTCCCGTTCCCCCTTGTGCTGTCTTTCAAAATGTGTCTGGAGAAGCATTTCAAGGAAATGATGGTCTGTGTGGAAATGTTACAGGTTTGAAACTTTGTGAAAGTCAAAAGATAGGGAAGAAAAATAATCATTTTCATCATAAGCTCATCCTTGTAACTATGGTCCCACTTTTTGCGGCTCTTTTACTTGGTTTATTCATGTGTGGCCTCATTGCTTATCGACATAGAAAGAGAACTTCTCCACAGAAACCATCAGGCGAAGAAGGTGGCAAATTTTTCTCAATAACAAGTTTTGATGGACAGGCAATGTATGATGAAATCACCAAAGCAACAAATGATTTTGATGATGCATATTGTATTGGGATTGGAGGATATGGTACTGTGTATAGAGCTGTGTTACAACCCAACAATTTAGTAGCTGTGAAGAAACTTCATTCATCATCTGAGAGTAACGATCATATAGGCTTCCTAAATGAGGTACAAGCATTAACAAACATAAGGCACAGAAACATAGTTAAACTCTATGGATACTGCTCCCATGCTCGTCACTCATTTTTGATTTACGAATATCTTGAGAAGGGAAGTCTAAAATCGCTCTTAAGTAGCGATATCACAGCAAAGGAAATGGATTGGCTGAAAAGGGTTAGAATTGTTAGGGCTGTAGCCAATGCTTTGGCATATATGCACCATGATTGCACACCACCTATAATTCATAGAGACATTTCTGCAGCTAATATCCTTCTCGATTCTGATTGTGAGGCACATATCTCGGATTTTGGAACAGCTAAGCTTCTAAAGCTGGATTCATCCAATTGGACTGCGGTTGTAGGCACCTATGGCTATATTGCGCCAGGTAACTACCATATATTTTAAAGTTATCTATATGTACTTCTTCTCAAGTTTCAGATTTATCTATATTACATTTAATCATGATCTGATATAACAAATTTTTTTGGATTCTCCTGTTTCCTTCAATGTAGAGCTTGCTTATACGATGTTGGCGACAGAGAAATGCGATGTCTATAGTTTTGGAGTTGTTGCTTTAGAAGTGATTATGGGAAAGCATCCTGGAGAACTTATATCACGTCTACCAACATTGTCTGCTGATGATCTATTGCTAGCGAATGTAGGAGATAGTCGGATTCCGCCACCATCATCTCTCGTTGAGAAACTAGCTCATTCAATTTTGAATGTCTCATGGGCATGTTTGAACTATAACCCACAGGAAAGGCCAACAATGCGCCAAGTCAAAGATTTATTGTCGGTGGATGATCGAGTTTGGATGAAGATGCATTTATCGGTAACTTAATGCTAGCTTGATCGATTTTGTATGATGTCTAGTCATAAGTCATAATGTAAAAGAAACTTTTTATGATTTTTTCTTGTCCTGAATTATCATGTAAATTGTTGTTAAATAAGGAAATAATTTATATCAATGGAGATTGCTACCTTTCCAATGGGTGATTATCAATATACCCAACAACCCCCACGGCAAAGACCTAGTAACTTTGACCCGTATGAGCCACGCTATAACCAACAAAAAATGCGTGAGCGGGTTAGTGCACACAAAAGATATTCAAAGATGTCAAATCACCCAATGATCATCTCTCCTAATACGATAATTAAACTAACAAGTAACAACTAAACTAGGATTGGATGATTTATTTGAAGTTGGCAATCCAAAAAATGCACGAGTGTTGGTATCTCTAACTTTTCATAGGGTATCTAATTTTTCCTTCTTGTGCTTAGTGAAAACGATAGAGGTGGGAACATGGGCAGGTCCAATTGGTTTGCCAGAAACAGCTTTGGTCCAAAATTTCATTAAATCTTATTGGAAATAATCAGTGTGACACGTACGATATAACTAAATTTTTGTGGGTCAGAATTTCCACAAAATTTCATTAAATCTTTGTGGGTCAGAATTTTCACAAAGATTACATAGGAAATGAAATCATGCATGCATGGGACAATACTAAACTAAACACATGGTATAAACTTGATTATTTTCTCCACTACCAGTAATGGTCATATGACCACTTCTTCAAGACTAAAAGAAATGGTAGTAGTTCGCGTGGTTCTGTCTTTTGGAGACCCTGAACGTATCACACACTAATGCAAACAAAAAAATATCTGAATACTTTTTAAACAAACACACGGGCACATGATTGGGCTTAAACAAACACTATCTAAACCGTTGAATTCGTTTTGTCTTTGTTTAAGAGGGCAATGTTTTATAACGTGGGTTGAACCGGGAACATGGCTTTTGTTTGCTTGTTTATGAACCGGTGGTTCTATTGTTGACCCGGGTTGACCCATTTTGCTAAATCCAGTTGGGTCATAGCTTTCGTTTTTTAAAGTTTTGGACCTGTAGTTTTGTTGGAAAGTATTTGTTTTGTATTGAATTTCTAATGTTTAAGTGCTGTTTGGAGCTTTTTAGGGGTGTTTTTGGAGTTGATTAAGGGTTGTTTGGATATGTTTAAAAGCTTTTTGTAGCTGTAGGGATTGAATTTCCATGTTTAGAAGCTGTCATTTTTTGCTTAAAACCGGTTCCACCCGACAGTTCAACCGGCGACTCGGCTGGGTCGATAAAAAAACAGGTGCACGGAAATTCAAGAAAATTTACACAAAGATTGATACTTTTATAGACAACCTGAAACTCTTGTATTTGTTGCTGCAGTTTGTATTTACAGCTATACTACGGAAATACATTCCAAATACAATGCAACACTTTTTCTGTACATCTCATTCAACAAATTTCCTGAAAACCAAATACAGGTTGGGAAGACCAAGGTCAAAGTAAAGAAAAAAATAACTCAACAAAGTCAACGTGATCGTGACAATAACTTCAAAACGTCTCCATAATCGCTCATACTACCACTCGAAAATATCTTTATCTTTTCCCAAATCTGCAAAAGTCTCCTAACCTCAATGGGCCTGAACTTGAGGTTATCCTATACGAATGTTCATGTAGCCCAAGACCCGAAAACCCGCTCTCCACATCAAGTGGAGATTCATAGCTTGGATAGGTGGAATGTGATGGACCTGGGTCTTGGCCAGGGCCGTGGGCCGAGTTTGTACTGGCCCGTGGATCAAAGTCCATAGAAGTTAAATCCTCTTGGCTACATGTCCTTGAGCCCAAGTCTCGTGTTTCTTCACACACATTGCAGACCAATTTCAAGGCCTGAACCACCTCACGCATAAAGGGTCGGTGTGATACTTCGGGCTGCACACACATTGATGCTATTGCTGCTACTTTAGCAATACTGTCAAATTGTCAATGGAACTTCAGGGGAGAGTGATGGATCAATAAGTAAGTTTAGACCTTCTGATGTTGACTAAGTTTTCTTGGCCCGATGGCACTGACAACGGGTTTTCTTCCGGTTAGGAGCTCAAGAAGTACAACTCCGTAGATATATACATTGCTCTTTACAAGAAGATGGCCTGTCATTGCATACTCGGGAGCCACATACCTGAAATCAAATGAAAAGAAGTTTAAGAAAATTTGGACACAGCGGGTCCCCTAATTAAACTTGACCTGTAATGTACTCATTTTATAGACAAAGAAAAACGTACCCGAAAGCGCCCATGACACGTGTCGAAAAATGTTGGTTTTATTCATCTAAAGCGGATCGAGCCAATCCACAATCAGAAACTTTAGGAGTAAAGCCATGTTCCAGCAGAATGTTGCTAGACTTGAAGTCTCTATGTATGACTCTTAGGCTTGAATGTTCATGCAAGTAAGCTAACCCTCAAGCGGCACCCAAATCTATTTTCAAGTGGCCCCCCAGTCCAGTGGTGTAACTTCCTTATCAATCCCTAATCAACCAAAATTTCACTCCAGTTACAAACCATCTTCACTAATAAAGATTAAAGTCAAAATATTTGACTTTTGGACGTCAAACATTTAGTACCTTGACAGCAACTTTTAGTCCCATCTTCAAGGGTCCCGCTATAAACCCACCCAAACCCACCCTCACCTAAAACACCCAACTCATTAAAGTTATCAGTTTGCTTTTTCCATATCACTTGAACTAAACGTCTTTGCAGATCCTTTATAAGCTATATTAGACCAGAATGATAATGAAGCTGACTCAGGTCCACTTCCTATTGTTGATCCACCAACACCTGATAATCTTGTGATGGTGGGGCTTTATTTCCCTACTGTTGTTTCCATGACTATACGGTCCACCAATACCGTTGCGTGATGATGGCATAGGTTGAGATGAAGACCTATCAATAACCAAATGATTCGATTATATATAAAAAGTACTTCAGTTTGACTTTCTGGGTAAAAAGGTCTTTTTTTTTTTTTTTTTTTATTTATTTTTTTTTTTTGGTGTGGTTACGAAAGTATACAATTTTTAAACAAAATTACTGGTTTTTATACAAAGTTTCTAACCAACTTGTCATTTTGTGCTAACATAACGAGTACAATGAGCGAGTTGTGTTTGTAACTAGCGGGGTTGCCCGCGCGTTGCGGCGGGTGTGTTTTGTGTTTTGTATTTTGTCGGTTGTACGGTATAATTAATAATTTTGTTATTTGAAGTATGCATATGTTTACTTGGAAGCATAATTTGTTTATATTTACGGATTTTTTTTTTGGTGTTGCAGTTGAATTTTTTTTTGTTTGTTTTCTCGGAATGTTTTTTTTTTTTTTTTTTTTTTTTTTTTTTTAATAAACAAATTTGTATAAGAAATTTTTTGTAAGTGTATTATTTTTTGTATTTTTTTATTTTTATTTTTTGTATTTTTTTTTTAAAACAAATTTTCTTAAGGAAATTTATGTTAAAAAAAAAAAAAAAAAAAAAATCTGTACCGAGTACTGTAGCGACGCAAAAAAAAATGTATTATTTTTTGTATTTTTTTATTTATTTATTTTTAAAAACAAATTTTCTTAAGGAAATTTATGTAAAAAAAAAAAAAAAAAAATCTGTACCGAGTACTGTAGCGACGCAAAAAAAAATGTATTATTTTTTGTATTTTTTTATTTATTTTTTTTTTCGAAAAACAAATTTTTTTAAGGAAATTTATGTAAAATAAAAAATAAAAAATAAAAATGTACCGAGTACTGTAGCACTGTAGCTGCTACAGTGGTTTGACACGTGTCGCGTTGTGGTGAGTTGCCTGGGTTTTAGAATATATATATAATATATAGTAAGTGTGTTGGTAATTCAAAGTACGAAACAAACAAACAAATTCGATCAAGCTTTATTCCAAATTATAACCAAATACAAAATCAAATTAAAAGATACCAAACCAAAAACTAATTCAAAAGGTAGCAAACAACAAATTCCAAAGGTACCAAAATATTATTCAAAAGGTAAACAAAAAAAAAAAAAAAAAAAAAAAAAAAAAAAAAAAAAAAAAAAAAACTAATGCTAATAATCCTTATTTATAAGCAAATCTAACCGTCATAAGAAAGTTTCCAAATTCGAAATCAAACTTGTAGAATAAGTCACAAAATTACCAAAAGCCCTTAGAGTTTAATTTATATTCTAACAATCTCCACCGTAACTTAAACTCCTTCACCTACTTCAAATCAAATTCAAAGTTTCAAATGCTAGTGATACTAGCCAAATTCAAATCAAACGATCGATTTCCAAAAGCAACCTAAAGGAAATTTGATCCAAAGCAAACGCCATAACTTCAAAGTAAACAATCAAATGTTAACCAACAAATTCAAAACAGTTAACCAAACAAACAAATTGGCTCAAACGATCTTCAACAAAGATTATCAAATCAGGCAACCATCTTCAAAAGACCGACAAACGAAGATCCAAATTTTCATACTAACAAATTCCAAACGATGAACAAATTCCAAAAGACTTGAACCAAGTCTTCAAACACCAAATCGATCTTCAAATTCGAAATACCAAATAGAAATTCTAATGGTCCACTTATATAATAAGAATTACGACCGAAATATCAAATTCAACTTCTAATGACCCACTTATCAATAAGTATTACGGTCCAACTTCAAACTTATTATCCAAGTATTAAATAAATTCAAGTTAATAAATAACTTGACGAACGGGCTACTACAATCCAAATACCCCAAATATAATACTTGATAATAATTCTAAAGACCCACTTATAACGATAAGAATTACGATCGAAATTCAAATACAACCCAAAGGAAACAAATTCAAACAAAATCTTCAAACTACAAATTCAAACAAATACTAGTAACAAACAAATGCTAATGTCAGATTCCAAAAGCCTAAAGTATTTGACCAAACCAAAAGATTAATTCCAAAACAAATTCTTCGTTAAACTCCGGAGGCCCAATTCAAGTCCAAAAGCCCAAATTCAAAAACAAAATTCACCAAATTTGTTATATCCAAAACGATTGTTGATGTCGTCCGCAAACTAATTATTCCATATTGACAAAAAACAATCGTATCTCAAAAAACCAAACGAAACTTTTAAAACTAAAATCCTAACCGATTCTTCAAAACCAAAAACAGTCGAACTCTTTTTTTTCTTCTTCTTCTTCTTCATGGCTAATCAAACATAACTCTTGATACCACTTGTTGATAATTCAAAGTATGAAACAAAAAAACAAATTCAAACAAACAAAACGGAAAAAGTCAAACTTGAAAAACATCTTAACTACATATATAATAGAAAAACAGTCAAACTTGAAAAAGTGAAATATTGAAATATTGAAATTAGTCAAATGAGAGAGAAACAATCAAATATTGAAAGGCTGTAAAACCAAAACCACGCTTCAAATCAAACAACAAAAACCTAAAAACAAAACACACATCCATATCTAAAAAAACAAACCAACTCCATCACCGACCTCACCACCACGTGACCCTCCACCATCGGACGCCATCCCGCCAACCAACCTCACCGCCATAGACCACGACCATCGACAGCCTAACCACCACAGAACACCGCCACCGAAGCCCACGACCATCAAGAGAGTATTTTAAGTTTTGAGGTATTTTAATTTGGTACTAAATTCAGATTTATCGCTTTTGCTTGATTGGATTGATATTAGTTTTTATTTATTATTATTATTATTATTATTATTATTATTATTATTATTATTATTATTATTATTATTATTATTATTTGTGTGATGGGTATTAAAGATTTTTGTTATTGGTGAAATGGGTAGTGATTATCTGACCAATTTGGTTTCTGTGTTTTAAGAAATGATAAAGGTTTGATTTTTATAGGGGTTTATGATTTTGTGGATTAATTTGTTAATGGGTTTAAGAATTTATGAAGATTTATGAGTTTAGTGACTAGAATTGGTAAAGTTGGGTGGGTGTTTTATGTAAGTTTGTTCTGTAGATGAAGATCAGTAAATGGGAAGTGAGTCTATATATCTATACTACATATAAAGAGAAAATGGTTAAACCTTGAAAAGTGAAATCTTGAAAGTCAATGGTGAGAGAAAATGAATTGTGTAATTAATACTTTTATTAAAACACCTCATAACTTAAAATTACAATAATTTATTCATATGGTACAACCAATTAAAAACATCTATATCAAATTAAAAACAATCAATTAAAACACCACTTACTGAAAAGTACAATAAAATTTTCATAATATACAATTTAAACAAGCTACAACATAATATAAAATAATTAAACACACTAATTAATGTTATTTTTAAAACACCCTAAAATGAAAAGTATATGTTATTATACACATTATACAAATTAATAAAACACATAAAACTTCATACAAGCTAACAAGTTGATGTTGCATATAGTTTTGAAAACTGTACCGGACCAACGGGTTCAACTGGGAAAAACATATAGTTTTGAATACAAGGACTAATACACGACGGGTTCAGTTATTAAAAGCATGACTCGGTTTAAATCGACCCATTTTTCCACCGGAACGGTTTAACCGGGTTTCAAAACATTATGTTTATTCCCCAAATCTTCAAACTTTTATTAGAGGTGGCAAAACGGGCGGGCACGGGCACGGGCTAAAATGGCACGGGTTAAAACGGGCACGGGCTAAACGGACAAATTATAAATCGGGCCAAACGGGCACGAGCTAAAACGAGCAAATTATAATTCAACTATTAAAACATTCGGAACAGCCCTAAAAACCCTTCAATTCATCTTGTAAAAAAAGATCAAGCATCTAAGTCTTAACTATATTTAATTATTTTTTCTTAAAAAAAAAAAAAAAAAAAAAAAAATCTGACTGCAATTGAGAAAATCTGCTGGGACAAATGAATAAAAATGCAACTAATTAAATATATCTATCAATTAATTAGAGTATTAAATAAGTATGCATAAAATAGTTAATAAATGAGATAAATTAAAATTAAAATAGTTGAAATGTTTTATAGTTACCAGTGACAAGTGAATTGGTCGGAAAAAAAGTGAGAGTAATTGCTTGAAAGTTGAATTGTGTGATTCGAAAGCCATCTAATAATATATGTTTTTATCTTTTGCCTGTAAGAGCCCATCAAATAAATCCAAGGGGGTAAAAAACACCCCAACCTTTTAAAAAAAAGTGTCAAAAATCGCCCAAAAATTACAAATTGGGCAAGATTTGCCACCCCTAACTTTTATTATTTTTCATTTATAACCCATAAACTTTCTTTTATCACTAAATGATCTGTCGCTATAAAATCTCGTTACTATGCACGGGTATTCGTCTAGTATGATTAAATAATGTAGGGTCTTTTTGAACCTAGATTGAGCTGATCATCATTATTGCATAAGTATCTTATTGTATACTGATGGTATTCTTAGAAGGCTTAATGCCTATCATGTGTTTTTAGGATTACACAGATGCATGTCTTGTATATATTATGTTGTTTTATTAAAAAAAAAATGTTAATGTTTTATTGCACGAAGAAAGCAATAAACAACTATCTAATTTGATCTGCTAAACATCTATTGGGAAGTTTGTGAATGTGCAAACTAAAGGACGTGTTAAGGTTTTATGTATCTTGTACTATCAATGTGGGTATGACGTTAGTGCTATTACTGCTATACAATTATAGCACATATGTTTATTGGATAAGGCACAGTCATTTGAGCTATTTGCAAAATTGCAAGCTTACCAGTAGTTTGTGAGCACTGGCAGTAGACCATTGGTTCGAGTCACAAAATGAAATTTTTGGGAATACAAGGGCAAGACTCCACACATATGCTCTGAAAAATATAATGTAATATACAAAGTCAAGATTTAAAGAGTTGTGATTCTGTTGCATTCTCTAAACTGTTTGTTATGATAATGCATGCCCTGATAAAAACATCATTAATATGCCTTGATATACCATGGCAATTCATGTGGCCCGTGGTCAAGTTACTATGTCAGGGTGGGACGGGGGGTTAAATAGTGATTTTGTTTGTTCCGTGTTTGTCATTTATCAGAATGGATTATATGTACAAGCCCCTCATATTCTTTTACTTGCAGAAGCTTATGATGCACTTGATCCCAATGGAAATATTACAATCAAGTGAGGCATTATTAGTTGGACTCCTGACGGCTATGTTGTAAGTACTAATCTACTCTTGTTTTGAATTTACCAATGATCTAAAGTTTGTGTCAGAAATATTTCATTTTTAGTTTTTGACTAAAAAGAATATACTTTTAGAAACTTCGGTAAAAGAATATTTTTGAAATGTTGTTTGATACTTTCTGATCAGTTTCCTAATTTGTGTGTAGGCCGTTGTTGCTATGTTCAACTTCCAACAATACCGTCACATTGCACCACCAGGTTGGACCATAGGATGGACATGGTGTTAAATGTTACGTATAAACATTAATAGGTAAATGTCTAGGATCGAACACGAGACCTCGGGATTGCACACTTTACAAACAAGAATAATGTAAATAAATTTATATATTTATTAAATGTATGAAATATATATATTTATGTCACTTAATGGACTAAACGGTCGTTAGTTGTTAACCGTATGGACTAACTATCGTTAAATAAGAAAAACAAGGACTAGAGTGTAATTTGGGTGACAAGGAAGTTCTAGAACTCCCTTTGGGAGCCTAGGCCGGTCGAACAAGGGGTGGGGAGGCCCAACCCTTGCTTGCTTGGTCACCAAGAAATCACCTAGTATAAATACAAGGCCTTGGGGTTAGACTTAACAATCTTTTGTGCACACACCCTAACCCTAAAACTTGTTTTCCTCCTTTGTTTTTTGTGGCCGATCGTACCTCCCCCCTCCAAGGGTTTGTGGGTCGATTTTTCCATTACAAAACCATAAGTGATTTGTTTACTTGCAACAACCTTTATTCGTTGGAGTTTGTGTGTACAAGAACGAGGTAATTACTTACTTTAGTAATTATCAAGAGATCGATAAACAAAACGGTAAGGGGTTTATCATTGATCTATATTGTCCAAGAATCAAGGTTTATTGAAGTGCATCGGGTATGTTTACTATTTATGTTTTGGTTAATATTTATATGTTATACTTGATCCTAGCTTCCGCAATACGTGTATTTGATTGTGCAACTCTAACAGTGGCATCACGAGCCATGTATAACATGTAATTGATTACTAAAACGTAATAAAAACCGGATCTTTAATTGTTTTAGATACATGTTTTTTTGATCTAGGGTTTTTCCTATTTTTTTTTCTAAAAATTTCGAAACCCTAACCCTAATTTTGGGGGGGGGGTCGATTTTCCCATGAAACCCTAATTAGGGTTTTGTGGTTTTCTTGATTATGTGTAATCACTAGAAACCCTAGGTCATAAACCGGTTAATTGAACGTATCTTGTGACCTAATTGCTAATTGTTAGGTTTTAATCCGTGACTTACATGCATGTTTGTCATGGATCTTGTTTTGTTGTCACATATTTAGATAGATCTTAAATTGGGGAAGACTCCAATACATATTAAAATCAATTTTATATGCTATGTGGTGTGTTTTTAGCTTTGGCCTACGCAATTGATTCGTCAATGTATGTGACTCACCTCCATTAAGAGGGGAAGGCCTTAGTTGATTACATGCGTTATTATACCTAGAATTGATTTTATTAGGATCTTTTCTAATACGGTTTGCATGTGGCTAATTGTTTCACTTATTTATTATTGTTTGTTTGATTTTCTTTGCTACTTGTTTTATTGTTTTTTAGTTGGACTTGTAGTAAGCAATAAAAGGGTGTTTTCATAAAGAAAATTAAAACGGACTAATAATTGTGAAACCCTAAAGTGATAAAGTAAGAATCTTGCAATGGTCTTATGACAATCGTGGTCCGATTCGCACGGTAATCAGCTCCCAGTCGAGACTAGCATTATTCAAACTTTATTACTGTTTTGAGATTGAATCCATAAACTTTTTCTTGAATGATGTTTTGTGCAAATATGGTTTTAAAATTAAGTCTTTTAAGATGATATTCATAACCGTGATTTGAAGGCTTAGAAAAGAGCCTTAGAGTCTGCCTTGGTTATCACAATCTTGAATATATCTTAAACGAATTACTTTTAAAATTATATGTTGTAGAAAGTCATCTTAGGGTTTTGGCATAAACCTCAAGTAAAACTTTGTGTATTAATTTCAGGAATCGGACATAAAAAGTTTTTATGAAAACTTATGTTATAAAGATGAGTGCATGCATCTTTGTACATAATTTTGATTGACATATCAAAAATTAATACCCTTATAATTTAAGTTACGTGCCATCTACCTATAAGAAACACTTGGAATTTTAATTTAGTAAACGTGAGACCTAGGCTAAATTACTATAACAAGGTAAAATTCTTTTAACGCGTGAGACCATAATTGTAATTTTACAGTTTCTAAGGTAGACGACTTAATTAAGTTGTGCGTGAGACCTAGAACTTAAGGCATGAGATGGGATAAAACATGCTTACAAAGGCAAATTGATGAATCAATTTGATGTAAATCCCATAATGATCTAGGAATTGGAAATCTTGTTTGCCAATTATTGTTCGACAGATTACTATCTTTTGTACTTTTACCACTAGCAGATCAACTGATGTGGTGAAACTATGTAAAGATAGATCCTAGGTTTTCAAGAAAATTTGTTGGTTATATGAATATAGCCTTGGGTATTTTATTTTCTTGAAGATATTGATTATCGAAAATACTAATATTTGAACTTTATCTGTAGATATGGCTCAACCCGATAACCAAACTGTGATCAATGCTTTCAAGAGTCATCTTGAGAGAGAGAAACTCACAGGAAAGAATTTCAATGACTGGTACCGTTCGCTCAGAATTGTCTTGAGGGCGTCTGGTAAGATGGATTATGTGACCGAGGAATGCCCTGCTGAACCTGTTGCTACGGCAACACCTGAAGCAAAGGCAGAATGGAAGGTGACTAATGCTAAGTACAATGAGGTTGCTTGTCTAATGCTCACTAGCATGAATGCTCAATTACAAAAGAAGTATGAGTATGCGTCTCCTAAGAATATGCTTGATAACCTCAGGCAATCTTATGAGAAGTCACCTGCAGTTGAATTGTATGATGAACTTGACAAGCTACACAACTGCAAGCATGGTGATGGTAAACCAGTAGCCGATTATGTGGATGAGATGAAGGACTCCTTTGATCAACTTCACAGAATTGGTTTTGGTTACCCCGAGAATGTGCAAGTGCACTTGATCAACAGATCCCTTAACAAGGAGTTTGCTGGTTTTGTGCAGAACTTCAACATGCATTGCTCGGGGAAGACAGTCTCAGAATTACTCGCATTGCTTGTTGATTATGAGAAAAGTCTACCAGCCAAGGTCAAGAATCCCACCCCGCAAGTGTTGGCAATTCATGGGGGGAGAATCCAGAAGAAATCGCATGTGAACAAAGGCAAAGGGAAGGTTAACAAAGGCAAGCAGGTCATGGCCTATCAACCTGAACCCAAGATGAAACAACATCAGCCTAAGCAGAACAAGGTGAATCCGCCAAGCAGGAAGGATCAGGCTTGTCACCATTGTCATGAAAAGGGCCATTGGAAGCGCAATTGCCCTCTCTACATTCATGACTTGCGACTCAAGAAGCAGGGGAATGATGCTGGTAACCCCAGCTCATCAGGTGCGTTCTTTATGATTGAATTATTCACTCTTACTCCTAAATTGAATTCATGGGTATATGATACTGGATGTGGCATTCATATCTGCAATACCATGCAGGGGTTTAGAGTTGAGAGAAAACTGGCCTATGGACAACAATTCTTGCACGTTGGTAACGGAGCGCATGCAGGAGTTGAAGCTATAGGAACATTTAATTTAGTGTTGCCTTCGGGCCTAGTACTATCTTTAAATAATTGTCATTATGCACCGTCAATTGTTAGAGGTGTAATTTCATTTTCATGCTTGTTAAACCTTGGTTTTGAGCATACTATTTCAAGCAATGGAATTTCAGTTTCTTTAAATAATGTTTTTTATTTTAATGCTGTTGCTGTGAATGGTGTATTTGAAATTGATATGAATGATAATGATAATGCTTTTGTTAAAAATAATTCAATGTATAGCATCAACAATAAGAGAATCAAGAAAGGTCTGGATTCGTCTTATCTTTGGCATTGTCGACTTGCTCACATTGGCAAAGATCGCATGAAAAAGCTGCAACATGATGGGCTTTTAAATAAGATCAATGATGAATCATTTGATAAATGCGAATCTTGCATTGCTGGGAAGATGACTAAGAAACCCTTTAAAAATAGGATTGAAAGGGCTAATGATCTACTTGGTCTTATTCACACAGATGTGTGTGGACCACTTAGACATGTGTCAAGGAGGGGTGCTAGCTACTTCTTAACATTTACGGATGATTACAGCCGTTATGGTTATGTTTATTTACTTAAACATAAACATGAGGCGTTTGAAACATTCAAGGTGTTTAAAGCAGAAGTAGAGTTGCAACTTGGAAAGAAGATTAAAGCTCTTCGATCCGATAGAGGTGGTGAATACCTGAGTCAGGAGTTCATAGATTATTTAGCAAAGGAGGGAATTGTCCAGCACCTTACTTCTCCATATACTCCACAACAAAATGGTGTATCTGAGAGAAGGAATCGTACATTGCAAGACATGATACGATCTATGTTTAATCTAACAACTCTTCCTTTCTCGTTTTGGGATTATGCCTTAGAATCTGCGGTGCGCATTCTAAATATGGTTCCAACAAAGAAGGTTGATAAGACACCATATGAGGTATGGACTGGAAAAGCTCCTAACCTGTCTTATCTTAAGGTCTGGGGTTGTGAGGCGTATGTTAAACGTGACTCAGCAGACAAACTCCAACAAAGATCTGTGAAGTGCATCTTCGTAGGATACCCTAAGGAAACTATGGGATACTACTTTTATTACCCACCTGAAAACAAAGTATTTGTTGCAAGGTATGGAGACTTTCTTGAAAGAGAGCTCATATCTCAAGAATTCAGTGGGAGAGTATATGATCTGGAAGACGGTCATGAAGATGTAGAACCTTCTGAAAACACTAACCAACATCCGGTAGAACCTGAAAGCTTAGGTCCTCCACCTGAAGTTGAAGTGATTCCCATTCGTAGGTCAACAAGACCAGTAAAAGCTCCTACTCGTCTATGTCTTAATGTAGAGAGTGATGAGTATATACTGGGTGATCTTGATGAGCCTACAAGTTATAAAGCTGCCATGAATGGTCCTGAAAAGGCCAAATGGAAAGAAGCTATGGATGGGGAAATGCAATCCATGGAAGACAATGATGTCTGGGAAGAAGTAGACCTACCTCCGGGTGCCAAACTAGTTGGGAGTAAATGGCTCTACAAGAAAAAGACTGACATGGATGGCGTTGTACACACCTATAAGGCCCGTTGTGTAGCTAAAGGCTATACACAAACTTTTGGTGTTGACTATGAGGAGACCTTTTCTCCTGTAGTTGACATAAGGGCAATTAGGATTCTTATAGCCATAGCCGCTTACTATGACTATGAGATTTGGCAAATGGATGTTAAAACCGCCTTCTTGAATGGTCGCCTAGATGAGGACATCTATATGGCGCAGCCTGAGGGGTATGTAAATCCAGAATTTCCAAATCGTGTATGCAAGCTTAAAAGATCCATTTATGGATTAAAGCAAGCATCACGACAATGGAATAAGAGATTTGATGGTGAGATTAAAAAGTATGGATTCACTAAAAATCTTGATGAGCCATGTGTATATCACAAAGTTAGTGGGAGTAATGTAATTTTCCTTATATTATATGTCGATGACATATTGATCATGGGGAACGACATTCCAAGTTTACAAAAGGTTAAGGAATATCTTGGAAGTTGTTTTTCTATGAAAGATTTAGGGGAAGCTGCATTTATTCTGGGAATCAAGATATATAGAGATAGATCTCAGCGATTAATTGGATTAAGCCAAAGTGCTTACATTGATAAAATATTGAAGAGATTCAATATGCAAAATTCCAAGAAAGGATATTTGCCGATGCAAGAGCAACATGGCTTGAGCAACAAGGTTTGTGCTTCAACACCCGAAGAGGTGCAACGCATGAAAAGAGTCCCTTATGCTTCGGCTGTGGGATCTATAATGTATGCGGTGAAAAGTACAAGACCTGATGTAGCGTTTGCTCAGAATTTAACCAGTCGATATCAGCAAAATCCAGGTGTAGCTCACTGGACTGCTGTTAAGAATATTCTTAAGTACCTTAGGGCAACTAAGGATATGTTTTTGGTTTATGGGGGAAATCCATCGGCAGAACTTGATGTTACAGGTTACTGCGATGCTTCTTGGAAAGGTGATAAGGATGATACGAAGTCTCAGACGGGTTATGTCTTTGTCATTAATGGAGGAGCAGTGGATTGGAGGAGCAGAAAGCAGAGTGTACTAGCGATGTCTGCTACAGAGAGTGAGTATATAGCTGCTTCAGAAGCTGCAATGGAAGCTGTTTGGATTAGGAAGTTTGTCTCAGGGCTTGGAGTCATGCCTTCGATTCAAAGACCTATAAAAATGTATTGTGACAATTCTGCTGCAATCACATTTGCCAATGAGCCTGGAATCATGAAAGGCACCAGACATTTCCCGATTAAGCATCACTATGTTCGAGAACAAGTCGAAATAGGTGAAATCGAAATGCTCAAAGTTCACACAGATGATAACTTGGCGGATCAATTAACGAAGCCTCTACCTGGCACTAAGCTTCACAAGCATGCTGCAGGTGTAGGACTTAGATTAGCTGAAAGTTTCATGCCCATTTGTGATTAGTGTTTGGATAAAGGATGTAATGTACAATTATTGATATTTACTGAAATAAAATATTGGTTATGTTTATTTAGTCATTGTCTTATTAATAATATATCCTATATTTGCATGTTTAAGATCCTTGAATAATTTATTATTCTAAATGTCCATTGTCGATTAATGATATGGGAATATCATTAAACTAAGACAAATTTGAGTATTGGTTTAGAATATACTTGAAAGTATATTGATGCGTAGTCATACCAATTTCACATGATATTCAATGAATTGAATATTGGACTTATCCCAACAATATGATTTAAAGTTTGATGTGAGAATCATATTTAAAGTTATCCTCAGACTTGAGATACCAGATAAGTGTCATGGATGTAGTGCATTTTTGTGAAGCAATCTACCGCTCACCGTAACAGGGAGTCATAAGGATTGTTTTCAGAAGTGTTGCAAAGTTCATGGGTTATTCTTGTAGTCAAGAAAGAATTCATTCCTTCTGATTTGTTTAGAAGTTTAATGCTGCTGGGCCCCTCGTAGGGTTGACAAAATGTTTGCATGGCCATGCCCAAAGTCTATCTGGAATACGTTCAGATGTTTTGGTAATTTTGTTCAATCATAAAGAAACGAGAAACAGAATTTTAATAAAGGAACTCACATCTTTATTAATGCGGTATTAGTAATGAAAGGATAATTATAATGATGAATCATTAAAGGTTTTTCCAGGAAACCTAGCTCGGTTTGAACTAGGGGCATTGGAGTGTTGCAAGACGCTAACCAATGTCATTTTACTATTAATGAATATACGAGTGGGAGCTGTTAAATGTTACGTATAAACATTAATAGGTAAATGTCTAGGATCGAACACGAGACCTCGGGATTGCACACTTTACAAACAAGAATAATGTAAATAAATTTATATATTTATTAAATGTATGAAATATATATATTTATGTCACTTAATGGACTAAACGGTCGTTAGTTGTTAACCGTATGGACTAACTATCGTTAAATAAGAAAAACAAGGACTAGAGTGTAATTTGGGTGACAAGGAAGTTCTAGAACTCCCTTTGGGAGCCTAGGCCGGTCGAACAAGGGGTGGGGAGGCCCAACCCTTGCTTGCTTGGTCACCAAGAAATCACCTAGTATAAATACAAGGCCTTGGGGTTAGACTTAACAATCTTTTGTGCACACACCCTAACCCTAAAACTTGTTTTCCTCCTTTGTTTTTTTGTGGCCGATCGTACCTCCCCCCTCCAAGGGTTTGTGGGTCGATTTTTCCATTACAAAACCATAAGTGATTTGTTTACTTGCAACAACCTTTATTCGTTGGAGTTTGTGTGTACAAGAACGAGGTAATTACTTACTTTAGTAATTATCAAGAGATCGATAAACAAAACGGTAAGGGGTTTATCATTGATCTATATTGTCCAAGAATCAAGGTTTATTGAAGTGCATCGGGTATGTTTACTATTTATGTTTTGGTTAATATTTATATGTTATACTTGATCCTAGCTTCCGCAATACGTGTATTTGATTGTGCAACTCTAACACATGGGCTAAAAAAGAGGTAATATGGAGCATGATGGGTGGTCAAGCAACAGAACAAGGAGATTGTTCAAGATACAAAACTACGCCTCCACATTGCTGCAAGAAAACACCTTCGATCGTTGGTTTACTACCCGTAATTCCTTACAATCAGCAGATATCAAATTGCTGTGAGGGTGGCGTTATAAACTCGTGGGCTCAAGAACCCAACAATTATGCTTACTCATTTTAGCTCAGTGTTGGTGCAGTCTGAACCACTAACAAAATAGTTAAACCGCCCAAGAACTTCACTTTACTTGCACCGGGTCCCGGGTATACTTGTGGACCGTAGTTGGTAAACCATCAAAATTCGTAACTCCTGATGGAAGAAGAGTTACTCAAGCTATGAGTGAGTATTCTTTGATCAAACTTGTAGTTTCGTGTGAGCTCACAATTTTACCCTACAAGATTTTCTAATTACAGACTGTTTTTTGCAGTGACAAGGATTGTTACATGTACGTATTCACTTTTTATGGCCCTGGTAACCCCTACTTGTTGCGTCTCTCTTTCGTCATTTTACAATGATACCATTGTACCATGCCCCACATGCACTTGTGGATGCCAAAACAATGCTACTCACCCCAGGAATAGGGGGTGTCGGGTTATCGGGTTGTTTCGAGTTTGGGTGTTCCAAATATTGATCCTAACCCGACCCTATAAGAAATCGGGTTATCATGTTTCGGGTCAAAATGGGTCGGGTTGAATCGGGTTGGGTTGCCGGGTTGTTATCGGGTTGAATCGGCTTGCGTACAGATATAAGACTTGAAAGGCTGTTAATAGCAGCTGATATAAGTTTCAGTTTAGCCTCCAAATTAACCCTCTTTAGATATGAATTGGTCGAATGTAGGTTTCAGATTATGTACTGAGCACTGACCAGTAGGCTTAGAAAAACAAAAACAAAATGTATGACATTAAATTGCAGTAGCCTACGAAACATTAACAAAACATATGACAAAACAAAACATTAACATATTGCCATTAAATTGCACTAGAGTATAGTAGGCTTAGAAACAAAATATTGCCATTAAAGAATTTATCTTTAAGTGTGATGTAGTATCAAAGATTCAAACAAAACATTAATATATTGAAAAATGAGTATGAAAAGTTTGATCGGTTAGTGATACGTTTGAGTCGAATACGTAGCGTCAATTGACGGTTGTAATGTAGTTGTAATTTTTTTGTTTGTTTGTTAATTGTATACATCTCATATGTGCTACATTAGCTAACAGTCAATCAATGATTATACATCAGGTAGGGTGTTAAGTGTTATTGGGCTTAAATGAAATTAAAAACAAGGAAGGCTTATACATTTGTCGGGTTATCGGGTTGAACCTGAACACGATAAAGTATGAAAAATATAACCGTAACCCAACCCTATAAGGTTATCGGGTTGGTCGGGTTGACCCGATAGACCCGATAAAGCGAGTTGAACCCGAATGAACCCGACCCTATAAGGCTTTATCGAGTTCGGTTCGGGTCGGGTTGGGTCAACCCATTTGACAATTATGTTTCTATAATCGAGATATTTCTAAAATCTTTTCTTTTTCTAATAGTTATCACCACCTCTAACTTTTCTGTTAAATGTTCGACTGTTTTGCAGCCCAAACTTGCCTTATCTGGCTTCAGTTGTTAATGGTTCTGGTAAGAACAACCTAGCACTCCTGGTTCAATGCACAAGAAATATGTGCCCGATACGTGTTCACCAACATGTTAAGCTTAACTACAAGGATTACTGGTGGGTGTAGGTCACGATTACCAACTTTAACTACATGATGAATTACTCACAATAGAATTGGGATGACTAACAATAAAGTTCAGGGCCACACAATTCCAAATGTGGGTGTCTATTTGCCCCACTCCCCACTCTGTTTTCTCGCATAGATGTAGAACTACAAAGGTATTAGTGAAGCCAATCAAAGAGTTCGGTCAATGATGAGTCTACACCTCAAATGTCGTCTACCAAGAAGTTTTAAGCGACGAGTAACGCGCATTGCTAGTATCTCATAATTGATACACGTTAACAATTTTTGCTAGAGTTGAATTATCGCATATTACAACCGTTTGTAGTTATATTTTGATCTTTTCACGTTCTATTTTGAACGTTATACGAAACACTTATCACAATATTGCATATCGTTAATTGTCTGCCGCTAGAAACCTCCGTTGCTATGCACGGGTGCTCGCCTAGTTATTCAAAAGGTATAAAGAAAACTAATGCTAATAATCTCTATTTATAGACAAATCTAACTGTCATAAGAAAGTTTCCAAATTCGAATCAAACTTATAAAACAAGTCAAAAAATTACCAAAAGCCCCTTAGAGTTTAAGTCATATTTTAACAAAGTAATAGCTGGTTACATCTGATTTTATTTAAACACCGTATATTATCTAAACTAAATCTTTGAGAATTAGTTGCTAACAACAGTTTTAGAGCCGTCATTAGCAAAACCTTGAGTTTGACTTGTCATCGTTTAGGTTGCTAATTAATGTCAAACTTAAATAAACAATTTTCATTATAGAATGACTCTTTTAAACAAGAGTTAATTACATAAATCGTCCCTGTAGTTTGTTTAAAAAAAGCTTTTGTTGTCCCTAAAACCTTTACTTAGCACATATAGTCCCTCCTATTGCAAAAAAAATAAAATAAAAAAAAAATCATTTTCCTTAGAAGGACTATTGGCATTATTCTTTTCAAAGTCGGGTGGACTGCTGATGTTATGACTTTTTTAAAGTGGAAAGACAATGGGTGTTATTTTCATTTTTATTTTTTTCAAAGTTAAGGACTGTTGGTGTCATTTTTGTTAACCTTAGTGACTATATGTGCAAGAAAATAGTTTCAAGGACTACATGTGTATTTTTGGGCAAACCACAAAGACGACCCGTGTAGTTTACTCTTTAAAAAATAAAAATAAAAATAAAAAAATACGACTAAACTAGACATTCTAATAAAGTAGAGTGACTTGCCAATTCAATAACCTATTTTGCTCACTATATAAGAGCAACAAAAACACAACCTTACTCATACAATATTTTTGTATTTGAAAGAATTACATGTTTCGTCCATGTGGCCGACTTAAAATTACACGCATTGTCCCTATTCGATTTTAATCACGCAAATAATCCCTAATTTTTAAACTATTTGCATTGATAGTCCCTATTTTAAAATTTTTTCCCTCCATCCCATATTAACCGTGCAGTTTGACTTTTGTAAGTCTTTCTTTTTCAACTTTCACCTTAAATTTTTCTGTTTGTGTTAAATAATACTTGATGCAAAATATATGAATATATTTGTTTTAAATTAATTTTCATTGATGTAATTTTCATCAAGTATTATATAACACCAACAAAAATATTTAAGGTCAAAGTTGAAAAAGAAAGACTTTACAAAGTTAAACTAGACAATTAATATGGGACGGAGGTAGTAGGGACTATTGATTGGTGCTAAACAGTTAGTCCAAATTAACCAAGTGAATGGTCAACAAGGTCAAATAGCCTAAACCAATGCTCCGTGGAGTATAGTGTCTCCCCGGGTCGTTTTATCCCAACGAGGCGTGAAATCTGTAATAAGACGATTTTGTGATCAGGTGAATTTGAACAGGACAAAGTTTGAAATGATTACACTATTGAAATATAAGTGAAAATAGCTTGAATAAGCTATATCAACAAATACGTGAAATCATATATCCTATAACCGTAAAAGAACTAGGAAACGTACGTTTTAAATACAAACAGACGCAAACGTACGTGAGAAAAAGTGAATTTATAAAAATAAAAGGTCTACAAATAATTTTTACAATCCTAATGAATAAAGAAAATTTTTGGAAAAAGAAAAATAATTTTTACACTATTTAATTAATTATTATTAATTAATTACTAATTTCTTAATTACTTTTAATTATTTAAATTAACCTATATTATAACTAATTATGAAATTACACTAGAAAAATGAAAAAAATATTTGGAAAAATCTAAAATAACTTAAAACTAATTTTAAAATTAAATTTGTATTGATCTGACTTTTTAAATATTTATTATTAATTAAAAACTAATTATTAATTAATTTTGAACTAAATTAAATTATAAAAAGTGCTAAATGAAAAGAGAAAAATCTGAAAAAATTACTAAAAATATTACAAGATATCAGGAACCTAAGAAAATTATAAAAATGAAAATTGCTTTTACAAAAAGCTTAAAATAAGCCAAATGGCTTAAATAGAAGCTATCACTTTTGGTATTTTTGTTTTTTCTTGGATTTTCTTTTTAAAAACTATTTATAAACTAATTATAAGCAACTTTAAAAAAGGAAAAAGTTCTACAAATAAAAAGTAAGCACTTTATGAGCTTATGAGATAGGCAGAATAAGCTAAAAGCTTATTAGGACTTTGATGGAATTGAATAAGCTAGACTATTGAGCCACAGACCAAAATAAACTAACAACTAATGATGATAATTAGAAATAAGCACAATGGAACCAAATAAGCACACATAATAAGCCAGAACAAGCCAATAAGCACTTGGCTCATAAACAGGCGAAATAGGCCAACAAGGGGTCAATTGCAGCCCTCTGTGGGGACCACCAGAGGGTTCAGGAGTCCAAAACAAGTATTGAACCTTCAAGTTGGACTAGGGGTCAATCAATTAAGCCAATAAGTAGACCAATAAGCCCACTAATAAGCTCAGAATGAGCCTTTGAAATAAGGCCAAAAAGGATTGAGGTGCTCAGTATATAGGGTAAATAGGCCACTTGCAGGCCTGTGTGGGGTCCATACAAAAGGTCAGAGATCCAAAATTAAGCCTGAATATGAATGATAAGCTGGAGGGCTTTCTAATAAGCCAAAAATAAAGACCTAACTCTCACTAATAAACCATAAATGAGCACATGAAAATAAGCCAAAAACCTGAGGACTCAGCACTCTTGGTGAAATTATCAAATTAAAAGCCCTGATTTCTAGGTCTAAATAAGTTCAAAAGTGCAAAATAAGCACTAACACAGCAAGATGGCTTATTGGGGTTTCCAAAAAGCCAAAAAGCTAAGGGTGGGTCCCACTATTGAACAAGTTATGGTCTTATGAAATTGGTGTCTTTATACTGATGACTCAATATACTTTGGTGAAATAAGCAAACTTCAAAGACCAAATAAGCTTTATATGAAGACTGAGATCCAATTTTATTTAAAATCTAGAAAGACCTACTGAAGAGCTTTTCAAAAAGCTAAAATTCAAGTGTGGAAAACTAGAAGGGGTGGTTGAATAGTTTTACGTCAATTTGGATTTTTAAAAACTTTGTTTTTCAAAAACTTCGATTCTTATTTATGTGAATTTCAACACTTACACAACACAAACAATATAATCTAACTAACTAAACAATTATAACGTAAATATGAAAGTAAAGAAAAGATAGAGATAGAAAGAGCAAACCACAACACACGGATTTATAGTGGTTCGGCTACGAAGCACCACTTCGCCCTACTCCACTCCTCGAGTCATGTACTCGAGAATTTTCTTCACTATGTCAACAAACTCCCTTTTGGCGGAGAAACCTTACACAACTTTCGCTTACACCAATTAATGACACTAAGCTAGATGTCGAGTCCTAATAGTAGCTAGAACCAATCTCACGACTTATTCACGACTAGACACACCTTCTTTACAACTTGAGCACACCACTACTTCTTCACAACTACACACTACTTCTTCTTCACACCACTACTTCTTCTATACTAGATTTCAACCCACCTAGATCTACCAATTACAATCACTACACAACTTTACAATATATATATATATATACAAGCTACACAACTAATCTTCAATACTTCTTCATTTGAAATGAAAAGAGTATTCTTCTCTTGCACTTTGAATAATTAGGGATTAGATCACTTGAAACAAAAACTAATATGTTTATGATCAAAGGATTTAGGAAGATGATTTGAGAGAATTTGGACAGAAAGTTTTAGTGCAAAAGGTGAGAAAAAATTACAGATTTGAACCAGTATTTATAGGCAAAACTTTCTGACACAGGAGCGTATGCCGGCTGATGCGTGGGAATTGCACCAGGCTTTACCTCTCGAGGGATCTCGAGAAGCTTACAACCCCCACCAGGCAGTGTACCTGATCGTTGTAGTATAGTATAGTGACAAGTACCGGGGGATTGATCGTTCAACTTAGGAATAGTATCGCTAGGATTAGAAAACCTAAAAACTAGGTCTAGAGGTGAGGGATGATTCTTTTTGTATTTTTTTTTATATTTTATAAAAGCAAATAAAATCTCGTGTTGAGATATAAGATATCAAAGTACTTCTGTATGTCAAAGTACTGCTACATGAAGAATAAAGACAAAGTACTGCTGAAGGTAAAAGTCAAAGTACTGCTGTTACTGAAGAATGCTTAAAGTACTTCGAAGGAAACAAGGACTTATGTGCAATATTAGCTAAGGATTAATGTGTAATATTGAACGAATATTCTAGAATTAGTTAGGGATAGCGACTTGTCGTTCAAGGATTATATGTTGTAAACCGACTTAAGGTTATCTATATAAAGTGCCTTAAGGGGTATTAGTCGATATAAGATTTCATAAGTTTTAGAGTCGTTCAAAGTCAATAAATAGTTAGGGATTGTTAGTGAATCTGTGTATTAAAGCAGGTTCAAAGTTTGGTTAATATAAAAGTTCTTCTTAAGCTTTGTGTTAGTAGATTCCACATACTTTACAAGGTTAAACAGTGTTTCAATATTAATAGTGTTGAGTTTACTCAATATTGTTAAACCCTTACAAGCTACAAAGTAGTTTGGTCAGAGTATATCGATCCAACAAGTGGTATCAGAGCTTGTGTTGGAAACTCTGATTAAGAAGACAAACCCTTAAACCCTTAAACCGATTTCACTACAAAACCTTCAAGATGTCGACAGAAGCTGCACCTGCTCCCTCAATCACTGATGTTAGAATCACTATTGTTAAGAAGGGTGAATATAACTTATGGGCCATGAAGATGAGGCAGTACATTGACATCACATACCTTGCACTGTGGGATGTGATTGTCAATGATAACATGCAAATTGATGAACCAGTAGAGGTACCTGGACAACCAACACCACCTAAACTTACTGTACCTGCTGCTACCAAAAGAAATCAAGACAAAGCTCTCAACATACTGCTTTCTGCTATTCCTGATGGTCACTTATTAAAGTTTCATGATGCCAAGGATGCCAAACAACTATGGGGTGCAATAAAGAAGAAGTTTGGAGGTAATGATGCTTCCAAGAAGATGCATAGGAATTTGTTGAAGCAACAATTTGAAACTTTCACTGTTGGTGAGAGAGAAGGTCTTTATTCTGCTTATGAAAGATTCCAACATCTTCTGAGTATGCTAGAACTATATGATGCTGAGGCATCAGTTGAAGATGCTAATTTGAAGTTCTTGAGAAGTTTGCCATCGGCATGGCATGTAGTTGCTACTATGATCAAAGGACAACCAGGGCTGGATACTATGGACTTTGATGATCTCTACAACAATCTGAAGGTGTATGAGCATGAGATGAATGGTACTACAGGTTCAAGCACACATCAACAACCCCAAAACATTGCTTTTGTCTCTTCTGAAAAAAGAAGCAGTACTTCCAACAAAGGTACTGCTTATCCTGTTCAAAGTACTATGACTGAAACACAGGTTCCATGTACAACAATGGTCACCACCAATTCATCACAATCACTTACCCCCACCTCAGATGAAGTTCTATGCTCATTCTTTGCTCAACAAGCATCTCTACCTGTCACCTATCAAGAAGATGTATTGCAAATAGATGATGATGCTTTGGAAGAAATTGATATCAGATGGCAAGTTGCCATGCTCACTGCAAGGATCAAGAAGTATGTGAATAAGACAGGAAAAGGCATCAATTTCAGAGCTGAACAGGGAATAACATTTGATAAGTCCAAGATTGAGTGCTTCAACTGTCTAAGGACTGGTCACTTTGCAAGGGAATGCAAATTTGCAAAGTTTCAAGCAAACAAGATGATTGAACCACCCAAGCTTGAAAGAAAAGAGATTCCAATTACTAAACCAAAACCAAAAGCTTTGGTTGCTCAAGAGAATCTTTCAGAGATTGATTGGTCCAATGAGTTTGATGATGAACCTGTAACCTATTCAATGGTTGCATTGGAAGACTGGAGCACAACATTTGATGAAGAGCCTGGATATGCTGCTTTGGAGTCAAGAGATGGTCTAGGAAGCTTTGATTGGAGCATGGAGTTTGAAGAAACACCTGTTCAGCTTGCTATGGTAGCTGCTTCACCAAGTTCATCCACTAACTCTGAAAGAGATAAATTTCAAAAGGCTAGGGCTGAGATAACTGGTTATCAACTGACTTTAGAGTCAATGGAGGCCAAAATCATTACACATGAAAACAATGAAGTAGCATGGGCTGAAACATATAAACACCAGGATTACCTAGTTAAGTTAGGTGAATGGAAACTAGGATGTAAGGTGTCTGAACTAGAGAAAGTGACTGCTGAAAGGGATAAGTTGTTAGAAAAACGTGCTGTGTGGAATGAGGCAGGTGTGTCACATGTTTAATTTGTTGAAAAGCAAAGAACATCAAATATTAAGACAGGCCTAGGATATGATAATGATAGTAATGAAGGCATTCCATTTAAGGGCAAGGAACTAAATCTTACAGTAGATACCTCCACTAGTGATGAAGAGTTCATAAGTCTAGATGAAAACACTTCTAGTGATGAGGAATACCCTAGTCCAACACCTCCTGTATTTAAGAAAGAAAAGGGATATAATGCAGTTCCTCACCCCCCAGGTAGCTTTCAACCACCTAGAAAAGATGTTGACTGTTATGGTGTAGATAATCTAGAGTTTAGGAAAAAGCTTAAAAGTAAATCTAATCCTGAAACTTTAGAAAAGTCTGTTGAAGCACCTAAGGTTGAAGAGAACAAGTTTTCAAAACAAGCAGTACCTCCAAACACTTTTCAAAGTACTGCTGATCACTCAGCAGTACCTCAAAGAAAATTCTTTTAAAATACTGCTAATTTTAGAAAATCTTATGGAAGGGGATTTGGGGATATTGGTCCAAAGGTCTGTTATGTATGTTATAGTCCTCATCATTTGATTAAAGACTGTGATTATCATTCAGAATACTTAAGAAAATATCCAAAGACCAGAACTACACAACCAAGTCATAGGGAGAATAAGCCAAGGGACAACAAACCAGTTTGTAATTATGCAAATAGGGTGAACCATAGTAATTTCTCAAAAGACTATAGGTACCCTCATCAGAAAAGGTCATACTCCAAACCCTTAGTACCTTCACAAAGTACTGATAGAAAGTTCCCTAACCAAGATGCTTCTAGCAAACACTCAAGTGTAAGACCTAGGAGGTACAACCACTACAACCCTAGAAGGCCTTACAACACAGGAAAAGATGCTAGAACCAAGAACCCAACTCCTAAAGTTACAACTAAATGGGTTAAGAAAGAAAGTACTACTGGGGTAGAACCAGTACTTTCAGAGGTTAAGGGTGAAAAGGGGAAAATTGATCATGATAAACCAACAGTTTTGGAAACAAAAACCTTAATTCTTGATCATGCTTTCAAAGACAGTGGTGATTACATACTCAAAAACTTTGAGTATGTCACTCCACAAGGGGAACACAAGTCAGTAATGGCTTGGGTTCCTGATGCGTGGGAATCGCAACAGGCTTTACCTCTCGAGGGATCTCGAGAAGCTTACAACCCCCACCAGGCAGTGTACCTGATCGTTGTAGTATAGTATAGTAACAAGTACCGGGGGATTGATCGTTCAGCTTAGGAATAGTGTCGCTAGGATTAGAAAGCCTAAATACTAGTTCTAAAGGTGAGGGATGATTATTTTTGTGTTTTTATATTTTTTAAGAAAGCAATTAAAATTCTCGGGTTTGAAGGATTTGGGCGGAATTAGTTGCTAATCAACTAACCCAATACTAAAGATGCAATCAAAATAAAATACTAGAAATGAAAATAAACTAAATTATACTAAAGTTGTGAGCAATAAGTGGAGAAAATGTGTTTACTTAGATTTCACTACTCCCTAGACATCTTTTACACGTTAATTACATGTTATAAATGCATGGATGACGGATCGTATTCCTTAATACCATTCATGGGGTGGCACACTTAACTCCCCAATTCTATGAGCTCTTATCTCCTCCTACACCATGCCCAGCACAACTATAGGGATTGTAAACAGTGGCTCATGCATTAAATACAACCAATAAAGACCTAGTGCGCGTCGGTTCATGTTTCTTAAGATGTTCAAGCATGTTACCAATTAGAGATCTGCCAGTTTTCTTAAGCCTAACATATAAATCATTCATCCAAAACAAGTATAAACAAGTAATCAACACATAATTAACATCTAGGTTTCATTAGATCTAAGCAAACACAAGATAGATCTAGCCTAACATGATGGAATTAAGACAAGAACAAGATATAGACAACCAACACATAGACATATTGATTGAATTGAAAGAACACTTATCTCAATTACACATGTAAGGTATCAAGGGCTTGGAACCCTTGAAAAACCTGTAAAATTCGCACCAAGTTCGTACTTAGGGTTTCTCCAAAACTTCTCTCTTTAAATGTGAAAAAATTAGAAAACTATATATAGGAAAAGAGGTCTGACGCCGTCAAGACAAAGCTTGTGACGCCGTCACCTCGCCGCCAAAACTATTCTCGGACTGCCTTGATCTACATTTGACGCCGTCAAGACTTAATCATTTCCAGGCCGTCATGACTTTTACTCTTGACGCCCTACCTTCATGACGCCGTCAAATCTGTACTGGGTCATCATGGAATTTTGCTCTTGACGCCGTCAGGGAGTTACTCTTGACGCCGTCACCTACTGTTCCCAGCATGGAAAATTAAGACTTTGGCTTTTTCTTCACTTTTATGCTCCAAAAACGTCCGAATTGCTTCCTTTTCTAGATTTCACTCCCAAAGTACCTAAAATCACAAAAGGAACGATTTAGGGCAATATTTGATCAAATAAATTCGAATTCGGGCTTAAATGACCCCCTAAAAACGGATCATTTTTCGCCTCATCATATACCCTTACACTTGAGATTTGCTTGTCCTCAAGCAAATGCGATTTTATTCTACTCAAAAGACAAGTTAGGGGTCATTTAACACTAATATAAAAGTAATTACAACAAATAATCGTTCCACTAAAGACCAATAGACAAGCACGGAGGTCATACACTAGCACCTCACAAATAGTGTTTAGATACTCACATCTCTCGGGTGTAATGAAGTGTAAATTACAATATGGAAACGGAAGATATCTCTCACTACCTGTCATAGCAAAATAGATTACCATAGGCTTAGGAAAGGATCAAACCTCCATCACATGGCGTAAGCACCTAGGATAAACTATCAAAGAGGTCTTTTAAAGAGTTGTAACCTTAGGTGTAGGGATATGAAATACACGGTTTTGTTGGATAAAGGAAGTTTTACTGGTGGCGAGTTAACAATCTTGGTCAATTACATGTACAATATGGCGTTGCTAAGCCAAGACTAGACTCGACTTAAGCTAATAAATGAAAAATAACAAAAACATAAAATAAACATAGAATGAAACAGGATGGTAGTCCGTATATTTTTTTCTCTTTTTCCTTTTTTCTATTTTTTTTTTCTCTTGATTTTTCGATTTTTTTTTTTTTTTTTTTTTTTGCATACACTCTTACCCTACCATCCAAAATAATACATCATAGGGAATGAACATTTCCCTTACACTTGAATCTTTACATACTTTACAATTAACTAATCTAATGACTCGAATTAAGAAAATTAAAACACTTGGAGCACTTTTAAGATTAACGTACATATGGGGGTAATAAGTGATGTTCTTCCCCATTACTTCATAAAATAAGTACTTACCCATGAGTCCCAATCGTCCCAAAACAATATGTACAAGGATATGACTCGACTTAGCAACCATGTAATCAATTAGAAAGTTAACTTAGGGTTTAACAAATAACAATAATGCACTAAAAATGAGCGCATACACGGAAGGCTAAGGCGATTTGGGTGTACATTTAAGTGGGGTGTAACAAATTCTTCCTTTAAGTAAAATGCTTAAAGTTAGAAACGAAAAGATAGGCTCGGAGGGGTGTACTAGGGGTTTCGTGTACTAAAAATGAGTACAACGCTAAGGGTGTGGGAAAAATTAGTTGACTTAACTAGCCAAGTAACATGACTTAAATGGTCAAGTAATTATGATACGGGTTTAACACAAGGGTGATCCTAATGCCTCTTATCATGTAGTAAATCCTACCACACGAATGTAGTCTCACTAGCGGTCTCGGGATGCATCACTAACGCAAGTTCTAGAATCTAAATGCTACCGGTACACTCATAAGCACTAATAATGAATGCTTTTCCTATCAAATCTAAAGGCGAACCTCACATATTTGGGTGGAAAATTTTTCTGAATATACGGTTATGTGCTAGTCATACAATCTCCTATCCATGAGACGCTTGCTATGGCTAAAGTTTCACTCCTAAATGTTGTAAAAAAATTTAAATTTGGCGCTAAAATTGCACTAACAAGTATTTCTCATAGTTTTATTACACATCTACCATTAAACAAAACAAACTCAAGCGAAAGTGCATATGTAAGGTATCATCTTTTTACCCCCCCCCCCCCCCTTACACTTAAGATGAACATTGTCCCCAATGTTCAAGTAAAGAATGTAAAAGTGAAAAAGTAAAGAGAATGAAATCAAATACTCCCCTGATTCGCTCGGTATGGATAATAAGATGGTCAGGTTAAATCTTCCTCCAAGAAAATGAACAATCAAAGCTTCCCTTCCAGAGTATAAATCATCTTCTTGTCATACGTAACCTGTAAAACCTGACAAAATAGACAAGACAACCTCGCGTAAAATCGGCGGCATCCTATATAAGCTACTAAATCCTAGAAAACAAGATAAGATATAATGCTTGTGGAGTGAAGTTTGCAGATTTCTTGGAGATTATAAAACTTAATAATTCACAAAAACCATAAGACTCCGTTAGAAAAACAAAACCGGTAAAATTTCCAGGTTTTTACACTTGACGTCGTCAAGAGTAAACTCTTGACGCCGTCAGAAGTGACCTGCAGAAATTCTTGTGTTAAGTTTCCGGAAAATTTCTCGAAAAACTTGGTCCTACTTCCTGGAAAATCCTGCAAAACTTCATTATGACTCAATACAAGCATTTGACTCTAACAAATACGAATATACATGTTCACTTAATATTGTGGAGAATCATGATCGGTTTGTTTCTTAACAACATATTTGGGGTTTCCCCTTACACTTATCTTTTGCAAAAAATACTTTTAGGTGGAGTTAAGACTAGGCCAAAACAACAAAGTAAAGTATTTCCACTATTTAGTTTAGAAACATGATCTACCAACAATAAAAATAAAGCATGCATACGGAAGCAAATAACAAACAAACAAATAAAATCACACAAAACATGGGTTGCCTCCCAAGAAGCGCTTTTCTTTATTTACGAGTCTTGTAGCTAGACTCAAGGTCATGGGTTACTACGTGACCTCATCATCAAACGTCACATCCTCCTCACTAATCATTTCATTGTTATTCTCTTGGTAGTGTTTTACACGTTGTATGTTAACAGTAAATTCCCTACCTTCATCATCTAGTAATACCACGGCTCCAAATTTAGAGGAATTCTTTACCGTGAACGGTCCATACCATCTAGACTTAAGTTTTCCCGGAAATAATCTCAACCGAGAATTGTATAACAGGACCTTGTCTCCCTCTGAAAATTCTTTGGGTTTCTTAATTCTCTGGTCATGCCATCTTTTAGCTCTCTCTTTATATGTGATGGATGATTCGTAGGCTTCTAGTCTAAGCTCATCAAGCTCGTGTAATTGCAAGAACCTATCATTTCCAGCAATTGTGTAATCTAAGTTGCATGTCTTAAGCGCCCAATAAGCCTTGTGTTCTAATTCCACTGGTAAGTGACATGCCTTACCATACACCATGCGGAACGGGCTCGTTCCAATAGGTGTTTTGTAGGCGGTTTGGAATGCCCATAAAGCTTCGTCGAGTTTAAATGACCAGTCCTTTCTGTTTTGACTAACCGTTTTTTCAAGTATTCTTTTAATAGCCCTATTGGTGTTTTCAACTTGGCCATTGGTTTGTGGATGATAGGCGGTGGAGAACCGATGGGGTACTCCATACCTCTTCATGACCTTTTTCATTTGTGCATTGCAAAAATGGGTTCCCCTATCACTGATGAGAGCTTTAGGAATCCCGAATCTTGCGAAAAGATTTTTCAGGAAATGAATAACTACTCTGGCGTCATTGGTCCTAAGGGCTTGTGCCTTAACCCATTTTGAAACATAGTCAATGGCGACTAATATGTACTCGTTCCCTCCTGAAGATGGAAAGGGTCCCATGAAGTCAATCCCCCAAACATCGAAGACTTCACAAACTTGTATAAAGTTCTGAGGTGCTTCATCCCTATGTGATATATTTCCGGCTCGTTGACATGCATCGCACGCCTACACCATTTCCTTTACATCACGGAAAATTGTGGGCCAATAGAATCCCGCATCGAGAATCTTTCGGGCGGTGATTATTATCCCATGATGCCCGCCAGAGGGACCAGAGTGACATTCCCTCATAATCTTCACTGCCTCATTTTCCGAAACACAACGCCTTATGATTTGGTCAGGACACCTTCGGAATAAAAAGGGTTCATCCTAAAAGTAATATTTTAGCTGAGAGAAGAACCTCTTCCTTTCGTACTTAGTCAGGTGTTCAGGAACGAGTCTACTTGCGAGGTAATTAGCAAAATCGGCGTACCACGGCTCCGAGTCACTCATTAACATGAGTTGTTCGTCAGGAAATGAATCCCTAATCTCACTTCTATCGTGCTCATCCAAGGTGTTTTCGAGACGAGATAGATGATCTGCAGCCAGATTTTCTGCCCCTCTCTTATCACGGATCTCAACATCGAATTCCTGTAGCAACAGGATCCACCGAATCAGTTGTGGCTTAGCATCCTGCTTCACAAAAAGATATCGAAGAGCCGAGTGATCAGTGAATACGACTGTATTTGAAAGGACAAGATATTGTCGGAATTTGTCGAACGCGAACACTACGGCTAATAATTCTTTCTCAGTGGTGGAGTAATTCTCTTGAGCGGGATTCATGGTTTTGCTTGCATAGTAGATGGGTTGAAAAAGCTTATCACGCCGTTGGCCTAACACAGCCCCGACAGCGAAGTTGCTAGCGTCACACATGATTTCAAATGGTAATTCCCAGTTGGGTGTGATCATCATTGGAGCTTGTGTGAGTTCCTTTTTTAAGAGATCGAATGCATCCTTGCATTCTTGGGAAAAATCAAACGGAGCATCCTTTACAAGTAGTTAGGTCATTGGCCGAGCGATTTTGGAGAAGTCTTTGATGAATCTTCGATAAAACCCGGCATGCCCCAAGAAACTGCGTATTGCTTTAATGGTTGTGGGGTATGGTAACTTAGATATAGCTTCAACTTTAGCTTGGTCCACCTCTATTCCATTTCCTGAGATCTTATGTCCTAACAAAATCCCTTCCTTCACCATGAAATGACATTTCTCCCAGTTTAGCACCAAGTTGGTTTCCTCACACCGTTTAAGCATCTTTTCTAGATTAGCAAGACAGCGGTCGAAGGAGTTCCCGAAGACCGAAAAGTCATCCATGAACACTTCCATGCTGTCTTCTATGAGTTCGTGAAAGATTGCGGTCATGCATCGCTGGAAGGTGGCGGGGGCATTACATAGCCCAAAAGGCATCCTTTTGTAGGCAAATGTTCCTTAAGGGCAGGTAAACGTGGTCTTTTGTTGGTCCTCAGGTGCTATGGGAATCTGAAAATATCCAGAGAATCCATCCAAGAAGCAATAGTACTCGTGTCCAGATAATCTCTCTAACATCTGATCAATGAATGGTAAGGGAAAGTGATCTTTCCTCGTGGCATCATTGAGCTTTCGATAGTCGATGCATACCCGCCATCCAGTGACTGTTCTCTGGGGCACCATCTCACCTCTGTCATTCTTAACTACAGTCATTCCACCCTTTTTAGGTACAACCTGCACAGGACTGACCCATGGGCTATCCGAGATCGGGTAAATTAATCCTGCATCCAAAAGTTTTATGACTTCTTTCTTCACCACTTCCTTAATGTTAGGGTTCACGCACCTCTGGGGTTGCACGGTAGGTTTATAATCTTCTTCCATGAGAATCTTATGTGTGCAGAAAGTCGAGTCAATCCCCTTAATGTCGGCTACACTCCATGCAAGTACCCCCTTGTATTTTTTTAGGACCTCTAAGAGTTTAACTTTTTGTTCATGTTCCAAGGAGGAGTTTATGATTACCGGGAGTTGATCCTCTCCCTGAAGGAAGGCATACTCCAAATGGTTAGGAAGCTCTTTAAGATCTACATCAGGAGGTTCAATAATAGAAGGTTTGAGCTTGTTTTCGGGCTTTCGGAGTTCGAGATGCTCCGTTGCCTCTTGTCTGAGGTAGAAGGAGACTGCACTAACATCCTCCATCTTTTCTACCTCTAGCAAAGACACAACTATCAATGACATCTGTGAGTTCATCTACTTCCCTGATAAAATAGAGCCAGTTGGCTGCTTCGAGGGAGAGGTCCATAGAATCCTTAATGTCGAAGGTTGTGCTATCGTCTCCCACTCGTAAGGTTAGTTTGCCATCGTAGACATCGATGACTGCACGAGCGGTAGCAAGAAATGGTCTACCTAAGATGATGGGTACCAAGTCATCCTCCTCCATATCCAGGATTACGAAGTCAACTGGGAATTTAAATTTCCCAACTTTGACTAGCACATTCTCGCATATCCCTACGGGGTACTTGACCGATCTATCGGCTAGTTGGATGTTCATACGGGTAGGCTTCAATCCAGAGTATCCTAGTCTATGGAACATAGAGGGAGGCATGAGATTGATACTTGCTCCCAAATCGGCAAGAGCATTCTTGATTAATAGAGGTCCTATGGAGCAAGGCAAGGTGAAGCTGCCCGGATCGTCTACCTTCTTTGGTAGCCCTCGATGGGTCACCACTGAGCATTCTTCCCCCAGGGTCACAAGACCCTCGAGTTTCTTCCTGTTAGCAAGTAGTTTTTTGAAGTATGTGCTATACTTTGGCATGTGATAGCAAGCATCAAGGAGAGGTATGGTGACAACCGAGTCTTTTAGGTAGGACAAGAATCTCTTGTTATCATTCTCAGTTTTCAGGTTCCTTAATCGGGACAGAAACGGGATTCTCACAGGTTGGTTAGGCATGGTTGATGGGGAAGGGGTCGTCACGGGCGGTTGTTCGGGGGTACTACCGCCGACATCCTTCTCCTCCTCCCCAGGTTTGTTTGGATCGGGGGACGAATTTGGGTAAGGAGGGTCCTTGGTTGTTGTTCCAGCTCGAGTGGTTATCGCGAGCATGGGGTCTTTTTTGCTTACTGATGGCATTTCAAGATTATCTAGGGCTGAGTTAAGCTTGTTGAAAAATTCTCCAATATCCTCCTGCTGCTCGTCAAAAAGCTCATTAAGACCTTTCATTTTCAAGCCTTTTTCTTGAGTGAAGTAACCAAGGTCATCTTCAAAAGTGCTCCTGATTTTGAATTCAGGGCCTTCCTCCCCTTCTCTTCTCTTTACCAGATTTCCCCAAAGGGTGTAATCGTCATTTTGGTAAAAAGGCAAAAGGGAGGGATCAGCATAAATGTCCCCTCCTGACAAACATGCATGTTCAGTTGTGGCTGCCCCTCCGCATTCTTCTACCTCATGCGGGCCCCCACAGTAATCGCAGATCAAGTAAGGATTTGACTGCTGTTTAGGTAATTGCGATCTAGATAGGTATTCCACTCTTTTATGAATTTTTCTCAACCGATCCGAGGTGATTTCAGAAATGCTAACAGTCGACTCAAGTTCATCCCAAGTGTCATCCTGGTCTTGAGCATATTCTTCAATCCTATCCCATCCTTCCTCGGCACTAAGATTGGCTAATCTTCCTTTTCTAGATTGGTTAATTCCGTTTCGGTCGTTAGAGGAAATATTATCGTAGAAGATTTGGACCAAGAGCCAAAGCTCAATGCCATGATGGGGAACTTGTCTTATTAAATCTTTGAATCTAGTCCACGATTTATGGAAGAGTTCATCCTTCCTCTTCCGGAAACGGAGGATCCTATCTCTAAATGCTGAGGTTTTTCCAGGTGGAAAGAACTTCTCATAGAACTTGGATATGAGTTGCTCCCATGTGAAAATAGATTCAGAAGGGAGTTTGTCATACCATTCTTGGGCTTTTTCATATAAGGTGAAAGGAAAGAATCGCAATCGGGATGTGTCTCTAGTAGCCCCATCCGTATGGAGGGTGTCTACTATTTTCAGGAAGTCCTTGATGTGTTGGATTGGATCTTCCTCATCTGTTCCGCGAAACTTACACACACTTTTGACAAGCCAAACATCGTTTGCATGCAAGACCTCGTTGGTGTGTTCGTTTGGGTAGACAATGGTGTTTGAGAAGCCACGAGAGGTTGGGGAGGAGTAGTCTTTAAGACGCTTAGGAATGGGGGTTGCGGGAGTACTCGTCTCGTCGTTGGGTTGGGAGCTAGGGGTTGTGACATGATTTTCTGAATTTTCTTCAGAAAGAGGTGCATCAAAATCGATGGCAACGCTAGATGGTTCAGAAGTTGAGTGATATTGTCTCAATCTACGCATTTCCCTTTCGGGTTCCGCATAAGGCAAGGCCAGGTTTCTAGTGGAACTACGACTCCTAGTGATCCTAAGGTTAAGGGATTCATTGCTTGCCATGATGGCAGGTGGTGAAGAGTTATGAACAAAGGCACAAAGAAATAAGATAGACTAAAGAGAACCTACAAATAAAAATAAAATCTTACTAGAAAGGAATCTAGCAAGTAGACCTAATAAAAAGATATTCTAACCTAGACAATAACTATTCCCCGGGCTGCAGCACCAAAAACTTGATGCGTGGGAATCGCAACAGGCTTTACCTCTCGAGGGATCTCGAGAAGCTTACAACCCCCACCAGGCAGTGTACCTGATCGTTGTAGTATAGTATAGTGACAAGTACCGGGGGATTGATCGTTCAGCTTAGGAATAGTGTCGCTAGGATTAGAAAGCTTAAATACTAGTTCTAAAGGTGAGGGATGATTATTTTTGTGTTTTTATATTTTTTTAGAAAGCAATTAAAATTCTCGGGTTTGAAGGATTTGGGCGGAATTAGTTGCTAATCAACTAACCCAATACTAAAGATGCAATCAAAATAAAATACTAGAAATGAAAATAAACTAAATTATACTAAAGTTGTGAGCAATAAGTGGAGAAAATGTGTTTACTTAGATTTCACTACTCCCTAGACATCTTTTACACGTTAATTACTTGTTATAAATGCATGGATGACGGATCGTATTCCTTAATACCATTCATGGGGTGGCACACTTAACTCCCCAATTCTATGAGCTCTTATCTCCTCCTACACCATGCCCAGCACAACTATAGGGATTGTAAACAGTGGCTCATGCATTAAATACAACCAATAAAGACCTAGTGCGCGTCGGTTCATGTTTCTTAAGACGTTCAAGCATGTTACCAATTGGAGATCTGCCAGTTTTCTTAAGCCTAACATATAAATCATTCATCCAAAACAAGTATAAACAAGTAATCAACACATAATTAACATCTAGGTTTCATTAGATCTAAGCAAACACAAGATAGATCTTGCCTAACATGATGGAATTAAGACAAGAACAAGATATAGACAACCAACACATAGACATATTGATTGAATTGAAAGAACACTTATCTCAATTACACATGTAAGGTATCAAGGGCTTGGAACCCTTGAAAAACCTGTAAAATTCGCACCAAGTTCGTACTTAGGGTTTCTCCAAAACTTCTCTCTTTAAATGTGAAAAAATTAGAAAACTATATATAGGAAAAGAGGTCTGACGGCGTCAAGACAAAGCTTGTGACGCTGTCACCTCGCCGCCAAAACTATTCTCGGACTGCCTTGATCTACATTTGACGCCGTCAAGACTTAATCATTTCCAGGCCGTCATGACTTTTACTCTTGACACCCTACCTTCATGACGCCGTCATATCTGTACTGGGTCGTCATGGAATTTTGCTCTTGACGCCATCAGGGAGTTACTCTTGACGCCGTCACATACTGTTCCCAGCATGGAAAATTAAGACTTTGGCGTTTTCTTCACTTTTATGCTCCAAAAACGTCTGAATTGCTTCCTTTTCCAGATTTCACTCCCAAAGTACCTAAAATCACAAAAGGAACGATTTAGGGCAATATTTGATCAAATAAATTCGAATTCGGGCTTAAATGACCCCCTAAAAACGGATCATTTTTCGCCTCATCAGTTCCTAAAAATAACTAACCTTTTTCATGTGAATGCAGGGCAACCCAGAGGAGGAGCTTAAAGATCATCTTATTGTAGATAGTGGTTGCTCTGGCAGTATGACAGGAGAAAAGGAGCTCTTGTCAGATTTTAAAGCTTATTTTGGAGGAAAAGTTGCATTTGGGAATGATCCTGATGGAGGAAGAATAACTGGCAAAGGAACTATCAAGGCAGGAAACATTGATTTTGAAGATGTTAGATATGTGAAGGAGCTAAAATTCAATCTTTTGTCAGTATCTCAGATTTGTGATAAGAAGTACCCTGTGTTATTCTTTGACACAGAATGTCTTATACTTTCTCCTGATTTCAAGTTAGAAGATAGAAACTTGGTGTTGCTGAGAGCACCAAGAACTAATGATGTGTACAACATAGACTTAAAGAATGTAAACTCTGCTGAAAGAGCAACATGTTTGATTGCAAGAGCAACTATGGAGGAAGCACATCAATGGCACAGAAGATTGGGGCATGTCAATTTCAAGAACATCATTAAGCTGGTCAGAGGTAATTTAGTTAGAGGTTTACCTTCTAAAACATTCAAGAATGATCACTCATGTCTTGCTTGTAAGAAGGGTAAACAACACAAGGCTTCTTGTAAGAAGATTGATGAGAAAACCATTAGAGAGCCTTTGGAATTGCTGCACATGGATCTGTTTGGACCTATTTCAGTTGTTAGTCTGAACAAGAAGAATTACTGCTTGGTTGTAACAGATGACTGTAGCAAATTTAGTTGGGTCTTTTTCTTATGCTTTAAAGATGAAACTTTTGATGCTATTCATGATCTTATAATAGCACTTGAAAATCAGTTAAGACTCAAGGTTAGAGGTATTAGATGTGATAATGGGACTGAGTTCAAGAATCAGCTAATGGATGAATTTTGTGCCAAGAAAGGAATTAAAAGAGAGTTCAGTATTGCTAGAACTCCTCAGTAAAATAGAGTTGCAGAAAGAAAGAATAGAACTCTTATAGAAGCAGCAAGGACAATGCTTGCAGACTCTCAATTACATGTTCCATTCCGGGCTGAGGCTGTAAGTGCTGCTTGTTATGTGTTGAATAGAGTATCAGTGACTAAACCTCAAATGAAGACACCTTATGAGTTACTCATGGGAAAGAAGCCAAGCATCAAGTTTATGAAACCTTTTGGATGTCCCCTAACCATCTTAAACACTGCTGATAATTTGGGCAAATTTGATGGGAAGTCAGATGAAGGATATTTATTGGGATATTGTACCAATAGCAAAGGATTCAGAGTGTACAACAGGGCTACCAAAAAGGTTCAAGAATGTCTTCATGTTGATTATCTGGAAGAACAAGAGAATTCTAAAGGTAAAGGTCCTGATTGGATGTTTGATCTTGATTTAATGTCTTCATCAATGAATTATGTACCTGTAAGGGAAGAAAATCAAGCTGCTCCCACTGAAGAAGAAGCACAGTACATTGTTCATGATGTTAATTTAAGATCTGAAGATGAGCCAAATGATAATGCCAATAATGAGAAGAAGAATACTTCTGAGCCTCAAGGTACTGCTAAACCTAACAGTACTGTTGATCCTCAAAGTACTGTTCCACCACAAATCCCAGTACCTGAAGAAGATCAAGCCATTCAAGATGAACTTTCTAGGATGCTTTTTCAAGAAACAATGGCTAAGTCTTATGAAGATGAACAAAGGAGTTTAGCCGAAGGTGTAGTGGGGCTGGTAAAGTGTATGGTGTGGTGTCCACGTTGCCAATGTTCGAACCAGCCTCTCTTCACTTATCCCTTTTGACCTTTTACCCAAAAAAAAAGATAAACAAAGGAGAACTTATGAAGCAGAAAAGAAGAAGGCAAAAGAAACAGCCAGTACTTTACCCCAAAGTACTGCTAATCCATTTGAAAGTACTTTTCAACCTTTAGATACTTCCAATTGGATAAATACTGATGCTGTTAATGATTCTAATATGCCTGACTTAGAAGATACTGATGATCCAAACAAGATCACTTTAGAAGACACTGATGAAGAATTGGATCAAGAAGGCATTTTCTCAGATTCTAATGAAGATCCTGATATAACTAATTTGGAAGATAATCTTAAAGTCTCACCAACTCCTACTCTCAGAATTCACAAAACTCATCCTGTTACGAACATAATTGGACCCTCAACTTCAGGGGTGCTCACAAGGACTAAGGCTAAGAATATGTCTCAACAACATACTTCTTTACTTAGTTTTATCTACAAGCAAAACAGGGTGAATCACAAGGATCAGAAGTTGTGTTTAGTTGCTTCTTTTCTATCTCAGGAAGAGCCCAAGAATATCAAACAAGCATTAGCCAAGGAAAGTTGGGTGGAAGCTATGCAAGAAGAACTCCTACAGTTTAAACTTCAAGAAGTTTGGGTATTATGTGATTTACCTGATGGAAAGAAACTGATTGGAACTAAATGGGTCTTCAGGGTAAAAAGAGATGAAAGAGGGAATGTTATCAAGAACAAGGCAAGGTTAGTGGCTCAAGGATATAGACAGGAAGAAGGAGTAGACTATGATGAAGTTTTTGCTCCTGTGGCAAGGCTTGAAGCCATCAGGCTATTTTTGGCTTTTGCATCCTATATGGGATTCCCTGCATATCAAATGGATGTTAAAAGTGCTTTTCTATATGGCAAAATCACATAAGAAGTTTATGTCAAACAGCCTCCTGGTTTTGAAGATCCTGCACACCCAAACAAAGTCTACAAGGTAATCAAGGCTCTGTATGGCCTTCATCAAGCTCCAAGAGCATGGTATGAAAGACTTTCCAATTTTCTACTACAACATGGTTATAGAAGAGGAGCTATTGACAAGACTTTGTTTATCAAGAGAGATAAGAAGGATATAATGCTTGTCCAAGTGTATGTAGATGATATTATTTTTTGAGCTACTAGGCAATCTATTGTGAAAGAATTTGAAGATCTTATGCAGAAAGAGTTTTAGATGAGTTCAATGGGAGAATTAACATTCTTCTTGGGACTTCAAGTGCAACAGTCAAGCAGTGGAATATATATTTGTCAAGATAAGTATGTTGCAGATATTCTTAAGAGATTCAATTTCACAATTGTTAAGCCTACATCTACACCAGTGGATACTAACAAACCTTTGGGAAAAGATGAAGAAGGAGAAGATGTTGATGTCACACTATACAGGTCTATGATTGGATGTCTCATGTATTTAACTGCATCAAGACCTGATATTACTTTTGCTGTATGTTTATGTGCAAGACATCAAGTTAATCCAAAGGTATCTCACTTGAATGCTGTCAAGAGAATTTTCAGGTATCTTAGGAAACAACCTAAGCTAGGCTTATGGTATCCTAGAGATTCACCTTTCCATCTCCAAGCTTTTTCAGACAGTGATTATGCTGGAGATAACTATGACAGAAGATCCACAACTGGAGGATGCCAGTACCTTGGAAGCAGGTTAGTGTCATGGCAATGTAAGAAGCAAACAATTGCAGCAACTTCTTCCACTGAAGCAGAGTATGTAGCTGCTACAAGTTGTTGTGCACAAGTACTTTGGTTGCAGAATCAGCTTTTGGATTATGGATTCAATTTCAAGAATACTCCTATCAACATTGATAATGAGAGTACTATCTGTATTGTCAAGAATCCAGTGTATCATTCCAAGACCAAGCACATTCAGATTAGACATCACTTTATGAGAGATTGCTATGAACACATGCTTATCAATGTGGTTAAAGTTCATACTGATGATAATGTAGCAGATCTACTCACAAAGGGCTTTGATGTTTCAAGATTTACCTTTTTAGTTGTGAGTATTGGCATGATTAATATGTAAGCTATTTTTGAGGGGAGGCATTAGTAGTTATTAGTTAGTCATTATTTGAGGGGAGGCTACATGTATCATTCAAAAGAAAAGATTTTATTCATTCAGCAAAGTTCTTACAACAACCATTCAGAAAGTTTCTACAACATCATTGTTGTTACCAAGCTACTAACACAGACACAGAAAACACAAAACTAAACAAACCACCATCTGCCACAACCTACCAAGCTTCACACACCTACTCCATAGGCCTTTTTCCCTTGCCCTCATAGTTATGCTTTCCCTTTTGAGTAGTTTTTCTCTTGTCATCAAAAGAAGTCTGCTTTCTTAGGCAAGCCAGGCCAAGAACCTGTTTTGGAGGTCTCTCTTTCCTTGGAGCAGGCCACTTCATGTTCTATATTGCTGATTCCAGGGCTTGAGTCAAAGCTTGTGGAAGCTCATTAGCCAAAGATGAACCAGGGATAGATTTTTTCTTCTTAGGTTTTTTGTTGGTAGTACTGGCTACATCAGTTATGGTATAGTTTGCAACACTTACTGATGAAGAAGATTCATGGAGACCCATCCATTGTACATGGGGAGGGAAATAATCTAACCATCCTGGATCTTCAAACTTAGAATCAGAGTAGTAACTTATCTCTGAATCTGTGGTGCCATCTGAGTCTGAAGAGATGTTCACAATTGGAATGTGACTTATTGTGTTTACTAGTTTTTTTGTGATCTGCTAAAGAAGGAAAAGGTAATTGCAAGTTGTTGTTGGTAAAGTTGCTTTTATAAGCAAGTAAAGGTAAATGGGCATTTAATGAAGTGTATTGATGTTCACTTACCATGGTAGCTTTGGGATTTAATTTGGGGAGATAGTCATTAATCAGGGTTGACTTTCAAAGATATTTTGGTCAAATGGTCAACATTCAAGATTTTTTTGGGAAAGTACTTTGGTCAACAAGTGTGTAGGTTTATAACGGAAGGTACTGCTCCATATTTTATTGAACGTACTGTTTGGTGCTATTAAAGGGTACGCTGACATGTCAGATACTGTTCCAAGGGTCATATTTGCGGCTAACAAACTTTCAAAAGATATGGGGATAATCACTTCCAAAAAAAATAACGGTAAAATTATTAATTAACCGTGATTTTTGGTATCTTATCCTTATATACCTCATATCTTTTCTTTTTATTCACCCTTATTCACCTTTCTTGTTACTTAAACTCCTTCCTACTTTCCATCGATCATCACTTTTCTCTCTCTAACCCTAATCACCATGGCAAATCGACGAACCAACACCAAACATAACATGATAGCAAACCTTGAGAAAACCCAAGATAACCTTGACTTTCATGGAATTATTGACTTTCTCACTGGAACCAACATCTGTTACTCAATCCTAATCAACCCAGAGATTATTGGACCTTGGATTCAAGCGTTTTGGGATACAGCAAGGTCACAGGTTCAGATGGAGAGGATATTATTACTGCTACAGTTGCTGGGAGAGCTATTCGTGTCACAGAAGCATCAATTAGAGAGGCTCTGTTATTTGATGATGACGAAGGCTCTGTTTTGTTTGGTAAACAAGAGATTTGGAACACACTCAGAGACATTGGGTATGAAGGTCCTTTGAATAAGCTTAATTTTCAGAAGGCTTTGGTTAGTCCTCATTGGAAATTTCTTATACATGTTTTGCTTCATTGTTTGAGTCCAAAGAGTACTGCTTGGGATCAGTTTAGCCATTCCATAGCTTCTGCTTTTGTTGGTCTTATTACAAATCAACCTTTCAATTTCTCATACATGATCCTTGAAGGTATGCTTACTCATATTAAGGCTGACAAACCTTTTCTAATGTATACTAGATTTGTTCAATTGCTTTTAGAGAATCCATTAGATGGGATACCCAAACCTCAGGATTATGTACCTACCATTAGGATGCCACCTAAAGTGTTCACTTTTATGTCTCATAAGGGAGTAAATTTTTCGGGTAGGAATACACCTCTCAATGCTTATATGTTAGAGGTAGCTCAAGCTGTTAGGGATGAAGAAGACAATAGTGGTTCTGCACATTCTAATAATGATGATCAACCTGATTCTGCTGAGCATTCTGCTTCAGTACATACTCCTACACCACCTATTGTTTCCCCTCAGCATGATGTTTCAAGTGAAAGGACTCCCTCAGTGTCAGCTTCATTGGATAAATATGTTTCTGCTCAAGGTACTTCCCCACAAAGTACTTCTTCTAAAGGTACTGCTTCAGAGGATACACAGGTACCTACTCCCAATGATTATACTTCCACAGGTGGGCTTCAAACACCTGGAGGAGATGAGGGAATTGAAGGTGCAATGAGTACTTCTGATTTGACTAAGGAATTGGAGAAGATGAAGACAACTATTAATGCTCAGGCTGCAGAAATCAAGAAGCTAAGACAGAAGTTCAGAAGGTTGAAGAAATTTGTTTGGCCTCTTGTTCAGAATTTTAGGCTTTATGTCAAGGAAAAGAAACAGTCTCAGAAGCCAAAGTCTAAAAAGAAGACTTCTAAATCCAAGAGGAGGCACAGGAAATCATCCTCTATCAAATTGGGGAGGAATCAGGATGATAATTTGGATAGAGTTGATGATATGATTCAATATTCAGAGGAAAAGAATGATCAAGTTGAAAATGTTGCTCAAGACAGTAATGAAAGAAAAAGTGATGAGACAGATCAAATTAATCTTGCAGTTGAGCATGAGGATGTAAAAGTGGTGATACAGAAGAAATTGATTTAGAAGGAAACAATGCTCAAAGTACTTTTGTTGAAAATACTGTTGTGCAAGGTACTGCTGCACAAGACATTGCTGCTATTGGAACTTCTATAGCCGGACCTTCTATAATGTATTATGAAGATGAAGCTGGTCCTTCCACTTTTGTACAGCAAGAAGAAGTAAGAGTGCATACTGCAAGTGATGATGAAACAATTGCTCAAGTTATGATGAATTTGAGGAGACCTACTGAAGGAATACATATTTCTGAGCCTGCACAAAAAGATGCTGAAAGTACTTCTAAATCAGAAGAGCTAGATCCAAAAGATAAAGGGAAAGGGATTAAGGTTCAGAAAGATGTTAAGAAGAAAAAGAAGAAATTTTCTATTGCTCATATTAGAGAATTAGAGATTGCAGAAGATTTAGAGCTTGCTAGAAAGCAACAAGCTGAGTTTGATGCTGAGTATTTGGCAGAAGTTAGTAGGCCAATTACAAAGAAGCCAATGACTATTGCTCAGGAAAGGAACTGGATGATAAGTTTCTTGAGAAGAAGAGGATACAAGAATTTACACAGAAAGAGGCATCCAGAAGTGAAAGCTCTGTGGGATAAAGTACAAGAAGATATCAGAAAAAAAGTAGAAAACTTTGTGCCCATGGAAGTTGATAGAAAGAAGAAATTAGAAGATATCAGAAAGGAACAAACTGAGGAAAGAAGATTGAAAAGGAAGAAAGCAGTTCAAGATGATCAACTGTCAAAAAGGTTGAAGATGATTCATGAAGATACAGTTGATGAACTTAGAAACTATTTCAGAGTTGTAGACTTTGAGAATAAGAAGATTGAAGATTCTGGAAAGAAGTCCAAGATAATCTCATTCTCTGTGGTTGAATCAAAAGAGGGGAATTATTTTATGATCAACAGAGAAGATGAAAGCTTCACAACATTCAATATGTTATGGGATGTGTTGCATTGTATTACAAGGGCAGATTTGTATGACTTATATGTGCAAGTGCAGACATACTATGCAGAGATTGAAGCTTCAGGAGTGGGATTAATTTTTCTTGGAGACTTAATTACCATCTGGGAAACTGAAGAAACAAGTGTTGATCCTCTGTGGAATGATCAAGAGAATTGGGAAATTACAAGATGGAGATTCTTTGAGTCATCAGGAGTTCATACACTAGAGATGGAAGATGGTACCATGATTCATATGCTGGCTGAGAGGAGATATCCATTGATTAGAGAAATTATGCTCAGAATGCTGGATCATGGAATGGAACTTAAAGATGAATCTGAAGTAGCTTTGGATGTTATCAAGCTATTTATCAGATGGGTCAAGTCTGAAGAGTAATATTGCATAATACTGGTATGATTTGTTTTGTAAACTAAGTATTTTTCAAAGTATTTTTCAAAAACAAACAGTACTTTAATATATTTACCGGGTCGCTGACCTTTTACCCAAAAAAAAAAAAAAAGTATTGCTTGCTGATATAAACCAGTATAAGTTCTTTAAAGTAAGATAAAATGTTTTGATGTTTAAAAGAAAAGTAAAAGGATTTGAAAAGAAACGCATGGTGTTAGTATTTATAATGCACAACCAATGGTAATCAACTCACCATGTTTAACAGACACGAAAGAGTTTGACTCATCATGAGGGTACGGCTCTGATGTGATAATCAAATCCGTTTATGGTTGATAGTTTACCAAAAACTATACGGTTATCAACTCACCATACTCCAAGTGATCAAGAGTTGGCTAGTCCATAGCAAACAGCTATTGGTAAAGACTAATCAAATCCGTTGATAGCTGATGATTTGCTAAAAATCATAATTTTCAATGATTCACCTCTCACAGGAGTTAACACCTGGAAGTGATGAGAATAGTATGAAACTTTTAAGATTTGATGATCACCATACCAAAATGTTGCTGAGTTGCTGAGAAGATCTATTGAAAGACAAGATGCTGATGAAGAGTACTTTGACACATGATAGATAGAAGACAAAGAAATAAAGAAACAATCTTTCTGAATGATTAAAGATTTGAAGATTAAAGATAACAAAGAAACTTGAAATCACGCAAGTGGAGTTCAAGTTAGGGGAGGATTGTTGGGATATAAAATATCAAAGTACTTCTGTATGTCAAAGTACTGCTACATGAAGAATAAAGTCAAAGTACTGCAGAAGGTAAAAGTCAAAGTACTGCTGTTACTGAAGAATGCTTAAAGTACTTCGAAGGAAACAAGGACTTATGTGCAATATTTGCTAAGGATTAATGTGTAATATTGAACGAATATTCTAGAATTAGTTAGGGATAGTGACTTGTCGTTCAAGGATTATATGTTGTAAACCGACTTAAGGTTATCTATATAAAGAGCCTTAAGGGGTATTAGTCGATATAAGTTTTGATAAGTTTTAGAATCGTTCAAAGTCGATCAATAGTTAGGGATTGTTAGTGAATCAGTGTATTAAAGCAGGTTCAAAGTTTGGTTAATATAAAAGTTCTTCTTAAGCTTTGTGTTAGTAGATTCCGCATACTTTACAAGGTTAAACAGTGTTTCAATATTAATAGTGTTGAGTTTACTCAATATTGTTAAACCCTTACAAGCTACAAAGTAGTTTGGTCAGAGTATATCGATCCAACATCTCGGTTTTTGAAGGAGTGGGCGGAATTAGTTGCTAGTCAACTAACCCAATGACTAAAATGCAATCAAAATAAAATAACAAAAATGAAAATAAACTAAATTAAGATAGTGGTGTGAGCAATATATGGGAGAATTGTGTTTACTTAGATTTCACTACTCCCTAGATATCTTTTACAGGTTAATTACTTGTTACAGTTGCATGGATGACGGATTGTATTCCTTAATACCATTCATGGGGTGGCGTACTTACTTCCCCAATTCTATAAGCTCCTAGTTCACTCCTATGTCGAGCCGGCTAAGAAGCTCCTAACATGGGATCAATAGAATTCGCTCATGTATTAAATACAATCATAAAAACCTAGTACACATCGGTTCATGTTTCTTAAGACGTTCAAGCAAGTTACACAATGGAGATCTGCCAGTTTTCTTAAGCCTAACATTGAAATCATTCATCCATTACAACTATAAACAAGCAAACAACCTATAATCAACATCTAGGTTTCATTACATCTAAGCAAACACATGAAAGATCTAGCCTAGCATGTTAAAATCAAGACAAGCATAAGATATATTCAAACAACACATAGACATATTGAATGAATTGAAAGAAGACTTATCTTAATTGAACATGAAAGGTTTCAAGGGGTGAAAACCCTTGAAAATACTGCTACAAACGACCTAGGGTTTATTAGGTTCGGCCCTAGTATTCTCCACACAAGTTCCTCTCCTAATGAATGAAAAATAAAAAAGTATATATAGATTTTGGGAGGTGACGGCGTCAAGAGTAAATTTCTGACGCCATCATCTCGCCGCCAATAAAGTTCTCGGACTGCCTAGATCTGGGTCTGACGCCGTCATGTGTAATCCTTCTTCAGGCCGTCACCAAAATAACTCTTGACGCCCTACTTCTGACGCCTTCAGGTTTTCTATGGGTCGTCATGGATTTTGCTCCTGACGCCGTCATATTTTCCTTCTTGACGCCGTCAGGTACTGTTCTCAGCATGAAAAATGAAGTCTTTGCCGTTTTCTTCACTTTTATGCTCCAAAAACGTCCAAAATGCTTCCTTTTCCAGAATTCACTCCCAAAGTACCTAAAATCACAAAAGCAACGATTTAGGGCAATATTTGATCAAATAAATTCAATTCCGGGCTTAAATGACCCCCTAAAAACGGTTCATTTTTCGCCTCATAGTATATCCTTACACTTGAGATTTGCTTGTCCTCAAGAAAATGCGCTTTTATTCTAATCAAAATACAAGTTAGGGGTCATTTAACACTAATATAAAAGTAATTACAACAAATAATCATTCCACTAAAGACCAAAGACAAGCACGGAGGTCATACACTAGCACATCACAAATAGTGTTTAGATACTCACATCTCTCGGGTGTAATAAAGTAATATCACAATATGGAAATGGAAAAAATCTCTCACTACCTATCATAGCAAAATAGATTACCATAGGCTTGGGAAAGGATCAAACCTCCACCACATGGCGTAAGCACCTAGGATAAACTATCAAAGAGGTCTTTTTAAAGGGTTGTAACGTTAGGTATAGGGATATGAAATACACGGTTTTGTTGGATATAGGCAATCTTTACTGGTGGCGAGTTAATAATTTGGTTAATTACATGTACAATATGGCGTTGCTAAGCCAAGAATAGACTCGACTTAAGCTAATAAATGAAGAATAACAAAAATATAAAATAAACATAGAATGAAACGGGATGGTAGTCCGTATGTTTTTTCTCTTTCCTTTTTCTATATTTTTTTTTCTTTTTCTTAAATTTTTTTTTTCGATTTTTTTTTTTTTTTTTTTTTTTTTTTTTTTTTTTACACTCTTACCCTACCATCCAAAATAATACATCATAGGGAATAAAAATTCCCCTTACACTTGAATTTTTACATACTTACAATGAACTAATCTAATGACTCGAATTAAGATAATCAAAACACTTGGAGTACTTTTAAGATAAATGCACATATGGGGGTAATAAATGATGTTCTTCCCCATTACTCCATAACACTAGTACTTTACCCATGAGTCCCAATCGTCCCAAAACAATATGTACTAGGATATGAATCGACTTAGCAACCATGTAATCAATTAGATAATTAACTAAGGGTTTAAACAAATGACAATAATGCACTAAAGATGAGTGCATACACGGAAGGCTAAGGCGATTTGGGTGTACATTTAAGTGGGTTGTAACAAATTCTTCCTTTAAGTAAGATGCTTAAAGTTTGAAACGAAAAGATAGGCTCGGAGGGGTGTACTAGGGGTTTCATGTACTAAAAATGAGTACAACGCTAAGGGTGTGGGAAAAATTAATTGACTTAACTAGCCAAGTAATATGACTTAAATGGTCAAGTAATTATGATACGGGTTTAACACAAGGGTGATCCTAATGCCTCTTATCATGTAGTAAATCCTACTACACGAATGTAGTCTCACTAGCGGTCTCGGGATGCATCACTAACGCAAGTTCTAGAATCTAAATGCTACCGGTACACTCATAAGCACTAATAGTAAATGCTTTTCCTATCAAATCTAAAGGCGAACCTTACATATTTGGGTGGAAAATTTTTCTGAATGGTACGGTTTTGTGCTAGTCATACAATCTCCTATCCATGAGACGCTTGCTAAGGCTAAAGTTTCACTCCTAAATGTTGTAAAAAATTTTAAATTTGGCGCTAGAATTACACTAACAAGTATTTTTCATAGTTTTATTACACATCTACCATCAAACAAACAAACTCAAGCGAAAGTGTTTCCTATGAGGTATCATCATTTTACCCTCCCCTTACACTTAGGATGAACACTGTCCCCAATGTTCAAGTAAAGAATGTAAAAGTGAAATAAGTAAAAGAATGAAATCAAATACTCCCCTGATTCGCTCGGTATGGATAATATGGTAGCAAGGTTAGATCTTCCTCCAAGAAAATGAACAATCAAAGCTTCCCTTCTAGAATATAAATCATCTTCTTGTCAAACATAACCTGTTAAACCTGAGAAAACAAACAAGGCAACCTCGCGTAAAATCGGCGGCAATCTATATATGCTAACAAATCCTAGAAAGCAAAGTAAGATATAATGCTTGTGGAATGAATGTTTGCAGATTTCGTGGAGATTATAAAACTAAAGATTCGACAAAAAATTTAAGACTCCGTTAGAAAAACAAAACTGGTAAAATTTCCAGATTTTTACACGTGACGCCATCAGGAGTTTCTTCCTGACGCCATCAGAAGTGACCTGCAGAAATCTTTATGTTAAGTTTCCGGAAAATTTCTGGAAAAACTTCGTCCTACTTCCTGGAAAATCCTGCAAAACATCATTATGACTTGATACAAGCATTTGACTCTAACAAATATGAATATACATGTTCACTTAATATTGTGGAGAATCATGATCGAGTTTGTTTCTTAAAAACATATTTGGGGTTTCCCCTTACACTTATCTTTTGCGAAATACCTTTATATGAAGTTAAGACGAAGTTAAACGACACAATAAAGCATTTTCACAATTTTAATTTGAAACATGATCTACCAACAATAAAAATAAACCATGCATATGGAAGCAAATAACAATCAAACAATTCAAACAATTGAAAACACACAAAACATGGGTTGCCTCCCAAGAAGCGCTTGTTTTTGTTCAAGTCACGAGCCTGACTCTACCCTTATTTAACGGGAATAGGGGAGGTTTCCCCTACACTTAGGATTAAGTGCGGATGGAAGTACCGATACACACCTGTAGGGTGGAAATATGCCTCGTGAGGAAAGAGTGGTGGATGAATTATATGCTCAAATGGGTGTGCTCCTATCATGATAACCTTACCTAATTCAATCGGGTTAATGGGTGGATTAAGATTTTCTCCTAGAAAGGGATCCTTTTCAATCAACTTCAAGAGATTACTAGTTGGGGATCCATCTTGACCTAATAAATCCGGTTTAAACCCATAATGTGTTTTGTGATCAATCATGAATGGGTGATGTAAGCATGTAAGGTTATGTTCCACTCCTATATTGGCTTCCTCTCTACAAGGCTTAGAGTCTACTACCTTTATCCCAAGACTACCCGGACTATATGGTTTGATGGGTGGGTCGGGACCTTTTTCAATTCCTAAATTCACATCTAAAGATGGAAGATTAGGTAACGGTTTTGGTTGAGGCTCCGATTCATCAAAACTAGGAACTTCCCTAAAACTAAGAGTAAGGTTATCATTATAAGTATTCAAACCTATATCCTCTAGTTGTGTTTGGTTCAAAGGTTCTACCTCAATTGGGATTCCTAAAGTCTCTTCTACTTCATCTGAATAAGTCACGGGCGGTGTGTATGCTTCAAATGATAGTAGGACTTGTGGGGTACTTGGTAGGCTTAAATTTTCAACTCTATCCTCCATCTTATCAAGATTACCAATGTGCTCAGCTTGTATTGTGGTGAAATCAAACCACCCCGTGCACCCAGTTATCTCATCTATAGGTTTATCCCCAAACAATCTTCTTGCTTGTTCCTTTAAACTTGCTATCAATTGATCCGTAACAACGTTTGTTGGGTTATCCATTTTTTTGGCAAGTATGGCACAATTCTCTATGGTTTCTCATGCTTCATCAACACTTAATCCCCAAAGGTCCCCATCTGCGGCATGGTCAATGTCCATTTTGGTATAGTGGTCAACACGATGGTAAAATATTTCAATTTGGGACCACAAATCGAAATTATGATGAGGGACTTTTCGGAGTAAATATTTAAAACGAGCCCATGCATCATAGATAAGTTCATCCTCATGTTGTTTAAACATCAAGATGTCATTTGGAGTGGGTGAATTTCGTGGTTGGTAGTATGGTGGATTCGCGTTCTCCATAATGGCTAACGGAATAGTCAATGGAAAGGTTTTTTACAAACAAAGACACAAAGAAAAGATAGACTAAAGAAAACCTAAAAAATAAAAATAAAATCTTACTAGAAAGGAATCTAGCAAGTAGACCTAATAAAAAGAAATCCTAACCTAGACAATAACTATTCCCAGGCAGCGGCGCCAAAAACTTGATGCGTGGGAATTGCACCAGGCTTTACCTCTCGAGGGATCTCGAAAAGCTTACAACCCTCACCAGGCAGTGTACCTGATCGTTGTAGTATAGTATAGTGACAAGTACCGGGGGATTGATCGTTCAACTTAGGAATAGTGTCGCTAGGATTAGAAAACCTAAAAACTAGGTCTAGAGGTGAGGGATGATTCTTTCTGTATTTTTTTTTTATATTTTATAAAAGCAAATAAAATCTCGGTTTTTTAAAGAGTGGGCGGAATTAGTTGCTAGTCAACTAACCCAATGACTAAAATGCAATCAAAATAAAATAACAAAAATGAAAATAAACTAAATTAAGATAGTGGTGTGAGCAATATATGGGAGAATTGTGTTTACTTAGATTTCACTACTCCCTAGATATCTTTTACAGGTTAATTACTTGTTACAGTTGTGTGGATGACGGATTGTATTCCTTAATACCATTCATGGGGTGGCGTACTTACTTCCCCAATTCTATAAGCTCCTACTTCACTCCTATGTCGAGCCGGCTAAGAAGCTCCTAACATGGGATCACTAGAATTCGCTCATGCATTAAATACAATCATAAAAACCTAGTACACATCGGTTCATGTTTCTTAAGACGTTCAAGCAAGTTACACAATGGAGATCTGCCAGTTTTCTTAAGCCTAACATTGAAATCATTCATCCATTACAACTATAAACAAGCAATCAACCTATAATCAACATCTAGGTTTCATTACATCTAAGCAAACACATGAAAGATCTAGCCTAGCATGTTAAAATCAAGACAAGCATAAGATATATTCAAACAACACATAGACATATTGAATGAATTGAAAGAAGACTTATCTTAATTGAACATGAAAGGTTTCAAGGGGTGAAAACCCTTGAAAATACTGTTACAAACGACCTAGGGTTTATTAGGTTCGGCCTTAGTATTCTCCACATAAGTTCCTCTCCTAATGAATGAAAACTAGAAAAGTATATATAGATTTTGTGAGGTGACGGCGTCAAGAGTAAATTTCTGACGCCATCATCTCGCCGCCAATAATGTTCTCGGACTGCCTAGATCTGGGTCTGACGCCGTCATGTGTAATCCGTCTTCAGGTCGTCACCAAAATAACTCTTGACGCCCTACTTCTGACGCCTTCAGGTTTTCTCTGGGTCGTCATGGATTTTGCTCCTGACGCCGTCATATTTTCCTTCTTGACGCCGTCAGGTACTGTTCTCAGCATGGAAAATTAAGTCTTTGCCGTTTTCTTCACTTTTATGCTCCAAAAACGTCCAAAATGCTTCCTTTTCCAGAATTCACTCCCAAAGTACCTAAAATCACAAAAGGAACTATTTAGGGCAATATTTGATCAAATAAATTCAATTCCGGGCTTAAATGACCCCCTAAAAACGGTTCATTTTTCGCCTCATCATCGGCCCCCTTAAATCATGGCCGCCGCCCTTAAAATTAAAGGGGCTGCCCCTTATAATTAAGGGGGCCGCCTACCTGTAACGGCTAGAAGGTTTTGTCTTTTCTGGGGAAAGTTTATTTGGTGAAAATTTAACTGAATTTGGTTAAAAATTTGAATTAATTTATTTATTAAGAAATAAACATTTTCCTTTAATTACCAAAAGTGTTTTTCTAAATATATAAAATGTTTATACCATTTTATATAATTTGTAATTAGTAAATAAACCTTCCTTTGATCATAAAATGTATTAGGCAATTGTTTATTCATACCTTAAGTGAATTAGTTGGATATAATGATATTTTGTCACTAAATACTTATCTACGTAATGATTTTACATTTAATGAGTTTACATTTTGTGATCGTCAAAACATAGGGATATCGAGAAATATTAATAACGTTTTTACGCATTATTTATATCAACATCAAGGTTTTAAGTTTTCATATGCACCCTTGATGAGGCGAAAAATGATCCGTTTTTAGGGGGTCATTTAAGCCCGAATCCGACTTTATTTGATCAAATATTGCCCTAAATCGTTCCTTTTGTGATTTTAGGTACTTGGAGAGTGAATTCTGGAAAAGAAGCCATTTTGGACGTTTTTGGAGCATAAAAGTGAAGAAAACGGCAAAGTATCATTTTTCCATGCTGGAAGTACTAGGTGACGGCGTCAAGAGTTGCACCTGACGGCGTCAGATAGCAAGAATAAAATACCGTAGGTGGTGACGGCGTCAAAAAGCCATCTTGACGGCATCAAAAGTCCCAAGAATAAAATACCGTAGGTGGTGACGGCGTCACACAGGCCGTCACAAGGAGATCAAGGCCGTCCGAGGAAGAATTTGGCGGCGAGGTGACGGCGTCATAAGCTTGTCTTGACGCCGTCAGACCAGTTTTCCTATATATAGTTTTCTAGTTTTTTCATTTAAAGAAGAGAAGTTTTGGAGAAACCCTAAAGACGAATTTGGGTGAACTTTTACAGGTTTTTCATGGGTTCCAAACCCTTGATACCTTGCATTGTAATTGAGATAAGTATTCTTCTAATTCAATCAATATGTCTATGTGTTGGTTGTCTATATCTTGTTCTTGTCTCAATTCAATTATGCTAGGCTAGATCTCTTTTGTGTTTGCTTAGATCTAATGAAACCTAGATATTGATTATGTGTTGATTACTTGTTTATTCTTGTTGTGGATGAATGATTTTATATGTTAGGCTTAAGAAAACTGGCAGATCTCCAAATGGTAACATGCTTGAACGTCTTAAGAAACATGAACCGAGGCGTACTAGGTCTTTATTGGTTGTATTTAATGCATGAGCCACTATTTACAATCCCTATAGTTGTGCTGGGTCATGGTGTAGGAGGAGATAAGAGCTCATAGAATTGAGGAGTTATGTATGCCACCCCATGAATGGTATTAAGGAATACGATCCGTCATCCATGCAATTATAACAAGTAATTAACACGTAAAAGATATCTAGGGAGTAATGAAGTCTAAGTAAACACATTTTCTCCAAATACTGCTCACAACCTTGTAATAATTAGTTTAATTTCATTTTTATCATTTTATTTTGATTGCATCTTAGCTTTGGGTTAGTTGAATAGCAACTAATTCCGCCCATTCCTTCAAAACCCGAGATTTTACTTGCTTTCATAAAAACATAAAAATAGAAAAATAATCATCTCTCACCTTTAGAACTAGTAAATTAGGCTTTCTAATCCTAGCGACACTATTCCTAAGCTGAACGATCAATCCCCCGGTACTTGTCACTATACTATACTACAACGATCAGGTACACTGCCTGGTGGGGGTTGTAAGCTTCTCGAGATCCCTCGAGAGGTAAAGCAAGGTGCGATTCCCACGCATCAACCCTGGAGGGGGGGTTTGAAGTTTGACCAAAAACTACAAGTGCCCTGGTGCAGGGTAACCTTTGCCCTGCAGGTCTGTTCACAGGTCAATTTAAGCACTATAAAAAATTCTAAAAAATAAGCCAACCATGGATTTTACAAGCTTAAGTGAAGGACTTTAATTTGTGAAAAGCACAGATCTTGAAACTAAACAGAAAATTCAAGAAAAATCCTTGAATTTTTGAATTTCTACAAGTACTATGAAATTGACTTTTTTGATTTTAAGCTTAGTTTGACTAATATGAACTTGGATCTAAATTTATGGACTGAATATGGTCAGTTAAGCTATATTATGATGAAATTATGCTAATACACCTACTTATGAGTTAAAATGAAGCTTATGCTACCTTAAATCCAACACAGAAGGTGATTAAGTCAATTTTAAAGTGGATTTTGACTATGAGCTTACAACCACCTAAAATGTGGTTGTTTCTGGGCTACTTAGGTATAAAGAAAGATGTTGCAACAGGCTTTTACCACTGAGTCCCACAAATACTCAACCAAACAAACTAAACCAAACAACTTGTTATAAATATGATTTAATAGAAACTTGATATAACTTGAACCAAAAACTAATATATGAATCAGAAATTGTCTAACAAGCTATCATGAAGCAGAAATGAACCACAAACAAGGACTAATGAATACAAGCTCAGGTTCAAAGAAAATTGCTTACAAATTTTACTTCCAAGCCAATTATCAAAGAACTAGAACCACAGTACCACTCTTGTTGGTTTTCCACAAAACCTCTAACCCAGGGCAATCCAATATTCACCCTGCTCCAGCATTCTTGATCATCTTCACCATGATTTTTGATTTTTTACTTATTTATTTGATTTTATATATATATTTTTTTATTATATGACTAAGACTGAATTTTATGGTTTCTAATAGCTTAAATAAGCTATATGAGGAGCTTATATGTATCTATGAGTCCATAACAACATCTAACAACAACATTCAAAATAATATGAAATTTTGAACAAGAATTTTTCATAAACTGCAATTGAAACTTAACACTGTAATTGAGGCTTGAAAAAGATTTATTATACACTGATGATACTTAACTCAAAGCCTGAAAGCTAAATTTAATACTGGAATTTGAAAAATACATAAGTCGACATAAAGAAAACTAAATTACACTAGATATCTTTCTTCATTGCTCAACACTTCAATTTTATAGATCTTTTTGACTTCCAAGTCTTCTCTGAATCTTTCCCACCACTTCTGAGCCCTTAGATTACTGAAAATGATCTTGACCATTCAATTCACTTTTGGCGCCAAATTTATATAAAGCAGCTAGGAGTTGTTTGGATGCAATTAAAGAAACTTGGAAGGTTGTGGAGGTGGAAGGGACAATTTTGATAGTAGGAATAAGCTATTGGTGAGTTCGAAGCAGAAAACCAGGGGTGTGAGGGTGAGAAGGAGTGTTGATTGGTGAGGAAGCATTAAATGCCTCATTGGTGTGAATGATGAGGGGGATGAGGTGGAGTAGCCAGCTGGGGGTGAGGTGGTGGTGAAAACAACCCTGGTTTTGGAATTGCAGGGGTGAGAGTGGAGGGTGAACAGTGATGGTTGTTTTGGAGGGGGTTGACCCGTTTGACCCTAGTTTAAATATTTAAGGTTGGGTTGGGTTTGTTGTTGGGCCAAGGGGAAAATGGGTGTTGGGGTTTTTATTTTGGGTTTAGGATATAAGTATTAAGGGGTCCGGTTGGTTTATGGAAATAATAACAAGGACCAAAAGTGTAATATTTGGATTTTGAGGGGGCTGAGATGTAACTTTCCATAAGATGCCAAAAAGGACCAAAATTTCCATGTTTGAATTACCCAAGGACCAAAGTTATATAATTTCCAAATTCAAAACTCCCGGGGCCATTTTTGCCATTTTTGAAACTTCAGGGACTAATCTTGCCATTTATTGAAAAGTTTTATTCAAGGACCAATTTTTACAACTTTGAATAATACAGGGACCTTGAATGATAATTTTCCACATTTTGAATACCAGGGACTATTTCTGCCAATTTATGAAAGTTCATAGACTGAAACTGCCATGTGTGCAATCTTTGTTCATTATTCATCAGTTTTTAATCCTTTTGCACCTGAAACATATAGAAACACAATCGAGGGATATTTTCTGTATTTTGAGGCATTTCTGCGTGTTTTTAAATGTTTTTGCAGTTCAGATGGGACAAAAATGATGAGTATTCACACACTCATCAATCCCCCCCCCCCCCCCCCCCGCTAAACTATTGCTAGTCCCTAGCAATCTTTTATGAAAATTTAATGGATTTGATGTCTCTTTACCAAAAGCCATTACTTCTGAAGTAGCCAATGTTTTAGTATAATACTTTGGTACATTGATAACCAAATGATTTTTAGCAAATCATAAGCTGTCAACGGATTTGATTTGTCTTTACCAAAAGCCGTTTGTTTCCGGACTAGCCAACTCTTTGATAGATTATTATCATCTTGGTATTGAATTTATTATGTTTTAGTGCTGTTTGGACATGTTTAAGTAAGTGGCGGAGACAACACGAAAACTAAGGTGATTCTCTTAATAAGTCAAAGTGAAATTTTTTTAGCAGTAACAACCAATAAATGTGTCTATTCAGGTCGGGTCAAACCCAATTTAAACGAGAAAATTAATACTTGTATGTCAAACACCTATAACATATTGTCACATTTATTGAAATCGGGTCACACCCAATATAAAAGTGACACACTCACACTATTAATACACCACACACTTTCAAGTTACAAGTTTAAAATAAAGTTTTCAATGTACAACATGAAACAAATAAAAAATAGGGCTAATTCCATAAAAAAAAACATTATAGTTGTCAAAAAATTATCTTTATAGTAGCAAGCAAAAAAAAAATAAAAAATAAAAAATTTGAACACTAATATTGACATTTTTTTCTTCATGTGAGTAATAAAGATAAAAAAATATTCTGTGATGACCATTTTACCATTGGATTTTTCAAATTTGCATCCACCGTCTCTAGGGTAAATTACATAAATGGTCCCTCTGGTTTAGCGAAAATTGCATCCACAGTCCCTAATATTTTTTTTGGATCCGTTACGTTTTTATACGTTTTAGTCCGTTTTTATACATTTTTACATTTTTTTTATTCATGATTGATTTTTTTTTTGTCACAAATGAAATTTTTTTATCGGAAAAAAAAAATTATTAGAAAATATTGCGAAAAAAATTTCAAATTCTTTTTTCACAAGTCACGAAAAAAAAATTCTAAAACAATTATTTCAGAAAAAAAATTTGAAAAAAAAATCAGAAAAAACAGGATTTAGACAAAAAAAAATTGGAAAAAAATAGGGAAACTGGACGCAATTTTCTCCAAACGACATGGACCATACGTAATTTAGCCTAGGGACGGTGGATGCAATTTTCGCAAACCCACACGGACCATTTATGTAATTTGAAAAGGTAAAATGGTCATATTACTTACATAAAAACAAAAGTGTCAACATTACTGTTCACAAAAGTATATATTTTTTTTTAGTTCGCTACTCTGAAAATGATTTTTGGACAACTATAATGTTTTGTTTTGTTTTTTTTAATTAGCCGTAAAAAAATATAGCCTAGGAAATAGAAGAAACAAATTAAATATGAAAAGATTTCTAAAAACCAAATGTGTTTAAAAAGAAAAAAGAAAGATGAGAGTTATATTAAATATCAAACTTTTCTTACATACTAATGACTCATTCTCACCATCCATCTAAAAAGAAATCAATGGTTAAGATTAAAAACATTTTAATATTTCACCTATTTTTTATAATTTAAATATCTTTTAAACTGTTAATCGTTAAGCGAAAATAATTACACCATCGGAACGAGCATTTAATTATTTTTCTATAGACGGGCACTTTGATATACTTTCGACAAAAAAAAAATTGTTTTTTCACGTTTTTTTTCGTGGCCGAATAAATCATATATGACATATCATATATGATATTACATATCATATATGATATATCATATATCATAATATCATATATGATATGTAATATCATATATGATTTTTTCGGTCACGAAAAAAAATGTGAAAATCCGGAAAAAAAAATTTGTCGAAAATATAACAAAGTGCCTATTTATAGAAAGATAATTAAATGCTCGTCGTAACGGTATATTTTTTTCGCTTAACGATTAACGGTTTGAATGATATTAATATTTGAAAAAAAAATGATGAAAGTGAGTTTTTTAAATTGGTGGGATTAATCTCATCGATTAGATCAAATAAAGATGAATGAAAGATGGAGAGTGAAGATTAGTCCTATCTAAAAAAGTTTATGAAAAGATGAAAAGTCAACTATCGGTCTCTTTGTTATTTTCCAGTAAGAAAAAAGTTTCATTGGTCAATCTTGCTAACATGGTAACTTTGTGTTTTTGTTTCTTGCGGTATACAGTAATTGTTACGAGTACTCATAATTGGGCAAACATCTTGATAGATAGGGATATTTTCGTCATTTGCACCACCACATCCAACTTATCCAGTTTTTAATTTGTCTCTTCCACACCTCCTCTTATCTCCTCTTTCTACAAAATTTCAATTAGGACGGAAATATCCACGTTTGGCCTTTGTTCTTTTAATGAAATCCCCAGTCAGGTACAGTACTCTTAATATTCGTATTTCTTGACTTGTATCATTATACTGGCAAAATGGCAGTATACTGGAACTGTTTTGAAAGCTTTTTGATCATTTTGATCAAAGCATTAACTGGAACTGTTTTGAAAACAAAAATAGAGTACTTTCTTACAAAGCGATTAATATGACACCACCCAAATTTTAATTTCTAAGAATTGAAAATTGTTAGATATATATGAGGCGTTACTCTCACAAAATATTTCGACAAAGTATATAAAAAACTTTTCTAATAGGAAACAAATGTCACGTAAAAATTCTTTATTTAAAAACTTTTAAATATTTGTAGGCACTGCAGGTACTTTTGGCTGCCAATACATTTTCTCTTTTATAGATCAATTGTGTGGCCATGTAGATGTGAACTATTGGAAAAACATGCTAGTCAACTACTGTATGTAATTCACATGTTACTTGACTTATAGAAGTAAATCTTCACTTTTCTTCACCACAAAAAACGTGTCTAAAAAATCTTCAAATTATTCTTTTCTCATGCATGCATAACTAGGCTTGTCTCCCATCCCTTTCTTTTTCATTTATTGCAAAACACATTAGTTAACAGAAATTAATTTATTAGAAACGGGTAGCTCAAGTATAAATAAAGACATACGAACCTTCACTGTATAGAAAAAAAACATGCAACAGCAAGCAATGGCTTCTTTAAACTTCTTTTATCTCTAGCTCTACTACTCATTGCTCTCTCATTTATACCAAACTTTACTTCTGCTTCTTTGGAGGAAGCAAATGCTCTTCAAAAATGGAAAGCAACCCTTAAAATCCCAAACAACTCCCAAATTGTATCTTCTTGGACACCCCTTCCAACGAATAGTTCACTCACTTCGTGCCCTTCTTGGTTTGGAATTGCTTGCAACGCTGATGGGAACATTAACAGGTTGAACCTCTCGACGTCTGAGTTAAAAGGTACGCTTCACCAGTTCCCGTTCTCTATTCTAGGCAACCTTACCCATTTTGATCTTAGTGTAAACAACTTCTTTGGTCCCATCCCACCAGAAATCGGACTCCTGTCCAAACTTGTCTATCTTAATTTTTCAACCAATCAGTTTTCTGGTGTAATTCCACCTGCCATTGGTAAACTGAGCCAGTTAACCGTCCTGCATCTTTCCCAAAACAATTTAACTGGCTCAATTCCTTCATCATCGGGTGATTTGGCGTCTTTGAAACTCCTTTATTTGAGGCAAAATCAACTATCTGGGCCCATTCCTACTGAATTAGGGAATATGAAGTCTCTCACTAGATTAGATTTGAGCGAAAATCAACTCAATGGTTCAATTCCTTCATCATTGGGTGATTTGACGTCTTTGGATACCCTTTATCTACACACAAATCAACTCTCTGGACCCATTCCTATTGAATTAGGGAATATGAAGTCTCTCATTGTATTAGGTTTGAGCAACAATCAGCTATCTGGGCCCATTCCTACTGAATTAGGGAATATGAAGGCTCTCACTATATTAGCTTTGAGCAAAAATCAACTCAACGGTTCAATTCCTTCATCATTAAAAAACCTGAGAAGCCTTCAGGTTCTGTCTCTCCGTGTGAACAAGTTATCCGGTCCTATACCACAAGGAATCGGAAATCTACAATTGTTTAGGCTTCTGCTGGACACAAATCAGCTGTCTGGCCAAATTCCAAAGCAGTTTGGTGAGATAAAAAGTTTGTTAAATTTAAACTTGAGCGATAACAACCTTTCAGGTGTTATACCTCAAGAGCTTGGATCACTGCATGGCCTCCTTACGCTTGACCTATCCAAAAATAGGTTAAACGGGTCATTACAAAGATATATTGGTGGTTGGGTACAAATCCATCACTTAGATCTTAGTAATAACAAGCTCAGCGGAAATATCCCATCAGAGATCAGTATATTACGTCAACTCAACGTTCTTGATTTATCTTGGAATTCACTCACAAAAATGATACCATCGGAAATTGGAAGTTTAGAAAGTCTGGTAATGATGAATCTTTCTCACAATAAGCTATCCGGTTCAATTCCTAATGGTTTCAGTAACTTGCCAAGAGGGATTGATATCGACATGTCTTACAATGAGCTCACAGGTTCAGTTCCCCCTTATGCTGTCTTTCTAAATGTGTCTGGAGAAGCATTACAAGGAAATCGTCATCTGTGTGGAAATGTTACAGGTTTGAAACTATGTGAAAATCAAATAGTAATGAAGAGAAATAATCATTTTCATCATACGCTCATCCTTGTAACTATGGTCCCACTTTCTGCGGCTCTTTTACTTGGTTTATTCATGTGTGGCCTCATTGCTTATCGACGTAGAGAGAGAGCTTCTCCACAGATACCATCAGGCGAAGAAGGTGGCAAATTTTTCTCAATAACAAGTTTTGATGGACAGGCGATGTATGATGAAATCATCAAGGCAACAAATGATATGGTACTGTGTATAAAGCTGAGTTACAACCCAACAATATAGTAGCTGTCAAGAAACTTCATTCATCATCTGAGAATGACGATCAAGGCTTCCTAAATGAGGTACGAGCATTAACAAACATAAGGCATAGAAACATAGTTAAACTCTATGGATATTGCTTCCATACTCGTCACTCATTTTTGATTTACGAATATCTTGAGAAGGGAAGTCTAAAATCTCTCTTAAGTATTGATATCACAGCAAAGGAAATGGATTGGCTGAAAAGGGTAAGAATTGTTAGGGCTGTAGCGAATGGTTTGGCTTACATGCACCATGATTGCACGCCGCCTATAATTCATCGAGACATTTCTGGTGCTAATATCCTTCTCAATTCTGATTATGAGGCACATATCTCGGATTTTGGAACAGCGAAGCTTCTAAAGCTGGATTCATCCAATTGGACTGCAGTTGTAGGCACCTATGGCTATATTGCGCCAGGTAACTACCATATATTTTAAAGTTAGCTATAGGTACTTCTCATGTTTCAGATTTATCTATGTTACATTTAATCTTGATATGATATAACAATTTTTCTTTGTATTCTCGTGTTTCCTTCCATGTAGAGCTTGCTTATACGATGGTGGTGACAGAGAAATGCGATGTGTATAGTTTCGGAGTTGTTGCACTAGAAGTGATTATGGGAAAGCATCCTGTAGAACTTATATCATGTCTACCAACATTGTCTACTGATGATCTATTGCTAGCCAATGTAGGAGATAGACGGATTCCGCCACCATCATCTCTAGTTGAGAAACTAGCTAATACAATTTTGAATGTCTCGCGGGCATGTTTGAAATACAACCCACAGGAAAGGCCAACAATGCGTCAAGTCACAGATTTATTGTCAGTGGATGATCGACTTTGGATGAAGATGCATGTATCGGTAACTTGATGCTAGCTTGATCGATTTCGTATGATGTCTAGTCATAAGTCATAAAGTTTAAGAAACTTTTTATGTTTTTTTGATGTCCTGAATTATGTTGTAGATTGTTATTAAATAAGAAAATAATTTATATCAATGGAGATTGCTACCTTTCTAGACTAATATAGTTACGTGTATTATGGATCTTTTTGGTAATTTCTTTAAAGTATTCCAGTTTTACAATTAAAATTTACCAATGGGAAATTTGTATATCAGTTAGAATTATTCTTACTCATATGAAGAAATATAGTTAACAGTGAGTGCACACGAAAGATATTCAAAGACGTAAAATCACCCAACAATGGAAGTCTGTTAATTTGTCAAAAAAGATATTATAGACTGGAGAAGAAATTTAGCTAAAGGAAATTTGCCAAAAAAGAAGACCGTGGAAGTCTGTTAATTTGTCGAAAAAGATGACCTAAGGTATGGAGTAACTAATGTACTGCTGTTTTCAGATAGGGAAAAAGGTGAATAAGGTTGCAAGAAGGCTTCACACTTCGAGACCTACAATTGGATGATTTAGTTGAAGTTGGCGATCCAAAAATGTACGAGTCTTGGTGTCTAACTATTTATAGGGTATCTAATTTCTCCTTGATGTGCTAAGTGAAAACGATAGAGGTGGCAACATGGGCAGGTCGATTGGGTTTAGTAACGGGTCTAAACGGTTAACTTCTTGGTACGGGTCCAATTGGTTTGCCAGAAACACCTTTGATCCAAAATTTCATTAAATCTTATTAGAAATAATCGGTGTGACACATACGATAACAAAATACATATTCTTATCAACCAATGTTATTGAATAAATTGTACACTATGTGAAAGCTTCAACCCTTTTTGACCCGTTTCCTTTAGCTAACTTTTTTATTTTACTCGTTTAACCCATCAGAGATGAAACATATCCCACATTGACTCATTCATACCTAAATGGGTCAGAATTTCCACAAAGATTACATATAAATAGGATAAAAATAAGCAGCTAACAAATAAGCATAACTACCTTATGTGACCCACTACTTTTATACTGTAGGAAATGAAATCATGCATGCATGGGACAATAAAAGAAATGAAACATGGTATAAACTTGCTGATTATTTACTCCACTACCAGTAATGGTCATATGACCACTTCTTCAAGAATAAAAGAAATGGTAGTAGTTCGCACGGTTCTGTCTTTTGGAGACCCGGAACGTATCACACACTAATACAAAACTGTAAAATAAAAATCCAACCTGTGAATTGATCTAGAAAAGCTTGTTACACATTCACCATGATTGAGCATTCAAACGCATACACAAACAAATAAATATCTTAATACTTTTCAAACAAACATACAAGAAGATTGATCTGACACATATACTAAATCGCAGGGACATATGATTGGGCTTAAACAAACACTATCTAAATCGTTGAATTCGTTTTGTCTTTCTTTAAGAGGGCAATGTTATATAACCCGGGTTGAACCGGGAACATGGCCGGTTATGACTGCTGTTTGCTTGTTTATGAAACGGTTGTTCTTTTGTTCCGAGTCGACCCATTTTGGTAAATCCAGCTGGGTCATACCTTTCGTTTTTTTAAGTTTTGGACCTATAGTTTTGTTATAAAGTATGGGTTTGGTAGTGAATTTCTATTAATTGGGTATGTTTAGGGGTGTTTTTGTAGCTGTAGGAATTGAATTTCCATGTTCAGAAACTGTCCCTTTTTGCTTAAAAATGGTTCCACACGACGGTTCAACCGGCGACTCGGCTGGGTCAATAAAAAACCGGTGCAAGGAAATTCAAAAAAATTTACACAAAGATTGATACTTTTATAGGCAACCCAAACCTTTTGTATTTGCTGCTACAGTTTGTATTTACAACTATACCAAGTAATACATTACCAATACAATGCAACACTTTTTCTGTATATCTCATTCAGCAATTTTCATGCTAACCCGGCGGGTTGGGATGACCATGGTCAAAGTAAGGAAAAAATAACTCAACAAAGTCAACCTGACCGTGAAAATAAATTCAAAAAGTCTCCATAATAGCTCATACTACCACTCGAAAATCTCTTCATCTTTTCCTAAATCTCCAAACGTCTCCTAGGCCTCATTGGGCCTGAACTTGAGGTTATCCTATACGAATGTACAAGTAGCCCAAGACCCGAAAACCCACTCTCCAGTCTCCACATCAAGTGGAGATCCATAGCTTGGATAGGTGGAACGCGATAGACCCAGGTCTGGGACAGGGCCGTGGCCTGAGTTTGTACTGGCCCATGGATCAAAGTCCATGGAAATTAAATCCTCTTGGCTGCATGTCGTTGAGCCCAGGTCTCGTGTTTCTTTGCACTCGTTGCAGACCAATTTCAAGGCCTGAACCACTTCACCCATGAAGGGTCGGTGTGACACTTCAGACTGCACACACATTGGTGCTACTGCTGCTACTTTAGTAATACTGTCGAATGAAGCTTCAAGGGATAGTGATGGATCAATAAGCAAGTTTAGACCTTCTGGTGCTTGAAGCAGGGGACAGGCTCACGCGACAAGGATTTCTTGTCCCAATAGCATTGACATGTCAACGGGTTTTGTTTCTGTTAGGAGCTCAAGGGATACCTCTCAGTAGCTATATACGTCGCTCTTTACAAGAAGATGGCCTGTCATTGCATACAAAGGAGTCACATACCTGAATTCAAATGAAAAGAAGTTTAAGAAAATTTGGACACAGCGGGTCCCCTAACGGGCCAAAACATGTAATCTGACTTTTGTGCTGAGAAAAAGCTCATTTTACTTTAAACTTGACCTGTAATGTACTCATTTTAGAAAGAATGAAAAGCGTACCCGAAAGTGCCCGTGACACGTGTTGAAATATGCTGGTTTTCTTCATCTAAGTCATGTTCCAGCAGAATGTTGCTAGACTTGAAGTCTCTATGTATGACTCTTGGGCTTGAATCTTCATGCAAGTAAGCTAACTCCCGAGCCGCAACCAAAGCTATCTTCAAGCGGGCCCCCAAATCAACTGGTGCGATTTCCTTATCAATCCCTAACAAACAAAATTACACTCAAATATAGACCATCCTTATAACAAAAAAATAAAGTACAAAAAAGCCGAAATAGTTGACTTTTTCAAGTCAAACATTTAACTTATGAAAGTTAAGCATTTCATACCGTGAAGGTGAGATTCAACGCTTCCATTTGGGATTAGCTCATAAACCAAACACCGGTTTCTTTCTTCTGTACAAATGCCAAGCAGCCGAACCAAATTTCTATGGTGCAAGCGGCTAAGCATCTCAACTTCAGCCACGAATTCCCAACCCCCTTGTTTATCATCACGTTTAAGTACCTTGACAGCAACTTTAGTCCCATCTTCAAGGGTCCCACTATAAACCCGCCCAAACCCACCCTCACCTAAAACACCCAACTCATTAAAGTTATCAGTTGCTTTTTCCATATCACTTGAACTAAACGTCTTTGCAGATCCTTTATAAGCTATATTAGACCGGAATGATAATGAAGCTGACTCGGGCCCACTTCCTATCATTGATCCACCAACCCCTGATGATTTGTGATGGATAGTAAAGTAGCTGGTGGGGTGCGTCCTGATTGGGCCCCTTCCCTACGTTTAACCAATAGAACCCAAGCAGCAACGGAGACTAGAACCACGGCTACCACTGCTGACAAAACTATTATGGAAATTATGCCACCACTTAGCCTATTGCTAGACCTTTGCTTACTGATGTCGACACCGAGGGGCTTTATGTCCCCACCGTTGTTTCCATGACCATAAGGTCCACCATTACCGTTGCTATATACGTCACTCTTTACAAGAAGATGGCATGTCATTGCATACTCGGGAGCCACACGCCTATAATCAAATGAAAAGAAGGAGTTAATTGCATAAATCGTCCCTAAACATTGGCCAGATTGCATGTTTCGTCCCAACCATTTCGAAAGTGCAGAAATCGTCCCTGTGGGAAACCTTTGAGTAAATTTTCGTCCCTGATTGGGACGAAACATGCAATTTGGCACTTTCGAATTTTGCAATTTTCGTCCCAACCAGGGACGAAAATTTGCTCAAAGGTTTCCCACAGGGACGATTTCTGCAATTTCGAAATGGTTGGGACGAAACATGCAATCTGGCCAAAGTTCAGGGACGATTTATGCAATTTACTCGAAAAGAAGTTTAAGAAAATATGGACATGGCGGGTCACCAACAGGCCAAGACATATAATCTTACTTTTGTGCTGAGAAAAAGCTCATTTGACGTTAAACTTGACCTGTAATGTACTCATTTTACAGAGAAAAAAAGTACCCGAAAGTACCCATGACACGCGTCCAAATATGTTGGTTTTCTTCATCTAAAGCGGATCCAGCCAAGCGAAAATCAGAAAGTTTAGGAGTAAAGTCATGTTCTAGCAGAATGTTGCTAGACTTGAAATCTCGATGCTTGTAAGCTAACCCCCGAGTTGCACCCAAAGCTATATATCTTCAAGCGGCCCCCCAATCCAGTGGTCAAGTTTAACATTTGAAAGTCAAACATTTCAATCCCTAAGCAACTGAATTGTCACATTTCAAGTTTAACTTTGACAGCAACTTTAGTCCCATCTTCATGATTAAAGTTACTAGTGCATGTTATAAATTAAATCCATTTTGTTGAAGGCATTCCTCTCATTTTTTATTGAAATTAACAAGTTTAAATCCACCCATTATTGATAATCCTTTTTTTTTTTTTTTTTTTTTTTTAAATTGAAAGATTGTTTTGGTGGTGATTGTGATGGTCCCGAGTAGGCAGATGAGATCGAAGATTTTGTATGATGATGAAACGAACCCTCTGTAATTATATCCTATCATTTACTTACGATGTGTCATCCTTTAACTAACTCTGTTTGTTACTTTTAGTCCCTAATTTTATTTACCCATTTTTTTTTTTTAAACTTTACTTTTACTTTGCTCTATGGTGAAGTTACTACTATGAAAATGCTAGGTAGTAGTTTTCTTTTTTTGGTATCACAAAATTGTACTCTTTATGTTCTAAATACAACAGTATTAGACCGGAATGATAGTGTAGCTGACTCGGGCTCACTTCCTGTTGTTGATCCACCAACCCCTGATGATTTTGTGACGGATAGTAAAGTTGCAATAGAACGTAAATAGCAACAGAGACACCGAGGGGCTTGATGTCCCTTCCGTTGTTTCCGTGACCATGGCTACAACTGTTGAACTGGTCAAACCAATGACCGGTGATGTTACAGCAAGCTGGTTTTGTAGGGATTTATAACCCAGATCGAACCATTGGGTTTCAGCCGACCCGGATCGAACCGATTCACTGGAACCGTCCGGTTCGAACTTTTTTCTTTAGTGAGCAGTGAGAGAGTGTGATTGGAGTGGGTCATGAGTATTGGTCAAAGTTAGTTTAATACTAGTAGTAAGTTAAATATAATGTGGTTAGGTTAGATTTTAACTAAGGTTGTGAGTAAGTGAACACTAACTAGTGAATGAATATATTTGTTTACTAAGGGTGTGTTTGATTAGCTAATGCATTTGATTGACTGAAATTAAATTATTTGATAATCATGTACTGTATAAAAATTAGAAGTCAATGAATTATTATTTGTTATGTTTGAAAAAGAATAGACGTTGATATTATCAGTGCTGACGTCACTGATTATGATAACGTGTAAGGGGTGTTTGGTTAAGCTTATTCGTTGCTCAAGCTGATGCTATTGAACTTTTGTAATGAAAAATTCGACCTAAGTTGACATTTATAACCCTGACCCTAATTTTGTTGCTGATAATTTACAAAACTTGCAATTAAACCGTCCCCGAATGCGGCGAATGTGGCGAATGGACCGCGTGGTCCTCCGTCGCCATTCGGTAGTCGTCCCGGACCGCCTGGTGTCCTCCGGGAGGACCTCCGCAAGGTACATTGCCTAATAGACCAGCTGGCGGTAATGTGGCCCCGAGAGGACCTCCGCAAGGTCCGTTTGCGGCTAGTGGTAGTGGTGTGATGAGTAATGGGCCACCGCGTGGAGTGCCGGGTGCTGGTGGTGTTGGAGTGGGACGTCCGCCGCCTCAACAAACTATGTCGGCGTTTTTGGGAGGTGGGATTGGGAGTGAGAATCAGATGAGAGGGCCGAGTTTTGGAGTGCCGCCGATGTTTAGTGCACCGCCGCCGCCTCCTGGGTCTGCGTACGGGACTCAACCGTGGCAAATGCAACCACGACCAGTAAGTTTTTTTGATGTTTTACTTTGTTATGTATATTTTGAATAAAACAGAGCATGTGAAGTCGAAATAGTTAGTTTTAGTAACAATTAACAAATAGGGTATAATTACGAATATGCCCTTAGTTTATATATTAAGTTTCTAAAAACTCGCGAATTGCCAGCACTCCATTCAAAGTCATTATTGCAAGTTTCAAGCAGAAACGCTATTTCATGTATTGCGTTTTATGCACATCCGAACAGTTTACTTTCAAATCGAACATCCAGACCCTCGAAATGCTTTCATATTTTAATGAGGATTCTGGTTATTTGAGATAACTAATCCCTCGATTAATACAGATATATGCGTAGTCGCGTAGAAGCTTTAGATTATCTAAGATACTTTATCCCTCGAGGCCTCGATCATACGAGAAATATGTGTAGAAGCTTTAGATTGTTTAAGATACTTAATTCCTCTATCAGAACAGAAATTTGCGTAGAGCTTTAGATTAAACTCAACCCCTCGATCAGAAAATTAATTACAGAAGCTTTAGATCAAGTAGTTTGCGTTTCAGCTTTAGAAGCTATTGTGGATTATGAACCATTTGCTTTCTCTATCTTACATACTGATATGACACATTAAAATTTTCACTTAAATAGTACATACACTCACGAAGATATAAGTGATAAGTTGGTTACAAAATACATATATGTTTGAAGTACTCAAGTACCAGTTTAATCTGCATTTACTTATGGTTATATAGACATCCAAACGCTATCTCATGCAGCGTGTTTTATTACAGATTTTGGGTACTTAAGATCATACGAGCAGTTTCAAAATGCACATCAGAACAGTTTACTTTCAAATTGCAACTTCCAAACAATATTAAAATGCTATCACGCTTTATTACAGAATCTGGCTATTTAAGATGCTTAATCCCCCATATTTGAGTAGAAGCTTTAGATTATTTAAAATACTCAACCCCTCGACCATAACATTATAACTTATGGATTAGGATCCATTTTTATCTCTAACTTAGATATTAATGTGACCCGTAAAACTTTGCACCTGATAACGGTGACAAGTTAGTTATAATATACATATTAACATATGTATTTGCAGTACGAGTTTAATCAAAGATTCTAAATATGTTCTTGTTGCATAAATACATACAGAATGCGCCACCTCCTCCAATCCCTGGTCCGGGTCAACCACCAAGGATGTATGGCATGCCGCCAGCCCGCCACCTCTTCCTAACCAACAATCAATGGCTACTATATCGCCTGCAATGGGTCCCAGTGGAAACGCAGTTTCAGGACCATCAAAGATTGATCCTAACCAAATCCCACGCCCTGGTCCAACATCGTCTGTCCTTTTACATGAAACTCGACAGGGTAACCAGGCCAATCCTCCACCGGTATTCATCATTACTATTCTTAAATATCCTTTTTATTCACAGTTTATGGAATAGTGTTTACTTTATAGTTGGAAAGATTGGCGGGCTGTCAGGTTGAATGTGTTGGTTTGTCAAATACGATTTTAGAAATTATATTAAATAGTTAATTGAGATTTTGAATGGAATTATCTAGTAGGTTTATGTATTAAAAATACACTCTCCTGAATCCTGACGGGTTAACTTTGAAGCTATTCATAGTTGTATGGGTCAAACTTTCCATCTCTAGTTTGTAGTGACCATGGTTCTCTTCTCCTATTATGAAAGTATTTGTACTAATCTTATGTATATCCTGATATGTTGTTTTAAATTGAAGCCTGCTACAACCGAATTTATTGTAAGGGATACTGGAAATTGCAGTCCCCGGTACATGAGGAGCACCATTAATCAGGTTACGTCGGTATTCTTTCAACTACTTCTCTTGTGGAAATTTTATGCTTACTTAATTGTTGGATTGTTTTGTTGCTCTTTCAGATTCCTTGCACCTCTGATCTTTTGACCACGTCTGGCATGCAATTGGCACTGTTGGTCCAGCCCCTGGCCCTTCCTCATCCAGAAGAGGAACCTATCCAAGTAAGGCTAGATATATTAACTAAGATTACTATACAGCCCTTAAGTCTTAGGGGTACTGATTTGTTACCTCAAGGGTCTTGACATTAATTGAGGTGATAGAAAATTTCAAAGTTGAAGTATAACATTTTTTATCTTAAAAAGTCAGATATGGACTCTAATTTTGTGAGGGAGGGACTGATAAGTTTTTCATATGGTAAATGTGAATCTATTTTTTCAGATAGTGGATTTTGGCGAAGGTGGCCCTGTTCGTTGTTCTCGTTGCAAAGGCTACATCAATCCGTTCATGAAGTTTGTCGATCAGGGAAGACGTTTTGTCTGTAACTTCTGTGGTGAGTGTTGATCTCTTCTTTTCTACCTTTTGCCCTAATTTAGTTCTAAGAATACATACCGATTAGAAATAGCGTCTTTATATACTTGACCTACATGCTAATAGTTGACTATGAATACAGAAACAATACAAAATTCTAGCCTTTAAATTTATATATTGACAATAAAAACATCTTTCCAGCGGATTTGAATTGCTGCATGTCAACTTGTATATTGACTTGTTGGAAATAAGATATAACCCATGTCAACCGAATTACAAGTGAATGGGTTGAATATGCCACTTTTAGTTCAACTTGTTGTCTTACATTCTACCCTTTTGCAGGCTTCACTGATGAAACTCCGCGTGACTATCAATGCAATCTAGGTCCAGATGGCAGGCGAAGGGACGCTGATGAACGGCCTGAGCTATGCAGAGGAACAGTTGAATTCGTTGCCACAAGGGAATTCCTGGTTCGTGTGATCTCTAGCTTCATACTTCTCTCAACAATTATACTATCTTTATAATATTTTGTTATATTTTTCCCAGGTACGTGAGCCAATGCCTGCTGTATTCTTTTTTCTCATTGATGTATCAATGAATGCCTTGCAAACTGGTGCAACAGCGGGAGCTTGCAGTGCTATCAGCCAAGTCATTGCTGATCTTCCAGTAAGTTCATGTTATTTGTGGTTAGAGGTGAAAATGGTTGGGATGGATAATGGGTCTATACTGGCATAATATTAGATATAGGTCGGGTTGGATTCACCTGGTTTTTGACCAGTTTTTAATCCTTTTTTCATTATGAATAATTAGTGTTCCTAATTAGATTACAAAAATAAAAAATTAGATTATCTCAGATTGTCAACTACAATATAATTGAAAGTAAATAGTTCACAGTTGCCACCTTTCGTACTTGTGGCACATGGCTACGGGCTACCCATAAGTATTGAATCTTATTGATCCGTATATAATTATTGATCTGTTTCATGTACACAGTTAAGCATAGATTTTATGATGTAACAAACTAATAATATGGTTGCTGCAGGAGGGTCCTCGAACAATGGTGGGAATTGCCACATTTGACTCAACCATCCATTTTTACAATCTGAAACGGGCATTGCAACAGGTATATATAATGGCAATTTATTGTTTATAGATTTTCAGTACGGTTTGTATGCATAAAAAAAAACTAATTTGTCCAGCTTTCAACATGTTTGCTTTTGGATTTCCGTTTCCATCATATCAGTTTTACCAGTTAGAAATAAAATATAACCAGAATTGACCCATTTATAAGTAAGTGGGTCGAAACAGCCACCTCTAGTTTGGTGCAAAAGGTGAGCTTATATTAAACATCCAAACATATGTACATCATAAGGATATTTAAGAAAGATTGGACAGACCCCAATCTTTTATACCAGCAACTTAACACAACTCTAAACATTCACTATATATCAGACAAAATCCTAACAATTATATCTCATATTTCTAATCTCAGACAAAGAATATGACACCTTCAAATCACTTTGTATTGCACCATACCATCTAGCTACATTTCCATCTTACCCTCTTGCCATGATCACTCAACCTGCCACCGTAGTAAACACAGCAAGTAGGGTTAATGGCATCACTAGGCACCCATAACCCATCCAATCAAGGGCTATACCAAACAGCCTACATTTCCATCTCGAAAATGGCTTCAACTGTTTGGGAACGCACTCCTTGAGGGATGCCAACCATACCTCCTATGATGGTGTATTGGAAGGACCAAGAAGGTTCATCTTACACACCTCTCTATTCCAACCATCATACACCATCCTCCAAGTCATTTACCCTTCACAAAGTAGGACCCTACTTTATGGTACATTCTTACAAGTTAGGCCTCCTATTTAACCAATACATGATCCAATTTTCCTCCCAAGGCCAAAACTGGAAAGCATGTAATGCTAGAATAGGTACAGCCATACTTGATAGAACTCCAAGGTACAAGGTGTCCAACCTTTGTAATGACTTATATAAAGAATAGTTTACAAAACCTGATTCAATCGACAGTAAAAATCACTTCCAAACACCCAGTTCATGTCAAACAAAGATTCTGTACTTCACTTATATCCCATATCTTGAAAATTCTATCAATTGCAGTGGTCTTCTTTACTTTTAAACTCATTAATTTCCATCTCAGCTCTTCTTTAATGCACTGAATTACTTCATCCTCACTCCTTTTGATTCCTTGAAAAAGTCTTAAATTCCTTTCCCTCCAAATATTATACACACAGGCTGCCAAACCAAGTCTTCCAAGTATACTTCTAATGCTATTGTTATATGTACTCTGCTGCATAAATTGTTGTATATCTTGCCACTTGTGATTAGTTTTGTCAAGACAGCTTAACTCTTTAATATGATTCCAGACTTTAGAAGTGTTATAATATAAGAATCATGACAATCATAAAATAGGTAAACACATATGCGGAAGCAAAGGAACATCTATAACACATAAGAGATTAACATAAATTAAATAGGAACGTACCGTGGTGATTCTAGCCCGAACAAGAATCAAAAGCAATTGTCTTTAACAATATGAAGAACCCTAATTAGGGTTTATATGGATCAATGATTAACCCCTTACCGTTTTGTTAATCGATCCAAGATGTAAACAAAAGTATGTTTACACCACGTTCTTGTACACACGTACTATTAACGAATTAAAGTAAATGCTAGTTTAATATTACACAAAACAATATTTGTTTTAAAATAAAACAATTGATTAAATAAAACAAATCACCAAAACTCATATTGTGATGTTGATGTTGACATCGATCACAGTAAACAATAATGAAAGCAAAACACTTTATCTTCCATGCACATGCATGATGAATACATACATGAATTATGTTACTGTGACTATGTCGAGAAGTACAAAGTAGGAAAAGTAAGGTTTTGATTTTAACGTGTACAAGAGATATCTAAAAAATAAAACCTTAACTTTGTTTTTATAGGATACAAAACTTAGGGAACAAGTTAGGGCTTGTGTTCTAGATCCTTCTTGTTCTCTATTTTTTTATCCTTGGTCCTTATACTTTGATTCTTTATTTGTTTTGTGTAATTAATAATTAAATATAACTTTTTATATTAAATTATTAAACTTTAATTCTCATACGTAAAGTGTGCAATCCCGTGGTCTCGGGTTCGATACTAGACATATACTTATTAATATTTATCCACAAACTCCAACAGCTCCCACTTGGATATCTATTAATAGTGTAATGACATTGGTTAGCGTCTAGCAACACGCCAATGCCCCTAGTTCAACTCGAGGAAGGTCTCCTGGAAAAACCTTTAATGATTCATCATTATTATTATCATCCTTTTGTTTCTAATACCACGTTAATAAAGATATGGATCTTAGTCATTCTTTAATTAACAATTCTGTTTCTCGTTGTTTATGATTGAGCAAGATTACCAAAACATCTGAACGTAATCCAGATAGACTTTGGGCGTGCGCACGCAAACATCTTGTCAACCCTACGAGGGGCCCAGCAGTATTAAACTTCTGAACAAATCAGAAGGAACAAATTCTTTCTTGACTACAAGAATAACCCATGAACTTTGCAACACTTCTGAAAACAACCCTTATAACTCCCTGTTACGGTGAGCGGTAGATTGCTTCACAAAAATGCACTACATCCATGACTCTTATCTGGTATCTCAAGTCTGAGGATAACATATTCATGATTTACTTACTGACAAGATCCATAAAGTAAAATCATGTAGTTGGGATAAGTCCTATATTCAATTCATCGAATATCATGTGAAATTGGTATGTCAACGCATCAATATACTTTCAAGTATATTCTTAACCAATACTCAGATTTGTCTTAGTTTAATGATATTCCCATATCATTAATCGACAACGGACGATTTAGAATAATATTAGTTATTCACGGATTTTAAACATGCAAATATAGGACACAATATATTATTAATGAAAACAAACGTACTAAGTACTTTAATTCATTATAAATAATAATTGCTTAATGTCCTTTATCCAAATACCAAAATAGATCAATGCATGATTATACCAGTTAATGAATTTTCCTCAAGTAATAACTTGAAAACAATTATGCCTCAAGTAATGACAATCATACTTGTTGACAAGGCATTATTTCATCTAACTATGATCTATCCGAATTTTGAGAATACTTCTTTCAAGAATTAAAATTCTTGTATGTGTAAATCCAACTATCTTGATATAGCCACATAATTTTTCATAAATGGTGTGATATCCTCAATCACCATCTTATGACAATCAAACTTTCAAACCTTTTAAGTTTGAAGTATTCTAATTCTTTAATGTTTAATGCAACTATGCTCTTAGTTGAGCACAACTAGTTCTCATGAAATCCTTCATAACTAGTTATTGAGTGTCATCTCAATTAAACCAGCATCATTGTATATTAAACACAATATGCTCTTTAAAATTTTTCGTAAACTTTAATATCCATAGTGTAATGTTTAGGAGCTATTCCAGGTTGAGGATCATTATTCTAATTTCAAACATTTTCCATTAGAATATCTATTACACAAGTTATATAATAACCTTTTTAATTGGATATCAAATATTGTCAAATCGTTTAAGCACTTAAGCATGATACAACAATAATACAATGCACATGAAAATCCTTCAGTCAAACTTAGATTTTTATTCATGTACTATCTTTACAAATATGTATATCCATTTACTAAATGATATATCATATTCTATTAGAATCATTTACCGCACATGTTTATTAAACAATAAACTTTTGTTCCAAGGTTGTATGTTTTATTTTCTAAATCTTTCACTTACAGTTTCATTCCAAACTAAGTCTTAACATTTCACTTATATGGAATGTAACTTCTTATATGTTATACGACATATATGATTTAGTAAATCAAACATAATACTCCCACTAGCTTTCAGGAATACTTAGAAATTACCTTATTTTAATTATAAACCTAAACATAGATTTAATAATTTATCATAAGAATAATTTCCTAGATGCATGCATTTATCCATTCATGGATTATTGCACTTTGTACACTTTCAAAGATTTTCTTGAATTCATAAACTCCTTTTGATTACTTATCGTCCTCGCTCAAGTAATTATTCAAGAAAGAGTTTTTGATATTCATTGTCAAATTTCATATTCATATAAATATGTCAATTTACCATCTTTGTATCTTTAATGTGCTTAGGAAAGAGTATTCAATCATAGTTAATTGCTTAAGTATGATTAATAATCTTGTCATAAGACATGCATTAAGATATGTGTACAATTTTGTCCATATGATTATTTCACAAAGATTTAAACCACTAGGGTTACATTATCTTTGAATAAACTCATCATCATTCTCTAACTATTAAGAATTAAGATAAACCAAATTTTCTAAATTTGAATATCTTTATGAACAGCATCTATAACATTCATATTATGAGTAATTTACCCAATTTATTATTCTTGGTAATACTACATCATATGATCATCAGCATATTATTTAAATACCTGAGATATCCAAGTGGATCTATGAATGATAATTCCATCATGTTGAGGTTTATCATTTACATGTTAAGCCTCGTCATGATTTTAACTGGTGTGGTTTTAGAAGATTATGTATCTTGTAAATCTATCTTTTCAAGATAAAATACTCCCACTTGCCTTTAGCATTATATAGAATATAAGTACTTAGCAATTAGAGCAACAATCCAATTTTCTCTTTTAGGACTTTACAAATACGCATTGATAGCTCTTTGTTAATAACCTTCACATAAGTAACTTAACAAATTCAGAACTTCAATTTTAAGACTTAATGTGATTCATCACATTTCATAATTCAATAACGTCTTATTAATCTTCTAGGAGTCTAATTGAGTATTTTCAATCCATACTCAATTTCTAACCTTGATAACTTTTAGAAGAAAAGAAATCATAGTTATCTTCAATCAAACAATCTAACAAGAGTTTGATTCCCTAACTGAACATACTATCCATATGTGGTACTTCAATTAGAATTAATATTGTAAGAAGATCTAACAATATATATAAGATAACCATATTCCTGTTGGCATACCTATTTACCAACTAAATCAACTTAATGGTATAATAGTATTTTCAAGCCAATTGCATGCTTTATAACCCAAGTACTTATTAATCAAGTCACTTCATGTTTATGTCTTATAAAACATAAACTTGTTATAATCCCACTATACGTTATTAATCATTGATCAACTCAATGACTTCTTGTATATGTCTTAATTAAAAGACCATAACAAGCTAACGTCTTACTTAATTATAAGTCTTGTAATACTTAGAAGACTTCATATTTATAACTATACAATAAAGTATAAACATGTATTATTAAAGTAATCATGAACACCATCATTTGGTTTCAATAATATTTTCAAGTTAACACACTACTTTATTTATTTATGTCATTCTAAGAATACATAATTATTGAAGTAGTATTATATTACTTCATGCATTTATGTCATTCCAATAATACATAAATATTAAAGCTGAAGTAGTATTTTTATTTGACACACATGTTCTAATAGATGTCTAATTTAGAAACTGCAAATTATCCATGTTGGTCTCACGCATACATGGAAATTCACCTTGTTGTTAATATTTAGCCTGCGTCTCACGTTTACTAAATTTCAACACCAAGTGTTTCTAAGATTAGATGTATTAATCTAATTAGAATTATAATCTCTTACTTGCAGTTAAGAGCGTCCTTTAAATCATATTCTTATGTGTTGTACTTTGCACATAATGAAGATTTCTCCCACTTGTGCATGGTACAACACCATGTATCATATAAACAACACGCACGCGTTTGTTAATGTGAACAATATGATTTGTGTCATAACTTAGTAGATATAGAGTTTACTCAATCAACCAAGGAAACGTACATGACTATCCTTGAAAATATTAGTGTCTATATTTGGAAAGTAATTACCTTGAGATATTCAAAAGATAATCTAAGTTACAATCAAGACAATAAGTCTTGTAACTCCCACTGAATTAGAGAACATAATAATAATCCCTTATTCATTCATAAGAACACAATACTCCCACTGAATTTGACAACATTGTAAATGTTTCATTAATCAGTGAAAGAAATAGTGTACTATTTACTTTCCTACATCTTTTAAGAAAACCCATTCAAACAATTATATAGGTTATAAAAGAATGTAATCTACTATATAAATGTGATTCATCACATTCCAAATTATTAACTTGAAAAGGCTTGGGCATGCAATTTCTTCCTGTATAGATCTACCATTCCAACAATTGTATGTAGTATCTTTAAATGGTCAAATCAAAACAACTAGATAAAATAATCTAATTTGTCTTTTACCATTATGCAGTAATCAGTCTAGCTTCTACTTTAATAACTCATAAGGTGCATATACTCTTACTATTAAAGTTTGCTATGAGTTATGTATTTAGAATTTAGACAATTCTATTCATCCTATTATACCTTTCTCATTCATGAAAAGGAATAGGATTTAAGTCTCACACTTCTCGTAATGGAAAGAAGACTATATTTATTCTTTTTTGTAAATATTGACTCTAACCAAAAACCCAACCGGGTGTAGATCAATTAAAAGAATAACTTATGTTTACGGTTTTGAGTTGCATTAATACATTTAAAGAATTTTACAAAATTCCTTTTTAGTATTTTCGATAATTTATATTTCCAAGAAAGTATAATACCCAAGGTTATATTCATATAACCAACTAATTTCTTGAAAATCTAGGATCCAACTCTACATAGATTCCACCACATCAGTTGATCTGCTAGTGGTGAAAGTATAAAAGATGGTAATCTGTCGAACAATAATTGGCAAACACTTTTCCAATTCCTAGATCATTATGGGATTTACATCAAATTGATTCATCAATTTGTCATGTAAGCATGTTTCATCCCATCTCATGCCTTAAGCTCTAGGTCTCACGCATCAACTTAATTAAGTCGTCTAACTTAGAAACTGCAAATTCTCCATGTGTGGTCTCACGCACACTCGGAAATTTACCTTGTCATTAAAATTTAGCCTGCGTCTCACGTTTACTAAATAATAACTTCAAGTGTTTCTTATAGTTAGATGGCATGTAACTTAAATTTTAGGGTATAAATTTTTGATGTGTAAATCAAAACATGTATAAAGATGCATGCACTCATCTTTATAACATAAGTTTTCAAAACCTTTTATTACCAATTCGTGAAATTAATACACAAAGTTTTACTTGAGGTTTATGCCAAAACCCTAAGATGACTTTCTACAACATATAATTTTAAAAGTAATTCGTTTAAGACATATTCAAGATTGTGATAACCAAGGCAGACTCTAAGGCTCTTTTCTAAGCCTTCAAATCACGGTTATGAATATCATCTTAAAAGACTTAATTTTAAAAGTATATTTGCACAAAACATCATTCAAGCAAAAGTTTATGGATTCAATCTCAAAATAGTAATAAAGTTTGAATTTTGCTAGTCTCGACTGGGAGCTGATTTCCGTGCGAATCGGACCACGATTGTCATAAGACCTTTGCAAGATTCTTACTTTATCACTTTAGGGTTTCACAATTATTAGTCCGTATTAATTTTCTTTATAAAAACAACCCTTTTATTGCTTACAACAAGTCCAACTAAAGACAATAAAACAAGTATCAAAGAAAATCAAAACAACCAATAATAAATAAGTGAAACAATTAGCCACATGCAATCCGTATTAGAAAAGATCCTAATAAAATCAATTCTAGGTTTTAATATGTATATAATTAACTAGGGCCTTCACCTCTTAATGGAAGTGAGCCACATACATTGACAAGTCAATTGCGTAGGCCAAAGCTAATCACATACCACATAGCACATAATTGATTTTAATAATTATGGGGTCTTCCCCAATATTAGATCTATCTAAATATGTGAAAAGCTAAACAATTAATAAACAATTAATAACCCATGACTAACATGCATGTTTCGTCACGGATCAAAGCATAACAATTACCAATTAGGTCAAGGATACGCCCAAATAACACATAAACATGTAGGCAACCTAGGGTTTCTAATCCAATTAATTAATAAAACCACAAACCCTAATTAGGGTTCATGGAATAAATCGACCCCCCCCCCCAAAATTAGGGTTAGGGAAAAAAAAACAAAACCCTAGATCCAAAACATGTATCTAAAACAATCAAAATTCGTTTTTTATGTGTTTTATGTAATCAATTACATGTTATAGCAAGCTCGTGATACCACTGTTATAATATAAGAATCATGACAATCATAAAATAGGTAAACACATATGCGGAAGCAAAGGAACATCTATAACACATAAGAGATTAACATAAATTAAATAGGAACGTACCGTGGTGATTCTAGCCCGAACAAGAATCAAAAGCAATTGTCTTTAACAATATGAAGAACCCTAATTAGGGTTTATATGGATCAATGATTAACCCCTTACCGTTTTGTTAATCGATCCAAGATGTAAACAAAAGTATGTTTACACCACGTTCTTGTACACACGTACTATTAACGAATTAAAGTAAATGCTAGTTTAATATTACACAAAACAATATTTGTTTTAAAATAAAACAATTGATTAAATAAAACAAATCACCAAAACTCATATTGTGATGTTGATGTTGACATCGATCACAGTAAACAATAATGAAAGCAAAACACTTTATCTTCCATGCACATGCATGATGAATACATACATGAATTATGTTACTGTGACTATGTCGAGAAGTACAAAGTAGGAAAAGTAAGGTTTTGATTTTAACGTGTACAAGAGATATCTAAAAAATAAAACCTTAACTTTGTTTTTATAGGATACAAAACTTAGGGAACAAGTTAGGGCTTGTGTTCTAGATCCTTCTTGTTCTCTATTTTTTTATCCTTGGTCCTTATACTTTGATTCTTTATTTGTTTTGTGTAATTAATAATTAAATATAACTTTTTATATTAAATTATTAAACTTTAATTCTCATACGTAAAGTGTGCAATCCCGTGGTCTCGGGTTCGATACTAGACATATACTTATTAATATTTATCCACAAACTCCAACAAGAAGCAAAATCACGTTGAAAGAACAAGTGTTGTACTGAATCCTTAGTAGTTAGGCATAAAGGACACTTCAGAACAATACCATTATTCCATTTCTCCATTCTATCTTGGGTTTGGAGCCTATTGTGCATAGCTAACCAGTAACCACAGAATAAAAGCTTGTCTAGGAGTACACTGAGAGAACCAAACAGTCTTGAACCAATCAACCTTTTGATACTCACATACCATACTCTGCCAAACACCCCTTATAGAAAATTGCAACTTCTTGTTTTCATTACCCAACCATACCACTTTATCAGGATTTTGAGATAGTTTAGGAACTTGAATTTCATGAAGTATAGCATACTTATTCCACCAATTGTCTGGCCAAATCCATTGATTATCAACAATCATATCAGCAACTTTTAAGTCTTTACTAAATCTGGCTTCATATAAGTCTCTGCTAGTAATGAAGTTTGAAAGAGGACCTTTACTATCCCATTTGTCAAACCATAAAGAAGTGTTGAGACCATTACCAAGCTCATGCCATACAAAAGGTTTCATTTTATCTCTTAAAGATAAAAACTTTTTCCAGCTCCAACTGTCACCTTTCTCAACCTCAACATCCCAAATACTTCTCTTTTTTAATTTTACTCTGTTAACCCATTGAACCCAAAGAGTTTGCTTATTGATAACAACATTCCAAACATGTTTCATAAGTAAAACTTCATTCCATTCATTGAGAGGCTTTATCCCCAAACCATCTTGCTCCTTTGGTCTACATACGACTTTCCATGCTAGTTTTGATTTTGCATTACTTTATCAACCCCATTCCATAAGAATCTCTTCATGATTTTGTCAATATCCTTGATTACTGTCTTAGGCAAAAAGTAGACGGAAGCCCAGTAGATTTGCATTGATGCCAATACAGATGTGATTAATTGAACTCTCCCTGCATAAGAAAGCCATCTATTCTTCCATTCATCCACTTTATCCTTAACTTTATCAATTAGGATTTTGCAGTCAGCAACACTCAAGCATTTGGACAAGAGAGGAACTCCTAGATACTTCATTGGGAGTTTTCCAATACTGAATGTGATAATATTCAAAATTTCACTCCTTTTTTGAGCATTAATACTTCCAAAGAAAATGGTACTTTTAGCCATATTAGGATTTAATCCAGAATATCCACTAAATTCCTCAAGAGTTTTTTGGAAAATCTGAAGTGACCTAACATCACCATGACAGAAGACCATCAGGTCATCTGCAAAACATAAATGGGTCAGATTCATGGCTTTGCAGCCAAGATGATATTTGAAACCAGAGCCTTCTTGGGTGTTCTTAGCCATCAAAAGAGATAAAACCTCCATCACTAAAGTGAATAGATAAGGAGAAATGGGGTCTCCTTGTCTAAGCCCTCTAGCTCCTTTGAAATAACCATAAGAGCAACCATTAACACAAATAGAAAAGGTAGTTGAAGTGATACAAGTCATGATCCAGTGCACCATTTTTGAGTGGAATCCAAATTTGTGCAGAACAGTTTCTAAGAAAGTCCAACTCACTTTGTCATAAGCCTTTTGATGATCAATTTTAAATGCACATCTTTGAGCACAATGATTCCTGTTATAACCTCTTAAGAGCTCTTGAGTTATCAATATATTATCTTGAATACTTCTCCCAGGAACAAAAGCACTTTGGTTCAAGTTCACCACCTTATCCAGACCACCTTTAATTCTTTCAGTGAGGATTTTACTTATGCATTTGTAAATGACATTACAAAATGCAATAGGTCTAAAATCTGATACTTTGAGTGGGGTATTAATTTTTGGCACAAGAGAAATGATTGTAGAATTAATCTCCTTCAAAAGGTTACCATGAAGAAAAAAATCTTTAACAGCAGCACACACCTCATTTCCAACTATAGCCACCTCTAGTTTAGTAACTTACAAGATGATATTGCTGTTTGTGATCAAGTTTTTGTGTTTTGTTGTTGCAGCCATTGATGCTCATAGTTCCTGACGTTGAAGATGTTTATACTCCTCTCCAAACTGATGTTATTGTTCAACTTTCCGAGGTAAGTTATTTCATGCATTACCTTGAAATTGTGATGGAGCTCTTTTCTTGGCAGTTCTTGCCAACTCGTGATTATCTGTCATATTCTAGAAGTTATTATTTTCATCCAGTTTTATGTGACTTTGGAACTGATTCCCAACATATTTCACATCATTGTGATGTTACAGTGTTGTGATCATCTAAACTTTTTGCTGGAGAGCATCCCGAGTATGTTTGGGAGTAATAAAACTGCTGATTCTGCTTTTGGTGCCGGGATGAAGGTATTAATTTTTCTCTGTTTGATTGTACATTTGTATCCGCGCAAGCACAGCGTGTCTAAGGGTAGAAGAAGTTACCTATATACCTACGAATAACCTAATCTCAGAGACTGTCACTTTATTTCACAAGACATCTCTATTTTCTTTTTCTTCTCAGATCATCTTTTTTTGGTCATCCCATTTTTAAACAGGCTAATGCCTGTTCTTTATTCTGATATTTTTTTTTATCAAATAATCTGTGTCAAAGCGCACATCCAAACGCCCACTTAGTATCAGCTTAGCAGTCTATGTGACTATTGCTTCATATGTGTCAATTAGGCTGCTTTTTTGGCAATGAAGAGTACCGGAGGCAAGCTTTTGGTATTTCAATCAGGCAAGCTTATTTATATTTTTAGCATGTGTTATTATTAAGAGGTCTGAAGTAGAAACATATATTGACCCCATTTATTATGTCTCAGTCTTGCCTTCTGTTGGTATTGCGGCTCTTTCTGCTAGAGAGGCTGAAGGAAGAACTAATATCTCTGCAGGAGAGAAGGTAATATCAACTAATGACCAGGTTGAACAAACAGGCCAAAATGGTTGGCGTTGGGCAGCTGGACCAAAACTTTTTTGTCCTATATTTTAAGTCTATATATACATACTGTTAGTGGGTCAAATAAGATTACAAAATTATCTTATTACAATAGTTATGTAATGTTTGCTATAATGATTAAGTAGGTCTTATGCATGAAAAGATACTTTGGGCTAAATTTGACCTTTTTTACCCGTTTCCTTTAAATCTTTTGATATTAGAATCATATCTGCATGGTACTAAGATCTTATAAACATAGTATGTATAATGGCCTCACCAAAGTGCCTACATGTTTAACGTGGTAAAGTTGATGAAAGAAGTTAATCTGAAATCGCTTTTTCTTTTTTAAACCATAAATTACTTCAACCAGTAGACAAGACTATGAAGACATTGGCAATTGAATTTGCAGAGTACCAGGTGAACCTTTATCTAATTTGCATTTTGCTACCTCTTTGATGAGATTCAACCATTTTGATTTTATCTTACCAAATTGTTTATGTGATCACAAATATTTTATAGGTCTCTTTGATGTGTTCATCACTACCCAAAGTTATGTTGATATTGCTTCAATCTCTGTTATCCCTCGAACCACTGGAGGACAGGTAGTCATTGCAATCTTATTTTCTGTCGATTGGTTTTGTTGCCATTCTTTAAGAGTCGCTTTTATAAAATTCTCTCCTATTTGCAGGTTTATTATTATCACCCTTTCTCTGCACTTTCGGATCCCGCAAAACTTTACAATGATCTGCGATGGAATGTCACAAGACCACAAGGTTTTGAAGCAGTAATGCGTGTTAGATGTAGCCAGGTTAGCCCTAAAAAGATTTATGCTTCAGTTTAACTTTCATACTATATTCATAGATGTGGCAAATTGGGTGGGTTGGTCGGGTTGGGCATCAGGTCAAATTAATCAGGGTAAGTTTCGGTATTGATTGGATCTGCTTGACCAGAAACACTTCTTATCATTGATTTTCGAGTTTTTGATATATAGTGGATGTGTCAAATACGATTACAGAATGTAATCTTTTCGACAATGATTCAATGTTTCAAATAAAATGTTTTAGACCAATTTACCCCGTTTCCTTCTAACACTTATTTTTATGTTGTCCTTAAAAAATCAAGTGTAACCCCGATCGACCCATTTATTACTAAATGGGTCATTTTGTTGTCTCTTCCCTTCGATCTTTTAGGGACTTCGAGTACAAGACTACTCTGGAAACTTTTGTAAACGCATTCCCACAGATGTTGACTTACCTGCGGTATAAGATCACTTCTATTAAAACTGATATTTTGCAGGTTGATTGTGACAAATCTATAATGGTGACTTTGAAACATGATGATAAATTAACAGATGGCACAGAATGTTCTTTCCAGTGTGCACTTCTTTATACTACTGTATATGGGCAAAGAAGAATAGTGTCTCCACTTTATCGTTGCCTAGCGCAAGCATGCTGAGCGATCTATTTCGCTCAGCTGATTTAGACACCCAGTTTTCTTGTTTTCTAAAGCAAGTTATTTGAATTTATTTAATTTTGGATGTCACATTTGCTTTATTGAATAATTTAAAGATTTATTCTTTTCTCTTTTTTTTTTTTTTTTTTTTTTTTTTTTTTTTTTTTTTGTATGTTGCAGCAGCTAATGAAATCCCTATTACTCCATTACCTCAAGTGTGGGATCAGTTGATAGATCTTTGCATTAGTATTCTACATTCTTATCGGATGTTTTGTGCAACTGTGTCATCATCTGGACAGCTAATTCTTCTTGAGGCACACAAGTTGTTGCCTCTATACACTCTCGGTCTGTTTTCTTCTTTATTAACGCTGCGTTCTCGAGTTTTCCTAGGTGGGGATAGAAATGATGTGTAAAGAAGAGAAAAGAAAGGAAAAGGGAAGGAAAGAAAGTTGATTTTATATTTCATGTTCTCGAGTTGAAATGAAATTAAAGGAAAAGAAATAATGTTGTGTATGCTACAATAGTAAAATTAAAAGTTTAGTGTATACAAAAAGAAAAGGTGACAAGTTTGATGCATTTTCAGACCATTTACCCTTTGGTTTAATATTGCTTAAGATACAAACAGGTAATTTACCTCCTTTATTTCTTGATTTCAGCTTTGATTAAAAGTATTGGACTACGAAGTGATGGGCGTATAGATGACCTGTCATTTTGGATCAACTATGTCACCTCACTTTCCGTTAAATTAGCAATCCCGCTTGTGTATCCCGATTCAATCCTAGTCAGGTACACTTGATATTCGTATTTCTTGACTTGTATCATTATAGTGGCAAAATGGCGGGTCTAGTAATGGGTCTTTCGGCAGTTTTCAACCTGTTTGAGCCATTTGACCCGTTCCCGTTTTGCCTGCTTTTAAAAGTCAGCAGAACTGATTCATTTGTGATACTACTACCCAAATTGACCCATATATAAATGCAAATGGGTCGAAGTTGGCATCTGTTTAACTCAAACTTTTCGATGCAGTTGGTACTGAAGCAATATGAAAAACCCTTGTCAAAGAAGCTAAATGAGGTTGTAAATGAGATAGGAAGATGTAACTACCTACGGTGTGTAATGTCTGTGGTATATAATCTTATCAGTCGGATTACTTTATCTCTGTATATGAGAATGTTTGTGTCGAGGGCTGAGCATTGGTCCAAAACCAAACCGAACCGACAAAAACCGAACCGAAACGAAACTGATTTTGTGAAAAATATGAACTGAGAACCAAACCAAAGTGACTCGGTTCGGTTTGGTCGGTTCGGTCTATATGGTTTAGTTGTGTTTTTCTCAGATTTGGCTCGAACCGAACTGAACCGAAACCAAAAACCATTAGTATATAGAACCGAAACCAAACCGAATATGGTCGGTTAGGTTTCGGTCGGTCCACTTTGCTCAGCGACTGTCGACAAGTAATCCCTTTTTAAATCTCGTTGTACTTATTGCAGTCTAAAATTATGCAAGAAAGGAGAATCATCAGGTGAGTTTTATAATATACATCTAGTAGTTCTGTCTTCGTATGAAAATTGCAAGATTTTTAATTTGATTTTTTGAACTGGGATATTAAACTGAGGATTCCCAAGAAAAATTGAAAATAAGGTCTTTCCTGACTATTTGCTAAAAATTGAAAAAAAAAAAAAAAAAAAAAAAAAAAAAAAAAGCCCTTAAAGTAAAAAAATAAATAAAAATAAAAATAAATAAAAATCATGTGAACTCATAATGCCATATATCATAGGAAACTTTAGCTCAGGAACTTCCTTAGAAACGATAAAGATTGCGTCTTTTCTGAGTAATTGTAAAGTACCATTCTATAAAGACAAGATAAAGAAAATATAATACAGCACGGACACATTTGTGAATCTAAATTGCAGTTTTTACACGTAATCATTGCAATTTTTATAGTTTCTGATATTAGTTTCAATTACAGGAATGACATTCTTCTCGTATATGGTGGAAGACAAGTCTCCAAATAGTCCATGCGGGGAGTTCTTAGTACATGTCCATAGACAAATTCAAAATAAAATGGGTTGATGTTGTTTACTAACAAACACTACTACATTGAGGTTATGATGAAGCTGCCATGTAATAGATCTATTATGAGTATTGTGAGAAGAGTGGTGATTGCAGCCTGCATTTACTACATTTGGAATGAAAGGAATAAAAGGTTATTCACCAATGAAAAAAGAAGCCAGCAAGAGGTAAGGAAAGTAATCATTAATTGTGTCAGAATAAAATTAGCAAGCTTTAGTGTGAAATGGTCTAAACAAGTGGAGGAGGTATGCAAGCTATGGAAAGTTAAAATGAACATGAGGAGATCTGAAGTCATGGCTATGGATGGTGAAATTGATGAATAAGAGATGGAATAATGGAAAATCCTGTCTTAAGGAGTGTTTGGTATAAGCTCTGTTCTCAAAAACAGAGTATATGCAGGCTTCTACAGTGGGTCAAACCTTGTGCTTGGAGTCTAAATGGTGTGATTGTACCTTTTGTATAACTTTGTGTTCCCTATTTTGCCTTGGGAGGAAATGGGTGAGCACATGGTGAAAGAAAAGGAGGTCTAAATCATTAAGATGTAGTACCATAATAAAGGAATGACCACTGTGAAGGGTATGAAACTCGGGTGGGTGGTGTATGATGGGTGGAATAGAGAGGTGTGAAAGATGAACCTTCTTCGTCCACCCAATACACCACCATAGGAGGTAATGGATGGGCTTCCCTCAAGGTATGTGTTCCCAAGCATCCGAAGCCATTCTTAAAAGATAGAAATGTAAGATGCTTGGTATAGCTCTTGATTGGAAGGGTTTAGGGTACCCAGTGAAGCCAGTAACCTACCTACCCCTTTCACTGTGGATGCTGGTTGAGTGATTTGGGTGGGGAGGTAAGCTGGAAATGTAAGCTGGATGGTATATGTGCAAGTTAAGGTGAATGCAGAAACAGTCTAGGCTGTATGAAAAGTTTTGATGCAGGACTGGTTATAGAAGTATTAGATATCTGTTATTTGTCTAGTGTTGACTGATATCAGTTGTATTAGATTTGGGGAATGTCCAAATCTTGATGTTATTATGATGTACTAAGTTTTTGGAAGATAAATATAAATTCACCTTTGCACTAAAAAAAACACTACTACAGTTATGTTTATGGGTTTGTGGTTAGAATTTACATGGAAACACAGTTGGGTTCAAGCCTAAAGAAGCAAAGCTTGAATCTTACCAAAAACTTGGGGATGGTCATCAGTGGGTTTCACCTATTCCTGGTGAAAACCTGAGTAATGTTTTGCTAGTATTATATACTTATTTATATTTAGAAGTGTTTTTTGTTTCTTAATTTTATAATGAGATATAAGAGTTACATATGATGTTGTTCTTTAGAGGGGCAAGTTTCAACTTATTTCTTATATTAAGACCTGTTTGGTTTGAAGGTATGGAAACGAAGGAATGTTTTCATTCCCAACATAGTTGTTCACTTGTTTGGTTTATGGGTTTGGTTTTTTAAAATGGGTATGAAACGCATAAAAATAAGTATTTTCTATACCCACCTATGATGGTGGGTTTAGAAACCCATTTCTATACCCATATTCATAACCATTCCCATGGTTCTAAAAGGCGTGCCATGGCAATGCCAATGCGCCGCTAAGGCGTGAGGCGTGACCTCCACGTTGCGAAATAGACCAAGGCGTTAACTCTAGCCGTGACGTGAAATGAGGTGGGAAAAGACGCGGGGTTTTTTGATTTAACGACGATAACCTTTTTTTATTTTTTAATGAAGAATATTACATGTAAGGATAGTGTATTAACCTTATTCATTATGTACGATGCTTTCTGTAAACTCGATATATATGAAATATGATAAAAATATAAAATATTTTCGTATTTTGCATTTCAATAAAATGCGCTTAATGTAACGAACTTTTATTTTGTTCACTTGTTTACTGAGCAATTAGGAAGAATATTGTTCTATAATTTCAATGTTAATCGGAGTGACTTGAACGCATATTTTTTGATATGTTAAGTAACATATATGTTTCGTTTTCAAGTTCGGTGATGCGTATGTTTTTTGTAAGTTTAGTGACTCAAATGTTTTGTTTCATAACTTTAGTAAACCAAGTGAATAAAATGAAATTTCATTAACTTAGGACACATTTTTTAGAAAGTTTAGTGAAATCTTTATCTATTAAGCTTTCTTGTATCTTATTAGCTTCTATCTTGGAAGCATATCGTATTCTTTCCTTTCCCCTTATAGTTGGGGTGTTTTTAATATAGCCTTGACTTTTCAAAAAAAAGTATAAATTTGTCTATTCACGAATTTTGCTCTTTTACCAGTTCCCTCGTTCACACCTTCAAGCATATTACAACCACATATCGTTTGCTAAAGATATTGACACCTTCAAGCATTTACACCTTCAAGCATATTACTAGGACATAGGACCCTACACATCATTAACTAAAAGGACCATATATGTCTATTACAACCGTATATTGTTTGCTAAAGATATTGACACCTGATGTAACTTATACTTAGGGCTCGTTTGGTTTGTAGGTGGGTTTGGAATTAGATTCGGATTTGGATTTGGTATGAAAGAAAGTGAAAAGAGAGAAAATTAATAATTGTTTAAATTATATATTTGTTTGAAGAATAAAAAAAAAAAAAAGACTAACAATAAATAAATATGTGGTTGAAAATTTTTAAAAAATAAAAGATGAAATTTAATTTGGTGATATCATTAAAAGACACTAATAGAGGTAGGAATGAATCTATCATTCAAAATGGTGGGGCCAAGGAATCAAAATGATACCAAACAATTTTTTTTCTTGTTTCTTTCAATCCATACCCACCAATACCCGTAAACCAAACGAGCCCTTAATGTTAGTCTATCAGTTAATATTAGTCTTCGCATAACAACGACAGAATGTTAGTTATTGTTGACCCGGTTTTTTCATAAAATATATACATTAGTGGCTATTTTCTCTATATATAATTAACGTGCTTGCACAGGGCTATGACATAAATCTTAAAAAATGTGTTTTAACATATGGCATAATATATCTAAATTTTAATTATTTGTGCATAAAAAGTGTATATTATCTAATTTTAATAATACAATTCATTAAGAATGTAAATTTATTTAGTGATAAGGTTCATCTTGCTAATTATCTAGAAAAAATCGCAAGACCTTGCTAATTTGTAACCTTGCGATCTTTAAAAAAAAAGTTCTTGCTAGTTTCATGGGTAGTTTGGCTTTTAGGATAAAAAATGGGTATTTGGTGAAATATGTCTGCAAAATTAGTATTTTTTTTTTTTTCATTTTCCTATTGAAAAGTTGTTTTTCCTGATATCATTATTTAAACTTTAAAGATGAAATACATACGTCGTTGCTAATAATTCGCCATATTTAATTATTAAACACGTGTACGCGGGGGTTAAACTTATAAAGATGATTTATATGACTTTATTGAACGTGAATAAAAAAAATATATACGGACATCACCTATTCTCATAAAGAGTAATAAACTTAGTCGTGTGTACATGTACAATCTCGTGTATTTATTTACATATCACAGTAACTTGTGGTTAGATTTTAAAATTTATAAACAATATTTACAAATAACAACAACATATGTTGTTTTTAATAAAAATTATAAAGTCAATCAAGTACTTATTAATTTTAGAGTAAACTACACTGTTCGTCCTTGTGGTTTATGTTGACCGATGAGTTTCGTCATCTGACCTAAACATATGCGTCGTTCGTCCTTAAATGCAAAACGTTATCTACCCTTGGTCCTTCGCTCTAACGACGCATACTAACTCTCGTTATACGGCAACATGTGATGACCATGTGAGGCTGTTTGGTCTTTTCTAACAAGGACGGACGGTGTAACTTATTATAAAAACAAGAATAAAATGCACCATTCATCCCTAAACCTGTACCCAAACCGTTAGCTGAGTCATTCTGAATATTTAAAGTCACCCAAGGTCCCTACTGTTCACGTTTTGCATCACCCAAGGTCCTTTTGACCGTTATCCGTGTGTCAACATCCGTTAAGTCCCCCATGTGCCTTGGACATGAGGGCAAAATGGTCTTTTCATCGCTTTTTTTAATAATTATTTTGGAACAATTAGCGTTGACTATCGTTGACTGGGATGAGCTGGCTGACGTGGCAAAATTGAAAATAATTAAAATTCCCTTGGCAAGGTTACCATTGTTTCTTTTATTCTTTTATCCAATTGTTTGGGGAGAAATAATTAAAGTTCAATTGGCAAGGCTCGAACTCGGATAACAACGTTTAATAAACCAACACGTTACCACTGGACCAAGGCTCCAATGGTGTTAACCATTGTTTCTCTTATTCTTTTTTCCAAATATATGTCTCGTCATCTTCATCTTCATCGTTTCAAAAAAAATACCCACTTATAAATACGCACACCGAAAATGAAGGAAGGCTTCTGATGATTGAGGGCCTAAGAATACAACTAAGACAATGCATTCGCAGCACTCGAAAATGTCGAATACATCATCCGATCCACTTCGTTTAAACTACTTGCAATCAATTTCCTCCTTTATTATTCTGTATAAACACTAGTACAAAAATTTCTATTAGTCACGCATGGTCGATTTTGAAATGTCACACTTTAACATTTATACGTGACTAAATGTACCAGAATAAAATAAACAGCCACACTTGATCCGACTTGTGTGACCATTTCGGAATTCTATTGTCACACATTTGAATATTTATGTGACTAGAGGTAACTAAAAAAAAATTTTGGAATATTTAGTCACTTATAATTTGGTACGTGTGACAGATACAAATGAGTTTGAGACATTAGTCACACTATATATATAGGTATGTGACAAATATTTGTCACACAATTGAACAGTGTGACCAAAATCCATATATGGTCACATGAGGTAATTGTGTATGTGGCTAATTTATATAGTTAAGTTTGTCACACATTATTTAAACGTGACTGCTATTCTTTGCTGAATATTTAGCCACATAGCGTTTGAAATGTGTGACAACGGAAAAGTAAGTTTGAAGCGTTAGTCATGATATGCATTTAATAGTGACAAATATATGTCACACACTTGACGAGTGTGACCAAATGTCATATATGGTCACACTAAACCATAGAAACATGATTAAGTGTAACGAAAATTCGATACATATGGTCACGTAAGTTAATATGTGTGTCTAAAGTTTAGTGTGTGTTTGCTTGCCAAATCCTAATGTGTATAGTCACACTTAATTGAAGCACGATCATGTGACTATAGGCTTTAACAAAAAACATAAAAAAAATAATAAATAAATAAAAAATAGTCACATTGTAACTATAGGCTTTAAAATAGTCACACCATATCAGAAATGTGTATCTAAATGATGTTTATGGCCACATTATAAGGGTATTATATGTGACCAATACATTCAAAATAGTCACAGTCACATTGTGAAATATTCATGTGACTATTATTTATAGCAAAATGTGAAGTCAGTTATCATTAACATTGATATATATTAGTTACATTGAGTTTTTGGCTCTTTCATACATTTTGAAGATCTCATCATCTGAGTATCGCTTTAATTGAACAAGCTTCCAACCCTTCATATTGTTTAGATAGTACTCATAGTACTTCCTCTTTTGCTTAACTGTTGGACGACTGAGCACTTTTCTCTTCTTTCTTTGACTGAGATAAAATTTCTTCCTTTCAGCTTCATAATTCCTCTTCCATTCATCTTTTTGTTCTTGAGTGTACTCTTGCATTTCTTCTTTTATTTGTTTCATCAGTGCAATATCAGCATCACCTTTAATCCTTTTTTCATCCCAAGAATCCAAGAGTGCTTTTGTTTTGGCCTCAGCTTCAGCGTGTTTCCTTCTTTGTTCAAGTACCATCTGATTCTCCTCTGCAAACGAAGCAGCCAATTCTCTTGCAGCAACTCCATCAACTTCAAGTTGCTTGTGTTTGGGCCAGTACACAAAAGGAAGATCCTTTAAAGGATCATGCTTATGCTCTTCAACCATAATACATTTGCCTTTGCCCTTATAACTTGGCTCTTGTACACTCTTCTTGATTTGTTGAGTTGGTTCTCTAATCACCACACCTTTGACATGTACTCTTGGTTGTTGTGATTGTTCTGTTGGTAGTGGTGATTGTGGCACTGCTTGTTTAAATTGTGTCTTCAGTAGAATCATTGCTTCGGCCAAAGTTTCATCATCATCACTAGCAACAGGAACACTTTCCTCAGCAGTAGTATCCTCCTTGGCCATTTCTTCACTTGCACCAGCAGTAGAATCTCCCATGCCTTTGATTGTTGCTTCCATAACAACCTCATTACCTTGATTATCAGCAACCACATACTCATCATCATTCTCACCAGAATCCACATCCATATCCACACCAATGTCATCACCAGCAGCAACACTATCAAAATTTTCCATAGCTTCCCCTGAATCCTTGGTTTCATTCCTCCCCTGTTTGGTATCATCCTCCCCCAAACTTATGCTTTCAGATGAACTAATCCTTTGTCTTGTGCCCACTTTTTTCAGTCTTTTGAATGACCTGGTTCTTGACCCCTTCTGACCTCCCAATTGCTTAACCCTCAGCTTCAAACCTGTAATTACATCCCCCTAAGTATCTGTGATTTTTTGTAGGCCAAGAACCTGTTCTTTAAGTTTGGTATATTTAACCATCAATTCTTTAACAAGTTCCATATCTTCCTCACCACTTTTATCCTCATCACTTGCATTGTCCCCCTTGGTTTCTTGGCACCTGCGGTTTCCTTCACCTGAATCAGTTCCATTGGAACTTGATTCATTATAAGTTCTTGAACCTTCACCCTTCTTATGTTGACCTAGTTCCAACATTGCTTGAAACAATGGTTTAACTATGACAAGAAAGTCCTTACCCTTTCTCTTCATGTTAGAAAAGACCTTTTTAATATGAGAGTGAACAGGATAAACCTTGTCGTGAACTTTCTTATTTGTAAACTGTTTGTCCATAAGAAGTTGCAAAAATCTTGGATATAAGTAATGTTGGTTTGAAGAATTATCCAAGGCTTTAACCACATGATCAAAAATTAATTTTGAAAAATTGAATTTTTCTTTATTTTTTGCCGAACATATAACGGCAGAAGCCATGTTACTACTAAACTCATTCCAACCAGTAGTCTTTGGGCTAAGACACTGTAACAAAGTGTGAATTAAGAATTTCCACTGTGGGGGAAAGCCACCTTTATTAAATTTCAAAGAATCGCTTTTTCTTACATACCACATCTCTTGAAGGTTTTCAAAAAATTTGGAGTCTGGAAGATTCTCAATTCCATTAACATCTCCTAGATGAAGAACTTCTCTAACAGATGCCTCTGTAACAATAATCTTCTGCCCATCCACACGGGCATGAATCTGTACTTGCTCATCAAGAGTTTTGACCTTTGCAGTAGCCCAAAACTGTTTGATGTTGGAAACATATACAGTAGGGTTAACTGTTAATGCATACCTAATATGAGTAGCATTGAGAAAATCAACAACTTCAGCGAACTCTTCATTCTCCTTGGTGGGCTTTTGCAAGAATGCAATCATGTTATGCTTGTTGGCAAAAGACAGAGTCGACATTGTGAAATTTGAAAATTTGTGTAGGGTTTTGCTGGGAATTGCAATTAATTGGTAAAATCAAGCAGTGGTTTTATGTTTGATAGAGTTTTGATCGGATAAAAACATTTGTGTGAAACTGTGAATGATTGAAGTGTACAAACCCTTAACCGTTCATATTTTTAAAACAGTACCCTGCACTCTAAAAAATAGCAGAACAACCCTTAGCCGGACTAAGTTAGGCTTAGCAGCACTAAAATATGCCTAGTAATACTAAGTCAGTTTCCACTTGAAACGGCTTATTTTTCAGGACTCCAGCACTTTTCTCAGCTTATCCTGCAAAATATTAGTCCCAAAAACACAAAACCTAACTCATTACCTAAATCACAATAATCACATCATCAATTACACTTAGCAATACTATTTATAACTAACAACATTAACACATCATTTCTGGATTTTAACAATTTGACATACTGCTTTTATCCAAGAAACCAAACACACCTTTGACAGTTTGACATCACAAGCAACCATACAAGGTCTCAAAATTTTCATTGATATTTTTTTAAAAGATACAACCATTCATAAAAGCTGCAAACATAAATATAATTAATTATCCTACCTAAATACTAAAGATACTAAAAACATAAAAACATCATCATTAAAAACTGCTTCACTCCATTTCACACCAACTTGTTAAAACCAGAGCACTCTACTCCCTGCGTCGCATCATCCTTTTCCTTTCCAGGAGATATTGAAACTTAATTTCAAGATCGGTAATCCTGTTTTCTAGATTTAACGGGTCTGCAAATGCAAACCCATCTTGTTGACCCCCTTGGTTTTGATGCTCCACCACATTTTGATGCTTCATCACATTTTGCTGCTGATCCTCTTCATTTTGCTGCTCCACCACATTTTGCTGCGCATCCTCTTCATTTTGCTGCTCCACCACATTTTGCTGCGCATCCTGTTGATCCTCCTCATCCTCTTCATCTTCTTCCTCCACCTCCATATCATTCAGTCCCCAACGCTCATCTCAGTAAAAGTATTGTCTATGCATCCATTTCAAAATTATTGACCTCATCCACGTATCTACCTGCCTATACGACCCATATTTGTAAACGGGATCATACCCGAAATGATTAAACATTGCGTCTCATAGAAAACAGTTGTTTAATACCCACTCGTACTCTTCTGCATCATTTTGAAAGTTACCATTTGCTGCCATTGTTGAAGTTTTCTTTGAAAGTGATATATGTGTTTGTGTGTGTTATTTGGCAATAGAGAGATATAAGTAGGCTGGAGAGGTATATGAACGGTTCCCAAGACTTTTGGTGGGAAAAGGGATCGACCAAAGGCGCCTAAATCATACTGTGAATTGAAGATATTTTAAAACTGTTCCTAAAGATAAGGAATTGAGTGTGGTACGCAAAAGTCTCCACTTTCCTTTTACCAAGTCTTGACTTACCAAGTACAATGAGTTGATGCAATAACTACTTGTATCTCATGGTTTATGAATAATAAACTTCCAAACTCAATATTTCCAACAATGATTTGGGATCGGGTTTTGACCCGAGGGAATAAATGTTTGACCGTGACTCGAAGAAAACTTATGTTATGTTTCTTTGAAGTTTAATGTTTTTGTGTTCAAAGAAAACTTATGTTATGTTTCTTTGTTAATCAAGTTATCGATTACTATATGATCAAGTTATCTTTTTGTTGATTAATTATGTTATCTTGCTTTTTTGACTATGTTATGATGCTTTTTTAAAAGTCAAACAAAGATTGTCAAAATTGATTGCATTTACAAAAGTCAAAGAGTCTCCAAGTGAATTTGGGCAATTCCGGGTAATTACTATCAAAAGATAACTAATTGCCAATCATGATTGTCACTTTGGGTCATTTTTGGTAGTTTTGTGCCTGTACATTCATTTGCATAAGGTTAAACAGGATAGTCAAATTGTGCCATTTTGGGTAATTACTCCCAAAAGATATCGAGTAGCCAAAAGATCAAGATCAGTTAAATTTACAAGCAAACACTTAACCATTCACCATAAAGATGGGGTACATGAGCCACTACAAACCACACAATCTAACCATAAACACTATACTACTTCAGTGCAAGTACCAAAGAAACCACAACTACAAAAACACAAAGTGTTGACTTCCAAACACTGACTTTCTTTAAGGCATTTGTCAACTCTGCCTCCAATTCTTCAATCCTTCTTTGACGATTAACTTCAATTTGAACCTCACGCCTTTGATTGGGATTCAATTTGCTATACATCTCAAACAAATGCATCTTGTACCAATCACATTCCTCCTCTGGATCATACAAATCAAATTGTTCACATTTCTTCGTATCCGATTTCTAAAATCAAAAAAATGTAGTATATTAAACATTAAACTTAATAATCTTTAAACTAAATGTATCTGATAACTTACCCATCGATTTTGGCAGCAAATGAAACGTCGAGCAAGGTTGGATGGAGTCCAAGATGTTACCACCATTGTTGGCCTGTCACATTTGCAGTAATCTTCACAAAGATAAGACGACATGAGTTAGTTTGATTTTGATTTGGGATTTGTTATGATTTTTTAGAGTGTGTTAAATTAGGGTTTATGTGAAAGGGAATTGATTTGCACACTTTATAAATTGATTGGGACACTCCATCTGTGCATTAAATACTTCTATAGTATTAAACACTCTGCTTCAACCGCTTGTACATTGAGTGTGCAAATAACCTTTTTGAGTGTGCAAATCATTAGCCGTATGTATAACAGAAGATTAAAAATTGACGGCCATTAATCCTTATTCAGGTCAATTGGGCCGACCCCGTACCCGAGTTAGCCAAATAGTTTCAATCCGATACGGGACCCTATTTAGTATTTGGGTTACTCGGGTTGACCCGAATCACCCGAATAAAAAGGAGAAGGACGTATGGAAATGAAAAAATCGTACAAAAATGTACGAAAATGTAATAAACGTTTCATAACGTTTTAATACAGAGGAAAACATTCAGAAAAGCTTAGAACATATGAAAACGAGCGAAAATTGCCGAAAACATTCAAAATGGATGAAATCGGTCGAAAAAGGTCACAATCGGACTAAAACGGTCTAAATCCGTCGAAATCTATCGAAAATTTTCAACGTCGGTCGAAAACTAGCGACATCGATCAAAATCGATTGAAAACGGTCAAAAAGAGACAAAAAACGTTATAAACGGATGAAAACGTAAAAAGAATACAAAACGTACAAAATGTTGTATAGTATTTGTCTTAGTTTACAAAATCCAATGCACATGACCCATGACCCATGTTAATTACCCATTGTCGATCACCAATCATGTATTGGTCGATAACATATATGACATGTCACTACAACCCAATATTAATGCACATGACCCGTTACCCATGTTAATTACCCAATGATCAACAGTCATGGATTTGACCAGTGATAACCTAATGCATATGACCCATATGATGTCAAATACCCATTATTGAATGTGACCAGTGATAACCTAATGCATATGACCTATGACCCATGTGAATTAGCCATTATCACCGGTTATGCATGGGTTGCACCGGCTTGGTAGGTGTATAGTACGTATAGTTATATATAGTGTGAATTGAATGTTATATATATGAATTGTATTTGATCGAAGTTATTAAAGGAAGTCATGCATGGGTTACACCGGCTTGGTAGGTGTATATCGTTTGTCACAGACGGATACTAATAAGAAGCAAGTATGCAAGGACCTCCCGATCATGTTATCCAGGATCGAGAAAGTTTGAACTTGGTTTGAGCTTGATCACTCGAAAAGCTCGGTTTATTTGTAAAGGTGTGTTGTCTTACACAAATTAAAATTGAAATATAATCTAATAGTCGAATTCGGTTCACCTTCGGCTCGAAAATCTCGATACCAAGGTTTTCAAGATCGGGATCATATCCTACTTAGGATCGATTTTGTCTTTGCAAGATCGAGATCGTAAGATCGGATCGGGATCTTAAGATCCTACCATAATGCATTTTTTAAGTATCCTTTGTAATATTATACAAATTTATAAATTATTATATACATAAACACAAAATTATATATATAAATGTTTCATAGAAATGTTGTTCTAAATTATGGTTATGAAATGTATAAGAAGATTATAACATGTTGTTTTTTCAATTTTACAAAACACAATTCATAAATTTGTAGTTTTTTAGTTTGCTAGTTCAAGAAAAGTAAGATCGGATCGGATTAGATCCTAAGATCTTATGGTCAGGATCGGGTTCCTATATGATCTTAAGCTTTCAAAGATCCTACATAAGATCCGGATCGTTTTTGCTTTGCAGTATCGTAAAATCGTAAGATCCTAAGATCAGGAACGGGATCCTGACAACCATGCTCGATACATTTATAAATAACTATTTACACTTAGTACGTACGCTTGCATACTAAATATATATATTAAAAAAAATATATGTTATATCACTTACAAGCTCGAAAACTCAACAATAACTCGAGTCGAACTTTTATAAGGTTGACCTCAACTCATTGAACATTTAACTTCATTTGATAGGCTTGAGCTTGAGCTCAAAGCTCGATAAGAATCAGCTCGAACGAACTCTAGTTACTCGACAAAAGCTCAAATCATTTTACTGATATGATCTTGAGCTTTTCACGAGCGGCTCGGCTCATTTCCGCCTCTTATAAAAGAAAAAAATTAAGATACTTCATGTGTTAAATTTATATGTAATATTTTACATGTCCCCTCACTTAATTGCCTAAAATAAAATTTACCTTTTAACTTTTCCAAAGAGCCCGCCTAAATTTTTTCCCCAAATTTAAATTGCCCCTCCACTTAATTTCATTGAACCCACCAATATTTTTCAATACTCCATCCCAAATATATATCCACCAAAACTAGATCTGGTCTTCTTCTATCTCCTCAACACTCTCCTCACCAACGCCATCGCTCGCACCACCGCAACACTCGCACCAAGACCACCGCTAAGGCCCGATCCAATGACATGTTTGGCGGTCCAGTCCGGCTCGATCGGTAAATTTTAGTTTTTTTCTTGGTGATAAGTACCGACATAGCATCTTCCAGAACATCAGTCTCTCTCAAAAAACACACACACACAGTGTGCGCAAGTCTGGTGATGATAGGACAGGAGTATGAACAATACGAGAGATTTACAGGGTCACCTGGTAAGGTTTTAAATGTAAACTTATGATATTTCATGTCTAAAATCTTACCATTTCTTTTTAATTCTCTCATGTAGCATAAATGTTTCGATTCCTGGACTTGGGGTCTCAATTACAATGGCGGTGATGGTTGCGACTGATAATATACGGCGGTGGCGGTATTCAGCTCACTATTACAAATAAAAGGTGCAGAATCGATTGTAAGAAAGGCAAAAAACGGAAAAAGACCAAGATCTGACTATCAAAAAGTATAGCTGTTTCTAATCAAGTAATCACGTTGGTCTATTTGATTTTTCCAGCTTATCTTTTCCATTTTTAGTTGGGTGGTTGGGACAAAGTTACTTGTACCTTTGTAAACCATTCCTAGAGTTTAATCTATACCTTATTTTACATAATCAGGGCTATCAGTTTTGGACTCAAAACGACAATAAAGGTTACTTTGAGATCAAGAAGATCCGCCCGGGTCAGTATAATTTATATGCTTGGGTTCCTGGGTACATCGGTGTTTATATGCTTGGGTTCCTGTTTCTAATCAAGTAGTCACGTTGGTCTATTTGATTTTTTCAGCTTATCTTTTCCATTCTTAATTCATCTGCATTCTTTAGCACCTTACGATTTTGTTTCATATGCTCATAGTTAGAGGTGGAAAAATAGCTAGGCAGGTTAGGTAATAGTTCAAAACTTCAAATTTTGGTAGGGTGGGAGTCAGGTTGGATTGGCCCAATGGTGATGCACTTATACGTCCAAAGACTATGAACTTTGTGATTTTGTTTTTAAATAGTTAATGTCAAATATATACAACTCTTTAAATATACATTAGATATAGTAAGTTTTATACCATATAAAATCTACTTCAGAAGAAAATACATTGGATCTGGAAAAAGTAAGAGCACAGGTAATTGATATTTTTTTTATGTGTTTTGCCCTCTTTTACTTTCACTTTATTCGAGGAAAATACCATAGACCTTGTTTGTGCAGATAGTTGAACCAGTGGCGCATCAAGTGACTCAAAACCACCAAAGCAGATAGTTGAATAAGTGGCAAATCAAGCGACTCAAAACCACCAAAACAGCATATAGTTTAACTAATGGCGCCTAACAAACTAGATGCACATGACAAAAGACAAGGCAATAGTGTCTCTATGTCAAATGTCAAGAAATAGATGCAACTGTCAATAATATATATAACCATGATTCGTTTCAATTATAGTATAATTATATTCCAAAGAAATACTAGTGAAAGTATTTCTCGGGTCGTTCTCCCAACGAAGGCTCGAATGGAAAATCCGAATTATCGAATTGGGAATCGTGTAGTGTAAGTGAATAGTGAAAAAATGATAGAGTGAAATTAGCAATCAAGATATTCAATTATTCACAAACAATGATAAAGCATGCAAAGAGTACAAGCTAACAATGCACAGAATCCTAAAAGGTACAAACGGTAATGCAACCGCGTTATTTAAAACGCGATTTTTATCTAAAAATAATCCTACAAACTTGAAAATATTTTCTAAAAATCTTAAACTATGAAAAAGAATTTCTAGAAAAAGAAAAATATTTTTTAAACTTTTCTTTTATTTTCTATGAATTATAATTGAATTTTTGAATTAAAAATGAATTAAAAATAAGGAAAAATAGAAAAAATAATTTGGAAAAATGAAAATTAAATCCTAAAAATTCTAAAATATTATAAAAGAAATTCTAAAATATTTTTGTATTTTTTAAAAGCTTTTTCTAATTTTTTATGGATTTTTGCTATTAAAATTGATTTAAAAATGATTATAAATTAAAAGAAATTAAGAAAAATAGTAAATGAACTCAGAAAATTATGAAAATTTCAGGGAAAATCTAAAATATTACTTTGAAGCTAGGAAAAATATAAAAGTTGAAAAAAAAAAACACTGTAGCTGCTGATTAGCTTAAAACAGCTTATACCCAAGTGCTTATTGATAAGCAGTTTGACTAAAATTGACCCAAACTTTGACCAGAAGATATTTTGACTAAAATGAACTTAAAGAAGCTGATGCAAAACAGATTTGTACTCACAAACATAGATAAGGCACAAAATAGGTTCAAATAAGCTCTAATGAAATAAGTAGTGGATAAGCAGATGAAGCAACAAGCAAATACTCAATGAGAAACTCAGCTTAAGGCACAAAAGAACTGATATGAACAGCTAATCTCAAGTTTCAAGCGTAAAATTTACTTGCAGCCCAGAACTGAAATCAGATGATGCCTAGCTCAATACACTAAACTTGCAGCTTAATTTTGAGGCACCTAATAAGCTAATAAGATCTCACCAAAAGTTTATTCTAAAAGTTCACCTAGCAAGGTACAAAAAATACTCAAAAGCCCTAAATCTAATCACCAAATTGACCACCTGCAAGGCGTGAGATCAGATGCTCACAAACCAGTAGGCTGCTGAGATTTGACTTTTTATTTGCACCACAAGGTTTGACCAAAATGAATTCAAATGATTAAATCCGAACCTAAGTGTTGAATTAAACTAATTTGTGAACTAGAAAACCTACATGAACCTAGATCTTATTCAGATTCAAAAAGATGCAGTAGCAGAAACAATAAAGGTAAAACAGAAATGGGAATTCAAGCTACGTTTGACTATTTATGAATAATAGTGACTGAACAAATGATTTAAATGATAATCTAAAACTTAGTGAAATCTACTGATGCAAAATCCTATGTAGAAAAAGAGCTACAGCACACAGAGTAAACCTAAACCAAACACCCCAATATCTGTTACTTGATACTATAATAAAACTGAATTCAGCTTAAAACCACATTAACAATGATCAGATAAGGATCCTAAGCTAATGTTGAACTCAAATTATCAGCTACTATCTACTAAAACCAGCAACCACCTTGTACTCATAAATCTTACAATTGCAGATGTATAAAACACAAGTAAATCAGATAAGATAACAGTAAGATCTATCAATAAGTGCAACTTGCAATGCAATAAGTTCCAATGAAACAGTAATTGAAATCCAAAACTCAATTCAACTACTCAACTCTAAACCACAATGAAACAGTACCCCATTATAAACCACAACAAAACTCAGTTACAAAATATAACAGATGATCAGTTACACTTAGCCCAAACAGATTAAAAAACTAAATCTCCACACAACTATACTACTCAAATCTCATTAACAAACAGATCCAAAAATCAAGTTACACAAATTTAATGATCAATCAGATTCAAAATTCAATCTAACAACAATAAAGCACTAGTTATCAATAAAACAGTAACTCAAACAACTAAACACTCAATTACAACTACTACTTTATTAAAAATCTAAAATAGAAGTTACCACAACCTCTCCCTCAGCAAGAACAGAGGGAGTTCACAGTAGCCTATCTCTAGGATAGGCTGAGTTCACTTCTGTCTGTCTCAACATATCAAACACCTCAGCAACTTCTGATCACCTTCAATTATATATTCTAGAGTACTTTTGGAATGAAGATAACAAGTATACAGCTAGCTATTGAGCTTGTAAATGTTGGAAATAAGCTGAATGTAGCTAATTCTAAATCTACACAACTATTTTTAAATATATATATATATATATATATATATATATATATATATATATATATATATATATATATATATATATATATATATATATATATTTTTTTTTTTTTTTTTATAATTTTCTATTTTTTTTTTATTATTTTCTTTACTTGAAAATCCTTGACTGAATTGAAATAATGAACTTGATTGATCTATTTTTGAAAACAGTCGAGATTACTAAAGAGAAAATAAGCTAAAACTTAGTGATAATAAGCTAGATATAAGCTAAAATAAGACTAAATAAGCAATTTTAATTGAACAATAAGCTCAAAATTTAAGAAAGTAAAATCAGAATTTTATTGAAAACTTGATAAAAAGTATTACATGAACTATTCTAATTACAATCTAGAGAAAATTTAGCAGCATAACAATACACCTAAAACTACACACCTCAACTCTAAAAATTAAGCAGTATATATAGGAGAGGGTAAGACTTGGGGTCTTCAAGTGCCATGCTGGCGATCCTTGTGCACTTGTGCTTCTTCTTAGCATTTAATAGCCCTTGGATAACTTTGTGCTTCTTCAATCAATAATCAGCCCTTAGATGAGAATTTTAGACATGGCTTGACCAATCAGCTTCTTCCATCTGTCCCATTCGTGCAATCTCTCTGACACGTGCTGTCAAGCTTCTAGAAATAGAATCCAAGGCAAAAAATATGATGTGTTCCCACCAATCCTACTCTGCCAAGTGTAAACGTGACTCAATATACTTTCTCTGACATGATCCTGTCACATGGGGTACCTTCTAGAAGAGCCAATGATTAGTTAATCATGGTTAATTGAAATGAGAGTGGGTTAATTAGACTTTGGTGCAACTAGGGTTCATGTGGGATTGGTGTTTCTGGGTTCAAGGGAATTTTGGGGGAAAAAGAAAAAGTGCGTTTGTTTTATTATTAGGTTGACCAAGCTATTATGATTATTTGACCGTTTTGACTAAGGCTTGAAATATTGGATCGGGTAATATATTGGGATTGGGCTTGGGTTATTTTTGGGTGAACATGGGCTTTGGTTTAATGATAACAATATTGGACTATTAAATTTTCAGATTTAGTAAATTGAAATCCAAGGACCATTTGTGTTAATTTTCAAACTCCAAGGGTTGAATGTGTAATTTCCTCAAAATAAATTTCAGGGACTAATCATGCCAAGTCTGAATAGATGAAGGACTGAAACTGACTCTTGGATCCCCGGCTTTGACTTTTTGACCAACTTCAACTCTCGTGCCCGTTTTTCCGGTATTCGTGTGATTTTTCGTCTTTTTGTGATTAATCCGTACCTGCACATTCACAACATAAAAACACACGTTTTCTTGGCATTTGTTAGCTCAAATAGTCGTATTGGGTCGGTTTTTGGCCATATAATAGTGAGTGAATAAGCACTCACCAAAATCCCCCTGACTAAGGTATTGCCGTATCCTCACGCAATGTAATCAATTCACGCTTTTGGGATAAATAATTTCAAAACTCTTCCTACTAACTTTGTAAAGTAGCAAGGAGGTTCGAAAGAAATAATGAAATCATTTATTCCCGAAAAACGCTCCGTTTTCCAAAATTTTCCTTTTATTCCTTTATTTCACTTATACTTTCTATTTTTTTATTTTTCCATACTTCACACTTGTGATGGTTTGTTGAACTTTCATTATTTTGCAAATAATTATTAGGGTCAACGAGTAGAAACACTTCTATTTAAGAAGTGACCATACGGATAAAAATCGTCATCCTTGATTTTTCACAAGTCTCCAAACTAAGCGTACAAACGAGATCACAGCTTATCTACTAGTTAGATGCTAACACTACTCATAAAAGTTACTTGTGGAAACTTCTTACTCCCATTTCCTAGGTTTTGTATCTCAATATTTTATTTTGTTGAGAAATGAATTGCTTCATATTTTCTCGTTTCCATATTTTTAGTCCGATAGAGATACCTAAGTTAAAACGATAAGTAGTTATTCATTTTCTCTTAAGAACCACTGCAATAGAAATTCGGTCCACATCAAGGAATTTTTGGTACATACAATATCAAGGATATAAGTTGCGGAGTACGATCACGTGCACCTCATGTGACTGATTACTAATCACTTATCACATGCACCTCACGCGCCAACAACTTATTTACATACATAAGCTCTTATTCGATACAACTTTCAACTTTCACTTTTTTTTTCATTTTTTTCAATTTTCTCATATTTTCTTTCTTTCTTGACTTTTTTTTTTCTTAACATCAATGGAAGCTTATCGGGTAGCTCCAAAACCACATAGATAATCAACTTTTGACTTTTTTTCACTTTTTTTTTCTTATTTTTGATGTTCCTTAAATTGTACGCAACTTCTAAAGCAAAGATTCTCTTAAGAAAACAAAGAACTAAATATTATTCGAACCGAAATACCACTAATTAACCTAGAACATCTATTATATATTTGGGTGACGTATCTGATGGGAGTAAAAAGCCACAAGTACCTCTTATGAGCTCTAAAGAGAACCACTACTCCACGTTTAGCATCTAACTTCTAAATAAACTCTATCATTTCCCGCTCTTCGCAATTTAAGATTCCAAGTAATGAAACCCGCGAATACTTAGCCGATAATCAGCCACGCATATATAAAGTCAGTTACGGAAACTTGCAAATTCTAGAAGAAGAATTCGCGTTTTCTAGCTCTTGATGTAAAAGACTGGCGAAAGCTTTTAAGCTGCGCATGTATAAAGTCAAGTACGGGAACTTGCAGATTCTTAAGAAAGAATTCGCATTTTATAGCTCCTAGTGTACAAAACTAGCACAAGCTTATGTGATTATCATTGGTTAAGGGAACAAGCTAGGGCTCAACACGCCCGGTCAAGTCAAAATATTTATTCCTACTCTCGCCAGCAAGAAAGTCAACAAGGTGTCAAAACATTTATTCAAACTTTATTATATTTTTGCACAATTTTTTCACTTTTTCTCATTTTTTTGTTTTTTTTTTGTTTTTTTTTTGTTTTTTTTTTTTTTTTTTTTTTTTTTTTTTTTTTAACATATTTGAAAACATTTTTCTATTTCATAACTAGTGAAATTTTGAATCATCAGGAAAAATATTACTTAGTAAATCATTTGCTCCATTTACTAAATTCGTTTATTCAGAAAAAGATTTTAACCAAAACTCACAATCGCGAGACAAATTTCCAGAACAAATTTCCCTACTACATCGCTTATGCATTTAGGATTTTGTGACTTGACAATAAAGAATATTTGAATATGTGATGAAGGAATTAGGAAGGACATCACAAATCAATCACGAACTTCAGTAGTGGAGACTAAATCCACTAGGCAAAGAAAGACATATGTCTTACCATCCGTTGGAACAAAACACAAGGAATCAAATTGTTACCCATATTCTATCCCTTTCAGATAATGCCAAGTTCGAAGGACCGAACGTTGTGAAATTAGTCACAAAGACTTATTGTACCCATTTCAGTTATTCCTGATAAGGAAATCGATTCACCTTGGACTTCAAGCAATCATTTCAGGATTTCCTTTAGAAACCCATTTAGATGTAAACATCACCTATCATCCTCAGACTGATGGCCAAGGCGAGAGAACAATTCAAACATAGGAAAGTATGCTCAGAACATGAGTGATTGACCCTAGAAATGGTTGGACTAATCATTTAACACAAATCAAATTCATCTACAACAATAGTTATTACACCAACAGCGAGAAACTGGCAGAAATTAGGTTGGTACATAACACACATCATTTGGATTGGGTATCCTGAACAACAAACCATCCAGATTCAAGTGGGAGAACAAACTAAGTTAAAAGCATTGCCTTGGATTGGCATGATACAAATTGGATAACAAGAGAGGTTGAACCTTTAGCATATTGGACCATCTAAGATTCATTTTAGACTCGACCAACTAGCATACAAACTTGAGTTCTGGCAGTATTCAACATTATATATTACCAGTATCACATTTAAAACATTAAGAAGCGCAGACCATCTATTGATGGGCCAAACTCGGAAAAAGCTCAACTCACTAGTCCAGTAGGCATTCATGAAATAACCAGAAATTTCCTACAAGTCAAGAATCAGTTACAAGTTCAATAAGTTGTAAACCATTAAAACTTCAAGTTGGTAGGCAGAGTTATGTTGAAAGTTCTGCCTAGGAAAGGCATGACATCATTCAGAAAACTTGGAAAGTTAAACCCGATATACACTGGACCATGTAATATTTCAGACAGAGTAGGCCTAGTGGCCGTCAAACTTGAGCCTTGTTAAAGATCAACAGGATTACACAACCATGTATTATCATCTTTTCAGATTAGTCACTCATAATCCCATTTGGAAAGGAATCCAACCCAAAGTTAAACATAAACCTTGTATGAGAACAAGTAGAAATCATGGACTGTTAGGTCGAACAGTTGAAGCAGAGTCGAATTTCTATCGTGAAAGTTCGCTGGAATTCTCGAATATCATCACCTTTTCACCAATACGTCTTCAGAGACCAACATAAACAGAACTTCGGGACGAAGTTCCTTTTAGAGGGGAAGACTGTCACAACTCACCATTTCAGGTCATTTCCCAAACTTTAGAAAAACACTATTCATCAAACACTATTCATTATTCTACTATTCATCATTTTTGGTGTCAATTCGACATTCCGAGAAACATCTGAAAATTTTACTATTCATAGAACACTATTCATTCACGGAAGAAATTTCACTATTCTTGTGCATTAATCATTTCATTGTAAATTTAGTTTACGAGTATTTAAATTCGCATAACCAGTCAGGTTTAGCTGCGAATTCATTTCATTATCAGTAAGGACATTGCATACGGACTAGAGATAGTCTGCATATCATCATAATAGCATTTTCATGTTATACCACTCTTAGGATTTTCAAATTTAGATATTTGATATATTTAACGTTTACGTATAATTATTTATAAATAAACGTTAACACACGGTTAATAAACATGACGAATATATCTAAATATTCCCACAATGGTCCCGACATATTTTTATATCCATTATATCATCATAAAAGTTATAATATTCATTTACCCAGTATTTTGGAAATTTATTTTTATTTATAACGTAAGTTTATAAATATTACGACGGTTTTCGTGAAAACTAAACAATAATCACCCGAACACTCAATACTTGTACCCAACATATTTTTAACATTTTTTACAACTTTATTTTATCCCGAATAACTTCGTTAACATTTATTTCTAGCAAACCCGGTACCCGATTATAACTAATACTTACACTAAACTTACAACACCTTTTGGGGACCTCATATTGTAAACTCTGGATTATTTCAATGATCAAACGAAGTATTTTCCAAACGACACTTTAGGTCGTTCAATGTAACTGTAACTGTGATGCTATGACAGACACCCCCAGGCATTCCATTCCGCTGCAAGTCAGGTAAATTGGGGGTGTGACATATAACTAGTAGGTTCATTAAGATCCCCTAGTATAGTTTCCTCACATTCTATGTTAAGACATAGACGTTTAGGTGCTATCACAATTCTTGAAGATCTGCGAATAGGTACCACTTCCACTTCAGGTGGAGGACCTAAACTTTCAGGTTCCACAGGAAGTGAGCTAGTATTTTTAGAAGGTGATGTATCTTCATCCCCTAGATCGTAAACTCTCCCACTGAATTCTTGAGATATGATATTCTTTTCAAAGAAATCTCCATACCTAGCCACAATGACTTTATTCTATGGTGGAAAGTAAAAGTAGTAACCCATCGTTTCCTTTGGGTATCCTACGAAGATACACTTAACAGATCTTTGTTGGAGTTTATCTGGTGAATCACGTTTAACAAACGCGCCACAACCCCAGACCTTTAAGTAAGAAAAGTTGTGAGCTTTTCCTGTCCATAATTCATATGGAGTCTTATCAACCTTCTTTGTTGGAACCATATTCAATACGCGAATAGCAGTTTCAAGGGCATAATCCCAAAAGGATAAGGGTAGAGATGTAAGATTAAACATTGATTGTACCATGTCTAGCAAAGTACGATTTCTCCTTTCAGATACACCATTTTGCTGTGGAGTATAAGGAGCCGTGAGATGCTGGACTATGCCACACTCAGCTAGATAATTGTAGCAACCGGCATTTTAGGGCAATACTTTTATGACCAACGATAATTTTTGAACTTGTTTTAATAATAAATTTCATTCATTATTATTACCTATTACATATTTTTGAGTTTTTTTGGACGTCATTTGAACTGAAAACGAGAAATATCTCACACACAACACAACACGCGTATCGACACAAACCTAGTAATGGCGTAAATTTTATAATTAATTTTCGGGAGTCAATAATTTTGTTTTTACGCTTTTCCATGAAAACGTCTCCGGAAATATATTTTTCTCACTTATTGAACCGAGGTATCGCGTTTACAAGTAAGATTAACGGGACACGAAATACACACCATGATAATAAAAACAAAAAAAAACCACCTCTTTCTTATAACACCTCCCCACCTTTGTCCCATCCTCAGGTTTACTGTTTTTGATAAATCACTTTCTCTGCTTTTCTTTATCATCCTTCCAAAGTCAATGGCTACTACTTTTACTTCTCCCAAGATCAATGTCACGAGGGGACTTTGAAGTTGAGGATGGAGAGTGACCTTAGCTCTAATCGCATACTCATCAACTTCCAAGCCCAAAAGTATGTCGAAAGTTTTCCTCTTTATTCCTTTTTATTGCCACTCGAATACCAGGAGATCCACACAAGTCTCATCTCAATCTCACCACAAAGAATAGTATTCTTAAGGGTTATTGTGAAGCCTTGCTTGGATTCGATTGGAGTATAGATTGTGTTGGGCTTTCCAGTGGTCTTCATCTTCATCGACATCAACCACTTCTCTGGCAAAGGTCTTATTAATTTCCTCTCATTCAGTAATTTACTGATTTTAATCTGTTATAAAGATTATTATGTTGATTTGATCTTATGAGACTAAAATCTTGAATTGTGTATAACCATATATCGATCTTTTTTTTATGTCATGGGAATGAAATTTTTGTTGTTGTTATTCATCTTGTGTGGCTTATAATAATTAAACTAAAACAAGGTATTGGCTCCATTATGTGAAAGTGCTCGTTTCTACTTTACTTAAGATAGTTGATGAGGCGAAAAATGATCCGTTTTTAGGGGGTCATTTAAGCCCGGAATTGAATTTATTTGATCAATATTGCCCTAAATCGTTCCTTTTGTGATTTTAGGTACTTTTGGAGTGAATTCCGGAAAAGGAAGCATTTTGGATGTTTTTGGAGCATAAAAGTGAAGAAAACGGCAATGTCTTAATTTTCCTAGCTGGGAACAGTACCTGACGGCGTCACAAGCTTCTTAATGATGGCGTCAAGAGGAAAAACAAGAGGAGAAGAGGATAGAGTCCATGACGGTCCGGAATGTTTTTGCACTAGGGCATGACGGCGTCACCATAGGCCGTCATGGTCCCTTTATACGTAAGGGATGGCAAAAAAACCCGAACCCGATGGGGAAACCCGAAACCCGACATAATTGGGGCGGGGCAGGGAATGATAATTGGGTTACGGGGCGGGTTTGGGGATTAAACGGGGATTTTAAGCGGGTTTGGGGCGGGGAGCAGGGAATCCTTGCCCCGCCCCGCCCCTCCCGATTAATATATACATATGTATACAAATATATCTATATATAGTATTTTGTTAGTATTTATGTAATAAAAAAATATTACTCTAATATTGTTAGTTTTTTTTTGGTTTTATAAGAATGCGTAATTGTGATTATAGAAACTCGTTTAGTGTCATATTTTAAGTTTTAATTTTTTTTGGTATAATTTTTCATTATTTACTTATAATATTATCATTGAAAATTGAATAAGGCTTGTTTTTAATTGATTATTAATAGGTTTGTTATTGCTAATGGTATAAAAATAGTAATAAATTTGAAATGGTGCGGCTTTTGTCGAGAATTACACCCAAAGTTGACACCCCGATAAGTTCCCCGATTAATACGGGGCGGGTTTGGGGGACCATCACGCCCCAACGGGGCGCCCCAATTAGATCCCCGATGGGGATCGGGGCGGGTTTGGGGAGAACTTTGGTAATCGGGTTTGGGGATGGGGATGGCCGCCCCGCCCCAAATCCGCCCCGTTGCCATCCCTATTTATACGTGATGGCCCAGAGAAAAATCACTATTGACGGCGTCAGATCTGGATCTAGGCAATCCGATTTTTTTATGGGCGGCGGTTGACGGCGTCAAAATTTTCTTCTTGACGCCGTCACCTTGGAAAATCTATATATAGTTTTGTAATTTTCATTCATAAAGAGAGGATAATTTTAGGGACGACTTGGAGAAACCCTAAAACGATTTTATCAGTATTTTCAAGGGTTTTCACCCCTTGAAACCTTTCATGTTCAATTAAGATAAGAATCCTTTCAATTCATTCAATATGTCTATGTGTTGTTTGAATATATCTTACGCTTGTCTTGATTTTAACATGCTAGGCTAGATCTCTTGTGTGTTTGCTTAGATGTAGTGAAACCTAGATGTTGATTATGGGTTGATTGCTTGTTTATAGTTGTTATGGATGAATGATTTCGATGTTAGGCTTAAGAAAACTGGCAGACTTTCATAGTGTAACTTGCTTGAACGTCTTAAGAAACATGAACCAATGCGTACTAGGTTTTTATGGTTGTATTTAATGCATGAGCGAATTCTATTGATCCCATGTTAGGAGCTTCTTGCAGGCTCGAAATAGGAGTGAAGTAGAAGCTTATAGAGTTGGGGAAGTACGTACGCCACCCCACGATTGGTATTAAGGAATATAACCCATCATCCACGAAACTGTAACAAACTATCAACCTGTAAAAGATATCTAGGGAGTAATGAAATCTAAGTAAACACAATCTTCCCATTTATTGTTCACACCACTAGTTTAATTAGCTTTATTTTCATTTTTGTTATTTTATTTTGATTGCATCTTAGTTATTGGGTTAGTTGATTAGCAACTAATTCCGCCCACTCCTCTAAAACCCGAGATTTTTACTTGCTTTTATAAAAATATAAAAATACAAAAAGAATCATCCCTCACCTTTAGACCTAGTTTTTAGGCTTTCTAATCCTAGCGACACTATTCCTGAGTTGAACGATCAATCCCCCGGTACTTGTCACTATACTATACTACAACGATTAGGTACACTGCCTGGTGGGGGTTGTAAGCTTCTCGAGATCCCTAGAGAGGTAGAGCCTGGTGCAATTCCCACGCATCAAGTTTTTGGCGCCGCAGCCCGGGGAATAGTTATTGTCTAGGTTAGAATTTCTTTTTATTAGGTCTACTTGCTAGATTCTTTTCTAGTAAGATTTTATTTTTATTTTTAGGTTTTCTTTAGTCTATCTTATTTGTTTGTGTCTTTGTTTGTATTAGGTTGGTCTTTATGGACTTAGAGAATCGCTGTTTAGAAGTCAGCAAGAGGCTTATAGCGCATAAAAGAAGAAAAAGAGAAGTTAACACATTTAAGAAATTTATTAAGCCCCTCCAAATGAAAATTGAGTTTACAAACTTCGCTCCAACCCCTGATGAATTGAGTTACCATAGATTTCTTTTACAACACCCCTGCCCCTCAAAATATAGAAAGATACCATGGATTAGGAGGCATAAGTTTAGGAACATAAAAATTCCTTGCATGATTGGGTACATGTCTAGAGAGCATACATACATTGACTTAAAAGCACCCATGAATATTATGTCTAGGCTCTACTACAACTGGATAATGAGTGAAAGCTTAAGCCCTAGAAAAGACCCCTACAACTCTAATAGACTATGTAACTTCGTCAGGAGAGTTAAAGGGGTACACATCTTTGTAGGGAATTTTACTTATCAATGCGACTTTGTAATCCTAGAAGATGTTAGAGGCATTATAGATCCACACCTAGGAGAAATGGTTCTAGGACAACCTTTTGTTGAGAAGACTAAGATATATTGTGATCATGGGAAGGGAATAGTTCAGTTTACTGATGGGATAGAAAAGATTACTTTTATGATGCCTCACATGAAAGAAGAATTAAAGGGCATCAAGAATTTATAAATTGATGAGATTCGACCTTATGAGGTTAAGGAAGATGGAATTGATGATGTTGCTTATTATGAGAGGAAGCAAACATACTATTAAGGTTGCATGAATCTAGGCCCTGAGTACAAGCATGATGAGAATTGGGTTAGATGTTTTGAGTCAGCACAAAAGTGGGAAAGGAAAACGTAGCCCATGACTTTGAGTCTAGCTACAAGACTCGTAAATAAAGAAAAGCGCTTCTTGGGAGGCAACCCATGCTTTGTGTGATTTTTATTTGTTTGATTGTTATTTGTTTCCGTATGCATGCATTATTTTTATTGTTGGTAGATCATGTTTCAAAACAAAATGGTGAAAATATTTTATTTTGTCATTTGGCTTAGTCTTAACTTCATCCAAAGGTATTTCGCAAAAAGCTAAGTGTAAGGGGAAACCCCAAATATGTTTTTAAGAAACAAAATTGATCATGATTCTCCACAATATTAAATGGACATGTATATTCGTATTTGTTAGAGTCAAATGCTTGTATCGAGTCATAATGATGTTTTGCAGGATCTTCCAGGAAGTAGGACATAAGTTTTCCAGAAATTTTCTGGAAACTTAACGTAAAGATTTCTGCAGATCACTTCTGACGGCGTCAGGAATTAATTCCTGATGGCGTCATGTGTAAAATTCTGGAAATTATAATAGTTTAGTTTTTCTAACGGAGTCTTAAAGTTTTTGTTAATTCTTTAGTTTTATAAACTCCAAGAAATCTGAAAACATTCATTCCACAAGCATTATATCTTACTTTGTTTTCTAGAATTTATTAGTATATATAGATTGCTGCCGATTTTACGTGTTGCCTTGTTTGTTTTCTCAGGTTTAACAGGTTACATATGACAAGAAGATGATTTATATTCTGGAAGGGAAGCTTTGATTGTTCATTTTCTTGGAGGAAGATCTAACCTTGTTACCGCACTATCCACACCGAACGAATCAGGGGAGTACTTGATTTCATTCTTTTACCTATTTCACTTTTACATTCTTTAATTGAACATTGGGGACAATGTTCATCCTAAGTGTAAGGGGAGGGTAAATGATGATACCTTATAGGATACACTTTCACTTGAGTTTGTTTGTTTGATGGTAGGTGTGTAATAAAACTATGAGAAATACTTGTTAGTGTAATTTTAGCGCCAAATTTAAAAATTTTTACAACATTTAGGAGTGAAACTTTAACCATAGCAAGCGTCTCATGGATATGAGTCGTATGACTAGCACAAAACCGTATTATTCAGAAAAATTTCCACCCAAATATGTGAGGTTCGCCTATAGATTTGATAGGAAAAGCATTTACTATTAGTGCTTATGAGTGTACCGGTAGCATTTAGATTCTAGAACTTGCGTTAGTGATGCATCCCGAGACCGCTAGTGAGACTACATTCGTGTAGTAGGATTTACTACATGATAAGAGGCATTAGGATCACCCTTGTGTTAAACCCGTATCATAATTACTTGACCATTTAAGTCATATTACTTGGCTAGTAAAGTCAACTAATTTTTCCCACACCCTTAGCATTGTACTCATTTTTAGTACACGAAACCCCTAGTACACCCCTCCGAGCCTATCTTTTCATTTCTACCTTTAAGCATCTTACTTAAAGGAAGAATTTGTTACACCCCACTTAAATGTACACCCAAATCGCCTTAGCTTTCCGTGTATGCACTCATCTTTAGTGCATTATTGTTTCATGTTAAACCCTTAGTTAATTATCTAATTGATTACATGGTTGCTAAGTCGAGTCATATCTTGTACATATTGTTTCGGGACGATTGGGACTCATGGGTAAAGTACTAATGTTATAGAGTAATGGGGAAGAACATCAATTTATTACCCCCATATGTGCGTTAATCTTAAAAGTACTCCAAGTGTTCTGATTATCTTAATTCGAGTCGTTAGATTAGTTTATTGTAAAGTATGTAAAAATTCAAGTGTAAGGGGAATGTACATTCCCTATGATGTATTATTTTGGATGGTAGGGTAAGAGTGTATGCAAAAAAAAAAAAATAAAAAAATAAAAAATAAAATAAAATAAAAACATACGGACTACCATCCCGTTTCATTCTGTGTTTATTTTATGTTTTTGTTATTTTTGATTTATTAGCTTAAGTCAAGTCTAGTCTTGGCTTAGCAACGCCATATTGTACATGTAATTAACCAAGATGATTAACTCGCCATCAGTAAAGATTGCCTATATCCAACAAAACCATGTATTCCATATCCCCACACCTAACGTTATAACCCTTTAAAATACCTCTTTGATAGTTTATCCTAGGTGCTTACGCCATGTGGTGGAGGTTTAAGCCTGGAATTGAATTTATTTGATCAAATATTGCCCTAAATCGTTCCTTTTTTGATTTTAGGTACTTTTGCAGTGAATTCTGGAAAAGGAAGTGTTTTGGACATTTTTGGAGCATAAAAGTGAAGAAAACGGCAAATTCTTAATTTTCCTAGCTGGGAACAGTACCTGACGGCGTCACAAGCTTCTTAATGACGGCGTCAAGAGGAAAAACATGAGGAGAAGAGGATAGAGTCCATGATGGTCCAGAATGTTTTTGCACTAGGGCATGACGGCGTCACCATAGGCCGTCATGGTCCCTTTATACGTGACGGCCCAGAGAAAAATCACTATTGACGGCGTCAGATCTGGATCTAGGCAATCTGATTTTATTATGGGCGGCGGGTTGACGGCGTCAAAATTTTCTTCTTGACGCCGTCACCTTGGAAAATCTATATGTAGTTTTGTAATTTTCATTCATAAAGAGAGGCCAATTTTAGGGACGACTTGGAGAAACCCTAGGATGATTTTATCAGAATTTTCAAGGGTTTTCACCCCTTGAAACCTTTCATGTTCAATTAAGATAAGTATCCTTTCAATTCATTCAATATGCCTATGTGTTGTTTGAATATATCTTACGCTTGTCTTGATTTTAACATGCTAGGCTAGATCTCTTGTGTGTTTGCTTAGATGTAGTGAAACCTAGATGTTGATTATTGGTTGACTGCTTGTTTATAGTTGTTATGGATGAATGATTTCGATGTTAGGCTTAAGAAAACTGGTAGACTTCCATAGTGTAACTTGCTTGAACGTCTTAAGAAACATGAACCAATGCGTACTAGGTTTTTATGGTTGTATTTAATGCATGAGCGAATTCTAGTGATCCCATGTTAGGAGCTTCTTGCAGGCTCGACATAGGAGTGAAGTAGGAGCTTATAGAGTTAGGGAAGTACGTACGCCACCCCACGATTGGTATTAAGGAATATAACCCGTCATCCACGAAACTGTAAAAACTATCAACCTGTAAAAGATATCTAGGGAGTAATGAAATCTAAGTAAACAAAATCTTCTCATTTATTGTTCACACAACTAGTTTAATTAGCTTTATTTTCATTTTTGTTATTTTATTTTGATTGCATCTTAGTTGTTGGGTTAGTTGATTAGCAACTAATTCCGCCCACTCCTCTAAAACCCGAGATTTTTACTTGCTTTTATAAAAATATAAAAATACAAAAAGAATCATCCCTCACCTCTAGACCTACTTTTTAGGCTTTCTAATCCTAGCGACACTATTCCTGAGATGAACGATCAATCCCCCGGTACTTGTCACACTACAACGATCAGGTACACTACCTGGTGAGGGTTGTAAGCTTTTTGAGATCCCTCGAGAGGTAAAGCCTGGTACAATTCCCATGCATCAATAGTGCTTATTGAAGTGTTTTGGAATTGGTGTTTGGTTTTCTTGTTGGTCGAATCCACTGTTTGGGTCGAACCCAACAGTGAGAACCTGGTCTTGTTCATTTTGTCCTCAAACTGCAACTTCACAAATTATTAGATGACATGGCTTAATATAAAGGTCGGTTTGTGTTCATTTTTTCTTACGTGTGACCGAGACCCCCAGTAAAACATTTAAGGGTTGCCTTGAAACTTGAATTGGGTTTAAGTTGGGTTGGTTTATTTTGATTTAAGTGGTGTGTTGTATCACAACTCGTAAATTCTGGTCTTTTCCCGAACTTTCAACATTTACTATTCATCGGTTACTATTCATCGATAACTATTCATCAGTTTACTATTCATCTTTTTCGGAGTCAGTTTGATATTCTGAGAAGCGTTTTAAAATTTTACTATTCATAAAACACTATTCACCTCCGGAGAAAATTTGTCGTTTATGCGTGAGTTGCGTCATTTCTGTATACGCACGGTTATTTACCTAATAAACGTTATCCTATAAACTATTACTATGAATAATTGATCCGACAATCCCAACTATGGTCCTAACACATTTTTATACTCATTATAATGATACAAAAATTATAAAATTCATTTACCCGTTATTTTGGGAATTTATTTAATTCGTATCGTACGTCTAATATAATTACGACGGTTTTCTTAAAAACTAAACGATAATCATCCAAACACCCAATACTTGTACCCAACATATTTTTACAAATTTTATGACTTTATTATGTCCCGGTTAACTCCGATAAAATTTATTTCTAGCAAACCCGGTACCCGATTACACCTAAAACTAACCAAATACTACACAATCTTACCACTAACTCCCTAAATAATTACCCAACATAACCCCCCTTTTTCCTCCTTTCATGACCGGCCCCCCCCCCCTAGTCTTCACATGCTTAATCTCACCAACCAAATTAAATGCTAACCTAACTATTGTCTCTAACTATATAATAAACCATTTCATCCCATTTTTCACAAATAATCATTCAAAGTGCAAGTAAACTTTCTCTCCTTTCTTTCCTTTGGTGTGGTGATCGGCCAAGAAGAGAAGAACAAGAAGAATCCATGGGTTTTCCAAGATCAAGTCATTTTATAGTTCCTTTAGTTGTCCTTGTTTGGGTTTTGTGATAAAAACTCAAGGTTTCTTTGGTTTTACTCATCCAAGCTCTATAATCTTTCTATGTAAGTTGTCAAACTCTTTTCCATAATTTCTTCATGTTATCTTTGTGATCCTATGATTTCCATTCAAGATCTACATGCATATGTTAGTTATACCACTCATTTATATGTATATATATATATATAACTTTGAACACTAGAAATGGATTATAGTTAGATCCTTGTTAGATCCACTTGATTGATGATGTTTAGGAACCCATGACACCCTAAGAAGGTGTATGGTAAGATTAGACTAGATTTGTGGTGATTGAAAGTGGTTTTGTTGGTTTTTGAACAAGTTAGTAACTAGGAAAACCAAGTTTTGACACTTATAGAAAGTTGCTGTCCATTTTTGCAAAACGTGGAAAGATCAGGGAATTCTGGGTAATTTTGGACCTAAGATTCAGAAAATACTTTCCGATACGGAACTATGGCCGAAAACGGGGATAAAAACGAGTTAATAACGAAGGAGATACGCTAAAAACGAGTTTAACGACGAAAACTATATTTTCCGGAAATGCTTGCTGATGAACAGTACTCACGGGCAAATTTGAGCATAAAACTTGATCTAGCCATCATAAATCGTCAAAAACATGTTAGTATGTTGTCCCACGATTCCGTGGATATAAAGAACGAGTAAAATGAGCTTAAAACGACCAAGTTATACACGTTTTAATATCGTCAAAACTATATATATATATATTTGGTCACAAATAAAAATAATAACTTACGCACTAAATGGTATATTTTCTAGAAACGTTACTAAGGACTATATTCTTAACAAATGAATACGTATGACCCAAGAGAATATTTATACGACTTAACGACGTTATTTTAAGGTTTTCGAAACGAAGAATATAACACTAACGTTTTTATATACGATATATTACGACAAGTTTTTATTATTCTAGTTGGACTTATTTTTCTTAACTATGGAAAATACTTTACTTTGACAATGACAATTATTTCCAAGTTACGAGTGGTATAGGTATCATGTGCATGTGCATTCATTACATCCTTTCATGATCTAAGTAGATCACTATCATTCATTAGGTTGCGGTTAGAGATCGAACCTCTTTTCTGTGTATCCATTTTTGTCATCGTAGCTATCGCACCAGGTGAGTCATAGCCCCACTTTTACTCTTTATACTTGTTTTAACTCTTTGGGGGAGATACATGCTCAACTACTTGCTTACTAGTATAAATACTCAAAACATACTTTCTTGATACTCAAAACATTTATACTTGATTGTTTTATACTTGATTTCATACATACATGATTGTGCTATACTAAACTGTGTTATACTAAACTGTGATTGTGTATTCTTGAGCAACTGAGACTTCCAATGGCCCCAGATTAAGTTGCTGGGCACAACCATGGAAACATACATACTTCCAATGGCCCCAGATTAAGTTGCTGGGCACAACCATGGAGACATACATACAAACGTGAGGTCTTCGGAGATGAAGTGTAGACTCACGACTAATTGCTTAACTGTTGTGATGAACTTATACATGTTTTACTCATACTATATATGTTAGCAGTGGGTTGTGAACACACAGGTTACAAGGCTCTTATGGCGGGACTTGTAACTGAGTGGATTTACGATGCCTTTGCTGGGAAACCTTCATACATATGCATTACTTTATTTGTTAAACAAACTCTATGAACTCACCAACCTCGTGTTGACACTTTAGCATGTATTTTCAGGTTTTAACCAATGGCACGCTACTGGAGGTTTTGGCAGGGCATGGCATGGTCATAGAAGACTCTGATTATTTATAAGGGGACCGTTTTAAACTATTTTAAGGGCCTACTTCCGCACTACTTTTAACGATGTAAATTTAACATTTTTGACTTAACTATTTTATTCTAAATGATTGAAGTGAAAACCATTTTTGAACTTGTGCTGAAATACCAATTGAGTTACACCCCAGCTACACGTATGCTTCCGCTGGACCCGATTTTGGGGGTGTGACAGATTGGTATCAGAGCTTTGGCTATAGCGAACTAAGTGTTTTTAAAACCTAGACTATAGCTACTTTTACAAAAAACTTAACCCTATGACCGTCACGTGCCTGCCTGTCAAGCTGATGCCTCACTTGTGGTTTGTTGCTGACTTAGGTGATGAGATTTGCGTCTCATTATCTGATATATTATATTCACTTATTCTAGTTGATTACTATAATTATCTTTCATATAAGCATGTCCACGTATCATATATGTCACCCTGGTATGTATCTCCTTGCATAGTTTCATCCTTTGACCTCGAGTTTGGTCACCTGCCTTAGTCTTTCTGAACGTCTTGGTATTTGTGAAGGACATAGTATTAGTATAACTGAGCTGAGTATTTCAAAATTCATGGAACCTCGGTGGAATATAGACTAGTCACCTATATTCAACCCGGGATAGTGGGACATAGGCTGACTACCTATATCCGACTCAGAAATGAATTTTGTAACACTGAGAATAGTTATAATAAAATTCTATCTGGATTGAATCCTCTACTAAATTTCCAAATGCTTCATTTATGTGTGTGTATACCCTCGTTGTCAGAACGCTTATACTTTCCTCACCTCGTAAACCACCGCCTAGAAGCACGTCAACTGGTCATTTCGTCTCATGAATCTTCACCTTTATAACACTTCGGAGACCAACGTTAACTGAACTTCGGGACGAAGTTCCCTTAAGGGGTAGAGACTGTCACAACTCGTAAATTCTGGTCTTTTCCTGAACTTTCAACATTTACTATTCATCGGTTACTATTCATCGATCACTATTCATTAGTTTACTATTCATCTTTTTCGGAGTCAGTTTGATATTCTGAGAAGCGTTTTAAAATTTTACTATTCATAAAACACTATTTACCTCCGGAGAAAATTTGTCGTTTATGCGTGAGTTGCGTCTTTCTGTATACGCACGGTTATTTACCTAATAAACGTTATCCTATAAACTATTACTATGAATAATTGATCCGACAATCCCAACTATGGTCCTAACACATTTTTATACTCATTATAATGATACAAAAATTATAAAATTCATTTACCCGTTATTTTGGGAATTTATTTAATTCGTATCGTACGTCTAATATAATTACGACGGTTTTCTTAAAAACTAAACGATAATCATCCAAACACCCAATACTTGTACCCAACATATTTTTACAAATTTTATGACTTTATTATGTCCCGGTTAACTCCGATAAAATTTATTTCTAGCAAACCCGGTACCCGATTACACCTAAAACTAACCAAATACTACACAATCTTACCACTAACTCCCTAAATAATTACCCAACATAACCCCCCTTTTTCCTCCTTTCATGACCGCCCCCCCCCCCCTAGTCTTCACATGCTTAATCTCACCAACCAAATTAAATGCTAACCTAACTATTGTCTCTAACTATATAATAAACCATTTCATCCCATTTTTCACAAATAATCATTCAAAGTGCAAGTAAACTTTCTCTCCTTTCTTTCCTTTGGTGTGGTGATCGGCCAAGAAGAGAAGAACAAGAAGAATCCATGGGTTTTCCAAGATCAAGTCATTTTATAGTTCCTTTAGTTGTCCTTGTTTGGGTTTTGTGATAAAAACTCAAGGTTTCTTTGGTTTTACTCATCCAAGCTCTATAATCTTTCTATGTAAGTTGTCAAACTCTTTTCCATAATTTCTTCATGTTATCTTTGTGATCCTATGATTTCCATTCAAGATCTGCATGCATATGTTAGTTATACCACTCATTTATATATATATATATATATATATATATATATATATATATATATATATATATATATATATATATATATATATATATATATAACTTTGAACACTAGAAATGGATTATAGTTAGATCCTTGTTAGATCCACTTGATTGATGATGTTTAGGAACCCATGACACCCTAAGAAGGTGTATGGTAAGATTAGACTAGATTTGTGGTGATTGAAAGTGGTTTGGTTGGTTTTTGAACAAGTTAGTAACTAGGAAAACCAAGTTTTGACACTTATAGAAAGTTGCTGTCCATTTTTGCAAAACGTGGAAAGATCAGGGAATTCTGGGTAATTTTGGACCTAAGATTCAGAAAATACTTTCCGATACGGAACTATGGCCGAAAACGGGGATAAAAACGAGTTAATAACGAAGGAGATACGCTAAAAACGAGTTTAACGACGAAAACTATATTTTCCGGAAATGCTTGCTGATGAACAGTACTCACGGGCAAATTTGAGCATAAAACTTGATCTAGCCATCATAAATCGTCAAAAACATGTTAGTATGTTGTCCCACGATTCCGTGGATATAAAGAACGAGTAAAATGAGCTTAAAACGACCAAGTTATACACGTTTTAATATCGTCAAAACTATATATATATATATATATATTTGGTCACAAATAAAAATAATAACTTACGCACTAAATGGTATATTTTCTAGAAACGTTACTAAGGACTATATTCTTAACAAATGAATACGTATGACCCAAGAGAATATTTATACGACTTAACGACGTTATTTTAAGGTTTTCGAAACGAAGAATATAACACTAACGTTTTTATATACGATATATTACGACAAGTTTTTATTATTCTAGTTGGACTTATTTTTCTTAACTATGGAAAATACTTTACTTTGACAATGACAATTATTTCCAAGTTACGAGTGGTATAGGTATCATGTGCATGTGCATTCATTACATCCTTTCATGATCTAAGTAGATCACTATCATTCATTAGGTTGCGGTTAGAGATCGAACCTCTTTTCTGTGTATCCATTTTTGTCATCGTAGCTATCGCACCAGGTGAGTCATAGCCCCACTTTTACTCTTTATACTTGTTTTAACTCTTTGGGGGAGATACATGCTCAACTACTTGCTTACTAGTATAAATACTCAAAACATACTTTCTTGATACTCAAAACATTTATACTTGATTGTTTTATACTTGATTTCATACATACGTGATTGTGCTATACTAAACTGTGTTATACTAAACTGTGATTGTGTATTCTTGAGCAACTGAGACTTTCAATGGCCCCAGATTAAGTTGCTGGGCACAACCATGGAAACATACATACTTCCAATGGCCCCAGATTAAGTTGCTGGGCACAACCATGGAAACATACATACTTCCAATGGCCCCAGATTAAGTTGCTGGGCACAACCATGGAGACATACATACAAACGTGAGGTCTTCGGAGATGAAGTGTAGACTCACGACTAATTGCTTAACTGTTGTGATGAACTTATACATGTTTTACTCATACTATATATGTTAGCAGTGGGTTGTGAACACACAGGTTACAAGGCTCTTATGGCGGGACTTGTAACTGAGTGGATTTACGATGCCTTTACTGGGAAACCTTCATACATATGCATTACTTTATTTGTTAAACAAACTCTATGAACTCACCAACCTCGTGTTGACACTTTAGCATGTATTTTCAGGTTTTAACCAATGGCACGCTACTGGAGGTTTTGGCAGGGCATGGCATGGTCATAGAAGACTCTGATTATTTATAAGGGGACCGTTTTAAACTATTTTAAGGGCCTACTTCCGCACTACTTTTAACGATGTAAATTTAACATTTTTGACTTAACTATTTTATTCTAAATGATTGAAGTGAAAACCATTTTTGAACTTGTGCTGAAATACCAATTGAGTTACACCCCAGCTACACGTATGCTTCCGCTGGACCCGATTTTGGGGGTGTGACATGTTGAGACTGAATGTGAGTCAGGATCACACGTAACCCTTGATATACTTATTGAAACCCTTGGTCTAAAGCTAAAAGATGAAATGGGTTGTGTTTGTCGAAACCCATCAGTGGGAACACAATACATGTTCTTTTCACTCATTTGGACATCGAGTTTATTAGTAAACTTAGTATGTTACCGTTTGGTTTTGGTCGTGGGTTGAAACCCACTGTGGTGGAACCACAGTGGTGTAAAATTGTTGGTTGATTTTTGATAAAGTGAATAGTTCTATTTTCTTTACATGCTGTCATAAACCACAAGCCAAACAGTGGGATGGTTAGGTTAGTTTTATTTTTTTTTGGGTCAAAAGACTTCACTTGAAAATATAACCATGGATATAGTCTCAACCTTGGTCTTGTACTCTTTTATTCAATATACAACTTTCAATATATATATATATATATATATATATATATATATATATATATATATATATATATATATATTAGTAGATGGACATACGAAGGTCTAAAAGATGGATTTCAAGTTATTTGTCAACTTACATTTTGTTTTGATTAGATGACTTCTTATATTGTCTTTGTCAAAACAATTTCAACGATAGAAGTTACAATTAAAAGGGGTCAAAATGGTTTGCTCAACATTTCCAACTGAAATCAATTTCAACAATTCATGGTGTAATTCAAATTTGTTAGGACTGAGTTGTTTTATTGTTCACGGGGGTGTCTTGGGTCGAGTCCACACCGAGCCCAAATAGCGTCCGAGTCTACTTATTTTGTTCCGACCTATTCAACATATGATTTTCACGACTTGATTCCGGTTTATCCAAATTCATTCGACCACGAGCTACGCGACTTGTTTTCTAAAAATGTAGTTTACAATCAAAACTAAACATACTCAACACATAAAACTATAAATCGTCATTTAGACTTAAAACTTATAAACTAGACTAAACCAAATTCATAAGTTTTAAACTTTCTATTAAGACTATTGATTTATATTGCATGTCCAAGCTTATTTGATTTATTTCAACTTATAAAAATTTACTTGGATTTGTAAACTATATTAAACGACTTGTTATTCAGACATACACATTTTAATATTTAGTTATCACGGAAAGCTAAACATATACTCGGGTCATACCCAAATTTTCTAGAAACCCTACATTTATAATTTACACATGTATTTTTAAACTCTTTTAATAACCATTACTTAGAGTATAATTCTTACACACTTTTATCACCAACTAATATTTGATTATATATAAATATATATACTTTAAAACGACATTCTTATAATCCAAATTCGTCTATCATTTACTTATGATTACTTCCCATACATTGTCTTTTGGTTACTGACGAACCAAGGGCTTATTCGCTTGTGTTACTTTTTGTTATTTGTACATGTGTACTTAAGCACTTCCGAAAGTCAATGTTAACCAATACTTACCAAACTATTTAAACTTAGATGCTGCCACACAAGCAACAACAACACAAACATTTTTTTTAAACTTTTAAACTTATCTAGACTTCATCGAGCCTTAAACTAAAATAGTGAACTAAAGCATGCCTTACAAATCTAGGTCGTGTGTTGGTGCTGCACACATATACTATTTGACTTTACTCTATTCAGACTGCTTTACTGAGGTGAGTTCTCGTAGCCCCACTTTTCAATATGTTTTCCTTGGGGTGGAAATGGTACTCAACGTTTTTCAAATGTTTTCATGCTGTGATTACTGTTTACATGATTTTGGACAATATGTGCGTTTTGATTTGCAATATGTGCCTTATTGTGTGTGACATTTGTACGCAACTGTTTAACTCCGTTTGGAGCCGAAACAATTGATAGTACTATCTAGGGTAGCTCCCCACTATGGGTAACATGTGTGTAACAATTTGGTAGGTTCAGTTGCCGCACACATCGTGGTTTCATTGGTGTTTACATTTGTGTATCTTGCTCACTATTGTCCTACGTTATATGATTCACAGCTTTATGGTTTAACCTTCAAACCTACAAGCTCACCAACATTATTTTGACGTTTTCTAGTACCATTTTCAGGTGGATCATTATTAAGGTATTTTAAGGCACGTTTATTGGAGTCAGACTATTTGTCTTTTTGCTACTATGTTTTCAAGACAACAAGGTCTCAAAAGAGACATGTTTTTCTATCATATATGAGACAAGAATCGTTTTTTACAAGTTGTAAACTATCATTGTAATAATTATAAGGTATGAATCTATGATGTTACGCAATGTGCCTTTCTCGGTTACATCTCGTGTTTCCGCCTTAGACGGTGTGTGACAGAATGATATCAGAGCCTAAGGTTATAGAGAATACCGGTTTTTCTAAAATAAAAACCTAAACAATAACCAAACTAAAGTTTTTATAAAACCCCAAACATGGTACGAGTCGATTAGCCCGATTATTCCATCGTTTTTCCTAAATTACACATAGCCTGATGAACTATGCTTAATTCAGGAGCGATCATGGTATAATGGGGGTAATTACCTTAGATCGTGTTTGGTTGGAGTTAGAGTCTAGATCACCTGAAAATGCATTGGCCTATTTATGTGCATCTGTCTTATGTGTAATGTGTATCTGTGGTTATGTTGCCTTGCCTTATGTTTGCTGAAGCTTTTAGCTTCTTGGAAAATATGTGAGCTTGCAATTGCGTATTTAAGTGCTTTGAGTTGGTATGATATGGTTTGGCTTAGTTTGAACTAGAGCATTCTCTGTACCTTTCCTCATACTCGTGCGTTGATATTAGTTATCATTATACGCTAGCAAAACTCATACTATATATATTTTGCTAAATATATATAACGATACGTTATTTTGGGTAAACTATTTTGGATACGTTGTTTTAGATATGCTATACAATTTTGAATACTATTTTGGACGTTCAACACTGGTTTCGCTAATTTGGAAATGTATTATATCGATATGCTATTTTGGGAACTATTTTTGTGGAAAACTAGAAGGGGGGTTGAATAGTTTTGCGTCTATTTCGTTTGATAAAAATTTACTTTCAAAGAATTGATGGTAATTTGTAAAAACCTTTGAAGCTAAAGTATAGATACAAATTAATTCGCATATATCACATAGATACTACTTATTTAAAGTGTTGAATAGAAATTAAAATTTCATATATCTCACTTAAATACAAGTTTGTATTTATATATATATATATATATATATATATATATATATATATATATATATATATATATATATATATATATATATATGTGTGTGTTTTAATGATTGTATATACTTTTAATTTACTAATGTATAATTAATGTTTTGAATGGAACCTAGTTTGATCTTTATGTGAAACCAATATATGCACAACACACAATAATAATAATGTAAGAGAAAGCAAGTAAGTAAACAAGTAAAGAATGAGGGATGGAAAGATCAAACCGAGAGACAAAGGATTTATAGTGGTTCGGCTACAAGGACACCTTCCTTGCCCTACTCCACTCCCCGAGCACCGAACTCGAGAGTTTTCTTCACTAAGTCAATAACCTCCCTTATGGCGGAGAAAACCGTACACACCAAATGCTTACACCAATTAACGACACAAAGCAAGGTGTCGAGTTCTAATCGTAGCTAGAACCAATCTCGCACCAAATAACACACCACAATTTCTTCACACCTTTGACTTCTTCAATAAGTCTTCACACCACTAGTATCTTCACGCCTTCACAAAATTCTTCACGACTTCAATGTCTTGCTACTTCACGACTTCAAAGCACCAATGTCTTCACAACTTCAAGCCAATAATATCTTTGCACCTTTAAGCCACTTGAGTCTTCCCAACTTCAATCTACTAATGTCTTCAAGTCTTCTCCACTTGAAAGCTTCACTTTCTTCACTACTAGTCACTCCTTTCTCCTATCTTCACTATTATCCAACACTACTTCTTGACTTCAACTTCCACTACACACTTACAACAATTCTAGATTCTACAACTAAATCTAGCAATCTAATACATACACCTTATTCACCAAAATATAAAAGATTAACAAGATGAAACAAACAAACAACTTAGATAGCAAGATGATACTAAGTTGTAATACTTCTAATGAAAGTATTCTTCTCTTTGCACTTGAGTGTTGAGGCTTGAATCACTTTAAAACAAAGATCAAAGTATATAAGATCAAAGGATTTTTAGAGGATGGAGAGGGATGTTTAGATCAGAAAGTTTCTAGTGCAAAAAGGTGAGGAAAATGTGTAAAATGATCCAATATTTATAGGGCCAGATTTTACTGTTCGGGAGCGTGCCGGTCCCCTTAATTATAGGCCGGTCCCCTTAATCATTAAGGGGGCCGCCTAGTAAAATTAAGGGGGCCGCCCTCCTGAACGTTGGAAAAGTTTTTCTGGATAAAATTTGCCCTTTTTGGTTGGAAATTTGAAATCATATCTTTGTGGTTTAATATAGCATTACCAAAAATGATTTACAAATATATATGAAATGTTTATATCATTTTATAAGATGTTATGTCTTAAGACAAAATTTCCTTTGATCTTGTAATACATTAGACACTTTGTTTATCCATACCTTAAGTGATTTAATGGTAAAGATGAGTATTTACTACTAAATACTTGTTTATGTCATAATCTTTGGTTTGATGAGTTTTCGTTTTGTGATTATCAAAACATAGAGATATCGAAAGATATGAATAACGTTTTTAGTCATTTATTTATATCAACAATCTCCCCCTTTTTGATGATTACAAAACCTAAACTCATTAAATCCAAAAATTAATTTTTAGACAAGTATTTAGTGAGTTTATATTCACTTCTCCCCCTTTTTGTAAAATCAAAAAGGTTTAAGCCAAAAGAAAGGAAGCTCCCCCTTGATGTATGCTCCCCCTCGTTTGAGGGCACCAAGGGTTCGAGAATTGGGATTCTTGCAAGAAAAATATTAGAAGCACAAACATAGCACAAGCAAACACATATATCATAATACCAACAAGTAATAAGCATGGCAAAAGATGATGAGGAACACATATTAAGTCATTCATTGATAGAAAATGATTATGTCAACCCATAATCATTGTTACAAAAGCCATAAATATAGAATACTAAGACTAAGTATAGCATCCTATTGTGCTAACAAGGAGTGTCACCAAACTTTCTTGAATCCCAAAATGGTTGACAGGTTTTATTTGAAAATGAGAAACATAAGCATATAAAATGCGTGATGGTTTAGTGGAGATAAACTTTTGGTTGCATGGATGTTGGTGAGTTTGGAGATGTGGAACTTGTAGGTGGTGGGTTAGAGATAGGGTTTGTTGATTGAGGGTTTTGATGTTGTTCAAGTGATGATGTTTGTTGAGATCTTGTAAGAAGATACTCAATCCAAGTGAAGTGCTCATTCAAGGCAATGGTTTGTTGTTGAAGGAAGATGTAACAAGGGCAATTGTTGACATGCTTCTCAACTTGGTTGATGTTGTGTGGTGATGATGGAGAGCTTGATTGGGCTGGATCCAAATTTCATTGCGCAAGATGTAATGCTAAAAGAGCACTAAGCTCATGAGCCTCTTTTAGCTCCTTAACGAACTTCAAGTGTTCGGAGGAAGGTGATGATGGTGGAACATGATGGTTGTCTTGGGTGAAGGTTTGAACATGCAACATAGGAATGGCATGTGAGGTTGTAGGATGTGGTGGTGGTACTCTTGGTGGTGGAGACATGGTTGAGCTTGGGTAGTCATGAAAACATGAAATGGGTGGAAGAGGTTATCCAAGAGTGAGTGGTGTTTTTGTTGAATGAGCAACATGTGAGGTATTGATTGAGAAATTAGGATTGTTGTTTTGGGATTGAGCATGCTCATCATAAGAAGAGGCATGAATGAGGGAATGAGTGGGTGATAGGTTGTGAGATGAGTCATTATTGTGGGTTTGAGGTTTAGTAGTTGGTTGACTTGGAACAACATCACTTGAGTTATGACAAGAATCAAGTTTTCTCCTCCAAACGGGTTTGACGGAGATCCTTGCGGTTCTTGAAATCTTAGGTTTTTGTTTGTTGGGAGATGACATGTTTGGGTGTGATGGCATTAATGATGGGAAGAGGGTATTTATAGTGTATGAGAAATGTGGTTTAGGAAGGTAAATTTTGAGGGATAGCATGGGACAAAATATGTTTGTGAATTTTGGGAAGTATAGGCTGAAATGGGTCAAAAAGTGATAAAAAAAACAGTATCCCCGACCATCAGATGGCCGGTCCCCTTAATTAAGGGCCGGTCCCCTTAATCATTAAGGGGGCCGCCTTATATAATTAAGGGGCCGCCCATCTGGTGATTCCCAGAATGCCAGAAATAGGTTTTTGGCAAAAAATTTTCAAAAAGGTTGTGTTTTTGGATTTAGATTCAAGTAAGTTCAACTCTTTGAGGCAATATAGGGCATACTATTCATGAATGTAGAGAGTGATATAGAATTAATTAAAATAGGCAATTAATTTCTAATAATCATGCTATCTATTAATTTATCAATTAAGATATGCAACAAAGGAGACAATAAGGCAAATAAGTTAAATGTGTAACTATATGAAGATGATAACATTTAGTCTAGATCAAACATATTGATGATTGTTAACAAGTAACAAATAGGTGGACATGATTATATGGACATAAAGACTTGTTACAAACAAGATCCATATGGGCAAGCCATGATTCTCATGAAATGATTTGATTAAATTGTGAATGTCATTTCCAATAGAAGTGTATGACACATGTGAGAAAGTAAAATGTGTTTTAAGCAAAACATTTTTAGTTTTATTCAACAATGTTTTGAAGTAAATTCAAGTGTGCATTACAATAACATAGATTGAATTTTGTTTCATAACGTGTAACAACAAAAAGAAAATTTCAATCTTGTTTTTGATTAAAATAATGGTTATGAAAGAAATTTTAGTCAAGTAAATTGTTAAAGAAAATATTTCATTCAAAAAGAGAGAAGTTTTGAACATAATGTTTTGATCATGATAATCAAGAAGTTTTAAGTGAAGGATTTGAAATGGAAGCTTATCATGCTCAAGAGAATCAATTAAGCCCATTGTCACACATAATCATCTTTAATGACACCTAAAGATATTAAAGTGAAATGATAGATATTTATGATCTAAATGCAATGGGACAGGAAGGGGCAAGGTAAATAGTTCATGGATACAAGATAGACATGTGTATATATGTATATATGTATACAAAGAACATCATAATATCATGTTGCAAACCAATCTCAATTATAATACATCAATTAATGCAACTAGTAAGATCATATAGCTTAAGTAGAAGGGTTCTACTATAGATCATAGAATATAAGGAAAAATGATAATAGACTACACAATAAGAAGGTTAATAATGCTAATCTCATATATGCATATATTAGTGTTAATAATCTAAAAGCATGGCAATTTATCAGTTAAATCATATTCACATACTAATTAAAACATTCTAAAATATAATGTAACATTGACAAGTTTTTGAAAAGAAAACTTATCTCAGGTCCAGCTTTTCAAAAAGAGTGGGCATGACGGTGATAGAAGAAATCTAAAGAGTTAGTCCAAAACATGTCGAAGTAGCCAAGTAATATTCCCATGAATAGAAATCAAGGGAACTAGATCCGAGATGCTCAATCGATCACACCAATCATCACAAGTCGTGAAGGTTAATAGAAGTAGTACTTAGGAGGCTTCATCTTGAAATAGTAACGGACACACCATGATACCGATACTCCAAGAGTGAAGAGCAAAATGCCGAGACAAGAATATTCCCGCAACAACGTCATAGGCGAAACATTTGCAGAATGTGAAACAACGTGATAGAGACCAATATCCGTCAAAGGTAATAGAGCGAGATGAGTAAATCAACACGTAATAGACTCTTCATTCGTTAATTACCTAAACATGATAAACAGCTTGGTACCCAGATTCTCATGGGTCCTAGTTGGTTAGATGAGAACATCCATTGCATTTGAATGCACATGATGGGGATGTCGTCGATAAGTACAAGAATTCATCAATAGTTTGTTTTTATTAACAAACAATGACTTTCTTGACTAGAATAATAAGTAATGAATGTTAATAGTATTAGTTCTAAATTTATTCACTAGATTTAACAAATTTTATTTGTTTTGATACATTTGTTGAAGTATCATTTACGATAAATCCTAAGCCGGTTTTATCATAAAATGGCTTTTGAATGTTGAGAAGATATTTCAAAGATTTAGAACTATTTTCGAATTTTGCCAATGTTTTTGCTTTTTCATTTTCCATTTTAATTTCATGTTTGTAGTCTCGACATTCTTTACATTCAAGATCGATTTCAATATTACTTTTGAGTCTTGACATTTTATCTTCTAAAATGGTTTCTTTTTCAAAGTTGTTTCCAACGGATGTTGAAAATTCGTTCTTAAAAATAATTTTTGAGTCAATGTTTCAAAAATGTTTGAAGTTGTTTTCCATTTTTAAAAATTCTAATATAAATTGATCATAGCAAAAATGTTTAGTTTTGGATTGTACCTTCTTTGTAGTTGTACATTCTTCACATGCTATACGGTGATCAATTCCATTTTCCATGTCGCTCCATGTTTTGTTTGTAGTTTCACTTGGATCTAGAAACATGTAGTTCTTGCCATCAATACTTGTGTTCTGATTAGTTTGAATATTCTCATAAGCCGTATTATCATCGTCTTCCTTGCACTTGTTGCACCATGATTTATTCACGCTCTTTCTTCGGATTTGGCTCATGTATTCTTCGTAGTAGATACCTTCAATGATCACATTTGAACTAGTAGTACATGTGTTTATTTCAACTAAATATTTATTTACTAAATTTTCTAGATTAACTATTTCTTGTGCAATATCAAGTTTATCATCTTTGGTTTTACATTTCTCATGGTGAATCTTTAAGAGACATTTCCAAATATCATTTGCCGTTTTACAACGAAATAATCTTTCATATTTAACTTTTGGTAGAGTTTTGAAAATAAGTACTTTGGCTTTAGTGTTTTTATCAATTTTAGTTTGAAGATTATTATATTGATTTTCAAAATCTATTTTGGTTGGTTTAAGATCACCAATTGAAATGATATGCCAAAGATCAAGATCTATTGATTTCACATAATTTTCAAATTTGTTTTTCTATTCAAGAAAATGATCATTTTCAAATAATGGTGGTTGTTGTGTAAATTCCCCTTCTAAATAAATTTCAAATTCCATAGATCGTTACAAGTTTTAAAATACAATCTATTTTAAAAATCTTGCTAGACGTGGCTCTTGATACCAATTGTGGAAAACTAGAAGGGGGGTTGAATAGTTTTGCGTCTATTTCGTTTGATAAAAATTTACTTTCAAAGAATTGATGGTAATTTGTAAAAACCTTTGAAGCTAAAGTATAGATACAAATTAATTCGCATATATCACATAGATACTACTTATTTAAAGTGTTGAATAGAAATTAAAATTTCATATATCTCACTTAAATACAAGTTTGTATATATATATATATATATATATATATATATATATATATATATATATATATATATATATATATATATGTGTGTGTGTGTGTGTGTGTGTGTTTTAATGATTGTATATACTTTTAATTTACTAATGTATAATTAATGTTTTGAATGGAACCTAGTTTGATCTTTATGTGAAACCAATATATGCACAACACACAATAATAACAATGTAAGAGAAAGCAAGTAAGTAAACAAGTAAAGAATGAGGGATGGAAAGATCAAACCGAGAGACAAAGGATTTATAGTGGTTCGGCTACAAGGACACCTTCCTTGCCCTACTCCACTCCCCGAGCACCGAACTCGAGAGTTTTCTTCACTAAGTCAATAACCTCCCTTATGGCGGAGAAAACCGTACACACCAAATGCTTACACCAATTAACGACACAAAGCAAGGTGTCGAGTTCTAATCGTAGCTAGAACCAATCTCGCACCAAATAACACACCACAATTTCTTTACACCTTTGACTTCTTCAATAAGTCTTCACACCACTAGTATCTTCACGCCTTCACAAAATTCTTCACGACTTCAATGTCTTGCTACTTCACGACTTCAAAGCACCAATGTCTTCACAACTTCAAGCCAATAATATCTTTGCATCTTCAAGCCACTTGAGTCTTCCCAACTTCAATCTACTAATGTCCTCAAGTCTTCTCCACTTGAAAGCTTCACTTTCTTCACTACTAGTCACTATTGCCACTTTCTCCTATCTTCACTATTATCCAACACTACTTCTTGACTTCAACTTCCACTACACACTTACAACAATTCTAGATTCTACAACTAAATCTAGCAATCTAATACATACACCTTATTCACCAAAATATAAAAGATTAACAAGATGAAACAAACAAACAGCTTAGATAGCAAGATGATACTAAGTTGTAATACTTCTAATGAAAGTATTCTTCTCTTTGCACTTGAGTGTTGAGGCTTGAATCACTTTAAAACAAAGATCAAAGTATATAAGATCAAAGGATTTTTAGAGGATGGAGAGGGATGTTTAGATCAGAAAGTTTCTAGTGCAAAAAGGTGAGGAAAATGTGTAAAATGATCCAATATTTATTGTGCCAGATTTTACTGTTCGGGAGCGTGCCGGTCCCCTTAATTATAGGCCGGTGCCCTTAATCATTAAGGGGGCTGCCTTGTAAAATTAAGGGGGCCGCCCTCCTGAACGTTGAAAAAGTTTTTCTGGATAAAATTTGCCATTTTTGGTTGGAAATTTGAAATCGTATCTTTGTGGTTTAATATAGCATTACCAAAAATGATTTACAAATATATATGAAATGTTTATATCATTTTATAAGATGTTATGTCTTAAGACAAAATTTCCTTTGATCTTGTAATACATTAGACACTTTGTTTATCCATACCTTAAGTGATTTAATGGTAAAGATGAGTATTTACTACTAAATACTTGTTTATGTCATAATCTTTGGTTTGATGAGTTTTCGTTTTATGATTATCAAAACATAGAGATATCGAAAGATATGAATAATGTTTTTAGCCATTTATTTATATCAACAATTTTGAGACATACTATTTTTGAAACGATATTTTGGAATGCAATTTAAAAGCTATTTTGGAAACATTATTACTCTAGTATTGCCCTATGCTGTTAAGTCACATGCCTTGTCCCCCTACCCCTCAATTTACGAGAAGGCCTGAATAAACCACATTATAAGTTGATGAGTCGGATGACGTTATTAGTTGCCTTAAGGAAATGACTAGCCAACTAGAGTAGTCGAGATTAATGGCTTAGCTATACAATTTGAACCTTGGAGACTGCAAGTGGGATAATAGGACACATGAGGAAGCAGTGACCCTAAGCTTGTTAGTTGAGTCGTTTGTGTTGAGCATGATAGCGATGTTCGTCTTAGTGTTCATGTTCCGGAGATGTATTGATTTAGATAATTTGAATTCTGTTTGTTAAAATTTTCATGCAGATGAAAAATTTTCTTGCAAACTTTATAAAGAATGATGAACTGATAATCTTTGTTAATTGGACCGTGTTATGATGTTTCTTCAAAATAAAATTTGGTTGATAGTAGAAATTGTTTTAAAATGTTTTGAAATTAATTTGTGATGTTAGAAGGTTGGATTGTTTTAGTATTAAAAAAAATCGTCTCAAATGTTCGTCCAAATGTCAAATTTCTTGAAAGCCAAAAATCTAAACCATATATGAAAAATCGTTATTTCATATTACAAATCTTGAAAACATATCTTTTCGCATGACTATAACCATTGGAAAATTTTCAAAGAAATTTGCCTCAAAATGCACTAATGGTCAAAATTTTATAATGTCTTACTCAGATAAATGCTAATAAAAATTTCAAAAACCATGCCTCCAAGAGGGAACACGTACCATGCATGGACAAACCTCGAGAACAATCACAATGCCTACATACTATGCGAACATAGAGGTGAATTGAATACCTCTATCTGAGACTGATAATAGCGATGTGTCGTGCCTTGACACTATTCCTTCGAAGTACAACCTTCCCACTCATCCCACAAGATAAGGCTCCCGTGTTGATCGAAGCACATTGGATTAGTCAATCAGTATTACTTAAGAGACAACGTATCCTTTCGGAGTCCTAGATAACTTTGTCACATTGGAGCATGTCCACACGTTTACACTTGTATCAAGAAGTTGCACCAGACGATAAGACCTTTAGCTTTCACTTGTAACCAGATCTCTCGACGTAGTAGTCACTTGGCAACAATTTTGAGCCATTACATAATATAGTCCTACCTAGAGGAACTTAGCACTTAGACTTAAGAGTTTCGCCTAATAATAATCTTCGAGCATTCCAGATCGTTGACACCAGGTTCTGCCCGTTGACCTTTTGATTCATAGACCATCGCCTTCAGCTATTCATGCATACCTAACGACACGTTGTTCCCTGATGTTTTCACACCAAGGGATTTTCCTTCACAAGCCTTTTGTCTGCTGTGAAGCTTTTAATGATCTCTATTCTTATTGATCGAATCATTCCGAATTCTATTCCCTTTCTTTCGGATGACTACGTCAACAACATGGTAAGAACACCAACATCGAAACTCTTTCATAGGCATGAGACTCTTGTGATTTAAGTAAATAGGACACTGCGTACCATACAAACACCGCCTTTTGTGATATGACTTCAAAACTACGAATGCCAACCCCGTGCCATGAGTTGGATATTCCTCCTCGTTTTTTCATCTGCCTTGGAAAAAACTTTCTTCACTTTAGGAAGTTGTTATTTTTACTTATTCAATCTTCATAGATGGAAATCGTTCTTTCATTCGGAGATGCAATCTTGATAATTTTTCTATCACGTATGATTTTCTTCCTATCGATTTTTGGTCAACAATTCCCTCTCCATAGTCACAACAAATTCACCTAACTACACCGTAATCTACCCCACCAGATTTTTTTTCTCCCTATCAATGCTACTGAGAATATCATCAATGATTTCTTCAGTAATAAAAATTTTGTTTCCATCCACAAATTTTACAACAAACACTCTACTTGATTTCATTGATTCGCAATTCACACGATAGTATAATGAATTACCAAACATCTTCTTGGCACCAGCCATCGGACGAAAGCAAGTATGTTATAGACGAGGAAGATACCAGACACAACACAACACCCGGTGCTACCCTTACTTCCTCATTTGCTTTAGCTCACCGTTTCCTTAGATTCTCCATTTTTCTTGACATTTTGATCTTCCCAATAACGACCTGATCGACTACATTAGTATCGAGTGATCATGCCAAATCTATGCCATCATACCCTATTGACACTTCTTTTCATATAAGAAAGTCTAACTTTATGTGACTTGCTCTCATTCTTGTGACATTAGCTCTCTCTACAGCGTGTACGAATTCTTAGAGGTGAAATTCTAACAAACCATTTTGGATCTTGATGAAGACCGGATAGAGAATGATTGATCTTCCTTGTCTCGACGGATACTCGATGTTCTACAGGACGTCATAACGGTGAAAATTCTTTACATACACCGGAACTAATTCGGTTCGTCGTGTCAAGCTTAGAAAACCTCCTTTAAAGCCTGTGTATGTGACCTTGTAGACAAAACTTCTTCCCATCGCCTTTACCGATTTTCTCTAATTGACACAACTACCTCGGCAATATATCTTATCTTCATCGCTAATCTCACCAATTTTAGACGTAGGTATCTATTCGTTTGTTTTGAGCAATTTCTGAACTTAGCCAAATCATCGAAGACGTTAAATCCCTCTTTCTCAATGACTTGATACGTAGCCTAATCTCATGACAGTTCGTGGTTGATGAGTTGCAATATTATCCTAAAATTAAGTTGATACTTAGTTTAAGGCTTCGATAATTTTGCTAGAAGACGGAAAATCTTATTCCATCGAATTTGTACCTTCGACTGCCTGTCTAATTTCACTCAGAGGTACCAATTTGGATTAAGCTGTCATAGGTTACAACTTTTAGTAGTATCTACCCTTGTCACATAAGTTACGACCGTGACATTGAAGCCCTGATTTGAAATCTAGTTCTCTTGTCATGACTCAAACCTTCGTTAGGTTCTACGTACATGCGCTGGTCTATTTCAATAAGAGCAGACAGAATTATTCCCACATAGTGGACTAGGTTGTTTACAATAGATTAGCAGTTCCACCAACAAAATTTGTCACTTTGATCTACAAACATCGTCTAGAAATTTGTGGTTAACGTCTAAGGAACCATAAGTAATGCCTAGTTGGTGATCAACTAGTTATCAACCAATAAGGTGTCAGCTTGAAGATTTATTTCGTGATTGTGGAAGAGCCAAGAAACCCTCACTAGGGAAGTTGAGCAACTTAGATTAGACAAGATTCCAATTATAAGTTTAATTGAGCTTAGTCCGTGGACATTAGTTACTTGGAAACAAAAGGACCAGGCGAGACTTAAGTACCCACACTTTTTGGCAATGGTACTAGCTGAATTTTGAGGACAAAATTCCGTTAACAGGGATGTACTGTAGCAACTGGCATTTTAGGGCAATACTTTTCATTAAAACTCGAAATCATTTATGACAAACGATAATTTTTGAACTTGTTTTAACAATAAATTTCATTCATTATTATTACCTATTACATATTTTTGAGTTTTTTTGGACATCATTTGAACTGAAAACGAGAAATATCTCGCACACAACACAACACGCGTATCGACACAAACCTAGTAATGGCGTAAATTTTATAATTAATTTTCGGAGTCGATAATTTTTTTTTTACGCTTTTCCATGAAAACGTCTCTGGAAATATTTTTTTCTCACTTATTGAACCGAGGTACCGCGTTTACAATTAAGATTAACGGGACACGAAATACACGCCATGATAATAAAAACAAAACAACACCACCTCTTTCTCATAACACCTCCCCACCTTTGTCCCATCCTCAGGTTTACTGTTTTTGATAAATCGCTTTCTCTGCTTTTCTTTTTCCTCCTTCCAAAGTCAATGGCTACTACTTTTACTTCTCCCAAGATCAATGTCACGAGGGGACTTTGAAGTTGAGGATGGAGAGTGACCTTAGCTCTAATCACATTCTCATCAACTTCCAAGCCCAAAAGTATGTCGAAAGTTTTCCTCTTTATTCCTTTTTATTGCCACTCGAATACCAGGAGATCCACACAAGTCTCATCTCAATCTCACCACAAAGAATAGTATTCTTAAGGGTTATTGTGAAGCCTTGCTTGGATTCGATTGGAGTATAGATTGTGTTGGGCTTTCGAGTGGTCTTCATCTTCATCGACATCAACCACTTCTCTGGCAAAGGTCTTATTAATTTCCTTCCATTCAGTAATTTACTGATTTTAATCTGTTATAAATATTATTATGTTGATTTGGTCTTATGAGACTAAAATCTTGAATTGTGTATAACCATATATCGATCTTTTTTTTATGTCATGGGAATGAAATTTTTGTTGTTGTTATTCATCTTGTGTGGCTTATAATAATTAAACTAAAACAAGGTATTGGCTCCATTATGTGAAAGTGCTCATTTCTACTTTACTTAACATAGTGCTTATTGAAGTGTTTTGGAATTGGTGTTTGGTTTTCTTGTTGGTCGAATCCACTGTTTGGGTCGAACCCAACAGTGAGCACCTGGTCTTTTTCATTTTGTCCTCAAACTGCAACTTCACAAATTATTAGATGACATGGCTTAAGATAAAGCTCGGTTTGTGTTCCATTTTTTTTACGTGTGACCGAGACCCCCATTAAAACATTTAAGGGTTGCCTTGAAACTTGAATTGGGTTTAAGTTGGGTTGGTTTATTTTGATTTAAGTGGTGTGTTGAGACTGAATGTGAGTCAGGATCACACGTAACTCTGCTAATGACATAAAAACTTCAAGTACTTAATTCTTGATATACTTGTTGAAACCCTTGGTCTAAAGCTAAAAGATGAAATGGGTTGTGTTTGTCGAAACCCATTAGTGGGAACACAATACATGTTCTTTTCACTCATTTGGACATCGAGTTTATTAGTAAACTTAGTATGTTAGCGTTTGGTTTTGGTCGTGGGTCGAAACCCACTGTGGTTCCACCACAGTGGTGTAAAATTGTTGGTTGATTTTTGATAAAGTGAATGGTTCTATTTTCTTTACATGCTGTCATAAACCACAACCCAAACAGTGGGATGGTTTGGATATTTTTATTTTTTTTTGGTCAAAAGACTTCACTTGAAAACATAACGACGGATATAGTCTCAACCTTGGTCTTGTACTCTTTATTCAATATAGAGCTTTCAATATATATATATATATATATATATATATATATATATATATATATATATATATATATATATGTATATACACATATATACTAGCCGAGTAGCCGCGCCTAGCGCCAGCGGTATCTAGCCGAGTAGCCGCGCCTAGCAGCAGTGGTATCTAGCCGAGTAGCCGCGCCTGACGGCAATGGTATCTATTTTCGACCAAATTTCGCCGGAGAATAATTTTTACAACGGATGTTTTTGTAGCGTAAGGGAATCATTTTCCGTTTATATTGTTTTAAGTTGCATTGTTTTTAGATTGCATGGTTGCATTGTTTTTCTAATAGCGTTGTTTTAACTTACAATAGTCCATTAAAACTATAATAATACGGAGTAATACGGGCGTTTTATTTAATAAAACTTTATCCACTAAAATGTTATAATAACATTCATCAACAACTCTTATAATAGACTTAATTTGCAAAGTTCATTCAACATAATTTTAATACTTTATCTCGATAGATTGGCTTAAAAATCTTCACATTATAACTTTGTAATTTTCTAGCTTCTTGCTAGCTTTTTAATATAACCGTCGTTCCAAAAAAAAAACATAATTTCAATACTAAGTTTTAGCCAAAGTTACAAATAGCGCGAGGCGTGACGTGGTGGCATGACCAAGCCTCACATCTTAGCAGCTAAGGTGAAGCTTTGCGTTTTTAAGGCGTAGCCTAAAGTGGCACAAAATATGAAAATACTTATGTATTTATATCATATTTCATAATATCGAGTTATAAAAAGCGATGTACATAATGATTAGGGTTAAGCAATTATCATTACTTGTAATATTCTTTATTTTTTTAGATTTTGATCGGAGTAAAAAAAAAAAAAAAAAAAAAAAAAAAAAAAAAAAACCTCGTCACACTTCACGTCTTAGTGCGCCTTATCACGTTTCATCTCATGCCACACCTAGAATCGACGCCTTGATCTATTTCATAATATGGAGGTCACGTCTCACGCTCTAGTGGCGTCGCCGCTTTAAGAACCATTGTTTTAACACTTCATAGCTTAGTTATTAAAAAAACTATAACTTCCCAATCTTATGTTTGACAAAGAATGTTCTAACGCATGATTTTAACTTTCAAACATTCATTTTGAATTCGAATTTTGGGTTTATAAGAAAATGACGCAACTGTAAATTATATTCCATAATTTTAAGTAATATGTTATCAAAGTTTAGGAAAGAACGTCAAATTTGAAACGGAATTGCGATCATTGCCTGTAATATTTTAATTGCCTGCTATATTTCAAGTAGTCTTCATATTGTATTTCGAGTATTGCATATTCCTATGCTATCTTTTCTTGTGTCTTCAAAAACAACTTTTTGAACTTTTAGCTATTCACTTTATTTAAATTTATTGAATACTCCGTATTATTTAATTAGTTGGTCCGTGTAAATCTGACATGCCGCTTTCAATCTTAGATGTCCCGATCTATGTGTTATCACTATTTTCTACAGTGTTGAGTTATACGGAGTAACTATTTTCTACTTTGTTTGACTCGATACAATTTTTTCAAGTTACATCAAGTCATCAACTACAAAATTTCTAGTACCAAATGCTTTACAAGATCAACAGAAAAAGTTAAAGAGGCTTTAAACCATGGCTAGAATTTTTGAGGTTGCCAAAAAGTGTAAACAATCAGATACTCAACCGTCCTTCAAAATTACCCAGCCAGGACACGAAGGTTTTTTTTTTTTTTTTTTTTTTTTTTTTTTTTTTTTAATCAAACTTCATCATAGCCTTTTCAATTATTCAAAATCATACCTTAACAAATTTGACCAAAAAAAACACCATGTTAAATAACAAATTCAACCTAGCATGGTCATTAGCTTTCAGAAGAAAACACTTGCTATTTCCTGAAAAACATATCCTTCACACTCGTTATACACAAATCCAAATAGGAACCAGAATAGTAAACAATAATACCCTATTTTTTAATTTAAAAGAACCAAAACAATGATATATTTTCGTATGCCAACAGATGCAAATATACTTGAAACAACCAAGAAACATTTGGATGTAACAAAAATCATACTCTTTAGATCCAACAAAATTAGCCTCAAATAAACATCATTGAGATTTAAGATTCACCATAACCACAAACCACCAAAAAGATTCGATTCTTAAATATCACTAAAAGAAATCAAAAAATAAAAAAAATAAAAAAATAAATGAAGTTACAATAGATCTGAGATCTAACAAAAATAGATCTTTAAAGATTTCCACATATCAAAAATAAAAAACCCAAAAAAAATACAAACCTTATACAAATTTTTCAGCCTTAATATATATAACTCATAGATCTTGAAATATCTAAACCACCAAAACCACCTATGATGGTGGCCGATGGACAACCAAAACCAACTAAAAACAACCAAACACCACCAACCGGACTACCTGAAACCACCTAAACCATCGAGAGATAGTGGCAATTTCGGCAGAAGGCAGCGGTGATGAGGTTATGATGGCGGCTGCGGTGTTGGTTTTGTAAGAAAGATGTGCTAGTGTGTGTTTTTTTATTAGAGAAATAAAGAGTAGAGACGGGAAATGAAAACCTGTTAGTGGTGTGTGCGTACTTTTTTGATTGCTATGTATGTGTTAGGTTTTTATATGGATTAGGCTCGGGTGTTTGAATCTTAAAATTTAGGTTAGGAATTAGCTGTGGGTGTCTGAATCTTAAGATTTAGGGTAGGAATTAGCTATGGCTTCAGGTTGGGGATATGCATGCTTTATAAAGGAGTATATATATATATATATATATATATATATATATATATATATATATATATATATATATATATATATATATATATATATATATTAGTATATGGACATACGAAGGTCTAAAAGATGGATTTCAAGTTATTTGTCAACTTACATTTTGTTTTGTTTAAATGACTTCTTATATTGTCTTTGTCAAAACAATTTCAACGATAGAAGTAACAATTAAAAGGGGTCAAAATGGTTTGCTCAACATTTCCAACTGAGATCAATTTCAACAATTCATGGTGTAATTCAAATTTGTTAGGACTGAGTTGTTTTATTGTTCACGGGGGTGTCTTGGGTCGAGTCTACACCGAGCCCAAATAGCGTCCGAGTCTAGTTATTTTGTTCCAACCTATTCAACATATGATTTTCACGACTTGATTCCGGTTTATCCAAATTCATTCGACCACGAGCTACGCGACTTCTTTTCTAAAAATGTAGTTTACAATCAAAACTAAACATACTCAACACATAAAACTATAAATTGTCATTTAGACTTAAAACTTATAAACTAGACTAAACCAAATTCATAAGTTTTAAACTTTCTATTAAGACTATTGATTTATATTGCATGTCCAAGCTTATTTGATTTATTTCAACTTATAAAAATTTACTTGGATTTATAAACTATATTAAACGACTTGTTATTCAAACATACAGATTTTAATATTTAGTTATCACGGAAAGCTAAACATATACTCAGGTCATACCCAAATTTTCTAGAAACCCTACATTTATAATTTACACATGTATTTTTAAACTCTTTTAATAACCATTACTTAGAGTATAATTCTTACACAATTTTATCACCAACTAATATTTGATTATATATAAATATATATACTTTAAAACGACATTCTTATAATCCAAATTCGTCTATCATTTACTTGTGATTACTTCCCGTACATTGTCTTTTGGTTACTAACGAATCAAGGGCTTATTCGCTTGTGTTACTTTTTGTTATTTGTACATGTGTACTTAAGCACTTCCGAAAGTCAATGTTAGCCAATACTTACCAAATTATTTAAATTTAAATGCTGCCACACAAGCAACAACAACACAAACATTTTTTTTAAACTTTTAAACTTATCTAGACTTCATCGAGCCTTAAACTAAAATAGTGAACTAAAGCATGCCTTACTAATCTAGGTCGCGTGTTGGTGCTGCACACTATACTATTTGACTTTACTCTATTCAGACTGCTTTACTGAGGTAGTTCTCGTAGCCCCACTTTTCAATATGTTTTCCTTGGGGTGGAAACGGTACTCAACGTTTTTCAATTGTTTTCATGCTGTGATTACTGTTTACATGATTTTGGACAATATGTGCGTTTTGATTTGCAATATGTGCCTTATTGTGTGTGACATTTGTGCGCAACTGTTTAACTCCGTTTGGAGCCGAAACAATTGATAGTACTATCTGGGGTAGCTCCCCACTATGGGTAACATGTGTGTAACAATTTGGTAGGTTCAGTTGCCGCACGCATCGTGGTTTCATTAGTGTTTACATTTGTGTATCTTGCTCACTATTGTCCTATGTTATATGATTCACAGCTTTGTGGTTTAACTTTCAAACCTACGAGCCCACCAACATTATGTTGACGTTTTCTAGTACCATTTTCAGGTGGATCACTATTAAGGTATTTGAAGGCACGTTTATTGGAAATATGAAGTATCTTGTTATGTAAGCTTTTCGCCTATGTAACGGGCTGAGATATGGGATTCACCCATATCCGTTGTACTTAAACGTTTTTTGGAGTAATATATTTACCGGGTCGTTGACCTTTTACCAAAAAAAAAAAAAAGGTTTATTGGAGTCTACTATTTGTCCTTTTGCTACTATGTTTTCAAGACAACAAGGTCTCAAAAGAGACATGTTTTTCTATCACATATGAGACAAGAATCGTTTTGTACAAGTTGTAAACTATCATTGTAATAATTAAAAGTATGAATCTATGATGTTACGCAATGTGCCTTTCTCGGTTACATCTCGTGTTTCCGCCTTAGACGGGGTGTGACAATAATCTTTAAACTCTTGGCTAAAATATTCACCGCCTCTATTGGATCGAAGTGCCTTAATCTTGTTACCAAGTTGTAATTCTACTTCACTTTTGAAAACCTTGAAGGTATTAAAGACTTCATGTTTATGTTTAAGTAAATAAACATAACAATAACGACTATAATAATCCATGAAGGTTATGAAGTAGGTAGCACCACGTTTTGACACATGTCTAAGTGAGCCACACACATCAGTGTGTATTAATCCAAGTAGATCTATAGCCCTTTCCACTTGATGTGAAAAAGGTTTCCTTGTCATCTTCCCAGATATGCATGATTCACATTTATCAAATGATCCATCATTGATCTTTTACAAAAGCCCATCATGTTGCAGCTTTTCTATGCGATCCTTGCCTATATGAGCAAGACGACAGTGCCAAAGATAAGACGAATCCAAGTTAGACTTGATTCTCTTATTGCTAATGCTATACACAGAATTATTTCTATTAGACATGGAATTTTCCATATCAATTTCAAACACTCCATTTATTGGAATTGCATTAAAGTAAAAAACATTATTTAAAGAAACGGAAATTCCATGATTAATAAATGTGTGAACAAAACCATTATCAAATAACAAAGAAACTGAAATGAAACCCCTAACAATAGAGGGTGCATAATGATAATTATTCAATACTAGTATCATTCCCGAAGGTAAAACTAAATCGAAAGTCCCTATGGCTTCAACTGCTGCACGTACACCATTTCCTACGTACAAGTATCTTTCTTCATAGGCCAGCTTCCTTGCTCCTCTAAGTCCCTGCGACGTATTACAGATGTGAGTACCACATCCTGTATCATATATCCAGGAATTATTCTTATGAGGAAAAGAAAATAACTCAATCATAAACATACCTGAAGTGCTTGCGACGTTACCAAGCATTTTACCTTTGTTGAGGCGCAACTCATCTAGTAACAATGGACTGTTCCGCTTCCAATGACCAGGAGTGTTGTAGTAGTGACATTTAGCCAAATCCTTATTGAAATTTTCCTTCTTCTTAGCAGGAGGAGGATTTTGCTTCTTAGGCTTCTGTTGGTGAGTCGCAACTTGTTTGCCTTTACAATTACCATTGCATTTACCCTTGAAGTTCGCATTTTGCGGTTTGTTGGGTTTCTTCTTGGTGATCCTACCACCTTGTATCGCCATTACAGTAGGTGTAGGTGCCTTCTTATTCAGGCCTTTCTCATAATCAATAAGCATTGCATGAACTTCACTAACCGTCTTCCCCTTGCAATGCATATTATAGTTGTGTACAAACTCACTATATAGATCCTGATTAAGGGATCGCAAGATGAGACCAATGCACACGCTTTCCTGATATCCGCAACCAAGTCGCTCCAATTGATCCATATAATGTTTCATGGACAAAAAATGGGCACTCACGGATTTTCCTGCTTCCTGCTTACAATTGTGCAGAGATTCTATTAAATCATATAATTCTGTAGCAGGTGGTTTCTCAAACATTCGTCTGAGTTCATTTATCATGTCCATGGGTCCATAGGGCTCAAACTGTTTCTGCAATTGAGTATCCATCCCAGCCAACATGAGACAAGCCACATCATTGTGCTTTTCATACGCAACATTGTAAGTGTCCTTCTTGGCTTGTGTTGCATCATCAACAGGTTTCTCAGATAGAGGTTCACCAAGATAATTATATCTTCTGGCCATCCTTAAGGTGATTCTTAAGGATCGATACCAATCATTGAAATTTTCACCAGTCAACTTGTCTCGATCAATCATTTGCTTGAATGCAGAACTCATGTTGCTCATATTAGTGTTTTCGGGTGTAGCCATTTCTATAGAAAATTCAAAAGTTAGTACTTTCGATAATAAAATTTCAAGAAAATTAAATACCCTTGGTTCATAGTCATATAACCATTTAATTTTACAATGAAAAACTAGGATCCAAATTGACATAGGTTCATCACATCAGTTGATCTGCTAGTGATGACGGTATTAAATAAGGTACGAGACGTGTCCCAATTGCCAATATTCAATTGCAATTCCTAGAAAGGATGGGATTTACATATTTTGCCAACCGCAGTTGCAATAATGTAATCATGTTTTATCCCCATCTTATGCGTTGAGTGATCAGTACCCGCTATCAACTCAATTAAGTTAACCAACTTAAGAAACATCAAACTTACATAATTACACCACACCAGTTGATCTGCTAGTGATGAAATCATGTAATTTGCCCTTCCAATCTAGTCAGGTTACGCTCTGACATAGACCCAATTTTAGGTGTTTCCGTTTCATTGGATGGCATATAACTTAATAATAAGCATGAAATCTTAAAACCAAATCATCATAATCCAAGACAACACATGCATGGTTTGTCATGGATGCCCAAATAGCACATATTATGAACATATAATCATGTCAATCAGGAACACAACCAAACGGCATATCACCAATATCCTTTTATATATACATAAATATTACATGCAACCTAGGGTTTCTGCAAGTTTTTATTCAAAAATTCCAAAACCCTAATTTTATTAAAAAAATTCGACATTTATAAAAGATTAAATAGAAGTCGACATAATTAAAAAAAAATCTAGGGTTTAAGAAAGATTTAAAAAAACATAAGAACACCAAGCATGTAATAATCAAACGATTTAATTTTATGTGTTTCGGTAATTCATTATAATGTATTAACGGCTCTTGATGCCACTGTTGAAATATGTGAATCATAAAACTAATATAAACACATAAACATCAAAGAGTACGCAGCGGAAAGATCAAATACAAATAATAAATTAACCGAATATAAAAGATGCGTACCTTTGTGATTTCTAGCTAGAACAAGAAACCAATGGAACAAGAACTATAATCCTTAATTAGGGTTTGTAGGTGGATCGACTAGGGTTAGTCGAAATAGGGCAATCACCTTGTTAACAAAAATATGTTAACACTTCGTTCTCGAACACACGTACTATTAGAGTTTCAATTAAAAAAGCTAGGTTCTTAATTCACAAGCAATTCAAACACAATATTTAGAAGATCGCGTAGGAACCCTAGAAGGGTGAAGTTGATCAACTAAACTAGAATGTTTTTAAGCTTAGGAAATCTAGTAGGAACCCTATAAGAGTGTAGTTCGATTTCTAGGCTCAAGAAGAGAGAGAAGAAGAAGAATATGATTGCAAGTGAATCAAGGGATGAGAAAGTGAATACATGAAGGCATGTATTTATACTAATTCTCACCCTTGAAGAACAAGATACAAACCCTAGACCCATTAAGGGTGGGTTCGGCCGAGCATAGCGCAAGGGAGACCCTTGGGTGCCTTCTTGTCCACTTAATTCATTTCTAATCCTTCTTCTTTCGTCTAACGGTCGTTAGGTACCGTTAAGTGCTCATTTCGTAAATTTAATAATTATTCGTCACTAAAAAAATAATTATTAATTAATTGAAACTCATACGTAAAGTGTGCAATCCCGAAGTCTCGAGTTCGAGTCCAGTCATGATATATTAATTTATTATCCGTTAAAACTAACAGATACACCTAACAAACACTCACTACTACACAAAAGCTCAAAGAGATCCCTAAATAGAAACCGGTTACGAAAACCCCGGTCTTTTAAACTAAAATTACACCGGGATTTCAAAATCTTAACTACAAAGATTGGTGATTTCCTAAACCCGGTTTCTATCAACAAAAAATTTAAGCGGCTTTTTCCCCTCTTTTATCAATTTCGCTAATTTTAAGTTCAAAAAAAAAATCGCTAATTTGAAATGACACTCCAATATTTTTATAAAACTAAAATATTGAAATCACACACTCAAACATTATCTACGCATTCTTCGACTCCCAAGTCCCAACACGCACTCAAAATTTTTGGAGATGTTGATCCAAATCAAATCGATCTCATAAAGTCAGGTAATTTTGTATGTTTTGTATATGGATTTATCTTATACTATATTTATATTCTCGAATCCTTGCATGTTCTTTGCTAAAAAGCCAAAGACTGGGGATCTTGATCTAAATCCAAAATTAGGGTTTTTGGCCTAAAGCAAAAATTAAGATTTTGTTAAATTGTTAATCAGATACGAATTATGGTTCTGTATGGATGATTGTGCTTTGGTTTTCATCTCTAATTTCATATTCTATTTGTGTATATGAATATATGTTATTTAGATATAACCAGAATTAGCTTTGGTTGAATTTCAATAAACATTGCTAAATTGATACTATGTAATATCGCCAAATAGGGGTGTCCATAGGGCCAGGTTAAACCAAACCCGATAAGGCTTATTGGGTCGGGTTTAATGGGGTTGAAAATGCTTATCGGGTTAATGTGACCCGAACCCGACAACCCGATATTGTTATAGGGTCGGGTTCTGGTTGAATTATTTATCTTATCGGGTTATCGGATCAACCAGATAAGACCCGAAAATTTTTAAACTATTTTTTACTCCGCATTTAGTTATTTTTGCTTATATTCTTTTTATATAAAAGATAGTCCATTAGCTAATGTATATTGTTTTACTTCATTTTAACTTAAGGGAAAGCAAGAGGTGATATTATATAGCACATATAGTCATGTTTCGATGGTTATGTTGACTGTTTTCTTCGTATAAAACTTGCAGTGTGGAAATGTTTTAAGTAATAAAACTTTAGAAGCTCACCATTATTTGGATGGGACAATTAAAAGTTTATGTTGATTTAGTTTGTTTTTTTATTTGTAAGTGACGTTAAGTTGGCACTTTTTAGTTTTAGGCTACTCGTTGGTTTGATTGTGGAATTAACATACTGATACAATTGTAAGAAGTATGTCTAGTCTCTCTTTTTGGAAATGGTATGTATACTTGTACTAAAACTTTTAGAGAAAGATGTCTACTTGTTGATTTAGTTAAATGGTACAATTTTAGGAAGTATGTCTACTGGTCCAACGGCTTCTACTGCTACTGTGATTTCTTTCTTTTGAAACATGTCACGCCTACTGTAACATCTTTATTTAGACTTAATTAATTTTTTAGTCTGGGTATCAATTTGTATAAAGTGTTGCATCTTTTAATATTTTGTTTGCAAAGCCTGCAGCTACCCATTTTGTTGAACGCTTTTTTTTACCTATCACTTTTCTTTTTGTGTTTGAGTTAAAAAGATTAAGTAACCCGATAAACCCGAATCACCCGGCCCGATAACAATCCGAACCCGACAACCCGACTTCATATCGGGTTGATTTGCGGGTCAAACATTTCTAATACTAACGTCGAATTAACCGGACCCGATATACCCAACAACCCGACCTGATAACACCCGACCCCAAATATACAGGATTTACACAAATATACAAGGCATTGTTGAGGGGAATTATTGTGCTAAAATATATATCCCTTTCTTCTAATATTTTGAGGTATTGTTTCAGTTGAATTTTCTCTAGCATTAAGTAATTTCGACATATTTATATGTTATCTCTAGTTTAGGAGTTTATGAATGTTATATCTTGAATTCCTCGGCTAAAAGGGGTTTTTGGATCTACTTTGTAAGTTAAGTTGCGATAATCAGCCTTAAGTAGTTGTGTTAACTAATGCCTGACTCTCATTTTCCTCTTATATGAGAAGAAGATAATAATGTTTTGATACTTTGCCAATGAGCTTCTAAAACAGAACCAATGATCTAGTAAACTTATGATTATCAACTGGTTATCAATATACTGAAATTGTTATAATCACTTTGAAAGTGTAACTTCAAATTCCAAACAATAAAGGTTTTTATTTATTTATTTATTTATTTATTTATTTTTATTCAATGAGAAGATTCAGAATGTTTCTCTAGTTTACTACTTTAGTATTGAAATTATACTCTCATGTATCATGAAGGACCAGTAGATCAGTTTGATATGGATTAGTTGTTGAATTTTATATTTTAAGCTACTAAATTTTTAGAATAATGGTGAGTTCTCACACTTCTTTTGCTAATGTCAATAACTTCACAATGTAGATATTGTCCTTATAGACGCTTATAACAGGGTCTTAATTTTTGTTTCATAATGTTGTTCTAATTTTTTTTCTTTGTTTTTTCTTGGTCTTGTAAATTTACACGTACAGGTTGTTCATGCTTCTGCTGAGGAGAATGACGTTATTGATTGGGGTACTCATGAAGGACTTGAAACCCAGAACATAGCCATGACATCTTTTGCTGATATCATTTTTCTAGGTTGATGATTGATTTGTCTAATACTTATTTTTTATCGTGATACAAGAAATATGTACTTATGTAGTAATCCTTGTTCTTAAATAATGACTCAGGCACTTGTGCAAGTTAGCTGCAGGAATTTCAGATGGAACATATGGTGCCACATTCAGGTCTTGATCTTCAAATGAGATATACCTCACTAGCTCCTATAGGCTATAGCACCACCTGTCAACATTCAAACTACTGCTGATTTTAGTCATAGGGGCTGTTTAGGATTGCTTGTACAGGTTGTATGGGATTGCTTATTAAGGAAATTGTTGTTTTTCATTTAGATGTGACAGAATTTGACATGTTTATTTGTTAATGGTATATTTTGGCTGGAATGACTTGAATATTACTCAAAATACATGATCAATAAGGCATGTTTTGGGATTGCTTATAGAGTCAATAACTTATTGGGGCTGTTTGGGATTGCTTATTGAATTCAACTACTTACAGGGCTTATTGTGATTGCTTATTGAATTAACTATTTATAAGGGCTGTTTGAGATTGCTTATTGAATATGCTAATAGGGGATGCGATTGTTATTGAAACTATTTATAAAGGGGTAAATAGTTTCAATAAGCAATCGAAAACAACCCTATAAGTAGCTTCAATAAATAATTACAAATAGTTCTCTTTATAAGTAGTCACAATAAGCATTCTTAAACAACCCAATAAGCCGTAGTTTGAATAAGCAATACCAAACAGCCCAAATTTATTTTTTTTTATAAATATTATAAAGACTGGTTTTGGGAACATACACGAGTCTCCATGCTTCTATTAGAGACCGGTTAAACAACCAGTTTCCATGTGTTTTGCTTATAGAGATACCCCTCACAGAGATTGGTTCTAAAACCAGTCTCGATGTGCAATTGTAACCAGTTTCTATAAACTTTTTTGTAGTAGTGACTCCGTTTTCGGGTTTCGGAACTACTTTAAAAATCTTTACCAAGGAACCTTCCAATTTATCCAAAAGACATGAATTAAAGCTTGAATCTTTAACACCATTACTAATTGATTCTTTAACAATTTCAACCGCGTTTAGAACCTCATGATCAACAACATCATCAAGTAATCTATTTTTTAACCCAGTTGATTCTTTACTTTTTCCATGAACAAACTCATCAAAAATCTCACCTCCGAGAACCAAATTACTCACACCCATTCTATTATTCTTGTTTTTAATCTCATCATCATCATCATCATCATCATCATCATCATCATCATTAACCTTACTCGAATCTTTAAACTCAATTTCTTGCACTTTATCTCATTTTTTAGAAACTTCATCAAGAACCATATTACCAGTGTTGTTTTCGACCATACCACTTGCTTCATTAACATCTTGTTTGAAATTTTTCTTTATTGGCATTTCACCAAACATCTTATGTGCACCCGTATGATAACAAAATACATATTCTTATCAACCAATGTTATTGAATAAATTGTACACTATGTGAAACCTTCAACCCTTTTGACCCCGTTTCCTTGGGGAAATGATAAGCAAAAATGGGTAAATTCCTTATTTACCCACTTTAAACACTATAATGTCATTTTTATCCAACCAAAGATAATAAGGAGGCAATTCTATATATCCAACTTAAACATCAAATGAGGGTAAACTAGTCTTTTTTAATAGTCAAACCGTTCATGTGCAAGTCAAATGAGGGTAAATCAGTCTTTTTAATTCCTTATTTACTCCCATTTCATCAGCATCATTATCATTCAGTCATTCACCACCATATCTTTAAAATTCTATATCTACATTGTAGATCAAATTTCATCATCATTTGATTCATTTCTACAAATAAAAACATCATTCATATCACAAAAACACTTTCCCCTACCTTCAGTGCTCGTCACCACCCCACCCACCTCTGCCATCCACCATTTTCTTACTGCTGCATGCCGCCTATTCTTACTGCTGTCATCCCTCATTTTCTTAGGAACCACCTTAAAATACTAAAGGAACCACCTTGGTGTCCTTGGTAAAATAGCCGACGTCGGAGATTAATGGCTCCAAAACTAGTAAAGAAGATAAGGAAATTTGGTTAAGTCAAACTTCCTTTACAGATATTACTGTTAGTACAAAAACCTTTTCAATAGTATGCCTTTTATTCTGGATAGAGATTTTAAAAAAATAAATATATATTTGTAGTAAATTTGCATGGAAGTCAATTTCTATATTTGATATAGCAATATTAGACCAGGTTAATTTTTTTTTCCTTGTCTTGCTCAAGCATATTGGCTGTAGTTTGTTGCTGTAATGAATGTAACAAAGTAAATTGTTATATCATCTAAAATTATCATTAATTTTCAAAAGATACGAGTATTTGATAAAAAAGATGATTTTTTTAGTATTGTTGTTTTGTTGTGAAGAAGATGGTGAGCAATGAAAATGGTTGTGGAATTTTCAATGTGGTGGTAAGTAGTGAATGGTGATGTTGATCTGTGAGATGAATATTTTGGGGTAGTGAAAGGATGTGGTTTTTTATTTTTTAATATATTGTGCAGCGGTGCTCTAATTTAAATATTAGAAAATCATGCACGTAGCCAGATATCAAAGGTCTTTGGCAATGGGTTTGTATGACTTTTATTTGTTTTGATATTAAGGGTCGCAATTTATTTTGTTTTCTAGATTTGTTGTTTTTGGGATGTTTAATAAAACGGAGTGGCTGTGATGTGTGTTTATTGGTGGTAAAAGTGTGGTGTGACCAATGGTGGTGATGATTTAAGTTTTAGTGGTAGGTTGACTAGTTTGTTAGACTGAAATGTGGAGGTTGACTTGTTTGGCTGGGGAAATGGGATATGTTATTATATTTATTAAAGTATATATTTTTATTTTAAATTTAAATAGGTGGTCTATTGGAAAAAACAATCTTACCCTCATGTGCAATGCATGTGGGGGACTTTATCGGTCAAATTTAACGTCCGTTTGGCAAAGGACCGTGGTGTTAAGGGTTTCGGAGTTACGGACTATTTGCTTAAAAAATGTCATTGGACCATACTTGAAAGTCAACGCAAATCACAAGGACAATGTGTGCAATTTACTCTTGTTTTAAAGAAATGTTGTAGTAGATATTTACAACTTGTTTGAGAGGTCAAGTAAAGATGATGATTTGCTTGAACAATAAAAGAGAGGTCCAACAAGTGGTTTAATTGCCTTGTAAAGGCAACACATTATGTCCCCTGCATACATTTCTTATACCTTAAATGATCATGAACTTACATAGATACATAGACACCGATATGAGCACGTAAACACACAATATTCGGTTTAGATAAATAAGAATTACCCATGCCATCATCTTCACCTATAAGAGATTGCTTCAAATGGGAATTGTAACGATCAAGAAATTTACACAAAACAGACTACTAAAAATGGTGGTTGAGGTTTTCAATAAAATGGACTAGAAATTAAAAAAAGTTGAATTCAAATTTTAAGAATATCAATTATGTAGTTGCTACTTAGAATTCAGTTAAGAAGTTGCCTATTACGGTTCTTTTGTGAGCAGCCTACCCCAGGTAGCATGTTTTGGATGTGAAACATGAATTTCTCAATCAATAATACAAATGGAATCAACATTCAAATCAATTTTATACCAAACAGTATGAAAGATATGCACCATTTGCCTCAAAACTGAACTTTCGTAACAAGAAATTGATAACTAGCAATGATGCCCTTTTGACACGAGAGGGAAAAAAAATAGACATAGTGTCACTCTAAAGGAAAGTATGCCATAGTATCATAACTGCATGATACTTCATTTTTTTCATTATGTTTTAGTATCTTGTACCTAATGTTTTTACATCGCACTTTTTGCCTCTGTGTAATGCTTTCAAGCTCGTGCTGCCATCCTAACAAATTTGAAGCATTCTCTGACTTTTCATTGATTATAAAGTACAGTACGTCAACCTTCATTCAATCGATCTTAAAACTAAAGCACAGAACACAAAACTAATATATCATGGATACCAGACACTCGTTCTTTCCATGTTTTTGATCAATTTGATTTCTCATGGAACATGATTTTACAGGCAGTTCAGGCACTTAGACCATAAATACAACAAACCATATCAGATAAACAGATGACATCGATTAAGAACTTACCATGAAGACTATATAAATAACTTTTAAGAAATATCAATCAATCATTATTCCAAAAAAAAAACTCTATATGTTCAATGCTTACTGACATTGGACTATTAGACTAGCTTATAATCAAATCTAGGTGTATCATGCACTTATTCAATTAATGCTTTCTTCTTCAAAGGAAAAAGATCCACATACATCGACAAATCGATTGCGTAAGCCAAAACTAAACAAACACCACATAGCATGTAATTAATTACTTAATATTGGAGTCTTCCCCAATTCGACATCTATTAATAAATTTACATGTTTCGATATAACTTAACAATTTAATTCATATATCCAATTTAAACAATTTAAATTCGAACACAATTAAATCCATGCAAACATGCACTTTTCATGGATTATGATTAACAATTAACATATCGCACCAAGATTGTTTACTAAAACGCATAACCAATTACACGACAATCCTAGGGTTTCTAATCATATTAAAAATCAAGACCAAAACCCTAAAAACCTATTAGGGTCAATCGACACATAAAAAAAAATTAGGGTTAGGAATATGAAAACCCTAAAAAATTGACATACATGTAATTAAACAAATCAAGATTAAATTTTTATGCGTTTTGATAATTAATTACACATTATAACGGCTCGTGATGCCACTGTTGGAATTATATAATCATGACCTGTATATAAATAAACCAATTAACATCAAGTAAGCATAGCGGAAGCAATTATAACAAGATCATATAATTTGTAATTAATTAATTAATATTAAATAGTAAACATACCTTTGTGATTCTAGCCCGAACAATAATCAAGTGAATCTTCAATTCAAAAACCTAATTAGGGTTTATGTGGATTATAAGAATTACCCCTTACCTCTTTTGTAATTCAATCCAAGATTGAAACAATAGTGTGTTTGAATCGCGTTCTTGTACACACGTACTAATTCAAGTAAAAGTTTATGCAAGTAAATCAAACACAAAACTAGTTTTAGCTTTAAAATTCGAATATAAACTTTTAAAAGCTAGAAAAGTGAGACTTATGAAACACTGAAACACAAGCTGAAAACAAATAAACTCATAAGCTCATATATAAGCTTAAACAAACACCCCCTTAGTCATCTCGAAGTAAGGCCTCGGGCCCCACGAATTCCGATTTCTGTTTTTGTTTGTATTAATGTGTTGGTAGCTTCTAGCCTTAAGCTGGAAAATCTGATTGAGTTCCCAGCTAGGCCTACGCAGATGGTTTTAAATTGATTAGAGTAAATTGCAAAAATGGTCCATGTAGTTTGCTCAGATTGCACGTTTATTCCCTGGTCTTTCAAAATTGCAGGCGGCCTCCCTGTGTGGAAATCTTGGTTCCGTTTTGGTCCCTGGGTTTAACCGGCGTTAATTAAATTCCCTTAGTAGTTATATGTTAGCCCTTTTGGCCAAGGACCATTGCAGCGTTCATCCTTTAAACTAACGGCCGTTTATAATTTAAAAATAATCGGTTTATTTAAAGTAAATCAAACACAAAACTAGTTTTAGCTTTAAAAATCGAATCCCTTAAAAGGGTTTAAGATGGATCGATTATGGGACAAGAGAAAGAAAGAAAACACAAATAATTGTGTGTACAAGTTGTATGGAACAGTGAATCTTCGATGTGTTTATATAGGTGTGTATACTTGGAGCTCAAGGCAAAGAGGAGGTGCCCTCTTGCCCCTTGCCGATCGGCCTAGACCCCCAAGGGGATTATGGAACTTTCTTGCTTTCCTGTTTAATCACAAATAAAACTTTCCTTATCTTCATCTAACGGTCGTTAGCCTTTTTCGTTAAATACTAACGGTCGTTACTAGTTTTTTGGTGTTTAACAGGAAAAGTCTATATCTCTCTGGCGAATAGCGATACCCTAATATCCTATATCGATTGTTAAACTTTTTATCGCATCATCAACCAATTCATCAAGATTAATTTATTAATTTGTGGTAACTTGCTCCTCCACATTAATTATTCTTCTTAGTGGGTCGGAGTGATTTGCTATAATTGTTTCATCATTCTTGGGGATCCCGGTATTCGCTATTTATTTGTTTGCATGTGGTACTCCGTTAATTAATATATACATTGGGGACATCCTTATTCTCGCATGCAAACTAGTTTTTGATTTGATCGTAGATTCTATATTGAAGTTTATTTAGTCGGTTCTAACATCTTTTGTTTTAATCAATCTATTATTCTCCATGTACGATCTGTATGGTTGGGGGTTAGGTGTTTTGAGATTAATCGTTAAAAACCCTAACTTTTTAGTTAGGGTTTTGTCTATTGTAATTGTTTGTTCGTATGTTTGTGATTCCTGGTTGGGTGAGTATTGGGTTTGATTGTTGTTTGCTTTAGTCGTGGGTTGTAAGAGAGATGGAGTATGCTTTTTTGAACAAATCTAGTGCATCCATGGGGGTGCAAGCTGATGGTAAAAAGAGCTCCTCCTCTAGCTTGGCCGGTCAAGCTAGCGTGATGAAAGGGGGGAGTGATGATGGTTCTTGGAAGGATTCGATTGTGAACAAACATGAGCAGCCTAGTGATAGTGCTACTATATTTGGAGAGTTGGACGTGAGTTCAATGACGAACCCTAGTATTACGTCTTTTAATGAGCCTAGTGGTGAAGCTAACTTGCCACAAGGTGATGGTGTCTGTATTGCTCCAATGGCTGGTCAAATGAGACCCATTAACAATAAGTCTCTGGTGCCAAACTCTTGTTCACTATCAACACGGGCTGATGGAGGTATTAATGTTAATGTGGAGTCAGTGAATGTTGGCCATGATGTATCTACTAATTCAAGTCAAGTTAATGTTGAGCAGTTGGTCTTAAATGCGCGTAAGAAGTTTGATGAAACTATGAATAATGTCCAACATGAGATTGTCGCTAATAAAGTTTCTAATGCTAACATTAATAGTGATTTGGAGCAGCCTACTAATAAGAGTGGAAGTTGCAACAATTCGCATTTTCAGGTTAACTTCTATTCCCGAAAATTTCACTATTCATTTTTACTATTCACTTTCACTATTCATTTTCCGAAATTTAATTTTTATTTCATATTCTCGTGTGATAAATTATTTCTATGGCAAAATAAAAGTTTGACACTCATCAGATCATTTTCGCGAAAGTTATTAAGGAAATACACGTTTAGGTTAAAACGTCATTCAAAAATCCTACGCACAACGAAACCCAACCGCGTTAATTTTCCCCGCATCAGATAAATGTTTGATACACTCATGATTTATTTGAGAATTAATCATGACTAAGAAAAATGTGACCAAATAAACCCTCGACCGTGAGAAATAGAAATTTACGTTTTTAAGCGCTTTTACTTAGCCGTAACCTTAGCCTATACCTGCACCGCGTATCTAAGATGATTTGAGTTTTCACATTTTTGGAAAAAGTCAACATATTTTTCCCTCCTCCTTTGACCAAAAATCATCCCTTGATTTTATAAATCATTCATTGATTTTTAGGCTTACGGTTTTACGTCTAAAAGACATTAAATACCAACCGACACTAGACTTATCCCAGTCTAGACATTATAAGTCATTTTAAATCATTATTATCCTATTAGAAAAGTAACATTTTACTTTTCTGAATTTTACACAATATTCATACAATTTTAAGTATTACGCGTTTTAGACCCGTGTTTCCAGTTTTAGCAGGGTTTGAGCACCCCAATGGAACCTACCACTCATTTTATATTTTATTATGGAGTATATTGACAAGTTTAGTCATTCTTTCAAGTTTCATATTTTTAGGATACCCGGTTTTAAGTTTCGTGACTTAAAGCCATACAGTTAGCGATTAACGGGACCAAAACTCACTCCGTAAACTAGATAATACCAAACCTTATCATCTAGTCATCTTATCTCTTTGTGACAGCCCCTTTAGGGGGGGGGGGGGGAGTCACCTTGTGTTGTGTCTTGATCTCATGACTTAAGCGTTAGGATTGAAACAAGTATACAAGCTTCCTTTGTAAGCTTTGACTAGTCCTAGAAACTAACCTCCTCAAGCCCATATAAATACCCCCTCCCCCTCCTATTTCGTCCATCATCACCACACAAACACTCTTCAATTGCAAATTTACTTCAAGTATTATTCAAGAAACACAAGTTCCATATCAATTCCAAAGCTTTCGTTAAGTTTTGATTGATCCAAATACTAGTTTCAAGCTACAAAGTAACTACTTCAAATCCTTTGAAACTCTTGGTGATTCTCTTGAGTTTAGATCCACTCAAGTCACCTCAATCTTCATCAAAATTCCTTCAAGAATACAAGAGTAGAAGGATTGCTAAAGTGAAGAGAAGCTTATTCAATCAAAGTCCTTTCCTTACTAGTTACTTACCTTTCTTTTAGAAAGCCTAAAGTTGTAAGCAAACCCTAACAAACTTTCTTGTTAAATATCATTTTCATGCCATTCATATTTCATTCATACTATATATTGTCTTGTTATTATGTTCATGATGTATAAAAATTGGTAAAACAAGTTATGGTATATGTATGTTAACTTATGTTAAGAAAACAAGAAAACTAGTGACTTTCATGGAGAAATCTGACCAAAATGGTATAATAATGATTTTGGAAAATTACATATTGTACTAGGGGACTTAACAAGGAAAACATAGCAATTTGAATCACTTAAAACGAGTTTACGAGTCAAAAGTTATGGCTATTTGAAGTTACGAAAACTTTAACGAAAAACTGCCTAAAAACCTTCTGTGACAGAACATTAAACATGCAAAAAGAGGCCCTTCTGCTCCGTTTCATGAAAAAGTTAAAACACGAAAGTTGTCCGGAATGATGTTTTCTTCAAAAACTCAGGGCACGTATCCAGAAAACCAATAATGAATGATATTTTCTTCAGTTTCTTAACAGCTATTTTGAAATACCCAAGTGACTAAATAATGGTTATGGTTAGATATAACCAAGAGGTCTAATGACCTAAAGTCAAGACCACAACCATGGCTAAGGCCAAGGTTGAGTCTTAAGACCATGGAACAATGACCAAGGTCACGGCAAAGCCATGACTAGAGACCATATAAACTTACCTAGGCGAAAACTTGAACTAAAGAGTTAGTAGTAAAATGAACATCCAATTTGGATCTACTCCATCAAAATAACCATGAGACTCATTGTAATAACAATCTTCATCCAAAAGTAAACTTTCCTAAGTTTATTCAATTATTTGGACATGTAACTTTTCGGATCAAAACTTATATATATATATATATATATATATATATATATATATATATATATATATATATATATATATATTATCAAATACTACAATAGTAGGGAGCCTCATGTGAGGGGTTCATTAAAGTAAGCCGTCGAGATGAGTTGTGGATTTACGAATTAAAGTGTCCTGGCTCCTCGGACGTTTATTACATGACCTCTGAATTATGTCAGCTCGAACGGTAGTAAGCGATATATAAACTATACATGTTTCATAAACCATTTCTTTTCAAAGACTTACACTATACTAAGTACTACATCATGGACTAAATGCAAGACATGTATAGGCAATTCTTCATATTCTTTACTCCAATCCTAAGTCGCAACATTCTATTATAGGTTGCTCGTAGAAACCTTCGCGATTCGACCATCACATTCACTACTTGCTATATAACCTAAGGTGAGTTCATAGCCCCACTTTCCATTACTTAATTGTTTTACAAACCCTTGGGGGGAATACATGCTATTATTTTTCAACCGAACACAATGCTTTTCAGTTGTATGCTTGCCTGATTGTTAATTATTATCACTAAGTACCATCCTTGCCAATCCAAGATCCCTTATTATGAACCATTTAATCACTTGCGAGGGTTACTTGCGAGTGAGTGCAAATATTGTGAATAGGCCTATTGGGATTGACGAATCCCATTTGTATTGACTAAGTTCAAACAAATGCATTAATATTTGAAACATAGGTATGAAGGCAAAGTACCTACCAGGATAACTCCGTCGATTGATATTGGTACACGTTAACGTTTTGGTGTCATAAGCTTAGTGTGATAATAATAATAATTGTTTTGTTTTTCCAACCATGAGCATGAGTCTAATTAACTCATACTACCAACATATTGTGTTCAACCATTAAACAAACTCTATGAATTGTTAGATTATGGACATTATTTTAGTAGTCGTATGTTAGGATCGAACTCGAGATCGTGGGATTGCACACTTTACGTTTGAAGAGTAAAAGAATAATTATTTATAAATGTTATATATAATTATTAATAAACACAAAACTAGTAACGACCGTTAGTATTTAACGGAAAAGACTAACGACCATTAGACGAAGATTAGGAAAGTAATACTTGTTAATAATTGGAAGGTCAAGAAAGTTCTAGAAGGAGTTCCACCTCCTTTGTGCCTTGAGCTCCAAGTTTCATCAAGTATATAAACACCTCATGGGGTATTGTTTTCTCATAACTTGTACACACATTCTAGGTGTTTTCTTTCTCTTCTCTTGTCCCAAAATCGATTCATCAAACAATCCCTACAAGGGATTGGATTTTCATAAGCTTAAAAGTTTTGTGTTTAATTTACTTGCATAACTTTTACTTGAATTAGTACGTGTGTACAAGAACACGATTCAAACATACTTTTGTTTGATTCTTGGATTGAATTACAAAAGAGGTAAGGGGTAAGTCTTATAATCCACATAAACCCTAATTAGGGTTCTTGAGTTTAAGATTGCATTTGATTCTTGTTCGGGCTAAAATCACTACGGTATGTTTACTATTTATATTTGATTAATTAATTACATGTTATATGATCTTGTTATAACGCTTCCGCATATGCTCTCTTGATGTGTTTGGTTTATTTTATATGATTGTCATGATATTATAATTCCAACAGTGGCATCTAGAGCCATTATAATGTATAATTGATTATCGAAACGCATAAAAATTGAATCTTGATTCGTTTAATTACATGTTTTTACGGTTTTTCGATTCCTAACCCTAATTTTTTTATTAGGTCGATTGACCTATTAGGGTTTTTAGGGTTTTGTTTTTTGAGTTTTTTTTAATATGATTAGAAACCCTAGGATGTCATGTAATTGGTTATGCGTTTTAGTAAACGATCTTGGTGCAATATGTTAATTGTTAATCATAATCCATGAAAAGTGCATGTTTGTATGGATTTTATTGTGTGATAATTTAAATGGTTTAAATTGGATACATGAATTAATTGTTAAGTTATATCGAAACATGTAAATTTATTAATAGATGTCGAATCGGGGAAGACTCCAATATTAAGTAATCAATGATGTGCTATGTGGTTTTTGTTTAGTTTTGGCTTACGCAATCGATTTATCGATGTATGTGGCTCTTTTTCCATTGAAGAAGAAAGCCTTAATTGAATAAATGCATTATACACCTAGACTTGATTATTAATAGGACTATTGAATAAGATTTGCATGTGGCTACATGTTTTATACATATTTAATTGTTGTGTTATGTATATGTTTATTTGGTTGTTTTATTTTTTATTATATATTACTTGTTTTTTGTTTATATATTATGTTAGACATGTTTATAAACGAAAAGGGTAATTTTTGAATAGAAAAATAATATGCACTAAATAAATGGCGAAATTGTTTTGGTTTAAGAGTCAAAATTTAAAATGATTGGTTGATTGATGTTTTTGTACATAGTGTGCGAAAGGCGGACCGAAGGTTGCCATACAATGTGCTTGTAGAGAGGGGTTATTAAAGACCATGCACCTACCGGTTCTCTACAACCACTTGTGTGCCGAGTCTAGACTTACCTATATCACTATATTACGTACACTATCATCTTAAGGGTGAATTCACCACAATTCCACAATGATTATCCGAAACACTAAGCCTTAGGGCTTATGCAAAAGTACGATATAAGTGGATGATAATTGTTGGTAATTCTTTAATTGGTGAACCCGATACCTCAATCAAAATTTTTTTATTTTACTCTTAGTAAATTGGTAATAAAAATGTTTTATAAAACCAATGTTATGAAGTTGTATGCATGCTTCTTCATACATTATTTTGATTGCACGTCAAAATTAATACCCTTATAAAATTAAGTCCAATGCCATCTAATTAAGAACACTTGAAGTTGTAATTTACGTCATGTGAGAACTTGGCGAGATTGCAATGGAGAGGTAAGTTTCATAAATTCATTGCTAGCAGATCAACTGATGTAATGGATTTATGAGTTTGCAGTTTTTAAGTTAGACGACTTAAATTGAGTAGGAAGTGAGAACTTGGACTCAAGGCAATAAGATGGGGATGAAACATGCATACATTACAAAGGTTTTGTGAATGTAGATCCCATAATGATCTAGGAATTGCAATATGATATTGGCAATTATTGTTCGACAATTACCTTGTTGAATACTATCATTACTAGCGGATCAACTGATGTAATGGTACTATGTCAATTTGGATCCTAGCTTTAAGAAAATACTATGGTTTATATGAATATTTACCAATGGGTATTTTAATATTTTAATTTCTTAAATATCTAATTATCGAAAATACTGAAATTGAATTTTGTAATTCGTTTTAATATATTAATGCAACATTCAAACCGTAAACGCACTTTGGGCCTTGGTAAATTGATCTCGTTCTGTTCTCAAACATGTGTTTGATTAAGAATAATTTACTTAAAAGACAAAAGAAGTCTCCTTTCTATGAAAGAAGAGTGAGATACAATCCTATTCCTTTTCATGAATGAGAAAGGATAATAGGAATATTAGATGTGTCTAAATTCTAATATAACTCATAGCAAATTTTTTAATAGTTAAAAAAAAAATTGCAAATATTTTCCATAGAGATTTTATCATCCTCATTCGGTGATTAAAATTCTTAATAACAAATATGATATTTGGTTAACAGAAAATTATATATGACATTTTATGAGTTATTATAATTAGAAGTTAGACTAATTACCGCAAAATGTTTAAAAACAAACTAGTTGTTTTGACTATTTTAAAGGTACTACATACATTGTAGGATGGTAGACCTATTATGTAACAATTCGCATTTTCAGGATAATTACTATTCCCGGAAAATTTCACTATTCACTTTTACTATTCATTTTTCCCGAAAATTTTCCCGAAAGTTGATTTTTATTTCATATTCTCGAGTGATAAATCATTTCCATGGCAAATTAAATGTTTGACATTCATAAGCTCATTTTCATGAAAGTTATTAAGGAATTACACGTTTTAGGGTTAAACGTCATTCAAAAATTCTACGCACAACGAAACTCGACCGCGTTAAGTGACCCCGCATCGTAAAAATGTTTGACACACTCATGATTTATTTGAGAATAAATCATGACTGTGAAAAACGTGACCAAAATAAACCTCGGCCGTGAAAAACAGGAATTTTCAGTTTTAAGCGTTTTTACTCAGCCGTAACCTTAGCCTATACCTACACCGCGTTTCTAAGACGATTTGAGTTTTCAACTTATTAGAAAAAGTCAACATATTTTTCCCTCCTCCTTTGACCAAAAATCATTCCTTGATTTTATAAGTCATTCCTTGATTTTTAGGCTTACGGTTTGATGTCTAAAAGACATTTAATACCAACCGACACTAGACTGAGCCCAGTCTTGACATTATAAGTCATTTTAAATCATTTTTATCCAATTAGAAAAGTAACATTTTACTTTTCTCAATTTTACGCAATATTCGTACATTTTACGTATTACGCGTTTTAGACCCGTGTTTCCAGTTTTAGCAGGGTTTTACTACCCAAATGGAACCTACCACTCATTTTATATTTTATTATGCAACATATGGACATGTTTAACAATACTTTCAAATTCCATAATTTTACGACACCCGGTTTTACGTTTTGAGGCTTAATCATTTACGGTTGGCATTTCCCGGAGTCAAAACTCATCCAATATCTTGGATAATATCAAGCAAAGCACACCTCACCCTCCCTAGCTTATTGAAACCGCCAATAGGGGGGGGGGAGTCACCTTGGTGTGGCTTGATCTTGTCCATTGATTCTTTAGATCATTACAAGTATCTTAACTAAGATGGTTAAATTCTAACCCAATATATGGTTAACTATTCTTCCTACCCTATAAATACCAAGCTAAACACATGAAATTCCTTGCACCCTCCTCTCTTTATCTATCAAAGTCCTAAAACCCTAAGGCACTTTTCTTATATTTTGTAAGAAAGTTAACTAGTTTTTGAAAGAAAACTAGTGTTTGATCTTCAATCTTGGAAATTTTCTAAGAAAAGTTGTTATAACTTTAAAGTCTCCAAAAAGACGTGGTTATAATCTTCAAAAAAGCTTCGGACTTTCAAGAAGGCGTCGTTATAATCTTCAAATAACCTTGGTTTATCAAAGATTGCAAAGAGTGAAGATAATCAATCAAAGTCCTATCCTTACTAGTTACTTCCTTTCTTAGAAAGCCCAAAGTTGTAAGCAAACCCTAACTTACCTCTTGTTAAATATCATGTTCATGTTATTTACATATTATTTTTGCTATATTATGTCTTGTATGCATGTCCATGATGTATAAAAATGAGTAAAACAAGTTGTTGTAATTGATTGTTAAGATAAGTTATTAAAACAAGTAAACTAGTGACTTTCTTGGTAAGACCTGATCAAAATGGTAAAAATATGATATTGGATTATTACATATTGTAGTAGAGGACCTAACAAGGAAACCGTAGCAACTTGAACCACCTAAAACGAGTATACGAGTCAAAAGTTATGACGATTTGAAGTTACCAAAACTTTCCGGCAAAACTGCCAAAATAGTTTCTGTGACAGAACTTAAAACACGCAAAAAGAGGCATTTCTGGTCCGTTTCATGAAAAAGTTAAAACACGAAAGTTGTCCGGAATCACGTTTTCTTCCAAAACTCTAGGCACGTCTCCAAAAAATCAATAACGAATGAGATATTTCTCAGTTTCTTAACAGCTATTTACATATATATAAGTCACTATATATTGGTTATGTTTTAAAAGGAACAAGAGGTCTTATGACCTATAATCAAGACCACCACCATGGCTAGAGCCAAGGTTGAAGTCTCATGACCATGGAACAAGGACCAAAGGTCATGGCAAGGCCATGACTAAATGACCATACAAGCTTACTTAGGCGTAAACATGAAACAAGGAATTGGCGATAACTTGAACAAGCAATTTGGATCTACTTCACTTAAAAGAACCATGAGTTATTACAAATAAAAATGGTCATACAAGTTATATGAAACATACCCTAATAACAATCTTCATTTAATAATAAACTTTCCTAAGTTTATTCAAATATCGGACATGTAACTTTTCGGATCAAAACTTATATCTATATATTTTATCAACTACTACAATAGTAGGGAGCCTCTTGTGAGAAGTTCATTATGTAGGCCGTCGAGATGAGTTGTGGATTTACGAATTAAAGTGTCCTGGCTCCTCGAACGCTTACTAACATGACTTCTGAATTATGTCGGCCCGAACGGTAGTAAACGATATATAAAACATACATGTTTCATGAATCTTTTCTTTCAAAGACTTACAATATACATCATACCACATCATGGACTAAATGCAAGATATTTATATAGGCACTTATTCATATTCTTTACTCCGATCCTAAGTCGCAACATTCTATTATAGGTTGCTCATAGAAACCTTCGTGATTCGACCATCACATTCACTACTCACTACATAACTTAAGGTGAGTTCGTAGCCCCACTTTCTATTGTTTAACTATTTTACAAACCCGTGGGGGGAATACATGCTATTATTTTTCTACTCGAACACAATGCTTTCTAATGTATGCTTCCCGACTATGTTTTATTGTCACTAAGTAACGATTGCCATGTTCGAAGTCCCTATATCATGAACCATTAGTCACTACCTATAGTGAGCGCGAATATTGTGAATAGATCTATTGGGATTGACGGATCCCATTTGTGTTGAACAACGATGAGTTCAAACAAATGCACTATATTTGAGATTTAGCGGTATAATGGCAAAAGTACCTTGATAGGGCTTCTATAATGCCAATTTTGTTGGTTCGATGTTAATGTTTTGGTTGCATGAGCTTAGTGAAATAAATAACGATTTTGTTTTCTAACTATGAGTGTGAGTCTATAGCTCACAGTACGATTATTGTGTTCAAACGATTTAACTAAACTCTACGAATTCCACTCAACCTTTGTGTTGACCTCTCAAGCATGTACTTCAGGTTCATGACGATCAAGGATGGTACGGAAGGGCACGGATATTCAATAGGGCTATAAATTTTTACTATCATTCAAAGACCTAATTAATGTAATTTCTAAACATGGAACCATCTGGGACCTCATTTTGTAATCTCTGATATTTATATAATTTGAATGATAAATATTTTAAAACGACTCAATTGGAATTCGTTTTCTATTATTGTGACTATTGTGCCGTCCAGTAACACCTAGTTTGAATTCCGCTGCATCCATGAATTGGGGGTGTTACAGATTGGTACCAAAGCCATGGTTATAGAGAAACGGGTCTAATTGAGACCTAAACTATAACCACGATTACAAGCAAAAACATTTTATAGCCTTCCGCTCTTCGTGCCTTCCATCCTCCAGACGATTATGGACTTATTATGCATGTTATGCTACATAAACATATTAGTATATTGCTATATATATGCTTGCCATATTTTGAGCACTTCCCATAAACATTGAATTGTTTTAACATTGTAATTCTTCTCATAGAAATCATGTGCGTACCCACTTCTTCTGATTATGTGCCCACTCTACCTAATAACTTCCAAGTCTTACCACCCCCACCCGAGTTTGGATTTGATTTCATAAATGCCTTCGCTTCTGATGATGAAGAAGAACCGTTCGAAGATTCAACCGACGAAGAAGAGGATGAACCAATGCCAACTAATTTTGCGATGAATATTTCTAATTATTTTGAACAAAATTGGGTTGAGGCAGACTCCGAGGAGGATAATGAGTATGAATATGTACTAGAGCCATTACCACCACCACTATCACTTCCCTTTGATATACCTACATGTGATGAATTGGATCATTCATTATGGATCGTACCTCGACCACCATTGATCCAACAAGAAAGTCAACCTGAAAACTACAGCTTCTCAAACTTCATCGACTCGTACCTCTATGACACACTAAACCAAGAAGTTGCCGATCAATCAGAGCTGCTCGGACCTTCTAACCAACAATAGACTAGTGTGATGATACTAGTTAACTTTTGTACTACTAAACTGATTAGACTTAGTTAGTAAATGTTAAGAAATCTATGTAATAACTAGCGATAGTAAAAACGCTGTAATTACTAAACTGAAAGTATCAGTTAGTAAATTTTGAAGAAGCTTGTAATAGGTTTCGATTTTGTAAATCAACCAACGTTGTACGAATAAAACTCTTGTTTTATACTATCATGTGTTATGCCTTTAAATCTTCAATGTAATTATTCTATCATTTCCCATCAAAAATCATGCTTATTTCACAACTCTCTACTCACGACGTATCTTTTGAACAATAGAATCATGGCGCCAAAGAAGAAGACACCACCAGCAATGACTCAAGCTGCTATTCGCAAACTAGTTAAAGACAGTGTCAACGCATCACTCACAATGGAACGAGCAGCCGTAGCTGCAGCAGCTGCTGAAGCCGCCACAGCTGCTGGTGCTACAGCAGCCGTTGAAGATGCTACAGCTGCTGATGCTGCAGCAGCCGCTGAAGCCGCCACTGCTGCGGAAGTTGCTATAGCTGCAGAAGCTGCCCGAATTGCCAGCCTTAACATTGGAGGACCAAGCCCAACTATCCCTCCAGTGACAAATGTTGCTTCAGTACCTAAGGGTTGCTCATTCATTTCCTATTTGAAATGCGAACCCATAAAGTTTAAAGGTACTGAAGAAGCCGTAGGTTTGACCCGCTGGTTTGAGAAAGCAGAGTCGGTATTTTTGGTCAACAAATGTATCGAGAGTGATAAAGTTCAATATGCCACTAGTACACTGCTGGATGAAGCATTATCATGGTGGAATTCAATATCTCAACCAATAGGCATTGAAAATGCTTATAAGATATCTTGGGATAACTTGAAGAAGATGATGATCAAAGAGTACTGCCCCCGCAGTGAAATACAGAAGTTAGAGGTAGAATTCTGGGATCATGATGTTAAGGGAAATGACATCATAACTTACAACCGACGATTCCAAGAATTGAGGATACTGTGTCCAACAATGGTTTCAACAAAAGAAAAATTGTTGGAACGGTATATCTGGGGACTTCCACCAAGTATACAAGGGAATGTAACCTCAACAAATCCCAAGGAACTTGATGAAGCTATGCGGATGTCTCGCAGCCTCATGGATCAAGTGATGCGTACGGCAGAAACCCGAAGACAAAACAACACCAACAACTCCAACTACAGTAACAACAATAACAATAGGAACAACAACAACAAGCGACCATGGGATGGTAACCGTGGAAGTAACAACAACAACAACAACAACAACAACCAAACCCGAAACAACAACCATCACAATCAGTAAAACAAAAGACAAGAAGCCGCGACGGCTTATGTTGCAGCACCAGCCGGAGGTAAATATGTTGGTACTCTACCACAGTGTACCAAGTGCAACTACCATCATGCAGGTACCTACCCGGCCAAGTGCAACAAGTGTCAAAAGCCTGGACATCTTGCCAAAGATTGTAGAGGCAAGGGTGTAGCTACAGGGGCTAACACTCAGCCAATAGTTATATGCTTCGGGTGTGGAGAAAGTGGACATTACAAGAACCGACGTCCCCAAAACCAAGGTCAACAAGTTGAGGACAACTAGGAGTGAGCATATATGATAAGAGGAGAAGGAGCTTATCAGAATCTCAACAACACTGCAGAACAATGAAGTTTAGAACTTAGCAGTCATATTTATTTATGCACTATGTTGTACTATGTGTATGTCATCCCTAGTAATGGGAGTTTTATGACTTAAGAATATTTACTGTTCAATAAACAACTCTTTGTGATAATTCTCATCTATTGGACTTTCTATCTCCAAACCAATTTGATTGTTTAGTAGACTATTACCATTCTATAAAATTTACCCAGTTATCTTATAAAACCATTCAACAAATTTTACTTCAAGCTAATTTGTTACCACTTTATTGTTTCACATCATTTTACTCCAAGTTATTCTATCACCATCTTAGAAAAATCACTTCGTTGATACCACCCTATAAATCAATATCATGCCTTCATTTCCAACTTTCATCACAAACCACTAAATCTCAACATACCAAAATGAAGAACACAAACCTTCTTAACCTTCTCACCATCATCATCTTCACAACCCTTAATCCCACAAGCTCACTTTCTGATCTTGATGCACTTTTAAAGCTCAAATCATCCTTAGTTACACCACAAGTACTCTCATCAGCTTTACAAAATTGAATACCATCTAAAAACTTTTAAGAAACACAATACTACGTGACTAAACCGAACATCACATTATCGGTCCTAAATTATACATAGCCTGATCACCTATGTCTAATTCAGGAGGGATCATGTTATGCTGGGAGCAGTCACCCGTATGTTTTCTTAGAAACAAACTTCTCATAAGTAACCTCATCCTACGCCATACACTGAAACGACAAATCAAACTACATCACTCTAATCCTCATAAGTAACCACACCTCTTCATCGACACCATTCCAACATATAACACACATAGAACTTCGGGACGAAGTTCCCCGTAAGGGGTAGAGACTGTAACAATTCGCATTTTCAGGATAATTACTATTCCTGGAAAATTTCACTATTTACTTTTACTATTCATTTTTCCCGAAAATTTTCCCGAAAGTTGATTTTTATTTCATATTCTCGAGTGATAAATCATTTCCATGGAAAATTAAATGTTTGACATTCATAAGCTCATTTTCATGAAAGTTATTAAGGAATTACACGTTTTAGGGTAAAACGTTATTCAAAAATTCTACGCACAATGAAACTCGACCGCGTTAAGTGACCCCGCATCGGAAAAATGTTTGACACACTCATGATTTATTTGAGAATAAATCATGACTGTGAAACACGTGACCAAAATAAACCTCGGCCATGAAAAACTGGAATTTTCAGTTTTAAGCGTTTTTACTCAACCGTAACCTTATCCTATACCTACACCGCGTTTCTAAGACGATTTGAGTTTTCAACTTATTAGAAAAAGTCAACATATTTTTCCCTCCTCCTTTGACCAAAAATCATTCCTTGATTTTATAAGTCATTCCTTGATTTTTAGGCTTACGGTTTGATGTCTAAAAGACATTTAATACCAACTGACACTAGACTGAGCCCAGTCTTGACATTATAAGTCATTTTAAATCATTTTTATCCTACTAGAAAAGTAACATTTTACTTTTCTCAATTTTACGCAATATTCGTACATTTTACGTATTACGCGTTTTAGACCCGTGTTTCCAGTTTTAGCAGGGTTTTACCACCCAAATGGAACCTACCACTCATTTTATATTTTATTATGGAACATATGGACATGTTTAACAATACTTTCAAATTCCATAATTTTACGACACCCGGTTTTACGTTTTGAGGCTTAATCATTTACGGTTGGCATTTCCCGGTGTCAAAACTCATCCAATATCTTGGATAATATCAAGCAAAGCACACCTCACCCTCCCTAGCTTATTGAAACCACCAATAGGGGGGGGAGTCACCTTGGTGTGGCTTGATCTTGTCCATTGATTCTTTAGATCATTACAAGTGTCTTAACTAACCATGGTTAAATTCTAACCCAATATATGGTTAACTATTCTTCCTACCCTATAAATACCAAGCTAAACACATGAAATTCCTTGCACCCTCCTCTCTTTATCTATCAAAGTCCTAAAACCCTAAGGCACTTTTCTTATATTTTGTAAGAAAGTTAACTAGTTTTTGAAAGAAAACTAGTGTTTGATCTTCAATCTTGGAAATTTTCTAAGAAAAGTTGTTATAACTTTAAAGTCTCCAAAAATACGTGGTTATAATCTTCAAATAAGCTTCGGACTTTCAAGAAGGCGTCATTATAATCTTCAAATAACCTTGGTTTATCAAAGATTGCAAAGAGTGAAGATAATCAATCAAAGTCCTATCCTTACTAGTTACTTCCTTTCTTAGAAAGCCCAAAGTTGTAAGCAAACCCTAACTTACCTCTTGTTAAATATCATGTTCATGTTATTTACATATTATTCTTGCTATATTTTGTCTTGTATGCATGTCCATGATGTATAAAAATGAGTAAAACAAGTTGTTGTAATTGATTGTTAAGATAAGTTATTAAAACAAGTAAACTAGTGACTTTCTTGGTAAGACCTGATCAAAATGGTAAAAATATGATATTGGATTATTACATATTGTAGTAGAGGACCTAACAAGGAAACCGTAGCAACTTGAACCACCTAAAACGAGTATACGAGTCAAAAGTTATGACGATTTGAAGTTACCAAAACTTTCCGGCAAAACTGCCAAAATAGTTTCTGTGACAGAACTTAAAACACGCAAAAAGAGGCATTTATGGTCCGTTTCATGAAAAAGTTAAAGCACGAAAGTTGTCCGGAATCACGTTTTCTTTTAAAACTCAGGAGCACGTCTCCAGAAAATCAATAACGAATAAGATATTTCTCAGTTTCTTAACAGCTATTTACATATATATAAGTCACTATATATTGGTTATGTTTTAAAAGGAACAAGAGGTCTTATGACCTATAATCAAGACCACCACCATGGCTAGAGCCAAGGTTGAAGTCTCATGACCATGGAACAAGGACCAAAGGTCATGGCAAGGCCATGACTAAATGACCATACAAGCTTACTTAGGCGTAAACATGAAACAAGGAATTGGCGATAACTTGAACAAGCAATTTGGATCTACTTCACTTAAAAGAACCATGAGTTATTACAAATAAAAATGGTCATACAAGTTATATGAAACATACCCTAATAACAATCTTCATGTAATAATAAACTTTCCTAAGTTTATTCAAATATCGGACATGTAACTTTTCGGATCAAAACTTATATCTATATATTTTATCAACTACTACAATAGTAGGGAGCCTCTTGTGAGAAGTTCATTATGTAGGCCGTCGAGATGAGTTGTGGATTTACGAATTAAAGTGTCCTGGCTCCTCGAACGCTTACTAACATGACTTCTGAATTATGTCGGCCCGAACGGTAGTAAACGATATATAAAACATACATGTTTCATGAATCTTTTCTTTCAAAGACTTACAATATACATCATACCACATCATGGACTAAATTCAAGATATTTATATAGGCACTTATTCATATTCTTTACTCCGATCCTAAGTCGCAACATTCTATTATAGGTTGCTCGTAGAAACCTTCGTGATTCGACCATCACATTCACTACTCACTACATAACTTAAGGTGAGTTCGTAGCCCCACTTTCTATTGCTTAACTATTTTACAAACCCATGGGGGGAATACATGCTATTATTTTTCTACTCGAACACAAATGCTTTCTAATGTATGCTTCCCGACTATGTTTTATTGTCACTAAGTAACGATTGCCATGTTCGAAGTCCCTATATCATGAACCATTAGTTACTACCTATAGTGAGCGCGAATATTGTGAATAGATCTATTGGGATTGACGGATCCCATTTGTGTTGAACAACGATGAGTTCACACAAATGCACTATATTTGAGATTTAGCGGTATAATGGCAAAAGTACCTTGATAGGGCTTCTATAATGCCAATTTTGTTGGTTCGATGTTAATGTTTTGGTTGCATGAGCTTAGTGAAATAAATAACGATTTTGTTTTCTAACTATGAGTGTGAGTCTATAGCTCACACTACAATTATTGTGTTCAAACGATTTAACTAAACTCTACGAATTCCACTCAACCTTTGTGTTGACCTCTCAAGCATGTATTTCAGGTTCATGACGATCAAGGATGGTACGGAAGGGCACGGATATTCAAGAGGGCTATAAATTTTTACTATCATTCAAAGACTTAATTAAAGTAATTTCTAAACATGGAACCATCTGGGACCTCATTTTGTAATCTCTTATATTTATATAATTTGAATGATAAATCTTTTAAAACGACTCAATTGGAGTTCGTTTTCTATTATTGTGACTATTGTGCCGTCCAGTAATACCCAGTTTGAATTCCGCTGCATCCATGAATTGGGGGTGTTACAGATTGGTATCAAAGCCATGGTTATAGAGAAACGGGTCTAATTGAGACCTAAACTATAACCACGATTACAAGCAAAAACATTTTTTAGCCTTCCGCTCTTCGTGTAAAGAGATGAAGTCATTAAATTGTTGAATGACTTATAACTTATAATGGGATTATAACTGTTTATGTTTTCTTGTAAAGAGATGGACATGAAGTGACTTTGTAAAAAGTACTTGTGTTATAAAGCATGTAATTGGCTTGAAAATTATTATACCATTAAAATGACTTAGTTGGTAAATAGACAAGTCAAAAGGAATTATGGCTATCTTAAATATTGTTAGATTGTCTTACAATATTAATACTAATGAAATACCAAATGTTTATGGTATGTTCAGTTAGGAAAATCAAACTCTAGTTATATTGTTTGATTAAAGATAACTATGATTTCTTTTCATCCAAAAGTTATCAAGATTTGAATATTGAGTATGGCTTGGACATATTTAACAAAACTCCAACCTAGAAGATTAATAAGACATCATCATATGATGGAATGTGATGAATTACATTAAGTCTTAATTTGTAGTTCTAAATTTGTTTAACTGCTTATGAAGATGTTATTAACAAAGTAAAGTCAGGAACAGTCAATAAGTATTTGTAATATCCCAAAAGAGAGCATTGTATTGTTGCTTTATTTGCTAAGTATTTAAATATAGTCTTTAAATTACTAAAAGCTAGTGGGAGTTTTGATCTTTAAAAGATATAATTAAAAGATACATAATCTTCTAAAATACACTAGTAAATATCATGATGAAGTTTGACATTTGAATGTTAAATCTCAACATGATAATAAAGTTTGACATTTAAATATTAAATGTTAAATGTCAAGATGATGGAATTATCATTCATAGAATAGCAATATATCTCAGATATTTGATTAATATGCCGAGGGCTATGATTTAGAGGATTATTGTAAACCTGATAATCATTCTGATACATTATCAAATATGTAATTGGGTAAAGTATACATGATATGAATGATTAAGATGATGTCCATAAAGATAATTAATTTTAGAAATGTGGTTTATCTTAATAGTTAGACTAGAAAATAAAGATGAGTTTCTTTAAATTAAAAAAAACCCTAAAACGTTCTCTCGAGTGGCGACAAACTAGACGGCTAAACTTTGATCTTTAATCTTTGATTACTGCATATTCATTGTTTGGCATCTAGTGCATGGTAATTACATCCTTGTTTCTACCTGATTGGTTGATCATCCAATATAATTTCATTGTAGTTCTTATTCAATCGTGGGTCGGTGGCTACTTTGTATTATATATTGATCGATTGTTGGTGTTAGTATATTATATTCCATGCATTAATTTGTCCCTAGATTCTATCATTGTGGTTCGCACTTAATTTCATTATCTGACTTTGATTTATTGATTCACTTTTCATTGTGATTCAATCGGTCAGTGTGATTTGGTTTATTTACAATCGAGCAGTATTCATTAATTCTTATCTTGAACTGTTCGACTTTTATTAAGATGGGAGGTTAGATTCTTGATTAGTATTGTTATAAACCCTAATCGCTAAGATTAGGGTTTCTTTTCTCTTCTTTTTGGTTTCGCATGCTGCTGGAGTATCGGTTCGTATTCTTGTTTGATTTGGTAACGTGGTGGTGAGAGATGGAGAGGGGTTTTTTGAGTCCTAGTTCTGGTAAGAAGGATGTTAGTGTTTCGAGGGTTGAAGTTGATGAGTTGGCTGCTCGACTGAAACGAGGTGAGGATGGGAATGCAGTTACAACACATCAAGAGGTTACTACTAGTACGAATGGAGGCCCAACACATCAAGAGGCGCCGGTGTCACTTGATTTTGCTGGTACTCATGTTCAACCTAATGTGACTAATGTTATTGATTCGGACTATAATGGTTCACAACAGCCAAATGTGGAGCAATTGATTGCTAATGCGCATCAGAATTTTGATGAAGCCATGAATATAATTCAAACTGATATTCGTGCTACTATGGCTTCCTCTTCTGATCTGCACAATCCAAGCGGTAGTGGGCTTCAACCTAATTTGAATGTTACTAATAGTACAACTAGTACTCCTCCTAATGCACCCAAGGTTAATACTACTAGTGGTAATGGAGTGAAGTCGGTTTCTTACGCGGGTGTTGCTTCTAATGAATCCCAGAAACACGTGTCTAATTTTCGGAGGTTAGAATGCAACAATAAGAAGGATGATGTTGATCTGTCAGTCCCAATGAAAGTAGTGCAAGAGGTTAACATGAGGTTTGAGAATACTCTCTACGGATATTTCCTTGGTCAACGCCTTGCTTTTCCTGTTGTTGATTATTATGTTCGCAATGCGTGGGCTAAGTATGGTTTACAAAAGGTTATGATGAATGCTAAGGGTTTCTTTTTCTTCAAGTTTACTTCGAAGAAAGGTGTCGATGATGTCCTTGATAATGGTCCTTGGTTGATTCGTAATGTCCCTATTATCCTTAAACCATGGACATTGAACACCAACTTGCTTAAAGAAGATTTGACTAACATTCCGGTGTGGGTTAAATTCCATGATGTTCCTTTAGCTATGTTCTCTGATGACGGGCTTAGCCTTCTTGCTATTGTGATTGGGACGCCCAAAAGGTTAGATGCCTTTACTAGTCAAATGTGCAAGGAATCTTGGGGCCGGAGTAGCTTTGCTAGGTGTATGATTGAAGTAAAGTCGGATGAGGTACTAAAGGACAGTCTCACTGTTGAGATTCCTCTACTTGATGGTACGGGTTCGACTATTGAGATGATCCGGGTTGAATATGAGTGGAAACCGCCTCGCTGTGATAAATGTAAGGTATTTGGACATACTTTGGTTGAGTGCCCTAAGGTTGTCATACCGAATGCTCAACCTACTAAGTACGCAAGTGATGGGTTCCAGCCTGTTAATAATAAGAAGAAGGGAAAGCAAGTTGGTTCGAATCCGGGTCGAGGAGGTTTTACCAAACCTGTGGTAGGTAAGCATTTTGAATATCAGCCTAAAAAGACTCCTCCCGAACCAAAGAAAGCTAATGTCAGTAAGAAGAAGGCTTCTGATGTGGCTAGTACGAGTGGAACCAAGATCACTACTTCTAATCAGTTTGATGCTCTTAATATGGATGATACAGATGGTTTTGGTATTCCTAAGGTTGTTACTAACAAGGATGTGGATGCTGGCAGTACAATGGAAGTTAATAAGGATGAGTCGGTTAAGACTGGTACTACATCACAAGTCCCTCTTGTGAGTGATACGCAAGAACCGCTTGTGAGTGATTCAATGGGAACAATGGAAGTTGGTTCTACTCCTATTGTTGAGAAAATTAGTAAGCTTGAAAAGCTACTGATCGATGGGAAAGCTACTCTTGTGGATGATGCTGGTCATCCTATTCCGTCTACCTCTGTCACTAAGAGGACTAACCCATTTTCAAAGGTGGGTGAGGTTGAGGTTTCTGATAGCGATGAGGATGAGGTTCTTAACACGTTCGACGAATCAGCAAATCTTTTTGGTGGTGGTCATGATCGTGAAGATGAGTATGACTATGATGATTATTCGAAGCAAATTTATGATCTTCCAAGGGAATTGGATGCTCTTAATGCCATTTATGGTGTTAATCTCCAAGGTCGTAGGAAGTAGTTTATCTTTTGTCAGAGTCACTACTATCATGTGATTAATGGTTTGTTTTCTTGTTTTGAAAATAGGAAGTATCTTGTTATGTAAGCTTTTCGCCTATGTAACGGGCTGAGATATGGGATTCACCCATATCCGTTGTACTTAAACGTTTTTTGGAGTAATATATTTACCGGGTTGTTGACCTTTTACCCAAAAAAAAAAAAGATGAGTTTCTTCAAAGATTAGGTAACCCTTGTGGTTCAAATCTTTGAATAGAAATCATATGGACAATATTGTGCACGTGTTTAATGCATGTTTTATGAAAAGATTATTAATCACACTTAAGCAATTAATTGTGATTAAATATTCTTTTCTAAATACATTAAATATATAAAGATTATGAACATTATTTTAGTAGTCGTATGTTAGGATCGAACTCGAGATTGTGGGATTGCACACTTTACGTATGAAGAGTAAAAGAATAATTATTTATAAATGTTATATATAATTATTAATAAACACAAAACTAGTAACGACCGTTAGTATTTAACGAAAAAGACTAACGACCGTTAGACGAAGATTAGGAAAGTAATACTTGTCAATATTTGGAAGGTCAAGAAAGTTCTAGAAGGAGTTCCACCTCCTTTGTGCCTTGAGCTCCAAGTTTCATCAAGTATATAAACACCTCATGGGTTATTGTTTTCTCATAACTTGTACACACATTCTAGGTGTTTTCTTTCTCTTCTCTTGTCCCAAAATCGATTCATCAAACAATCCCTACAAGGGATTCGATTTTCATAAGCTTAAAAGTTTTATGTTTAATTTACAAGCATAAACTTTTACTTGAATTAGTACGTGTGTACAAGAACACGATTCAAACATACTTTTGTTTGATTCTTGGATTGAATTACAAAAGAGGTAAGGGGTAATTCTTATAATCCACATAAACCCTAATTAGGGTTCTTGAGTTGAAGATTGCATTTGATTCTTGTTCGGGCTAGAATCACTACGGTATGTTTACTATTTATATTTGATTAATTAATTACATGTTATATGTTCTTGTTATAACGCTTCCGCATATGCTCTATTGATGTGTTTGGTTTATTTTATATGATTGTCATGATATTATAATTCCAACATGAATATCACTCAACCTTTGTGTTGACCTTTTAAGCATGTATTTCAGGTCCTTGATGATCAAGGATGGCACGGATATTCAAGAGGGCTATAAATTTTATTATCATTCGAAAACTTATTTAATTTAATTTGTAAACATGGAACCATCTGGGACCTCATTTTGTAATCTCTGATATTTATATAATTTGAATGATAAATCTTTTAAAACGACTCAATTAGAGATCATTTTCTATTATTATGAGTGTTGTGCCGTCGAGTAACACCCAGTTTAAATTCCGCTGCATCATGAATTGGGGGTGTTACAGAAGTGGAGTGCAATCGGTTTCCTATGCGGGTGCTACTTCTACTAATCAAAATAAACATGTGTCTAATTTTCATAGGTTGGAATGTAGCAATAAAAAGACTGGTGTTGATCTTTCTGTCCCAATGAAAGTTGTTGAAGAAGTGAACATCAGATTTGAGAATACTCTATATGGTTATTTTCTTGGTAATCGAATTGCTTTTCCTGTTGTGGATTATTATGTTCGCAATGTATGGGCTAAGTATGGATTACAGAAGGTTATGATGATTGCCAAGGGGTTCTTTTTCTTTAAGTTCAGTTCGAAGAAAGATGTTGATGATGTTCTTGAAAATGGTCCATGGCTTATTAGAAATGCACTTAAACCATGGACATTGAACACCAGCTTACTTAAAGAGGATTTGACTAACATTCCGGTGTGGGTTAAATTTCATGATATTCCTCTAGCCATGTTCTCGGATGATGGGCTATCTTCTTGCTAAATTGATTGGTACGCCGAAAATGTTAGATGCATATACTAGCCAAATGTGCAAGGAATCATGGGGACGTAGTAGCTTTTCAAGGTGCATGATTGAAGTGAAGGCGGATGAGGTTCTTCGAGATAGTCTCACTATTGAAATACCTTTGCTTGATGGGACGGGTTCGACTATCGAAAAGATTCGGGTTGAATATGAGTGCAAAACCGCCTCGTTGTGATAAGTGTAAGGTATTTGGTTATACTCTGGTTGATTGTCCTAATTTTGTCCCAACTACTACTCAACCTACACCGAGTGTTAATGATGGTTTCCAAACGGTCAATAATAAGAGGAATAGTAATAGAGGTGGTCAATCTGGTCCTAATAAAGGAGGTTTTACAAAGCCTAGTGTGGGTAAGAAGATGCAATATAGACCCAAAGCACCTCCTCCTGAACCCAAGATTATGGATGCCAACAAGAAGAAGAATGCTGATGTACCATGTACTAGTGGAGCAAGGATTGGTACTAGTGGTACAAAGATTACTACTTCTAATTAGTTTGATGCCCTTAATATGGATGATACAGATGATTTTGGTATTCCTACCTATGTTAACGAAGTGGAATCTGGTACCACAGTGGAAGCTACAAAGGATGGGTCTTTAAAGACTGGCAATACCTCACAAGAACCTATTGTGAGTGCCTTGAAAGAGAAGGACCAGGATGAGGCCCCTAAGCCTAGTGAGGATCATGAGCCTACGCCTATTGTTGATAAAATTGGAGAGCTTGAAAAGTAACTTATTGATGGGAAAGCGACTCTCGTGGATGATGATGGTCATCCTATTATAAAGGTTGATTATCCGGCTCCACCTATTTCTTCTACTAAGAGGGTTAACCCATTCTCTAAGGTGGGAGAGATTGATGTTTCTGACAGTGATGATGAGGACGTTGAGAACACTTTTGATGAGTCAACAAACCTATTTGGTGGTGGTCATGATCGTGAAGACGATTATGATGAATTTGTGTATGACAACTATGCGGCTCAGTTCTACAATCTTCCAGGGAATTTCAAGCTTCAAGGCCTTTGAAGGAAATGATTTGGTTTCAAAAGAGTCTAATGTTATCTTTTAAGTAGTGGTTTATTTTCTTGTTAGAGAATAGGAAGCATCTTGTTATGTAAGCTTTTCCGCCTATGTAACGGGCTGAGATATGGGATTCACCCATATCCTTTGTACTCAAACATTTTTTGGAGTAATATATTTACCGGGGTCTGTTGACCTTTTACCCAAAAAATATAACATTTATAAATAACTATTCATTTATTCTTCATACGTAAAGTGTGCAATCCCGCGATCTCGAGTTCGATCCTAACACACATCTACTATTTTATCGTCTATAAAACTAACACGTCAACCGTTCAAAATAGTTTCGTGAAGTCGGGCAAGACTTTATTGCAGTGTCAGATTAATGTTTGGAATAAACAAAAAGAGTTGAAAAATGAAGGGGTTTCATGTTGTCGATGTTGAAGGTGATGATTCTTATGATGATACATGTTCTTTGTGTGGGAGTAGTGATGATTTTATTTGTTGTGATGGTTGCGCGTCTACTTTTCACTGAGCTTCTTAGATATGCAGGTACCATAGGCAAATTAAATATTTTTTCCCAACACCCTACGCCAACCCAAAAAATACCCTAAACTAATAATCGTTTGATTTTATTAGTTGATTATTTAAACGAAGCATCACATCCCTCTTTACTTCAAGATAATGAGTTTTTTCTTTGAAAACATTAATATACTATGGGTATTTCCCTTGTTTTATTTGTTTTCGCCTTTTGTTTGTTGATGCATGTTCATAGGTGAGGACATTATTCATTTCCCTTTTACTTTTATATATATTGTTTGCTGATTCGACTTCATTTGTTTATGTAGATACTCTTTATAACACAATGATTCAAGCCTGAATTCAATGTCGGAAACAGAAAACACGGTTTATGGGTTTGTTTTGCACTCTTTTTATTGATTGATTAATTTTGATTGTTACCCATCTTATTATGATATAAGCGTTTTGATCATAAATAATCAAGAACAATATAAGGACAGACGCTTAAAAAGTGATTATTGGAACTTCAAATTGTAATTTTAAATCGAATCACATTGAGACATTATATATACTAGACGAACACCCGCGGAAAGTGACGGTGTATATTGGTAGAAAACTATACATGTGAACTTGTAGTTTTGGTGTGACCCTTAATGCAACACTTACGGGTTTAAGTTTTAGTCATTGTGAGAAAAAAAGTCTTTAGGTTATAAACGAAAATACTAAAAGTTTGAAGATTTGAGGATATGAAGATTAAACAATAATTAAACTATTAATTTAGTGGTGGATTTTATTACCATTTATAAGTTTTCCAAGTTTCAAGATTTAAGAAAAGTCATCAGCCCTCTATATATACTTATATAGTATTGATAGGGGTGGCTAAGCTTATTTAAGTTGACTAATGGCTTGTGATATTTTAAAAGTACAATAGGGCTACCCAAACGCTTACTGATAAGTGCTTTATAGCTTCTTGAAGGCTAACAAATATTTTTTACAAAAGCTATAAGCTTACCTAAATATCCCATTAATAGAATGAAATATAATGATCAAAGTGATATTGTCGCAATACTTTTTTTTGGGTAAAAGGTCAACGACCCGGTAAATATATTACTCTAAAAAACGTTTAAGTACAACGGATATGGGTGAATCCCATATCTCAGCCCGTTACATAGGCGAAAAGCTTACATAACAAGATACTTCCTATTTTCAAAACAAGAAAACAAACCATTACTCACATGAAGGTAGTGACTCTGACAAAAGATAAACTACTTCCTACGACCTTGGAGATTAAGACCATAAATTGTATTAAGAGCATCCAATTCCCCTGGAAGATCATAAATTTGCTTCGAATAATCATCATAGTCATACTCATCTTCACGCTCATGACCACCACCAAAAAGATTCGCAGATTCATCGAACGTGTTAAGAACCTCCTCCTCTTCACTATCCGAAACCACAACCTCACCCACCTTTGAAAATGGGTTAGCCCTCTTAGTAACAGAGGTAGACAGAATAGGATGACCAACATCATCCACAAGAGTAGCTTTCCCATCGATCAACAGCTTTTAAAGCTTACTAATTTTCTCAACAATGGGAGTAGAACCAACTTCCATTGTTCCCATAGAATCACTCACAAGCGTTTCTTGCATAGCACTCACAAGAGGAACTTGTGAAGTAGAACCAGTCGTAACAGACTCATCCTTATTAACTTCCATTGTACTGCCAGCATCCACATCCTTGTTATTAACAACCTTAGGAATACCAAAACCATCTGTATCATCCATATTAAGAGCATCAAACTGATTAGAAGTAGTGATCTTGGTTCCACTCGTACTAGCCACATCAGAAGCCTTCTTCTTACTGACATTAGCTTTCTTTGATTTAGGAAGAGTCTTTTTGGGTTGATATTCAAAATGCTTACCCACCACAGGTTTGGTAAAACCTCCTCGACTTGAATTCGAAGCAACTTGCTTTCCCTTCTTCTTATTGTAAACAGGCTGGAAACCATCACTTGCGTTCATATTAGGTTGAGCATTCGGTATGACAACCTTAGGGCACTCAACCAAAGTATGGCCAAATACCTTACATTTATCACAGCGAGGCGGTTTCCACTCATATTCAACCCGGATCTTTTCAATAGTCAAACCCGTACCATCAACTAGAGGAATCTCAACAGTGATACTGTCCTTAAGTACCTCATCCGACTTTACTTCAATCATACACCTAGCAAACTACTCCGGCCCCAAGACTCCTTGCACATTTGACTAGTAAAGGCATCTAACCTTTTGGGCGTCCAATCAATGTAGCAAGAAGGCTAAGCCCGTCATCGGAGAACATAGCTAAAGGAACATCATGGAATTTAACCCACACCGGAATGTTAGTCAAATCCTCTTTAAGCAAGTTGGTGTTCAATGTCCATGGTTTAAGGATAATAGGGACATTACGAATCAACCAAGGACCATTATCAAGGACATCATCGACACCTTACTTCGAAGTAAACATGAAGAAAAAGAAACCCTTAGCATTCATCATAACCTTTTGTAAACCATACTTAGCCCACGCATTGCGAACATAATAATCAACAACAGGAAAAGCAAGGCGTTGACCAAGGAAGTATCCGTAGAGAGTATTCTCGAACCTCATGTTAACCTCTTGCACTACATTCATTAGGACAGATAAATCGACATCAGCTTTCTTCTTGCTACATTCCAACCTACGAAAGTTTGAAACATGTTTCAGAGGTACATTAGAAGTAGCACCCGCGTAAGAAACCAACTTCACTCCCGTACCATTAGTAGTATCATCCTTGTGAGAATTAGGACCAGAAGTAAAAGGAGGAGTACTAGTAATATTAACTTCATTAGCTCCAATCTCACTTTGGATTTTATTCATGGCATCATCAAACTTCTGATGCGCATTATCAATCAAGTGTTTCACAGATTCGGCACAAGTAACCCGTTCCAAGTCATCACCAAGTGATGTATCTTTTGTAAGTGGAATCGGCTCCACTTTCTGAGTAACATTCTTAGAACAATTACTAGTATCATCCACATTCAAACTAGAACTCGTCACATCAGGAAGATTCTTCTTGACAACCGATTCCTTACTCACACTCTTAGGACTCAAGAAACCCTTATTCATCTCTCACCACCAATAAACAAATCAAATCGTAACAGACACAATTAACCAGCAGCAAGCAAAACCAATTAAGAAGAAAACCCTAGTCGCAATACTTTTATGTCTTCTTGCACTTAATATTGGGCTTAATCATGTGCCGTGGGATTTTTACTGTCTTTATTATCTTGACACAGTACGTATATCTACATATACGGATCATCACATAATAACCTGTAAGAATATCCTATCAAGTTGCGCCCGGTCACGAATACAAACAATTAATAAACTTAATTATATGTAGCTTTTGTGTTTATTTATAAACCCCTCAGCGCTCTCACTTCGGACTATACCGTTGTTTATCTGCTTTCATATGTCGTTATATTTTTTAAATGTTAATTAATGTTAACAGGTGCCAGGTGGTCTATGACAGAACTGACATTTTGTATCTTTCGGTGGGCCCTAACAGTCAACCCATGACCTCAAAAACAACATTTTTAAACCCGTTCGATGCTACACTTTTGTAGGGTGTCAAAGCTGGTGTATTTGTTACACAAGCAGTCGGAAATGAAGGCCCGATGTCCAAAATCTTCTTTTCAAAAATTCCATGGATCGTGTCTGTAACAGTTTGACTGTAGATTTAAAACCCATTTGATTTTAGGAAATAGAAAGATCCTTGCTGGAAATGGTTTATCACTTAAGTTTCAATTTATTTTATTTGACATCGATTTGTTTTAGCTTTCATATCTATTAATAGATGCAGCTTCTACGAGTCCGAATCAGAAGTTTACGCTGGTCGCAGCTAATGACGTTTCTGTTGGATTCATTAGCTGTAAAGTTTAGTCCATCCGACTGTTAGAGGCCAAAGATTTAAATGGGAATATTGTGAAAGGTAACATCCTTTTGTGCGGTTATTCCTTTAATTTTGTGAGTGCTTCTGCATCAATGAAAACTAAACTAGTCAGTCTTGATTTGGGTCAGCAGAGTAAGGGTAGAAATGTAAATGTCTAATAATTATGATCTTACCATTGTGGAGTATATTGTTAGATTATAGACATTATTTTAGTAGATCAACAAGTTTTGTGTTTAATTTACTTGCATAAACTTTTTCTTGAATTAGTGCGTGTGTACAAGAACGTGATTCAAACACACTATTGTTTGATTCTTGGATTGAATTACAAAAGAGGTAAGGGGTAATTCTTATAATCCACATAAACCCTAATTAGGGTTCTTGATTTGAAGATTGCAATTGATTCTTGTTCGGGCTAGAATCACAAATGTATGTTTACTATTTATATTTGATTAATTAATTACATGTTATATGATCTTATTATAATTGCTTCCGCTATGCTCACTTGATGTGTTTGGTTAATTTTATATGAATGTCATGATATCTTAATTCCAACAGTGGCATCTAGAGCCGTTATAATGTGTAATTAATTATCAAAACGCATAAAAATTGAATCTTGATTCGTTTAGTTACATGTTTTTAGGGTTTGTTAGATTCCTAACCCTAATTTTATTTTTGGGTCGATTTGACCCTTAAGGGTTTTTGGGTTTATGGTTTTTGATTTTTTAATATAATTAGAAACTCTAGGATGTCATGTAATTTGTTATGCGTTTTAGTAAACGATCTTGGTGCAATATGTTAATTGTTAAGCTAAATCCATGAAAAAGTGCATATTTGCATGGATTTTATGTTGTGTGATAATTTAAATAGTTTAAATTGTATATATGAATTAATGGTTAAGTTATATCGAACATGTAAATTTATTAATAGATGTCGAATTGGGGAAGACTCCAATATTAAGTAATCAATTATGTGCTATGTGGTATTTATTTTGTTTTGGCTTACGCAATCGATTTATCGATGTATGTGGCTCTTTTTCCTAGAAGAAGAAAGCCTTAATTGAATAAATACGTTATACACCTAGATTTGATTATTAATAGGACTATTGAATAAGATTTGCATGTGGCTACATGTTTTATACATATTTAATTGTTATGATTATGTATATGTTTATTTAGTTGTTTTATTTTATATTTTATATTACCTGTTTTTGTTTATTATTATGTTAGACATGTTTATAAACGAAAAGGGTAATTTTTTTGAATAGAAAAATAATACGGACTAAATAAATGGCGAAATTGTTTTGGTTTTAAGAGTAAATTTCAAAGGATTGGTTGATTGATGTTTTTGTACATAGTGTGCGAAAGGCGGACCTAAGGTTGCCATCCAATGTACTTGTAGAGAGGGGTTTTTAAAGCTCATGCACCTACCGGTTCTCTACAACTGCTTGGTTGCCGACTCTAAACTTACCTATATCACTATATTACGTACATTGTCATCTTAAGGGTGAATTCACTACAATTCCACAATGATTATCCGAAACACTAAGCCTTAGGGCTTATGAAAAAGTATGATATAGTGGACGATAATTATTGGTAATTCTTTAATTGGTGAACCCGATACCTCAATCAAAACTTTGTTATTTTACTTTTAACAAATTGGTAATAAAAATGTTTTGTAAAATCAATGTTATGAAGTTGTATGCATGCTTCTTCATACATTATTTTGATCACGTCAAAATTAATACCCTTATAAAATTAAGTCAAATGCCATCTAATTAAGAACACTTGAAGTTGTAATTTACATCATGTGAGAACTTGGCGAGATTGCAATAGAGAGGTAAATTTCATAAATTCATTGCTAGCAGATCAACTGATGTGATGGATTTGTGAGTTTGCAGTTTTTAATTTAGACGACTTAAATTGAGTAGGAAGTGAGATCTTGGACTCAAGGCATTAGATGGGGATGAAACATGCTTACTTTGCAAAAGTTTTGTGAAAGTAAATCCCATAATAATCTAGGAATTGCAATATGATATTGGCAATTATTGTTCGACAATTACCTTGTTGAATACTATCGTTACTAGCAGCTCAACTGATGTAATGGTACTATGTCAATTAGGATCCTAGCTTTAAGGAAATACTATGGTTTATATGAATATTTACCAATGGGTATTTTATTTCCTTAAAGATCTAATTATCGAAAATACAGAAATTGAATTTTGTAATTCGTTTTAATGTATTAATGCAACGTTCAAACCGTAAACGCACTTTGGGCTTTGGTAAATTGATCTAGTTCTGTTTTCAAATGAATGTTTGATTAAGAAATATTTATTAAAAGACAAAAGAAGTCTCCTTTCTATGAAGGAAGAGTGAGACACAATCCTATTCCTTTTCATGAATAAGAAAGGATAATAGGAATATTAGATATGTCTAAATTCTAATATAACTCATAGCAAATTTTTTAATAGTTAAGAAAAGTGCATAGGGATTTCATCATCCTCATTCGGTGATTAAATTCTTAGTAACAAATATGATATTTGGTTAACATAAAATTATGTATGACATTTTATGAGTTATTAAAATTAGAAGCTAGACTAATTACCGCAAAATGGTTAAAGACAAACTACTTGGTTTAACTATTTTAAAGGTGCTACATACATTGTAGGATGGTAGACCTATTAAGGAAGAAATTGCATGCCCAATTTTCAAGTTAATAGCATTTGGTGGATAGTCCATCATTTACTTAGTAGAATACACTTTTTAATGCATAAGTAATTGTTACGTATGGACATTTAAAGGTGTAGGAAAGTTAAAAGCACAATATTTTCTTTTACTGGATATGAAACATTTACAATGTTGTCAAATTCAGTGGGAGTATTGTGTACTTATCACTGAACAAGAAATTATTGTAATGATCTTTAATTCAGTGGGAGTTACAAGCTTTGACATCTTGGTAGCTAAAGATAATTACTTTCCAAGCGTAGACACTCATACTTTTAAGGATTGTCTTGTACGTTTCCTTACTAGACGTTGTTGTTTTACATATACTTGTTATGCTAAAATCTATGACACAATCATATTGAACACATAAACAAATGCATGGCATGTTGTTTATCAACTATATGAGGTTGTTCCATGCACAAGTGGGAGAAATGTTATCTTTAATGTGTGCAAGAAACAACTCATAAAGATATGATTTAATGGATTCTCTTGACTACAAGGTAAGAGAATAATGTTCTAATATTAATTCTAGAAACACTTGGTGTTACAATTTATGTTATGTGAGAGCTTAGCTAGATTGCAACAACAAGGTGAATTTCATATTTCATTACTAGCAGATCAACTGATGTAATTGAACTATGAGAATTTGCAGTTTCTAAATTAGAATAATGTTCTGATATGAATTATACTAGGCTAATTCCAGAAACACTTGGTGTTACAATTTATGTTATGTGAGAGCTTAACTAGATTGCAACAACAAGGTGAATTTCATATTTTCATTACTAGCAGATCAACTAATGTAATTGAACTATGAGAATTTGCAGTTTCTAAATTAGATACCTATTAGAACATGTGTCAATATGATATCAAGACTACTTTAATTTATAGATTTATGAAATCATGGAATGACATAAATTAATTAAGTAATCTAATGCTACTTCAATCTGAATATTTATGTGTTCTTGGAATGACATAAATAAATGAAGAAATAATGTTATTTACATTATTGTGAAGTAATAAATTAATTTGAAATTACTATTGAAGCCAAAAGATGGTGTTCATAATTACTTTAGTTAAACATGTTTATGTTTCATTGTAAAGATATAAACATAAAGTCTTTTATTTGTTACAAGACTTATAATAAAGTAAGACGTTATCTTGTTGTGTTTTTTAATTAAGACATATACATGAAGTTATTAAATTGTTAAATGACTTATAACGTATAGTGGGATTATAACAGTTTATGTTTTCTTGTAAAGACATGGAAATGAAGTGACTTTGTAAAAAGTACTTGTGTTATAAAGCATGTAATTGGCTTGAATATTATTATACCATTAAAATGGATTAGTTGGTAAATAGACAAGTCAAAAGGAATATGGTTATCTTTAATATTGTTAGATTGTCTTACAATATTAATACTAATGAAATATCAAATGTTTATGGTATGTTCAGTTAGGAAAATCAAACTCTTGTTATATTGTTTGATTAATGATAACTATGACTTCTTTTCTTCCGAAAGTTATCAAGGTTAGAATGTTGAGTATGACTTGGACATATTTATTAAAACTCCAACATAGAAGATTAATAAGACATTATCATATGATGGAATGTGATGAATCACATTAAGTCTTAAATTGAAGTTCTAAATTTGTTTAACTGCTTATGAAGAGGTTATTAACAAAGTTAAGTCAGGAACTATCAATAAGTATTTGTAATATCTCAAAAGAGAACATTGTATTGTTTCTTTAATTGCTTAGTATTTAAGGATAGTCTTTAAATAACTAAAAGCAAGTGGGAGTTTTGATCTTTAAAAGATAAAATTATAAGATACATAATCTTCTAAAATACACTAGTAAATATCATGATTAACTTTGACATTTGAATGTTAAATCTCAACATGATAATAAAGGTTGACACTTAAATGTTAAATCTCAAGATGATGGAATTATCATTCATAGAATAGCAATATATCTCAGATATTTGATTAATATGCTGAGGACTATGATTTACAGGTAATAGTAAACCTGATAATCATTATGATACATTACCAAATATGAAATTGGGTAAAGTATACATGATATGAATGATTAAGATGTTGTCCATAAAGATAATCAATTTTAGAAACTTGGTTTATCTTAATAGTTAGACTAGAAAATGAAGATGAGTTTCTTCAAAGATTAGGTAACTCTTGCGGTTTAAATCTTTGTATAGAAATCATATGGACAATATTGCGCACATATTGAATGCATGTCTTATGACAAGAATATTAATCACACTTAAGCAATTAACTGTGATTGAATATTCTTTTCTAAACACATTAAATATATAAAGATTATGATTGTCATATTTATGAAATTGACAATAGAATATCAAAACTCTTTCTTGAGTGATTACTTGAGCGAGGACGATAAGTAATCAAAAGGAGTTTATGAATTCAAATAAATCTTTGGAAGTGTACAAAGTACAATAATCCATGGATGTATAAATGCATGCATCTAGAAGATTACTCTTATGTTTAATTATTAAATTCATGTTTTGATTTATAATTGAAATAAGATAATTTCTAAGTATTCCTAAAAGCTAGTGGGAGTATTATGTTTAATTTCTTAAATCATATATGTTGTAGAACATATAAAAGGTAACATTCCATATAAGTTAAAAGTTAAGTCTTAGTTTGGAATGAATCTTTACTTGAAAGATTTAGAAAATAAGACATACAACCTTGGAATGAATGTTTATTGTTGTAACATGTGCGGTAAATAAATCTAATATAACATGATATATTATCTAGAAAGTCTAAATAGTTATGTATGACATGAATAAAATCTAAGTATGACTCAAAGATTTTTCATGAACATCATGCTTTGTTGTATCATGCTTGATTACAAGATGATTTGGCAATATTAATATCTAATTAAAAAGTTATTAGATAACTTGTGTAATATTCTAGTAAGATTATGTTTGATTATAGAATCACATCCTAAATATGGAATAGCTTCCAAATTCTATAGATGAACAATTTTTCAATTGTTGTGAAAATTGTCATAACCAACAAACTTGAAAGTTTGAAGGGCATCAAACATTACACAATAGATATTAATGTTTACAGAAAGTTTTAATAGTATATTGTTGTAGCATACAATGATGCTAAATGAAATTGAGATGACACTCAATACTAGTTATGGTAAAGATTTCATCTTTGACTATATGTACTAGTTGTGCTTAATAAAAGCATAGTTGCATTATACATTAAGAGACTAAGAATACTTTAAACTTTAAAATGTTTAGAAGTTTGATTATCATAAATTGGTGGTTAAGGATGTCACACATGTTAAAAAATATTATATGGCATAATAAAAATTGTTGAGTATGCACATATAAGAACTTTATCAATAGTTGAATTCTTGAAATAAGTATTCTTAAAATTCCGATAGATCAAAGTTGGATGATTTATGCCTTGTCAACAAGTATGAATGTCATTACTTGAGACATAATTCATCAACAAGAGTTATCATGCATTGATCTATTTAGCATTTGGATAAGGGATGTTAAACAATTATTATAAATTTAAATACATGGTATGTTTAATTTATAATATATTGTATCCTATATTTGTATGTTTAATCCATGAATAAAGGTTATTCTAAATTGTCCGTTGTCAGTTAATAATATGAGAATATTATTAAGACAAATCTGAAGGTTGGTATAATATACTTAAAGTATATTGATGCGTAGTCATGCCATTTCAGATGATATTCAATGATACCGAATACAGGACTTATCCCAACTACATGATGTTACTTTATGGATCTTGTCATTAAGTAAATCATGACAAGTTATCCTCAGACTTGAGATGTAAGATAAGTGTCATGAATGTAGTACATTTTTGTGGAACAACTTAACGCTATACGTAACTCGTAGTCATAAGGGTTGTTTTCGGAAGTGTTACAAAGTTTGTGGGTTTTGCTTGTAGTCAAGATAGAATTTGTTCCTTCAAATTTATTTTTGGAGTTTAATACTGCTGGGCCCCTCGTAGGGTTGTCAAGATGTTTGCATGGCCGTGTCCAAGATCTTCCCTGAATATGTTTAGATGATTTGGTAATCTTGATCAATCACTAACAACGAGAAACAGAATGGTTAATTAAGGAATGACTTTGATCCATATCCTTATTAACATGGTATTAGAAACAAAAGGATAATAATAATGAGAAATCATTAAAAGGTTTTTCAGGAGCCTTACTCGAGATCGTACTAGAGGCATCGGCGTGTTGCAAGACGCTAACCGATGTGATTACACTATTAAAATATGTCCAAGTGGGAGCTGTTAGATTATGGACATTATTTTAGTAGTCGTATGTTAGGATCGAACTCGAGATCACGGGATTGTACACAATACGTATGAAGAGAAAAAGAAATAATTATTTATAAATGTTATAAGTAATTATTAATAAACACAAAACTAGTAATAGTAATTAGTATTTAATGATAAATGACTAATGACCTATTAACGAAGATTAGGAAACTAATACTAATGAATATTTGGAAACAAGAGAAGGTTCCGGAATCCCTTTGGGAACACCTAAACCAATCGGCCAAGGAAGGTTTCCCACCTCCTTTGTTCCTTGAGCTCCAAGTATTGAATAGTATATAAACAAACCCAAGATGTATTGTTTTCTGATATAACTTGTACACACACATCTTGGTGTTTTCTCTCCTCTTCTTGTCTCAAAGTCGATCCAAACTTAATCCCACTTAGGGATTTCGATTTTCATAAGATCAACAAGTTTTGTGTTTAATTTACTTGCATAAACTTTTTCTTGAATTAGTACATGTGTACAAGAACGTGATTCAAACACACTATTGTTTGATTCTTGGATTGAATTACAAAAGAGGTAAGGGGTAATTCTTATAATCCACATAAACCATAATTAGGGTTCTTGATTTGAAGATTGCAATTGATTCTTGTTCGGGCTAGAATCACAAAGGTATGTTTACTATTTATATTTGATTAATTAATTACATGTTATATGATCTTGTTATAATTGCTTCCGCTATGCTCACTTGATGTGTTTGGTTTATTTTATATGAATGTCATGATATCATAATTCCAACATATATAACCAGTTCCAGCTGTACCAAAGACTACCGCAAGCACCACTGCTGTGTTTGAAACCCCAATAACAGTCCCTGAAAGTCACGACTGGTTCCTTTTACCTCTACATGCAAATTCAGTATATACCAAATAAAACCCTGTAAGTATATGGTAAACATATTCGGTGAAGAGTAAGTACTAACAACATATTGATGTCCAATGTCTTGGTGGTTGGAGTACAAGCTAGATTGTGAGAATGCATCATATCCCTGTCAAAAACCACTACAATAATTGTATCAGAGTAATTCTTAACTTATGAAAGCTATAATTGTTAGATTCTGAAGATTTTTGTGAAATAATAAATTTATTAGATTCCAGAAACACATATTATTGCTAGCACGAGACATGATTTTACAATAATATAATTTATTGGATGTTTGATCCTCGCCCATATCTCTTGCATAAAGTGACGGGCAATTAGTACATAATAAGATAAACACCATCCTCAAACAAAATATGGTAATTACCTGGATACCATCTCGACTTGCCATGTTTTCCGTCATTATATTAGCTTCTATGGAAGCTTAAATGCTTGCTATGTTTGGCGCAAAGCTTTTTGGAGCTTTTTGAGGCAATGAGCGGTGAGTAATGAGCTTTTTGAATTTTCGTGTTCGTTTGGCATGAGAGCTGTGAGCTTTGCTATTTTTTAGGAAAGCTCATTTTTCCAAAATGCTTCTTTATTAAGCTATGAGCGGTGAGCAGTGAGCTGTGGCTACTGCTCAAAGCTCACAGCTACTGATCCAGCTACTGTCACAACTACTTTTGCCAAACATAGTCAAAATCAATATATACTTTGCATTTGCTTTCAGGAACTACTTAAATATTGATTAAATTGTCTCTGAGCAACTAAAAAGGTAATTCCTTGAGCTTTTGAAGTGAGGTATATCGACACGTAGTTCGTGTTTTGGCATTGAATAGTTAAACCAAATTAATATATCCCAACATTAGGCAAAATCATATATTTTTAAAAAAATCTTTCATATTTATTATTTAAAAAACACTATGTTAAAACCCCGTGCATGCACACCATGTGCGCTTTGTATAAATTGGCATACGTCTATTTTTGGAGCTTCTTCCCAAAAGGGAGAACTCCGACCAATCTTCAGTTCATGGTGCAAAGCTTTTTCGAGCTTTTTTGGGAGATGAGCAGTGAGGATGAGCTTTTTGATTTTTATCTTTAATTCAAAATTTAACTTAGTATTTATCCTACTTTTGTAAATTGAATTTGCTATACGCCAAAGTTTATTATACATTAATGTTTGTATGTTATACATTATCACCATGTGAAAATCTGACTTTATCAAACCAACTATACACTTTGGGCGTGTTTCTGTTTTCCTTTATTCCCAAGAGTGGGCTCATCCCTCATTCTTTCTTAGACATGGTCAAATATATGCATTGGAATGCCCTTTTGAGTTTACAAAAAGGAAAAATTAAGGGTTTTTGTGTGGTGAAAAGATATTGTTTTAGAAATTTTATCTTACACCTACAAACAGAAATGCCCAATCTGATTACCACTGTGTAAAAATGTCCCCACTTTTGTCCATGAATAGTTTTTTCCTAAATTTTATAATTTCAAATTTAACTTGTGTGTTACAGTAATTATTTTGTATTAAATTTCAACTTTCACAGCTTTGTTTGTAATTAATCATTGTAAAAGGGTACTTCATTACAGAAGTTTATCATTACGAAGCACATTTTATCAAGGCCCATATATGGTCAAAGATATAAGGTCTGATTTTATATATGAATATAGATAACTTTGCAAGCGTTACTGGAAGAATAACTTTTATAAGCCGTCTTATCCATGCACTTATCAGTTTTCTTATTGGAAGGAGTTTTGCATTACTTACAACAAGGACGTTAGCAACATCAATGGCTGCTCGACAAAGTCCTATAGCTATGGCTGCTTATGGGATATACTTGCAAGTATGGTTGGTTGTTTCTCTTATAACAGATGTACTTTCATCATCTGGTCAGGTACATGGTTATGGTTGTGTCATCTGGTTCCATTGATTTTTGCATCATTAATTCTGATTTTGTAACTCAATTGTGCAACAAAGCTTGAAATGCAACTTTGGATTTTGGTTGTTTTTTGTTATAGGCATTGATTGCTAGCTCAGTTTCAAAAGAGGACTATAGATCTGTGAAGGATGTCGCTTACTTAGTTTTTCCTTCTAATTCGCAGGTTGAAAAGGAATACAACAAACGGAACATGCCAAGAAGCACAAGTGAAACTGACAACTAATTCCAGTAGCACCTTAACAAGGTACAACTGCCGGAAAAAAAAAAAAAAAAAAAGAAAAAAAAAAAAAAAACTCAAGTCATTTTATAATAGTGCATTCGACTTATGTAATTAATTCTTGTCTTCATATATCTCTACTGATGCCCAAAGAAAAATACCTTCAAAAAAAGATTGGCAACAATACAAGCACGGTCATGCTAATCGATGATTCAGAAGATGAAAATGAAAGCAGTAAGTGCATTAACACAAGAACTAATGACAAACTATGTAACGCTTGTGTTTTTTATCAAATCAAATGAAGATATGGTCAAATGGGTCTGAACAAAACTGAGACAAATGGGCTGGCCCAACTGTTTACTTATTATCTATTAACATTAATTAAGTAATTTAAAAAAAAAAGTGTCTTTTAATGGTATGCATATCAAATTCTTTTAATACACTGATTTTAGAGGCACGCGAATAAAAATATAGGGGAAAGAAGGACACAGTTATTTAAAATAAAATGAAATTGATGACAAGAAAAATATGAAATATAAAAAACGGGGGTAAGAAATAATATATTGATAACAATATAACACAGGGTAACTGTTAATAACAGGTGTTCTTTTAAAAAAAACGGAACTAGAACTTAATTAAAAAGCATATCAACTAGATGCTAATAAGTTACGACTATGTAACAATTATGTTAATCAAGTTATCGACAAGGTTTAAAATAATTATAAACAACAAATAACAAACATCATTAAAAAAAGCCAAAATTACTCTAATTGTTTAAAAATAAAAATAAAAAATTTTATATTACCAAAAATAAAAACCCCGAGCGTGCGCGGGCATTATAACTAGTATAATACAATAACAAAATGATAAAGTGACCGTATGATATTATAGCAAGAGAAAATAATATGTTGCTTTCTATTCTCGCAACAATTTCCTTATTAACATATATACTAGACGAGTACCCGTGCATAGCAACAGGATTTTATAGCGATAGATAGTTTATTGATAAAAAAAAGTTTATAGGTTATAAACGAAAAATAATAAAAGTTTGAATATTTTGGAATTAAACATAATGTTTGGAAACCCGATTCGACCCGGGTGATTCAACCGGTTGAACCGTTCCGGTCGAAAAATGGGTCGATTTAAACCGGGTCAACTTGCTAGGTTGGGTCGGAAATGTGTCAAATTAAACCGGGTCAACCCGCCGGGTTGGAAGCATCCCGGGTCAACATGGTTTGTGTTTTAATTGGTTGTATTTAATTTGGTAGATATGTTTTTAATTGGTTGTACAATGTGAATAAATTATTGTACTTTTATGTAATATGATGTTTTAATAAGAATATTAATTACATTTCACTTTTCTCTCTCATTTGACCATTATTTAAAACTCAACATTTCTTGAAAACTCAAAATTTCAATTGTTGACCATTTTTCCATTGTATGTAGTAAAGGTAAAGATTAGCAAAACCCTGTATATTATTATACAGCATATATATATTAACATTATACACGCAACAATTTCCTCATTACCATATACTATTATTATACAGCATATATAACATTACATTGCATATATATTATTTTACAGCATATTTAACATTGTACTTGCAAGTTGCAACAATTTCCTTAATACCATATATATTATTATACAGCATATATAACATTACATTGCATTGAACAATCTTTATTGTAGCTACTAACGATTGTAGAGCATAATCATTAATATTAGGCAGGCCGGTTAATAAATCATCTGGATTGGATGAGGATCTTTAATGATGATTAGGGTTCGGTCCTAGCTACCGGGTGGGCCACTTGGATAAGGCCCATAAGTGTATGGTCCTCCTTGACCAGGAGGATACCCTCCTGGATAGCCGTAATCAGTAGGATAATCTTTAGCATGTGAGTCAAGCGACTTCACTAATTGTCGACGATTGGTTTTCTTCTGGGTCGACAAGGCTCCATAACTAGGTAATTTTTTGATCTGCGAGGCTAGGTGAAGCCCTTCAAAAAGAATTAAAAATCATGAATATCGTGCTTCAAGAAAAACAAAAAAACTTGATGTCTAAAAACTTCCCAAAGCTCTATGCCGGATATGTCAATGGATTAGCATAAAAGTCCCTATTAAAACTCTTTTCTTGGATGTTCAAATACAAATTTGAGTTAGCTTTTTTAGCTGAGACAAAAATTTCAAACCTGAATAATCTGAGAAAGTCAAAACCCTACCTGATGAACATCACTATGAGGTTCACATATATTTTTTAATAAGACAGTTAATTACACAAGAAAAAAGTTACTTTGCACATATAAGTAACAACATAATGAAACACAATGATACTTAAACACATTGCAACCTAATGAATTTTCCACACAAAGATGACAGCGTAAACAAATTAGTTTATATTTAAACATATCTTGTGTTCTTAATCCAGCTTATAGAATGTATAGTAGTATATAACCACCATGACGTGATTATTTTTATACACATATATTGAAAGATACAAAAACAATTAAAAAAAAAGGATACATCTGTATATACATACCGTTAGCCATTTTGGATATCGTGGTTTTAGGCCTTATTGCTGAAATTTCAGTAGGGAACGAGACCAAGAGGATACAACAGAGAGCAAAGAAACATTTGCTATCCATTTTTTCAATGAGTAATTCTTGTATTATCACACAAATATGTAACTTGGTTTATATAATGTTTTATAGACAAATAAAGGACCCCAAATTTGTGGTGTCAATTGAATTCAATAAAAGCCTTCAATTAATTGAAGACAATTTATTTCATTCCAAATTGGCGACGTCTTACAACCAATAGGAACAAATTGATATGATTTTGATGTCGATTATTATCTTGGATGTATGATTGTATCTGACGGGTATATATGTACGTAGACGTAAGTGAAGGATATTGAGAAAAACATAAACAATTGTATATTGATTTTTGTGTGTCGATACATTGCCAATGGATAGACTACATATAGGGATTACGATGGGCTAACTATGGTAAATAGACAATGCCCACTAATTATGCTAATTACACAATCAATCAATTTAAATGTGCAAGTGATATTTGGCTAAATTACAACTAACAATATTCTGTCTAACACTCCCCTGCAGTCTGAGCGAGAGGACACCACACACTCAGACTGGAGCGAAATTCCTCAAACAGAGGGCAATCCTTTCGTGAAGATGTCCGCATACTGAGAAGGAACATGAAGAACCCGAACCTGACCAGTAGCAACCAAGTCACTAACAAAATGTATATCAATCTCAATGTGCTTCGTACGCTGGTGCTGAATCGGATTACAAGACAAGTAGACAACACTCACGTTATCACAGTAAACAAGCGTAGTGATGCATGTCGTGTCACGTTGTAGTATAGGGGTTTATGCCTTTTCAAGTTTTAAATTTAATACACTAGCGGGCACTGTACACGATCAATATGTAGATAGTGGTAAGCAGAGTGATGATCACTAATAGTGGAATGTAATATCTAGTTAATCCTATCAATATTTTGATATCCTAGGTTAGTTTTACAACATAATCTAACGCAGGGGGGTTTTAGTCTGAGAGACTAGCACGATTTGGTTTGATTAATAAAAGCTATAAAATAAAACTAATGAGAACAAATACAACAAATGGCAAACACGTACGATAATAAACAAATAGAAGGCCTGTCCAATGGCTATGTAGCTTGTCACTTGTTTTATTGGTAGTTTTATATGACGAGTATCGTTATCTTATCTGTCTCGTTGGATCTTAAGTATAGGTGAGTAAACATTTAATGATTACTTATGTCTATTTTACTTAACTAATTTGCACTAGAAAAGTAAACGTGGAGGGGGTATGGCAGCCCAAGCAAAACACAGCTAGACACAGAGGTTATCAATGCACATATATAAAGAATAAAAAAATAAAACGTCATATAAACATTTAATCGATGGGAAAACAATTTTAAGGGGAGCAGTATGGGAGCCAAAAGTCCATCAATCCTGATGGATTAAAGTTTACTATTACAATAAAACAAAACTACTTAATGAATTAAACACAAGCTGGACCTTCTTACTACTCTAAGATCTTCGTTTGGGGTGTGTCTTGTGTTGCCTTTTTGTTTGAATTCATCTCCTTAGGGTTTGGTTGCATACAAAATTCGTATGTGTCTTGGGGTATTTATAGATTCAGTCTGAGGGCACGATGCGGCGCATCAACTAAGTAGATGTGGCACATGTACTTAACTTCACGTGGGGTTCAAGATTAATATATTCTGAAATATTCATACACCGTCTTCAGATGCGGCGTAACTTGAATCTCTATGCGGCACATGTCCTTCAGTGTCTTGAATTGTCTTTGGTGAAGTCTGGATAGTGATACGCCGCATGTTGAGAATGCGTTGCGGCGTATTTAGAGTAGAACAAGCTGGTTCTTCTTTTTTGACCAAAGTTCATATGCAGCGCATGATATAATAAGATGCGGCACATTCTTCAAAGTCAAGCAATGGCCTTTAAATTTATCTAAGTATGATGCGGCGTATCTATCTAGAATGAGACGGCGTATCTTCTTCAGTTCAGTAGACTTTATCTATCTTGATCGTTTCGTTCCATATTTCGTCCAAAATCACTAAGTTTCACCAAATGCTTATTTTTACCTGAGAATTACTAAAGTAAATGATTAAGTACCAATTCTCTTATATAATATAATAAAACAAGTCAAATAAATAGGATAAATGATGACAATATAATGTACTTATTTGATGTCATCAAATATCCCCCCACTTGAACTTTACTTGTCCTCAAATAAACTTTGAATTAAATTTATGAAATTGTATCCTAAAAGATATTAGGATGTTTTTATAGTTAAGCAATTATTCGTTTTATCGTAATTTCATAACCAAACACTTAAAGAAGTAGAAACAAAATAAATTTTTCAATATGAAAACAAATCTAAATCGTTTAATTGTTTGGTTGTGATGAATATTCTATCATAGGCTTGGCAAATATACGCATCTCCCCCACTAAAACTAAGGAGTAACAAGTCTAAAGCGGTAAAAAGGGTTTTGAGGCTTATGGGTTAAACCTAGCTTCGTTCAAACGTCTCCTGCATAAACTTAATATATCGCTAGCGCGAGTCCTCGATGCCTCAACTAACGGATGGTCACTAGTGCACATCTTGGATCGCTGGCGCGTTATTTGCATAACGGATGGTCACCAAGGTACACACTAGATCGCTAGCGCTTTAGTTAATTAATCTAATACTCGGATGATCACTACCTTATTCATACATTTTACATTCTTACTTAGCCATCATCATATCCGGATGCTCAAAAGCTAACAACGAATACAATAATACGGTTGGGTATGGATAATTGTTGGGATAAAAATTGGTGTAAAATGAAAAATTAAAAAACAAATAGATTTAGTCCTAATGTGTGGTTAATCACTTTCCTAACCATCCCATGAATAAGACTCATATCATTGAATAACTCACGCTTTTGAATCATGTAACTCACTCTTTAGTTAGACACGAATTATACACAATAACATCTTAATCAAAGAATAAACCTTAGTTGGTGTTCCCATAACGGCCAACTCCCATTCAATCCATATATATAGACTACAACAACAAATAATAGTGGCGATATGATCCACTTAATACAAAACTTTACAATCATTTGTTTAACAAACTTCCAACTTTCTTCTTTGATGGATCTAAACACACACCTTGTGTTAGAATGATACTTTGAGTAATACTAATAAGTACACGGAATTTACTTAATTGTACTTAGAAGATTGTTTATGAATGAGAACAGTTGTATGAACACAGAGTATTAACCAAACTTTAAGCTCCAATATTACTAAGAATAATAATACGAGTGATCTAGCTTATCACTAGGGTTACACCTTGAAGCTCTCTAATTGATACGTGTATAAACCTAAACCTAGGACCTCCTTTTATAGGACACAAGGTGTACTTTACAAGATAAGTATTAACGTAGAATAATAGAATATACACCAGATCTTTTCTATACTTATCTAATACACGTTTCCCAACAATTATCCTGCAACAGTGGTAATATTATGTACTAGCAGTGGTAATAACTTTCCACCGCTAGTGCATTCTTCAGCAGTTGTTATCTCCATGCTTAGCCGTGGTAACTGTTAGTATAATTCCCAACAATCCTCCCCTAAACTTATGATTTCTTTGAAAATCAATAAGTTTCTTCATATAATCAGCATCTTTGAGGATATAGGGAATTCTTCCAAACACTTCATTTTCTTTTTAAAGCCTGCATAGCTCTGGAACACTGATCTTGTATCTTCTGTATCAAAGCTCTGACTTTCTCAGTGTCTTCATGAACTCTTATTCTTGATGTCAACATTGCAGTAATAGTTATAGCTCTAAGTGGATATTCCTTTTCAGCAAACATGAATGCATCCACTCCAGCTTTTGTAGAAACATGATGAACCTTACATGAATCATAGTATGTCCATGTAGTATTAAGATCTGTTGCTGCAAACTTCCAGTAACTATCATTAGGATCTGGTTCATAAAGTCTCCTTAAATCAACCTATAGCTGCATTTCCTTCATATCTTTAAAGTTATCAGCCTTGAATCTTTCTTGAACCAACTTCCAAAGCATATCAACATCACTTCTATCACAAGCTTTAATGAGATCTTCAAACTGATTGAAAGATGAAGTCTCACCTCCTAATGTTGTTATTTTCCATGTTGGAGCAAAATTCTTTGCTGTGTAAATTTCCTAATCAACAATAAGATGTCTGATTTGTAGAGGATCTGGATAAAAATCTTTTTCTTCTATCACTATCATAGCATTCAGCTGATCTTTTGTAAGCTTCTCAGATTGAATTTCTTCTTTTTGAGCAAATCTTGTCTTCTTAGTGATTTTCTGTTCAGAAGCTGTAGCCTTCCTTTTGGACTTAGGAAATCTTCTTTCTTCTTCTTCAAAATTTATTGGAACAAAATCACTATCTTGTCTTTTAATTTTGTAGAAGATCCCTTCAATCTTATCATGTGACATTCCTTTGAATTGAGACATTTTCCAATTTCCAACATGACAACAATAAGTCTTCATCTCTGCAATAACTTGTGCCTTGGTTGGTTGTTTTGGCTTCTTTTGACCTTTTCTGACTTTTACAATTACTTCTTGAAGTGCTTGTTGATTCTTCATGAGAATAAAATCAGATAATTGAGCTGATCTTTGTTCTTCAGTTAAAGTCTTATCAGCAACAAGCTCTATGGCCTTCTTCTTGACCACTGGATCATTAGCAATCATGAATTCAATTTCTTCTTCAGTAGGCACATATGTAAACATTAGATCTTTCTCCTTGAGAACTGTAGGTGGAACAGTGGACACTGGATTTGGTGTAGTGGTTTCCAATTTATTCAACCTTTTAGCCTCCATGAAACTTGCAATCTCCAACTCATCTTGTCTTTTCTTCTTTGCAGTTTCATCTTCTATCAATTTCCTTGCAACTTCAGCATTATAGTCTATCTGAGCTTGTTCACTTTTCGAAATCTTCCTTGGTTGCTCAGTTTCTTTACTAGACATAACTACTTTACCTTTCTCCTTTCTAATCTTTCAACTTCTCTAGTTGGACAAGATTGAAGCCTGGAACCACCACTGCTTGTTCCTAGACCAAAAGGTTCAGAATCATGCAATGTTGTGATGGGAGGAGGTGGCTGATTTTGCCTCCTCTCATATGTGTGAGTAACTTGTGGGGTGTAGTGGATAGGTGGAACTGTAATAGTGGGTCTGTGTTAGGATACAACTGGGATTGTTGCATCTTCACCCTGTACCTGTGAAATCTTTGCAAGCATTTCAGGAAAAAAGTGGTTTAAATTCCCCATTCTATCCTTTTGAAGCGTTATTCTTATTTTGAAAAACTTTTGGCTTAAGACAGGGGGTTTTATAAACTCTTTTGTGGGGTTGCAGTGGAAATTCATTTAGCACTACTTGCACAAACCTTGGATACATAAAAAATTTATAAGGACTCTTTACATTGCCTTTCATACTATTAAAAATTAACTTTGAAAAGTTGAAAGTCCTATCTGTGGCTAAACAAAGCAAAGGATAAGCCATGGTTGAACTAAATTGTTCATAAGAAGTTTTCTTAGGACTTAGGCAATGCAAAAGAGTATGAATTAAAAACCTCCAATGGGGAAAAAAACATGCTTTTCTAAAAGTAACCTTTTTGTCAGATGTATCATACCCCATTGATAAATGATGTTTATGAATATCTGGATTGGGCAATGTGATGATACCATTAAGATCATCCAATTAGAGAATTCTCCTCAAGGATGATTCAGTAACATCAATAGTTAACCCATCTACTGTGGCTCTAAGAGTATCCACAGTTTCATTTGTGTCTCCTTGTTCAATGGTTATGGACTCTACAGAGTTCCAAAACCATATTATTTGAGAGACATAGGTTGTGGGATTTAAAGTTAAAGCGTACCTAATATGAGTGGTATTGAGAAAGTCCACAATCTGATGAAAAACAGGGCCAATCTTTTCGTTTGACTTCTGCAAGTAGGCCACTTGGTTGTGCTCGTTTGCAGAGTTTAATCTTCCCATAGTTTTTGTGAGAAAAGTATAATTGTGTGAGTATAAATTGAATGGTGAACACGCTGTTTGAGAGATAAAGGATATATACTATTATGGTTTGAGAATGATACGCAAGAGAGATTATCTTTAGTAAGGATTTATCTTTAAGAAAAGAATAAATTAAAATAAGTAAGTAGATAATTCTCCAAAAATTCACCCTATTAATATGGACAAAAACGGTTACTCTAACAGATAGTAAAGATATTGTTACTGACACAACAGTTGTACCGGCTTGTTTATCAGTGGTAAAAATTACACTGGAAGTGGTAATTGTGAACTAGCATTGGGAACTTTTCACAAAAATTTTCCAAAGAGCAGTGGTAAAAGTAAATCATATAAAAGTTTAACTGCTCTTTTCATAGTTTTTAGCCAACTATCAGCTATCAACGGATTTGATATGTCTTTACCATGAGCCATTTGCTATGGACTAGCCAACTCTTCATCACAAGGAATATGGTGAGTTGATGACCATATAGTTTTTGGTAAACGATCAACCGTAAACGGATTTGTTAAGTCTTTACCAGTTGCCGTTTGCTCTGGACTAGTTGATTCTTATGTGGATTACACATGGTGAATCAATAACCATTTGTTGTGTGTCTCAGTAACACACCTTTTATAATCAAATCTCAGCAAAAACTTAGTTATTTACTTGCACATGTTAGTATAAAGCAAAGATTATGAATAGCCAAATTATCTGATAAGGTGAAAAGTGTACCGCTTTTAAGGGGTCATTTAAGCCCGAATTCGTGATTTTTTGATCAATTATTACCCTAAATCATTCCTTTTGTCGTTTTAGGTACTTTTGAGAAGAAATCTGGAAAAGGAAGCATTTTTTACGTTTTTGGAGCGATTAAGTGAAGAAAACGACAAAGTCTCAAAATCCTTGCTGGGAATAGTACCTAACGGCGTCAAGACCATACAAGTGATGGCGTCAAGCTTGGCAAAAGAGGTGGATATGGAAAATACACATGACGGCCCAGAACAATTTCAAGGCAAAAACGCCTGACGGCGTCACCAAGGCCGTCAGGATTGATTTACATGTGACGGCCCAGAGCTTATTCTCAACATGACGGTGTCAAGATTGGATCTAGGCAATACGACCTTTAATTTGGCGGCAAGTTGACGGCGTCACAAGATATAACGTGACGCCGTCAAGGTGTAAAATCTATATATAGTTTTCTAATTTTCATTCATTTAGTGGCGGAACTTTTGGAGAACTTTTATGTGCAAACCCTAGACGAATTTTCTGTAACAACAAGGGTTTCAACCCTTGTTCCATCCATGTTCAATTGAAGATAAGTTTTCCAATAATCATTCAATATGTCTATGTGTTGTTTGATTTTATCTTATGCTTGTCTTCTTTTTAACATGCTAGGCTAGGTTTCTTTTGTGTTTGCTTAGATGTAATGAAACCTAGATGTTGATTATTGATTGATGGTTTGTTTATAATTGTTGTGGATAATTGAATTCGATGTTAGGCTTAAGAAGACTGGCAGACTTCCAATTGGTAACTTGCTTAAACGTCTTAAGAAACATGATCGGAGATGTACTACGATTTATTGGTTGTATTTAATGCGTAGGCAACTGCTAGTGATACTACGTTAGGAGCTAGTAGTCGGCTCGACCTAGAATGAAGTAGAAGCCTATAGAGTTAGGGAATATCATACACGGCCCTACGACTAGTATTAAGGAATATAACCCGTCATCCATGCAATTGTAACAAACTAATCAACATGTAAAAGGTATCTAGGGAGTAATGAAATCTAAGTAAACACATTTTCTCTTATTATTGTTTCCACCACAATTTAGTTTAAGTTTATTCCATTTTATTTTAATTGCATCTTTAGTTAATTGGGTTAGTTGACTAGCAACTAATTCCGCCCACTCCTTCAAAACCCGAGATTTTACTTGCTTTCATTTAAAATATAAAAATACAAAAAGAATCATCCCTCACCCTTAGACCTTGTTTGGTAGACATTTTAATCCTATTGAACACTATTCCTGAGTTGAACGATCAATCCCTCGGTACTTGTCACTATACTATACTACAACGAACAGGTACACTACCTGGTGGGTATTACAAGCTTCTCAAAATTCCTTGAGAGGTAAAACCATTTGCGAAGGTGCAATTCCACGCATCAAGTTTTTTGCGCCGCAGCCCGGGGAATAGTTATTGTCTAGGTTGAAATTTCTTTTTAATAGGTCTACTTGCTAGATTCCTTTCTAGTAAGATTTTTATTTTTTATTTTTAGGTCTTCTTTAGTCTATCTCATTTCTTTGTTTCTTTGTTCGTAACCTTTGCCATCCGCCATCATGGAAGGTGGTAATCTCTTTGATCGCATCAACCCACCACAACAAAACCACCCACAAGACCCACCACTACCAAACCAACCTCCTAGACCCCGAACTTTAGGAGAGTACTCCCGTCCTAGCCACCAAGGCTATCGAAACACCATTGAGCTCGCTCATGGAGCCAATGTGTCTCTCTTGTGATCCGATACCATCCGGTTGGTGCAAAGCGGATGTGCATTCCATGGACTTCGTTCCGAAGATCCTAATCAACATCTCAAGGATTTCCTCAAAATAGTAGATTCCATAGACCTTGATGTTGTAACTCGAGAGACGACCCGATTGCGTCTCTTTCAATTCTCTCTACGTGACCAAGCTAGTCAATGGCTTGAGCGTTTACCCGCGGGATCCATCACCTTTTGGGATGATCTCACCACTCGTTTCCTTGCTCAATTTTTCCCACCGGGGAGAACTACTAAGCTTAGAAATGATATCTTGATGTTCCAACAACGTCAAGGTGAAACTCTCTATGAAGTATGGACTCGTTTCAAGGACTTACTCCAAAAGTCCCTCATCATGGTATATATCTCTGGCTCCAAATCCAAATTTTTTACGACCATGTAGACTTCCATACCAAACGTACCATTCATCAAGCCGCTGACGGTAGATTACGTGACAAAGGCGCCAAAGAGTGGTGGGAAATCATTGATGAACTTGCAGTCGATGATAATTAGTTATGAGAGGTTGCCCGCGTCGTAGACTCTGCCGTCAAGGCAATCTCATCGTCAGGAGGTACCACTCAACTTTTCAAAGAGAACCTCTGAGAACTTAAGAGAAAATTTGACTATCTCATGGAAAAAAGAAAAAAATCTTTAAGTCGTAGACATGCGAGGGTCAACTCTATCTCAAATTTAAACCCAACACTGTTGTCCGAATCACCCCTTAGAGAGAATGCCGAAACCTTTCAAAAATATGCTCGGCCCTATACCCCTCCTCAAAACCTCGGCCCCGAGTTTGAAACTCGAATGAGAGAATATATGTCCACTCATTCTGAGCGGTTAGCAAAATTCGAGGAGGCAATCTATAGACAAAAGGTGGAGATGCAAGAGAAAATGATTGAGATGATGAACTTATTAGAAGAATAATCAAACATAAAAACTTCAAAAAAGGTGTTGTTAAGAAAGGAAGACGGCACACCCACTACCAAGTTTGTTAACTCTATATCCATTGTCTACGAGGGCAATGAAGGAAAGGAGACCCCCACTACACAAACCATTGAGGAACCCCCAAAATCCCAATCATTAGGGTACTATCTAAAGCATGAGATAAATGAGAAAACAATAAGCAACTGGATAGAGGGCGACAGACATAATCGATCTTCCAAAAAGGACCTTGAAGGAGAAGAAGTAGGTGAGGATGATTATGATACAATGCCTAAGGGGCCGGTATATGAGAGTCTACTTAAGCAAAAAGTAGCTACAAAGCAGGTGGCTTATGGGAACTTTGAAATACCGGCTAGCATTGGGAGATTGCAATATTTGGATGCTTTTGCCGATCAAGGACCAGAAGTGAACCTGATGCCTTTAACTATCTATACCCAGCTCAATAAAGAGATGCCCTCCACCACCCGCATTAGGCTATCCTTCGCAAATCACTCTTATGTATATCCTTTGTGGATTGCAGAGGATGTGCTGGTCAATGTTGCAGGTTTCATGTATCCCATCGATTTCATAATCATCGATGATAAAGGAGACAGGTGTATGCCAATAATTCTTGGAGCACCATTCCTTACCACAGCAAGAGCTGTCATTAGGTATGGAAAAGGGGAAATTGAACTTAAGTCAGGTGATGAGGCAAAGAATGATTTTTTTTATGGGGTCATTTAAGCATGGAATTGAATTTATTTGATCAAATATTGCCCTAAATCGTTCCTTTTGTGATTTTAGGTACTTTTGGAGTGAATTCTGGAAAAGGAAGCATTTTGGACGTTTTTGGAGCATAAAAGTGAAGAAAACGGCAAAGTCTCAATTTTCCTTGCCGGGAACAGTACTTGACGGCGTCACCAAATCCTACATGACGGCGTCAAGCGTAAAACAAGAGGTGAAGTGGATAGAGTACGTGATGGTCCAGAGAGTTTTTACACTAGGGCATGACGGCGTCACCATAGGCCGTCATGGTCCCTTTACACGTGACGACCCAGAGAAATTTGCTCTTGACGGCGTCAGATCTGGATCTAGGCAATCTGATATTTTTATGGGCGGCGAGTTGACGGCGTCAGATTTCTCTTCTTGACGCCGTCACAATGGAAAATATATATATAGTTTTGCAATTCTCATTCATTAAGAGAGGACAATTTAGGGATAACTTGGAGAAACCCTAGCACAATTTTATCAGTATTTTCAAGGGTTTTTACCCTTTGAAACCTTTCATGTTCAATTAAGATAAGTATCCTTTCAATTCATTCAATATATCTATGTGTTGTTTGAATATATCTTACGCTTGTCTTGATTTTAACATGCTAGGCTAGATCTCGTGTGTGTTTGCTTAGATGTAGTGAAACCTAGATGTTGATTATGGGTTGATTGCTTATTTATAGTTGTTACGGATGAATGATTTCGATATTAGGCTTAAGAAAACTGGCAGACTTCCATAGGGTAACATGCTTGAACGTCTTATTAAACATAAACCAATGCGTACTAGGTTTTTATGGTTGTATTTAATGCATGAGTAAATTCTAGTGATCCCATGTTAGGAGCTTCTTGCAGGCTCGAAATAGGAGTGAAGTAGGAGCTTATAGAGTTGGGGAAGTACGTACGCCACCCCATGAATGGTTTTAAGGAATATAACCCATCATCCACGCAACTTTAAGAAACTATCAACCTGTAAAAGATATCTAGGGAGTAATGAAATCTAAGTAAACACAATTTTCCCATTTATTGTTCACACCACTAGTTTAATTAGCTTTATTTACATTTTTGTTATTTTATATTGATTGCATCTTAGTTATTGGGTTAGTTGATTAGCAACTAATTCCGCCCACTCTTCCAAAAACCCGAGATTTTAATTGCTTTTATAAAAATATAAAAATACAAAAAGAATCATCCCTCACCTCTAGACCTAGTTTTTAGGCTTTCTAATCCTAGCGACACTATTCCTGAGTTGAACGATCAATCCCCTGGTACTTGTCACTATATTATACTACAACGATCAGGTACACTGCCTGGTGGGGGTTGTAAGCTTCTCGAGATCCCTCGAGAGGTAAAACCTGTTGTGATTCCCACACATCAAGTTTTTGGCGCCGCAGCCCGGGGAATAGTTATTATCTAGGTTAGAATTTTTTTTATTAGGTCTACTTGCTAGATTCTTTTTTAGTAAGATTTTATTTTATTTTTTTAGGTTTATTTTAGTCTATCTTATTTCTTCATGTCTTTGTTCATATTAGGTTGGTCTTTATGGATTTGGAGAGTCTCCGGTTAGAAGTTAGAAAGAGACTTATAGCTCGTAAAAGAAGAAAGAGAGAAGTTAACACATTTAAGGAATTTAATAAACCCCTCCTAATGAAAATTGAGTTTACAGACTTCTCTCCAACCCCTGATGAATTGAGTTACCACGGATTTCTTTTACAACACCCGTGCCCCCCAAAATATAGAAAGATACCATGGATTAGGAGGCATAACTTTAGGAACATAAAAATTCCTTGCATGATTGGGTGCATGTCTAGAGAGCATACATACATTGACTTAAAAGCACCCATGAACATTATGTCTAGGCTCTACTACAACTGGATAATGAGTGAAAGGTTAAGCCCTAGAAAAGACCCCTACAACCCCAATAGATTATGTAATTTTGTCAAGAGAGTTAAAGGGGTACATATCTTTGTAGGAATTTTTACTTATCAATGCGACTTTGTAATCCTAGAAGATGTTAGAGGCATTATAGATCCACACTTAGTAGAAATGGTCCTAGGACAACCTTTTGTTGAGAAGACTAAGATGTATTGTGATCAGGGAAAGGGAATAGTTCAGTTTACTGATGGGATAGAAAAGATTACTTTTATGATGCCTCACATGAAGGAAGAATTAAAAGGCATCAAGAATTTACAAATTGATGAGATTCGACCTTATGAGGTTAAGGAAGACGGAATAGATGATGATGTTTATTATGAGAGGAGGCGAACATACTATTCAGGTTACATGAATCTAGGCCCTGAATACAAGCGTGATGAGAATTAGGTTAGATGTTTTGAGTCAGTACAAAAGTGGGAAAGGAAAACGTAATAACCCATGACCTTGAGTCTAGCTACAAGACTCGTAAATAAAGAAAAGTGCTTCTTGCGAGGCAACCCATGCTTTGTGTGATTTTTATTTGTTTGATTGTTATTTGTTTCTGTATGCATGCTTTATTTTTATTGTTGGTAGATCATGTTTTAAAAATAAAATGGTGAAAATACTTTATTTTGTCGTTTGACTTAGTCTTAACTTCATCCAAAGGTATTTCGCAAAAGATAAGTGTAAGGGGAAGCCCCAAATTTGTTTTTAGGAAACAAAATTGATCATGGTTCTCCACAATATTAAATGGACATGCATATTCGTATTTGTTTGAGTCAAATGCTTGTATCGAGTCATAATGATGTTTTGCAGGATTTTCCAGGAAATAGGACATAAGTTTTTCCAGAAATTTTCCAGAAACTTAACGTAAAGATTTCTGCAGATCACTTCTGACGGCGTCAGGAATTAACTCCTGACGGCGTCATGTGTAAAATTCAGGAAATTTTGCTAGTGTTGTTTTTCTAACGGAGTCTTAAAGTTTTTGTTAATTCTTTAGTTTTATAAACTCCAGGAAATCTGCAAACATTCATTCCACAAGCATTATATCTTACATTGTTTTCTAAGAGTTATTAGTATATATAGATTGCCGCCGATTTTACGCGAGGTTGCCTTGTTTGTTTTCTAAGGTTTAACAGGTTACATATGACAAGAAGATGATTTATATTTTGGAAGGGAAGCTTTGATTGTTCATTTTCTTGGGGGAAGATCTAACCTTGTTACCACACTATCCACACCGAACGAATCAGGGGAGTATTTGATTTCATTCTTTTACCTATTTCACTTTTACATTCTTTAATTGAACATTGGGGACAATGTTCATCCTAAGTGTAAGGGGAGGGTAAATGATGATACCTTATAGGATACACTTTCACTTGAGCTTTTTTTTTATGGTAGGTGTGTAATAAAACTATGAGAAATACTTGTTAGTGTAATTTTAGCGCCAAATTTAAAAAATTTTACAAAATTTAGGAGTGAAACTTTAGCCTTAGCAAGCGTCTCATGGATAGGAGATTGTATGACTAGCATGAAACCGTAATATTCAAAAAAAAATTTCCCCCCAAATATGTGAGGTTTGCCTTTAGATTTGATAGGAAAAGCATTCACTATTAGTGCTTATGAGTGTACCGGTAGCATTTAGATTCTAGAACTTGCGTTAGTGATGCATCCCGAGACCGCTAGTGAGACTACATTCGTGTGGTAGGATTTACTACATGATAAGAGGCATTAGGATCACCCTTGTGTTAAACCCGTATCATAATTACTTGACCATTTAAGTCATATTACTTGGCTAGTAAAGTCAACTAATTTTTCCCACACCCTTAGCGTTGTACTCATTTTTAGTACACGAAACCCCTAGTACACCCCTCCGAGCCTATCATTTCGTTTTTAACTTTAAGCATCTTACTTAAAGGAAGAATTTGTTACACCCCACTTAAATGTATACCCAAATCGCCTTAGCCTTCTGTGTATTTACTCATCTTTAGTGCATTATTGTTACATGTTTAAACCCTTAGTTAATTATCTAATTGATTACATGGTTGCTAAGTCGAGTCATATCCTTGTACATATTGTTTTGGTGGGTAAAGTACTAATGTTATGGAGTAATGGGGAAGAACATCATATTATTACCCCCATATGTGCGTTAATCTTAAAAGTACTCCAACTGTTTTGATTATCTTGATTTGAGTCATTAGATTAGTTTATTGTAAAGTATGTAAAAATTCAAGTATAAGGGGAATGTTCATTCCCTATGATGTATTATTTTGGATGGTAGGGTAAAAGTGTATGCAAAAAAATAAATAAATAAATAATAAAGAAAAAAAAAAAGAAAAAGAAAAAAAAATATAGAAAAGAAAAGAGAAAAAAACATACGGACTACCATCCCGTTTCATTCTATGTTTGTTTTATGTTTTTATTATTTTTTATTTATTAGCTTAAGTCGAGTTTAGTCTTGGCTTAGCAACGCCATATTGTACATGTAATTAACCAAGATTATTAACTCGCCACCAGTAAAGATTGCCTTTATCCAACAAAACCGTGTATTCCATATCCCTACACCTAACGTTATAACCTTTTAAAAGACCTCTTTGATAGTTTATCCTAGGTGCTTACGCCATGTGGTGGAGGTTTGATCCTTTGCCAAGCCTATGGTAATCTATTTTGCTATGACAGGTAGTGAGAGATGTTTTCCATTTCCATATTGTGATATATACTTTATTACACCCGAAAGATGTGAGTATCTAAACACTATTTGTGAGGTGCTAGTATATGACCTCCGTGCTTGTCTTTGGTGTTTAGTGGAATGATTATTTGTTGTAACTACTTTTATATTAGTGTTAAATTAACCCTAACTTGTATTTTGATCAGAATAAAAGCGCATTTTCTTGAGGACAAGCAAATCTCAAGTGTAAGGGTATATGATGAGGCGAGAAATGATCCATTTTTAGAGGGTCATTTAAGCCCGGAATTGAATTTATTTGATCAAATATTGCCCTAAATCGTTCCTTTTGTGATTTTAGGTACTTTTGGAGTGAATTCTGGAAAAGGAAGCATTTTGGACGTTTTTGGAGCATAAAAGTGAAGAAAATGGCAAAGTCTCAATTTTCCTTGCTGGGAACAGTACCTAACGGCATCACCAAATCCTACATGACGGTGTCAAGCATAAAACAAGAGGTGAAGTGGATAGAGTACGTGACGGCCCAGAGGAAATTTGCTCTTGACGGCATCAGATCTGGATCTAGACAATCCGATATTAATATGGGCGGCGAGTTGACGGCGTCAGATTTCTCTTCTTGATGCCGTCACGATGGAAAATCTATATATAGTTTTGTAATTTTCATTCATTAAGATAGGACAATTTAGGGATTACTTGGAGAAACCCTGGCACGATTTTATCAGTATTTTCAAGGGTTTTTACCCTTTGAAACCTTTCATGTTCAATTAAGATAAGTATCCTTTCAATTCATTCAATATGTCTATGTGTTGTTTGAATATATCTTACACTTGTCTTGATTTTAACATGCTAGGCTAGATCTCTTGTGTGTTTGCTTAGATGTAGTGAAACCTAGATGTTGATTATGGGTTGATTGCTTGTTTATAGTTGTTACGGATGAATGATTTCGATATTAGGCTTAAGAAAACTGGCAGACTTCCATAGTGTTGATCCCAGTTGAGCAAACGATCTTGTATAGAAGTTGACTTAAAGTAAACACTTAAGCTTGAATGCGGAATATAAAAGCTTAACTTAAGAAGAATAATTCTCTATCAACACTTCAATATTATTAATACGAGCACTCAACAATGCTAGGGTTTTACAACCTTGAAGTGTAAACGAAAACTAAACAATACGTACATAATCTAACCCTAGGATCCTCCTTTTACAGGCCAAGGAGTCCTACTAGGTTTACAATAACTTTCAAATCAAGATAAGAATATTCTAGACTTATAAGATATACATTCAATCTATTCTATAATTATCTACTACGAATACATGCTTATCTCTTCAGCAGCAGTTTCATCATAGCAGCATTTTCCTTAGCAGCACTTTGTCATCAACAGAAGAATCATTTACTCTAGCAGCAGTTTCATCATAGCAGCAGTTTCCTTAGCAGCAGAACTCAAAACCCAACAATCCTCCCCTAAACTTAATATTTATTTCTAAATCATTAAGTTTCTTCAAAGCTCATCTAAACACCAGTAGGATGCTTCCAAACACTCAAGTCTTGAGATGTCTGTTGATCAAGTATCTTCTTATACTTTGACAGCAAATTGAATGCTTGATCATCAGTATCATAGTCTTTCTGCAAGTTAAGTAATCCAGCACAATTAACCATCTGATTGACAGTATTCCAGTATCTTACCACTGGGTAATCCTTTTCAGCTAGCATATACAAAGTAATTGGTCCAATTTCCAGCATATGAACTCCAGAATCTTGAAAGAGTCTCCATCTTCTTACTTTGTATTGTACTATTTCTGTCCACTCAGAATCATCCATTGAAGGTTCATACGTAAGTTTTAGAGCTCTCCACAGAATATTATCTGTCATAGTTATGATATGATCAAGTTGATCTTTCTCATACTTTTTACCATCAAACTTCTCAGCTCCAAACTTTGCCTTGTACAACTTCCACAAGTCATCAACATCCTCTCTATCAAGATAGTGTAACATCTGTTGAAATCTAAGAAACCTGTGAGTCTTACCATCAGATCTCTGGACATCATGAAATGATCCAATGTTAGTATCATATCCTGTAGTTACTTTGATAATAGGATATTTGACTCCTAATGGTTTGGCATCAACTACTTCAGGATCTTCCATCTTGCCAACCATAGTGTAAACCTTCAATTGTTCTTTTAAATGCTTAGGAGGAATATGATCACAATCATTCTTGAACTCATCTCCTTCAGGCTTAGAACTGCTTTCTTCCCCTGTTTTCCTCTTCTTCTTTGCAACTGATTTTTGAACCACACCTTTTCTTTTAACACTTTGCACAGAAGAAGTAGTCTTAACTGCATCATCAAGCTGATTAACAACATCTGCTTCTTGAACATGCTCTACTTCAGCTACTTTTTCAGGTACCAACTTCTTATTCATCTGAGCAATATGTTCCAAGACTTCAGCACAACCCATAGGATAAAAAGTATCTGTTTGTCTTTTAGCCACTTGATACAAGTCATAAACCTCTTGATCAGACTTAGGTTTTAACTGCACCAATTTCCATCCTTTCATATTCTTCAGATATCTTTCATACTCTTTTCTCTTTTGTAATGGAGTTGGACCTCTAAGTACCTTTTTCTTCTTTCTAGTAGCAGCATCTTCTTTCTTTTTCTTAGCTGTGAACTTACTTACCCAAGATCTCACATCAAAAGTTTGATCTTCATTATCCTCAATCTTGATCATCTTGTTGAGTTCAATATCAGCCTCTATTCTTATCTTCTCATCCAACCATTCATCATACCTCCTTAAATCTTCTGTCTCCTTTTCAATCTTTTTCTTTTCTTTCTGAGCCAGCTGTAGATCTTCTTGATCAATCATCTCTTGTTCTTTCAAAGCAGCAGCTGAGTCATGTTCAATTTGTAGTTCCTTAGGCCATAGATTAAAAGGTAGTATAGAGTAGTCAAACCCCTTATACACCCATTGAGGTTCTGCAACTTGCTTGCCCTTTCCTTTGTCAGTAGATGAAGATACTATCTTCTTTGGTTGAGCAGCAGGTTCTCTAATTATAACTCCTTTTAGAGGTAAACTTGATATGGATGATGTGGTTGTTATTGTAGGTTGTTGTGGTAGTGATGGTGTTGATAGTGGTGTATGTTTTGAAGATGATTCACATGGAACTTCTGAAGTCTTCTTACTTAACAAAACCATTGCTTCAGCAGCAACATTATCACTAGACCCAGCAGCAGAGTCTTGTGCATCAGCAGAAGTCACTTTTCTACTAGCAGCAGGATCAGTAAGATCCGTAGCAGTAGTAGAGTCATTAGTCTTGTCAGCAATAGCAGCATTTTCAAGTTCTTTCACCATTGAATCCCCCAAAGTCTTTGAAGCTTCACCCATTACACCTGTTGCCTTCACTAATTGCTCAGGCTCCAAAGTCTTGAGTTTTTCCACCACCTTATCTTGAGTAGCAATCACGTTTTCCATTACCACCTCATTCCCTGATTCTCAGCATCTTCAGGACTTTCCACATCCATGTCTCCAATCACTGGAACCTCCCCTGAAGCCAATTCTTCATTCATAACCTGAGCACTTTCAACCCTTTTGAAATTTGCCTCCCCTGAACCCATTGCATCTTCATTCCTTCCCTGTTTGGAAGCATCATCCTCTTCCAAATGTGTAGTGAGTTCAGGTGAACTAATAACTTGAGAAATGCCCACCTTCTTTAGCCTTTTAAATGAGGTTGAAGTTTTTGATTTCTTCAATTTCTTAATCTGTTTCTTGAATGTTGTGATTATCTTTCCTTGACTTGCAACCACTGAAGACAGAGTAAGAACCTAATCTTCCAAAGTAGTACACTTCAACCCCAAATTGGTACAAGTAACCGTCAATTCTTGAATGAGTTGCATAGTAGTCTCATCACTTCGACCTGTGTTACCTGGTCCGAGAGGTGAATCATGGACATTGTCATTATGTACAAGATTTTCCGTCAATACATTGGTCACTGGTCTGTCCTCATCACTTCGACCTGTGTAACCTGGTCCGAGAGGTGAATCTTGGGACATAAACTCAGTATCAAACCTAGTTTGATCATCTGAGCCCCCTATATTTTCCATTTGGCTAGGGTTACCATCCTGAGAAGTAGATTCAGTAGAATCCTTTTCTCTAGATGTTGCCTTGGATTGGGTCTTATTTATGTTATCACTATCCTGCTCTGCTGCTAAGCTAGAAGCAGTAGTGACAGCCCTCACCAACATGTCCCCTCCGTCAACTAGGACAGCCTCATCTGGTACAGCCATACTAACACTATCCTGAGGTAGATCAGTGTTCTTGTTGGTTTTCCTACGGGTATAGTGTATTTTAGGTTGTGTGGCAGATGCAGAAAAATTGGGTGTGTGATGGGAATCAGTGGGATTTCCTGATCCTTCACCCTGAATATTTTGCACAAGTTGCACCATATAAGGTGTAAGATTTGTATGTGTGCCTGAAAAACTTTTTCCATGCTTAACCAAGAAAGTGAAAGTTTTTGAAATCAATCTTGAGGCTTCATAATAACCAGCATGGGATCTAAAATCAGTAACTTGGTCAACAATAAAGAGCTGTAGAAATCTTGGATAGAGAAAATAAGAACCAGACTCTTTAACACTTTTAGCAATCCCCTCCAAAATCATATTTGAAAAATTAAATGGTTGACCTGTGCTTAAACATACCATTGCAGAAGCAATAGTAGTACTAAACTCATGCCACCTAGAAGTTTTAGGACTCAAACAATGAAGGAGAAGGTGTACCAAAAACTTGTATTGAGGACAGAGGAGAGCTTTGTGAAATTTTAAATTGTTATGCTTGCCCTCATACCCCAAAGTTTTTAAACCAGCAAAAATAGCAGAATTAGCAAGGCAAGTAGTCTCTGTTTCATCATTTAAGAGAAGAGATTCCCTTATAGATGATTCAGTGATATGAACTTTTTGCCTATCTACCAAAGCACTGACATATTTTTCCCCATTCATAGATTTGACTTTAGCAGTAAGCCAAAACTGTTTGATGTAGGAAACATATATAGTAGGATTCACAGTGAGTGCATACCTAAGAGAAGTAGCATTCAAAAATTTAACCATATCTGTGAGTTCCTCAGGAACCAACTCTTCATCCAAAACAGCCACACTATTGTGTTTCTCAGCCCAGGTACGTGTAATATCCATGAATTAGGGTTTAGGGAAATTGGGGATAATTGATTTTGACAATAATGGAGTGTTAGGGTTTGTGATAACTTCAATTTGGAGCGTGTAGAAACCAATTATGAAGATTAATTAGGTTTTAAACTGATTTGTAAAAGTTACACATACCACCCTCTCACTTACAACTGTAGCAGCATAACCCAGTCATCCACAACTAGCAGCAGAATAAAACAACTAGCAGCAGAGTGAAAATAAGCCAGCAGCAGAGTTGACTATTCAAACTTGGTCAAAAAGTCAATAACCCATAACAATTAATGCACTTGATACTCCAAAATCCCTATAAAACCGGACATAATCTTTTCCCTAAATCATCACAATCAAACCCTAATTACAATTTGAAACGCCAATCACACAATCAAATTCTTCAAATCACCCAAATCAATTCATCCAATCACAATGAAATCTTCACCCGAAATAATTAACATCTCATCCGATTCTTCTTCGGAAGATGAAACCCCTTTTGAAACATATGTTCCTCCATTCCGTCCTCCTCACAATGGTTGTAGAACCAAGGAGCAAGCCAGAAAGAGGAAGCATGACCTTTCAGTCTTCAAAGATCTCCTACATTTGAATCAAACCCCAAGTACTTCTAGGGGTAAAGAGGTGATGTCTCCAAAGTATCCATCATCTTCAGAATCATCAGAAGACCCTGCTTGGATCCCAATTAGACCACTATCTCCCAAGGACCTTGTTTCCCCCTTCATCTACACATCATCAGATGAGGATGAACCAGACTACAATCCACCATCCACTCCAGAAAGGCCATCATCATCGAGGCCAAGATCCAAGACATCCACCAAGGCAAGAAAAGCAAACCCTCCACTTCCTAAGGAGAGGAAGATTGTACTTGGACTTCCATGCCCTAGAAAATGATGTATTAAGTCTTTTTATTTTAGATTGTGATGTAGCAGTCTTTTGTTATTTCAGAATATGATGTGGATGTTCTCTTTTGTTGAATGTACTCTATGTGATTGATGAATGAAATCCTTTGAATTTCTGTTTAATATGCTTGCAAATCATCAATTCTCAACTTATCCTGCAAAATGTTAGTCCAAACACCACAAAGTACACAAGAAAGTATACTAGCAGTAGAGTACATTGCAGCTTAATCACTTGCTTCTTAAGAAGCAGCAGAAACTGGTGAACAATCAGCACAAGACCTTTACACTATTGACAAAAACAATAAGAGATAAGATTTTCAAAGATTAATCATACCAATGTTTACAATTAAAAATTGAAATCGTCCTACATCAAAATGTTTAGTGAGAAGATCAGCAACATTGTTATCAGTATGAATTTTGACAATTTGAATTAACTTCTTTTCATAGCAATCCCTTATGAAATGATGTCTTATCTCAATATGTTTTGTTTTTGAATGAAAAACAGCATTTTTGTTTATGCAAAGTGTGATGTTGTCATCAATATGAATTTTGGTGTTCATGAAATTGTACCCATAATCCAGTAGTTGATTTTGCATCCATAGCACTTGACCATAGCAACTTGAAGCAGCCACATACTCAGCTTCAGTTGTAGAATTTGCAACCACTGTTTGTTTCTTGCATTGCCATGACACCAATCTGTTTCCAAGAAATTGACAACCTCCAGTTGTAGACTTCCTATCCAAGCAAGCACCAGCATAGTCACTGTCTGAATATGCCACCAAATCAAAAGGTGAATCCTTAGGATACCATAGGCCCAATTTAGGTTGATGCCTTAGATACCTAAAAATCCTCTTCACTGCATTGAGATGTGATTCTTTGGGACAAACTTGGAATCTTGCACAGGCACACACAGCAAACATGATATCAGGCCTTGATGCTGTAAGATACATCAATGAGCCAATCATAGACCTGTACAAGTGAACATCTACTTCTTTTCCATTCTCATCCTTCAACAAAGGTTTGTTGGTATCCATGGTTGTCTTAGCAGGCTTAGCATCTTCAAATCCAAACTTCTTCAAGATGTCATTCATATACTTATCCTGACTGATAAATATGCCATCTTTCTTTTGAACCACCTGTAGTCCCAAGAAGAAGTTGAGTTCTCCCATTGAACTCATTGCAAACTTATCCTTCATAAGCTTCTCAAAATCAACACACATTGCTCTGTTTGTAGATCCAAAGATGATGTCATCTACATAGATTTGTACCAGCAAAATATCATCTTTTTGTCTTTTGAGAAACAAAGTCTTGTCAATCTTTCCTCTACTGAACCCAGAGTCCAACAAATATGTTGACAAAGTATCATACCAAGTTCTTGGAGCTTGATGTAGTCCATACATTGCTCTATTCACCTTGTAAACTTTGTCAGGATAATCAGGGTCCTCAAAACCTGGTGGTTGAGACACATAAACTTCTTCTGTAATGGTCCCATAAAGGAAAGCACTCTTGACATCCATTTGATACACCACAAATTCTTTGAATGAAGCATAAGCCAAGAATAGTCTAATGGCTTCTATCATTGCCACTGGTGCAAATACCTCATCATAATCAAGTCCCTCTTGTTGTGTGTATCCTTGAGCTACTAATCTAGCTTTATTTCTGATGACTATCCCTCTTTCATCTCTTTTACATCTGAAAACCCATTTAGTACCAATAACTCTTTTTCCATTTGGCAAATCAACTAAAGTCCATACTTCTTGTAGCTTAAATTGCAGAAGCTCATCTTGCATTGCTTCCACCCAACTAGCTTCTTGTAGGGCTTTGTAAGTGTTCTTGGGTTCAATTTGAGATAGAAAGCAGGCAAACAAGCAATTTTGTAGATCTTTATGACTGTTTCTTTGATGCAGAGATCTAGCAAAGAAACTTTGATGTTGAAGATCTTTGAGCTCTTTAGTCATTTTCCTTGTTTGTACAGATGATTGAGGATCACTTAGAATTTGTTCTTTAGGATGATCCTTGTGAATTCTTGTAGTAGTAGTGGGACTAACTGGAATATTGAGTTCCAGATTAGTATAGTCTACTTTAGCTCCAAATAATTTACCATCAAGAGCTTCATCATCTGTGTCATCATAGATATCCTCTAGGGGAGGCATATTAGGATCTTCAGGGTAATCTGTATCATCAAAAGGTTTATCCTGAGCATTCAAAGAAGGAAACTGTGATGTAGAAGCAGAGTGAGTAGGCTTGGCAGCAGAATAGATAGAAGTAGTAGTTGCTTGTTTTGGTCTAGCAGTAGAGACTTCTGAGTCAGCAGTAGAGTCTTCTGGTTTAATTGGAGAGTCAGCAACAACTTCTTTTGGAGCTTCATTGGGTATCTTTTCTGCATCAATAGGAGTTACAACATCTGCTTGAGCTTCCTTAGGTTTCTCTGGAGGAACATCATCTTTTTGTGTATCTTGATTTTGCTGTAAAGGTATGAAAGTAGGACCAACCTTCAGTTTCTCAATCAAAACAATGTCTTCTTGTGGTTTGTTAGTGTCAATACTAGCAATAACATGTACATAATTCATTGTCTTGGTTAGGATGTCAACATCAAACATCCATTCAGGTCCTTTCCCTGCAGCATTAGATGTGTTCTCACTAAACTTGATATGCAAATTCTCCTCTACATGTTTGGTTCTCTTGTTATATACTCTGAAAGCTTTACTATGTACAGAGTAACCAACCAAATTCCCTTCATCAGCTTTCTCTACAAACTTGCCTAACTGATCTTTAGTGTTCAAAATAGTAACAGGACATCCAAATGGCTTAAGAAAATCAATCAGTGGTTTCTTTCCATGAAAGAGCTCATATGGAGTTTTGTTGTGAGGCTTCACTACCTTACTTCTGTTCTGCACAAAACATGCAGTGTTTACAGCTTCAGCCCAAAAAGGTATAGGTAGTTTAGAATCAGCTAACATTGTTCTTGCAGCCTCAATAAGTGTCCTATTTCTTCTCTCTGCAACACCATTCTGCTGTGGAGTTCTTGCAACACTATACTGTCTTAAAATGCCTTTTCCCACACAGAATTGGTTCATCACACTATTCTTGAACTCAGTACCATTGTCACATCTTATAATCTTCTCTTTGTGGTTGTGCAGATTTTCAACTCTTGTAATAAATTCTTTAAGTACAACTCGGATTTCATCTTTAGTGGGTAAGAAAAACACCCAGGTGAACCTGCTGTAATCATCTGTGACAACTAGGCAATATGACTTCTTATTCAAACTTTTCACAAAAACAGGCCCAAATCATGTGTAGCAAATGCAAGGGCTCTGTATTTGTATTCACAGTCTTTGACTTGAATGAGACTCTGTGTTGTATTCCCTTCTGACAAGCAATATAAGTCTCACAGTTTTCAAACAACTTTGTGGGTATTCCTCTCACCAGATTTCCTTTTACCAACTTATTCATTGTCTTGTAGTTCAAATGCCCAAGTCTTCTATGCCATAATTTGGACTCATCAACAGTGGCTTTTGCAATTAGACAAGTCAAAGCTCTTTTGGGAACAATGTTCTTAATATGGTCACTGTATATATTTTCATTTCTAGGGACCTTCAATAGCACAAATTTATCATTTGGCAACTGAAAATCAGGAGAAAGGATCATACATTCAGTGTCTGTAAAAAGAACAAAATTCATTTTGTCACATGTGTGAAACACTAAAGAGGTTAAACTTAAGTCCTTTCACAAGAAACACCTTCTCAAAGTCCAAATTACCAGTCTTTAAAGTGCCTCTACCAATAATCTTTCCACCTTTTGGATCATTCCCAAAAGCAACATAGCCACCATCAAAAGCCTCAAAATCATCAAGCTGAGACTCATCCCCTGTCATATGTCCAGAGCATCCACTATCAACTATAACCATGTCTTTAAGCTCATCCAGTAGATTACCCTGCACATGAAAATAGAGAAATTAGTTTCTCTTGGGGACCCAAGACATTACTGACTTGGATCTGCCTTGTGCATCAACATAGTTTAATTTCTTTAAATCACTTGATGCACTGCTGGTTTTGGAAACATTGTTTGTAACATTTGATTTTGGTTTCCAAACCCAACAAGCTGAGGCCTTAACAGCATAAAAGTGGTTTCCAACAACTGTATTTGACAAAACTTTTGGCCCAGAAGTAGAAAGTTTTGTACTAGCAGCAGATTGCTTACTAGCAGCAGAGTGCTTACTAGCAGTAGAGCCAGCAACAAAACCAGTTGTGGTTTTAAAAGCATCATTTGATCTAGCAGCATAAATTGATCTAGTTGCACCAGATCTTAACAACACAGCCCTAGGAATCATGTTTCTATTTGGATGAGGGTGAGTATTCTGATTAACATATTTGTGATTCACCCTAGAGTATTGATTCCAAACAGGTGTCTTGTGGTCAGGACTGCTATTAATCAAATGTTCAAAGCTATCACACTTATAATAAGCCTTTTTCCTTAATTGAAACTCACTACCTAATTTGTTTGAAACTAGGTTATTAAAGTTTCTCTGATTACCCCTAGGCTTATTATTAAAACCATTCATTCTTTCTCTAGAAACCTCTTTATACTCAACCATTCTTCTATAGATACCTTGACCTAGCACAAGTTTCACAAACTTCACTTGTTCAATTTTAGGTTCAACTTTTTCAATTTTAGCAGGAATTTCTTCCTTTACTACCTTATGTTCTAGTTCAACCTGTTCTTGTTCTTCATCACTATCTGAATACCAATCTTCAATAATGGGAGCATCAGGAAATTTTCTACCTTCTACCTTAGGTGTTTCTAAGACACTTGTACTAGACTCACCTAATGGTTTTTCTATATTCAGCTCACTAATGAAGGACAATTCTTTTCCTGGTGGAGCATAGGCACTCTTAACAGGAGGAGCAACTTCATTGTAACCTATTCCACTTCCTTTCCTCATTATTGTACTCTCAATAGACTTATTAACCAAATCAGAAGCATATTGCTGTTTGTTTACTCTTACTATATGTTTTTCATTTTCAGCAAGAGCTTCATCTCTATCTTTTTCTGCTTCTTCTAATTTATTTTTAAGAAACTCAATTTCACTGTTTTTCTTAAAAATCTCTACATCTTGTTGGTTAATTCTATCTACATATTCCATCTCACACTCTTTTAAGTACTCAAGTCTTCTTTCAACATTTTGAATACCTACTTTATAACCTAAGTTATCAAGTTTTAGGTTTTCAACTTCTTTATTTAGACTCTCATTCCTAGACTTAAGTTCTTCTATACTGTCAGCACAAGACTTAAAAGAACACACAGATAAATCAGAATCATTAGATACCTCAAAGTTAGATCCAGAAGATGATGATGAATAAGCCATAAGTGCGAAATTATGCACTTCAGGCTTAACTTGAGCCACCAAGGAATAATTTGGTTCTTCATCAGCCAAATCACTCCAATCATACTCTCCCAATCCATCACAAGACACTAATGCAGTAGTAGTATTCTTTGTCTCTTCAGTCTTCTTTGATGCTTCACCATTCTTCTTTGGAGCTCTACATTCTTTGGCAAAGTGACCTTTCCTGTTACAGTTGTAACAATCTATCTTTGATTTGTCAAAGCCAACATTTTCTTTAGGTCTGTACTTGATCTCTTTTCCAGTTTTCTTCTAGAATTTTCTAGCTCTCAAGGTCAACATGGCCATCTGCCATTTAAGATCCATCTCTTCAAGATCATCTTCATCAAGGTGATCCAGATCTTGATTAAGTGCCTGTGACCTTATACTTGATGTTAGATCAGCCAAGAATGCACATAAAGCCATATCACTGGTGGAGTTATTATCATGAGAACTAGCAGCAGATCCATCAGTAGTAGATACTCCATAAGCAGCAGAGTGAGATTCTTTAGACCCCTTTGACTTTGAAGATACAAAGGCAAGATTTTGTGAACCAGAAGTAGATGAAGTAGATAATTCTGGTTCATACACTCTTAAATTGTTATAGAGGCTTTCCAACTTCATGGTTTCAAAGTCAGGCTTATTCCTCCAAACAACACTGTGCATACTCCATTCAGGTGCAAGACTTCTGAGAAACTTGAGATTCACATCTTCTTGTGGAACCACATAGCCAACAAGCTTTAGATGACTGACAAGTTGATTGAGCCTGTTGTAGGTGCCATTAATCTTCTCTCCACTTTCAGCAGTAAAGTTCTCAAACTGATGCTTCAACATGTTCTTCCTTGACTTCTTGGTAGCATCATTCCCTCCAAACCTGAATTCAATAGCAACCATTAATTCTTTAGCAGTCTCACAACTCTCAAAGTCCAACTGAAACTCATTAGGTATTCCCATCAAGAGAATACTGTGAGCCTTGATCTCCATCTTCCTTATAGAATTATCTTCAGCAGTCTTGATTGGTATCTCTTTACCATCAGTACCCTTCTTTGGTAAAGAGTCACCATTCATGATAACATTCCACATGTTATAGTCAATCATGCGAATGAATGTCGAATTCTCATCTTCCACAGTTCATACACTCCAGGATTGAGCATGGGTACCTTTGAAGTAGTCACCATATGTGTGTCATCACCCATCTTTAGCAGTTGATTAGGAACAGCAAACTTGCAAAGAACAGTTTCTTCTTGATTACAACTTCTAAATTACAAGCTCTGATACCACTTGTTGATCCCAGTTGTGCAAACGATCTTGTATAGAAGTTGACTTAAAGTAAACACTTAAGCTTGAATGCGGAATATAAAAGCTTAACTTAAGAAGAATAATTCTCTATCAACACTTCAATATTATTAATACGAGCACTCAACAATGCTAGGGTTTTACAACCTTGAAGTGTAAACAAAAACTAAACAACACGTACATAATCTAACCCTAGGATCCTCCTTTTATAGGCCAAGGAGTCCTCCTAGGTTTACAATAACTTTCAAATCAAGATAAGAATATTCTAGACTTATAAGATATACATTCAATCTATTCTATAATTATCTACTACGAATACATGCTTATCTCTTCAGCATCAGTTTCATCATAGCAGCACTTTGTCATCAGCAGCAGAATCATTTACTCTAGCGGCAGTTTCAACATAGCAGCAGAACTCAAAACCCAACACATAGGGTAACATGCTTGAATGTCTTAAGAAACATGAACCAATGCGTACTAGGTTTTTATGGTTGTATTTAATGCATGAGCGAATTCTAGTGATCCCATGTTAGGAGCTTCTTGCAAGCTCGAAATAGGAGTGAACTAGGAGCTTATAGAGTTGGGGAAGTACCTACGCCACCCCACGAATGGTATTAAGGAATATAGCCCGTCATCCACGCAATTGTAACAAACTATCAACCTGTAAAAGATATCTAGGGAGTAATGAAATCTAAGTAAACACAATTTTCCCATTTATTATTCATACCACTAGTTTAATTAGCTTTATTTACATTTTTGTTATTTTATTTTGATTGCATCTTAGTTATTGGGTTAGTTGATTAGCAACTACTTCCGCCCACTCTTCCAAAAACCCGAGATTTTAATTGCTTTTATAAAAATATAAAAATACAAAAAGAATCATCCCTCACCTCTAGACCTAGTTTTTAGGCTTTCTAATCCTAGCGACACTATTCCTGAGTTGAACGATCAATCCCCCGGTACTTGTCACTATACTATACTACAACGATCAGGTACACTGCCTGGTGGGGGTTGTAAGCTTCTCGAGATCCCTCGAGAGGTAAAACCTATTGCGATTCCCACGCATCAACAGGAAAAAGGAAGATTCACTTCCCAATGACCCCACGATATGTGCGAGAAGGCATGATGGAGAGGGGGCTCAAAAACAACGCTGGCACACCACATAATCATGTTCAAGAAAAAATCTTTGCATGGGAGACACGAATTAAAAACTATAAAGAAACTAAGCCTGAAAAATGCAAAAGTAGTGATAAAATTCATGTCGAGTTTGAATGCAGTCAACCGACGAAGAATCATGCCTGATTTACAGATGGAGACTTGGTACTCTTAAGGCATTTAGAGATAAAAGTACCTCCCGATGAACCAAGTCCCTGGTGGTATGGACCATTCATAATCAAAAGCCTATGCCAGGATGGTGTAGTTACCTTGAGCAGTAAAAGAGGAGGGGAGGTGACTGCGAGTGTCGAACGATTGAAACACCACCACCCTGATAACAAGGATTATACTTATATGGGATACGTCATATCACGAGACGAGGTCATGTGATAGCCCGTGACCTTGAGTCTAGCTACAAGACTCGTAAATAAAGAAAAGCGCTTTTAACCCATATTTTATTTGTTTGATTGGTTGTTTGTTTGATTTTATTTGTTTCCGTATGCGTGTTTTATTTTTATTGTTTGTGGATCATGATTCAAAGTAAATTGTGAAAATGCTTTATTTTGTTTTTAACTTCATCTTAAGTACATATAAAGGTATTTTGCAAAATCTAAGTGTAAGGGAAACCTAAATTTGTTTATAAGAACGAAATTGAGCATGAACCACAACAATATTAAATGAACATGTGTATTAGTAATTGTTTGAGTCAAATGCTTGTATCGAGTCATAATGATGTTTTGTAGGATTTTCAAGGAAGTAAGGCATAAGTTTTTCCAGAAATTTTCCGGAAACTTAACATGAGATTTTTGCAGGAACATTGTGACGGCGTCAGGAGTTATAACCTGACGGCGTCAGGTACAAAAATTCTGAAATTTTTTGCAAGTTTTGTTTATACTGGAGTTTAAAGTTTTTGTTGATTCTTTAGTTTTTATAAACATCAGGAAATCTGCAAACATTCATTCCACAAGCATTATATCTTAATTTGCTTTCTAGGATTTTTTAGTATATATATATATATTGCCGCTGATTTTATGCGAGGTTTGCCTTGACTGTTTTCTCAGGTTTAACAGGTTACATTGGAGAAGAAGATGATTTATTATTTCTAGAGGGAAGCTTTTAAAGTTCATTTTCTTGGAAGAAGATCTAACCTTGTTGACACACTATCCACACCGAATGAATCAGGGGAGTATTTGTTTTCATTCTTTTACCTTATTTTCTTTTACATCTTTTTATTGAACATTGGGGACAATGTTCAGCTTAAGTGTAAGGGGATGGTAAATAATGATACCTAAGAGAATAAAATTACGCTTGAGTTTGTTGGGTCAATAGTAGGTGTGTAACAAAACTAAGAGAAATACTTGTTAGGGCAATTTTAGCGCCAAATTTAAATTTTTTTACAACATTTAGGAGTGAAGCTTTAGCCTTAATAAGCATCTAATGGATAGGAGTTGTATGACTAGCACAAAAACCGTACCACTCAGAAAAAATTTCCACCCAAATATGTGAGGTTCGCCTTTAGATTTTTTAGGAAAAACATTCATTATTAGTGCTTAAGAGTGTACCGGTAGTACTAAGATTCCAGAACTTGCGTTAGTGATGTATCCCGAGACCGCTAGTGAGACTACATTCGTGTAGTTAGGATTTACTACATGATAAGAGGCATTAGGATCACCCTTGTGTTAAACCCGTATCATAATTACTTGACCATTTAAGTCAATTACCTTGACTAACAAAGTCAATTAATTTTTCTCACACCTTTGCGTTGTACTCATTTTTAGTACACGATACCCCTAGTACACCCCTCCGAGCCTATCTTTTCATTTCTAACTTTAAGCATTTTACTTAAAGGAAGAATTTGTTACAATCCACCACAAATGTGCAACCAAATCGCCTTAGCCTTCCATGTATGCACTCATCTTTAGTGCATTATTGTTATTTGTTTAAACCCTTAGTTAATTATCTAATTGATTACTTGGTTGCTAAGTCGAGTCATATCTTGTACATATTGTTTTGGGACGATTGGGACTCATGGGTAAATTACTAGTGTTATGGAATAATGGGGATGACATCATATATTACCCCCATATGTGCATTAATCTTAAAAAGTACTCCAAGTGTTTTGATTATCTTAATTCGAGTCATTAGAATAGTTGATTGTAAAGTATGTAAAAGTTCAAGTGTAAGGGGAATGTAAATCCCCTATGATGTATTATTGCGCATTTGCTTGAGGACAAGCAAATCTCAAGTGTAAGGGTATTTGATAAGACGAAAAGTGTACCGCTTTTAGGGGGTCATCTAACCAGAATTCGTGATTATTTGATCAATTATTACCCTAAATCGTTCCTTTTGTCATTTTAGGTATTTTTGAGAAGGAATCTGGAAAAGGAAGCATTTTGGACGTTTTTGGAGCGATTAAGTGAAGAAAACGACAAAGTCTCAAAATCCTTGCTGGGAACAGTACCTGACGGCGTCAAGGCCATACAAGAGACGGCGTCAAGCTTGGCAAAAGAGGTGGATATGGAAAATACACATGACGGCCCAGAACAATTTCAAGACAAAAACGCCTGACGGTGTCACCAAGGCCGTCAGGATTGGTTTACAAGTGACGACCCAGAGCTTATTCTCAACATGACGGCGTCAAGATTGGATCTAGGCAATACGAACTTTAATTTAGCGGCGAGTTGACAGCGTCACAAGCTATAACGTGATGCCGTCAAGGTGTAAAATCTACATATAGATTTCTAAATTTCATTCATTAAAGTGTGGAACTTTTGGAGAACTTTTGTGTGCAAACCCTAGATGAATTTTCTGTAACAACAAGGGTTTCAACCCTTGTTCCATCCATGTTCAATTGAAGATAAGTTTTCCAATAATCATTCAATATGTCTATGTGTTGTTTGATTTTATCTTATGCTTGTCTTCTTTTTAACATGCTAGGCTAGGTTTCTTTTGTGTTTGCTTAGATGTAATGAAACCTAGATGTTGATTATTGATTGATGGTTTGTTTGTAATTGTTGTGGACGATTGAATTCGATGTTAGGATTAAGAAAATTGGCAGACTTACAATTGGTAACTTTCTTGAACGTCTTAAGAAACATGATCGGAGGTGTACTACGTTAGGAGCTAGTAGTCGGCTCAACCTAGAATGAAGTAGAAGCCTATAGAGTTAGGGAATATCGTACAAGGCCCTACGACTAGTATTAAGGAATATAACCCGTCATCCATGCAATTGTAACAAGCTAATCAACCGGTAAAAGATACCTAGGGAGTAATGAAATTTAAGTAAACACATTTTCTATTATTATTGTTTCCACCACAATTTAGTTTAAGTTTATTTTATTTTATTTTAATTGCATCTTTAGTTAATTGGGTTAGTTGACTAGCAACTAATTCCGCCCACTCCTTCAAAACCCGAGATTTTACTTGCTTTCATTTAAAATATAAAAATACAAAAAGAATCATCCCTCACCCTTAGACCTAGTTTAGTAGACATTTTAATCCTAGTGAACACTATTCCTGAGTTGAACGATCAATCCCCCGGTACTTGTCACTGTACTATACTACAACGAACAGGTACACTGTCTGGTGGAGATTGCAAGCTTCTCAAGATCCCTTGAAGGGTAAAACCTTTTGCGAGGGTGGAATTCCACGCATCAGTATCTAACCAAAGTTACTTTTTGACCAAGCCACTGTGCATAAAAATATCTCCTCAAAGTCAACCCGATATAGTAAATAATATCCATATTTACTTCCCCAAACTATGAAAACAGATAAGAGTTATTACTTCTCTTAATTGTCCCTTGGGATTGACTTTGCCTATAAAAAGGGCTCAAATCACCAATGGTGTTCACCAAAAACTTTATTTATCACAAAATCCTTAATCACCATGAGCAATTTTCCAAACATCATATACATCTTTTCTGATTCATCTTCAAACGAGATAAGTTACATGTCTGACTCTTCAGCATCATCAGGATGGGGTGATTACTTTCCACCATGTGCTTCAAGCTCAACAATGATGAAGCCAAACAAGAAGATTTCAACACATGCTCCATCACTTGAGTTTTACTCCAGCTCTTCTGATGATGATGATGAGCCATACACCCTCTCCAAGGAGTTGCCATAGGCACTGACACAAGCTCTTGAATCTACACTGGCAAACGTGAAGTGGCATGTTCTAGAGAAGCCTGCAAGACTCCCAAAGCCTCCCGAACAAGTTCTTAATCTTGCTTGCCCAAGGATGTGGTCAACCTTTAAGAACTAGAGGAAAAGTGCTCAAAAGGCCAAGCATAACTACAAGGGAAAGGGCAAGAAGCCAATGGAGTAGCTGGTGTAGGGTGTAGGTTGTTAGGATTTTGTGTTATGATGTGTGGATGTTTTTACTCTCTTTGTCTTTGTAATGTAACTGATGAATGGTTGGAATGAATAAAGTTACATTGTTGTTCCTGTTTCCACTATGAGAGCAAAGTTTACCACTGTTTGATCTATATTTTCCACTATTGTCTTTATCCGCTGCTTAAAATTTGTGGACAAACATATACAAACATATATGACAATTTAAGTACCAAAAACCTCCCCTCAATACTAAAACTTAATAGACATCAAAATTTTATGGGTTAAACATTCCAATACCTATTACCAAGTACTGAAACCTTCTCACATCAAGTCCTTTAGTTAATAAATCAACATAGTTGTCATCAGTATGAATTTTGACACCTGGAATAAGCTTTTTCTCATGACAATCTCTTATAAAGTAATGTCCGATTTAAATATGTTTGTGTTGAACAGGATTTATAATTATCATATGGTATTGCTATTGTCAATAAAGATAATGGTGTTCATGAAATTGTACCCATACTCCAAAAGTTGGTTTTGAAGCCATAAGACCTGAGCACAACAGCTTGCAGCAGCTACATACTCTGCTCCAGTTGTTGAAGTAGCAACCATAGTCTATTTCTTGCACTGCCATGACACCAATCTACATCCAAGAAATTGACATTCTCCTATGGTTGACCTTCTATTCAAACTTGCACCAGCATAGTCACTATCTGAGTAGGTAACTAATTCCATAGGAGTTTCTCTTGGATACCACAATCCTAGATTAGGATATGTCTTCAAATATCTGAAAATCTTTTCCACTGTAGTTAAGTATGATGTCTTTGGAGTGACTTGATACCTTGCACAAGCGCACATAGCAAACATAATGTCTGGTCTAGATGATGTAAGATACATCAAAGAGCCAATCATTGATCTATAACTGTGAACATCCACTTCTTCTCCACCATCATCCTTTAAGAGTAAGTGTGTAGTCTTATCAGCAGGAGTTCTTGAAGGCTTTACATCAGCAAAATGGAACTTTTTGATTATCTCAGTCACATATTTGTCATGACTGATAAAAATTCCATCTTTTCTTTGTTATACTTGAAGTCCTAAAAAGAAAGTAAGTTCCCCCATAGAACTCATTTGAAACTCATCCTTCATCAGCTTCTCAAATTCTTTGCACATCACTGGCTTTGTGGATCCAAAAATGATATCATCAACATAAACTTGAACAAATAAGATATCAGCTTTGTCTTTCTTGATGAACAAAGATTGATCAATTTTCCCTCTATGAAACCCATTATTTAGTAGATAGGCAGCAAGGGTTTCATACCACTTCCTGGGAGCTTGACGTAAGCCATATAGAGCCTTGACCACTTTATAAACTTTATTAAGATGTTCAAGATCTTCCAAGCCTAGAGGTTGTGAAACATAGACCTCCTCATCAATCTTCCCATAGAGAAAAGCCTTCTTGACATCCATTTGATATACAGTAAAACCCATAAAAGATGCATATGCCAGAAATAATCTAATAGCCTCAATCCTTGCAACAGAAGCAAAAACTTCTTCATAGTCAATGCCCTCTTCCTGAGTATATCCTTGAGCAACTAGCCTGGCTTTATTCCTGATAACTATGCCTCTTTCATATTTCTTGTTTCTGAAGACCCACTTTGTACTAATAACCTTCATCTCATTAGGCAAGTCACAAAGAACCCAAACCTTTTGAAGCTTGAATTGTAGAAATTCCTCTTGCATTGCTTCTATCTAGCTTGATTCTTCCAGTACTTTATACACATTTTTAGGTTCCACTTGTGATAGAAAACAGAAAAACAAGCATTCATTCTTGTTTGCATGCTTCTTGGACTCATAAGCTTCACTGATAAATCCATGATCATTGGTCATCTTTGTTAGTTTTCTGGTCTTCACTCCAGATTGTAGATCACTAATCACATTGTCAAGTAGATGCACTTTGTGAATTGAAGCTTGAGGAGTATGTGAAACATCATATGCAGAAGGCATATTTATGATTTCCACATCATTGATGATAGTTTCCTGAGCAGCAGAAGTAGAATTTTCCACATTTGGTTCATCAGTGGAAACTTCTGGTATACCAGTGGGAAGTGAATTACCACTGCTTTCAGGAATATCTTTGTTCTAAGCATCCAAATTCACAACTTGTGCATCACCTTCTTTTCCAATATCTGTTGAAGATTGTTGATCTTCCTTCTTTTAAGCATGGTCATTTTCTACAAAGTCCCAAAGTGGCATAAGAATTTGATCTTTATTATCCTCAGAATCTTTATTAGGTTCATCTTCATCAATAAACTCTTCTGAACCTTCAAAGTTGTTATCCCCAGTACCTGAAGCAACAGGTACATAGTTCATAGTATTTGATAATGTTTCTAGATGAAATAGCCATTCTGGACCTGCACCTGCAGTGTTAGGTTTATTTTCAAGGAACTCAACATGCAGATTCTCTTCAATCTTCTTTGTTCTCAGATTGCATACTCTGAATGCTTTACTAGCCATGGAGTATCCAACAAAGAAGCCTTCATCTGACTTTTCTTCAAATTTACCCAGATGATCAATGGTATTAAGAATTGTAACATGACATCCAAATGGTCTCATGAAATCCAAGTTAGGGGTCTTCCTATGAATAACTCATAAGGTGTCTTGTTCCTTGTCTTTACCACCAAAACCCTATTCTAAATATAACAAGCAGTGTTCACTTTTCAGCCCAAAATGTCACTGGTAGCTTAGAATCCGCTAACATGGTTCTAGCAGCTTCAATCAGTGTTCTGTTACTTCTTTCAGATACACAATTTTGCTGAGGTGTTCTTACAACACTGAATTCTCTCTTAATACCCTTCTCTCTGCAGAAATCATGCATAACTCTGTTCTTGAACTCTGTCCCATTGTCACACCTGATAACCTTTATCTTCTTATCAACTTGGTTTTCAACTTCAGTAATAAAAGTTTTAAGGATGCCAGTTGTTTCATCTTTGGTTCTTAGAAATAAAACCCATGTAAACCTGCTAAAGTCATCAGGAACAACAAGACAATACTTCTTCAAATTTATGCTGCAAGAGATGTAGGACCAAATAAGTCCATATGCAACATATAGAGATGGTGAGCAATAGAGTTATAGGCCTTGTTCTTGCATGATGATCTATGTTGCTTGCCTTTGAGGCAGGCAACACAGGTTTGGTCATTCTGAAATCTCTTTTCTGGTAACCCTCTTACTAAGCTATCTTTCACAATTTTGTTGATGGTCTTAAAGTTAACATGACCAAGTCTTCTGTACCATAGCATTGATTCATCCAAAGTAACTTTTGCAATTAAGCAAGTATCATTTTCATTAGCCACAATTTTCTTCATGTCAATGCTATAGAGATTGCCTTTTCTAGGGATTTTAAGTAACACCTCTCTTTCATCATGTAACTTATAATCCTTAGATAGGACATAACATTCATCTTCTGAGAAAAGAACTCTGTGCTTCTTGTCACACATCTGTGATACACTGAAAACATTATATTTGAGTTCTTTCACATAGTACACTTTCTCAAAATCCAAGTTTCCAGCCTTGATAGTGCCTTTTCCAGAAACTTTGCCACCAATTCCTCCTCTAAAGCTGACAAATTGTCAATCAAAAGGTTTGAAATCTGAGAGACAGGACTTGTTGCCAGTCATGTGCCTAGAACATCGACTATCTGAATATCCTTGGTCTTCTTTAATCTTTGAATGTCCCTGCACATAAAATAAAGGAATTAGTTCCTTTTGGGGACCCAAGCCACAAATGACTTGGATCTGCCTCATATATCTATATAGTTATATCTGTCAAAGGTCATTGATATACCATTGGGATGGACTGAGGTGTTAATTCCTTTAGGTTTCCATTCCCAACGTGCTGAGGCCTTCACAACATTTCCCAATTTAACCCCATTTTTCTTTACAGAACCACCAGTGGAAACTTTTGGTCTAGCAGTGGCAACTGCTAGCTTTGAAATTTTAGTTTTTGGTGCCCACTTATGGTTGTAGTAAACCTTCTTTTCATAAAAGGTCTTATTGCCTGTTTGTGCAGATATAACAAAAGTTGTAATAGGTTTTGCACTTTTAACAGGTGACTTTCGGTAAACAATGTTCACTCTTCTGGCAGTTGTAAGAGGTTTGATGCCAGATTTTAGTTGAACAGCCCCGGGAATCATTTTAGTTAGTGGATTTGGGTGAGTATTTTTCTGAACCTTGTTCTCATTCACCCTGGTATTCACAAAAACTTCCCTTCTTCCCTTGTGATAGTTACAGTAAGCATGAAGGTAATCAAAACTACCACAGATGTGACATGCCTTGTTGTTGAAATAAAAATCACTACCAAACTGTTGAGAGTTTACATGATTCCAACTCCTCTGATTGCCCCTAGGAGTTGATGACTTACTTCTATACATCTCAGTATATTTATTTGAGGGCCTAGTATGATTAGCTTGTTTCCTAGGCTTTTCTTTTTCAATCTTAACAACTTCAGGAATACATGTTTTAACATCCACTTTAACTATTTCAGGAACACTTGTTTTAGCCTCAACTTTCACACATTCATCCTTAAGAGATGAATCACTAGCACTTTCAAATGCATCAATCTCAACCTTAACCTTTTCATTAATAGCTTCTTTCATAAACTTAGGGCCATAAGTCATAATTGATTCTTGAAACTCTTCTAACCCTGTATGTGCTAAGTCAATGCCAGGAGGTGATGGAACACCTCTTAAAGGTGGTGGAACAGACTTGTATCCAACACCTAATTGACTTTACTAACTACTTGTGCATCCCAAATTTTGTCAATGCACTTAGACTGATGATCTAGTGTATTACAAGTTATCTGAATATTTTCATTGGCCTTTTTAATCTTCTCTAATTCTTCTCTAAGAGCCTCATTCACAACAATCTTATACTCTAAGTCTCTTCTTGAAACAACAATATCATCATTAAACTTATACTCATTAGTTCTAAAGTGTTCTATATGTGCTTCTAAAATAGGAAGACCTCCCTTATGATTAGCTAGATTATAACTAGTTTGATTTAGCTCTAACCTCTGTTCATCATATTGCTCTTTTAGTTTTTCATATTCTTTTAAAGCTTTACAAGATTTTGAACAACCATTATTAGAATGTACCACAGAATCAGAGAAGGCCATAAGAGCAAGTTCAGTTGCTATCATTGCAGATTCCTGAGATGCTTCTTCTCCATCAGCCATGTAGCTCCAGTCATAGCTCACACCATCAATGGCCAACAATACCTTCGGTTCTTCAACTGTAGGCTCCTTCTTCTTATCTTGCTTGTACCAAGTAGATCTATTATCTGGCTTCTTTGGCTTCCTGCATTCCCTGGCAAAGTGACCCATCTTGTGACAGTTGTAACACTCCACCTTTTTCTTGTCAAAACCTGCAATCTCATTACTATTGATAATGATCTTCCTCCCAGTCCTTTTCCAAAATTTCTTTGCCTTCAAACTTAGCAATGCAACTTGCCACTTTATATCCATCTCTTCCATGTCATCATCATCAACTTTATCCAAATCATTATGTGTTAGAATTGAACCATTAACTTGACTTGAGAGATAAGCATAAAAAGTAGAATCTCCATGACCAGCAATCTGCTTTTTAGAACTAGCAGTGGAAACACTTGCACTGCCAGTGGAAACAGCAATGTGAGCAGCATTCTCATCATCATCATCACTTTCATCATTAGAACTTTCAACCAGAGATGATGAGATAAGAGTTAAGTTTCCTGAGCTTGTAATTAGCTTCCCAGCCTTCTTCAGTCTTTGTTTAATAACTTTAAAGTTATTGTAAAGGTCATTGAGCTTCATGTGTTCTAGTTCAGACTTGTCTTCCCAAACAACAACATTGGTGTGAAACTCAGAAGATAGACTTCTTAAGAATTTCAAGTTGAGGTCTTCCCTTTCCACCTCAATTCCAAACACAGTGAGTTGTGTTACAATCTTCTAAATTCTAGTGAAGATGCTGTCAATTGATTAATTACTTGTTGAAGAGAAATTTTCATAGGTTTGTTTCAACAAGGTCTTCTGTGTCTTCTTGGTAGAATCATTACCATGAAAAACAGAGCAGATCTCTTCAAATAAGGTCTTAGCAGTTTTGTACTTAGTGAAAGCTAAGATCTGATCCCTAGGAAGGGTCATTAGCAATAAACTTCTGGCTTTCAGATCATTCATCTTCTGGAGTCGTTCTTCAGTTGTAACTAGACCTGTATTCAACTTCTGCACTCCCTTGCCATCAATAGTCTCTATGGAAGTACCTAGCTTGAAAGAATCACCATACATAATGATTTCCCATAGTGCATAGTCTTGCACCAAAAAGAACTGTTCAATCATTATTCTCCACATCTCATAGTCATTCAGTTTAAGCTTACGAAGCTTAGCAGCAATGTTAGACTGACTGTTCGCCACCTCCATTGAATAATACGAGTGATCTAGCTTATCACTAGGGTTACACTTTGAAGCTCTCTAATTGATACGTGTATAAACCTAAACCTAGGACCTTCTTTTATAGGACACAACGAGTCCTTTACATGATAAGTATCAACTTAGAATAATAGAATATACACGAGATCTTTTCTATACTTTCCTAATACATGTTTCCTAACAATTATCCTGCAGCAGTGGTAATATTATGTACTAGCAGTGGTAATGAGTTTCCACTGCTGGTGCATTCTTCAGCAGTGGTTATCTCCATGCTTAGCCATGGTAACTGTTAGTGTAATTCCCAACATTCTTTCTTTTTCTTTTATAGTTTTTTTAATTTTTTTTTATTTTTTATTTTTGATTTTTTTTTTCTTTTTTAACATCAAATAAACATAAATGGTGTAAAATTTCACCACATCACTATACCGATAACTCTGGATAATTTTTTTTTACATTTCAAAACTTCAGAAATAAAGGTAATAGTGACAGTAGTAAACACACGAAAATCAAAACTAAAAGTATACAATATATACTTTCACTCAAGGAAACACACTTTGCCTAAAGCAGCTAACCAAAGATAATGAATTACGCAATTTTCCGACCTAACCAAAGATAATGAATTACGTAAATGAACACGGGTAACGCAAGGAAACACACTTTGCCTAAAGCAGCTAACCACGGACTTTAATCTACAGGGTAGGCTAAGGTGTAAAGGTGTAACGAAACAATTTAAAACATAGGTGTAAGAAACGAAAGGAATGGCTCTGAGGGTTTTTCTAGGGGTATCTTACTCTAAAAATGAGAGTAACAAAGGGTTTTATATGAGGGTTAACTAACCATTGTAGTTAGTTAATATCACATAACATATAAAGTCTATTTGGGTGTAGTCCTAGAATTTTACCAAGTTAGACAAGTCACTCCAATTATATCAATCATACTCATTATGGTAGTCTCGAATAGTATACAAGCCAAGTTCTAAAGTTTACAAATCACAGGCACAAAAATATTTTTGAATATAAAGTTATGTGTGCGGCTATGCAACTTAAATTTAACAAAAACATGCTAAAAAATTTAAATTTGATATATTAAGCATGGATTAAAGCATATTTTTTAAAATTTTAGGACAAGTAACGTTCTAATTCTCCATCCCCTATTAGGAATTATTGGTTTCTGCTGAAGATTACTGCTGATAGGTTCCTGCTAAAGCTTTAGTGGTTTCTGCTGATATAGTGGTTTCTGCTGATAGCGAGTTCCTGCTGATATAGTTCATTTGTAGGAATATGTTAGACGGATTTTCATAGTTTATTTTAGGACAAGATATAGAATATCTTTTATAGTTTTACTTTATACGTTTATTGTAACAAAAAGGTTTAGGGTTCCTTGTAGTATAAAAGGAACACATGATTATGTATCGGATACACGTTTTTTTATCAATAGTGATTAATAAAGATCCATAGAGGATCAAAGCATTATTAGTTATTCGTGTTCTTATTACTTGTGTTTAAATTCCGCATAGACATAAGTTTATACAGAGATTCTCTATATAGTTTGCTTTTGATTACATTAGCTGTCTATCGATGCATAGGCTCAAAGATCTATCAAGGAGTAGATCCTACAAGTGGTATCAAAGCCATGGGAGAGTCTCTATGAACAAAGAACAACTTTTCTTCAACACTCTATCACCCTAATACAATGTCAGATGCATCATCAGATGCAACAGAGGTTACTCAACCAAACAACACTTTGACACAACCAATTCAGCAGGTTACTCTTACCAGCAGCAATGCAAAGTTCCCCTATCTCAAGAAGGATGAGTATGAGATCTGGGCAATGAAGATGTAAAACTGGATAACCAACAGTGATTTTAATCTCTGGAGTGTGATCCAGAATGGCAATAGTAAGAAGAAGACTAGAAAAAACCCTGATGGTAATATTACCATTTTTCCTCCTACTACTGCTGAGGAAGTTATTGCTGTCCAAAGAGAGAACAAGGCAAGAACTATCTTGCCTCAAAGAAAAACATCATAAAGCCTCTTACAAGGCCATTACTGCTGTCAGCACAATCACAAAACCTCTTCAACTACTTCATATGGATCTCTTTGGTCCTGCTTCTATCAGAAGTATAGATCACTAATACTTCTACCTGGTGGTCACTGATGATTATAGCATGTTTTGTTGGGCATTCTTTTTGCGGTCTAAGGATGAAACTTTTCAAACTCTTAAAGACTTTATTGCCCTTATTGAGCACCAGTTGAATAAAAAGGTTAAAGCTATGAGGTGTGACAATGGGACAAAATTCAAAAATGCTTGGTTGATTGAACACTGTGGGTCTAAAGCTACCCATTATGTTTCGGACTAAAGCAGTTGGCACTGCTTGCTATGTTTTGAATAGGGTATTGATAACTAGACCTCACAACAAGAGACCTTATGAACTTTTAACTGGGAAAGTACCAACCATAAGTTACTTTAAACCTTTTTGATGTCATGTGACAATACTGAACACCAGTGATCACTTAGGGAAATTTGAAGGAAAAGCTGATGAGGGGTACATTATTGGTTGTCCTGCTTGTCACAACTCGTAATTTCAGGTCCTTTTCAAACGTCTAAATTTCATTATTCATCTCGGAAAGTTACTATTCATCATTTTACTATTCATCATTTTTATAGTCGGTTTGAGATTCTAACAAGAGTTCAAAAATTTCAGTATTCACATGACACTATTCATTTCCAGGGGAAAATACTATTCATGTCATCAGTCATTTCATCGTAAAGTTAGCTTACGGGTAATGAAATTCGCGTAACCGGATTGGTTTAGCTGCTAATTCATGCATTATCATTAGGGACACGTCATATAGACTGGAGTAGTCTATATATCATTAGTAACATCATCAACACTTTAGGTCCTACACGGATATGCATTATTTCCATTTACTTATGCTTAATTTGTAATTAACGTTACCACTCAGTTTTACTACTAACGTATGCACGATACTCCCGACTATGATCCTAAGACATTTTTGTACTAATTATAATGATATAAAAATTATATTATTAATTTGCCCGGTGTTTTCAAATCAACTGCTACGTTTTCTGGTCGGAGCTTATAACTCCGTCGGTTTACGATATTTCAACCCGATAATTATTCTAACACCCGATTCTTGCAAGGAATATGATTTTACAATTTTTACAACTTCGTCATATCTTATTTCATCTCGTCACGATTTATTTCTAGTTAACTCGGTACCCGCTAACACCTAGTGTATACATGAACTAACTAATACTTACAACTTGGGGACATAAGCATTAATTAGCCCACACAAAAGTTTTCTTCTTCTTTTTCCTCCTTGTTTCACACCACAATGCCCCCAAAAGTCCACGTACACTAGATATTTTTACTTGGCTCTTTATTACCATTTTAACCTAACATAAAAGATATTTGCACAAGAGTTCAAGTAAACTCATTACTTTCATTTCATAATATCTAAACTTAGAAAAACAAAACACAAACTCTTTCTTTTCCATCTCATGGTTCGGCCAAGAAACAAGAACAAGCAAGACATCATCAAATTTTACAAGATCAAGATCATCTAATCTCATTTGTACTCCTAGCTAGGATTTTGAAATCAAAATCCCTAGGTTACTTATATATAATTTTCTCCAAAAACTCATCAAACCTTCAAGTAAGTACCTAAATAAATTTCTCTACTTTTTATACTTCCATTCACTATATTTTCATGTCCTAGTAATTAAGTATGCAAGTAAACCTATGTTATATACCACTTGTAGTTATATTTTGGCACTAAAATGGGTTTATGAAATTTTATTAGTAATCTTTTGAGCCCCATCATTCTTGGTGATATTTAGGATCGCATGACACCCTAAGAAGGTGTATGGTAGATTAAGGGATGTTTTGAAGTTGATTGGAGTAGATTTGGACAAGTAGTTAACTAGAAAATCTATTTTTGACACTATATAAATGTTGCTGTCCTATTTTGCAAAACGTGGAAAGACCAGTGGTTCCTGGGTAATTTTGGCTTAAGGATTCAGAAAATACTTTCAAAAAAGAAGCTATGGGCGAATGAATGGATTAAAACGAGTTTATAACGAAGGAGATGTGATTTTTGCATATTTAACGACGAAAACTATTTTCTGAAAATGTACTTGTTGTTGGACGAATTTCGACGGACAAAAAGAGGCGTTAGACATAATCTATAGGAGACGACCTACTGAAAATATATTAGTATATATTAATACGATTCTAGGGATATAAAGAACGTAGAAAATGAGCTTATAACGACCAAGATACAAGCGTTTGAATTTTAGACGATTTTAATATTTTCCTTCAGCCCAACACTTAAGAAAATTTTCCAAGTATTAATCATTTCGCCAGGTGACAAGGTTGAGAGCCATTTTTGTCATTGATAAACTCATTTTTGTAAAATTTACATCATTGATAAAAAGTTAGTTCACCCAGCCTAATTTTCAAAACATCCAGCCGTTTGTCAAAAGGATTAATAACGAATAAGATATGGACTTCCAAACTTTCCCGAAAACTGCCTAGAATCTGCCAAAACAGCCCAAATACCTCACTTCGCGGCTATTTTTCTTTATGATCGAGACCCGTATAGACAAACTTCATTTCTATGACTTTTTAGATAAGGTGAAAATGTTTCCAAAACTATTGAGCTTCTTTCCTAACTCTTAATATTCACCATTTTGCGACTAATTTTGCAAGGCCAATTTGGGCATATTTTCAAGTAATGAAAATGTCATTTTACGACGAAAATACTATATTTACCGATAAAACACCAAACAAGGATCTTGGAGTACCGTTTCAACATAATTACATGAAAAGTGTTTATTAACTTAATGAGACGTCTAAAATATATTTTTCGACGGTAAACATTATTTTCAAATTTACGAGTGGTATCGATAACTTACGTATTTGCATGTGTAGCATCATTTCATTGCTTACATTAGATCATATCATTCATATTAGGTTGCGGTTAGAGATCGTGCCTCATTTCGAGTATCCACTTTTGTCATCGTAGCAATCGCACCAGGTGAGTCATAGCCCCAACTCTTTTAATTGTTTTGTAAACTATTTGGGGGAGAATACATGCTCGTTTTACTTAAACGCATTACTCGCTTTACATGGTTGATTACCTGCATTTCATTGGTATGTTTGATTACCTGCATTTCATTGGTATGTTTCATTACCTGTATTTCATGTGATTTGTCAGTATTGTATGTATGACCTCATTGTCACAATTGTTTATCTGGTGAAATTGTCAGACTTATTTACATGACCTCATTGTCATAGTTGTTTATCTGGCGACATTGTCAGCATTTTCAGCATTGTCACACCCCCAATTTACCTGACTTGCAGCGGAATGGAATGCCTGGGGGTGTAACTGTCATAGCACCATAACAAGGAAATATTGAACGACCTAAAGTGTCGTTTGGAAAATACATATCGTTTGATTTATTTAAAAGCATCCAGTGCTACAAAACATAGGTCCCCAAAGGTTGAAACGTTTACAGAAAACAAGTTCAGGAAATGTCAAACGATAATTTACACAAGTGCATGAAAAATCCAAAATGTAGTGCGTCATCCCTGGCACACCCTAATGTGACTCCATGCATGTAATATGATAATGCCTTAGTTACCTGAAAATACATTGCGAAAACAGTCAACACGAATGTTGGTGAATAATCATAGGTTTATGAAATGTAATGTTTGTACGGCCACCACAAGTATAAATGCATGACAAAAGTCACGTAAAATAGTACAATAGACCTTAAGCTCATGACACCGAAGCTATGACTGATGAAACTATGCCCCTCCTAAATGTTCTGCCAAACACTCAAATGTAAAAGACATGAAATGCATCCGCTTATGGTTGGTAATCACTACCACGGATGGAGGCGTCACCCTCAATAGATCTATCCACTCACTCTCGCTTACCGGCAAATTAATGGTTCATGATGTTACAGGGGACTTATCATATGGCAGACAAGCTACTTAAGCTATGTACATAGGTTTTGATACTTGGGCTCGTACTAAAATGGTGCAATGTATTCTCCCCCGTGGGATTTGAAAACAATAAAAATGTATACGGGGCTATGAAAACTCACCTCAACTGATGATACTGTGATGATATGAAATGAACAACAATGCACGGTTAGCTGCCGCAACCTAATATGAATGATGAACGATCTCATTTAGATCACCAAATGATGTTATGAATGTCCATGCTCATGTTCCTATACCACTCTACTCTTTGGAAAAACACTTGTGTTATCAAAAATATATAATCCAAGAATTTGGTAAAATATTGCTATTAGAAAATAAAATAAGCTAGTTGCAATATATATACTTATATATATATCGTATGTTTCCATGTTAGTGTTGAAATCCTCGGGTTGAAATCCTTGAAATAACGCCTTGAAATGATGAAAATATACTTGTAATAACTAATACTTTATTAGTTATAAAATTTGGTATTTGGTATTATTTCTAGCTTCTAAAGTTACTGCGTAGTTTTAGTGTCAATTTTACTAAAAGCTGTCAAAATAAAATGGGTTTTGCCGATATTCAAACGTGAATATCTTTGTCGTTATATGTCCGTTTTACTTGTTCTTTATATCCACGGTTACGTCTTAGTATGTAGTAATATATTTTGGAAAGCTCGGCTCCTCCGGGTTATGTCTAAAGTCTCTTTTGGTCCGACAAAAAACGTCCAACAGCAACTATTTTTCAGAAAAATACTTTTCGTCAACAATCTTGCAAAAATCATAACTTCTTCGTTATAAACTCTTTTTAATCCGTTCTTTCGCCTACGGATTCGTTTTTGAAAGTATTTTCTAAAAATTTTGCCAAAGTTTCCTTGGTGTTTACTGATTTTCCAGAAAATAACAAAATGGGACAGCATGTTTATAAACTTGTTAGAAATCTATTTCCAAGGTTCAAAACTAGTTCCAACTTCAACCAAAACTCTTGCAAACTTCACAAAACTAATCTAATCCTACCATACACCTTTTTAGGGTGCCATGGGTTCCTAATGACTAGAAATCAAGTTAATTTAACAAGGGAACACCTAAATCACAATCTAGGGTTTGTATGTTTCAAAAGTCTTCAAAAATAAAGTGGTATAACTAGTATGAGCATGAAATTAAGCATGATTACCATGAGATATAAGTGTTAATTAGAAGAAAACTTGAAAATAAATTTGTATACTCACTATGAAATATGAGGTGATTGAATGATTAGAAACCTTGGATATCTTGTGTGTTTGATGCAATATTCTTGATTAGAACCACAAAATGAATAACTTTGGTGCTTTAAACTTTTGAAACTTTCTCTTGATCATGTATTTTGGGTTTGGTCGTGGGTTTGATGGTGATGATGAGGAGAAATGAACTTTTGATCCAAAAATTATACAAGTATAGGTTATATTAGGTTTTTAGATATTTTAGTTACATTATATTGTATTTTAAGTGCACATAAATGTACAAGGTTAAAATTTGTAAGTATTTTGCCTAGTGAGACTTTAGGGGGCCGGTTTTCAAAGAGCAAGGGGGGGGGGGTAGGGGTACTTGTGGTTTAATTAGAAATCTTATGTAGTTTAGGTGTTAGTTTGTGTTATTTGTTAAAATCGGGTAACGGGTTTAATAGAAATAAATGTTCATGAAGTTAACCGGGACAAAATAAAGTCATAATAATGATAAAAATATGTTGAAAATATGTTGGGTACAATTACTGAGTGATCGGGTGATTATTGTTTAGTTTTCACGAAAACCGTCGTTATATTCATAAGCATACGTTATAAATAAAATAAATTTCCAAAATACTGGGTAACGGAATGTTATAACTTTTATGATGTTAAAATGGATATAAAAATATGTCGGGACCATTGTGGGAATATTTATATATATTCGTCGTGTATAAACCGGGTGTTAACGTTTACTATAAATACTTATACGTAAAAACGTTAAATGTAACAAATATATGAATTTGAAAATCCTGAGAGTGGTATAACATGAAAATGCTGTTATGATGATATGCAGACTATCTCTAGTCCGTATGCAGTGTCCTTAGCACTAATGAAATGAATTCGCACCTAAACCAATCCGGTTACGCGAATTTGAATACCCGTAAACTAAATTTACGATGAAATGAGTAATGCACGTGAATGATGAAATCTTTTCCCGAAATGAATAGTGTTCAGTGAATAGTAAATTTCCCAAATGTTTCTCAGAATATCAAATTGACCTCGAAAATGATGAATAGTAAATCGATGAATAGTGTTTAGATGAATAGTGATTTATGAATAGTAAAAAGTCGAAGTTTGGGAAAATGACCTGAAATGGTAAATGACCTGTAATGGTGAGTTGTGACATCCGCCCACCCAAATAGGAATTCAGTCCCTGAATTCAGCTAGTGTTGGTCTCGTTAATAGGTTTGGTGAAAAGGTGTGGATACTTGCGTTGCATTTGGTCCTCTCGTTCCCAAGTAAACTCAGGACCTCTTCGAGAATTCCAGCGAACCTTAACGATCGGAATTTTACTCTGCTTCAACTGTTTGACCTCTCGGTCCATGATTTCAACTGGTTCCTCCACAAAGTTAAGTTTGTCATCTAGCTGAATCTCTTCTAATGGTATAACTGAAGACTCATCTGATAGGCATTTCTTGAGGTTTGAGACATGAAATGTGTTATGTACGTTGCTGAGTTCTGATGGTAGTTCAAGCTTGTAAGCTACTGGACCAATCCTTTCCAGTATCTTAAATGGACCAATGTATCTCGGGTTCAACTTCCCACGTTTTCCAAATCGTATCACGCCCTTCCAAGGCGAGACTTTCAACATGACCTTGTCTCCAACCTGGAATTCCAATGGTTTGCGTCTAACATCTGCGTAACTCTTCTGTCGACTTCTAGCTGTTTCAAGCCTATCTCGAATCTGTATTATCTTTTCTGTTGTTTCCCTAACCATCTCTGGACCTGTACATTGTACCTCTCCAACTTCTGCCCAACAAACTGGTGAACGACACTTACGACCATACAATGCCTCAAATGGTGCTGCTTTAATACTTGAATGATAACTGTTGTTATAAGAGAACTCGATTAATGGCAAATGGTTATCCCAACCATTCCCAAAGTCAATCACACACGCCCTCAGCATGTCCTCCAGTGTCTGAATAGTTCTCTCACTCTGACCATCGGTCTGTGGATGGTAAGCAGTGCTCATGTCTAACTTGGATCCAAAGGAATCTTGTAATGACCTCCAGTAAAGCGACTATCCCTGTCCGAAATGATAGAAACTGGTGCCCCATGCCTCGAGACTATTTCCTTGACATAAAGTCTGGCAAGCTGTTCCATGGAATAAGTCTCTCTAATAGGGATGAAATGTGCTGATTTAGTAAGATGATCAACAATTACCCAAATAGCATCGTAACCTCCTGAAGTCTTGGGTAGTTTAGTAACAAAGTCCATTGTAATACGTTCCCACTTCCATTGTGGAATTTATGGTTGTTGAAGTAGTCCAGACGGTTTCTGGTACTCGGCTTTCACTTTAGCACAAGTAAGGCATTTGCTGACGTACGTAGCTATTTCTGCTTTCCTGTTCGGCCACCAATACAGCTTTTTGAGATCCTGATACATCTTGTCAGAACCTGGGTGAATAGAGTACTTTGACTTATGTGATTCGTGCATAATCAAATCTCGTACTCCACCATAGAGTGGTATCCAACTTCGATCCTTGAAGCATAACACTCCATCTGCTCTCTTAACGAAACCATTTTTGTTTTCTGGCATACCATAAAGTTTCTCCTGTGGCCGATTTTCCTCCTTGAGAGCCTCAATCTGAGCTTCTAAGATTTTTGATGGTAATGGTGAAATAATAGTCATTCCTAATGACCTGACCCTCAAAGGTTTGAGTCGTTCCTTTCTGCTAAGTGCATCTGCTACGACATTTGCTTTACCTGGGTGATATCGGATTTCACAATCGTAATCACTCAACAATTCTAGCCAACGACGTTGTCTCATGTTGAGTTCCTTCTGATCAAGTATATGCTGTAAGCTCTTGTGGTCGGTAAAAATTACACATTTAGTACCATAAAGGTAGTGTCTCCAATTCTTGAGTGCAAAAACAACAGCACCCAACTCCAAGTCGTGTGTAGTGTAATTCTTCTCGTGTGTCTTAAGCTGTCTAGATGCATAAGCTATCACCTTCTCATTTTGCATTAGCACAGCTCCAAGCCCTTTATGCGAAGCATCGCAATATACCACAAAGTTCTCAATACCTTCTGGTAGTGACAAAATCGGTGCACTACCAAGCTTCTGCTTCAATAACTGAAATGCAGATTCTTGTTTCTCTCCCCACTCGTACTTTTGATTCTTTTGTGTCAGCTTAGTCAACGACTTCGCTATCTTAGAAAACCCTTCAATAAACCTTCTGTAATATCCGGCAAGTCCTAAGAATTGACGAATTTCTGTAGGAGACTTGGGCGTAGCCCAATCCTTTACTGCCTCAATCTTTGCTGGATCGACTTGTAATCCTTGGCTATCAATGACATGGCCATGAAATTGAACTCTTTGTATCCAAAAGTCACACTTTGAAAATTTGGCATACAATTGCTCCTTCTTGAGTAGTTCCAATATTGTTCTGAGGTGTGCTTTATGCTCTTCCTTACTCTTGGAATAAATCAGGATATCGTCAATGAATACAATCACATACTTATCAAGATATGGTTTGCACACTCTGTTCATGAGATCCATGAATACCGCAGGTGCATTCGTTAATCCAAAAGGCATCACTTGAAACTCATAATGACCATAACGTGTTCTGAAAGCTGTCTTCGGGATATCTTCTTCCCGAACTCTGAGTTGATGGTAACCTGATCTTAAATCAATCTTGGAATAAAAACAGGAACCCTGTAGCTGATCGAACAAGTCATCAATCCTAGGGAGAGGATAACGATTCTTCACCGTTAACTTGTTCAACTCACGATAGTCTATGCACATTCTAAAAGATCCATCCTTCTTCTTCACAAACAAAACCGGTGCTCCCCAAGGCGAGGAACTCGGTCTAATGAATCCTTTGTCTAAAAGCTCTTGTAACTGGTTAGACAATTCTTGCATTTCAGAAGGTGCAAGTCTATATGGTGCTCGTGCAATTGGTGCAGCTCCTGGCACCAACTCAATCTGAAACTCAACCTGACGTGTAGGTGGCAGTCCTGGTAATTCTTCCGGAAAAACTTCTGGAAATTCCTTAACAATTGGCACATCTTCAAGTCGTTTCTCATCTGACTTCTTTTCCGTTATGTGAGCCAAGAATGCATAACAACCCTTCTTTATGTACTTCTCGGTTTTAATGCATGATATGATACTGAGTCTAGTTCCACTTCGCTCCCCGCGAACAACCAAAGTTTCACCTCCATAAGAAAGATGAACAACTTTCTCATCACAAATGATCCTTGCACGATGTCGAGACAACCAATCCATACCGATAACGATGTCAAAACTTCCAAGTTCTACGGGCATAAGGTCTATATTGAATGGGTGATTTAGGAAATTGATGGTGCAACCACGGATAACGGTGTTTGTGTTGACTAAAGACCCATCGGCTAATTCAACAATATAGGGAATTTCTAAGGTAGTTGGTTCTATGTTAAGTAAAGGTGCAAATGTAATAGAAACAAAACTTCTATCCGCTCCTGAATCAAATAAAATGGATGCATAACGATTATTAACGAGGAACGTACCCGTAACAACATTTGGGTCCTCACGGGCATCTTCTCCTCCCATAACATAAGCCCTTCCTCGAGCTAATCCGCCCTGATTTCCAGCTCTTTGATCATTCCTCTTTGGGCAATTGATATTGTAATGACCCAACTCTCCACAACCATAACATGCTCCTGGTTGGTTCTGATTAATTATTCCTCGTGGAGTTTTGCAGTCCTTAGTCCAATGACCGACTTTTCCACAGTTCTGACAAGCTCTAGGACAATTCCCAGGGTTATGATGAGTTCGACATTTGTTACACTTGGGTAGTTTTCCAATATATCCTTTTCCCTCTGTTGGTCCTGCAGCATAGACCTTTGCCACTTCCTGCCTCTTAGGTGCTGGTTGGTTAGCATTTCCACCTTGGTTATTATCAAACCTCCTCTTGTTGTTATTGTTGTTTTGGTTATTGGGGTAGTTGCGGTTTCGGTTATTGTTATAGTTTTTGTTGTTTCGAGTGTTGTTGTAGTTGGCGTTGTTCGAACGGTTATTGTTGTTATTTGCAGCAGACTTTCCTTTTAACACTTGGACCATAAGTTTCTGAGTTATACGAATGGCCTCTTCCATTGTTTGTGGGTCGAAAGACATCACATCCCCTCGGATGCTTTCGGGTAATCCCCCAGTAAAGTTCTCCATCTTTTTCTCAGCGTCCGGAACCATAGTTGGACATAGTGTAGCCAACTCCTTAAACTTCCTGATATAAGTCTCAATATCATCTCCTTTAGTTACTAACTGGTAGAATTCTGTTTCTAACTTTTGCACCTTAGTACGAGGGCAAAACTTCTTAGTCATCAGCTTTTTGAATTCAGCCCAAGTGAGTTTGTAGGCATTCTCCATACCAATAGGCTGAGCATACGAATTCCACCAAGACATAGCTTCATCCAGCAGCATACCTGTAGCAAACTTTACCTTGTTAACCTCCTGACAACCACACATGAGAAAAACGTTCTCAGTCTTCTCAAACCAGCGGATTAAAGCAACCGCTCCCTCAGTGCCCTTATACTTGATAGGATAACTAATCTTGAAATCCTTCCAAGTACATTCACGCCTAGTAGTGGGTGGAACCACTTCAGTTGTAGGTGGAACCTCAGCAGTCCTAGCGGCAACTTCAGCTCTCTCAGTCTCCAGAGCTTCTGCTATACTATCCCTGACCAACTTGCGGATAGCTGCTTGTGTCATAGCGGGTGTTTCTGATGTAGCCTTTGCTTTCTTTGGCGCCATACTTCTGATAAATAATAATCGACAACAACCATGAGAAAACTATAATAGAAATAGTCATCGTACAAAAATATACACCCACAACATGTATATATACAACCACAACAAGTGTAAATACAACCACGACATGTACGGGTACAACCACAACCTGTAATAATACAACCACAACACGTATAGATACAACCACAACAAGTATAAATACGTTAACCATAAAGAGCAACCATGAAACATCATAAATATAATCACAACACATGAATATAATACATGAAAATTTCGGCCTACATGGACCGATATATATATATAGCACAACATTTCCAACATAGTAGAGTCGCACTTGATATATTTGTTTGTACAACAACCAAAAGACTACAAGTTCTTGAACTATGTCCCACACCTCGGGACTAGGAAATAGTAAAAGCTAATACAATACTAGTCTATGTCTATGCTCCTCCAGGTGCTCTAGATGGTCCAGGCTCTCCCCTCAGACGGCGAATCTCACGATCCATCGCAACCACGATCTCCTCTAGATGCTGAACTCGTAACTGAGAAGAAACATCCCTGCGCCCCATCACTGTCAATCTCTCATGTGCTACAGCCAACTGGTGTGTCAGCTCTCCCTGAGCCTCCTGTGTAGTCTGAGCTCTATCCCGAATCCCTGGTAGCTCACCTCTAAGCTGGTCAATCAGCTCCTGATGTCCCAACTGTCGTGCCTCAAGCCCATGATATGACACATCGATACTAACTCTACCTAACAGTAAACCCTCGATCTGCTCCTCAGCCGCCTTTAGTCGAGGAGTGATATCCTCATCAACCCTATAGTCCAAACTATCAATCTGATCCTGATGAGCCCCTAGCTGACCCTCTAATGTAATATCTGTAGGCACCCTAACAACAGTAGACTCACTAGCAACTGTAGACTCCCTAGCAGCTGCTACTCTCGAACACTCCCCTACATGGTATACTGGTGGTGGTTCTGCTGATTCTGACTCTGTAGTGGGTGAATCTGGTGTAGTAAACCTAGCACGCTTCCTAGGTGGCAATAGTGAAGTAGATATGCATGTAGTAGCAGGTATGGCTGGTGGTGGTGTAGGTAACATAGGAATAGTGGGTACCTTAAAGGTAGATGTAACAGGGCGAACACTCTTCCTAGCAACTCGAATGATCTTACTACTAGGAAACATAAGTCTAGGTTCTGATAGAATAGTGGTAGTAGAGGGTGATGTATCAGTGGGTGCACGGGTAATCTCGGGTGGTGCAATAGGGGAAACATGAGGAATAGGTAGTGGTGAACGGGCAGTAGAAGACATAGAGCCTTCAACATCGGAGTCTGTGATAGTGTACAGTATGACAACATTTGGGTTTGCAGACATGGTTCTGTGATAATCAAGGTGAAATAAAATAAATAACTCGTATAATGAAATCACCTAAAACAATGAACATGCACTTATGATGAAATGATGAGATGCTATGATGATGTGGTTATAGTCTAGGGATCGTATACATCATAAACCTTATTATGATGCATCCTAGTTCGCTATAACCTTGGCTCTGGTACCAATCTGTCACACCCCCAATTTACCTGACTTGCACCGGAATGGAATGCCTGGGGGTGTAACTGTCATAGCACCATAACAAGGAAATATTGAACGACCTAAAGTGTCGTTTGGAAAATACATATCGTTTGATTTATTTAAAAGCATCCAGTGCTACAAAACATAGGTCCCCAAAGGTTGAAACGTTTACAGAAAACAAGTTCAGGAAATGTCAAACGATAATTTACACAAGTGCATGAAAAATCCAAAATGTAGTGCGTCATCCCTGGCACACCCTAATGTGACTCCATGCATGTAATATGATAATGCCTTAGTTACCTGAAAATACATTGCGAAAACAGTCAACACGAATGTTGGTGAATAATCATAGGTTTATGAAATGTAATGTTTGTACTGCCACCACAAGTATAAATGCATGACAAAAGTCACGTAAAATAGTACAATAGACCTTAAGCTCATGACACCGAAGCTATGACTGATGAAACTATGCCCCTCCTGAATGTTCTGCCAAACACTCAAATGTAAAAGACATGAAATGCATCCGTTTACGGTTGGTAATCACTACCACGGATGGAGGCGTCACCCTCAATAGATCTATCCACTCACTCTCGCTTACCGGCAAATTAATGGTTCATGATGTTACAGGGGACTTATCACATGGCAGACAAGCTACTTAAGCTATGTACATAGGTTTTGATACTTGGGCTCGTACTAAAATGGTGCAATGTATTCTCCCCTGTGGGATTTGAAAACAATAAAAATGTATACGGGGCTATGAAAACTCACCTCAACTGATGATACTGTGATGATATGAAATGAACAACAATGCACGGTTAGCTGCCGCAACCTAATATGAATGATGAACGATCTCATTTAGATCACCAAATGATGTTATGAATGTCCATGCTCATGTTCCTATACCACTCTACTCTTTGGAAAAACACTTGTGTTATCAAAAATATATAATCCAAGAATTTGGAAAAATATTGCTATTAGAAAATAAAATAAGCTAGTTGCAATATATATACTTATATATATATCGTATGTTTCCATGTTAGTGTTGAAATCCTCTGGTTGAAATCCTTGAAATAACGCCTTGAAATGATGAAAATATACTTGTAATAACTAATACTTCATTAGTTATAAAATTTGGTACTTGGCATTATTTCTAGCTTCTAAAGTTACTACGTAGTTTTAGTGTCAATTTTACTAAAAGCTGTCAAAATAAAATGGGTTTTGCCGATATTCAAACGTGAATATCTTTGTCGTTATATGTCCGTTTTACTTGTTCTTTATATCCACGGTTACGTCTTAGTATGTAGTAATATATTTTGGAAAGCTCGGCTCCTCCGGGTTACGTCTAAAGTCTCTTTTTGTCCGACGAAAAACGTCCAACAGCAACTATTTTTCAGAAAAATACTTTTCGTCAACAATCTTGCAAAAATCATAACTTCTTCGTTATAAACTCTTTTTAATCCGTTCTTTTGCCTACGGATTCGTTTTTGAAAGTATTTTCTAAAAATTTTGCCAAAGTTTCCTTGGTGTTTACTGATTTTCCAGAAAATAAAAAAATGGGACAGCATGTTTATAAACTTGTTAGAAATCTATTTCCATGGTTCAAAACTAGTTCCAACTTCAACCAAAACTCTTGCAAACTTCACAAAACTAATCTAATCCTACCATACACCTTCTTAGGGTGCCATGGGTTCCTAATGACTAGAAATCAAGTTAATTTAACAAGGGAACACCTAAATCACAATCTAGGGTTTGTATGTTTCAAAAGTCTTCAAAAATAAAGTGGTATAACTAGTATGAGCATGAAATTAAGCATGATTACCATGAGATATAAGTGTTAATTAGAAGAAAACTTGAAAATAAATTTGTATACTCACTTTGAAATATGAGGTGATTGAATGATTAGAAACCTTGGATTTCTTGTGTGTTTGATGCAATATTCTTGATTAGAACCACAAAATGAATAACTTTGGTGCTTTAAACTTTTGAAAACCTTCACTTGATCATGTATTTTGGGTTTGGTCGTGGGTTTGATGGTGATGATGAGGAGAAATGAACTTTTGATCCAAAAATTATACAAGTATAGGTTATATTAGGTTTTTAGATATTTTAGTTACATTATATTGTATTTTAAGTGCACATAAATGTACAAGGTTAAAATTTGTAAGTATTTTGCCTAGTGAGACTTTAGGGGGCCGGTTTTCAAAGAGCAAGGGGGGGGGGGGTAGGGGTACTTGTGGTTTAATTAGAAATCTTATGTAGTTTAGGTGTTAGTTTGTGTTATTTGTTAAAATCGGGTAACGGGTTTAATAGAAATAAATGTTCATGAAGTTAACCGGGACAAAATAAAGTCATAATAATGATAAAAATATGTTGGGTACAATTACTGAGTTATCGGGTGATTATTGTTTAGTTTTCACGAAAACCGTCGTTATATTCATAAGCGTACGTTATATATAAAATAAATTTCCAAAATACTGGGTATCGGAATGTTATAACTTTTATGATGTTAAAATGGATATAAAAATATGTCGGGACCATTGTGGGAATATTTATATATATTCGTCGTGTATAAACCGGGTGTTAACGTTTACTATAAATACTTATACGTAAAAACGTTAAATGTATCAAATATATAAATTTGAAAATCCTGAGAGTGGTATAACATGAAAATGCTGTTATGATGATATGCAGACTATCTCTAGTCCGTATGCAGTGTCCTTAGCACTAATGAAATGAATTCGCACCTAAATCAATCCGGTTACGCGAATTTGAATACCCGTAAACTAAATTTACGATGAAATAAGTAATGCACGTGAATGATGAAATCTTTTCCCGAAATGAATAGTGTTCAGTGAATAGTAAATTTCCCAAATGTTTCTCAGAATATCAAATTGACCTCGAAAATGATGAATAGTAAATCGATGAATAGTGTTTTGATGAATAGTGATTTATGAATAGTAAAAAGTCGAAGTTTGGGAAAATAACCTGAAATGGTAAATGACCTGTAATGGTGAGTTGTGACAAGCATTGTCAAAAATTGTGTGGAAAACTAGAAGGGGGGGTTGAATAGTTTTACGTCCTTTTAAATTTATTACCAAAATATTTTGTAACTTATTAAAAACTTTCGATTCGATCTCAAGTGAATTCAAGTAACAACCAATATAAGCAATTCTAATCTAATAATGAAAGTATTGAAATATAATGAAGAAAAGATAGAGTTAGAAAGATCAAACCACAACACGCGAATTTATAGTGGTTCGGCTACAAGGACACCTTCCTTGCCCTACTCCACTCCCCGAGTACCACACTCGAGAGTTTTCTTCACTATGTCAACAAACTCCTTATGGTGGAGAAACCATACACACCTTGGCTTACACGAGTTAACGGCACTATGCTAAATGTCGAGTTCTAATCGTAGCTAGAACCAATCTCACAACTTCTTCAAAACTTCACACCTTCTTCACACCTTCACAACTTCTTCAAGACTTCACACCTTCTTCACACCTTATCAACTTCACACCTTCTTCTATGCACAACTAAGTCACAACTACTAAACTACTTTACAACACACCTAGTTACTACAATCAACAAATTCACACAACACTTTTTCAAATATCTAACACTACTACAATATGAAACTAGCTAATCACAACACTACTACAATTAGATGGATGTAGAGGAGTGTTCTTCTTCTTGCACTTGAGTGGATGAAGCTTTGGATCACTTGGAAACAAAGACTTATGAGTTATATGATCAAAGGATTTTTGATATAGAAATGGAGGTTGGATCAGAAAGTTTATAGTGCAAAAAGGTGAGAAAAATATGTGGAATGATCCAATATTTATAGGGCCAGAAAATACTGTTCTGGAGCGTGCCGGTCCCCTTAATTAGGGGGCGGTCCCCTTAATGATTAAGGGGGTCGCCTAGTAAAATTAAGGGGGCCGCCCTCCTAAACGTTGGAAAAGTTTTTCTGGATAAAATTTGCCCTTTTTGGATGGAAATTTGAAATCATATCTTTGTAGTTTAATATAACAATACCAAGAATGATTTATAAATATATATAAAATGTTAAAATCATTTTATAAAAGGTTATGTCTTAAGACAAGGTTTCCTTGGATCATGTAATGCATAAGATGCTTAGTTTATGCATACCTTAAGTGATATTAGATGCAGAGGTAAATATTTGTTACCAAATACTTGTTTACGTCTTAATCTTGACTTAATTTGATTTGAGTTTTGTGATTTTAAAAACATAGGTTTATTGAGAGATATTAATAACATTTTTAAACATTATTTATATCAACAATCTCCCCCTTTTTGATGATTACAAAACTTAAACTCATTAACTCAAAAATTAGTTTTTAAACAAGTATTTTAGTGAGTCTATATTTACTTCTCCCCCTTTTTGTAGAATCAAAAAGGTTATGCCGACAATTTTTCAAACGTGAAAATTTGACGGGAAGATATCTCCCCCTTCATGTGTACTCCCCCTCGTTTGGGGGCACTAAGAGAACGAGCTATGGAATGCTTTGCAAAACAAAAATATTAGAAGCACAAGTATATACATGCAAATATATATAAGGTGACAAGATAGTAAAGAAGCATTCATATTAAGACAATAGTTGTGTCAAGACACAACAATACAAGTACAAATAATGAAGATGACAAGAGAAAAGCTATTACATAAACTAACAACAAGAAAAATACATCATCATGCAAAGGGTACATGGACTTCATAGAGCTTGCAAGCAAAAGGGTGGTAGAGGCTTTCTTTATTAAGCATATCATATGCTTAATTTGGAGAGCATGATGGTGATGATGGGGGAATGGGTGAGAATTGTGGTGGAGGAATGATTGGAGAGGATGGTGGAGTTGGTGGTGGTGGTGGGTTGGTAAGTAAATGTTCAATATATGAAAACATATATTGAATTTCATCTCTAAGACCAAAGATGACGGTTCGGTTGTGGATGCAACAAAGACAAGTATCCCCATGGGATTCAAGTAACCTCCAAGGCACGGGATTGGCAAAGAATGGTGGTGTAATTGGTGGAGATGAGAGATGAGCATCAAGTGGTGTTATTGGTGAAAGTGAGATGGTAAGATGGGTGGACATGGTTTCTTGTGTAGGATGTGGTGATGATACTTGTGGTGGTAAGTGTGAATTTATGTAGTCATTGATTGATGAGGTTGAGGGTATGGAGGATGACGAAGTTCCATGAGTGGAAGGTGTTTTGGATGGTGCATTAGGTGCACTTGGAGATGAGCATTTTGGTGGAGGTGATGGGGTTTTGTTTTCTTCATTTGTTAAGTCAATGAAGAGTTGTTTTGGAGGAATTATCACAAGCTTTTGTTTCTTGGAGGCTTTGGAGTTTGAGGTGCTTGGTGGAGTCATGATGATTTAGATGATGAATGATGAGATGAAGAATGGTGATTATGGAGGGAATTTATAGTATGGAAATGGTTGATTTAGGTAAGTATTTGAAATGGTTGAATGAGATTCTAAAATCAGTTGGGTTAAAATGGGAAATGGTAGCTTATACTAGAGAAAGGGTTCACAAGATGCAAAAGAAAACAGTGAACACAGTTCCAGATGGCCGGTCCCCTTAATTGTAGGCCGGCCCCCTTAATGATTAAGGGGACCGCCTAGGGAATTAAGGGGGCCGCCCATCTGGTGTTTTCCCATACGACCAGAAACCCAAGATTTGCAGAATTTGGTGATTTTTCAAGTGTGTTTTTCCAGCAAGCTCTAGTAGAAGTATATACTCTAGGAATGAAGATATATAAACATATATATATAGCCAATTTTGCATGCAAATTAACATATTATAATCCACATTGAAAAGAAACATAGCATAACATTAAGATAGTAGCATGATAATAGTTAAAGTATAAACATCAATCAAGAGATAAGCAAGAAATAACACAAGTATTTCCGAATAAATCGGACAAATAACAAACCATACAAATGTCTAATAGAAACAAATAATAACAAGTAGCAATACATCAATATCTTCTACTTCTTTTTCTTCCCAATCATCTTCCTAAACATCTTTCCAACGGATTTGAATCCTCCTCGAAGTTCTTCATGTATTTGTTGTTGACGGTTGATAATGGACGTTTGACGAGTGAAGAGAAGCTCATTGGTACGTTCATGAGGAAGAGGAACTTGATACTCGGTTTCGTCTATGTCGGAAACACGTGAGGTGTTTTCCTCCTCATCATCATAATCCTCACGATGAGATGTAGAACCACGAGGCCTAGAGTACAAAGGAGCACGAGATTTTCCTTTGTCACTTCGAGAACGACGAGTACGAACAAGAGTGAGTTGGTTCAAAGTAGGAAGGATTTGAACGTAGTAATCTCTTTGAAGATGAGGGTAATGTTCTTTGAAGATGTTGTTATATGTTTGGTTAACGTTTGCCCCTTGCGAAACCACTCCGGATTGGTGATATGGTGGAGGATTTTGATGGTTTTGGGTGTTTTGGTTCGTACTCAGCAGTGGTGGGGAAGAAATATATGAACAAATGGAGTGTTTGGGAATGGAAATAAGGTGGAAAACGGATTTGGGAGTGTCAGATGGCCGGTCCCCTTAAACATTAAGGGGACCGCCCCCGATAACAAGCCGGTCCCCTTAATCTTTAAGGGGGCCGCCCATTAAATTTTAGAATTTTCGCGGAATCAGTTTCTGGAACAAATATATTTATACGTATATAATTAGATTTATAATATATCAAAAATACGTAAGTGTTTATTGGCACGATGATAAGATACTTAACAATTTTTAATTACCGTCTCGATAATTAAAATGTGCCTTTGACAATTTTGGATAAAATGATCAAAGTGTTAAGTTGATGAGAGGTTTGAGGTGTGTTCGGGAATATGTGAATATGTGTATATATGTATATATATATATATATATATATATATATATATATATATATATATATATATATATATATATATATATATATATATATAAGTATAAATGTGAGTGAATGATGGGTTGATGGATGAGGTTTGAAAGATGATAATGGAGATAGAAAATATTCGGCGAAAGGAGTTTGTTTCATCCATAGTGTTCACGTGCGAAGGCGTTTTTGAATGATAATAGTCCACTTGACTCATATCCCTTCATCATCATGAGTCTTCTAAAAGTGGACTTAATAGAATTACGCGAGGGGGAAGAAAAGGGTTCGATAAAGAACAATTACCTGAAGTTCTAGAAAGTCAACTAATGACGTATCTAGGTTATTCTGCAAGTATATATATATATATATATATATATATATATATATATATATATATATATATATATATATATATATATATATATATATATATATAATCGAACAAATAGAGGAAAATAGCAATCTATATCTATGCAAACATCGTAATCAAACAAGGCATATTTATCTAAGCATGGCAATGAGTTGTCAAAGAATGGCGTACCCGGTGGTCTTCAAAAAAATCTTCCAAATCATCAAGATGACATATAGACTTTGAAAAAGTCTACGTTGAGAAAAACTTCAAGATTGCCTCAGGGAATGTTCATCTAGCTATTCGGTCCCCATTGCCTCTTTGGTCCAAAGTTGTTTGGTCCAAACATGTTTAACATTTGACTAGGATGCATGAAAGGTGGTAGTATACCCCAAGGATTGTAGCTTTGTTTGTAGTTCCACATTTGATTACTATTGTTATTATAGTTTTGCCTATTTTGGTTTCTTCTTGGTTGAGGTGTTTTAGACCTAGGATGAGGATTATTTGGTTTTCTAGGTGGTGGAGTTTTAGATCTTGTCTTAGGCTTAGAAGATCCTGCTTCGTTTTTTAAAGACGGTTTATAAAAGGATTTTACTTCTTCATTGTTGGCAAGAGGTATTTTTCTATCATTAATAAGTATATACTTAGGATTAGATTATAGAGGTTTTTGTTCATTAAGTTCATTTTTGAATTTGACATTTTTAATCTCGCTTGTTGAAGCTTCATTTGAATTAAATCCTAAACCGGTTTTATCTCCGGATACTCTTTGAATACTTATTATTTTACTAAGTGAGTGACTACTATTTTCAAATTTATCAAGTTTGCGAATTTCTTCCCTAAGTATTTCGTTTTCACCTTTAAGCTCTTAACATGATTTACATTCTTCAAAAATTTCTTTACCTTTTTCAAGTTGATGTATTTTAATTTTTAGTTCTGGTACTTCGTTTTCCAATTGATTGTTTATGTATTTTAGTGACTTGTTTTTAGCCATTACTAGTTGTCCTAATTTGCATAGTCTAGTATATTCATTATCTAGGTCTTTTTCATCTAAAGATAAACTTTCATCACTAAAATATTCGGTTTCAGAATGCACCTCATTTGATGTATTCGCCATAAGATACTTCTCTTCTTTTGTCGTTTCTTTCTCATCTTCATCACTATCACTCCAAGCTCCTCCAACAAAAGCTCTTTGATTTTGATCTCTTGTCATCATTGGACATTTTCTAATAAGGTGATTTGGATCACCACACTTGAAACATTTCCTTTCATTCTTGTTGTTCTTGTCATCCTTACTCTTTTGAAATGTTTTCTTTTCATCATGCGGTTGTATTACGAATCTTCCTCGCCTTTTGAAGAATTTCTTGAAATCTCTTACGGCCATGGCGTATTCTTCGTCATCACTTTCGGAAGATGAGCTATCTTCGATACTAGATTCCTTTCTAGCTTTCAAGGCGATTGACTTGCTTTGCTCTCGTTTTTCTTTGACCATTTCGGAATCCTTCTTAATAATAACTTCGTAGACTTTTAGATTTCCAGTTAATTCATCAAGTTGCAAAGTTGACAAATTCTTTGATTCTTCAATAGCCGTCACTTTAGCTCGCCATTTTGGATGAAGAGCTCTAAGAAGCTTCCTAACAATATTCTTACTAGAAAAATTCTCATCAAGTGCTTTTAAACTTGTGATGATAGTGTTAAATCTAGCAAAAACATTATCAATTGATTCCTCTTCCAGAATCGTGAATTGCTCATATTGTTGAACAAGTAGATCTATCTTATTATCTTTGACTTGACTATTACCTTGGTGAGTTATTAGTAAAGAGTTCCAAATTTCTTTTGCGGTTTCACACATAAAGATCCTTTCGTACTCTTTACGTGGTAGCGCATTATAAATAACCATTTTTGCTTCATTATTTTTAGCAAGTTTTCTTTTTAAATCATCATTTTGTTTTTTCAAAAGGTACGATTTCACCTTTCTTTGTTTCGGGGTTATTTTGAATAGGTAAAAAATCACCATTAGTAATAACATGCCAAAGATCTAGATCTTTTGACTTCACATAAGTTTCGAATCGATTTTTCCAATATAAAAATCCATCACTTTCAAATAGTGGTGGTCTTTGCATAGATTGCCCTTCTAAATATTTTTCAGATTCCATAGATCGTTACAAGTTTTAAAATACAATATATTTTAAAGATCTTGCTAGAAGGGGGGTTGAATAGTTTTACGTCCTTTTAAATTTATTACCAAAATATTTTGTAACTTATTAAAAACTTTCGATTCGATTTCAAGTGAATTCAAGTAACAACCAATATAAGCAATTCTAATCTAATAATGAAAGTATTGAAATGTAATGAAGAAAAGATAGAGTTAGAAAGATCAAACCCCAACACGCGAATTTATAGTGGTTCGGCTACAAGGACACCTTCCTTGCCCTACTCCACTCCCCGAGTACCACACTCGAGAGTTTTCTTCACTATGTCAACAAACTCCTTATGGTGGAGAAACCTTACACACCTTGGCTTACACGAGTTAACGGCACTAAGCTAAATGTCAAGTTCTAATCGTAGCTAGAACCAATCTCACAACTTCTTCAAAACTTCACACCTTCTTCACACCTTCACAACTTCTTCAAGACTTCACACCTTCTTCACACCTTATCAATTTCACACCTTCTTCTATGCACAACTAAGTCACAACTACTAAACTACTTTACAACACACCTAGTTTCTAAAATCAACAAATTCACACAACACTTTTACAAATATCAAACACTACTACAATATGAAACTAGCTAATCACAACACTACTACAATTAGATGGATGTAGAGGAGTGTTCTTCTTCTTGCACTTGAGTGGATGAAGCTTTGGATCACTTGAAAACAAAGACTTATGAGTTATATGATCAAAGGATTTTTGATATAGAAATGGAGGTTGGATCAGAAAGTTTATAGTGCAAAAAGGTGAGAAAAATATGTGGATTGATCCAATATTTATAGGGCCAGAAAATACTGTTCTCGAGCGTGCCGGTCCCCTTAATTAGGGGGCGGTCCTCTTAATGATTAAGGTGGCCGCCTAGTAAAATTAAGGGGGCCGCCCTCCTGAACGTTGGAAAAGTTTTTCTAGATAAAATTTGCCCTTTTTGGTTGGAAATTTGAAATCATATCTTTGTAGTTGATGAGGCGAAAAATGAACCACATTTAGGGGGTCATTTAAGCCCGGAATTGAATTTATTTGATCAAATATTGCCCTAAATCGTTCCTTTTGTGATTTAGGTACTTTGGGAGAGAAATCTGGAAAAGGAAGCAATTCGGACGTTTTTGGAGCATAAAAGTGAAGAAAACGCCAAAGTCTTAATTTTCCTTGCTGGGAACAGTAGGTGACGGCGTCAAGAAGGAATTCCTGACGGCGTCAAGAGTAATTTCCATGACGATCCAGAACAGATTTGAAGGCGTCACGAAGTAGGGCGTCAAGAGTAAAATTCATGACGGCCTGGAAAACGCTAACACATGACGGCGTCAAAAGTAGATCAAGGCAGTCCGAGAATTATTTTGGCGGCGAGGTGACAGCGTCACAAGATTTGTTTTGACGCCGTCAGACCCTATTTCCTATATATAGTTTTCTAATTTTCACATTAAAAAGAGAGAAGTTTTGGAGAAACCCTAAGTACGAACTTGGTGCGAATTTTACAGGTTTTTCAAGGGTTGTAAGCCCTTGATACCTTTCATGTGTAATTGAGATAAGTATTCTTTTAATTCAATCAATATGTCTATGTGTTGATTGTCTATATCTTGTTCTTGTCTTAATTCCATCATGCTAGGCTAGATCTATTTTGTGTTTGCTTGGATCTAATGAACCCTAGATGTTAATTATGTGTTGATTACTTGTTTATAGTTTGTTTTGGATGAATGAATTTGATGTTAGGCTTAACAAAACTGGCAGATCTCCAAATGGTAACATGCTTGAACATCTTAGGAAACATGAACCGATGTGCACTAGGTCTTTATTGGTTGTATTTAATGCATCAGCCACTATTTATAATCCCTATGGTTGTGCTGGGCATGGCATAGGAGGAGATAAGAGCTCATAGGATTGGGGAGTTAAGTGCGCCACCCCATGAATGATATTAAGGAATACAATACGTCATCCATGCAACTATAACAAGTAATTAACGTGTAAAAGATGTCTAGGGAGTAGTGAAATCTAAGTAAACACATTTTCTCCTCTTATTGCTCACAACCTTAGTATAATTTAGCTTATTTTCATTTCTTGTATTTTATTTTGATTGCATCTTTAGTATTGGGTTAGTTGACTAGCAACTAATTCCGCCTAAATCCTTCAAACCCGAGATTTTTACTTGCTTTCTAAAAAATATAAAAATACAAAAATAATCATCCCTCATCTTTAGAACTAGTATTTAGGTTTTCTAATCCTAGCGACACTATTCCTAGCTGAACGATCAATCCCCCGGTACTTGTCACTATACTATACTACAACGATCAGGTACACTGCCTGATGGGGGTTGTAAGCTTCTCAAGATCCCTTGAGAGGTAAAGCCTGGTGCGATTCCCACGTATCAGTAGTTTAATATAACAATACTAAGAATGATTTATAAATATATATAAAATGTTAAATTCATTTTATAAAAGGTTATGTCTTAAGACAAGGTTTCATTTGATCATGGAATGCACAAGATGCTTAGTTTATGCATACCTTAAGTGATATTAGATATAGAGGTAAATATTTGTTACCAAATACTTGTTTACATCTTAATCTTGACTTAATTTGATTTGAGTTTTGTGATTATCAAAACATACTTTTATTGAGAGATATTAATAACATTTTTAAACATTATTTATATCAACAAATTGCTTATATGGCCTCACTGTCAGAATTGTTTATATAACCTCATTGTTAAAATTATTTATATAGCAGTTTTACTATATTTATCTTTGAATTTAGATACAAGTATTTCTTTTGTTCACGTAAACTATATCATATTTGACAGTGAGTCGTAAACACACAGGTTACAAGTCTTTTTTGGTGGGACTTGGAACTGAGTGGATTTACGATGCCTTTGCTGGGAAAATATTCATTCATATGCATTACATTCTTTTTCACAAGACTCTATGAACTCACCAACCTCGTGTTGACACTTTAGCATGTATTTTCAGGTTTTAAGCAATGGCACGCTACTGGAGGTTTTGGCAGGGCATGGCATGGTCATAGAAGACTCTGAAATTCATATGGGGACCGTTTTTAACTATTTTAAGGGCCTACTTCCGAATTACTTTTAACAATGTAAATTCAACACTTTTGGTTAAATGATTTTATTCTAAATGATAGAAGTGAAAACCATTTTTGAACTTGTGTTGTAATACCAATTGAGTTACAGCCCAGCTACATGTAAGCTTCCGTTGGACCCGATTCTGGGGGTGTGATAGATTGGTATCAGATCTTTAGCTATAGCGAACTAAGTGTTTTTAAAACCTAGACTGTAGCTACTATCATGAAAACTTAACCCTATGACCGTCACGTGCCTGCCTGCCAAGCTGATGCCTCATTTGTGGTTTGTTGCTGACATATGTGATGAGATTTGTATCTCATTATCTGATATATTATATTCATTTATTCTAGTTGATTACCATAATTATCTTCCCTATTAGTATGCTTACATAACTTATGCGTCTCATTGTTACGCCTTTTCCTTGCATAGTTTCATCATTTGTCCTCGAGTTTGGTCACTTGCCTTAGTCTTTCAGAACGTCTTTGTATTCGTGAAGGACATAGTATTAGTATGACTGAGCTGAGTATTTCAAAATTCATGGAACCTTGGTGGAATATAGACTGGTCATCTATATTCGACCCGGGATAGTGAGATATAGGCTGACCACCTATGTCTGACTCAGAGATGAATTTTACAACACTGAGAATGGTTATAATAAGATATTGTCTGAATTGAATCCTCTACTCAATTTCCAAATGTTTCATTCATGTGTGCGTACTCAAACGTTGCAAGAACATTCACACTTTTCATTACCTCGTGAACCGCCGCCTAGAACCACGCCAACTAATCATGACGACTTCAACCTTTCATTCTACGACATTCCACTCTCGAACACCTACTACTAGGAAACGTCTTATTTATGTTTCACCCTTCTTTTCTTGTTTTGAAGAGCTTTGCCGCCAAGGAAAGCTAAAGCTACTCCAACTATGACACCTGCTGCTATTCAGAAACTTGTTAAGGATAGTATAGCCGAAGCTCTAGAGATCGAGAGAGCTGAGGTAGCTGCAAGGGCTGCTGAAACTGCTTTACAGACAGAGACAGATGGACAATCCGATCATAGGCGTGAATGTACTTGGAAGAATTTTAAGGTTGGTGATCCCATCAAGTTTAAGGGCACTGCAGGAGCGGTTGCTTTGATTCGCTGGTTCGAAAAGACTGAGAATGTGTTCCTCATGTGCAACAGTCCAGATGTCAGCAAGGTAAAATTCGCTACTGGTATGCTTTTGGATGAAGCTATGTCATGGTGGAATTCTTATGCTCAACCGATTGGTATGGAAAATGCCTACAAGCTCACCTGGGATCAATTCAAGAAATTGATGACTAAGAAGTTTTGCCCTCGTACCGAAGTTAATAAATTGGAAACAGGGTTTTATGAGCTAGTGACAGCAGGTAATGATATCGAGGCATATATCCGTAGATTTTAGGAGTTGGCTGTGCTATGTCCAACTATGGTTTCAGATAATGAAAAGCTGCTAGAAAATTTCATCAATGGACTACCGCACAACATCAGTGAGAACGTAATTGCTTCTGAACCACACACGCTGGATGAAGCTATCAGAATGTCTCAAAAGCTTATGGCTCAAGTGATGAAACAAGAAACTACTGTCAACAAAAACAACGAAAACAAGAGGAAAAGGGATGACAACCAAGGAGACGATCAAGTATGGCAGCCAAACAAACAACATGAAGTGGTTAGGGCCTACATTGCGAAGCCAAGTGAAAAGAAAGGTTACCAGGGTACCCTACCTAAATGCAATAAGTGTCAGAATCATCATAACCATGGACCTTATCTTAATCCATGTGGCAACTGTAAGAAGGTTGGTCATGCGACTTGGGAATGCCAATTTCCAATCATTACCGGAGATCAGAAACCCTCAGTGACATGTTTTGGCTGTGGAGAAATAGGGCATTACAGGAATGAATGCCCTAAACAAGGAAACCAAGAGAAAGGGAACCAAGGTAGAATGGCTCGTGGGAGAGCCTAGGTCGTCGGTGGAGGAAATGGTCCACACATCAACAACGCTGAGGACGACAACAATGTTCAAGAACCAAGAACTTCTGCCTTAAAAATAAACCAAAGCCTAAACTCTCTAGTGTTGTATTTCTTTTTTGTTTTATTCTACGTTCTATCATATAAGTTTCATGTACTATTAACGAATTCTGATCTAATGAATATTCTATCTTTTATCACCGCAATACGACTCGAATACCCACATCTATTCACCGAGTCCACTTCAGAGACCAACACAAATTGAACTTCGGGACGAAGTTCCTTTTAGAGGGGAAGATTGTCACAACTCGTAATTTCAAGTCTTTTCAAACGTCTAAATTTCATTATTCATCTCGGAAAGTTACTATTCATCAGTTACTATTCATCGTTTTCAGAGTCGGTTTAAGATTCTGAGAAGAGTTCAAAAATTTAACTATTCACATGACACTATTCATTTCTTGCGGAAAACACTATTCATGTCATCAGTCATTTCATCGTAAAGTTAGCTTACGGGTAATTAAATTCGCGTAACCGGATTGGTTTAGCTGCGAATTCATGCATTATCATTAGGGACACGTCATATAGACTGGAGTAGTCTATATATCATTAGTAACATCATCAACACTTTAGGCCCTACACGGATATGCATTATTTCCATTTACGTATGCTTAATTTGTAATTAACGTTACCACTCAGTTTTACTACTAACGTATACCCGATACTCCCGACTATGATCCTAAGACATTTTTGTACTAATTATAATGACATAAAAATTATATTATTAATTTGCCTGGTGTTTTCAAATTAACTGCAACGTTTTTCGGTCGGAGCTTATAACTCTGTCGGTTTATGATATTTCGACTCGATAATTATTCTAACACCCGATTCTTGCAAGGAATATGATTTTACAATTTTTACAACTTCATCATATCTTATTTCATCTCGTCACGATTTATTTCTAGTTAACTCGGTACCCACTAACACCTAATGTATACATGAACAAACTAATACTTACAACTTTGGGACATAAGCATTAATTAGCCAACACAAAAGTTTTCTTCTTCTTTTTCCTCCTTGTTTCACGCCACAATGCCCCCCAAAAGTCCATGTACACTAGATATTTTTACTTGGCTCTTTATTACCATTTTAACCTAAAATAAAATATATTTGCACAAGAGTTCAAGTAAACTCATTACTTTCATTTCATAATATCTAAACTTAGAAAAACAAAACAGAAACTCTCTCTTTTCCATCTCATGGTTTGGCCGAGAAACAAGAACAAGCAAGACATCATCAAATTTTACAAGATCAAGATCATCTAATCTCATTTGTACTCCTAGCTAGGATTTTGAAATAAAAATCCCTAGGTTACTTATATATAATTTTCTCCAAAAACTCATCAAACCTTCAAGTAAGTACCTAAATAAATTTCTCTACTTTTTATACTTCCATTCACTATATTTTCATGTCCTAGTAATTAAGTATGCAAGTAAACCTATGTTATATACCACTTGTAGTTATATTTTGGAACTAAAATGGGTTTACGGAATTTTACTAGTAATCTTTTGAGCCCCATCATTCTTGGTGATATTTAGAACCCCATGACACCTTAAGAAGGTGTATGGTAGATTAAGGGATGTTTTGAAGTTGATTGGAGTAGATTTGGACAAGTAGTTAACTAGAAAATCTATTTTTGACACTATATAAATGTTGCTGTCCTATTTTGCAAAACGTGGAAAGACCAGGGGTTCCTGGGTAATTTTGGCTTAAAGTTTCAGAAAATACTTTCAAAAACGAAGCTATGGGCAAAAGAACGGATTAAAACGAGTTTATAACGAAGGAGATATGATTTTTGCAAATTTAACGACGAAAACTATTTTCTGAAAATGTACTTGCTGTTGGATGAATTTCGATGGACAAAAAGAGGCGTTAGACATAATCTATAGGAGCCGACCTACTGAAAATATATTAGTATATATTAATACGATTCCAGAGATATAAAGAACGTAGAAAATGAGCTTATAACGACCAAGATACAAGCGTTTGAATTTTAGACGATTTTTAATATTTTCCTTCAGCCCAACACTTAAGAAAATTTTCCAAGTATTAATCATTTCACCAAGTGACCAGGTTGAGAGCCATTTTTCTCATTGATAAACTCATTTATGGAAAATTTACATCATAGAAAAAAAGTTAGCTCACCCAGCCTAGTTTTCAAAATATCCAATCGTTTGTCAAAGGGATTAATAACGAATAACATATGGCCTTCCAAACTTTCCCGAAAACTGCCCAGAATCTGCCAAAACAACCCAAATACCTCACTTCGCGGCTATTTTTTTATGATCCAGACCCGTATAGACAAACTTCAGTTCTATGACTTTTTAGATAAGGTGAAAATCTTTCCAAAACTACTGAGCTTCTTTCCTAACTCTTAATATTCACCATTTTGCGATTAGTTTTGCGAGGCCAATTTGGGCACATTTTGAAATAATGAAAATATTTTACGACGAAAATACTATATTTACCGATAAAACACCAAACAAGGATCGTGGAGTACCGTTTCAACATAATTACATGAAAAGTGGTTATTAACTTAATGAGACGTCTAAAATATATTTTTCGACGGTAATAATTATTTTCAAATTTACGAGTGGTGTCGATAACATGCGTATTTGCATGTGTAGCATCATTTCATTGCTTACATTAGATCATATCATTCATATTAGGTTGCGGTTAGAGATCGTGCCTTATTTCGAGTATCCACTTTTGTCATTGTAGCTATCGCACCAGGTGAGTCATAGCCCCCTACTCTTTTAATTGTTTTGTAAACTATTTGGGGGAGAATAGATGCTCGTTTTACTTAAACGCATTACTTGCTTTAAATGGTTGATTACCTGCATTTCATTGGTATGTTTGATTACCTTCATTTCATTGGTATGTTTGATTACCTATATTTCATTTGATTTGTCAGTATTGTATATATGACCTCATTGTCAAAATTGTTTATCTGGCTAAATTGTCAGACTTATTTACATGACCTCATTGTCATAGTTGTTTATCTGGCGACTTTGTCAGCATTGTCAAAAATTGCTTTTATGGCCTCACTGCCAGAATTATTTATATAACCTCATTGTTAAAATTATTTATATAGCAGTTTTGCTATATTTATCTTTGAATTTAGATACAAGTATTTCTTTTGTTCACGTAAACTATATCATATTTGGCAGTGGGTCGTAAAGATTCTCGAAACTTGGTAGGGTTCTCGAAAATTTGTAGATTCTCGAAACTTGGTAGGGTTCTCTAAACTTTGTAGATTCTCGAAACTGTGAGGGTTCTCGAAACTTTAGCAAATATCGAGAATGCAGAGAAAATTTTAGAAAATTCGGACTTCTTCGAAATTCAAAATTTTTCAAAAATTTAGAGTAATCTTTTGAGAATATAAGTGTTTATCGAGAACTTTCGAAAAGTTTTCAAAAGTGAACTGTGTTCTCGAAAATTTACAATTTTTCGAAAAATGCAACACCCAAAAAAATTTCGAAATTATACAATTTTGAAAATATCCACTGAGTCGAAGTGTTTTCTTTCTTATACAAGGGAGAAAAACACTAAGTAATCAACGGTAACACTTTAGGAGCAACGGTGAGTACTCTCGAAAGTTTTGGTTAAGTATTCTCGAAAACAAGTACGAGAGTATTCTCGAAAGTTTGCAAAATGTTGTTTTTGAAGAAAGCACACAAACTAGTATTTAATCAAAGATTCTTGTACAAATATCTTCAAAATGATGTAAACTTTAAGAAAGTTTCAAACTTGACAAACTTTTCTAAAATTTAAAGATTCTCAAAAAATAGTACAATTTTACGAATATTATCTTTTTGATGAAAAAATTTGAATCTTTTTGTTTGTATTGATTTGTAACACAAGTTTGTAAGCAAATATGTGATAGAAAGCAAGAAACAAGCAATAGAATCCAAAAAAAATCAAAAATAATGACTAAAAAAATGTTTTTGGATCGACTTTAATGAAAAACAAACACTACACCTTCTTCTAGCGAATGATACCACTTGTTAGGTCACCATTTTGTGAATACATAAGTTATATAATGATAGAAAAGAGATGAGGAGATGAGACGGTTGATTACTTCAATGAGAGAAATAGAAATGCAAGAGTTTCCTTAAGATATGAAAATAACCAACAAGTTTACATGTATCCTAAGCATAGTATATAAAGGAGAGGAGTAGGGCAACACTCCCTTCCTCCCTTTTCCTTCTAGATCGTGGGCTTGGAGGCCCATGGACAAGTATTCATAAGCCTAGAAACATAAACATAAGATATAAATAACTAAGCAACCTAATGTTTATTATAAATGACCGAGGCTTGACTAAATAGTAAAACTACATTCCCAACAGTCTTTCACCTCTCAAATGAGAGGTCCTCAGTTTGACTCCCGACTGAGATAAACGGGGTATTTATCCTCATTGCCACATGGCACTCTATGAGTGGTCCATGTGGTGGATCCGATCCATACCCAACCTAAACCAGACCTGACCCGACCCATTTACCGACCCGACCCAGACCGTTGACCGACCGCCATATGGCGTTGCCACGTGGCCTTACTTATTTGACGACCGTTAGGACTTATTTTGCAACTTGGTACTAACGAGAAGGACGATTTATGTAAATAACTATAACAGAAAACCTTAATCACCCATTAGTACACAAGATAGCAAAAATTAGTAAGTTTAGAACCTAACTTAGCAAAAGTAAATGTTCAATACACAACTCAGTAAAACGTGGAAAGTTGGATACATTTAAAAATCATTACCCCATATTGTAAAAGCAACTGATAACTTTAATGAGTTGGGTGTTTTAGATGACGGTGGGTTTGGGCGGGTTTATATTGGGACCCTTGAAGATGGGACTAAAGTTGATGTCAAAGTACTTAAATGTGACAATTCGGTTGCTTAGAGATTGAAATGTTTGACTTTCCAAAAGTCAAATATTTTGAATTTAATCTTTTTTAGTGAAGATGTTTATAATTGGAGTGAAATTTTGGTTGATTAGGAGTTGATAAGGAAGTCGCACCACTGGATTGGGGCCCATTTGAAGATAGCCTTAGGTGCGGCTCGGGGGTTAGCTTACTTGCATGAAGATTCTAGCCCAAGAGTCATACATAGAGACTTCATGTCTAGCAAAATTCTGCTAGAACATGTCTTTACTCCTAAAGATTCTGATTTTGGCTTGGCTAGATCCGCTTTAGATGAAGAAAGCCAACATATTTCGACACGTGTCATGGGCACTTTCGGGTATGCTTTTCTTTCCCTGTAAACGAATCAGATTATATGCCTTGGCCCGTTAGGGAACCCGCCGCATCCAAATTTTTTTAAGCTTCTTTTCATTTGAATTCAGATATGTGGCTCCCGAGTATGCAATGACAGGCCATCTTCTTGTAAAGAGTGACATATATAGCTACGGAGTGGTACTCCTTGAGCTCCTAACCGGAAGAAAACCCATTGACGTGTCAATGCCATTGGGCCAAGAAAACCTTGTCGCCTGGGCCCGTCCCTTCCTCACAATACCAGAAGGTCTAAACTTACTTATGGATCCATCACTCTCACCTAAAGTTCCATTTGACAGTATTGCTAAAGTAGCAGCAATAGCGTCAATGTGTGTGCAGTCCGAAGTATCACACTGACCCTTCATGGGTGAGGTGGTTCAGGCCTTGAATTTGTCTGCAACAAGTGTAAAGTAAGACGAGACCTGGGCTCAAGGACTTGTAGCCGAGAGGATTGAACTTCCTTGGAGTTTGATTCGCTAGCCAATACAAACTTAGGCAATGGCCCCCGTCACATTCCTCATATCCAAGCTATGAATCTCCACTTGATGTGGAGAGCAGGTTTTTAGGTCTTGGGCTAGATGTACATTCATATAGGATAACCTCAAGTTCAGGACCGTTGAGGCCTAGGAGACGTTTGCTTTGGGAAACCTGAAGTTATTTTCAACATTTGCTCATTTTTTTAAAGAGCCAATTCCTAATACTAATATGTTTATTAAAAAGTTTGTATAGGTGAATAATAAAGATGTTTATTAAAACAAAAATTTATCAAAACCATTAAAACTATTTTCAAAACCACTAAAATTATTTTCCCTGTACAAGAAGAGTAGCGGGATAAAAACTATTTTGTAACACCCCCATTTTTGAAAGATCGCAGCGGATTTAGATATGGGGTATTACCTTATGGAATCACAGTTACAGTAAAAGGAAATGACTCGAAAAGAGACGTTTTTTTTATAGAATGAGTTACCATTCATTAAATTATCAGAGTTTTGTTTAGAAGAGGTCCCGTGTATCTAAGTTGTGAAATGTTATGTTTTTGAATGATAACGGGGTTGAAAGTCCTCCAAGTTCAGTGCCGCCTTGTACCATAGATCCGTAACAGCTATATACCTAGGATACATGCTTAAAAAGTCAACACTAGGTATTGAGTGAGAGTCATAGGTTTAGGTGTAGTGTGAATACAAGTGTCCCTAGGGTTTAGATGTTAAATCCTTCTAGGAAAAATGTAAGGTTTTTGATAATTGCAATGCATGTACAATTATCATGTGAAAAGTGTTATTGGACTAAGCTCATTAAACAGCACGTTAACAATCCAGGTCATGAGCAATGCAGACCCTTACATGATAGGATGGAGATAAGGTTAACTTGCCAAAGTTAAACCTTGTGAGATTTCAAGTATAGTACTTATTGGTGGCCCGGCTGAGGCAAACCAACGGGAGTTGTCAAACTCCAATAGATCTATCAACTATACTCACTTTCATGAAGTTTAGTTATGTAATGGTGGCAGATAGTATCACTCGTGCAATAACTAGAGAAAAAGACTTGTATTCGGTTTTAAAGAAAATCAAGTAGCATGTAACCCCCTCACAGGGTTTGTAAAGCATTTAGAAAGGGTGAGGCTATGAACTCACCTGGGCTTTAGGAATGATGTGATTGATGTGAAAAGTGACTCGGAAACTAGATCGCCTTACTCACGGTGTCATGAGGGTTTTGTAGGTGTGTTTGTGTAGTTAAGTTCCTTAGTTGTTTTAAGTTTCTTAAGTAATTATTCCTAGGGTCTCTGTGTTTATAACTTAACACCGTTCGTGCCATCATAATCCAGAAGTATAACTCCTCACATGAAGCTCCCTACTATTGTATTATGCTGCCAACATAATACCGTTCGGGCCATCATAATTCAGAAGTATATAACACCTCACACGAAGATCCCTACTATTGAGTTAAGTATTTTAGATTTAGTTATAACATAACACCGTTCGGGCCATCAAAATTCAGAGGTCATGTAATATATGTTTGAGGAGTCAGGGCACTTTAACTCTTAAACCTAGCAAACTCGTCAAAACGAATACCCAAATGAAAGCCCTCACATGAAGCTCCCTACTATTGTGTCATGCCTTTGTTTTTAGGTAATACTTTACTTAATAACCTTCAAGTTTCACATATTTCCACTTTCTACTCTTAATTCATATACTTTATGTTTTTCTAACTATCTAGACTCTACACAATTAGTCCTGATGAAGCGGAAAATGTACCGCTTTTGGGGGGTCATTTAAAGCCAAAGTCGAGATTATTTGATCAAATATTGTCATAAATCGTTCCTTTTGTCGTTTTAGGTCTTTTGAGAGGAAATTTACAAAAGGAAGCATTTTGGACATTTTTGGGCGAAAAAGTGAAGAAAACGACCAAGTCTCAAAATCATGCTTGAAATTGTACATGACGGCGTCACATGATGCTAGTGATGGCGTCAAGACTTGACAAAGAGGTAGATACATCAATTACATGTGACGCGCCAGAGAGTTTTCTAAAGAGTGCGTGACGGCGTCACCCTTTAGGGTCGCCAAGGCCGTCACGTATAACACAAAGAGAGACGGCCCATAGTCCACAAAGAGTGATGGCGTCAGAAGTGGATCTAGGCAATACGAGTATTATTTTGGCGGCGAGTTGACGGCGTCAGACCTATCTCTTGACGCCGTCAGGATACAAAATCTATATATAGTTTTCTAGTTTTCATTCATTGTGTGCAACTTTGAAGGGATTAAACCCTAGACGAATTTTACAGATATTTTGAGGGTTTCAAACCCTAGTTTCATCCATGCTTAATTGAAGATAAATGTTTCATCAAATCATTCAATATGTCTATGTGTTGTTTGATTATATCTTACGCTTGTCTTCTCTTTAACATGCTAGGCTAGGTTTTCTTTGTATTTGCTTAGATGTAATGAAACTTAGATATTGATTATTGTTATGACCAAGAAACACCTTCGGGAGGTCACGGTTGATCGAAATACATGATTATTCTAGAGAGAGAAAGTAGAGAGAGAAAGGTGGAGAAAAGGGTTTATATTAATATGAATAAATGAAATGAAGCAGACACAATTTCCCACACCCCTCATGGAGAGTCATGTGGGGTATTTATAGGCTCATCACACTACATGTTTTCCTAATCTGCATAAGTAGCCCCTAAGGACACAACATGCTACATATCTAGTCCATTTTACTTGTGTGACGTTATCTTTATAAAAAAGCGAGGCTAACAATCTCCGTCTAAGATATCGTCACACGTGAATGGTTACAATGAGACCTATAAATACATAAACAATGTAAATTACAACAATAATAAACTATGTTGACGTTGTTGAAGCGTAGAGTCTTTGTAGTCTAGATACTGAGGCAGACTTGAAGTTCTCTCTACCGATGATCTCGGCGTACTGACTGTAATGGTCTAGTTAGGTTATTACTGCCTCCTAACTAGTGAACCTTTATTTCTTTTTCCTACTCTCTCCTGAACCGACAACTCTCTTTTCATCACGCAGCGGATAAAGTAGATTCAAAAGTGTAGGAACATGGTTGTCGTTCAGGGAGCAACACAACAATATAACTCATATAACATTGCATCCAAGTTGGTAATAAGCCCTGATGTACACACACTACTTCTCCATTCAAGATGTTAAGCACAATTCTCTCGGTCAATCCAATCGCTGAAGATGAAACACTACTTCTTTTGGCATGTTCTTCTCCCTCCTGATGGTTGCGAGGTATCGGAATCATCATAATGTAGTGTACATGCCATATAATCACCTTGTACATGATGCAATTTAGAGGCATAACAGCTTTTTGAAGCACATTCTGTGAGTATATGTCGCTAAGTTATGACTCTCTTTTTCTACAATCTCATCTCTTCCCTTCAACCTACAATCGACCTCTTCAAATTGCAACCAGCTAGTAAATGACCAATGACTAAAGATACAACCCAATATAACCAATCTGAAAATGAAGTAAACATCCCTTAGATATATGACTTGATCTTGTACGATGGTGTGAGTAAGAACCTATATTAAGCACTACAACGTAACTCCTTTAAGCATAGGTAGATCCATATACTCAAACATGCAAACAGTATATGAAATCTCCGCCTCTTGAACTATCCACAACTTCGTGTGACACTGAGTACTACAATGTAACTCCTTAAAGTGATAGCTATAACCCGTGAGCCCTATAATGTAACTCCTTACATCGGGTATAACTAGGTAATCCAAGTCTTAATCACTAGTGTTTGCCCAAACAAGTATCTTCGAAAGTCATGCATCCATCCACCCCTAGACTTTGAGATAAATAAGTACACATAATGAACTTTAAACCCAGAAAAGTGATAAAGAATTATCCCCATAATCACAAAATCTGATACCAGCCGTTGTCATTTGATTGTGATTCTTGATCAGGATCTTTTAAGCAATACGTGGTGTGTTTTTATGTGAGATATATTGGTATTAAGATAATGAAACAAGGAAATGAATCATGTTCAATAAAATGGTTACCAATTATATCAAATAGGTTTTTGGTGAGATGGGTGACTTTCTTATATTCCCTAATTCTTTATATACCCCCTGTTCCATGGATCGAATAAACCCTAGATGCTCAGTAAATTAGGGTTTGAAAACTAGGGTTTTGTATGTTAGGTATTCGATGAAACCTTAAGAAACTCAAAAGAATTTCACACATTAATGCTCGGTAAATAAACCCTAGAAATTCTGAAACGTCACTCCATACTTGGAAAATATTTCTTACTCGCAGAAAGCATGGCTTACTCGCAGAAATTTTATGAATTTGGCTAACTCGCTGAAACTTGTTAACCTTGCTAACTCGCAGAAGACTTGTGATAGTTGCTAACTCGCTGGTTCCTTACTTGCGTAAAACCTAACTCGCAAGAAATCCTAACTCACAGAATTCTAACTCGCAGAATCCTAACTCGCAGAAGCATTACCTCGCAGACCACTAACTCGTTGACAAGTCTTATGTAACACCCCCATTTCATGATGCAGCGGAATTCAACTTGGGTGTTACTCGACGGCACAACAGTCATAATAATAGAAACCAAACTCTAATTGAGTCGTTTTAAAAGATTTATCATTCAAATTATATAAATATCAGAGATTACAAAATGAGGTCTCAGATGGTTCCATGTTTACTATTTACATTAAATGAGTTTTTGAATGATAATAAAATTTATAGCCCTCTTGAATATCCGTGCTCCTCCGTGCCAGCCTCATTCATTATGGACCTGAAATACATGCTTAAAACAGTCAACACAAAGGTTGAGTGGAATTCGTAGAGTTTGTAGTTAAACCGTTGAACACAATAATCGTAATGTGAGGTAATTAATCACACATTCATGGTTAGAAAACAAAAGTCGTTATTATTTCACTAAGCTCATGCAACCAAAGCATTAACATCGAACCAAAAATTGGCATTGTAGAAGCCCTACCAAGGTAATATTGCCATTATACCTCAAACTATCAAATATAGTGCATTTGTTTGAACTCGTAGTTGTTCAACACAAATGGGATTCGTCAATCCCAATAGATCTATTCACAATATTTGTGCTCACTATAGCTAGTGACTAATGGTTCATGACATAGGGACTTTGAACATGGAAATCGTTACTTAGTGACAATAAAACATAGTCGGGTAGCATACAGTAGAAAGCATTGTGTTCGAGTAGAAAAATAATAGCATGTATCCCCCCATGGGTTTGTAAAATAGTTAAACAATAGAAAGTGGGGCTACGAACTCACCTTAAGTTATGTAGTAAGTAGTGAATGTGATGGTCGAATCGCGAAGGTTTCTACGAGCAACCTATAATACAATAGAATGTTGCGACTTAGGATTGGAGTAAAGAATATGAAGAATTGCCTATATATGTATGTCTTGCATTTAGTCCATGATGTGGTACGATGTATAGTGTAAGTCTTTGAAAAGAAATGATTCATGAAACATGTATAGTTTATATATCGTTTACTACCGTTCGGGCCGACATAATTCAGAAGTCATGTTAGTAAACGTTCGAGGAGCCAGGACACTTTAATTCGTAAATCCACAACTCATCTTGACGGCTTACATAATGAACTCCTCACATGAGGCTCCCTACTATTGTAGTTGTTGATAAAATATATATATATAAGTTTTGATCCGAAAAGTTACATGTCCAATATTTGAATAAACTTAGGAAAGTTTATTTTTACATGAAGATTGTTATTTGGGTAAGTTTCTTAAGTCTTGTATGACAAATATTTGTAATATCTCATGATTCTTTAGATGAAGTAGATCCAAATTGTATGTTTAAGTTATCGCCAAATCTTTAGCTCATGTTTTCGCCTAAGTAAGTTTATAAGGTCATTTAGTCATGGCCTTGCCATGACCTTTGGTCATTGTTCCATGGTCTTGAGACTCAACCTTGGCTATAGCCATGGTTGTGGTCTTGAATCTAGGTCATAAGACCTCTTGGTCTTTATAAGCCATAACCATTATATAGTGACATATATATGTAAAATAGCTGTTAATAAACTGAGAAAAATCTCATTCGTTATTGGTTTTCTGGAGACGTGCACCTGTGTTTTTGAAGAAAACGTGATTCCGGACAACTTTTGTGCTTTAACTTTTTCATGAAACGGACCAGAAGGGCCTCTTTTTGCGTGTTTTATGTTCTGTCACAGAAACTATTTAGGCAGTTTTGCCGCAAACTTTTGGTAACTTCAAATGGTCATAACTTTTGACTCGTGTACTCGTTTTAGGTGGTTCAAATTGCTATGGTTTCCTTGTTAGGTCCTCTACTACAATATGTAATGATCGAATATCATAATTTTACCATTTTGATCAGATTTCACCAAGAAAGTCACTAGTTTACTTGTTTAAATAACTTAACTTAACAATCATTTACAATAACTTGTTTTACTCATTTTTATACATCATGGACATGATCACTGGACATGATCACAAGACATAATATAGCATGAATGATATGTAAATAACATGATTATGATATTTAACAAGAAGTATGTTAGGGTTTTGCTTACAACTTTTGGCTTTCAATTAAGAAAGGAAGTTAACATGTAAGGTAAGGACTTTGATAGACTTTAGCTTCACCCTACTTCACTTCATGCAATCTTTCTACCCTTGTATTCTTGAAAGAGAGATGATGAAAGTTGAGGTGACTTGAGTGGATTCAAAATCAAGAGAAATCACCAAAGTTTATAAGGTTTGGAAGTAGTTTGATGAATCAAAGCCAAACTAGAGTTTCTATGTTGTACAAAGGAGGGGGAGGTGAGTATTTATATGCCTTTGAGGAGGTTAGTTTCCTTGACTTGTCTACCCTTGGAGAGCAAGGGTAACACTTGTATGCATCCTAGAGCACAAGGAAGGAGATCAAGCCACACAAGGGGTGACTCCCCCCCCCCTAAGTCGGTTCACAAAAGATAGGATAGGATGAGTTGGTCTTGGATGATATTATCCTACTTATGGAGCTAGTTTTGACTACGTAAAATGCTAACCGTAAACGATTAAGCCATAATACGTAAAACCGGGTATCGTAAAAATACGAAACTTTGAATAATGATTAAACTTTACCAAATACTCCACAATAAAATATAAAATGAGTGGTAGGTTCCATTGGGGTGCTAAAACCCTGCTAAAACTGGAAACACGGGTCTAAAACGCGTAATACGTAAAACGTACGAATATTGTGTAAAATTGAGAAAAGTAAAATGTTACTTTTCTAATAGGATAAAAATCATTTAAAATGACTTATCATGTCTAGACTGGGCTCAGTCTAGTGTCGGTTGGTATTAAATGTCTTTTAGACATAAAACAGTAAGCCTAAAAATCAAGGAATGACTTATAAAATGAAGGAATGATTTTTGGTCAAAAGAGGAGGGAAAAATATGTTGACTTTTTCCAAAATAGTGAAAACTCAAATCGTCTTAGAAACGCGGTGCAGGTATAGGCTAAGGTTACGGCTGAGTAAAAACGCTTAAAAATGAAAATTCCTGTTTTTGACGGCCGAGGTTTATTTGGTCATGTTTTTCACAGTCATGATTTATTCTCAAATAAATCATGAGTGTATCAAACATTTTTCTGATACGGGGAAAATTAACGCGGTCGAGTTTCGTTGTGCGTAGAATTTTTGAATGACGTTTTACCCTAAAACGTGTAATTCCTTAATAACTTTCGCGAAAATGATCTGATTAGTGTCAAACTTTTAATTTGCCATGGAAATGATTTATCACTCGAGGCCATGAAATAAAAATTAAATTTCGGGAAAATAAATAGTAAAAAAAATGAATAGTAAAAGTAAATAGTGAAAATTTCCGGGAATAGTAATTAACATGAAATTGCGAATTGTTACAGTCTCTACCCCTTACGGGGAACTTCGTCCCGAAGTTCTATGTGTGTTATACGTTGGAGTGGTGTCGATGAAGAGGTGTGGTTACTTATGAGGACTAGAGTGATGTAGTTTGATTTGTCGTTTCAGTGTATGGCGTAGGATGAGGTTACTTATGAGAAGTTTGTTTCTAAGAAAACATACAGGTGACTGCTCCCAGCATAACATGATCCCTCCCTAATTAGACATAGGTAGTTAGGCTATGTATAATTAAGGACCGATAATGTGATGTTCGGTTTAGTCACGTAATATTGTGTTTCTTAAAAGTTTTAGATGGTATTCAATCTTGTAAAGCTGATGAGGGTGCTTGTGGTGTAACTAAGGATGATTTAAGCTTTAAAAGTGCATCAAGATCTGTCAATGAGCTTGTGGTTGCATCGGTTGTGAAGATAATGATGGTGAAAAGATGAACGAGGCTTGTGTTCTTCATTTTGGTTTCATGAGTTTTAGTGGCTTGAGATGAAGTTGGGTAAAGAAGACATTAAATCAATTTATAGGGTGGTATCAAATGAAGTAATTTTTCTAAGATGGTATTAGAATATATTGTTGTAAAACAATAAAGTGGTAGCAAAATAGCTTGGAGTAAAATTTGTTGAATGGTTTATAGGATATGTAGATAAACCTTATAGAATGGTAATAGTCTACTAATCGGTCAAATTGGTTTTAGAGATAGAAAGTACAATAGATGAGAATTATCACAAAGAGTTGTTTATTGAACAGTAAATATTCTTAAGTCATAAAACTCCCATTACTAGGGATGACATACACATAGTACAACATAGTGCATAAAAAAATATGACTGCTAAGTTCTAAACTTCATTGTTCTGCAGTGTTGTTGAGATTCTGATAAGCTCCTTCTCCTCTTATCATATATGCTCACCCCTGGTTGTCTTCAACTTGTTGACCTTGGTTTTGGGGACATCGGTTCTTGTAATGTCCACTTTCTCCACACCCGAAGCATATAACTATTGGTTGTGTGTTGCTATCGGTAGCTACAGCCTTGACTCTACAATCTCTGGCAAGGTGTCCAGTGTTTTGACAGTTGCGACACTTAGCCGGGCAAGGACCAGAGTGATGGAATTTACACTTATTGCATAGTGGAGCATTCCCGGTATACCCTGTGCCTCTAGTTGGTGCAGCCACATAAGCCGTTGCGGCCTCTTGTCTTTTGATTTGCTGGTTATGATGGTTGTTGTTTTGAGTTTGGTTGTTGTTGTTGTTGTTACTTCCATGGTTGCTTGTTGTTGTTGTTCCTATTGTTATTATTGTTACTGTAGTTGGAGTTGTTGGTGTTGTTGGTGTTGTTTTGTCTTCGGTTTTCTGCCGTACGCACCACTTGATCCATTAGGTTGCGAGACATCCGCATAGCTTCATCAAGTTCCTTGGGATTTGTTGAAGTTACATTCCCTCGTATACTTGGTGGAAGTCCCCAGATATACCGTTCCAACAATTTTTCTTTTGTTGAAACCATTGTTGGACACAGTATCCTCAATTCTTGGAATCGACGGTTGTAAGTTATGATGTCATTTCCCTTAACAGCATGATCCCAGAATTCTACCTCTAACTTCTGTATTTCACTGCGGGGGCAGTAATCTTTGATCATCATCTTCTTCAAGTTATCCCAAGATATCTTATAAGCATTTTCAATGCCTATTGGTTGAGATATTGAATTCCACCATGATAATGCTTCATCCAGCAGTGTACTAGTGGCATATTGAAATTTTTCACTCTCGATACATTTGCTAACCAAAAATACCGACTCCGCTTTCTCAAACTAGCGGGTCAAACCTACGGCTCCTTCAGTACCTTTAAACTTTATGGGTTCGCATTTCAAATAGGAAATGAATGAGCAACCCTTAGGTACTGAAGCAACATTTTTCACTGGCGGGATAGTTGGGCTTGGTCCTCCAATGTTAAGGCTGGCAATTCGGGCAGCTTCTACAGCTATAGCAACTTCCGCAGCAGTGGCGGCTTCAGCGGCTGTTGCTGCATCAGCAGCTGTAGCAGCTTCAGCGGCTGCTGCAGCTTCTTCAGCTATGGCTGCTCGTTCAGTTGTGAGTGCTGCATTTACACTATCTTTAACTAGTTTGCGAATAGCAGCTTGAGTCATTGCTGGTGGTGTCTTCTTCTTTGGCGCCATGATTCTATTATATAAAAGATACGTCGTGAGTAGAGAGTTGTGAAATAAGCATGATTTTTGATGGGAAATGATAGAATAATTACGTTGAAGATTTAAAGGCATAACACATGATAGTATAAAACAAGAGTTTTATTCGTACAACGTTGGTCGATTTACAAAATCGAAACCTATTACAGGCTTCTTCAAAATTTACTAACTGATACAATTAGTTTAGTAATTACAACGTTTTTTACTATCGCTAGTTATTACATAGATTTCGTAACATTTACTAACTGAGTCTAATCAGTTTAGTAGTACAAAAGTTAACTAGTATCATCACACTAGTCTATTGTGGATTAGAAGGTCCGAGCAGCTCTGATTGATCGGCAATTTCTTGGTTTAGTGTGTCATAGAGGTACAAGTCGATGAAGTTTGAGAGGCTATAGTTTCCATGCTGACTTTCTTGTTAGATCAATGGTGATCGTGATATGATCCATAATGAGTGATCCAACTCGTCACATGTAGGGATATAAAAGGGAAGTGATAGTGGTGGTGATAATGGTGCTAGTACCTATTCGTATTCATCATCCTCCTCGGAGTTTGCCTCAACCAAATTTTGGTCAAAATAATTACAAGTATTCGACGCAAAATTAGTTGGCATTGGTTCCTCCTCTTCTTTGTCGGTTAAATCTTCGAAAGGTTCTTCTTCGTCGGTTAAATCTTTGAAATGTTCTTCTTCGTCATCAGAAGCGAAGGCATTTATGAAGTCAAATCTGAACTCGGGTGAGGGTGGTAAGACTTGGAAGTTATTAGGTAGAGTGGGAACATAGTCGGGAGAAGTGGGTACGCACATGATTTCTATGAGAAGAATTACAATGTTAAAATAATTCTAACGTTTATGGGGAGTGCTCAAAATATGGCAAGCATATATATAGCAATATACTAATATGTTTATGTAGCATAACATGCATAATAAGTCCATAATCGTCTGGAGGATGGAAGGCACGAAGAGTGGAAGGCTATAAAATGTTTTTGCTTGTAATTGTAGTTATAGTTTAGGTCTCAATTAGACCCGTTTCTCTATAACCATGGCTCTGGTACCAATCTGTAACACCCCCAATTCATGATGCAGCGGAATTCAACTTGGGTGTTACTCGACGGCACAACAGTCATAATAATAGAAAACAAACTCTAATTGAATCGTTTTAAAATATTTATCATTCAAATTATATAAATATCAGAGATTACAAAATGAGGTCCCAGATGGTTCCATGTATACTATTTACATTAAATGAGTTTTTGAATGATAATAAAATTTATAACCCTCTTGAATATCCGTGCTCCTTCGTGCCAGCCTCGTTCATTATGGACCTGAAATACATGCTTAAAACAGTCAACACAAAGGTTGAGTGGAATTCGTAGAGTTTGTAGTTAAACCGTTGAACACAATAATCGTAATGTGAGGTAATTAATCAAACATTCATGGTTAGAAAACAAAAGTCGTTATTATTTCACTAAGCTCATGCAACCAAAGCATTAACATCGAACCAAAAATTGGCATTGTAGAAGCGCTACCAAGGTAATATTGCCATTATACCTCAAACTATCAAATATAGTGCATTTGTTTGAACTCGTAGTTGTTCAACACAAATGGGATTCGTCAATCCCAATAGATCTATTCACAATATTCGCTCTCACTATAGCTAGTGACTAATGGTTCATGATATAGGGACTTCGAACATGGCAATCGTTACTTAGTGACAATAAAACATAGTTGGGTAGCATACAGTAGAAAGCATTGTGTTCGAGTAGAAAAATAATAGCATGTATCCCCCCCATGGGTTTGTAAAATAGTTAAACAATAGAAAGTGGGGCTACGAACTCACCTTAAGTTATGTAGTAAGTAGTGAATGTGATGGTCGAATCGCGAAGGTTTCTACGAGCAACCTATAATAGAATTGATGCGTGGGAATCGCAACAGGTTTTACCTCTTGAGGGATCTCGAGAAGCTTACAACCCCCACCAGGCAGTGTACCTGATCGTTGTAGTATAGTATAGTGACAAGTACCGGGGGATTGATCGTTCAGCTTAGGAATAGTGTCGCTAGGATTAGAAAGCCTAAATACTAGTTCTAAAGGTGAGGGATGATTATTTTTGTGTTTTTATATTTTATGGAAAGCAATTAAAAATCTCGGGTTTTAGAAGAGTGGGCGGAATTAGTTGCTATTCAACTAACCCAATACTAAGATGCAATCAAAATAAAATACTAGAAATGAAAATAAACTAATTTATACTAAAGTGGCTCATGCATTAAATACAACCAATAAAGACCTAGTGCGCATTGGTTCATGTTTCTTAAGACGTTCAAGCATGTTACCAATTGGAGATCTGCCAGTTTTCTTAAGCCTAACATATAAATCATTCATCCAAGACAAGAATAAACAAGTAATCAACACATAATCAATACCTAGGTTTCATTAGATCTAAGCAAACATAAAAGAGATCTAGCCTAGCATGATAGAATTAAGACAAGAACATGATATAGACAACCAACACATAGACATATTGATTGAATTAGAAGAACACTTATCTTGATTAATCATGCAAGGTATCAAGGGGTTGGAACCCTTGAAAAACCTGTAAAGTTACACCAAAATCGTACTTAGGGTTTCTCCCAAAACTTCTCTCTTTAAATGTGAAAAATTAGAAAACTATATATAGAAAAATAGGTTTGACGGCGTCAAGAGTAAACTTGTGACGCCGTCACCTCGCCGCCAAAACACTCCTCGGACTGCCTAGATCTACTTCTGACGCCGTCAAGACTAATTCACTTCCAGGCCGTCATGACTCTTTTACTCTTGACGCCCTTCCTACGTGACGCCGTCAAAACTCTTCTGGGTCGTCATGGAAATTCATGAAATTTGCTCTTGACGCCGTCAAGGATTTGCTCTTGACGCCGTCACCTACTGTTCCCAGCATGGAAAATTAAGACTTTGGCGTTTTCTTCACTTTTATGCTCCAAAAACGTCCGAATTGCTTCCTTTTCCAGATTTCTCTCCGAAAGTACCTAAAATCACAAAAGGAGCGATTTAGGGCAATATTTAATCAAATAAATTCGGATTCGGGCTTAAATGACCCCCTAAAAACGGATCATTTTTCGCCTCATCATATACCCTTACACTTGAGATTTGCTTGTCCTCAAGCAAATGCGCTTTTATTCTACTCAAAATACAAGTTAGGGGTCATTTAACACTAATATAAAAGTAATTACAACAAATAATCGTTCCACTAAAGACCAATAGACAAGCACGGAGGTCATACGCAAGCACCTCACAAATAGTGTTTAGATACTCACATCTCTCGGGTGTAATAAAGTGTAAATTACAATATGGAAACGGAAGATATCTCTCACTACCTGTCATAGCAAAATAGATTACCATAGGCTTGGGAAATGATCAAACCTCCACCACATGGCGTAAGCACCTAGGATAAACTATCAAAGAGGTCTTTTAAAGGGTTGTAACGTTAGGTGTAGGGATATGAAATACACGGTTTTGTTGGATAAAGGAAGTTTTACTGGTGGCGAGTTAACAATCTTAGTTAATTACATGTACAATATGGCATTGCTAAGCCAAGACTAGACTCGACTTAAGCTAATAAATGAAAAATAACAAAAATATAAAATGAACATAGAATGAAACGGGATGGTAGTCCGTATGTTTTTTCTCTTTTTCTTTTTCTATTTTTTTTTTCTTTTTCTTGATTTTTTGATTTTTTTTTTTTGATTTTTTTTTTTTTTTGATTTTTTTTTTTTTTTGCATACACTCTTACCCTACCATCCAAAATAATACATCATAGGGGATGAGAATTCCCCTTACACTTGAATCTTTACATACTTTACATTTAACTAATCTAATGACTCGAATTAAGAAAATCAAAACACTTGGAGCACTTTTAAGATTAACGTACATATGGGGGTAATAAATGATGTTCTTCCCCATTACTCCATAAATAAGTACTTACCCATGAGTCCCAATCGTCCCAAAACAATATGTACAAGGATATGACTCGACTTAGCAACCATGTAATTAATTAGATAGTTAACTTAGGGTTTAACAAATAACAAAAATGCACTAAAAATGAGCGCATACACGGAAGGCTAAGGCGATTTGGTTGTACATTTTAAGTGGGGTGTAACAAATTCTTCCTTTAAATAAAATGCTTAAAGTTAGAAACGAAAAGATAGGCTCGGAGGGGTGTACTAGGGGTTTCGTGTACTAAAAATGAGTACAACGCTAAGGGTGTGGGAAAAATTAGTTGACTTAACTAGCCAAGTAATATGACTTAAATGGTCAAGTAATTATAATACGGGTTTAACACAAGGGTGATCCTAATGCCTCTTATCATGTAGTAAATCCTACCACACGAATGTAGTCTCACTAGCGGTCTCGGGATGCATCACTAACGCAAGTTCTAGAATCTAAATACTACCGGTACACTCATAAGCACTAATAATAAATGCTTTTCCTATCAAATCTAAAGGCGAACCTCACATATTTGGGTGGAAATTTTTTCTGAATATACGGTTATGTGCTAGTCATACAATCTCCTATCCATGAGACGCTTGCTATGGCTAAAGTTTCACTCCTAAATGTTGTAAAAAATTTTAAATTTGGCGCTAAAATTGCACTAACAAGTATTTCTCATAGTTTTATTACACATCTACCATTAGATAAAACAAACTCAAGCGAAAGGTCATATGTAAGGTATCATCTTTTTACCCTCCCCTTACACTTAAGATGAACATTGTCCCCAATGTTCAAGTAAAGAATGTAAAAGTGACATAAGTAAAAGAATGAAATCAAATACTCCCCTGATTCGCTTGGTATGGATAATAAGGTGGCCAGGTTAAATCTTCCTCCAAGAAAATGAACAATCAAAGCTTCCCTTCCAGAATATAAATCATCTTCTTGTCTTACATAACCTGTAAAACCTGACAAAGTAGACAAGACAACCTCGCGTAAAATCGGCGGCATCCTATATAAGTTTCTAAATCCTAGAAAGCAAGATAAGATATAATGCTTGTGGAATGAAGTTTGCAGATCTCCTGGAGATTATAAAACTTAATAATTCACAAAAACCATAAGACTCCGTTAGAAAAACAAAACCGGTAAAATTTCCAGATTTTAACTCCTGACGCCGTCAAGAGTAAAACCCTGACGCCGTCAGAATGGACCTGCAGAAATTCTTATGTTAAGTTTCCGGAAAATTTCTGGAAAAACTTGGTCCTACTTCCTGGAAAATCCTGCAAAACTTCATTATGACTCAATACAAGCATTTGACTCTAACAAATACGAATATACATGCTCATTTAATATTGTGGAGAATCATGATCGGTTTGTTTCTTAAAAACATATTTGGGGTTTCCCCTTACACTTATCTTTTGCAAAAATACCTTTAGGTGGAGTTAAGACTAGGCTAAAACAACAAAGTAAAGTATTTCCACATTTTAGTTTAGAAACATGATTAACCAACAATAAAAATAAAGCATGCATACGGAAGCAAATAACAATCAAACAAATAAAATCACACAAAACATGGGTTGCCTCCCAAGAAGCGCTTTTCTTTATTTACTAGTCTTGTAGCTAGACTCAAAGTCATGGGTTACTACGTGACTTCATCATCAAACGTCACATCCTCCTCACCAATCATTTCATTGTTATTTTCTTGGTAGTGTTTTACACGTTGTATGTTAACCGTGAATTCCCTACCTTCATCACCTATTAACACTACCGCTCCAAATTTAGAAGAGTTCTTTACTGTGAACGGTCCATACCATCTAGACTTAAGCTTTCCTGGAAATAATCTCAACCGAGAATTGTATAATAGGACCTTGTCCCCTTATGAAAATTCTTTGGGTTTCTTAATTCTCTGGTCATGCCATCTTTTAGCTCTTTCTTTATATGTGATGGATGATTCGTAGGCTTCTAGTCTAAGCTCATCAAGCTCGTGTAATTGCAAAAACCTATTATTTCCAGCAGTTGTGTAATCTAAGTTGCATGCCTTAAGCGCCCAATAAGCCTTGTGTTCTAATTCTACCGGTAAGTGACATGCCTTACCATACACCATGCGGAATGGGGTTGTTCCAATAGGCGTTTTGTAGGCAGTTCGGAATGCCCATAAGGCTTCGTCGAGTTTAAATGACCAGTCCTTTCTGTTTTGACTAACCGTTTTTTCAAGTATTCGTTTAATAGCTCTATTGGTGTTTTCGACTTGGCCATTGGTCTGTGGATGATAGGCGGTGGAGAATCGATGGGGTACTCCATACCTCTTCATGACCTTTTCCATTTGTGCATTGCAAAAATGTGTTCCCCTATCACTGATGAGAGCTTTCGGAATTCCGAATCTTGCGAAAAGCTTTTTCAGGAAATGAATGACTACTCTTGCATCATTGGTCCTAAGGGCTTGTGCCTTAACCCATTTTGAAACATAGTCAATGGCGACTAAGATGTACTCGTTCCCCCCTGAGGATGGAAAGGGTCCCATGAAGTCAATCCCCCAAACATCGAATACCTCACAAATTTGTATAAAGTTCTGAGGTGCCTCATCCCTATGTGATATATTTCCGGCTCGTTGACATGCATCGCACGCCTGCACCATTTCTTTTACATCACGGAAAATTGTGGGCCAATAGAATCCCGCATCGAGAATCTTTCGGGCGGTAACGTTTATCCCATGATGCCCGCCAGAGGGACCAGAGTGACATTCCCTCATAATCTTTACTTCCTCATTTTCCGAAACACAACGCCTTATAATGCGGTCAGGACACCTTCGGAATAAAAAGGGTTCATCCCAGAAGTAGTACTTTAGCTGGGAAAAGAACCTCTTCCTTTCGTACTTAGTCAGGTGTTCAGGAACGAGTCTACTTGCGAGGTAATTGGCAAAATCGGCGTACCACGGCTCCGAGTCACTTACTAACATGAGTTGTTCGTCAGGAAATGAATCCCTAATCTCACTTCTATCGTGCTCATCCAAGGGGTTCTCGAGACGAGATAGATGATCTGCGGCCAGATTTTCTGCTCCCCTCTTATCACGAATCTCAACATCTAATTCTTGTAGCAACAAGATCAACCAAATTAGTCGTGGCTTAGCATCCTGCTTCGCGAAGAGATATCTAAGAGCCGAGTGATCAGTGAAGACGACTGTTTTTGAAAGGACAAGATATTGTCGGAATTTGTCGAATGCAAATACTACGGCCAATAGTTCCTTTTCGGTGGTGGAGTAGTTCTCTTGAGCGGGATTCATGGTTTTGCTAGCGTAGTAAATAGGTTGGAAAAGCTTGTCGCGTCGTTGACCTAATACAGCCCCGACAGCGAAGTCGCTAGCGTCACACATGATTTCGAATGGTAACTCCCAGTTGGGTGTGATCATGATTGGAGCTTGAGTGAGTTCCCTTTTTAAGAGATCGAATGCATCCTTGCATTCTTGGGAAAAATCGAACGGAGCATCCTTCACAAGTAATTGAGTCATTGGCCGAGCGATTTTGGAGAAATCTTTGATGAATCTCCGGTTAAACCCGGCATGCCCCAAGAAGCTGCGTATTGCTTTGACGGTCGTGGGGTGTGGTAACTTAGATATAGCTTCAACTTTAGCTTGGTCCACCTCTATTCCATTTCCTGAGATCTTATGTCCCAACACAATCCCTTCCTTCACCATGAAATGACATTTTTCCTAGTTTAGCACCAAGTTGGTTTCCTCGCACCGTTTAAGCATCTTTTCTAGATTCACAAGACAGCGGTCGAAAGAGTTCCCAAAGACTGAAAAGTCATCCATGAACACTTCCATGAGTTCGTGAAAGATTGCGGTCATGCATCGCTGGAAAGTGGCGGGGGCATTACATAACCCAAAAGGCATCTTTTTGTAGGCGAATGTTCCATAAGGGCAGGTAAACATGGTCTTTTCTTGGTCCTCAGGTGCTATGGGAATCTGAAAATATCCAGAGAATCCATCTAAGAAGCAATAGTTCTCATGTCCAGATAATCTTTCCAACATCTGATCAATGAATGGTAAGGGAAAGTGATCTTTCCTCATGGCATCATTGAGCTTTTGATAGTCGATGCATACCCGCCATCCAGTGACAGTTCTCTGGGGCACCATCTCACCCTTGTCATTCTTTACTACAGTTATTCCACCCTTTTTAGGTACAACCTGTACAGGACTGACCCATGGGCTATCCGAGATCGGGTAAATCAATCCTGCATCTAAAAGTTTTATGACTTCTTTCTTCACTACTTCCTCAATGTTAGGGTTCACGAGCCTCTGGGGTTGCACGGTAGGTTTATAATTTTCTTCCATGAGAATCTTATGTGTGCAGAAAGTCGAGTCAATCCCCTTAATGTCGGCTACACTCCATGCAAGCACCCCCTTGTATTTTTTTAAGACCTCTAAGAGTTTAACTTTTTGTTCATGTTCCAAGGAGGAGTTTATGATTACCGGGAGTTGACTTTCTCCCTGAAGAAAGGCATACTCCAAATGGTTAGGGAGCTCTTTAAGATCTACGTCAGGGGGTTCTATAATAGAAGGTTTGAGCTTGTTTTCGGGCTTTCGGAGCTCGAGCTGCTCCGTTGCCTCTTGTCTGGGGTAGAAGGAGACTGCATTAACATCCTCCATCTTTTCTACCTCTAGCAGAGGCAGAAAGCCTTTGTCACGTAGCCAGCCTTCATCGATCCATTCATCAACACAACTATCAATAACATCTGTGAGTTCATCTACTTCCCCGATAAAATAGAGCCGGTTGGTTGCTTCGAGGGAGAGGTCCATAGAGTCCTTAATGTCGAAGGTTGTGCTATCGTCTCCCACTCGTAATGTTAATTTGCCATCGTAGACATCGATGACGGCACGAGCGGTAGCAAGAAATGGTCTACCTAAGATGATGGGTACCAGGTCATCCTGCTCCATATCCAGGATTACGAAGTCAACCGGGAATTTGAATTTCCCAACTTTGACTAGCACATTCTCGCATATCCCTACGGGGTACTTAACCGATCTATCGGCTAGTTGGATGTTCATACGGGTAGGCTTCAATCCAGAGTATCCTAGTCTACGGAACATAGAGTGGGGCATGAGATTTATACTTGCTCCTAAATCAGCAAGAGCATTCTTGATTGGTAGAGGTCCTATGGAGCAAGGCAGGGTGAAGCTGCCTGGATCGTCTACCTTCTTTGGTAGCCCTCGATGGGTTACCACTGAGCATTCTTCCCCCAGGGTCACAAGACCCTCGAGTTTTTTCCTGTTAGCGAGTAGCTTTTTGAAGTATGTGCTATACTTTGGCATGTGATAGCAAGCGTCAAGAAGAGGTATGGTGACAACTGAGTCTTTTAGGTATGACAAGAACCTCTTGTTATCATTCTCAGTTTTCTGGTTCCTTAATCGGGAAGGAATGGGATTCTCACAGGTTAGTTAGGCAGGGCCGATGGGGAAGGGGTCGTCACGGGTGGTTGGTCTGGGGTGCCAACGCCGACATCCTCCTCCTCCTCACCAGGTTTGTCTGGATCGAGGGTGATGGGGGACGAGTCTGGGTAAGGAGGGTCCTTGGTTGTCGTTCCAGCTCGCGTGGTAATCGCAAGCATGGGGTCTTTTTTTCTTACTAATGGCGTTTGAAGATTATCTAGGGCTGAGTTAAGCTTGTTGAAAAATTCTCCAATACCCTCCTGCTGCTCGTCGAAAAGCTCATCAAGGCCTTTCATTTGCAAGTCTTTTTCTTGGGTGAAGTGACCAAGGTCATCTTCAAAATTGCTCCTGATTTTGAATTCAGGGCCTTCCTCCCATTCTCTTTTCTTTACCAGATTTCCCCAAAGGGTGTAATCGTCATTTTGGTAAAAAGGTAACAGGGAAGGATCAGCATAAATGTCCCCTCCTGACAAGCATGCATGTTCAGTTTTGGTTGCTCCTTCACATTCTTCCACCTCATGCGGGCCCCCACAGTAATCGCAGATCAAGTAAGGATTTGACAGCTGGTTAGGTAATTGCGATCCAGATACGAATTCCACTCTATTGTGAATTTTTCTCAACCGATCCGAGGTGATTTCAGAAATGCTAACAGTCGACTCAGTTTCATCCCAAGTGTCATCCTGGTCCTGAGCGCATTCTTCAATCCTATCCCATCCTTCCTCGGCACTAAGATTGGCCAATCTTCCTTTTCTAGATTGGTTAATTCCATTTCGGTCTTTAGAGGAGATATTATCGTAGAAGATTTGGACCAAGAGCCAAAGCTCAATGCCATGATGGGGAACTTGTCTTATAAAATCTTTGAATCTAGTCCACGATTTATGGAAGGGTTCATCCTTCCCCTTCCGGAAACGGAGGATCCTATCTCTGAATGCTGAGGTTTTTCCAGGTGGAAAGAACTTCTCATAGAACTTGGATATGAGTTGCTCCCATGTGAAAATAGATTCGGAAGGGAGTTTGTCATACCATTCTTGGGCTTTTTCATATAAGGTGAAAGGAAAGAATCGCAATCGGGATGTGTTTCTAGTAGCCCCATCCGTATGGATGGTGTCTACTATTTTCAGGAAGTCCTTCATGTGTTGGATTGGATTTTCCTCGTCTAGTCCGCGAAACTTACACACACTTTTGACAAGCCAAACATCGTTTGCACGCAAGACCTCGTTGGTGTGTTCGTTTGGGTAGACAATGGCGTTTGAGAAGCCACGAGAGGTTGGGGAGGAGTAGTCTTTAAGACGCTTAGGAATGGGGGTTGCGGGGGTACTAGTGTCGTCATTGGGTTGGGAGCTAGGGGTTGTGATATGGTTTTCTGAATTTTCTTCAGAGAGAGGTGCATCAAAATCGAAGGCAACGCTAGATGGTTCAGAAGTTGAGTGATATTGTCTCAATCTATGCAATTCCCTTTCGGGTTCCGCATAAGGCAAGACAAGGTTTCGAGTGGAACTACGACTCCTAGTGATCCTAAGGTTAAGGGATTCGTCATCTGCCATGATGGCAGGTGGTGAAGAGTTACGAACAAAAGCACGAAGAAATAAGATAGACTAAAGAGGACCTAAAAAAATAAAAATAAAATCTTACTAGAAAGGAATCTAGCAAGTAGACCTAATAAAAAGAAATTCTAACCTAGACAATAACTATTCCCCGGGCTGCGGCGCCAAAAACTTGATGCGTGGGAATCGCAACAGGTTTTACCTCACGAGGGATCTCGAGAAGCTTACAACCCCCACCAGGCAGTGTACCTGATCGTTGTAGTATAGTATAGTGACAAGTACCGGGGGATTGATCGTTCAGCTTAGGAATAGTGTCACTAGGATTAGAAAGCCTAAATACTAGTTCTAAAGGTGAAGGATGATTATTTTTGTGTTTTTATATTTTATGGAAAGCAATTAAAAATCTCGGGTTTCAGAAGAGTGGGCGGAATTATTTGCTATTCAACTAACCCAATACTAAGATGCAATCAAAATAAAATACTAGAAATGAAAATAAACTAATTTATACTAAAGTTGTGAGCAGTAATTGGAGAAAATGTGTTTACATAGATTTCATTACTCCCTAGATATCTTTTACACGTTAATTACTTGTTATAATTGCATAGATGACGGATCGTATACCTTAATACCATTCATGGGGTGGCACACATAACTCCCCAATTCTATGAGCTCTTATCTCCTCCTACACCATGCCCAGCACAACTATAGGGATTGTAAACAGTGGCTCATGCATTAAATACAACCAATAAAGACCTAGTGCGCGTTGGTTCATGTTTCTTAAGACGTTCAAGCATGTTACCAATTGGAGATCTGCCAGTTTTCTTAAGCCTAACATATATATCATTCATCCAAGACAAGAATAAACAAGTAATCAACACATAATCAATACCTAGGTTTCATTAGATCTAAGCAAACACAAAAGAGATCTAGCCTAGCATGATAGAATTAAGACAAGAACATGATATAGACAACCAACACATAGACATATTGATTGAATTAGAAGAACACTTATCTTGATTAATCATGCAAGGTATCAAGGGGTTGGAACCCTTGAAAAACCTGTAAAGTTACACCAAAATCGTACTTAGGGTTTCTCCCAAAACTTCTCTCTTTAAATGTGAAAAATTAGAAAACTATATATAGAAAAATAGGTTTGACGGCGTCAAGAGTAAACTTGTGACGCCGTCACCTCGCCGCCAAAACACTCCTCAGACTGCCTAGATCTACTTCTGACGCCGTCAAGACTAATTCAATTCCAGGCCGTCATGACTCTTTTACTCTTGACGCCCTTCCTACGTGACGCCGTCAAAACTCTTCTGGGTCGTCATGGAAATTCATGAAATTTGCTCTTGACGCCGTCACCTACTGTTCCCAGCATGGAAAATTAAGACTTTGGCATTTTCTTCACTTTTATGCTCCAAAAACGTCCGAATTACTTCCTTTTCCAGATTTCTCTCCCAAAGTACCTAAAATCACAAAAGGAACGATTTAGGGCAATATTTGATCAAATAAATTCGGATTCGGGCTTAAATGACCCCCTAAAAACGGATCATTTTTCGCCTCATCAAGAATGTTGCGACTTAGGATTGGAGTAAAGAATATGAAGAATTGCCTATATATGTATGTCTTGCATTTAGTCCATGATGTGGTACGATGTATAGTGTAAGTCTTTGAAAAGAAATGATTCATGAAACATGTATAGTTTATACATAGTTTACTACCGTTCGGGCCAGAAGTCATGTTAGTAAACGTTCGAGGAGCCAGGACACTTTAATTCGTAAATCCACAACACATCTCAACGGCTTACATAATGAACTCCTCACATGAGGCTCCCTACTATTGTAGTAGTTGATAAAATATATATATATATAAGTTTTGATCCGAAAAGTTACATGTCCAATATTTAAATAAACTAAGGAAAGTTTATTTTTACATGAAGATTGTTATTAGGGTAAGTTTCTTAAGTCTTGTATGACAAATATTTGTAATATCTCATGATTCTTAAGATGAAGTAGATCCAAATTGTATGTTTAAGTTATCGCCAAATCTTTAGCTAGTGTTTTCGCCTAAGTAAGTTTATATGGTCATTTAGTCATGGCCTTGCCATGACCTTTGGTCATTGTTCCATGGTCTTGAGACTCAACCTTGGCTCTAGCCATGGTTGTGGTCTTGAATCTAGGTCATAAGACCTCTTGGTCTTTATAAACCATAACCATTATATAGTGACATATATATGTAAAATAGCTGTTAATAAACTGAGAAAAATCTCATTCGTTATTGGTTTTTTGGAGACGTGCTCTAAGTTTTTGAAGAAAACGTGATTCCGGACAACTTTCATGTTTTAACTTTTTCAGGAAACAGAACAGAAGGGCCTCTTTTTGCGTGTTTTATGTTCTGTCACAGAAACTATTTAGGCAGTTTTGCCGCAAAGTTTTAATAACTTCAAATGGTCATAACTTTTGACTCGTGAACTCATTTTAGGTTGTTCAAATTGCTATGGTTTCCTTGTTAGGTCCTCTAATACAATATGTAATGATCCAATATCATAATTTTACCACTTTGATCAGATTTCACCAAGAAAGTCACTAGTTTACTTGTTTAAATAACTTAACTTAACAATCATTTACAATAACTTGTTTTACTCATTTTTATACATCATGGACATGATCACAAGACATAATATATCATGAATGATATGTAAATAACATGATTATGATATTTAACAAGAAGTATGTTAGGGTTTTGCATACAACTTTTGGCTTTCAATTAAGAAAGGAAGTTAACATGTAAGGTAAGGACTTTGATAGACTTTAGCTTCACCCTACTTCACTTCATGCAATCTTTCTACCCTTGTATTCTTGAAAGAGAGATGATGAAAGTTGAGGTGACTTGAGTGGATTCAAACTCAAGAGAAATCACCAAAGTTTATAAGGTTTGGAAGCAGTTTGATGAATCAAAACCATACTAGAGTTTCTATGTTGTTGAAGCACTTGAATCTTGCATAAAATAGGAAGACAATTAGCTAAGTGTGAGGTGATGGTGTGTGTGATGGTGGCGTACAAAGGAGGGGGAGGAGAGTATTTATATGCCTTTGAGGAGGTTAGTTTCCTTGACTAGTCAACCCTTGGAGAGCAAGGGTAACACTTGTATGCATCCTAGAGCACAAGGAAGGAGATCAAGCCACACAAGGGGTGACTCCCCCCCCCCTTAAGTCGGTTCACAAAAGATAGGATAGGATGAGTTGGTCTTGGATGATATTATCCTACTTATGGAGCTAGTTTTGACTCCGTAAAATGCTAACCGTAAACGATTAAGCATAATACGTAAAACCGGGTATCGTAAAAATACGAAACTTGGAATAATGATTAAACTTGTCCAAATACTCCATAATAAAATATAAAATGAGTGGTAGGTTCCATTGGGGTGCTAAAACCCTGCTAAAACTGGAAACACGGGTCTAAAACGCGTAATACGTAAAACGTACGAATATTGTGTAAAATTGAGAAAAGTAAAATGTTACTTTTCTAATAGGATAAAAATGATTTAAAATGACTTATAATGTCTAGACTGGGCTCAGTCTAGTGTCGATTAGTATTAAATGTCTTTTAGACATAAAACCGTAAACCTAAAAATCAAGGAATGATTTTTGGTCAAAGGAGGAGGGAAAAATATGTTGACTTTTTCCAAAAAAGTGAAAACTCAAATCGTCTTAGAAACGCGGTGCATGTATAGGCTAAGGTTACGGCTGAGTAAAAACGCTTAAAAATGAAAATTCCTGTTTTTCACGACCGAGGTTTATTTGGTCATGTTTTTCACAGTCATGATTTATTCTCAAATAAATCATGAGTGTATCAAACATTTTTTCTGATACGGGGAAAATTAACGCGGTCGAGTTTCGTTGTGCGTAGAATTTTTGAATGACGTTTTACGCTAAAACGTGTAATTCCTTAATAACTTTCGCGAAAATGATCTGATGAGTGTCAAACTTTTAATTTGCCATGGAAATGATTTATCACTCGAGGCCATGAAATAAAAATCAAATTTCGGGAAAATAAATAGTAAAAAAAATGAATAGTAAAAGTGAATCGTAAAAAGTGAATAGTAAAAGTGCATAGTGAAATTTTCGGGGAATAGTAGTTAACCTGAAATTGCGAATTGTTACATCTTACTCGCAGGAACTTAACTCACAAACCTTATTCGCTGGAACTTGTAACTCGCTAGAACTTGTAACTCGCTAGAACTTGTAACTCGCAAGAACTAAGGCTTACTCGCAAGGATTAATTTAAGCGAAGTAAAGTGTCCCCTTGAAGTAGAGAGTAAAAATCCTTACTAGATAATCTATAAGGAATTTCAAGGCTAACTCGCCAAAATAAAAACCTTAACTCGCAGACCAAACTCGCTAGAATTGGAACACCCCCAATTCAAGGATGCAGTGAAATTCAAACTGGGTGTTACTCGACAGCACACCAGTCATAATGATAGAAAACGGTCTCTAATTGAGTCGTTTTAAAAGATTTATCATTCAAATTATATAAATATCTGAGATTACAAAATGAGGTCCTAGATGGTTCCATGTTTACAATTTACATTAAATGAGTTTTCGAATGATAATAAAATTTATAGCCCTCTTGAATATCCGTGCTCCTCCGTGTCAGCCTTTAACATCATGGACCTGAAATACATGCTTAAACTGCCAACACAAAGGTTGAGTGAAATTCATAGAGTTTATTAAATGGTTGAACACAATATGTTGGTAGTGTGAGCTATAGACTCACACCAATGGTTTTGAACAAAACAAATATTATTATACTAAGCTCATGACACCAAAACGTTAACGGATATCAATATCAATCGGCGGAGTTATCCCGGTAGGTACATTGCATACCTAAATCTCAAATATAGAGCATTTGTTTAAACTTAGTAAATACAAATGGGATTCGTCAATCCCAATAGGCCTATTCACAATACTAGTGATTAAATGGTTCATGATAAGGGATATTGGATTAGCAAGGATGGTACTTAGAGGTAATAAAACATAGTCGGGTAAGCATACAGTAGAAAGCATTGTGTTCGGTTGAAAAATAATAGCATGTATTCTCCCAAGGGTTTGTAAAACAATTAAGTAATGGAAAGTGGAGCTATGAACTCACCGTGAGTTATGTAGTAAGTAGTGAAAATGGTAGTCGAATCGCGAAGATCTCTATGAGCAACCTATAATTGAATGTTGCGACTTAGGTTAGGAGTAATGTCAAAGAATATGAAGAATTGCCTATATATGTCATGCATATAGTTCATGATGTAGTACTTAGTATATAGCGTAAGTCTTTGAATAAAAATGGTTTATGAAACATGTATAGTTTGTATATCGCTTACTACCGTTCGAGCCAACATAATTCAGAGGCCACGCAGTAAATGTTCGACGAGCTAGGACACTTTAAATCGTAAATCCAGCAACTCGTCGATCCGTTTACCCAAATGGAAACCCTCACATGAAGCTCCCTAGTGTTGTAGTATTTGATAGAAAATATAAGTTTTTGATCTTCAAAAGTTCCATGTCCGAATAGTTGAATAACTTAGGAAAGTTTATTTTAAATGAAGATTGTTATTATCAATGAGTTTACTAAGCCTAGAGTGGACATTACTTGCAAAGTCTAATGGTCATTTGATGGAGTAGATCCAAATTGGTTGATTATGTTACAACTAACACTTTAGTTTATGTTTTCGACTTAGAAAGCCATAAGGTCTTTAGCAGTGGCCTTGCCGTGGCTTTGGTCATTGCTACCATGGTCTTGAGACTCATCCTTGGCCTTAGCCATGGCTGTGGTCTCGGCTTTAATGTCATTAGACCTCTTGGTTTTACTTAGCCAATACCAATACATGGTCATTTGGTATTAAAAAGGGGTTGTTAAGAATTTGAAGAAAAATATCACTCGTTATGCGTTTTCAGGGTTCGAGCTTCTTTACAACTGAACGAAAACGTCGTTTCGGACAACTTTCGTGTTTTAAATTTTTGATGAAACGGACCAAAAGGGTCTCGAAAAAATACGGATTTCAAACAGAATGCTATTAGGCAGTTTCGGGTCTTTAGGTTTGCTAACTTCTTTTGGCCATAACTTTTGACTCGTGTACTCGTTTGAGGTGATTCAAATTGATATGTTTTCCTTATTAAGTCCTCTACTACAATATGTAATTGTCCAATATCATGATTATCCCATTTTGGTCGAATATCTCCATATAAGTCACTAGTTTTTTTGTTTACTTAACATAAGTTAACATATAGTTTCCATAACTTGTTTTGCTAGTTTTTATACGTCTTGAACATAATACAAATACCATATATAGAGTGAATGAAATATAAATAGCATGAAAATGATATTGAGCAAGAAAGTGTATTAGGGTTTCTTACAACTTTAGGCTTTCTAAAGAAAGGAAGTTAAGAACAAGGATTAGGACTTTGATTGAACTAGGATCTCTAGCTTGCAACTTCTCTAATCTCTTGACACCAACTTGTGACTACTTGAGAAGGCACTTGAGGTCTCTACAAGACACTTCTTGTGTGGATGGAAGATCACCAAAGGATGGAAGAAATAAGGACTTTGGATCAATCAAAGCTTTACAAGAGCTTTGGAATTGATATGGAACTTGTATTTTTGAATAATACTTGAAGTAGAGAGAAAATCATGAATGTGTTTGTGTTTGTGATGGTATGAGGACCAAAGGGGGATGAGGAGGGTTATATAGGGTCTTGAGGAGGTGCTAGGAAGGTGTTAGGAAGGTGCAATGAGGAGGTGCAATTTTAGGATATTTTATCAAAGCTTACATGAGAAGTTTAGCACATGTAATCATCCTAGGGCACAAGGCATAAGATCAAGACACACAAGGGGTGAATCCCCCCCCCCTAAGAGGTGGTTCATAAGTGTAGGATAGGATGACTTGGTCATTTTTGGTATTATCCTACTTATGAAGTTAGTTTTGGTTCCGTAAATCGCTAACCGTAAGGTTTTTTTTGGGTAAAAGGTCAAAAGACCCGGTAAATATATTACTCAAAAAAACATTTAAGTACATAGGATATAGGTGAATCCCATATCTCAGCCCGTTACATAGGCGAACTCTTACATAACAAGATACTATCTATTCTCCAATAGGAGAAGAAACCAATACTCAAATTATGACAAAAGACAATGAAAAAATAAATTACTTCCTACGAATTTGAAGCTTGGTGCCGTACATGGCATTAAAAGCATCCAAATTCCCTGGAAGATCATAAACCTGCTGCGCATAGTCATCGTAGTCATATCCATCAGAGTCATATCCATCATATTCATATTCACGTTCATGACCCCCACCAAATAGATTAGCGGACTCATCAAACGTGTTAACAACCTCCTCATCATCACTATCAGTCACAACAACATCTCCCACTTTAGAAAATGGGTTAACCCTCTTAGTAGACGAAGTAGATGGAGAAGCAAATGAACTAGGCTTAGAAGTCCCAACCTGTTCCTTTTCAGTCGGATCACGCACAAGAGGTTCTTGTGATGTAGTAGCAGTCTTTAGAGACCCATCCTCATTAGCATCCTTATTACTTCCAGTCATCACCTCCAAAGTCACTTCATCAGTAGGAATACCAAAACCGTCAGTATCAGCCATATTAAGTGCGTCAAACATATTTGATACTAACGGTAAGTTGTTAAGCCACAAAACGTAAAACCGGGTATCGTAAAAATGTGAAACTTGAAAGAATAACTAAACTTGTCAATATACTCCATAATAAAATATAAAATGAGTGGTAGGTTCCATTGGGGTGCTCAAACCTTGCTAAAACTAGAAACACGGGTCTAAAACGCGTAATACGTAAAACGTACGAATATTGTGTAAAATTAAGAAAAGTAAAATGTTACTTTTCTAATAGAATAATAATGAATTAAAATGACTTATAATGTCTAGACTGGGCTCAGTCTAGTGTCGGTTGGTGTTTAAAGTCTTTTAGATATAAAACCGTAAGCCTAAAAATCAAGGAATGATTTATAAAATCAAGGAATGATTTTTGGTCAAAGGAGGAGGGAAAAACATGTTGACTTTTCCAAAAATGTGAAGACTCAAATCGTCTCAGAAACGCAGTGCAAGTATAGGCTAAGTAAAATTGCTTGAAAATGTAAATTTCTGTTTCTTACTGTCTAGGGTTATTCGGTAACATTTTTCTTTATCATCAAAAATTCTCTAATTTATCATGAAATGATTTATCACACGAGAATATGAAATAAAAATAAAATTTCAGAAAATGAATAGTGAAAGTGAATAGTAAAATTTTCAGGAATAGAAATTAACCTGAAAATGTGAATTGTTACAGTCTCTACCCCTTAAGGGAACTTCGTCCCGAAGTTCTGTGTGTGTCATATGTTGTAGTGTCGATGGAGAGGTGTGGTTATTTATGAGGACTAGAGTCTGGGATTACCAGTGATGTAGTTTGATTTGTCTCAGAATACGGTGTGTCAATAGAAATTGATAACATAGTTGAATATCAGTAGAGATCCATATAATCGTCGAATATCAAAGGAAATTGATATAGCAGTCGGATATTAATAGAAATTGATATAGTAGTTGTACAGAAATTGATACAGTTGAATATCAAATACAAATTGATATAGTTGTCAAGTATCAATAGCAATTGATATAGTAGTTGAACAACAATAGCAATTGACATAGGAATCGAATAAATGGAAATTGATATAGTAGTCGAATATCATTAGTAATCGATATAGTAGTCGAATATCAATGGAAATTGGGATAGTAGTTGCAATCATAGCCTAGTAGGTAATCTGTTGTTGTACCTTGTGTTTATTGACTTTATACTTATGTTATTTCGGATACTAGTAAGCCCACTTGTTTATAATTCTTCAGTTACATAGAGAAGCATCCCAAACAATGTAAATAAAGGAATATAAACTTATGGTTCGGTGATTTACAATTTCTTTATTTAAATGAAAAGGCATCCCAATCCATTCAAATAAGGACATTATAAATCATCCTACTTAAGAATTCCCAACAGAACATTCATACTTAGCCGGTGAGTTACAAGGTAGTGTATTACGAGATGATACTGGTGTTCCAAAAGTACAAAATGAATATTCAATCTTGTAACGCTGATGAGGGTGCTTGAGGTGTAACTAAGGATGATTTGAGTTTTAAAAGTGCATCAAGATCTATTAATGAGCTTTTGGTTGCAACGGTTGTAAAGATAATGATGTGATATGTTGATGAACAAAAGTGTGTAGTGTATGCTTAACATTAATATTGGTAGAGATGTCAAGTTTGCTTTAAAATTTTAAGAGATTTTAAAGGTTTATGACGGAATGGTATCTTTAGGACCTAAACAGGATAGTACTTCTACGGGATGAAGAGAAGAATTGATAACTATCCCAAGATAGTAGTTCCGATTATCTTATAAATGAAAACTTTCAAGAATGAAATTAGATAGTACAAATAAGGTGTTAAGATCTTGCTGAGTGGTAAGGCACTATCGTGTCTCTAGATCGTTTTAAAGTATTCTGGTGGTTTATTGAGTTCAAGTAGGAAATTAATCTGAACATAACCCTAGTAGAACTATTCTCAGTATTTGAAAATTTTAAGTTGAACATAGTTAGTCAGACTATGTTCCACTGTTCCTAGGTTAAATATAGGTGACTAGTCTATATTTAGCCGAGGTTCAATAAAATTTTTAAGTACCTAAATTAGGTATACTTGTGATATATCCGTTGCTTTTTGAGAAACTGACCACTAAACAAAGGCAATGTCAAACCATTCAGTTGCAAGTCCCGCCCATACAAGACTTGTAACCTATGTTTTCACATTCCATTGCATAAAAGATAGTACGGGTACATACGTGTGGAAAGGAAGTTTTAAGCACTTATAAAACAGTCCATACTCGGCTAGGATTACGAACTTTTAACAATGAAGGTTTCAGAAGAAAACTTTGATGAATGTAGAGAAAGTTGCTGAACTTTGATGAATGTAGAGAAACTTCAGCTTTTGTAAATGATGGATTAGTTTGTCCTTTAGAAATCTCATATTTCTATTTGGAAATCGATAGATTGTGATGAGTTTTTGATATCATATGAAATGATATTGATGAGGTGATGGAACAATTCCAGAGACCATTGCGCAAATCACAATGTCTCGGAAGTAGATTAGACCATTGTGCAATTTACAATGTCTGGAAAGTAGATTAGGCCATTGTAATTAGTTACAATATCTTGGACATGAAATGTTGGAGTAGGAACATGATTGGGAGAATGTGGTTGTTTCGAAATGCCCTAGAATAGGCATACGCAGATATGTTTAGTCCATTGTTTAAAAAGAATGATTGAAAATGAATCGAGTGTATATATCAATATACTAGTATTTTTGTGTAGCATAACATGTCTAAAAGTCACATAATCGTCTGAAGGATGGAAGGCACGAAGAGCGGAAGGCTATAAAAATGTTTTTGCTTGTAATTAGACCCGTTTCTCTATAACCATGGCTCTGGTACAAATCTGTAACACCCCCAATTCAAGGATGCAGCGGAATTCAAACTGGGTGTTACTCGACGCACAACAGTCATAATAATAGAAAACGATCTCTAATTGAGTCGTTTTAAAAGATTTAGCATTAAAATTATATAAATATTAGAGATTACAAAATGAGGTTCCAGATGGTTCCATGTTTACAATTTACATTAAATGAGTTTTCGAATGATAATAAAATTTATAGCCCTCTTGAATATCCGTGATCCTCCGTGTTAGCCTCTAACATCATGGACCTGAAATACATGCTTAAACTGTCAACACAAAGGTTGAGTGAAATTCATAGAGTTTATTAAATGGTGTAACACAATATGTTGGTAGTGTGAGCTATAGACTCACACCAATGGTTTTGAACAAAACATATATTATTATACTAAGCTCATGACACCAAAACATTAACGGATACCAATATCAATCGGCGGAGTTATCCCGGTAGGTACTTTGCATACCTAAATCTCAAATATAGTGCATTTGTTTGAACTTAGTCAATACAAATGGGATTCGTCAATCCCAATTGGCCTATTCACAATACTCGCGCTCACTATTACTAGTGATTAAATGGTTCATGATAAGGGATATTGGATTAGCAAGGATGGTACTTAGTGGTAATAAAACATAGTCGGGTAAGCATACATTAGAAAGCATTGTGTTCGGTTGAAAACTAATATAATATATTCCCCCAAGGGTTTGTAAAACAATTAATTAATGGAAAGTGGGGCTATGAACTCACCGTGAGTTATGTAGTAAGTAGTGAAAATGGTAGTTGAATCGCGAAGATCTCTATGAGCAACCTATAATAGAATGTTGCGACTTAAGTTTGGAGTAATGTCAAAGAATATGAAGAATTGCCTATATATGTCTTGCATATAGTTCATGATGTAGTACTTAGTATATAGTGTAAGTCTTTGAATAAAAATGGTTTATGAAACATGTATAGTTTGTATATCGCTTGCTACCGTTTGAGCCGACATAATTCAGAGGCCACGCAGTAAACGTTCGAGGAGCTAGGACACTTTAAATCGTAAATCCAGCAACTCGTCGATCTATTTTCCCAAATGGAACCCCTTACATGAGGCTCCCTAGTGTTGTAGTATTTGATAGAAAATATAAGTTTTTGATCTTCAAAAGTTACATGTCCGAATAGTTGAATAACTTAGGAAAGTTTATTTTAAATGAATATTTTTATTATCAATGAGTTTATTAAGCCTAGAGTGGACATTACTTGCAAAGTCTAATGGTCATTTGATGGAATAGATCCAAATTGGTTGATTATGGTACAACTAACACTTTAGCTTATGTTTTTGACTTAGAAAGCCATAAGGTCTTTAGCCGTGGCCTTGTCGTGGCTTTGGTCATTGCTACCATAGTCTTGAGACTCATCGTTGGACTTAGCCATGGTTGTGGTCTCGTCTTTAAGGTCATTAGACCTCTTGGTTTTACTTAGCCATTACCAATACATGGTCATTTGGTATTAAAAAGGGGCTGTTTAGAATTTGAAGAAAAATATCACTCGTTATGCTTTTTCAGTGTTCGAGCTTCTTTGTGCCTGAATGAAAACATCGCTTCGGACTACTTTCGTGATTTAATTTTTTGATCAAACGGAACAGAAGGGCCTCGAAAAAATACGGATTTCAAACAGAATGCTATTAGGCAGTTTCGGGTCTTTAGGTTTGCTAACTTCTTTTGGCCATAACTTTTGACTCATGTACACGTTTTAGGTGATTCAAATTGCTATGTTTTCCTTGTTAAGTCCTCTACTACAATATGTAATTGTCCAATATCATGATTATCCCATTTTGGTCGAATTTCTCCACATAAGGCACTAGTTTTTTTTTTACTTAACATAAGTAAACATATAGTTTCCATAACTTGTTTTACTTGTTTTTATACATCATGAACATAATACAAATACCATATATAGAATGAATGAAATATAAATAGAATGAAAATGATATTGAGCAAGAAAGTGTATTAGGGTTTCTTACAACTTTAGGCTTTCTAAAGAAAGGAAGTTAAGACCAAGGATTAGGACTTTGATTGAACTAGGATCTCTAGCTTCCAACTTCTCTAATCTTTTTGTTGTCCCAGTCGTGGTATGATGTGTATGGATCGATGTGGTTGAGTCAAATATGATTTGCAAACGTAAATAAGTAAAGGTAACTTATATTATTTGTCTAACCATTGTAATAATTCATAATCACAAGTACTTATAGGTTTCCAAACGGTGTCATGAACCGTTGCAACCTTTCACTAAAAGTTATGTCTATTCGAATAGATGTCTTCAACCATCGTGATGGTTCGAATAGGTTTCTTCCAAGCAATACAACAATTCGACCATATTTCCAGAAAATAACTAACTAGTAACTAATTTAACTAACTAGCGGTTGTAGAGTTTCGTTTCTACAAACTTGGTCCTTCACGTTTTCCTTTTGAAGTAACATCAAGATTACTTTGGCTCACATTCTCCTCCTTAATCTTGATCATTGCTTTGTCCAAGGTCTTGAACTCCCAGCATTTGTCTCATAGTTGTAAACTTGAGTCTTGGTAAAGCTTTCGTTAAGATGTCTGCTCTTTGTAGTTCTTCGCTAACGTGTTCCACATTTATATGATCATTCTCTACGCATTCCCGAATGAAATGATAGCGAATGTCTATATGTTTACTTCTTCAATGAAATATTGGGTTCTTCACGAGTGCTATTGCTGATACGTTGTCAACTCTGAGCGTTATCCTTTTTTCTTCCATTCCAGTTAGTTCACTAAGTAAACATTTTAACCATAAGGCTTGACATGCTGCTGCAGTAGCCGCCATGAATTCTGATTCACATGATGATAGCACCACTGTCGGTTGCTTCTGAGTACACCAGGTAATAGGTGACTCTCCAAAGTAAAATACGACTCCAGTAGTTCTTTTTCCTTGATCGGTATTGATTCCATAACTACTGTCACTATAACCTGTTATCTTGCAGCCGCCTTCGTTCTTGTATATTATTCCATGTTCTTTTGTTCCTTTGACATATCGGATTACTTGTTTCACTGCCTTCAGTTGATGATCCTTCGGGTCTTGCATAAATCTGCTGAGTAGTCCGACTGAGTAACTAAGATCCGGTCTTGTATGTAATAAATATCTTAGGCTTCCAATTAAGCTTCGGTAATAAGTTGCGTCAACTGGTTCTCCATCTTCCGCCTTGACCAACTTAGTGTCGGGATCCCATGGTATCTTCGTATCATTGCTATCCGTCATACTTGTTTCTTTTAGGATCTTATTAATGTATCCAGTTTGCTTGATTGTAATCTCTCCTCCTGTCTGTATAACTTCTATCCCAAGGTAATATGCTAGCAATCCTAAATCACTCATTTCAAATTTATCTTCCATTTGGGATTTGAACAAGTCTATTTCCTTCTTTGGAGTGCCCGTGATTATTAAATCATCTACATATACTCCAACGATAAGTGTTGAATTCTTGCTTCTTTTCGTGTAGACTGCTTGTTCTAGATTACATTTCTTAAAGTCTAATGACTTCAAGGTTTGATCAAGCTTTACATTCCAAGCTCTTGGTGCTTTTCTTAAGCCATACAAAGCTTTTGTTAGCTTGTATACTTTTACTTGGTTTCCTTGCTGAATAAAACCTTCAGGTTGTGTAACATAGACTTCTTCCTTTATTTCTCCATGTAAAAATGCTGATTTCACATCTAAGAGGTGTACTTGCCATCCATGATATGCTGCTAGTGCTAATCTTAACCGAACTGTCTCTATCCTAGCAACTGGTTCGAATACTTCATCAAAGTCTATTCCTTGTTCTTGTACATAACCTTTTGCTACTAACCTTGCTTATATCTAATGATCTTTCCTTGTGCATCTCTCTTGGTTTTATAAACCCATTTGAGTCCGATTGCCTTCTGATTTTGTGGCAAATCTGTAAGAGTCCATGTGTGATTCTTGTTGATTGAATCTAATTCAATTTTCATGGCCTCAATCCATTTCTCATCTTTTGATGCTTCCTTGTAGTTACGGGGTTCTTCTTCTATGAAAAATAAACTTGGAGTTTCTACTTCACGTGCGTGTTGATAAATTTCAATGATATTCTTTAAACCTCGTACTGGTCTGCGATCATATCTTTCTGAGCTTCCTAATGAGCTTTCTAATGAACTAATAGTAGCTTCTCTTTCACTTTCTGAGTTGGGTTCGTAAGTGTATGTTGGTGGTGTAGTTGGTGATGCTGGATCAGGTATTGGATCTGGTACTGGATCCAGTATTTGATCTTCTTCATGATATGTGTTATCAATGTTTTCTATGTTGATTGGTGTAGGATTTCCATTATCAACTTCGTCTACCACAAAACTAGCCTAAAATGTGTCTTATGCATCCGTATCATTTCCATCTTTATCCCAATTCCACGACTTCCTTTCCATAAACTTTACGTCCCTACTAACATGTTTCTTCTTTCTTACTGGATCATATAGCCTACAAGCTTTTGATCCTTCCTCTACTCCTAAATAAACCATCGGTATGCTTCTATCATCTAACTTCTTTAAGTGAGGTATGCTTATCTTAGCATAAGCTGTGCATCCGAATATTCTAAGGTTTTGTAGGTTTGGTTTTCTTTTGTAGAGTGCTTCATATGGTGTTTTATCCTCTAGTGCTCATGTAGGTACCCTATTTAGAATATAAATGGCATGCTTGACTGCTTCCGCCCAAAAAGTTAAGGGTAACTTCATCGCTTTCATCATACTCCTAGTAGTTGATAACACCGTCCTATTCTTTCTTTCAACTACTCCATTCTGTTGCGGTGAGTATGGTACTGTTAACTGTCGTGTTATTCCATTCTCTTTACAGTACTTAGTGAATTCGTTTGATGTAAATTCACCACCTCTATCTGTTCTTGGCATTCTTAACTTCATTCTCAACTCCATTTCAATCTTTTGTCTAAATTCCTTAAATGTGTTGAAGGCTTGATCCTTAGTTGTTAGAAAATAAGCCCACATATATCGTGTACAATCATCTACTAGTAAGAAGATGAGTTTCTTTCCGGAATGTGTTGTTGGACTTATGGGACCACAGAGATCTCCATAAACTAAGTCCAGTGGGTTCTTGGATCTGAATTTAGCTTGATTGGGAAATGGTGTTCTGCTATGTTTTCCTAGTAAACATGCATCACATACTTGTCCAGTGTGGTTTATTCTTGGTATTCCTTCTACTAGACCCTTTCTTGTCATCTTGTTGATATCATCAAAGTTTAGATGACCTAATCTAGCATGCCATAACCATGCTTGATTATCCACATTTGCTAAGAGGCATATAGGTGCTTCTATCTGTAATCTAATACTGTAAAGTCTATTTTTCGACCTTTCTACCTTTATCAACAACTTCTTCTTCTTATCATACAAAGTCAGCATGTTCCCATCCACGATGATCTTACAACCTATTTCAGTAAGCTATCCTAGACTAAGTATGTTGCTCTTGAGGTTTGGTATGTAGTAAACATCTGTTATTATCTTCTGCTCCTTGTTTCTACATCCTAGTATTATTGAACCTCTACCCTTTATCTCTACATATGATCCATCTCCAAAATGAACGCATCCAGTGATACTTTCGTCTATATCTTTAAAATGACTCTTCACTCCCGTCATATGGTTGCTTGCACCATTATATAAATACCATATGCTATCATTTGTTGTAGCATACTTTATGGGTTGTATTTTTCCTTCATTTAAAAATACTTCTTCGTGTGTAGTCATTAATAGTGATGGTTCATCGTCTTCATAGATAAGGTTTGACTGTTCCTGAGTTGTTGGTTTACTTCTACATTCTTTCTTGAAACGTCCATCTTTCCCGCAATTGAAACATTTAATTTTCTTCTTCCACTCACTTCTATTCTTATTGTTCTTGTCATTGTGAGTTGAGTTTTCTCCATTCGAGTTATTTCTGTTTCCTTTATTCTGCCAGTTTCCTTGTGTGTAGTTTGATATACCCCTATTCTTGTTGAAACGTTTCTTATATCTAGAGTGTTCGCCTTGTGCGAATAATAGGTTATCCTGGCTTTCTGCTTGTCCTCCCTTTCGGAGTTTTATCCTTTCCTCGAATGCCTTTAACTTTCCAGTGATCTCATCTAAAGTGATATCATCTAGATCACTTGTCTGTTATATGGATGCTACTATCTGAATGAACCTATCTGGTGTGGAATCTAATAGTTTTCGTACTAAAAGTGATTCATCCATGGTTTTTCCTAATTCTTTTGCCTTCGTGGCATAACCATTTAGTTTGTTTGTAAATGCATTCACCGTTTCCTCATCCTTCATTTGAAGGGCATTAAATCCTATCATTAGTGATTGTAATCGTGCTTGTTGCACTCTTTCTTCTCCAACATGTCTCGTTTTCAATGATTCCCATAATTCTCTAGCAGTTTTAAAACATGCTACTTGTAATATCACATCCTCAGTTATCGCTTGATATAGTTGGGTGTTTTCTCCAAAAATCAATAGTTGGCCTTATCCTTCTTAGCATTTATTGGGTGTTTTCTTTGGGTTCTATAGTCTCCCATAATCCATGTGCCTCTAATATAACCTTAATTTGTATAGCCCAAATAGTGTAGTTTGTGGTTTTGAGTTTAGGGCATTGATATTGTGTAAGGGGTGTAATAGGTTTTACTATAGTGTTATTGATATTTGTGTCATCATCTCCAGCCGACATCCTAGATGTGTTTACAATCTTCACTTTTAATTTGTATGGGAAATCTAACTAGTATGGTATATCCTTACTACTAAGGGATATAGAAATAGTTATCCGGGAATCCTAGTAATACGGGGATCAATATATAGTTCTCGGGATTTCCTAATAGTATGAAATGAGTATCTATACTATAAGCGTATAAATGAAATCCAAATAATGATAATGTGACCTCGTATGTTTTGCGTTCCCACTTGTGTATCGATACTATGAGATATATCAACCATGTACGTTTCTTTCCTCGTCTCCTTTCAATTCCAATTTGGTTGTCGAATACATAACCAAATTTTCACGTTGTTCATTTTTCCTCTCGACTTGGTTCCTACTACTTGCCTACAACCCTTGTTATGTCTCGGCTTACTCCAAATCCACCGAAGTGATTTTTGGCCACGATCAACTTCAAACCGTTGTTGTTGTTTTCTTGTTCCACGTACCTCTCAATAAGTCTCAGTAAAAATGTTTACTGTACCAACTAAATTCGCTTTTCTTCTTCCTTTTTAGTACTCGCTGTATCAAATCAATAAACCAACGTCTAAACAAAAAATTGATTTGTTTGTCGTTCCGCTATTGCTTACTTCCTATGCTACGTTGTTTCCACAATACCCTTGTCGTTTTTCTATTCTTGTCCACACCGTATATCAACAACACCGAATACCCTAATCGGTATTCTTTTTTATGTAGCGAGTGATCAAATCGCTTCTGTCTTTTCAAATTTGTTGTTGCTCTTGTATTGCCCACGTGCTTTTCTTTTTTGTTATACCGGTATCTTTCTTTCTGTCCAAGCAATGCTTTTATTTTTTCTGCGCTTTTTCTTCTCCTTGCGTATCACAATATTGATACACAATCTTTGACGTCTAATCTTTACCCTTGTTGTGTTGTAGTAGAGAACATACAAGTACGTTTCTTGTTATAGTTTAACAAGAAAAAACTTCAATCTTTTTCTGGTTTTGTTGTGGCGTACAACTTAAAACACAACAAACCAAGGTACCAAATTTCTGGATCGGTATCCTTCCTGTTTGCAAATTACGACACAAAGAGAAGGTTGTATACGACTTCTCTTATGTCCCTAAGTTATCTATGCAACCCTTCTAACGTTAACAAGGATCAAGGGTGTGCGTTATTTCTGAAAACAAGTTTCCAGCGTGGGTTTTCTGTTTTGGTTTTGTTTTTGTCTCGATACAAAAAGGTTTCTGATTTTCTGGATAAGTTTGATGGTGTAACGAGATGTTCCAACAAGGCTCTTGATGCCAATTGTTGTCCCAGTCGTTGTATGATGTGTATGGATCGATGTGGTTGAGTTAAATATGATTTGCAAACGTAAATAACTAAAGATAACTTATATTATTTGTCTAACCATTGTAATAATACATAATCACAAGTACTTATAGGTTTCCAAACGGTGTCATGAACCGTTGCAACCTTTCACTAAAAGTTATGTCTATTCGAATAGATGTCTTCAACCATTGTGATGGTTCGAATAGGTTTCTGCCAAGCAATACAACCATTTGACCATATTTCCAGAAAATAACTAACTAATAACTAATTTAAGTAACTAGCGGTTGTAGAGTTTCGTTTCTACAAACTTGGTCCTTCACGTTTTCCTTTTGAAGTAACATCAAGATTACTTTGGCTCACACTCTTGACACCAACTTGTGACTACTTGAGCAGGCACTTGAAGTCTCTACAAGACACTGCTTGTGTGGATGTAAGATCACCAAAGGATGGAAGAAACAAGGACTTTGGATCAATCAAAGCTTTACAAGAGCTTTGGAATTGATATGGAACTTGTATTCTTGAATAATAATTGAAGTAGAGAGAAAATCATGAATGTGTTTATGTTTGTGATGGTATGAATGACCAAAGGGGGATGAGGATGGTTATACAGGGTCTTGAGGAGGTTCTAGGAAGGTGTTAGGAAAGTGCAATGAGGAGGTGCAAGTTTAGGCTATTTTATCAAAGCTTACATGAGAAGTTTAGCACATGTAATCATCCTAGGGCACAAGGCATAAGATCAAGACACACAAGGGGTGAATCCCCCCCCCCCCAAGAGGTGGTTCGTAAGTGTAGGACAGGATGACTTGGTCATTTTTGGTATTATCCTACTTATGGAGTTAGTTTTGGTTCCGTAAATCGCTAACCGTAAGTTGTTAAGCCACAAAACGTAAAACCGAGTATCGTAAAAATGTGAAACTTGAAAGAATAACTAAACTTGTCAATATACTCCATAATAAAATATAAAATGAGTGGTAGGTTCCATTGGGGTGCTCAAACCCTGCTAAAACTGGAAACACGGGTCTAAAACGCGTAATACGTAAAACGTACGAATATTGTGTAAAATTAAGAAAAGTAAAATGTTACTTTTCTAATAGGATAATAATGAATTAAAATGACTTATAATGTCTAGACTGGGCTCAGTCTAGTGTCGATTGGTGTTTAAAGTCTTTTAGATATAAAACCGTAAGCCTAAAAATCAAGGAATGATTTATAAAATCAAGGAATGATTTTTGATCAAAGGAGGATGGAAAAATATGTTGACTTTACCAAAAATGTGAAGACTCAAATCGTCTCAGAAACGCAGTTCAGGTATAGGCTAAGGTTACGGCTAAGTAAAATTGCTTGAAAACATAAATTTCTGTTTCTTACGGTCTATGGTCTATTTTGTAACATTTTTCTTTATCATCAAAAATTCTCTAATTAATCATGAGAGTACTAAACATTTTTCTAATGCGGGGAAAATTGACGCGGTCGATTTTCGTTGTGCGTAGGATTTTTAAACGACGTTTAACCTAAACGTGTAGTTTCTTAATAACTTTCGCGAAAATGTTCTGATGAGTGTCAAACTTTTAATTTATCATCAAATGATTTATCACACGAGAATATGAAATAAAAATAAAATTTCGGAAAATGAATAGTGAAAGTGAATAGTAAAAATGAATAGTGAAATTTTCGGGAATAGAAATTAACCTGAAAATGCGAATTGTTACAAGAATGTTCCTAACTCACAGGTCTTCAAGCTAACTCAAAGAAATGCAATCCTAACTCGCTAATCTTCAATGCTAACTCGCTAATCTTCAACTTAACTCACCAAAAATGTAGTTTTTCTGAGAAACAACACCAAAAAACACAATTTTTCACCACAAAACACCATGATTCGCCCCTGGTTAGCTCTGATGTCACTTGTTATGACCAAGAAACACCTTCGGGAGGTCGTGGTTGATCAAAATACATGATTATTCTAGAGATAGAAAGTAGATTGAAAAAGGTGGGGAAAGGGTTTATATTAATATGAATAAATGAATTGAAGCAGACATAATTTCCCACACCCCTCATGGAGAGTCATGAGGGGTATTTATAGGCTCATAACACTACATGTTTTCCTAATCCACATAAGTAATCCCAAAGATACAACATGCTACATATGTAGTCCATTCCACTTGTGTGACGTTATCTTTATAAGAAAGCGAGGCTAACAATTATGGGTTGGTTGTTTGTTTATGATGTGCGTAGGGTTGCACCAAGCTTTACCTCTCGAGGGATCTCGAGAAGCTTACAATCCCCACCAGGCAGTGTACCTGATCGATGTAGTATAGTATAATGACAAGTACCGGGGGATTGATCGTTCAGCTAGAAATAGTGTCGCTAGGATTAGAAAACCTAAATACTAGATCTAGAGATGAGGGATGATTCTTTTTTGTATTTTTATATTTTTTAGAAAGCAAGTTAAAATCTCGGGTTTGAAGGATTTAGGCGGAATTAGTTGCTAGTCAACTAACCCAATGCTAAGATGCAATCAAAATAAAATACTAAAATGAAAATAAAACTATTTTAAACTAAAGTTGTGAGCAATATGTGGGAAAAATGTGTTTACTTCGATTTCACTACTCCCTAGATATCTTTTACACGTTAATTACTTGTTATAGTTGCGTGGATGATGGATTGTATTCCTTAATACCATTCATGGGGTGGCGTACTTACTTCCCCAATCCTATGAGTGCCTACTTCACTCCTATGTCGAGCCTGCAAGAAGCTCCTAACATGGGATCATTAGAATTTACTCATGCATTAAATACAACCAATAAAACCTAGTACACATCGGTTCATGTTTCCTAAGACGTTCAAGCATGTTACACAATGGAGATCTGCCAGTTTTCTTAAGCCTAACATTGAAATCATTCATCCAATACAACCATAAACAAGTAATCAACACATAATCAACATCTAGGTTTCATTAGATCTAAGTAAACACAAGATAGATCTAGCCTAGCATGTTGAAATCAAGACAAGAACAAGATATAGACAACCAACACATAGACATATTGATTGAATTAAGAGAAGACTTATCTCAATAACACATGTAAGGTTTCAAGGGTCGAAAACCCTTGAAAAGCTGTAAAATTCGTACAAGGTTCGGCCCTAGGGTTTCTCCACACAAGTTTTTTCCAATGAATGAAAATTAGAAAACTATATATAGATATTAGGAGGTGACGGCGTCAAGAACAAAGGGCTGACGCCGTCATCTCGCCGCCAAATAAATCCTCGGACTGCCTAGATCTACATCTGACGCCGTCATGTAGTACTCTTTTGCAGGCCGTCACACATTTAACTCTTGACGCTCTACTTGTGAAGCCTTCATGTTTGTACTGGGTCATCATGAACTTTACTCTTGACGCCGTCAGGAATGTCTTCTTGACGCCGTCACACACTGTTCCAGCATGGAAAATTAAGTCTTTGGCGTTTTCTTCACTTTTATGCTCCAAAAACATCCGAATTGCTTCCTTTTCCAGATTTCACTCCCAAAGTACCTAAAATCACAAAAGGAACGATTAAGGGTAATATTTGATCAAATAAATTCAATTCCGGGCTTAAATGACCCCCTAAAAACGGATCATTTTTCGCCTCATCAGTTTATAATTTTTGTGGATGAATGAACTCGATGTTAGGCTTAAGAAAACTGGCAGACTTCCATTTGGTAACTTGCTTGAACGTCATAAGAAACATGATCAGAGGTGTACTATGATTTATTGTTGTATTTAATGCGTAGGTAACTACTAATGAGGCCATGTTAGGAGCTAGTAGTCGGCTCGACATAGGAAGATGTAGAAGCTTGTAGAGTTAGGGAAGATCGTACACGGCCCTACGAATGGTATTAAGGAATATAACCTGTCATCCATGCAACTCTAACAAACTAATCAACTGGTAAAAGATAGCTAGGGAGTAGTGAAATCTAAGTAAACACATTTTCTTTCATTATTGTTTTCACCATAATTTAGTTTAAGTTTAGTTTACTTTATTTTGATTGCATCTTTTAGTTATTTGGGTTAGTTGATTAGCAACTAATTCCGCCCACTCCTTCCAAAACCGAGATTTTACTTGCTTTTCATTTAAAATACAAAATACAAAAAGAATCATCCCTCATCTCTAGACCTAGTTTTAGTGAGTTTTAACTCTAGCGAACACTATTTTTTGAGTTAAACGATCAATCCCCCGGTACTTGTCACTATACTATACTACAACGGTCAGGTACACTGCCTGGTGGGGATTGCAAGCTTCTTAAGATCCATTGAGAGGTAAAACCTTTTGTGAGGGTGCAATTTCACGCATCAAGTTTTTGGCGTCGCAGCCCGGGGAATAGTTATTGTCTAGGTTAAAATTTCTTTTTATTAGGTCTACTTGCGAGATTCCTTTCTAGTAAGATTTTTAATTTTATTTTTATAGGTTTCTTTATTCTATCTTTTTCTTCGTTCCTTTGTTCGTAACCTTTGCCATCCGCCATCATGGAAGGTGGTAATCTCTTTAATCCCATCAACCCACCACAACAAAACCATCCACAAAACCCACCACAACCAAACCAACCTCCTAGACCCTGAACTTTAGGAGAGTACTCCCGTCCTAGCCACCAAGGCTATCGAAACACCATTGAGCTCACTCAAGGAGCCAATGTGTTGGGAATAAACTTTATTATTTCAAGTGTCGGTCATTAAGTTTTATACTAGGTTTCTTTATATTACATTTATATTATGTTTTATAAATGTTTTAGTTAAGTTTACATGTTTGGTAAAGGTCTAAGGGCTGAACATGTAATATTGTCTAAGTTAAGAGAAGCCCTAGCCCTCACCTATAAATACTATTGTATCCCCTCATTTGAGGGTGTTGGTTCTCTTGTTATTTTATTTCTCTTATTTTCATTCCAAGGGTTCCTTCCACTCTCTCTCTCTCTCTCTAAACTTTCTTTCTCTCTCTAGAAATCTTAGTGATTATGTTATAAAATGGTGACCTAACAAGTGGTATCATTCGCCAAGGGAAAATATAGGTTGATTTAGGTTAGATTTGGTAGAAAAACTTGGTTTTAAAAGTGATTTTTGAAAAATAATGTTACTGTTCATCGCCAAACTTGCGACTTAGAAATTTTTTTCGAGTTAGGTTTTAGAATTCTAGCGAGTTAGAACTACACTTCTAGCGAGTTAGGTTTTTTCATTCTATAGAGTTAGGAAATTTCCAAGTTTGCGAGTTTGAAACGGTTTCTATAGAGTTAGGAAATTTCCAAGTTATATAGTTAGGATTCTTCAAAGTTAGCGAGTTAGGAAATTTCAAAGTTAGCGAGTTAGGAAAGTTCAAAGTTGGCGAGTTTGGTAACTTTATAAGTGAGCGAGTTAGGTATCTTCACAAGTTTGTGAGTTAGGTAATTTTCATAATTGGCGAGTTAGCCTTTTGCCTTATCGTCCATCGAGTAAGGTTATTTGTGGTAACTTACTAGGGGAAACTCTGCTTAAATTCTTCACAAAATTATCGAGTTTGAAAATACTTAAAACATATCGAGTTTGAAAATACTTAATGTCACACCCCCAATTTACCTGACTTGCAGCGGAATGGAATGCCTGGGGGTGTAACTGTCATAGCACCATAACAAGGATATATTGAACGACCTAAAGTGTCGTTTGGAAAATACATCGTTTGATTTATTTAAAAACATCCAGTGTTACAAAACATAGGTCCCAAAGTCTGGACAAGTTTAAGGAAATAAGTCTGGTACGATCAAACGATAATATACAAGTGCATGAAAAATCCAAAATGTAGTGCGTCATCCCTGGCACACCCTAATGTGACTCCATGCATATGATATGATAATGCCTTTAGTTACCTGAAAATACATTGCGAAAACGGTCAACATAAAGTTGGTGAATATACATAGGTTTATAAAATGTAATGTTGTACGGCCACCACAAGTATAAGTGCATGACAAAAGTCACATAAAATAGTACAATAGACCTTAAGCTCATGACACCGAAGCTAGACTGATGAAATATATGCCCCTCCTGAATGTTCTGCCAAAACACTCAAATGTGACAGACATGAAATGCATCCGCTTACTGTTGGTAAATACTACCATGGATGGAGGCGTCACCCTCAATAGATCTATCCACTCACTCTCGCTAAGTAGGCAAATTAACGGTTCATGATGATAATAGGGGACTATCACAAGGCAGATAAGCTACTTAAGCAATGTACAAAAGTTTTGATACTTGGGCTCGTACTAGAATGGTGCAATGTATTCTCCCCGTGGGATTTGAAAACAATCATAAAATGTATACGGGGCTATGAAAACTCACCTTAAACTGATGATACTGTGATGAAGTGAAATGAACAACAATGAACGGTTAGCTGCCTCAACCTAATATGAATGATGAACGATCTAATTTAGATCACAAAATGATATTATGAATATCCATGCACATGTTTCCTAAACCACTCAACTCTTTGGAAAATACTTGTTGTTATCAAAAAAATATACATTTTCCAAGACTTAGGAAAATATGGCAACTAAAAAAATAAACTAGTTGAAATGTGTATATATATATATATATATATATATATATATATATATATATATATATATATATATATATATATATATATATATATATATATATGTATATATATATATGTATATATATATATATATATATATATATATATATCGTATGTATCAATGTTAGTGTTGAAATCCTCGGTTTGAAATCCTTGAAATAACGACTTGTAGTGATAAAAATATACTTGTAATCACTAATACTTCATTAGTTATGAATTTGGGTACTTGGTATTATTTCTAGAAATCTAGAGTTACTACGTAGTTTTAGTATTATTATTTTCAAAAGCTGTCAAAATAATATGAGTTTTGCCGATATTGAAACGTGAATATCTTTGTCGTTATAAGTCCGTTTTACTTGTTCTTTATATCCACGGTTACGTCTTAGTATGTAGTAATATATTTTGGAAAGCTTGGCTCCTCCGGGTTACGTCTAAAGCCTTGTTTTGTCTGACGAAAAACGTCCAACAGCATGTATTTTCAGAAAATATACTTTTCGTCAATAAACTTGCAAAAATGATAACTTCTTCGTTATAAACTCTTTTTAATCCGTTCTTTCGCCTACGGCTTTGTTTTTGAAAGTATTTTCTAAAAATTTTGCCAAAGTTTCCTTTATGTTTACTGATTTTCCTGGATTTACAAAAATGGGACAGAATGTTTATATACTTGTTACAAATCTATTTTTCATGTTCAAAACTAGTTTCTACTTCAACCAAATCTCTTGCAAACACCACAAAGCTATACTAATCCTACCATACACCTTCTTAGGGTGTCATGGGTTCCTAATCACTACTAATCATGTTAATTTAACAAAGGAACACCTAAATCAAAATCTAGGGTTTGTATGTACAAAAAGTTAACAAAAATAATGTGGTATAGCTAAACTGTACATGAGATTAAGCATGAAAACCAAAAGATACAAGTATTAATTAGATGAAATCATGAAATTAAATTTGATAACTCACTTTGAAATAATAGGTGATTAGATGATGAGAAATCTTGTGTTACTTGTGTTTATGTTGCAAGAATCTTGATTAGAATGACAAAAGGAACAACTTTGTAGCTTTAAACTTTGGAAAATAATCACTTGATCATGGATTTTGGATGAGGTCGTGGGTTTGAGATGGAAGAGATGAGGTTTTGGTGTTTTTGATTCAAAGAACTAGTTATGATTTTGGTACATAAATGCTTAAGGTTAAGAAAAATGTATAATTTGGCCTTGGTGAGGACTTTAGGGGCCGGCCATGGTGCATGAGGGGGGGGGGGGTTGGGGTAGGTTGGATTTAATTAGGAAATCTAGTGTAGTTATAAGTGTAGATATGTGTTATTAGTTAAAATCGGGTACCGGGTTTGATAGAAATAAATGTTAACGAAGTTAACCAGGACAAAATAAAGTAGTAAAAATGTTAAAAATATGTTGGGTACAAGTACTGAGTGTTCGGGTGATTATTGTTTAGTTTTCACGAAAACCGTCGTAATATTTATAAACTCACGTTATAAATAAAATAAATTTCCAAAATACTGGGTAAATGAATATTATAACTTTTATGAAGATAAAATGGATATAAAAATATGTCGGGACCATTGTGGGAATATTTAGATATATTCGTCGTGTTTATTAACCGGGTGTTAACGTTTATTTATAAATAATTATACGTAAAACGTTAAATATATCAAATATATAAATTTGAAAATCCTAAGAGTGGTATAACATGAAAATGCTGTTATGATGATATGCAGACTGTCTCTAGTCCGTATGCAGTGTCCTTACTGATAATGAAATGAATTCGCACCTAAACCATTACTGTTACGCGAATTTTAATACCCGTAAACTAAATTTATGATGAAATGAGTAATGCAAGTGAATAGTGAAAACTTTTCCGGCAATGAATAGTGTTCAGTGAATAGTAAAATTCTCAAATGTTTCTCAGAATATCAAATTGACCTCGAAAATGATGAATAGTAAAACTATGAATAGTGTTTTGATGAATAGTGATTTATGAATAGTGATTTATGAATAGTAAAATGTCGAAGTTTGGGAAATGACCTGAAATGGTGAGTTGTGACAGTCGCCCACCCAAAAAGGAATTCAGTCCCTGAATTCAGCTAGTGTTGGTCTCGGTAATAGGTTTGGTGAAAAGGTGTGGATAATTGCGTTGCATTTGGTCCTCTCGTTCCCAATTAAACTCGGGTCCTCTTCGAGAATTCCAGCGAACCTTAACGATCGGAATTCGACTCTGCTTCAACTGTTTGACCTCTTGGTCCATGATTTCAATTGGTTCCTCCACAAAGTTAAGCTTGTCATCTAGCTGAATCTCTTCTAATGGTATAACGGAAGACTCATCCGAAAGGCATTTCTTGAGGTTTGAGACATGAAACGTGTTATGTACGTTGCTGAGTTCTGATGGAAGTTCAAGCTTGTAAGCTACTGGACCAACCCTTTCCAGTATCTTAAATAGACCAATGTATCTCGGGTTCAACTTTCTGCGTTTCCCAAATCGTATCACGCCTTTCCAGGGCGAGACTTTCAACATGACCTTGTCTCCGACCTGGAATTCCAATGGTTTGCGTCGAACATCTGCGTAGCTTTTCTGTCTACTTCTAGCAGTTTCAAGTCTTTCTCGAATCTGGATTATCTTTTCTGTTGTTTCTCGTACCATCTCTGGACCAGTGCATTGTACCTCTCCAACTTCTGCCCAACAAACTGGGGAATGACACTTACGACCATAAAGTGCCTCAAATGGTGCTGCTTTAATACTTGAATGGTAACTGTTGTTGTAAGAAAACTCGATTAATGGCAAATGGTTAGCCCAACCATTCCCAAAGTCAATCACACATGCCCTCAGCATGTCCTCCAGTGTCTGAATAGTTCTCTCACTCTGACCATCAGTTTGAGGATGGTAAGCAGTGCTCATGTCTAACTTGGATCCAAAAGAATCTTGTAATGACTTCCAAAAGTTTGAAGTAAAGCGATTATCTCTGTCAGAAATAATGGAGATTGATGCTCAATCTCTCGAGACTATTTCCTTGACATAAAGTCTGGCAAGCTGTTCCATGGAATAAGTCTCTCTAATGGGTATGAAATGGGCTGATTTATTAATACGATCAACAATTACCAAAATAGCATCGTAACCTCCTGACGTCTTGGGAAGTTTAGTGACAAAGTCCATTGTAATACGCTCCCACTTCCATTGTGGAATTTCTGGTTGTTGAAGTAGTCCTAACGGTTTCTGGTACTCGGCTTTCACTTTAGCACAAGTAAGGCATTTGCTGACGTACGTATCTATTTCTGCTTTCATGTTCGGCCACCAATAGAGCTTTTTGAGATCCTGATACATCTTGTCAGAACCTGGGTGAATAGAGTACTTCGACTTGTGTGATTCATGCATAATCAATTCTCGTACTCCACCATAGAGTGGTATCCAACTTCGGTCCTTGAAGCATAACACTCCATCTGCTCTCTTTACAAAGCCATTTTTGTTCTCGGGCATACCATAAAGTTTCTCCTGTGGTCGATTTTCCTCCTTGAGAGCCTCAATCTGAGCTTCTAGAATTTTTGATGGTAATGGTGAAATAATAGTCATTCCCAACGATCTAACCCTCAAAGGTTTGAGTCGTTCTTTTCTGCTAAGTGCATCTACTACAACATTTGCTTTTCCTGGGTGATATCGGATTTCACAATCGTAATCACTCAACAATTCTAGCCAACGACGTTGTCTCATATTAAGTTCCTTCTGATCAAGTATATGCTGTAAGCTCTTGTGGTCGGTAAAAACTACACATTTAGTACCATAAAGGTAGTGTCTCCAAATCTTGAGTGCAAAAACTACAGCACCCAACTCCAAGTCGTGTGTAGTGTAATTCTTCTCGTGTGTCTTAAGCTGTCTAGATGCATAAGCTATCACCTTCTCGTTTTGCATTAGCACAGCTCCAAGTCCTTTATGCGAAGCATCGCAATATACCACAAAGTTCTCAATACCTTCTGGTAGTGACAAAATCGGTGCACTACAAAGCTTCTGCTTCAATAACTGAAATGCAGATTCTTGTTTCTCTCCCCACTCGTACTTTTGATTCTTTTGTGTCAGCTTAGTCAGCGACTTCGCTATCTTGGAAAACCCTTCAATAAACCTTCTGTAATATCCTGCAAGTCCTAAGAATTGACGAATTTCTGTAGAAGACTTGGGCGTAGCCCAATCCTTTACTGCCTCGATCTTTGCTGGGTCGACTTGTAATCCTTGGCTATCAATGACATGGCCAAGAAATTGAACTCTTTGTATCCAAAAGTCACACTTTGAAAATTTTGCATACAATTTCTCCTTCTTGAGTAGTTCCAATATTGTTCTGAGGTGTGCTTCGTGCTCTTTCTTACTCTTGGAATAAATCAGGATATCGTCAATGAATAAGATCACAAACTTATCAAGATATGGTTTGCACGCTCTGTTCATGAGATCCATGAATACGGCAGGTGCATTCGTTAATCCAAAAGGCATCACTTGAAACTCATAATGACCATAACGTGTTCTGAATGCCGTCTTCGGGATATCTGCTTCCCGAACTCTAAGTTGATGGTAGCCTGATCTTAAATCAATCTTGGAATAAAAACAAGAACCTTGTAGCTGATCGAATAAGTCATCAATCCTAGGGAGTGGATAACGATTCTTCATCGTTAACTTGTTCAACTCACGATAGTCTATGCACATTCTGAAAGATCCATCCTTCTTCTTCACAAACAAAACCAGTGCTCCCCAAGGCGAAGAGCTCGGTCTAATGAATCCTTTGTCTAGAAGTTCTTGTAATTGGTTAGACAATTCTTGCATCTCAGAAGGTGCAAGTTTATATGGTGCTCGTGCAATTGGTGCAGCTCCTGGCACCAACTCAATTTGAAACTCAACTTGACGTGTAGGCGGAAGTCCTGGCAATTCTTCCGGAAAAACTTCTGGAAATTCCTTAACAATAGGCACATCTTCAAGTCATTTCTCATCCGACTTCTTCTCCGTGATGTGAGCCAAGAATGCATAACAACCCTTATTTATGTACTTCTCGGTTTTAATGCATGATATGATACTGAGTCTAGTTCCACTTCGCTCTCCGCGAACAACTAAAGTTTCACCGCCATAAGAAAGATGAACAACTTTTTCATCACAAATGATTCTTGCACGATGTCGAGACAACCAATCCATACCGATAACAACATCAAAACTTCCAAGTTCTATGGGCATAAGGTCTATATTGAATGGGTGATTTAGGAAATTGATGGTGCAACCACGGATAACGGTGTTGGTGTTAACTAAAGAACCATCGACTAATTCTACAATATAGGGAATTTCTAAGGTAGTTGGTTCTATGTTAAGTAAAGGTGCAAATGCGATAGAAACAAAACTTCTATCCGCTCCTGAATCAAATAAAATGGATGCATAACGATTATTAACGAGGAACGTACCCGCAACAACATTCAGGTCCTCACGGGCATCTTCTCCTCCCATAACATAAGGCCTTCCTCGAGCTACTCCGCCCTGATTTCCAGCTTCTTGATCCTTCCTCTTTGGGCAATTGTTCTTGAAATGACCCAACTCTCCACAACCATAACATGCTCCTGGTTGGTTCTGATTAATTACCCTTCGTGGAGCTTTGCCTTCCCTAGTCGAATGACTGACTTTTCCACAGTTCTCACAAGCTCTAGGACAATTCCCAGGGTTGTGATGAGTTTGACATTTGTTACACTTGGGTAGTTTACCCGCATATCCTTTTCCCTCTGTTGGCCCTGCAGCATAGGCCTTTGCTACTTCCTGTGTCTTAGGTACTGGTTGGATAGCATTTCCACCTTGGTTATTATCAAACCTCCTCTTGTTGTTATTGTTGTTATTGTTTTGGTTATTGGGGTAGTTGCGGTTTCGGTTATTGTTATAGTTGTTGTTGTTTCGAGTGTTGTTGTAGTTGGTGTTGTTTGAACGGTTATTGTTGTTGTTTGCAGCAGATTTTCCTTTTAACACTTGGACCATAAGTTTCTGAGTTATACGAATAGCCTCTTCCATTGATTGTGGGTCGAAAGACATCACATCCCCTCGGATGCTTTCGGGTAGTCCTCCAGTAAAATTCTCCATCTTTTTCTCATCGTCCGGAACCATAGTTGGACATATTGCAGCCAACTCCTGAAACTTCCTGATATAAGTCTCAATGTCATCACCTTTTGTTACCAGCTCATAGAATTCGGTTTCCAACTTTTGCACTTCAGTACGAGGGCAAAACTTCTTAGTCATCAACTTCTTGAATTGATCCCAAGTGAGCTTGTAGGCATTCTCCATACCAATAGGCTGAGCATAAGAATTCCACCAAGACATAGCTTCATCAAGAAGCATACCAGTAGCAAATTTTACCTTGCTAACATCCGGGCAACCGCACATGAGAAATAGATTCTCAGTCTTTTCAAACCAGCGGATCAAAGCAACCGCTCCCTCAGTGCCCTTATACTTGACGGGATCACTAATCTTGAAATCCTTCCAAGTACATTCACGCCTAGTAGTGGGTTGAACCACCTCGGTATTTGGCGCAATCTCAGCAGCCCTAGCAGCAACCTCAGCTCTCTCAGTCTCCAGAGCTTCTGCTATACTATCCCTCACCAACTTGCGGATAGCGGCTTGAGTCATAGCGGGTGTTTCTGGTGTAGCCTTTGCTTTCTTTGGCGCCATACTTCTGATAAATAATAATCGACAACAACCATGAGAAAACCATAATAGAAATAGTCATCGTACAAAATGTATACACTCACAACATGTATATATACAACCACAACATGTACGAGTACGACCACAACATGTAATAATACAACCACGACACGTATAGATACAACCACAACAACTATAAATACGTTAACAATAAAGAGCAACCACGAAACATCATAAATATAATCACAACACATGAATATAATACATGAAAATTTCGGCCTACATGGACTGATATATATATATAGCACAACATTTCCAACATAGTAGAGTCGCACTTGATATATTTGTTTGTACAACAACCAAAAGACTACAAGTTCTTGAACTATGTCCCACACCTCGGGACTAGGAAATAGTAAAAGCTAATGCAATACAAGTCTATGTCTAGGCTCCTCCAGGTGCTCTAGATGGTCCAGGAGCTCCAAATCCAGGTGCACTCCTCAGACGACGAATCTCCCTATCCATCATAACGACAATCTCCTCTAAATGCTGAACTCGAAGCTGAAGAGCAGCATCTCTACCCTTCATCATAGCCAACCTCTCCTGTGCTACTGCCAACTGGTATGTCTGCTCTCCCTGAGCCTCCTATGTAGTCTGAGCTCTATCCCGTATCTCCGGTAGCTCACCCCTAAGCCGATCAATCAGCTCCTAATGTCTCTCCTGCCGTGCCTCAAGTCCATGATACGACACGTCAATGCTAACTCTGCCTAAAATCAATCCCTCGACCTGCTCCTCAACCGCCTCAAGTCGAGTAGTGATAACCTCATCAACCCTATAACCCAAACTATCAACTTGCTCCTGCTGAGCCCCTAACTAATCCTCTAAGGTAACATCTGTAGGCTCCTGACTCCTCCCAAACCAACCAGTCAGCCGTGTGCAGCTGTTAGGCCCACCTGGGAGAAAGTGCAAGTTAATATTGACCGTGGAAGTACAGGGAAATCCCCAGGTCGTTAAATCCCAACGAGATTGAAATTGTATTTGTAAACGATTAGGAAAGTGAGTGGTACTGAGGACATTAACAAAGATGATTTGAGGGTTTATTATACTACTGATTTCTTGATATTTGGAAAATATAAAACTATAACAGAAATACAGATATAAGCACAAAATCAGATAATCAGTGACATTTAACAAGTTACAAACTACAGGGGTAAAGAGTGAAACTTTTGAAAACTTAAAATTAAAGAAAATGGAAAATGAATTTGAAATTATGAAAATGATTATTATAATATTTAATTACTATTTAATTCATAAAACTAATTAAAATCTAATTTAAAACTTAATTTAATTTAACTAAAAATTACAACTATTATAAATTAACCTAAAAACTTTAAATAAATAATTTCTAAACCTAAATAAGAACTTGAAGAAAGTATAAAAAATGAAAATAAATATTTTTGTCTTTTTATGAGTATTTTATTAATTAAAAACTATTTAAATTATTTAAACTATTTTAACTATTTTAAATTACTATTAATACTTTAAATGACTTATAAAATTATGTAAAAATTTATAAAACTAATTAACCATTACAGGAATCCTAAAAAATTATAAAAAGTTGCTAAAAATTATATTTAGGCTAATTGACTAATTAATTACTTATTAATTAATTTAAATCTAATTTAATTAAATTAAATAAGGAAATTAGAAAATGGACAGTAGAAATTATGAAAATATTTTCTAAAAGTCTTAACTACTTTATAAAACTTAGGAAAAATATAAAATTCTACTTTAGTTAATTAAAATTAAAGAAATCTATTTAATTACTAATATTACCTATTTAATTATTTAAACTAGTTTTAAATCTAATAAATAGTAAACTGTTTAGGAAAATTCTAAGAAAATTATTTTAACTATTTTAAGGTACTAAGTAATTTATAAAATTATAAAATTAGACAAGTGCTTATTAATAAGCTGAAATGAAAATTAATTAGATAATTTCTATTAAATAGAAGCTATCACTATTTTTATGTTTGCTTTTTCTGGTTTTTCTTTTATAAAACTATTTAAATACTTAAATAATGAAACTTTAACAAAGACAACTATTTTAGAAATCAAGAATAAGCACTGAGAGTGCTTATTTGCTTATATACAGTTGACTAAGGTTGACCAAATTAAGAAATAAGCTAAGTTGAGGTTATGTGGGGTCCACTATGGTGAAATCTGGATTACCTAAGTTACTTATACCTAATTAAGCTAGATGTGGTGAGATAAGCTCTCAGGATAAGCTGGAAAGCTCAAATAAGCATTTGCTTATTTGGTTTCTGACTCAGAAATGGGACAGAGTTTGGGGACAAGTTTAGGTGGGGTCCACTGATCTATAGGTCAAACTAAGGGTCAAGTTTTGAACCTGGGTAGGAGGGGGGTTGTAAGAAGCTAAGTTTGAGGTGTGGGACCTACTGGTGTGGGCTGCAGCCACCACTAAAGTTGGTGGTGTGGTGGTGGTAAGCTGGTGCAAAGGGTATTGGTTTGCCCTGCAGTCCACTTTCAATAAGTGTGGGGTCCACAAAAGTAAAAGAGGGTTCAAACTAAACCTAGGGGTTCAAATATGGGTTGATAAGCTACAAATTAAACCAAGAAGCTAAGCTTTTGGCTTACTAATAAGCTTTAAGTGAGCCTTTAAAATGGTGATCATATACTGAGTGCTCAGTATAGCTTGTTTTACACACGTCACAATTTGGATCCTAAAAGCTATGCTACAATAAGCTAAAGGCTAAACTAAACCTAGATGTGAAAAGCTGAGGTATTAAGCTATAATTAAGTTGAATCCTAGGATGTGGTGTCCACTGAGTTGATAAGAAATCACCACCAAAGTGGTGGTGATGGACTGGGTCTGAATGAGCAGGGCACACCTTTGCCCTGCAAGTGAGTTTGAGGGTCTGTGGGGCCCAGGGTAAAATTCCTAAAAATACAACAACAATGGAAAATCAAAGATGAACTAGTAGGCTAATACAATAAAAAGTTTCAAGTCCTAGATCAAATTCCTAAATTCCAAACAATTCTTTGAAGTTTGATAAAAACCTGAGAATGGATAATTTGACTTTTGTATGAAACTTAGTACTTTGACTATTTTGGATTTCTAATGATCACTACAGATTGTATATGTTATATTAAGCTATGGAGAACCTATTTTTAGCTTAAGCTACAACTAATAAGGTAAAATGGAGATTTGTGGATCACAAATCCCTCACAGTTAACTGTGAGGGTTGATTAACTAAGTTATTGACTTTTTACTTACAAACACTAGATTTTGTTGTTTGACTGAGTATATAACTTCAAAAGAGAAGTGTTTAAACCAAAGTTACCAACAAACACAACTCATATCACAGTGTTCAACATGTATCCAAACACTCCTTAACAAACTAATTTTGATGATTATCAAAGCAAATGAGATATTTAACCTACTACACTGATTCCTAACACTAAATTAAGATTATTTAAGAATAATTAAACAGAAATCAACCACAATACAAGCTTAAAACTCAGATTTGTCAAATTAAAGTTTTCCACTGTGAGGTTTTTAGAAAATGAGTAACAAGTAATTTTTCTTAACAGCCTAGCAATCTCAAACCATAAATACACTTGAATACATTAATTAAACATAAGAAACACAGAAAATGACAATGATAATCAAGATTAATAAAGATGCAATACAAAGACAGTTATGAGATTTTTTAGAAACTTACAATATTGCTTTCCTGCTCAAACCATGAACCAAGAACAACCTATTTCCTCCCCTGAGGATCTAAACCAATACTCCAAGCTGCTTCCTTTCCAAATCACCTCTGATTCCCAGAAATCAAGTTCAAATTGCCACAGTTGACTTTAGTTGACCAGCTTATGGGAGCTTATATGAGCTTATTCAATCCATATAATCAAACAGTAACAAATACACAGCTTATTTAGATTTTTGACATGAATTTGAAAATTGCACAACCTTAAGTAACAACACAAACTTGATTTTTTATTAACTAAAAGGATTACTAGTACACTGAGAATGCTTAACTGAAACTTGAAAGCTTTAAATTACACTTGAACTTTTAAAACAACTAATACGACATACACTTTTTAAAATTAAACTAGATAGCTAACTCTTCTGCTTCTCTTCATCTTTATAGGTGAGAATGAGCATCCAGGTGTCCTCAGGGACTTTTCCCACTTCATCTGAGCCCTTGATTATGTCCAATTGATATCCACCGTTTAAACCAACTTTTGGCGCCAAAGTCCTCCACGTTAACTTGGAGGCAAAGGTTTGCAATTAAAGATTGTTGGAGGTTTGTGGAGGTGTCAGGAGGCAAAGGGTGATGTTTTATGCAAGTTGGAGCTGTTTTGAAGAAAACAGAGGACAAAAAGGTGGTTTGGAGGGAAAATTGGTGTAGATAGCATTAAATGGGGTATGGGTTTGCTGTGAGGTGGAAAGGAGGGTTTAGGGGAGTAGGGGGTGAGGTGGAGAGGTGAGGTGGTGGTGAAATACCACCTGGTTTTGGTGGATGCAGGGGTGAGAGTGGAGGGTGAACAGTGGTGGTTTTTTGGGCGGTTTTGGGTGGTTTGACTGGGGTCAACCCCCGTTATTATTAAAAGGGGTGCGTTTGGGTTATCTTGGTGGGCTGGGAAACAGCTGGGCCCAAAAAAAATATAAAAGGGGTGGGCTAGGGGTGTGTGTGGGTTGGGTTTGGTTTTGGTTTGTAAATTAAATAAGGGTCCAGTTGGTTAAGTGTACACAAGGACCAAATTTGTAATTTTGGAAAAATAGAGGGACTGAATTTGTAGATCTCCCAAAGTAGTTTCAATTGCTATTTTTGCCAAATATGATAAACCAAGGACCAATTTATTTATTTTTTTCATTTAAAAATATCCAGGGACCTTTTCTGTAATTTCACAAACTCCAGGGACCATTTATGTAAATTTGGATTTTTAAGGGACTGTGGTTGTAATTTCTCAAAATGTTATCAAAATTGTTCCATTTTGTCATTCATGCATAGTACAAGGGTATTATTTGTAAATTTCCAAGTTTTGAATACCCAGGGACCATTTTTGCCAATTTTGTAACTTGAGGGGTAAAAGTTGCCAGTTTGTGTAAACTTTCATCCAGGGATCATTTGTGAATATTTTTGGTTTCCCAAGGACTTAAGTTGACTTTTCATTCATTTTAAACCTTCAGGGACTAGTTTTGACAATATTTGAAACTTGAGGGACTAAAACTGCCAATTATGCAAACTTGGTACGTTTTTCATTTGTTTTTGCATATTTTGTATTTGAAACATATAAAACACACTTCTAAGATATTTTAAGTATTATGATGCATTTTTGAGTGTTTTTGTATGTTTTGGCAGTTCAGATTGGTACAAAATGATGAGTATTTAGACACTCATCAATCCCCCACACTAAACTATTGCTAGTCCCTAGCAATCTATTTGAGAAAAAATTAATGGATTTTTACTCTTTACCAAAAGCCATCACTTCTGGAGTAGCCAGGTGTAAGAACTGTGGCACACCTGATAACCGTGTGATTTTTAGCAAACCACCAACTGTCAACGGATTTGATTTGTCTTTACCAAAAGCCGTTTGCTTCTGGACTAGCCAACTCTTGATGGAATAGTCAACATCTTGGTGAGCTGATTACCAATTATGGTTTTTCCACGGCCTTTACCACAAGCCATAATCTTGCGGGCTAGCCAACTCATTCGCTTTATGGGATATGGGGAGCTTAGGAACCATACAATTTTTGGCAAATTGCAAGCCATCAATGGTTTTGAGATGTCTTTACCAAGAGCCGTTTGCTCCTGGACTAGCCAATCCTGTTGTGGGTTAGACATGGAGGATTGATACCATTATTCGCATTTCTAAGTGTGAAAAAACTGATAATTTTGATCAAATGGGGGTTCTTGATGGAACATGTGTTTTGCATTCGTGAGAACGCTCCCCCACACTTAGAACTGAATATTGCCCTCAATATTCACAGTACTTGGTGTCCCACCAAGACTTTAGAACGTAAGGAGGCAATACTATTAACCTTTTTATTTTACTCTATTTACATACAAACTCACTTTTTTCTTTTTATTTGTCTTATACCATTTTTTTTTTTTTTTTTTTTTTGAAAAAATATTTTACATATGTACAACATGTGGTTCGTCTCCCCCACACTAGGGTGTTAGAAAGGGATGAGAAGACAGAAATATGGGTGACGACCCATATTGCTACTGTTTTTGATTACCGAGTCGCTAGCTTGACTCGACCTCGAATTGAATTGTCCATGAGGTAGCTTGTTTTTGATTCCCGAGTCACTAGCTTGACTCGACCCCGAATTAAAATTGTCCTTGGGGAAACTTGTTTTTGTTAACCGACTCTCTAGCTTGACTCGACCCCGAATTTATTGGTCCATGGGGTAAGTTTGGAGATCCGGGACAACCATTGGTTGTATGTCCCCTCCAAAATAGTGTTTTAACCGATGACCATTTACTTTAAAATTGGGACCGTCGGGTTGTAATAACTCAACAGTTCCATATGGGTATAATTTTGTTATAGTAAATGGTCCAGACCAACGGGTTTTTAGTTTTCCCGAGAAAATTTTTAATCTTGAATTGAAAAGAAGAACTCTGTCACCAACGTTGAAAACGCGGTTCTTAATTTTAGAGTCATGTATCTTCTTAGTCTTTTCTTTATAGATTAAAGAATTTTCATAAGCTTGATCACGTAATTCATTTAGTTCGTTTAGTTGAACTTTACGGTGATCACCCGCTGTCTGAAGGTCGAAATTTGCATGTTTTAAGGCCCAGTAGGCCTTATGTTCTAATTCGATCGGAAGATGACATGCTTTCCCGTACACTAGCTTATATGGAGTACACCCTATGGGTGTTTTGTAAGCAGTGCGGAAAGCCCATAATGCATCGTCCAGCTTATCCGACCAAGAGGCATGGTTTTCACCAACCGTCCTCTCCAGAATTCTCTTAATACCCCGATTTGAGACCTCCACCTGCCCACTTGTTTGTGGGTGGTATGCTGTAGAAAGACGGTGAGTTACACCATATTTCAACATCACTCTTGCAAATTGTTCATTGCAAAAGTGCGTGCCACGATCACTGATAATGGCACGAGGAGTCCCGAATCTGGCAAAGAGAGACTTTAAAAATTTAACAACTACTCGGGCATCATTGGTGGGTAAGGCTTTTGCCTCAACCCATTTTGACAGATAGTCGACAGCGACGAGTATATACTTATTCCCTCATGAAGACGGGAATGGCCCCATAAAATCAATGCCCCACATATCAAATATTTCACAGACTTGGATGGCGTTTTGCGGCATCTCATTTTTTTTAGAAATATTCCCGTGACGCTGGCAAGCCTCACAGGTTTTGATAAGTTCATGGGCGTCTTTATAGATCGTGGGCCAAAAGAATCCTGAATCAAACACCTTTTTGGCGGTGTAGTTTGGGTTATGATGTCCCCCCGTGGGTCTATCATGACAAGCTTTAAGAATTTCCATGGCTTCTTGGCCATGGACACACCGTCGGATGACTTGATCCGCACATATTTTGAACAAGTAGGGGTCGTCCCAAAAGTAATGTTTCACATCATTAAAGAATTTTCTTTTCTGTTGGGACGACATCCCTTTCACAACGAAATTTCCCGCACGGTAATTTGCAAAGTCGGCAAACCATGGGGTGGTGGCATCATCCCGGTTAGAGATGAGATTTAGAGTCTCCAGAGGAAAAGTTTCATTAATTTCTTTTCTCTCGAGAATATCCTGATGAGGATTTTCTAACCGGGACAAGTGATCAGCTGCAAGGTTCTCTGCTCCTTTTTTATCTCTTATGAGAATATCGAATTCCTGGAGGAGCAGGACCCACCGGAGCAGTCTTGGCTTTGTATCCTGTTTAGTGAACAGGTATTTCAAAGCCGAATGGTCCGTATACACCACGCTTTTGTTTAAGATTAAGCAAGACCGAAATTTTTCGAAGGCATATACCACAGCTAATAATTCTTTTTCTGTGGTGGTATAGTGTGTTTGAGCTTCGTTCATGGTCTTACTTGCGTAGTGTATTGGCTGAAAATGTTTGGTTTTGCGTTGCCCCAGAAATGCACCAATAGCAAAATCGCTAGCATCGCACATAAGTTCAAAGGGTAAGTCCCAATCGGGGGCAACAAGGATTGGTGCTTCGGTAAGCCTTTTCTTTAAAATTTCAAAGGCTTCAATGCACTCTGGTGAGAAGATAAAAGGAGCATCCTTTTCAAGAAGATGAGTCATAGGCCGGGCTATTTTAGAGAAATCCTGAATGAATCTCCGATAGAACCCGGCATGGCCGAGGAAACTCCTAATTCCTTTAACAGTGGTGGGATGAGGCAGTTTAGCAATAACATCAATTTTGGCCTTATCGACCTCAATCCCACTTTTTGAAATTTTATGGCCGAGGACGATGCCCTCTTTAACCATAAAATGGCTCTTCTCCCAGTTTAGACAAAGATTAGTGTTTTCACAACGTTGAAGCATTTTTTCTAAGTGGGAGAGGCACGAGTCGAAAGAATTCCCGATGACTGAGAAGTCATCCATGAATACCTCCATGGTTTTTCCGATCATGTCATGGAAAATAGCCATCATGCACCTCTGGAAAGTGCCCGGAGCATTGCATAACCCAAAAGGCATGCGACGATAGGCAAATGTCCCGTAAGGGCATGCGAAGGTAGTCTTATCTTGATCCTGTGGATCAATGGGAATTTGGAAGTATCCTGAGAAGCCGTCAAGGAAACAATAATACTCATTTCCTGCTAGTCTTTCAAGCATTTGATCCATGAAGGGCAGAGGAAAGTGGTCTTTACGGGTGGCTTCGTTAAGCTTTCTGTAATCAATACATACTCGCCACCCTGTAACCAAACGAGTTGGTATCAACTCGTTGTCCTCATTTGTGATAACTGTGATACCACCCTTCTTTAGAACACAATGTATTGGGCTAACCCAAGGACTATCTGATATTGGGTAAATCAATCCCGCATCAAGAAGTTTGATAACTTCAGCTTTTATAACTTCGTGGATTTTTGGATTTACCCTTCGTTGATGCTGCACGGTAGGTTTAAAGTCCCCTTCCATTAGGATTTTGTGTGTACAAAAATCCGGGTTAATACCCTTTATGTCTGAGAGCTTCCAAGCAATTGCTTGCTTGTGGGACTTTAGAACCTTAAGCAGCGCAGTTTTCTCTTCATCCTTTAAGTCTTTTGCAATAATGACCGGTAACTTATCGTTACCTTCCAAGAATGCATATTCTAGATGAGGAGGCAGGTCCTTAAGTTCAACCTCGGGGAAATCATCATTTTTCTCAACATATTTGACTTCCGCCTTATGAAGTTATGGAGGTAGAACAGGAATGGGAGAAGGATCTTTGTTCAATAACTTCTCAAGGAGAAGTATATCCTCCTCCGGGTCAATCTCTTGGTAATCAATTCCTTCTGGAACTGAATTACTTTTGAGAAAGGCCTCTAATTCCTCAAGGACGAAATCACTTCCCTCAAACGGAGTGAGGGAAGGAGAAGAATTAGCGATTATGGGATCAGAAGAAATAGTGGGATTGCCACTCGGAAAATTATCAGCGAATCCAAGGAATTCCTGAGCATATTCCTCGGATGCAATGTCAATGACATCAATTCGGTTGACCGAATCAGCATTATAATTCGAGGAGTATCTCGAGGTTTGATCAAGGTTGAACGTTATCGCTTCATTGCCAACTCGTAACATGATTTCCTCATCGAAAACATCGATTAATGCACGTCCCGTTCTTAAGAATCCCCTCCCAAGAATGAGAGGAACTCTTGGATCTGCATCGAAATCAACAACGACAAAGTCTGCCGGAAAATTGAACTGTCCCACTCTTACAAATACGTCCTCGGCAATACCGAGGGGACGTGAAATTGAACGGTCTGCAAGCTCGAGAGTCATGCATGTGGGACTAAGTGCCTGAAGAGAGAGCTTTTTCCAAACTGAGTGAGGCATTAAGTTGATGCTTGCACCAAGATCGGCCAAGGCAAAACATTCAACCATCCCAGGAAAAATACATGGTATTAGGAATCTCCCGGGGTCTCCTAGCTTTACGGGAAGCTTTTTCAATAGAACCGCAGAGCAGTTCTCATTGAGTGGAGTTCGTGCCATTTCAAACATTTTTTCTTTATTGCTCAACAGGTTTTTGATTGTCGATGTGAATTTGGGCATTAAAAGAAGAGCATCCGCGAAGCTAATATCGAAGTGTAGTTCTTGGAAAATCTGAAAGAATTTTTCCATCTGATGATTAGCTTTTTCACGGAGCTTTTGGTCTTGCAATCGTGAGGGATATGGAATTGTTGTTTTTGGGTTGGCTTTTGGATATTCAACAGGACCTTTGGTAGTTTCAAACATGACTTTTTTAGGAGGAGTCGGGACCGGGATAACTGGAGGAGGGATGTCATTAGTACCTCCGTTATTATTAGGAAGTACCATATCCGTAGTATCCGCAGTTTCACATTCCTCTACAGGGATAGGAGATGAGGTAGAGGGAGCTGTAGGTCCTTGGTAAGAAACTCCATTTCTTGTGGTGATCGCCTTTACATCGCCCCTCGGATTAGCGATCTTGTTGCTAGGTAAAGTAGTACCTGAGCCCGAGGGTCGATCATTTAAAGACTTCTGCAAATTAGATATTTGACTAACCAGCATTTTGTTCAGTTCATCTTGGGATCTCATAAACTATTTTAATAACTCATCAGATGATGGTCCAGTTGGAACAATGGCTTGATTTTGGTTTGGAAAATTTTGAGCCCGATTGTTCTGGAAATTCCCATGTTGTTGGTTGTTATTACCCTGGAAGTGATTTTGTTGTTGAAAATTACCCTGTGGGTAATTGTTCTGACCTTGATTTCTGTTATAATTCCCTTGGTTCTGATTTTGTTGAACCTGGTTTTGACCAGCGTTGAAATTCCCTTGGTTGTTATAACCTTGGTTCATCCGGTTCTGGTTCTGATTCTGGTTAAAATTCTGGTTTCTGTTTTGACCATTTTGGTTCTGGGATTGATTAAACCCTGGTGGTCCGATGTAGTTATTTGATCGGTAGCTCAAAAGGTTTCGGTCTCCTTGCGGTTTGTAAGAATTACCTCCCGTATTATAGGAACCTTGAGCTGCATACACGTTTTCACGAGCCGAGCCACCGGAGGCTGGGCACTCTGTGTAAGGATGTGGATCACCGCAAGTTTCACAACTTGGGTTAACAACTTTGACCTGATTTGGATTTGTCTGATGGATACGCAAAACTGTTGTAGACAAATCATCCAGCTTTTTATCTAGGATAGATATTTCATTGCTTGCCGGAGTGACAGACTTAAATGAGTCATTCCTCTCAGCAGAGGAGTCCCAAAAATTATGATGGGCAGTCATGTTTTCTATTAAGTCGTAGCACTCTTCAGGGGTCCTTTTCATAAAGGTGCCCCCAGCAGCAGCATTGATGGTGTCACGATGACGGAGTGTCAAACCATTATAAAAGGTATCAATTATGGTGACAAGAAGCATATTGTGATTAGGACACCTATCAATAGCAAGTTTATAGCGTTCCCATGCCTCAAATAAGGACTCTTCGGGAAGCTGTCTGAAATTGCTGATATCATTCCTGAGCTTTGTGACCATTGATGGTGGAAAGTATTTGGCCAGAAATTTAGTGATCATCTCATCAAAAGTGTGGATCGAATTCTTAGGAAGTCGATCGAACCATGAAGTTGCATGATGAGTGAGAGAATAGGGAAACAGGTACAAACGTAGGCCGTCATCAGTGATGCCATTTTGTTTCATGCTTTGGGTGACAGTTAAAAATTTGTCGAGATGCCTGTTGGCATCGTCACCAGGCAATCCGTGGAACTGGCACGTATTCTGGATCTGTTGTATCATGTGGTGTTTTAATCCAAAATCCGTGGCTTCAATAGTGAGTGGTGCAATTAGTCCACCCCTCCCGTGCATGGTAGGTTGACACAGTTTCTCCATAGTTCGGGTGTCAGGAACTGGCTCATCCTTGGGAAGGAATGGGGGCTCGTCGTTCATTTTGATTGTGTGTTCTTCTGTAACAGTACGTAAGTCGGGTACGTTTTTCTTTTTTTTATTCTTTGTTTGTGAACGAGTGCGCATGCACAAAAATTATTTTTCAACACAAGATCGAGGCAAAACTACAGTGAACTTAAACCCAATAATCACAAATGAACAGCTCCTTTAAAAAAGGTACACTATTCACAAGGATACAACGGAAAGTTTTTAATCTTTTTGGTTTGGGAACTTATTATGATCACACCCCCAGTTGGTAAGTGTTCTGCCTTGGTTTGCGGTGGAAAACTTTTTATGTAATTATATTCACAGTAAAATGTTTTTGGCTTTTCGTGTATGGGTAAAAAAACTTGGAAAATATTTTTGGAACTGATTCGTTAACCGAAATCGTCCCTTTAAGATTACTCGCAGGGTAGCGGGAGGAAATAAATGTATTCCTCTTCAGTTCGCAATTTAATGTCAGAACTTACCTTATACCAGCTGTTTCAGGTTGTAATCTTAAAGACAACGAAGTAATTTAACTTCACAGTTTGTTTTGTTGTTTACGATTTGTTTGGTGTTGTTAACACTTCAGGAGAAATGTTAATGAACGTTTTCAGATATGATTTTGATTTTCTTAAAAATTTACAAAGTGGTGATATTTGTACAGGAGGGTTTTTGAAAACCACTAAACTTTTACCGTTTTGAAATACGCAACAACCTCCCTGGCAGCGGCGCCAAATTTTGACTCCTCCCAAACCAACCAGTCAGCCGTGTGCAGCTGTTAGGCCCACCTGGGAGAAAGTGCAAGTTAATATTGACCGTGGAAGTACAGGGAAATCCCCAGGTCGTTAAATCCCAACGAGATTGAAATTGTATTTGTAAACGATTAGGAAAGTGAGTGGTACTGAGGACATTAACAAAGATGATTTGAGGGTTTATTATACTACTGATTTCTTGATATTTGGAAAATATAAAACTATAACAGAAATACAGATATAAGCACAAAATCAGATAATCAGTGACATTTAACAATTTACAAACTACAGGGGTAAAGAGTGAAACTTTTGAAAACTTAAAATTAAAGAAAATGGAAAATGAATTTGAAATTATGAAAATGATTATTATAATATTTAATTACTATTTAATTCATAAAACTAATTAAAATCTAATTTAAAACTTAATTTAATTTAACTAAAAATTACAACTATTATAAATTAACCTAAAAACTTTAAATAAATAATTTCTAAACCTAAATAAGAACTTGAAGAAAGTATAAAAAATGAAAATAAATATTTTTGTCTTTTTATGAGTATTTTATTAATTAAAAACTATTTAAATTATTTAAACTATTTTAACTATTTTAAATTACTATTAATACTTTAAATGACTTATAAAATTATGCAAAAATTTATAAAACTAATTAACCATTACAGGAATCCTAAAAAATTATAAAAAGTTGCTAAAAATTATATTTAGGCTAATTGACTAATTAATTACTTATTAATTAATTTAAATCTAATTTAATTAAATTAAATAAGGAAATTAGAAAATTGACAGTAGAAATTATGAAAATATTTTCTAAAAGTCTTAACTACTTTATAAAACTTAGGAAAAATATAAAATTCTACTTTAGTTAATTAAAATTAAAGAAATCTATTTAATTACTAATATAACCTATTTAATTATTTAAACTAGTTTTAAATCTAATAAATAGTAAACTGCTTAGGAAAATTCTAAGAAAATTATTTTAACTATTTTAAGGTACTAAGTAATTTATAAAATTATAAAATTAGACAAGTGCTTATTAATAAGCTGAAATGAAAATTAATTAGATAATTTCTATTAAATAGAAGCTATCACTATTTTTATGTTTGCTTTTTCTGGTTTTTCTTTTATAAAACTATTTAAATACTTAAATAATGAAACTTTAACAAAGACAACTATTTTAGAAATCAAGAATAAGCACTGAGAGTGCTTATTTGCTTATACAGTTGACTAAGGTTGACCAAATTAAGAAATAAGCTAAGTTGAGGTTATGTGGGGTCCACTATGGTGAAATCTGGATTACCTAAGTTACTTATACCTAATTAAGCTAGATGTGGTGAGATAAGCTCTTAGGATAAGCTGGAAAGCTCAAATAAGCACTTGCTTATTTGGTTTCTGACTCAGAAATGGGACAGAGTTTGGGGACAAGTTTAGGTGGGGTCCACTGATCTATAGGTCAAACTAAGGGTCAAGTTTTGAACCTGTGTAGGAGGGGGGTTGTAAAAAGCTAAGTTTGAGGTGTGGGACCTACTGGTGTGGGCTGCAGCCACCACTAAAGTTGGTGGTGTGGTGGTGGTAAGCTGGTGCAAAGGGTATTGGTTTGCCCTGCAGTCCACTTTCAATAAGTGTGGGGTCCACAAAAGTAAAAGAGGGTTCAAACTAAACCTAGGGGTTCAAATATGGGTTGATAAGCTACAAATTAAACCAAGAAGCTAAGCTTTTGGCTTACTAATAAGCTCTGAGTGAGCCTTTAAAATGGTGATCATATACTGAGTGCTCAGTATAGCTTGTTTTACACACGTCACAATTTGGATCCTAAAAGCTATGCTACAATAAGCTAAAGGCTAAACTAAACCTAGATGTGAAAAGCTGAGGTATTAAGCTATAATTAAGTTGAATCCTAGGATGTGGTGTCCACTGAGTTGATAAGAAATCACCACCAAAGTGGTGGTGATGGACTGGGTCTGAATGAGCAGGGCACACCTTTGCCCTGCAAGTGAGTTTGAGGGTCTGTGGGGCCCAGGGTAAAATTCCTAAAAATACAACAACAATGGAAAATCAAAGATGAACTGGTAGGCTAATACTATAAAAAGTTTCAAGTCCTAGATCAAATTCCTAAATTCTAAACAATTCTTTGAAGTTTGATAAAAACCTGAGAATGGATAATTTGACTTTTGTATGAAACTTAGTACTTTGACTATTTTGGATTTCTAATGATCACTACAGATTGTATATGTTATATTAAGCTATGGAGAACCTATTTTTAGCTTAAGCTACAACTAATAAGGTAAAATGGAGATTTGTGGATCACAAATCCCTCATAGTTAACTGTGAGGGTTGATTAACTAAGTTATTGACTTTTTACTTACAAACACTAGATTTTGTTGTTTGACTGAGTATATAACTTCAAAAGAGAAGTGTTTAAACCAAAGTTACCAACAAACACAACTCATATCACAGTGTTCAACATGTATCCAAACACTCCTTAACAAACTAATTTTGATGATTATCAAAGCAAATGAGATATTTAACCTACTACACTGATTCCTAACACTAAATTAAGATTATTTAAGAATAATTAAACAGAAATCAACCACAATACAAGCTTAAAACTCAGATTTGTCAAATTAAAGTTTTTCCACTGTGAGGTTTTTAGAAAATGAGTAACAAGTAATTTTTCTTAACAGCCTAGCAATCTCAAACCATAAATACACTTGAATACATTAATCAAAGATAAGAAACACAGAAAATGGCAATGATAATCAAGATTAATAAAGATGCAATACAAAGACAGTTATGAGATTTTTTAGAAACTTACAATATTGCTTTCCTGCTCAAACCATGAACCAAGAACAACCTATTTCCTCCCCTGAGGATCTAAACCAATACTCCAAGCTGCTTCCTTTCCAAATCACCTCTGATTCCCAGAAATCAAGTTCAAATTGCCACAGTTGACTTTAGTTGACCAATTTGTAATTTGTAAGATTTTTTATATTAAACTGATTACTAGGTTACTAAAAGCTTTATTGAGCTTATGGGAGCTTATATGAGCTTATTCAATCCATATAATCAAACAGTAACAAATACACAGCTTATTTAGATTTGTGACATGAATTTGAAAATTGCACAACCTTAAGTAACAACACAAACTTGATTTTTTATTAACTAAAAGGATTACTAGTACACTGAGAATGCTTAACTGAAACTTGAAAGCTTTAAATTACACTTGAACTTTTAAAACAACTAATACGACATACACTTTTTAAAATTAAACTAGATAGCTAACTCTTCTGCTTGTCTTCATCTTTATAGGTGAGAATGAGCATCCAGGTGTCCTCATGGACTTTTCCCACTTCATCTGAGCCCTTGATTATGTCCAATTGATATCCACCGTTTAAACCAACTTTTGGTGCCAAAGTCCTCCACGTTAACTTGGAGGCAAAGGTTTGCAATTAAAGATTGTTGGAGGTTTGTGGAGGTGTCAGGAGGCAAAGGGTGATGTTTTATGTAAGTTGGAGCTGTTTTGAAGAAAACAGAGGACAAAAAGGTGGTTTGGAGGGAAAATTGGTGTAGATAGCATTAAATGGGGTATGGGTTTGCTGTGAGGTGGAAAGGAGGGTTTAGGGGAGTAGGGGGTGAGGTGGAGAGGTGAGGTGGTGGTGAAATACCACCTGGTTTTGGTGGATGCAGGGGTGAGAGTGGAGGGTGAACAGTGGTGGTTTTTTGGGCGGTTTTGGGTGGTTTGACTGGGGTCAACCCCCGTTATTATTAAAAGGGGTGCGTTTGGGTTATCTTGGTGGGCTGGGAAACAGCTGGGCCCAAAAAAAATATAAAAGGGGTGGGCTAGGGGTGTGTGTGGGTTGGGTTTGCTTTTGGTTTGTAAATTAAATAAGGGTCCGGTTGGTTAAGTGTACACAAGGACCAAATTTGTAATTTTGGAAAAATAGAGGGACTGAATTTGTAGATCTCCCAAAGTAGTTTCAATTGCTATTTTTTCCAAATATGATAAACCAAGGACCAATTTATTTATTTTTTTCATTTAAAAATATCCAGGGACCTTTTCTGTAATTTCTCAAACTCCAGGGACCATTTATGTAAATTTGGATTTTTAAAGGACTATGGTTGTAATTTCTCAAAATGTTATCAAAATTGTTCCATTTTGTCATTCATGCATAGTACAAGGGTATTATTTGTAAATTTCCAAGTTTTGAATACCCAGGGACCATTTTTGCCAATTTTGTAACTTGAGGGGTAAAAGTTGCCAGTTTGTGTACACTTTCATCCAGGGATCATTTGTGAATATTTTTGGTTTCCCAAGGACTTAAGTTGACTTTTCATTCATTTTAAACCTTCAGGGACTAGTTTTGACAATATTTGAAACTTGAGGGACTAAAACTGCCAATTATGCAAACTTTGTACGTTTTTCATTTGTTTTTGCATATTTTGTATTTGAAACATATAAAACACACTTCTAAGATATTTTAAGTATTATGATGCATTTTTGAGTGTTTTTGTATGTTTTGGCAGTTCAGATTGGTACAAAATGATGAGTATTTAGACACTCATCAGCTCCCTAGCAGCAGCTGCTCTCGAACTCTCACCTACATGGTATATTGGTGGTGGTTCTGACTCTGTAGTAGATGAAGCTGGTGTAGTAAACTTCGCACGCTTCCTAAGCGGCAATAGTGAAGTAGATATGGAAGTAGTAGCGGGTATGGCTGGTGGTGCAGGTAATATAGGAATAGCAGGGATCCTAAAGGTAGATGTAGCAGGGTAAACTCTCTTACTAGCACCTATAGTCGTCTTCCTATGGGGAAACATAAGTCTAGGTTCTGATGGAATAGTGGTAGCAGATGATGATATGTCAGTGGGTGCACGGGTAACCTAAGGTGGTGCAATAGGGGAAACATGAGGAGTAGGAGCCGTCTCTTCCTCCTCAAAAGGCTCAGTTTCCTCACCTGATGCCGAGAGTGGCAACACAGGTACAAAAGGAATGGGTGGTGGTGAAAAGGCAGTGGAAGACATAGAGCCTTCAACATCGGAGTCTGTGATAGAGTAAAGTGTGACAATGTTCGGGTCTGAAGACATGGTTCTGTGATAATCAAGGTGAAATAAAATAAATAACTCGTATAATGGAATCACCTAAAACAATGAACATGCACTTATGATGAAATGATGTGATGCTATGATAATGTGGTTATAGTCTAGGGATCGTATACATCATAGACCCTATCATGATGCATCCTAGTTCGCTATAACCTTGGCTCTGGTACCAATCTATCACACCCCCCAATTTACCTGACTTGCAGCGGAATGGAATGCCTGGGGGTGTAACTGTCATAGCACCATAACAAGGATATATTGAACGACCTAAAGTGTCGTTTGGAAAATACATCGTTTGATTTATTTAAAAACATCCAGTGTTACAAAACATAGGTCCCAAAGTCTGGACAAGTTTAAGGAAATAAGTCTGGTACGATCAAACGATAATATACAAGTGCATGAAAAATCCAAAATGTAGTGCGTCATCCCTGGCACACCCTAATGTGACTCCATGCATATGATATGATAATGCCTTTAGTTACCTGAAAATACATTGCGAAAACGGTCAACATAAAGTTGGTGAATATTCATAGGTTTATAAAATGTAATGTTCTACGGCCACCACAAGTATAAGTGCATGACAAAAGTCACATAAAATAGTACAATAGACCTTAAGCTCATGACACCGAAGCTAGACTGATGAAATATATGCCCCTCCTGAATGTTCTGCCAAAACACTCAAATGTGACAGACATGAAATGCATCCGCTTACTATTGGTAAATACTACCACGGATGGAGGCGTCACCCTCAATAGATCTATCCACTCACTCTCGCTAAGTAGGCAAATTAACGGTTCATGATGATAATAGGGGACTATCACAAGGCAGATAAGCTACTTAAGCAATGTACATAAGTTTTGATACTTGGGCTCGTACTAAAATGGTGCAATGTATTCTCCCCCGTGGGATTTGAAAACAATCATAAAATGTATACGGGGCTATGAAAACTCACATTAAACTGATGATACTGTGATGAAGTGAAATGAACAACAATGAACAGTTAGCTGCCTCAACCTAATATGAATGATGAACGATCTAATTTAGATCACAAAATGATATTATGAATATCCCTGCACATGTTTCCTATACCACTCTACTCTTTGGAAAATACTTTTTGTTATAAAAAAAATATACATTTTCCAAGACTTAGGAAAATATGGCAACTAGAAAAATAAAACTAGTTGAAATGTATATATATATATATATATATATATATATATATATATATATATATATATATATATATATATATATATATATATATCGTATGTATCAATGTTAGTGTTGAAATCCTCGGTTTGAAATCCTTGAAATAACGACTTGTAGTGATAAAAATATACTTGTAATCACTAATACTTCATTAGTTATGAATTTGGGTACTTGGTATTATTTCTAGAAATCTAGAGTTACTACGTAGTTTTAGTATTATTATTTTCAAAAGCTGTCAAAATAATATGAGTTTTGCCGATATTGAAACGTGAATATCTTTGTCGTTATAAGTCCGTTTTACTTGTTCTTTATATCTACGGTTACGTCTTAGTATGTAGTATTATATTTTGGAAAGCTTGGCTCCTCCGGGTTACGTCTAAAGCCTTGTTTTGTCCGATGAAAAACGTCCAACAGCATGTATTTTCAGAAAATATACTTTTCGTCAATAAACTTGCAAAAATGATAACTTCTTCGTTATAAACTCTTTTTAATCCGTTCTTTCGCCTACGGCTTCGTTTTTGAAAGTATTTTCTAAAAATTTTGCCAAAGTTTCCTTTATGTTTACTGATTTTCCTGGATTTACAAAAATGGGACAGAATGTTTATATACTTGTTGCAAACACCACAAAGCTATACTAATCCTACCATACACCTTCTTAGGGTGCCATGGGTTCCTAATCACTACTAATCATGTTAATTTAACAAAGGAACACCTAAATCCAAATCTAGGGTTTGTATGTTCAAAAAGTTAACAAAAATAATTTGGTATAGCTAACTTGTACATGAAATTAAGCATGAAAACCATAAGATACAAGTATTAATTAGATGAAATCATGAAATTAAATTTGATAACTCACTTTGAAATAATAGGTGATTAGATGATGAGAAATCTTGTGTTACTTGTGTTTATGTTGCAAGAATCTTGATTAGAATGACAAAAGGAACAACTTTGTAGCTTTAAACTTTGGAAAATAATCACTTGATCATGGATTTTGGATGAGGTCGTGGGTTTGAGATGGAAGAGATGAGGTTTTGGTGTTTTTGATTCAAAGAACTAGTTATGATTTTGTGTTTTGAGGTTTTTGGATATTTAGTTTAGGTTATAATATATTATAATGGTACATAAATCCTTAAGGTTAAGAAAAATGTATAATTTGGCCTTGGTGAGGACTTTAGGGGCCGGCCATGGTGCATGAGGGGGGGGGGGGGTTGGGGTTGCTTGGATTTAATTAGGAAATCTAGTGTAGTTATGAGTGTAGATATGTGTTATTAGTTAAAATATGGTACCGGGTTTGATAGAAATAAATGTTAACGAAGTTAACCGGGACAAAATAAAGTTGTAAAAATGTTAAAAATATGTTGGGTACAAGTACTGAGTGTTCGGGTGATTATTGTTTAGTTTTCACGAAAACCGTCGTAATATTTATAAACTCACGTTATAAATAAAATAAATTTCCAAAATACTGGGTAAATGAATATTATAACTTTTATGAAGATAAAATGGATATAAAAATATGTCAGGACCATTGTGAGAATATTTAGATATATTCGTCGTGTTTATTAACCGGGTGTTAACGTTTATTTATAAATAATTATACATAAAACGTTAAATATATCAAATATATAAATTTGAAAATCCTAAGAGTGGTATAACATGAAAATGCTGTTATGATGATATGCAGACTGTCTCTAGTCCGTATGCAGTGTCCTTACTGATAATGAAATGAATTCCCACCTAAACCATTACGGTTACGCGAATTTTAATACCCGTAAACTAAATTTACGATGAAATGAGTAATGCAAGTGAATAGTGAAAACTTTTCCGGCAATCAATAGTGTTCAGTGAATAGTAAAATTCTCAAAATGTTTCTCAAAATATCAAATTGACCTCGAAAATGATGAATAGTAAAATGATGAATAGTGTTTTGATGAATAGTGATTTATGAATAGTAAAATGTCGAAGTTTGGGAAATGACCTGAAATGGTGAGTTGTGACACTTAAAACATACCGAGTTTGCTTAACTTTCATGACATACCGAGTTTGGATTTTTCTGAAGACATACTGAGTTTGGACATTTTCTAAGGACTTACCGAGTTTGGATTTTTTATAAGGACATACTGAGTTTGCATTTTTAAGAACATACTGAGTTAGAGTTTCAAGTTAGACTAATTCAAGAAATCTTACCGAGTTACAGTTACGTCTAAAAATTACACATACCGAGTTAGAAGGTCTATTTTTTATCAAGTTAGCAAGTCATACCTAAAACTAAAACCGTTATTTATCCTTAAAGATCCATTTTTACATAATCACTAATCATCTCATCTTATCAAAGTTTCTCCTTTTTATCTTTCTCTTCTTATTTCAAAAAAAAATTAAAAAAAAAATAATAATAAAAAAATAAAAAAATTTAGGCCAAAATTTGAGTAAAATTTAATTTTTACAGGAAACTATACGTTCAATTTTTACGCGAAATTCAAATTTTGGTTTAACGGTGAAAATTTTGGCCGAAAATTCAAAATTGTAGGCCAAAATTCAAATTTTTTGGCGAAATTTGGCGGCAAAATTTTTGAAACTCAAATTTTTCTTGCAACCTTTAAATTGCATTTCAGAGTGATTTTCAAATTTTGAGAGTGAAAATTTTTCAAATTATTTTTTTTGGAGGGAAAATTCGAAATCACTATATCGACATTGAGTGTGACCTTTTGTTTGATTATTTCGATTACATCGCAACAATCAAGGGAGAGAGCAATGTCATCTACAACGTCTCAATCACCTTCTTCCAACTACCTTCCTCACCAATATTCTCATCAACAACAGTCATCAGCAACAGTACCTTCTTCCAACTACCTTCCTCACCAATATTCTCATCAGCAACAGTATCATCAACAACAAAGTCACAGCTCCCTCATTCGCTATGTTCTGCTCTTTGGCAATGAATCAAGGCCTCCAATTTTGCTACCCGGAACGTATACTGTTTGGAAACGGAGATTTTTACAATGGCTCACAGATCGTCCTGCTGCAGATCTCATGCTTAAATCCATTCAAGATGGTCCATACATAATGATATTTCTTGCTGACTCAACAGGGATTATCAGAATACAAACTGATGAAGATTTGAATGCTACTGAACTTGCTCAGTACGATGCTGACCAAGAGGCTGTATGGTTCATAACATTGGCACTTCCCAACTCAATTTACATGCATATGGACTTTCAAGCCAGTGCTTATGAAATGTGGAAATATCTTGAAGCTATGCATCGTGCAGAAGAACTTCATCACATCAGAATGAAGCAAATTCTTGAATCTTGTTTAAGCATGAATCCACTAAAGACTATTCTCCCTGCTCCACCATCTCCAGCTGTTGACCATGGATCCTTAATTTACACTCCAAATGGTCTCATCTTCAATCCTCCAAATGCACCTGAGCCTATCTTCATTCCACAGTACCCTCCTGCAACACTATATAATCATATGCAATCACTTCTGCAAAATCTTGTGAAGCTTGGACAAGTATCTTCTGATAAAGGCAAATGCATGATGACTTCAACTTATGAATGCTTTAACACAAAGGAAGATACTGACGATGAAGAAGATCTTATCAAACCAAGCATCGCATTTTTGGCATATACGGAAAATATTGCAGATGTGGAAGCTCAAGATTATGATTCAACTTCACTCTCTGACGATAATATTGAATACAATGCCACACTTAGTCAAATGGAAGTTGAAGGGGGTAATCTCTATGATGTTTCGCAAAGTTTCATGGGAGATATTCCATCTGATGATGAATATGCAGATTTGGAATCCAATACAGCAGATTTGGAAGCCGATATAGCAGATGTGATGTTAATGGCAGACATGCAGGAATCTCACATGAATAATACAAATATAGTATTTGCTAATTATAAGGGGTTCGTACAAAATATGATAACGATAACGAATTTATATAATTCCCGAAGAGTTGATAGACAAGGAAGGAATGCTGAAAGGCTTGCTGGGAATGGTGAGAATACTGCAGATGTCGTTAATGCAGGCAATGAGGTTAAAGTATTGGAAGTTAATTTGGGTGTCATGGAATGCGATGGGACAGAATCAGAAGAGCAGGATGACAACAGCTGATTGGTTCAGAACCGTCTTATTATTGTTGACCAAGGTCAACAAGTCAAAGATAGCCTAGAATCAATACTCCGGTGATAGTGTAGTGTTTCCCCGGGTCGTGAAAGTCCCAGCGAGATTGAAATGGTGCTTTAGGAATCGTTTATGGGAAAGTGGCACTGAGGACAGTAGCCAGATGATGTAGGAATGATATTGCTACTGTTATTTTGGTGTTGACAAACAGATATAATATTCACAATAATCAGATAACAGATATATGCACAAATAGACAATTAAGATCACGTATCGGACTGGAAAAGTGGGTTTTTGGTAATTATAAAACTACAGGGGGTGTTTATGACACTTTTCAAAACTTAAAATTAAAAATAAAAAAAAGAAATGCTAAAAGTGATTAAAATAATATTAAACTAATATTTAATTAATTAAACTATTTAAATTCTAAATTAAAATCTAATTTAATTAAACTAAAAATGACAAATGATTTAAATTATGCTAAAAATTTATAAAAATATTTTCTAAACCTAAATTAGAACTTGAAGAAAGTATAAAAAATTAAAAATAATATTTTTGTCTTTTTGTGGTTTTGTAATTAATTAAAAACTATTTAACTTAATTAAACTAATTAAACTACTTTTAATTTATAATAATACTAAATTAACTTAGAAAATTAAGATAAAATTTATAAAATTACTTAACCATCACTGGAATCCTACAAAATTATAAAAACTCTAAAATTATGTTTTAAAATTAAACAACTAATTGTTTATCTATTAATTAACTAAAATCTATTTTAAACAAATAAAATAAGGAAAATAGAAAATGAACAGTAGAATCTCAAAATTTATTTTCTAAAAACTTATTATACTATATTAAAACTAGAAAAATTATAAAAACTAGATTTAACTTTATAAAAACTAATCAAGCTATTTAATATTTGATAATAATTAATAATAAAGAAATCTAAAATTAAATCTAATAAATACTAAATGGTACAATAAAAATCTGAAAAATTTATTATAACTATATTAACCTAAGATGAAATTATTAAAAATATAAAAACACAACTTACTTAATAAAATTGTAAAAATGGAAATTAAAATTAAATCTAATTAAATAGAAACTATCACTTATTTTAAAACTAATTTTTTTGGATTTTTCTTTTACAGAACTATTAAGCACATTAAAATAACAAACTTTTGTAAAGACACTTTGAAATTTAGCTTAAAAATAAGCTGTAAACACCCCTTTAGCTTATACAGTTGACTTTGTTTGACTGTTTGGTCAAATAAGGTCAAATGACCTTGGGTGGGGTCCACAAAGGTTAGAACAGATTCAAACAAGTTAGACAAGCTTAATCAAACAGAAAATAGCAAGTAATAAGCTCAAATAAGCTGAACACAAGAAATTAAGCACTTAACACTTCCACAATTTACTCAGGTTAGGGACAAACTTTAGGACCAAGGTTAAGTGGGGTCCACAATGAATCAGATCAAATGAAAGGTCAATGGTGAAAGCCTGGTAGGAGGGGGGTTGGGTGAACCTAAATACTAAGTGTGGGGACCACTGGATTGGTCACAAAACACCACCAAAGTGGTGGTGTTGGGGGGAATGGTCTGCTGCACAGGGGAAGCAGTTGCCCTGCAGTCCTCTTTGGAGGATTGTGGGGCCCACAATGATTTTGCTAAATCTAAAATGAAGGCATATTATTAAAGATAAGCTGGTAGTCAACTTAACCTCCAAATCTCAAAGTCCAACTTAAATCACAAAATTTAGAAATCCACAAGTAAGTTTGGTGAAAACTGAGAATGAGCAACTTTGACTTTTTGAGAAAAATAAACTAGGTTGACTATTTTGGATTTCTAACACTCACCACTGATTTAATATGTTATTCTAAGCTAAATTAAGACTAAATTAAGCTACTTGAATAACTTATGAGCATTTGAGCAAAGATTTGAATGTTAACTGTGTAACAGTTATCCATGAATGATTTTACTAGTGATTTTGACTTTTGTTTGAACAAGTGAATGGTTTTATGACTATTCTGAGCTAATATGATCCTTAGTGACTCATATAAATCAGAAACAACAACACTTGAACACTATAACACTTTGGAATACCCCGATCCAAACACACCTTATACCTAGACTGTTTTGTGATTATCAAAGCAATTGGTCACTAGGGTTTAAACACTTGATCTCAGACAACAATTTATGACTAAGTAGGTTTATTAAAGCACTTAGAACATAAATGAGACCACCACAACACAAGGATGCCACTTATACCACTTTAATGACAGTTAATCTAAGAATATTAGCCACCAACAATTCTAACAAACTAAAGATTATTAGGAAACTAAAAATTACTCAAATAATGCTCAACTAATTCAAACAAGCACAGATGACAAATGGCAAACAAGGAATCAGAGACTAAAAATTTTTAGATGAAAAAGTAAATGAGCAAAACTTACATGACACCTCTAGCATGAACAAGAGATTTTCCTAATGATGCCTATCTTTAGATAGGCTGTTCCAATCCCAAGCTTGCTCACCAATTGCTTCTTAATACCTGAAAACAAGTTAGAACCAAGACAGTTGACTAGAGTTGACCATTTTCATGTTTTTGATTTTCTTCTACTAGTACTGGTTTTAAGGGGTCTCTAAAGCTTCAATGAGCTTAATGGAACTTATATGAGCTTAAGAATCCACTACATTACACAATGACAACCATTTAGCTTAATCATTAATTTTGAAATTAATAGCAAACTGCATAAGTTGAAACAACAATTGAAACTTGAAATTAATTAACTAAAAAGAGTTACAATACATGAAATTAACTTAGTACACTGCTTAGACAACTTAATTTAGACTAGAATTTTAAATTGCATAAATTCGACATACATAAACCTAAAATAAAACTACTCTCTTTCTTCTTGCACTTTCCTCCTTTTATAGCTGCATATTAGGGTTCTTGGCACTGCTCTGATCAAATCCCACCATCTTGTGCTCAGTTTGGTCCAATGAAAAGGCTCCACGTGTTTTGGCGCCAAAATCAAATTGCAATTTGTTCTTCGGTTGAGTGGACTGGGGAAGAAACATTTAATGCGGAGGTAAGGGGTAGGTGTAGGGGGGTGGGTTTGTGATGATTGCTGCAAGTTGGGGGGGGGATGGTGGACAAAAACCAGGTGGTTTTGTGGTGGAGGTGGTTTGGGAGGGAAGAAGGTGTACGGGGTGGTTTGGGAGGTATTTGACCGAAGTCAAAGCTGGAGTGGGCTCGGGTTAACTTTTGGGCTTAGGTGGGCTTTTGGTGTAACAGGCCAGGTGTGGGTTGGATTAGCTTATTTTGGGTAGGGTTTAAGTTAGGTCCGGTTAGGTTTTTAGTTGGAAAATCACAAGGACTAGAAATGTAATTTGGAAAAAGATGAAGGGTTGGTGTTGTGTTATTTCCAAAGTTATTCCAAGGTTTAAACTTGCCAAGATGTGAATAGTTCAAGGATATTTTTGATATATTATATTTTTAAAATACCCGAGGACTAAAACTGACAATTCACCAAACTTCAGGGACTAATCTGTAACTTTTCCAAAATTTCTCATAAGGACCAATCCTGCATTCAAACATTAGCACAAGGACCACAAGTATTATTTTAAACCTTAGGGACCAAATCTGCCAATTTTACAAACTCCAGGGACCTGTTTTGCCAATTTTGGATTTTGAGGGGTAAAAGTGTAAATTTCTCAAATTTTATCACCCAAGGACTTATTTTGAATATATTTTGACTTTTCTTTGCCTTGGGATGATTTTCCTTTCATTTTAAACTTCCAGGGACTAGTTTTGACAACTTTTGAAAGTTGGGGGACTGAAACTGCCAATTATGCAAACATTATGTGTTTTTCATCTGTTTTTTTGGTATTTTTGCATTTGAAACATGTAAAACACTTTCCTGGGATATTTTTACTATTTTGATTCATTATTGAGTGTTTTTGGATGTTTTGGCAGTTCAGAATTGGTAAAAATGATGAGTATTTACACACTCATCAATCCCCCACACTAAAACATTGCTAGTCCCTAGCAATCTTTTGAGAAAAACATAATGGATTTGAAACTCTTTACCAAAAGCCATCACTTCTGGAGTAGCCAGGTGTAAGAACTGTGGCACACCTGATAACCGTGTGATTTTGAGCAAACCACCAGCTGTCAACGGATTTGATTTGTCTTTACCAAAAGCCGTTTGCTTCTGGACTAGCCAGCATCTTGATGGACTAAGTCAACATCTTGGTGAGCTGATTACCAATTATGGTTTTTCACGGCCTTTACCACAAGCCATAATCTTGTGGGCTAGCCAGCTCATTTGCTTATGAGGATGCGGGGGAGCTGAGGAACCATGCAAGTTTTTGGCAAACTGCCAGCCATCAACGGGTTTGAGATGTCTTTACCAAGAGCCGTTTGCTCCTGGACTAGCCAATCCCTTTGTCATTTAGACTTTGGCGGATTGATAACCACAAAAATTTTGGAATAAAGTGAAAAATTTTGAAAAATTTTTGGCCTAAAATGGGGGTACTTGAAAAGTTTTATGATAAAATTCGTAAGAATTTCCCCCCCACACTAGAACTGAATATTGTCCTCAATATTCAAAGTCCCGGCTATTATGCCGAATCTCTGAATGGAAAAGCTAATATTCGATTCTAACTGTGGAAATTTCTATTTTTCACTTTATTTTATCTGTACATACATTTTTTTTTTTTTTTTTTTTTTTTTTTTTTTTTTTTGGCTCACTACCTCCCAGGCTTGTGTTAGGTTTACCACGCAAGCTAATCACTTGTGAATGATTAACTGTAATAAATTTGCCCTAACAGCCCGGGAGTTGAATGATAAAGTTTATAATATACATACATCTTCCAGGTTTGTGTCAGGTTTACCACGCAAGCTAATCACTTGTGAATGATTAACTGTAATAAATTCTCCCTGACAGCCTGGAAGATGAATAATAATATACATACACATCCCAGGCTTGTGTCAAGTTTACCACGCTAGCTAATCACTTGTGAATGATTAACTGTAGTAAATTCGTCCTGACAGCCCGGGATTTGAATGACATAATATACATACGAAACATGTTTATTGAATTTTGAAAAATATTAACTTTTGAAACGGTAGGGGATGGCCACTCCCCCACACTAGGGTGGTAGAAAGTAGAAAGAAGTCAGAAATACGGGTGAAAACCCATATGTGTTGCTAATTTTTGTTCACCGAGTCACTAGCTTGACTCGATCCCCGAATTCATTGGTCCATGGGGAAAGTTTGGAGATCCGGGACAACCATGGGTGGTGTGTCCTCTCCAAAATAATGTTTCAATCTGTGACCATTCACTTTGAAGTTGGGACCTTCGGGTTGAGATAACTCAACAGTCCCGTATGGGTAAACTTTAGCAATGGTGAATGGTCCAGTCCATCGGGTTTTTAATTTCCCCGAGAAGATCTTTAATCTTGAATTGAAAAGAAGGACTCTGTCACCGACGTTGAAAACTCGGTTCTTAATTTTAGAGTCGTGAATCTTCTTTGTCTTTTCTTTGTAGATCAAAGAGTTCTCGTAGGCCTGATCACGAAGTTCGTTTAATTCATTGATTTGAACCTTACGGTGATCACCCGCTTTATGAAGGTCGTAGTTAGCATGTTTCAAGGCCCAGTAGGCTTTGTGCTCGAGCTCGATCGGTAAATGACACGCCTTCCCGTATACAAGCTTGTATGGAGTGCACCCTATGGGTGTTTTGTAAGCTGTACGGAAGGCCCAGAGTGCATCATCTAGTTTATCCGACCAGGAGGCACGGTTTTCACCTACTGTCCTCTCAAGAATCCGTTTAATACCACGGTTGGAAACCTCCACCTGCCCACTAGTTTGGGGGTGATACGCGGTGGAAAGACGATGAGTAACACCGTACTTAAGCATGACTTTTGCAAACTGATCGTTGCAAAAGTGAGTACCGCGATCACTAATAATGGCACGTGGGGTTCCAAAACGAGCAAAGAGGGATTTCAAGAATTTCACCACAACTCGGGCATCATTAGTAGGTAAGGCCTTAGCCTCAACCCATTTTGACAAGTAGTCAACAGCCACGAGTATGTATTTGTTTCCGTGAGAGGATGGGAATGGCCCCATAAAGTCAATGCCCCAGACGTCAAAGATTTCACAAACTTGAATAGCATTTTGTGGCATTTCGTTCTTTTGTGAAATATTCCCGTGACGCTGACAAGCATCACAGGCTTTGACTAACTCGTGGGCATCCTTATAGATTGTGGGCCAATAGAAACCGGAATCAAACACCTTTTTGGCGGTGTAGTTAGGACTATGGTGGCCCCCGGTGGGTCCAGCATGGCAAGCCTTGAGAATATCAATGGCTTCCTGTCCGTATACACATCGCCTGATGACTTGATCGGCACAGATTTTGAAGAGGAAGGGGTCGTCCCAGAAGTAATGTTTAACGTCTTTGAAGAATTTTTTCTTTTGTTGGGACGTTAACCCCTTCACTATGAAGTTACCCGCATGGTAATTTGCAAAGTCGGCAAACCATGGGGTAGTAGAGTCACCACGAAAAGCAACCGCATTGAGTGTCTCGAGAGGAAATGTTTCATTTATTTCCTTTTTCTCGGACACATCTTGATGAGGGTTCTCTAATCGTGAGAGATGATCAGCAGCAAGGTTCTCGGCTCCTTTTTTATCACGGATAATGATATCAAATTCCTGAAGGAGGAGAACCCAACGAAGAAGCCTCGGCTTTGCATCTTGTTTTGCAAATAGGTATTTCAAAGCCGAGTGATCTGTGTACACTACGCATTTAGTCAAGATTAGGTATGATCGGAATTTCTCGAAGGCATATACCACAGCTAGGAGTTCTTTTTCAGTGGTGGTGTAATGACCTTGAGCCTCAGTCATAGTTTTGCTTGCGTAGTGTATGGGCTGAAAGTATTTTGCTTTGCGTTGCCCCAAGACCGCACCTATGGCAAAATCACTAGCATCGCACATAAGCTCAAAAGGTTGGTCCCAATCGGGGGCAACAAGAATCGGTGCTTCGGTAAGCTTTTTCTTAAGTGTTTCAAAAGCTTCGATGCACTCAGGAGAGAAGATGAAAGGAGCATCCTTCTCGAGGAGATGGGTCATAGGCCGGGCAATCTTAGAAAAATCTTGGATAAACCTACGGTAGAAGCCGGCATGACCCAAAAAGCTCCGAACACCTTTTACGGTGGTGGGATGAGGTAATTTGGCAATGACATTGATTTTAGCTCTGTCAACCTCGATCCCGTTTTTTGAAATCTTATGGCCGAGGACAATGCCCTCCTTGACCATAAAGTGGCTCTTCTCCCAGTTGAGACTTAGATTCGTTTCTTTGCAACGTTTAAGCATCTGTTCCAAGTGGGAGAGGCAAGTCTGAAATGAATCCCCGATGACTGAAAAGTCATCCATGAATACCTCCATAGTTTTCCCGATCATGTCGGAAAAAATGGACATCATGCATCTCTGGAACGTGCCTGGTGCATTACATAAGCCGAAAGGCATACGTCTGTAGGCAAAAGTTCCGTAGGGGCATGTGAAGGTAGTCTTCTCTTGATCCTGGGGATCAATGGGGATTTGGAAGTAACCCGAGAAGCCATCGAGGAAGCAGTAGTATTCATTCCCCGCAAGTCTTTCGAGCATTTGGTCCATAAAAGGGAGAGGGAAATGGTCTTTACGGGTGGCTTCATTCAACTTTCGATAGTCAATACAAACCCGCCAACCCGTGACCAAACGAGTTGGAATCAACTCGTTATCCTCGTTGGTGACAACGGTGATGCCTCCCTTTTTGGGAACACAATGAATTGGGCTAACCCAAGGACTGTCAGATATAGGGTAAATCAATCCCGCATCAAGAAGTTTAAGAACTTCTTGTTTGATTACTTCGTGGATTTTGGGATTTACCCTTCTCTGATGTTGCACAGCTGGTTTAAAGTCATCCTCCATTAAGATTTTATGAGTACAAAAGTTCGGGCTTATGCCCTTAATGTCGGAGAGTTTCCAAGCAATTGCTTGTTTGTTTGACTTAAGAACCTTTAGGAGTGCAGCCTTTTCCTCATCTTTTAAGTCTTTGGCAATAATGACGGGTAATTTATTATCACCCTCCAGAAATGCATATTCAAGATGAGGAGGCAAGTCCTTGAGTTCAACCTCGGGAAAGTCTTCAGTTATTTCAACATTTTTGACTTCCGCTTTATGAAGTGTTTGTGGAGACGGAGAGGGTGAAGGATCGTCATTTAACAATCTTTCAAGGAGAAGAATGTCCCCCTCCGGGTCAAGATAGTCTTCATCAACTCCATCGGGAATTGAGCTATCTTGAGCAAGAAAAGCCTCGAGCTCTTCCAAAAGGAAGTCACCTCCCTCAAACGGAGTGAGGGAGGGGGAAGAGTCGGAAATGATAGGGTCAGTAGAAAGACTGCCACTGGATGAGAAACCAAGGACCTCTTGAGAATACTCCTCAGACGCAACATCAATGATATCAATACGGTTAACCGTTTCAGCGTCATAGTTGGAGGAGTATCTCGAGGTCTGATCAAGATTGAATGTGATGGCTTCGCCACCAACACGTAGAGTGATTTCTTCTTCGAATACATCGATCAAAGCACGACCCGTTCTTAAGAATCCTCTCCCGAGAATGAGAGGAACTCTTGGGTCAGCATCGAAATCAACAATCACGAAATCTGCCGGAAAATGGAACTTTCCTACTTTCACAAAGATATCTTCGGCAATGCCGAGAGGACGGGATATAGTACGGTCTGCAAGTTCGAGTGTCATGCAGGTCGGAGTGAGAGTAGGTAGAGAAAGTCTTTTCCAGACTGAGTAAGGCATCAGGTTAATGCTTGCGCCAAGATCGGCCAAGGCAAAACATTCAACCATCCCAGGAAAAATACATGGAATGAGAAATTTCCCGGGATCTCCAAGCTTTTCAGGAAGCTTTTTCAAGAGCACTGCTGAGCAATGCTCATTGAGTGAAGTTTTTGCCATTTCACAGAGTTTTTCTTTGTTGCTTATCAGATTTTTGATTGTCGAAGCAAACTTAGGCATGAGAAGAAGAGCGTCCGCGAAGCTAATATCGAAGTGTAATTCTTGGAAAATTTGATAAAATTTTTCCATCTGATGATTAGCTCTTTCGCGGTTCTTTTGATCATACACACGTGAAGGATATGGAATTGAAAGCTTAGGATCATTCTTTGGAATTTCATCAGGACTCACAGGAGGATCAAATATAACTTTCGGCTTACGAGCCGAGACCGGGACAACTTGAGGGTGGACGTTGTTGGTACCTCCATTATTAGTAGGAAATACCTTGTCCGTAGTGACCTCAGGTTCACGTTCCGCTACCTTAGGAGGAGAAGAAGAGGTAGGAGGAATCGAGGGTCCATTGTATGACACCCCACTTCGGGTAGTGATCGCTTTAACATCGCCCCTCGGGTTAGCGATCGTGTTGCTCGGTAATGTACCAGAGCTCGAGGGTCGATCATTTAAAGACTTCTGAAGTTCAGAGATAGTCTTGATCAATAGCCGATTTGTTTCCTCTTGTGCTTTCATGAATTGTTTAATTTCAGCATCTGAGGAAGACGGGGGTGGAACAACGTTTTGATTTTGAACAGGGGGATTTTGAACACGGTTGTTTTGAAAATTCCCTTGGTTTTGATTGTTGTTACCCTGAAAAGTGTTTCTCTGATTGAAATTACCCTGATTGTAATTCCCTTGATTTTGGTTTCTTTGATAATTTCCTTGAAAACCTTGATTTTGATTGCCATTTTGAAAATTGTTTTGATTAAACTGGCCTTGATTTTGGTTCGGGTTTTGGAAATTTGAGTTTTGACCTTGGTTAAAATTCTGATTCGTGTTACGGTTTTGATTTTGGTTAAAACCTGGAGGTCCGAGAAAATTGTTGGAACGATAGCTTAGGAGATTACGGTCCCCTTGCGGTTGGTAAGAATTACCTCCCGTGTTGTAGGAACCGTTAGCAGCATAAACGTTCTCTTGAGGAAATTCAGCAGTAGCTGGACACTCGGAATACAAATGTGGGCCCCCACAAGTTTCACAACTTCGGGCCACGGCTTTTATTTGTTGATTTTGAGCCTGATGTTGTATCGTTTGGTTCATTCTCAACACAGCCGTAGAAATATCATCCATCTTTTTGGTAAGAGCGATTATTTCAGGAGATGATGATGATGATGAGGGAGTAATGGAATGACATGACGCTTCCCTCTCCGCAGAGGAATCCCAAAAGTTATGATGGGCAGTCATGTTCTCGATTAGGTCATAGCACTCCTCGGGACGCCTTTTCATAAAGGTCCCACCAGCAGCAGCATTGAGAATATCTCGGTGCCTCAATGTTAGACCATTATAGAAAGTATCTATTATGGTAACTTGTAACATATTGTGGTTAGGGCACCGATCAATGGCTAGCTTATAACGCTCCCAAGCCTCAAAAAGAGACTCATCGGGAATTTGCCGGAAGTTGCTGATATCATTACGTAACTTGGTAACCATGGATGGTGGAAAATATTTTGCTAAAAACTTGGTTACCATTTCATCAAAGGTTCGAATAGAATTCTTGGGAAGTCGGTCAAACCATGCAGTGGCATGATGAGAGAGAGAATAGGGGAAGAGGTACAGCCGAAGGGCATCATCGGTGACACCATGCTGTTTCATGCTTTGGGTGACCGTGAGATATTTGTCAAGATGCTTGTTGGCATCGTCACCCGGTAATCCGTGAAATGAACACGAATTCTGGACTTGTTGGATCATGTGATGCTTGAGGCCAAAGTCCGCAGCCCCAATAGTGAGTGGTGCAATAGGCCCACCCCGCCCTTGCATGGTAGGTTGGCACAGCTCCTCCATAGTTCGGAGATCGGGAGCTGGCTCATCAGGGGGTGGTAATGGTGGTGGTGGCCCGGCGGCCATTTCGGTTTCTGTATTAGAACGTAACTCGGGTACGTCTTTCTGTTTTTTATTCTTTGCTTGAGACCGAGTGCGCATGCACTAAAAACAATTTTTCAACACAAGTTCGAGGCAAAACTACAGTGAACTTAAACCAATAATCACAAGTGAGCAGCTTCTTTGAAAAAGGTACACTACTCACAGGGATACAAAGGCAAGTTTTAATCTTAAGTTTGGGAACTTATTATGGGTTTATTAATTGATTTTTGAAAAACTGCTTTAGGCTTATGGGTGTGTGTGCAGAAAACTTGGAAATATTTTTGGAACTGATTCGTTAACCGAAATCGTCCCTTTAAGATTACTCGCAGGCTGGCGGGAGGAAGTAAATAGGTTTCCTCTTCAGTTCGCAATTTAATGTCAGAACTTACCTTAAACCAACTGTTTCAGGTTGTAATCTTAAAGAACACGAAGTAATTTAACTTCACAGTTTGTTTTTGATTGTTTTTAATTTTTTTGGTGTTTTTCAACACTTCAGGAGAAGTGTTAATGAACGTTTTTGATATGATTATGTTTTTACAAAACTTTTTACAGGGAGGGTTTTGAAAACCACTAAACTTAAAACGATTTTAAAACACGCAACAACCTCCCCGGCAGCGGCGCCAAATTTTGATTGGTTCAGAACCGTCTTATTATTGTTGACCAAGGTCAACAAGTCAAAGATAGCCTAGAATCAATACTCCGGTGATAGTGTAGTGTTTCCCCGGGTCGTGAAAGTCCCAGCGAGATTGAAATGGTGCTTTAGGAATCGTTTATGGGAAAGTGGCACTGAGGACAGTAGCCAGATGATGTAGGAATGATATTGCTACTGTTATTTTGGTGTTGACAAACAGATATAATATTCACAATAATCAGATAACAGATATATGCACAAATAGACAATTAAGATCACGTATCGGACTGGAAAAGTGGGTTTTTGGTAATTATAAAACTACAGGGGGTGTTTATGACACTTTTCAAAACTTAAAATTAAAAATAAAAAAAAGAAATGCTAAAAGTGATTAAAATAATATTAAACTAATATTTAATTAATTAAACTATTTAAATTCTAAATTAAAATCTAATTTAATTAAACTAAAAATGACAAATGATTTAAATTATGCTAAAAATTTATAAAAATATTTTCTAAACCTAAATTAGAACTTGAAGAAAGTATAAAAAATTAAAAATAATATTTTTGTCTTTTTGTGGTTTTGTAATTAATTAAAAACTATTTAACTTAATTAAACTAATTAAACTACTTTTAATTTATAATAATACTAAATTAACTTAGAAAATTAAGATAAAATTTATAAAATTACTTAACCATCACTGGAATCCTACAAAATTATAAAAACTCTAAAATTATGTTTTAAAATTAAACAACTAATTGTTTATCTATTAATTAACTAAAATCTATTTTAAACAAATAAAATAAGGAAAATAGAAAATGAACAGTAGAATCTCAAAATTTATTTTCTAAAAACTTATTATACTATATTAAAACTAGAAAAATTATAAAAACTAGATTTAACTTTATAAAAACTAATCAAGCTATTTAATATTTGATAATAATTAATAATAAAGAAATCTAAAATTAAATCTAATAAATACTAAATGGTACAATAAAAATCTGAAAAATTTATTATAACTATATTAACCTAAGATGAAATTATTAAAAATATAAAAACACAACTTACTTAATAAAATTGTAAAAATGGAAATTAAAATTAAATCTAATTAAATAGAAACTATCACTTATTTTAAAACTAATTTTTTTGGATTTTTCTTTTACAGAACTATTAAGCACATTAAAATAACAAACTTTTGTAAAGACACTTTGAAATTTAGCTTAAAAATAAGCTGTAAACACCCCTTTAGCTTATACAGTTGACTTTGTTTGACTGTTTGGTCAAATAAGGTCAAATGACCTTGGGTGGGGTCCACAAAGGTTAGAACAGATTCAAACAAGTTAGACAAGCTTAATCAAACAGAAAATAGCAAGTAATAAGCTCAAATAAGCTGAACACAAGAAATTAAGCACTTAACACTTCCACAATTTACTCAGGTTAGGGACAAACTTTAGGACCAAGGTTAAGTGGGGTCCACAATGAATCAGATCAAATGAAAGGTCAATGGTGAAAGCCTGGTAGGAGGGGGGTTGGGTGAACCTAAATACTAAGTGTGGGGACCACTGGATTGGTCACAAAACACCACCAAAGTGGTGGTGTTGGGGGGAATGGTCTGCTGCACAGGGGAAGCAGTTGCCCTGCAGTCCTCTTTGGAGGATTGTGGGGCCCACAATGATTTTGCTAAATCTAAAATGAAGGCATATTATTAAAGATAAGCTGGTAGTCAACTTAACCTCCAAATCTCAAAGTCCAACTTAAATCACAAAATTTAGAAATCCACAAGTAAGTTTGGTGAAAACTGAGAATGAGCAACTTTGACTTTTTGAGAAAAATAAACTAGGTTGACTATTTTGGATTTCTAACACTCACCACTGATTTAATATGTTATTCTAAGCTAAATTAAGACTAAATTAAGCTACTTGAATAACTTATGAGCATTTGAGCAAAGATTTGAATGTTAACTGTGTAACAGTTATCCATGAATGATTTTACTAGTGATTTTGACTTTTGTTTGAACAAGTGAATGGTTTTATGACTATTCTGAGCTAATATGATCCTTAGTGACTCATATAAATCAGAAACAACAACACTTGAACACTATAACACTTTGGAATACCCCGATCCAAACACACCTTATACCTAGACTGTTTTGTGATTATCAAAGCAATTGGTCACTAGGGTTTAAACACTTGATCTCAGACAACAATTTATGACTAAGTAGGTTTATTAAAGCACTTAGAACATAAATGAGACCACCACAACACAAGGATGCCACTTATACCACTTTAATGACAGTTAATCTAAGAATATTAGCCACCAACAATTCTAACAAACTAAAGATTATTAGGAAACTAAAAATTACTCAAATAATGCTCAACTAATTCAAACAAGCACAGATGACAAATGGCAAACAAGGAATCAGAGACTAAAAATTTTTAGATGAAAAAGTAAATGAGCAAAACTTACATGACACCTCTAGCATGAACAAGAGATTTTCCTAATGATGCCTATCTTTAGATAGGCTGTTCCAATCCCAAGCTTGCTCACCAATTGCTTCTTAATACCTGAAAACAAGTTAGAACCAAGACAGTTGACTAGAGTTGACCATTTTCATGTTTTTGATTTTCTTCTACTAGTACTGGTTTTAAGGGGTCTCTAAAGCTTCAATGAGCTTAATGGAACTTATATGAGCTTAAGAATCCACTACATTACACAATGACAACCATTTAGCTTAATCATTAATTTTGAAATTAATAGCAAACTGCATAAGTTGAAACAACAATTGAAACTTGAAATTAATTAACTAAAAAGAGTTACAATACATGAAATTAACTTAGTACACTGCTTAGACAACTTAATTTAGACTAGAATTTTAAATTGCATAAATTCGACATACATAAACCTAAAATAAAACTACTCTCTTTCTTCTTGCACTTTCCTCCTTTTATAGCTGCATATTAGGGTTCTTGGCACTGCTCTGATCAAATCCCACCATCTTGTGCTCAGTTTGGTCCAATGAAAAGGCTCCACGTGTTTTGGCGCCAAAATCAAATTGCAATTTGTTCTTCGGTTGAGTGGACTGGGGAAGAAACATTTAATGCGGAGGTAAGGGGTAGGTGTAGGGGGGTGGGTTTGTGATGATTGCTGCAAGTTGGGGGGGGATGGTGGACAAAAACCAGGTGGTTTTGTGGTGGAGGTGGTTTGGGAGGGAAGAAGGTGTACGGGGTGGTTTGGGAGGTATTTGACCGAAGTCAAAGCTGGAGTGGGCTCGGGTTAACTTTTGGGCTTAGGTGGGCTTTTGGTGTAACTGGCCAGGTGTGGGTTGGATTAGCTTATTTTGGGTAGGGTTTAAGTTAGGTCCGGTTAGGTTTTTAGTTGGAAAATCACAAGGACTAGAAATGTAATTTGGAAAAAGATGAAGGGTTGGTGTTGTGTTATTTCCAAAGTTATTCCAAGGTTTAAACTTGCCAAGATGTGAATAGTTCAAGGATATTTTTGATATATTATATTTTTAAAATACCCGAGGACTAAAACTGACAATTCACCAAACTTCAGGGACTAATCTGTAACTTTTCCAAAATTTCTCATAAGGACCAATCCTGCATTCAAACATTAGCACAAGGACCACAAGTATTATTTTAAACCTTAGGGACCAAATCTGCCAATTTTACAAACTCCAGGGACCTGTTTTGCCAATTTTGGATTTTGAGGGGTAAAAGTGTAAATTTCTCAAATTTTATCACCCAAGGACTTATTTTGAATATATTTTGACTTTTCTTTGCCTTGGGATGATTTTCCTTTCATTTTAAACTTCCAGGGACTAGTTTTGACAACTTTTGAAAGTTGGGGGACTGAAACTGCCAATTATGCAAACATTATGTGTTTTTCATCTATTTTTTTTGGTATTTTTGCATTTGAAACATGTAAAACACTTTCCTGGGATATTTTTACTATTTTGATTCATTATTGAGTGTTTTTGGATGTTTTGGCAGTTCAGAATTGGTAAAAATGATGAGTATTTACACACTCATCAACAGCAGATTGGGGAATGATACAGATGCAGACTGTGCAGAGATCAGACCCTTCTTTAACTCAGTGCCCAACTTTAATAAAGAACAGATGGATGAGGAAGATGTCATACCCATCTATGACACAGAACCTAACTTTGACAAAGAGCAAATGGTTGAGGTACAATCTACTGTTGATCATATTATGCCTGGAAATGAGAAACAACAATCTAAGCAACCTAACTTCAGTAATGAAGGAGAGGTTGACCAGAATGTTGTACAATGTCTTAACAAACATTCTGAGTCTAAGTCCTTACCTGATAATCCAATAACTGAAACATCACACCAAACTCTTGAGTCTGAAAACATTCTTCTCAAAAAGACCATCGCCTAGTTTCATAAAGATTTTTCAAAACTAGAGGCACATTGCATCTCGCTTGAACTGAAATTGCAAAACGAATCTTTAACTTCGGGCAACAATGGTCAAGTTTCGAATGAACAAAGTAAACGTGTGGATACATTAGTTAAAGAAAATGAGCTTTTAAAAGATCAAATTCAAGCAAAAGTGTTTCCACATGCTGCATTGCAAAACAAATTAAGAAGACTGACTGGCCAGAGTGTGGATACCAAGTTTGCAAAACCATCAAACTTGGGGAAACCGACTTCTCAAAGATACAGAAAACAATCAGTGGTTAGACAACCAACTGCTTTTAAATCCGAACGACCCAAATTTTCAAAACCTCGGTTTGCCTCCCAAGTTGTTGAGAAAAACAATTTGACAAATCCTGTCACTCCACATTCTTGGCCTAAGGAAAATGCATCTGTGTCTGCTAAATCTCAACACGTGATTATATGAGGTTTATCTAGGATTAGTTCAAAAACAGTGTCTAAGACAAGCATTAAAAGTAAAGAGTTTTATGGAAAATTTGACATGTACAAGAACTATGATCTAGAAAAGGCTAGGAAAAAGGCGCTACTTCAAAAGGATGGAATTCTAGGTTCAAAACCTCATGTGATGCCTTCCACTGTAGTACAGAACACTGCTTGTAGTAGCACACCAAAACCTAAGAGTAAACTACAAACTAATAAGAATTGGATAGCTCCTAAGAGTAGTTGCGTAAATAATCATGTTGTCTGTGCTCTAAAATATCTTCAAAAAGTAAATTCACTTGAAAAGGCTCAATCGACTAAGACAAACAAACCTGTTGAACCAAAAGACAAGATTCAGATACCTAAGAAGTGGATTAATATAGGACATAGGTTTTCTCGAAGAAGTGATGCTCCAACATTTCATTCCACTGCATCTAAAAAGAAAACATCTCCTACATCTAACATTAGGTGGGTACCCACAGGTAGAATTTTCAAAACGATTGGTCTTAGGTGGATTCCTACAGGAAAGATTTTAGACAATTGCACCACAACTAATGTGATCTCCACAACATCTGCCTCTGAGACAAGAATGAAAACCACAGGAATTGTGTGTTCGAGTGTCAAGAAGATAATTGACACTACATCTTTATGCTTCTAACATTCGGAACCCAATTACACTTGGGGATCCATGTTCTCTATTTTGTCTCTTCTTTCTTTCTTTACAGATTCAATGACAATGGCTTTGGAACAACTCAGTTTCGGACCCGAGCTTAATTTTATGGCTTCTGAGCAAAATAGCTTAGGACCCGCAATCAACCATTTAAACAGAACTTCAGCTATGGTTTCTGAGCACAACAGCTTAGGACCCACAACCAACCGTTTAAAAGCACATCAACTATGGCTTCTGAGCAAAACAGCTTAGGACCCGAATCCAACCGTCTTAACTTTCCGGACTCTTCGGCTGAACCACTACCTCTCAACAGCAAAGAATTGGAAACCCTGTTTGCTCAACTGTTTGGTGATACAATTGAATACCGTTCTTCTGAGGTCTCACCAATTTCCGCTGCACATCTTGATCATAATCAAGTACCTGATTCACCTCAACAAACAACAACAACTGTTGGGAATGACGGCCCTCCAATTGCATCTCCAACAACAGTAAGACAAACCGCTTCTAACTCCAGACAATCAGCTGAAGATCCATAACAACAATCAATACCACAACCTGCAGATTATGATGGAAATACTTTCTTTAACCCATTTTGCACTGACTCCAACCATTCCTGATATAAGAGAGTCATCTACACGCAATTTGGATCCTGCTCATATGCGAGATAATTACCAACATCACCCTTCGACACAACATTGGAATTAAATGGATTTCGAAAAACAAGCTGGACGCAGAAGGCACAGTGATTCGCAACAAATCTTGTTTAGTTACAAAGGGATACAGTCAATGAAGTTGTATTGTACATCACCGTCATCAACTAAAGCTTAGTATGTAGCCATGTCTGCTTTCTGTGCTCACATCATTTAGATGAGAACTTAGCTCACGAACTACGGCTATGTATTTGACTAGATCTCAATGTACAGCGACTCAAAGTGTGCTTTTGCAATCTCATGTGAAACCATTCATCATTCCAAAGCCTAACAAATGTGCTCTCCGCTACCATTTCATCTAAGAGCATGTCGAGAAGGGTACAATTGAATTAGAGTTTGTGGGTACTGAATACCAGTTGGCGGACTTGCTTACAATGACATTACCTCCATCAAGGTTTGTTGATTTAGTTCACCAAATTGGTATGTGGTGTTTGACTCCAGATGATTTACAAAAATTTTCTTAAAAACTGAGAGAGTTGAACATCAAACTCTTTTTGTATAATACTTGATTATGTTTTCTAAAACCTTGAGCAGAATCATCTCATGTATTTTCAAAAAGTATTTTAAAATACAATTCAAAATTCTGCTCAAGAAGACTATCTCTTGAATAAACTTCATTATTTGAGGGGGAGTATTCTGTTTAAAGAAAACTAATTTTGTATAAAAACGACTTGTGCACTCATTTCAGTGTACATCTCGGGTTTCGAAAAAAGGGGAGTGCCTTGCTAAACCATTCTTTAAAACCAAACGTGCACTTTTCCTTGAAAACCAGAAGAAGTTCTCATGCTAAGCTTAACTAAAACTTCTTAATCTTGAGCAAAATTTATTCAAAATTTTTCAAAATGTTTTTCAAAACTTTTCAAAATTTTGCTCAAGATTTTTCTAATCTTTACTCCCCAATTTGCTTCAAAAGTTTAAGATTCTCAAAAAATATGCGAATTTTGAGGGGGAGTATTTCCAAAACAATATGTTCTGTCAAAATCATGTTTTTTTTTATGGTTTGTGCACACATAACAGTGTACAACCCGCACTTGTAATGAAAGGACCCTGAGGTACGCATCAGTGCCTCAATCCTTATATAAGGAGCGAAGGCTTCTTACTTTTGAGTAGAATTAATCAAACATTTTCTGATTTTCATAATTCTACTCAAAAGACAAGTATTTCACCTCAATGAGTATTCACTTGTTGAGGGGGAGCACTTGAAAAACTCATCGTTTAAAAAAAACAAAAGTTCTTGTTGATATCTCCCCATAAGACTCAAAAAGCGTATTTTAATCAAAAGTTTATCAAAAACAACATCTCATATGCTATTTTTGAGGGGGAGAAAAGTGAAAGTGATTAAAATATGAAAGTTCAATGTTGCTTAAAAGTCAAATCTCATGCGAGCTAGACTCAGATTCACCCAAGAATTGACGAAACATAAAAGTTAATAATTGAAAGGACTTATCCTTGACGGGTAATAACATCAAGTTAGTTACTAGAGCTAGTTGTCACCTAAAAGCTGACAATGGAACTCTTTAACTAGCCACGTAAGCATGTCTCGAAAAGGATACGTCTTAGTAGAAATGTACCGTTTCAAGAAACTTTTTGTGGACTTGACCAGGCCGGGTAATAACTTCAAGCTAGTTTAACTAGTGATGTAAGCATGTCTTGAATCGGTCTTGTTCACTGAAAGTGGATCAATTCAAAAGTGCTTTCTCCTCCCGCATGTGCAAATTTATTTAATACTTATGAGCACATGTGAAGGGGGAGCCCTTCAAAAGTTAACACAAAACTCTCAAAGTGTTAAACCAAATGTTTGATAAACACAAACACTTTGAGAGATTTTTCAAAGGTTTCTTGGCTATTGTCGGATAATCATGGAGTTATAAGGTGATTAAGATAGGAAACACCATCCTATGATCCGCCAGAGCCGGAGGGATCTACCCATGGACATCTCCAATAGTTAGATTTAGAAGTCCTTAGGTATGATACGAAAAAAGGAGAAAAGAATGAAAGGGGAAAGAAGGAGTAGAAGAATTAAAAAGAAAAGTAAAGAAAAGGGTGAAAAGAAATAGCCCTCCATATGTTCAACCTTAGGGCAGACACCGGGTTCAGTTTGTATGCTACTGGTTATTGCTAAGGCAACACCGGTATTGAAGATAAAGTCGTCATGGACCCAGTGACACAATGCACTAAACCTTCTTAACCACTCAAGTTCTCTTAAAAGAACTTGTTTCATTCTCACGGGGAACCAGTGTAATCTATCGACTTATCTCTTAGAGATAGTTGATATTGAAGCAGAAGACCCCTCCCTAGTCTCCATATAGGAAACCTAAGTGAGCACTTATCGAGTCTAAAGCCATGAGATACATCAAAGATCTCTTAGGAACTCTTATTATTTCTACAACTGGTGTTCTACATCAATGGACACCAGCTGTAAATTATCGAGTCCTTCGCAGATCTTAGCAATCTGCCGAGAACGTTTATGAGAGAATTACAAATGTATTTCTCGATGATTGAACGGAAATTCCTGCCAGGGTCAACATCAAACAGCCCTGACAGCAGGTCACTTCGGTAACCCCACAAGGGTTATGCTTAGTGTTCGCGGTGGTTCTTTAGTGGTCTACAGTCGTGGAGTGATCCCCAGCGACTCACCCAGTCATTGAGCTACTTAGTAGGTCTCGTAAGCTCCTTCGGGAGTATCTGATATGGGAACGGCCTGGATAAGGATTAGAAGTAGTCTTCACAATATGCTGTTGACGAACTCTAATTCCTTATCTGTAAGTACCGGTTGTTTATTGCTAACTGTTTTCTTGCAGGTACATCACTTCCATGATGGTAGATTCCAGCATGCTCATACATACATCTTGAAGCAAATGAAAGCTCCCCCAAAGAACTTAGCACAACAAAGTTCAAAGAAAGATTCTACGCCAAAAAGAAGAATCTACAAAGTATAAAGACTAAAGATCAAAGTGTATGCAAAGGAACTTCATGCTTTCGAAAGTCAAAGTCCTAAGATGTATGAGCATGTTGGAATGGCAGACAACCACCACAGACACAGAAGTGACGATCGGTAGACAAATTCATAACATGATCACCATGACATCAACAAAGAACGAAGTACAAAGAACGATGCAAGATTTTGCTAACTATTTCTGAGGACGTCTACTACAAAGTCAAAGTATAGAAGATGATGACGTCGAGCAACCTTTGATGACCAACACTTAGGGGGAGATTGTTGGGAATAGACTTTATTATTTCAAGTGTCGGTCATTAAGTTTTATACTAGGTTGCTTGATATTTGTAGGACCGTAGAACAACCTTATCACTTGTGAATCTAGGCTAGATCTAGAGAGAGAAAGTAAGTAGAGAGAGAGAGAGAGAGAGAGTGGGAACTCTAGTGTGTGGAATAATAACTTTGTTAATACTAAGAGAATCACTAAGAGAACCAACCTCACAAATGAGGTTTACAAGAGTATTTATACTCATAGTCTAGGGCTTCTCTAATCTTTAACATTATTACACTAATAGCTCTTAGACTTTTACAAAACATGAGTACTACACATAAACTTCATCATAATGATATTCTAAAGCAACTTATAACTACACATTAATGACCGACACTTTTTATAAATAAAAATATGATTCTAACAATCTCCCCCTAAGTGTTGGTCATTGAGGTTGCGCGACGTCATCATCTTTGTCTTTAAACTTTAACATTCATAGCTCTTGACGTCTTTAAGAATCACTAGATGAATCATAGTTCCAGTTCATCATGCTTCATTGCTGTTGAAGTGATCCGATGATGTAATCTGCCTTTCGTCACTTCTGTGTTTGTGGTGGTTGTCTGCCATTCCAACATGCTCATACGTCTTAAGTCTTTGTGATACATGCATTTGTTGTTTCCGTTCTTTCACTTTGATCTTTGTCACTTTACTTTGTAGATTCTTCTTTTTGGCGTAGAATCTTTCTTTGACTGTTGCTATCCTTTGATCTTTGTGAGAACTTTCCTTTGACTTTGTTGATGCATGTATGAGCATGTGGAATCTTTCGCCATGGAGATGATGTATAGCTGCAGGTAAACAGTTAGCAATAAACAACCGGTACTTACAGATAAGGAATTAGAGATCGTCAACAGCATAGTGTGAAGACTCCTTCTAACCCTTACCATGGCCGTTCCCATATCAGATACTCCCGAAAGAGCTTACGAGACCTACTAAGTAGCTCAATGACTGGGTGAGTCGCTGGGGATCACTCCACGAATGTAGACCATTTGAAACCACCGCGAACACTAAGCGTAACCCATAAAGAATTACCGAAGTGACCTGCTGTCAGGGCTGCTTGATGTTGACCCTGGCAGGAATTTCCATTCAATCATTGAGAATCACAAAAGTGAATCCTCTCATAAATGTTCTGGCAGATTGCTAAGATCTGCGTAGGACTCTAAAGTTTACATCTGGCGTCCTTAACGATGAACAACCAGTGTAGAAATATCATGTGTTCCTATAAGATCTTTTGGTGAATCTCGGGGCTCTAGACTCGATAAGTGCACATTTGGTTTCCTATGCGGAGATTAGGGAGAGGTCTCCTGCTTCAATATCAACCATCTCTAAGAGACAGGTCGATAGATTACACCGGTTCCCCATGAGAATGAAACAAGCTCTTTTAAGAGAACTTGAGTGGCTAGAAGGTTTAGTGCAGTGCGTCACTGGGTCCATGACGTCTTTATCTTCAATATCGGTGTCACCTTAGTAACAACCAGTAGCATATGAATTGAACCCGGTGTCTGCCCTAAGGTTGAACATTTGGAGGGCTATTTCTTTTCACCCTTTTTCATAACTTTTCTTTTAAATTATTCAACCCCTTCTTTCTCCTTTCTCATTTTCTCCTTTTTTTTCAATCATACCTAAGGACTTCTAATTCTAATCTATTGGAATTGTCCTTGGGTAGATCCCTCCGGCTCTGGCGGATTATAGGACGGTTTTCCCTAACCTTAGTCACCTTATAACTCCATGAATCCTATAATTGCCATGAAACCTTTGATTGAAAATCTCTCAAAGTGTTTATGAATATAAACACATTTTTGTTGACACTTTGAGAGTTTTTGTTTCTTTTGAAGGACTCCCCCTTCACATGTGCTCAGATTTTTAAGAAATTTGCACATGCGTGAGGAGTTTGCACTTTTTGAATTGATCCACTTTCAGTGAACATGACCGATTCGAGACACGCTTACATCACTAGTTAGACTAGCTTGAAGTTATTACCCGTCCTGGTCAAGTCCAAAGAAAGTCTCTCGATACGGTACATTCTACTCAGACAAGTCCTATTCGAGACACACTTACATCACTAGTTAGACTAGCTTGAAATTATTACCCGTCCAGGACAAGTCTTTTCGATTACTGACATTTAAAGCTTCGTCAATTCATTGGTACATCTGAGTCGAGCTCTTCTGAGATTCAGTCACAAACATTAAACATCTTTGATCACATTTTAATCATGTCTTCTCCCCCTCAAAAATAGCATATCGTGATATTTTTGATATCAAATGATTAAGAAAAAGCTTTTTGGAGAGATAGACAGATTTGTTGTTGCATGAATTCGGAACAATTTTTGTTTTAGAAATACTCCCCCTCAAAACTCGCATATGTTTTTGAGAAATGTTAAACTTTTTAAAGTTTAGAGGGAAGGAGTCGTCTTGAAGCAAAATTCTAAAAGAGAAAGAAGTTTCAGATTTGTTGAATTTTGAATCAAGGTTTTTTGAAAAACAAAGACTTCTCTTTGTTTGAATAGGAATGTCGCACTGAGGCGTACAACAGTGTCCATTTTTAGGATAAGTGCACTTTGTTGATGAAAATCATTTTGCGTAACACTTTCCTTTCTTTGAAAACTTGAGTTGTGCACTGTAAGGTGTACACAAGTCATTTTGATGATGAGCACCGATTTTGATAGATTTTGAAAATCTTTTTCAAAAATCTTGAAAATGTGGTGCTCAGAATGTAAGAGATTTTTGAAAATCTAATTTATCATTAGATTAACAATCATGGTCTTGAGCTTAAAGATTTTGAAAGTTTTTCTAAAGAAAACTCAAGCCAGATAAGTGTGTGGTTTTCGTTTTAGGATAAGTGCTCAAAAAATATTTGAAATCTTTGTTTGATTAAGCACTTTCCTATCTTTGAAGCGCGGGTCCTGAACTGATGTGTCCAAAAGCCATTCGATTAAGTCCTTATTTGAAATCTTTTCGAGGTTATACCCAGACTTAAGTTTTGAAAAGATTTCACTTTGAAGCACGGGTTGTAAGCTGAAGTACTTACAAGCCATCATGAAGAAACATTGGAGAAACGACATGTTTTAGAAAAACAATTAAAAGAACTCCCGTTCAAGCGTCTGTAAATGTCCGTGTCATTGTTGAATGACATTTCTAGAAACGTACAGAATATTGATTTATACGAGAGACATGTCGTGAGAAGAATTTTTTTGGATTTTTTGATTTTATATTGTTTTTATATTTTGTTTTTGTTTTTATAAAAGAAATGGAAAATCAAAAATAGAAGATTGAAAGAATGATTTTATAGAATTTACAGAATTTGAACCCTCTAAAGAACTGGGTTCTGAGATAGTTGAAGCACCTGCAACCAAAGATGAAGAGGTTTCACAAATAACAGTGTTAGAAGTACATGAATCATCACTTTGAGGGTGTTGACTAACAACGGTTGTTGTGGTTTCTACTTCCTTATCCTGAAGATTATCACTATTATTTATGTTGGTGCAACTATCAAAAATCTTTCCTATGGGAATCCACCTAAGACCAACTGTTTTAAAAACTTTCCCCGTAGGAATCCACCTAAGGTAAGATCTAGATGTAGTTTTCTTATCAGATGCAGCGGAAGTCTCAGTCTTGGAAAAACTACATTCTTTAGATATCCACCTATTAGGTTTCTTAACCTCTTGCTTCTTATCAATGGGTTTGTTTTGATTTGGTGTCTTAGTGGATTGGGTCTTGACACTTGATTTGGAATTCTTTGTGTTGCATTCTACTTTCCTAGCATTCTTATTTGTGCCACTACTCTTAGATGCAAGCCAATCCCTAGTATTTTGTGGAAAGTTCCTAGGTAATGGTTTACTACTACTAGCGGTGCTTTGGAATCTTGTAGAATTCATCACACTAGGTTTTGCACCTAAAATTCCGTTTTTTCGATGTTGTGCCTTTTTTCTAGCTTCTTCTAGATGATGATTGAGGACCATGTCATTAGAACCAACAGACTCATTAACAGTTTTTGTTGTCTTATTTGGTGTACTATACTTAGAAGAGCCAGGTGAAATCACATTTTTGTTTCTTTCAACAAACAAATTTTGTTTTTCAACAATCTTTTCCATTACCTTTTCCTTGGGCAAGGGTGGTGGAGTGACTAGTTTTGACAAATCCTTTTTCTCATCGACTTTTGGAGCAAACCGTGAAATTGACATTTTTGGTTTTTGAACCGTGTTTGAAACATTTGGTTTCTCCGAAGTCGATGGTTTTGCAAACTTAGTTTCCTCACCCTTCCCTTTTCGATTTTCAAGCTGAGCCCTTAAAAGATCATTTTGCTCTTTCATGTTCTTGAAGGCACGCTCATACGACAATTTGTCATACTTGCATTCTTCTTTTTTTCGATCAAGTTGTTTAAAACATGACACATTTTCTTTTTCAAGCTTTATAAGAGCATTTTCATATTTTGAAACAATTGCGGAGGTCTCAGCTCTTAGTCGTTCATCGTCTTGAACATAATACGTTTGTAAAATGATGGACATTAAATCAGTGGTCATAACAGCTTCGAAGCGAGAATCATTTAGGTTTTCCAAAACATTCATGTTTTCACGAGTATCATTAGCTTCGTTTACCAGGGATTCGTGGTCCTTGACAAAGTCAGCCATTTCTTTTAAGAAAGCTCGTTCAAAATGGATTACCCTCGCACTGATGTTATTTAGTGGGATAGTAATTTCGTTTTCAAACACCTTTTTCTGTTCGATATGAAAACTAGAATGCCAGTTGTTAATATTGATTGAAGTTTTAGATTCAACAATATTTTGAAGTTCTTGAATTCTCTTTTTAACCTCATCTAGAATGTCTCTAGCCTCACTTGTGTTAAAAGTGTTGTTAGAGGACATTTGTTCTATTTTTGAAAGAGATTTAGAAAGAACTGTCTTTTTAGAAAAGAATTTCGCGAATGGACGTTTTATGGAAAACACAGAAGGTTCTTTTTGTGGAACAAAAGTAATTCCCAAAAGTTTGTTCAATTTGTTGTAATCAATGGGTTTCAAATCCTTTTGTTTCATTTTATTTATGCTCTCTTCGACATGTTCTATCGTTTGCACAGAATCCCGAACGACGGGAGGATCATGTTTAGTGTAAATCATATTACCATTATACAAAACATTCTGTTCTTGCTGAGCTTTCTTGAGATTACTGGGGGTGTTGTTACCAAGAGCCACTTTATGTTTCGTTTGGTAAATCGGATTAGTTTGATTTGAAATCATTTTCATTGTTTGACTTGACTGACCCGACTTAACCACTAATTATTCTAAATGTGCAATCATGTGTTCTGACTCTACGATTTCGGCCAAAAGTTTGTCTTCTTTCTTTACAAAGTCCTTTTTCAACTCATCCCTTTCTTTTTCAAGATTGGTGTAAGCTGTTTTTTGTTTAGAAAGTTGGTTTTGTAAATCAGAAATTTCCGCGTTTAAAGATTTTATCTTTTTGAAAGAATTAACATCAAGTGTATCAAACTTGAGTTGCAATTGTTTTTCCCTTGAAACGGAATTTTGATAACCAGTTTCTAATTCAGACAATCTTTCGTTATGAAACTCAAAAGCTTTAACTTGTTTCTTGTAACTCTCAAGCTCAGCGGTCAATTTAACATTCGCGGCTGTAACATCGCGATTTACCTTTTTCACTTTCTCAATTTCAATCCTGCAATTATTAAATAAAGATTTAAAGAAAGCACGTGTTTCCTCATCATTAGCACCATTTTGTGCAACTTGAACTCCATTAGGATCCATATCTGGAGTTTCATAGTTAACATTGCTATTAACTTGTTCCCCCACATATGTATCATAATTAGGTTCAGGTGGCGCATAATGTGGCTTCTCATGAGCAAACGGATTAGCATCATTACCATAATTTGGTACCTCATGGAATGGATCTGAATCATAAGTAGGAGGAAGATCAGAATCACTGCTTGATGTTGTTGCCTGCTGATTTGCCATAAAGTTGTAGGTTTCATTAAGATCTGCTGAATTGTCATTAACTCTTGTTGTAGCTCTAAACTCATTTTCCTCAGCAGTCAACGGTATTCCCGATTCTTCTTTATTGGCTAGCATCAACAAATACTGGATCTTTTCTACCCTCGTCATTGCATTGACATTGTTTCTGCTGTGACTTGCTGATGTAGGTTTCTGAATCGAAGTCATGAAACAATCAATCCCATTTTGATTAAGCACATTCTGATTCACAATCTGATCCATCTGATTTCCTACATACTGCTGATGCGTGGGAATCGCAACAGGCTTTACCTCTCGAGGGATCTCGAGAAGCTTACAACCCCCACCAGGCAGTGTACCTGATCGTTGTAGTATAGTATAGTGACAAGTACCGGGGGATTGATCGTTCAGCTTAGGAATAGTGTCGCTAGGATTAGAAAGCCTAAATACTAGTTCTAAAGGTGAGGGATGATTATTTTTGTATTTTTATATTTTTTTTAGAAAGCAATTAAAATCTCGGGTTTTGGAAGAGTGGGCGGAATTAGTTGCTATTCAACTAACCCAAAACTAAGATGCAATCAAAATAAAATACTAAAAATGAAAATAAACTAATTATACTAAGGTTGTGAGCAGTAATTAGAGAAAATGTGTTTACTTAGATTTCACTACTCCCTAGATATCTTTTACATGTTAATTACTTGTTATAATTGCATGGATAACGGATCGTATTCCTTAATACCATTCATGGGGTGGCATACATAACTCCCCAATTCTATGAGCTCTTATCTCCTCCTACACCATGCCCAGCACAACTATAGGGATTGTAAACAGTGGCTCATGCATTAAATACAACCAATAAAGACCTAGTACGCCTCGGTTCATGTTTCTTAAGACGTTCAAGCATGTTACCATTTGGAGATCTGCCAGTTTTCTTAAGCCTAACATATAAATCATTCATCCAAGACAAGAATAAACAAGTAATCAACACATAATCAATATCTAGGTTTCATTAGATCTAAGCAAACACAAAAGAGATCTAGCCTAGCATAATGGAATTGAGACAAGAACAAGATATAGACAACCAACACATAGACATATTGATTGAATTAGAAGAACACTTATCTCAATTACAATGCAAGGTATCAAGGGTTTGGAACCCTTGAAAAACCTGTAAAAGTTGCACCAAAATCGTACTTAGGGTTTCTCCAAAACTTCTCTTTTTAAATGTGAAAAATTAGAAAACTATATATAGAAAAACAGGTCTGACGGCGTCAAGAGTAATCTTGTGACGCCGTCACCTCGCCGCCAAAACTCTCCTCGGACTGCCTAGATCCACTTCTGACGCCGTCAAGACTTAGACACTTCCTGGCCGTCATGACTCTTTTACTCTTGACGCCCTTCTCACGTGACGCCGTCAAAACTCTACTGGGTCGTCATGGAAATTCATGAAATTTGCTCTTGACGCCGTCAAGGATTTGCTCTTGACGCCGTCACCTACTGTTCCCAGCATGGAAAATTAAGACTTTGGCGTTTTCTTCACTTTTATGCTCCAAAAACGTCCGAATTGCTTCCTTTTCCAGATTTCTCTCCCAAAGTACCTAAAATCACAAAAGGAACGATTTAGGGCAATATTTGATCAAATAAATTCGGATTCGGGCTTAAATGACCCCCTAAAAACGGATCATTTTTCGCCTCATCATATACCCTTACACTTGAGATTTGCTTGTCCTCAAGCAAATGCGCTTTTATTCTACTCAAAAGACAAGTTAGGGGTCATTTAACACTAAATTAAAAGTAATTACAACAAATAATCGTTCCACTAAAGACCAATAGACAAGCACGGAGGTCATACACAAACAACTCACAAATAGTGTTTAGATACTCACATCTCTCGGGTGTAATAAAGTGTAAATTACAATATGGAAACGGAAGATATCTCTCACTACCTGTCATAGCAAAATAGATTACCATAGGCTTGGGAAAGGATCAAACCTCCACCACATGGCGTAAGCACCTAGGATAAACTATCAAAGAGGTCTTTTAAAGGGTTGTAACGTTAGGTGTAGGGATATGAAGTACACGGTTTTGTTGGATAAAGGAAGTTTTTACTGGTGGCGAGTTAACAATCTTAGTTAATTACATGTATAAGATGGCGTTGCTAAGCCAAGACTAGACTCGACTTAAGCTAATAAATGAGAAATAACAAAAACATAAAATGAACATAGAATAAAAAGGGATGGTAGTCCGTATGTTTTTTCTCTTTTTCCTTTTTCTATTTTTTTCTTTTCTTTTTCTTGATTTTTTCGATTTTTTTTTTCTTTTTTTTTTTTCTTTTTTTTTTTTTTTTTTTTTTTTTTTTTTGCATACACTCTTACCCTACCATCCAAAATAATACATCATAGGGGATGAGAATTCCCCTTACACTTGAATCTTTACATACTTTACATTTAACTAATCTAATGACTCGAATTAAGAAAATTAAAACACTTGGAGCACTTTTAAGATTATCGTACATAAGGGGGTAATAAGTGATGTTCTTCCCCATTACTCCATAAAATAAGTATTTACCCATGAGTCCCAATCGTCCCAAAACAATATGTACAAGGATATGACTCGACTTAGCAACCATGTAATCAATTAGATAGTTAACTTAGGGTTTAACAAATAATAATAATGCACTAAAAATGAGCGCATACACGGAAGGCTAAGGCGATTTGGTTGTACATTTAAGTGGGGTGTAACAAATTCTTCCTTTAAGTAAGATGCTTAAAGTTAGAAACGAAAAGATAGGCTCGGAGGGGTGTACTAGGGGTTTTATGAACTAAAAATGAGTACAACGCTAAGGGTGTGGGAAAAATTAGTTGACTTAACTAGCCAAGTAATATGACTTAAATGGTCAAGTAATTATAATACGGGTTTAACACAAGGGTGATCCTAATGCCTCTTATCATGTAGTAAATCCTACTACACGAATGTAGTCTCACTAGCGGTCTCGGGATGCATCACTAACGCAAGTTCTAGAATCTAAATGCTACCGGTACACTCATAAGCACTAATAATGAATTCTTTTCCTATCAAATCTAAAGGCAAACCTCACATATTTGGGTGGAAAATTTTTCTGAATATACGGTTATGTGCTAGTCATACAATCTCCTATCCATGAGACGCTTGCTATGGCTAAAGGTTCACTCCTAAATGTTGTAAAAAAATTTAAATTTGGCGCTAAAATTACACTAACAAGTATTTCTCATAGTTTTATTACACATCTACCATCAAACAAAACAAACTCAAGCGAAAGTGCATATGTAAGGTATCATATTTTTACCCTCCCCTTACACTTAAGATGAACATTGTCCCCAATGTTCAAGTAAAGAATGTAAAAGTGAAAAAGTAAAGAGAATGAAATCAAATACTCCCCTGATTCGCTCGGTATGGATAATAGGATGGCCAGGTTAAATCTTCCTCCAAGAAAATGAACGATCAAAGCTTCCCTTCCAGAATATAAATCATCTCCTTGTCATACATAACCTGTAAAACCTGATAAAATAGACAAGACAACCTCGCGTAAAATCGGCGGCATCCTATATAAGTTTCTAAATCCTAGAAAACAAGATAAGATATAATGCTTGTGGAATGAAGTTTGCAGATCTTCTAGAGATTATAAAACTTAATAATTCACAAAAACCATAAGACTCCGTTAGAAAAACAAAACCGGTAAAATTTCCAGATTTTAACTCCTGACGCCGTCAAGAGCAAACCTCTGACGCCGTCAGAATGGACCTGCAGAAATTCTTATGTTAAGTTTCCGGAAAATTTCTGGAAAAACTTGGTCCTACTTCCTGGAAAATCCTGCAAAACTTCATTATGACTCAATACAAGCATTTGATTCTAACAAATACGAATATACATGTTCATTTAATATTGTGGAGAATCATGATCGGTTTGTTTCTTAAAAACATATTTGGGGTTTCCCCTTACACTTATCTTTTACAAAAATACTTTTAGGTGGAGTTAAGACTAGGCCAAAACAACAAAGTAAAGTATTTCCACTATTTAGTTTAGAAACATGATCTACCAACAATAAAAATAAAGCATGCATACGGAAGCAAATAACAAACAAACAAATAAAATTACACAAAACATGGGTTGCCTCCCAAGAAGCGCTTGTTTTTGTTCGCGTCACGAGCCTGACTCTACCCTTATTTCATGGAAATAGGAGAGGTTTTCCCTACACTTTGAATTAAGTGCGGGTGAAAGTAGCGATACACACCCTTAGGGTGTGAATATGCCACGTGAGGTGAAGGGGGTGAGTGAATGGCTTCCTTCATCCTAAAACTACCTGGATAATATTGGTTGATGGGTGGGTCGGTTCCTCTTTTGTCTCCTAGATGTATATCTAAGGATGGAAAGTTGTGTAAAGGTTGAGGTTCCGATTCATCAACATTAGGAAATTCCCTAGAACTAGGAGTAAGGTTATCACTACAAGTATTCAAACCTATATCCTCTAATGGTGCCTGGTCCAAGGGTTCTACTTCTATTGGGGTTCCTATAGTCTCTTCTACTTCTTCCGGGTAAGTCACGGGCGGTGTGTATGCCTCAAATGATGGTAGGACTTGTGGGGTACTTAGTGGGCTTGGGTTTTCTACTATCTCTTCCATCACATCAATATCACCTATATGTTCATCTTGTATTATGGTAGTACCTAACCATGACATGCAACTAGGTGGCTCAACTCTAACCTCATGTGTATCGTATGTTTTGGTGAAATCTATCCCGCTCATGCAACTAGGTAGTTCAACACTAACCATATCATAATCTTGCTTTGATTCTAAGTTCATGTTCTTAGAAACTAGGTCATCTCGCTCATACGAATCCACCAATTCGTTGAACTTATGGGTTATGGTTAGGAAGCTTTTCTCAAAATTCATCCAAAGGATCTCACTAAAAGGAATTGATCCTGATAATGATCGTCTAATAGAAAACACACATGCATAAAATTCATCAAACCCATCTAACTTTACACCCATCTCCTCTTGTATATATGTAAGATCACTTAAAAATTCATTGGAACAACAGGAGGCAAATCGATCCGAGTAAACTAATTGTTCCTCTATAGTTAATGATCTAAATGGAATTTCATCCGCCCTGGAGACAAATGAAAATGGTTTCACAAACAAAGGGCACAAAGAAAAAGATAGACTACAAGAAAACCTAAAAATAAAAATAAAATCTTACTAGAAAGGAATCTACCAAGTAGACCTAATAAAAAGAAATTCTAACCTAGACAATAACTATTTCACGGGCTGCGGCGCCAAAAACTTGATGCGTGGGAATCGCAACAGGCTTTACCTCTCGAGGGATCTCGAGAAGCTTACAACCCCCACCAGGCAGTATATCTGATCGTTGTAGTATAGTATAGTGACAAGTACCGGGGGATTGATCGTTCAGCTTAGGAATAGTGTCGCTAGGATTAGAAAGCCTAAATACTAGTTCTAAAGGTGAGGGATGATTATTTTTGTATTTTTATATTTTTTTTAGAAAGCAATTAAAATCTCGGGTTTTGGAAGAGTGGGCGGAATTAGTTGCTATTCAACTAAACCAAAACTAAGATGCAATCAAAATAAAATACTAAAAATGAAAATAAACTAATTATACTAAGGTTGTGAGCAGTAATTAGAGAAAATGTGTTTACTTAGATTTCACTACTCCCTAGATATCTTTTACATGTTAATTACTTGTTATAATTGCATGGATAACGGATCGTATTCCTTAATACCATTCATGGGGTGGCATACATAACTCCCCAATTCTATGAGCTCTTATCTCCTCCTACACCATGCCCAGCACAACTATAGGGATTGTAAACAGTGGCTCATGCATTAAATACAACCAATAAAGACCTAGTACGCCTCGGTTCATGTTTCTTAAGACGTTCAAGCATGTTACCATTTGGAGATCTGCCAGTTTTCTTAAGCCTAACATATAAATCATTCATCCAAGACAAGAATAAACAAGTAATCAACACATAATCAATATCTAGGTTTCATTAGATCTAAGCAAACACAAAAGAGATCTAGCCTAGCATAATGGAATTGAGACAAGAACAAGATATAGACAACCAACACATAGACATATTGATTGAATTAGAAGAACACTTATCTCAATTACAATGCAAGGTATCAAGGGTTTGGAACCCTTGAAAAACCTGTAAAAGTTGCACCAAAATCGTACTTAGGGTTTCTCCAAAACTTCTCTTTTTATATGTGAAAAATTAGAAAACTATATATAGAGAAACAGGTGTGACGGCGTCAAGAGTAATCTTGTGACGCCGTCACCTCGCCCTCCAAAACTCTCCTCGGACTGCCTAGATCCACTTCTGACACCGTCAAGACTTAGACACTTCCAGGCCGTCATGACTCTTTTACTCTTGACGCCCTTCTCACGTGACGCCGTCAAAACTCTACTGGGTCATCATGGAAATTCATGAAATTTGCTCTTGACGCCGTCAAGGATTTGCTCTTGACGCCGTCACCTACTGTTCCCAGCATGGAAAATTAAGAATTTGGCGTTTTCTTCACTTTTATGCTCCAAAAACGTCCGAATTGCTTCCTTTTCCAGATTTCTCTCCCAAAGTACCTAAAATCACAAAAGGAACGATTTAGGGCAATATTTGATCAAATAAATTCGGATTCGGGCTTAAATGAACCCCTAAAAACGGATCATTTTTCGCCTCATCAACTGCCCTGCATATTGCATCTGATTCCCCATCTGTACACTCGAAGCACATCCTTGCGGATTGTTGTTGTGTTGTTGGATGTTTAATTCCTTGAAGAGTGAAGCAAAACCATTGGACAAAATACTTGTGAAACGATCATGGTGAGTTGCCATTGATTCAATTTAAAGTGGAAAGTTGTTCTTAGGATCTTTTGAAAGATAACAAACGTTGTTGTTGAAGATTAGATGTTTTGGTGAAGATGAAAGTTCGTTCTCGGTTGATCTGATTGATTTCGTAATTTCCCGCCAAAAATTGAGTATGAAAATTTTCTTTCTCAAAAATTTGAAAATCACTATAAAATCCAATTCTAATGTTACTAGAAAAATTTGAGTTTTAAAAATTTTGACGCCAAATTTTACCAAAAAAATTTGAATTTTGGCCTAAAACTTTGAATTTTCGGCTGAAATTTTCAACGTTATACCAAACTTTGAATCTTGCGTAAAAATTGAACGTTAAGTCTCGTGTGAAAAATAAATTTTATTTTATTTTTTTATTTTTTTTGTAACTCGGTAGGATTTTATATATTCTAACTCGATAAGCTAGTGGAAATTTCAAACTCGATAAGTTATCTCTAACTCGGTAAGTATTGTATCTAACTCGATAAGTCCATAAAATTTCAAACTCGCAAGGAAATTTTCAAACTCGGTAACTTTCTAACTCGCAGGAAATTTTCAAACTCGCAAGGTTTGAGATGTTCCAAACTCGATAAGTTTTGAGATGTTCCAAACTCTATAAGTTCTGAGAAGAAGTCTAACTCGATAAGTAGATGAGATTTTAGCAGAGTTTCCCCTAGAAGGTTGCCACACAAAACCTAACTCGATAAACGATTAGGTAAGAAAGGCTAACTCGCCAACTTAATTCCAAACTCGATAAGCTTTAAGGCTTAACTCGATAAGACGTAAATCACAAACTCGATAACACTTAATCCCAAACTCGATAACCAGAAAAATTTCTAACTCGATAAGTAGGCTCCAAACTCGATGAAACAAAAACCTAACTCGATAGAAATATTCTAACTCACAAAAAAACACCCTAACTCGAAAAAAAAATTCCTAACTCGAAAATTTTTCTCCAAACTCGATAAGATACGAATGAACAGTAACGAAATACTTATAAATCCGATTTTTTCACCCACAAAACGATCTAAAACAACCTAAAATTATCCCTAGGCGATTGATACCACTTGTAGGACCGTAGAACAACCTTATCACTTGTGAATCTAGGCTAGATCTAGAGAGAGAAAGTAAGTAGAGAGAGAGAGAGAGAGAGTGGGAACTCTAGTGTGTGGAATAATAACTTTGTTAAAACTAAGAGAATCACTAAGAGAACCAACCTCACAAATGAGGTTTACAAGAGTATTTATACTCATAGTCTAGGGCTTCTCTAATCTTTAACATTATTACACTAATAGCCCTTAGACTTTTACAAAACATGAGTACTACACATAAACTTCATCATAATGATATTCTAAAGCAACTTATAACTACACATTAATGACCGACACTTTTTATAAATAAAAATACGATTCTAACAATATTACATTTATATTATGTTTTATAAATGTTTTAGTTAAGTTTACATGTTTGGTAAAGGTCTAAGGGCTGAACATGTAATATTGTCTAAGTTAAGAGAAGCCCTAGTCCTCACCTATAAATACTATTGTATCCCCTCATTTGAGGTTGTTGGTTTTCTTGTTATTTCATTTCTCTTATTTTCATTCCAAGGGTTCCTTCCACTCTCTCTCTAAACTTTCTTTCTCTCTCTAGAAATCTTAGTGATTATGTTATAAAATGGTGACCTAACTGATGAGTGTGTAAATACTCATCATTTTTGTCTTATATGAACTGCCAAAACATCCAAAAACACCCAATAATGCATCAAAATACTGAAATTATCTTAAAAGTATGTTTTATATGGTTTAGATGCAAAATGTATAAAAACAAATGAAAAACGAACAAAGTTTTCACAATTGGCAGTTTCAGTCCCTCAAGTTTCAAATATTGACAAAACTAGTCCCTGAAGGTTTTAAATGAAAGAAAAGTCAACCCAAAGTTTTTAAAAGTCAAAAATTATCAAATTTAGACTTTGGGTAAAAAGTTTGAGAAAATTACACTTTTACCCCTCAAAATCCAAAATTGCAATAAAAGGTCCCTGGAGTTTCAGAAATTGACAGAATTAGTCCCTGTGAAATATTTTTGGATAAAAAGTCAATTCAGGTCCTTGGAAAATTATAAGTTGGCAAATATGGTCCTTGGGTGAAATTTTGAAAAGTTTACATGTTTGGTCCTTGTGGTTTAGAAATTTACAAAAATGGTCCCTGGGTATTTATATATGAGAAATTAAACTTCAAACCCTTGGGAAAGTATAAGTTGGCAAATAAGGTCCTTATGGTTACTTTGGTAAAATTACAGAACAAGCCCCTATATTTTACCAATTTACAAAATTGGTCCTTGTGATTTATTTCTTAAACAAACCAACCGGACCTTTAATTTTGTTAACCCCAAAACCATAATCCAAAACCAAGCCCACCTTATAACTCCCCCACCCTTGGCCCAACACCAACTCAGCCCACTCCACTAAAATAATACACCCCGTATTGTTTAAACCTCGGTCAAACAGTCAACGCCCCCAACTCCACCTCATCCCCTACCCTGCTATCCCTAGCCTGCAAACAAACACAATCATCACAACTCCACCCCCCTCCTCTGCTACTACACTCAATCCTTCCCCCTTGGCACCTCAAACAAACACATGCTTCCAAAATTGACCCCCTGGCATCAGTAATTTAAGAAAACTCCAAAAAGCAATTTGGCGCCAAAATACAAGGAACGGCCAAGATCAAGTTTCTTTCATCCAATGGCCATTTTTAGAAGTGGGATTGCATCTCTGGGTCCCACTAAACCCTAAAGACCAGATATAAAAAGAAGAGGAAGAAGCAGAGATGGAGTTAGTTTTTTTAGTAGTTATAGTTTAGTTTAAAAATGTTGTATTAGTGTAATTGTAATCTCATTTGTAATTTTTAGTTTAAAAATCTTGTAATCAACATTTCAGTGTATCCTCAATTTTATTTAAGCTTTAATTTCATCTTTCCTTTTTGGAACTCAGTTTATGCAATTTTTGAAGTGAGATTGACACCTCATTGGAACATTGTTAAAAGAGTAGTTCCTATGTTCATTTAAGCTCACACTATTGTCTCATAAGCTTTTATAAGTTTTCAAAGTTATTGAAATCAGTTTAACTTAAAATTCTCAAATATAGCAAATAAATAAAGTAAAAAAAAAATCAGTGAAGTGTGAAAAAGAAGGAAGGATACTGGTATGCTTTGGATTCTCATGGTTTTAGAGTCTCTTGGGAGACATTAGGAGATGTTGAATGTTCCTGGTTCTCAGATTCAACCTTGGATGCCTTTTGTAAGCTAAACTTCCATTTTTGTCATTGTACTGTAGAACCATTTTAATTGTTGCTTATTCATGTTGTTTAGTAGCTGTTTGATGTGAGTTAGCTCAGTTAATGCTTAAGTTAAGTACCTTATTTATTAGTTTACATTGTTGCTCAGTCTTTTAAGCTCACTGCTATACTAGCATTTTGGAGATTTTCATGTTAATGTTATTAGATTTGATGTTTAGGTGTTCATCTAAGCTTATTTTACCATATTGATTCCTTATGAAATAGTGATATGGCCTGATTCAGTGATTGACTACGTTAATCTCATTTTCATTCTCTTAAAGGGGTGTTTGGTTAATGACTGTTTCATGTACCCTAGAGGTTGTTTTGCTGATGACTTAGCCTAGGTAGATTGCATTAGGTTAGAATAAGTCAATTAAAGTTTAAAATCCAAGCCCCAACTGCAAAAAGTCAAAAATCCCACCCAAGGTTCATAACAGTCACTGTTAAGGTTTTTAAGTTCCAAAACTCAACCATTTGGTTTAAAATCTGGTAATTTAGCTTATGTTAACCTCATTCCATCTTAGTATAACTTATTTAATCAGTTAGGCTTATTAAAAACTCAAGAAAGTCAACTTACCAAGTTTCATAGAAAAAGTCAAAGTGTATGATTTCAGATTTTTCTCAAAACTCCAAGAATTGTTTTGAATTTTGTGGTATGATTTATGGAATGAAACCTCTTTTTATTTGTTCTCTACCACCTCAAGTTTAGAATCCCATAGCTTTTACATTTTTATGATTTTTCCCATGGGCCCCACATTGAGCCAAAGTAGGCTGCAGGGGAGGTGAACCCCCTGCTGTGCAGATAGCAGTCCCAAACACCACCTTTGGTGGTGGTTTCCAGCCACCACAGTGGGCCCCACATCCCAAAATTTGTTCCTTCCATCCCCCCTCCTACCAGGGTGCATGGTTTGACCTTTGGGTTGACCTGAAAACCCTTGGGACCCATCTGGAATTACCCCCATTATCTGTCCCACTTTCCAGTTTCCAAGCAAATTTCCAAGTGCTTAATCAGCTTAAACTGCTTATTCTGGGCTTATCATTGGATCATTTTAGCTCAAAATCATTTAACAAACTTGTTCCAATCTGTTTTTACCATAGTGGACCCCAGTGAGTGCTTTTCTCAAGCTTTTGGTTTGACAGTTGACCAAAGTCAACTGTCATACCAATAAGCACTTGTAGTGCTTATTCCTTGGGCCCACCCTGGTTCATTTTCATCAAGCTAGTTACTTTTAGTTGTTAAATAGTATTTTAGAAGAAAAATCCAGAAAATCAAAAGTATTTTTAAGTGATAGTTTCTATTTAATTTTATTTAATTTTAATTTTCATTTTTATATTTTTATTAAGAACTTAGCTTTTTTATATTTTTCTTAATTTCCTTTTAAGTTAAAGTAGTTATAATAATTTTTTCAGATTTTTATCTTTTCATTTAGTATTTATTAGAATTAATCTTAGTTTTATTAATTATTAATTAATAATTAGTATTAAATAGCATAATTAGTTTTTATTAGGTAAAATCTAGTTTTTATATTTTTTATAGCCTTTATATGTTATAAAATAATTTCAGAAATTTTATTAGAATTTTTACTGTTCATTTGCTATTTTTCTTAATTTAAAATAGTTAATTAGATAATTAGTAATTAATTAGTAATTAATTAATATAAAAATCACAAAAAGACAAAAATATTTATTTTTAATTTTAAAATTAGTTTTTAGTTATTTTATAATTTTAGAAATTTTATTTTCATTTTTCTAGTGCTTAATTAATATTATATTATATTTAAGTGTTTTAATTATTAATAATTAGTAATAATTAGTATTTAATTAATATTAAATAATTAATTAGGGTTAAAATTTATTTTAATTTTCTAAAAATTTTCTTTTACCCTTAGGTTTGTAAAAAAGTCATTTTCACCCCCTGGGTATTTTCAGATTTCTGTTTTCACTTTTTATTTTGTACGTTTACGTTTTATTCAAATGTAAACGTACGCGTTTTAAGTTTTAAACGTTTCTGGTTTTTCTGACTTTCCAGTCTTGTTAATATAGTGTATTTAAGCTATTATCTTTCATATTCCAGTAGTATAATCAAACTCAAACCCCTTTTCATCCAAATTCACCCGATCACAAACCCGTTTTAATACCATTCACACCTCGTCGGGACATAACGACCCGGGGAAACCTTATACTTCCGCGGAGTATTGACTCTAGGCTGTTTGACCATCTTGACCACATCCGTGGTTGACTTTGGTTGACGGTTTAGCATCAATCAATTTTTGGCGCCGCTGCCGGGGAGGTTGTGTGCGTATCTAAACGGTTTTTCTGATTAGTGTCTTTTGGAATTCATTCCATTGTACATTTATCCATCCTTGTTCATATCCTTTCATAAAAACCCAAAAATATTTTTCCTTACCCTCTATCCATTTGATTCTACCTTCTTATACCCATCTCATGTATAATTCTTATGGCGTCTCTCGGCTACACGTGTTTTCACTGTAAAAGTTCGATTGAGGACGGCTTTCGTTGTCTCCGGTGTATTTGTGAGAAATGTGGCAATAATTGTAGTAACAGATTTTGTGTTTTGTGCAATCTGGTCATAAGTCCAAATTCTCTCAATGATTCACCAAATTCTTCCAAGCCCGAGACACGTGCTATTAATGACAAACCTTCAAAAATTGATCCTAACCTTTCACGGTTTACGGTCAAAAGTTTGTCAAGCATACGTGCTGAGCTTAGGGCAGTGACTGAAAAGAACGACTTACCCAATCTTCACGTTTATCAAGAACCAAAACCCGAGACCATAACGGAAGTGGTGGAAATTGCTAGCTCTAAGAGCACACCACTTGTCCCACCTCCGGCTTTTATTCCTTGTGTTGGTTGTGGTTAGCCACTTTTTGGTTTGCCATGTCGTTGGTGTACATGTGTGCAATGTGGTAATGATATTCAAAACGGGAGTTGTTTGTTTTGTGGGTCGAGTAATTCATTTGCTTATGATCCTAATCAGAACTCATTCAACGACTCTTCAAATTTTTCCAATTACCCATCACACTCATACGAGCAAGAATCATATTATCCATACCACAATGATTGTTCGTATCAAAATGCACCAAACTTTTCGTGTGAAAATTGTGGAGGTCCTCACCAAGGTTTTGATTGTCAAAATAATCAAAATTTTGGTTACGACCAATATCCATACAATTCACCAAACCAGACTCAACAGTTTAACTGTTGTGAGTACTGTGGTGGCCCACACTACAGTTCTGATTGTCAATCGGGCAACACGCTTGTCTATGAGCAGTTTCCTGATAACAATTATGACTCTAGCACATACGACCCACAGCCACATCAGTCTTACTGTTGTGAAAATTGTGGAGGTCCTCACTTTAGCTCGGATTGTCAAACAGGGAATCCATTTCCTTGTAACAATTATGACTATTCATGTCAAGACCCACCTCCACAAGACCCAATTACCCAAGCAACCCCTCAATTCCCACAAGACCTTTGTGAAAAGGTTCTTGAAGCATTTAAAAAATATAAAGAGGGGTTGGCTACTACATCGTTTCAAGAATCTCGTGAAAAATCAATGGCAGAATTACTTGCTGAAGAACGAGAATCTAGAAACGAAAAGAGCATGGAAGAATTACTTGCTGAGCAAAGAGCGGCTAAAATACGTGCCAATCTTCGCTATGCTGCTCTTTATGATGACGATGATGATAGTGATGATGATGAAGATAACATTGTCATTATTCAAAACGATTCATCAGATTCATCAGTTGTGATTCCTTCCATGGATAATCAGGGAGGAAATGATGAGACGGAGAAATTACTAGCAGAAGATCAAATGGAACTCGTACAATCCATGAATGCTAGCTCCTCTCCACTCCCTCAGTCTGTTATCACACCCGGAGTTCACACTCACTCTCTGATCATCGGGGATGAGCATCTTAGCACTGTTCCTAATAAGGAATCGGACGAATTAATAAAGTCTAGTGTTGAGATCCTTGTCCCAATCCCAGGAGAGTCACAGGGAACTTTGGATCATGTATGTGATATTCCTTCACCTATTGAGTGTCCTAAAGATCAATTTGAGACTTTCTCAGATTGTAGCGATGATTGTACATCTTATGGAGACATCGAGTATGTTGAGGCATCAGTTCCACAAACTGATGCTGATCATCTTCTTGAGGAGTTCGCTGATGAACTTGCTCACATCAATCCACTTTCATTGGAAAGTGATGATGGTCTCCTCGATTTCCAAGCCGATCTGGGAGAAATTGAAAGTCTCCTTTATCATGATCCGTCACTCACTTCTTATCCTAACAGTCCAATAGAGAATAATAATCATTTTGTTCCCGAAACATTCAATACCACTCTCACTAATCCTCTATTTGAATTCGAATCTGAATTCACTTTGATTTCTGATAATCCACTCTTTGATATTTAGAACGAGGGTTGTGAGTCTATTCCGGAACATGAGTTCACAAATTCACATCTTGTGAATGATTCTCTTCATGAGGAGTTCTCCGGTGAACTCGCTCATCATGTCATGACTCCTCCGGAGTTTGATATCCCGGGGGGAGATGCTCTCAATTATGAGAATTTGCAAATTCCCACCCACCCTCCCGGGTTGTTTACGAGCTTACCCTTTGAAATCCAAACTCAGGCTATTGAGCCTCCTCTTGAGGAAGAAGATCAAATCATGCTTTTTATTATGATTTTCTTCCTTTTCTTCACCTACAGGGTGACTTCTCTTGTTCTTCACTCCTTCGGGAGTGAGGACACCATCTTTGATCCCGGCATTTTCATGTATCATTATCTTAAGCCGGATACTTATCTCATCGGTGTGGAACTTTCACGTGCTTCAAATGTTTGTCCAAACATCTTGAATGAAAGTCCGATTGAGATTGCTTTTTCCACATCATGCTTCCCCAAGGACAAATGAATTCGGGGTTGAGTCAAGCTAGCGACTCGGTAAACAAAAACAGAGCATGCTTATAGGGTTTTCACCCTAAGTGTGGGGGAGTCCCCCATGCTATGAGTACAGAAGTGAAAATACAAAATGGTGTTTTCCACGCTTAACTTGTAATGTTGCCCTTTTACGTTCAAAATGTCGGCATAATAGCTGGGACTTTGAATGTTGCGGACAATATTCATGCTAAGTGTGGGGGGGTATTCGCTATTCTAGCGAATTTTATCACATTTTACTATATAATACCCCCGTTTTAGCCAAAATTTCAAAAATTTTTAAATTTTTTCACTGGTGCTTCAAAATTTTTTGTGGTAATCAGTCCGCCTTGTCTAACCGACAAAAGGGATTGGCTAGTCTAGGAGCAAACGGCTCTTGGTAAAGACATCTCAAATCCGTTTATGGCTGGCAATTTGCCCAAAATTGTATGGTTCCTCAACTCCCCAAAAACAAATGAGTTGGCTAGCCCGCAAGATTATGGCTTGTGGTAAAGGCCGTGGAAAATCCATAATTGGTAATCAGCTCACCAAGATGTTAACTATTCCATCAAGAGTTGGCTAGTCCAGAAGCAAACGGCTTTTGGTAAAGACTAATCAAATCCGTTGACAGCTGGTGGTTTGCTCAAAATCACACGGTTATCAGGTGTGCCACAGTTCTTACACCTGGCTACTCCAGAAGTGATGGCTTTTGGTAAAGAGTTTCAAATCCATCAAGTTTTTCTCAAAAGATTGCTAGGGACTAGCAATAGTTTAGTGTGGGGGATTGATGAGTGTGTAAATACTCATCATTTTTGTCTTATATGAACTGCCAAAACATCCAAAAACACCCAATAATGAATCAAAATACTGAAATTATCTTAAAAGTATGTTTTATATGGTTTAGATGCAAAATGTTTAAAAACAAATGAAAAACGAACAAAGTTTGCACAATTGGCAGTTTCAGTCCCTCAAGTTTCAAATATTGACAAAACTAGTCCCTGAAGGTTTTAAATGAAAGAAAAGTCAACCCAAAGTTTTTAAAAGTCAAAAATTATCAAATTTAGACTTTGGGTAAAAAGTTTGAGAAAATTACACTTTTACCCCTCAAAATCCAAAATTGCAATAAAAGGTCCCTGGAGTTTCAGAAATTGACAGAATTAGTCCCTGTGAAATATTTTTGGATAAAAAGTCAATTCAGGTCCTTGGAAAATTATAAGTTGGCAAATATGGTCCTTGGGTGAAATTTTGAAAAGTTTACATGTTTGGTCCTTGTGGTTTGGAAATTTACAAAAATGGTCCCTGGGTATTTATATATGAGAAATTAAAATTCAAACCCTTGGGAAAGTATAAGTTGGCAAATAAGGTCCTTATGGTTACTTTGGTAAAATTACAGAACAAGCCCCTATATTTTACCAATTTACAAAATTGGTCCTTGTGATTTATTTCTTAAACAAACCAACCGGACCTTTAATTTTGTTAACCCCAAAACCATAATCCAAAACCAAGCCCACCTTATAACTCCCCCACCCTTGGCCCAACACCAACTCAGCCCACTCCACTAAAATAATACACCCCGTATTGTTTAAACCTCGGTCAAACAGTTAACGCCCCCAACTCCACCTCATCCCCTACCCTGCTATCCCTAGCCTGCAAACAAACATAATCATCACAACTCCACCCCCCTCCTCTGCTACTACACTCAATCCTTCCCCCTTGGCACCTCAAACAAACACATGCTTCTAAAATTGACCCCCTGGCATCAGTAATTTAAGAAAACTCCAAAAAGCAATTTGGCGCCAAAATACAAGGAACGGCCAAGATCAAGTTTCTTTCATCCAATGGCCATTTTTAGAAGTGGGATTGCATCTCTGGGTCCCACTAAACCCTAAAGACCAGATATAAAAAGAAGAGGAAGAAGCAGAGATGGAGTTAGTTTTTTTAGTAGTTATAGTTTAGTTTAAAAATGTTGTATTAGTGTAATTGTAATCTCATTTGTAATTTTTAGTTTAAAAATCTTGTAATCAACATTTCAGTGTATCCTCAATTTTATTTAAGCTTTAATTTCATCTTTCCTTTTTGGAACTCAGTTTATGCAATTTTTGAAGTGAGATTGACACCTCATTGGAACATTGTTAAAAGAGTAGTTCCTATGTTCATTTAAGCTCACATTATTGTCTCATAAGCTTTTATAAGTTTTCAAAGTTATTGAAATCAGTTTAACTTAAAATTCTCAAATATAGCAAATAAATAGAGTAAAAAAAAAAATTCAGTGAAGTGTGAAGAAGAAGGAAGGATACTGGTATGCTTTGGATTCTCATGGTTTTAGAGTCTCTTGGGAGACATTAGGAGATGTTGAATGTTCCTGGTTCTCAGATTCAACCTTGGATGCCTTTTGTAAGCTAAACTTCCATTTTTGTCATTGTACTGTAGAACCATTTTAATTGTTGCTTATTCATGTTGTTTAGTAGCTGTTTGATGTGAGTTAGCTCAGTTAATGCTTAAGTTAAGTACCTTATTTATTAGTTTACATTGTTGCTCAGTCTTTTAAGCTCACTGCTATACTAGCATTTTGGAGATTTTCATGTTAATGTTATTAGATTTGATGTTTAGGTGTTCATCTAAGCTTATTTTACCATATTGATTCCTTATGAAACAGTGATATGGCCTGATTCAGTGATTGACTACATTAATCTCATTTTCATTCTCTTAAAGGGGTGTTTGGTTAATGACTGTTTCATGTACCCTAGAGGTTGTTTTGCTGAGGACTTAGCCTAGGTAGATTGCATTAGGTTAGAATAAGTCAATTAAAGTTTAAAATCCAAGCCCCAACTGCAAAAAGTCAAAAATCCCATCCAAGGTTCATAACAGTCACTGTTAAGGTTTTTAAGTTCCAAAACTCAACCATTTGGTTTAAAATCTGGTAATTTAGCTTATGTTAACCTCATTCCATCTTAGTATAACTTATTTAATCAGTTAGGCTTATTAGAAACTCAAGAAAGTCAACTTACCAATTTCATTGAAAAAGTCAAAGTGTATGATTTCAGATTTTTCTCAAAACTCCAAGAATTGTTTTGAAATTTGTGGTATGATTTATGGAATGAAACCTCTTTTTATTTGTTCTCTACCACCTCAAGTTTAGAATCCCATAGCTTTTACATTTTTATGATTTTTCCCATGGGCCCCACATTGAGCCAAAGTAGGCTGCAGGGGAGGTGAACCCCCTGCTGTGCAGATAGCAGTCCCAAACACCACCTTTGGTGGTGGTTTCCAGCCACCACAGTGGGCCCCACATCCCAAAATTTGTTCCTTCCATCCCCCCTCCTACCAGGGTGCATGGTTTGACCTTTGGGTTGACCTGAAAACCCTTGGGACCCACCTGGAATTACCCCCATTATCTATCCCACTTTTCAGTTTCCAAGCAAATTTCCAAGTGCTTAATCAGCTTAAACTGCTTATTCTGGGCTTATCATTGGATCATTTTAGCTCAAAATCATTTAACAAACTTGTTCCAATCTGTTTTTACCATAGTGGACCCCAGTGAGTGCTTTTCTCAAGCTTTTGGTTTGACAGTTGACCAAAGTCAACTGTCATACCAATAAGCACTTGTAGTGCTTATTCCTTGGGCCCACCCTGGTTCATTTTCATCAAGCTAGTTACTTTTAGTTGTTAAATAGTATTTTAGAAGAAAAATCCAGAAAATCAAAAGTATTTTTAAGTGATAGTTTCTATTTAATTTTAATTTTCATTTTTATATTTTTATTAAGAACTTAGCTTTTTTATATTTTTCTTAATTTCCTTTTAAGTTAAAGTAGTTATAATAATTTTTTCAGATTTTTATCTTTTCATTTAGTATTTCTTAGAATTAATCTTAGTTTTATTAATTATTAATTAATAATTAGTATTAAATAGCATAATTAGTTTTTATTAAGTAAAATCTAGTTTTTATATTTTTTATAGCCTTTATATGTTATAAAATAATTTTAGAAATTTTATTAGAATTTTTACTGTTCATTTTCTATTTTTCTTAATTTAAAATAGTTAATTAGATAATTAGTAATTAATTAGTAATTAATTAATATAAAAATCACAAAAAGACAAAAATATTTATTTTTAATTTTAAAATTAGTTTTTAGTTATTTTATAATTTTAGAAATTTTATTTTCATTTTTCTAGTGCTTAATTAATATTATATTATATTTAAGTGTTTTATTTATTAATAATTAGTAATAATTAGTATTTAATTAATATTAAATAATTAATTAGGGTTAAAATTTATTTTAATTTTCTAAAAATTTTCTTTTACCCTTAGGTTTGTAAAAAAGTCATTTTCACCCCCTGGGTATTTTCAGATTTCTGTTTTCACTTTTTATTTTGTACGTTTACGTTTTATTCAAATGTAAACGTACGCGTTTTAAGTTTTAAACGTTTCTGGTTTTTCTGACTTTCCAGTCTTGTTAATATAGTGTATTTAAGCTATTATCTTTCATATTCCAGTAGTATAATCAAACTCAAACCCCTTTTCATCCAAATTCACCCGATCACAAACCCGTTTTAATACCATTCACACCTCGTCGGGACATAACGACCCGGGGAAACCTTATACTTCCGCGGAGCATTGACTCTAGGCTGTTTGACCATCTTGACCACATCCGTGGTTGACTTTGTTTGACGGTTTAGCATCAATCACTAACACAATGTGTCTCCCTTGTGATCCAACACCATCCAGTTGGTACAAAGCAGATGTGAATTCCATGGACTTCATTCCGAAGATCCTAATCAACATCTCATGGATTTCCTCAAAATCATAGATTCAATAGACCTTGATGTTGGAACTCGAGAGACGACCCGATTGCGTCTCTTCCAATTCTCTCTACGTGACCAAGCTAGTCAATGGCTTGAGCGTTTACCCGCAGGATCCATCACCTCTTGGGATGATCTCACCACTCGTTTCCTTGCTCAGTTTTTCCCACCAGGGAGAACTACTAAGCTTAGAAATGACATCTTGATGTTCCAACAATGTCAAGGTGAAACTCTCTATGAAGCATGGACTCGTTTCAAGGACTTACTCCAAAAAGTCCCTCATCATGGCATAGATCTTTGGCTCCAAATAATTTTTTTTTACGACCATGTCAACTTCCATACCAAATGCACCGTTGATCAAGCCGTCGAAGGTAGATTGAGTGACAAGGACGCCAAAGAGTCATGGGAAATCATTGATGAACTTGCATTCGATGATAATGAATTATGGGAGGTTGCCCATGTCGTAGACTCTGCCGTTAATGCAATCTCATTATCCGGAGGGACCACTCAACTTTCCGAAGAAAACCTCTGCGAACTTGAGAAAAAAGTTGACTATCTCATGGAAAAACGAAAAAAAAAAACTTTAAGTCCTAGACATGCATCTATCAACTCTATCTCAAATGTAAAACCAACACCATTGTCTAAATCACCCCTTAGAGACATTGCCGTAACCTTTCAAAAATATGCTCGACCATATTCCCCTCCTCAAAACCTCAGCCCGGAATTTGAAACTCGAATGAGAGAATATATATTTCCACTCATTCTAAGTGATTAGCAAAATTCGAGGAGGCAGTCTATAAACAAAAGGGAATTCGAAACTCGAATGAGAGAATATATGTACATTCCATTAAACAAAATTATTAGTTTCGAAAAATGGTGGTTCATTCAAAGAATGCCCTTCTAGATATCTTTCAGACTCCATAGATTGATTCAAGTTTTAAAGTACAATATACTTTAAATATCTTGAGTGACTAGAATGTAGGGTTGAATAGTTTCAGTGTTTATAATTACTCTTTAAAATCTTTTGCCTCTTTTAGGTCCGTTTATGTTCTTTTTATAAAGTTGTTAGATTTACTAGTTATGTGATATCTAATTGACTATATATGAATGTATAAAGTAAGTAAAGTAAAGAGTAAAGGAAAGAACACAACCAAGGAGACGCCGACATTTATAGTGGTTTGGCATGAAGCTCACTCTTCGTCCTACTCCACTCCCCGAGTACCACACTTAAGAGTTTTCAATCACTATGTCAACAGACTCCGTCAGGTAGAGCAATCCGTACACAAGCTTACACACTAAGCGGAATGTCGAGTCCTGATCCTAGATAGAACCAATCAACACCAAAGCCCACATGGCCACATGAACAAGCATTCTTGTCCCACTTAGATCGACACATGATCTAAGTCTTCACACGAACGAGCACTCTTGTTCACTTGAATCTACACACGATTAAAGCCTTCACACATGAACATCACTAAGTCTAAATCTTCACACTAGAACTCATTCCTTGTACCTTCAATTAAATATAATTGAAACTCAGGTCCAAATGACTTTGGATTCCTGATCCTTTTGCTCTTTCTGAGCTCAAGTTGTGGAACCACAACTTCATTAGGGGCCTGAGATGATAATTCATCAGGGACCTTTGATACACCAATGTCATCAGTTCCATTTGGAATCCTTTGACTTGGTCTAGGGACTGATGAGAATCTATTCTCATCAAAGAGTGCATCCCTTGATTCAATTATAGAGTTAAATGAAACATATTCATTAGGTTCAATAACATAGAACATGTATGCCTTGTAATGCTCAGCATATCCAACAAAGATGCATTCAATTCATCTTTCACCAAAAGATTTTAATTTTGGATCGGGGAGTCTTACAACAGCCCTACAACCCCGAAACCTGAGATAATTCAGGTTGGGTTTCTTTTTAGTCCAGAGTTCATAAGGGCTAATCTTGTTCCTTTTATTGGGAACCCCATTTAATAAATAACAAGCTGTTAACATAGCTTCACCCCAAAACCCTTGACTCAGTCCTGAGTAGGACAACATGGAATTAACCATCTCCTTTAGTACCCTGTTTTTCCTTTCAGAGATACCATTTTGTTGAGGAGTATAGGGAGTAGTCGTTTCATGGATTATACCAACATACTAAAAATACAAAGTTTCCATGCATTCACCTCCCCTATCAGTCCTGAATCTTTTAATCAGGGACCCTAGTTGCAATTCAACTTCAGATTTAAATATTTTGAATTTATCTAATGCTTCATACCTGGTATGTAACAGATAGACATAACAAAACATAAAAGCATCATCAATAAATGTCACAAAGTACTTCTTATTCCCCAAAGAGGGAGTGGCATGCAAGTCACACAGGTCACTGTGTATAAGCTCCAAGAGCTCAGTCTCACGTTTAACACCCTAAAAAGGTTTCTTAGTAATTTTGGTCAACATGCAAGTTTTGCACTTTTCAGTGTCCATGTCAAATGCTGGGATAAACCCATCCTTAGACATATCTTGCATCTTTTTATAGTGTACATGGCCAATTCTAGCATGCCAGAGGGTAGAGTCATTCAGTTTAGAGGTTGACATAAAGGCTGAATTAACAATGTTAGTGACAATATTAAGCCTAAACATTTGATTACAAAAATAGCCAAAAACCAATAAACACACCATGTTTAGAAAATATAAATTTATCAGATTCAATAACTTGTTTATATCCATGATTATTCAAAACACTACTTGAAACCAAGTTTTTCCTTATATCAGGAACATGAATAACATTAAACAAAGTTACAATCTTTACAGAACTAAAACTAAGATCTACACAACCACGACCATGTACCAAGGCTGTTGACTCATTTCCCATGTGAAGAATAGAACCATCATTCAGTGACTCGTAAGTCTTGAACCATCTTCTATCTTTGCACACATGAACAGTTGCTCCAGAGTCAACGCACCACGCAACATCATCATCCTGCACATAGTTAGATTCAAATACATATGTAACATAATAAACGTGAAGAGATTCATTAAACATATTCTGACCTTTCAGTGAGTTGGCAGAACCACCACTCCCTGAACCACTAGTGCCTGAACCATTGATTTTACCACCAACCTTAACACCTTAGCAATCCCTTTTAATGTGACCCGATTTGCGACATTTCCAACTAGTAGGTGTTACCTTCTTGTTAGGATCAGCCTTGTGTTATCCTGATGTTTACGTTTGCCTTTATTATCATTGTACCTGGTGGAATTGTTATGTTCCACCATATTGAAAACAGATGCACCAGTAGTATTGCTACTCTTTTGCTTGTCATTAACCTACACCTTGAGAGATTCCTCAATACGCAGATGATTACCCAACTGAACAAGTGTTAGTTCTTCCTTCTTATATTTCAAGGTATGCTTGAAATCTTTCCGAGAAGGAGGTAATTTTTCAATGATACAAGAGACTGAAATAGCCTCGTCCGTGTTCATTTTATGTTGTGTAAACCTTCCAAGTATATCAAGAAGTTCATTGTATTGTTCCATAACGGGTATTGAATCAGTCATTTTGTAATTTGTGAAATTACTTACAAGAGACTTCTTACTTGAAGCATCCTCATCCATATATTTGGCTTCCAAGGAATCCCATAGTTCTTCGGAAGATTCAACATTCTGATAATTGTCAAAGAGAGAATCAGACATACCATTGAGGATTAAACCTCTGCAAACATAATAATCATTCTCCCATCTACTTCTGTTAGCATCAAAGAAATATATATAGAAGTGATGGTCATTCTCATAAGTTAAATAGTATGTGTCGTTTGTTAGAATAATTAATAGTTAAGAATATTGGGCTATGGACTAGGAAAGCTAATATGTTATAAGTAATGTTATGTAAGCCTTGTTATTTAATCATGTAACCAAGTCCAAGCGCTAGCCCATAGAAAAGCATTTAGGGCATAATGTATGACACTATATAAACACCTCAAAGGCACATTTGAGGTGTGTGCTTGTGTGTGAATTGTGTATGTTTTGCTATAATAACATTCACATCTTCTTCTCTCTTTCTATATTATACGCCACATAAATATATCATCCAAGTCACCACCTTTACTTCATATTGAGCTTATATTGTGTGATAAAGTTGTGATATCTAGGGTCTTACAAGTGGTATCAATCGCCAAACAATGATTTAGGAGTGTTGGGAGTTTGTTTGTTTTGTTTTCATGTAGTTTAAACACTTTTTTGATTACAAACTAGTGTTATAAACTTCTTGTAACAAGAAAGTTCTAATCTTTTTGAAAGATTCAAGTTTATATCTTTGGATCGTCGGCTCGGGTTGCTCCAAGCACATGACCGGGAACTTAAAGCTGCTGATCAATTTCGTCTGGAAATTCATGAGAACTGTACGCTTTGGAAATGATCATGTAGCAGCTATTCTGGGTTATGGAGACCTTCAGTTGGGGAATTATTTAATCACTCGGGTTTACTACGTCGAAGGGTTGGGACACAACTTGTTTTCATTTGGACAGTTTTGTGATGCAGATTTAGAAGTTGCAATTATGAGAAACACGGTTTTTGTTAGAAATTTGGTTGGCGATGATCTCTTAACTGGTAATCGCGGCATAAACTTGTATGCTATCGACATCAACCAAGTGGCTTCTACATCACCAATTTGTCTTATGACAAGAGCAACCGAAACAAAGTCCTGGCTGTGGCATAGAAGATTATCCAATATCAATTTCGACACCATCAACAAGTTAGCCAAAGACAACATCGTCAACGGTCTCCCTAAGCTCAAATACACCAAGGAACACGTATGTCCATCATGCAAAGAAGGAAAAAGTAAAAGAGCATCATATAAACCTAAAACTGTACCTAGTTCAGAAGCACGGTTACATATGTTGCACATGGACTTATGTGGCCCAATGAGAGTTGAAAGCATAAATGGAAAGAAGTATATTCTTGTTATTGTTGAAGACTATTCAAGATATACGTGGATAATGTTTTTGAGATCAAAAGACGAAGCACCAGGCATCATCTTTACCTTTCTAAAGCGTATTCAAGTTCTTCTTCAAGCTCCAGTAAGGATTATAAGAACAAACAACGGCACAGAATTCACAAATCAAGAGTTAGGAACTTACCTTGAAGATGTTTGAATTACACATCAAACCTCAGTTGTTAGAACTCCACAGCAAAATGGGGTAGTGGAAAGATGAAATTGAACTCTTGTGGAAGCTGCTCGCACAATGTTAATTTATTCTAGTGCACCACTCTTCTTAAGGGCTGATGTTGTTTCCACTGCTTGTTTCACTCAGAAACGATCCCTAATTCATCCAGATTCAATAAAACCCCATATGAGCTAGTGAACAAACGTAAACCTGTCATCTCTTACCTTCACGTATTTGGCGCTTTGTGCTATCTAATGAATGATAGAGAAGATCTAGGAAAGTTAAAAGCTAAGGGTCATATTGGAATCTTCATTGGACACTCAGAAAACTCGAGGGCATTCAGGGTGTATAATAGAAGAATAAAACGGATAATAGAGACGATGAATGTGAAGTTTGATGAGATTTCACAAATGGCTTCTAAGAGACTCGCTCTAGAACCCGCGCTTAATCCAATGGCTTCTAATCAAAATGGATTAGGACCTACACCAGACCCGCACACTTCTAGACACATTAGTTCAGGACTTGTACCTCAAGGAGCTCAATCAACAAACACTGAAAACCCTTCATAACAAGAATTGGAAAATTTCTTCGAGTTAATGTTTGATGAATAGTATGGTGGAACTTCGACAAATGCCTCTCAACAACATTCCGCTGCAGCAGCTCAAAACCATCAACCACCACCATCACAAGATGCATCTACTACAATCAAAGTTGAAGTTGCAACTACCTCAACATCATCTACATCTAGTCCAGCAACTCTAGTTATTGAAATTGTTCTACCAAGAGTTGATGAACAAAACCAAAACACAAATTTTCAAGAAGAACTAACAAAAAATTCAAACGATGTTGCGTTAGAAGAAGAAGAAGTATTTGAAAACCCGTTTGCAACAGACTCTGCTAAATCTTCTTCAAGGTTACATGAACCATCTAACACACATACGTTAAATCCAAGGTACCATTCTACACTCAAATGGACTAAAGACGATCCAATTGAACAAGGTATTGGTGAACCTTCAAGGCCAGTTCAGAAGAGAAGACAACTTGCCACAGATCCCAAAATGTGTATCTATATTTGCTCCACTAGCCTCAAAGAACCAAAGGACATTCGGGAAGCAATGGCAGAAAATGCTTGGATTGAAGCGATGCAGGATGAAATTCTTCAATACCAGTTACGTGATTGTTGGGAACTTATTGAACGACCATTTGACAAACTTGTCATTAATCTCAAATGGTTGTAGAAGAACAAAAAGAATGAGGAAATGACTGTAATTCGCAACATAGCTCGTTTTGTGTCTAAAGGATATGCACAAGAAGAAGGCATAGATTTCGAAGAATCATTCGCGCCTGTAGCTATACTTGAAGCAGTTCAGATTTTCTTAGCCTATGCAGCTCACAAAAACATCACAGTCTATCAGATGGACATTAAGACAGCCTTCTTGAATGGAACTCTGAAAGAAGAAGTGTATGTGAGTCAGCCCGAGGGATTCATCGACAAAGATCATCCAGACTACATCTACAAGCTTAAGAAAGCCATTTATGGTTTAAAACAAGCTCCAAGAGCATGGTATGACGAACTATCATCTTTCTTGCTCAAAAACAATTTCACCAATGGAACTGTTGATTCTACCTTGTTTACCAGAAAATACAAAGATGACACTTTGATTGTTCATATTTACGTGGACGACATTATCTTTGGGTCCACTAATCTGAATCATTCAAAACATTTTGCAAATCTCATGAAAAGCAAATTTGAAATGTCCGTGATGGGGGAACTAAAATTCTTTCTTGGTTTACAAATACGTCAATCCCCTCATGGTATTTTTATTAATCAAGCTAAATATACAATTGAGATTTTGAAAAACCATGGTATGGAAAATTGTGACTCTATTGGTACACCAGTGGTCACTTCACAAAAAATTGGTGCTGATTTATTTGGGAAACCCATCAATCCGAAGAAATATCGGAGCATGATTGGTTCTCCATGTACCTAACTGCTAGTCGACCCGATATTCATTTTGTTGTTTGCTTATTAGCACGGTTTCAGGCAAAGCCTGCCGAACTTCACCCCCAAGAGGATAAACGGATCTTTCGGTACCTACGAAGAGCCATTAAAATGGGACTTTGGTATCCGAAGTATTCCGAGTTTAATCTAATAGCATTTTCAGATGCCGACCATGCAGGTGATCAAGATACAACAAAAAGTACATCAGGTGGAGCAGAATTTTTGGGTGAAAAGCTAGTAGGCTCGTCGTCTCGGAAACAGGATTGTACTGCGTTATAAACCGCCGAAGCCGAGTATGCTTGTTGTGCCCAAGTGCTTTGGATGCGGACACAGCTCACAAATTATGGCTTTACTTTCAACAGAATACCTTTGTATTGTGACTCGAAAAGTGCCATAGCCATCTCGTGCAATCCCGTACAACATTCAAAGACTAAGAATATTATAATCCGCTACCATTTTTTCAAAGAACACGTAGAAAAGAGTATAGTTGAATTATTTTTCGTGAAGACGGAATACCAACTCACCGATCTATTTACTAAAGCTCTTCCAAAAGAATGGTTCGATGTTTTAGTTCAACGAATTGGCGTGCGAAGCCTAACCCCTAAGGAGTTAGAACGTCTTCTTGAATCTTCTTGAAAAATGTTTCCAAAATCGCTTCGCTGTAAAAACTTTTTGAAAAACAAAATACAAAGTTTGAAAAACCAACAAAAACAAAATACAAAAATATAAAATTTCAAAAAATCAAAAAACAATATAAAATCAAAAAAATACAAAAATATTCTTTTCACGACATGTCTTTCGTATAAATCAATATTCTGTACATTTCTAGAAATGTCATTCAAGAATGATACGGACATGTACAGATGCTTGAGCAGGAGTTCTTTAACATGTTTTTCTAAAACATGTCGTTACTCAAAAGTTTCTTAAATATGGCTTTCGTATACTTCAGTACGAAACCCGGACTCAAATGATGACTTCTGATTATTTTCAAATCAAGGACTCGTACATTCAAAGATGAAATCATTTTCAAAAGTTCGAGTATAAACAAACGAAAAAGATTTCAAACATAAACTAGTTTTCAAAACAGAATTCTTGAGCACTTTTTCAAGATTGTTCAAAAGTTTTTTCAAAATCTCTCAAATTAAGTGCTCAAGATAACTCCCTCAAAACCCTTAATTGATTTTTAAATGAGCTATCATTAAGGGGGAGTATAAAAAATCAAAAATGTTCCGATTTCATGCAAAAACAAATCTGTCTATCTCTCCCGCATGTGAAAAGTGGATCAATTCAAAAGTACAAACTCCTCCCGCATGTGAAAATTTCTTAAAAATCCATGAGCACATGTGAAGGGGGAGTCCTTCAAAAATTAAAAAACTCTCAAAGTGGTAACAACAATGTGTTTTATTATCATAAACACTTTGAGAGATTTTAACAAAAAGGTTTTATGGCATGTGATCAATAAATCTAGGATAATCATGGAGTAATAAGGTGATTATGGTTAGATTTATGTCCAATGATCCGCCAGAGCCGGAGGGATATACCTAAGGACAATATAATTAGATTAGAATTAGAAGTCCTTAGGTATGATTGAAAAAAGGAGTAAATGAGAAAGGAGAAAGAACGGGTTGAAGAATTAAAAATAAAAGTTATGAAAAAGGGTGAAAAGAAATAGCCCTCCATACGTTCAACCTTAGGGCAGAAACCGGGTTCAATTCATATGCTATCGGTTGTTACTAAGATGACACCGGTATTGAAGACAAAGACGTCATGGACCCAGTGACGCACTGCACTAAACCTTCTTATCTACTCAAGTTCTCTCAAAAGAGCTTGTTTCATTCTCACGGGGAACCCTGCATAATCTATCGACTGCTCATTACGATCCATCTTGATATTGAAACAGGAGACACCGCTCCAGTCTCCGACGACTAAATATGCACTTATTGAGTCTAGAGCCTCGAGATTACATCAAAAGATCTCATAGGAACACGTGATACTTCTACACTTGTGATGCAACAATAAGGATGCCAGATGTAAAATTAAGAGTGCTACGCAGATCTTAGCAATCTGCCAGAACAGTTATGAGAGGACTCACAATAGTGATTCTCAGTGATTGAATAGAAATTCATGCCAGGGTCAACATCAAACAGCCCTGACAGCAGGTCACTTCGGTAATCTCTTGTGGGTTATGCTTAGTGTTCACGGTGGTCCCAAAATGGTCTACAGTCGTGGGGTGATCTCCAGCGACTCAGCCAATTGTTGATTTACTTAGGTAAATCTTGTAAGCCCTCTCAGGGGTATCTGATTTGGGAATGGCCTTGGTAAGGGTTAGAAGGAGTCTTCACACTATGCTGTTGACGATCTCTAATTCTGAACCTGTAAGTACCAGATGTTTATTACTAACCATTTTCATGCAGCTACCCATACCTCATTATTATCATCACCACCACAATAGTTTCCACAAGCTCATACATACATGATGAAGTCAAAGAAAAGTTCTCACCAGAGATCAAAGCAAAGAAAAGTTCAAAGAAAGATTCTACGTTATGTGAAAGAATCTACAAAGTGAAGTGACAAAGATTAATGTGAAAGAACGAGAACAGCAAATTTATGTATCACAAAGACTAAAAATGTATGAGCATGTTGGAAAGGCGCATAACCAACAAAGACAAAGAAGTGACGAAAGGCAGATGACACGACAAAGCATGATGAAAAGTCAGTTATCAAAGATCACAAAGCATGAAGGAACAAAGACTAAACACTATTCTACAACGACACACAAAGTTCAAGTCAAAGAACGAAAAAGACCTAATCACGTGGAGCATCATTCGAATGACCACACCTTACGGGGAGATTCTTAGCATCAAAGAAATATATAAAGAAGTGATGGTCATTCTCATAAGTTAAATAGTATGTGTCGTTTGTTAGAATAATTAATAGTTAAGAATATTGGGCTATGGACTAGGAAAGCTAATATGTTATAAGTAATGCTATGTTAGCCCTGTTATTTAATCATGTACCCAAGTCCAAGCCCAAGCCCATAGAAAAGCCTTTAGGGCATAATGTATGACACTATATAAACACCTCAAAGGCATATTTGAGGTGTGTGCTTGTGTGTGAATTGTGTGTGTTTTGCAATAATAAAGTTCTCATCTTCTTTATTACATGCCACATATATATATTATCCAAGTCACCACCTTTACCTCATATTGAGCTTATATTGTGTGATAAAGTTGTGATATCAAAGGTCCTACAGCTTCTTTTCCTTATCTGTTCCACAGTAGCATCATCCCCATGATCTTCAAGAATAGCAGTGCTTAGAACATACACCACATTTATGCTTGACAGCAAGAAGTGCATCTTCTGAAATAAACACCTTCAAACTTTTCCAATTTGGAAAAATTAGCAGCCATATGCCTCATAGCAGCATCCATTAATTAACACAAGATAGTTTACTTTGATTGTTGGTGGTTATGAGCCTAGAACAGGGTTAAGATAATCAATGAGCTAACTACGTACCAAATGGTTACCAGATATCACTTGGAATCGTGTTACCACTTTCCAAAGTAAACTATTCGACCCAAATGCCTGGGTATCACGAATATCTACTTGGGATAATACCAAATGTATGTTATTGAATTAGGCACAAATCAATAACCCTTTGTGTTTTTGTATTGTATGTTTCCTGTGTATTTTCTCAAGCATAATTGATTTCCTATATATAGGAAAATACTCATGGCTAGTCAAAATGGAATTATGGGAATTAATCGGCCCATTAATCTCTACATAATTACCCCCATTATAGCCAAAAATAGTGGTTACATGACCATTAAATGTGGTCATAGTGCAGATGTAACTGTCATTTGAATAGGTCAAATCAGTTACATATTCAACCAGCACTCTAGCAGCAGAATCAACTTAGCACTAGCAGCAGAAACTCTGCTCAGCAGCAGAATTATAATACTAGCAGCAGAATCATACTACTACCAGCAGAAACATACTACTAGCAGTAGTATCACTGCTTAACCACTATTTCAGTCAGGGTAATCAGTGACTTAACGGGTGTACACTCCGTACCTCCAAACCCATTTTCAAATATGATTTGATCCCTCAATTGCACTAAATTTTTCAACACAAACAATCCTTAATCAGGTCCGAAAACACCCCTAAACATACCCAAACAACTCTAAAAAAGCTCCAAACATCTCTAAAACGTTAGAAATTCAACACCAAACCCATACTTTACTACAAAACTACATGTCCCAAACTTTAAAAAAAAATTAATAAATTAATATATATATATATATATATATATATATATATATATATATATATATATATAAAGACCCAGGTCAACAAAAGAACCGATGGTTCATAAACAAGCAAACAACAGTCATATCCGGACCTATTCCCGGTTCTGCCCAGGTTATAAAACATAGCCCTCTTAAACAAAGACAAAACAAATTCAATGGTTTAGAATGTTTCATCCTTGAGCTTATATAAGTTTTTTAGTATATCATATGTAACAAGCTAGGTACAAACAATCCCTAAAGTGGCCACACAAATCTCCTAGAAATGAAGGGCTTTCCACGGTTTAAGTCTAATTCATCTTGAAACTTGTTTGGTTTAGTGTGAGGTAATCTGCACACACATACTCTAGATTTGCACATAGTTACTTTAGATTTATGCAACAAGATACAAAGGAGAATAACCACAACGTAACACATATACAAAGCATAAAATGTTACGTACAAATCAAAACTAAGTTTGTGCAAATCACGTTTGTTGCTTTAAAGTAGAGACCATTAATCCATAATAGTATCTATAAGAAGGGCATTTCGAATTAATCAAAAGTTTAACATTAGTATCTATAGGAAAATAGCCTCTAGTTAATTTATTATTACGAGAAGCCCAGGTCAACAATAACTGACATCTATCGTTGTAATGCAAAGACTAGAAAGATAGAATGTATACAAAAGGTAATAGACTAATATGGAGTGCATTTAACTTCAGGCGTCAATGTCCTTAGCAAACTACTCTTATCTAGAGTATTAATGTATTATGTGGCTGTAATATGCATATATATGGTCCTTTTAGTCAATGATGGGTCGTACGTGGTTATGAGTTTGTATATATCCAGTTGGGTTGTCAGGATATTTCAAGTTGCCTTAGTTGAAGCATCATATCTTTACTTTCTTCTTTAACGTTTGTGCAAGTATTCATCATTATAACAATATTTATACTTGAGATCCTACTGCATGTATAATTCATTCATCCAAGAGTTATGCAACAAATATGAAAGTACAGTAGAAAAAAGCAACAGTAGCAATACGTAAAGTCAGTTTAAACATCCAGAAATGAGAAAAACACGAAACTTCTACTTTGATTATTGAATGGGCATTATTCCTTGATATTGGTTTTGCACTTTGATTCATATAGTAAACTTAATGAGAGGTAGATGCATTAAGTATTAACTATATCAATATAATATATTTAGACTAAAAAGCAATATTATAAAATGTGGGAACTGAGTTATGAGTAAAATTCCTGAAGACATATAATACCACTTTTGCTTGTAAATTTAAAGTATACACAGTTACCCGTGCATAGCGACGAAATTTGATATAGGCGCGTAATTGTAGTTACGATATTATGGCTAAATGTTTTATGTAACGAATATGCACACAATGTAAAATAACTGAGCCGAGTTTCAATATATCAAATTGAGATTGAAATATGGATTGGGACCGAGATTGGAATTTTCATAGAATCTAAAGTATAAAATGTTAAAAATAAAAAATAAATTAATAAGCGATTGGTAAAACTTGAAAATGCTATAATCAAAATAATACAATTAGGCTGAGCATTTTTTCCTGAATCACGACACCGAATTGGAACCATACCAAACTAGTACCGGATCCACGTACACGGTACGGTACCATTCCCATGTTATTAGCCTAAAAAACCCGGGATACGCAAAACGGTACCGGTACCAAATGGGATAATTGTAACGCCCCAACCCGGCAAGGGTAGAAACATTACAATATGGTTTCACATCAGATACACACAAGTCCAAACCAAACAGCGGATGTCGTAAATAAAAGTTAACAAAGAGTAATCATCGGGGTCTTAACAAACATCAATGCCCCGGAAATAAACAAGACAAGGTACAGGTACAAGTTCCAAAATCCAGAAATAATAATAAAGAAAGAGTTCCATTATTCAAAATAAAACTCTAGGGTGGTCCACTCTCTCTCGTCCCCAAAGCTAAACCCACGTCCTAGCTTAAGTACCTGCCGCATGGAAAAGAAACGCGGCTGAGCATAAAAAGCTCAGTGAACAGATATCAACAAAATAACAACCGATACAATAGAGTTATGAATAATCAAAGGGATATGAAGATAGGATTACATGTGGTATCCAAGAGGGTAATAAAAAGATGACATGGTTAAATGTAAAGCATAGTGTAAGTAAGTTTTCAGTATTTTACCCAAGGCCAATCATTACAATACAATACAATAGTAGCCCAATATGGAGTGATCAACTCCCAATATGTGAGGGGTTGCAATGCACGCACCCAGTCACCAATACAATATGTAGCAATGTAGACAATGTAGTAGCTCCAATAATCAATCAATCAATACAATACAAATCTAGGATGCATCCATACGCCCCCGTAGGCCAATAACAATCACAATCAAAGCAGTAGTCAATAGTAGATCGGGGACGGCGTAGTACATCTCTCCAACTACGCTAGAGTACATAACATTGGTGCATCAATGCTATGGTTGTGGCTACTCCACAACAAGTAATACCCCGGGTAAATACTGAAAGGTCAAGTGGTCAAGGTTCAATATCAAAGTTTAGTTTCAAAAGTTTATTGTCAAGGTTCAATATCAAGGTTTATTATCAAAGGTCCAATATCCAAAGGTTCAAATACCCAAAGGTCATTATCAATAGATCATAGGTCAATATCAAGAGGTAGGTCAAAGGACCAATATCAATGGGTCAATCAAAGTTCAATATCAAGGTGCAATAATATAAGGAGAGAGGAAGTCATGAGAGAGAAATAAAGTACTCTTGCTGAAAGAGTACGGAATATCTGTACCTTTATTCAAAGCAAGCAAACAGGAAAGAAAGGTCACACAAGATGAGTCACGGATCACTCCCGCTTCACGGAACCTTTCACGGCAAAAAATAACGAGACCAAGAAACCAAGACAACACCCTCGAATCAGAAATACGAGCAACCCCAAGAGTGCATGATCAAACCAGCTTCCAAACTCCTCCTTGATCTTTTGAGAGTTAAATGAATGGGGATGATTGCTGGATGAGGGTTTCGTATGGGGAGGAAAATAAATGAGGCGTATCTTTTGTGAATGAGGGAATGAGGGAGCGTGGGTATAAGGGAAAAAAAATACCGTGTGTATTTGCTAGAAATTAGGAAACATATATCTGTTATTTTGTTAACAAAATTTGGTTACGTATGCTTGTTCTTATCCATTGGCTTAGACGTGTGAAATAGAAAAGGAAATCAAGACTTTCGTTTCCAAAAAGGAGTACAAGAAACGTGGGGTAGCTAGAAATTAGGAGGTGAACCAATTTTATTTTACATTACATAGGCATTTTGGAATTCGAATATGTTTAAAAATTTCATTGGAGTTTAGTTTTAATTATTTGGGTTCACGGTTTATTCGTTTAGTTAATTTTGGGGGGGGGGGGGGGTTTCTTTTTCTTTTTCTTTTTTTTTGGGGCTTGTTTGGTAAACGTACTTAATTCATCAAAATTTTAAATTGGATGGTATTTTAGTCATTTAATCATGATATGAGAATGTGGGTTTTACAACTATCCCCCCCTCAAAAAGAATTTTCGTCCGCGAAAATGAAAGAAGGAATAGGTAACGAAACAAACGAAAGCGTACCAGACTACAAAGGAAAATGAGGGTAGCTGGCTCGCATAGACTCCTCGGTCTCCCAGGTCGCCTCCCGAGGTGGATGGTTCTTCCAAAGAACTTTTAACGAAACGAATCACTTTATTCCTCATGACCCTCTCTTGTCTGTCAAGAATGGCTTCCGGTTCTTCCGGAAGTGACATGTCTGGCTGAATCTGATCCAAGGGATATGATACCACATGTAAAGGATGATAGTTGTACCCCCGCAAAAGAGATACGTGGAAAACGTTATGCACATGTGCCAGCTGAGGTGGAAGAGCCAAACAGTAAGACACCTCACCAATACGTTCCAAGATTTCAAAAGGACCAATAAAACGAGGACTCAACTTGCCCTTAATACCAAAACGTTTGACACCGCGAAAAGGAGAAACTTTCAAGAATACTCGGTCGCCCACCTGGAACTCTAACTCACGTCTATGCTTATTGGCATAACTCTTCTGTCGGGACCTGGCTTCCTTAAGCCTCTCTTTAGCAATACTCACTTTCTCGTTGGTGATTTCAATCATTTCTGGACCCTCAATAATCCGTTCACCTACTTCATCCCACATAGTAGGCGATCTACACTTTCGGCCATATAACATTTCATAAGGCGCCATCCGAATACTAGCGTGCCAACTGTTGTTATACGCGAACTCAACTAAACATAAGTACTCGTCCCAACTGCCGGTCCAATCAAGTGCACAAGCTCGTAACATGTCTTCTAACGTTTGGATAGTCCTCTCCGATTGACCATCCGTCTGTGGGTGGAAAGCGGTACTGAACTTAAGACGAGAACCCCAAGCCTTATGTAATGCCTTCCAAAAACGCGAAGTAAACCTCGGATCCCTATCAGAAACAATCGAAACCGGTGTGCCATGCAATCTAACAATCTCTTGCTGGAAAATTTCCGCCAACTTCGCTACACCATAACCTTTCTTGATCGGTAGGAAATGAGCTGACTTGGTTAGTCGATCAACGACTACCCAAATCGCATCATGTCCTTTTCGTGTGACCGGTAAAACCATAACAAAATCCATAATGATCTCTTCCCACTTCCACTGGGGAATTTCTAACGGTTGCAAAAGACCACTAGCTCTTTGATGCTAGATCTTTACCTGCTGGCAAACCAAACACCTAGCAACATATGAAGCTACATCCTGCTTCATCCCGCTCCACCAAAAATGTTGTTTCAGATCCCGATACATCTTCGTAGACCCCGGATGTATGGTGAAAGGAGAACTGTGAGCTTCTGACATAACTGTCTCACGAAGTTCAGGATTACTCGGAACACAAAGGCGATCTCCTAACCAAACAATACCGTCGTCGTCGACCTGAAATTCAGACTGTTTCCCCTCTTCTATATTTTGAACAATTTCCCATAACTCTCCATCATCACGCTGAGCTTCCTTAATCTTCAAGATCAAGTTAGACTCAACTTTCAGACTCGCCCAGTAGCCGTCACGTCCAGGCAAACAAAACTCTACCTCCATGAGCTCAAGATCATGCAAAATTCTAGGTTCAAACTTCAGACTAGCCGCCATACCCGACTTACGACTAAGAGCATCTCCAACTACATTAGCCTTTCCTGGGTGATACTGAATGTTAGTGTCGTAGTCCTTCAGCAATTCCAACCATCTACGCTGTCTCATGTTCAATTCTTTCTGGGTAAATATGTACTTTAAACTCTTATGATCGGTGAAGATATCAACAGAGTCCCCATACAAGTAGTGTCGCCAGATCTTAAGAGCAAAGACAACTGCAGCTAACTCTAGATCATGCGTAGGATAGTTCTCCTCATAGGGTTTCAACTGACGAGAGGCATACGTGATAACTTTCCCATGCTGCATCAAAACACAACCTAACCCTTTCTTGGAGGCATCACTATAAATCTGATATCCGCCTGTACCAGACGTAAGTGTCAAGATAGGAGCTGATACAAGTTTCTGCTTCAAGGTCTCAAAACTCTCTTCTTGCTCATCGGTCCACTCAAACTTCAATCCTTTCCTCATCAACTTAGTCAAAGGTGAGGCAAGTTGGGAAAATCCCTCGACAAATCTCCGATAGTAACTCGCCAAACCAAGAAAACTCCTGACCTCGGTCAGCGTCGTAGGTCTAGGCCACTTAGTGATAGCCTCGACCTTTGCCGGATCCATAGTAATGCCACTAGCAGATACCACATGGCCAAGGAAAGCAACTTGACTAAGCCAGAATTCACACTTGGAGAATTTCGCATACAACTTTCCCTGCCTCAAAATTTGCAAAACTGTACTAAGGTGCTGCTCATGTTCTTCCTCGGACTTCGAATAAACCAAAATGTTGTCAATGAAAACGATCACAAATTTATCAAGAAAAGAACTGAATACGCGGTTCATAAGGTCCATAAACACTGCCGGAGCATTAGTCAGTCCGAAGGGCATAACCAAAAACTCATAGTGTCCATACCTAGTTCGAAAAGCAGTCTTGGGAATATCCTGCTCTTTAACCCAAATGTGATGGTAACCGGACTAAAGATCAATCTTAGAGAAACATTTAGCTCCTTGGAGCTGATCAAACAAGTCATCAATGCGAGGCAAGGGATAACGGTTTCGAATGGTGATACGATTCAACTCCCGGTAGTCTATACACAACCTCATGCTACCATCCTTCTTCTTCACAAATAGTACAGGTGCCCCCTAAGGAGATACACTCGGACGAATGAATCCATTCTCAAGGAGTTCCTGTAGTTGATCTTTCAACTCTTTCAATTCGGTAGGGGCCATACGATAGGGATCCTTAGAAATGGGTTCAGCACCCGGAACTAAGTCAATGCCAAATTCTATGTCGCGATTTGGAGGAAGACCAGGAAGCTCCTCTGGGAATACATCAGAAAAATCTCGGACAACACGAATACTGTCGATAGAAGGACTCCTCATCGAAGTGTCCTGAATAGAGGCAATAAAACCCGCACAGCCATGGGATATCAAAGTACGCGCTTTCAAGGCATATATGATTTTAACAGATCAAAGTGGTTGAGAACCATAGTACACAAATTCAGGTTTAAACAAATCACCAAATATAACCTTCCGCTCATGACAAACAATAGTGGCTCGATGAGAGGTCAACCAATCCATACCAAGAATCAAATCAAAATCAAACATATCAAGCGGAAGAAGATTAGCCGGACGTATGCGATCATCAAAACGTAGCGGACAATCAATAAACTCATGATCAATGATAATGTTGCTTTTCATAGGTGTAGATATAGATAAGGGAGTTATTAATGGTGTTGGGGTTAAATTTAGTTTCTTAGAGAAAGCGACCGATATAATGGAATGAGTTGCGCCAGTATCAAATAAAACAAAAGCAATATAGTCACCAATATGAAGAAAGCCTGTAATGGTACCTGAAGAGTTACCCGCCTGCTCGCGAGTAAGAGAGTGAACACGGCCTGTAGATGGCTGAGAAGAGTTGGCAGGAACAATGCTGGTTTTCTTCGGGCAATTATTTACCTGATGCTCAGTGGAACCGCACTCATAACAAGCTCCCGTGGCCTTACGGCATGGCCCAGGATGTGCATTACCACAAATAGGGCAACACGGTGGAGGTGGTAAAATCTCAGTGTGCCTCTGCTGACCCGACGAGTTCCGAGAATGATACTGCTGATGCGAAGATCCAGAACCCGAGTACCTGTTATTCTGGTTGCCCCTAGAAAACTGCCTCTGGTTAGTGTTACCAGACCTGTCAACCTGTCTACCCGAAGACCAATAATCCGAACCTCTCTGAACCTATCGACCCTGGTCATGTCCCCGGTTAAACTGTCCTCTATATTCATGATGACGGTCCGAACGACCGCGGTGATCAACACTCTGCTCAGAATGACCCCGATGGTCAAAACTCCGGGGATACAGACCCGAAGACCCCGAAGACCCAGACTGAATCCTCTCACCATCACGAGTCCGTTTGTTGGACGTTCCACCCTCATACAACAGCTCAATGTTACGTGCCGCGTCACAAACCATCGACACATCAGCATAATCCGTATTAACAATACGGTCAAGTACCCATCGCTTCAAACCCCACTTATAGTGACGAGCCTGCCTAGCTGCATCCCCTGACACGGTAGGCCCCACGAAGCTAGCCAACCTGAGAAAATGCTCCATATACTCTGCCGCATTCTCCCGCTCTAACTGACAAATGGTACCATACTCTCTCTCGTATCGCTGCTATTCCGAGAGAGGGATGAACCTCTTGTAAAAGGCCTCACGAAACGCCGCCCAAGTACATGTCTCAAGAAAACCATCACTCTTCGCCTGAACATACGACGTCCACCAGTTGAGGGCGTCACCATCAAACTTGAAAGCTGCTAAACGAGCTTTCACCCCATCAGGACAACCAATCACCTGAAACAATTTTTCACAATGGGTAATCCAATCACCCACTTCAGTCGGAGTGGTAGCTGACAAGAAGGGATTGGGCTTCAGTTTGTAGAAGCATTCAATCCACACATGAATGCCCTCGTTGCTGCTTCCAGCCCCATCCCTACGCTCATTACGCAAATTCTCAATAGCAGCAGCAACGGCTTGAGCAACAATCGCCTCAATGTTGGGAGGGTTAGCATCACCACCTCCGTTCCGAGTGTTCACCATCTAAAACGATACCAAACAATTAGCAAAAGACAAACAGTATAAATACGAAAGGAGAAGACAAAACGAAAGCCTAGTGTCTACCCAATCCTCACAGGTCATGGCCTAAGCCCTGAAAGTTCGAAACTTGTCTCTGATACCATAAATTGTAACGCCCCAACCCGGCAAGGGTAGAAACATTACAATATGGTTTCACATCAGATACACACAAGTCCAAACCAAACAGCGGATGTCTTAAATAAAAGTTAACAAAGAGTAATCATCGGGGTCTTAACAAACATCAATGCCCCGGAAATAAACAAGACAAGGTACAGGTACAAGTTCCAAAATCCAGAAATAATAATAAAGAAAGAGTTCCATTATTCAAAATAAAACTCTAGGGTGGTCCACTCTCTCTCGTCCCCAAAGCTAAACCCACGTCCTAGCTTAAGTACCTGCCGCATGGAAAAGAAACGCGGCTGAGCATAAAAAGCTCAGTGAACAGATATCAACAAAATAACAACCGATACAATAGAGTTATGAATAATCAAAGGGATATGAAGATAGGATTACATGTGGTATCCAAGAGGGTAATAAAAAGATGACATGGTTAAATGTAAAGCATAGTGTAAGTAAGTTTTCAGTATTTTACCCAAGGCCAATCATTACAATACAATACAATAGTAGCCCAATATGGAGTGATCAACTCCCAATATGTGAGGGGTTGCAATGCACGCACCCAGTCACCAATACAATATGTAGCAATGTAGACAATGTAGTAGCTCCAATAATCAATCAATCAATACAATACAAATCTAGGATGCATCCATACGCCCCCGTAGGCCAATAACAATCACAATCAAAGCAGTAGTCAATAGTAGATCGGGGACGGCGTAGTACATCTCTCCAACTACGCTAGAGTACATAACATTGGTGCATCAATGCTATGGTTGTGGCTACTCCACAACAAGTAATACCCCGGGTAAATACTGAAAGGTCAAGTGGTCAAGGTTCAATATCAAAGTTTAGTTTCAAAAGTTTATTGTCAAGGTTCAATATCAAGGTTTATTATCAAAGGTCCAATATCCAAAGGTTCAAATACCCAAAGGTCATTATCAATAGATCATAGGTCAATATCAAGAGGTAGGTCAAAGGACCAATATCAATGGGTCAATCAAAGTTCAATATCAAGGTGCAATAATATAAAGAGAGAGAGGAAGTCATGAGAGAGAAATAAAGTACTCTTATTGAAAGAGTACGAAATATCTGTACCTTTATTCAAAGCAAGCAAACAGGAAAGAAAGGTCACACAAGATGAGTCACGGATCACTCCCGCTTCACGGAACCTTTCACGGCAAAAACTAACGAGACCAAGAAACCAAGACAACACCCTCGAATCAGTAATACGAGCAACCCCAAGAGTGCACGATCAAACCAGCTTCCAAACTCCTCCTTGATCTTTTGAGAGTTAAATGAATGGGGATGATGGCTGGATGAGGGTTTCGTATGGGGAGGAAAATAAATGAGGCGTATCTTTTGTGAATGAGGGAATGAGGGAGCGTGGGTATAAGGGGAAAAAAATACCGTGTGTATTTGCTAGAAATTAGGAAACATATATCTGTTATTTTGTTACCAAAATTTGGTTACTTATGCTTGTTCTTATCCCTTGGCTTAGACGTGTGAAATAGAAAAGGAAATCAAGACTTTCGGTTCCAAAAAGGAGTACAAGAAACGTGGGGTAGCTAGAAATTAGGAGGTGAACCAATTTTATTTTACATTACATAGGCATTTTGGAATTCGAATATGTTTAAAAATTTCATTGGAATTTAGTTTTAATTATTTGGGTTCACGGTTTATTTGTTTCGTTAATTTAGGGGGGGGGGGTTTCTTTTTCTTTTTTTTTCCGGGCTTGTTTGGTAAACGTACTCAATTCATCAAAATTTTAAATTGGAGGGTATTTTAGTCTTTTATTCATGATATGAGAATGTGGGTTTTACAATAATACCGAGATTGGTGTCGAAAGAGAGCCAATATTTTTCAAATAAATACTTATCCAAACATCCTTGTGCTTGTTGCATGCAAATTAGAGCGTCTAAAGGATACGACCCACAACCAAACACATCATTTTAGGCTTTTAGGTGCATCTAGGGCTGTAAACGAACTGAACGTTCAGTGAACATTTCATGAACCGTTCGGTAAAAAGTTCGTTTATGTTCGTTCGTTTATTAAATGAACGAACATGAACAATATTTTACGTTCGTTTAGTTAAATGAACGAACATGAACAAAAGTCTCGTTCGTTCATTTATGTTCTTGAACGTCCGATTAGGCGTTCGTTAAAGTTTGTTTATGTTTATTTATCTATTTATGTTCATATATCATATCTTTTAATTTTATAACTTTAAAAATTGGTTTGTTTAAATAAAGCAACACTTATAAAACAATATATTGTGAAGAATTTAATAAACTTTATATTTGTTTGTCTATTTTCATTTATGTTCGATCGTTTATGTTCATTTAGCGTTCGTTTAATGTCTTAATGAACGAATATAAACGAACATGAACAATTCATTTTCTTAATAAACGAACATGAACAATTCATTTTCTTAATAAACGAACATGAACAAGAAAGTTCGTCCGTTTAAGCGTACGTGTCCGTTTATTTGTCCGGTTAAAATTAAATGAACGAACATGAACAGGGCTCCGTTCGTGTTCGTCCGGTTCGTTTACAGCCCTAGGTGCATCAATATATAATCAAATAACATGCTTTACATAAAACTTTTGTTCACATAATCACGTATAACTATAAATGAGGTTCTTTTTCTCCATTTTTCTTTTATATCAACTCTCAACGCCATTCTAACTGGCATATCTAAGTTCTTCTATCTTAGATATGCATGTGTATACTAATAATCACCATCATGATTGAAATGAAAACGTACATGGATTATTCTCTATACATGAAAAAAAAAAAAAAACAAAAAAAAAAAAAACAATATTTAAAAATAAATTATACGAGTCCTAAGCACGTGTAAATGGTTCACTAGCTTGTCGATCTTACACAAAATGGTTTAATATAAGAACAACATTCGCCTCATTCGTTGAACTTCAATTTATTTTATATTATATGGTAACTGTACCTTCGTTTTTTGTTGTTGTTACAGAAGCGTTATGGCATGAAATCTAAAATTTTTCATTATTCTTAATTAAAAAAAAAAAGAAAAACAGAGAGAGAGAGAGAGAGAGAGAGAGAAACTGGAAACGTACTATTTCCAGGTAACGGTACTTGAACCGGCACCGGTATCGGTATCCCGTCCGTTACGGTGCCGATACATTTTTTTGAATAACATGAACAACATTTTTATGCTCGGGAAAAAATAGTACCACCGATTCGGTACCGGTTCAGTACACATTTTTATACGGTACCGGTACACTTTTTTTATATAGTACTGGTACACTTTTTTTATTAACAACAAAAAATATACTCTAATTTTCAATGTAAAGATATTATTAAATCAATAGAGTTTCAAAATGCATAATAAATTACATTGTTCAAAAAATATTATTAAAATGATACGAGTGCCTCGAGAACCATCATATACACCTTTTATAATTTTTTATGTTTTATAAAAATCGGACGATTTTTTCAAAACAAATGTGCTAAGTGCAACTTCTATTATTTTATACTTATTAAACACATTTATATAATAATAACTATACTCTTTAAAGTTACACCACATCATTTCTTGAATATCTATGCGGGATAAATATAATAGGTTTTCTATAAGTACTCTTTTACTTGTATTTTCTATCTATGTGGGATAAATATAATAAATATTGTTAATAAAAAAAAAAAAAAAAAAAAAAAAAAAAAAAAAGAAAAACAAAAAAAACAAAAACCTTATAAGTGATTTTTAGATAATAAAAAAAATAAAAAAAAAATCTTTAGATAATAAATTTTTCTTCACATGACGTAAGTGATTTTTAAAATTCGATAAGGTGTTTTTATTTATAAATAACTTGCAACTATGGGCCATTGGTAGCTACTTTAACTTCATACCTCCATAATATATCAGCTACCGTCTCTCTATTGCCAAAACATTGCTTGGGTAATCTAGAAATTTATATGAGTTAACTTCTTATTACTTAAAATTATTCAAAACTAAAATTGTCGTCATCCGTATTGTAAAATATAGAATTGAAAAATATTTCTCGCTGAGAATTTTAATTGCATGATACCCGCCGTCACAATGCGAGTTTATTTAGTATCATGAAAAGTCCTGGTCAACAATAGCTAGCATCCGTCGTTGTTATGCAAAGACTAATATTAAGTGATAGACTAACATTAAGTGTATTTTACTTCAGAATTCAATATCTTTATCAAACGATATATGATTGTATTATACATACATGGTCCTTATAGTTAATGATGTGTATGGTCCTATGTCCAAATAGCCACAGCTTGAACGTGTGAATGAGGTAATTGGGAAAAGAGCAAATTTTGAGAATAGACAAATTTATGCTTTTTTTTTACAAACAAAAAAAAAAGAAAAAGAAAAAAAAAAATAATAAAAAATAAATAAAGTCAAGGCTATATTAAAAACACCCAAACTATAAGGGGAAAGGAAAGAACATGAAATGCTTCCAAGATAGAAGCTAAAAAAATATAAACAAAGATGTCACTAAACTTTGTAAAAAATAGATAACAAAATTTTATTTTGTTCACATGCGTTACTAAAGTGATAAAACATGACACTCGAGTCATTAAACTTACAAAAATATACATACACATCATCAAATTTGAAAAACGCAATATTTATGTTACTTAAGATATTAAAAAAAATGTGTTAAGGTCACTCCGATTAACATTGAAATTATAGAACGATATTATTGCTTAATAGCTCAGTAAACAAGTGAACAAAATGAAATTTCATTACCTTAAGTGCATTTTTTTTTTTTTGAAAAGCTTAGTTGCGATATAGCGGCACATAATTGTATAGCGGCACATAATTATATAGTGACTGAATTTTTAGTCTACCACTCTAACCACTTTTTAATTAATGATTTAACTTCGTTAATCTCAAACATTATAGTCTACCACTCAAATCTTGCTAGGCTAATTGTAATAACATCGAGCCACAAATGGATGTGATCACTTATCACTTCCTGGGAAAAATTCAAATGCATACTCTTATTTTGATGCATACCGAGGGATAAATCCCCACCATCCATCGAGTTTGATCTAATGGTGGGGATTAACCTAAGATTAAATGGTAAACATAAGTCCATGTTTTTTCTTTTTCTTGTTGTCTTTTTTATTATTTTTTTTCTTTCTCTTTTCTTTTTTCTTTTCACGTAGTAGTTTTTTTTTCTTTCTTTTATTTCCCTTTCTTTTTCTTATTTTTTTTCTTTTCACGTAGGTTTTTTGTTTTTTTTTTTTTTTGTTTTGTTTTTCTTGTTTTTTTTTTTTTTTTTTTTTTTTGTTTTTTGTTTTTTTTTTCACTTTTCTATTAGTTCATTTTTTTTAATTCACTTTTTTTAGTTCACGTTTTTTTTTTCGCTTTCATATGTTTTTTTTATTGTTTTCATACGTTTTCGTCACTTTTCTTATGTTTTCGCCCGTTTTATAATGTTTTCGCCCATTTTCGCACGTTTTCGTCTGTTTTCTTACGTTTTTCTTTGTTTTTATACGTTTTCGTCCATTTTTAGACGTGTTTTTACGCTTTCATACGTTTTTGTCCGTTTCATAAATATTCATCCGTTTTCTTGCGTTTCGTTCGTTTTCGCCCATTTTCATCATTTTTCTTTCGTTTTCGTCCTATTTTTCATACATTTTCTTCCTTTTTCATAGGTGTTTTTACGCTTTCATACGTTTTCGTCTGTTTTCATACATATTCTTTCATCTTCTTACATTTTTGTCGTTTACATTCGTTTTAACATATCAGAATATCACAAGTGATATTCTGTGATATTTAGAATATCACCCAAGTGATATTCTGAATATCACAAGGGATATTCAGAATATCACCAAAGTTTTCATACATGTTCTTTCGTTTTCTTACGTTTTCGTCCGTTTTTTTTGTGCTTGTGAATTTGAAAAGTGATATTCAGAATATCACTTGTGATTTTCTTAATATCACTTGTGATTATCTCATGTTTTTGTCCGTTTTCATACGTAATCATCCATTTTCTTACGTTTTCATCTGTTTTCATACGTTTTGAAATACTACAATTGATATTCAAAATATCACTTGTTATTTTTAGAATATCTATCACTTGTGATTTTTGGAATATCACAGAATATCACTTATGATATTTAGAATATGATTTGTGGTACTCAGAATATCACTTGTGATATTCAGAAAATCACAAAATATCACATGTGATATTCAGAAAATCACTTGTGATATTCTGAATATCACAGAATATCACTTGTGATATTCTGAAACATATAAAAATGTTTGAGAATGGTAAAAAAAATATTGAAAACGAATGAAAACGACGAAAATGGAAGAATATTTATGAAAACGGACAAAAACCTATGAAAGCGTAAAAACACATATGAAAAAGGAATAACATTTAAGAAAAATAGGACGAAAATGAAAGAAAATGGACGAAAATGAATGGAAACGCAAGAAAACGGATGAAAACACAAGAAAAAGGATGAATATGTATGAAACGGACAAAAGCGTATGAAAGCGTAAAAACACGTCTAAAAACGGATGAAAACGTATGAAAAATATCAATTGTGATATTCAGAAAAGAATATCACATGTGATATTCAGAAAAGAATATCACATGTGATATTTAAAAAATCACTTGTGATATTCCGAATATCACGGAATATCACTTGTGATATTCTGAATATCACAAAATACCTCTTATGATATCCCAAAACGTATGAAAATGTCTGAAAACAGTCAAAAGCATTTAAAAATGGACGAAAATGAATGAAAACGGATGAAAATGTATTAAAGCGTAAAAACACATATGAAAAAGGACAAAATGGACAAAAATGAAAGAAAACAGATGAAAACGTATAACAACGAATGAAAACATAAGAAAATGGACGAAAACGTATGAAAACGGACGAAAACGTATGAAAACGGATGAAAACGCAAGAAAACGGACGAATATGTATGAAAACGGACAAAAACGTATGAAAGCGTAAAATCATGTCTGAGAAAGGACGAAAACGTATGAAAAATGGACAAAAACGAAAGAAGATGGATGAAATTGTATTAAAACGAATGAAAACGGACGAAAACGTATGAAAACGGACGAAAACAGACGAATATCCCTTGTGATTTTCTTATGTTTTCATACATTTTCTTACGTTTTCCATACGTTTTTAATATCACAATTGATATTCAGAGTATCACTTGGATGATATTCTAAATATCACAGAATATCACTTGTGATTTTCTGAATATCTATCAATTGTGATTTTCAAAATATCACTTGTGATTTTCATGTTGCAAAACATTAGTTGAAAATCACTTGTGATATTCAGAAAATCACTTGTGATATTCAGAAACTCACTTGTGATATTCAGAATATCACTTGTGATATTCTAAATATCATATAATATCACTTATGATATTTAGAATATCATTTGTGGTACTCAGAATATCACTTGTGATATTCAGAAAATCATAGAATATCACATGTGATATTCTGAATATCACTTGTGATATTCTGAATATCACAGAATATCTCTTATGATATTAAGAAACGTATGAAAATATTTGAAAACGACCAAAAGCATTTAAAAAAGGACGAAAATGAATAAAAACGTATGAAAGCGTAAAAACACAGATGAAAAGGGACGAAAATGTATGAAAAATGGACGAAATCGAAAAAAAATGGACGAAAACTTATGAAAACGAACGAAAACATAAAAAAACAGGTGAAAACGTATGAAAATGAACGAAAGCGTAAGAAAACGGATGAAAACGGACGAAAACGCAAGAAAATGAACGAATATGTATGAAAACGGACAAAAACGTATGAAAGCTTAAAAGCACGTCTGAAAACGAACAAAAACGTATGAAAAATGGACGAAAACGAAAGAATCTGAAAGAAAACGTATTAAAACGAACGAAAACATATGAAAACGGACGAAAACGTAAGAAAACAGATGAAAACGTATGAAAACGGGCGAAAACGTATGAAAACAATAAAAAACGTATGAAAGCGAAAAAAAACATGAATTAAAAAAAAAGTGAACTAAAAGAAAAGTGAATTAAAAAAAAGAAAAGAAAAAAAAAACATGTATTGAAAAAAAAAAGAAAAAAGAAAAAAAAAAAACCCTACGTGGATAGAAACAACAAAAAGAAAAGTAAGAAAAAAAATAAAAAAGACAAAGAAAAAGAAAAGAAAAAAAAAGGTACTTATGTTTCCCATTTAATCTTAGGTTAATCCCCACTATTTGATCAAACTAAATGTTTGGTGCAGATTTATCCTTAAGTATGCACCAAAATTAAAGTATGCTAAACAAAGTGGCTCATCACTTCCTAGATGTTCTCAATTACAAACACAATTCACTCACCTATTGATTACGTTAGCATAATATACAAAGTTGGTTAGAAACTTTGTACAAAAACTTGTGATTTTGTTTAAACATACTATATTCTTTCATAAAAAGCTAGTTTGAGAAGTACCTACTATATTCTTGCATTTTCATGTATATCAAGCAATACCATTGCATAGACAGCTTGTAACTATTTGAATCCTTTGATTTCAGATGCACTTGTCAAGTTAGCAATAAAATACAACTCGGACCAAACATACTCACACATAAAATCAATAAATATAAGAAATAAGTTGAAACTTGCCCCTCTAAAGAACGTCATTACATGTAAATCTTATATCTCATTATAAAATTAAGAAACAAAAAACACTTCTAAATATAAATATGTATAACCACCAGTGTTTAATAGTAACAATTACCAAGACAGTGTTTAATAGTAACAATTACCAAAAACCACACCACAACCTTTTTTTTTCTTCTTCAGTTTATGCTACGCTTTCATAAATAATAGTATAATACTAGCAAAACTTTACTCGAGTTTTCACCAGGAATAGGTGAAACCCAATGATGACTATCCCTACGTTTTTGCTAAGATTTTTTTTTTAAACTAAAAAAAAAACCCTTCGACTCTCTCTGGCGACAAAAAAGAAAAAACCCTAACAACCTTATACGATTTCGATTCATCTAATTCCACCAAACCTCTTTGATTCCCTGCATAATCCTGTGATTTGACTCTCTTATCTATTGCTTCTTATTGAATTAACGCTTGGTATCTTACGGTTTTGGTAAGTTTCTTGTAATCGCATACTTAGGGTTTCTTCTTATCGTGTTTTTATAAATTGACTTTAGGGTTCTCCAATCCTTAGTCGGTTCTGATCCTATATTCTATCCACTGAATCAAACCTTTATTGATTGGATCATTGATGCTGGTTAGTTGTTTGGGGCGTCACGTTAAACCCTAAGCGATTAGGGTTTTTTTTGAATTGGTTTTGCTTGCTGCTGGTTACATTGAGTCTATTACGCTTTGATTTGTTTAATTTGTGGTGAGAGATGAATAAGGGTTTCTTGAGTCCTAAGAGTGTGAGTAAGGAATCGGTTGTTAAGAAGAATCTTCCTGATGTGACGAGTTCTAGTTTGAATGTGGATGATGCTAATGATTGTTCTGTGGATGGTACCCAGAAAGTGGAGCCGATTCCACTTATGAAAGATACATCACTTGGTGATGACTTGGAGCAGGTTACTAGTGCTGAATCTGTGAAACACTTGATTGATAATGCGCATCCGAATTTTGATGATGCCATGAATAAAATCCAAAGTGAGATTGGAGCTAATGAAGTTAATATTACTAGTACTCCTCCTGTTACTTCTGGTCCTAATTCTCACAAGGATGATACTACTAATGGTACGGGAGTGAAGTTGGTTTCTTATGCGGGTGCTACTTCTAATGAACCTCTGAAACATGTTTCAAACTTTCGTAGGTTGGAATGTAGCAAGAAGAAGGCTGATGTTGATCTATCAGTCCCAATGAATGTTGTGCAAGAGGTTAACATGAGGTTCGAGAATACTCTCTACGGATACTTCCTTGGTCAACGCCTTGCTTTTCCTGTTGTTGATTATTATGTTCGCAATGCGTGGGCTAAGTATGGTTTACAAAAGGTTATGATGAATGCTAAGGGTTTCTTTTTCTTCAAGTTTACTTCGAAGAAAGGTGTCGATGATGTCCTTGATAATGGTCCTTGGTTGATTCGTAATGTCCCTATTATACTTAAGCCATGGACATTGAACACCAACTTGCTTAAAGAGGATTTGACTAACATTCCGGTGTGGGTTAAATTCCATGATGTTCCTTTAGCTATGTTCTCCGATGACGGGCTTAGCCTTCTTGCTACAGTGATTGGGACGCCCAAAAGGTTAGATGCCTTTACTAGTCAAATGTGCAAGGAATCTTGGGGCCGGAGTAGCTTTGCTAGGTGTATGATTGAAGTAAAGTCGGATGAGGTCCTAAAGGACAGTCTCACTGTTGAGATTCCTCTACTTGATGGTACGGGTTCGACTGTTGAAAAAATCCGGGTAGAATATGAGTGGAAACCGCCTCGCTGTGATAAATGTAAGGTATTTGGACATACTTTGGTTGAGTGCCCTAAGGTTGTCATACCGAATGCTCAACCTACTATGAATGCAAGTGATGGTTTCCAGCCTGTTAACAATAAGAAGAAGGGAAAGCAAGTTGCTTCGAATTCGGGTCGAGGAGGTTTTACCAAACCTGTGGTGGGTAAGCATTTTGAATATCAGCCCAAAAAGACTCTTCCTGAATCAAAGAAAGCTAATGTCAGTAAGAAGAAGGCTTCTGATGTGGCTAGTACGAGTGGAACCAAGATCACTACTTCTAATCAGTTTGATGCTCTTAATATGGATGATACAGATGGTTTTGGTATTCCTAAGGTTGTTACTAACAAGGATGTGGATGCTGGCAGTACAATGGAAGTTAATAAAGATGAGTCGGTTACGACTGGTACTACTTCACAAGTCCCTCTTGTGAGTGATACGCAAGAACCGCTTGTGAGTGATTCTATGGGAACAATGGAAGTTGGTTCTACTCCTATTGTTGAGAAAATTAGTAAGATTGAAAAGCTGCTGATCGATGGGAAAGCTACTCTTGTGGATGATGCTGGTCATCGTATTCCGTCTACCTCTGTCACTAAGAGGGCTAACCCATTTTCAAAGGTGGGTGAGGTTGTGGTTTCGGATAGTGAAGAGGAGGAGGTTCTTAACACGTTCGAAGAATCAGCAAATCTTTTTGGTGGTGGTCATGAGCGTGAATATGAGTATGACTATGATGATTATTCGAAGCAAATTTATGATCTTCCAGGGGAATTGGATGCTCTTAATGCCATTTATGGTTTTAATCTCCAAGGTCGTAGGAAGTAGTTTATCTTTTGTCAGAGTCACTACTATCATGTGAGTAATGGTTTGTTTTCTTGTTTTGAAAATAGGAAGTATCTTGTTATGTAAGCTTTTCGCCTATGTAACGGGCTGAGATATGGGATTCACCCATATCCGTTGTACTTAAACGTTTTTTGGAGTAATATATTTACCGGGTCGTTGACCTTTTACCCACGTTTTTGCTAAGATTCAAGCTTTGCTTCATTAGGCTGGAACTCAACTGTGTCTCCATGTAAATTCTAACAACAAACCCATAAACATAACTGAACTAGTGTTTGTTAAACAACATCAACCCATTTTGTTTTGAATTTGTCTATGGACATGTACTAACAACTCAAAGTATTAAGGACTATTTGTAGACTTGTCTTCCACCATATACGAAAAGAATGTCATTCCTGTAATTGAAACCAATATCAGAATCTATAAAAATTGCAATGATTACTGTGTAAAATCTGCAATTTTGATTGACAAAAGTGTCCGCGCTGTATTATATTTTCTTTATCTTGTCTTTATAGAATGGTACTTCACAAATACTCAGAAAAGACAGCGATCTTTATCGTTTCTTAGGAAGTTCCTGAGCTAAAGTTACGTATGATATATGGCATTATGGGTTCACATGATTTTCTTTATTTTAAAAATCTTGAAGGGCTTTTTCAATTTTTTACCAAATAGTCAGGAAAGACGTTATTTTCAATTTTTCTTTGGAATCCCCAGTTTAATATCCTAGTTCAAAAAATCAAATTAAATCTTACAATTTTCATACGAAGACAGAACTACTAGATGTATATTATAAAACTCACCTGATGGTTCTCCTTTCATGCATAATTTTAGCCTGCCATAAACACAATGAGATTAAACTGACCCACTGTTACAATCAGCAACTAAACTATTAGAAAGATAGATTATTGAGTACTCAAAACTAATGAAATTTTCTTCATTTAAAAGGTCGTGCTTAATTGCTATTGAAAACATACAGATTAGACAGTTGCATCACACCAGAGCTTTTTAGGTACATTAGGATGAAATAGTAAGCCTAGTGCAAATTTAGACGAATGCCCGTTTTTCAGCTCAGTTCCCAACCTGTCTCGTCCCATTTTGACCTAAACTAAATTTGACCCGTTACCTAAGCTGGCTGATCCGACCTTTTTTTGCTACCTCTATACCAAGATGTTCTGTCATAGGGTCATCGCTAATTGAGCGTTGAACTTTGATACACAAAATGTCTAATGCTATTTGAGTTGAGAAGCTTTTGAACAATATTGCTTAATAAAGTGATGATATTGGCCCTCATGTATAGAGTTTAAAAGGTTGGAGGCTCGACATTTCCTTCTCCGTATCAAGGTAGGTAGAGTTGAGACATATTAGTCTTAGGATGTGTTTTCTGAGAAACTGATAATAGCGACTTATGTAATCATTTAGTTAGGGAGTGATTTGGATTTTCTCTGATCATTTCGACTAAAAGAAAATTAGTAAATAAAACAAGTTATTAAACACTTTAAAGTCTACAAGTAAAAAAGAAAATTAAATCAAACATTTCATCAAATACTTTGTACCCGATTCTTCTTTCGAAATTGGTGTCTTCTTTTATCACACATTTTCAACAATAACTGACATCCATCGTTGTAATGCAAAGACTTGAAAGATAGAACATATACAAAAGGTAATAGACTAATATGGAGTGCATTTAACTTCAGGAGTCATTGTCCTTAGCAAACGACTCTTATCTAGAGTATTAATGTATTATGTGGCTGTAATATGCATATATATGGTCCTTTTAGTCAATGATGGGTCGTATGTGGCTATGAGTTTGTATATATCCAGTTGGGTTGTCAGGATATTTCAAGTTGCCTTAGTTGAAGCATCATATCTGTACTTTCTTCTTTAACGTTTGTGCAAGTATTCATCATTATAACAATATTTATACTTGAGATCCTACTGCATGTATAATTCATTCATCCAAGAGTTATGCAACAAATATGAAAGTACAGTAGAAAAAAGCAAGCAACAGTAGCAATACGTAAAGTCAGTTTAAACATCCAGAAATGAGAAAAAAACGAAACTTCTACTTTATTTATTGAATGGGCATTCTTCCTTGATATTGGTTTTGCGCTTTGATTCATATAGTAAACTTAATGAGAGGTAGATGCATTAAGTATTAACTATATCAATATAATATATTTAAACTAAAAAGCAATATTATAAAATGTGGGAACTGAGTTATGAGTAAAATTCCTGAAGACATATAATACCACTTTTGCTTGTAAATTTAAAGTATACACAGTTACCCGTGCATAGCGACGAAATTTGATATTGGCGCGTAATTGTAGTTACGATATTATGGCTAAATGTTTTATGTAACGAATATGCACACAATGTAAAATAACTGAGCCCAGTTTCAATATATCAAATTGAGATTGAAATATGGATTGGGACTGAGATTGGAATTTTCATAGGATCTGAAATATAAAATGTAAAAAATAAAAAATAAATTAATAAGCGATTGGTAAAACTTGAAAATGCTATAATCAAAATAATACAATTAGGCTGAGCATTTTGACTTGAATCACGACACCGAACTGGAGCCATACCGAACTAGTACTGGATCCCGGTACACGGTACGGTACCATTACCATGTTATTAGCCTAAAAAACCCGGGATACGAAAAACGGTACCGGTACCAAATGGGATAATACCGAGATTGGTGTCGAAATATAGAGAGTCAATATTTTTCAAATAAATACTTATCCGAACATCCTTGTGCTTGTTGCATGCAAATTAGAGCGTCTAAAGGATACGACCCACAACCAAACACATCATTTTAGGCTTTTAGGTGCATCAATATATAATCAAATAACATGCTTTACATAAAACTTTTGTTCACATAATCACGTATAACTATAAATGAGGTTCTTTTTCTCCATTTTTCTTTAATCTCTACTCTCATCGTCATTCTAACCGGCATATCTAAGTTCTTCTATCTTAGATATGCATGTGTATACTAATAATCACCATCATGATTGAAATGAAAACGTACATGAATTGTTCTCTATACATGGAAAAAAAAAAAAAAAAAAAACACAATATTTTAACAAAAATTATACGAGTCCTAAGCACGTGTAAATGGTTCACTAGCTTGTCGATCTTACACAAAATGGTTTAACATAAGAACAACATTCGCCTCATTCGTTGAACTTCAATTTATTTTATATTATATGGTAAGTGTACCTCCGTTTTTTGTTGTTGTTACAGAAGCGTTATGGCATGAAATCTAAAATTTTTTATTATTTTTAATTAAAAAAAAAAGAAAAGAGAGAGAGAGAGAGAGAGAGAGAGAGAGAGAGAGAGAGAGAGGGAAATTGGATACGTACTGTTTCCGGGTAACAGGTACTGGAACCGGCACCGGTGTCGGTATCCCGTCCGGTACGGTGCGCATACATTTTTTTGAATAACACGAACAACATTTTTATGCTCGGGAAAAAACGGTACCAACGATTCGGTACCGGTTCAGTACACATTTTTATACGGCACCGGTACACTTTTTTTTATATAGTACTGGTACACTTTTTTTATTAACAACAAAAAATATACTCTAATTTTCAATGTAAAGATATTATTAAATCAATAGAGTTTCAAAATGCATACTAAATTACAATGTTTGAAAAATATTATTAAAATGATACGAGTGCCTCAAGAACCATCATATACACCTTTTATGATTTTTTGTGTTTTATAAAAATCGGACGATTTTTTCAAAACAAATGTGCTAAGTGCTACTTCTATTATTTTATACTTATTAAACACATTTAGATAATAATAATTATACTCTTTAAAGTTACACCACATCATTTCTTGAATATCTATGCGGGATAAATATAATAGGTTTTCTATAAGTACTCTTTTACTTGTATTTTCTATCTATGTGGGATAAATATAATAAATATTGTTAATAATACAAAAAAAAAAAAAAAAAAAAAAAAAAAAAAAAAAAAAACTTATAAGGTGTATCTTTAGAAAATAAATTTTTCTTCACATGATAGTAAGTGATTTTTAAAATTCGATATGGTGCTTTTATTTATAAATAACTGGCAACTATGGGCCATTGGTAGCTACTTTAACCTCATACCTCCATAATATTCCAGCTACCGTCTCTCTATTGCCAAAACATTGTGTGGGTAATCTAGAAATTTATATGAGTTAACTTGTTATTACTTAAAATTATTGAAAACTAAAATTGTCGTCATCCGTATTGTAAAATATAGAATTGAAAAATATTTCTCGCTGAGAATTTTAATTGCATGATACCCGCCATCACAACGCGAGTTTATTTATTATCATGAAAAGTCCTGGTCAACAATAGCTAGCATCCGTCGTTGTTATGCAAAGACTAATATTAAGTGATAGACTAACATTAAGTGTATTTTACTTCAGAATTCAATATCTTTATCAAACGATATGTGATTGTAATATACATACACGGTCCTTATAGTTAATGACGTGTAGGGTCCTATGTCCAAATAGCCACAGCTTGAACGTGTGAATGAGGAAATTGGGAAAAGGACAAATTTTGTGAATAGACCAATTTATGCTTTTTTTAAAAAAAACAAAAAAAATAAATAAATAAAAAATAAAAAACAAAAAAAAAAAAAAAAAAAAAAAAGTCAAGGCTATATTAAAAACACCCAAACTATAAGGGGGAAAGGAAAGAACACTAAATGCTTCCAAGATAGAAGCTAAAAAAATACAAACAAAGATGTCACTAAACTTTGTAAAAAATAGATAACAAAATTTTATTTTGTTCACATGCGTTACTAAAGTGATAAAACATGACACTTGAGTCATTAAACTTACAAAAATATACATACACATCATCAAACTTGAAAAACACAACATTTATGTTACTTAACATATTAAAAAAAAATGTGTTAAGGTCACTCCGATTAACATTGAAATCATAGAACGATATTATTGCTTAATAGCTCAGTAAACAAGTGAACAAAATGAAAGTTCATTACCTTAAGTGCATTTTTTATTTTTTTTGAAAAGTTTAGTTGCGATATAGCGGCACATAATTGTATAGCGGTACAAAATTATATAGTGACGGAATTTTTAGTCTACCACTCTAACCACTTTGAAAAGTTAATCTCAAACGTTATAGTCTACCACTCTAATCTAGCTAGGCTAATTGTAATAACATCTAGCCACAAATGGATGTGATCACTTATCACTTCCTAGATGTTCTCAATTACAAACACAATTCGCTCACCTATTGATTACATTAGCATAATATACAAAGTTGGTTAGAAACTTTGTACGAAAACTTGTGATTTTGTTTAAACATACTATATTCTTTCATAAAAAGCTAGTTTTTTTTTGGGTAAAAGGTCAACGACCCGATAAATATATTACTCCAAAAAACATTTAAGTACAACAGATATGAGTGAATCCCATATCTCAGCCCGTTACATAGGCGAAAAGCTTACATAACAAGATACTTCCTATTTTCTAGACAAGAAAACAAACCACTACCACATAATATTGAAAGACTCGGACAAACATATAAAATACTTCCTACGACCTTGGAGATTAAAGCCATAAATGGCATTAAGAGCATCCAATTCCCCTGGAAGATCGTAAATTTGCTTCGAGTAATCATCATAGTCATCAAGCTCATCTTCACGTTCATGACCTCCACCAAAAAGATTTGCTGATTCCTCGAACGTGTTAAGAACCTCCTCCTCCTCACTATCAGAAACCACAACCTCACCCACCTTGGAAAAAGGGTTAGCCCTCTTTGTGCCAGAGGCGGACGGAATAGGATGACCTTCATCATCCACAAGAGTAGTTTTCCTATCGATAAGTAGCTTTTCAAGCTTACTAATTTTATCAACTATAGGAGTAGAACCAACTTCCTTAGTTCCCATTGAATCACTCACAAGCGGTTCTTGTGATGTAGTACCAGTCTTAACCGACTCATCCTCATTAACTTCCATTGTACGGCCAGCATCCACATCCTTGTTGGTATCAGAAGTAGGAATACCAAATGTATCTGTATCATCCATATTAAGAGCATCAAATTGGTTAGATGTAAAAATCTTAGTACCACTAGAACTAGCCACATCAGTAGTCTTCTTTTTAGTGCCACCAGCTTTCTTAGGTTCAGGAGGAGTCTTTTTGGGTTGATACTGAAACTGCTTACCCACAACAGGTTTAGCAAACCCCCTTGACCCGGAACTGTAGGACCACCATGCTTTCCTTTCTTCCTGTGATTGACAGTCTTGAAACTATCATTAACAGGCTTAGTAGGCTGAACAGGAGGTATAACAACTGTAGGACAATCAGTCAGAGTATGACCAAATATCTTACACTTGTCACAACGAGGTGGTTGCCACTCGTATATAACCCGTATCTTCTCAATAGTGGAACCCGAACCATCAAGTAATGGTATCTCAACAGTGACGTTGTCCCGAAGCACCTCATCCGATCTCACTTCTATCATGCATCTAGCAAAACTACTACGGCCCCACGATTCCTTGCACATTTGGCTTGTAAAAGCATCTAACCTTTTGGGCGTGCCAATCAGTGTGGCAAGAAGACTGAGGCCATCATCAGAAAACATAGCAAGGGGAACATAATGGAATTTAACCCACACCGGGATGTTAGTCGAATCCTCTTTAAGTAGGTTTGTGTTTAATGTCCATGATTTAAGAATAATAGGAACATTTCTGATCAACCAAGGACCGTTTTCAAGCACATCATGAACACCTTTCTTCGAGTTGAATTTAAAGAAGAAGAACCCCTTAGCATTCATCATTACCTTTTGAACACCAAACTTTGCCCATGCATTGCGGACATAGTAATCAACAACCGGAAAAGCAAGGCGTTGGCCAAGAAAGTAACCATAGAGAGTATTCTCAAACCGCGTGTTAACCTCTTCCACTACTTTCATTGGAACAGAAAGGTCAACATCAGCCTTCTTCTTGCATTTTCATGTATATCAAGCAATACCATTGCATAGACAGCTTGTAACTATTTGAATCCTTTCATTTCAGATGCACTTGTCAAGTTAGCAATAAAATATAACTCGGACCAAACATACTCACACATAAAATCAATAAATATAAGAAATAAGTTGAAACTTGCCCCTCTAAAGAACGTCATTACATGTAAAACTTATATCTCATTATAAAATTAAGAAACAAAAAACACTTCTAAATATAAATATGTATAACCACCAGTGTTTATTAGTAACAATTACGAAGAACCACACTAGAACCTTTTTTTTTTTTCTTCTTCAGTTTATGCTATGCTTTCATAAATAATACTAGCAAAACTTTACTCGAGTTTTCACCAGGAATAGGTGAAACCCAATGATGACTATCCCCACGTTTTTGCTAAGATTCAAGCTTTGCTTCATTAGGCTGGAACTCAACTGTGTCTCCATGTAAATTCTAACTACAAACCCAAAAACATAACCGAACTAGTGTTTGTTAAACAACATCAACCCATTTTGTTTTGAATTTGTCTATGGACATGTACTAACAACTCAAAGTATTAAGGACTATTTGTAGACTTGTCTTCCACCATATACGAAAAGAATGTCATTCCTGTAATTGAAACCAATATCAGAATCTATAAAAATTGCAATGATTACTGTGTAAAATCTGCAATTTTGATTGACAAATGTGTCCGCACTGTATTATATTTTCTTTATCTTGTCTTTATAGAATGGTACTTCACAAATACTCAGAAAAGACAGCGATCTTTATCATTTCTTAGGAAGTTCCTGAGCTAAAGTTACGTATGATATATGGCATTATGGGTTCACATGATTTTCTTTATTTTATAAATCTTGAAGGGCTTTTTCAATGTTTTACCAAATAGTCAGGAAAGGCGTTATTTTCAATTTTTCTTTGGAATCCCCAGTTTAATATCCTAGTTCAAAAAATCAAATTAAATCTTACAATTTTCATACGAAGACAGAACTACTAGCTGTATATTATAAAACTCACCTGATGGTTCTCCTTTCTTGCATAATTTTAGCCTGCCATATGTTCAATGAGATTAAAAAAGGAATTACAGTACATGTCAACACAAACATTCTCATATACAGATAAACTAATCCGACTGATAAGATAATATAGCACAGACATTACATACCGTAGGTAGTTACATCTTTGGCTTCGTATCTCATTTACAACCTCATTTAGCTTCTTTGACAAGGGGTTTTCATCTTGCTTGAGTACCAACTGTATCGAAAAGTTTGAGTTAAAATGATTATTGATGAATCAATAGACCTTCTGAAAGCGTTACACTAGCAAACATCAGACTTTTATACCACAAAAAAGCTATGCAATGAGCGAGCATATACAGATGCCAACTTCTACCGATTTGCATATATATGGGTCAATTTGGGTAGTATTTTATCACAAATGATTCAGTTTTGTTAACTTTTAAAGGCAGGCAAATTTGGAACGGGTCAAATGGCTCAAGTCATTTCAAGCCAAACAAAGTCCATTTAGACCCATTACTAGACCTGCCATTTTGCCAGTATAATGATACAAGTCAAGAAATATGAATATCAAGTGTACCTGACTGGGGATTTCACTAAAAGAAGAAAGGCCAAACAGTTTTTGTGTCATCACTCACATGTTCACTAGATAGACCTTTTTGATCACTAAATACATTGTTGACTCTTCCATTCTAACGTAGTTCCAATGGGCTTGGAGTTACATCCCAAAAAATTCTTCATTGAATCACAGTAGAGGCCACTAACCAACCAAACGATTTGTCTGAGACTAAAAAATATGTCACTGATAGCGTTTTTGAGCGCGTATCAAATAAATACAAAGTAATCGTGTGTGGAATATACTAATCAACCTTTGTGAAAAGGTTAACTTGCAAAAAGCGCGTATCAAATAAATACAAAGTGATTACCCGGGTCGTGTCCCAACGAGGTGTGAATGGGCAATATCGTGTGAGATTCGAGATTAAAATGCTTGTAAGGATTGATTTTGATTATTTGGTATTATGGAACTACGGGAAATTACAAATAATGAACGAGAAACAAAATAAACGCAACTAAAATATGAATTCAATTAAGGAATGCTAAATAAAACTTAAAATCTACTTAAAATACTACGGGAATGAAAAATGTTAGCTAAGGAAAACCTAAAACGCACCCTAAGTTAAAAACATAAAAGTTAACTTAAAATAAAATGTAAGTGCGTAAAATAAAATGCGGATTTTAAGCCATACTATTCCTACGTGTGTAAAAATGATTTTCCTACGATTCTAATGATTAAAAGAAAATTTTGGACTAAAAAAAAATAATAATAAAAATAAAAAATAAATAAATAAATAAATAAAATAATTTTTTGGCAATTTAATATTTAGTTATGATTTAATTTCTATTTTAATCTAATTAATGTATAAAAATACTAAATGAAATAGAAAATTATGAAAAATTTCAAAGTACTAGTTAATTTCTAGGGCACTTATGGTAGCAGGTAGTGGTGTTGTGTTGTCTGTTGTAAAGGGAGGTATGGGGTTCGAATCCCCCAGCCTTCTCTTTTTGTTTTTTATTTTTTATTTTTCAAATCTTTTTGCACAATCTTGTAGAAAGCATCAAAATAAGCAATTTTCAAAACTATAACTATTTATGAAAAGCACTAAAAAAGCAGTTTCAATGAGGAATTTGCAACAGTTTAAGAAAAAAAAATTATAAAATGAGATATAAACTCTGTAAGCTAACCAAAAAGCTAAAATAAGCTAAACCTAGGGGAAATAAGCAGAGGAATACTAGGGAACCCTAAATAAGCACTAATGAGACAAAAATAAGCGGTTACAATAAACTAAAAAGCACTAAATAGCTACAACTAATTTAAGGGCTGTTAAGTAAAAGTCCTAAAGGGGCAATTTTGGGGGCCTAAATAGCTGGTAAAAAAAATCATAAAAATAAAATAAAAATACAAGCTTGTTAACAAGCTGGCAAATAAGCTACAAACCAAATTTCACGTCAAACAAACTTATAACGAAGAAATGAAAAATCAAAACCTAACTGCTGTTTGGGCTGTTTTTTTGACAGCTAATGGTGTAAAAAAATGGGTCAAAAGGGGATCTAAATGGGTTCTTTGACCTGTAAAAGTCAAAAACAAGATGGTGGGCATATGCACTATTCTATATGAACTAATTCTAAGGCAAAATAACACTTATAAAAGGCTTAAACTAAGTTAACCCTATACTACTTATAAAAACAGTTTCAAGACAAATTTTTTTGAAAAATAACTACTAAACTTTTAAGACTAATTGGAGATGCAAGAAATGGGTTTAAAACTACTCAAGATAGATAAACAAAGCTAATTGAGTAAAAAAGAAACAGTAAAAACAGTTTTATGAGTCAAACTAAGCTTGTGCCAAACACCCATTTAAAAGGTCTGTTTGGTGTTTAAAAGCTGAGCATTTGTTCTTTTGAGATTAAAACTTGTAAGTCACTGATGGATTAAGCTGTTATATGAGTAGATAAGCATAAATGAAATAAAAATAAGTAGTTTTAGACACTACTAAAACGACTTTAAAGATAGGAAAAGATAAAGACTTAAGATAAAGTTTTCTTTGAAAAAAGTACATTGTCTTGAAATTACATCTAAAACTTAACTTAAAATAAAACTGAACATATAAAATAAAAAAAATAAAAAAAAAAAAAGAAAAGAAAAGAAAAAAAAACTTAAAAACCTACTGCCTTATGAATGGCATACAAGAATCTTATTTATACTAATCTAGAATTAGGGTTGGGAAGACTTATGTGCTTCTTGTGAATAAATCCCGGCCATCAATTTGCTTTTGGAGTCATCTTAACCTTCCAATTTGTTTGGCGCCCAATATGGGTGGTGGATTGCCAGCTTGGCAGTGGCACATGTGAATAATATTAATACTAATAATAATAAGAAAATACTTAACAGAAAGTTTTGACAAAAAGATTTTTTGTTATTTTATTTTGAAAATGGTTTTGTTTTTGGAACAAGGGTTTCGAAAATGATTTTTTTCGTTTAAGCTTTCGGGGTAAAAAGGGTAAAATGGTAATTTGGTGTCAGGTGAAGGGTAATTTGGTAATTTGGGTTAAGGTTAAGGGTAGAAAGTGATTACGGGTTTTGGTTTGGTTTTCCACACTCCCCTCATTGTCACATTTCCAGGATTGACTTTGCCTTTAACTTCGACTTTGACTTTTTGCCACTTTCTTCATTTTTCTTCAAAATTGTGTCGAGTCGATTCGGTAATGCTCCATTTTGCTTTGTTTCCCATCCAAGCTCCGACTTTTGACATTTTTCCAAGTCTCATGCTCGTTTTTGTCTTTTTGGCCTCAATTATGCCTGTTTTTGAATTATCGGTTCCGGCACGATCATAAACACAAAAACACAGTATCCTTGGCATTTTTGGTTAGTTTTTGGTTGTTTTGGTCTTAATTTGGTAAGAAAAATGTGTGTGAATAAGCACACACCAAAAATCCCCCATACTAAGGTATTGTCGTGTCCTCACGCAATGGGATCAATTCACGCCCTACAAGATAAATAAATCTCATAACTCTTTTTACTAACATTGAAGAAGTAGCAAAATATTCAAAAGAGAGTACAAAATTATATATTCCTGAGAACGCCCCGTTTTTCAACTCTTATTTCCTACACTACTATTTATGTACTTTTTACACTTATTATGTGACGGGATGTTTGACTTTCATCATTTGTCAATAACGTTTAGGGTCACAGAGTAAGAAACACAATTCATGGAAAAGTGTCCATATGGATAAAATTCATCGTCCCTGATTTTTCACGAGTTCTCATGCTAAACGTAAAAACGAAGTCATAGCTTAATTACAAGTTGGATGCTAACACTACTCATGGAAGTTACTTGTGTAATAACTTCTGGCTCCCATTTTCCTATTTTCCTCTATTTATTTTATTTTTGTTCAGATATTTCTGAAAACTTCTGGCTCCCAAAGGTTTTAGATCAAGACCTCACATATTTCTGAAAAGAGGTTCAAATTCCCGTTTTTAGAATTGCAGCTCATGGAATTTATTACACGACCTTGATGTGTACCCAATTTTTAAAACAATGATTCTCTTAAGAAGATAAAGAACTAAGTTTCGTCAAAACATAATGTCTTTAATTATTCTTTCACAGATATATAAGGTGAGACAATTTTGTGGGAGCAAAAAGCCACAAGTACCTATGATGAGCTCTAAAGAGAACCAACTACTCCACGTTTATCATCTAACTTCTAAACAAACTCTATATTAGTAGCTCGCTGGCACGAGTATTTCGATGCTTCAACAAACGGATGGTCACTAGTGCACTTCTTGGCTCACTGGCGCGTTATTTGCATAGCGGAAAGTCAAACAAGATGTCAAAACTTATTATATTTTTGCAAGAATTTTCAAAATTTTCTCATATTTTTGTACTTTTCTGATCATTTGTTCTTTTTTTTTTCTTTCGATTTTACAAGAAAAATGGGGTTGCATGAGTAAACGGCTGTATGAAAGTGCAAGTCAAATCAAATCGAAGATACCCCCAGACTAAAGCTAAACATTGTCCTCAATGTTTCAAAGGTAAAGGTCATCCTACGTAACATCTAAGGCCGTTTATTAATTATGCCAAAAGATAACGTTAGTCAATAAGATTTTTGGATACCAGACTTCTTTGGGCACTGATGAATGAAACTCGAGTGGAGTAAAGACAAAATACGAGCACGAGAGTCTCCACACTTCGGGAAAATCCTGAACATACACAACAAGTACAAAACACAAGATGAAAAAAGGTTGCCCCCTTCTCGTTATTTATTAGAAAATAGAAAGAAGTCACAAACACGGGTTTTCACCCATGCAATGCTAGTGTTTTTGTTAACCGAGTCGCTAGCTTGACTCGACCCCGAATTCATTGGTCCATGGGGGAGTAAGTGGAAGAGAAAATCTTCATCGGACTTTCATTCAAAATGTTTGGATAAACATTGAAGTGCTTGAAAAGTCCACACCGATGAGATACATCCGGCTCAAAAGAATGATAAATGGATATGCCGGGGTCAAAAATGGTGTCCTCACTCCCGAAGGAGAGAAGTAAAGGACAAGTCACCGTATAGGTGAAGAAGGGCAGAAAAACTCGAACGACATATGTCAAGTCAATATATTGGCAATCCTCAAAGGGAATAGTCACATATGTGTCAGGAAAAAGAATGTCCTTATGAATCTCGGGATTAAGATTTGAGGTCATATCATAAAGTTTAGAAACAATATAGTCTTTGACCCCATCGTTCTCTAATACTCCATCAAAAAGAGGATTTACGTCGCTAGAAATGTACTCGTTATCAAATTCAAAAAGAGAGTTCGAGTAGATTTTAACGTCCTCATCTGAAAGTGACTAGTCATCACTAGAGGAAAAATCTTCTTTGGAATTCCAAAGAGGTTTAGAGAAAATTCCAGAAGTATCCTCAGAAATATCAAGAGGATCATCATCACAATATGACCACTCACATTCACTGTAGGAAATATTCTCGGACTAACATGGGTTTGGGATAAGGTTCTCCACAATAGACTTTATGAATTCGTCCGATTCCTTTTCAGGAATAGTGCTAAGATGCTCATCCCCCATAATAAGAGAGTCCTCGGGGTCCATAGTCGGAAGGAATGATGTGATTGTAATAGACTGGGGGAGTTGAGAAATAATATCATTCAAAGGAATAACACTCTCCTCGTCGTCCTCCTCATCATTATTGCTACCATAGATGGCTTTTATATGTTCCATCAGTTCTTCCGCTAGCAATTCTGCAATACTCTTGTCTTCTTGCTTATTCTGGTCGGGAGTGATTGCAGCTAATGAATTCTCATAATATTCCTTCATTTGAATGGTATCCTCATCATCCTCATCGAGAATGGCAGCCTTGAGAAATTGAGAACGTCTTTTAGCAGCTTGCTCTATCGCCAATAATTCTGCAACAGATTTTTCGTTGCGAGCTGCTCGTTCTTCGGCTAGCAATTCTCCCCAAGATTTTTAATGAGAATGTTGATGAATGACGGGATACTGTGGGGGTTGGACTTTGTCAAAACCGGAAGTATCAAAACTAGAACAATGATTAGGTACATAGTAATTTTGACTCCACGATTGACATTGATAATCGTCATGAAGACCCCCACGATTTGCACAAGAAAAACTCGGTGTATTTTGAAACGATGTTTCAATGAAATCTTTATAGCACGGTTATTGCTCAAATGAATTATGAGGAGGGTAACTGCAATTGTTTTGAAAATCTGGACACGTGAATGTATTTTCGATTTCAAAAGTGCAACAAGTACAAAGTCCGTGGGTAAACCCACATTCTTTGCAAAAACATCGTTTACAAAGTGAACCATCTTCTAAGAGATCTCTACAAATATAGCAATGATGTTGATCAAACAAAGATAGCTGGGGTTGTGGAGGGTGGTCAGGAAAACTCTGAGAATCATTAAAAGCGTTCGGATTTGCTTTGCAAAATTTACAAAATCCGTCTCTAATATCACTCCCACACCGCCTACACGTGCACTTGGAACAATGAAGATTGTCATCCACTGGACCTTTATAGTGAAAACAATTATTTTTGGGTTTTTCGAAAAACACATCAATTAAAATGAGACCAACTCAAAAAGACAATTGTGAACTTAAACAAATAATCACAAACGCGAGGTTAACTTTTAAAGAAAAACGCACAAAGGAGCGGGAGAGAAGAATGGATCTCTCGCTAGGGCGAAGTTCGTTGGATCGCCCTATAGAGTTTCGACTCCTCTTAAAGTTTCTTTATCGTTTAAAAGTTTTCTAAAATGCAAGTGATACAAACGAAAGTTTTAAATCTTTGGTTTGGAACTTATTAATGCTAGGCTAGGTGCTTGAGGTGCTTAAGGTACTTAGTTTTAGGATTTAGGTTAACTTTGGTTTAGTTTTGACCTAATTTGGTTTAGTGAGAGATTAGGGTTTAGCTTAGGTTTTAGTGCCTAGATTAGGGTCCTATGAGTGTTTAGTGACTAATCTCAAGTCTTAGGAGGCTTATACTAATTGGTGGTAGCTTATTGAGAAGTTTTGGGAAGGTTGTTTAACCTAGTTTTGGGACTTGTAAGACCTATTTACTTATTGTGGTGTTGTTGTGATCTTAGATTATGAGTTCTTATGTTATGTTTATAAGGATATTTTGCTTGACAGGATACGTGAGTAGGTCTAGTGAGTCATCACATGCAATGCATAAGAAAGAGAAGCAAAAATTTACGTGTGGGAATACCTACTATTGGTATTGTGGAGGAAATGTTGTTGATGGAATTTTATGGGTGTTTACATATTTTCCCTATGTAAAAAAAAAGATAGATGGGATAAGGATAGAGATCCTTTCATGTTTATTCAAATATGAGAGGTCATGTTGTGAAATATTGTGAGTGTAAGCAAAATAGTAGGCCCGATAATTTTTACTTGAGGTGAACCCATTTTCATTTATCAACTCTTTTGATTGGGCAACATGATGTATCATATTTATTTAAACATTAAAGGATCCCAATCCGGTAGGATAAAGAGAGGTGTGCCAGGACCGTGAGTGTTAACGGTTTTTGAGTTAAGGACTATAAGAATAAAAAATGGTCAAAGGACCAAACATGCAAGTCAATATAAACTACAGGGACCATCCGTGTAACTTACTCTTTAGTTTTCATTTAACAATTATCTTCTACGGCTTCCTCTTCTCCATTTTTCTTATTGACCACCCATCTCTTCCTCCCAACTTGTCATCTCTGGTGAACACCTGCTGCGACTTTCTGTCTAACAAATAAACCCATGGTCTTCTTTCCGGTCTATAGTTTATCATAAAATACATTCCCATATAGTTTTATAGCCGTATTCTGACCCATTTAAGTATGAATGAGTCAATGTGGGATATGTTTCATCTCTGTCATGTCAAACGAGTACAATAAAAAAATAGCTGAAGGACACGGGTAAAAAGGGGTTGAAGGTTTCGCATAGTGTACAATTTATCCAATAACATTGGTTGATAATAATATGTATTTTGTTATCATATGTGTCACGCTGATTATTTCCAATAAGATTTAATGAAATTTTTGACCAAAGGTGTTCCTAGCAAACCAATTGGACCCGTACCAAGAAGTTAACCGTTTTGACCCGTTATTAATCCCAATCAACCTGCCCATGTTGCCACCTCTATCATTTTCACTAAGCACAACAAGGACAAATTAGTTACCCTATGAATAGTTAGAGACACAAAGTTACTCCATACCTTAGGTCATCTTTTTTCCGATTGGAAAACACGAGTACATTGGTTACACCATGCCTTAGGTCATCTTTTTTGACAAATTAACAGACTTCCACGGTCTTCTTTTTTGACAAATTTCCTTTAGCTAACATTCTTCTCCAGTATATGCCATCTTTTTGACAAATTAACAGACTCCATCATTGGGTGATTTGACATTTTTGAATATCTTTTGTGTGCACTCACTGTTTACTTAATTTCTTGAAATGAGTACGAATAAATTCTAACTGATATACAAATTTCCACTTGGTAAATTTTTAATTGTAAAACTAGCATAATTTTAAGAAATTACCAAAAAGATCCATAAAACACATAACTGTATTACTCTAGTAAGGTAGCAATCTTCATTGATATAAATTATTTCCTTATTTAATAACAATCCGACAACATAATTCATGACAAGTAAAAAAAAAGAACATAAAAACTTCCTTAAACATTATGACTTACGACTAGAGACCATAAAAAATCGATCAAGCTAGGATTAAGTTACCGATACATGCATCTTCATCCAAACTCGATCATCCACTGACAATAAATCTTTGACTTGCCGCATTGTTGGCCTTTCCTGTGGGTTGTAGTTCAAACATGCCCGTGAGACATTCAAAATTGAATGAGCTAGTTTCTCAACTAGAGAATATGGTGACGGAATACGTCTATCTCCTACATTGGCTAGCAATAGATCACCAGTAGACAATGTTGGTAGAATAGATATAAGTTCTCCAGGATGCTTTCCCATAATCACTTCTAGTGCAACAACTCCAAAACTATACACATCGCATTTCTCTGTCGCCACCATCGTATAAGCAAGCTCTACATGGAAGAAAAGAGAATGCACAAAAAATTGTTATATCAGTTCATGATTAAATGTAACATAGACAAATCTGAAACTTAAAAAAAAAAAAAAAAAAGTACGAATATATAACTCTAAAATATATGGTAGTTACCTGGTGCAACATAGCCATAGGTGCCTACAACCGCAGTCCAATTGGATGAATCCAGCTTTAGAAGTTTCGCTGTTCCAAAATCCGAGATATGTGCCTCATAATCAGAATCGAGAAGGATATTCGCTCCAGAAATGTCTCTATGAATTATAGGTGGTGTGCAATCATGGTGCATATAAGCCAACCCATTCGCTAGAGCCCTAACGATTCTTACCCTTTTCAGCCAATCCAATTCCTTTGCTGTGATATCGCTACTTAAAAGTGATTTTAGACTTCCCTTCTCAAGATATTCGTAAATCAAAAATGAGTGACGAGCATGGAAGCAATATCCATAGAGTTTAACTATGTTTTTGTGCCTTATGTTTGTTAATGCTCGCACCTCATTTAGGAAGCCTATATGATCGTCATTCTCAGATGATGAATGAAGTTTCTTGACAGCTACTAAATTGTTGGGTTCTAATTGAGCTTTATACACACTACCGTATCCTCCCATCCCAATACAATATGCATCATCAAAATCATTTGTTGCCTTGATGATTTCATCATACATCGCCTGTCCATCAAAACTTGTTATTGAGAAAAATTTGCCACCTTCTTCTTCTGATGGTTTCTGTGGAAAAGTTTTCTTTCTACATCGATAAGCAATGACGCCACACATGAATAAACCAAGTAAAAGAGCCGCAAAAAGTGGGACCATAGTTACAAGGATGAGCTTATGATGAAAATGATTATTTTTATTCATTATCTTTTGACTTTCACAAAGTTTCAAACCTGTAACATTTCCACACAGACCATCATTTCCTTGTAATGCTTCTCCAGACACATTTAGAAAGACAGCACAAGGGGGAACCGGACCTGTGAGCTCATTGTAAGACAGGTCAATATCAATCCTTCTTGGAAATTTGCTGAAATCATTTGGAATATAACCAGATAGCTTATTGTGAGAAAGATTCATCCTTTCCAGACTTTCTAAACTTCCAATTTCAGATGGAATCTCTTTTGTGAGTGAATTGCAAGATAAATCAAGAACATTGAGCAGACTTAATTTACCGATCTCCGGTGGGATCTTTCCGCTGAGCTTGTTATTACTAAGATATATGAGATAGATTTGTACCCAATCACCAATATATCTTTGTAATGATCCGTTTAACCTATTTTTGGATAGGTCAAGAGTAAGGAGGCCATTCAGTGATCCAAGCTCTTGAGGTATAACACCCGAAAGGTTGTTATGGCTCAAGTTTAAATGTAACAAACTTTTCATCTCCCCAAACTCCTTTGGAATTTGGCCAGACAACTGATTTGTGTCTAGCCGTAGCTCAAACAATCGTAGGCTTCCGATTCCTTGTGGTATAGGACCAGATAACTTGTTCACACAGAGATACAGAACCTGAAGTCTTCTCAAGTTTTTTAACGGTGAAGGAATTGAACCATTGAATTGATTTTCGCTCAAATCTAATCTAGTCAGAAACTTCAAATTCCCTAATTCAATTGGAATGGGTCCAGAGAGTTGATTTTTGCTCAAAGCTAATTCAGTAAGAGACTTCATACTCCCTAATTCAACTGGAATGGATCCAGAGAGTTTGTTATTGTACAAATTAAGGTGTTTCAAGGATGTCAAGTCACCCAACGATGAAGGGATTGAACCACTGAGTTGATTTCCGCTCAAAGCTAATTTAGTGAGAGACTTTATATTCCCCAATTCAGAAGGAATGGGTCCGGAGAGTTGATTTGTGTACATACAAAGGATATTCAAAGACTTCAAATTACCCAACGATGAAGGGATTGAACCATGGAGTTGATTGTCGCTCAAAGATAATTCAGTGAGAGACTTCATATTCTCTAATTTAATTGGAATGGGTCCGGAGAGTTGATTACTGGTCAGATAAAGGATATTCAAAGACTCCAAATCACCTAACGATGAAGGGATTGAACCATTGAGTTGATTGTGGCTCAATACTAAAACAGTTAGAGACTTCATATTCCCTAATTCAATTGGAATGGTTCCGGAGATTTGATTTTTTTCCAGATAAAGGATATTCAAAGACTCCAAATCACCCAATGATGAAGGGATTAAACCATTGAGTTGATTTCCCCCCAATTCTAAATGAATTAGAGATTTCATATTCCCTAATTCAATTGGAATGGGTCCAGAGAGTTGATTTTCGCTCAAAGCTAATTTAGTGAGAGACTTCAAATTCCCTAATTCAATTGGAATGGGTCCAGTGAGTTTGTTATTGAACAAGAAAAGGATATTCAAAGACTTCAAATCACCCAACGATGAAGGGATTGAACCATTGAGTTGATTTTCGCTCAATTCTAAATGAGTTAGAGACTTCATATTCCCTATTTCAATTGGAATGGGTCCAGAGAGTTGATTTCCCCACAAATAAAGGATATTCAAAGACGTCAAGTCACCCAATGATGAAGGGATTGAGCCATTGAATTGATTTTTGCTTAAAGATAATCCAGTGAGAGACTTCATATTCCCTAATTCAGGAGGAATGGGTCCAGAGAGTTGATTTTCACTCAAAGCTAAATCAGTGAGAGACTTCAAATTCCCTAATTCAATTGGAATGGGTCCAGAGAGTTTGTTTTGGAACAAAAAAAGGATTTTCAAAGACTTCAAATCACCTAACGATGAAGGGATTGAGCCAGAAATATTATTGGAATTGAGGCTTAGCCTCTCAAGAGAGACACTCCCTATTTCTTGGGGAATTGAACCAGTTAAATTGTTTCCGAAAAGGTGCAAGTCGGTTAACTGGCTTAGTTTACCAATGGTTGGTGGAATTACCCCAGAAAACTGATTGGTTGAAAAATCAAGATAGACAAGTTTGGACAGGAGTCCGATTTCTGGTGGGATGGGACCAAAGAAGCTGTTTACACGAAGCTCAAAATGTGTAAGATTGCCTAGAATGGAGAATGGGAACTGGAGAAGCGTACCTTTTAACTCAGATGCCGAAAGGTTCAACATGTTAATGTTCCCATCAGCGTTGCAAGCAATTCCAAACCAAGAAGGGCACGAAGCGGGTGCACTAGTATTCGTTGGAAGGGGTATCCAAGAAGATACAATTTGGGAGTTGTTTGGGATATTAAGGCTTGCTTTCCATTTTTGAAGAGCATTTGCTTCCTCGAAAGAAGCAGATGTAAAGTTTGGTACAAATGAGAGAGCAACGAGTAGTAGAGCTAGAGATAAAAGTAAGAAGTTTGAAAAAGCCATTACTTAGCTTGCTTTTGCTTGTTTTTTCTATAAAGTGAAGGCTCGTATGTCTTTATTTATACTTGAGCTACCCTTTTCTCATTAATTAATTTCCAATTCTCAGAAATTAGATTTTTGGTAGTGTCATATTATTCCACAAAGATTGTTTTACCTAAGAAATTAATGTCCCTTTTGGAGAATACTTTAGCTGTGTAGTACAACTTTTTATTTGATAAATACTGATATCATTTCTAGTTTTATTTGATAAATACTGATATCAAAGAATGGTGTTGTCGTTAAAAGTGTTTTTTAATTATTTAGTTTTATCATTTATTAATTTTAATTTCTCAAATATGTTTATTAATTATTTAATAAATGCTTTAGCATCGACATGTCGTTATTGTAACCCATTATCCTTTTAGTGTAACGCATATTATCATATATAAAAAATACATATTTGTAGCTAGGTTGAACAAGTTTGTTATTTTATCAAGTCATGTGGTTTTTTAGGGGGTCTCAGCCCTCAAAATTGTTTGGTTTAGTGTGAGGTGATCTGCACACACATACACTCTAGATTTACACATACTTACTTTAGATAACGCATAATAAGATACAAGGAAAATAAGCAAAACGTACACATATAAAAGCATAAAATGTTAATTATGTACACAAAACTATGTTTGTGCAATTCACATTTGTTTTTTTTTTAACTAGAGACCATTAATCCATAATAGTAACTATAAGAAAAAGGGCATGTCGAATTGTAAATAGAAAATTTAACAATAACATCTATAGGAAAATAGCCTCTCTGGTTATTTATTATTTTGAAAAGTCCGGGTGAACAATAACTAACATCCATCGTTGTCATGCAAAGACTAGAAAGATAGAATGTATACAAAAAGTGATAGACTAATATGAAGTGCATTTTACTTTATTGGTCAATGTCGTTACTCCTTACTCTTATCTAGAGTGTTATGTGGTTCTAATATGCATATATATATGGTCATTTTATCCATCATTGTTATGCAAAGACTAGAAAGATAGAACATATAAAAAAAAGTACGAGTAATAGACTAGTATGAAGTGCATTTTTACAAAACTTTTTTTGAAAAACTCACTTTTATTTTCAAAATTTGTTTCTATTCATTGAAAATCACCAATTGAAATGACATGTCAAAGATCATTTCACATAACTTTCAAATCTATTTTTTTCCATTAAATAAAATTATTAGTTTCGAAAAATGGTGGTTCATTCAAAGAATGCCCCTCTAGATATCTTTCAGACTCCATAGATCGATTCAAGTTTTAAAGTACAATATACTTTAAATATCTTGAGTGACTGGAATGTAGGGTTGAATAGTTTCACTGTTTATAATTACACTTTAAAATCTTTTGCCTCTTTTAGGTCCGTTTATGTTCTTTTTATAAAGTTGTTAGATTTACTAGTTATGTGATATCTAATTGACTAGATATGAATGTATAAAGTAAGTAAAGTAAAGAGTAAAGGAAAGAACACAACCAAGGAGACACCGACATTTATAGTGGTTCGGCATGAAGCTCACTCGTTGTCCTAATCCACTCCCCGAGTACCACACTTAAGAGTTTTCAATCACTATGTCAACAGACTCCTTCAGGCAGAGCAATCCGTACACAAGCTTACACACTAAGCGGAATGTCGAGTCCTGTTCCTAGATAGAACCAATCTACACCAAAGCCCACATGGCCACATGAACAAGCATTCTTGTCCCACTTAGATCGATACACGATCTAAGTCTTCACACGAACGAGCACTCCTGTTCACTTGAATCTACACACGATTAAAGCCTTCACACATGGACATCACTAAGTCTAAATCTTTACATTAGAACTCATTCCTTGTACCTTCAATTAAATATAATTGAAACTCAGGTCCAAATGACTTTAGATTCCTGATCCTTTTGCTCTTTCTGAGCTCAGGTTGTGGAACCACAACTTCATTAGGGGGCCTGAGATGATAATTCATCAGGGACCTCTGATACACCAATGTCATCAGTTCCATTTGGAATCCTTTGACTTGGTCTAGGGACTGATGAGAATCTATTCTCATCAAAGAGTGCATCCCTTGATTCAATTATTGAGTTAAGTGAAACATATTCATTAGGTTCAATAACATAGAACCTGTATGCCTTGGAATGCTCAGCATATCCAACAAAGATGCATTCAATTCCTCTTTCACCCAAAGTTTTTAAATTTGGATCAGGGAGTCTTACAACAGCCCTACAACCCCAAATCCTGAGATAATTCAGGTCGGGTTTCTTTTTAGTCCAGAGTTAATAAGGGGTAATCTTGTTCCTTTTATTGGGAACCATATTTAATAAATAACAAGCTGTTAACATAGCTTCACCCTAGAACCCTTGACTCAGTCCTGAGTAGGACAACATGGAATTAACCATCTCCTTCAGTACCCTGTTTTTCCTTTCAGAGATATCATTTTGTTGAGGAGTATAGGGAGCAGTCGTTTCATGGATTATACCAACATACTGAAAATACAAAGTGTCCATGTATTCACCTCCCCTATCAGTCCTAAATCTTTTAATCAGGGACCCTAGTTGTAATTCAACTTCAGTTTTAAGTACTTTGAATTTATCTAATGCTTCATCCTTGGTATGTAACAGATAGACATAAAAAAACATAGAAGCATCATCAATAAATGTCACAAAGTACTTCTTATTCCCCAAAGAGGGAGTGGCATGCAAGTCACACAGGTCACTGTGTATAAGCTCCAAGAGCTCAGTCTCACGTTTAACACCCTGAAAAGGTTTCTTAGTAATTTTTATCAACATGCAAGTTTTACACTTTTCAGTGTCCATGTCAAATGCTGGGATTAACCCATCCTTAGACATATCTTGCATCCTTTTATAGTGTACATGGCCAGTTCTAGCATACCATAGGGTAGAGTCATTTAGTTTAGAGGTTGACATAAAGGCTGAATTAACAATGTTAGTGACAATATTAAGCCTGAACATTTGATTACACAAATAGCCAAAAACCAATAAACACACCCTGTTTAGACAATATAAATTTATCAGATTCAATAACTTGTTTATATCCATGATTATTCAAAATACTACTTGAAACCAAGTTTTTCCTTATATCAGGAACATGAATAACATTAAACAAAGTTACAATCTTTCTAGAACTAAAACTAAGATCTACACAACCACGACCATGCACCAAGGCTGTTGACTCATTTCCCATATGAAGAATAGAACCATCATTCAGTGACTCATAAGTCTTGAACCATCTTCTATCTTTGCACACATGAACCGTTGCTCCAGAGTCAACGCACCATGCAACATCATCATCCTGCACATAGTTAGATTCAAATACATATGTAACATAATAAACCTGAAGAGATTCATTAAACATATTCTGACCTTTCAGTGAGTTGGCAGAACCACCACTCCCTGGACCACTAGTGCCTGAACCATTGGTTTTACCACCAACCTTAACACCTTTGCAATCCCTTTTAATGTGACCCGATTTGCCACATTTCCAAAAAGTGGGTGTTACCTTCTTGTTAGGATCAGCCTTGTGTTATCCTGATGTTTACGTTTGCCTTTATTGTCATTGTACCTTGTGGAATTGTTATGTTCCACCATATTGACAACAGATGCACCAGTAGTATTGCTACTCTTTGGCTTGTCATTAACCTGCACCCTGAGAGATTCCTCAATATGCAGATGACTACCCAACTTAACAAGTGACAGTTCTTCTTTCTTATATTTCAAGGTATGCTTGAAATCTTTCCAAGAAGGAGGTAATTTGTCAATTTTACAAGAGACTAAAATAGCCTCGTCCATGTTCATTTTATGTTGTGTAATCCTTCCACGTATACCAAGAAGTTCATTGTATGGTTCCATAACGGGTCTTGAGTCAGTCATTTTGTAATTTGTGAAATTACTTACAAGAAACTTCTTACTTGAAGCATCCTCAGCCATATATTTGGTTTCCAAGGAATCCCATAGTTCTTTTGAAGATTCAACATTCTAATAAATGTCAAAGAGAGAGTCAGACATAACATTGAGGATTAAACCTCTGCAGGTATAATCATCATTCTCCCATTTGCTTCTGTTAACATCAAAGAAATGTATATAAAAGTGATGGTCATTCTCATAAGTTAAATAGTATGTGTCGTTTGTTAGAATAATTAATAGTTAAGTATATTGGGCTATGGACTAGGAAATCTAATATGTTATAAGTAATGTTATGTAAGCCTTGTTATTTAATCATGTAACCAAGTCCAAGCGCAAGCCCATAGAAAAGCCTTTAGGGCATAACGTATGACACTATATAAACACCTCAAAGGCACATTTGAGGTGTGTGCTTGTGTATGAATTGTGTGTGTTTTGCAATAATAAAGTTCTCATCTTCTTCTCTCTTTCTATATTATACGCCACATACATATCTCATCCAAGTCACCACCTTTACTTCATATTGAGCTTATATTGTGTGACAAAGTTGTGATATCTAAGGTCCTACAAGTTGTATCAATCGCCAAACAATGATTTAGGAGTGTTGGGAGTTTGTTTGTTTCGTTTTTTTAAGCTTTATACACGAATTTCTTAAAAATTTTCTTACTTTTCTTGTTTTCTTGTAGTTTAAACAATTTTTTGATTACAAACTAGTGTTATAAACTTCTTGTAACAAGAAAGTTCTAATCTTTTTGAAAAATTCAAGCTTTATGTCTTTGGATCGTCGACTCGGGTTGGTCCAAGCACATGACCGGGAACTTAAAGCTGCTGATCAATTTCGTCTGGAAATTCATGAGAACTGTACGCTTTGGAAATGATCATGTAGCAGCTATTCTGGGTTATGGAGACCTTCAGTTTGGGAATTATTTAATCACTCGGGTTTACTACGTCGAAGGGTTGGGACACAACTTGTTTTCAGTTGGGCAGTTTTGTGATGCAGATTTAGAAGTTGCAATTAGGAGAAACACGGTTTTTGTTAGAAATTTGTTTGGCGATGATCTCTTAACTGGTAATCGCGGCACAAACTTGTATGCTATCGACATCAACCAAATGGCTTCTACATCACCAATTTGTCTTATGACAAGAGCAACCGAAACAAAGTCCTGGGTGTGGCATAGAAGATTATCCCATCTCAATTTCGACACCATCAACAAGTTAGCCAAAGACAACATCGTCAACGGTCTCCCTAAGTTCAAATACACCAAGGAACACCTATGTCCATCATGCAAACAAGGAAAAAGCAAAAGGGCATCATATAAACCTAAAACTGTACCTAGTTCGAAAGCATGGTTACATATGTTGCACATGGACTTATGTGGCCCAATGAGAGTTGAAATCATAAATTGAAAGAAGTATATTCTTGTTACTGTTGATGACTATTCAAGATATACATGGGTAATGTTTTTGAGATCAAAAGACGAATCACCAGGCATCATCATTACCTTTCTGAAGCGTATTCAGGTTCTACTTCAAGCTCCAGTAAGGATTATAAGAATAGACAATGGCACAGAATTCACAAATCAAGAGTTAGGAACTTACCTTGAAGATGTTGGAATTACACATCAAACCTCAGTTGTTAGAACTCCACAGCAGAATGGGGTAGTGGAAAGATGAAATTGAACTCTTGTGGAAGCTGCTCGCATAATGTTAATCTATTATAGTGCACCACTCTTCTTAAGGGCTGATGCTGTTTCCACTGCTTGTTTCACTCAGAAACGATCCCTAATTCATCCAAGATTCAATAAAACGCCATGTGAGCTAGTGAAAAAACGTAAACCTGTCATCTCTTACCTTCACGTATTTGGCGCTTTGTGCTATCCGACGAATGATAGAGAAGATCTAGGAAAGTTAAAAGCTAAGGGTGATATTGGAATCTTCATTAGACACTCAGAAAACTCGAGGGCATTCAGGGTGTATAATAGAAGAATAAAAAGGATAATGGAGACGATGAATGTGAAGTTTTACGAGATTTCACAAATGGTTTCTAGGAGACTCGCTCTGGAACCCGCGCTTAATCTGATGGCTTCTAATCAAAATGGATTAGGACCCGCACCAGACCCGCAGACTTCTAAACACATTAGTTCAGGACTCGTACCTCAAGGAGCTCAATCAACAAACACTGAAAAACCTTCAGAACAAGAACTGGAAAATTTCTTCGAATTAATGTTTGATGAATACTATGGTGGAACTTCGACAAATTCCTCTCAACAACATTCTGCTGCAGCAGCTCAAAACCATCAACCACCACCATCACAAGATGCATCTACTACAATCAAAGTTGAAGTAGCAACTACCTCAACATCATCTACATCTACTCCAGCAACTCTAGTTATTGAAATTGTTATACCAAGAGTTGATGAGCAAAACCAAAACACAAATTTTCAAGAAGAACCAACAAATAATTCAAACGATGTTGCGTTAGAAGAAAAAGAAGTATTTGAAAACCCGTTTACAACAGACTCTGCAGAATCTTCTTCAAGGTTACATGAACCATCTAACACACATACGTTAAATCCAAGGTACCCTTCTAAACTTAAATGGACTAAAGACCATCCAATTGAACAAGTTATTGGTGAACCTTCAAGGCCAGTTCAGACGAGAAGGCAACTTGCCACAGATCCCAAAATGTGTATCTACATTTGCTCCATTAGCCTCAAAGAACCAAAGGACATTCGGGAAGCAATGGCAGAAAATGCTTGGATTGAAGCGATGCAGGATGAAATTCTTCAATACCAGTTACGTGATTGTTGGGAACTTGTTGAACGACCATTTGACAAACTTGTCATTAATCCCAAATGGTTGTAGAAGAACAAAAAGAATGAGGAAATGACTATAATTCGCAACAAAGCTCATCTTGTGTCTCAAGCATATGCACAAGAAGAAGGCATAGATTTCGAAGAATCATTCGCGCCTGTAGCTATACTTGAAGCAGTTCAGATTTTCTTAGCCTATGCAGCTCACAAAACAATCACAGTCTATCAGATGGACATTGAGACAACCTTCTTGAATGGAACTCTGAAAGAAGAAGTGTATGTGAGTCAGCCAGAGGGATTCATCGACAAAGATCATCCAGACTACGTCTACAAGCTTAAGAAAGCCATTTGTGGTTTAAAACAAGCTCCAAGAGCATGGTATGACGAACTATCATATTTCTTGCTCAAAAACAATTTCACCAAAGGAACTTGTTGGGAATTATTTTTATTGATTTGATGATACAAAACAAGAAGAATGGAACATGAAGGGCTTGAAGTGACAAGAAGGGAAACTACAAAAAGATGGAGGATTTAGAAGATTCTAGTAGAATATTTAGTTTTCTAATTGTATTATGATTCATCTTGTAAACCCTAGATGTCTCTAGTATATAAAGAGACATGGGGTCATTAGTTTTAAGGTACGTACAAGATGTAAACACCAAAGGTGTGTGTGTGTGGGAACCTAGGCGTAGGGATTTGGGAAAACGCCTAGGGTTAGTGTTAGTGTTAGTTTAGTATAGCCTCAAGGTCGTTCTACCTTGATCAAGTAGGATTGGGGCTGTAAATTATTAATATATGTTAGAGATGATGACGAAGAACCTTGTTGATAATAATAATAATCTTTATGTTATTCTGCTGTGCTTATTATTATCATTGTGCTTATTGTTTATCCTAGATCAATGTCTAAACAACATGGAGTCCAAAACGGTCTAAGAACTCTTACAAGATGGCATGTGCATGAGTTCTATCAAGTGGTATCAGAGCAAGGGGGCTCTCGATCTAGGGATCTACAAGGTTTTTCGAAGAAAAAGAAGAAAATTCGTGTCTAGCGCATATGTTCGTATTTTTCTGCAGGGCTATTTTCAAACGACGATATCTCATTCATTAACCGTTGGATCGGGCTGAAATTTTTACTGGAGGTTCTCAACATATCAAGGAAGAGTTCCACCAGAGGGATCGTCGATCTGAGCTTTCAGTAAAAAGTTCTGGTATCTCGAAGTATGCTGCAGAAAACGTTTCAGCAAGTTGATTTTTAAGGTTTTTAGGCCTCGATCTTTCTGAATTTGTTCTCACTTGGTTTGATTAATCATAAAGGTGATTAGTTATGTTTCTACTAGCTTTGTTGAGTCAATCATTGATTGATGATGAACCCTAGTAGTGACATATAAGACACGACATCTGTAGTATTAGAAGAATTAATTTGTGATATAGTTGATGTGAATAAGTAAGGTTACTGGTTATTCGCGCGTTCTTGTTGCTAAGGCTACTGATATAATGATTACCTTCTCAAAGTACTGCTCGTTCATTATTTTAAAGTACTGCTCATTGAAAGTACTTCTCATTGAAAGTATTGCTCGTTCAAAGTACTTCTCCAAAGTACTTCTGCTGATTCAAAGTACTTCTCCAAAGTACTTCTGCTGATTCAAAGTACTTCTATCTCCAAAGTACTGCTCGACTATTCAAATGAAGGTACTGCTGTATGAATTTGAAAGTACTATTGTTCTTTGCAACGTACTGCTCGATATTTTTCAAGGTACTGCTCGTTTATTCAAAGTACTGCTAGTGCCATTACAAAGTACTGATGTGTTTAGATGAGTTATGGAGACATGTAAGAGTTTCTATATATGCATTGTTTACGAGCAATAAGGGGAAGTACATATGAGTTTGATTGATATTTGTTTACACGCATAGAATGGTTATTAGTTTCACACACACAAGATGGTTAGTTGGTTCTTAAATGTTTTAAAAGGCTCGTATTTGTTCTTATTGGAATAATTGATTACGAAGGAGATTGTTTATCACTTATTTGAAGATGAAGTGGAATTATTTGGGTTTGTGTTCTTATTATATAGCTTGATGAATCTAGCAATGTGTGATTTTTCTTATGATGCTCTATGCACACATTGACTATCACTTAAAGGAGTTACATTGTAGTGCTCAGTGTCTCATATTAGTTGAGGATTTTGTCAAGGGATTGCGGTCTACTTATATTTATGGTTGGGTATAAGTATGGAGTTCCGTGGATAGTAAAAGATTTAAGACACAAGTTTGGGAAATTCTACTTCTTCATCAAATTCGTTATACTCGGTTTTCTTCATCAGTGATCATTACAAGGAGCTTACAGATTTGAAGAATCATGAAGATGGTTAGCACATTGATTTCAGGGGAAGTATTTTATCATGTGTTTTAATCATTTGATGTTCATGCACCACTCAAGGGGAAGTTTCTACTGTTTACATTTGTTCTCTATTTGTTGATAACAAAAAGGGGAAGAAATCTTGGAGTAGCATAGCATAGATTAAGGGGAAGACAAAGATTGTTTCATTCATGGCGAGATTTAATTATCTCAACTTTTCTACTTTGTTTAGGGAAGTTCGTACAAGAACGTGTTTGTTTTGTCATCATCAAATAGGGGAAGATTGTTGGGAATTATTTTTATTGATTTGATGATACAAAACAAGAAGAATGGAACATGAAGGGCTTGAAGTGACAAGAAGGGAAACTACAAAAAGATGGAGGATTTGCAAGATTCTAGTAGAATATTTAGTTTCCTAATTGTATTATGATTCATCTTGTAAACCCTAGATGTCTCTAGTATATAAAGAGACATAGGGTCATTATTTTTATGGTACGTACAAGATGTAAACACCAAAGGTGTGTGTGTGTGGGAACCTAGGTGTAGGGATTTGGGAAAACACCTAGGGTTTAGTTGATTAGTTTAGTATAGCCTCAAGGTCGTTCTACCTTGATCAAGTAGGATTGGGGCTGTAAATTATTATGTTAGAGATGATGACGAAAAATCTTGTTGATAATAATAATAATCTTTATGTTATTCCGCTGTGCTTATTATTATCATTGTGCTTATTGTTTATCCTAGATCAATGTCTAAACAACATGGAGTCCAAAACGGTCCTAGAACTTATAGAAGATGGTGTGCATGAGTTCTATCAGAACTGTTGATTGTACCTTGTTTACAAGAAAATACAAAGATAACATTTTGATTGTTCAGATTTACCTGGACGACATTATCTTTGGGTCCACTAATCTGAATCATTCAAAACATTTTGCAAATCTCATGAAAAGCAAATTTGAAATGTCCGTTATGGGGGAACTAAAATTCTTTCTTGGTTTACAAATACATCAATCCCCTCATGGTATTTTTATTAATCAAGCTAAATATACAATTGAGATTTTGAAAAACCATGGTATGGAAAATTGTGAATCTGTTGGTACACCAATGGTCACTTCACCAAAAATCGGTGCTGATTTATTTAGGAAACCCATCGATCCGAAGAAATATCGGAGCATGCTTGGTTATCCATGTACCTAACTGCTAGTCGACCCGATATTCATTTTGATGTTTGCTTATTAGCATGGTTTCAGGCAAAGCCTACCGAACTTCACCTCCAAGAGGTTAAACGGATCTTTCGGTACCTACGAAGAACCATTAACATGGGACTTTGGTATCCGAAGGATTCCGAGTTTAATCTAATAGCATTTTCAGATGCCGACCATGCAGGTGATCAAGATACAGCAAAAAGTACATCAGGTGGAGCAGAATTTTTGGGTGAAAAGCTAGTAGGTTGGTCGTCTCGGAAACAGGATTGTACAGCGTTATCAACCGCCGAAGCCGAGTATGCGTGTTGTGCCCAAGTTCTTTGGATGCGGACACAGCTCACAGATTATGGCTTTACTTTCAACAGAATACCTTTGTATTGTGACTCGAAAAGTGCCATAGCCATCTCGTGCAATCCCGTACAACATTCAAAGACTAAGAATATTAGAGTCCGCTACCATTTCATCAAAGAACACGTAGAAGAGGGTACTGTTGAATTATTTTTTTGTGAAGACGGAATACAAGCTCGCCGATCTATTTACTAAAGTTCTTCCAAAAGAACGTTTTGACGTTTTAGTTCGACGAATTGGCATGCGAAGCCTAACCCCTGAGGAGTTAGAACGTCTTCTTGAATCTTCTTGAAAAACGTTTCCAAAATCTCTTCGCTATAAAAACTTTTTGAAAAACAAAATACAAAGTTTGAAAAACCAACAAAAACAAAATACAAAAATATAAAATTTCAAAAAATCCAAAAACAATATAAAATCAAAAAAAGGCAAAAATATTCTTCTCACGACATGTCTTTCGTATAAATCAATATTCTGTACGTTTCTAGAAATGTCATTCAACAATGATACGGACATGTACAGATGCTTGAGCGGGAGTTCTTTAAAATGTTTTTCTAAAACATGTCGTTACTCAAGAGTTTCTTAAATATAGCTTTCGTATACTTCAGTACGAAACCCGGACTTAAATGATGACTACTAATTATTTTCAAATCAAGGACTTGTACGTTCAAAGATGAAATCATTTTCAAAAGTTCGAGTATAAACAAACGAAAAAGATTTCAAACATAAACTCGTTTTCAAAACAGAATTCTTGAGCACTTTTTCAAGATTGTTCAAAAGTTTTTTCAAAATCTCTCAAATTAAGTTCTCAAGATAACTCCCTCCAAACCCTTAATTGATTTTAAAATGAGCTATCATTAAGGGGGAGTATAAAAAATCAAAAATGTTCCGATTTCATGCAAAAAAAATGTGTCTATCTCTCCAAAAAGCTTTTTCTCAATCAATTGATATAAAATATATCACGATATGCTATTTTTGAGAGGGAGAAGACATGATTAATATGTGATCAAAAATGTTTAAAGATTGTGGCTGAATCTCAAAAGAGCTCGACTCAGAAAGTACCAATGAATTGACGAAGCTTAAAATGTCAATAATCGAAAAAACTTGTCCTGGACGGGTAACAATTTCAAGCTAGTCTAACTAGTGATGTAAGCGTGTCTCGAATCGGTCTTGTTCGTTGAAAGTGGATCAATTCCAAAGTACAAACTCCTCCCGCATGTGCAAATTTCTTAAAAATCCATGAGCACGTGTAAAGGGGGAGTCCTTCAAAAATTGAAAAACTCTCAAAGTGGTAACAACAATGTGCTTTATTATCATAAACACTTTGAGAGATTTTCACAAAAAGGTTTTATGGCATGTGATCAATAAATCTAGGATAATCATGGAGTAATAAGGTGATTATGGTTAGGTTTATGTCCAATGATCCGCCAGAGCTGGAGGGATCTACCTAAGGACAATTCCATTAGATTAGAATTAGAAGTCCTTAGGTATGATTGAAAAAAGGAGTAAATGAGAAAGGAGAAAGAAGGGGTAGAAGAATTAAAAAGAAAATTTATGAAAAAGGATGAAAAGAAATAGCCCTCCATACGTTCAACCTTAGGGCAGAAACTGAGTTCAATTCATACGCTATCGGTTGTTACTAAGGTGACACCGGTATTTAAGACAAAGACGTCATGGACCCAGTGACGCACTGCACTAAACCTTCTTAACCACTCAAGTTCTCTCAAAAGAGCTTGTTTCATTCTCACGGGGAACCCTGCATAATCTATCGACCGCTCATTACGAGCCATGTTGATATTGAAACAGGAGACACCGCTCTAGTCTCCGATGACTAAATATGCACTTATTGAGTTTAGAGCCTTGAGATTACATCAAAAGATCTCATAGGAATACATGATAATTCTACACTGGTGATGCAACAATAAGGATGCCAGATCTAAACTTAAGAGTGCTACGCAGATCTTAGCAATCTGCTAGAACATTTATGAGAGGACTCACAATAGCGATTCTCAGTGATTGAATAGAAATTCCTGCCAGGGTCAACATCAAACTGCCCTGACAGCAGGTCACTTCGATAATCTTTTGTGGGTTATGCTTAGTGTTCACGGTGGTCCCAAAATGGTCTACAGTCGTGGGGTGATCTTCAGCGACTCACCCAATTGTTGATTTACTTAGGTAAATCTTGTAAGCCCTCTCGGGGGTGTCCGATTTGGGAATGGCCTTGGTAAGGGTTAGAAGGAGTCTTCACACTACGCTGTTGACGATCTCTAATTCTGAACCTGGAAGTACCAGATGTTTATTACTAACCATTTTCATGCAGCTACCCATACTACATTATTATCATCACCACCACACTAGTTTCCACATGCTCATACATACATGATGAAGTCAAAGAAAAGTTCTCACGAAAGATTAAAGCAAAGAAAAGTTCAAAGAAAGATTCTATGTTATGTGAAAGAATCTACAAAGTGAAGAGACAAAGATCAATGTGAAAGAATGAGAACAGCAAATTTATGAATCACAAAGACTAAAAACGTATGAGCATGTTGGAAAGGCGCATAACCAACAAAGATAAAAAAGTGACGAAAGGCAGATGACACGACAAAGCATGATGAAAAGTCAGTTATCAAAGATCACAAAGCATGAAGGAACAAAGACTAAAGACTATTCTACAACGACACACAAAGTTCAAGTCAAAGAACGAAGAAGACCTAATCACGTGGAGCATCATTCGAATGACCACCCCTTACGGGGAGATTCTTAGCATCAAAGAAATATATAAAGAAGTGATGGTCATTCTCATAAGGTAAATAGTATGTGTCGTTTGTTAGAATAATTAATAGTTAAGAATATTGGGCTATGGACTAGGAAAGCTAATATGTTATAAGTAATGCTATGTTAGCCTTGTTATTTAATCATGTAACCAAGTCCAAGCCCAAGCCCATAGAAAATCCTTTAGGGCATAATGTATGACACTATATAAACACCTCAAAGGCAGATTTGAGGTGTGTGCTTGTGTGTGAATTGTGTGTGTTTTGCAATAATAAAGTTCTCATCTTCTTCTCTCTTTCTATATTACATGCCACATACATATATCATCCAAGTCACCACCTTTACTTCATATTGAGCTTATATTGTGTGATAAAGTTGTGATATCTAAGGTCCTACAGCTTCTTTTCCTTGTCTGTTCCACAGTAGCATCATGCCCATGATCTTCAAGAATAGCAGTGCTTAGAACATACACCACATTCATGCTTGACAGCAAGAAGTGCATCTTCTGAAATCAACACCTTCAAACTTTTCCAATTTGGAAAAATTAGCAGTCAAATGCCTCATAGCAGCAGCCATTGATTAACCCAAGATAGTTTACTTTGATTGTTGGTGGGTATGAGCCTAGAATAGGATTAAGATAATCAATGACCTAAATACGTACCAAATGGTTACCGGATATCACTTGGAATCGGGTTATCATTTTCCAAAGTAAACTATTCGACCCTAATGCCTGGGTATCACGAATATCTACTTGGGATAAGACCAAATGTATGTTATTGAATTAGGCACAAATCAATAACCCTTTGTGTTTTTGTATTATATGTTTTCTGTGTATTTTGTCATGCATAATGGATTTCCTATATATAGGAAAATACTCATGGCTAGTCAAAATGGAATTATGAGAATTAATCGGCCTATTAATCTCTACATAATTACCCCCATTATAGCCAAAAATAGTGGTTACATGACCAATAAACGTGGTCATAGTGCAGATGTAGAATCAACTTAGCACTAGCAGCAGAAACACAGCTCAGCAAAAACCCTAAAGTCGACTCTCCCCTCTGGCGACTTTCTACCCTCTTTTTCCTAATCGTCTTGTCCTCGTCTGATTCCAGTTGTGTGTCTCATCTACACATACTCTGCCATCGGTCTTGTGAATTAACATCGAGGGTTTCTAAGCGCTGGTCATAATTCCTTACCTCTTTTCAATCGTTTATGTCCATCTTTTAAGAGGTTAGGGTTTATTTTTTTTTGTTGTCGATTAATCTATTACTCATTATTACATTGATATCGACTATGGTTGGAGGTTGAAGGGTTGGTGCATTTGTGTGTAAACCCTAACTGTTATAGTTAGGGTTTGTTCCTGTTTGCTTGATTCTGCTGGTTGGTGTGTGGGGTTTACGGGAGAGATGAATAAAGGGTTTCTTAGCAAGAAGAATGTGTCTGCTAGGGTTTTATCTGGTCCGATTGAAACTAACTTGGTTGGGAGCAAACATGACCTGGTGGAGCCGGTTTCACTTGGTAATATTCAATCGGCCACTACTAGTTTTGGTGAGTTGAGTACACCCTCAACGATGAACCCTAGTAGTGTTAGTTTGAACGTGGATGATGCTCCTGATTGTTCTATGAATGGTACTCAGAAAGTGGAGCCGATTCCACTTACGAATGATACATCACATGGTGACGACTTGGAGCCGGTTACAAGTGTTGATGTTAAGCACTTGCTATCTAATGCGCATAAGAATTTTGATGAAGCCATGACTAATATTCAACGGGAGATTGTTGCTAATAAGGCTTCCTCTTCAAGTGGTACTAGGCATAATTCTAATTCGAAAGTTTCTGGTCCTAATGCTTCTAAGGATGATACTACTAGTGGAGTGAAGTTGGTTTCTTACGTGGTTGCTACTTCTAATGAACCTCAGAAACATGTACCTAATTTTCGGAGGTTGGAATGTAGCAAAAAGAAGGATGATGTTGACCTTTCAGTTCCATTGAAAGTAGTGGAAGAGGTAAACACGAGGTTTGAGAATACTCTCTACGGTTATTTCCTTGGTCAACGCCTTGCTTTTCCTGCTGTTGATTACTATGTACGCAATGCATGGGCTAAGTTTGGTGTGCAAAAGGTTATGATGAATGCAAAGGGATTCTTCTTCTTTAAGTTCAATTCGAAGAAAGGTGTTGATGATGTGCTTGAAAACGGTCCTTGGTTGATTAGAAATGTTCCTATTATTCTTAAACTGTGGACTTTGAACACTAATCTACTTAAAGAGGATTTGACTAACATCCCAGTGTGGGTTAAATTCCATGATGTTCCCTTTGCAATGTTTTCTGATGATGACCTCAGTCTTCTTGCCACACTGATTGGCACGCCCAAAAGGTTAGATGCTTTTACAAGCCAAATGTGTAAGGAATCGTGGGGCCGTAGTAGTTTTGCAAGATGCATGATAGAAGTGAGATCGGATGAGGTGCTTCGGGACAATCTCACTGTTGAGATACCATTACTTGATGGTACGGGTTCGACTATTGAGAAGATACGGGTTGAATACGAGTGGCAACCACCCCATTGTGACAAGTGTAAGATATTTGGTCATACTCTGACTCATTGTCCTACAGTTGTTATACCTCCTGTTCAGCCTACTAAGCCTGTTAATGATAGTTTCAAGACTGTCAATCACAAGAAGAAGGGAAAGCAAGGAGGTTCTACAATTCCGGGTCAAGGGGGTTTACTAAACCTGTTGTGGGTAAGCAGTTTCAGTATCAACCCAAAAAGACTCCTCCTTGTAACAATTCGCAATTTCAGGTTAATTACTATTCCCAGAAAATTTACTATTCACTTTTACTATTCATGTTAATATTCATTTTTACTATTCATTTCTTTCTGAAATTTTCCCGAAAGTTGATTTTTATTTCATATTCTCGAGTGATAAATCATTTCCATGGCAAATTAAATGTTTGACATTCGTCAGATCATTTTCGTGAAAGTTATTAAGGAATTACACGGAATTACACGTTTTAGGGTAAAACGTCATTCAGAAATTCTACGCACAACGAAATCCAACCCCGTCAGGTGACCCCACATCAGAAAAATGTTTGACACACTCATGATTTATTTGAGAATAAATCATGACTGAGAAAAATCATGACCAAAATAAACTTCGGCCGTGAAAAACTGGAATTTTTAGTTTTAAGCGTTTTTACTCAGCCGTAACCTTAGCCTATACCTGCACCGCGTTTCTATGATAATTTGAGCTTTCAACTTATTAAAATAAGTCAACATATTTTTCCCTCCTCCATTGACCAAAAATCATCCCTTGATTTTATAAGTCATTCCTTGATTTTTAGGCTTACGGTTTGATGTCTAAAAGACATTTAATACCAACCGACACTAGACTGAGCCCAGTCTAGACATTATAAATTATTTTAAATCATTTATATCATATTAGAAAAGTAACATTTTACTTTTCTCAATTTTACGCAATATTCGTACATTTTACGTATTACGCGTTTTAGACCCGTGTTTCCAGTTTTAGCAGGGTTTTACCACCCAAATGGAACCTATCACCCATTTTATATTTTATTATGGAACATTTGGACATGTTTATCAATACTTTCAAGTTTCATAATTTTACGACACCCGGTTTTACGTTTTGAGGCCTAATCATTTACGGTTGGCATTTCCCGGAGTCAAAACTAGCAAATATCTTAGGATAATATCCAAGCCAAGCCAACTCACCCCCTAGCTCTTGTGAACCGCCATTAGGGGGGGGAGTCACACCCTTGTGTGGCTTAATCTTGGGCAATATGATCTTGGATGTTTACATGTGTTCAAGTGTCTTAAACAAGCTTCCTAAATATCCTAATATCTAACCTCTTCAAAGGCATATATATACCCCCCTCCCCCCTTGTTGCCGTCCATCACCATACTCCACAACACATCACACCTAGCTTTATTTCTTCCAAATTATAGCAAGGATCAAGTGCAAGTTCAAGGTAGAAACCCTAGTTAGATTATCATTCACCAAAACTCTTCCATAACCTCATATACTTGGTGTTTTCTCTTGAGTTTAAATCCACTCAATTCACCTCAACCTTCATCATCCATCTTTCAAGATTACAAGGGTAGAAAGATTGCATGAAGTAGTGGGTTGAAGCAAGTCTATCAAAGTCCTTTTCCTTACTTGCTAACTTCCTTTCATCTTTGAAAGCCAAAAGTTGTAAGCCTAAACATAACATGCTTCTTGTTTATTAATCATGTTCATATCATTTACATGTTATTCTTGCTATATTATGTCTTGTATTCATGTCCATGATGTATAAAAATGAGTAAAAGATGTTGTTATAATTGATTGTTAAAATAAGTTACTAAAACAAGTAAAGTAGTGACTTTCTTGGTAAGACCTGATCAAAATGGTAAAAATATGATATTGGATTATTACATATTGTAGTAGAGGACCTAACAAGGAAACCGTAGCAATTTGAACCACCTAAAAAGAGTATACGAGTCAAAAGTTATGGCGATTTGAAGTTACCAAAACTTTCCGGCAAAACTGCCTAAAATGTTTCTGTGACAGAACCTAAAACACGCAAAAAGAGGCCTTTCTGGTCCGATTCATGAAAAAGTTAAAACACGAAAGTTGTCCGGAATCACGTTTTCGTTCAGGATAAAAGAGGCTTGAGCCTTGAAAACGCCTTCTGAGTGAGATATTTCTCAGTTTCTTAACAGCTATTTACATATATATAAGTCACTATATATTGGTTATACTTTAAAAGGAACAAGAGGTCTTATGACCTATAAACAAGACCACCACCATGGCTAGAGCCAAGGTTGAGTCTCATGACCTTGGAACAAGGACCAAAGGTCATGGCTAGGCCATGACGAAATGACCATACCAACTTATATAGACGTAAACATGAAACAAGGAATTGGCGAGAATATTGAACAAGCAATTTGGATCTACTTCACTTAAAAAGGAACCATGAGATATTACAAAGAAAAATGGTCATACAAGACTTATGAAACATACCCTAATAACAATCTTCATGTACCAATAAACTTTCCTAAGTTTATTCAAATATCGGACATGTTACTTTTCGGATCAAAACTTATATCTATATATTTTATCAACTACTACAATAGTAGGGAGCCTCATGTGAGGAGTTCATTATGTAAGCCGTCGAGATAAGTTGTGGATTTACGAATTAAAGTGTCCTGGCTCCTCGAACGCTTACTAACATGACTTTTGAATTATGTCGGCCCGAACGGTAGTAAACGATATACAAAGCATACATGTTCATAAATCTTTTTCTTTCAAAGACTTACAAATATACATCATACCACATCATGGACTATAATGCAAGATATATATATAGGCACTACTTCATATTCTTTACACAAATCCTAAGTCGCAACATTCTATTATAGGTTGCTCGTAGAAACCTACACGATCCAACCATCACCTTCATTACTTGCTATCTTACTTAAGGTGAGTTCATAGCCCCACTTTACATTACTTCAATGTTTTACAAACCCTTGGGGGGAATACATGCTACTTTTAAACCGAACACAATGCTTTGAAACTGTATGCTGCCTGATTGTTTTATTATTACTAAGTACCTACCTTGCCAATCCTAGGCCCCATCATGAACCATTTAATCACTAGTATTAGTGAGCGCGAGTATTGTGAATAGGCCTATTGGGATTGACGAATCCCATTTGTTTGAGCAGATTAGTTCAAACGAATGCACTATATTTGAAAACATTAAGTATGACGGCAAAGTACTTACCGGGGCAACAAAACCGCCGATTGATATTGGTACCCGTTAACGTATTGGTTGCATGAGCTTAGTATATAATAATAACTGTTTTGTTTTCTAACATAAGTATGAGTCTAATTAACTCATACTACCAACATATTGTGTTCAACCGTTAAACAAACTCTATGAATTTCACTCAACCTTTGTGTTGACCTCTTAAGCATGTATTTCAGGTCCATGATAATCGAGAATGGAGCGGAAGGGCACGTACCGAAGGAAGAAGGCTATAAACTATTATGTCATTCGATAAAAACATCAAAGACTTTATATTGATGTATTTTGAAACATGGAAACTTTTGGGACCTTACTATGTAAACTCTGATATATTTGAATAAATATGAATGACAACTCTTTTTAATACGACTCGGTTAGAGATCGTTTTCTATTATTATGACTGTTGTGCCGTCGAGTAACACCCAAGTTGAATTCCGCTGCATCATGAATTGGGGGTGTTACACTCCTGAACCTAAGAAAGCTGGTAGCACTAAGAAGAAGACTTCTAATGTGGCTAGTTCTAGTGGTACTCAGATTTCTACATCTAACCAATTTGATGCTCTTAATATGGATCATACGGATACGTTTGGTATTCCTACTTATGACACCAACAAGGATGTGGATGCTGGCCGTACAATGGAAGTTAATGAGGATGAGTCGGTTAAGACTGGTACTACATCACAAGAACCGCTTGTGAGTGATTCAATGGGAACTAAGGAAGTTGGTTCTACTCCTATAGTTGATAAAATTAGTAAGCTTGAAAAGCTACTTATCGATGGGAAAGCTACTCTTGTGGATGAAGAAGGTCATCCTATTCCGTCCGCCTCTGTCACTAAGAGGGCTAACCCATTTTCCAAGGTGGGTGAGGTTGTGGTTTCTGATAGTGAGGAGGAGGAGGTTCTTAACGCGTTCGACGAATCAGCAAATCTTTTTGGTGGAGGTCATGAACGTGAAGATGAGCTTGATGACTATGATGATTACTCGAAGCAAATTTACGATCTTCCAGGAGAATTGGATGCTCTTAATGCCATTTATGGCTTTAATCTCTAAGGGCGTAGGAAGTAGTTTATATGTTTGTCCGAGTCTTTCAATATTTTGTGGTAGTGGTTTTGTTTTCTTGTCTAGAAAATAGGAAGTATCTTGTTATGTAAGCTTTTCGCCTATGTAATGGGCTGAGATATGGGATTCACTCATATCCGTTGTACTTAAATGTTTTTTGGAGTAATATATTTACCGGGTCGTTGACCTTTTACCCAGAAACTCTGCTCAGCAGCAGAATCATAATACTAGCAGCATAATCATACTACTACCAGCAGAAACATACTACTAGCAGTAGTATCACTTCTTAACCACTATTTCAGTCAGAGTAATTAGTAGTGACTTAACGGGTGTACACCCCGTACCTCCAAACCCATTTTCAAATATGATTTGATCTCTCAAGTGCACTAAATTTTCCAACACAAACAATCCTTAATCAGGTCCGAAAACACCCCTAAACATACCCAAACAACTCTAAAAAAGCTCCAAACATCTCTAAAACATTAGAAATTCAACACCAACTCCATACTTTACTACAAAACTACATGTCCCAGATTTAAAAAAAAAAAAAAAAAAAAAAAAAAAAAAAAAAAAAGAAAAAAAAAATATGACCCAGGTCAACAAAAGAACCGCTGGTTCATAAACAAGCAAACAACAGTCATATCCGGACCTATTCCCGGTTCAGCCCAGGTTATAAAACATAGCCCTCTTAAACAAAGACAAAACGAATTCAATGGTTTAGAATGTTTCATCCTTGAGCTTATATAAGTTTATTAGTATGTCATATGTAACAAGCTAGGTACAAACAATCCCTAAAGTGGCCCCACAAATCTCCTAAAAATGAAGGGTTTTACACGGTTTAAGTCTAATTCATCTTGAAACTTGTTTGGTTTAGTGTGAGGTAATCTGCACACACATACTCTAGATTTGCACATAGTTACTTTAGATTTATGCAACAAGATACAAAGGAGAATAACCACAACGTAACACATATACAAAGCATAAAATGTTACGTACAAATCAAAACTAAGTTTGTGCAAATCACGTTTGTTGCTTTAAATTAGAGACCATTAATCCATAATAGTATCTATAAGAAGGGCATTTCGAATTAATCAAAAGTTTAACATTAGTATCTATAGGAAAATAGCCTCTAGTTAATTTATTTTTATGAGAAGCCCAGGTCAACAATAACTGACATCCATCGTTGTAATGCAAAGACTAGAAAGATAGAACGTATACAAAAGGTAATAGACTAATATGGAGTGCATTTAACTTCAGGAGTCAATGTCCTTAGCAAACGACTCTTATATACAGTATTAATGTATTATGTGGCTGTAATATGCATATATATGGTCCTTTTAGTCAATGATGGGTCGTATGTGGCTATGAGTTTGTATATATCCAGTTGGGTTGTCAGGATATTTCAAATTGCCTTAGTTGAAGCATCATATCTTTACTTTCTACTTTAACGTTTGTGCAAGTATTCATCATTATAACAATATTTATACTTGAGATCCTACTGCATGTATAATTCATTCATCCAAGAGTTATGCAACAAATATGAAAGTACAGTAGAAAAAAGCAAGCAACAGTAGCAATACGTAAAGTCAGTTTAAACATCCAGAAATGAGAAAAACACGAAACTTCTACTTTGATTATTGAATGGGCATTCTTCCTTGATATTGGTTTTGCACTTTGATTCATATAGTAAACTTAATAAGAGGTAGATGCATTAAGTATTAACTATATCAATATAATATATTTAGACTAAAAAGCAATATTATAAAATGTGGGAACTGAGTTATGAGTAAAATTCCTGAAGACATATAATACCACTTTTGCTTGTAAATTTAAAGTATACACAGTTACCCGTGCATAGCGACGAAATTTGATATCAGCGCATAATTGTAGTTACGATATTATGGCTAAATGTTTTATGTAACGAATATGCACACAATGTAAAATAACTGAGCCGAGTTTCAATATATCAAATTGAGATTGAAATATGGATTGGGACTGAGATTGGAATTTTCATAGAATCTAAAATATAAAATGTAAAAAATAAAAAATAAATTAATAAGCGATTGGTAAAACTTGAAAATGCTATAATCAAAATAATACAATTAGGATGAGCATTTTGACCTGAATCACGACACCGAACTGGAGCCATACCGAACTAGCTAGTACCGGATCCCGGTACACGGTACGGTACCATTACCATGTTATTAGCCTAAAAAACCCGGGATACGCAAAACGGTACAGGTACCAAATGGGATAATACCGAGATTGGTGTCGAAATATAGAGAGTCAATATTTTTCAAATAAATACTTATCCGAACATCATTGTGCTTGTTGCATGCAAATTAGAGCGTCTAAAGGATACGACCCACAACCAAACACATCATTTTAGGCTTTTAGGTGCATCAATATATAATCAAATAACATGCTTTACATAAAACTTTTGTTCACATAATCACGTATAACTATAAATGAGGTTCTTTTTCTCCATTTTTCTTTAATCTCAACTCTCATCGTCATTCTAACTGGCATATCTAAGTTCTTCTATCTTAGATATGCATGTGTATACTAATAATCACCATCATGATTGAAATGAAAACGTACATGAATTGTTCTCTATACATGGAAGAAAAAAAAAACAATATTTTAACAAAAATTATACGAGTCCTAAGCACGTGTAAATGGTTCACTAGCTTGTCGATCTTACACAAAATGGTTTAATATAAGAACAACATTCGCCTCATTCGTTGAACTTCAATTTATTTTATATTATATGGTAAGTGTACCTCTGTTTTTTGTTGTTGTTACAGAAGGGTTATGGCATGAAATCTAAATTTTTTTTTTTTTTTAATTAAAAAAAAAAGAAATGAGAGAGAGAGAGAGAGAGAGAGAGAGAGAGAAATTGGATACGTACTGTTTCCAAGGTAACAGGTACTGGAACCGGCACCGGTGTCGGTATCCCGTCCGGTACGGTGCTCATACATTTTTTTGAATAACACGAACAACATTTTTATGCTCGGGAAAAAACGGTACCAACGATTTGGTACCGGTTCAGTACACATTTTTATACGGCACCGGTACACTTTTTTTATATAGTACTGGTACACTTTTTTTATTAACAACAAAAAATATACTCTAATTTTCAATGTAAAGATATTATTAAATCAAAAGAGTTTCAAAATGCATACTAAATTACAATGTTCGAAAAATATTATTAAAATGATACGAGTGCCTCGAGAACCATCATATACACCTTTTATGATTTTTTGTGTTTTATAAAAATAGGACGATTTTTTCAAAACAAATGTGCTAAGTGCTACTTCTATTATTTTATACTTATTAAACACATTTAGATAATAATAATTATATTCTTTAAAGTTACACCACATCATTTCTTGAATATCTATGCGGGATAAATATAATAGGTTTTCTATAAGTACTCTTTTACTTGTATTTTCTATCTATGTGGGATAAATATAATAAATATTGTAAATAATACAAAATACAAAAAAAAAAAAAAAAAAAAAAAAAAAAAAAAAAAAAAAAAAAAAAAAAACCTTATAAGGTGTATCTTTAGATTATAAATTTTTCTTCACATGATGTAAGTGATTTCTAAAATTTGATATGGTGCTTTTATTTATAAATAACTTGCAACTATGGGCCATTGGTAGCTACTTTAACCTCATACCTCCATAATATTCCAGCTACCGTCTCTCTATTGCCAAAACATTGCGTGGGTAATCTAGAAATTTATATGAGTTAACTTGTTATTACTTAAAATTATTCAAAACTAAAATTGTCGTCATCCGTATTGTAAAATATAGAATTGAAAAATATTTCTCACAGAGAATTTTAATTGCATGATACCCGCAATCACAACGCGAGTTTATTTATTATCATGAAAAGTCTTGGTCAACAATAGCTAGCATCCGTCGTTGTTATGCAAAGACTAATATTAAGTGATAGACTAACATTAAGTGTATTTTACTTCAGAATTCAATATCTTTATCAAACGATATGTGATTGTAATATACATACACGGTCCTTATAGTTAATGATGTGTAGGGTCCTATGACCAAATAACCACAGCTTGAACGTGTGAATGAGGGAATTGGGAAAAGGGCAAATTTTGTGAATAGACCAATTTATGCTTTTTTTTACAGAAAAAAAAAAAAAAAAAAAAAAAAAAAAAAAAAAAAAGTCAAGGCTATATTAAAAACACCCAAACTATAAGGGGGAAAGGTAATAACACTAAATGCTTCCAAGATAGAAGCTAAAAAAATACAAACAAAGATGTCACTAAACTTTGTAAAAAATGGATAACAAAATTTTATTTTGTTCACATGCGTTACTAAAGTGATAAAACATGACACTTGAGTCATTAAACTTACAAAAATATACATACACATCATCAAACTTGAAAAACGCAACATTTATGTTACTTAACATATTAAAAAAAATGTGTTAAGGTCACTCCGATTATCATTGAAATCATAGAACGATATTATTGCTTAATAGCTCAGTAAACAAGTGAACAAAATGAAAGTTCATTACCTTAAGTGCATTTTTTTTTTAAAGTTTAGTTGCGATATAGCGGCACATAATTGTATAGCGGCACAGAATTATATAGTGACGGAATTTTTAGTCTACCACTCTAACCACTTTGAAAAGTTAATCTCAAACGTTATAGTCTACCACTCTAATCTTGCTAGGCTAATTTTAATAACCAAGGTTTTCAAGATCGGGATTCTACCCAGGATTGTTTTCGTCTTTGCAAGATCTCGAGATCTTAAGATACTACTATAATGTCATTTCCTAAATAGTTTTTGTAATATTATACAAATTTACAAATTATTATATATTATAAACACAAAATTATATGAATGTTTCATCGAAATGTTGTCCTAAATTATGATTATGAAATATTTAATAAGATTAACTTGTTTTTTAAATTCTACAAAAAATAATCTAGAAAATATCAGTTTTTTAGTTTGTTATCCGAGAAAAGTAGGATCGTGATGCGTGGGAATCGCACCTTGCTTTACCTCTCGAGGGATCTCGCGAGGCTTACAACCCCCACCAGGCAGTGTACCTGATCGTTGTAGTATAGTATAGTGTCAAGTACCGGGGGATTGATCGTTCAGCTTAGGAATAGTGTCGCTAGGATTAGAAAGCCTAATTAATAGTTCTAAAGATGAAAGATGATTATTTTTGTGTTTTTATATTTTATGAAAGCAAGTAAAATCTCGGGTTTTGGAAGAGTGGGCGGAATTAGTTGTTATTCAACTAACCCAAAAACTACTTTATAACTAATTAAACTAATGAAAATGAAATTAAACTAATATTAAACTAAGGTTGTGAGCAGTAATTGGAGAAATTGTGTTTACTTAGACTTCATTACTCCCTAGATATTTTTTACATGTCAATTACTTGTTACACTTGTATGGATGACGGATTGTATTCCTTAATACCATTCGTGGGGTGGCATACATAACTCCCCAACTCTATGAGCTCTTATCTCCTCCTACACCATGACCCAGCACAACTATAGGGATTGTAAACAGTGGCTCATGCATTAAATACAACCAATAAAGACCTAGTACGCCTCGGTTCATGTTTCTTAAGACGTTCAAGCATGTTACCATTTGGAGATCTGCCAGTTTTCTTAAGCCTAACATATAATATCATTCATCCAAGAACAAGAAAAGACAAGTAATTAACACATAATCAACATCTAGGTTTCATTAGATCTAAGCAAACACAAAGGAAATCTAGCCTAGCATAGTGGAATTAAGATAAGAACAAAAGATAAACAACCAACACATAGACATATTGATTGAATTAAGAGTATACTTATCTCAATTACAATGCAAGGTATCAAGGGTTTGGAACCCTTGAAAAACCTGTAAAAGAGGCACCAAAATCGTCTTTAGGGTTTCACCAAAACTTCTCTTTTTTTTTAATGAAAAAACTAGAAAACTATATATAGAAAAATCGTCCTGACGGCGTCAAGAGTAAATTCTGACGCCGTCAACCAGCCGCCAATAACTTCCTCGGACGCCCTAGATCCACTTGTGACGGCCTTGGTGACGCCGTCACCACCTACGGTAAATTAATCTTGGCAACTTTGACGCCGTCATCTCTCCATCTGACGCCGTCACCAGCTACGGAAAAATATTCATGCTTTCTGACGCCGTCAAGAGTAAATCCTTGACGCCGTCACCTTGTAATTCCAGCTTGGATTTGGTACTTTGTCGTTTTCTTCACTTTATGCTCCAAAAACGTCCAAAATAGCCTCTTTTCCAGAATTCACTCTCCAAACACCTAAAATCACAAAAGGAACGATTTAGGGCAATATTTGATCAAATAAAGTCGGATTCGGGCTTAAATGACCCCCTAAAAACGGATCATTTTTCGCCTCATCATATACCCTTACACTTGAGATTTGCTTGTCCTCAAGCAAATGAGCTTTTATTCTATTCAAAAGACAAGTTAGGGGTCATTTAACACTAATATAAAAGTAATTACAACAAATAATCGTTCCACTAAAGACCAATAGACAAGCACGGAGGTCATACACAAGCACCTCACAAATAGTGTTTAGATACTCACATCTCTCGGGTGTAATAAAGTAATATAACATTATGGAAATGGAAGATATCTCTCACTATCTGTCATAGCAAAATAGATTACCATAGGCTTGGGAAAGGATCAAACCTCCACCACATGGCGTAAGCACCTAGGATAAACTATCAAAGAGGTCTTTTAAAGGGTTATAACGTTAGGTGTAGGGATATGAATTACACGGTTTTGTTGGATAAAGGGAATTTTACTGGTGGCGAGTTAACAATCTTAGTAAATTACATGTACAAGATGGCGTTGCTAAGCCAAGACTAGACTCGACTTAAGCTAATAAATGAAAAATAATAAAAAACATAAAATGAACATAGAATGAAAACGGGATGGTAGTCCGTATGTTTTTTTTTTTTTTTTTTTTTTTTTTTTTTTTTTTTTTTTGCATACACTCTTACCCTACCATCCAAAATAATACATCATAGGGGTATGAGCAATCCCCTTACACTTGAATCTTTACATACTTTACATTAAACTATTCTAATGACTCGAATTAAGAAAATCAAAACACTTGGAGCACTTTTAAGATTAACGTACATATGGGGGTAATAATATTATGTTCTTCCCCATTACTCCATAAAATAAGTACTTACCCATGAGTCCCAATCGTCCCAAAACAATATGTACAAGGATATGACTCGACTTAGCAACCATGTAATCAATTAGAAAGTTAACTTAGGGTTTAACAAATAACAATAATGCACTAAAAATGAGCGCATACACGGAAGGCTAAGGCGATTTGGTTGTACATTTAAGTGGGGTGTAACAAATTCTTCCTTTAAGTAAAATGCTTAAAGTTAGAAACGAAAAGATAGGCTCGGAGGGGTGTACTAGGGGTATCGTGTACTAAAAATGAGTACAACGCAAAGGGTGTGGGAAAAATTAGTTGACTTAACTAGCCAAGTAATATGACTTAAATGGTCAAGTAATTATGATACGGGTTTAACACAAGGGTGATCCTAATGCCTCTTATCATGTAGTAAATCCTACCACACGAATGTAGTCTCACTAGCGGTCTCGGGATACATCACTAACGCAAGTTCTAGAATCTAAATGCTACCGGTACACTCATAAGCACCAATAATAAATGCTTTTCCTATCAAAACTAAAGGCGAACCTCACATTTTTGGGTGGAAAATTTTTCTGAATATACGGTTATGTGCTAGTCATACAACCTCCTATCCATGAGACGCTTGCTATGGCTAAAGTTTCACTCCTAAATGTTGTAAAAAATTTTAAATTTGGCGCTAAAATTACACTAACAAGTATTTCTCATAGTTTTATTACTCATCTACTATCAAACAAAACAAACTCAAGCGAAAGTGCATATGTAAGGTATCATCTTTTTACCCTCCCCTTACACTTAGGATGAACATTGTCCCCAATGTTCAAGTAAAGAATGTAAAAGTAAAAAGTAAAGAGAATGAAATCAAATACTCCCCTGATTCGCTCGGTATGGATTTTAGGTTGGCTAGGTTAAATCTTCCTCCAAGAAAATGAGCAATCAAAGCTTCCCTTCCAGAATATAAATCATCTTCTTGTCATAAATAACCTGTAAATCCTGACAAAAGTGGACAAGGAAACCTCGCGTAAAATCGGCGGCATCCTATATAAGTTACTAAATCCTAGAAAACAAAGTAAGATATAATGCTTGTGGAATGAAGTTTGCAGATTTCCTGGAGATTATAAAACTTAATAATTCACAAAAACCATAAGACTCCGTTAGAAAAAAAAAACCGGTAAAATTTCCAGATTTTTACTCCTGACGCCGTCAAGAGCAATTGCTTGACGCCGTCAGAATGGACCTGCAGAAATTCTTATGTTAAGTTTCCGGAAAATTTCTGGAAAAACCTCGTCCTACTTCCTGAAAAATCCTGCAAAACTTCATTATGACTCGATACAAGCATTTGACTCTGACAAATACGAATATACATCTTCATTAAATATTGTGGAGAATCATGATCGGTTTGTTTCTTAAAAACATATTTGGGGTTTCCCCTTACACTTATTTTTTGCAAAAATACTTTTAGGTTGAAGTTAAGACTAGGCCAAACAACATAATAAAGTATTTCACATTCTAATTGAGAAACATGATTAACCAACAATAAAAATAAAACATGCATACGGAAGCAAATAACAATCAAACAATTAAAATCACACAAAAATTAAAAGCTAATTATTCATAAACAAATTAAAAGAACAGGAATAGAAATTGTTCAATGCCAATCAAAGGCCGAATCCTAGACTATTACAACCAAATGTTTCAAATTGTTCAACCAAGAATAAATTGTTCAAGAATTACAGACATCAAGATGGATCACTGAGGGGGAGGACCAAAACGATAATCATAACCAGGTGGGAGATGTCCAGTGTACCCATAGGGAGGGTAGTCAGTCTCACGGCCTGGGAAGGGGTCAATCTGCAAGTGAGGCTCGAGCTGATCTCGGGTGGACAGGTGCTGCATCTGGCGGACGGTATGATCATACATCCAGTCAAGGCGCTGGTCGGTAGCTGCTCGCCACGTGTCCATCTGACCCATCCAGGCACCCTGGTGTGCCTGCCAGTCTCCCCGACTCATATGTCGGTAGTAATCAGCCGTCCCTGCCTCATACTGATGCTGCTGGGGCACTCCCTCATCATCACCGTCATCATCCTCATCATCAGCCCCTATGTACCATATATAGGTACCATCCCCCATCTGTATCACAATCCTCATCTGCCTAAGGGATTTCACCCTCACTATCCTGCAGTTCCCACAGTCGCTCAAGTATCCCATGATCTGAGGGGTAAGAAGACCATAGGAACGGGCCAACCGTGTGATGAACATACCCCCATAAATCCTGTCGATATCCCTCTCACCCACACTGGTCTTCAGGTAACTGGCCACCCAAAACGGGATGTTGCAATAGACATCCTCGGACAAGATGGTGTACAAGTAGAATAAGTCTGAAGAAGTGATACGGTGGGTGGTACCCTGGCGTGCAGACAAGCTATAGGTGATGCATCGGTGAACTAGCCTGACAATGGGGTCCCGGATAGATGCAGCCCCAGTGGTCGAGGTGTAGGCCCCATTCCCAATGGTGGGCCAAAAGGTAACGCACCTCAACTCATTCCGCTGAGTCTCTCCATGTAATAGATTCAGCAGAAAAGCCCCATCAACCTCCTCACTAGCGTATAGCCCCAGCCTCCAACCAAACTCAGCCACAGAACAAGTCCTCAACTCACCCCCTAGCCTAAAGTATATCGTGGTGCCCCCCATATCTCCCCTAGCCTCAGCTTGGTCAAACCGAAAAGTCGCAAAGAACTCTCGTACCAACTCACTAAACACCGTCTCCCTCATCCTAAACAATCTCTCCCACTGCGGACCCGCGAATCCATCTGTGCGGATCCTCCCTACAAACTCACCTTCCAACCCACTAGCCCTCAGAAAGTCCCAGTCAACCACCGACCCAACATCGATGTGGTGGTTACATAACCCCTCATACTTAGTACTAGTGCCGACATCACCAAACTCACTCCAACTATGCACTAACTCCCCATAAGTAACTCCCTGAGATCTAGAAGAACTACCCCTATGTTGGCGAGTTCGTTTGCTCATTTCCCTGAAAACAAAATGTAGTGAGTGGAAACGATTAGAACGCGAGATTTATATGAATTTTATGCAGTCAGACACATCTGACGCCATCAAGAGTATTTTCTGACGCCGTCAGATGGACTAGAAATGAAGCCATGCAAAAGCGAGGGAAAAATCAATTTTCAAACTCTTAACCCATTACCCAAATGCTTCTTAAATCAGGAAACAGGGGTGGGGGGGGTCAAAAAATCCGAGGCATGATGGGTTCTCCCTAAATTAATGCATGATTCGGATGAGACAACATCATCAAATGGTAACCCCACGATTACAAATCACCAATTGGATGGCATTACGATTTGCTAATGGTGGGTCAAGAACGGGGTTTCGGGCGAAAGGGGTTTTTCAAATTGACGGGTCCTAAGGATAATTAACCGAGAAAGGATGAAGAAAACTTACTTACAAAGGAGAGATCGAAGGCGGAAGATGTCGAATTGGGGGTTTGAGAGTCGGAGTAGCAGCATTACTTGGGTGAGATTTGTGGGGTATGGGTTGAAAGTGATTGGTTTTTGGGTTAATAATGCTGATTCGTCGAGCTGACGGCGTCAAGGGTTAATTTTGACGCCGTCAAATGCCCGTGTGGGGTGGACTTTGGAGTAGTTTCAAGTTTAGTCCCTGCTCTTTGCGCGAATAACTAAACGTGAGTAAAACTCATGAGTAGCCATTCCGTTAACGAGGTCCACCAGGGTCGAACGTTTCATTACTGTCGCGGAAAGAGGTGAGGTAGTAGCTGGGGTCGGGCGATGTTTTGGCTAAGTTGATCCTTATGCACGGGTCGTTGGTGCGGGAAGAAAGATGTTGTTCAATGGGAGGTTTCAAATCAATGGTATTTATGAGGCGTGGCCTCTTTACACCGGGTTTAAAACCAAAAGAACGTTTTTTGGATGAGATTGGGAATGTGGTTCGCAAGCATCCAACGAAAATGCAATTAATCCGCGAGCTTTTCTCCGTATGGGGGTGTTCATGAGAATGGGAGGTAGTTAGTGGTAAAGCTTTTGGGGAGAATTTCCAGCTGTCCTCCTGGTCAAATACCAAAGAGGCTGACACCTCGAAGACTTTTTCAATTTTTTTGGGTAAAGAATTTTCTTTGATCTTTTCTTTGACCCTTGATATGAATTGGTCTGCGAAATCCATGAAGGCTTTGTGAGTGTTTTCCATGCGTGCCTCAAGGTGCTGGATTTGCTTTTCCTGATTATCCATGAAGGTTACCATTATTCCTTCGAATTCCTCTTGTCGTGAGCGTTCAGGAAAATTTTGGCAGATAACCGTGTTCCTATGTGGACTGGGGTTCCATATGGGTTCATTAGCCAGTTTCTCAATACTCATCAGTTCTTTTACCTGTTTCTCGATACTTCCCAACAATTGTTCTTGGGTGGCACATGCATAGTCAAGCTTTGCTTTGCTCGGGAGCATCGGGTCCTCCCATCCTTCCTCTTCGTATTGTGCCAACTCCTCAAGAACTTTCCAACATTCGTCAACGCTAAGTCTATCTAGCCTACCCTTGGCTGCGTAATCAATGGCTTTCCTTGTCTGATAGTCAACTTTACCATAAAAGATTTGGATCTGCAGCCATGGTTCGATCCCATGATGAGGAACTTTTCGGAGTAGGTCTTTATATCGATTCCATGCTTCATAAAAAGATTCATTTTGACGTTGTTGGAACATCAAGATGTCATTCCTAAGCTTAATGGTTCTCCCCGGTGGGAAAAATTGAGCAAGGAAACGAGTGGTGAGATCATCCCATGTGGTGATGGATCCCGCGGGTAAACGCTCAAGCCATTGACTAGCTTGATCCCGTAGAGAGAATTGGAATAGGCGTAAACGGGTAGTCTCTCTAGTTTCAACACCTAGGTCTATGGAATCTACGATTTTGAGGAAGTCCTTAAGGTGTTGGTTTGGATCTTCGGAACGAAGTCCATGGAATGCACATCCGCTTTGCACCAACCGAATGGTGTCGGATCGCAAGGGGGTCACATTGGCTCCGGTGAGCTCAATGGTGTTTCGGTAGCCTTGGTGGCTAGGTCGGGAATACTCTCCTAAGGTTCGGGGCCTAAGGGGTTCTAATGGTGGGTTTTGTTGTGGTGGGATGACGGGTTCAAAGATGTTACCACCTTCCATGATGTCGGATGGTAAAGAGTTACGAACAAAGGCACGAAGAAATAAGATAGACTAAAGAAGACCTAAAAATAAAAATAAAAATCTTACTAGAAAGGAATCTAGCAAGTAGACCTAATAAAAAGAAATCCTAACCTAGACAATAACTATTCCCCGGGCTGCGGCGCCAAAAACTTGATGCGTGGGAATCGCACCTTGCTTTACCTCTCGAGGGATCTCGCGAGGCTTACAACCCCCACCAGGCAGTGTACCTGATCGTTGTAGTATAGTATAGTGACAAGTACCGGTGGATTGATCGTTCAGCTTAGAAATAGTGTCGCTAGGATTAGAAAGCCTAATTAATAGTTCTAAAGATGAAAGATGATTATTTTTGTGTTTTTATATTTTATGAAAGCAAGTAAAATCCCGGGTTTTGGAAGAGTGGGCGGAATTAGTTGTTATTCAACTAACCCAAAAACTACTTTATAACTAATTAAACTAATGAAAATGAAATTAAACTAATATTAAACTAAGGTTGTGAGCAGTAATTGGAGAAATTGTGTTTACTTAGACTTCATTACTCCCTAGATATTTTTTACATGTCAATTACTTTTTTACATGTCAATTACTTGGCAACTTTGACGCCGTCATCTCTCCATCTGACGCCGTCACCAGCTACGGTAAAATATTCATCCTTTCTGACGCCGTCAAGAGTAAATCCTTGACGCCGTCACCTTGTAATTCCAGCTTGGATTTGGTACTTTGTCGTTTTCTTCACTTTATGCTCCAAAAACGTCCAAAATAGCCTCTTTTCCAGAATTCACTCTCCAAACACCTAAAATCACAAAAGGAACGATTTAGGGCAATATTTGATCAAATAAAGTCGGATTCGGGCTTAAATGACCCCCTAAAAACGGATCATTTTTCGCCTCATCAGATCGGATCGGATTAGATCTTAAGATCATATGGTCAAGATAGGGATCTTATAAGGTCTTAAGCTTTCAAAGATCCTATGTAAGATCCGGATCGTTTTTACTTTGCAGTATCGTAAAATCGTAAGATCCTAATATCAGGATCGGGATCCTGACAACCATGGTAATAACATCTAGCCACAAATGGATGTGATCACTTATCACTTCCTAGATGTTCTCAATTACAAACACAATTCACTCACCTATTGATTACATTAGCATAATATACAAAGTTGGTTAGAAACTTTGTACGAAAACTTGTGATTTTGTTTAAACATACTATATTCTTTCATAAAAAGCTAGTTTGAGAAGTACCTACTATATTCTTGCATTTTCATGTATATCAAGCAATACCATTGCATAGACAGCTTGTAACTATTTGAATCCTTTGATTTCAGATGCACTTGTCAAGTTAGCAATAAAATACAACTCGGACCAAACATACTCACACATAAAATCAATAAATATAAGAAATAAGTTGAAACTTGCCCCTCTAAAGAACGTCATTACATGTAAAACTTATATCTCATTATAAAATTAAGAAACAAAAAACACTTCTAAATATAAATATGTATAACCACCAGTGTTTATTAGTAACAATTACCAAGAACCACACCAGAACCCTTTTTTTTTTTTCTTCAGTTTATGCTATGCTTTCATAAATAATACTAACAAAACTTTACTCGAGTTTTCACCAGGAATTGGTGAAACCCAATGATGACTATCCCCACGTTTTTGCTAAGATTCAAGCTTTGCTTCATTAGGCTGGAACTCAACTGTGTCTCCATGTAAATTCTAACTACAAACCCATAAACATAACTGAACTAGTGTTTGTTAAACAACATCAACCCATTTTGTTTTGAATTTGTCTATGGACATGTACTAACAACTCAAAGTATTAAGGACTATTTGTAGACTTGTCTTCCACCATATACGAAAAGAATGTCATTCCTGTAATTGAAACCAATATCAGAATCTATAAAAATTGCAATGATTACTGCGTAAAATCTGCAATTTTGATTGACAAATGTGTCCGCGCTGTATTATATTTTCTTTATCTTGTCTTTATAGAATGGTACTTCACAAATACTCAGATAAGACAGCGATCTTTATCATTTCTTAGGAAGTTCCTGAGCTAAAGTTACGTATGATATATGGCATTATGGGTTCACATGATTTTCTTTATTTTATAAATCTTGAAGGGCTTTTTCAATGTTTTACCAAATAGTCAGGAAAGACGTTATTTTCAATTTTTCTTTGGAATCCCCAGTTTAATATCCTAGTTCAAAAAATCAAATTAAATCTTACCATTTTCATACGAAGACAGAACTACTAGTTGTATATTATAAAACTCGCCTGATGGTTCTCCTTTCTTGCATAATTTTAGCCTGCCATATGTTCAATAAGATTAAAAAAGGAATTACAGTACTTGTCAACACAAACATTTGTTGGAATTATGATATAATGACATTCATATAAAATAAACCAAACACATCAAGTGAGCATAGCGGAAGCAATTATAACAAGATCATATAACATGTAATTAATTAATCAAATATAAATAGTAAACATACCTTGTGATTCTAGCCCGAACAAGAATCAATTGCAATCTTCAAATCAAGAACCCTAATTAGGGTTTATGTGGATTACAAGAATTACCCCTTACCTCTTTTGTAATTCAATCCAAGAATCAAACAACAGTGTATATATACTTATGTGGATTACACACGTACTAATTCAAGAAAAAGTTTATGCAAGTAAATTAAACACAAAACATAGTTTGATCAATAAAATCAAATCCCTTATGGGATTGTTTGATGGATCGACAATGGGACAAAGAGAAGGAGAGAAAACACCAAGATGTGTGTGTACAAGTTATGAGAAAACAATACATCTTGGGTTTGTATATATACTTATTGAAACTTGGAGCTCAAGGCACAAAGGAGGTGGAGAACCTTCCTTGGCCGATTGGTTTAGGTGTCCCCAAAGGGATTCCGGAACCTTCCCTTGTTTCCAAATATTCATTAGTATTACTTTCCTAATCTTCTTTAGTAGGTCATTAGTCATTTATCATTAAATACTAATTACTATTACTAGTTTTGTGTTTATTAATAATTACTTATAACATTTATAAATAATTATTTCTTTTTCTCTTCATACGTATTGTGTGCAATCCCGTGATCTCAAGTTCGATCCTAACATACGACTACTAAAATAATGTCCATAATCTAACAGCTCCCACTTGGACATATTTTAATAGTGTAATCACATCGGTTAGCGTCTTGCAACACGCCGATGCCTCTAGTACGATCTCGAGTAAGGCTCCTGGAAAAACCTTTTAATGATTTCTCATTATTATTATCCTTTTGTGTCTAATACCATGTTAATAAGGATATGGATTAAAGTCATTCCTTAATTAACCGTTCTGTTTCTCGTTGTTAGTGATTGATCAAGATTATCAAATCATCTGAACATATTCAGGGAAGATCTTGGGCACGGCCATGCAAACATCTTGACAACCCTACGAGGGGCCCAGCAGTATTAAACTCCAAAACTAAATTTGAAGGAACAAATTCTATCTTGACTACAAGCAAAACCCACAAATTTTGTAACACTTTCGAAAACAACCCTTATGACTACCAGTTACGTATAGCGTTAAGTTGTTCCACAAAAATGTACTACATTCATGACACTTATCTTGCATCTCAAGTCTGAGGATAACTTCTCATGATTTACTTAATAACAAAATCCATAAAGTAACATCATGTAGTTGGGATAAGTCCTATATTCGGTATCATTGAATATCATATGAAATGGCATGACTACGCATCAATATACTTTAAGTATATTATACCAACCTTCAGATTTGTCTTGATTTAATGATATTCCCATATTATTAACTGACAACGGACAATTTAGAATAACCTTTATTCATGGATTTAAACATGCAAATATAGGATACAATTTATTATAAATTAAACATACCACGTATTTAAATTTATTATAATAATTGTTTAACATCCCTTATCCAAATACTAAATAGATCAATGCATGATAACTCTTGTTGATGAATTGTGTCTCAAGTAATGACATTCATACTTGTTGACAAGACATAAATCATCCAACTTTGATCTATCAGAATTTTAAGAATACTTATTTCAAGAATTCAACTATTGAAATTCTTATATGTGCATAGTCAACTATTTTGATAATGCCATATTTCATAAAAATGTGAGACATCCTTAACCACCAATTTATGATAATTAAACTTCCAAACATTTTAAAGTTTAAAGTATTCTTATTCTCTTAATATATAACGCAACTTATGCTTTTAGTAAGCACAACTAGTACTTATAGCATAGAACGAAATCCTTACCATAACTAGTATTGAGTGTCATCTCAATTTCAATAACATCATTGTATGCAACAACAATATGTTATTAAAACTTCCCGTAAACCTTAATATCTATTATGTAATGTTTGATGCCCTTCAAACTTTCAAGTTTGTTGGCTATGACAATTTTCACAACAATTGAAAATTGTTCATCTATAGAATTTGGAAGCTATTCCAGATTTAGGATGTGATTCTATAATCAAACATATTCATTTAGAATATTACACAAGTTATCTAATAACTTTTTAATTAGATATTAATATTGCCAAATCATCTTGTAATCAAGCATGATACAACAAAACATGATGTTCATGAAAAATCTTTGAGTCATACTTAGATTTTATTCATGTCATACATAACTATTTAGACTTTCTAAATAATATTTCATGTTATATTAGATTTATTTACCGCACATGTTACAACAATAAACATTCATTCCAAGGTTGTATGTCTTTTTTTCTAAATCTTTCAAGTAAAGATTCATTCCAAACTAAGACTTAACATTTACTTATATGGAATATTACTTTTCATATGTTCTACAACATATATGATTTAAGAAATTAAACATAATACTCCCACTAGGTTTTAGGAATACTTAGAAATTATCTTATTTCAATTATAAATCAAAACATGAATTTAATAATTAAACATAAGAGTAATCTTCTAGATGCATGCATTTATCCATCCATGGATTATTGAACTTTGTACACTTCCAAAGATTTATTTGAATTCATAAACTCCTTTTGATTACTTATCGTCCTCGCTCAAGTAATCACTCAAGAAAGAGTTTTGATATTCTATTGTCAATTTCATAAATATGACAATCATAATCTTTATATATTTAATGTGTTTAGAAAAGAATATTCAATCACAGTTAATTGCTTAAGTGTGATTAATAATCTTGTTATAAGACATGCATTAAATATGTGCACAATATTGTCCATATGATTTCTATACAAAGATTTAAACCACAAGAGTTACCTAATCTTTGAAGAAACTCATCTTCATTTTCTAGTCTAACTATTAAGATAAACCAAGTTTCTAAAATTGATTATCTTTATGGACAACATCTTAATCATTCATATCATGTATACTTTACCCAACTTCATATTTGGTATTGTATCATAATGATTATCAGGTTTACAATAATCCTGTAAATCATAGTCCTCAGCATATTAATCAAATATCTGAGATATATTGTTATTCTATGAATGATAATTCCATCATCTTGAGATTTAACATTTAAATGTCAACCTTTATTATCATGTTGAGATTTAACATTCAAATGTCAAACTTAATCATGATATTTACTAGTGTATTTTAGAAGATTATGTATCTTATAATTTTATCTTTTAAAGATCAAACCTTCCACTTACTTTTAGTAATATAAAGACTATCTTTAAATATTTAGCAAATAAAGAAACAATACTATGTTCTCTTTTAGGATATTACAAATACTTATTGATAGTTCTTGACTTTACTTTGTTAATAACCTCTTCATAAGCAGTTAAACAAATTTAGAACTTCAATTTAAGACTTAATGTAATTCATCACATTCCATCATACGATGATGTCTTATTAATCTTCTAGGTTGGAGTTTTATTAAATATGTCAAAGCCATACTCAATATTTTAACCTTGATAACTTTTGGAAGAAAAGAAATCATAGTCATCTTTAATCAAATAATTTAATAATAGTTTGATTTTCCTAATTGAACATACCATAAACATTTGGTATTTCATTAGTATCAATATTGCAAGACAATCTAACAATATTTAAGATAACCATATTCGTTTTGACTTGTCTATTTACCAACTAAGCCATTTTAATGGTATAATGATATTCAAGCCAATTACATGCTTTATAACACAAGTACTTTTTACAAAGTCACTTCATGTCCATGTCTTTACAAGAAAACATAAACTGTTATAATCCCACTATACGTTATAAGTCATTTAACAATTTAATAACTTCATGTATATGTCTTAATTAAAAAACACAACAAGATAACATCTTACTTTATTATAAGTCTTGTAACAATTAAAAGACTTTATGTTTATATCTTTACAATGAAACATAAACATGTTTAACTAAAGTAATTATGAACACCATCTTTTGATTTCAATAGTAATTTCAAGTTAATATATTACTTCACAATAATGTAAAACAACATTATTTCTTCATTTATTTATGTCATTCCAAGAACACATAAATATTCAGATTGAAGTAGCATTAGATTACTTAATTAATTTATGTCATTCCATGAATTCATAAGTCTATAAATTAAAGTAGTCTTGATATCATATTGACACATGTTCTAATAGGTATCTAATTTAGAAACTGCAAATTCTCATATTTCAATTACATCAGTTGATCTGCTAGTAATGAAAATATGAAATTCACCTTGTTGTTGCAATCTAGTTAAGCTCTCACATAACATAAATTGTAACACCAAGTGTTTCTTGAATTAGCCTAGTATAATTCATATCAGAACATTATTCTAATTTAGAAACTGCAAATTCTCATAGTTCAATTACATCAGTTGATCTGCTAGTAATGAAATATGAAATTCACCTTGTTGTTGCAATCTAGCTAAGCTCTCACATAACATAAATTGTAACACCAAGTGTTTCTAGAATTAATATTAATTAGAACATTATTCTCTTACCTTGTAGTCAAGAGAATCCATTAAATCATATCTTTATGAGTTGTTTCTTGCACACATTAAACATAACATTTCTCCCACTTGTGCATGGAACAACCTCATATAGTTGATAAACAACATGCCATGCATTTGTTTATGTGTTCAATATGATTGTGTCATAGATTTTAGCATAACAAGTATATGTAAAACAACAATGTCTAGTAAGGAAACGTACAAGACAATCCTTAAAAGTATGAGTGTCTATGCTTGGAAAGTAATTATCTTTAGCTACCAAGATGTCAAAGCTTGTAACTCCCACTGAATTAAAGATCATTACAATAATTCCTTATTCAGTGATAAGTACACAATACTCCCACTGAATTTGACAACATTGTAAATGTTTCATATCCAGTGAAAACAAATATTGTGTCTTTAACTTTCCTACACCTTTAAATGTCCATATGTAACAATTACTTATGCACTAAAGAGTGTATTCTACTACGTAGATGATGGACTATCCATCAAATGCTATTAACTTGAAAATTGGGCATGCAATTTCTTCCTTAACAGGTCTACCATCCTACAATGTATGTAGCACCTTTAAAATAGTCAAAACAACTAGTTTGCCTTTAAACATTTTGCAGTAATTAGTCTAGCTTCTAATTATAATACCTCATAAAATGTCATACATAATTTTCTATTAACCAAATATCATATTTGTTACTAAGAATTTGATCACCAAATGAGGATGATAAAATCCCTATGAAAAATATTCGCAATTTTCTTAACTATTAAAAAATTTGCTATGAGTTATATTAGAATTTAGACATATCTAATATTCCTATTATCCTTTCTCATTCATGAAAAGGAATAGGATTGTGTCTCACTCTTCTTTCATAGAAAGGAGACTTCATTTGTTTTTTAAGTAAATTATTCATAATCAAACATTTGTTTGAAAATAGAACGAGATCAATTTACCAAAGCCCAAAGTGCGTTTACGGTTTCAACGTTGCATTAATACATTAAAACGAATTACAAAATTCAATTTCAGTATTTTCGATAATTAGATCTTTATGAAAATAAAATACCCATTGGTAAATATTCATATAAACCATAGTATTTTCTTAAAGCTAGGATCCTAATTGACATAGTACCATTACATCAGTTGATCTGCTAGTAATGATAGTATTCAACAAGGTCATTGTCGAACAATAATTGCCAATATCATATTGCAATTCATAGATTATTATGGGATTTACTTTCACAAAACTTTTGCAAAGTAAGCATGTTTCATCCCCATCTAATGCCTTGAGTCCAAGATCTCACTTCCTACTCAATTTAAGTCGTCTAACTTAAAAACTGCAAACTCACAAATCCATCACATCAGTTGATCTGCTAGCAATGAATTTATGAAATTTACCTCTCTATTGCAATCTCGCCAGGTTCTCACATGACGTAAATTACAACTTCAAGTGTTCTTAATTAGATGGCATTTGACTTAATTTTATAAGGGTAATAATTTTGACGTGTAATCAAAATAATGTATGAAGAAGCATGCATACAACTTCATAACATTGGTTTTACAAAACATTTTTATTACCAATTTGCTAAGAGTAAAATAACAAAGTTTTGATTGAGGTATCGGGTTCACCAATTAAAGAATTACCAACAATTATCGTCCACTATATCGTACTTTTGCATAAGCCCTAAGGCTTAGTGTTTCGGATAATCATTGTGGAATTGTGGTGAATTCATCCTTAAGATGACAGTGTACGTAATATAGTGATATAGGTAAGTCTAGAGTCGGCAACCAAGCAGTTGTAGAGAACTGGTAGGTGCGTGAGCTTTAAAAACCCCTATCTACAAGTACATTGGATGGCAACCTTCGGTCCGCCTTTTGCACACTATGTACAAAAACATCAATCAACCAATCCTTTGAAATTTACTCTTAAAACCAAAACAATTTCGCCATTTATTTAGTCCGTATTATTTTTCTATTCAAAAAATTACCCTTTTCGTTTATAAACATGTCTAACATAATAATAAACAAAAACAAGTAATATAAAATAAAAAATAAAACAACTAAATAAACATATACATAACATAACAAATTAATATGTATAAAACATGTAGCCACATGCAAATCTTATTCAATAGTCTTATTAATAATCAAATCTAGGTTTATAACGTATTTATTCAATTAAGGCTTTCTTCTTCTAGGAAAAAGAGCCAGATACATCGATAAATCGATTGCGTAAGCCAAAACTAAACAAATACCACATAACACATAATTGATTACTTAATATTGGAGTCTTCCTCAATTCGACATCTATTAATAAATTTACATGTTTCGATATAACTTAACAATTAATATATATATATCCAATTTAAACCATTTAAATTATCACACAATATAAAATCCATGCAAATATGCACTTTTTCATGGATTAAGCTTAACAATTAACATATTGCACCAAGATCGTTTACTAAAACGCATAACAAATTACATGACATCCTAGGGTTTCTAATCATATTAAAAAATCAAAACCAAAACCCTAAAACCCTTTAAGGTCTAAATCGACCCATTAAAAAAATTAGGGTTAGGAATCTAAAAATCCTAAAAACATGTAACTAAACGAATCAAGATCCAATTTTTATGCGTTTCGATAATTAATTACACATTATAACGGCTCTAGATGCCACTGTTGGAATTATGATATCATGACATTCATATAAAATAAACCAAACACATCAAGTGAGCATAGCGGAAGCAATTATAACCAGATCATATAACATGTAATTAATTAATCAAATATAAATAGTAAACATACCTTTGTGATTCTAGCACGAACAAGAATCAATTGCAATCTTCAAATCAAGAAACCCTAATTAGGGTTTATGTGGATTACAAGAATTACCCCTTACCTCTTTTGTAATTCAATCCAAGAATCAAACAACAGTGTGTTTGATTCACGTTCTTGTACACACGTACTAATTCAAGAAAAATTTTATGCAAGTAAATTAAACACAAAACTTAGTTTGATCAATAAAATCAAATCCCTTATGGGATTGTTTGATGGATCGACAATGGGACAAAGAGAAGGAGAGAAAACACCAAGATGTGTGTGTACAAGTTATGAGAAAACAATACATCTTGCGTTTGTATATATACTAATTGAAACTTGGAGCTCAAGGCACAAAGGAGGTGGAGAACCTTCCTTGGCCGATTAGTTTAGGTGTCCCCAAAGGGATTCCGGAACCTTCCCTTGTTTCCAAATATTCATTAGTATTACTTTCCTAATCTTCTTTAATAGGTCATTAGTCATTTATCATTAAATACTAATTACTATTACTAGTTTTGTGTTTATTAATAATTACTTATAACATTTATAAATAATTATTTATTTTTCTCTTCATACGTATTGTGTGCAATCCCGTGATCTCGAGTTCGATCCTAACATACGACTACTAAAATAATGTCCATAATCTAACAACATTCTCATATACAGATAAACTAATCCTATTGGAATTATTATATCATGACCTTCATATAAATAAACCAAGTACATCAAAGTGAGCATAGCGGAAGCAATTATAACAAGATCATATAACATGTAATTAATTAATCAATATTAAATAGTAAACGTACCTTTGTGATTCTAGCCCGAACAAGAATCAAATTGCAATCTTCAATCAAGAACCCTAATTAGGGTTTATGTGGATTACAAGAATTACCCCTTACCTCTTTTGTAATTCAATCCAAGAATCAAACAATAATGTGTTTGAATCACGTTCTTGTACACACGTACTAATTCAAGAAAAAGTTTATGCAAGTAAATAAAACACAAAACTTGTTTGATCAATAAAATCAAATCCCTTATGGGATTAGTTTGATGGATCTACTAGAACAAAGAATAGGAGAGAAAACACCAAGATGTGTGTGTACAAGTTATGAGAAAATAATACATCTTGGGTTTGTATATATACTAATTGAAACTTGGAGCTCAAGGCACAAAGGAGGTGTGGAAACTTCCTTGGCCAATCGGTTTGGAGAATCCCCTAGGGATTTTAGAACCTTCCCTTGTTTCCAAATATTCATTAGTATTACTTTCCTAATCTTCGTCAATAGGTCATTAGTCATTTATCATTAAATACTAATTACTATTATTAGTTTTGTGTTTATTAATAATTACTTATAACATTTATAAATAATTATTTCTTTTTCTCTTCATACGTATTGTGTGCAATCCCGTGATCTCGAGTTCGATCCTAACATACGACTACTAAAATAATGTCCATAATCTAACAGCTCCCACTTGGACATATTTTAATAGTGTAATCACATCGGTTAGCGTCTTGCAACACGCCGATGCCTCTAGTACGATCTCGAGTAAGGCTCCTGGAAAAACCTTTTAATGATTTCTCATTATTATTATCCTTTTGTTTCTAATACCATGTTAATAAGGATATGGATTAAAGTCATTCCTTAATTAACCATTCTGTTTCTCGTTGTTTGTGATTGATCAAGATTACCAAATCTTCTGAACATATTCAGGGGAGATCTTGGGTGTGGCCACACATACATCTTACCAACCCTACGAGGGGCCCAGCAGTATTAAACTCCAAAATTAAATTTGAAGGAACAAATTCTATCTTGACTACAAGCAAAACCCACAAACTTTGTAACACTTCCGAAAACAACCCTTATGACTACCAGTTACGTATAGCGTTAAGTTGTTCCACAAAAATGTACTACATTCATGACACTTATCTTGCATCTCAAGTCTAAGGATAACTTCTCATGATTTACTTAATAACAAAATCCATAAAGTAACATCATGTAGTTGGGATAAGTCCTATATTCGGTATCATTGAATATCATCTGAAATGGCATGACTACGCATCAATACACTTTAAGTATATTATACCAACCTTCAGATTTGTCTTGATTTAATAATATTCCCATATTATTAACTGACAACGGACAATTTAGAATAACATTTATTCATGGATTAAACATACAAATATAGGATACAATTTATTATAAATTAAACATACCACGTATTTAATTTTATTATAATAATTGTTTAACATCCCTTATCCAAATACTAAATAGATCAATGCATGATAACTCTTGTTGATGAATTATGTCTCAAGTAATGACATTCCTACTTGTTGACAAAACATAAATCATCCAACTTTGATCTATCGGAATTTTAAGAATACTTATTTCAAGAATTCAACTAGTGAAGTTCTTGTATGTACATACTCAACTATTTTGACAATGCCATATAATATTTCATAAAATGTGTGACATCCTTAACCACCAATTTATGATAATTAAACTTCCAAACATTTTAAAGTTTAAAGTATTCTTGTTCTCTTAATGTATAATGCAACTATGCTTTTAGTAAGCATAACTAGTAATAGCCAAGGATGAAATCCTTACCATAACTAGTATTGAGTGTCATCTCAATTTTATTAGCATCATTGTATGCAAACAACAATATGCTATTAAAACTTTCCGTAAACCATAGTATCTATTGTGTAATGTTTGATGCCCTTTAAACTTTCAAGTTTGTTTGCTATGACAATTTTCACAACAATTGAAAAAATTGTTCATCTATAGAATTTGGAAGCTTTTCCAGATTTAGGAAGTAATTCTATAATCAAACATATTCTTTTAATAATATTACACAAGTTATCTAATAACTTTTAATTAGATATTAATATTGCCAAATCATCTTGTAATCAAGTATGATTCAACAAAACATGATATACATGAAAAATCTATGAGTCATACTTAGATTTTATTCATTTAGACTTTCTAAATAATATATCATGATATATTAGATTTATTTACCGAACATGTTTCAACAATAAACAATCATTCCAAGGTTATATGTCTTATTTCCTAAATCATACAAGTAAAATTTCGTTCCATTCTAAGACTTAACTTTTACTTATATGGAATGTTACTTTTCATATGTTCTACAACATATATGATTTAAGAAATTAAACATAATACTCCCACTAGCTTTTAGGAATACTTAGAAATTATCTTAGTTCAATTATAAATCAAAACATGAATTTAATAATTAAACATAAGAGTAATCTTCTAGATGCATGCATTTATCCATCCATGGATTATTGCACTTTGTACACTTCCAAAGATTTATTTGAATTCATAAACTCCTTTTGATTACTTATCGTCCTCGCTCAAGTAATCACTCAAGAAAGAGTTTTGATATTCTATTGTCAATTTCATAAATGTGACAATCATAATCTTTATATATTAATGCGCTTAGAAAAGAATATTCAATCATAGTTAATTGCTTAAGTGTGATTAATAATCTTGTTATAAGACATGCATTAAATACGTGCACAATATTGTCCATATGATTTCTATACAAAGATTCAAACCACAAGAGTTACCTAATCTTTGAAGAAACTTATCTTCATTTTCTATTCTAACTATTAAGATAAACCAAGTTTCTAAATATTGATTATCTTTATGTACAGCATCTTAATCATTCATATCATGTATACTTTACCCAGTTTCATATTTGGTAATGTATCATAATGATTATCAAGTTTACAATAATCCTGTAAATCATAGCCCTCAGCATATTAATCAAATATCTGAGATATATTGCTATTCTATGAATGATAATTCCATCATATTGAGATTTAACATTTAAATATCAAACTTCATCATCATCTTGAGATTTAACATTTAAATGTCAAACTTCATCATGATATTTACTAGTATATTTTAGAAGATTATGTATCTTGTAATTTTATCTTTTAAAGATCAACACTCCCACTTGCTTTTAGCAATTTAAAGACTATCTTTAAATACTTAGCAAATAAAGAACCAATACAATGTTCTCTTTGGGATATTACAAATACTTATTGATAGTTCCTGACTTAACTATGTTAATAACCTCTTCATAAGCAGTTAAACAAATTTAGAACTTCAATTTAAGAATTAATGTGATTCAACCATTCATCACATTCCATCATATGATAATGTCTTACTAATCTTCTATGTTGGAGTTATATTAAATATGTCCAAGTCATACTCAACATTCTAACCTTGATAACTTTTGGAAGAAAAGAAATCATAGTTATCTTTAATCAAACAATATAACAAGAGTTTGATTTTCCTAATTGAACATACCATAAATATTTGGTATTTCATTAGTATCAATATTGCAAGACAATCTAACAATATTTAAGATAACCATATTCGTTTTGACTTGTCTATTTACCAACTAATTCATTTTAATGGTATAATAATTTTCAAGCCTATTACATACTTTATAACACAAGTACTTTTTACAAAGTTACTTCATGTCCATGTTTTTACAAGAAAAACATAAACTGTTATAATCCCACTATACGTTATAAGTCATTTAACAATTTAATAACTTCATGTATATGTCTTAATTAAAAGACACAACAAGATAACGTCTTACTTTATTATTAATCTTGTAACAATTAAAAGCCTTTATGTTTATATCTTGACTATGAAACATAAACATGTTTAACTAAAGTAATTATGAATACCATCTTTTGGTTTCAATAGTAATTTCAAGGTAATTTATTACTTCACAATAATATAAATAACATTATTTCTTCATTTATTTATGTCATTCCAAGAACACATAAATATTCAGATTGAAGTAGCATTAGATTACTTAATTAATTTATGTCATTCCATGAATTCATAAATCTATAAATTAAAGTAGTCTTGATATCATATTGACACATGTTCTAATAGGTATCTAATTTAGAAACTGCAAATTCTCATAGTTCAATTACATCAGTTGATCTGCTAGTAATGAAAATATGAAATTCACCTTGTTGTTGCAATCTAGTTAAGCTCTCACATAACATAAATTGTAACACCAAGTGTTTCTTGAATTAATATTAGAACATTATTCTCTTACCTTGTAGTCAAGAGAATCCATTGAATCATATCTTTATGAGTTGTTTCTTGCACACATTAAAGATAACATTTCTCCCACTTGTGCATAGAACAACCTCATATAGTTGATAAACAACACGCCATGCATTTGTTTATGTGATCAATATGATTGTGTCATATATTTTAGCATAACAAGTAGATGTAGAACAACAATGTCTAGTAAGGAAACGTACAAGACTATCCTTAAAAGTATGAGTGTCTACACTTGGAAAGTAATTATCTTTAGCTACCAAGATATCAAAGCTTGTAACTCCCACTGAATTAAACATCATTACAATAATTCCTTATTCAGTGATAAGTACACAATACTCCCACTGAATTTGACAACATTGTAAATGTTTCATATCCAGTGAAAGAAAATAGTGTACTTTTAACTTTCCTACACCTTTAATTGTACATACGTAACAATTACTTATGCACTAAAAGTGTATTCTACAACGTGAATGATGGACTATCCACCAAATGCTTTTAACTTGAAAAATTGGGCATGCAATTTCTTCCTTAACAGGTCTACCATCCTACAATGTATGTAGCACCTTTAAAATAGTCAAAACACCTAGTTTGTATTTAAACATTTTGCAGTAATTAATCTAGCTTCTAATTATAATAACTCATAAAATGTTATACATAATTTTCTGTTAACCAAATATCATATTTGTTACTAAGAATTTGATCACCAAATGAGGATGATAAAATCCCTATGAAAAATATTCGCAATTTTCTTAACTATTAAAAATTTGCTATGAGTTATATTAGAATTTAGACATATCTAATACTCCTATTATCCTTTCTCATTCATGAAAAGGAATAGGATTGTGTCTCACTCTTCTTTCATAGAAAGGAGACTTCATTTGTCTTTTAAGTAAATTATTCTTAATCAAACATTTGTTTGAAAACAGAGCGAGATCAATTTACCAAAGCCCAAAGTGCGTTTACGGTTTGAACGTTGCATTAATACATTAAAACGAATTACAAAATTCAATTTCAGTATTTTCGATAATTAGATCTTTAAGAAAATAAAATACCCATTGGTAAATATTCATATAAACCATAGTATTTTCTTAAAGCTAGGATCCTAATTAACATAGTACCATTACATCAGTTGATCTGCTAGTAATGATAGTATTCAACAAGGTAATTGTCGTACAATAATTGCCAATATCATATTGCAGTTCCTAGATTTATGGGATTTACAATCACAAAACTTTTGTAATGTAAGCATGTTTGATCCCCATCTTAATGCCTTGAGTCCAAGATCTCACTTCCTACTCAATTTAAGTCGTCTAACTTAAAAACTGCAAACTCACAAATCCATCACATCAGTTGATCTGCTAGCAATGAATTTATGAAATTTACCTCTCCATTGCAATCTCGCCAAGTTCTCACATGACGTAAATTACAACTTCAAGTGTTCTTAATTAGATGGCATTCGACTTAATTTTATAAGGGTATTAATATTTTGATGTGATCAAAATAATGTATGAAGAAGCATGCATACAACTTCATAACATTGGTTTTACAAAACATTTTTATTACCAATTTGCTAAGAATAAAATAACAAAGTTTTGATTGAGGTATCGGGTTCACCAATTAAAGAATTACCATCAATTATCGTTCACTATATCGTACTTTTGCATAAGCCCGAAAGCTTAGTGTTTCGGATAATCATTGTGGAATTGTGGTTAATTCACCCTTAAGATGACAGTGTACATGTAATGGTTGTTCGGTAAGTCTAATTTACACACAAACGAGCGTTAAGACAGAATGTTGTCTCTCTAAGGCCACAATTTAATGCGAAGCCATCCTTATACCGATCTTATAGTGTGTAAACTTCGGTCGAGCCTATTTAACCATTACGTACAAAAACATCAATCAACCAATCCTTTGAGATTTATTCTTAAAAACCAAAACAATTTCGCCGTTATTTAGTCCGTATTATTTTTCTATTCAAAAATTACCCTTTTCGTTTATAAACATGTCTAACACAATTAATAAACAAAAACAAGTAATATACAATAAAAAATAAAACAATTAAATAAACAAATATACATAATCATAACAATTAAATATGTATAAAACATGTAGCCACATGCAAATCTTATTCAATAGTCCTATTAATAATCAAATCTAGGTGTACAACGTATTAATTCAATTAAGGCTTTCTTCTTCTAGGAAAAAGAGCCACATGCATCGATAAATCGATTGCGTAAGCCAAAATTAAATAAATACCACATAGCACATAATTGATTACTTAATATTGGAATCTTCCCCAATTCGACATCTATTAATAAATTTACATGTTTCGATATAATTTAACCATTAATTCATATAAACAATTTAAACCATTTAAATTATCACATAATATAAAAATCCATGCAAATATGCACTTTTTCATGGATTTAGCTTAACAATTAACATATTGCACCAAGATCGTTTACTAAAACGCATAACAATTACATGACATCCTAGGGTTTCTAATCATATTAAAAAAACAAAAACCAAAACCCTAAAAACCCTTAAGGTCAATCGACCCAAAAAAAAATTTAGGGTTAGGAATCTAACAAATAAACCCTAAAAACATGTAACTAAACGAATCAAGATCCAATTTTTATGCGTTTCGATAATTAATTACACAGTATAACGGCTCTAGATGCCACTATTGGAATTATTATATCATGACCTTCATATAAATAAACCAAGTAACCACAAGGGGTGACCCAGCGGTAAGAATACCAGCCTTCCAAAGAGGAGGTCAAGAGTTCGAATCCAACGGGGAGAAAATTAATCCCCTTGTGGCCACGGAGGTTCACCTGCGCCGACTCCGGGCTATCCAAAAGGGTAGTCGCCGTGGGATTAGTCGGCTCGCAATGTCGAGTCGGAAACCCATGTTACCAAAAAAAATAAAAATAAATAAATAAAAAATAAATAAATAAACCAAGTACATCAAAGTGAGCATAGCGGAAGAAATTATAACAAGATCATATAACATGTAATTAATTAATCAATATTAAATAGTAAACGTACCTTTGTGATTCTAGCCCGAACAAGAATCAAATTGCAATCTTCAATCAAGAACCCTAATTAGGGTTTATGTGGATTACAAGAATTACCCCTTACCTCTTTTGTAATTCAATCCAAGAATCAAACAATAATGTGTTTGAATCACGTTCTTGTGCACACGTACTAATTCAAGAAAAAGTTTATGCAAGTAAATAAAACACAAAACTTGTTTGATCAATAAAATCAAATCCCTTATGGGATTAGTTTGATGGATCTACTAGAACAAAGAATATGAGAGAAAACACCAAGATGTGTGTGTACAAGTTATGAGAAAACAATACATCTTGGGTTTGTATATATACTAATTAAAACTTGGAGCTCAAGGCACAAAGGAGGTGTGGAAACTTCCTTGGCCAATCGGTTTGGAGAATCCCCTAGTGATTCTAGAACCTTCCCTTGTTTCCAAATATTCATTAGTATTACTTTCCTAATCTTCGTCAATAGGTCATTAGTCATTTATCATTAAATACTAATTACTATTATTAGTTTTGTGTTTATTAATAATTACTTATAACATTTATAAATAATTATTTCTTTTTCTCTTCATACGTATTGTGTGCAATCCCATGATCTCGAGTTCGATCCTAACATACGACTACTAAAATAATATCCATAATCTAACAGCTCCCACTTGGACATATTTTAATAGTGTAATCACATCGGTTAGCGTCTTGCAACACGCCGATGCCTCTAGTACGATCTCGAGTAAGGCTCCTGGAAAAACCTTTTAATGATTTCTCATTATTATTATCCTTTTGTTTCTAATACCATGTTAATAAGGATATGGATTAAAGTCATTCCTTAATTAACCATTCTGTTTCTCGTTGTTTGTGATTGATCAAGATTACCAAATCTTCTGAACATATTCAGGGGAGATCTTGGGTGTGGCCACACATACATCTTACCAACCCTACGAGGGGCCCAGCAGTATTAAACTCCAAAATTAAATTTGAAGGAACAAATTCTATCTTGACTACAAGAAAAACCCACAAACTTTGTAACACTTCCGAAAACAACCCTTATGACTACCAGTTACGTATAGCGTTAAGTTGTTCCACAAAAATGTACTACATTCATGACACTTATCTTGCATCTCAAGTCTAAGGATAATTTCTCATGATTTACTTAATAACAAAATCCATAAAGTAACATCATGTAGTTGGGATAAGTCCTATATTCGGTATCATTGAATATCATCTGAAATGGCATGACTACGCATCAATACACTTTAAGTATATTATACCAACCTTCAGATTTATCTTGATTTAATAATATTCCCATATTATTAACTGACAACGGACAATTTAGAATAACATTTATTCATGGATTAAACATACAAATATAGGATACAATTTATTATAAATTAAACATACCACGTATTTAAATTTATTATAATAATCGTTTAACATCCCTTATCCAAATACTAAATAGATCAATGCATGATAACTCTTGTTGATGAATTATGTCTCAAGTAATGACATTCCTACTTGTTGACAAAACATAAATCATCCAATTTTGATCTATCGGAATTTTAAGAATACTTATTTCAAGAATTCAACTAGTGAAGTTCTTGTATGTACATACTCAACTATTTTGACAATGCCATATAATATTTTATAAAATGTGTGACATCTTTAACCACCAATTTATGATAATTAAACTTCCAAACATTTTAAAGTTTAAAGTATTCTTGTTCTCTTAATGTATAATGCAACTATGCTTTTATTAAGCATAACTAGTAATAGCCAAGGATGAAATCCTTACCATAACTAGTATTGAGTGTCATCTCAATTTTATTAGCATCATTGTATGCAAACAACAATATGCTATTAAAACTTTCTGTAAACCATAATATCTATTGTGTAATGTTTGATGCCCTTTAAACTTTCAAGTTTGTTGGCTATGACAATTTTCACAACAATTGAAAAAATTGTTCATCTATAGAATTTGGAAGCTTTTCCAGATTTAGGATGTAATTCTATAATCAAACATATTCTTTTAAGAATATTACACAAGTTATCTAATAACTTTTAATTACATATTAATATTGCCAAATCATCTTGTAATCAAGTATGATTCAACAAAACATGATATACATGAAAAATCTATGAGTCATACTTAGATTTTATTCATTTAGACTTTCTAAATAATATATCATAATATAATATATCATAGTATGATTCAACCCACACCGGGATGTTAGTCAAATCCTCTTTAAGTAGGTTTCTGTTTAATGTCCATGGTTTAAGAATAATAGGAACATTTCTGATCAACCAAGGACCGTTTTCAAGCACATCATCAACACCTTTCTTCGAGTTGAATTTAAAGAAGAAGAACCCCTTAGCATTCATCATTACCTTTTGAACACCAAACTTTGCCCATGCATTGCGGACATAGTAATCAACAACCGGAAAAGCAAGGCGTTGGCCAAGAAAGTAACCATAGAGAGTATTCTCAAACCGCGTGTTAACCTCTTCCACTACTTTCATTGGAACAGAAAGGTCAACATCAGCCTTCTTCTTGCATTTTCATGTATATCAAGCAATACCATTGTATAGACAGCTTGTAACTATTTGAATCCTTTGATTTCAGATGCACGTGTCAAGTTAGCAATAAAATACAACTCGGACCAAACATACTCACACATAAAATCAATAAATATAAGAAATAAGTTGAAACTTGCCCCTCTAAAGAACGTCATTACATGTAAAACTTATATCTCATTATAAAATTAAGAAACAAAAAACACTTCTAAATATAAATATGTATAACCACCAGTGTTTATTAGTAACAATTACCAAGAACCACACCAGAACCCTTTTTTTTTTCTTTCTTCAGTTTATGCTATGCTTTCATAAATAATACTAGCAAAACTTTACTCGAGTTTTCACCAGGAATAGGTGAAACCCAATGATGACTATCCCCACGGTTTTGCTAAGATTCAAGCTTTGCTTCATTAGGCTGGAACTCAACTGTGTCTCCATGTAAATTCTAACTACAAACCCATAAACATAACTGAACTAGTGTTTGTTAAACAACATCAACCCATTTTGTTTTGAATTTGTCTATGGACATGTACTAACAACTCAAAGTATTAAGGACTATTTGTAGACTTGTCTTCCACCATATACGAAAAGAATGTCATTCCTGTAATTGAAACCAATATCAGAATCTATAAAAATTGCAATGATTACTGTGTAAAATCTGCAATTTTGATTGACAAATGTGTCCGCGCTGTATTATATTTTCTTTATCTTGTCTTTATAGAATGGTACTTCACAAATACTCAGAAAAGACAGCGATCTTTATCGTTTCTTAGGAAGTTCCTGAGCTAAAGTTACGTATGATATATGCCATTATGGGTTCACATGATTTTCTTTATTTTAAAAATCTTGAAGGGCTTTTTCAATTTTTTACCAAATAGTCAGGAAAGACGTTATTTTCAATTTTTCTTTGGAATCCCCAGTTTAATATCCTAGTTCAAAAAATCAAATTAAATCTTACAATTTTCATACGAAGACAGAACTACTAGTTGTATATTATAAAACTCACCTGATGGTTCTCCTTTCTTGCATAATTTTAGCCTGCCATATGTTGAATGAGATTAAAAAAGGAATTACAGTACTTGTCAACACAAACATACTCATATACAAATAAACTAATCCGACTGATAAGATAATATAGCACAGACATTACATACCGTAGGTAGTTACATCTTTGGCTCCGTATCTCATTTACAACCTCATTTAGCTTCTTTGACAAGGGGTTTTCATCTTGCTTGAGTACCAACTGTATCGAAAAGTTACACTAGCAAACATCAGACTTTTAAACCACAAAAAAGCTATGCAATGAGCGAGCATATACAGATGCCAACTTCTACCGATTTGCATATATATGGGTCAATTTGGGTAGTATTTTATCACAAATGAGTCAGTTTTGTTAACTTTTAAAGGCAGGCAAATTTGGAACGGGTCAAATGGCTCAAGTCATTTCAAGCCAAACAAAGTCCATTTAGACCCATTACTAGACCTGCCATTTTGCCAGTATAATGATACAAGTCAAGAAATATGAATATCAAGTGTACCTGACTGGGGATTTCACTAAAAGAAGAAAGGCCAAATTAAATCTTACAATTTTCATACGAAGACAGAACTACTAGATGTATATTATAAAACTCACCTGATGGTTCTCCTTTCTTGCATAATTTTAGCCTGCCATAAACACAATGAGATTAAACTGACCCACTGTTACTATCAGCAACTAAACTATTAGAAAGATAGATTATTGAGTACTCAAAACTAATGAAATTTTCTTCATTTAAAAGGTCGTGCTTAATTGCTATTGAAAACATACAGATTAGACAGTTGCATCACACCAGAGCTTTTTAGGTACATTAGGATGAAATAGTAAGCCTAGTGCAAATTTAGACGAATGCCCGTTTTTCAGCTCAGTTCCCAACCTGTCTCGTCCCATTTTGACCTAAACTAAATTTGACCCGTTACCTAACCTGGCTGATCCGACCTTTTTTTGCTACCTCTATACCAAGATGTTCTGTCATAGGGTCATCGCTAATTGAGCGTTGAACTTTGATACACAAAATGTCTAACGCTATTTGAGTTGAGAAGCTTTTGAACAATATTGCTTAATAAAGTGATGATATTGGCCCTCATGTATAGAGTTTAAAAGGTTGGAGGCTCGACATTTCCTTCTCCGTATCAAGGTAGGTAGAGTTGAGACATATTAGTCTTAGGATGTGTTTTCTGAGAAACTGATAATAGCGACTTATGTAATCATTTAGTTAGGGAGTGATTTGGATTTTCTCTAATCATTTCGACTAAAAGAAAATTAGTAAATAAAACAAGTTATTAAACACTTTAAAGTCTACAAGTAAAAAAGAAAATTAAATCAAACATTTCATCAAACACTTTGTACCCGATTCTTCTTTCGAAATTGGTGTCTTCTTTTATCACACATTTTCAACAATAACTGATCCATCATTGTAATGCAAAGACTAGAAAGATAGAACATATACAAAAGGTAATAGACTAATATGGAGTGCATTTAACTTCAGGAGTCATTGTCCTTAGCAAACGATCTTATCTAGAGTATTAATGTATTATGTGGCTGTAATATGCATATATATGGTCCTTTTAGTCAATGATGGGTCGTATGTGGCTATGAGTTTGTATATATCCAGTTGGGTTGTCAGGATATTTCAAGTTGCCTTAGTTGAAGCATCATATCTGTACTTTCTTCTTTAACGTTTGTGCAAGTATTCATCATTATAACAATATTTATACTTGAGATCCTACTGCATGTATAATTCATTCATCCAAGAGTTATGCAACAAATATGAAAGTACAGTAGAAAAAAGCAAGCAACAGTAGCAATACGTAAAGTCAGTTTAAACATCCAGAAATGAGAAAAACACAAAACTTCTACTTTGATTATTGAATGGGCATTCTTCCTTGATATTGGTTTTGCACTTTGATTCATATAGTAAACTTAATGAGAGGTAGATGCATTAAGTATTAACTATATCAATATAATATATTTAGACTAAAAAGCAATATTATAAAATGTGGGAACTGAGTTATGAGTAAAATTCCTGAAGACATATAATACCACTTTTGCTTGTAAATTTAAAGTATACACAGTTACCCGTGCATAGCGACGAAATTTGATATCGGCGCGTAATTGTAGTTACGATATTATGGCTAAATGTTTTATGTAACGAACATGCACACAATGTAAAATAACTGAGCCCAGTTTCAATATATCAAATTGAGATTGAAATATGGATTGGGACTGAGATTGGAATTTTCATAGGATCTAAAATATAAAATGTAAAAAATAAAAAATAAATTAATAAGCGATTGGTAAAACTTGAAAATGCTATAATCAAAATAATACAATTACCTTGAGCATTTTGACCTGAATCACGACACCGAACTGGAGCCATACCGAACTAGTACCGGATCCCGGTACACGGTACGGTACCATTACCATGTTATTAGCCTAAAAAACCCGGGATACGCAAAACGGTACCGGTACCAAATGGGATAATACCGAGATTGGTGTCGAAATATAGAGAGTCAATATTTTTCAAATAAATACTTATCCGAACATCCTTGTGCTTGTTTCATGCAAATTAGAGCGTCTAAAGGATACGACCCACAACCAAACACATCATTTTAGGCTTTTAGGTGCATCAATATATAATCAAATAACATGCTTTACATAAAACTTTTGTTCACATAATCACGTATAACTATAAATGAGGTTCTTTTTCTCCATTTTTCTTTAATCTCAACTCTCATCGTCATTCTAACTGGCATATCTAAGTTCTTCTATCTTAGATATGCATGTGTATACTAATAAGGGGGGTGGCAATGGTGCCTAAGGATGCCTCAAGTTTTATTTTAATTAGCCAATAAAGAGAAGCCACCACATTTCATGCCTAACCATGCCTCAAGTATCATTTTTAGTGGCAATGTCATGCCTAACCATGTCATGCCTACATTTAAGGTTCAACGTTCGAATTATTAAATGCTCAAGTTCTTTGCCGAATCGGTAATAGTTACCGATTGAGATGCCGATTTTCCCAAACTGATGGCCTGGCATTGTATTGCCGATTCATGCCGATCCAAACCGACCTTCATGCTGAAACGTTGCCACCACCCTAATCACCATCATGATTGAAATGAAAACGTACATGAATTGTTCTCTATACATGAAAAAAAAAACAAAACAAAACAAAAAAAAAACAAAAAAAAAAAAAAAAACAAACAAACAAACAAACAAACAAACAAACAAAAATTATACGAGTCCTAAGCACGTGTAAATGGTTCACTAGCTTGTCGATCTTACACAAAATGGTTTAATATAAGAACAACATCCGCCTCATTTGTTGAACTTCAATTTATTTTATATTATATGGTAAGTGTACCTCCATTTTTTGTTGTTGTTACAGAAGCGTTATGGCATGAAATTTAAAATTTTTTATTATTTTTAATTAAACGAGAGAGAGAGAGAGAGAGAGAGAGAGAGAGAGAGAGAGAGAGAGAGAGAGAGAGAGAGAAATTGGATACGTACTGTTTCCAGGTAACAGGTACTGGAACCGGCACCGGTGTCGGTATCCCGTCCAGTACGGTGCCCATACATTTTTTTGAATAACACGAACAACATTTTTATGCTCGGGGAAAAACGGTACCAACGATTCGGTACCGGTTCAGTACACATTTTTATACGACACCGGTACACTTTTTTTATATAGTACTAGTACACTTTTTTTATTAACAACAAAAAATATACTCTAATTTTCAATGTAAAGATATTATTAAATCAATAGAGTTTCAAAATGCATACTAAATTACAATGTTCGAAAAATATTATTAAAATGATACGAGTGCCTCGAGAACCATCATATACACCTTTTATGATTTTTTGTGTTTTATAAAAATCGGACGATTTTTCCAAAACAAATGTGCTAAGTGCTACTTATATTATTTTATACTTATTAAACACATTTAGATAATAATAATTATACTCTTTAAAGTTACACCACATCATTTCTTGAATATCTATGCGGGATAAATATAATAGGTTTTCTATAAGTACTCTTTTACTTGTATTTTCTATCTATGTGGGATAAATATAATAAATATTGTTAATAATACAAAAAAAAAAAAAAAAAAAAAAAAAAAAAAAGAAAAAAAAAAACAAAACCTTATAATGTGTATCTTTAGATAATAAATTTTTCTTCACATGATGTAAGTGATTTTTAAAATTCGATATGGTGCTTTTATTTATAAATAACTTGCAACTATTGGGCATTGGTAGCTACTTTAACCTCATACCTCCATAATATTCCAGCTACCGTCTTTCTATTGCCAAAACATTGCGTGGGTAATCTAGAAATTTATATGAGCTAACTTGTTATTACTTAAAATTATTCAAAACTAAAATTGTCGTCATCCGTATTGTAAAATATAGAATTGAAAAATATTTCTCGCTGAGAATTTTAATTGCATGATACCCGCCATCACAACGCGAGTTTATTTATTATCATGAAAAGTCCTGGTCAACAATAGCTAGCATCCGTCGTTGTTATGCAAAGACTAATATTAAGTGATAGACTAACATTAAGTGTATTTTACTTCAGAATTCAATATCTTTATCAAACGATATGTGATTGTAATATACATACACGGTCCTTATAGTTAATGATGTGTAGGGTCCTATGTCCAAATAGCCACAGCTTGAACGTGTGACTGAGGGAATTGGGAAAAGGGCAAATTTTGTGAATAGACCAATTTATGCTTTTTTTTTTACAAAAAAAATAAAAAATAAAAAAAATAAAATAAAAAATAAAAAAGTCAAGGCTATATTAAAAACACCCAAACTATAAGGGGGAAAGGAAAGAACACTAAATGCTTCCAAGATAGAAGCTAAAAAAATACAAACAAAGATGTCAATAAACTTTGTAAAAAATGGATAACAAAATTTTATTTTGTTCACAAGCGTTACTAAAGTGTTAAAACATGACACTTGAGTCATTAAACTTACAAAAATATACATACACATCATCAAACTTGAAAAACGCAACATTTATGTTACTTAACATATTAAAAAAAAATGTGTTAAGGTCACTCCGATTAACATTGAAATCATAGAACGATATTATTGCTTAATAGCTCAGTAAACAAGTGAACAAAATGAAAGTTCATTACCTTAAGTGCATTTTTTTTTTTTTTTTGAAAAGTTTAGTTGCGATATAGCGGCACATAATTGTATAGCGGTACAGAATTATATAGTGACGGAATTTTTAGTCTACCACTCTAACCACTTTGAAAAGTTAATCTTAAACGTTATAGTCTACCACTGTAATCTTGCTAGGCTAATTGTAATAACATCTAGCCACAAATGGATGTGATCACTTATCACTTCCTAGATGTTCTCAATTACAAACACAATTCACTCACCTATTGATTACATTAGCATAATATACAAAGTTGGTTAGAAACTTTGTACGAAAACTTGTGATTTTGTTTAAACATACTATATTCTTTCATAAAAAGCTAGTTTGAAAAGTACCTACTATATTCTTGCATTTTCATGTATATCAAGCAATACCATTGCATAGACAGCTTGTAACTATTTGAATCCTTTCATTTCAGATGCACTTGTCAAGTTAGCAATAAAATACAACTCGGACCAAACATACTCACACATAAAATCAATAAATATAAGAAATAAGTTGAAAGTTGCCCCTCTAAAGGACGTCATTACATGTAAAACTTATATCTCATTATAAAATTAAGACGTTATTTTCAATTTTTCTTTGGAATCCCCAGTTTAATATCCTAGTTCAAAATATCAAATTAAATCTTACAATTTTCATACGAAGACAGAACTACTAGTTGTATATTATAAAACTCACCTGATGGTTCTCCTTTCTTGCATAATTTTAGCCTGCCATATGTTGAATGAGATTAAAAAAGGAATTACAGTACTTGTCAACACAAACATTCTCATATACAGATAAACTAATCCGACTGATAAGATAATATAGCACAGACATTACATACCGTAGGTAGTTACATCTTTGGCTCCGTATCTCATTTACAACCTCATTTAGCTTCTTTGACAAGGGGTTTTCATCTTGCTTGAGTACCAACTGTATCGAAAAGTTTGAGTTAAAATGATTATTGATGAATCAATAGACCTTCTGAAAGCGTTACACTAGCAAACATCAAACTTTTAAGCCACAAAAAAGCTATGCAATGAGCGAGCATATATACAGATGTCAACTTCTACCGATTTGCATATATATGGGTCAATTTGGGTAGTATTTTATCACAAATGAGTCAGTTTTGCTAACTTTTAAAGGCAGGCAAATTTGGAACAGGTCAAATGGCTCAAGTCATTTCAAGCCAAACAAAGTCCGTTTAGACCCATTACTAGACCTGCCATTTTGCCAGTATAATGATACAAGTCAAGAAATATGAATATCACCCATATCCGTTGTACTTAAACGTTTTTTGGAGTAATATATTTACCGGGTCGTTGACCTTTTACCCAAAAAAAAAAGTCAAGAAATATGAATATCAAGTGTACCTGACTGGGGATTTCACTAAAAGAAGAAAGGCCAAACAGTTTTTGTGTCATCACTCACATGTTCACTAGATAGACCTTTTTGATCACTAAATCCATTGTTGACTCTTCCATTCTAACATAGTTCCAATGGGCTTGGAGTTACATCCCAAAAAATTCTTCATTGATTCACAGTAGAGGCCACTAACCAACCAAACGATTTGTCTGAGACTAAAAAATATGTCACTGATAGCGTTTTTGAGCGCGTATCAAATAAATACAAAGTAATCGTGTGTGGAATATACTAATCAACCTTTGTGAAAAGGTTAACTTGCAAAAAGCGCGTATCAAATAAATACAAAGTGATTACCAAGGTCGTGTCTCAACGAGGTGTGAATGGGCAATATCGTGTGAGATTCGAGATTAAAATGCTTGTAAGGATTGATTTTGATTATTTGGTATTATGGAACTACGGGAAATTACAAATAACGAACGAGAAACAAAATAAACGCAACTAAAATATGAATTCAATTAAGGAATGCTAAACAAAACTTAAAATCTACTTAAAATACTATGGGAATGAAAAACGTTAGCTAAGGAAAACCTAAAACACAACCTAAGTTAAAAACATAAAAGTTAACTTAAAATAAAATGTAAGTGCGTAAAATAAAATGCGGATTTTAAGCCATACTATTCCTACGGGTGTAAAAACGATTTTCCTACGATTCTAATGATTAAAAGAAAATTTTGGACCAAAAAAAATAATAATAAAAATAAAAAATAAATAAATAAATAAATAAAATAATTTTTTGGCAATTTAATATTTAGTTATGATTTAATTTCTATTTTAATCTAATTAATATATAAAAATACTAAATGAAATGGAAAATTATGAAAAATTTCAAAGTACTAGTTAATGATATAAGGATTATGGGAAAAAAATGCAAGAACTTAAACCAAATAAGCTATCAATAAGCTCACAGTTATATAAGATAAGTAAGCTAGAAAAAGAAAAGTACTATAAATAAATTGATTTAGGAAGGTTTAACAACAAAGACCCTAGGGCACTTATGGTAGGAGGTAGTGGTGATCTGTTGTCTGTTGTAAAGGGGCCTTCTCTTTTTGTTTTTTATTTTTTACTTTTCAAATCTTTTTCCACAATCTTGTAGAAAGCATCAAAATAAGCAATTTTCAAAACTATAACTATTTATGAAAAGCACTCAAAAAGCAGTTTCAATGAGGAATTTGCAACAGTTTAAGAAATAAAAAATATAAAGTGAGATATAAACTCTGTAAGCTAACCAAAAAGCTAAAATAAGCTAGACCTAAGGGAAATAAGCAAAGGAATACTAGGGAACCCTAAATAAGCACTAATGAGACAAAAATAAGCAATTACAATAAACAAAAAAGCACTAAATAGCTACAACTAATTTAAGGGCTGTTAAGAAAAAGTGCTAAAGGGGCAATTTTGGGGGCCTAACTAGCTGGTAAAAAAATCATAAAAATAAAATAAAGTTCAGGTCAAACGAACTTATAACGAAAAAATGAAAAATCAAAACCTAACTGCTGTTTGGGCTGTTTTTTATATAGTAAATGGTGTAAAAAAATGGGTCAAAAGGGGTTCTAAATTCTTTGACCCGTAAAAGTCAAAGACAAGATGGTGGGCATATGCACTATTCTATATGAACTAATTCTAAGGCAAAATAACACTTATAAAAGGCTTAAACTATGTTAACCCTATACTACTTATAAAAACAGTTTCAGGACAAATTTTTTTGAAAAATAACTACTAAACTTGTAAGACTAATTGGAGATGCAAGAAATGGGTTTAAAACTACTCAAGATAGATAAACAAAGCAAATTGAGTAAAAAAGAAACAGTAAAAACAGTTTTATGAGTCGAGTCAAACTAAGCTTGTGCCAAACACCCCTTTAAAGGTATGTTTGGTGTTTAACGGCTAGTAGACCCGACATTATGTTTAGTGTTTGTCTATGTGCTCGTTTTCAAGAAGATCCTAAGACAACTCATCTCGAAGCCGTTAAAAGGATTTTTAGATACATTAAGGGCACTACACATTTAGGTTTATGGTATTCCAAAGGAACGGGAATAGACACCATAGTGTATGCCGACTCGGATCATGCCGGTGACTATGTTGATAGAAAAAGCACAAGTGGTATTTGTACTTTTGTTGGACATTGTCTCACCTCATGGTTCTCTAAGAAGCAAACGGCTTTCGCTATCTCAACAACGGAAGTCGAATACGTTTCGGCCGGAAAGGCATGTCAACAAGCTCTTTGGATGAAGCAAGCTCTTGTCGACTACGGAATTCAACTTAACGACATCACCATTCTTTGTGACAACAAAGGAGCCATTGATCTTAGCAAAAATCCAGTTCAACATGCTCGTACCAAACATATTGAAATCCGTCATCATTTCCTTCGTGATAACATTTAAAAAGGAAACATCTCAATTGAGAAAGTTTCTTCCGAAGACAACATAGCCGACATTCTCACAAAACCTCTTAAACGAGAACCTTTTAACCTCCTTAGGCTAGGCTTAGGACTCATGGAACCTACATTGTAGTTCTAGACATTTGACAAAAATCAAAACAAATCAATAAGCCTTTTTCTCAGCAGAGTCGGCGGAACCCTCAGCCATAACGGGCGGAACCCTCTCTTTGGTTCCACCGTATCCGCCGACCTGTAGAATTTCTCTTAGTTTATATTAAACCAAACACCCATTATCTCATACCACCACTTCAAAACTGCTACTTTTCATTTCACCACTCATCCACACCTACGAATTTTTTATCCTTCCTTCATTCACATTGCTCATCAATCATCATTGTAAGTATTTTAAACATAATTACACTCCTGATCTGAGTCTAGGAATTCTATTTTTGCACAACAACAAAAACTTGGGGTTTTGCATAAACTTGAGAAACTCATGCATGAAATTAGGTGTTTAACAAAACTAATCATGTTTCCCATAGTTAGGAATTGCATTATTATAATCTATTAACATGTTTACTAAAACACCCCATGTCAAATTCTTGCAAAAATTTCTCACAAATAGGACAAATATTTTTTCGTCTCACATTGTGAATACAAAATCAAAACGTTATGTTCAAAAACATCACTTGCATAATGTCTCTTGAATGCTAAAGGGAATACATAACCAATATGTATTTTCGGGTACATTCAAACGAAGCTACATTGAACTAGGAGCGCTTGGATTATCTTTTATTGTATAACAAAACTTGCATTCTGAAACGTTTTTGAGCATCAAAATGAGTCAAGATAACCGCACCTCCACATTGTTTTCATATAGGCACACACTAGAACATCCACATTACAATAGTCGTTTACTTAGACTAAAATGTGAAATATTGTTTTTCTAGGAATCATCATGCCACCTCTAACCCATTACGACCACAAGGACACCATTAAGTACCTACCCAAACACCACAAAACCAAAGGTCTTACGGAAGCTCAAATCAACATTTTCAAAGCCTTAGAAAAACGCTATATCCATGAGGGTAGAACCATTGACCCATCCTTCCTAGAAGGTACAAACCTCCACACGGAACTTGCCACCATCAACTTTGAGTGTCTCCTAGAAATAGATGAGCCTATTTGTCCTAGGTTTATTTTAGAATTCTATGCATCCGTCACTCTCTCCACAGATGAGTATGGTCGCATGTCTATTAACTTCATGGCTAGCGGTCATCAATACTGCTTCACTCTCGATGAATTTGCTCAAATCCTAGGTGTCCCAAACCGTGGTACTTGCATCTACTCCGACAAGCATTCCCTCTCAATTCTTGACACACTCATTGATCGCATCAATCCCTATGACACCCCTCTTCTGTCCAAGGATGAACTTCGTGACCACCTCTTCATTAGGATCACCAACACTAGGAAAACCCGTACGGGAAATGAGGTCGATAAGGACCCATATGTTATGGAACTCAATGAACTCAAGCCTCAATTCAAGAAATGGGAAGAACAACTTAGAGCCAATGTCATTAGCATCATAGGAAACCGGGATCATATCAATCTTTGCCTTTGCTACATGCTCTACTCCTTGTCCGTTAGGCAACCCTTCAACCTTACCTACTACATGGCCAAGAGAATGGCCGACATTCCCATGCAAGGCACAACGGCTATGCCGCATGGAATGCTCTTGACCCGTCTCTTTAGGTTCTTCTCTCCCATTCCACCAACTTCTAGAGGTCTTCATCTAGACTACTCTCTCATTCCACATACTTTTGTCCAACTAAGTGATAGGAGAGTCTACAAAGCCCAAGGAAAACGTCCTCATCCTCCTACCCCCTCATCTTCATCCTCAATGAGTGAAGATGAGACTTTGCCCAACTCTAGGCTCCCACCTCTAGAATACCTTATAATTAAGGGGGCCGCCCATACGAAAACGGCAGTTTTTCTTGTCTTTTCTGGGGAAGGTTTATCTAGTGAAATTTTAACTGTTTTTGGCTAAAACTTTGAATTCATATATTTATTATAAATTAAACATTTTCCTTTATATACCAAAATTGTTTTTCAAAATATATAAGATGTTTATAACATTTTATAAAATTTGTAGTGTCTAAATAAAATCCCTTTGATCATAAAATGTATTAGACATTTGTTTGTACATACCTTAAGTGATTGTTGAAGCATACTTGAGACGTTGAGATGTCGAGGCTTGTTGACGTATGAATGCATAGATGAATTGTGATCACAAGTAACTTAAGCACTTTATGTTATATGTTGTAACTTACATCTTTGTCATCATCAAAACATGAAGAGGATATTTAGATTAAATATCGTAATATTCATGCCAACAAACTCTTATTTCCTACACTACTATTTATGTACTTTTTACACTTATTATGTGACAGGATGTTTGACTTTCATCATTTTTCAATAACGTTTAGGGTCACAGAGTAAGAAATACGATTCATGGAAAAGTTGGATGCTAACGAAGTCATAGCTTAATTACATGTTGGATGCTAACACTACTCATGGAAGTTACTTGTGTAATAACTTCTGGCTCCCATTTTCCTATTTTCCTCTATTTATTTTATTTTTGTTGAGATATGAATTTCTTAATAGTTTCTCGTTTCGATAATTTTTATTCCGATAAATATACCATATTAAGATGCTAAGTAGTTTTCTATCTTTTCTTGAGAATCGCTGCTTTAAAAATGAGGTCCACATCAAGGAATTGGGATACATACAGACTCATAGACATTAGTTGAGGACAAATACACGTGCACCTCATGTATCTGATCTAGGACCCTGCACATGCACCTCACACGCCATCAACTTTTTCTAATACTCAAGCACTAATCACTTTTTTTGATGACATAACTTTTCCTACATAACATGGGGTGTTGGGAATTCTGTGTAGAAAGAATTCTGCTGCTGTTTCTGCTGAAAGGATCCTGCTGAAGAGTTGGTTTCTGCTGAAGCAGTGTATCTGCTGAAGACATAGTTCAGTTTTATTAGTTTCTGTGGATATAGTATTTCCGTGTTTTATGTAATGTAGTTTGGATATGCATGAGTTTATTTAGGAAGTGATAATGCATATCTTTTAGAAGTTTTAGAATATACGTTTCTTGAGAAACGGTTTAGGGTTCCTTGAGTATAAAAGGAACACACGGTTTATGTATTGAATAATTTTTAGTGAATACTCTTATTATAATTAAAAGATCCATAGAGGATCAAGAGTTCTTAGTATCAAGCTTGTGTTTTGTTTCCGCTTTATAAATACAAGTTGCAGAGATTGTCTATTAGTGTGTTATTGATTACAGTGACATTACTAACGATTCTAGAGTGCTCAAGAAGATCTATCAAGGTCTATAGTTCAACAAGTGGTATCAGAGCCTCGAGAGAGTCTCTGCCATACTAAGAATCACAAATCTTACACTTTTACAATCCAAACAAATCAACAAACATGCCTGGATCAGATGATGATGCAGATACAACCCAGAACATTAACACCACTACCCTTCAACAACTCAATCTCTCCAACAGTAATGCTAAGTTTCCATACTTGAAGAATGCAGAAGATTACCATCTGTGGTCCATGAAGATGCAGAACTGGATCACAAACATTGATTGGAATCTATGGGAGGTTGTTAAGAAAGGGAATAGTCTGAAGAAGCATGTTACTGATGCTGATGGAGTTGTTACTATTGTAGGACCCAAAACTGCTGAAGAGATTCTGGCTGTGCAGAGGGAGAGTAAAGTCAGAACTATTTTGCTCCAAGCTATACCAGATGACCATATGGGTGACTTCCTTTTTATGGAGGATGCCAAGGATATTTGGATGGCTATAAAAGCAAGATTTGGTGGGAATGAGGAATCAAGAAGGTTGCAGAAGTCTTTGCTGAAGCAAAAATTCCAAGAATTTCAGATATCTGAAGAAGAGGGTATTCATAAGGGTTATGACAGGTTTCATCGAATATTGAGTCAACTCAATCAGTTGAAGGCTAGACCCGACAATGAAGACTGCAATTCTAAATTTCTGAGATCTCTACCGCCATCGTGGTTACAAGTTTGTATTGTTCTCAAGACCAAAGGTGGGTTGGACATGATGTCTTTTGATGACCTCTACAATAGGCTTAAATCACTTGAGCCTGATGTTAGAAGTCCCATTCGTCCATCCACTCATTCTGCATTTGTTGGTGCCTCTACTAAACCTGTGCATCAAGCCTCAAGTTCATATTCATCAGGAGCATCTTCTCAAACTTATAATCAAACTGCTCCTAAATCAAAATCAAGTAATGTGTTGGAGGATCTTATTCATTCATTTGTGGCTGAATATGAACCTCAGCAGTTTATTGCTTATGAGGACTTTGAACAGGTAGATCCATTGGAAATGGAGGAGATGCACTTGAAATGGGAGCTTGCAATGATCTCAATGAACATTAGAAGGTTTGAAGCCAAGTCCGGAAGAAAGTTTGGTTTTAATGGCAAAGAAGCAGCAAGGTTCGATAGAAGGAAGGTTAAATGCTACACTTGTGGTCAAGTGGGACATTTTTCAAGGGAATGCAAAGATAGAAAGGCTGGAGATGAAGTTAGATATGGTTCTTATCCATTGGAAGCAGGGAATAACAAGACTGTACCTTCAAAGGCTATGGTGACTCTGGATCACCAAATTGATTGGGCTGATCATGAACCTGCTGGAGAGGAAGCTGCTACTTCTTCACAATTGAATCTGCTGGCATTCACACCTTCAGAAGACAAGAAGGAGCAAGTCTCCTTGATGGGAATCTCTCAGGTAACCAACTGTGTGTTTGGATGTAGTGTAAGATACAATGAGCTTAAACAAGAGTTTGATGAATTGAAACCAAAGTACAATGAGTGTTATATAGAGGTAGAGTCTTATAAAATGGCTTTAAAAACTGTAGAAAAACAAAAAGTATGGTTTCAAAAGAATCAAGTTAAATATGATGAAAAAATAAGAGTTCTAGAAAGTGATTTAGAGGTTGCTAAGATAGACTTAAAACGTACTGAAAAAGAGAAGTCTGAGTTAGAAAAAGAAAACCAAGAGTTACAAGCTAAATTAGACAAAGAGATAGCTAGAAATAAAAATGGTTAATATCAGGTGATAATCTAGCTAGGGAACTTTATGGTAGTCAGGCTGTGAACTCTAAAATAGGTTTGGGATTTCAAAAATATGTTGGTTTAGAGGCTAAGAATGACCTAGGTAAATCCACACCTGCGGGTTTAGCTAACTTTGTCAAAGAAGGTAACTTACATGTTGTCCCTGGACCTATAAGAGGGGAACATATGCCTATTGACCTATCCATACCTAGTGACTTTGATGGATCACACCATCTTTATGGCAAAAAGTCAACTGACTTTCAAGACCCTATTGTGAAATCTAATGACTTTGTCTCTTGTTGTAACAGTGACAAGTCTTCTGATGAAGGGTCTACCTCATTTACTAGCTGTGATTCAAGTGAGAAGTCGAACCTGCCCAAGACCACACCAAAGATGATGAGGCGAAAAATGATCCGTTTTTAGGGGGTCATTTAAGCCCGAATCCGAATTTATTTGATCAAATATTGCCCTAAATCGTTCCTTTTGTGATTTTAGGTGTTTGGAGAGTGAATTCTGGAAAAGAGGCTATTTTGGACGTTTTTGGAGCATAAAGTGAAGAAAACGACAAAGTACCAAATCCAAGCTGGAATTACAAGGTGACGGCGTCAAGGATTTACTCTTGACGGCGTCAGAAAGGATGAATATTTTACCGTAGCTGGTGACGGCGTCAGATGGAGAGATGACGGCGTCAAAGTTGCCAAGATTAATTTACCGTAGGTGGTGACGGCGTCACCAAGGCCGTCACAAGTGGATCTAGGGCGTCCGAGGAAGTTATTGGCGGCTGGTTGACGGCGTCAGAATTTACTCTTGACGCCGTCAGGACGATTTTTCTATATATAGTTTTCTAGTTTTTTCATTAAAAGAGGAGAAGTTTTGGTGAAACCCTAAAGACGATTTTGGTGCCTCTTTTACAGGTTTTTCAAGGGTTCCAAACCCTTGATACCTTGCATTGTAATTGAGATAAGTATACTCTTAATTCAATCAATATGTCTATGTGTTGGTTGTTTATCTTTTGTTCTTATCTTAATTCCACTATGCTAGGCTAGATTTCCTTTGTGTTTGCTTAGATCTAATGAAACCTAGATGTTGATTATGTGTTAATTACTTGTCTATTCTTGTTCTTGGATGAATGATATTATATGTTAGGCTTAAGAAAACTGGCAGATCTCCAAATGGTAACATGCTTGAACGTCTTAAGAAACATGAACCGAGGCGTACTAGGTCTTTATTGGTTGTATTTAATGCATGAGCCACTGTTTACAATCCCTATAGTTGTGCTGGGTCATGGTGTAAGAGGAGATAAGAGCTCATAGAGTTGGGGAGTTATGTATGCCACCCCACGAATGGTATTAAGGAATACAATCCGTCATCCATACAAGTGTAACAAGTAATTGACATGTAAAAAATATCTAGGGAGTAATGAAGTCTAAGTAAACACAATTTCTCCAATTACTGCTCACAACCTTAGTTTAATATTAGTTTAATTTCATTTTCATTAGTTTAATTAGTTATAAAGTAGTTTTTGGGTTAGTTGAATAACGACTAATTCCGCCCACTCTTCTAAAACCCAAGATTTTACTTGCTTTCATAAAAATATAAAAATACAAAAAGAATCATCTTTCATCTCTAGAACTATTAATTAGGTTTTCTAATCCTAGCGACACTATTCCCAAGCTGAACGATCAATCCCCCGGTACTTGTCACTATACTATACTACAACGATCAGGTACACTGCCTAGTGGGGGTTGTAAGCCTCGCGAGATCCCTCGAGAGGTAAAGCAAGGTGCGATTCCCACGCATCAAGTTTTTGGCGCCGTTGCCGGGGAATAGTTATTGTCTAGGTTAGGATTTCTTTTTATTAGGTCTACTTGCTAGATTCCCTTCTAGTAAGATTTTTATTTTTATTTTTAGGTCTTCTTTAGTCTATCTTATTTCTTCGTGCCTTTGTTCGTAACTCCTTACCATCCGACATCATGGAAGGTGGTAACATCTTTGAACCCGTCATCCCACCACAACAAAACCCACCATTAGAACCCCTTAGGCCCCGAACCTTAGGAGAGTATTCCCGACCTAGCCACCAAGGCTACCGAAACACCATTGAGCTCACCGGAGCCAATGTGACCCCCTTGCGATCCGACACCATCCGGTTGGTGCAAAGCGGATGTGCATTCCATGGACTTCGTTCCGAAGATCCAAACCAACACCTTAAGGACTTCCTCAAAATCGTAGATTCCATAGACCTAGGTGTTGAAACTAGAGAGACTACCCGTTTACGCCTATTCCAATTCTCTCTACGGGATCAAGCTAGTCAATGGCTTGAGCGTTTACCCGCGGGATCCATCACCACATGGGATGATCTCACCACTCGTTTCCTTGCTCAATTTTTCCCACCGGGGAGAACCACTAAGCTTAGAAATGACATCTTGATGTTCCAACAACGTCAAAATGAATCTCTTTACGAAGCATGGACTCGTTTCAAGGACTTACTCCAAAAAGTCCCTCATCATGGCATAGATCTTTGGCTCCAAGTCCAAATTTTCTATGACCATATCGATATCCCCACGAGGCGAACCATTGACCAATCGGCCGGCGGTAAGCTACGTGATCTTAGTGCGGAACAATCATGGGAACTCATAGAAGATCTTGCTCTCTATGACAACGAAAGTTGGAATGATCCCCGTGATTTGAACAAAACGGTCAAGGCAATATCTTTGCCTTCGAACAATTCAAGCACTCCCGACCGTAGGATCATGGAACTTGAAGGTCGAGTCAAGTCTCTCATGAAATCTTACGAAATTCATAAGCCTTCAAGCCGAGTAAGCAGAATCGCTTCTACATGAAAACTTTGCAATGGCCCTCATGAGACCTACAACTGCATGGAACTTCCAAAACGTGCTTATAACAAATTCACATCATCACACGTAGGGCAGGGTCCTCGAACTTCTGCCGAAGCATATGAGGCATGGAAGGATAAACCCAATTTGAGAGGGTACCAAACACGAAGTGTATCATTTAATGATTCCTCACCCCTCACTTGGTCCAAACATTTTCCATCACAAGATACCTCTAGGCAAAGCTGTGAAGATGATTTAAAAAAATTCATTCTTTCTCAAGAACTGCAGCTTACTACACTCGAGGCAAAATTCAAACAACAGCAGGCTGACGTGAACAACAAGATTTGTAATCTGTTGACGGCTATCAAAGAGCATATTGATAATAAGCCCATTCACGTTGATGAGATTAAGTCTGCCACCATCATGAGTCCACCAGCCTCCCCTGTAAAGATAAAAAGTCCTGGCAAGCTATTCAAACATCTATCCCCTGACAAGAAAGGACCTATCAACCCCTCTGGACCAATCCACTTTGTAAACACCATCACCACGATATCAGCTGCTGCATCCAAACCAACCCAACAACAAACTGACAACCTTAGTCAGACAACAAACGATGTGACACCAAAGGTTGACCAAACTTCGGCAAGGAAACCTGCCAACCCACCCGAGCAGTGCACCGCGCAGAAATCCGACAAACTGGATGATTGGAACGAGACATCGGAGGAACAGGAGAAAGACCCAACCATTTTGAGCAAATCGGTTATAAAAGAATCTGAAAAAGAGGATGCTATAAGTAGGGATGGCAATCAACCCGAAGGGAACGACTATAAGCTTTTCAAAATCCCCTGTACCATTGAGGGAAAGATCTTAATTAATAGCCATGTAGATCCTAGCTTTCCGGTCAGCATAATTCCACTTTCTCTATACTACAAAACCTTCCCCGAGGACGTCATATGCAAGAAAGTAATAGATAATGTATCAATTAGGATTGGAGAACTTGATTACGATACTGATTTCACCGTGGTTGATGACGTGGACCCTCTCGCCAATCAAGCATTAACCAACCTCGTCCTTGGGATACCATTTATCAATGAATCGGGAGCAATCCTTGACGAGAAAGATGGTAGTGTATTATTCACCAATGGTGTTAGAACGGTAATTTTTCGTAGGGATGGTGAGGAAGTTTATGAGTATCGTCCCTCCCTTGAAGGGAATCCATACTGGTCAAAGGGAGGAGAGTTGAAAAAGATCGAACGACGTAATCCGAATAACCTAAAAATCCCCTGCATGATCGGTCACAAACACTTCGAGAACGTGTACATTAATGTATTCCTGCCAAAGAATTTCATGTCGTTGTTTCACTATAACAATATCTGCAGATGGGGGATGATTTACAAAGGAGAGAAAGTGGTTGGTAAGGATCATGAAATCCAAGTGTTCATAGGAAATATGGCATTCACTATGGAGTTCACAATTGTGGACAACATAGAAGACTTTGTAGACCCTAGGTTATCGCAAGTTGTATTTGGGGCGCCCTTTTGTGAAATCACTAAGTTGATAGTGGATGACTTGAATGGAATCATGACTTTCACTGACGGGATTCGGAGGATTTCATACCAAACGCCATACAAAAGAAGAGACCTTAGGGAGATAGATTGCGACGGGCTCGATATTATGAGCTCCCAACTTATCTTGTGTGATGACGATGTTAGAAGAGGTTGTAGAAATGTTTCTGATTTATCTCGTGGGTTCTTTAAGGATGTTAGTAAGCTTGGCTCTAAGTATCGAAAGGATGTTTTAGAATTTGAGGATCCAAAATACTTACACTATGAGAGCGACACTAGTTTAGAAGATGACCTAGGTAGTGGGACCAATGATGAAATCACGTAGTAGCCCACGACTTTGAGTCTAGCTACAAGACTCGTAAATAAAGAAAAGCGCTTCTTGGGAGGCAACCCATGTTTTGTGTGATTTTAATTGTTTGATTGTTATTTGCTTCCGTATGCATGTTTTATTTTTATTGTTGGTTAATCATGTTTCTCAATTAAAATGTGAAATACTTTATTATGTTGTTTGGCCTAGTCTTAACTTCAACCTAAAAGTATTTTTGCAAAAAATAAGTGTAAGGGGAAACCCCAAATATGTTTTTAAGAAACAAACCGATCATGATTCTCCACAATATTTAATGAACATGTATATTCGTATTTGTTAGAGTCAAATGCTTGTTTCGAGTCATAATGAAGTTTTGCAGGATTTTCCAGGAAGTAGGACGAGGTTTTTCCAGAAATTTTCCGGAAACTTAACATAAGAATTTCTGCAGGTCCATTCTGACGGCGTCAGGCAATTGCTCTTGACGGCGTCAGGAGTAAAAATCTGGAAATTTTACCGGTTTTGTTTTTCTAACGAAGTCTTATGGTTTTTGTGAATTATTAAGTTTTATAATCTCCAGGAAATCTGCAAACTTCATTCCACAAGCATTATATCTTACTTTGTTTTCTAGGATTTATTAACTTATATAGGATGCCGCCGATTTTACGCGAGGTTGCCTTGTCCACTTTTGTCAGGATTTACAGGTTATTTATGACAAGAAGATGATTTATATTCTGGATGGGAAGCTTTGATTGCTCATTTTCTTGGAGGAAGATTTAACCTAGCCAACCTAAAATCCATACCGAGCGAATCAGGGGAGTATTTGATTTCATTCTCTTTACTTTTTACTTTTACATTCTTTACTTGAACATTGGGGACAATGTTCATCCTAAGTGTAAGGGGAGGGTAAAAAGATGATACCTTACATATGCACTTTCGCTTGAGTTTGTTTTGTTTGATAGTAGATGAGTAATAAAACTATGAGAAATACTTGTTAGTGTAATTTTAGCACCAAATTTAAAATTTTTTACAACATTTAGGAGTGAAACTTTAGCCATAGCAAGCGTCTCATGGATAGGAGGTTGTATGACTAGCACATAACCGTATATTCAGAAAAATTTTCCACCCAAAAATGTGAGGTTCGCCTTTAGTTTTGATAGGAAAAGCATTTATTATTGGTGCTTATGAGTGTACCGGTAGCATTTAGATTCTAGAACTTGCGTTAGTGATGCATCCCGAGACCGCTAGTGAGACTACATTCGTGTAGTAGGATTTACTACATGATAAGAGGCATTAGGATCACCCTTGTGTTAAACCCGTATCATAATTACTTGACCATTTAAGTCATATTACTTGGCTAGTTAAGTCAACTAATTTTTCCCACACCCTTAGCGTTGTACTCATTTTTAGTACACGATACCCCTAGTACACCCCTCCGAGCCTATCTTTTCGTTTCTAACTTTAAGCATCTTACTTAAAGGAAGAATTTGTTACACCTCACTTAAATGTACACCCAAATCGCCTTAGCCTTCCGTGTATGCGCTCATTTTTAGTGCATTATTGTTATTTGTTAAACCCTAAGTTAACTTTCTAATTGATTACATGGTTGCTAAGTCGAGTCATATCTTTGTACATATTGTTTTGGGACGATTGGGACTCATGGGTAAGTACTTATTTTATGGAGTAATGGGGAAGAACATAATATTATTACCCCCATATGTGCGTTAATCTTAAAAGTGCTCCAAGTGTTTTGATTTTCTTAATTCGAGTCATTAGATTAGTTAATTGTAAAGTATGTAAAGATTCAAGTGTAAGGGGAATGCTTATACCCCTATGATGTATTAGTTTGGATGGTAGGGTAAGAGTGTATGCAAAAAAAAAAAATAAATAAAATAAAAAATAAAAATAAAAAAAAAAAAACGGACTACCATCCCGTTTTCATTCTATGTTCATTTTATGTTTTTATTATTTTTCATTTATTAGCTTAAGTCGAGTCTAGTCTTGGCTTAGCAACGCCATCTTGTACATGTAATTTACTAAGATTGTTAACTCGCCACCAGTAAAATTCCCCTTATCCAACAAAACCGTGTAATTCATATCCCTACACCTAACGTTATAACCCTTTAAAAGACCGCTTTGATAGTTTATCCTAGGTGCTTACGCCATGTGGTGGAGGTTTGATCCTTTCCCAAGCCTATGGTAATCTATTTTGCTATGACAGGTAGTGAGAGATATCTTCCATTTCCATAATGTTATATTACTTTATTACACCTGAGAGATGTGAGTATCTAAACACTATTTGTGAGGTGCTTGTGTATGACCTCCGTGCTTGTCTATTGGTCTTTAGTGGAACGATTATTTGTTGTAATTACTTTTATATTAGTGTTAAATGACCCCTAACTTGTCTTTTGAATAGAATAAAAGCTCATTTGCTTGAGGACAAGCAAATCTCAAGTGTAAGGGTATATGATGAGGCGAAAAATGATCCGTTTTTAGGGGGTCATTTAAGCCCGAATCCGAATTTATTTGATCAAATATTGCCCTAAATCGTTCCTTTTGTGATTTTAGGTGTTTGGAGAGTGAATTCTGGAAAAGAGGCTATTTTGGACGTTTTTGGAGCATAAAGTGAAGAAAACGACAAAGTACCAAATCCAAGCTGGAATTACAAGGTGACGGCGTCAAGGATTTACTCTTGACGGCGTCAGAAAGGATGAATATTTTACCGTAGCTGGTGACGGCGTCAGATGGAGAGATGACGGCGTCAAAGTTGCCAAGATTAATTTACCGTAGGTGGTGACGGCGTCACCAAGGCCGTCACAAGTGGATCTAGGGCGTCCGAGGAAGTTATTGGCGGCTGGTTGACGGCGTCAGAATTTACTCTTGACGCCGTCAGGACGATTTTTCTATATATAGTTTTCTAGTTTTTTCATTAAAAGAGGAGAAGTTTTGGTGAAACCCTAAAGACGATTTTGGTGCCTCTTTTACAGGTTTTTCAAGGGTTCCAAACCCTTGATACCTTGCATTGTAATTGAGATAAGTATACTCTTAATTCAATCAATATGTCTATGTGTTGGTTGTTTATCTTTTGTTCTTATCTTAATTCCACTATGCTAGGCTAGATTTCCTTTGTGTTTGCTTAGATCTAATGAAACCTAGATGTTGATTATGTGTTAATTACTTGTCTATTCTTGTTCTTGGATGAATGATATTATATGTTAGGCTTAAGAAAACTGGCAGATCTCCAAATGGTAACATGCTTGAACGTCTTAAGAAACATGAACCGAGGCGTACTAGGTCTTTATTGGTTGTATTTAATGCATGAGCCACTGTTTACAATCCCTATAGTTGTGCTGGGTCATGGTGTAGGAGGAGATAAGAGCTCATAGAGTTGGGGAGTTATGTATGCCACCCCACGAATGGTATTAAGGAATACAATCCGTCATCCATACAAGTGTAACAAGTAATTGACATGTAAAAAATATCTAGGGAGTAATGAAGTCTAAGTAAACACAATTTCTCCAATTACTGCTCACAACCTTAGTTTAATATTAGTTTAATTTCATTTTCATTAGTTTAATTAGTTATAAAGTAGTTTTTGGGTTAGTTGAATAACGACTAATTCCGCCCACTCTTCTAAAACCCGAGATTTTACTTGCTTTCATAAAAATATAAAAATACAAAAAGAATCATCTTTCATCTCTAGAACTATTAATTAGGTTTTCTAATCCTAGCGATACTATTCCCAAGCTGAACGATCAATCCCCCGGTACTTGTCACTATACTATACTACAACGATCAGGTACACTGCCTGGTGGGGGTTGTAAGCCTCGCGAGATCCCTCGAGAGGTAAAGCAAGGTGCGATTCCCACGCATCAAAAGACATCACCCAAGACTCCCCACAAGCCTTCTAGAGTTGCTGCTGATAACAAGACAGTTTCTACTGAAGACTTGTTTTTCAATTCTTTGCATAATAATACTTTTGGCTTTGTTAAAAACAATTCTGTTTGTCATGGTGATTTGAATACTTTTTCATGTTATGGAAATTCTTTTGGTTTGAATAAATCTTCTAAAAAGAAGAAGTGTTTTGTGTGTGGAAGTAAATATCACTTGATTAAGGATTGTACATATCATGAGCAAAGAATGGGTGCAGGTGTTAGTCAAAGAAAAACTAGGCAAATGTGGAAGAATGTTAGTGAAATACCATCTTTTGTTCCACATCAGCAGAAACCTAATTCTGCTGAATCTCATTTTTCATGGAGAAAAACCAGTACAAGACCATATGTCAGACCCACTAGTTCTTTCTTTTATAATGGTTATTGGCCTAATCACTTTGACTCAATGTGTAATGGTGGTGGGAAATGGAATACTGCTGTGAAGCCCTCAGCAGGTTGTTCTTGGACTAAGAAGGGACCTAATATGCATTACAGGCCCAAGAACAATGGTGGATCTAAAACATCTACATGGCCTGTTACTGATGATCCACAAGGCAGGCTCAAGTCAGCAATGACTTGAGTCTCCAATGTGTACTAATTTTGTAAATTTTGTTGTTATTGTAGGAACATCCTTTGAAAAGTACTGAAGTTGGCATTTTTGATAGTGGTTGTTCTAGAAGTATGTCAGGGAACAAGGATAAGATGCATGACTTTGAGCCCATTGAAGGAGGAGGCACTGTAACCTTTGGTGGTGGAGATGGCAAAATAACAGGGAAAGGAACCATAAAGACACCCTTGTTAGACTTTGAAAATGTTTACTATGTGGAGGAACTAGGGAATTTTAATCTTATCTCAGTATCACAAATTTGTGACTCTAAGCATAAGGTTTTCTTCTCTGAAGATGAGTGTCTTGTACTTTCCAAGGACTTTAAACTCCCAGAAGACACAACTGTATTGCTGAGAGTTCCTAGAACCTTCAACTTATATACATTCAATCTGAATGATGTTCAGCCTGAAGGTGATCTAACATGTTTGGTTGCCAAAGCTTCCCTGGATGAATCTAATAAATGGCATAGAAGAATGGCACATGTGAATTACAAGACCATCAACAAGTTATCAAAACTTGGTCTTGTTAAGGGCCTTCCTTCTAAACTCTTCACCAATGAACACAACTGTATTGCTTGCAACAAGGGAAAGCAACACAGAGCCTCTTACAAAACAGTCCAAGCAGTGAGCTCCATTTCACAACCTCTTCAGTTGCTGCACATGGATCTCTTTGGTCCAACCCCCATTCGAAGTATTGATCACAAGTACTTCTGCCTGGTTATTACAGATGATTATAGCAGGTTTTGCTGGGTGTTCTTTCTCAAAACTAAGGATGAAACAACTCCAATTCTGAAAGAATTCATTATCTTAGTTGAGAACCAGCTGAATAAAAAGGTTAAAGGAATTAGGTGTGACAATGGTACAGAATTCAAAAATGTTGTCTTCATAGAATTCTGTAAGTCTAAAGGGATAAGAAGGGACTATAGTACTCCAAGAACTCCACAACAAAATGGAGTTGCTGAAAGGAAAAATAGAACCCTCATTGAGGCAGCAAGATCAATGCTTGCAGACTCAAAACTACCCACCATGTTTTGGAATGAAGCAGTTAGTACTGCATGTCATGTCTTGAACAGGGTATCCATCACTAGACTTCATGTCAAGACACCTTATGAACTTCTCACAGGGAAAGTTCCACACATACATTATCTTAAGCCTTTTGGATGCAAGGTGACTATTCTGAATACTGCTGATATACTGGGTAAATTTGATGGGAAAGCTGATGAAGGTTATATAGTTGGGTATTCAGCTCATAGCAAGGCCTATAGGGTTTATAATCTGAATGCTAAAAAGATTAAAGAGACCCTTAATCTGAGATTTCTTGAAGATCAGCCTAATATTCAGGGACAAGGCCATTCTTGGTATTTTGACTTAGACTATTTGACTGACTATTTGGGTTATACTAGGCATGCTTCTAATCCTGATGCAGGTACCAAAGATTCAAGTTCTAAACCTGCAGGTTCCATGGATGATGACTCAGAATGTGAGTCTGAGCCAGAAGAGAATACTTTTGTTGTACCATCTTTTCCACCTAACCATTTTGTAGGTAATCACTCTGCTGCTGAACAAGAGGATGAGTCACATTATGCAGAAGATCTTGCAAGATTGCAGAAGCAGGAACATGCTGCTACTAAGGAAGCTCAGAAACTCAATGATAAGGTTACACAAGAGACTGAGGCTATCCTACATCAGTCAGCACAAGCAGTTAGTGGAAACAAGGATACTGCTGAAGGCACACCCCTTCCCACTGATAATGTCAAAGATGCTGATTCTGCTGCTGGTCACTCTCCCATTTCTACTGAAGTCTCTGCAGATTTTGATAAGCCCTTTACCAGATTTCCTAGTCCTTCTGACCTTGGAAATTATCAACCAAAGCCTGGCTTGTTTAACTCAGCTTCTTTTGACACTGAGTTTGAGCCTACACTCACCAACATTGATGCCAACATTGCTGTTCCACCTACAGCTACCAAAAGGATTCACAATGCTCATCCCCTATCCAAGATTATTGGTGATCCTAAAGACCCTGTTCGAACTAGAAGAACTGTCAAGAATACAAAATATGGAGAAGTTGCTTTTATCTCTTATGTCTACAATCAAAAGAGGAACAATCACACAGACTACAAACATTGTCTGTTTGCATGTTTTCTTTCTTAGATTGAACCAACTAGTGTTCCTCAAGCACTGGCTGATTCAAGTTGGCTTGAAGCAATGCAAGAGGAGATGCTGCAATTTAAGAATCAGCAGGTATGGATTTTAGTTCCTCTTCCTGATGGGAAATATGCCATTGGGACAAAATGGATTCTGAAGAATAAAAGAGATGCCAGGGGTATTGTGGAGAAGAACAAAGCAAGACTGGTGGCTCAAGGTTTTAGACAAGAGGAAGGCATTGACTATGATGAGGTCTTTGCACCAGTGGCCAGAGTTGAAGCAATAAGGATATTTTTGGCCTATGCCTCTTATATGGGCTTTATGGTTTATCAGATGGATGTAAAAGGTGCTTTCTTGTATGGAGAGATTGAAGAGGAGGTTTATGTGACTCAACCCAAGGGATTTGAAGACCCTGATCATCCTGAGTATGTATACAAAGTTGTCAAAGCTCTATATGGACTGCATCAAGCTCCCAGAGCTTGGTATGCTAGACTTTCCACATTTCTGATGAAGAATGGTTACAGAAGAGGTGCCATTGACAAGACTTTATTTCTCAAGAAAGATTCTAGGGATATTATTCTTGTGCAGGTGTATGTGGATGATATTATCTTTGGTTCTACCAAAGAAGCCTGGTGTAGAGAGTTTGAGGACTTAATGAAGGGAGAATTTCAGATGAGTGCCATGGGTGAACTCACTTTCTTTCTGGGTTTGCAAGTTCAGCAGAAACCTGATGGTATTTTTATACATCAGGAGAAATATGTAAAAGATATGCTGTCCAAATTTGCTATGGAAAATGTCAGGACTGCCACAACTCCATATGAGGCTCCCAAACCAAAGAACAATCTTAATCCTGATCTTCCTGTGAATGTTCATTTATACAGGTCTATGATTGGTTCTTTGATGTACTTGACTGCCTAACGACCTGATATTACATTTGCTGTGAGTGCATGTTCAAGACACCAAGTCACTCCACTTACTTCTCATATGAATGCTGTCAAGAAGATTTTTAAGTATCTTAAAGGCCAACCACAATTAGGTCTTTGGTATCCCAAAGAGTCTCCATTTCAGCTAGCAGCTTATAGTGATAGTGACTATGCTGGGGCCAATTTGGATAGAAGATCCACAACTGGAGGTTGTCAATATCTTGGAAGAAGACTGATTTCTTGGCAATGCAAGAAACAGACCATAGTTGCTACCTCTACTACTGAAGCAGAGTATGTTGCTGCTGCAAATTGTTGTGGACAGGTTCTATGGATTCAGAATCAATTACTGGATTATGGGTATAACTTCATGAATACCACCATTTTCATTGACAATCAAAGTACCATTTGCATTGTTAAAAATCCAGTTTTTCATAATAGAACCAAACATATTGAAATCAGACATCATTTTATAAGGGATGCTTATGAGAAACATTTGGTTAAAGTGGTCAAAATTCACACAGATGAAAATGTGGCAGATTTATTAACCAAGGCATTTGATGGACCAAGGTTTCAATATTTGGTGGTCCATATTGGAATGTTAAACCCTTAACTGCAAAGTTTAAGGGGAGGCATAAGCCTCAGGGGAGGCATATGCCACAGGGGAGGATGATGACTGTAAACTTTGGACTATTTGTATATGTTGTATAATTTCTGAGTTTTTAACAAGTTTTTAACTCTAACCCTCTAACAGTTGTGCAAGTTGTTTGGTGTATTTGCTTGTTTGATGTTTGTTTTGCAGATGTTCTGAGAATGAAAGTTTCATGATTAATGTCACCAAGAGCTACAGTCAAAGGAATGTGGTCAATATGCTGAACATGGTTTCTACTGATCAATTGAATCATGCTGAAGGTCTTACACAATGGATAAATTTAACTAAGATCTTTTCATTCATTCATAGAAACAAGTTACAGCTTACATTCAATGTTGCAATTGAGATACAATGACCATTCCTAAACTAATGACTAATTCAGTACTACTAGCTTCTATCACTTATTACAAAATACTTGAGGCTATGACAAGTACAATGAAGAAGCTGAAGATGAAAATGGAAAAAGAAGAGAAGGAAGACTGAGAAGATGTTCATGAATCAAGGTCAAGAAAATACTCAAGAACCTTGTTCCATGGTTACATTCCTCAATCACCTACTTCTGCTTCTCCTTTCCCTTACGTATGATCTCAGACCTCTTGCTCTGTCCAATATGTTCTTGATGTGGAAGACCAGGTCCTGGAGCAGGAAGATCTAACATCAAATTCTGTGATGTTGGAAGAGATGGATCCCTAGTACTTGATCTTGGTTGGGATCTCTCTGGTGTGGAAGGAGGAAGAAAGGGTGGATCTTCAGGTTCTTCCTCTGCAAAGTCTTCATCAGAGGTATAGATGAAGGGAGAGACAAGCTCTCTCTCAGCAGGATTGGGTGCATTGCTTGTTTCACTCTTCAAGTGAGCATTCCATTGTCTTTCTTGTGAATCACATCGATTCTCCAATGCTCTTGCAAAGTCAGAACCTTTAACTCCCCAAGGATATGGTGGTATATCTTCTTTTGATGATGGAGAAGAGGAATTTGAATCTGAGGTTTCTGGGTGTGAAGACATGTTTTGAATGGTGAATTGGGGTTAATAGAAATTAGGGTTTGAAAGATAATTTGGGAAATTTGATGAATGAGATGTGTGATTTGGGGTGATTAAATAAGCTAATTTTAGGAGTTACGATATTTAATGCGAGTTGGGTGGCACAGTAAAATCAAGATATTGACCGAAGATATTTTACCTTTGGTTGATTCTGCTGATAGTTGACTATGCTTCAGCAGGTTTGACTTTCATTGCTGCTGAAGGGTTAATTTTCAAATTAGAAGTTTTGTCAGACTTGGTCAATAAGTTGTTCCGATAATTTTGACCACGATTGGGGAACTTCCAAATTTAACTCACTCTGCATATCTTTACGAATCAAAATTATTCGCTTATCACTTCAAATAAACCCATTATTCTTTGGAGAAATTCATCACATTTTCACACACATTCAGTCAAATGGCTCAACTTGATTTGAAGGGAGATCATAACAAATACGCTATTCTAACAACAAAGAAGGGACATGAAGAATTCGATTTGATGGTGGAATTTTTACAAAGGTCAAAGATTCATTATGCTTTAACTTATTGTCCTAATTTGGTGTGTGAATCCTTGGTGAAACAATTTTGGGCATCTGCTACTAAGAGATCTGCTACAGAGATTGTAGCTGAGATAGATGGTGTAGAATATGTGGTGACAGAAGGGTTGATAAGGACAAAGCTTCAGTTGGATGATGAAAATGGTGTGTATCATTCCAACACTGCAGAGATTCTTGCTGGGTTAAGAGAAGCTGGATATCAAAGTACTGATACATCCAAGTGGCACAAGAATCAATTTTGTCCTAAGTGGAGGTATTTGGTGCATCTGCTGCTTCAATGTATGAGCAACAAGTGTGGTGGATGGAACCAGTTCTCTCTGCAATTGGGTTGTGGTATTGTTTGTCTTTCTCAGGGTGAAACTTATAATTTTTCTAAGTTTATTTTTGAAAATATGCTAGAAAATATAGATAAGGAACAGCATAAGTTTTTAATGTACCCTAGATTCTTACAGATAATCTTAGACATAACCACTGAAGATGTGACCCATATACCCATTAAAAGTCTAGGTTCTAAGTTGTTTGCCTCAATGAAAACTAATTATACTGGGGAACATTACCCTATGTTGAAAGCAATGTTGCCACAAGGCAATGCTAATGTAGTTGAGGGTGATGATGCTGGTAAAGTGCCTGCTTCTAATGCTGCTGATGATGGTAATCCATCATCTTCTGGCGTTGCTGCTGATGGTAATCCTTCAGTGGTAATGGAGGAAGCGCCAGCTACAACTGCTGAACCTTTACCTGATTCTACTGACTCACCACCACCTACCCCTGTACAAAAGTCACCTAGCCCTACCATCTCACCAGTTCAGGATGCTCCAACAGAGCAAATTCATGAGTTTGAAGATGATTTACAGACTTTTGAACCTGATCTTACTAGACTACCTTCACCTAGTTCTTTGGGAGAGCAAATTAATGTAGGTTCTCCTAATGTTATACATGAGTCTGTTTCTCTTGGTGGGTTCAATGAAGCTCCTCATACCACTGAGCAATCTGGTGGTAGAGCAGAGGACCCTATTACTCTCACATTTGTATATGATTCTCTTAACAGGTATATGAAAATGACTGAAGATCTCCAGAAAGAACTTGCTGAGACCAAGACTACTCTTGGTAATGAAATTCAAGTTCTGAAAAGCAAAGTCAAAGATTTGGAGACACAGCTGAGTCAGCAGAAGCAAAGCAAAGATGGTTTGGACTCTACTGAAGTGGCAAAGGAGGCAAATTTGGATTCTCTTGAGATTCTAGCTGAAGTTGCTAGACAGTCTCATGTTGTTCCTCCTAAAGCTGCTGCAGCACCTCAATCTAAACCAATAATACTAGTTCAAAGAAGAAGTACAAGACAGTATTTGGCAAGACAAGCTGCTGAAGCTTCAAAAGTATCTGGTAATGATAATGATGTGCTGATGACTGAAGCTGTGGATATACTTCAGGAGAAACAATCATTAAGAAGGGTTACTGCTGATCAATCTGCTGACAAAGGAAATGCATCAGGAGAAACATTTTTTGTAGCTGGGAAAGAATACTTGAATTCTCCTGTTCATCATTCATCTGAGAACATACAAGTTTCTACTGATAAAGAGGTTCAGGATGTACATGATGAACCTATGGCAGAATTGCATGGGTCTAATGATGATGTTGCTGCAGCTAATGTTCCTCATGATGGTTTGGATGAACTTGTAACTGCTGAAGATAGAGCTGGTCAAGGTAAATTATTACAAGAATGGGAAAATTATATGAAGAGTACAAATCTTGCTAAGGAAGTACAAGCTAAGTTTGATGCAGAATTAGATTCAGAGACTCAAAGATATGTTTCTACCTTACCCATTGCAAGACAAAGGGAATTGGATGCAGCAGTTCTAGAGTTTGATGAGTCAGACTGGCAGATGATTGGAAAACAGATGCTTGCTAATCCTACTGTAACTGCTGAGCTTATTGGAAAGAAAGTAGGGGAACAAGATTATGAATCTGAGATTGTGAAAATGTTAAAGATGAGGAAGAAGGCAGCTGATGAATTAAAAGCTAAAGCAAAAAGGGAAAAACCCATGACTCAAGCACAGCAAACAGAGTATATGAGAACATATGTAAAAAATCAGAGCAGTTCAGTATATAATTCTGCTTGGTCTAAGAAACAAGTATGGGGACTTCCATTTGACAAACTAGTTGAGATTTATAATAGAATCAAAACTAGGAATGCTAAAGCTGGAATGGGTTCTTCAAAGAATATTCCACTTCTAAATGTTGATGATGATTCATCTGAGAATATTCATATTGGTGCTGAACAAGTATCTTTACCTACTACTTCTACTGGTGTTGATGTTTCTATGGATAAAGGTAAAGCCAAAGTGACAACATCAGATGCTCCAACTAGGAAGAGAACTAGGAGACAACTGGAGCTGGAAAGATTAGGTGAAGAAACTGCTAGAAAGTTGACTGAAGATCAAGAAGCTGAACAAAGGGCTACACTTGCTAGATTTCATGAACTGAAGACAAGAGAAGTTGAAATTCAAGCTGCTAGAAATAAACAAATCAGGAAGGCTATGGATGAACAATATGCCTCTGCTGCACTTGAATCTTCTGAAGATTCTGCTGATGATCAAGTGGATACTCCATCAGTGGATACTGAAGCTGCAGAAGGTGATTCTGCTGAAGCAGCAGTTCATGATGCTATTTATGTTCCTGGAAGAAGAGGAAAGAGAATGGCTAGAGTGGGATCATTACAAAGTATAATTAATGTGAATGATTCTGATGCTTCATTTATAAGGGAAGGATCATCTGATGATTGGCCAGAAGGAACTAGAGTGGTTCTGGAGAGTTGGGAGTTAAGTCAAGATGGTAAACTCAATATCATTTATAGATTGGATAAGACATCCATATAATTTGTTTTTCTTCAGCAGATTCTTCATCTTGTAAATTATCAAGATTTGGTCACTCTACATGAGTTGGTTACTAAGTATTATGCCACTCATACTCCTGAAGGTTCAGGAGTGTATTTGTTGGGTGATCTTCAAGTGTTGTTTGATTCTTCTACTCCTACTGGTGCAAGTTATGATATCTGGAAGAACAATTAGAAATGGAAAGTTCAGAGTTGGAAGTTCTATCCTATGTCTTATGTGCATGTGCTGGAAACTACCACTGGTCTGAGGATTATCATGGATATTATTCACAAATATCCTCTGAAGGTATCTTTGATGGAGAAAATGTTACAACAGAAGTTGGAAATTCCTCCTGATCCAGCTGGTAATACAAGATTGTTTGCTGAATCTTTGGTGAAGGTTTTCAAACAAAGGATTAAGACTTCCAGAGCAGCATCTGCGTAGAGATATTATGTTGTATATGTATTTTCTTAGTATTATTAGTAAAACAAAAAAAAAAAAAAAAAAAAAAAAAAAAAAAACTAACAATTTGTTGTATAGTATTTGTCTGCAGGTTTGGTTATCAACTTACCTGATGTTGACTATTCCATCATAAAGTTGGCTAGTCCAAAGGGTACAGCTTTGGTAAAGACACATCAAATCTGTTGATAGCTGTAATGGTTTGCTCAAAACCATAGGGTTTTCAACTCACCAATGCTTTGTTGCTGAGTAGTTGAAATGGTTGTCAATTGACCATGGATTTTTCCTTTATGGATTCTGAATAATTGGCTAGTCCACATGTATATGGCTTGTGGTAAAGGCAGTGGAAAACCATATTTGGTAATCAGTTAACCAAGATGATTTTCATCAAGATAATTGGCTAGTCCTGAGCAAACGGCTACAGGTAAAGACATTTCAAATCCGTTTATAGCTGATGATTTGCTAAAAATCATGTGGTTATCAGTGTACCTTTGAACACTTGGCTACTCCAGTAGTGATGGCTATTGGTAAAGAGACATCAAATCCATTATTTTCCATGATTCACCTCTCACGGGAGTTAACACACCTGGAAGTGATGAGAATAGTATGAAACTAGTTTGTTTTGATGTACATTAAGTCATTTGTTGCTGCAAAGAATGGAGCTTTTCAGTATATGCTGATCATAGAGATTCTGCTGATGATAATTCTTTGCTTGTGCTATATTACAATCCTCTTGGTATGTTACTTTAAAAGATCTATCAAGAATCTTGAACTTAACTAGGTCAAATTCAAGATTAGGGGAGGATTGTTGGGAATTCTGTGTAGAAAGAATTCTGCTGCTGTTTCTGCTGAAAGGATCCTGCTGAAGAGTTGGTTTCTGCTGAAGCAGTGTATCTGCTGAAGACATAGTTCAGTTTTATTAGTTTATGCGGATATAGTATTTCCGTGTTTTATGTAATGTAGTTTGGATATGCATGAGTTTATTTAGGAAGTGATAATGCATATCTTTTAGAAGTTTTAGAATATACGTTTCTTGAGAAACGGTTTAGGGTTCTTTGAGTATAAAAGGAACACACGGTTTATGTATTGAATAATTTTTAGTGAATACTCTTATTATAATTAAAAGATCCATAGAGGATCAAGAGTTCTTAGTATCAAGCTTGTGTTTTGTTTCCGCTTTATAAATACAAGTTGCAGAGATTGTCTATTAGTGTGTTATTGATTACAGTGACATTACTAACGATTCTAGAGTGCTCAAGAAGATCTATCAAGGTCTATAGTTCAACATGGGGAATTACCACTCTAGACGTTCCTGAAATGAGGACCCAAAGGTTTTAGATCAAGACCTCACATATTTCTGAAAAGAGGTTCAAATTCCAGTTTTTAGAATTGCAGCTCATGGAATTTATTATACGACCTTGATGTGTACTCAATTTTTAAAACAAGGATTCTCTTAAGATGATAAAGAACTAAGTTTCGTCAAAACATAATGTCTTTAATTATTCTTTCACAGATATATAAGGTGAGACAATTTTGTGGGAGCAAAAAGCCACAAGTACCTATGATGAGCTCAAAAGAGAACCAACTACTCCACGTTTAGCATCTAACTTCTAAACAAACTCTATATTGGTAGCTCGCTGGCACGAGTATTTCGATGCTTCAACTAACGGATGGTCACTAGTACACTTCTTGGCTCGCTGGCGCGTTATTTGCATAACGGATGGTCACCAAGTCACACACTAGCTCGCTGGGGCAATTAGTCAATTAATCTGATACTCGGATGGTCACTACTTCAAGAAATAAGATTCGCGGATGCTTAGCCTTAATGAGTTAAGGGAACAGCTAGGGCTCAATGCCCAGTCAGGTCAAAATTTGTATTCCTACTCTACCTAGCGGAAAGTCAAACAAGATGTCAAAACTTATTATATTTTTGCGAGAATTTTCAAGTTTTTCTCATTTTTTTGTAATTTTCTGACCATTTTTTTCATTTTTTTTTCTTTCGATTTTTCGAGAAAAATGGGGTTGCATGAGTAAACGGCTGTATGAAAGTGCAAGTCAAATCAAATAGAAGATATACCCCAGACTAAAGTTAAACATTGTCCTCAATGTTTCAAAGGTAAGGGTCATCCTACGTAACATCTAAGGCCGTTTATTAATTATGCCAAAAGATAACATTAATCAATAAGATTTTTAGATACCAGACTTCTTTGGGCACTGATGAATGAAACTCGAGTGGAGTAAAGACAAAACACGAGCACGAGAGTCTCCACACTTCGGGAAAATCCTGAACATACACAACAAGTACAAAACACAAGATGCAGAAGAGGTTGCCCCCTTCTCGTTATTTATTAGAAAATAGAAAGAAGTCAGAAACACGGGTTGTCACCCATGCAATGCTAGTGTTTTTGTTAACCGAGTCGCTAGCTTTACTCGACCCCGAATTCATTGATCCATGGGGGAGTAAGTGGAAGAGAAAATCTTCATCGGACTTTCATTCAAAATGTTTGGATAAACATTGAAGTGCTTGAAAGTTCCACACCGATGAGATACATCCGGCTCAAAAGAATGATAAATGGATATGCCGGGGTCGAAAATGGTGTCCTCACTCCCGAAGGAGAGAAGTAAAGGACAAGTCACCGTATAAGTGAAGAAGGGCAGAAAAACTCGAACGACATATGTGAAGTCAATATATTGGCGATCCCCAAAGGGAATAGTTACATATGTGTTGGGAAAAAGAATGTCCTTATGAATCTCGGGATTAAGATTTGAGGTCATATCATCAAGTTTAGAAACAATATAGTATTTGACCTCATCGTTCTCTAATACTCCATTAAAAAGAGGATTTACGTCACTAGAAATGTTCTCGTTATCAAATTCAAAAAGAGATTTCGAGTAGATTTGTCCTCATCTGAAAGTGACTCATCATCACTAGAGGAAAAATCATCTTTGGAATTGCAAAAAGGTTTAGAGAAAATCCCGGAAGTATCCTCAGAAATATTAAGAGGATCATCATCACAATATGACCTCTCACATTCACTGTAGGAAATATCCTCGGACTCACTTGGGATTGGGAAAAGGTTCTCCACACTAGACTTTATGAATTTGTTCGATTCCTTTTCAGGAATTGTGCTAAGATGCTCACTCCCCATAATAAGAGAGTCCTCGGGTTCCATAGTCGGAAGGAATGATGTGATTGTAATAGACTGAGGGAGTTGAGAAATAATATCATTCAAAGGAATAACACTCTCCTCGTCGTCCTCCTCATCATTATTGCTACCATAGATGGCTTTTATATGTTCCATTTGTTTTTCCGCTTCAATTCTGCAATACTCTTGTCTTCTTGCTTATTCTGGTCGGGAGTGATTGCAGCTAATGAATTCTCATAATATTCCTTCATTTGAATGGTATCCTCATCATCCTCATCGAGAATAGTAGCCTTGAGAAATTGAGAACGTCTTTTAGCAGCTTGCTCTATCGCCAATAATTCTGCAACAGATTTTTCGTTGCGAGCTGCTCGTTCTTCGGCTAGCAATTCTCCCCAAGATTTTTCATGAGAATTTTGATGAATGACGAGATACTGTGGGGGTTAGACTTTGTCAAAACCAGAAGTATCAAAACTAGAACAATGATTAGGTTCATAGTAATTTTTACTCCACAATTGACATTGATAATCATCATGAGGACCCCCACGATTTGCACAAGAAAAACTCGGTGTATTTTGAAACGATGTTTCAATGAAATCTTGATAGCATGGTTCTTGCGCAAATGAATTATGAGGAGGGTAACTGAAATTGTTTTGAAAATCTGGACACGTGAATTGATGAAGCGAAAAGTGTACCGCTTTTAAGGGGTCATTTAAGCCCGAGTTCGTGATTATTTGATCAAATATTTCCCTAAAACATTCCTTTTATCATTTTAGGTAGTTTTGGAGAGAAATCTGGAAAAGGAAGCATTTTGGACGTTTTTGGAGCATGAAAGTGAAGAAAACGTCAAAGTCTCAAATTCCTTGCTGGGAACAGTAACTGACGACGTCAAGGGTTTACTAGTGACGGCGTCAAGAGTGACAAAAGAGGTGGATGTGGAACTTATACCGTGACGGCCTAGAACATTTTCTTTGTTAATGGCCTGACGGCATCACCAAGGCCGTCAGGGTCCAAATATACGTAACGGCCCAGAGTAGATTTATACGTGAAGGTGTCAGAAGTGGATCTAGGCAATACGAATTTCATCTTGGCGGCGAGTTGACGGCATCAGAGGCTAATACATGACTCCGTCAGGAAGCTATGTCTATATATATTTTTTCAATTTTTCATTGTAAAGTGTGGAACTTTTGTGGAACAAGTTGTGTAAAAACCCTAGGTCGAATTTCTTGCATATTGAAGGGGTTTCAAACCCTTCTTTCTTCCATGTTTGAATAAAGATAAGTACTTCAATAATCATTCAATATGTTTATGTATTGTTTGATTCTATCTTATGTTTATCTTTCTTTTAACATGTTAGGTGATGAGGCGAAAAATGATCCATTTTTAGGGGGTCATTTAAGCCCGAATTCGAATTTATTTGATCAAATATTACCCTAAATCGTTCCTTTTGTGATTTTAGGTACTTTTGGAGTGAATTCTGGAAAAGGAAGCATTTTGGACGTTTTTGGAGCATAAAAGTGAAGAAAATGGCAAAGTCCTAATTTTCCTTGCTGGAACAGTACCTGACGGCGTCACCAAGTTCTTAATGACGGCGTCAAGAGGAAAACAAGAGGTGAAGAGGATAGAGTCCATGATGGTCCAAAAAGATTTTACACTAGGGCATGACGGCGTCACCATAGGCCGTCATGATCCCTTTACACGTGACGGCCCAGAGGAAAATTACTCTTGACAGCGTCAGATTTGGATCTAGGCAATCCGATATTATTATGGGCGGCGGGTTAACGGCGTCAGAATTTTCTTCTTGACGCCGTCACATTGGAAAATCTATATATACTTTTGTAATTTTCATTCATTAAGGAGAGGTCAATTTTAGGGACGACTTGGAGAAACCCTTGCACGATTTTATCAGTATTTTCAAGGGTTTTCACCCCTTGAAACCTTTCATGTTCAATTAAGATAAGTATCCTTTCAATTCATTCAATATGTCTATGTGTTGTTTGAATATATCTTACGCTTGTCTTGATTTTAACATGCTAGGCTAGATCTCTTGTGTGTTTGCTTAGATGTAGTGAAACCTAGATGTTGATTATGGGTTGATTGTTTGTTTATAGTTGTTACAGGTGAATGATTTCTATGTTAGGCTTAAGAAAACTGGCAGACTTCCATAGTGTAACTTGCTTGAACGTCTTAAGAAACATGAACCAATGCGTACTAGGTTTTTATGGTTGTATTTAATGCATGAGCGAATTCTAATGATCCCATATTAGGAGCTTCTTGCAGGCTCGACATAGGAGTAAAGTAGGAGCTTATAGAGTTGGGGAAGTATGTACGCCACCCCACGATTGGTATTAAGGAATATAACCCGTCATCCCGTACAATCATTTATAGAGTTCTTTGGATGCGGATACAGCTCACAGATTATGGCTTTACTTTCAACAGAATACCTTTGTATTGTGACTCGAAAAGTGCCATAGCCATCTCGTGCAATCCCGTACAACATTCAAAGACTAAGAATATTAGAGTCCACAACCATTTCATCAAAGAACACGTAGAAAAGGGTACTGTTGAATTATTTTTCGTGAAGACGGAATACAAGCTCGCCGATCTATTTACTAAAGCTCTTTCAAAAGAACGTTTTGACGTTTTAGTTCGACGAATTGGCATGCGAAGCCTAACCCCTGAGGAGTTAGAACGTCTTCTTGAATCTTCTTGAAAAATGTTTCCAAAATCGCTTCGCTATAAAAACTTTTTGAAAAACAAAATACAAAGTTTGAAAAACCAACAAAAACAAAATACAAAAATATAAAATTTCAAAAAATCCAAAAACAATATAAAATCAAAAAATGCAAAAATATTCTTCTCACGACATGTCTTTCGTATAAATCAATATTCTGTATGTTTCTAGAAATGTCATTCAACAATGATACGGACATGTACAGATGCTTGAGCGGGAGTTCTTTAAAATGTTTTTCTAAAACATGTCGTTACTCAAAAGTTTCTTAAATATGGCTTTCGTATACTTCAGTATGAAACCCGGACTTAAATGATGACTTCTGATTATTTTCAAATCAAGGACTCGTACGTTCAAAGATGAAATCATTTTCAAAAGTTCGAGTATAAACAAACGAAAAAGATTTCAAACATAAACTCGTTTTCAAAACAGAATTCTTGAGCACTTTTTCAAGATTGTTCAAAAGTTTTTTCAAAATCTCTCAAATTAAGTTCTCAAGATAACTCCCTCCAAACCCTTAATTGATTTTAAAATGAGCTATCATTAAGGGGGAGTATAAAAAATAAAAAATGTTCCGATTTCATGCAAAAAAATGTGTCTATCTCTCCAAAAAGCTTTTTCTTAATCAGTTGATATAAAATATATCACGATATGCTATTTTTGAGAGGGAGAAGACATGATTAATATGTGATCAAAAATGTTTAAGGATTGTGGCTGAATCTCAAAAGAGCTCGACTCAGAAAGTACCAATGAATTGACGAAGCTTAAAATGTCAATAATCGAAAAAACTTGTCCTAGACGGGTAATAATTTCAAGCTAGTCTAACTAGTGATGTAAGCGTGTCTCGAATCAGTCTTGTTCGTTGAAAGTGGATCAATTCCAAAGTACAAACTCCTCCCGCATGTGCAAATTTCTTAAAAATCCATGAGCACGTGTAAAGGGGGAGTCCTTCAAAAATTGAAAAACTCTCAAAGTGGTAACAACAATGTGCTTTATTATCATAAACACTTTGAGAGATTTTCACAAAAAGGTTTTATGGCATGTGATCAATAAATCTAGGATAATCATGGAGTAATAAGGTGATTATGGTTAGGTTTATGTCCAATGATCCGCCAGAGCCGGAGGGATCTACCCAAGGACAATTCCATTAGATTAGAATTAGAAGTCCTTAGGTATTATTGAAAAAAGGAGTAAATGAGAAAGGAGAAAGAAGGGGTAGAAGAATTAAAAAGAAAAGTTATGAAAAAGGATGAAAAGAAATAGCCCTCCATACGTTCAACCTTAGGGCAGAAACCGAGTTCAATTCATATGCTATCGGTTGTTACTAAGGTGACACCGGTATTGAAGACAAAGACGTCATGGACCCAGTGATGCACTGCACTAAACCTTCTTAACCACTCAAGTTCTCTCAAAAAAGCTTGTTTCATTCTCACGGGGAACCCTGCATAATCTATCAACTGCTCATTACGAGCCATGTTGATATTGAAACAGGAGACACCGCTCCATCTCCGATGACTAAATATGCACTTATTGAGTTTAGAGCCTCGAGATTACATCAAAAGATCTCATAGGAATACATGATAATTCTACACTGGTGATGCAACAATAAGGATGCCAGATCTAAACTTAAGAGTGCTACGCAGATCTTAGCAATCTGCCAGAACATTTATGAGAGGACTCACAATAGTGATTCTCAGTGATTGAATAGAAATTCCTGCCAGGGTCAACATCAAACAGCCCTGACAGCAGGTCACTTCGGTAATCTCTTGTGGGTTACGCTTAGTGTTCACGGTGGTCCCAAAACGGTCTACAGTCGTGGGGTGATCTCCAGCGACTCACCCAATTGTTGATTTACTTAGGTAAATCTTGTAAGCCCTCTCGGGGGTATCCGATTTAGGAATGGCCTTGGTAAGGGTTAGAAGGAGTCTTCACACTATGCTGTTGACGATCTCTAATTCTGAACCTGTAAGTACCAGATGTTTATTACTAACCATTTTCATGCAGCTACCCATACTACATTATTATCATCACCACCACACTAGTTTCCACATGCTCATACATACATGATGAAGTCAAAGAAAAGTTCTCACCAAAGATCAAAGCAAAGAAAAGTTCAAAGAAAGATTCTACGTTATGTGAAAGAATCTACAAAGTGAAGAGACAAAGATCAATGTGAAAGAATGAGAACAGCAAATTTATGTATCACAAAGACTAAAAACGTATGAGCATGTTGGAAAGGCGCATAACCAACAAAGACAAAGAAGTGACGAAAGGCAGATGACACGACAAAGCATGATGAAAAGTCAGTTATCAAAGATCACAAAGCATGAAGGAACAAAGACTAAAGACTATTCTACGACGACACACAAAGTTCAAGTCAAAGAACGAAGAAGACCTAATCACGTGGAGCATCATTCGAATGACCACCCCTTACGGGGAGATTCTTAGCATCAAAGAAATATATAAAGAAGTGATGGTCATTCTCATAAGTTAAATAGTATGTGTCGTTTGTTAGAATAATTAATAGTTAAGAATATTGGGCTATGGACTAGGAAAGCTAATATGTTATAAGTAATGCTATGTTAGCCTTGTTATTTAATCATGTAACCAAGTCCAAGCCCAAGCCCATAGAAAATCCTTTAGGGCATAATGTATGACACTATATAAACACCTCAAAGGCAGATTTGAGGTGTGTGCTTGTGTGTGAATTGTGTGTGTTTTGCAATAATAAAGTTCTCGTCTTCTTCTCTCTTTCTATATTACATGCCACATACATATATCATCCAAGTCACCACCTTTACTTCATATTGAGCTTATATTGTGTGATAAAGTTGTGATATCTAAGGTCCTACAGCTTCTTTTCCTTGTCTGTTCCACAGTAGCATCATGCCCATGATCTTTAAGAATAGCAGTGCTTAGAACATACACCACATTCATGCTTGACTGCAAGAAGTGCATCTTCTGAAATCAACACCTTCAAACTTTTCCAATTTGGAAAAATTAGCAGCCAAATGCCTCATAGCAGCAGCCATTGATTAACACAAGATAGTTTACTTTGATTGTTGGTGGTTATGAGCCTAGAATAGGATTAAGATAATCAATGACCTAACTACATACCAAATGGTTACCGGATATCACTTGGAATCGGGTTATCATTTTCCAAAGTAAACTATTCGACCCGGGTATCACGAATATCTACTTGGGATAAGACCAAATGTATGTTATTGAATTAGGCACAAATCAATAACCCTTTGTGTTTTTGTATTATATGTTTTCTTTGTATTTTGTCATGCATAATGGATTTCCTATATATAGGAAAATACTCATGGCTAGTCAAAATGGAATTATGAGAATTAATCGGCCTATTAATCTCTACATAATTACCCCCATTATAGCCAAAAATAGTGGTTACATGACCAATAAATGTGGTCATAGTGCAGATGTAACTGTCATTTGAATAGGTCAAATCAGTTACATATTCAACCAGCACTCTAGCAGTAGAATCAACTTAGCACTAGCAGCAGAAACTCTGCTCAGAAGCAGAATCATAATACTAGCAGCAGAATCATACTACTACCAGCAGAAACATACTACTAGCAGTAGTATCACTTCTTAACCACTATTTCAGTCAGGGTAATCAGTAGTGACTTAACGGGTGTACACCCCGTACCTCCAAACCCATTTTCAAATATGATTTGATCTCTCAAGTGCACTAAATTTTCCAACACAAACAATCCTTAATCAGGTCCGAAAACACCCCTAAACATACCCAAACAACTCTAAAAAAGCTCCAAACATCTCTAAAACGTTAGAAATTCAACACCAAACCCATACTTTACTACAAAACTACATGTCCCAAACTTAAAAAAAAAAAAAAAAAAAAAAAAAAAAAAAAAAAAAAAAGTATGACCCAGTTCAACAAAAGAACCGCTGGTTCATAAACAAGCAAACAACAGTCATATCCGGACCTATTCCCGGTTCAGCCCAGGTTATAAAACATAGCCCTCTTAAACAAAGACAAAACGAATTCAATGGTTTAGAATGTTTCATCCTTGAGCTTATATAAGTTTATTAGTATGTCATATGTAACAAGCTAGGTACAAACAATCCCTAAAGTGGCCACACAAATCTCCTAAAAATGAAGGGTTTTACACGGTTTAAGTCTAATTCATCTTGAAACTTGTTTGGTTTAGTGTGAGGTAATCTGCACACACATACTCTCGATTTGCACATAGTTACTTTAGATTTATGCAACAAGATACAAACGAGAATAACCACAACGTAACACATATACAAAGCATAAAATGTTACGTACAAATCAAAACTAAGTTTGTGCAAATCACGTTTGTTGCTTTAAAGTAGAGACCATTAATCCATAATAGTATCTATAAGAAGGGCATTTCGAATTAATCAAAAGTTTAACATTAGTATCTATAGGAAAATAGCCTCTAGTTAATTTATTATTATGAGAAGCCCAGGTCAACAATAACTGACATCCATCGTTGTAATGCAAAGACTAGAAAGATAGAACGTATACAAAAGGTAATAGACTAATATGGAGTGCATTTAACTTCAGGAGTCAATGTCCTTAGCAAACGACTCTTATCTACAGTATTAATGTATTATGTGGCTGTAATATGCGTATATATGGTCCTTTTAGTCAATGATGGGTCGTATGTGGCTATGAGTTTGTATATATCCAGTTGGGTTGTCAGGAAATTTCAAATTGCCTTAGTTGAAGCATCATATCTTTACTTTCTACTTTAACGTTTGTGCAAGTATTCATCATTATAACAATATTTATACTTGAGATCCTACTGCATGTATAATTCATTCATCCAAGAGTTATGCAACAAATATGAAAGTACAGTAGAAAAAAGCAAGCAACAGTAGCAATACGTAAAGTCAGTTTAAACATCCAGAAATGAGAAAAACACGAAACTTCTACTTTGATTATTGAATGGGCATTCTTCCTTGATATTGGTTTTGCACTTTGATTAATATAGTAAACTTAATAAGAGGTAGATGCATTAAGTATTAACTATATCAATATAATATATTTAGACTAAAAAGCAATATTATAAAATGTGGGAACTGAGTTATGAGTAAAATTCCTGAAGACATATAATACCACTTTTGCTTGTAAATTTAAAGTATACACAGTTACCCGTGCATAGCGACGAAATTTGATATCGGCGCGTAATTGTAGTTACGATATTATGGCTAAATGTTTTATGTAACGAATATGCACACAATGTAAAATAACTGAGCCGAGTTTCAATATATCAAATTGAGATTGAAATATGGATTGGGACTGAGATTGGAATTTTCGTAGAATCTAAAATATAAAATGTAAAAAATAAAAAATAAATTAATAAGCGATTGGTAAAACTTGAAAATGCTATAATCAAAATAATTCAATTAGGCTGAGCATTTTGACCTGAATCACGACACCGAACTGGAGCCATACCGAACTAGTACCGGATCCCGGTACACGGTACGGTACCATTACCATGTTATTAGCCTAAAAAACCCGGGATACGCAAAACGGTACCGGTACCAAATGGGATAATACCGAGATTGGTGTCGAAATATAGAGTCAATATTTTTCAAATAAATACTTATCCGAACATCCTTGTGCTTGTTGCTTGCAAATTAGAGCGTCTAAAGGATACGACCCACAACCAAACACATCATTTTAGGCTTTTAGGTGCATCAATATATAATCAAATAACATGCTTTACATAAAACTTTTGTTCACATAATCACGTATAACTATAAATGAGGTTCTTTTTCTCCATTTTTCTTTAATCTCAACTCTCATCGTCATTCTAACTGGCATATCTAAGTTCTTCTATCGTAGATATGCATGTGTATACTAATAATCACCATCACGATTGAAATGAAAACGTACATGGATTGTTCTCTATACATGGAAGAAAAAAAAAACAATATTTTAACAAAAATTATACGAGTCCTAAGCACGTGTAAATGGTTCACTAGCTTGTCAATCTTACACAAAATGGTTTAATATAAGAACAACATTCGCCTCATTCGTTGAACTTCAATTTATTTTATATTATATGGTAAGTGTACCTCCGTTTTTTGTTGTTGTTACAGAAGCGTTATGGCATGAAATCTACAATTTTTTATTATTTTTAATTGAAAAAAAAGAAAAGAGAGAGAGAGAGAGAGAGAGAGAGAAAGAGAGAAATTGGATACGTACAGTTTCCAGGTAACAGGAACTGGCACCGGTGTCGGTATCCCGTCCGGTACGGTGCCGATACATTTTTTTGAATAACACGAACAACATTTTTATGCTCGGGAAAAAAAGGTACCACCGATTCGGTACCGGTTCAGTACACATTTTTATACGGCACCGGTACACTTTTTTTATATAGTACTGGTACACTTTTTTTATTAACAACAAAAAATATACTCTAATTTTCAATGTAAATATATTATTAAATCAATAGAGTTTCAAAATGCATACTAAATTACAATTTTCAAAAAATATTATTAAAATGATACGAGTGCCTCGAGAACCATCATATACACCTTTTATAATTTTTTTGTGTTTTATAAAAATCGGACGATTTTTTCAAAACAAATGTGCTAAGTGCTACTTCTATTATTTTATACTTATTAAATACATTTATATAATAATAATTATACTCTTTAAGGTTACACCACATCATTTCTTGAATATCTATGCGGGATAAATAAAATAGGTTTTCAATAAGTACTCTTTTACTTGTATTTTCTATCTATGTGGGATAAATATAATAAATATTGTTAATAATACAAAATACAAAAAAAAAAAAAAAAAAAAAAAAAAAAAAAAAAAAAAAAAACTTCTAAGGTGTATCTTTAGATAATAAATTTTTCTTCACATGATGTAAGTGATTTTTAAAATTCGATATGATGCTTTTATTTATAAATAACTTGCAACTATGGGCCATTGGTAGCTACTTTAACCTCATACCTCCATAATATTCCAGCTACCGTCTCTCTATTGCCAAAGCATTGCGTGGGTAATCTAGAAATTTATATGAGTTAACTTGTTATTACTTAAAATTATTCAAAATTAAAATTGCCGTCATCCGTATTGTAAAATATAGAATTGAAAAATATTTCTCGCTGAGAATTTTAATTGCATGATACCAGCCATCACAATGCGAGTTTATTTATTATCATGAAAAGTCCTGGTCAACAATAGCTAGCATCCGTCGTTGTTGTGCAAAGACTAATATTAAGTGATAGACTAACATTAAGTGTATTTTACTTCAGAATTCAATATCTTTATCAAACGATATGTGATTGTAATATACATACATGGTCCTTATAGTTAATGATGTGTAGGGTCCTATGTCCAAATAGCCACAGCTTGAACGTGTGAATGAGGGATTTGGGAAAAGAGCAAATTTTGTGAATAGACAAATTTATGCCTTTTTTTTTACAAAAAAAATAAAAAATAAAATAAAATAAAAATAAATAAAAAAAGTCAAGGTTATATTAAAAACACCCAAACTATAAGGGGGAAAGGAAAGAACACTAAATGCTTCCAAGATAGAAGCTAAAAAAATACAAACAAAGATGTCACTAAACTTTGTAAAAAATGGATAACAAAATTTTATTTTGTTCACATGTGTTACTAAAGTGATAAAACATGACATGTGAGTCATTAAACTTACAAAAATATACATACACATCACCAAACTTGAAAAACGCAACATTTATGTTACTTAACATATTAAAAAAAATGTGTTAAGGTACTCCGATTATCATTGAAATCATAGAACGATATTATTGCTTAATAGCTCAGTAAACAAGTGAACAAAATGAAAGTTCATTACCTTAAGTGCATTTTTTTTTTAAAGTTTAGTTGCGATATAGCGGCACATAATTGTATAGCGGTACAGAATTATATAGAGACGGAATTTTTAGTCTACCACTCTAACCACTTTGAAAAGTTAATCTCAAACGTTATAGTCTACCACTCTAATCTTGCTAGGCTAATTGTAATAACATCTAGCCACAAATTGATGTGATCACTTATCACTTCCTAGATGTTCTCAATTACAAACACAATCCACTCACCTATTGATTACATTAGCATAATATACAAAGTTGGTTAGAAACTTTGTACGAAAACTTGTGATTTTGTTTAAACATACTATATTCTTTCATAAAAAGCTAGTTTGAGAAGTACCTACTATATTCTTGCATTTTCATGTATATCAAGCAATACCATTGCATAGACAGCTTGTAACTATTTGAATCCTTTCATTTCAGATGCACTTGTCAAGTTAGCAATAAAATGAGTCAGTTTTGTTAACTTTTAAAGGCAGGCAAATTTGGAACGGGTCAAATGGCTCAAGTCATTCCAAGCCAAACAAAGTCCATTTAGACCCATTACTAGACCTGCCATTTTGCCAGTATAATGATACAAGTCAAGAAATATGAATATCAAGTGTACCTGACTGGGGATTTCACTAAAAGAAGAAAGGCCAAATTAAATCTTACAATTTTCATACGAAGACAGAACTACTAGATGTATATTATAAAACTGACCTGATGGTTCTCCTTTCTTGCATAATTTTAGCCTGCCATAAACACAATGAGATTAAACTGACCCACTGTTACTATCAGCAACTAAACTATTAGAAAGATAGATTATTGAGTACTCAAAACTAATGAAATTTTCTTCATTTAAAAGGTCGTGCTTAATTGCTATTGAAAACATACAGATTAGACAGTTGCATCACACCAGAGCTTCAGGGACGGACCTATAGTATAATTATGGGGGTCCGGTGCCCCCCACGGCTAGCCGAAAAAGTTGAAATTTTAGTGTAATTTTTTTAAAATTTTGACCTTTTTTAAAAAGTGACCCCCACTCAAAACTCAAATTGCCCCCCACCCACATACTAAAACCTAACATTTAATGCTCTAAAGCCTTATAAATCATTCATCTCTAAGTAAAAATACTAGATTTATCATTACAATCTTTTTTTTCGTATTTTATTGTTATTGTCAAAAAAAAAAAAAAAAAAAAAATTGCCCCCCACATCTATATTCCCTGGGTCCGTCACTGCAGAGCTTTTTAGGTACATTAGGATGAAATAGTAAGCCTAGTGCAAATTTAGACAAATGCCCGTTTTTCAGCTCAGTTCCCAACCTGTCTCGTCCCATTTTGACCTAAACTAAATTTGACCCGTTACCTAACCTGGCTGATCCGACCTTTTTTTTGCTACCTCTATACCAAGATGTTCTGTCATAGGGTCATCGCTAATTGAGCGTTGAACTTTGATACACAAAATGTCTAACGCTATTTGAGTTGAGAAGCTTTTGAACAATATTGCTTAATAAAGTGATGATATTGGCCCTCATGTATAGAGTTTAAAAGGTTGGAGGCTCGACATTTCCTTCTCCGTATCAAGGTAGGTAGAGTTGAGACATATTAGTCTTAGGATGTGTTTTCTGAGAAACTGATAATAGCGACTTATGTAATCATTTAGTTAGGGAGTGATTTGGATTTTCTCTGATCATTTCGACTAAAAGAAAATTAGTAAATAAAACAAGTTATTAAACACTTTAAAGTCTACAAGTAAAAAAGAAAATTAAATCAAACATTTCATCAAACACTTTGTACCCGATTCTTCTTTCGAAATTGGTGTCTTCTTTTATCACACATTTTCAACAATAACTGACATCCATCGTTGTAATGCAAAGACTAGAAAGATAGAACATATACAAAAGGTAATAGACTAATATGGAGTGCATTTAACTTCAGGAGTCATTGTCCTTAGCAAACGATCTTATCTAGAGTATTAATGTATTATGTGGCTGTAATATGCATATATATGGTCCTTTTAGTCAATGATGGGTCGTATGTGGCTATGAGTTTGTATATATCCAGTTGGGTTGTCAGGATATTTCAAGTTGCCTTAGTTGAAGCATCATATCTGTACTTTCTTCTTTAACGTTTGTGCAAGTATTCATCATTATAACAATATTTATACTTGAGATCCTACTACATGTATAATTCATTCATCCAAGAGTTATGCAACAAATATGAAAGTACAGTAGAAAAAAGCAAGCAACAGTAGCAATACGTAAAGTCAGTTTAAACATCCAGAAATGAGAAAAACACGAAACTTCTACTTTGATTATTGAATGGGCATTCTTCCTTGATATTGGTTTTGCACTTTGATTCATATAGTAAACTTAATGAGAGGTAGATGCATTAAGTATTAACTATATCAATATAATATATTTAGACTAAAAAGCAATATTATAAAATGTGGGAACTGAGTTATGAGTAAAATTCCTGAAGACATATAATACCACTTTTGCTTGTAAATTTAAAGTATACACAGTTACCCGTGCATAGCGACGAAATTTGATATCGGCGCGTAATTGTAGTTACGATATTATGGCTAAATGTTTTATGTAACGAACATGCACACAATGTAAAATAACTGAGCCCAGTTTCAATATATCAAATTGAGATTGAAATATGGATTGGGACTGAGATTGGAATTTTCATAGGATCTAAACTATAAAATGTAAAAAATAAAAAATAAATTAATAAGCGATTGGTAAAACTTGAAAATGCTATAATCAAAATAATACAATTAGGATGAGCATTTTGACCTGAATCACGACACCGAACTGGAGCCATACCGAACTAGTACCGGTACACGGTACGGTACCATTACCATGTTATTAGCCTAAAAAACCCGGGATACGCAAAACGGTACCGGTACCAAATGGGATAATACCGAGATTGGTGTCGAAATATAGAGAGTCAATATTTTTCAAATAAATACTTATCCGAACATCCTTGTGCTTGTTGCATGCAAATTAGAGCGTCTAAAGGATACGACCCACAACCAAACACATCATTTTAGGCTTTTAGGTGCATCAATATATAATCAAATAACATGCTTTACATAAAACTTTTGTTCACATAATCACGTATAACTATAAATGAGGTTCTTTTTCTCCATTTTTCTTTAATCTCTACTCTCATCGTCATTCTAACTGGCATATCTAAGTTCTTCTATCTTAGATATGCATGTGTATACTAATAATCACCATCATGATTGAAATGAAAACGTACATGAATTGTTCTCTATACATGGAAGAAAAAAAAAAAAAAAAAAAAAAAAAAACAATATTTTAACAAAAATTATACGAGTCCTAAGCACGTGTAAATGGTTCACTAGCTTGTCGATCTTACACAAAATGGTTTAATATAAGAACAACATTCGCCTCATTCGTTGAACTTCAATTTATTTTATATTATATGGTAAGTGTACCTCCGTTTTTTGTTGTTGTTACAGAAGGGTTATGGCATGAAATCTAAATTTTTTTTTTTATTTTTAATTAAAAAAAATAGAAATGAGAGAGAGAGAGAGAGAGAGAGAGATTGGATACGTACTGTTTCCAGGTAACAGGTACTGGAACCAGCACCGGTGTCGGTATCCCGTCCGGTACGGTGCCCATACATTTTTTTGAATAACACGAACAACATTTATATGCTCGGGAAAAAACGGTACCAACGATTCGGTACCGGTTCAGTACACATTTTTATACGGCACCGGTACACTTTTTTTATATAGTACTGGTACACTTTTTTTATTAACAACAAAAAATATACTCTAATTTTCAATGTAAAGATATTATTAAATCAATAGAGTTTCAAAATGCATACTAAATTACAATGTTCGAAAAATATTATTAAAATGATACGAGTGCCTCGAGAACCATCATATACACCTTTTATGCTTTTTTGTGTTTTATAAAAATCGGACGATTTTTTCAAAACAAATGTGCTAAGTGCTACTTCTATTGTTTTATACTTATTAAACACATTTAAATAATAATAATTATACTCTTTAAAGTTACACCACATCATTTCTTGAATATCTATGCGGGATAAATATAATAGGTTTTCTATAAGTACTCTTTTACTTGTATTTTCTATCTATGTGGGATAAATATAATAAATATTGTTAATAATACAAAAAAAAAAAAAAAAAAAAAAAAAAAAAAAAAAAAAAAACCCCTTATAAGGTGTATCTTTAGATAATAAATTTTTCTTCACATGATGTAAGTGATTTTTAAAATTCGATATGGTGCTTTTATTTATAAATAACTTGCAACTATGGGCTATTGGTAGCTACTTTAACCTCATACCTCCATAATATTCCAGCTACCGTCTCTCTATAGCCAAAACATTGCGTGGGTAATCTAGAAATTTCTATGAGTTAACTTGTTATTACTTAAAATTATTCAAAACTAAAATTGTCGTCATCCGTATTGTAAAATATAGAATTTAAAAATATTTCTCGCTGAGAATTTTAATTGCATGATACCCACCACCACAACGCGAGTTTATTTATTATCAAGAAAAGTCCTGGTCAACAATAGCTAGCATCCGTCGTTGTTGTGCAAAGACTAATATTAAGTGATAGACTAACATTAAGTGTATTTTACTTCAGAATTCAATATCTTTATCAAACGATATGTGATTGTAATATACATACACGGTCCTTATAGTTAATGATGTGTAGGGTCCTATGTCCAAATAGCCACAGCTTGAACGTGTGAATGAGGGAATTGGGAAAAGGGCAAATTTTGTGAATAGACCAATTTATGCTTTTTTTTTACAAAAAAAAATAAAAAATAAAAATATAAAAAAGTCAAGGCTATATTAAAAACACCCAAACTATAAGGGGGAAAGGAAATAACACTAAATGCTTCCAAGATAGAAGCTAAAAAAATACAAACAAAGATGTCACTAAACTTTGTAAAAAATGGATAACAAAATTTTATTTTGTTCACATGCGTTACTAAAGTGATAAAACATGACACTTGAGTCATTAAACTTACAAAAATATACATACACATCATCAAACTTGAAAAACGCAACATTTATGTTACTTAACATATTAAAAAAAATGTGTTAAGGTCACTCCGATTATCATTGAAATCATAGAACGATATTATTGCTTAATAGCTCAGTAAACAAGTGAACAAAATGAAAGTTCATTACCTTAAGTGCATTTTTTTTTTTTTTTTTGAATAGTTTAGTTGCGATATAGCGGCACATAATTGTATAGCGGTACAGAATTATATAGTGACGGAATTTTTAGTCCACCACTCTAACCACTTTGAAAAGTTAATCTCAAACGTTATAGTCTACCACTCTAATCTTGCTAGGCTAATTGTAATAACATCTAGCCACAAATGGATGTGATCACTTATCACTTCCTAGATGTTCTCAATTACAAACACAATTCACTCACCTATTGATTACATTAGCATAATATACAAAGTTGGTTAGAAACTTTGTACGAAAACTTGTGATTTTGTTTAAACATACTATATTCTTTCATAAAAAGCTAGTTTGAGAAGTACCTACTATATTCTTGCATTTTCATGTATATCAAGCAATACCATTGCATAGACAGCTTGTAACTATTTGAATCCTTTCATTTCAGATGCACTTGTCAAGTTAGCAATAAAATACAACTCGGACCAAACATACTCACACATAAAATCAATAAATATAAGAAATAAGTTGAAACTTGCCCCTCTAAAGAACGTCATTACATGTAAAACTTATATCTCATTATAAAATTAAGAAACAAAAAACACTTCTAAATATAAATATGTATAACCACCAGTGTTTATTAGTAACAATTACCAAGAACCACACCAGAACCCTTTTTTTTTTCTTTCTTCAGTTTATGCTATGCTTTCATAAATAATACTAGCAAAACTTTACTCGAGTTTTCACCAGGAATAGGTGAAACCCAATGATGACTATCCCCACGTTTTTGCTAAGATTCAAGCTTTGCTTCATTAGGCTGGAACTCAACTGTGTCTCCATGTAAATTCTAACTACAAACCCATAAACATAACTGAACTAGTGTTTGTTAAACAACATCAACCCATTTTGTTTTGAATTTGTCTATGGACATGTACTAACAACTCAAAGTATTAAGGACTGTTTGTAGACTTGTCTTCCACCGTATACGAAAAGAATGTCATTCCTGTAATTGAAACCAATATCAGAATCTATAAAAATTGCAATGATTACTGTGTAAAATCTGCAATTTTGATTGACAAATGTGTCCGCGCTGTATTATATTTTCTTTATCTTGTCTTTATAGAATGGTACTTCACAAATACTAAGAAAAGACAGCGATCTTTATCATTTCTTAGGAAGTTCCTGAGCTAAAGTTACGTATGATATATGGCATTATGGGTTCACATGATTTTCTTTATTTTATAAATCTTGAAGGGCTTTTTCAATGTTTTACCAAATAGTCAGGAAAGACGTTATTTTCAATTTTTCTTTGGAATCCCCAGTTTAATATCCTAGTTCAAAAAATCAAATTAAATCTTACAATTTTCATACGAAGACAGAACTACTAGTTGTATATTATAAAACTCACCTGATGGTTCTCCTTTCTTGCATAATTTTAGCCTGCCATATGTTCAATGAGATTAAAAAAGGAATTACAGTACTTGTCAACACAAACATTCTCATATACAGATAAACTAATCCGACTGATAAGATAATATAGCACAGACATTACATACCGTAGGTAGTTACATCTTTGGCTCCGTATCTCATTTACAACCTCATTTAGCTTCTTTGACAAGGGGTTTTCATCTTGCTTGAGTACCAACTGTATCGAAAAGTTTGAGTTAAAATGATTATTGATGAATCAATAGACCTTCTGAAAGCGTTACACTAGCAAACATCAGACTTTTAAACCACAAAAAAGCTATGCAATGAGCGAGCATATACAGATGCCAACTTCTACCGATTTGCATATATATGGGTCAATTTGGGTAGTATTTTATCACAAATGAGTCAGTTTTGTTAACTTTTAAAGGCAGGCAAATTTGGAACGGGTCAAATGGCTCAAGTCATTTCAAGCCAAACAAAGTCCATTTAGACCCATTACTAGACCTGCCATTTTGCCAGTATAATGATACAAGTCAAGAAATATGAATATCAAGTGTACCTGACTGGGGATTTCACTAAAAGAAGAAAGGCCAAATTAAATCTTACAATTTTCATATGAAGACAGAACTACCAGATGTATATTATAAAACTCACCAGATGGTTCTCCTTTCTTGCATAATTTTAGCCTGCCATAAACACAATGAGATTAAACTGACCCACTGTTACTATCAGCAACTGAACTATTAGAAAGATAGATTATTGAGTACTCAAAACTAATGAAATTTTCTTCATTTAAAAGGTCGTGCTTAATTGCTATTGAAAACATACAGATTAGACAGTTGCATCACACCAGAGCTTTTTAGGTACATTAGGATGAAATAGTAAGCCTAGTGCAAATTTAGACGAATGCCCGTTTTTCAGCTCAGTTCCCAACCTGTCTCGTCCCATTTTGACCTAAACTAAATTTGACCCGTTACCTAACCTGGCTGATCCGACCTTTTTTTTGCTACCTCTATACCAAGATGTTCTGTCATAGGGTCATCGCTAATTGAGCGTTGAACTTTGATACACAAAATGTCTAACGCTATTTGAGTTCCCAACCTGTCTCGTCCCATTTTGACCTAAACTAAATTTGACCCGTTACCTAACCTGGCTGATCCGACCTTTTTTTTGCTACCTCTATACCAAGATGTTCTGTCATAGGGTCATCGCTAATTGAGCGTTGAACTTTGATACACAAAATGTCTAACGCTATTTGAGTTGAGAAGCTTTTGAACAATATTGCTTAATAAAGTGATGATATTGGCCCTCATGTATAGAGTTTAAAAGGTTGGAGGCTCGACATTTCCTTCTCCGTATCAAGGTAGGTAGAGTTGAGACATATTAGTCTTAGGATGTGTTTTCTGAGAAACTGATAATAGCGACTTATGTAATCATTTAGTTAGGGAGTGATTTGGATTTTCTCTGATCATTTCGACTAAAAGAAAATTAGTAAATAAAACAAGTTATTAAACACTTTAAAGTCTACAAGTAAAAAAGAAAATTAAATCAAACATTTCATCAAACACTTTGTACCCGATTCTTCTTTCGAAATTGGTGTCTTCTTTTATCACACATTTTCAATAATAACTGACATCCATCGTTGTAATGCAAAGACTAGAAAGATAGAACATATACAAAAGGTAATAGACTAATATGGAGTGCATTTAACTTCAGGAGTCATTGTCCTTAGCAAACGATCTTATCTAGAGTATTAATGTATTATGTGGCTGTAATTGTTGGAATTATTATATCATGACCTTCATATAAATAAACCAAGTACATCAAAGTGAGCATGAGCGGAAGCAATTATAATAGATCGAATAACATGTAATTAATTAATCATTAATTTAAATAGTAAACATACCTTTGTGATTCTAGCCCGAACAAGAATCAAAGCAATCTTCCGGAACCAAGAACCCTAATTAGGGTTTATAAGGATTATAAGAATTACCCCTTACCTTTTTGTAATTCAATCCAAGAAACAATCAATAGTGTGATTGTATCACGTTCTTGTACACACGTACTATAACGTATTAAAGTTATGCAAGTAATTAAATCACAAAACATTAAACCAAGACAATATTTGTTTAATAAAAAAAATCAATCATCCCTTTGAAGAAGGTATGGATCGATTGATCAAAGAAAAGAACAAAGAGAAAAGCTTTTAGGTTTTTGTGTGTGTGCACAAGAGTACCAAAAACCTAAACCTTTGATGTGTATATATACTATAAGAAACTTAGAGCTCAAGTTTTGTGTGGGTTGGGTAAACCCATACAAATCCGATCGGCCCTCAAGGAATGGAGGGGATCCGGAACCTTCTTGACTTCTAATTTCATTCTAGTCCTCGTTCTTTTAATTTAACGTCCATTAGTCATATATCTTATATACTAATAAACGTTTATATGTTTTGTGATAATTAATAAATAAATACAACATTTATATTCAAGTATTAATCTTTAATACTCATACGTAAAGTGTGCAATCCCGTGATCTCGAGTTCGATCCTAACACACCACTACTAAAATAATGTCCATATTCTAACAGCTCCCACTTGGACATATTTTAATAGTGTGATCACATCGGTTAGCGTCTTGCAACACGCCGATGCCTCTAGTACGATCTCGAGTAAGGCTCCTGGAAAAACCTTTTAATGATTTCTCATTATTATTTATCCCTTTGTTTCTAATACCACGTTAATAAGGATATGGATTAAAGTCATTCCTTAATTAACCATTCTGTTTCTCGTTGTTTATGATTGATCAAGATTACCAAATCTTCTGAACATATTCAGAGGAGATCTTGGGTGCGGCCGCACATGCATCTTACCAACCCTACGAGGGGCCCAGCAGTATTAAACTCCAAAAATAAATTTGAAGGAACAAATTCTATCTTGACTACAAGCAAAACCCACAAACTTTGTAACACTTTCGAAAACAACCCTTATGACTACCAGTTACGTATAGCGTTAAGTTGTTCCACAAAAATGTACTACATTCATGACACTTATCTTGCATCTCAAGTCTGAGGATAACTTCTCATGATTTACTCAATAACAAAATCCATAAAGTAACATCATGTAGTTGGGATAAGTCCTATATTCAGTATCATCGAATATCATCTGAAATGGCATGACTACGCATCAATATACTTTAAGTATATTATACCAACCTTCAGATTTGTCTTGATTTAATAATATTCCCATATTATTAACTGACAATGGACAATTTAAGAATAACCTTTATTCATGGATTTAAACATACAAATATAGGATACAATATATTATAAATTAAACATACCATGTATTTCAATTTATTATAATAATTGTTTAACATCCCTTATCCAAATACTAAATAGATCAATGCATGATAACTCTTGTTGATGAATTATGTCTCAAGCAATGACATTCATACTTGTTGACAAGACATAAATCATCCAACTTTGATCTATCGGAATTTTAAGAATACTTATTTCAAGAATTCAACTATTGAAATTCTTATATGTGCATACTCAACTATTTTGACAATGCCATATAATATTTCATAAAATGTGTGACATCCTTAACCACCAATTTATGATAATTAAACTTCCAAACATTTTAAAGTTTAAAGTATTCTTATTCTTTTAATGTATAATGCAACTATGCTTTTAATAAGCATAACTAGTAATAGCCAAGGATTAAATCCTTACCATAACTAGTATTGATTGTCATCTCAATTTTATTAGCATCATTGTATGCAAACAACAATATGCTATTAAAACTTTCCGTAAACCATAATATCTATTGTGTAATGTTTGATGCCCTTCAAATTTTCAAGTTTGTTGGCTATGACAATTTTCACAACAATTGAAAAATTGTTTATCTATAGAATTTGGAAGCTGTTCCAGATTTAGGATGTAATTCTATAATCAAACATATTCTTTTAAGAATATTACACAAGTTATCTAATAACTTTCTATTAGATATCAATATTGTCAAATCATCTTGTAATCAAGCATGATACAACAAAACATGATGTACATGAAAAATCTTTGAGTCATACTTAAATTTTATTCATGTCATACATATCTATTTAGACTTTCTAAATAATATATCATGTTATACATATTAGATTTAATTACCGCACATGTTTCAACAATAAACATTGATTCCAAGGTTATATGTCTTATTTCCTAAATCTTACAAGTAAAATTTCAATCCATTCTAAGACTTAACAGTTACTTATATGGAATATTACTTTTCATATGTTCTACAACATATATGATTTAAGAAATTAAACATAATACTCCCACTAGCTTTTAGGAATACTTAGAAATTATCTTATTTCAATTATAAATCCAAACATGAATTTAATAATTAAATATAAGAGTAATCTTCTAGATGCATGCATTTATCCATCTATGGATTATTGCACTTTGTACACTTCCAAAGATTTATTTGAATTCATAAACTCTTTTTGATTACTTATCGTCCTCGCTCAAGTAATCACTCAAGAAAGAGTTTTGATATTCTATTGTCAATTTCATAAATGTGACAATCATAATCTTTATATATAAATGTGCTTAGAAAAGAATATTCAATCACAGTTAATTGCTTAAGTGTGATTAATAATCTTGTCATAAAACATGCATTAAATATGTGTACAACATTGTCCCGATGATTTCTATACAAAGATTTAAACCACAAAGGTTACCTAGTCTTTGAAGAAACTCATCTTAACTTTCTAGTCTAACTATTAAGATAAATCAAATTTCAAAAATTGATTATCTTTATGGACAGCATCTTAATCATTCATATCATGTATACTTTACCCAACTTCATATTTGGTAATGTATCATAATGATTATCAGGTTTACAATAATCCTGTAAATCACAGCTCTCAGCATATTAATCAAATATCTGAGATATATTGCTATTCTATGAATGATAATTCCATTATCTTGAGATTTAACATTTAAATATCAAACTTTATTATCATGTTGAGATTTAACATTTAAATGTCAAACTTCATCATGATATTTACTAGTGTATTTTAGAAGATTATGTATCTTGTAATTTTATCTTTTAAAGATCAACACTCCCACTTGCTTTTAGCAATTTAAAGACTATCTTTAAATACCTAGCAAATAAAGAAACAATACAATGTTCTCTTTTGGGATATTACAAATACATATTGACGGTTCCTAACTTTACTTTGTTAATAACCTCTTCATAAGCAATTAAACAAATTTAGAACTTCAATATAAGACTTAATGTAATTTATCACATTCATCATATTCCATAATATGATAATGTCTTATTAATCTTCTATGTTGGAGTTTTATTAAATATGTCCAAGTCATACTCAACATTCTAACCTTGATAACTTTTGGAAGAAAATAAGTCATAGTTATCTTTAATCAAACAATATAACAAGAGTTTGATTTTCCTAACTGAACATACCATAAACATTTGATATTTCATTAGTATTAATATTGTAAGACAATCTAACAATATTTAGGATAACCATATTCCTTTTGACTTGTTTATTTACCAACTAAGTCATTTTAATGGTATAATAATTTTCAAGCCAATTACATGCTTTATAACACAAGTAATTTTTACAAAGTTACTTTATGTTCATGTCTTTACAAGAAAACATAAACTGTTATAATCCCACTATACGTTATAAGTCATTTAACCATTTAATAACTTCATGTATATGTCTTAATTAAAAGACACAACAAGATAACGTCTTACTTTATTATAAGTCTTGTAACAATTAAAAGACTTTATGTTTATATCTTTACAATGAAACATAAACATGTTTAACTAAAGTAATTATGAACACCATCTTTTGGTTTCAATAGTAATTTCAAGTTAATTTATTACTTCACAATAATGTAAATAACATTATTTATTCATTTATTTATGTCATTCCAAGAACACATAAATATTCAGATTGAAGCAGCATTAGATTACTTTATTAATTTATGTCATTCCTAGAATTCATAAATTTTCTAATTAAAGTAGTCTTGATATCATATTGACACATGTTCTAATAGGTATCTAATTTAGAAACTGCAAATTCTCATAGTTCAATTACATCAGTTGATCTGCTAGTAATGAAATATGAAATTCACCTTGTTGTTGCAATCTAGTTAAGCTCTCACATAACATAAATTGTAACACCAAGTATTTCTTGAATTAGCTTAGTATAATTCATATTAGAACATTATTCTAATTTAGAAACTGCAAATTCTCATAGTTCAATTACATCAGTTGATCTGCTAGTAATGAAAATATGAAATTCACCTTGTTGTTGCAATCTAGTTAAGCTCTCACATAACATAAATTGTAACACCAAGTGTTTCTTGAATTAATATTAGAACATTATTCTCTTACCTTGTAGTCAAGAGAATCCTTTAAATCATATCTTTATGAGTTGTTTCTTGCACACATTAAAGATAACATTTCTCCCACTTGTGCATGGAACAACATCATATAGTTGATAAACAACACGCCATGCATTTGTTTATGTGATCAATATGATTGTGTCATAGATTTTAGCATAACAAGTAGATGTAGGACAACAATGTCTAGTAAGGAAACGTACAAGACTATCCTTAAAAGTATGAGTGTCTACACTTGGAAAGTAATTATCTTTAGCTACCAAGATATCAAAGCTTGTAACTCCTACTGAATTAAAGATCATTACAATAATTCCTTATTCAGTGATAAGTACACAATACTCCCACTGAATTTGACAACATTGTAAATATTTCATATCTAGTGAAAGCAAATAGTGTGCTTTTAACTTTCCTACACCTTGAATGTCCATACGTAACAATTACTTATGTACTAAAAGTGTATTCTACTACGTAAATGATGGACTATCCATCAAATGCTATTAACTTGAAAATTGGGCATGCAATTTCTTCCTTAATAGGTCTACCATCCTACAATGTATGTAGCACCTTTAAAATAGTCAAAACAACTAGTTTGTCTTTAAATATTTTGCAGTAATTAGTCTAGCTTCTAATTATAATAACTCATAAAATGTCATACATAATTTTCTGTTAACCAAATATCATATTTGTTACTAAGAATTTGATCACCGAATTAGGATGATAAAATCCCTATGAAAAATGTATGCAATTTTCTTAACCATTAAAAATTTGCTATGAGTTATATTAGAATTTAGACATATCTAATATTCCTATTATCCTTTCTCATTCATGAAAAGGAATAGGATTGTGTCTCACTTTTCCTTCATAGAAAGGAGACTCCTTTTGTCTTTTAAGTAAATATTTCTTAATCAAACATTTGTTTGAAAACAGAACTAGATCAATTTACCAAAGCCCAAAATACGTTTACGGTTTGAACGTTGCATTAATACATTAAAACGAATTACAAAATTCAATTTCAGTATTTTCGATAATTAGATCTTTAAGAAAATAAAATACCCATTGGAAAATATTCATATAAACCATAGTATTTTCTTAAAGCTAGGATCCTAAATTGACATAGTACCATTACATCAGTTGATCTGCTAGCAATGATAGTATTCAACAAGGTAATTGTCGAACAATAATTGCCAATATCATATTGCAATTCCTAGATTTATGGGATCTACAATCACAAAACATTTGTATTGTAAGCATGTTTAGTCCCCATCTTAATGCCTTGAGTCCAAGTCTCACTTACTACTCAATTTAAGTTGTCTAACTTAAAAACTGTAAACTCACAAATCCATTACATCAGTTGATCTGCTAGCAATGAATTTATGAAATTTACCTCTCCATTGCAATCTCGCCAAGTCTCACTTGACGTAAATTACAACTTCAAGTGTTCTTAATTAGATGGCATTCGACTTAATTTTATAAGGGTATTAATATTTTGATGTGATCAAAATAATGTATGAAGAAGCATGCATACAACTTCATAACATTGGTTTTACAAAACATTTTTATTACCAATTCGCTAAGAGTAAAATAACAAGGTTTTGATTGAGGTATCGGGTTCACCAATTAAAGAATAACCATCAATTATCGTCCACTATATCGTACTTTTGCATAAGCCCGTAAGCTTAGTGTTTCGGATAATCATTGTGGAATTGTGGATTATTCACCCTTAAGATGACAATGTACATGTAATGGTTGTTCGGTAAGTCTAATTTACACACAAACGAGCGTTAAGACATGAATGTTGTCTATCTAAGGCCACAATTTAATGCGTTGCCATCCTTATACCCATCTTATAGTGTGTAAACTTCGGTCGAGCCTATTTAACCATTACGTACAAAAACATCAATCAACAAATTCTTTGAGATTTAAACTCTTAAAAACCAAAACAATTTCGCCATTATTTAGTCCGTATTATTTTTCTATTCAAAAATTACCCTTTTCGTTTATAAACATGTCTAACACAATAAATAAACAAAACAAATAATATACAATAAAAAATAAAACAACTAAATAAACAAATATACATAATCATAACAATTAAATATGTATAAAACATGTAGCCACATGCAAATCTTATTCAATAGTCCTATTAATAATCAAATCTAGGTGTATAACGTATTAATTCAATTGAGGCTTTCTCCTTCTAGGAAAAAGAGCCACATACATCGATAAATCGATTGCGTAAGCCAAAATTAAATAAATACCACATAGCACATAATTGATTACTTAATATTGGAGTCTCCTCCAATTCGACATCTATTAATAAATATACATGTTTCAATATAACTTAACCATTAATTCATATAACAATTTAAACCATTTAAATTATAACACAATATAAAAATCCATGCAAATATGCAACTTTCATGGATTTAGCTTAACAATTAACATATTGCACCAAGATCGTTTACTAAAACGCATAACAATTACATGACATCTTAGTGTTTCTAGTCAAATTTTTAAGGAAAATAAAAGCAAAACCCTAAAAAACCCTTAAAGGTCATACGACCCAAAATTAGGGTTAGGAAAAAAAAACATAAACCCTAAAAAAAATGTAACTAAACGAATCAAAATCCATTTTTTTATGCGTTGCGATAATTAATTACACATTATAACGGCTCAGATGCCACTGTTGGAATTATTATATCATGACCTTCATATAAATAAACCAAGTACATCAAAGTGAGCATGAGCGGAAGCAATTATAATAGATCGAATAACATGTAATTAATTAATCATTAATTTAAATAGTAAACATACCTTTGTGATTCTAGCCCGAACAAGAATCAAAGCAATCTTCCGGAACCAAGAACCCTAATTAGGGTTTATAAGGATTATAAGAATTACCCCTTACCTTTTTGTAATTCAATCCAAGAAACAATCAATAGTGTGATTGTATCACGTTCTTGTACACACTTACTATAATGTATTAAAGTTATGCAAGTAATTAAATCATAAAACATTAAACCAAGACAATATTTGTTTAATAAAAAAAATCAATCATCCCTTTGAAGAAGGTATGGATCGATTGATCAAAGAAAAGAACAAAGAGAAAAGCTTTTAGGTTTTTGTGTGTGTGCACAAGAGTACCAAAAACCTAAACCTTTGATGTGTATATATACTATAAGAAACTTAGAGCTCAAGTTTTGTGTGGGTTGGGTAAACCCATACAAATCCGATCGGCCCTCAAGGAATGGAGGGGATCCGGAACCTTCTTGACTTCTAATTTCATTCTAGTCCTCGTTCTTTTAATTTAACGTCCATTAGTCATATATCTTATATACTAATAAACGTTTATATGTTTTGTGATAATTAATAAATAAATACAACATTTATATTCAAGTATTAATCTTTAATACTCATACGTAAAGTGTGCAATCCCGTGATCTCGAGTTCGATCCTAACACACCACTACTAAAATAATGTCCATATTCTAACAGTAATATGCATATATATGGTCCTTTTAGTCAATGATGGGTTGTATGTGGCTATGAGTTTGTATATATCCAGTTGGGTTGTCAGGATATTTCAAGTTGCCTTAGTTGAAGCATCATATCTGTACTTTCTTCTTTAACGTTTGTGCAAGTATTCATCATTATAACAATATTTATACTTGAGATCCTACTACATGTATAATTCATTCATCCAAGAGTTATGCAACAAATATGAAAGTACAGTAGAAAAAAGCAAGCAACAGTAGCAATACGTAAAGTCAGTTTAAACATCCAGAAATGAGAAAAACACGAAACTTCTACTTTGATTATTGAATGGGCATTCTTCCTTGATATTGGTTTTGCACTTTGATTCATATAGTAAACTTAATGAGAGGTAGATGCATTAAGTATTAACTATATCAATATAATATATTTAGACTAAAAAGCAATATTATAAAATGTCGGAACTGAGTTATGAGTAAAATTCCTGAAGACATATAATACCACTTTTGCTTGTAAATTTAAAGTATACACAGTTACCCGTGCATAGCGACGAAATTTGATATCGGCGCGTAATTGTAGTTACGATATTATGGCTAAATGTTTTATGTAACGAACATGCACACAATGTAAAATAACTGAGCCCAGTTTCAATATATCAAATTGAGATTGAAATATGGATTGGGACTGAGATTGGAATTTTCATAGGATCTAAAATATAAAATGTAAAAAATAAAAAATAAATTAATAAGCGATTAGTAAAACTTGAAAATGCTATAATCAAAATAATGCAATTACGCTGAGCATTTTGACCTGAATCACGACACCGAACTGGAGCCATACCGAACTAGTACCGGATCCTGGTACACGGTACGGTACCATTACCATGTTATTAGCCTAAAAAACCCGGGATACGCAAAACGGTACCGGTACCAAATGGGATAATACCGAGATTGGTGTCGAAATATAGAGAGTCAATATTTTTCAAATAAATACTTATCCGAACATCCTTGTGCTTGTTGCATGCAAATTAGAGCGTCTAAAGGATACGACCCACAACCAAACACAACATTTTAGGCTTTTAGGTGCATCAATATATAATCAAATAACATGCTTTACATAAAACTTTTGTTCACATAATCACGTATAACTATAAATGAGGTTCTTTTTCTCCATTTTTCTTTAATCTCAACTCTCATCGTCATTCTAACTGGCATATCTAAGTTCTTCTATCTTAGATATGCATGTGTATACTAATAAGGGGGGTGGCAATGGTGCCTAAGGATGCCTCAAGTTTTATTTTAATTAGCCAATAAAGAGAAGCCAACACATTTCATGCCTAACCATGCCTCAAGTATCATTTTTAGTGGCAATGTCATGCCTAACCATGTCATGCCTACATTTAAGGTTCAACGTTCGAATTAATAAATGCTCAAGTTCTTTGCCGAATCGGTAATAGTTAGGGTAAAAGTCATAAATGCTTAATGTACTTACAAAATAGACCCATTCTACATATTATACATTTTTTATTGTCAATATGCCTAATCAAATTTGTATTATTTTTCATTACACATAATTAAACCTTTCTTCTCACTTAAAATGACTTAAATGCCCTTAAAGCTTTGAACAACCAAATTCTTCCACCCACAAAACCTGCAACTCATCACCACCCAGATCCTCTCTTTTAAATACCTAAATGAAAGACTTATCCCACAGCAACGTCACTAAGCATTTTAGTATCCAAAGGAGCCAAGTTTACGTATGTGACGAGAGAGTTCGATAAGTTAGCTTTTGATACAATGTTGTGAGCTCCGTAATGTACATAGTGATATGATGTTCATGGTAAAACAATTGAAAACCAATAATGTGTAAGTATCTTGACCAAAAAGCCTATGTTGAGACTTCTGCTTTGAACTAAGAATTACTAAAGAAAAATAATAATGGTTGAGGCATTTCATCGAGCATATGGTGCGTCAATTTCCATTTTAATATAGTTTCGCAAGCAATAAAAGCAGAACAGATTATGAGGATCTTGAAAATGGGTCCGTCTCCACTTCGGTTCTAGATAACGGATTCGAGGCTGAGGTGGAAGCTTTTGGTTTATGAGTATATGCCGAATGATAGTTTGGGTGATTTACTAAATAGTAGTAAAAGTGGGTTGCTTGATTGGCACACGAGGTACAAGATCACAGTAGTTGCTGCTGAGGGCTTGCTTATTTGCACCATGATTGTGTTTCAGTCAAAGGTTTTAGTTTGTTTAAAGAAAGTTGAAGATGAAGACACGGGAAATGATGAAAATACCCTTAATAATTCCTGTCAGTTATGTGTAATGAAAAATAATACAAACTTGATTAGGCATATTGACAATAAAAAAAGTATAATATGTAGAATGAGTCTATTTTGTAAGTACGTTAAGCATTTATGACTTTTACCCTAATAGTTACCGATTGAGATGCCGATTTTCCCAAACCGATGGCCTGGCATTGTATTGCCGATTCAAGCCGATCCAAACCGACCTTCATGCCAAAACGTTGCCACCCCCCTAATCACCATCATGATTGAAATGAAAACGTACATGAATTGTTCTCTATACATGACAAAAAAAACAAAAAAAACAAAAATTATACAAGTCCTAAGCACGTGTAAATGGTTCACTAGCTTGTCGATCTTACACAAAATGGTTTAATATAAGAACAACATTCGCCTCATTCGTTGAACTTCAATTTATTTTATATTATATGGTAAGTGTACCTCCGTTTTTTGTTGTTGTTACAGAAGCGTTATGGCATGAAATTTAAAATTTTTTATTATTTTTCATTAAAAAAGAGAGAGAGAGAGAGAGAGAGAGAGAGAGAGAGAGAGAGAGAGAGAGAGAGAGAGAGAGAGAGAGAGAGAGAGAGAGAGATTGGATACGTACTGTTTCCAGGTAACAGGTACTGGAACCGGCACCGGTGTCGGTATCCCGTCCGGTACGGTGCCCATACATTTTTTTGAATAACACGAACAACATTTTTATGCTCGGGGAAAAACGGTACCAACGATTCGGTACCGGTTCAGTACACATTTTTATACGACACCGGTACACTTTTTTTATATAGTACTAGTAAACTTTTTTTATTAACAACAAAAAATATACTCTAATTTTCAATGTAAAGATATTATTAAAGCAACAGAGTTTCAAAATGCATACTAAATTACAATGTTCGAAAAATATTATTAAAATGATACGAGTGCCTCGAGAACCATCATATACACCTTTTATGATATTTTGTGTTTTATAAAAATCGGACGATTTTTTCAAAACAAATGTGCTAAGTGCTACTTCTATTATTTTATACTTATTAAACACATTTAGATAATAATAATTATACCCTTTAAAGTTACACCACATCATTTCTTGAATATCTATGTGGGATAAATATAATAGGTTTTCTATAAGTACTCTTTTACTTGTATTTTCTATCTATGTGGGATAAATATAATAAATATTGTTAATAACCAAAAAAAAAAAAAAAAAAAAAAAAAAAAAAAAAAAAACTTATAAGGTATATCTTTAGATAATAAATTTTTCTTCACATGATGTAAGTGATTCTTAAAATTCGATATGGTGCTTTTATTTATAAATAACTTGCAACTATGGGCCATTGGTAGCTACTTTAACCTCATACCTCCATAATATTCCAGCTACCGTCTCTCTATTGCCAAAACATTGCGTGGGTAATCTAGAAATTTATATGAGTTAACTTGTTATTACTTAAAATTATTCAAAACTAAAATTGTCGTCATCCGTATTGTAAAATATAGAATTGAAAAATATTTCTCGCTGAGAATTTTAATTGCATGATACCCGCCATCACAACGCGAGTTTATTTATTATCATGAAAAGTCCTGGTCAACAATAGCTAGCATCCGTCGTTGTTATGCAAAGACTAATATTAAGTGATAGACTAACATTAAGTGTATTTTACTTCAGAATTCAATATCTTTATCAAACGATATGTGATTGTAATATACAAACACGGTCCTTATAGTTAATGATGTGTAGGGTCCTATGTCCAAATAGCCACAGTTTGAACGTGTGAATAAGGGAATTGGGAAAAGGGCAAATTTTGTGAATAGACCAATTTATGCTTTTTTTTTACAAAAAAAAAAAAAAAAAAAAAAAAAAAAAAAAAAAAAAAAAAAAAAAATGTCAAGGCTATATTAAAAACACCCAAACTATAAGGGGGAAAGGAAAGAACACTAAATGCTTCCAAGATAGAAGCTAAAAAAATACAAACAAAGATGTCACTAAACTTTGTAAAAAATGGATAACAAAATTTTATTTTGTTCTCAAGCGTTACTAAAGTGATAAAACATGACACTTGAGTCATTAAACTTACAAAAATATACATACACGTCATCAAACTTGAAAAACGCAACATTTATGTTACTTAACATATTAAAAAAAATGTGTTAAGGTCACTCCGGTTAACATTGAAATCATAGAATGATATTATTGCTTAATAGCTCAGTAAACAAGTGAACAAAATGAAAGTTCATTACCTTAAGTGCATTTTTTTTTTTTTGAAAAGTTTAGTTGCGATATAGCGGCACATAATTGTATAGCGGTACAGAATTATATAGTGACGGAATTTTTAGTCTACCACTCTAACCACTTTGAAAAGTTAATCTCAAACGTTATAGTCTACCACTTTAATCTTGCTAGGCTAATTGTAATAACATCTAGCCACAAATGGATGTGATCACTTATAACTTCCTAGATGTTCTCAATTACAAACACAATTCACTCACCTATTGATTACATTAGCATAATATACAAAGTTGGTTAGAAACTTTGTACGGAAACTTGTGATTTTGTTTAAACATACTATATTCTTTCATAAAAAGCTAGTTTGAGAAGTACCTACTATATTCTTGCATTTTCATGTATATCAAGCAATACCATTGCATAGACAGCTTGTAACTATTTGAATCCTTTATTTCAGATGCACTTGTCAAGTTAGCAATAAAATACAACTCGGACCAAACATACTCACACATAAAATCAATAAATATAAGAAATAAGTTGAAACTTGCCCCTCTAAAGAACGTCATTACATGTAAAACTTATATCTCATTATAAAATTAAGACGTTATTTTCAATTTTTCTTTGGAATCCCCAGTTTAATATCCTAGTTCAAAAAATCAAATTAAATCTTATAATTTTCATACGAAGACAGAACTACTAGTTGTATATTATAAAACTCACCTGATGGTTCTCCTTTCTTGCATAATTTTAGCCTGCCATATGTTGAATGAGATTAAAAAAGGAATTACAGTACTTGTCAACACAAACATTCTCATATACAGATAAACTAATCCGACTGATAAGATAATATAGCACAGACATTACATACCGTAGGTAGTTATACATCTTTGGCTCCGTATCTCATTTACAACCTCATTTACCAGGTCGTTGACCTTTTACCCCAAAAAAAAAGTCAAGAAATATGAATATCAAGTGTACCTGACTGGGGATTTCACTAAAAGAAGAAAGGCCAAACAGTTTTTGTGTCATCACTCACATGTTCACTAGATAGACCTTTTTGATCACTAAATCCATTGTTGACTCTTCCATTCTAACATAGTTCCAATGGGCTTGGAGTTACATCCCAAAAAATTCTTCATTGATTCACAGTAGAGGCCACTAACCAACCAAACGATTTGTCTGAGACTAAAAAATATGTCACTGATAGCGTTTTTGAGCGCGTATCAAATAAATACAAAGTAATCGTGTGTGGAATATACTAATCAACCTTTGTGAAAAGGTTAACTTGCAAAAAGCGCGTATCAAATAAATACAAAGTGATTACCAGGGTCGTGTCTCAACGAGGTGTGAATGGGCAATATCGTGTGAGATTCAAGATTAAAATGCTTGTAAGGATTGATTTTGATTATTTGGTATTATGGAACTACGGGAAATTAAAAATAACGAACGAGAAACAAAATAAACGCAACTAAAATATGAATTCAATTAAAGAATGCTAAATAAAACTTAAAATACTATGGGAATGAAAAACGTTAGCTAAGGAAAACCTAAAACGCAACCTAAGTTAAAAACATAAAAGTTAACTTAAAATAAAATGTAAGTGCGTAAAATAAAATGCGGATTTTAAGCCATACTATTCCTACGGGTGTAAAAACGATATTCCTACGATTCTAATGATTAAAAGAAAATTTTGGACCAAAAAAAATAATAATAAAAATAAAAAATAAATAAATAAATAAATAAAATAATTTTTTGGCAATTTAATATTTAGTTATGATTTAATTTCTATTTTAATCTAATTAATATATAAAAATACTAAATGAAATGGAAAATTATGAAAAATTTCAAAGTACTAGTTAATGATATAAAGATTATGGGAAAAAAATGCAAGAACTTAAACCAAATAAGCTATCAATAAGCTCACAGTTATATAAGATAAGTAAGCTAGAAAAAGAAAAGTACTATAAATAAATTGATTTAGGAAGGTTTAACAACAAAGACCCTAGGGCACTTATGGTAGCAGGTAGTGGTGATCTGTTCTCTGTTGTAAAGGGGAGGTATGGGGTTCGAATCCCCCAGCCTTCTCTTTTTATTTTTTATTTTTCAAATCTTTTTGCACAATCTTGTAGAAAGCATCAAAATAAGCAATTTTCAAAACTATAACTATTTATGAAAAGCACTCAAAAAGCAGTTTCAATGAGGAATTTGCAACAGTTTAAGAAAAAAAAAATTATAAAGTGAGATATAAACTCTGTAAGCTAAGCAAAAAGCTAAAATAAGCTAGACCTAAGGGAAATAAGCAAAGGAATACTTGGGAACCCTAAATAAGCACTAATGAGTCAAAAATAAGCAATTACAATAAACAAAAAAGCACTAAATAGCTACAACTAATTTAAGGGCTGTTAAGAAAAAGTGCTAAAGGGGCAATTTTGGGGGCCTAACTAGCTGGTAAAAAAAATCATAAAAATAAAATAAAGTTCAGGTCAAACGAACTTATAACGAAGAAATGAAAAATCAAAACCTAACTGCTGTTTGGGCTGTTTTTTTGACAGTAAATGATGTAAAATAATGGGTCAAAAGGGGTTCTAAATTCTTTGACCCGTAAAAGTCAAAGACAAGATGGTGGGCATATGCACTATTCTATATGAACTAATTCTAAGGCAAAATAACACTTATAAAAGGCTTAAACTAAGTTAACCCTGTACTACTTATAAAAACAGTTTCAAGACAAATTTTTTTGAAAAATAACTACTAAACTTGTAAGACTAATTGGAGATGCAAGAAATGGGTTTAAAACTACTCAAGATAGATAAACAAAGCTAATTGAGTAAAAAAGAAACAGTAAAAACAGTTTTATGAGTCAAACTAAGCTTGTGCCAAACACCCCTTTAAAAGGTATGTTTGGTGTTTAACGGCTAGTAGACCCGACATTATGTTTAGTGTTTGTCGATGTGCTCGTTTTCAAGAAGATCCTAAGACAACTCATCTCGAAGCCGTTAAAAGGATTTTTAGATACATTAAGGGCACTACACATTTAGGTTTATGGTATTCCAAAGGAACGGGAATAGACACCATAGTGTATGCCGACTCGGATCATGCCGGTGACTATGTTGATAGAAAAAGCACAAGTGGTATTTGTACTTTTGTTGGACATTGTCTCACCTCATGGTTCTCTAAGAAGCAAACGGCTCTCGCTATCTCAACAACGGAAGCCGAATACGTTTAGGCCGGAAAGGCATGTCAACAAGCTCTTTGGATGAAGCAAGCTCTTGTCGACTACGGAATTCAACTTAACGACATCACGATTCTATGTGACAACAAAGGAGCTATTGATTTTAGCAAAAATCCAGTTCAACATGCTCATACCAAACATATTGAAATCCGTCATCATTTCCTTCGTGATAACATTCAAAAAGGAAACATCTCAATTGAGAAAGTTTCTTCCGAAGACAACATAGCCGACATTCTCACAAAACCTCTTAAACGAGAACCTTTTAACCTCCTTAGGCTAGGCTTAGGACTCATGGAACCTATATTGTAGTTCTAGACATTTGACAAAAATCACAAAAATCAAAACAAATCAATAAGCCTTTTTCTCAGCAGAGTCGGCGGAACCCTCAGCCATAACGGGCGGAACCTTCTCTTTGGTTCCACCGTATCCGCCGACCTGTAGAATTTCTCTTAGTTTATATTAAACCAAACACCCATTATCTCATACCACCACTTCAAAACTGCTACTTTTCATTTCACCACTCATCCACACCTACGAATTTTTTATCCTTCCTTCATTCACATTGCTCATCAATCATCATTGTAAGTATTTTAAACATAATTACACTCCTGATCTGAGTCTAGGAATTCTATTTTTGCACAACAACAAAAACTTGGGGTTTTGCATAAACTTGAGAAACTCATGCATGAAATTAGGTGTTTAACAAAACTAATCATGTTTCCCATAGTTAGGAATTGCATTATTATAATCTATTAACATGTTTACTAAAACACCCCGTGTCAAATTCTTGCAAAAATTTCTCACAAATAGGACAAATATTTTTTCGTCTCACATTGTGAATACAAAATCAAAACGTTATGTTCAAAAACATCACTTGCATAATGTCTCTTGAATGCTAAAGGGAATACATAACCAATATGTATTTTCGGGTACATTCAAACGAAGCTACATTGAACTAGGAGCGCTTGGGTTATCTTTTGTTGTATAACAAAACTTGCATTCTAAAACGTTTTTGAGCATCAAAATGAGTCAAGATAACCGCACCTCCACATTGTTTTCATATAGGCACACACTAGAACATCCACATTACAATAGTCGTTTACTTAGACTAAAATGTGAAATATTGTTTTTCTAGGAATCATCATGCCACCTCTAACCCATTACGACCACAAGGACACCATTAAGTACCTACCCAAACACCACAAAACCAAAGGTCTTACGGAAGCTTAAATCAACATTTTCAAAGCCTTAGAAAAACGCTATGTCCATGAGGGTAGAACCATTGACCCATCCTTCCTAGAAGGTACAAACCTCCACACGGAACTTGCCACCGTCAACTTTGAGTGTCTCCTAGAAATAGATGAGCCTATTTGTCCTAGGTTTATTTTAGAATTCTATGCATCCGTCACTCTCTCCACGGATGAGTATGGTCGCATATCTATTAACTTCATGGCAATCGGTCATCAATACTGCTTCACTCTCGATGAATTTGCTCAAATCCTAGGTGTCCCAAACCGTGGTACTTGCATCTACTCCGACAAGCATTCCCTCTCAATTCTTGACACACTCATTGACCGCATCAATCCCTATGACACCCCTCTTGTGTCCAAGGATGAACTTCGTGACCACCTCTTCATTAGGATCACCAACACTAGGAGAACCCGTACGGGAAATGAGGTCGATAAGGACCCATATGGTATGGAACTCAGTGAACTCAAGCCCCAATTCAAGAAATGGGAAGAACAACTTAGAGCCAATGTCATTAGCATCATAGGAAACCGGGATCATATCAATCTTTGCCTTCGCTACATGCTCTACTCCTTGTCCGTTAGGCAACCCTTCAACCTTACCTACTACATGGCCAAGAGAATGGCCGACATTCCCATGCAAGGCACAACGGCTATGCCGTATGGAATGCTCTTGACCCGTCTCTTTAGGTTCATCTCTCCCATTCCACCAACTCCTAGAGGTCTTCATCTAGACTACTCTCTCATTCCACACACTTTTGTCCAACTAAGTGATAGGAGAGTCTACAAAGCCCAAGGAAAACGTCCTCATCCTCCTACCTCCTCATCTTCATCCTTAATGAGTGAAGATGAGACTTTGCCCAACTCTAGGCTCCCACCTCTAGAATACCTTTCCCAACTTCCGGATATTCCAAATGAGTCGGCGGAGTTCAAGTAAACAAAGGGGATGTTCAAAAATCTCGGGAGATTCCTTGAAAAGCTCAAGAACAAGATTGACCGTCAATGAGAGCGGGTGTGTAGGAGTGTGTGGCACAAGGTGCTATTTGAACAATTTGGTCGTTTAAACAATGTTTGTCATGAATTTGTGTGTCGGTAGAATATTTGGTACAATTTGGAACATGTATGAACTAACTATGATGCAGGAATTCGACAACATTTAACATGTTGTCAAATTTTCAAGTGTATGAAGATTTCACTAAGTATAGTGAAATTCGTTAGCCCCCGGTCAAAGTCCTATGGTATGCATGTTTACATGTCTAATTTTTGCATTTCCTAACCAGATATAAATTAAATTTTTATTTTTAGGAGTTTTCGAAATATTTGAAAATCGTCTCGCGGATCAAAAACGTGGACTGCCTTGTTTTTCAGCACTGGCGGCACCCTAGAATGGGTTCCGCCAGTGTATTTTTCTGGAAATCCAGAATTGGCCCAACGCATCCGACGGAACCCTCAGGAGGGTTCCGCCTGTGTTATCTGAAGGTTCCGCCAGTGCACCTGCAAATATTTTTTTCTTTTCTCGACATTTCAACTTCCACTCAACAACAAATCGTCCTTTTTAGATAGAAACCCATTCCCTACTATTTGTTAAGCACATTAGGGTCCTCCTCATCCTCTAGAACTAATAGAAAACCATTTCCCGCCAAATTTCAAACCTAGCCATAACCACCTCAAGGAACCTTAACCCATAAAGGAATGAACCCTTCCAAAGGTTCCTTGTAATCCGTGAAACCTATACCATCAACAAATTTGCCAAAACCACTAAGCATTTAGTGCAAATCTTTGTCTTCTTCCTTCACCATTTTCATTGGATTGACTTCCAATGATTTGACAACCCTCATTAATCCTCAAAATCATTAGCAACCTCCATTTTTGTATGGGCAAACATCAAATCCAAACACTCCTTCCCATACTTCTTCACATCTATAAATGTAACCATCTTAGAACACCCTCAAATCACACCATCACCATCTCAATCTCTGATTCTAAATCTCTAATCGACCATTTTAACAATGACAAAGTCAACAATCACCTCTCAACCATCTCGACCCGTTCGGAGATCCGCCCGCATAAGTGTCAAACCACTTTGGTCAAACCACACAATCAACTTAAGCTCCACATCCTCGGATGAATTCTCCTCACCCATCAAAAATGAACATTTTCTAAACCTTGCATCTCCATCTCCATCTCCATCACCCAAAGGACCTAATGAGCTCACTACTCCACCACCAACAAAATCACCCATTGACCCAACTCCACCAAGTGCACCAATCCAAACATCCAAAACTTCATCACCATCAACAATACCTAAACTTGAACCAATGGAGTTATTTGGGTCTCCTCCAACATCACCACATCCTTTTGTACAAGATCTCAATGATCTTCCACCAAGAACAACAAAACCACCACCTTTGACAAATCAAAACCAAAGGCCATTGCTTGACCAAAATGAGCCTTTTGTCAACAACCAACCACCACAACAAGAGTACCATCAACCAAAACCATTGTTGTTTCACCCTATCTTCAATGACATCCATGGTCCTCTATATGGAGAACCTAACTTTGAACACCATGATCACCCAATTCTACCACATTCTCAATCCCAATCCTTTGAGTCTTTCTTTCCTTCTTATGAGGAAATTCAAAGCATGATAGAAAATCACCTCCATCAAGCAATGGAATTTCAAACCACCTTGCTTGACTCCATACCAAACCCATCCTCCAATCAAGAACCCAAAACCAACCCACCACCACCACCATCATCAAACGATGTGTTTCCACCCACTTATCACCATGTTTGCTCACAATGTGAGTAAATGCTCAAACAAGGTGAAAGCATCAAGATGTTGCTTCACCAATTTCAAAATGAAACCCGTTTTGCTATACAACACATCATCGAGCATTTGGATGCTCTTTCCCACCCAAACCAATCCTAGACCAAGTTTGGAGGCCTTTTGCCCCATTTAGGAAATGTGTTGACAAACTTCTACTTATAGAAGTAGGATTTTCTTTTTCTTTTATTTCTTGGTTATTTTTTTCTTCTTTTATTTTATTTTTAGAAGTAGGAGGATATTTTTCATTTCTTGTCTTTGACTTCTTTAAAGATGAATTTTACTTGAAATGACATCTTTTACTACTTTCTTAGTTGCATTGTTGGTTGATCATATATGAGTTGTGATTGTGGTTGCTTATATTCTCATATGTGTGGTGACTACAAGCTTGATTTTGTGTCATTATCACCAACTAACCATTTTTTTGTATGATCAAAATCCATGTTTCCCATCATGGCAATCCTTTTAGGAGGAGTATCGACCAAGGGGGAGCAAGTGCATAATTCCGCTTCGCTACTCTTCTTTTTGTTTCGACAAAAAGGGGGAGAAACATATATTAACTTATAAACTTAAAATGATTTTCATCACTTAAGTAAAACAAGTTTAATATAACATTTTTTTTTAAGTCTTAACACTAAAATTTATGAGTTACTTAAAAACAAAGTTTATGTTTTGTCATCAACAAAAAGAGGGAGATTGTTAATATAAATATCACCTAAAAACGTTATTTATATTTTACGATCTTTGCTAAGTTTTGTTAACGACAAAGTGTAAACTTTAGTTTTAAGTAAAACATACTTTTAGTTTAAAGACTTGCATAATTAGACATTTGCTACATTTACATTTCATATAAAACACAACACTTTTTATATTTCTTAAAATAGAAAAATGTTAACATCACATCATACATTTATGGTAACTTTGTGTGTTTGACTTACCATAAACTCTTACACATTTTTGGAAGCATTCCACTTTTGATTCAATGTGTTTGACTAGAATTTAGTTGATGTGACTTTGGTTGGTTTGGAAAGATTTATTGCAAAACCTTCTGTCAGCCCGGCGGAACCCTGGAGGTACACGGGCGGAACCCTTCTGAGGGTTCCGCCGTATCCGCCAGGCCTGCAGAATGTTTGGCTATAAATACCAAGCCATTTGTTTGAATTTTGTTTTTATCACTTCTCATTACATTTTACACACACATTCATATCATTCATCTAACCCTTTAACATTTCATTTTGTGTGAAGTTTCTTTTGTAGCAAAGAAGTTCACAAGTACATATAAAGTTACAAGTATTCAACACAACGTTGCAGGACTTGTTAGCTTAGCATCGTGTAGACTTTGTGTAGTTTATACTTCATTTGATTGTGCATTTTCAGTTGTGATCGGTTAGTATTTTAGGCCTTAAAATACATAGTGTGACGGGGGTTGTTGTACCCTAGTAAAAGAACTAACGGGAGTGGTTGTACCCTTGAAAAAGAACTCGACATCTAGCTTAGTGTCAGTAATCGTGTAAGCGACGTGTAAGGTTTTCTCCACCGGTGAAAGGAGCTTGTTGACTAGTGAAAGAAACTCTCGAGTTGGATACTCGGGGCGTGGACGTAGGGCAAGGAAATAGAGTCCTTGTAACCGAACCACGATAAATACTCGTGTTGTGGTTTGATCGTTTCTTTCTTTATACTTGCATGTTATATATTGTCTTTGTGTTCATATCTTTGATTAAACGGAAAGTTTCAAAAGATAATTACGAAAAACCGGTAAAACTATTCAACCCCCCTTCTAGTTTTCCACAAAACGTATTGGAGACGAAGATTATTTTTAGGTTTTTCGAAAAACACATCAATTAAAACGAGACCAACTCAAAAAGACAATTGTGAACTTAAACCAATAATCACAAACGCGAGGTTAACTTTTAAAGAAAAACGCACAAAGGAGCGGGAGAGAAGAATGGATCTCTCGCTAGTGCGAAGTTCGTTGGATCTCCCTATACCGTTTCGACTCCTCTTAAAGTTTGTTTATAGTTTAAAAGTTTTCCAAAACGCAAGTGATACAAAGGCAAGTTTTAAATCTTTGGTTTGGGAACTTATTAATGGTCATACCCCCAGTTAGGTAGTATTCTGTCTTGGTTCTCGACGGTTGTTTTTTTTTTTTTTATCTTTATTTTTATTAAACAAGAAAAACAGAAAATGTTTTTGTATTTTTTTATGATATATATATATATATATATATATATATATATATATATATATATATATACAAAAGAAAAGGAAAATATTTTTGTGTTTTATATTTTTTTTAAAACGATAACTTCTTGACGGAGGTTCTACAAGCCACTAATAGTTAAAATCGTAACGATATTGTCGCAACAAAACTTCCCCGGCAACGGCGCCAAATTTTGATAGCGTTTATGAGCGCGTATCAAATAAATACAAAGTAATCGTGTGTGGAATTTACTAATCAACCCGTGAATACAATATATATACATATATATATATATATATATATATATATATATATATATATATATATATATATATATATATATATATATATATATATATATATATATGATACTGGGTAAGTGATTTCCCGGGTCGTGTCCCAACGAGGTGTGAATGAGCAATATCGTGTGAGATTCGAGATTAAAATGCTTGTAAGGATTGATTTTGATTATTTGTTATTATGGAACTACGGGAAATTACAAATAACGAACGAGAAACAAAATAAACGCAACTAAAATATGAATTCAAATAAGGTATGCTAAATAAAACTTAAAATCTACTTAAAATACTACGGGAATGAAAAACGTTAGCTAAGGAAAACCTAAAACGCAACCTAAGTTAAAAACATAAAAGTTAACTTAAAATAAAATGTAAGTGCGTAAAATAAAATGCGGATTTTAAGCCATACTATTCCTACGGGTGTAAAAACGATTTTCCTGCGATTCTAATGATTAAAAGAAAATTTTGGACAAAAAAAATAATAAAAAAAATAATAATAATAATAATAATAATAATAATAATAATAATAATAATAATAATAATAATAATAATAATAATAATAATAATAATAATAATAATAATAATAATTTTTTGGCAATTTAATATTTAGTAATGATTTAATTTCTATTTTAATCTAATTAATATATAAAAATACTAAATGAAATGGAAAATTATGAAAAATTTCAAAGTACTAGTTAATGATATAAGGATTATGGGAAAAAAAATGCAAGAACTTAAACCAAATAAGCTATCAATAAGCTCACAGTTATATAAGATAAGTAAGCTAGAAAAAGAAAAGTACTATAAATAAATTGATTTAGGAAGGTTTAACAACAAAGACCCTAGGCACTTATGGTAGCAGGTAGTGGTGTTGTGTTGTCTGTTGTAAAGGGGAGGTATGGGGTTTGAATCCCCCAGCCTTCTCATTTTGTTTTTTGTTTTTTATTTTTTATTTTTCAAATCTTTTTGCACAATCTTGTAGAAAGCATCAAAATAAGCAATTTTCAAAACTATAACTATTTATGAAAATCACTCAAAAAGCAGTTTCAATGAGGAATTTGTAACAATTTAATAAAAAAAAATTATAAAGTGAGATATAAACTCTATAAGCTAACCAAAAAGCTAAAATAAGCTAGACCTATGGGAAATAAGCAGAGGAATACTAGGGAATCCTAAATAAGCACTAATGAGACAAAAGTAAGCAGTTACAATAAACTAAAAAGCACTAAATAGCTACAACTAATTTAAGGGTTGTTAAGAAAAAGTGCTAAAGGGGCAATTTTGGGGGCCTAAATAGCTGGTAAAAAATCATAAAAATAAAATAAAAATACATGCTTGTTAACAAGCTGGCAAATAAGCTACAAACCAAATTTCAGGTCAAACGAACTTATAACGAAGAAATGAAAAATCAAAACCTAACTGTTGTTTGGGCTTTTTTTTTACAGCAACTGGTGTAAAGAAATGGGTCAAAAGGGGGTCTAAATGGGTTCTTTGACCTGTAAAAGTCAAAGACAATATGGTGGGCATATGCACTATTCTATATGAACTAATTCTAAGGCAAAATAACACTTATAAAAGGCTTAAACTAAGTTAACCCTATACTACTTATAAAAACAGTTTCAAGACAAATTTTTTTTGAAAAATAACTATTAAACTTGTAAGACTAATTGGAGATGCAAGAAATGGGTTTAAAACTACTCAAGATATATAAACTAATCTAATTGAGTAAAAAAGAAATAGTAAAAACAGTTTTATGAGTCAAACTATGCTTGTGCCAAACACCCCTTTAAAAGGTCTGTTTGGTGTTTAAAAGCTGAGCATTTGTTTTTTTTAGATTAAAACTTGTAAGTCACTGATGGATTAAGCTATTATATGAGTAGATAAGCATAAATGGAATAAAAATAAGTAGTTTTAGGCACTACTAAAAGGACTTTAAAGACAAGAAAAGATAAAGACTTAAGATAAAGTTTTCAATGAAAAAAGTACATTGTCTTGAAATTACATCTAAAACTTAACTTAAAATAAAACTGAACATAAAAAAAAAAAAAAAAAACTTAAAAACCTACTGCCTTATGAATGGCATACAAGAATCTTATTTATACTAATCTAGAATTAGGGTTTTTCTTCCTCTTGTGCTTGTTGTGTGAGATAAAACAGCTTGGGAAGACTTATGTGCTTCTTGTGAATAAATCCCAGCCATCAATTTGCTTTTGGAGTCATCTTAACCTTCCAATTTGTTTTGGCACCCAATATGGGTGGTGGAATGCCAGCTTGGCAATGGCACATGTGATTAATATTAATACTAATAGTAATAAGAAAATACCTAATAGAAAGTTTTGACAAAAAGATTTTTTGTGATTTTATTTTGAAAATGGTTTTGTTTTTGGAACAAGGGTTTCGAAAATGATTTTTTTCGTTTAAGCTTTCGGGGTAAAAAGGGTCAAATGGTAATTTGGTGTCGGGTGAAGGGTAATTTGGTAATTTTGGTTAAGGTTAAGGGTAGAAAGTGATAATGGGTTTTGGTTTGGTTTTCCACACTCCCCTCAATGTCACATTCCCGGTATTGACTTTGCCTTTGACTTTGACTTTGACATTTTGCCACTTTCCTCATTTTTCTTCAAAATTGTGTCGAGTCGATTCGGTAATGCTCTATTTTGCTTTGTTTCCCATCCAAGCTCCGGCTTTTGACATTTTTCCAAGTCTCATGCTCGTTTTTGTCTTTTTGGCCTCAATTATACCTGTTTTTGAATTATCTGTTCCAGCACGATCATAAACACAAAAACACAGTATCTTTGGCATTTTTGGTTAGTTTTTGGTCGTTTTGGTCTTAATTTGGTAAGAAAAATATGTGTGAATAAGCACACACCAAAATCCCCCAGACTAAGGTATTGTCGTGTCCTCACGCAATGGGATCAATTCACGCCCTACAAGATAAATAACTTTCAAAACTCTTTTTACTAACATTGAAGAAGTAGCAAAATGTTCAAAAGAGAGTACAAAATTATATATTCCGGAGAACGCCCCGTTTTTCAACTCTGTGGAAAACTAGAAGGGGGGGTTGAATAGTTTTCCCCTCTTTTTGTTTATAAAGAGTTTGTTTCAAAATGTTGATTAGAATTTATTCAATTGTTTGTTTCAAAAACCTTCAATTAGAATTTAGTATGAAAACAACATATAATCAATATGATCAATTATATTAGTTTTTGAAACTTAGTTTTATGAATGGAGCTTTGGTCGATCTTTATGTGAATACGTTTTCCTTTTAAATCTTAAAATGTTTTGTATCAAATTATCTATCAAGTTAAACTTAATATGAGAAGTGTGAATAATAATCTATTTGACCATATCATATAATTATACACACAATCACAATATTAACTTCTATGTACAACACAATGAATCATCACAACTATATAAGCAGCAACTAAGACATATAGGCAAGTATAGATGTAAAGCGATAAATGCAAGAATAAATGAAAAGAGATAAGAGAAAGAAAATGTAAACTGGACATGATGATTTATAGTGGTTCGGCTACAAGGACACCTTCCTTGCCCTACTCCACTCCTCGAGTCACCTACTCGAGAGTTTTCTTCACTACTCAACAAGCTCCCTTTTGGCGGAGAAAACCATACACAACTTTTGCTTATACAAATTTACGACACTAAGCTAAATGTCAAGTTCTAATAGTAGCTAGAACCAATCTCACGACGCGACTTCCATCACAACACAACTTCTACATGACACCACGACTTCTTCAAGACTTCACGACTTCTTCACTACTTCACAACATCTTCTATACTCCACTACTTATTCACACACCTACATCTTCACAACTACATGACTTCTACACACTACTACTTCTTCCCACTACTTCTTAATCACTCATTGACTCACTACTAAGTAAGATCATCTTGATCTACTTATTACATATACATACATAACTCACAACTTCACATCAACACTAACTAGACTCTAATACATCTTTGGCTTTATGATAGGGAGGATTCTTCTCTTGCACTTTGAGTGATGAGGGATTGAATCACTTGAAACAAAAACTAATAAACTTATGATCAAAGGATTTAGAAGTGTGTTTGAAAAGGATTGGGACTGAAAATTTTCGTGCAAAAGGTTTGAAAAAATTACAGATTTGAACCAGTATTTATAGGCAAAAGTTTCTGACAAATCTGACAAATGGAGCGTATGCCAGCCCCTTTAATTGTGTGCTGGCCCCTTTAAAATTAAGGGGGCGCCCCTTATAATGAAGGGGGCCGCCCAGACGAAAACGGCAGTTTTTCTTGTCTTTTCTGGGGAAGGTTTATCTAGTGAAATTTTAACTGTTTCTGGCTAAAAATTTGAATTCATATATTTATTATGAATTAAACATTTTCCTTTATATACAAAAATTGTTTTTCAAAATATATAAGATGTTTATAACATTTTAAAAAAATTGTAGTGTCTAAATAAAATGTATAAGTTACTTGTTTACACTTCTTCTCCCCCTTTTGTCGAAGCAAAAAGGTGGACTCTAGACGAGACTTCTACTACGCTTGAACTCTTGAGATAGAATGTATAAGGTGAGCTTGCATCATCGTAAGGGAAGCCTTGATCCTATCAACCTCAATGCTCCCCTTTGGTGTATGCTCCCCCTTGGTGTATGCTCAAAACTTGTTTTGGCTACCAAAGAATCGAGCGATGAAGTAATCCTTCAAAACAAAGTTAGTAGACAAGTGCACATATATATAATGATGATGATAGATATATGCATGACTCTAATAGGGGAACAATATATGGACGTATTAGGTATATGCACTAAAAGTATGACACATGCAATTATTGTTTTAAAAACAACAAACTAAATCCCAAAAAAAAATTACTATGACTAATGCTTAAGACATGACAATGATTAGAATCTAATGCAATGATTCGACCGACATATTTTGGTGAAAGATGCCAAGAAAATATATATATACTCTAAAAGAGTTAAAGAAAAATGAAGATGAGAATGATACGTTCTTTAAACGTAGGAAAATGAGGAGGAATGAGCGTGAATGTAAAGGGAAGGTGATGACAAAGGGTTGAAAATTATGGTTTAGATTAATATATCGTTTGACAAGGATGGATGATAGGGAATCATGGGATTTTTAGGTGTTTTGTTGGTTGACGACCGAAGGGGGATATGTGAAATGAGGTGGTGATGACTCGACAACACTTGAAGCTTAGATTTCTTCATTGTGTTCTTCACTTGCTAGAAAGTGGAAATGACGCATTTCGTAGTGAAATTCACTTGGATGAGGTGGTGATAACTTGACAACATTTGAAGCTTGGATTTCTTCATTGTGTTCTTCACTTGCTAGAAAGTGGAAATGACGCATTTCGTAATGAAATTCACTTGGATGAGGTGGTGATAACTTGACAACACTTGAAGCTTGGATATCTTCTTTGTGTTCTTCACTTGCTAGAAAGTGGAAAGGACGCATTTCATAAAGAAATTCACTTGATTTTCAGGGATTTAAGTTTTGGTGGTGATGATGCACTTACTAGAATGTAGGGAATGGTGACATGGTTGAATATTCTTGTGAAGATGGGAAATGAGGATCAAGTGGAGATGACTAGGTGGAAGCGAAAGAGTGATGTTCAAGGAAGGAATTTCTTGGGTAGGAGGTGGTGGTGATACTTTTGGTGGTGGAGACAATTGTGAGTGATATATCCATTGATGAATGGAGTGATGTCATCTTCATTAGTAATGTCAATGAAGAGTTGTTTTGGTGGTATGATGACAAGTTTTTGTTGGAGATGGTGGTTCTTGGTGGAGGTGACAAATGGGTGTTGATATAGTCATTGATTGATGATGATGGTATGGAGGAGGTAGAGGTTCCATGAGTTGATGTTGTTTTAGAAGGTGCATTAGGAGTGTTAGGCCCATTTCCCGGATACAATGGGCCCCACCCTAGATGAAATTGACTAAGAATAATGTGTTTGACTAAGTGGATAAATGATACTTGAGTAAGTTTGACTATGACTTTTATAAGTTTACAATGCTTTACGTGATTGGCTAGTCAAACCGGTAGTCAAGCTATTATTAAGAATGTATAATGTGGTTTATAAAGTATTATGTGTCACTAATATAAAGGAAAAGAAGTTGAGGGACCTAAGTTGACAGAATCCCAAGATAATACTAGAACCAACTTGTTTTAGTACTAGAACCACCTTGTTCTAGCCTGCAGAAGGAATGGTAAGAAAGTAGGAGCTAGGTAGTATACCGAGCTCAAGTGTCGTGTTTGTACCCCCATGAGTCATTAATGTTATGTAAAGTATGCTCTAGTGTCAAGTATATAAATTGGTGGTCAATGGACAAGTTATAGTACAGTTCATGTGTTTACGGTCAAGTTAAATGGGCGTTTGGCATAACTTGTAATTGTACCCATTTTGGGATGTGAACGGGTCAATGGTCATGGATCAAAGTTTTCATGGTTTTTAATGTTAAATGAGTGTTTGGTTTATGGTTAAAGTGTTAATTTTATGGTTAAAGGTAATATGGTTAAGTGTAGTATGCAAATGGGTCAAAGTGGGTGTTTCAACCCGTCACTTTGTAAAGCATGTTTTCGAGGGTTGTTGTGACCATGTTTATGTACATATTTGATGTTTATAATTTCCAAATGATTTCTGGAAAGTTTTGTAAATTTTCGAGTTATAGAAGTTGAGTTTTAATCGATTTGGTTAAGTGTGAAAACAGGACAGCAATTAGTACAGAAAATGTGTCATGTTAGAAAAATCATATCTTTTGATCCGTAACTCGTTAGAAGTTGTACCACCCATCATTTTAAAGGTAATTGAGTCTAGTTTCTTGTAAAAATAGTCTCAAGGTCTGTTTTGTAATAGGTTTCAGTCAGTTTATAAAAGAGTGACAGGAGGTCAGTAACAAGTCAAAGCATTTCCGCGTAAAAGTTTTAAATTTTGGTCAAATCGGGCACGGGGCGTATAGTCCTATAACAATTAAGTGTTGGTACTAGAACAAGTTGGTTCTAGTGCCACTTTGAGATTTTGGCAAGAATAGTCCCTGCAGACTAGAACAAGGTGGTTCTAGTACTAAAACAAGTTGGTTTTAGTACCAGTTTGGTCATTTGGCAACTTAGGTCCCTCAAGTCCCTTTTCTTTCTACTTTAGCCACATTAACTTTATAACTCATTTAAAACTTGACAATTTTAATCCCTTAAGTCTCAATCTCTTATATTTAAGGCACATCAATCTCTCTATAATCATATTACATCTTCTTTGACTATTAGATTGACCATCAGGTTTGACGAGCTAATCACATAACACTTTCAACTTAACATCCGTTGACCAACCAATCATATCGAGTCTCCCGACTCATAAAAGTCTCAGTTTCATCTAGAGTCATACTCATTTGAAAACGGGTTTTGGGTTTTCTAGCCTGCAGGGACTAATCTTGCTAATTCCTTAAACTGGCACTAGAACCAACTTGTTCTAGTACCAAAACAAGTTGGTTCTAGTATTATCTTGGGATTCTGTCAACTTAGGTCCCTCAACTTCTTTTCCTTTATATTAATGACACATAATACTTTCTAAACCACATTATACATTCTTAATACTTATAGCTTGACTACCAGTTTGACTAGCCAATCACGTAAAGCATTGTAAACTTATAAAAGTCATAGTCAAACTTACTCAAGTATCATTTATCCACTTAGTCAAACACATTATTCTTAGTCAATTTCATCTAGGGTGGGGCCCATTGTATCCGGGAAATGGGTCTAACAAGGAGCACTAGGAGATGAGCATTGAGGTGGTGGTGATAGAGTGTTGGTGTTATCTTGTGTTAAATCAATGAGGAGTGGTTTAGGAGGTATGATATTGATTCTTGGTTTCTTTGAGGGCATGGAAATGGTGGATGACTCGAGATTGGTAGTACAAAGTATGACTCGGTTTTGGGTGTGAGGTAGAAGGATATATGTGAGTGAGTGTGATTTCCCTTCCCATTAAATTCATGCTCATCAGGACATAGAGTGTGACACAAATAAAGACAAACCAACATGAAAACGATAATCTAGACAATGACACGAAGGATGAAGGATAGCATGCAAGGAGGTTTTCCTAAAGTTGGATGGAAGGTGTTTGACATCTATATAATAATATAGTCATGACTTAAGAAATAGACATGAACAATGAGTGACATTTTAATTTTCATTTTTCTAATTAAAAATACTTAAACATTTCGGATGAAATATTTAAGTTGTCACATCAACTTAGAGAGGTATTAGATTACAATCTAACTATCTCTTGACAAAGGAGTGGATTGTTTGGAAGGAAACAAGATGATGAATAAGGAAGTAAGTATGCATGGAGACTCTAGGACTCTTAAGACAGTTTTGAGACTAATATGACCTATGAGATTATGACACTAAGGTTCTCATGAAATAAGGGTGTAGGATCTAAAGGCAAGAAATATATACCTAGATGAATGAGAAATATAGAGTTAAGCATGTAAAGGCATACAATCAAATCACATAGGAGAAATAAACATCTAGAAATAACATATATGCGATATGCCATAAATCTAGGAATGAAAGCATCTAATAAGAAGCAAAGTTCATAAAAGTAAGCTTAACGTTAGGTACATTTAGGAATAGCAATTTAATCAAGTTGGACAATGAGTATGAGACTATTACTAGTGGTGCTCAATTAAGGCTAAACACAACCATTTTTACGGGTTACACATACCCACCTTCTCACATAGAAGCAATTCAACCGTTAGGTTAAATTGAGTTTCTAGGCAATAGGTTCTCCAGTAGTCATTCTCTTATTAGAAGAAATTAAATTCCTAAATTTACCTATCGAAGAGTACCAAATATGAAGTTTGCTTGGTTCACTAATGTTTGGCTTAATGTGACTCAAACGTCATATTTTTATGAAGGTAAATCTAGTTGATATATTTTATTCACAATCCCAATAGAGACGTGTTGAATGTTTAGGTAAGAGTAAACAAAAAGTTCTAATCTTTTGTTCATGATTTACCGGTTGTTTGGTTTTAATGACGTATTACTTGATTTAATAAATGTTCTAGACTTAAGAGTGCACCTTAGCATCTCTTGTGAAATGAATCTCATTAAGATTATTTATCTTAAATGAGTTTGTGATTCTCAAATGATATCAAAACTAGACATTAATATATTTTTAAACAAATATTATTTTATATGATTTTTGCCAATATTATATATCATACTTTAACTAATATTTGAAAAAATAAATTTTACTTGTTTATGGATTGTGACAAGTTATTTTTTAATTTTAATAACTTATATTATTTCAAAAAGGAAAGTGTAGTGCATTATCTTGTAACACAACCATTCATGCTACAAAGAAAATGAAATACATAGAATATATAGTGTGTATTATTCTTAAATATGTATTTTATTTTGAAGTGATGATTTTAAGTAGTGTGAGCAAAGTTTACATATGTTGTTAGTTTGCTCATGTTTGGTTTTTCGGATATGACACATTTATCCATTGCATTGCAATGTAAATTGCTTGAATATTTCGGACGAAACATCCAAGTCATCATTCCTACTTCATTTTATATTTTATTGATGCATAGGGATCGCACCAGGCTTTACCTCTCAAGGGATCTTGAGAAGCTTACAACCCCCACCAGGCAGTGTACCTGATCGTTGTAGTATAGTATAGTGACAAGTACCGGGGGATTGATCGTTCAGCTAGGAATAGTGTCGCTAGGATTAGAAAACCTAAATACTAGTTCTAAAGGTGAGGAAGATTATTTTTGTATTTTTTATATTTTTTAGAAAGCAAGTTAAAATCTCGGGTTTGAAGGATTTGGGCAGAATTAGTTGCTAATCAACTAACCCAATACTAAGATGCAATCAAAATAAAATACTAAAAATGAAAATAAACTAAATTATACTAAAGTTGTGAGCAGTAATTGGAGAAAATGTGTTTACTTAGATTTCACTACTCCTTAGACATCTTTTACACGTTAATTACTTGTTATAATTGTATGGATGACGGATCGTATTCCTTAATACCATTCATGGGGTGGCACACTTAACTCCCCAATTCTATGAGCTCTTATCTCCTCCTACACCATGCCCAGCACAACTATAGGGATTGTAAACAGTGGCTCATGCATTAAATACAACCAATAAAGACCTAGTGCGCGTCGGTTCATGTTTCTTAAGACGTTCAAGCATGTTACCAATTGGAGATCTGCCAGTTTTCTTAAGCCTAACATATAAATCATTCATCCAAGACAAGAATAAACAAGTAATCAACACATAATTAACATCTAGGTTCCATTAGATATAAGCAAACACAAGATAGATCTAGCCTAGCACGATGGAATTAAGACAAGAACAAGATATAGACAACCAACACATAGACATATTGATTGAATTAAAAGAACACTTATCTTGATTACACATGCAAGGTATCAAGGGGTTGGAACCCTTGAAAAACCTGTAAAGTAACACCAAAATCGTACTTAGGGTTTCTCCCCAAAACTTTTCTTTCTAAATGTGAAAAATTAGAAAACTATATATAGGAAAAGGGGTCTGACGGCGTCAAGACAAAGCTTGTGATGCCGTCACCTCGCCGCCAAAACTATTCTCGGACTGCCTTGATCTACATTTGACGCCGTCAAGACTTAATCATTTCCAGGCCGTCATGACTTTTACTCTTGACGCCCTACCTTCATGACGCCGTCAAATCTCTTCTGGATCGTCATGGAATTTTGCTCTTGACGCCGTCAGGGAGTTACTCTTGACGCCGTCACCTACTGTTCCCAGCATGGAAAATTAAGACTTTGGCGTTTTCTTCACTTTTATGCTCCAAAAACGTCCGAATTGCTTCATTTTCCAGATTTCACTCCCAAAGTTCTTAAAATCACAAAAGGAACGATTTAGGGCAATATTTGATCAAATAAATTCTAATTCGGACTTAAATGACCCTCTAAAAACGGACCATTTTTCGCCTCATCATATACCCTTACACTTGAGATTTGCTTATTTTACAAGGATTCAATTTCTCTTATTAAACAACTTAATGTAAAACAACTTAATTTTGAAAATACATTTTCTTTTATATAACTACTAATGTTTTACAATGATTCAATTTCTCTTATTAAACAACTTAATGTAAAACAAGGTAATTTGTTGAAAATATTTAAGTGTGTTGTTAAGAATAGATTAAATTGTTTGAAATATTTAGGTGACTAGATTTAACTTATTTACAAGATGTTTGAGTAACATTAAGCCATATATACCTATATGCAATGCAAACATAATATTGCAATCTTAACGCAAGAAATCTGGCATAAGATCTAGTTAATAAGATCTAGTTATGTATAAATCGGAAAACTAGCTATAAACTAATAAGGCACATATGCTTAGATATACAATTAACTAAAATTTAAATAGCAACAATCATCTAATATCTTCAATTAACAAAATAGAATCACAAATAAGTTCACATATGTAACAACCCGTAAAATTCTTGATATGTTCTATTCGGAGAAAAGATCAAGTATTTTGAGTTTGGAATTATTTCTGTGAAACAAAGCATATTTATTACTACATCCGTCCCATAAAAACTGTCCAGTTTGACTTTTCAGAGTCAAACTGGTTCAACTTTGACCTTATCTATTTTTGTGAGTATTATATAAAACTTTATGAAAAATATATGAATGGATTGAGTTTTAAGTGTGTTTTTCATTGGTATAATTTTTCATCAATTATTATATAAAACATAAAAAATATTTAAGGTCAAAGTTGAACCAGTTTGACTTTGAAAAGTCAAACTGGACAATTTTTATGGGACGGAGGGAGTATCATTTTAATCAGAAATATTATTTTGAGCGCATTGGTGTTATTCCCGTACCACAAATCTTCCGTTTACTCGCATAAATGAGCTCCGAATCTCATTTCGTGGAAGATTTTATAAATTACGCATGTGGTCCCTGTGGAGATAATTACACTTCCAGCCCCTCGCCTTTTAAAGTTGCATTTCACAACTTTATTATTTTAGGTTGAGTATTTAAATGGAAGTCAGAATACATTTCATTCATTTCTTATTAGGGTTTTACTTTCCCCTCTCCCTCTCCACAGCCGGCACACCCACACCCACTCTCCTCTCTCATTTTTCCGGCGCAAAAATCCGGCCACCAGAGCACCACCACCTCGCGTGGTATCTCACCTCCACCACCAGGTCCATCCCCATCTCCCTCTCTTTCTCCTGATGTAACACACGCGCGACCAACCATCACCCAAACACCATCTTCGGCCATGATTCAGGCACGGTATCACCATCCACCACCACAGCAACCATCTCTCTTTCTGCCGCCGCTGATTGAAGCATCAAGGAGAAGGTTGTTTGATTTACACAAGATAGAGTGATGGTCACCTTGGAGCTTGGTTCGTTTCGATAGTCACCACAGCTGCCTCTCCTCTCTGTTTCTCATTCTTTTCTTTTGGTATATTAAGTCCCAACTCATTTTGTTATACTCTTATTGTGTTCGAAAAAGATTATATTAAGGGTTTGTGACTAGTTTTCGTAGATATAAACTTGGATTAAAAACCGGATTTGAAAACTGTTAATATGGATTAATGTGGTAAGAAATGATTACATAAGGGTGTTTGTTTGCATATTCTGAATCGGGTCGGGTTTGTGACCCGAGAGAGTTTCGGGTCGAAACCCAGTTTGGCCTCGATTGGTATTCGTATTTGTTGATACCTCAAGTAAGATTTCTGTTGGTTTATTGTTCACTGTCGTTGTTGTTATTTTGAGCTCATGGTCTGGATAAGTCTTGTTATTAACAACTGGGATTCTTTTTCTGAAGCTGCAATCGAGTTTGACGAAAATCTAACACTTGAAGATCTAACTCAAGAAGAGAGAAATATGTTGCTCGGAAAGAAGGTAAAAGATCCTTCGCCAAAATCTTACCGTGAACACTTGGCAGCCGTCCTTGCTAAAGGTAACGTTTGCCGAGTGGCGCTAAGAGTTTTATGCAGACACATGAACCGAGAAGCCTCTTCAAGCAGGTAAAACTTTCACTTTTGATTGATGCGACTTTAATATCTTCAGTCATGCTCTTTTAAATGTGTATTGATACATACTTTTTTGCCTTCGCAATGTGTAAACTTTTACATAGACTATAAACACAAAAACATGTTGATAGTGCAAGCATGAGATGAAGAAAAGCATATTACAAACGCACAATATACAATTACAATTAATATAGCATGATTGCTCTTATTTTGGCCATGTATATAACATTTGAGGTCACCAAAATGCAAGTTATTATAGCATTGGTAGTGTTTGGCTTGGGTTTATAATGGAGTTATTCCAGCACTAGTTCTTGAATTCAGGATTTGTTGAGCTTCTTGGGGTTTGATAAGTCTCGGAATCACATCAGGAACTGAGAGATTTCGTAGGTTATGTGTTCAGTCGTTAAGCTTATTTGAGTTTTATTATTTTTTTGCTTACGGCGACTTGTTTATGGATGCTCATTAAACTCCATATTTTCTTGCTTATTTGAAACTGTGATTTCATTTGTGAATTGTCTAATATTGCAAACTTAAACTGAGTGGGTTAATATATACTTAGCGGGCCTAGAGTGTTAAGGGACTAATTAAGGGTGTGTTGGATTTAAGAATGAGTCAAAGCATTTTTGGATTAAATGTAACTTAATTATTTACGGTTATTGGAAAATCAGAATGACGAAACGTATTGTTTTCAATTGCATCATTGATATGTTTCGGTTACATATGGGATATTGTAATACCTTAGCTTGGATTTGGAAATTGATGTCGAATTGTTATTGGATTTTTGGTATATATCGGACGATGGACATTATTGGACATTTTTGGACAATACGGTATAATATATTGTAATACCTTAGCTTGAGAAATATTGTAATACCTTAGCTTGGATTTGGAAATTGATGTCGAATTGTTATTGGATTTTTGGTATACATTGGACGATGGACATCATTGATATGTTTCGGTTACATATGGGATACTTGAAATTAATACGGGTTTTTGGATTGAGAAATATTGTAATACCTTAGCTTGGATTTGGAAATTGATGTCGAATTGTTATTGGATTTTTGGTATATATTGGACGATGGACATCATTGATATGTTTCGGTTACATATGGGATACTTGAAATTAATACGGGTTTTTGGATTGAGAAATATTGTAATACCTTAGCTTGGATTTGGAAATTGATGTCGAATTGTTATTGGATTTTTGGTATATATTGGACGATGGACATTATTGGACATTTTTGGACAATACGGTATAATATATTAACCTTAATAAGAATTTAATATATTAGACACGGATTGGACACAAATATACAATAAAGCCAAAGGCTAATAACAACATGTATGATAACGATAAATAAAACTTATAAAATATTGTATTGAGAAAATTGACTTGATTAAAGTCATGATGACTTGAGAATGATGTATAAACGGACGCGTCATGCAGAAGTTCATAAAACATTCCAAACTAATGTTTTTATTTTAAAATGACTTTTATTATAAAAAGCATAAAGGACTTCCTAAACTTATATTTATTGTTCAAAACCTTTTATTCTTATAAACCCCGCAAGAATATAAATTGATGTTTTATAAAGTTGAAAAGCCTTTTGCTCGTATTATGAATTCAAACTTATTTTGTTTTATAAAGAGTGTATGTTTTATATAAGATATTTGGGATTATGGGTAAACGCCGAAACTGACCAATTTTATATTTCATAGCTAATTGTCGTCAGGATTTATGTTTTCTTTGGTTAGCCTTGAGTGTTGTTGGCATCTTTCGCGACTATGTCGATGTTTATTCCCCTTTGGCGTGAGTTGTTTGTCGATATCTTTTCCATTTTGGCATGAGTAACATTTGGAGTCCGTACTTTCTTACCACCACACGAAACATAAAGCTTTCTTATGAAACGTTGATACTAAAATTTTCATAAGTTCTGAATAATCCATGAAAACTATGACTCATTGTCTTTTATAGACTTTATTATTGTACGAGCTATATTTTGAGATAATCGTATGCGTACTAGGGTGTACTATCGTGCTCGTACTGCTTGGTGCCATCGTGCCCATCTTCTGGATATCGTTGTGATTAGCTTTAGATGTTAGTTGTGTCAATCGTGATCTTTGCGTTGCTGTGGCCCAGGTGAGTTCATAGCCCCTACTTTCTAGCGGTTTTCTTAAACTATTTTTAGGGGAGAATACATGCTCATTTTCAGCTAAACTCAAGTTTGTTTATTTGGATACGTGAATTATTTACTCAAGATTTGACTACTTGGTTGGAATATGTGATTTTGTTAATTGAATGCATTATGTGATTACTTGTTTATTTATGTGATATGGGATTTGTGATTGTGGTTTATGAAACTGTTACATGAGCTAGCTAAGGGCATGTCGCATCCTTGCGAATGCAAATTGAATTAGTTTAGTGGAACGAGGCCTAGTCTAGCTAGTAAGATCAAAACTTGCTATGCTTATAGAACTAGGTAAGTTGTTGAGCATGTCGTATACTTGCGAATGCATATTCATTGGATTGATTTGGACTGGATATGGTTAGATGGTATTGGAAATTATATCAAACCTAGTCACACAGTGAATCCTGTTATCGCGTGAGGACTAGATATGCTTAGATAACATGGGAAGTTATATCAACCCTAGTCACACAGTGAATCTTGTTATCGCGTGGGGACTAGATATAGTTAGATAATTAGGGAAGTTATATCAACCCTAGTCACACAGTGAATCTTGTTATCGCGTGGGGACTATATATGGTTAGATAATATGAATGGCTATTGTACGAGATTTTGTGATTGGACTATAGTGTGCACCTATAGGAAATTCTTTTGTGGTTTGACTTAGCCAGCATAACAGGGTAACTTTGTGTAACTCTATATGAGGGTAGTATCTATCTAATTGATTATGATTCAAGTTGTTTGACTACGAGCTGCTTGTGGTTATTTGATTTGAAATTGTGAGTTAGGCAGTGTAAGCCTAAGTTAAATTTGACTTGTTTAAAAGGATGATTTTGAACTCGAAACCCTTTGGTTCAACTATATTGTTTTAAACTAAAACTCTATGGAGTCACCAGCGTAAGCTGACCGTTTTAGCATGTATTTTCAGGCGTTAGCTCACTATTTGAAGGCGCTTGGCAAGAGGCATTGGTCATAGGCGACTCTGATAAACTTTTGGGACCGCTTTAACTTCTTTATGGGCCTATTTCCACACTTCATTTATAAAATGTAAACTAAACACTTCTGTTAATGAATTTTATTCTCTATAAATGAAATAAGAACCGTTCTTTGTACTAATGTTGTGATACCAATTCCGTAGCACCCCAATGCATGTATGCTTCCGCTGGACCCGAATTTTGGGGGTGTTACAACATAGCACATAAAACACTTGTCTTCATTTTGTGTATTATATATACCAATGTTTACTTAGCTCGATTTTATTTGAAAATAAAACAGTTTCCTACCAATTTTAAAATTTAATTAAGATTAATACTTTTAAAGCATAAATGCTTAATTTTTCAAAGATATACCGACTAGGAATCCCCGACTCGAAGGAAAGGTAAAATACAAGTTTTACGTTAAAACAAGACTCAAATTTTTGACCTCCGTGTAGTATTTTTACTTTCTAACTTATTTAAGTTTGTAATAGTTACTTATAAGCATTTTAAAATGAAAGTAGACTCAATTACCTTTAAAATGCCGGGTGGCACGACTTATACGGAGTTACGGTTATTTTTATATGATTTTTTCAAAGTTTCAGAAAAAGTTGCGAACAGATAGGCGGACCCCTTAAATAATTAAGGGGGCCGCCCAGTATTAAAGGGGGCCGCCCATCTGCTACTCAAAATTTCATTTTTTTGTAAAAAAAATTTTTCTGACTTTGCTAAAAGTTGTGAAACTTTCTGAATTTGATACCGAACATATAATACTTATTTAGAGCATAATCTTATCTCGAGCTAGTATAATTAGTGTATATAATATCAAAACTAATTCAAGATAATCAACAAAACACTTTTCATATTTAATCCTCTTTAATGGGTAATTTGAAACATGGATCGTACTCAATTTTTAAAACCATTTGTTTTGAAAATTAGAGCGACATGGCTCTGGTACCAATTGTGGAAAACTAGAAGGGGGTTGAATAGTTTTCCCCTCTTTATGTGAATACGTTTTCCTTTTAAATCTTAAAACGTTTTGTATCAAATTATCTATCAAGTTAAACTTAATATGAGAAGTGTGAATAATAATCTATTAGACCATATCATATAATTATACACACAATCACAATATTAACTTCTATGTACAACACAATCAATCATCACAACTATATAAGGAGCAACTAAGACATATAGGCAAGCATAGATGTAAAGCGATAAATGCAAGAATAAATGAAAAGAGATAAGAGAAAGAAAATGCAAACCGGACACGATGATTTATAGTGGTTCGGCTACAAGGACACCTTCCTTGCCCTACTCGACTCCCCGAGTCACCTACTCGAAAGTTTTCTTCACTACTCAACAAGCTCCCTTTTGGTGGAGAAAACCGTACACAACTTTTGCTTATAAAAATTTACGACACTAAGCTAAATGTCGAGTTCTAATAGTAGCTAGAACCAATCTCATGACACGACTTCGATCACAACACAACTTCTACACGACTTCACGACTTCTTCACGACTTCACGACTTCTTCACTACTTCAAAACATCTTCTATACTCCACTACTTATTCACACACCTACATCTTCATAACTACATGACTTCTACACACTACTACTTCTTCCCACTACTTCTTAATCACTCATTGACTCACTACTAAGTAAGATCATCTTGATCTACTTATTACATATACATACATAACTCACAACTTCACATCAACACTAACTAGACTCTAATACATCTTTGGCTTTATGATAGGGAGGATTCTTCTCTTGCACTTTAAGTGATGAGGGATTGAATCACTTGAAACAAAAACAAATAAACTTATGATCAAAGGATTTAGAAGTGTGTTTGGAAAGGATTGGGACTGAAAATTTTCGTGCAAAAGGTGTGAAAAAATTACAGATTTGAACCAGTATTTATAGGCAAAAGTTTTTGATAAATCTGACAAATGGAGCGTATGCCAGCCTCTTTAATTGTGTGCCGGCCCCCTTAAAATTAAGGGGGCCACCCAGACTAAAACGACAGTTTTTCTTGTCTTTTCTGGGGAAGGTTTATCTAGTGAAATTTTAACTGTTTTTGGCTAAAACTTTGAATTCATATATTTATTATGAATTAAACATTTTCCTTTATATACCAAAATTGTTTTTCAAAATATATAAGATGTTTATAACATTTTATAAAATTTGTAGTGTCTAAATAAAATCCCTTTGATCATAAAATGTATTAGACATTTGTTTGTACATACCTTAAGTGATTGTTGAAGCATACTTGAGACGTTGAGATGTCGAGGCTTGTTGACGTATGAATGCATAGATGAATTGTGATCACAAGTAACTTAAGCACTTTATGTTATATGTTGTAACTTACATCTTTGTCATCATCAAAACATGAAGGGGATGTTTAGATTAAATATCGTAATATTCATGCCAACAAACTCTTATTTCCTACACTACTATTTATGTACTTTTTACACTTATTATGTGACGGGATGTTTGACTTTCATCATTTTTCAATAACGTTTAGGGTCACAGAGTAAGAAATACGATTCATGGAAAAGTTGGATGCTAACGAAGTCATAGCTTAATTACATGTTTGATGCTAACACTACTCATGGAAGTTACTTGTGTAATAACTTCTGGCTCCCATTTTCCTATTTTCTTCTATTTATTTTATTTTTGTTGAGATATGAATTTCTTAATAGTTTCTCGTTTCGATAATTTTTATTCCGATAAAGATACCATATTAAGATGCTAAGTAGTTTTCTATCTCTTTCTCGAGAATCGCTGCTTTAAAAATGAGGTCCACATCAAGGAATTGGGATACATATAGACTCATAGACATTAGTTGAGGAGAAATACACATGCACCTCATGTATCTGATCTAGGACCCTGCACATGCACCTCACACGCCATCAACTTTTTCTAATACTCAAGCACTAATCACTTTTTTTGATGACATAACTTTTCCTACATAACATGGGGTATTACCACTCTAGACATTCCTGAAATGAGGACCCAAAGGTTTTAGATCAAGACCTCACATATTTCTGAAAAGAGGTTCAAATTCCAGTTTTTAGAATTGCAGCTCATGGAATTTATTATACGACCTTGATGTGTACCCAATTTTTAAAACAAGGATTCTCTTAAGATGATAAAGAACTAAGCTTCGTCAAAACATAATGTCTTTAATTATTCTTTCACAGATATATAATGTGAGACAATTTTGTGGGAGCAAAAAGCCACAAGTACCTATGATGAGCTCTAAAGAGAACCAACTACTCCACGTTTAGCATCTAACTTCTAAACAAACTCTATATTAGTAGCTCGCTGGCACGAGTATTTCGATGCTTCAACTAACGGATGGTCACTAGTACATTTCTTGGCTCGCTGGCGCGTTATTTGCATAACGAATGGTCACCAAGTCACACACTAGCTCGCTGGGGCAATTAGTCAATTAATCTGATACTCGGATGGTCACTACTTCAATAAATGAGATTCGCGGACGCTTAGCCTTAATGAGTTAAGGGAACAGCTAGGGCTCAATGCCCGGTCAGGTCAAAATTTGTATTCCTACTCTACCCAGCGGAAAGTCAAACAAGATGTCAAAACTTATTATATTTTTACGAGAATTTTCAATTTTTTCTCATTTTTTTGTAATTTTCTGACCATTTTTTTCATTTTTTTCTTTTGATTTTTCGAGAAAAATGGGGTTGCATGAGTAAACGGCTGTATGAAAGTGCAAGTCAAATCAAATAGAAGATACACCCCAGACTAAAGTTAAACATTGTCCTCAATGTTTCAAAGGTAAGGGTCATCCTACGTAACATCTAAGGCCGTTTATTAATTATGCCAAAAGATAACATTAATCAATAAGATTTTTAGATACCAGACTTCTTTGGGCACTGATGAATGAAACTCGAGTGGAGTAAAGACAAAACACGAGCACGAGAGTCTCCACACTTCGGGAAAATCTTGAACATACACAACAAGTACGAAACACAAGATGCAGAAGAGGTTGCCCCCTTCTAGTTATTTATTAGAAAATAGAAAGAAGTCATAAACACGGGTTGTCACCCATGCAATGCTAGTGTTTTTGTTAATCGAGTCGCTAGCTTTACTCGACCCCGAATTCATTGATCCATGGGGGAGTAAGTGGAAGAGAAAATCTTCATCGGACTTTCATTCAAAATGTTTGGATAAACATTGAAGTGCTTGAAAGTTCCACACCGATGAGATACATCCGGCTCAAAAGAATGATAAATGGATATGCTGGGGTCAAAAATGGTGTCCTTACTCCCGAAGGAGAGAAGTAAAGGAAAAGTCACCGTATAGGTGAAGAAGGGCAGAAAAACTCGAACGACATATGTGAAGTCAATATATTGGCGATCCTCAAAGGGAATAGTCACATATGTGTTGGGAAAAAGAATGTCCTTATGAATCTCGGGATTAAGATTTGAGGTCATATCATCAAGTTTAGAAACAATATAGTATTTGACCTCATCGTTCTCTAATACTCCATCAAAAAGAGGATTTACGTCGCTAGAAATGTACTCGTTATCAAATTCAAAAAGAGATTTTGAGTAGATTTTAACGTCCTCATCTGAAAGTGACTCATCATCACTAGAGGAAAAATCATCTTTGGAATTGCAAAAAGGTTTAGAGAAAATCCTGGAAGTATCCTCAGAAATATTAAGAGGATCATCATCACAATATGACCTCTCACATTCACTATAGGAAATATCCTCGGACTCACTTGGGATTGGGAAAAGGTTCTCCACACTAGACTTTATGAATTCGTTCGATTCCTTTTTAGGAATAGTGCTAAGATGCTCATCCCCCATAATAAGAGAGTCCTCGGGTTCCATAGTCGGAAGGAATGATGTGACTGTAATAGACTGAGGGAGTTGAGAAATAATATCATTCAAAGGAATAACACTCTCCTCATCGTCCTCCTCATCATTATTGCTACCGTAGATGGCTTTTATATGTTCCATTTGTTCTTCCGCTTCAATTCTGCAATACTCTTGTCTTCATGCATATTCTGGTCGGGAGTGATTGCAGCTAATGAATTCTCATAATATTCCTTCATTTGAATGGTATCCTCATCATCCTCATCGAGAATAGTAGCCTTGAGAAATTGAGAACGTCTTTTAGCAGCTTGCTCTATCGTCAATAATTCTGCAACAGATTTTTCGTTGCGAGCTGCTCGTTCTTCGGCTAGCAATTCTCCCCAAGATTTTTCATGAGAATTTTGATGAATGACGGGATACTGTGGGGGGGGGGGGGGGGTTAGACTTTGGCAAAACCGGAAGTATCAAAACTAGAACAATGATTAGGTTCATAGTAATTTTGACTCCACAATTGACATTGATAATCATCATGAGGACCCCCACGATTTGCACAAGAAAAACTCGGTGTATTTTGAAACGATGTTTCAATGAAATCTTGATAGCACGGTTCTTGCTCAAATGAATTATGAGGAGGGTAACTGAAATTGTTTTGAAAATCTGGACACGCTTTCAAGGGGTCATTTAAGCCCGAGTTCGTGATTATTTGATCAAATATTTCCCTAAATCATTCCTTTTATCATTTTAGGTAGTTTTTGAGAGAAATCTGGAAAAGGAAGCATTTTGGACGTTTTTGGAGCATGAAAGTGAAGAAAACATCAAAGTCTCAAATTCCTTGCTGGGAACAGTACCTGACGATGTCAAGGGTTTACTAGTGACGGCGTCAAGAGTGACAAAAGAGGTGGATGTGGAACTTATACCGTGACGGCCCAGAACATTTTCTTTGTTAATGGCCTGACGGCGTCACCAAGGCCATCAGGGTCCAAATATACGTGATGGCCCAGAGTAGATTTATACGTGAAGGCGTCAGAAGTGGATCTAGGCAATACGAATTTCATCTTGGCGGCGAGTTGACGGCGTCAGAGGCTAATACATGACTCCGTCAGGAAGCTATGTCTATATATATTTTTTCAATTTTTCATTGTAAAGTGTGGAACTTTTGTGGAACAAGTTGTGTAAAAACCCTAGGTCAAATTTCTTGCATATTGAAGGGGTTTCAAACCCTTCTTTCTTCCATGTTTGAATAAAGATAAGTACTTCAATAATCATTCAATATGTTTATGTATTGTTTGATTCTATCTTATGTTTATCTTTCTTTTAACATGTTAGGTGATGAGGCAAAAAATGATCCGTTTTTAGGGGGTCATTTAAGCCCGAATTCGAATTTATTTGATCAAATATTACCCTAAATCGTTCCTTTTGTGATTTTAGGTACTTTTGGAGTGAATTCTGGAAAAAGGAAGCATTTTGGACGTTTTTGGAGCATAAAAGTGAAGAAAATGGCAAAGTCTTAATTTTCCTTGCTGGAACAGTACCTGACGGCGTCACCAAGTTCTTAATGACGACGTCAAGAGGAAAACAAGAGGTGAAGAGGATAGAGTCCATGATGGTCCAGAAAGATTTTACACTAGGGCATGACGGCGTCACCATAGGCGGTCATGATCCCTTTACACGTGACGGCCCAGAGGAAAATTACTCTTGACGGCGTCAGATTTGGATCTAGGCAATCCGATATTATTATAGGCGGCGGGTTGACGGCGTCAGAATTTTCTTCTTGACGCCGTCACATTGGAAAATCTATATATACTTTTGTAATTTTCATTCATTAAGGAGAGGACAATTTTAGGGACAACTTGGAGAAACCCTTGCACGATTTTATCAGTATTTTCAAGGGTTTTCACCCCTTGAAACCTTTCATGTTCAATTAAGATAAGTATCCTTTCAATTCATTCAATATGTCTATGTGTTGGTTGAATATATCTTACGCTTGTCTTAATTTTAACATGCTAGGCTAGATCTCTTGTGTGTTTGCTTAGATGTAGTGAAACCTAGATGTTGATTATGGGTTGATTGCTTGTTTATAGTTGTTACGGATGAATGATTTCTATGTTAGGCTTAAGAAAACTGGCAGACTTCCATAGTGTAACTTGCTTGAACATCTTAAGAAACATGAACCAATGCGTACTAGGTTTTTATGGTTGTATTTAATGCATGAGCGAATTCTAATGATCCCATGTTAGGAGCTTCTTGCAGGCTCGACATAGGAGTGAAGTAGGAGCTTATAGAGTTGGGGAAGTACGTACGCCACCCCACGATTGGTATTAAGGAATATAACCCGTCATCCACGCAACTGTAACAAACTATCAACCTGTAAAAGATATCTAGGGAGTAATGAAACCTAAGTAAACACAATTTTCCCATTTATTGTTCACACCACTAGTTTAATTAGTTTAATTTACATTTTTGTTATTTTATTTTGATTGCATCTTAGTTATTGGGTTAGTTGACTAGCAACTAATTCCGCCTACTCTTCCAAAACCCGAGATTTTACTTGCTTTTCATAAAATATAAAAATACAAAAAGAATCATCCCTCATCTCTAGACCTAGTTTTTAGGCTTTCTAATCCTAGCGACACTATTCCTGAGTTGAACGATCAATCCTCCGGTACTTGTCACTATACTATACTACAACGATCAGGTACACTGCCTAGTGGGGGTTGTAAGCTTCTCGAGATCCCTTGAGAGGTAAAACCTGGTGCAATTCCCACGCATCAAATTTTTGGCGTCGCAGCCCGGGGAATAGTTATTGTCTAGGTTAGAATTTCTTTTCATAAGGTCTACTTGCTAGATTCCTTTTTAGTAAGATTTTTTTTTTTTTTTTTTTTTTTTTTTTTTTTTTTTTTAGGTTTTCTTTAGTTTATCTTATTTCTTTGTGTCTTTGTTCGTATTAGGTTGGTCTTTATGGATTTAGAAAATCGCTGTTTAAAAGTTAGCAAGAGGCTTATAGCGCATAAAAGAAGAAAGAGAGAAGTTAACACATTTAAGAAATTTATTAAGCCCCTCCAAATGAAAATTGAGTTTACAGACTTCGCTCCAACCCATGATGAATTGAGTTACCATAGATTTCTTTTACAACACACCCGCCCTTCAAAATATAGAAAGATACCATAGATTAGGAGGCATAACTTTAGGAACATAAAAATTCCTTGCATGATTGGGTACATGTCTAGAGAGCATACATACATTGACTTAAAAGCCCCCATGAACATTATGTCTAGGCTCTACTACAACTGGACAATGAGTGCAAGGTTAAGCCCTAGAAAAGACCCCTACAACCCCAATAGATTATGTAATTTTGTCAAAAGAGTTAAAGGGGTACACATCTTTGTAGGAAATTTTACTTATCAATGTGACTTTGTAATCCTAGAAGATGTTAGAGGCATTATAGATCCACACTTAGGAGAAATGGTCCTAGGACAACCTTTTGTTGAGAAGACTAAGATGTATTGTGATCAGGGAACGGGAATAGTTCAGTTTACTGATGGGATAGAAAAGATTACTTTTATGATGCCCCACATGAAGGAAGAATTAAAGGGCATCAAGAATTTACAAATTGATGAGATTCGACCTTATGAAGTTAAGTAAGACGGAATAGATGATGATGTTTATTATGAGAGGAGGCGAACATACTATTCAGGTTGCATGAATCTAGGCCCTGAATACAAGCGTGATGAGAATTGGGTTAGATGTTTTGAGTTAGTACAAAAGTGGGAAAGGAAAACGTAGCTCATGACTTTGAGTCTAGCTACAAGACTCGTAAATAAAGAAAAGCGCTTCTTGGGAGGCAACCCATGCTTTGTGTGATTTTTAATTGTTTGATTGTTATTTGTTTCCGTATGCATGCTTTATTTTTATTGTTGGTAGATCATGTTTCAACACTAAAATGGTGAAAATACTTTATTTTGTCGTTTGGCTTAGTCTTAACTTCATCCAAAGGTATTTCACAAAAGATAAGTGTAAGGGGAAACCCCAAATATGTTTTTAAGAAACAAAATTGATCATGGTTCTCCACAATATTAAATGGACATGTATATTCGTATTTGTTAGAGTCAAATGCTTGTATCGAGTCATAATGATGTTTTGCCGGATTTTCCGGGAAGTAGGACATAAGTTTTTCCAGAAATTTTCCGGAAACTTAACGTAAAGATTTCTGCAGTTCACTTTTGACGGCGTCAGGAAATAATTCCTGACGGCGTCATGTGTAAAATTATGGAAATTTTGCTAGTTTTGTTTTTCTAACGGAGTTTTGGCCTAGTCTAGCTAGCAAGAGTTTTGCGTATATGTCCACTTGATTTAGTTATGAATTTAAACCTATGATCTCACCAGTGAAAGCTGACTTTTAGCGCGTTTTCTCAGGTAATTAAGTGATGCCCTTGGATGCTTGGATTGGAGGCTTGGCTATGGCACCTGGTTACGGATCTATTTTCTAAAACTCTGATAAATAATTGTGGACCTATATTTATTTCTTTTGGGCCTGACTTTGGATGAATTTGGGATAAATGTAAACTTTAAAACCCCGCGTGGTTGTGTTTTTCTTATGTTTACTTTATCTCGTTCTTTTATGTCTTGTGTTGGATACTAATCCCTTTAGCACCCCGAAAGCTTGTTGAGTCTTCCGCTGTACCAAATTTTGGGGGTGTTACATTATTTAAGTGTTTGAAAATGTATGTGTATTTATCTTCAGGTATTTAAATGGGTTGAAGGGTTCAATTATTAGAACACCCTGATTCTCGAATATTCGAACGTGTAATGTACTAAGATGAGAATTCAATCTTCAAGATATTTTCATTTATGCATATATTTTGTTTTGTGTTTCATTTTTCATGGAAAGGAAGTGAACTAAATTTGTGGAGGATTGTTGGAAAATTTAGTGCACTTGAGGGATTAATTCACACCTGATAATGGGTTTGGAGGTACGGAGTGTACACCCATTTGGTCACTGAATCCCCTGACTCAATAGTGGTTATGTATTGATTCTGCTGATAGCATGAATATGTTTCTGCTGATAGTGTGATTCTACTGACAGTGGATTCTGCTGCTAGTTTCCACTGCTAGTGTTATTGTTTCCACTGATGTGTTAACATTACCACTGCTAGTGTTATTGTTTCCACTGATAACCACTGATTCCTACTATTATGGAAAGTATTATGATATAATTAATGGGCCGTTAATTATACATAATTCCATGGGCTAGAGTTTGAGTATTCTCTATTATAAATAGAGGTTATAAGATTCTGCATGGATAGATGATCAACACACAAACCCTAAACACTTGAATACAATTCTGTTCTTGATTTCTGCCTAAAACAAGAACATCACTTGGTCTTACCACATAGAGATATTCGTGTAACCCAGGCATAGGGTCGAATAATTGGAAAGTGATAACACGATTTCAAGTGAATATCCGGTACCTTATTGATTATCTTAACCCTAATCTGGGAACTTGTTAACACTTAATAACCAACATCACTAAATTAGATTTGAGCGAAAATCAACTTAATGGTTCAATTCCTTCATCGTTGGGTGACTTGACGTCTTTGAATATCCTTAATCTGTTTAATCAACTATCTGGACCCATTCCTAGTGAATTAGGGAATATGAAGTATCTCACTAAATTAGCTTTAGGCAAAAATCAACTCAGTGGTTCAATCCCTTCATCGTTGGGTGATTTGGAGTCTTTGAATAACTCGTGTTGAACCGGAAACAAATAAATATCTGAATACTTTATGAACCGGCGGTTCTTTTGTTGACCCGGGTCTACCCATTTTGCTAAATCCAGCTGGATCATACATTTCGTTTTGTTAAAGTTTGGGACCTGTAGTTTTGTTGGAATGTATGTCTTTGGTATTGAATTTCGAATGTTTAAGTGTTGTTTAATTTTTAGGGGTGTTTGGGTATGTTTAGGGGTGTTTTTGGCGACTCGGCTGGGTCGATAAAAAAACCGGTGCACGGAAATTCAAGAAAATTTACACAAAGATTGATACTTTTATAGACAACCCAAACCTCTTGTATTTGCTGCTGCAGTTTGTATTTACGACTATACCAAGGAAATACATTCCTAATACAATGCAACACTTTTTCTGTACATCTCATTCAGCAATTTTCGTGCAAACCCGACGGGTTGAGATGACCATGGTCAAAGTAAAGAAAAAAATAACTCAAAAAAGTCAACGTGATCGTGACAGTAACTTCAAAAAGTCTCCATAATCGCTCATACTACCACTCGAAAATCTCTTCATGTTTTCCCAAATCTGCAAACGTCTACTAGGCCTCAATGGGCCTGAACTTGAGTTTATCCTATACGAATGTACAAGTAGCCCAAGACCCGAAAACCCGCTCTCCACATCAAGTGGAGATTCATAGAATGGATACGTGGAATGTGATGGACCTGGGTCTTGGCCAGGGCCGTGGGCCGAGTTTGTACTGGCCCGTGGATCAAAGTCCATAGAAGTTAAATCCTCTTGGCTACATGTCCTTGAGCCCAAGTCTCGTGTTTCTTCACACTCATTGCAGACCAATTTCAAGGCCTGAACCACCTCACCCACAAAGGGGTGATACTTCGGGCTGCACACACATTGATGCGATTGCTGCTACTTTAGCAATACTGTCAAATTGTCATTGGAACTTCAGGGGAGAGTGATGAATCAACAAGTAAGTTTAGACCTTCTGATGTTGGGAGGAGGGGACAGGCCTATGCGACTAAGTTTTCTAGGCCCGATGGCACTGACAACGGGTTTTCTTCCTGTTAGGAGCTCAAGGAGTACAACTCCGTAGCTATATACGTTGCTCTTTACAAGAAGATGGCCTGTCATTGCATACTCGGGAGCCACATACCTGAAATCAAATGAAAAGAAGTATAAGAAAATTTGGACCCTGGTTCCCTAACGGGGCCAAGACATATAATCTGACTTTTGTGCTGAGAAAAAGCTCATTTGACTTTAAACTCGACCTGTAATGTACTCATTTTACAGAGAAAAAAAAACGTACCTGAAATTGCCCATGACACATGTCGAAATATGCTGGTTTTCTTCATCTAAAGCGGATCGAGCCGAACCAAAATCAGAAACTTTAGGTGTAAAGTCATGTTCCAGCAGAATGTTGCTAGACTTGAAGTCTCTATGTATTACTCTTGGGCTTGAATCTTCATGCAGAAAAGCTAACGCCCATGCCGCACCCAATCCAGTGGTGCGACTTCCTTATCAATCCCGGCCTAATCAACCAAAATTTCACTCCAATTATAAACCATCTTCACTAAAAAAGATTAAAGTCAAAATATTTGACTTTTGAAAGTCAAACATTTCAATTCCTAACCAACCGAAATGTCACATTTAAGTACCTTTGACAGCAACTTTAGTCCCACCTTCAAGGGTCCCGCTATAAACCCAACCAAAACCACCCTCACCTAAAACACCTTTGCAGATCCTTGAACTAAACGTCTTTGCAGATCCTTTATATGCTATATTACACCAGAATGATAATGAGGCTGACTCAGGCCCACTTCCTATCGTTGATCCACCAACCCCTGATTGGGCCCCTTCCCTACGTTTAACCAATTATAGAACAAAATGATGATGGCATACGGTCCACCATTCCCGTTGCATGATGATGGCATATGTGGCGATGGGGAAGAAAATTTTAACAACAAAATGACTATGATTATAAGCAAGAAAATTTTCAGTTTGACTTTTGAGGTTAAACGAATCGATCCTTCAAGTATGGTAGATTTCCAAAATTTAGGATTTTTTGTGGTTGTTGGTAGTGGTTTGGGGTGCTGCATGTGCATGCATGGTGGTCAAGATAATATAACAATGTTTAAGCAAAATTACTGGTTTTTATACAATGTTTCTAACCAACTTGCCATCTTATTTTACTTAAACACCACCTATTCTTGATGAAAACTCGAGTAAAGTTTTGTTAGTATTATTTGTGAAAGCTTAGCATAAACTGATAAAAGAAACATCCTTTGGCCTGTTTCATGGTAATTGTTATTAAAGATTAATGGTGATATACATATCTGCAAACCAAACCCCCCCCCCCCCCCCCCCTTTTTTTTTGGGATAAGTCCATATATACCCAAAATAAACTTCATAATCCCATATTTACCCAAATGACAAGTTTTCAATGCATGAATACAATGCTTTTAAAGCATGTGTTGGAGAAATATGTGATTATGATGTTTGTTTTGTGTATATATGGAATTGCCCCCTTTTTTTTCCCTGGTTTATAATGGTATAAGATTTACATGTAATGCTGTTCTTTAGGGGTGCAAGTTTCAACTTATTTCTTATAGTTATTGACTTTTTGTGTGAGTATGTTTGATTCGATTTATGTTTTATTGCTAACTAGACAAGTGCATCTGAAATGAAAGGATTCAAATAGTTACAAGCTGTCTATGCAATGGTATTGCTTGATATACATGAAAATGCAAGTATATAGTAGGTCCTTCTCAAACTAGCTTTTTATGAAAGAATATAGCATGTTAGAACAAAATCACAAGTTATTGTACAAAGTTTCTAACCAACTTTGTATATTACGCTAACGTAATCAATAGGTGAGTGAATTGTGTTTGTAATTGAGAACATCTAGGAAGTGATAAGTGATCACATCCATTTGTGGCTAGATGTTATCAAAATTAGCATAGCTAGATTAGAGTGCTAGACTATAATGTTTGAGATTAACGAAGGTAAATTAAGATTTACAAAGTGGTTAGAGTGGTAGACTAAAAAATCCGTCACTATACAATTATGTGCCACTATATCGCAACTAAACTTTTCAAAAAAATGCACTTAAGGTAATGAAATTTCATTTTGTTCCCTTGTTTACTGAGTTGTTAAGCAAGAATATTGTTCTATAATTTCAATGTTAATAAGAGTAACTTGAACGCATATTTTTTGATATGTTAGGTAACAAAAATGTGTGTTTTTCAAGTTCGATGATGTGTGTATATTTTTGTAAGTTTAATGATTCAAATATCATGTTTTATAACTTTAGTAACGCAAGTGAAAAAAAAAAAAAAAAAAAAAAAAAATTGTTACGCATTTTTTGAAAAGTTTAGCGACATGTTTGTTTGTATCTTTTTAGCTTCTATCTTGGAAGAATTTCGTGTTCTTTCCCTTCCCCGTATAGTTGGGGTGTTTTAAATATAGTCTTGACTTTAAAATTAAAAAAAAAAAAAAAAAAAAAAAAAAAAAAAAAAAAAAAAAGTATAAATTTGTCTATTCACAAATTTTGCTCTTTTCCCAGTTCCCTCATTCAAACGTTCAAGCTGTGGCTATTAGGACATAGGACCCTACACATCATTAACTAAAAGGACCATATATGCATATATTACAACCACATATCGTTTGCTAAAGATATTGACTCCTAAAGTAAAATACACTCAATGTTAGTCTATCAATTAATATTAGTCTTTGCATAACAACGACGGATGTTAGCTATTGTTGACCCGGACTTTAGCAATAATAAACAAATTCACGTTTTAGCGGCGGGTATCATGCAATTAAAATTTTCAGCGAGAAATATTTTTCATTTCTATATTTTTACGATACAATAACAACTTATGGATGACAACAATTTTAGTTTTGAATAATTTTAAGCAATAACAGGTTAACTCATCTAAATTTGTAGATTACCCACGCGATGTTCTGGTAGTACAGAGACGGTAGCTGATATATTATAGAGGTATGAGGTTCAAGTAGTTTACAGTGGCCAGTAGTCGCAAGTTATTTATAAATAAAAACACCGTATCGAATTTTAAAATTCACTTATATCATGTTAAAAAAGTAGTTATCTAAAAATACACCATATAAAATTTTTTTGGCACTTATTTGAATTATTAACAATGTTTATTATACTTAACTCACATAGGTAGAAAATACATGTAAAAGAGTACTTATAGACATAAAGAAAACCTAAATGTTCAAGAAATAATGTGATGTAACTTTAAAGAGTATAATTATTATTATATAACTATATTTAATAAATATAAAATAAAAGAATTAGCACATAGCATGTTTGTTTTGAAAAAATCGTCCGATTTTTATAAAACACATGTTTTAGCTTTTATGGTAAGTTTTATCAAAAAATTATAAAAGGTTTATATGTGTTTTCAAGGCACTCTTGCCATTTTAATAATATTTTTCGAACGTTGTAATTTAGTATGCACTTTGAAAATTTATTATTTTAATAATATCTTTACATTAATTAGAGTACATTTTGTGTTGTTAAAAAAAAAATATACCAGTACCGTATAAAATTGTATACCGAATCGGTGGTACCATATTTTTCCCGAGCATAAAAATGTTGTTCATTTTATTGATAAAAATGTGTACTGGTAGCGTATCGGACGGAATTCCAGTACCGGTTCTCAGGAAACATTACGTATCTAGTTTTCCCTTTCTTTTACAAGTGAAACTTAAAAATAAATAAATAAATAAATAATAAAAAAAAATCTAGATTTCATGCTTCTGTAACAGCAACAAAAAACAAAGGAACACTTACTATATAATATAAAATATATAAATTAAAGTTCAACGAATAAGGGGAATGTTGTTCTTATCTAAAACCCTTTGTGTAAGATCGACAAGTTAGTCAACCATTTACATGTGCTTAGGACTCGTATAATTTTTGTTAGAATATTGTTTTTTTTTTTTCTTACATGCATATCTAAGATGAAGAATTTAGATATGCCAGTTAGAATGAATGATGATGAGAGTTGAGATTAAAGAAAAAATGGAGAAAAAAAAAAACCTCATTTATTAGTTATACGTGATTATGCGAACAAAAGTTTTATGTAAAGCATGTTATTTGATTATATATGGATGCACCTAAAAGCCTAAAATGATGAGTTTGGTTGTGGGTCGTGTACTTTAGACGCTCTAATTTGCGTAGAACAAGCACAAGGGGTGTTTGGATAAGTATTTACTTGAAAAATACTGACTTTTTATATTTTGGCACCAATCTTGATATTATCCCATTTGGTACCGGTATCGGTACTGGCACCGTTTTGGGTATCCCGGGTTTTTTAGGCTAGTAACGTGGTAATAGTACCATATCGTGTACCGGGATCTGGTATGAGTTTGGTACGGTTCCAGTTTGGTGCCGCGTTTCGGGTCAAAATGCTCACCCCTAATAGTATTATTTTGATTATAACATTTCTAAGTTTCACCAATCGCTTACTAATTTATTTTTTTTATTTTATACTTTAGATTCTATCATAATCTGAGTTCTAATCCATATTTCAATCTCAATTTGATATATTTGAATTGGGTTACAGTTATTTGACATTGTATCCATAATCGTTACAAAAAACACTTAGCTATAATATCGCAACTACAATCATGTGCCGCTATAAAATTTCGTCCCTATACACGGGTACCAGTGTAAACTCTAAATTTATAAGCAAAAGTGGTATTAAATCTTCAGCAGGAATTTTACTCATAACATAGTTCCCACATTTTCACGTCGAGTAGTGGCTAATCTAATTTTACTCTTTTCCCACATTTGCACGTTCCAAAAATGGCTAATATTATTAGGAGTACTGTTAGTAGTGTCGAGCTCACTCAACCCAAAACCCGATAAGGCTTACAAGGTCGGGTTTAAGTAACCCGAACCCAATAACCCGATAACCCGAAAAACTTTTTGATGCATTTTTTTACTAATTATTTTAGCACCCATAAACACTAATAATATACGTAGCTTATATTGTTTTATAGTCTAAACATATAATATTGATATAGTTAATACATCTACCTCTCATTAAGTTTAATACATATATGAATCAAAGTGCAAAACCAATATCAAGGAAGAATGCCTATTCAATTATCAAAGTAGAAGTTGTTGTTTTTCTCATTTCTTGATGTATAAACTGACTGTGCGTATTACTGTTGCTTGCTTTGTTCCACTTTTGTATTTGTTGCATAACTCGATCTGGGATGAATGTATTATGAAGTAGGATCTCAAGTATAAATATTATTATAATGATGAACACTTGAACATACGTTAAAGAAGAAACTAAAGATATGATGCTTCAACTAAGGCAACTTGAAATGTCGACAACCCAACCGGATATAAACAAACTCATAGCCACATATTGACTAAAAGGACCATATATATGCATATTACAGCCACATAATACACTAACGCTCCGTTCTCGAGTTATTTTTTAAAAGGAAAGGAAAGGAAATGATAGGAAATTGAAATTTTATTGTGTTCTCGAGTTTTTTTTGGACAGAAAGGAAAGGAAACAGGAAGGAAATGATAGGAAAATTATAGTGATTTTCCTATAAGAATTTTCCGCCCAAATATGGGCGGATTTGGACGGAAAGTATTTTACACTCGCACTATTTAGTATATAATGACCAATATAACTTTCAATATTTACTCATATTCGACTCTTATGATAAAATGAACATATCTAAAAGTGCATAAATGTAATTATGTCTCTTTTTCTTTCTTTTCTTCCCAACTCGAGAACACAACATTATTTCATTTCCTTTCCTTTCATTTCAACTCAAGAACACGAAATATAAAATCAACTTTCTTTCCTTTCCTTTTCATTTCTTTTCTCTTCTTTTCACATCATTTCTATTCCCACCTAGAAAAACTCGAGAACGCAGCGTAATACTCTAGATAAGAGTCGTTTGCTAAGGACATTGACTCCTGAAGTAAAATGCACTTCATATTAGTCTATTACCTTTTGTATACGTTCCATCTTTCTAGTCTTTGCATGACAACGATGATGTCAGTTATTGTTGACCGTGACTTTTCATAATAATAAATAAATTAGAGGCTATTTACCAATAGATATTAATGTTAAACTTTTAATTACAATTCGAAATGCGCTTCTTATAGTTACTATTATGGATTAATGGTCTCTAGTGTAGAACAACAAACGCTTAGTTTTTATTTGTACATGAAATTTTATGCTTTGTATATGTGTTACATTATGCTTATTGTCCATGTTAGAATATTAGTGTGTAATAGTTAGGATATAAGTTTAGGGGGTTAATTGTATTTTAGCTCAAACTTAAGGAGGTTAGTCATGTATTAGGAAAGTTCCTAACCTCCTCAATTGTAGAATCCTTGTTCACCAAGGATTAGGTTTCTCCCCCCCATTCTCTATAAATAGGGATGAGGGGGTGAGGTTTTATTTGTACCTTCTTTTCTTGCTCACGTTTAATAAATGTTTGAGTGTAAAATATCTTGTGTGTGTTGGTACCACTCAGCATTAAGGGATCATAACCCTTTGCCAAGGTCTTGTTGGAGTAGTTCTTGATTCGTGGTTCCGCTATAGAAATCGGTTTGTTGGATTTCTCCAGCAATTGGTATCAGAGCTTGGTTTGAGAAGAACGAATCACACAACGTGGATAGAGCTAAAACAAGAGAAACGAGTGAACCGGGTATGGTTCGTCGGTTACTGCGCAGTCGTGGGAAAATTGGCGCTGCGGGTTCGTTAACCGTTGGATTTCTACAAAATTCGAACTGTAGGTTTAAGACACAGAGATCTAGGATCTCACCGGAGGGATCTTTCATCAGAGCTTCTAGGAAAGAGATATAGGTTGTCGAATTTTCTGGTTTGGTTGTTGAGTTCTTTGTCGTTTTCGGTTATTGTTTGGCTATCGTTGTGTAGATTACACGGTCCAAGGTTTCTAGGTTTGCGAGTCAAGATTACTTGGGCAACAAGGTTCTTGAAGTTGTCTCGCAAGGAGGTGGATCGATTCTCCTAGGGTTATAGGAAATCGTTTTCTTTTGTCACAAGGTTCTTGGAGTTTCGGTTTTGAGCTTCAAAGGTGACAAGGTTTTGCAAGAAGTTTCAACTTCAAGTTTTCGGTTTCTTGGAATTCAAGTCTTGGTGGTTCTTGGAAGACAAGTAAGGTTTAGCTTTGTCTTGGGATTCAAGAAAAGTGATTACTTGGAGTACAAGGTATATCAAGGTTGTAGACTTGAGGTGGAAAGATCGAAGCTTTAGGTTTCTCTAAAGGTTAGTTGATCGGTAATTACAAGAAAGCGGGTTTAACACACGGCTTGTGAGACTTGTTGGTAAAGTTGTTTAAAAAGCAACTTGACAAGGTTTGTAGCAAGGTTAAAGTAGAATGGCTAGTATGAATACTAGGTTAAACATCGAAAAGTTCAATGGGAATATTGTACAAAAACATGGAGGTTCAAAACAAGTTGGGTTCAAGCAACTTGGTCTTGGTATTAAAACAAGGGTTCATGGAGTACATGTTCAAAAGCGTGTTTGGTTTGAGGTGGAACTGCAGGGAGCTCAGGAAAATCGTGAAGCTGAGGTAATTCAGGAGAGTAACGATCATGCTGCAGTGGCTCAAAGAAAGTTGGAGGTTAAACAACTTGAAGAAAAGACAAACACGGGCTGCTTGGTAAAAGAGCAGGAAAAGGTACACCTTGGTATAAAGGTGGGGGCGGACATTCTGGTAACCGGAGTACCTGGTCAAGAGGGTGCAGAGGGTAATGTTGCTGAAAGGTATAGAAGTGACAGTAATATAGCTGCTTCAGGAGTTGCTGGAGTAATAAATGAAGATGCACATGAGTCATTGACTTTCAGGGATACAGTTGCTTGTGAGGTAATTTCCAAGTGGATGGCTGTAATGAAAGAAGATATGGATACTCGGCCTAGTATGTGTATGCTTAGCAACGGTTTCAGGCGAAGCAGTGATGACAGTAACATATATTACTGGAACTATGCACAAGGTATGTTCATATATCTATTCCTCTATATAGATTATACGGGGTTTACTTGCGAAAGCAAGGCTGAGATCTGGGTTATCAAGGGTTTGCTGAATGAAGCTGTAACACCCCCAAAATTTGATACAGCGGAAGACTCAACAAGCTTTCGGGGTGCTACGGGGATTGGTATCCAACACAAGACATAATAGAACGAGATAAAGTAAACATAATAAAAACGCAACCAAAACGGGGTTTTAAAGTTTACATTTATCCCAACAGCATTCAGAGTCAGGCCCAAAAGAAAATAACAGTAGGTCCATAATTCATAGAAAAATAGATCCATAAACCAGGAGCCTTAGCCGAGCCTTCCAATTCATGCATCCGTATCATCACTTAATTACCTGAGAAAACGTGCTAAAAGTCAGCTTTCGCTGGTGAGATCATAGGTTTAAGTTCATCTAACAATATAGTGGACATATACGCAAAACGCTTGCTAGCTAGACTAAGGATTCAAGTCCAGAAATATAGCAAGAAGAAGTCGGTAGAAGTAAGATGTATAGTAACTCACAAGACGGCAACTACGGACTCGGCACGACCTAACAATATTAACTCGTTCAGAAATCATTTCCTCAAATTCAAAATATTCCCAAACCCGGACGTAATCCGTTTTATTTTCCGAAAATCCATTTCGTAATAGTTTGGTGTATTTACGTTTGGTATCCATACGGGTGGTGGGTCGACACAAAACAAACCAAAAACCACACAAAAGAATAATAAAATAAACTATAGATCTAATATTAGCCCAATATATTATTTAAATAAATCGCCGAAGTTTATCAAATCCGTCGATTTGAAAATCCTCATATTTATTTGCGTAACATACCGTTCCAAGATTACACCCAATCCTAAAGCACATAGCACATAAACACTATATGGTATATATCGTAGTTTAATAAATTCCTTATATACATCGTCAAATTGGCCAGATTTCCCGATATATATATTCGCAATTTATTACTCTTTACATATACCACAACCTATGGGCGTCGTAGGATACGATGCCCATTAATATACTCATTTCGTATATCCAAATAACCCGGTTCAACCTTTCGGTTAAGTAGTTATTTAGTTATAGAAAACGCTTATATTAATCGTCATATATCCGTGACAACACGTAAGTCACAAATAAAACTTACCTGAACTCGAGTGACCACGACTCCGCATAACTCGATAGGTTTACTCGTTATATATATATAATGACATTTTATTTAATATTTAGTAATTGTCGAGAGTTTCTCGTTTTATAACACATTTTTATGATAATACTTCCAATAATATTACGCTACTATCGTAGCCTAATATATATTTAGTCGTATTATTTATAATATGACTCGTGATTTTTATTATTATTAATATACGCATTTATACAATTATATATCCGTTATTCACGTCTATATATTTATATAAACGTTTATATTACCAATAACTATTATTACGAGTTTTACTATTTATGTTTTAATTGTAAATAGTTATCGAGTCATACGAAATGGTCACATGTCCGAGTCATGACTCTCGGCTCATTGTCCAAGTCCAAAGTAATAAGCAATTGTCATAAAAATCAATACATCTCCGTCCAACACAATCCCAATCCACGTGCTACAACAATAGGGTCCGACTACGGCACCCGACTAACCTATCTCCGTCAATCTAAGTGACCGTCTCACAATCGGTCCCCAATAACACATTTCGTCAACACTTCTCAATACCAATATCCAATATCCAATGTCGAGACCATGACCCACATGTATTCGGCCAAGAAATAAAATAAACAACCAACCAATTACAAAACCAAGTTACAATCAAGAAACAATATAACCAAGGTCACACTCGGGTTGGTTTACCAAGCCAAACCCGAGTCTACACAACTCGACTGACTCGCGGTAAACACCACGAGCCAAGAGGGGCTCGAACCAAGTACCAAAGATCACAAAAATGGCTCCAAGGAGCACTCCATAATGCCAATTCGACCATGAGGGTCTCGGCAACAACAACAAATACACGACAACGAGCCACGACTCTCAAGAGTCGAACCAAGCATACCAACGCGAGCAAGAAATCAAGAGCCAAAACCACGGCTCATAATAATAAGAAATCGAGCACCATGGCTCGAGTCAATACCCAAGCCGTGAGTCATGGACTCACGGTTCGAACCAAACCCACCAAATAACAACCCGGATACCAAACCTTCTAATAAAAATGAGTTTCCAACAAAAACCCATAAGTATTTCCGTTTTTAAGTGAAAACCCATTCGGATCTTAATCACATCGTGACCAAGGGTCACGTTTTAACAAAAATGCGAGTAACACTCGCCTCACCTTCGATCTAAAAAGCTCCAAACCGTAAAACCCTTCGATAACAACCGATTGGTGGTGAAAGATGGTGATAATTCGTGATTAAAAATGGTATTATAGGGTGCGTGTAGGGGTGGATCTAAAAGATTAGATGATGGAGATCACAAAAATGGTGGTGGTTTGTAGTGGTGGCCAGCGGTGTGATGGTTATGGCCGGAAAATATGGCGGCGGCTAGGGTTGAGGGAGAAGAGAGAACGAGAGAGAGATAAGTGAGTGAGTGAGGGTGTTTGTTTGTGTGAGAAAACCGGACCACGAGGACCAATTTTGTGGTTTACTCTTTTTATTTTTATTTTTTTTTGTTTTAAATAATAATAATGATAATAATAATATTAGTAATAATAATATTACTAGTTGTGTTGAGTGGGTAAAGTGGGTAAATGTAAAACATACGTCCCGAAACCCGAACTCATTTCAAACTTTCAATATCTCCCGAAAACATCCCGTAAATAATTAAATATAATCGGACTCGTAAAACGAATCATAACATTTCCCGTTAGGTAAACCTAGTGCCGGAGTCAACGTAGTACCAGTGAGAATTTTAAAAACATACATCATCACGTAAATTCCATAATGAATTATTAAAATAATTCACGAATTCCATAACGTCATAAAATATAATTATCCATAAAATTGGTCTTACAAGTTCGTTGTGAATAAAAATTCCAAATAAAAATTATAAACGAACTTTAACGTAATGCGGGTTTTCAAAATAGCTCCCTAAATTGCCGGTTGTCACATCCTCCCAGTCTCAGAAGAAACCCATCCCAGGTTTCTCTCGGAACAATTCATCTACGAAGTGAAAAGCTTCGGATATTTCTTCCGGAACTCGTCCTCACGTTCCCACGTAAATTCTGGTCCGTGTCGGGAATTCCAACGAACCTTGACGAGCGGAATGCGACTTCGCTTGAGTCGTTTAACTTCACGATCTAAAATCTCAATTGGCTCTTCCACAAAATTCAATTTCTCATCAATACGAATATCCTTCATCGGAATAATAGGCATCTCATCAGAAAGACATTTCTTCAAATTACTAACGTGGAACACGTCGTGAACTTTACTCAGTTCATGTGGTAATTCCAACCTATAAGCCACGGGCCCAATTCTTTCTAAGATAAGAAATGGTCCAATGTAGTGTGGGTTGAGTTTTCCACATTTCCCGAAACGTATCACACCCTTCCAAGGCGAGACTTTCAGCATCACTTTGTCTCCAACCTGGAACTCTAAGGGTTTACGTCTCTGATCGGCGTAACTTTTCTGCCTATCTCTGGCTGCTTGCAACCGATCACGAATCTGAGCTACTTTCTCTGTAGTTTCCAAGATAAGTTCAGGGCCTGTGAGTTGGCTATCTCCAACTTCTGCCCAACCATTAGGTGAACGACATTTTCGACCATACAAAGCTTCAAATGGTGCAGCTTTAAGACTTGTGTGGTAGCTATTATTATAGGAGAATTCCGCAAGGGGTAAGTATTTCTCCCAGCCTTTACCAAAGTCTATGATACATGCACGAAGCATATCCTCTAGAGTCTGAATGGTCCTCTCACTTTGACCATCGGTTTGGGGATGATATGCAGTACTCATATCAAGTCTCGTCCCCAAAGCCGTTTGAAGTGATCGCCACAAAGCTGACGTAAAGCGGCTATCGCGATCAGAAATAATCGATATCGGGACTCCATGACGCGAAATAATTTCCTTCACATACAACCTCGCAAGTTTATCCACACTATCATCTTCACTAATTGCTAGGAAATGAGCAGACTTAGTCAGACGATCCATAATTACCCAAATAGCGTCACAACCGCTAGCTGTCCTCGGTAATTTGGTAATGAAGTCCATTGTAATCCGCTCCCATTTCCAGACTGGAAGTTCTGGTTGCGTCAGTAATCCTGACGGTCTCTGATGTTCGGCTTTAACCTTAGAACATGTCAAGCACTTACTAACATATGATGCTATATCTGCCTTTAAGTTTGGCCACCAATATAACTTCTTAAGATCCTGGTACATCTTGTCAGATCCAGGATGAATAGAATACCTTGACTTATGCGACTCATGCATAATTAACTCCCGAATTCCTCCATATAAAGATACCCAAATCCGATCTCCAAAACATAGTAATCTATCAGAACGCTTAACAAATCCTTTCTCATTCTCAGCCATCCCAAATATATTCTCAGCAGATCGGTTTTCTGCTTTCAACGCTTCCGTTTGAGCTTCAAGTATTTGAGACGGTAATGGCGATACGATAGTCATTCCCAATGACCTAACTCGTAATGGTGGTATTCTTTCCTTTCGACTAAGAGCATCAGCAACAACGTTTTCTTTACCAGGATGGTAGCGAATTTCGCAATCATAATCGCTTAGCAACTCAATCCAACGTCGTTGTCTCATATTGAGCTCTTTTTGATTCAAGATGTGTTGTAGACTTTTATGGTCAGTGAACACAACACACTTTGTTCCATACAAGTAATGTCTCCATATCCTCAAGGCGAAAACCACAGCACCTAACTCCAAATCATGGGTGGTGTAGTTTTTCTCATGCTTTTTGAGCTGTCGGGAAGCATAAGCTATCACTTTCTCTCGTTGCATTAACACGGCTCCCAAACCTTTATGTGAAGCGTCACAATAGACGACGAAGTCCTCGTTACCTTCCGGTAACGCTAGGATCGGAGCACTACACAACATCTTCTTAAGTAATTGAAATGCTTCCTCTTCCTTATCTCCCCATTCATACGTGACACTCTTTTGAGTCAATTTGGTTAATGGTTTAGCTATCTTCGAAAATCCCTCGATGAATCTTCGGTAATAACCGGCTAAACCTAAAAATTGATGAACTTCTGTTGGGGTCGTAGGTGCAGCCCAATCTTTTATTACCTCAATCTTAGTGGGATCCACATGGACTCCTTGCCTATCAATTACATGACCCAAAAATTGTACCGTCGGAATCCAAAATTCACATTTAGAGAACTTGGCATACAGTTTCTCCTTCCTGAGCAATTCTAAGATAAGTCTTAGATGCTCCTCATGCTCCTTCTCACTCTTCGAATAAATCAGAATGTCATCGGTGAACACAATCACCAACTTATCTAAGTAAGGCTTACACACCCGATTCATGAGATCCATGAATATCGTCGGTGCGCTAGTCAACCCAAACGGCATCACCTGAAACTCGTAATGCCCGTAACGGGTTCTGAAAGCCGTTTTCGGAATATCTTCCTCGCGAACTCGAAGTTGATGGTATCCCGATCTCAAATCGATCTTCGAATACACACTCGATCCTTGTAGATGATCGAACAAGTCGTCGATCCTCGGTAACGGGTATCTATTCTTCACCGTTAACTTGTTCAGCTCTCGGTAATCAATGCACATACGAAATGATCCATCCTTCTTCTTCACAAATAAGACTGGGGCTCCCCAAGGTGAAGAACTTGGTCTTATGAATCCTTTTTCGGCTAACTCCGCCAATTGTTTTGACAACTCCTCTAGCTCGGTAGGTGCAAGACGATAAGGCGCTCGTGCTACAGGTGCAGCACCAGGTATCAACTCAATCTGAAACTCCACTTGCCTAGTCGGCGGGATTCCCTGCAAATCATCGGGAAACACATCAGGAAAATCACGAACTATAGGCACATCTCCAATGCACCTTTCCTTTTTCTTCGTCCCTCCTTTCTCATAAATTTGAGCTAAGAAAAGGTAACATCCTTTCTCCATTAGCTTTGGTAACTTAGTGCAAGAAATAACTTCTAACCGGGATGGGATCCTCGAATCCTTTCGATCTCCTAATATATTTAGGATTTCCTTTCCGTAAGGTACATGCACGATCTTCTCGTCGCAAAGTATGTGAGCACGATACTTCGACAACCAATCCATACCAATGATGACATCAAAACTTCCTAACGTGACGGGTAGAAGATCTATGTTGAAAGGGTGGTTCAAGAAATTTAACGTGCAACCGCGAATGATGGTATTAATCCTTTCTATATTCCCATTTGCTAACTCTATATCATATCCAATTCCTAAGGCCATCAGGGGTTTCTCTAGTAAGGGTGCAAACGTAGTGGACACAAAACTCCTATCGGCACCAGTATCAAATAGTATGGAAGCATAACGATTATTGAGAAGGAACGTACCAGTAACGACGTTCGGATCTTCTCCTCTCTCGTTCCCGAGTGCATACACTCTTCCCTGAGCAGCTCCAGCTTCCACACGTTGGTCCCCGTTATCTTGTCATCCACGGTTTCCTCCAGCTCCACGGTTTCCATGATTGTACCCATTACCACCTGAGCCTTGATTTCCTCGGTTCCACGATTCTCTACACTCGTTCCTATAGTGTCCCTTCTTTCCACATCCATAACAAGTAACGTCTGCCTTATTTCTCATCTCAGGAGCAGCTTGAACCATAGCAAGAGGTCGAGCTCTACAATCCTTAGCTGTGTGTCCTTTCTTTGAGCAGTTCTGGCATTTCACACTACACCATCCAGTATGATGCTGGTGGCAACGACCACACTTGGGTGCATCACCGTTCTGGTTCTTCTTATCTCCATTCCCAATAGCATAAGCCTTAGCTTGTCTCTTGCTTCGGTGATCATTACCCTTAGAGTGCTGGTCTCTCTTTCTCTTTCCATTCTTCTCCTTATCAGCTCCTTCCAATTCCAATGAATCCATAAGTTGTTGAGCAATTGTGATTGCCTCATGGATGTTTACAGGCCTAGCAGAAATCACATCATTCCTTGTAGCTACAGGCAACCCATCAGTATACCTCTCGATCTTTTGAGTCTCAGTTTTTACCATATCTGGGCAAAGCAAGGCCAACTCCTGGTAACGACGATTGTAAGTTGTCATATCATTACCTTTCACCTTGTGGTTCCAAAACTCAATCTCTAGCTTCTTAACCTCATTCCTTGGGCAATAAGTCTGAATCAGCAGAGACTTAAATTGCTCCCAAGTCATGGCATAAGCTACATCACTCCAAACGGAATTTCGGTAATTGTTCCACCAAGTTAAAGCTTCATCCTTGAAAGTAAAAGAAGCAAATTTTACCTTCGCATTCTCCGCACAACCACTGACATTGAACACTGACTCAGTCTCCTCAATCCATCTGACCAAGTAAACCACTCCTTCAGTTCCACCAAACTCAATGGGTCCTCAAATCTTGAACTCCTTGTATTGACATCCATTAGCACGAACAGGTGGAAAAGTTCCAGCAGAATTGTTGGAATGATTTGACTCAGCTAGTAGTTCAGCAACTCTTTGCTCCACAAGATGATTGATCATTGCTTGATCCACAGTAGGTGCATTCAGTGGAACATGATCATTGTCTCCCTGAACATCAACATTTTGGTTCCTGTTGTTGCGGTTAGTAGTGTCCAGGTTGTCAGGAGTAGGGGTCTCAACATTTCGAGTAGGTTGGCGTCCTCGACGACCAGGGGTAGTCACTGCAGGACCAGTTCTGGTAGCTCTAACAGGGTTTCGTCGTGGGGCCATTGATCTGTAACATCATACAAGTTCATGAGTCTCCAATAGAACTTATCAATATGCTCAACAAAAGTAATTCAACGAAGCCAAGTCATGGAAAGAATAGCAACAATACACCACGTAACATCAATAAAGCGAATAGGGACTCAATTTCCATAATACCCAAAATCACATAATACCATATACTAATAACCATCAACCATACAATAGAGGTCCAACATCGTTCCAACTACTGAAAAACACAAAACATACTAATCGTTCCAAAAGAGACGAATACTGAACAAAATACATCGAAATATGATAACTAGCTTTTCTAACTGAACACTCCTCGGGTAGAAAGCAACAAGACAACATAACCCAAGCAACTAGCCACGCTGCTGGCGGAGGCTCCTCAACTCCTGCCTCAAGCCATCAAGATCCCTCCATAATGATCCTAGCTCCACACTATGGGTGTCGCTGTCCCTCTTGAGGTCTGCCACCTCCTTCTCTAGCTCGGTGTTCCGCTGCCATAGCTTGCGGTCGGCCTCTCGAGTTGTAACAAAACCTCGCTGTAAACTCGCGATCTGCTCATGAACCTCCATCAAAACTCTCCTCATCTCAATCGACCTGCCCTCAACAACAGTCATGTCAACTCTCAAATCCGCTAAAAACTCTCCGATAACTCTCTCAAGTCGATCAGATACTCGCGAGATCTTCTCGCCTTGGGCAGTAATCTGAGCCCACATGTAACACCCCCAAAAATCGGGTCCAGCGGAAGCATATGTTACTGGGTGGCTACTCGATTGATATCATAACACAAAGTACTTTTGACAATGAAATTTCATAAGGACCTTAGCCTAATCAAGCCCCTCACAATTTTCTCATCAAGAAAGAGTGGTCAAACTCTCCTTCTTTAAATTCTTTTTATTCCCAACCGATCCACAAGGGGAGCCACACATCTAGATCTCATCACAAAAGAAGTTTCTTAAGAATGGTGGCTGTGGTTCTCGCTTGGATTGGATGGGATCGTTTGTGTTTGGATCTCTAGCTTTCTTGTAATCATCTTCGATTGACATCACCTTCTGTAAGGAACCCTTAACTTTATTGATTTTGTTGTTCTAATCTTGTGTTGGTAATCGATCGACTCACATCTATGCGTTTTAATTTTTGTTGTTAACCTTGTGTGGCAAAATGAATAAACTCGTAACAAAAACCTGGATGTTGGCTTGATGGAGGTGCTTATTACCAACCTTGCTTATTTCTTTTTGGTTTATTTGGTTGAGATTAGTTCCTATTAAAAACTTGTGTCGTGTTGCATTTTAGCTTGGGTCGAACCACTGTGGGTCGAGCCACAGTGGTGTGTCTTGGTTTTGATACTTGCACTTGGCCACAAAAATAAGTAAACCAAAAATGGCTATGGTCTTATGGTTAGTGTTTGTTAATGTTGAGAATCGAATCCCCAACAGTGGGTGATTTTTGGTAGTAAATTTCAATCAAGATGACTATATTGAATATGGAGTTGGTTATTCGTTCATGTGGGTCGAAACATGGGTAACCTCGTACTTGTTTATTTTCCTTTCACACAAATTTAAAGCAAAAGGGTTGGTCTTTTTGTTGCCCACTGTTATTGCAAAACACGTTTCAAAAACAACTAACAATACAAAAGTTAAGATTCATTCTGTGGGTATGGGAATTGGGTTAATATATGTGTTTGGTTTGGACTTTCAACTATTGTATCGTGTGTGTCAAGACTGTTGGGCAGGTCCAACCAATAGCCCACCTTTTCTTTTAAAAACTGATAAAGGGTGCGTTGGGTACAAGTTATACAAAACAGATTTTTCCATCAACCATTTCACTTTTATATACAATGTTAGTTTAAAATGTACAAGTGTGAGTCAAATGGATTGTGATACAAACTGAGTCAAGTTGTTTGTTTTCATCGGCCTATCTCGCGCCTCACTCGTCTTACTTGTTCTTGACGTTATCCCACGAAGTACTCTAACCTATTAAACTTGTTTTATAAACGAATTCTAAAATATAACTAGTAATCAAAACTTAATCTTTTCACATCATTAAAACTATAACCTTAAGTTATGTAACAACTACTAAAAATATAAATTGTGACTTATTTATGATCTTCTATAATGGTTTAATTAAATGAAACTTATTTCGATTATAAAAACTTATTTGAACTTTGCAAACAAAATAAAACGGTTTATTTTTCCAACATAAAAATTTTGACATCTAGTCACCTTGGATAAACTAAAGCATATATATAGGTCATGCCTGATTTCCGTCAAAATATATATACTTATCATATTTTATAACAACCGACAATGAAATGTTTTGCACAAAACTTATGTCCACCAGTTTAATTGAATACAAACATTTTAATAAAGACTATTACTTAAAAATAATTATTTAGACACTTTTATTTTTACTGAAAATTTATATGTATATTTTTAACAACAATGTTCTCATATCCCGTCGACGTCTAATCGTAATTTCTTTCTATACATCGCCTTTTGGTTACCAATGAACCAAAGACTCTTTCGTTTTTTGACACTTTCTATTAATTGTACACTATACTTAAGCACTTCCGAAATCCAATACAAGCCAACATTTACAAAACTGTTCTCAAACTTAAATGCTGCCACACAAGCAATAATAACACCACTTTAAAACTTTTAAACTTCGAGTCTTAAACTGGAAACTGTAAGCTAAACTTGCCATACTAATCTAGGTCGCGTGTCGGTGCCGCCCACTATCACTATTTGACTTTACTCTATTTGGACTGCTATTGCCAAGGTGAGTCATAGCCCCTCTTTTATCATTTTGAACTCTTTGGGGGAGATACATGCTCGTTTATCTTATACTTTACTCGTTACACGTTTATCTTAAACACTTTACTCGTTTATCTTAAATATATTACTCGATTTATGAAACACTCTATTTGTTTATTGCAACGTATTAAATGCTACGAATCTGAACACAAATGTTCCTGTATGCTATCCTGATTGATATTGCCTAAGTTACCGCTGTTGCCAAAAGTCCCTCATCTCATGACCCATTAATCACTTGCGAGTGAACGCGAATATAGTGAATAGATCTATTGGCAGTTGACGCCCCGTTTGAAGTTAGCCTGGAATGGTAACCGAATGCACTATATTTGAATATCATAGGAATCTGGCAACCTCCTAGTATCCGAGGGCACTATTACCTGCATCATATTTTTATGTGTGGGCGTCCCATAAGATTTTTATATATCTCTTATGGTAGCAGAACAGTGTTAAGGTTTGCGTGTCATGAGGCTTAGTGCAATATCCTATGTTACGATGCTATTGCTTCACTACTACTTGACTTGTGTTAAGATGTTTTACACAACTACTATGGGTGCAACAACGAGGCCCAATGTTTCTTTATGGGTGCAACAACGTGGCCCAAATCTTGAGACTTATGTTCAACTGATTTATAAACCAACTATGAGCGTATAACAACGTAGCCCATGATTCATTTTGTTGCAATTATCAAAGGAATTCAAAACTCTTTCAATCAACTGTTTTACTTATAAACTCTATGAACTCACCAACCTTTGTGTTGACACTTTTTAGCATGTATTTCAGGTGATAACTTACTCTTGGAGGCTCTTGGCGCATGGCATGGCATGGTCATAGATGACTCTGATAATCATTTGGGACCGTTTAAATACTCTTATGGGCCTATATTTCCGCACTGTTTTTGAAAGATGTAAACAAAGTACTTTTGACAATGAAATTTCTTCTAATCGATTGAGGTAAAAACCATTCTTTATACTTTGTGTTATGATATCAATCGAGTAGCACCCCAGTAACATATGCTTCCGCTGGACCCGATTTTTGGGGGTGTTACACCACAACCTGCCACTCTCACCTAACTCTGCCTGCTCAGCAGAAAGCTCGGATGATGCATCCGACGCCACTGGACTACCAGGTGGTGAATCTATCAGAAACGGATGATCAGGTGAGATAGGCTCAATCCGGTGTATAGGTGAATCAGGCTCCTCAGCCTGAGCTGGTGGTACTAACACATCATCATCATCAGGCATCTCATCCTCCTGAGGGTCATCCTCCCCCTCAGGGTCATCATCATCACCCTGCTCAGCCTCCTGAGGGTCATCCTCCTCCTCAGGGTCATCAGCCTCATCCTCACCCTCGTACTCCTCCTCCTCCTCATCGGAAGAGTACCTCATCAATCGTCGTCTCCTAACAGGTGGACCATGTGGAGATGTGGTAGGTGATCTAGGACGACGACGCAATGATGTGGGTGGCGCCTCTGACAGAAGAGAGTGAGCATCAATCTGTAAAGGTGATGGAGTAGGGCGCACCGACATGCGTGCCGTAGCTCGGTGGGCAAAGCGTGGGGCCACACGGGCCAAAGCCTGATGAAGAGTAAGCTGCCTCGATGTACCAGGGAGCCCTAGAGAAGATGAAGGTCCCTGCGTAGATGCAGCAGATGGTGCTGAAGTAGAAGCTGTCTGCGGCACAGTAGCTGAAAGCATGGCAATCTGGTAAGGATCATCAGATGCCATAGTGAACTGTGCTGGTAATACCGGTGCAGTAAGAATATCCTCGACAACATCGGGCATATGGGAGGCCATGGTCTGTGACAACGGCGTAGGGTACGTGTAAGTGTTTCAAAACAACTAAATCACAACTCAAAATACCATACCAAAAATCCTCAGCAAATAATTCAATCATATAATCTCAATAAAGAGTTTCAAATACCGCATTACTAAAACATTTATAAAACAATTAGACCATATAATTCCTCGAAACGCCATCTTATTACTAAATCCATAACCTCAAATCATCTCAAGAAATCCCAAATCTAACAATCATCTCAAATATCTCATAATACCTCAAAATAATAGAAGATGCTTCGGCTTGGCGGGCTAGCGGGCAGTGGTCAAGGATCATTTTCTATAAAAATTCGGTTATAGTTTAGGTGTTTATTTACCTAGTTCTCTATAACCTGGCTCTGATACCAATCTGTAACACCCCCAAAATTTGATACAGCGGAAGACTCAACAAGCTTTCGGGGTGCTACGGGGATTGGTATCCAACACAAGACATAATAGAACGAGATAAAGTAAACATAATAAAAACGCAACCAAAACGGGGTTTTAAAGTTTACATTTATCCCAACAGCATTCAGAGTCAGGCCCAAAAGAAAATAACAGTAGGTCCATAATTCAATATCAGAGTTTAGAAAAATAGATCCATAAACCAGGAGCCTTAGCCGAGCCTTCCAATCCATGCATCCGTATCATCACTTAATTACCTGAGAAAACGTGCTAAAAGTCAGCTTTCGCTGGTGAGATCATAGGTTTAAGTTCATCTAACAATATAGTGGACATATACGCAAAACGCTTGCTAGCTAGACTAAGGATTCACTAAAAGCCTGCGGATACCCTCCGCTCCAATCATAACACACGGATACCCTCCGTTCTAACACAGATATTCGGGTAACCCCCGCAATACTAATAAATACTCGGATAACCTCCAAAGTATCATTACCCTATAGGTGCACGCTACAGTATCTAAATAAGCCAACCTTGAATAGTACACACGAACCGTGTGACTAAAGCTGACAATACAAATAAGCCAACCTTGAATAGTGCACATAGAATATATGTGACTAAAGCTGACAATACATCTTAGTCTATACGCATAGCAAGTTTAGAAAGAATATAAAAGCGATAATAGTCCACATAAAATAATTTGCACGTTTCTCACCCCAAGTATTGAAAACATAGTTCAAGAGTAAAAGTGGGGCTATGACTCACCTCAAGTCCAGAAATATAGCAAGAAGAAGTCGGTAGAAGTAAGATGTATAGTAACTCACAAGACGGCAACTACGGACTCGGCACGACCTAACAATATTAACTCGTTCAGAAATCATTTCCTCAAATTCAAAATATTCCCAAACCCGGACGTAATCCGTTTTATTTTCCGAAAATCCATTTCGTAATAGTTTGGTGTATTTACGTTTGGTATCCATACGGGTGGTGGGTCGACACAAAACAAACCAAAAATCACACAAAAGAATAATAAAATAAACTATAGATCTAATATTAGCCCAATATATTATTTAAATAAATCGCCGAAGTTTATCAAATCCGTCGATTTGAAAATCCTCATATTTATTTACGTAACATACCGTTCCAAGATTACACCCAATCCTAAAGCACATAGCACATAAACACTATATGGTATATATCGTAGTTTAATAAATTCCTTATATACATCGTCAAATTGGCCAGATTTCCCGATATATATATATATTTGCAATTTATTACTCTTTACATATACCACAACCTATGGGCGTCGTAGGATACGATGCCCATTAATATACTCATTTCGTATAGCCAAATAACCCGGTTCAACCTTTCGGTTAAGTAGTTATAGAAAACGCTTATATTAATCGTCATATATCCGTGACAACACGTAAGTCACAAATAAAAGTTACCTGAACTCGAGTGACCACGACTCTGCATAACTCGATAGGTTTACTCGTTATATATATAAAATGACATTTTATTTAATATTTAGTAATTGTCGAGAGTTTCTCGTTTTATAACACATTTTTATGATAATACTTCCAATAATATTACGCTACTCTCGTAGCCTAATATATATTTAGTCGTATTATTTATAATATGACTCGTGATTTTTATTATTATTAATATACGCATTTATACAATTATATATCCGTTATTCACGTCTATATATTTATATAAACGTTTATATTACCAATAACTATTATTACGAGTTTTACTATTTATGTTTTAATTGTAAATAGTTATCGAGTCATACGAAATGGTCACATGTCCGAGTCATGACTCTCGGCTCATTGTCCAAGTCCAAAGTAATAAGCAATTGTCATAAAAATCAATACATCTCCGTCCAACACAATCCCAATCGACGTGCTACAACAATAGAGTCCGACTACGGCACCCGACTAACTTATCTCCGTCAATCTAAGTGACCGTCTCACAATCGGTCCCCAATAACACATTTCGTCAACACTTCTCAATACCAATATCCAATATCCAATGTCGAGACCAAACATGGTCTCGACCCACATGTATTCGGCCAAGAAATAAAATAAACAACCAACCAATTACAAAACCAAGTTACAATCAAGAAACAATATAACCAAGGTCACACTCGGGTTGGTTTACCAAGCCAAACCCGAGTCTACACAACTCGACTGAGTCGCGGTAAACACCACGAGCCAAGAGGGGCTCGAACCAAGTACCAAAGATCACAAAAATGGCTCCAAGGAGCATTCCATAATGCCAATTCGACCATGAGGGTCTCGGAAACAACAACAAATACACGGCATCGAGCCGCGACTCTCAAGAGTCAAACCAAGCATACCAACGCGAGCAAGAAATCAAGAGCCAAAACCACGGCTCATAATAACAAGAAATCGAGCACCATGGCTCGAGTCAATACCCAAGCCGTGAGTCATGGACTCACGGTTCGAACCAAACCCACCAAATAACAACCCGGATACCAAACCTTCTAATAAAAACGAGTTTCCAACAAAAACCCATAAGTATTTCCGTTTTTAAGTGAAAACCCATTCGGATCTTAATCACATCGTGACCAAGGGTCACGTTTTAACAAAAATGCGAGTAACACTCGCCTCACCTTCGATCTAAAAAGCTCCAAACCGTAAAACCCTTCGATAACAACCGATTGGTGGTGAAAGATGGTGATAATTCGTGATGAAAAATGGTATTATAGGGTGCGTGTAGGGGTGGATCTAAAAGATTAGATGATGGAGATCACGAAAATGGTGGTGGTTTGTAGTGGTAGCCGGCGGTGTGATGGTTATGGCCGGAAAATATGGCGGCGGCTAGGGTTGAGGGAGAAGAGAGAATGAGAGAGAGATAAGTGAGTGAGTGAGGGTGTTTGTTTGTGTGAGAAAACCGGACCACGAGGACCAATTTTGTGGTTTACTCTTTTTATTTTTTTTTTTGTTTTAAATAATAATAATGATAATAATAATATTAGTAATAATAATATTACTAGTTGTGTTGAGTGGGTAAAGTGGGTAAATGTAAAACATACGGCCCGAAACCCGAACTCATTTCAAACTTTCAATATCTCCCGAAAACATCCCGTAAATAATTAAATATAATCGGACTCGTAAAATGAATCATAACATTTCCCGTTAGGTAAACCTAGTGCCGGAGTCAACGTAGTACCAGTGAGAATTTTAAAAACATACATCATCACGTAAATTCCATAATGAATTATTAAAATAATTCACGAATTCCGTAACGTCATAAAATATAATTATCCATATAATTGGTCTTACAAGTTCGTTGTGAATAAAAATTCCAAATAAAAATTATAAACGAACTTTAACGAATGCGGGTTTTCAAAATAGCTCCCTAAATTGCCGGTTGTCACAGAAGCAAAGGAAACTATACTTGGTATGGAGATCTTCAGGACTCAGAGTGGTAATACTCTGTGGGTGTCACGATTCAGGTTTTCCAATGGGATGTCGGTTCACATATTGTTGGGGGGGACACTCTACGCTGTCGTTAGAGGGTAGTCTGTCAAGGAATCGTGATGAAGAAAAGAAGTGAAGGAGTATATGACACTTACTGAAGAATAAAAGGAGGATACATGGCTAAAGGGACTCTCTACAGAGTTAGGATTTGAGCTAAGGTTAGTAGCGGGTATTGCTACTGGTGCCTTGACGAAGGCGGCCCCCGGTCCGAGGTTCCAGCACTGGTTGAAGCTGCTGCGTATCGGAGAAGGCTAACTATTACCATTAAGGTGGAAATTGTTAGAATATTAGTGTGTAATAGTTAGGATATAAGTTTAGGGGGTTAATTGTATTTTAGCTCAAACTTAAGGAGGTTAGTCATGTATTAGGAAAGTTCTTAACCTCCTCAATTGTAGAATCCTTGTTCACCAAGGATTAGGTTTCTCCCCCTCATTCTCTATAAATAAGGATGAGGGGGTGAGGTTTTATTTGTACCTTCTTTTCTTGCTCACGTTTAATAAACGTTTGAGTGTAAAATATCTCGTGTGTATTGGTACCACTCGGCATTAAGGGATCATAACCCTTTGCCGAGGTCTTGTTGGAGTAGTTCTTGATTCGTGGTTCCGCTATAGAAATCGGTTTGTTGGATTTCTCCAACAGTCCATGTATCTTGTTATGCGTAAATCTAAAGTAACTATGTGCAAATCTAGAGTATATGTGTGTGCAGATTACCTCACACTAAACCAAACAAGTTTCAAGGTGAATTAGACTTAAACCGGGTAAAGCCTTTCATTTCTAGGAGTTTTGTGTGGCTACTTCAGGGATTGTTGGTACCTAGCTTATTACATATGATATACTAATAAACTTATATAAGCTCATGGATGAAACATTCTAAACCATTGAATTCGTTTTGTCTTCGTGTAAGAGGGCAATGTTTTATAACCAGGTTGAATCGGGAACAGGTTCGGATATGACTGTTGTTTGCTTGTTTATGAACTAGTGGTTCTTTTGTTGATCTAGGTCATGCCTTTGGTTTTTAAAGTTTGGGACCTGTAGTTTTGTTGGAAAGTCTTGAACTTCTAATGTTTTAGAGCTGTTTGGAGCTTTTTTAGGGTCGTTTGGGTATGTTTTAGGGTGTTTTTGGAGCTGATTAAGGGTTGTTTGGTTAGGTTTAAAAGGTTTTTGCAGCTTAGGAATTGAATTTCCATGTTAAAAAGCTATCATTTTTTGCATAAAACTGGTTCCATACGACAGTTCAACAGTGACTCATCGGGTCGATAAAAAAAAACGGTTTTTAATATAAGGCAAAAGGGTATAAAGATGATGACTTTTGATCATCATTGGTCATTCTTATTACTCCCTTGCTATCATGCTAACTTTTTACATTTTTTATTTCTCTCTCTCTCTCTCTCTCTCTCTTGCAGATTAATTGTTACGAGTACTCTATTAGTGTGACTCATAAGATGCAAATGGTTAATTGTTAACATTGATTGCATAAATAAAAATGATTGATATGATATATGTAATAAATTGCATAGACACATGAAAAATCATGATTTTGAACCTTTAATTCATCATTTTATCTTGTGTGTTTGCTCCATAGCTAAATTCACAACTTGATAATTAGTGACCCGTAACACGTAAGGGTCCAACCAGTCAAAACGGTTTTTTTGGTGGTTGAAAAATATTGTATGGATTTATTGACAAATTTTATTTTTAATGGTTTTTGTGACATTTGCCCATTCTTTTATGTTGTTGAATTATATATAATTATACATAAATACTTTTGTTGGGAGGGAAAACAAAAAATAGCTCTACAACAGAAGTGATATGTGACTTTATGGTCTATATTGTGAAGAATGATATAACTGATCATGTATATTTTAACAATTGATAAGCAAATGTTGAAGAACTTTATTATGAAAATCTATTTACAGATTTGCATCAAACAGAACTTAAAAAAATAATAATAAAAAATATATAAAAAAAATAAAAGAGAGAATTATCTGATTATGTACTTGTTATACTTCAATAAGAATTTTAACATCACAATAGACGAGCTCTTTTAAGCCTCTTTTTTTAATACTTTCGCGCCAGGATCTGTACAAAGCACATAGTTTCACAGTTGATCACATATTCTGGATTTTTTTTATCAATGAATTTACTGGAACTGATTTGAAAACAAAAATAGAATACTTGTTTACAAAGCAATCAAAGTTGTACTACACAGTTAAAGTATTCTCCAAAAGGGACATTAATTTCTCAAGTAAAACAATCTTTGTGGAATAATATGACACCACCTAAAATATAATTGCTAAGAACTGGAAATTGATTTATGAGAAAAGGGTAGCTCAAGTATAAATAAAGAAATACAAACCTTCACTTCATTGAAAAAAAAAATAATAAAAAAAAAAAAAATGCAAAAGCAAGTAATGGCTTCTTCTAACTTCTTACTTTTATCTCTAGCTCCACTGCTCGTTGCTCTCTCATTTGTACCGAACTTTACTTTTGCTTCTTTGGAGGAAGCAAATGCTCTTCAAAAATGGAAAGCAAGCCTTAAAATCCCAAACAACTCCCAAATTGTATCTTCTTGGACACCCCTTCCAACGAATAGTTCACCCACTTCGTGCCCTTATTGGTTTGGAATTGCGTGCAACGCTGATGGGAACATTAACAGGTTGAACCTCTCGATATCTGAGTTAAAAGGTACGCTTCACCAGTTCCCGTTCTCTATTCTAGGCAATCTTACCCATTTTTGATCTTAGTCTAAACAGCTTCTTTGGTCCCATCCCACCAGAAATCGGACTCATGTCCAAACTTGTCTATCTTAATTTTTCAACCAATCAGTTTTCTGGTGTAATTCCACCTACCATTGGTAAACTAAGCCAGTTAACCGTTTTGCAACTTTACGAAAACAATTTAACTGGTTCAATTCCTTCATCGTTGGGTGATTTGGAGTCTTTGAATCTCCTTTATTTGTGCTTAAACAAACTCTCTGGACCCATTCCAATTGAATTAGGGAATTTGAAGTCTCTCACTGAATTACATTTGGGTGAAAATCAACTTTCTGGACCCATTCCAATTGAATTAGGGAATATGAAGTCTCTCACTAGATTAGTTTTGTACGAAAATCAACTCATTGGTTCAATTCCTTCATGGGTGATTTGAAGTCTCTCACTGAATTATATTTGAGTACAAATAAACTATCTGGACCCATTCCTACTGAATTAGGGAATATGAAGTCTCTCACTATGTTAGATTTGAGCGATAATCAAATCAATGGCTCAATTCCTTCAACGTTAAAAAACTTGAGAAGCCTTCAGGGTCTGGTTCTCCATGTGAACAAGTTAGTCGGTCCTATACCACAAGGAATCGGAAGTCTATAATTGTATAGGCTACATCTGAACAGAAATCAGTTGTCTGGCCAATTGCCTGATGATTTAGGCGATTTGTGCCAAGGGGGAAAGCTTCAACATTTCGCTGTACATCAAAATCAACTCTCTGGTCCTATACCAAGAGGGCTATGGAATTGCCCCAACTTAATAAGGGCAAGGTTCGATTTTAATCAGTTTGGTGGAGATATGTCGAATAGTTTTGGTGTCTACCCAAGCTTAAATTTCTTTGATGTCAGTCATAATAAATTTCATGGGCAACTATCTCAAAACTGGGGTAAATGCAAAAATTTGACTACATTAAAGATGGGATACAACAACATCAGCGGTAGCATACCACCGGAGTTTGGGAATTCAATTCAAGTGCTTGATCTTTCTTCTAATCATTTGGTTGGTCAAATTCCAAAGGAGTTTGGGGAGATGAAAAATATGTTAGATTTAAACTTGAGCGATAACAACCTTTCAGGTGTTATACCTCAAGAGCTTGGATCACTGCATGGCCTCCTTGCTCTTGACCTATCCAAAAATAGGTTAAACGGGTCATTAGAAAGATATATCGGTGATTGGGTACAAATCAGTCGCATATATCTTAGTAATAACAATCTCAGTGGAAAGATCCCATCGGACATTGGTAAATTAAGTCAACTCAATGTTCTTGATTTATCTTGGAATTCACTCACAAAAGAGATACCATCGGAAATTGGAAGTTTAGAAAGTCTGGTAATGATGAATCTTTCTCACAATAAGCTATCTGGTTCTATTCCTAATAGTTTCAGTAACTTGCCAAGAGTGATTGATATCGACTTGTCATACAATGAGCTCACAGGTCCGGTTCCCCATTATCCTGTCTTTCTAAATGTGTCTGGAGAAGCATTACAAGGAAATTATGGTCTGTGTGGATATGTTACAGGTTTGAAACTTTGTGAAAATCAAATTAATCATTTTAATCATAAGTTAATCCTTGTAACTATTGTCTCACTTTTTGCGGCTCTTTTACTTGGTTTATTCATGTGTGGCCTCATTGCTTGCCGATTCTTTAACTGTTTCCACCGCATTTACAACCACATGATCAACAACATCATCAAGTAATCTATTTTTTAACACAATTGATTCTTTAATTTTTCCATCATCATGAACAAACTAATCAAAAATCTCACCATCAGGAACCAAATTACTTTTTCCATTCTATTATTTTTCTTTTTAATCTCATCATCATCAACCTTACTCGAATCTTTAAACTCAATTTCTTGCACTTTATCACATATTACCAATGTTGTTTTCGACCATATCACTTATGTGCACCCGTATGACAACAAAATACATATTCTTATCAACCAATGTTATTGAATAAATTGACCCGTATGATAACAAAATACATATTTTCATCAACCGAGTAAGGATCAAATAGGAAGAAAGAACTAATATTAGCCAATCAATTTAAACTAGAATTGAGGGTATTTTAGACAAATTCGCTCTCCATCATAAAAGAAAATGACTCCTACTTTTACTCATGCAATTTACTTCTTCTCATGTCACGATTTATTTTTCATTTTCCAGACCATATATGAACAAAATAGATGCATGTATATTGTGTTTTTGTTAATCTTAGATACAGTACATAAATGTATGCGTTTGATTTTAGTGGCATCTTTATTTTTTTTGCATCTAAATTTAATTTGCATATAATTAATACCCAAGTGGCATGTGACAGTTACGTTTTAACGAATTGGATGCATCCATGCATCTATTTTTCAATTTTTATATAACTTAACTATAAGTGCATCTTAAGAAAAAAAATTGCATATGACAACCTTAGATTTGTGTTGATTATTATTAAAAGAGATGCATATTGTATTATAATATTATGATTTTGGTGAGATGCATCTTGATAACGAAGATGCAAAATAATATAGTTAAGCAATAGCAGATGCATTTAAAATTCTTTGAATGGTTCGTATAAGAAAACCCAGATATTTTAAAATATGAGAAAGAGAAAGAGAAAGAGAACATACTAAATTTACGTTCTTACCTTTAATCATGTCAATAAAGTTCCTTTTATTTACCATTTTGCCATTACTAAATTTAAGCCATTGATCACCAAATCTAAAGCTAAAATTACTTCTTATCCTTCTTATTTTTATTTTAATTCTTATTTGATCTCTGCTCCTCATCAACCAAATAAATTGTACACTATGTGAAACTTTCAACCCCTTTTGACCCGTTTCCTTTAGGTAACTTCTTTTATTTTACTCGTTTAACCCAGATGAAAAATATCCTATATTGACTCGTTAAGTGGAAACTAAAGAGTAAATTACACGAATGGTCCGGTAGTTTTCATTGACTTGCATGTTTGGTCCTTTGACCTTTTTTCTGCCTATAGCCCTTAACTCGAAAACCTTTAACACTTACGGTCCTTTTTACCAAACGGCGTTAGTTTTGACTGTTAAAAGTTCATCATCTATAATTGTCATTTCACTTTTCTCTTTCTATCTTTTTCTCACATCCTTGCCTACCTCTTCTTTCCGTACCATTCTTTTCTCACATCCCGCCCACCTTTCTTTATTTTACACAGGGAAAATAGTTTTAATGGTTTTAAAATATTTCACTTTTTTTTAAATAAACATCTTCATTATTCACCTATATAATATTATACAAATAGGAAAAATGAGATTTTGCGGCCTTTTACAGTCACTTGCATTTTAAAAAGAGAAATCCTAAAACCAAAAAAAATTACAAATATGCTTTCACACAATCTTGTTACAAAATGGAAAGAGCAAGGATCCTTTCAAGTTGTCTATATCTTGATTGGTCATGTTAAAAAATTACTAGCCATTAGATTAAAGAGTTAGTTACATAAATCGTCCATGTGGTTGACACACAGTTGCACCTTTTGTGCTTAACTCTCAATAAGTATACCAGTCATCCCCGTGGTTGTCCATTTTATATTAACCGGTCCATTGACCAAACTGGCATTTGTTTTGGCCATTAAGTCTAGGCATATGCTTGTCACGTGAGGGGTAAAATAGTTCTTTTTTAACTTTATACTAAACCATAGGGATGATTTTGTAACTAGAATATAATTTATTTATATTTAAATTTTTTAACTAACCCACAAGGAGGCTTTATGTAACTCAACTTTTTTTTCTCTTTTTTTGTGTTTAACTCTTATCTAAACCACACACTACAACACAAATAAATTATAATCTCATCATCCACCACATGTGCTTGTCACGTGTGGCATGCGGTTTAATTAAGAGTTAAAAAAGAAAACCAGAAAAAATGGGTCTAAGTTCGGGTTACAAAAATCGTTCTTGTTGATTAGCATGAAGTTAAAAGGACTATTTTACCCCTCAAATGACAAGCACGTGCCTCGACTTAGTGGCCAAAACAAACATCGGTTTTGTCAAAGGACCCGTCAATGCAAAATGGATAACCACAAGGATGACCGATGTACTTACTGAGAGTTAAGTACGAAAGGTGCAACTGTGTATCAACCACACGGATAATTTATGTAATTGACTCTAGATGAAATTAAAGGCCAAAGCAAAAGATATCAAGTAACTTCTTCAATTCTTCCCTATCCTAAATGTAATTATCTATGTATGAATGTTTTCTACTACCATCCAATTAAATATCATCATTCTTATTTCTAATCCACTTCAGTTTGCATCAACCCATCTTGATAGTCACATAGGCGGAGGTTAAAGGGACCAAGGAGGGTGTTGGCCCTCCTAGAGTTTGGTCAATAGTGTAGGTTTGGGTATACTTTAGAAGTAATTCTTTTTTGTTCTTTTTTACTGCATATTCATAGCAAATAACAGGCAACCTAATTCTTATGGCCCTCCCACCATACTCTCAAACCAAAAACGCTTCCCTTATTCTAAAGATTCTCTAGATTCACTTGTCTTACAAAATATTTTTATATTTCTTTTATTTATAATGCTTTGGATATTCTAACATGCGACGCTTTAAACTTTAAGAGATTTTCGGCCCTCTTAACAAAAAAATTTCAAGCTCAACCAATGCATATTCATTAATAAACTTCTCCACTGCATTTTACTGTTTCAAATTCCATCACATATAAGGGTCACATCAAAGCTACCATGCATTTTAATACGTATATGTTTTAGAAACATAGTTTAATTATGTTATCGATAATGAAAAGATACAAGACAACGTCATCAATGACAACGATTATAGTTACCAACAACTATGTATGTACCTTGTTGCGTGATTATATATTTCTTTAACTTAGACAATATGAGTTACATAGTATTATTCATGTCATCCATACTTGATTAAATGGTTAGTCTGAAGTTGTGCGTCGTTGGTTTGATGGAAAAGAAAAGGTTTAGAAAATATAATTTGATAGAATAAATAAAAACGTGGGAGATTGGAGGGAAAAATAAATTGCATTAATGTAAATAAAAATAAAGAAATTCCATAAGAGTATCCAAAGCATTATAAAAACTACCAATAAGCACAAGTTTGTTAAATAATATACACTGGAAAAGTAGACCGTGGTAATTTGTACATTCTTTGAATAATACAGTTATGTGTATTATGGTTCTTTTGGGTATATTCTTTAAATTATTTCAGTATTATGATTAAAAAACTATCAATGAGCACAAGTTTATTAAATAATATATACTTTGAAAGAAGACTGTGGAAATTTGTATATTCTTTGAATAATACTGTTACGTGTATTGTGGTTTTTTTTGTATATTCTTTGAAATATTGCAGTTTTATAATTATAGAATTACCAATGAGCACATGTTTATTAAATAATATGCACTGTGAAAGAAGACCGTTGAAGTCTTTAATTTTTTCATCACTAATATGAAACAAGTGGTTACTATATAAGAATTAAAAACTCTATAGCAAATTGATCGATTGATTGGTGATGGGTTTTTTTTATTAGATGGAAGGTGGCTTGAGAAGAGGAAGTCGTAGAAGCTGAAGTCACAGGGGAAATGATAATTGTCAAATGAAAACTAAATACTGAATTCCAAATAAGTAAAAATAACAAAATGTTCAAAATGCCGAACAAAGACTTTGGATGATAACAAAATATTGTTATGGTTGAATCCGTTGATGATTATTTTAACAAAAATACAAAAAGTAAATTCATTTCTATAAACAAAGTGCCATTGAATATATATATTTTTTAAATGCATTTAAGTTTTTGAACTTTTATTTTTTCTATTAGGGAACTGGCTTATATTAAGAATATTATTTTATAATTTCGGTGTTAATCGGAGTGATTTAAATGCATATTTTTTTATGAGTAAAGTAACATAAATATCATGTTTTTCAAGTTTGGTGATGTGTATGTATTTTTATAAGTTTAGTAACTCAGATGTCATGTTTCATAACATTAATAACACAAGTGAGCAAAATGAAATCTTTTTATTTTATGCACATTTTTTTTTAAAGTTTAATGATATTTTTGTTTATTCTTTTTAGCTTCTATTTTGAAAGCTTTGTGTTCTTTCCTTCCCCCTTATAGTCGGGGTGTTTTTAATTAAAAAACATGCCTTTCAAGAAAAGGATAAATTTGTCTATTCACAATTATTGCTCCCTCATGCGCATGCTCAAGCGGTGGCTATTTGGACTTTCCATAATAATAAATAAGTTAGAGGCTATGTTTCCTATAGATAATTAACTAGTTACATCTTTCGTACACGTTCAAAGTTTTGACGTAAATTTTACGTGAATGTGTTTTCACATATGTTATAATCTAAAGTTCTATCTTGGCATGCTAAAGTTTGTCTAGTGCATACACGAAGGTTTTGCAAAATCAAATTTATCTATAACATTAGGCAAAATCTTTTATATTTATATTGTTAAAATAGTCGTGTGTTAGACGTATATTTGTAGCCTATAAGATTTATACTTAGTTAATTAGTTTAGCCCGTAGTATTACTTGTTTCTAGAATACTTTTCATGTATTATATATTGTAATTATGATTATTAAATGACAAAAAATTATTCACTCAAATATGATATCATAGCCTTATTCTAACCTTAATCCATTTTTTTTCTTTTTCTTATTCAACCGTTAACCCCACCACAACAATAATCTCAACCATACACACTTTCGTTCGCCATCCCATTTTTAATTATTGTTTTTGTTTTACAAGTCCCCATCACTTGTTAGCAGAAAGATTGTTTTTTTATTTTTTTTAGTTTACACGTCCACATCACAAGGAGTGGTGTATATTATTTATTTGTTTGTCCTATCGAACACGTCACTTCGAAGATATTGGTGTTGAGCCAACATGATCAAGATCTCTTTATGTTTTAATGATGACAAATAAACCATCGAAACACATAAAATAACAAACGTTAGCTCAAAATCGCCGGAGCCAATGTCTGCTCCTGGCGCGTTGCCCGCGCGTCAATGCGCGGGTGGCGCGCCAATAGTCTGTATGGTTCCGGGCAAATTTTGAAAGTCAGCTTTCCCCTTACCCGACAAATATAGATCTTTCAAAACAGGTATAATATGTTATGTGCTTAATTGAGAACACTCGAAACGAGTTTTGAGATTTGAGAAATCCCATTTTTAATACACCCATTTAAGGGAAAACGTCAACTCATGTTTTCTAGCTATCGCCTCTAGCCAAGGCTTTTCTAAACTTAGGGAGCTTATATATTTCACGTAACATCGTGTTGAAGCATCCATATGCTCATATCCCGTGCTTACGTCCTCTCTAATTACGTAACGGGTTTACTCCCTTATTGGTCAAACTAAGTCAAATGTCACTTTGCGTAAACGCATCCTTTTCCACTTGGGTTATGCTTTACATCAAGGCAAAGCACTTAACTTGTTTGAACCAAGGTATTAGTTGAGAACGTCGAGTCGTGGAAAGTCACGAGATATGAAACTATGGATTCTCGACGTTGTGTTACTTGAACTTATAAGTAACCTATGATTTTCTCAACTTATAATCTTAATTGTCTAAATCTTTTCTTCTTAATGACAATTAGATTATGTCTTAATCCTCTCTTAATCTCATTTATGCATAAGACAAAACCAATCATATCCAAATCAAATATTCTCTTACACAATCTCTTATACAATCTCTTACACCCTTACATATTCCCTTACACACTACATCTCAGCCATCCAATCTCTTACAACACATCCCAACCCTTTATTTTCAACACATGGGGAATTGTTTGAAACCCTAATGAGGCTCCTCCCATCCTAGCCATTGAATTCAAATCAAATACATCTCAACCATCCATCCAATCCCTCTTCCCTATACCACCACATGTGATTGATCTTAGCCATTGAATTCAAACCAAAACAATCCCAACCATTGATCCAACCTTTCCCCCCAAGCAAAGGAGGCTCCCTTTGATCTCCACCATCCAATTCAAATGAAACCATCTCAGCCCTCCATTTCTCCTTTCCCCCCAAGCAAAGCATATTCCTTGGAATATCCTCTTCAACCCTAACCTATGCATACTTGATCTTAGCCATCCATTCCAAATGAGATCATCTCATCCATCCACATATCTCCACATGCCAAAATTGTCAGCAAAGGTAACGTCCTTCATGACTCCATAGAAATCTCCAATATTAAGCATGTTAGGGGGTCTAAGTTTCAATTTGATTAGTGTGAGTGAATTATGTGATGATGATTGTGAGGTCAAATTTACTAAGATAGATTGCACCATTAGTAAAAATGGGGTTGTGTTAGCAAAAGGTCATAGGAGAAATAATTTATATACATGCAAGTTAGGTGATAACTCTAAGCTACACATATGTCTTATGTCCATGGTGGACAACTCAACGCTTTGGCATAGGAGGTTAGGTCACGCCAATATAAGGTTAGTCCAAAACCTAGCTTCTAACGAACTAGTACGGAATTGACCAAAGTTGAGCTTTGAAAGGCATTATTGTGATACATGTCTAGGGAGTCGAGGACAAACCAATAATAGGAATATTAAGAAAGTGACAACTAGTAAAGTTTTAGAATTAATTCATTTGGATTTGTATGGTCCATCTCTGATCCAAAGTTATGGAGGTAACTTCTACACTTTAATGTTCATAGATGATTATTCAAATTACACTTGGATATTATTCTTAGAAAACAAGGATGGAGTTTTAAATAAATTCAACATTTTGAGAAAAGAAACTTGAAAACCTACTTGATTGTTCAATTGTTTCAATTAAAACAAATCATAGTAGCGAATTTGATAAAATGCAATTTGGAACCTTTTGTGAACAACATGGAATATCTTATAACTTATCGGGCCCGTTCACTTCTCAATCGCATGAGATTGTTGAAAGAACACATCGTAAGTTAAGAAAGATGAGTCGTGCAATGCTTGACGAGCAATCCATTCCACAAAAGTTTTGGTGTCATGCCCTAGATACCGCTTGTTACATTTTTAATAAAGTCTACATAAGAAAGGTAATTAATAAAACACCTTATGAAATACTTAGGAATAGAAAACCATCCCTAGAGTATTTTAGAGTATTTGGTTGCAAAGTATTTATACTTAACACCAAAGAATATCTCACCAAATTCGACCCAAAGTCGTATGAAGGTGTGTTCCTAGGCTACTCTCAAACTAGTAAAGCATACATAGTTCTTAACAAGGAAACAATGAGGATTGAGGAATCTCTCAATGTAACCTTTGATGAGAGCATGCCCGAGCCTAAATCATCTTCTTCGGTAGAAGATGATGTGATCAACGAACCTTTAGTTCAAGATCAAGAAAGGTCGCCAACATTACAAGTTAATGATTCGGATGAAGGCAATCATAAGGAATTGAGAGAAGCGAGGGGTCATGCTATACAACAAGTCACTGGTGACTTGAATAAAAGGACACTTATGTCACAAAACAAACATTTCTAAGTTTTGGCATGACATTTTTCGAAAGTCCAAATTGCTGTGGGATAGGTTTGATGCTAAAACATGCATCTTAGGAGAACAATATTTAGGTGCTCTTAGAGTGTATGTAATTAAGGATTATGTGGAGGCATGGATGGAAGATCAAACAAATGTCTTCCAAGAGGAAAGATATGTATCAATTCATTATTCAAACTATGATTGATAAGTATCCAAGATTCTACATGTCTATACTATGTGCTTGAACAAGAAAGCTTGACACAAAATTATCTTGATTCATCTTGAAAATTTTGTCTTAGATATGACGATTCTTCACAACTCACACTTGTGTTCAAGATCTTGTATCCAATTCATCTTGTTCTCCTTATGTGATAAACTACATGTTGCATGCTTAAATTAAATTGAATAATGCTATCTTGTAATAATTAAATGCTTGTAGTTTCATGCATGGGAAATGATAGTAACTAACATGTGTATCTAGTCCACCCAACCTCAACTTTGTCTAACTAGATCACTCATCTCTTGTTGAATGTCTCTTCCCAATGCCATGTGATCCAAGCATATTAGTACATGATTTAGATAGGTTGAACATCTTATCAAGCATCTATCATTAATAACATGACCAACTTTTATGTGCTTAGTATCCTAACTACCAACTTAACTCACCTATAAGAGGTGTAATCTTGCTTGCTACCATGACAACAAAACTTGCTTAAAATAAATATCACTTAAAATACACTCATAATGGATATGGAAGATGAATATGTTGGTTCATCATACCACTTCAATGATGGAAGGCGTATGATGACAAGAGAAGAGGAAAATAATGTAGATTGGGAAAACATCAATGGTTCAGAAATCCCAATCGTCAAAGACTTCGTCAAACTATGTCTTGTTGAAGATGACATTTGGCGCAAGATTGAAGAAGATCCTCCAACTCTTCTTGAGAACAACCATACCCGTAAGTGTGGATGTTGCTCCACCCAAGATGTGATCGAGCGGGATGTTCTCTCCATTCGTGAGGAAATGAGAGAATTTCATAAATCCATCAACAATGAGATGTTGGTGATGACCGCCATCCTTAAGGACATCTCTAGGGGGACTCTTCAAGAGAAGTTTGAAGAGTGAAGATGAGATAACTTGTTGTCTTAGTTATACCTACTTAGGTTATCTCATAAGCTTGTTTGAATAAGGTGATTGTAGAATGTGTCTCTAGCTTGTATTAGGAATTGTCTTTGTTGTATGCTTTATGCTCTTCTATGTGATATAAAATGTATTGTGGGTTATATGTGAAAATCATGTTTAGTTCATCTCCTTTTTTATATATAGTGCTCCACATTTGGATAGTGGAGTCATCTAGGACACAAATATGGGACAAATATATATATATATATATATATATATATATATATATATATATATATATATATATATATATATATATATATATATATACACACACACACATAATATTATGGACTAACCCATGTTGCAAGTTTTCAAATGGTAACCTAACCCATTTTGGAACTTTCACATGTGAGGATTTCTTGTTGGTTGCATGTTGTGCTTTCTATGTATAGCTAGGCCACCGCAAAAGGTGAGGCCCGTGACCCATGGATCCCCACCTTAAAACAAGGGGGAGCAACGATCTAGGGGGAGCACGAAAACAAGCTACTTTCCCATTTCAAATGGAAGTCCCGCCTTTTTGATTCGACAAAAGAGGGAGGAAGAAATCAAGATGCGTAAGACCATTCAAGTAATGTTAAAGGCTTCACCAAATTACAAGGCAAAGGTCAAGACGCAAGCTACACCAAAGGCGCGCTTTGTCTTTGCTAAGTTTGGTAATTTTATTTGCTTTCGGTTTTTGTTTGTTATCATCAAAAAGGGGGAGATTTTTGAGGCAACATGATCAAGATCTCTTTATGTTTTAATGATGACAAATAAACCATCGAAACACATAAAATAACATACGTTAGCTCAAAATCGCCGGAGCCAATGTCTGCTCCTGACGCGTCAACGCGCGGGTGACGCGCCAGGAGTCTGTATGGTTCCGGGCAAATTTTGAAAGTCGGCTTTCCCCTTACCCGACAAATATGGATCTTTCAAAACAGGTATGAATATGTTATGTGCTTAATTGGGAACACTCGAAACGAGTTTTGAGATTTGAGAAATCCCATTTTTAATACACCCATTTACGAGAAAACGCCAACTCATGTTTTCTAGCTATCGCCTCTAGCCAAGGCTTTTCTAAACTTAGGGAGCTTATATATTTCACGTAACATCGTGTTGAAGCATCCATATGCTCATATCCCGTGCTTACGTCCTCTCTAATTACGTAACGGGTTTACTCCCTTATTGGTCAAACTAAGTCAAAGGTCACTTTGCGTAAACGCATCCTTTCCCACTTGGGTTATGCTTTACATAAAGGCAAAGCACTTAACTTGTTTGAACCAAGGTATTAGTTGAGAACGTCGAGTCGTGGAAAGTCACGAGATATGAAACTATGGATTCTCGACGTTGTGTTACTTGAACTTATAAGTAACCTATGATTTTCTCAACTTATAATCTTAATTGTCTAAATCTTTTCTTCTTAATGACAATTAGATTATGTCTTAATCCTCTCTTAATCTCATTTATGCATAAGACAAAACCAATCATATCCAAATCAAATATTCTCTTACACAATCTCTTATACAATCTCTTACACCCTTACATATTCCCTTACACACTACATCTCAACCATCCAATCCCTTACAACACATCCCAACCCTTTATTTTCAACACATGGGGAATTGTTTGAAACCTTAATGAGGCTCCTCCCATCCTAGCCATTGAATTCAAATCAAATACATCTCAACCATCCATCCAATCCCTCTTCCCTATACCACCACATGTGATTGATCTTAGCCATTGAATTCAAACCAAAACAATCCCAACCATTGATCCAACCTTTCCCCCCAAGCAAAGGAGGCTCCCTTTGATCTCCACCATCCAATTCAAATGAAACCATCTCAACCCTCCATTTCTCCTTTCCCCCCAAGCAAAGCATATTCCTTGGAATATCCTCTTCAACCCTAACTTAGGCATACTTGATCTTAGCCATCCATTCCAAATGAGATCATCTCATCCATCCACATTTCTCCACATGCCAAATTGTTTGAAAACCAAGGGAGGCTCCCTTTGATCCTAGCCATCCAATTCAAACCATTTCATCTCAACCTTCCATCACATTCTTCCCCCAAGCATTGGAATATTCCTTGGCATATTCTTTCTCTCTTTTCTATGCCATGTGAGGAGATACACTTCTACCCCTTCCAAATTACCCTATCTACACTTTAAACCCTTGGTAATTTGGTTTCTCTTTAAACACTTCACAAATGATTTTTCAAATTGGCTATTTGAGTTGGTAAACCTTAGAATGATTAATGTTAAGGTTTAGTGTGAAGTACAATTGGGGGTTTAGCAAGGTAAGGCATTTATAATGTCAAACACCCAAAGCCTCGGGAATATTTTTCCTGGGTGTCTGGCGCGCCTCCCACGCGTCAACGCGTGGGTGACGCGCCGGCCTCGGTAAAATATTCCCAAGTTGGGTCTTTGCCTATAAATACCATGCCTTGCCTCTTGTATTCCTCACCCCTTGCCATTATTCTTTCTCTCTAGATTCTTTCTCTCTAAACACTCTCAAATCTCTCAATCTCTCTATCTCTAATCTTGTGTTCTTGATTTTCACACTAACATCTTTGGAAGAACACATATCTTTGCAAGGGAAGAATCACAAGAACCTAATCCACTCTTGTGATTGTGTCGAGGGTCTTCTTATCTTTACCCTTTCTACTACAATCGAGTCTTTAGGTTAGGTTAGGACTTGGTTGAACAAACATATATTCATTCATTCAATTGTTTGTAAGGGAAGTCTTGTGTCTTGGTGACCAAGCCTAGATCATTGGGGATCTAGTTGGGGTTTGATACTTCCGGGTGGAAGTCTTGGTAGAGATCTTTGTGATCCTTAGGTAAAGTCGAATCGTGAGATTCTTTTGGGTGGTTTCCGAGGGCGGAATACCGTTGGTGAGTAACTCCTTCTTTGTGAGCATCGATATTGGTGAATATCGGTGGAGTGAATTGTAACGGTTTATAGTCCACCGAAAAGATTATACTAGTGAATAGTATCGGAGTCGCAGATTCGCAACTGGACGTACGGATGGTATAAACCCCCCATCCCGAACCAGTATATATCGTTGTGTTCGTTACTTGCTTTATATACTTTGGTTGTGATAGTGGTTGTTGGATTGATTATACAACCACTTGGTTCTCTTTTGGCTTAAAGTTTTTAAACATCTAAAAAGCCGAGGAAACCGTATTCACCCTCCCCCCCCCCCCCTCTACGGTTCTACAATAGGCATACTGTTATTTACTCTTTCCGTCTTAAAATTATTATGAAGAGACAAAAATCACATAATTTAATAAAAGTGAGACAAATATAAATTTTAACAACTCAAATATGATATACCTCTATAAAATTCTCTTTTTATTACCAAAAATGAAAATTGAACAATTATTTTGAGACATCTTAAAAAAGGAAATATGAATTATTATTTTGAGATGGATGGAGTATTTTCTTGGCGAGCACGTAGAATAAAAGGTTAGTTTATTTTGGTTTCTGGCTTTTGAGATTAGGAGCACCTAATAACATGCAATAACAAGTGTTAGAGTTGCACCCGCAGAGACTTATTATATACATGGGGCAAACTGTCCCAATACAACGTACGGGTATAATGCTAGTATACGTTTGGCAAAAAAAAAGGAGATCCCATCTCATATTAAACACAGCCGCACCCCATTATTTTTCACAAAAATATTCAGCCGACACAAGAGACAAAAGAGACACATTCATTTGCAATTCATGCCAATTTTTGTTGTTGTTGTTGTTGTTGTTGTTGTTGGTTGTTGTGGTGGTGGTGGTGAAGGTTGTTGTTGTTGTTGTTGTTGTTGCTGCTGCTGCTGCTGCTGCTATTGCAGTCATGCCAACCCTTTGATGAATTGTTGAGACATTCATTTGTAATTCATGCCAACCATTTGATGAATGAGAGGTGATTTGCACACTATCATAATTGATTGGCACACCCAAATTATGAGTGTTTTGACATTCATACCCTCATATTACTCTTATTTATTTTCCCCTCTAAGAGGTATAAATGTCAAGATACTCATAATTTAAGTGTGTTAATCAATTGTGAGAGTGTGAAAATCACCTCTTGATGAATATACAAAGGTTTTTCTATTATTTGCCACCATGACATGGGTTAAGACTCATTTATTATCACTAAGATTCTTTCTTGTATTTGACTTTTTTTTCTTTTCCAATATTACCCTTACCTTTTTTATCAAATCAAACAAATCATGTTATCATCGTGGACATCTTCTGTTTGATTTTTCATATTGTGGTAATTACTTAAAAAATAATATAAATAATAACTATAACACATTTTATTGATTCAACGTGAATAAGAAAGAAGGAACATCAACAATGAAAATATAGTTCGAGTATTTCAAAGAAAAAATATGATTCAAATCCTCACTTTCGATAGTAAATGTCTTTCTCTTCATAGCTAGTTTTCACGCAATAACGTGACCACCCAAGTTCTCTTTGTCCGGACATCTACTAAAATTGTGACAAACACACTTACATAATCTACAACGCCTTACTTGTTTTGTTGTCATCACTTCTTTCGCATTTTTCTCATGACATTTCTTGGGTCGCCCTTTTGGGTTTGAACTAGGTGGACGCTCAACTTATTGCATACTTTTGATAGAAAGCTAAAGCCTCTTGTTCACTTAAAAAACATTGACCAACCAAAAGTTCAACAACGTATTCTTTCTTGTTGTGGCCTGCTTCGTCAATAGCATCTGTCTCTTGAACCATCAGCAAGTCTTCATCCATAGGTACCTCATATAAATCAAAATGGAAACTTTCATTCATCTGCAAAAAAGAAAAAGAAAGAAAATAGATTACAACAGTGGTCATATACCTATCTAAAAAAACTAGATTACTACTATATTAAAAATTTATTTACCTGGTGCTTTCTTCAACAAAAATCATTTAGATATTCACAAGGAGGAAGGAAGAAGTAACAATTGAATTAAACGGTGGGAAATTAAAAAAATAAATAAAAATAAAAGGGGGGGGGGATTGAGATATCACGTATTATGAAATTCTTAAATTATACTCATTAGATCAAATGGGAAGGGTACAACGGGAATGGATCAAGTAAGAAGAATAATTAAAATTAGAAGAGTAAGAAGTAATTCTAGCCACACATTTCAAATTAGGAGGGGAAACTTGAATGAAGATGCATCCACTTTTGTAGATGCATCTGAAATGTGTGGTTGTGCTTCCTTCTTATCCTTCTCATTTTAATTATTCTTTCTATTTGATCCTAACTTAGGGTACAACTGGAAGACAAAAAAAAACATGTACAATTAATATGGAATAATTAGTTAGAGAGGAATCTTAGAGATAATAAATGAGTTTTAACCTATGGCATTGCACATATTAGAAAGGGTTAATTACACACATAGGTAACGAACTTTCATAAATTTCTAATGTTAGGTAACGAACTCTCAAAAATATTAATATAACCAACGAAACTTGATGAAACCTGCAATTATACGTCATATGACCGTTTGGTGCCACGTCAGCTTGTTAGGCCCACTTATATGACTTAAATACCCTCATCTTGGTATTAGAAATTACTACAATACCCTCACTTCATTCTTTCTTTTTCTATATTATTATTATTATTATTATTATTATTATTATTATTTATTTTTTATTATGAACGTCAATTTTCATTGACAACATGGAAATTACATGAAATTGGAGGGGAGTCGAGACACAATCTGCGCCCCCACTCCTTTTTGAATACAGAAACTAACTCGATGAAAAATAAAAACACTACTCTTGGTATTATTGGAGTGGGTGCTAGCAATTGACACGATACGAGAAAGTGTATTTAAAGCTTCCACCTCAAGTTTCCCAAGCGTAGAAAAAGCAAAATGGATAAACTTGTATCCATTGTCTTCACACTTGGACGCATACTTCTTCCTTTTCTTTTCCACCGCATTACTCAAAGCTGACCCAGGGGCCCATGACGTCACCCCCGTCCCAGCAAACGGAGAGACCCCAGTCACGTCCAGACATGCATCCTTACCCTAAAGCCAGTTGAATAGTAATATATCTGCAGGACGTAATTCTCTCCCTTCCTCCGAAAGAAACCCCATTGGAGCCTCCTTACGCAACATGATCCCTGCCTTTGAACATATATCAACCAGGATATTATTATTATTATTATTATTATTATTATTATTATTATTATTATTATTATTATTATTATTATTAAAATAAATAATATCTCCTCATACATCATATACGTTTTCTTTTTTAAGATCTACAGCCATTTAATATCTTCATATACATCATACACTTTTTCTTTTCCAAACCGTAAGTGTTCTTGTAATCTTTGGTCAAATATAAGACAAGGTTTTTAATCATTTTTCAATCCAATGGGTAGATTTCCGAATTTTTTTGATTATATGTCCTATAGGGTTTATACGATTTGGGGAAAACCATTAGATTGTGTTTGTGTTTGATTTTTGCGGTGGGAAATGGTCTTATGCTTGTTCTTAACAGTTTGTGAGTGCTTAATTGTAACAAAATACACGAATTGATGATTTCTTGAATTAGGGTTCATACGCTAAAATTGGGGTAAATCAATTTAATGTGCTTTGGGCTAATTAACTGGGTGGGATATGATGCTAACATGCTTAGGAAGTCATCTTTTCCATCAATTGGTTCCATATAACACAATTTATTGGATTTCGATTACTAGGGTTTAATAAGAACATGCCCAGATTTGATTTTGAGTATTTATGGTCAAAAGGTGTTAATGTTTGGACCAATGGACTTAGAATCTTCATAGGAATCATTCATATAAACTGTGAATCCATCAAGTTGAATTTCGACAAGGATCTATTTTATTTTATTTTTGTATAGAGAGAAGTTAGGTGGAGTGTGAGTGTGTTTGTGACTGCGATTTGTGACAATGGTAACCGGTTTTACCGGTTACAAGTTGCAAAAATAGCACATATTGTGTATGATGGTAAAACTAGTTGTAAGCTGTAAACTGCAAAGCTGTTAATATGAGCTACAAGCTGTATCTTTTTTTTAATAAAAGTGTTTGGTAAGTTAGCCGTTAAATATAGTTATAAGATGTAAAATGACATAAAAGGACATATTTATAATTGTAAATAAATGTTTGGAGGGTATATAAGTCATTTAAAGTTTTAACAGCTCCATAATATTTAAAAAGCTTCATGGATCAGCTTTTCATTTAGGAGCTATTTGATTGAAATAAAATCTTGAAGTTAATCTATTCAAACGGAGCTACTTATTTTAAAAGAGATTATTTTTATAACAAAAAGCTAACAGCTCATCAAAAAGCTCCTGCCAAACAGGCCCATTGCCTAACATTGACGGGTTTAACAAGTTTTGTTGGTTATATTAATATTTTTGAGAGTTCGTTACCTAACATTAGAAATTTATGAAAGTATATTACCTATCTGTGTATTTATATAATAAAACAAAACTCCAAGTGGTGACTTTTATATTTAAAAAAAAAGATTATTTTCTTATTAGGTAATAATTTAATTAGTATTTTTTAATTTATAAATTTATAAATTATTTGTTGATGTACTACATAAATGGAAGATAAACACAAAAAATATAGATAAGATGCAACTAAAATATGATTAAACTTTTTAAATGATTATCTATAATAATAAAAAACTATAATTAAAAATCAAAAATCAAACAAAATAAATATTAAATTATTTGTTTTTTTAATGAATACAAATATATCATTCAATTTAAAAAAAAAAAAAAAAAAAAAAAAAAAACCTCGTACGTGCACGAGTATTATAACTAGTTAACCCTATTAGGCTACTTGCAGTAAGGGGATTCAATCCCCTTACTTTTCCCTGCCACGTCAGTTTTCTCTCTCCAGCGACCTGCAGGCGATTCAGTGCCCCAGTAAGGGCGACCAAGTTCAATTTTTTTTTTTTTTTTTTTTTTTTTTAAATAATATCTAAAAAAAAAATAAATAAATAAATAAACATCACATGAACAGCCAAAAAACTACCAACTAACAAAAAAAAAAAAAAAAAAAAAAAAAAAAAATCATCTTCTTCACTTATTTATAAGATATATACAAGAATTTTTTTTTTTTTTTTTTTTTTTTTTTTTTTTTTTTTTTTTTTTTTTTTCACCCAAACGTTCACAAGGCCAACGGTAGTATTTTTGGATTTTTTACCTCCTAAACATGACTTTGTGTACTTGAATCAAAAAGTAAAAAAAAAAAAAAAAAAAAAAAAAAAAAAAAACCAAAACAGTCGATCGGCCACACGACCGTTTGGTGTTTTTGTTGTTGCTCGACCGACTCTCCACAGCAAGGGGATCGACTGGGAATCGATCACCCAAGTCGATCGTATATGCTTACTGCATGCAGCCTTAGAAAATGCCAATATACAATTCGTCCTAGGATATTATTTCCCAGCCGCCATTCTTAATTAACAGTCATCCTTTATATTCGCTGGAACCCATCTTTTTATGGGATTCGGTGGACAAAGTATCAACAGAGATCATTCGAAGACAAATAAAATAATCAGCAGCCACTTCTTTTATTAATATACTAGCTCCAGGCCCGCCCGAAGGACGGCTACTTTTTAGATATCTTCAAGATAAAAATTAGTAGTATAGTTTTTAAGATATTGGTACCAAAAACATAAAACAAAACTCTTATAAATAATAATTGTAGCATCACGTCTGACAATAAAAATATTATTGAAAAAATTGAAACCATACATATAAACAAACTTCATAATCTATGAAACACCTCTTGATACACGCTTGTTGTAGTATTGGTGTAATTACCAACTCTTTCACAACACATCTTAAAACCTTTTTCGCTCTTTATTCGTGAAACGGCCACATAAAGTTTTCCATGTGTGAAAATCGGGCGTTCTAAATAAAGTCTAACCTTTCCCAACGTTTGACCTTGACTTTTGTTTAATGGAAAACAAACAAAAATTTGAAACTGTCAGCTGAAATGCATTTTTTTATCGGACGGGGTTATTATCAATCCGAGGAATAGGGCAAAAATCGTCGATATAATCTTTGCCTCGATTTTATTCTCAAAACTTGTATCCTGGTTCCGTTACACAATCCAGCTCTTTGATGAATGTAAAATGTTTGATACAATAACGTTAAAAAAAAATAAAGAACACAGTATGATGATGTTTTTAAATACCGTAAAAAACTACATATAGTTAATTGCAAAATACAATAACTATGCTTATCAAACTTTTAGCGTTTTCACAAATAAGTCAAGCCCATACCCCAACATTTCTACAGTCCGTTTAAAAGAAAATAATACAACACGTAATGATAAGAAAAACAAAAAACCTACAACATCAAATAGCACATACGGGCATTTATTTTAAAATATCAAAAACTTTTAAGAACCCGCATAATGTACATTTTTGGCAAATGATCAAAACTACAATTATCGTTCATCAAGTCCCAAGGCCAATCAAGCTTGCTGTAAAAATTATATCATAATTTAACATATGCCATAAAATTTCATAACATTTTGTTTTGACTATGGCAACAACGGTTTTCTTTTCTTGTGAACTCAATTTACCACGTGTGCTAATATTTTGTTACCAATAGCACGGAAATATAATTAAAATAATATAACTTTCAAGTTATCATTCTTTCAAAACTTAAAAGAAACAATAAACTTGAAAACATGTGGTTCAATGTCCAGAAATTTGAGTCATTCTTTAAAAAAGTTAAATCCATAAGGTGATGATACCGTATGCAGTTACATCATGCAGTTTTAGTTGTTCGTAATGATTCTTAATGTCACTTTAGATAACTCCCATTGCGATAAAGACTGATGTAGAGTCCAGACATGATGAAGTTCAATTCCATTTCACTTTCTTTTGTTGAAAATTTTTCCTGGAATGACAATTATTATAACACTCAAGACACAAATATATTAAAATACACATTTTGTGATCACAAAAGTTTACCAGGTAAGAAGCATGGGCTATCGTTCTTTATGGATAGCAATGTCCCAATTAATTATAACTTGAAGAATCTATCCCAAAAGTGGTCTACTACTGAAATTATCTACAAAGGATTAACAACCAATATCATGCCCTACAATTGTGAGCCTACTTTAAGTTGTTTAAACCTTATAACTTTGCCTATTACTCTCCAAACTAATATCAAGGTTACACTACAGTACCAATATTCACCGTGGGAAAATGTGTGGGTCAGGCGAATCAGGTAAAATCTCAAATGAGTTTTGGTTTTTGTAATAAATTTAATAAACAAAGTATTTTAAAGTTTTCAAATATTTTTTGATCATACTAAATGGTTAATTCTAATCCAACCCATTTTGATGTACGAACAAAATGACAAATTTTGACCCATCCAATTTCTTGCCTCTACTAATCATTTAGTTTAACTATCAAAAGGATAGAAGCGAAATAAGTGAGACACAACACAAATTTCTTGCCTCTACTAATATGAGTGTGTCAAAATGATCAATTTTGACCCACTCATATTATTTACCCAAATGACAGTTTTGAACCACTAATTATGAGCTTTCCTTAGTGTTATACTTTCCATATATTAGCATTAAATAAACGCCGGTACTTAATTACACAGAACATACCAGAAAGCAACACACCTAGCACCCTGACATTAATAATTTGAGCATCTCCAAGCACCCACCTTGCATATAAAAGTATCTAGCCACAAATATTTAAAGATCAGAATGATAAGTAAACCTTAAAAGTGGCATTAACATCATTTTAGAAATATCTATTACCTATCTAATGTGAACAGGTCGCTCACCCAAAGCTGCACAAATAGTTTCTAACTCTTCCAAGATTCAAGAAGATATTCAGCCTATTTGCATACAAAAATAGTCAATCAAAATGAAATTATTTGAAAAACTAAAAACTTTAATTGGAAGAAACTTAAGTACTTAAAATATAAGATAGATCTGCACATTGTTCGCTTATTTCCTCATAGCAATTGTGCATTTACTATAGCCCACTTTAGAAACTAAAAATCACTTATAAGTTAATTACCTGGCGTGTCTTCACCAAAAGGAAGCATTGCTACTCAAGCACGATTTTCCGAAAGGCTTGGCCTTGCGAAAAGTTGGAGCACACATTGATTGCACTAAGAAATCGATGGAGCCTCATGTAAAGAACTTGCAGTTCTAGAGTTCTGCAAGAACATCTGACAAAGACAACATCTGAAATTTGAGACATCCATTGGCGGGAGTTCTTCGGTAAAAGGTGGTAAGTTTCTGTAGTTTCACGTATTCCAGCCACATAAACTCTGGATGGACCACCGATGAGGAATGTCAGATAGTAATAAATAAAGTGTATTTTTGGTGCCATAAAATAACTGTAGTTTGTTGTTCTATATACTCAAGATCGAGGTTGTTTCATAAAATCAGATAACAGGATGTTCGTGCAATGAATCAAATTTGATGACTTCAACCTTTAACACCTAAAAAAATTGATCAACCATCATTTGTAGCACAAAGATCTATGATTGAAAAATAATAGTTCTCTGTTTGGGAACTACAACTATTCAATTATCAAAGCAATTTTGCCTAAAAGGTATTTTACAAAAGCTTATAACCCCATTGTATAAGCTAACACAAACACCCCCTTACACTTTTTCGAGCATATTCACCTACATTAAGTTTCTAAAATAAAAGGTATTTTTACAAAGGGGGTGTTTAGGATTCTATAATGGGTGTTTGGAAGTTCTTATTTAAGGTGATAAAACACCAGACCGAAGAAGACAAAAATGGAGCAACTCACACTCCTAACAGCTATAATGACTGGTTTTCCATTGCTTCAAAGCCTTTTATGTCAAACTCCATCGCCATGTCACTCCATATGAACTCAAATCTGATAAACCAAAGAACCCAATCCATTCTTACACATATTAGCAACAGTGATGCCGCAAGTATAAATGCAACTTAAAATATTCACCACCATCAAATAAAGGCTATGCATATATGAGCAACATTATAAACTAAAAACATCTTATAAATGAGTAAATCTGATAAACAAAAGAACCAGAAAAAAAAAAGAAAGACGAAGAACTTACCCTTACTGTCAAAAGGATGTTTCTAGCCGCAAACGACCACACCAAACAAACCGCCTCTCTAACTTACTTCCCGTTTTCTGCAAATTGAAAAACACAACCCTTTCATCAAGCACACAACATACTAAAACCATTGTTACATACATTAGCAACAGTAATACCGAAATATGAATGCAAGAACATTATAAAGACAAAACATGGCATTTTAACCTTTTATATTTTTCTCTTAGACATTTCATCAAATACTTAGTGAACACCTTCATCAAACATCAACCTCTCTACAATATCCATATCAAATATCAACCAAATAACACACTTCACAAATGCAATAACACATATACATTATTTGGAATTTGGAATAAAAGTATTCCCCAAAAAAAATAACAAAAAACGGACAAAACATATGCATATATCATAACAAAAACAATAAAAAAATCGAAATCTTAAATAAAATGAAGAAAACTAACCTCTGACAACCAACAATTAAGTGAATGACTGAGTGATTTATAAAAACCAAATAGATTCTTAATATTATGGTGATGAAGAATCTAAAAAACAATAACCCCAAAAACCAAAACGGTCACTATAATATTTTTCATACTTAATGATTATTGTAGTGTTCATGTTAAGATATACTCATGTTTATGAAACCCTCCATTAAATCATCATTTTAATTATAATACCAAAAAAACATGGAACGTAATATAGCTGCTCTAAAAATATTAGGAATGCAAAAAAATGAAAAACACCTAACATGCCTAAATCTATAATCGACTAACAATTATTTATAGTCAAACATAAACAATATAAGAATATTAATATACAATTAAATTAAAAAACTAACCTGGATAAATGATATATTTATCCTTATTTTTTCAATGACAAAATACATAATCGATAATCCAACTACCAAACATTGTTTTTCCATGAGTAAATCGATTCTCCAAAAGAACAAATATTTATCCATTTATCAGTCGATTTTAGGGTTAGTATGCTATGATAATTGATTGATTTTAGTGATTTCAATTTAGGGTTAATGGAAGGGTAAGGATTTTTGGGTAAAAAATTTAGGGTTAATGATTGATTAATTTTAGTGATTTCAATTTGGGGAAAAATTGGGAGAATGAAATAATTGTTAAGATCCGGTTAGATTAATAAAATTGGGGATAAAATTTGTGTGAAAAATTAGGGATATGATATATTGATTGAGGTAGCGACTGAATAAAAAGGTTTCAATTATTTGGAGGAATTTTTGGGAGAAAACATAATTATGGTCCGGTTTCTTGGGGTTTTGCCTAAAGTGAGATTTTGGGCGGGATGATAGAACGATCCAACGGTGGAGGGATTTTTTGAAGAGTAGTGGACACGTGTTTTATTGTCATTTAATTGGGGAAGATCAGATTTGAACAAACCCTCCTTTATATGGAGCGGTGATTCGAAAATTGGTCCTACGAATAAAAAGTCAGCCGCTTCATCTTTTGATTATTTTCAGTAGAACCAATCATTCACAAATAGAAAAAGTACGTGGTAACATGCTAGGCAAAACGAGGATCGTGTCTAATAACGTGATGTGCGGCTAAATTTCTTGGAATCTTTTCCCGTAAAAGATATATTTGGTTTGATCATGTTTACAAATTTTAATTTGTCAAACATTAATTCATATGATTTTAATGCATATCATTTGTTTGATTTTAATATTTTAATATAATTATTTGATTGAATTATTGCAAAACATGTTATTGCGAGTCTACGATTGTGCCGCGCCTATGTAGCATAGGGGTTAAAACGGTCGTATGGTAAACATAATTTGTACCTATAATTGTTCATTTGAGTAATTATTAAATTAATTGATAGTATTATTGTAAGACATGTTATTGCTACTCAACGAGTTGTGCCGAGTCCAATTAGTTTAAGGATTAAGACGGTTTGTGTGGTAAATGTAACTTGTGCCCAAAATTGTCCTTTTCAATTAATACAACTATGTCTATGTGGTTTGTAGGCAAACATTAGTAATAATCCGTAAATTAGTCATATCAATATATTCGCTGCCGGGAGGGATTGCTTTTCTACCAAATTGTATAAAACTCTACTTTTATTTGCTTATTTACATTCAAGCCTTAGTAGTTTAATTATTAGCTTAATCGGCATATTAGTTATTAAGATTTCAACACCAAAACTTTTGTGGATCAGTGATCACCCTAAAACTTAAATTAAAACGGCATACTCCTCGTGGATATGATACCCGCTTGCCCTATCTAGTATAACGTAATTAGGTTTTATTTATCGGTACAACAACATCGATCATATTTGGTGAAAGATGATGGTGGAGGTGAAAACCCACTCGCGGTGGTGGTGGTTGACCGGAGCAGCGGCGGTGGCTGCCGGATTTGGAGGGGTGAGAGATATATGGGGGCTAGGGTTTATTAAAAATGAAGATATGAATTATAGTTGGGTTTATATAGGGAAACCCTATTTGTGTTACCCTTCTTATAAAAGAATTTAGAACTAAATGAAATTTTATAAGAGTAGAGGGGTGCGAGTGAAAATATAACCACAAGGACCATTTTCGTAGTTTATTATATCTTTCACAAAATGAGGCTCGGGGCTCGATAAGGCTTGATAGCAATCATTTTTAGGACACATAAATTTCACCATCGCTCTCAGAATATTGTTTCCAATAAAATTGACTATAAACATGTCTAGTTTCTAGAAAATCATACCGAACTCCAAAATTGATCATCGTCTATTCGATTAGGACGTATCTGGAATTTTTCGGGTTGTCACATTTTGTATTTATAATACTATAAAATGTTGTGTTTGGTTGGCAAAGTACAAGCAATTTAATGTCAATAAAATATCACAAGTGTGGTATTATAAATGCTTTCTATATGATGGGCATTTAAATTTTTGGGGACCCATGTGCTGAAAAAGAGACAACTTGACAATGCTACCCTTAACTTATCCAAAGGGTACTTCAGTCTTTTACACTTAATTGCATATTGTATCCTTATACATAACTGTCAACCAAAAAAGAATTAGAAATTTAATATCCTTGAATTATTTATACTCCGAATTTAGAATTTCAAACATCATCATTTGATATTCTTGAACCAAACGCCCCCTAAGGCTAATATCCTTATTTATAAATCTCAAAACAAAAGTTACCATTTCAAGTGTAAAGGTGGTGAAAGGTGAGGGGGCGAGGGGTAAACTATCTCCGGGGACCATTCTTGAAATTTGTTATATCTTTCACGAAATGAGGCTCGGGGCTCATTTAAGCGAGTAAATGGAAGATTCATGATACGGGAATAATACCAATGCGCTCAGAATAATATTTCCGATAAAAATGTATATAAATACCCCAAGTTTCTCACGAATAATACAAAACTCAAAATAAATGATTGTTTCTCCGAATTGAACATATCTGGAAATTTGCGGATTGTCACACTTTTTTTGATGGAATATATTTGACACAATTCCGTCGTTGAAGGGCTTTAGTGACAAAATAGCGATACAAGCTTTCGTTGCCGATGCCTGATTTTCTAGTAGTGACTTTGAATTATTGCAGTTTTATGATTATAAAATTACCAATAAGCACAAGTTTATTAAATAATATACACCATGAAAGAAGACCGTGGAAGTTTATCAATTTTTCCGGCACTAATATAAAACAAGTGGTGACTAAAAGAATTAAAAACTCTGTAGCAAATTGATCGATTGATTGGTGATGGGTTTTTTTATTAGACGGAAGCTGTGGCTTGAGAAGAGGAAGTCGTAGAAGTTGAAGTCAAAGGAGAAATGTTAATTGTCAAATAAAAACTAAATATTGAATTCCACATAAGTAAAAATAACCAAATGTAAAAAATGTTGAACAAAGACGTTCGATGATAACCAAAAAAAATGTTATGGTTGAATCTGTTGATGATTATATTAACAAAAATACGAAAAGTAAATTCATTTATATAAATAAAGATGTCACTGAAATTAAAAAAAAAGAAAAAAGAAAAAGTGTTTTAGTTTTTGAACTTTTATTTTTTCTATTAGGAACTGAACTTTTATTTAAAATATTATTTTATAATTTCGGTGGTAATCGGAGTGATTTAAACGCATATTTTTGGATAAGTTAAGGGCCCGTTTGGTTTGTAAATGAGTTTGAATTAAGATTTGGATTTGGGAAATATATGAAAGTAAATAAAGAAATAGAAAATTAATTATTATTTTTAAAATATCACATTTTATAAATTGATTTGAGTTGAGATATAATATTTTTGAATAAAAAATAAAATCATATTTGGAAAAGTAAAAAATCAAATTCATTATGTGGCTGACAATTTTTGGAAAAGTAAAAAAGACATATTTTATACATATGGATAGTGAAAACCTAAGAAGTAGCTAAATATTGAGATTTGGTAACCATGGCAGCGCTTGAGTCCAAGCAGAAATAAGCAAACAATAGATTTTAATTTTCTTTCAGCCCAAAGCGCTTAAACCCAGGTACCAAACGCACCCTAAGTAACATAAATATCATGTTTTTCAAGTTTGGTGATGTGTACATATTTTTATAAGTTTAGTAACTCAAATATCATGTTTCATAACATTAATAACACAAGTGAGCAAAATGAAATATGGTTATTTTATGCTCATTTTTTTGAAAAGTTTAACGACATTTTTGTTTATTCTTTTTAGCTTTTATTTTGAAAGCTTTGTGTTCTTTTCTTTCCCTCTTATAATCGGGGTGTTTTTAATAAAAGCCTGGCCTTTTAAAAAAAGGATAAATTTGTCTATTCACAATTATTGTTCCCTCATACGCATGCTCAAGCAGTGGCTATTTATACTTTTCATAATAATAAATCGAGATTTACAAAGTGGTTAAGTGTAGCTAGTTATATAACTTCATAAACAAGTAATACAGATTAGTTGGCATACATAACGAATGGCTAATAACTAGATATCATCCACTAGCATTGAGGTAGGAGGTTATAAGGCATATTGATAGGTTTTAGTGGCCATCACTAGACTTATCCTACATCCAAGTCACTAATTAAAGAACTGGTTAGACGTTGCATGAGCATATCATGTCATTCGGTTATTCGGGGAATGAGTCGGTGAACATTATTTCTCTCTTACATCTAAGTCATTTACTCGTTATTTATTTTATCGTCTTGTTTATTTATTGTGTTAATGACATCTAATAGAAATGAACTTTCTTAAATATTCACATATCAGTTATAAACCTAATAAAATATCACAATACCCATCAAACTTTGTATGTTTTATGTTGATGCCAACAAAATATTGATCCTTTATTTCTTCAAAATATTGATCTTTTGGATATAAAACATTACCACTTTTTATTGTTTTATGTTATTTAGAATTATTTATTTACTTTACAAATGAATTTTTTCGCTCGACCTGGTCTAAGTATAAATATAAAACAAGATTTCACGCATCAACGATGATGAGAGTTAAGATTAAATATAACACCTCACAGGGTTTTCATTATCTTTTTTTTCCCTCCTCAGTGTCACTTGCTGAGTATCGAGAATGGAAAATTCTCCAGAAACAGAGGAAAATCAGTTCAACAAAATCCTAAGTAGAAAAAGAAATCTGATAAGAAATGTTTTCAAGGGATAGAAAAGAGATCACACAACTACAGAAAAAAGAAATTGCGCTTAAAAAGGCGGCTGCAAAAGGAAGCAAGGCTAAGCAAAAAGCTAAGAAGAAACAAGTGGAACACAACTCACTACCGAGCTTAAAGAAAAACATGGTATCTAAGCTTTAGGTAAGATCCATCTACAAAATTTGTTGTCCTTCGGTCATCGGCTACTCGCCAGTAATTTGGAGGGATACGAGTTATTTTCGCTTTACTTTTTCTATTTCAAGGCTTTTATTTTTCGTATTCAATGAATAAACCTTAAACCCTCGCGTCGAAACACACAAATACGTTGAGTCGGCTTCAATCATGATATATTTTTTTCCCTTCCTCGTCAAATTGTTTTCATTGTTGAAGATCATTGCCGTTTACATCAAAAGTTGACCACCAAATTGCCGCTCCCTCGTAAAGGCAAAGCAAGTCATGACACAAAAAAATTAGCAAACGTAAAATAAAAAATAAAAAATAAATAAAATAAAATTTAAAAAAACCGCGAAGTAGTGTACAATTATGTCATCTAATGCAAGTCCATATCCATGCAAATGAAGAACAAAGAAGAGGAGAAAAAGAGAGTAAGAAGGTGATTTCAACATTCTATCCAGTTTGTACTTCCGAAAACATCACGTTCAAACTGTAGAGGAGAGTTAGACGATAGGTTAAGGCCAAAGCCTAAAGGCTTAGGGGTCCATTAGGTTTAGGTTTATGCTAGCTTATTCCTCAAATCATGTTCTATTATAAATAGACATGAGATCTTATTATGTAATCACACAAAAACACAATCAATAATGTCTCTATTTGCTATCTTACATATACTAGAAAAATATTTACTTTTTATATGTCGAAACTAATGTCGGTATTATCCCATTTGGTACTAGTACAATTTTGGGTATCCCGGATTTTTTTCATGCTAATAACACGGTAACGGTATCGTACCATGTACCGGGATGTGGTACTGGTTCGGTACGGTTCTATTTTTTTTGTTAGAATTTGGGTCAAAATGCTCACCCTTAATTGTAGTATGTTGATTATAGCATTTTTAAGTTTTACCAATTGTTTACTAATTTATTTTTCATTTTTTATATTTTATATTCTATCATAATTCCAATCTCACTCTCAATCCCTATTTCAATCTCAATTTGATAAATTGAAACTTGGATGCCATTATTTTACGTTCTATGCATAATTGTTATACGAAACACTTAACCATAATATCGCAATTACAATTCCGCTTTAAAAGTCCGTCACTATGCACTGGTACACGTGTATACTTTAAATTTATAAGCAAAAGTAGTATTATGTGTGTTCACAAATTTTACTCATAACTCAGTTCCACATTTTCACGTTCAGGCTAACCTAATTTTACTCTTCTCAGTTCCGCATTTGCATGTTCAAGCACTAGTTAATATTAGTAGGAGCACTGTTAGTAGGGTCGAGTTGAGTTGACTCAAACCCGATAAGGCTTCTAAGGTCGGGTTTAATTGACCTAAACCGGATAACCCGAAAATCTTTTCAATGCATTTTTTTACTCATGATTTTAGCACCCTTTAATACTAATAATATTGCTTATATTGTTTTTTAGTCTTAATATATAATATTGATATAGTTAATACATCAACCTCTTATTAAGTTTGCTATAAGAATCAAAGTGCAAAACGAATATCGTAGACACATACAACCCTAGACATCATTGACTAAAACAGCCACATACTACTCTAGATAAGAGTTGTTTGCTAAGAGCACAAGGTGTAGTTAAAGAGATTTATCTCCTCATTCGGGTCCCACGTGTGCCACATCACCCAACACCTCAACTTCAACTCTTCACAACAAACCCCCTCCTCACCAAAAAACAAACCTCAACTTCCCCATTAGGGCCCCACCACTTAAAAACATCAAATAATACAACTAAAATTCAAAGGAAAAAAAAAAAAAAAAAAGGAAAATGGATGTCAGAATCTCAGGCTCTTCGTCGGCACGGGGAGGAACGCAACGGGGAAGAACGGCAAGGCTATCTTGGTGTAGTGAAGAGGAACGGCTCGCCGTTGCCTCTTCCACTTCAGACGGCGAACCCTCCTTCTTCGACTACACCTTGTGCTCTAAAGACATAGTCTATCACTTTTTTTTTTTTTTTTTTTTTTTTTTTTTTTTTTTTTTTTTTTTTTTAATACATTCTATCTTTCTATTATTTGCATGACTAACGATGGATGTCAGTTATTGTTGACCTGGAATTTTCAAAATAACATATATATTAGACGCTATTTTCATATATATATTAATGTTAAACTTTCGATTTACAATTCGAAATGCCCTTCTTATAGTTACTATTATGGATTAATGGTCTCTAATTTAAAACAACAAACGTGATTTGCACAAACTTAATTTTCATTTGCACATAACATTGAGTGTACATATCACCTCACATCAGTGACTAACACTAGTACGAACGAGGCTTTCCCCAAGGACTTTTTGGCTTTTGCCGGCGCCATGTCGTTGGGGAAACTTGTTCCTGGCGACAACTCGTCGGTCAACTTTCGTCGGGTAAGCCTCGTCGGCAATAGCAATACCGACGACATTGTGGGACCCATGCACTTTCAAGTCAATAGTTCTCAACGTTTGACCATATTTCCCCGAGGACATGTTGTCGGGAAAAATTAATGACACGTCACACACCCTACTTAATTACTGCTAACCACGGTAATTAGTGCCAGTCAAGGTCAACGTTCTGGTCAAAACTGTAAATAAGTATCCCAGAAGACATATCCTCAGGAAAACTTTGGCGGGAAAATTCACCGCCAAAAAAGTTGGTGAATAAAATTTGGTGAAAAAAGTCAAAATATTTCCCAAAGAAATGTTCTCGGGGAAACTTTTGGTATAAAATTCAAGCCACTCAAGCATCGGCCAATGATTTTTTTTAGCGGCTTTCGCCTACAGCACTGTGTCCTCGAGAAAAACTTCGTCACTAGTTCCACGATTTTGGGTAGGGTAAACCATACGAGGATCTAACCTCGATCAACGAGAGCGCAGCTGCTTGACCTAAGACATAGGGATTCTAGTAAGACCCCCTTAAATGATGCATGACTTGATAAAATACCAATTGTTCAAATTTAACTACAAATATCTATATCTATACTATATTATAAAGCATTTGTGACTTCTATTAAAGCAAGTCTTAAAATTTTAAGACAAAAAACACTACTATAAAAGGAAAATTAAAAAATTAATGTAAAATTTTAAAATTTAAGTCTCACTTAAACCATATAGTGACCCCTCCAATAATGACATATTTTCATAAAATTGTTTATAAGAAAAGCTCACTAAACTTATAACCACCAATTTATTGCTAAAATTTTAAAAATAAAAGTGCTAAGTATTTACACTATTAATAATTTAGACGTTATAATTTTGAAAAAACATAGATATATTACATTATAAAGTATTTGGGACATACTAAATAAGGAATGCTTAAAATAAAAAATATTTGTTCGCCATAAAAACAGTCAATGGTAACTGCCGCCGCATTGCGCGGGTGCCCTAGTTCCTAGTGTATATTTTATATATGATAATATTTATTAAGTATTGGATAAATTAAAGTCAATAAATGATAAAACTAAATACCAATAAATAGGGCTGTAAACGAATCGGAGGAACACGAACGGAGCCCTGTTCATGTTCGTTCATTTAATTTTAACCGGACAAATAAACGAACACGGACGCTTAAACGGACGAATTTTCTTGTTCATGTTCGTTTATTAATAAAATGAATTGTTCATGTTCGTTCATTAAGACACTAAACGAACGTTAAACGAACATAAACGATCGAACATAAATGAAAATAGACAAACAAACATAAACTTTATTGAATTTTTCACAATATATTGTTTTATAAGTGTTGCTTTGTTTAAGCAAACCAATTTTTAAATTTATAAAATTAAAAAATATGATATATGAACATAAATAGATAAATAAACATAAACAAACTTTAATGAACGCATAATCGGACGTTCATGAACATAAATGAACGAACGAGACTTTTGTTCATGTTTGTTCATTTAACTAAACGAACGTAAAATATTGTTCATGTTCGTTCATTTAATAAACGAACGAACATAAACGAACTTTTTACCGAACGGTTCATGAAATGTTCACTAAACGTTCGGTTCGTTTACAGCCCTACTAATAAACGCTTTTAGCGACAACAAAGTATGTCGCTAAAAGTATTTATCAAATAAACAAGAAATGATAAATACTTTTAGCACATAGTTTCACAGTTGATCACACATTCTGGATCATTTTGATCAAAGCTTTTACTGGAATTGATTTGAAAACAATAATAGAATTACTTGTTTACGAAGCGATTAAAGTTGTACTACTATACACATTTAAAGTATTCTCCAAAATGGACATTTGTAAATTAATTTTTGTGAAAATGTTGGCTCAAGTATAAATAAAGACAACCAAAACTTTATTTATAGAGAAAAACATGCAAAAGCAAGAAATGGCTTCTTCAAACCTCTTATTCTTATCTCTAGCTGTACTACTCGCTGTTCTCTCATTTGCACGAAACTTTACTTCTGCTTGTTTGGAGGAAGCAAATGATCTTCAAAAATGGAAAGCAAGCCTTAAAATCCCAAACAACTCTCAAATCGTATCTTCTTGGACAACCCTTCCAACGAATACTAGTGCACCCGCTTCGTGCCCTTCTTGGTTTGGAATTGCTTGCAACGCTGATGGGAACATTAACAGGTTGAACCTCTCGATGTCTGGGTTAGAAGGTACGCTTCAACAGTTCCCGTTCTCTATTCTAGGCAACCTTACCCATTTTGATCTTAGTGTAAACAGCTTCTTTGGTCCCATCCCACCAGAAATCGGACTCCTGTCCAAACTTGTCTATCTTGGTTTTTCAACCAATCAATTTTCTGGTGTAATTCCAACTACCATTGGTAAACTAAGGCAGTTAACCGTTTTTCAACTTTTCGGAAACAATTTTACTGGTTCAATCCCTTCATCGTTGGGTGACTTGACGTCTTTGAATATCCTTTATTTGTGGGCAAATCAACTCTCTGGACCCATTCCAATTGAATTAGGGAATTTGAAGTCTCTCACTGGATTAGCGTTGTACAAAAATCAACTCAGTGGTTCAATCCCTTCATCATTGGGTGACTTGATCTCTTTGAAAATCCTTTATTTGTACAAAAACAAACTCTCAGGACCCATTCCAACTGAATTAGGGAATTTGAAGTCACTCACTGGATTAGATTTGAGCGAAAATCAACTCAATGGTTCAATTCCTTCATCATTGGGTGATTTGAAGTCTTTGAATATCCTTAATCTGCAAATAAATCAACTCTCTGGACCCATTCCAATTGAATTAGGGAATATGAAGTCACTCACTACATTAGACTTGAGCGAAAATCAACTCAATGGTTCAATTCCTTCATCGTTGGGTAATTTGACGTCTTTGAAACTCCTTTCGTTGGGTGAAAATCAACTTAATTGTTCAATTCCTTCATGGTTAAAAAACCTGAGAAACCTTCAGTCTCTGTATCTTCGTGTGAACAAGTTATCCGGTCCTATACCACAAGGAATCAGAGGTTTACAATTGGTTAGTCTACAGCTGGACAGAAATCAGTTGTCTGGCCAATTGCCTGATGATTTGTGCCAAGGCGGAAAGCTTGAAAGGTTATCTGTAAGTTTTAATCAACTCTCTGGTCCTATTCCAAGAGGGCTATGGAATTGCTCCACCTTAACAAGAGCAAGGTTTGAATTTAATCAGTTTCGTGGAAATATATCGAATAGTTTTGGTGTCTACCCGAGCTTAAATTTCTTTGATGTGAGTCATAATAAATTTTATGGGCAACTATCTCAAAATTGGGGTAATTGCAAAAAATTGGCTACATTAATGATGGGATATAACAACATCAGCGGTAGCATACCACCGGAGTTTGGAAATTCAATTCAAGTGCTTGATCTTTCTTCTAATCACTTGGCTTCCAAAGGAGTTTGGGGAGATGAAAAGTTTGTTAAATTTAAACTTGAGCGATAACAACCTCTCAGGTGTTATACCTCAAGAGCTTGGATCACTGTATGGCCTCCTTACTCTTGACCTATCAAAAAATATGTTAAACGGGTCATTACACAGATATATTGGTGATTGGTTACAAGTCAATCGCATATATCTTAGTAATAACAAGCTCAGTGGAAAGATCCCATCGGAGATCGGTAAATTAAGTCAACTCAATGCTCTTGATTTATCTTGGAATTCACTCACAGAAGAGATACCATCAGAAATTGGAAGTTCAAAAAGTCTCGTGATGATGAATCTTTCTCACAATAAGCTATCTGGTGCTATTCCTAATAGTTTCAGTAACTTTCCAAGAGGGATTGATATTGACCTGTCTTACAATGAGCTCACAGGTCCGGTTCCCCCTTATGCTGTCTTTCTAAATGTGTCTGGAGAAGCATTACAAGGGAATGATGGTCTGTGTGGAAATGTTACAGGTTTGAAACTTTGTGAAAATCAGAAGATAATGAAAAAAAATCATCATTTTCATCATAAGTTCATCCTTGTAATCACGGTCCCACTGTTTGCGGCTCTTTTACTTGGTTTATTCATGTGTGGCCTCATGGTTTATCGACGTAGAAAGAGAACTTCTCCACAGGAACCAGCAGTCGAAGAAGGTGGCAAATTATTCTCGATAACAAGTTTTGATGGACAGGCGATGTATGATGAAATCATCAAGGCAACCAATGATTTTGATGATGCATATTGTATTGGGATTGGAGGATACGGTACTGTGTATAAAGCTGAGTTAAAACCCAACTATTTAGTAGCTGTCAAGAAACTTCATTCATTATCTGGGAACGACGATCATATAGGCTTCCTAAATGAGGTACGAGCATTAACAAACATAAAGCACAGAAACATAGTTAAACTCTATGGATACTGCTTCCATGCTCGTCACTCATTTTTAATTTACGAATATCTTGAGAAGGGAAGTTTAAAATCACTCTTAAGTAGTGATATCACAGCAACGGAAATGGATTGGCTGAAAAGGGTAAGAATTGTTAGGGCTATAGCGAATGGTTTGGCTTATATGCACCATGATTGTACACCTCCTATCATTCATAGAGACATTTCAGCAGCTAATATTCTTCTCAATTCTGATTATGAGGCACATATCTCGGACTTTGGAACAGCGATGCTGTTGTAGGAACCTATGGCTATATTGCGCCAGGTAACTACCATATATTTTAAAAGTTATATATACTATACATACTAATTCTCAAGTTTCAGCTTTCTCTTAATTAATCATGATCTAATATAACAATTCCTTTTTTATTCTCTTAAAAGTTATATATACTATACATACTTATTCTCAAGTTTTATAACAACTTTTTTTTGGATTCTCCTGCTTCCTTCAATGTAGAGCTTGCTTATACGATGGTGGCGACCGAGAAATGCGATGTGTATAGTTTTGGAGTTGTTGCACTAGAAGTGATTATGGGAAAGCATCCTGGAGAACTTATATCATGTCTACCAACATTGTCGACTGATGATCTATTGCTAGCCAATGTAGGAGATAGACGGATTCCGCGACCATCACCTCTTGTTGAGAAACTAGCTCATTTAATTTTGAATGTCACACGGGCATGTTTGAACTACAACCCACAGGAAAGGCCAACAATGCGCGAAGTCAAAGATTTATTGTCAGTGGATGATCGAGTTTGGATGAAGATGCAGGTATCGCTAACTTAATGCTTGATCAATTTTGTATGATGTCTAGTCATAAGTCATAAAGTTTAAGAAACCTTTTATGCTAAAGATTGTTATTAAATAAGGAAATAATTTATTATATCAATGAAGATTGCTACCTTTCTAGAGTAATGCAGTTATGTGTATTATGGATATTTTTGGTAATTTCTTTAAATTATTCCAGTTTTACAATTAAAAAATTACCAATGGGAAAGTTGTATATCAGTTAGAATTTATTCATACTCATATCAAGAAATTAAGTAAACAGTGAGTGCACACAAAAGATATTCAAAGATGTCAAATCACTCAATGAAGTCTACTACTCTAACAACTTAATCCACTAGCCTAAGAATTAGTAACTTGCATGGTTATGGATACGAGCTGAACTAACAACTATAAACAACTAAACTAGAACTACCTTACTGAACTAAATTCTCATTCTTTTTCTTCTCCGTTACAACTCACGTCAAGATTACATTTATATAATAAAAGATGCATGAAGACTACTACTCTAACTACTTTGTCCACTAGCCTAAGAATTAGTAACTTGCATGGTTATGGAAAAGTGAATAAGAGGATACTTGTTGACCACTTCTCGTACACGTCATGGCCATAATGCAATACTAAGAAACAACTGTGAACTGTTGACCACTTCTTGTTTGACCATGTCAATCGTATCAGGAAGTCTGTTAATTTGTCAAAAAAGGTTGCATATACTGGAGAAGAGAGTTAGCTAAAGGAAATTTGTCAAAAAAGATGACCTATGGTATGGAGTAACTACTGTACTGTTGTTTTCAGAAAGGGAAAAAGGTGAATAAGGTAGCAAGAAGGCTTGTGCGAATATCTAGAGCAGAAGGGAAATGGCAAGGAAACTGGAATGCTAACTATAACTTCACACTTTGAGACCTACAATTGGATGATTTAGTTGAAGCTGGCGATACAAAAAACGCACGAGTCTTGGTGTCTCTAACTATTCATAGGGTATCTAATTTCTCCTTGACGTGCTTAGTGAAAACGACAGAGGTGGCAACATAGGCAGGTCATTGGGTTTAGTAACGGGTCTAAACGGTTAATTTTTTGGTACAGGTCCAATTGGTAATTGCCAGTGTTGATACAAAAGTTGGGCGTTCCTAGTTTAGGCTCTTGCTCTCGTATCAATTCGCTCTTAATGCTTGAAACCTGCGCACTAAGAAAATAAACAAACACCGTTAGGCTTATCGTGGGATTGTCTCCCACGATTATCCTCCGGCGTGAGAGTAAGTAATTGGTTTTAGGGTTCTCGTAAAGAGTTTAGGTTTTGTGAATCGTACGTTTAATGAGAGTTATGTCATTCCTTATATAGGCGCAGAATCCTTGTAGGTTTCGTGCTCCTTACGTTTCGCACATGTGGTGCTTATTCGGGTTAAGGATATCTATTCCGTAATTAGAAGATCCTTATCTATGCCCGGGTAGTTTGGTTGGGCTTGGGTCTACGTGAGCCCAATCCCATTATCAATGCGGCCCAAGTTATAATAGTCCACTCATGGTGGTTTTGGGCCTTAGTGATGTTTATCATTTGGGCTCGTGGCCCAAATATAGACTATACGTCATCAGCCAGAACACCTTTGGTCCAAAATTTCATTAAATCCTATTAGAAATAATCAGTGTGACACATATGATAACAAAATACATATTCTTATCAACCAATGTTATTGAATAAATTGTACACTATGTGAAAGCTTCAACCCTTTTTGACCCGTTTCCTTTAGCTACTTTTTCTTTTTTACTAACACGTCATAGATGAAACATATCCCACATTGACTCATTCATACCTAAATGGGTTAGAATTTCCACAAAGATTGCAAATAAATAGGATAAAAATAAGCAGTTAACAAATAGCATAACTACCTTACGTGACCCACTACGTTTCTACTCTTGGAAATGAAATCATGCATGCATGGGACAATACTAAACTAAAAACATGGTATAAACTTGCTGATTATTTTCTCCACTACCAGTAAGCCAAATGTCACATTTTTTGTCTAATGTGTGTTTGTTTAAGCTTATGGGCCCATTTTTATTTATTTTCAAGGTTATGGCCTTATACGAGATACTTATGATATAGTAATGAAACATAAACCAAAATCAAATAAACTTAAAGGGTATTTGTTTAAGCTTATTTGGCCTGCTTATGGGCTTATTAAACTTTGAAAAACTCCTAGGCTCTAAATAGGCTTATATAATTTGCGTTTATTAAGGGGGTGTTTGTTTAAGCTTATTTGGCCTATTTTTATGGTTTATTTTGAAGTTTATGGGCTTATTTAAGCTTGTTATGATATAGTACTAATAAACTTATACGAGCTCGTAAGCTAGTAAACCCAAAAGTAAGCTTAGGGGGTGTTTGTTTAAGCTTATTTGTGAACTTATGAGCTTATATTTCATAAGCCTGAATTTTCAGGCTCATTTTGAGACTTAATGGTCTTATATAAGTTTAATATATCATGATAAGCTTATATTAGCCTATACATCTCAAAATAAGCAGAAAAAGTTAGGCTTATAAAATACAAGCCGAAATCAAATATGCTAACAAGCCCACAAATAAGATTAAACTAACACTCCCGAAGCCATTGAATTCGTTTTGTCTTTGTTTAAAAGTGGCAATTTTTTTATAGCTCGGGTTGACTCGGCTGGTTGAACCGGATATGACTATTGTTTGCTTGTTTACGAACCCATGTGTTTTATTTTGTTGACCCAGGTCAACTCATTTTGCTAAATCGAGTTAGGTCATACGTACATTTTATTTTATTTTATTTTATTTTATTATTTTTTTTTTATGTATGAGCATGTAGTTTTGTTGGAAAGCATGGGTTTGGTATTGAATTTCTTATGTTTTAGTGTTGTTTGGACATGTTTAAGTCAGTGGTGGAGCTAGCACGAAAACTAAGGCGATTCTCTTAATAAGTCAAAGTGAAAATTTTTAGCAGTAACAACCAATAAATGTGTCTATTCAGGTCGTCAGACCAATTTAAACGAGAAAATTCACACTTGCACGTTAAAAATCTATAACATATTGTCAAATTTATTGAAATCGTTTGGGACCCAATATAAAAGTAACACACTCACACTATTAATACACCACACACTTTCAAGTTACAAGTTTAAAATAAGGTTTTCAATGAACGAACATGAAATGAATAAAAAAAAATAAGGGCAATTCTATTAAAAAACATTATAGTTGTCAAAAAAAATTATATTTAGAATAGCGAAATAAAAAAAATAATAATAAAAAAAAAAAAAAAAAAAAACTCTTTTGAATACTAGTGTTGACATTTTTGTCTTCATATGATTAATAAAGATAAAAATATATTCTGTGATAACCATTTTACCCTTGGATTTTTGAAAATTGCATACACTTCCTCTAGGGTAAATTACATAAATGGTCCCTGTGGTTATGCGAAAATTGCATCCATAGTCCCTAGTATATATTTTTTAGATCCGTTACGTTTTTATACGTTCTCACCTTTTTTGTTATTCACATTTGAAATTTTTTTGTCACAAGAATTGTTTATCGAAAAAAAAATTATTAGAAATGATTACGAAAAAAAATTCAAAAATTTTTATTTCACATGTCACGAAAAAAAATTTTAAAATTATTTTAGATAAAAATTTGAAAAAAAATAGAATTTCGATTTTTTTTTTCAGAAAAAAAAAATAGAATTTTGAAAAAAAAAATTTGGGAAAAATAGGGACAGTGGATGCAATTTTCTCCAAACAACATTGTTCAAAAGCTATATTGTTCATCACTTTTTTAACTATATACATTTTTTAAGCAATATTGTTCAAAAGCTTCTCAACTCAAATAGCATTAGACATTTTGTGTATCAAAGTTCAACGCTCAATTAGCGATGACCCTATAACAGAACATCTTGTTATAGAGGTAGCAAAAAAGGTCAGATCAACCAGGTTAGGTAACGGGTCAAATTAATTTAGGTCAAAATGGGAAGAGACAGGTTGGGAGCTGTGCCGAAAAACGGGCATTCGTCTAAATTTGCACTAGGCTTACTATTTCATGCTAATCAACTGTCTAATCTGTATTTTTTCAATAGCAATTAAGTACAAACTTTTAAATGAAGTAAAATTCATTAGTTTTAAGTATTCAATAATCTATCTTTCTAATGTAAAACCCAAATAACCCGTTGTTTAACAGAACCCAAATAAAGTTTAGTTGCTGATAGTAACAGTGGGTCAGTTTAATCTCATTGTGTTTATGGCAGGCTAAAATTATGCAAGAACGGAGAACCATCAGGTGAGTTTTATAATATGGATCTAGTAGTTCTGTCTTCATATGAAAATTGCAAAGATTTAAATTGATTCTTTTTTAAGTAATTTGTGTTGATTAAGGGGGTGTTTGTTGAAAATGTCTACAAATGGCCAGTTTGATGAAAGGGATGTTTCATTTAATTTTCTTTTAGTTGTAGAATCGGGTAATGGTGGAATGTGGCATATTTTTTAGTCTCAGTCTCTCAGAAAAATCGTTCGGTTGGTCAGTGGCCTGAACTGTGATTCAATGAAGAATTTTTTGGGATATAACTCCAAGCCCATTGGAACTATGTTAGAATGGAAGGGCCAATATTGGATTTAGTGATCACAAAGGTCTACCCAGTGAACATGTGAGCGATGACGGGATCTATATTCTTGAAAATGGAAAGGACTGCTTCGTTTATGTTGGAGGCTCTGTAGATCCTGATATAACACAAAAACTATTTGGCCTTTCTTCTTTTAGTGAAATCCCCAGTCAGGTACACTTGATATTCATATTTCTTGACTTGTATCATTATACTGGCAAAATGGCAGGTCTAGTAATGGGTCTAAACGGGCTTTGTTTGGCTTGAAATGACTTGAGCCATTTGACCCGTTCCAAATTTGCATGCTTTTAAAAGTTAGCAAAACTGACTCATTTGTGATAAAATACTACCCAAATTGACCCATATAAATGCAAATGGGTAGAAGCTGGCATTTGTATATGCTCGCTCATTGCATAGCTTTTTTGTGGCTTATAAGTCAGATGTTTACTAGAGAAACACTTTCAGAAGGCCTATTATTTCATCAATCATGTGTGTAACTCAAACTTTTTGATACAATTGGTATTGAAGCAATATGAAAACCCCTTGTCAAAGAAGCTGAATGAGATTGTAAATTAGATACGAAGCCAAAGATGTAACTACCTACGGTGTGTAATATCTGTGGTATTAGGGGTCTCATAAAAGCCGACCCGACCCGGACAGAACCCGAATATAGCTTTTCGGGTCAGGTTAGTCGGGTCCAAAATTATATTCGGGTCAATCGGGTCAACCCGAATTGACCCGAGTTCTAAACAAGGTCGGGTTCGGGTATAATATATGTCTCTTACTCGGGTTCGGGTCAACCTGATTGACCCAAGTTTCATTTTTTTTGTTTCTAATTTGTATGTAAACTCTAAAATTTTATAAGTTTTAAACAACCTAGACCCGAACCCGAGCTGCCCCGACACGAACCCGAATTGACCTGACCCGAGTGACCCAAATTCTAAACAAGGCCAAGTTCGGGTATATTTTTTTTGAGCCTTGACCCGGATTGGTTTATCTGTATATGAGAATGTTTGTGTTGACAAGTAATCGCTTTTTTATTCTCATTGTGCTTATGGCAGGCTAAAATTATACAAGAAAGGAGAACCATCTGGTGAGTTTTATAATATACATCCAGTAGTTCTGTCTTCGTATGAAAATTGCAAGATTTAAGTAGATTCTTTTTTAAGTAAAAAATCATTTAATATACATAAAGGCCATTTGGTAATTTTAAACCGGGACTTCCCAAGAAACATTGAAAATTAACATCTTGTGAACCCATAATGCCATATATCATAGGTAACTTTAGCTCACGAACTTCCTTAGAAATGATAAAGATTGCATCTTTTCTGAGTATTGTAAAGTACCATTCTATAAAGACAAGATAAAGAAAATATAATGCAGTGCAGACACATTTGTCAATCTAAATTGCAGTTTTTACACGTTAATCGTTGCAATTTCTGTAGTTTCTGATTCTAGTTATGATTCCTGGAATGACATTCTTCTCGTATATGATGGAAAACAAGTCTCCAAATAGTCCTTCATACGTTGAGTTCTTAGTACATGTCCATAGAAAAGTTCAAAACAAAATGGGTTGATGTTGTTTAACAAATACTACTTCAGTTATGTTTATGGGTTCGTGGTTAGAATTTACATGCAGATACAGATGGGTTCGAGCCAAAAGAAGCCAAGCTTGAATCTTAGCAAAAAATTTGGATAGTCATCATTGGTTTCACCTATTCTTGGTGAAAACTCAGAGAAAAGTTTTGTTAGTATTAAATTCATGGACGGACCTTAGTGGAGACCGGGGAGGGCCGTGACTTTGAGGTTTTACTTATATCTTCTCAAAGGAAATACAACGTTGGCATATTCAAACAAACAAATACAGCACTCGGCCCTCCCATAAAATTCACCTAAGTTCCGTCTATGGTATTAATTGTGAAAGCTTAGCATAAACTGATAAAAGAAACATCTTTTGGCCTTGTTCATGGTAATTGTTATTCAAGACTAATGGTGATATGTATATCTACAAATTTTTATTTTATTTTAATTTTATTTTTAATTTTTTTTCAGGTATAATGATATAAGATTTACATGCAATGCTGTTCTTTAGGGGGCAAGTTTCAACTTAGGTATGTTTGATTCGATTTGTATTTTATTGCTAACTAGACAAGTGCATTTGAAATGAAAGGATTCAAATAGTTACAAGCTTATTGCTTGATATACATGAAAATGCAAGAATATAGTAGGTACTTCTCAAACTAGCTTTTTATGAAAGAATATAGTATGTTAAAACAAAATTACAAGTTTTTGTACAAAGTTTCTAACCAACTTTGTATATTACGCTAACGTAATCAATAGGTGAGTGAATTGTGTTTGTGATTGAGAACATCTAGGAAGTGATAAGTGATCACATCCATTTGTGGCTAGATGTTATCACAATTAGCCTAGCTAGATTAGAGTGGTAGACTATAAACCGTTTGAGATTAATGAATGCAAATTAAGATTTACAAAGTGGTTAGAGTGGTAAACTAAAAATTCCGTCACTATACAATTATGTGCCGGTATATCGCAACTAAACTTTTCAAAAAAATGCACTTAAGGTAATGAAATTTGTTAAGCAAGAATATTGTTCTATAATTTCAATGTTAATCGGAGTAAATTGAACGCATATTTTTTGATATGTTAAGTAACAATAATGTTGCGGTTTTCAAGTTCGATGATGTGTATGTATATTTTTGTAAGTTTAATGATTCAAATATCATGTTTTATAACTTTAGTAACGCAAGTGAACCAAATTTTTTTTTTGTTACGCATTTTTTGAAAAGTTTAGTGACATGTTTGTTTGTATCTTTTTAGCTTCTATCTTGGAAGAATTTCGTGTTCTTTCCTTTCCCCCGTATAGTTGGGGTGTTTTAAATATAGTCTTGACTTAAAAAAAAAGTATAAATTTGTCTATTCATGAATTTTGCCCTTTTCCCCAGTTCCCTCCAAACGTTCAAGCTGTAGCTATTACGACATAGGACCCTACACATCATTCACTAAAAGGACCATATATGCATACTACAACCACATATCGTTTGCTAAAGATATTTTTATATCGTTTGCTAAAGATATTGACTCCTGAAGTAAAATACACTCAATGTTAGTCTATCAATTAATACTAGTCTTTGCATAACAACGACGGATGCTAGCTATTGTTGACCCGGACTTTAGTAATAACAAATAAATTCACGTTGTAGCGGCGGGTATCATGCAATTAAAATTTTCAGTGAGAAATATTTTTCATTTCTATATTTTTACGATACAATAATAACTTATGGATGACAACAATTTCAGTTTTGAATAATTTTAAGCAATAACTATAAGATAATGATAGAAACCCATAGGTATAACTTTATTATTAACCACTATATATAATAGTGAAACCCTAATACCCAAGACCTACAATCCGGGCTTGGGCCTAATTATCCACTAACACTCTCCCGCAGTTCGAGCGGCGAAATCGCGAAAGCTCGAACTGGAGTAGTAAACTAAGAAAGCAAATTAAGTCAATAAACCAAAATAAACTAAGAAAGCAAATATGACACCAACAAAAGTTGTCTCGGGAATTGATACCCTGGATTCGTCACCAACAAAAGTCGTCTCGGGAATTGATACCCTGGATTCGACACCAACAAAAATCGCCGCAGGTATAACTTTATTATTAACCACTATATATAATAGTGAAACCCTAATACCCAAGACCCACAATCCGGGCTTGGGCCTAATTATCCACTAACAATAACAAGTTAACTCATCTAAATTTGTAGATTACCCACGTGATGTTCTGGCAGTACAGAGACGGTAGCTGATATATTATGGAGGTATGAGGTTAAAGTAGTTTATAGTGGCTCGTAGTCGCAAGTTATTTATAAATAAAAACACCGTATCGAATTTTAAAATTCACTTTCATCATGTTAAAAAAGTAGTTATCTAAAAATACACCTTATAAGTTTTTTTTGGCACTTATTTGAATTATTAACAATGTTTATTATACTTAACTCAAATAGGTAGAAAATACAAGTAAAAGAGTACTTATAGACATAAAGAAAACCTAAATGTTCAAGAAATAATGTGATGTAACTTTAAAGAGTATAATTATTATTATATAACTATATTTAATAAATATAAAATAAAAGAATTAGCACTTAGCATATTTGTTTTGAAAAAATCGTCCGATTTTTATAAAACACATGTTTTAGCTTTTATGGTAAGTTTTATCAAAAAATTCTAAAAGGTTTATATGTTGGTTCTCAAGGCACTCTTGCCGTTTTAATAATATTTTTCGAACGTTGTAATTTAGTATGCACTTTGAAAATTTATTGATTTAATAATATCTTTACATTAAGGGGTAATTGTGTATTTGCCCCATGGAAAAACCCATGCTTCAAGCCTAGCCCCATGCGACTTCGAGTAAAGGGTTTTGCCCCAATTCGACTTATGTGTAACAATTCGCAATTTCAGGTTAATTACCATTCCCGGAAAATTTCACTATTCACTTTTACTATTCATTTTTCCCGAAACTTTCCCGAAAGTTGATTTTTTATTTGATATTTTCGAGTGATAAATCATTTCCATGGCAAATTAAATGTTTGACATTCGTCAGATCATTTTCGTGAAAGTTATTAAGGAATTACACGTTTTAGGGTAAAACGTCATTCAGAAATTCTACGTACAACGAAACTCGACCGCGTTAAGTGACCCCGCATCAGAAAAATGTTTGACACACTCATGATTTATTTGAGAATTAACCGTGACTGAGAAAAACATGACCAAAGACTTCCCGGCAGGTCACCCAAGCCGGTACTACTCTCACATGAGCACGCTTAACCGTATGGGCGATTAACCGTTAGACCACAAAACGCGTTTCTAAGACTATTTGAGTTTTCAACTTCTTAGAAAAAGTCAAACATATTATTCCCTCCTCCTTTGACCAAAAATCATTCCTTGATTTTATAAGTCATTCCTTGATTTTTAGGCTTACGGTTTGATGTCTAAAAGACATTTAATACCAACCGACACTAGACTGAGCCCAGTCTAGACATTATAAGTCATTTTAAATCATTAATAACCTATTAGAAAAGTAATATTTTACTTTTCTCAATTTTACGCAATATTCGTACATTTTACGTATTACGCGTTTTAGACCCGTGTTTCCAGTTTTTAGCAGGGTTTACCACCCAAATGGAACCTACCACTCATTTTATATTTTATTATGAGACATATGGACATGTCTAACAATACTTTCAAGTTCCATAATTTTACGACACCCGGTTTTACGTTTTGAGGCTTAATCATTTACGATTGGCATTTCCCGGAGTCAAAACTAACCAAGTATCCTGGATAATACCAAGAAAAGTCTAACCCTTTCTCTCCAAGACTCATGAACCGCCCTAGGAGGGGGGAGTCACACCCATGTGGCTTCATCTCATGAATTTACCCTTAAATCAACACTTATTTACAACTTGGTCACCAAGTTGTAACACTTTCCTAGTAAGCTTCCTAACCTCCTCAATGGACCTATAAATACCCCCTCCCCTCCCCTTTGTGCCGTGCACCTCCAACCCCCAAAACCCTTCCATACTTTGCTCATTTCCTTCTAGTTTCATGCATGATTCAAGTGCAAGTTCAAGGTAGAAACTCTAGTTAGGTTATCATTCATCAAACACTTCCATAACTTCATATACTTGGTGATTTCTCTTGAGTTTGAATCTACTCAAGTCACCTCAACCTTCATCATCCATCTTTCAAGATTACAAGGGTAGAAAGATTGCATGAAGTGAAGTGGGTTGAAGCAAGTCTATCAAAGTCCTATCCTTACATGTTAACTTCCTTTCATCTTTGAAAGCCAAAAGTTGTGAGCCAAACCCTAACTTGCTCCTTGTTAAATAATCATATTCATGTTATTTACATATTATTTGTGCTATATTATGTCTTGTATTAATGTCCATGATGTATAAAAGTGAGTAAAACAAGTTATTGTACATGATTGATAAGACAAGTTCATAAAACAAGTAAACTAGTGACTTTGTTGGTATAACCTGATCAAAATGGTAAAAATATGATATTGGATTATTACATATTACAGTAGAGGACTTAACAAGGAACCCGTAGCAACTTGAACCACCCAAAACGAGTATACGAGTCAAAAGTTACGCCCATTTGAAGTTACCAAAACTTTGCGGCAAACTGCCAAATACCATTCTGATCAAATTTGGGTTTTGAAAGTCACACTTCTGGTCCGATTCATCAAAAAGTTAAAACACGAAAGTTGTCCGGAACGACGTTTTCGTTCAGGAATAAAGAAGCTCGAGCCCTAAAAACGCTTTCCGAGTGATAAAATTCTTCAAATTCTAAACAGCCCATTTTTAGGCGAAAGTCACTAGATTATGGTTATACTTTAAAAGGAACAAGAGGTCTTATGACCAATAATCAAGACCACCACCATGGCTAGAGCCAAGGTTGTGTCTCATGACCTTGAAATAAGGACCAAAGGTCATGGCTAGGCCATGACGAAATGACCATAACAACTTACATAGGCGTAAACATGAAACAATGAATTAGGCGATAACTTGAACAAGCAATTTGGATCTACTTCACCTAAAAGGAAACCATGAGATATTACCAAGAGAAAATGGTCATTCAAGACTTATGAAACTACCCCTAATAACAATCTTCATGTACTAATAAACTTTCCTAAGTTTATTCAAATATCGGACATGTAACTTTTCGGATCAAAACTTATATCTATATATTTCATCAACTACTACAATAGTAGGGAGCCTCATGTGAGGAGTTCATTATGTAAGCCGTCGAGTTGAGTTGTGGATTTACGAATTAAAGTGTCCTGGCTCCTCGAACGCTTACTAACATGACTTCTGAATTATGTCGGCCCGAACGGTAGTAAACGATATACAAAACATACATGTTCATGAATCTTTTCTTTCAAAGACTTACATTATACATCATACCACATCATGGACTTAGATGCAAGATATATATATAGGCACTACTTCATATTCTTTACTCCGATCCTAAGTCGCAACATTCGATTATAGGTTGCTCGTAGAAACCTTCACGATTCAACCGTTACATTCATTACTTGCTATCTTACTTAAGGTGAGTTCATAGCCCCACTTTCCATTACTTAATTGTTTTACAAACCCTTGGGGGAAATACATGCTATTTTTAACCGAGCACAATGTTTTTAAATTGTATGCTTGCCTGATTGTTTTATTATCACTAAGTACCAGCCTTGCTAAACTGAGATTCCTTATCATGAACCATTAGTCACTACCTATAGTGAGCGCGAATATTGTGAATAGATCTATTGGGATTGACGAATCCCATTTGTATTAACTAAGTTCAAACAAATGCATTAATATTTGAGATTTAGGTATGTTAGCAAAGTACCTACCGGGATAAATCTGCCGATCGATATTGGTACACGTTAACGTTATGGTGTCATAAGCTTAGTGTATAATACATTTTATGGGCGTATAATAACGTAGCCTACCTGTTTTGTTTTCCAAACATTGGTGTGAGCCTATAACTCACACTACCAACATATTGTGTTCAAACGATTTAACAAACTCTATGAATATCACTCAACCTTTGTGTTGACCTCTCAAGCATGTATTTCAGGTTCATGACGATCAAGGATGGCACGGAAGGACACGGATACTCAAGAGGGCTATAAATTTTATTATCATTCAAAAACTCACTTAATGTGATTTGTAAACATGGAACCATTTGGGACCTCATTTTGTAATCTCTGATATTTATATAATTTGAATGATAAATATTTTAAAACGACTCAATTGGAGTTCGTTTTCTATTATTGTGACTATTGTGCCGTCGAGTAACAGCCAGTTTGAATTCCGCTGCATCCATGAATTGGGGGTGTTACATTATGCGGTTTATGCCATTATGTTCATATGGCCATTTTTGCCCCAAAATCAAGTACATGTGTGTAAGTGTGTGTAAGACCCAAGTACACTTGTGTAAGTGTCCTTTTGTATGCGACATGTACCTATGTGTAAGTGCACTATTATGCAACATGTACAATTTTTTTAAAAAAGTCAAACTTTTGAAAAATAAAATATAATTTATTTTTTATGCAAAATGTACTTTTTAATGAGATTAGATGTTTCAAATAGTTATATGTACTTTGTTATGCGTTTTGTTCAATGTAACACCCCCAAAATTTGATACAGCGGAAGACTCAACAAGCTTTCGGGGTGCTACGGTGATTGGTATCCAAACACAAGACATAAAAGAACGAGATAAAGTAAACATAAGAAAAACACAACCAAAACGGGTTTTAAAGTTTACAATTATCCCAAGAATTATCCAAAGTAAGGCCCAATAGAAATAAACGTAGGTCCACAATTATTTATCAGAGTTTTAGAAAATAGATCCATAACCGGGTGCCATAGCCAAGCCTCCAATCCAAGCATCCAAAGGGCATCACTTAATTACTTGAGAAAACGTGCTAAAAGTCAGCTTTCGCTGGTGAGATCATAGGTTTAAATTCATAATTCAATATAGTGGACATATACGCAAAACGCTTGCTAGCTAGACTAGGCCTCAATCATCCAACCAAAATAATCCAACCAGAATAATCCAACCAAAATAATCCAACCAAATCAAATCAACCTTATAGGTGCACGCTATAGCTCAAATCAATCCAATCAATAGCTTACCTAGCTCAAGTCTAGGCCTCGCTCTATAATCAATCCTATAACTTACCTAGTTCGGGACTAGGCCTCGCTCAACAACCAATCAATAGCTTACTTAGCTCATGTCTAGGCCTCGCTCAATAACCAAATCAATAGCTTACCTAGTTCGGGACTAGGCCTCGCTCTATAACCAAATCAATAGCTTACCTAGTTCGGGACTAGGCCTCGAATCAATCCTACCTAGTTCTATCAGCATAGCAAGTTTTAAATAAACAAAGCGATAATAGTCCACATAAAACAATTTGCACGTTTCTCACCCCAAATATTGAAAACAAAGTTCAAGAGTAAAACTAGGGCTATGACTCACCTCAAGTCCAGCAAATCCTCAAAAGAAATCGATAGAAGAAAGACGTAAGCAAACTCACGTAACGGCAACTACAGACTCGGCACTTCCTAACAATATCAAGCTCGTTCAGAAATCATTTCCTCAAAAATTAAATATTCCCATTCCCGAACGTATTCCATTTTTACTTTCCAAAAATATCCATTTCTCAAATTATCTTCATATATTAATTTGAAATTCGACGTTTGGTATCCATATGGGTGAAGGGTCGACACAACTCAAACCAAGAAGTCACAACGTAAAGAAATAATAAACTATCTATAGGTCTAATATTAGCCCAATATATTATTTAAATAAATCATCGAAGCTTATCAAATCCGTCAATTTGGTAATCTCCCATATTTATTTACGTAATATATCGTTCCAAGATTATACCCAACCTAAAGCACATAGCACAAAGAATTCTATTTGGTATATATATCGTAGTCAAATAAATTCCCTATATATATCGTCAAATTGGCCAAATTCCACGAGATACATAGTAATTTATTATCCTATTACATATACCACAACCTATGGGCGTCGTGGGATACGATGCGTAATCGTCATATATCCGTGACAACACAAAAGTCACATAATAAAGCCCACTTGAACTTTAAATAACCACAACTCGTATAACTCGATAAGTTTTTCTAAATTTATAAAAAGTCATGTTTTTAATTATTACTTATGTTGATATAAATAATGTTTAAAAAGGTTATTAATATCTCTCAATAAACCTATGTTTTGATAATCACAAAACTCAAATCAAATTAAGTCAAGATTAAGACGTAAACAAGTATTTGGTAACAAATATTTACCTCTACATCTTATATCACTTAAGGTATGCATAAACTAAGCATCTTATGCATTACATGATCAAAGGAAATTTTGTCTTAAGACATAACATCTTATAAAATGATATAAACATTTTATATATATTTGTAAATCATTTTTGGTAATGCTATATTAAACCACAAAGATATGATTTCAAATTTTCAACCAAAAAGGGCAAATTTTATCCAGAAAAACTTTTCCAACGTTCAGGAGGGCGGCCCCCTTAATTTTACTAGGCGGCCCCCTTAATGATTACGGGGACCGGCCTCTAATTAAGGGGACCGGCACGCTCCCGAACAGTAAAATCTGGCCCTATAAATATTGGATCATTTCACACATTTTCCTCACCTTTTTGCACTATAAACTTTCTGATCCAACCTCCATCTCTAGATCTAAAATCCTTTGATCATATATTCATAAGTCTTTGTTTCCAAGTGATCCAAAGCTTCATCCATTCAAGTGCAAAAAGAAGAACACTCCTCTACATCCATCTAATTGTAGTAGTGTTGTGAATAGCTAGTTTCATACTGTAGTTGTGGTAGATATTTGTAAAAGTGTTGTGTAAATTTGTTGTGTGTAGAAAATAGGTGTGTTGTAAAGTAGTTTAGTAGTTGTGAATTAGTTGTGCATAGAAGAAGGTGTGAAGTTGTGAAGGTGTGAAGAAGGTGTGAAGCCTTGAAGAAGTTGTGAAGTTGTGAAGAAGGTGTGAAGCCTTGAAGAAGTCGTGAGATTGGTTCTAGCTACGATTAGAACTTGACATTTAGCTTAGTGTCCTTAACTCGTGTAAGCCAAGGTGTGTAAGGTTTCTCCACCATAAGGAGTTTGTTGACATAGTGAAGAAAACTCTCGAGTGTGGTACTCGGGGAGTGGAGTAGGGCAAGGAAGGTGTCCTTGTAGCCGAACCACTATAAATTCGCGTGCTGTGGTTTGATCTTTCTAACTCTATCTTTTCTTCATTACATTTCAATACTTTCATTACTTGATTAGAATTGCTTATATTGATTGTTATTTGAATTCACTTGAGATCGAATCGAAAGTTTTTAATAACCTACAAAATATTTTGGTAATAAACTTTTAAAAGGACGTAAAACTATTCAACCCCCTTCTAGTTTTCCACAATTGGTATCAGGAGCCACGTCTAGCAAGATCTTTAAAATATATTGTATTTTAAAACTTGTAACGATCTATGGAATCTGAAAAATATTTAGAAGGGCAATCTATGCAAAGACCACCACTATTTGAAAGTGATGGATTTTTATATTGTAAAAATCGATTCAAAACTTATGTGAAGTCAAAAGATCTAGATCTTTGGCATGTTATTACTAATGGTGATTTTTTACCTATTCAAAATAACCCCGAAACTAAGAAAGATGAAATCGTACCTTTTGAAAAACAAAATGATGATTTAAAAAGAAAACTTGCTAAAAATAATGAAATCGTACCGATGAGCTTCTCTTCACTCGTCAAACGTCTATCATCAACCGTCAAAAACAAATGCATGAAGAACTTCGTGGAGGATTCAAATCCGTTGGGAAGATGTTTAGGAAGATGCTTGGAAAGAAAAAGAAGTAGAAGATATTGACATGTTGCTACTTGTTATTACTTGTTTCCTTTAGACATTTGTATGGTTTGCTATTTGTCCGATTTATTCGGAAATACTTGTGTTATTTCTTGTGTTATTTGGAATGATGTTTAGACTTTTATTATTATCATGCTTCTATCATAATGTTATGCTATGCTTCTTTTCAAGATGGATTATAATATGTTAATTTGCATGCAAAATTTGATTATATATATATGTTTATATATCATCATTCCTAGAGTATGTACTTCTAATAGAGCTTGCTGGAAAAACACACTTGAAAAATCACCAAATTTTGGGTTTCTGGTCGTCTGGAAAAACACCAGATGGGCGGCCCCCTTAATTCCCTAGGCGGTCCCCTTAATTATTAAGGGGGCCGACATACAATTAAGGGGACCGGCCATTTGGAACTGGATTCACTGTTTTCTTTTGCATCTTGTGAACCCTTTCTCTAGTTTCAGCTACCATTTCCCATTTTAACCCAACTGATTTTAGAATCTCATTCAACCATTTCAAATACATACCTAAATCAACCATTTCCATACTATAAATTCCCTCCACAATCACCATTCTTCATCTCATCATTCACCATCTAAATCATCATGACTCCACCAAGCACCTCACACTCCAAAGCCTCCAAGAAACAAAAACTTGTGGTCATCCCCCCAAAACAACTCTTCATTGACTTAACAAATGAAGAAAACAAAACACCATCACCTCCACCCAAATGCTCATCCCCAAGTGCACCCAATGCACCATCTAAAACACCTTCCACTCATGGAACTTCCTCATCTTCCATACCCTCAACCTCATCAATCAATGACTACATCAACTCACACTTGTCACCACAAGTATCATCACCACTTCCTACACAAGAACCCATGTCCACCCATCTTACCATCTCACTTTCACCAATAACACCACTTGATGCTCATCTCTCATCTCCACCTATTACACCACCTTTCTTTGCCAATCCCGTGCCTTGGAGGCTACTTAAATCCCATGGGGATACTTGTCTTTGTTGCATCCACAACCGCACGGTCATCTTTGGCCTTAGAGATGAAATTCAATATATGTTATCATATATTGAACATTTGCTTACCAACCCACCACCACCACCAACTCCACCATCCTCTCCAATCATTCCTCCACCACAATTCTCACCCATTCCTTCAACATCACCATCATGCTCTCCTAATTAAGCATTTCATATGCTTAATAAATAAAGCCTCTACCACCCTTTTGCTTGCAAGCTCTATGAAGACCATGTACTTTTTGCATGATGATGTATTTTTCTAGTTGTTTATTTGTGAACTAGCTATTCTACTTGTTATTCAAATTGCAAATTGTATGTTGTGTCTTGACACAACCAATTATTTAATATGAATGCTTTCTTTTCAAACATGCTTTATTTATTTTTTTTTCACCTTATACATGTTTGCATGCATATACTTGTGCGTCTAATATTTTTTTTTGCAAAGCATTCCATAGCTCGTTCTCTTGGTGCGCCCAAACGAGGGGGAGTACACATCAAGGGGGAGATATCTACCCGTCAATTTTTCACGTTTAAAAATTGTCGGCATAACCTTTTTGATTCTACAAAAAGGGGGAGAAGTAAATATAAACTCACTAAAATACTTGTTTAAAAATTAATTTTTGCGTTAATGAGTTTAAGTTTTGTAATCATCAAAAAGGGGGAGATTGTTGATATAAACAATGTTTAAAAAGGTTATTAATATCTCTCAATAAACCTATGTTTTGATAATCACAAAACTCAAATCAAATTAAGTCAAGATTAAGACGTAAACAAGTATTTGGTAACAAATATTTACCTCTACATCTTATATCACTTAAGGTATGCATAAACTAAGCATCTTATGCATTACATGATCAAAGGAAATTTTGTCTTAAGACATAACATCTTATAAAATGATATAAACATTTTATATATATTTGTAAATCATTTTTGGTAATGCTATATTAAACCACAAAGATATGATTTCAAATTTCCAACCAAAAAGGGCAAATTTTATCCAGAAAAACTTTTCCAACGTTCAGGAGGGCGGCCCCCTTAATTTTACTAGGCGGCCCCCTTAATGATTAAGGGGACCGGCACGCTCCCGAACAGTAAAATCTGACCCTATAAATATTGGATCATTTCACACATTTTCCTCACCTTTTTGCACTATAAACTTTCTGATCCAACCTCCATCTCTCGAGCTAAAATCCTTTGATCATATATTCATAAGTCTTTGTTTCCAAGTGATCCAAAGCTTCATCCATTCAAGTGCAAAAAGAAGAACACTCCTCTACATCCATCTAATTGTAGTAGTGTTGTGAATAGCTAGTTTCATATTGTAGTTGTGGTAGATATTTGTAAAAGTGTTGTGTAAATTTGTTGTGTGTAGAAAATAGGTGTGTTGTAAAGTAGTTTAGTAGTTGTGAATTAGTTGTGCATAGAAGAAGGTGTGAAGTTGTGAAGGTGTGAAGCCTTGAAGAAGTTGTGAAGTTGTGAAGAAGGTGTGAAGCCTTGAAGAAGTCGTGAGATTGGTTCTAGCTACGATTAGAACTCGACGTTTAGCTTAGTGTCGTTAACTCGTGTAAGCCAAGGTGTGTAAGGTTTCTCCACCATAAGGAGTTTGTTGACATAGTGAAGAAAACTCTCGAGTGTGGTACTCGGGGAGTGGAGTAGGGCAAGAAAGGTGTCCTTGTAGCCGAACCACTTTAAATTCGCGTGTTGTGGTTTGATCTTTCTAACTTTATCTTTTCTTCATTACATTTCAATACTTTCATTACTTGATTAGAATTGCTTATATTGATTGTTATTTGAATTCACTTGAGATCGAATCGAAAGTTTTTAATAACCTACAAAATATTTTGGTAATAAACTTTTAAAAGGACGTAAAACTATTCAACCCCCCTTCTAGTTTTCCACAACTTACCCGACGTATTATTTCTCGACATCATTTATAGTTATTATCTATAATAATACTTCGACATTTATTGCACTATTTGCATAGTATAATAATTATCGATATATTATTATAACGTTTACTCGCGATCGTTTTATTACTAATATACGCATTTATATATATATATATATATATATATATATATATATATATATATATATATATATATATATATATATATATATATATATATATATATATGTACGTTTATCACGTCTATATACGTATATAAACGATTATATTATCAATAATATTATTACGAGTATTGTTTTTAATGTTTGATTTTAAATATTTATCGAGTTATAAGAATTTGGTCATATGTCCGAGTCATCACTCTCGGCTCATAGTCCAAGTCCAAAAATAATAACCAAGTCAAAATAAATAATCCAACTCCGTCCAAATCAATCCCAATCCACGTGCTACAACATGAGGGTCCAACTACGGCACCCGACTAATCCTATCTCCGTCATTCTAAGTGACTGTCTCACAATCGGTCCCCAAATCACCTCGTCAACACAACTCCAAATTACAATCCAAAGTATACCATTGTCGCGACCACAAAAGGGTCTCGACCCATCCAAAAGCTTCGGTCCAAAAATAATGCCACAATAATAATAAGAAAAATGAAACAACCACAAGTAATCATCAAATATGCACATTATATGGTGTGGTTTACCACGCCAAACCCGAGCCAAATGACCCACTTGGGTCTCGGCTAGAACCATGAGTCACAAGGACTCAAAACCAAGGCCACTAGGCCACGACATAGGCTCACTTGAGCCGGTCCAAAACTGCCAAACGGACCATCATGGTTCGCGGCACAACAAACATCAACAATCACCAAATCGGTTAACCAAATCGACCAAGAATCAAACCATTCGGACCAAGGGTCCTTTTAGACTCCCAAACGAGTCAAAAAATGGTCACACCGAGACCATAGGGTCTCGGCCAAGCTCCAACGAGCTTAACTCAAAACCAAACGCGACCCAACATCAAAATTCGAGCACCAAATCGCGTCAAAACCAAAACCCAAGATACCAACCTTCATTTTTTATTACCAAATCATCATTTCCCACTTGTTTTAATCAAAACCCAACAAGAAAGATTTCATATACCCACGGTTTGGGTACAAATCGAGACACACGAGTGGAAACTCGTGGTCACTCACCTTCCAAATGCTCCAAGAATATGTTTCTTCAAAAACCCAACAAGAAAATATAAGAAAGATGGTGTTTAGGGGGCGGTGATGGTGCGTACGAGGTGATAGGGTGGTCCAAATCACGCGTGAATTGTATCAAAAGATAGATCGGGACGAAAGGGTTAAGATGGTGATGTTGTTTTTGGTGTGAGAGTGGCGGTGGTGGCTATGGTGGCCGATTTAGGGGGCGGCGGTGGTGAGTTAAAAAGAAGAGAGAGAGAGTATTGTGTTGGTGAGGCTGAAGGTTGGTTGTGTTTGTGTTATCCGGTTTTCACAAGGACGATTTTACTATACTCTTAAAAAAAAGAGAGATTTTATTAATAATAATAATGTTAAGGGGTGAAGTGGGTTAAGTAACCCGGTGTAAATACACGGACAAAACCCGAAATCTTAAATAACAAATCAACTCTCTCGAACCGAAATCGTTACAAAATAATCAAAACCTCGCGATACGTTCCAAAAATATATATATCTGAACCAATATTAAAATAATTAAAATGGTTAGGTTATCCTAGTGCCGGAGTCAATGTAGTGCCAAAATAATGATCTCAAAAATAAATCATCACGAATGAACTAAACCGAACCATTAATAAATAAACGAATTCCATAAATAACGTATGATAAAAATCACATTCCAACGTTCGTAAAATATATCGTCACGATAAACTTTTCAAATATTCCAAAATTATAATTTTTAATGTAATGCGGGTTTTCAAAACGGCTCCCTAATTTGCCAGTTGTCACATCCTCCCAGCCTTAGAAGAAACCCGTCCCGGGTTTCACTCGGAACAAACCATCTACGAAGTAAAAAGCTTCGGATATCTCTTGCAAAACTCATCCTCACGTTCCCACGTGAATTCCGGTCCATGCCGCGAATTCCAACGAACTTTGATGAGCGGAATACGACTTCTCTTAAGTCGTTTAATTTCTCTATCCAAAATCTCAATCGGCTCTTCCACAAAATGCAAACTTTCATCCACACGAATATCCTTAATTGGTATAACCGGCGTTTCGTCCGAAAGACACTTCTTCAAATTGCTAACATGAAACACATCATGAACTTTACTCAATTCCGGTGGTAATTCCAACCGATAAGCCACGGGCCCAATTCTTTCCAGAATAAGAAAAGGTCCAATGTAGCGGGGATTAAGTTTCCCACGTTTCCCAAAACGTATCACACCCTTCCAAGGCGAGACTTTCAGCATCACTTTGTCTCCAACCTGGAATTCTAGGGGTTTACGTCTCTGATCGGCGTAACTTTTCTGCCTATCTCTAGCTGCTTGCAATCGATCTCGAATTTGCGTTACTTTCTCAGTAGTTTCCAAAATAAGTTCAGGGCCTGTGAGTTGGCTATCTCCAACTTCAGCCCAACCAATAGGTGAACGACGTTTACGACCATATAAAGCTTCAAATGGTGCAGCTTTAAGACTTGTGTGGTAGCTATTGTTATAGGAGAACTCCGCAAGGGGTAGATATTTCTCCCAGCCTTTACCAAAGTCTATGATGCATGCACGAAGCATATCCTCCAAAGTCTGAACGGTTCTCTCACTTTGACCATCGGTTTGGGGGTGATATGCAGTACTCATATCAAGTCTCGTCCCCAAAGCGGTTTGAAGTGATTGCCACAACGCTGACGTAAAGCGGCTGTCGCGATCAGAAATAATCGATATCGGAACTCCATGACGAGAAACTATCTCCTTCACATACAACCTCGCAAGTTTGTCAACACTATCATCTTCACTAATCGCCAGGAAATGCAGACTTAGTCAATCGATCCACAATTACCCATATAGCGTCACAACCGCTAGCTGTCTTTGGTAATTTGGTAATAAAGTCCATCGTAATCTGCTCCCATTTCCAAACCGGGAGTTCTGGCTGCGTCAATAATCCTGACGGTCTTTGATGTTCGGCTTTAACCTTCGAGCAAGTCAAACACTTACTAACATACAATGCTATATCTGCCTTCATATTTGGCCACCAATATAACTTCTTCAAATCCTGGTACATCTTGTCGGACCCAGGATGAATAGAGTATCTTGACTTATGCGACTCATGCATAATCAACTCTCGAATTCCTCCATACAAAGGTACCCAACTTCGCTCTCCAAAACATAATACTCCATCAGAACGCTTAACAAATCCCTTCTCATTTTCTGCCATCCCAAATATGTTCTCAGCAGGTCGATTTTCTGCTTTCAACGCTTTCGTTTGAGCTTCTAATATTTGAGACGGTAATGGCGATACGATAGTCATTCCTAATGACCTAACTCGTAACGGTGGTGTGGAAAACTAGAAGGGGGGGTTGAATAGTTTAACGTCTTTTTACTTCGTTATAAAATTAGTTTTAGAGTTTTGCTTAGCTTTTAAAAACTTAGATTCGATAATATGTGATTTCAAGTCTTGTACAATATAAAAAATTAATACTACACAATATATTACAATGATAAGTAATGAAATAAGTAAGAGATGGAAAGATCGAACCGCGAGACAAGAGATTTATAGTGGTTCGGCTACAAGGACACCTTCCTTGCCCTACTCCACTCCCCGAGCACCTAACTCGAGAGTTTTCTTCACTATATCAACAAGCTCCCTTATGGCGGAGAAAACTGTACACACCAATATACACACCAATTTACACACCACTTTTTACACCACAACTTCGTCACACCTAAGTCACAACTTCTACACAACTTCTTCAAATCAATCTACTTCACAACTAACTACTCCACACCTATCTTCTTCACACCAATCTAGTACCTAGCTTTTCTTCTTCACACCAAGCTACTAATTAATCACACAATCTATATCTAACACAACTATCTACAATCAAATATTCACAACAATCTTCACAAAGAATAATGTAAATTATCTTTGATGATGTACCAACAACTTGGATGTGGAGATCACAACAAGTTGTAATACTTCTTGTCTTGAGGGATAGAAGTATTCTTCTCTTGCACTTGAGAGGATGAAGGTTGGATCACTTTGAAACAAAGAATTATACACTTATGATCAAAGGATAAAAGAATGGAGATTTTGATCTAGATCAGAAAGTTTAGTAGTGCAAAAGGTGAGGAAAAAATCCAGGTTTAAGGTGGTATTTATAGGCAACAGATTCTGACAGAGGAGCGTGGCCGGTCCCCTTAAATCAAGGCCGGTCCCCTTAATTTTAAGGGGACCGCCCCTTATAATTAAGGGGGCCGCCTAGCTGAAACGGCCAGAATCTTTGTCTTTTAGTGGGGAAAGTTTATTTGGTGAAAAACTAACTGATTTTGGTTAAAAATTTGATTTCATATATTTAGTATGAATAAAACATTTTTCTTTATTACCAAAAGTGTTTTTCAAAAATATATAATATGTTTATATAATTAAATAAACTTTGTGTTAGTTAATTAAATACCCCTTTGATCATAAATTACACTAAACACTTTGTTTATTCATACCTTAAGTGATTTGGATGTAAAGAGAAATATTAATCACTTAATACTTGTTTATGTCACAAGTTTTAGTTCTATGAGTTTATATTTTTTGATAATTAAAACATAGAGATATTGATAACATGTTAATAATGTTTTTAGGCATTATTTATGTCAACAATCTCCCCCTTTTTGATTATTACAAAACCTTAAACTCAATAAATCTAAAACTTGTTTTTAGACAAGTATTATAGAGTTTACCTTTCTCTTCTCCCCCTTTTTGTAAAATTAAAAAGGTTAGGCCGAGTAAGCTTCGTGAGGGAATTTTAAACGGGTAGAATGCTCCCCCTTGATGTATGCTCCCCCTCATTTGAGAGCACCAAGGGAACGAGCTATGGAGAGCTTTGCTACAAAAATATTTGAAGAGAGCAAGATACACATATATGCAAGGCAACAATTATGCAACTAAACATAGATTCATTCAAGCATTATAGAAATGATAAGCATTACAACATTCAATATGCTTGAAGCATATTGATAAAAATAACACAAAAGAAAAGACATAGTCCTATATTGCCTAGAAAGAGCACTTGGACTTGCTTGCAACTCATGGTTGATTGTTTTATTTGCTTGAAGGGAAACATAAGCATAAAGCTTAGATGTTTGATTGAGAGGGATATGGAGTGGAGTGTGGAGCGGACGAAGTGGATCTCACGATGTTGTATCGTGTTAAGGGTGGTATTGGATGATTATGAGTTAGAAGATATTCAATCCAAGAAATATCTTCACTCAAGTAGAGGATTTGTTTTTGAAGGAATATGCAACAAGGGCAAAAGTGAATGTGGTTTGTAACTTGATCCAAGTTGAGAGAGTGGGGGAGGCAATTTGCATAGGGTGATGATGGAGGTTGCCCTTTGTTGCGTTATGCAAGATGCACAGCAAGGAGATCACTAAGATCATGGATTTGGTTTATTTCATCACGGAACTTTTGTTTTTTCATGGCAATGTGGAGGGGATCATAGGTTTGGTATGGATGAGTTTGGTTTGTGTAGTTGGAATTGTAGTTTGATGGTTGATCAAACTTGTATGGATCATTATAAGTGGTTGGAGGTTGAGAGGTGTAGTTTGGCTTCAAGGAAGATGTTTGGCCAATGTTGTATGGTTTGTAAAGAGGATCAAATGAATGACCTTGTTGGTTGGATGCAAAGTTTGGGAAGTAAGAAGTTGGGGGTGTGGAATGACTTCCAACTTCATTTATGATGATGGATTTGTTTCGAGGGCTTTTTCTTCGCCAAACGGGTTTTTCCGTCATCCTTGCTAGCCTTGAGGCTTTTGATTTTGGTTTGTTTGGAGAGTTCATGATGGGATGAATGGAGAGTTTTGAGGATTGGGGATATTTATAGTGTAAGATTTGTGTGTTTAAGGATGGATAAGGTTTGTTTGGGGGATTAGGACAAAATGTGTTGGTGAAAAATGGGAAATGTAGGATGAAATGGGCTAAAAAGCAGAAAAGATTCTGTAAACCCGACCATCAGATGGCCGGTCCCCTTAATTAGGGGGCGGTCCCCTTAATGATTAAGGGGGCCGCCTTACAAAATTAAGGGGGCCGCCCATCTGGTGATTTCCAGGTTGCCAGAATTGGGTTTTTGGCAGATAATTTGCAGAAAGGTTATGTGTTTGGATTAGAATTCAAGCAAGTTCAATTCTCTTAGGCAATATAGAGTCTAATCTAATCAAGAAATAGCATGCATGCAAAAACACACAAACACAATAGCAAATAATCAACATATAATAAGCAAGAGGAGGCAAATAAAGGCAAGCACAATTAAGCTTCCTAAGGCATCTATCTTAGATTAAAGGCAAGGATAATGAGTGAGTGAACAACTAATGATGGATCAAGATGACACCATTATTAGTGAATTTGTCCTAGTGAGTGTCTATATGCAACAAATGTGGAGTTGTAATTGTTTCGACTCCTAGAAGCAAAAAGAAATAACGATCCTAAGAAACAATCCAAATAATCTCCTTGATTCAATTTTTGCTCGATCATGAATGTCAAAGACATATATTAGATTATAGACCTTGACAATTTATGTGAGAATTTATGCATGATTTTGAAATACAATGTTTTTAGAATTAGTCAACAATGCAAGGAAAATGATCTTCATGGGGTTCCTAGATTGTGAGAATAATTTTTAGAGAAGATTGATTGAGTTTTACAAAGAGGTTTATGCAAAGAAAATAAATTTTCTCAATCTTTAGTTTTGTGCGAAATAGATTCCTAGACTCAGAAAAGGTGAAATGGAAGAAAAATGAATTTCATGCAAGTATAAATTTGAAATAATTCAATATAATTTAGTCAACTTGTTCCATCATTCCTAATCCTAAACGCAAGTGGTTGAATAATTCACGCTTAAGGGGTTTTGTGAATATATCCGCAATGTTGTCTTCCGATGCAACCTTTTCTATAGATATATTTCCTTTTTGTACATTATCCCTAAGAAAATGGTGACGTATTTCTATGTGTTTAGTCCTAGAGTGTTGCACCGGATTTTCACTTAAATCTATCGCACCTTTGTTATCGCACATAATGGGGACATTTTCTAACCTAATGCCATAGTCTACGAGAGCTTGTTTCATCCATAGTGCTTGTTGACATGCCTTTCCAGCGCTTACATATTCGGCTTCGGTGGTAGAAATAGCAAGAGCGATTTGCTTCTTCGAAAACCAAGACGTTAGACAACATCCCATAAACGTGCAAATACCGCTAGTGCTCTTTCTATCTACGTAGTCTCCCGCATGATCCGAATCCGCATAGACAATGGTTTCTATGCCGGATTCCTTAGGATACCATAATCCTAAGTGTATAGTGCCTTTAACGTATCAGAAGATACGCTTAACCGCTTCTAGGTGAGAGGTTTTGGGATCCTCTTGAAAACGGGCACAAAGGCAGACACTAAACATGATGTCGGGTCTACTTGCCATCAAGTATAGTAAACTACCTATCATTCCTCTATACTTGGTGTTATCTACGGACTCACCTTCATCATCCTTTGTGAGCTTTACCTCCGTAGACATGGGAGTTTTCATGGGTTTTGAGTCTTCTAGGCCAAACTTCTTAAGCATTTCCTTAATGTACTTAGATTGGTTAAAAAATATCCCATCTTCTAATTGTTTTATTTGTAATCCTAGGAAGAAGTTAAGTTCACCCATCATACTTATCTCAAACTCATCATGCATGATTTTGGCAAATTCATCACACATGTCTTGACAAGTCGATCCAAATATAATGTCATCAACATATATTTGGACAATGATGAGATTTGGGTCTTTTCTTTTAGTGAAAAGAGTGTTATCTACCATTCCCATGGAATAATCATGTTTAATAAGAAAAGCTTTTAATCGATCATACCAAGCTTTGGGAGCTTGTTTGAGTCCATACAAAGCTTTCTTTAACTTATAAACATAATCAGGTTTTGCGAAGTCAATGAATCCTGGAGGTTGTGCCACATATACCTCCTCATTGATAAAACCATTAAGGAATGCACTTTTCACATCCATTTGGAATAACTTAAAATCTAGGGCGCAAGCATAGGCAAGTAATATCCTAATCGATTCTAGTCTAGCTACGGGGGCATAAGTTTCGTCATAATCAATTCCTTCTTGTTGATTATAACCTTGGGCAACTAACCTAGCTTTATTCCTAGTAACTATTCCATTCTCGTCTAACTTATTCCTATATACCCATTTGGTTCCTATGATGGTCATATCCTTTGGATTTGGGACTAATTCCCAAACATCATTCGCCTTAAATTGATTTAATTCTTCTTGCATAGCTATAACCCAACTTTCATCCTTTAAAGCTTCGCTAATAATCTTAGGTTCTATTGCTGAGAGGAAACAAAAGAAATTGTTTTTATCTTGGGCTTGTGACCTAAGGGTTCTTTGGTTAAGATGTCCTATTATATTATCTAATGGATGTGATCTAGATTCTTTAATATTAACAGTTTCGTTATTTTCTAAGTGGATGTCTTCATTATCATTTCCTATGGGTTTTGTTTTACTAACCTCAATAGCTTCATCTTCGACTAAATCATCATCTTCTAAAGGTAATGTTTTAGGAAGTGGTGGTGTTTCATCAAATGTTACATTTAGTGATTCCTCAACTTTCATGGAGTGTTTGTTAAGTATTGTATATGCTTTGCTATTTTGTGAGTATCCTAAAAATATTCCTTCATATGATTTTGGATCAAACTTAGTGAGATAGTCCTTAGTGTTTAAAATATAGCATTTACTTCCAAATACCTTAAAGTAGCTTAAGTTTGGTTTTCTACTTCTTAATAACTCATAAGGAGTTTTTCCTAGAATTCTTCTAATTGATACCCTCTTTAAAATATAAGTTGATGTATCTACGGCGTGACACCAAAATTTTTGTGGGATGGATTCTTCATTTAACATAGTTCTACTCATTTCTTGTAGTGACCTATTTTTTCTTTCTACTACGCCATTTGATTGAGGAGTACGAGGAGCGGAGAAATTGTGAGATATTCCATTTAACTCGCAATATTTTTCGAATTGTACTTCGTTATCAAATTCCCTACCATGGTCCGTCCTAATGGCAACTATTGAGCATCCTAATTTATTTTGAATCATTTTACTAAATATTTCGAATTTTTCAAAGGCTTGGGTCTTGTCACTTAAAAACCTAGTCCACGTGTATCGTGAGTAGTCATCTACTATCACTAAGGTATATTTGTTTCCTCCATAGCTCCGCACAGCGGATGGACCAAAGATCCATATGTAATAATTCTAGGCATCTAGTAGTGGATACTATATTCTTGGCTTTGTGACTAGCATGAGCTTGTTTTCCAATCTTACATGCATCACAAAAATGCTTGTCATATTTTAGATTAGGCAAATTTCTAACTAATTCCTTTGATGCCAAACATTGTATTTGTTGCATGTTAGCATGTCCTAATCTCCTATGCCATAGTGTAGAGTTTTCATCTAGGGTCGTTAGGCATATCCTATCCTCAGGTTTGTTTCCTAGTTTCATAACATATATGCCACCCTTTCTAATTCCTCTACCTATAATTTTTTCATTCTTAACTATTTCGCTATCATCTTCGGTAAATGTGACTCTACATTTATTATCACATATTTGTCCTACACTAAGCAAGTTATATGTTAATTTATCTACATGCTCTACATTTTCAATAGTAAGTGAGTCTTGAGAGATCGTACCTTTGCCAATGATTTTTCCACGTAAGTCACTACCGAAAATAACGTTACCTCCATTGTATGCCTTGTATGTAGAGAATAGATTGCGATTCCCCGTCATGTGCCTCGAACATCCGCTATCTTTGATCCATTCGTCAGGTTCCAAGTCAATTCCTAAACATATTTCGTCGGTTTCTTTTGCCATAAAACACTTTTCGTCTTTTGGCTTTTCAACTTCTTCTTTGTCACTATCACTCCATGTTCCACTAACAAAAGCACCTTGACTTTCATAACCCGGTGGCTTTAGACATTCGCCAATGAGATGATTTGGACTTCCACATCTAAAGCACTTTCTTTTCCCGTAGTTGTCACTTCTATTCCTTTGGAATGCTTTTCTTTCGTCTCGTGATGATCTAGTGAATCTTCCTCGTCTCTTGAAGAACTTCTTGAATTCTCTTACAGCCATTGCATATTCTTCGTCTTCACTTTCGTCACTTGAATCATCATCATCACTAGGTTCCTTTTTGGCTTTTAGAGCAATGGATTTGGTTTGTTCTTTCTTGACTTTGACCATTTCCGAATCTCTTCTTATGATTTCTTCATGAACCTTCAAGTTGCCAATTAGTTCATCTAGTGATAACGTCATCAAGTTATTTGATTCTTCGATTGCCGTGACCTTAGCTCGCCATTTCGGATGCAATGCCCTAAGAAATTTCCTAACACAATTTTTACTAGAAAATGTCTCATCAAGTGCTTTTAAACTTGTGATGATAGTGTTAAACTTAGCAAAAGCATTATCAATTGATTCCTCTTCCGGAATCGTAAATTGTTCATATTGTTGTACAAGAAGATCTATTTTATTATCTTTGACTTGGCTATTACCTTGGTGAGTAATTAGTAAAGAATCCCAAATTTCTTTGGCGGTTTTACACATAAAAATTCTTTCATATTCTTTGCGTGGTAACGCATTATAAATTACCATTTTAGCCTCATTATTTTTTGCTAATTTCTTTTTCAAATCATCATTTTGTTCTTCAAAAGATACAATTTCATTCATTTTAGTTTCAACATTATATTGAATAGGAGGAAAATCACCAAAGGTAATAATATGCCAAAGATCAAGATCTTTTGATTTCACATACGTTTCGAATCTATTTTTCCAATATAAAAATCCACCACTTTCAAATAGTGGTGGTCTTTGCATAGATTGCCCTTCTAAATATTTTTCAGATTCCATAGATCGTTACAAGTTTTAAAATACAATATATTTTAAAAATCTTGCTAGACGTGGCTCTTGATACCAATTGTGGAAAACTAGAAGGGGGGGGGGGGTTGAATAGTTTAACGTCTTTTTACTTCGTTATAAAATTAGTTTTAGAGTTTTGCTTAGCTTTTAAAAACTTAGATTCGATAATATGTGATTTCAAGTCTTGTACAATATAAACAATTAATACTACACAATATATTACAATGATAAGTAATGAAATAAGTAAGAGATGGAAAGATCGAACCGCGAGACAAGAGATTTATAGTGGTTCGGCTACAAGGACACCTTCCTTGCCCTACTCCACTCCACGAGCACCTAACTCGAGAGTTTTCTTCACTATATCAACAAGCTCCCTTATGGCAGAGAAAACCGTACACACCAATATACACACCAATTTACACACCACTTTTCACACCACAACTTCGTCACACCTAAGTCACAACTTCTACACAACTTCTTCAAATCAATCTACTTCACAACTAACTACTCCACACCTATCTTCTTCACACCAATCTAGTACCTAGCTTTTCTTCTTCACACCAAGCTACTAATTAATCACACAATCTATATCTAACACAACTATCTACAATCAATTATTCACAACAATCTTCACAAAGAATAATGTAAATTATCTTTGATGATGTTCCAACAACTTGGATGTGGAGATCACAACAAGTTGTAATACTTCTTGTCTTGAGGGATAGAAGTATTCTTCTCTTGCACTTGAGAGGATGAAGGTTGGATCACTTTGAAACAAAGAATTATACACTTATGATCAAAGGATAAACGAATGGAGATTTGGATCTAGATCAGAAAGTTTAGTAGTGCAAAAGGTGAGGAAAAAATCCAGGTTGAAGGTGGTATTTATAGGCAACAGATTCTGACAGAGGAGCATGGCCGGTCCCCTTAAATCAAGGCCGGTCCCCTTAATTTTAAGGGGACCGTCCCTCATAATTAAGGGGGCCGCCCAGCTGAAACGGCCAGAATCTTTGTCTTTTAGTGGGGAAAGTTTATTTGGTGAAAAACTAACTGATTTTGGTTAAAAATTTGAATTCATATATTTAGTATGAATAAAACATTTTTCTTTATTACCAAAAGTGTTTTTCAAAAATATATAATATGTTTATATAATTAAATAAACTTTGTGTTAGTTAATTAAATACCCCTTTGATCATAAATTGCACTAAACACTTTGTTTATTGATACCTTAAGTGATTTGGATGTAAAGAGAAATATTAATCACTAAATACTTGTTTATGTCACAAGTTTTAGTTCTATGAGTTTATATTTTGTGATAATTAAAACATAGAGATATTGATAACATGTTAATAATATTTTTAGGCATTATTTATGTCAACAGGTGGAATTCTCTCCTTTCGACTAAGAGCATCAGCAACAACGTTTGCTTTACCAGGATGGTAACGAATTTCATAATCATAATCGCTTAGCAACTCAATCCAACGTCGCTGTCTCATGTTAAGCTCTTTTTGGTTCAAAATGTGTTGCAGACTTTTGTGGTCAGTAAATACAACACACTTGGTTCCGTACAAGTAATGTCTCTATATCCTTAAGGCAAAAACCACAGCACCTAACTCCAAATCATGGGTGGTGTAGTTCTTCTCATGCTTCTTGAGCTGTCGGGAAGCATAAGCTATCACTTTCTCTCGTTGCATTAACACAGCTCCTAAACCTTTATGCGAAGCGTCACAATAGACGACGAAGTCCTCGTTACCTTCAGGTAACGCTAAGATAGGAGCACTACACAACATTTCCTTAAGTAATTGAAATGCTTCCTCTTCCTTATCTCCCCATTCGTACTTAACACTCTTTTGAGTCAATTTGGTCAACGGTTTTGCTATCTTCGAAAATCCCTCAATGAATCTTCGTTAATAACCGGCTAATCCCAAAAATTGACGAACTTCTGTTGGGGTCGTAGGTGCAGCCCAATCTTTAATCGCTTCAATCTTAGCAGGATCTACATGAACTCCTTGTCTATCAATCACATGACCCAGGAATTGTACCGTCGGAATCCAAATTCACATTTAGAAAACTTGGCATACAGTTTCTCTTTCCTGAGCAATTCTAAGATAAGTCTTAGATGCTCCTCATGCTCCTTCTCACTCATCGAATAAATTAGAATGTCATCGATGAACACAATCACAAACTTATCTAAGTAAGGCTTACACACCCAATTCATGAGGTCCATGAATACCGCCGGTGCGTTAGTCAACCCAAACGGCATCACCTGAAACTCGTAATGCCCGTAACGGGTTCTGAAAGCCGTTTTCGGAATATCTTCCTCGCGAACTCGAAGCTGATGATATCCCGATCTCAAATCGATCTTCGAATACACACTCGATCCTTGAAGCTGATCGAACAAATCGTCGATCCTTGGTAACGGGTATCTATTCTTCACCGTTAACTTGTTCAACTCTCGATAATCAATACACATGTGAAACGATCCATCCTTCTTCTTCACAAATAAGACTGGGGCTCCCCAAGGCGAAGAACTTGGTCTTATAAATCCCTTTTCGGCTAACTCCGCTAATTGTTTCGACAACTCTTCCAGTTCAGTAGGTGTAAGATGATAAGGCACTCGTGCCACGGGTGCAGCACCAGGTATCAACTCCATCTGAAACTCTACTTGTCTAGTAGGCGGAATTCCCGGCAAATCATCGGGAAACACATCCGAAAAATCACGAACTATAGGCACATCTCCAATGCACCTTTCCTTCTTCTCCTTCCCTCCTTTCTCAGAAATTTGAGCTAAGAAAAGGCAACATCCTTTTTCCATTATCTTCGGTAATTTAGTGCAAGATATGACCGCTAATCTAGATGGGCCTCTCAAATCCTTTCTATCTCCTGGTATGTTCAGAATCTCCTTGCCATAAGGCACACGTACGATCTTCCCATCGCAAAGTATATGAGCACGATACTTCGACAACCAATCCATACCAATAATGACATCAAAACTTCCTAACGTGACGAGTAGAAGATCTATGTTGAAAGGACGATTCAGAAAGTTTAACGTGCAACCGCGAATGATAGTCCTAATCCTCTCTATGTTCCCATTAGCTAACTCTACATCATAACCAATTCCTAAGGCCATCGGGGGTTTTTCTAGTAAGGGTGCAAACTTAGTGGACACAAAACTCTTATCGGCACCAGTATCAAATAGTATGGAAGCATAACGATTATTGAGAAGGAACGTACCAGTAACGACGTTCGGATCTTCTCCTCTCTCGTTCCCAAGTGCATACACTCTTCCATGAGCAGTTCCAGCTTCCACACGTTGGTCCCTATTATCTTGTCGTCCACGGTTTCCTCCAGCTCCACGGTTTCCATTATTGTACCCATTACCACCCGATCCTTGATTTCCTCGGTTCCACGATTCCCTACACTCATTCCTATAATGTCCCTTCTTTCCACATCCATAACAAGTAACATTTGCCTTACTCATAGTTTCAGGAGTAGCTTGAACCATAGCAAGTGGTCGAGCTCTACAATCCTTAGCTATGTGTCCCATCCTAGAGCAATTCTTGCACATCACAGTACATCGTCCAGAATGATTCTTATAGCATCGGTTACACTTGGGTGCATCTCCATTGTAGTTCTTCTTGTCTCCATCTCCCATAGCATAAGCTCTAGTAGTTGTTTGTCGCTTTTTTCGACGATCTTTACCCTTAGAATGATTATCCCTCTTCCTCTTTCCATTCTTGTCTTTCTTAGCTTCTTCCAATGCCAACGAGTCCATCAATTGTTGAGCAATAGTGATAGCCTCATGAATGTTTGCAGGCTTAGCAGAAATCACATCGTTCCTTGTAGCTACCGGCAACCCATCGGTATACCTCTCAATCCTTTGAGTCTCAGTCCTAACCATATCGGGACAAAGTAAGGCTAACTCTTGATAACGGCGATTGTAAGTTGCCATATCGGTACCTTTCACCTTATGGTTCCAGAACTCAATCTCCAGCTTCTTAATCTCATTTATTGGGCAGTAAGTCTGAATCATCAAAGACTTAAATTGCTCCCAAGTCATAGCATAAGCCACATCACTCCCAACCGAATTATGGTAATTGTTCCACCAAGTTAAAGCTTCATCCTTGAAGGTAAAAGAAGCAAACTTTACCTTCGCATTCTCCGCACAACCACTGACATTAAACACTGACTCAGTCTTCTCCATCCACCTGACCAAGTAGACCACTCCTTCAGTTCCACCAAACTCAATGGGTCCACAAATTTTAAACTCCTTGTAGTTACATCCATTAGCACGAACCGGTGGAAATGTTCCAGCAGAATTGTTGGAATGATTTGACTCAGCTAGTAGCTCAGCCACTCGTTGCTCCACAAGTTGATTGATCATTGCTTGATCCACAGTAGGTGCGTTAAGTGGAACATGATCATTGTCTCCCTGAACATCAACATTTTGATTCCTGTTGTTGCGGTTAGTAGTGTCCAGGTTATCAGGAGTAGGGGTCTCAACATTTCGAGTAGGACGGCGTCCTCGACGACCAGGGGTAGTCGTTGCAGGACCAGTTCTGGTAGCTCTAACAAGGTTTCGTCGTGGGGCCATTGATCTGAAACATCATACAAGTTCATGAGTCTCCGATAGAACTTATCATATGATCAACAAGAATTAAATCAACGAAGCCAAGTCATGGAAAGAATATCAACAATACACCACAAGACATCAATAAGGCGAATAGGAACTCAATTTCCACAATATCCGAAAACCACATAATACCATATAATAATAACCATCAACCATACAATAAAGATCCAACATCGTTTCAACTACCGAAAAACACAAAAGATAATAATCGTTCCAAACGAGACGAATAATCAACGGAAAGTACATCAAAATAGGATAACTAGCTTTTCTAACCGAACACTCCTCAGTGTAGAAAGCAACAAGACAACATAACTCAAACATCTAGCCACGCTGCTGGCGGAGGTTCCTCAACTCTTACCTCAAGCCATCAAGCTCTCTCCATAGTGATCCTAACTCCACACCATGGGTATCGCTGTCTCTCTTGAGGTCAGCCACCTCCTTCTCCAGCTCGGCATTCGTTTGCCATAACTTGCGGTCGGCCTCTCGAGCTGTAATAAAACCTCGCTGTAAACCCTCAATACGCTCGTGAATCACCATCAAAACTCTCCTCATCTCAGTCGTCCTGCCCACAACCACAGTCATATCAACTCTCAGATCTGCGATAAACTCTCCAATAACCATCTCAAGTCGATCAGATAACCGCGAGATCCTCTCGCCCTATGCAGTAATCTAAGCCCACATCCTACCAGTCTCACCTAACTCTGCATGCTCAGCAGAAACCTCAGATGGTGCATCCGACTCAACGGGACTACCAGGTGGCAACTCAAACAAAAATGGATGATCAGGTGAAACAGGCTCTATCGGATGTATAGGTGAATCAGGCTCCTCAGCCTGAGCTGGCGGCACTAACAAATCATCATCATCAGGCATCTCCTCCTCCTGAGGGTCATCCTCCTCATCAGGGTCATCATCATCACCCTGCTCAGCCTCCTAAGGGTCATCAGCCTCATCCTCACTCTTGTACTCCTCCTCCTCATCGGAAGAGTACATCATCAATCGTCGTCTCCTAACAGGTGAACCATGTGGTGAAGGGGTAGGTGATCTAGGACGACGACGCAATGATGCAGGTGGTGCATCTGACAGGAGAGAGTGAGCATCCAACTGTAAAGGTGGTGAAGTAGGGCGTACCGACATACGTGCCGTAGCTCGGTGGGCAAAACGTGGAGCCACACGAGCCAAAGCCTGATGAAGAGTAAGCTGCCTCGATGTACCAGGGAGCCCTAGAGAAGATGAGGGTCCCTGCGTAGATGCAGCAGGTGGTGCTGAAGTAGAAGCTGTCGGTGACACAGTAAGAAGCTGTAAGGATCATCAGGAGCCATGGTGATCTGTGCTGGGCATACAGGTGTAGTAAGAATATCCTCAACAACATCAAACATACGGGAGGCCATAGTCTGTGACAACGGCGTAGGGTAGGTGTAAGTGTTTCAAAACAACTAAACCGCGAACTCAAAATACCATATCAAAAATCATCATATAATTCCAAATCATATATATCAAGAAAGATTTAAAACACCGCATTACTAATATCATTCGTAAAACAATTAAGCCATATAATTCCTCAAAACGCATATAATTCCTCAAAATGCCATCATATCACTAAATCAATAAACCTCAAATCCTCAAATCATCTCAAGAATCCCATATCCAATAATCATATCAATATAAACAATGATGCTTCGGCTTGGCGGGCTGGCGGGCAATGGTCGAGGATCGTTTTCTATAAAAATCGGTTATAGTTTAGGTGTCTATTTACCTAGTTCTCTATAACCTTGGCTCTGATACCAATCTGTAACACCCCCAAAATTTGATATAGTGGAAGACTTAACAAGCTTTCGGGGTGCTACGGTGATTGGTATCCAAACACAAGACATAAAAGAACGAGATAAAGTAAACATAAGAAAAACACAACCAAAACGGGTTTTAAAGTTTACAATTATCCCAAGAATTATCCAAAGTAAGGCCCAATAGAAATAAACGTAGGTCCACAATTATTTATCAGAGTTTTAGAAAATAGATCCATAACCGGGTGCCATAGCCAAGCCTCCAATCCAAGCATCCAAAGGGCATCACTTAATTACCTGAGAAAACGTGCTAAAAGTCAGCTTTCGCTGGTGAGATCATAGGTTTAAATTCATAATTCAATATAGTGGACATATACGCAAAACGCTTGCTAGCTAGACTAGGCCTCAATCATCCAACCAAAATAATCCAACCAAAATAATCCAACTAAATCAACCCTATAGGTGCACACTATAGCTCAAATCAATCCAATCAATAGCTTACCTAGCTCAAGTCTAGGCCTCGCTCTATAATCAATCCTATAGCTTACCTAGTTCGAGACTAGGCCTCGCTCAACAACCAATCAATAGCTTACCTAGCTCATGTCTAGGCCTCGCTCAATAACCAAATCAATAGCTTACCTAGTTCGGGACTAGGCCTCGCTCTATAACCAAATCAATAGCTTACCTAGTTCGGGACTAGGCCTCGCATCAATCCTACCTAGTTCTATCAGCATAGCAAGTTTTAAATAAACAAAGCGATAATAGTCCACATAAAACAATTTGCACGTTTCTCACCCCAAATATTGAAAACAAAGTTCAAGAGTAAAACTGGGGCTATGACTCACCTCCAGTCCAGCAAATCCTTAAAAGAAATCGATAGAAGAAAGACGTAAGCAAACTCACGTAACGGCAACTACAGACTCGGCACTTCCTAACAATATCAAGCTCGTTCAGAAATCATTTCCTCAAAAATCAAATATTCCCATTCCCAAACGTATTCCATTTTTACGTTCCAAAAATATCCATTTCTCAAATTATCTTCATATATTAATTTGAAATTCGACGTTTGGTATCCATATGGGTGAAGGGTCGACACAACTCAAACCAAGAAGTCACAACGTAAAGAAATAATAAACTATCTATAGGTCTAATATTAGCCCAATATATTATTTAAATAAATCATCGAAGCTTATCAAATCCGTCGATTTGGTAAGCTCCCATATTTATTTACGTAATATATCGTTCCAAGATTATACCCAACCTAAAGCACATAGCACAAAGAATACTATTTGGTATATATATCGTAGTCAAATAAATTCCCTATATATATCGTCAAATTGGCCAAATTCCACGAGATACATAGTAATTTATTATCCTATTACATATACCACAACCTATGTAACACCCCCAATTCATGGATGCAGCGGAATTCGAACTGGGTGTTACTTGACGGCACAATAGTCACAATAATAGAAAACGACCTCTAACCGAGTCGTATTAAAAAGATTTATCATTCAAATTATATAAATATCAGAGGTTACAAAATGAGGTCCCAATTGGTTCCATGTTTACAAATCACATTAAGTGAGTTTTCGAATGATAATAAAATTTATAGCCCTCTTGAGTATCCGTGCCCTTCCATGCCATCCTTGATCATCATGAACCTGAAATACATGCTTGAGAGGTCAACACAAAGGTTGAGTGATATTCATAGACTTTGTTTAATGTTTGAACACAATATGTTGGTAGTGTGAGCTATAGACTCACACCAATGTTTGGAAAACAAAACAGGCAGGCTACGTTATTATACGCCCATAAAATGTATTATACACTAAGCTTATGACACCAAAACGTTAACGTGTACCAATATCGATCGGCAGATTTATCCCGGTAGGTACTTTGCTAACATACCTAAATCTCAAATATTAGTGCATTTGTTTGAACTTAGTCAATACAAATGGGATTCGTCAATCCCAATAGGCCTATTCACAATATTCGCGCTCACTATTGCTAGTGATTAAATGGTTCATAATAAGGAATCTCGGTTTAGCAAGGCTGGTACTTAGTGATAATAAAACAATCAGGCAAGCATACAATTTGAAAGCATTGTGTTCGGTTAAAATAGCATGTATTCCCCCCAAGGGTTTGTAAAACAATTAAGTAATGGAAAGTGGGGCTATGAACTCACCTTAAGTAAGATAGCAAGTAATGAAGGTAATGGTTGGATCGTGTAGGTTTCTACGAGCAACCTATAATAGAATGTTGCGACTTAGGATCGGAGTAAAGAATATGAATAAGTGCCTATATAAATATCTTGCATTTAGTCCATGATGTGGTATGATGTATAATGTAAGTCTTTGAAAGAAAAGATTCATGAAACATGTATGTTTTATATATCGTTTACTACCGTTCGGGCCGACATAATTCAGAAGTCATGTTAGTAAGCGTTCGAGGAGCCAGGACACTTTAATTCGTAAATCCACAACTCATCTCGACGGCTTACATAATGAACTCCTCACATGAGGCTCCCTACTATTGTAGTAGTTGATAAAATATATAGATATAAGTTTTGATCCGAAAAGTTACATGTCCGATATTTGAATAAACTTAGGAAAGTTTATTATTACATGAAGATTGTTATTAGGGTATGTTTCATATAACTTGTATGACCATTTTTCTTTGTATTATCTCATGGTTCTTTTAAGTGAAGTAGATCCAAATTGTTTGTTCAAGTTATCGCCAATTCCTTGTTTCATGTTTACGCCTAAGTAAGCTTGTATGGTCATTTAGTCATGGCCTTGCCATGACCTTTGGTCCTTGTTCCATAGTCATGAGACTTCAACCTTGGCTCTAGCCATGGTGGTGGTCTTGATTATAGGTCATAAGACCTCTAGTTCCTTTTAAAACATAACCAATATATAGTGACTTATTTGTATGTAAATAGCTGTTAAGAAACTGAGAAATATCTCATTCGTTATTGATTTTCTGGAGACGTGCTCCTGAGTTTTTGAAGAAAACGTGATTCCGGACAACTTTCGTGCTTTAACTTTTTCATGAAACGGAGCAGAAATGCCTCTTTTTGTGTGTTTTAAGTTTCTGTAACAGAAAGTTTTGGCAGCTTTGCCGCAAAGTTTTGGTAACTTCAAATGGTCATAACTTTTGACTCGTATACTCGTTTTAGGTGGTTCAAATTGCTACGGTTTCCTTGTTAGGTCCTCTACTACAATATGTAATAATCCAATATCATATGTTTACCATTTTGATCAGGTCTTACCAAGAAAGTCACTAGTTTACTTGTTTTAATAACTAATCTTAACAATCAATTACAACAACATGTTTTACTCATTTTTATACATCATGGACATGCATACAAGACATAATATAGCAAGAATAATATGTAAATAACATGAACATGATATTTAACAAGAAGCATGTTAGGGTTTGGCTTACAACTTTTGGCTTTCAACAAAGAAAGGAAAGTAACTAGTAAGGATAGGACTTTGATAGACTTGCTTCAACCCACTTCACTTCATGCAATCTTTCTACTCTTGTAATCTTGAAAGATGGATGATGAAGGATGAGGTGACTTGAGTGGATTCAAATTCAAGAGAAATCACCAAGTATATGAGGTTATGGAAGTGTTTTGATAACCTAAGATCAAACTAGGGTTTCTACCTTGAACTTGCACTTGAACCTTGTTAGAATTTGGAAGAAAATAAACTAAGTGTGGAGTGGTTTTGGTGTTGGAGGTGCACGGCAACAAAGGGAGGGGGGCTATTTATAGGTCCATGAGGAGGTTACATTTTGTGACTAGTCAACCCTTTGTTAGCAAGTAATACACATGTACACCATCCAAGGTATTTAGCACAAGATCAAGCCACACCATGGGGTGACTCCCCCCCCTATTGGTGGTTCACACATGCTAGGGGGGTGAGGTATGCTTGGCTTGGTATTATCCTAAGTATTAGGATGAAACTTGACTCCGGGAATTGCCAACCGTAAATGATTAGGCCTCAAAACGTAAAACCGGGTGTCGTAAAATTATGGAACTTGAAAGTATTGATAAACATGCCCATATGTTCCATAATAAAATATAAAATGAGCGGTAGGTTCCATTTGGGTGGTAAAACCCTGCTAAAACTGGAAACACGGGTCTAAAACGCGTAATACGTAAAATGTACGAATATTGCGTAAAATTGAGAAAAGTAAATTGTTACTTTTCTAATAGGATAAAAATGATTTAAAATGACTTATAATGTCTAGACTGGGCTCAGTCTAGTGTCGGTTGGTATTAAATGTCTTTTAGACATCAAACCGTAAGCCTAAAAATCAATGAATGACTTATAAAATCAAGGAATGATTTTTGGTCAAAGGAGGAGGGAAAAATATGTTGACTTATTGTAATAAGTTGAAAACTCAAATTGCCTTAGAAACGCGGTGCAGATATAGGCTAAGGTTACGGCAGAGTAAAAACGCTTAAAACTGAAAATTCCAGTTTTTCCACGGCCGAGGCTTATTTTGTTCATGTTTTTTTCAGTCACGATTAATTCTCAAATAAATCATGAGTGTGTCAAACATTTTTCCGATGCGGGGTCACTTAACGCGGTCGAGTTTCGTTGTGCGTAGAATTTTTGAATGACGTTTTACCCTAAAACGTGTAATTCCTTAATAACTTTCGCGAAAATGATCTGACGAATGTCAAACATTTAATTTGCCATGGAAATGATTTATCACTCGAGAATATGAAATAAAAATCAACTTTCGGGAAAATTTCGGGAAAAATGAATAGTAAAAATGAATAGTAAAAGTGAATAGTAAATTTCCCGGGAATAGTAATTATCCTGAAAATGCGAATTGTTACAACCTACGGGCATCGTGGGATACGATGCCCATTAATATACTCATTTTATATAGCCAAATAACTCGATCTAATCCGTCGATTAAATAAGTCACTTATAGAAAATGTTTATATTAATCGTCATATATCCGTGACAACACAAAAGTCACATAATAAAGCCCACTTGAACTTTAAATAACCACAACACGTATAACTCGATAAGTTTTTCTAAATTTATAAAAAGTCATGTTTTTAATTATTACTTACCCGACGTATTATTTCTCGACATCATTTATAGTTATTATCTATAATAATACTTCGACATTTATTGCACTATTTGCATAGTATAATAATTATCGTTATATTATTATAATGTTTACTCGTGATCGTTTTATTACTAATATACGCATTTATATATATATATATATATATATGTACGTTTATCACGTCTATATACGTATATAAACGATTATATTATCATTAATATTATTACGAGTATTGTTTTTAATGTTTGATTTTAAATATTTATCGAGTCATAAGAATTTGGTTATATGTCCGAGTCATCACTCTCGGCTCATAGTCCAAGTCCAAAAATAATAACCAAGTCAAAATAAATAATCCAACTCCGTCCAAATCAATCCCAATCCACGTGCTACAACATGAGGGTCCGACTACGGCACCCGACTAATCCTATCTCCGTCATTCTAAGTGACTGTCTCACAATCGGTCCCCAAATCACTTCGTCAACACAACTCCAAATTACAATCCAAAGTATACCATTGGCGCGACCACAAAAGGGTCTCGACCCATCCAAAAGCTTCGGTCCAAAAATAATGCCACAATAATAATAACAAAAATGAAACAACCACAAGTAATCATCAAATATGCACATTATATGGTTTGGTTTACCACGCCAAACCCGAGCCAAATGACCCACTTGGGTCTTGGCTAGAACCATGAGTCACAAGGACTCAAAACCAAGGCCACTAGGCCACGACATAGGGTCACTTGAGCCAGTCCAAAACTGCCAAAAGGACCATCATGGTTCGCGGCACAACAAACATCAACAATCACCAAATCGGTTAACCAAATCGACCAAGAATCAAACCATTCGGACCAAGGGTCCTCTTAGACTCCCAAACGAGTCAAAAAATGGTCACACCGAGACCATAGGGTCTCGGCCAAGCTCCAACGAGCTTAACTCAAAACCAAACGCGACCCAACATCAAAAGTCAAGCACCAAATCGCGTGAAAACCAAAACCCAAGATACCAAACTTCATTTTTTATTACCAAATCATCATTTCCCACTTGTTTTAATCAAAACCCAACAAGAAAGATTTCGTATACCCACGGTATGGGTACAAATCGAGACACACGAGTGGAAACTCGTGGTCACTCACCTTCCAAATGCTCCAAGAATATGTTTCTTCAAAAACCCAACAAAAAAATATAAGAAAGATGGTGTTTAGGGGGCGGTGATGGTGCGTACGAGGTGATAGGGTGGTCCAAATCGCGCGTGAATTGTATCAAAAGATAGATCGGGACGAAAGGGTTAAGATGGTGATGTTGTTTTTGGTGTGAGAGTGGCGGTGGTGGCTATGGTGGCCAATTTAGGGGGCGGCGGTGGTGAGTTAAAACCTTACAAAACCTTACCACATTTCATCTCCTTTTCAAATATATACATAACATCTCTCTCCCATCTCATAAAGCAGCACCACCACCATGTTACAGCCACCACGGTATAGCCACAGCACCACCACGTTAATATGTTCTTGCTTTATTTGTTATGTTGTTAAATTTTTACTAGTTCTAAAAGTTTTATAAAATGTAAAAGATATTAGTTAGATTTATATTAAATGCATTGACCATTGTTAAACATTGGGCACTCAACAGTCTTTCATGGGATAACCAACCGGTGGTTCATGTACCAAAGTGTATCAATTCCCCACGGTCCTCTACATATACCTCATACCACAGTGACACACACATACAACTTTTTTCTAAAGCAAAACAACAATGGCTCCACTACCACTTTTCGATGAACTTGCTCATGCTTGTGGTTCCACCTTGTTGGAACGCCAGCTAGATTTGTATCTTGAGTGGTCTTCTGCCAAAGACAAAGATCTGGAGCGTGATATCACGAAAGTATGCATGAAGTTATCTGAGTCCATCAAAGAAGCCCAAGGTTTTCTGAATGAAGTCGATGTCCTGAAGGGTAGGGTCGAGGCTGTGGAGACTGCAAAGTTCCTTAGGCAGCGTCAGCATAAGGATCTACTTCGGCTGATGGCTCTAATGATTTCTATGAAGGAGACTGAGTTGAGCATGCGTGAGAAAGATATATTTGCTGAGAAGCTGAAGGGATGGTTGCCATTCTAAGTCTCTGGGTGATGCTCTTGGAAGTCTCTGGATGGATTTCGGATTTGGTTTATGTTTCTTGGTTTATGTTTAACATGTTTCTTGTTTATGTTTATCATTATCATTATCATGTTTCTGGTTTATGTTGATTTGGACATTGGACTCTTAAATTTTTTTTTATCTAATGTTTATTGTTTATGTTTATCAATTTTTGCTCTATGGTTTATGTTTAATGTTTATATTTTTTGATTAAGTTTGGTTATGCTACTCTCCCTAAATTCCTTTTTAAAAAATGCATATGTTATTTTTATTAAATATTTTTTGCTCTATGGTTTATGTTTATCGTTTATATTTTTTGATTAAGTTTGGTTATGCTACTCTCCCTAAATTACTTTTTAAAAACTGCATATGTTATTTGTATTAAATCTGCAGGTTTATGTTTAGGATCATTCTTATTTTTTATGTGGTATGATACTGTTACATGAATCGACTTTTGAATTTATCCCATATAATTAATGACGTTTTGTTTAATATTGTAATGTTGAATTTATCCCATATTCATTTTTAAAAAATGCATATGTTTTTTTTATTAAATCTGGTTTATGTTTAGTGATCATTTTTCTTTTTTATGCTCTATGATGTTGTTACAAGAATCGACTTTTAATTTTATAATATATAATTAACGATGTTGTTTAATATTGATTATGTTTGATTTACTCTCTCTAAATTCCTTTTTAAAAGCTGCATATGTTATTTGTATAAAAACTGGTTTATGCTTATCATTTATCTTTTTTATGTTCTATGATGGTGTTACATGAATGGACCTTTCAATTTATAATATATAATTAATGAGTTTTTGTTTAATATCGGTTATGCTAAAAACCCTAAATTCCTTTTTAAAAACTGTATATGTTATTATGTGTATTAAATCTGATAATTTGCACATTAATAGTATGAAGTTTGATAATTATTTTGTTGTTATTCTTCAAACTAATATTATTTTAGTTATTGTTTTTTATTATGTATTTATGTTTTTAGAAAAAATACAATCTTAAATGGGATTTTTTTATAAGTATAAAAATATAAGTTATAAGTAATTTTTTGAATTTTAGGAAGTTAATGGTAATGCATTGTGCCTGGAAGGGTTGATTTATATCCATTGCATAAATGAGGGGTTTAAATTGTAAAGTTGGACATCTTCCTAAATACTGCATTCCCCATTTATGCATGGGAGAAGATGGAAAGGCTGCATTAACAACCAAACTGAATGTTCCAATGCCTCGAGAGTGTCTTTGTGGTGTTATTTTTACACATTGCAATTTGCTATCATTAATTACAACCACCAAACCCCTATTTTCATTATATATACGAATACATTGATCACATACTTTTAACCCTATATTTTGAACATACATTTACCCACTTTTTAACCCTAACCTTAAGATGGCAGACACACCAAACCTTAATGAGATGAAAGATGCAACAGAATCTGGTAAGCTAGTTGATGCGTTCAAGCTGTTGGTAACGCATGACAAAGCAGAGGAGATAAGTTTTATAGCTCGTATTGGGGAGGAGAGTAGCCAGTTGAGGGCGGTGATTGATAAGAAGGAGAAAACAGTAACTGAGGTAGCTACCTCATTTACTCGTTTCAACGCTGTGGCTGAAACTGGCCGTCAATGCCTGCTTGAAGTTCAACAAAAAGACCGCAGGAAGCTTGATCTGTTGGCTCAACTACTGGTGCTGTCTCGTCAAAGCTTGGAGGAGAAGGATGAGCTTTTGGAGAAGTTGGAAGAAGCTAAAGCGGATGACGAAGATTAGTATGTTTTGATCAATGTCTTTTGTGTTTTGCTGTATGTACTAGGGTTGTATCTATATGTTTATTATCAATGAATGGAACAACGGATCAAGCATGATCAGTTATGTTTATTACACTATTTATGGCTTATTACCTTTTAGAGTATATTTATTTTTATTTTTATTTATTTTTAGTATAAAGGGTAAAGTAGTGTGTGTGTTTGACTTTTGTTATCTCACACATTTCTCTCTCACAGACGGTCAAAACAAGTTGGTAGATCTCAATAGCAGATTTAGGGTTTTCAATCTAAGCCAAAATTAGTCAAAATGTATATTAAACAATCAAATATTTATCAGGGCTATGATAAAGGATTCTAGTCTTTGATGATTCAGCCTAATATTTCAGGTATTCGATTCTAGTCTTCACAGTCTTTTGATTGGGATGTTGATACTGGCAATCTTGATGATATAGTTGTTGAAGTTGGAACAATAAAAAAAAAAGTTAGTTGTTACTTTATTTGAATCATTGAGTAGTTTGTATCATCTTAGGCCGTTTACTTTATGTCGAAATTTGTTTGAAGGGAAAGTTCATGTTGTCATATTTCATTTGAAGTGTTTGAAAGTTCTTCATTTGTGTAGTAATGAGTTTGTTTGTGGTTGGTTTGGGGTTTTCGGATACCGTTGATCTGTTTCAATGGTAAGCCATCTTTCAATTTGAGAATATATTTAACTTGGTTTGGTTTAACAACTATAAAATGAGGTATGATGTTTTATATATCTTTACTAAATTGAGGTATGGTGTAACAATTCGCAATTTCAGGTTAATTACCATTCCCGGAAAATTTCACTATTCACTTTTACTATTCATTTTTCCCGAAACTTTCCCGAAAGTTGATTTTTATTTGATATTCTCGAGTGATAAATCATTTCCATGGCAAATTAAATGTTTGTCATTCGTCAGATCATTTTCGTGAAAGTTATTAAGGAATTACACGTTTTAGGGTAAAACGTCATTCAGAAATTCTATGTACAACGAAACTCGACCGCGTTAAGTGACCCCACATCAGAAAAATGTTTGACACACTCATGATTTATTTGAGAATTAATCGTGACTGAGAAAAACATGACAAAAGACTTCCCGGCAGGTCACCCAAGCCAGTACTATTCTCACATGAGCACGCTTAACCGTATGGGCGATTAACCGTTAGACCACAAAACACGTTTCTAACACAATTTGAGTTGTCAACATATTCTTTCCCTCCCCCATTGACCAAAAATCATCCCTTGATTTTATAAGTCATTCCTTGATTTTTAGGCTTACGGTTTGATGTCTAAAAGACATTTAATACCAACCGACACTAGACTGAGCCCAGTCTAGACATTAAAAGTCTTTTTAAATCATTTATAACCTATTAGAAAAGTAACATTTTACTTTTCTCAATTTTACGCAATATTCGTACATTTTACGTATTACGCGTTTTAGACCCGTGTTTCCAGTTTTTAGCAGGGTTTTAGCACCTGATAGATCCTACCACTCATTTTATATTTTATTATGGACTATATGGACATGTTTAACAATACTTTCAAATTCCATAATTTTACGACACCCGGTTTTACGTTTTGAGGCTTAATCATTTACGATTGGCATTTCCCGGAGTCAAAACTCATCTAGTAACTTGGATAATATCATCCAAGGCACACCTCACCCCCCCCCTTATCCATGTGAACCGCCCTAGGAGGGGGGATTCACACTATGTGGCTCAATTTCATGAATTTACCCTTAAATCAACACTTATTTACAACTTGGTCACCAAGTTGTAGTAATTTCCTAGCACTTTCCTAACCTCCTCATTTTGGACTATAAATACTCCCCTCCCCTCCCCTTTGTTGCCGTGGATACCAAACACCAAAACTGTAACACCCCCAAAATCGGTTTAGCGGAAGCATTCAGGTCATGGGGTGCTACGTATTTTGGTATCACAACACAAAGTGAAGAGAACGGATTTACCTTATCCGTTTAAAAGAAATTTTATAATCAAAAGCATTTAGTTTTACATCTTTCAAAATAGTGCGAAAATATAGGCCCATAAAAGAATCTAAGCGGTCCCAAATACATCAGAGTAATCTATGACCATGCTATGCCAAAAGCCTTCGAAAGTAAGTTATCACCTTAAGAACCTGAAAATACATGCTAAAAGTGTCAACATAAAGTTGGTGAATTCATAGATTTAATTTAGCGAAATAAGTGGACCACAAGACTTCCAATACAGAGTACGACCATTATCACAATTATATAATGTCAAAAGAGAGAAAATAATTTTATGATAGCACTTTCATAAAGTTATATCAAAGCAGTAAAGTTGGACCAAAATCAAGCATGTGCACATTACATCGAACGTAATGTCAATTCAAAAGTAGAGTCTATTACGCTAGCACTAAGTTTATGCAACCGAAGCTATAACAGTGGGCATGCTCTAGAAGCATGGTAAATATAAAGGGCCCAACAAGTGTTTATCCCGATACACTTGTATTTCGACATGATATACGTCCGTTTGCCTATCCGGTCAAAACGAACGGGGGAGTCACCCCCAATAGATCTATTTATAACATTCGCGCTTCCCAGCAGGAATTGACGGTTCATGAGTTTGGGCATAGTGGGATTTGACGGCTTAGGCTAATCCGCGTAATAGTTTAAATAATCATAAGTTTCAGTTTGGTCTATAAAAGAGGTTTGCATGTTTCTCGCCCCATGTTTTGCAAAGCAAAGTAAAGTAAGGTTAAAGAGTGGGGCTATAAACACATGTAAATATTTTAAGTGCTTGTGTCCATGAGAAAAAGTAATATAGTGTGTATCGAGTAAATAAATAATGTATAAGAGTAACCGAACAATCATTTAGATAAAGAAAGTAATATTTTGAGTAAACAACCATGTGCTTAAATAAAGCGAGTAACAATTTTAGTAAAACGAGCATGTATTCTCCCCAAAAGCATTGCAAAACAATTAAAAAGATAGGGGCCATGAACTCACCTCGAGTAAATGATAATGTTCGGTAATGTAGTGATGGCACGCAAAACGAGGTGAAACTCTAACCGCGACCTAATTAAATATTAAGGTGTTTTAGGTCGTGTACGTGCTATGAATGAGATGCATGTGTTTCTTACATGATTTTATCACCAATAAATGTTTACGTTTAAGCTCCAAAACGAAAAATAGCCATTTTCGTCAAAATGTAACAATTTAAATTATTTTTCAAAATTTCCAAAACGGTCCAAGTGCCCTTATTTATCGATCAGTAACTCATTCGTTATTAAGTGTTATCCATAAAAAGTAATTGGGTTAGAAAGTATGCTGGAAGGTTTAAAAATGACTCATGTTGACCCCCTAGCAGATTCAAAGTCTATCCTACCCAAAACGTGGCTAAAATTGGTGTGGCTGGTTGTTTTTAATGAAAAACTGGATGTTTCGGCCAACTTGGGAGGGTCGTGTCTTTGTGGTTATTGATCTGTTTGATACCTTGATAGACTTTTTGAAAACAAGGCTGCATGGACTATAAATGACTCACTGTGTAAAAGTTACCACTTTTGACTTGAAACCCACCAAAAACGGAGTCGAACAGGACACCCCCCGACCAGCACTTGGTTTCATTTCATAAATTTCTACACAGTTTAAATTTTTTCCAATATTTATAGGACCATAACTTATTCATTAGAAGTTAGTTTTAGTTGATTCAAGTTGCTACATTTAGAGGGCCATGTCCTCTGTATTTTTCATAACTACCGCTATCCGATCAAATACGTATAGAGTGCTCGTAAAATGAGTCGAAGAAGGTCACTTGGCTAAGTTTTCACATAAAATCATAAATCTTCCGACTTTATTAAAAGTACTTATTTCTCTTCCGTTTTATCTAGATTTCGGATATGTTACTTTGTTATCACTATATTTTAGAGTAGCATCGAGATTTTAAGCAATCACACATTTTTAGATGCCGGAATAAAAAGAGGTACCCAACATCAGGTTTATGTAAGTTTAAGCTTGAAAATGACATTTTTGAAGTCACAAGCATATATTGGTGATACAAGTATGACTATGTACTATGTTTATGTGTAGTGAATGTATAATTGAGATGTGATATTGAAATGCTTACGAATGGTGATGACGGAATGATCAATGAACTCGCATCATAGACCCGAAAACCCTATCTTGCAAACTAGAAGCTCTCGCTTACGTACCCCATGCTAAACCCAATATGCTTCCAAAACTTAACCCAAACTGCTTTTAATATTTTGCAACCCAAAAGGGAAGTTGTGGTCTCCTGGTGTTTGCTCACTGACGACGAACCAAGAAGAAAGGGAACAAAGAAATGTGTGTGCTTGTATTTTCAGAGGAAAGGAAAGTTATGCATAATTAGTTAAGGAGTAATATAGTTGGCAAGAGCCTTCTGGTTTAGTCACAGCCGCGATAACCTTAACTCTCCAAACTCACCATCCTTTGATCCTTTGATGGATTAACACTCTCAACCTCGGGTTCATTATCTCCGCCTGAGTCATAGACATCTTGCCTGATTTATACTCAATCACAAACCATCTCATTCACTCAATTACTTCCTTTGTTAAGTCATTTCCACTGATAAGTATTAATCAGTTTCTTGCAAAACTTAATGAGCCGAATGACTGATTTTCATGTCAATCACAATTTTCAGCCTTCCATGAGACATGCTCCATACCATTTGATCATAATCACTCACTTAGACAACTTGTCTACTTACCATTCCATTAATGCTTAAGTGGTATAAATTCAAATATTTTATCCTTAACAACAAGATATACCATAACCTTAATGAATTGTACCGGTGGCGTAATATGAAGGTCGACATCACCACTTTTGCAAGTAATGGCCTAATGTGCTCAAAGATAATGCAAAATTTGCCGCAAATAACCACACCTTTTCCTAGTCACCTCACCATCGGATAACACACACTGAATTCCGGGACGGAATTCTTTTTAACCCGGGGAGAATGTAACAACTGTAAATTTTGTGTTGACTTTTACCTATAAACTTTAACGTTTTATTTTAATCACTTAAATTTTGAACTTTACGTATAACCGTTAGGTTATCCAGCATGTAGAGAGAACCGCCAATTGGATATTTTACATCGTACTAGACTAATATTTAGTCTACTCATAATCAATTAAATGATTTTTTTTCATTCAAATTCAATATTTTCAAGTAACTTGTATTATGCGTTTCAAATTTATTTTAAGCATTTTAATTTATACGCGTGTTTCCCTAATAATTGCACATTTCATTTCTATCACAAACATAAAACCAAAAACAACACACCCTCTTTAATGCTTAAAAGTCTTGGCATCTTAGGAATTAATATATATAACTAACGTACCACATGCTTAGGGTGAAATTGGTCAAATTAAATGCCATTTAACCTAAGTTTGTTTAAACGAAAGAAATAAAAACTTTTTAAAGGCACATTAAATGATGTAGTAACTCTTTGCTTCATTCAACCGAAAGAGAGAAAAACAAAGTCAAAATAAAGAAACAAAAGGATCAATATAAGACTATTGCTAATTAAAGCTTGATTAAAATAACAAGAATATAAAATGTACCTACATCCTACTCCTACATTGAATGATTTTCGGTTTAATATTTCTTTCAACATTTACATGCCAACTTCACTTTTGTGTTTCCTACCCATATCTTAGATCTTATAAATATCTTATAAAGTAAACAACTTGTCAAAACTTGACTCTTTATTTACCAACTACATATGATAGTCTCTATTTTCATACAAGTCTCAATCAAGACTTTCTTTCCATGCTTTGCTTTCTTTTCCCCACTTTGGAGCCGACAACAAACAAACCAAACATGCCCCCATTGATTTTTCAATTTAGCATTTGTACCAAGTGATTATTTTATTCTAAATACCATACTTTCGTTCAAATATTAAGCTAGCTTTCACCCTCATTTATTACAAGTAACAACACATACAATTTTTCTTTTACTTTCTCTGGTCCATGAACAACAGCAAACCACCATCATCTTTCATCTTTTATTTTATTTTTTCTTTTTGCTAAATTATACACTAGAAAAACCAAGCAACCTTGTGGGTGATAGGTCAAAAGTAAAAGCATGCTTGTCCCCTCTTCTTTTCCCCCATTTTCAGCCGAACTAAGCCACCAACAACACTCCTTTGTGTTATTCAATCTAGCCTACTGTGCACTTATTAAATTATTAAGACCATGCATGTGTAAGACTTTACTACATGTTGCTACACACACCTCCGTGATATCTGTAAACAGGCTAGGAAATATTTTGGTCTTCTCTTTTTCTTTACCAATGACCATCAGCAACCTAACACACTTCCCATGCACTTGTCATTCTAGCTAACTCTAGTGTATTATTTAACTCTTAACTCCATACCTAGTTCATGTATATTAAGAACCTTAGTATCTTTCATTTGCACTTCACCACAAAACACATACACTCCTTCTTGTTCCCTCCTCGGGTTTCGACAGCAGAAAACCAGCCAAGCATTACCTTTTGTGGTTCCATGCAAAATCTAACCTATGACCTTCCTTGGTTCCTGCTCTTTGCACACCAAGTGACAAAACCAGAAGGCTCTTGCCAACTATATTACTCCTTAACTAATTATGCATAACTTTCCTTTCCTCTGAAAATACAAGCACACACATTTCTTTGTTCCCTTTCTTCTTGGTTCGTCGTCAGTGAGCAAAACACCAGGAGACCACAACTTCCCTTTTGGGTTGCAAAATATTAAAAGCAGTTTGGGTTAAGTTTTGGAAGCATATTGGGTTTAGCATGGGGTACGTAAGCGAGAGCTTCTAGTTTGCAAGATAGGGTTTTCGGGTCTATGATGCGAGTTCATTGATCATTCCGTCATCACCATTCGTAAGCATTTCAATATCACATCTCAATTATACATTCACTACACATAAACATAGTACATAGTCATACTTGTATCACCAATATATGCTTGTGACTTCAAAAATGTCATTTTCAAGCTTAAACTTACATAAACCTGATGTTGGGCACCTCTTTTTATTCCGGCATCTAAAAATGTGTGATTGCTTAAAATCTCGATGCTACTCTAAAATATAGTGATAACAAAGTAACATATCCGAAATCTAGATAAAACGGAAGAGAAATAAGTACTTTTAATAAAGTCGGAAGATTTATGATTTTATGTGAAAACTTAGCCAAGTGACCTTCTTCGACTCATTTTACGAGCACTCTATACGTATTTGATCGGATAGCGGTAGTTATGAAAAATACAGAGGACATGGCCCTCTAAATGTAGCAACTTGAATCAACTAAAACTAACTTCTAATGAATAAGTTATGGTCCTATAAATATTGGAAAAAATTTAAACTGTGTAGAAATTTATGAAATGAAACCAAGTGCTGGTCGGGGGGTGTCCTGTTCGACTCCGTTTTTGGTGGGTTTCAAGTCAAAAGTGGTAACTTTTACACAGTGAGTCATTTATAGTCCATGCAGCCTTGTTTTCAAAAAGTCTATCAAGGTATCAAACAGATCAATAACCACAAAGACACGACCCTCCCAAGTTGGCCGAAACATCCAGTTTTTCATTAAAAACAACCAGCCACACCAATTTTAGCCACGTTTTGGGTAGGATAGACTTTGAATCTGCTAGGGGGTCAACATGAGTCATTTTTAAACCTTCCAGCATACTTTCTAACCCAATTACTTTTTATGGATAACACTTAATAACGAATGAGTTACTGATCGATAAATAAGGGCACTTGGACCGTTTTGGAAATTTTGAAAAATAATTTAAATTGTTACATTTTGACGAAAATGGCTATTTTTCGTTTTGGAGCTTAAACGTAAACATTTATTGGTGATAAAATCATGTAAGAAACACATGCATCTCATTCATAGCACGTACACGACCTAAAACACCTTAATATTTAATTAGGTCGCGGTTAGAGTTTCACCTCGTTTTGCATGCCATCACTACATTACCGAACATTATCATTTACTCGAGGTGAGTTCATGGCCCCTATCTTTTTAATTGTTTTGCAATGCTTTTGGGGAGAATACATGCTCGTTTTACTAAAATTGTTACTCGCTTTATTTAAGCACATGGTTGTTTACTCAAAATATTACTTTCTTTATCTAAATGATTGTTCGGTTACTCTTATACATTATTTATTTACTCGATACACACTATATTACTTTTTCTCATGGACACAAGCACTTAAAATATTTACATGTGTTTATAGCCCCACTCTTTAACCTTACTTTACTTTGCTTTGCAAAACATGGGGCGAGAAACATGCAAACCTCTTTTATGGACCAAACTGAAACTTATGATTATTTAAACTATTACGCGGATTAGCCTAAGCCGTCAAATCCCACTATGCCCAAACTCATGAACCGTCAATTCCTGCTGGGAAGCGCGAATGTTATAAATAGATCTATTGGGGGTGACTCCCCCGTTCGTTTTGACCGGATAGGCAAACGGACGTATATCATGTCGAAATACAAGTGTATCGGGATAAACACTTGTTGGGCCCTTTATATTTACCATGCTTCTAGAGCATGCCCACTGTTATAGCTTCGGTTGCATAAACTTAGTGCTAGCGTAATAGACTCTACTTTTGAATTGACATTACGTTCGATGTAATGTGCACATGCTTGATTTTGGTCCAACTTTACTGCTTTGATATAACTTTATGAAAGTGCTATCATAAAATTATTTTCTCTCTTTTGACATTATATAATTGTGATAATGGTCGTACTCTGTATTGGAAGTCTTGTGGTCCACTTATTTCGCTAAATTAAATCTATGAATTCACCAACTTTATGTTGACACTTTTAGCATGTATTTTCAGGTTCTTAAGGTGATAACTTACTTTCGAAGGCTTTTGGCATGGCATGGTCATAGATTACTCTGATGTATTTGGGACCGCTTAGATTCTTTTATGGGCCTATATTTTCGCACTATTTTGAAAGATGTAAAACTAAATGCTTTTGATTATAAAATTTCTTTTAAACGGATAAGGTAAATCCGTTCTCTTCACTTTGTGTTGTGATACCAAAATACGTAGCACCCCATGACCTGAATGCTTCCGCTAAACCGATTTTGGGGGTGTTACAAAAACCACACCATCCTTTGCTCATTTCCTTCTAGTTTCATGCATGATTCAAGTGCTTCTTCAAGGTTGAAACTCTAGTTAGGTTATCATTCATCAAACACTTCCATAACTTCATATACTTGGGTGATTTCTCTTGAGTTTGAATCCACTCAAGTCACCTCAACCTCCATCATCCATCTTTCAAGATTACAAGAGTAGAAAGATTGCATGAAGTGAAGTGGGTTGAAGCAAGTCTATCAAAGTCCTATCCTTACATGTTAACTTCCTTTCTTTATTAGAAAGCCAAAAGTTGTGAGCCAAACCCTAACTTGATTCTTGTTAAATAATCATGTTCATGTTATTTACATATTATTCTTGCTATATTATGTCTTGTATGCAAGTCCATGATGTATAAAAATGAGCAAAACAAGTTGTTGTAATTGATTGTTAATATAAGTTCATAAAACAAGTAAACTAGTGACTTTTTTGGTATAACCTGATCAAAATGGTAAAAATATGATATTGGATTATTACATATTGTAGTAGAGGACCTAACAAGGAAACCGTAGCAATTTGAACCACCTAAAACGAGTATACGAGTCAAAAGTTATGACGATTTGAAATTACCAAAACTTTGCGGCAAACTGCCAAATACCATTCTGATCAAATTTGGGTTTTGAAAGTCACACTTCTGCTCCGATTCATCAAAAAGTTAAAACACGAAAGTTGTCCGGAACGCCGTTTTCGTTCAGGTACAAAGAAGCTCGAGACCTAAAAATGCTTTCCGAGTGATAAAATTCTACAAATTCTAAACAGCCCATTTTTAGGCGAAAGTCACTAGATTATGGTTATACTATGAAAGGAACAAGAGGTCTTATGACCTATAATCAAGACCACAACCATGGCTAGAGCCAAGGTTGTGTCTCATGACCTTGGAACAAGGACCAAAGGTCATGGCTAGGCCATGACGAAATGACCATAACAACTTACATAGGCGTAAACATGAAACAATGAATTAGGCGATAACATGAACAAGCAATTTGGATCTACTTCACCTAAAAGGAAACCATGAGGTATTACCAAGAGAAAATGGTCATTCAAGACTTATGAAACTACCCCTAATAACAATCTTCATGTACTAATAAACTTTCCTAAGTTTATTCAAATATCGGACAAGTAACTTTTCGGATCAAAACTTATATCTATATATTTTATCAACTACTACGATAGTAGGGAGCCTCATGTGAGGAGTTCATTATGTAAGCCGTCGAGATGAGTTGTGGATTTACGAGTTAAAGTGTCCTGGCTCCTCGAACGCTTACTAACATGACTTCTGAAATATGTCAGCCCGAACGGTAGTAAACGATATACAAAACATACATGTTCATGAATCTTTTCTTTCAAGGACATACAATATACATCATACCACATCATGGACTAAATGCAAGATATATATATAGGCACTCCATTATATTCTTTACTCCGATCCTAAGTCGCAACATTCTATTATAGGTTGCTCATAGAAACCTACACGATCCAACCATCACCTTCATTACTTGCTATTCTACTTAAGGTGAGTTCGTAACCCCACTTTCTATTGTTTAACTATTTTACAAACCCATGGGGGGAATACATGCTATTATTTTTCTACTCGAATACAATGCTTTCTAATGTATGCTTCACGACGATGTTTTATTATCACTAAGTAACGATTGCCATGTTCAAAGTCCCTATATCATGAACCATTAGTCACTACCTTTAGTGAGCGCGAATATTGTGAATAGATCTATTGGGATTGACGAATCCCATTTGTGTTGAACAACGATGAGTTCACACAAATGCACTATATTTGAGATTTAGCGGTATAACGGCAAAAGTACCTTGATAGGGCTTCTATAATGCCAATTTTGTTGGTTCGATGTTAATGTTTTGGTTGCATGAGCTTAGTGAAATAAATAACGATTTTGTTTTCTAACTATGAGTGTGAGTCTATAGCTCACACTACGATTATTGTGTTCAAACGATTTAACTAAACTCTACGAATATCACTCAACCTTTGTGTTGACCTCTCAAGCATGTATTTCAGGTTCATGACGATCAAGGATGGCACGGAAGGACACGGATACTCAAGAGGGCTATAAATTTTATTATCATTCAAAAACACATTTATTATACATTGTAAACATGGAACCATTTTGTAACAATTCGCATTTTCAGGTTAATTACCATTCCCGGAAAATTTCACTATTCACTTTTACTATTCATTTTTCCCGAAACTTTCCCGAAAGTTGATTTTTATTTGATATTCTTGAGTGATAAATCATTTCCATGGCAAATTAAATGTTTGACATTCGTCAGATCATTTTCATGAAAGTTATTAAGGAATTACACGTTTTAGGGTAAAACGTCATTCAGAAATTCTACGTACAACAAAACTCGACCGCGTTAAGTGACCCCGCATCAGAAAAATGTTTGACACACTCATGATTTATTTGAGAATTAATCGTGACTGAGAAAAACATGACCAAAAACTTCCCAGCAGGTCACCCATGTCGGTACTAATCTCACATGAGCACGCTTAACCGAATGAGCGATTAACCGTTAGACCACAAAACGAGTTTCTAAGACATTTTGAGTTTTCAAAATTATTAGAAAAAGTCAACATAATTTTCCCTCCTCCATTGACCAAAAATCATCCCTTGATGTTATAAGTCATTTAGTGATTTTTAGGCTTACGGTTTGATGTCTAAAAGACATTTAACACCAACCGACACTAGACTGAGCCCAGTCTAGACATTATAAGTCATTTTAAATCATTTATATCATATTAGAAAAGTAACATTTTACTTTTCTCAGTTTTACGTAAAATTCGTACATTTTACGTATTACGCGTTTTAGACCCGTGTTTCCAGTTTTTAGCAGGGTTTACCACCCAAATGGAACCTACCACTCATTTTATATTTTATTATGGAACTTATTGACATGTTTATCAATACTTTCAAGTTCCATAATTTTACGACACCCGGTTTTACGTTTTGAGGCTTAATCATTTACGATTGGCATTTCCCGGAGTCAAAACTAACCAAGTATCTTGGATAATACCAAGAAAAGTCCACACCCTTGCTCTCCAAGCTCATGAACAGCCTTGGAGGGGGGATTCACCACCCATGTGGCTTGATCTTATGCCTTGTGTCATGAGATGTGAACATGTGTTCAACTTGGCCTCCAAGTGTTGACTAGTCAACAATGTAACCTCCTCATTTGCATATAAATGCTTCTCCTCCCACTCCTTGACCATATGAACGACCCACACACACAACACCCTTCATTTTACTAGTTTACTTCAAGTTCCATCCAAGAAATCAAGTGCAATATCCATACATAAACCCTAGTTTAGTTTTGATTCATCAAAACTACTTCAAATCTTTAGAACTTTGGTGATTTCTCTTGAGTTTGAATCCACTCAAGTCACCTCAATTTTCATCATCTCTCTTTCAAGATTACAAGAGTAGAAAGATTGCATGAAGTGAAGTGGGTTGAAGCAAGTCTATCAAAGTCCTATCCTTACATGTTAACTTCCTTTCATCTTTGAAAGCCAAAAGTTGTGAGCCAAACCCTAACTTGATTCTTGTTAAATAATCATGTTCATGTTATTTACATACTATTTGTGCTATATATTGTCTTGTATTAATGTCCATGATGTATAAAAATGACCAAAACAAGTTATTGTTATTGATTGTTAAAACAAGTTACTAAAACAAGCAAACTAGTGACTTTCTTGGTAAGACCTGATCAAAATGGTAAAAATATGATGTTGGATCATTACATATTACAGTAGAGGACTTAACAAGGAAACCATAGCAATTTGAACCACCCAAAACGAGTATACGAGTCAAAAGTTATGGCGATTTGAAATTACCAAAGATTTCCGGCAAAACTGCCAAATAGCTTCCTGATCAAATTTGGGTTTTGAAAGTCCTACTTCTGGTCCGATTCATCAAAAAGTTAAAACACGAAAGTTGTCCGGAACGACGTTTTCGTTCAGGAACAAAGAAGCTCGAGCCTTGAAAACGCTTTCCGAGTGATAAAATTCTTCAAATTCTAAACAGCCCATTTTTAGACAAAGTCATTACATATAGGTTATGGTTTATGAAGACCAAAGAGGTCTTATGACCTATAATCAAGACCACAAACATGGCTAGAGCCAAGGTTGTGTCTCATGACCTTGGAACAAGGACCAAAAGTCATGGCTAGGCCATGACGAAATGACCATAACAACTTACATAGGCGTAAACATGAAACAAGGAATTGGCGATATATTGAACAAGCAATTCGGATCTACTTCACTTAAAAGGGAACCATGAGATTTTACCAAGAGAGAATGGTCATTCAAGACTTATGAAACTACCCCTAATAACAATCTTCATGTACTAATAAACTTTCCTAAGTTTATTCAAATATCGGACATGTAACTTTTCGGATCAAAACTTATATGTATATATTTCATCAACTACTACAATAGTAGGGAGCCTCATGTGAGGAGTTCATTATGTAAGCCGTCGAGTTGAGTTGTGGATTTACGAATTAAAGTGTCCTGGCTCCTCGAACGCTTACTAACATGACTTCTGAATTATGTCGGCCCGAACGGTAGTAAACGATATACAAAACATACATGTTTCATGAATCTTTCTTTCAAAGACTTATACTATACATCATACCACATCATGGACTAAGTGCAAGATATATATTGGCGTGTTTATGTCTCCTTAGACATTACTCCGATCCTAAGTCGCAACATTCGATTATAGGTTGCTCGTAGAAACCTTCACGATTCAACCATTACATTCATTACTTGCTATCTTACTTAAGGTGAGTTCATAGCCCCACTTTACATTACTTCAATGTTTTACAAACCCTTGGGGGGAATACATGCTATTATTTTTCTACTCGAACACAATGCTTTCTACTGTATGTTATTCGACTATGTTTTATTATCACTAAGTAACATCCTTGCCAAACCAAGATCCCTTAGTATGAACCATTTAATCACTTGCGAGGGTTACTTGCAAGTGAGCGCGAATATTGTGAATAGGCCTATTGGGATTGACGAATCCCATTTGTTTTGATTAGTTCAAACAAATGCATTAATATTTGAGACATTAGGTATGACGGCAAAGTATCTACCGGGATAAATCTGCCAATCGATATTGGTACACGTTAACGTTTTGGTTTCATAAGCTTAGTGTATAATACATTTTATGGGCGTATAATAACGTAGCCTACCTGTTTTGTTTTCCAAACATTGGTGTGAGTCTACAGCTCACACTACGATTATTGTGTTCAAACGATTTACCTACAAACACTACGATTATTGTGTTCAAACGATTTACCTACAAACACTACGATTATGGTGTTCAAACGATTTAACTACCAACACATTGTGTTCAAACGATTTAACAAACTCTATGAATATCACTCAACCTTTGTGTTGACCTCTCAAGCATGTATTTCAGGTTCATGACGATCAAGGATGGCACGGAAGGACACGGATACTCAAGAGGGCTATAAATTTACTTATCATTCAAAAACACATTTATTATACATTGTAAACATGGAACCAATTGGGACCTCATTTTGTAACCTCTGATATTTATATAATTTGAATGATAAATCTTTTTAAAACGACTCAATTGGAGTTCGTTTTCTATTATTGTGACTATTGTGCCGTCGAGTAACACCCAGTTCGAATTCCGCTGCAACCATGAATTGGGGGTGTTACAGATTGGTACCAGAGCCATGGTTATAGAGAAACGGGTCTAAGTGAGACCTAAACTATAACTACAATCACAAACAAAAACATTTTATAGCCTTCCGCTCTCCGTGTCTTCCATCCTCCAGACGATTATGGACTTAGTAAGCATGTTATGCTTCACAAACATATTAGTATATTGATATATACACACTAGGCATTTTATGCTACATGAACACATATTAGTATATTGATATATACACACTAAGCATTTTATGCTACATGAACACATATAAGTATATTGATATATACACACTAGGCATTTTATGCTACATGAACACATATAAGTATATTGATATATACACACTAGGCATTTTATGCTACATGAACACATATAAGTATATTGATATATACACACTAGGCATTTTATGCTACATGAACATATTAGTATATTGATATATAAACTCGGTTTATTTTCAATCATTTATCTAAACAATGAACTAAACATATCTGTGTATGCCTATTCTAAAGCATTTCGACATGGCCACACTCTCCCAATCATGTTCCTACTCCAACATTCATTTTTCAAGACATTGCGAGATACAATGGCCTCATTCATTTTTCAAAGACATTGTGAGATACAATGGCCTCATTCATTTTCCAAGACATTGTGAGATACAATGGTCTCATTCATTTTTCATGACATTGTGAGATACAATGGCCTCATTCATTTTCCAAGACATTGTGAGATACAATGGTCTCATTCATTTTCCAAGACATTGTATGATACAATGGTCTTAATCATTTCTCAAATGTTTTGAGTCACACAATGGTCTAACCTACTTCCGAGACATTGTGATTTGTGCAATGGTCTCTGGAATTATTTCACGACCTCATCAATATCATTTCTTATGATATCAAAAATCCATCACAATCTAACGATTTCCAAACAAGAAATATGATATTTCTAAAGGACAAACTAATCCATCGTCGACAAAAGCTGAACTTTCTCTACATTCATTAAGGTTTTCTGATGAAACCTTCATTATTAAAAGTTCGTGATCCTGGCCAAGTATGTTCTATTTTAGAACTACTTAAAACTTCCTCTCCATACGTATCTACCCTTACTACCTTCTATGCAATGGAATATGAAAACATACGTTACAAGTCTTGTATGTGCGGGACTTGCAACGGAATGGTTTGACATCGCCTTTGTTTAGTGGACAGTTTCCCGAAAGCAACAGACATATCAAAAGTATACCTAATTTAGGTATTTGAAAATTTTATCGAACCTTGGCTAAATATAGACTAGTCACCTATATTTAACCTAGGGACAGTGGAATATAGTCTGACTAACTATATTCGACTTAAAATTTTCAAATACTGAGAGTAGTTGTACTAGGGTTATGTTTAGGTTGATTTCCTACTTGAACTCGATAAACCACCAGAATACATTACAACAATCTAGAGACACGATAGTGTCTTACCACTCAGCGAGATCTTAACACCTTATTTGTATGATCTAAATTCATTCTTGAAATTTTTCATTTATGAGATAATCCGAACTACTATCTTGGGATAGTTATCAATTATTCTCTTCATCCTATAGAAGTACTATCCTGTTTAGGTCCTAAGGATACCATTCCATCATAAACTTTTAAAATCTCTTAAGATTTTCAAAACAAACTCAACATCTATACCTAAGAGTATTAATGTTAAGCATACACTACACACTTTTGTTCATCAACATATCATAACATTATCTTCACAACCGTTGGAACCACAAGCTCATTAACAGATCTTGATGCACTTTTAAAGCTCAAATCATCCTTAGTTACACCACAAGCACCCTTATCAGCTTTACAAGTTTGAATATTCATCTTGTACTTTTGTTACACCAATATCATCTCATAATACACTACCTTGTAACTCACCGGCTAAGTATGAATGTTGTGTTGGAAATTCTTAAGTAGGATGATTTGTAATTATTTGAATGGATTGGGATGCCTTTTCATTTAAATAAAGAAATTGTAAATCACCGAACCATAAGTTTATATTCCTCTATTTACATTGTTTGGGATGCCTCTCTATGTAAATAAAGAATTATAAACAAGTGGGCTTATTTGTATCCAAAATAACATAAGTATGAAGTCAACCTACATTACATTGCTCGGGTATGGCTTGATACCTACATTACATTGCTCGGGTATGGCTTGATACCTACATTACATTGCTCGGGTATGGCATGATACCTACATTACATTGCTCGGGTATGGCATGATACCTACATTATATTCGCCATAAGAAATCCTATCTTTTCACCGACATCGCTTCAAACCATGACATAAACACTAGGTACAATAACCGATTACCTACTAGACTATGATTGCGACTACTATCCCAATTTTCATTGATATTCCACTACTATATCAATTTCCATTTATTGGATTCCTATGTAAATTGCTATTGTTGTTCAAACTGTTATATCAATTGCTATTGATACTTGACAACTATATCAATTTCCATTTTGATATTTAACTATATCAATTTCTGTACAACTACTATATCAATATCTATTAATAATCGACTGCTATATCAATTTTCTTTGATATTCGACTATTATATGGATCTCTACTGATATTCAACCATGTTATCAATCTCTATTGACACACCATATTCTGAGACAAATCAAACCACATCACTAGTAATTCCAGACCTTGGTCCTCATAAGTAACCACACATCTTTATCGACACCACTCCAACATATGACACACACAGAACTTCGGGACGAAGTTCCCCGTAAGGGGTAGAGACTGTAACAATTCGCATTTTCAGGTTAATTACCATTCCCGGAAAATTTCACTATTCACTTTTACTATTCATTTTTCCCGAAACTTTCCCGAAAGTTGATTTTTATTTGATATTCTTGAGTGATAAATCATTTCCATGGCAAATTAAATGTTTGACATTCGTCAGATCATTTTCGTGAAAGTTATTAAGGAATTACACGTTTTAGGGTAAAACGTCATTCAGAAATTCTACGTACAACAAAACTCGACCGCGTTAAGTGACCCCGCATCAGAAAAATGTTTGACACACTCATGATTTATTTGAGAATTAATCGTGACTGAGAAAAACATGACCAAAAACTTCCCAGCAGGTCACCCATGTCGGTACTAATCTCACATGAGCACGCTTAACCGAATGAGCGATTAACCGTTAGACCACAAAACGAGTTTCTAAGACATTTTGAGTTTTCAAAATTATTAGAAAAAGTCAACATAATTTTCCCTCCTCCATTGACCAAAAATCATCCCTTGATGTTATAAGTCATTTAGTGATTTTTAGGCTTACGGTTTGATGTCTAAAAGACATTTAACACCAACCGACACTAGACTGAGCCCAGTCTAGACATTATAAGTCATTTTAAATCATTTATATCATATTAGAAAAGTAACATTTTACTTTTCTCAGTTTTACGTAAAATTCGTACATTTTACGTATTACGCGTTTTAGACCCGTGTTTCCAGTTTTTAGCAGGGTTTACCACCCAAATGGAACCTACCACTCATTTTATATTTTATTATGGAACTTATTGACATGTTTATCAATACTTTCAAGTTCCATAATTTTACGACACCCGGTTTTACGTTTTGAGGCTTAATCATTTACGATTGGCATTTCCCGGAGTCAAAACTAACCAAGTATCTTGGATAATACCAAGAAAAGTCCACACCCTTGCTCTCCAAGCTCATGAACAGCCTTGGAGGGGGGATTCACCACCCATGTGGCTTGATCTTATGCCTTGTGTCATGAGATGTGAACATGTGTTCAACTTGGCCTCCAAGTGTTGACTAGTCAACAATGTAACCTCCTCATTTGCATATAAATGCTTCTCCTCCCACTCCTTGACCATATGAACGACCCACACACACAACACCCTTCATTTTACTAGTTTACTTCAAGTTCCATCCAAGAAATCAAGTGCAATATCCATACATAAACCCTAGTTTAGTTTTGATTCATCAAAACTACTTCAAATCTTTAGAACTTTGGTGATTTCTCTTGAGTTTGAATCCACTCAAGTCACCTCAATTTTCATCATCTCTCTTTCAAGATTACAAGAGTAGAAAGATTGCATGAAGTGAAGTGGGTTGAAGCAAGTCTATCAAAGTCCTATCCTTACATGTTAACTTCCTTTCATCTTTGAAAGCCAAAAGTTGTGAGCCAAACCCTAACTTGATTCTTGTTAAATAATCATGTTCATGTTATTTACATACTATTTGTGCTATATATTGTCTTGTATTAATGTCCATGATGTATAAAAATGACCAAAACAAGTTATTGTTATTGATTGTTAAAACAAGTTACTAAAACAAGCAAACTAGTGACTTTCTTGGTAAGACCTGATCAAAATGGTAAAAATATGATGTTGGATCATTACATATTACAGTAGAGGACTTAACAAGGAAACCATAGCAATTTGAACCACCCAAAACGAGTATACGAGTCAAAAGTTATGGCGATTTGAAATTACCAAAGATTTCCGGCAAAACTGCCAAATAGCTTCCTGATCAAATTTGGGTTTTGAAAGTCCTACTTCTGGTCCGATTCATCAAAAAGTTAAAACACGAAAGTTGTCCGGAACGACGTTTTCGTTCAGGAACAAAGAAGCTCGAGCCTTGAAAACGCTTTCCGAGTGATAAAATTCTTCAAATTCTAAACAGCCCATTTTTAGACAAAGTCATTACATATAGGTTATGGTTTATGAAGACCAAAGAGGTCTTATGACCTATAATCAAGACCACAAACATGGCTAGAGCCAAGGTTGTGTCTCATGACCTTGGAACAAGGACCAAAAGTCATGGCTAGGCCATGACGAAATGACCATAACAACTTACATAGGCGTAAACATGAAACAAGGAATTGGCGATATATTGAACAAGCAATTCGGATCTACTTCACTTAAAAGGGAACCATGAGATTTTACCAAGAGAGAATGGTCATTCAAGACTTATGAAACTACCCCTAATAACAATCTTCATGTACTAATAAACTTTCCTAAGTTTATTCAAATATCGGACATGTAACTTTTCGGATCAAAACTTATATGTATATATTTCATCAACTACTACAATAGTAGGGAGCCTCATGTGAGGAGTTCATTATGTAAGCCGTCGAGTTGAGTTGTGGATTTACGAATTAAAGTGTCCTGGCTCCTCGAACGCTTACTAACATGACTTCTGAATTATGTCGGCCCGAACGGTAGTAAACGATATACAAAACATACATGTTTCATGAATCTTTCTTTCAAAGACTTATACTATACATCATACCACATCATGGACTAAGTGCAAGATATATATTGGCGTGTTTATGTCTCCTTAGACATTACTCCGATCCTAAGTCGCAACATTCGATTATAGGTTGCTCGTAGAAACCTTCACGATTCAACCATTACATTCATTACTTGCTATCTTACTTAAGGTGAGTTCATAGCCCCACTTTACATTACTTCAATGTTTTACAAACCCTTGGGGGGAATACATGCTATTATTTTTCTACTCGAACACAATGCTTTCTACTGTATGTTATTCGACTATGTTTTATTATCACTAAGTAACATCCTTGCCAAACCAAGATCCCTTAGTATGAACCATTTAATCACTTGCGAGGGTTACTTGCAAGTGAGCGCGAATATTGTGAATAGGCCTATTGGGATTGACGAATCCCATTTGTTTTGATTAGTTCAAACAAATGCATTAATATTTGAGACATTAGGTATGACGGCAAAGTATCTACCGGGATAAATCTGCCAATCGATATTGGTACACGTTAACGTTTTGGTTTCATAAGCTTAGTGTATAATACATTTTATGGGCGTATAATAACGTAGCCTACCTGTTTTGTTTTCCAAACATTGGTGTGAGTCTACAGCTCACACTACGATTATTGTGTTCAAACGATTTACCTACAAACACTACGATTATTGTGTTCAAACGATTTACCTACAAACACTACGATTATGGTGTTCAAACGATTTAACTACCAACACATTATGTTCAAACGATTTAACAAACTCTATGAATATCACTCAACCTTTGTGTTGACCTCTCAAGCATGTATTTCAGGTTCATGACGATCAAGGATGGCACGGAAGGACACGGATACTCAAGAGGGCTATAAATTTACTTATCATTCAAAAACACATTTATTATACATTGTAAACATGGAACCAATTGGGACCTCATTTTGTAACCTCTGATATTTATATAATTTGAATGATAAATCTTTTTAAAACGACTCAATTGGAGTTCGTTTTCTATTATTGTGACTATTGTGCCGTCGAGTAACACCCAGTTCGAATTCCGCTGCAACCATGAATTGGGGGTGTTACACATTTGGGACCTCATTTTGTAAATCTCTGATATTTATACAATTTGAATGATAAATCTTTTAAAACGACTCAATTGGAGTTCGTTTTCTATTATTGTGACTATTGTGCTGTCAAGTAACACCCAGTTCGAATTCCGCTGCAACCATGAATTGGGGGTGTTACAGATTGGTACCAGAGCCATGGTTATAGAGAAACGGGTCTAAGTGAGACCTAAACTATAACTACAATCACAAACAAAAACATTTTATAGCCTTCCGCTCTCCGTGTCTTCCATCCTCCAGACGATTATGGACTTAGTAAGCATGTTATGCTTCACAAACATATTAGTATATTCATATATACCCATTTTGAGCATTTCCCCGTAAGCATTAGTATATTGATATATAAACTCGGTTTATTTTCAATCATTTATCTAAACAATGGACTAAACATATCTGTGTATGCCTATTCTAAGGCATTTCGGCACAGCCACACTCTCCCAATCATGTTCCTACTCCAACATTATATGTCCAAGACATTGTAACTAATTACAATGGTCTCATTCACTTTTCAAGACATTGTATGTTACACCAATGGTCTCATTCACTTTTCAAGACATTGTATGTTACAATGGTCTCATTCACTTTTCAAGACATTGTATGTTACAATGGTCTCATTCACTTTTCAAGACATTGTATGTTACAATGGTCTCATTCAGTTTTCAAGACATTGTATGTTACAATGGTCTCATTCACTTTTCCAAGACATTGTGAGATACAATGGCCTCATTCATTTTCCAAGACATTGTGAGATACAATGGTCTCATTCATTTTTTTCAAGACATTGTGAGATACAATGGTCTCATTCATTTTCCAAGACATTGTATTATACAATGGTCTTAACCATTTCTCAAATGTTTTGAGTCACACAATGGTCTAACCTACTTCCCAGACATTGTGAATTGCACAATGGTCTAACCTACTTCCGAGACATTGTGATTTACGTAATGGTCTCTGGAATTATTCCATCACATCATCAATATCATTTCATATGATATCAAAAACCCATCACAATCTATCGATTTCCAAACAAGAAATATGAGATTTCTAAAGGACAAACTAATCCATCATTGACAAAAGCTGAAGTTCAGCCCTACATTCATCAAAGTTTTCTTCTGAAACCTTCATTATTAAAAGTTCGTGATCCTGGCCAAGTATGTTCTATTTTAGAACTACTTAAAACTTCCTTTCCATACGTACCTACCCTTACTATCTTCGATGCAATGGAATATGAAAACATACGTTACAAGTCTTGTATGGACGGGACTTGCAACTTAAAGGTTTGACATCGCCTTTGTTTAGTGGACAGTTTCCCGAAAGCAACGGACATATCACAAGTATACCTAATTTAGGTATTTGAAAATTTTATCGAACCTTGGCTAAATATAGACTAGTCACCTATATTTAACCTAGGGACAGTGGAATATAGTCTGACTAACTATATTCGACTTAAAATTTTCAAATACTGAGAATAGTTGTACTAGGGTTATGTTTAGATTGATTTCCTACATGAACACGATAAACCACCAGAATACATTAAAACAATCTAGAGACACGATAATGCCTTACCACTCAGCAAGATCATAACACCTTATTTGTATGATCAAAATTCATTCTTGAAAATTTTCATTTATGAGATAATCCGAACTACTATCTTGGGATAGTTATCAATTATTCTCTTCATCCTGTAGAAGTACTATCCTGTTTAGGTCCTAAGGATACCATTCCATCATAAACTTTTAAAAATCTTTTAAGATTTTTAAAGCAAACTCAACATCTATACCTAACATTATTAATGTTAAGCATACATTACACACTTTTGTTCATCAACATATCACAACATTATCGTCACAACCGTTACAAACACAAGATCATTAACAGATCTTGATGCACTTTTAAAGCTCAAATCATCCTTAGTTACACCACAAGTACCCTCATCAGCTTTACAAGATTAAATATTCATCTTGCACTTTTGGAACACCAGTATCATCTCGTAATACACTACCTTGTAACTCACCGGCTAAGTATGAATGTTGTGTTGGGAATTATTAAGTAGGATGATTTATAATTATTTGAATGAATTGGGATGCCTTTTTATTTAAATAAAGAAATTGTAAATCACCGAACCATAAGTTTATATTTCCCTATTTACATTGTTTGGGATGCCTCTCTATGTAAATAAAGAATTATAAACAAGTGGGCTTATTTGTATCCGAAATAACATAAGTATGAAGTCAATAAACACTAGGTACAACAACCGATTACCAACCAGACTATGATTGCAATTACTATCTCAATTCCTATTAATATTCGATTGCTATATCAATTTCCTTTGATATTCGACTATTACCATACCTTTCCTACATAAAAGTAAGCCTCATCCTACGCCATACACTGAAATGACAAATCAAATTAATCACCGGTAATCCCAGACTTTAGTCCTCATAAGTAACCACACCTTTTCATCGACACCACTCCAACATATGACACACATAGAACTTCGGGACGAAGTTCCCCGTAAGGGGTAGAGACTGTAACAATTCGCAATTTCAGGTTAATTACCATTCCCGGAAAATTTCACTATTCACTTTTACTATTCATTTTTCCCGAAACTTTCCCGAAAGTTGATTTTTATTTGATATTCTCGAGTGATAAATCATTTCCATGGCAAATTAAATGTTTGTCATTCGTCAGATCATTTTCGTGAAAGTTATTAAGGAATTACACGTTTTAGGGTAAAACGTCATTCAGAAATTCTACGTACAACGAAACTCGACCGCGTTAAGTGACCCCGCATCAGAAAAATATTTGACACACTCATGATTTATTTGAGAATTAATCGTGACTGAGAAAAACATGACCAAAGACTTCCCGGCAGGTCACCCAAGCCAGTACTATTCTCACATGAGCACGCTTAACCGTATGGGCGATTAACCGTTAGACCACAAAACACGTTTCTAACACAATTTGAGTTGTCAACATATTCTTTCCCTCCCCCATTGACCAAAAATCATCCCTTGATTTTATAAGTCATTCCTTGATTTTTAGGCTTACGGTTTGATGTCTAAAAGACATTTAATACCAACCGACACTAGACTGAGCCCAGTCTAGACATTATAAGTCTTTTTAAATCATTTATAACCTATTAGAAAAGTAACATTTTACTTTTCTCAATTTTACGCAATATTCGTACATTTTACGTATTACGCGTTTTAGACCCGTGTTTCCAGTTTTTAGCAGGGTTTTAGCACCCGATAGATCCTACCACTCATTTTATATTTTATTATGGACTATATGGACATGTTTAACAATACTTTCAAATTCCATAATTTTACGACACCCGGTTTTACGTTTTGAGGCTTAATCATTTACGATTGGCATTTCCCGGAGTCAAAACTCATCTAGTAACTTGGATAATATCATCCAAGGCACACCTCACCCCCCCTTATCCATGTGAACCGCCCTAGGAGGGGGGATTCACACTATGTGGCTCAATTTCATGAATTTACCCTTAAATCAACACTTATTTACAACTTGGTCACCAAGTTGTAGTAATTTCCTAGCACTTTCCTAACCTCCTCATTTTGGACTATAAATACTCCCCTCCCCTCCCCTTTGTTGCCGTGGATACCAAACACCAAAACCACACCATCCTTTGCTCATTTCCTTCTAGTTTCATGCATGATTCAAGTGCTTCTTCAAGGTTGAAACTCTAGTTAGGTTATCATTCATCAAACACTTCCATAACTTCATATACTTGGGTGATTTCTCTTGAGTTTGAATCCACTCAAGTCACCTCAACCTCCATCATCCATCTTTCAAGATTACAAGAGTAGAAAGATTGCATGAAGTGAAGTGGGTTGAAGCAAGTCTATCAAAGTCCTATCCTTACATGTTAACTTCCTTTCTTTATTAGAAAGCCAAAAGTTGTGAGCCAAACCCTAACTTGATTCTTGTTAAATAATCATGTTCATGTTATTTACATATTATTCTTGCTATATTATGTCTTGTATGCAAGTCCATGATGTATAAAAATGAGCAAAACAAGTTGTTGTAATTGATTGTTAATATAAGTTCATAAAACAAGTAAACTAGTGACTTTGTTGGTATAACCTGATCAAAATGGTAAAAATATGATATTGGATTATTACATATTGTAGTAGAGGACCTAACAAGGAAACCGTAGCAATTTGAACCACCTAAAACGAGTATACGAGTCAAAAGTTATGACGATTTGAAATTACCAAAACTTTGCGGCAAACTGCCAAATACCATTCTGATCAAATTTGGGTTTTGAAAGTCATACTTCTGGTCCGATTCATCAAAAAGTTAAAACACGAAAGTTGTCCGGAACGCCGTTTTCATTCAGGAGCAAAGAAGCTCGAGACCTAAAAATGCTTTCCGAGTGATAAAATTCTTCAAATTCTAAACAGCCTATTTTTAGGCGAAAGTCACTAGATTATGGTTATACTATGAAAGGAACAAGAGGTCTTATGACCTATAATCAAGACCACAACCATGGCTAGAGCCAAGGTTGTGTCTCATGACCTTGGAACAAGGACCAAAGGTCATGGCTAGGCCATGACGAAATAACCATAACAACTTACATAGGCGTAAACATGAAACAATGAATTAGGCGATAACATGAACAAGCAATTTGGATCTACTTCACCTAAAAGGAAACCATGAGGTATTACCAAGAGAAAATGGTCATTCAAGACTTATGAAACTACCCCTAATAACAATCTTCATGTACTAATAAACTTTCCTAAGTTTATTCAAATATCGGACAAGTAACTTTTCGGATCAAAACTTATATCTATATATTTTATCAACTACTACGATAGTAGGGAGCCTCATGTGAGGAGTTCATTATGTAAGCCGTCGAGATTAGTTGTGGATTTACGAGTTAAAGTGTCCTGGCTCCTCGAACGCTTACTAACATGACTTCTGAAATATGTCAGCCCGAACGGTAGTAAACGATATACAAAACATACATGTTCATGAATCTTTTCTTTCAAGGACATACAATATACATCATACCACATCATGGACTAAATGCAAGATATATATATATATATAGGCACTCCATTATATTCTTTACTCCGATCCTAAGTCGCAACATTCTATTATAGGTTGCTCATAGAAACCTACACGATCCAACCATCACCTTCATTACTTGCTATTCTACTTAAGGTGAGTTCGTAGCCCCACTTTCTATTGTTTAACTATTTTACAAACCCATGGGGGGAATACATGCTATTATTTTTCTACTCGAACACAATGCTTTCTAATGTATGCTTCACGACGATGTTTTATTATCACTAAGTAATGATTGCCATGTTCGAAGTCCCTATATCATGAACCATTAGTCACTACCTTTAGTGAGCGCGAATATTGTGAATAGATCTATTGGGATTGACGAATCCCATTTGTGTTGAACAACGATGAGTTCACACAAATGCACTATATTTGAGATTTAGCGGTATAACGGCAAAAGTACCTTGATAGGGCTTCTATAATGCCAATTTTGTTGGTTCGATGTTAATGTTTTGGTTGCATGAGCTTAGTGAAATAAATAACGATTTTGTTTTCTAACTATGAGTGTGAGTCTATAGCTCACACTACGATTATTGTGTTCAAACGATTTAACTAAACTCTACGAATATCACTCAACCTTTGTGTTGACCTCTCAAGCATGTATTTCAGGTTCATGACGATCAAGGATGGCACGGAAGGACACGGATACTCAAGAGGGCTATAAATTTTATTATCATTCAAAAACACATTTATTATACATTGTAAACATGGAACCATTTGGGACCTCATTTTGTAAATCTCTGATATTTATACAATTTGAATGATAAATCTTTTAAAACGACTCAATTGGAGTTCGTTTTCTATTATTGTGACTATTGTGCTGTCAAGTAACACCCAGTTCGAATTCCGCTGCAACCATGAATTGGGGGTGTTACATATGGTGTGTGAATATATGATTCATTCTATACTTACATTTTCCTTTGAAGTGTAGTTCATTTAATCATTTAGTGTTTATTGAAACATGTCTAGTTTGATATGGGTCTTACCCTCTCAAAACCAAACCTGATTCCCAACTTTAGTTTACTGTCATAGTACCAATTTTGATACGACCCAAATGTAGAGTATCATTAATATGAAGGTTTTTTGTGTTAATTTATCAAACCCTCTAAGCTTGCGTATCACAAAAGTAGTAAAATTCCATAACAATAAACAAGTCTAAAAACAAGGCAAACACAATGCACAAGTTTGAATGCTACTGCAGAGACATCATTGCAAAATATAGATTGATAAGTTTAATTGTGATTTGACAAGGCTCTTATCCTCTCAAAGCCCAACCTCCCCTTATACACATTTAAGTTCACTGTCCTATTAATAAGCTTGATATGATCCAACTGTAGAGTGTGTAGGTGTGGGTTTATATTGAGATTGTGTGTGTGTGTGTGTGTGTTTAATATGTATTTTTCTATGGTTATGATTGTTAATATCTGTTTATATTTGACTTATAAGGCCAGTTGGTTAGAATGCCACCCTTGAGCCACACGCATGAATAGTTATTCATCATTAACTTCCCTTCCCCATGCATGAAAACACAATAACTACATCTCATTTTACATCCAATAGGAGTTTGACCAAAACTCATAACTATATTTATATAAAATATAACTTATCATATCATCCATGGCTTCTTCTTCTTCCTACAATTTGGCAACAGCAGTGAAGAGGCACTTCAAGAAAGAGTTGACTCAAGAGAGGGGTCGTTTGAAGCGATTTGTGAAAGAACGTAATCAAATACAAAAGCAAGTTGAAGACCGTCAAGTTGCACTCAATGAGACTCAGCATCTGGTCCCATTGGACGAAAATAGAAATGCTATTATACGTTCTCTAATTGAAACATAGGTAAGGTAGCGTAACAGGATTGTTTTGTTAACTGCTCTAATCAATGATATCAGTGATGGGATTCAGGAGAAGGAACGCCAAGTGCAGCTTATGGAGGTCCAAGAAGAAGAAGCCTGTGCACCAAAAAAGAAATATAAAAAAAGTCTCCTCTGATGAAGATTAGAGTATGATCATGATGATTGTGTTTTGCGGTTATATTATGGCAGTTATTTTCTATGTTTATGTTGTGTAACTTTTAATGAAATGGCTTTAAGCCTTGTGTTGTAATGACTTTGATGAATGATTAATATTAAGTTGTATTTATCTTTAATATTCAAAGTGATGTCTACATATAATTTTACCTGTACGTGATGCGCATTAGTATGTTAGAAGCAGGTTAAGAAAATTTTGTACATCACATGATACCGCAAAAAACATAGTAACTCATGACCAGGTTCAACATCAAACAAGAACAAAATTGATCTTTCAACAAGTAAACAAACTTACATTTCAAGATTAAATACACATACACACACACTTAGTGAAACATTAGTGAAACATTGTTAATATTTATGATAACATAGACACATACATACACACAAACTTAGCGAAACATTAAGAAGTAAACAAATTATCTTCAATCTCTTTGTAGACATCAACAATTTGTTTGCGTAGTGACGCTATTGTTGTATTGCGTTCTTCAATCATCTTCTGGCGTTCCTGTATGATCTCCTCATCCCTCTTGATTTGTTTTTCAAGTATTTTTATACGCTTGTTATAAAGATCAATCAGCGTTTTTTCAGTTCCATAAGCGCCAGAATGGCATTTATCCCATATATCTTGGGGTATGTCGAAAATCTTGTACTTATCAGGAATAGGAGGAATAGAATCATCTCTTGCTCGTTTATTTTTCCTGGAATCAGCGTTTGATGATGAAGATGCCATTAGGGTGAATGATTGACATAATGGGTGAGATACTTTGTTATTTATACTAAGACAAACAATTCAATCCAATTGAAAAGTCAGTAACCACCAAACGGTGTGTTTAAAAAATAACAGCAAACGGTGTGTTTAAAAAGTCACTAACCGTTACTAATGAATCACTAAACCCTGTGTCTATTCCAAAATTTAAAAACCGTTCAGTTGGATGTACACTGCACATGTCTTACAACAACTAAAAATAAATAGGTAAGTTTCACTCCTTATTTTGTTCTTTATTGACTAGCACTAGTAAGTAGTTAATACTCCTTTACCTACCTCTCATAATGAAGTAAATTATCCTACCAACTAGGATAGTAAAGTCTCCTTTCAAATTTCTCAAGAACATACATATGGTAGAATCTGTAACTCAAAAATTAAAGAGAAAGAAAATGAGTAGTAATGATAGACAGGTAGAGGAAGTAGGTGGTTGTATAATTGGTCTTGGTATTAGAAGTGGGAACAAAACAGGAGGGGGTGGTGCAAAGATAGAAGTGTTGGACGAAAGATGCTTCATATGTTGTGGGGATGTTAAGTGTTGGAGGCATTGTGATGTGATACTTGAACAGGCAGGTTGTGAAACGGAAGATGAAGTAAGTTGTGGTGTCATTGGTCTGGGTATTACAAGTAGAAACATAAGTGCATGGCGTGGTGCAGATGCAACTCAATCAACTAAAGCAAAGAAGAAGACTAAGAAGAAGACTATAAAGAAGACTAAGAAGAAGACTAAAAAGAAGCCAAGAAACTAAATCACTATGGTTTTGGGTATGTCCAAACCAAAAACTGAATGTCTATGTTTATTCTGTGTTTTAATGTTTCATTAATGTGAGTTTGTTGTTTATGTTTGTGATACCTATTCAATTCACTAATGAAGTTTACACATATGTCAAGACATTATTCATACAAAATCTGGATCATCAGATCCATTACATCACTAAGATCCATTACATCACTAATCTCTAAACAACCAACCCCCTCATGGATATTTCTTCTTCACAACAACCTCAGTCTTCTTAAACATCTGTTCTTTGACTTGCCTGGACATCATCAACAGGGCCTTCGCCCTACGCTTATCAATTGTTTGTAGTCACTTAAGCTTATTTGTATTGCTCCTTGCAATTCTTGCACGTGAATCTCTTTGAAGTCTAACAATCACATCCCCCCTACGTTCCACCCTTTCAGTAATTTTTTTGGACTTGTCAAAGTCTAAATGCAATGGGTGCAAATGGGTGCAAATGCAATGGGCACAAGGGAGCGAGTGACTAGGTCACTCCCATTCAACATTTGCAAGTTTCACTTTTGGAAGTGAAAATGCAATGGGTACAAACATAGAATACAAGCATAGTTCAAAATGTTGTTCTAAAGACAATACATTTAAACAAAGAATACAAACATAGAATCCAACAGACAATAAAGTGAAACATATTGTTCAAGAACTAGGAACTGCAGGCTCATCATCTGACTTCATCTTTTTTGTTGGCCTGTCAACATGAGGTCTGTGATTAGGTGGTATAATTACTGTTGTAGAGTCAATTCCCTCCTGGACATCTTCATCTTGGTTGACTGTAAGGTCTGTTGACTGCACTATATGTGATTCCTGTATTGTATTTGGTAGCACAAGCCGAGTACTTCTTCATTATGAGTACCATACACCTCCCTAGACTGGTAACACAGACTCCAATAATATAGGATGATAAGAAGGAAAAAGAGGATATGGCAAAAGAATGTATTTGCACCAAATACACTTTTACGACATCCTCTCTTCCGTACTTATCACTCTATAGTATAACAGGATGCACTCATAAGGTATTTTTATATAGCGCGACATGAGCAAGAAAAAGAGGATGTGACAAAATGAATATGCACCAAATACACTTGTACTCCTCTTTTTTCTTTCCCATCCCTCGCTATTAAGAATACTTTATGAGCTGTAAAGCTATTGATTAAAAAGGGATTGTGTTTTCTCGTAAAAAAACATACCACAAATTTATCACAAACAACACGGGTCTTACCAGTTACAATTGTGTGCATATGCAAGTGGACACACTTTGGTACTTTCAGCCTCCACTCGAAATCTCATTGCCATGTCGATGAAATTTGTGCAAGGATTTGCGCCAAATCAATTGCAATGACACTGACATAGGAATGGGTTTTCGAGGGGAAGCTCAAAGTACCAATGTGTGCCCAATTAAAAAGTTATCGATTCTAGAAAAGCATGTGAGTCACTCGTGTTGAATGGGATAATGAAGGATGGTGGATTGCCATGAACAATACACGATATATCATTATCACAATCAACACAACTCAATTATCAAGGCCCATCTATCTGACGATGTATGTGGGTTCCATTGCTTAAATTGCCCGACTTAGCTAAGGTCATTGGAGTGTCTGTGTGTCAATATCAAGCACTTCCATGTCCGTAGGTAAATCTGTCACTTTAAGCAATGGAACCCATCTACAACGTTAGATAGGTGGGCCTTGATTATTGAGTTTTCCAAAGTGAAGTTGAATGTATCAAGATGTGTATTGTCGCATTACTTTGTGGATGAGTAACTATGCTTAAATTCCAGTCTCATTTATGAAGTTAAACAATTCGTCTAAGGCATTTATGAAGTTAAACAATTCATCTAACGCAAAGTAATGCGGCCACCAAATACATACCTTGTTACATTAAACTTCTCTTTGACTCACTATTTCTAGAATCTACATTTATAGCATATTGATCCTTAACTTTGTTAACTAACTATGTAACATATATAAACTAAAATATTTCGCAAAAGAGGTTTCATCAGGAAATATATACATTAAAAAATAGGAATACACTTTCAGAAACCCTAGAATTGATACGTATAACAACTAATCAATTTAAAATATTAACAAATGAAAAATGAGGTGGAAAAAGTTCTTTTGAATTCTTAAGTTGTTGATATTAACAAACGGCGCTGAATGTCTGTTACTAAATTAAAATAGGTTCTGCCATATTAATTTGAGTTTAAAAAAACAATATGATAGAAAGGTCATAGAAATAAAAGTGTATTACATGCAAAAGGATTTACGTCAAACATAAAAAATGTGGGTGAAGTTGATGATGATAATTTTGGGTGTATGATACACTCCTGAAAAGTGTATCCTACACCCAAAAGTACCATCATCACTTCACTCTCATATATGATAGTTAACGTAAATCCATTCGCATGTAATACACGTTTGAATCTATAAAATAGTTTGAGTAACAGGACTCGTCTTGAATGAGATAATGAAGGAGTGTGGCATGTCATGAACAATAATCACTATATCATTATCCCTATCAACACGTCTCAATTATTAAGGCTGAATCATCTGTCAACATAGATAGATTCCAATGCTTAATTTGGACACCGTCTAGTATCACTTATGTGCTTGATATAGGTTACATGTTTTGGCTATTTCAAAAAGAGAATGAAGATCAAGCAAAAGAAAACTTTTTATCAACATTAAACGGACGAGTTTTCATCACTTTTTTTGTCCGATAGATGTTCATTATGTTTTGAAAGAGGCAAAACCTGTCATCAAGATGAAACACATAAATGAAACTAGATGGTTACAAGATTATCAATGGAATCCATCTAAGTTGACAGATGATCCTGCCTTAATAATTGAACTTCTTCTTTTAGATGGAATCCATCTAAAATGAGCTTCACATTCAAACTCTTATATAGATTCAGCCACTATATCACACACATAAAGTTGTACATGTTAACTACCATGTAACACACTTCATCTACGTTACATTTTTTGGCTATTTCAACAAAAAAAATTAACAAGGTTATAAAGGAATTTAAAAAAGACCACATCCTTCTTGATAAAAGTCTAAAACGAATTTATTTTTTTAGTATTCTTTTATTTTTATTATATTTTTTCTTTTTTAAAAATTGATTTTTAGCTAATCGAATGCAACTTTTTTCAAAACAGATTTATTTATCTCACAGAAGACTTAAAGAACAACATATTAACGCTTGAAGTGTCAAAACATCTAAGTCAAAGCAGACTAAAGGTCACTATTAGACTTAATCTAGGAACACCTAAGAAGCCCTGAAGAAATAAACTAAAACAGATCCAAATAAACAATTACTGTAAGTTATTGAAAATGGTCAAAATCTAGCCATGCGATACTTAATCTATTACTTGACTTATTTTTAAAATTATAGAAGATTAAAGTTAACTAAATATGAACAAAATTAAATAATCAAACTAAGTTTGAGTTTTTATAAAAGAGAGTAGCAGTTTTTATGACTTAGATATCCTGTATGCACCTAAAGCAGCCTTGAATACAGACATGAAACAAAAAACCTTAAATTTTGTATGGTTAGTGCAAGTTATGACAGATTATCATAGGTTCTGTGACAGATTTCATGAGAAATAAACGATTTCTTTTTTTGTCGTTCAATTGATTATAAATAAACTAGTCTCATCTTTTTCCTTTTTTTTTTAATATTAAGTAATAGTTTAAAAAAATGTAATTAAATTGCACAAATTTTTAAAATAATTTACAAGACTCTGCGTACCGCCAATGTACTGAAATCTTGGCAATTACAATCTCAAGCTGTCAAAACAGTTGCCCAAACCAGTTCCCTCTGATCGAGAGTACAGACTATTTTCGCCGTGTCTTAATCACAAGCAGGATGTATATAGGCTGAGGCCCGATATCTGAGTGCAACTCCGCTGGGTTAAGTAAGCAGATCATCTATGGTTTCGACATGCCCGGGATCACCCCTAGACACGTTTATGTCTTGTTTTTTCCCATAGAATAGCTGCTTACCATCATTCCGTTACAACACTTATATCGATCGCTATCGCAAAGACAAGTACACAAGTTTCCACAAGTAGCACTTGAAAAATTACTTTTAAAAATTGTGTGAAGTCTCATTTTCTTCAAAATCATTCTTATAATCAAAATTGATTTATTCAATATATCATAAGTTGCATTATATAAACCAAAAAACTTTCCACAACTAGCACATAAACTGTCATAGAGTTCAACATAATATGTCCTAAATCTTAAACTGCCGAGACAGCCCAAATCAACTGCAAGACAATTAAACATTTCGACATCAAGCATATATCACGTAAACCATAAAAAAAGTATAACATATAACCCACAAACAATCCAATCAATCTCAACTTCCAAGACTACCCACAAACAATCCAATCAATCTCAACTTCCAAGACTACCCAAATCCTAAACTCCATCGACCTAGACACAACAAACTGTAGACTTAACAGAATAGAGAGACTTACAGTGCTTTCCTCGGTATGCAGCGGAAGACGAAACTGATTATCCAACTTGGTAATCGTGGTAGTCTCTAACCTCTTCAAACTTAACTCAGTTGAAGAGGTTAGTGACTCCCACGATTGCTAAGCAGATAAATAAATTAAGAGCCTTGTAAATAGAATTTACTTTGGATATAAATCTCCCAAAAACAGCCATAAACCCTACCACTAAATAACCTGAAAGACATAAAGCCCTAACCCTAACCCTAAATCGATTTGAATAATCATCGAACAATTAAACCAAATAAACAAACCATAAACCTAAATTAGAGTAACCCTAAATCCTATTGATAATTCGTTACCCTAACCCAAATCATTTTTTTAACGATTGGACCTCAGATCTGTGAGTGAAGAGAGTGCAAACGCTTTGTGAGTAACAGAGAGAGAGAGGGAGTAAGCGTGTTTCAAAAGAGGTGTACGCTTTTATAAGCGTGTTATTTTTTTAAAAAAGAGGTGTGTTAGATACGCTTGTTCAAAAAATAATTAAATATTTTCGAAACAAAAAAAAATGTGGGTTTGGTGTAAGGTTCGGGTGTTTGGATCTTAAAACTTTAGGTAGGAGTTAGGTTCGGTCTTAGGTTCGGTGCAATAATGCATAAATAAAAAAATTATTAAAAGTACAATTCGCATAATTTTGGGTAGGTTCGGATGTTTGGATCTTAAAACTTTGGATTGGATTTAGGTTCGGTTAGGAAAAGGTCAATAATGCATAAATAAAAAAATTATTACAAGTACAATTCGCATAATTTATGGTTGGAGTTAGGTTCGGGTGTTGGACATTAAAACTTTAGTTTGGAGTTAGGTTCGGTGTTAGGTTCGGTGCAATAATGCATAAATTAAAAAAATATTATAAGTACAATTCGCTTAATTTTGGGTTTGGAGTTACGTTCGGGTGTTGGATCTTAAAATTTTGGGTTGGAGTTAGGTTCGGTGTTAGGTTCGGTTCAATAATGCATAAATAAAAAAAGTATTAAAAGTACAATTTGCATAAGTTAAAAGTACAATTCGCACTAGTAATAATTATATTTCTTACATGTTTGACTTATTTTGCCAAACAGTACAAGTTGCATAATAGTTGACACTTACACAACTACAAGTACAATCACTATTACAAACATCAAATCGAGTAATAATTGTACAAGTTGCATAAAAAATAATGTATAATTTATTTGTTACAAGTTTGACTTTTTTTTTAAAATAGTACAAGTTGCATAATAGTTCACTTACGCATAGTACAAAAAGGACACTTACACAAAGGTACTTGTGTCTTACACACACTTGTAAAAGTGTACTTGGTACTAGGACATGTGGCAACATGGTATTGGTTTGTACGACTCGCTTAGATTACATAAGTCGCAATGGGGCAAATGCGAAATGTAAAAAAAAAAAGGGCAAGGCTTGAAGCATGGGTTTTTCCATGGGGCAAATACACAATTACCCCTTACATTAATTAGAGTACATTTTGTGTTGTTGAAAAAAAAAATGTACCAGTACCATATAAAAATGTATACCGAATCGGTGGTACCATATTTTTCCCCAGCATAAAAATGTTGTTCATTTTGTTGATAAAATGTGTACTAGTAGCATATCGGACGGGATTCAGGTACCGGTTCTCAGGGAACATTACGTATCCAGTTTTTCCCTTTGTTTTACAAGTGAAACTTAAAAATAAATAAATAAATAAATAAATAATAAAAAAAATCTAGATTTCATGCTTCTGTAACAGCAACAAAAAAACAAAGGAACACTTACTATATAATATAAAATAAATTAAAGTTCAACGAATAAGGGGAATGTTGTTCTTATCTGAAACACTTTGTGTAAGATCGACAAGCTAGTGAACCATTTACATGTGCTTAGGACTCGTATAATTTTTGTTAGAATATTGTTTTTTTTTCCTTACATGCATATCTAAGATGAAGAATTTAGATATGCCAGTTAGAATGATGATGAGACTTGAGATTAAAGAAAAATGGAGAAAAAAAAACCCTCATTTATTAGTTATACGTGATTATGCGAACAAAAGTTTTATGTAAAGCATGTTATTTGATTATATATGGATGCACCTAAAAGCCTAAAATGATGTGTTTGGTTGTGGGTCGTATACTTTAGACGCTCTAATTTGCATGCAACAAGCACAAGGGTGTTTTCGATAAGTATTTACTTGAAAAATATTGACTCTTTATATTTCGACACCAATCTTGGTATTATCCCATTTGGTACCGGTACCGTTTTGGGTATCCCGGTTTTTTTTAGGCTAATAACATGGTAATGGTACCGTACCGTGTACCGGGATCCGGTACTAGTTCAGTACGGCTCTAGTTCGGTGTCGTGATTTGGGTCAAAATGCTCGGCCTAATTGTATTATTTTGATTAGCATTTTTCAGGTTTTACCATTCGCTTATTAATTTATTTTTTATTTTTTACATTTTATATTTTAGATTCTATGAGAATTCTAATCTCAGTCCCAATCCATATTTCAATCTCAATTTGATATATTGAAACTGGGTTACAGTTATTTTACATTGTATGCATAATCGTAATATAAAACATTTAGCCATAATATCGTAACTACAATTACTTGCCGATTTCAAATTTCGTCACTATGCACGGATAACTATGTATACTTTAAATTTATAAGCAAAAGTCGTATTATGTCTTCAAGGATTTTACTCATAACTCAGTTCCCACATTTTATAATATTGTTTTTGTTTATGAGTCTAAATATAATATTGATATAGTTAATACTTATTGCATCTACCTCTCATTAAGTTTACTATATGAATCAAAGTGCAAAACCAATATCAAGAAAGAATGCCTATTCAATTATCAAAGTAGAAGTTTTGTGTTTTTCTCATTTCTGGATGTTTAAACTGACTTTACGTATTACTACTGTTGCTTCTTTGTTCTACTTTCATATTTGTTGCATAACTCTTGGATGAATAAATTATACATGCAGTAGGATCTCAAGTATAAATATTATTATAATGATGAATACTTGCACAAACGTTAAAGAAGAAAGTAAAGATATGATGCTTCAACTAAAGCAACTTGAAATATCCTGACAACCCAACTGGATATAAACAAACTCTAATTAAAAGGACCACATATATGTATATTACAGCCACATAATACATTAATACTCTAGATAAGAGTCGTTTGCTAAGGACTTGACTCCTGAAGTAAAATGCACTCCATATTAGTCTATTACTTTTTGTATACGTTCTATCTTTCTAGTCTTTGCATGACAAGGATGGATGTCAGTTATTGTTGACCTGGACTTTTCATAATAATAAATTAATTCGAGGCTATTTTCCTATAGATACTAATGTTAAAGTATTCTCCAAAAGGGACATTTATTTCTCAAGTAAAACAATCTTCGTGGAATAATATGACACCACCTAAAATATAATTTCTGGGAATTGGAAATTAATTTATGAGAAAAAGGTAAAGCATAAATATAGACATACAAGCCTTCGCTTTATAGAAAAAACATGCAAAAGCAAGCAATGGCTTCTTCAAACTTCTTACTTTTATCTCTAGCTCTACTCATTGCTCTCTCATTTGTACCAAAGTTTACTTCTGCTTCTTTGGAGGAAGCAAATGCTCTTCAAAAATGGAAAGCAACCCTTAAAATCCCAAACAACTCCCAAATTGTATCTTCTTGGACACCCCTTCCAACGAATACAAGTTCACCCGCTTCATGCCCTACTTGGTTTGGAATTGATTGCAACGCTGATGGGAACATTTACAGGTTGAACCTCTCGACGTCTGAGATAAAAGGTACGCTTCACCGGTTCCCGTTCTCTATTCTAGGCAACGTTACCCATTTTGATCTTAGTGCAAACAATTTCTTTGGTCCCATCCCACCAGAAATCGGACTCCTGTCCAAACTTGTCTATCTTAATTTTTCAACCAATCAGTTTTCTGGTGTAATTCCACCTACCATTGGTAAACTAAGCCAGTTAATCGTTTTGCAACTTTACGAAAACAATTTAACTGGTTCAATTCCTTCATCGTTGGGTGATTTGGAGTCTTTGAATATCTTTTCTTTGTTCCAAAACAAACTCTCTGGGCCCATTCCAACTGAATTAGGGAATTTGAAGTCTCTCACTGGATTAGTTTTGAGCGAAAATCAACTCTCTGGACCCATTCCAATTGAATTAGGGAATTTGAAGTCTCTCACTGAATTAGTTTTGAGCGAAAATCAACTCAATGGTTCAATCCCTTCATCGTTGGGTGATTTGAAGTCTTTGAATATCCTTTATTTGTGGCGAAATGAACTCTCTGGACCCATTCCAATTGAATTAGGGAATTTGAAGTCTCTAACTAATTTAGCCTTGAGCGAAAATCAACTCAATGGTTCAATTCCTTCATCGTTGGGTGATTTGGAGTCTTTGGATATCCTTTATTTGTACACAAATCAACTGTCCGGACCTATTCCTACTGAATTAGGGAATTTGAAGTCTCTCACTGCATTTTCTTTGTGCGAAAATCAACTCAATGGGTCAATCCCTTCATCATTGGGTGATTTGACGTCTTTGAATATCCTTTATTTGTACAAAAACAAACTCTCTGGACCAATTCCAATTAAATTAGGGAATATGATGTCATTGAATTCCCTTTATCTGTACAAAAATCAACTCTCTGGACCCATTCCAATTGAATTAGGGAATTTGAAGTCTCTAACTAATTTAGACTTGAGCGAAAATCAACTCAATGGTTCAATTCCTTCATCGTTGGGTGATTTGAAGTCTTTGAATACCCTTGATCTGTTTAAAAATAAACTCTTTGGACCCATTCCAATTGAATTAGGGAATTTGGAGTATCTCACTGACTTAGATTTGAGCAAGAATCAACTCAATGGTTCAATTCCTTCATCGTTGGGTAATTTGAAGTCTTTGAATATTCTTTATCTGCACACAAATCAACTCTCTGGACCTATTCCAATTGAATTAGGGAATTTGAAGTCTTTGAATACCCTTTATATGCACGTAAATCAACTCTCTGGACCCATTCCTAATGAATTAGGGAATATGAATTCTATCATTATATTAGATTTGAGCAAAAATCAACTCAATGGATCAATTCCTTCACAGTTAAAAAGCCTGAGAAGCCTTCAGGTTCTGTCTCTCCGTATGAACCAGTTGTCCGGTCCTATACCACAAGGAATTGGAAGTCTGCAATTGTTCAAGCTAAATCTGGACAAAAATCAGTTGTTTGGCCAAATTCCAAAGGAGTTTGGGGAGATGAAAAGTTTGTTAAATTTAAACTTGAGCGATAACAACCTTTCAGGTGTTATACCTCAAGAGCTTGGATCACTGCATGGCCTTCTTACTCTTGACCTATCCAAAAATAGGTTAAACGGGTCATTACAAAGATATATTGGTGATTGGGTACAAATCAATCGTTTAAATCTTAGTAATAACAAGCTCAGCGGAAAGATCCCATCGGAGATTGGTAAATTACGTCAACTCAATGTTCTTGATTTATCATGGAATTTACTCACACAAGAGATACCATCAGAAATTGGAAGTTTGGAAAGTCTGGTAATGATGAATCTTTCTCACAATAAGCTATCTGGTTCAATTCCTAATGGTTTCAGTAACTTGCCAGGAAGGATTGATATAGACCTGTCTTACAATGAGCTCACTGGTCCCGTTCCACCGTTTGACCTTTTACCCACACTGGTCCCGTTCCACCTTGTGCTGTCTTTCAAAATTTGTCTGGAGAAGCATTTCAAGGAAATGATGGTCTGTGTGGAAATGTTACAGGTTTGAAAGTTTGTGAAAGTCAAATAATAATGAAGAAAAATAATCATTTTCATCATAAACTCATCCTTGTAACTACGGTCCCACTTTTTGCGGCTCTTTTTCTTGGTTTATTCACGTGTGGCCTCATTGCTCATCGACGTAGAAAGAGAACTTCTCCCCAGAAACCATCAGGCGAAGAAGGTGGCAAATTTTTCTCAATAACAAGTTTTGATGGACAGGCGATGCATGAAGAAATCATCAAGGTAACAAACAATTTTGATGATGCTTATTGTATCGGGATGGGAGGATACGGTACTGTCTATAAAGCTGTGTTACAACCCAACAATTTAGTAGCTGTGAAGAAACTTCATTCATCATCTGAGAATGACGATCAAAGCTTCCTAAATGAGGTACGAGCATTAACAAACATAAGGCACAGAAACATAGTTAAACTCTATGGATATTGCTTCCATGCTCGTCACTCATTTTTGATTTACGAATATCTTGAGAAAGGAAGTCTAAAATCGCTCTTAAGTAGCGATATCACAGCAAAGGAAATGGATTGGCTGAAAAGGGTAAGAATTGTCAGGGCTGTAGCGAATGGTTTGGCTTATATGCACCATGATTGCGCACCACCTATAATTCATAGAGACATTTCTGCGGCTAATATCCTTCTCGATTCTGATTATGAGGCACATATCTCGGATTTTGGAACAGCGAAGCTTCTAAAGCTGGATTCATCCAATTGGACTGCGGTTGTAGGAACCTATGGCTATGTTGCGCCAGGTAACTACCAATATTTTAATGTTATATATACGTACTTATTCTCAAGTTTTAGATTGATCTATGTTACATTTAATCATGATCTGATATAATATTTTTTTTTAAATGTATTCTCATGTTTCCTTTCATGTAGAACTTGCTTATACGATGGTGGCGACAGAGAAATGCGATGTGTTTAGTTTTGGAGTTGTTGCACTAGAAGTGATTATGGGAAAGCATCCTGGAGAACTTATATCATGTCTACCAAGATTGTCTACTGATGATCTATTGCTAGCCAATGTAGGAGATAGACGGATTCCGCCACCATATTCTCTAGTTGAGAAACTAGCTCATTCAATTTTGAAGGTCTCACGGGCATGTTTGAACTCCAACCCACAGGAAAGGCCAACAATGCGCCAAGTCAAAGATTTATTGTCAGTGGATGATCGAGTTTGGATGAAGATGCATGTATCGGTAACTTAATGCTTGATCGATTTTGTATGATATGTCTAGTCATAAGACATAAATTTTAAGAAACTTTTTATGTTTTTTTCTCGTCCTGAATTACGCTATAGATTTTTAGTATTAAATAAGAAATAAGTTATATCAATGAAGATTGCTACCTTTCTAGAATAATGCAGTTATGTGTATTATGGGAAATTTGTATATCAGTTAGAATTTATTCTTACTCATATCAAGAAATTAAGTAAACAGTGAGTGCACATAAAAGATATTCAAAGACGTCAAATCACCCAACGATGGAAGTCTGTTAATTTGTCAAAAAAGATGGCATAGACTGGAGAAGAAAGTTAGCTAAAGGAAATTTGTCTGTCAAAAAAGATGACCTAAGGTATGGAATAACTAATGTACAGTTGGTTTCAGATAGGGAAAAAGGTAAATAAGGTAGCAAGAAGGCTTGTACGAATATCAACAGCAGAGAGAAATGACAGGGAAACTGGAATGCTGACTATAACTTCACACTTCGAGACCTACAATTGGATGATTTAGTTAATGTTGGCAATCCAAAAAACGCATGAGTCATGGTGTCTCTACTCTCTAACTATTCATAGGGTATCTAATTTCTCCTTTTTGTCTTCAATCAATGTTCACCCATCTTCAGTTACCACCTTCACCCTCACCACAACAAACGTACATACACGCAAATACAAAACTGAAAATTAAAAATCCAACCTACGAAAAGCTTGTTACACAATCACCCACAAACAAATAAACAAGAAGATTGATCTGTTACATATACTAAATCGCAGGGGCACATTATTGTGCTTAAACAAACACTATCTAAACCTTTGAATTGGTTTTGTCTTTGTTTAAGAGGGCAATGTTTTATAACCCGGGTTGAACCGGGAACATGGCTGTTGTTTGCTTGTATATGAACTGGGGGTTCTTTTGTTGACCCCGGTCGACCCATTTTGCTAAATCCAGTTGGGTCATGCCTTTTGTTTTTTAAAGTTTTGAACCTATAGTTTTGTTGGAAAGTATGTGTTTGGTATTGAATTTCTAATGTTTAAGAGCTCTTTGGAGCTTTTTAGGGGTGTTTTTGGAGCTGATTAAGGGTTGTTTGGTTAGATTTAAAAGCTTTTTGTAGCTGTAGGAATTGAGTTTCCATGTTTAGAAGTTGTCATTTTTTGCTTTAAACCGGTTCCACACAACGGTTCAACCGGCAACTCGGCTGGGTTGATAAAAAAACCTGTGCACGGAAATTCAAGAAAATTTACACAAACATTGATACTTTTATAGACAACCCGAACCTCTTGTATTTGTTGCTGCAGTTTGTATTTACAACTATACCAAGGAAATGCCTTCAATGCAACACTTTTTCTGTACATCTCATTCAGCAATTTTCCTGCAAACCCGACGGGTTGGGATGACCATGGTCAAAGTAAAGAAAAAAAAATAACTCAAAAAAGTCAACGTGACCATGACAATAACTTCAAAAATTCTCCAAAAAAGTCAACGTGACCATCTTTTCCCAAATCTGCAAACGTCTCCTAGGCCTCAATGGGCCTGAACTTGAGGTTATCCTATACGAATATACATCTAGCCCAAGACCCGAAAACCCGCTCTCCACATCAAGTGGAGATTCATAGCTTGGATAGGTGGAATGTGATGGACCTGGGTCTGGGCAGGGCCGTGGCCTGAGTGTGTACTGGCTCGTGGATCAAAGTCCATGGAAATTAAATCCTATTGGCTACATGTCCTTGAGCCCAAATCTTGTGTTTCTTCCCACTCGTTGCAGACCAACTTCAAGGCCTGAACCACCTCACCCATAAAGGGTCGGTGTTGTTAGAGTTTGACAATCAATAATCATATTATGCGGAAGCTAGGATCAATTATAACACGTATAAAGATAACTAAAACATAAATAGTAACGTACCCGATGCACTTCAATAAACCTTGAATCTTGTGTAAATTAGATCAATGATAAACCCCTTACCGTTTTGTTTATCAATCTCTTGATAATTACTATAGTGAGTAATTACCTCGTTCTTGTACACACAAACTACCAACGAATAAAGGTTTATGCAAGTAAACAAAACACTTGTTTTTAGCTTTAGGAAAATCGACCCAAAACCCTATCTGGGTGTGAGAGCCGATCGGCCAAGAAAAGAAAGAGAGGAGAAAAGGTTTTTAGGGTTTTGTGTGTGTGCACAAAAGATGTGAATGTCTAACCCTTGGCCTTGTTTATATACTAGTTGTAATTCTTGGAGAACAAGCAAAGCCTGGGTCGACCCCTTGTGGGCTTGATCGACCGGCCATGCCCCTTCAAGGGGATTCCGGAACTTTCTTGTCTTCCAAATTACACTCTAGTCCTCGTTCTTTCGTTCCTAATAATAGTTAATACTTACATTTAATAATTAACGATTATTTAGTCCCTCAAGTATTTATAAATATATATATACGATACATATAACATATATATATTTATTTTACTTTATTCTCGTTTGTAATGTGCGCAATCCCGAGGTCTCGGGTTCGATACTAGTCATTTACTTATTAATATTTATACGTAACTTTTAACAGCTCCCACTCGTATATCTATTAATAGTAAAATGACATTGGTTGGCGTCTTGCAACACTCCAATGCCCCCAGTTCGACTCGAGCTAGGTTTCCTGGAAAAACCTTTAATGATTCATCATTATTATTATCCTTTCGCTTCTAATGCTACATTAATAAAGATGTGAGATTCTTTATTAAATTCTGTTTCTCGTTTCTTTATGATTGAACAAAATTACCAAAACATCTGAACGTATTCCAGATAGACTTTGGGCGTGGCCACGCAAACATTTAGTCAACCCTACGAGGGGCCCAGCAGTATTAAACATCTGAACAAATCAGAAGGAACGAATTCTCTCTTGACTACAAGAATAACCCATGAACTTCGCAACACTTCTGAAAACAACCCTTATGACTTCCAATTACGGTAAGCGGTAGATTTACTCACAAAAATGCACTACATCCATGACACTTATCTAGTATCTCAAGTCTGAGGATAACTTTAAATATGATTCTCACAATAAACTTTAAATCATATTGTTGGGATAAGTCCAATACTCAATTCATTGAATATCATGTGAAATTGGTATGACTATGCATCAATATACTTTCAAGTATATCCTTAACCAATACTCAAAATTGTCTTAGTTTAATGATATTCCCATATCATTAATCGACAACGGACTATTTAGAATAATAAATTATTCATGGATCTTAAACATGCAAATATAGGATATATTATTAAGACAATGAATGAATAAACATAAACAATACTTTATTTCATTAAAATAATAATTGTACATTACATCCCTTATCCAAATACTAATCACAAATGGGCATGAAACTTTCAGCTAATTTAAGTCCTATTCCTTCAGCATGCTTGTAAAGCTTTGTACCAGGTAAAGGCTTTGTAAATTGATCAGCTAAGTTTTCATCTGTGTGAACTTTGAGCATTTCGATTTCACCTATCTCAACTTGTTCTCTGACATAGTGGTGCTTAATCGGGAAATGTCTGGTGCCTTTCATGATTCCAGGTTCATTGGCAAATGTAATTGCAGCTGAGTTGTCACAATACATTTTTATAGGTCGTTGAATCGAAGGCATAACCCCAAGCCCTGAAACAAACTTCCTAATCCAAACAGCTTCCATTGCAGCTTCTGAAGCAGCTATATACTCACTTTCTGTAGCAGACATCGCTAGTACACTCTGCTTTCTGCTCCTCCAATCCACAGCTCCTTCATTAATGACAAAAACATAACCAGTCTGAGACTTCGTATCATCTTTATCACCTTTCCAAGAAGCATCACAGTAACCTGTAACATCAAGTTCTGCAGATGGAGTACCCCCATAAACTAAGAACATCTCTTTAGTAGCCCTAAGGTACTTAAGAATATTCTTAACAGCAGTCCAGTGTTTTTCACCTGGATTCTGCTGATATCGACCGGTTAAATTCTGAGCAAACGCCACATCAGGCCTTGTGCTTTTCACCGCATACATAATAGATCCCACAGCCGAAGCATAAGGGACTCTCTTTATGCGTTGCACCTCTTCAGGTGTTGAAGCACAAACTTTCTCGCTCAAGCCATGTTGCTCTTGCATCGGCAAATATCCTTTCTTGGAATTTTGCATATTGAATCTCTTCAATATTTTATCAATGTAAGCACTTTGGCTTAATCCAATTAATCGCTGAGATCTATCTCTATATATCTTGATTCCCAGAATAAATGCAGCTTCCCCTAAATCTTTAATAGAAAAACAACTTCCAAGATATGCCTTAACCTTTTGCAAACTTGGAATATCGTTTCCCATGATCAATATGTCATCGACATATAATATAAGGAAAATTACATTACTCCCACTAGCTTTGTGATATACACATGGCTCATCAAGATTTTGAGTGAATCCATACTTCTTAATTTCACTATCAAATCTCTTATTCCATTGTCGTGATGCTTGCTTTAATCCATAAATGGATCTTTTAAGCTTTCATACACGATCTGGGAATTCTGGATTCACAAACCCCTCAGGCTGCGCCATATAGATGTCTTCATCTAAGCGACCATTTAAGAAGGCGGTTTTGACATCCATTTGCCAAATCTCATAGTCATAGTAAGCGGCTATGGCTATAAGAATCCTAATAGCCCTTATGTTAGCTACAGGAGAAAAGGTCTCCTCATAGTCAACACCAAAAGTTTGAGTATAGCCTTTAGCTACCAAACGGGCCTTATAGGTGTGTACAATGCCATCCATATCAGTCTTTTTCTTGTAGAGCCATTTACTCCCAACTAACTTGGCACCCGAAGGTAGGTCTACTTCTTCCCAGACTTAATTGTCTTTCATGGATTGCATTTCCCCATTCATAGCTCCCTGCCATTTTTCCTTTTCAGGACTATTCATGGCAGCTTTATAACTTGTAGGTTCATCAAGATCCCCTATCAAGTTGTCATCACACTCCATGTTAAGACATAGACGTGTAGGAGCCTTCACAGATCTAGATGACCTGCGAACGGGAACCACTTCATCTTCAGGTGGAGGACCTAAACTTTCAGGTTCTTCAGGAAGTTGGCTAGTGTTTTCAGAAGGTGTTACATCTTCATGATCGTCTTCCAGATCATATACTCTCCCACTGAATTCTTGAGATATGAGCTCCTTTTCTAAGAAGTCTCCATACCTTGCAACAAAAACTTTGTTTTCAGTTGGGTAATAAAAGTAGTAACCCATAGTTTCCTTAGGGTATCCTACGAAGATGCACTTCACAGATCTTTGTTGGAGTTTGTCTGCTGAGTCACGTTTAACATACGCCTCACAACCCCAGACCTTTAGATAAGACAAGTTAGGAGCTTTTCCGGTCCATACTTCATATGGAGTCTTATCCACCTTCTTTGTTGGAACCATATTTAAAATGCGAACCGCAGATTCCAAGGCATAATCCCAAAACGAGTAAGGAAAAGTTGTTAGATTAAACATAGATCGTATCATGTCTTGCAATGTACGATTCCTTCTTTCAGATACACCATTTTGTTGTGGAGTATACGGAGAAGTAAGGTGCTGGACAATTCCCTCCTTTGCTAAGTAATCTATAAACTCTTGACTCAGGTATTCACCACCTCTATCGAATCGAAGAGCTTTAATCTTCTTTCCTAGTTGCAACTCTACTTCTGCTTTAAACACTTTGAATGTTTCAAATACCTCATGTTTATGTTTAAGTAAGTAAACATAACCATAACGGCTGTAATCATCCGTAAATGTTAAGAAGTAGCTAGCACCTCTCCTTGACACATGTCTAAGTGGTCCACCCACATCTGTGTGAATAAGACCAAGTAGATCATTAGCCCTTTCAATCCTATTTTTAAAGGGTTTCTTAGTCATCTTCCCAGCAATGCAAGATTCGCATTTATCATATGATTCATCATTGATCTTTTCTAAAAGCCCATTATGTTGCAGCTTTTTCATGCGATCTTTGCCAATGTGAGCAAGTCGACAATGCCAAAGATAAGACGAATCCAGACCTTTCTTGATTCTCTTATTGTTGATGCTATACATTGAATTATTTTTAACAAAAGCATTATCATTATTATTCATATCAATTTCAAAGACACCATTCACAGCAATTGCATTAAAATAAAAAAACACCATTTAAAGAAACTGAAATTCCATTGCTAGAAATAGTATGCTCAAAACCAAGGTTCAACAAACATGAAAATGAAATTACACCTCTAACAATTGACGGTGTATAATGACAATTATTTAAAGATAGTACTAAGCCCGAAGGCAACACTAAATCATAAATTCCTATAGCTTCAATTCCTGCATGCGCTCCGTTACCAACGTGCAAGAATTGTTGTCCATAGGCCAGCTTTCTCTCAACTCTGAACCCCTACAAGGTATTGCAAATATGAATGCCACATCCCGTATCATATACCCATGAATTCAATTTAGGAGTAAGAGTGAATAATTCAATCATAAAGAACAAACCTGATGAGCTGGGGTTACCAGCTTCATTCCCCTGCTTCTTGAGTCGCAAATCATGAATGTAGAGAGGGCAATTGCGCTTCCAATGGCCCTTTTCATGACATTGGTGACAAGCCTCATCCTTCTTGTTTGGTGGATTCACCTTGTTCTGCTTAGGCTGATTCTTCTTCATCTTGGGTTGAGCTTGATAGGCCATGACCTGCTTGCCTTTATCACCTTTCCCCTTGCCTTTGTTCACATACGATTTCTTATGGATTCTACCCCCATGAATTGCCAACACTTGCGGGGTAGGAGCCTTGACCTTGGCTGGTAGACTTTTCTCATAATCAACAAGCAATGCGACTAATTCTGAGCCTGTCTTCCCCGAGCAGTGCATGTTGAAATTCTGCACAAAACCAGCAAAGTCCTTGTTAAGGGCCCTGTTGATCAAGTGCACTTGCACATTCTTAGGGTAACCAAATCCAATTATGTGAAGCTGATCAAAAGATTCCTTCATCTCAGTCACATAATCTTCAACTAGTTTTCCATCACCATGCTTGCAGTTGTGTAGCTTGTCAAGTTCATCATACAATTCAACTGCAGGAGGTTTCTCATAAGATTGCTGAAGTACTTCAAGCATATCTTTTGGGAAAAAGTACTCAAACTTCTTTTGTAACTGAGCACTCATGCTAGTGAGCATTAAACAAGCAACCTCATTAAACTTAGCATGTTTCTCCCTCCAAGCTGCCTTAACTGCTTCTGATTCAGTAGCAGCAGGCTCAGCTGGGCATTCATCGGTCAAGAAATTGATCTTACCAGTCGCCCTCAAGACAATTCTAAGCGAACGGTACCAATCATTGAAATTCTTTCAAGTCAATTTTTCTCTCTCAAGATGACTCTTGAAAGCAGAAATCACAGATGGGGTATCGGGTTGAGCCATATCTACAGATAAAAGTTCAAAGATTAGTATTTTCGATAATAAATATCTTCAAGAAAATAAAATACCCATAGCTATATTCATATAACCACCAAAATTTTCTTGAAAACCTAGGATCTAACTTTACATAGTTCCACCACATCAGTTGATCTGCTAGTGGTGAAAGTACAAAAGATAGTAATCTGTCGAACAATAATTGGCAAACAAGATTTCCAATTCCTAGATCATTATGGGAATTACATCAAATTGATTCATCAATTTGCCTTGTAAGCATGTTTCATCCCATCTCATGCCTTAAGTTCTAGGTCTCACGCACAACTTAATTAAGTCGTCTACCTTAGAAACTGTAAAATTACAATTATGGTCTCACACGTTAAAAGAATTTTACTTTGTTATAGTAATTTAGCCTAGGTCTCACGTTTACTAAATTAAAATTCCAAGTGTTCCTTATAGATAGATGGCATGTAACTTAAATTATAAGGGTATTCAATTTTGATATGTAAATCAAAATATGTATAAAGATGCATGCACTCATCTTTATAGCATAATTTTTCAAAACCTTTTTATTACCAATTCGTGAAACTAATGCACAAAGTTTTACTTTAGGTTTAAAAAACCCTAAGATGAATTTCTACAATTATGATTTTAAAAGTAATTCGTTTAAGACATATTCAAGATTGTGATAACCAAGGCAGACTCTAAGGCTCTTTTCTAAGCCTTCAAATCACGGTTATGAATATCGTCTTAAAAGATTTAGTTTTAAAAGAATATTTGTACAAAACATCAATCAAGTAAAAGTTTATGGATTCAATCTCAAAATCATGTAATAAAGATTCAATCTTTATTACTTTAGGGTTTCACCATTATTAGTCCATATTATTTTCTTTTATGAAAATCACCCTTTTTATTGCTTACAACAAGTCCAACAATTAAGAAACAATAAAAAACAAGTAATTAAAAGAAAAATAAATAACTAATAATAATAATGTGAAACAATTAGCCACATGCAAACCTTGTTAAAAAGATCCTAATAAAATTAATTCTAGGTATAATAACGCATGTAATCAACTAAGGCCTTCTCCTCTTAATGGAGGAGAGTCACATACATTGACGAATCAATTGCGTAGGCCAAAATCAATATACACACCACATAGCATATAAATTGATTTTAATATTTATATTTATTGGAGTCTTCCCCAATTTTAGATCTATTTAAAACATGTGACAAATAAATAAATCAAGCAAGATCCATGACTAACATGCATGTTTCGTCATGGAATAAACCTAACAATTAGCACATAGGTCACAAGTACGTTCACATAACCGGTTAAAGACCTAGGGTTTCTATTTGATTACAATTTAATCAAGAAACCACAAACCCTAATTAGGGTTTTAAGTAGAAATCGACCCCCCCCCAAAATTAGGGTTAGGGTTTAAATTTTATTAAGAAAAATTTAAAGAAAAACCCTAGAAAAAACATGTATCTAAAACAATTAAAGATCCGATTTTTATTACGTTTTAGTAATCAATTACATGTTATACATGGCTCGTGATGCCACTGTTAGAGTTTGACAATCAATAATCATATTATGCGGAAGCTAGGATCAATTATAACACGTATAAAGATAACTAAAACATAAATAGTAACGTACCCGATGCACTTCAATAAACCTTGAATCTTGTGTAAATTAGATCAATGATAAACCCCTTACCGTTTTGTTTATCGATCTCTTGATAATTACTATAGTGAGTAATTACCTCGTTCTTGTACACACAAACTACCAACGAATAAAGGTTTATGCAAGTAAACAAAACACTTGTTTTTAGCTTTATGAAAATCGACCCAAAACCCTTTGTGGTGTGAGAGCCGATCGGCCAAGAAAAGAAAGAGAGGAGAAAAGGTTTTTAGGATTTTGTGTGTGTGCACAAAAGATGTGAATGTCTAACCCTTGGCCTTGTTTATATACTAGTTGTAATTCTTGGAGAACAAGCAAAGCCTGGGTCGACCCCTTGTGGGCTTGATCGACCGGCCATGCCCCTTCAAGGGGATTCCGGAACTTTCTTGTCTTCCAAATTACACTCTAGTCCTCGTTCTTTCGTTCCTAATAATAGTTAATACTTACGTTTAATAATTAACGATTATTTAGTCCCTCAAGTATTTATAAATATATATATACGATACATATAACATATATATATTTATTTTACTTTATTCTCGTTTGTAATGTGTGCAATCCCGAGGTCTCGGGTTCGATACTAGTCATTTACTTATTAATATTTATATGTAACTTTTAACAGGTGTGATACTTCAGGCTGCACACACATTGATGCTGTTGCTGCAACTTTAGCAATACTGTCGAATGGAACTTCAGGGGATAGTGATGGATCAATAAGCAAGTTTAGACCTTCTGGTGTTGGGAGGAGGGGACGGGCCCAGGCGACAAGGTTTTCTTGGCCCGATGGCATTGACATGTCAACGGGTTTTCTTCCTGTTAAGAGCTCAAGGAGTACCACTCCGTAGCTATATACGTCACTCTTTACAAGAAGATGGCCTGTTATTGCATACTCGGGAGCCACATACCTGAATTCAAATGAAAAGAAGTTTAAGAAAATTTGGACGCGGCAGGTTCCCTAATGGGCCAAGGCATATAATCTGACTCATTTACAGAGAAAGAAAAGCGTACCCGAAAGTGCCCATGACACGTGTCGAAATATGTTGGTTTTCTTCATCTAAAGCGGATCGAGCCAAACCCAAATCAGAAACTTTAAGAGTTAAGTCATGTTCTAGCAGAATTTTGCTAGACTTGAAGTCTCTATGTATGACTCTTGGGCTTGAATCTTCATGCAAGTAAGCTAACCCCCGAGCCGCACCCAATCCAATGGTGTGACTCCCTTATCAATCCCGGCCTAAGCAACCAAAATTTCACTCCAATTATAAACCATCTTCACTAAAAAAGATTAAAGTCAAAATATTTGACTTTTGAAAGTCAAACATTTCAATCCCTAAGCAACCGAATTGTCACCTGTAAGTACTTTGACAGCAACTTTAAACCAAACCCACCCTCACCTAAAACACCCAACTCATTAAAGTTATCAGTTGCTTTTTCCATATCACTTGAACTAAACGTCTTTGCAGATCCTTTATAACCTATGTTAGACCGGAATGATAGTGAAGCTGACTCAGACCCACTTCCTATCGTTGATCCGCCAACCCCTGATTGGGCCCCTTCCCTACGTTTAACCAATAGAACAAAATGATGATGGCATACGGTCCACCATTCCCGTTGCGTGGTGATGGCATATGTGGCAATGGGGACGACCTGTCAACAACAAAATGATTAATATTATAAGCACGAAAATTTTCAGTTTGACTTTCGACGTTAAACGAATTGATCCTTCAAGTATGGTAGATTTCCAAAATTTAGGATTTTTTGTGGTTGTTGGTAGTGGTTAGGGGTGTTGTATGTGCATGCATGGTGGTCAAGATAATATAACAATGTTTAAGCAAAATCACTGTTTTTATACAATGTTTCTAACCAACTTGTCATTTTGCACTAAATAAACGAATACAATGAGCGAGTTGTGTTTGTAACCGATAATATATAGCTGGTTAGATCTGATTTTATTTAAACACCGCATATTATCTAAACTGGGGTTGTTTGATTACTTCTTAATGAATTTGGTTAAGCGCCCAAATTCTGAATCGGTCAAAGCTTGAGCGTTTGATAAATATTCCTTTGCCTCTTTATCATTCAATGTGGCTCTTAGTGATTTTGCAGAGGATGGTCCCCTAAATCATTCAGTAGCTATACTCTTTCTTTTGCCATTATTTTCATTTACTTTTTTCATTTGTTGATATAATAACGGGAAAAATCTTTAATAATGTACCATACTTGTCACAAAAATTACTTTCGTGTAGCGAACAAAAAAAATAGCTTTTTGATGTATTGAACTTTCATTTTTTGGCCTTTTTTATGTACTATTGACATTTTTGCCCCTCAAAATATTAAAAATCCAAGGGCAAAAAAGTCACGAAAATACATCAAAAAGGACAAAAATGAAAGTTCAGTACATCAAAAAGCTATTTTTTTTTGTACGCTACACGAAAGGAATTTTTGTGACAAGTATGGTACATTATTAAATATTTTTCCCATAATAACCTGTAATTATATGAAGCCTTTTTTAATTTATAAATTTATAACGTAGGCTTAATGGGGTTACAATCCAATTATAAATTCACACTAATAAATTTTTTAATTCTCCATTAACTACTTATCATTAATCAAGTATTATTATAAATTTAAATGTGTAACTTTTTTTTTATTATTGGAGTCCCTCGTTCAGTGCACTTATCAAACACTTTCTTTTCGTTCAGCACAGTTTTATTCAGAGCCATTGAATCATTCAGGTTTTTAAATCATTCAGCGCTAAATCATTATGTTTTACCAAACAGCCCCTTGTTAACAACAACCAGCCTTACAAGTGTCGTTAGCAAAACCCCGAGTTTGTGTGTCAAAAGTTTTCATTATAGAATGACTCTTTTAAATAATAATAATAATAATAATAAAATAAAATAATACAAAGACTACACTAGACATTCTAAAACTATAGTGACTTACAAATACAATAACCCATTTTGCTCACTATATAAGAGCAACAAAAACACAAAACCACACTCATATAGTTGTATAGTATTTTTATATTTTAAAAAATTATATGTCTCGTCCATGTCCTTTACCCAAAATCACACTAGTCGTCCATATTCGATTTTAATCACACAAATAATCCTTAATTTTCAAACAAATTTCCATTGATAGTCTCTATTTTCATAAATAGGGACTATCCATGTAATAACGACAATGACTATGTGTGTAATAGAAAACTTTTGATTATTACGCAGATGATCCCTATTTTTCAAAATAGAAACCATCGACACAAATAGTTTAAAAATTAGGTATCATTGGCGTAATTAAAATCAACAACAAGTCACCTAGGTTCTTGGCTCAAGCTGATTATATTGAACTCTATTGTAAGAAAAATTCGACGTATGTTATTCCACATTTACTATCTCTTATGCATATTTTTTTGGCAAATGTCACATTTTTTTAATCTAATGTGTGTCTGTTTAATTGACTAACATCCCGGTGTGGGTTAAATTCCATGATGTTCCCCTTGCTATGTTTTCTGATGATGGCCTCAGTCTTCTTGCCACACTGATTGGCACACCCAAAAGGTTAGATGCTTTTACAAGCCAAATGTGCAAAGAATCGTGGGGTCGTAGTAGTTTTGCTAGATGCATGATAGAAGTGAAGTCGGATGAGGTGCTTCGGGACAGCCTCACTGTTGAGATACCATTACTTGATGGTTCGGGTTCGACTATTGAGAAGATACGGGTTGAATACGAATGGAAACCAACCCGTTGTGATAACTGTAGGATCTTTGGTCATACTCTGGTTGATTGTCTTAAGGTTGTTGCACCTCCAGTTCAGCCTACCAAGCCTGTTAATGATGGTTTCACGACTGTTAATAATAAAAAGAAAGGTAAGCAAGGTGGTTATACTACTCAGGGTAAAGGAGGGTTTACTAAACCTGTTGTGGGTAAGCAGTTTCAGTATCAACCCAAAAAGAATCCTCCTGAACCCAAGAAGGTGGGTGGCACTATGAAAAGGGCCTCTGATGTGCCTAGTACGAGTGGAACGAAGATTTCTACATCTAATCAGCTTGCTGCTCTTAATATGGATGGTACGGATGCTTTTGGTATTCCGTCTAATGACAACAACAAGGATGTGGATGCTAGTCGTACAATGGAAGTTATCGCGGATGAGTCTACTAAGACAGGTAAGACAATGGAAGTTAATGAAGAAGAGTCGCTTGAGATAGGTTCTGTTTCACAAGATCCTCTTGTGAGTCTAGTTAATGTATCACAAGAACCGCTTGTGAGTGATTCAATGGGAACAAAGGAAGTTGGTTCTACTCCTATAGTTGAGAAAATTGGGAAGATTGAAAAGCTACTTATTGATGGGAAAACTACTCTTCTGGATGATGATGGTCTTCCTATTCCATCTACCTCTTACACTAAGAGGGCTAACCCATTTTCAAAGGTGGGTGAGATTGTGGTTTTTGATAGTGATGATGATGAGGTTCTTAACACGTTCGACGAATCAGCAAATCTTTTTGGTGGTGGTCATGAGCGTGAGGATGAGTTTGATGACTATGATGATTATTCGAAGCAAATTTATGATCTTCTAGGGAATTTGGATGCTCTTAACGCCATTTATGGCTTTAACCTCCATGGTCGTAGGAAGTAGTTTATATTTTTGTCAGAGTCTTTGGTTATCATGTTGCTAGTGGTTTGGTTCTTGTTCTAAATAGGAAGTATCTTGTTATGTAAGCTTTGTGCCTTTGTAACGGGCTGAGATATGGGATTCACCCATATCCGTTGTACTTAAATGCTTTTTGGTGTAATATATTTACCGGGTCGTTGACATTTTACCCAAAAAAAAATGTGTGTTTGTTTAAGCTTATGAGCCCATTTTTATTTATTTTTAAGTTTATGGCCTTATACGAGATACTTATGATATAGTAACGAAACATAAACCAAAATCAAATAAACTTAGAGGGTGTTTGTTTAAACTTATTTGGCCTGCTTATGGGCTTATTAAACTTTTGAAAAGCTCCTTGCTCTAAATATTGGCTTATATAATTTGCGTTTATTAAGCGGATGTTTGTTTAAGCTTATTTGGACTACTTATGAGGCAATTTTTATGGTTTATTTTGAATTTTATGGGCTTATTTAAGCTTGCTATGATATAGTACTAATAAACTTATACAAGCTCATAAGCTAATAAACCTAAAAGTAAGCTTAGGGGTGTTTGTTTAAGCTTATTTGTGAGCTTATGAACTTATATTTAATATGCCTGATTTTTCGGGCTTATTTTGAGACTTAATGGTCTTATATAAGTTTAATGTATCATGATAACCTTATATTATCCTATACGTCTCAAAATATGCCAAAAAAGTTAGGCTTATAACATACAAGCCGAAATAAAATATTCTAATAAGCCCACAAATAAGATTAAACAAATACCCCCGAAGCCATTGATTTTTTTTTTTTTTTTTTTTTGACCCGGGTTAACTCATTTTGCTAAATCCAACTAGGTCATACGTTTTTTTTTTTTTTTTTTTTTTTTTTTTTTTTTTTTTAATAAGTTTTATCCTGTAGTTTTGTTGGAAAGCATGGGTTTGGTATTGAATTTTGTGTTTTAGAGCTATTTGGACATGTTTAAGTCAGTGGCAGAGCCAGCACAAAAACTAAGATGATTCTCTTAATAAGTCGAAGCTAAATTTTTGTAACAATGAAAACCGATAAATGTGTCAATTCGGGTTGGGTCGGACCCAATTTAAACAAGAAAATTAATACTGGCACATCAAAAACCTATAACCTATTGTCAAATTTATTGAAATCGAGTATTTACTGAAAGAAAAGTAACACATTACACTATTAATACATCACACATTTTCAAGTTACAAGTTTAAAATAAGATTTTTCAATGTACAACATGAAACAAATAAAAAATATAGCCTAGGAAATACGAAGATACAAAGATTTCTAGAACCCGAATTTGTAAAAAAATAAAAATAAAAATAAAAAATGAAAACATGAAAAGTCAACTATCGGTCTCTTTCCTCTCTCTTGTTCTTCTCCATTCAGGCGTTCACCTTCTTATTTTCAGAACCAAGGTGTTGACTTTTGACCACATCCAACTTATCCAGTTTTTAATTTGTCTCATCCACACCTCCCTCAGTCTCATATCTCCATCTGGGGTTTCGAAATGAAGATACCAATTTCGAAATGAAATGTTTCATTTAATTTTCTTTTAGTTGTAGACTTCATAGGTGTTTACTACTTCGTTTTATTTAGTTTCGTAGTATCAATTTACGAGAGTGGATTAAAGTTTAGTTACTGATAGTAACAGTGGGTCAGTTTTACTTGTCTTTAGAAATGGTGTTCACTAGTTATAATGTGTGTCAGTTTCTCAATGTTTGTGTTGACAATTTTAATCTCATTGTGCTTGTTTATGAACCAGCGGTTCTTTTGTTGACCTGCGTCAACCCATTTTGCTAAATCCAGTTGGGTCATACCTTTTGTTTTTAAAAAGTTTGGCACCTGTAGTTTTGTTGAAAAGTATGTGTTTGGTACTGAATTTTTAGAGCTCTCTGGACATGTTTAAGTGTTGTTTTGAGCTTTTTAGGGGTGTTTTTGGATAGGTTTAAAAGCTTTTTGATCATTTTGATCAAAGCATTTACTGGAACTGTTTTGAAAACAAAAATAGAGTATACTTTCTTACAAAGCGATTAGAATAGTACTACATAGTTAAAGTATTCTCCAAAAAGGGACATTAATTTCTCAAGTAAAACAATATTTGTGGAATAATGACACCACCTAAAATTTAATTTCTAAGAAGTGAAAGTTGTTGGATATATATGAGACGTTACTCTCACAAAATATTTCGACAAATTATGTAAAAAACTTTTCTAATAGGAAACAAATGTCACGTAATAATTATTTATTTAAAAACTTTTAAATATTTGAAGGCACTGCAGGTACTTTTGGCTACCAATACATTTTCTCTTTTATAGACCAATTGTGTGGCCATGTAGATGTGAACTATTGGAAAAACATGCTAGTCAACAACTACTGTATGTGATTCACATGTTACTTGACTTATAGAAGTAAATCTTCACTTTTCTTCACCACAAAAAACATGTCTAAAAAATCTTCAAATTATTCTTTTCTCATGCATGCATAACGAGGCTTGTCTCCCGTCCTTTTCCTTTTAATTTATTGCAAAATACATTAGTTTACAGAAATTAATTTATGAGAAATGGGTAGCTCAAGTATAAATATAGACATACGAGCCTAAACTTCATAGAAAAAAAACATGCAAAAGCAAGAAATGGCTTCTTTGGAGGAAGCACACTTTACTTCTGCTTCTTTGGACCTAGCTCTACTACTCGTTGCTCTCTCATTTGTACCAAACTTTACTTCTGCTTCTTTGGAGGAAGCAAATGCTCTTCTCAAATGGAATGCAAGCCTTAAAATCCCAAGCAACTCCCAAATTGTATCTTCTTGGACACCCCTTCCAACGAATACTAGTGCACCCGCTTCGTGCCTTTCTTGGTTTGGAATTGCTTGCAATGCTGATGGGAACATTAACAGGTTGAACCTCTCGACGTCTGAGTTAAAAGGTATGCTTCACCAGTTCCCGTTCTCTGTTCTAGGCAATCTTACCCATTTTGATCTTAGTGTAAACAGCTTCTTTGGTCCCATCCCACCAGAAATCCGACTCCTGTCCAAACTTGTCTATCTTAATTTTCAACCAATCAGTTTTCTGGTGTAATTCCACCTACCATAACTAAGCCAGTTAACCATTTTGCAACTTTTCGAAAACAATTTTACTGGTTCAATCCCTTCATCGTTGGGTGACTTGACGTCTTTGAATATCCTTTATCTGCACACAAATCAACTATCTGGTCCCATTCCAATTGAATTAGGGAATTTGAAGTCTCTAACTGATTTACAATTGGGTAAAAATCAACTCAAAGGTTCAATCCCTTCATCGTTGGGTGACTTGACGTCTTTGAATATCCTTTATTTGTGGGGAAATCAACTCTCTGGACCCATTCAAATTGAATTAGGGAATTTGAACTCTCTCACTGAATTAAATTTGAGCGAAAATCAACTCAATGGTTCCATCCCTTCATCGTTCGGTGATATGACGTCTTTGAAACTCCTTTATTTGTGGCAAAATCAACTCTCTGGACCCATTCCAATTGAATTTGGGAATTTGAAGTCTCTCACTGATTTCGCATTGGGCGAAAATCAACTCAATGGTTCAATCCCTTCATCATTGGGTGATTTGAAGTCTTTGAATCTCCTTTATTTGTACAATAACAAACTCTCTGGACCCATTCCAATTGAATTAGGGAATTTGAAGTCTCTCATTCAATTATATTTCAGCAAAAATCAACTCTCTGGACCCATTCCTTCTGAATTAGGGAATATGAAATCTCTCACTATACTAGATTTGAGCAAAAATCAACTCATCAATGGTTCAATTCCTTCACCGTTAAAATACCTGAAAAGCCTACAGGCTCTGGATCTCTGTGAGAACAAGTTATCCGGTCCTATACCACAGGGAATTGGAAGTCTACAATTGTTTCAGCTATTTCTGGAGACAAATCAGTTGTCTGGCCAAATTCCAAAAGAGTTTGGGGAAATGAAAAGTTTGTTAGATTTAAACTTGAGCAATAACAACCTTTCAGGTGTTATACCTCAAGAGCTTGGATCACTGCATGGCCTCCTTACTCTTGACCTTTCCAAAAATAGGTTGAACGGGTCATTACAAAGATATATTGGTGATTGGGTACAAATCAATCACATAAGGCACCGAAACATAGTTAAACTCTATGGATATTGCTTCCATGCTCGTCACTCATTTTTGATTTACGAATATCTTGAGAAGGGAAGTCTAAAATCGCTCTTAAGTAGCGATATCACAGCAAAGGAATTGGATTGGGTGAAAAGGGTAAGAATTGTTAGGGCTGTAGCGAATGGTTTGGCTTATATGCACCATGATTGCACACCACCTATAATTCATAGAGACATTTCTGGAGCTAATATCCTTCTGGATTCTGATTATGAGGCACATATCTCGGATTTTGGAACAGCGAAGCTTCTAAAGCTGGATTCATCCAATTGGACTGCAGTTGTAGGCACCTATGGCTATATTGCACCAGGTAACTACCATATATTTTTAAGTTTATACGTACTTATTCTCAAGTTTCAAATTTCGCTAATGATGATCTGATATAACAGTTTTTTTGTATTCTCATGTTTCCTTCTATGTAGAACTTGCTTATACGATGGTGGCAACAGAGAAATGTGATGTGTATAGTTTTGGAGTTGTTGCACTAGAAGTGATTATGGGAAAGCATCCTGGAGAACTTATATCATGTCTGCCAACATTGTCTACTAATGATCTATTTGTTAGAGTTTGACAATCAAAGTACACATATTGCGGAAGCTAGGATCAAGTAATAACACGTATAAGATTAACTAAAACATAAATAGTAAACGTACCCGATGCACTTCAAATAAACCTTGATTCTTGTACAAATAGATCAATGATAAACCCCTTACCGTTTTGTTTATCGATCTCTTGATAATTACTAAAGTAAGTAATTACCTCATTCTTGTACACACAAACTACCAACGAATAAAGGTTTGATGCAAGTAAACAAAACACTTAATATTTTGCTTATGAAAAATCGATCCAACCCTATGGGGGGGGGGATGAACCGATCGGCCACAAAAGAAAAACAAGGAGAAAAGGTTTAGGGTTAGTGTGTGTGCACAAAAGATGTGAAACCCTAATCCTTGGCCTTGTATTTATAGTAGAGGATTTCTTGGAGCACAAGGAAGGTGTAACAATTCGAAATTTCAGGTTAATTACCATTCCCGGAAAATTTCACTATTCACTTTTACTATTCATTTTTCCCGAAACTTTCCCGAAAGTTGATTTTTATTTGATATTCTCGAGTGATAAATCATTTCCATGGCAAATTAAATGTTTGACATTCGTCAGATCATTTTCGTGAAAGTTATTAAGGAATTACACGTTTTAGGGTAAAACGTCATTCAGAAATTCTACGTACAACGAAACTCGACCGCGTTAAGTGACCCCGCATCAGAAAAATGTTTGACACACTCATGATTTATTTGAGAATTAATCGTGACTGAGAAAAACATGACCAAAGATTTCCCAGCAGGTCACCCATGTCGGTACTAATCTCACATGAGCACGCTTAACCGAATGGGCGATTAACCGTTAGACCACAAAACGAGTTTCTAAGACATTTTGAGTTTTCAAAATTATTAGAAAAAGTCAACATATTCTTTCCCTCCCCCATTGACCAAAAATCATCCCTTGATTTTATAAGTCATTTCGTGATTTTTAGACTTACGGTTTGATGTCTAAAAGACATTTAATACCAACCGACACTAGACTGAGCCCAGTCTAGACATTATAAGTCATTTTAAATCATTTATATCATATTAGAAAAGTAACATTTTACTTTTCTCAGTTTTACGCAAAATTCGTACATTTTACGTATTACGCGTTTTAGACCCGTGTTTCCAGCTTTTAGCAGGGTTTTGGCACCCGATAGATCCTACCACTCATTTTATATTTTATTATGGACTATATGGACATGTTTAACAATACTTTCAAATTCCATAATTTTACGACACCCGGTTTTACGTTTTGAGGCTTAATCATTTACGGTTGGCAATTCCCGGGGTCAAGTTTCATCCTAATACTTAGGATAATACCAAGCAAAGTCCACCCTTGCTCTCCAAGCCTCATGAACCGCCTCTAGGAGGGGGGATTCACACTATGTGGCTCAATCTCATGCTAGGAGGCCTTAGATGAGAACATGTGTAGAACTTGGTGAGCAAGTGTTGACAAGTCAAAGGAAGTAACCTCCTTAAGACACTATATAAGCCCCCCCATCCCCCCTTTGTGCCGTGCATCCCCAAACCCCATAACCATTCCATCCTTTGCTCATTTCCTTCTAGTTTCAAGCATGATTCAAGTGTTTCTTCAAGGTTGAAACTCTAGTTAGGTTATCATTCATCAAACACTTCCATAACCTCATATACTTTGGTGATTTCTCTTGAGTTTAAATCCACTCAATTCACCTTAACCTTCATCATCCATCTTTCAAGAATACCAAGGGTAGAAAGATTGCATGAAGTGAAAAAGGGTTGAAGCAAGTCTATCAAAGTCCTATCCTTACATGTTAACTTCCTTTCATCTTTGAAAGCCAAAAGTTGTGAGCCAAACCCTAACTTGATTCTTGTTAAATAATCATGTTCATGTTATTTACATACTATTTGTGCTATATATTGTCTTGTATTAATGTCCATGATGTATAAAAGTGAGTAAAACAAGTTATTGTACATGATTGATAAGACAAGTTCATAAAACAAGTAAACTAATGACTTCCTTGGTAAGACCTGATCAAAATGGTAAAAATATGATGTTGGATCATTACATATTACAGTAGAGGACTTAACAAGGAAACCATAGCAATTTGAACCACCCAAAACGAGTATACGAGTCAAAAGTTATGGCGATTTGAAATTACCAAAGATTTCCGGCAAAACTGCCAAATAGCTTCCTGATCAAATTTGGGTTTTGAAAGTCCCACTTCTGGTCCGATTCATCAAAAAGTTAAAACATGAAAGTTGTCCGGAACGCTGTTTTCGTTCAGGAACAAAGAAGCTCGAGACCTAAAAATGCTTTCCGAGTGATAAAATTCTTCAAAATCTTAACAGCCCATTTTTAGACCAAAGTCATTACATATAAGTTATGGTTTATGAAGACCAAAGAGGTCTTATGACCTATAATCAAGACCACCACCATGGCTAGAGCCAAGGTTGTGTCTCATGACCTTGGAACAAGGACCAAAGGTCATGGCTAGGCCATGACGAAATGACCATACCAACTTACCTAGGCGTAAACATGAAACAATGAATTAGGCGATAACTTGAGCAAGCAATTTGGATCTACTTCACTTAAAAGGAAACCATGAGATTTTACCAAGAGAAAATGGTCATTCAAGACTTATGAAACTACCCCTAATAACAATCTTCATGTACTAATAAACTTTCCTAAGTTTATTCAAATATCGGACATGTAACTTTTCGAATCAAAACTTATATCTATATATGTTATCAACTACTACAATAGTAGGGAGCCTCATGTGAGGAGTTCATTATGTAAGCCGTCGAGTTGAGTTGTGGATTTACGAGTTAAAGTGTCCTGGCTCCTTGAACGCTTACTAACATGACTTCTGAAATATGTCAGCCCGAACGGTAGAAAACGATATACAAAACATACATGTTCATGAATCTTTTCTTTCAAGGACATACAATATACATCATACCACATCATGGACTAAATGCAAGATATATATATAGGCACTCTACTCCGATCCTAAGTCGCGACATTCTATTATAGGTTGCTCGTAGAAACCTTCACGATTCGACCATCACATTCGTTACTCACTACATAACTTAAGGTGAGTTCGTAGCCCCACTTTCTATTGTTTAACTATTTTACAAACCCATGGGGGGAATACATGCTATTATTTCTCTACTCGAACACGATGTTTTCTACTGTATGCTACCCGACGATGTTTTATTATCACTAAGTAACGATTGCCATGTTCGAAGTCCCTATATCATGAACCATTAGTCACTACCTTTAGTGAGCGCGAATATTGTGAATAGATCTATTGGGATTGACGAATCCCATTTGTGTTGAACAACGACGAGTTCACACAAATGCACTATATTTGAGATTTAGCGGTATAACGGCAAAAGTACCTTGATAGGGCTTCTATAATGCCAATTTTGTTGGTTCGATGTTAATGTTTTGGTTGTATGAGCTTAGTGAAATAAATAACGATTTTGTTTTCCAAACATTGGTGTGAGCCTATAACTCACACTACGATTATTGTGTTCAAACGATTTAACTAAACTCTACGAATATCACTCAACCTTTGTGTTGACCTCTCAAGCATGTATTTCAGGTTCATGACGATCAAGGATGGCACGGAAGGACACGGATACTCAAGAGGGCTATAAATTTACTTATCATTCAAAAACTCATTTATTATACATTGTAAACATGGAACCAATTGGGACCTCATTTTGTAAATCTCTGATATTTATACAATTTGAATGATAAATCTTTTAAAACGACTCAATTGGAGTTCGTTTTCTATTATTGTGACTATTGTGCTGTCAAGTAACACCCAGTTCGAATTCCGCTGCAACCATGAATTGGGGGTGTTACAGATTGGTATCATATGTTATCAACTACTACAATAGTAGGGAGCCTCATGTGAGGAGTTCATTATGTAAGCCGTCGAGTTGAGTTGTGGATTTACGAGTTAAAGTGTCCTGGCTCCTCGAACGCTTACTAACATGACTTCTGAAATATGTCAGCCCGAACGGTAGAAAACGATATACAAAACATACATGTTCATGAATCTTTTCTTTCAAGGACATACAATATACATCATACCACATCATGGACTAAATGCAAGATATATATATATAGGCACTCTACTCCGATCCTAAGTCGCGACATTCTATTATAGGTTGCTCGTAGAAACCTTCACGATTCGACCATCACATTCGTTACTCACTACATAACTTAAGGTGAGTTCGTAGCCCCACTTTCTATTGTTTAACTATTTTACAAACCCATGGGGGGAATACATGCTATTATTTCTCTACTCGAACACGATGTTTTCTACTGTATGCTACCCGACGATGTTTTATTATCACTAAGTAACGATTGCCATGTTCGAAGTCCCTATATCATGAACCATTAGTCACTACCTTTAGTGAGCGCGAATATTGTGAATAGATCTATTGGGATTGACGAATCCCATTTGTGTTGAACAACGACGAGTTCACACAAATGCACTATATTTGAGATTTAGCGGTATAACGGCAAAAGTACCTTGATAGGGCTTCTATAATGCCAATTTTGTTGGTTCGATGTTAATGTTTTGGTTGTATGAGCTTAGTGAAATAAATAACGATTTTGTTTTCCAAACATTGGTGTGAGCCTATAACTCACACTACGATTATTGTGTTCAAACGATTTAACTAAACTCTACGAATATCACTCAACCTTTGTGTTGACCTCTCAAGCATGTATTTCAGGTTCATGACGATCAAGGATGGCACGGAAGGACACGGATACTCAAGAGGGCTATAAATTTACTTATCATTCAAAAACTCATTTATTATACATTGTAAACATGGAACCAATTGGGACCTCATTTTGTAAATCTCTGATATTTATACAATTTGAATGATAAATCTTTTAAAACGACTCAATTGGAGTTCGTTTTCTATTATTGTGACTATTGTGCTGTCAAGTAACACCCAGTTCGAATTCCGCTGCAACCATGAATTGGGGGTGTTACAGATTGGTATCATATGTTATCAACTACTACAATAGTAGGGAGCCTCATGTGAGGAGTTCATTATGTAAGCCGTCGAGTTGAGTTGTGGATTTACGAGTTAAAGTGTCCTGGCTCCTCGAACGCTTACTAACATGACTTCTGAAATATGTCAGCCCGAACGGTAGAAAACGATATACAAAACATACATGTTCATGAATCTTTTCTTTCAAGGACATACAATATACATCATACCACATCATGGACTAAATGCAAGATATATATATAGGCACTCTACTCCGATCCTAAGTCGCGACATTCTATTATAGGTTGCTCGTAGAAACCTTCACGATTCGACCATCACATTCGTTACTCACTACATAACTTAAGGTGAGTTCGTAGCCCCACTTTCTATTGTTTAACTATTTTACAAACCCATGGGGGGAATACATGCTATTATTTCTCTACTCGAACACGATGTTTTCTACTGTATGCTACCCGACGATGTTTTATTATCACTAAGTAACGATTGCCATGTTCGAAGTCCCTATATCATGAACCATTAGTCACTACCTTTAGTGAGCGCGAATATTGTGAATAGATCTATTGGGATTGACGAATCCCATTTGTGTTGAACAACGACGAGTTCACACAAATGCACTATATTTGAGATTTAGCGGTATAACGGCAAAAGTACCTTGATAGGGCTTCTATAATGCCAATTTTGTTGGTTCGATGTTAATGTTTTGGTTGTATGAGCTTAGTGAAATAAATAACGATTTTGTTTTCCAAACATTGGTGTGAGCCTATAACTCACACTACGATTATTGTGTTCAAACGATTTAACTAAACTCTACGAATATCACTCAACCTTTGTGTTGACCTCTCAAGCATGTATTTCAGGTTCATGACGATCAAGGATGGCACGGAAGGACACGGATACTCAAGAGGGCTATAAATTTACTTATCATTCAAAAACTCATTTATTATACATTGTAAACATGGAACCAATTGGGACCTCATTTTGTAAATCTCTGATATTTATACAATTTGAATGATAAATCTTTTAAAACGACTCAATTGGAGTTCGTTTTCTATTATTGTGACTATTGTGCTGTCAAGTAACACCCAGTTCGAATTCCGCTGCAACCATGAATTGGGGGTGTTACAGATTGGTATCAGAGCCATGGTTATAGAGAAACGGGTCTAATTGAGACCTAAACTATAACTACAACTACAAGCAAAACCATTTTATAGCCTTCCGCTCTCCGTGTCTTCCATCCTCCAGACGATTATGGACTTTATAAGCATGTTATGCTACACAAACATATAAGTATATTTATATATACATTCGAGTTATTTTCAATCATTTTATCTAAACATATCTACACATGCCTATTCTATGGCATTTCGACACAACCACATTCTCCCAACCATGTTCCTACTCCAACATTTTATATCCAAGACATTGTAATTAATTACAATGGTCTTTTCTATTTCCCGAACATTGTATGACACAATGGTCTTAATCATTTCTCAAATATTTTGAGTCACACAATGGTCTAATCTACTTCCGAGACATTGTGATTTGTACAATGGTCTCTGGAATTATTCCACCACCTCATCAATATCATTTCATATGATATCAAAAACCCATCACAATCTATCGATTTCCAAACAAGAAATATGAGATTTCTAAAGGACAAACTAATCCATCATCGACGAAAGCTGAACTTTCTCTACATTCATCAAAGTTTTATTATGAAACCTTCATTATTAAAAGTTCGTGATCCTGGCCAAGTATGTTCTATTTTAGAACTACTTAAAACTTCCTTTCCATACGTACCTACCCTTACTATCTTCTATGCAATGGAATATGAAAACATACGTTACAAGTCTTGTATGGACGGGACTTGCAACTGAAGGGTTTGACATTGCCTTTGTTTAGTGGACAGTTTCCCGAAAGCAACGGACATATCACAAGTATACCTAATTTAGGTATTTGAAAATTTTATCGAACCTTGGCTAAATATAGACTAGTCACCTATATTTAACCTAGGGACAGTGGAATATAGTCTGACTAACTATATTCGACTTAAAATTTGCAAATACTGAGAGTAGTTGTACTAGGGTTATGTTTAGGTTGATGTCCTACATGAACTCGATAAACCACCAGAATACATTAAAACAATCTAGAGACACGATAATGTCTTACCACTCAGCGAAATCTTAACACCTTATTTGTGTTACCTAATTTCATTCTTGAAATTTTCCATTTATGAGATAATCCGAACTACTATCTTGGGATAGTTATCAATTATTCTCTTCATCCTGTAGAAGTACTATCCTGTTTAGGTCCTAAGGATACCATTCCATCATAAACTTTTAAAATCTCTTAAGATTTTTAAAGCAAACTCAACATCTATACCTAAGAGTATTAATGTTAAGCATACATTACACACTTTTGTTCATCAACATATCACAACATTATCTTCACAACCGTTGGAACCATAAGCTCATTAACAGATTTTGATGCACTTTTAAAGCTCAAATCATCCTTAGTTACACCACAAGTACCCTCATCAGCTTTACAAGTTTGAATATTCATCTTGTACTTTTGGAACACCAATATCATCTCATAATACACTACCTTGTAACTCACCGGCTAAGTATGAATGTTGTGTTGGGAATTCTTAAGTAGGATGATTTGTAATTATTTGAATGGATTGGGATGCCTTTTCATTTAAATAAAGAAATTGTAAATCACCGAACCATAAGTTTATATTCCTCTATTTACATTGTTTGGGATGCCTCTCTATGTAAATAAAGAATTATAAACAAGTGGGCTTAATTGTATCCGAAATAACATAAGTATGAAGTCAACCTACATTACATTGCTCGGGTATGGCTTGATACCTACATTACATTGCTCGGGTATGGCTTGATACCTACATTACATTGCTCAGGTATGACATGATACCTACATTACATTGCTCAGGTATGGCATGATACCTACATTACATTGCTCGGGTATGGCATGATACCTACATTATATTCACCACAAGAAATCCTATCTTTTCACCGACATCGCTTCAAACCATGACATAAACACTAGGTACAACAACCGATTACCTACTAGACTATGATTGCGACTACTATCCCAATTTCCATTGATATTCCACTACTATATCAATTTCCATTTATTGGATTCCTATGTAAATTGCTATTGTTGTTCAACTGTTATATCAATTGCTATTGATACTTGACAACTATATCAATTTCTGTACAACTACTATCTCAATTCCTATTAATATTCGACTGCTATATCAAATTCTTTTGATATTCGACTATTACCATACCTTTCCTACATAAAAGTAAGCCTCATCCTACACCATACACTGAAACGACAAATCAAACTACATCACTGGTAACCCCAGACTTTAGTCCTCATAAGTAACCACACCTTTTCATCGACACCACTCCAACATATGACACACAAAGAACTTCGGGACGAAGTTCCCCGTAAGGGGTAGAGACTGTAACAATTCGAAATTTCAGGTTAATTACCATTCCCGGAAAATTTCACTATTCACTTTTACTATTCATTTTTCCCGAAACTTTCCCGAAAGTTGATTTTTATTTGATATTCTCGAGTGATAAATCATTTCCATGGCAAATTAAATGTTTGACATTCGTCAGATCATTTTCGTGAAAGTTATTAAGGAATTACACGTTTTAGGGTAAAACGTCATTCAGAAATTCTACGTACAACGAAACTCGACCGCTTTAAGTGACCCCGCATCAGAAAAATGTTTGACACACTCATGATTTATTTGAGAATTAATCGTGACTGAGAAAAACATACCAAAGATTTCCCAGCAGGTCACCCATGTCGGTACTAATCTCACATGAGCACGCTTAACCGAATGGGCGATTAACCGTTAGACCACAAAACGAGTTTCTAAGACATTTTGAGTTTTCAAAATTATTAGAAAAAGTCAACATATTCTTTCCCTCCCCCATTGACCAAAAATCATCCCTTGATTTTATAAGTCATTTCGTGATTTTTAGACTTACGGTTTGATGTCTAAAAGACATTTAATACCAACCGACACTAGACTGAGCCCAGTCTAGACATTATAAGTCATTTTAAATCATTTATATCATATTAGAAAAGTAACATTTTACTTTTCTCAGTTTTACGCAAAATTCGTACATTTTACGTATTACGCGTTTTAGACCCGTGTTTCCAGCTTTTAGCAGGGTTTTGGCACCCGATAGATCCTACCACTCATTTTATATTTTATTATGGACTATATGGACATGTTTAACAATACTTTCAAATTCCATAATTTTACGACACCCGGTTTTACGTTTTGAGGCTTAATCATTTACGGTTGGCAATTCCCGGGGTCAAGTTTCATCCTAATACTTAGGATAATACCAAGCAAAGTCCACCCTTGCTCTCCAAGCCTCATGAACCGCCTCTAGGAGGGGGGATTCACACTATGTGGCTCAATCTCATGCTAGGAGGCCTTAGATGAGAACATGTGTAGAACTTGGTGAGCAAGTGTTGACAAGTCAAAGGAAGTAACCTCCTTAAGACACTATATAAGCCCCCCCATCCCCCCTTTGTGCCGTGCATCCCCAAACCCCATAACCATTCCATCCTTTGCTCATTTCCTTCTAGTTTCAAGCATGATTCAAGTGTTTCTTCAAGGTTGAAACTCTAGTTAGGTTATCATTCATCAAACACTTCCATAACCTCATATACTTTGGTGATTTCTCTTGAGTTTAAATCCACTCAATTCACCTTAACCTTCATCATCCATCTTTCAAGAATACCAAGGGTAGAAAGATTGCATGAAGTGAAAAAGGGTTGAAGCAAGTCTATCAAAGTCCTATCCTTACATGTTAACTTCCTTTCATCTTTGAAAGCCAAAAGTTGTGAGCCAAACCCTAACTTGATTCTTGTTAAATAATCATGTTCATGTTATTTACATACTATTTGTGCTATATATTGTCTTGTATTAATGTCCATGATGTATAAAAGTGAGTAAAACAAGTTATTGTACATGATTGATAAGACAAGTTCATAAAACAAGTAAACTAATGACTTCCTTGGTAAGACCTGATCAAAATGGTAAAAATATGATGTTGGATCATTACATATTACAGTAGAGGACTTAACAAGGAAACCATAGCAATTTGAACCACCCAAAACGAGTATACGAGTCAAAAGTTATGGCGATTTGAAATTACCAAAGATTTCCGGCAAAACTGCCAAATAGCTTCCTGATCAAATTTGGGTTTTGAAAGTCCCACTTCTGGTCCGATTCATCAAAAAGTTAAAACACGAAAGTTGTCCGGAACGCCGTTTTCGTTCAGGAACAAAGAAGCTCGAGACCTAAAAATGCTTTCCGAGTGATAAAATTCTTCAAAATCTTAACAGCCCATTTTTAGACCAAAGTCATTACATATAAGTTATGGTTTATGAAGACCAAAGAGGTCTTATGACCTATAATCAAGACCACCACCATGGCTAGAGCCAAGGTTGTGTCTCATGACCTTGGAACAAGGACCAAAGGTCATGGCTAGGCCATGACGAAATGACCATACCAACTTACCTAGGCGTAAACATGAAACAATGAATTAGGCGATAACTTGAGCAAGCAATTTGGATCTACTTCACTTAAAAGGAAACCATGAGATTTTACCAAGAGAAAATGGTCATTCAAGACTTATGAAACTACCCCTAATAACAATCTTCATGTACTAATAAACTTTCCTAAGTTTATTCAAATATCGGACATGTAACTTTTCGAATCAAAACTTATATCTATATATGTTATCAACTACTACAATAGTAGGGAGCCTCATGTGAGGAGTTCATTATGTAAGCCGTCGAGTTGAGTTGTGGATTTACGAGTTAAAGTGTCCTGGCTCCTCGAACGCTTACTAACATGACTTCTGAAATATGTCAGCCCGAACGGTAGAAAACGATATACAAAACATACATGTTCATGAATCTTTTCTTTCAAGGACATACAATATACATCATACCACATCATGGACTAAATGCAAGATATATATATAGGCACTCTACTCCGATCCTAAGTCGCGACATTCTATTATAGGTTGCTCGTAGAAACCTTCACGATTCGACCATCACATTCGTTACTCACTACATAACTTAAGGTGAGTTCGTAGCCCCACTTTCTATTGTTTAACTATTTTACAAACCCATGGGGGGAATACATGCTATTATTTCTCTACTCGAACACGATGTTTTCTACTGTATGCTACCCGACGATGTTTTATTATCACTAAGTAACGATTGCCATGTTCGAAGTCCCTATATCATGAACCATTAGTCACTACCTTTAGTGAGCGCGAATATTGTGAATAGATCTATTGGGATTGACGAATCCCATTTGTGTTGAACAACGACGAGTTCACACAAATGCACTATATTTGAGATTTAGCGGTATAACGGCAAAAGTACCTTGATAGGGCTTCTATAATGCCAATTTTGTTGGTTCGATGTTAATGTTTTGGTTGTATGAGCTTAGTGAAATAAATAACGATTTTGTTTTCCAAACATTGGTGTGAGCCTATAACTCACACTACGATTATTGTGTTCAAACGATTTAACTAAACTCTACGAATATCACTCAACCTTTGTGTTGACCTCTCAAGCATGTATTTCAGGTTCATGACGATCAAGGATGGCACGGAAGGACACGGATACTCAAGAGGGCTATAAATTTACTTATCATTCAAAAACTCATTTATTATACATTGTAAACATGGAACCAATTGGGACCTCATTTTGTAAATCTCTGATATTTATACAATTTGAATGATAAATCTTTTAAAACGACTCAATTGGAGTTCGTTTTCTATTATTGTGACTATTGTGCTGTCAAGTAACACCCAGTTCGAATTCCGCTGCAACCATGAATTGGGGGTGTTACAGAAGGCATGGGTCGACCCATGGTGTGGGCTTCGACCGGCCATGCACCCAAGAGGGTGTTTCTAGATCTTTCTTGGCTCCCAAGTTACACTCTAGTCCTTATCTTTTGTCATTAACGATAGTTAGTCCATACGGTTAATAACTAACGACCATTTTAGTCCATTAAGTGTCATAAATATATATATATACGATACATTTAACATATATATATATTTATTTTACATTATTCTTGTTTGTAAAGTGTGCAATCCCGAGGTCTCGGGTTCGATACTAGACATTTACTTATTAATATTTATACGTAACTTTCAACAGCTCCCACTCGTATATCTATTAATAGTAAAATGACACTGGTTAGCGTCTTGCAACACTCCAATGCCCCTAGTTCGACCTGAGCTAGGTTTCCTGGAAAACCTTTAATGATTCATCATTATTATTATCCTTTCGCCTCTAATACTACATTAATAAAGATGTGAGGTTCTTTATTAAATTTTGTTTCTCGTCTCTTTATGATTGAACAAAATTACCAAAACATCTGAACGTATTCCAGATAGACTTTGGGCGTGGCCACGCAAACATTTTGTCAACCCTACGAGGGGCCCAGCAGTATTAAACTTCTGAACAAATCAGAAGGAGCGAATTCTCTCTTGACTACAAGAATAACCCATGAACTTTGCAACATTCTGAAAACAACCCTTATGACTTCCAATTACGGTAAGCGGTAGATTGCTCCACAAAATGCACTACATCCATGACACTTATCTGGTATCTCAAGTCTGAGGATAACTATTAAATATGATTCTCACAATAAATTTAAATCATATTATTGGGATAAGTCCAATACTCAATTCATTGAATATCATGTGAAATTGGTATGACTACGCATCAATATACTTTCAAGTATATCCTTAACCAATACTCAAAATTGTCTTAGTTTAATGATATTACCATATCATTAATCGACAACGGACTATTTAGAATAATAAATTATTCACGGATCTTAAACATGCAAATATAGGATATATTATTAATAAGACAATGAATAAATAAACATAACCAATTTTTTATTTCAGTAAATATTAATAATTGTACATTACATCCTTTATCCAAATACTAATCACAAATGGGCATGAAACTATCAGCTAATTTAAGTCCTATTCCTTCAGCATGCTTATAAAGCTTGGTGCCAGGTAAAGGCTTTGTAAATTGATCAGCTAAGTTTTCATCTGTGTGAACTTTGAGCATTTCGATTTCACCTATCTCAACTTGTTCTCTGACATAGTGGTGCTTAATCGGGAAATGTCTGGTGCCTCTCATGATTCCAGGTTCATTGGCAAATGTAATTGCGGCTGAGTTGTCACAATACATTTTTATAGGTCGCTGAATCGAAGGCATAACCCCAAGCCCTGAAACAAACTTCCTAATCCAAACAGCTTCCATTGCAGCTTCTGAAGCAGCTATATACTCACTTTCTGTAGCAGACATCGCTAGTACACTCTGATTTTTGCTCCTCCAATCAACAGCTCCTCCATTAATGATAAAGACATAACCCGTCTGAGACTTCGTATCATCTTTATCACCTTTCCAAGAAGCATCGCAGTAACCTGTTACATCAAGCTCTGCAGATGGAGTACCCCCATAAACTAAGAACATCTCTTTAGTAGCCCTAAGGTACTTAAGAATATTCTTAACAGCAGTCCAGTGTTTTTCACCTGGGTTCTGCTGATATCGACTGGTTAAATTCTGAGCAAACGCCACATCAGGCCTTGTGCTTTTTACCGCATACATTATAGATCCCACAGCCGAAGCATAAGGGACTCTCTTCATGCGTTGTACCTCTTCGGGTGTTGAAGCACAAACTTTATTGCTCAAGCCATGTTGCTCTTGCATCGGCAAATATCCTTTCTTGGAATTTTGCATACTGAATCTCTTCAATATTTTATCAATGTAAGCACTTTGGCTTAATCCAATTAATCGCTGAGATCTATCTCTATATATCTTGATTCCCAGAATAAATGCAGCTTCCCCTAGATCTTTCATAGAAAAACAACTTCCAATATATTCCTTAACCTTTTGTAGACTTGGAATGTCGTTCCCCATGATCAATATGTCATCGACATATAATATAAGGAAAATTACATTACTCCCACTAGCTTTGTGATATACACATGGCTCATCAAGATTTTGAGTGAATCCATACTTCTTAATTTCACTATCAAATCTTTTATTCCATTGTCGTGATGCTTGCTTTAATCCATAAATGGATCTCTTAAGCTTGCATACACGATCTGGGAATTCCGGATTCACAAACCCCTCAGGCTGCGCCATGTAGATGTCTTCATCTAGGCGACCATTTAAGAAGGCGGTTTTGACATCCATTTGCCATATCTCATAGTCATAGTAAGCGGCTATGGCTATGAGAATCCTAATTGCCCTTATGTCAGCTACAGGAGAAAAGGTCTCCTCATAGTCAACACCTAAAGTTTGAGTATAGCCTTTAGCTACCAAACGGGCCTTATAGGTGTGTACAATGCCATCCATATCAGTCTTTTTCTTGTAGAGCCATTTACTCCCAACTAGCTTGGCACCCGGAGGTAGGTCTACTTCTTCCCAGACTTCATTGTCTTTCATGGATTGCATCTCCCCATTCATAGCTCCCTGCCATTTTTCCTTTTCAGGACTATTCATAGCAGCTTTATAACTTGTAGGTTCATCAAGATCCCCTATCAAGTTGTCATCACACTCCATGTTTAAACATAGACGTGTAGGAGCCTTCACAGATCTTGAAGATCTACGAACGGGAATCACTTCAACTTCTGGTGGAGGACCTAAACTTTCAGGTTCTTCAGGAAGTTGGCTAGTGTTTTCAGAAGGTGTCACATCTTCATGATCGTCTTCCAGATCATATACTCTCCCACTGAATTCTTGAGATATAAGCTCCTTTTCTAAGAAGTCTCCATACCTTGCAACAAAAACTTTGTTTTCAGCTGGGTAATAAAAGTAGTAACCCATAGTTTCCTTAGGGTAACCTACGAAGATGCACTTTACAGATCTTTGTTGGAGTTTGTCTGCTGAGTCACGTTTAACATACGCCTCACAACCCCAGACCTTTAGATAAGACAAATTAGGAGCTTTTCCAGTCCATACTTCATATGGAGTCTTATCAACCTTCTTTGTTGGAACCATATTTAAAATGCGAACCGCAGATTCCAAGGCATAATCCCAAAACGAGTAAGGAAGAGTTGTTAGATTAAACATAGATCGTATCATGTCTTGCAACGTATGATTCCTTCTTTCAGATACACCATTTTGTTGTGGAGTATATGGAGAAGTAAGGTGCTGGACAATTCCCTCCTTTGTTAAGTAATCTATAAACTCTTGACTCAGGTATTCACCACCTCTATCGGATCGAAGAGCTTTAATCTTCTTTCCTAATTGCAACTCTACTTCTGCTTTAAACACTTTGAATGTCTCAAACACCTCAAGTTTATGTTTAAGTAAATAAACATAACCATAACGGCTGTAGTCATCCGTAAATGTTAAGAAGTAGCTAGCACCTCTCCTTGACACATGTCTAAGTGGTCCACACACATCTGTGTGTATAAGGCCAAGTAGATCATTCGCCCTCTCAATCCTATTTTTAAAGGGTTTCTTAGTCATCTTCCCAGCAATGCAAGATTCGCACTTATCAAATGATTCATCATTGATCTTTGCTAAAAGCCCATCATGTTGCAGCTTTTTCATGCGATCTTTGCCAATGTGAGCAAGTCGACAATGCCAAAGATAAGATGAATCCAGACCTTTCTTGATTCTCTTATTGTTGATGCTATACATTGAATTATTTTTAACAAAAGCATTATCATTATCATTCATATCAATTTCAAAGACACCATTCACAGCAATAGCATTAAAATAAAAAACACCATTTAAAGAAACCGAAATTCCATTGCTAGAAACAGTGTGCTCAAAACCAAGGTTCAACAAACATGAAAATGAAATTACACCTCTAACAATTGACGGTGCATAATGACAATTATTTAAAGATAGTACTAAGCCCGAAGGCAATACTAAATCATAAACTCCTATAGCTTCAACTCCTGCATGCGCTCCGTTACCAACGTGCAAGAATTGTTGTCCATAGGCCAGCTTTCTCTCAACTCTAAACCCCTGCAATGAATTGCAAATATGAATGCCACATCCCGTATCATATACCCATGAATTCAATTTAGGAGTAAGAGTGAATAATTCAATCATAAAGAATGCACCTGATGAGCTGGGGTTACCAGCTTCATTCCCTTGCTTCTTGAGTCGCAAGTCATAAATATAGAGAGGACAATTGCGCTTCCAATGGCCCTTTTCATGACAATGGTGACATGCCTGATCCTTCTTGTTTGGTGGATTCACCTTTTTCTGCTTAGGCTGATGTTGCTTCATCTTGGGTTCAGGTTGATAGGCCATGACCTGCTTGCCTTTGTTAACCTTCCCTTTGCCTTTGTTCACATGCGATTTCTTCTGGATTCTCCCACCATGAATTGCCAACACTTGCGGGGTAGGATTCTTGACCTTGGCTGGTAGACTTTTCTCATACTCAATAAGCAATGCGAGTAATTCAGATACTGTCTTCCCCGAGCAGTGCATATTGAAGTTCTGCACAAAACCAGCAAAGTCCTTGTTAAGGGACCTGTTGATCAAGTGCACTTGCACATTGTCAGGGTAACCAAATCCAATTCTGTGAAGCTGATCAAAAGATTCCTTCATCTCAGTCACATAATCTTCAACTGGTTTACCATTACCATGCTTGCAGTTATGTAGCTTGTCCAATTCATCATACAATTTAACTGCTGGTGGTTTCTCATAAGATTGCCTAAGAACATCAAGCATATCTTTTGGGAAAAAGTACTCAAACTTCTTTTGTAATTGAGCACTCATGCTAGTGAGCATTAAGCAAGCAACCTCATTAAACTTAGCATGTTCCACCCTCCATGCCGCCTTGACTGCTTCTGGTGCATTAGCAGCAGGCTCAGCTGGGCATTCTTCGGTCAAATAGTCCATTTTACCGGTCGACCTCAAGACAATTCTAAGTGAGCGGTACCAATCATTGAAATTCTTTCCAGTCAGTTTCTCTCTCTCAAGATGACTCTTGAAAGCAGAAATCACAGATGGGGTATCGGGTTGAGCCATATCTACAGATAAAAGTTCAAACATTAGTATTTTCGATAATAAATATTTTCAAGAAAATAAAATACCCAAAGTTATATTCATATAACCACCAAAATTTTCTTGAAAACCTAGGATCTAACTTTACATAGTTTCACCACATCAGTTGATCTGCTAGTGGTGAAAGTACAAAAGATAGTAATCTGTCGAACAATAATTGGCAAACAAGTTTTCCAATTCCTAGATCATTATGGGAATTACATCAAATTGATTCATCAATTTGCCTTGTAAGCATGTTTCATCCCATCTCATGCCTTAAGTTCTAGGTCTCACGCACAACTTAATTAAGTCGTCTACCTTAGAAACATGTAAAATTACAATTATGGTCTCACGCGTTAAAAGAATTTTACCTTGTTATAGTAATTTAGCCTAGGTCTCACGTTTACTAAATTAAAATTCCAAGTGTTTCTTATAGGTAGATGGCATGTAACTTAAATTATAAGGGTATTTATTTTTTGATGTGTAAATCAAAATATGTATAAAGATGCATGCACTCATCTTTATAGCATAAGTTTTCAAAACCTTTTTATTACCAATTCGTGAAATTAATACACAAAGTTTTACTTGAGGTTTATGCCAAAACCCTAAGATGACTTTCTACAATATATGATTTTAAAAATAATTCGTTTAAGACATATTCAAGATTGTGATAACCAAGGCAGACTCTAAGGCTCTTTTCTAAGCCTTCAAATCACGGTTATGAATATCATCTTAAAAGACTTAATTTTAAAAGCATATTTGCACAAAACATCATTCAAGCAAAAGTTTATGGATTCAATCTCAAAATAGTAATAAAGTTTGAATTTTTGCTAGTCTCGACTGGGAGCTGATTACCGTGCGAATCGGACCACGATTGTCATAAGACCTTTGCAAGATTCTTACTTTATCACTTTAGGGTTTCACAATTATTAGTCCGTATTATTTTCTGTAACACCCCCAATTCATGATGCAGCGAAATTCAACTTGGGTGTTACTCGACGGCACAACAGTCATAATAATAGAAAACGATCTCTAAACGAATCGTAATAAAAAGAGTTGTCATTCATATTATTCAAATGTATCAAAGTTTACATAGTAAGGTCCCAAAATGATCCATTGTTTCAAAACACATCAATATAAAGTCTATGATGTTTTTATTGAATGACATAATAGTTTATAGCCTTCTTCCTTCGGTACGTGCCCTTCCCGCTCCATTCTTGATTATCATGGAACTGAAATACATGCTTAAGAGGTCAACACAAAGGTTGAGTGAAATTCATAGAGTTTGTTTATGGTTGAACACAATATGTTGGTAGTAATGAGTTAATTAGACTCATACTCATGTTAGAAAACAAAACAGTTATTATTATGTACTAAGCTCATGCAACCAATACGTTAACGGGTACCAATATCAATCGGCGGTTATGTTGCCCCGGTAAGTACTTTGCCGTCATACTTAATGTTTTCAAATATAGTGCATTCGTTTGAACTAACTGCTCAAACAAATGGGATTCGTCAATCCCAATAGGCCTATTCACAATACTCGCGCTCACTAATACTAGTGATTAAATGGTTCATGATGGGGCCTAGGATTGGCAAGGTAGGTACTTAGTAATAATAAAACAATCAGGCAGCATACAGTTTCAAAGCATTGTGTTCGGTTTAAAAGTAGCATGTATTTCCCCCAAGGGTTTGTAAAACATTGAAGTAATGTAAGGTGGGGCTATGAACTCACCTTAAGTACGATAGCAAGTAATGAACGTGATAGACGGATCGTGTAGGTTTCTACGAGCAACCTAGAATAGAATGTTGCGACTTAGGATTTGTGTAAAGAATATAACGGAGTGCCTATATATATATCTTGCATTTATAGTCCATGATGAGGTATGATGTATATTTGTAAGTCTTTGTAAGAAAGATTTATGAACATGTATGTTTTGGTATATCGTTTACTACCGTTCGGGCTAACATATTTCAGAAGTCATGTTAGTAAGCGTTCGAGGAGCCAGGACACTTTAACTCGTAAATCCACAACTCATCTCGACGGCTTACATAATGAACTCCTCACATGAAGCCTAGCCATGACCTTTGGTCCTTGTTCCATGGTCATGAGACACTACCTTGGTTCTAGCCATGGTGGTGGTCTTGTTTATAGGTCATAAGACCTTTTATTCCTTTGAAAGTATAACAATAGTATAGTGACTTAAAATATGTAAATAGCTGTTAAGAAAATGAGAAATATCTCACTCAGAAGGCGTTTTCAAGGCTTGAGCCTTTTTGTTCCTGAATGAAAACGTGATTCCGGACAACTTTCGTGTTTTAACTTTTTCATGAATCGGACCAGAAAGGCCTCTTTTTGCGTGTTTTAGGTTCTGTCACAGAAACTTTTAGGCAGTTTTGCCGGAAATCTTTGGTAACTTCAAATCGCCATAACTTTTGACTCGTTTACTCTTTTTAGGTGGTTCAAATTGCTATGGTTTACTTGTTAAGTCCTCTACTGTAATATGTAATAATACAATATAAAATTTTTACCATTTTGATCAGGTTATACCAAGATATTCACTAGTTTGCTTGTTTTAGTAACTTGTTTCAATAATTCATTACAACAACATCTTTTACTCATCATGATACATCATGGACATAATTACAACACATAATATAGCAAAGATAACATGTAAATGATATGAACATGAAAATTTAACAAGAAACATGTTAGGTTTAGGCTTACAACTTTTGGCTTTCTAACTAAAGAAAGGAGTAACAAGTAAGGAAATGGACTTTGATAGACTAGCTTCAACCCTTTTTCACTTCAAGCAACCTTTCTACCCTTGGTATTCTTGAAAGATATGTAATGAAAGTTGAGGTGTATTGAGTAGATTTAAACTCAAGAGAAAACACCAAGTATGTTAGGGTTTGGAAGATTTTTGGTGAAAAATAAGCTAACTAGGGTTTCTATCTTGAAATAACTCTTGAACCTTGCAACAAATTAGAAGACTTAAAGTTAAGTGTGAGATGTTTTGGTGTGTTGGGATGGCCGGCCAAGGGAAGTGGGAGAGGGGCTTTTATAGCTCAATGAGGAGGTTACAAAGTTAAGATCTTTTAGCCAAAAATCCACATGTATGCATCCTAGACATCAAGCCACAAGATCAAGCCACCAAAGGGTGTGACTCCCCCCCTATGACGGTTCACAAAGGGATAAGGGGGGAGGTGGCTTGGCTTGGTATTATCCTTGGTTATTAGATGCATTTTGACTCCGGGAAATGCCAGCCGTAAATGATTAGGCCTTAAAACGTAAAACCGGGTGTCGTAAAATTATGAAACTTCAAAGTATTGTTAGAAATGTCCATATGTCCCATAATAAAATATAAAATGAGTGGTAGGTTCCATTTGGGTGGTAAAACCCTGCTAAAAGCTGGAAACACGGGTCTAAACGCGTAATACGTAAAATGTACGAATATTGCGTAAAATTGAGAAAAGTAAAATGTTACTTTTCTAATATGATAAAAATGATTTAAAATGATTTATAATGTCTAGACTGGGCTCAGTCTGGTGTCGGTTGGTGTTAAATGTCTTTTAGACATCAAACCGGAAGCCTAAAAATCACGAAATGATTTATAAAATCAAAGAATGATTTTTAGTCAATGGAGGAGGGAAAAATATGTTGACTTATTTTAATAAGTTGAAAGCTCAAATCATCTTAGAAATGCGGTGCAGGTAAAAGCTAGGGTTACGGCTGAGTAAAAACGCCTAAAACTGAAAATTCCAGTTTCTCACGGCCGAGGTTTATTCTGGTCATATTATTCTCAGTCATGATTTATTCTCAAATAAATCATGAGGGTGTTAAACATTTTTCTGATGTGAGGTCACCTGACGGGGTCAAATTTCGTTGTGCGTAGAATTTCTGATTGCCGTTTTACCCTAAAACGTGTAATTCTGTGTAATTCCTTAATAACTTTCACGAAAATGATCTGACGAGTGTCAAACATTTAATTTGCCATGGAAATGATTTATCACTCGAGAATACGAAGTAAAAATCAACTTTCGGGAAAATTTCAGAAAGAAATGAATAGTAAAAATGAATAGTAACATGAATAGTAAAATTTTCCGAAAATAGAAATTAACCTGAAATTGCGAATTGTTACAGTCTCCACCCCATATGAGAGCTCCGTCCCGGAGATCAATTTATGCTGGAAGTAGAAGCTTCGTTGGTAAAAAGATGTGGGTATTTCTTACGTATCTGGTCCTCTCGTTCCCATGTGTATTCAGGACCACGTCGTGAGTTCCAACGAACTTTAACAATTGGAATACGGCTTTGTTTGAGTTGTTTGACCTCTCGGTCCATGATTTCTACGGGTTCCTCAACAAATTGAAGATCATCATTGAGTTGAATTTCGTCGAGTGGAATCACGAGTGATTCATCCGACAAACATTTCTTTAGGTTAGATACATGGAAAGTGGGGTGTACACTACTGAGTTCTGATGGAAGCTCAAGTCTGTACGCCACAGGGCCAACCCTGGCTAGGATTTTGAATGGTCCGATGTATCTTGGGTTTAGTTTTCCTCGTTTGCCGAATCGTATCAAGCCTTTCCAAGGTGATACCTTTAGCATAACCCTATCTCCGACTTGGAATTCTAGGGGTCTGCGTCGTGTGTCGGCATAACTTTTCTGTCGATCTCTTGCGGCTTGTAGTCGATTTTTGATTTGTACAATTTTATCCGTTGTTTCACGGATGAGTTCTGGTCCAGTGAGTTGAACTTCTCCCACTTCAGCCCAGCAAGCAGGTGAACGACACTTTCGACCATAAAGTGCTTCAAATGGAGCTGCTTGAATACTTGCATGATAGCTGTTGTTGTAGGAAAATTCGACTAATGGTAGATGAGTATCCCATCCTTTTCCAAAATCTATAATACAAGCTCGAAGCATGTCTTCAAGAGTTTGGATGGTTCGTTCACTCTGACCATCGGTCTGAGGATGATACGCTGTACTCATGTCTAGATTTGTTCCAAAGGCGTCTTGGAGTGACTGCCAGAAATTGGAAGTAAATCTACCATCTCTGTCGGATATGATGGATATTGGTGCACCATGTCTTGAGACTATTTCTTTGACATACAGTCGGGTTAGTTGTTCCATTTTGTAAGTCTCTTTGATTGGTATAAAGTGTGCGGATTTTGTGAGACGATCAACTATGACCCAGATGGAGTCATAACCGCTTGATGTCTTTGGGAGCTTGGTAATGAAGTCCATAGTAATTCTTTCCCATTTCCAAGTAGGAATTTCTGGTTGTTGCAATGGACCAGATGGTTTTTGGTGTTCGGCTTTTACTTTGGAGCAGGTAAGACATTTGCTAACATATGTTGCAATATCGGCTTTCATGTTCGGCCACCAATAGAGTAACTTAAGATCGTGATACATTTTATCAGATCCTGGATGTATGGAGTATTTGGACTTGTGTGATTCATGCATGATCAAGTCTCGTAAGCCACCATAAAGTGGTAACCAACTTCGACCTTGAAAGCATAGAGTTCCATCTGAACGGGTTTCGAATTTCTTTTGTATCATGCCATCCAACTTTTCCTTTTGGATGTCTTCTTGTTTCACCGCCTCAGTTTGAGCGTGAAGGATTTGAGTAGGAAAGTTTGAATTTATGGTTAAAACTAAGGCTCGGACTCGTAGTGGTTTAACCCGTTCCTTTCGGCTCAGGGCGTCGGCTACTACGTTTGCCTTTCCTGGGTGGTAACGAATGTCGCAGTCATAATCACTTAGTAATTCCAACCAACGACGTTGTCTCATGTTTAGTTCTTTTTGGTCCAAAATGTGTTGTAGGCTTTTATGATCGGTGTATACAGTACATCTAGTACCGTATAGATAGTGCCTCCAGATTTTTAGTGCAAAGACCACAGCTCCTAACTCTAAGTCATGAGTGGTGTAATTTTTCTCATGAACCTTGAGTTGCCTTGATGCATAAGCCATGACCTTATCGCGTTGCATCAACACGGCACCTAACCCTTGGTGCGACGCATCACAATAGACTACAAAATCTTCGATCCCATCGGGCAATGCTAGGATAGGAGCACTACAAAGTTTCTGTTTGAGGGTTTGGAAAGCATTTTCTTCGTCTTGACTCCACACGTATTTCTTGTCTTTCTGAGTTAGCTTAGTCAAAGACTTTGCTATTGAGGAAAATCCTTCAATAAACCTTCGGTAATACCCGGCTAAACCCAGAAATTGACGAATTTCTGTAGGGGTGGTAGGTGTTGGCCAATTTTTGATAGATTCAATTTTCGCGGGATCGACATGTAAACCGGTCTTGTCAATCACATGCCCAAGGAATTGTACAGATTGAATCCAAAATTCACATTTGGAAAACTTCGCATACAATTTCTCTTCCTTGAGTAGTCCTAAAATTGTTCTCAGGTGTTCTTTGTGTTCCTCTTCGTTTTTGGAATAAATGAGAATGTCGTCTATGAATACGATCACGAATTTGTCCAAATATGGTTTACACACCCGATTCATGAGATCCATGAATATTGCCGGTGCATTTGTTAACCCAAATGGCATCACTTGGAATTCATGGTGACCATATCGTGTCCTAAAGGCTGTTTTTGGAATGTCTTCATCACGAACTCTAACTTGATGGTAACCTGATCGTAGGTCAATTTTTGAGTAATAGGTTGAACCTTGCAATTGATCGAATAAGTCATCAATTCTTGGTAGTGGGTATCGGTTCATTATGGTTAATTTGTTTAGTTCACGGTAGTCAATACACATTCGTAATGACCCATCTTTCTTTTTCACGAATAACACTGGAGCTCCCCAAGGTGAGGAACTAGGTCGAATAAATCCCTTGACCGCAAGTTCTTGTAATTGATTTGATAGCTCTTGCATCTCTGAAGGTGCTAGCCGGTATGGTGCGCGGGCAACTGGCGCCGCTCCTGGTATTAAATCAATTCTGAACTCTATTTGACGATTTGGTGGTAGTCCGGGTAAGTCTTCTGGAAAGACTTCAGGAAACTCACGGGCAATAGGAACATCTTCGAGACGTTTTTCATCGGTTTTCTTTTCTGTTACATGGGCTAAGAAAGCATAACATCCTTTCTCAATGTACTTCATGGTTTTGATACATGAGATGATGTTTATTCGAGTTCCACTTTGATCACCACGAATGATCAAAGTTTCATTGTCACATGGAATGTGCACAACTCTTTCACCACAAATAATGTTAGCTTGATGTTTAGACAACCAATCCATGCCAATAACTACATCAAAACTTCCGAGTTCAATTGGCATAAGATTGATGTCAAAGGGGTGGTCTAAGAGATTAAGGGTACAGTTTGGGATTACGGTATTGGTATTTACTAAGTCACCGGTAGCTAGCTCAACATTATAACTAGTGGTTAAAGTGATTGATGGAATATCAAGTAAAGGCGCAATTCTAGTAGATATAAAGCTCATATCAGCACCAGAATCGAATAATACTTTAACAGGAATATTATTGAGTAAGAACGTACCGGTAACCACGTTCGGGTCCTGGTGTGGTTCTTCCTTTCCTATGACATAGGCCCTAGCACGAGCACCTCCGCCTTGGGGTCCTTGGTTTTGAGGACAGTTGTTCTTATAGTGTCCCCTTTCACCACACCCGAAACATGTAACTATGGGCTGTGTGTTAGCCCCAGTAGCTATACCCTTGCCTCTACAATCCTTGGCAAGATGTCCGGGCTTTTGGCACTTGTGGCATTTGGCCGGGCAAGGACCTTCGTGATGGTAATTGCACTTGGTACATTGTGGTTGATTACCCACGTACCTACCACCAGCTGGTGCAGCAACATAAGCCGTCGCGGCTTCCTGTCTCTTGTTCTGTTGATTGTGGTGGTTGTTGTTTCGGGTTTGGTTGTTGTTGTTGTTATTGTTGTTGTTCCCACGGTTACCATCATATGGTCGTTTGTTGTTGTTGTTCTTGTTGTTGTTGTTGTTACGGTAGTTGGAGTTGTTGGGATTGTTGGCATTGCTGTTGTTGGTGTTGTTGGTGTTGTTGTTGGTGTTGAGGTTGTTTTGCTTGCGGGTTTCCGACATACGTACCACTTGATCAATGAGACTACGGGACATCCGCATAGCCTCATCAAGTTCTTTGGGATTTGCCGAAGTCACATTCCCCTGTATGCTTGAGGGAAGTCCCCAAATATACCTTTCCAACATCTTTTCTGTTGGGGAAACCATTGTTGGACAAAGTATCCTCAGTTCCTGGAATCTACGGTTGTAGGTCATGATATCATTTCCCTTAACCGTATGATCCCAGAACTCAACTTCCAACTTTTGTATCTCACTGCGTGGACAGTATTCCTTGATCATCATTTGTTTCAAATTAGCCCAAGTAATTTTGTAGGCATTCTCAATGCCCATGGGTTGAGCAATTGAGTTCCACCAGGACAAGGCCTCATTCAACAGAGTACTTGTGGCATACTGAACTTTATCCCCCTCGATACATTTACTAACAATGAACACCGACTCCGCCTTTTCGAACCAACGGGTCAAACCTACAGCCCCTTCAGTACCCTTGAATTTGAGGGGTTCACATTTCAGGTAGGAAATGAACGAGAAACCCTTTGGTACTGTAGTAACATTGGTCACCGGAGGGGTAGGTCCTCCAAGGTTAAGACTGGCAAGTCTGGCAGTCTCTGCAGCTATAGCAGCTTCCGCAGCAATGGCGGCTTCCGCGGCTGCTGCTGCCTCAGCAGCTGCTGCAGCCTCAGCGGCTGCTGCAGCATCAGTAGCACCAGCAGCTGTGGCGGCTTCGGCAGGTGCTGCAGCTGCTGCAGCTACGGCTGCTCGTTCTGTGACAAGTGCTGCATTGACACTGTCCTTTACCAGTTTGCGGATGGCGGCTTGCGTCATCGTTGGTGGTGTCTTTTTCTTGGGCGCCATGATTCTATTGTTCAAAAGATACGTTGTAATTAGAGAGTTGTGAAATGAGCACAATTTTTGATAAGAATGATAGGATAATAATGTTTGAAACTTAAAAACATAACACATGATAGTATATGAAACAAGAGTTTTATTTATATAACGTTGTTTTACAAAATCAAACTTATTACAAGTTCATTCAAAACTTACTAACTGATACTTTCAGTTAGTAATTACAACGTTGTACAAAGGCTAACTAGTACTATAACACTAGTCTAACGTCGGTTGGGAGGTTGTTGTTGTCCGTTCGGATTATTATTTCCGCGTGTTGCTAACACATCTACACTTTCGTTTGGACGATATTCTTTGACATCCTTTCGGTATAGCCTTTGTTGTATGGAACTCATTTGAGTTTGCATCCCACACAAATCATTCCTAAGTTGATACCTGTCAAAGTTTGCAACATCTAACCGGATTTCGGCGGTGTTTAGGCGGTGAAGTAGTTTATGAATTTGAACCGCATCCTGTTCTTGGGCCCTCTCAACCAAAGTGAGTCTATCCTTGACATTATCCAAGCCCGTCAAAGGATTTAAGACTACTTCCCCAACATGAGTCGAGTCACTCTTCACGTAGCTCATGTCAAGCTTAAACCAATATAGGTCGTCTCGAGCATTCATGGCATCCATTCTAGCAGAATTTACCTTGGATATACATTCGTGCATTTGACTTGCCATTCTTTGAACTTTGAGTTGGGTTAGGTTGAGAGCTTGTTTCAAAGAGTAGATTTCGTATTGAGCTGAGTTTGCGAACATATGTGTAGATGTAGATGTTCCACCGGTTTGGTGAGTAGAATTCGGAACTTGAGCTGGAGTGGTACGGTTAGATTCGGATGAAATTGGTGAAACCGGAGGTGGAGATGTCAATGGTGATAAATGTGGCAATACTAATAGTTCCTCCGCTTCCTCAATGTCATTAACCATTTCATGATCCTCTTCGTAATCATCGATGTTTATGTCCATATCCATTTCAGGATCCTCGTCCGAATCTACATCTAGATCCTCATAAGGTTCTTCCTCGTCGTCGTAGTCAATTGGTTCAAAGTAAGGATCATCGGGTCCGGGAAGAATAGGTAAATACTCGGGCATAGCAGGAAGATGATCGGGAGATGAAGGTGCGGACATGATGTCTACAATTAGTATTATGATGTCAAAATAAATCAAATGCTTATGGAAAATGCTCAAACTATGGCAATGTGCATATAACAATATACAAATATGTTCATGTAGCATAACATGTGTAATAAGTCCATAATCTTCTGGAGGATGGAAGGCACGAAGAGCGGAAGGCTATAAAAATGTTTTTGCTTGTTATTGTAGTTATAGTTTAGGTATCACTTAGACCCGTTTCTCTATAACCATGGCTCTGGTACCAATCTGTAACACCCCCAATTCATGATGCAGCGGAATTCAACTTGGGTGTTACTCGACGGCACAACAGTCATAATAATAGAAAACGATCTCTAAACGAATCGTAATAAAAAGAGTTGTCATTCATATTATTCAAATGTATCAAAGTTTACATAGTAAGGTCCCAAAATGATCCATTGTTTCAAAACACATCAATATAAAGTCTATGATGTTTTTATTGAATGACATAATAGTTTATAGCCTTCTTCCTTCGGTACGTGCCCTTCCCGCTCCATTCTTGATTATCATGGAACTGAAATACATGCTTAAGAGGTCAACACAAAGGTTGAGTGAAATTCATAGAGTTTGTTTATGGTTGAACACAATATGTTGGTAGTAATGAGTTAATTAGACTCATACTCATGTTAGAAAACAAAACAGTTATTATTATGTACTAAGCTCATGCAACCAATACGTTAACGGGTACCAATATCAATCGGCGGTTATGTTGCCCCGGTAAGTACTTTGCCGTCATACTTAATGTTTTCAAATATAGTGCATTCGTTTGAACTAACTGCTCAAACAAATGGGATTCGTCAATCCCAACAGGCCTATTCACAATACTCGCGCTCACTAATACTAGTGATTAAATGGTTCATGATGGGGCCTAGGATTGGCAAGGTAGGTACTTAGTAATAATAAAACAATCAGGCAGCATACAGTTTCAAAGCATTGTGTTCGGTTTAAAAGTAGCATGTATTTCCCCCAAGGGTTTGTAAAACATTGAAGTAATGTAAGGTGGGGCTATGAACTCACCTTAAGTACGATAGCAAGTAATGAACGTGATAGACGGATCGTGTAGGTTTCTACGAGCAACCTAGAATAGAATGTTGCGACTTAGGATTTGTGTAAAGAATATAACGGAGTGCCTATATATATATCTTGCATTTATAGTCCATGATGAGGTATGATGTATATTTGTAAGTCTTTGTAAGAAAGATTTATGAACATGTATGTTTTGGTATATCGTTTACTACCGTTCGGGCTAACATATTTCAGAAGTCATGTTAGTAAGCGTTCGAGGAGCCAGGACACTTTAACTCGTAAATCCACAACTCATCTCGACGGCTTACATAATGAACTCCTCACATGAAGCTCCCTACTATTGTAGTAGTTGATAAAGTATATAGATATAAGTTTTGATCCGAAAAAGTTACATGTCCGATATTTGTATAAACTTAGGAAAGTTTATAGTACATGAAGATTGTTATTAGGGGTAGTTTTATAAGTCTTGTATGACCATTTGTCTTGGTAAAATCTCATGGTTTCCTTTTAGGTGAAGTAGATACAAATTGCTTGTTCATGTTATCGCCAATTTCATTGTTTCATGTTTACGCCTTTGTAAGTTGGCTTGGTCATTTCGTCATGGCCTAGCCATGACCTTTGGTCCTTGTTCCATGGTCATGAGACACTACCTTGGTTCTAGCCATGGTGGTGGTCTTGTTTATAGGTCATAAGACCTTTTATTCCTTTGAAAGTATAACAATAGTATAGTGACTTAAAATATGTAAATAGCTGTTAAGAAAATGAGAAATATCTCACTCAGAAGGCGTTTTCAAGGCTTGAGCCTCTTTGTCCCTGAATGAAAACGTGATTCCGGACAACTTTCGTGTTTTAACTTTTTCATGAATCGGACCAGAAAGGCCTCTTTTTGCGTGTTTTAGGTTCTGTCACAGAAACTTTTAGGCAGTTTTGCCGGAAATCTTTGGTAACTTCAAATCGCCATAACTTTTGACTCGTTTACTCTTTTTAGGTGGTTCAAATTGCTATGGTTTACTTGTTAAGTCCTCTACTGTAATATGTAATAATCCAATATAAAATTTTTACCATTTTGATCAGGTTATACCAAGATATTCACTAGTTTGCTTGTTTTAGTAACTTGTTTCAATAATTCATTACAACAACATCTTTTACTCATCATGATACATCATGGACATAATTACAACACATAATATAGCAAAGATAACATGTAAATGATATGAACATGATAATTTAACAAGAAACATGTTAGGTTTAGGCTTACAACTTTTGGCTTTCTAACTAAAGAAAGGAGTAACAAGTAAGGAAATGGACTTTGATAGACTAGCTTCAACCCTTTTTCACTTCAAGCAACCTTTCTACCCTTGGTATTCTTGAAAGATATGTAATGAAAGTTGAGGTGTATTGAGTAGATTTAAACTCAAGAGAAAACACCAAGTATGTTAGGGTTTGGAAGATTTTTGGTGAAAAATAAGCTAACTAGGGTTTCTATCTTGAAATAACTCTTGAACCTTGCAACAAATTAGAAGACTTAAAGCTAAGTGTGAGATGTTTTGGTGTGTTGGGATGGCCGGCCAAGGGAAGGGGGAGAGGGGCTTTTATAGCTCAATGAGGAGGTTACAAAGTTAAGATCTTTTAGCCAAAAATCCACATGTATGCATCCTAGACATCAAGCCACAAGATCAAGCCACCAAAGGGTGTGACTCCCCCCCCCCTATGGCGGTTCACAAAGGGATAAGGGGGGAGGTGGCTTGGCTTGGTATTATACTTGGTTATTAGATGCATTTTGACTCCGGGAAATGCCAGCCGTAAATGATTAGGCCTTAAAACGTAAAACCGGGTGTCGTAAAATTATGAAACTTCAAAGTATTGTTAGAAATGTCCATATGTCCCATAATAAAATATAAAATGAGTGGTAGGTTCCATTTGGGTGGTAAAACCCTGCTAAAAGCTGGAAACACGGGTCTAAACGCGTAATACGTAAAATGTACGAATATTGCGTAAAATTGAGAAAAGTAAAATGTTACTTTTCTAATATGATAAAAATGATTTAAAATGATTTATAATGTCTAGACTGGGCTCAGTCTGGTGTCGGTTGGTGTTAAATGTCTTTTAGACATCAAACCGGAAGCCTAAAAATCACGAAATGATTTATAAAATCAAAGAATGATTTTTAGTCAATGGAGGAGGGAAAAATATGTTGACTTATTTTAATAAGTTGAAAGCTCAAATCATCTTAGAAATGCGGTGCAGGTAAAAGCTAGGGTTACGGCTGAGTAAAAACGCCTAAAACTGAAAATTCCAGTTTCTCACGGCCGAGGTTTATTCTGGTCATATTATTCTCAGTCATGATTTATTCTCAAATAAATCATGAGGGTGTTAAACATTTTTCTGATGTGAGGTCACCTGACGGGGTCAAATTTCGTTGTGCGTAGAATTTCTGATTGCCGTTTTACCCTAAAACGTGTAATTCTGTGTAATTCCTTAATAACTTTCACGAAAATGATCTGACGAGTGTCAAACATTTAATTTGCCATGGAAATGATTTATCACTCGAGAATATGAAGTAAAAATCAACTTTCGGGAAAATTTCAGAAAGAAATGAATAGTAAAAATGAATAGTAACATGAATAGTAAAATTTTCCGAAAATAGAAATTAACCTGAAATTGCGAATTGTTACATTTTCTTTATGAAAATCACCCTTTTTATTGCTTACATCAAGTCAAACAATTAAGAAAACAATAAACAAGTAATTTAAAGAAAATAAACAACCAATAATAAAACGTGAAACAATTAGCCACATGCAAACCTTATTAAAAAAAAACTAATAAAATCAATTCTAGGTATAATTATGCATGTAATCACCTGAGGCCTTCCCTTCTTAATGGAAGTGGAGCCACATACATTGACGAATCAATTGCGTAGGCCAAAGATAATATACACACCACATAGCATATAAATTGATTTTAATATATATTGGAGTCTTCCCCAATTTTAGATCTACTTAAAAAACATGTGACAAATAAAGAACAACCAAGATCCATGACTAACATGCATGTTTCGTCACGGATTAACCTAACAATTAGCACATAGGTCACAAGTACGTTCACAAAAACCGGTTTAGACCTAGGGTTTCTATATGATTACCATATAATCAAGAAAACCACAAACCCTAATTAGGGTTTTTTAGTGGAAATCGACCCCCCTTAAAATTAGGGTTAGGGTTACAAAATTTTATAAAAAAAAATTTAAAGAAAACCCTAGAAAAAAAACATGTATCTAAAACAATTAAAGATCCGATTTTTATTACGTTTTAGTAATCAATTACATGTTATCCATGGCTCGTGATGCCACTGTTAGAGTTTGACAATCAAAGTACACATATTGCGGAAGCTAGGATCAAGTAATAACACGTATAAGATTAACTAAAACATAAATAGTAAACGTACCCGATGCACTTCAAATAAACCTTGATTCTTGTACAAATAGATCAATGATAAACCCCTTACCATTTTGTTTATCGATCTCTTGATAATTACTAAAGTAAGTAATTACCTCGTTCTTGTACACACAAACTACCAACGAATAAAGGTTTGATGCAAGTAAACAAAACACTTAATATTTTGCTTATGAAAAATCGATCCAACCCTATGGGGGGGGATGAACCGATCGGCCACAAAAGAAAAACAAGGAGAAAAGGTTTAGGGTTAGTGTGTGTGCACAAAAGATGTGAAACCCTAATCCTTGGCCTTGTATTTATAGTAGAGGATTTCTTGGAGCACAAGGAAGGCATGGGTCGACCCATGGTGTGGGCTTCGACCGGCCATGCACCCAAGAGGGTGTTTCTAGATCTTTCTTGGCTCCCAAGTTACACTCTAGTCCTTATCTTTTGTCATTAACGATAGTTAGTCCATACGGTTAATAACTAACGACCATTTTAGTCCATTAAGTGTCATAAATATATATATACGATACATTTAACATATATATATATTTATTTTACATTATTCTTGTTTGTAAAGTGTGCAATCCCGAGGTCTCGGGTTCGATACTAGACATTTACTTATTAATATTTATACGTAACTTTCAACACTATTGCTAGCCAATGTAGGAGATTGACGGATTCCACCACCATCATCGCTAGTTGAGAAACTAGCTCATTCAATTTTGAATGTCTCACAGGCATGTTTGAACTACAACCCGCAGGAAAGGCCAACAATGCGCCAAGTCACAGATTTATTGTCAGTGGATGATCGACTTTGGATGAACATGCATGTATCAGTAACTTAATGCTTGATCGGTTTTGTATGATGTCTAGCCATAAGTCATAAAGTTTAAGAAACTTTTTATGTTTTTTTTGTTGTCCTGAATTATGTTGTAAATTGTTTTTAAATAAGAAAATAAAATTATATCAATGAAGATTGCTACCTTTCTAGAATAGTGTTATGGATCTTTTTGGTAATTTCTTTAAATTATTCCACTTTTACAATTAAAAAATTACCAATATGGGAAATTTGTATATCAGTTAGAATTTATTGTTACTCATATCAAGAAATTAAGTAAGTAGTGAGTGCACACTAAATATATTCAAAGATGTCAAATCACCCAACAATGGAAGTCTGTTAATTTATCAAAAAAGAAGACCTTGGAAGTCTGTTAATTTGTCAATCTTAACCAGAAATCACTTAAGAAATGAGGTTTAGATCCGTAAAACAACTAGGAATTCAAGATATTATGAATTGAACTTGAAATTGTATTACAATGGGATAATTTGTTACAATTGAATGTTTAGAGAAAGAAAAGTATTTACAATTTGATAAGGAAGGAGGTATTTAAAGGGAAATGGGAGGAAGGAGGATTTGGCGGGAAAATCAGTTTTGTACTCATCCATAATTTGTTACAATTGCTGTTCTGTTGTCAATCCATCCCGCTTGAAATGATGCTTGTCCTCAAGCATCTAAGCATTCAAATCAACATGAGGCAACCTTTCTTAGGACCTTTAACACATTATGTTGTAGTAAGCCAAACACCATACCCCAAAAAACAATAACCTTTTTCCTTAAGCCAAACACCCTTTTCACCCTTTGTGAATACCCATTTTATTGAGAAACTAGAGAGAATGAGTTTTGGAAGGAAAAGTTATTATTTCTCATTAAAATGAAATGAACAATACAAAGTCCTATTTATAGGACAAAAGTCAAAATACAGAAAGTCAACTATGCTAATTCTACATGTACAGTACTACTACTGCTAATACATCAATACAGCCATTATCCTACTTATATACATAGCTAAACTACACAATTCCACATAGTGCTTGAGCCTTTTGATGAAGCTTGAACTTATTTAGCTTGATAAGCTTTGACTGAGCAATATTGTGGACTTGATGAACTGTGGCATCACTTGGCTTGTCAGCTCAGCTTCCATATTTAGTTATTCCCCCCCCCCCCCCCCCCCCCCCAAGTTGGCAGTGTGAAAGGATCACAAATGCCAAACTTGGACAAACAATTATAGTGTAGAGCCTTGGGTATACCTTTGGTGAGGACATCAGCTGTTTGTAACCTTGTAGGAATAGGAATATAGACAGGGAGAACTTGATTGCCTTTGATCTTATCTCTGACAAAGTGGCAGTCTATCTCTATGTGTTTTGTTCTTGCATGGTGAATAGGATTAGAAGCCACAGCAATGGTAGAAACATTATCACAGTAGATTGGTATTGGAGTAGAAACTTGCACTTGGAGATCCTTGAACAAACATTGTAGCCATGTGAGTTAAGTACAATCAGCAAGAGCTCTGCTCTGTATTCAGCCTCTGTTGAGGACCTTGAGACAACTCCTTGTTTCTTTGAAAGCCAGGATACTAAGCATGCTCCTAGAAAAATGGCATAGCCAGTCACTGATCTTCTTGATATAGGACATGAAGCCCAATCACTATCACAATAGGTAGACAATTGCAAGTTGTTGATAATAGGAAATTGAAGGCCTTGACCATGACATAGTTTAATGTATCTAAGAACCCTGAGCAATGCTTTCATGTGAGGTGGCATCACTTGGCTTGTCAGCTGAGCTTCCATCTTTAGTTCCTTTACATTTCATAACCCAACTACACGATCCATGTATAAAATCTAACAGTTGAAGTCCTTCCCGAGTGTGAAGGATTGAAGTCACTGCACCCACTCTTCAAACAACTCTGTTGCGAATCCCTCTGCCTTCGACCAACTTATTAGGTGATCCGATGCCAAAAACTTGATAAGCTGAGTCAAAATATAGAGACTGATATGTTTCGCATCATCATACTTTCCAGACCGAGATAACGCGAGCCACACTTCCACCTGTAATGGGCAACACTCCACAGCTCTCTGAAGCAAAAGCCACAACTGCTTCCCATAGCCGTAAAGAACCAGGTATATGTTCAAGACCTTTTCTTAGTACTTTGCTTTTAGTCACATCTCCATGTTCCAATGTTGCAGCCCTTTCCTTAAGCCAATCAGCAGCAACATTTCCACCGACACCAGATACCAAGCAATTTATAGAGGCACCCGCGAGAAATTTAACACCGTTCACTTGGTAAAGTTCTTCATTTTTCTGGGCCAGTGAAGGAGTAACAACCTTGGAAGAAAATGATCTTCTGGAAATATGACAGTTGCATCAAAGTTCCATCCAACAGCAGCCGCTGCAACTTTCATGCCAATATAACCACCACCAACCGCAACTACATTTTGTGCTTTTGCCAATGATGATACTAATGAATCAACATCAGCAATATCGCGTATGTGATGAACACCAGGTAAAGTATCACCAATTTTCTCAGAAAGTGTACCCTGTGGCAATAATGAGGGATCCAAATTCCAGTGAATTTGTTGTCAATGCTTGCTTCTCTGAATCATTCCAGTCACCGGATATTCATCAGCATCTCTATCGCATTCTCTTTGTACCAATCAAAAGTTTGCCTCTCACCACTTTTTGTGAGAGTCGGGCGCTCATATGGAGCAAATGCCTCCTTAGAAATGATACACAGAATCCCATTAGCCACCCCTTTTTCGACAAAAGTCCTAGTTACGTATCCACCTCCAACTATCACAAACCTTTTCTTTTTCCTCGGCCATTTCCATATGTCGAACTCCCACTTTCCATACTTCAATTTGCATTGTGTGCCTCCTGATTTCTTCCTCTTAGGCAATTTCCATAACTCAAACTCCAAACGACTAAAATTATCTCCATGAATCATTATAACAGAAACCTTCACCGTATCAATTATTATTGTCGTTACCACTAAAGAAACACCACTAAAATCATTTTCCACACCATCATTATCAGTCTAATTAGAACTGATACCACGTTCCTTACCACACAATTCAATCAGATCCCGATCACAGTTTTCGACCAAACAAACGCCTTTTTTATCCTCCTTCACATTCAGTTCATCACTTTGATCCCAGTCACTCAAATCATCTTTTACACTGACCTCGATCAACTCATTAAAAGTAGCATTCGGTTTATGAATATCCATTAAAACGTTAGAGCCAAAAGTATCAGAATTCGATGATGACGATACACCTAACAAACACTCCGTTTTCGGGTTTCCGAACTTTAAAAATCTTTACCAACGAACATTCCAATTTATCCAAAAGACATGAATTAAAGCTTGAATATTTAACACCATTACGAATTGATTCTTTAACAGTTTCAACCGCATTTACAACATCATCAAGTAATCTATTTTTTAACTCAGTTGATTCTTTACTTTTTCCATCATCATGAACAAACCCATTCTATTATTCTTGTTTTTAATCTCATCATCATCATCATCAACCTTACTCGAATCTTTAAACTCAATTTGTTGCACTTTATCACATTATTTAGAAACTTCATCAAGAACCATATTACCAATGTTGTTGTTTTCCACCATATCACTTGCTTCTTTAACACCTTGTTTGAAATTTTTCTTTATTGGCATTTCATCAAACCTCTTATGTGCACCCATATTCTTTTCAACCAAGTTGAGGTGGTTATCGAGAAGAGTGGTTTCTTTTTTTTTTCTTTTTCTTTTTTTTTTCTTTTTTTTTTTTTTTTTTTTTTTTACCGGGAAAAATGGAGAAGAGGAAACACTAGAAGACGATAATTGTTAAAATGAAAACTAAAGAGTAAATTACACAATGGTCACAGTAGTTTGCGTTGCCTTACATGTTTGGTCCTTTAACATTTTTTGTGCCTATAATTGTTATTTCACTTTTCTCTTTCTATGTTTTTCTCACATCCTGACCCACCATTTCTCTTTGTACCATTTTTTCCTCACATCTTGACCCACCTTTCTTTATCTTATATAGGGAAAATAGAATGGTTCTGAAAAATTTCACGTTTTTTTTATTTTTTTATTTATTATTATTATTTTTTAATAAACATCTCCATTATTCACCTATATAATACTATACAAATAGGAAGAATGAGATTTTTTGGCCTTTTATAAGGTCTTACATTTAAAAAAAAATAATAACGTGCGACGCGGAATTCCAGATTTATTTATTGTGTGACTTCATAAAAATGTTAATAAGTGTCAATGTGGGTACGATGATGTTTTTTTGTGCCATATGGTGTGACCTTTCATTGTGAAGTTGTCTTTTTCGGTGTTTTTTTTTTTCTTTTTTTTTTTCTTTTAATTTTATTATTTTTTTTTTTGTCTTTTTCGAAAAAACAAAAAAATATGAATTTTTTAATTTTTTTTCTTTAGATTTTTTGAGAACATTTGTCTTTTTCGAAAAAGACAAAATATTACATCAGTTGCACAAAAAACGTTTACCTACCTTAAATGGACACTTGTTAAAATTATAATGGAGTTGGCAGTTGCATGATCACATAAGTCTGAATTTTGAATAAATGAAGTTATGGTTTATTAGATGGAAATTGAACCTTTTTTTGCTGTGTAAATTAGGAAATGGCCCTAAAGTATGATTTTGGACAAGTTACATTAACAAGAAAATAAAAAGCAAAAGTAGGCGATCCAAAAAAGTGCACGAATCTTGATGTCTCTAACTATTCATAGGTATCTAATTTCTCCTTTTCTTGTTGTGCTTAGTGAAAACGATACAGGTCGATTGGGTTTAGTAACGGGTCAAAATGGTTAACTTCTTTGCACGGGTCCAATTGGTTTGCCAGAAACACCTTTGGTGCAAAATTTCATTAAATCTTATTATAAATAATCGGTGTGACACGTATGATAATAAAATACATATTATTATCAACCAATGTTGTTGAACAAATTGTACACTATGTGAAATCTTCAACCCCTTTGGACCCATTTTCTTTAGCTAACTTTTTTTATTTTGCTTGTTTGACCCGTTAGAGATTAAACATATCCTACATTGACTCATTCATACATAAATGGGACAAAATTTCCATGGCTATAAAACTATATGTGAATGTATTTTAAGATAAACTATAGACGGCAACGAAGACCCTTGTTTTGTACTAGTGAAACTTGTGAACACTTGTTTTGTATTGGTGATTAAAAACTTGCTATCACTCTCTAGGGAATTTCTTTTGTTATATTATTTCGTCTCCGGTCTATGCCATATATTTTAACAAATGAACATATTTAAAAATTGCTAAATAATCAATTTTGTTTTTTAAAAGTGTGCGGTAAGTATGATAAAATGTACAGCTAATAGTAAGTTAGCTGCAATGAAATTTTAGTGTTTAAGAAAAGATGTTAGATGTTAAACCTGAGAAAAAGTTTGTAAAGAATGCTCAGTTGAAAAGTGAAACTTGTGATTCTCGGTTCCTGAAAAATACCAAAACAAGTAAATATTTCTAGAAAGATTTACAAGAGTAAATCATTGAAATCTGTTTTAAAATTGTCATCTAATTAAGCTACCATGACTTGAATATGAAATGTCAATTGCTGATGTCATAAATAGATATACAGTTCTTGCTTTTTTCCAGCCATAACATAAATTCAAAAACTTGCTTTTGCCGATACATCTTTATTGGAAACATGAAAAGTTCTAATCATTGAATAAATTGAATTTCCTCTCCTGTCCTTATGCTTTTTAATTTCTTATTCACAATCTCTCATTTTATCAAACTTATTCACAAACCATTTTTTCTTTTACTGAATATGTTCCAATCAAACTTGAAATTTGTATGTATTTTTTTTTCTTTGTATATGTTATTGGTAGGTTGTTGAAACAAATGGTTTAAAGATCACAGTTTCATACTTAATTACATATCTGGGCTTTTGTATTGTATTACATTTACAGTTGTGTATATTCGCTGCTTTTCTTTTCGATTATTAAACAGGGTATCAGGCTACTGGAATTTCCTATGTAGATTGAGCATACATATAAAGATACTACGGTAAGCCGGTTGTATTTTGTGTCAAATAGTGTACGTATCGATTACCATATGGATTTCAAAGGGATGGCATGCTCCATATTTATGCACTTCTTTTAGACTTTTTTGGCACAACGTATCAATAGTGATTTTTGAAATTTATTTTAGAATACATTAAAAGTTTTATGCTCCAATTAGAAGAAAGCACTCATATACCATATTTTCAATAAAGTTTGGGTTAAGTGCGTAGGTATGGGGAGGTCGTCGTTGATTAGCAAAAAAAAAAAAAAAAAAAAAAAAAAAACATGTCCTTATTATTCACGGTTTAAAATATTATGCTCCAACTAGAAGAAAGTACTTTGGAAGGAAAACATGACACCACCTAAAATTTAATTTCTGAGAATTGGAAATTAATTTATGAGTATAGGGTAGCTCAAGTATAAATAAAGAAATACGAACCTTACTTTACTTCTGCTTCTTCAAAGAAATGACTTCTTCAATGTTTTTAGTTTTATATCTAGCTCTACTATTCATTGCTCTCTCATTTGTACCAAACTTTACTTCTGCTTCTTTGGAGGAAGCAAATGCTCTTCTAGAATGGAAAGCAACCCTTAAAATCCCAAAGAACTCCCAAATTGTATCTTCTTGGACACCCCTTCCTACGAATACTAGTGTACCCGCTTCGTGCCCTTCTTGGTTTGGACTTGCATGCAACGCTGATGGGAACATTAACATGTTAAACCTCTCGACATCTGAGTTAAAAGGTACGCTTAACCAGTTCCCGTTCTCTATTCTAGGCAACCTTACCCATTTTGATCTTAGTGCAAACAGCTTCTTTGGTCCCATCCCACCAGAAATCGGACTCCTGTCCAAACTTGTCTATCTTGATTTTTCAACCAATCAGTTTTCTGGTGTAATTCCATCAACCATTGGTAAACTAAGCCAGTTAACCATTTTGCAACTTTTCAAAAACAATTTAACTGGTTCCATCCCACAAGAAATAGGTAGTATTGTCTCACTCGAGAGGCTAATTCTCTATTCCAACAATATTTCTGGCTCAATTCCTTCATCATTGGCTGATTTGAAGTCTTTGAATATCCTTTATCTGTACAAAAATCAACTCTCCGGACTCATTCCAATTGAATTAGGTAATATGAAGTCTCTAACTGAATTAGTTTTGAGCCATAATCAACTCAGTGGTTTCAATTCCTTCATCGTTGGCTGATTTGAAGTCTTTGAGTATCCTTTATCTGCACGCAAATCAACTCTCTGGACCCATTCCATTTGAATTAGGTAATACGAAGTCTCTAACTGAATTAGTTTTGAGCGAAAATCAACTCTCTGGACCCATTCCAATTGAATTAGGGAATTTGAAGTCTCTCACTGGATTAGGTTTGTACAAAAATCAACTCATTGGTTCAATCCCTTCATCGTTGGGTGACTTGACGTCTTTGAAAATCCTTTATTTGTGGGCAAATCAACTATCTGGACCCATTCCAATTGAATTAGGGAATTTGAAGTCTCTCACTGAATTATCTTTGAGTTTTAATCAACTTAATGGTTCAATTCCTTCATCGTTGGGTTATTTGAAGTCTTTGAATAGGCTTTATCTGCACACAAATCAGCTATCTGGCCCCATTCCTACTGAATTAGGGAATATGAAGTCTCTAACTGATTTACAATTGAGCCATAATCAACTCAGTGGTTCAATTCCTTCATCGTTAAAATACCTGAGAAGCCTTCAGAGACTGTATCTCAGTGAGAACAAATTATCCGGTCCTATTCCGAAGGAGTTTGGGGAGATGAAAAGTTTGTTAAATTTAAACTTGAGTAATAGCAATCTTTCGGGTGTTATACCTCAAGAGCTTGGATCACTGCATCGCCTCCTTACAGTTGACCTATCCAAAAATAGGTTAAACGGGTCATTACAAAGATATATTGGTGACTGGGTTCAAATCAATCACATATATCTTAGTAATAACAAGCTCAGCGGAAAGATCCCATCGAAGATTGGTAAATTAAGTCAGCTCAATGTTCTTGATTTATCTTGGAATTCACTCACAAAAGAGATACCATCAGAAATTGGAAGTTTGGAAAGTCTGGTGATGATGAATCTTTCTCACAATAAGCTATCTGGTTCTATTCCTAATGGTTTCAGTAACTTGCCAAGAGGGATTGATATCGAGTTGTCTTACAATGAGCTCACTGGTCCGGTTCCCCCTTGTGCTGTCTTTTTAAATGTGTCTGGAGAAGCATTTAAAGGAAATGATGGTCTGTGTGGAAATGTTACAGGTTTGAAACTTTGTGAAAGTCAAATAGCAATGAAGAAAAGTAATCATTTTCATCATAAACTCATCCTTGTAACTGTGATCCCACTTTTTGCGGCACTTTTACTTGGTTTATTCATGTGTGGCCTCATTGCTTATCGACGTAGAAAGAGAACTTCTCCACAGAAATCATCAGCCGAAGAAGGTGGCAAATTTTTCTCAGTAACAAGTTTTGATGGACAAGCGATGTATGATGAAATCATCAAGGCAACAAATGATTTTGATGATGCATATTGTATTGGGATGGGAGGATACGGCACTGTGTATAAAGCTGAGTTACAGCCCAACAATTTAGTAGCTGTCAAGAAACTTCATTCATTATCTGAGAATGACAATCATACAAGCTTCCTAAATGAGGTACGAGCATTAACAAACATAAGGCACAGAAACATAGTTAAACTCTATGGATACTGCTCCCATGCTCGTCACTCATTTTTGATTTACGAATATCTTGAAAAGGGAAGTCTAAAATCACTCTTAAGTAGCGATATCACAGCAAAGGAAATTGATTGGCTGAAAAGGGTAAGAATTGTTAGGGCTGTAGCGAATGGTTTGGCTTATATGCACCATGATTGCACACCACCTATAATTCATAGAGACATTTCTGGAGCTAATATCCTTCTTGATACTCATTATGAGGCACATATCTCGGATTTTGGAACAGCGAAGCTTCTAAAGCTGGATTCATCCAACTGGACTGCGGTTGTAGGCACCTATGGCTATATTGCGCCAGGTAACTACCATATATTTTAAAGTTATATATAGTATACGTACTTATTCTCAAGTTTCAGATTTATCTGTTACATTTAATCATGATATGATATAACAATTTTTTGTATTATCTTTCTTCCTTCCATGTAGAGCTTGCTTATACGATGGTGGCGACAGAGAAATGTGATGTGTTTAGTTTTGGAGTTGTTGCACTAGAAGTGATTATGGGAAAGCATCCTGGAGAACTTATATCATCTCTACAAACATTGTCTACTGATGATCTATTGCTAGCCAATGTAAGAGATAGTCGGATTCCGCCACCATCATCTCTAGTTGAGAAACTAGCTCATACAATTTTGAATGTCTCACGGGCATGTTTGAACTACAACCCACAGGAAAGGCCAACAATGAACCATGTCAAAGATTTATTGTCAGTGGATGATTGACTTTCGATGAAGATGCATGTACCGGTAACTTGATGCTAGCTTGATCGATTTTGTATGATGTCTTGTCATAAGTCATAAAGTTTAAGAAACTTTTTATGTTTTTTTGTTGTCCTGAATTATGTTATAGATTGTTATTAAATAGTAAAATAATTTATATCAATGAAGATTGCTACCTTTCTTAACTAATATAGTTACGTGTATTATGGATCTTTTTGGTAATTTCTTTAAATTATTCCAGTTTTACCATTACAAATTTACCAGTGGGAAATTTGTGTGTCAGTTAAAATTTATTCTTACTCATCTCAAGAAATATAGTAAACTGTGAGTTCACACAAAAGATATTCAAAGATGTCAAATCACCCAACAATGGAAGTATGTTAATTTGTAAAAAAAGATAGCATAGATTGGAGAAGAAAGTTTGCTAAAGGAAATTTGTCAAAAAAGAAGACCGTGGTAGTCTGTTAATTTGTCAAAAAAGTGATGTGATCTTAACCAGAAATCACTTAAGAAATGAGGTTTCGATCCGTAAAACAACTAGTTATTCAAGATATTAAGAATTGAACTCGAAATTGGATTACAATGGGATAATTTGTTTACAGAGTAAAAGAAAAGTGTTTACAATTTCATAAGCTAACTAGTAAATAGGAGGATTTCACTGGAAAATCTGTTTTGTTCTGATCTTGCTGTTCTATTGACTTTTAGGACCTTTTACACATTAGTCCTCTAACTATGTACTATTGTAATAGTTTAATCAAACTATACCGATTACTCCTCTTGCTATATCACTTGCTCTTTCAAGAAATCTTTACCATTAGAGAGAGTCATAATAAAAGCTTCCGATATAAGAATTAATGAAAAGTATGAGGCGGAATTGTAAAAAGCTATTAGAGAACTTATACATTGCAGATGCTCTTAAAGTTTATTGTATTCTTTTAAGTGTGTTAGTTTATGTTGCAACATATTTTGATCGCATATATAGTATTTGCCATCTACATTTTATAGTATGGCCGGCCCCCCTCATTGAAAATTCCTGTCTCCGCCCCTGGATCCATGTATAAAATCTGACAACTGAATTCCTTCCCGAACGTGACGTTGAAGTCACCCACTCTTCAAACAACTCTGTTGCGAATCCCTCTGCTTTCGACCAATTTATTAGGTGATCTGATGCCAAAAACTCGATAAGCTGGGTCCAAATGTAGAGACTAATATGTTTCGCAGCATGATACTTTCCTAACCGAGCTAAAGTGAGCCACACTTCCACCTGTAATGGGCAATACTCCACAGCTCTCAGAAGCAAAAGCTTCGCATCCTCTTCATTAGCAAATTCCACAACTGCTTCCCATAGCCTTAAAGAATCAGGTATATGTTCAAGGCCTTTTCTTAGTACTTCACTTTTAATCACATCTCCATGTTCCAATGTTGCAGCCCTTTCCTTAAGCGAATCAGCAGCAACATTTCCATCGACACCAGATACCAAGCTATTTATAGAGGCAACCGCGAGAAATTTAACACCGTTCACTTGGTTAAGTTCTTCATATTTCTGTGCCAGTGAAGGAGTGAACAACCTTGGAAGAAAATGATCTTCTAGAAAATATGACAGTTGCATCAAGGTTCCATCTAACCACCACCAACCGCAACTACTTTTTGTGCTTTTGCCAATGATTATACTAATGAATCAACATCAGCAATATCGATTATGTGATGAACACCAGGTGAAGTATCACCAATTTTCTCAGAAAATCTAGATGCAGTGTACCCTGTGGCAATTACGAGGGATCCAAATTTCAGTGAATTTGCTGTCAATGTTTGCTTCTCTGCATCGATTCCAGTCACCTGATCTTCATACAGCATCTGTATCCCTTTCTCTTTGTAGCAATCAGGAGTTTGCCTCTCACCTCTTTTTGTGAGAGTCAGGCGCTCATATGGAGCAAATGCCTCCTTAGAAATGATACACAGAATCGCATTAGCCACCCCTTTTTCGACAAAAGTCCTAGTTACATATCCACCTCCAACTATCACAAACCTTTTCTTTTTCCTCTTTGGTCATTTCTATATGTCGAACTCCCACTTTCCATACTTCAATTTGCATGTTGTGCCTCCTGATTTCTTCCATTTAGGCCATTTCCATAACTCAAACTCCAAACGACTAAAATAATCTCCACTAAAGAAACAGCCCTAAAATCATTTTCCATACCATCATTATCAGTCGAATTAGAACTAATACCAAGTTCCTTATCACACAATTCAATTTGATCCCGATCACAGTTTTCGACCAAACAAACACCTTTTTTCTCCTCCTTCACATTCAGTTCATCACTTTGATCCCAGTCACTCAAATCATCTTTTACACTGATCAACTCATTAACAGTAGCATTCGGTTTTTGAATATCCATTAAAACATTAGAGCCAAAAGTATCAGAATTCGATGATGATGATACACCTAACAAACACTCTGTTTTCGGTTTCGGAACTTCTTTAAAAATCTTTACCATCGAACCTTCCAATTTATCCAAAAGACATGAATTAAAGCTTGAATCTTTAACACCATTACTAATTGATTCTTTAACCGTTTCAACCGCATTTACAACATCATCAAGTTGATTCTTTACTTTTTCCATCATCATGAACAAACTCATCAAAAATCAAACTACCCGTTTTATTATTCTTCTTTTTAATATCATCATCATTAACCTTACTCGAATCTTTAAACTCAATTTCTTGCACTTTATCACATGATTTAGAAACTTCATCAAGAACCATATTACCAATGTTTTTTTCGACCATATCACTTGCTTCTTTAACATCTTCTTTGAAAATTTTCTTTACCGGCATTTCATCAAACATCTATGTGCACCCGCATGATAACAAAATAGGTATTCTTATCAACCAATATTATTGAATAAATTGTACACTATGTGAAACCTTCAACCCTTTTGACCTGTTTCCTTTAGCTAACTACTTTTATTTATACTTAAAATACTCAAGGAACCATCTTGGCGTCCTTGGTAAAAGTCAAAGTTCTTTTATAGAGAGTACGTACAAAAACCTTTTCAATAGTATACCTTTTATTCTGGTATAGAATTTTAAAAAAATAAATATATATGCAGTAATTTTGCATGGAATATTGTGATGAATGCATGGTGATGTAGATTTGTGAGATGAATATTGTGGGGTACTGAATGGATGTGGTACTTTATTTTTTAATATATTGTGCTGCGGTGCCGAAATTTAAATATAATTCGTCTGAAATAAATGTATGGCTTTTATTTGTTTTGATATGGTTGCTTAAGGGTTGCAATTTATTTTATTTTCTAGATTTGTTGTTTTTGGGATGTTTAATAAAAGGGGGTGGCTGCGATGTGTGTTTAGTGGTGGTAAAAGTGTCGTGTGACCAATGGTGGTGATGGGTTAAGTTTTAGTGGTAGGTTGACTGGTTTTTAGACTGAAATGTGGAGGTTGACTCGTTTGGTTGAGTAAATGGGATATGTTATTATATTTATTAAAGTATACTCCGTATATGTTTATTTTAAATTTAAATAGGTTGTCTATCGGAAAAGACAACCTTACCCTCACGTGCAATGCATGTGGGGGATTTTAACGGTCAAATTTAACGTTCGTTTGGTCAAAAGACCGTGGGTGTTAAGGGTTTTGGAGTTAAGGGCTATTCGCTTAAAAAAAACGTCAACGGACCATATGGGAAAGTCAACTCAAACCATATTGATGATCTATGTAATTTACTCTTGTTTAAAAAAAATGTTGTGGTAGTTGTTAGGAATAGAAGTGCTGTTGTAATCATGTAACGTGTAATAGTTAGTCCGTTAAGCTAGTCCATTTATATTACACTGTATTTTAGTATCTAATCCCACATCGCCCTATGAGGTAAACCATGTGAAGGCTCTTTCCTTACAAAAGAAGCCTTATACCTCATGAGGGTGGTGTTGCTTATAGAGGTGCTTCTTTAGGGTTTCTACATTCTCTTGTATTCTCTTCATCTTCTTAATCTAATCTCTCTCTCTCTCTCTATATATATATATATATATATATATATATATATATATATACTAGAGGAGTACCCGTGCATAGCAACGGGATTTTATAGCGACAGATCGTTTAGTGATAAAAAAAAAGTTTATGGGTTATAAACGAAAAATAATAAAAGTTTGAAGATTTAGAGATTAAACATAATGTTTTGAAACCCGGTTCGACCCGTTCTGGATGAAAAATGGGTCGATTTAAATCGAGTGAACCCGACGGGTTGGGTCGAAAACGAGTCAAATTAAACCGGGTCAACCCGCCGGGTTTGAGGCGTCCCAGGTCAACCCGGTTTTCGATGTGTATTAATAGTTTCATTTTGAAATATATGTTTTCGTATGACTTTTATTAGTTAGACGAACCGGTGGCGACACCGGTTCCCGGTTGAACCTGTTGGTCCGGTCCAGTTTTCAAAACTATATGTACCATCAACTTGTTAGCTTGTATGAAGCTTTGTGTGTTTTATTAATTTGTATAATGTGTAAAATAACATTAACTAGTGTGTTAATTATTTTATATTTAGATTATGTTGTAGCTTGTTTAAATTGTACATTTTGAAAATTTTATTGTACTTTTTAGTAAGGGGTGTTTTAGTTGGTTGTTTTTAATTTGATATATATGCTTTTAATTGGTTGTATAATGTGAATAAATTATTGTACTTTAAAGTTATAGGGTGTTTTAATAAAAGTATTAATTATACTATGCATTTCTCTCACCTTTGACTTTTAAGATTTCACTTTTCAAAATTTGACCATATATTCTTTATAGCGACAAATAGTTTATTCGACAAATAGTTTATTCATCAAAAAAAGTTTATAGGTTATAAATGAAAAATAATAAAAGTTTGAATATTTAGGAATTAAATATAATGTCTTGAAACCCGGTTCGACCCGGGTGGTTCAACCGGGCAAACCATTCCGGCCGAAAAATTGGTCGATTTAAACCGGGTCAACTTGCTAGGTTGGGTTAAAAACGGGTCAAATTAAACCGGTTCAACCCGTCTGGTTTGAAGCGTCCAGGTCAACCCGGTTTGTGATTTGTATTAATTGGTTATACAATGTGAATAAATCATTGTACTTTTAAGTAATGAGGTGTTTTAATAAGAGTATTAATTATATTTCATAATTTCCTTTAATAAGATTTTTCAAGATTTCCACTTTTAAAAATTGACCATTATTTCAAGATTGACCAATTTCAAAAATTTCAAGATTTTCAAGATTCACCAATTTCAAGAATTTCACTTTTCAAGTTTGACTGTTTTTATATTATATATATATATATATATATATATATATATATATATATATATATATATATATATATAGTGTTGTATTCTATGCAGTACCAATATTAGATACAGTATTTTACAGTACCATTATAGGCTAATATAAACCGTTAGATTACTTAATCAATGGATGAGATCACTTATGCAATTAATGTAACTATTTATATTATTAAATATAACATTTACAAGGATTGCTCCCCCCAAACTTCTGTAGCAATTTCCTGTAGCCACTCACAAAAGAATTATAAAAAAAGAATGCTACAGTGTATTGTGTCTTCATGAACAGAGAAATGCACAGTAAAATAGTAACCATCCCCCCTCCCCCCACCCCTCTTCCTTTCTTGATGTTTCGGGGTCTTTCCCGAATCTTCTTCCACAAAAACAAATAAGAAACCTACAGTGTCGATCACGCAGCAGATCTCACCCACCTCTTTTCTCTCTCTCTAAAACCAGATCTCTATCAAAAAGTAATAACACCAATTGGGGGTTTAACTACCTTCAAATCTAATGGGTTTGAGTATAGTCGTATATGCTGCTATAAATCCTGGTCGCAAATATATAGGTCGCCTTTTCTTTCCCGTTTCTCTTGACGTAAGTTAATTTTATACTGATTTTTGCTTTCTGTTGATCCGAATTTCTGTTTCTAGATGCCCGCTGCCCAGTTCTATAGTTATATCTTCCTCATATTAATTATCAAAATGGGTCGCTCTTTTACGGATTGAAACAAAGGCTTTTCAAATCGACCCATGAACACAAATGTTACGTATCTATATTTTCAATTACTTATTGTTTAACAGGTAAGGTTTAAACATGAATTTACAAAAGTCTTTATTAATCACATCAGAAATTGACATCAGAAAGATGTTTGGGTGTTATGGAAAAAACTTCACTTTTAAGGAGTGTTTGCATTATTTATGCTTCTACTGAAATAGTTTCAAGATCAGCTTTATAACGTTGTTGAAAGTGTTTATCATCACTCAATATATTCTCCACTTACTAAAAAAATAAACTGACTGCGTTAAATTTTTCACAAGGTGTGAAGGTATGTGCATTTTTATCTCAGTGTTCTTCTTTCTTTTGGCTAACATCTTGCAAACTACGCTTGTCAAGTTTGAATGCTAACATGGGTCTGCTTGAATCATGAAATAGGAGCTCGAATGGTTGCGGTTTGGGGTTGACTTAGGGAGGTTTGGGTGTCGAAATAGGGCATAAATAAATGTGTTTATGGGGTTGAAGTTGAGGCTAAAACGGGCCAGCTTGGGGACTGAAATAGGTGTGGAATTTGGGATTGGAATAGGGGCTGCGACGGGGACGTCTGGGGCTGAAATAGGTGGGTTTGAGGTGGTCGGAATGGGCGTGGAACAGGTGTAGTTTCAGGCATAAAGTTTCTGATTTCAGCTGCTGAGGTTCATATTCAGATGGTGTTATACTTTTAAGTGGCAACATGTAAGAAGCCGATTGTATGCACTTAACAGCCATAATGATATCTACAATACTGATGCCGATGGTGTTTGGGATTGCAAGCAAGATTCATTCAGGTAAATTCTAATGAGTATTTGATATTTAATATTGTACGAGTGAATCCAGATTTTATTCAAATGAATGATTTTGCTAATGACCACTCATTTTAAGCATAAAGGATTACAAGCTAAATAAAATTCATGCTACTCTCACCAGCAAAAACTCGGTAATTCATCGATAGTTCGATAACACAATATGTAGACTAGGCACGCTTGAACATATTATGAAGTGAAATTTTCTGTATTGGTAGTCGCTTAAGCATCAGGTAATGATTATTCATTGTTGTGCAGGCCAACAACAATAGGTTGGGATACCATAATAATTGGCAGCGATATGGACTATCCAAATTGTATGCGTACATTGAAGAACATGCGATTCTGGATTTGCTTGCGATAGTAGCCTGGTTCTTTGTATTGAGTAGTCAAAGTCGGATAGAGAGGTATGTGATCTGCCCATTTTTGTTGGTATTAATAGTTTGTTGTAACTGATAATTGTGTGCATATAATTTGGTTTTTCTGTATGATATGTTGCCTTACTAGAGTCAATTTCTTGCTGACTCGCTCAAGGACAGGAAAGTGGGAACTTTTCAAAAGCAAAGGGGCATGATAGATTACAAATTTGGAAGAAAAATAACAAAGTATTGAACAATGGTCTACAGGTAATTAATTCAAGCTATTTTATCGAATTTAGTTCTTTAATTTAATAGTTTCACTTCAGACGTTGCAGAGACCAAATAATTAGGTGCAAACATGTGTATTGTGAGGCAAGTATATAGTTTGCAATTGCAAACTATAAAAATTGTAGCCTCAGATTGCAAATTAGTATAGGATAGCCATAAAAGGTTTGTCCCAGCCTCTCAGATTGAAAACTATATATTTAAATATTTGTGTGTTACTGTGGTCTGTCGATTGTTTTTTGTTGTATATTTAATTGCTACGCCATGATGGCTATATAATTGCTACGAGATGATGGATGTTAAATCAATGTTGTTTTTATGTGGGTGTTGCAGGTTTACGTGTTTGCAGAAGATGATAATTTCAAGAAATTACTAAAGCCGTTTCACCATGCTGCTACGAAGTTTAAATCAAAGGTTGAGATAGGTATGTATACCTTTTGGTTAATTTAATACTCCGGATATGTGGTTTTGATAGTTGGTATTTTTGTATATATTTAACTTGAATGATGAACTGTGTTTCGTTGTCGTGTTAGGTTCTTTGACTATGTTGTTTGATAGTTGAGAGAGGATTGAAAAGGGAAAGAGGCCAGGAAAGGTGGTTTGCTGTTACAGGTAATCTTCTAGCCATGTTACTCTTTAAAAGGATCCCATGCAATAAACTAAATTGCAGATTTCTCTTTATCGTAGACAACATCATCGCATTTGGCCTGAAAGAATAGTGTAAATATGTTGGCTGCTAACGCCATGAATTGGAAATTAGATTCTAGGCCAAGAGGGTGTTTGGGATTTCTTATATTTTGTGTTTATTGCCTAAACTGCTTATTTTCAAGTAGATAAGTAGCTTAGAATGTTTGGACATTCCAATTTTCCTCTGCTTATTTGCTTATTCTGGGGTAAATTAACCAGATAGAGATGCCCAGTTATGTGCTTATTTGGATATAAAGGGGTGTTTGTCTAAGCGCATATTATGACCTTCAAAAAATTGATAAACTCATAATATTGGGCTTATGGCCTTATCCACTTAAGTCTGAGCTTATGAAATTCATAAGCTCATAAGGCCTAACGATTGAGCTTATAAGCTTATCAAGTTTTCGATAGGCTTATAAGCCCATAAATGAGATTAGACAAACGCCGTGAAAAAGTGAGTTTTTACCGCATATCCAATCTAAAAATCCTCTAAAAGAAGTATGTAGCCATCAAATCTTCTTCTCTCTGTTATCCAAGATTATTTTGAGATAATTGTGTGATGAGTTAACACCATTTCTGAACTGCTTTTTAAGCTACTTATTTGCTTCTGCTTATTAACAGAAATAATAAGCAATCATATGTGTGTCTTACATTTTATATCATCAATTATGTGAAATTATATATTTAGGGCTTTGTTTTTTCTCTATAGGCACAGGAGCCTAAGCTCTCTTCAATGAGGGGACGTAGCAGTTCAGAAAGTAGACGGCATCAAAAATTTCGAACAGTATTTGATAAAGCATGTATAGTTCGGTATGGATCCCATTGTCTTCAAAATCAATGAATCCTTGAGATTCCATTAATATTACTTAACATTAATTCATACTGAAATTGTTCTTTGTTGTCGTAAATTCATTGCATTTTGTTTGGTTTTTTTGCAGTGGATTTGTGATTATACGATAAAGAACGACAGGGGAAGCCAAAAATGACCTCAAGCTAACCCGTGAAAATGACATGCCTTCCAGGGCTAATCAAGTATGTTTTATCTTTTAAAATCATTATAGTAGTGCATAAATAACCGCCTTCTCTTCCTTTTTGTTTATACTATTTTGTAGATTGTGGCTTCAATGATCTGATATGATTAAATTAAGTTATAATAACGGTTCGGTCTTGGCATGTCAAGTTTGTGACTAAATTAAGTTATTTAAACAACAGAAGCACGAAAAATGAAGGCATCAGCAAAACCAGCTGCAACCAACAAGAAAGCCACAATCACTGAAAATTCGGATGAAGATGAAGCTGTTGAGATGAGTGACGATTCAGACTTTGAAGTAGTAGCACCACCTGACAAGGAAAAGAAGGGTAATGCGAAACCAGCAGCAACTAAGCCATCAGAAGGAGCAGCAAAGGAAAGAGGTGCGCGTGCCGGGAAGAATGAATAAGAAAGATGACGTCATTGAGGAAGATGCAGCAATGGGTGTTGGGGAATCGAGCGGTGAAATTGCAGCAGCAAAATCCGGACCACAAAGGGCGAACAAGAATGATAAATTGTCAAATGTTAATAGCATACTAATATAGCGACAAGAGTGCCAAAAAGATGAGTTGCAAATTGCAATCACAATGTCTGGTAGACAATTTACATTGTACATCATCTTTTCTGTGGTAGGAAAACATCATAACACTGTACCTTTCTTATTTTGATGAGTTTTTTAATGGTAATTATGCTATATAGTATACAGTTAGAAACAAGAGTAGGCTGTGCAAATACATAAAAGGGATATTTGGCTGGTAACTCGAAATTATTATGGGTGTAGGTTTACTATTATGGTGGAATGGAAATGTGTTTTTACCATGATCCATTTGTCTGCTTCGGGTACCTCTACTAAGGTAAACATGATTGCTATTGTATTGATATGGTCCATTTTTTAGAGTGTATATACTGGTAGGGACGACAATAAGTGATCAAAGAGTATCTCTTATTGCTTTATATCCTCATTTGTTCAATATGTTCAACATCTTTATTCGCTCAATACCGTTAATATTTACACTATGCTTATGAAATTAAGAGAACAAAAACACACTTCCTGCAGTCTTTTACCATTCCTATTTTTGCAACACTTGCTAAACCTTCTTTGGCAAAATACCCCACGGCAACGCGCGGGTAATCCACCTCGTATATACTAAAAGGCGTTTTTGTTACTGTAGCAACAGTAACTTTGCAAGTTTCGTGTTTACCAATTTTAGCCCCTGAGGTTAGTGATCAATTGCGAAGTTAGTCCTTAACGACCGTTATCTAACAAATGTGGATTAAATTTGAAAAGGAACAGTAACTTCAGGGGCTTTTTCTGTACAAATAATAAACATAAACAGCCCCTAAGGTTAACTTTTTTTTCACCGTTAGTCCCTAAGGACTAACTTTGCAAAGAACGCCATGTTAAGGGACTAAAACTGAAAATAACGTTGCTACAGTACAAAACAGTAACTGCTACAGTAAAATTCAGTTTGTAATAGTACGTGTACTGTAGCTAACGATTTTACACTTTTAGTCCCTCACGTTAGCTATAAATTGCACCGTTAGTCCCCCGTTGCAAAGTTAGTCCTTAGGGACTAACGGTGAAAGTGTAAAATACAAAAACTTTGTGACAAACCCATACACTAAAAAGAAACACTTAAAAAAAATTATTAAAAACAAATTACAAATTCAACTTTACAATACAAAAACTTTATAACAATTTCCGGCAACGACAACATTTTTCCCGGCGACCACAAATATTTTCCGGAACGGTGGTATCTTTTTCCGGCAAGAGCTAGCGGGGGCACTACAAAAAAACAAAAAAACAAAAAAACAAATATGTATGGATCTAAAAAAAAACATATAAATTTAAAAAAAAATAATGGATCCTTAAAAAAAACGTAAAGATTAAAAAAAAAAAAAAAAACGTAAAGATTAAAAAAAACAAATATGTATGGATCTAAAAAAAAAAACGTGTATCAATCTTAAAAAAACCAAGCATAGTTAGATCTAACAAATCAATAATATAGATTAAAAAAATAATCAAATACGTATGGATCTAAAAAAAATATAGATTAAAGCATAGATTATTAAAAAAAAAGAAAAAGAAAAAAAAAAGAAACCGTGTATGGATTAAAAAAAGAATATAGATACGCCGATCTATCGGTTGGGAGGGGAAAAGGAGTTGGTCGCAAAATTTTCCGGTCACCGGCGCCGGAATCTGCTGGTGCTCACCGGAATTTATGAGTTTTCCGGCGAAGGTGTTGAGAGAGAAATAGTTTAGTGTGAGTGTGTGTTTTTATAAAATGAAATAAAATAAAAATAAAAAAGTTTAAATATTAAATGGCAAGGGTATGAAATGTAAATTAAAAACTGAAGGTAGAAAGTGAAACATAGGGGAGGAGGGGGTGATTTTGCCAACTTTGGCTAATCTTTTCACGATAATGTTCCAAGGCTCATTTGACACACCAAACGGACTCGAAAAATTACGAAACTTGCGCCATTGTTCACGAAATCATTTGTCTAACGAAAACGAGTATAAATTTACAATACTTTCAAGACTTCAATAAATATCAATATATTTGGCAAATGCGATACGCTTCAAGTTAACATTCCCGCAGCAACGCGCGGGTACCCCGCTCGTTATAATTAAAAGGCATGTTATGTAAAATTTGTTAAGGAGCTAAGGGCATTAAGGGAATTCCGAATTTGCTATTTTCCAAAAACTGTACATATCTTTAGACTCATATAATTAATTTCTTATTATCCTTTCTCTCTCACATGTTTTTCTCTGTAACCCTAATTAACCTTTATCAGCCACTACAACATCTCTCTACTTTAAACAAGAAACCACAGACCCTCATTAATCCGATTTAGTAGCACCGCCTGTCATGGTGGATCCGGATCTTCGATTGCGTTATCTTTGATTTTTTTTTCTTGACGATGCAAGGGTTAAACCGTGGCCACAAAATTCATCATAAATCGCATCGATCTATGTTGTGAAAGGTTTGATTCCAATACGTAAGTAAATTTTCTGAGTTTTTCATTAATAGCTATGTTTGAAAAAAGAAATATATGACTTGATGGGAAAATATTTATCTTTTAATAAATATTTATGAACATGGTGACTTGTTGTTTTTCTTTGCCACCATCAATTGCTTTTTTTTAAGGATGTGACACGTATGCAAAAGAAATTGAGTAGTATGTTAGATTTTTTTGTTCTTTATGTTTATAATTTGTTACAGATATGTATAAACTTAACCATAATTGCTTGGTTTCTTATGTGTTACAGAAAGAAAAGAACTTGTGGGTTTGGGTTTTAATATGAAAGAGATGTAATTTTGTTCATAAATATTGAGATTTGTTCGTAAAGAGATGTGAATTTTATACATGTTTGGCTGTAAAACTTTTTGTTTTCTTACGAGATGCTTGGTCGTCATTGTAGGTTTAAGTGCTCAACGGCTTTCTGTATCGTAAATAAATAATTTATATCAAATTGTTAATTTATATTCTCTAAAAGTAACAATTAATTTTATGTTATTTGTAGTTTGCTATGTTGGTTTTGATTTTTCGTAATTGTTCTCGTTGTTATTGTCTACTTTTATTAGTTAATGTATTTTGGATAATAGCTTGCCTATAAGTTAAATATGCATATGTGTTATGTAAGTTTATACATTATCTGATATAAATAAATAAAAGGGTTTGCATATGTGTTTTAACGTCGATTTATGCAAGTTGTTATACATAATCTTACATAAATAGTTGTTATGGTTGAATTCCTTTTAGTTAATGCAAAGAACGTGAAAATATGTTATTTAGTTTCAATGTTAAAAAAAGGATTGCATAATTTGCTATAAGAAAAGGGTGCATATGTGTTTTATGGCTGGTAAAAAATCGATGAAAGGGTTGTGCATATTTGTTTTAAGTTTGATATAAAGTCAAATATGTATGCATATATGTTTTAGATTGTGCATACGTGTTTGTTAATTGTTAATAATAAGAAATTGATAATTGTTTGTAATCTCAGGTATTGTAAAGACACAAGTGTTGGTCATGATAAAGATGTCAACATACAAGTGTAGAATGAGATACGAAAGCATACACATATGTTCTTGGAGGAGTGCACGTATGTTTTTGGAAGAGTGCATACATGTTTTTGATGACATGCACAATTATATTTAACAAGATATATTTGTATTGGAATTGTATTTCATTATATATCAAATTTTGTATATACTATTTATGTTCTTGGTTTGTTATTTAAATTTTAGAGGTTACACGTATACATTTTTGTTTATGGTCATAAATATCGAAGATCAAAGAATGTATACTAGAAACATATGTGCAATTACAATTTTAAACAAAATAAGTTTAACGTCGAAATAATTAAACGCAATAAATATATGTAAGTATACAATATTTAAAAAAACATATATGCACTTGATTTTTTTGAAAACATGTATACTAAAAAAAATTAAAAAACGATTTTTGATAAAAAAATATTCAAAAAAAAGGGGAAATGTGTTTGACTATTTTACCCTTTTGAATTAATTAAAAAGCTTTAACGATACTAAATTATTATTGGTTTAAATGGTACTGTAAAGTACTGTATCTAACAATGGTACTACATATAACGCACCCCTATATATATATATATATATATATATATATATATATATATATATATATATATATATATATATATATATTATAATCTTAATGATATGTGTGAAATGATATAGCATTTGAGGTCCTACAGTAGTAGATATTACAACTTGTTTGAGAGGTCATGTAAAGATGATGATTTGCTTGAACAATAAAAAAAGCTCAAACAAGATCAAGTTGGCCACTCTTAATTAGTGGTTTAATCGACTTGTAAAAGCAACACATTATGTCCCCTGTATACAATTCTATACCTTAAATATCATGAACTTACATAGATACATAGACACTGATATGAACATGTAAACACACCCAAATAAATATATTCGGTTTAGATAAATAAGATTTATCCATGCCATTGTCTTCTTATAAGAGATTGCTTCAAATGGGAATTGTAATGATCAAGAAATTTGCACAAAACAGACTGCTAAAAATGTTGGATGAGGTCTTCAATTCTACGAAGTATCCATGGACCATAAACGTAGAACTGATTCTGCTCCTTGAGTGGACGGGAATTTAAAGAAGAAAAAACCATTTGCATTCATTGTAACTAACAATACCATACTTTTGCCAATTATTATGTGCAAACCTGATAGGGACTACTTGAGGCAGTCAATCTCCAAGAAATAGATAAAGGAAGTACTACTAGTAAAACTACTAACTTTTCTTAAACATTTTTTCTTCTCTCTTTTAATAGAATGCAAATTACATAATTTTTAAGGCAAAAAACAATAACTGACTAATGCATGATCTCCTAGACTTTAGGAACAAAACTAACAAATAAACATGGGACTAATGCATGAAGTGGTGGTCCACTCCTCTTCCTAAATGCATGCAACAACTATGAACGTAATGCACTAAACAAACGTTAAAATGGATTTGGTCTTCTTTCAACAAAACCAAATGTAAGTCGTTTGATTCGACTCTTTCGTTTGGACTTGGTCTTTAACTTCAAGTACATATCAATACTCCGCGCCTAAAAACGAGTTTTGTCCTCAAGACTCATGGTGGTGTACGGCATGTCATGTAGTTTCCAAGGTGGTTTCGGTTCGGTTTGGAGAAAAACAAACTTTGGTGGATAGCATTGGTGACCGGAATGACATGTCTTCACGCATCGAAAACCAAGGGTGATGAAGAGTGAGGGCGAAAACCGAACTCGTTTGGCTTCTAACTTGTCCTCCACTATGGAAAAGTCGCAGGTTTGATGAATGTTAGTTGAATGGAAGGTGAACATATCACGTTGGATTATTGGCGACAACATGGGAGGTGTATAGGTGGTGACCTCGATGTCGGTCTTGGTGATGGTTGTAGTGATGTTGACGGTAGTAGTGATGTTTTGGGTGACAATGTCTTTCGAGGTGATTTTAGGTTTCTCGGTATTTAGTGGTGGTGGTGGTGTGATAACTTGTTGTGTGCCTGTGTGTGGTGTGGTGATGGATGGTGTGTTGGTTGCTCGTTGATTAGATTGGTAGATCGATGAGATGAAGGCTAAGGTGTGTTTTTGTTTTTCCATGATAATGTTGAGTTGGGCAGTGAATGCGGTTTGAGATGCAACGAATTTGGATAACGAGTCGGCAATGGATGCCATGGACTCTTCGATTGATGGAATGTTAAGTTTTGGAGGCATAGTTCGAAGCAATGAAAACACCAAATTGATAGGGACTGCTTGAGGCAGTCAATCTCCAAGAAATAGATAAAGGAACTGAATTCTACTACTAGTAAAACTACTAACTTTTCTTATACATTTTTTCTTCTCTCTTTTCATAGAATGCAAATTACATAATTTATAATGCAAAAAACAATAACTGACTAATGCATGATCTCCTAGACTTTCGGAACAAAACTAACAAATAAACATGGGACTAATGCATGAAGTGCTGGTCCACTCCTCTTCCTAAATGCATGCAACAACTATGAACGTAATGCACTAAACAAACGTTAAAATGGATTTGGTCTTCTTTCAACAAAACCAAATGTAAGTCGTTTGACTCGACTCTTTCGTTTGGACTTGGTCTTTAACTTCAAGCACGTATCAAAACCAGTCAAGAACAGGAAAAGCATGCACTTTACATATGAAGTATCCATACATAGAATTTTTCAATCTCTCATTGATTTCATGAACCGATTCAATAGGTAATCCAATATCATAATCAACATTCTTTGGAGTATTATCCTCCATTTTTCAAAAGTTTGCCTTATTTGAAGATTAGGCATTAATTATTTGCATACATTGAGCAACCTACATTAGACTTATTATCATTTGATTCCTTTTGCATAGTCTCATCACACGTACTAGGTTCATTAGAACTATTACGAGCAGCAAACGTACCTTGTTGTTTGGCGAAACCACCACCGAAAGGATGATCATGAACCTCAACTATTGGGGCAGACTTTTCAACATATGGAACCGGGCTCCACATGTTCAGTAGCTTGGGCATCATCCCTAAAAACATGCGTTGTTAGATCATAAATATTAGTACCAGTTGAACCTGGCTTAGCAGGCTCATTCTTACTCGTGCCATCACATGGAATCGGCTCCATGTGTTCAGTTTCAACATCACTGTAGGAACATCCGATTCGACATGACTGCCCCTAATTGGTGTATGTGGTTTACCATCAAAACCAACTAACTTATCCCCCATCACAATGGATCAAAACCAGCAGCAAAGCAAACGACTGCGACTCTTTTTTCTTTTCCTTTTTCACATCTCTCCTACCAGAATCCATAAAACCTGATTTCATCATTCCAATTCCACAAACAAATAAAAACAAGAAGAAACTAGTTGCATTTACTCTTCAAATTGCACATAAAACCTTAGTAAATTAGGTTTTTTGAATCGACATAAGCCCTTGGACGTCACATGTTTGGAGACCCATATAGCAGATCAGTAACGAAAATATATTGCAAAAGGAACACTAAACGACGAATAATAAAGAACCAATTTAATAGTGAATTGACTGAATAGTCAATAAATGTAGACGTAATTAGTATTATTGATTGATGAATATTGCATTTCCTTCATTCCTTAACCACTTACAAATATATAAGATACATGAGATTATTCTAGATTAATTACATTTGGGCTAGGCCTAAATACATAGAATACATTAACGGGCCTCTATACAATATATCGACTAATACTCCCCTGTTAGGTCACCATATTGATTTCACACAAACAAGAATGAGATAAATATAAGGATTTGGGTGAATATTTGAATGAGAGAAATAAAAGTGCAAGAGTTTCCTTAAGATATCAAATAAACAACCAAGTATTACATGAGACCTAAGGCTTCTATTTATAGGGAAGGAGCTAGGGCAACACTCACTCTCCTTCCACTTACATTTTGTGTGGGCTTTCAAGCCCATGGACCTAATACCTTAAGTCTAGTAAACTTGTAACATAACATTAATGTAAGTAAATAATAACTTAAGAAACCTATTATTACAAATGACCGAGACTTGATAAAATAGTAAAACTTTGATCCCAACAATCTCCCCCTAAGGGTCGGTCATCACGGTTGCTTGACGTCTTTGTCATTTCTTCATCTTTGACTTTCATAGCTTTGACGTCTTTCAAAAAAAAAATCATGAGATAGAATCATTCATCGTTCTTTGTTCTTTGTTCATTGTTGTTGTGATAGTGATCAAGTTATGAAGTTGTCTGCCTTTCGTCACTTTCGCGTCTGTGGTGGTAGTCCGCCATTTCAACATGCTCATACATCTTTGAATTCTGACTTACACATGTACGTAGTCCATTTCTTTCACTTAAGATCTTTAGTCTTTATACTTTGTAGATTCTTCTTTTTGGCGTAGAATCTTTCTTTGAACTTTGTGTTGCTTTGATCTTTGAGGGAGCTTTTGATGACTTCAAGATGTATGTATGAGCATGTGGAATCTGTCGCCATGGAGATGATGTAACCCTGCATGTAAACAGTTAGCAATAAAACATCCAGTACTTACAGATAAAGAATTAGAGATCGTCAACAACATATTGTGAAGACTCCTTCTAACCCTTATCAAGGTCGTTCCCATATCAGATACTCCCGAGGGAGCTTACAAGACCTACTAAGTAGCTCGATGACTAGGTGAGTCGCTAGGGATCACTCCACGACTGTAGACCGCTAAGAAACCACCGCAAACACTAAGCATAACCCACAAGGAGTTACCGAAGTGACCTACTGTCAGGGCTGTTTGATGTTGACCCTGACAGGATTTCCGTTCAATCATTGAGAAATACTTATGTAAATTCTCTCATAAACGTTCTCGGCAGATTGCTAAGATCTGCGAAGGACTCGATAATTTAAAGCTAGTATCCATTGATGTAGAACACCAGTTGTAGACATACTAAGTGTTCCTAAGAGATCTTTTGATGTATCTCATGGCTCTAGACTCGAAAAGTGCACACTTAGGTTTCCTATGCGGAGACTAGGGAGGGGTCTCCTGCTTCAATACCAACCAGCTCTAAGAGATAAGTCGATAGATTACGCGGGTTCCCCGTGAGAATGAAACAAGCTTTTTTAAGAGAACTTGAGTGGTTAGAAGGTTTAGTGCATTGCGTCACTGGGTCCATGATGGCTTTATCTTCAATATCGGCATCACCTTAGCAATAACCAGTAGCATATGAATTGAACCCGGTGTCTGCCCTAAGGTTGAACATATGGAGGGCTATTTGTTTTCACCCTTTTCTTTACTTTTCTTTTTCATTCTTCAAATCCTTCTTTCCCCTTTCATTATTTTCTCCTTTTTCGTATCATACCTAAGGACTTCTAATTCTAACTATTGGTGATGTCCTTGGGTAGATCCCTCCGGCTCTGGCGGATCATAGGACGGTTTATCCTATCTTAATCACCTTATAACTCCATGATTATCCGACAGTAGCTATAAAACCTTTGATGAAAATCTCTCAAAGTGTTTGTGATTATCAAACATTTTGTTTAACACTTTGAGAGTTTTGTGTTTACTTTTGAAGGGCTCCCCCTTCACATGTGCTCATAAGTATTTTAATAAATTTGTACATGCGGGAGGAACAAGCACTTTTTGAATTGATCCACTTTCAGTGAACAAGACCGATTCGAGACACGCTTACATCACTAGTTAGACTAGCTTGAAGTTATTACCCGGTCTGGTCAAGTCCACAGAAAGTTTCTCGAAATGGTACATTTCTACTAAGACAAATCCTTTTCGAGACACGCTTACGTGGCTAGTTAAAGATTTCCATTGTCAGCTTTTAGGTGACAACTAGCTCTAGTAACTAACTTGATGTTGTTACCCGTCGAGGATGAGTCTTTTCGTGATTACTAACTTATATGTTTCGTCAATTCTTGGGTGAATCTGAGTCTAGCTCGCATGAGATTTGACTTTTAATCAACTTTGAACTTTCATATTTTAATCACATTTACTTTTTCTCCCCCTCAAAAATAGCATATGAGATGTTGTTTTTGTTAAACTTTTGATTAAAATATGCTTTTTGAGTCTTATGGGGAGATATCAACAAGAACTTTCGTATTCAAGAATGATGATTTTGTATCAAGTGCTCCCCCTCAACAAGTGAGTTCTTATTGAGGTGAAATACATGTCTTTTGAGCAGAATTATGAAAATCAGAAAATGTTTGATTAATTCTACTCAAAAGTAAGAAGCCTTCGCTCCTTATATAAGGATTGAGGCACTGATGTGTACCTCAGGGTCCTTTCATTACAAGAACGGGTTGTACACTGTTATGTGTGCACAATCCATTATGATAACAATTCAATCAAATGAAACAATTAATATTGAAGAGTTAATACCCATGTGTACCAGTTTATGCTTCATCGGTGAGTGGAGCATCGAAGTCAGTGAACTTAGGTTCGGGTCTTTTGAAGAGGCTGATGGGAAATGAAGGTCTGTCACCGATATAGCTTTCCAATCGTCTGATCTGTTCCCGTCGAAATAACCTTTCTTCAATCTTCAGGACAAAGTTACGAACTTGTCTTCTGGAGCTGGATTTCCATCTGGGTGGTTCACCTTTTGCTATCTTTCTGCGATCATTATTCAACCTTTTGACTAGCCCATCACGAACGGTTTTAAGCGTAACATCGCAGAACTTGTGTATCTCATCGAACCGCTTGAAGCTTTGCAGGTTTTTGCTGTTGATGTAGGTGAAACCAAATGAAGGTTCTTGGATGAGAGTATACTGTGTCGTTTGATAGATTCCATCAAATGTGAATTATGGCTTTGTCAAATTAATATTCTGTTGGTAACTTTCCACTCCAAGCTGAAGATCTTCCACTCTTTCTTGAACTATCAATCGTCGGATGAATAAAAGTAGAGATGCCATGAAGTTGTACTGAATTTCTCTTTCGAATCCACGCATTCTTCCTTGAACCTTTTCGAGATACATGTCTTCAATGTCATTTAGATAGATGTCCGGAAAGTCTACTTCGGAGAATTTGTACTTCTTTTCATCTTGTCGTTTAACTACTATCTTACTCATGAACATGTAGTTAAACCGTTTTGACTCTTGAATTTCCAAGATATCGATGATCTTAGATTTATGCTTCACATTTTCCAATGATTTTTCTTCTATTCTATGAGTATAACCGAGACGACGACGTTCTGGCCAGTGCTAAATCCCGTGTAGAGCATCTCTGTCGTAGGCTACAATAGAGTTGCTGAATACTAGAGTAGATTCTTCAATTGCAGGAACTTCGTATCTTGTGGCTGGTACGGAGATTGTATGTGAGGTAGCATATTTCTTCTTGGATTTCTCTTGGGTGAGTTGGAGGTTACGAAGATCTTTGTTGAAGAAGAAGCTGTAAGGTAACTTGGGTTTTTCCGGAAATCCTTGCAGAGGTAATGGTTTAGTCCAGTCGGTGAAGTAAGGCTTTTCGTGGTTTTTGGAACTGATGTCGATATTCACTTCAGGGTTTAGCCAGTCAAACTTGCAAGACATTAGCTATATTCTGCATGTGATATTCGTATTCCATCTTGTTTCCAGATCTGGACTTAAGGAATTCCTGTGCATCCCTATTGATTCTTCTGAGCTCCGCCTTCGTAAGTTTCTCAATCTGAAGATCCTTCATAATGACTTGAGTACATTGTAGTGTATTACCTGGAAGGGGTTCTTCATCTTCGAGAGGAGGTTCAGCTTGTACCAATTCTGTCAACCAATCATTCTCAGGTGTGTCATCATTGTCGAGCCATGAATGACGTCTTCTTTTCTTTGATTTCTTAGACTTGGATGTGGCATCCTTGTCTTTAGCCTTTGATGGTGACGATGGTCCAGCTTGAGAATCGGGGCACGGTAATTGGTATCGGGTTGACCTTGGTAGTCATCAGTTGGTTGCATGAAAGTTTCTTCCTCTTCGGTTGGACCTTGACCGGTAGCTAAGGTGTGTTGTAGATTTCCAGGAGGAGTAGAATCCTTTCATGGTTGTTGAGAAGATGATGGACCGGTTCCAGACTTATGTTTCTTACCTTTTGAGTTTGGGTCCGGGTCATCATCTTTCCTTGACCTTTTCAGGGTTCCAGCAGCATCTTTGCACGACTCTTTGGACAAGTTGGCGGAGATAGCATCGATAAGTGCTTTTTCTTCAGTTGTCTGTGTGGTTTTGTAGGAAACTTTGTCGTAGAGTTGAGCAAGCAGGTCATCGAAAGACAGTTCAGGAATGGTTGGAGTTGCAGTAGAAGCTTTTGCAGTGTGAAGCGTGAATGGTGTGGTTGACAACATTTTCTTTACGACACTTCTAATTCTGTGATCCAAGTTGTCCCTGATTGGTTCAATGAGGTTTGTTACTTCAGGAGTGACAATTTCAACCAGATTTTCAGTAAGATAATCTAGTGTGACAGTCTTGATAAATCCTGAAAAATCAGCGTTCAAGAACTTATCGATCTGCTGCTTTGACTCCTGAAAGTCTTCAACTTGTTTGGCAAGACCGGTAACCATGGTTGTGAGTGTGTTGACTTGCTCCTGAAGATCAACTGGTTTAGTCAGTTCATTGATTGATTGTTGCTTTGATGCGGTTTCAGAAGGTGTGGGAGATGAATGCTCAGGTGATGATTCAGATGATGACTCATTGTGAGAGCTTGAAGAAGAAGCTGGAGGATTCGGATCCTTTGGTGGAGAGTCTTGAGGAGGTGGAGGTTGCACTGAAGAAGTCTGCTTTGATTGCGAAGATGATTGAAGAAATATGTTGGTGTCGAAAGCGTTCTTTTCTTATGCGTTCCTCTGCTTCCTCTGCTTCCCGTGCAAGAAACTCTGGAGTAATGAAGTGGTCAAATTCCAGATCCGTAGCAATGTACTCTTGTCCGCCAATATTCTCTTCTACATTTGCAGTCTCAGTCATAGTGATGTCTCCTGTATTATCTGTGTCTTTCACTATGTTATCAGGTTGTGAAGCTGGTTCTAAAGTTGTGGACACAATGGAAGGAATCATGCTGCTTGTAGCTCCTTCATGTTCTGATTGATCAACAGGTGGTGGTGGTGAAGGTTGAGACTGAAGTCGGCTTTGGAGTGCTGCTTCCCTTTGTTCTTTGCGAAATTGCTTTTCTTCGGCTCGTGTGTCAACAATTATACTTTTCAATTTTCGTTTGTCGACCAATTGTTCAACGATTGGTTCATCTTCTTCATCATCATTTGGCTCATTAATCGTGATCCCTTTTCTCTTTCTAGACTCTGCTTCAAAAGTTTCAAGACTTTGCTGTATAGCAATCTCCGTTGCAGGAAATGCTTCTTCTGTTACTCTAACTCTTCGTTCAAAGTCTTGCTCTTCTTCTTCAGATTCTGTGTCAAACTCAGAGTCGCTTTCAGAGGGTGGAGGTGTAGGTTCATCTTGAAGAGCGAACTTTGGTGTTACCTTCTTCTTTGGCTTGGTTGCAGGCTTAGTTTTGGGTGCAGGTTTAGGTTTGGTGGAAGTTTTGGTTTTGGTAGATGGTTTGGTCTTGGGAGTAGGCTTAGACTTAGTTTGAGGTGAGCCAGTAGTGCTTGTAGTACTCCCAGATTTCACACTTCCTTTGCTGCGAGTCTGTATAGTAGCTTCTTCCTGTATCCCGTTGTAAGCATCATCGTAAAATTTGTAGTTCAAACGTTTCTTGATGTTGTCATCAAGAAGGTATTCGGGAAGCCTCATTCCTTTTATCTTGGTAGAGGAAGTGGTCGTCTTGATAAAGGAGGTGGTAAAGTCGTCCTCGAAGAGGTGCTTAGGCTCATTAGGGTCTGCCATCCTTTTGATAAATTCTGGAGTGTCTTTGCAGAAATATTCAGTGAGAAGCTTGGTGAATCTTGTGAATGGGATCATAGTCTTTTCACGTCCGGTTTGGATGCTGTAGACTATATCGTTCATGATTGAAACTGGAAAGTCAATAGGTGTTGTGGTCACCATTCCCCAAAATGCTTGTAAATGCTCAAGTTTGGGATGTTCGTGACCACTTTTTCTTCCTGATATAGATCTTACAACTAACAGACAGAATGTTCTCCAGGGCTGAGGTATATTCTTTGCATTGAATCTGGAATGTTTGATCAGAGGTAAGTCATCATCAACATCGTTTCCTAATTCAATGAAGAAATCAAGAAGATCCAGTTCAGGTAGTATTGGAGCAAATTCATTGTCAGTTTGAGGCAGGAGGAGGACTGTACGAAGGACATCGTGATCTACAGTGTAGACTTGTAGATCCAGCGTAACAGTGAAAGACTCATCATCTAAGTTAGCCTTAGCCGTAAGCCAGAACTAATGAAGGTAAAACACAGGAACTGAAGTAGATCTGTTGAGCAGATGTTTGCATGGATGAGCAAGGAGAATATCTTTGACAATCCTGCATGAGTTCTCAGGGATTCTCAATTTGTCGAAGTCAACTCGAGGATTGTTGTTGCCAATCTTAACATTGTAGTCAGTGGGAGTGATGTCATCCATGGTGAGTAATGGAAGATTTTGTTCAGGAGCATTCTCGTTGTGTTCAGCCATGTTAATCTGAAAAGCATTATCATAAACCAAACATCCAGATTTGTTACATGTTAGCACGGTTGCATTGTTTGATTATAGACAAGCATTTAGAGTCATGTAAGCACGTATGGTTCCATTATTACATGTATAGTGATAAGTGACGTATACATAGAGAATCTATTGAAACTATGAAGCACTTATGTGATTACATATGCACACAGAATCATCACAAATAACATCACATTATACATCGACTAAAGTCCATTATCACATATTACATGTTTTCGAAATTACATAGTTACAATGTTCTCGACATGATACAAGCAAAGTCCAATATACAACATTAATAGTAATCTCGAAAAAAAGCACTTCTGAAAAAATTTCGCAAACCCATAATTTAAACATTTGCGAAAAAATCCGCGAATGGTGTTCTCGAAAGAAAAAACAGAATTTGTGAGATTCTATCGCAAACCCTCAATTGTGGGTTTTCGAAAAAATTTCCAAGCATGTGTTTTCGAAAAGAGCCAGTATTTAGTGAAAAATTTCGCAAACATCCAAATCTTGTTTTCTCGAAAAAATATCAAAGAGTATTTGCGAAATAATGAATTTCGAAAAATACAGTACTTTGAAAATTTTTCGAGAAGACAGAAATTTGTGTGTTCTCGAAATTTTGTCAACCAAGACTGGTGATTGCGAGAACGTATTCTCGAAAATTCTTATACAAGAATATCGAAATGATGCCAACGTACGTTTCTTTGAGATAATATGAACTCCAAGTGATGAAACCTGTTGTATTAGGATGATATGCAACAATTAGGATAACGATATACACACCTGTTTTTGTGATTAATAATAGAAAAAATATAATACAAAGATAGTATAAGTTTTGATGTTTGACATTTTACTTTTGCTTTAAAAACTTTTCCAGATCCACTGGTGTCAAACATCGCATGCCAATTTGGTGAATTAAACTTGCAAACCTTGATGGAGCTAAGGGTTTTGTAAGTAAGTCCGCCTATTGGTACTCAGTACCCACAAAATATAATTCAACTGTACCCTCCTCGACATGCTCCTTGATGAAATGATAACGGAGATCAATGTGTTTGGATTTAGAGTGATGAACTGTGTTGCAGGAGATTGCAATGGCACTTTTGGAATCGCAGTATATCGGAATCTTGTTGAATAGGTAGCCATAGTCTTTAAGTTGTGATCTCATCCAAATGACTTGAGTACAACAAGCAGACATAGCTACGTATTCAGATTCTGTAGATGACAGTGAAGTGCAGTCCTGCTTCTTTGATTGCCAAGACACAAGTTTATCTCCAAGAAACTGTAAGCCACCTGATGTACTTTTACGCGTATCTAAGCATCCTGCATGGTTAGCGTCTGAAAAAGCTATTAGTTCAAAACCAGAATCCTTCGGATACCAGATCCCCAAGTGGATGGTTCCCTTTATGTATCGAAGGATTCCTTTTGCCTCATTGAGGTGTTTTTCAGTTGGATTAGACTGATAGCGAGAACACATAAAGACAACAAATACAATATCAGGTCTACTAGATGTGAGATACATGAGGGACCCAATAATACTTCGGTATTTGGTAGGGTCAACTGGAGTCCCATGTATATCAGCATCTAGTTTTGTGGAATTGGCCATCGGTGTATTCATAGTATCACAACTTTGCATTCCATGTTTCTTTAAAATCTCAAGAGCATATTTGGACTGATTTAGAAAAATTTGATGAGGCGAAAAATGAACCACTTTTAGGGGGTCATTTAAGCCCGGAATTGAATTTATTTGATCAAATATTGTCATAAATCATTCCTTTTGTGATTTTAGGTACTTTGGGAGTGAAATCTGGAAAAGGAAGCAATTATGACGTTTTTGGAGCATAAAAGTGAAGAAAACGCCAAAGACTTAATTTTCCATGCTGAGAACAGTGTATGACAGCGTCAAGAGGAAATTCCTGACGGCGTCAAGAGTAAAGTCCATGACGACCCAGAAGAAACCTGAAGGCGTCACAACAAGAGCGTCAAGAGTTAAAATCATGACGGCCTGCATAAGGTGTACACATGACGGCGTCAGACCCAGATCTAGGCAGTCCGAGGAACTATTTGGCGGCGAGATGACGGCGTCAGACATTTGTTCTTGACGCCGTCACCTTCCAAAATCTATATATAGTTTTCTAATTTTGATTCATTAGAGGAACTTGTGTGGAGAAACCCTAGGGCCGAACTTTGTGAACCCTAGCTCATATTTTACAGTAAATTCAAGGGTTTTAACCCCTTGAATCCTTTCATGTGCTATTAAGATAAGTCTTCTCTTTAATTCAATCAATATGTCTATGTGTTGGTTGTCTATATCTTGTGCTTGTCTTAATTTCAACATGTTAGGCTAGATCTATCTTGTGTTTGCTTAGATCTAATGAAACCTAGATGTTAATTATGTGTTGATTACTTGTTTATGGTTGTATTGGATGAATGATTTCAATGTTAGGCTTAAGAAAACTGGCAGATCTCCATTGTGTAACATGCTTGAATGTCTTAGGAAACATGAACCGATGTGTACTAGGTTTTATTGGTTGTATTTAATGCATCTGTAAATTCTAATGATCCCATGTTAGGAGCTTCTTAGCCGGCTCGACATAGGAGTGAAGTAGGCACTCATAGGATTGGGGAAGTAAGTACGCCAACCCATGAATGGTATTAAGGAATACAATCCGTCATCCACACAACTATAACAAGTAATTAACATGTAAAAGATATCTAGGGAGTAGTGAAATCTAAGTAAACACATTTCTTCCACATATTGCTCACAACTTTAGTTTAATATAGTTTATTTTCATTTCTAGTATTTTATTTTGGTCAAACATGTTGATCGAGATATTTTCTACAAAATTTCAATTAGGAAGGAAATGTTCACGTTTTCTCCATCTGGGTTTTCCTTATACGTTGAAAGTTTGTGATAAAAGAGGACACCAATTTCGAAACAAATGTCTGTTTGATGAAATGTTTCATTTAATTTTCTTTTAGTTGTGGACTTTAAAGCCCATTGGAACTACGTTAGAATGGAAGGGTCAACAATGGATTTAGTGATCACAAAGGTCTATCTTGTGAACATGTGAGCGATGACGTGATATATCTTCTTGAAAACGGAAGAGGACTGCTTAATTTATGTTGGCGTTTCTTCTTTTAGTGAAATCCCCAGTCAGGTACACTTGATATTTTTATTTCTTGTCTTGTATCATTATACTGGCAAAATGGCAGGACTAGTAATGGGTCTAAACGGGCTTTGTTTGGCTTCAAATAAATTGAGCCATTTGACCCGTTCCAAATTTGCCTGCTTTTAAAAGTTAGCAAAACTGACTCATTTGTGATAAAATGTAACACCCCCAAAATTTGGTACAGTGGAAGACTCAACAAGCTTTTGGGGTGCTACGGGGATTGGTATCCAAACACAAGACATAAAAGAACGAGATAAAGTAAACATAATAAAATACAACCACACGGGGTTTTAAAGTTTACATTATCCCAAAATCATCCAAAGTCAGGCCCAAAAGAAATAAATATAGGTCCACAATAGTTATCAGAGTTTTAGAAAATATAGATCCATAACCGGTGCCAAATGACAAGCCTCCAATCCCAAGCATCCGCAGAGCATCACTTAATTACCTGAGAAAACGTGCTAAAAGTCAGCTTTCGCTGGTGAGATCATAGGTTTAGATTCATAATTCAATATAGTGGACATTTACGCAAAACGCTTGCTAGCTAGACTAGGCCTCAATCATCCATCCAAAATATCCAACCAAAATATTCCAACCAAAATATTCCAACCAAAACAAATCATCCCTATAGGTGCACGCTATAGCTCAAATCAATCCAATCAATAGCTTACCTAGCTCAAGTCTAGGCCTCGCTCTATAACCAATCCAATAGCTTACCTAGTTCGGGACTAGGCCTCGCTCAACAACTAAATCAATAGCTTACCTAGTTCGGGACTAGGCCTCGCTTAATCCTACCTAGTTCTATAAGCATAGCAAGTTTTGAAATAAATAAATAAAGCGATAATAGTCCACATAAAACATTTGCACGTTTCTCACCCCAAGTATTGAAAACAAAGTTCAAGAGTAAAAGTGGGGCTATGACTCACCTCAAGTCCAGAAATCCTCAAAAGAAACGATAGAAGAAAGACGTAAGTAATCTCAAGCAACTCACGTAACGGCGACTACAGACTCGGCACTTCCTAACAATATCAAACCCGTTCAGAAATCACTTCCTCAAAATCAAATATTCCCATTCCCAAACATATTCCATTTTACTTTCCAAAAATATCCATTTCTCGAATTAACTTCATATTCATTTGAAATTCGACGTTTGGTATCCATACGGGTGGAGGGTCGACACAGCTCAAACCAAAAAGCCACAACAAAGAACAATAATAAGACAACTATAGGTCTAATGTTAGCCCAACATATTATTTAAATAATTATCGAAGCTTATTAAATCCGTCGAGACTTTCAAAATAAGAAATGGTCCAATGTAGCGGGGATTAAGTTTCCCACGTTTCCCAAAATGTATCACACCCTTCCAAGGCGAGACTTTCAACATCACTTTGTCTCCAACCTGGAATTCTAGGGGTTTACGCCTCCGATCGGCGTAGCTTTTCTGCCTATCTCTAGCTGCTTGCAGTCGATCTCGAATTTGCGTTACCTTCTCAGTAGTTTCCAAAATAATCTTAGGGCCTGTGAGTTGGCTATCTCCAACTTCTGCCCAACCGATAGGTGAACGACATTTACGACCATATAAAGCTTCAAATGGTGCAACCTTAAGACTTGTGTGGTAGCTATTGTTGTAGGAGAACTCCGCAAGGGGTAGATATTTCTCCCAGCCTTTACCAAAGTCTATGATGCATGCACGAAGCATATCCTCCAAAGTCTGGATAGTTCTCTCGCTTTGACCATCGGTTTGGGGGTGATATGCAGTACTCATATCAAGTCTCATCACCAAAGTGGTTTGAAGTGATCGCCACAATGCTGACGTGAAGCGGCTGTCGCGATCCGAAATAATCGATATCGGAACTCCATGACGAGCAACAATCTCCTTCAAATACAACCTCGCAAGTTTATCCCCACTATCATCTTCACTAATCGCCAGGAAATGAGCAGACTTAGTCAAACGATCCACAATTACCCATATAGCGTCGCAACCGCTAGCTGTCTTTGGTAATTTGGTAATAAAGTCCATCGTAATCCGCTCCCATTTCCAAACCGGAAGTTCTGGTTGCGTCAATAATCCTGACGGTCTTTGATGTTCGGCTTTAACCTTAGAGCAAGTCAAGCACTTACTAACATACAACGCTATATCTGCCTTCATATTTGGCCACCAATATAACTTTTTCAAATCCTGGTACATTTTGTCAGACCCAGGATGGATAGAGTATCTTGACTTATGCGACTCATGCATAATCAACTCTCGAATTCCTCCATACAATGGTACCCAACTTCGCTCTCCAAAACATAATACTCCATCAGAACGCCTAACAAATCCCTTCTCATTTTCTGCCATCCCAAATATGTTCTCAGCAGCTCGATTCTCTGCTTTCAACGCTTCCGTTTGAGCTTCTATTATTTGAGACGGTAATGGCGATACGATAGTCATTCCTAATGATCTAACTCATAACGGTGGGATTCTCTCCTTTCGACTAACAGCATCAGCAACAACGTTTGCTTTACCCGGATGGTAGCGAATTTCACAATCGTAATCGCTTAGCAGCTCAATCCAACGTCGCTGCCTCATGTTAAGCTCTTTTTGGTTCAGAATGTGTTGCAGACTTTTGTGGTCAGTAAAAACTACACACTTGGTTCCATACAAGTAATGTCTCCAATAATGACATCAAAACTTCCTAACGTGACGGGTAGAAGATCTATGTTGAAAGGACGGTTCAGAAAGTTTAACATGCAACCGCGAATGATAGTCTTAATCCTCTCTATGTTTCCATTAGCTAACTCTACATCATAACCAATTCCTAAGGCCATCGGGGGTTTCTCAAGTAAGGGTGCAAACTTAGTGGACACAAAACTCTTATCGGCACCAGTATCAAATAGTATGGAAGCATAACGATTATTGAGAAGGAACGTACCAGTTACAATGTTCGAATCTTCTCCTCTCTCGTTCCCAAGTGCATACACTCTTCCATGAGCAGCTCCAGCTTCCACACGTTGGTCCCCATTATCTTGTCGTCCACGGTTTCCTCCAGCTCCACGGTTACCATTATTGTACCCATTACCACCCTATCCTTGATTTCCTCGGTTCCACGATTCCCTGCACTCATTCCGATAATGTCCTTTCTTTCCACATCCATAGCAAGTAACATTTGCTTTGTTCATAGTTTCAGGAGTAGCTTGAACCATAGCAAGTGGCCGAGCTCTACAATCCTTAGCTATGTGTCCCATCTTAGAGCAATTCTTGCACATTATCGTACATCGACCAGAATGATGCTTGTAACATCGGTTACATTTGGGTGCATCTCCATTGTAGTTCTTCTTGTCTCCATCTCCCATGGCATAAGCTCTAGTAGTTAGTTGTCGCTTGTTTCGACGATCATTACCCTTAGAGTGATCGTCCCTCTTTCTCTTTCCATTCTTATCCTTCTCAGCTTCTTCCAATGCCAAAGAGTCCATCAATTGTTGAGCGATAGTGATAGCCTCATGAATGTTTGCAGGCTTAGCAGAAATCACATCGTTCCTTGTAGCTACCGGCAATCCATCGGTATACCTCTCAATCTTTTGGGTCTCAGTCCTAACCATATCGGGACAGAGTAAGGCCAACTCTCGATAACGGCGATTGTAAGTTGCCATATCGGTACCTTTCACTTTGTGGTTCCAGAACTCAATTTCTAGCTTCTTAATCTCATTCCTTGGGTAGTAAGTCTGAATCAACAAAGACTTAAATTGCTCCCAAGTCATAGCATAAGCCACATCACTCCCAACCGAGTTACGGTAATTGTTCCACCAAGTTAAGGCTTCATCCTTGAAGGTAAAAGAAGCAAACTTTACCTTCGTATTCTCCGCACAACCACTGACATTAAACACAGACTCAGTCTTCTCTATCCACCTAACCAAGTAAACCACTCCTTCAGTTCCACCAAACTCAATAGGTCCACAAATCTTAAACTCCTTGTAGTTACATCCATTAGCACGAACAGGTGGAAATGTTCCAGCAGAATTGTTGGAATGATTTGACTCAGCTAGTAGCTCAGCAACTCGTTTCTTCACAAGTTGATTGATCATTGCTTGATCCACAGTAGGTGCATTAAGTGGAACATGATCATTGTCTCCCTGAACATCAACATTTTGATTCCTGTTGTTGCGGTTAGTAGTGTCCAGGTTATCAGGAGTAGGGGTCTCAACATTTCGAGTAGGACGGCGACCTCGACGACCAGGGGTAGTTGTTGCAGGTCCGGTTCTGGTAGCTCTAACTGGGTTTCTTCGTGGGGCCATTGATCTGAAACATCACACAAGTTCATGAGTCTCCGATAGAACTTATCAATATGCTCAACAAAAGAAATTCAACGAAACCAAGTCACGGAAAGGATAGTAACAATACACCATGAAACATCAATAAAACGGATAAGGACTCAATTTCCATAACACCCAAAATCACATAATACCATATACTAATAACCATCAACCATACAATAGCGATCTAACATCATTCCAACTACTGGATAACACAAAACGTACTAATCGTTCCAAAAGAGACGAATACTGAACAAAATACATCAAAATATGATAACTAGCTTTTCTAACCGAACACTCCTCGGTTAAGAAAGCAACAAGACAACATAACCCAAGCAACTAGCCACGCGGCTGGCGGAGGCTCCTCAACTCCTGCCTCAAGCCATCAAGATCCCTCCATAACGATCCCTAGCTCCACGCTATGGGTGTCTCGGTCTCTCTTGGGGTCAGCCACCTCCTTCTCCAGCTCGGCATTCCTTTGCCATAGCTTGCGGTCGGCCTCTCCAGCTGTAACAAAACCTCGCCGTAAACTATCGATATGCTCATGAACCTCCATCAAAACTCTCCTCATCTCAGTAGTCCTGCCCACAACCACAGTCATATCCACTCTCAGATCCGATATGAACTCTCCAATAACCCTCTCAAGTCGATCAGATATACGTGCAACTCTCTCACCAAGATCCGTAATCTGAGCCCACAACCTACCAATCTCACCTAACTCTGCATGCTCACCAGAAACCTCAGAAGGTGCATCCGACTCAACGGGACTACCAGGTGGCAACTCAAACAAAAACGGATGATCAGGTGAATCAGGCTCAATCGGATGTACAGGTGAATCAGGCTCCTCAGCCTGAGCTGGTGGTACTAACACCTCATCATCATCAGGCATCTCATCCTCCTGAGGGTCATCCTCCCCCTCAGGGTCATCATCATCACCCTGCTCAGCCTCCTGAGGGTCATCAGCCTCATCCTCACCCTCACCCTCGTACTCCTCCTCCTCATCGGAAGAGTACATCATCAATCGTCGTCTCCTAACAGGTGAACCATGTGGTGAAGGGGTAGGTGATCTAGGACGACGACGCAATGATGCGGGTGGCGCCTCAGACAGAAGAGAGTGAGCATCAATCTGTAAAGGTGGTGAAGTAGGGCGTACCGACATACGTGCCGTAGCTCGGTGGGCAAAACGTGGAGCCACACGAGCCAAAGCCTGATGAAGAGTAAGCTGCCTCGATGTACCAGGGAGCCCTAAAGGAGATGAGGGTCCCTGCGTAGATGCAGAAGGTGGTGCTGAAGTAGAACCTGTCGGTGTCATAGTAGCTGAATACATGGCAACCTGGTAAGGGTCATCAGGAGCCATGGTGAACTGTGCTGGCAATACCGGTGTAGTAAGAATATTCTCAACAACATCAGGCGTATGGGAGGCCATAGTCTGTGACAACGGCGTAGGGTAGGTGTAAGTGTTTCAAAACAACTAAACCGCGAACTCAAAATACCAAATCCAAAAATCATCATATAATTCCAAATCGTATATAATCAAGAAAGATTTTAAAATACCGCATTACTAAAACCATTCTCAAAACAATTAAGCTATATAATTCCTCAAAACGCATATAATTCCTCAAAACGCATAATATCACTAAATCAATAAACCTCAAATCCTCAAATCATCTCAAGAAATCCCAAGTCTATAATCGTCTCAATAATCTCATATTACCTCAATAATAAACAATGATGCTTCGGCTTGGCAGGCTGGCGGGCAATGGTCGAGGATCGTTTTCTATAAAAATCGGTTATAGTTTAGGTGTCTATTTACCTAGTTCTCTATAACCTTGGCTCTGATACCAATCTGTAACACCCCCAAAATTTTGTACAGCGGAAGACTCAACAAGCTTTCGGGGTGCTACGGGGATTGGTATCCAAACACAAGACATAAAAGAACGAGATAAAGTAAACATAATAAAATACAACCACACGGGGTTTTAAAGTTTACATTATCCCAAAATCATCCAAAGTCAGGCCCAAAAGAAATAAATATAGGTCCACAATAGTTATCAGAGTTTTAGAAAATATAGATCCATAACCGGTGCCAAATGTCAAGCCTCCAATCCCAAGCATCCGCAGAGCATCACTTAATTACCTGAGAAAACGTGCTAAAAGTCAGCTTTCACTGGTGAGATCATAGGTTTAGATTCATAATTCAATATATTGGACATATACGCAAAACGCTTGCTAGCTAGACTAGGCCTCAATCATCCAACCAAAATATTCAACCAAAATATTCCAACCAAAATATTCCAACCAAAACAAATCATCCCTATAGGTGCGCGCTATAGCTCAAATCAATCCAATCAATAGCTTACCTAGCTCAAGTCTAGGCCTCGCTCTATAACCAATCCAATAGCTTACCTAGTTCGGGACTAGGCCTCGCTCAACAACTAAATCAATAGCTTACCTAGTTCGGGACTAGGCCTCGCTTAATCCTACCTAGTTCTATAAGCATAGCAAGTTTTGAAATAAATAAATAAAGCGATAATAGTCCACATAAAACATTTGCACGTTTCTCACCCCAAGTATTGAAAACAAAGTTCAAGAGTAAAAGTGGGGCTATGACTCACCTCAAGTCCAGAAATCCTCAAAAGAAACGATAGAAGAAAGACGTAAGTAATCTCAAGCAACTCACGTAACGGCGACTACAGACTCGGCACTTCCTAACAATATCAAACCCATTCAGAAATCATTTCCTCAAAATCAAATATTCCCATTCCCAAACATATTCCATTTTACTTTCCAAAAATATCCATTTCTCGAATTAACTTCATATTCATTTGAAATTCGACGTTTGGTATCCATACGGGTGGAGGGTCGACACAGCTCAAACCAAAAAGCCACAACAATGAACAATAATAAGACAACTATAGGTCTAATGTTAGCCCAACATATTATTTAAATAATTATCGAAGCTTATTAAATCCATCGATTTGATAATCTCCCATACTTATTTACGTAATATATTGTTCCAAAATTATACCCAACCTAAAGCACATTGCACATAAGTTTCTATTTGGTATATGTCGTAGTCCAATGAATTCCCTATATATATCGTCGTATCGGCCAAATTCCACGAGACATATAGTAATTTATTACCCTAAAATATATACCACATCCTATGGGCGTCGTGGGATATGATGCCCATTCATATACTCATTTTATATCGTCAAATAACTCGATCTAGAATAAGTCATTCGATATATAAAATGTTCATATTAACCGTCATATATCCGTGACAACACAAAGTCACAATATAAAGCCCACTTGGACTTTAAAGACCCACAATTCGTATAACTCGATAAGTTTCTAATTTATAAACAAAATCACATTTTTAATTATTAGTTGCCCAACTTATATTTCGCTATTATTTATATAATTATTATTTATAACAATAGTCCGACATTTATTACACTATATGCATAGTATAATAACTATCGTTTTATTATTATAACGTTTACTCGTGGTCGTTTTATTATTAATATACGCATTTATATATATATATATATATATATATATATATATATATATACGTATATAAACGATTATATTCTTAATAATATTATTACGAGTATTATTTTTAGTATCGACTTTCAAATATTTATCGAGTCATAGAATTTGGTCACATGTCCGAGTCATGACCCTCGGCTCATAGTCCAAGTCCAAAGTAATAAGAATCAAGTCACAATATAAATATATCAACTCCGTCCAAACAATCCCATATCCACGTGCTACAACATGAGTATTTTGGTGATGGTGGTGTAGCTTGGAAAACGGCGGTGGTGATGGTGTCAGGGTGTGCAGTCGGCGGTGACAAGAGGGAGAGGAGAAGGAGGTGTGTGATGATAATTATGAAAGGGGTTAGGGTTAGGGTGTGGGTATTATACCCGAATTTTGCACTTTGGTCCCTCAAGTTTCCCTTTTCCAAAACTAGCCACAATAACTTTAATATTTAGTGAACTCTTTTGATCGGTTTTCCCGTAACACGATTGCTCGTTCATAAAAGTATTAAATTTTCGTCAAACATGCTCGTACACGTCATAAATGATTTTCCCAACAACATTTCCTGAAATATATAGATATGTATGAAAGACATAATATTTATTTAACGGTGAATCGCTACCGTTTTGTAAAAGATTAAAATTCGTTAGGTTAATCTAGTGCCGGAGTCAATGTAGTGCCAAAGTAACGATCGTAAAATAAATCATCACGACCGAATCAATCAAACCATAAATAAATAACCAAATCTCATAAACATCGTACGATTAAAAATCAAGTACCAAGGTTCGTAAAATATCTCGTCACAATAAACTTGCAAAAATTCCAAATTTATCATTTTTAATGTAATGCGGTTTTTATAAATGGCTCCCTATTTTGCCAGTTGTCACATAAAACACTACCCAAATTGACCCATATATATGCAAATGGGTTGATGTTGACATCTGTATATGCTCATTGTCTCATTGCCTCATTGCATAGATTTTGTGGCTTATAAGTCTGGTGTTTGCTAGAGTAACTCTTTCAGAAGGCCTATTTATTCATCAATCATCTATTTAACTCAAACTTTTCGATACAGTTGGTACTGAAGCAATATGAAAACCCCTTATCAAAGAAGCTCAATGAGGTTGTCAGGGGCGGCTCAAGCCTTGTGGAGGCCTAAAGCAAAATTCAAATATGAGGCCTTTCTGAATTTTTCATTTTTTTTTCTCTTTGCTAAATATTAGCTTTTTGATTCACTGGATTTATAGAACATCCGATTATTAAACCGAAAACACAATGAGAATCTAAGAGTTTATTGAGGATAGAGATTGAAAAATAATATAAGAAAGAGAAAAACCAAACTTCCCTTTATGACAATCTATAAGTAGGGCTAAAGAACAGAACCAACATGAGCGAGGCTTGTTCGTGTTTCTTAGTTTTGGTTACCCAAACAAACGAACTAATATGAACACTTAAATAAACGGACATTGGTGTTCATGTTTGGCCATTGAAAAATAGATTTTCCTTATCCGTTTATTAATACACTATTCATGAGTGATTCTGGAAACGTTTAATTTGTTTATAGTATCGGCTAAAAATAATTAGAATTTGTAGCATTAAATGAGCTCAATTCATCATTTTGTAATAATAAAAAGATGGACCTGGTCGTGTTTCTTAAACTCAAATAAGGATTTAGTTGTATGGATTTAAAAAATAAACAATAAATAAGCAACATCCTTGATAATTTTAGCAATTTTACTAATAGGGGTCTTTTATATATCGAGACCTCAATATAACGCACAAGAAAATATGTGACCGATTATATATTCATAAAGGGCATTAGAAAATTAGGGGCTAAAATATTTCGGGGCCTAAAGCGATGACTTTACTAGCTTTACCCTAGAGCCACCACTGGAGGTTGTAAATGAGATAGGAAGCCAAAGATGTAACTACCTACGGTATGTAATGTCTGTGGTATATATTCTTGCCAGTCGGATTAGTTTATCTGTATATGAGAATGCATGTGTTGACAAGTAATCCCTTTTTTAATCTCATTGTACTAATGGCAGGCTAAAATTATGCAAGAAAGGAGAACCATCGGGTGAGTTTTATAATATACGTCTAGTAGTTCTGTCTTCGTATGAAAATTGCAAGATTCAAGTTGATTCTTTTTTAAGAAAAAATTCCGAAGAAACGTCAAGAATTAAAAACTTTCCTGACTATATGCTAAAAAAATGAAAAATCCCTCCAACAATTATAAAATAAAGAAAATCTTGTGAAACCCATAATGCCATATATCGTAAGGCAACTTTAGCTCAAGAACTTCCTTAGAAATGATAAAGATTGCGTCTTTTATGAGTATTTGTAAAGTACCATTCTATAAAGATAAGATAAAGAAAATTAATTACAGTGAGGATGCATTTGTCAATCAAAATTGCACTTTTTACACGGTAATTGTTGCAATTTCTATAGTTTCTGATATTAGTTGTTTCAATTCCAGGAATGACATTCTTCTCGTATATGGTGGAAGAGAAATCTCCAAATAGTCCTTCATATGTTGAATTCTTAGTACATATCCATAGACAAATTCAAAACAAAATGGGTTGATGTTTAACAAACACTAGTTCAGTTATGTTTATGGGTTTGTGGTTAGAATTTACATGGAGACACAGTTGGGTTCGAGCCTAAAGAAGCGAAGCTTGAATCTTAGCAAAAACGTGGGAATAGTCATCATTGGGTTTCACCTATTCTTGGTGAAAACTCGAGTAAAGTTTTGTTAGTATTATTTGTGAAAGCTTAGCATAAACTGATAAAAGCAACATCTTTGGTAATTGTTATTTAAAGACTAATGGTGATATAATATATATATATAGATCTACAAGTTTTTTGTTTTGTTTTGTTTTTTTTTTTTTTTTTTTTTTTCTTTTTTTTTTTCTTTTTTTTTTAATTTTTTAAATGATAATATATACATTAATACATGTAATGCTGTTCTTTAGTTGGGTAAGTTATAATTTGTTTCTTATGTTTATGACTTTGTGCAAGTACGTTTGATTTTAGTTGTATTATATTTGCTAATTAACTAGACAAGTGAATCTGAAATAAAAGGATTTGAATAGTTACAAGTTGATTATGAAAACAATTGCATTGCTTGATATACATGAAAATGCAAGACTATGTTAGGTAATCATCAAACTAGCTTTTTATGATAGAAAATAGTAAATCACTAGTTTTTGTACCAAGTTTCTAACCAACTTTGTACTTTACGCTAACATAACCAATAAATAAGGTGAGTGAATTGTGTTTCTAATGGAGAACATCTAGGAAGTGATAAGGCTAGACACAGTAAGGGGATTCAATCCCCTTACTTTTCCCTGTCACGTCAGCTTTCTCTCTCCAGCGACCTGCAGGCGATTCAGTGCCCAGTAATTGGCGATAAGCTTTAACAAATATAAGCCGAAATCAAATAAGCTTAAACAAACATCCCAAAGCCATTGAATTCGTTTTGTCTTTGTTTAAGAGTGGCAATTTTTTATAACCCGGGTTGACCCGGCCGGTTAAACCAGGAACTGGTGGGGTGGATATGACTGTTGTTTGCTTGCTTATGAACCCATGTGTTTTTGTTGACCGGGTTGACCCATTTTTCTAAGTCCAGCTGGGTCATGCCTTTCTTTTTTTTTTAAAGTTTGGGACCTGTAGGTTTGTTGGAAAGCATTGGTTTGGTATTGAATTTCTAATGTTTTATAGCTGTTTGGACATGTTTAAGTGCTGTCTAAGAGCTGTTTGGAGCTTTTTTAGGGGTGTTTTTGGAGCTGATTAAGGGTTATTTGGATAGGTTTAAAAGCTTTTTGTAACTGTAGTAATTGAATTTTCATGTTTGAAAGCTATCATATTTTGCATAAAACTGGTTCCACATGACGGTTGAACCGGTGACTTGGCCTAGTCGATCCAAAAACCGGTTTCTAAAACATGGTAACTTTCTGTTTTTGTTTCTTGCGGTATAATAATAACAGAGTACTCTATAGTGACTCATCACACGCAAATGGTTTCATGTTAACATTGATTGCTTAAATAAAAGACGATTGATTTGATATATGTACTAAATTGCAGAGACACATAAAAAATCATGATTTTGAGCCATTGATTAATTATTTTTTCTTGTGTGTTTGGTTCATAGCTAAATTCAAAACTTGATAATTAGTGGACCCGTAACACGTAAGCAGTCCAACCAGTCAAAAGGGTTCTTTTGGCGGATGAAAATATTGAGTGGCTTCATTGACAAATTTTATTTTTTAATGGTTTTTAAGACATTTTCCCGTTCTTTTATGTTGTTGATGTCTTAGGGATTTATTGTTGTTACAGTTTCATTCAGAGAATTGTGTCGGCATATTGGCAATGGGACACTACGTTCATAATTTGGTTGAACCTACTAGAGATCTTCGAAAGATCATGTCTAGAATTCATGGTTTGCTTCTTTAATCAATTATGGCTATATATATTGCGAAAATTTGTATGAAGTATGCATAATTAATTATCAAGTTTCTTTGTTGCTCAGATACAGGAATAGACACTGATCAGATGCACTCAAGAGTGCTGATCAGTTTCTTGGAAACAAAATGCTGTATAAAAGGATTGTCGTGTTTGCTGGAGGGTATGTCTGTTTATGCGACGTTTTAATTATAAGCATGTTTACTCCATAAAAATATTTATATGTTGTGTGTGTTTCTTGGCTTTCAGTCCGGTATATTGGTTTAAGCATGATTTAAGAGAAATTGGACTGAAGTTAAAAGAGAAGGGTGAAGCTGTTGATGTTGTCAACTTCGGTGACAAGGACGGACCTAGGGCCGGAGTGTGTTTGGATTGGCGTGATGTGTTTAAAGATAACAGAATCCCGGGAGAAAGTAAGAAGGCAAGTCTTGAGGCGTTGGTTACTGCTGCGAATGATAATGACAACAGTCACATTTTTCATGTCCCGAAAGATGAGTTTTCTGCCTCCCCTAGCAGCCGCCATCTCCTCCCATTCCGGCCAATACAGCCTCTATAATCGCCTCTCTACCATCTTCTTGGTATGCAATCGATTGTTTAGACTTGTGTTTCTATCAAACAGGTGGTGGCTGCTAGGATCGATTTGCTTTAACCCTAAATATCCCTATTTTTCTTAGGGATTCAATTCGACTTATATATAGGGTCTATTGCTTATCGTTTCCTGTTACCCTAAAACGATTCCTATATGTATATTCTTCAATCGTTATTCTTAGGGTTTTCTTGTGATTGATGGTGATGGGCTTCAACGATTAATGGAACCCTAAGTTTTTAGGGTTTCGTTATTATTTATCTACTAATCTTCATGGGTTGCTGTTGTACGTTAATGCATAATGAAATCCTATCATTAGGGTTTTGTTTTTATTTGATCGTTATGATGCTTCAATGTTGAATGGAACTCTATTTTTAGGGTTTCGTTTTTATTATCTAATGAACGTTTACCCTTGTTTTGGGTTTGATTAATTGCTGGTACCCTTTTAGGGTTCTTATGTTCTTGGATGTTTTCTGGAAAGTGGGTTTATGAGAGTGTGTACGTGACCTGTAATCTGCTATTGATCATTTGGGTTTTGGGTTTCCTCTAATGATGCTACGTTTATGATCACCCTCTCAAATTGATTCGGCTGTTTGTGTATGTTAGGGTTTCGAAACCTTATTAACTGGATGGTATTGTTCGTTGCTATTGTTGCTGCTGCAATGATGTGCATGGTGTCAGTTAGTTTCGTTAACCTTATGTGTGGCCATATACATGATGATCGACATTGGTGTTGAGTGCTGGGGCTTTGTGCGTGACTATATGTTGCGTGGAATGTTGATTGCATGTGGTTGGAACCTTGTGCTGTTTGCTGTTCGGTATTGGTGTTGCATATGAATTGATCCTTGGTTTTCTTCATGTGATTCATTCGTATTTGTTGGAAGATTGGTTCAAGTTCGGATATGCTGGAATGTTGCATTGTAACTTGATCATTGGTTTTCTTCGTAAGTTTCTTTCGGATTCGTTGGAAGATTGGTTCAAGTTCTTATATGCTAAGGTCGGGTCGTTTCGACCATGTTACTGGTTCGCGCTATGTGGATTTGTTCACATGGAAGATCGTATTGTAAGTTAAGTTTTCAAGGTTTCTTATTCAAAAAACTCTTTTTGTGGTCTTAATTGGTATTCGGTTCTGCATCTAAACACACACCTTTGGAGCATCTTGCTGCTCTATCCGTGGTTTTAGAGTCCCCCCACCAACCGTTGTGTGGAATTTGTGAACTGATTCATATTGGATGTCAACTGAGGTGAGGGATTTCACCCTCATCCTATGTACTTCAACGTCCCGTGCTGCTGGGTGGATGTGGGATGCTCGTATCTCATGTTTGTCTTGTTATTATACCTAGTTTGTTACTTTGTAATTAGCTAGGTTTGGTTTGTGCTTATGGCCTGTCATAAACACTTGTTTATCAAGCGCCTGTGCTTGAGGTTAATGTGGTACTTCAGCCACATTCCATTTGTACTTAAACGTTTTTTGGATAATATATTTACCGGGTCGTTGACCTTTTACCCAAAAAAGAAAGATGAGTTTTCTCTGCGTGACAACTTATCAAGGTTCATAATATACTGGTTTGCTTAATCAGACTGGTATTTGTTACATGCTTAATCAGATGACTCGTATTGTATATATTTACTATCAGGTCTCCAATCCTCTCACGGATACGGTGGGAGCAGTGTTGCAGCAGCAGCTCAGAGTCTATCATAGCAAGGCAAAAGGCACAAATTGACGCATTAACTCAAGAGAATGAGAAGCTGAAACGAGAGTTGGAATTTTTCCATACGGAATCTTTGAAGTTTGTGCGCAGGGTACAAGACCATGGTGCTCGAAATTGGTGATGTTTGTGGCTGCTGAACTGTTATTGATTGTCCGGAACATCTAAATTTCTAAAATTGACCCTGGTTGATTATATGACTTTGTGCGAGTATGTTTGATTTGAGTTTCTGAGATGAAAGGATTCGAATAGCTACAACCAGTTGTCAATGCAAACAATGGAATGAGTATGCCACAGTATAGTAGGTACTCCTCAACGTATCTTTTTAGGTAGTTGAACCTATTTTCTTTGGGCTTGCGAAGTTATTAGTGAGACCATTTTTTGATGCCACGTAGCGCCATTTCAATGATTGTCAAGGTTCTAACCGATAAGCTCCAACCAAGGGGGTACTGTCTTTTAGATTCAGATTATGACACAAATTCATTCTCGTTATGAATTGCCATGTCACTAGGTAGGGGTTCATTCATGCACTTTGTCTAGACTATCCTGATACAAAAATTTGCGAGTCTCACTGTTTTGCTCTGCAGTACGCTGTTGCTGTGACCAACATGATGCTGAAGTCAAGAACATAATTCTTCAGATCATGGGTCAACTTTTTAAATTTACGTCCCCCGATTGGCAAGCCATCCAAGGGGCTATTTTTTTTCCTTCCATTTTACCAACCTTTGTGTACAGTAACTTTCTATTCGATACACTTTCAGGTAGTTCTTGCTCCAGTTTGTAGACAGCCTTAATTTGGATACACTAGACAATCAAAATAATTAGAAATTGATCCATTATAAACAGAATCACGGTTGTGGACATTATCGTGCACATGATTAATGTACAGGATACAACTAAAGTAAACATATCATATCACAGCTACATCGTTTCGCATCGACGTATTACATTAATTCATTCATGATCCAACTAAAGTAAATATATCAAATGAAAACTTATAGTGAAAGGAAAATGATTTGCCACTCCAATCTGTGCATTAAACTATTGTATTGTTTATAAATTCTACTTTAACTAGTTGTACATTAATGATATGCCTACAAGGATAACTATCATGTGTTTTATCTTTTGTTAGGATAAGTGTTTGAGTCATTTTAGGATAAGTGTTCCTGTCTATCAGGTATTATCCCATCGTGTCTATTTAAGCAATTGCAATCAATGAAATCGTCAAGCTTTGTCAAATAAAATATATTTGTTCTTCTTTTCTTCTTCTTAAGGAGCTCGCGCCCGCTTGAAGTTGTGCCTTATTGATACTTCCTAAACGAGTCGTATCAATTGGTGTTTTTATTGAGAGTCCTCGTTGAGAGGGCTACCAAATTAGAGTTCCATTTTAAAAAAAAAAAAAGAAAAAAAGAAAAAAAAAAAAAAAACTGTTTGGCGTCACTGTAGTTACTGTTCATGGCATCGTACAACAGCGATCGGGACGCACTATCTAAGATCTTGCAAATGGGTACGGTGAAAGAATATTAGAGTGAGATTGAGATACTTATAAATCGAGTAATGAGGATCTCTGAAAACTTGCTTAAATCGATTTATATCTCTGGACATAAACCAGCTGTACAATGTGAACTTTTAAAGTCAAACCCTACAACTTTAGGCGAAGCTTTTTCATTAGCTCGCTTAATGGAAGCACGTTTCGCGAACCAATGGCCGGCTACAACCAGCGCTACACTCTGTGGATATCAAAAGAAGAACAACTATATTTTATTTGGCAAAGCTTGACGATTTCATTGATTACAATCGCTTAAATATACACGATGTGATAATCCCAGATAGACACGAACACTTATCATAAAATGACTCAAACACTTATCCTATCAAAAGATAAAACACATGATAGTTATCCTTGAAAATGTATCATTATTGTTCGATGTGGCACTTTTAATCCTCAAAGGGGAATTGTCATCATCAAAATTTTGTTCAAAAATTTTACACATCAAATAATTTCGTAGTACATCATGTTTAAAGGATTTTGTTGAAACAATGAGTCCAATATACTTCTATTGGTTTATTTTTGAGCTCACATGACTTTATTCCTTTTTCCGGTATCTAAAACTATCAATTTTATTGCTTTTTTTATTTTCAGCCACAATTTAATTCCAAAACTTGCTTTAACCAATGCATCTTTATTGGAAACATGAAAAGTTCTTATCACGATTTTAATTTTGTATCACAAATGTTCATTATCACGATTTTAATTTTGTAACACAAATATTCATCGAAAAAATTGAATATTATCTCTTGTCCTTATTCTTTTTAATTTCTTATATACAATCTTTCATTTTAAAAAAAACTCACGGTACGTTCGGTAGAGAGAAGTTTAGAGAAATGATGTGAGTAAAAGGAAATGAATTTAGAGAATTGATATTAGTTGAGAAATTTGATAAATTCTGCTATTTGATAACATTAAAGAAGTTGATATGAGAAATTAGCTATTTTAATATATACTAAAAATTTGTTGACTAATAAATGAATAATAAAGTTATGAAAAAGCAATCTTAATCATTTTCGTTTGAGATAGTCACTTTAAACAAAAATATTGTTAACGAAAATTTATCTAGACTAAAAGGATCCAAGGGCACATATGGTAGAGATAATTACAGAGAAATGACATGAGTAAAAGAATATAAATTTAGAGAATTGAAATTAGTTGAGAAATTTGTTAAATTCTTATGTTTAATAACATTCAAAATTGTTATGAGAAATTAGCTATTTTAATATATACTAAAATTTTCTTGACCAATAAACGAATAAGAAAGTTATTAAAAAGCAATCTTAATCATTCACGTTTGAGATAGTCACTTTAAACAAAAATATCATCAACAAAACTTTATCTAGACTAAACGGATCTAAGGGCACGTTTGTTAGAGATAATTTCAGAGAAATGACATAAGTAAAAGAATATAAATTTAGAGAATTAAATTAGTTGAAAATTTTGATAACATTAAAGAAATTGATATGAGAAATTAGCTATTTTAATATATACTAAAATTTTCTTGACAAATAAATGAATAATAAAGTTATGCATAAGCAATCTTAATCATGATAGTCACTTTAAGCAATAATATTATTAATGAAACTTTATCTAGACTTAAAGGATCTAAGGGCACGTTTGGTAGAGAGAATTTTACAGAAATGACACGAGTAAAAGAATATAAAACTAGAGAATTGAAATTAGTTGAGAAATTTGATAAATTCTTTTGTTTGATAACATTAAAGAAATTGATATGAGAAATTAGCTAGTTTAATATATACTAAAATTTTCTTGACAAATAAATGAATAACAAAGTTATGCAAAAAGCAATAATAATCATTCACGTTTGTGATAGTCACTTTAAACAATAATATCACTAACGAAACTTTATCTAGACTAAAGGATCGCCTTTTCCCTTTTACTCAATATGTTCAATCAATCTTGAAACTTTTTTTTTTTTCTTTTTCTTTTAATAAGGATATTTGGTTGTCCATTACCAACCCATGAAATGGATATATCATATATGAAGTGTATTTGTTCTCCATATTGTGTTTCTTTGTATAAGGAACACATGCAGTTGCATGTCTGGGCTTTTGTATTGTGTTACATTTACATAAGGGAGATGATTTGTGTACCATTTTTTTTTTTTTTGCTATACACCACTAAATCACACCAGATGTACACAGTACAACACCACTATGCATAATTTAGTAGTGGATGACAAATAAAAATGGTGTACAAATCACATCCCTTTACATAAGTGTATATTTGCTTCTTTTCTTTTCGATCATGAAACTGGGTATCAAGCAACAGGAATTTTCTATGTAGACTGATCATCATATAAAGATCCTATGGTAAGCCGTTTGTATTTTGAGTCATATAGTGTATTTAATTACCGTATGTATTTGAAAGGGTTGGCATGCTCCATATTTTTGCACTTCTTTTAGACTTTTTTGGCACAACGTATCATTAATGCTTTTTGAAATTTACTTTAGAAAAGATTTAAAATTTTATGCTCCAATTAGAAGAAAGCACTCATATACCATCTTGTCAATAAAGTTATGTCATATGTGGGTAGGTATGGGGAGGTCGTCGACTCGTCGTTGATTAGCAAAAAGGAACATGCCCATGTTATTCACGGGTAAGTTTGGTGAGGCCATCGTTGATAAGAGTGAACAAAAAAAGGTAAAATCATGTCGGTGTAAATATTTTGGTGCTAACTGCTAAGTGAATTTTGTTCTTTAAAGAAAGATTGACCTTTGACCATTTCTTTATTCACTTTGAAGCTTGATTAGCAAAGGTTGATCTTATGTGATCCACCACAAAAAACATGTCTAAAAAATCTTCAAATTATTCTTTTCTCATGCATGCATAACGAGACCTGTCACCCATCCTTTTCTTTTTCATTATTGCAAAACACATTAGTTTACAGATTTTTGAGAAAAGGGTAGCTCAATTATAAATAAAGACATACGAACCTTCACTGTATAGAAGAAAACATGCAAAAGCAAGTAATGGAAAGCAACCCTTAAAATCCCAAACAACTCCCAAATCGTATCTTCTTGGACACCCCTTCCAACGAATACTAGTGCTCCCGCTTCGTGCCATTCTTGGTTTGGAATTGCTTGCAATGCTGATGGGAACATTAACATGTTGAACCTCTCGACGTCTGAGTTAAAAGGTACGCTTCACCAGTTCCCGTTCTCTATTCTAGGCAATCTTACCCATTTTAATCTTAGTGTAAACAGCTTCTTTGGTCCCATCCCACCAGAAATCAGACTCCTGTCCAAACTTGTCCATCTTGATTTTTCAACCAATCAGTTCTCTGGTGTAATTCCACCTACCATTGGGAAACTAAGCCAGTTAACCATCTTGAAACTTTTCAGAAACAATTTAACTGGTTCAATTCCACAAGAATTAGGGAATTTGAAGTCTCTCACTGATTTAGGTTTGAGCAATAATCAATTCAATGGTTCAATTCCTTCATCGTTGGGTGATTTGAAGTCTTTGAATATCCTTTATTTGTGGCAAAATCAACTCTCTGAACCCATTCCAATTGAATTAGGGAATTTGAAGTCTCTCACTGATTTAGGTTTGAGCAATAATCAACTCAATGGTTCAATTCCTTCATCGTTGGGTGATTTGAAGTCTTTGAATATCCTTTATTTGTGGCAAAATCATCTCTCTGGACCCATTCCAATTGAATTAGGGAATTTGAAGTCTCTCACTGATTTAGGTTTGAGCAATAATCAACTCAATGGTTCAATTCCTTCATCGTTGGGTGATTTGAAGTCTTTTGAGTACCCTTTATCTGCACACAAATCAACTCTTCGGACCCATTCCAATTGAATTAGGGAATTTGAAGTCTCTCACTAGATTAGATTTGAGCAAAAATCAACTCTCCGGACCCATTCCAATTGAATTAGGGAATTTGAAGTCTCTCACTAGATTAGATTTGAGCAAAAATCAACTCATTGGTTCAATTCCTTCATCGTTGGGTGATTTGGAGTATTTGAGTACCCTATATCTGTTCAAAAACCAACTCTCTGGACCCATTCCAATTGAATTAGGGAATTTGAAGTCTCTCACTGATTTAGAATTGAGCAATAATCAACTCAATGGTTCAATTCCTTCATCGTTGGGTGATTTGAAGTCTTTGAATATCCTTTATTTGTGGCAAAATCAACTCTCTGGACCCATTCCAATTGAATTAGGGAATTTGAAGTCTCTCACTGATTTAGGTTTGAGAAATAATCAACTCAATGGTTCAATTCCTTCATCGTTGGGTGATTTGAAGTCTTTGAATATCCTTTATTTGTGGCAAAATCAACTCTCTGGACCCATTCCAATTGAATTAGGGAATTTGAAGTCTCTCACTGATTTAGGTTTGAGCAATAATCAACTCAATGGTTCAATTCCTTCATCGTTGGGTGATTTGAAGTCTTTGAGTACCCTTTATCTGCACACAAATCAACTCTCCGGACCCATTCCAATTGAATTAGGGAATTTGAAGTCTCTCATTAGATTAGATTTGAGCAAAAATCAACTCTCCGGACCCATTCCAATTGAATTAGGGAATTTGAAGTCTCTCACTAGATTAGATTTGAGCAAAAATCAACTCATTGGTTCAATTCCTTCATCGTTGGGTGATTTGGAGTATTTGAGTACCCTTTATCTGTTCAAAAACCAACTCTCTGGACCCATTCCAATTGATTTAGGGAATTTGAAGTCTCTCACTGATTTAGGTTTGAGCAATAATCAACTCAATGGTTCAATTCCTTCATCGTTTGGTGATTTGAAGTCTTTGAGTACCCTTTATCTGCACACAATTCAACTCTCCGGACCCATTCCAATTGAATTAGGGAATTTGAAGTCTCTCACTAGATTAGATTTGAGCGAAAATCAACTCAATGGTTCAATTCCTTCATCGTTAAAAAACCTGAGAAGCCTTCAGATTCTGTCTCTCTTTGTGAACAAGTTATCCGGTCCAATACCACAAGGAATTGGATGTTTACAATTGTTTAAGCTGCATCTGGATTCAAATCAGTTGTCTGGCCAATTGCCTGATGATTTGTGTCAAGGGGGAAAGCTTCAAAATTTAACTCTGAAATATAATCAACTCTCTGGTCCTATTCCAAGTGGGCTATGGAATTGCTCCACCTTAATAAGAGTAAGCTTTCAATATAATAAATTTCGTGGAGATATAACAAATAGTTTTGGTGTCTACCCAAGCTTATATTCCTTTGATGTCAGTCATAACAAATTTCATGGGCAACTATCTCATAACTGGGGTAAATGCAAAAAATTGACTAGATTAATGATGGGATATAACAACATCAGCGGTAGCATACCAAAAGAATTTGGGAATTCAATTCAAGTTCTTGATCTTTCTTCTAATCATTTGGTTGGTCAAATTCCAAAGGAGTTTGGGGAGATGAAAAGTTTGTTAAATTTAAACTTGAGTGATAACAACCTTTCAGGTGTTATACCTCAAGAGCTTGGATCACTGCATGGGCTCCTAACTCTTGACCTATCCAAAAATAGGTTAAACGGGTCATTACAAAGATATATTGGTGATTGGGTACAAATCAATCACATAAATCTTAGTAATAACAAGCTCAGCGGAAAGATCCCATCGGAGATTGGTAAATTAAGGCAACTCAATGTTCTTGATTTATCTTGGAATTCACTCAAAAAAGAAATACCATCAGATATTGGAAGTTTGGAAAGTCTGGTAATGATGAATCTTTCTCATAATAATCTATCTGGATCAATTCCTAATGGTTTCAGTAACTTGCCAGGAAGGATTGATATAGACCTGTCTTACAATGAGCTCACTGGTCCCGTTCCCCCTTGTGCTGTCTTTCAAAATGTGTCTGGAGAAGCATTACAAGGAAATGATGGTCTGTGTGGAAATGTTACAGGTTTGAAACTTTGTGAAAGTCAAATAATAATGAAGAAAAATAATAATTTTCACCATAAGCTCATCCTAGTAACTGTGGTCCCACTTTTTGCGGCTCTTTTACTTGGTTTATTCATGTGTGGCCTCATTGCTTATGGACGTAGAAAGAGAACTTCTCCACAGAAACCATTAGGCGAAGAAGGTGGCAAATTTTTCTCAATAACAAGTTTTGATGGACAGGCGACGTATGAAGAAATAATCAAGGCAACAAATGATTTTGATGATGCATATTGTATTGGGATGGGAGGTTATGGTACTGTGTATAAAGCCGTGTTACAACCCAACAATTTAGTAGCTGTCAAGAAACTTCATTCATCATCTGAGAATGACGATCAAGGCTTCCTAAATGAGGTACGAGCATTGACAAACATAAGGCACAGAAACATAGTTAAACTCTATGGATACTGCTCCCATGCTCGGCACTCATTTTTGATTTACGAATATCTTGAGAAGGGAAGTCTAAAATCGCTTCTAAGTAGTGATATCACAGCGAAGGAAATGGATTGGCTGAAAAGGGTAAGAATTGTTAGGGCTGTAGCGAATGGTTTGGCTTATATGCACCATGATTGCACACCTCCTATAATTCATAGAGACATTTCTGGAGCTAATATCATTCTCGATTCTAATTATGAGGCGCATATCTCGGATTTCGGAACAGCGAAGCTTCTAAAGCTGGATTCATCCAATTGGACTGCGGTTGTAGGCACCTATGGCTATGTTGCACCAGGTAATTAACTACCATATATTTCAGAGTTATATATTCGTACTTTTTCTCAAGTTTCACATTTATCAATGTTACATTAATTCATGATCTGATATAACAATTTTATTTGTATTCACTTGTTTCTTTCCATGTAGAGCTTGCTTATACTATGGTGGCGACAGAGAAATGTGATGTGTATAGTTTTGGAGTTGTTGCACTAAAAGTGATTATGGGAAAGCATCCTGGAGAACTTATATCATGTCTACCAACACTGTCTACTGATGATCTATTGCTAGCCAATGTAGCAGGTAGACGGATTCCGCCACCATCATCTCTAGTTGAGAAACTAGCTCATACAATTTTGAATGTCTCACAGGCATGTTTGAACTACAACCCACAGGAAAGGCCAACAATGCGCCAAGTCATAGATTTATTGTCGGTGGATGATCGAGTTTGGATGAAGATGCATATATCGGTAACTTAATGCTAGCTTGATCGATGTTATATGATGTCTGGTCATAAGTCATAAAGTTTAAGAAACTTTTTATGTTTTTTTGTTGTCCTGAATTATGTTGTGGATTGTTATTAAATAAGAAAATAATTTATATCAATGAAGATTGCTACCTTTCTAAACTAATATAGTTACGTGTATTATGGATCTTTTTGGTAATTTATATCAAGAAGGCTTGTATGAACATCAACAGCAGAAGGGAAATGGTAGGGAAACTGGAATGCTGACTATAACTTCACACTTTGAGACCTACAATTGGATGATTTAGTTGAAGCTGGCGATTCAAAAAACACACGAGTCTTGGTGTCTCTAACTATTCATAGGGTATCTAATTTCTCCTTGACGTGCTTATTGAAAAGGATAGTGGTGGCAACATAGGCAGGGCATTGGGTTTAGTAACGGGTCAAAACGGTTAATTTTTTGGTACAGGTCCAATTGGTTTGCCAGTAACACCTTTGGTCCAAAATTTCATTAAATCTTATTAGAAATAATCAGTGTGACATGTATGATAACAAAATACATATTCTTTTCAACCAATGTTATTGAATAAATTGTACATTATCTGAAAGCTTCAACCCCTTTTGACCCGTTTCCTTTAGCTAACTTTTTCTTTTTTACTCGTTTGACCCGTCATAGATGAAACATATCCCACATTGACTCATTCATACCTAAATGGGTTAGAATTTCCACAAAGATTGCATATAAATAGGATAAAAATAACTACCTTACGTGACCCACTACCAGTAAGCCAAATGTCACATTTTTTGTCTAATGTGTGTTTGTTTAAGCTTATGAGCCCATTTTTATTTATTTTGAAGGTTATGGCCTTATACGAGATACTTATGATATTGTAATGAAACATAAACCAAAATCAAATAAACTTAGAGGGTATTTGTTTAAGCTTATTTGGCTTGCTTATGGGCTTATTAAACTTTGAAAAACTCCTAGGCTCTAAATAGGCTTATATAATTTGCGTTTATTAAGGGGGTGTTTGTTTAAGCTTATTTGGCCTATTTTTATGGTTTATTTTGAAGTTTATGGGCTTATTTAAGCTTGTTATGATATAGTACTAATAAACTTATACGAGCTCATAAGCTAATAAACCCAAAAGTAAGCTTAGGGGGTGTTTGTTTAAGCTTATTTGTGAACTTATGAGCTTATATTTCATAAGCCTGAATTTTGAGACTTAATGGTCTTATATAAGTTTAATATATCATGATAAGCTTATATTAGCCTATACGTCTCAAAATAAGCAGAAAAAGTTAGGCTTATAAAATACAAGCCGAAATCAAATATGCTAACAAGACCACAAATAAGATTAAACTAACACTCCCGAAGCCATTGAATTCGTTTTGTCTTTGTTTAAAAGTGGCAATTTTTTTATAACTCGGGTTGACTCGGCTGGTTGAACCGGATATGACTATTGTTTGCTTGTTTATGAACCCATGTGTTTTATTTTGTTGACCCAGGTCAACTCATTTTGCTAAATCCAGTTAGGTCATACGTACATTTTATTTTATTTTATTTTATTTTATTTATTTATTTTTATTATTTTTTATGTATGAGCATGTAGTTTTGTTGGAAAGCAAGGGTTTGGTATTGAATTTCTTATGATTTAGTGTTGTTTGGACATGTTTAAGTGAGTGGCGGAGCTAGCACGAAAACTAAGTCAATTCTATTAATAAGTCAAAGTGAAAATTTTTAGCAGTAACAACCAATAAATGTGTCTATTCAGGTCGTCAGACCCAATTTAAACAAGAAAATTCACACTTGCACGATAAAAATCTATAACATATTGTCAAATTTATTGAAATCGGGTGGGACCCAATATAAAAGTAACACACTCACACTATTAATACACCACACACTTTCAAGTTACAAGTTTAAAATAAGGTTTTCAATGTACGAACATGAAATGAATTAAAAAATAAGGGCAATTCCATTAAAAAATATTATAGTTGTCAAAAAAATTATATTTAGAATAGCGAACTAAAAAAAAGAAAAAAAAAAAAAAAAAAAACTCTTTTGAATACTAGTGTTGACATTTTTGTCTTCATATGATTAATAAAGATAAAAATATATTCTGTGATAACCATTTTACCTTTGCATTTTTGAAAATTGCATACACTGCCTCTAGGGTATATTACATAAATGGTCCCTGTGGTTATGCGAAAATTGCATCCATAGTCCCTAGTATATATTTTTTAGATCCGTTACGTTTTTATATACGTTTTTATACGTTCTCACCTTTTTTGTTATTCACATTTGAATTTTTTTTGTCACAAGAATTGTTTATCGGAAAAAAAATTATTAGAAAATATTACGAAAAAAAAATTCAAAAATTTTTATTTTCACATGTCACGAATTTTTTTTTTATTATTTTAGATAAAAATTTGAAAAAAATAGAATTTCGAATTTTTTTTTTCTAGAAAAAACAGAATTTCGAAAAAAAAAAATTGGGAAAAATAGGGACAGTGGATGCAATTTTCTCCAAACAACAGCGACTATTTATGTAATTTAGGCTAAGAATGATGGATGCAACTTTGAAAATGATTTTTTGACAACTATAATGCTTTTTTTAAAATTAGCCCTAAAAAATATAGCCTAGGAAATAGAAGAAACATATAAACATAGATTTCTAAAAACCGAATTTAAAAAAAATAATAATAAAATAAAATAAAAAGAAATGAAAAGATGAAAAGTCAACTATCGGTCTCTTTCCTCTCTCTTCTTTCTTCTCCATTCAGGCGTTCAGCTTGTTATTTTCCGGTAAGAAAAAAGTATGGTAATCCACTACATATACTTATTACTTTTCAGTACCAAGGTGATAACTTGTGACCATCATTAGTCAAACTTATTACTCCCCTGGTAACATGGTAACTTTCTGTTTTTGTTTCTTGCGGTATACAGTAATTGTTACGAATACTCTACTAGTGACTCATAATTGGTCGAGCATCTTGATAGGGATATTTTTGTCATTTGCACCACCACATCCAACTTATCCAGTTTTTCTCCATCTGGGTTTTCCTTATATGTTGAAAATGTGTGATAAAAGAAGACCCCAGTTTCTAAACGAAGAATCGGGTACAAAGTGTTTGATGAAATGTTTCAATTTCTTTTTTAAGTCGTAGACTTTAAAGTGTTTACTAATTTGTTTTATTTACTGATTTTCTTTTAGTCAAAATGATCAGAGAAAATCCAAAACACTCCCTAACCATATGAGTACTCAAGTCGCTATTATCAGTTTCTCAGAAAACACAACCTACCTTGAAACTGAGAAGGAAATGCCGAGCCTACAACCTTGTAAACTCTATACATGAGGGCCAATATCATCACTTTATTAAGCAATATTGTTCAAAAGCTTCTCAACTCAAATAGCATTAGACATTTTGTGTATCAAAGTTCAACGCTCAATTAGCGATGACCCTATGACAGAACATCTTGGTATAGAGGTAGCAAAAAAAGGTCAGATCAGCCAGGTTAGGTAACGGGTCAAATTTAGTTTAGGTCAAAATGGGACGAGACAAGTTGGGAACGGAGCAGAAAAACGGGCATTCGTCTAAATTTGCACTAAGCTTACTATTTCATGCTAATCTGTCTAATCTGTATGTTTTTAATAGCAGTAAAGAACGAGGTTTTAAATGAAGAAAATTTCATTAGTTTTGAGTATTCAATAATCTATCTTTTTAATGTCAAACCCAAAAAACCCGTTGTCAAACAGAACCTGAATAAAGCTTAGTTGCTGATAGTAACAGTGGGTCAGTTTAATCTCATTGTGTTTATGGCAGGCTAAATTATGCAAGAAAGGAGAACCATCAGGCGAGTTTTATAATATACATCTAGTAGGTCTCTCTTCGTATGAAAATTGCATAGATTTAAATTGATTCTTTTTTAAGTAATTTGTGTTGATTAAGGGGGTGTTTGTGGAATGTGGCATATTTTTTAGTCTCAAACAAATCTTTCGGTTGGTTAGTGGCCTCTACTGTGATTCAATGAAGAATTTTTTGGGATATAACTCCAAGCCCATTGGAACTATGTTAGAATGGAAGGGCCAACAATGGATTTAGTTATCACAAAGGTCTACCCAGTGAACATGTGAGCGATGACAGGATCTATATTCTTGAAAAGCTTAGTTTATGTTGGAGGCTCTGTAGATCCTGATATAACACAAAAACTGTTTGGCGTTTCTTCTTTTAGTGAAATCACCAGTCAGGTACACTTGATATTTGTATTTCTTGACTTATATCATTGTAGTGGCAAAATGGCAGGTCTAGTAATGGGTCTAAACGGGCTTTGTTTGGCTTGAAATGACTTGAGCCATTTGACCCGTTCCAAATTTGCCTGCTTTTAAAAATTAGCAAAACTGACTCATTTATCATAAAACACTACCCAAATTGACCCATATATATGCAAATCGGTAGAAGTTGGCATCTGTATATGCTCGCTCATTGCATAGCTTTTTTGTGCCTTATAAGTCTGATGTTTGCTAGAGTAACACTTTCAGAAGGCCTATTTATTCATCAATCATCATTTTAACTCAAACTTTTCGATACAGTTGGTACTGAAGCAAGATGAAAACCCCTTGTCAAAGAAGCTAAATGAGGTTGTAAATGAGATATGGAGCCAAAGATGTAACTACCTACGGTATGTAATGTCTGTGGTATAGAATCTTATCAGTCGGATTAGTTTATCTGTATATGAGAATGTTTGTGTTGACAAGAAAGGAGAAGTAGTGGAGAACCATCAGGTCAGTGATTTTTATTTATTTATTTATTTATTTATTTATATGGCTTAAGGCTCGCAATTTGTTTTGTATGGCTTTTATTAGTTTTGATATGGCTTAAGGGTCGCAATTTATTTTGTTTTCTAGATTTGTTGTTTTGGGTTGTTTAAAAAAGGGGGTGGCTGCAACGTGCGTTTAGTGGTGGTAAAATTGTGGTGTGACCAATGGTGGTGATGGGTTAAGTTTTGGTGGTAGGTTGACGGGTTTGTTAGACTGAAATGTGTAGGTTGACTGGTATACATTGATCCCGCAAAACTTTACAATGATCTGCGATGGAATGTGGCAAGACCACAAGGTTTTGAAGCAGTAATGAGAGTTAGATGTAGCCAGGTAAGCCTTAAAAAGATGTCGATCTGCTTCAGTTTCACTTTCATACTATATTCATAGATGTGGCAAATTGGGAAGGTGGTTGGGTTGGGCATCAGGTCAAATTAATCAGGGTAAGTTTCGGTATTGGTTGGATGTGCTTGACCCGAAACACTTGTTATCATTAATTATTGAGTTTTTTATGTATAGTTGATGTGTCATATATATCATTACAGAATGTGACAAATCATATATAACATCACTTTTATTGAACTGATATTTTGCAGGTTGATTGTGATAAATCTATAAAGGTTTTGAAACATGATGATAAATTAACAGATGGCACAGAATGTTCTTTCCAGTGTGCGCTTCTTTATACTACTGTATATGGGCAAAGAAGAATACGTGTCTCCACTTTATCGTTGCCTTGCACAAGCATGCTGAGCAATCTTTTTCGCTCAGCTGATTTAGACACCCAGTTTTCTTGTTTTCTGAAGCAAGGTATTTGAATCTGTTTAATTTTGGATGTCACTTTTGCTTTATTGAGTATTTTGTTTGTAAGACCTATAAAGATTTATTCTTTTTTTTGTATGTTGCAGCAGCTAATGAAATCCCTATTACTCCATTACCTCAAGCGCGGGATCAGGTGATAGATCTTTGCATTAGTATTCTACATTCTTATCCGATGTTTTGTGCAACTGTGTCATCATCTGGACAGCTAATTCTTCCTGAGGCACTCAAGTTGTTGCCTCTATACACTCTCGGTCTGTTTTCTTCTTTATTAATGGCATTCTAAGTAGTGGGTTTTGGTTTAATATTGCTTAAGATTCAAACGGGTAATTTACCTCCTTTATTTCTTGATTTCAGCTTTGATTAAAAGTATTGGACTACGAAGTGATGGACGTAAAGATGACCTGTCATTTTGGATCAACTATGTCACCTCACTTTCCGTTAAATTAGCAATCCCGCTTGTGTATCCCGATTCAATCCCAGTCAGGTACACTTGATATTCATATTTCTTGACTTGTATCATTATAGTGGCAAAATGGCAGGTCTAGTAATGGGTCTGTCGGCAGTTTTCAACCTGTTTGAGCCATTTGACCCGTTCCAGTTTTGCCTGCTTTTAAAAGTCAGCAGAACTGATTCATTTGTGATACTACTACCCAAATTGACCCATATATATAAATGCAAATGGGTCGAAGTTGGCATCTGTTTAACTCAAACTTTTCGATACAGTTGGTACTGAAGCAATATGAAAACCCCTTGTCAAAGAAGCTAAATGAGATTGTAAATGAGATACGAAGCCAAAGATGTAACTACCTACGGTATGTAATGTCTGTGGTATATAATCTTATCAGTCGGATTAGTTTATCTCTGTATATGAGAATGTTTGTGTCGATGGCTGAGCATTGGTCCAAAACCAAACCGAACCGAACCGAAACTGATTTTGTGAAAAATATGAACTGAGAACCAAACCGAAGTGACTTGGTTCGGTTTGGTCGGTTCGGTCTATATGGTTTAGTTGTGTTTTTCTCAGTTTTGGCTCGAACCGAACTGAACCGAAACCAAAAACCATTAATATATAGAACCGAAACCAAACCGAATATGGTCGGTTTGGTTTCGGTCGGTCCACTTTGCTCAGCCACTGTCGACAAGTAATCCCTTTTTAAATCTCGTTGTACTTATTGCAGTCTAAAATTATGCAAGAAAGGAGAATCATCAGGTGAGTTTTATAATATACATCTAGTAGTTCTCTCTTCGTATAAAAATTGCAAGCTTTTTAATTTGCTTTTTTGAACTCGGATATTAAACTGGGGATTCCCAAGAAAAATTGAAAATAAGGTCTTTCCTGACTATTTGCTAAAAAAGTGAAAAAAAAAAACCCCTTCAATTAAAAAAAGTAAAAAATAAAAAAAAAAATAAAAAAAAAAGAAAAAAAAAATCATGTGAACCCATAATGCCATATATCATAGGAAACTTTAGCTCATGAACTTCCTTAGAAACGATAAAGATTGCGTCTTTTCTGAGTATTTGTAAAGTACCATTCTATAAAGACAAGATAAAGAAAATATAATAAAGCACGGACACATTTGTGAATCTAAATTGCAGTTTTTACACGTAATCATTGCAATTTTTATAGTTTCTGATATTAGTTTCAATTACAGGAATGGCATTTGTGAATCTAAATTTCAATGTTAATCGGAGTGACTTGAACGCATATTTTTTGATATGTTAAGTAACATAAATGTTTCGTTTTCAAGTTCGGTGATGCGTATGTTTTTTGTAATTTTAGTGACTCAAATGTTTTGTTTCATAACTTTAGTAACCCAAGTGAATAAAATGAAATTTCATTAGCTTGGACGCATTTTTTAGAAAGTTTAGTGACATCTTTATCTATTAAGCCTTCTTGTATCTTATTAGCTTCTATCTTGGAAGCATATCGTGTTCTTTCCTTTCCCATTATAGTTGGGGTGTTTTTAATATAGCCTTGACTTTTCAAAAAAAAAAATTATAAATTTGTCTATTCACAAATTTTGTTATTTTCCTAGTTCCCTCATTCACACCTTCAAGCATATTACAACCACATATCGTTTGCTAAAAATATTGACACCTTCAAGCATTTACACCTTCAAGCATACTACTAGGAAATAGGACTTACACATCATTAACTAAAAGGACCATATATGATTATTACAACCGTATATCGTTTGCTAAAGATATTGACACCTGATGTAACTTATACTTAATGTTAGTCTATCATTTAACATTAGTCTTCGCATAACAACGACGGATGTTAGTTATTGTTGACCCAGTTTTTTCATAATAATATATAAATTAGTGGCTATTTTTTCTATAGATAATTAACGTGCTCGCACAGGGCTATGGCATAAATCTTAAAAAAATGCGTTTTAACATATGTCATAATATATTTAAATTTTAATTATTTGTGCAAAAAAAGTGTATATTATCTAATTTTAATAATACAATTCATTAAGAATCTAAATTTATTTAGTGATAAGGTTCATCTTGCTAATCATCTAAAAAAAATCGCAAGACCTTGCTAATTTGTAATCTTGCGATCTTAAAAAAATAAAAATAAATAAATAAAAAAATAAATATAAAGATCTTGCTAGTTTCATGGGTAGTTTGGCTTTTAGGATAAAAAGTGGGTATTTGGTGAAATATATCTGCAAAATTAGTAATCTTTTTTTTTTTTTTTTTCATTTTCCTATTGAAAAGTTGTTTTTCCTGATATTCTTATTTAAACTTTAAAGATGAATTACATACGTCGTTGCTTATCAATAATCTCGTGTATTTATTTTAATCTCATAGTAACTAACTGGGCCATGCCTTTATTTAGATATTTATATCCATGTTACTAATAATTCTAGCCATATTTAATTATTAAACACGTGTACGCGTGGTTAAACTTATAAAGATGATTTATATGACTTTATTGAACATGAATAAAAAAGTAAATATATACGGACATCACCTAATCTCATAAAGAGTAATAAACTTAGTCGTGTGTACATGTACAATCTCATGTATTTATTTACATATAACATTAACTCGTGTTTTTAGTTTAAAATTTATAAACAATATTTACAGATAACAACAACATATGTTGTGTTTAATAAAAATTATGAAGTCTATCAAGTACTTATTAATTTTAGAGTAAACTACACTTTTCGTCCTTGTGGTTTATGTTGACCGATGAGTTTCATCATCTGACCCAAACATATGTGTCATTCGTCCTTAAATGCAAAACATTGTCAACCCTTGGTCCTTCGCTCTAACGACGCATACTAACTCTCGTTATACGGAAACATGTGATGACCATGTGATGCTGTTTGGTCTTTTCTCACAAGGACGAACGGTGTAACTTATTATAAAAACAAGAGTAAAATGCACCACTCATCCCTAAATCTGTACCCAAACCGCCAGCTGAGTCATTCAGAATATATAAAGTCACCCAAGGTCCCTACTGTTCACGTTTTGCATGACCCAAGGTCCTTTTGACCGTTATCCGTCTGTCAACATCCGTTAAGTCCCCCATGTGCCTTGGACATAAGGGCAAAATGGTCTTTTCATCGCTTTTTTTAATAATTATTTTGGTACAATTGGCGTTGACTGTGATGAGCTGAGCGGCTGACGTGGCAAAATTGAAAATAATTAAAATTCAATTGGCCAGGCTCAAACTCGGATAACAACGTTTAACAAACCAACATGTTACCACTGGACCAAGGCTCCAATGGTGTTAACCATTGTTTCTCTTATTTTTTTTTTCCAAATATATGTCTCGTCATCTTCATCTTCATCTTTTCAAAAAAAATACCCACTTCACTTATAAATACGCACACCAAAAATGAAGGAAAGCTTCTGATGATTGAGGGCCTAAGAATACAACTAAGACAATGAATTCGCAGCACTAGAAAATGTCGAATACATCATCCGATCCACTTCGTTTAAACTACTTGCAATCGATTTCCTCCTTTATTATTCTCTATAAACCCTAAACCTTCTCTGCTTAGAACAAAACCCTTGCACACGGGTAGGAATACCAGATGACCCATTAGCTAACATGTTTAACAGATTTAACATATATATGATGTATATCATTGATAAATACATAATGATTTGATATATCTAATTACAGTAGATCATAATTCAAGCAGATCAACTAAGTAATGCAACAAGTGAAACAAACAATAAAAATACATTAGTTAATTATTTGGTTGGAACTTCAATCTAAAGTGAGATGATCAAGCGGGGGTAGATCTGCTGTTGCTTTTATTTATTTATTTTGTCGAGCCATTTATTTGACGAATCAACAAAAAAGTGAAACAAAAGGTTGAAATTTGTGTGTGTATTAATAAGTGAGTATTTATTTGAAAAGATGAAGATGACGAGATATATAAATTGGATAAAAGATTAGAAGAAATGATGGTTAACACCATTGGAGCATTGCTCCACTTGTAATGTGTTAGTTTTGTAAACGTTGTGTGCTGAGTTTGAGCCTTGCCAATGAAATTTTAATTATTTCAACCCAAATAATTAGATAAAAGAAAAAAAATAAACAATTACTAATTACAAAGGACGCTTCGTCCAGTGGTAAGGTGTTGGTTTTGTAAACATGGTGACTCGAGTTCGAACCTTGCCAAGGGAATTTTAATTATTTTCAATTCTGCCACATAACGTATCTACGTCAGCCAGCTCATCCCGTCATAGTCAACACTAGTCGTACCAAAATAATTAAAAAAAAAAAAAGCGACGAAATGACCATTTTGCCCTCATGTGCAAGGCTCATGGGGGACTTAACGGATGTTGATTGAGAGATAGCGGTCAAAAGGACCTTGAGGGTGACTTTAAATTTTCCGAATGACTCAGCTAGTGGTTTGGGTACAAATTCAAGAACGAACAATGTATTTTATTCTAAAAAAAATAAAAAATAAAACTAAGGAAAAATGATATTTTTCTTAGTATATGTGTCTACAAATCTTCTTGCATGATTTTCACAAGTGTAAAGATCAATGAACTAAATTTAGAGTGAGAAATAATGCATGACACATGTTGTATAATTGTGTGAGTAGAAAGAAGAGTAGGAATATCATGTAAGAGGACATAGTAATACTCTAAAGAGAAAAGTCCAAAATACATTCTTGTAGTTTGCCAAAAGCGCGATTTACTTCATTTTTTTTTTTGGAACAAAATCATCCACTGTTAGCAAAGTTGGCACAAATACATCCCTTAGTTAGTAATATCAGTTACTATGGACTAACAATGCAAATGATTTTCTGTTATCTCCTAACAAGAGTTAAAATAGTTGCATCGTTAGTCATCATTGAGTTAAAATATTTGCATCGTTAGTCCTCATTGACTACAGAGTTAAAATATTTGCATCGTTAGTCCTTATTGAGTTAAAATATTTGCATCGTTAGTCCTCATTGAGTTAAAATATTTGCATCGTTAGTCCTCATTGACTATTCTTATGTTTTTATCTTTTTTCGTCCGTTTTTCTTACGTTTCATCCGTTTTATCTGTTTTCGTCCATTTTTCTCATGTTTTTATCAGTTTTCATTCATTTTTCTCATGTTTTTATCGGTTTCTTTCGTTTTTCTTATGTTTTTATCCGTGCTCACACACTTTTATTCATTTTCATCTATTATTCTACGTTTTCATCTATTTTTCTAATATTTTATCTGGTTTCATCCATTTTTATATGTATAATATGTATGAAAATGGATAGAAATATATGAAAATAGATAAAAACGTATGAAAACTTGACATTTGATAAAAATGTTTTTGAATCAATTTTAAATCACGATTTTGACCCCTTTCTGGTCCGAATCTTCAAAAGTGTAAAACATGAAAGTTGTCCTGAATAATGTTTTACATCGAGACACGAGGCATTTTAACCTGAAATAGTAGCTGTTTACTACAAAAACTTAAGCGGTTATGAATTTGGTCGAAAAACGCTTAAGGTTTTTTTTTTTTTTTTTTTTTTTTTTTTTTTTTTTTTTTTTAATTTCATAATATATATTTTTTCGTTGTAACTTTTTTTTGTACGTATTGTAATATATGTAAAAAATGAATGTTATGGTTTTTAATAAATGAAGTATTAGTTTTAGTTTAGCGTTGAATTTGAAAATATTTGAAAAGTTGAGTTAAAGTGAGTTAAGGTTGAGTTATGATTGTGGGTGTGTTTTTTTGTGAGTTAAAAGTGAAAAGGTTAAAGCTGATGTGGCGCTGACGTGGCGGTGTGTTAAAGTTTAACTTGTGTTACGATTGTGCGTGCTCTTAGTTGTGAGTCATAATGTTGCAATGGCCGATTTTATCCTCATGTGCAAACTTGAAAGGACGAAAATACCCTCACGTGTGGTGGCTTAACAAGAGTTAGAGGGTGTTTGATAGGCTCTTAATGTTCCTTACGCTGATTCGGTCAACATAGTCCATTGTTTTATAAACTTTTTTTTACACTCTTAATCATTCCTTTAAAAGGAGAATCGCTCAGCATCAAGAACATGCAAAATGATTCAGCAGCCTAAAGTTTCAAAAGTTTTCATTGAGAGTCTTCATTTTATATCTATTTTATTATAATTTGTTTGTTCCAATAAGAATAAAAATATTAATTTAGCAACTTCAGTTAACTATATATGCATTCTATTAGTTATCATAATCATTTTTTCCTTTTGTTTTATAACATCTGTGTAGGGATAGAAACCAACCGAGAATAAAAAAAATGCATATTTTAGAAACCAAGAACCGGACTGAAGAGCGTGTTTTGGTTCAGGTTCGGTTCTCAGGTCCGATTTAGGTAATTTGGTTCTACTCAATTGGAGTCCTTTTTTTTTTTTTGGTAAAATCAAAAAATTTCTTTAAAAAAGCCCAAAAATTCAACACTTTTATGTGTCTGCATTCATTTTCGTCTAAACCATAAAGAATATATTGAACGACTAAAGTATATAGCATAATATCCAAACAACATCATTGGTTGTTTAAAAATGTGCAACACAATATTTGAGAAAACAATGTCTATGCGACCTAAAAAAGCAAACAATCCTTAAAACAAGGTATAGTGGTCCACATCTCACTATACAATTAGTATTATGTAGCAAAAGATGCTTATGATTTACGTGTAAATTTTATTTGGGTTGATAACTTTTCTGTTAAAATGACTTCCATAGCAAGAAGTGATCATGTAATGTTGCTTCGGTTTCTTTAATATATGTTAACGTTAAAATAAAAAAGATTGTGTAAAGAAACTAATTTTCAAAAAAAATTATATCAAATTAAAAAACATCTATGCAAAAGGTTGGAACAATAGATTACTCATTTGATTCAGAGTATTTATCAAACAACATGTTCTCGTTCAGAACCAGATTCATTTAGGGTCTTTAAATCATTCAGCGATTCAAAATCATTCAGCGCTAAATCATTTTGTTTTATCAAACAGCCCCTTAGTATGTGTCATTAGAGTGAATGACGAGCGGTAGATAACATTTTGCATTTAAAGATGGACATGCATTTTTTCGGTCAAAGGACGAAACGCGCCGGTCAATGCAAACCACAAGGTTGACCGGTGTAGTTTACTCTTAATTTTATAAATTTTAAGAAACCATGGTAAGTGATAAGTTTATTTAAGCCAATGTAATTTATTTAAATTTTAACAATTAAAGTTTTTAATTATAATTCATTATTTTATTTTTCTTTTTACAAAATCAACACATGTGTTCTTATACATATTTACTTTGTTGGATGAAATTTGTGTAGGTTGAGCTCTCTCTTTGATCAATATAAAGTTTAACTTTATGTTTCCAATAAGAATGCTTGATTTTAAAGTTGAGCTCTCTCTTTGGTCAATATAAAGTTTCATTTTTCCATATTTATCTTATCTTATTACACTAACTTTGTTTTGAAGTTAAATATTTTTACAAATAAAAAATTCATGGTTTTGTAATGTCTAAGATTCTCTTACAAAATTCTATTAAACCTTTGATACTTATATACTTATAATACTCGTGCACGCGCTATTTTTTACATAATTATTTCATTATCTATTAATATTATAGATTTTTGTTGCATGAAGAATTTGACACTGTTTAACTAGAATGGTGTTTAGGTTGATCTTATCTAAATTAACTATTCATATCATGTTGTAAATATTATGCATTTTTAGTAGCACATAATGACCCTTGAAAAAATATGTGTCATTGCTATATATACAATTTCTTCTAATAATAATTTTAGCCGTATTTAATTTTCAAACCTGGGGTTAAACATACAAGGAAGAATAACATGCGTTTATATTAAATATGGATAGTTAAAAAAATACTTTTCAAAGTATCCTTACTTAATATCATAAAGATGAATAACATAACTCATTCATACATGCATAATCTCGTGTATTCATTTACATGTCATAGAACTCGTGTTTTCATTTCGATATTTATAATTTCGTGCAAATACATTAATTTAAAGGATAATTCGAAAAATGACCTTATTGCCCAATTGATTTGCTTTTTTGACCTTATTTTAGAAGTTGCTGAAATTACCCTTTAGGCACCCGGGCAACTCTAGTGTAGCCAACCATGGAACGCCAAGTGTCCCAAGTTGCCCAAAAAATACACAAGTTGCCAAAAATTCCGGACACTTGCCGTCCCATGGTTGGCTACAGTAGAGTTGCCCGGTTGGCCAAAGGGTAATTTAGGCAACTTCGAAAATAAGGTCAAAAAAGCGAATCAGTTGAGCAATAAGGGCATTTTTGGAATTTTCCCTTAATTTAATATATATTGATAATAATATTTATGAATATCAATAACATACATGTTGTATTTTTTTTAATAAAATATAAAATATAGGGGGTATAAAGTAAAAGGGTATTTTTTAGGATTTATAAAGTTATTAAAAAAATTGAAATAGATAAGTATACTTAAGTTTATATAATTTATTTAAAATTTAACAACAAACTTTTTATTAATTACCCCCCTTTTTAAGATTTTTTTCTACACACATGTTTTTATACGTATTTATTTGTTAAATAAAATTTAGATGAATTTAAACAAATTGAAGTCAATTTTGACTTTTATTTGCAAATAGTAATGTTAATTTTCGCCACATAGGCATAATGGTTCACTCTCATTAGTCCAATTAAATTTCTCAACATACATTTTTTAATTTTTGGAAATCTTTTATTATATAAGAGTTAAGAGATGTTAAACTTTCGATATACAATTTGAAATGCCCTTCTTATAGTTACTACTCCATTATGGATTAAGGGTCTCGAGTTTGAAACAACAAATAGGATTTCCACGTACTTAGTTTCGATTTGTATACAACATTTTATGCTTTGTATATGTGTTGCATTATGCTTATTCTCCTTGTTTATTGTTATGTGCAAATCTTAAGTAAACATGTGCAAATCTAAAGTAAATGTGTATGTAAATCACCTCACACTAAGCCAAACATGTTCCATTGTCGAGACCCCGTAAATAACGCATGACTTGATAAAATTACAAAGTTATTCAAATACGTATGTTACATGTATAATAATATGCATTATTATTATTATTATTATTATTATTATTATTATTATTATTATTATTATTATTATTATTATTATTATTATTATTATTATTATTATTATTATTATTATTATTATTATTATTATTATTATTATTATTGTTTTGAAATTATAATATGCATTATCAACATAGGACCCTACATTTCATTGACTAAATCATATTACATCCACATATCGTTTTGCCAAGGATATTGACACCTGAACTAATACAATTAATGTTAGTCTATCGCTTAATATTAGTCTTCGCATAACAGTGACGAATGTTAGCTATTTTTGACCCAGTCTTTTCATAATAATAAATAAATTAGAGGATATTTTTCCTATACATAATAAACTTATTATATATCATGTGCATGCACGGTGCTTTTGCATAAATCTTACATAGTGTGTTATATATCTAAAGCATAAGGCGAACTTTAGAACTCTAGAAGCTAATGTCTCAGTTTAGTTATATTATATGGTTACTATAGGAAAAAGGCTTGCTTTTCTTATTGTGGAGAATTACGTGGAGAGTGCTTGAGCAAAATATTCGAAGAGTCACGATGAACTCGAATGGGTTCTTCTTTAAATTTAATACAAAAACAGGTATGGAATAAGTTCTTGAAAATGGACCATCGATCATTAGGAATGTTCCTATTATCCGTAACATATGGTCTCCTTATGCAACCCTTAAAAAGGAAGATCTTACACGAGTTCATGTTTAGGTCAAGTTGCATAACGTTCCAATTGCGGCGTTTACGAAAGATGGCTTGAGTATGATATCAACTTCTTGTCTACACTAGTACAATGTGTTTGGAGTCATATGGTCGTAACAATTTTGCAAGAGTACATGTATAATAATATGCATTATTATTATTATTATTATTATTATTATTATTATTATTATTATTATTATTATTATTATAAAACATCACTTTCATTATTATTATTATTATTATTATTATTATTATTATTATTATTATTATTACTATTACTATTACTATTACTATTATTATTTTTATTATAAACATCACTTTATTATAAAATCATAAGATTTACAAGAAATTAGTGGGAGCCGAGATACTAACTGGGTCCCCACTCCTCTAATATGCATAAGATTTATAAACATCACTTTATTATTATTATTATTATTATTATTATTATTATTATTATTCTTATTATTATTATTATTATTATTATTATTATTATTATTATTATTATTATTATTATTATTATGAACTTATAATATGCATTCTCAACATAGGACCGTAAACATCAATGAAAAAGCATATTACAACCACATATTGTTTTGCCAAGGATGTTAGTCTATCGCTTAATATTAGTCTTTGCATAACAGTGACGGATTTTAGATATTTTTGACTCGGTCTTTTCATAATAATAAATAACTTAGAGGCTATTTTTCCTATACATAATAAACTTGTTATATATCATGTGCATGCATGGGGCTTTTGCATAAATCTTACATAGTGTGTTATATATCTAAAGCATATGGCGAACTTTAGGACTCTAGAAGCTAATGTCTCACTTTCATTATATTATATGGTTACTATAGGAAAAAGGCTTGCTTTTCTTATTGTGGAGAATTACGTGGAGAATGCTTGAGCGACATATTATATTCGAAGAGTCACGATGAACTCGAATGAGTTCTTCTTCAAATTTAATACGAAAACAGGTATGGAACAAGTTCTTGAAAATGGTCCATCGATCATTAGGAATGTTCCTATTATCCGTAACATTTGGTCTCCTAATGCAACTCTTAACAAGGAAGATCTTACACGAGTTCATGTTTAAGTCAAGTTGCATAACGTTCCAATTGCGGCGTTTACGGAAGATGGCTTAAGTATGATATCAACTATGATTCGTAAACCAATTACGTTAGACGTCTATACTAGTACAATGTGTTTGGAGTCATATGGTCGTAACAGTTTTGCAAGAGCACTTATTGATGTTTGCTAATAAGGCCTATCGTTCCGACCCGTTGGTTTAGGTCTGTTTAATAGTTAGGGTTTGTTTGTGTCTTTTCTTATTTATTGTGATTGTGCTGTAATAGTTAGTTGAAATATGATCAATAATATTTTTATTGTTCCCTCTTATTTCTACATGGTATCAATGCCCCAGATTATTATAGGTAAATCATGCTTCTTCACGCATCGTATATACGCGTGACTGTTGAAGTTGTTGAATTAACAAAGATTGATTGTTAATGTTTCATTGGAGTTGAATTGGTCGATGACGTGACAAGATATTTAAATCATATTCATGTAAGTTGTTGAATTAGTAATAAAGTTTGAATTTGGAGTTGGTATTTAAAAAAATTATTATTTTGCAAGCTACTGCTTGTTTTTTGTTGATAATTGGTTTTGATTTAATTTGTTTAGAGGAAACCATTCATTATATATATATATATATATATATATATATATATATATATATATATATATATATATATATATATATATATATATATATATAATCTAGTTCAAATAAGATCAATCTTAAAGTTGTAAAAATAAGATCCAACTAAAATTTGACAAGTGACACTCTCGTTAAAGTAAAATTAAATTTTTTTATTGAGTACAACTAAAATTGTTAAAGTTTTGATGTTTTTCTTTTTTAAATTAACGAAACTAAGGTGATACACTTTGATTCGACATGTAAATTTATAGTTATGTATCACTAATCCAAACTCATGTATCAGTTGGTTATTAGTTGTTAAAATGTTAATTCGTATTAATACTTTATTTTTTGTATATTATTGCTAATATGGTTATTTATAAAATGGTTTTAGTGGTTGTTTAGACTAGATCTTATTTTTACAACTTTAAGCTTGATCTTACATTAACCATCCCCTATATATATATATATATATATATATATATATATATACGTATATTGATAAGGCGAAAAGTGAAACGCTTTTAGAGGTCAGTTAAACCCGAATTCGTGATTATTTAATTAATTATTGCCCTAAATCGTTCCTTTTGTCATGTTAGGTACTTTTGAGAAGAAATCTGGAAAAGGAAGCATTTTGGACGTTTTTTGAGCGATTTAGTGAAGAAAACGGCAAAGTCTCAAAATCCTTACTGGGAACAGTACCTGACGACGTCAAGACTTTACAAGTGACGGCGTCAAGCTTGGCAAAAGTGGTGGATATGAAGAATACACATGACGGCCTAGAACTATTTCAAGTATAAAATGCCTGACGGCGTCACCAAGGCCGTCAGGGTCATTTTGCAAGTGACGGCCCAGAGCAATATTTCTACATGACGGCGTCAAGACTGGATCTAGGCAATACGACCCTTAATTTAGCGGCGAGTTGACGGCGTAATAAGCTAAAACGTGACGCCGTCAGGATGTAAAATCTATATATATTTTTCCAATTTTTCATTGTTAAGTGTGGAACATTAAGGGGAACTTTGTGTGGATATTAGGGCATAAACCCTAGATATTTTTTTACAGCGTTTTCAAGGGTTTAACCCAATGATTCTTCCATGTTCAATTGAAGATAAGTACCTATTCAAATCATCCAATATGTCTATGTGTTGTGAGATTATATCTTACGCTTGTCTTCTCTTTAACATGTTAGGCTAGGTTTTTATTGTATTTGCTTAGATGTAGTGAAACCTAGATGTTAATTATTGGTTGATGGTTTGTTTATAGTTGTTTTGGATGATTGAATTCGATGTTAGGCTTAAGAAAGCTGGCAGACTTCCAATTGGTAACTTGCTTGAACGTCTTAAGAAACATGATAGGAGGTGTACTACGATTTATTGGTTGTATTTAATGCGTAGGCAACTTCTAGTGATACTACGTTAGGAGCTAGTAGTCGGCTCGACCTAGATTGAAGTGGAAGCCTATAGAGTTCGGGAATATCGTACACGGCCCTACGACTAGTATTAAGGAATATAACATGTCATCCATGCAATTGTAACAAGCTAATCAACCGGTAAAAGATATCTAGGGAGTAATAAAATCTAAGTAAACACATTTTCTCTCATTATTGTTTCCACCACAAATTAGTTTTAGTTTCATTTTATTTTATTTTGATTGCATCTTTAGTTAATTGGGTTAGTTGACTAGCAACTACTTCCGCCCACTCCTTCAAAACCGAGATTTTTACTTGCTTTCATAAAATATAAAAACACAAAAAGAATCCTCCCTCACCTTTAGACCTAGTTTAGTAGACTTTTTAATCCTAGCGAACACTATTCCTGAGTTGAATGATCAATCCCCCGGTACTTGTCACTATACTATACTACAACGATCAGGTACACTGACTGGCGGGGATTGCAAAATTCTCAAGATCCCTTGAGAGGTAAAACCTTTTGTGAGGGCGCAATCCCGCATATCATATATATATATATATATATATATATATATATATATATATATATATATATATATATATATATATATATATATATATATATATATATATATATATATATATATTAAAAAGAAGTTTGTGAGGCTGTTTGATTTTGACTGTTATGGTTTTGATGATGGTAACATAGTAGTCTTAACTAATCCGACTATGTTTTGAGAAGTTATGTATTGCGTCTCGGCATCAACAACATATTTTAGTTCTGCTTTGATTCTGGTTCTGCATTTGGTTACATCTGGCTTTGCATTTGTCCGATTTCATCTGGTTTTGTTTGGTTTCAAATCTGTTTGAATTCTACCCTGCATCGCTGTTATGGTTCTCCATTCTGTCTGCATGAATTTGCACTCTCTGCACTTGTTTGAATCTAATATGCATCTGCCTGTCTGAATCTACATCTGCCTGTCTGAATCTGCATCTGTCTGTCTGAATCTGTTCTATCTACCTGATCTATTCTCATTCATCTCCGTGCTTGTATTGCTATTCTCAATTCTGCATCTGGGTTTGGTTTTGTGTCGACTTTGGTACGCCTGTTTAAGACTTGACTGATTGTTCAGTGTTGGTACTCTACAGTTTGGATTGCATCTGATTGAGACTCCATCTAGGACACTCCAAAGCTGCATGTTAATTTTCAGTTTTAGTTTCTTTTATGTATGACAAACTCACAATGCCGTTGCGGTGAACATTGTGGGTTTGAGGGGGATGATACCTAATAAGGCCTATTGGTCCGACCCGTTGGTTTAGGCATGTTTAATAGTTAGGGGTTGTGTGTGACTTTTCTTATTTATTGTCATTCTGTTGTAATAGTTAGTTGAATCTGACTTCTACAATTAAAATTAGCTCAGAAGAGGTTTTGAAAGACTTGTTGGTACTTGCTATACCTACGCTTGAAGGGGATGGTTACATTAAAGATACTATCATGATTAAATACGAATGGCAGCCACCTCAGTGCGGAACATGCAAAACTTTTGAACATTGTCAGGAAGAGTGTCCAAAAATGGCTCGTGTTAATCAACATGGGAGGAAGGAGGATAGTAGCGATAGGTTTGTGGAAGTAACTAGGAAAGGATGAAAAGGGAAGAAGATTGTTAAGTAGTGTACTCTGCTCGTCACATTAATGGGCAAAAAGAGTCTAAACCAAAACCTAACTACTATTACCGTCCTAAGCAAAAAAGGTCTAAACCAAAACCTAACTACTATTACCCTCCTAAGAAAAAAGAGTCTAAACCAAAACCTAACTACTATTACCGTCCTAAGCAAAAAAAACACCACTGTGAATGCTAATAATGCTTCTACTTCTAATGATGTTAACATGGTGACTATGAAAAATTCACTTGCTGCTTTGTCTAACGAGGCTGATTATGTGTGGTGAACTAGAGATGATGTGAATATTGGAGATACATCTAAGATTAATAAGACGCATGGGGATGACAGTGAGAGTGAATATGTGGAAAATTTCTTTGATGAAACCTCTAAATTCATGGAACAAGATGCGTTTAATGATCCGAAGGGGGCAAGCCGCTACAAGGGTATTGAGCTATAGTGACAACATTTGTCGTCGCTAAAAGTATTTATTATGAATTAAGAAACATATTTATTATTTTTTAATTAATATATTAAAAAATCATTTAATAAGCACTATTAGAGACGATACAAGTCATCACTAAAAGTAAATATGAAATAAATAAAAAAGAAATGATAAATACTTTCAACAATGACATATCTCGTCACTAAGACTATCTTTATCAACAATTTATCACAACTCAATCTCTCATTAAAATATTATTTTCTTACTCCTCCACCTATACAATCACTACATACAACCAATTTTAATTTTTTTACCATTTATCAACAACCTAACCTAACATATAATATTATTTTTTTTATATTTAATTTAATTACTTAAAATTTCATATAAAATTACATATTAAATAAATTTTTATACTATTTTAACGGGATGTTTTATTTGTTCATCATGTTTTTGACTACGTACTTCTTTGTTATTTGCACATACAAGCCTACTAAAGATTATGATTACGTTAGATTTTTTCAGATTGGTAGATTTCTAATTTGTGCAAACATTTTCAAGCAGCCCAATCAAATACCATTATATAGCCTAATAGTAATCAACCCAAGTCCAACTACCTAAATATTCGGACTATTAAAAGCACATTAACCCTAAATTGTCCCACACAATGTTACCCAAATTTTCTTCCAATAAAACACGCAGCTACAAAACACTTATCCACCTAAAACTTTCTTTTTCTCTCACAACAAAACCAAACCTACTACAACAAATTTGTCCCTTCTCTTAACCCACGAATCAATTACCCTTTCTTTTACTCTTTCTAAAAGATGATAATTTATACCTGTGTACTTAAGTGTAACTTCTTTCTCATTGTTTTTTACATCCTTAAAGTAAAACAAAGATGGAAATATGAATAGCCATTCTTATTGTGACATGTGTTAAGGTTGGATGAAAGATTTGCAAGTCACAAAACGAACCGATCGGTTGTTTCTCTTTCTTTCTTTTGTGTACTTTTAATATAATATCAATATATTTTTGTTTTATACCCATCCGATCATAGTCTAAATGTGACCTACATCATTTCCAGATCAGGTTGCATGCATTTATTTTCAGATTTTTCAAAACTATTTCCGCAATAAAATTTTCACATTTTTTCCAGAAACGTGCAAATCCCATTTGAAAGTTCAATTAAAGTTCAACAAAAAAACGTAGGTGGTCGTCACAATACAAATACGAAGAAGTTCAACAAAGAAAATAGCTCAAAATCACAATACAACCTTACTCACTTATGGCGTCTTCTCAATCCTCTTCATCATCTAGAGTCTCACAGGGACCAGGCGGTGCATGCACGATAATATTAATGTTCGTGGCACGTACCTCATTGAAGAAATGTGTGAAACGACAATTTGTCACCTCGACAACTTTATCCACATGAGTTTGGGTATACATTCTTTGATGGTATTTGGCGCTTGAAGAACTTGATGCATGCCCCGGTAAGTTGGGAGGGAAAGCGAAAAATACGTGGAAACTATTTTGGAAAAGAAAATTTAAATAAATAGATAAAAATACTTTATGCGACATATTGCCATTGTAGAAAGTTACCCGGGGACTTTTCACTTTCAAAGGAAAAAATAAATTGAAAAAGAAACTATATGGTTTCTAAAAGTACCGGTCTTATTCCATGAAATGTTATATACAAATCGACGTATTGCCATCGTCGCTAAAAGTACCAGTAAAAAAAGTAACCTTTTTGTTGTTTAGTTAACTTTTGGCGACGACACACGTCATCACCCGAAGTCCAGATTTGTTAATCATTCCTATAAAAGTTGTAGTTCTACAGCAGAATTGACATATAACTATTTATGGTCAATGACGTGACAAAATAATTTATTTGATAAGCAAATGTTAAAGAGCATTACTATGAAAATTTATATACAGATTTACATCAAACGGAACTAAAAAAATAAATGATAACACATAATTAATGGATCTTTTATCTTTTATATAATAAAATAAAACTCTTATTAACAATTTTTCATTTCAAAAAAATGCATTCATACTTTATTTAGTAATAATTTTATTTAAAAAAAAAGATTATTATCAAATTAGGTAACCTTTTATATTTATCCATAACACAAGTAGAAGATAAATACAAAAAATATAGATAAGATGCAATTAATAATAGGATTAAAATTTTTAAATAATTATCTTTAATATTAAAAAAAACTATAATTAAACATCATAAATCAAACAAAAAAAAGATTAAATTATTTGTTTTTTAATAAATAAAAATATATGATTCAAAAAATTTTAAAAAACCCGTGCGTGCGCGGACATTATAACTAGTTTATATAATAAAACAAAACCATTAGTTGGGACTTTCGTATTTAAAAAAAAATATATTGTTTCCTTATTAAATAATATTTTAATTAATTATTATTTTTAAATTTTTAAATTTCTAAATTCGTTTTGTTGATATACTACACAAGTAAAAGATCAATAAAAAAATATAGATAAGATGCAACTAACAATATGATTAAACTTTTTAAATGATTATGTTTAATAATAAAAACTATGATTAAAAATCATAAATCAAACGAAAACAAAAGATTAAATTATTTATTTTTTTAATAAATAAAAATATGTTATTCAAAAAACTTATAAAAAAACCCGCGCGTGCGCGGGCATTATAACTAGTTATCTGATTATGATACTTCTATAAGAATTTTAACATCAAAATTGACGAGCACATTTTATGCCTTTTTTTTCAATTTGCACAGCTGGATGTGTACAAAGCACATTAATTTTGATCAAAACTTTTACTGGAACTGATTTGAAAACAAAAATATAAAATTTGTTTACAATGTGGTTAAAGTTATACTACACAGTTAAAGTATTCTCCAAAAGGGACATTAGTTTCTCAAGTAAAACAATCTTCGTGGAATAATATGGCACCACCCAAAATTTAATTTATGGGAATTGGAAATTAATTTATGAGACAAGCGTAGCTCAAGTATAAATATAGACATACGAACCTTCAATTTATAGAAAAAACCATGCAAAAGCAAGTAATGGCTTCTTCAAACTTCTTACTTTTATCTCTAGCTCTACTACTCATTGCTCTCTCATTTGTACCAAACTTTACTTCTGCTTCTTTGGAGGAAGCAAATGCTCTTCTAAAATGGAAAGCAAGCCTTAAAATCCCAAACAACTCCCAAATTGTAGCTTCTTGGACACCCCTTCCTACGAATAGTAGTGCACCCGCTCCGTGCCCTTCTTGGTTTGGAATTGCTTGCAATGCTGATGGGAACATTAACATGTTGAACCTCTCTACATCTGAGTTAAAAGGTACGCTTCACCAGTTCCCGTTCTCTATTCTAGGCAACCTTACCCATTTTAATCTTAGTGTAAACAGCTTCTTTGGTCCCATCCTACCAGAAATCGGATTCCTGTCCAAACTTGTCTATCTTGATTTTTCAAACAATCTGTTTTCTGGTGTAATTCCACCTACTATTGGTAAACTAAGCCAGTTAACTGTCTTGCAACTTTTCCGAAACAAGTTAACTGGTTCAATCCCACAAGAATTAGGGAATTTGAACTCTCTCACTGAGTTAGCTTTGAGTTATAATCAACTCAGTGGTTCAATTCCTTCGTCGGTGGGTGATTTGAAGTCTTTGAATCTCCTTTATTTGGGGGCAAATCAACTCTCTGGACCCATTCCAATTGAATTAGGGAATTTGAGCTCTCTCACTGAATTAGAATTGTGCGAAAATCAACTCAATGGTTCCATCCCTTCATCGTTGGGTGATTTGAAGTCTTTGAATCTCCTTTATCTGTACACAAATCAGCTCTCAGGACCCATTCCAATTGAATTAGGGAATTTGAGCTCTCTCACTGAATTAGAATTGTGCGAAAATCAACTCAATGGTTCCATCCCTTCATCGTTGGGTGATTTGAAGTCTTTGAATCTCCTTTATCTGTACACAAATCAACTCTCCGGACCCATTCCAATTGAATTGGGGAATATGAAGTCTCTCACTTATTTAAAATTGAGCGAAAATCAACTCTCTGGTTCAATCCCTTCATCGTTGGGTGATTTGAAGTCTTTGAATATCCTTTATTTGTGGGGAAATCAACTCTCTGGACCCATTCCAATTGAATTAGGGAATTTGAGCTCTCTCACTGAATTAGAATTGTGCGAAAATCAACTCAATGGTTCCATCCCTTCATTGTTGGGTGATTTGAAGTCTTTGAATCTCCTTTATCTGTACACAAATCAACTCTCCGGACCCATTCCAATTGAATTGGGGAATATGAAGTCTCTCACTTATTTAAAATTGTGCGAAAATCAACTCTCTGGTTCAATCCCTTCATCGTTGGGTGATTTGAAGTCTTTGAATACCCTTTATCTGCACACAAATCATCTCTCCGGACCCATTCCAACTGAATTAGGGAATATTAAATCTCTAACTGATTTACAATTGGGCGGAAATCAACTCTCTGGACCCATTCCAATTGAATTAGGAAATTTGAGCTCTCTCACTGAATTAGAATTGAGCGAAAATCAACTCAATGGTTCAATCCCTTCATGGTTGGGTGATTTGAAGTCTTTGAATATCCTTTATTTGTGGGGAAATCAACTCTCTGGACCCATTCCAATTGAATTAGGGAATTTGAATCTCACTAAGTTAGGTTTGGGTAAAAATCAACTATCTGGGCCCATTCCTACTGAATTAGGGAATATGAAGTCTCTCACTGAATTAGATTTGGGCGAAAATCAACTCCATGGTTCAATTCCTTCATCGATAAAAAACCTGAGAAGCCTTCAGTATCTGTCCATCAGTGACAACAAGTTATCTGGTCCTATACCACAAGGAATCGGAAGTCTACAATTGTTTCAGCTATTTCTGTACAGAAATCAGTTGTCTGGCCAAATTCCAAAGGATTTTGGGGAGAAAAAAAGTTTGTTAGATTTAGACTTGAGCGATAACGAACTTTCAGGTGTTATACCTCATGAGCTTGGATCACTACATGGTCTCCTTACTCTTGACCTATCCAATAATAGGTTAAACGGGTCATTACAAAGATATATTGGTGATTGGGTACAAATCAATCACATATATCTTAGTAATAACAAGCTCACAGGAAAGATCCCATCAGAGATAGGTAAATTAAGGCAACTCAATGTTCTTGATTTATCTTGGAATTCACTCACACAAGAGATACCATCGGAAATTGGAAATTTGGAAAGTCTGGTAATGATGAATCTTTCTCACAATAAGCTATCTGGTTCTATTCCTAATGGTTTCAGTAAATTGCCAAGAGGGATTGATATCGACCTGTCTTACAATGAGCTCTCAGGTCCGGTTCCCCCTTATGTGGTCTTTTTAAATGTGTCTGGAGAAGCATTACAAGGAAATGATGGTCTGTGTGGAAATGTTACACGTTTGAAACTTTGTGAAAATCAAAAGATAAAGAAGAAAAATTATCATTTTCATCATAAGCTCATCCTTGTGACTGTGATCCCACTTTTTGCGGCTCTTTTACTTGGTTTACTCATATGTGGCCTCATTGCTTTTGGACGTATAAAGAGAACTTCTCCACAGAAACCATTAGGCGAAGAAGGTGGCAGATTTTTCTCAATAACAAGTTTTGATGGACAGGCGACGTATGATGAAATCATCAAGGCAACAAATGATTTTGATGATGCATATTGTATTGGGATGGGAGGATATGGTACTGTGTATAAAGCTGAGTTACAACCCAACAATATAGTAGCTGTCAAGAAACTTCATTCATCATCTGAGAATGATGATCAAGGCTTCCTAAATGAGGTACGAGCATTGACAAACATAAGGCACAGAAACATAGTTAAACTCTATGGATACTGCTCCCATGCTCGTCACTCATTTTTGATTTACGAATTTCTTGAGAAGGGAAGTCTAAAATCACTCTTAAGTAGCGATATCACAGCAAAGGAAATGGATTGGCTGAAAAGGGTAAGAATTGTTAGGGCTGTAGCGAATGGTTTGGCTTATATGCACCATGATTGCACACCACCTATAATTCATAGAGACATTTCTGGAGCTAATATCCTTCTCGATTCTGATTATGAGGCACATATCTCGGATTTTGGAACCGCAAAGCTTCTAAAGCTGGATTCATCCAACTGGACTGCAGTTGTAGGCACCTATGGCTATATTGCGCCAGGTAACTACCATATATATTAAAGTTATATATAGTATACGTACTAATTCTCAAGTTTCAGATTTATCTTTTTTCCTATGGCTATATTACATTTAATCATGACTTGATATAACAATTTTTTGTATTAATCATGACTTGATATAACAATTTTTTGTATTATCTTTTTTCCTTCCATGTAGAGCTTGCTTATACGATGGTGGCGACAGAGAAATGTGATGTGTATAGTTTTGGAGTTCTTGCACTAGAAGTGATTATGGGAAAGCATCCTGGGGATCTTATATCATCTCTACCAACATTGTCCACTGATGATCTATTGCTAGCCAATGTAGGGGATAGTCGGATTCCACCACCATCATCTCTAGTTGAGAAACTAGCTAATTCAATTTTGAATGTCTCACGGGCATGTTTGAACTATAACCCACAGGAAAGGCCAACAATGCGCCAAGTCAAAGATTTATTGTCAGTGGATGATCGAGTTTGGATGAAGATCCATGTATCGGTAACTTAATGCTAGCTTGATCGATTTTGTATGATGTCTAGTCATAAGTCATAAAGTTTAAGAAACTTTTTATGTTTTTTTTTGTTGTCCTGAATTATGGTTGTAGATTGTTATTAAATATGAAAATAATTTATATCAATGAAGATTACTACCTTTCTAGACTAATATAGTTACGTGTATTATGGATCTTTTTTGTAGTTTCTTTAAATTATTCCATTTTTGCAATTAAAAATTTACCAATGGGAGATTTGTATAGCAGTTAGAATTTATTGTTACTCATATCAGGAAATTAAGTAATCAGTGAGTGCACACAAGATATTCAAAGATGTCAAATCACCCAACAATGGAAGTCTGTTAATTTGTAAAACAACATAGCATAGACCGGGGAAGTCTGTTAATTTGTCAAAAAAGTGATATGATCTAAACCAGAAATGACTTACGAAATGAGGTTAAAGTCCGTAAAACAACTAGGAATTCAAGATACTAAGAATTGAACTCGAAATTGGATTAAACGTTTAGAGAGTTACAAAGAGAAAGAAAAGTGTTTATAATTTGGTGATAAATGCGAGGAAGGAGGATTTGGCGGGAAAGGAGGATTTGGCGGGAAAATCTGTTCTGTTCTGATCTTGCTGTTCTCTTGACTTTTGTTGACTTTTTCATTGATATTACTTTGACACATATCAATCCATCCCGCTTAAAATGATGCTTGTCCTCAAGCATCTAAGCATTCAAATCAACTTGAGGCAACCTTTCTTCGGACTTTTAACACATTATGTTGTAGCAAGCCAAACACCCCAAAAAACAATAACCCTTTTCCTTAAGCCAAACACCCATTTCACCCTTTGTGAATACCCATTTCATAACCCAACTACACCATCCATTTATAAACTCTAACAGCTGAATTCCTTTCCGAACGTGAAGTTTAAGTCACCCACTCTTCAAACAACTCTGTTGCGAATCCCTCTGCTTTCGACCAACTTATTAGGTGATCTAATGCCAAAAACTTGATAAGCTGAGTCAAAATGTAGAGACTAATATGTTTTGCAGCATCATACTTTCCTAACCGAGCTAAAGTGAGCCACGCTTCCACCTGTAACGGGCAACACTTCACAGCTCTCTGAAGCAAAAGCTTTGCATCCTCTTCAATAGCAAATTCCACAACTGCTTCCCATAGCCTTAAAGAACCAGGTATATGTTCAAGACCTTTTCTTAGTATTTCGCTTCTAATCACATCTCCATGTTCCAATGTTGCAGCCCTTTCCTTAAGCCAATCAGCAGCAACATTTCCACCGACACCAGATACCAAGCAATTTATAGAGACACCCGCGAGAAATTTAACACCGTTCACTTGGTAAAGTTCTTCATATTTCTGGGCCAGTGAAGGAGTGAACAACCTTGGAAGAAAATGATCTTCTGGAAATATGACAGTTGCATCAAGGTTCCATCCAACAGCAGCCGCTGCAACTTTCATGCCAATATAACCACCACCAACCGCAACTACATTTTGTGCTTTTGGCAATGATGATACTAATGAATCAACATCAGCAATATCGCGTATGTGATGAACACCAGGTAAAGTATCACCAATTTTCTCAGAAAGTGTACCCTGTGGCAATAATGAGGGATCCAAATTCCAGTGAATTTGTTGTCAATGCTTGCTTCTCTGAATCATTCCAGTCACCGGATATTCATCAGCATCTCTATCCCATTCTCTTTGTACCAATCAAAAGTTTGCCTCTCACCACTTTTTGTGAGAGTCGGGCTCTCATATGGAGCAAATGCCTCCTTAGAAATGATACACAGAATCCCATTAGCCACCCCTTTTTCGACAAAAGTCCTAGTTACGTATCCACCTCCAACTATCACAAACCTTTTCTTTTTCCTCTTGGGCCATTTCCATATGTCGAACTCCCACTTTCCATACTTCAATTTGCATTTGGTGCCTCCTGATTTCTTCCTCTTAGGCCATTTCCATAACTCAAACTCCAAACGACTAATATTATCTCCATGAATCACTATAACAGAAGCCTTCACTGTATCAATTATTGTTGTCATTACCACTAAAACCATTTTCCCTACCATCATTATCAGTCGAACTAGGACTAACTCCACGTTCCTTATCACACAATTCAATTCGATCCCGATCACAGCTTTCGACCAAACAAACGCCTTTCTTCTCCTCCTTCACATTCAGTTCATCACTTTGATCCTAGTCACTCAAATCATCATTTACACTGACCTAGATCAACTCATTAACAGTAGCATTCGGTTTTTGAATATCCATTAAAACATTAGAGCCAAAAGTATCAGAATTCGATGATGACGATACACCTAACAAACACTCCGTTTTCGGTTTCAGAACTTCTTTTAAAATCTTTACCAACGAACCTTCCAATTTAACCAAAAGACATGAATTAAAGCTTGAATCTTTAACACCATTTCTAATTGATTCCTTAACAGTTTCAACCGCATTTACAACCTCATGATCAACAACATCATCAAGTAATCTATTTTTTAATCCAGTTGATTCTTTACTTTTTCCATCATCATGAACCAAATAACTCACACCCATTCTATTATTCTTCTTTTTAATCTCATCATCATCATCAACCATATTACCAATGTTGTTTATCACATTATCTAGAAACTTTATCAAGAACCATATTACCAATGTTGTTTTCGACCATATCACTTGCTTCTTTAACACCTTGTTTGAAATTTTTCTTTTTTGGCATTTCATCAAAATACATATTCCTATCAACCAATGTTATTGAATAAATTGTACACTATGTGAAACCTTCAACCCCTTTTGACCCCGTTTCCTTGGGGAAATGATAAGCAAAAATGGGTAAATTCCATATCTACCCACTTTAAACACTATAATGTTATATTTATCCAACCAAAAATAATAACGAGGCAATTCTATATATCCAACTTAAACAACAAATGAGGGTAAATTGGTCTTTTTAACAGTCAAACCTTTCATGTGCAAGTCAAATGAGGGTAAATTAGTCTTTTTAATTCCTTTTTTTAATCCCATTTCATCCGCATCTACCTACATTCTTTTTCTCTCCACTGGTTCTCTTCATTTTCATCCACCAACCATAACCATTATCATTATCATTCACCACCATCTCTTTGAAATTCTATATCTATCATTGTAGATCAAACTTCATCATCATCATTTCTACGAATGAAAAATCTATTCATATCACCAAAACACTTTCTCTGTCTCTTGCCACAAAACCTATATTCTTGTTTGCCACTCTATCTAACCTTCACCGCCCTTTTCATATCACCACATCTCCTACTGTCAGCGCCAGCATTGGCGAAGCTACATAGGGGCCGGGAGGGGGGGCCGACCCTCCGAATTTTTTTTTGCGACGTAGGGGTATATAGTTTTCGTGTAGAAAAATTTCGGTATATTCGGTTTCGACCCCCCAAAATTTCAGTATTACCCAAAAAATAGCTTTAGGAAAAAAAAAATTTAGATACCGACCCCCACCGAAAAATTTCTAGCTTCGCCACTGCCAGTCACCACCCCACCCACCTCTGCCATCCATCATTGCACCCCGTTTCAGTTATATACTCACCACCAAAGACCCAAGAGAGTCGTCCCTCCCTTCTGCTGCCGCCTATTCTTACTGCTGTCATCCCTCATTTTCTTAGGAACCACCTTAAAATACCCTAGGAATTGAACCACCTTGGCGTCCTTGGTACAATAGCCTATGTCGGAGATTAATGGCTGCAAAACTAGTGAAGAAGATGAGGAAATCTGGTAAAGTCAAAGTTCTTTTATAGAAAGTACTGTTAGTACAAAAACCTTTTCAATAGAACCGTTTATTTTGGAATAGAAATTTAAAAAAAGAATTATAAATGTAGTAATTTTGCATGGAAGTCAATTTCTATATTAGACCAGCAGGTTAAAGTTTTTTATTCCTTGTCTTGTTCTGGCATATTGCCTGCAGTTAATTTGTTGCTGTAACGAATGTAACAAAGTAAACAGTTATATCATCTAAAATTATCATTAATTTTCAAAAGATATTTGATAAAATTTTGTTATAATTATTGTGTTATACATATAGCACTGGAGAAGACATAGCCTAACCCGAACCCACTGAAACCTGTTGTTGTGTTAGAAAATGATGATTTTTTTAGTATTGTTGTTGTGTTGTGAAGAAGATGGTGAGCAATGAAAATGGTTGTGGAATTTTTAATGTGGTGGTAAATGGTGAATGGTGATGTAGATTTGGGTGTTTTGGGTTCTTTGAAAAAGGGGGTGGCTGGGGACCAATGATGGTGATGGGTTTTTAGTGGTAAGTTGAGTGGTTTGTTAGACTTAAGGTGCGTTTCTTTTTTTCTATTAGTGAAAGAAATGTGGGATCCATCTATTTAATATTATTACTTTTCTTATTTGGGCACATAAATTTCACTAAATCCTCTATATGTACAGAGTGTGAAAATAAAGCTCCTCCCTATTAAGAGGCATTAACAGAGCTGAGACCCATTGAACTCTTAGCTAAGGGAAAAAAAAGAAACACCTGATCACTTAAATGTGGCGGTTGACTTTCTTGGTTGGGGAAATGGGGTATATTATTAAATTTATTAAAGTGTATATTTTTATTTTAAATTTATAGGTGGTCAATTGGAAAAGACAATCTTACCCTCATATACAACTCTAATTACTATTGTTTGATATATATAAGTTAAAGGTGGTGATGGGGGTTTACTAACGTACACGTAACAAAACTATATAATTGTTTTAAAGAAATGTTGTAGTAGATACTATAACTTGTTTTAGAGGTCACGTAAAGATGATGATTTGCTTGAACAATTAAAAAGAGGTAAAACTAGATCAAGTTGGCCGCTCTTAATTAGTGGCACCACATCCCCTGCAAACATTTCTTATACCTTAAATGATCACAAACTTACACAGATACATAGACACCCATATGAGCATGTAAACACACCCAAATAAGTATATTCAGTTTAGATAATAAGAATTACCCATGTCATTGTCATCACTCATAAGAGATTGCTTCAAATGGGAATTGTAACGATCAAGAAATTTACAAAAAACAGATAGCTAAAAATGTTGGTTGAGGTCTTCAATGGACTTGAAATAAATAAAAGTTGAGTACAAAGTTTGAGAATATCAATTGTGTAGTTTCATGTTAAAATTCAGTTAAGAACTGGCCTAGCTATTATCGTTCTTGAGTGAGCAGCCTATCCCAATTAGCAATTTTTTGCATGTACGTGAAATAGATATTTTTCCATTAGGTTTTAGTATCGTTTACCTAACGTTTTCACTTCGCATTTTTTTGCCTCTATGAAATGCTTTGACCGATTCAATGGCAAGTTGACGTGTAAGATATATTAGATGATAGACATCCCAAGCCCGTTTGTGAGTTTAGGGTCCATTAGGGGTTCCATTATGTCTCTTGCATTCTCTATGTATTGTGCTGGAATAATATATCATACGCACGGGTTTTTTACATTCTAACATGCTATCATGAGCATGTATGATCTTGAGACCTACTTGGTCATTAAGCCACCACTTTTGTACCATCCAATCACAACTACTTATCTCTTAAAAGCATCTCCTAAACCCTAATATCCAGTCTCCAGTTTTTTTTTTTTTTTTTTTTTTTCGCTGTGTTTTTTTTTATTTTCATTATTCACATCACGTATCTCTTTACTTCATAGTATATAACACCCTAATATCATCTATCCTTCATCGTATATACTAAAGGTTCATTATAACACACCATATCTAATACATACTAGAGGTCCATCTCCTTTGCATACACTCTTATCAACATGGTTACAAGTGTTTTCAAGTTATGCATGATGAAGACTTTGAAGATTTGTCCGTGCTTCTCCTTGCTACAAGAAGATTTGTTTTAATGTTGAAGAAATAAATTAAAGTTGTTTTATTGTTTGTTTATTAGTAGATTGTTCGTACGGCTTTGTTACAAGTCTACTAAAGTTGACTGTTGATACCAGTCCCTAAAACCGACTGTTGGTACGTGTTTTTTACCAATTGACTTAGCCGACCGTTGTTACGAGTCGACTAAAGTTATGCTTTTATTATGTTAATGTTTTGTTCTGTTTTCTTTTCTAGTTTACTACTCCAGTTTCACGATTTCACCGGTCAAACTACGGGGAAGTATTAGATGATAGATGGCCCAAGCCCGTTTTTGAGTTTAGGGTCCATTAGGGGTTCCATTATGTCTGATGCATTCTCTATATATTGTGTTGGAATAATACATCATACTCACACAGTGGCAGAGCTAGGACAAAATGTAAGGTGGTTCCTAGACTATAAATGAGAAGAAAAAAACCGAGACGGGTCGGGTCGACCCAAATGTCCTTTAGTTCAGTTAATCAAGGGAAATTACTCAACAACTTGCATTATGTATTAAGACAAAGTTACTAGTTAAATTGGGCTCGGTCAAAACTATTGTACTCGTATTAACTTCAAGGCTAATAGAGATGGCTATGTTAGTTTCAGTTTATTTTATTCACTTTAATTTATCACAATATCACAATGTTTATCTTTAAAAAAAACAATATCACAATGTTTATACAACAATGCACTTCCAATTTGTCACTCCAAATCCATAGTAATCGTAAATAAAATGTTATATTAAATTCATCTTTGTTGACTTATACCTTTCGATATTAAATTTTCATCTTGTGACTCGCTTGCAAAGTAAATAAAATTAAAAAATTATGTATATAAATATGAAATGTCACTTAATAAGTAAAGACTTGCTCAAAACGAATTAAATTGACTTTTAATGCTTTGTAGTTTTCTCTCTTTTCACGAGGTAGAATTGCTATCAATACTCAAAAGCATATTAAAAATTAGAAATAAAACTAAAAACAAATCATTAAGGATATAACTATTAAATAAATGCTTTATTCTTCTCTCTTCAAACCAAGTCAGCCACAACCAAAATTATCTCCAGCTTCACTTCACTTCCGGCAACATCTCCGGCTAATTGGCTAAAGGCCTTTCTTTGTTATTATTCCGTTATTTTAATAGTTTGGGAAACACATTTTAGTGTTTGCACTAAGTAATATATGGTGGACTTTATATGGTGGACTTTATTAATACATGTTCACAATTTCTTTCTCTGCATTGATCATGAAATCTAACGTTGTTGGTTTTGAGATGTTTGCAGGTATATTGTTCGATTGTTGAGAGATTTGGAGGAGGAAAGACTTGCATAACATAAAGGGTTTACCCAACATTTTTCATTAGAGACGATGCCTATGTGTTTGCCCTTAACAAAGGAACGGAAAGTGGTTTGATCTCTAAGTTGGTGCTGGATTGAGAAGAAAGCTCGCATGAACATAGAAGAAACTATAAGCTTTACAGATGACTAATCTAAAGAAGAAGATGATGCAAATGATTATTTGTATGGAAGGATGCATTTATTCATTATAATGGAAGCAATTTAATTAGTCTGTTTACATGATTTGAGTACTTAACATTATGTAAAGACTCCATTTTTGTGGAGCTTCAGTTTAAATAAAATAAGTTTCATGTTCCTTTAATTAAAAGTCCAATTATATAATTTATACTTTCACAATAAAGGTAATCTGATTTTCATTCAAATTTAATCAATATATATGAATAGTCAATTGGGCACTTATTATTATATTATTACAAGATAATATGATTACAAATAGTAATCTAAATCCTATGAAAATAAAACTACATTTCATTTCTGATATCAACCAATTAAGTACATAAATTAGAAATTTTAAACAGATATCACATGAGGTGAGGCTTAAATTTCCATTCGATTTTGGTAAAATATATATTTATTGCCATTCGATTTCTGCAAATGTGGTTGCTTAAATTACAGCATTTTATAAAAGGAAATTGTAAGATCTTTTGTTTATTCATTCGCTTGAATATTGTGGTCCCTAAGTTAATTTTTTGAAACTGATTTTATGATAATAAAGTGGCAGACAATTACATTTTGAGGAGAAACTGAAGCATGGAAGAGCAAGAAGAGAGTTTAAAGACGGTCAATAAGTGGGTGCAACTAAAAAATTGCATTGAAATATAGTATAATGCGACTACTCTAGGTGGGAGCAGTCATCGCAAATTTGTGTTCACTAAGCAGGCTCATCAACATAAGCGATATCGCATAAAATATTGGTGCTAAAAATCATGAAGCTGGGTAGGATTATCAAACGTTTAGAGTAAAACAATATTTATAAAATAATAGTTGAGAATATGAGGTACAAATTTAGAATAATTTGAGGGTTGTAGTATGTTATGTTTGAAAAGAATAACGTCATCGGTGCATAATTAGCAAATTATCAATTAACAAGCATTATTGTTGTGATATTTTGTATTTAGTTTGATTGATGCTCCCTCTATGCTTTCTCAAGATTGCATAATAATCATGAGGTAATCCATACATGCTATCACTTTGTTCTAAAACTATCATGCTAACATAATGAGTACATATATTATACCTATAACCAAGATATAACATATGAAGCTCGCCCGTCTATCAAACGGGTCATGAAGCTATTATTAATATTAACAGAAATTATGCCTCTTGATTTAACAAATGAACTTGATATGTTATTATTTCAAAAACAAGTTAGCAACATAAAATGTAACGACTTTACTTAAATCAGTCAAATATGAATTTCAAACCATTATAAAACACACAAATTTCCATGATCAAGAATTTATACACATTATGCAAATTTGATTTTCTACACTTCAACAAAACGATTTTCTTCGTACGTCTTGAATAATATTTAATACCAAACAATACTAATATTTTAATTTTAATAACAAAATTCTAAGAAACAAAAGCACCTTTAAATCATAATATAAACCAATTTAGATATATAAATTAAAAATGTCTATCAAGATATTACATGAGACTCGCCCGGCCATCGGCCGGGTCATGAAGCTAGTATATATATATATATATATATATATATATATATATATATATATATATATATATATATCCTGCTCACATGACAGGCATACACATATACCAAAATGGCCAAGTGATCACATATCATATCATATCAAAATGGGGACGCTGTGGATCAACCACACCTTCACAGAAAGTGTCATGCCATTGGTGCCTCAATGACATGGCCATGGTACCTCCATGACTAGTTAGTAAACTTGGGCATAAGAACAAAATGAAACACATCATATCATATCATCATAGCATATCAAACGAATCATATCAAGGTATCATGTTGAACGAATCATATCAAAGGATCATATCATAGGATCATATCAAATGAATTATCACACATATTCAAGCCCCTTTACTCACGTAAATTAATATGTATGCCCATGTTAATTATATAGTTTATTCCTAGATTTTAGATCATGTTTTCAACGTCATAATAAGATCTTAACCTTTATGTGACCCATGATATTCATGCATGCAATATACCAAGTTTTAAATCAAGTTTGACACCACAAAACATACATATGAAAGCTAAGTATAACCTGTTGATTTTCTACACTATGCATGCACTCACACGTCCAACACAACCCAAGACTTACTAGTCACAACCCGATTCGAATCAAAGTCACACACACATGCGAGACGATTTCATTGATTACAATTGCTTAAATAGACACGATGGGATAATCCCAGATAGACGCGAACACTTATCCTAAAATGACTCAAACACTTATTCTAACAAAAGATAAAACACATGATAGTTATCCTTGTAGGTGAATTATTAATGTACAACTAGTTAAAGCAGAATTTATAAACAATACAACAGTTTAATGCACAAATTGGAGTGTGCAAATCATTTCCCTTTCACTATAAGTTTTCATTTGATATATTTACTTTAGTTGGATCATGAATGAATTAATGTAATACGTCGATACGAAACGATGTCGCTGTGATATGATATGTTTACTTTAGTTGTATCCAGTACGTTAATCATGTGCACGATAATGTCCACAACCATGATTCTGTTTATAATGGATCAATTTCTAATTATGTTGATTCTGTCTACAAACTGGAGCAAGAACTACATGAAAGTGTATCGAATAGAAAGTTACTGGACACAAAGGTTGGTAAAATGGAAGAAAAAAAAATAGCTCCTTGGATGGCTTGCCAATCGGGGGACGTAAATTTAGAAAGTTGATCCATGATCTGAAGAATTATGTTCTTGACTTCAGCATCATGTTCGTTACAACAACAGCGTACTGCAGAGCAAAACAGTGAGACTCCTTGCAAATTTTTTTATCAGGATAGTCAAGACAAAGTGTATGAATAAACCCCTACCCAGTGACATGGCAATTCATAACGAGAATGAATTTGTGTCATAATCTGAAGCTAAAAGACAGTACCCCCCTTGGTTGGAGCTTATCGGTTAGAACCTTGACAATCATTGAAATGGCGCTACGTGGCATCAAAAAAAGGTCTCGCTAATAACTTCACAAGCCCAAAGAAAATAGGTTCAACTACCTAAAAAGATACGTTGAGGAGTACCTACTATAATGTTGCATACTCATATTCCGTTGTTTGCATTGACAACTGGTTGTAGCTATTCGAATCCTTTCATCTCAGAAACTCAAATCAAACATACTCGCACAAAGTCATATAATCAACCACTATCTAAGCTCTTGCAATTGGGTACCGTGACAGAATATTAGAGTGAGTGAGATATTTATAAATCGAGTAACGGGGATCTCTAAAAACTTACTTAAATCGATGTATATCTCTGGATTTAAACCAGCTTTACAATGTAAACTCTTAAAGTCAAACCCTATAACTTTAGGCGAAGCTTTTTCATTAGCTCGCTTAATGTAAGCACGTTTTGTAGACCAATGGCCGGCTACTACCAGCGCTACACTCAGTGGATATCAAAAGAAGAACAACTATATTTTATTTGGCAAAGCTTGACGATTTCATTGATTACAATCGCTTAAATAGACACGATGGGTAATCCCATATAGACGCGAACACTTATCCAAAAATGACTCAAACACTTATCCTAAAAAAAGATAAAACACATGATAGTTATCCTTGTAACCATATCATTATTGTTCGATATGGCACTTTTAATCCTCAAAGGGGAATTGTCATCGTCAAAATTTTGTTCAAAAATTTTACACATCAAATAATTTCGTAGTACATCATATTTAAAAGATTTTGTTGAAACAATGAGTCCAATGTACTTCTATTGGTTTATTTTTGAGCTCACATGACTTTATTCCTTTTTCCGGTATCTAAAACTATCTATTTTATTGCTTTTTTTTTTCCAGCCACAATTTAAATTCAAAAACTTGCTTTAACCAATGCATCTTTATTGGAAACACGAAAAGTTCTTATCACGATTTTAATTTTGGAGTTTTGATATTTAGACCTACAATATATACCTAATAATAAACCTAACCAATAATAGAATGACACTTGTCTTTATTTGAAAAGTTTAATAAATCATTAATATCATTCCTAATATACCCTTTAAAGGTAAATTCCTAATTTTAAGGAACTAGTTTTCTCTCCATTTGTCAACTTATTTCTCTATACCTGTGATGCATCGTTGTTCATTTTGGCCCCCAAACAATTAAGTATCGTTGATACTTGATACTACAATCTAATTGTTACTTGTAATACACAAAAGCACAGACAAAAATATAAATTTGGTGGCAGAGATTCTTCACGTAAATGAAGATGAAGAGGTCGTTATTGTTGAGCAAAATATTGGGAGGGGATTAGAGAAAGGAAAAACAATTAACTAAGGGTATATGAGGAATAACACATTAATTTGACTTGGTATTTAAATAAGTAACAAGTGGACCAATAAGATTTGTAGGTCTAATTTTAGGCAATACATTTAGGCTTAAGTATCATTTTTCTTAATTTTGTATCTATATATTCATTATCACGATTTTAATTTTGTATCACAAATATTCATCGAATAAATTGAATATTATCTCTTGTCCTTATGCTTTTTAATTTCTTACTTACAATCTTTCATTTTATAAAAAAAACTCAGGGTACGTTCGGTAGAGAGAATTTTAGAGAAATGATGTGAGTAAAAGGATATGAATTTAGAGAATTGAAATTAGTTGATAAATTTGATAAATCCTGCTGTTTGATAACACTAAAGAAGTTGATATGAGAAATTAGCTATTTTAATATATACTAAAAATTTGTTGACTAATAAATGAATAATAAAGTTATGAAAAAGCAATCTTAATCATTTACGTTTGAGATAGTCACTTTAAACAAAAATATCGTTAACGAAACTTTATCTAGACTAAAAGGATCCAAGGGCACATATGGTAGAGATAATTACAGAGATATGACATGAGTAAAAGAATATAAATTTAGAGAATTGAAATTAGTTGAGAAATTTGTTAAATTCTTATGTTTAATAACATTCAAAATTGTTATGAGAAATTAGCTATTTTAATATATACTAAAACTAGTTATAATCCTCGCGCAAACGCGGGTTTTTTAAAATTTTTTGAATCATATATTTTTATTTATTAAAAAACAAATAATTTGATCTTTGTTTTGTTTTATTTATGATGTTTAATTATAGTTTTTTATTATTAAAGATAATTATTTAAAAATTTTAATCCTATTATTAATTGTATCTTATCTATATTTTTTGTATTTATCCTTTACTTGTGTTAATTGCATCTTATCTATATTTTTTGTATTTATCTTCTACTTGTGTTATAGATAAATATAAAATGTTACATAATAAGAATTTTTTTTTAAATACAGTTATTACTAAATAAGGTATGAATGCATTTTTTTGAAATGGAAAATTTCCGTTAGTGTTTTGTTTTATTATATAAAAGACTAGTTATAATGCCCGCGCACGCGCGGGTTTTTTTTAAAATTTTTGAACCATATATTTTTATTTATTGAAAAAAAAATTTAATCTTTGTTTTGTTTTATTTATGATGTTTAATTATAATTTTTTATTATTAAAGATAATTCTTTAAAAATTTTAATCCTATTATTAATTGCATCTTATCTATATTTTTTGTATTTATCTTCTACTTGTGTTAGAGATAAATATAAAATATTACCTAATAAGAAAATATTTATCTATATTTTTTGTATTTATCTTCTACTTGTGTTAGAGATAAATATAAAATATTACCTAATAAGAAAATATTTTTTTAAATAAAATTATTACTAAATAAAGTATGTATGCATTTTTTTGAAATGGAAAATTCCCAATAGGGGTTTTGTTGTATTATATAAAAGATTTTCTTGACTAATAAATGAATAATAAAGTTATTAAAAAGCAATCTTAATCATTCACGTTTGAAATAGTCACTTTAAACAAAAATATCATTAACAAAACTTTATGTATACTAAAAAGGATCTAAGGGCACGTTTGGTAGAGATAATTTTAGAGAAATGACATAAGTAAAAGAATATAAATTTAGAGAATTAAATTAGTTGAAAATTTTGATAACATTAAAGAAATTGATATGAGAAATTAGCTATTTTATTATATACTAAAATTTTCTTGACTAATAAATCTTATAATATATAAAGCTTATCCCCAAAATTTAATATGCAAAGGGGGTTGTGCACAACCATAAGTACAGTACAAACATGACTATGCATACCGAAATAACTACAAACAATTTCGTATTAGAAGGGCCTCATATTGAATGCAGATACAATTTGGTTTATGAAAAGGCTCAACTTGAATGCAAATATAAATTTTCATTTATGATCAACTCATCTTGAATGCAGGAAGATGAATATCAAGTGTCTCTAGGTTTATACAGGAAGATGAATATCAAATGTCTCCAACATTGAATGTGATCGGTCCATATTTTCATTCTTTCATTCAATGTCAAGCAATTTCTTCATCACACACAGCTTATAAATAACCAAAAAAATAATGCAAATTACCACGCCACACCACCCAACCACACCGACTCTCCACATAAACGAAACCAAAACCCATCACAATCATTCACCCACAGTCAAACCAAGCCTCGAACTAATCCCTTTCAAACAAGCAAATCGAACCCAACTCCAAACAACTACAACAGTAATTCCAACTCCTCAACACACAAACACGAATAAAAAAATAAACTAAACTAACAAAGATCTCAGCTCTTTTCTTTATGTACTCACAGATTCGAGTAAAAGAAAACATCATCATAGATCGTGCTGAAGCTTAACTTCATTTTTAATATCCGAAAATTATAAAGATAGAATAATAACAAATCTGTTATCATTCTTTCGTTTATTTCGGTTAAATATACGAAATCAACAAACAAAAAATCGCACTTACCCGAGACCTCAGTATGAGATCTTGATGTCGTGTTCATCTTTTAGTGATGGCTTGGATTGGGTTTTTCATTTGGTTATGGACAAAATCAAATATTGGGTTTGTGGACTGAGCATATAAAAGAGAGAGTTCGGCCTTTTAGGAACTTGAACCTTTATTTAGAAATGACTCTTCTTTGAAACCGAGTATGCACGGATTTATCCAATGATTAAGAAACCTCATCAATTAAGTTTAACTTTAATTATTGGGTATGATAAGTTTTAGAAAAAAAAAAAAAAAAACACATGCTTTTGTTTCAAAAGGTTTACCACTTTTTGGATAGAGCTCAGGTATGCGATATCATTCTATTTTTTCTTTTAGTCATAAAATTATTTTGAATTAATAGTGTTCTCATTGTTGCAATTCTTTCAGGAAGTTATATGAACAATTCTTTGTCAAACAATCATTATCGTATGCAATCGATAGGGAATCTAAGCAACAGCAGCGAAGATCTTATCGATCCTGCCATAATGGTTGTTGGCAGAGGCAAATCCCCGTCTTTTGACTAATCTTTGATATATATGTAAAGAATTGAATGGCCTTGGATTTTATTCACCGCAAAAGTAGATGTCAAATCATTCGGATTATATACAATATACAATATATATATATATATATATATATATATATATATATATATATATATATATATATATATATATATATGCTCAGATTGTCACATTAACAAATACGCCAAAGCATCGATGCGTCCAATCCTTGACGTAATATTTGAATTAAATCAAACGTCTTCACACTTTTACATTACGTGTCTTTTGACATATGGTCATAGAGTACCAAGTAGTCACATGAAACTATCAAGCTATCAACATACAGCAATAACATTACTTTATTTTTGCTACACACCTAAATACGGAGTAGATATCATATGTAATAGTATATAATAGTTATATTTAAGTTTCTAGTATTTGATGTGACCTATAAATAAATCAAGTATTACGGAGTATTTGTAGATTATGTGTGTTTAGTACGTTAGTTTTTATGTAACAATCAAATAAGTATTGTCGGTTTAACTCGACGTCTCAATTTTACCTATGAAGAGCTATTATCTCTTTTAACAAGTGAACAAAATCGACTCATATATTTAGTAGATCGGTCATTGCAATGCTCATTAATTGACGAGCTAATCAATTTTTGTCTAAAAAATTTGAGTTTTAGACAAAAAAAAAAAAAAAAAAAAAAAAAAAAAAAAAAAAAAAAAAAAACCATCAAGTTACTCTAACATTACGCAATCAACAATTATATACAATTTTGTGCAACGCACGGGTTTATAAAGCCTAAACTCCAACATTGATATGTGCTTTTACAATTAAATATCAAGTTGATAGAGGTCCACAATCTTACACCACAAAAAATTTGAAGTATATAAAAGGCTTAAACAAGTGAAGATTTTTCTATTAATATTAACCAAGGATGACGAGTCACTTCACTTAGAAGCACGCATCATAACCTGAGTATATTCTGTAACTATTTTCGACTATTTTTCTGACCACCCTCAAAATGTATACCTAATAAGGTTTAAATGGTATACACTTTACATATACTAAAATAAAAGAACAATAACAATAAAAAAAACTTATAAACTTCTTTAAAATATTCAACCGTCTGCACCAATATTACGTAAAAACACGTAGATATAAAACAACCCCTCCATGCATAATTCATTACCATTAACATCCTAAACTTAAAAAAAAATGCTTATAATTTATCTTTATATTTATATCTTAAAAATTCCCATTTATATTAATTGAAACTTTTAATGAAAATAAACTAATTTAAATACAAAAGTATTGATAACATTACTAGGCATCTAAATATCAATTCCACTAAAATAAATACAATACAACTTATCTAATAGCCATCTAAATACCGTCATATGCTTATACAAATATCTGCATCAACGTTACGAAAAAACACTTAAATTATTCAACCAAAAGCCCGTGCATCGCACGGGTTGTATAAAATATCATAACCCTAAAAACAAGAACAAAAATATTTAAAACAAAGCAACTAATTAAACTCATTCATATTTTTAGCATTTGATTCTTCCTCACAAACACCGGCTTTTGCTTGATTAAACAAATAATTTAACTTTTCAAGCAATACACGATTCCTCTCTTGAGTCTTTCTCAAAGCATCAAGAGAATCCAAAGCTACACCACGAGCACCTAAAGTTTCCATGTTCACAATCATGGTATGGTTCTTTGCTATTACACGCCTCAAATGTTGACACCATGCAAAAAGCAACTTTGAAAATGCATCATCTTCGCATTCTTGTTGCACAAACCATAAACGCATACAATCATGCAATTTAAAAGATCCTGAAACATTCATCAAATTCTCTAACAACTCAAAATCTGCCATAGGCATCTAAATACCGTTATATGCTTATACAAGCGTCTTCACCAACATTACGAAAAAACACATAATTAATCAACAAACAGACCGTGCATCGCACGGGTTGGATAAAGCCTCGTGAATAATAAAGTTATGCATAAGCAATCTTAATCATGATAGTCAGTTTAAGAAATAATATCATTAACGAAACTTTATCTAGAGTTAAAGGATCTAAGGGCACGTTTGGTAGAGAGAATTTCACAGAAATGACACGAGTAAAAGAATATAAATCTAGAGAATTGAAATTAGTTGAGAAATTTGATAAATTCTTTTGTTTGATAACATTAAAGAAATTGATATGAGAAATTAGCTAGTTTAATATATACCAAAATTTTCTTGACAAATAAATGAATAATAAAGTTATGCAAAAAGCAATCATAATCATTCACGTTTGTGATAGTCACTTTAAACAATAATATCACTAACGAAACTTTATCTAGACTAAAGGATCGCCTTTTCCCTTTTACTGAATAAGTTCAATCAATCTTTGTTTTTTTTTTTTTTTTTTTTTTTTTTTTTTTTTTCCTAAAGATATTTGGTTGTCCAGTACCAACCCATGAAATGGACCAACCCATGAAATGGATATATCATATATGAAGTGTATTTGTTCTCCATGTTGTGTTTCTTTGTATAAGGAACACATGCAGTTGCATCATGCATGTCTGGGCTTTTGTATTTTGTTACATTTACATATGGGAGATGATTTGTGTACCATTTTTTGGCTATACACCACTAAATCAAACCAGTAATGCACACAGTACAACACCGTTATGCATAATTTTGTAGTGGATGGCAAATAAAAATGGTGTACAAATCACATCCCTTTACATAAGTATATATTTGCTTCTTTTCTTTTCGATCATGAAACTGGGTATCAAGCAACAGGAATTTTTCTATGCAGACTGATCATCATATAAAGATCCTATGGTAAGCCGTTAGTATTTTGTGTCATATAGTGTATTCGATTACCGTATGTATTTGAAAGGGTCGGCATGCTCCATATTTTTGCACTTCTTTTAGACTTTTTTTGGCACAATGTATTATTAACGCTTTTTGAAATTTACTTTCACTAGTACAATGACAACCTCCGGCGTCGACTTTTTTTTAACCGTGCCGACGTCATGACGTCGGCACCATACCTTCTCGACGTCATGTCGTCGGCAACAACTAGTCGACAGAGCCGCGTCGGCAACGTCCCTACCGACGAATAACGCCGACGACAGTGCGGGACCCACACGATTTTTGGTCAAACGAATGGGGGTGTCCGACATTTTGTTACCGACGTCAGGTCGTCGGTAATGTAATAATTATTTAACGCATTAATTAGATTAACTTAATTTAGTCAACGAAAGTCAATTTTTTTTTTAAATGGTACCGACGACATATAGTCGGTACCGTTTCAAATTAGTCACCACGTGCATTATGATGCCGACGACTTATAGTCGGCACGGTTTGAAAATAGTTAATATGTGTGTTATATTGCCGACGTCATATAGTCGGTACCGTTTGAAATTAGTCACCATTTGCGTTATTATGCCGACGCCCTGTAGTCGGCACCGTTTGAAAATAGTTAATATGTGTATTATATTGCCGACGACATGTAGTCGGCAAGAAGTTATACTGCAGCTGCACAGCAGCCTGCGCAGCTGCCCTGCCCAGATTTTTGCCGCAAAATTGTGCAGCAAAAATCTACCAATTCCAGTTTCATGTCCTGCTCTCATAACAACACATTCCAACACAAAACAATGGCTAAAACGACTATAAAGTTTATAACGGCTAAAACGGTTATATATAACCACTAAACAATTAATAAACTTTACAAAACGGCCATAAACTTTATAACACCCTCAAAATACATCATAAAGTTTACAAAACGGGTGTTATAATCGCTAAACGTAGCTACTATATCTACAAATGTTGCAATATCCTAAGTGTTCAAAGATAATAAGATTGGGGTCGTCCGGACATAGTTCCAAAGACAAAACAACACAAAATAATACCTCTACAGCCCATCGTCGTCATACAGCCCCTCGTCGTCATCCTGATCATCATCAGAACTCCCGCTGCGAGAGCCACTCCCGCTGCCAGATCCACTCTCGCTGCCAGAGCCACTCTCGCCGCCTGAGCCCTTCGCGGGAGCGCCTGCGCCGCCTCCAGCTGCATGACGAGAACCACTCTGGCTAATAAACGCCTCCCATGTTGGGTTTGTCGAGACAAAACGTGTCAACAACTCAAGCTGCTTCTCGGTTTTCTTGGTTTTCTTTCTTTCTTTCTCCTTCTCTTTCTTAGCTTCCTCCACTATCGTTTTAAATTCATCAATCTTCTTCTGAGCATCAGCAAGCTTCCTGTCAAGCTCGGACGTACCTATAAACGAAATAATCAAAATTTAAAAACGGTCATTTCAATACATAAGATTATCCAACTTTAAATACCTGGTGGAGTTGGAGGCGGCAAGTCTACCCGTGGCCTCTTCAAGAAGGGTACCACCTTGCCGACGCCGGGTATATGGCCAGGCTGCTTGCCCCTGATTACCCGAGCAAATATCTCCTCCTCCGTGAGGCACGGCTCGTCTGCCGGCATATCGGATCTAGGCTCCCGTAGTCGGACCATCTCTTCCTGTGTAGTTGAAAAAAAATGAGAAAATTAATATATTAGTCGGGTTAATTACTAGATTATGTTTCAATAAATCACTAAGTGCGTGTTTGGAAAAAATAAATAAATAAATAAATAACGATACTTACAAACCGAGCACGAGCCTCGTCCTGCAACCAAACACCATTCTTGAAGTGGGTGTCAAGATAGGTATCGAACATGGACGGATACCGGTGGTCCTCGCTGTTCTCGAACTGTATAAATATATACACATGCATATAGGATGAAACAAATTAAAATGACTAATCAAACACCATATATATTTTATTTAGTGTAAATACTTTTAATTAATATATTATTAAAATTAAATAATCTTATAAAAATAAAATGTGTCTTACATATTCGTGTCGAGATGCGGCAAATGATTTCGAACCGTGGCGGCTGAGAATAACGTTCTTCTTTCTATTCTCTTTGTTCACAGCCGATCGTGTCTGGGCCTTCTCCGTCATGTACTGGTCGACAAACTTGTTCCACTCAGCCGGCTCCAAGTTCGGAGGAGGATTTCTTCTGATCTCGTCCACTCTCGCAGCCCCACCCTTTCTCGTAAAGTAATCGCGTTTCAGATCATATTTATTGTCACGGTATTGGGTGGCGAAATATGCTGTGAGCGCCGACCGAATGGTCTCCCACTCCGGTCTGGTGTGGTGGCGCTCCAAATCGAACATACGCTGCAATCAAATATAGTTAAAATTAATATAAAGATATAAATAAATAAAAAAATGTTAATAAATGTACACATTCAAATAATTAAATATAGAGATATAAATAAATAAACAAATTTAAATAAATATGCACATTTAAATAAATAAACACGGTAACATAACAATATATATAAAAGGAAAATGAAATAACTGACCCCGACACTTGGAAGGAAGTTAGCCGTCAGCTCCGGTTCTATATCGTACCAGGTGTCATAGTGTAGCGGCAGCTGTCGAATGAGCTCGCCGACGTAATTGCCAAACCATGTTTGGTTCGGGCCCACATGAGTGTAAGTCCCCTTATCACCAATCTCAAAGTCAATAGACTGTAGGCCACGAAGTCTCACGGCAGCCTTGAGCTTCACATTCTTATTTTCTTCGCGTGGTCGTTGCCTACCGCCATTCTGACCTCCCCTACCCCTGCCTCCCCCCCTGGCCCGACCTCCTCGGCGGGGTCGCCCTGATCCTGCAATTGGAGTGAGTGAAAACGTCATAAAGTAACTTATATAGATATATGTATATATATATATATATATACACATATATCTATATATATACATAATATGTGTATATATATATATATATATATATATATATATATATATATATATATATATATATATATATATATATATATATATATATATATATATATATATATATATGTAATCTAGAAATTCTTACCACTAGCACGGTGCCCGCCCTCAATCTGACGGGTAGGGGAAGGTGGTGGATCATCGGCACCGTCACCACCATGACTCCGTGCAACTGCTGCTGCCATCTGTAAAAGTACAAGTTGAGTAACATATAGAAATTCGGGAACAAATTAACATAAGCATGCACACATTCAAATACATACACATTCAAAAGAAATATACACTTTTAAACAATCCATAACAATTTCATTAAAATAAGTGTCGTTTTACAAGTTACATTTTAAGATCAATCTGCACAATCAAAATCACTATCATAAACAACATTAGTCGCAACTTCATCTTCATCATCAGAATTGTTTGCGACTTCATTATCAGAATATGCTAAATCATAAGGATCGTCATCTTCATCATCAATAAAATCATCGTCGTCATCAACAGGAATGATTGGTGGTGGTGGTGCCTCAACCAACGTTGATTCACCATCGATATTTAAGGTTCCAGGTTCCAAATCATTCAAATTAGCAGACAGTTGGAGATCGGATGAGTTGTTGCCATGTATCACATCATCATCGTCTTCTACCACGATGACATCCCAGATTGTGTTGTAATTTACTTCTTGGACGACCTTCCAATGTTGTGGTCGTCTGGCAGGATCTTCAAGGTAGAAGACTTGTTTTGCTTGTGTTGCGAGAATGTAAGGTTGATCTTCGAACGCATAGCTACATGCCAAAATTTGTGTCATGTTGTTTCTAGTGGTAAAACGTTGGACTCTACGGTTTTTGTTGCTTAAGTAGAACCACTTAACTCGAAACAACAAAACTGTGAACTGGGAATATGCGAACTCCAGAATATCTTCTAGTTGACCATAATACATTTCTCCCTCCTTCTCACCAGGTGAACAAATTCCGCTGTTCTGAGTTGTACGTTTTATATCGCGGCTGTGTACGACAAACCTCACACCGTTGACTACGCAAGAGTTGACTGAGATTGGGGTCGGTGATGGTCCACAAGCCAAAGCGAATAAGTCGGGAGTACAGCTTGGGTCATCGGCTATGTAAAGTTTACGGATCTATGAAAAAAGATAAGAATAGATGGAGATGAGTAATAGTCGTTATTTATACATGGAAATACATACAATAAGTTTACCTTCGTCTCAAACCAGCTCGGAAATGCTTGTTGCATGTCGATATTAGGAAATTCGCTGAAAATGTTCATGATATTAGAATAAATCGAAAAGATAACTTGGGAAACAAAAATTTCAAAATATAAACGCATACCTCTCGAACTCGTCCATGTACTTGTCGATCTCAGGACTGTTGTGAAGTACATACCATATCACTCTCTTCATTTCTGGGAGACCTAACTTAATCAATGTCTCTTTACCAGAATTGGTACATAGTGATCGGAACACCTGGAAATCACTGGTTGGGCGAGGACGGTCCTGAGATGCAACGGGATGATTAAATTTTGTCCCAACACCACGAAAATAACGAGAACAGAAAGTTAATGCTTCATCTGCAATATAACCCTCCGCTATTGAACCCTCCGGCTTAGCTTTATTTCGGACATAGTTTTTAAGCTTCTTCATGTATCTTTCAAATGGATACATCCACGGGAATGAAACAGGACCGCCTTGAATAGCCTCTTCAGGTAAATGCATAACCAAGTGAATCATAATGTCAAAAAAGCAGGAGGATATATTTGCTCGAGACTGCACAAAATACTGATCAACTGGTCTTTAGCTTTCTCCATGTCTTTCACCATCAAAGTTCGGGCGCCAATTTGCTTAAAGAAGAAACAAAGCTCGATCAATGGTGTATAAGTCTGTGCATCCAAGTATTGCTGAAGTCCATAAGGAAGTAACCGTTGCATCATTATATGACAGTCATGAGACTTCACGCCCGTTATATTGTTATAATCTTTGGTCACTTTTGACTTGAACTTGGAACCGAACCCATCTGGTAGCTTAACTGTTTTGATGTATTGACAGAAGAGTTTTCTTTTATCGGGTGTGAAGGAGTACTTTGCATGAGGCTTCGAGCATTTCCCCTTTTTTTTTGTTTCCGAGCCACAACTCCTGTCGAATGCCCAGAGCTTCCAAATCTTGTCTTGCCTTCGCGGTGTCTTTAGATTTGTCATTCATTAACAAGGTGTTCAAGATACTCTCTAACACATTTTTTTTGATATGCATGACATCTAAATTGTGTGGTAGAGAAAGAAAAGACCAATATCTAACGAACAAGCCGAGATGTTATGGTTGTACACGAGATGTTATGGTTATACACGAGATGATTAACGAACGAGCCGAGATGTTATGGTTATACACGAGATGTTTAACGAACGAGCCGAGATGTTATGGTTATACACTAGATGTTTAACGAATGAGCCGAGATGTTATGGTTCTACACTAGATGATTAACGAACGAGTCGAGATGCTATGTTTATACACGAGATGTTAGACAGACGAGTCGAGATTCTATGGTTCTACATGAGATGTTAAACGAACGATTCGAGATGTGATTGGGGATAAACCGTCAGATATTATTGATATAAGAAAATTATTGAAAATACTTTAAGGTGACAGGAAATTAAGAAAATTATGAAAATGATGAAATTGCTTATTAATAAGCTAAAAGGAAAATTAAAAATAAAAAATAAAATAGAATCTATTAAATAGAAGCTATCACTAATTTTAAATTTGATTTTTTGTTGTTTTTCTTTTTGACACGAGATGTTAAACGAACGACTATGGTTATACAAGAGATGTTAAACGAACGAGTCAAGATGCAATGGTTATACACGAGATGTTAAACGAACGAGCATGGTTTTCCCTACCTAACAACTCATCCTCACAATATAAACACACACACACACACACACACACACACACACACACACACACACTCATCTTACTATCTCTCTCTCACACACTCTAGCAGTTTTCGTTTTCCGGCGACACCATCAGTTTCCGGCCGTCGGAATCTTTTCCCGGCCACCACCTTTTATCACCTCAACTTGTAGATCGGGCCACCACGGTCACGATTCCACCACTCACAACCACTCAACCTCACAACCACAAACATACACTGTTATCATGGTGAAGAAGATGGCAGAATTTGAAGCTTTTCCTTGTCCTTGTGAACGAGGAGATGTGATTCTGCGAGAATCGTGTAAATCTTACTCCCGTGGTAAACTATACTATGCGTGTCCTTTCTCGCAGGTGAACAATTACATATTTTTTCTTTAAATAATTTGGTTAATTAGTTGTTAAAAATAATAGTTTTTACTCTTTAACAGCCTGGGACGGACGACCATGGATGTAATTTTTTTTTATGGAAGGAGGAACGACTCGCCAAAATGATGATCGGTTCTCTGGGAGCTTTAACATCAAGCGGTTCTGGATCTGCTCCAAAAAGGTGCTCAAACTGTCATGAAAAAAATCTTAGAATAAACTTGCTGGGGGCACAAAAACAGGTGTTGGAGGCACAAAAACAGGTACTAGAGACAAAATTAAGGGTGCTGGAGGCAAAACTTGACATGGCAACGTATCCCAACCACGACCACGCATGTCAGTCGGATGCAATACTCCGTGACCTTGTAGGTGACATGGATAAATTTCATATGTAGTACTGTTATCGTTGTTGTTGCTGTTGTTTGCTGTTGTTGTTGTTGATGTTTTTGATGTTTAATAAAATGTTGTTGTTGTTGTTGTTGTTTAATAAAATGTTGTTGTTGTGGAGCAATAATTATAACTGAAGGAGCAATAATTATCAAACACAAAGGCAAACTGTTTATTTAAAACAAGCAAGAGTTCTTAACCACATGCATTTTCATACAGACTCAAACTAAACAACTTGACAACCAAACTAAACAACTCAACAACCAAAGGAAACAACTCAAACTAAACAACTCGACAACCAAACGAAACAACTCAAACTAAACAACTCGACAACCAAACGAAACAACTCAAACTAAACAACTCGACAACTGTAACACCCCCAAAATTTGATACAGCGGAAGACTCAACAAGCTTTCGGGGTGCTACGGGGATTGGTATCCAACACAAGACAATATAGAATGAGATAAAGTAAACATAGTAAAAACACAGCCAAAACGGGGTTTTAAGGTTTACATTTATCCCAACATACTTCAGAGTCAGGCCCAAAATAAAGTAACAATAGGTCCAAATTTAATTATCAGAGTTTAGAAAAATAGATCCATGAACCGTGTGCCTTGGCCGAGCCTTCCGTTCCAAGCATGCATCTCGTCACTTAATTACCTGAGAAAACGTGCTAAAAGTCAGCTTTCACTGGTGAGATCATAGGTTTAAATTCAACTAATAATATAGTGGACATATACGCAAAACGCTTGCTAGCTAGACTAAGGATTCGCTAAAAGCCTGCGGATACCCTCCGCTCCAACATAACACACGGATACCCTCCGTTCTAACATAGATATTCGGGTAACCCCCGCAATACCAATAAATACTCGAGTAACCTCCGAAGTATTAATAACCTATAGGTGCACACTATAGTATCTAAATAAGTCAACCTTGAATAGTACACACGAAACTATGTGACTAAAGCTGACAATTCACCAATATCCAAATAAGTCAACCTTGAATAGTACACACAAAACTATGTGACTAAAGCTGACAATCCATCAATAACCAAATAAGCCAACCTTGAATAGTACACACAAAACTATGTGACTAAAGCTGACAATCCATCAATAATCAAATAAGCCAACCTTGAATAGTACACACAAAACTATGTGACTAAAGCTGACAATCCATCAATAACCAAATAAGCCAACCTTGAATAGTACACACAAAAGGTGTGACTAAAGCTGACAATATATCCTAGTCCATACGCATAGCAAGTTTACAAGGAATATAAAAGCGATAATAGTCCACGTAAAATGATTTGCACGTTTCTCACCCCAATCATTGAAAACATAGTTCAAGAGTAAAAAGTGGGGCTATGACTCACCTCAAGTCCAGAAAATAGCAAGACGAGGTAGGTAGAAATAAGATGTATGATAACTCACGAAACAGCAACTACGGACTTGGCACGACCTAACAATATTAACTCTTTCAGAAATCATTTCCTCAAATATATAATATTCCCAAACCCGGACGAGAATCCGTTTTATTTCCGAAAATCCATTTCATATTAGTTTGGTGTATTTTGCGTTTGGTATCCATACGGGTAGTGGGTCGACTCAAAACAAACCAAAAAGATCACATATAGAATAATGAAATAAACTATGGATCTAATAGTAGCCCAATATATCATTTAAATAAATCGCCGAAGTTTATTAAATCCGTCGATTTGATAATCCTCGTATTAATTTACGTAACATACCGTTCCAAGATTACACCCAACCTAAAGCACATAGCACATAATTACTATATAGTATATATCATAGTTTAATAAATTCCTCATATATATCGTCAAATTGGCCAGATTTCCCGATATATACACTCGCAATTTATTACACTTTACATATACTACAACCTATGGGCGTCGTAGGATACGATGCCCATTAATATATTCATTTCGTATAACCCAATAACCCGGTTCAACCTTACGGTTAAGTGGTTATTTAGTTATAGAAAACGTGTATATTAATCGTCATATATCCGTGACAACACGAACGTCACAAATAATAACTTACCTGGACCCGAGTGGCAACGATTTCGCATAACTCGATAAGTTTATCCGTTATATATCCGAAAGGACATTTTATTAACCGTTTAATAATTGTCGGGAGTTTCCCGTTTTATAACACACTTTTATAGTAATAATACGTTCAACAATATTACGCCACTTTCGTAGGCTAATATATATCTAATTGTATTATTTATAATACGACTCGTGATTATTATTATTATTAATATACGCGCCTATATAATTATATATACGTTATTCACGTCTATATATTCATATAAACGTTCATATTATCAATAATTGTTATTACGAGTTTTATTATTTTCATTTAAATTTTTAATAGTTATCGAGTCGTACGAAATGGTCACATGTCCGAGTCATGACTCTCGGCTCATTGTCCAAGTCCAAAGTAAATAACAAAAGTCATAATAACCAAAAGTATCTCCGTCCAACACAATCTCAAACCACGTGCTACAACATGAGGGTCCGACTACGGCACCCGACTAACCTATCTCCGTCAATCTAACGACCGTCTCACAATCGGTCCCCAATCACACTTTACCAATCGACAACAACTTCACAATTCAATAATAATCCCTTGTCGAGACCATAAATGATCTTGACTCAACTAATCATTCGGCCGAATCCAACATGTGCCAAAACAATAACAAGTAATAAAAATAGTTATCAATAAGGTCCATCATCGGGTTGGTTTACCAAGCCAAACCCGAGCCACTCGACTCACTTGAGTCTCGGCTCCATACACGAGTCACAAGAACTCGACCTTCACAACCAAATGGGTCACCAAAAATAAGCTCTAAAAGCCACACTAAAATCTGCCCAAGTCGACCACTTGGGGTCGCGGCATCAATAACCAAAATCGGCCGAACGGCCTAGACTCCATCGAGTCAAACCACTACCAAGCAATAGAACATGAAAACCATGAACTCAAAGCCACAAGGAGCAAAATAACGAGCCATAGGCTCGAATCCCACATCAAGCCGTGAGTCTTCGACTCACGGTTCACTCGAACCCACAAGAAAAACTAAACCCGGATACCAAACCATTTATAAAAACGTGATTTCATCAAAAACCTATAAACATATCATGTTTTAAAATGAAAACCCACTCGGATCTCATCAATTCGTGACCCTTGGTCACGATTCGAACCCACAAATCGAGTCAAAACTCGACCTACCTTCCAAAACAATACCAAATCGAAGAATACTCAAGAAATAACAAGAAGGTGATGATGAACTCGTGAATATTTTGATTCGAATTTGGTGTTAATGTAAAAATTAGGGCGCGTGTAGGGGTAGATCGGATAGAGGATGAGATGGGGAGTCTATTGGTGGTGGTCGTGTAGTGTGGGGGTCGGCGGTGGAGCAGTGGTGGTGGCCGGAGTTGATGTCAGCTAGGGTTAGGAAATGGGGGAAGAAGATGGAGGTGAGAGAGAGATGAGTGAGTGTTTGTGTGTGTGTGGGTGAACCGGACCAAACACACCCCTTTATTATTATTTTTTTTTTGTTTTGTTAATAATAATAATAATAATAATAATAATAATAATAATAATAATAATAATAATAATAATAATAATAATAATAATAATAATAATAATAATAATAATAATAATAATAATAATAATAGTAATAATAATATTATTACGGTGTGGAGCGGGTAATATGGGTAAATGTAAAAACATGTGGCCCGAACCCGAACTCATTTTAAAACTTCAATATCACTCGAGAACCTCTCGTAAACAATTAAAAATATATCGGACTCGTTAAGACGAATCATAAAATTGTCGTTAGGTAATCCTTGTGCCAAAGTCAACGTAGTACCAAGTGAGAATTCAAATATACATCACCGATCATATAATCAAAAATGAATTATGAACATAATTCACGAATTCCATAACGTCATTAAATAAAATATCCATAAAATAGGTCTTACAAGTTCGTTGTGAAATGAAAATTTCAAATAAAAATTATAAACGAACTTAAATTGAAATGCGGGTTTTAAAAATAGCTCCCTAAACTGCCGGTTGTCACATCCTCCCCGTCTCAGAAGGAAACCCGTCCCGGGTTTCACTCGGAAAAATTCATCTACGAAGTGAAAAGCTTCGAATATCTCTTCCTGAACTCGTCCTCACGTTCCCACGTAAATTCTGGTCCATGTCGGGAATTCCAACGAACCTTGACGAGCGGAATGCGACTTCTCTTGAGTCGTTTAACTTCACGATCTAAAATCTCAATCGGTTCCTCCACGAAATTCAGTTTCTCATCAACACGAATGTCCCTCATTGGAATGACGGGCATTTCATCAGAAAGACATTTCTTCAAATTACTCACGTGAAACACGTCGTGAACTTTGCTCAGTTCGGATGGTAATTCCAACCTATAAGCCACGGGCCCAATTCTTTCTAAGATCAAGAATGGTCCAATGTAGCGTGGGTTGAGTTTACCACGTTTCCCGAAACGTATTACACCTTTCCAAGGCAAGACTTTCAGCATTACTTTGTCTCCAACCTGGAACTCTAAAGGTTTACGTCTCTGATCGGCATAGCTCTTCTGCCTATCTCTAGCCGCTTGCAACCGATCACGAATCTGAGTTACTTTCTCGGTAGTTTCCAAAATAAGCTCAGGGCCTGTGAGTTGACTATCTCCAACTTCTGCCCAACCAATAGGCGAACGACACTTTCTGCCATACAAAGCTTCGAATGGTGCAGCTTTAAGACTGGTGTGGTAGCTGTTATTATAAGAGAATTCCGCAAGGGGTAAATACTTCTCCCAGCCTTTACCAAAGTCTATGATGCATGCACGAAGCATATCCTCTAATGTCTGAATGGTCCTTTCACTTTGACCATCGGTTTGGGGATGATATGCAGTACTCATATCAAGCCTCGTCCCCAAAGCCGTTTGAAGTGATCGCCACAAAGCCGATGTAAAACGACTATCACGATCCGAAATAATAGATATCGGGACCCCATGACGCGAAATAATTTCCTTCACATATAACCTCGCAAGCTTATCCACACTATCATCTTCACTAATAGCTAAGAAATGAGCAGACTTTGTCAGACGATCCACAATTACCCAGATAGCGTCTCAACCGCTAGCTGTACTCGGTAATTTGGTAATGAAGTCCATAGTAATCCGCTCCCATTTCCAGACTGGAAGTTCTGGTTGCGTTAGTAATCCTGACGGTCTCTGGTGTTCAGCTTTAACCTTAGCACATGTCAGACACTTACTAACGTACGATGCTATATCTGCCTTCATATTTGGCCACCAATAGAACTTCTTAAGATCCTGATACATTTTATCGGAACCAGGATGAATGGAGTACCTTGACTTATGCGACTCATGCATAATCAACTCCCGAATTTCTCCATATAAAGGTACCCAAATCCGATCTCCAAAACATAATAATCCATCAGAACGCTTAACAAATCCTTTCTCATTAACAGCCATCCCAAATATATTCTCGGCAGATCTATTTTCTGCTTTCAACGCTTCCGTTTGAGCTTCGAGTATTTGAGACGGTAATGGCGACACGATAGTCATTCCCAATGACCTAACTCGTAATGGTGGTACTCTTTCCTTTCGACTAAGAGCATCAGCAACAACGTTTGCTTTACCAGGGTGGTAGCGAATTTCACAATCATAATCGCTTAGCAACTCAATCCAACGTCGCTGTCTCATGTTGAGCTCTTTTTAATTCAAGATGTGTTGTAGACTTTTGTGGTCAGTAAACACAACACACTTGGTTCCGTACAAGTAATGTCTCCATATTCTTAAAGCAAAAACCACAGCACCGAGCTCCAAATCATGGGTAGTGTAGTTTTTCTCGTGCTTTTTGAGTTGTCGGGAAGCATAAGCTATCACTTTCTCTCGTTGCATTAACACGGCTCCTAAACCTTTATGTGAAGCGTCACAATAGACGACAAAATCCTCGTTACCTTCTGGTAACGCCAAGATAGGAGCACTACACAACATTTCCTTAAGTAATTGAAAGGCTTCCTCTTCCTTATCTCCCTATTCATACTTAACACTCCTTTGAGTCAATTTGGTCAATGGTTTTGCTATCTTCGAAAATCCCTCAATGAATCCTCGGTAATAACCGGCTAATCCCAAAAATTGACGAACTTCTGTTGGGGTCGTAGGTGCAGCCCAATCTTTAATCGCTTCAATCTTAGCAGGATCCACATGAACACCTTGTCTATCAATCACATGACCTAGAAATTGTACCGTCGGAATCCTAAATTCACACTTCGAAAACTTGGCATACAGTTTCTCCTTCCTGAGCAATTCTAAGGTAAGTCTTAGATGTTTCTCATGCTCCTTCTCACTCTTCGAATATATCAGAATGTCATCGATGAACACGATCACGAATCTATCTAAGTAAGGCTTACACACCCGATTCATGAGATCCATGAATACCGCCGGTGCGTTAGTCAACCCAAACGGCATCACCTGACACTCGTAATGCCCGTAACGGGTTCTGAAAGCTGTTTTCAGAATATCTTCCTCGCGCACTCGAAGCTGATGATATCCCGATCTCAAATCGATCTTCGAATACACGCTCGATCCTTGAAGTTGATCGAACAAATCGTCGATCCTCGGTAACGGGTATCTATTCTTCACCGTTAACTTGTTCAACTCTCGATAATCAATACACATGCAAAAGGATCCATCCTTCTTCTTCACAAATAAGACCGGGGCTCCCCAAGGTGAAGAACTTGTCTTATGAATCCCTTTTTGGCTAACTCCGCTAATTGTTTCGACAACTCTTCCAATTCAGTAGGTGCAAGACGATAAGGCGCTCGTGCTACAGGTGCAGCACCAGGTATCAACTCAATCTGAAATTCCACTTGTCTAGTAGGCGGAATTCCCGGCAAATCATCGGGAAACACATCCGAAAATCACGAACTATAGGTACATCTCCAATCCACCTTTCCTTCTTCTCCTTCCCTCCTTTCTCAGAGATTTGAGCTTTTCGATCTCCTTGTATATTTAGAGTCTCCTTTCCGTAGGGCACTCGCACAATCTTCTCATCGCAAAGTATGTGAGCACGATACTTCGACAACCAATCCATACCAATGATGACATCGAAACTTCCTAACGTGACGGGTAGAAGATCTATGTTGAAAGGGTGGTTCAAGAAATTTAACGTACAACCGCGAATGATGGTATTAATCCTTTCTAGATTTCCGTTTGCTAGCTCGATATCGTATCCAATTCCTAAGGCCATCGGGGGTTTCTCTAGTAAGGGTGCAAATGTAGTGGACACAAAACTCCTATCGGCACCAGTATCAAATAGTATGGAAGCATAACGATTATTGAGAAGGAACGTACCAGTAACGACGTTCGGATCTTCTCCTCTCTCGTTCCCGAGTGCATACACCCTTCCCTGAGCAGCTCCAGCTTCCACACGTTGGTCCCCATTATCTTGTCGTCCACGATTTCCTCCAGTTCCACGGTTTCCATAATTGTACCCATTACCACCCGAGCCTTGATTTCCACGGTTCCGCGATTCTCTACACTCATTCCTATAGTGTCCCTTCTTTCCACACCCATAACAGGTAACATCTGCCTTGTTTCTCATTTCAGGAGCAGCTTGAACCATAGCAAGAGGTCGAGCTCTACAGTCCCTAGCTGTGTGTCCTTTCCTTGAGCAATTCTGGCATTTCACACTACACCATCCAGTATGATGCTGATGGCAACGATCACACTTGGGTGCATCACCGTTCTGATTCTTCTTATCTCCATTCCCAATAGCATAAGCCTTAGCTTGTCTCTTGCTTCGGTGATCATTACTCTTAGAGTGACGGTCTCTCTTTCTCTTTCCATTCTTCTCCTTATCAGCTTCTTCTAATTCCAACGAATCCATAAGTTGTTGAGCAATTGTGATTGCCTCATGGATGTTTGCAGGCCTAGCAGAAATCACATCATTCCTCGTAGCTACAGGCAATCCATCAGTATACCTCTCAATCTTTTGAGTCTCGGTTTTCACCATATCTGGGCACAACAAGGCCAATTCCTGGTAACGACGATTGTAGGTCGCCATGTCAGTACCTTTCACCTTGTGGTTCCAAAACTCAATCTCTAGCTTCTTGACCTCATTCCTTGGGCAATAAGTCTGAATCAGCAAGGACTTAAATTGCTCCCAAGTCATGGCATAAGCTACATCACTCCCAACTGAATTTCGGTAATTGTTCCACCAAGTCAAAGCTTTATCCTTGAAGGTAAAAGAAGCAAACTTTACCTTCGCATTGTCCGCACAACCACTGACATTGAACACAGACTCAGTCTTCTCAATCCATCTGACTAAGTAAACCACTCCTTCAGTTCCACCAAACTCAATGGGTCCACAAATCTTGAATTCCTTGTATTGACATCCATTAGCACGAACAGGTGGAAATGTTCCAGCAGAATTGTTGGAATGATTTGACTCAGCTAGCAGTTCAGCAACTCTTTGCTCCACAAGTTGATTGATCATAGCTTGATCCATAGTAGGTGCATTAAGTGGAACATGATCATTGTCTCCCTGAACATCAACATTTTGATTCCTGTTGTTGCGGTTGGTAGTGTCCAGGTTGTCAAGAGTAGGGGTTTCAACATTTCGAGTAGGTCGGCGTCCTCGGCGACTAGGGGTAGTCGCTGCCGTACCAGTTCGGGTAGCTCTGACAAGGTTTCGTCGTACAGCCATTAATATATTTCCAAGACAATATCAACCATGCAGATAGGAACACCATTCTCCATGTACGCCAAAAACCGTAGAATATCGTACGAGATCACCATCGTCCATACACGTAGCGATCTATATCGTTCCAACTAACGGATAACACAAAACATACTAATCGTTCCAAAAGAGACGAATACCGAACAAAATACATCAAAATATGATAAATAGCCTTTCTAACCGAACACTCCTCGGTTAAGAAAGCAACAAGATAATATAACCCAAACAACTAGCCACGTGGCTGACGGAGAATCCTCAACTCCTGCCTCAAGCCATCAAGATCCCTCCATAACGATCCTAACTCCACGCTATGGGTGTCTCGGTCTCTCTTGAGGTCAGCCACCTCCTTCTCTAGCTCGGCATTCCTTTGCCAAAGCTTGCGGTTGGCCTCACAAGCAGTAACAAATCCTCGCTGCAAACTATCGATATGCTCGTGGACATCCATCAAAACTCTCCTCAGCTCAGTAGTTCTGCCCACAACGACAGTCAAATCAACTCTCAAATCTGCTAAGAACTCTCCAATAACTCTCTCAAGTCAATCAGATACACGTACAACTCTGTCACTAAGCTCAGTAATCCGAGCCCACAACCTGCCAACCTCACCCAACTCTGCATGCTCAGCAGAAACCTCTGAAGATGCATCCGACTCTACGGGACTACCAGGTGGCAACTCAAACAAGAACGGATGATCAGGTGAATCAGGCTCAATCGGGTGTACAGGTGAATCAGGCTCCTCAGCCTGAGCTGGTGGTACTAACTCATCATCATCATCATCAGGCATCTCATCCTCCTGAGGGCCATCCTCCTCCTCAGGGTCATCATCATCACCCTGCTCAGCCTCCTGAGGGTCATCCTCCCGCTCAGGGTCATCAGCCTCATCCTCACCCTCGTACTCCTCCTCCTCCTCATCGGAAGAGTACCTCATCACTCGTCGTCTCCTACTAGGTGAACCATGTGGAGATGTAGTAGGTGATCTAGGACGACGACGCAATGATGTGGGTGGCACCTCAGACAGAAGGGAATGAGCATCAATCTGTAAAGGTGATGGAGTAGGGCGTACCGACATGCGTGCCGTAGCTCGGTGGGCAAAGCGTGGTGCCACACGAGCCAAAGCCTGATGAAGAGTAAGCTGCCTCGATGTACCAGGGAGCCCTAAAGAAGATGAGGGTCCCTGCGTAGATGCAGCAGGTAGTGCTGAAGTAGAAGCTGCCTGTGATACAGTAGCTGAAGACATGGCCATCTGGTAAGGGTCATCAGATGCCATAGTGAACTGTGCAGGTAAAACCGGTGCAGTAAGAATATCCTCGACGACATCGGGCATATGGGAGGCCATGGTTGTGACAACGGCGTAGGGTAGGTGTAAGTGTTTCAAAACAACTAAATCACAACTCATAATACCATACTAAAAATACTCATCAAATAGTTCAATATATAATCTTAATAAAAGAATTTCAAACACCGCATTACTAAAATGTTTATAAAACATATAGACCATATAAATCCTCGAGAACGCCATCTTATTACTAAAATCCATAAACCTCAAATCATCTCAATAAATCCCAATTCTAACAATCATCTCAAATATCTCATAATACCTCAAATAATAGAAGATGCTTCGGCTTGGCGGACTGGCGGGCGGTGGTCAAGGATCATTTTCTATAAAAATACGGTTATAGTTTAGGCGTTTATTTACCTAGTTCTCTAAAACCTTGGCTCTGATACCAATCTGTAACACCCCCAAAATTTGATACAGCGGAAGACTCAACAAGCTTTCGGGGTGCTACGGGGATTGGTATCCAACACAAGACAATATAGAACGAGATAAAGTAAACATAGTAAAAACACAACCAAAACGGGGTTTTAAGGTTTACATTTATCCCAACATACTTCAGAGTCAGGCCCAAAATAAAGTAACAATAGGTCCAAATTTAATAATCAGAGTTTAGAAAAATAGATCCATGAACCGTGTGCCTTGGCCGAGCCTTCCATTCCAAGCATGCATCTCGTCACTTAATTACCTGAGAAAACGTGCTAAAAGTCAGCTTTCGCTGGTGAGATCATAGGTTTAAATTCAACTAATAATATAGTGGACATATACGCAAAACGCTTGCTAGCTAGACTAAGGATTCGCTAAAAGCCTGCGGATACCCTCCGCTCCAACATAACACACGGATACCCTCCGTTCTAACATAGATATTCGGGTAACCCCCGCAATACCAATAAATACTCGAGTAACCTCCGAAGTATTAATAACCTATAGGTGCACACTATAGTATCTAAATAAGTCAACCTTGAATAGTACACACGAAACTATGTGACTAAAGCTGATAATTCACCAATATCCAAATAAGTCAACCTTGAATAGTACACACAAAACTATGTGACTAAAGCTGACAATCCATCAATAACCAAATAAGCCAACCTTGAATAGTACACACAAAACTATGTGACTAAAGCTGACAATCCATCAATAATCAAATAAGCCAACCTTGAATAGTACACACAAAACTATGTGACTAAAGCTGACAATCCATCAATAACCAAATAAGCCAACCTTGAATAGTACACACAAAAGGTGTGACTAAAGCTGACAATATATCCTAGTCCATACGCATAGCAAGTTTACAAGGAATATAAAAGCGATAATAGTCCACGTAAAATGATTTGCACGTTTCTCACCCCAATCATTAAAAACATAGTTCAAGAGTAAAAAGTGGGGCTATGACTCACCTCAAGTCCAGAAAATAGCAAGACGAGGTAGGTAGAAATAAGATGTATGATAACTCACGAAACAGCAACTACGGACTTGGCACGACCTAACATTATTAACTCTTTCAGAAATCATTTCCTCAAATATATAATATTCCCAAACCCGGACGAGAATCCGTTTTATTTCCGAAAATCCATTTCGTATTAGTTTGGTGTATTTTGCGTTTGGTATCCATACGGGTAGTGGGTCGACTCAAAACAAACCAAAAAGATCACATATAGAATAATGAAATAAACTATGGATCTAATAGTAGCCCAATATATCATTTAAATAAATCGCCGAAGTTTATTAAATCCGTCGATTTGATAATCCTCGTATTTATTTACGTAACATACCGTTCCAAGATTACACCCAACCTAAAGCACATAGCACATAATTACTATATAGTATATATCATAGTTTAATAAATTCCTCATATATATCGTCAAATTGGCCAGATTTCCCGATATATACACTCGCAATTTATTACACATTAGATATACTACAACCTATGGGTGTCGTAGGATACGATGCCCATTAATATATTCATTTCTTATAACCCAATAACCCGGTTCAACCTTACGGTTAAGTGGTTATTTAGTTATAGAAAACGTGTATATTAATCGTCATATATCCGTGACAATACGAACGTCACAAATAATAACTTACCTGGACCCGAGTGGCAACGATTTCGCATAACTCGATAAGTTTATCCGTTATATATCCGGAAGGACATTTTATTAACCGTTTAATAATTGTCGGGAGTTTCCCGTTTTATAACACACTTTTATAGTAATAATACGTTCAATAATATTACGCCACTTTCGTAGCCTAATATATATCTAATTGTATTATTTATAATACGACTCGTGATTATTATTATTATTAATATACGCGCCTACATAATTATATATACGTTATTCACGTCTATATATTCATATAAACGTTCATATTATCAATAATTGTTATTACGAGTTTTATTATTTACATTTAAATTTTTAATAGTTATCGAGTCATACGAAATGGTCACATGTCCGAGTCATGACTCTCGGCTCATTGTCCAAGTCCAAAGTAAATAACAAAAGTCATAATAACCAAAAGTATCTCCGTCCAACACAATCTCAAACCACGTGCTACAACATGAGGGTCCGACTACGACACCCGACTAACCTATCTCCGTCAATCTAACGACCGTCTCACAATCGGTCCCCAATCACACTTTACCAATCGACAACAACTTCAAAATTCAATAATAATCCCTTGTCGAGACCATAAATGATCTTGACTCAACTAATCATTCGGCCGAATCCAACATGTGCCAAAACAATAACAAGTAATAAAAATAGTTATCAATAAGGTCCATCATCGGGTTGGTTTACCAAGCCAAACCCGAGCCACTCGACTCACTTGAGTCTCGGCTCCATACACGAGTCACAAGAACTCGACCTTCACAACCAAATGGGTCACCAAAAATAAGCTCTAAGAGCCACACTAAAATCTGCCCAAGTCGACCACTTGGGGTCGCGGCATCAATAACCAAAATCGGCCAAACGGCCTAGACTCCATCGAGTCAAACCACTACCAAGCAATAGAACATGAAAACCATGAACTCAAAGCCACAAGGAGCAAAATAACGAGCCATAGGCTCGAATCCCACATCAAGCCGTGAGTCTTCGACTCACAGTTCACTCGAACCCACAAGAAAAACTAAACCCGGATACCAAACCATTTATAAAAACGTGATTTCATCAAAAACCCATAAACATATCATGTTTTAAAATGAAAACCCACTCGGATCTCATCAATTCGTGACCCTTGGTCACGATTCGAACCCACAAATCGAGTCAAAACTCGACCTACCTTCCAAAACAATACCAAATCGAAGAATACTCAAGAAATAACAAGAAGGTGATGATGAACTCGTGAATATTTTGATTCGAATTTGGTGTTAATGTAAAAATTAGGGCGCGTGTAGGGGTAGATCGGATAGAGGATGAGATGGGGAGTCTATTGGTGGTGGTCGTGTAGTGTGGGGGTCGGCGGTGGAGCAGTGGTGCTGGCCGGAGTTGATGTCAGCTAGGGTTAGGAAATGGGGGAAGAAGATGGAGGTGAGAGAGAGATGAGTGAGTGTTTGTGTGTGTGTGGGTGAACCGGACCAAACACACCCTTTTATTATTATTTTTTTTTTGTTTTGTTAATAATAATAATAATAATAATAATAATAATAATAATAATAATAATAATAATAATAGTAATAATAATATTATTACGGTGTGGAGCGGGTAATATGGGTAAATGTAAAAACATGTGGCCCGAACCCGAACTCATTTTAAAACTTCAATATCACTCGAGAACCTCTCGTAAACAATTAAAAATATATCGGACTCGTTAAGACGAATCATAAAATTGTCGTTAGGTAATCCTTGTGCCAAAGTCAACGTAGTACCAAGTGAGAATTCAAATATACATCACCGATCATATAATCAAAAATGAATTATGAACATAATTCACGAATTCCATAACGTCATTAAATAAAATATCCATAAAATAGGTCTTACAAGTTCGTTGTGAAATGAAAATTTCAAATAAAAATTATAAACGAACTTAAATTGAAATGCGGGTTTTAAAAATAGCTCCCTAAACTGCCGGTTGTCACAACAACTAAAACAACAGATCAAACGAAACAACCCGTTTATTTTTTTTGCGGCTACTTCCCGCTTTACTCGAACTCGCACCATCTTTTCCCTTCCTTGCTCTCATTTCCTTGATATGTGCAAACGTAGCTTCAAGATTTGTGATCCTATTTCCCAGATTATCAAGTTTTGTTTCCAACGTACTTTCAGCTTCGTCGTCACCTCCAACAGCAACAACTTGAGCTTCAGCAGCAGCTTGAGCTTCAGCAGCATCTAGCTCGTCCATGTACTCTTTGTAATACGGCTTTTTCCTACACCATTCGATAATCTTGTCTCTCATCCACGGTTCAGCATCCTTAAAATCACCATATTCCTCATAAATTGAATGACCAAAAGTTAACATAACTTCATTAAAGAGGAGCTCGTGTGACAAGATTTTTGAGTACTCCTCTTCAACTGTGCAACCACGCCAAGTCATGTGTGTCTTGTAAGAATTGACGATTGAATTATTTGTGAGATGTGTAAAATGAGACAGAAATAATTTTGTGAAAATGTATATGTAGATGTGTAAAATGAGACGGAAATGATTTTGTGAGAATGTATATAGGTAAAAAATGAGACGGGAATATATTTGTTAGGTTATATATAGCCTGAATTTTGGGAGAGATATTCCCGTCGACATGTCGACGGGAAAAAAACGAGGGAAAATTCCCGCTCAATTATTGGTTATAACGTACACGCGGTTAAAATAAGTGCCGACGTCATGTCGTCGGCGTCGTTAAGGCGGGAAAAAACCCCGCCCAATTATTCGCTATAACTCACTAAAGGAAAAAACCAAAATTTTGACTCAAATTGTTGCCGACGTCATGTCGTCGGCGTTTTTAAACTAGGGGGCTATTAGTTATTAATCATTGGTTAATCCCACGCTAACCACAATTATTTGTGTATTTATATATCACCGACGACATGACGTCGGCACTTATTTTGGCGGTCAAATTCCCACCTTTTTTTTCACCAGGTTTATCAAAAGTCAAACATGTTGTTATTGTACCGACGACATGACGTCGGTATAATTCTAGATTAAAAATTCAACGCAGCCTTGCCTGGGTCAAGCCAGTTTTTTGTCGTTTAGCGTATGGTGCCGACGACATTGAGTCGTCGGCATTGCACTCGTCGCCTGTTCTCCTGATTCTTGTAGTGTTTAGAAAAGATTTAAAATTTTATGCTCCAATTAGAAGAAAGCACTCATATACCATCTTGTCATTCAAGTTATGTCATATGTGGGTAGGTATGGGGAGGTCGTCGACTCGTCGTTGATTAGCAAAAGGGAACATGCCCATGTTATTCACGGGTAAGTTTGGTGAGGTCATCGTTGATAAAAGTGAACAAAAAAAGGTAAAATCATGTCAGTGTAAATTTCTTGGGTGTTAACTGTTATGTAAACTTGTAAAGTTTATTCTTTAAAGAAAGATTGAATAATGCAAAGGTTGATCTTATGTGATCCACCACAAAAAACATGTCTAAAAAATCTTCAAATTATTCTTTTCTCATGCATGCATAACGAGACCTGTCACCCATCCTTTTCTTTTTCATTATTGCAAAACACATTAGTTTACAGATTTATGAGAAAAGGGTAGCTCAATTATAAATAAAGACATACGAACCATCAGTTATAGAAAAAAAACATGCAAAAGCAAGTAATGGCTTCTTCAAACTTCTTACTTTTATCTCTAGCTCTACTACTCATTGCCCTCTCATTTGTACCAAGCTTTACTTCTGCTTCTTTGGAGGAAGCAAATGCTCTTCTAAAATGGAAAGCAACCCTTAAAATCCCAAACAACTCCCAAATCGTATCTTCTTGGACACCCCTTCCAACGAATACTAGTGCACCCGCTTCGCGCCCTTCTTGGTTTGGAATTGCTTGCAACGTTGATGGGAACATTAACATGTTGAACCTCTCGACGTCTGAGTTAAAAGGTACGCTTCACCAGTTCCCGTTCTCTATTCTAGGCAATCTTACCTATTTTAATCTTAGTGTAAACAGCTTCTTTGGTCCCATCCCACCAGAAATCGGACTCCTGTCCAAACTTGTCCATCTTGATTTTTCAACCAATCAGTTCTCTGGTGTAATTCCACCTACCATTGGGAAACTAAGCCAGTTAATCATCTTGAAACTTTTCAGAAACAATTTAACTGGTTCAATCCCACAAGAATTAGGCAACTTAAACTCTCTCACTGAATTAGCTATGAGTTATAATCAACTCAATGGTTCAATTCTTTCATCGTTGGATGATTTGAAGTCTCTGAATCTCCTTTATTTGGGGCAAAATCAACTATCTGGGCCCATTCCAATTGAAATGGGGAATATGAAGTCTCTAACTGATTTACAATTGAGCCATAATCAACTCAATGGTTCAATTCCTTCATCGTTGGGTGACTTGACGTCTTTGAATATTCTTAATTTGTGGGGAAATCAACTCTCTGGACCCATTCCAATTGAATTAGGGAATATGAAGTCTCTAACTGATTTAGGTTTGAGCGAAAATCAACTCAGTGGTTCAATTCCTTCATCGTTGGGTGATTTGAAGTCTTTGAGTACCCTTTATCTGCACACAAATCAACTCTCTGGACCCATTCCAATTGAATTAGGGAATTTGAAGTCTCTCACAGATTTAGACCTGGGCGAAAATCAACTATCTGGGCCCATTCCTATTGAACTCGTGAATATGAAGTCTCTCACTAGATTATATTTGAGCAAAAATCAACTCTCTGGACCCATTCCAATTGAATTAGGGAATTTGAAGTCTCTAACTGATTTAGAATTGAGTGATAATCAACTCAATGGTTCAATTCCTTCATCGTTAAAGAACCTGAGAAGCCTTCAGATTCTTCATCTTCGTGTGAACAAGTTATCCGGTCCTATACCACAAGGAATCGGAGGTCTACAATTGATTAAGCTAGCGCTGGGCACAAATCAGTTGTCTGGCCAATTGCCTGATGATTTGTGCCAAGGGGGAAAGCTTCAAAATATATCTGTACATCATAATCAACTCTCTGGTACTATACCAAGAGGGCTATGGAATTGCTCCACCTTAATAAGAGTAAGCTTTCAATATAATAAATTTCTTGGAGATATAACAAATAGTTTTGGTGTCTACCCAAGCTTATATTCCTTTGATGTGAGTCATAACAAATTTCATGGGCAACTATCTCATAACTGGGGTAAATGCAAAAAATTGACTAGATTAAAGATGGGATATAACAACATCAGCGGTAGCATACCAAAAGAATTTGGGAATTCAATTCAAGTTCTTGATCTTTCTTCTAATCATTTGGTTGGTCAAATTCCAAAGGAGTTTGGGGAGATGAAAAGTTTGTTAAATTTAAACTTGAGCGATAACAACCTTTCAGGTGTTATACCTCAAGAGCTTGGATCACTGCATGGGCTCCTTACTCTTGACCTATCCAAAAATAGGTTAAACGGGTCATTACAAAGATATATTGGTGATTGGGTACAAATCAATCACATAAATCTTAGTAATAACAAGCTCAGCGGAAAGATCCCATCGGAGATTGGTAAATTAAGTCAGCTCAATGTTCTCGATTTATCTTGGAATTCACTCACAAAAGCGATACCAAACGAACTTGGAAATTTAGAAAGTCTGGTAATGATGAATCTTTCTCACAATAAGCTATCTGGTTCTATTCCTAATGGTTTCAGTAACTTGCCAAGAGGGATTAATATCGACCTGTCCTACAATGAGCTCACAGGTCCAGTTCCCCCTTATTCTGTCTTTCTAAATGTGTCCGGAGAATCATTACAAGGAAATGATGGTCTGTGTGGAAATGTTACAGGTTTGAAACTTTGTGAAAGTCAAACTAATCATTTTCTTTCTATGTTCATCCTTGTAACTATGGTGCCACTTTTTGCTGCTCTTTTACTTGGTTTATTCATGTGTGGCCTCATTGCTTATCGACGTAGAAAGATAACTTCTCCACAAAAACCATCAGGCGAAGAAGGTTGCAAATTTTTCTCAATAACGAATTTTGATGGACAGGCGATGTATGATGAAATCATCAACGCAACAAATGATTTTGATGATGCATATTGTATTGGGATGGGAGGATACGGTACTGTGTATAAAGCTATGTTACAACCCTACAATGTAGTAGCTGTCAAGAAACTTCATTCACCTTCTGAGAATGACAATCAAGGCTTCCTAAACGAGGTACGAGCATTATCAACCATAAGGCACAGAAACATAGTTAAACTCTATGGATATTGCTTCCATGCTCGTCACTCATTTTTGATTTACGAATATCTTGAGAAGGGAAGTCTAAAATCGCTCTTAAGTAGCGATATCACAGCAAAGGAATTGGATTGGGTGAAAAGGGTAAGAATTGTTAGGGCTGTAGCGAATGGTTTGGCTTATATGCACCATGATTGCACACCACCTATAATTCATAGAGACATTTCTGGAGCTAATATTCTTCTCAATTCTGATTATGAGGCACATATCTCGGATTTTGGAACAGCGAAGCTTCTAAAGCTGGATTCATCGAATTGGACTGCGGTTGTAGGCACCTATGGCTATATTGCGCCAGGTAACTACCATATTTCTGGACTGCGGTTGTTTAAACCCGTATTCTGTTTCACCTGTTTTATATTAATCCGTAACACTTCATCAACAATCTGACATAAAAGTTTGCCTTATTTATTTTTCATTTTACCAAAATATTTGTGGGGGCTAATCCAACAGAAGATGTGATTTGAAATGAAACTCAGTTCGAAATAAACAAACATTTCGTAGCGATTTTAAGATAACACTATATATATATATATATATATATGTATATATATATATATATATATATATATATATATATATATATATATATATATATATATATATATGAATAAGAGCTACTTCCTTTTACAAAGAACCTCTCTAGAGTCCTCACATGTTTCCATCTTGCTTCGGGTCTTAAAGTCAGTTTCAAGAAAATTTGCACAAAGATTTCTACTTTCATTGACAACCCGAACCTCTTGTATTTGTTGCTGCAGTGTGTATTTACAACTATACCAAGGAAATACCTTCCTAATACAATGCAACACTTTTTCTGTACATCTCATTCAGCAATTTTCCTACAAACCCAAGGTTGGGATAATCATGGTCAAAGTAACGAAAAAAAAAAAAACTCAAAAAAGTCAACGTGACTGTGACAATCACTTTAAAAGTCTCCATAATCTCTCATACTACCACTCGAAAATCTCTTCATCTTTTCCCAAATCTGCAAACGTCTCCTAGGCCTCAATGGGCCTGAACTTGAGGTTATCCTATACAAATGTACATCTAGCCCAAGACCCGAAAACCCGCTCTCCACATCAAGTGGAGATTCATAGCTTGGCCAGGGCCGTGGCCTGAGTTTGTACTGGCTCGTGGATCAAAGTCCATGGAAATTAAATCCTCTTGGCTACATGTCCTTGAGCCCAAGTCCCGTGTTTCTTCGCACTCGTTGCAGACCAATTTCAAGGCCTGAACCACTTCACCCATGAAGGGTCGGTGTGACACTTCGGACTGCACACACATTGATGCTATTGCTGCTACTTTAGCAATAATGTTGAATGGAACTTCAGGGGATAGTGATGGATAAATAAGTAAGTTTAGACCTTTTGGTGTTGGGAGCAGGGGACGGGCCCACGCGACAAGGTTTTCTTGGCCTGATGGCATAAACATGTCAATGGGTTTTCTTCCTGTTAGGAGCTCAAGGAGTACCACTCCGTAGCTATATACGTCACTCTTTACAAGAATATGGCCTGTCATTGCATCCTCGGGAGCTACATACCTGAAATCAAATGGAAAGAAGTTTAAGAAAATTTGGACACGGCGGGTTCCCTAACGGGCCAAGACATAAAATCTGACTTTTGTGCTGAGAAAAACATTTGACTTTAAACTTGACCTGTAATGTATTCATTTTACAGAGAAAAAAACGTACGCGAAAGTGCCCATGACACGTGTTGAAATATGCTGGTTTTATTCATCTAAGTCATGTTCCAGCAGAATGTTGCTAGACTTGAAGTCTCTACGTATGACTCTTGGGCTTGAATCTTCATGCAAGTAAGCTAACTCCCGAGCCGCACCCAAAGCTATCTTCAAGCGGGCCCCCCAATCAACTGGTGCGACTTCCTTATCAATCCCTAACAAACAAAATTACACTCAAATATAGACAATCCTTATAACAAAAAAATAAAGTACAAAAAAGCCAAAATAGTTGACTTTTTCAAGTCAAACATTTAACTTATGAAAGTTAAGCATTTCATACCGTGAAGGTGAGATTCAACGCTTCCATTTGGGATTAGCTCATAAACCAAACACCAGTTTCTTTCTTCTGTACAAATGCCAAGCAGCCGAACCTAATTTCTATGGTGCAAACAGCTAAGAATTTCAACTTCCGCCAAGAATTCCCGACCCCCTTGTTGGTCATCACGTTTAAGTACCTTGACAGCAACTTTAGTCCCATCTTCAAGGGTCCATATTTTTTAAAATAGAGACTATCGACGCAACTAGTTTGAAAATTAGGTAGCAGTGGCGCAACTAAAATCGGCAACAAGTCACCTAAGTTCTTGGCTCAAGCTGATTCTATTGAACTCTATTGTAAAAAAATTTGACTTATATAATTTAACATTTACCTCTCTTATGCACATTGTTTCGGCAAATGTCACTTTTTTTGTCTAATGTGTGTTTGTTTAAGCTTTATGAGCCCATTTTTATTTATTTTGAAGTCTATGGCCTTATACGAGATACTTTTGATATAGTAATGAAACATAAACCAAAATCAAATAAACTTAGAGGGTGTTTGTTTAAGCTTATTTGGCCTGCTTATGGGCTTATTAAACTTTGAAAAACTCCTAGGCTCTAAATAGGCTTATATAATTTGCGTTTATTAGCGGGGGGGGGGGGGTTTGTTTAAGCATATTTGGCCTACTTATGAGCCAATTTTTATGGTTTATTTTGAAGTTTATGGGCTTATTTAAGCTTGCTATCATATAGTACTAATAAACTTTTACAAGCTCATAAGCTAGTAAACCCAAAAGTAAGCTTAGGGGGTGTTTGTTTAAGCTTATTTGTGAGCTTATGAGCTTATATTTCATAGGCCTGAATTTTCGAGCGTATTTTGAGACTTAATGGTCTTATATAAATTTAACATATCATGATAAGCTTATATTAGTCAATACGTCTCAAAATAAGCAGAAAAAGTTAGATTTATAAAGCACAAGCCGAAATCAAATATGCTAATAAGCCCACAAATAAGATTAAACAAACACCCCTAAAGCCATTGAATTCATTTTGTCTTTGTTTAAAAGTGGCAAATTTTTTTAAATAATTGGCAATTTTTTTATAACTCGGTTTGACTCGGCTGGTTGAACTGGGAATTGAGCCGGATATGACTATTGTTTGCTTGTTTATGAACCCATGTGTTTTATTTCGTTGACATGTTTAAGTCAGTGGCGGAGCAAACACGAAAACTAAGGTGATTCTCTTAATAAGTCGAAGCGAAATTTTTGTAACAGTGACAACCAATAAATGTGTCAATTCGGGTCAGGTCGGACCCAATTTAAAAGTAACACACTCACACTATTATTAATACACCACACACTTTGAAGTTACAAGTTTAAAATAAGGTTTTCAATGTATAACATGAAACAAATAAAAAAAATATATATAGCCTAGGCAATAGAAGAAACAAATATACAAAGATTTCTAAAAACAAAATTTTTTAAAAGAAAAAAAGGAAATAAATGAAAAGATGAAAAGTCAACAGTCGTTCACCTTGTTATTTTCCACTTATTACTCCCATTGCTAACATGGTAACTTTCTGTTTTTGTTTCTTGCGGTATAATTATTGTTACGAGTACTCTATTAGTGAACTCATAATTGGTCAAACATGTTGATAAGGATATTTTCGTCATTTGCACCACCACATCCAACTTATCCAGTTTTAAATTTGTCTCATCCACACCTCCCTCTATCTCATAATTGGTCATCTAGGTCTTCCTTATACGTTGAAAATGTGTGATAAAATTAAGAGGAAAACAATATTGAAACGATGAATGGATGATGACAACGTCTACAAAGGATTTGATGAAATGTTTCATCTAATTAATTTTCTTTTAGTTGTAAACTTTAAAGCCCATTGGAACTATGTTAGAATGGAAGGGTCAACAATGGATTTAGTGATCACAAAGGTCTATCTAGTGAACATGTGAGTGATGACGACGGGATCTATCTTATTGAAAACGGAGAGGAATGCTGATATAACACAAAACCTGCTTGGTGTTTCTTCATTTAGTGAAATCCCCAGTCAGGTACACTTGAATACTTGATATGTTTTTTAGTCTAAACATATAATATTGATAATTTTAATACATCAACCTCTCATTAAGTTTACTATTGGAATCGAAGTGCAAAACCAATATCATAGCTACATACGACCCTACACATCATTGACTAAAAGGTCCATAGATATATGCATATATTGCAGCCACATAATCTCTAGATAAGAGTCGTTTGCTAAGGACATTGACTCGTGAAGTAAAATACATTTCATATTAGTCTATCACCTTTTGTATACATTATATCTTCTAGTCTTTGCATGACAAGGATGGATGGCAGTTATTGTTGACCTCGACTTTTCATAATGGCTATCTATAGATACTAATGTTAAACTTTTGATTTACAATTCGAAATGCCCTTCTTATAGATACTATTATGGATTAATGGTCTCTACTTTAAAACAACAAACGTGATTTGTACAAACTTAGTTTTGATTTGTATGTATCATTTTATGCTTTGTATATGTGTTACGTTTTGGCTATTCTCCTTATATCCTGTTATGTGTAAATCTAAAGCAACTATGTGCAAATCTAGAGTATATGTGTGTGCAGATCACCTCACACTAAACCAAACAAGTTTGATGGCCGAGACACCCTTAAATAAAGCATGACTTGATAAAATAACAGTTATTCAAGCTTAACTACAAATATGTAAATTTTATATATGATAGTAATATGTATTACACAGGATAATGGGTTATATATAGTAACGACATGTCGTCGCTAGGGTATCTATTAAATACATAATAAACTTATTTGGTAAATTAACGTTAATAAATGACAAAACTAAACAATTAATAAACACCTTTAGCGACAACATAGTTCGTCAATAAAGTATTTATCAAATAAAACAAGGAATGATAAATACTTTTGATCACACATTCTGGATCATTTTGATCAAATCTTTTACTGGAACTGATTTGAAAACAAAAATAGAATACTTGTTTACAAAGCAATCAAAGTTGTACTACACAGTTAAAGTATTCTCCAAAAGGGACATTAATTTCTCAAGTAAAACAATCTTTGTGGAATAATATGACACCACCTAAAATTTAATTTCTAAGAATTGGAAAATAATTTATGAGAAAAGGGTAGCTCAAGTATAAATAGAGACATACGAACCTTCACTTTATAGGAAAAAAACATGCAAAAGCAAGAAATGGCTTCTCCAAAGTTTTTACTTTTATCTCTAGCTCTAATACTCATTGCACTCTCATTTATACCAAACTTTACTTCTGCTTCTTTGGAGGAAGCAAATGCTCTTCAAAAATGGAAAGCAAACCTTAAAATCCCAAACAACTCCCAAATTGTATCTTCTTGGACACCCCTTCCAACGAATAGTTCACCCACTTCGTGCCCTTCTTGGTTTGGAATTGCTTGCAACGCTGATGGGAACATTAACAGGTTGAACCTCTCGATATCTGAGTTAAAAGGTACGCTTCACCAGTTCCCGTTCTCTATTCTAGGCAATCTTACCCATTTTGATCTTAGTATAAACAGCTTCTTTGGTCCCATCCCACCAGAAATCGGACTCATGTCCGAACTTGTCTATCTTAATTTTTCAACCAATCAGTTTTCTGGTGTAATTCCACCTACCATTGGTAAACTAAGCCAGTTAACCGTTTTGCAACTTTACGAAAACAATTTAACTGGTTCAATTCCTTCATCGTTGGGTGATTTGGAGTCTTTGAATCTCCTTTATTTGTACTTAAACAAACTCTCTGGACCCATTCCAATTGAATTAGGAAATTTGAAGTCTCTCACTGAATTACATTTGGGTGAAAATCAACTTTCTGGGCCCATTCCAATTGAATTAGGGAATATGAAGTCTCTCACCAAATTATCTTTAAGCGAAAATCAACTCAATGGTTCAATCCCTTCATCTTTCGGTGACTTGACGTCTTTGAAACTCCTTTATTTGTGGCAAAATCAATTCTCTAGACCCATTCCAATTGAATTAGGGAATTTGAAGTCTCTCACTGATTTAGCTTTGAGCGAAAATCAACTCAATGGTTCAATTCCTTCATCATTGGGTGACTTGACGTCTTTGAAACTCCTTTATTTGTGGGGAAATCAACTCTCTGGACCCATTCCAATTGAATTAGGGAATTTGAAGTCTCTCACTGATTTAGCTTTGAGCGAAAATCAACTCAATGGTTCAATTCCATCATCGTTTAAAAACCTGAGAAACCTTCAGAGACTGTTTCTTCGTGTGAACAAGTTATCCTGTCCTATACCACACGGAATCGGCGGTCTACAATTGGTTAATCTACAGTTGGACACAAATCAATTGTCTGGCCAATTGCCTGATGATTTGTGCCAAGGGGGAAAGCTTGGAAATTTAAGTGTAAGCAAGAATCAACTCTCTGGTCCTATTCCAAGAGGGCTATGGAATTGCCCCAACTTAATAGGTGCATTGTTAGATTTTAATCAATTTTGTGGAGATATATCGGATAGTTTTGGTGTCCACCCAAGCTTAGATTTCTTTGATGTCAGTCATAATAAATTTCATGGGCAACTATCTCAAAACTGGGGTAAATGCAAAAAATTGACTACATTAAAGATGGGATATAACAACATCAGCGGTAGCATACCGCCAGAGTTTGGAAATTCATTTCATGTGCTTGATCTTTCTTCTAATCATTTGGTTGGTCAGATACCAAAGGGGTTTGGGGAGATGAAAAGCTTGTTAAATTTAAACTTGAGCGATAACAACCTTTCAGGTGTTATACCTCAAGAGCTTGGATCACTGCAAGACCTCCTTAGTCTTGACCTATCCAGAAATAGGTTAAACGGATCATTACAAAGATATATTGGTGATTGGGTACAAATCAATCACATATATCTCAGTAATAACAATCTCAGCGGAAAGATCCCATCGGAGATCCGTAAATTAAGTCAGCTCAATGTTCTTGATTTATCTTGGAATTCACTCACAAAAGAGATACCATCGGAAATTGGATGTTTAAAAAGTCTGGTGACGATGAATCTTTCTCACAACAAGCTATCCGGCTCTATTCCTAATGGTTTCAGTAACTTGTCAAGAGGGATTGACATAGACCTGTCTTACAATGAGCTCACAGGTCCGGTTCCCCCTTATGCAGTCTTTCTAAATGTGTCTGGAGAAGCATTACAAGGAAATGATGGTCTGTGTGGAAATGTTACAGGTTTGAAACTTTGTGAAAGTCAAACTAATCATTTTCTTCATAAGTTCATCCTTGTAACTGTTGTCCCACTTTTGGCGGCTCTTTTACTTGGTTTATTCATGTGTGGCCTCATTGCTTATCGACGTAGAAAGAGAACTTCTCCACAGAACCCATCAGGCAAAGAAGGTGGCAAATTTTTCTCAATAACAAGTTTTGATGGACAGGCTATGTATGATGAAATCATCATGGCAACAAATGATTTTGATGATGCATATTGTATTGGAATGGGAGGATATGGTACTGTGTATAAAGCTGAGTTACAACCCAACAATATAGTAGCTGTCAAGAAACTTCATTCAACATCTGAGAATGACGATCAAGGCTTCCTATATGAGGTACGAGCATTAACAAACATAAGGCACAGAAACATAGTTAAACTCTATGGATACTGCTCCCATGCTCGTCACTCATTTTTGATTTACGAATATCTTGAAAAGGGAAGTCTAAAATCGCTCTTAAGTAGCGATGTCACAGCAAAGGAAATGGATTGGCTAATAAGGGTAAGAATTGTTAGGGCTGTAGCGAATGGTTTGGCTTATATGCACCATGACTGCACACCTCCCATAATTCATAGAGACATTTCTGGAGCTAATATCCTTCTTGATTCTGATTATGAGGCACATATCTCAGATTTTGGAACAGCGAAGCTTCTAAAGTTGGATTCATCCAATTGGACTGCGGTTGTAGGTACCTATGGTTATATTGCGCCAGGTAACTATCATATATTTTAAAGTTATATATAGTATACGTACTTATTCTCAAGTTTCAGATTTATCTATGTTACATTTTATCATGATCTGTTATAACACTTTTTTTATGGTATTATTTTTCCTTCCATTTAGAGCTTGCTTATACGATGGTGGCGACAGAGAAATGCGATGTGTATAGTTTTGGGGTTGTTGCACTAGAAGTGATTATGGGAAAGCATCCTGGAGAACTTATATCATGTCTACCAACATTGTCTACTGATGATCTATTGCTAGCCAATGTAGGAGATAGACGGATTCCGCCACCATCATCTCTAGTTGAGAAACTAGCTCATTCAATTTTGAATGTCTCACGGGCATGTTTGAACTATAACCCACAGGAAAGGCCAACAATGCGCCAAGTCAAAGATTTATTGTCTGTGGATGATCGACTTTGGATGAAGATGCGTGTATCGGTAACATGATCGATTTTGTATGATCTCTAGTCATAAGTCATAAAGTTTAAGAAACTTTTTATGTTTTTTTTTGTAGTCCTGAAGTATGTTGTAGATTGTTATTAAATAGGAAAATAATTTGTATCAATGAAGATTGCTACCTTTCTATCTAATATAGATACATGTTGTATTAGTTAGAATTTAATCTTACTCATATCTCTTTGGAAGTCTGTTAATTTGTAAAAAAAGAAGACTGTGGAACTCTGTTAATTGGTCAAAAAAGTGATATGATCTTAACCAGAAATCACTTAAGAAATGAGGTTTAGATCCGCAAAACAACTAGGAATTCAAGATATTAAGAATTGAACTCGAAATTCTGAGCCAGTGAAGGAGTGAATAACCTTGGAAGAAAATGATCTTCTGGAAATATGACAGCTGCATCAAGGTTCCATCCAAGAGCAGCCGCTGCAACTTTCATGCCAATATAACCACCACCAACCGCAACTACTTTTTGTGCTTTTGCCAATGATGATACTAATGAATCAACATCAGCAATATTGCGTGTGTGATGAACACCAGGTAAAGCGTACCTTGTGGCAATAATGAGGGATCCAAATTTCAGTGAATTTGTTGTCAATGTTTGCTTCTCTGCATCAATTCCAGTCACCAGATCTTCCGTTTCTCTTTATACCAATCAGGAGTTTGCCTCTCACCTCTTTTTGTGAGAGTCAGGTGCTCATATGGAGCAAATGCCTCCTTAGAAATGATACACAGAATCCCATTATCCACCTCCAAGGCTCGAACTATTTCAAACCTTTTCTTTTTCCTCTTTGGCCATTTCCGTATGTCGAACTCCCTCTTTCCATACTTCAATTTGCATTTTGTGCCTCCTGATTTCTTCCTCTTAGGCCATTTCCAAATCTCAAATTCCAAACGAGTAAAACTATCTCCATGAATCAGTATAACAGAAGCCTTCACCGTATCAATTATTGTTGTCGTTACCACTAAAATCATTTTCCATACCATCATTATCAGTCGAACTAGGACTAACACCACGTTCCTTATCACACAATTCAAATCGATCCCGATCACAGTTTTCGACCAAACAAAGGCCCTTTTTCTCCTCCTTCACATTCAGTTCATCACTTTGATCGCAGTCACTCAAATCATCTTTTACACAAACCTCAATCAACTCATTAACAGTAGCATTCGGTTTTTGAATATCCATTAAAACATTAAAGTCAAAAGTATCAGAATTCGATGATGACGATACACCTAACAAACACTCCGTTTTCGGGTTTCCGAACTTCTTTAAAAATCTTTACCAACGAACCTTCCAATTTATCCGAAAGACATGAATTTAAGCTTGAATCTTTAACACCATTTCTAATTGATTCTTTGACAGTTTCAACCACATTTACAACCTCATGATCAACAACATCATCAAGTAATCTATTTTTTAACTCAATTTCTTGCACTTTATCACATTATTTAGGAACATCATCAAGAACCATATTAGCAATGTTGTTTTCGACCATATCACTTGCTTCTTTAACATCTTGTTTGAAAATTTTCTTTATTGGCATTTCATCAAACATCTTATGTGCATCCGTATGATAGCAAAATACATATTCTTATCAACCAATGTTATTGAATAAATTGTACACTATGTGAAACCTTCAACCCCTTTTGACCCGTTTCCTTTAGCTAACTTCTTTTATTTTACTCGTTTGACCCAGATGAAACATATGTGTCAGAATTCGGAAATAAAACTATATGGGATGCAGTAGAAGATACTACGTAACTGTTAAATGGAAACTAAAGACAAAATTACACGGATGGTCCCTATGATTTTTGTTGACTAGCATGCTTGGTCCTTTGATTTTTTTATGCCTATAGTCCTTAACTCAAAAACCTTTAACACTTACGGTCCTTTGACCAAATAGCGTCAGTTTTGACCAATAAAAGTTAATCACCAATAATTATCATTTCACTTTTCTCTTTCTATCTTTCTCTCACATTCTTGCCCACCTCTACTTTATGTACCATTCTTTTCTCACATCTTGGCCACCTTGTCCTTATCCCACCACTCTTTATCTTACACAAGGAAAATAGTTTTAATGGTTTTGAAAAATGTCACTTTTAAAAAAAAAAATAAACATCTTTAATATTTACCTATATAATACTATACATATAGAAAAAAAATGAGATTTTGCGGCCTTTTATTGTCTATTACATTTAAAAAATACCTAATTACGAAAATAGACCAAAAAAAGGTTGGATTTTCAAAAATAAGAATGTGCAGCTTGGAATTCCAGATTTATTTTTATACGACTGTGTGACTCCATAAAAATGTTGACAAGTGTCCATATGGTATGATGATGTTTTTTTGTAAGGTTATGGTCTTCCCACACCACCCACATCACATATCTAATTTTGTCTTTTAGTATATTTTGTCCTTTAGTCTATTGTCTTTTATTCAATGTTTTGAAAACCGGGTTCGAAATCGACCCAGTCGAGTCACTGGGCACCGGTTCGACCGGTTGGACCGCCGGGTCAATCCGGTTTTCAATTTTTTATTTATTTTTATTTTTTTGACCGGGTCAACCGGTTCGACCGCCGGGTCAACCGGGTCGACCACCGGGTCAACCCGGGTTTTTATTAAAATATTTTAAAAAAATGAAACCCGGCCGGGTTTCGAGAACCGGTTTGACCCGGGTCACTCAAAATCCGGCGGGTCAAACCGGTTATAATTTATGACCATGAGTTATTCTTAATGCAAGTAGAATGAACAATTTTTTATAATTTATGAACAATTAATATGTTAAATAGGATTATAAAAACTACATAAGCAATTTTAGCAAGAATGGACCACGTTGAAGTTTTTTGTCATTTAGGATGGCATGAATGGACCACATGAGTACTTTTGTATTTTAGCAAGAATGGACCACGTTGGTGTGTAATGACCAAAAGATGGTGTGCAAAAAACACAATGCCTTTTTTGTATACTAGGAAATGACCCTTGTCCATATGGTATGACAAGTGTCCATAAAAATTATAGGGAGTCGGGCGGTCACGCGATCACACAAGTCTAAATTTGGAGTAAATGAAGTTTTGGTCTATTAGATGGCTAGGAAATGACCCTTTGAAAAAAGACAAGCAATGTTAACAAGGTACAAAAATGTATCAGCCTATAAGTCAAAGCTTAGGGACAAGTTACATTAATAAGAAAATAAAAAGCCAAAGTAGCCGCTTCATCTTGTTTACTTTGTTTCCGGTTAATATGTTTTCTTTAGGTTCTTCTTCTAAGTAAAGACTCAACACAAGCGTATTTGTGTCATTCACAACTTCATCCAACGAATTATTACAAACCCATCACCAAATTTACATTTTTATCTTCGAATCTTCAATTATCAATAGTAAATTGCAAGAATCGTCCCTATGATTTGCCTAGATTGCATGTTCCATCCATGACCTTTTATAAGTGCAGGCGACCTACCCATGAAGAAAACTTCGGATCGATTTTGTCCTTATATAAATGCAAGCGGCCTCCTTGTGGTTTTCCAAAATTGCAAATTTTGTCCCTAGATAGGGACAAGAAGTGAACCCAACTTTTCCTCACAAGGAGGCCGCCTGCACTTATGTAAGGCCAAAGGCGAAACATGCAATCAGGGTAAACCACAAGGACGATTCTTGCAATTTACTCATAAATCAATGTTCACCCATCTTCAGTTACTACTTTCATCCTCACCACGACAAACGTACGTACACACACACACAAAAATGCAAAACTGAAAAATTAAAATCCAACAAAAACACACACAAACAAATAAATATCTGAATTCATATGCAAAACTGAAAAATTAAAATCCAACAAAAACACACACAAACAAATAAATATCTGAATATTTTTCAGACAAGCATACAAGAAGATTGATCTGATTCATATGCTAAATCGCAGGGGCACATGATTGTGCTTAAACAAACACTATCTAAACCCTTGAATTCGTTTTGTCTTTGTTTAAAAGGGCAATGTTTTATAACCCAGGTTGAACTAGGAACATGGCCGGATATGACTGTTGTTTGCTTGTTTATGAACCGGGTCTACCCATTTTGCTAAATCCAGCTGGATCATACCTTTCGTTTATTTATTTATTTATTTATTTTTAAGTTTGGGACCTGTAGTTTTGTTGGAAAATATGTGTTTGGTATTGAATTTCCAATGTTTAAGTCCACAATAATCCCAACTTCATCAGGTTTTCACAAAACAACCAAATCCTCATCTACTCGGATACATCACCATTAAGCACAACAATATTACCACTTTGCCAAAAGTCAAACTATCCTAGTCCAAATCCTTTTTCCCAGCTTCTAGTCGATATCACCAAACCATAACCGAACCACAACTAAATCAATAACAAGAAGAAAATAACTAATCCATAAGGCTCGTAAACTCGACACCACAACACACCTTTGATACCAAACAAGTTTTCATTTACGTTTCTGTTACTAAAATGACTTTTCCATTTGTTTAAACCTTAAACCCATTTGTTATCTTACTCGTATCCTACCAAAGGTAAAAAGAAACAACTCGTTTGACCCACACCGAGTCACACCTGAGCGTTTCAGTGTCACTTACGTTCGAAGATCACGGATCTATAAAAATGAATAGGTGGTAGGAGTGGGAGAGGCGCGTGTGGATGGTGAGGATGGTTTTCTTGGCGCGTGGTGTTGATGGTGGTGGTGTATGGTGGAGAGGGGCGGTGATGGTGGCAGAAGAGGTGACGGCCGATTGCGCTAGAGAAGAGAGTGACGGCTAGGGTTTTGAGAGAGAGTGAGATGACTTATTAATGATGATAAAATGAGGGAGGGTGAGGGTGTGTTTGGTTATTTAACGACCATTTATGTATTTTCTAAAATAATCTAGGGGGGCGCCGATTCTAATCACAAGGACCATTTCTGTAATTTTCTTAAACTTCCCCGAAACACGCTTACGAGCTCACAACTTATACTAGGAGTGTCCAAAATACCTTCTAGTGTGCGCCACTAGTTCTAAAATAGTTTTTCCATGAAATTTGACTATAAATATGTCTACATTCAATAATTGTTTCATAATTTATCTGTTCAACGTATTATTAAATTTTTCTAATGCCGACTCACGTAGTGCTTAAGGTGATTATACAGTCAACGATACCAAGAGTAAATCACTGGATAATGATCATTCACGTAACCAAATTCATCACTACGAATAATATCCAAAATATTCTAAACCAGTTTCATGTTAATTCTTAACTTACTTTCAGATCTTTAACTTAGTGTTTAAAACACAGTTTTCAAGACACATATTAAACTTATTCCCAAACAACCCTTATTCACAGAGAGTGAGAAACACCATTATCAATGGCAAACATCAACCTCTCATATTACGATTTGGTATTGCAATTAATGGGCCGCTGCGTGGAGTGCCGAATGGTGATGTTGGAGTGAGACCTTTGGCGTCGGCGACGGGACCTCCGCCACCTCAACAAACTATGTCGTCGTTTTTAGTAGGTGGGATTGGGAGTGAGGCAAATGCAATTACAACCAGTAAGTTTTTTTTTTTTTTTTTTTTTTTTTTTTTTTTTTTTTTTGATGTTTTACTTTGTTATGTATATTTGAATAAAACCGAGCTTGTGAAGTCGAAATAGTTAGTTTTAGTAATGGTTAGTAACAAGTAGGGTAGAATTACGAACGTGCCCTTAGTTTGTATATTAAGTTTCTAAATACTCGCGAATTGCCAGCACTCCATACCATTCAAAGTCATTATTGCAAGTTTAAAGCAGAAACGCTATTTCATGTATCGCGTTTTATGCACATCCGAACAGTTTACTTTCAAAATGAACATCCACACCCTCGAAATGCTTTCATATTTTAATACGGATTCTGGTTATTTGAGATAACTAATCCCTCGATTAATACAGATATATGCGTAGTCGCGTAGAAGCTTTAGATTATCTAAGATACTTGATCCCTCGAGGCCTCGATCATACGAGAAATATACGTAGAAGCTTTAGATTGTTTGAGATACCTAATCCCTCAGTCCGAATAGAAATATGCGTAGAAGCTTCAGATTATTTAAGATACCTAATTCCTCTATCAGAACAGAAATTTGCGTAGAGCTTTAGATTAAACTCAACCCCTCGATCAGAACATTAATTACAGAAGCTTTAGAGTTTAGATCAAGTAGTTTGCATTTCAGCTTTAGAAGCTATTGTGGATTATGAACCATTTGCTTTCTCTATCTTACATACTGATATGACACATTAAAATTTTCACTTAAATAGTACACTCACGAAGATATAAGTGATATAGACGTCCAAACGCTATCTCATGCAGCGTGTTTTATTACAGATTTTGGGTACTTAAGATCATACGAGCAGTTTCAAAATGCACATCAGAACAGTTTACTTTCAAAATGCAACTTCCAAACACTATTAAAATGCTATCACGTTTTATTACAGATTCTGGCTATTTAAGATGCTTAATCCCCCATATTTGAGTAGAAGCTTTAGATTATTTAAAATACTCAACCCCTCAACCATATCATTATAAAACTTGTGGATTAGGATCCATTTTTATCTCTAACTTAGATACTAATGTGACCCGTAAAACTTTGCACCTGATAACGGTGATAAGTTAGTTACAATATACATATTAACATATGTATTTGCTGTACGAGTTTAATCAAAGATTCTAAATATGTTCTTGTTGCATAAATACATACAGAATGTGCCACCTCCTCCAATCCCTGGTCCGGGTCAACCACCAAGGATGTATGGCATGCCGCCACCTCTTCCTAACCAATAATCAATGGCTACTATATCGCCTGCAATGGGTCCCAGTGGAAACACAGTTTCAGGACCATCAAAGATTGATCCTAACCAAATCCCACGCCCTGGTCCAACATCGTCTGTCCTTTTACATGAAACTCGACAGTGTAACCAGGCCAATCCTCCACCGGTATTCATCATTACTCTTCTTAAATATCCTTTTTATTCACAGTTTATGGAATAGTGTTTACTTTATAGTTGGAAAGATTGGCGGGCTGTCAGGTTGAATGTGTTAGTTTGTCAAATACGATTTTAGAAATTATATTAAATAATTAATTGAGATTTTGAATGGAATTATCTAGTAGGTTTATGTATTAAAAATACACTCTCCTGAATCCTGACGCGTTAACTTTGAAGTTATTCATAGTTGTATGGGTCAAACTTTCCATCTCTAGTTTATAGTGACCATGGTTCTCGGCTCCTATTATGAAAGTATTTGTACTAATCTTATGTATATCCTGATATGTTGTTTTAAATTGAAGCCTGCTACAACCGAATTTATTGTAAGGGATACTGGAAATTGCAGTCCCCGGTACATGAGGAGCACCATTAATCAGGTTACGTGGGTATTCTTTCAACTACTTCTCTTGTGGAAATTTTATGCTTACTTAATTGTTGGATTGTTTTGTTGCTCTTTCAGATTCCTTGCACCTCTGATCTTTTGACCACGTCTGGCATGCAATTGGCACTGTTGGTCCAGCCCCTGGCCCTTCCTCATCCAGAAGAGGAACCTATCCAAGTAAGGCTAGATATACTAACTAAGGTTACTATATAGCCCTTAAGTCTTAGGGGTACTTATTTGTTACCTCAAGTGTCTTGACATTAATTGAGGTGATAGAAAATTTCAAAGTTGAAGTATAACATTTTTTATCTTAAAAAGTCAGATATGGACTCTAATTTTGTGAGGGAGGGACGGATAAGTTTTTCATATGGTAAATGTGAATCTATTTTTTCAGATAGTGGATTTCGGCGAAGGTGGCCCTGTTCGTTGTTCTCGTTGCAAAGGCTACATCAATCCGTTCATGAAGTTTGTTGATCAGGGAAGACGTTTTGTCTGTAATTTCTGTGGTGAGTGTTGATCTCTTCTTTTCTACCTTTTGCCATAATTTAGTTCTAAGAATACATACCGTTTAGAAAAAAACGTCTTTATATACTTGACCTACATGCTAATAGCTGACTATGAATACAGAAACAATACAAAATTCTAGTCTTTAAATCTATATATTGACAATAAAGACATCTTTCCTGCTGATTTGAATTGCTGCATGTCAACTTGTATATTGACTTGTTGGAAATAAAATATAACCCATGTCAACCGACTTACAAGTGAATGGGTTGAATATGCCACTTTTAGTTCAACTTGTCGTCTTACATTCTACCCTTTTGCAGGCTTCACGGATGAAACTCCGCGTGACTATCAATGCAATCTAGGTCCAGATGGCAGGCGAAGGGACGCTGATGAACGGCCTGAGCTATGCAGAGGAACAGTTGAATTCGTTGCCACAAGGGAATTCCTGGTTCGTGTGATCTCTAGCTTCATTTTGCACTTCTCTCAACAATTATACTATCTTTATAATATTTTGTTATATTTTTCCCAGGTAAGTGAGCCAATGCCTGCTGTATTCTTTTTTCTCATTGATGTATCAATGAATGCCTTGCAAACTGGTGCAACAGCGGGAGCTTGCAGTGCTATCAGCCAAGTCATTGCTGATCTTCCAGTAAGTTCATGTTAATTGTGGTTAGAGCCTTAGAGGTGAAAATGGTTGGGATGGATAATGGGTCTATACTGGCATAATATTAGATATAGGTCGGGTTGGTTTCACCTGGTTTTTGACCAGTTTTTAATCCTTTTTTCTTTATGAATAATTAGTGTTCCTAATTAGATTACAAAAATAAAAAATTAGATTATCTCAGATTGTCAACTACAATATAATTGAAAGTAAATGGGTCACAGTTGCCACCTTTCGTACTTGTGGCTCATGGCTACGGGCTACCCATAAGTATTGAATCTTATTGATGTTTCACCCTTTGACAATAGGTTTGAAGTTTGTATATAATTATTGATCTGTTTCATGTACACAGTTAATCGCAGATTTTATGATGTAACAAACTAATAATATGGTTGCTGCAGGAGGGTCCTCGAACAATGGTGGGAATTGCCACATTTGACTCAACCATCCATTTTTACAATCTGAAACGGGCATTGCAACAGGTATATATAATGGCAATTTATTGTTTATAGATTTTCAGTACGGTTTGTATGCGCAAAGAAAAACTTTGTCCAGCTTTCACCATGTTTGCTTTTGGATTTCCGTTTCCATCATACCAGTTTTACCTGTTAGTAATAAAATATAACCAGAATTGACCCATTTATAAGTAAATGGGTCGAAACAGCCACCTCTAGTTTAGTAACTTACAAGATGATATTGCTGTTTGTGATCAAGTTTTTGTGTTTTGTTGTTGCAGCCATTGATGCTCATAGTTCCTGACGTTGAAGATGTTTACACTCCTCTCCAAACTGATGTTATTGTTCAACTTTCCGAGGTAAGTTATTTCATGCATTACCTTGAAATTGTGATGGAGCTCTTTTCTTGGCAGTTCTTGCCAACTCGTGATTATCCGTCATATTCTAGAAGTTATTATTTTCATCCAGCGTTTTTCATGCCAGGTGTCGTGATCCTCTAAACTTTTTGCTGGAGAGCATCCCGAGTATGCTTGAGAGTAATAAAACTGCTGATTCTGCTTTTGGTGCCGGGGTGAAGGTATTAATTTTTCTCTGTTTGATTGTACATTTGTACCCACGCAAGCACAGCGTACCTAAGGGTAGAAGAATTAATTCGTCCTTGGGGAGAGCATATTGAACGGACACCTGGCATGAAAAACGGAGATGCCGGGGTCAAAGACGGTATCCTCACTCCCGGTGGAGTGAAAGAGAGAAGAAGTCACATCATATGTGATGGACGGCAAGAAGATTCTGATAAAAATCATGATGAACTCTTCATCCTCAAAAGCAAAATTTTCATTTCCTTTCATTTGAATATTCTCGTTAAAGCTCTTTTCAACAAACACCTCGGGTGGGAGGGTCGGGGTTGTTTCTTCAATAAACAAACTCTTATAATAGAGTGCTCCTCCCCCTGGGTCAGGATCTTCCTCAAAATGATCATACTCCGGTGGAGATATGATATGAGTGAGTTCATCGGCGAACTCCTCAAGAAGATAATTATTCTTATGAAGTACGTCTTTGCGTGGTGGGACATGTGCGGTACTTTGTGAGCTATAAATTTGCACCTCGTCCATTGTGGTTTCCATGTCGGACTCATCACTTTCCTTAGTGTAAACATCAAATATTTGATTATCTGAAATTAGAGTATATTGAGAGTCGAAATAAAATAAAGGATTAGTGATGGTCGAATTGAAGCTTTCATGAATTGAATCAAAAGGTTTCTTAGATACCCTTTGGATTGGAACAAAGTCATCAATATCCTCATGAGGATTGACTTTGACTTCTTTGTCCCCCATTGACAAGGTATCTAAAGATTCCTCAAGAGAAGCAACTTCAAGTTTAGAAACTTGGACATCCGGAGGTTGGACGTCGGTTTCACGTTCCACTACTTTTGGAAGAGAAGAAGAAGTAGTAGGAATCGTAGGTCCAGTATAAGCATAAACGTTCTCTTGAGTGTAGCCACCGGCGGCTGAACACTCGAAATAAGAATATGAATCACCGTAATTATCGTAACTTGGGTTGACGGCTTGCACGGGCTCCGGTAGCCACGGTTTGTTTCGGGAAATGGGAACCCTCGATTTGTTCTCGATGATCGTCAACACATCTTTCGGCGTACGAGTCATAATGTTGCCACCGGTGGCAGTATTAAGTGAATCTTGATCGGATGGTGTCAAAGAATTATAGAACGTATCGACTTGGTGTAATTCCGAAAAACCATGATGTGGGCATTTTCTCATTAAATCTTTAAATCTCTCCCAAGCCTCGGCAAAAGTCTCATCAAAACGTTGTTGAAAATTAATGATTTCTTTTCTGAGCTCAATTGTTTTGGAATGAGGATAAAATCGATTCACAAACTTTGACGCCAAATCATCCCAAGTGGTGATTGAATTAGGAGGTTCATAATCAAGCCATCTCTTGGCTGCTCCTTTAAGTGTCAACGGAAATAATATTAACTTCACCACATCATCAGGCACTTGATTTATTTTGAAAGTTCCAGTTATTAGATAAAATCTGCTGATGTGGGAATAAGGATCATCGTTTTCAAAACCAAAGAAAGGATCAATGAAATTAAGTAACTCGACATTTATTTGATATTCATCCGCAAGAATTGGTGGAATAACGATGGCCTTTTCAATACGTACGGGTATTTGTAGTAATTCCTCCATACTTCGCGTATCCGCCATAAGAATTAAACATAAGAGATAGAGAAAGAATTATCGGTTTAGAGGATTAAAGAAGAAGAATCAAACGATAATAGGATAAGAAGATTATCTTTGGTTTTTCGTTTCATAAAAATAAATCAAAATAAAAGTGAAAATCAAATATGAAAAAGAAAAATATTTTTGGATTTTTAATATTTATTGAAAAACAAATCACAAACTTTTATTTTCTTTTATTTTCTTTTTTCAAACGTTACGTTAATCGTAATCGTTTCCATCAAAACTACTCGCGACGAAACGAAAGAAAAGAAATTTTCCCGCTTAATCGGTTGTTGAATTGAAGTAATCCGATAAACAACTAATTTCACGTTTTTCTTATGTTGTAAGGCTTATTTGGTTTACAACGCCCTTCCCTTCGGTCGAGTCGAGGCTGTAACTTAATTATTTTTTTGGTATTTTTGTAAACACTTTAGGAAAAGTGTTTTGAATTTTTCAATTTTTATATTTTTATAGAAAATATTTACAAGAAAAGAGGAAGGCTTATCAAAACACGATTTTTCAAAACGATTTTTCAAAAACTCACTTCGACCTTCCCCGGCAGCGGCGCCATTTTGATTTTTTCGTTTTTAGTACAAGATTTATTTTACCGAAGAAATACTCGTGAAAGTATTTCCCCGGGTCGTTCTCCCAACGAAGGTTGAATGGAGTCGTGATTTTCGGTTCGTGAATCGTGAAATGAATAGTGAGAGATAATAGTGATTTTTGGAGTTTTTAGACTACAATAGCAAACGTAAACTAAAAGGCAACAATCAAGTATATAAAATGATCTAAAAGAGATAAATGGGAAATATGTTTGCTAAATGACGTGAAAAGTTCATTAAGTGTGGACTAAGGTTTGACGACGAATTATATTCCTTAAACAAGACTATTTTCTCACAACGTTGGTTTATTTTGAAAACAATCCTTTTAAAAGAAAATAATTTCTAGATATGTAATTTGATTATTCTCCGGCTTTTGCCCTTCAAATAATAAAACTACAAATCTAAATAATCTCACTAATTATCAATCACAATCCTTTTTTTTAATCCACACTTAAATCACAAATTCATATCATTTAACAAACACTAATAAGCTAGTTGCTACGCATACCAATCAAACTAATAAAAACAAATATTCCAACAAATATGATTATATTAATAAACTAATGATATAAAATTGAAAAGGAATAGAAATATAGAACCCGATATAACGCGACGAGAATTATAAACCACCCGATTTTATAAACTTGCCAATTTATAAAGTTTATTTCTTTAATAGTTTTAATATCACCAAGTAGTAAATAAAGTTTTTGACTTTAATCACTAATTAGCTTTATAAAAACTAGAAAAGCTATAAGCTTTATTAATAAGTAAGCTTATAAAACCCTTAAGCTCCTCGCCGTATGTTGAATGTGATGAGAAACTAAGAAAAATCACAACTTTATGCAACATTAGTACAATTAAGCTATTGAATTAACTAGATCTAGATTCAATAAGCTATAGAAAAGCTAATCAAATCTAGACAAACTAGTAATAGAACCAAAAAGCTAGAAAGCTAATAGATCTATACTAGTTATGAATCAACCAAAGCTAAAAAGCTAGATTGAATAGAAGAAAATAAGAGATAAACTAAGGAGATGAAAAGTATTAAGCTAATTTGATTTATTTAAGAAAAAACTTTTAAAATAAAAAGAGATTAAGAGATGTAAACTAAAAATTATTAAATCTAATAATACTAAAGAAGTTATGAAAAGAGATTAAGAAATAAAAAAGTGCTTATTGAATAATCTAATCTAATAAACTTCAAAAAGCTATTAAGCTAAAATAGATTTTTAGATAAAATAAAAGATAATAAAAGAAATAGATGAGAAGAGTAATAAGCTAAATTGGATCATTAAAAGAAAACACCATCTTCATTCAACTTGAAATAAGGTGTACAATAAGCTTTTAAAAATAAACTACAAATATTAAACTATTACAAAGAAATAAATCTACTATCTAATTTATTTATCCTACTCCTAAAAATAAAAATAAAAGTGTGTGTGAAAAAATGTAGAGAGAGAATTGAATGAATGAATAGCTGCTCCCAATGATTGGCTTTTATAGCCTCATTTCTTAGATCTCGAAACTTCCATTCATAGCGTGTGATAGATATCATTCATTGTATCCGGACGTATTTTTTTTGCATGAAAGCGTGTACACATGGAGGCTCATGATTGGTCAGTGTACGTCATAAATGCCACGTGTAAGATGTAGAGTGGCCGAATAGAAGACAGTGGACAAGCGAGTGAGTAGCCAAGAAGTAGACGCGCCCAAGGAATTAATTTTGATGAAGTGCATGTACTCGCTGCTTGACTACCATATTCCGTATATTTTTTTTCTTTTACCATTTGTGGCTATGTGAGAAATGAATAATGATAGCAGCAGTGCCTCACGTGCCATACATATTCCCATTTCACTTTTATTCTTTTCCTGTCTTCAAGTACAAAGAAGAAAATTTCCAATTCATTTAATTCTTGTAGTATCACGTGAAGGCCATCATCATTTCTTCAATTCTTTGCTCTTTTATTCTTTCCCTTCATTTGTAGATAGGCTACGTGCCTTGTTGATATTAATTGAATGCAATTGAAGGCACAATTTAATTCAATTAAAAGCCACTAAATGCTATCTCTTTTTTATCTTTTGTCATCTACCACCACATGTAATAACAAAGTTGGTCTCACGTGGGGCTCATTTGCCATTTGGTTTCACTTTCATTTCAATTTATCTTCAATATGGGCTGCTGCTACTTCTTTTGGGCTCGTTGGCAAGTTTTGATAGTTGGCCCAATCTTGTTGATTATTAAAAAGAAAACTTGCTCTCACAAACTGCCATCGCATGCATATCCCGAATATTCATTCACTATCATTTTTTAAGCCAAATCATTGTCTTTATAATGGGATCAAGATGAGCTTGGAGTAACAACTATATCGAAAATGCGTGCTCTTTCTAAATCTCGTGCTCGGTTTTGCTGTTTTTGCTTGATCTTTGTCCTTTTTCACAATATCCGTACCTGCACATTTAAAAACACAAAAACAACATATATTTGGTATTTATGATCGGGTTTTTGGTCATTTAGGTCCGGTTTTGGTCGAATAAAAGGTGTGTAAATTAATACACACCAAAATCCCCCAGACTAAAGTATTGCCGTGTCCTCACGCAATGTGATCAATTCACGCTTTTGGGATAAATAATTTCGATACTCTTTCTACTAACTTTGAAAAGTAGCAAGGAGGTTCAAAAGAGATAACAAAATCATTTATTCCCGTAAACGCTCCGTTTTCCAAAAATTTTCCTTTATTCCACTTTCACTTCTATTTTTGCATTTTTCATACTTCATACTTGTGACGGTTTGTTGAACTTTCATTATTTTGCAATAATTTTTAGGGTCAACGAGTAGAAACACTTTTCATAGATAAGTGACCATACGGATAAAAATCGTCATCCTTGATTTTTCACAAGCCCCCAAACTAAGCGTACAAACGAGATCACAGCTTATCTACAAATTAGATGCTAACACTACTCATAAGAGTTACTTGTGGAAACTCCTTACTCCCATGTCCTAGGTTTTGTATCTCAATATTTTATTTTGTTGAGAAATGAATTGCTTCATATATTCTCGTTTCAATAATTTTTAGTCCGATAGTGATACCTAAGTTTAAACGATAAGTAGTTATTCATTTTCTTTTAAGAACCACTGCAATAGAAATTCGGTCCACATCAAGGAATTTTGGTACATACAACATCATAAATATAAGTTGCGGAGTACTACACGTGCACCTCATGTGTCCAATTCAGAATTACACACATGCACCTCACGCGCCAACAACTTATTTACATTCAAACTCTTATTTATCATAACTTTCAACTTTCACTTTTTTCATTTTTCACTTTTTTCACTTTTCTCATATTTTTTCATACTTTTCATTTTTTTTCTTTCTTGACTTTTCTCATAACATCAATGGAAGCTTATCGGGTAGCTCCAAAACCATATAGATAATCAACTTTTGACTTTTGATTTTTTTTTTCACTTTTTGCTCTTATTTTTGATGTTCCTTGATATGTACCCAACTTCTAAAGCAAAAATTCTCTTAAGAAAACAAAGAACTAAATATTATTCAAACCGAAATATCACTAATTAACCTAGAACATCTATTATATATGGGTGACGTATCTGATGGGAGTAAAAAGCCACAAGTACTTCTCATGAGCTCTAAAGAGAACCACTACTCCACGTTTAGCATCTGACTTCTAAATAAACTCTATTTTAATAAGGATTCTGGTTGTTTGAGATCCTTAGTTTTTATATTATCTAAATACTCGCGAATTGCCAGCACTTGATACGAACAGTTTACTTTCAAAATGAACATCCAGACGCTCGAAATGCTTTCATATTTTAATAAGGATTCTGGTTGTTTGAGATAACTAATCCCTTGATTAATACAGATATATGCGTAGTCGCGTAGAAGCTTGATACTTGATCCCTCGAGGCCTCGATCATACGAGAAATATGCGTAGAAGCTTTAGATTGTTTAAGATACCTAATTCCTCTATCAGAACATAAATTTGCGTAGAGCTTTAGATTAAACTCAACCCCTCGATCAGAACATTAATTACAGAAGCTTTAGATCAAGTAGTTTGCATTTCAGCTTTAGAAGCTATTGTGGATTATGAACCATTTGCTTTCTCTATCTTACATACTGATATGACACATTAAAATTTTCACTTAAATAGTACACTCACGAAGATATAAGTGATAAGTTGGTTACAAAATACATATATGTTTGAAGTACTCAAGTACCAGTTTAATCTGCATTTACTTATGGTTATATAGACATCCAAACGCTATCTCATGCAGCGTGTTTTATTACAGATTTTGGGTACTTAAGATCATACGAGCAGTTTCAAAATGCACATCAGAACAGTTTACTTTCAAAATGCAACTTCCAAACACTATTAAAATGCTATCACGTTTTATTACAGATTCTGGCTATTTAAGATGCTTAATCCCCCATATTTGAGTAGAAGCTTTAGATTATTTAAATACTCAACCCCTCAACCATATCATTATAAAACTTATGGATTAGGATCCATTTTTATCCAGTGTTGTAAAGAGCGGCCTAGGCGCTAGTCGGCCACCCACCGCCGCGATTTGCAGCAAATCGGCCAAACTAGGCGTTTTGGTCAAAAGGCGGTCAACGAACTGCCTAGGCGGGCCAAATCGGCCTATGCGGCGGGTCGGTCAACGCCCATCAGCGACGGTCAACTCTGGTCAACGCCGGTTTAACTTCAGATTTTGGAGAAGGGAGACAAGAGGGTGAAGAGAATTGAGTGCATGTGGGGGCTGAGTATTAAATTATAACCTAGTATAACCCTAATATATTATTAGTGGTTTTTTTGGCCCATTAAAAACTTATACATAGGCCCAATAAAGTCTTGGAGTATACTTTAAGCCCAAAACTTAATAAAAATCACACATAATGGAAATTTTACAACATATATAAAAGATATATAATTAAAAATAATGAAAACATTAATAAAATTACTAAAAATATATATAAATTATGCATATTTTATACCAAATACATATAATTTTAATTTTTTTATATAGAAAAGTCCAATCCGCCTAGGCGAATTCCGCCTCGAAGGTGGTCGACCGCCCCGCCTACTCCTAGCGAGTTTTGCAACATTGTTTTTATCTCTAACTTAGATACTAATGTGGCCCGTAAAACTTTGCACCTGATAACGGTGATAAGTTAGTAACAATATATACATATTAACATATGTATTTGCAGTACGAGTTTAATCAAAGATTCTAAATATGTTCTTGTAGCATAAATACATACAGAATGTGCCACCTCCTCCAATCCCTGGTCCGGGTCAACCACCAAGGATGTATGGCATGCCGCCACCTCTTCCTAACCAACAATCAATGGCTACTATATCGCCTGCAATGGGTCCCAGTGGAAATGCAGTTTCAGGACCATCAAAGATTGATCCTAACCAAATCCCACGCCCTGGTCCAACATTGTCTGTCCTTTTACATGAAACTCGACAGGGTAACCAGGCCAATCCTCCACCGGTATTCATCATTACTCTTCTTAAATATCCTTTTTATTCACAGTTTATGGAATAGTGTTTACTTTAGAGTTGGAAAGATTGGCGGGCTGTCAGGTTGAATGTGTTAGTTTTTCAAATACGATTTTAGAAATTATATTAAATAATTAATTGATATTTTGAATGGAATTATCTAGTAGGTTTATGTATCAAAAATACACTCTCCTGAATCCTGACGCGTTAACTTTGAAGTTATTCATAGTTGTATGGGTCAAACTTTCCATCTCTAGTTTATAGTGACCATGGTTCTCGGCTCCTATTATGAAAGTATTTGTACTAATCTTATGTATATCCTGATATGTTGTTTTAAATTGAAGCCTGCTTCAACCGAATTTATTGCAAGGGATACTGGAAATTGCAGTCCCCGGTACATGAGGAGCACCATTAATCAGGTAATGTGGGTATTCTTTCAACTACTTCTCTTGTGGAAATTTTATGCTTACTTAATTGTTGGATTGTTTTGTTGCTCTTTCAGATTCCTTGCACCTCTGATCTTTTGACCATGTCTGGCATGCAATTGGCACTGTTGGTCCAGCCCCTGGCCCTTCCTCATCCAGAAGAGGAACCTATCCAACTATCCAAGTAAGGCTAGATATACTAACTAAGATTACCAGATAGCCCTTAAGTCTTAGGGGTACTTATTTGTTACCTCAAGTGTCTTGACATTAATTGAGGTGATAGAAAATTTCAAAGTTGAAGTATAACATTTTTTATCTTAAAAAGTCAGATATGAACTCTAATTTTGTGAGGGAGGGACTGACAAGTTTTTCATATGGTAAATGTGAATCTATTTTTTCAGATAGTGGATTTCGGCGAAGGTGGCCCTGTTCGTTGTTCTCGTTGCAAAGGCTACATCAATCCGTTCATGAAGTTTGTCGATCAGGGAAGACGTTTTGTGTGTAACTTCTGTGGTGAGTGTTGATCTCTTCTTTTCTACCTTTTGCCATAATTTAGTTCTAAGAATACATACCGATTAGAAAATAGCGTCTTTATATACTTGACCTACATGCTAATAGCTGACTATGAATACAGAAACAATACAAAATTTTAGCCTTTAAATTTATATATTGACAATAAAAACATCTTTCCAGCGGATTTGAAAAGCTGCATGTCAACTTGTATATTGACTTGTCGGAAATAAAATATAACCCATGTCAACCGACTTACAAGTGAATGGGTTGAATATGCCACTTTTAGTTCAACTTGTCTTACATTCTACCCTTTTGCAGGCTTCACGGATGAAACTCTGCGTGACTATCAATGCAATCTAGGTCCAGATGGCAGGCGAAGGGACGCTGATGAACGGCCTGAGCTATGCAGAGGAACAGTTGAATTCGTTGCCACAAGGGAATTCCTGGTTCGTGTGATCTCTAGCTTCATTTTGCACTTCTCTCAACAATTATACTATCTTTATAATATTTTGTTATATTTTTCCCAGGTACGTGAGCCAATGCCTGCTGTATTCTTTTTTCTCATTGATGTATCAATGAATGCCTTGCAAACTGGTGCAACAGCGGGAGCTTGCAGTGCTATCAGCCAAGTCATTGCTGATCTTCCAGTAAGTTCATGTTATTTGTGGTTAGAGGTAAAAATGGTTGGGATGGATAAGTGTCTATACTGGCATAATATTAGATACAGGTTGGGTTGGATTCACCTGGTTTTTTACCAGTTTTTAATCCTTTTTTCTTTATGAATAATTAGTGTTCCTAATTAGATTACAAAAATAAAAAATTAGATTATCTCAGATTGTCAACTACAGTATAATTGAAAGTAAATGGGTCACAGTTGCCACCTTTCGTACTTGTGGCACATGGCTACGGGCTACCCATAAGTATTGAATCTTATTGATGTTTCACCCTTTGAGAATAGGTTTGAAGTTTGTATATAATTATTGATCTGTTTCATGTACACAGTTAATCGTAGATTTTATGATGTAACAACAAACTAATAATATGGTTGCTGCCGGAGGGTCCTCGAACAATGGTGGGAATTGCCACATTTGACTCCACCATCCATTTTTACAATCTGAAACGGGCATTGCAACAGGTATATATAATGGCAATTTATTGTTTATAGATTTTCAGTACGGTTTGTATGCGTAAAAAAAACTTTGTCCAGCTTTCACCATGTTTGCTTTTGGATTTCCGTTTCCATCATACCAGTTTTACCTGTTAGAAATAAAATATAACCAGAATTGACCCATTTATAAGTAAATGGGTCGAAACAGCCACCTCTAGCTTAGTAACTTACAAGATGATATTGCTGTTTGTGATCAAGATTTTGTGTTTTGTTGTTGCAGCCATTGATGCTCATAGTTCCTGACGTTGAAGATGTTTACACTCCTCTCCAAACTGATGTTATTGTTCAACTTTCCGAGGTAAGTTATTTCATGCATTACCTTGAAATTGTGATGGAGCTCTTGTCTTGGCAGTTCTTGCCAACTCGTGATTATCCGTCATATTCTATAAGTTATTATTTTCATCCAGTTTTATGTGACTTTGGAACTGATTCCCAACGTATTTCACATCATTGTGATGTTACAGTGTCGTGATCATCTAAACTTTTTGCTGGAGAGCATCCCGAGTATGTTTGAGAGTAATAAAACTGCTGATTCTGCTTTTGGTGCCGGGGTGAAGGTATTAATTTTTCTCTGTTTGATTGTACATTTGTACCCACGCAAGCACAGTGTGTCTAAGGGTAGAAGGTATTAATCTCAGAGACTGTCACTTTATTTCACAAGATATCTCTATTTTCTTTTTCTTCTCAGATCATCTTTTCTTGGTCATCCCGTTTAATGATTTGTTGAACGTCCAGAATTCACCAAACACTCACATGTCCCATTTTTAAACAGCTAATGCCTGTTCTTTATTCTGATATTTTTTTTTATCAAATAATCTGTGTCAAAGCGCACATCCAAACACCCACTTAGTATCAGCTTAGCAGTCTATGTGACTATTGCTTCATATGTGTCAATTAGGCTGCTTTTTTGGCAATGAAGAGTACCGGAGGCAAGCTTTTGGTATTTCAATCAGGCAAGCTTATTTATATTTTTAGCATGTGTTAGAAACATATATTGACCCCATTTATTATGTCTCAGTCTTGCCTTCTGTTGGTATTGCGGCTCTTTCTGCTAGAGAGGCTGAAGGAAGAACTAATATCTCTGTAGGAGAGAAGGTAATATCAACTAATGATCAGGTTGAACAAACAGGCCAAAATGGTTGGCGTTGGGCTGGACCAAAACTTTTTTGTCCTATATTTTAAGTCTATATATATATACTGTTAGTGGATCAAATACGATTACAAAATTATCTTATTACAATAGTAATGTAATGTTTGCTATAATGATTAAGTAGGTCTTAAGCATGAAAAGATACTTTGGGCTAAATTTGACCTTTTTGACCCGTTTCCTTTAAATCTTTTGATATTAGAATCATATCTGCATGTTTAACTTAGTAAAGTTGATGAAAGAAGTTAATCTGAAATTGGTTTTTCTTTTTTAAACCGTAGGAACCTCATAAATTACTTCAACCAGTAGACAAGACTATGAAGACATTGGCAATTGAATTTGTAGAGTACCAGGTGAACCTTTATCTAATTTGCACTTTGCTACCTCTTTGATGAGATTCAACCATTTTTATTTTATCTTACCAAATTGTTTATGTGATCACAAATATTTTATAGGTCTCTGTCGATGTATTCATCACTACCCAAAGTTATGTTGATATTGCTTCAATCTATGTTATCCCTCGAACCACTGGAGGACACGTAGTCATTGCAATCTTATTTTTTGTCAAACAAATTAGATTGGTTTTGTTGCCATTCTTTAAGAGTCGCTTTTATAAAATTCCCTCCTATTTTCAGGTTTATTATTATCACCCTTTCTCTGCACTTTCGGATCCCGCAAAACTTTACAATGATCTGCGATGGAATGTCACAAGACCACAAGGTTTTGGGTGGGTCTGTCGGGTTGGGCATCGGGTCAAACCAGTTAGGGTAAATGTAGGTATTGGTTGGATCTGCTTGACCCGAAACACTTCTTTATTTCTTATCATTGATATTTGAGTTTTTGGTATATATGGTTGATGTGCCAAATATGATTACAGACAGTGGTCTTGTTTCAACAATGATTCAATGTTTCACATAAAACGGTTTAGACTAATTTGTCCTGTTTCTTTCTAACACTTTTTATTTATGTTACCCTTAAAAACTAAGCGTAAACCTCGACACATTCATATCTAAATGTGTCAAAATGGTCACCTCTTATAATATTTTCCAAAATATGGTATACTTATCCGTTTCTCATTTTGTTGTCTCTTCCCTTCGATTCTTTAGGGACTTCAAGTACAAGACTACTCTGGAAACTTCTGTAGATGCATTCCCACAGATGTTGACCTACCTGCGGTATATACTGAACTTTAATTTGTTAGCCTTGAGTTCCTATCTTATTGACGGGTAAAGGTGCAATGGGTCACAACGGTATAAACACAAATGCGGAAGCTAAACCTTCGTTTCACAACACCTACCCAAACCCGTATGAACCTATGAGGAAGTAATCAAATAAGGCAACCTAATCACAACTATAGAACAGCCCCTAACGATATAAAATCAGCCCCAAATCAACAGGTAATAATGTAATCAAACACACAACAAGAACACCAAACTTTTAGCGTGGAAAAACCCCAAAACGGGTAAAAACCACGGGACAACTAGTGCTGCTTAAATCCACTATCAACAAAGAGAGGTACACAAGTTCTTCTCTAGATAACACTAGAGGTATACAACAAACATCATAATCTTGGAATCAACATCAAGATATATGGCAACAAACAAAGAACAAGAAAGGAAGAATATCACCAAATCTGATGCAAACTGCCCGGGCAAGAAACCGTACTTCCAGGCCTCAAAATCAGAATCCCAACGGTCAAAGTCTTCCTTTATATGTAAGGAAGCTCCAGTCCTAAAATCGTGACGATCCAACGGTTCAAACTCCGGTGATTGACGAAACACTGCTGCTGGGTTTTGGGTGATAAACACTCCGAAAATATCTTCTTTCTTTTCTTCTTTTCCTCACTTCTCTCGTGTTTGATACTCTTCTAAAATCACAGAACATTGGTACAAATAGGAGGGACTAAAATGGACCCAAGATGGGCCTAAGTGTTGGGCTTTTAAACTCATGGGCTAAGAAAATAACCCAACAAATCTCCCCCTTTTCTGCCTATGAGGAAGAGTTCGCCATCCCGGCGATCGAGCAACAAACCTTGAGCTTCTCCCTTGCTAACGGCTTGGTCAACATATCGGAACCATTATCATCGGTATGAACTTTATCAAGTTCAAATAAACCATCTTCAATAGCATCTCTAATCCAATGATACCTCACATCAATATGTTTTGTTCGCTTATGAAACATAGAATTCTTCGCAAGGTGAATAGCACTTTGATTATCACAAAGAACCACGTAGCGCTGTTGCTTGAAGCCAAGCTCCTGCAGAAACCGTTTCAACCACAATAGTTCTTTGCACGCTTCTGTTGCCGCCACATACTCAGCCTCTGTTGTAGACAAAGCCACACACTTTTGCAATCTAGATTGCCATGAAACAGCTCCCCCTGCAAAGGTCATCAAATATCCAGAAGTGGATTTCATGTTGTCCTTATTTCCCGCCATATCTGAGTCTGTGTAACCAACAAGCACGGGCTTCCCATTTCCAAATGTGATACCCAATTTGGAAGTACCTCGCAGATATCTAAATATCCATTTAACAGCTTCCCAATGCTTCTTACCAGGATTTGACAGGAACCGACTGACAACACCAACTGCATGAGCTAAATCTGGCCTTGTACACACCATAGCATACATCAAGCTACCAACCGCTGAGGCATATGGAACTCTATCCATCTTTTCAATGTTCTTCTTGGAAGAAGGGCAATCTTTTTCAGTTAGCTTAAAGTTGGGAGTAAGAGGGGAACTCACCACTTTAGCTTTATCCATGTTGAACCTGCACAACACCTTTTCAATGTATTGCTCTTGTGATATATGCAACTTCTTAGCACCCCTATCACGGAAAATCCGAATGCCAAGGATCTGTTTTGCTGGCCCTAAGTCTTTCATAGCAAAAGACTTGCTCAAATCTCGCTTCAGTTGGGCAATTCTTCCAACGTTCTTGCCAACAATCAGCATATCATCAACATATAGCAACAAGATGATGAAGTCATCATCACCAAATCTCTGAAAGAAAACACAGTGATCTGAAGAGGTCTTTCGGTAGCCTTGCTTCCCTATAACCGACTCAAACTTCTTGTACCACTTTCTCGGTGCTTGCTTCAACCCATACAAACTTTTCCGAAGTCTACACACGTAGTCTTCCTTCCCCTTAACCTGAAAACCTTCAGGCTGCTCCATGTAGATTTCTTTATCCAGATCACCATGAAGGAAAACTGTCTTGACATCCATTTGCTCCACCTCAAGATCGAGGATAGCCGCCAAACCAAGAACAACTCGAATAGATCCCATCTTCACGACTGGAGAGAAAATCTCATCAAAATCAATACCTCTTTTCTGACTGAAACCTTTTACCACTAATCTGGCCTTGTATCTCGGTCTAGAAGTATACTCATCAGTCTTCAATTTGAAAACCCACTTGTTCTTCAAAGCTCTCTTGCCCTTAGGCAACTCTACCAGCTCAAAGGTATTGTTTTTATGCAAGGAATTCATCTCATCTTGCGTGGCTTCAGACCATTCTTTCTTGTGTTCATCTTCCATAGCTTCTTCACAAGACTCGGGCTCTCCCCCATCAGTGAGTAAAACATACTCATGTGCAGAATAGCGTGTGGAAGGATGATGATCTCTAGTGGACCGTCTAACCGGAACGAATGGTGGCATAGGTACTGGTAACTCAGGATGAACGTCTTCATCTAGGTATGGTTGCTCTTGAGCATCAACATCATCAGCACCATGTTCTTCATCATTCTAAATATCATCTCCAAACTGTGCATCAAAATGTCTTGGAGGAACCGGATCTAAATCAATAGGATCATCATTATGTTGAGGAATTGACTCTTTTTCAGCCTTCTCAACATCTTTCAAAATTTGGTCTTCGTCAAACTCTACATCTCGACTACGAACGAGTTTCTTCTGAACTGGATCATACAACCTGTACCTAAGTTCATCTTGACCATACCCGAGGAATACACATGGCTTAGACTTCACATCAAGCTTTGATCTTTCATCTTTGGGAATATGCACAGATGCCTTGCATACAAAGACTCGTAAATGACGGTATGAAACATCTTTGCCGCTCCAAACCCTGTCAGGAACATCAAAGCGCAAAGGAACACAAGGGGTTAGATTAATAACATGTATCGCCGTATTCAAAGCTTCACCCCAAAAAGAAGCAGGCAACCCTGCATGTGAAAGCAAACATCTAACTCTCTCAACCAAAGTTCTATTCATCCGCTCTGCTAAGCCATTCAACTGCGGTGTCTTCGGCGGAGTCTTTTGATGCTGAATTCCATGCTCTCTACAATAAGCATCAAAGGGGCCAATGTATTCACCTCCATTGTCGCTTCGAATACATTTAAGTTTCTTCCCTGTCTGCCTCTCAACTAAAGCATGAAACTGCTTAAACACATCCAATACTTGATCTTTAGTCTTCAAGGTATACACCCAAACCTTTCTTGAGTGATCATCAATGAAAGTGACAAAATACGAACACCCACCAAGTGTTTTAGTCTTCATGGGACCACAAACATCGGAATGTACCAAATCAAGTATGTTCTCCATTCTGAAAGGAGACCGACTCTTAAAAGCAAGTCTAGTTTGCTTTCCTGCCAAACAGTGAGAACACTTCTTCAAGTTGATATCATGCACACCGGTTAACACATTCTTCTTAGAAAGAATAGACATCCCCTTTTCACTCATGTGACCAAGTCTCTTGTGCCATAACTCGGTCATATCATCATTGTCTATAGCATTGACAATGCTCTTGGAGATCTTCGGATGTGTCATATATAACTTGGATTCCCTTTTCCCTCTTGCAACAATCAAGGATCCGAGAGTCACTTTCCACAAGCCATTACCAGAACTGTTGTGGTAACCATCTTCATCAAGAAGACCTGTTGAGATAATATTGAGTCTCATATCTGGGACATGTTTGACATTATGTAAAACCGATTCCATCCCTGTGTCAAACTTCAAACAAATATCTCCAATACCAGCAATCCTAGATAGCCCAGTATTACCCATCCTAACAACACCAAAATCACCTGGTGTGTAAGATGAAAAATATTCTTTTCGTGTTGCAACATGACATGTAGCACCACTGTCAAGAATCCAACTCGAATCATCATGAGCAAGGTTAACCATATCATAATCAGAACAAACAAAGAACTCATCTGTGGTGGTATTTACTTCAGTACTGTCATCACCACCATCATCTTTCTTGTGTTTGTTCTTCTGGTTGTTGTAGTTTTTCTTCTTGTTCTCCTTTTTCAACTGTCGGCAAAACTTCATCGTGTGCTCCCTTTTATGACAATGATAGCATTCAACATCAGCAAATTTTCCTTTGCTGGAACTACTGCGATGATTACCTCTGTTACTTGGACCTCTACTTTGACTTCTCCCCCGCCTTTCAGTGACCAAGACGTCTGACTGTGAAGAAGAACCTTGTGACTTTCTTCTCATTTCTTCATTCAGAATACTGCCTTTAGCCAATTCCATGGTGATAACACCATCTGGTGCAGAGTTGGACAAAGATGTCCTAAAAGTCTCCCAAGTATCCGGTAAAGTACCAAGAAGCCACAAGCCTTGAATCTCATCTTCAAACTTGATACCCATGCCTGCAAGCTGATTTATAATACCCTGAAAAGCATTTAAGTGATCAGTAATAGGAGACCCATCAGTATACTTTAATCCCATCATTTGCTTGATTAAGAACAACTTGTTATTTCCAGTTTTTTGAGCATATAACTGTTCAAGTTTGTTCCAAAGAGTACGAGCATGTGTCTCCTCACAAATATGGTTCAAAACATTATCATCAACCCACTGCCTAATATACCCGCAAACCTGTCTATGCAAAATAGTCCATTCTGCATCTGTTTTGTTCTCAGGTTTCTCAGCACTAAAAACAGGCAAGTAGTAATCTTTAACATAAAGGAGATCTTACATCTTTCCTTTTCAAACATGATAATTAGAACCATTCAAACTAACCATCCTACTTGTATTAGCTTCCATCATTCAAACAGGTTAAGTCCCCAAACCAAGAACTAAGCTCTTGATACCAATTTGACGGGTAAAGGTGCAATGGGTCACAACGGTATAAACACAAATGCGGAAGCTAAACCTTCGTTTGACAACACCTACCCAAACCCGTATGAACCTATGAGGAAGTAATCAAATAAGGCAACCTAATCACAACTATAGAATAGCCCCTAACGATATAAAATCAGCCCCAAATCAGCAGGTAATAATGTAATCAAACACACAACAAGAACACCAAACTTTTAGCGTGGAAAAACCCCAAAACGGGTAAAAACCACGGGACAACTAGTGCCGCTTAAATCCACTATCAACCAAGAGAGGTACACAAGTTCTTCTCTAGATAACACTATAGGTATACAACAAACATCATAATCTTGGAATCAACATCAAGATATATGGCAACAAACAAAGAACAAGAAAGGAAGAATATCACCAAATCTGATGCAAACTGCCCGGGCAAGAAACCGTACTTCTAGGCCTCAAAATCAGAATCCCAACGGTCAAAGTCTTCCTTTATATGTAAGGAAGCTCCAATCCGAAAATCGTGACGATCCAACGGTTCAAACTCCGGTGATCGACGAAACACTGCTGCTGGGTTTTGGGTGATAAACACTATGAAAATATCTTCTTTCTTTTCTTCTTTTCCTCACTTCTCTCGTGTTTGATACTCTTCTAAAATCACAGAACATTGGTACAAATAGGAGGGACTAAAATGGACCCAAGATGGGCCTAAGTGTTGGGCTTTTAAACTCATGGGCTAAGAAAATAACCCAACACTTATAAGATCACTTTTATTGAAACTGATATTTTGCAGGTTGATTGTGACAAATCTATAATGGTGACTTTGAAACATGATGATAAATTAACAGATGGCACAGAATGTTCTTTCCAGTGTGCGCTTCTTTATACTACTGTATATGGGCAAAGAAGAATACGTGTCTCCACTTTATCATTGCCTTGCACAAGCATGCTGAGCAATCTTTTTCGCTATGCTAATTTAGACACCCAGTTTTCTTGTTTTCTAAAGCAAGGTATTTGAATCTGTTTAATTTTGGATGTCACTTTTGCTTTATTGAGTATTTTGTTTGTAAGACCTATAAAGATTTATTCTTTTTTTGTATGTTTCAGCGGCTAATGAAATCCCTATTACTCCATTACCTCAAGTGAGGGATCGGGTGACAGATCTTTGCATTAGTATACTTCATTCTTATCGGAAGTTTTGTGCAACTGTGTCATCATCTGGACAGCTAATTCTTCCTGAGGCACTCAAGTTGTTGCCTCTATACACTCTCGGTCTGTTTTCTTCTTTGTTAAAGGCATTCAAAGTAGTGGGTTTTGGTTTAATATTGCATAAGATACGCACAGGTAATTGACCTCCTTTATTTCTTGATTGCAGCTTTGATTAAAAGTATTGGACTACGAAGTGATGGGCGTATAGATGACAGGTCATTTTGGATCAACTATGTTACCTCACTTTCTGTTCAATTAGCAATCCCGCTTGTGTATCCCAGAATGATAAGTGTTCATGATATTGACTCAAAGGTTTAGAATAATCTCACTTAACAAAATGTTCAGATATTCAATTTCTACAACTTACACGTTTTTTTTTGCATGTTTCATCTGTGGCTACAGGATACTGATGGATCCGTTATTCCCCCTCCTATACCACTCTCTAGTGAACATGTGAGCGATGACGGGATCTATCTTCTTGAAAACGGAGAGGACTGCTTAATTTACGTTGGAGGCTCTGTAGATCCTGATATAACAGAAAAACTGTTTGGCGTTTCTTCTTTTAGTGAAATCCCCACTCAGGTACACTTGATATTCGTATCTCTTGTCTTGTATCGTTATAGTGGCAAAATGGCGAGTCTAGTAATGGGTATAAACAGGCTTTGGTGGCTTGGATTGACCTGAAACATTATTTTTATTCTAAGCAATAACCGACGTGGTAAATCTGATTAGGAAAACTATATTATAACACAGTTCAGGAGGTTATATGCATTATACACCTGTCGGCAACTTTCGACCTGTTTCAATTTTGACTGCTTTTAAAACTTAGCAAAACTGACTCGTTTGTGATTATTACTACCGAAATTCCTTCTAATTGTAAATGGGTTGAAGTTGGCATCTGTATATGCTCATTGTCTCATTGCATAGATCTTGTGGCTTTTAAGTCTGATGTTTGCTAGAAGGTCTATTGATTCATCAATCATCTGTTTAACTCAAACTTTTCGATACAGTTGGTACTGAAGCAATATGAAAACCCCTTGTCAAAGAAGCTAAATGAGGTTGTAAATGAGATACGAAGCCAAAGATGTAACTATCTACGGTATGTAAAGGCTGTGGTATATCATCTTGTCAGTCGGATTAGTTGATCTGAATATGAAAATGTTTGTGTTGACAAGTAATCCCACTGTGCTTATGGCAGGCTAAAATTATGTAAGAAAGGAGAACCATCAGGTGAGTTTTATAATATACATCTAGTAGTTCCGTCTTCGATGAAAATTGCAAGATTTAAATTGATGATTTTTTAAATAAAAAAATCCTTTACGTAGAAACGATAAATTTTGTGTCTTTTCTGAGTATTTGTAATGTATTTAAAAGTACCATTTTATAAAAACAAGATAAAGAAAATATAGTACAATCCGGACACATTCATCAGTCTAACTTGCAAAATTTACAAAGTAATTGTTGCAATTTTTATAGTTTCTGATATTTGTTTCAATTCCAGGGATGACATTCTTCTCATATATGGTGGAAGACAAGTCTCCAAATAGTCCTTCGTACGTTGAGTTCTTAGTACATGTCCATAGACAAATTCAAAAAAAAATGGGTTGATGTTTAACAAACACTAGGGTTTGTGGTTAGAATTTACATGAAGACACAGTTGGGTTCGAGCCAAAAGAAGTGAAGCTTGAATCTTAGCAAACAACTGGGATACTCATCATTGGTTTCACCTATTCTTGGTGAAAACTCGAGTAAAGTTTTGTTAGTATTATTTGTGAAAGCTTAGCATAAACTGATAAAAGAAACATCTTTTGGCCTGGTTCATGGTAATTGTTATTAAAGATTCATGGTGATATATATATCTGCAAAGTTTTTTTTCTTTTTTTATTTATTTTTTATTTTTTTATTTTTTTTAATTCGGTTTATAATGATATAAGATTTACATGTAATGCTGTTCTTTAGGGGGGCAAGTTTCAACTTATTTCTTATATATATTGACTTTATGTGTGAGTACATTTGATTCAATTTGTGTTTTATTGCTAACTAGACAAGTGCATCTGAAATGAAAGGATTCAAATAGTTACAAGCTGTCTATGCAATGGTATTGCTTGATATACATGAAAATGCAAGAATATAGTAGGTAATTCTCAAACTAGTTTTTTATGAAAGAATATAGTATGTTAAAACAAAATCCCAAGTTTTTGTACAAAGTTTCTAACCAACTTTGTATATTACGCTAACGTAATCAATAGGTGAGTGAATTGTGTTTGTAATTGAGAACATCTAGGAAGTGATAAGTGATCACATCCATTTGTGGCTAGATGTTATCAAAATTACCCTAGCTAGATTAGAGTGGTAGACTATAACGTTTGAGATTAACGAAGGTAAATTAAGATTTATAAAGTGGTTAGAGTGGTAGACTAAAAATTCCGTCACTATACAATTATGTGCCGCTATATCGCAACTAAACTTTTCAAAAAAATGCACTTAAGGTAATGAAATTTCATTTTGTTCCCTTGTTTACTGAGTTGTTAAGCAAGAATATTGTTCTATAATTTCAATGTTAATCGTAGTAACTTGAACGCATATTTTTTTATATGTTAAGTAACAATAATGTTGCGGTTTTCAATTTCGATGATGTGTATGTATATTTTTGTAAGTTTAATGATTCAAATATCATGTTTTATAACTTTGGTAACGCAAGTGAACCAATTTTTTTTTTATGCATTTTTTGAAAAGTTTAGTGACATGTTTGTTTGTATCTTTTTAGCTTCTATCTTAGAAGAATTTCGTGTTCTTTCCTTTCCCCCGTATAGTTGGGGTGTTTAAAATATAGTATTGACTTAAAAAAAAGTATAAGTTTGTCTATTCACGAATTTTGCCCTTTTCCCAGTTCCCTCATTCAAACGTTCAAGCTGTGGCTATTAGGACATAGGACCCTACACATCATTAACTAAAAGGACCATATATGCATATTACAACCACATATCGTTTGCTAAGGATATTTTTATATTGTTTGCTAAAGATATTGACTTGTGAAGTAAAATACACTCAATGTTAGTCTATCAATTAATATTAGTCTTTGCATAACAACGACGGATGCTAGCTATTGTTGACCCGGACTTTAGTAATAATAAATAAATTCACGTTGTAGCGGCGGGTATCATGCAATTAAAATTTTCAGCGAGAAATGTTTTTCATTTCTATATTTTTACGATACAATAACAACTTATGGATGACAACAATTTTAGTTTTGAATAATTCTAAGCAATAACAAGTTAACTCATATAAATTTGTAGATTACCCACGCGATGTTCTGGCAGTACAGAGACAATAGCTGATATATTATGGAGGTATGAGGTTAAAGTAGTTTACAGTGGCCTGTAGTCGCAAGTTATTTATAAATAAAAACACTGTATCCAATTTTAAAATTCACTTACATCATGTTAAAAAAGTAGTTATCTAAAAATACACCTTACAAGTTTTTTTTTTGGCACTTATTTGAATTATTAATAATGTTTATTATACTTAACTCACATAATACAAGTAAAAGAGTACTTATAGACATAAAGAAAACCAAAATGTTCAAGAAATAATGTGATGTAACTTTAAAGAGTATAATTATTATTATATAACTATATTTAATAAATATAAAATAAAAGAATTAGCACTTAGCATATTTGTTTGGAAAAAATCGTCCGATTTTTATAAAACACATGTTTTAGCTTTTATGATATGTTTTATCAAAAAATTCTGAAAGGTTTATATGTTGGTTCTCAAGGCACTCTTGTCATTTTAATAATATTTTTCGAACGTTGTAATTTAGTATGCATTTTAAAATTTTATTGATTTAATAATATCTTTACATTAATTAGAGTACATTTAGTGTTGTTGGAAAAAAAAATGTACCAGTACCGTATAAAAATGTATACCGAATCGGTGGTACCATATTTTTCCCGAGCATAAAAATGTTGTTCATTTTGTTGATAAAAATGTGTACTGGTATTGTATCGGACGGGATTCCGGTACCAGTTCTCAGGAAACATTATGTACCCAATTTTTCCCTTTCTTTTACAAGTGAAACTTAAAAATAAATAAATAAATAAATAATTAAAAAAATCTAGATTTCATGCTTCTGTAACAGCAACAAAAAACAAAGTAACACTTACTATATAATATAAAATAAATTAGGGTTAATTCCATATATACCCAATATAAACCTTATAATGTCATATTTACCCAATCAAAAGTCAAAATGTCATATATACCCAATTTAAATATCATATTGTCGTATATACCCGTTTCATTGTTTAAATCATTTGAAAATGGATTACATCAGTAAATTTCAAGTTATACCCCTAATGATAAAAATAAGATAAATTTTCGTCTTTATTTACCTGCGTTTACTTACCCGACATGTGGCAATGGTTCGCTTGAAGATCCCCTATTAGTCATGTTGTTATGCCACGAGTAGTTATATCCTATATGGAAAATATGATTGTTGCGTTTAAATGACATTACAAATTTACAATGATACTACTCTCGTTTTTGTAACTTATGTGTTGGGAAGTAGAAAAACATAAATTGTCATCTCAAAACTGGATTTGATTTTCTCACCGAGTGTTGTATATGAAGTCATTTGTGATTGGTTCAACAAGAATTTTATTTACGGTTATGGCTTAGGATTGATAAATTAAATGGGATTAATTTGTAACCTGTGATGAAATTAGTAGCTTAAGATTACATTTTGATGGACGCTATAATATTTAAAATTAGTAGCCAGAGAGTAGCGCTGAACATCATACGAATGTGTATATAAAGATGAAAACTTATGCTATTTATACTATCAAGGGTCTAATGGTAACTTAATAATTGTAAATCTATTTTTAAATGACATAAATAATAAAATGGGTAAATATGACAATATGATGTTTTAATTGGGTATATATGACATTTTAATTTTTGATTGGGTAAATATGACATTATAAGGTTTATATTGGGTATATATGGAATTAACCCATTAAATTAAAGTTTAACGAATAAGGGGAATGTTGTTCTTATCTGAAACCTTTGTGTAAGATCGACAAGCTAGTGAACCATTTACATGTGCTTAGGACTCGTATAATTTTTGTTAGAATATTGTTTTTTTTTCCTTCTTACATGCATATCTAAGATGAGATATGCCAGTTAGAATGATGATGAGAGTTGAGATTAAAGAAAAATGGAGAAAAAAAAACCTCATTTATTAGTTATACGTGATTATGCGAACAAAAGTTTTATGTAAAGCATGTTATTTGATTATATATGGATACACCAAAAAGCCTAAAATGATGTGTTTGGTTGTGGGTCGTGTACTTTAGACGCTCTAATTTACGTAGAACAAGCACAAGGGTGTTTGGATAAGTATTTACTTGAAAAATAATAACTTTTTATATTTTGACACCAAGCTTGATATTATCCCATTTGGTACCGGTACCGGTGCCGTTTTGGGTATCCCGGGTTTTTTAGGCTAGTAACGTGGTAATATATAGTACCGTATTGTGTACCGGGATCTGGTATGAGTTTGGTACGGTTTCAGTTTGGTGCCGCGATTCGGGTCAAAATGCTCACCAGTCACCCCTAATAGTATTATTTTGATTATAACATTTCTAAGTTTTACCAATCACTTACTAATTTATTTTTTATATTTTATACTTTAGATTCTATCATAATCTGAGTTCTAATCCATATTTCAATCTCAATTTGATATATTTGAATTGGGTTACAGTTATTTGACATTGTATGCATAACCGTTACAAAAAACACTTAGCTATAATATCGCAACTACAATCATGTGCCGCTATAAAATTTCGTCACTATGCACGGGTACCAGTGTAAACTCTAAATTTATAAGCAAAAGTGGTATTAAATCTTCGGCATGAATTTTACTCATAACACAGTTCCCACATTTTCACGTCGAGTAGTGGCTAATCTAATTTTACTATTTTCCCACATTTGCACGTTCCAAAAATGGCTAATATTAGTAGGAGTACTGTTAGTAGTGTCGAGCTGACTCGACCCAAACCCGATAAGGCTTACAAGCTCAGGTTTAATTGACCCGAACCCAGGGCCGGTCCTGAGTGTTTTGCTACCCTGGGCGAGACGATTAAAAAAATGCCCCCACTAAATATTGTAAACGAACAACGCAATATTTTGTACATGTTTAATTTAATCCGAAAACAAAACATAGAAACAATTGATTATATATGTAAAGAAACATCTAGAAAATGTTATATATATGTATCATGAAACAAAGGTGTATAACATGTCAATATCTATCACATTAATATTATTAAACATCCTTAAAAAAAAATTGAAATAAGTGTAGAAAACGGTAACATTTAAAAACATTGGACCCATTTTAACAATGTTTTCATAATTGGGTTGAAAGTGTCAATTACTCATTTGTACATATGTGGATGTAGACATAAAAACAAAAGATTAGGATAAAAGTGTAGAACCTAAAAACCTTAGGGTGTTGCACCAAAAAAAATAAAGACCTTAGGGTCTAAACTGAATATTTCTCAAAATTATCTTCTTCTCCGATCACATAAAGCCACAAACCTCTGTTCTGTCCTTTTTTTTTTTTTAATTACTAAAACTCATCCATGTTCACATATATCATTTAAAAAATAACATATATTAAGTTTAAGCATGCATTTTAGTTAGATTTACACGTTAAAACAAAATTTAATTGAGCCCTTTGCTCAAACTTGGCCCTGCACGACACTAGATGTTTGATGCCCTCTATTTTTATGATGCCCGGGGCTGTCGCCCGCACTGCCCATAGCCAGGTCCGGGCCTGCTCGAACCCAATAACCCGATAACCCAAAAAACTTTTTGATGCATTTTTTTACTAATTATTTTAGCACCCATAAACACTAATAATATAGCTTATATTGTTTTATAGTCTAAATATATAATATTGATATAGTTAATACATCTACCTCTCATTAAGTTTAATACATATATGAATCAAAGTGCAAAATCAATATCAAGGAAGAATGCCTATTCAATTATCAAAGTAGAAGTTGTTTTTCTCATTTCTGAATGTATAAACTGACTTTACGTATTACTGTTGCTTGCTTTGTTCCACTTTTGTATTTGTTGCATAACTCGATCTTGGATGAATGTATTATGCAGTAGGATCTCAAGTATAAATATTATTATAATGATGAACACTTGAACATACGTTAAAGAAGAAACTAAAGATATGATGCTTCAACTAAGGCAACTTGAAATGTCCTGACAACCCAACCGGATATAAACAAACTCATAGCCACATATTGACTAAAAGGACCATATATATGCATATTACAGCCACATAATACACTAATACTCTAGATAAGAGTCGTTTGCTAAGGACATTGACTCCTGAAGTAAAATGCACTTCATATTAGTCTATTACCTTTTGTATACGTTCCATCTTTCTAGTCTTTGCATGACAACGATGATATCAGTTATTGTTGACCCTGACTTTTCATAATAATAAATAAATTAGAGGCTATTTTCCAATAGATATTAATGTTAAACTTTTGATTTACAATTCGAAATGCGCTTCTTATAGTTACTATTACGGATTAGTGGTCTCTAGTGTAGAACAACAAACGTGATTTGCACAAACTTAGTTTTTATTTGTACATGAAATTTTATGCTTTGTATATGTGTTACATTATGCTTATTGTCCATGTATCTTGTTATGCGTAAATCTAAAGTAACTATGTGCAAATCTAGAGTATATGTTTGTGCAGATTACCTCACACTAAACCAAACAAGTTTCAAGGTGAATTAGACTTAAACCGGGTAAAGCCTTTCATTTCTAGGAGTTTTGTGTGGCTACTTTAGGGATTGTGTGTACCTAGCTTGTTACATATAATATACTAATAAACTTATATAAGCTCATGGATGAAACATTCTAAACCATTGAATTCGTTTTGTCTTCATTTAAGAGGGCAATGTTTTATAACCTGGTTGAATCAGGAACAGGTTCGGATATGACTGTTGTTTGCTTGCTTATGAACTAGTGGTTCTTTTGTTGACCTAGGTCATGCCTTTGGTTTTTAAAGTTTGGGACCTGTAGTTTTTTTGGAAAGTCTTGAATTTCTAATGTTTTAGAGCTGTTTGGAGCTTTTTTAGGGTCGTTTGGGTATGTTTAGGGGTGTTTTTGGAGCTCATTAAGGGTTGTTTGGTTAGGTTTAAAAGGTTTTTGTAGCTTAGGAATTGAATTTCCATGTTAAAAAGCTATCATTTTTTGCATAAAACTGGTTCCACACGACGGTTCAACAGCGACTCATCGGGTCGATCAAAAAACCGGTTTTTAATATAAGGCAAAAGGGTATAAAGATGATGACTTTTGACCCTCATTGGTCAAACTTAATATTCCCTTGCTATAATACTAACTTCTCTCTCTCTCTCTCTCTCTCTCTCTCTCTCTCTCTCTCTCTCTCTCTCTCTCTCTTGCAGATTAATTGTTACGAGTACTCTACTAGTGACTCATAACATGCAAATGGTTAATTGTTAACATTGATTGCATAAATAAAAAACGATTGATATGATATATGTAATAAATTGCATAGACACATGAAAAATCATGAGTTTGAACCTTTAATTCATCATTTTATCTTGTGCGTTTGCTACATAGCTAAATTCACAACTTGATAATTAGTGACCCGTAACACGTAAGGGTCCAACCAGTAAAAAGGGTTTTTTTGGCGGTTGAAAAATATTGAATGGATTTATTGACAAATTTTATTTTTTTAATGGTTTTTGTGACATTTGCCCGTTCTTTTATGTTGTTATATTATATATAATTATACATAAAATACTTTTGTTGATGTCTTGGGAAATAGTTTTGTCACAGTATCATCTAGAGAATTGTGTGGGCATATTAGCAATTTAGCATTCATGGTTAGCTTCTTTATTAATTATGGCCATATATATTGTGAATCTTTGTATGATATATGTATAATTATCAACTTTATTTGTTGCTCAGGTGTACGAGTAGACAGTGATAGTATGCACATATTGGATGCACTCAAGAGTGCGGGTGAGTTTCTAAAATAAAATCCTTTTATTTAAGTTGTAAGGCTCAATAAGCCAAACCAATGGAAACGAGCTTTTAAAAATGAGTAAGGCTTATAGTCAGTCAAAATTACTTAAATAACGGATTAACACGCAAAAGATTGAAATATATGTGAATTTAATTTGACGTATGTTGATATGATTTTATAATAATAAGCTTCAACACCAATTAACTTGCCAAACAGCTTTACAAAAATATAAACTTCAACTTTCAACTTATAATATAAGCTACGGTTACAACTCCAGCCTTAGCTTCTCCTTCAACTCATTTCGCCAAACATACTCATAGCTACATAAGACCCTACACATCATTGACTAAAAGGACCAAATATAGTCTAGATAAGAGTAAGGAGTAAGGACATTGAATACCGAAGTAAAATGCACTTCGTATTAGTCTATCAATTTTGTATACATTCTATCTTTCTAGTCTTTGCATAACAGCTATGGATAAAAGGACCTTATATATATGCATATTACGACCGCATACTACTCTAGATAAAAGTAAGGAGTAACGACATTGACTACTGAAGTAAAATGCACTTCATATTAGTCTATCACTTTTTGTATACATTCTATCTTTCTAGTCTTTGCATAACAACGATGGATAAAAGGACCTTATGTATATGCATATTACGATCACATAATACTCTAGATAAGAGTAAGGAGTAAGGACATTGAATATGGAAGTAAAATGCACTTCATATTAGCCTATCACTTTTTGAATACATTCTATCTTTCTAGTCTTTGCATAACAACGATGGATAAAAGGACCTTACATATATGCATATTACGACCACATAATACTCTAGATAAGAATAAACGGAAGTAAAATGCACTTCATATTAGTCTATCACTTTTTGTATACATTCTATCTTTCTAGTCTTTGCATAACAACGACGGATAAAAGGACCATATGTATATGCATATTACGATCACATAATACTCTAGATAAGAGTAAGGAGTAAGGACATTGAATATGGAAGTAAAATGCACTTCATATTAGTCTATCACTTTTTGTATACGTTCTATCTTTCTAGTCTTTGCATAACAATGATGGATGTGAGTTATTGTTGACCTTGACTATTCATAATAATAGATAAATGAGAGGCTATTTTTCCAGTATTGATGGTAAACTTTCAATACAATTCTTAATGCCCTTCTTATAGTTACAATTATGGATTAATGGTCTCAAGTTTGAAATAACAAACGTGATTTGCACAAACTTAGTTTTGATTTGTACATAATAATTTATATAGTTTATGCTTTGTATATGTGTTACGTTCTGCTTATTCTCCTTGTACCTTGTTATGTTATGTGTAAATCTAAAGTACATATGTGCAAATCTAAAGACTAATGTTTATGTGTGTTCAGATCACCTGACACTAAACCAAACAAGTTGGATGGCCGAGACCCCCTTAAATAACGCATGACAAATTATAAAGTTATTCAAACTCAACTGCAGTTATGTATAATTTATATATAATAATGTGCATTAGTACACTACAAGGATAATGGGTTATAGTAATGACATGTCGTCGCAATAACCAATAAACACTTTTAGCGATAACACAAGTCGCCGCTAAAGGTATTTATTAAATAAAAAGAAATGATACAAAATTTTAGTGACTGTTGCCTACATTTTTCCGAGATTTTTCATGACCAAAGTTCCAGTTTTTTCTTTCCAAAAACATACTAATCCCATTTGAAAGTTCAAATTTCAAAAAAAAAAAAAAAAAAAAAAAAAAAAAAAAAACATTGGTAGTCGTCACAATAAAAATACGATCGAATAAGTTCAACAAAGAAAATAGTTCAAAGTTCACAATACATCCCTGCTCACTTACGTCTTCTCCATCCTCTTCATCATCTAGAATCTCAAGGGGATTGAGTGGTCGAGACACGGTGATATTAATGTTCGCGGCTTGTAACTAGGGATGGCAATGGGCGAGAAAAAACCCACAACCCGCGGGTACCCGCCATAAATGGGTGGGTAAACGCGTCAATTTTCACCCACGGGTGGGTCATGGGTGAAAATCTTTACCCATCAGTGGGTGGCGGGTGGGTGACGGGTAAGGCATACCCATCGCGGGTAAACCCATGACACCCATCTAAAATAGCCAAGGGTATATCCGTCAAAATACTCGTAGGTGTACCCATAAACCCATGTTAAAATTAATGATACTAATTAAAATATTTATGATGTTGCATGTATACATTTAATAGTTACTACCAAGTCTAAAAAAACACATTAACCTAAAAGTTTGTTTGAGTTTCAAGACTAAAAAGAGAGTATGAAATATCAAATATTTAAAGTTGTATTTGGCAAATTGATTGGTGTTTTATTACGCAGTTCATAGTTAGTTTTCATATCATCGTTTTGTAATTTTGTTGCATAACACTAACCCATGAGTTTACCCATGGGCAACAAATACCCGCGGGCAAGGGCATGGGTAGAAATTTGTACCCATTGGTGGGTGACGGGTGGGTAATGGGTGAGAAAAAAACTAAGTGGGCGGGTGACGGGTTAGAGGTACGCGTGCCCATTGCCCACGGGTGCCATCCCTACTTGTAACTTATCTAAAATTTTCACCATGACAATTTTATGCACCTGACTTTGGGTATACATTCTTTTTTAGGATTGGGTGCTTGAAGAACTTGATGCATGCCCCATCAGTTGGGAGGGAAAACAAAAAATAGCTCTACAACAGAAGTGATATGCGACTTTGGGTATATTTTAACAATTGTTAAGCAAATGTTGAAGAACTTTATTATGAATATCTATTTACAAATTTGCATCAAACAGAACTTTAAAAAAAAAAAAAAAAAAAAAAAAAAAAAATCTGATTATGTACTTGTTATACTTCTATAAGAATTTTAACATCAAAATAGATGAGCTCTTTTAAGCCTTTTTTCTACTTTCGCGCATTCTGGATCTGTAAAAAGCACATAGTTTAACAGTTGATCACACATTCTGGATCATTTTGATCAAAGCTTTTACTGAAACTGATTTGAAAACAAAAATAGAATACTAGTTTACAAAGCAATCAAAGTTGTACTACACAGTTAAAGTATTCTCCAAAAGGGACATTAATTTCTCAAGTAAAACAATCTTTGTGGAATAATATGACACCACCTAAAATTTAATTTCTGAGAATCGGAATTTAATTAATGAGAAAAGGGTAGCTCAAGTATAAATAGAGACATACGAACCTTCACTTTATAGAAAAAAAATATGCAAAAGCAAGCAATGGCTTCTTCAAACTTCTTACTTTTATCTCTAGCTCTACTACTCATTGCTCTCTCATTTGTACCAAACTTTACTTCTGCTTCTTTGGAGGAAGCAAATGCTCTTCTAAAATGGAAAGCAAGCCTTAAAATCCCAAACAACTCCCAAATTGTATCATCTTGGACACCCCTTCCAACGAATACTAGTGCACCCGCTCTGTGCCCTTCTTGGTTTGGAATTGCTTGCAATGCTGATGGGAACATTAACAAGTTGAACCTCTCTATGTCTGAGTTAAAAGGTACGCTTAGCCAGTTCCCGTTCTCTATTCTAGGCAACCTTACCTATTTTGATCTTAGTGTAAACAGCTTCTTTGGTCCCATCCCACCAGAAATCGGACTCCTGGCCAAACTTGCCTATCTTGATTTTTCAAACAATCAGTTTTCTGGTGTAATTCCACCTACAATTGGTAAACTAAGCCAGTTAACCGTCTTGCAACTTTTCCGAAACAATTTAACTGGTTCAATCCCACAAGAATTAGGGAATTTGAACTCTCTCACTGAATTAGCTTTGAGTTATAATCAACTCAATGGTTCAATTCCTTCATCGTTGGGTGATTTGAAGTCTATGAATCTCCTTTATTTGGGGCAAAATCAACTATCTGGGCCCATTCCAATTGAATTGGGGAATATGAAGTCTCTAATTGATTTAGAATTGAGCGAAAATCAACTAAATGTTTCAATTCCTTCATCGTTGGGTGATTTGAAGTCTTTGAAAATCCTTTATTTGCACACAAATCAACTCACTGGACCCATTCCAATTGAATTAGGGAATATGAAGTCTCTCACTGATTTAGAATTGAGTTCTAATCAACTCAGTGGTTCAATTCCTTCATCGTTGGGTGATTTGAAGTCTTTGAAAATCCTTTATTTGCACACAAATCAACTCACTGGACCCATTCCAATTGAATTAGGGAATATGAAGTCTCTCACTGATTTAGAATTGAGTTCTAATCAACTCAGTAGTTCAATTCCTTCATCGTTGGGTGATTTGAAGTCTTTGAATCTCCTTTATCTGTACAAAAATCAACTCTCTGGACCCATTCCAATTGAATTAGGGAATATGAAGTCTCTAACTGAATTAGATTTGAGTGAAAATCAACTCATTGGTTCAATTCCTTCATCATTGGGTGACTTGACGTCTTTGAAACTCCTTTATTTGTGGCAAAATCAACTCTCTGAACCCATTCCAATTGAATTAGGGAATTTGAAGTCTCTCACTGGATTAGCTTTGAACGAAAATCAACACAATGGTTCCATCCCTTCATCGTTGGGTGATTTGAAGTCTTTGAATCTCCTTTATCTGTATAAAAATCAACTCTCCGGACCCATTCCAATTGAATTAGGGAATATGAAGTCTCTAACTGATTTACAATTGAGCGAAAATCAACTCACTGGACCCATTCCAATTGAATTAGGGAATATGAAGTCTCTCACTGATTTAGAATTGAGTTCTAATCAACTCAGTGGTTCAATCCCTTCATCGTTGGGTGATTTGAAGTCTTTGAATACCCTTCATCTGTTCAAAAACCAACTCTCTGGACCCATTCCAATTGAATTAAGGAATTTGAAGTCTCTCACTGATTTAGAATTGAGTTCTAATCAACTCAGTGGTTCAATTCCTTCATCGTTGGGTGATTTGAAGTCTTTGAATCTCCTTTATCTGTACAAAAATCAACTCTCTGGACCCATTCCAATTGAATTAGGGAATATGAAGTCTCTAACTGAATTAGATTTGAGTGAAAATCAACTCATTGGTTCAATTCCTTCATCATTGGGTGATTTGAAGTCTTTGAATATGCTTCATTTGTTCAAAAACAAACTCTCTGGACCCACTCCAATTGAATTAGGGAATATGAAGTCTCTAACTGAATTAGATTTGAGTGAAAATCAACTCATTGGTTCAATTCCTTCATCATTGGGTGATTTGAAGTCTTTGAATATGCTTCATTTGTTCAAAAACAAACTCTCTGGACCCATTCCAATTGAATTAGGGAATATGATGTCTCTATATGAATTAGATTTGAGTGAAAATCAACTCATTGGTTCAATTCCTTCATCATTGGGTGATTTGAAGTCTTTGAATATGCTTCATTTGTTCAAAAACAAACTCTCTGGACCCATTCCAATTCAATTAGGGAATATGAAGTCTCTCACTAAATTAGCTTTGAGCTATAATCAACTCAATGGTTCAATCCCTTCATCGTTGGGTCATTTAACGTCTTTGAATGCCCTTTATCTGCAATCAAATCAACTCTCAGGACCCATTCCTATTGAATTAGGGAATATGAAGTCTCTAACTCATTTAGAATTGAGCATTAATACGCTCTATGGTTCAATCCCTTCATCGTTGGGTGATTTGAAGTCTTTAAATATCCTTTATGTTCACACAAATCAACTCTCTGGACCCATTCCAATTGAATTAGGTAATATGAAGTCTCTCACTGGATTAGCTTTGAGCAAAAATCAACTATCTGGGCCCATTCCTTCTGAATTTGGGAATATGAAGTCTCTCACTGAATTAGATTTGGGCAAAAATCAACTCAATGGTTCAATTCCTTCATCGTTAAAAAACCTGAGAAGCCTTCAGGTTCTGTTTCTTAATGTGAACAAGTTATCTGGTTCTATACCACAAGGAATCGGAAGTCTACAATTGTTTAAGCTAAAGCTGGACACAAATCAGTTGTCTGGCCAAATTCCAAAGGAGTTTGGGGAGATGATAGGTTTGTTAAATTTAAACTTGAGCGATAACAACCTTTCAGGTGCTATACCTCAAGAGCTTGGGTCACTGCATGATCTACTTACTCTTGACCTATCCAAAAATTGGTTAAACGGGTCATTACAAAGATATGTTGGTGGCTGGGTTCAAATCAATCACATAAATCTTAGTAATAACAAGCTCAGCGGAAAGATTCCATCGGAGATCGGTAAATTAAGTCATCTCAATGTTCTTGATTTATCTTGGAATTCACTCACAAAAGAGATACCATCGGAAATTGGAAGTTTGGAAAGTCTGGTAATGATGAATCTTTCTCACAATAAGCTATCCGGCTCAATTCCTAATGGTTTCAGTAACTTGCCAGGAAGGATTGATATAGACCTGTCTTACAATCAGCTCACTGGTCCTGTTCCCCTTGTGCTGTCTTTCAAAATGTGTCTGGAGAAGCATTTCAAGGAAATGATGGTCTGTGTGGAAATGTTACAGGTTTGAAACTTTGTGAAAGTCAAATGATAATGAAGAAAAATAATAATTTTCATCATAAGCTCATCCTTGTAACTGTGGTCCCACTTTTTGCGGCTCTTTTACTTGGTTTATTCATGTGTGGCCTCATTGCTTATCGACATAGAAAGAGCACTTCTCCCCAGAAACCATCAGGCGAAGAAGGTGGCAAATTTTTCTCAATAACAAGTTTTGATGGGCAGGCGATGTATGATGAAATCATCAAGGCAACAAATGATTTTGATGATGCTTATTGTATTGGGATTGGAGGATATGGTACTGTGTATAAAGCTGTGTTACAACCCAACAATTTAGTAGCTGTGAAGAAACTTCATTCATCATCTGAGAGTGACGATCATGTAGGCTTCCTAAATGAGGTACGAGCATTAACAAACATAAGGCACAGAAACATAGTTAAACTCTATGGATACTGCTCCCACGCTCGTCACTCATTTTTAATTTACGAATATCTTGAGAAGGGAAGTCTAAAATCGCTCTTAAGTAGCGATATCACAGCAAAGGAAATGGATTGGCTGAAAAGGGTGAGAATAGTTAGGGCTGTAGCTAATGCTTTGGCATATATGCACCATGATTGCACACCGCCTATAATTCATAGAGACATTTCTGGAGCTAATATCCTTCTCGATTCTGATTATGAGGCCCATATCTCGGATTTTGGAACAGCAAAACTTCTGAAGCTGGATTCATCAAATTGGACTGCGATTGTAGGCACCTATGGCTATATTGCACCAGGTAACAACCATATATTTTAAAGTTATATATACTATGCGTACTTATTCTCAAGTTTCAGATTTATCTATATAACATTTATTCATGATCTGATATAGCAGGCTTTTATTTATTTATTTATTTATTTATTTATTTTTATTATTATTATTTTTTTCCATGTAGAGCTTGCTTATACGATGGTGGCAACAGAGAAATGCGATGTGTTTAGTTTTGGAGTTGTTGCACTAGAAGTGATTATGGGAAAGCATCCTGGAGAACTTATATCATGTCTACCAACATTGTCTACTGATGATCTAGTGCTAGCCAATGTAGGAGATGGTCGGATTCCGCGACCATCATCTCTAGTGGAGAAACTAGTTCATACAATTTTGAATGTCTCACGGGCATGTTTGAACTACAACCCACAGGAAAGGCCAACAATGCGCCAAGTCACAGATTTATTGTCAGTGGATGATCGACTTTGGATGAAGATGCATGTATCGGTAACTTAATGTTAGCTTGATCGATTTTGTATGATGTCTAGTCATAAGTCATAAAGTTTAAGAAACTTTTTATGTTTTTTTGTTGTCCTGAATTATGTTGTAGATTGTTATTAAATAGGAAAATAATTTATATCAATGGAGATTGCTACCTTTCTAGACTAATATAATTACGTGTATTATGGATCTTTTTCGTAATTTCTTTAAATTATTCCAGTTTTATATTTAAAAATTTACCAATGGAAAATTTGTATATCAGTTAGAATTTAATCTTACTCATATCAAGATATTAAGTAAACAGTGAGTGCACACAAAAGATATTCAAAGATGTCAAATATAGACTGGAGAAGAAAGTTAGCTAAAGGAAATTTGTCAAAAAAGAAGACTGTGGAAGTCTGTTAATTTGTCAAAAAAGTGATATGATCTTAACAAGAAATGACTTAAGAAATGAGAAAAGTGTTTACAATTTCAAGATATTTAGAACCGAACTCGAAATTGGATTACAATGGGATAACTTGTTACAGAGAGAAAGAAAAGTGTTTACAATTTCATAAACTAACGAGTATATGGAAGGAAGGAGAATTTGGCTGGAAAATCTGTTTTGTTCTGATCTTGCTGTTCTGTTGACTTTTATTGACTTTTTCATTGATATTACTTTGACACATATCAATCCATCCCGCTTAACTTTCTTAGGACCTTTAACACATTATGTTGTAGCAAGCCAAACACCCCAAAAAACAATAACCCTTTTCCTTAAGCCAAACTGTGACAACTGGCAAATTAGGGAGTTATTTTGAAAACCCGCATTACATTAAAGTTCGTTTATAAATTATATTTGGAATTTTATTCGTAACGAACTTGAAAAAAACCAATATTTTTGTTGATTATATTTAATATTTTTATGGAATCAATTTGGATTATCGATGTGATGGGAATTTATTTCGAGATTTTATTGGCACTACGTTGACTCCGGCACTAGAATAACCTAACTAAAATTTTATGTCTTGAGTTTACGGACTCGACTATATATATTTATTTATGGAACGTCTCGTGAGATATTAAATGTTTTGAAACGAGTTTCGGGTTTTGGTCCGTGTATTTTACACCTAGCCACTTTACCCAAAAATGTAATAATACTTTTACGTCTATTATTATTGTTAGTATTATTATTATTAGAAGAAAGAAAAAAAAAAGAGTAAACTACTACAAACGTCCTTGTGGTTTACTGCTAACACACACACCACACAACCTCATCTTTATAACATCTCTCTCTCTCTCTCTCCACCTTCATCAACCAAAACCCTAGCCTCCCTAGGATCCGGCCAGCCGCCGCTCCACCGCCGGTCTTACAACACAACAATCACCACCATCTTAATCCCCTCCTCACGATCTTTCTTTTGGTGTACCTCACGCGCGTAACAAACAACCTTAAAACCCTCGATTTTACCACCACCATCACTTTAACATTACAAATCTTGTGAATACTTGTTGGGTTATTGAAGAAATGCATTATTGGAGCCGTTTTGAAGGTGGGTGGCCACGATTTTTATATCGTGTGCCTCGAACTTTGATTTAATCCGTGGCTACACGGGTTGTTTTTGTGGGATTCGAAATTTTATGAAATGGGAAATAATATTTTTGATATTGAAATGAGTTTGGTATCCGGGTTTGGTGTCTATCTTTTGAGGTCGATGTGAAATCGAGAGTTGTGGCTCTCGGCTTGGTGATTATTTTGAGCTCATGTAGTTCTCTTTGTGGTTTTAATCTCGTAGTCTTATAAGCGAGAGTAGCCGATTATATTGGAGCTTGATTTCGGCTTGATTCTTGGTTGCGTGTTGTTGTTCTTGTGTGCCGTGACCCTTGGGGTCGGTTTAGTCTTGGGTCGAGCTCGGATGAGCTAGCCGAGACCACGGTGGTCTCGGGTATGACCCTTGGGGTTTATTTTTGAGCCGAGACTCAAGTGGAGTCTCTCGACCATGGGCTTGACTTGGTAAGTTGACCTGTATAATTGGTATTCTTGATGATTTTTTTCTAGTTGTTACTTTGTTGCAAATGGGAGTTGTTGTGGTATATTGTTAGTAATGCTTCTTTTGATGTCAATGTTGTTGTTATGTTCTGGTTTGCGGCCGAATGGTATAGTAATGGTTGTTGTTGTGGAGTTGGGTTGACGGAAATGATATGGGGACCGATTGTGTGACGGTCAATTAGATAACGGAGATAGGTTAGTCGGGTGCCGTATTCGGACCCTATTGTTGTAGCACGTGAATTGAGATTGATTTTGGACGGAGTTGGATTATCTATTTATGACTTGGTTTGACTTGATTATTATTTCTATTTTGGACTTGGACAATGAGCCGAGAGTGATGACTCGGACATGTGACCATTTCGTATGACTCGATAAATATTTATAATCAAACGTAAATAATAAAACTCGTAATAATATTATTGGTAATATAAACGTTTATATAAATATATAGACGTGAATAACGTATATATAGATATATAAATGCGTATATTAAAAATAAAACGATCACGAGTGATATTATAATAATAACGTGAGTATAAATATTATACTATGAAAGTAGTGTAATAAATGTCGGGAGCGTTATTACAATTAAACGACTATAATTAACGACGAAATCTTTAACGTTGAATAAATACTAAATAAAATAATATCTTTTTAATAAACGAGGAAAACTATCGAGTTATACAGGATCGTGGTCACTTGAGTCCAAGTGGTTTATTATTTGTGACGTTCGTGTTGTCACGGATATATGACGATTAATACATTCACTTTCGATAACTACGTAACTTATTTAATCGACGGGTTAAACAAGAGCTATTTAGTTATTTAAATTGAGTATATTAATGGGCATCGTATCCTACGACGCCCATAAGTTGTGGTATGTGTACGAGAATAATAAATTACTAAGTATCTCGTGAGATTGCCAAATTGACGAATTTGGTAAGCTTAACGGCATAATTAGAGAATTTATTAAACTTTGATATATACCATATAGTACTTTATGTGCAATGTGTGACCTAGGATTCGGGTATAATCTTAGAATGGTATATTAAGTAAATAAATATGGGGGATTACCAAATCGACGGATTTGATAAACTTCAATGATTTATTTAAATAATATATTGGACTAACATTAGACCTATAGATTGTTTTATTATCCTTTTTGTTGTGACTTCTTGGTTTGAGTTGTGTCGACCCACCACCCGTATGGATACCAAACGCCAAACTCCAAACTAATCCGAGATAATACGAGAAATGAATTTTCGGAAAGTAAAATGGAATACGTTCGGGTTTGGGAATATTGATTTTGAGGAAATAATTTCTGAACGAGTTGATATTGTTAGGTCGTGCCGAGTCCGTAGTTGCTGTCTTTTGAGTTACTATACGTCTTACCTCTACCGATTTCTTATTGCTGATTTCTGGACTTGAGGTGAGTCATAGCCCCACTTATTACTCTGGAACTATGTTTTCAATACTTGGGGTGAGAAACGTGCAAATTATTTTATGTGGACTATTATCGCTTTTATATTCTTTCTAAACTTGCTATGCGTATGGACTATGATGTATTGTCAGCTTTAGTCGCATATTTTGTGTGAACTATTCAAGGTTGGCTTATTTGGTTATTGGTGGATTGTCAACTTTAGTCACATAGTTTTGTGTGTACCATTCAAGGTTGGCTTATTTGGTTATTTGGAATTATCAGCTTTAGTCACACGGTTTCGTGTGTACTATTCAAGGTTGACTTATTTAGATACTGTAGTGTGCACCTATAGGTTATTAATACTTCGGAGGTTATCCGAGTATTTATGATATTGCGAGGGTTACCCGAATATCTATGTTAGAACGGAGGGTATCCGTGTGTTAGGATTGGAGCGGAGGGTATCCGCAGGCTTTTAGCGAATCCTTAGTCTAGCTAGCAAGCGTTTTGCGTATATGTCCACTATATTGTTAGATGAATTTAAACCTATGATCTCACCAGCGAAAGCTGACTTTTAGCATGTTTTCTCAGGAAATTAAGTGATGCTCTATGGATGCTTTGATTGGAGGCGTGGCAATGGCACCTGGTTTATTGATCTATTTTTCTAAACTCTGATATTTAATTGTGGACCTACGTTTATTGCTTTTGGGCCTGACTCTGAATGATATTGGGATAAATGTAAACTTTAAAACCCCGTTTTGGTTGTGTTTTTCTTATGTTTACTTTATCTCGTTCTTTTATGTCTTGTGTTGGATACCAATCCCCGTAACACCCCGAAAGCTTGTTGAGTCATCCGCTGTACCAAATTTTGGGGGTGTTACAGATTGGTATCAGAGCCAGGTTATAGAGAACTAGGTAAATAGACACCTAAACTATAACCGATTTTTACAGAAAACGATCCTCGACCATTGCCCGCCAGCCCGCCAAGCCGAAACATCATTGTTTATTATTGAGATATTATGAGATTATTGAGATGATTATTAGATTTGGGATTCTTGAGATGATTTGAGGATTTGTGGTTTATTGATTTAGTGATATGATGACGTTTTGAGGAATTATATGAGTTTTGAGGAATTATATGGCTTAATTGTTTTACGAATGATTTTAGTAATGCGGTATTTTAAATCTTTCTTGGTATATATGATTGGGAATTATATGATGATTTTGATATGGTATTTTGAGTTCGCGGTTTAGTTGTTTTGAAACACTTACACCTACCCTACGCCGTTGTCACAAATCATAGCCTCCTTTGCACGTGTTGTTGTTAAGAATTGTTATTGCTAGTACACGTCACCCATCGTAGATCACTATGGCCCCTGATGACCCATACGTGTTGGTCATGCGTTCGGCCACTACGTTATCGTCTCATTGACGCCCTAAGTCACCGATTTTATCGCCTCGTGGTTCACCTGTTCAGAGATGACGATTGAAGGAGTACCCCTCCGACGAGGAGTATGAGGAGGAGTACGAGGGTGAGCAGAATGATAACCCTCAAGATGAGGAAGGGAATGATGACCCTCAGGATGAGGAAGAGGATGATCCTCAAGAGGAGGAGATGCCTGATGATGATGGGTCACTAGCACATTCAGTTCATTCTGCGAAGCCCGATTCCCCGATACATCCGTTAGAGCCGGTTTCACCTGATCATCCGTTTTTTTTTTGTTTGATTCACCACCTAGTAGTCCTGTGGCGTCGGATGCACCTTCTGAGGTTTCTGCTGAGCATGCAGAGTTAGGTGAGACTGGTAGGATGTGGGCTCAGATTACTGCACAGGGCGAGAGGATCTCGCGGATGTCTGACCGACTTGAGATGGTCATTGCTGATTTTATTGTTGAGTTGTTGCGGATTTGAGGAGTCTACGCCAGCATCGTGGCTAGATCGATTTGGAATCAGGTTGTTGTGTTGCTACATAAGCCAAGGAGTATTTGGTTAGGAGAGCTAGTTAGTATATCTCTTATGTCATGATAGTCGGATTGTACGTTCGTCTCGTATGGAACGATTAGTATCTATTATGCCTGTTGGTAGCATGGAACGATGTATTGATCGCTACTTAAGGACGATGGTGAGCTCGTATGATATTTTATGGTTTTTGGCGTACATGGAGAATTGTGTTCCTATTTGCGCGGTTGATATTGTCTTGGAATTATATTAATGGCTGTACGACGAAACCCTGTCAGAGCTACCCGAACTGGTACGGCAGCGACTACCCCTGGTCGCTGAGGACGTCGTCCTACTCGAAATGTTGAGACCCCTACTGCTGACAACCTGGACACTACCAACCACAACAACAGGAATCAAAATGTTGATATTCAGGGAGACGATGATCATGATCCACTTAATGCACCTACTGTGGATCAAGCAATGATCAATCAACTTGTGGAGCAACGAGTTGCTGAGCTACTAGCTGAGTCAAATCATTCCAACAATTCTGCTAGAACATTTCCACCTGTTCGTGCTAATGGATGTAACTACAAGGAGTTTAAAATTGGTAGACCTATTGAGTTTGGTGGAACTGAAGGAGTGGTTTACTTGGTCAGGTGGATTGAGAAGACTGAGTCAGTGTTTAATGTTAGTGGTTGTGCGGAGACTGCGAATGTAAAGTTTGCTTCTTTTACTTTCAAGGATGAAGCTTTAACTTGGTGGAACAATTACCGAAATTCGGTTGGGAGTGATGTGGCTTATGCTATGACTTGGGAGCAATTTAAGTCTTTGCTGATTCAGACTTACTGCCCAAGAAATGAGGTTCAGAAGCTGGAGATTGAGTTTTGGAATCACAAAGTGAAGGGTACTGATATGGCGACTTACAATCGTCGTTACCAGGAGTTGGCCTTACTTTGCCCCGATATGGTTAGAACTGAGACTCAAAAGATTGAGCGGTATATCGATGGGTTGCCTGTGGCTATAAGGAATGATGTGATTGCTGCTAGACCTGCAAATATCCATGAGACCATCACAATCGCTCAATAATTAATGGATTCATTAGAATTGGAAGGAGCTGATAAGGATAAGAATGGAAAGAAAAAGAGAGACCATCACCCTAAGGGTAATGATCACCGAAACAAGCGACAAGCTGTTGCTAAGGCTTAAGCTATTGGGAATGGAGATAAAAGGAACCAAAATGGTGATGCACCCAAGTGTGGTCGTTGCTACAAGAATCATACGGGACAATGTAATGTGATTTGACAAAGTTGCTCAAGGAGAGGACATGTAGCTAAGGATTGTAGAGCACGACCTCTTGCTATGGTTCAAGCTGCTCCTGAAGTGAGAAGTAAGGCAGACGTTACTTGTTATGGATGTGGAAAGAAGGGACATTATAGGAATGAATGTAGGGAATCGTGGAACCGAGGAAATCAAGGATCGGGTGGTAATGGGTACAATCATGGAAACCGTGGAGTTGGAGGAAACCGTGGACGACAAGATAATGGGGACCAACGTGTGGAAGCTGGAACTGCTCATGGAAGAGTGTATGCACTTGGGAACGAGAGAGGAGAAGATCCGAACGTCATTACTGGTACGTTCCTTCTCAATAATCATTATGTTTCCATACTATTTGATACTGGTGCCGATAAGAGTTTTGTGTCCACTAAGTTTGCACCCTTACTAGAGAAACCCCCGATGGCCTTAGGAATTGGTTATGAGGTAGAGTTAGCTAATGAGAACATAGAAAGGATTAGGACTATCATTCGCGGTTGCACGTTAAACTTTCTGAATCACCCTTTCAACATAGATCTGCTACCCGTCACGTTAGGAAGTTTCGATGTCATCATTGGTATGGATTGGTTGTCGAAGTATCGTGCTCACATACTTTGCGGTGAGAAGATTGTGCGTGTGCCTTACAGAAAAGAAATTCTAAATATACAAGGAGATCGAAAAGGTTCGAGGAGCCCATCCCGATTAGCGGTCATATCTTGCACTAAATTACCGAAGCTAATGGAAAAAGGATGTTGCCTTTTCTTAGCCCAAATCTCTGATAAAGGAGGGAAGGAGAAGAAGGAAAGGTGCATTGGAGATGTGCCTATAGTTCGTGATTTTCCTGATGTATTTCCCGATGATTTGCCGGGAATCCCGCCTACTAGACAAGTAGAATTTCAGATTGAGTTGATACCTGGTGCCGCACCCGTGGCACGAGCGCCTTATCGTCTTGCACCTACTGAACTGGAAGAGTTGACGAAACAATTAGCGGAGTTAGCCGAAAAAGGATTTATAAGACCAAGTTCTTCGTCTTGGGGAGCCCCCGGTCTTAGTTGTGAAGAAGAAGGATGGATCGTTTCGCATGTGTATTGATTATCGAGAGTTGAACAAATTAACGGTGAAGAATAGATACCCGTTACCGAGGATCGACAATTTTTTCGATCAGCTTCAAGGATCGAGTGTGTATACGAAGATCGATTTGAGATCAGGATATCATCAACTTCGATTTCGCGAGAAAGATATTCCGAAAACGGCTTTCAGAACCCGTTACGGGCATTACGAGTTTCAGGTGATGCCGTTTGGGTTGACTAACGCACCGGCGGTATTCATGGACCTCATGAATCGGGTGTGTAAGCCTTACTTAGATAAATTCGTGATTTTGATCATCGACGATATTCTAATTTTTTTTCGAAGAGTGAGAAAGAGCATGAGGAGCATCTGAGGCTTATCTTAGAATTGCTCAGGAAGGAGAAACTATATGCTAAATTTTCTAAATGTGAATTTTGGATTCCGACGGTACAATTTCTGGGTCATGTGATTGATAGACAAGGAATTCATGTGGATCCTGCTAAGATTGAAGCAATTAAAGATTTGGCTGCACCTACGACCCCAACAGAAGTTCGTCAATTTTTGGGATTAGCCGGTTATTACCGAAGATTCATTGAGGGATTTTCGAAGATAGCAAAACCGTTGACCAAATTGACTCAAAAGAGTGTTAAGTACGAATGGGGAGATAAAGAAGAGGAAGCATTTCAATTACTTAAGGAGATGTTGTGTAATGCTCCTATCTTGGCGTTACCTGAAGGTTGCGAAGACTTTGTCGTCTATTGTGACGCTTCGCATAAAGGTTTGGGAGCTGTGTTAATGCAACGAGAGAAAGTGATAGTTATGCTTCCCGACAGCTCAAGAGGCATGAGAAGAACTACACCACCCATGATTTGGAGTTAGGTGCAGTGGTCTTTGCCTTGAGGATATGGAGACATTATCTGTATGGTACCAAATGTGTTGTATTCACGGATCACAAATGAGCTCAACTTGAGACAACGATGTTGGATTGAGTCGCTAAGCGATTATGATTGTGAAATTCGTTACCATCCTGGTAAAGCGAACGTTGTTGCCGATGCTCTTAGCCGAAAGGAGAGAATACCACCATTACGAGTTAAGTCATTAGGAATGAAATATTAGAAGCTCAAACGGAAGCGTTGAAAGCAGAAGATCGACCTGCTGAGAAAATATTTGGGATGGCAGAAAATGAGAAGGGATTTGTTAAGCGTTCTGATGGAGTATTATGTTTTAGAGAGCGAAATTGGGTACTTTTGTATGGAGGAATTCGAGAGTTGATTATGCACGAGTCGCATAAGTCAAGATACTCTATTCATTCTGGGTCTGACAAGATGTACCAGGATTTGAAAAAGTTATATTGGTGGCCAAATATGAAGGCAGATATAGCGTTATACATTAGTAAGTGTTTGACTGGCTCTAAGGTTAAGGCAGAACATCAAAGACCGTCAAGATTATTGACGCAGCCAGAACTCCCAGTTTGGAAATGGGAGCGGATTACAATGGACTTTATTACCAAATTACCTAGGACAGCTAGCGGCTGTGACGCTGTCTGGGTAATTGTGGATCGTCTGACTAAGTCTGCTTATTTCCTAGCAATTAGTGAAGATGATAGTGTGGATAAACTTGCGAGGTTGTATGTGAAGGAAATTATTTCTCGTCATGGAGTCCCGATATCGATTATTTCTGATCGTGACAGCCGCTTTACGTCAGCGTTGTGGCGATCACTTCAAACCGCTTTGGGGACGAGACTTGATATGAGTACTGCATATCACCCCCAAATCGACGGTCAAAGTGAGAGGACTATTCAGACTTTGGAGGATATGCTTCGTGCATGCATCGTAGACTTTGGTAAAGGCTGGGAGAAATATCCACCCTTGCGGAATTCTCCTATAACAATAGCTACCACACAAGTCTTAAAGCTGCACCATTTGAAGCCTTATATGGTCGTAAATGTCGTTCGCCTATTGGTTGGGCTGAAGTTGGAGATAGCCAACTCACAGGCCCTGAACTTACTTTGGAGACTACTGAGAAAGTGACTCAAATTCGTAATCGATTGTAAGCAGCTAGAGATAGGCAGAAAAGTTACGCCGATCAGAAACGTAAACCCCTAGAGTTCCAGGTTGGAAACAAAGTGATGCTGAAAGTCTCGCCTTGGAAAGGTGTGATACGTTTCGGGAAACGTGGAAAACTCAACCCCCGCTACATTGGGCCATTCCTTATTTTGGAAAGAATTGGGCCCGTGGCTTATAGGTTGGAATTACCACATGAATTGAGTAAAAATTCACGATGTGTTTCATGTTAGTAATTTGAGGAAGTGTCTTTCTGATGAGATGCCTGTTATACCGATGAAAGATATTCGTGTTGATGAGAAATTAAACTTTGCGGGAGAGTCGATTGAGATTTTGGATCGTGAGATTAAGCGACTCAAGCGAAGTCGCATTCCACTCATCAAGGTTCGTTGGAATTCCCGACGTGGACCGGAATTTACGTGGGAACGTGAGGACGAGTTCCGAAAGAGATATCCGAAGCTTTTCACTTCGTAGATGGATTGTTCCGAGAGAAACCCGGGACGGGTTTCTTCTGAGGCTGGGAGGATGTGACAACTGGCAAATTAGGGAGTTATTTTGAAAACCCGCATTACATTAAAGTTCGTTTATAAATTATATTTGGAATTTTATTCGTAACGAACTTGAAAAAAACCAATATTTTGGTTGATTATATTTAATATTTTTATGGAATCAATTTGGATTATCGATGTGATGGGAATTTATTTCGAGATTTTATTGGCACTACGTTGACTCCGGCACTAGAATAACCTAACTAAAATTTTATGTCTTGAGTTTACGGACTCGACTATATATATTTATTTATGGAACGTCTCGTGAGATATTAAATGTTTTGAAACGAGTTTCGGGTTTTGGTCCGTGTATTTTACACCTAGCCACTTTACCCAAAAATGTAATAATACTTTTACTTCTATTATTATTATTAGTATTATTATTATTAGAAGAAAGAAAAGAAAAAAAAAAAAAAAAGAGTAAACTACTACAAACGTCCTTGTGGTTTACTGCTAACACACACACCACACAACCTCATCTTTATAACATCTCTCTCTCTCCACCTTCATCAACCAAAACCCTAGCCGCCCTAGGATCCGGCCAGCCGCCGCTCCACCGCCGGTCTTACAACACAACAATCACCACCATCTTCATCCCCTCCTCACGATCTTTCTTTTGGTGTACCTCACGCGCGTAACAAACAACCTTAAAACCCTCGATTTTACCACCACCGTCACTTTAACATTACAAATCTTGTGAATACTTGTTGGGTTATTGAAGAAATGCATTATTGGAGCCGTTTTGAAGGTGGGTGGCCACGATTTTTATATCGTGTGCCTCGAACTTTGATTTAATCCGTGGCTACACGGGTTGTTTTTGTGGGATTCGAAATTTTATGAAATGGGAAATAATATTTTTGATATTGAAATGAGTTTGGTATCCGGGTTTGGTGTCTATCTTTTGAGGTCGATGTGAAATCGAGAGTTGTGGCTCTCGGCTTGGTGATTATTTTGAGCTCATGTGGTTCTCTTTGTGGTTTTAATCTCGTAGTCTTATAAGCGAGAGTAGCCGATTATATTGGAGCTTGATTTCGGCTTGATTCTTGGTTGCGTGTTGTTGTTCTTGTGTGCCGTGACCCTTGGGGTCGGTTTAGTCTTGGGTCGAGCTCGGATGAGCTAGCCGAGACCACGGTGGTCTCGGGTATGACCCTTGGGGTTTATTTTTGAGCCGAGACTCAACTGGAGTCTCTCGACCATGGGCTTGACTTGGTAAGTTGACCTGTATAATTGGTATTCTTGATGATTTTTTTCTAGTTGTTACTTTGTTGCAAATTGGAGTTGTTGTGGTATATTTTTAGTAATGCTTCTTTTGATGTCAATGTTGTTGTTATGTTCTGGTTTGCGGCTGAATGGTATAGTAATGGTTGTTGTTGTGGCGTTGGGTTGACGGAAATGATATGGGGACCGATTGTGAGACGGTCAATTAGATGACGGAGATAGGTTAGTCGGGTGCCGTAGTCGGACCCTATTGTTGTAGCACGTGAATTGAGATTGATTTTGGACGGAGTTGGATTATCTATTTATGACTTGGTTTGACTTGATTATTATTTCTATTTTGGACTTGGACAATGAGCCGAGAGTGATGACTCGGACATGTGACCATTTCGTATGACTCGATAAATATTTATAATCAAACGTAAATAATAAAACTCGTAATAATATTATTGGTAATATAAACGTTTATATAAATATATAGACGTGAATAACGTATATATAGATATATAAATGCGTATATTAAAAATAAAACGATCACGAGTGATATTATAATAATAACGTGACTATAAATATTATACTATGAAAGTAGTGTAATAAATGTCGGGAGCGTTATTACAATTTAACGACTATAATTAACGACGAAATCTTTAACGTTGAATAAATACTAAATAAAATAATATCTTTTTAATAAACGAGGAAAACTATCGAGTTATACAGGATCGTGGTCACTTGAGTCCAAGTGGTTTATTATTTGTGATGTTCGTGTTGTCACGGATATATGACGATTAATACATTCACTTTCGATAACTACGTAACTTATTTAATCGACGGGTTAAATAAGAGCTATTTAGTTATTTAAATTGAGAATATTAATGGGCATCGTATCCTACGACGCCCATAGGTTGTGGTATGTGTACGAGAATAATAAATTACTAAGTATCTCGTGAGATTGCCAAATTGACGAATTTGGTAAGCTTAACGGCATAATTAGAGAATTTATTAAACTTTGATATATACCATATAGTACTTTATGTGCAATGTGTGACCTAGGATTCGGGTATAATCTTAGAATGGTATATTAAGTAAATAAATATGGGGGATTACCAAATCGACGGATTTGATAAACTTCAATGATTTATTTAAATAATATATTGTACTAACATTAGACCTATAGATTATTTTATTATCCTTTTTGTTGTGACTTCTTGGTTTGAGTTGTGTCGACCCACCACCCGTATGGATACCAAACGCCAAACTCCAAACTAATCCGAGATAATACGAGAAATGAATTTTCGGAAAGTAAAATGGAATACGTTCAAGGTTGGCTTATTTGGTTATTTGGAATTGTCAGCTTTAGTCACACGGTTTCGTGTGTACTATTCAAGGTTGGCTTATTTGGTTATTTGGAATTGTCAGCTTTAGTCACACGGTTTCGTGTGTACTATTCAAGGTTGACTTATTTAGATACTGTAGTGTGCACCTATAGGTTATTAATACTTCGGAGGTTATCCGAGTATTTATGATATTGCGAGGGTTACCCGAATATCTATGTTAGAACGGAGGGTATCCGTGTGTTAGGATTGGAGCGGAGGGTATCCGCAGGCTTTTAGCGAATCCTTAGTCTAGCTAGCAAGCGTTTTGCGTATATGTCCACTATATTGTTAGATGAATTTAAACCTATGATCTCACCAGCGAAAGCTGACTTTTAGCACGTTTTCTCAGGAAATTAAGTGATGCTCTATGGATGCTTGGATTGGAGGCTTGGCAATGGCACCTGGTTTATGGATCTATTTTTCTAAACTCTGATATTTAATTGTGGACCTACGTTTATTGCTTTTGGGCCTGACTCTGAATGATATTGGGATAAATGTAAACTTTAAAACCCCGTTTTGGTTGTGTTTTTCTTATGTTTACTTTATCTCGTTCTTTTATATCTTGTGTTGGATACCAATCCCCGTAACACCCCGAAAGCTTGTTGAGTCTTCCGCTGTACCAAATTTTGGGGGTGTTACAGAAACACCCATTTCACCCTTTGTGAATACCCATTTCATAACCCAACTACACGACCCATATATAAAATCTAACAGCTGAAGTTCTTCCCGAGCGTGAAGGATTGAAGTCACCCACTCTTCAAGCAACTTTGTTGCGAATCTCTCTGCCTTCGACCAACTTTTTAGGTGATCCGATGCCAAAAACTTGATAAGCTGAGTCAAAATGCAGAGACTGATATGTTTCGCATCATCATACTTTCCTAACCGAGATAAAGAGAGCCACACTTCCACCTGTAACGGGCAACACTCCACAGCTCTCCGAAGCTTTGCATCCTCTTCATTATCAAATTCCACTACTGCTTCCCATAGCCTTAACGAATCAGGTATATGTTCAAGACCTTTTCTTAGTACTTTTCTTTTAATCACATCTCCATGTTCCAATGTCGCAGCCCTTTCCTATTTCTGGGCCAATGAAGGAGTGAACAACCTTGGAAGAAAATGATCTTCTGGAAATATGACAGTTGCATCAAGGTTCCATCCAACAGCAGCCGCTGCAACTTTCATGCCAACATAACCACCACCAACCGCAACTACTTTTTGTGCTTTTGCCAATGATGATACTAATGAATCAACATCAGCAATATCGCATGTGTGATGAACACCAGGTAAAGTATCACCAATTTTCTCATAAAATCTCGATGCAGTGTACCCTGTAACAATAATGAGGGATCCAAATTTCAGTGAATTTGTTGTCTATGTTTGCTTCTCCGCATCGATTCCAGTCACCGGATCTTCATGTAGCATCTCTATCCCTTTCTCTTTGTACCAATCAGGAGTTTGCCTCTCACCTCTTTTTGTGAGAGTCGGGTGCTCATATGGAGCAAATCCCTTCTTAGAAATGATACACAGAATCCCATTAGCCACCCTTTTTTGACAAACGTCCTAGTTACATATCCTCTTCCAACTATCACAAACCTTTTATTTTTCCTCTTTGGCCATTTCCATAAGTCGAACTCCCACTTTCCATACTTCAATGTGCATTTTGTGCCTCCTGATTTCTTCCTCTTAGGCCATTTTCATAACTCGAACTCCAAACGACTAAAATTATCTCCATGAATCAGTATAACAGAAGCCTTCACCGTATCAATTATTGTTGTCATTACCACTAAAACCATTTTCCCTACCATCATAATCAGTCGAACTAGGACTGATACCACGTTCCTTATCACACAATTCAATTCGATCCTGATAACAGTTTTCGACCAAACAAACCCTTTTTTCTCCTCCTTCACATTCAGTTCATCACTTTGATCCCAATCACTCAAATCATCTTTCACACTAACCTCGATCAACTCACTAAAAGTAGCATTCGGTTTTTGAATATCCATTAAAACATTAGAGCCAAAAGTATAAAAATTCGTTGATGACGATACACCAAACAAACACTCCATTTTCGGGTTTCGGAACTTCTTTAAAAATCTTTACCAACGAACCTTCCTGTTTATCCAAAAGACATTAATTAAAGATTGAATCTTTAACACCATTACTAATTGATACTTTAACAGTTTCAACCGCATTTACAACCTCATGATCAACAACATCATCAAGTAATCTATTTTTTAACCCAGTTGATTCTTTACTTTTTTAATCTCATCATCATCATCAACCTTACTCGAATCTTTAAACTCAATTTATTGCACTTTATCATATTATTTAGAAACTTTATCAAGAATCATATTAACAATGTTGTTTTCGACCATATCACTTGCTTCTTTAACATCTTGTTTGAAATTTTTCTTTATTGGCATTTCATCAAACCTCTTATGTGCACCTGTATGATAACAAAATACATATTCCTATCAACCAATGTTAATGAATGAATTGTACACTATGTGAAACCTTCAACCCTTTTGACCTGTTTCCTTTAGCTAACTACTTTTATTCATACTTAAAACACTCAAGGAACAGCTTCCTTGGTAAAAGTCAAAGTTCTTTTGATAGAGAGTACGTACAAAAACCTTTCCAACAGTACCTTTTATTCTGGAATAGAAATTTGAAAAAAGAATTATATATGTAGTAATTTTGCATGGAAGTCAATTTATATATTAGACCAGCAGGTTAAAGTTTTTTATTCCTTGTCTTGCTCAGGCATATTGGCTGCAGTTAATTGTCATATCTTCTAAAATTAACTTTAATTTTCAAAAGATATTTGATAAAATTTTGTTCAAATTTATTGTGTTATATATATAGCACCGGACAAGACATAACTTAACCCGAACCCATTGAAACCAGTTGTTGTGTTAGAAAAAGATGATTTTTTTAGTATTGTTGTTGTGTTGTGAAGAAGATGGTGAGCAAATGAAAATGGTTGTGGCTGGGATTTTTAATGTGATGGTAAGTGGTGAATGGTGATGTGGATTTGTGAGATGAATATTGTGGGGTAGTGAAAGGATGTGGTACTCTATTTTTTAATATATAGTGCAGCGGTGCCGACATTTAAATATATCAATTCGCCTGAAATCAAATTTAGAGGGAGATCAAAGGTCTCTGGCAATTGGTTTGTATGGCTTTTATTTGTTTTGATATGGTTGCTTAAGGGTTGCAATTTATTTTGTTTTCTAGATTTGTTGTTTTTGGGATGTTTAATAAAAGGGGGTGGCTGCGATGTGTGTTTACTATTTAGTGGTGGTAAAAGTGTGGTGTGACCACCTATTTAGACTGAAATGTGGAGGAAATGTTTGACTTATTTGGTTGGGGAAATGGGATATGTTTTTATATTTATTAAAGTAAATATTTTTATTTTAAATTTAAATAGGTGGTCTAATGGAAAAGACAATCTTACCCTCATGTGCAATGCATGTTGGGGACTCTAATTGTCAAATTTAACATCCGTTTGGTCAAAGGACCATGGGTGTTAAGGGTTTCGTAGTTATGGACAATTTGCATAAAGAAAGTCAATGGACCATACGTGAAAGTCAACTCAAATTTTGAGAATATCAGTTGTGTAGTTGCAAGTTAGAATTCAGTTAAGAACTGGCACTACTACAAAAAGCACTTTTTAGACCGGTTCATATGGGCTTTTATAAGGTCTTACATTTAAAAAAAAAAAAAAAAAGAACGTGCGATGTGGAATTCCAGATTTATTTATTGTGCGACTTCATAAAAATGTTAATAAGTGTCCATGCGGTACGATGATGTTTTTTTACGCGATCTGGTGTGACCTTTCATTGTGAAGTTGTCTTTTTCGACTTTTTTTTTTCTTTTTTTTTGTCTTTTTTGAAAAGACAAAAAAAAAATATGAATTTTTTAATTTTTTATTCCTTCAGTTTTTTTGAGAACTTTTGTCTTTCTCGAAAAAGACAAAATATTACATCAGTTGCACAAAAAACGTTTACCTACCTTAAGTGGACACTTGTCAAAATTATAGTGGAGTTGGCAGTTGCACGATCACACAAGTCTGAATTTTGAATAAATGAAGTTATGGTTTATTAGATGGAAATTGAATCTTTTTTATTGTGTAAATTAGGAAATGGCCCTAAAGTTTGAATTTGGACAAGTTACATTAATAAGAAAATAAAAAGCAAAAGTAGGTGATCCAAAAAAGTGCACGAATCTTGATGTCTCTTACTATTCATAGGTATCTAATTTCTCCTTGTTGTGCTTAGTGAAAACGATACAGGTCGATTGGGTTTAGTAACGGGTCAAAATGGTTAACTTCTTTGCACGGGTTCAATTGGTTTGCCAGAAACACCTTTGGAGCAAAATTTCATTAAAACTTATTATAAATAATCGGTGTGACACGTATGATAATAAAATACATATTATTATCAACCAATGTTGTTGAATAAATTGTACACTATGTGAAATCTTCAACCCCTTTGGACCCGTTTTCTTTAGCTAACTTTTTTTTATTTTGCTTATTTGACCCGTTAGAGATTAAACATATCCTACATTGACTCATTCATACATAAATGGGACAAAATTTCCATGGCTATAAAACTATATGTGAATGTATTTTAAGATAAACTATAGCCGGCAACGAAGACCCATGTTTTGTACTAGTGAAACTTGCGACCACTTGTTTTGTATGAGTGATTAAAAAATTGCTATCACTCTCTAGGGTCTTTCTTTTTTTAGATTATTTCGTCTCCGGTCTATGCCATCTTTTTTAACAAATTAATATATTTAAAAATAGCTAAATAATCAATTTTGTTTTTTAAAAGTGTGCAGTAAGTTAGTTGAAATGAAATTTTAGTGGGTAAGAAAATATGTTAAATGTTAAACCTGAGAAAAAGTTTGTAAAGAATGCTCAATTGAAAAGTGAAACTTGTGATTCTCGGTTCCTGAAAAATACCAAAACAACAAGTAAATATTTCAAGAAAGATTTACAAGAGTAAATCATCGAAATCTGTTTTAAAATTGTCATCTAATTAAGCTGTCATGACTTGAATATGAAATGTCAATTGCCGATGTCATAAATAGATATACAGTTCTTGCTTCTTTCCAGCCATAACATAAATTCAAAAACTTGCTTTTGCCTATACATCTTTACTGAATATGTTCAATCAAACTTGAAATTTGTACATATTTTCTTTTATTTGTATATGTTATTGGTAGGTTGTTGAAACAAATGGTTTAAAGAACACAGTTTCATACTTAATTACATATCTGGGCTTTTGTATTGTATTACATTTACAGTTGTGTATATTCGCTGCCTTTCTTTTCGATCATTAAACAGGGTATCAAGCTACTGGAATTTCCCATGTCAATTTCTATATTGGCTGTAGTTTGTTGCTGTAACAAATGCAACAAAGTAAATTGTTATATCTTCTAAAATTATCATTAATTTTCAAAAAATATTTAATAAATTGTGTTATACATATAGCACTGGACAAGAAGTAACTTAACCCGAACCCATTGAAACCAGTTGTTGTGCTAGAAAAAGATTATTTTTCTAGTTTTGTTGTGTTGTGAAGAAGATGGTGAGCAATGAAAACGTTGTCGTATTTTCAATGTGATGGTAAGTGGTGATGTAGGTTTGTGAGATGAATATTGTGGGGTAGTGAAGGATGTGGTACTTTATTTTTTAATATATTGTGCAGCAGTGCCAAAATTTAAATCTGAGAATTCACCTGAAATCAAATGTAGCCGGAGATCAAAGGTCTCTGACAATCGGTTTGCATTGCTTTTATTTGTTTTGATATGGTTGCTTAAGTGTCGCAATTTATTTGTTTTCTAGATTTGTTGTTTTTTGGGATGCCTAAAAAAGGGGGTGGCTGCGATGTGTGTTTACTGTTTAGTGGTGGTAAAAGTGTGGTGTGACCACCTATTATGTGGGGGAAATGTTGACTTATTTGGTTGGGGAAATGGGATATGTTTTTATATTTATTAAAGTAAATATTTTTATTTTAAATTTAAATAGGTGGTCTAATGGAAAAGACAATCTTACCCTCATGTGCAATGCATGTTGGGGACTCTAACTGTCAAATTTAACATCCGTTTGGTCAAAGGACCATGGGTGTTAAGGGTTTCGTAGTTACGGACAATTTGCTTAAAGAAAGTCAATGGACCATACGTGAAAGTCAACTCAAATTTTGAGAATATCAGTTGTGTAGTTGCGAGTTAGAATTCAGTTAAGAACTGGCAGATTATCATTCTTGTGTGAGCAGCCTACCCAGTTAGCAATTTTTTGGATGTGAAACATGAATTTCTCAATCTGTAATACAAATGGAATCAACATTAAAATCAATCATATACCAAACAGTAAGAAGGATATACACCATTTGCCTCAAAACTGAACTTAGGTAACAAGAAATTGATAACTAATAATGATGCCCTTTGGACACGAGAGAAAAAAATAGATATAGTGTCACTCTAAAGGAATGTATGCCATAGTATCATAACTGCACTTTTTGCCTCTGTGTAATGCTTTCAAGCTCGTGCTGCCATCCTAACAACGTTGCAGCATTCTCTGACTTTTCATTGGTTATTAAATACGTCAACCTTCATTTACTTGATCTTAAAACTAAAGCACAGAACACAAAACTAATATATTATGGATATCAGACGCTCGTTCTTTCCATATTCGTGATCAATTGGATTTCTCACGGAACGTGATTTTACAGGCACTTTTCTTCTTTACGCCTGAACATAAATACAACAAAAAGTATCAGATAAACAGATGACATCAATTGAGAATTTACCATGAAGACTATATAAATAACTTTTATAAAATATCAATCAATATTGCTCCAAAAAAACACTATATGCACAAATGTTCATTGCCTACTGACATTGGACTATTAAACTAGCTTATATTACGCTATGTCCCTATGATGTTTTGAGGCCTTAACACTACACGTCCTAAACAACGCTATCCATGTGTCCAACTGATTAGTACTCATGGTAAAGGTTCAACTAGCATTGAAGCCGTAACATGGATGAATTGCGATTCTTTGTTAGGCGTTTCATCAAGCACTACAAGCAACAAAGTTAATGGTGATTAATAACCTACAAATGATAATCTGCTAAACCTAAACTTTCTGAACTGATATTAGCAATCAAACTCAATAAATAAAAATCAAATCAGTAGATGCAGTAAATCATATCTTGAACAAATTTATTGCCAATGAGTAACGTCATATCTTCAAAACTAAATAAAAATATGCAGTGAATCAGTAGATGCAAAAGGAAATATATTTCAATCAACTGGAATTTGATTGAAACAAATGGTTTAAAGAACACAGTTACATTTCTGGGCTTTCGTATTGCGTTACATTTACATTTGCTTCTTTACTTTATGATCATGAAAGGATTGGCACAACGTATGATTAGTGGTTTTGGAAATTTATTTTTGAAAACATTCAAAGTCTCCAATTAGAAGAAAGCACTCATATACCATATTGTCAATAAAGAAAAGAACACGCCCGTATTCTTCACGGTTTAAAATTTGATGCTCCAATTAGAAGAAAGTACTTGGAAGAAAAATATGACACCACCTAAAATTTCTCAGGTAAAACAATCTTGTGGAATAATAAGACACCACCTAAAATTTCTCAATAAACCAATTTTGTGGAATAATATGACACCACCTAAAAATTCTCAAGTAAACCAATCTTGTGGAATAATATGACACCACCTAAAAATTCTCAAGTACACCAATCTTGTGGAATAATATGACACCACCTAAAATTTAATTGCTAAGAAATGGAAAATAATTTATGAGAAAAGGGTAGCTCAAGTATAAATAGAGACATACGAACCTTCACTTTATATATATATAAAAAAAAAAAAAAAAAAAAAAAAAAAAAAAAAAAAAAAAAAAAACATGCAAAAGCAAGCAATGGCTTCTTCAAATTTCTTACTTTTATCTCTAGCTCTACTTCTCATTGCTCTCTCATTTGTACCAAACTTTACTTCTGCTTCTTTGGAGGAAGCAAATGCTCTTCTAAAATGGAAAGCAACCCTCAAAATCCCAAACAACTCCCAAATTTTACCTTCTTGGACACCCCTTCCAACGAATACTAGTGCACCTGCTTCGTGCCCTTCTTGGTTTGGAATTGCATGCAACGCTGATGGGAACATTAACATGTTAAACCTCTCGATGTCTGAGTTAAAAGGTACGCTTCACCAGTTCCCGTTCTCTATTCTAGGCAACCTTACCCATTTTGATCTTAGTGTAAACAGGTTCTTTGGTCCCATCCCACCAGAAATTGGACTCCTGTCCAAACTTGTCTATCTTGATTTTTCAACCAATCAGTTTTCTGGTGTAATCCCTTCATCGTTGGGTGATTTGAAGTCTTTGAATATCCTTTATCTGTACACAAATCAACTCTCTGGACCCATTCCAATTGAATTAGGGAATTTGAAGTCTTTAACTGATTTACAATTGCACAAAAATCAACTCAATGGTTCAATCCCTTCAACATTGGGTGATTTGAAGTCTTTGAATATCCTTTATTTGCACATAAATCAACTATCTGGACCCATACCAATTGAATTAGGGAATTTGAAGTCTCTCACTGAATTATCTTTGAGCAGAAATCAACTCAGTGGTTCAATCCCTTCATCGTTTGGTGATTTAAAGTCTTTGAATATCCTGTATCTGCACATCAATCAACTCTCTGGACCCATACCACAAGGAATCGGAAGTCTACAATTGTTTAAGCTACAGCTGCAAACAAATCAGTTGTCTGGCCAATTGCCTGATGATTTGTGCCAAGGGGGAAAGCTTCAAAATTTATCTGTAAGTCATAATCAACTCTCTGGTCCTATTCCAAGAGGGGTACGGAATTGCTCCAACTTAATAAGAGCAAACTTTCAATTTAATCAATTTCGTGGAGATATATCGAATAGCTTTGGTGTCTACCCAAGCTTAAAATTCTTTGATGTCAGTCATAATAACTTTCATGGGCAACTATCTCAAAACTGGGGTAAATGCAAAAATTTGACTACATTAAAGATGGAATATAACAACATCAGCGGTAGCATTCCACCGGAGTTTGGGAATTCAATTCAAGTGCTTGATCTTTCTTCTAATCATTTGGTTGGTCAAATTCCAAAGGAGTTTGGGGAGATGAAAGATTTGTTAAATTTAAACATGAGTGATAACAATCTTTCAGGTGTTATACCTCAAGAGCTTGGATCACTGCATGGCCTCCTTACTCTTGACCTATCCAAAAATAGGTTAAACGGGTCATTACAACGATATATTGGTGATTGGGTACAAATCACTCGCATATATCTTAGTAATAACAAGCTCAGCGGTAATATCCCATCAGAGATTGGTAAATTACGCCAACTCAACGTTCTTGATTTATCTTGGAATTCACTCACAAAAGAGATACCATCGGAAATTGGAAGTTTGGAAAGTCTGGTAATGATGAATCTTTCTCACAATAAGCTATCTGGTTCAATTCCTAATGGTTTCAGTAACTTGCCAGGAATGATTGATATAGACATGTCTTACAATGAGCTCGCTGGTCCCATTCCCCCTTGTGCTGTCTTTCAAAATGTGCCCCGAGAAGCATTTCAAGGAAATGATGGTCTGTGTGGAAATGTTACAGGTTTGAAAGTTTGTGAAAGTCAAACAATAATGAAGAAAAATAATAATTTTCATCATAAGCTCATCCTTGTAACTGTGATCCCACTTTTTGTGGCACTTTTACTTGGTTTATCCATGTGTGGCCTCATTGCTTATCGACGTAGAAAGAGAACTTCTCCACAGATACCATCAGGCGAAGAAGGTGGCAAATTTTTCTCAATAACATGTTTTGATGGGCAGGCGATGTATGATGAAATCATCAAGGCAACAAATGATTTTGATGATGCTTATTGTATTGGGATTGGAGGATATGGTACCGTGTATAAAGCTGTGTTACAACCCAACAATATAGTAGCTGTCAAGAAACTTCATTCATCATCTGAGAGTGACGATCATGTAGGCTTCCTAAATGAGGTACGAGCATTAACAAACATAAGGCACAGAAACATAGTTAAACTCTATGGATACTGCTCCCACGCTCGTCACTCATTTTTAATTTACAAATATCTTGAGAAGGGAAGTCTAAAATCGCTCTTAAGTAGCGATATCACAGCAAAGGAAATGGATTGGCTGAAAAGGGTGAGAATTGTTAGGGCTGTAGCTAATGCTTTGGCATATATGCACCATGATTGCACACCGCCTATAATTCATAGAGACATTTCTGCAGCTAATATCCTTCTCGATTCTAATTATGAGGCCCATATCTCGGATTTTGGAACAGCAAAGCTTCTGAAGCTGGATTCATCAAATTGGACTGCGGTTGTAGGCACCTATGGCTATATTGCGCCAGGTAATTACCAATATTTTAATGTTATACATACTTATTCTCAAGTTTTAGATTGATCTATGCAACATTTAATCATGATCTGATATAACAATTGTTTTTGTATTCTCATGTTTCCTTCCATGTAGAGCTTGCTTATACGATGGTGGCGACAGAGAAATGCGATGTGTTTAGTTTTGGAGTTGTTGCACTAGAAGTGATTATGGGAAAGCATCCTGGAGAACTTATATCATGTCTACCAACATTGTCTACTGATGATCTATTGCTAGCCAATGTAGGAGATAGACGGATTCCGCCACCATATTCTCTAGTTGAGAAACTAGCTCATTCAATTTTGAATGTCACACGGGCATGTTTGAACGACAACCCAGGGGACAGGCCAACATTGCGCCAAGTCAATGATTTATTGTCAGTGGATGATCGACTTTGGATGAAGATGCATGTATCGGTAACTTGATGCTAGCTTGATCGATATGATTTCATATAATGTCTAGTCATAAGTCATAAAGTTTAAGAAACTTTTTATGTTTTTCTGTTGTCCTGAATTATGTTGTAGATTGTTATTAAATAAGAAAATAATTTATATCAATGAAGATTTCTACCTTTCTAGACTAATATAGTTACGTGTATTATGGATCTTTTTGGTAATTTCTTTAAATTATTCCAGTTTTACAATTAAAAATGTACCAATAGGAAATTCGTATATCAAGAAATATAGTAAACAGTGACAAAAGATATTCAAAGACGTCAAATCACCCAACAATGAAAGTCTTTTAATTTGTCAAAAAAGATAGCATAGACCGTGGAAGTCTGTTAATTTGTCAAAAAAGATGACCTAAGGTATGGAGTAACTAATGTACTGCTGTTTTCAGATAGGGAAAAAGGTGAATAAAGTAGCAAGAAGGCTTGTATGAACATCGACAGCAGAAGGGAAATGGGAGGGAAACTGGAATGCTGACTATAACTTCACACTTCGAGACCTACAATTGGATGATTTAGTTGAAGTTGGCGATCCAAAAACGTACGAGTCTTGGTGTCTAACTATTTATAGGGTATCTAATTTCTCCTTGATGTGCTTAGTGAAAATGATAGAGGTGGCAACATGGGCAGGTCGATCGGGTTTAGTAACGGTTAAAAACGGTTAAATTCTTTTTACGGGTCCAATTGGTTTGCCAGAAACACCTTTGGTCAAAAATTTCATTAAATCTTATTAGAAATAATCAGTGTGACACATATGATAACAAAATACATATTCTTATCAACCAATGTTATTGAATAAATTGTACACTATGTGAAAGCTTCAACCCTTTTTGACCCGTTTCCTTTAGCTAATTTTTTTTTTACTCGTTTGACCCATCAGAGATGAAATATATCCACATTGACACATTCATACCTAAATTGGTCAGAATTTCTACTAAGATTACATTTAAATTGGATAAAAATAAGCAGTTAACAAATAAGCATAACTACCTTATGTGACCCACTACTTTTCTACTCTAGGAAATGTAATGGTCATATGACCACTTCTTCAAGAATAAAAGAAATGGTAGTAGTTCTCGCGGTTCTGTCTTTTGGAGACCCGGAACGTATCAGACACTAATACAAAACTGGAAAATAGAAATCCAACCCACGAATTGATCTAGAAAATCTTGTTACACATTCACTATGATCAAGCATTCAAACGCACACACAAACAAATAAATATCTGGATACTTTTCAGACAAACATACAAGAAGATTGATCTTTGTTTAAGAGGGCAATGTTTTATAACCCGGGTTGAACCGGGAACATGGCTGTTGTTTACTTGTTTATGAACCGGCGATTCTTTTGTTGACCCCGGTCGACCCATTTTGCTAAATCCAGTTGGGTCATACCTTTCATTATTTAAAGTTTTGGACCTGTAGTTTTGTTTGAATGTATGTGTGTGGTATTGAATTTCTAATGTTTAAGAGCTGTTTGGAGCTTTTTAGGGGTGTTTTTGGAGCTGATTAAGGGTTGTTTGGATAGGTTTAAAAGCTTTTTGTAGCTGTAAAAATTGAATTTACATGTTTAGAATCTGTCAGTTTTTGCTTAAAACCAGTTCCACCCAATGGTTCAACCGGTGACTCAGCTGGGCCTATAAAATAACCAGTGCACGGAAATACAAGAAAATTTACACAAAGATTGATGCATTTATAGACAACACGAACATCTTGTATTTGCTGCTGCATTTGTATTTACAACTATAAAAAGGAAATATATTCCCAATACAATGCAACACATCTTCTGTACATCACATTCAGCAATTTTCCTGCAAACCTGACGGGTTAGGAGTAAAGTCAATGTTGCTAGACTTGAAGTCTCTATTTACAAGTGGTGCAACTTCTTATCAATCCCTAATCAACCAAAATTTCACTCCAGTTATAAACCATCCTCGCAATAAAAAAATAATGTAATAGTAAAGTCAAATATTTGACTTTTGAAAGTCAAACATTTCAATCCCTAAGCAACGGAGTTGTCACATTTATGTACCTTTTACAGCAACTTCAAGGGTCCCACTATAAACTTGGGTCCAGTTATGATTAATGATTAAAGTTAGCGTGTGGTGGTTTAATTGAAAGATTGTTTTGGCGGTGATTGTGATGGTTACTAGTTGGCAGATGAGATCGAAGATTTTATATGATGATGAAACTAACCCTCTATTTTTATATCCTATCATTTACTTACTATGTGTCATCCTTTAACTAACTCTGTTTGTTACTTTCAGTCCCTAATTTTATTTACCCATTTTTTATTATTATTATTATTTTTTTTTAAACTTTACTTTTACTTTGCTCTATAGTGAAGTTTCTACTATGAAAATGCTAGGTAGTAGTTTTCTTTTTTTGGTATTACAAAATTGTACTCTTTATGTTCTAAATACAACAGTATTAGACCGGAATGATAGTGTAGCTGACTCGGGCTCACTTCCTGTTGTTGATCCACCAACCCCTGATGATTTTGTGACGGATAGTAAAGTTGCAATAGAATGTAAGGGTACGTTTGTTATGGACCTTTTGATTTGAGGAATGGAATTATTTCTATAAAATTATTGTTTGGTAGCTCAAGTTCATTACAATCAATGATTCTAATCCTTAATATTCATTCCGCTTAAATTTGATGACTTTTGTGATTCTTTACTGACAATATTTGGACCCACATCCTCTTTCTGCACTTAGCACCACTCATTTTATCTATTTTCTTTTGTTTAATATTATTTAATTGCTCCCAAGAGTTAGAATTGTACAAACAACGAGATGGATGTACCCGCCGCGTTGCGGCGGGGTAATCGGTGTTCGTTTTATTTTGGAATGCGTAAACTTAGTGAATGTGTTTTAGTTTGTCTATTACGTTTGTGGTTTTTACATTTTTGCGCCATGGAACATTATTGTCTGTGGTCAAATGGCTCTATTGTTATTGGAAATATTGCATTAAGTGTTTTAGTAGGTTTGGAGTTCTTTGGTTTTGACCTTCCATTTTTGTCTTATATAAAGTTCGTCCAAGTGTGTGGCTGTAGATGTTAGTGTACCTTTTTTTGGTTTTGTTTTATGTAATTCTTGCTGTTGGAGTAGGTTTTTCAGTGTTTGATACCTTTTGACTTTCTATGCTTTGCAATGTTTTGAATACCAGGTTCGAAATTGATCGGTCGAGTCATTGGGCACCGGGTCAACCAAATTTTCAAGTTATTAATTTTTTATTTTTTCGACCGGGTCAACCGATTCGACCGCCAGGTCAACCGGTTCGACCACCAGGTCAACCCGGGCTTTTATTAAAAAAATGTGAAAAAATAAACCCGGCGAGTCTAACCGGTTAACCCGGTTTTAGAAACCCGGATTTTTTTGACCAGTTTTTTTTGCCGAAACTGGTCGAACTGGTTAACCCGGCCTGGTCGACCCGGGTTTCAAAACACTGATGCTTTGTTAGATAAGTTTATATATAGATTTTTTTCGTCGAAAGGGCCTCTAGTAGTTTTATTCGAGTAATAGAGTTGAGTTTTCATGTCAAACAGTAATGTGTCATTCTTACTTTGAATAAACACTGTATTTGTTTTCCTCCATATATATATCTTGGAAAAGAAGGCCTAACCCAAAACTGGGCAACCACATACCCGGGCCCAACGCAGGCACATGGATCCCAACCTTACACTCAGCCCAATAAGCATAACGCTAGTATACCGATCCAACTACACTATTTTACACGGTATCCTATGTAATGCACTAATAATAATATTTTTATAAAGTTCATATCGTGTAGGACACCACAATAGCAATATTTTATTAATTTTGGACAACAATAGCATTATTTTATTCGTATCGGAAAATGATCCACCGAGAATTGTTATATTACTTAAATTTGACTACGGTACATATTTATTTTTAAAACAAAATAATATTTTATATTATAATTTATTTTCTCTATCCTCCTTTTCTTTCATTCAACACAAAATCCTAATCTTATTCCAAACCTATAAACAAAACAAACGGACCCTAAATAGCAACAGAGACACCGAGGGGATTGATGTCCCTTCCGTTGTTTCCGTGACCATGGCTACAACTGCTGAACTAGTCGAATCGATGACCGGTGATGTTACAGCAAGCCGGTTTTGTGGGTATTAATAACCCAGATTGAACTGTTGGGTTTCAGCCGACCCGGGTCGAACCGGTTCACTGGAAATATCCGGTTCAAACTTTTTTCTTTGGTGAGCTGTGAGAGAGTGTGATTGGGGTGGGTCATGAGTATTGGTCAAAGTTAGTTTAATACTAGTAGTAAGTTAAATATAATGTGGTTAGGTTAGATTTTAACTAAGGTTGTGAGTAAGTGAGCACTAACTAGTGAATGAATATATTTGTTTACTAAGGGTGTGTTTGATTAACTAATGCATTTGATTGACTGAAATTAAATTATTTGATAATCATGTATAAAAATTAGAAGTCAATGAATTATTATTTGTTATGTTTGAAAAAGAATAGACGTTGATATTATCAGTGCTGACGTCACTGATTATGATAACGTGTAAGGGGTGTTTGGTTAAGCTTATTCGTTGCTCAAGCTGATGCTATTGAACTTTTGTAATGAAAAATTCGACCTAAGTTGACATTTATAACCCTGACCCTAATTTTGTTGCTAATAATTTACAAAACTTGCAATTAAACCGTCCCCCGAATGCGGCGAATGTGGCGAATGGACCGCGTGGTCCTCCGCCGCCATTCGGTAGTCGTCCCGGACCGCCTGGTGTCGCTCCGAGAGGACCTCCGCAAGGTACATTGCCTAATAGACCAGCTGGTGGTAATGTGGGCCTGAGAGGACCTCCGCAAGGTCCGTTTGCGGCTAGTGGTAGTGGTGTGATGAGTAATGGGCCACCGCGTGGAGTGCCGGGTGCTGGTGGTGTTGGAGTGGGACGTCCGCCGCCTCAACAAACTATGTCGGCGTTTTTGGGAGGTGGGATTGGGATTGAGAATCAGATGAGAGGGCCGAGTTTTGGAGTGCCGCCGATGTTTAGTGCACCGCCGCCGCCTCCTGGGTCTGCGTACGGGACTCAACCGTGGCAAATGCAACCACGACCAGTAAGTTTTTTTGATGTTTTACTTTGTTATGTATATTTTGAATAAAACCGAGCATGTGAAGTCGAAGTAGTTAGCTTTAGTAATGGTTAGTAACAAGTAGGGTAGAATTACGAATGTGCCCTTAGTTTTAAGCAGAAGCACATCCGAACAGTTTACTTTCAAAATTCACATCAGACACTCAAAATGCTTTCATATTTTAATACAGATTCTGGTTATTTGAGATAACTAATCCCTCGATTAAAACAGAAATGTGCGTAGTAGCTTTGTATTGTTTAAGATACTAGTTTAATCTGCGTTTGCTTATTATATAGACATCCAAACGCTATCTCATGCAGCATGTTTTATTACAGATTTTGGGTACTTAAGACCATACGAGCAGTTTCAAAATGCACATCAGAACAGTTTACTTTCAAAATGCAACTTCCAAACACTATTAAAATGCTATCACGTTTTATTACCGATTCTGGCTATTTAAGATGCTTAATCCCCCAAATTTGAGTAGAAGCTTTAGATTATTTAAATACTCAACCCCTCAACCATATCATTATAAAACTTATGGATTAGGATCCATTTTTATCTCTTACTTAGATACTAATGTGACCCGTAAAACTTTGCACCTGATAACGGTGATAAGTTAGTTACAATATACATATTAACATATGTATTTGCAGTACGAGTTTAATCAAAGATTCTAAATATGTTCTTGTTGCATAAATATATACATAATGTGCCACCTCCAATCCCTGGTCCGGGTCAACCACCAAGGATGTATGGCATGCCGCCACCTCTTCCTATCCAGCAATCAATGGCTACTATATTGCCTGCTATGGGTCCCAGTGGAAATGCAGTTTCAGGACCATCAGAGATTGATCCTAACCAAATCCCACGCCCTGGTCCAACATCGTCTGTCCTTTTACATGAAACTCGACAGGGTAACCAGGCCAATCCTCCACCGGTATTCATCATTACTCTTCTTAAATATCCTTTTTATTCACAGTTTATGGAATAGTGTTTACTTTATAGTTGGAAAGATTGGCGGGCTGTCAGGTTGAATGTGTTAGTTTGTCAAATACGATTTTAGAAAGGCCTAATAACAAAATAAAACATTATACTTGTCAAAAAAAGCTGTTCTGAGTAGCGTACTTAATTATTTCCTTGTTTGTGGGTCAAAGTCAAGTATTTTGTCCATAAGTGAGTATTTTTCCACCTCCTCATCCGGTTACCGGTCATTTCAAGATTTTTGTTAAATAAATCCAAATACACAAACACAGGCATAAACACATAAATCCATCTTCATCTTTTTCATCTTTATATCCATATCCTTTTTTTACCACATCAAACCACAACCACCACAATCATCATGATCTTCAAAATCTAACCCAATCCCTCACACCAACCACCACTGCCAAGTGTCACCCCCATCACCACCTCCATCACATCAGACGGCCACACCCACACGGCCACACCAACCTGTCACAATCCACCGGCGTCATCACAATCCACCCGCCAACACCCATCGTGTGTTGTTAATCAAAGTATTTGGGTTTGGTTTGTTTTCGTTGAGCAGCTAACAATCAAAGGGACGATTATATTTTTTGTGTTTGTTGAGGCTGCGTATCACAAGAGAACAAGAAGACAAAGTGGAGGCTGCGTGTTTCAGGTGGGAGGCGGCTGTTGTGGCGGTGGGAGGGGTGTGGTGGTGCGTGGTTAGCACGGGGGTGAAGGGTTTTATCCGATCTACAAAGTGGGACTAGAAAAAGGTTGCCGAAAAATGATTCCGGTGACCGGAATCTGCTGCTGTGGCCGGAAGTGAGACCGGCGGTGGGTGTAGCTGGAAATGGTAAAGAATATATATATATATATATATATATATATATATATATATATATATATATATATATATATATATATATATATATATATATATAAAAACAAAAAAAACCGGATGACATGGCGTGTTACCTGTAGTGGGCTGTAAAATACTCACTTATGGACAAAATAGTCAAGTTTGACCCACCAACAAGGAAAAAAAAAAGTACGCTACTCAGCTTTTTTTGACAAGTATGATGCTTTATTTTGGTATTAGGCCTTTTAGAAATTATATTAAATAATTAATTGAGATTTTGAATGGAATTATTTAGTAGGTTTATGTATTAAAAATACACTCTCCTGAATCCTGACGCGTTAACTTTGAAGCTATTCATAGTTGTATGGGTCAAACTTTCCATCTCTAGTTTATAGTGACCATGGTTCTCGGCTCCTATTATGAAAGTATTTGTACTAACCTTATGTATATCCTGATATGTTGTTTTAAATTGAAGCCTGCTACAACTGAATTTATTGTTAGGGATACTGGAAATTTCAGTCCTCGGTACATGTGGAGCACCATTAATCAGGTTACGTGGGTATTCTTTCAACTACTTCTCTTGTGGAAATTTTATGCTTACTTAATTGTTGGATTGTTTTGTTGCTCTTTCAGATTCCTTGCACCTCTGATCTTTTGACCACGTCTGGCATGCAATTGGCACTGTTGGTCCAGCCCCTGGCCCTTCCTCATCCAGAAGAGGAACCTATCCAAGTAAGGCTAGATATACTAACTAAGATTACTATATAGCCCTTAAGTCTTAGGGGTACTTATTTGTTACCTCAAGTGTCTTGACATTAATTGAGGTGATAGAAAATTTCAAAGTTGAAGTATAACATTTTTTATCTTAAAAAGTCAGATATGGACTCTAATTTTGTGAGGGAGGGACTGATAAGTTTTTCATATGGTAAATGTGAATCTATTTTTTCAGATAGTGGATTTCGGCGAAGGTGGCCCTGTTCGTTGTTCTCGTTGCAAAGGCTACATCAATCCGTTCATGAAGTTTGTCGATCAGGGAAGACGTTTTGTCTGTAACTTCTGTGGTGAGTGTTGATCTCTTCTTTTCTCCCTTTTGCCATAATTTAGTTCTAAGAATACATACCGATTAGAAAACAGCGTCTTTATATACTTGACCTACATGCTAATAGCTGACTATGAATACAGAAACAATACAAAATTTTAGCCTTTAAATTTATATATTGACAATAAAAACATCTTTCCAGAGGATTTGAATTGCTACATGTCAACTTGTATATTGACTTGTTGGAAATAAAATATAACCCATGTCAACCGACTTACAAGTGAATGGGTTGAATATTGCGCTTTTAGTTCAACTTGTCTTACATTATACCCTTTTGCAGGCTTCATGGATGAAACTCCGCGTGACTATCAATGCAATCTAGGTCCAGATGGCAGGCGAAGGGACGCTGATGAACGGCCTGAGCTATGCAGAGGAACAGTTGAATTCGTTGCCACAAGGGAATTCCTGGTACGTGAGCCAATGCCTGCTGTATTCTTTTTTCTCATTGATGTATCAATGAATGCCTTGCAAACTGGTGCAACAGCGGGAGCTTGCAGCGCTATCAGCCAAGTCATTGCTGATCTTCCAGTAAGTTCATGTTATTTGTGGTTAGAGGTGAAAATGGTTGGGATGGATAATGGGTCTATACTGGCATAATATTAGATATGGGTCGGGTTGGATTCACCTGGTTTTTGACCAGTTTTTAATCCTTTTTTCTTTATGAATAATTAGTGTTCCTAATTAGATTACAAAAATAAAAAATTAGATTATCTCAGATTGTCAAGTACTACAATATAATTGAAAGTAAATGGGTCACAGTTGCCACCTTTCGTACTTGTGTCACATGGCTACGGGCTACCCATAAGTATTGAATCTTATTGATGTTTCACCCTTTGACAATAGGTTTGAAGTTTGTATATAATTATTGATCTGTTCATGTACACAGTTAATCGTAGATTTTATGATGTAACAAACTAATAATATGGTTGCTGCAGGAGGGTCCTCGAACAATGGTGGGAATTGCCACATTTGACTCAACCATCCATTTTTACAATCTGAAACGGGCATTGCAACAGGTATATATAATGGGAATTTATTGTTTATAGATTTTCAGTACGGTTTGTATGCGTAAAAAAAAAGTTTGTCCCGCTTTCACCATGTTTGCTTTTGGATTTCCGTTTCCATCATACCAGTTTTACCTGTTAGCAATAAAATATAACCAGAATTGACCCATTTATAAGTAAATGGGTCGAAACAGCCACCTCTAGTTTAGTAACTTACAAGATGATATTGCTGTTTGTGATCAAGTTTTTGTGTTTTGTTGTTGCAGCCATTGATGCTCATAGTTCCTGACGTTGAAGATGTTTACACTCCTCTCCAAACTGATGTTATTGTTCAACTTTCCGAGGTAAGTTATTTCATGCATTACCTTGAAATTGTGATGGAGCTCTTTTCTTGGCAGTTCTTGCCAACTCGTGATTATCCTGTCATATTCAAGAAGTTATTATTTTCATCCAGTTTTATGTGACTTTGGAACTGATTCCCAACGTATTTCACATCATTGTGATGTTACAGTGTCGTGATCATCTAAACTTTTTGCTGGAGAGCATCCCGAGTATGTTTGAGAGTAATAAAACTGCTGATTCTGCTTTTGGTGCCGGGGTGAAGGTATTAATTTTTCTCTGTTTGCTTGTACATTTGTACCCACGCAAGCACAGCGTAACTTTATTTCACAAGACATCTCTATTTTCTTTTTCTTCTCAGATCATCTTTTCTTGGTCATCCCGTTTAATGATTTGTTGAACGACCAGAATTCACCAAACACTCACATGTCCCATTTTTAAACAGCTAATGCCTGTTCTTTATTCTGATATTTTTTTTATCAAATAATCTGTGTCAAAGCGCACATCCAAACACCCACTTAGTATCAGCTTAGCAGTCTATGTGACTATTGCTTCATATGTGTCAATTAGGCTGCTTTTTTGGCAATGAAGAGTACTGGAGGCAAGCTTTTGGTATTTCAATCAGGCAAGCTTATTTATATTTTTAGCATGTGTTATTATTAAGAGGTCTGAGGTAGAAACATACATTTCATGTAACACCCCCAATTCATGGTTGCAGCGGAATTCGAACTGGGTGTTACTCGACGGCACAATAGTCACAATAATAGAAAACGAACTCCAATTGTGTCGTTTTAAAAGATTTATCATTCAAATTATATAAATATCAGAGATTACAAAATGAGGTCCCAAATGGTTCCATGTTTACAATGTATAATAAATGAGTTTTGAATGATAATAAAATTTATAGCCCTCTTGACCATCCATGTCCTTCCGTGCCATCCTTGATCGTCATGAACCTGAAATACATGCTTGAGAGGTCAACACAAAGGTTGAGTGATATTCATAGAGTTTGTTAAATCGTTTGAACACAATGTGTTGGTAGTTAAATCATTTGAACACCATAATCGTAGTGTTTGTAGGTAAATCGTTTGAACACAATAATCGTAGTGTTTGTAGGTAAATCGTTTGAACACAATAATCGTAGTGTGAGCTGTAGATTCACACCAATGTTTGGAAAACAAAACAGGTAGGCTACGTTATTATACGCCCATAAAATGTATTATACACTAAGCTTATGAAACCAAAACGTTAACGTGTACCAATATCGATTGGCAGATTTATCCCGGTAGGTACTTTGCCGTCATACCTAATGTCTCAAATATTAATGCATTTGTTTGAACTAATCAAAACAAATGGGATTCGTCAATCCCAATAGGCCTATTCACAATATTCGCGCTCACTTGCAAGTAACCCTCGCAAGTGATTAAATGGTTCATACTAAGGGATCTTGGTTTGGCAAGGATGTTACTTAGTGATAATAAAACATAGTCGAATAACATACAGTAGAAAGCATTGTGTTCGAGTAGAAAAATAATAGCATGTATTCCCCCCAAGGGTTTGTAAAACATTGAAGTAATGTAAAGTGGGGCTATGAACTCACCTTAAGTAAGATAGCAAGTAATGAATGTAATGGTTGAATCGTGAAGGTTTCTACGAGCAACCTATAATCGAATGTTGTGACTTAGGATCGGAGTAAAGAATATGAAGTAGTGCCTATATATATATCTTGCATCTAAGTCCATGATGTGGTATGATGTATAATGTATGTCCTTGAAAGAAAAGATTCATGAACATGTATGTTTTGGTATATCGTTCACTACCGTTCGGGCCGACATAATTCAGAAGTCATGTTAGTAAGCGTTCGAGGAGCCAGGACACTTTAATTCGTAAATCCACAACTCAACTCGACGGCTTACATAATGAACTCCTCACATGAGGCTCCCTACTATTGTAGTAGTTGATAAAGTATAAGTTTTGATCCGAAAAGTTACATGTCCGATATTTGAATAAACTTAGGAAAGTTTATTAGTACATGAAGATTGTTATTAGGGGTAGTTTCATAAGTCTTGAATGACCATTTTCTCTTGGTAAAATCTCATGGTTTCCTTTTAGGTGAAGTAGATCCAAATTGTTTGTTCAAGTTATCGCCAATTCCTTGTTTCATGTTTACGCCTATGTAAGTTGGTATGGTCATTTCGTCATGGCCTAGCCATGACCTTTGGTCCTTGTTCCAAGGTCATGAGACACAACCTTGGCTCTATCCATGGTGGTGGTCTTGATTATAGGTCATAAGACCCCTTTGGTCTTCATAAACCATAACCTATATGTAATGACTTTGTCTAAAAATGGGCTGTTTAGAATTTGAAGAATTTTATCACTCGGAAAGCATTTTTAGGTCTCGAGCTTCTTTGTTCCTGAACGAAAACGGCGTTCCGGACAACTTTCGTGTTTTAACTTTTTGATGAATCGGACCAGAAGTATGACTTTCAAAACCCAAATTTGATCAGGAAGCTATTTGGCAGTTTTGCCGGAAATCTTTGGTAATTTCAAATCGCCATAACTTTTGACTCGTTTACTCGTTTTGGGTGGTTCAAATTGCTATGGTTTCCTTGTTAAGTCCTCTACTACAATATGTAATGATCCAATATCATATTTTTACCATTTTGATCAGGTCTTACCAAGAAAGTCACTAGTTTACTTGTTTTAGTAACTTGTTGTAACAATCAATAACAATAACTTGTTTTGGTCATTTTTATACATCATGGACATAACTACAAGGCATAATATAGCATGAATAATATGTAAATAACATGAACATGATTATTTAACAAGAATCAAGTTAGGGTTTGGCTCACAACTTTTGGCTTTCAAAGATGAAAGGAAGTTAACATGTAAGGATAGGACTTTGATAGACTTGCTTCAACCCTTTTTCACTTCATGCAATCTTTCTACCCTTGGTATTCTTGAAAGATGGATGATGAAGGTTAAGGTGAATTGAGTGGATTTAAACTCAAGAGAAATCACCAATTATATTAGGGTTTGGAAGAGTTTTGATTACTAGAAACTAAGCTAGGGTTTCTATACTTGAACTTCACTTGAATCTTGCTAGAAATTAGAAGGAAATGAACTAAGGATGAGAGGGATTTGGGGTTGGGGATGCACGGCACCAAGAGGGAGGGGAGGGGGCTTATATAGGGTCTTGAGGAGGTTACTTCCTTTGACTTGTCAACACTTGATCACCAAGTTCTACACATGTTCTCATCTAAGGCCTCCTAGCATGAGATTGAGCCACATAGTGTGAATCCCCCCTCCTAGAGGCGGTTCACATGGATAAGGGAGGGTGAGGTGTGCCTTGGATGATATTATCCAAGTTACTTGGTTAGTTTTGACTCCGGGAAATGCCAATCGTAAATGATTAAGCCTCAAAACGTAAAACCGGGTGTCGTAAAATTATGGAACTTGAAAGTATTGATAAACATGTCAATAAGTTCCATAATAAAATATAAAATGAGTGGTAGGTTCCATTTGGGTGGTAAACCCTGCTAAAAACTGGAAACACGGGTCTAAAACGCGTAATACGTAAAATGTACGAATATTGCGTAAAATTGAGAAAAGTAAAATGTTACTTTTCTAATGTGATAAAAATGATTTAAAATGACTTATAATGTCTAGACTGGGCTCAGTCTAGTGTCGGTTGGTGTTAAATGTCTTTTAGACATCAAACCGTAAGCCAAAAATCAAGGAATGACTTATAAAATCAAGGAATGATTTTTGGTCAAAGGAGGAGGGAAAATTATGTTGACTTTTTCTAATAATTTTGAAAACTCAAAATGTCTTAGAAACCCGTTTTGTGGTCTAACGGTTAATCGCCCATTCGGTTAAGCGTGCTCATGTGAGATTAGTACCGACATGGGTGACCTGCTGGGAAGTCTTTGGTCATGTTTTTCTCAGTCACGATTAATTCTCAAATAAATCATGAGGGTGTCAAACATTTTTCTGATGCGGGGTCACTTAACGCGGTCGAGTTTCGTTGTACGTAGAATTTCTGAATGACGTTTTACCCTAAAACGTGTAATTCCTTAATAACTTTCACGAAAATGATCTGACGAATGTCAAACATTTAATTTGCCATGGAAATGATTTATCACTCGAGAATATCAAATAAAAATCAACTTTCGGGAAAGTTTCGGGAAAAATGAATAGTAAAAGTGAATAGTGAAATTTTCCGGGAATGGTAATTAACCTGAAATTGCGAATTCTTACATTTCAATCAGGCAAGCTTTTGGTATTTGTTAAGAGGCAAGCTTTTGGTATTTCAATCAGGCAAGCTTTTGGTATTTCAATCAGGCAAGCTTTTGGTATTTGTTATTTATTATGTCTCAGTCTTGCCTTCTGTTGGTATTGCGGCTCTTTCTGCTAGAGGCTGAAGGAAGAACTAATATCTCTGCAGGAGAGAAGGTAATATCAACTAATGACCAGGTTGAACAAACAGGCCAAAATGGTTGGCGTTGGGCTGGACCAAAACTTTTTGTCCTATATTTTAAGTCTATATATATATACTGTTAGTGGGTCAAATACGATTACAAAATTATCTTATTACAATAGTTATGTAATGTTTGCTATAATGATTAAGTAGGTCTTATGCCTGAAAACAAATTAGATTGGTTTTGTTGCCATTCTTTAAGAGTCGCTTTTATAAAATTCCCTCCTATTTTCAGGTTTATTATTATCACCCTTTCTCTGCACTTTCGGATCCCGCAAAACTTTACAATGATCTGCGATGGAATGTCACAAGACCACAAGGTTTTGAAGCAGTAATGCGTGTTAGATGTAGCCAGGTGAGCCCTAAAAAGATTTATGTTTCAGTTTAAATTTCATACCATATCCATTGATGTGGCAAATTGGGTGGGTCTGTCGGGTTGGGCATCGGGTCAAATCAGTTGGGGTAAATGTAGGTATTGGTTGGATCTGCTTGACCCGAAACACTTCTTTATTTCTTATGATTGATATTTGAGTTTTTGGTATATAGTTGATGTGCCAAATATGATTACAGACAGTGGTCTTATTTCAACAATGATTCAATGTTTCACATAAAATGGTTTAGACTAATTTGTCCTGTTTCCTTCTAACACTTTTTATTTATGTTACCCTTAAAAACTAAGCGTAAACCTCGACACATTCATATCTAAATGTGTCAAAATGGTCAGCTCTTATAATATTTTCCAAAATATGGTATACTTATCCATTTCTCATTTTGTTGTCTCTTCCCTTCGATTCATTTAGGGTCTTCAAGTACAAGACTACTCTGGAAACTTCTGTAAACGCATTCCCACAGATGTTGACCTACCTGCGGTATATACTGAACTTCAAATTTATAAGCCTTGAGTTCCTAGCTTATAAGATCACTTTTATTGAAACTAATATTTTGCAGGTTGATTGTGACAAATCTATAATGGTGACTTTGAAACATGATGATAAATTAACAGATGGCACAGAATGTTCTGTCCAGTGTGCGATTCTTTATACTACTGTATATGGGCAAAGAAGAATACGTGTGTCCACTTTATCAATGCCTTGCACAAGCATGCTGAGCAATCTTTTTCGCTCAGCTGATTTAGACACCCAGTTTTCTTGTTTCCTAAAGCAAGGTATTTGAATTTGTTTAATTTTGGATTTCACTTTTGCTTTATTGAATACTATAAAGATTTATTATTTTTTTGTGTGTTGCAGCGGCTAATGAAATCCCTATTACTCCATTACCACAAGTGAGGGATCGGGTGACTGATCTTTGCATTAGTATACTTCATTCTTATCGGAAGTTTTGTGCAACTGTGTCATCCTCTGGACAGCTAATTCTTCCTGAGGCACTCAAGTTGTTGCCTCTATACACTCTCGGCCTGTTTTCTTCTTTATTAAAGGCATTCTAAGTAGTGGCTTATCAGTAGTGGTGGCATCGGATACCAACCAAAACTAATAATCCAATCATTCTAAATCAGTTCGGTCGCAAACCATTCCTTGAAAGCGAGAGCCACTAAAGGTGGCAATTTCAGCGCATTCATTTATTACCAATAATTTGATTGAATGGGAATGTATCAAATGTGTTGGAAGTCCCCTTGTGGTATGGTTTTTATAAAAGAATATAGTATTATTTATGAAAGCGTAAAGTTTTGCTAGTATTATTTATGAAAGCGTAGCATAAACTGATTAAAAAAAACAGCTGTGGTGTGGTTCTTGGTAATTGTTACTATTAAACACTGGTATTATTTAAAAGTGTTTTTTGTTTTTTAATTTTATAATGAGATATAAGATTTACATGTAATGCTGTTCTTTAGAGGTGCAAGTTTCAACTTATTTCTTATAATTATTGATTTTATGTGTGAGTATGTTTGGTTCGAGTTGTATTTTATTGCTAACTAGACTAGTGCTTCTGAGATGAAAGGATTCAAATAGTTACAAGTTGACTATGCAAACAATAGTATTGCTTGATATACATAAAAATGCAAGAATATAGTAGGTACTCCTCAAACTAGCTTTTTATAAAAGAATATAGTATGTTTAAACAAAGGGGATAACATCCCTGCTGTAAACAGCAGGGAGTTACCTGCTGCACACACAAAACCCACCCCCCCCCCCCCCTAATGTTACTAAATGGTCCCTGAATGTTCATTTTGCAGCAAAAATGGTCCCTGACGAAGCCTTAACAGCAGTGAATGATCACTGCTGTTACAGCAGTGAGCATTTTCCCTTAAACAAAATCACTAGTTTTTGCATTAAGTTTCTAACCAAAGTGCAAAACCAGTATCATAGCCACATACGACACTACACATCATTGTCTAAAAGGACCATATATAGATGCATATATCACAGCCACATAATACTCTAGATAAGAGTCGTTTGCTAAGGACATTGACTCGTGAAGTAAAATACATTTCATATTAGTCTATCACCTTTTTTATACATTCTATCTTCTAGTCTTTGCATGACAAGGATGGATGTCAGTTGACCTGGACTTTTCATAATAATAAATTAATTAGAGGCTATTTTCCTATAGATACACTAATGTTAAACTTTTGATTTACAATTCGAAATGCCCTTCTTATAGATACTATTATGGATTAATGTTCTCTACTTTTAAACAACAAACTTATTACTCCCTTGCTATCGTACTAACCTTTTTTTCTCTCTCTCTCTCGCAGATTAATTGTTACGAGTACTCTATTAGTGACTCATAACATGCAAATGGTTAATTGTTAACGTTGATTGCATAAATAAAAAACGATTGATATGATATATGTAATAAATTGCATAGACACATGAATAATCATGATTTTGAACCTTTAATTCATCATTTTATCTTGTGTGTTTGCTCCATAGCTAAATTCACAACTTGATAATTAGTGACCCATAACAGTCAAAAGGGTTTTTTTGGCGGTTGAAAAATATTAAATTGATTTATTGACAAATTTTATTTTTTAATGGTTTTTGTGACATTTGCCCGTTCTTTTATACTGTTGAATTATATATAATTATACATAAATACTTTTTTTTTTTTTTTTTTTTTTTTTTTTATTTTTTATTTTTTTTTTATGTCTTGAGAAATATTTTTGTCACAGTATCATCTAAAGAATTGTGTTGGCATATTAGCAATGGGCAATAAAGTTTATAATTTGGTTGAACCTACTAGAGATCTTTGAAAAATCACGTCTAGCACTTATGGTTAGCTTCTTTATTAATTATGGCCATATATATTATGAATCTTTGTATGATGTATGTATAATTATCAAGTTTATTTGTTGCTCAAGTGCACGAATAGACAGTGATAGTATGCACATATTAGATGCACTCAAGAGTGCGGGTGAGTTTCTTAAAAAGAAAATCCTTTTATTTAAGTTGTAAGGCTCAACAAGTTATAAGGCTCAATAAGCCAAACCAATTGAAACGAGCTTTTAAAAATGAGTAAGGCTTATAGTCAGTCAACATTACTTAAATAACTTATTAACACGCAAAAGATTGAAATATATGTGAATTTAATTTGTTGTATGGTGATATGATTTTATAATAATAAGCTTCAACACCAATTAATTCGCCAAACAGCTTTACAAAAATATAAACTTCAACTTTCAACTTATAATATAAGCTACAGTTATAACTCCGGCCTTAGCTCCTCGTTAAACTCATTTCGCCAAACATATTCATAGCTACATACGACCCTACACATCATTGACTAAAAGGACCATATATAGTCTAAATAAGAGTAAGGTGTAAGGACATTGACTACTAAAGTAGAATGCCCTTCATATTAGTCTATCACTTTTGTATACATTCTATCTTTCTAGTCTTTGCATAACAACTATGGATAAAAGGACCTTATATATATGCATTATATGACCGCATAATACTCTAGATAAGAGTAAGGAGTAACAACATTGACTACTGAAGTAAAATGCACTTCATATTAGTCTATCACTTTTTGTATACATTCTATCTTTCTAGTCTTTGCATAACAATGATGGATAAAAGGACCTTACATATATGCATATTATGACCACATAATACTCTAGATAAGAGTAAATGGAAGTAAAATGCACTTCATATTAGTCTATCACTTTTTGTATACATTCTATCTTTCTAGTCTTTGCATAACAACGACGGATAAAAGGACCTTATGTATATGCATATTACGATCACATAATACTCTAGATAAGATTAAGGAGTAAGGAGATTGAATATGGAAGTAAAATGCACTTCATATTAGTCTATCACTTTTTGTATACGTTCTATCTTTCTAGTCTTTGCATAACAACGATGGATGTGAGTTATTGTTGACCTTGACTATTCATAATAATAGATAAATGAGAGGCTATTTTTCCTATATTGATGGTAAACTTTCAATACAATTCGTAATGCCCTTCTTATAGTTACAATTATGGATTAATGGTCTCAAGTTTGAAATAACAAACGTGATTTGCACAAACTTAGTTTTGATTTGTACATAATAATTTACATAATTTATGCTTTGTATATGTGTTACGTTCTCTTATCCTCCTTGTACCTTGTTATGTGTAAATCTAAAGTACATATGTGCAAATCTAAAGACTAAAGTATATGTGTGTTCAGATCACCTCCCACTAAACCAACAAGTTGGATGGCCGAGACCCCCTTAAATAACGCATGACAAATTATAAAGTTATTCAAACTCAACTGCAATTATGTATAATTTATATATAATAATGTGCATTAGTACACTACAAGGATAATGGGTTATAGTAATGACATGTCGTCGCAATAACCAATAAACACTAGCGATAACTCAAGTCGCCGCTAAAGGTATGTATTAAATAAAAAGAAATGATAAAAACTTTTAGTGACATGCATCATTTCTAGATCGGTAAGACTGTTGCCTACATTTTTCCCAGATTTTTCATGACCAAATTTCCAGTTTTTTCTTTCAAAAAACATACTTATCCCATTTGAAAATCTATTTACAGATTTGCATCAAACAGAACTAAAAATAAAAAAATAAAAAATAAATAAAAAATAATAAAAATAAAAAAATAGAGAGAATTATCTGATTATGTACTTGTTATACTTCTATAAGAATTTTAACATCAAATAAGACGAGCTCTTTTAAGCCTTTTTTTTTTTTTTTTTTTTTTCTATTTTCGCGCCAGGATCTGTACGAAGCACATAGTTTCACAGTTGATCACACATTCTGGATCATTTTGATCAATGCTTTTACCGGAACTGATTTGAAAACAAAAATAGAATACTTGTTTACAAAGCGATTAAAGTTGTACTATAGATTCTCCAAATGGGACGTTAATTTCTCAAGTAAAACAATCTTTGTGGAATAATATGACACCACCTAAAATTTAATTTCTAAGAATTGGAAAATAATTTATGAGAAAAGGGTAGCTCAAGTATAAATAGAGACATACGAACCTTCACTTTATAGAAAAAAACATGCAAAAGCAAGTAATGGCTTCTTCAAACTTCTTACTTTTATCTCTAGCTCTATTACTCATTGCGCTCTCATTTGTACCAAACTTTACTTCTGCTTCTTTGGAGGAAGCAAATGCTCTTCTAAAATGGAAAGCAAGCCTTAAAATCCCAAACAACTCCCAAATTGTATCTTCTTGGACACCCCTTCCAACGAATGCTAGTGCACCCGCTCCATGTCCTTCTTGGTTTGGAATTGCTTGCAATGCTGATGGGAACATTAACAAGTTGAACCTCTCAATGTCTGAGTTAAAAGGTACGCTTAACCAGTTCCCGTTCTCTATTCTAGGCAACCTTACCCATTTTGATATTAGTGTAAACAGCTTCTTTGGTCCCATCCCACCAGAAATCGGACTCCTGTCCAAACTTGTCTATCTTGATTTTTCAAACAATCAGTTTTCTGGTGTAATTCCACCTACCATTGGTAAACTAAGCCAGTTAACCGTCTTGCAACTTTTCCGAAACAATTTAACTGGTTCAATCCCACAAGAATTAGGGAATTTGAACTCTCTCACTGAATTAGCTTTGAGTTATAATCAGCTCAATGGTTCAATTCCTTCATCGTTGGGTGATTTGAAGTCTTTGAATCTCCTTTATTTGGGGCAAAATCAACTATCTGGGCCCATTCCAATTGAACTGGGAAATATGAAGTCTCTAACTGATTTACAATTGAGTTCTAATCAACTCAATGGTTCAATTCCTGCATCGTTGGGTGATTTGAAGTCTTTGAAAATCCTTTATCTGTACACAAATCAACTCTCTGGACCCATTCCAATTGAATTAGGGAATTTGAAGTCTCTCACTGATTTAGGTTTGAGCGAAAATCAACTCAGTGGTTCAATTCCTTCATCGTTGGGTGATTTGAAGTCTTTGAATACCCTTTTTTTGTACAAAAACAAACTCTCTGGACCCATTCCTACTGAATTAGGGAATTTGAAGTCTCTCACTGAATTAGATTTGAGCGAAAATCAACTCAGTGGTTCAGTCTCTTCATCGTTGGGTGATTTGAAGTCTTTGAATATCCTTTATCTGTTCAAAAATCAACTCTCTGGACCCATTCCAAATGAATTAGGGAATATGAAGTCTCTCACTGGATTAGCTTTGTACGAAAATCAACTCTCTGGTTCAATCCCTTCATCGTTGGGTGATTTGAAGTCTTTGAAACTCCTTTATTTGTGGCAAAATCAATTATCTGGACCCATTCCAATTGAATTAGGGAATATGAAGTTTCTCACTGAATTAAGTTTGAGCGAGAATCAACTTAATGGTTCAATTCCTTCATCGTTAAAAAACCTGACAAGCCTTCAGATTCTGTCTCTCAGTGTGAACAAGTTATCCGGTCCTATACCACAAGGAATCGGAGGTCTGCAATTGGTTAAGCTAAGGCTGGACACAAATCAGTTGTCTGGCCAATTGCCTGATGATTTGTGCCAAGGGGGAATGCTTCAAAATTTATCTGTATATCAAAATCAATTCTCTGGTCCTATACCAAGAGGGATAAGGAATTGCCCCAACTTAACAAGAGCACGCTTTGAATTTAATCAATTTAGTGGAGATATATCGAATAGTTTTGGGTTCTACCCAAGCTTAAATTTCTTTGATGCCAGTCATAATAAATTTCATGGGCAACTATCTCAAAACTGGGGTAAATGCAAAAACTTGACTACATTAAAGATGGGATATAACAACATCAGCGGTAGCATACCACCGGAGTTTGGGAATTCAATTCAAGTGCTTGATCTTTCTTCTAATCATTTGGTTGGTCAAATTCCAAAGGAGTTTGGGGAGATGAAAAATTTGTTAAATTTAAACTTGAGCGATAACAACCTTTCAGGTGTTATACCTAAAGAGCTTGGATCACTGCATGACCTCCTTACTCTTGACCTATCCAAAAATAGGTTGAACGGGTCATTACAAAGATATATTTGTGATTGGGTACAAATCAATCACATATATCTTAGTAATAACAAGCTCAGCGGAACGATCCCATCGGAGATCGGTAAATTACGTCAACTGAATGTTCTTGATTTATCTTGGAATTCACTCACAAAAGAGATACCATCAGATATTGGAAGTTTGGAAAGTCTGGTAATGATGAATCTTTCTCACAATAAGCTATCTGGATCAATTCCTAATGGTTTCAGTAACTTGCCAGGAAGGATTGATATAGACCTGTCTTACAATGAGCTCACTGGTCCCATTCCCCCTTGTGCTGTCTTTCAAAATGTGTCTGGAGAAGCATTTAAAGGAAATGATGGTCTGTGTGGAAATGTTACAGGTTTGAAACTTTGTGAAAGTCAAATAATAATGAAGAAAAATAATCATTTTCATCATAAGCTCATCCTTGTAACTGTGGTCCCACTTTTTGTGGCTCTTTTACTTGGATTATTCATGTGTGGCCTCATTGCTTATCGACGTAGAAAGAGAACTTCTCCACAAAAACCGTCAGGTGAAGAAGATGGCAAATTTTTCTCAATAACAAGTTTTGATGGACAGGCGATGTATGATGAAATCATCAAGGCAACAAATGATTTTGACGATGCTTATTGTATTGGGATTGGAGGATATGGTACTGTGTATAAAGCTGAGTTACGACCCAACAATTTTGTAGCTGTCAAGAAACTTCATTCATCATCTGAGAATGACGATCAAAGCTTCCTAAATGAGGTACGAGCATTAACAAACATAAGGCACAGAAACATTGTTAAACTCTATGGATACTGCTCTCATGCTCGTCACTCATTTTTGATTTACGAATATCTTGAGAAGGGAAGTCTAAAATCGCTCTTAAGTAGCGATATCACAGGAAAGGAAATGGATTGGCTTAAAAGGGTAAGAATTGTTAGGGCTGTAGCGAATGGTTTGGCTTATATGCACCATGACTGCACACCACCTATAATTCATAGAGACATTTCTGGAGCTAATATCCTTCTGGACTCTGATTATGAGGCACATATCTCGGATTTTGGAACAGCGAAGCTTCTAAAGCTGGATTCATCCAATTGGACTGCAGTTGTAGGCACCTATGGCTATATTGCACCAGGTAACTACCATATATTTTAAAGTTATATATACTATACGTACTTATTCTCAAGTTTCAGATTTATCTATATTACATTTATTCATGATCTCATATAACACTTTTTTTTCCCTCATGTAGAGCTTGCATATACGATGGTGGCGACAGAGAAATGCGATGTGTATAGTTTTGGAGTTGTTGCACTAGAAGTGATTATGGGAAAGCATCCTGGAGAACTAATATCATGTCTACCAACGTTGTCTACTGATGATCTATTGCTAGCCAATGTAGGAGATAGACGGATTCCGCCACCATCATCTCTAGTTGAGAAACTAGCTAACACAATTTTGAATGTCTCACGGGCTTGTTTGAACTACAACCCACAGGAAAGGCCAACAATGCGTCAAGTCAAAGATTTATTGTCAGTGGATGATCGAGTTTGGATGAAGATGCATGTATCAGTAACTTAGTGTTTGATCGATTTTGCATGATGTCTAGTCATAAGTCCATAAAGTATAAGAAAATTTTTATGTTTTTTTCATGTCCTGAATTATGCTATAGATTTTTATTAAATAAGGAAATAATTTATATTAATGAAGATTGCTACCTTTCTAGAGTAATGCAGTTATGTGTATTATGGATATTTTTGGTAATTTCTTTAAATTATTCCAGTTTTACAATTAAAAAATTTCCAATTGTAAATTTGTTTAGCATTTAAAATTTATTCTTACTCATATCAAGAAATTAAGTAAAAGAGTGAGTGCACACAAAAGATATTCAAAGACGTCAAATCACCCAACGATGAAAGTCTGTTAATTTGTCAAAAAAGATGGCATAGACTGGAGAAGAAATTTAGCTAAAGGAAATTTGCCAAAAAAGAAGACCGTGGAAGTCTGTTAATTTGTCAAAAAGATAACCTAAGGTATGGAGTAACTAATTGATCTTGAAAAGCTTGTTACACATTCACCATGATCGAGCATTCAAACGAAAATACAAGAAGATTGATATGATACATACACTAAATCGCAGGGGCACATGATTGTGCTTAAACAAACACTATCTAAACTGTTGATTTGGTTTTGTCTTTGTTTAAGAGGGCAATGTTTTATAACCCGGGTTGAACGGGGAACAGGACCGGATATGACTGTTGTTTGCTTGTTTATGAACCGGCGGTTCTTTTGTTGACCCGGGTCAACCCATGCTAAGTCCAGCAGGGTCATACCTTTCGTTTTTTAAAGTTTGGGACATGTAGTTTTGTTGGAAAGTATGGGTTTGGTATTGAATTTCTAATGTTTAAGTGCTGTTTAAGTGCTGTTTAAGAGCAGTTTGGAGCTTTTTAGGGGGTGTTTTTGGAGCTGATTAAGGGTTGTTTGGTTTGATTTAAAAGCTTTTTTTAGCTGTAGGAATTGAATTTCGATGTTTATAAGCTGTAATTTTTGCTTAAAACTGGTTCCACACGACGGTTCAACCGACGATTCGGATGGGTTGATAAAAAAGCCGGTGCACGGTATAGACAACCTGAACTTCATGTATTTGCTGCTGCATTTGTATTTACAACTATACCAAGTCAAAACTTAGGGACACGTTACATTAATAAGAAAATGTAAGTCAAAGTAGCCAACTACCCCACATGCATTCTTTTCTTGAACGTAGTCGTCACTTCATCCACTTTTCTCTGTTATTATGTTTTTTTAGCTTCCTCTTCTAAGCAAAGACTCGACACAAGCATGTTTGTGTCAATCACAACTTGATTCAATGAATTATTACAAACCAATCACCAAATTTAACCAATTTACATTTTTATTTTCGAATCTTCAATCAATGTTCACCCAACTTCCGTTACCACTTTCACCCTCACCCTCACCCTCACCACAACAAACGCGCACACAGACAAATAAAAATCTGAATCTTTTATATAATAAAGGAAAATCTTAAGTGGGGACTTTTGTATTTCGAAAAAAAAAATGTTTCTTTATTAAAAATAATTACATTATTTTTTGAGATTTTTTTAATTGTAAAAAGGATAAATATTTCCTTTATTTGACTAAAAATTTTAAAAATTCGTTTGTATAATTGAATGCAAAAAAAAGCCAAAATTGTGTATGTACTTCTTAGCTATTTTTACATAGTCTAGGGGTATAATTGTAAATTAAAAAATATCAAAAGCGGAGGAGAAAATTATCTAATCCCTATATCTTCATAACAAGTACTACCTCCGTCCCAATTTATTTGTCCAGTTTTGACTTTTTGAGTCTTTCTTTGTCAACTATGACCGTAAATATTCTTATTTGTGTTATATAATACTTGATGAAAATTATACAAATTAAAAATACACTTAAAACTCAATCTATTCATATATTTTGCATCAAATATTAAATAACACAAACATAAATATTTAAGGTCAAAGTTGACAAAGAAAGACTTTGAAAATCAAAAGTGGACAAATAAATTGGGACGGAGGGAGTATGATTTAGCGCGGTTTATAATTATTAACATACTATATCCGAATAAAAGTTTAGTTTTGAATTGCCCTATGGTGTTTGATGTTATGCTCTGAAAACTTTTCGTCTTAGATTGTGATAAAGTTAGATACACAACATTAAGAAATTTGATTAGCAAGTTTTGAGTTGATGAACTTAAGGTACAATCAACCCAAATGTTATTTATACTCCGACTTCTACAATGCCCTAAAGATATAGGTCGTATAACCAGTGGCGAAGCTAGCATATTTTCAGTGGGGGGTCGGGATCTAATTTTTTTTTCCTAACGCTATTTTTCGGGTAATACCGAAATTTTGGGGGGTCGAAACCGAATATACCGAAATTTTTCTACACGAAAACTATATACCCCTACACTGCAAAAAAAAATTCGGGGGGTCGGGCGCCCCCTCCCGCCCCTTAATAGCTGCGCCACTGCGTATAACCAACCTTTTTTAAAGTTCTGTTTGTAGATGGAAGATTGTATAGACATATGAATTAGTATAGTTTTTAATGCAAAAAATACACATATGATTTTAAAATGCATACTAGACTACAAAGTTCCATAAGTTTGTTAAATCGTAAGAGTGTTTTGAGAACAAATCTAAATAACTCAAACATTTTGATACAGTTGGTACTGAAGCAATATGAAAACCCCTTGTCAAAGAAGCTAAATGAGGTTGTAAATGAGATACAAAGCCAAAGATGTAACTACCTGCGGTATGTAATATCTGTGGTGGGGTGTCATAAAAGCCGACCCGACCCGGCCCGAACCTGACTCGAACCTAAATATGGCTTTTCGGGTCGGCTTAGTCGGGTCAAAAATTATATTCGGGTCAATCAGGTCAACCCGAGTTCTAAACAAGGTCGGGTTCGGGTATAATATATGTCTCTTACTCAGGTTCGGGTCAACCCGATTGACCCAAGTTTCATTTTTTTCTTTCTAATTTGTATGTAAACACCAAAATTGTATCATTTTTAAACAACCTAAACCCGAACCCGAGTTGACCCGAACCCGAATTGACCCGACCCGAGTGACCCGAATTCTAAACAAGGCCTGGTTTGGCTATGTTTTTTTGAGCCTTGACCCGGATTGGTTTATCTGTATATGAGAATGTTTGTGTTGACAAGTAATCGCTTTTTTATTCTTATTGTGCTTATGGCAGGCTAAAATTATACAAGAAAGGAGAACCATCTGGTGAGTTTTATACTTCCAGTAGTTCTGTCTTCGTATGAAAATTGCAAGATTTAAGTAGATTCTTTTTTAAGTAAAAAATCATTTAATATACATAAAGGCCATTTGGTATTTTTAAACCGGGACTTCCCAAGAAACATTGAAAATTAACATCTTGTGAACCCATAATGCCATACATCATAGGTAACTTTAGCTCAGGAACTTCCTTAGAAACGATAAAGATTGCGTCTTTTCTGAGTATTTGTAAAGTACCATTCTATAAAGACAAGATAAAGAAAATATAATGCAGTGCGGACACATTTGTCAATCTAAATTGCAGTTTTTACACGTTAATCGTTGGAATTTCTATAGTTTCTGATTCTAGTTATGATTCCTGGAATGACATTCTTCTCGTATATGGTGGAAGACACGTCTCCAAATAGTCCTTCATACGTTGAGTTCTTAGTACATGTCCATAGAAAAGTTCAAAACAAAATGGGTTGATGTTGTTTAACAAATACTACTTCAGTTATGTTTATGGGTTTGTGGTTAGAATTTACATGCAGATACAGATGGATTCGAGCCTTAAGAAGCCAAGCTTGAATCTTAGCAAAAAATTTGGATAGTCATCATTGGTTTCACCTATTCTTGGTGAAAACTCAGAGTAAAGTTTTGTTAGTAGTAAACTATTAATTGTGAAAGCTTAGCATGCATAAACTGATAAAAGAAACATCTTTTGGCCTGGTTCATGGTAATTGTTATTCAAGACTAATGGTGATATGTATATCTACAAGTTTTTGTTTTATTTATTTATTTATTTTTTTATTTTTATTTTTTGGGTTTATAATGATATAAGATTCACATGCAATGCTGTTCTTTAGGGGGCAAGTTTCAACTTATTTCTTATATTTATTGACTTTATGTGTGAGTATGTTTGATTCGATTTGTATTTTATTGCTAACTAGACAAGTGCATCTGAAATGAAAGGATTCAAATAGTTACAAGCTGTCTATGCAATGGTATTGCTTGATATACATGAAAATGCAAGAATATAGTAGGTAATTCTCAAACTAGTTTTTTATGAAAGAATATAGTATGTTAAAACAAAATCACAAGTTTTTGTACAAAGTTTCTAACCAACTTTGTATATTACGCTAATGTAATCAATAGGTGAGAGAATTGTGTTTGTAATTGAGAACATCTAGGAAGTGATAAGTGATCACATCCATTTGTGGCTAAATGTTATTACAATTAGCCTAGCTAGATTAGAGTGGTAGACTATAACGTTTGAGATTAACGAAGGTAAATCAGGATTTACAAAGTGGTTAGTTAGAGTGGTAGACTAAAAATTTCGTCACTATACAATTATGTACCACTATATCGCAACCAAACTTTTCAAAAAAAATGCGCTTAAGGTAATGAAATTTCATTTCGTTCACTTGTTTACTGAGCTATTAAGCAAGAATATTGTTCTATAATATCAATGTTAAACGGAGTGACTTGAACGCACATTTTTTGATATGTTAAGTAACATAAATGTTGTGGTTTTCAAGTTCGATGATGTGTGTATATTTTTGTAAGTTTAATGATTCAAATATCATGTTTTATAACTTTAGTAACGTGAGTGAAAAAAAAAAAAAAAAAAAAAAAATTGTTATGCATTTTTTGAAAAGTTTAGCGACATGTTTGTTTGTATCTTTTTAGCTTCTATCTTGGAAGAATTTCGTGTTCTTTCCCTTCCCCGTATAGTTGGGGTGTTTTAAATATAGTTTTGACTTTAAAATTAAAAAAAAAAAAAAAAAAAAAAAAAAAAAAGTATAAATTTGTCTATTCACAAATTTTGCTCTTTTCCCAGTTCCCTCATTCAAACGTTCAAGCTGTGGCTATTAGGACATAGGACCCTACACATCATTAACTAAAAGGACCATATATGCATATATTACAACCACATATCGTTTGCTAAAGATATTGACTCCTAAAGTAAAATACACTCAATGTTAGTCTATATATCAATTAATATTAGTCTTTGCATAACAACGACGGATGCTAGCTATTGTTGACCCGGACTTTAGCAATAATAAACAAATTCACGTTTTAGCGGCGGGTATCATGCAATTAAAATTTTCAGCGAGAAATATTTTTCATTTCTATATTTTTACGATACAATAACAACTTATGGATGACAACAATTTTAGTTTTGAATAATTTTAAGCAATAACAGGTTAACTCATCTAAATTTGTAGATTACCCATTTCATGTTCTGGTAGTACAGAGACGGTAGCTGATATATTATAGAGGTATGAGGTTAAAGTAGTTTACAGTGGCCAGTAGTCGCAAGTTATTTATAAATAAAAACACCGTATCGAATTTTAAAATTCACTTACATCATGTTAAAAAAGTAGTTATCTAAAAATACACCATATAAATTTTTTTTTTTTGGCACTTATTTGAATTATTAACAATGTTTATTATACTTAACTCACATAGGTAGAAAATACATGTAAAAGAGTACTTATAGACATAAAGAAAACCTAAATGTTCAAGAAATAATGTGATGTAACTTTAAAGAGTATAATTATTATTATATAACTATATTTAATAAGTATAAAATAAAAGAATTAGCACATAGCATGTTTGTTTTGAAAAAATCGTCCGATTTTTATAAAACACAAGTTTTAGCTTTTATGGTAAGTTTTATCAAAAAATTATAAAAGGTTTATATGTGTTTTCAAGGCACTCTTGCCATTTTAATAATATTTTTCAAACGTTGTAATTTAGTATGCACTTTGAAAATTTATTATTTTAATAATATCTTTACATTAATTAGAGTACATTTTGTGTTGTTGAAAAAAAATATACCAGTACCGTATAAAATTGTATACCGAATCGGTGGTACCATATTTTTCCCGAGCATAAAAATGTTGTTCATTTTATTGATAAAAATGTGTACTGGTAGCGTATCGGACGGAATTCTGGTACCGGTTCTCAGGAAACATTACGTATCCAGTTTTCCCTTTCTTTTACAAGTGAAACTTAAAAATAAACAAATAAATAAATAATAAAAAAAAATCTAGATTTCATGCTTCTGTAACAGCAACAAAAAACAAAGGAACACTTACTATATAATATAAAATATATAAATTAAAGTTCAACGAATAAGGGGAATGTTGTTCTTATCTAAAACCCTTTGTGTAAGATCAACAAGCTAGTCAACCATTTACATGTGCTTAGGACTCATATATACTACAAAAAAGGCCATAGAGCCCGGTTAAAAATGGTCATAGTGCCCGGTTTTGCATGAGGGCTCAAAAGGGGGGGGGGGGGGGACTCTATTGGAGAAGCAAATAAAGCCCGGTTTAGAAAACGGGCTCTATTACTGCTTATAGAGCCCTGTTTTCAATCAACTAACATGGCTCTATGTGAATTTTAAAAATTAAAAAAAAAATAGTAAAAATCTTCTCATGCTGTAACACTAGGCAATTAAATCAAACTTCTCTTGCAAAATGAACATTATTCAAACCAAGAAGATTCATTGAGTTACAGCTTACTTTGTCTTAATACATTGAGATTAACGAAAATGAAATTGAAAATTACACCATTATACATTGCCTTTAAATAACGTGGCCAAAACAGATGGAATTTGATGATGCAGATGACGTCCCAAAACCGTCTTTAGAGTTGAGAATCACACCAGATGATGAATACATAACAAGTCTTGACTTTGCCCATTATAAGGCATTTCAGACTAAACCGTTATATTGATTAGAAGGTTGAAGTGGCACACCTGACTTGTAGGGGTGAGGATTAGGATTCGGACTAACCTCAAATGGGTTGTCAAATGGGTTTGAACCTTGTTGTGTCATAGGTGGGCTCGTCATCATCATTTGATGTTGTTGTTGTTGTTGTCGCAGCTGTTGCTGCTGCTGCAACATGTAAGCTTGTTGCTGCTGAGCCATGGCTGCCATCTGTACATCGTGTGGCACAGCCATCATGTTAGAGCCATAAACGGGTTTGGTGCTTGTTGTTTCCATGGGTGTGGCACAGCCGTTATATTTTGACACTTTCAGAAAAAAAACCTGATCCACAATTTAAGATATAATCATATACCAACATGAGATATATGGCAACAAAGTTATATGCTACTTACCATTGTAAATGCTAGCTGAATCACAAAGTTATGAGCTGCTGCTCCATTTAAGATATGAACTGCTGAATCACAAAATTTAAGATATATATCCATTAAGTTGCTTACTGTTTGGGGGGATGAGTGTTGTTGATGACAACCATTTCATCTTCCTAACATAATCTAGCTTCAATAATACCAGTGATAACATAATCTAGCTCAAAGAAAGTAGTTGAACACCATATTTCAACTCGATTACACTAGACACGAAATAACACAACGCAACATAAACACAGCTTCAATGAGACAACATGACAAAATATCAAAACTGGAGTAAACTACATAAGCACAAAGTTTTAACATATAAACCCAACTCATAATAGTATAGTGCCATATGACATTTGTATCTTGCAAATAGCAATCAACCAGCAAATACGAAATACACTTCATCCATAAAACTATAAGCAACGACATGAATTGTTCCAAGACATGAGTAATTACAAGAATGTAAAAATACAATACAGTTCATATACAAGTATAAAGTAACAGTTATGGCCTTGAACAAAAAGAAAGTTGTGGCCTTGAACAAAAAGAAAGTCCATACATCAAGCAGGGGGGAATAAATTGAAAAGAAGGGGGTACACAGACACATGTGAACAAGCAACAAAAGTGCTAAGAATTTGATAACAATTTGAAGATATGTATAGATTATACTCATTTGTATATACACAAAGATAATACTAGTAATTATGCATACAAATGTTCACTCACATTGATAGTAGCATGTATTAGCTTCTGCTCTAACTGAACCAACTGTCTCTTCAAGTTCTCATTATCAAAAGTATCATCGCGTCAACCAAAAGTTTCACTTTTCTCAGGACGATGAATTTGAGAAAGCTGAAGTAGCAACCCCCCCAAAGGCTTTCCCTGTTCAATATTTTCTGTCATATGGTCAACAATAGTTAAACACTCGATCAGATTATTATAGAATATACATAAACCATAAATCTTATACATAAAAAATGAATTATGACACATTAATTATTCAAACAAATAGCCCTTTGAGCACAATCTGGGTAAAAGTAGGATATTGCCAACTAGGCACCATTGATATGATAGTATAAAAAACAGTAATCGCATACATTTGCTAGAACTTGAAAAGAATCAAATATAAGGGACGTGAACAAAATAAGGACACATATGCAAGCACTGTCTTAAACCCCGTCTCTACGATACCTTCCACTAATAATCTTAAATCATAATGCAATTAACTTGACTTCAAATCGTAAATCTTGTATACTAATGAAAATTTCATCTTGTAGCAAATGTTCCATAACAAAACAACATTTTGAAGAATAAAGTCTTTATATGTATGTGAGTCCAATAATCCTAAAACATAACTAGTCCAATTAAATCACATTCAGGAAATTTGCATAAATCATGGAGGAGTTGAATGAAATGAGTAAAGGTAATTAAATAAAAATTATTAATCAAAGCAAAGTTGACAAGTGGGATTGTATTACAAAACTTGATCAAAGTTGAGTAGTTATTCAAATATGAAAGTAGTAGCAGCAGCATAATAATAATAATATCTATATAATCGAGAATAAAAGCAATTTAACAACAAAATCAACAACTCTTAACAACATTAGACACAACTTGTAAGAAACAAGTTTCACTAAACGCCCCATTTATGACAGCAAATAGCACAACCAAAACACCCATTTACAACTGATTATATTGTCTGTATATTGAAAATAAAGATTTGTTTTAATCTCATATAGTTTTAAATCCCATAAAGAACTTATAAAACAATTAATTTCAACAATTTCATTCCAAAATCAAGACTTTATTACCTAACATTAAAAAGACATATAAACAAACACAACTTATTCCGGAATCAAAGTTAAGAGCATCATTAATGAGATATTAAAAATGTTAATTGAACAACATCATCAATTGTAGTAGTTTGTTACCTCCTAATTCGATTAGTCTGTTGCTGGTTTGTGACGGCAGTGGTGTGCAAAGGTGGAGGTAGTGGTGGTGTGTGATGTTGGTTAAGGGATGTTGTTGTGAAAGTGAATCTGGGAAAGTGAAGAGGGCGGAAAAAGTTTAGGGTTTTGTGATGGTAATGAAAATCAGGGAGGGAAATAAAGCGCCCAAAAAATTTTAAGTATTTTCGTTTGATTTTTTACGTTTTCGTCTGTTTTTTTACGTTTTCGTCCGTTTTTTTTTGTTTTCGTCTGTTTTTTTTACGTTTTCGTTCATTTTTTTCGCTTTCGTCTGTTTTTTTACGTTTTCCTCCGTTTTTTTACGTTTTTTTTACGTTTTCGTCCCTTTTTTTACGTTTTCGTCCGTTTTTTTACGTTTTCGTCCATTTTTTTTCGTTTTCGTCTGTTTTTTTACGTTTTCCTCTGTTTTTTTACGTTTTCGTCCCTTTTTTTACGTTTTCGTCCGTTTTTTTACGTTTTCCTCCGTTTTTTACGTTTTCCTCTGTTTTTTTACGTTTTCGTCCGTTTTATTACGTTTTCGTCAGTTTTTTTACGTTTTCGTCCGTTTTTTTCGTTTTCGTCTGTTTTTTTACGTTTTTCTCTGTTTTTTTACGTTTTCGTCCCTTTTTTTACGTTTTCGTCCATTTTTTCGCTTTCGTCTGTTTTATTACGTTTTCCTCTGTTTTTTTACGTTTTCGTCCGTTTTTTTACGTTTTCGTCGCTTTTTTTACGTTTTCGTCCGTTTTTTTTCGTTTTCGTCTGTTTTTTTACGTTTTCCTCTGTGTTTTTACGTTTTCGTCCTATTTTTTACGTTTTCGTCCGTTTTTTTTACGTTTTCCTCTGTTTTTTTACGTTTTCGTCCATAAAAAAACGTGATAACTTGCAGGAGTGAAAGACCCAAATTAACGTAACAAAGGTAAAAAAAAACGTAAAAAAAACAGAGGAAAACGTAAAAAAAAACAGACGAAAACGAAAAAAAACGGACGAAAACGTAAAAAAACAGACAAAAACGGACGAAAACGTAAAAAATAGGACGAAAACGTAAAAAAACAGAGGAAAACGTAAAAAACAGACGAAAACGAAAAAAACGGACGAAAACGTAAAAAAAGCGACGAAAACGTAAAAAAACGGACAAAAACATAAAAAAACAGAGGAAAACGTAAAAAAACGGAGGAAAACGTAATAAAACAGACGAAAGCGAAAAAAATGGACGAAAACGTAAAAAAATGGACGAAAACGTAAAAAAACAGAGAAAAACATAAAAAAACAGACGAAAACGAAAAAAACGGACGAAAACGTAAAAAAACTGACGAAAACGTAATAAAACGGACGAAAACGTAAAAAAAAGAGGAAAACGTAAAAAACGGAGGAAAACGTAAAAAAAACGGACGAAAACGTAAAAAAAGGGACGAAAACGTAAAAAAACAGATGAAAACGTAAAAAAACAGAGGAAAACGTAAAAAAACAGACGAAAACGAAAAAAAATGGACGAAAACGTAAAAAAACGGACGAAAACGTAAAAAAAGGGACGAAAACGTAAAAAAACGGAGGAAAACGTAAAAAAACAGACGAAAGCGAAAAAAATGGACGAAAACGTAAAAAAAACAGACGAAAACGAAAAAAAAACGGACGAAAACGTAAAAAAACAGACGAAAACGTAAAAAAGCGGATGAAAACGTAAAAAAAGGGACGAAAACGTAAAAGAACAGAGAAAAACGTAAAAAAACGGAGGAAAACGTAAAAAAAACAGACGAAAACGAAAAAAACGGATGAAAATGTAAAAAAACAGACGAAAACGTAAAAAAACGGACGAAAACGGAACTTACTAACATATTAAAAATAAAAGAACAAAAAAAGAAAAAAAAATTGCACCGTTCGTCCTTGTGGTCAGTATACCCTCATGGGACTTAAAATGTAACAACACTTAACGAGCGTTAGTGATGGAGGGACTAATGGCACCTAACGTATGCCCGTTAAGGATTAACGGTGCAGTTTTTTTTGTCAAAGGACGAACGGCTGCGGTCAACGCAAACCACAAGGACGAATGGTGTAATTTACTCTAGAATGAATGATGATGAGAGTTGAGATTAAAGAAAAATGGAGAAAAAAAAACCTCATTTATTAGTTATACGTGATTATGCGAACAAAAGTTTTTTGTAAAGCATGTTATTTGATTATATATGGATGCACCTAAAAGCCTAAAATGATGTGTTTGGTTGTGGGTCGTGTACTTTAGACGCTCTAATTTGCGTAGAACAAGCACAAGGGGTGTTTGGATAAGTATTTACTTGAAAAATACTGACTTTTTATATTTTGGCGCCAATCTTGATATTATCCCATTTGGTACCGGTACCGGTACCGGCACCGTTTTGGGTATCCCGGGTTTTTTTAGGCTAGTAACGTGGTAATAGTACCATATCGTGTACCGGGATCTGGTATGAGTTTGGTACGCTTCCAGTTTGGTGCCGCGATTCGGGTCAAAATGCTCACCCCTAATAGTATTATTTTGATTATAACATTTCTAAGTTTCACCAATCGCTTGCTATTTTTTTTTTTTTTTTTTTTTTTTTTTTTTTTTTTTTTTTTTTATTTTATACTTTAGATTCTATCATAATCTAAATAGTATTATTTTGATTATAACATTTCTAAGTTTCACCAATCGCTTGCTATTTTTTATTTATTTATTTTTTTTTTTTTTTGTATTTTATACTTTAGATTCTATCATAATCTGAGTTCTAATCCATATTTCAATCTCAATTTGATATATTTGAATTGGGTTACAGTTATTTGACATTGTATGCATAATCGTTACAAAAACACTTAGCTATAATATCGCAACTACAATCATGTGCCGCTATAAAATTTCGTCCCTATACATGGGTACCAGTGTAAACTCTAAATTTATAAGCAAAAGTGGTATTAAATCTTCAGCAGGAATTTTACTCATAACATAGTTCCCACATTTTCACGTCGAGTAGTGGCTAATCTAATTTTACTCTTTTCCCACATTTGCACGTTCCAAAAATGGCTAATATTATTAGGAGTACTGTTAGTAGTGTCGAGCTGACTCAACCCAAAACCCGATAAGGCTTACAAGGTCGGGTTTAATTAACCCGAACCCAATAACCCGATAACCCGAAAAACTTTTTGATGCATTTTTTTACTAATTATTTTAGCACCCATAAACACTAATAATATACGTAGCTTATATTGTTTTATAGTCTAAACATATATATATATATATATATATATATATATATATATATATATATATATATATATATATATATTTTAGAAAGGCTATAGTCTAAACATATAATATTGATATAGTTAATACATCTACCTCTCATTAAGTTTAATACATATATGAATCAAAGTGCAAAACCAATATCAAGGAAGAATGCCTATTCAATTATCAAAGTAGAAGTTGTTGTTTTTCTCATTTCTTGATGTATAAACTGACTGTGCGTATTACTGTTGCTTGCTTTGTTCCACTTTTGTATTTGTTGCATAACTCGATCTGGGATGAATGTATTATGCAGTAGGATCTCAAGTATAAATATTATTATAATGATGAACACTTGAACATATGTTACTTGAAATGTCCAAACAACCCAACCGGATATAAACAAACTCATAGCCACATATTGACTAAAAGGACCATATATATGCATATTACAGCCACATAATACACTAATACTCTAGATAAGAGTCGTTTGCTAAGGACATTGACTCCTGAAGTAAAATGCACTTCATATTAGTCTATTACCTTTTGTATACGTTCCATCTTTCTAGTCTTTGCATGACAACGATGATGTCAGTTATTGTTGACCGTGACTTTTCATAATAATAAATAAATTAGAGGCTATTTTCCAATAGATATTAATGTTAAACTTTCGATCTACAATTCGAAATGCGCTTCTTATAGTTACTATTATGGATTAATGGCCTGGTCTCTAGTTTAGAACAACAAACATGATTTGCACAAACTTAGTTTTGATTAGTACATGAAATTTTATGCTTTGTATATGTGTTACATTATGCTTATTCTCCATGTATCTTGTTATGCGTAAATCTAAAGTAACTATGTGCAAATCTAGAGTATATCAGATCACCTGACACTAAACCAAACAAGTTTCAAGGTGAATTAGACTTAAACCGGTAAGGGGGTGGCAACCTTGCCACAACATACCTCAACATCAAGTAAAATGAACCAATAAGATATTGCCAACACTTTTCATGCCACGCCATACCTTATCTTCATTTTTTAGTTGCAATCTTGATGCAAAAAAAACTAATTATATATTTTTATTTTTTTAATTCATAATTATATTAAACAATTTAATAAAAACAATAAATTTTATTAATAATTCAAAGAAAATTAAATAATACTTAGACAAAAATAAAAAATAAAAAAAAATAAAAAAGAAAAAAAAGAAAAAGGAAATCATTAGTCATCGAGGTATGGTAAGTCTTGAGCCACAACGTGCTCCATAAGATCATATCGAAGACAGTTATGAATATCTTTGCATTGTAACTCCTGTAGTACACTATCGTCATAAACTGGCGCGACCGACGGATCCATTATATGAACCAGTGATATTGCCATCTCATCTCTTTTAAAATCATATCGCACAATATAATACACGTATAAACGAGGTGTCGAATCTTTTCGACCGACATAGCCCGGAGAGGACGACTGAGAATCATCCATTTTCCTTTAAGACGACCAAAAGCTCGTTCGACATCCTTTCTTGCAGACTCTTGTAGCTTCTTGAATCTCTTTTCCTTCGGGTCAGTAGGATACGGATATGCTTTAACAAATGTTGAATAGTTAGGATAGATTCCATCGGTAAGATAATATCCACGTTTGTAAAGCCTTCCACCAAAAAAAAATGAACTTTTTGGTATCGTTCCATTTCGTTCCGTAACATACAATGGAGACTGATTCAAAACATTGATATCGTTGTTTGAACTGGGAGGACCATAAAACGAATGCTCAATCCACAAATCATATGAAGCAGTTGCTTCAAGCATAATAGTCGGATATTGGTGATCACCTCTCTTATATTGGTCTCTCAATGTCTAGGACAATTTTGCCAAACAAAATGTGTACAATCAATGCTACCAAGCATTCCAGGAATATGATGTTTTTCTTCATATACCTGGAATAAACGTGCAACGTCATGGGTTGTCGGCCTACGTAAGAACTCTCGACCATATAACTTTATAATCGCATCGCAAAATTTATCAAGGCATTCACCTAAAAATAAAGGACAACATTTAATAAAAAAATAAATAACGAAATATTAAAAAAAAAAAAAACAAAAACAATTTTAAAAAAATAATAACGAAAAAATTAAAATAAAATAATAACTGACGTTCTTCGTGCTATGCATGTTTAGATAGTCATCAAATCTATCTAGAGGTTCACCCGTTGCGAGTTGTCGAATGGCCGGTGTTCATTTTTGTAACGGCGTGAAACTATTCTGTCCCATCGCATCTTGACCCGCTTGAAACCATTCGAATTGGGCTTCAATATCACCAACAATTTTTAAAAACAAGGTTTTACTCATACGAAAAATGATCACGAAAAACGATTTCGTTAAACTTTGGTTGTTCAACGAAATAGTCATTTAATAGAGTTTCTAAAGCTCTTTCACAAAAACGTTTGACATGCCCACGGGTTTCGGTAGAGCTTGTCGTGTCTTCAAGAGCTTCGTACACGGCTAAAAAGGTTTCGAAAGTACTATCGGATAACCATTCTTCGGATGAGTCGGGGAGAATAATTATCTCGTCCGAGGATGAAGAAGATGATGCCATGGTTAATAAAATTTGAATTGTTTGTGTGATTTGATTTGTGAATAAATTAAGATGTGTAAGTTAATATTTAAAGGGATTTTTTTTTAATTTATTTTTTATTTTTTATTTTTTGGAAAAATGCCTCCAACGGCTCTTTTAATTAATGTGCAACGGTTAGATTTTTGTTTGGTCAAAGTGGTGCCGATTCGGTATATGATACCGAATGTGTTTCCGAATGGAACAAACCGCGAGACTGGCAATCATGGTTGCCGGTCGGCATAGCTTGCCGAATGGCCATACCGAATAGGTTGCCACCCCCTAAAGCCCTTCATTTTTAGGAATTTTGTGTGGGCACTTTAGGGATTGTTTGTACCTAGCTTCTTACATATGATATCTGAATAAACTTATATAAGCTCATGGATGAAACATAGGGTATGTTTGGCGCGCAACTTGTAAGAGCTCATGAGGATAGCTTATAGTAGAAGCTTTCTTTGGCTCACAAGCTTATAGAAGCTTTTAAAATCCAAAAGCTCTTAAAAAAGCTACCTAGGAGGAGCTTCTAAAATAGGTTCTTTTGGTTTGCCTAATTACATTAGTGCCCTTAGCTTTAACTTTGTATATTTATATGTTTTGTCCTTCAATGTATTTTTACACTCATAAGCTCCAGCTGCTCAACTACTTTACCAAACATATCTAAAAGAGCTTTTTGGACATGTTTAAGTGTTGTGTAAGAGCTATTTGGGGCTTTTTTAGGAGTGCTTGGAGCTGATTAAGTGCTGTTTAGAAATGTTTAAAAGCTGTTTGGATAAAACCGGTTCCACATGATGGTTAAACCGGTGTCGCTCAAAAAACTGGTTTTTATAACAACGCAAAAGGGTATAAAGATGATGACTTTTGACCATCATTGGTCAAACTTATTACTCCCTTACTATCGTGGTAACTTTCTTTTTTTGTTTCTTTCGGATTAGTTGTTATGAGTACTCTATTAGTGGCTCATAACACGCAAATGGTTTAACGTTTTCATTGATTGCATAAATAAAAAGCGATTGATATGATATATGTAATAAATTGCAAGACGCATGAAAAATCATGATTTTGAACCTTTAATTCATCATTTTTCCTTGTGTGTCTGGTTCATAGCTAAATTCACAACTTAATAATTAGTGACCCGTAAAACGTAAGGGTCCAACCAGTCAAAAGGGTTTCTTAGGCGGATGAAAAATATCGAGTGGATTTATTGAGAAATTTTACTTTGTAATGGTTTTTGTGACATTTACCCGTTCTTTTATATTTGAATTATATATATAATTATACATAAACACTTTTGTTGATGTCTTGGGAAGTATTTTTGTTACAATATCATCTAGAGAATTGTATGGGCATATTAGCAATGGGCAATAAAGTTTATAATTTGGTTGAACCTACTAGAGAATTTTGAAAAATCACTTCTAGCATTCATGGTTAGCTTCTTTATTAATTATGACCATATCAAGTTTATTTGTTGCTTAGGTGCACGAGTAGACAGTGATAGCATGTGCATATTAGATGCACTCAAGAGTGCGGTTGAGTTTCTAAATGAAAATCTTTTTATTTATGTTGTAAGGCTCAACAAGTTATAAGGCTCAATAACTTGACGTATGTTGATATGATTTTATAACAATAAGTTTTAACACCAACTAATTCGCCAAACAACATTACAAAAATATAAACTTCAGCTTTCAACTTATAATATAAGCCACAGTTAAAACTCCGGCCTCAGCTCCTCCTCCAACTCATTTCGCCAGGCATACTCATAGCCACATACTACTATACACGTCATTGACTAAAAGGAATATATATATATATATATATATATATATATATATATATATATATATATATATATATATATGTATATATATATATATGTATATATATATATATGTATATATATATATATATATATATATATATATATATATATATATATATATATATATATATATATATATATATATATATATATATAGGGAGACTTTCTTACGAGAACCATCTTATTTGCTAGAATTGAGAGAACCACCAAAAACATACATGCACGCCTTTTAAAATAAAATAAAAATACATGCAAATCATCAATAATCGTAAGTATCCACCTATGTTCTTCAATATCATCATGAACTCATCCTCTTTTTTCACAAAAACCTTACACACGGCCGCAATATTGTCGTTGCACGCCTTATAAGAACATACATGCACACATTCAAAGAAAAATTTTGTATTTCTAATTTCTTATTAAATTCTTTAGAACAACGATGTTTTTTTTTAAAAACATATATGTTGTTTTTAGAACATATGTCCAAAAATACAATTATTGAAGGCATGCATGTATGTTTTTAGTGGTTCTCTCAGTTCTCGCAGATAAGATGGTTCTCGTAAGAAAGTCTTACTATATATATATATATATATATATATATATATATATATATATATATATATATATATATATATATATATATATATGCATATTATTCTAGATAAAAGTAAGGAGTAAGGACATTGACTACTAAAGTAAAATGCACTTCATATTAGCCTATCACTTTTTGTATACATTCTATATTTCTAGTCTTTGCATAACAACGATGGATAAAAGGACCTTATATATATGTATATTATGACCACATAATACTCTAGATAAGAATAAGGGGTAATGACATTGACTACAGAAGTAAAATGCACTTCATATTAATTAGTCTATCACTTTTTTTGTATACGTTCTATATTTCTAGTCTTTGCAAAGTTTGCATAACAACGATGGATGCCATTATTGTTGACCTTGACTTTTCATAATAATAGATAAATGAGAGGCTATTTTTCTTATATTAATGGTAAACTTTCGATCTACAATTCGTAATGTCCTTCTTATAGTTATTATGATGGATTAATGGTCTCAAGTTTGAAATAACAAACGTGATTTGCACAAACTTAGTTTTGATTTGTACATAATATATATTATGCTTTGTATATGTGTTACGTTCTGCTTATTCTCCTTGTATCTTGTTGTGTATAAATATAAAGTAAATATGTGCAAATCTAAAGACTAATGTATATGTGTGTGGAGATCACCTCACACTAAACCAAACAATTAAGTTGGATGGCCGAGACGATTAACACATGACAAATTATTGAGTTATTCAAATTCAACTGCAATTATGTATATTTTATATATAATAACGTGCATTAGTACACTACGAGGATAATGGGTTATAGTAATGACATGTCACCGCTAAAGTATTTATTAAATAATTAATAAACTTATTTGATAAATTGAAATTAATAAATGGTAAAACTAAATATCTAATAAACACTTTTGGCGACAACAAAATTCGCCGCTAAAAGTATTTATTAAATAAAAAGAAATGATAAAAAGTTTTAGTGACGACATATATCATCGCTAAAAGTGACATGCATCATTTATAGATCCGTAAGGCTATTGCCTACATTTTTTCAAGATTTTTTGCAACCAAATTTCTAGTTTTTTTTTTCTTTTCTTTTTTCCCGAAAAACATACTAATCCCATTTGAAAGTTCTAACTTAAAAAAAAAAAAAAAAAAAAAACAAAAACATTGGTAGTCGTCACAATAAAAATATGAACAAGTTCAACAAAGAAAATAGTTAAGAAATCACAATACATCCCTGCTCGCTTACGTCTTCTCCATCCTCTTCATCATCTAGAATCTCAAGGGGATCGAGCTGTGGAGGCACGGTAATATTAATTGAGAAATGATAGGCATGCCTAAAAACATGTCTAATGATATGGCTAAAAGTGTGTGGCAAGAATTTATTTGTTGTAGTAGCCGGACCCACTTATTTACAATCCAATAAACTCTTGCCATATAATTTTAGACATATCATTTGGCATGTCTATCATTTCTCATATTAATGTTCGCACTTGTAACTCTTTGAAGAAATGAGTGAATCGAAAATTTTAGCCGCGACAATTTTATCCACCTGACTTCAGGTATACATTTTTTTATTGGGATTGAGCGCTTGAATAACTTGATATACGACCTTATTTATGGTAAATGTTGTGACAAAATCATTTTAATTGATCTTGTATATCTTAATAATTGATAAGCAAATGTTGAAGAACTAATTTATCTAAGGGACATTAATTTCTCAAGCTGATTTGCATCAAACAGAACTAAAAAATAAATTATAACACATAAAGAATTATCTGATTATGTACTCATTATAATTCTATAAGAATTTTAACATCAAAATTGACGAGCTCGTTTTAGGCCTTTTTTCTACTTTCGCACCAGGATTTGTACAAAGCACATAGTTTCACAGCTGATCACACATTCTTTATCATTTTGATCAAAGCTTATATTGGAACTGATTTGAAAAAAAAAATTAAATAAGAATACTTGTTTGTAAAGCGATTAAAGTTGTACCACACAGTTAAAGTATTCTCGAAAAGGGACATTCATTTATCAAGTAAAACAATCTTTGTGGAATAATATGACACCACCTAAAATTTAATTTCCAAGAATTGGAAAATAATTTATGAGAAAAGGGTAGCTCAAGTATAAATAGAGACATACGAACCTTCACTTTATAGAAAAAAAAAAAAAAAACATGCAAAAGCAAGCAATGGCTTCTTCAAACTTCTTACTTTTGTCTCTAGCTCTACTACTCATTGCTCTCTCATTTGTACCAAACTTTACTTCTGCTTCTTTGGAGGAAGCAAATGCTCTTCAAAAATGGAAAGCAAGCCTTAAAATCCCAAACAACTCCCAAATTGTATCTTCTTGGACACCCCATCCAACGAATACTACTGTACCCGCTTCGTGCCATTCTTGGTTTGGAATTGCTTGCAATGCTGATGGGAACATTAACATGTTGAACCTCTCGACGTCTGAATTAAAAGGTACGCTTCACCAGTTCCCGTTCTCTATTCTAGGCAACCTTACCCATTTTGATCTTAGTGTTAACAGCTTCTTTGGTCCCATCCCACCAGAAATCGGACTCCTGTCCAACCTTGTCTATCTTAATTTTTCAACCAATCAGTTTTCTGGTGTAATTCCGCATACCATTGAATTAGGGAATATGAAGTCTCTCACTGACTTAGATTTGAGCGAAAATCAACTCTCTGGTTCAATCCCTTCATCGTTGGGTGACTTGTCGTCTTTGAATATCCTTTATTTGTGGGGAAATCAACTCTCTGGACCCATTCCAATTGAATTAGGGAATATGAAGTCTCTCACTGACTTAGATTTGAGCGAAAATCAACTCTCTGGTTCAATCCCTTCATCGTTGGGTGACTTGTCGTCTTTGAATATCCTTTATTTGTGGGGAAATCAACTCTCTGGACCCATTCCAGTTGAATTAGGGAATTTGAAGTCTCTAACTGATTTACAATTGAGCGAAAATCAACTCAATGGTTCAATCCCTTCATCGTTGGGTGACTTGACCTCTTTGAAAATCCTTTATCTGTACACAAATCAACTCTCTGGACCCATTCCTATTGAATTAGGGAATTTGAATTCTCTCACTGGATTAGCTTTGTACGAAAATCAACTCTCTGGTTCAATCCCTTCATCGTTGGGTGATTTGAAGTCTTTGAATCTCCTTTATCTGTACAAAAACAATCTCTCTGGACGCATTCCAATTGCATTAGGGAATATGAAGTCGCTAACTGATTTAGAATTGAGCGAAAATCAACTGAATGGTTCAATTCCTTCATCGTTGGGTGACTTGACATCTTTGAATACCCTTTATCTGCACACAAATCAACTCTCTGGACCCATTCCAGTTGAATTAGGGAATTTGAAGTCTCTAACTGATTTAGAATTGAGCGAAAATCAACTGAATGGTTCAATTCCTTCATCGTTGGGTGACTTGACGTCTTTGAATACCCTTTATCTGCACACAAATCAACTCTCTGGACCCATTCCAGTTGAATTAGGGAATTTGAAGTCTCTAACTGATTTACAATTGAGCGAAAATCAACTGAATGGTTCAATTCCTTCATCGTTGGGTGACTTGACGTCTTTGAATACCCTTTATCTGCACACAAATCAACTCTCTGGACCCATTCCAGTTGAATTAGGGAATTTGAAGTCTCTAACTGATTTACAATTGAGCGAAAATCAACTCAATGGTTCAATCCCTTCATCGTTGGGAGACTTGACGTCTTTGAATATCCTTTATTTGTGGGGAAATCAACTCTCTGGACCCATTCCAATTGAATTAGGGAATATGAAGTCTCTAACTGATTTACAATTGAGCCATAATCAACTCACTGGTTCAATTCCTTCGTCGTTGGGAGATTTGAAGTCTTTGAGTACCCTTTATCTGCACACAAATCAACTGTCTGGACCCATTCCAATTGAATTAGGGAATTTGAAGTCTCTCACTCAATTATATTTGTGGGGAAATCAACTCTCTGGACTCATTCCAATTGAATTGGGGAATATGAAGTCTCTCACCAACTTATATTTGGGCCAAAATCAACTATCTGGGCCCATACCTACTGAATTAGGGAATATGAAGTATCTCACTGATTTATCTTTGAGCCAAAATCAACTTAACGGTTGTATTCCTTTATCATTGGGTGACTTGAAGTCTTTGAAACACCTTTATTTGTGGCAAAATCAACTATCTGGGCCCATTCCAACTGAATTAGGGAATATGAAGTCTCTCACTGGATTATCTTTGAGGAATAATCGACTCAATGGTTCAATTCCTTCATCGTTAAAAAACCTGAGAAGCCTTCAGACTCTGTATCTCAGTGTGAACAAGTTATCCGGTCCTATACCACAAGGAATCGGAAGTCTACAATTGTTTAAGCTACTGCTGGACACAAATCAGTTGTCTGGCCAAATTCCAAAGGAGTTTGGGGAGATGAAAAGTTTGTTAAATTTAAACTTGAGCGATAACAACCTTTCAGGTGTTATACCTCAAGAGCTTGGATCACTGCGTGGCCTCCTTACTCTTGACCTATCCAAAAATAGGTTAAACGGGTCATTACAAAGATATATTGGCGATTGGGTACAAATCACTCGCATACATCTTAATAATAACAAGCTCAGTGGAAAGATCCCATCGGAGATTGGTAAATTAAGTCAACTCAATGTTCTTGATTTATCTTGGAATTCACTCACAAAAGAAATACCATCAGATATTGGAAGTTTGGAAAGTCTGGTAATGATGAATCTTTCTCACAATAAGCTATCTGGCTCAATTCCTAATGGTTTCAATAATTTGCCAGGAAGGATTGATATAGACCTGTCTTACAATGAGCTCACAGGACCGGTTCCCCCTTATGCTGTCTTTCAAAATGTGTCTGGGGAAGCATTTCAAGGTAATGATGGTCTGTGTGGAAATGTTACAGGTTTGAAAGTTTGTGAAAGTCAAATAATAATGAAGAAAAACAATCATTTTCATCATAAGCTCATCCTTGTAACTGTGGTCCCACTTTTTGCGGCTCTTTTACTTGGTTTATTCATGAGTGGCCTCATTGTTTATCGACATAGAAAGAGAACTTCTCCACAGAAACCAACAGGCGAAGAATGTGGCAAATTTTTCTCAATAACCAGTTTTGATGGACAGGCGATGTACGATGAAATCATCAAGGCAACAAATGATTTTGATGATGCATATTGTATTGGGATTGGAGGATATGGTACTGTGTATAAAGCTGAGTTACAACCCAACAATTTAGTAGCTGTCAAGAAACTTCATTCATCATCTGAGAATGACGATCAAGGCTTCCTAAATGAGGTACGAGCATTAACAAACATAAGGCACAGAAACATAGTTAAACTCTATGGATACTGCTCCCATGCTCGTCACTCATTTTTGATTTACGAATATCTTGAGATGGGAAGTCTAAAATCGGTCTTAAGTAACGATATCACAGCAAAGGAAATGGATTGGCTGAAACGGGTAAGAATTGTTAGGGCTGTAGCGAATGGTTTGGCTTATATGCACCATGATTGCACACCACCTATAATTCATAGAGACATTTCTGGAGCTAATATCCTTCTCGATTCTGAATATGAGGCACATATCTCGGATTTTGGAACAGCGAAGCTTCTAAAGCTGGATTCATCCAACTGGACTGCGGTTGTAGGCACCTATGGCTATATTGCGCCAGGTAACTACCATATATATTAAAGTTATATATAGTGTACGTACTTATTCTCAAGTTTCAGATTTATCTATGTTACATTTAATCATGACCTGATATAACAATTTTTTGTATTATCTTTTTTCCTTCCATGTAGAGCTTGCTTATACGATGGTGGCGACAGAGAAATGTGATGTGTATAGTTTTGGAGTTGTTGCACTAGAAGTGATTATGGGAAAGCATCCTGGAGATCTTATATCAGCTCTACCAACATTGTCCACTGATGATCTATTGCTAGCCAATGTAGGAGATAGTCGGATTCCACCACCGTCATCTCTAGTTGAGAAACTAGCTAATTCAATTTTGAATGTCTCATGGGCATGTTTGAACTATAACCCACAGGAAAGGCCAACAATGCGCCAAGTCAAAGATTTATTGTCAGTGGATGATCGAGTTTGGATGAAGATGCATGTATCGATCACTTGATGCTAGCTTGATCGATATGATTTCGTATGATGTCTAGTCATAAGTCATAAATTTTAAGAAACTTTTTATGTTTTTTTTGTTGTCCTGAATTATGTTGTAGATTGTGATTAAATAAGAAAATAATTTATATCAATGGAGATTGCTGCCTTTCTAGACTAATATAGTTAGGTGTATTATGGATCTTTTTGGTAGTTTTTTAAAATTAATTCAGTTTTACAATTGAAAGTTTACCAATGGGAAATTTGTATATCAAGATATATAGTAAACAGTGAGTGCACACAAAAGATATTCATCAAATCACCCAACAATGGAAGTCTGTTAATTTGTAAAAAAAGATAGCATAGACTGGAGAAGAAAGTTAGCTAAAGGAAATTTGTCAAAAAAGTGAACAACTAGGAATTCAAGAAATGAGGTTTAGATCGGTAAAACAACTAGGAATTCAAGATATTAAGAATTGAACTCGAAATTGGATTACAATGGGACAATTGCTTACAAATGAAACAATTGAACGTTTATAGAGTTACAGAGTTACAGAGAAAAATAAAAGTGTTTACAATTTCATAAGCTAACTAGTAAATGGGAGGAAGGAGGATTTGGCTGGAAAATCTGTTTTGTTCTGATCTTGCTGTTCTGTTTACTTTTATTGACTTTTCGTTGATATTACTTTGACACATATCAATCCATCCGGCTTAAAATGATGCTTGTCCTCAAGCATCTAAGCATTCAAATCAACTTGAGGCAACCTTTCTTAGGACCTTTAACACATTCTGTTGTAGCAAGCCAAACACATATTTCACCCTTTGTGAATCCCCATTTCATAACCCAACTACACGATCCATGTATAAAATCTAACAGCTGAAGTCCTTCCCGAGTGTGAAGGATTGAAGTCACCCACTCTTCAAACAACTCTGTTGCGAATCCCTCTGCCTTCGACCAACTTATTAGGTGATCCGATGCCAAAAACTCGATAAGCTGAGTCAAAATGTAGAGACTGATATGTTTCGCATCATCATACTTTCATAACCGAGATAAAGCGAGCCACAATTCCACCTGTAATGGGCAACACTCCACAGCTCTCTGAAGCAAAAGCCACAACTGCTTCCCATAGCCTTAAAGAATCAGGTATATGTTCAAGACCTTTTCTTAGTACTTCACTTTTAGTCACATCTCCATGTTCCAATGTTGCAGCCCTTTCCTTAAGCCAATCAACAGCAACATTTCCACCGACACCAGATACCAAGCAATTTATAGAGGCACCCGCGAGAAATTTAACACCGTTCACTTGGTAAAGTTATTCATTTTTCTGGGCCAGTGAAGGAGTAACAACCTTGGAAGAAAATGATCTTCTGGAAATATGACAGTTGCATCAAGGTTCCATCCAACAGCAGCCGCTGCAACTTTCATGCCAATATAACCACCACCAACCGCAACTACATTTTGTGCTTTTGCCAATGATGATACTAATGAATCAACATCAGCCATATCACGTATGTGATGAACACCAGGTAAAGTATCACCAATTTTCTGAGAAAGTGTACCCTGTGGCAATAATGAGGGATCCAAATTCCAGTGAATTTGTTGTCAATGTTTGCTTCTCTGCATCGATTCCAGTCACCGGATCTTCATACAGCATCTCTATCCCTTTCTCTTTGTACCAATCAGGAGTTTGCCTCTCACCTCTTTTTGTGAGAGTTGGGCGCTTATACGGAGCAACTGCCTCCTTAGAAATGATACACAGAATCCCATTAGCCACCCCTTTTTCGACAAAAGTCCTAGTTACGTATCCACCTCCAACTATCACAAACCTTTTCTTTTTCCTCTTTGGCCATTTCCATATGTCAAACTCCCACTTTCCATACTTCAATTTGCATTTGATGCCTCCTGATTTCTTCCTCTTAGGCCATTTCGATAACTCAAACTCCAAACGACTAAAATTATCTCCATGAATCAGTATAACAGAAGCCTTCACCGTATCAATTATTGTTGTCATTACCACTAAAGAAACACCACTAAAATCATTTTCCATACCATCATTATCAGTTGAATTAGAACTAACACCACGTTCCTTATCACACAATTCAATTAGATCCCGATCCCAGTCTCTCAAATCATCTTTTACACTAACCTCGATCAACTCATTAAAAGTAGCATTCGGTTTTTGAATATCCATTAAAACATTAGAGCCAAAATATCAGAATTCGATGATGACAATACACCAAACAAACACTCCGTTTTCGGTTTCGGAACTTCTTTAAAAATCTTTACCAACAAACCTTCCAATTTATCTAAAAGACATGAATTAAAGCTTGAATCTTTAACACCATTTCTAATTGATTCTTTAACAGTTTCAACCACATTTACAACCTCATGATCAACAACGTCATCAAGTAATATATTTTTTCAGCCAGTTGAATATTTACTTTTCCCATCAAAAATCAAACCCATTCTATTATTCTTCTTTTTAAACTCAATTTCTTGCACTTTATCACATTATTTAGAAACTTCATCAAGAACCAATGTTATCACAATGTTGTTTTCGACCATATCACTTGCTTCTTTAACACCTTGTTTGAAAATTTTCTTTATTGGCATTTCATCAAACCTCTTATGTGCATCCGTATGATAGCAAAATACATATTATTATCAACCAATGTTATTGGATAAATTGTACACTATGTGAAACCTTCAACCCCTTTTGACCCCGTTTCCTTTAGCTCACTTCTTTTATTGTACTCGTTTGACCATTCATACTTAAATGGGTCAGAATTCGGCTACAACTAGCAGGAAAGAAGACCGTGTTTGACGGAAAGTGGGAGATACTGTAATTGTTAAATGAAAACTAAAGAGTAAATTACATGTTTGGCCTTTTAACTTTTTTTTTATGCATATAGTCCTTAACTCAAAAACTGTTAACCCTCAGGGTCCTGGCCCACCTTTTCTCTCGTAGCATTCTTTTCTCACATCCTGGCCCACCTCTCTTTAGGGAAAATAGTTTAATGGTATTAAAATATTTCAATTTTTTTTAATAAAAATGAGCTATTACATTTAAAAAAAGGCGTAATTACTAAAATAGACCATAAAAAGTTGGATATTCAAAAATAAGAACGTGTAGCCGGGAATTTCATATTTATTTTTGTAATATTGTGTGACTTCATAAAAATATTGACAAGTGTCCATATTGTATGATGATGTGACATTTAATTGCGAAGTTTTGCCTTTTTTAAAAAAGACAAAATAGGTTTGGAAATTTTTTATTTTCTTTCTTTAGTTTTTCTAAAATTTTGTCTTTTCCCAAAAAGACAAAATATTACTTCAATTGCACAAAAAACACTTGTCAAAATTATAGTGGAGTTGGGCGGTCGCACAGGCACACAAGTCTAAATTTGGAGTAAATGAAGTTGTGGTTTATTAGATGGAAATTGATTTTTTTTTTTTTTTTTTTTTTTTTTTGGTAAATCAGGAAATGGCACTTTAAAAAAACAATGTTTTGAACCGGGAATTGGATCAGTGACCGGACCGAAAGTGACCGATTTTTTGCTTGTTTTAGAACAAGATTGAACCGCCGGTTTTTACACGACCCGGGTCGAACCGGTGACACGAGAACCGTCCGGGTTTATATATTTTCCTTTTTTAGTCCTATAAAAACCCATTTTCTTTCCTATCTTACTGTATGAAATATATAATTAGAACGTTGAAAAGGTTTTATTATTGAGTATAATGAAAACAACGAGTCTATGTAAGAACATGAATAAAAAGTTATGCTTTGCTTGTGTACTAATAAATGATAACAACTAGATTTTTGTAAGTATTATTTGTTGTATAGTTATAAACTTCATAGCAAGTTATTTGTTGTCTTGCGGTTAACTACATTACTTATTTCATCGTCTTTTTCGACTTACTAATACGATTGATAATGCACATTTCAATTGGTAGTGAGCTATATATCAGTACAAATTGCATGGCTGGCATAATTCTGACTACTATAACCACGCTGCCTGTATGAACAAAATCACTAACATCATACTATATAAATATAAATGACTTTATAAAACACAAAAATTGACAAAATGGAATTATGTATATAACATAGACCATGTACTAAAATTGGTTGTTGGTACTGGGAAAAAAACCGGGTCAACCCGGTGGTTCAACCAGTCGAACCGTTGACCCGTTGAACCGGTCATGTGAATGGGTCAATAATAAAACTGGGGTTTAAAACATTGAAAAAAAGAAGCAAATGTTAACAAGGTACAAAATCTGTAGTTTTGGACCTGTAGTTTTCTTGGAAAGTATGTGTTTGGTATTGAATTTCTAATGTTTAAGAACTGTTTGGAGCTTTTTAGGGGTGTTTGGGTATGTTTAGGGGTGTTTTTGTAGCTGTAGGAATTGAATTTCCATGTATAGAAGCTGCCATTTTTTGCTTAAAACCGGCTCCGGACGACGGTTTCACTGGCGACTCTGCTGGGTCGATAAAAAAACCGATGCACGGAAATTCAAGAAAATTTACACAAAGATTGATACATTTATATACAACCCAAACCTCTTGTACTTGCTGTTGCAGTTTGTATTTACAAAGGAAATGCCTTCCTAATACAATGCAACACTTTTTCTGTACATCTCATAAAGCAATTTTCCTGCAAACCCGACTATTACGACTTTTGTGTTGTCACGGATATATGACAATTAATATAAACATTTTCTATAGCAAGTGACTTATTTAATCGACGGATTAGATCGAGTTATTTGACTATATAAAACGAGTATATTAATGGGCATTGTATCCCACGACGCCCATAGGTTGTGGTATATGTTTTAGGATAATAAATTACTATGTATCTCGTGGAATTTGGCCGATTTGACGATATATATAGGGAATTTATTGGACTACGATATATACCAAATAGAATTCTTTGTGCTATGTGCTTTAGGTTGGGTATAATCTTAGGACGATACATTACGTAAATAAATATGGGAGATTACCAAATCGACGGATTTGATAGACTTCGATGATTTATTTAAATAATATATTGGGCTAATATTAGACCTATAGTTGGTTTATTATTTTGTTCGTTGTGGCTTTTTGGTTTGAGTTGAGTCGACCCTTCACCCATATGGATACCAAACGTCGAATTTCAAATTAATATGAAGTTAATTCGAGAAATGGATATTTTTGGAAAGTAAAATGGAATATGTTCGGGAATGGGAATATTTGATTTTTGAGGAAAAGGATTTCTGAACGAGTTTGATATTGTTAGGAAGTGCCGAGTCTGTAGTTGCCGTTACGTGAGTTGCCTGAGTTTGCTTACGTCTTTCTTCTATCGATTTCTTTTGAGGATTTTCTGGACTTGAGGTGAGTCATAGCCCCACTTTTACTTTTGAACTTTGTTTTCAATACATGGGGTGAGAAACGTGCAAATGTTTTATGTGGACTATTATCGCTTTATTTATTTTAAAACTTGCTTTGCTTATAGAACTAGGTAGGATTAAGTGAGGCCTAGTCCCGAACTAGGTAAGCTATTGATTTGGTTGTTGAGCGAGGCTTAGTCCCGAACTAGGTAAGCTATTGGATTGATTATAGAGCGAGGCCTAGACTTGAGCTAGGTAAGCTATTGATTGGATTGATTTGAGCTATAGCGTGCACCTATAGGGTTGATTTACTTTGGTTGGATTATTTTGGTTGGATTATTTTAGTTGGATATTTTGGTTGGATGATTGAGGCCTAGTCTAGCTAGCAAGCGTTTTGCGTATATGTCCACTGTATCAAATTATGAATTTAAACCTATAATCTCACTAGCGAAAGCTGACTTTTAGCACGTTTTCTCAGGTATTTAAGTGATGCTCTGTGGATGCTTGGGATTGGAGGCTTGGCAATGGCACCGGTTATGGATCTATTTTTCTAAAACTCTGATAACTATTGTGGACCTATGTTTATTTCTTTTGGGCCTTACTTTGGATAATTATTGGGATAAATGTAAACTTTAAAACCCGTTTTGGTTGTGTTTTTCTTATGTTTACTTTATCTCGTTCTTTCATGACTTTGAATGGATACCAATCCCCGTAGCACCCCAAAAGCTTGTTGAGTCTTTCGCTGTATCAAATTTTGGAGGTGTTACAAGCCATGGCACCACCGTACCCCATGCTCTTATGCATTTTGCATAGGCGTAGGATTTGGTTTTGTGTCAAAGACAAATAAGGAGATGAAATATTTGATTGACTGAAATTAAGTTATTTGATAATCATGTATAAAAATTAGAAGTCAATAAATTATTATTTGTTTTGTTTGAAAAAGAAGAGAGATAGACTAAAAATAAGATGGTCTCACTTTATTCTTCAAATCCCATCTAATTGGTTTTGATAAAAGAAAATATTTGAGTTTGACCTCCAAATATCGAGATTTAAAATTTTACCAAACATTTACTTTTTTACTTTGAGTCTCTAAAGCAAATCCAACACCTCCAACCAAATGCACCCTAAATTAAGTGATTTAGATATATGTCAAGATTAGTCATTTAATTGAGAGAGATGGGTTTTTATGGACCTACCCAATAAGATAGAAACAAGGGTTTGGGCTCACTTGTTAAGTGGAAAAGAAACAAGGGTTTTTATGGACCTACCCTACTTAGTTTTATCGACACCAAGAGGCTTTATATCCCTACCATTGTTTCCGTCACCATACGGTCCACCATTACCGTTATATGATGAGGGCACAGGTGCCGATGGAGGAAGACCTATTAACAGCCAAATTGTAACAATTCGCAATTTCAGGTTAATTACCATTCCCGGAAAATTTCACTATTCACTTTTACTATTCATTTTTCCCGAAACTTTCCCGAAAGTTGATTTTTTTATTTGATATTCTCGAGTGATAAATCATTTCCATGGCAAATTAAATGTTTGACATTCGTCAGATCATTTTCGTGAAAGTTATTAAGGAATTACACGTTTTAGGGTAAAACGTCATTCAGAAATTCTACGTACAACGAAACTCGACCGCGTTAAGTGACCCCGCATCAGAAAAATGTTTGACACCCTCATGATTTATTTGAGAATTAATCGTGACTGAGAAAAACATGACCAAAGACTTCCCAGCAGGTCACCCATGTCGGTACTAATCTCACATGAGCACGCTTAACCGAATGGGCGATTAACCGTTAGACCACAAAACGAGTTTCTAAAACATTTTGAGTTTTCAAAATTATTAGAAAAAGTCAACATAATTTTCCCTCCTCTTTTGACCAAAAATCATTCCTTGATTTTATAAGTCATTCCTTGATTTTTAGGCTTACGGTTTGATGTCTAAAAGACATTTAACACCAACCGACACTAGACTGAGCCCAGTCTAGACATTATAAGTCATTTTAAATCATTTTTATCACATTAGAAAAGTAACATTTTACTTTTCTCAATTTTACGCAATATTCGTACGTTTTACGTATTACGCGTTTTAGACCCGTGTTTCCAGTTTTTTGCAGGGTTTACCACCCAAATGGAACCTACCACTCATTTTATATTTTATTATGGAACTTATTGACATGTTTATCAATACTTTCAAGTTCCATAATTTTACGACACCCGGTTTTACGTTTTGAGGCTTAATCATTTACGATTGGCATTTCCCGGAGTCAAAACTAACCAAGTAACTTGGATAATATCATCCAAGGCACACCTCACCCTCCCTTATCCATGTGAACCGCCTCTAGGAGGGGGGATTCACACTATGTGGCTCAATCTCATGCTAGGAGGCCTTAGATGAGAACATGTGTAGAACTTGGTGATCAAGTGTTGACAAGTCAAAGGAAGTAACCTCCTCAAGACCCTATATAAACCCCCTCCCCTCCCTCTTGGTGCCGTGCATCCCCAACCCCAAATCCCTCTCATCCTTAGTTCATTTCCTTCTAATTTCTAGCAAGATTCAAGTGAAGTTCAAGTATAGAAACCCTAGCTTAGTTTCTAGTAATCAAAACTCTTCCAAACCCTAATATAATTGGTGATTTCTCTTGAGTTTAAATCCACTCAATTCACCTTAACCTTCATCTGTAACAATTCGCAATTTCAGGTTAATTACCATTCCCGGAAAATTTCACTATTCACTTTTACTATTCATTTTTCCCGAAACTTTCCCGAAAATTGATTTTTATTTGATATTCTCGAGTGATAAATCATTTCCATGGCAAATTAAATGTTTGACATTCGTCAGATCATTTTCGTGAAAGTTATTAAGGAATTACACGTTTTAGGGTAAAACGTCATTCAGAAATTCTACGTACAACGAAACTCGACCGCGTTAAGTGACCCCGCATCAGAAAAATGTTTGACACACTCATGATTTATTTGAGAATTAATCGTGACTGAGAAAAACATGACCAAAGACTTCCTAGCAGGTCACCCATGTCGGTACTACTCTCACATAAGCACGCTTAACCGAATGGGCGATTAACCGTTAGACCACGAAACGAGTTTCTAAGACGTTTTGAGTTTTCAAACTTATTAGAAAAAGTCAACATAATTTTTCCCTCCTCCTTTGACCAAAAGTCATTCCTTGATTTTTAGGCTTACGGTTTGATGTCTAAAAGACATTTAACACCAACCGACACTAGACTGAGCCCAGTCTAGACATTATAAGTCATTTTAAATCATTTATATCATATTAGAAAAGTAACATGTTACTTTTCTCAGTTTTACGTAAAATTCGTACATTTTACGTATTACGCGTTTTAGACCCGTGTTTCCAGTTTTTAGCAGGGTTTACCACCCAAATGGAACCTACCACTCATTTTATATTTTATTATGGGACATATGGACATGTTTATCAATACTTTCAAGTTCCATAATTTTACGACACCCGGTTTTACGTTTTGAGGCTTAATCATTTACGATTGGCATTTCCCGGAGTCAAAACTAACTAGATATCTTGGATAATATCATCCAAAAGCCAACTCTTGCTCTCCAAGTTCATGAACCGCCATAAGGGGGGGGTTTTCACACTAGGTGGCTTGATCTCAAGCTTAAAGGCCTTAGATTTCATCCATGTGTTCACCTTGGCCTCCAAGGTTGGACTAGTCAACATTTCTAACCTCCTCCAAGCCATATAAATACCCTCCTTCCCCTCCTTGGCCGTCCCTCATCACACACACACCCACACCATCTCATTTTCTCATTCTCTTCAAGTTTCATGCAAGATTCAAGTGCTAGTTCAAGGTAGAAACCCTAGATAGGTTATCATTCATCAAACACTTCCATAACCTCATATACTTGGTGATTTCTCTTGAGTTTGAATCCACTCAAGTCACCTAAACCTTCATCATCCATCTTTCAAGAATACCAAGGGTAGAAAGATTGCATGAAGTGAAGTGGGTTGAAGCAAGTCTATCAAAGTCCTATCCTTACATGTTAACTTCCTTTCATCTTTGAAAGCCAAAAGTTGTGAGCCAAACCCTAACTTGATTCTTGTTAAATAATCATGTTCATGTTATTTACATACTATTTGTGCTATATATTGTCTTGTATTAATGTCCATGATGTATAAAAATGACCAAAACAAGTTATTGTTATTGATTGTTAAAACAAGTTACTAAAACAAGCAAACTAGTGACTTTCTTGGTAAGACCTGATCAAAATGGTAAAAATATGATATTGGATCATTACATATTGTAGTAGAGGACTTAACAAGGAAACCATAGCAATTTGAACCACCCAAAACGAGTATTCGAGTCAAAAGTTACGCCCATTTGAAGTTACCAAAGATTTCCGGCAAATCTGCCTAAATAGCTTCCTGATCAAATTTGGGTTTTGAAAGTCCCACTTCTGGTCCGATTCATCAAAAAGTTAAAACACGAAAGTTGTCCGAAACGACGTTTTCGTTCAGGAACAAAGAAGCTCGAGACTTAAAAATGCTTTCCGAGTGATAAAATTCTTCAAATTCAAAACAGCCCATTTTTAGGCGAAAGTCACTAGATTATGGTTATACTTTAAAAGGAACAAGAGGTCTTATGACCTATAATCAAAACCACCACCATGGCTAGAGCCAAGGTTGTGTCTCATGACCTTGGAACAAGGACCAAAGGTCATGGCTAGGCCATGACGAAATGACCAAGTAAACTTACATAGGCGTAAACATGAAACAAGGAATTGGCGATATATTGAACAAGCAATTTGGATCTACTTCATCTAAAAGGAAACCATGAGATATTACCAAGAGAAAATGGTCATTCAAGACTTATGAAACTACCCCTAATAACAATCTTCCTGTACTAATAAACTTTCCTAAGTTTATTCAAATATCGGACATGTAACTTTTCGGATCAAAACTTATATCTATATATTTCATCAACTACTACAATAGTAGGGAGCCTCATGTGAGGAGTTCATTATGTAAGCCGTCGAGTTGAGTTGTGGATTTACGAATTAAAGTGTCCTGGCTCCTCGAACGCTTACTAACATGACTTCTGAATTATGTCGGCCCGAACGGTAGTAAACGATATACCAAACATACATGTTCATGAATCTTTTCTTTCAAAGACATACAATATACATTATACCACATCATGGACTAAATGCAAGATATATATATATAGGCACTACTTCATATTCTCTACTCCGATCCTAAGTCGCGACATTCTATTATAGGTTGCTCGTAGAAACCTTCACGATTCGACCATCACATTCGTTACTCACTACATAACTTAAGGTGAGTTCGTAGCCCCACTTTCTATTGTTTAACTATTTTACAAACCCATGGGGGGAATACATGCTATTATTTTTCTAAATCGAATACAATGCTTTCTAATGTATGCTTCACGACGATGTTTTATTATCACTAAGTACCAACCTTGCTAAACCGAGATTCCTTATTATGAACCATTAGTCACTACCTTTAGTGAGCGCGAATATTAATAATAGGCCTATTGGGATTGACGAATCCCATTTGTATTGACTAAGTTCAAACAAATGCATTAATATTTGAGATTTAGGTATGTTAGCAAAGTACCTACCGGGATAAATCTGCCGATCGATATTGGTACACGTTAACGTTATGGTGTCATAAGCTTAGTGAAATAAATAACGATTTTGTTTTCCAAACATTGGTGTGAGCCTATAACTCACACTACCAACATATTGTGTTCAAACATTAAACAAACTCTATGAATATCACTCAACCTTTGTGTTGACCTCTCAAGCATGTATTTCAGGTTCATGACGATCAAGGATGGCACGGAAGGACACGGATACTCAAGAGGGCTATAAATTTACTTATCATTCAAAAACTCACTTAATGTGATTTGTAAACATGGAACCAATTGGGACCTCATTTTGTAAACTCTGATATTTATATAATTTGAATGATAAATCTTTTAAAACGACTCAATTGGAGTTCGTTTTCTATTATTGTGACTATTGTGCCGTCGAGTAACACCCAGTTCGAATTCCGCTGCAACCATGAATTGGGGGTGTTACAGATTGGTACCAGAGCCATGGTTATAGAGAAACGGGTCTAATTGAGACCTAAACTATAACTGCACATACAAGCAAAAACATTTTTATAGCCTTCCGCTCTCCGTGTCTTCCATCCTCCAGACGATTATGGATTTAGTAAGCATGTTATGATACACAAACATGTTAGTATATTCATATATACCCATTTTGAGCATTTCCCCGTAAGCATTAGTATATTGATATATAAACTCGGTTTATTTTCAATCATTTATCTAAACAATGGACTAAACATATCTGCGTATGCCTATTCTAGGGCATTTCGACACAATCACATTCTCCCAATCATGTTCCTACTCCAACATTTTATGTCCAAGACATTGTATATTACAATGGTCTCATTCACTTTTCAAGACATTGTATGTTACAACGGTCTCATTCACTTTTCAAGACATTGTATGTTACAATGGTCTCATTCACTTTTCAAGACATTGTATGTTACAATGGTCTCATTCACTTTTCAAGACATTGTATGTTACAATGGTCTCATTCATTTTCCAAGACATTGTGAGATACAATGGTCTCATTCATTTTCCAAGACATTGTATTATACAATGGTCTTAACCATTTCTCAAATGTTTTGAGTCACACAATGGTCTAACCTACTTCCGAGACATTGTGTTTTGCGCAATGGTCTCTAGAATTATTCCATCACATCATCAATATCATTTCATATGATATCCAAAAACCCATCACAATCTATCGATTTCCAAACAAGAAATATGAGATTTCTAAAGGACAAACTAAACCATCATCGACAAAAGCTGAACTTTCTTTACATTCATCAAAGTTTTCTTATGAAACCTTCATTATTAAAAGTTCGTGATCCTAGCCAAGTATGTTCTATTTTAGAACTACTTAAAACCTCCTTTCCATACGTACCTACCCTTACTATCTTCTATGCAATGGAATATGAAAACATACGTTACAAGTCTTGTATGGACGGGACTTGCAACTTAAGGGTTTGACATCGCCTTTGTTTAGTGAACAGTTTCCCGAAAGCAACGAACATATCACAAGTATACCTAATTTAGGTATTTCAAAATTTTATCGAACCTTGGCTAAATATAGACTAGTCACCTATATTTAACCTAGGGACAGTGGAATATAGTCTGACTAACTATATTCGACTTAAAATTTTCAAATACTGAGAATAGTTGTACTAGGGTTATGTTTAGATTGATTTCCTACATGAACACGATAAACCACCAGAATACATTAAAACAATCTAGAGACACGATAGTGCCTTACCACTCAGCGAAATCTTAACACCTTATTTGTACTACCTAATTTCATTCTTGAAATTTTTCATTTATGAGATAATCCGAACTACTATCTTGGGATAGTTATCAATTCTTCTCTTCATCCTGTAGAAGTACTATCCTGTTTAGGTCCTAAAGATACCACTCCATCATAAACCTTTAAAATCTCTTAAGATTTTCAAAGCAAACTCAACATCTATGCCTAAGAGTATTAACATTAAGCATACACTAAGCACTTTTGTTCATCAACATATCACAACATTACCTTCACAACCGTTGGAACCACAAGCTCATTAACAGATCTTGATGCACTTTTAAAGCTCAAATCATCCTTAGTTACACCACAAGCACCCTCACCAGCTTTACAAGATTGAATATTCATCTTGTACTTTTGGAACACCAGTATCATCTCGTAATACCTTGTAACTCACCGACTAAGTATGAATGTTGTGTAGGATGATTTGTAATTATTTGAATGGATTGGGATGCCTTTTCATTTAAATAAAGACATTGTAAATCACCGAACCATAAGTTTATACTTCCCTATTTACATTGTTTGGGATGCCTCTCTATGTAAATAAAGAATTATAAACAAGTGGGCTTATTTGTATCCGAAATAACATAAGTATGAAGTCAATAAACACTAGGTACAACAACCGATTACCTACTAGGCTATGATTGCAATTACTATCTCAATTCCTATTAATATTCGACTGCTATATCAATTTCCTTTGATATTCGATTATTACCATACCTTTCCTACACAAAAGTAAGCCTCATCCTACACCATACACTGAAATGACAAATCAAACTCCATCACTAGTAATCCCAGACTTTAGTCCTCATAAGTAACCACACCTTTTCATTGACACCACTCCAACATATAACACACAAAGAACTTCGGGACGAAGTTCCCCGTAAGGGGTAGAGACTGTAACAATTCGCAATTTCAGGTTAATTACCATTCCCGGAAAATTTCACTATTCACTTTTACTATTCATTTTTCCCGAAACTTTCCCGAAAATTGATTTTTATTTGATATTCTCGAGTGATAAATCATTTCCATGGCAAATTAAATGTTTGACATTCGTCAGATCATTTTCGTGAAAGTTATTAAGGAATTACACGTTTTAGGGTAAAACGTCATTCAGAAATTCTACGTACAACGAAACTCGACCGCGTTAAGTGACCCCGCATCAGAAAAATGTTTGACACACTCATGATTTATTTGAGAATTAATCGTGACTGAGAAAAACATGACCAAAGACTTCCTAGCAGGTCACCCATGTCGGTACTACTCTCACATAAGCACGCTTAACCGAATGGGCGATTAACCGTTAGACCACGAAACGAGTTTCTAAGACGTTTTGAGTTTTCAAACTTATTAGAAAAAGTCAACATAATTTTTCCCTCCTCCTTTGACCAAAAGTCATTCCTTGATTTTTAGGCTTACGGTTTGATGTCTAAAAGACATTTAACACCAACCGACACTAGACTGAGCCCAGTCTAGACATTATAAGTCATTTTAAATCATTTATATCATATTAGAAAAGTAACATGTTACTTTTCTCAGTTTTACGTAAAATTCGTACATTTTACGTATTACGCGTTTTAGACCCGTGTTTCCAGTTTTTAGCAGGGTTTACCACCCAAATGGAACCTACCACTCATTTTATATTTTATTATGGGACATATGGACATGTTTATCAATACTTTCAAGTTCCATAATTTTACGACACCCGGTTTTACGTTTTGAGGCTTAATCATTTACGATTGGCATTTCCCGGAGTCAAAACTAACTAGATATCTTGGATAATATCATCCAAAAGCCAACTCTTGCTCTCCAAGTTCATGAACCGCCATAAGGGGGGGGTTTTCACACTAGGTGGCTTGATCTCAAGCTTAAAGGCCTTAGATTTCATCCATGTGTTCACCTTGGCCTCCAAGGTTGGACTAGTCAACATTTCTAACCTCCTCCAAGCCATATAAATACCCTCCTTCCCCTCCTTGGCCGTCCCTCATCACACACACACCCACACCATCTCATTTTCTCATTCTCTTCAAGTTTCATGCAAGATTCAAGTGCTAGTTCAAGGTAGAAACCCTAGATAGGTTATCATTCATCAAACACTTCCATAACCTCATATACTTGGTGATTTCTCTTGAGTTTGAATCCACTCAAGTCACCTAAACCTTCATCATCCATCTTTCAAGAATACCAAGGGTAGAAAGATTGCATGAAGTGAAGTGGGTTGAAGCAAGTCTATCAAAGTCCTATCCTTACATGTTAACTTCCTTTCATCTTTGAAAGCCAAAAGTTGTGAGCCAAACCCTAACTTGATTCTTGTTAAATAATCATGTTCATGTTATTTACATACTATTTGTGCTATATATTGTCTTGTATTAATGTCCATGATGTATAAAAATGACCAAAACAAGTTATTGTTATTGATTGTTAAAACAAGTTACTAAAACAAGCAAACTAGTGACTTTCTTGGTAAGACCTGATCAAAATGGTAAAAATATGATATTGGATCATTACATATTGTAGTAGAGGACTTAACAAGGAAACCATAGCAATTTGAACCACCCAAAACGAGTATTCGAGTCAAAAGTTACGCCCATTTGAAGTTACCAAAGATTTCCGGCAAATCTGCCTAAATAGCTTCCTGATCAAATTTGGGTTTTGAAAGTCCCACTTCTGGTCCGATTCATCAAAAAGTTAAAACACGAAAGTTGTCCGAAACGACGTTTTCGTTCAGGAACAAAGAAGCTCGAGACTTAAAAATGCTTTCCGAGTGATAAAATTCTTCAAATTCAAAACAGCCCATTTTTAGGCGAAAGTCACTAGATTATGGTTATACTTTAAAAGGAACAAGAGGTCTTATGACCTATAATCAAAACCACCACCATGGCTAGAGCCAAGGTTGTGTCTCATGACCTTGGAACAAGGACCAAAGGTCATGGCTAGGCCATGACGAAATGACCAAGTAAACTTACATAGGCGTAAACATGAAACAAGGAATTGGCGATATATTGAACAAGCAATTTGGATCTACTTCATCTAAAAGGAAACCATGAGATATTACCAAGAGAAAATGGTCATTCAAGACTTATGAAACTACCCCTAATAACAATCTTCCTGTACTAATAAACTTTCCTAAGTTTATTCAAATATCGGACATGTAACTTTTCGGATCAAAACTTATATCTATATATTTCATCAACTACTACAATAGTAGGGAGCCTCATGTGAGGAGTTCATTATGTAAGCCGTCGAGTTGAGTTGTGGATTTACGAATTAAAGTGTCCTGGCTCCTCGAACGCTTACTAACATGACTTCTGAATTATGTCGGCCCGAACGGTAGTAAACGATATACCAAACATACATGTTCATGAATCTTTTCTTTCAAAGACATACAATATACATTATACCACATCATGGACTAAATGCAAGATATATATATATAGGCACTACTTCATATTCTCTACTCCGATCCTAAGTCGCGACATTCTATTATAGGTTGCTCGTAGAAACCTTCACGATTCGACCATCACATTCGTTACTCACTACATAACTTAAGGTGAGTTCGTAGCCCCACTTTCTATTGTTTAACTATTTTACAAACCCATGGGGGGAATACATGCTATTATTTTTCTAAATCGAATACAATGCTTTCTAATGTATGCTTCACGACGATGTTTTATTATCACTAAGTACCAACCTTGCTAAACCGAGATTCCATATTATGAACCATTAGTCACTACCTTTAGTAAGCGCGAATATTAATAATAGGCCTATTGGGATTGACGAATCCCATTTGTATTGACTAAGTTCAAACAAATGCATTAATATTTGAGATTTAGGTATGTTAGCAAAGTACCTACCGGGATAAATCTGCCGATCGATATTGGTACACGTTAACGTTATGGTGTCATAAGCTTAGTGAAATAAATAACGATTTTGTTTTCCAAACATTGGTGTGAGCCTATAACTCACACTACCAACATATTGTGTTCAAACATTAAACAAACTCTATGAATATCACTCAACCTTTGTGTTGACCTCTCAAGCATGTATTTCAGGTTCATGACGATCAAGGATGGCACGGAAGGACACGGATACTCAAGAGGGCTATAAATTTACTTATCATTCAAAAACTCACTTAATGTGATTTGTAAACATGGAACCAATTGGGACCTCATTTTGTAAACTCTGATATTTATATAATTTGAATGATAAATCTTTTAAAACGACTCAATTGGAGTTCGTTTTCTATTATTGTGACTATTGTGCCGTCGAGTAACACCCAGTTCGAATTCCGCTGCAACCATGAATTGGGGGTGTTACATCATCATCCATCTTTCAAGAATACCAAGGGTAGAAAGATTGCATGAAGTGAAAAAGGGTTGAAGCAAGTCTATCAAAGTCCTATCCTTACATGTTAACTTCCTTTCATCTTTGAAAGCCAAAAGTTGTGAGCCAAACCCTAACTTGATTCTTGTTAAATAATCATGTTCATGTTATTTACATATTATTCTTGCTATATTATGTCTTGTAGTTATGTCCATGATGTATAAAAATGACCAAAACAAGTTATTGTTATTGATTGTTAAAACAAGTTACTAAAACAAGCAAACTAGTGACTTTCTTGGTAAGACCTGATCAAAATGGTAAAAATATGATGTTGGATTATTACATATTACAGTAGAGGACTTAACAAGGAAACCATAGCAATTTGAACCACCCAAAACGAGTATACGAGTCAAAAGTTATGGCTATTTGAAATTACCAAAGATTTCCGGCAAAACTGCCAAATAGCTTCCTGATCAAATTTGGGTTTTGAAAGTCCCACTTTTGGTCCGATTCATCAAAAAGTTAAAACACGAAAGTTGTCCGGAACGACGTTTTCGTTCAGGAATAAAGAAGCTCGAGACCTAAAAATGCTTTCCGAGTGATAAAATTCTTCAAATTCTAAACAGCCCATTTTTAGGCGAAAGTCACTAGATTATGGTTATACTTTGAAAGGAACAAGAGGTCTTATGACCTATAACCAAGACCACAACCATGGCTAGAGCCAAGGTTGTGTCTCATGACCTTGGAACAAGGACCAAAGGTCATGGCTAGGCCATGACGAAATGACCATAACAACTTACATAGGCGTAAACATGAAACAAGGAATTAGCAAGAACTTGAACAAGCAATTTGGATCTACTTCACCTAAAAGGAAACCATGAGATATTACCAAGAGAAAATGGTCATTCAAGACTTATGAAACTACCCCTAATAACAATCTTCATGTACTAATAAACTTTCCTAAGTTTATTCAAATATCGGACATGTAACTTTTCGGATCAAAACTTATACTTTATCAACTACTACAATAGTAGGGAGCCTCATGTGAGGAGTTCATTATGTAAGCCGTCGAGTTGAGTTGTGGATTTACGAATTAAAGTGTCCTGGCTCCTCGAACGCTTACTAACATGACTTCTGAATTATGTCGGCCCGAACGGTAGTAAACGATATACAAAACATACATGTTTCATGAATCTTTCTTTCAAAGACTTATACTATACATCATACCACATCATGGACTAAGTGCAAGATATATATTGGCGTGTTTATGTCTCCTTAGACATTACTCCGATCCTAAGTCGCAACATTCGATTATAGGTTGCTCGTAGAAACCTTCACGATTCAACCATTACATTCATTACTTGCTATCTTACTTAAGGTGAGTTCATAGCCCCACTTTACATTACTTCAATGTTTTACAAACCCTTGGGGGGGGATACATGCTATTATTTTTCTACTCGAACACAATGCTTTCTACTGTATGCTATTCGACTATGTTTTATTATCACTAAGTAACATCCTTGCCAAACCAAAATCCCTTATTATGAACCATTTAATCACTTGCGAGGGTTACTTGCAAGTGAGCGCGAATATTGTGAATAGGCCTATTGGGATTGACGAATCCCATTTGTTTTGATTAGTTCAAACAAATGCATTAATATTTGAGACATTAGGTATGACGGCAAAGTACCTACCGGGATAAATCTGCCGATCGATATTGGTACACGTTAACGTTTTGGTTTCATAAGCTTAGTGTATAATACATTTTATGGGCGTATAATAACGTAGCCTACCTGTTTTGTTTTCCAAACATTGGTGTGAGTCTACAGCTCACACTACGATTATTGTGTTCAAACGATTTACCTACAAACACTACGATTATTGTGTTCAAACGATTTAACAAACTCTATGAATATCACTCAACCTTTGTGTTGACCTCTCAAGCATGTATTTCAGGTTCATGACGATCAAGGATGGCACGGAAGGACACGGATACTCAAGAGGGCTATAAATTTTATTATCATTCAAAAACTCATTTATTATACATTGTAAACATGGAACCAATTGGGACCTCATTTTGTAACCTCTGATATTTACATAATTTGAATGATAAATCTTTTTAAAACGACTCAATTGGAGTTCGTTTTCTATTATTGTGACTATTGTGCCGTCAAGTAACACCCAGTTCGAATTCCGCTGCAACCGTGAATTGGGGGTGTTACAGATTGGTACCAGAGCCATGGTTATAGAGAAACGGGTCTAATTGAGACCTAAACTATAACTACAATCACAAGCAAAAACATTTTTATAGCTTTCCACTCTCCGTGTCTTCCATCCTCCGGACGATTATGAACTTAGTAAGCATGTTATGCTACACAAACATATAAGTATATTGATATATACACACTAAGCATTTTATGCTACATGAACACATATAAGTATATTGATATATACACACTAAGCATTTTATGCTACATGAACACATATAAGTATATTGATATATACACACTAGGCATTTTATGCTACATGAACACATATTAGTATATTGATATATACACACTAGGCATTTTATGCTACATGAACATATTAGTTTATTGATATATAAACTCGGTTTATTTTCAATCATTTATCTAAACAATGGACTAAACATATCTGTGTATGCCTATTCTAAGGCATTTCGACATAGCCACACTCTCCCAATCATGTTCCTACTCCAACATTCATTTTTCAAGACATTGTGAGATACAATGGTCTCATTCATTTTTCAAGACATTGTGTTATACAATGGCCTCATTCATTTTCCAAGACATTGTGAGATACAATGGTCTCATTCATTTTCCAAGACATTGTATGATACAATGGTCTTAATCATTTCTCAAATGTTTTGAGTCACCTAATGGTTTAACCTACTCCTCAGACATTGTGAAATTGCACAATGGTCTAACCTACTTCCGGGACATTGTGATTTGTGCAATGGTCTCTGGAATTATTTCACGACCTCATCAATATCATTTCTTATGATATCAAAAACCCATCACAATCTAACGATTTCCAAACAAGAAATATGAGATTTCTAAAGGACAAACTAATCCATCATCGACAAAAGCTGAACTTTCTCTACATTCATCAAAGTTTTCTGATGAAACCTTCATTATTAAAAGTTCGTGATCCTGGACAAGTATGTTCTATTTTAAGACTACTTAAAACTTCCTTTCCATACGTATCTACCCTTACTACCTTCTATGCAATGGAATATGAAAACATACGTTACAAGTCTTGTATGGACGGGACTTGCAACTTAAGGGTTGACATCGCCTTTGTTTAGTGAACAGTTTCCCAAAACCAACGGACATATCACAAGTATACCTAATTTAGGTATTTGAAAATTTTATCGAACCTTGGCTAAATATAGACTAGTCACCTATATTTAACCTAGGGACAGTGGAATATAGTCTGACTAACTATATTCGACTTAAAATTTTCAAATACTGAGAGTAGTTGTACTAGGGTTATGTTTAGATTGATTTCCTACATGAACACGATAAACCACCAGAATACATTAAAACGATCTAGAGACACGATAGTATCTTACCACTCAGCAAGATCTTAACACCTTATTTGTACTACCAAATTTCATTCTTGAAATTTTGTTTCATTTATGAAATAATCCGAACTACTATCTTGGGATAGTTATCAATTATTCTCTTCATCCTGTAGAAGTACCATCCTGTTTAGGATACCATTCCATCAAAAAATTTTAAAAATCTTTTAAGATTTTTAAAGCAAACTCAACATCTATACCTAACAGTATTAATGTTAAGCATACATTACACACTTTTGTTCATTAACATATCACAACATTATCGTCACAACCGTTACAAACACAAGCTCATTAACAGATCTTGATGCACTTTTAAAGCTCAAATCATCCTTAGTTAAACCACAAGTACCCTCATCAGCTTTACAAGATTGAATATTCATCTTGCACTTTTGGAACACCAGTGTCATCTCGTAATACGCTACCTTGTAACTTACCGGCTAAGTATGAATGTTGTGTTGGGAATTATTAAGTAGGATGATTTATAATTATTTGAATGGATTGGGATGCCTTTTCATTTAAATAAAGAAATTGTAAATCACCGAACCATAAGTTTATATTCCTCTATTTACATTGTTTGGGATGCCTCTCTATGTAAATAAAGAATTATAAACAAGTGGGCTTATTTGTATCCGAAATAACATAAGTATGAAGTCAACCTACATTACATTGCTCGGGTATGGCTTGATACCTACATTACATTGCTCGGGTATGGCTTGATACCTACATTACATTGCTCGGGTATGGCTTGATACCTACATTACATTGCTCGGGTATGGCATGATACCTACATTATTCGCCACAAGAAATCCTATCTTTTCACCGACATCGCTTCAAACCATGACATAAACACTAGGTACAACAACCGATTACCTACTAGACTATGATTGCGACTACTATCCCAATTTCCATTGATATTCCACTACCATATCAATTTCCATTTATTGGATTCCTATGTAAATTGCTATTGTTGTTCAACTGTTATATCAATTGCTATTGATACTTGACAACTATATCAATTTCCATTTTGATATTTAACTATATCAATTTCTGTACAACTACTATATCAATTTCTATTAATAATCGACTGCTATATCAATTTTCTTTGATATTCGACTATTATATGGATCTCTACTGATATTCAACCATGTTATCAATCTCTATTGACACACCATATTCTGAGACAAATCAAACTACATGACTAGTAATTCCAGACTTTGGTCCTCATAAGTAACCACACATCTTTATCGACACCAATCCAACATATGACACACATAGAACTTCGGGACGAAGTTCCCCGTAAGGGGTAGAGACTGTAACAATTCGCAATTTCAGGTTAATTACCATTCCCGGAAAATTTCACTATTCACTTTTACTATTCATTTTTCCTGAAACTTTCCCGAAAGTTGATTTTTTTATTTGATATTCTCGAGTGATAAATCATTTCCATGGCAAATTAAATGTTTGACATTCGTCAGATCATTTTCGTGAAAGTTATTAAGGAATTACACGTTTTAGGGTAAAACGTCATTCAGAAATTCTACGTACAACGAAACTCGACCGCGTTAAGTGACCCCGCATCAGAAAAATGTTTGACACCCTCATGATTTATTTGAGAATTAATCGTGACTGAGAAAAACATGACCAAAGACTTCCCAGCAGGTCACCCATGTCGGTACTAATCTCACATGAGCACGCTTAACCGAATGGGCGATTAACCGTTAGACCACAAAACGAGTTTCTAAGACATTTTGAGTTTTCAAAATTATTAGAAAAAGTCAACATAATTTTCCCTCCTCTTTTGACCAAAAATCATTCCTTGATTTTATAAGTCATTCCTTGATTTTTAGGCTTACGGTTTGATGTCTAAAAGACATTTAACACCAACCGACACTAGACTGAGCCCAGTCTAGACATTATAAGTCATTTTAAATCATTTTTATCACATTAGAAAAGTAACATTTTACTTTTCTCAATTTTACGCAATATTCGTACGTTTTACGTATTACGCGTTTTAGACCCGTGTTTCCAGTTTTTTGCAGGGTTTACCACCCAAATGGAACCTACCACTCATTTTATATTTTATTATGGAACTTATTGACATGTTTATCAATACTTTCAAGTTCCATAATTTTACGACACCCGGTTTTACGTTTTGAGGCTTAATCATTTACGATTGGCATTTCCCGGAGTCAAAACTAACCAAGTAACTTGGATAATATCATCCAAGGCACACCTCACCCTCCCTTATCCATGTGAACCGCCTCTAGGAGGGGGGATTCACACTATGTGGCTCAATCTCATGCTAGGAGGCCTTAGATGAGAACATGTGTAGAACTTGGTGATCAAGTGTTGACAAGTCAAAGGAAGTAACCTCCTCAAGACCCTATATAAACCCCCTCCCCTCCCTCTTGGTGCCGTGCATCCCCAACCCCAAATCCCTCTCATCCTTAGTTCATTTCCTTCTAATTTCTAGCAAGATTCAAGTGAAGTTCAAGTATAGAAACCCTAGCTTAGTTTCTAGTAATCAAAACTCTTCCAAACCCTAATATAATTGGTGATTTCTCTTGAGTTTAAATCCACTCAATTCACCTTAACCTTCATCATCCATCTTTCAAGAATACCAAGGGTAGAAAGATTGCATGAAGTGAAAAAGGGTTGAAGCAAGTCTATCAAAGTCCTATCCTTACATGTTAACTTCCTTTCATCTTTGAAAGCCAAAAGTTGTGAGCCAAACCCTAACTTGATTCTTGTTAAATAATCATGTTCATGTTATTTACATATTATTCTTGCTATATTATGTCTTGTAGTTATGTCCATGATGTATAAAAATGACCAAAACAAGTTATTGTTATTGATTGTTAAAACAAGTTACTAAAACAAGCAAACTAGTGACTTTCTTGGTAAGACCTGATCAAAATGGTAAAAATATGATGTTGGATTATTACATATTACAGTAGAGGACTTAACAAGGAAACCATAGCAATTTGAACCACCCAAAACGAGTATACGAGTCAAAAGTTATGGCGATTTGAAATTACCAAAGATTTCCGGCAAAACTGCCAAATAGCTTCCTGATCAAATTTGGGTTTTGAAAGTCCCACTTCTGGTCCGATTCATCAAAAAGTTAAAACACGAAAGTTGTCCGGAACGACGTTTTCGTTCAGGAATAATGAAGCTCGAGACCTAAAAATGCTTTCCGAGTGATAAAATTCTTCAAATTCTAAACAGCCCATTTTTAGGCGAAAGTCACTAGATTATGGTTATACTTTGAAAGGAACAAGAGGTCTTATGACCTATAACCAATACCACAACCATGGCTAGAGCCAAGGTTGTGTCTCATGACCTTGGAACAAGGACCAAAGGTCATGGCTAGGCCATGACGAAATGACCATAACAACTTACATAGGCGTAAACATGAAACAAGGAATTAGCAAGAACTTGAACAAGCAATTTGGATCTACTTCACCTAAAAGGAAACCATGAGATATTACCAAGAGAAAATGGTCATTCAAGACTTATGAAACTACCCCTAATAACAATCTTCATGTACTAATAAACTTTCCTAAGTTTATTCAAATATCGGACATGTAACTTTTCGGATCAAAACTTATACTTTATCAACTACTACAATAGTAGGGAGCCTCATGTGAGGAGTTCATTATGTAAGCCGTCGAGTTGAGTTGTGGATTTACGAATTAAAGTGTCCTGGCTCCTCGAACGCTTACTAACATGACTTCTGAATTATGTCGGCCCGAACGGTAGTAAACGATATACAAAACATACATGTTTCATGAATCTTTCTTTCAAAGACTTATACTATACATCATACCACATCATGGACTAAGTGCAAGATATATATTGGCGTGTTTATGTCTCCTTAGACATTACTCCGATCCTAAGTCGCAACATTCGATTATAGGTTGCTCGTAGAAACCTTCACGATTCAACCATTACATTCATTACTTGCTATCTTACTTAAGGTGAGTTCATAGCCCCACTTTACATTACTTCAATGTTTTACAAACCCTTGGGGGGGATACATGCTATTATTTTTCTACTCGAACACAATGCTTTCTACTGTATGCTATTCGACTATGTTTTATTATCACTAAGTAACATCCTTGCCAAACCAAAATCCCTTATTATGAACCATTTAATCACTTGCGAGGGTTACTTGCAAGTGAGCGCGAATATTGTGAATAGGCCTATTGGGATTGACGAATCCCATTTGTTTTGATTAGTTCAAACAAATGCATTAATATTTGAGACATTAGGTATGACGGCAAAGTACCTACCGGGATAAATCTGCCGATCGATATTGGTACACGTTAACGTTTTGGTTTCATAAGCTTAGTGTATAATACATTTTATGGGCGTATAATAACGTAGCCTACCTGTTTTGTTTTCCAAACATTGGTGTGAGTCTACAGCTCACACTACGATTATTGTGTTCAAACGATTTACCTACAAACACTACGATTATTGTGTTCAAACGATTTAACAAACTCTATGAATATCACTCAACCTTTGTGTTGACCTCTCAAGCATGTATTTCAGGTTCATGACGATCAAGGATGGCACGGAAGGACACGGATACTCAAGAGGGCTATAAATTTTATTATCATTCAAAAACTCATTTATTATACATTGTAAACATGGAACCAATTGGGACCTCATTTTGTAACCTCTGATATTTACATAATTTGAATGATAAATCTTTTTAAAACGACTCAATTGGAGTTCGTTTTCTATTATTGTGACTATTGTGCCGTCAAGTAACACCCAGTTCGAATTCCGCTGCAACCATGAATTGGGGGTGTTACACAAATGAATATAACTATATGTAAAAAGAACTTTAGTTTGACTTTTGAGGTCAAATGATCCTCCAAGTTGTTAAGTAGATTTATTTTTATTGGATTGGCATTAGTATTTTTTTTAGACTCACTACTTGTATTTGTATCAGTTTAACCTTAAACTCAAATGTTATGTTTATGATTAGTATAAATATTGGGTCTCATCTAAATACTATCATCAATCAATATATCATGTTTTATATGGAGTTCGAGCTTTGGGGTGCTTATTTTTTCTGTTAGCTAAGGGATACGTGGGGCTCATGTGGCACCCATGGCTGTTAATGGGTCTGGATGAGGAGAATCTCCTTTATACTACTCATATGGGGATAAACCAAACAAGGAAAAAATAGACTTCACTTACAAAACAAATAATACTACCTCCGTCCCACATTAAGTGTCCACTTTCATAATGCACAAAGTTTTAAGAGATTCCACTATAAAACTCTCAACCAATCAAATATTACTTTTACCCACTAAACTCTCATCTTATTGGTTGAAAGGTACACGTGGACACTTAATTTGGGACATCCAAAAATTTCATTATGGACACTTAATATGGGACAGAGGGAGTACTAAAAAAATGGACCCCACACTTCCTTCCACTAACAGAAAAAAAGAAATACTCCCTTAAGTTTCACCAACAAAATTTGTTATCTTCCAGTTTTCGGTTACTCGCCAGAAATCGGATCCCACTCATGACACATATTTTGGGACCAATGGTGTAATATACTCTTAAGTCTTAACAAAATGATGCTTACGTGTAAACTACGTAGTAAAACATTTTCAAGACACGTATTAAACTTATTCCCAAACAACCCTTATATTTGATTTTATTCACACACACTGAGTGAGAAACACCATTATCAATGGCAAACATCAATCTCTCATATTAGGTTGCAATTAATGGGCCGCCGCGTGGACTGCCGAATGGTGGTGTTGGAGTGACGGGTGGTCCGCCGCCTCAACAAAATATGTCGTCGTTTTTGGGAGGTGGGATGCAGCCGGCTTCTGGACCGCCAATGTTTAGTGCAGCGCCGCCGCCTCCTGGGTCTGCGTACGGGACTCAACCGTGGCAAATGCAATCACGGCAAGTAAGTTTTTCTTATTTTTTAGTTTCTTATGTATATTTGAATAAAACCGAGCTTGTGAAGTCGAAATAGTTAGTTTTAGTAACAAGTAGGGTAGAATTACGAATGTGCCCTTAGTTTATATATTAAGTTTCTAAATACTCGCGAATTGCCAGCACTTGATATCAAATAATCTGTGTCAAAGCGCACATCCAAACGCCCACTTAGTATCAGCTTAGCAGTCTATGTGACTATTGTTTCATATGTGTCGACTAGGCTGCTTTTTTGCCAATGAAGAGTACCGGAGGCAAGCTTTTGGTATTTCAATCAGGCAAGCTTATTTATATTTTAGCATGTGTTATTATTAAGAGGTCTGTGGTAGAAACATATATTGACCCCATTTATTATGTCTCAGTCTTGCCTTCTGTTGGTATTGCGGCTCTTTCTGCTAGAGAGGCTGAAGGAAGAACTAATATCTCTGCAGGAGAGAAGGTAATATCAACTAATGACCAGGTTGAACAAACAGGCCAAAATGGTTGGCGTTGGGCAGCTGGACCAACACTTTTTTGTCCTATATTTTAAGTCTATATATATAATGTTAGTGGGTCAAATACGATTACAAAATTATCTTATTACAATAGTTATGTAATGTTTGCTATAATGATTAAGTAGGTCTTATGCAGGAAAAGATACTTTGGGCTAAATTTGACCTTTTTGACCCGTTTCCTTTAAATCTTTTGATATTAGAATCATATCTGCATGGTACTAAGATCTTATAAATGGGATTCACGTAGTATGTATAATGGCCTCACCAAAGTGCATCTACATGTTTAACATAGTAAAGTTGATGAAAGAAGTCAATCTGAAATCGGTTTTTCTTTTTTAAACCGCAGGAACCTCATAAATTACTTCAACCAGTAAACAAGACTATGAAGACATTGGCAATTGAATTTGCAGAGTACCAGGTGAACCTTTATCTAATTTACATTTTGCTACCTCTTTGATGAGATTCAACCATTTTGATTTTATCTTACCAAATTGTTTATGTGATCACAAATATTTTACAGGTCTCTGTCGATGTGTTCATCACTACGCAAAGTTATGTTGATATTGCTTCAATCTCTGTTATCCCTCGAACCACTGGAGGACAGGTAGTCATTGCAATCTTATTTTTTGTCAAACAAATTAGATTTGTTTTGTTGCCATTCTTTAAGAGTCGCTTTTACAAAATTCCCTCCTATTTTCAGGTTTATTATTATCACCCTTTCTCTGCACTTTCGGATTCTGCAAAACTTTACAATGATCTGCGATGGAATGTCACAAGACCACAAGGTTTTGAAGCAGTAATGCGTGTTAGATGTAGCCAGGTGAGCCCTAAAAAGATTTATGCTTCAGTTTAACTTTCATACCATATCCATTGATGTGGCAAATTGGGTGGGTCTGTTGGGTTGGGCATCGGGTCAAATCAGTTAGGGTAAATGTAGGTATTGGTTGGATCTGCTTGACCTGAAACACTTCTTTATTTCTTATCATTGATATTTGAGTTTTTGGTATATTGTTGATGTGCCAAATATGATTACAGACAGTGGTCTTATTTCAACAATGATTCAATGTTTCACATAAAATGGTTTAGACTAATTTGTCCTGTTTCCTTCTAACACTTTTTATTTATGTTACCCTTAAAAACTAAGCGTAAACCTCGACACATTCATATCTAAATGTGTCAAAATGGTCACCTCTTATAATATTTTCCAAAATATGGTATATACTGAACTTCAAATTTATAAGGCTTGAGTTCCTAGCTTATAAGATCACTTTTATTGAAACTAATATTTTGCAGGTTGATTGTGACAAATCTTTAATGGTGACTTTGAAACATGATGATAAATTAACAGATGGCACAGAATGTTCTTTCCAGTGTGCGCTTCTTTATACTACTGTATATGGGCAAAGAAGAATACGTGTGTCCACTTTATCGTTGCCTTGCACAAGCATGCTGAGCAATCTTTTTCGCTCAGCTGATTTAGACACCCAGTTTTCTTGTTTCTTAAAGCAAGGTATTTGAATTTGTTTAATTTTGGATTTCACTTTTGCTTTATTGAATACTATAAAGATTTATTCTTTTTTTGTGTGTTGCAGCGGCTAATGAAATCCCTATTACTCCATTACCTCAAGTGAGGGATCGGGTGACAGATCTTTGCATTAGTATACTTCATTCTTATCGGAAGTTTTGTGCAACTGTGTCATCATCTGGACAGCTAATTCTTCCTGAGGCACTCAAGTTGTTGCCTTTATACACTCTCGGTCTGTTTTGTTCTTTATTAAAGGCATTCTAAGTAGTGAGTTATCAGTAGTGGTGGCATCGGATACTGACTCATTTGTGATTAATACTACCAAAATTCCTTCTAATTGCAAATGGGTTGAAGTTGACATCTGTATATGCTCATTGTCTCATTGCATAGATTTTGTGGCTTATAAGTCTGGTGTTTGCTAGAGTAACTCTTTCAGAAGGCTTATTTATTCATCAATCATCTGTTTAACTCAAACTTTTCGATACAGTTGGTACTGAAGCAATATGAAAACCCCTTGTCAAAGAAGCTAAATGAGGTTGTAAATGAGATCCGAAGCCAAAGATGTAACTACCTACGGTATGTAATGCCTGTGGTATATAATCTTCAGTCGGATTAGTTTATCTGTATATGAGAATGTTTGTGTTGACAAGTAATCCCTTTTTTAATAACATTGTACTTATGGCAGGTTAAAATTATGCAAGAAAGGAGAACCATCGGGTGAGTTTTATAATATACGTCTAGTAGTTCTGTCTTCGTATGAAAATTGCAAGATTCAAGTTGATTCTTTTTTAAGAAAAAATTCCTTTCATATACATAAAGGCTGTTTGGTAATTTTAAACCGGGACTTCCCAAGAAACGTCGAGAATTAAAAACTTTCCTGACTATATGCTAAAAAAATGAAGAATCCCTCCAACAATTATAAAATAAAGAAAATCTTGTGAAACCCATAAGGCCATATATCATAGGCAACTTTAGCTCAGGAACTTCCTTAGAAACGATAAAGATTGTGTCTTTTCTGAGTATTTGTAAAGTACCATTCTATAAAGACAAGATAAAGAAAATTAATTACAGTGAGGACGCATTTGTCAAAGTTGCAGTTTTTACACGGTAATCGTTGCAATTTCTATAGTTTCTGATATTAGGTGTTTCAATTCCAGGAATGACATTCTTCTCGTATATGGTGGAAGACAAGTCTCCAAATAGTCGTTCATACGTTGAGTTCTTAGTACATGTCCATAGACAAATTCAAAACAAAATGGGTTGATGTTGTTTAACAAACACTACTTCAGTTAAGTTTATGGGTTTGTCGTTAGAATTTACATGGAGACACAGTTGGGTTCGAGCCTAAAGAAGCGAAGCTTGAATCTTAGCAAAAACGTGGGGATAGTCATCATTGGGTTTCACCTATTCATGGTGAAAACTTGAGTAAAGTTTTGTTAGTATTATTTGTGAAAGCTTAGCATAAACTGATAAAAGAAACATCCTTTGGCCTGTTTCATGGTAATTGTTATTAAAGATTAATGGTGATATACATATCTGCAAGTAGGGGTGTCAGTAGGGTCGGGTTGACCCGACCCGAACCCGATAAGCCTTATCGGGTCGGGTTAAATCGGGTTGAAAAAGCTTATCGGGTTAGTTTCACCCGAACCCGATAACCCGACATTGTTATCGGGTCGGGTTAGGGTTAGAAATATTTTGTTGTCGGGTTATCGGGTCAACCCGACAAGACCCGAAAATAATTATTTAATTTTTTTTAAACTGATAACTTAAAAACGCCAATATCACTACTAGTATCTGCTACAGTAATTTGTCAAGTAGAGAAATGGTACCACACGCTTAACAGCACCATGAGCTCTATGTTGGAATATAGAAATTTTATTGTCTAAAAAGACTTTTTGATTAGCAACAAAAGCTAATAAACCATAATGACTTCTAGAAAAATGTGCTAAGTTCATGTATAATATTGTTTTATTCCTGTTGAGTTAATATCAGTTATTAAGGAGAAAAGGAAATACATAAGCAATAGGATGAACATATAGTGAAGTCCTGTTGCCTAAGGTCACATTTCTATCTGTTCTAATCGGTTTACCATACAAGATTTGTGGTACAGCAAGAGGTAATATGATAAATAAAAAGATATGCACTACAGCAAGAGGTAACATTTCTATCTGTTCTAATTAATTCCCACGCTGAATACTTTATATTGTTAAACAAATAGGAATATATGATCAAAGTAACATTTGGCAATTTTATTATTTGCTCATTTGTAGTATAACCCGATAACCCGAATCACCTGACCCGACATAACCCGACCCGACTACCACCCGAACCCGATAACCCGATTCCTTATCGGGTCGGGTTGCGGGTGACTTTGTAAAAAATCAAAACCCGACTCAACCCGACCCGATAACACCCCTATCTGCAAGGCCTTTTTTTTTTTTTTTTTTTTTTTTTTTCCTGGTTTATAATGGTATAAGATTTACATGTTATGCTGTTCTTCAGAGAGGGGGGGGGGGGGGGAGTTTCAACTTATTTCTTATATTTATTGACTCTTTATGTGTGAGTATGTTTGATTTGATTTGTGTTTTATTGCTAACTAGACAAGTGCATCTGAAATGAAAGGATTCAAATAGTTACAAGCTGTCTATGCAAGAATATAGTAGGTACTTCTTAAACTAGCTTTTAATGAAAAGAATATAGCATGTTAGAACAAAATCAAAAGTTTTTGTACAAAGTTTCTAACCAACTTTGTATATTACGCTAACGTTATCAATAGGTGAGTGAATTGTGTTTGTAATTGAGAACATCTAGGAAGTGATAAGTGATCACATCCATTTGTGGCTAGATGTTATCAAAATTAGCCTAGTTAGATTAGAGTGGTAGACTATAACGTTTGAGATTAACGAAGGTAAATTAAGATTTACAAAGTGGTTGGAGTGGTAGACTAAAAATTCCGTCACTATACAATTATGTGCCGCTATATCGCAACTAAACTTTTCAAAAAAATGCACTTAAGGTAATGAAATTTCATTTTGTTCCCTTGTTTACTGAGTTGTTAAGCAAGAATATTGTTCTATAATTTCAATGTTATTAATAATCGGAGTAACTTGAACGCATATAAGTAACAAAAATGTTGCGGTTTTCAAGTTCGATGATGTGTATGTATATTTTTGTAAGTTTAGTGATTCAAATATCATGTTTTATAAATTTAGTAATGCAAGTGAACAAAAATAAATAAATAAATTTTGTTACGCATTTTTTGAAAAGTTTAGTGACATGTTTGTTTGTATCTTTTTAGCTTCTATCTTGGAAGAATTTCGTGTTCTTTCCTTTCCCCGTATAGTTGGGGTGTTTTAAATATAGTCTTGACATAAAAAAAAAAGTATAAATTTGTCTATTCACAAATTTTGCCCTTTTCCCAGTTCCCTCATTCAAACGTTCAAGGTGTGGCTATTAGGACATAGGACCCTACACATCATTAACTAAAAGGACCATATATGCATATTACAACCACATATCGTTTGCTAAAGATATTTTTATATCGTTTGCTAAAGATATTGACTCCTGAAGTAAAATACACTCAATGTTAGTCTATCAATTAATATTAGTCTTTGCATAACAACGACGGATGCTAGCTATCGTTGACCCGGACTTTAGTAATAATAAATAAATTCACGTTGTAGCGGCGGATATCATGCAATTAAAATTTTCAGCGAGAATTATTTTTCATTGCTATACTTTTACGATACAATAACAACTTATGGATGACAACAATTTTGGTTTTGAATAATTTTAAGCAACAATAAGTTAACTCATATAAATTTGTAGATTACCCACGCGATGTTTTGGTAGTACAGAGACGATAGCTGATATATTATGGAGATATGAGGTTACAGTAGTTTACAGTGGCCCGTAGTCGCAAGTTATTTATAAATAAAAACACCGTATCAAATTTTAAAATTCACTTACATCATGTTAAAAAATTAGTTATCTAAAAATACACCTTATAAGTTTTTTTTGCACTTATTTGAATTATTAACAATGTTAATAGGTAGAAAATACATGTAAAAGAGTACTTATAGACATAAAGAAAACCTAAATGTTCAAGAAATAATGTGATGTAACTTTAAAGAGTATAATTATTATTATATAACTATATTTAATAAATATAAAATAAAAGAATTAGCACTTAGCATATTTGTTTTGAAAAAATCGTCCGATTTTTATAAAACACATGTTTTAGCTTTTATGTTAAGTTTTATCAAAAAATTCTAAAAGGTTTATATGTTGGTTCTCAAGGCACTCTTGCCATTTTAATAATATTTTTCGAAAGTTGTAATTTAGTATGCACTTTGAAAATTTATTGATTTAATAATATCTTTACATTAATTAGAGTACATTTTGTGTTGTTGAAAAAAAAAATGTACCAGTACCGTATAAAAATGTATACCGAATTGGTGGTACCATATTTTTCCCGAGCATAAATAAGGGATCCAAATTTTAGTGAATTTGTTGTCAATGTTTGCTTCAGTCACCTGGTCTCCATACAGCATCTCTATCCCTTTCTCTTTGTACCAATCAGGAGTTTGCCTCTCACCTCTTTTTGTGAGAGTCGGGTGCTCATATGGAGCAAATCCCTTCTTAGAAATGATACACAGAATCCCATTAGATTAGCCACCCTTTTTTGACAAACGTCCTAGTTACATATCCACTTCCAACTATCACAAACCTTTTCTTTTTCCTCTTTGGCCATTTCCATAAGTCGAACTCCCACTTTCCATACTTCAATTTGCATTTTGTGCCTCCTGATTTCTTCCTCTTAGGCCATTTCCTTAACTCAAACTCCAAACGATTAAAATTATCTCCATGAATCAGTATAACAGAAGCCTTCACCGTATCAATTATTGTTGTCGTTACCACTAAAATCATTTTCCATACCATCATTATCAGTCGAACTAGGACTAATACCACGTTCCTTATCACACAATTCAATTTGATCCCGATCACAGTTTTCGACCAAACAAAAGCCTTTTTTCTCCTCCTTCACATTCGGTTCATCACTTTGATCCCAGTCACTCAAATCATCTTTTACACTGACCTCGATCAACTCATTAACAGTAGCATTCGGTTTTTGAATATCCATTAAAACATTAGAGCCAAAAGTATCAGAATTCGATGATGACGATACACCTAACAAACACTCTGTTTTCGGATTCGAAACTTCTTTAAAAATCTTTACCAACGAACCTTCCAATTTATCCAAAAGACATGAATTAAAGCTTGAATCTTTAACACCATTACTAATTGATTCTTTAACCGTTTCAACCGCATTTACAACCTCATGATCAACAACATCATCAAGTAATCTATATTTTAACCTAGTTGATTCTTTAATTTTTCCATCATCAGGAACCAAATTAATCACACCCATTCTATTATAATTCTTTATAATCTCATCATCATCATCAACCTTACTAGAATCTTTAAACTCAATTTCTTGCACTTTATCACATTATTTAGAAACTTTATCAAGAACCATATTACCAATGTTGTGTTCGACCATATCACTTGCTTCTTTAACACCTTGTTTGAAAATTTTCTTTATTAGCATTTCATCAAACATCTTATGAGCACCCGTATGATAACAAAATACATATTCTTATCAACAAGTGTTATTGAATAAATTGTACACTATGTGAAAGCTTCAACCCCTTTTGACCCCGTTTCCTTGGGGAAATGATAAGCAAAAATGGGTAAATTCCATATTTACCCCACTATAATGTTATATTTATCCAACAAAAAATAATAACGAGGCAATTCTATAAATCCAACTTAAACATCAAATGAGGGTAAATTAGTCTTTTTTTAATAGTCAAACCCTTCATGTGCAAGTCAAATGAGGGTAAATTAGTCTTTGAAATTCCTTTTTTAATCCCATTTCATCAGCATCTGCCTACCTCTGCCATCCATCACCGCATCCCATTTCAATTATATACTCACCACCAAAGACCCAAGAGCGCCGTCCCTCCCTTCTGCTGCCGCCTATTCTTACTTCTGTCATCCCTCATTTTCTTAGGAACCACCTTAAAATACTCTAGGAACCACCTTGGCGTCCTTGCTAAAATAGCCGACGTCAGAGATTAACGGCTGCAAAACTAATGAAGAAGATAAGGAAATTTGGTAAAGTCAAACTTCCTTTATAGATAGTATTAGTACAAAAACCTTTCCAATAGTATACCTTTTATTCTGGAATAGAAATTTAAAAAAAAATAAATATATGTATGTAGTAATTTTGCATGGAAGTCAATTTCTATATTGGATATAGCAATATTAGACCAGCAGGTTAAAGTTTTTATTCCTTGTCTTGCTCAAGCATGTTGTTCTAACTATTGTGTTGCTGTAACGAATGTAACAAAGTAAATTGTTATAACATCTAAAATTATCATTAATTTTCAAAAGATATTTAATAAAATTTTGTTCTGATTATTTTTATATATGTTGTGTTAGAAAAAGATGATTTTTTTAGTATTGTTGTTGTGTTGTGAAGAAGATGGTGAGCAATGAAAATGGTTGTGGAATTTTTAATGTGATGGTAAGAGGGAGAGGTGTGGGCTCGCCATGGCAGCTCGTCGTCCGACGTGGAGCTAGCCACCACACCGGGTTGGCCTCGCCGTAGCTCGCCGTTGGTTACCTCCTCACGCAGACGACGAGCTAGAAGCCTGACACAATATGATGCTTTATACTTTTCTTTTGTTTTGTGTTTGTGGAAAAAAAAAGAAAGAAGAAGAAGATTGTGTGGAGGAAATAAAAGAAAGAAGAAGAAGAAGATAACGTTTTTTTTTTTTTTTTTTTTTTTTTTTTTTTTTTTTTTTTTTTTTAAGTGGGCTTGAATTTGGGTACAAGTAAGTGGGCTGGAATTTGGATCAAATTGGGTTTAAATGTTAGGATTGTTTAAGTATTAAAATTAGGGAAATGCTAACTACAGTCCTAAGGGCTGTCATTAACAACAAACTCCACTTTTTTTGGTTCAAAATAATACTAACATTAAAACATGAAGAAAAACATGTGCCACCTTTTTCGCTTATACAACCAATGAATGAAATGAATTACAAATGCGTTTGAGAAATAACAGGAACCAATAACTAATTCATGATGATTTTGTTTGGACAGTGCATTATTTTTATGAAAAATTTGTTGTTCATGAAATGAATTACAAATGCGTTTGAGAAATAAGGGCTGTTGTTAGCAAAACCCTTAAAATTATCAGCTAAAGTGCTCTTTTTTTTTTTTTTTTTTATAAAAAATGTTATTTATACTATTATTTGAATAAAATGATTTTATGTTATTTGATAATTTGAATAAAAAAAATAAAGGTGTAAGTGGTGGGCCCCAAATAAGTAAGTTGAAGTTAGTTATGAGTGAGGAAGGGTTAGTTGTGAAGAGGTGTTGGGGTGATGTGGCACCCGTGGGCCCCAAATGAGGAGGTAATACCTCCTCACCACACCTCTCCCTCTAAGTGGTGAATGGTGATGTTGATTTGTGAGATGAATATTGTGGGGGTACTTTATTTTTTTAATATATTGTGCAGCGGTGACCGAATTTAAATATTAGAATTCGCCTGAAATCTAATGTACCCAGAGATCAAAGGTCTTTGACAATGGGTTTGTATGACTTTTATTTGTTTGGATATGGTTGCTTAAGGTTTGCAAATTATTTAACTTTCTAGATTTGTTGTTTTTGTTGTTTCGTGGTGGTAAAACTGTAAAAGTGTGGTGTGACCAACAGTCGTGATGGATTAAGTTTTAGTGCTAGGTTGACTAGTTTGTTAGACTTAATCACTTAAATGTGGTGGTTGACTTTCTTGGTTGGGGAAACGGGTATATTATTAAATTTATTAAAGTATCTATTTTAAATTTAAATAGGTGGTCAATTGGAAACTCTGGCGAAGCTAGAAAATTTTCAGTGGGGGTCGGGATCTAAATTTTTTTTTCTAACGCTATTTTTCGCGTAATATGTTCGGGTCGGGTCAAAAATTAAATACTATTATTATAAAAAAAAAAAATTTCAATCACTAAAAACTAAGCATTTGTCCAGACAACTAAACATTAAAAGGGAGACAAACGGTTGGTACATGGTTCGATTCATTGAAGAAATTAGAGTTCAGCCTTTCGACCTTTAAGATCCTTGAATTATTCAATTATGGACTCCGCATCAAACTTGTTAGCAATTTCTTTTTCTATATAAATCACCATACTGTTTGCTAGATTCTGAGGGTCGAAGGGGGAGGGTTTGGGATTTAGTTAATTGGTTTGTTAATTGCTAGAGATTGTTCTGTTTTTTTTTTTTTTTTTTTTTTTTTTTTTTTTTTTTTTTTTTTTTTAATGGGCTAAGTAATGGATTTTAGTTTGTGATTTGGTTTGTTAATGGATTTTAGTTTGGGGAGATGGGCTTATCTAAAATGTAATGGATCAATTTTATTGTTTAATATATATAAAAAATTTCACAATTAAAATGGGGGGTCGAAACCGAATAACCGAAATTTTTTTACACGAAAACTATATACCCCTACATCGCAAAAAAAAAATTTGGGGGGTCGGGCGCCCCTCCCCGCCCCTAAATAGCTACGCCAATGATTGGAAAAGACAATCTTACCCTCATATACAACTCTAATTACTATTTTATGATATATATGAGTTAAAGGTGGTGATGGGGTTTACTAACGTACACCTAACAAACTATATAATTGTTTTAAAGAAATGTTGTAGTAGATACTATAACTTGTTTTAGAGGTCACGTAAAGATGATGATTTGCTTGAACAATTAAAAAGAGGTAAAACTAGATCAAGTTGGCCGCTCTGAATTAGTTGCAACACATATATGTCCCCTGCATATATTTCTTTTACCTTAAATGATCACGAACTTACATAGATACATAGACACCCATATGAGCATGTAAACACACACAAATAAATATATTCAGTTTAGATAATAAGAATTACCCATGCCATTGTCATCACTCATAAGAGATTGCTTCAAATGGGAATTGTAACGATCAAGAAATTTACAAAAAACAGATAGCTAAAATTGTTGGTTGAGTTCTTCAATGGACTTGAAATAAATAAAAGTTGAGTACAAAGTTTGAGAATATCAATTGTGTAGTTTCATGTTAAAATTCAGTTAAGAACTGGCCTAGCTATTATCGTTCTTGAGTGACCAGCCTATCCCGGTTAGCAATTTTTTGGATGTACGTGAAATAGATATTTTTCCATTAGGTTTTAGTATCGTTTACCTAATGTTTTCACTTCGCATTTTTTTGCCTCTATGAAATGCTTTGACCGATTCAATGGCAAGTTGACGTGCAAGATATATTAGATGATAGACGTCCCAAGCCCGTTTGTGAGTTTAGGGTCCATTAGGAGTTCCATTATGTCTCTTGCATTCTCTATGTATTGTGCTGGAATAATACATCATACGCACGGGTTTTTTATGTTCTAACATGCTATCATGAACATGTATGATCTTGAGACCTACTTGGTCATTAAGCCACCACTTTTGTACCACCCAATCACAACTACTTAGCTCCTAAACCCTAATATCCAGTCTCTAGTGTTTTTTTTTTTTTTTTTTTTTTTTTTTTTTTTTTTTTAAATTTTCATTATTCACATCACGTATCTCTTTAATTCATAGTATATAACACCCTAATATCATCTATCCTTCATCGTATATACTAAAGGTTAATTATAACACACCATATCTAATACATACTACAGGTCCATCTCCTTTGCATACACTCTTATCAACATGGTTACAAATGTTTTCAAGTTATGCTTGATGAAGACTTTGAAGATTTGTCCATGCTTCTGCTTGCTACAAGAAGATTTGTTTTATTGTTGAAGAAATAAATTAAAGTTGTTTTATTGTTTGTTTATTAGTAGATTATTCATACGGCTTTGTTACAAGTCTAATAAAGTTGACTGTTGATACCAGTCCTTAAAGCCGACTGTTGGTACGTGTTTTTTACCAGTTAACTTAGCCGACCGTTGTTACGAGTCGACTAAAGTTATGCTTTTATTATGTTAACGTTTTGTTTTGTTTTCTTTTCTAGTTTACTACTCCAGTTTCACGATTTCACCTGTCAAACTATGAGGAAGTATTAGATGATAGATGGCCCAAGCCCGTTTGTGAGTTTAGGGTCCATTAGGGGTTCCATTATGTCTGATGCATTCGATCTCTATATATTGTGTTGGAATAATACATCATACTCACAAGGTTTTAATTCTAACAAGATCAAACTGCCATCCTAAAAACGTTGCAACATGTATGCTCTAACTTTTCATTGGTTATAAAATACGTCAACTTTATTTAGTTGATCTTAAAACTAAAGCATTAAAGCACAGAACACAAATCTAATATATTATGGATACCTCGTTCTTTCCCTATTCGTGATCAGTTTGATTTCTCAGAAAACCATATGAAATGCACAGAACACTAAAGCATTTTACAGGCAATTCATGCACTTTTTTCCTTTCACCTGAACATAAACCATATGAGATAAACAGATGACATCAATTAAGAATTCACCATGAAGAGTAGCTATATAAATAACTTCTATAAAATATCAATCAATCCTTGATTAACAAAAAAAAAAAAAAAAAAAAAAAAAAAAAAAAAAGAAAAAAAAAAAGAAAAAACAATATATATTCAATGCTTTAACACCACCCGTCCTAAACAACGCTTTCCATGTGTGCAACTAGCATTGAAGCCATAACATGGATGAATTCCTATTTTTTACTAGGCATTTCATCAAGTACCTTATGAGCAATAAAGTTAATGGTGATTAATAACCTACCAATGACAATCCTCTAAACCTAAACTTTTATATAAACTCACATTAGCAATCAAACTCAACAAATAAAAAATCAAATCAATAGATGCTGTAAATCATATCTTCAACGAATTTATTGCTAATGAGTAATGTCAAATCTTCAAAACTGGAATTTGATTGAAACAAATGGTTTTTTTCTTTACGATCATGAAAGGGTTGGCATGCTCCATATTTCTGCACTTCTTTTAGACTTTTTTGGCACAACGTATGATTAGTGGGTTTGGAAATTTATTTTAGAAAGCACTTAAAGTTTTATGCTCCAATTAGAAGAAAGCACTCATATGTCATATTGTCGATAAGGAAAAGAACATGCCCGTATTCTTCACGGTTTAAAATTTTATGCTCCAATTAGAAGAAAGCACTTTGGAAGGAAAATATGACACCACCTAAAATTTCTCAAGTAAACCAATCTTGTGGAATAATATGACACCACCTACTGTAATATTTAATTTCTAAAAAATGGAAATTGATTTATGAGAAAAGGGTTGCTCAAGTATAAATAGAGACATACAAACCTTCACTTAATATAAAACAACATGCAACAGCAAGCAATGGCTTCTTCAAAATTCTTATGTCGATCTCTAGTTCTACTACTCGTTGCTCTCTCATTTATACCAAACTTTATTTCTGCTTCTTTGGAGGAAGCAAATGCTCTTCTAAAATGGAAAGCAACCCTTAAAATCCCAAACAACTCCCAAATCGTATCATCCTGGACACCCCTTCCAACGATTACTAGTGCACCTGCTTCATGCCCTTCTTGGTATGGAATTGCTTGCAACGCTGATGGGAACATTATCATGTTGAACCTCTCGACGTCTGAGTTAAAAGGTACGCTTCACCAGTTCCCATTCTCTATTCTAGGCAACCTTACCCATTTTGATCTTAGTGTAAACAGCTTCTTTGGTCCCATCCCACCAGAAATCAGACTCCTGTCCAAACTTGTCTATCTTGATTTTTCGACCAATCGGTTTTCTGGTGTAATCCCACCTACAATTGGTAAATTAATCCAGTTAACCATTTTGTATTTTTTCAAAACCAATTTAACTGGTTCAGTTCCTTCATCGTTGGGTGATTTGAAGTCTTTGAATATCCTTTATCTATACACAAATCAACTATCTGGACCCATTCCAATTGAATTAGGGAATTTGAAGTCTCTCACTGATTTAGATTTGAGCGAAAATCAACTCATTGGTTCAATTCCTTCATCGTTGGGTGATTTGAAGTCTTTGAATATGCTTCATTTATTCAAAAACAAACTCTCTGGACCCATTCCAATTGAATTAGGGAATATGAAGTCTCTAACTGATTTACAATTGAGTGAAAATCAACTCATTGGTTCAATTCCTTCATCGTTGGGTGATTTGAAGTCTTTGAATATCCTTTATCTGCACACAAATCAACTCTCTGGACCCATTCCAATTGAATTAGGGAATATGAAGTTTCTAACTGATTTAGAATTGTGCGATAATCTACTCAATGGTTCAATCCCTTCATCGTTGGGTGATTTGAAGTCTTTGAATATCCTTTATCTATACACAAATCAACTATCTGGACCCATTCCAATTGAATTAGGGAATTTGAAGTCTCTCACTGATTTAGATTTGAGTGAAAATCAACTCATTGCTTCAATTCCTTCATCGTTGGGTGATTTGAAGTCTTTGAATATGCTTCATTTATTCAAAAACAAACTCTCTGGACCCATTCCAATTGAATTAGGGAATATGAAGTCTCTAACTGATTTACAATTGAGTGAAAATCAACTCATTGGTTCAATTCCTTCATCGTTGGGTGATTTGAAGTCTTTGAATATCCTTTATCTGCACACAAATCAACTCTCTGGACCCATTCCAATTGAATTAGGGAATATGAAGGCTCTAACTGATTTAGAATTGAGCCAAAATCAGCTCAATGGTTCAATCCCTTCATCGTTGGGTGATTTGAAGTCTTTGAATATCCTTTATCTGCACACAAATCAACTCTCTGGACCCATTCCAATTGAATTAGGGAATATGAAGTCTCTAACTGATTTACAATTGAGTGAAAATCAACTCATTGGTTCAATTCCTTCATCGTTGGGTGATTTGAAGTCTTTGAATATCCTTTATCTGCACACAAATCAACTCTCTGGACCCATTCCAATTGAATTAGGGAATATGAAGTTTCTAACTGATTTAGAATTGTGCGATAATCTACTCAATGGTTCAATCCCTTCATCGTTGGGTGATTTGAAGTCTTTGAATATCCTTTATCTATACACAAATCAACTATCTGGACCCATTCCAATTGAATTAGGGAATTTGAAGTCTCTCACTGATTTAGATTTGAGCGAAAATCAACTCATTGGTTCAATTCCTTCATCGTTGGGTGATTTGAAGTCTTTGAATATGCTTCATTTATTCAAAAACAAACTCTCTGGACCCATTCCAATTGAATTAGGGAATATGAAGTCTCTAACTGATTTACAATTGAGTGAAAATCAACTCATTGGTTCAATTCCTTCATCGTTGGGTGATTTGAAGTCTTTGAATATCCTTTAGCTGCACACAAATCAACTCTCTGGACCCATTCCAATTGAATTAGGGAATATGAAGTTTCTAACTGATTTAGAATTGTGCGATAATCTACTCAATGGTTCAATCCCTTCATCGTTGGGTGATTTGAAGTCTTTGAATATCCTTTATCTATACACAAATCAACTATCTGGACCCATTCCAATTGAATTAGGGAATTTGAAGTCTCTCACTGATTTAGATTTGAGTGAAAATCAACTCATTGCTTCAATTCCTTCATCGTTGGGTGATTTGAAGTCTTTGAATATGCTTCATTTATTCAAAAACAAACTCTCTGGACCCATTCCAATTGAATTAGGGAATATGAAGTCTCTAACTGATTTACAATTGAGTGAAAATCAACTCATTGGTTCAATTCCTTCATCGTTGGGTGATTTGAAGTCTTTGAATATCCTTTATCTGCACACAAATCAACTCTCTGGACCCATTCCAATTGAATTAGGGAATATGAAGTTTCTAACTGATTTAGAATTGTGCGATAATTTACTCAATGGTTCAATCCCTTCATCGTTGGGTGATTTGAAGTCTTTGAATATCCTTTATCTATACACAAATCAACTATCTGGACCCATTCCAATTGAATTAGGGAATTTGAAGTCTCTCACTGATTTAGATTTGAGTGAAAATCAACTCATTGCTTCAATTCCTTCATCGTTGGGTGATTTGAAGTCTTTGAATATGCTTCATTTATTCAAAAACAAACTCTCTGGACCCATTCCAATTGAATTAGGGAATATGAAGTCTCTAACTGATTTACAATTGAGTGAAAATCAACTCATTGGTTCAATTCCTTCATCGTTGGGTGATTTGAAGTCTTTGAATATCCTTTATCTGCACACAAATCAACTCTCTGGACCCATTCCAATTGAATTAGGGAATATGAAGTTTCTAACTGATTTAGAATTGTGCGATAATCTACTCAATGGTTCAATCCCTTCATCGTTGGGTGATTTGAAGTCTTTGAATATCCTTTATCTATACACAAATCAACTATCTGGACCCATTCCAATTGAATTAGGGAAATCAACTATCTGGACCCATTCCAATTGAATTAGGGAATTTGAAGTCTCTCACTGATTTAGATTTGAGTGAAAATCAACTCAATGCTTCAATTCCTTCATCGTTGGGTGATTTGAAGTCTTTGAATATGCTTCATTTATTCAAAAACAAACTCTCTGGACCCATTCCAATTGAATTAGGGAATATGAAGTCTCTAACTGATTTACAATTGAGTGAAAATCAACTCATTGGTTCAATTCCTTCATCGTTGGGTGATTTGAAGTCTTTGAATATCCTTTATCTGCACACAAATCAACTCTCTGGACCCATTCCAATTGAATTAGGGAATATGAAGGCTCTAACTGATTTAGAATTGAGCCAAAATCAGCTCAATGGTTCAATCCCTTCATCGTTGGGTGATTTGAAGTCTTTGAATATCCTTTATCTGCACACAAATCAACTCTCTGGACCCATTCCAATTGAATTAGGGAATATGAAGTCTCTAACTGATTTACAATTGAGTGAAAATCAACTCATTGGTTCAATTCCTTCATCGTTGGGTGATTTGAAGTCTTTGAATATCCTTTATCTGCACACAAATCAACTCTCTGGACCCATTCCAATTGAATTAGGGAATATGAAGTTTCTAACTGATTTAGAATTGTGCGATAATCTACTCAATGGTTCAATCCCTTCATCGTTGGGTGATTTGAAGTCTTTGAATATCCTTTTTCTATACACAAATCAACTATCTGGACCCATTCCAATTGAATTAGGGAATTTGAAGTCTCTCACTGATTTAGATTTGAGTGAAAATCAACTCATTGGTTCAATTCCTTCATCGTTGGGTGATTTGAAGTCTTTGAATATGCTTCATTTATTCAAAAACAAACTCTCTGGACCCATTCCAATTGAATTAGGGAATATGAAGTCTCTAACTGATTTACAATTGAGTGAAAATCAACTCATTGGTTCAATTCCTTCATCGTTGGGTGATTTGAAGTCTTTGAATATCCTTTAGCTGCACACAAATCAACTCTCTGGACCCATTCCAATTGAATTAGGGAATATGAAGTTTCTAACTGATTTAGAATTGTGCGATAATCTACTCAATGGTTCAATCCCTTCATCGTTGGGTGATTTGAAGTCTTTGAATATCCTTTATCTATACACAAATCAACTATCTGGACCCATTCCAATTGAATTAGGGAATTTGAAGTCTCTCACTGATTTAGATTTGAGTGAAAATCAACTCATTGCTTCAATTCCTTCATCGTTGGGTGATTTGAAGTCTTTGAATATGCTTCATTTATTCAAAAACAAACTCTCTGGACCCATTCCAATTGAATTAGGGAATATGAAGTCTCTAACTGATTTACAATTGAGTGAAAATCAACTCATTGGTTCAATTCCTTCATCGTTGGGTGATTTGAAGTCTTTGAATATCCTTTATCTGCACACAAATCAACTCTCTGGACCCATTCCAATTGAATTAGGGAATATGAAGGCTCTAACTGATTTAGAATTGAGCCAAAATCAGCTCAATGGTTCAATCCCTTCATCGTTGGGTGATTTGAAGTCTTTGAATATCCTTTATCTGCACACAAATCAACTCTCTGGACCCATTCCAATTGAATTAGGGAATATGAAGGCTCTAACTGATTTAGAATTGAGCCAAAATCAGCTCAATGGTTCAATCCCTTCATCGTTGGGTGATTTGAAGTCTTTGAATTTCTTTTATCTGCACACAAATCAACTCTCTGGACCCATTCCTACTAAATTAGGGAATATCAAGTCTCTCACTGAATTTGATTTTAGGGAAAATCAACTATCCGGTCAATTGCCTGATGATTTGTGCCAAGGGGGGAAGCTTCAATATTTATCTGTAAGTCATAATCAACTCTCTGGTCGTATACCAAGAGGGCTTTGGAATTGCCCAAACTTAACAAGAGCAAGGTTTGAATTTAATCAATTTAATGGAGCTATATCTAATAGTTTTGGTGTCTACCCACACTTAAATTTCATTGATGTCAGTCATAATAAATTTCATGGGCAACTATCTCAAAACGGGGGTAAATGCAAAAAGTTGACTACATTAATGATGGGAAATAACAACATCAGCGGTAGCATACCACCGGAGTTTGGAAATTCAATTCAAGCGCTTGATCTTTCTTCTAATAATTTGGTTGGTCAGATCCCAAAGTTTGAGGAGATGAAAGGTTTGTTATATTTAAACTTGAGCGATAACAACCTTTCAGGTGCTATACCTCAAGAGCTTGGGTCACTGCATGGTCTACTAACTGTTGACCTATCCAAAAATAGGTTAAACGGGTCATTACAAAGATATGTTGGTGACTGGGTTCAAATCAATCACATAAATCTTAGTAATAACAAGCTCAGCGGAAAGATTCCGTCAGAGATCAGTAAATTAAGTCATCTCAATGTTCTTGATTTATCTTGGAATTCACTCACAAAAGAGATACCATCAGAAATTGGAAGTTTAAAAAGTCTCGTAATGATGAATCTTTCCCACAATAAGCTATCTGGTTCTATTCCTAATGGTTTCAGTAACTTGCCAAGAGGGATTGATATCGCGCTGTCTTACAATGAGCTCACAGGTCCGGTTCCCCCTTGTGCGGTCTTTCTAAATGTGTCTGGAGAAGCATTTAAAGGAAATGATGGTCTGTGTGGAAATGTTACAGGTTTGAAACTTTGTGAAAGTCAAACAGTAATGAAGAAAAATAATCATTTACATCATAAGCTCATCCTTGCAACTGTGATCCCAATTTTTGCGTCCCTTTCACTTGGTTTATTAATGTGTGGCCTCATTGCTTATCGACGTAGAAAGAGAACTTCTCCACAGATAACATCAGGCGAAGAAGGTGGCAAATTTTTCTCAATAACAAGTTTTGATGGACAAGCGATGTACGATGAAATCATCAAGGCAACAAATGATTTTGATGATGCATTTTGTATTGGGATGGGAGGATATGGTACTGTGTATAAAGCTGAGTTACAACCCAACAATTTAGTAGCAGTCAAGAAACTTCATTCATCATCTGAGAATGACGATCAAGGCTTCCTAAATGAGGTACGAGCATTAACAAACATAAGGCACAGAAACGTAGTTAAACTCTATGGATATTGCTTCCATGCTCGTCACTCATTTTTGATTTACGAATATCTTGAGAAGGGAAGTCTAAAATCGCTCTTAAGTAGCAATATCACAGCAAAGGAATTGGATTGGGTGAAAAGGGTAAGAATTGTTAGGGCTGTAGCGAATGGTTTGGCTTATATGCACCATGATTGCACACCACCTATTATTCATAGAGACATTTCTGGAGCTAATATTCTTCTCAATTCTGATTATGAGGCACATATCTCGGATTTTGGAACAGCGAAGCTTCTAAAGCTGGATTCATCCAATTGGACTGCGGTTATAGGCACCTATGGCTATATTGCGCCAGGTAACTACCATAAATAAAGTTATATATACTGTAGGTACTTATTCTCAAGTTTCCAGTTTATCTATGTTACATTTATTCATGAACTGATATAACAATTTTATTTAATTATTATTATTATTATTATTATTATTATTATTATTATTATTATTATTATTATTATTATTATTATTATTATTATTATTATTATTATTATTATTATTATGTATTCTCATTTTTCCTTCCATGTAGAGCTTGCTTATACGATGGTGGCGACAGAGAAATGCGATGTGTTTAGTTTTGGAGCTGTTGCACTAGAAGTGATTATGGGAAAACATCCTGGAGAATTTATATCACGTCTACCAACATTGCCTACTGATGATCTATTGCTAGCCAATTTAGGAGATAGTCGGATTCCGCCACCATCATATCTAGTTGAGAAACTAGCTCATTCAGTTTTGAATGTCTCACGGGCATGTTTGAACTACAACCCACAGGAAAGGCCAACAATGCGTCAAGTCATAGATTTATTGTCAGTGGATGATCGACTTTTAATGAACATGCATGTAGAGTTAGGATCAAATGAGAAGAAAATTTTCAATGAGAAGGGTGAGAAGAAACCACAACCATACATTTCAGATGCACATACAAATAGAGATATATGCATCTCCCCTTGAAATTATCCATCTTATTTGAAATGTGTGTCTGAAAATCCTTCTTTTTCTTCTCATAATCTGTGTACGTTGTCTAATTAAAGTATAAGAATTTTTTTTTCCATGTCCTGATCAATTATGTTGTAGATTGTTATCAAATAAGAAAATAATTTAGATCAATGAAGATAGCTACCTTTCTATTAGTCCAGTTTTTCAATTAAAAAAATTACCAATGGGCACAAGTTTATCAACTGTTATCACCTTCTCTTGACAGAGTAATATTGTAAAGGAATTAAATGATATACATTGGGACATTTGTATGACAGAATTTATTTTTGCTAATATCAAAAGAAAATCAAACAAAAGAAAATTCCCTTTAGAGTGATACTAATCCAAACAGCCTCTAAATTAACAAAGCAAGCTGATAACGTATATCTAATAAGCAGTTATCCCAGTTCCAAAACAAGCAGATAATATAGATTATAGAATGCCCGAAAGTTACCAACTTACCGATCATCAGATAGTCATTAAGGGTTGTTTAAACCCGTATTCTGTTTCAACTGTTTTATATTAATCCGTAACACTTCATCAACAATCTGACATAAAAGTTTGCCTTATTTATTTTGCATTTTACCAAAATATTTGTGGGGGCTAATCCAACAGAAGATGTGATTTGAAATGAAACTCAGTTCGAAATAAACAAACATTTCGTAGCGATTTTAAGATAACACTGTATATGAATAAGAGCTACTTCCTTTTACAAAGAACCTCTCTAGAGTCCTCACATGTTTCCATCTTGCTTTGGGTCTTAAAGTCAGTTTCTAGAAAATTTACACAAAGATTTCTACTTTTATAGACAACCCGAACCTCTTGTATTTGCTGCTGCAGTGTGTATTTACAACTATACCAAGGAAATACATTCCTAATACAATGCAACACTTTTTCTGTACATCTCATTCAGCAATTTTCCTGCAAACCCGACTGGTTGGGATGACCATGTTCAAAGTAAAGAAAAAAAATCTCTTCATAATCGCTCATACTACCACTCGAAAATCTCTTCATCTTTTCCCAAATCTGCAAACGTCTCCTAGGCCTCAATGGGCCTTGAGGTTATCCTATACAAATGTACATATAGCCCAAGACTCGAAAACCCGCTCTCCACATCAAGTGGAGATTCATAGCTTGGATAGGTGGAATGCGATGTACCTGGGTCTGGGCCAGGGCCGTGGCCTGAGTTTGTACTGGCTCGTGGATCAAAGTCCATGGAAATTAAATCCTCTTGGCTACATGTCCTTGAGCCCAAGTCTCGTGTTTCTTCGCACTTGTTGCAGACCAAATTCAACGCCTGAACCACTTCACCCATGAAGGGTCGGTGTGACACTTCTGGCTGCACACACATTGATGCTAATGCTGCTACTTTAGCAATACTGTCAAGTGGAACTTCAGGGGATAGTGATGGATCAATAAGCAAGTTTAGACCTTCTGGTGTTGGGAGGAGGGGACGGGCCCAGGCGACAAGGTTTTCTTGGCCCGATGGCATTGACATATCAACGGGTTCTCCTCCTGTACATTAGGAGCTCAAGGAGTACCACCCCGTAGCTATATACATCACTCTTTACAAGAAGATGGCCTGTCATTGCATACTCGGGAGCCACATACCTTAAATCTAACTTTTGTGCTAAGAAAAAGCTCATTTGACTTTAAACTTGACCTGTAATGTACTCATTTTATAGAGAAAGAAAAGTGTACCCGAAAGTGCCCATGACACGTGTCGAAATATGTTTGTTTTCTTCATCTAGAACGGATCGAGCCAAACCAAATTCAGAAACTTTAGAAAAAAATTAAAGTCAAATATTTGACTTTTGAAAAGTCAAACATTTCAATCCCTAAGCAACCGAATTGTCACATCTAAGTACCTTTGACAGCAACTTTAGTCCCCTCTTCAAGGGTCCCACAATAAATTTGAGTACAGTTATGATTAATTATTAAAGTTACCATGTGGTGGTAAAATTGAAAGATTGTTTTGGCGGTGATTGTGATGGTTACGAGTAGGCAGATGAGATCGAAGATTTTATATTATGATGAAACTAACCCTCTGTTTTTATATCCTATCATTTACTTACTATGTGTCATCCTTTAACTAACTCTGTTTGTTACTTTTTGTCCCTACTTTACTTTGCTCTATGGTGAAGTTACTACTATAAAAATGCTAGGTTGTAGTTTTCTTTTTCTGGTAATACAAAGTGGGGCAATTCAATAAGTACCCAACTCAACACATGCTTTAAAAGCATTGTAATTATGCATTAAAAACTTGTGTTTTGGGTAAATATGAAATTTTGGTATTTAAGTTGGGTAAATATGGAATTCACAAAATTGTACTCTTTATGTTCTAAATACAACAATATTAGACCGGAATGGTAATGAAGCTGACTCGGAATGATAATGAAGTTGACTCGGGCCCACTTTCTATTGTTGATCCACCAACCCCTGATGATTTTGTGACGGATAGTAAAGTTGCAATATAACGCAAATAGCAACAGAGACACCGAGGGGCTTGATGTCCCTTCCGTTGTTTCCGTGACCATGGCTACAACTGCTGAACTGGTCAAACCGATGACCGGTGATGTTACAGCATGCTGGTTTTGTAGGGATTTATAACCCAGATCGAACCACTGGGTTTCAGCCGACCCGGGTCGAACTGGTTCACTGAAACCATCCGGTTCGAACTTTCTTCTTTCGTGATAGAGTGTGTGGGGGGAGGGTTATGAGTATTGGTCAAACTAAGTTTAATACTAGTAGTAAGTTAAGTATACTGTGGTCAGTTTAGATTTTAACCAAGATTGTGAGTAACTAAGGGTGCATTTGGTTTGCTTATGGATTTTGCATAGGTGTATGATTCGGTTTAGAATGAAAGAAAAGTAGAGAGATGAAATATTTGATAGATTGAAAATAAATTATTTAATAATTATGTATAAAGATTATAAGTCAATAAATTATTTTTTGTTATGTTTGAAAAAGAAGAGAGATAAACTAAAAATAAGATGGTCTCACTTTATTCTTCAAATCCCTAACTATTTGTATTGGTTTTGTTAAAAGCAAATATTTGAGTTCGATGTATCAAGATTCAAAATTTAACCAAACACTTACTTTTTACTGAGTCCCTAAAGAAAATCCAACACTTCCAAACAAACGCAGCCGAACTTAAGTGATTTGAAGAAATGTCTAGATTAGTCATTTACTTGAGAGACATGGGTTTTTATGAACCTACCCAATAAGATGGAAACAAGGGTTTGGGCTCACTTGTTAAGTGGAAAAGAAACACCCTGCTTAGTTTTATCTACACCGAGAGGCTTTGTGTCCCTACCATTAGTTCTTTCATACGGTCCACTATTACCATTATGTGATGATGGCATAGGTGGCGATGGAGGAAAACCTGTTAACAGCCAAATGAATATTACTATATGTAAAAAAAAAAAAAAAAAAACAAAAAAAAAAAAAAAAAAACAAAACAAAAAAAAACTGTTAATTTGACTTTCGAGGTCAAATGAACTAATCCTCCAAGTTGTTAAGTGGAATTATTTTTATTAGATTGGTATTAGTATTTTTATTAGAGTTACTACTTCTATTTGTATTGGCTTAACCTCAAACTCAAGTGTTTGGTTAATGATTAGTATCAATATTGGGTCTCATCTACATACTATTATCAATCAATATATCATGTTTTACATGGTATCCGAGCTTTAGATGAGTTCACCAACAAAATTTGCTATCCTCCGGTCATCAGCTACTCACCAGTGATCAGGGGCGGAACTACATGTTCGCTTGGGGGGGGGGGGGGCGGTGCCCTCCATGCTTCGCCAAAAAATATCAATTTTTAATGTAAAAAATTATTTTTTAGTACCATTTTATTAAAGTGCACCCCACCACAAAATCAAATTCCCCACACAAACAATGTAAAAACTAAAAACCTTAAATCTGTATCTAAATCTTAAAAAAAATATCAATTTTTAGTGTAAAATTTTTTTATGACCTTTTTATTAAAGTGCATCACCAATTCTATCAAAAAAAAAAAAAAAAATGCCCCTGTACTCTAAGACTAGACGAGTACCCGTGCATAGCAACGGGATTTTATAGCGACATATTCTTTAGTGATAAAAAGCAGTTTATGGGTTATAAACGAAAAATAATAAAAGTTTGAAGATTTGAGGATTAAACATAATGTTTTGAAACCCGGTTCAACCCGGGTGGTTCAACCGGTTCAACCGTTCGGGTTGAAAAACGCCAATTTAAACTGAGTCAACCTGACGGGTTAGAAGCGTCCCGGGTCAACCCGATTTTCGATGTGTATTAATAGTATCCTTTTGAAATATATGTTTTCGTATGGCTTTTGTTGGTTAGCCGAACCGGTGGCGACTTCGGTTCCTGGTTTAACCCGTTGGTCCGGTCCAGTTTTCAAAACTATATGTACCATCAACTTGTTAGCTTGTATGGAGCTTTTGTGTGTTTTATTAATTTGTATAATGTGTATAATAACATATACTTTTCATTTTAGGTTGTTTTAAAAATAACATTAATTAGTGTGTTTAATTATTTTATAATTTAGATTATGTTGTAGCTTGTTTAAATTGTACTTTGTAAAAATTTTATTGTACTTTTTAGCAAGGGATGTTTTAATTGGTTGTTTTTAATTTGATGTATATGTTTTTAATTGGTTGTACAATGTGAATAAATTATTGTACTTTTAAGTTATCGAGTGTTTTAATAAGAGAATTAATTACACTATGAATTTCTCTAACCTTTAACTTTCAAGATTTCACTTTTCAAACTTTGACCATAACTCTTTATATGTAATATAGATTAAGGGTGAGCATCGGTCTGGGACCGGACCGGACCGGACCGACAAGACCAAAGACCGAATTAAGGTAAAAACTAGGACCGAGACCGAATGTGGTCGGTTCGGTCTGTTCTTCGGTCGGTCCGATCCAAATAGGCAAGATTTGGCAAGTTTTTTCGTTTTTTCGTTTTTTCGGTCTGTCCGGACCGGACCGACCGGACAGAAGACTGAATTAACCAAAAAAGTCTAGACCGAGAACCGGACCAAATGTGATCGGTCCAGTCGGTTTTGTCGGTCGGTCCGATCCATCCGGTCCGTTTGCTCACCCCTAATATAGATCATGGTCCGCCACTGCCAGTGATCCAGATAACAATCATGACACATATTTTGGGGACCAAAGAAATCTCTCTTAACAAAATGATGCTTACGTGTAAACTAAAACATTTTCATGACACGTATAAAACTTATTCCCAAACAACCCTTATATTTCATTTTATTCACACACACCGAGTGAGAAACACCATTATCAATGGCAAACATCAATCTCTCATAATATGATTTGGTATTGCAATTATTGGGCCGCCGCGTGGACTGCCGAATGGTGGTGTTGGAGTGACGGGACGTCCGCTGCCTCAACAAACTATGCCGGCGTTTTCGGGAGGTGGGATTGGGAGTGAGAGTCAGATGAGAGGGCCGAGCTTCTGGACCGTCGATGTTTTTAGTAAGTTTTTTTGATGTTTTACTTTGTGATGTATATTTGAATAAAACCGAGCATGTGAAGTCGAAGTAGTTAGTTTTGTTTTAGTAACAAGTAGGGTAGAATTACGAATGTGCCCTTAGTTTTTATATTATCTAAATACTCGCGAATTGCCAGCACTTGATACGAACAGTTTACTTTCAAAATGAACATCCAGATGCTCGAAATGCTTTCATATTTTAATAAGGATTCTGGTTGTTTGAGATAACTAATCACTACTACAAAATAGTAATATATTCACACTTATTACAGCATGTAGCTACATTTTAAAGTGTGAAGAATCAAAAAGTTCACACTAGTGTATGTGTGAACCAATTGGATGTAGCAAATTTTTTCACACTTTTATGTGTGAAGTGTTATGAAGTTTTTTCACACTTTTAAGTGTGAGGGTTTTAAAATGATTCTACACACTTTTAAGCATGATGATTTTGATTTTCAAATAATTCTTCACACTTTTAAGTGTGATGATTTCATTTTAAATTAATTTTTCACACTTTTAAGTGTGAAATTGAAATTCTTCACACTCTTTAAATGTGAAGATTTTGAAACAATTATTCACACTTTTAAATGTGAATATCTTTAAAAAAAAGCTCACACTTTGTAAAGTGTGAAGAAAAAAGTGTGTAGAAATGACAAATTTGTTGTAGTGAATACCTCGATTAATACAGATATATGCGTAGTAGCGTAGAAGCTTGATACTTGATCCCTCGAAGCCTCGATCATACGAGAAATATGCGTAGAAGCTTTAGATTGTTTAAGATACTTAATTCCTCTATCAGAATAGAAATTTGCATAGAGCTTTAGATTAAACTCAACCCCTCGATCAGAACATTAATTACAGAAGCTTTAGATCAAGTAGTTTGCATTTCAGCTTTAGAAGCTATTGTGGATTCTGAACCATTTGCTTTCTCTATCTTACATACTGATATGACACATTAAAATTTTCACTTAAATAGTACATACACTCACGAAGATATAAGTGATAAGTTGGTTACAAAATACATATATGTTTGAAGTACTCAAGTACCAGTTTAATCTGCATTTACTTATGGTTATATAGACATCCAAACGCTATCTCATGCAGCGTGTTTTATTACAGATTTTGGGTACTTAAGATCATACGAGCAGTTTCAAAATGCACATCAGAACAGTTTACTTTCAAAATGCAACTTCCAAACACTATTAAAATGCTATCACGTTTTATTACAGATTCTGGCTATTTAAGATGCTTAATCCCCCATATTTGAGTAGAAGCTTTAGATTATTTAAATACTCAACCCCTCAACCATAACATTATAACTTATGGATTAGGATCCATTTTTATCTCTAACTTAGATACTAATGTGACCCGTAAAACTTTGCACCTGATAACGGTGATAAGTTAGTTACAATATACATATTAACATATGTATTTGCAGTACGAGTTTACTCAAAGATTCTAAATATGTTCTTGTTGCATAAATATATACAGAATGTGCCACCTCCAATCCCTGGTCCGGGTCAACCACCAAGGATGTATGGCATGCCGCCACCTCTTCCTAACCAACAATCAATGGCTACTATATCGCCTGCAATGGGTCCCAGTGGAAATGCAGTTTCAGGACCATCAAAGATTGATCCTAACCAAATCCCACGCCCTGGTCCAACATCGTCTGTCCTTTTACATGAAACCCGCCAGGGTAACCAGGCGAATCCTCCACCGGTATTCACCTATATTTTGTTCACAGTTACCGTTATTGTGTTTACTTTAGAGTTGGAAAGATTAGCGGTTCAGGCAGCTGAATGGATTTTTAATGTATAATTAGTTTTTCAAATATGATCTAAGAAAATTATATTAAATAAGTAAATGATCTTCTGAATAGAATCATTTAGGAGATTTATGTATCAAATTACATTTTCCGAGATCTGACCCGTTAACTTTGAAGCTATTCATAAATGTATAAAGCCAAACTTTCCATCTCTAATTTATACTGTTTATGTTTCTTGGCTTCTATTATGCAAGTATTTGTACAGATCTTATGTACATTCTGATATGTTATTATTCTATATTGAAGCCTGCTACTACTGAATTTATTGTAAGGCCGTAAGGGATACTGGAAATTGCAGTCCCCGGTATATGAGGAGCACCATTAATCAGGTAATGTGCTTATTTCTTCAACCGCTTTTCTTGTGGAGATTTTATGCTTACTTTATTGTTGGATTGTTTTGTTGCTCTTTCAGATTCCTTGCACCTCTGATCTTTTGACCACGTCTGGCATGCAATTGGCTCTGTTGGTCCAGCCCCTGGCCCTTCCTCATCCAGAAGAGGAACCTATCCAAGTAAGGCTAGATGTACTAACTTAGATTACTATATAGCCCTTAAGTCTTAGGGGTACTTATTTGCTACCTCAATGGTCTTGACAAGATGGACTATTTGGTATAGTTTCACTCAAATATTAATTGAATGATAGAAAATTTCAAAGTTGAATACAGAAGTTTTTCATATGGTAAATCTGAATTTGTTTTTTCAGATAGTGGATTTTGGCGAAGGTGGCCCTGTTCGTTGTTCTCGTTGCAAAGGTTACATCAATCCGTTCATGAAGTTTGTGGATCAGGGAAGACGTTTTGTCTGTAACTTCTGTGGTGAGTTTTGATATCTCTTATTTTCTACCTTTTGCCATAATTTAGTTCTAAGAATATATACTGATTAGAAAAAATCTCATTGTATACTTGACATACATGCTAATAGCTGACTTTGTAGACAGTAACAATACAAAATTTTCGCCTATAAATATATTGATATTGACAATAAAAACATATACTGTGCTGATTTGAACTGCTGCATGTCAACTAGTATATTGACTTATTGTAAATAAAATGTAACCCATGTCAACCGACTTATAAGTGAATGGGTTGAATACACCACTTTTAGTTCAATATGTCTTCTTACGTTCTACTCTTTTGCAGGCTTCACGGATGAAACTCCGCGTGACTATCAATGCAATCTAGGTTCAGATGGCAGGCGAAGGGACGCTGATGAACGACCTGAGTTATGCAGAGGAACAGTTGAATTTGTTGCCACAAGGGAATTCCTGGTTCATGTGATCTCTAGCTTCTTTTTGCACTTCTCTCAACATTCATACTTTCTTTATAATATTTTTATATATTTTTCCCAGGTACGTGAGCCAATGCCTGCTGTATTCTTTTTTCTCATTGATGTATCAATGAATGCCTTGCAAACTGGTGCAACAGCGGGAGCTTGCAGCGCTATCAGCCGAGTCATTGCTGATCTTCCAGTAAGTTCATGTTAATTGTGGCTAGAGATGAAAATAGTTGGGTCCAATAATGGGTCTAAATTGGCATAATCTTAGATATGGGTCGGGTTATTGACCTGGTTTTTAAAACCTTTTTTTATAAATAATTAGTGTTCCTAACTTGATTACAACAATTAGATTATTTCAAATTTCCAATTATAATATAATTGAAAGTAAATATTCCTAACTTGATCACAATTGCCACCTTTAGTACTCGTGGTGGCACATGGCTCCCCTTAAATATTTAATCTTATTGACGTTTAACCTCTGACAATAGGTTCGAAATTGGTATGTAAGTAGTGATCTGTTTCATATTTACAATTAGCTGTAGACTTTTTGAAGTAACAAACTAATAATATGGTTGCTGCAGGAGGGTCCTCGAACAATGGTGGGAATTGCCACATTTGACTCAACCATCCATTTTTACAATCTGAAACGGGCATTGCAACAGGTATAGATTTTTGGTACGGTGCAGCCGTGCAGGCTGTAGATTGTATGCGTAAAAAAAAACTTTGTCCAACTTTCACCATGTTTGCTTTTGGATTGCCATTTCAATCTTTCCAGTTTTACCTGTTAGAAATAAAATATAACCAGAATTGACTCATTTATAAGTAAATGGGTCGAAACAGCCACCTCTAGTTTAGTAACTTACAAGATAATTTTGTTGTTGCAGCCATTGATGCTCATAGTTCCTGACGTTGAAGATGTTTACACTCCTCTCCAAACTGATGTTATTGTTCAACTTTCCGAGGTAAGTTACTTCATGCATTACCTTGAAATTGTGATGGAGCTCTTTTCTTGGCAGTTCTTGCCAACTCGTGATTATCCGTCATATTCTAGAAGTTATTATTTTCATCCAATTTTATGTGACTTTGGAACTGATTCCCAACGTATTTCACATCATTTTGATGTTATAGTGTCGTGATCATCTAAACTTTTTGCTGGAGAGCATCCCGAGTATGTTTGAGAGTAATAAAACAGCTGATTCTGCTTTTGGTGCCGGGATGAAGGTATTAATTTTTCTCTGTTTGATTGTACATTTGTACCCGCGCAAGCACAGCGTGTCTAAGGGTAGAAGAAGTTACCTATATACCTACCAATAACCAAATCTCAGAGACCGTCACTTTATTTCACAAGACATCTCTATTTTCTTTTTCTTCTCAGATCATCTTTTTTTGGTCATCCCGTTTAATGATTTTTTGAACGACCAGAATTCATCGAACACTCACATGTCCCGTTTTTAAACAGGCTAATGCCTGTTCTTTATTCTGATATATATATTTTTTTATCAAATAATCTGTGTCAAAGCGCACATCCAAACGCCCACTTAGTATCAGCTTAGCAGTCTATGTGACTATTGCTTCATATGTGTCAATTAGGCTGCTTTTTTGGCAATGAAGAGTACCGGAGGCAAGCTTTTGGTATTTCAATCAGGCAAGCTTATTTATATTTTTAGCATGTGTTATTATTAAGAGGTCTGAGGTAGAAACATATATTGACCCCATTTATTATGTCTCAGTCTTGCCTTCTGTTGGTATTGCGGCTCTTTCTGCTAGAGAGGCTGAAGGAAGAACTAATATCTCTGCAGGAGAGAAGGTAATATCAACTAATGACCAGGTTGAACAAACAGGCCAAAATGGTTGGCGTTGGGCAGCTGGACCAACACTTTTTTGTCCTATATTTTAAGTCTATATATATTCTGTTAATGGGTCAAATACGATTACAAAATTATCTTATTACAATAGTTATGTAATGTTTGCTATAATGATTAAATAGGTCTTATGCATGAAAAGATACTTTGGGCTAAATTTGACCTTTTTGACCCGTTTCCTTTAAATCTTTTGATATTAGTATCATATCTGCATGGTACTAAGATCTTATAAATGAGATTCACATAGTATGTATAATGGCCTCACCAAAGTGCATCTACATGTTTAACGTAGTAAAGTTGATGAAAGAAGTTAATCTGAAATAATTTTTTCGTTTTTAAACCGCAGGAACCTCATAAATTACTTCAACCAGTAGACAAGACTATGAAGACATTGGCAATTGAATTTGCAGAGTACCAGGTGAACCTTTATCTAATTTGCATTTTGCTACCTCTTCGATGAGATTCAACCATTTTGATTTTATCTTACCAAATTGTTTATGTGATCACAAATATTTTATAGGTCTCTGTCGATGTGTTCATCACTACCCAAAGTTATGTTGATATTGCTTCAATCTCTGTTATCCCTCGAACCACTGGAGGACAAGTAGTCATTGCAATCTTATTTTTTGTCAAACAAATTAGATTGGTTTTGTTGCCATTCTTTAAGACTCGCTTTTATAAAATTCCCTCCTATTTTCAGGTTTATTATTATCACCCTTTCTCTGCACTTTCGGATCCCGCAAAACTTTACAATGATCTGCGATGGAATGTCACAAGACCACAAGGTTTTGAAGCAGTAATGCGTGTTAGATGTAGCCAGGTGAGACCTAAAAAGATTTATGCTTCATTTTAACTTTCATACCATATCAATTGATGTGGCAAATTGGGTGGGTCTGTCGGGTTGGGCATCAGGTCAAATCAGTTAGGGTAAATGTAGGTATTGGTTGGATCTGCTTGACCCGAGACACTTCTTTATTTCTTATCATTGATATTTGAGTTTTTGGTATATAGTTGATATGCCAAATATGATTACAGACAGTGGTCTTATTTCAACAATGATTCAATGTTTCACATAAAATAATTTAGACTAATTTGTCCTGTTTCCTTCTCACACTTTTTATTTATGTTAACCTTAAAAACTAAGCCTCGACACATTCATATCTAAATGTGTCAAAATGGTTATAATATTTTCCAAAATATGGTATACTTATCCTTTCTCATTTTGTTGTCTCTTCCCTTTGATTCTTTAGGGTCTTCAAGTACAAGACTACTCTGGAAACTTCTGTAAACGCATTCCCACAGATGTTGACTTACCTGCATTATATACTGAACTTCAAATTTATAAGCCTTGAGTTCCTAGCTTATAAGATTACTTTTATTGAAACTAATATTTTGCAGGTTGATTGTGACAAATCTATAATGATGACTTTGAAACATGATGATAAATTAACAGATGGCACAGAATGTTCTTTCCAGTGTGCGCTTCTTTATACTACTGTATATGGGCAAAGAAGAATACGTGTGTCCACTTTATCGTTGCCTTGCACAAGCATGCTGAGCAATCTTTTTCGCTCAGCTGATTCAGACACCCAGTTTTCTTGTTTCCTAAAGCAAGGTATTTGAATTTGTTTAATTTTGGATTTCACTTTTGCTTTATTGAATACTATAAAGATTTATTCTTTTTTTGTAAGTTGCAGCGGCTAATGAAATCCCTATTACCCCATTACCTCAAGTGAGGGATCGGGTGACGGATCTTTGCATTAGTATACTTCATTCTTATCGGAAGTTTTGTGCAACTGTGTCATCATCTGGACAACTAATTCTTCCTGAGGCACTCAAGTTGTTGCCTCTATACACTCTCGGTCTGTTTTCTTCTTTATTAAAGCCATTCTAAGTAGTGGGTTTTGGTTTAATATTGCTTAAGATACGCACAGGTAATTTACCTCCTTTATTTCTTGATTTCAGCTTTGATTAAAAGTATTGGACTGCGAATTGATGGGCGTATAGATGACCCGTTCTTTTGGATCAACTATGTCTCCTCACTTTCCCTGCAATTAGCAATCCCGCTTGTGTATCACAAAATAATCTAACATCACAAAATGTTCAAAAACTATATTTCTACATCTTACACATTTTTTGGCGTGTTTTGTCTGTGGCTACAGGATACCGATGGATCCGTTATTCCCCCTCCTATACCACTCTCTAGTGAACATGTGAGCGATGACGGGATCTATCTTCTTGAAAACGGAGAGGACTGCTTAATTTATGTTGGAGGCTCTGTAGATCCTGATATAACACAAAAACTGTTTGGCGTTTCTTCTTTTAGTGAAATCCCCAGTCAGGTACACTTAATATTCGTATTTCTTGACTTGTATCATTATAGTGGCAAAATGGCTGGTCTTGTAATGGGTGTAAACGGGCTTTGGTTGGCTTGAATCAACTTGAACCATTTTTTTTTCATTTACATTTTTTAATACACTGTTGGCAGCTTTCAACCTGTTTTAGCCATTTGACCCGTTTCAATTTTGCCTGCTTTTTAAAGTTAGCAAAACTGAATCATTTGTGATAAAATACTACCCAAATCTGACCCATATATATGTAAATGGGTCGAAGTTGACATCTGTATATGCTCGCTCATTGCATATGTTAGCCTCGCTCTTTTTATAAAATCAAATTTTGAAAAACCAACAAAAACAAAATACAAAAATATAAAATTTCAAAACATACAAAAACAATATAAAATCAAAAACTCCAAAAGATAACGTCACACAAGTGAATTGGACTAGTTATGATTGGTGTTGCACCCTCAGGGACTAATGTTGTAAATGGGGAAACCTTGTAGTGAGATAGAGCATATAAATACCCCTCATGACTCTCCATGAGGGGTGTGGGAAATCATTGTGTAACCTTCATTTGTTTCAATCTAATAAACACATCTTTTCTTCACCTTTCTCTCTCTAGAATAATCATGTATTTCGATCAACCTCGACCTCCCGAAGGTGTTTCTTGGTTATAACAAGTGGCATCAGAGCTAACAAGGGGCGAATCATGGTGTTTTGTGGTGAAAAATTGTGTTTTTTCTTGGAAAAAGTACGTTTTTGGCAAGTTAAGTTGAAGATTAGCGAGTTGGGTTTTGAAGATTAGCGAGTTTGGAATTTTTTATGGCGAGTTAGGAAATTCTCTAGCGAGTTAGGAACATTTTCTAGCGAGTTAGGAACTTTCCTAGCGAGTTAGGAACATTTTCTAGCGAGTTAGGAACTTTCCTGGCGAGTTAGGAACATTTTCTAGCGAATGAGGAACTTTTCTAGCGAGTTAGGAATTTTTCTAGCGAGTTAGGAACTTTTCTAGCAAGTTAGGAATTTTCTAGCGAGTTAGGAACTTTTCTAGCAAGTTAGGAACATTTTCTAGCGAGTTAGGAACTTTTCTGGCGAATTAGGAATTTTCCTAGCGAGTTAGGAACTTTTCTAGCGAGTTAGGAACATTTTCTAGCGAGTTACGAACTTTTCTGGCGAATTAGGAATTTTCCTAGCGAGTTAGAAACATTTTCTAGCGAGTTAGGAACTTTTCTGACGAGTTAGGAATTTTTCTAGCAAGTTTGGAATTTTTTGTGGCGAGTTAGCCTTAACATTCCTTATAGTTTAACTAGTCAGGATTATTCTTGAATACTTCAAGGGGAAACTATACTTCGTGGAAGTTAAATCTTGCGAGTTAGCAAAACTCTAACTTTTCTGCGAGTAACAAGTTCCAGCAACTCACCCATACACCAGAAACGGATAGGATATCATTGGTCTTCACTTAATAGAAGATGATTCACTTCATTGTTTCATAAACTTAATACCAATTTATCCCGCTTCAAAACACACCACGTATACCTTAAAAGATCATCAAGAATCACAATCAAATGACAACGGCTAGTATCTGATTTTTGAGACTATGGGGTAATTCTTTATTGTCTATTTGGGTTTGAAGTAATGTTTCACAGGCATGTGTACTTATTTATCTCAAAGTCTAGAGGTTGGATGGATGCATGACTTTCAGAGATACTTGTTTGGGCAAACACTGGCAGTAATAGTGATTAAGACTTGGATTATCTAGTTATACCCGATGTAAGGAGTTACATTGTAGTACTCACGGGTTATAGCTATCACTTTAAAGAGTTACGTTGTAGTACTCAGTGTCACATAAAGTTGTGGAAATTCCAAGAGGTGGATATTTCATATACTGTTTGTTGGTTTGGGTATATGGCACTACCTATGCTTTAAGGAGTTACGTTGTAGTGCTCAGTATAGGTTCTTAGTCACACTATCGTACAAGATTAAGTCATGTATCTAAAGGATGTTTACTTTATTCTCAGATCGGTTATATTGGGTTGTATCCATTAAGTGGTCATTTACTAGCTGGTTGGATTTTGAAGAGGTCGCTTATTGGTTGAAGAGAAGAGATGAGATTGTAGATAAAGAGAGTCATATATTTTCGACATATTCTCACGGAATCATGCTTACACAGCTTCAATATTGCATCAAGTACAAGGTAATTTATGGCTGTACACTACACTCTGATGATTCCGATACCTCGCAACCATCAGGAGGGAGAAGAACATGCCAAAAGAAGTAGTGTTTCGCCTTCAGTGATTGGATTGAATGAGAGAACTGGGCTTAACATTGTGTATGGAGAAGTAGTGTGTGTGCATCGGGGCTTATTACCAACTAGAATGTAAATTTATGTGTGTTATGTTGTTATGCTGCTACCCGACCACACAACCATTTTGAAAATTTCAAAGTGTCTTGTCTACTTTATCCGCTGCGTGATTAGAAGATTAAAGATATATCATAAGGGTTGTCAGTTTGGGAGGGAGCAGGTAAATGAAAAAGGCTCACTAGTTAGGAGGGAGTAATAACCTAACTAGATCATTACAGCACACGAAGTTTAGAGCTCCAAAGATTAGTGCCTTTAATGGAAAAAGATCAAATGCCAAAGTATTCGGAAGAAGGAACTTCAAGGATGATGCATAAGGAGTTCAGAGCTGAAAAAGGTCAGAGCCGTCAGTGCCAAAGATCAATGCCGAGATTGTTGGAAGAGAGAACTTCAAGTCATCCTTAGTATCTAGACCACAGAGACTCTGCACTTCAACAACGTCAACATAGTTTATTATTATTGTAATTTACTTTGTTTATGTATTTATAGGTCTCATTGTAACCATTCACGTGTGACGATATCTTGGAGGGAGATTGTTAGGCTCTCTCTTTTTATAAAGATAACGTCACACAAGTGAATTGGACTAGATATGATTAATGTTGCACCCTCAGGGACTAATGTTATAAATGGGGCAACCTTGTAGTGAGATAGAGCCTATAAACACCCCTCATGACTCTCCATGAAGGGTGTGGGAAATCATTGTGTAACCTTCATTTGTTTCAATCTAATAAACAAATCTTTTATTCACCTTTCTCTCTCTACTCTCTCTCTCTAGAATAATCATGTATTTCGATCGACCTCCCGAAGGTGTTTCTTGGTTATAACAACATAGCTTTTTTGTGGCTTATAAGTCTGAGGTTTGCTAGAGTAACACTTTCAGAAGGTCTTTTGATTCATCAATCATTTGTTTAACTCAAACTTTTCGATACAGTTGGTACTGAAGTAATATGAAAACCCCTTGTCAAAGAAAAGCTAAATGAGGTTGTAAATGAGATACGAAGCCAAAGATGTAACTACCGACGGTATGTAATGTCTGTGGTATATAATCTTATCAGTCAGATTAGTTTATCTGCATGTGAGAATGTTTGTGTTGACAAGTAATCCCTTTTTTAATTTCATTGTACTTACGGCAGGCTAAAATTATGCAAGAAAGGAGAGCCATCAGGTGAGTTTTATAATATACATCTAGTAGTTCTGTCTTCGCATAAAAATTTTAAGATTTAAGTTGATTTTTTGAACTAGGATATTAAACTGGGGATTTCCACGAAAATTTGACAAAACCCTTCAACATTTATAAAATAAAGATAACAGAACTAAAGCTACAAGCTTTGTGAACTCAACTTATCAAGACAAAGGAAGTCAAAGTCAAAGTCAAAGCATCTTAGTTCATTGTCAAAGGCATCAAAAATATCTTTGTACATTTTGACAGTTAGTTAGCTGAGTAGTATAAATACTTTTTCCCTCTTTCATTTGTATTGTAACTTTCATTTCATAATAATACACCATTCCATTTCTCTCTCAATACTGTTTCATTATATGGTATCAGAGCATTAACTCTGGTGGACAATCCACCATAACCAACTCACAACCACCATAACAAACTATCAACAACCACCAGAACAAACTTTTTCCGATCAACTAAAACAGTCAAGAACCGTCATAACAAACTTTTTCTGGTCAATCACACCACTCTGATTAACTCAAAATCAATCACATCATCTTCAATCACGACAATTAAGCCTTCACAATGGTTAACCCACCACCAATACTCACCGGAGAATCAAGTAATCCACCTGAAGATACGAATTCAATCAATCATCCCCTCTTTCTTCACCAGAATGATCATCCATGGTTAATTCTGATCTCAAAGAAGCTTCTAGGTTCAGAAAATTACAGGTTCTTTTTGGAGGCGTTCAATGACTATAGCACTCAATGCGAAGAATAAGTTCAAGATTGTCACAAAAGCTTATCCTGAACCTGATCCTGAATCATCTCTTAGAGCCTTGTGGGAAAGGAATAATGACATGATCAGTTCTTGGATTCTCAACACAGTCTCTGAACAGATAAGCAACAATCTAAGTTTTGTTAATCCTGCTTCTGCTTTATGGTTAGAATTACAAGAGCATTACTCTCAACTTGATGGCCATAGATTTTATCAATTAAGTAATGACATAGCACAATTAAAATAGTCCAATTGTTCAGTTGAGGTTTTTTACTAGAAATTGAAAGGTTACAGGGATGAAATGGATGCTTTAGAAGCTCCATACATGTGTATTTGCAATTGTACTTGTGAAAATGGTAGGTTGAATGGTGAAAGAGAGAGTAGGAAGAGACTGATACAGTTTTTGATGTGTTTAGATGAGAGCTTTGCAAACCTAAAGGGACAAATTCTATTGATGCAACCTTTACCTAGTTCAACTAAGGCTTATGGTATGCTTAGGCAGGAGGAAAAGCAAAGAGAAACACTCACTCCTAAGCTTATGACCCCTGCTGTTATGTCCACTCATGGTAACAACAATCACTCTGCACAGCCTCACTTTAGGCAAAATAGGTCATTTAACACAAATGGGAACAACAATGGTGGTTATAGAACTGATGTGAATGGAAGTGGTAGAAGAAGCAATTTTAAGCAAGGGTATATTGTCGTAACTGTCAGAATGAAGGCCACTATAAGAATGAATGCTACCAACTTGTGGGTTACCCTGTTGGACACCCACTTCATGGGAAAGTGAGACCCAAAAGTGACAACAGGACAAGATTAGTGAACATGGCAATTGGACAAGATGAAGCCTCCACAAGTGGTGCAAAGGAACATGCAGATGAGACATCAGCGTATGCAAAGATGGACAAGTTACAGAATCAATTGAACCAGGTCATGCTCATGTTGCAGAACAACCAAGGAGTCACTGATCCTAAGATCTTAGCGGCAGGTATATACTTATTCATTGCCTCATGCATTGCTCATATTAAAGATGCTTGGGTATGTGAAAGTGGAGCTACTGATCACATATGTATCACGCTCTCACTTATGTTTAACATTAAACATTGCACCACACCAATCATTGTTTCACTCCCAAATGGTCACCAAACCATGGTGACCATCACTGGTTTTGTTAGGATAAAACCTCAACTCACACTACACAATGTTTTTTATATCCCATCCTTTGCTTACAACCTTCTTTCTGTCAGCCAAATCACAAGGAGATCCACACTTACAGTCCTCTTTAACCATTCACAATGCATTTTTCAGGGAACCAATCAGAAAATTGCCCATGGGACACTATATGATGGATTCTACATCATCATTCCTGATTCCACATCATCTCCTTCTATCACCTCACCATCTGTAAATACCATTTGTAAGGACATTCATTTATGGCATCTTAATCTGTACATGTTCAAAAGCAAATAAAGTCCTTACCTTCAATTCCAAATGATGTTACTAAATTTCAATGAAATGTTTGTCCTTTGGCTAAACAAACTGCTTTACCTTTCAAACCAAGTATCTCACATGCACAAAACAAGTTTGGATTGATTCATGCCGATACATGGGGCCCTTACAAACACAGCACACTCAACAATTGTAAATATTTTCTCACTCTTGTGGATGACTTTTCAAGAACCACCTGGACTTACCTAATCCCAACCAAACAACATGTGACTTCAACACTTAAAAACTTCCATTACTGTGTTCAAAATCAGTTCAAAACAACAATAAAAGTTCTAAGAAGTGACAATGGGACACAATTTGTCAACCACTCTCTTACTGAATTTGTCACAACTCACCATTTCAGGTCATGTCAGGTCATTTCCCGAACTTTGGAAAAACACTATTCATCAAAACACTATTCATCAGTTTACTATTCATCAGTTTACTATTCATCATTTTTGGTGTCAGTTTGACATTCCGAGAAGCATTCAGAAATTTTACTATTCACAGAACACTATTCATTGCGGGAAAAGATTTCATCATTCACGTGCATTATTCATTTCATCGTAAATTTAGTTTACGGGTATTCAAATTCGCATAACCGGATTGGTTTAGGTGCGAATTCATTTCATTAATGTTAAGGACATTGCATACGGACTGGAGATAGTCTGCATATCATCATAACAACATTTCCATGTTATACCACTCTTAGGATTTTCAAATTTATATATTTGATACATTTAACGTTTTTCTTATAATTATTTATAATTAAACGTTAACATCCGGTTTATACACGACGAATATATCTAAATATTCCCACGATGGTCCCGACATATTTTTATATCCATTTTATCATCATAAAAGTTATTACATTCATTTACCCAGTATTTTGGAATTTTACGTTTTCCAGTTCAGCGTTTTACGCGAATTACGCGTTTTTAACCCGCGTTTCCAGTTTTAACAACGTTCAAGCAACCCGATGGAACTTACCATTCATTTTTATTTTATTATGGAGTATTTTGACAAGTTTAGTCATTCTTTCAAGTTTCATATTTTTACGATGCCCGAATTTACGTTTCGCGGTTTAAAACTTTACGTTTTGCGAATAACGGAACCAAAACCGACTCCGTGAACCAGATAATACCAAGCTTACTACATACTCATCAACCATGTGCAGCCCCCCCATCCCATGTTACTTCAAGTTGACCATTTAATTACCATTTTGCCATCAAGATTAGATATTTGCAAGAAAAACAACTAAAACAATCACTAGTTCATTTTTCAAGATCAAAAACTCATTTCTTTCTTTTCTCCTTGGAGACTCACGACCAAGAAACACCATGGATCAAGATCCATTATTTTTCAAAGATCAAAGCACCAAAGTTGTTCATTTTGTGGTTCTAATCAAGAATATTGCATCAAATACACAAGTAATCCAAGGTTTCTAGTCATCTAATCATCTCATTTTATCAAGTAAGTTATCAACTTTATTTTTACATGAATCATCTTATATTTACTTGTATTGCATGAGTTCCATGCTAAAAACCATGTACAACTAGCTATACCACCATTTATTTTGTCAAGAATGGAACATACAAACCCTAACTTTTTATTTATGAATTCCCTTGCTATAATAACTTGGTTAGGAGCCCATGGCACCCTAAGAAGGTGTATGGTAGGATTAGATTAGCTATGTGGTGATTACAAGAGATTTGGTTGAAGTAGAAACTAGTTTTGGACATGAAAAATGGATTTCTAACAAGTATATATACATGCTGTCCCATTTTTGTAAATCCAGAAAAATCAGGGGATTCCGGGTAACTTTGGGCTAAAGATTTAGAAAATACTTTCAAAAACGAAGCCGTGGGCGAAAGAATGGATTAAAACGAGTTTATAACGAAGGAGATATGATTTTTGCAAGTTTAACGACGAAAACTATTTTCTGAAAATTGTACATGCTGTCCCACGATTTTCAATGGGCAATCTGAGGTGTAAAACTTGATCTAGCCATCCCGACTTATCAAAAATATATTAGTATGTTGTCCCACGATTTCGGGGATATAAAGAACGTACAAAACAAGCTTATAACGACCAAGATATACACGTTTCAAAATCGGCGAAACTCTATTTATTTCCATCAGCTTTTTAGCAAAATATTACTAAGTATAGAAAAACAGTTTTTGTAAGACATCATGTTGAGAGCCAATTTACTCATTGATAAACTCATTTCTGGAAAATTTACATCATTGACAAAAAGTTAGTTCACCCAGCCTAGTTTTCAAAACATCCAGCCGTTTGTCAAAAGGATTTATAACGAACAACTTATGGACTTCCAAACTTTCCCGAAAACTGCCCAGAATCTGCCAAAACAGCCCAAACACCACACTTGACGGCTAATTATCTTTATGATCGAGACCTGTATGGACAAACTTCACTTCTGTGACTTTTTAGATATGGTGAAAATCTTCTCAAAACTACTGAGCTTCTTTCCTAACTCCTAATATTCACTATTTCACGACTAGTTTTGCGAGACCATTTTGTCACTAATAGAAGTAATAATACTTCTACGTACTAAATTCTAGATTTTCTAGAAATACTAACCAAGTACCCAATTTCATAACTAATGATGTATTAGTGATTACAAGTATATTTTCATTACTACAAGGCGTTATTTCAAGGATTTCAAACCGAGGATTTCAACACAAACATTGGTACATACGATATATATATAAGTATATATATTACAACTAGTTTATTTTTCTAATAGCCATATTTTCCTAAGTCTTGGAATATATACTTTTGATAACAACAAGTGTTTTTCAAAGAGTAGAGTGGTATAGGAAACATGTGCATGGACATTCATAACATCATTTCATGATCTAAAGTAGATCGTTCATCATTCATATTAGGTTGCGGCTAGTGTGCGCGCCTTGTTTTTCAGCTCATTACATGTTCATGGTACCATCATATTGGGTTGCGGCAGCTAATTGTTCATTGGTGTTCATTTCATTTCATCACAGTTTCATCAGTTAAGGTGAGTTTTCATAGCCCCGTTTTCAATTCAACATTTTTGATTGTTTTCAAATCCCACGGGGGGAATACATTGCATCAATCATTTTAGTACGAGCCCAAGTATTCAAACATGTACATTGCTTAAGTTACCTTGCCATGTGATAAGTCCCCTGTAACATCATGAACCGTTAATTTACCGTTAAGCGAGAGTGAGTGGATAGATCTATCGAGGGTGACGCCTCCATCCGTGGTAGTGATTACCAACAGTAAGCGGATGCATGTCATGTCTTTTACATTTGAATGTTTCGGCAGAACATTCAGGAGGGGCATAGAGTTTCATCAGTCATAGCTTCGGTGTCATGAGCTTAAGGTCAATTGTACAATTTTCATGAGATTTTTATCTTGCACTTTTACTTGTGGTGGCCGTACATCATTACATTTTACAAACCTATGGAATTCACCAACATTCGTGTTGACGTTTTAGCAATGTATTTCAGGTTATTAAGGTAGCTCATGTGACATGCATTTGGACCTTCATGGAGTCGCGGAGTCGACGCGTCTCATCATTATTTCATGCACTTATGTAAACATTTGATCTAGTATGACTTGTCTTTCATAAACATGCAACACATTTTGGGGACCTCATTTTGTAAACTCTGGATTATTTCAATGATCAAATGCAGTATTTTCCAAACGACACTTTAGGTCGTTCAATGTAACTGTAACTGTGGTGCTATGACAGACACCCCCAGGTATTCCATTCCGCTGCAAGTCAGGTAAATTGGGGGTGTGACAGATTGGCATCAGAGCTAAGGTTATAGCGAACTAGGATGTATCTTGGACCCTAGACTATAACCACATCAGCATAGCATCTCATCATTTCATCATAAGTGCATAATCATGATACATGTTGTTTCATACATACCCTGTGCGAGTTATTTATACTCATATCCGTATATGTATATCATTTTATTGACCTGGTTCACAAGTGACATGTCTTCAGATACTCACCCTGACATCCTTTTATCGGATTCCGACATTGAAGATGCCTTGTCATCTTCCACTACCATTATACCACCAGTTGCATTTACACCACCATTAGTACTATTGATTTGCCATAGGAACAGGGTTTTCCTATCATTCAACCTGTACATAGAATGCCTTTTGGTAGTGTATTCAGAATTAATCTTAATGGACTTATTAGGATGCTTATTGCAAGGAAGATAGTGTGTTTTCTTTCCATCACTAGTAGGGCACTTACTACTCAGGTACTATCACCACCATCAGTTACTTATTACACTATTGGCCTTCCCACAGTGTGTACTTTAGTTTTACCTTTTGGATGTCGCGAGGTAGCGCGAAAGAGGGTAATATTTCATTCACTAGTACCATCATTGTCATTTCCTTTTCCATTCCCACTTGCCATGAACTAGATGACATCTAGTAGATAATACCAATAACACGGACTCAACAGAAACATCCGCAGATTCTTCAGGAATGGTTCAGAACCTACATTATCTAAGATTTGATAGATGCGCAACTTCAGACACCACTTCAGGACTATCTCGACCTTATGATGCCACAAACCTGATTTCACACAGAGGGACACCAGGAAGTCCCTAGACCAGATTTATATCCTCACTAGCTTTTACTATTATCCTAGCCACAGAAGGTGTGGAACAACAATCTAGGTTGCAATGCTGCTCAACAATCACCCAAAGGACAAGAAATGAATAGAGCCTTTGCTGCAGAACCGCACACAAAGAGAAGGTATATTGGAAAGTTACCTTACTACAACCTGTGTAATCAACATCACCGAGGTCATTGCAGTAAAATGTGTGGAGTGTACAAGAAGCGGGGTCATTGGACTGAAGACTATAGGAATATCACAAATCAGAAGATCCCAGGGAGTTGCTTCCAATGTGGAAAGTTAGGGCATTTCAATAATGACTGCCCGGAGCTAAGGAACAAGGAAAAATCAGGAACTTGGAATCAAGACTAAATCGCTTGAGGAATAGCGTGAGCTGTTGAAAGAGAACAGTCAGGATACTAGCAACATCAAGGATAACAACAATACTTCAGCAGCAGGAGCTTTGTTTCAATATATAAACCGTAGTTCGAGCCCTTTAGGGTTGTATCTTTCCATTTGTACTTACCGTTGGTACGATGACATGACCTAGGGGCATTAAGCACTTTCCTATCCAATGTAGTATCTATCCTTTGTTACCTAGGTGATAATCATAACCTTCGTTTACTCCATTTTCTATCCCAATTGCTCAGACTTCAATCGTTTCGCAACATTTTAGCATTGTCTCATCAGGAATTAGGTTGATTTCGTTTTTGACGAATTAGTAGACTATTACCATTCGACAAGATTCACCCACGTATCCAATACACCATTCAAGCTATTTTACTATCATATGGGGAAACTGCTTTACAGAAAAATTTCTGAAGTAAGCTATTTTATTAACATCCTATAAATTGATTTTCTGTCATTACACCAAGTATTTACTATTGTTACGCGAAGCAATTTTCATGTTACTTGAAAGAAAATATCAGGACACCATTTTTATAACAATGCGTTGAACACCATCTAAAACTTTTGATAAAAGTTATGATATTTTGACAAAATCCAACATCGCATCATTAGTCCTCAATTATACATAGCCTGATCACCTATGTAAAATTCAGGAAGGATTATGCCATGAAGGAAATAATTACCTTTTCAAAGGATTGTTAATAACAATCTTCATCCAAAAGTTTTGTAAACAAAGGAACTCTTTCATAAACATCCCTTTTGCCGAACTATCCCTGGATACTTACCCCACCAGTCACTCATTCAGACATTAAGTTGGATTTTCCCATTGACTTCCCTAGAAGAGACTTTCCATATCAATTACATGCAGGATTCCTTTATACAATAAAAGCAATGAAAGGATTACAGAACTACTAACTAGGACTAGAAGTATATAGTGAGAGAATCCATAACTCAACAACAATCCTAAGATACTGCGAGACCATCTGAATCACCATCTCTAACTTAGTTGTTAAATTCTATCATTTAAAGGTACTAGCTAGACTGAGCTACAGGATTGAACTCAATATAGATGTCCGCAGGACAACACAATAGAAATAAACCAAGCTTCTAATTGAGACTGTAGAGCATTTCATTTAAACATGGCCTCATCCATACATAAACTTTCATGCAGTAAGTTTTCACAAAGGACAATTGTTTGAATCAAGAATATCGATGTAGATTCCTCTAAGGCATTATGTCTAGAAATTTCAGATAACCTCACCTTCATACCAAGCAAGGGATCAAGCCAGAACATATCTCCTCATCTACATGGGAAAACAGAATAGACATTCATCGACACAACATCAAGTGATACCTTCGTCTTGCCAATTACAACGATAAACTATTTCAGGACTTAAGTTAGTCTAAATACCTATGCTTGTAGTTATGCCAGATAACCATCAATAGACATTATCCAACTTCAGGAACTAAGTGTTAGACATCTATGCATTTAAGCGAACATTTCCTATTCTACCATTTTATCCTTGTTAGTGTTTTCACTTTTAAATAAAGTTGATGCGTTTACATAACTCACATACCTTGTGGAAAAATGATTTCTGAAATTCCTATTTTGAACAAGTACGATCCTTTTTGGTCAATCTTTAGCAACACTATGGTACAATGAGAAATATACATAAACATCAAACTTTGGTAAGCAGTCTTAATCACAACATGTTTGAAAACATTTTTCTACTTCATAACTACTGAAATTTTGAACCATCAGGAAAAATATTACTTAGTAAATCATTTGCTCCATTTTTCTAAGTTCGTTTATTCAGAAAAAAAGATTTCAACCAAAACTCACAATCGCGAGACAAATATCCAGAACCAACTTCTCTACAACATCGCTTATGCATTTAGGATTTGTGACTGGACAATAGAGAATACTTGGAATATGTGATGAAGGAATTAGGAGGAACATCACAAATTGATCACGAACTTCAGTAGTGAAGACCAGACCCACTAGACAAAGAAGGACATATGTCTTATCATCCGTTGGAACAAAACACAAGGAATCAAATTGTTACCTATATTCTATCCCTTCAGATAACGCCAAGTTCGAAGGACCGAACGTTATGGAATTAGTCACAAAGGTTTATTGTACCCATTTCAGTTGTTCCTGTTAAGAAAACCGAATTCACCGTGGACTTCAGGTAATCATTTCAGGATTTCCTTCAGAAACCCATTTAGATGTGAACATCACCTATCACCCTTAGAACGATGGTCAAAGCGAGAGAACAATTCAAACATAGGAAGGTATGCTCAGAGCATGAGTGATTGACCCTGTAAATGGTTGGACTAATCACTCAACATAAATCAAATTCATCTACAACAATAGTTATCACACCAACAACGGGAAACTGGCAGAAGTTAGGTTGGTACATAACACACATCATTTGGATTGGATATCCTGAACAACAAACCATCCAGATTCAAGTGGGAGAACAAACTAAGTTAAAAGCTATGCCTTGGATTGGCATGATACAAATTGGATAACAAGAGAAGTTGAACCTTTAGCATATTGGACCATTTAAGATTCATTTTAGAATCGACCAACTAGCATACAAACTTGAGTTCTGGCAGAATTCAGCAGTATATATTACCAGCATCACATTTAAAACATTAAGAAGCGCAGACCATCGATTGATGGGCCAAACTCAGAAAAAGCTCAACTCATTAGTTCAGTAGGCATTCATGAGATAACCAGAAATTTTCTACAAGTCAAGAATCAGTTACAAGTTCAATAAGTCGTAAACCATTAAAACTTCAAGTTCTGCAGAGTTAGCAGAAAGTTCTGCCTAGGAAAGGCATGTTATCGTTCAGAAAACTTGGAAAGTTACACCAATATACACTGGACCATTTATATTTCAGACAGGGTAGGCCTAGTGGCCATTAGACTTGAACATTGTCAGAGAACAACAGGATTACACGAACATATTTCACATTTTCAGATCCCCAAAAATGACTTTCAGATGAGTCACTCATGATTCCATTGGAAGGGATCCAACCCAAATGACAATCTCAGACCTTGTAAGAGAACCAACAGAAATCATGGACCGTGTGGTCAAACAGTTGAAACAGAGTCGAATTCCTATCGTTAGAGTTCGCTGGAATTCTCAAATGTCATCACCTTTTCATCAATACATTCTCAGAGACCAACATAAACTGAACTTCGGGACGAAGTTCCTTTTAGAGGGGAAGACTGTCACAACTCACCATTTCAGGTCATGTCAGGTCATTTCCCGAACTTTGGAAAAACACTATTCATCAAACACTATTCATCAAAACACTATTCATCAGTTTACTATTCATCATTTTTGGTGTCAGTTTGACATTCCGAGAAGCATTCAGAAATTTTACTATTCACAGAACACTATTCATTGCGGGAAAAGATTTCATCATTCACGTGCATTATTCATTTCATCGTAAATTTAGTTTACGGGTATTCAAATTCGCATAACCGGATTGGTTTAGGTGCGAATTCATTTCATTAATGTTAAGGACATTGCATACGGACTGGAGATAGTCTGCATATCATCATAACAACATTTCCATGTTATACCACTCTTAGGATTTTCAAATTTATATATTTGATACATTTAACGTTTTTCTTATAATTATTTATAATTAAACGTTAACATCCGGTTTATACACGACGAATATATCTAAATATTCCCACGATGGTCCCGACATATTTTTATATCCATTTTATCATCATAAAAGTTATTACATTCATTTACCCAGTATTTTGGAATTTTACGTTTTCCAGTTCAGCGTTTTACGCGAATTACGCGTTTTTAACCCGCGTTTCCAGTTTTAACAACGTTCAAGCAACCCAATGGAACTTACCATTCATTTTTATTTTATTATGGAGTATTTTGACAAGTTTAGTCATTCTTTCAAGTTTCATATTTTTACGATGCCCGAATTTACGTTTCGCGGTTTAAAACTTTACGTTTTGCGAATAACGGAACCAAAACCGACTCCGTGAACCAGATAATACCAAGCTTACTACATACTCATCAACCATGTGCAGCCCCCCCATCCCATGTTACTTCAAGTTGACCATTTAATTACCATTTTGCCATCAAGATTAGATATTTGCAAGAAAAACAACTAAAACAATCACTAGTTCATTTTTCAAGATCAAAAACTCATTTCTTTCTTTTCTCCTTGGAGACTCACGACCAAGAAACACCATGGATCAAGATCCATTATTTTTCAAAGATCAAAGCACCAAAGTTGTTCATTTTGTGGTTCTAATCAAGAATATTGCATCAAATACACAAGTAATCCAAGGTTTCTAGTCATCTAATCATCTCATTTTATCAAGTAAGTTATCAACTTTATTTTTACATGAATCATCTTATATTTACTTGTATTGCATGAGTTCCATGCTAAAAACCATGTACAACTAGCTATACCACCATTTATTTTGTCAAGAATGGAACATACAAACCCTAACTTTTTATTTATGAATTCCCTTGCTATAATAACTTGGTTAGGAGCCCATGGCACCCTAAGAAGGTGTATGGTAGGATTAGATTAGCTATGTGGTGATTACAAGAGATTTGGTTGAAGTAGAAACTAGTTTTGGACATGAAAAATGGATTTCTAACAAGTATATATACATGCTGTCCCATTTTTGTAAATCCAGAAAAATCAGGGGATTCCGGGTAACTTTGGGCTAAAGATTTAGAAAATACTTTCAAAAACGAAGCCGTGGGCGAAAGAATGGATTAAAACGAGTTTATAACGAAGGAGATATGATTTTTGCAAGTTTAACGACGAAAACTATTTTCTGAAAATTGTACATGCTGTCCCACGATTTTCAATGGGCAATCTGAGGTGTAAAACTTGATCTAGCCATCCCGACTTATCAAAAATATATTAGTATGTTGTCCCACGATTTCGGGGATATAAAGAACGTACAAAACAAGCTTATAACGACCAAGATATACACGTTTCAAAATCGGCGAAACTCTATTTATTTCCATCAGCTTTTTAGCAAAATATTACTAAGTATAGAAAAACAGTTTTTGTAAGACATCATGTTGAGAGCCAATTTACTCATTGATAAACTCATTTCTGGAAAATTTACATCATTGACAAAAAGTTAGTTCACCCAGCCTAGTTTTCAAAACATCCAGCCGTTTGTCAAAAGGATTTATAACGAACAACTTATGGACTTCCAAACTTTCCCGAAAACTGCCCAGAATCTGCCAAAACAGCCCAAACACCACACTTGACGGCTAATTATCTTTATGATCGAGACCTGTATGGACAAACTTCACTTCTGTGACTTTTTAGATATGGTGAAAATCTTCTCAAAACTACTGAGCTTCTTTCCTAACTCCTAATATTCACTATTTCACGACTAGTTTTGCGAGACCATTTTGTCACTAATAGAAGTAATAATACTTCTACGTACTAAATTCTAGATTTTCTAGAAATACTAACCAAGTACCCAATTTCATAACTAATGATGTATTAGTGATTACAAGTATATTTTCATTACTACAAGGCGTTATTTCAAGGATTTCAAACCGAGGATTTCAACACAAACATTGGTACATACGATATATATATAAGTATATATATTACAACTAGTTTATTTTTCTAATAGCCATATTTTCCTAAGTCTTGGAATATATACTTTTGATAACAACAAGTGTTTTTCAAAGAGTAGAGTGGTATAGGAAACATGTGCATGGACATTCATAACATCATTTCATGATCTAAAGTAGATCGTTCATCATTCATATTAGGTTGCGGCTAGTGTGCGCGCCTTGTTTTTCAGCTCATTACATGTTCATGGTACCATCATATTGGGTTGCGGCAGCTAATTGTTCATTGGTGTTCATTTCATTTCATCACAGTTTCATCAGTTAAGGTGAGTTTTCATAGCCCCGTTTTCAATTCAACATTTTTGATTGTTTTCAAATCCCACGGGGGGAATACATTGCATCAATCATTTTAGTACGAGCCCAAGTATTCAAACATGTACATTGCTTAAGTTACCTTGCCATGTGATAAGTCCCCTGTAACATCATGAACCGTTAATTTACCGTTAAGCGAGAGTGAGTGGATAGATCTATCGAGGGTGACGCCTCCATCCGTGGTAGTGATTACCAACAGTAAGCGGATGCATGTCATGTCTTTTACATTTGAATGTTTCGGCAGAACATTCAGGAGGGGCATAGAGTTTCATCAGTCATAGCTTCGGTGTCATGAGCTTAAGGTCAATTGTACAATTTTCATGAGATTTTTATCTTGCACTTTTACTTGTGGTGGCCGTACATCATTACATTTTACAAACCTATGGAATTCACCAACATTCGTGTTGACGTTTTAGCAATGTATTTCAGGTTATTAAGGTAGCTCATGTGACATGCATTTGGACCTTCATGGAGTCGCGGAGTCGACGCGTCTCATCATTATTTCATGCACTTATGTAAACATTTGATCTAGTATGACTTGTCTTTCATAAACATGCAACACATTTTGGGGACCTCATTTTGTAAACTCTGGATTATTTCAATGATCAAATGCAGTATTTTCCAAACGACACTTTAGGTCGTTCAATGTAACTGTAACTGTGGTGCTATGACAGACACCCCCAGGTATTCCATTCCGCTGCAAGTCAGGTAAATTGGGGGTGTGACAGAATTTTTCCAAAACAAAGGAATTGTACATCAAACATCATGCCCTTATACACCTCAGCAAAATGGGAGGGCAGAAAGAAAACACAAACGTTTGTTAGAAGTGGCAAGATCTCTTCATTTTCAAGCAAATTTTCCCATTCATCTGTGGGGTTACAGCCTTCAAGCTGCAACCTATCTCATCAACAGACTACCTTCCACCATTCATGACACCAAAAGTCCCTTTGAAATGCTATTTAATACACCACCAGATCTATCCAAATTTAAACCATAGGTTGCTTAGCCTATGCATCCACTCACACACCAAACAAGTTTGCACCAAGAGCAATTCCATCTATCTTACTTGGATATCCAAAAAATCAAAAAGGTTACCATTTGCTTACCCAAGACACATACAAAGTTTTTGTTAGCAGGCATGTCACCTTCTATGAAAACATTTTTCCATTTCACAAACCAAACACATCAACACTAGAGCCAACTCCTTTTACACCTATCTTCTTTCCTCAACCAGTTCCTACACCAATCATTCACCACTCAACTAACTTTCCATCACCAACTTCCTCCCCTGCACACCCTGATCCTACAGAACCAGTCACAACACACACACAACCATCATCTGATCCACCACACACAAAATCTCCCAGCACTAATCACACATCAAAACCATCACATGCTACACAAACATCAGAACCCTCACACTCTACATCAACTTCATCAGAACCTAATCCTCCTACTTCATCTATACCCTTAAGAACTTCTCACAGAACCAAAAGAGCACCCACTAAACTTCAAGATTACCATCACTACAAACCATCATCTCTCAACTCCACTCATTCTAAACACTACACCTCTCACTTCATTAACTACTCCAACATAACCAAACAGTCAACATTACATCTCATTAAAAACCTTAGTAAAGACACAAAACCTTCCTCCTACACTCAAGCATCCAGGAATCCAAAGTGGAAAGAGGCAATGGATAAGGAAATATCTGCTCTTGAGGCAAATAACACATGGGAAGTCACCCTTCTTCCACCTTCCAAGCAGGCTATAGGCAGCAAGTAGGTATTCAAAGTCAAGTACAATGCCAATGGAACAGTGGATAAGTACAAAGCTAGGGTAGTTGCAAAAGGGTATAACCAAAGAGAATGGATAGATTACACAGAGACTTTTGCTCTAGTTGCAAAAATGGTAACTGTAAGAACAATTCTAGCCCTAGCTGCTACCTCAAACTGGCATGTACATCAATTAGACATCAATAATGCCTTCCTCCATGGTGATCTCCATGAGGAGGTGTACATGTCACTTCCCAGTGGTTACACTCAACACCATCCACCCAATTCTATTTGCAAACTCAAGAAATCACTATATGGGCTTAAGCAAGCCAACAGACAATGGTACATTAAGCTCATAGACTTCCTTCTCACTCTTAGGTTCAAACAGAGTCACTCAGATACCTCACTCTTCACCTACTACACATCTACCATCTCTGTGATTCTCTTGATTTATGTAGATGATATCCTGCTAGTTGGTAACTCACTTTCTTTCATAATTGAAATCAAGACCAAGTTACACAAAGAATTCAGTATCAAGGACCTTGGCCAATTAAGTTACTATCTTGGCATTGAATTTCTCAGAAGTGATAAAGGAATGGTCATGAGTCAGAGAAAATATGCATTAGATCTCATTGAACATGCACGATTGATGGATACAAAACATGCCAGAATGCCACTTGATCCTAATGTTAAACTCACTTATGATGAAGGAGAACCTCTTTTTGATCCATCATACTATAGAACACTTGTGGGAAAACTAGTTTATCTCACCATTAGTAGGCCTGATATAGCCTTTGCAGCTCAGCTACTTAGTCAGTTCTCACAAGCACCTCACACTCCTCGTTTGAAAGCTTTGCTAAGGGTTATCAGGTACATCAAACTTAGTCCAGGGCAAGGTTTATTCTTTCCAAGATACAATTCTCCTATTTTATCAGCTTTCAGTGACAGTGATTGGGCAAATTGTCCATCATCAAGGAGATCAATTTCAGGGTTTGGAATATTTCTTGGTAAAAGCTTAATTTCCTGGCTTTCTAAGAAGCAGAATGTTGTTTCTAGATCCTCTACAGAGGCTGAATACAGAGCCTTGGCTAACTGCTTATGTGAAATAACCTGGCTAAAATCTCTTCTTAAAGATCTGCAGATTACACTCAAAGAACTGGTGAAGATTTATTGTGACAACTCATCAGCAATAGCTCTAGCATCCAAGCTCTAGCATCCAACCCTGTGCAGCATGCTAGAACCAAACATATTGAGATAGATTGTCATTTTGTTAGAGAGAATATCAAGGCAGGGCAAATTCTTCCAATGTACATCCCCACAACTGAGCAAACAGCTCACTTGTTGACAAAAGCTCTCTCCACATATCCCTTCCACAAATGCCTTTCCAAGTTAGGCATGTGTGATCCCTACACATTGCCAACTTGTGGAGGGATAACAGAACTAAAGCTACAAGCTTTGTGAACTCAGATTATCAAGACAAAGGAAGTCAAAGTCAAAGCATCTCAGTTCATTGTCAAAGGCATCAAAAATATCTTTGTACATTTTGACAGTTAGTTAGCTGAGTAGTATAAATACTTTTTCTCTCTTTCATTTGTATTGTAACTTTCATTTCATAATAATACACCATTCCATTTCTCTCTCAATACTATTTCATTATAAAAGTAAATCATGTGAACCCATAATGCCATATATCATACGTAACTTTAGCTAAGGAACTTCCTAAGAAACGATAAAGATTGTTGTCTTTTCGTAAAGTACCATTCTATAAAGACAAGATAAAGAAAATATAATACAGCACGGACACATTTGTCAATCAAAATTGCAGTTTTTACACGGTAATCATTGCATTTTTATAGTTTCTGATATTAGTTTCAATTACAGGAATGACATTCTTCTCATATATGGTGGAAGACAAGTCTCCAAATAGTCCTTCATATGTTGAATCTTAGCAAAAACGTGGGGATAGTCATCATTGAGTTTCTCCTATTCTTGGTAAAAACTTGAGTAAAGTTTTGCTAGTATTATTTATGAAAGCGTAGCATTAAAAATAAATAAAAAAAAAAAAAAAAAAAAAAAAAAAAACTGCGGTGGTGTGGTTCGTCATTATTGGGTTTCTCCTATTCCTGGTGAAAACTCGAGTAAAGTTTTGCTAGTATTATTTATGAAAGCGTAGCATAAACTGATAAAAAAAACAGCTGTGGTGTGGTTCTTGTTAATTGTTACTATTAAACACCGGTGGTTATACATATTTATGTTTAGAAGTGTTTTTTGTTTCTTAATTTTATAATTAGATATAAGATTTACATGTAATGATGTTTTTTAGGGGGGAAAGTTTCTACTTATTTCTTATAGTTATTGACTTTATGTGTGAGTGTGTTTGATTCGATTTGTGTTTTATTGCTAACTAGACAAGTGCATCTGAAATGAAAGGATTCAAATAGTTACAAGCTGTCTATGCAATGGTATTGCTTGGTATATGTAACAATTCGCAATTTCAGGTTAATTACCATTCCCGGAAAATTTCACTATTCACTTTTACTATTCATTTTTCCCGAAACTTTCCCGAAAGTTGATTTTTATTTGATATTCTCGAGTGATAAATCATTTCCATGGCAAATTAAATGTTTGACATTCGTCAGATCATTTTCGTGAAAGTTATTAAGGAATTACACGTTTTAGGGTAAAACGTCATTCAGAAATTCTACGTACAACGAAACTCGACCGCGTTAAATGACCCCGCATCAGAAAAATGTTTGACACACTCATGATTTATTTGAGAATTAATCGTGACTGAGAAAAACATGACCAAAGACTTCCCAGCAGGTCACCCATGTCGGTACTACTCTCACATAAGCACGCTTAACCGAATGGGCGATTAACCGTTAGACCACAAAACACGTTTCTAACACAATTTGAGTTGTCAACATATTCTTTCCCTCCCCCATTGACCAAAAATCATCCCTTGATTTTATAAGTCATTCCTTGATTTTTAGGCTTACGGTTTGATGTCTAAAAGACATTTAATACCAACCGACACTAGACTGAGCCCAGTCTAGACATTATAAGTCATTTTAAATCATTTATAACCTATTAGAAAAGTAATATTTTACTTTTCTCAGTTTTACGTAAAATTCGTACATTTTACGTATTACGCGTTTTAGACCCGTGTTTCCAGTTTTTAGCAGGGTTTTAGCACCCGATAGATCCTACCACTCATTTTATATTTTATTATGGAACTTATTGACATGTTTATCAATACTTTCAAGTTCCATAATTTTACGACACCCGGTTTTACGTTTTGAGGCTTAATCATTTACGATTGGCATTTCCCGGAGTCAAAACTAACCAAGTATCTTGGATAATACCAAGAAAAGTCCACACCTTGTTCTCCAAGTTCTTGAAACCACCACTAGGGGGGGGCATTCACACTTGTGGCATGATCTCATGACTTTAGCCATTAGATCAAGTTTTAATTACAACTTTGTCACCAAGTTATGTAACTTTTCTAGTTGTTTCCTAACCTCCTCAACTCACTATAAATACTCCCTTCCTCCCCTCATTTAAACGCCACCCTTCACCCTCCCCATCTTCTCATCCTTAGCTCATTCCCTTCCAAGTATCATGCAAGATTCAAGTACAAGTTCAAGGTTGAAACCCTAGATAGGTTATCATTCATCAAACACTTCCATAACCTTAATATACTTGGTGATTTCTCTTGAGTTTGAATCCACTCAAGTCACCTAAACCTTCATCATCCATCTTTCAAGAATACCAAGGGTAGAAAGATTGCATGAAGTGAAGTGGGTTGAAGCAAGTCTATCAAAGTCCTATCCTTACATGTTAACTTCCTTTCATCTTTGAAAGCCAAAAGTTGTGAGCCAAACCCTAACTTGATTCTTGTTAAATAATCATGTTCATGTTATTTACATGTTATTCTTGCTATATTATGTCTTGTAGTTATGTCCATGATGTATAAAAGTGACCAAAACAAGTTATTATAATGGATTGTTGAAACAAGTTACTAAAACAAGCAAACTAATGAATTTCTTGGTAAGACCTGATCAAAATGGTAAAAATATGATATTGGATCATTACATATTGTAGTAGAGGACTTAACACGGAAACCATAGCAATTTGAACCACCCAAAACGAGTATACGAGTCAAAAGTTATGGCGATTTGAAATTACCAAAGATTTCCGGCAAAACTGCCAAATAGCTTCCTGATCAAATTTGGGTTTTGAAAGTCCTACTTCTGGTCCGATTCATCAAAAAGTTAAAACACGAAAGTTGTCCGGAACGACGTTTTCATTCAGGATTAAAGAAGCTCAAGCCTTGAAAACGCTTTCCGAGTGATAAAATTCTTCAAATTCTAAACAGCCCATTTTTAGACAAAGTCATTACATATAGGTTATGGTTTATGAAGACCAAAGGGGTCTTATGACCTATAATCAAGACCACCACCATGGATAGAGCCAAGGTTGTGTCTCATGACCTTGGAACAAGGACCAAAGGTCATGGCTAGGCCATGACGAAATGACCATACCAACTTACATAGGCGTAAACATGAAACAATGAATTAGGCGATAACATGAACAAGCAATTTGGATCTACTTCACCTAAAAGGAAACCATGAGATATTACCAAGAGAAAATGGTCATTCAAGACTTATGAAACTACCCCTAATAACAATCTTCATGTACTAATAAACTTTCCTAAGTTTATTCAAATATCGGACATGTAACTTTTCGGATCAAAACTTATATCTATATATTTCATCAACTACTACAATAGTAGGGAGCCTTATGTGAGGAGTTCATTATGTAAGCCGTCGAGTTGAGTTGTGGATTTACGAATTAAAGTGTCCTGGCTCCTCGAACGCTTACTAACATGACTTCTGAAATATGTCAGCCCGAACGGTAGTAAACGATATACAAAACATACATGTTCATGAATCTTTTCTTTCAAGGACATACAATATACATCATACCACATCATGGACTAAATGCAAGATATATATATAGGCACTCCGTTATATTCTTTACTCCGATCCTAAGTCGCAACATTCGATTATAGGTTGCTCGTAGAAACCTTCACGATTCAACCATTACATTCATTACTTGCTATCTTACTTAAGGTGAGTTCATAGCCCCACTTTCCATTACTTAATTGTTTTACAAATCCTTGGGGGAAATACATGCTATTTTTAACCGAGCACAATGTTTTTAAATTGTATGCTTGCCTGATTGTTTTATTATCACTAAGTACCAACCTTGCTAAACCGAGATCCTTTATTATGAACCATTTAATCACTAGCAATAGTGAGCGCGAATATTGTGAATAGGCCTATTGGGATTGACGAATCCCATTTGTATTGACTAAGTTCAAACAAATGCATTAATATTTGAGATTTAGGTATGTTAGCAAAGTACCTACCGGGATAAATCTGCCGATCGATATTGGTACACGTTAACGTTATGGTGTCATAAGCTTAGTGTATAATAACTGTTCCGGGCGTATAATAACGTAGCCTACCTGTTTTGTTTTCCAAACATTGGTGTGAGCCTATAACTCACACTACCAACATATTGTGTTCAAACGATTTAACAAACTCTATGAATATCACTCAACCTTTGTGTTGACCTCTCAAGCATGTATTTCAGGTTCATGACGATCAAGGATGGCACGGAAGGACACGGATACTCAAGAGGGCTATAAATTTACTTATCATTCAAAAACTCACTTAATGTGATTTGTAAACATGGAACCAATTGGGACCTCATTTTGTAACCTCTGATATTTATATAATTTGAATGATAAATCTTTTTAATACGACTCGGTTAGAGTTCGTTTTCTATTATTGTGACTATTGTGCCGTCAAGTAACACCCAGTTCGAATTCCGCTGCATCCATGAATTGGGGGTGTTACAGATTGGTACCAGAGCCATGGTTATAGAGAAACGGGTCTAATTGAGACCTAAACTATAACCACATGTACAAACAAAAACATTTTATGGCCTTCCGCTCTCCGTGTCTTCCATCCTCCAGACGATTATGGACTTAGTAAGCATGTTATGATACACAAACATATTAGTATATTCATATATACCCATTTTGAGCGTTTCCCCATAAGCATTAGTATATTGATATATAAACTCGGTTTATTTTCAATTATTTATCTAAACAATGGACTAAACATATCCGTGTATGCCTATTCTAGGGCATTTCGACACAATCACATTCTCCCAATCATGTTCCTACTCCAACATTTTATGTCCAAGACATTGTAACTGATTACAATGGTCTTTCCTATTCCCCGGGCATTGTAACTGATTACAATGGTCTCGTCTATTTTCCAAGACATTGTATTATACAATGGTCTTAACCATTTCTCAAATGTTTTGAGTCACACAATGGTCGAATCTACTTCCCAGACATCGTGAATTACACAATGGTCTAACCTACTTCCCAGACATTGTGAATTGCACAATGGTCTAATTTACTTCCGAGACATTGTGATTTACGTAATGGTCTCTGGAATTATTCCATCACATCATCAATATCATTTCATATGATATCAAAAACCCATCACAATCTATCGATTTCCAAACAAGAAATATGAGATTTCTAAAGGACAAACTAACCCATCATTGACAAAAGCTGAAGTTCAGCCCTACATTCATCAAAGTTTTCTTATGAAACCTTCATTATTAAAAGTTCGTGATCCTGGCCAAGTATGTTCTATTTTAGAACTACTTAAAACTTCATTTCCATATGTACCTACCCTTACTATCTTATATGCAATGGAATATGAAAACACACGTTACAAGTCTTGTATGGCCGGGACTTGCAATTGAAGGGTTTGATATCGCCTTTGTTTAGTGGACAGTTTCCCGAAAGCAACGGACATATTACAAGTATACCTAATTTAGGTATTTGAAAATTTTATCGAACCTCGGCTAAATATAGACTAGTCACCTATATTTAACCTAGGGACAGTGGAATATAGTCTGACTAACTATATTCGACTTAAAATTTTCAAATACTGAGAATAGTTGTACTAGGGTTATGTTTAGATTGATTTCCTACATGAACACGATAAACCACCAGAATACATTAAAACAATCTAGAGACACGATAATGTCTTACCACTCAGCGAAATCTTAACACCTTATCTGTATGATCTAAATTCATTCTTGAAATTTTTCATTTATGAGATAATCCGAACTACTATCTTGGGATAGTTATCAATTATTCTCTTCATCCTGTAGAAGTACTATCCTTTTTAGGTCCTAAGGATACCATTCCATCATAAACTCTTAAAATCTCTTAAGATTTTTAAAGCAAACTCAACATCTATACCTAAGAGTATTAACATTAAGCATACACTAAGCACTTTTGTTCATCAACATATCACAACATTACCTTCACAACCGTTACAAACACAAGCTCATTAACAGATCTTGATGCACTTTTAAAGCTCAAATCATCCTTAGTTACACCACAAGCACTCTCACCAGCTTTACAAGATTGAATATTCATCTTGTACTTTTGGAACACCAGTATCATCTCGTAATACCTTGTAACTTATCGACTAAGTATGAATGTTGTGTAGGATGATTTGTAATTATTTGAATGGATTGGGATGCCTTTTCATTTAAATAAAGACATTGTAAATCATCGAACCATACGTTTATATTCCTTTAGTTACATTGTTTGGGATGCCTCTCTATGTAAATAAAGAATTATAAACAAGTGGGCTTAATTATATCCGAAATAACATAAGTATGAAGTCAATAAACACTAGATACAACAACAGATTACCTACTAGGCTATGATTGCAACGACTATCCCAATTTCCATTAGTACGAGGTTTACATTTTGGTTTTCATAATGATAGTGCAATAACAAACAAACTCATTGCGAGGCCATGTAACCATATGCATGTGCAGTCGTACCAAACTCATTACGGGGCCATGTAACCATACGCATGCGCCGTCGTACCAAACTCATTGCAAAGCCATGTAGCCATATGCATGGGCAGCCGTACAATTCAAACAGGACTTGGTCCAACCACATGCTCAACGCTTATTCCATGATTCGATTCTTATATCAATTGCTATTGATACTTGACAACTATATCAAGTTCTATTCTGATATTCAACTACTATATCAATTCCTATTAATATTCGACTGCTATATCAATTTCCTTTGATATTCGACTATTACCATACCTTTCCTATATAAAAGTAAGCCTCATCCTACACCATACACTGAAATGACAAATCAAGTTACATCACCGGTAATCCCAGACTTTGGTCCTCATAAGTAACCACATCTGTTCATCGACACCACTCCAACATATGACACACAAAGAACTTCGGGACGAAGTTCCCCGTAAGGGGTAGAGACTGTAAGAATTCGCAATTTCAGGTTAATTACCATTCCCGGAAAATTTCACTATTCACTTTTACTATTCATTTTTCCCGAAACTTTCCCGAAAGTTGATTTTTATTTGATATTCTCGAGTGATAAATCATTTCCATGGCAAATTAAATGTTTGACATTCGTCAGATCATTTTCGTGAAAGTTATTAAGGAATTACACGTTTTAGGGTAAAACGTCATTCAGAAATTCTACGTACAACGAAACTCGACCGCGTTAAATGACCCCGCATCAGAAAAATGTTTGACACACTCATGATTTATTTGAGAATTAATCGTGACTGAGAAAAACATGACCAAAGACTTCCCAGCAGGTCACCCATGTCGGTACTACTCTCACATAAGCACGCTTAACGGAATGGGCGATTAACCGCTAGACCACAAAACACGTTTCTAACACAATTTGAGTTGTCAACATATTCTTTCCCTCCCCCATTGACCAAAAATCATCCCTTGATTTTATAAGTCATTCCTTGATTTTTAGGCTTACGGTTTGATGTCTAAAAGACATTTAATACCAACCGACACTAGACTGAGCCCAGTCTAGACATTATAAGTCATTTTAAATCATTTATAACCTATTAGAAAAGTAATATTTTACTTTTCTCAGTTTTACGTAAAATTCGTACATTTTACGTATTACGCGTTTTAGACCCGTGTTTCCAGTTTTTAGCAGGGTTTTAGCATCCGATAGATCCTACCACTCATTTTATATTTTATTATGGAACTTATTGACATGTTTATCAATACTTTCAAGTTCCATAATTTTACGACACCCGGTTTTACGTTTTGAGGCTTAATCATTTACGATTGGCATTTCCCGGAGTCAAAACTAACCAAGTATCTTGGATAATACCAAGAAAAGTCCACACCTTGTTCTCCAAGTTCTTGAAACCACCACTAGGGGGGGCATTCACACTTGTGGCATGATCTCATGACTTTAGCCATTAGATCAAGTTTTAATTACAACTTTGTCACCAAGTTATGTAACTTTCCTAGTTGTTTCCTAACCTCCTCAACTCACTATAAATACTCCCTTCCTCCCCTCATTTAAACGCCACCCTTCACCCTCCCCATCTTCTCATCCTTAGCTCATTCCCTTCCAAGTATCATGCAAGATTCAAGTACAAGTTCAAGGTTGAAACCCTAGATAGGTTATCATTCATCAAACACTTCCATAACCTTAATATACTTGGTGATTTCTCTTGAGTTTGAATCCACTCAAGTCACCTAAACCTTCATCATCCATCTTTCAAGAATACCAAGGGTAGAAAGATTGCATGAAGTGAAGTGGGTTGAAGCAAGTCTATCAAAGTCCTATCCTTACATGTTAACTTCCTTTCATCTTTGAAAGCCAAAAGTTGTGAGCCAAACCCTAACTTGATTCTTGTTAAATAATCATGTTCATGTTATTTACATGTTATTCTTGCTATATTATGTCTTGTAGTTATGTCCATGATGTATAAAAGTGACCAAAACAAGTTATTATAATGGATTGTTGAAACAAGTTACTAAAACAAGCAAACTAATGAATTTCTTGGTAAGACCTGATCAAAATGGTAAAAATATGATATTGGATCATTACATATTGTAGTAGAGGACTTAACGAGGAAACCATAGCAATTTGAACCACCCAAAACGAGTATACGAGTCAAAAGTTATGGCGATTTGAAATTACCAAAGATTTCCGGCAAAACTGCCAAATAGCTTCCTGATCAAATTTGGGTTTTGAAAGTCCTACTTCTGGTCCGATTCATCAAAAAGTTAAAACACGAAAGTTGTCCGGAACGACGTTTTCGTTCAGGAACAAAGAAGCTCAAGCCTTGAAAACGCTTTCCGAGTGATAAAATTCTTCAAATTCTAAACAGCCCATTTTTAGACAAAGTCATTACATATAGGTTATGGTTTATGAAGACCAAAGGGGTCTTATGACCTATAATCAAGACCACCACCATGGATAGAGCCAAGGTTGTGTCTCATGACCTTGGAACAAGGACCAAAGGTCATGGCTAGGCCATGACGAAATGACCATACCAACTTACATAGGCGTAAACATGAAACAATGAATTAGGCGATAACATGAACAAGCAATTTGGATCTACTTCACCTAAAAGGAAACCATGAGATATTACCAAGAGAAAATGGTCATTCAAGACTTATGAAACTACCCCTAATAACAATCTTCATGTACTAATAAACTTTCCTAAGTTTATTCAAATATCGGACATGTAACTTTTCGGATCAAAACTTATATCTATATATTTCATCAACTACTACAATAGTAGGGAGCCTCATGTGAGGAGTTCATTATGTAAGCCGTCGAGTTGAGTTGTGGATTTACGAATTAAAGTGTCCTGGCTCCTCGAACGCTTACTAACATGACTTCTGAAATATGTCAGCCCGAACGGTAGTAAACGATATACAAAACATACATGTTCATGAATCTTTTCTTTCAAGGACATACAATATACATCATACCACATCATGGACTAAATGCAAGATATATATATAGGCACTCCGTTATATTCTTTACTCCGATCCTAAGTCGCAACATTCGATTATAGGTTGCTCGTAGAAACCTTCACGATTCAACCATTACATTCATTACTTGCTATCTTACTTAAGGTGAGTTCATAGCCCCACTTTCCATTACTTAATTGTTTTACAAATCCTTGGGGGAAATACATGCTATTTTTAACCGAGCACAATGTTTTTAAATTGTATGCTTGCCTGATTGTTTTATTATCACTAAGTACCAACCTTGCTAAACCGAGATCCTTTATTATGAACCATTTAATCACTAGCAATAGTGAGCGCGAATATTGTGAATAGGCCTATTGGGATTGACGAATCCCATTTGTATTGACTAAGTTCAAACAAATGCATTAATATTTGAGATTTAGGTATGTTAGCAAAGTACCTACCGGGATAAATCTGCCGATCGATATTGGTACACGTTAACGTTATGGTGTCATAAGCTTAGTGTATAATAACTGTTCCGGGCGTATAATAACGTAGCCTACCTGTTTTGTTTTCCAAACATTGGTGTGAGCCTATAACTCACACTACCAACATATTGTGTTCAAACGATTTAACAAACTCTATGAATATCACTCAACCTTTGTGTTGACCTCTCAAGCATGTATTTCAGGTTCATGACGATCAAGGATGGCACGGAAGGACACGGATACTCAAGAGGGCTATAAATTTACTTATCATTCAAAAACTCACTTAATGTGATTTGTAAACATGGAACCAATTGGGACCTCATTTTGTAACCTCTGATATTTATATAATTTGAATGATAAATCTTTTTAATACGACTCGGTTAGAGTTCATTTTCTATTATTGTGACTATTGTGCCGTCAAGTAACACCCAGTTCGAATTCCGCTGCATCCATGAATTGGGGGTGTTACAGTATACATGAAAATGCAAGAATATAGTAGGTACTTCTCAAACTAGCTTTTTATGAAAGAATATAGCATGTTAGAACAAAATCACAAGTTATTGTACAAAGTTTCTAACCAACTTTGTATATTACGCTAACGCTAACGTAATCAATAGGTGAGTGAATTGTGTTTGTAATTGAGAACATCTAGGAAGTGATAAGTGATCACATCCATTTGTGGCTAGATGTTATCAAAATTAGCCTAAATAGATTAGAGTGGTAGACTATAACGTTTGAGATTAACGAAGGTAAATTAAGATTTACAAAGTGGTTAGAGTGGTAGACTAAAAATTCCGTCACTATACAATTATGTGCCGCTATATCGCAACTAAACTTTTCAAAAAAAATGCACTTAAGATAATGAAATTTCATTTTGTTCCCTTGTTTACTGAGTTGTTAAGCAAGAATATTGTTCTATAATTTCAATGTTAATCGGAGTAACTTGAACGCATATTTTTTGATATGTTAAGTAACAAAAATATTGTGGTTTTCAAGTTCGATGATGTATATTGTGACAACTGGCAAATTAGGGAGCCATTTTGAAAACCCGCATTACTTTAAAATTTATGATTTTTTGAATATTGGAAAAGTTTATTCGTGATGAGATTTGTAAATGTTGGAATGTGATTTTTAAATCGTACGTTATTTATGGAATTTCATTATTAATTATTGGATTGGTTTGGGTTACTATCGGTGATTTATTTGTGAGATGATTATGTGGCACTACATTGACTCCGACACTAGGATAAGCTAACAATTTTAATTATTTTAAATGTTGATTCGGATATTTATATTTTTGGAACGTATCACGAGATTTTTGATTATTTGGAATGAGTTCGGTTCGAGAGAGTTGATTTGTTTTAAAAGGTTTCAGGTTTGGTCCGTGTATTTTACACCGAGTTACTTAACCCACTTTACCCCTTATATTATTATTATTAAAAATCATTTTTTTTAGAGTATATACAAAAATCGTCCCTTGTGTGAACCTGGGAAAAGCAAACACAACCATCACCATCTTCACCAACACACATCTCTCTCTCTCTCTTTTTGAAACAACACCACCGCCGCCCCTATAACCCCCAATAGCGCCACCACCGCCCCTCCCCTAAACAAAATAACACCACCATCATCACCACCTCATCCCGATCTATCTTTTGGTATAAACCACGCGCTCTAAAACCCCTTTTTCACCACGTACGAATTTCCACCACCACCTTAACACCACCATTTTTGATTTATCTTGTTAGATTTTTAAAGAAATCAAGTTTTGGAGTCATTTTGAAGGTGAGTGGCCACGAGTTCCAACTCGTGTGTCTCGATTTGTACTCAAACCGTGGGTACACGAATATTTCTTATTGGGTTTTGATGAAATCTTGACTAAAAGTGATGGGGAATTAATTTTTTTGTCATATAAATCCGTTTGGTATCCGGGTGCTCGTTATTGTTGTTGGGTCGAGGCATACCCGAGAGCTCATGCTCTCGGCTTGTGCCATTTTTGGTTTTATTTTGATTTCTTGACTATTCTTGGTCATTAATTGTGGATTTGGAGGATGTTTGGATGAGTATTTGGAGTATTGGATGATTTATGGTTGTTTGGTATATTTTTGTTGTTGTTTGATTTGTGGCCGACGACCCAAGAGGGTTCGTTTGGTTAGTATGGCTCGTTTAGAGCAAGCCGAGACCTAGAGGTCTCGGGCGTGACCCATGATATATTATTGTGGTGTCATTTTGACCCGGGTTTGACTTGGTAAGTCGACCCGTATGTATGGTATATATATTGTTGAGGTTTATATTTGTTGGATGATATTAATGGTTGATTTCATTATTATGGTTTCATAGTTATTTTTGAGCTTGAAGTGGTACTTGGACTTGTGATTTGGATTATGGAGTTGTGTTGACGAAGTGATTTGGGGACCGATTGTGAGACGGTCACACTAGATTGACGGAGATAGGTTAGTCGGGTGTCGTAGTCGGACCCTAATGTTGTAGCACGTGGATTTGGGATTGATTTGGATGGAGTTGGTTTATTTATTATGACTTGGTTGTTTTATTTTGGACTTGGTCTATGAGCCGAGAGTGATGACTCGGACATGTGACCAAATTCTTATGACTCGATAAATATTTAAAATCAAACATTAAAAATAATACTCGTAATAATATTATTGATAATATAATCGTTTATATACGTATATGGACGTGATAAACGTATGTATGTGTATATATATATATATATATATATATATATATATATATATATATATATATATATATATATATATATATAAATGCGTATATTAATAATAAAACGATCACGAGTAAACGTTATAATAATATAACGATAATTATTATACTATGCAAATAGTGCAATAAATGTCGGAGTATTATTATAAATAAATAACTAGAAATAATGTCGAGAACTAATAAGTCGGGTAAGTAATAAATAAAAACATGATGACTTTTATAAATTTGAAAAACTTATCGAGTTATACGAGTTGTGGTTACTTAAGTCCAAGTGGGCTTTATTATGTGACTTTTGTGTTGTCATGGATATATGACGATTAATATAACCATTTTCTATAACTACGTAACTTATTTAATCGACGGGTTAAATCGATTTTATTTAGCTATATAAAATGAGTATATTAATGGGCATCGTATCACACGACGCCCATAGGTTGTGGTACATGTATTAGGATAATAAATTAATAAATATCTCGTGAAATTGGCTAAATTGACGAATTTGGCAAATTGGACGATATATATAGGGAATTTATTGGACTACGATATTTACCATATAGTATTCTTTGTGCTATGTGATTTAGGTTGGGTATAATCTTGGAACGATATATTACGTAAATAAATATGGGGGATTACCAAATCGACGGATTTGATAAACTTCGATGATTTATTTAAATAATATATTGGGCTAATATTAGACCTATAGATGGTTTATTATTTCTTTTCGTTGTGGCTTCTTGGTTTGAGTTGTGTCGACCCTCCACCCATATGGATACCAAACGTCAGACTTCAAATTAATATGAAGATAATTCAAGAAATAGATATTTTTGGAAAGTTAAATGGAATACGTTCGGGATTGAGAATATTTGATTTTTGAGGAAATGATTCTGAACGAGTTTGATATTGTTAGGAAGTGCCGAGTTTGTAGTTGCCGTTACTTGAGTTTACTTACGTCTTTCATCTATCGGTTTCTTTTGCGGATTTCTGGACTTGAGGTGAGTTCATAGCCCCTCCACTTTTACTGGTTTTTAAACTATTTTTGGGGGAGAATACATGCTCGTTTTCAAATAAACTCAAGTTTGTTTATTTGGATACATGAATTGTTTACCCAAGATTTGAGTGTTTGGTTGGAATATTTTATCTAGTTAATTGAATGCATTATGTGGTTACTTGTTTATCTATGTGGTATGAGATTGTGATTGTGGTTTATAAAACTGTTACATGAGCTGGCTAAGGGCATGTAGCATCCTTGCGAATGCAAATTGAATTGGTTTATATAGCGCCTAGTCCCGAACTAGGTAAGCTATTGATTGGTTATTGAGCGAGGCCTAGTCCCGAACTAGGTAAGCTATTGGATTGATTATAGAGCAAGGCTAAGACATGAGCTAGGTAAGCTATCGATTGGATTGATTTGAGCTATAGCGTGCACCTATAGGGTTGATTTGATTTGGTTGGATTATTTTGGTTGGATGATTGAGGCCTAGTCTAGCTAGCAAGCATTTTGCGTATATGTCCACTATATTGAATCATGAACTTAAACCTATGATCTCACCAGCGAAAGCTGACTTTTAGCACGTTTTCTCAGGTAATTAAGTGATGCCCTTGGATGCTTGGATTGGAGGCTTGGCTATGGCACCTGGTTATGGATCTATTTTCTGAAACTCTGATAAATAATTGTGGACCTATATTTATTTCTTTTGGGTCTAACTTTGATTGACTTTGGGATAAATATAAACTTTAAAACCCCATGTGGTTGTGTTTTTCTTATGTTTACTTTATCTCATTCTTTCATGACTTTGAATGGATACCAATCCCCGTAGCACCCAGAAAGCTTGTTGAGTCTTCCGCTGTACCAAATTTTGGGGGTGTTACATATATGTATATTTTTGTAAGTTTAATGATTCAAATATCATGTTTTATAACTTTAGTAACGCAAGTGAACCAAAAAAAAAAAAAAAAAAAAAAATTTGTTACGCATTTTTTGAAAAGTTTAGTGACATGTTTGTTTGTATCTTTTTAGCTTCTATCTTGGAAGAATTTTGTGTTCTTTCCTTTCTCCCGTATAGTTGGGGTGTTTTAAATATAGTCTTGAATTAAATAAATAAATAAATAAAAGTATAAATTTGTCTATTCACGAATTTTGCCCTCTTCCCAGTTCCCTCATTCAAACGTTCAAGCTGTGGCTATTAGAGTATTAGGACATAGGACCCTACACATCATTATCTAAAAGGACCACATATGCTTATTACAACCACATATCATTTGCTAAAGATATTTTTATATCATTTACTAAAGATATTGACTCCTAAAGTAAAATACACTCAATGTTAGTCTATCAATTAATATTAGTGTTTGCATAACAACGACGGATGCTAGCTATTGTTGACCCGGACTTTAGTAATAATAAACAAATTCACATTGTAGCGGCGGGTATCATGCAATTAAAATCTTTAGCGAGAAATATTTTTCATTTCTATATTTTTACGATACAATAACAACTTATGGATGATAACAATTTTAGTTTTGAATAATTTTAAGCAATAACAAGTTAACTCATCTAAATTTGTAGATTACCCACGCGATGTTCTGGCAGTACAGAGACGGTAGCTCATATATTATGGAGGTATGAGGTTAATGTAGTTTACAGGGGCCCGTAGTCGCAAGTTATTTATAAATAAAAACACCGTATCGAATTTTAAAATTCACTTACATCATGTTAAAAAAGTAGTTATCTAATAATACACCTTATAAGTTTTTATTGGCACTTATTTGAATTATATACAATGTTTATTATACTTAACTCACATAGGTAGAAAATGCAAGTAAAAAAGTACTTATATACATAAATAAAACCTAAATGGTCAAGAAATAATGTGATGTAACTTTAAAGAGTATAATTATTATTATATAATTATATTTAATAAATATGAAATAAAAGAATTAGCACTTAGCATATTTGTTTTGAAAAAATCATCCGATTTTTAAAAAACATATGTTTTAGCTTTTATGGTAAGTTTTATCAAAAAATTTTAAAAGGTTTATATGTTGGTTCTCAAGGCACGTACTCTTACCATTTTAATAATATTTTTCGAACGTTGTAATTTAGTATGCACTTTGAAAATTTATTGATTTAATAATATCTTTACATTAATTAGTGTACATTTTGTGTTGTTGAAAACAAAAATGTACCAGTACCGTATAAAAATGTATACCGAATCGGTGGTACCATATTTTTCCCGAGCATAAAAATGTTGTTCATTTTGTTGATAAAAATGTGTACTGGTAGCGTATCGAACGGGATTCCGGAACCAGTTCTCAGGAAACATTATGTATCCAGTTTTTCCCTTTCTTACAAGTGAAACTTAAAAATTAATAAATAAATAATAATAAAATCTAGATTTCATGCTTCTGTAACAGCAACAAGTTCAACGAATAAGGGGAATGTTGTTCTTATCTGAAACCCTTCGTGTAAGATCGACAAGCTAGTGAACCATTTACATGTGCTTAGGACTCGTATAATTTTTGTTAGAATATTGTTTTTTTTCTCCTTACATGCATATCTAAGATGAAGAATTTAGATATGCCAGTTAGAATGATGATGAGAGTTGAGATTAATTTATTAGTTATACGTGATTATGCGAACAAAAGTGTTATGTAAAGCATGTTATTTGATTATATATGGATGCACCTAAAAGCCTAAAATGATGTGTTTGGTTGTGGGTCGTGTACTTTAGATGCTCTAATTTGCGTAGAACAAGCACAAGGGTGTTTGGATAAGTATTTACTTGAAAAATACTGACTTTTTATATTTTGACACCAATCTTGATATTATCCCATTTGGTACCGGTACTGGTACCATTTTGGATATCCCGGGTTTTTTAGGCTAGTAACGTGGTAATAGTACCGTATCATGTACCGAGATCTGGTATGAGTTTGGTACGGTTCCAGTTTGGTGCCGCTATTCGGGTCAAAATGCTCACCCCTAATAGTATTATATTGATTATAACATTTCTAAGTTTTACCAATCAATTACTAATTTTTTTTTTTTATATTTTATACTTTAGATTCTATCATAATCTGAGTTCTAATCCATATTTCAATCTCAATTTGATATATTGGAATTGGGTTATAGTTATTTGACATTGTATGCGTAATCGTTACAAAAAACACTTAGCTATAATATCACAACTACAATCATGTGCCGCTATAAAATTTCGTCACTATGCACTAGTACGAGTGTAAACTCTAAATTTATAAGCAAAGGTGGTATTAAATCTTCAGCAGGAATTTTACTCATAACACAGTTCCCACATTTTCACGTCGAGTAGTGGCTATTCTAATTTTACTCTTTTCCCACATTTGCACGTTCCAAAAATTGTAGGAGTACTGTTAGTAGTGTCGAGCTGACTCGACCCAAACCCGATAAGGCTTACAAGGTCGGGTTTAATTGACCCGAACCCAATAACCTGATAACCCGAAAAACTTTTTGATGCATTTTTTTACTAATTATTTTAGCACCCATAAACACTAATAATATAGCTTATATTGTCTAAATATATAATATTGATATAGTTAATACATCTACCTCTCATTAAGTTTAATACATATATGAATCAAAAGTGCAAAACAAATATCAAGGAAGAATGCCTATTCAATTATCAAAGTAGAAGTTGTTGTTTTTCTCATTTCTGGATGTATAAACTGACTGTACGTATTACTTTTGCTTGCTTTGTTCCACTTTTGTATTTGTTGCATAACTCGATCTTGGATGAATGTATTATGCAGTAGGATCTCAAGTATAAATATTATTATAATGATGAACACTTGAACATACGTTAAAGAAGAAACTAAAGATATGATGCTTCAACTAAGGCAACTTGAAATGTCCTGACAACCCAACCGGATATAAACAAACTCATAGCCACATATTCAGTGGCGGAACTAGAACATTTTTTTTTCGGGGGCCGAATCGGAGATTTGTTTGTAACCTCAACTAAATTACCTCTAAAACTTATAATATTTACACTAGGTGCCGCAAAATTTGGGGGGGGGGGGCGGGACCCTCCCCTGCCCCTTAAAAGGTCCGCCATTGCACATATTGACTAAAAGGACCATATATATGCATATTACAGCCACATAATACACTAATACTCTAGATAAGAGTCGTTTGCTAAGGAAATTGACTCCTGAAGTAAAATGCACTTCATATTAGTCTATTACCATTTGTATACGTTCCATCTTACTAGTCTTTGCATGACAACGATGATGTCAGTTATTGTTGACCCTGACTTTTCATAATAATAAATAAATTAGAGGCTATTTTCCAATAGATATTAATGTTAAACTTTTGATTTACAATTCGAAATGCGCTTCTTATAGTTACTATTACGGATTAATGGTCTCTAGTGTAGAACAACAAACGTGATTTGCACAAACTTAGTTTTTATTTGTACATGAAATTTTATGCTTTGTATATGTGTTACATTATGCTTATTGTCCATGTATCTTGTTATGCGTAAATCTAAACTATGTGCAAATCTTGAGTATATGTGTGTGCAGACTACCTCACACTAAACCAAACAAGTTTCAAGGTGAATTAGACTTAAACCGGGTAAAGCCTTTCATTTCTAGGAGTTTTGTGTGGCTACTTTAGGGGTTGTTTGTACCTAGCTTGTTACATATGATATACTAATAAACTTATATAAGCTCATGGATGAAACATTCTAAACCATTTAATTCGTTTTGTCTTCGTTTAAGAGGGCAATGTTTTATAACCAGGTTGAATCGGGAACATGTTCGGATATGACTGTTGTTTGCTTGTTTATGAACTAGTGGTTCTTTTGTTGACCTAGGTCATGCCTTTGGTTTTTAAAGTTTGGGACCTGTAGTTTTGTTGTAAAGTCTTGAATTTCTAATGTTTTAGAGCTGTTTGGAGCTTTTTTAGGGTCGTTTGGGTATGTTTAGGGGTGTTTTTGGAGCTGATTAAGGGTTGTTTGGTTAGGTTTAAAAGGTTTTTGCAGCTTAGGAATTGAATTTCCATGTTCAAAAGCTATCATTTTTTGCATAAAACTGGTTCCACACGACGGTTCAACAGCGACTCATCGGGTAGATCAAAATACCGGTTTTTAATATAAGGCAAACGGGTATAAAGATGATGACTTTTGACCATCATTGGTCAAACTTATTATTCCCTTGCTATCATACTAACTTCTCTCTCTCTCTCTCTCTCTCTCTCTCTCTCTCTCTCTCATTGTTACATGCAAATGGTTAATTGTTAACATTGATTGCATAAATAAAAAACGATTCATATAATATGTAATAAATTGCTTAGACACATGAAAAGTCATGATTTTGAACCTTTAATTCATCATTTTATCTTGTGTTTGCTCCATAGCTAAATTCACAACTTGATAATTAGTGACCCGTAACACGTAAGGGTCCAACCAGTCAAAAGGGTTTTTTTGGCGGTTGAAAAATATTGAATGGATTTACTGACAAATTTTATTTTTTTAATGGTTTTTGTGACATTTGCCCGTTCTTTAATGTTGTTGAATTATATATAATTATACATAAATACTTTTGTTGATGTCTTGGGAAATATTTTTGTCACAGTATCACACTAAACCAAACAAGTTGGATGGCCAAGACCCCCTTAAATAACGCATGACAAATTATAAAGTTATTCAAACTCAACTGCAATTATGTATAATTTATATATAATAATGTGCATTAGTACACTACAAGGATAATGAGTTGTGTCGACCCTCCACCCATATGGATACCAAACGTCAAACTTCAAATTAATATGAAGATAATTCGAGAAATGGATATTTTTGGGAAGTTAAATGGAATACGTTCGGGATTGAGAATATTTGATTTTTGAGGAAATGATTCTGAACGAGTTTGATATTGTTAGGAAGTGCCGAGTCTGTAGTTGCCGTTACTTGAGTTTACTTACGTCTTTCATCTATCGGTTTCTTTTGCGGATTTCTGGACTTGAGGTGAGTTCATAGCCCCTCCACTTTTACTGGTTTTTAAACTATTTTTGGGGGAGAATACATGCTCGTTTTCAAATAAACTCAAGTTTGTTTAATTGGATACATGAATTGTTTACCCAAGATTTGATTGTTTGGTTGGAATATTTGATCTAGTTAATTGAATGCATTATGTGGTTACTTGTTTATCTATGTGGTATGAGATTGTGATTGTGATTTATAAAACTGTTACATGAGCTGGCTAAGGGCATGTAGCATCCTTGCGAATGCAAATTGAATTGGTTTATATAGCGAGGCCTAGTCCCGAACTAGGTAAGCTATTGATTGGTTATTGAGCGAGGCCTAGTCCCGAACTAGGTAAGCTATTGGATTGATTATAGAGCAAGGCCAAGACATGAGCTAGGTAAGCTATCGATTGGATTGATTTGAGCTATAGCGTGCACCTATAGGGTTGATTTGATTTGGTTGGATTATTTTGGTTGGATGATTGAGGCCTAGTCTAGCTAGCAAGCGTTTTGCATATATGTCCACTATATTGAATCATGAACTTAAACCTATGATCTCACCAGCGAAAGCTGACTTTTAGCATGTTTTCTCAGGTAATTAAGTGATGCCCTTGGATGCTTGGATTGGAGGCTTGGCTATGGCACCTGGTTATGGATCTATTTTCTGAAACTCTGATAAATAATTGTGGACCTATATTTATTTCTTTTGGGCCTAACTTTGATTGACTTTGGGATAAATATAAACTTTAAAACCCTATGTGGTTGTGTTTTTCTTATGTTTACTTTATCTCATTCTTTCATGACTTTGAATGGATACCAATCCTCGTAGCACCCCGAAAGCTTGTTGAGTCTTCCGCTGTACCAAATTTTGGGGGTGTTACATATATGTATATTTTTGTAAGTTTAATGATTCAAATATCATGTTTTATAACTTTAGTAACGCAAGTGAACCCAAAAAAAAAAAAAAAAAAAAAAAAAAAAAAAAAAATTGTTACGCATTTTTTGAAAAGTTTAGTGACATGTTTGTTTGTATCTTTTTAGCTTCTATCTTGGAAGAATTTTGTGTTCTTTCCTTTCCCCCATATAGTTGGGGTGTTTTAAATATAGTCTTGAATTAAATAAATAAATAAATAAAAGTATAAATTTGTCTATTCACGAATTTTGCCCTCTTCCCAGTTCCCTCATTCAAACGTTCAAGCTGTGGCTATTAGAGTATTAGGACATAGGACCCTACACATCATTATCTAAAAGGACCACATATGCTTATTACAACCACATATCATTTGCTAAAGATATTTTTACATCATTTACTAAAGATATTGACTCCTAAAGTAAAATACACTCAATGTTAGTCTATCAATTAATATTAGTGTTTGCATAACAATGACGGATGCTAGCTATTGTTGACCAGGACTTTAGTAATAATAAACAAATTCACGTTGTAGCGGCGGGTATCATGCAATTAAAATCTTTAGCGAGAAATATTTTTCATTTCTATATTTTTACGATACAATAACAACTTATGGATGATAACAATTTTAGTTTTGAATAATTTTAAGCAATAACAAGTTAACTCATCTAAATTTGTAGATTACCCACGCGATGTTCTGGCAGTACAGAGACGGTAGCTGATATATTATGGAGGTATGAGGTTAATGTAGTTTACAGGGGCCCGTAGTCGCAAGTTATTTATAAATAAAAACAACGTATCGAATTTTAAAATTCACTTACATCATGTTAAAAAAGTAGTTATCTAATAATACACCTTATAAGTTTTTTTTGGCACTTATTTGAATTATATACAATGTTTATTATACTTAACTCACATAGGTAGAAAATGCAAGTAAAAAAGTACTTATAGACATAAATAAAACCTAAATGGTCAAGAAATAATGTGATGTAACTTTAAAGAGTATAATTATTATTATATAATTATATTTAATAAATATGAAATAAAAGAATTAGCACTTAGCATATTTGTTTTGAAAAAATCATCCGATTTTTATAAAACATATGTTTTAGCTTTTATGGTAAGTTTTATCAAAAAAATTTAAAAGGTTTATATGTTGGTTCTCAAGGCACGTACTCTTACCATTTTAATAATATTTTTCGAACGTTGTAATTTAGTATGCACTTTGAAAATTTATTGATTTAATAATATCTTTACATTAATTAGTGTACATTTTGTGTTGTTGAAAACAAAAATGTACCAGTACCGTATAAAAATGTATACCGAATCGGTGGTACCATATTTTTCCCGAGCATAAAAATGTTGTTCATTTTGTTGATAAAAATGTGTACTGGTAGCGTATCGAACGGGATTCCGAAACCAGTTCTCAGGAAACATTATGTATCCAGTTTTTCCCTTTCTTACAAGTGAAACTTAAAAATTAATAAATAAATAATAATAAAATCTAGATTTCATGCTTCTGTAACAGCAACAAGTTCAACGAATGAGGGGAATGTTGTTCTTATCTGAAACCCTTCGTGTAAGATCGACAAGCTAGTGAACCATTTACATGTGCTTAGGACTCGTATAATTTTTGTTAGAATATTGTTTTTTTTTTCCTTACATGCATATCTAAGATGAAGAATTTAGATATGCCAGTTAGAATGATGATGAGAGTTGAGATTAATTTATTAGTTATACGTGATTATGCGAACAAAAGTGTTATGTAAAGCATGTTATTTGATTATATATGGATGCACCTAAAAGCCTAAAATGATGTGTTTGGTTGTGGGTCGTGTACTTTAGACGCTCTAATTTGCGTAGAACAAGCACAAGGGTGTTTGGATAAGTATTTACTTGAAAAATACTGACTTTTTATATTTTGACACCAATCTTGATATTATCCCATTTGGTACCGGTACTGGTACCATTTTGGATATCCCGGGTTTTTTAGGCTAGTAACGTGGTAATAGTACCGTATCATGTACCGAGATCTGGTATGAGTTTGGTACGGTTCCAGTTTGGTGCCGCTATTCGGGTCAAAATGCTCACCCCTAATAGTATTATATTGATTATAACATTTCTAAGTTTTACCAATCAATTACTAATTTATTTTTTTTATATTTTATACTTTAGATTCTATCATAATCTGAGTTCTAATCCATATTTCAATCTCAATTTGATATATTGGAATTGGGTTACAGTTATTTGACATTGTATGCGTAATCGTTACAAAAAACACTTAGCTATAATATCGCAACTACAATCATGTGCCGCTATAAAATTTCGTCACTATGCACTAGTACGAGTGTAAACTCTAAATTTATAAGCAAAGGTGGTATTAAATCTTCAGCAGGAATTTTACTCATAACACAGTTCCCACATTTTCACGTCGAGTAGTGGCTATTCTAATTTTACTCTTTTCCCACATTTGCACATTCCAAAAATTGTAGGAGTACTGTTAGTAGTGTCGAGCTGACTCGACCCAAACCCGATAAGGCTTACAAGGTCGGGTTTAATTGACCCGAACCCAATAACCTGATAACCCGAAAAACTTTTTGATGCATTTTTTTACTAATTATTTTAGCACCCATAAACACTAATAATATAGCTTATATTGTCTAAATATATAATATTGATATAGTTAATACATCTACCTCTCATTAAGTTTAATACATATATGAATCAAAAGTGCAAAACAAATATCAAGGAAGAATGCCTATTCAATTATCAAAGTAGAAGTTGTTGTTTTTCTCATTTCTGGATGTATAAACTGACTGTACGTATTACTTTTGCTTGCTTTGTTCCACTTTTGTATTTGTTGCATAACTCGATCTTGGATGAATGTATTATGCAGTAGGATCTCAAGTATAAATATTATTATAATGATGAACACTTGAACATACGTTAAAGAAGAAACTAAAGATATGATGCTTCAACTAAGGCAACTTGAAATGTCCTGACAACCCAACCGGATATAAACAAACTCATAGCCACATATTCAGTGGCGGAACTAGAACATTTTTTTTTGGGGGGCCGAATCGGAGATTTGTTTGTAACCTCAACTAAATTACCTCTAAAACTTATAATATTTACACTAGGTGCCGCAAAATTTGGGGGGGGGGGGGGGGGGCGGGACCCTCCCCTGCCCCTTAAAAGGTCCGCCATTGCACATATTGACTAAAAGGACCATATATATGCATCTTACAGCCACATAATACACTAATACTCTAGATAAGAGTCGTTTGCTAAGGAAATTGACTCCTGAAGTAAAATGCACTTCATATTAGTCTATTACCATTTGTATACGTTCCATCTTACTAGTCTTTGCATGACAACGATGATGTCAGTTATTGTTGACCCTGACTTTTCATAATAATAAATAAATTAGAGGCTATTTTCCAATAGATATTAATGTTAAACTTTTGATTTACAATTCGAAATGCGCTTCTTATAGTTACTATTACGGATTAATGGTCTCTAGTGTAGAACAACAAACGTGATTTGCACAAACTTAGTTTTTATTTGTACACGAAATTTTATGCTTTGTATATGTGTTACATTAAGCTTATTGTCCATGTATCTTGTTATGCGTAAATCTAAACTATGTGCAAATCTTGAGTATATGTGTGTGCAGATTACCTCACACTAAACCAAACAAGTTTCAAGGTGAATTAGACTTAAACCGGGTAAAGCCTTTCATTTCTAGGAGTTTTGTGTGGCTACTTTAGGGGTTGTTTGTACCTAGCTTGTTACATATGATATACTAATAAACTTATATAAGCTCATGGATGAAACATTCTAAACCATTTAATTCGTTTTGTCTTCGTTTAAGAGGGCAATGTTTTATAACCAGGTTGAATCGGGAACATGTTCGGATATGACTGTTGTTTGCTTGTTTATGAACTAGTGGTTCTTTTGTTGACCTAGGTCATGCCTTTGGTTTTTAAAGTTTGGGACCTGTAGTTTTGTTGTAAAGTCTTGAATTTCTAATGTTTTAGAGCTGTTTGGAGCTTTTTTAGGGTCGTTTGGGTATGTTTAGGGGTGTTTTTGGAGCTGATTAAGGGTTGTTTGGTTAGGTTTAAAAGGTTTTTGCAGCTTAGGAATTGAATTTCCATGTTCAAAAGCTATCATGTTTTGCATAAAACTGGTTCCACACGACGGTTCAACAGCGATTCATCGGGTAGATCAAAATACCGGTTTTTAATATAAGGCAAACGGGTATAAAGATGATGACTTTTGACCATCATTGGTCAAACTTATTATTCCCTTGCTATCATACTAACTTCTCTCTCTCTCTCTCTCTCTCTCTCTCTCTCTCTCTCTCTCATTGTTACATGCAAATGGTTAATTGTTAACATTGATTGCATAAATAAAAAACGATTCATATAATATGTAATAAATTGCTTAGACACATGAAAAGTCATGATTTTGAACCTTTAATTCATCATTTTATCTTGTGTTTGCTCCATAGCTAAATTCACAACTTGATAATTAGTGACCCGTAACACGTAAGGGTCCAACCAGTCAAAAGGGTTTTTTTGGCGGTTGAAAAATATTGAATGGATTTACTGACAAATTTTATTTTTTTAATGGTTTTTGTGACATTTGCCCGTTCTTTAATGTTGTTGAATTATATATAATTATACATAAATACTTTTGTTGATGTCTTGGGAAATATTTTTGTCACAGTATCACACTAAACCAAACAAGTTGGATGGCCAAGACCCCCTTAAATAACGCATGACAAATTATAAAGTTATTCAAACTCAACTGCAATTATGTATAATTTATATTTAATAATGTGCATTAGTACACTACAAGGATAATGAGTTGTGTCGACCCTCCACCCATATGGATACCAAACGTCAAACTTCAAATTAATATGAAGATAATTCGAGAAATGGATATTTTTGGAAAGTTAAATGGAATACGTTCGGGATTGAGAATATTTGATTTTTGAGGAAATGATTCTAAACGAGTTTGATATTGTTAGGAAGTGCCGAGTCTGTAGTTGCCGTTACTTGAGTTTACTTACGTCTTTCATCTATCGGTTTCTTTTGCGGATTTCTGGACTTGAGGTGAGTTCATAGCCCCTCCACTTTTACTGGTTTTTAAACTATTTTTGGGGGAGAATACATGCTCGTTTTCAAATAAACTCAAGTTTGTTTATTTGGATACATGAATTGTTTACCCAAGATTTGATTGTTTGGTTGGAATATTTGATCTAGTTAATTGAATGCATTATGTGGTTACTTGTTTATCTATGTGGTATGAGATTGTGATTGTGGTTTATAAAACTGTTACATGAGCTGGCTAAGGGCATGTAGCATCCTTGCGAATGCAAATTGAATTGGTTTATATAGCGAGGCCTAGTCCCGAACTAGGTAAGCTATTGGATTGATTATAGAGCAAGGCCAAGACATGAGCTAGGTAAGCTATCGATTGGATTGATTTGAGCTATAGCGTGCACCTATAGGGTTGATTTGATTTGGTTGGATTATTTTGGTTGGGTGATTGAGGCCTAGTCTAGCTAGCAAGCGTTTTGCATATATGTCCACTATATTGAATCATGAACTTAAACCTATGATCTCACCAGCGAAAGCTGACTTTTAGCATATTTTTTCAGGTAATTAAGTGATGCCCTTGGATGCTTGGATTGGAGGCTTGGCTATGGCACCTGGTTATGGATCTATTTTCTGAAACTCTGATAAATAATTGTGGACCTATATTTATTTCTTTTGGGCATAACTTTGATTGACTTTGGGATAAATATAAACTTTAAAACCCTATGTGGTTGTGTTTTTCTTATGTTTACTTTATCTCATTCTTTCATGACTTTGAATGGATACCAATCCCCGTAGCACCCCGAAAGCTTGTTGAGTCTTCCGCTGTACCAAATTTTGGGGGTGTTACATATGTGTATATTTTTGTAAGTTTAATGATTCAAATATCATGTTTTATAACTTTAGTAACGCAAGTGAACCAAAAAAAAAAAAAAAAATAAAAAAAAAAATTGTTACGCATTTTTTGAAAAGTTTAGTGACATGTTTGTTTGTATCTTTTTAGCTTCTATCTTGGAAGAATTTTGTGTTCTTTCCTTTCCCCCGTACAGTTGGGGTGTTTTAAATATAGTCTTGAATTAAATAAATAAATAAATAAAAGTATAAATTTGTCTATTCACGAATTTTGCCCTCTTCCCAGTTCCCTCATTCAAACGTTCAAGCTGTGGCTATTAGAGTATTAGGACATAGGACCCTACACATCATTATCTAAAAGGACCACATATGCTTATTACAACCACATATCATTTGCTAAAGATATTTTTATATCGTTTGCTAAAGATATTGACTCCTAAAGTAAAATACACTCAATGTTAGTCTATCAATTAATATTAGTGTTTGCATAACAACGACGGATGCTAGCTATTGTTGACCCGGACTTTAGTAATAATAAACAAATTCACGTTGTAGCGGCGGGTATCATGCAATTAAAATCTTTAGCGAGAAATATTTTTCATTTCTATATTTTTACGATACAATAACAACTTATGGATGATAACAATTTTAGTTTTGAATAATTTTAAGCAATAACAAGTTAACTCATCTAAATTTGTAGATTACCCACGCGATGTTCTGGCAGTACAGAGATGGTAGCTGATATATTATGGAGGTATGAGGTTAATGTAGTTTACAGGGGCCCGTAGTCGCAAGTTATTTATAAATAAAAACACCGTATCGAATTTTATAAATAAAAACACCGTATCGAATTTTAAAATTCACTTACATCATGTTAAAAAAGTAGTTATCTAATAATACACCTTATAAGTTTTTTTTGGCACTTATTTGAATTATATACAATGTTTATTATACTTAACTCACATAGGTAGAAAATGCAAGTAAAAAAGTACTTATAGACATAAATAAAACCTAAATGGTCAAGAAATAATGTGATGTAACTTTAAAGAGTATAATTATTATTATATAATTATATTTAATAAATATGAAATAAAAGAATTAGCACTTAGCATATTTGTTTTGAAAAAATCATCCGATTTTTATAAAACATATGTTTTAGCTTTTATGGTAAGTTTTATCAAAAAATTTTAAAAGGTTTATATGTTGGTTCTCAAGGCACGTACTCTTACCATTTTAATAATATTTTTCAAACGTTGTAATTTAGTATGCACTTTGAAAATTTATTGATTTAATAATATCTTTACATTAATTAGTGTACATTTTGTGTTGTTGAAAACAAAAATGTACCAGTACCGTATAAAAATGTATACCGAATCGGTGGTACCATATTTTTCCCGAGCATAAAAATGTTGTTCATTTTGTTGATAAAAATGTGTACTGGTAGCGTATCGAACGGGATTCCGGTACCAGGAAACATTATGTATCCAGTTTTTCCCTTTCTTACAAGTGAAACTTAAAAATTAATAAATAAATAATAATAAAATCTAGATTTCATGCTTCTGTAACAGCAACAAGTTCAACGAATAAGGGGAATGTTGTTCTTATCTGAAACCCTTCGTGTAAGATCGACAAGCTAGTGAACCATTTACATGTGCTTAGGACTCGTATAATTTTTGTTAGAATATTGTTTTTTTTTTTCCTTACATGCATATCTAAGATGAAGAATTTAGATATGCCAGTTAGAATGATGATGAGAGTTGAGATTAATTTATTAGTTATACGTGATTATGCGAACAAAAGTGTTATGTAAAGCATGTTATTTGATTATATATGGATGCACCTAAAAGCCTAAAATGATGTGTTTGGTTGTGGGTCGTGTACTTTAGACGCTCTAATTTGCGTAGAACAAGCACAAGGGTGTTTGGATAAGTATTTACTTGAAAAATACTGACTTTTTATATTTTGACACCAATCTTGATATTATCCCATTTGGTACCGGTACTGGTACCATTTTGGATATCCCGGGTTTTTTAGGCTAGTAACGTGGTAATAGTACCGTATCATGTACCGAGATCTGGTATGAGTTTGGTACGGTTCCAGTTTGGTGCCGCTATTCGGATCAAAATGCTCACCCCTAATAGTATTATATTGATTATAACATTTCTAAGTTTTACCAATCAATTACTAATTTATTTTTTTTATATTTTATACTTTAGATTCTATCATAATCTGAGTTCTAATCCATATTTCAATCTCAATTTGATATATTGGAATTGGGTTACAGTTATTTGACATTGTATGCGTAATCGTTACAAAAAACACTTAGCTATAATATCGCAACTACAATCATGTGCCGCTATAAAATTTCGTCACTATGCACTAGTACGAGTGTAAACTCTAAATTTATAAGCAAAGGTGGTATTAAATCTTCAGCAGGAATTTTACTCATAACACAGTTCCACATTTTCACGTCGAGTAGTGGCTATTCTAATTTTACTCTTTTCCCACATTTGCACGTTCCAAAAATTGTAGGAGTACTGTTAGTAGTGTCGAGCTGACTCGACCCAAACCCGATAAGGCTTACAAGGTCGGGTTTAATTGACCCGAACCCAATAACCTGATAACCCGAAAAACTTTTTGATGCATTTTTTTACTAATTATTTTAGCACCCATAAACACTAATAATATAGCTTATATTGTCTAAATATATAATATTGATATAGTTAATACATCTACCTCTCATTAAGTTTAATACATATATGAATCAAAAGTGCAAAACAAATATCAAGGAAGAATGCCTATTCAATTATCAAAGTAGAAGTTGTTGTTTTTCTCATTTCTGGATGTATAAACTGACTGTACGTATTACTTTTGCTTGCTTTGTTCCACTTTTGTATTTGTTGCATAACTCGATCTTGGATGAATGTATTATGCAGTAGGATCTCAAGTATAAATATTATTATAATGATGAACACTTGAACATACGTTAAAGAAGAAACTAAAGATATGATGCTTCAACTAAGGCAACTTGAAATGTCCTGACAACCCAACCGGATATAAACAAACTCATAGCCACATATTCAGTGGCGGAACTAGAACATTTTTTTTGGGGGGGCCGAATCGGAGATTTGTTTGTAACCTCAACTAAATTACCTCTAAAAATTATAATATTTACACTAGGTGCCGCAAAATTTGGGGGGGGGGGGGGCGGGACCCTCCCCTGCCCCTTAAAAGGTCCGCCATTGCACATATTGACTAAAAGGACCATATATATGCATATTACAGCCACATAATACACTAATACTCTAGATAAGAGTCGTTTGCTAAGGAAATTGACTCCTGAAGTAAAATGCACTTCATATTAGTCTATTACCATTTGTATACGTTCCATCTTACTAGTCTTTGCATGACAACGATGATGTCAGTTATTGTTGACCCTGACTTTTCATAATAATAAATAAATTAGAGGCTATTTTCCAATAGATATTAATGTTAAACTTTTGATTTACAATTCGAAATGCGCTTCTTATAGTTACTATTACGGATTAATGGTCTCTAGTGTAGAACAACAAACGTGATTTGCACAAACTTAGTTTTTATTTGTACATGAAATTTTATGCTTTGTATATGTGTTACATTATGCTTATTGTCCATGTATCTTGTTATGCATAAATCTAAACTATGTGCAAATCTTGAGTATATGTGTGTGCAGATTACCTCACACTAAACCAAACAAGTTTCAAGGTGAATTAGACTTAAACCGGGTAAAGCCTTTCATTTCTAGGAGTTTTGTGTGGTTACTTTTGGGGTTGTTTGTACCTAGCTTGTTACATATGATATACTAATAAACTTATATAAGCTCATGGATGAAACATTCTAAACCATTTAATTCGTTTTGTCTTCGTTTAAGAGGGCAATGTTTTATAACCAGGTTGAATCGTGAACATGTTCGGATATGACTGTTGTTTGCTTGTTTATGAACTAGTGGTTCTTTTGTTGACCTAGGTCATGCCTTTGGTTTTTAAAGTTTGGGACCTGTAGTTTTGTTGTAAAGTCTTGAATTTCTAATGTTTTAGAGCTGTTTGGAGCTTTTTTAGGGTCGTTTGGGTATGTTTAGGGGTGTTTTTGGAGCTGATTAAGGGTTGTTTGGTTAGGTTTAAAAGGTTTTTTCAGCTTAGGAATTGAATTTCCATGTTCAAAAGCTATCATTTTTTGCATAAAACTGGTTCCACACGACGGTTCAACAGCGACTCATCGGGTAGATCAAAATACCGGTTTTTAATATAAGGCAAACGGGTATAAAGATGATGACTTTTGACCATCATTGGTCAAACTTATTATTCCTTTGCTATCATACTAACTTCTCTCTCTCTCTCTCTCTCTCTCTCTCTCTCTCTCTCTCTCTCATTGTTACATGCAAATGGTTAATTGTTAACATTGATTGCATAAATAAAAAACGATTCATATAATATGTAATAAATTGCTTAGACACATGAAAAGTCATGATTTTGAACCTTTAATTCATCATTGTATCTTGTGTTTGCTCCATAGCTAAATTCACAACTTGATAATTAGTGACCCGTAACACGTAAGGGTCCAACCAGTCAAAAGGGTTTTTTTGGCGGTTGAAAAATATTGAATGGATTTACTGACAAATTTTATTTTTTTAATGGTTTTTGTGACATTTGCCCGTTCTTTAATGTTGTTGAATTATATATAATTATACATAAATACTTTTGTTGATGTCTTGGGAAATATTTTTGTCACAGTATCACACTAAACCAAACAAGTTGGATGGCCAAGACCCCCTTAAATAAGGCATGACAAATTATAAAGTTATTCAAACTCAACTGCGATTATGTAAAATTTATATATAATAATGTGCATTAGTACACTACAAGGATAATGAGTTATAGTAATGACATGTTGTCGCAATAACCAATAAACACTTTTAGCGATAACACACGTCGCCGCTAAAGGTATTTATTAAATAAAAAGAAATGATAAAAAATTTTAGTGACATGCATCATATCCAGATCGGTAAGACTGTTGCCTACATTTTTCCGAGATTTTTCATGACCAAATTTCCAGTTTTTTCTTTCCAAAAACATAGTAATCCCATTTGAAAGTTCAAGTTTAAAAAAAAAAAAAAAAAAAAAAAAAAAAAAAAAAAAAAAAAAAAAAAAAAAAAAACATTGGTAGTCGTCACAATAAAAATACGAATAAGTTCAACAAAGAAAATAGTTCGAAGTTCACAATACATCCCTGCTCGCTTACGTCTTCTCCGTCCTCTTCATCATCTAGAATCTCAAGGGGATTGAGTGGTCGAGACACGGTGATATTAATGTTCGCGGCTAGCATGTAACTTATCTAAAATTTTCGCCGTGACAATTTTATGCGCCTGATTTTGGGTATACATTCTTTTGTAGGATTGGGCGCTTAAAGAACTTGATGCATGCCCCGTCAGTTGGGAGGGAAAACAAAAAATAGCTCTACAACAGAAGTGATATGCGACTTTGTGGTCTATATTGTGAAGGATCATATAACTGAAAAATCTATTTACAGATTTGCGTCAAACAGAACTTAAAAAAATAATAATGAAAAGAAAAAATAAAAGAGAGAGAATTATCTGATTATGTACTTGTTATACTTCAAAAAGAATTTTAACATCACAATAGACGAGCTGCTTTAAGCATTTTTATTTTTTATTTTATTTTTATTTTAATACTTTTGCACCAGGATCTGTACAAAGCACATAGTTTCACAGTTGATCTCACATTCTGGATCATTTTGATCAAAGCTTTTACCGGAACTGATTTGAAAACAAAAATAGAATACTTGTTACAAAGCAATCAAAGTTGTACTACACAGTTAAAGTATTCCCCAAAAGGGACATTAATTTCTCAAGTAAAACAATCTTCGTGGAATAATATGACACAGCCTAAAATTTAATTTCTGGGAATTGGAAATTAATTTATGAGAAAAGGGTAGCTCAAGTATAAATAAAGACATACGAGCCTTCACTTTATAGAAAAAAAACATGCAAAAGCAAGAAATGGCTTCTTCAAACTTCTTACTTTTATCTCTAGCTCTACTAATCATTGCTCTCTCATTTATACCAAACTTTATTTCTGCTTCTTTGGAGGAAGCAAATGCTCTTCAAAAATGGAAAGCAACCCTTAAAATCCCAAACAACTCCCAAATTGTATCTTCTTGGACACCCCTTCCAACGAATACTAGTGCACCCGCTCCGTGCTCTTCTTGGCATGGAATTGCTTGCAATGCTGATGGGAACATTAACAAGTTGAACCTTTCGACGTCAGAGTTAAAAGGTACGCTTAACCAGTTTCCGTTCTCTATTCTAGGCAACCTTACCCATTTTGATCTTAGTGTAAACAGCTTCTTTGGTCCCATCCCACCAGAAATCGGACTCCTGTCCAAACTTGTCTATCTTGATTTTTCAACCAATCAGTTATCTGGTGTAATTCCTACTAACATTGGTAAACTAAGCCAGTTAACTGTTTTGCAACTTTTCGGAAACAATTTTACTAGTTCAATCCCACAAGAAATAGGGAATATGAAGTCTCTCACTGAATTAGATTTGAGTGAAAATCAACTCAATGGTTCAATTCCTTCATCGTTGGGTGATTTGAAGTCTTTGAAAATCCTTTATCTGTACACAAATCAACTCTCTGGACCCATTCCAATTGAATTAGGGAATTTGAGCTCTCTCACTGAATTAGTATTGAGCGAAAATCAACTCAGTGGTTCAGTCCCTTCATCGTTGGGTGATTTGAAGTCTTTGAATATCCTTTATTTGTGGGCAAATCAACTCTCTGGACCCATTCCATTTGAATTAGGGAATATGAAGTCTCTTACTGAATTATATTTGAGCCAAAATCAACTCTCTGGACCCATTCCTATTGAAATAGGGAATATGAGGTCTCTCACTAAATTAGATTTGAGCGAAAATCAACTCAGTGGTTCAGTCCCTTCATCGTTGGGTGATTTGAAGTCTTTGAAAATCCTTTATCTGTACACAAATCAACTCTCTAGACCCATTCCAATTGAATTAGGGAATTTGAGCTCTCTCATTGAATTAGTGTTGAGCGAAAATCAACTCAGTGGTTCAGTCCCTTCATCGTTGGGTGATTTGAAGTCTTTGAATATCCTTTATTTGTGGGCAAATCAACTCTCTGGACCCATTCCATTTGAATTAGGGAATATGAAGTCTCTAAATGAATTAGATTTGAGCGAAAATCAACTCAATGGTTCAATCCCATCATCGTTGGGTGACTTGAAGTCTTTGAATTTCCTTAATCTGATTAAAAATCATCTCTCTGGACCCATTCCAATTGAACTAGGGAATTTGAAGTCTCTTACTAAATTATATTTGAGCCAAAATCAACTCTCTGGACCCATTCCAATTGAATTAGGGAATTTGAGCTCTCTCACTGAATTAGTATTGAGCGAAAATCAACTCAATGGTTCCATCCCTTCATCGTTAAAAAACCTGAGAAGCCTTCAGACTCTGTTTCTCGATACGAACAAGTTATCCGGTCCTATACCCCAAGGAATCGGAAGTCTACAATTGTTACAGCTACATCTGGACACGAATCAGTTGTCTGGCCAATTGCCTGATGATTTGTGCCAAGGGGGAAAGCTTCAAAGATTAACTGTAGGTTATAATCAACTCTCTGGTCCTATACCAAGAGGGCTATGGAATTGCTCAACCTTAATGAGAGTAAGGTTTCAATTTAATCAATTTAGTGGAGATATATCGAATAGTTTTGGTGTCTACCCAAGCTTAAATTTCTTTGATGTCAGTCATAATAAATTTCATGGGCAACTATCTCAAAACTGGGGTAAATGCAAAAACTTGACTACATTAAAGATGGGATATAACAACATCAGCGGTAGCATACCACTGGATTTTGGGAATTCAATTCAAGTGCTTGATCTTTCTTCTAATCATTTGGTTGGTCAGATTCCAAAGGAGTTTGAAGAGATCAAAGGTTTGTTATATTTAAACTTGAGTGATAACAACCTTTCAGGTGTTATACCTCAAGAGCTTGGATCACTGCAATACCTCCTTACTCTTGACCTATCCAAAAATAGGTTAAACGGGTCATTACAAAGATATATTGGTGATTGGGCACAAATCACTCACATATATCTTAATAATAACAAGCTCAGCGGAAAGATCCCGATGGAGATCGGTAAATTAAGTCAACTCAACGTTCTTGATTTATCTTGGAATTCACTCACAAAAGAGATACCATCGGAAATTGGAAATTTAAAAAGTCTGGAAATGATGAATCTTTCTCACAATAAGCTATCTGGTTCAATTCCTAATGGTTTCAGTAACTTGCCAGGAAGGATTGATATAGACCTGTCTTACAATGAGCTCACTGGTCCCGTTCCCCCTTGTGCTGTCTTTCAAAATGTGTCTGGAGAAGCATTTCACGGAAATGATGGTCTGTGTGGAAATGTTACAGGTTTGAAAGTTTGTGAAAGTCAAATAATAATGAAGAAAAATAATCATTTTCATCATAAGCTCATCCTTGTAACTATGGTCCCACTTTTTGCGGCTCTTTTACTTGGTTTATTCATGTGTGGCCTCATTGCTTATCGACGTAGAAAGAGAACTTCTCCACAGAAACCATTAGGCGAAGAAGGTGGCAGATTTTTCTCAATAACAAGTTTTGATGGACAGGTGACGTATGATGAAATCATCAAGGCAACAAATGATTTTGATGATGCATATTGTATTGGGATGGGAGGATATGGTACTGTGTATAAAGCTGAGTTACAACCCAACAATATAGTAGCTGTCAAGAAACTTCATTCATCATCTGAGAATGACGATCAAGGCTTCCTAAATGAGGTACGAGCATTGACAAACATAAGGCACAGAAACATAGTTAAACTCTATGGATACTGCTTCCATGCTCGCCACTCATTTTTGATTTACGAATATCTTGAGAAGGGAAGTTTAAAATCTCTCTTAAGTAGCGATATCTCAGCAAAGGAAATGGATTGGCTGAAAAGGGTAAGAATTGTTAGGGCTGTAGCGAATGGTTTGGCTTATATGCACCATGATTGCACACCAACTATAATTCATAGAGACATTTCTGCAGCTAATATCCTTCTCGATTCTGATTGTGAGGCACATATCTCGGATTTTGGAACAGCTAAGCTTCTAAAGCTGGATTCATCCAATTGGACTGCAGTTGTAGGCACCTATGGCTATATTGCGCCAGGTAACTACCATATAATTTAAAGTTAGCTATAGGTACTTCTCATGTTTCAGATTTATCTATGTTACATTTAATCATGATATGATATAACAATTTTTTTTTGTATTCTCATGTTTCCTTCCATGTAGAGCTTGCTTATGCGATGGTGGCGACAGAGAAATGTGATGTGTATAGTTTTGGAGTTGTTGCACTAGAAGTGATTATGGGAAAGCATCCTGGAGAACTTATATCATGTCTACCAACAATGTCGACTGATGATCTATTGCTGGCCAATGTAGGAGATAGACGGATTCCGCGACCATCACCTCTAGTTGAGAAACTAGCTCATATAATTTTGAATGTCACACGGGCATGTTTGAACGAGAACCCACAGGAAAGGCCAACAATGCGCCAAGTCAAAGATTTATTGTTTGTGGATGATCGGCTTTGGATGAAGATGCGTGTATCGGTAACTTGATGCTAGCTTGATCGATTTCGTATGATGTCTAGTCATAAGTCATAAAGTTTAAGAAACTTTTTATGTTTTTTTATTGTCCTGAATTATGTTGTAGATTGTTATTAAATAAGAAAATAATTTATACTTATCAATGAAGATTGCTACCTTTCTAGACTAATATAGTTACGTGTATTATGGATCTTTTTGGTAATTTCTTTAAATTATTCCAGTTTTACAATTAAAATTTACAAATGAGAAATTTGTATAACATTTAGAATTTATTCTTTCTCATATCAAGAAATATAGTTGACAGTGACTGCACACAAATAGCAGAAGGGAAATGGCAGGGAAACTGGAATGCTGAATATAACTTCACACTACGAGACATACAATTGGATGATTTAGTTGAAGTTTCCGATCCAAAAACGTACGAGTGTTGGTGTATCTAACTATTTATACAGTATCTAATTTCTCCTTGATGTGCTTAGTAAAAACGATAGAGGTGGCAACATGGGCAGGTTGATCGGGTTTAGTAACGGGTCAAAACGGTTAAATTCTTTTTACGGGTCCAATTGGTTTACCAGAAACACCTTTGGTCAAAAATTTCATAAAATCTTATTAGAAATAATCAGTGTGACACATATGATAACAAAATACATATTCCTATAAGTTATAACCAATGTTATTGAATAACTTGTACACTATGTGAAAGCTTCAACCCTTTTTTACCCGTTTCCTTTAGCTAACCCTTTTTTTTTTTTTTTTTTTAACTCGTCTGACCCATCAGAGATGAAATATATCCACATTGACACATGCATACCTAAATGAGTTAACAAATAAGCATAACTACCTTATGTGACCCACTACTTTTCTAATCTAGGAAATGAAATCATGCATGCATGGGACCATACTAAACTAAAAACATGGTATAAACTTGCTGATTAATTTCTCCAATACTAGTAATGATCATATGACCACTTCTTCAGGAATAAAAGAAATGGTAGTAGTTCGCGCGGTTCTGTCTTTTGGAGACCCGGAACGTATCACACACTTATACAAAACTGAAAAATAAAATCCAACCTATGAAGTGATCTAGAAAAGCTTGTTACACATTCGCCATGATCGAGCATTCAAATGCACACACAAACAAATAAATATCTGAATACTTTTCAAACAAAAATAGAAGAAGATTGATCTGATAAATATACTAAATCGCAGGGGCACATGATTGTGCTTAAACAAACACTATCTAAACCGTTGAATTCGTTTTGTCTTTCTTTAAGAGGGCAATGTTATATAACCCGGGTTGAATCAGGAACATCGGGCTGCGCACACATTGATGCTATTACTGCTATTTTAGCTATACTGTCAAATGGAACTTCAGGGGATAGTGATGGATCAACAAGTATGTTTAGACCTTCTGGTGTTGGGAGGAGGGGACGGGCCCACGTGACTAAGTTTTCTTGGCCAGATGGGATTGACATGTCAACAGGTTTTCTTCCGGTTAGGAGCTCAAGGAGTACCACTCCATAGCTATATACGTCACTCTTTACAAGATGTCCAGTCATAGCATACTCGGGAGCCACATACCTGAAATCAAATGAAAAAAAGTTTAAGAAAAAGGTCAAAAGTTTTGGCCCAAAACATGTAATCTGACTTTTTATGCTGAGAAAAAGGTCATTTTACTTTAAACTTGACCTGTAATGTACTCATTTTACAGAGAAAGAAAAGCATAACCGAAACTGCCCATGACACGTGTCGAAATATTTTGGTTTTCTTCATCTAAAGCAGAACGAGCCAGACCAAAATCAGAAACTTTAGGAGTATAGTCATGTTCTAGCATAATGTTGCTAGACTTGAAGTCTCTATTGGTAAGTTTGGGGAAATGGGCTGGAGCTGGAGTTGGGGCTAGTACTTATATCATAAGCCGAAATTAAAATTTGTATTTTTATAAACTTTGTTTGGCAAATGGGGTGGGCTGGGGCTTATTATTGCAAAATTACTAAAAACGACATAATTAAATGAGTTTTTGTATATGTTACATATTTTTGTGGGTAAATAAGTAATTTATTCTTCAAAAGCTCCGGGCTAAAGTTTTTAGCCTCTTTTTTAGCCAGCTTATATTATAAGCCCTTCCATAAGCCTTATGACAAAATAGACTTATTTAATTAGCCGGCTTATTTTAAAAGCCCAAACTCTAATAAGCCCCATAAAAGCCCTCGCCAAACATAGCCTATGTATGACTCTAGGTCTTGAATCTTCATGCAAGTAAGCTAAACCCCAAGCAGCACCCAAATCTATTTTCAAGTGGGCCCCCCAGTCCAGTGGTGCGACTTCCTTATCAATCCCTAATCAACCAAAATTTCACTCCAATTATAAATCATCTTCACTAAAAAATATTAAAGTCAAAATGTTTGACTTTTGAAAAGTCAAACATTTCAATCCCTAACCAACCGAATTGTCACATTTAAGTAACTTGGACAGCAACTTTAGTCCCCTCTTCAAGGGTCCCACTATAAATTTGAGTCCAGTTATGATTAATTATTAAAGTTACCGTGTGGTGGTTTAATTGAAAGATTGTTTTGGCGGTGATTGTGATGGTTACGAGTAGGCAGATGAGATCGAAGATTTTATATTATGATGAAACTAACCCTCTGTTTTTATATCCTGTCATTTACTTACTATGTTTTATTCACCCATTTTTTTAAACTTTACTTTCTCTATGATGAAGTTACTACCATAATTACAAAATTGTACTCTACTTTTATGTTCTAAGGGGCAGTTTGGTTGATGGTTTTTTCGCTGTTGGACTTGAATGATGCTAAAATTAGAGTGCGTTTGGTTTGTAGGTGGGATTGGAATTAAATATGGATTTGGGAAAGGTTTGAAAAAAATAAATAAAGATAAATTAATATTTATTTAAAGTATGTATTTGTTTATATATAAATTAAACTATTATAAATTAGTTTATAAACAAATATGTGGTTGAAATTGTTTTAAAAATTACAATGTAAATTTAGATTGGTTGGTTTCACCAAAAGTCACCAAGTGGGGCAAAAATGGATCTATGATTGAAAGTGGTGTGCCAAGCGAATAAAAAAGGAACCAAACAACTAATTTGATTATTCTTTCAATCCATACCATCTAATACCCCTAAACCAAACGGGCCCTTAGATTGTTTGGTTACTTCATGTGGGCCCTCGGATCGGCTATGAATGTTACATTTGCTATCTAAGAATCCTAGCTTTAAGGCCCGTTTGGTTTGTAGGTGGGTTTAGGATTTGGATTTGGATTAAAATTTGGAGTAGGATTTGAATTTGTAATTAATGTAAGAGAGAAAATATATTATAAAATAAATAAATAATAATTTATAATTTAATAATATGTTTAAAATTATTTAAAATTTTAAATGACAAAAAGAAAAAATATGTGACTTACATTAAAAAAAGGCCCACTTATATGTCTATTAAGTGAAATCCCAGCATGTTGCTCTGGATTCTTGGATGGAGATTATTTAGGATTTAACCCCAATAATTGGGCCTACCAGTAAGTACCAAATAGCGAATCCCTACTTTTAGTCTTAAACGGATCTCAAAACACGGTAACCAAACGCACCCTAAGTTCAGGTTTTCTCTAATATTACTGACATTGCATGTCTTTATTTAAAATGAATGGGCCATGTTTTCATTTTAACCACTCATTCATATTCAGGGTGCGTTTGGTTTCCTCATAAGGGAATCAAACTATCACTATGAAAGTGATAGTTTGTGTTTGTTTAGAATGTCTGGGCCCACAACTATGACTATAAAAGTCTAATATATTTCATACCCATTGTCATTCTTCGCAGCATACCAAACGCACCTCAATTCTTTTTCATTTTTATTTTTAATAAGAAGTTTTAGTTATAAATTTATATATGTATTTTTATAACAAATAATATTTAAATCAAATCCAAAACCCAAATTTTAATCAAAATCCAAATTCAAATTATAATTATAAAGTCATCTACAAACCAAACGGGCCCTAAATACAACAATATTAGACTGGAATGGATTATGATGCTGACTCGGGCCCACCAACCCCTGATGACTTTGTGACGGACAGTAAAAAAGCAATAGAATGCGAACAGCAACGGAGACACAAAGGGGCTTCATGTCTCTTCCGTTTTTTCCGTGACCACGGCTACAACTGCTGAACCGGTCAAATCGATGACCGGTGATGTTACAACAAGCCAGTTTTGTGAGGATTTATAACCCAAATCGAACTGTTGGTTTCAGCCGATCCGTATCGAATCGGTTCACTGGAACCATCCGGTTCGAACTTTTTTCTTTGGTGAGAGAGTGTGAGCTGGGAGTGTTACGTTGTATTGGTCAAAGTGAGTTTAATACTGTAGTAAGTTAAATATAGTGGTCAATGTAGATTTTGACTAAGGTTGTGAGTAAGTGAGCACTAACTAGGAATGAATATATTTGTTTGCTAAGGGTGTGTTTGGTTAGCTTATGCATTTTATATAGGTGTAGAATTTGGTTTTGAGTGAAAGAAAAGTAAGGAGATGAAATATTTGATTTACTGAAATTAAATTATTTGATAATCATGTATAAGAATTATAAGTCAATAAATTATTATTTGATATGTTTGAAAAAGAAGAGAGATAGACTACAAGTAAGATAGTCTCACTTTATTCTTCAAATCCCATATATTTGTATTGGTTTTGATAAAAGCAAATATTTGAGTTTGACATCTAAATATCAAGATTCAAAATTTTACCAAACATTTACTTTTTTACTTTGAGTCTCTAAAGCAAATCCAACACCTCCAATCAAATGCACCCTAAATTAAGTGATTTAGAGATATGTCAAGATTAGTCTTTTTATGGACCTACCCAATAAGATGGAAACAAGGGTTTGGGCTCACTTGTTAAGTAGAAAAGAAATACCCTACTTAGTTTTATCGACAGCAAGAGGCTTTATATCCCTACCATTGTTTCCGTCACCGTACGGTCTACCATTAACGTTGTATGATGAGGGCACGGGTGCCGATGGAGGAAGACCTATTAACAGCCAAATGAATATAACTATATGTAAAAAGTACTTTAGTTTGACTTTCAAGGTCAAATGATCCCTCCAAATTGTTAAGTATTTTTTTAGACTTACTACTTGTATTTGTATTGGTTTACCTCAAACTAAAGTGTTAGGTTAATGATTAGTATAAACGAGGTGGACCACCCGCGCGTTGCCGCGGGGTTTCCGGAATACAAATTATTCAATCGCTCAGTTTTAACATTTTAAAACAATACAACTTGTCTTGTCACCTTTTTCTAACCGTATAATCTAGACCTTCAAAAACCAACAATAAATCTAATCATAACTCTACATACCACCACCGTAACACGACCATGAAGTCCCAACTGATCTGAAACATATGGTTAACTTATCTCTTTCGATCCTTGAAACACATATACCTGAAGTTCCAATCAAAGCATTCTCACACTTTATAATCAGGATTAGCCTGCAAAATCATGGTATCTTATTCACCTTCCAGTTTACGTGACATATAATACATTCCAAGAATATGGTGAGAATTGTACCTTAAAATCACCATGGTCAGTAATATTGAAGAAATATGTTGTGATTTACTCTTTTGCGAAATCCCTTAAGATATAAGCGTTTCTGTTTGCTCTTTCATCACTTGTGAATATGAAGTGATCAGGAACTAAGACAACTTTGCAGTCCCAAACCTGAATATCCAAATAAAGTTAACTGTAAAAAGAATGGATTTGCACATATCGTTTACAGGCAAAATTGAAAAATGTATATTTTCAAAGTATGTATACCTTTGCGGGTCAGAAAAACTGAATGGATTCATAAAATTACACATACACCATCACTTCTTACAACAAATATGCACCTTGAGTTTCTGAACTGTGGATGTCGATCAACCTTGAAAATCGAAAGAACATTATACTAAATCACAATACGCAAGTAACAATATTTAAAAAAAAAAAAATGTAGCATGAAAGTCGATTCAAGATATTCGATTCGAGTTTTAAACAACTGTTGTTGGCCATGCACGGGTCAAGAACTCAAGATTTCTGAAGACAGACTTTAAGTGATTATAAACAGGCAAAGACTCATTGTCAATGAAATTAACAACTTTATTTTGTATTATTGGTCGGAAAGTGAGGTCAGTATGATCACGGATTAAAAAAGATGACAGATATGAAAATGGTGAAATAACCATCAAATGTCAAGGTATGGTGATTAACATTGGGAAGACCAAATTTTCGCTAAATGTGGACATAAAAGAGTATAAATGTTTGTTTATTAATTCGAGGTACTGCATTGCTAATCATTATTAGCAGTAATACACATACATAACCCGAAACCCCAAAAACTGAAAATAAACACACCTGTGCGTAGTAGCCGTTTATAGTTATAGAGTTCCTGCTGGTGTTCCATTACAGTTTGTAGCTCTGCGCCAAACATTACACGACCTGTTGCTGCTGATATTTTGTCTTTGCAAATCATTCCATTACAGTTTGTAGCTCTGCGCCAAACCATTCTTATATTTGCAACGAAAATAGTAAAATAAAAGAGCAAATTCAAATTAGTTATTACCTGAAGCTTCTTTTTTTTAGGTAAAGGGTTTTATACCGGGTGAATACCTTAAGCTCCTTCTCTGATGCTTGCCCAGCTTCTTTCTCGGCTTTCTTTTTTGCTTATGCTGCTGTCAGGTTGAAAAGGATCAATTAACGTTTACATACCTTGAGATCCACCACTGCTTGTACCACCATTCGCAACAGCTGCAACACCAATAAATAAAGAACCAACCGAACATCCTTCACCTTCGCCTTGATCCAATATGTAATACCCACTTTCTTAAACATCGCTTCGCAAATATCAGTTTTTTGATCAATAGATGATGCCACACCCATTACAGCCCCCACTTCAGCCCCTAACGCATCCATTTCAGTCCCATCTCGGCATCGAAACGCACCCACTTCAACGACCATTCCAGCGCCCAAGTCAATCCTTTTTCAGCCCCCGGTTTAGCATCTACATATCCTGATTTCAGCCCCCAAACCCATTCATTTCAGCCTACAAATCCACACCCCCAAAGTCATCCATTTTCCTCCCCTAAACCCACACGTTTCAGTGCCCATTTGAGAACCCAAACACACAAAATTTGAGGCCCTGTTTCGCCACAATTTAAGACACCTATATAGAATGCTTATATAAGTAGATAGATTTGAAAATATGTCGACGCTTAAGCCGAAATCAAATAAGGCTAAAGAAACACCATCTGCTTATTATAAATAAGGCGTATAGGGAATAGTGTGTAAATAGATAGTAACATAAAGAGTGTTTGAGAAGTAATTATATCGAAAAACAGTCACCAAACACTCCCAACTATATAAAATATTTACGGAAACACTTTTTTTGAACAACTACGATTATCAACATGGCAGTGATAGCGAAATACAAACACAAACCCAAGACACAACCATTACACCACAGTTTAATTGATTTAGTACCTGGATTCCTGTCGAAAAGAATTCCAGATAAGAAAGAACCGCCATTCAGTCACTGTGGTCGCAAGCACGCACTCACTAATTTTATTACCACTAATGGCACCATGCGAGATTATCTGAAAAAGACCCAAAAGCATTATTAAATTAAAAGATGGTAGCTTTGATTATATTAAAGAATAATAATCGGGTATAAATGGCAAAACAAACGGGTAAAATTCAAAAGCGGTTAAATTGGGTTGATCTGCTAACATTTTTAACTCGTTGAGCATGTTTGACCCGTTTCCTTTGTAGCCAACTTTTATATTATATATTCATATGCATTGAAACATTTAGAAAGAGCATGCTTCCTTAGTTTGGTACACAGTTAACAGGTTATTGCTGGTCTACATAGAATATAATGAAAAAGTTAGCAGGCTTCCATCCTTACTTCTTTCAACTCCATGGCCCCGCTTTGACAAAGATATCCCCAGCAAGCATTTCTGACAAATTCTCCACTTTTTGCCGCTTTTTGTCACTAACCTTAACCACACCACCAGGCTTCAGCCCTTGCGTAGCTCAGCTGCCTTACTCCTTTTCGCAACAAAAGTATGTGGTTACACCTGAAATGAAAACATGAAACCGATTTTATTGGGACATGTGATACTAAAACAATATTTATCAGATTAGTCTAGCATTGAGTGCATACCAAGCCGGAGGTCGTCGATCCTCACCATAGTATTTTCCAACCTAGGTACTCTTACACTATTAGCCGGAAGTGCAGGAAGTTACCATTTTCAACTAACGCTGCTGCAAATCCAAATATAAACATAATTAAAGAAACACAATCTACATGAAAACAAAAGCGACCCCAATATACATCATAGAATTTTAACCACTATAGACTCTGTACATAACCACGATTCGCAAAATACATAACATATATGTTCAACAATAGCATAAAAATTTACAATTGAGGTCGGGAGAGGTTCCACAGGTTAATAGTACCACATAATTTTATCGTAACAAATACCTTTTGGAAAAGTCCATTATCCTTTTCTGTTCATCCTCACGACGCACAATCACAGATTGCACTTTCTCCTCATGTAATTGATCCCAATCTATACAAACAAAACACACTTTACAATCAGATCACAGAATTTAGGCTAAAAACCACTTCGTATTAAAAATGTGAAATTGAGCCTTCTCATTTTCTTTTTACCTACTTAAAGCTTTTATATCTAATAAGCACTTTCAGTTGAGTGGCTCCCAACCTCCTTAATTTACCCGAAACTAAGCGGATAACATAAGCAATTTTTGGAAATAGCGATGAACCTAACCTGAACTTATAGTTATATACTACTTTTTTACAAAACCGATGTAAAAGATATCTAATTTTTGGGCTTTCGAGTCAACCCAACGTCAACGTAAGACTGTATCAAAGTTAACTGTTTGTTATGCAGGCTCTGTACATAATTGATTAAAAAAATTTTACAGATACCATAATCGTAAATTAAACGATACAATAGAACACCCACAATTGATCCATACCCAATTTCTCCAAAAGCTTAACAGTAAAAAAAAAAAAAAAAACACATCACATATTCACACCCAACAAATCCAACCAAACATCCAATACAAAAACAAACTCCTTAAACTTAAACTATGACCTAAAAAATTCACCTAATCCTTCGAACCTTCAATGAAATAAACACCCATGAATAAAAAATTAAAGTTTTTTTTATTGAAAAAAAAAAAAAAAACTGGAACCTTCGTTTGTGTAGCAAAACCCTCTTTAATCCCGGCCCTGAATGGCCGATGAAAGATATAGCGGGGCGCGAGATCTGGGTGTGTTTGATGAATCAGGGCAGATCGACCTTTTTTTTGCGTGGTTTGTGTGTGAGCTGTGTGGTTTGTGGAGAGGGAGAAGAATCGAGAGATAAGAGAGAATAAAATAATATTATTACTGTTCCTATCACTGTTGCTGGGAAAAAATATTATAAAAAAAAAAAAGTTTTGGGGGTATAGCCCAAGGGATAGTATAATAGTATAATATTGGTCTCATCTACATACTATTATCAATCAATATATCACGTTTTACATGGTATCCGAGCTTTAGATGAGTTCACCAACAAAATTTGCTATCCTCCGGTCATTGGCTACTCACAAGTGATCAGGGGCGGAACTACATGTTTGCTTAGGGGGGGCGCTGCCCTCCATGATTCGCCAAAAAATATCAATTTTTAATGTAAAAATTTATTTTTTAGGACCGTTTTATTAAAATGCACTCGACCACAAAAAATCAAGTTGCCCCCCAAAAACAATGTAAAAACCTTAAATCTCTATCTTAATTTTTAAAAAAAAAATATCAGTTTTTAATGTAATTTTTTTATGACCTTTAAATTTTTTAAATTAAAGTGTAGTCACAAATTTTAGGAAAAAAAAAAAAAAATTTGCCCCTGTACTCTAAGATCGTGGGTCCTCCAGTGATCCGGATCCCATGACACATATTTTGGGGACCCATAGAAATATTCTCTTAACAAAATGATGCTAACGTGGAAATTAAACATTTTCAAGACACGTATTAAACTTGTTCCCAAACAACCCTTATATTTCATTTTATTCACACACACCGAGTGAGAAACACCATTCTCAATGGCAAACATCAATCTCTCATATTACGATTTGGTATTGCAATTAATGGGCCGCTGCGTGGAGTGCCGAATGGTGATGTTGGAGTGAGACTTTTGGCGTCGGCGACGGGACCTCCGCCACCTCAACAAACTATGTTGTCGTTTTTAGTAGGTGGGATTGGGAGTGAGGCAAATGCAATTACAACCAGTAAGTTTTCTTTTTTTTTTTTTTTTTTTTTTTTTTTTGATGTTTTACTTTCTTATGTATATTTGAATAAAACCGAGCATGTGAAGTCGAAGTAGTTGGTTTTAGTAACAAGTAGGGTAGAATTACGAATGTGCCCTTAGTTTATATATTTAGTTTCTAAATACTCGCGAATTGCCAGCACTCCATACCATTCAAAGTGATTATTGCAAGTTTTAAGCAGAAACGCTATTTCATGTATCGCGTTTTATGCTCATCCGAACAGTTTACTTTCAAAATGAACATCCACACCCTCGAAATGCTTTCATATTTTAGAGTAAATTACATAGATGGTCCCTGTGGTTTGCCCAAAGTTTCACCTACAGTCCCTGAAAGTTAAAAGTTGCACGGATACTCCCTATCTTTGAAAAGAATAACACTCATGGTCCCTCCACTTAACTGGTGTTAGTGGCTTCCGTTATCTTTTGCATCGATAGTCCTTTTATAAAAAAATCAAAAAAAAAAATATTTTTAATTTTTTTTCAATTTTTTCAAAAAAAAAAAAATATTCTTGTTCGAAAATTTTTCTAAAAAAAATTTCTAAATTTTTTTTTGTTCGAAATTGCTAAAAAAAATCAAATTTCAAAAAAAAAATTTTTTGTTCGAAATTTTTTTTTTCAATTTTTTTTCTAAAAAATAAAAAAAAATAGAAAAAAAAATCAAAAAAATTTAATAAAAAAATATATTTTTGATTTTTTTTTTCAATTTCTTCAAAAAAAATATCTTTGTTCGAAAATTTTTCTAAAAAAAATTTCTAAAATTTTTTTTTGTTCGAAATTTCTGAAAAAAAAAATATTTTTTTGTTCGAAATTTTTTTTTTTTCAATTTTTTCAAATTTTTTTTTTCTAACTTTTTTTTTCTAAAAAACCAAAAAAAATATTTGAAAAATTGAAAAAAAATTTTGAAAAAATTGAAAAAAGAAATTTCGAACAAAAAAAATTTTTTTTTTTTGAAATTTCGAACAAAAAAAAAATTAAAAATTTTTTTTAGAAAAATTTTCGAACAAAAATATTTTTTTTTTTGAAAAAATTGAAAAAATAATCAAAATTAATTTTTTTTTGATTTTTTTATAAATTTTTTTTTTGATTTTATTTTCTAATTTTTTTTATTTTTTAGAAAAAAAAATTTTTAAAAATTGAAAAAAAAAAAATTTCGAATTTTTTTTTTTTTTTTTTTTTTTTGAAACTTGATTTTTTTTTTAGAAATTTCGAACAAAAAAAATTGAAAAAAAAAAATTAGAAATTTTTTTAGAAAAATTTTCGAACAAGAATATATTTTTTTTTTTTTGAAAAAATTGAAAAAAATCAAAAATAATTTTTTTATAAAATTTTTTTGATTTTTTTAGAAAAAAAATTTGAAAAAATTGAAAAATAAAAAATTTCGAACAAATTTTTTTTTTTAGAAATTTCGAACAAAAAAAATATGAAAAAAAAAATTTAGAAATTTTTTTAGAAAAATTTTCGAACAAGAATATTTTTTCTGAAAAAATTGAAAAAAATCAAAAATAATTTTTTTTTGATTTTTTTATAAAAGGACTAACGATGCAATGATATTTAACAAAAAAGGACTAACGATGCAAAAGATAACGGAAGCCACTAACACCAGTTAAGTGGAGGGTCCATGAGTGTTATTCTTTTCAAAGATAGGGACTATCCGTGCAACTTTTAACTTTCAGGGACTGTGGGTGAAACTTTGGGCAAACCACAGGGACCATCTATGTAATTTACTCCATATTTTAATAAGGATTCTGGTTATTTGAGATAACTAATCCCTCGATTAATACAGATATATGCATAGTCGCGTAGAAGCTTTAAATTATCTAAGATACTTGATCCCTCGAGGCCTCGATCATACGAGAAATATGCGTAGAAGCTTTAGATTGTTTAAGATACCTAATTCCTCTATCAGAACAGAAATTTGCGTAGAGCTTTAGATTAAACTCAACCCCTCGATCAGAACATTAATTACAGAAGCTTTAGATCAAGTAGTTTGCATTTCAGCTTTAGAAGCTATTGTGGATTATGAACCATTTGCTTTCTCTATCTTACATACTGATATGACACATTAAAATTTTCACTTAAATAGTACACTCACGAAGATATAAGTGATAAGTTGGTTACAAAATACATATATGTTTGAAGTACTCAAGAACCAGTTTAATCTGCATTTACTTATGGTTATATAGGCATCCAAACGCTATCTCATGCAGCGTGTTTTATTACAGATTTTGGGTACTTAAGATCATACAAGCAGTTTCAAAATGCACATCAGAACAGTTTACTTACAAAATGCAACTTCCAAACACTATTAAAATGCTATCACGTTTTATTAAAGATTCTGGCTATTTAAGATGCTTAATCCCCCATATTTGAGTAGAAGCTTTAGATTATTTAAATACTCAACCCCTCAACCATATCATTATAAAACTTATGGATTAGGATCCATTTTTATCTCTAACTTAGATACTAATGTGACCCGTAAAACTTTGCACCTAATAACGTTGATAAGTTAGTTATAATATACATATTAACATATGTATTTGCAGTACGAGTTTAATCAAAGATTCTAAATATGTTCTTGTTGCATAAATATATACAGAATGTGCCACCTCCAATCCCTGGTCCGGGTCAACCACCAAGGATGTATGGCATGCCGCCACCTCTTCCTAACCAACAATCAATGGCTACTATATCGCCTGCAATGGGTCCCAGTGGAAATGCAGTTTCAGGACAATCAAAGATTGATCCTAACCAAATCCCACGCCCTGGTCCAACATTGTCTGTCCTATTACATGAAACTCGACAGGGTAACCAGGCCAATCCTCCACCGGTATTCATCATTACTCTTCTTAAATATCCTTTTTATTCACAGTTTATGGAATAGTGTTTACTTTATAGTTGGAAAGATTGGCGGGCTGTCAGGTTGAATGTGTTAGTTTGTCAAATACGATTTTAGAAATTATATTAAATAATTAATTGAGATTTTGAATGGAATTATCTAGTAGGTTTATGTATTAAAAATACACTCTCCTGAATCCTGACGCGTTAACTTTGAAGCTATTCATAGTTGTATGGGTCAAACTTTCCATCTCTAGTTTATAGTGACCATGGTTCACGGCTCCTATTATGAAAGTATTTGTACTAATCTTATGTATATCCTGATATGTTGTTTTAAATTGAAGCCTGCGACAACCGAATTTATTGTAAGGGATACTGGAAATTGCAGTCCCCGGTATATGAGGAGCACCATTAATCAGGTTACGTGGGTATTCTTTCAACTACTTCTCTTGTGGAAATTTTATGCTTAGTTAATTGTTGGATTGTTTTGTTGCTCTTTCAGATTCCTTGCACCTCTGATCTTTTGACCACGTCTGGCATGCAATTGGCACTGTTGGTCCAGCCCCTGGCCCTTCCTCATCCAGAAGAGGAACCTATCCAAGTAAGGCAAGATATACTAACTAAGATTACTATATAGCCCTTAAGTCTTAGGGGTACTTATTTGTTACCTCAAGTGTCTTGACATTAATTGAGGTGATAGAAAATTTCAAAGTTGAAGTATAACATTTTTTATCTTAAAAAGTCAGATATGGACTCTAATTTTGTGAGGGAGGGACTGATAAGTTTTTCATATGGTAAATGTGAATCTATTTTTTCAAATAGTGGATTCCGGCGAAGGTGGCCCTGTTCGTTGTTCTCGTTGCGAAGGCTACATCAATCCGTTCATGAAGTTTGTCGATCAGGGAAGACGTTTTGTCTGTAACTTCTGTGGTGAGTGTTGATCTCTTCTTTTCTCCCTTTTGCCATAATTTAGTTCTAAGAATACATACCAATTAGAAAACAGCGTCTTTATATACTTGACCTACATGCTAATAGCTGACTATGAATACAGAAACAATACAAAATTTTAGCCTTTAAATTTATATATTGACAATAAAACATCTTTCCAGAGGATTTGAATTGCTGCATGTCAACTTGTATATTGACTTGTTGGAAATAAAATATAACCCATGTCAACCGACTTACAAGTGAATGGGTTGAATATGCCACTTTTAGTTCAACTTGTCTTACATTCTACCCTTTTGCAGGCTTCACGGATGAAACTCCGCGTGACTATCAATGCAATCTAGGTCCAGATGGCAGGCGAAGGGACGCTGATGAACGGCCTGAGCTATGCAGAGGAACAGTTGAATTCGTTGCCACAAGGGAATTCCTGGTACGTGAGCCAATGCCTGCTGTATTCTTTTTTCTCATTGATGTATCAATGAAAGCCTTGCAAACTGGTGCAACAGTGGGAGCTTGCAGCGCTATCAGCCAAGTCATTGCTGATCTTCCAGTAAGTTCATGTTATTTGTGGTTAGAGGTGAAAATCGTTGGGATGGATAATGGGTCTATACTGGCATAATATTAGATATGGGTCGGGTTGGATTCACCTGGTTTTTGACCAGTTTTTAATCCTTTTTTCTTTATGAATAATTAGTGTTCCTAATTAGATTACAAAAATAAAAAATTAGATTATCTCAGATTGTCAACTACAATATAATTGAAAGTAAATGGGTCACAGTTGCCACCTTTCGTACTTGTGGCACATGGCTACGGGCTACCCATAAGTATTGAATCTTATTGATGTTTCACCCTTTGACAACAGGTTTGAAGTTTGTATATAATTATTGATCTGTTCATGTACACAGTTAATCGTAGATTTTATGAAGTAACAAACTAATAATATGGTTGCTGTAGGAGGGTCCTCGAACAATGGTGGGAATTGCCACATTTGACTCAACCATCCATTTTTACAATCTGAAACGGGCATTGCAACAGGTATATATAATGGCAATTTATTGTTTATAGATTTTCAGTACGGTTTGTATGCGTAAAAAAAAACTTTGTCCAGCTTTCACCATGTTTGCTTTTGGATTTCCGTTTCCGTCATACCAGTTTTACCTGTTAGAATAAAATATAACCAGAATTGACCCATTTATAAGTAAATGGGTCGAAATAGCCACCTCTAGTTTAGTAACTGACAAGATGATATTGCTGTTTGTGATCAAGTTTTTGTGTTTTGTTGTTGCAGCCATTGATGCTCATAGTTCCTGACGTTGAAGATGTTTACACTCCTCTCCAAACTGATGTTATTGTTCAACTTTCCGAGGTATTTCATGCATTACCTTGAAATTGTGATGGAGCTCTTTTCTTGACAGTTCTTGCCAACTCATGATTATCAGTCATATTCTAGAAGTTATTATTTTCATCCAGTTTTATGTGACTTTGGAACTGATTCCCAACATATTTCACATCATTGTGATGTTACAGTGTCGTGATCATCTAAACCTTTTGCTGGAGAGCATCCCGAGTATGTTTGAGAGTAATAAAACTGCTGATTCTGCTTTTGGTGCCGGGATGAAGGTATTAATTTTTCTCTGTTTGATTGTACATTTGTACCCGCGCAAGCACAGCGTGTCTAAGGGTAGAAGAAGTTACCTATATACCTACCAATAACCTAATCTCAGAGACTGTCACTTTATTTCACAAGACATCTCTATTTTCTTTTTCTTCTCAGATCATCTTTTTTTGGTCATCCCGTTTAATGATTTTTTGAACGACCAGAATTCATCGAACACTCACATGTCCCCATTTTTAAACAGGCTAATGCCTGTTCTTTATTCTGATATTTTTTTTTTATCAAATAATCTGTGTCAAAGCGCACATCCAAACGCCCACTTAGTATCAGCTTAGCAGTCTATGTGACTATTGCTTCATATGTGTCAATTAGGATGCTTTTTTGGCAATGAAGAGTACCGGAGGCAAGCTTTTGGTATTTCAATCAGGCAAGCTTATTTATATTTTTAGCATGTGTTATTATTAAGAGGTCTGAGGTAGAAACATATATTGACCCCATTTATTATGTCTCAGTCTTGCCTTCTGTTGAAGGAAGAACTAATATCTCTGCAGGAGAGAAGGTAATATCAACTAATGACCAGGTTGAAAAAACAGACCAAAATGGTTGGCGTTGGGCAGCTGGACCAACACTTTTTTGTCCTATATTTTAAGTCTATATATATACTGTTAGTGGGTCAAATACAATTACAAAATTATCTTATTACAATAGTTATGCATGAAAAGATACTTTGGGCTAAATTTGACTTTTTTGACCCGTTTCCTTTAAATCTTTTGATATTAGAATCATATCTGCATGGTACTAAGATCTTATAAATGGGATTCACGTAGTATGTATAATGGCCTCACCAAAGTGCATCTACATGTTTAACGTAGTAAAGTTGATGAAAGAAGTTAATCTGAAATCGCTTTTTCTTTTTTAAACCGCAGGAACCTCATAAATTACTTCAACCAGTATACAAGACTATGAAGACATTGGCAATCGAATTTGCAGAGTACCAGGTGAACCTTTATCTAATTTGCATTTTGCTACCTCTTTGATGAGATTCAACCATTTTGATTTTATCCTACCAAATTGTTTATGTGATCACAAATATTTTATAGGTCTCTGTCGATGTGTTCATCACTACCCAAAGTTATGTTGATATTGCTTCAATCTCTGTTATCCCTCGAACCACTGGTGGACAGGTAGTCATTGCAATCTTATTTTTTGTCAAACAAATTAGATTGGTTTTGTTGCCATTCTTTAAGAGTCGCTTTTATAAAATTCCCTCCTATTTTCAGGTTTATTATTATCACCCTTTCTCTGCACTTTCGGATCCCGCAAAACTTTACAATGATCTGCGATGGAATGTCACAAGACCACAAGGTTTTGAAGCAGTAATGCGTGTTAGATGTAGCCAGGTGAGCCCTAAAAAGATTTATTCTTCAGTTTAACTTTCATACCATATCCATTTATGTGGCAAATTGGGTGGGTCTGTCGGGTTGGGCATCGGGTCAAATCAGTTAGGGTAAATGTACGTATTGGTTGGATCTGCTTGACCCGAAACACTTCTTTATTTCTTATCATTGATATTTGAGTTTTTGGTATATAGTTGATGTGCCAAATATGATTACAGACAGTGTTCTTATTTCAACATTGATTCAATGTTTCACATAAAATGGTTTAGACTAATTTGTCCTGTTTCCTTCTAACACTTTTTATTTATGTTACCCTTAAAAACTAAGTGTAAACCTCGACACATTCATATCTAAATGTGTCAAAATGGTCACCTCTTATAATATTTTCCAAAATATGGTATACTTATCCGTTTCTCATTTTGTTGTCTCTTCCCTTCGATTCTTTAGGGTCTTCAAGTACAAGACAACTCTGGAAACTTCTGTAAACGCATTCCCACAGATGTTGACCTACCTGCGGTATATACTGAACTTCAAATTTATAAGCCTTGAGTTCCTAGCTTATAAGATCACTTTTATTGAAACTAATATTTTGCAGGTTGATTGTGACAAATCTATAATGGTGACTTTGAAACATGATGATAAATTAACAGATGGCACAGAATGTTCTTTCCAGTGTGCGCTTCTTTATACTACTGTGTATGGGCAAAGAAGAATACGTGTGTCCACTTTATCGTTGCCTTGCACAAGCATGCTGAGCATTGAGCAATCTTTTTCGCTCAGCTGATTTAGACACCCAGTTTTCTTGTTTCCTAAAGCAAGGTATTTGAATTTGTTTAATTTTGGATTTCACTTTTGCTTTATTGAATACTATAAAGATTTATTCTTTTTGTGTGTGTTGCAGCAGCTAATGAAATCCCTATTACTCCATTACCTCAAGTGAGGGATCGGGTGACAGATCTTTGCATTAGTATACTTGCATTAGTATACTCAAGTTGTTGCCTCTATACACTCTCGGTCTGTTTTCTTCTTTATTAAAGGCATTCTAAGTAGTGGGTTATCAGTAGTGGTGGTGTCGGATACCGACCAAAACTAATAATCCAATCATTCTAAATCAGTTCGGTCCCAAACCATTCCTTGAAAGCGAGAGCCACTAAAGGTGGCAATTTCAGCGCATTCATTTATTACCAATAATTTGATTGAATGGGAATGTATCAAATGTGTTGGAAGTCCCCTTAAGGTTTTTTATAATGTATACAACCTCATAAATTACCTTCTATAAAAGATTAAGATAATAATATTTTGGTAATCTTGTTTTTTTTAATCATAATCAACTCTTTAACAATCTCTATAAGTTCAAAAAAGATTGGCAAAAAGTGTTTGTGGGTCATTTCAACCTGGCTCATGCTAAAGATGACCTGTTTTGACTTGTTCTTTTTTCACCTGGTCATCTTGCCAACTCTAGTGAAAATATAACGAATCCAAAGATTCTTTCGATTTGCCCACCCCCTAGATACCACTTAAATGTTTTGGTTTAATATTGCATAAGATACGCACAGGTAATTGACCTACTTTATTTTTTGATTGCAGCTTTGATTAAAAGTATTGGACTACGAAGTGATGGGCGTATAGATGACAGGTCATTTTGGATCAACTATGTCACCTCACTTTCTGTTCAATTAGCAATCCCGCTTGTGTATCCCAGAATGATAAGTCTTCATGATATTGACTCAAAGGTTTAGAATAATCTCAGTTAACAAAATGTTCAGATATTCAATTTCTACAACTTACACGTTTTTTTTGCATGTTTCATCTGTGGCTACAGGATACAGATGGATCCGTTATTCCCCCTCCTATACCACTCTCTAGTGAACATGTGAGCGATGACGGAATCTATCTTCTTGAAAATGGAGAGGACTGCTTAATTTACGTTGGAGGTTCTGTAGATCCTGATATAACACAAAAACTGTTCGGCGTTTCTTCTTTTAGTGAAATCCCCACTCAGGTAAACTTGATATTCGTATCTCTTGTCTTGTATCATTATAGTGGCAAAATGGCGAGTCTAGTAATGGGTATAAACAGGCTTTGGTGGCTTGGATTGACCTGAAACATTATTTTTATTCTAAGCAATAACCGACGTGGTAAATCTGATTAGGAAAACTATATTACAACACAGTTCAGGAAGTTATATGCATTATATACCTGTCGGCAACTTTCAACCTGTTTCAATTTTGGCTGCTTTTAAAACTTAGCAAAACTGACTCATTTGTGATTAATACTACCGAAATTCCTTCTAATTGCAAATGGGTTGAAGTTGACATCTGTATATGCTCATTGTCTCATTGCATAGATGATTGATGAATCAATAACTCTTATAAGTTATTGATTCATCAATCATCTGTTTAACTCAAACTTTTTGATACAGTTGGTACTGAAGCAATATGAAAACCCCTTGTCAAAGAAGCTAAATGAGGTTGTAAATGAGATACGAAGCCAAAGATGTAACTACCTACGGTATGTAATATCCGTGGTATATAATCTTATCAGTCGGATTAGTTTATCTGTATATGAGAATGTTTGTGTTGACAAGTAATCCCTTTTTTAATCTCATTGTACTTATGGCAGGCTAAAATTATGCAAGAAAGGAGAACCATCGGGTGAGTTTTATGATATACGTCTAGTAGTTCTGTCTTTGTATGAAAAGTGCAAGATTCAAGTTGCTTATTTTTTAAGAAAAAATTCCTTTCATATACGTAAAGGCTATTTGGTAATTTTAAACCGGGACTTCCCAAGAAACGTCGAGAATTAAAAACTTTCCTGACTATATGCTAAAAAAATGAAAAATCCGTCCAACAATTATAAAATAAAGAAAATCTTGTGAAACCCATAATGCCATATATCATAGGCAACTTTAGCTCAGGAACTTCCTTAGAAACGATAAAGATTGCGCCTTTTCTGAGTATTTGTAAGTACCATTCTATAAAGACAAGATAAAGAAAATTAATTACAGTGAGGACGCATTTGTCAATCAAAGTTGCAGTTTTTACACGGTAATCGTTGCAATTTCTATAGTTTCTGATATTAGTTGTTTCAATTCCAGGAATGACATTCTTCTCGAATATGATGGAAGACAAGTCTCCAAATAGTCCTTCATACGTTGAGTTCTTAGTACATGTCCATAGACAAATTCAAAACAAAATGGGTTGATGTTGTTTGACAAACACGACTTCAGTTAAGTTTATGGGTTTGTGGTTAGAATTTACATGGAGACACAGTTGGGTTCGAGCCTAAAGAAGCGAAGCTTGAATGTTAGCAAAAACGTGGGGATAGTCATCATTGGGTTTCACCTATTCTTGGTGAAAACTCGAGTAAAGTTTTGTTAGTATTATTTGTGAAAGCTTAGCATAAACTGATAAAAGAAACATCCTTTGGCCTGTTTCATGGTAATTATTATTAAAGATTAATGGTGATATACATATCTGCAAAGCCCATTTTTTTTCTTCATGGGAGGTGATTTGTACACCATTTTTATTTGCCATCCACCACTAAATTATGCATAGCGATGTTGTACTGTATGCATTACTAGTGTGATTTAGTGGTGTATAGCCAAAAAGAAATGGTGTACAAATCATCTCCCGTTTATAATAGTATAAGATTTACATGTAATGCTATTCTTTATGGGGGCAAGTTTCAACTTATTTCTTATATTTATTGACTTTATGTGTGACTATGTTTGATTCGATTTGTATTTTATTGCTAACTAGACAAGTGCATCTGAATTGAAAGGATTCAAATAGTTACAAGCTGTCTATGCAATGGTATTGCTTGATATACATGAAAATGCAAGAATATAGTAGGTACTTCTCAAACTACCTTTTTATGAAAGAATATAGTATGTTTAAACCAAATCACAAGTTTTTGTACAAAGTTTCTAACCAACTTTGTATATTACGCTAACGTTAATCAATAGGTGAGTGAATTGTGTTTGTAATTGAGAACATCTTGGAAGTGATAAATGATCACATCCATTTGTGGCTAGATGTTATTACAATTAGCCTAGCTAGATTAGAGTGGTAGACTATAACGTTTGAGATTAATGAAGGTAAATCAAGATTCACAAAGTGGTTAGAGTGGTAGACTAAAAATTCCATCACTATACGATTATATGCCACTATATCGCAACAAAATTTTTCAAAAAAATGTGCTTAAGGTAATGAACTTTCATTTCGTTCACTTGTTTACTGAGCTATTAAGCAAGAATAGTGTTCTATAATTTCAATGTTAATCGGAGTGACTTGAACGCATATTTTTTGATATGTTTTAGTAAAATAAATGTTGCGGTTTTCAAGTTCGATGATGTGTATGTATATTTTTGTAAGTTTAATGACTCAAATATCATTTTTTATAACTTTAGTAACGCAAGTGAATAAAATAAAATTTTGTTACACGGTTTTTGAAAAGTTTAGTGACACGTTTGTTTGTATCTTTTTAGCTTCTATCTTGGAAGAATTTCGTGTTCTTTCCTTTCCCCCTTATTTGGGTATTTTCAATATAGTCTTGACTTTAAAAAAAGTATAAATTTGTTTATTCACGAATTTTGCTCTTTTTTCAGTTCCCTCATTCAAACGTTCAAGTTGTGGCTGTTAGGACATAGGACCCTACACATCATTCATTAAAAGGACCATATGCATATTACAACCACATATCGTTTGCAAAAAATATTGTCTCCCGAAGTAAAATACACTCAATGTTAGTCTATCACTTAATATTAGTCTTTGCATAACAATAATGGATGGTAGCTATTGTTGACCAGGACTTTTCATAATAATAAATAAACTCGCGTTGTAGCGACGAGTATCATGCAATTTAAATTTTTAGCGAGAAATATTTTTCAATTCTATATTTTACGATACATTAAGTTATGGATAACAATAATTTTAGTTTTGAATAATCTAAGCAACAACAAGTTAACTCATATAAATTTATAGATTACCCACGCGATGTTCTGGCAATACAGACACGGTAGCTAGTATATTATGGAGGTATGAGATTAAAGTAACAATGACCCATAGTCGCAAGTTATTTATAAATAAAAACACCACATCAAATTTTAAAAATCACTTACATCATGTTAAGAAAAAAATAATTATCTAAAAATACACCTTATAAGTTTTTTTTGTCACTTATTTGAACTATTGACAATGTTTATGACATTTATACCACATATATAAAAAATACAAGTAAAAGAGTACTTATAGACATAAAAAAAACCTAAATATTCAAGAATAATGTGGTGTAACTTTAAAGAGTATAATTATTATTATATAAATGTATCTAATATATATAAAATAATAGAATTAGCAGTTAGCACATTTGTTTTGCAAAAATTGTCTGATTTTTATAAAACACGGTTTTTAGTTTTTATAGTAACTTTTATCAAAAAATTCTAAAAGGTGTATATGTTGGTTCACCAAAGACTCTTCCCATTTTAATATTCCGTAATACTTTTCGAACATTGTAATTTAGTATGCATTTTGAAACTCTATTGACTTAATAATATCTTTACATTAAAAATTAGAGTATATTTTTTGTTGTTAATAAAAAAGTAGTGTACCGGTAGTATAAAAATGTGTACTGAAGTGGTACCGAATCGATGGCACCATTATTCCCGAGCATAAAAATGTTTTCATGTTGTTGATAAAAATGTGTACTGGTACCGTACCGGACGGGATTCCAGTACCGGTGCCGGTTCCGGTACCCGTTACCTGGAAGCGGTAAGTATCCAAATTTTTTTTTTTTTTTAAAGGGGTTTTTGCATATATATCCTTCTGAAAATGCATAATTGCATATATATCCAAAGCATGCATAAAAACTATTGTGTTACGTGCATCAAAAACTTGTAAAAAGGATATATGTGCAATTGTTCACTTTGGGAGAGATATATATGCAATTCTGCCTTTTTTAAAAGTAAAAAAATAATAAATTCTAGATTTCATATGCAATAACGCTTCTGTAACAACAACAAAAAAACAAAGGTACACTTACCATATAATATAAAATAAATTGAAATTCAACGAATGAGGCGAATATTGTTCTTATATTAAACCATTTGTGTAAGATCGACAAGCTATTGAACCATTTACACGTGTTTAGGACTCGTATAATTGTTGTTAGAATATTGTTTTTTTTCTTCCATGTATAGAGAACAATCCATGTACGTTTTCATTTCAATCATGATGGTGATTATTAGTATACACATGCATATCTAAGATAGAAGAACTAATGGTGCGTTTGGTACCCATTCCTGGGAATCAACTATCACTATGAAAGTGATAGTTGGTGTTTGTTTAGGGTGCATGGGCCCACAACTATGACTATGAAAGTCTATTATTTTCCATACACTACAAGAAAAAGGCCTTTTAGCGTCATTTATAGCGACGCAACTAGCGACGCATTTTACGTTAGCGACGTGTTTAGCGGCATTAGATGATAAGTCGCTGGAAACGAGTCGCTGATTTTTGCGACTTCTGAAACATGTCGCTAAAAACAGCGACAAGTGTAACGACTTCACATAATACGTCACTATAAATTTGAGACATAGGCTGTTTCGTGTCACCATTTGTGACGCTGTTTCATAAATACGTCGCTAGATAAGTTGCTATATGAGTCGCTATATTTAAAAATGACGCTGTTTTTGTCGCCAATAGTGTCGCTATTTTCTATGTGGGTCACAGTCTAATCCACTATCCGCATCGCCATTTAGGTCAACCATCATATTTGAGAGAATTTTTTAATACAATAAAAATATCATTAGAACTTCTTATAGAAATTATCCGATAGAAATTATCCATACATATTATTATAACATCACAAGGAATGCATACAAGTATGAACTTTTCTCAAGTACAAACATAATAGACTGATCTATTACAGTCACAGGTGCCCTTTTACATAGAAATTGACAAACGTTGTCACGAGATTTTGAATACATACCAACAGGCCAAGCATAGTCTTAAAAGGATATCCTCAATTCAAGTTCCCTTGTCAAATTCGGTTTCAGTAATGACGCCCATTTCAGCTTTGTCAAAAGGCGATAATCTATAGTAAGTTCAGCAACATCCTCGGCTGATTGCACAACACGTCTCTGCTTGGCTGCTCGCTTCTTCATGATAGCAGACGTGCTTTTAGCTTTAGCTTTGTGGGGTTTCTTCTCTTGTGGCGCATCTTTCTTTCTTTGCAAGTTTTTCTTTGTTTCTCTCTGTTTTTATCCCTGTGCCAATAAAGATGATTAATTTAATATTGAATTACAAAGATATTGTTCATAAGCTATTACAAACACATTCTGGACTGTCATAAATCTTCAGCACCAACAAAACCTTCAGTAGAAAGTGAGTTTTGCTTTACCTCTGACATCGAGGGTTGCTGTAATAAGCCATATCCCATTCCTAACTTTCCAATCTCTAAATCTTTCCACCTAGTTGTATAAAAATGCCAAAAATATTTACAAAAATAGAAATTGATGGAAGTATATTCCTATTATTTAAGTGAAATTTACCAAATGTAAAATAATGAACAAACAAACAAACAAACTCTGAAGTCTGCACCTTTGGTTATCTAACGATTGTCTAAATTTAGGCAGAAATATTAGATTTGTTACCAGGTGTGCCTATTAACAAATCTAATATTTCTGCCTAAATTTAGACATGGGTTATCTAAGCATAACAAACTCGTAAATTCGCGAGAACACAGGACCTGCAATATGAAAGATAGGACAAAATTTGGCAGAGAAGTAAGTATCATATTAGTAGCAGGACAAAAGCCTCTAGTAGTCCATTTACCAAACAAAATAGGGAGAAGGGGAAAATAAATACGAATAAGATAATTTTATACCTGAGACATATATAGGTGGTTTCGCTGCATCACAATCTGCTATTACTGGTGTATTTGGAACGCTGCCATCAGTCAAAACGAAAAAGAAACACATGGTATTAAAATTTAACTTATCAATGTTACATAAAACAGCCTTATGGAACGTAGGCTGATTGTGTTTGACAGTTTGTGTAAAGAAGATACCAATAACTATCATTTTGACTCGCCCTAAGATTTTAACTTACATCTGACCTGTAAAAACTTACATAGGCCAATTACAGGAGGCAGATTTGCTAGCTTCACATAACTTATTACCTGTAGATCAAATTAAACTTCAAATCAAAATCTCGTAAAAACAGCAAGCTGGTCAACAACACAACAATGTACATGGTCCAGCTGATGAATGATCAGATAGTGTCTACGTGGTCAAACAAAAAGATCTTTTTTCCTCATTATGCTATATTAAACATTTTACGTACTCTAGCTACAAATATTCTTTTAACAGTGCATTCGGTCAGGCATTCCTCAATGGGAGATAAATATTATAAATACTGATATTGAGCTGGTAATCAAACAAATATGACATACTCATACGAGAACGAAAGATAAAAGAGAGAACCTTTTTTAATGAGAGCTTATCTCTTCAAAGAGGTGCGCTATATTCGGAAGTGCTAGCCATCTCTTCTATAACTCTTTCTTCAACTATTCTTATCGCTACATTCTATCATTTCAATCTTTCTAGTCCACTGTACCACTAATCTACAGTTCCATTTCAACATTAAGAAGAGCAGAATCTCAGACAATTTTAGGACATATTTTAGTACTTTACGATATAGATAATATACAATGCAAGCTAACCGATTCCAAAACTATTGACGACAACTAAATGGAACATCACAACTAACTGACTTCCACACTTCCATGGATTGTAAAATGATAAATAGAATCATCTACACATATGGATAACTCATCTGTATGTTCTTACACGAAAAAAAAGATACTCAAGAGCTGAAATTTACCTTACTTGTAGGAGTATTTCGAGCCTTCTTAGACGTCTCAAACTGCAGAGAAATGATAATTACCAATTTTGTGTTAAACAACTTGTTCTTTTTGAATAAATTTAAGCTAAATTATCATAAACACGTATTAACCTGGGTTTGAGAATGCAATCACAACTATAGAATACGCTTATAAGGCTTGTCTCAAATACAAATACTCGTCCTAAAAATTCAACCCTGCAACACGATCAACCTGTTATATCTACAACATGACTCTTGAGAACCACTATATCAACTAAAACATAAACTAATATTCCTTGAATACCTAAATACTCAACATCTTCAACACAAAACACCTAGCAATTCATCAAACACATGGCGTCCTCTCCATAAACACGGACGAAACTCTAGAATTGAGATGTAAACAGACTAAAACGTGAAGGACTTAAAACGAACACTTATTAGGCAATATATTCATGTTGTACTTTTAACAAACAGTTGATAGGCAAAACAAAAAAGAAAAATACGAGCTTAAATACATGAACGCGAAGATATATAATATACTCGTGAAGAAAACTAACCGGATTGAGAAGTACGGTGGAGTGCGGTGGCGGTACAGTGTTGGTGCGTGGTGGTACGGCGTTGGTCTGTGGAGGCAGGGCGCAGGAGCGGTGACGGTACGGTGTTGATACGGTGGCGGTACAGCGTTGATGTGGTGGCGATATGGTGTTGGTGTGGCGGTGGCATCACTTGGGGAAGATGAATGAAAGCTTAAAGCCTAATTCAAAAGCATTTGGGGAAGATGTATCAGACCTGAAAAGCTCACAACAACTTTTGTTTACCTTACAAAATGATAAATACTTGTAATTGTAATAATAAATAAATTAAGCATCTTATTATAAAATAATATAAAATAGTATGTTTACTTGTATCAAATGAACTTTTTCTTATTTAGCAAAGATATATCTGTATTTTAAATCTTGTTTATATTTTGCACCACTAGACCAAAATTATCAAGGACGTTGTTAGCAGGTTGCTTATGCGTTTGAAATTTAGCGACTTAACTAGCGTCTTTTTTTGGATGTCACGATATTTAGCGACATTGTTATCGACGTATCTTTATGAAGTCGCATGTTAACGACTCTTTTAGCGATGTCACTTTCCATGTCGCATTTTTAACGACTCAGTTTGCGATATGGTATAGAATGTCGCAAAAATAGCAACACCATTTGCGACACATATTGCGACAAAATTATCTTAAATTCACTTGCGACGTTATAAGCGACATAGTTTGCGACATTGAAATATTAAAGTTGCTAATTGTGTCGCTGAACGCATCGCTATTTTGCGACTTTGAATCTTGTGTCGCTAAACGCGTCGCTAAATGACTATTTTCTTGTAGTGATACTCCATATATGGCTAGAGAGTGGGGAATGAAACTTTCATAGTTGAGTACTATCAAACTCATACCCATTGTCATTCCTCCCGGCATACCAAACGCACCCTAAGATATGCCAGTTTGCATGATGATGAGAGTTGAGATTAAAGAAAAATGGAGAAAAAAACCTCATTTATTAGTTATACGTGATTATGTAAACAAAAGTTTTATGTAAAGCATGTTATTTGATTATATATGGATGCACCTAAAAGCCTAAAATGATGTGTTTGGTTGTGGGTCGTATACTTTAGACGCTCTAATTTGCATTCAACAAGCACAAGGGTGTTTGGATAAGTATTTATTTGAAAAATATTGACTTTTTATATTTCGATACCAATTTCGGTATTATCCCATTTGGTACCGGTACTGTTTTGGGTATCCCGGGTGTTTTAGGCTAATAACGTGGTAATGGTATCATACCGTGTACCGGGACCCGGTACCAGTTTGGTACGGTTCCATTTCGATGTCGCGATTCGGGTCAAAATGCTCAACCCTAATTGTATTATTTTGATTATAGCATTTCCAAGTTTTACCAATTGCTTATTATTATTATTATTATTATTATTATTATTATTATTATTATTATTATTATTATTATTATTATTATTATTTTACTTTTTTTTATTATTTTTTTTAATAAAAACATCACTTTCATTAGAAACAAACCAATAGGATTATGATGAGGCGAAAAATGATCCGTTTTTAGGGGGTCATTTAAGCCTGAATTCGAATTTATTTGATCAAATATTGCCCTAAATCGTTCCTTTTATGATTTTAGGTACTTTGGGAGTGAAATCTGGAAAAGGAAGCAATTCGGACGTTTTTGGAGCATAAAAGTGAAGAAAACGCCAAAGTCTTAATTTTCCATGCTGGGAACAGTAGGTGACGGCGTCAAGAGTAATTTCCTGACGGCGTCAAGAGCAAAATTCCATGACGGTCCAGAAGAGATTTGACGGCGTCATGAAGGTAGGGCATCAAGAGTGAAAGTCATGACGGCCTGGAAATGATTAAGTCTTGACGGCGTCAAATGTAGATCAAGGCAGTCCGAGAAGAGTTTTGGCGGCGAGGTGACGGCGTCACAATGTTTGTCTTGACGCCGTCAGACCCCTTTTCCTATATATAGTTTTCTAATTTTTCACATTAAAAGAGAGAAGTTTTGGGAGAAACCCTAAGTACGATTTTGGTGTAACTTTAAAGGTTTTTCAAGGGTTCCAACCCCTTGATACCTTGCATGTGTAATCAAGATAAGTGTTCCTTTAATTCAATCAATATGTCTATGTGTTGGTTGTCTATATCTTGTTCTTGTCTTAATTCCATCATGCTAGGCTAGATCTATCTTGTGTTTGCTTAGATCTAATGAAACCTAGATGTTAATTATGTGTTGATTACTTGTTTATTCTTGTCTTGGATGAATGATTTATATGTTAGGCTTAAGAAAACTGGCAGATCTCCAATTGATAACATGCTTGAACGTCTTAAGAAACATGAACCGACGCGCACTAGGTCTTTATTGGTTGTATTTAATGCATGAGCCACTGTTTACAATCCCTATAGTTGTGCTGGGCATGGTGTAGGAGTAGATAAGAGCTCATAGAATTGGGGAGTTAAGTGTGCCACCCCATGAATGGTATTAAGGAATACGATCCGTCATCCATGCAATTATAACAAGTAATTAACGTGTAAAAGATGTCTAGGGAGTAATGAAATCTAAGTAAACACATTTTCTCCAATTACTGCTCACAACTTTAGTATAAATTAATTTATTTTCATTTTTAGTATTTTATTTTGATTGCATATTAGTATTGGGTTAGTTGAATAGCAACTAATTCCGCCCCAAATCCTTCAAACCCGAGATTTTAAATTGCTTTCTAAAAAATATAAAAATACAAAAAAATAATCTTCCTTCACCTTTAGAACTAGTATTTAGGTTTTCTAATCCTAGCGACACTATTCCTAGCTGAACGATCAATCCCCCGGTACTTGTCACTATACTATACTACAACGATCAGGTACACTGCCTGGTGGGGGTTGTAAGCTTCTCGAGATCCCTCGAGTGGTAAAGCCTGTTGCGATTCCCACGTATCAAGTTTTTGGCGCCGCAGCCCGGGGAATAGTTATTGTCTAGGTTAGAATTTCTTTTTGTTAGGTCTACTTGCTAGATTCCTTTCTAGCAAGATTTTATTTTTATTTTTAGGTTTTCTTTAGTCTATCTTATTTCTTTGTGCCTTTGTTCGTAACCACCCAACATCATGGACAACGGGAACATCTTTGAACCCGTCATCCCACCGCAACAAAACCCACCATTAGAACCCCTTAGGCCCCGAACCTTAGGAGAGTATTCCCGACTGTCACACCCCCAAGATCGGGTCCAGCGGAAGCATACGTGTAGCTGGGGTGTAACTCAATTGGTATTACGACACAAGTTCAAAAATGGTTTTCACTTCAATCATTTAGAATAAAATAGTTAAGTCAAAAATGTTAAATTTACATCGTCAAAAGTAGTACGGAAATAGGCCCTTAAAAGTAGTTTAAAACGGTCCCCAAATTAATAACCAGAGTCTTCTATGACCATGCCATGCCCTGCCAAAACCTCCAGTAGCGTGCCATAGGTTAAAAACCTGAAAATACATGCTAAAGTGTCAACACGGGGTTGGTGAGTTCATAGAGTTTGTTTAACAAATAAAGCTTATGCATATGTATGTAGGTTTCCCAGCAAAGGCATCGTAAATCCACTCAGTTACAAGTCCCGCCATAAGAGACTTGTAACCTGTGTGTTTACAACCCACTGCTACAATATATAGTATGAGTAAAACATGTATAAGTTCATCACAACAGTTAAGCAATTAGTCGTGAGTCTACACTTCATCTCCGAAGACCTCACTTTTGTATGTATGTCTCCATGGTTGTGCCCAGCAACTTAATCTGGGGCCATTGGAAGTACGTATGTTTCCATGGTTGTGCCCAGCAACTTAATCTGGGGCCATTGGAACTATGTATGTCTCCATGGTTGTGCCCAGCAACTTGTTCTGGGGCCATTGGAAGTCTCAGTTGCTCAAGAATACACCCTCACAGTTTAGTATAACACAGTTAAGTATAGCACAATCACGTATGTATGAAATCAAGTATAAAACAATCGAGTATAAAACAATCAAGTATAAAACAATCAAGTATAAATGTTTTTGAGTATCAAGAAAGTATGTTTTGAATATTTGTACAAGTAAGTAAGTGGTGAGCATGTATCTCCCCCAAAGAGTTAAAACAAGTGTAAAGAGTAAAAGTGGGGCTATGACTCACCTGGTGCAAATAGCTACGATGACAAAAGTGGATACACAGAAAAGAGGTTCGATCTCTAACCGCAACCTAATGAATGATAGTGATCTACTTAGATCATGAAAGGATGTAATGAATGCACATGCACATGATACCTATACCACTCGTAACTTGGAAATAATTGTCATTGTCAAAGTAAGGTATTTTCCATAGTTAAGAAAAATAAGTCCAACTAGAATAATAAAAACTTGTCGTAATATATCGTATATAAAAACGTTAGCGTTAAATTCTTCGTTTCGAAAACCTTAAAATAACGTCGTTAAGTCGTATAAATATTCTCTTGGGTCATACGTATTCATTTGTTAAGAATATAGTCCTTAGTAACGTTTCTAGAAAATATACCATTTAGTGCGTAAGTTATTATTTTTATTTGTGACCAAATATATATATATATATATATATATAGTTTTGACGATTTTAAAACATGTATAACTTGGTCGTTTTAAGCTCATTTTACTCGTTCTTTATATCCACGGATTCGTTTTAGTATATACTAATATATTTTCAATAGCTCAGCTCCTCTAGGTTACGTCTAACGCCTCTATTTGTCCGTCTAAAAATGCCAAACAGCATGCAGTTTTCAGAAAATATAGTTTTCGTCATTAAACTCGTTTTTGGCGTATCTCCTTCGTTATTAACTCGTTTTCATCCCCGTTTTCGGCCATAGTTCCGTCTCGGAATGTATTTTCTAAATATTTGGTCAAAAGTTACCCCAAACCCACTGAGTTGGCCACGTTTTCATTTTAAGGACAGTAGGTTTTTATATATGTTTAAAATCCATTTTTAATGTTCCAAACTAGTTTCTAATCCAACCAAACCACTTTCAATCACCACAAATCTAGTCTAATCTTACCATACACCTTCTTAGGGTGTCATGGGTTCCTAAACATCATAAACCAAGTGGATCTAACAAGGATCTAACTATAATCCATTTCTAGAGTTCAAAAGTTATATATATATATATAAATGAGTGGTATAACTAACATATGCATGAAATCCTTGTATAAAAATGATATGAACATTGTAAGAACTTGGTAAAATTATAGAGATGAGTTTGTTAACTTACTTGAAGGTTTAGGGAGTTTAGATGATGAAAACCTACTAATCCTTGAGTTTCTATTTCAAAACTCCAACAAGGATGACTATATGAACAAGTTTATACCTAGATCTTGTAAAATTTGTTGTTCTTGCTCCTTGACCACCCTAGGTCGATTCACACAAGAGAGAAAATGAGAGAAAAAAAAATAGTTTACTTGAACTTTGAATGATAATTGTGAGAAAATGGATGAAAATGTGTAATTTATACATAGGAGACAAAAGTTAGGTTTGTAATAAATTTGGTTGGTGAGATTAGCTCATTAGGAGGCTAGAGGGGGGGGGGGGGGGGGCGGTTATGAAAGGAGGGAAAGGGGGGTTTATGTTGGGTAATTATTTAGGAGGTTAGTGGTAATATTGTGTAGTATTTGGTTAGTTTTAGTTTTAATCGGGTACCGGGTTTGTTAGAAATAAATTTATCAAAGTTATTTGGGACGTAATAAAGTCGTAAAAATATGTAAAAATATGTTGGGTACAAGTATTGGGTGTTTGGATGATTATCGTTTAGTTTTTAAGAAAACCGTCGTAATTATATTAGACGTACGATACGAATTAAATAAATTCCCAAAATAACGGGTAAATGAATTTTATAATTTTTGTATCATTATAATGAGTATAAAAATGTGTTAGGACCATAGTTGGGATTGTCGGATCAATTATTCATAGTAATAGCTCATAAGATAACGTTTATTAGGTTGATAATCGTACGTTTATAAAAATAACACAACCCACGTATAAATGACAAATTTTCTCCGGAGGTGAATAGTGTTTTATGAATAGTAAAATTTTAAAACGCTTCTCAGAATATCAAACTGACTCCGAAAAAGATGAATAGTAAAATGATGAATAGTGATCGATGAATAGTAACCGATGAATAGTAAATGTTGAAAGTTCGGGAAAAGACCAGAATTTACGAGTTGTGACACCGACCTAGCCACCAAGGCTACCGAAACACCATTGAGCTCACCGGAGCCAATGTGACCCCCTTGCGATCCGACACCATCCGGTTGGTGCAAAGCGGATGTGCATTCCATGGACTTCGTTCCGAAGATCCAAACCAACATCTTAAGGACTTTCTCAAAATCGTAGATTCCATAGACCTAGGTGCTGAAACTAGAGAGACTACCCGTTTACGCCTATTCCAATTCTCTCTACGGGATCAAGCTAGTCAATGGCTTGAGCGTTTACCCGCGGGATCCATCACCACATGGGATGATCTCACCACTCGTTTCCTTGCTCAATTTTTCCCACCGGGGAGAACTACTAAGCTTAGAAATGACATCATGATGTTCCAACAACGTCAAAATGAATCTCTTTATGAAGCATGGACTCGTTTCAAGGACTTACTCCAAAAAGTCCCTCATCATGGCATAGATCTTTGGCTCCAAGTCCAAATTTTTTATGACCATATCGACATCCCCACGAGGCGAGCCATTGACCAATCGGCCGGTGGTAAGCTACGTGATCTTAGTGCGGAACAATCATGGGAACTCATAGAAGATCTTGCTCTCTATGACAACGAAAGTTGGAATGATCCCCGTGACTTGAACAAAACGGTCAAGGCAATATCTTTGCCTTCGAACCATTCTAGCACTCCCGACCGTAGGATCATGGAACTTGAGGACCAAGTCAAGTTTCTCATGAAATCTTACGAAGCTCCTAAGCCTTCAATCCAAGTGAACAAAATCACTTCTTCATGCGAATTATGTAGTGGTCCCCATGACACTCGTGATTGTGTGGAACTCCCCGGAACAGCTTTTGCGGACTACGCATCCACGCGTACCGACGAAGCGGGAGATAAGTGGTACACTTTCAAGCCCGAGCCAAACACTTACAGTGATTCATACAACCCCTCTTGGAAAAATCACCCAAACCTTAGGTGGAAATAAAATCAACCCAATTCTTCCAATCCGTCTAATCGTTACCAACCAAACGGTCCACCATCCAACCGTACTTTCAACAACAATCCTTCTAACAACTATGGTAGTACCAACAATCTTGAAGGATTGATGTCAAAGTTCATGGCATCTCAAGAAGCTCGCATATCTAAGTTTGAAGCCGATTTCAAACAAAAGCAAAGCGAGATGACCACTAGAATTGATGCATTGTTGAAAGTTCTCAATGACCGAGAAATGGGAGCACTCCCAAGCGACACGGTCAAGAATCCGAAACTAACCATTAATTCCATATCCTCAGTTTCGTCACCCACTTCATGTCCACAATACTACTCGGTTAAATCAACGAGCACGTGTTTCAAACAAAACCAAATTCTTCAAAAGGACCAATCAAATAAAACACCCAATATAGAACCGGTCGAAAGTAGAGTTGAAACACCCCCTACGCAAGACCTTGACGATGAATTCAAAGAACTTCACCTTGAACGCCCCGTTATTGATGTCTTAGCGCGTGCTCCTTACTATAGTGCCCTCCTAGAAAAATATGAGAAGTGTAAGCTAGGTAAAAATGGGACCGCCTTCGTTCAAAACAAGTTGCCTAAAAAGCTTGATGATCCGGGTATATTTGTTTTGCCTTGTAAGATAGGAAGATCCGAAGCTTTCGACACACTAGCCGATTTAGGGTCAAGCCTCAACTTGATTCCCTTATCCTTATTCACCGCTCTTAAGCTAGGAAAGTTAGAGGAAACGGAGGTATTGATAGGGCTAGCGGATGGGAGTATTGCCCACCCGGTCGGAATGATTAAGGATGTAGTTGTTCACGTAGGAAAGTTAACTATATTAGCGGATTTTCATGTCCTAGACATGGTTAGTGACACTACATGCCCATTATTGGTAGGAAGAGGATTTTTAGCAACTGCTAGTGCCATGATAGATTGTAAGGAGTCTAAGATAGCGGTAGGTGAAGGCGATACTTGGTCGGTGTACGATGTTAAGAAGCATAGTTATGATTGTGATGATGAACCGATACCGCATTGGATAGAGATGAATAGGAGATCGTCTAGATATGGACCTTGGATAGAAAGGAACTTTATAGGACCTCAATGCCCATTCTATCTAGAAAAAGATTTCATCGAAAAGACACATTCGGTAGAACAACTCATAGATAGAGATGAAGAGCTAGACCCCTTTGAGGACCCCTTAGTCTTTAGGAAGATGATTGAGTTCTTAAGCGTAATGCCCATCAACATAGAAAGGAATAAATGGAAAAGAGAAGGAGATAAGTGTAATTGGAGGTGGGACAAGCCACCTAAAGAAGGTGACGGATCATGGCATATGAGAATGACTTTGTATGATCCGGATGGAGAAAAGTTTGAAAGGTCATACCATACTAAGGAAACCGATAGGAAGTTGAAACCTAAGTTTGATCCCAAAGATGTCCTCAATGAGGAACTCACCCGTATTACGTAGTAGCCCATGACCTTGAGTCTAGCTACAAGACTCGTAAATAAAGAAAAGCGCTTCGTGGGAGGCAACCCATGTTTTTTGTGATTTTATTTGTTTGATTGTTATTTGCTTCCGTATGCATGCTTAGTTTTTATTGTTGGTATATCATGTTTCGCAATTAAAAAGTGGAAATACTTTACTTTGTTGTTTTGGCCTAGTCTTAACTCCACCTAAAAGTATTTTTGCAAAAGATAAGTGTAAGGGGAAACCCCAAATATGTTTTTAAGAAACAAACCGATCATGATTCTCCACAATATTAAATGAACATGTGTATTCGTATTTGTTAGAGTCAAATGATTGTATTGAGTCATAATGAAGTTTTGCAGGATTTTCCAGGAAGTAGGACCAAGTTTTTTCCATAAATTTTCCGGAAACTTAACATAAGAATTTCTGCAGGTCAATTCTGACGGCGTCAGGAGTTTACACTTGACGGCGTCAGGGGTAAAAATCTGGAAATTTCACCGGTTTTGTTTTTCTAACGGAGTCTTATGGTTTTTGTGAATTATTAAGTTTTATAATCTCCAGGAGATCTGCAAACTTCATTCCACAAGCATTATATCTTATTTTGTTTTCTAGGATTTAGTAACTTATATAGGATGCCGCCGATTTTACGCGAGGTTGTCTTGTCTATTTTCTCAGGTTTTACAGGTTATGTATGACAAGAAGATGATTTATATTCTGGAAGGGAAGCTTTGATTGTTCATTTTCTTGGAGGAAGATTTAACCTGGCCACCTTATTATCCATACCGAGCGAATCAGGGGAGTATTTGATTTCATTCTCTTTACTTTTTCACTTTTACATTCTTTACTTGAACATTGGAGACAATGTTCATCTTAAGTGTAAGGGGAGGGTAAAAAGATGATACCTTACATATGCACTTTCGCTTGAGTTTGTTTTGTTTGATGGTAGATGTGTAATAAAACTATGAGAAATACTTGTTAGTGTAATTTTAGCGCCAAATTTAAATTTTTTTACAACATTTAGGAGTGAAACTTTAGCCATAGCAAGCGTCTCATGGATAGGAGATTGTGTGACTAGCACATAACCGTATATTCAGAAAAATTTTCCACCCAAATATGTGAGGCTCGCCTTTAGATTTGATAGGAAAAGTATTTACTATTAGTGATTATAAGTGTACCGGTAGCATTTAGATTCTAGAACTTGCGTTAGTGATGCATCCTGAGACCGCTAGTGAGACTACATCCGTGTGGTAGGATTTACTACATGATAAGAGGCATTAGGATCACCCTTGTGTTAAACCCGTATTATAATTACTTGACCATTTAAGTCATATTACTTGGCTAGTTAAGTCAACTAATTTATCCCACACCCTTAGCGTTGTACTCATTTTTAGTACACGATACCCCTAGTACACCCCTCCGAGCCTATCTTTTCGTTTCTAACTTTAAGCATTTTACTTAAAGGAAGAATTTTTTACACCCCACTTAAATGTACAACTAAATCGCCTTAGCCTTCCATGTATGCGCTCATTTTTAGTGCATTATTGTTATTTGTTAAACCCTAAGTTAACTTTCTAATTGATTGCATGGTTACTAAGTCGGGTCATATCCTTGTATATATTATTTTGGGACGATTGGGACTCATGGGTAAAGTACTTATTTTATGGAGTAATGGGGAAGAACATAATATTATTACCCCCATATGTGCGTTAATCTTAAAAGTACTCCAAGTGTTTTGATTTTCTTAATTCGAGTCATTAGATTAGTTAATTGTAAAGTATGTAAAGATTCAAGTGTAAGGGAAATGTTCATTCCCTATGATGTATTATTTTGGATGGTAGGGTAAGAGTGTATGCCAAAAAAAAAAAAAAAAAAAAGAAAAATCGAAAAAATCAAGAAAAAGAAAAAAAAAATAGAAAAAGGAAAAAAAGAAAAAACATACGGACTACCATCCCTTTTCATTCTATGTTCATTTTATATTTTTGTTATTTTTCATTTATTAGCTTAAGTCGAGTCTGGTCTTGGCTTAGCAACGCCACATTGTACATGTAATTAACCAAGATTGTTAACTCGCCACCAGTAAAACTTCCTTTATCCAACAAAACCGTGTATTTCATATCCCTACACCTAACGTTACAACCCTTTAAAAGACCTCTTTGATAGTTTATCCTAGGTGCTTACGCCATGTGGTGGAGGTTTGATCCTTTCTCAAGCCTATGGTAATCTATTTTGCTATGACAGGTAGTGAGAGATATCTTCCGCTTCCATTTTGTAATTTACACTTTATTACACCCGAGAGATGTGAGTATCTAAACACTATTTGTGAGGTGTTTGTGTATGACCTCCGTGCTTGTCTATTGGTCTTTAGTGGAATGATTATTTGTTGTAATTACTTTTATATTAGTGTTAAATGACCCCTAACTTGTCTTTTGAGTAGAATAAAAGCGCATTTGCTTGAGGATAAGCAAATCTCAAGTGTAAGGGTATATGATGAGGCAAAAAATGATCCATTTTTAGGGGGTCATTTAAGCCCGAATTCGAATTTATTTGATCAAATATTGCCCTAAATCGTTCCTTTTGTGATTTTAGGTACTTTGGGAGTGAAATCTGGAAAAGGAAGCAATTCGGACGTTTTTGGAGCATAAAAGTGAAGAAAACGCCAAAGTCTTAATTTTCCATGCTGGGAACAGTAGGTGACGGCGTCAAGAGTAATTTCCTGATGGCGTCAAGAGCAAAATTCCATGACGGTCCAGAAGAGATTTGACGGCGTCATGAAGGTAGGGCGTCAACAGTAAAAGTCATGACGGCCTGGAAATGATTAAGTCTTGACGGCGTCAAATGTAGATCAAGGCAGTCCGAGAAGAGTTTTGGCGGCGAGGTGACGGCGTCACAATGTTTGTCTTGACGCCGTCAGACCCCTTTTCCTATATATAGTTTTCTAATTTTTCACATTAAAAGAGAGAAGTTTTGGGAGAAACCCTAAGTATGATTTTGGTGTAACTTTACAGGTTTTTCAAGGGTTCCAACCCCTTGATACCTTGCATGTGTAATCAAGATAAGTGTTCCTTTAATTCAATCAATATGTCTATGTGTTGGTTGTCTATATCTTGTTCTTGTCTTAATTCCATCATGCTAGGCTACATCTATCTTGTGTTTGCTTAGATCTAATGAAACCTAGATGTTAATTATGTGTTGATTACTTGTTTATTCTTGTCTTGGATGAATGATTTATATGTTAGGCTTAAGAAAACTGGCAGATCTCCAATTGGTAACATGCTTGAACGTCTTAAGAAACATGAACCGACGCGCACTAGGTCTTTATTGGTTGTATTTAATGCATGAGCCACTGTTTACAATCCCTATAGTTGTGCTGGGCATGGTGTAGGAGTAGATAAGAGCTCATAGAATTGGGGAGTTAAGTGTGCCACCCCATGAATGGTATTAAGGAATACGATCCGTCATCTATGCAATTATAACAAGTAATTAACGTGTAAAAGATGTCTAGGGAGTAATGAAATCTAAGTAAACACATTTTCTCCAATTACTGCTCACAACTTTAGTATAAATTAATTTATTTTCATTTTTAGTATTTTATTTTGATTGCATATTAGTATTGGGTTAGTTGAATAGCAACTAATTCCGCCCCAAATCCTTCAAACCCGAGATTTTAAATTGCTTTCTAAAAAATATAAAAATACAAAAAAATAATCTTCCTTCACCTTTAGAACTAGTATTTAGGTTTTCTAATCCTAGCGACACTATTCCTAGCTGAACGATCAATCCCCCGGTACTTGTCACTATACTATACTACAACGATCAGGTACACTGCCTGGTGGGGGTTGTAAGCTTCTCGAGATCCCTCGATAGGTAAAGCCTGTTGCGATTCCCACGTATCAGATTACAAGAAATTAGTGGGGAGTCTCGATACTATCTGAGCCCCCACACCTTTAGCAATAGCAAAACTAATCCTACTGAAGATGTGGGTTGCAGCACGCGCCCTAATGTCTTGAGTGATGGAAAACTTCTGGATCCGCTTAAGTAGGGCCACCGCATCTGTCTCAAGTTCCCCTAAAGAGGAAAACGAGAAAGGGGTAAACCCATATCCCAAATTGGCACATTTAGCTCCGTATTTGACCCGCTTGCGTTTTGCAGCATCAGTCACCACGCGCCCCGGCACAAAGTCAATCATGCCGGTTTGCGTGAGGGGTGACGATCCCGTCAGATCAACACACACATCCTTCCCTGCATCACAGGAATAGAGCAAAATATCTGCTGGCCTTAAGACTTGCTCTCTTTCTCCACCCAACCGGATGTCGACCTCCTTGCGAGCCGAGACCCCGGATCGAGAACAGATATCAAGCAAAGTATCGCGCACCATGTTGTGTCGATGTTTAACACCAATCTTGCCAGTACACGATACAACATGGTCCCCATAAATATCACCGGTGAAAACCTTAGAGCACGTTGAGCACGGCCCCTGGACAGAGAATAGGGGAATACCTAGCCGATAACATAAAATGCACCTATAAGTTCTAGCGTTCATAGTGTGTCCTAACCCGGATATCAGGACCACCCTAAGTGAGTCTGATGTGTGATCCTCTTTTTCCGACCTCCAGAGTGCCATTTTTAGAGGGGAAAGACAAAATGTGGATTCAGCCATTTGGGTAACACGTTTGAAATATATATCTGCCAGTTTCTTCATAAGTTTAGGGGCAGCGATCTCATCTGGGTTACTTAAAAGGTCGGTCACCATTTTCGCATTAAACACACTCAAGGCCTCATCGAAGGAAAAGCCAGAGGTTACGATACCAGAGTGTATTAGAAGCTTAGTATGCAGCTTGGTAGATTGGAGTCTAGACGCAAGGAAGACATAGTTCAACGCATCCCCTGCAGAATATACGCCCAGCCCCCCAAATGCAAATGGCAATGTAGCCAACCTCCATTGCCAATCACTAAATCCAGGTCCAGAGGCAGTAACAATACGTTCCAAGGAAGAACGCAATGGCCCATCGAATGCAACGCGAGCACGCTCAAAAGCCCTAGGAGAGCATGTGCGCATAGAGAAATATAACTTTGAAATGCCGGCACAAGCTCGTAGAAGCAATAATTCGCATTGAGGATCCTTAAGTTTAGCGATAGCCTCCATAAGCTCGATGGTTTTAGCAACCCGTTTCATGGCCAACTCACTGTTGAACTCCAAGTCCGCACTAGCAGGCCCGCCAAGTAATTTAACACCATGCATAGGGCGAGTGATGTTAGGTGGGAAAACACCCACAAGCCTGCTACGGGGGTCTTCTTTATGCCAAAAAATCTCAGTCTTATTCACATTGAGGTGCAGGCCTCGCAGTGGCCCATCCTCCATAATCAGCTCCAGAGCCTTCCCCACGACCAAAGTATCTCCGATGATAGTGCCATCATCTAGATACCAAGCTTGAAAGGACAGACTGAAGGAGTCTTTAACCTTACACACCAGGGGATGTAGCACTAAGGCAAAGAGAAAGAAGTCCAAGTGGATCACCCTGTTGCACACCTTGGTGCGACCTAAGTGTGTGTTCCCCATAATATAGTCTAGCCGGCCTGGCGTAACAAAATTCAACCCAACGTGAAATAGCGGGGAAACGCAAGCGGACTTCCCGTAACATAAGCTCTCGGTCCACCAAATTGAAGGCATTTTGGAAGTCCACCAATAACATCGACAGACCCAATCTATATTTCAATCTCAATTTGATATATTGCAATTACAATTATATGTCGCTATAAAATTTCATCACTATGCACGGGTACCAGTGTATACTATAAATTTATAAGCTAAAGTGTAATGTCTTCTGGAATTTTACTCATAACTCAGTTCCCACATTATCACGTTCAAGTAGTGGCTAATCTAATTTTACTCTTTTCTCAGGTCCCACATTTGCACGTTCCAGCAGTGGCTAATATTAGTAGGAGCATTGTTAGTAGGGTCGAGTTGACTCGACCCAAACCCGATAAGGTTTACAAGGTCTGGTTTAATTGACCCGAACCCAGTAACCAGATAACCCGAAAAACTTTTCAATGAGTTTTTTTTTTACTAATTATTTTAGCACCTATAAACACTAATAATATAGGTTATATTATTTTATAGCTAGTCTAAATATATAATATTGATTTAGTTAATACATTAACCTCTCGTTAAGTTTACTATAGGAATCAAAGTACAAAATCAATATCAAGGGAGAATGCCTATATAATTATCAAAGTAGAAGTTTCGTGTTTTTCTCATTTCTGGATGTATAAACTGACTTTACGTATTACCGTTGCTTGCTTTGTTCCACTTTCTTATTTGTTACATAACTCTTGGATGAATGTATTATACATGCAGTAGGATCTCAAGTATAAATATTATTATGATGATAACAAGCGTTAAAAGAGGTGATTTGCACACTCTTAGAATCGATTGGCACAATCAAATTTAGAGTGTTTTGACATTTATAGTTTATAATACACTGTGGGATAAATGTCAAAACACTCTAAATTTAAGTGTGCCAATCATTTTCATGAGTGTGTAAATCACTTCCCAAACGTTAAAGAAGAAACTAAAGATATGATGCTTCAACTAAGGCAACTTGAAATATCTTGACAACCCAACCGGATATAAACAAACTCATAGCCACATACGACCCATCATTGACTAAAAGGACCATATATATGCATATTACAGCCACATAATACATTAATACTATACTCTAGATAAGAGTCGTTTGCTAAGGACATTGACTCTTGAAGTGAAATGCACTTCATATTAGTCTATTACCTTTTGTATACGTTCTATCTTTCTAGTCTTTGCATGACAATGATGGATGTCAGTTATTGTTGACCCTGACTTTTTCATGATAATAAATAAATTATATGCTATTTTCCTATGAATATTAATGTTATACTCTCGATTTACAATTTGAAATGCCCTACTTATATTTACTATTATCGATTAATGGTCTCTAGTTTAGAACAACAAACGTGATTTACGCAAACTTAGTTTTGATTTGTACATAATATTTTTTGCGGATATTGGCATGTTGGTATTGATGTTTATACAGGTTTGGATCGTGTAGATTTTTTCTGGAAAAATTTCCGGAAAAAATCTGAAAACTGCTGGTTTGCAAGCTTGCAGCCTGCATATTATAACATGTCGACGCCATGTCGTCGGCAATATAGATTTTAATTTTGACTTTTCTCGTTTGACCTTTTTGACTTTTTGTTTGACCTTTTATAGTATCGATGACATGGCGTCGGCAAATTAAGAGTTGACCGTTTGACTCGTTGACTGTTTGACCCTTGATTAATTAGTAATTGTTAATTAAAATTGATTATACCGACGAAGTGACGTCGGTAAATAATTTGTCGAACCACCATTTTGTTTGACTGAAAATGGCTGTGGGCCCCACCTGTTCGTCGGCAAAATTCGTCGGTGCAGTAAGTCCTGACGGGGCATTCTCCACTAACTCGGACCGACTAAGGTTCGTCGGGATCCACTAACTGCCGACGTCATGACGTCGGCACATTTAAAAAAAGGGCGTCGACATTTGACCTGTTTGTACTAGTGCATTATGCTTATTCTCCATATGTCTTGTTATGCGTAAATCTAAAGTAACTATGTGCAAATCTAGAGTATTTTTGTTGCGGTTTCCACTTAGTTTAATATATTGCCTTTAAAAAAAAAAAGACTTAAACCGGGTGAAGCCCTTTATTTCTAAGAGTTTTGTGTGGCCACTTTAGGGATTGTTTGTACCTAGCTTGTTACATATAATATACTAATAAACTTATATAAGCTCAAGGATGAAACATAGGGTATGTTTGGCGTGCAACTTGTAAGAGCTTATGGGGATAGCTTATAGTAGAAGCTTTCTTTGGCGCACAAGCTTATAGAAGCTTTTAAAATCCAAAAGCTCTTGAAAAGGAGGAGCTTCTAAAATATGCTGACCTTTTGGTTTGGCAAATTACAATAGTGCCCTTAGCTTTAACTTTGTATATTTATATGTTTTGTCCTTCAATGTCTTTTTACACTCTTATGCTCCAGCTGCCCAGCTACTTTACCAAACACATCTGAAAGAGCTGTTTGGACATGTTTAAGTGTTGTGTAAGAGCTATTTGGGGGCTTTTTTAGGAGTGATTGGAGTTGATTAAGTGCTGTTTAGATAGGTTTAAAAGCTGTTTGGATAAAAGTCATAAAACTGGATCTACTCATCGCTCAAAAACCCGGTTTTTAAAACAATGCTAAAGGGTATAAAGATGATAACTTTTGACCATCATTGGTCAAACTTATTACTCACTTGTTAACATGATTTTTTATTTATTTATTTTGTCTTATTTTTGCGGTATAACCGTATAATTATTGCTTTATTTGTAACCCATAACACACAAATGATTTCATGTTTGCATATATAATAACATTGATTGCATAAATACAAGAAGATTGATCTGATACATGTACTAAATCGCAGGGGCACATGATCTTGCTAAAACAAACACCCTCTAATAAACCAAAAAACATGCTTAAACAAACAATATCTAAACCACTAAATTCGTTTTGTCTTTGTTTAAGAGGACAATGTTTTATAACTTGGGTTGAACCGGGAAGAATTTTGATATGACTGTTGTTTGCTTGTTTATAAACTAGCGATTCTTTTGTTGAACTGGGTCATACCTTTAGTGTTTTTTTTTTTTTTTTTTTTTTTTTTTTTTTTTTTTTTTTTAAAGTTTGGTACCTGTAGTTTTGTTGGAAAGTATGGGTTTGGTATTGAATTTCTAACGTTTTAGAGCTGTTTGGAGCCTTTTTAGGGTTGTTTGGGTATGTTTAGGGGTGTTTTTGGAGCTGATTAAGGGTTGTTTGGTATGGTTTAAAAGCTTTTTGCAACTGTAGGAATTGCATTTTCATGTTCAAAATCTACCATTTTTTGCATAAAACTGGTTTCACACGACGGTTCAACCAGCCACTCGTTGGGTCGATCAAAAAAACCGGTTTTTAAAACAATGCAAAAGGGTAACTTTCTTGCTATCATTGGTCAAACTTATTGCTCCCTTGCTATCATGGTAACTTTCTTTTATTGTTTCTTGCGGAGTAATTGTTACGAGTACTCTATTAGTGACTCATAATACGCAAATGGTTTAATGTTAACATTGATTGCATAAATAAGAAACGATTCACATGATATATATGTAATAAATTGCAAAGACACATGAAAAATCATGATTTTGAACCTTTAAATTCATCATTTTTTCTTGTGTATTTGGTTCATAGCTAAATTCACAACTTGATAATTAGTGACCTGTAACACGTAAGGGTCCAACCAGTCAAAAGGGGCTTTTTTTTTTTTTTTTTTTTTTTTTTTGGATGAAAAATATAGAATGGATTTATTGACAATTTTTATTCTGTAATAGTTTTTGTGACATTTGCTCGTTCTTTTATGTTGTTGAATTATATATAATCATACATAAATACTTTTGCTGATGTTTTGGGAAATATTTTTGTTAAAGTATCATCTAGAGAATTGTTTGGGCATTTTAGCAATGGGCAATAAAGTTTATAATTTGGTTGAACCTACTAGAGATCTTCGAAAAATCATGTCTAGCATTCATGGTTAGCTTCTGTATTAATTATGGCCATATACAATGTGAATCTTGCATGATGTATGTATAATTATCAATTTTATTTTTTGCTCAGGTGCACGAGTAGATAGTGATAGTATGCGCATAATAGATGCACTCAAGAGTGCGGGTAAGTTTATAAATGAGAATCTTTTTATTTAAGTTGTAAGGCTCAACGAGTTATAAGCTTCAATAAGCCCAATCAATTGAAACAAGCTTTTAAAAATGTGTAAGGCTTATACTCAGTCAAAATTACTTAAATACCAAAATATAACAGATTAACAGGCAAAGGATTGAAATATATGTGAGTTTGATTTGACGTATGTTGATATGATTTTATAATAATATGCTTCAACACCAACTAATTCGCCAAACAGCTTTACAAAAATATAAACTTCAGCTTTCAACTTTAATATAAGCTACAGTTACAACTCCGGCCTTAGCTCATCCTCCAACTCATTTTGCCAAACATACACATAGCCACATATGACCCTACACATCATTGACTAAAAGGACCATATATATATATATAGTGTAACTTTCAAATGAGAACCATTTTAACTGCAAGAACTGCGAAAACCACTTTTGTACTATCAATAAAGGAGAGTGTGCAACAATTTAATGCAAGATGGCATTTTTGTGATTAATTGAGACCTCATTTCCTGGAACATTAATGAGAAAGGGTAAAAAGGACATTTCTAATTTACCCCTAAAAATATGGAAGAACAGGTTTTATCTCATAATATTCACCTCTCTCCTCTCAAAACCTAAAAACTAAAACCGCCTCCCCAAACCTCCCTCTATGCCGCCTCCTCTCTCTAAACTGAGGATTAGGTCAATTGAAAAAAATAACTTCGCTTCTAACGGCCTCCCTTAGAACCCTATCCTCCATCCCAACAACCATAAACACGACTGCTCTAAAGAAGTGCGATCTCCATCGGATTATTATGGGTTGATCTGGTCAATGGTTTCGTTTGTCCGATTTTCAATTTTGTGTTTGCGTTTATGTTGATTGAAGAAATCAGATGTGATCGAAGACAATATTTTTTTATTTTTGTTGCTGAAGTGGTTTTGGTAGTCGTGATGTCTCCGGTGAGTTGGTTTAATTCTTTATGTTGCATGTGTATTACAAATTTTTGCAAAGCACTAAATAAATAAGATCTTATGTTAATAAACAAATCTATAAAATAATTACCAAAATATGATGTTAATGATCTTCGTATGGTACAAGATAATTGCACACATACACATAAAAATTGGATTTAAATCATTGGAACAAAACTATCTTGTTGCTTGCTTGCGGCAAAATATTGTTTTGTGGAGTAACTATTTTGTGGCTGTAAAGAATTTATTGAGACACAAAAAATATGGATAATATGAATATCTTTCTCCTCCATTTTTTTTCTTCTGAACAACGTTTTTTCTTTTAATTGAAAGTCATTGATTTATGAAAGATTTTTATTTCTAATTCAGAAAATGTAATGATTAAAATAATTCTTGTAGTTGTAAATGGATTTGAGGATAAGATCTGTTTTAAGTGTCATAGAACAAAAAGCCACGCAGGTTTGTCTCATGTGCAATTTGGGTTTCGTTATCGAAGTTTATACCTATTTTAGTGGCAGTATGTATTTGATGTTTTACGTATAAAACATGTATGTTTTGTGTTTTGGATTATAAAACATATATGTTCAAAACTGACATGTTAAATTTCTTTTTGGTTAGGCTTAGAAAACTGATTCGATAATAAAACATATATGTTTTAAAACATGTATGTTCAAAACAGATATATTTTAGTGGCAATTTGAAACTGATTCGATAATAAGTTAAATTTGTTATTGGTTAGGCTTAGAAAACAGATATGTTTTTGGGTGCACTTGAAAATTTTGTGTAGTGTATCAAATATGAATGAACTTGTTTCATTGTCGTTATACTCTTTTTAGGCTTAACATAAAGTATAATAAAAGAATGTTGTGACTTGCATACATGTTCAAAACATATATGTTTTAAAACATGTATGTTCAAAATATACATGTTTTAGATCTAGTGTTGTAAATATCATATGAACGTTATCTTATAGATATGGTGTTTCAAAATGCATATGTTTTAAACATGTATGTTCAAAACATTTACAGTATGTTTTAAACATTTATGTTCAAAACATGTGTGTTTAAAAAAATGAATTCTTACAAACGGAATGCTTAAAATATGTATGTTTTAATAATATTATTGTTGCTAATTTTTGTACTTTTCTTTGTATCAGGTGTAATTACAAGAATGTTCATAGCTAAAAGTGTGCATATATGCCCGACTTTTGAAAAAATGTTGACGGCTACTCGTGCGCATATGTTCATTTGTGTTGAATATTATTAGTGTTCACGTGTATAGATCGATTAGATTCATATATTTATGCTTTAGAAATTTGTATTCTAATTCTATTTCAATCAATATCGAAGTTTGTATATAACATTTATGTTCTTGGTTTGTTATAAATTTCATTATATTAAAAAACCTATATGCACCTTGAAAGGGAAAAAAATGTGTATGCACTTCGACTAACTGAAAACATGTATGCACCTTTACTATTTGGGGAAGAAAACATGCTTGCACCATGAGATTTTAAAATAAATAATGATTAGGTATAAAAAAACATATATGCACCATGACTATTTGAAAACATGTTACCATAAAAAATTAAAAAAAAAAAAAAAAAAAAAAAAAAACTCCGAATTTTAAGATTAAAAAAACGAAAATTAGATAAAAAAAACAAAAATAATATAAAAATGTCTTTTACTAATATGCCCTTTTGAATTAAATAAAAATAACAAAATGATATGGAGCATTAAATGATGTACATTGTGTATTATTAGTTGTAAAAAGGTGGTTCTTGCAGTTCTTGTAGATAACGTGGTTCTCATAAGAAAGGGACCCTATATATATATATATATATATATATATATATATATATATATATATATATATATATATATATATATATATATATATATATATATATATATATATATGCATATTACTCTAGATAAAAATAAGGAGTAAGACATTGACTACCGAAGTAAAATGCACTTCATATTAGTCTATCAGTTTTTGTATACATTCTATCCTTCTAATCTTTGCATAACAACGATGGATAAAAGGACCTTATATATATGCATATTACGACCACATAATACTCTAGATAAGAGTAAGGAGTAAGCACATTGAATACGGAAGCAAAATGCTCTTCATATTAGTTTATCACTTTTTGAATACATTCTATCTTTCTAGTCTTTGAACAACAATGATGGATAAAAGGACCTTATATATATGCATATTACGACCACATAATATTCTAGATAAGAGTAAGGAGTAAGGAAATTAAATATGGAAGTAAAATGCACGTCATATTAGTCTATCACTTTTTGTATACGGTCTATATTTCTAGTCTTTGCATAACGACGATGGATGTCAGTTATTGTTGACCTTGACTTTTCATAATGAGATGCTATTTTTCCTATATTGATGGTAAACTTTCAATTTACAATTCGTAATGCCCTTCTATAGTTACTATTATGGATTAATGGTCTCAATTTTGAAATAACAAACGTGATTTGCACAAACTCAGTTTTGATTTGTACATAATATTTCATGCTTTGTATATGTGTTACGTTATGCTTATTCTCCTTGTATGTGTAAATCTAAAGTAAATATGTGCAAATCTAAAGACTAAAGTATATGTGTGCAGTTCACCTCACACTAAACCAAACAAGTTGGATGGCCGAGATCCTCTTAAATAACGCATGCCAAATTATAAAGTTATTCAAACTCAACTACAATTAGGTATATATTTTATACATAATAAACATGAATTAGTATCACTACAAGGATAATGGGTTATAGTAATGACATGTCGTCGTTAAAGTATTTATTAAATAATTAATAAACTTATTTGATAAATTAAAATTAATAAATGATGCCAAACTAAAAAATGAATAAACACTTTTTGCGATAACACAAGTCTTCGCTAAAGTATTTATTAAATAAAAAAATAAATGATACTGTAATTAAAATTTTCACCACGGCTATTTTATTAAATCTTCGCTAAAAGTATTTATTAAATAAAAAAAAATGATAATTAAAAAATTTCACCCCGGCAATTTTATCCACCTGACTTGATGCATGCCCCGGTAAGTTGGGTGGGAAAATGAATAACTTGATGCATGCCCCGGTAAGTTGGGTGGGAAAATGAAAAAAAAAAAGCTCTACAACAGAAGTGATATACGACTTTATTTATGGTCAATGTTGTGACAAAATTATTTTAATTGATCTTGTATATCTTAACAATTGATAAGCAAATGTTGAAGAACTTTATGTAAGGGACATTAATTTCTCAAAGAGATTTGCATCAAATTAACAAAACAAGAAAAGTAAATTACAACACATAAAGAATTATCTGATTATGTACTCATTATACTTATATAAGAATTTTAACATCAAAATTGACGAGCTTGTTTTAAGCCTTTTTTCTACTTTCGTACCAGGATCTGTATTGGAACTGATCACACATTCTTTATCATTTTGATCAAAGCTCATATTGGAAGTGATTTGAAAACAAAAATGTAATACTTGTTTACAAAGCGATTACTACACAGTTAAAGTATTCTCCAAAAGGGACATTAATTTCTCAAGTAAAACAATCTTTGTGGAATAATATGACACCACCTAAAATTTAATTTCTAATAATTGGAAAATAATTTATGAGAAAAGGGTAGCTCAAGTATAAATAGAGATATACGAACCTTCACTTTATAGAAAAAAAACATGCAAAAGCAAGCAATGGCTTCTTCAAATTTCTTACTTTTATCTCTAGCTATACTACTCATTGCTCTCTCATTTGTACCAAACTTTACTTCTGCTTCTTTGGAGGAAGCAAATGCTCTTCAAAAATGGAAAGCAAGCCTTAAAATCCCAAACAACTCCCAAATTGTATCATCTTGGACACCCCTTCCAATGAATACTAGTGCACCTGCCCCGTGCCCTTCTTGGTTCGGAATTGCTTGTAACGCTAATGGGAACATTAACATGTTGAACCTCTCGACGTCTGAGTTAAAAGGTACGCTTCACCAGTTCCCGTTCTCTATTCTAGGCAATCTTACCCATTTTAATCTTAGTGTAAACAGCTTCTTTGGTCCCATCCCACCAGAAATCGGATTCCTGTCCAAACTTGTCAATCTTGATTTTTCAACCAATCAGTTCTCTGGTGTAATTCCACCTACCATTGGTAAACTAAGCCAGTTAACCATCTTAGAACTTTTCAGAAACAATTTAACTGGTTCAATCCCACAAGAATTAGGGAATTTAAACTCTCTCACTGAATTAGCTTTGAGTTATAATCAACTCAATGGTTCAATTCCTTCATCGTTGGGTGATTTGAAGTCTTTGGGTACCCTTTATCTGCACACAAATCAACTCTCTGGACCCATTCCAATTGAATTAGGGAATATGAAGTCTCTAACTGATTTAGCTTTGAGCGAAAATCAACTCAGTGGTTCAATCCCTTCATCGTTGGGTGATTTGAAGTCTTTGAAAACCCTTAATCTGTACAGAAATCAACTCTCTGGTCCCATTCCAATTGAATTAGGGAATATGAAGTCTCTAACTGATTTAGCTTTGAGCGAAAATCAACTCAATGGTTCAACCCCTTCATCGTTGGGTGATTTGGTGTCTTTGAATATCCTTTATTTGTACAATAACAAACTCTCTGGACCCATTCCAATTGAATTAGGGAATTTGAAGTCTCTAACTGATTTAGCTTTGAGCGAAAATCAACTCAGTGGTTCAATCCCTTCATCGTTGGGTGATTTGAAGTATTTGAAAACCCTTTATCTGTACAGAAATCAACTCTCTGGACCCATTCCAATTGAATTAGGGAATTTGAAGTCTCTAACTGATTTAGCTTTGAGCGAAAATCAACTCAGTGGTTCAATCCCTTCATCGTTGGGTGATTTGGAGTCTTTGAATATCATTTACTTGTACGAAAACAAACTCTCTGGGTCCATTCCAACTGAATTAGGTAATATGAAGTCTCTAACTAATTTAGAATTGAGCGAAAATCAACTCTCTGGACCCATTCCTATTGAATTAGGGAATGTGAAGTCTCTCACTGAATTAGATTTGAGCAAAAATCAACTCAATGGTTCAATCCCTTCATCTCTGGGTAACTTGACGTCTTTAAATATCCTTCGTTTGTGGCAAAATCAACTTTTTGGACCCATTCCAATTGAATTAGGGAATTTGAAGTCTCTAACTGAATTATCTTTGAGCGAAAATCAACTCTCTGGACCCATTCCAATTGAATTAGGGAATTTGAAGTCTCTAACTGCATTATATTTGAGCGAAAATCAACTCAATGGTTCAATTCCATCATCGTTTAAAAACCTGAGAAGCCTTCAGAGACTGTATCTTCATGTGAACAAGTTATCCGGTCCTATACCACAAGGAATCGGCAGTCTACAATTGGTTAATCTACAGTTGGCCTCAAATCAGTTGTCTGGCCAATTGCCTGATGATTTGTGCCAAGGGGGAAAGCTTGGAAATTTAAGTGTAAGACAAAATCAACTCTCTGGTCCTATTCCAAGAGGGCTATGGAATTGCCCCAACTTAATAGGTGTATTGTTAGATTTTAATCAATTTTGTGGAGATATATCGAATAGTTTTGGTGTCTACCCAAGCTTAGATTTCTTTGATGTCAGTCATAATAAATTTCATGGGCAACTATCTCATAACTGGGGTAAATGCAAAAAATTGACTACACTAAAGATGGGATATAACAACATCAGCGGTAGCATACCACCAGAGTTTGGAAATTCATTTCATGTGCTTGATCTTTCTTCTAATCATTTGGTTGGTCAGATACCAAAGGGGTTTGGGGAGATGAAAAGCTTGTTAAATTTAAACTTGAGCGATAACAACCTTTCAGGTGTTATACCTCAAGAGCTTGGATCACTGCACGGCCTCCTTACTCTTGATCTATCCAAAAATAGGTTAAACGGGTCATTACAAAGATATATTGGTGATTGGGTACAAATCAATCACATGTATCTTAGTAATAACAAGCTCAGCGGAAAGATCCCATCAGAGATCGGTAAATTAAGTCAACTCAATGTTCTTGATTTATCTTGGAATTCACTCACAAAAGAGATACCATCAGAAATTGGAAGTTTAAAAAGTCTGGTGATGATGAATCTTTCTCACAATAAGCTATCTGGCTCTATTCCGAATGGTTTCAGTAACTTGCCAAGAGGGATTGACATAGACCTGTCTTACAATGAGCTCACAGGTCTGGTTCCCCCTTATGCTGTCTTTCTAAATGTGTCTGGAGAAGCATTACAAGGAAATGATGGTCTGTGTGGAAATGTTACAGGTTTGAAACTTTGTGAAAGTCAAACTAATCATTTTCTTCATAAGTTCATCCTTGTAACTGTTGTCCCACTTTTGGCGGCTCTTTTAGTTGGTTTATTCATGTGTGGACTCATTGCTTATAGACGTAGAAAGAGAACTTCTCCACAGAACACATCAGGCGAAGAAGGTGGCAAATTTTTCGCAATAACAAGTTTTGATGGACAGGCGATGTATGATGAAATCATCAAGGCAACAAATGATTTTGATGATGCATATTGTATTGGAATGGGAGGATATGGTACTGTGTATTACGCTGAGTTACAACCCAACAATATAGTAGCTGTCAAGAAACTTCATTCGTCATCTGAGAATGACGATCAAGGCTTCTTAAATGAGGTACGAGCATTAACAAACATAAGGCACAGAAACATAGTTAAACTCTATGGATATTGCTTCCATGCTCGTCACTCATTTTTGATTTACGAATATCTTGAGAAGGGAAGTCTAAAATTGCTTTTAAGTAGCGATATCACAGCAAGGGAATTGGATTGGCTGAAAAGGGTAAGAATTGTTAGGGCTGTAGCGAATGGTTTGGCTTATATGCACCATGATTGCACACCACCTATAATTCATAGAGACATTTCTACAGCTAATATCCTTCTCGATTCTGATTATGAGGCACATATCTCGGATTTTGGAACAGCAAAGCTTCTAAAGTTGGATTCATCCAATTGGTCTGCGGTTGTAGGCACCTATGGCTATGTTGCGCCAGGTAATTAACAACCAATATTTTAAAGTTATGTATACGTACTTATTCTCAAGTTTTAGATTGATCTATGTTACATTTTATCATGATCTGATATAACAGATTTTTTTGGTATTCTCATGTTTCCGTCCATGTAGAGCTTGCTTATACGATGGTAGCGACAGAGAAATGCGATGTGTATAGTTTTGGAGTTGTTGCACTGGAAGTGATTATGGGAAAGCATCCTGGAGAACTTATATCATGTCTACCAACATTGTCTACTGATGATCTATTGCTAGCCAATGCAGGAGATAGACGGATTCCGCCACCATATTCTCTAGTAGAGAAACTAGCTCATTCAATTTTGAACGTCTCACAGGCATGTTTGAACTACAACCCACAGGAAAGGCCAACAATGCGCCAAGTCAAAGATTTATTGTCAGTGGATGATCGAGTTTGGATGAAGATGCATGTATCGGTAACTTAATGCTAGCTTGATCGATTTTGTATGATGTCTAGTCATAAGTCACAAAAGTTTAAGAAACATTTTATGTTTTTTTTTCTTGTCCTGAATTATGTTGTAGATTGTTATTAAATAAGGAAATAATTTATATCAATGGAGATTGCTACCTTTCTAGAATAATAGAATTACATGTATTATGGATCTTTTTGGTAATTTCATTAAATTATTCCAGTTTTAGAATTAAAAAATTACCGATGGAAATTTGTATATCAGTTAGAATTCATTCTTACTCATATCAAGAAATTGAGTAACAGTGAGTGCACATAAAAGATATTCAAAGACGTCAAATCATCCAATGATGGAAGTCTATTAATTTGTCTAAAAAGAAGATCGTGGATAGTGTGTTAATTTGCCAAAAAAGATGACCTAAGGTATGGAGTAACTAATGTACAGTTTGTTTCAGATAGGGAAAAGGGTGAATAAGGTAGCAAGAAGGCTTGTATGAATATCAACAGCAGAGGGAAATGACAGGGAAACTGGAATGCTGACTATAACTTCACACTTTTCAAGACCCCTACAATTGGAGGATTTAGTTGAATTTGACGATCCAAAAAATGCACGAGTCTTGGTGTCTCTAACTATTCATAGGGTATCTAATTTCTCCTTCTTGTGCTAAGTGAAAACAATAGAGGTGGGAACATGGGCAGGACAATTGGGTTTAGTAACGGGTCAAAACGGTTAACTTTTTGGTACGGGTCCAATTTGTTTGCCAGAAACACCTTTGGTCCAAAATTTCATTAAATCTTATTATAAATAATCAGTGTGACACATATGATAATAATATACATATTCTTTTCAACCAATGTTATTGAATTTATCCCACATTGACACATTCATACCTAAATGGTTCAGAATTTCCACAAAGATATATAAATAGTGTGAAGCAAATAATCTTATTCTTATGCTTCTTATGTAATGTTATAAACACGAAGGACCAAACATGTTAGTTAGAAAGATAATGTAACACCCCCAATTCATGGATGCAGCGGAATTCAAACTGGGTGTTACTCGACGGCACAACAGTCATAATAATAGAAAACGAACTCTAATTGAGTCGTTTTAAAAGATTTATCATTCAAATTATATAAATATCAGAGATTACAAAATGAGATCCCAGATGGTTCCATGTTTACAAATTACATTAAATGAGTTTATGAATGATAATAAAATCTATAGCCCTCTTGAATATCCGTGCCCCTTCCGTGCCATCCTTGTTCATTATGAACCTGAAAATACATGCTAAAGTGTCAACACGAGGTTGGTGAGTTCATAGAGTTTAGTGACAAAAATGTAATGTAAAACATTTGAATGATGATTTCCCACTGCCAAATATGATCTGGTTTATGTGAACAAAAGTAATACTTGTATCTAGATTCAAAGATAAATGTAGCAATACCGTTATATAAACAATTTTTATAATGATGCCATATAAATAATGATGATAATGAAGTATGTAACATGTAAACACATAAAGCGTTTGAGTAAACCACAAACATTGAGTAAGGCAATTGGTGTTTAAGTAAACAAGTAGCATGTTCAAGTAAAACAAGTATTGCATTTATGTAAAAACGAGCATGTATTCTCCCCCAAAGAGTTGATAAAACAATTAACAGAGTAGGGGCTATAACTCACCTTAAGTTATGTAGCAAGTAGTGAATATGATGGTCGAATAGCGAAGGTTTCTACGAGCAACAACTTTTGGCTTTCAACAAAGAAAGGTAAGTATCATGTAAGGAAAAGGACTTTGGTTAACTTATGCTTCACCCTACTTCACTTCAAGCAATCTTTCTACACTTGTATTCTTGAAAGAGAGATGATGAAAGTTGAGGTGACTTGAGTAGATTCAAACTCAAGAGAAATCACCAAAGTTTATAGGGTTTGGAAGTAGTTTGATTACTTAAAATCAAACTAGGGTTTATATGTTGTTGTAGCACTTGATTCTTGCATAAATTTGGAAGTAAACTAGCTAAAGCAAGGGTGTTTGTGTGTGTTATGTGTGGCGTACAAACGAGGAGGAGAGGGGCTTTTATATGGCCTTGAGGAGGTTACCTTTCCTTGACTTGTCAAACCTTGGAGAGCAAGGTGAACACATGTACACATCCTAGAGTTAGAAGCATGAGATCAAGCCATATGTGAGGTGAATCCCCCCCCTATGGCGGTTCACATGGATAAGGGAAGGATGAGTTGGCTTTTGATGGTATTATCCTAGTTACTTAGTTTTGACTCCGTAAAATGCTAACCATAAATGATTAAGCAATAATACGTAAAACCGGGTATCGTAAAAATGTTAAACTTGGAAGAATGACTAAACTTGTCAAAATACTCCATAATAAATTATAAAATGAGTGGTAGGTTCTATTGGGGTGCCAAAACCCTGCTAAAACTGGAAACACGGGTCTAAAACGCGTAATACGTAAAACGTACGAATCTTGTGTAAAATTGAGAAAAGTAAAATGTTACTTTTCTAATGCGATAATACTGATTTAAAATGACTTATAATGTCTAGACTGGGCTCAGTCTAGTGTCGGTTGGTATTTAATGTCTTTTAGACTTAAAACCGTAAGTCTAAAAATCAAGGAATGATTTATAAAATCAAGGAATGATTTTTGGTCAAAGGAGGAGGAAAAAATATGTTGACTTTTTCCAAAAATGTGAAAACTCAAATCGTCTTAGAAATGCGGTGCAGGTATAGGCTAAGGTTACGGTTAAGTAAAAGTGCTTAAAAACGAAAATTCCTGTTTCTCACGGCCGAGGTTTATTTGGTCACATTTTTCTCAGTCATGATTAATTCTCAAATAAATCATGAGTGTATCAAACATTTTTCTGGTGCGGGGAAAATTAACGCGGTCGAGTTTCGTTGTGCGTAGGATTTTTGAATGACGTTTTACCCTAAAACGTGTAGTTCCTTAATAACTTTCGCGAAAATGATCTGATGAGTGTCAAACTTTTATTTTGCCATGGAAATGATTTATCCCACGAGATTATGAAATAAAAATTAAATTTCGGAAAATGAATAGTGAAAGTGAATAGTAAAAATGAATAGTGAAATTTTCCGGGAATAGAAGTTAACCTAAAAATGCGAATTGTTACAGTCTCTACCCCTTACGGGAACTTCGTCCCGAAGTTCAGTTTATGTCAGGGGTTGAAGCGATGTCGGTGAAAAGATAGGATTTCTTGTGGCGAATGTAATGTAGGTTTCTTGTGGCGAATATAATGTAGGTATCATGCCATACCCAAGCAATATAGTGTAGGTATCATGCCATACCTGAGCAATATAGTGTAGGTATCATACCATACCCGAGCAATGTAGTGTAGGTATCATGCCATACCCGAGCAATGTAGTGTAGGTATCATGCCATACCCGAGCAATGTAGTGTAGATTGACTTCATACTTATGTTATTTCGGATAAAAATAAGCCCACTTGTTTATAATTCTTTATTTACATAGAGAGGCATCCCAAACAATGTAAATAAGGGAATATAAACTTATGTTTCGGTGATTTACAATTTCTTTATTTAAATGAAAAGACATCCCAATCTATTCAAATAAGGACATAATAAATCATCCTACTTAAGAATTCCCGACACAACATTCATACTTAGCCAATGAGTTACAAGGTAGTGTATTATGAGATGATACTGGTGTTCCAAAAGTACGAAATGAATATTCATACTCAATTTCGGAGATGGAGAGTAAGATAATCGGGGAAAATTGACGTAGTGTTCAAAATAGTTGTTGAGTAGAGAGTTGTGAAATAAGCATGATTTTTGATGGGGAAATGATAGAATAATTACGTTGGAGGTTTGAATCATAACACATGATAGCATAAAGCAAGAGTTTTATTCATAAAACGTTGATTGATTACAAGATTGAAACTTATTACAAGTTTCTTCAAAATCTACTAACTGATACTTTCAGTTTAGTAATTACAACGTTTTACAACTACTGCTAGCTATTACATGGATTCTACAGAGTTTACTAACTGAGTCTATTCAGTTTAGTAGTACAAAAGACAACTAGTATCATCACACTAGTCTATTGCAGGTTAGAAGGTCCGAGCAGCTCTGATTGATCGGCAACTTCTTGGTTTAGTGTGTCATAGAGGTACGAGTCGATGAAGTTTGAGAGGCTATAGTGTCCATGTTGACTTTCTAGTTGGATCAATGGTGGTCGTGATAGGATCCATAATGAGTGATCCAAATCATCACATGTAGGGATATAAAAGTGAAGTGATAGTGGTGGTGATAATGGCGCTAGTACATATTCGTATTCATCATCCTCCTCGGAGTCTGCCTCAACCCAATTTTGTTCAATATCATTAGAAGTATTTGACGCAAAATTAGTTGGCATTGGTTCCTCCTCTTCTTCGTCGGTTAAATCTTTGAAAGGTTCTTCTTCGTCATCAGAAGCGAAGGCATTTACAAAGTTAAATTCGAACTCGGGTGAGGGTGGTAAGACTTGGAAGTTATTAGGTAGAGTGGGAACATAATCGGGAGAAGTGGGTGCGCACATGATTTTGTGAGAAGAATTACAATGTTAAAACAATTCTAACGTTTATGGGGAGTGCTCAAAATGTGACAAGAGTGTATATATCAATTTACTAATATGTTCATGTAGCATAACATGCTTAATAAGTCCATAATCGTCTAGAGGATGGAAGGCACGAAGAGCGGAAGGCTATAAAAATGTTTTTGCTTGTAATTGTGGTTATAGTTTAGGTCTCAATTAGATCCGTTTCTCTATAACCATGGCTCTGGTACCAATCTGTAACACCCCCAATTCATGGATGCAGCGGAATTCAAACTACAACAGTCATAATAATAGAAAACGAACTCTATTTGAGTCGTTTTAAAAGATTTATTATTCAAATTATATAAATATCAGATATTACAAAATTAGGTCCCAGATGGTTCCATGTTTACAAATTACATTAAATGAGTTTTTGAATGATAATAAAATCTATATCCCTCTTGAATATCCGTGCCCCTTCCGTGCCATCCTTGTTCATTATGAACCTGAAAATACATGCTAAAGTATCAACACGAGGTTGGTGAGTTCATAGAGTTTAGTGACAAAAATGTAATGTAAAACATTTGAATGATGATTTCCCAGCAAAGGCATCGTAAATCCACTCAGTTCCAAGCCCCGCCCATACAAGACTTGCAACCTGTGTGTTTATAACCCACTGCCAAATATGATCTGGTTTATGTGAACAAAAGTAACACTTGTATCTAGATTCAAAGATAAATGTAGCAATACCGTTATATAAACAATTTTTACAATGATGCCATATAAATAATGATGATAATGAAGTATGTAACCTGTAAACACATAAAGCGTTTGAGTAAACCACAAACATTGAGTAAGGCAATTGCTGTTTAAGTAAACAAGTAGCATGTTCGAGTAAAACAAGTATTGCATTTATGTAAAAACGAGCATGTATTCTCCCCCAAAGAGTTGATAAAACAATTAAAAGAGTAGGGGCTATGACTCACCTTAAGTTATGTAGCAAGTAGTGAATATGATGGTCGAATAGCGAAGGTTTCTATGAGCAACAACTTTTGGCTTTCAACAAAGAAAGGTAAGTATCATGTAAGGAAAAGGACTTTGATTGACTTATGCTTCACCCTACTTCACTTCAAGCAATCTTTCTACACTTGTATTATTGAAAGAGAGATGATGAAAGTTGAGGTGACTTGAGTAGATTCAAACTCAAGAGAAATCACAAAAGTTTATAGGGTTTGGAAGTAGTTTGATTACTTAAAATCAAACTAGGGTTTATATGTTGTTGTAGCACTTGATTCTTGCATAAAATTGGAAGTAAATTAGCTAAAGCAAAGGTGTTTGTGTGTGTTACGTGTGGCGTACAAAAGAGGAGGAGAGGGGCTTTTATATGGCCTTGAGGAGGTTACCTTTCCTTGACTTGTCAAACCTTGGAGAGCAAGGTGAACACATGTACACATCCTAGAGTTAGAAGCATGAGATCAAGTCATATGTGAGGTGAATCCCCCCCCCTATGGCGGTTCACATGGATAAGGGAAGGATGAGTTGGCTTTTGATGGTATTATCCTAGTTACTTAGTTTTGACTCCGTAAAATGCTAACCGTATTTGATTAAGCAATAATACGTAAAACCGGGTATCATAAAAATGTGAAACTTGGAAGAATGACTAAACTTGTCAAAATACTCTATAATAAAATATAAAATGAGTGGTAGGTTCTATTGAGGTGCCAAAACCCTGCTAAAACTGGAAACACGGGTCTAAAACGCGTAAAACGTAAAACGTACGTATATTGTGTAAAATTGAGAAAAGTAAAATGTTACTTTTCTAATGCGATAATACTTATTTGAAATGACTTATAATGTCTAGACTGGGCTCAGTCTAGTGTCGGTTGGTATTTAATGTTTTTTAGACATAAAACCGTAAGTCTAAAAATCAAGGAATGATTTATAAAATCAAGGAACGATTTTTGGTCAAAGGAGGAGGGAAAAATATGTTGACTTTTTCCAAAAATGTGAAAACTCAAATCGTCTTAGAAATGCGGTGCATGTATAGTCTAAGGTTACGGTTAAGTAAAAGTGCTTAAAAACGAAAATTCCTGTTTCTCACGGCGGAGGTTTATTTGGTCACATTTTTCTCAGTCATGATTAATTCTCAAATAAATCATGAGTGTATCAAACATTTTTCTGGTGTGGGGAAAATTAATGCGGTCGAGTTTCGTTGTGCGTAGGATTTTTGAATTACGTTTTACCATAAAACGTGTAGTTCCTTAATAACTTTCGCGAAAATGATCTGATGAGTGTCAAACTTTTATTTTGCCATGGAAATGATTTATCACACGAGAATATGAAATAAAAATTAAATTTCGGAAAATGAATAGTGAAAGTGAATAGTAAAAATGAATAGTGAAATTTTCCGGGAATAGAAGTTAACCTAAAAATGCGAATTGTTACAGATAATAACTGAAAGTTAGTTATAATTAGTTATATATTTCGGTTAGGAAAAGGTGAAGGGTTGCAATGGTTCATTGGCACCGATTCACAAACATACATATATATATATATATATATATATATATATATATATATATATATATATATATATATATATATATATATATATATATATATATATATATATATAAACATACATTGATTGAATGGTTAGACAATTAGACAAATTTACTTATTCAATATTTACTTTGCAACTTATAATATCGATCTAGTTTTGGGACAACAATTGGCATCAAGAGCAAGGGTTATACACGAAACATTTTCTGTTTCTGCATAACATAAACATAACGAGAAAGCCATAGGAACACGCTAAGAAAAAGAAAGAACATCCTTGTTGTTGACATAAATAATGCCTAAAAACATTATTAACATGTTATCAATATCTCTATGTTTTAATTATCACAAAATATAAACTCATCGAACTAAAACTTGTGACATAAACAAGTATTTAGTGATTAATATTTCTCTTTACATCCAAATCACTTAAGGTATGAATAAACAAAGTGTTTAGTGCAATTTATGATCAAAGGGGTATTTTAATTAACTAATGCAAAGTTTATTTAATTATATAAACATATTATATATTTTTTTGAAAAACACTTTTGGTAATAAAGAAAAATGTTTTATTCATACTAAATATATGAATTCAAATTTTTAACCAAAATCAGTTAGTTTTTCACCAAATAAACTTTCCCCACTAAAAGACAAAGTTTCTGGCCGTTTCAGCTGGGCGGCCCCCTTAATTATAAAGGGCGGTCCCCTTAAAATTAAGGGGACCGGCCATGCTCCTCTGTCAGAATCTTGTGCCTATAAATACCACCTTAACCCTGGATTTTTTCCTCACCTTTTGCACTCCAGAACTTTCTGTTCTAGATCTCCATTTCCAATCTATAAATCCTTTGACCGTACATTCTTAAATCTTTGTTTCAAAGTGATCCAAACATCATCCCATCAAGTGCAAGAGAAGAATACTTCTATCCCTCAAGACAAGAAGTATTACAACTTGTTGTGATCTCCACATCTAAGTTGTTAGTGAATCATCATTGTTATTATTTCATTGTGTGATTAGTTGTGAATATTTGTTAGAAGATAGTGTAGTTTGATATATAGTGTGATTGGTTAGAAGAATAGTTATGAAGAAGATAAGTTAGGAAGAAGATTGGTGTGTAGAAGAATAGGTGTGAAGAAGATTGGTGTGTAGAAGATTGGTGTGAAGAAGTGGTGTGATTAAGTAGTGAATAGGTGTGAACTAGTTGTGTAGAAGTTGTGATTAAGTTGTGAGGTTATTGTGGTGTGTAAATTGGTGTGTAAGGTTTTCTCCGCCATAAGGGAGCTTGTTGATATAGTGAAGAAAACTCTTGAGTTAGGTGCTCGGGGAGTGGAGTAGGGCAAGGAAGGTGACCTTGTAGCCGAACCACTATAAATCTCTTGTCTCTCGATTCGATCTTTCCAACCCTTATCTATTTCTTTACTTACGTTATTATTGCTTTATCATACATACTTAGTGTTGTTCATATTGCGCACGACTTGATTTCATATAGCATCGAATCTATATTTTATAAAACAAACAAAACTTTTAAACAAACTTTTATAACAATTTAAAAACGACGTAAAACTATTCAACCCCCCCTTCTAGTTTTCCACACTTGTTTTTTCTTCAGTAAGGAACGATTTGTTTTTCTTTATCTTCCAAGGAAAGCAAACGAGTTCGAATAAGGAGAAACATAAAGGAGATAGTGCACGATCTGTTTTGCGTTAGAAGTTGCAAGCGTACACATCAAACGATGTTGGTGGGATAAAACTTTGTTGGCAACAACGAAGGGAAGGAAGAGTGGGAGGCTTTGTGAAACCGGTTGAAAACAAAGATACAAAGCAGGATAAGACGCGAAATAAATGCGCAAGGAACGTTGTTTTGGAGAAGAAAAATGTATACGTAGAACAAAGAAGGATTACTCAAGGAAAAGTGTGTGGAGAAAGTGTCAGTTCGACACAAGAACAACAACAACGAGAACAGAAACACAAAGGTTTGTTTCGGTGGAACAGAATCAGAAACGTAGAAATTTTGGTTCAATCTTATATTGTTGAATCAGAAACGTAGGAATTTTGGTTCGGTGTGGTTACCAAGGCGTGGTACCAAAGATTGTGTGTAGGAAGTTTTGTGATTTCGAGACAAGAAATCAAAACAATGCACAAGGTTTGTGTATAGAAATATTCTCAGATTTCAAAGGAACCGAGATCAAGAATAACGCACAAAGGAAGAAAAAAGTGAACATGTAGTGTGGTACAAGAAGTTTTGTTTTGTTTGTGTCGAATTCAATAAATTTGATAACACAACAAGAACAAGACAAGGAGGCCGAGGCTTGGTGGTGATTCAAGGAAGAATCCGAAAACAACAAAGCAAGGAAGCCGTGGCATTTTTTGTTTAGACTCGTTGGGTACAAAAGCAACAACAACAAATTCGACAAGAAGAAAAGAGAAGGAACCATTGTGGTTTTATTTGATTCGAATCAAAACAGCAGCAAGGCAACAAATCTGAAAATTTTTGTTGAAGATTGAAGTCGAATTAGAAGAAAAAAGAGGCAACGAGGCAAGAAGAAACAAAAAGGAACAAAGTGGGAATAACAACAAACGTTGGTGAACGATTTTTACTAACGAGGCAAGGGAATACATTTCGGTGTTTAACACAATAAACGAGGTCACAAGTTACAAATTTTCTGAATTTCAAGTATATTAGAATAGTATAGATTTGTTAGTTTGTACTATTAGGAAATCCCGAAAACTATTATTGATCCCGTATTACTAGGATTCCCGGAAACTATATATATTCCCATAGTAGAAAGAGATACCATACTAGGAAGAATAATTCCCATACGCACTAGAAGGTGAAGATAATAAATACTTTTAAGATGGCCGGTGACAATACAAGCACATCAACCACAGTAAAACCTATAACACCTATTGCACAATACCAATGCCCTAAGTTGAGAAACACAAGTTCCACGGTATGGGCTATACAAATTAAGGTTATACTAGAAGCACATGGTTTGTGGGAAACAATAGAACCTAAGGAAAACACGCAAGTAGATGATAAGAAGGACAAGGCAACGACAGCTTTGTTATATCAAGTGTTAACCGAAGATGTGATTTTACAAGTAGCGGGTTGTAAGATGACTAAGGAATTATGGGAATCATTAAGGAAAAGACACGTTAGAGAAGAAAAAGTGCAGTGAGCACAGTTACAATCATTGATGATTGGGTTTCACTCACTTCAGATGAAGGAAGATGAGACGGTAGATGCATTTGCAGACAAGTTAAACGGCTATGTCATGAAGGCAAAGGAACTAGGGAAAACATTAGATGAATCACTTTTAGTTAGAAAACTATTAGACTCCACACTCGATAGATTCATTCAGATAGTAGCATCCATAGAACAAACAAGTGATCTAGACGACATTACCCTAGATGAGATCACTGGAAAACTCAAGGCGTTTGAGGAAAGAATAAAGCTCCAGAAGGGAGGACAAGTTGAAAGCCAGGAGAACTTACTATTCGCACACGGTGAACACTCGGGAAAAGGAAAGCGATTTAGTAAACGCGGAGGTAGATCAAATTATTCATGAGGAAACTGGCTGAATAATAAAAACAGAAATAACTCACAAGAAGGGAACTCAAATCATAAGGGAAACTCAAATAGGAATACAAGTAAGAGGGATTTGAGTAACATAAAATGTTACAAATGTCACAAATTTGGACATTTTAGGAGTAATTGTAGAGTAACATCAACAGCTCAGGAAAAATCAAACCTTATCTTAGAAGACGATGAACCATCACTATTAATGACTATGCACGGAACCGAAAACGAGGAAGTGTTGTTGAATGAAGGCCAAATTAAACCGGGGAAATATGCTTCAAAGGATGCAAGCATATGGTATTTAGATAATGGTGCAAGTAACCATATGACGGGAACTAAGAGTCATTTTAAGGATATTGATGAAAGCGTAACAGGACGAGTACGTTTTGGAGATGGATCATATGTACAGATAAAGGGAAAAGGCTCTATATTGTTAGGTTGAAGAAACCAAGAATAGAAGGTAGTATCAGATGTATACTTTATACCAAACCTTAAGAGCAATATACTAAGTCTAGGACAACTTACGAAGATAGGTTGTAAGGTCATAATGGACGGAGATAAATTGACTTTGTATGATAAGAGCAGGAAATTGTTGATGAAGGTAGAAAGATCTAAGAATAGACTTTACAGTATTAGACTACAAATAGACACACCTATGTGTCTCTTAGCAAACGTAGATCCAAGCATTGTTATGGCATGCTAGATTAGGTCATCTGAACTCTGATGATATCAACAAGATGACTAGGAAGGGTCTAGTGGAAGGAATACCAAGAATAAATCATACTGGACAGATTTGTGATGCATGTTTATTAGGAAAGCACAGTAGAACACCATTTCAAAACCAAGCTAAATTCAGATCAAAGAACACGTTGGACTTAGTATACGGAGACCTCTGTGGTCCTATTAGCCTAGCAACACACTCAGGCAAGAAACTCATATTCTTGTTAGTGGACGATTGCACACGTTTTATATAGGCTTACTTTCTGACATCGAAAGATCAAGCAGTTAGTACTTTTAAGGAATTTAGGCAGAAGATAGAAATGGAAATGAGAATGAAAGTGAGAATGCTAAGAATAGATAGAGGGGGTGAATTTACATCTAATGAATTCACTAAGTACTGTAAAGAGAATGGAATAGCATGATAGTTGACAGAACCTTACTCACCACAGCAGAATGGAGTAGTGGAGAGGAGAAATAGGACAGTGTTATCAACTACGAGGAGTATGATGAAAGCCATGATGTTACCCTTAATTTTTTGGGCGGAAGCAGTGAAACATGCCATTTACATACTCAATAGGGTACCTACAAGAGCCCTGATAGATAAAACTCCATATGAGGCACTCTACAACAGAAAACCAAACATGGAAAACCTAAGAATATTCGGATGCACATCTTATACAAAGATAACGATACCTCACTTAAAGAAGCTGGATGACAGAAGCATACCAATGATTTACTTAGGAGTAGAGGAAGGATCAAAAGCATGTAGGTTATATGATCCAATAGCAAAAAGAAACACGTTAGTAGGGATGTTAAGTTTATGGAAATGAAACCATGGGACTGGAATAATGATGGAGAAGATAGGAGTACACAAGACACATTTTGGGCTAGTTTTGTGGTAGAAGGAGTTGGCAATGAGAATGCTACACCAGTCAACACAGATATCAATGGTATTATTGATAATACGTATCAGGAACCGGATGCAATACAGATTCACCAATCACACCACCAACATACACCTACGACCCTAACTCAGAAGAGGATGAAGAGGCTACTTATAGCTCATTAGGAAGCTCAGAGAGATATGATCATAGACCAGTACGAGGTTTAAAGGATATAACGGAAATCTATAAAAATGCATGTGAAGTAGAAGCACCAAGTTTACTTTTCACAGAAGAAGAACCCCGTAACTGCAAGGAAGCATCGACAGACAAGAAATGGATTGAGGCCATGGAAATTGAATTTGATTCAATAAATAAGAATAACACATGGATTCTTACTACATTGCCAGAAAATCAGAAGGCAATTGGACTCAAATGGGTTTTCAAAACCAAGAGGGATGCACAAGGAATGATCATCAGATATAAGGCACGATTAGTAGCAAAAGGATATGTACAAGAACAAGGAATAGACTTCGATTAAGTATTTGCACCAGTTGCTAGGATAGAAACAATACGGTTAATATTAGCATTAGCAGCATATCATGGTTGGCAAGTTCATCACTTGGATGTAAAATCAACATTTTTACATGGAGATTTAAAAGAAGAAGTCTACGTTACACAACCTAAAGGGTTTGTACAGCCAGAAAATTCAGGAAAAGTATATAAACTTATTAAAGCTTTATATGGATTAATACAAGCACGAAGAGCTTGGAATATGAAGCTTGATCAAACGTTAAAGTCATTAGATTTTAAGAAGTGTAATCTCGAACAAGCAGTTTATACGAAGTGAAACAAGACTTCTACGATTATAGTTGGAGTTCATGTAGATGATTTGATAATCACGGTCACTCCAAGGAAGGAATTAGAAGTATTTAAATCCCAGAGGGAAGAAAAGTTTGAAATGAGCGACTTAGGATTGTTAGCTTATTACCTAGGGATAGAAGTTACACAGACTGGAGGAGAGATTACAATCAAGCAAACAGGTTATATTAACAAGATCTTGAAGGAGACAAGTATGATGGATAGTAATGATACGAAGATACCAATGGATCCCGGTACTAAGTTGGTCAAGGGGGAAGATGGTAACTCCATTGACGCAACTTACTTCAGAAGCTTAATTGGAAGTCTCAGGTACTTACTGCATACAAGACCAGATCTTAGTTATTCAGTCGGACTACTCAGCAGATTCATGCAAGACCCAAACGAACATAATCTGAAGGCGGTAAAGCAAGTAATCCGATATATCAAAGGAACAAAGGAGCATGGCATAATTTACAAGAAAGAAGGCGGCTGCAAGATTACAGGTTACAACGACAATAGTTATAGAATCAACACTGATCAAGGAAAAGGAACTACTGGGATAGTATTTTATTTTAGAGAGTCACCCAGTACCTGGTGTACTCAGAAACAACCAACAATGGCACTATCATCATGTGAATCAGAATTCATGGCGGCTACTGCAGCAGCATGTCAAGCCTTATGGTTAAAAAGATTACTTAGTGAATTAACTGGAAGTGAATAAAAGAAGATAAAGTTGAAGGTAGATAACGTTTTAGCAATAGCACTAGTCAAGGACCCAGTTTTTCATGGAAGAAGTAAACACAGCGACATTCGCTATCATTTCATTTGAGAATGCGTAGGGAATGGGCACATCAATGTGGAACATGTTAGCGGAGAACTACAAAGAGTAGATATACTAACAAAGGCTCTATCAAGATTGAAGTTCACGACAATGCCACAAATGCTCGCAGTTCAAGATTTAAAGAGAAGCAACGATTAAGATTAAGGAGGAGAATGTGAACCAAATAATCTTATTCTTATGCTTCTTATGTAATTTTATAAACATGAAGGACCAAACATGTTAGTTAGAAAGATAATAACCGAAAGTTAGTTATAATTAGTTAGTTATTTCGGTTAGGAAAAGGTGAAGGGTTGCAATGGTTCATTGGCACCGATTCACAAACATATATATATGTAAACATACATCGATTGAAAGGTTAGACAATTAGACAAATTTACGTATTCAATATTTACTTTGCAACTTATAATATCGATCTAATTTTGGGACAACAAATAGGATAAAAATAAGCAGTTAACATATAAGCATAATGTTACGATCCCACATCGGCCAAGTATGGGATTGGTTGAAAGTAGAGTTGGCAAAACGGGCGGGCCGGGCTGGCACGGGCACGGGCTAAAACGGGCACGGGCTATAATGGGCGCGGGCTTAAACGGGCACGGGCTAAACGGGTACAGGCCAAACGGGCACATGTTATACAAATTGCTCTATAAAAGATTTAAAACGACGAAATAAATTCCTTAAACGTAATATCTTGTTTATATTTAAAAATTTAAATATATCATATGTACAAGTTTTTCTTTAAAACGATCGTAATGTTCTCCGATTGAGAAAAAAATAAGTGCCCGTTAGTGCCCATTTGAGATTTCAATGGGCTATATGTGCCCATTTCAAAAAAAAAGAGGGGGCTAAATGTGCCCAAATCTTTTACAAAGTAGTCAAAATTAGCCCATTTTTTGGAATTCAGGCACAAATTGCCACCTCTAGTTGATAGTTTATAAAGTCTAGGTGTCCCCTCTTCCTTTGAGCTAGCTTTTTGGAGTGAGTTGGACACTTAGCTTATGGATCGATACGAGCCTAGTATGGGATGGGTTCGTATCACATAACTAGCTTACGTGTGACCCACTACTTTTCTACTCTAGAAAATGAAATCATGCATGCATAGGACAATACTAAACTAAAACATGGTATAAACTTGCTGATTATTTTCTCCTACTATACCAGTAATGGTCATATGACCACTTCTTCAAGAATAAACGAAATAATAGTAGTTTGCGCGGTTCTGTCTTTCGGAGACCCAGAACGTATCACACACAAATACAAAACTGTAAAATAAAAATCCAGCCCTAGAAAAGCTTGTTACGCATTCACCATGATTGAGCATTCAAACGCATACACAAACAAATAAATATCTGAATACTTTTCAAACAACCATACAAGAAGATTGATCTGATACATATACTAAATCGCAGGGACATATGATTGGGCTTAAACAAACACTATCATAATCGTTGAATTCGTTTTGTCTTTCTTTAAGAGGGCAATGTTATATAACCTGGGTTGAACCGGGAACATGGCCGGTTATGACTGTTGTTTGCTTGTTTATGAAACAGTTGTTCTTTTGTTAACCCGGGTCAACCCATTTTGGTAAATCCAGCTGGGTCATACCTTTTGTTTTTTAAAATTTTTGGACCTATAGTTTTGTTATAAAGTATGGGTTTGGTATTGAATTTCTATTGGGTATGTTTAGGGGTGTTTTTGTAGCTGTAGGAATTGAATTTCCATGTTTAGAAACTGTCCTTTTTTGCTTAAAACTGGTTCCAGACGACTGTAACACCTTAATTCATGATGCAGCGGAATTCAACTTGGGTGTTACTCGAAGGCACAACAGTCATAATAATAGAAAACGATGTCTAACTGAGTCGTTATAAAAAGAGTTATCATTCGAATTTATTCAAATATATCAGAGTTTACATAGTTAGGTCCTAAAAAGGTTCCATGTTTCAAAATACATCAATATAAAGTTTTTTGATTCTTTATCGAATGACAAAGTAGTTTATAGCCTTCTTCCTTTAGTCCGTGCCCTTCCGCTCCATTCTTGATTATCATGGACCTGAAATACATGCTTAAAAGGTCAACACAAAAGTTGAGTGATAATCATAGAGTTTGTTTAATGGTTGAACACAATATGTTGGTAGTATGAGTTAATTAGACTCATAAACATGGTTGGAAAACAAAATGGGCTACGATGTTATACGTCCGGAATGGTTATTATCACACTAAGCTTATGACACCAATACGTTAACATGTACCAATATCGATCGGGGGAGTTATCCCGGTAGGTATTTAGGTGTCATACCCATGTCTCAAATATTAATGCATTTGTTTGAATTAATTCAAAACAAGTGGGATTCATCAATCCCAATAGGCCTATTGACAATATTCGCGCTCACTATTACTAGTGATTAAATGGTTCATAATAAGGGATCTTGGTTCGGCAAGGATGGTACTTAGTGATAATAAAACAATCAGGCAAGCATACAATTTGAAAGCATTGTGTTCGGTTAAAATAGCATGTATTCCCCCGAAGGGTTTGTAAAACAATTAAGTAATGGAAAGTAGGGCTATTAACTCACCTTAAGTGATGTAGTGAGTAGTGAGAATGATGGTCAAATCTCGAAGGTCTCTAAGAGCAACCTATAATAGAATGTCGCGACTTAGGATTGGAGTAAAGAATATGAAGTATCGCCTATATATGTCTTGTGCTTAGTTCATGATGTAGTATGTAGTATAAAGTGTAAGTGTTTGAATAACAAATGTTTATGAACATGTATAGTTTGTATATCGCTTACTACCGTTCGGGCCGACATAATTCAGAAGTCATGTAGTAAACGTTCGAGGAACCAGGACACTTTAATTCGTAAATCCACAACTAATCTCGATGGCTTACTTAATGAACTCCTCACATGAGGCTCCCTGCTATTGTAGTTTTTGATAATATATATATACTTAGGAAAGTTTACTTTTGGATGAAGATTGTTATTACAATGAGTTTATTAAATCTTGTATGACAATTACTTGTAAGATCTCATGGTTCTTTAGATGAAGTAGATCCAAATTGCATGTATAAGTTATCGCTAACTCTTTAGCTTATGTTTCCGCCTTGGTAAGTTTATATGGTCTTAAGTCATGACTTCGCCGTGACCTTGGTCATTGTTCCATAGTCTTGAGACTCAACCTTGGCTTTAGCCATGGTTGTGGTCTTGGCTTTAGGTCATTAGACCTCTTGGTTATAACTTAACCATAACCATTTATATAGTAACTTTGGTATACAAAATAGCTGTTAAGAAACTGAAGAAAATCTCATTCGTTATTGGTTTCCTGGATACGTGCTCCGGAGTTTTTGTAGAAAACGTGATTCCGGACAACTTTCGTGCTTTAACTTTTTCATGAAACGGAGTAGAAGGGCCTCTTTTTGCGTGTTTTATGTTCTGTCACAGAAGGTATTTAGGCAGTTTTGCAGCAAAGTTGTGGTAACTTCAAATGGTCATAACTTTTGACTCGTTTGCTCATTTTAGGTGATTCAAGTTGCTATGGTCTCCTTGTTAAGTCCTATACTACAATATGTAATTGTCTAATATCATTTATATACTGTTTTGGTCGGATTTTTTCATGGAAGTCACTAGTTTACTTGTTTGAATAACATATACATATCAATACTTTTTTTACCCATTTTTAAACATCATGAACATGATCACAAGACAAAATATAGTATGAATGGTATGTAAATAGCATGAATATGATATTTAACAAGAGGTATGTTAGGGTTTTGCTTACAACTTTTGGCTTTCAATTAAAGAAAGGTAAGTAACATGTAAGGAAATGGACTTTGATTGACTTAAGCTTCACCCTACTTCACTTCAAGCAACCTTTCTACACTTGTATTCTTGAAAGGGAGATGATGAAAGTTGAGGTGACTTGAGTGGATTCAAACTCAAGAAAAATCACCAAAGTTTCTAGGGTTTGGAAGTGTTTGATGAATGAAAACCTAACTAGGGTTTCTATGTTGATGAAGTACTTGAATCTTGCTTGTAACTAGAAGTAATTTAGCTAAGGTGAGGTGGTTTTGGTGTGTGATGGTGTACGGCACAAAGGGGGAGAAGGGGGTTATATATGAGTTTAAGGAGGTTACAATGGATGACTAGACAAGGCTTTCTATACAAGCTTATACACATGTACACATCTCAAGCCTTAAGTCATGAGATCAAGCCACCTTAAGGTGTGACTCCCCCCCCTATAGGCGGTTCACAATGCTAGGAGGGATGAGGTGTGCTTTGGAAGATAATATCTTAGATATTTGGTTAGTTTTGACTCCGTAAAATGCTAACCGTAAATCATTAAGCCTCAAAACGTAAAACCGGGTATCGTAAAAATGTGGAACTTGAAAGAATGGTTAAACATGTCAATATACTCCATAATAAAATATAAAATGAGTGGTAGGTTCCATTGGGGTGCTCAAACCCTGCTAAAACTGGAAACACGGGTCTAAAACGCGTAATACGTAAAACGTACGAAGATTGTGTAAAATTGAGAAAAGTAAAATGTTACTTTTCTAATATGATAATAATGATTTAAAATGACTTATAATGTCTAGACTGGGCTAAGACTAGTGTCGGTTGTCATTAAATGTCTTTAAGACATAAAACCGTAAGCCTAAAAATCAAGGAATGATTTAGAAAATCAAGGAATGATTTTTGGGCAATGGAGGAGGGAAAAATATGTTGACTTATTCCAAAAAGGTGAAAACGCAAATCGTCTTAGAAACGCGGTACAGGTATATGCTAAGGTTACGGCTAAGCAGAAGTGCTTAAAAACGTAAATTTTCTGTTTTTCACGGTCCAGGGTCTATCTGGTAACATTTTTCTCAGTCATGATTAATTCTCATGAGTGTATCAAACATTTATCAGATGCGGGGAAAATTAACGTGGTCGAGTTTCGTTGTGCGTAGGATTTTTTAATGACGTTTTACCCTAAAACGTGTAGTTCCTTAATAACTTTCGCGAAAATGATCTGATGAATGTCAAACTTTAAATTTGCCATGGAAATGATTTATCACACGAGAATATGAAATAAAAATTAAATTTCGGGAAGTGAATAGTAAAAGTGAATAGTAAAAAATGAATAGTGAAATTTCCGGGAATAGAAGTTAACCTGAAAATGCGAATTGTTACAGTCTTCACCCCATATGAGAGCTCCGTCCCGGAGATCAATTTGCGTTGGGAGTAGAAGCTTTGTTGGTAAAAAGATGTGGGCATTTCTTACGTATCTAGTCCTATCGTTCCCATGTGTATTCAGGACCACGTCGTGAGTTTCAACGAACTTTGACAATTGGAATTCGGCTTTGCTTGAGTTGTTTGACCTCTCGGTCCATGATTTCTACGGGTTCCTCGATAAATTGAAGATCATCATTGAGTTGAATTTCATCGAGTGGAATAACGAGTGATTCATCTGAAAAGCATTTCTTTAGGTTAGATACATGAAAAGTGGGGTGTACACTACTGAGTTCTGATGGAAGCTCAAGTCTGTACGCCACTGGGCCAACCCTGGCTAGGATTTTGAATGGTCCGATGTATCTTGGGTTTAGTTTTCCTCGTTTACCGAATCGTATCAAGCCTTTCCAAGGCGATACTTTTAGCATAACCCTATCTCCGACTTGGAATTCTAGGGGTCTGCGTCGTGTGTCGGCATAACTTTTCTGTCGATCTCTTGCGGCTTGAAGTCGACTTCTGATTTGTACAATCTTATCCGTTGTTTCTCGAATGAGTTCTGGTCCAGTGAGTTGAACTTCTCCCACTTCAGCCCAGCAAGCAGGTGAACGACACTTTCGACCGTAAAGTGCTTCAAATGGAGCTGCTTTGATGCTTGCGTGGTAACTGTTGATGTAGGAAAATTCAACTAATGGTAGATGAGTATCCCATCCTTTTCCAAAGTCTATTATACAAGCTCGAAGCATGTCTTCTAGCATTTGAATGGTTCGCTCACTCTGACCATCGGTCTGAGTGTGATACGCTGTACTCATGTCTAGATTTGTTCCAAAGGCGTCTTGGAGTGACTGCCAGAAATTGGAGGCAAATCTACCATCCCTATCAGATATGATGGATATTGGTGCACCATGTCTTGAGACAAGTTCTTTGACGTACAGTCGAGTAAGCTATTCCATTTTGTAAGTCTCATTGATTGGTATAAAGTGTGCGGATTTTGTGAGACGATCAACTATAAACCAGATGGAGTCATAACCTCTTGATGTCTTTGGGAGCTTGGTAATGAAGTCCATAGTAATTCGTTCCCATTTCCACATAGGAATCTCTGGTTGTTGCAATGGACCGGATGGTTTTTGATATTCGGCTTTTACTTTGGAGCATGTAAGACATTTGCTAACGTATGTTGCAATATCGGCCTTCATGTTTGGCCACCAATAGAGTAGTTAAAGATCATGATACATCTTATCAGATCCTGGATCTATGGAGTATTTAGATTTGTGAGATTAATGCATGATCAAGTCTCGTAGGCCACCATAAAGTGGTAACCAACTTCGACCTTGGAAGCATAGAGTTTCGTCTGAACGGGTTTCGAATTTCTTCTGTATCATGCCATCCAACTTTTCCTTTTTGATTTCTTCTTGTTTCACTGCCTCAGCTTGAGCGTGAAGGATTTGAGCAGGAAAGTTTGAATTTATGGTTAGAACTAAGGCTCGGACTCGTAGTGGTTTAACCCGTTCCTTTCGGCTTAGGACGTCGACTGCTACGTTTGCCTTTCCTGGGTGGTAGCGAATGTCGCAGTCATAATCACTTAGTAATTCCAACCAACGACGTTGTCTCATGTTTAGTTCTTTTTTATTCAAAATGTGTTGTAGACTTTTGTGATCCGTGAACACAGTACACCTAGTACCGTATAGATAGTGTCTCCAGATTTTTAGTGCAAAGACTACAGCTCCTAACTCTAAGTCATGAGTGGTGTAATTTTCTTCATGTACCTTGAGTTGTCTTGAAGCATAAGCCATGACTTTATCGCGTTGCATCAACACGGCACCTAAACCTTGGTACGATGCATCACAATAGACTACAAAATCTTCGATCCCATCTGGCAATGCTAGAATAGGGGCACTACAAAGTTTTTGTTTGAAGGTTTGGAAAGCTTCTTCTTCATCTTCATCCCACACGTATTTCTTGTTTCTCTGAGTTAGCTTGGTCAAAGGTTTTGCTATTGAGGAAAATCCTTCAATAAACCTTCGGTAATACCCAGCTAAACCCAGAAATTGACAAATTTCTGTAGGTGTGGTAGGTGTTGGCCAATCTTTGATAGCTTCAATCTTAGCGGGATCAACATGTAAACTAGTCTTGTCAATCACATGCCCAAGGAATTGTACTGATTGAATCCAAAATTCACATCGGGAAAACTTTGCATATAATTTCTCTTCTTTGAGTAATCCTAAAATTGTTCTCAAGTGTTCTTTGTGTTCTTCTTCGTTTTTGGAATATATGAGAATGTCGTCTATGAATACGATCACGAATTTGGCCAGATATGGCTTACACACTCAATTCATGAGATCCATGAATACTGCTGGTGCATTTGTCAATCCAAATGGCATCACTTGGAATTCATGGTGACCATATCGTGTCCTAAAGGCTTTTTTTGGAATGTCTTCCTCACAAACCTTAACTTGATGGTAACCTTATCGTAGGTCAATTTTTGAGTAATAGGTTGAACCTTGTAATTGATCGAATAAATCATCAATTCTTGGTAATGGGTATCGGTTCTTTATGGTTAATTTGTTTAGTTCATGATAGTCAATACACATTCGTAATGACCCATCTTTCTTTTTCACAAATAAAACTGGAGCTCCCCAGGGTGAGGAACTGGGTCGAATAAATCCCTTGTCCGAAAGTTCTTGTAATTGATTTGATAGCTCTTGTATCTCTGACGGTGCTAGCCTGTAGGGTGCGCGGGCAACTGGCGCCGCTCCTGGTATTAAATCAATCCTGTATTCTATTTGACGATTCGGTGGAAGTCCGGGTAAATCTTCCGGAAAGACTTCAGGAAACTCACGGGCGATAGGAACATCTTCAAGACGTTTTTCATCAGATTTCTTTTCGGTTACGTGGGCTAAGACAGCATAACATCCTTTCTCAATGTACTTCATGGTTTTGATACATGAGATGATGTTTATTCGAGTTCCACTTTGATCACCACGGATGATCAAAGTTTCATTGTCACAAGGAATGTGAACAACTCTTTCACCACAAATGATGTTAGCTTGATGTTTAGACAACCAATCCATGCCAATGACAACATCAAAACTTCCGAATTCGATTGGCATAAGATTGATGTTAAAGGGGTGGTCTAGGAGATTAAGGGTACAGTCTGGGATTATAGTATTAGTATTTACTAAGTCACCGGTAGCTAGTTCAATACTATAACTAGTGGTTAAATTGATTGGTGGGATATCAAGTAAAGGCGCAATTCTAGTAGATATAAAGCTCATATCAGTACCAGAATGACTTTAACAGGAATGTTATTGAGTAAGAACGTAACTGTAACCACGTTCGGGTCTTGGTGTGGTTCTCCATTTCCCATGACATAGGCTCTACCGCGAGCACCTCCGCCTTGTGATCCTTGGTTTTGAGGACATTGGTTCTTGAAGTGCCCCTTTTCTCCACACCCAAAACATGTAACTATGGGCTGAGTGTTAGCCCCAGTAGCCACAGTCCTGCCGCCTCTACAATCTTTGGCAAGATGTCCTGGCTTGTGACACTTGTTGCACTTGGCCGGGCAGGGACCTGCATGATGGTAGTTGCACTTGGTACACTATAGTAGAGTCCCAGCATATCTACCTCCGGCTGGTGCAGCAACATAAGCCGTTGCGGCTTCTTGTCTTTTGTTTTGCTGGTTTTGATGGTTGTTGTTTCGGGTTTGGTTGTTGTTGTTGTTGTTACTTCCACGGTTACCATCCCATGGTCGCTTGTTGTTGTTGTTCCTATTGTTATTGTTGTTATGGTAGTTGGAGTTGTTGGTGTTATTGGTATTGTTGGTGTTGTGGGTGTTGTTTTGCTTTCCGGTTTCGGTTGTATGCACCACTTGATCCATGAGGCTACGAGACATCCGCATAGCTTCATCAAGTTCCTTGGGATTGGTTGAAGTTACAAGCCCTTGTATACTTGATGGAAGTCCCCAGATATACCGTTCCAACAATTTCTCTTTTGTTGAAACCATTGTTGGACACAGTATCCTCAATTCTTGGAATCAACGGTTGTAAGTTATGATGTCATTTCCCTTAACAGAATGATCCCAGAATTCTACCTCTAACTTCTGCATTTCACTGCGGGGGCAGTACTCTTTGATCATCATTTTCTTCAGATTATCCCAACAAATCTTATAAGCATTTTCAATGCCCATTGGTTGAGATATTGAATTCCACCATGATAATGCCTCATTCAACAGTGTACTAGTGGCATATTGCACTTTATTACTCTCAGTACATTTACTGACCAAAAATACCGACTCCGCTTTTTCAAACCAGCGGGTCAAACCTACAGCTCCTTCAGTACCCTTAAACTTAGGTTTCATAAGAAAACTTTGATGAATGTAGAGCTGAACTTCAGCTTTCGTAGGTGATGGATTAGTTTATCCTTTAGAAATCTCATATTCTATTTAGAAATCGATAGATTGTGATGGGTTTTTGATGTCATATGAAATGATATTGATGATGTGATGGAATGATTCTAGAGACCATTGCGCAAAACACAATGTCTCGGAAGTAGGTTAGACCATTGTGCAATTCACAATGTCTGGGAAGTAGGTTAAACCATTGTGTGACTCAAAACATTTGAGAAATGATTAAGACCATTGTATAATACAATATCTTGGAAAATAGGAAAGACCATTGCAATCAGTTACAATGTCTTGGACATAAAATGTTGGAGTAGGAACATGATTGGGAGAATCTGGTTGTGTCATAATGCCCTGGAATAGGCATACGCAGATATGTTTAGTCCATTGTTTAGATAAATGATTGAAAATAAACCGAGTTTATATATCAATATACTAATATGTTCATGTAGTATAAAATGCTTACGGGGAAATGCTCAAATATGTTTAGGGTACATATATTAATATGCAATTATGTTTGTGTAGCATAAAAATGTCTACGGGGAAATGCTCAAAATGGGTATATATGAATATACTAATATGTTTTTGTAGCATAACATGCTTACTAAGTCCATAATCGTCTAGAGGATGGAAGACACAGAGAGCGGAAGGCTATAAAAATGTTTTTGCTTGTATGTGTAGTTATAGTTTAGGTCTCAATTAGACCCGTTTCTCTATAACCATGGCTCTGATACCAATTTGTAACACCCCCAATTCATGGATACAGCGGAATTCAAACTTGGTGTTACTCGACGGCACAATAGTCACAATAATAGAAAACGAACTCCAATTGAGTCGTTTTAAAAGATTTATCATTCAAATTGTATAAATATCAGAGATTACAAAATGAGGTCCCAAATGGTTCCATGTTTACAATTTACATTAAATGAGTTTTTGAATGATAATAAAATTTATAACCCTCTTGAGTATCCGTGCCCTTCCGTGCCATCCTTGATCGTCATGAACCTGAAATACATGCTTGAGAGGTCAACACAAAGGTTGAGTGATATTCATAGAGTTTGTTTAATGTTTGAACACAATATGTTGGTAGTTAAATCGTTGAACACAATGATCGTAGTGTGAGCTATAGACTCACACTCATAGTTAGAAAACAAAGATGGGCTACGTTGTTATATGCCCAGAAAGGTTATTAATTCACTAAGCTTATAACACCAAAACGTTAACGTGTACCAATATCGATCGGCAGATTTATCCCGGTAGGTACTTTGCCGTCATACCTAATGTCTCAAATATAAATGCATTTGTTTGAACTTAGTCAAAACAAATGGGATTCGTCAATCCCAATAGGCCTATTCACAATATTCGCGCTCACTATTTCTAGTGATTAAATGGTTCATAATAAGGGATCTCGGTTTGGCAAGGATGGTACTTAGTGATAATAAAACAATCAGGCAAGCATACAATTTAAAAACATTGTGCTCGGTTAAAAATAGCATGTATTCCCCCCAAGGGTTTGTAAAACATTTAAGTAATGTAAAGTGGGGCTATGAACTCACCTTGAGTTGGATGATGTGTAATGAGATTGATGGATATGCCGTAAGAACTTCTACAAGCAACCTAGAATAATTGTTGTAACTTAGGTTTGGAATAATGTCTAAGGAAACATAAACATGCCAATATATATGTCTTGCACTTAGTCCATGATGTGGTATGATGTATAGTGTAAGTCTTTGAAAAGAAATGATTCATGAAACATGTATAGTTTATATGTCGTTTACTACCGTTCGGGCCGACATAATTCAGAAGTCATGTAGTAAACGTTCGAGGAGCCAGGACACTTTAATTCGTAAATCCACAACTCATCTCGACGGCTTACATAATGAACTCCTCACATGAGGCTCCCTACTATTGTAGTAGTTGATAAAGTATATATATATATATATATATATATATATATATATATATATATATATATATATATATATATATATATATATATATATAAATATAAGTTTTGATTCGAAAAGTTACATGTCCGATATTTGAATAAACTTAGGAAAGTTTATCTTTACATGAAGATTGTTATTAGGGTAAGTTTCTTATAACTTATATCTCATGGTTCTTTTAGATGAAGTACATCCAAATTGTATGTTCAAGTTATCGCCAACTTCCCTAGTTCATGTATTTGCCTTGGTAAGTTTATATGGTCGTTAGCTCATGTTTTCGCCTTGGTATGTTGATATGGTCATTTAGTTCATGGCCTTGCCATGACCTTTGGTCATTGTTCCATGGTCTTGAGACTCAACCTTGGCTCTAGCCATGGTTGTGGTCTTGATTCTAGGTCATAAGACCTCTTGTTCTTTTTAAAACATAACCATTATATAGTGACTTATATATGTACATAGCTGTTAAGAAACTGAGAAAAATCTCATTCGTTATTGGTTTTCTGGAGACGTGCCCCTGAATTTTTGAAGAAAACATGATTCCGGACAACTTTCGTGCTTTAACTTTTTCATGAAACGGACCAGAAAGGCCTCTTTTTGTGTGTTTTATGTTTCTGTAACAGAAGCTATTTGGCAGCTTTGCCGCAAAGTTTTGGTAACTTCAAATGGTCATAACTTTTGACTCGTATACTCGTTTTAGGTGGTTCAAATTGCTATGGTTTCCTTGTTAAGTCCTCTACTACAATATGTAATGATCCAATATCATAATTTTACCATTTTGATCAGATTATACCAAGAAAGTCGTTAGTTAACTTGTTTAAATAACTTATCTTAACAATCATTTGTAATAACTTGTTTTACTCATTTTTATACATCATGGACATGAATACAAGACATAATATAGCATAAATGATATGTAAATAACATGATTATGATATTTAAGCAAGGAAGTGTATTAGAGTTTGCTTACAACTTTGGCTTTCTACAAAGAAAGGTAAGTAGCATGTAAGGAAAAGGACTTTGATAGACTTTAGCTTCACCCTATTTCACTTCAAGCAATCTTTCTACTCTTGTATTCTTGAAGGATTTGTGATGAGGATTTAGGTGACTTGAGTGGATTTAAACTCAAGAGAATCACCAAGAATTTCTAGGGTTTTGATGTAGTTTAATGAATCAAAAGCTAACTAGGGTTTATATGTTTATATTGCTCTTGATTCTTGCAACTTGGAAATCAAAGGATGAATTGCTATAATAATTGAGTGTTTCCAGATTTTTGATGAGAAACTAAGTGAGGAATGAGTTGCCTTTTATACTAAAATGAGGAGGTTAGTTTGCAAGACTTTTTCAAAGCTTACATAGCAAGTTTTACACATGTAACCATCCTAAATGATCAAGGCTTCATCACAAGCCAACAAGGCTTGTGACTTGCTCAAAAATTTCGTGCATATCTTATCTTGGATGACTAGGTATGATTTTTGATGTTATCTTGCTTTTACGAAGTGTGTTTTGGTTCCGTTAATCGCTAATTGTAAGCTGTTAAGCCACGAAACGTAAAACCGGGTATCGTAAAAATACGAAACTTATAGGAATGATTAAACTTGTCAAAATACTCCATAATAAAATATAAAATGAGTGGTAGGTTCCATTGGGGTGCTAAAACCCTGCTAAAACTGGAAACACGGGTCTAAAACGCGTAATACGTAAAACGTACGAATATTGCGTAAAATTGAGAAAAGTAAGATGTTACTTTTCTAATAGGATAAAAATGATTTAAAATGACTTATAATGTCTAGACTGGGCTCAGTCTAGTGTCGGTTGGTATTAAATGTCTTTTAGACATCAAACCGTAAGCCTAAAAATCAAGGAATGACTTATAAAATCAAGGAATGATTTTTGGTCAAAGGAGGAGGGAAAAACATGTTGACTTTTTCTAATAAGTTGAAAACTCAAATCGTATTAGAAACGCGGTGCAGGTATAGGCTAAGGTTACGACTGAGTAAAAACGCTTAAAACTGAAAATTCCAGTTTTTCACGGCCGAGGCTTATTTTGGTCATGTTTTTCTCAGTCATGATTAATTCTCAAATAAATCATGAGTGTGTCAAACATTTTTCTGATGCGGGGTCACTTAACGCGGTCGAGTTTCGTTGTGCGTAGAATGTTTGAATGACGTTTTACCCTAAAACGTGTAATTCCGTGTAATTCCTTAATAACTTTCAAGAAAATGATCTGATGAGTGTCAAACTTTTAATTTGCCATGGAAATGATTTATCACTCGAGGCCAAGAAACAAAAATCAAATTTTGGGAAATTTTTGGGAAAAATGAATAGTAAAAGTGAATAGTAAAATTTTCCAGGAATAGTAATTAACCTAAAATTGCGAATTGTTACACATCACTTAATTACCTGAGAAAACATGCTAAAAGTCAGCTTTCGCTGGTGAGATCATAGGTTTAAATTCATAATTCAATATAGTGGACATATACGTAAAACGCTTGCTAGCTAGATGCTTGTGGGTTTGGGAGGTGACCGGATTGGATATAGCGTAATGGAAATTAAAATTAAGAAACCAAACTTACTATATTAGAAGTTAATTAAGAGGTTCGCGTTATCTTCATTCATGTTATCTTCTCTAGCATTTTGTGACTCATCATTGGCCACTTTGACAATGGTAAATGTGAATTTACATAAAAAAAAATGACGATTTGATGACCATAAGAAAGTGTAATTTATGATGTCTTCTTCGTTAATCAATTTGGTTTGAGTGAATATACCGTGACTCTTGCATAGTCCACTAGGCCTCAATCATCCAACCAAAATAATCCAACCAAATCGAATCAACCCTATAGGTGCACGCTATAGCTCAAATCAATCCAATCAATAGCTTACCTAGCTGATGCGTAGGGATTGCACCAGGCTTTACCTCTCGATGGATCTCGAGAAGCTTACAACCCCCACCAAGCAGTGTGTAACACCCCCAATTCATGGATGCAGTGGAATTTGTAACACCCCCAATTCATGATGCAGCGGAATTCAACTTGGGTGTTACTCGACGGCACAACAGTCATAATAATAGAAAACGATCTCTAAACGAATCGTAATAAAAAGAGTTGTCATTCATATTTATTCAAATATAACAGAGTTTACATAGTAAGGTCCCAAAATTTTCCATTGTTTCAAAACACATCAATATAAAGTCTATGATGTTTTTATCGAATGACAATATAGTTTATAGCCTTCTTCCTTCGGTACGTGCCCTTCCCGCTCCATTCTTGATTATCATGGACCTGAAATACATGCTTAAGAGGTCAACACAAAGGTTGAGTGAAATTCATAGAGTTTGTTTAAGGTTGAACACAATATGTTGGTAGTAATGAGTTAATTAGACTCATACTCATGTTAGAAAACAAAACAGTTATTATTATGTACTAAGCTCATGCAACCAATACGTTAACGGGTACCAATATCAATCGGCGGTTATGTTGCCCCGGTAAGTACTTTGCCGTCATACTTAATGTTTTCAAATATAGTGCATTCATTTGAACTAACTGCTCAAACAAATGGGATTCGTCAATCCCAATAGGCCTATTCACAATACTCGCGCTCACTAATACTAGTGATTAAATGGTTCATGATGGGGCCTAGGATTGGCAAGGTAGGTACTTAGTAATAATAAAACAATCAGGCAGCATACAGTTTCAAAGCATTGTGTTCGGTTTAAAAGTAGCATGTATTCCCCCCAAGGGTTTGTAAAACATTGAAGTAATGTAAGGTGGGGCTATGAACTCACCTTAAGTACGATAGCAAGTAATGAACGTGATAGACGGATCGTGTAGGTTTCTACGAGTAACCTAGAATAGAATGTTGCGACTTAGGATTTGTGTAAAGAATATAACGGAGTGCCTATATATATATCTTGCAATTAGTCCATGATGAGGTATGATGTATATTTTTAAGTCTTTGTAAGAAAGATTTATGAACATGTATGTTTTGGTATATCGTTTACTACCGTTCGGGCTAACATATTTCAGAAGTCATGTTAGTAAGCGTTCGAGGAGCCAGGACACTTTAATTCGTAAATCCACAACTCATCTCGACGGCTTACATAATGAACTCCTCACATGAAGCTCCCTACTATTGTAGTAGTTGATAAAGTATATAGATATAAGTTTTGATCCGAAAAAGTTACATGTCCGATATTTGTATAAACTTAGGAAAGTTTATAGTACATGAAGATTGTTATTAGGGGTAGTTTTATAAGTCTTGTATGACCATTTGTCTTGGTAAAATCTCATGGTTTCCTTTTAGGTGAAGTAGATACAAATTGCTTGTTCATGTTATCGCCAATTTCATTGTTTCATGTTTACGCCTTTGTAAGTTGGCTTGGTCATTTTGCCATGGCCTAGCCATGACCTTTGGTCCTTGTTCCATGGTCATGAGACACTACCTTGGTTCTAGCCATGGTGGTGGTCTTGTTTATAGGTCATAAGACCTTTTATTCCTTTGAAAGTATAACCATAACTTAGTGACTTATATATATATAAATAGCTGTTAAGAAATTGTGAAATATCTTACTCAGAAAGTGTTTTCAAGGCTCGAGCCTCTTTGTTCCTGAAGGAAAACGTGATTCCGGACAACTTTCGTGTTTTAACTTTTTCATGAATCGGACCAGAAAGGCCTCTTTTTGCGTGTTTTAGGTTCTGTCACAGAAACTTTTAGGCAGTTTTGCCGGAAATCTTTGGTAACTTCAAATCGCCATAACTTTTGACTCGTTTACTCTTTTTAGGTGGTTCAAATTGCTATGGTTTGCTTGTTAAGTCCTCTATTGTAATATGTAATAATCCAATATAAAATTTTTACCATTTTGATCAGGTTATACCAAGATATTCACTAGTTTGCTTGTTTTAGTAACTTGTTTCAATAATTCATTACAACAACATCTTTTACTCATCATGATACATCATGGACATAATTACAACACATAATATAGCAAAGATAACATGTAAATGATATAAACATGATAAATAAACAAGAAGCATGTTAGGTTTAGGCTTACAACTTTTGGCTTTCTAACTAAAGAAAGGAGTAACAAGTAAGGAAATGGACTTTGATAGACTAGCTTCAACCCTTTTTCACTTCAAGCAATCTTTCTACCCTTGGTATTCTTGAAAGATATGTAATGAAAGTTGAGGTGTATTGAGTAGATTTAAACTCAAGAGAAAACACCAAGTATGTTAGGGTTTGGAAGATTTTTGGTGAAAATAAGCTAACTAGGGTTTCTATCTTGAAATAACTCTTGAACCTTGCAACAAATTAGAAGACTTAAAGCTAAGTGTGAAGTGTTTTGGTGTGTTGGGATGGCCGGCCATATGGGGGGAGAGGGGGGTTTTTATAGTCACTTGAGGAGGTTACAAAATGAGACTAGTCAAAGCTTCCTTGGTACACTTCAACACATGGAACACATCTAAGACCACAAGACACAAGATCAAGCCACACAAGGGTGTGACTCCCCCCCCCCTTTGGCGGTTCACAAGGGGATAAGGGGGGGAGGTGGCTTGGCTTGGTATTATCCTTGGTTATTAGATGCATTTTGACTCCGGGAAATGCCAATCGTAAATGATTAGGCCTCAAAACGTAAAACCGGGTGTCGTAAAATTATGAAACTTTAAAGTATTGTTAGACATGTCCATATGTCCCATAATAAAATATAAAATGAGTGGTAGGTGTCATTTGGGTGGTAAAACCCTGCTAAAAGCTGGAAACACGGGTATAAACGCGTAATACGTAAAATGTACGAATATTGCGTAAAATTGAGAAAAGTAAAATGTTACTTTTCTAATATGATAAAAATGATTTAAAATGTCTAGACTGGGCTCAGTTTGGTGTCGGTTGGTGTTAAATGTCTTTTAGACATCAAACCGGAAGCCTAAAAATCACGAAATGACTTGTACAATCAAAGAATGATTTTTAGTCAATGGAGGAGGGAAAAATATGTTGACTTATTTTAATAAGTTGAAAGCTCAAATCATCTTAGAAACGCGGTGCAGGTAAAGGCTAGGGTTACGGCTGAGTAAAACTGCTTAAAACTGAAAATTCCAGTTTTTCACGGCCGAAGTTTATTTTGGCCATGATTTTTCTCAGTCATGATTTATTCTCAAATAAATCATGAGTGTGTTAAACATTTTTCTGATGTGGGGTCACCTGACGGGGTCAAATTTCGTTGTGCGTAGAATTTCTGATTGCCGTTTTACCCTAAAACGTGTAATTCTGTGTAATTCCTTAATAACTTTCACGAAAGTGATCTGACGAGTGTCAAACATTTAATTTGCCATGGAAATGATTTATCACTCGAGAATATGAAGTAAAAATCAACTTTCGGGAAAATTTCAAAAAGAAATGAATAGTAGAAATGAATAGTAACATGAATAGTAAAATTTTCCGAAAATAGAAATTAACCTGAATTTGCGAATTGTTACAGTCTCCACCCCATATGAGAGCTCCGTCCCGGAGATCAATTAGCGTTAGAAGTAGAAGCTTCGTTGGTAAAAAGATGTGGGTATTTCTTACGTATCTGGTCCTCTCGTTCCCATGTGTATTCAGGACCACGTCGTGAGTTCCAACGAACTTTGACAATTGGAATACGGCTTTGCTTGAGTTGTTTGACCTCTCGGTCCATGATTTCTACGGGTTCCTCAACAAATTGAAGATCATCATTGAGTTGAATTTCGTCGAGTGGAATCACGAGTGATTCATCCGACAAACATTTCTTTAGGTTAGATACATGGAAAGTGGGGTGTACACTACTGAGTTCTGATGGAAGCTCAAGTCTGTACGCCACAGGGCCAACCCTGGCTAGGATTTTGAATGGTCCGATGTATCTTGGGTTTAGTTTTCCTCGTTTGCCGAATCGTATCAAGCCTTTCCAAGGTGATACCTTTAGCATAACCCTATCTCCGACTTGGAATTCTAGGGGTCTGCGTCGTGTGTCGGCATAACTTTTCTGTCGATCTCTTGCGGCTTGTAGTCGATTTTTGATTTGTACAATTTTATCCGTTGTTTCACGGATGAGTTCTGGTCCAGTGAGTTGAACTTCTCCCACTTCAGCCCAGCAAGCAGGTGAACGACACTTTCGACCATAAAGTGCTTCAAATGGAGCTGCTTGAATACTTGCATGATAGCTGTTGTTGTAGGAAAATTCGACTAATGGTAGATGAGTATCCCATCCCTTTCCAAAATCTATAATACAAGCGCGAAGCATGTCTTCAAGAGTTTGGATGGTTCGTTCACTCTGACCATCGGTCTGAGGATGATACGCTGTACTCATGTCTAGATTTGTTCCAAAGGCGTCTTGGAGTGATTGCCAGAAATTGGAAGTAAATCTACCACCTCTGTCGGATATGATGGATATTGGTGCACCATGTCTTGAGACTATTTCTTTGACGTACAGTTGGGTTAGTTGTTCCATTTTGTAAGTCTCTTTGATTGGTATAAAGTGTGCGGATTTTGTGAGACGATCAACTATGACCCAGATGGAGTCATAACCGCTTGATGTCTTTGGGAGCTTGGTAATGAAGTCCATAGTGATTCTTTCCCATTTCCAAGAAGGAATCTCTGGTTGTTGCAATGGACCGGATGGTTTTTGGTGTTCGGCTTTTACTTTGGAGCAGGTAAGACATTTGCTAACATATGTTGCAATGTCGGCTTTCATGTTCGGCCACCAATAGAGTAACTTAAGATCGTGATACATTTTATCAGATCCTGGATGTATGGAGTATTTGGACTTGTGTGATTCATGCATGATCAAGTCTCGTAGGCCACCATAAAGTGGTAACCAACTTCGACCTTGAAAGCATAGAGTTCCATCTGAACGGGTTTCGAATTTCTTCTGTATCATGCCATCCAATTTCTCCTTTTGAATGTCTTCTTGTTTCACCGCCTCAGCTTGAGCGTGAAGGATTTGAGTAGGAAAGTTGGAATTTATGGTTAAAACTAAGGCTCGGACTCGTAATGGTTTAATCCGTTCCTTTCGGCTTAGGGCGTCGGCTACTACGTTGGCTTTTCCTGGGTGGTAACGAATGTCGCAGTCATAATCACTTAGTAATTCCAACCAACGACGTTGTCTCATGTTTAGTTCTTTTTGGTCCAAAATGTGTTGTAGGCTTTTATGATCGGTGTATACAGTACATCTAGTACCGTATAGATAGTGCCTCCAGATTTTTAGTGCAAAGACCACAGCTCCTAACTCTAAGTCATGAGTGGTGTAATTTTCCTCATGAACCTTGAGTTGTCTTGATGCATAAGCCATGAATTTATCGCGTTGCATCAACACGGCACCTAACCCTTGGTGCGATGCATCACAATAGACTACAAAATCTTCGATCCCATCAGGCAATGCTAGGATAGGGGCACTACAAAGTTTCTGTTTGAGGGTTTGGAAAGCTTTTTCTTCGTTTTCATTCCATACGTATTTCTTGTCTTTCTGAGTTAGCTTAGTCAAAGACTTTGCTATTGAGGAAAATCCTTCAATAAACCTTCGGTAATACCCAGCTAGACCCAGAAATTGACGAATTTCTGTAGGGGTGGTAGGTGTTGGCCAATTTTTGATAGCTTCAATTTTAGCGGGATCGACATGTAAACCGGTCTTGTCAATCACATGCCCAAGGAATTGTACAGTTTGAATCCAAAATTCACATTTGGAAAACTTCGCATACAATTTCTCTTCCTTGAGTAGTCCTAAAATTGTCCTCAGGTGTTCTTTGTGTTCCTCTTCGTTTTTGGAATAAATGAGAATGTCGTCTATGAATACAATCACGAATTTGTCCAAATATGGTTTACACACCCGATTCATGAGATCCATGAATACTGCCGGTGCATTCGTTAACCCAAATGGCATCACTTGGAATTCATGGTGACCATATCGTGTCCTAAAGGCTGTTTTTGGAATGTCTTCATCACGAACTCTAACTTGGTGGTAACCTGATCGTAGGTCAATTTTTGAGTAATAGGTTGAACCTTGCAATTGATCGAATAAGTCATCAATTCTTGGTAGTGGGTATCGGTTCTTTATGGTTAATTTGTTTAGTTCACGGTAGTCAATACACATTCGTAATGACCCATCTTTCTTCTTCACGAATAACACTGGAGCTCCCCAAGGTGAGGAACTAGGTCGAATAAATCCCTTGTCCGCAAGTTCTTGTAATTGATTTGATAGCTCTTGCATCTCTGAAGGTGCTAGCCGGTATGGTGCGCGGGCAACTGGCGCCGCTCCTGGTATTAAATCAATTCTGAACTCTATTTGACGATTTGGTGGTAGTCCGGGTAAGTCTTCTGGAAAGACTTCAGGAAACTCACGGGCAATAGGAACATCTTCGAGACGTTTTTCATCGGTTTTCTTTTCTGTTACATGGGCTAAGAAAGCATAACATCCTTTCTCAATGTACTTCATGGTTTTGATACATGAGATGATGTTTATTCGAGTTCCACTTTGATCACCACGAATGATCAAAGTTTCATTGTCACATGGAATGTGCACAACTCTTTCACCACAAATAATGTTAGCTTGATGTTTAGACAACCAATCCATGCCAATAACTACATCAAAACTTCCGAGTTCAATTGGCATAAGATTGATGTCAAAGGGGTGGTCTAAGAGATTAAGGGTACAGTTTGGGATTACGGTATTGGTATTTACTAAGTCACCGGTAGCTAGCTCAACATTATAACTAGTGGTTAAAGTGATTGATGGAATATCAAGTAAAGGCGCAATTCTAGTAGATATAAAGCTCATATCAGCACCAGAATCGAATAATACTTTAACAGGAATATTATTGAGTAAGAACGTACCGGTAACCACGTTCGGGTCCTGGTGTGGTTCTTCCTTTCCTATGACATAGGCCCTAGCACGAGCACCTCCGCCTTGGGGTCCTTGGTTTTGAGGACAGTTGTTCTTATAGTGTCCCCTTTCACCACACCCGAAACATGTAACTATGGGCTGTGTGTTAGCCCCAGTAGCTATACCCTTGCCTCTACAATCCTTGGCAAGATGTCCGGGCTTTTGGCACTTGTGGCATTTAGCCGGGCAAGGACCTTCGTGATGGTAATTGCACTTGGTACATTGTGGTTGATTACCCACGTACCTACCACCAGCTGGTGCAGCAACATAAGCCGTCGCGGCTTCCTGTCTTTTGTTCTGTTGATTGTGGTGGTTGTTGTTTCGGGTTTGGTTGTTGTTGTTGTTATTGTTGTTGTTCCCACGGTTACCATCATATGGTCGTTTGTTGTTGTTGTTCTTGTTGTTGTTGTTGTTACGGTAGTTGGAGTTGTTGGGATTGTTGGCATTGCTGTTGTTGGTGTTGTTGGTGTTGTTGTTGGTGTTGAGGTTGTTTTGCTTGCGGGTTTCCGACATACGTACCACTTGATCCATGAGACTACGGGACATCCGCATAGCCTCATCAAGTTCTTTGGGATTTGCCGAAGTCACATTCCCCTGTATGCTTGAGGGAAGTCCCCAAATATACCTTTCCAACATCTTTTCCTTTGGGGAAACCATCGTTGGACAAAGTATCCTCAGTTCCTGGAATCTACGGTTGTAGGTCATGATATCATTTCCCTTAACCGTATGATCCCAGAACTCAACTTCCAACTTTTGTATCTCACTGCGTGGACAGTATTCCTTAATCATCATTTGTTTCAAATTAGCCCAAGTAATTTTGTAGGCATTCTCAATGCCCATGGGTTGAGCAATTGAGTTCCACCAGGACAACGCCTCATTCAACAAAGTACTTGTGGCATACTGAACTTTGTCAACCTCAGTACATTTACTAACAATGAACACCGACTCCGCCTTTTCGAACCAACGGGTCAAACCTACAGCCCCTTCAGTACCCTTGAATTTGAGGGGTTCACATTTCAGGTAGGAAATGAACGAGCAACCCTTTGGTACTGTAGTAACATTGGTCACCGGAGGGGTAGGTCCTCCAAGGTTAAGACTGGCAAGTCTGGCAGTCTCTGCAGCTATTGCAGCAGCTTCCGCAGCAATGGCGGCTTCCGCGGCTGCTGCAGCCTCAGCAGCTGCTGCAGCCTCAGCGGCTGCTGCAGCATCAGTAGCACCAGCAGCTGTGGCGGCTTCGGCAGCTGCTGCAGCTGCTGCAGCTACGGCTGCTCGTTCCGCGATAAGTGCTGCATTGACACTATCCTTTACCAGTTTGCGGATGGCGGCTTGTGTCATCGTTGGTGGTGTCTTTTTCTTGGGCGCCATGATTCTATTGTTCAAAAGATACGTTGTAATTAGAGAGTTGTGAGATGAGCACAATTTTTGATAAGAATGATAGGATAATAATGTTTGAAACTTAAAAACATAACACATGATAGTATATGAAACAAGAGTTTTATTTATATAACGTTGATTACAAAATCGAACTTATTACAAGTTCATTCAAAACTTACTAACTGATACTTTCAGTTAGTAATTACAACGTTGTACAAAAGCTAACTAGTACTATAACACTAGTCTAACGTCGGTTGGGAGATTGTTGTAGTCCGGTTGGATTATTATTCCCGCGTGTTGCTAACACATCTACACTTTCGTTTGGACGGTATTCTTTGACATCCTTTCGGTATAGCCTTTGTTGTATGGAACTCATTTGAGTTTGCATTCCACACAAATCATTCCTAAGTTGATACCTATCAAAGTTTGCAACATCTAACCGGATTTCTGCGGTGTTTAGGCGGTGAAGTAGTTTGTGAATTTGAACCGCATCCTGTTCTTGGGCCCTCTCAACCAAAGTGAGTCTATCCTTGACATTATCCAAGCCAGTCAAAGGATTTAAGACTTCTTCCCCAACATGAGTCGAGTCACTCTTCACGTAGCTCATGTCAAGCTTAAACCAATATAGGTCGTCTCGAGCATTCATGGCATCCATTCTAGCAGAATTTACCTTGGATATACATTCGTGCATTTGTCTTGCCATACATTGAACTTTGAGTTGGGTTAGGTTGAGAGCTTGTTTCAAAGAGTAGATTTCGTATTGAGCTGAGTTTGCGAACATATGTGTAGATGTAGATGTTCCGCCGGTTTGATAAGTAGAATTCGGAACTTGAGCTGGAGTGGTACGGTTAGATTCGGATGAAATTGGTGAAACCGGAGGTGGAGATGTCAATGGTGATAAATGTGGCACTACTAATAGTTCCTCCGCTTCCTCAATGTCATTAACCATTTCATGATCCTCTTCGTAATCATCGATGTTTATGTCCAAATCCATTTCAGGATCCTCGTCCGAATCTATATCTAGATCCTCATAAGGTTCTTCCTCGTCGTCGTAGTCAATTGGTTCAAAGTAAGGATCATCGGGTCCGGGAAGAATAGGTAAATACTCGGGCATAGCAGGAAGATGATCGGGAGATGGAGGTGCGGACATGATGTCTACAATTAGTATTTCGATGTCAAAATAAATCAAATGCTTATGGAAAATGCTCAAACTATGGCAATGTGCATATAACAATATACAAATATGTTCATGTAGCATAACATGTGTAATAAGTCCATAATCTTCTGGAGGATGGAAGGCACGAAGAGCGGAAGGCTATAAAAATGTTTTTGCTTGTTATTGTAGTTATAGTTTAGGTCTCACTTAGACCCGTTTCTCTATAACCATGGCTCTGGTACCAATCTGTAACACCCCCAATTCATAATGCAGCGGAATTCAACTTGGGTGTTACTCGACGGCACAACAGTCATAATAATAGAAAACGATCTCTAAACGAATCGTAATAAAAAGAGTTGTCATTCATATTTATTCAAATATAACAGAGTTTACATAGTAAGGTCCCAAAATGTTCCATTGTTTCAAAACACATCAATATAAAGTCTATGATGTTTTTATCGAATGACAATATAGTTTATAGCCTTCTTCCTTCGGTACGTGCCCTTCCCGCTCCATTCTTGATTATCATGGACCTGAAATACATGCTTAAGAGGTCAACACAAAGGTTGAGTGAAATTCATAGAGTTTGTTTAAGGTTGAACACAATATGTTGGTAGTAATGAGTTAATTAGACTCATACTCATGTTAGAAAACAAAACAGTTATTATTATGTACTAAGCTCATGCAACCAATACGTTAACGGGTACCAATATCAATCGGCGGTTATGTTGCCCCGGTAAGTACTTTGCCGTCATACTTAATGTTTTCAAATATAGTGCATTCATTTGAACTAACTGCTCAAACAAATGGGATTCGTCAATCCCAATAGGCCTATTCACAATACTCGCGCTCACTAATACTAGTGATTAAATGGTTCATGATGGGGCCTAGGATTGGCAAGGTAGGTACTTAGTAATAATAAAACAATCAGGCAGCATACAGTTTCAAAGCATTGTGTTCGGTTTAAAAGTAGCATGTATTCCCCCCAAGGGTTTGTAAAACATTGAAGTAATGTAAGGTGGGGCTATGAACTCACCTTAAGTACGATAGCAAGTAATGAACGTGATAGACGGATCGTGTAGGTTTCTACGAGCAACCTAGAATAGAATGTTGCGACTTAGGATTTGTGTAAAGAATATAACGGAGTGCCTATATATATATCTTGCAATTAGTCCATGATGAGGTATGATGTATATTTGTAAGTCTTTGTAAGAAAGATTTATGAACATGTATGTTTTGGTATATCGTTTACTACCGTTCGGGCTAACATATTTCAGAAGTCATGTTAGTAAGCGTTCGAGGAGCCAGGACACTTTAATTCGTAAATCCACAACTCATCTCGACGGCTTACATAATGAACTCCTCACATGAAGCTCCCTACTATTGTAGTAGTTGATAAAGTATATAGATATAAGTTTTGATCCGAAAAAGTTACATGTCCGATATTTGTATAAACTTAGGAAAGTTTATAGTACATGAAGATTGTTATTAGGGGTAGTTTTATAAGTCTTGTATGACCATTTGTCTTGGTAAAATCTCATGGTTTCCTTTTAGGTGAAGTAGATACAAATTGCTTGTTCATGTTATCGCCAATTTCATTGTTTCATGTTTACGCCTTTGTAAGTTGGCTTGGTCATTTCGCCATGGCCTAGCCATGACCTTTGGTCCTTGTTCCATGGTCATGAGACACTACCTTGGTTCTAGCCATGGTGGTGGTCTTGTTTATAGGTCATAAGACCTTTTATTCCTTTGAAAGTATAACCATAACTTAGTGACTTATATATATGTAAATAGCTGTTAAGAAATTGTGAAATATCTTACTCAGAAAGTGTTTTCAAGGCTCGAGCCTCTTCGTTCCTGAAGGAAAACGTGATTCCGGACAACTTTCGTGTTTTAACTTTTTCATGAATCGGACCAGAAAGGCCTCTTTTTGCGTGTTTTAGGTTCTGTCACAGAAACTTTTAGGCAGTTTTGCCGGAAATCTTTGGTAACTTCAAATCGCCATAACTTTTGACTCGTTTACTCTTTTTAGGTGGTTCAAATTGCTATGGTTTGCTTGTTAAGTCCTCTATTGTAATATGTAATAATCCAATATAAAATTTTTACCATTTTGATCAGGTTATACCAAGATATTCACTAGTTTGCTTGTTTTAGTAACTTGTTTCAATAATTCATTACAACAACATCTTTTACTCATCATGATACATCATGGACATAATTACAACACATAATATAGCAAAGATAACATGTAAATGATATAAACATGATAAATAAACAAGAAGCATGTTAGGTTTAGGCTTACAACTTTTGGCTTTCTAACTAAAGAAAGGAGTAACAAGTAAGGAAATGGACTTTGATAGACTAGCTTCAACCCTTTTTCACTTCAAGCAATCTTTCTACCCTTGGTATTCTTGAAAGATATGTAATGAAAGTTGAGGTGTATTGAGTAGATTTAAACTCAAGAGAAAACACCAAGTATGTTAGGGTTTGGAAGATTTTTGGTGAAAATAAGCTAACTAGGGTTTCTATCTTGAAATAACTCTTGAACCTTGCAACAAATTAGAAGACTTAAAGCTAAGTGTGAAGTGTTTTGGTGTGTTGGGATGGCCGGCCATATGGGGGGAGAGGGGGGTTTTTATAGTCACTTGAGGAGGTTACAAAATGAGACTAGTCAAAGCTTCCTTGGTACACTTCAACACATGGAACACATCTAAGACCACAAGACACAAGATCAAGCCACACAAGGGTGTGACTCCCCCCCCTTTGGCGGTTCACAAGGGGATAAGGGGGGGAGGTGGCTTGGCTTGGTATTATCCTTGGTTATTAGATGCATTTTGACTCCGGGAAATGCCAATCGTAAATGATTAGGCCTCAAAACGTAAAACCGGGTGTCGTAAAATTATGAAACTTTAAAGTATTGTTAGACATGTCCATATGTCCCATAATAAAATATAAAATGAGTGGTAGGTGTCATTTGGGTGGTAAAACCCTGCTAAAAGCTGGAAACACGGGTATAAACGCGTAATACGTAAAATGTACGAATATTGCGTAAAATTGGGAAAAGTAAAATGTTACTTTTCTAATATGATAAAAATGATTTAAAATGATTTATAATGTCTAGACTGGGCTCAGTCTGGTGTCGGTTGGTGTTAAATGTCTTTTAGACATCAAACCGGAAGCCTAAAAATCACGAAATGACTTGTACAATCAAAGAATGATTTTTAGTCAATGGAGGAGGGAAAAATATGTTGACTTATTTTAATAAGTTGAAAGCTCAAATCATCTTAGAAACGCGGTGCAGGTAAAGGCTAGGGTTACGGCTGAGTAAAACTGCTTAAAACTGAAAATTCCAGTTTTTCACGGCCGAAGTTTATTTTGGCCATGATTTTTCTCAGTCATGATTTATTCTCAAATAAATCATGAGTGTGTTAAACATTTTTCTGATGTGGGGTCACCTGACGGGGTCAAATTTCGTTGTGCGTAGAATTTCTGATTGCCGTTTTACCCTAAAACGTGTAATTCTGTGTAATTCCTTAATAACTTTCACGAAAGTGATCTGACGAGTGTCAAACATTTAATTTGCCATGGAAATGATTTATCACTCGAGAATATGAAGTAAAAATCAACTTTCGGGAAAATTTCAGAAAGAAATGAATAGGAGAAATGAATAGTAACATGAATAGTAAAATTTTCCGAAAATAGAAATTAACCTGAATTTGCGAATTGTTACAGAATTCGAAGTGGGTGTTACTCGACGGCACAATAGTCACAATAATAGAAAACGAACTCCAATTGAGTCGTTTTAAAAGATTTATCATTCAAATTGTATAAATATCAGAGATTTACAAAATGAGGTCCCAAATGGTTCCATGTTTACAATGTATAATAAATGTGTTTTTGAATGATAATAAAATTTATAGCCCTCTTGAGTATCCGTGCCATTCCGTGCCATCCTTGATCGTCATGAACCTGAAATACATGCTTGAGAGGTCAACACAAAGGTTGAGTGGAATTCGTAGAGTTTAGTTAAATCGTTTGAACACAATAATCGTAGTGTGAGTTATAGGCTCACACCAATGTTTGGAAAACAAAAATCGTTATTTATTTCACTAAGCTCATACAACCAAAACATTAACATCGAACCAACAAAATTGGCATTATAGAAGCCCTATCAAGGTACTTTTGCCGTTATACCACTAAATCTCAAATATAGTGCATTTGTGTGAACTCATCGTTGCTCAACACAAATGGGATCCGTCAATCCCAATAGATCTATTCACAATATTCGCGCTCACTAAAGGTAGTGACTAATGGTTCATGATATAGGGACTTCGAACATGGCAATCGTTACTTAGTGATAATAAAACATCGTCGGGAAGCATACAGTAGAAAGCATCGTGTTCGAGTAGAAAAATAATAGCATGTATTCCCCCCATGGGTTTGTAAAATAGTTAAACAATAGAAAGTGGGGCTACGAACTCACCTTAAGTTATGTGGTGAGTAGTGAATGTGATGGTCGAATCGCAAAGGTTTCTACGAGCAACCTATAATAGAATGTTGCGACTTAGGTTCGGAGTAAAGAATATGAAGTAGTGCCTATATATATATCTTGCATTTAGTCCATGATGTGGTATGATGTATAGTATAAGTCTTTGAAAGAAAGATTCATGAAACATGTATGTTTTGGTATATCGTTTACTACCGTTCGGGCCGACATAATTCAGAAGTCATGTTAGTAAGCGTTCGAGGAGCCAGGACACTTTAATTCGTAAATCCACAACTCAACTCGACGGCTTACATAATGAACTCCTCACATGAGGCTCCCTACTATTGTAGTAGTTGATGAAATATATAGATATAAGTTTTGATTCGAAAAGTTACATGTCCGATATTTGAATAAACTTAGGAAAGTTTATTAGTACATGAAGATTGTTATTAGGGGTAGTTTCATAAGTCTTGTATGACCATTTTTCCTTGTAATATCTCATGGTTCCTTTTAAGTGAAGTAGATCCAAATTGCTTGTTCATGTTATCGCCTAATTCATTGTTTCATGTTTACGCCTATGTAAGTTGGTATGGTCATTTCGTCATGGCCTAGCCATGACCTTTGGTCCTTGTTCCAAGGTCATGAGACACAACCTTGGCTCTAGCCATGGTGGTGGTCTTGATTATAGGTCATAAGACCTCTTGTTCCTTTTAAAGTATAACCATAATCTAGTGACTTTCGCCTAAAAATGGGCTGTTTAGAATTTGAAGAATTTTATCACTCGGAAAGCATTTTTAGGTCTCGATCTTCTTTGTTCCTGAACGAAAACGTCGTTCCGGACAACTTTCGTGTTTTAACTTTTTGATGAATCGGACCAGAATTGGGACTTTCAAAACCCAAATTTGATCAGAATGGTATTTGGCAGTTTTGCCGGAAATCTTTGGTAATTTCAAATCGCCATAACTTTTGACTCGTATACTCATTTTGGGTGGTTCAAATTGCTATGGTTTCCTTGTTAAGTCCTCTACTGTAATATGTAATGATCCAACATCATATTTTTACCATTTTGATCAGGTCTTACCAAGAAAGTCACTAGTTTACTTGTTTTAGTAACTTGTTGTAACAATCAATAACAATAACTTGTTTTGCTCACTTTTATACATCATGGACATAACTACAAGACATAATATAGCACAAATAATATGTAAATAACATGAACATGATTATTTAACAAGAATCAAGTTAGGGTTTGGCTCACAACTTTTGGCTTTCAAAGATGAAAGGAAGTTAACATGTAAGGATAGGACTTTGATAGACTTGCTTCAACCCACTTCACTTCATGCAATCTTTCTACCCTTGGTATTCTTGAAAGATGGATGGTGAAGGTTTAGGTGACTTGAGTGGATTTAAACTCAAGAGAAATCACTAAGTATATAAGGTTATGGAAGTGTTTGATGAATGATAACCTATCTAGGGTTTCTACCTTGAACTAGCACTTGAATCTTGCATGAAACTTGGAAGAGAATGAACAAATGAGATGGGATTGGTGTGTGGTTATGGTGGACGGCCAAGGAGGGGAAGGGGGGTATTTATATGGCTTAAAGGAGGTTAGAAATGTTGACTAGTCCAACCTTGGAGGCCAAGGTGAACACATGGATAAAATCTAAGGCCATCAAGCTTGAGATCAAGCCACCTAGTGTGAAACCCCCCCCCTAGAGGCGGTTCACAAGGATAAGGGGGGGTGAGGTGTGCCTTGGATGATATTATCCAAGATACTTGGTTAGTTTTGACTCCGGGAAATGCCAATCGTAAATGATTAAGCCTCAAAACGTAAAACCGGGTGTCGTAAAATTATGGAACTTGAAAGTATTGATAAACATGTCAATAAGTTCCATAATAAAATATAAAATGAGTGGTAGGTTCCATTTGGGTGTAAAACCCTGCTAAAAACTGGAAATACGGGTCTAAAACGCGTAATACGTAAAATGTACGAATATTGCGTAAAATTGAGAAAAGTAAAATGTTACTTTTCTAATAGGTTATAAATGATTTAAAAAGACTTATAATGTCTAGACTGGGCTCAGTCTAGTGTCGGTTGGTATTAAATGTCTTTTAGACATCAAACCGTAAGCCTAAAAATCACGAAATGACTTATAACATCAAGGGATGATTTTTGGTCAAAGGAGGAGGGAAAAATTATGTTGACTTTTTCTAATAAGTTTGAAAACTCAAAACGTCTTAGAAACTCGTTTCGTGGTCTAACGGTTAATCGCCCATTCGGTTAAGTGTGCTTATGTGAGAGTAGTACCGTCATGGGTGACCTGCTGGGAAGTCTTTGGTCATGTTTTTCTCAGTCACGATTAATTCTCAAATAAATCATGAGTGTGTCAAACATTTTTCTGATGCGGGGTCACTTAACGCGGTCGAGTTTCGTTGTACGTAGAATTTCTGAATGACGTTTTACCCTAAAACGTGTAATTCCTTAATAACTTTCACGAAAATGATCTGACGAATGTCAAACATTTAATTTGCCATGGAAATGATTTATCACTCGAGAATATCAAATAAAAATCAACTTTCGGGAAAGTTTCGGGAAAAATGAATAGTAAAAGTGAATAGTGAAATTTTCCGGGAATGGTAATTAACCTGAAATTGCGAATTGTTACACAGTGTACCTGATCGTTGTAGTATAGTATAGTGACAAGTACCGGGGGATTGATCGTTCAGCTAGGAATAGTGTCGCTAGGATTAGAAAACCTAAATACAAGTTCTAAAGGTGAGGGATGATTATTTTTGTGTTTTTATATTTTTTAGAAAGCAAGTAAAAATCTCGGGTTTGAAAGATTTGGGCGGAATTAGTTGCTAGTCAACTAACCCAATACTAAAGATGCAATTATAATAAAATACTAGAAATGAAAATAAACTAAATTAACTAAGGTTGTGAGCAATAAGTGGAGAAGTTGTGTTTACTTAGATTTCACTACTCCCTAAATATCTTTTACATGTTAATTACTTGTTATAGTTGCGTGGATGACGGATTGTATTCCTTAATACCATTCATGGGGTGGCGCACTTAATTCCCCAATCCTATGAGTGCCTACTTCACTCCTATGTCGAGCCGGCTAAGAAGCTCCTAACATGGGATCATTAGAATTTACTCATGCATTAAATACAACCAATAAAACCTAGTGCACGTCAGTTCATGATGTTTCCTAAGACGTTCAAGCATGTTACCATTTGGAGATCTGCCAGTTTTCTTAAGCCTAACATCGAAATCATTCATCCAATACAACCATAAACAAGTAATCAACACATAATTAATATCTAGGTTTCATTAGATCTAAGCCTAGCATGATGGAATTAAGACAAGAACAAGATATAGACAACCAACACATAGACATATTGATCGAATTAGAAGAATACTTATCTCAATTACACATGAAAGGGTTCAAGGGCTGTAAAATTTGTACTAAGTTCGGCTTTAGGGTTTCTCCAAAACTTCTCTCTTTTTATGAATGAAAATTAGAAAACTATATATAGGAAATTGAGGCTGACGGCGTCAAGACCAAATTGGTGACGCCGTCATCTCGCCGCCAAAAGAATTCTTGGACTGCCTTGATCTACTTCTGACGCCGTCACGTTATAACATTTTCTAGGCCGTCACGTATTTTACTCTTGACGCTCTTCCTTGTGACGCCTTCATTTCTGTACTGGGCCGTCATGAAAATTACTCTTGACGCCGTCAGGATGTTGCTCTTGACGCCGTCACCTACTGTTCCCAACAAGGAAAATTAAGACTTTGGCGTTTTCTTCACTTTTATGCTCCAAAAAAGTCCGAATTGCTTCCTTTTCCAGATTTCTCTCCCAAAGTACCTAAAATCACAAAAGGAACGATTTAGGGCAATATTTGATCAAATAAATTCAATTACGGGCTTAAATGACCCCCTAAAAGTGGTTCATTTTTCGCCTCATCATATACCCTTACACTTGAGATTTGCTTGTCCTCAAGCAAATGCGCTTTTATTCTAGTCAAAATACAAGTCAGGGGTCATTTAACACTAATATAAAAGTAATTACAACAAATAATCGTTCAACTAAAGACCAAAGAGAAGCACGGAGGTCATACACTAGCACCTCACAAATAGTGTTTAGATACTCACATCTCTCGGGTGTAATAAAGTATAAATTACAATATGGAAACGGAAGATATCTCTCACTACCTGTCATAGCAAAATAGATTACCATATGCTTGGGAAAGGATCAAACCTCCACCACATGGCGTAAGCACCTAGGATAAACTATCAAAGAGGTCTTTTAAAGGGTTGTAACGTTAGGTGTAGGGATATGAAATACACGGTTTTGTTGGAAAAAGGAAGTTTCTACTGGTGGCGAGTTAACAATCTTGGTTAATTACATGTACAATATGGCGTTGCTAAGCCAAGACTAGACTCGACTTAAGCTAATAAATGAAAAATAACAAAAACATAAAAATGAACATAGAATAAAAAGGGATGGTAGTCCGTATATTTTTTTTTCTTTCTTTTTCTTGATTTTTTGAATTTTTTTTTTTTTTTTTTTCATACACTCTTACCCTACCATTCAAAATATTACATCATAGGGAATGAACATTTCCCTTACACTTGAATTTTTACATACGTTACAATAAACTAATCTAATGACTTAAATTAAGAAAATCAAAACACTTGGAGTACTTTTAAGATTAACGTACATATGGGGGTAATAAATGATGTTCTTCCCCATTACTCCATAAATAAGTACTTTACCCATGAGTCCCAATCGTCCCAAAACAATATGTACAAGGATATGACTCGACTTAGCAACCATGTAATCAATTAGATAATTAACTTAGGGTTTAACAATTAACAATAATGCACTAAAGATGAGTGCATACACGGAAGGCTAAGGCGATTTGGTTGTACATTTAAGTGGGGTGTAACAAATTCTTCCTTTAAGTAAAATGCTTAAAGTTAGAAACGAAAAGATAGGCTCGGAGGGGTGTACTAGGGGTTTCGTGTACTAAAAATGAGTACAACGCTAAGGTGTGGGGAAAAATTAGTTGACTTAACTAGCCAAGTAATATGACTTAAATGGTCAAGTAATTATAATACGGGTTTAACACAAGGGTGATCCTAATTCCTCTTATCATGTAGTAAATCCTACTACACGAATGTAGTCTCACTAGCGGTCTCGGGATGCATCACTAACGCAAGTTCTAGAATCTAAATACTACCGGTACACTCATAAGCACTAACAGTAAATGCTTTTCCTATCAAATCTAAAGGCGAACCTCACATATTTGGGTGGAAAATTTTTCTGAATATACGGTTATGTGCTAGTCATACAATCTCCTATCCATGAGACGCTTGCTATGGCTAAAGTTTCACTCCTAAATGTTGTAAAAAATTTTAAATTTGGCGCTAAAATTGCACTAACAAGTATTTCTCATAGTTTTATTACACATCTACTATTAAACAAAAAAAACTCAAGCGAAAGTGCATATGTAAGGTATCATCATTTTACCCTCCCCTTACACTTAAGATGAACATTGTCCCCAATGTTCAAGTAAAGAATGTAAAAGTTAAAAAGTAAAAAGAATGAAATCAAATACTCCCCGGATTCGCTCGGTATGGATAATATGGTGGCCAGGTTAAATCTTTCTCCAAGAAAATGAACAATCAAAGCTTCCCTTCCAGAATATAAATCATCTTCTTGTCATACATAACCTGTGAATCCTGAGAAAATAGACAAGACAACCTCGCATAAAATCGACGGCAACCTACATAAGTTACTAAATCCTAGAAAACAAAATAAGATATAATGCTTGTGGAATGAAGTTTGTAGATTTCCTGGAGATTATGAAACTTAATAATTCACAAAAACCGTAAGACTCCGTTAGAAAAACAAAACCGGTAAAATTTCCAGATTTTTACACATGACGCCGTCAAGAGTAAGCTCTTGACGCCGTCAGAAGTGATCTACAGAAATTCTTATGTTAAGTTTCCGGAAAATTTCTGGAAAAACTTGGTCCTACTTCCTGGAAAATCCTGCAAAACTTCATTATGACTCAATACAAGCATTTGACTCTAACAAATACGAATATACATGTTCATTTAATATTGTGGAGAATCATGATCGGTTGTTTCTTAAAAACATATTTGGGGTTTCCCCTTACACTTATCTTTTGCAAAAATACTTTTAGGTGGAGTTAAGACTAGGCCAAAACAACAAAGTAAAGTATTTCCACTTTTTAATTGAGAAACATGATCTACCAACAATAAAAATAAAGCATGCATACGGAAGCAAATAACAAACAAACAAACAAAATAAAAATCACACAAAACATGGGTTGCCTCCCAAGAAGCGCTTTTCTTTATTTACGAGTCTTGTAGCTAGACTCAAGGTCATGGGTTACTACGTGACTTCATTATTGGTTTCACTCTCCGATTGTAAATATTCTTTGTAGAAACCAATCACTTTTTTCTCAACCGCCCCCATAATCTTTTGGGCAAATTCCTTATCGACTTTATACCTTGGTCCTAGGGCCAAGCAATCTTTGTAGAAAAGACTCCTCTTTTCCCATACATAATCCATGCCCTTTTTCTTATCCTCTTCATTGATATCCTCAAAAGCACCAACGTTATCCTTATCAAATCGGGATATAAAGCGAAACTCTTTCATTCTATTAGGCATCCTATAAGTGATTCTATCGGTGTTACTTGCAAATCGGATTGTTCCTTCTATCTCATCATATTCTAACTTAGACTCCTCAATAAACGGTTTACCAAACACGACATTTGACAATTGTCAATCAATAACATTAGCAAGATCTTCCACAGTCATAAAGTCGGTGATAAAAGTGAAATTCCCAACAAAGACATGTAAACCTTTAACTCTCCCGACAAAGTTACAAAAATTATAAGAAAAATTATATAAAAATTTCCGAAGCTTATTTAATTAATAACAAGCTTATTTCAACAGCTTATTTTGTAAAATAGCTTATTTTTATATAAATGGGCTTTTAACGAGCTAAATTAAAGGCCCGTTAACGTTTAACGATCCATGAACGTTGAGACAAGTTGGGCTTATCCCTATGCTCATTTTTAATGTTATAAAATCATATCAAAAGAGCTTTCTGGTCCAGCTTATACGGAGTGCTTATTTTTAGCTTATTGGGCTTTTAGGCCCAAGTCGTTAATATTATTAGTTTTCAAACTAGATTTATAGCGATTCACTTTGGTGAATTTTGGGTGTCGAGACTAGCTTATTTGTACAAGTTTTATATACGAAATTGGTTGCTAGCTAGGTGGTTTAATAGATCGTGTAAAAATATGATAGGCTTGTTACGAAATTTTTAAAGATATACTAGGGTTCCTTGGCTTGTATGGGACATCATATTTGTATGAAAAAGACTTGGAAATATTTCTTAAATGTTTTTAGTGTTTATACCCGATTTACACTAGATTCAAAATGAGTTCATATGATGCATGTAAAGTAAAACTAAGTGCGAAATACTTGTACTACGTAACTCCTAGGCCTTCCAAGATAGAGGCTAGTCACGTTCGTGATTCTACATGATTGTATGTACGTAAAAATATGTATGAAGCTTCTATACGCTCGACATAATATAAATATGATGCATGGAACATTTATAACGTGTAATATGAATTCAAAAGAGATTGAGACAAGTTACTACACCTTCAAAGGTGGTAGAGGGTCTTGAGTGATGAAGGAAACACAAGAATTCTCACGTTCGTTTATAAACCCAAGTATCGATTTATAAACTAAACCCGCTTTCTTGTCAAACTTCCAAACGCACGAATGAATTATCTCTGGACTTTCAGAGACTATTTTGAGAGTGAATGAGAGTTTGTTAGAAGTATTTTAGGAAGGAAGAAAGGTGGTGAACGAGTGATAGATATAGGAGACGTTTTTGTACACGTTAGGCTCCAATAATTTCAACAAACATAAGTTACTATGTTGGGTCAGTAATGAGAGACTTCTTTGATATATTTACTGCCATCCTAGTACTTTAGAAAGAATGTGAGAGCTAGAAACATGGGAGTTTGTCTTTGTGATTTTATGTATGTCGACATGTACATATATATACACGATTTGGAAAAATCATGTAAGGCTTGATTCTAGCTGATGAAACTCGAATATAATCATGAAATCATACTTGAAATTTTATTAGAATCATTTAGAAACAAACCGGGATTAAAACGGTTGAGTTTTGAATTTATTATATATTGATTGGTTTGGATTTTGGTCAAACACTTTGCCCTCTAAAAACGTATCAATACTCGACTTATGGAGTTGAGATTCGACACACTAATAGTTGGCTAGGTGAGAAACGAGATGGTACAAAAATATATAGGAGTCGTGTTTAATATTTGAGAGAACGAGAGTCGTTTTGGAGGATAGTTTCTAGTCGAGTATATCAAATGAAATCATAAAATGGATTTTGGGCTTTAAGCATGGTGTCACACCCCCAATTTACCTGACTTGCAGCGGAATGGAATACCTGGGGGTGTCTGTCATAGCACCACAGTTACAGTTACATTGAACGACCTAAAGTGTCGTTTGGAAAATACTGCATTTGATCATTGAAATAATCCAGAGTTTACAAAATGAGGTCCCCAAAATGTGTTGCATGTTTATGAAAAACAAGTCATACTAGATCAAACGTTTACATAAGTGCATGAAATAATGATGAGACGCGTCGACTCCACGACTCCATGAAGGTCCAAATGCATGTCACATGAGCTACCTTAATAACCTGAAATACATTGCTAAAACATCAACACGAATGTTGGTGAATTCCATAGGTTTATAAAATGTAATGATGTACGGCCACCACAAGTAAAAGTGCAAGATAAAAATCTCATGAAAATTGTACAATTGGCCTTAAGCTCATGACACCGAAGCTATGACTGATGAAACTATGCCCCTCCTGAATGTTCTGCCGAAACACTCAAATGTAAAAGACATGACATGCATCCGCTTACTGTTGGTAATCACTACCACGGATGGAGGCGTCACCCTCGATAGATCTATCCACTCACTCTCGCTTACCGGTAAATTAACGGTTCATGATGATACAGGGGACTTATCACATGGCAAGGTAACTTAAGCAATGTACATATGTTTGAATACTTGGGCTCGTACTAAAATAATTGATGCAATGTATTCCCCCCGTGGGATTTGAAAACAATCAAAAATGTTGAATTGAAAACGGGGCTATGAAAACTCACCTCAACTGATGAAACTGTGATGATGTGAAATGAACAACAATGAACAATTAGTTGCCGCAACCCAATATGATGGTACCATGAACATGTAATGAGCTGAAAAACAAGGCGCGCACACTAGCCGCAACCTAATATGAATGATGAACGATCTACTTTAGATCATGAAATGATGTTATGAATGTCCATGCACATGTTTCCTATACCACTCTTCTCTTTGAAAAACACTTGTTGTTATCAAAAGTATATATTCCAAGACTTAGGAAAAATATGGCTATTAGAAAAATAAACTAGTTGCAATATATATATACTTATATATATATATCGTATGTACCAATGTTTGTGTTGAAATCCTCGGTTTGAAATCCTTGAAATAACGCCTTGTGGTGATGAAAATATACTTGTAATACTAATACTTCATTAGTTATAAAATTTGGTACTTGGTATTATTTCTAGCTTCTAAAAGTACTACGTAGTTTTAGTGTCAATTTTACTAAAAGCTGTCAAAATAAAATGGGTTTTGCCGATATTCAAGCGTGAATATCTTTGTCGTTATATGTCCGTTTTACTTGTTCTTTATATCCACGGTTACGTCTTAGTATGTAGTAATACATTTTGGAAAACTCGGCTCCTCCGGGTTACGTCTAAAGCCTCTTTTTGTGCGACGAAAAACGTCCAACAGCATGTATTTTTCCGGAAAATACTTTTCGTCAATAAATTTGCAAAAATCATAACTTCTTCGTTATAAACTCTTTTTAATCCGTTCTTTCGCCTACGGATTCGTTTTTGAAAGTATTTTCTAAAAATTTTGCCAAAGTTTCCTTGGTGTTTACTGATTTTCCAGAAATTAACAAAATGGGACAGCATGTTTATAAACTTGTTAGAAATCCATTTCCAAGGTTCAAAACTAGTTTCTACTTCAACCAAATCTCTTGCAAACTTCACAAAACTATACTAATCTTACCATACACCTTCTTAGGGTGCCATGGGTTCCTAATGACTAGTAATCAAGTTAATTTAACAAAGGAACACCTAAATCACAATCTAGGGTTTGTATGTTCAAAAAGTCTTCAAAAATAAAGTGGTATAACTAGTTTGTGCATGAAATTAATCATGAATACTATAAGATACATGTGTTAATTAGATGAAAACATAAAAATAAATTTGAATACTCACTTTGAAATAATAGGTGATTAGATGATGAGAAATCTTGGATTACTTGTGTGTTTGATGCAATATTCTTGATTAGAACCACAAAATGAACAACTTTGGTGCTTTAAACTTTTGAAAACCTTCACTTGATCATGGATTTGGATTATGGTCGTGGTTTGATGGAGATGAGATGAGAAAACTTGAACTTTGATCCAAAAATTATATAAGTGTATTGTTATATTAGGTTTGTAGATATTTTGGTCAAGTATAATGTATTATATTCTCACATAAATGCATAAGGTTAGTAAACTTGGTTCATTTTGCCTAGGAGAGGACTTTGAGGGCTGGTTTCAAAGAGCAAGGGGAAGAGAAATCGGTTTTGACTTGCTTAAGATAAGTTAGTGTAGTATTAGTTGTAGTTTTGGTGTAAGTATTAGTTATAATCGGGTACCGGGTTTGCTAGAAATAAATGTTAACGAAGTTAACCGGGACTTAATAAAGTCATAAAAATGTTAAAAATATGTTGGGTACAATTACTGAGTGTTCGGGTGATTATTGTTTAGTTTTCACGAAAACCGTCGTAATATTCATAAGCTTGCGTTATAAATAAAATAAATTTCCAAAATACTGGGTAAATGAATGTTATAACTTTTATGATGATAAAATGGATATAAAAATATGTCGGGACCATTGTGGGAATATTTAGATATATTCGTCGCGTATAAACCGTGTGTTAACGTTTATTTATAAATAATTATAAGGAAAACGTTAAATGTATCAAATATATAAATTTGAAAATCCTAAGAGTGGTATAACATGTAAATGACCTACTGATGATATGCAGACTATCTCCAGTCCGTATGAAATGTCATTACTGATAATGAAATGAATTCGCACCTAAACCCATACGGTTACGCGAATTTGAATACCCGTAAACTAAATTTACAATGAAATGTGTAATGCACGTGAATGATGAAATCTTTTCCCGCAATGAATAGTGTTCCGTGAATAGTAAAATTTCTGAATGCTTCTCGGAATGTCAAACTGACACCAAAAATGATGATAGTAAACTGATGAATAGTGTTTTGATGAATAGTGTTTGATGAATAGTGTTTTTCCAAAGTTCGGGAAATGACCTGAAATGGTGAGTTGTGACAGTCTTCCCCTCTAAAAGGAACTTCGTCCCGAACTTCAGTTTATGTTGGTTTCTGAAAACATATTGGTGAAAAGGTGATGATATTCGAGAATTCCAGCGAACTCTAACGATAGGAATTCGACTCTGTTTCAACTGTTTGTCCACACGGTCCATGATTTCTGTTGGTTCTCTTATAAGGTCTATGATTGTCATTTGGGTTGGATCCCTTCCAATGGAATCATGAGTGACTCATCTGAAAGTCATTTCTGGGGATCTAAAAATGTGAAATATGTTCGTGTAATCCTGTTGTTCTCTGGCAATGTTCAAATCTGACGGCTACTATGCCTTCTCTGTCAGAATATTAAATGGTCCAGTGTATATTGGTGTAACTTTCCAAGTTTTCTGAATGATAACATGCCTTTCCTAGGCAGAACTTTCTGCATACCTCTGCAGAACTTTCCAAGTTTTCTTAATGGTTTACAACTTATTGAACTTGTAACTGATTCTTGACTTGTAGGAAATTTCTGGTTATCTCATGAATGCCTACTGAACTAATGAGTTGAGCTTTTTCCAAGTTTGGCCCATCAATAGATGGTCTGCGCTTCTTAATGTTTTAAATGTGATACTGGTAATATATACTGCTGAATTCTGCCGGAACTCAAGTTTGTATGCTAGTTGGTCGATTCTAAAATGAATCTTAAATGGTCCAATATGCTAAAGGTTCAACTTCTCTTGTTATCCAATTTGTATCATGCCAATCCAAGGCAATGCTTTTAACTTAGTTTGTTCTCCCACTTGAATCTGGATGGTTTGTTGTTTAGGATACTCAATCCAAATGATATGTGTTATGTACCAATCTAACTTCTGCCAGTTTCTCGCTGTTGGTGTGATAACTATTGTTGTAGATGAATTTGATTTATGTTAAATGATTAGTCCAACCATTCCTAGGGTCAATCACTCATGCTCTGAGCATACTTTCCTATGTTTGAATTGTTCTCTCGCTTTGACCATCGTTCTGAGGATGATAAGTGATGTTTCCATCTAAATGGGTTTCTGAAGGAAATTCTGAAATGATTACCTGAAGTCCAAGGTGAATCGGTTTCCTTAACAGGAATAACTGAAATGGGTACAATAAACCTTTGTGACTAATTCCACAACGTTCGGTCCTTCGAACTTGGCGTTATCTGAAAGGGATAGAATATAGGTAACAATTTGATTCCTTGTGTTTTGTTCCAACGGATGATAAGACATATGTTTTTCTTTGTCTATTGAGTTTGGTCTCCACTACTGAAGTTCGTGATCAATTTGTGATGTTCCTCCTAATTCCTTCATCACATAATCCAAATATTCTCTATTGCCCAGTCACAAATCCTAAATGCATAAGCGATGTTGTAGGGAAATTTGTTCTGGAAATTTGTCTCGTGATTATGAGTTTTGGTTGAAATCTTTTTCTGAATAAACGAATTTAGAAAATGGAGCAAATGATTTACTGGGTAATATTTTTCTTGATGATTCAAAATCCAGTAGTTATGAAATAGGAACTGTTTTCAAACATGTTGTGATTAAGACTGCTTACCAAAGTTTGATGTCTATGTATATTTCTTATTGTACAATAGTGTTGCTAAAGATTGACCAAAAAGGATCGTACTTGTTCAAAATAGGAATTTCAGAAATCATTTTTCCACAAGGTATGTGATTTATGTAAACGCAACAACTTTATTTAAAAGTGAAAACACTGAAAAGGATAAAATGGTAGAATAGGAAATGTTCGCTTAAATGCATAGATGTCTAACACTTAGTTCCTGAGGTTGGATAATGCCTATTGCTGGTTATCTGGCATAACTACAAGCATAGGTATTTAGACTAACTTAAGTCCTGAAATATTTTATCGTTGTAATTGACAAGATGAAGGTATCACTTGATGTTGTGTCAATGAATGTCTATTCTGTTTTCCCATGTAGATGAGGAGATATGTTCTGGTTTGATCCCTTGCTTGGTATGAAGGTGAGGTTATCTGAAATTTCTAGAGACATAATGACTTAGAGGAATCTACATTGATATTCTTGTTTCAAACAATTGTCCTTTGTGAGAACTTACTGCAGGAAAGTTTATGTATGGATGAGGCCATGTTTAAATGAAATGCTCTACAGTCTTAATTAGAAGCTTGGTTTATTTCTATTGTGTTGTCCTGCGGACATCTATATTGAGTTCAATCCTGTAGCTCAGTCTAGCTAGTACCTTTAAATGATAGAATTTGACAACTAAGTCAGAGATGGTGATTCAGATGGTCTCGCAGTATCTTAGGATTTGTTGTTGAGTTATGAATTCTCTCACTGTATACTTCTAGTTCTGTTTAGTAGTTCTGAAATCCTTTCGTTGCTTTTATTGTATAGAGGAATCCTGCATGTAATTGATATGGAAAGTCTCTCCTAGGGAAGTCAATGGGAAAATCCAATTTAATGGCTAAGTGAGTGACAGGTAGGGTAAGTATCCAGGGATAGTTCGGCAAAATGGATGTTTATGAATGAGTTCCTTTGTTTACAAAACTTTTAAATGAAGATTGTTATTAACAATCCTTTGAAAAAGTAATTATTTCCTTCATGGCATAATCCTTCCTGAATTTTACATAGGTGATCAGGCTATGTACAATTGAGGACTAATGATGCGATGTTAGATTTTGTCAAAATATTATAACTTTTCTCAAAAGTTTTAGATGGTGTTCAACTCATTGTTATTAAAATGGTATCCTGATGTTTTCTTTCAAATAACATAAAAATTGCCTCGCGTAATAATAGTAAATACTTGGTGTAATGACAGAAAAATCAATTTATAGGATGGTAATAAAATAGCTTAATTCAGAAATTTTTCTGTAAAACAGTTTCCCCATATGATAGTAAAATAGTTTAAATGGTGTATTGGATACATGGGTGAATCTTGTCGAATGGTAATAGTCTACTAATTCGTCAAAAACGAAATCAACCTAATCCCTGATAAGACAATGCTAAAATGTTGCGTAACGATTGAAGTCTAAGCAATTGGGATAGAAAAATGGAGTAAATGAAGGTTATGATTATCACCTAGGTAACAAAGGATAGATACTACATTGGATAGGAAAGTGCTTAATACCACTAGGTCATGTCATCGTACCAACGGTAAGTACAAAAGGAAAGATACAACCCTAAAGGGCTCGAACTACGGTTTATATATTGAAACAAAGCTCCTGCTGCTGAAGTATTGTTGTTATCCTTGATGTTGCTAATATCCTGACTGTTCTCTTTCAACAGCTCACGCTATTCCTCGAGCGATTCAATCTTGATTCCAAGTTCCTGATTTTCCTTGTTCCTTAGCTCCGGGCAGTCATTTTTGAAATGCCCTAAGTTTCCACATTTGAAGCAGCTCCCTGGGATTTTCTGATTTGTGAGTTTCCTACAATTTTCAGTCCGATGACCCTGCTTCTTTCACACTCCACACGTTTTACTGCAATGACCTCGGTGATATTGATTACACAGGTTGTAGTAAGGTAACTTTCCAATATACCTTCTCTTTGTATGCGGTTCTGCAGCAAAGGCTCTATTCATTTCTTGTCCTTTGGGTGATTGTTGAGCAGCATTACAACCTAGATTGTTGTTCCACTTCCTTTTATTGTCACTATTGTTTCCTGATGTCTCGGCGTGAACTATGAGTTCCTTTGCCTCGATCGCCCTTTTTGATAGCTTCAGACATGGCATCGGGTTCCCATGCGATGACCAACATACGAATTCCATGGGAGAGTCCCCCGATGTACCATTCAAGTTTCTTGCTTTCCGGTTCATCCATTGCAGAACCTAGTCGTGTTAATTCATAAAAATGAGTAGTGTACTCGTCACATCATTTCCTACCATGATAAAGTTTAGTGTTTCTTGTTCCCTTGCTCGTAATTCACTTCCTACAGAAAATGTTATACCCATCATCCTTCTTAGTTTCTCCCAAGAGTGTGAGTGGGCAGCATCAACTCCTACCATCTTAATATGTTTGGTCCACCATTCCTGGGCATGATCCTGAAAAGTGCATGTGGCGAACTTAACCTTGTATTCCTTATGACAGTCGCCACATTGAAATATTGTTTCTATATCTTCGAACCATTTAAGAAATTCCTTTGTGTTTCTAGTTCCGCTAAAGGAGGGAGGATTGCACCCCATAAATTCCACGTGAGTAAGTTCCTTAGTGAGGGCGGTGACTATGTTCTTGGCAATGACTTGTCCAACAGCAGCTTGCGTCATGCTTGAAGTGGTTTGCTTAAATTTCTCTTCATCAAATCATAAGTGACCATGAGGGTATATAGTTAATCAAAGCCATCATATTCACAACACATGAATATAATACATGAAAATTTTGGTCTACGTGAACCGGTATCACAAATAGCACAACCATTTCTTACATAGTAGAGTCACACTTGATATATTTGTTTGTACAACAATCAAAAGGCAACAAGTTCTTTAGACTATGTCCCACACCTTCTGTGGCTAGGATAATAGTAAAAGCTAGTGAGGATATAAATCTGGTCTAGGGACTTCCTGGTGTCCCTCTGTGTGAAATCAGGTTTGTGGCATCATAAGGTCGAGATAGTCCTGAAGTGGTATCTGAAGTTGTGCATCGATCAAATCTTAGATAATGTAGGTTCTGAACCATTCCTGAAGAATCTGCGGATGTTTCTGTTGAGTCCGTGTTATTGGTATTATCTACTAGATGTTATCTAGTTCATGGCAAGTGGGAAAGAAAAAGAAAAATGACAATGATGGTACCAGTGAATGAAATACTACCCTCTTTCGCGCTACCTCGCGACATCCAAAAGGTAAAACTAAAGTACACACTGTGGGAAGGCCAATAGTGTAATAAGCAACTGATGGTGGTGATAGTACCTGAGTAGTAAGTGCCCTACTAGTGATGGAAAGAAAACACACTATCTTCCTTGCAATAAGCATCGTAATAAGTCCATTAAGATTAATTCTGAATACACTACCAAAAGGCATTCTATGTACGGGCTGAATGATAGGAAAACCCTGTTCCTATGGCAAATCAATAGTACTAATGGTGGTGTAAATGCAACTGGTGGTAGAATGGTAGTGGAAGATGACAAGGCATCTTCAATGTCGGAATCCGATAAAAGGATGTCAGGGTGAGTATCTGAAGACGTGTCACTTGTGAACCAGGTCAATAAAATGATATACATATACGGATATGAGTATAAATAACTCGCACAGGGTATGTATGAAACAACATGTATCATGATTATGCACTTATGATTAAATGATGAGATGCTATGCTGATGTGGTTATAGTCTAGGGTCCAAGATACATCCTAGTTCGCTATAACCTTAGCTCTGATGCCAATCTGTCACACCCCCAATTTACCTGACTTGCAGCGGAATGGAATACCTGGGGGTGTCTGTCATAGCACCACAGTTACAGTTACATTGAACGACGTCGTTTGGAAAATACTGCATTTGATCATTGAAATAATCCAGAGTTTACAAAATGAGGTCCCCAAAATGTGTTGCATGTTTATGAAAAACAAGTCATACTAGATCAAACGTTTACATAAGTGCATGAAATAATGATGAGACGCGTCGACTCCACGACTCCATGAAGGTCCAAATGCATGTCACATGAGCTACCTTAATAACCTGAAATACATTGCTAAAACATCAACACGAATGTTGGTGAATTCCATAGGTTTATAAAATGTAATGATGTACGGCCACCACAAGTAAAAGTGCAAGATAAAAATCTCATGAAAATTGTACAATTGACCTCAAGCTCATGACACCGAAGCTATGACTGATGAAACTATGCCCCTCCTGAATGTTCTGCCGAAACACTCAAATGTAAAAGACATGACATGCATCCGCTTACTGTTGGTAATCACTACCACGGATGGAGGCGTCACCCTCGATAGATCTATCCACTCACTCTCGCTTACCAGTAAATTAACGGTTCATGATGATACAGGGGACTTATCACATGGCAAGGTAACTTAAGCAATGTACATATGTTTGAATACTTGGGCTCGTACTAAAATAATTGATGCAATGTATTCCCCCCGTGGGATTTGAAAACAATCAAAAATGTTGAATTGAAAACGGGGCTATGAAAACTCACCTCAACTGATGAAACTGTGATGATGTGAAATGAACAACAATGAACAATTAGTTGCCGCAACCCAATATGATGGTACCATGAACATGTAATGAGCTGAAAAACAAGGCGCGCACACTAGCCGCAACCTAATATGAATGATGAACGATCTACTTTAGATCATGAAATGATGTTATGAATGTCCATGCACATGTTTCCTATACCACTCTTCTCTTTGAAAAACACTTGTTGTTATCAAAAGTATATATTCCAAGACTTAGGAAAAATATGGCTATTAGAAAAATAAACTAGTTGCAATATATATATACTTATATATATATATCGTATGTACCAATGTTTGTGTTGAAATCCTCGGTTTGAAATCCTTGAAATAACGCCTTGTGGTGATGAAAATATACTTGTAATACTAATACTTCATTAGTTATAAAATTTGGTACTTGGTATTATTTCTAGCTTCTAAAAGTACTACGTAGTTTTAGTGTCAATTTTACTAAAAGCTGTCAAAATAAAATGGGTTTTGCCGATATTCAAGCGTGAATATCTTTGTCGTTATATGTCCGTTTTACTTGTTCTTTATATCCACGGTTACGTCTTAGTATGTAGTAATACATTTTGGAAAACTCGGCTCCTCCGGGTTACGTCTAAAGCCTCTTTTTGTGCGACGAAAAACGTCCAACAGCATGTATTTTTCCGGAAAATACTTTTCGTCAATAAATTTGCAAAAATCATAACTTCTTCGTTATAAACTCTTTTTAATCCGTTCTTTCGCCTACGGATTCGTTTTTGAAAGTATTTTCTAAAAATTTTGCCAAAGTTTCCTTGGTGTTTACTGATTTTCCAGAAATTAACAAAATGGGACAGCATGTTTATAAACTTGTTAGAAATCCATTTCCAAGGTTCAAAACTAGTTTCTACTTCAACCAAATCTCTTGCAAACTTCACAAAACTATACTAATCTTACCATACACCTTCTTAGGGTGCCATGGGTTCCTAATGACTAGTAATCAAGTTAATTTAACAAAGGAACACCTAAATCACAATCTAGGGTTTGTATGTTCAAAAAGTCTTCAAAAATAAAGTGGTATAACTAGTTTGTGCATGAAATTAATCATGAATACTATAAGATACATGTGTTAATTAGATGAAAACATAAAAATAAATTTGAATACTCACTTTGAAATAATAGGTGATTAGATGATGAGAAATCTTGGATTACTTGTGTGTTTGATGCAATATTCTTGATTAGAACCACAAAATGAACAACTTTGGTGCTTTAAACTTTTGAAAACCTTCACTTGATCATGGATTTGGATTATGGTCGTGGTTTGATGGAGATGAGATGAGAAAACTTGAACTTTGATCCAAAAATTATATAAGTGTATTGTTATATTAGGTTTGTAGATATTTTGGTCAAGTATAATGTATTATATTCTCACATAAATGCATAAGGTTAGTAAACTTGGTTCATTTTGCCTAGGAGAGGACTTTGAGGGCTGGTTTCAAAGAGCAAGGGGAAGAGAAATCGGTTTTGACTTGCTTAAGATAAGTTAGTGTAGTATTAGTTGTAGTTTTGGTGTAAGTATTAGTTATAATCGGGTACCGGGTTTGCTAGAAATAAATGTTAACGAAGTTAACCGGGACTTAATAAAGTCATAAAAATGTTAAAAATATGTTGGGTACAATTACTGAGTGTTCGGGTGATTATTGTTTAGTTTTCACGAAAACCGTCGTAATATTCATAAGCTTGCGTTATAAATAAAATAAATTTCCAAAATACTGGGTAAATGAATGTTATAACTTTTATGATGATAAAATGGATATAAAAATATGTCGGGACCATTGTGGGAATATTTAGATATATTCGTCGCGTATAAACCGTGTGTTAACGTTTATTTATAAATAATTATAAGGAAAACGTTAAATGTATCAAATATATAAATTTGAAAATCCTAAGAGTGGTATAACATGTAAATGACCTACTGATGATATGCAGACTATCTCCAGTCCGTATGAAATGTCATTACTGATAATGAAATGAATTCGCACCTAAACCCATACGGTTACGCGAATTTGAATACCCGTAAACTAAATTTACAATGAAATGTGTAATGCACGTGAATGATGAAATCTTTTCCCGCAATGAATAGTGTTCCGTGAATAGTAAAATTTCTGAATGCTTCTCGGAATGTCAAACTGACACCAAAAATGATGAATAGTAAACTGATGAATAGTGTTTTGATGAATAGTGTTTTTCCAAAGTTCGGGAAATGACCTGAAATGGTGAGTTGTGACACATGAGCCGGATGAAATCATTAAGGCCCGTTGGGTTGTAATTAGTGTATAATTTAGGATTAGTGAAGTTTTATATTTTGTTAAATGTGTCGAGAACTTGTTTCGTCATTTGGTGAATTTTGTGATATTGTAATCGTGACCATTTAATATAATAAGAAAAATTTCAAATTTTTCTGAAATAATGGGGATCAGTAACAGTAACAGAGGTTTATTATTTATTAACGAATATAATTACAAAGGATTTTTTTTACAGGGTTCTACAAGGACAATGACTATGATTTTGGGTAAAGTATAACATGTATTTTTTCTTTTCTTTATATCTCTATTACTGTGTTTTTATTAAAGATTTCAAAATCTAACTAGCTATGGCTTTTTTTATTTATTATTTATTATATATAATTTATTATTATTTTTTTAATGTTGATATCATCATGTTATAGTGATATGTATGGACACATCTTGCTGGATGGCCGTCAACAAGTCTCCTAGGTTCTTAGCTCAAGCCGAGTATGTTGAACTCTATGTATGGACACCCCCAATTTACCTGACTTGCAGCGGAATGGAATGCCTAGGGGTGTAACTGTCATAGCACCATATCCAGGAAATATTGAACGACCTAAAGTGTCGTTTTGAAAACACATCGTTTGACTTAATAAAAACATTCAGAGTAAATTACATAGGTCCCAAAAGTCATGAAAGGTTTACAGAAATAAGTTTAGACATGTCAAACAATAATTATACATAAGTGCATGAAAGTGTCAAAGTGAGACGCGTCATCCTAGGTCCTCACTAAAATGACTCCATGCATGCCATGAAGTTTATGCTCTTAGTTACCTGAAAATACATTGCGAAAACGGTCAACACGAATGTTGGTGAATAATCATAGGTTTGTAAGTTAAATCGTATGTACATAAGCCACAAGTATAAAGTAAAGTGACAAAAATGTCAAAAATGCTACATTGTCTCTTAAGCTCATGACCCCGAAGCTAGACTTTGTAATGCCCCAACAGAGTGTTTACCAGACACTCACTTGATAAGACATGAAATGCATTCGTCCCGTTGGAGCAACCCAAACACGAATGGAGGCGTCACCCTCAATAGATCTATTCACTCACTCTCGCTTAGTACTAAAATTAACGGTCCATGATATTGAAAGGGGACTTGTTATGATATGGTATAAAGGCAACTTAAGCAATGTATGGAATTTGTAATACTTGGGCATGTACGAAAGTAATTGATGCAATGTATTCTCCCCCGTGGGATTTGAAATCAAATAAGTAATTGAAAACGGGGCTATGAAAACTCACCTCAACTGATGATACTTGAAATGAAATGAAGTGAACAACAATGATCGGTTAACTGCCGCAACCTAATATGAATGATGAACGATCTAATTTAGATCACCAAATGATGTTATGAATGTCCATGCTCATGTTACTATACCACTTTACTCTTTGGAAAAACACTTGTGTTATCAAAAATATATAATCCAAGAATTTGGAAAAATATTGCTATTAGAAAATAAAATAAGCTAGTAGCAATATATATACTTATATATATATCGTATGTTTCCATGTTAGTGTTGAAATACTCGGGTTGTAATCCTTGAAATATCGCCTTGAAATGATGAAAATATACTCGTAATAACTAATACTTCATTAGTTATAAAATTGGGTACTTGGTATTATTTTTATAAATCTAGTTACTACGTAGTTTTGGCGTTAATATTTCTAGAAAATCTAGAATTTAGTACGTAGTGACTATTTTTGTAAATGTATATATATATATATATATAGTGTTAATATTAGTGCTTGGTTTGACGTTTTGAAAACCTTTGAAGTCGTCTCTTCGACGTGAAAGTAACTCATGACATTACATGTCTCAGCGGTTAATGAAAACGGCCCTTCAATTGACGTTACTTGAAAATATATACTTAGTACGTACTAGCTTTTCTAGATTTAAAAGCTGTCACATTATAGTGTATATATATATAGTTTGAAATGTGAGTATCTCGGTCGTTATAAGCTCGTTTCCTTCGTATTTTATGTCCACGGTTTCGTAAAAAAATATACTTGTACATTTTTAATAGCACGGTTCATTTAGGTTTTGCCAAACGCCTCAAATAGGCTGATGAATGTTTCCATTCAGCAACTATTTTTCCGGAAAATCAATTTTTGTCGTTAAACTCATAAAAATCGTATCTCCTTCGTTATTAACTTGTTTTTATCCCCGTTTTCGGCCACGGCTTCGTCTCGGAGTGTATTTTCTAAATATTTGGCCAAAAATAACCCAAAAGTTACTGAGTTTCCCACGTTTTCATTTTTCTTACAGCGGGTTTGTATATGTTGTAAAAATCATTTCCAAGGTTTAAAACAAGTCCAAAACTTCATCCAACCACTTTCAATCACCACAAAAACTAATCTAGTCCTACCATATACCTTCTTAGGGTATCATGGCTTCCTAAACAACCTCAATCAAGCTAATCTATCAAGGAGTTACTTATATAAACTTTCTAGGGTTTGTAACTTGAGAAAAATATATAAAGAGTGGTATATAACAACAAATGCATGAAAACCTTGAAATAAATCATATGAGCATGAAAGAATCATGGTAAAATCATAAAAATAATTTTTGTAAACTTACTTGAATGATTGGGATGCTTGTAGAGATGAAAACTTAGTAACCTTTGTGGTTTTTACTTCAAAACCTTAATTAGACCAACAATAGGGATTGTTTGCACTTGATCTTATGAAAAATGATGGAGTATTGCTTGATCCTTGATGATTAACGAGCCATATGGAGGATAGGATGAGATGAAAGAGTTTCTTGCTAGTTACCTTGATATTATATGAATAAAATGTGGTAAAAATATCTATATAGTCTTGATAAGATTTGGTTAGTCATAATAGTCAACAATGAAAGAATTAGGAGGAGGGGGGGCGGCATGTGGAAGAGTGAATGATAAGATTGGGTAATTAATGCATTAACTTGGAATTTATATGTGTTTGATTTGATTAAGTTGTGTTTTTGGTGCTACCGGGTACCGAGTTTGTTAGAAATAAATGTTCACGAAGTTAACCGGGACAAAATAAAGTCATAATAATGATAAAAATATGTTGGAAATATGTTGGGTACAATTACTGAGTGATCGGGTGATTATTGTTTAGTTTTCACGAAAACCGTCGTTATATTCATAAGCGTACGTTATAAATAAAATAAATTTCCAAAATACTGGGTAACTGAATGTTATAACTTTTATGATGTTAAAATGGATATAAAAATATGTCGGGACCATTGTGGGAATATTTAGATATATTCATCGTGTATAAACCGGGTGTTAACGTTTACTATAAATACTTATACGTAAAAACGTTAAATGTATCAAATATATAAATTTGAAAATCCTGAGAGTGGTATAACATGAAAATGCTGTTATGATGATATGCAGACTATCTCCAGTCCGTATGCAGTGTCCTTAGCACTAATGAAATGAATTCGCACCTAAACCAATCCGGTTACGCGAATTTGAATACCCGTAAACTAAATTTACGATGAAATGAGTAATGCAAGTGAATAGTGAAAACTTTTCCGGAAATGAATAGTGTTCAGTGAATAGTAAATTTCCCAAAAGTTTCTCAGAATATCAAATTGACCTCGAAAACGATGAATAGTAAAACGATGAATAGTGTTTTGATGAATAGTGATTTATGAATAGTAAAAAGTCGAAGTTTGAGAAAATGACCTGAAACGGTAAATGACCTGAAATAGTGAGTTGTGACAAAATAACATACCAAGAGGATTGTAATAAGATAGCACCAGCAAAGAATCATCTTCAGCAGAATCTCTATGATCAGCTCATACTTGAAAGCTCCATTCTTTGCAGCAACAAATGACCAAATGTACATCAAAACAAATTAGTTTCATACTATTCTCATCACTTCCAGGTGTGTTAACTCCTGTGAGAGTTGAATCATTGAAAATAATGGATTTGATGTCTCTTTACCAATAGCCATCACTACTAGAGTAGCCAAGTGTTCTAAGGTACACTGATAACCACATGATTTTTAGCAAATCATCAGCTATAAACGGATTTGAGATGTCTTTACCTGTAGCCGTTTGCTCAGGACTAGCCAATTATTGTGATGAAAATCATCTTGGTTAACTGATTACCAAATATGGTTTTCCACTGCCTTTACCACAAGCCATATACATGTGGGCTAGCCAATTATTCAGAATCCATATAGGAAAAATCCATGGTCAATTGACAACCATTTCAACTACTCAGCAACAAAGCATGGGTGAGTTGAAAACCCTATGGTTTTGAGCAAACCATTACAGCTATCAACAGATTTGATGTGTCTTTACCAAAGTTGTACCCTTTGGACTAGCCAACTTTATGATGGAATAGTCAACATCAGGTAAGTTGATAGCCAAACCTGCATACAATACTATACAACAACAAGTTAGTTTTTTTTTTTTTTTTTTTTTTTTTTTTTTTTTTTTTAAATAAAAACAAATATTACAACATGATATCCCTAATCAGATACTGCTTTGGAAGTCTTAATCCTTTGTTTGAAAACCTTCACCAAAGATTCAGCAAACAACCTTGTATTCCCTGCTGGATCAGGAGGAATCTCCAACTTTTGTTGTAACATTTTCTCCATCAGGGACACTTTCAGAGGATATCTTTTGGTAAGATCCATAATTAGCCTCAGACCAGTTGTAGTTTCTAATACATGAACATAAGGCATAGAATAGAACTTCCAACTTTGAACTTTCCATCTCTGATTATTCTTCCATATGTCATAGCTTGCACCAGTGGGAGTAGAAGAATCAAACAACACTTGAAGATCACCCAACAAATACAAACCAGATCCTTCAGGAGTATGAGTTGAATAATACTTAAGAACTAACTCATATAGAGTTACCAAATCCTGATGATCCACAAGATGTAAAATCTGTTGAAGAAATGTAAATGATATGGAAGTTTTATCCAATCTGTAAATGGTATTAATTTGACCATTTTGACTTAACTCCCAACTAACCAAAACATCTCTAGTTCCCATAGGCCAATCATCAGAGGATCATTCCCTTATAAATGAAGCATCAGAATCATTCACATTGATAAGACTTTGTTTGGAAAGTGAAGATCTGACTTTGGCCATCCTCTTGCCTCTTCTTCCAGGAACATAAATAGCATCATGAACTTCTATTTCAGCAGATTCAACTTCTGCAGCATTAGTATCTACTGATTGAGTATTTAATTGTTCATCAGTAGAATCTTGAGAAGATTCAAGTGCAGCAGAGGCATATTGTTCATCCATAGCCTTCCTTATTTGTTTGTTTCTAGCAGCTTGAATCTCAACTTCTCTGACCTTTAGTTCATGAAATCTGGCAAGCTCAGCCTTTTGTTCAGCTTCTTGTTCCTCAGTCATCCTTCTAGCAGTCTCTTCACCTAATCTTTCCTGCTCCAATTGTCTCCTAGTTCTCTTTCTAGTTGGAGCATCTGATGTCATTACTTTTGCTTTACCTTTATCCACAGAAGCAGCAACATGTGATAAACCAGCAGGAGTATCAGGTAAAGATACTTGTTCAGCAGCAATAGGAATATTCACAGATGAAACAGCATTAGCATTGAGAAGAGGAATATTCTTGGAAGCACCCATTCCAGCTTTGTCATTCCTAGCCTTGATCTTGTTATAAATCTCAACTAGTTTGTCAAATGGAAGTCCCCACACATGTTTCTTAGACCAAGCAGTATTGAATAATGAACTGCTTTGACTTTTCACATATGTTCTCATATAATCCTTCTGCTGTGCTTGAGTCATAGGTTTTTCTCTTTTAGCTTTGGCTTTTAATTCATCTGCTACATTCTTCCTCATCTTTAACACTTTCACAATCTCAAATTCATAATCTTGCTCCTCTACCCTTTTGCCAATAATTTCAGCAGCTACAACAGGATTATCAAGCATTTATTTTCCAATCTGCTGCCAATCTGTCTCATCAAACTCTAGAACAGCTGCATCCAATTCCCTCTGTCTTTCAATGGGTAAGGTAGAAACATATCTTTGAGTGACTGAATCTAATTCTGCATCAAACTTGGCTTGTACTTCCTCAGCTAGATTAGCACTCTTCTTATAATCTTCCCATTCTTGAAATAGTTTTCCTTGTCCAGCTCTGTCTTCAGCTGTTACAAGCTCGTCCAAATCATCATGAGGAACATTATCTGTAGCAAAATCATCCTGAGAAACATTCACATCTGCCATAGGTTCATCATGTACATCTTGAACCTCTCTATTAGAAGAATTCAAATATTCTTTTCCTGCAACAAAGTATGCTTCTCCTAATGTATTTCCTTTATCAGCAGATTGATCAGCAGCAACCCTACTTAATGATTGTTTCTCCTGAAGTATATCCACAGCTTCAGTCATCAGCAAATCATTATCACCACCAGTCACTTTTGAAGTTTCAGCAGCTTTCCTTGCCAAATATTGTCTTGTACTTCTTCTTTGAACCAGTATCTTTGGTTTAGATTGAGGTACTTCAGCAACTGTAGGAGGAACAACATGAGACTGTCTAGCAACTTCAGCTAGAATCTCAAGAGAATCCAAATTTTCCTCCTTTGCTACTTCAGTAGAATCCAATCCATCTTAACTTTGCTTCTGCTGACTTAGCTGTGCTTCCAAATCTTGAACCTTGCTTTTCAAACTTTTAATTTCATTACCAAGAGTAGTCTTGGTCTCAGCAAGTTCTTTCTGGAGATCTTCAGTCATTTTCATGTACCTGCTAAGGGAATCATATACAAATGTGAGAGTAATAGGGTCCTCTGCTCTACCAGTAGATTGCTCAGTGGTATGTGGAGCTTCATTGAACCCAGCAGGAGAAACAGACTCATGTACAACATTAGGAGAACCTTCATTAATTTGCTCTCCCAAAGGACTGGGTGAAGGTAGTCTAGTAAGCTCAGGTTCAAGAGTCTTGAAGTTATCTTCAAACTCATGAATTTGCTCAGCTAGAGCATCCTGAGCTGGTGAAATGGTAGGACTAGGTGACATAAGTACAGGAGTAGGTGGTGGTAAGTCAGTAGAATCAGGTAAAGGTTCAGCAGTTGTAGCTGGCTCTTCCTCCATTACCACTGAAGGATTACCATCAGCAGCAATACCAGAAGATGATGGATTACCATCATCAGCAGCATTAGGAGCAGGCACATTACCAACATCATCACCCTCAACTACATTGGCATTGCCTTGTGGCAACATAGCTTCCAACATAGGATGATGTTCCCCAGTATATTTAGTTTTCATTGAGGCAAACAACTTAGAACCTAGACTTTTAATAGGTACATGGGTTTTATCTACAGTGGTTATGTCTAAAATTATTTGTAAGAATCTAGGGTACATTAAGAACTTATGTTGTTGCTTATCTATATTTTCTAGCATATTATCAAAAATAAACCTAGAAAAATTATAAGTTTGACCCTTAGAAAGACAAACAATACCACAACCCAATTGCAGAGAGAATTGGTTCCATCCACCACACTTGTTGCTGATACATTTAAGCAGCAGATGCACCAAATACCTCCACTTAGGACAAAATTGATTCTTGTGCCACTTGGATGTATCAGTACTTTTATATCCAGCTTCTCTTAATCCAGCAAGAATCTCTGCAGTGTTGGAATGATATACACCATTCTCATCATCCAACTGAAGCTTTGTCCTAATCAACCCTTCTGTCAACACATATTCTACAGCATCAATTTCAGCCACAATCTCTGTATCCGACCTCTTAGTAGCAGATGCCCAAAATTGCTTCACCAAGGATTCACACACCAAATCGGGACTATGTGTCAAAGCATAGTGAATCTTTGACCTTTGTAGAAATTCCACCATTAAATCAAATTCTTCATGTCCCTTTGCCTTTCTCAGAATAGCATATTTGTTATGATCGCCCTTCAATTCAAGTTGAGCCATTCGAATGAACTTGAGTGAGATGGTAATGAATTACTCCAGAGAATAATGGGTTTATTTGGAGTGATAAGCGAATAATTTTGATTCGTAAAAGATATGCAAAGTGGGTTAAATTTGGAAGTTCCCCAGTCGTGGTCAAAATTATCGGAACAACTTATTGACCAAGTCTGACAAACAGTTCAAAAACTTCCAATTTTGAATTAACCCTTCAGCAGAAATGAAAGTCAAATCTGCTGAAGAATTGTCAACCATCAGCAGAATCAACCAAAAGTAAAAATATCTTTGGTCAATATCTTGGTTTTACTGTGCCACCCAACTCGCATTAATTATCGTAACGCCTAAAATTGGCTTATATAATCACCCCCAAATCACACATCTCAGTCATCAATTTACCCCAAATCATCTTTCAAACCCTAATTTTTCAATTAACCCCAATTCTCCATCAAAATCATGTCTTCACACCCAGAAATCTCAGATCCAAATTCCTCTTCTCCATCAGCAGAAGAAGATTTACCACCATATCCATGGGAGCTTGATGGTTCTGACTTTGAAAGAGTACTGGAGAAACGATGGGATGCACAAGAAAGACAATGGAATGCTCATAGGAAGGGTGAACCAAGCAATGTGCCCATTTCTGATGAGAGAGAGCTTGTCTCTCCCTTCATCTATACCTCTAATGAAGACTCTTCAGAGGAAGAAAATGAAGATCCAATCTTTCTTCCTCCTTCCACACCAGAGAGATCCCAACCAAGATCAAGTAAGAGGGATCCATCTCTTCCAACATCACAAAGTTTGGTGTTGGATCTTCCTGCTCCAGGACCTGGTCTGACACATCAAGAACATATTGGACAGAGCAAGAAGGTTGAGATCATACATAAGGGAAAGGAGAAGCTGAAGTAGATGATTGAGGAATGTTGCCATGGAATGAAGTTCTTGAGTATTCTCTTGACTTTAATTCATGAGCATCATCCCAGTCTTCCTTCTCTTCTTCTTACATTTTCATCTTTAGCTTCATCATTGTACTTGTCATAGCCTCAAGTATTTTGTAATAAGTGATAGAAGCTAGTAGTACTAAATTAGCCAAATGTTTAGGAATGATCATTGTAACTCAGTTGTAACATTGAATGTAAGCTGTAAATTGTTTCTATGAATGAATGAAAAGATCTTATTTAAATTTATCCATTGTATAAGACCTTCAGCATTTTCAATTAATCAGTAGAAACCATGTTCAGCACTTTGACCACATTCCTTTGACATTTGCTCTTGGTGACTTTAACATGAAACTTATATTCTTAGAACATCTGCAAAACAAACATCAAACAAGCAAATATACCAAACAACTTGCAAAACTGTTAGAGGGTTAGTGTTAAAAACTTAGAAATTATACAACTTATACAAATTATACAAAGTTTACAGTCATCATCCTCCCCTGAGGCATATGCCTCCCCTGAGGCTTATGCCTCCCCTTAAACTTTGCAGTTAAGGGTTAAGCATTCCAATATGGACCACCAAATATTGAAACCTTGGTCCATCAAATGCTTTGGTTAACAAATCTGCCACATTTTCATCTTTGTGAATTTTTACCACTTTAACCAAATGTTTCTCATAAGCATCCCTTATAAAGTGGTGTCTGATTTCAATATGTTTGGTTCTATTATGAAAAACTGGATTTTTAACAATGCAAATGGTACTTTGATTGTCAATGAAAATGGTAGTATTCATGAAGTTATACCCATAATCCAGTAATTGATTCTGAATCCATAGAACCTGTCCACAACAATTGGCAGCAGCAACATACTCTGCTTTAGTAGTAGAGGTAGCAACAATGGTCTGTTTCTTTCATTGCCAAGAAATCTGTCTTCTTCCAAGGAAGTGGCAACCTCCAGTTGTGGATCTTCTATCCAAATTGGCACCAGCATAGTCACTGTCACTATAAGCTGCTAGCTGAAATGGAGACTCTTTGGGATACCAAAGACCTTAGTTTGGTTGGCCTTTAAGATACTTAAAATCTTCTTGACAGCATTCATATGAGAAGTAAGTGGAGTGACTTGGTGTCTGGAACATGCCCTCACAGCAAATGTAATATCAGGTCTTGAGGCAGTCAAGTACATCAAAGAACCAATCATGGACCTGTATAAATGAACATTCACAGGGAGATCAGGAGCAAGATTGTTCTTTGGTTTGGGAGCCTCATATGGAGTAGTGGCAGTCCTGACATTCTCCATAGCAAACTTGGACAACATATCTTTTACATATTTCTCCTGATGTATGAAAATACCATCAGGTTTCTGCTGAACCTGTAAACCCAAAAAGAAAGTGAGTTCTCCCATGGCACTCATCTGAAATTCACCCTTCATCAGATCTACAAACTCTCTACACCATGCTTCTTTGGTTGAACCAAAGATAATATCATCCACATACACTTGCACAAGAATAATATCCCTTGAATCTTTCTTGAGGAATAGAGTCTTGTCAATGGCAGCTCTTCTGTAACCATTCTTCAGCAGAAATGTGGAAAGTCTATCATACCAAGCTCGTGGAACTTCATGAAGTCCATAGAGAGCTTTAACAACCTTGTACACATACTCAGGATGATCAGGTTCTTCAAATCCTTTGGGTTGAGTCACATAAACCTCCTCTTCAATCTCACCATACAAGAAAGCACCTTTAACATCCATATGATAAACCATAAAGCCATTGTAAGAGGCATAGGCCAAAAAGATCCTTATGGCTTCAACTCTGGCCACTGGTGCAAAGACCTCATCATAGTCAATGCCTTCCTCTTGTCTAAATCCTTGAGCCACTAGTCTTGCTTTGTTCTTCACCACAATACCCCGTGCATCTCTTTTATTTTTTAGAATCCATTTTGTCCCAATGGCATATTTACCATCAGGAAGAGGAACTAAAATCCAAACCTGCTGATTCTTAAATTGCAGCATCTCCTCTTGCATTGCCTCAAGCCAACTTGAATCAGCCAGTGCTTGAGGAACACTAGTTGGTTCAATCTGAGAAAGAAAGCATGCAAACAAACAATGTTTGAAGTCTGTGTGATTGTTCCTCTTTTGATTGTAGACATAAGAGATGAAAGCAACTTCTCCATATTTTGTATTCTTGACAGTGCTTCTAGTTCTAACAGGGTCTTGAGGATATCCAATAATCTTTGATAGGGGATGAGCATTATGAATCCTTTTTGTAGCTGTAGGTGGAACATCAATTTTGGCATCAAGGTTGGTGACTGTAGGCCCAAACTCAATATCATAAGAAGCTGAGTGAAACAAGCCAGGCTTTGGCTGATAATTCCCAAGATCAAAAGGACATGGAAATCTTGTAAATGACTTATCAAAGTCTGCTGATACTTCATTAGAGATGGGAGAGTGAGGATTAGCAGAATCAGTAGCTGGGATCTTATCAGTGGGAAGAGGTATGCCTTCAGTAGAATCATCAGCAGTATCCTTGTTTCCACTGACTGCTTGTGCTGATTGATGTAGGATAGCTTCAGTCTCTTGTGTAACCTTGTCATTGAGTTTCTGAGCTTCTTTAGTAGCAGCATGTTCTTGCTTCTGCAATCTTGCAAGATCCTCTGCATAATGTGACTCATCATCTTGTTCAGCAGCAGAGTGATTACCTACAAAATGGTTAGGTGGAAAAGATGGTACAACAATGGTATTCTCTTCTGGCTCAGACTCACATTCTGAGTCATTATCCATGGAACCTGCAGGGTTAGAATTTGGATCTTTGGTACCTGCATCAGGATTAGAAGCATGCCTAGTATAACCCAAATAGTCAGTCAAATAGTCTAGGTCAAAATACCAAGAATGGCCTTGTCCCTGAATATTAGGCTGATCTTCAAGAAATCTTAGATTAAGGATCTCTTCAATCTTTTTAGCATTCAGATTATAAACCCTATAGGCCTTGCTATGAGCTGAATAACCAACTATATATCCTTCATCAGCTTTCCCATCAAACTTACCCAGTATATCAGCAGTATTCAAAATAGTCACTTTGCATCCAAAAGGCTTAAGGTAATGTATGTGTGGAACTTTCCCACTGAGAAGTGATGAGGCGAATAATGATCCGTTTTTAGGGGGTCATTTAAGCCCGAATCCGACTTTATTTGATCAAATATTGCCCTAAATCGTTCCTTTTGTGATTTTAGGTGTTTGGAGAGTGAATTCTGGAAAAGAGGCTATTTTGGACGTTTTTGGAGCATAAAGTGAAGAAAACGACAAAGTACCAAAAATCCATGCTGAAGATACAAGGTGACGGCGTCAAGACTGCCTTCTTGACAGCGTCAGACATGGAGAATAAAATACCGTAGCTGGTGACGGCGTCAGATGGATAGGTGACGGCGTCAAAGTGTCCAAGAATAAAGTACCGTAGGTGGTAACGGCGTCACGTAGGCCGTCACAAGTGGATCTAGGGCGTCCAAGGAAGTATATGGCGGCGAGGTGACGCCGTCAGAACGATTTTCCTATATATAGTTTTCTAGTTTTTTCATTAAAAGAGAGAAGTTTTGGTGAAACCCTAAAGACGATTTTGGTGCCTCTTTTACAGGTTTTTTCAAGGGTTCCAAACCCTTAAGACCTTGCATTGTAATTGAGATAAGTATACTCTTAATTCAATCAATATGTCTATGTGTTGGTTGTTTATCTTTTGTTCTTATCTTAATTCTACTATGCTAGGCTAGATTTACTTTGTGTTTGCTTAGATCTAATGAAACCTAGATGTTGATTACTTGTCTATTCTTGTTTTGGATGAATGATATTATATGTTAGGCTTAAGAAAACTGGCAGATCTCCAAATGGTAACATGCTTGAACGTCTTAAGAAACATGAACCGAGGCGTACTAGGTCTTTATTGGTTGTATTTAATGCATGAGCCACTGTTTACAATCTCTATAGTTGTGCTGGGTCATGGTGTAGGAGGAGATAAGAGCTCATAGAGTTGGGGAGTTATGTATGCCACCCCACGAATGGTATTAAGGAATACAATCCGTCATCCATACAAGTGTAACAAGTAATTGACATGTAAAAGATATCTAGGGAGTAATGAAGTCTAAGTAAACACAATTTCTCCAACCACTGCTCACAACCTTAGTTTAATATTAGTTTAATTTCATTTTCATTAGTTTAATTAATTATATAATAGCTTTGGGTTAGTTGAATAGCAACTAATTCCGCCCACTCTTCCAAAACCCGAGATTTTACTTGCTTTCATAAAATATAAAAACACAAAAATAATCATCTTTCATCTCTAGAACTTTTAATTAGGCTTTCTAATCCTAGCGACACTATTCCTAAGCTGAACGATCAATCCCCCGGTACTTGTCACTATACTATACTACAACGATCAGGTACACTGCCTGGTGGGGGTTGTAAGCCTCGCGAGATCCCTCGAGAGGTAAAGCAAGGAGCGATTCCCACGCATCAAGTTTTTGGCGCCGTTGCCGGGGAATAGTTATTGTCTAGGTTAGGATTTCTTTTTATTAGGTCTACTTGCTAGATTCCTTTCTAGTAAGATTTTTTTTTTTTTTTTAGGTCTTCTTTAGTCTATCTTATTTCTTCGTGCCTTTGTTCGTAACTCTTTACCATCCGACATCATGGAAGGTGGTAACATCTTTGAACCCATCATCCCACCACAACAAAACCCACCATTAGAACCCCTTAGGCCCCGAACCTTAGGAGAGTATTCCCGACCTAGCCACCAAGGCTACCGAAACACCATTGAGCTCACCGGAGCCAATGTGACCCCCTTGCGATCCGACACCATCCGGTTGGTGCAAAGCGGATGTGCATTCCATGGACTTCGTTCCGAAGATCCAAACCAACACCTTAAGGATTTCCTCAAAATCGTAGATTCCATAGACCTAGGTGTTGAAACTAGAGAGACTACCCGTTTACGCCTATTCCAATTCTCTCTACGGGATCAAGCTAGTCAATGGCTTGAGCGTTTACCCGCGGGATCCATCACCACATGGGATGATCTCACCACTCGTTTCCTTGCTCAATTTTTCCCACCGGGGAGAACTACTAAGCTTAGAAATGACATCTTGATGTTCCAACAACGTCAAAATGAATCTCTTTATGAAGCATGGACTCGTTTCAAGGACTTACTCCAAAAAGTCCCTCATCATGGCATAGATCTTTGGCTCCAAGTCCAAATTTTCTATGACCATATCGATATCCCCACGAGGCGAACCATTGACCAATCGGCCGGTGGTAAGCTACGTGATCTTAGTGCGGAACAATCATGGGAACTCATAGAAGATCTTGCTCTCTATGACAATGAAAGTTGGAATGATCCCCGTGATTTGAACAAAACGGTCAAGGCAATATCTTTGCCTTCGAACAATTCAAGCACTCCCGACCGTAGGATCATGGAACTTGAGGACCAAGTCAAGTTTCTCATGAAATCTTACGAAGCTCCAAAGCATTCAAGCCAAGTGAACAAAATCACTTCTTCATGCGAATTATGTAGTGGTCCCCATGACACTCGTGATTGTATGGAACTCCCCGGAACAGCTTTTGCGGACTACGCATCCACGCGTACCGACGAAGCGGGAGATAAGTGGTACACTTTCAAGCCCGAGCCAAACACATACGGTGATTCATACAACCCATCTTGGAAAAATCACCCAAACCTTAGGTGGAAACAAAATCAACCCAATTCTTCCAATCCGCCTAATCGTTACCAATCAAACGGTCCACCATCCAACCGTACCTTCAACAACAATCCTTCTAACAACTATGGTAGTACCAACAATCTTGAAGGATTGATGTCAAAGTTCATGGCATCTCAAGAAGCTCGCATATCCAAGTTTGAAGCCGATTTCAAACAAAAGCAAAGCGAGATGACCACTAGGATTGACACATTGTTGAAAGTTCTCAATGACCGAGAAATGGGAGCACTCTCAAGTGACACAATCAAGAATCCGAAACTAACCGTTAATTCCATATCATCCGTTTCGTCACCCGCTTCGTGTCCACAATATTATTCGGTCAAATCAACGAGCACGTGTTTCAAACAAAACAAAGTTCCCCAAAAGGACCAATCAAATAAAACACCCACTATAGAACCGGTCAAAAGCATTGTTGAAACACCTCTTACGCAAGACCTTGACGACGAATTCAATGAACTTCACCTAGAACGCCCCGTCATTGATGTCTTAGCGCGTGCTCCCTACTATAGTGCCCTCCTAGAAAAGTATGAGAAGTGTAAGCTAGGCAAAAATGGAACCGCCTTCGTTCAAAATAAGTTACCTAAAAAGCTTGATGACCCGGGTATATTTGTTTTGCCTTGTAAGATAGGAAGATCTGAAGCTTTCGACACATTAGCCGATTTAGGGTCAAGCCTCAACTTGATTCCCTTATCCTTATTCACCACTCTTAAGCTAGGAAAGTTAGAGGAAACGGAGGTATTGATAGGTCTAGCGGATGGAAGTATTGCACACCCGGTTGGAATGATTAAGGATGTAGTTGTTCACGTAGGAAAGTTAACTATATTAGCGGATTTTCACGTCCTAGACATGGTTAGTGACACTACATGCCCATTACTGGTAGGAAGAGGATTCTTAGCAATCGCTAGTGCCATGATAGATTGCAAGGAATCAAAGATAACGGTAGGAGAGGGCGATACTTGGTCGGTATATGATGTTAAGAAGCATAGTTATGATTGTAATGATGAACCAACACCATATTGGGTAGAGATGAATAGGAGACCGTCTAGATATGGGCCTTGGATAGAAAGGAATTTCATAGGACCTCAATGCCCATTCTATCTAGAGAAGGATTTTGTTGAGAAGACACATTCAGTAGAACAACTCATTGCTAGAGATGAGGAGCTAGACCCCTTTGAGGATCCCTTAGTCTTTAGGAAGATGATTGAGTTATTAAGCGTAATGCCCGTCAACATAGAAAGAAATAAATGGAAAAGAGAGGGAGATAAGTGTGAGTGGAGGTGGGACAAGCCACCCAAAGAAGGTGACGGGTCATGGCATATTAGAATGACCTTGTATGATCCGGATGGAGAAGTGTTTGAAAGGTCATATCACACTAAGGAGACAGATAGAAAGTTGAAACCCAAGTTTGATCCCAAAGATATCCTCAACGAGGAACTCACCCGAATCACGTAGTAGCCCACGACTTTGAGTCTAGCTACAAGACTCGTAAATAAAGAAAAGCGCTTCTTGGGAGGCAACCCATGTTTTGTGTGATTTTATTTGTTTGATTGTTATTTGCTTCCGTATGCATGTTTTATTTTTTTTATTGTTGGTTGATCATGTTTCTAAATTAAAATGTGGAAATACTTTATTATGTTGTTTGGCCTAGTCTTAACTTCAACCTAAAGGTATTTTTGCAAAAGATAAGTGTAAGGGGAAACCCCAAATATGTTTTTAAGAAACAAACTGAGCATGAACCACAACAATATTAAATAAACATGTGTATTCGTATTTGTTAGAGTCAAATGCTTGTATTGAGTCATAATGAAGTTTTGCAGGATTTTCCAGGAAGTAGGACAAAGTTTTTTTCCAGAAATTTTCCGGAAACTTAACATAAAGATTTCTGCAGGTTCATTCTGACGGCGTCAGGCTATTGCTCTTGACGGCGTCAGGAGTCAAAAATCTGGAAATTTTACCGGTTTTGTTTTTCTAACGGAGTCTTATAATTTTTGTGAATCATTAAGTTTTATAATCTCCAGGAAATCTGCAAACTTCATTCCACAAGCATTATATCTTACTTTGTTTTCTAGGATTTAGTAACTTATATAGGATGCCGCCGATTTTACGCGAGGTTGCCTTGTCTACATTTGTCAGGATTTACAGGTTATTTATGACAAGAAGATGATTTATATTCTGGAAGGGAAGCTTTGATTGTTCATTTTCTTGGAGGAAGATTTAACCTGGCCAACCTATAATCCATACCGAGCAAATCAGGGGAGTATTTGATTTCATTCTCTTTACTTTTAACTTTTACATTCTTTACTTGAACATTGGGGACAATGTTCATCCTAAGTGTAAGGGGAGGGTAAAAAGATGATACCTTACATATGCACTTTCGCTTGAGTTTGTTTTGTTTGATAGTAGATGTGTAATAAAACTATGAGAAATACTTGTTAGAGTAATTTTAGCGCCAAATTTAAATTTTTTTACAACATTTAGGAGTGAAACTTTAGCCATAGCAAGCGTCTCATGGATAGGAGATTGTATGACTAGCACATAACCGTATATTCAGAAAAATTTTCCACCCAAAGATGTGAGGTTCGCCTTTAGTTTTGATAGGAAAAGCATTTATTGTTGGTGCTTATGAGTGTACCGGTAGCATTTAGATTCTAGAACTTGCGTTAGTGATGCATCCCGAGACCGCTAGTGAGACTACATTCGTGTGGTAGGATTTACTACATGATAAGAGGCATTAGGATCACCCCTGTGTTAAACCCGTATTATAATTACTTGACCATTTAAGTCATATTACTTGGCTAGTTAAGTCAACTAATTTTTTCCACACCCTTTGCGTTGTACTCATTTTTAGTACACGATACCCCTAGTACACCCCTCCGAGCCTATCTTTTCATTTCTAACTTTAAGCATTTTACTTAAAGGAAGAATTTGTTACACCCCACTTAAATGTACACCCAAATCGCCTTAGCCTTCCGTGTATGCGCTCATTTTTAGTGCATTATTGATATTTGTTAAACACTAAGTTAACTTTCTAATTGATTACATGGTTGCTAAGTCAAGTCATATCCTTGTACATATTGTTTTGGGACGATTGGGACTCATGGGTAAGTACTTATTTTATGGAGTAATGGGGAAGAACATCATATTATTACCCCCATACGTATGTTAATCTTAAAAGTGCTCCAAGTGTTTTGATTTTCTTAATTCGAGTCATTAGAATAGTTAATGTAAAGTATGTAAAGATTCAAGTGTAAGGGGAATGCTCAAACCCCTATGATGTATTATTTTGGATGGTAGGGTAAGAGTGTATGTAAAAAAAAAAAAAAAAATAATAAAAAATAAAAAAAAATAAAACATACGGACTACCATCCCGTTTCATTCTATGTTCATTTTATGTTTTTGTTATTTTTCATTTGATAGCTTAAGTCGAGTCTAGTCTTGGCTTAGCAACGCCATCTTGTACATGTAATTAACCGAGATTGTTAACTCGCCACCAGTAAAATTCCCTTTATCCAACAAAACCGTGTAATTCATATCCCTACACCTAACATTATAACCCTTTTTAAAGACCTCTTTGATAGTTTATCCTAGGTGCTTACGCCATGTGGTGGAGGTTTGATCCTTTCCCAAGCCTATGGTAATCTATTTTGCTATGACAGGTAGTGAGAGATATCTTCCATTTCCATAATGTTATATTACTTTATTACACCCGAGAGATGTGAGTATCTAAACACTATTTGTGAGGTGCTTGTGTATGACCTCCGTGCTTGTCTATTGGTCTTTAGTGGAACGATTATTTGTTGTAATTACTTTTATATTAGTGTTAAATGACCCCTAACTTATCTTTTGAGTAGAATAAAAGCTCATTTGCTTGAGGACAAGCAAATCTCAAGTGTAAGGGTATATGATGAGGCGAAAAATGATCCGTTTTTAGGGGGTCATTTAAGCCCGAATCCGACTTTATTTGATCAAATATTGCCCTAAATCGTTCCTTTTGTGATTTTAGGTGTTTGGAGAGTGAATTCTGGAAAAGAGGCTATTTTGGACGTTTTTGGAGCATAAAGTGAAGAAAACGACAAAGTACCAAAAATCCATGCTGAAGATACAAGGTGACGGCGTCAAGACTGCCTTCTTGACGGCGTCAGACATGGAGAATAAAATACCGTAGCTGGTGACGGCGTCAGATGGATAGGTGATGGCGTCAAAGTGTCCAAGAATAAAATACCGTAGGTGGTGACGGCGACACGTAGGCCATCACAAGTGGATCTAGGGCATCCGAGGAAGTATATGGCGGCGAGGTGACGGCATCAGACTTAACTCTTGACGCCGTCAGAACGATTTTCCTATATATAGTTTTCTAGTTTTTTCATTAAAAGAGAGAAGTTTTGGTGAAACCCTAAAGACGATTTTGGTGCCTCTTTTACAGGTTTTTCAAGGGTTCCAAACCCTTGAGACCTTGCATTGTAATTGAGATAAGTATACTCTTAATTCAATCAATATGTCTATGTGTTGGTTGTTTATCTTTTGTTCTTATCTTAATTCTACTATGCTAGGCTAGATTTACTTTGTGTTTGCTTAGATCTAATGAAACCTAGATGTTGATTATGTGTTGATTACTTGTCTATTCTTGTTTTGGATGAATGATATTATATGTTAGGCTTAAGAAAACTGGCAGATCTCCAAATGGTAACATGCTTGAACGTCTTAAGAAACATGAACCGAGGCGTACTAGGTCTTTATTGGTTGTATTTAATGCATGAGCCACTGTTTACAATCCCTATAGTTGTGCTGGGTCTTGGTGTAGGAGGAGATAAGAGCTCATAGAGTTGGGGAGTTATGTATGCCACCCCACGAATGGTATTAAGGAATACAATCCGTCATCCATACAAGTGTAACAAGTAATTGACATGTAAAAGATATCTAGGGAGTAATGAAGTCTAAGTAAACACAATTTCTCCAACCACTGCTCACAACCTTAGTTTAATATTAGTTTAATTTCATTTTCATTAGTTTAATTAATTATATAATAGCTTTGGGTTAGTTGAATAGCAACTAATTCCGCCCACTCTTCCAAAACCCGAGATTTTACTTGCTTTCATAAAATATAAAAACACAAAAATAATCATCTTTCATCTCTAGAACTTTTAATTAGGCTTTCTAATCCTAGCGACACTATTCCTAAGCTGAACGATCAATCCCCCGGTACTTGTCACTATACTATACAACAACGATCAGGTACACTGCCTGGTGGGGGTTGTAAGCCTCGCGAGATCCCTCGAGAGGTAAAGCAAGGTGCGATTCCCACGCATCAAGAAGTTCATAAGGTGTCTTGACATGAAGTCTAGTGATGGATACCCTGTTCAAGACATGACAAGCAGTACTTACTGCTTCAGTCCAAAACATTGTGGGTAGTTTGGAGTCTGCAAGCATTGATCTTGCTGCCTCAATGAGGGTCCTATTTTTCCTTTCAGCAACCCCATTTTGTTGTGGGGTTCTTGGAGTACTATAGTCCCTTCTAATCCCTTTAGACTTACAGAATTCTATAAAGACAACATTTTTGAATTATGTACCATTGTCACACCTAATTCCTTTAACCTTTTTATTCAGCTGGTTCTCAACTAAGATAATGAATTCTTTCAGAATTGGAGTTGTTTCATCTTTAGTTTTTAGAAAGAAGACCCAGCAAAACCTGCTATAATCATCTGTGATAACCAGGCAGAAGTACTTGTGATCAATACTTCTAATAGGAGTTGGACCAAAGAGATCCATGTGCAGCAACTGAAGAGGTTCTGAAATGGTGCTCACAACTTTGACTGCTTTGTAAGACGCTCTGTGTTGCTTTCCCTTGTTGCAAGCAATACAATTGTGTTCATTGGTGAAGAGTTTAGAAGGAAGGCCCTTAACAAGACCAAGTTTGGATAACTTGTTGATGGTCTTGTAATTCACATGTGCCATTCTTCTATGCCATTTATTAGATTCATCCAGGGAAGCTTTGGCTACCAAACATGTTAGATCACCTTCTGGCTTGACATCATTCATATTGAATGTGTATAAGTTGAAGGTTCTAGGAACTCTCAGCAATACAGTTGTGTCTTCTGGGAGTTTGAAGTCCTTGGAAAGTACAAGACACTCATCTTCAGAGAAGAAAACCTTATTCTTAGTGTCACAAATTTGTGATACAGAGATAAGATTAAAATGCTCCAGTTCCTTCACATAATAAACATTTTCAAAGTCTAACAAAGGTGTCTTAATGGTTCCTTTCCCTGTAATTTTGCCATCTCCACCACCAAAGGTTACAGTGCCACCTCCTTCTATGGGCTCAAAGTCATGCATCTTATCCTTGTTCCCTGACATACTTCTAGAACAACCACTATCAACAATACCAACTTCAGTACTTTTCAAAGGATGTTCCTACAACAACAACAAAATTATACAAAATTAGTACACATTGGAGACTCAAGTCATTGCTGACTTGAGCCTGCCTTGTAGATCATCAGTGATAGTCCATGTAGATGTTTTAGATCCACCATTGTTCTTGGGCCTGTAATGCATATTAGGTCCCTTCTTAGTCCAAGAACAACCTGCTGAGGGCTTCACAACAGTATTCCATTTCCCACCACCATTATATATTGAGTCAAAGTGATTAGGCCAATAACCATTATAAAAGAAAGAACTAGTGGGTCGAACATGTGGTCTAGTACTGGTTCTTCTCCATGAAGAATGAGATTCAGCAGAATTGGGTTTCTGCTGATGTGGAACAAAAGAGGGTATTTCACTAACATTCTTCCACATTTGCCTAGATTTTCTTTGACTAACACATGCACCCATTCTTTGCTCATGATATGTACAATCCTTAATCAAGTGATATTTACTTCCACACACAAAACACTTCTTCCTTTTAGAAGATTTATTCAAACCAAAAGAATTTCCATAACATGAAAAAGTATTTAAATCACCATGATAAACAGAATTGTTTTTAACACAACCAAAAGTATTATTATGCAAAGAATTTAAAAACAAGTCTTCAGTAGAAACTGTCTTGTTATCCGCAGCAACTCTAGAAGGCTTGTGGGGAGTCTTGGGTGATGTCTTTGGTATGGTCTTGGGGGTGGTCTTGGGAGTGGTCTTGGGCAGGTCAGACTTCTCACTTGAATCACAGCTGACAAATGAGGTGGACCCTTCATCGGAAGACTTGTCACTGTCACAACAAGAGACAAAGTCAGTAGATTTAATAATAGGGTCTAGCAAGTCAGTTGACTTTTTGCCATATAAATGGTGTGATCCATCAAAGTCAACAGGTATGGACAAGTCTATAGGCATGTGTTCCCCTCTTATAGGTCCAGGTACATCATTCATTCCCCCTTCCTTAACATATTTAACAGGTTTTTGATAAGCTAAGGCTGGTTCAGGGTCAAAAACACTAGACATATCAGCATAGGTTAACTCTTCAGGGTCTATATATTTCTCATATCCTAATGCCTTTCTAGACCTAACAGATTGGCGACCATCAATTAATTTAGTTAAATTAGATGCCCCTTCATGCCATTTCATACGACTAGCTATCTCTTTATCTAATTTAGCTTGTAACTCTTGTTTTTCCTTTTCTAGATCAGACTTCTCTTTTTCAGTACGTTTTAAGTCTATCTTAGCAACCTCTAAATCACTTTCTAGAACTCTTATTTTTTCATCATATTTAACTTGATTCTTTTGAAACCAGACTTTTTGTTTCTCTAAAGTTTTTAAAGCCATTTTATAAGACTCTACCTCAACATAACACTCATTGTATTTTGGTTTCAATTCATCAAATTCTTGTTTAAGCTCATTCTATCTTACACTACATCCAAACACACAGTTGGTTACCTGAGAGATTCCCATCAAGGAGACTTGCTCCTTCTTGTCTTCTGAAGGTGAGAATGCCAACAGATTCACTTGTGAAGAAGTAGAAGCTTCCTCTTCAGCAGGTTCATGGTCAGCCCAATCAATTTGGTGATCCAGAGTCACCATTGCCTTTGAAGGTACAGTCTTGTTATTCCCTGCTTCCACTGGATAAGAGCCATATCTAACTTCATCTCCAGCCTTTCTCTCCTTGCATTCTCTTGAAAAATGTCCCACTTGACCACAAGTGTAGCATTTAACCTTTCTTCTATCAAACCTTGCTGCTTCTCTTCCATTAAAACCAAACTTCCTTCCAGACTTGGCTTCAAACCTCTTAATGTTCATGGAGATCATTGCAAGCTCCCATTTCAAGTGCATCTCCTCCATTTCCAATGGATCTACCTGTTCAAAATCCTCATAAGCAAGAAACTGCTAATGTTCGTATTCAGCCACAAATGAATGAATAATATCCTCCAACACACTACTAGATTTTGGTTTAGGAGCAGATTGATTATGAGTTTGAGAAGATGCTCTTGATGAATATGAACTTGAGGCTTGATGCACAGGTTTTGTAGAGGCACCAACAAATGCAGAATGAGTGGATGGACGAATGGGACTTCTAACATCAGGCTTAAGTGATTTAAGCCTATTGTAGAGGTCATCAAAGGACATCATGTCCAACCCACCTTTGGTCTTGATAGCAATACAAACTTGTAACCAAGATGGCAGCAGAGATCTCAGAAATTTAGCATTATAGTCTTCATTATCGGGTCTAGCCTTCAACTGATTAAGTTGACTTAATATTCGATGAAACCTGTCATAACCCTTATGAATTCCCTCTTCTTCAGATATCTGAAATTCTTGGAACTTTTGCTTCAGCATAGACTTCTGCAACCTTCTTGATTCCTCATTCCCAACAAATCTTGCTTTTATAGCCATCCAAATGTCCTTGGCATCCTCCATAAAATGGAAGTCACCCATGTGGTCATCTGGTATAGCTTCGAGCAGGATTGTTCTGACATTACTCTCCCTCTGCACAGCCAAAATCTCTTCAGCAGTTTTGGGACCTACAATAGTAACAACTCCATCGGCATCAGTAACATGCTTCTTTAGACTATTCCCCTTTTTGACAACCTCCCACAGATTCCAATCAATGTTTGTGATCCAGTTCTGCATCTTCATTGACCACAGATGATATTCTTCAGCATTCTTCAAGTATGGAAACTTAGCATTACTGTTGGCGAGGTTGAGTTGTTGAAGACAAGTGGTGTTAATGTTCTGGGTTGTATCAACATCATCATCCGATCCAGGCATGTTTGGTGATTTGTTTGGATTGTAAAGGTGTAAGATTTGTGTTTCTTAGTATGGCAGAGACTCTCTCGAGGCTCTGATACCACTTGTTGAAACTATAAAGACCTTGATAGATCTTCTTGAGCACTCTAGAATCGTTAGTAATGTCACTGTAATCAATAACACACTAATAGACAATCTCTGCAACTTGTATTTATAAAGCGGAAACAAAACACAAGCTCGATACTAAGAACTCTTGATCCTCTATGGATCTTTTTAATTATAATAAGAGTATTCACTAAAAGTTCTTCAATACATAAACCGTGTGTTCCTTTTATACACAAGGAACCTTAAACCGTTTCACAAGAAACGTATATTCTAAAAACTTCTAAAAGCTATGCATTATCACTTCCTAAATAAACTTATGCATATCTAAACTACATTACATAAAATACGGAAATACTATATCCGCAGAAACTAATAATGCTGAAACTAGTCTTCAGGAGATACACTACTTCAGCAGAAACCAACTCTTCAACAGGATCCTTTTAGCAGAAACATCAGCAGAATTCTTACTTCACAGAATTCCCAACACGTTTCGAATCTATTTTTCCAATATAAAAATCCATCACTTTCAAATAGTGGTGGTCTTTGCATAGATTGCCCTTCTAAATATTTTTCAGATTCCGTAGATCGTTACAAGTTTTAAAATACAATATATTTTAAAGATCTTGCTAGACGTGGCTCCTGATACCAATTGTGGAAAACTAGAAGGGGGGGTTGAATAGTTTTACGTCTTTTTACTTCGTTATAAAATTAGTTTTAGAGTTTTGCTTAGCTTTTAGAAACTTAGATTCGATAATATGTGATCTCAAGTCTTGTACAATATAAACAATTAATACTACACAATATATTACAATGATAAGTAATGAAATAAGTAAGAGATGGAAAGATTGAACCGCGAGATAAGAGATTTATAGTGGTTCGGCTACAAGGATACCTTCCTTGCCCTACTCCACTCCCCGAGCACCTAACTCGAGGGTTTTCTTCACTATATCAACAAGCTCCCTTATGGCGGAGAAAACGGTACACACCAATTTACACACCACTTTTCACGCCACAACTTCGTCACACCTAAATCACAACATCTACACAACTTCTTCAAATCAATCTACTTCACAACTAACTACTCCACACCTATCTTCTTCACACCAATCTAGTACCTAGCTTTTCTTCTTCGCACCAATCTACTAATTAGTCACACAATCTATATCTAACACAACTATCTACAATCAAATATTCACAACAATCTTCACAAAGAATAATGTAAATGATCTTTGATGATGCACCAACAACTTGGATGTGGAGATCACAACAAGTTGTAATACTTCTTGTCTTGAGGGATAGAAGTATTCTTCTCTTGCACTTGAGAGGATGAAGGTTGGAACACTTTGAAACAAAGAATTATACACTTATGATCAAAGGATAAAAGAATGGAGATTTGGATCTAGATCAGAAAGTTTAGTAGTGCAAAAGGTGAGGAAAAAATCCAGGTTTAAGGTGGTATTTATAGGCAAAAGATTCTGACAGAGGAGCGTGGCCGGTCCCCTTAAATCAAGGCCTGTCCCCTTAATTTTAAGGGGACCGCCCCTTATAATTAAGGGGGGCGCCCAGCTGAAACGGCCAGAATCTTTGTCTTTTAGTGGGGAAAGTTTATTTGGTGAAAAACTAACTTATTTTGGTTAAAAATTTGAATTCATATATTTAGTATGAATAAAACATTTTTCTTTATTACCAAAAGTGTTTTTCAAAAATATATAATATGTTTATATAATTAAATAAACTTTGCATTAGTTAATAAAATACCCCTTTGATCATAAAATGCACTAAACACTTAGTTTATTCATACCTTAAGTGATTTGGATGTAAAGAGAAATATTAATCACTAAATACTCGTTTATGTCACAAGTTTTAGTTCTATGAGTTTATATTTTGTGATAATTAAAACATAGAGATATTGATAACGTGTTAATAATGTTTTTAGGCATTATTTATGTCAACAATCTCCCCCTTTTTGATTATTACAAAACCTTAAACTCAATATATCTAAACTTGTTTTTAGACAAGTATTATAGAGTTTACATTTCTCTTCTCCCCTTTTTTGTATAATTAAAAAGGTTAAGCCGAGTAAGCTTCGCGAGGGAAGTTTAAACGGGTAGAATACTCCCCCTTGATGTATGCTCCCCCTCATTTGAGAGCACCAAGGGAACGAGCAATGGAGATCTTTGCTACAAAAATATTTGAAGAGAGCAAGATACACATATATGCAAGGCAACACTTATGCAACTAAACATAGATTCATTCAAGTATTACTATTCCCGAAAAATTTCACTATTCACTTTTACTATTCATTTTCCCGAAATTTGATTTTTATTTCATATTCTCGTATGATAAATCATTTACATGGCAAAATAAAAGTTTGACACTCATCAGATTATTTTCGCGAAAGTTATTAAGGAACTACACGTTTTAGGGTAAAACGTCATTCAAAAATTCTACGCACAACGAAACTCGACCGCGTTAATTTTCCCCGCATCAGAAAAATGTTTGATACACTCATGATTTATTTGAGAATTAATCATGACTGAGAAAAATATGACCAAATAAACCTCGGCCATGAAAAAAAGGAATTTTCATTTTTAAACGTTATTACTTAGCCGTAACCTTACCCTATACCTGCACCGCGTTTCTAAGACGATTTGAGTTTTCACATTTTTGGAAAAAGTCAACATATTTTTCCCTCCTCCTTTGACCAAAAATCATTTCTTGCACCGTCCTCTCTTTATCAATCAAAGTCCTAAAACCCTAAGGCACTTTTCTTATATATGGTTAACTATTTTTCCTACCCTATAAATACCAAGCTAAACACATGAAATTCCTTGCACCCTCCTCTCTTTATCAATCAAAGTCCTAAAACCCTAAGGCACTTTTCTTATATTTTGTAAGAAAGTTAACTAGTTTTTGAAAGAAAACTAGTGTTTGATCTTCAATCTTGGAAATTTTCTAAGAAAAGTTGTTATAACTTTAAAGTCTCCAAAAAGACGTAGTTATAATCTTCAAATAACCTCGGTTTATCAAAGATCACAAATCTTTCAAGAATACAAGGGTAGAAAGATTGCATGAAGTGAAGTAGGGTGAAGCTTAAGTCTATCAAAGTCCTTACCTTACATGTTAACTTCCTTTCTTAATTGAAAGCTAAAAGTTGTGCTCATAGAAGTTATCACGGCATATCCATCATTCTCATTATACATCATCCAACTCACGGTGAGTTCATAGCCCCACTTTCCATTACTTAATTGTTTTACAAACCCTTGGGGGGAATACATGCTATTTTACACCGAACACAATGCTTTTCAATTGTATGCTTGCCTGATTGTTTTATTATCACTAAGTACTATCCTTGCTAAAACCAATATCCCTTATTATGAACCATTTAATCACTAGTAATAGTGAGCGCGAATATTGTGAATAGGCCTATTGGGATTGACGAATCCCATTTGTATTGACTAAGTTCAAACAAATGCACTAATATTTGAGATTTAGGTATGTTAGCAAAGTACCTACCGGGATAACTCCGCCGATTGATATTGGTACCCGTTAATGTTTTGGTGTCATAAGCTTAGTGTATAATACATTTTATGGGCGTATAATAACGTAGCCTACATGTTTTGTTTTCCAACCATGAGTATGAGTCTAATTAACTCATACTACCAACATATTGTGTTCAACCATTAAACAAACTCTATGAATATCACTCAACCTTTGTGTTGACCTCTTAAGCATGTATTTCAGGTCTATGATTGTTAGGATCATACTTTTGTATTTAGTCAAGTCTCGGTCATTACCTTTTGTAATAGGTTGCTTTAGTATTTATTTCATTAAGTTTCAAGTTACAAGGCTTATGTGTAAAAGCCCTATGGGCTTGAAGCCCACGAATTAAGTGATAAGGAAGGAAGGGAGTGTTGCCCTAACTCCTTCCTTATAAATAGTAAGCTTATGTAAACATTTAGTTTGTTGGTTATTTGATTATCTTAAGGAAACTCTTGCACTTTCACCTTTCATATTGTCTCATAATCAACCAATCTCATTTCTCATCTTATTTCTTTCTAAATCATACTTGTGTTTACAAAATGGTGACCTAACAAGTGGTATCAGAGCCTACTAGAGTTTGAAGTGTGTTTCTTTGATTTAACGTGGGGATTTGGTGCTTATTTTTCATCTTTTTGCATTTTTCTTTGTTTCTTTCACTCAAATCTTGAAGCTTGGACAAGTTTCAAGGTTGATATAGTGATTTGAAGCTTAGTTTTTGCATAAAGTAGTGATTTTTAAGGTTTTTTTAAGGTTTTATAGCTTCTTTGATATTGGAAAACTAGTTTTTGGTAGCAAAATCTTCAATAGTTAGTGTTTTCTAAGTATTGGTGAAGTTATTTGATCAAAAGTACCTTATTTCTAAGCATTTTTTCTTCAAAAAATTTGAGATTTTTCAAGTTTCTGACCAGTTTACGCGTAAATTTGGTGAATAGTACGATTCTAAAGCTGTCAACTGTACTTTTTGTCCTTTTTACGCATAACTTTTGGCCTAAAACCCTTTTCTTACGCGTAACTAAGGTCAAAACCCTTTTCTTACGCGTAACTCTAGTCAAAACCCTATTTTTACGCGTTACTTGGAAGTCTACGCCTTAAAACCTATGAGTAAAGTCATTTTCTACGCGTAAGTATGAATTCCTACGCACAAGTCAGATCCTACGCCTTAACTTTACGCATAAGTACTATCTTACGCGTAAGTTACAGATTCTACGCTTAACCTTCAACAAAGATCTTCTCCTTGTGTTCCGGTGACTCAGTACTTCCCTAACTTGGATAAGTTAGTGGATTACTTCGACTTCGGATATCTTTCAAGCTTCGATAAGTTTGGAAGATTTTTTTGGTTGATTAAACCTTACGCATAAGTCTAAACTTACGCATAAGCCTAAGCTTACGCGTAAAGAGGAAACTTACGCCTAAACTATTTGTTTACGCCTAAACCTACTCTTTACGCATAACCTAACAGTTTACGCGTAAGATTAAAGTTACGCGTAAGAATTCTACTTACCCCAAGGATTTTGGACTTAATCAAAGGAACGTGCATTTCAATCTTCTACAAAGATCCATTTCTACACAAGTGTTCTAAGATGTCTCAACCACCTAATCACTACTTCCCTCATACTCAGCAACATCAACATCAGCAGTATCAGCAACAACAATACCTTCCGCACCAACTGAATCAACAACCTTCTCAAAAACAAACGTATAATCCACTACATCATTACCTAATGATGCAACAACATCAGATCATTCCTCAACAACAACCATATCAAGTGCCACTACAAAACACTCAGTTTTCCTCCAAACAACCTCACTGGTTTGACAGAATGTGTGAAGTTATTACAACTCAACAATCCCGACATGAGGCAGGATCACTTGAAACACCTCCAATGCTTACACCTGGGAACTATGTTCAATGGTCAAGTCGATTCTTACGATTTCTTGAACTGAAGAAACCTCATGGGAAACTCTTGAAGCAAGTGATACTAGAAGGACCATTTGAGTGGCCAACAAGATTTGAAGCTGGTGATCCACATGCTGATCCTCCACGTCCTCCTGGTGACAGACCCCTTCCAGAATCTGCACTCACTGAAGAACAGAAACTACATCGTGAAGCTGATCAGTATGCAATGGCTTATATACTTCAAGGTATACCTATTCCAATCTATCGAAGTGTCGATGCTCAGAAAACAGCCAAAGCTATGTGGGAACATGTTCATCTCCTTATGGAAGGCACTCAGTTGAACAAAGATGATATGGAATCCAAACTCTACATGGAATACACTGACATCACAATTGAACCAGGAGAGTCACTTGAATCCTACTATCATCGTTTCACAAATGTGGTCAATGATCTGGAACGTCACAAAATCACAGTACCAAGGATCGCTGTGAACTCCAAATTTGTTGGTAGTCTTAGCCCTGATTGGCATAAATATGTGACATTTGTTCGTCAAACGAAGAATCTTCATGATGTTCCATATGGTTTGTTGTATGATTTTCTAAAACACCATGAACCTGAAGTGGAAAAAGATCGAGCTCTACGAGGAGGATACACACCCACACCAACATCAAATTATTTAGCTCTCGTAGCTCAATCTCCCTATGCTCCACCACCAATGTCAAATCATGCATATGTTCAAGAGCAGAACTACTTCAGTTATCCACAATCTTCCACCTCGAACCAAATGGTCCCTTATGATTCATCTCCACAAGATGCTTCTACTCAACTTGTTCCATCACACAACAATGATGCAGTGTACTACACCAACTCCAATGATGATGACGATGATGACTTTAATACGTTGAATCAGGGACTTGCTCTTATTGCTCGTGCTTTCAGCAAATTCTCCAACAAAACAAACAACCGTCAACGTTCATCTTCTAACACAAGGAATCAAGCTGTTGTCAATGATGGAAGAGTGGAAATTCAGAATCGTAACTATGGTCGATCTGGTTCAGGAAGTTCTTCAAGAAATTATGGGAATGGTCAGAGGTTTAGTAACAATGGAGGGTTCAGGAACAACTCAGGATCTTCTCAGCAAAGGTCTGAACCAGTTGCAACTAGGAACTCCAACTCAGGGAATGCAGTGTGGTGCTATAATTGTAATGAACAAGGTCATATAGCTACAGCATGTCCCAAACCGAGAACTCAGGGTAGTAAGTTTCACAAGCAGGCATTACTCATGGCTCTTCAAGATGAAAAGGATGGACATTTCCCTGAACAGGACAACAACTTCATGGCAAATGTGCACAATGACGATGACATGGAAGATCTAGAAGCTAATGCAGCTGTGATGCTTATGGCCAACATGCAGGAACTTAAGCTTAATGATTCAGGTCCAGTGTATGACACTGACGGCTTGTCTCAGGTACATGACCTCAATGCATGCTTTATTAATGATATAGTCTCACCGTCTGCTTATGAATCAGATATGGCGCAAGTTGTTCCATCTAAATCATCTTCATCTTCTCAAACAGATGAACAAATAAGCACAGTTGACACATTTGATGATGACACAGTTGTTTCATTTGATGATCCTATTGAGAATGATAAAAATGATCATTTTGAACAACATGAACCATCATTTGATCCAGACCCTGACCTAATATTGTTATCTAAACAACTGGATGCTCAACAATTGCAAATCATAAAATGCAACGAGAAAAACAAAGTTTTAAAAGAGAAAAATGCGTCACTTGCAAGAGATATTTAGTGTTATAAAATTCAACTTTCTAATCAGGAAGACAAGATTAAAAATGCAAAAAGTTTTGAAAAAGCTTTTCAAGATTCTTACAACAGAGAACAAGATCTTCAACGCAAAATACAAGATTTAATTGAGTCAAACGGAAAGTTGATTTCGAAACTCGAAAGTGAAAAGTGTGAATTAAAAATGCAAGTTGAACGTCTTCAAACAGTTCTTTCAAAAACAGAAACTGAATTGTCAAATTGCAAAAAGGAGTTTTGTGAACATAAAATACGTAAAAGGAAGTATATAGATGACTTACTCGGTGATATTGTTGATCTCGAAAAACAACTCAAAGAATTTCGTCACATTGTTTACAAACACGGGAACTCTGTCACAACAATTCAGAAATTTACTTTAAAACCGAGACCCGATAAAGGATTTGCACTTTGCGATTTTAAATCAATGTTTCTTCACAAAGCTTTCAAAGAAAATCCTAAGGTTTACAGTATTGATCACATGTTTGATAATACAATTGTGCGTGCTGTTGTTTTTGATACTGAGGAAGAAGAAGAACTTGAAGACGAGAGTCGATCAAAAATGAGTTATGTTCAATATTGGACACCATATGATTATTCAAAAGCTCCACCTCTTTCTAAATCTTTTGTTACTCAAAAGGACGTACCTGAGAAATCATGGTTTGTCGAAGAGTCATATGTTTCATCTTCTAATGCGGTCCCTGTCTAAACTGTAGCACAAATAAATGGTCCTTTACCATCATCCGGTGAACTTACACCTTTACCAAAAAGTTGTCGTGTCTTAAATTATTTCAAAACCTTTATGGAAGACATCAAAATTTTGGAGAAAACAATTGCACGCAATTCTGAAATAAAAGTTGAAACTTTTCAATCCGCTTACGAGCGAGAAAAAAGAGATATTTTTCAAAAACAAATGCTGCCAATTGTCAAACACCTCCGTCTCTGTGCTATACGTTGGGATCAGGAACTTCAAAAGGAGGTCAAAAATATGATAAACGTTTTCAATGCAACTGAAAATGACATTTTGGTTCAAAAGCAAAGAAATAGAGTTTTAAAAAATGATGCTGATCGACTCTTGGAACAAGTTCTCAATGCTGATATTTTGTCTGTTATCATGAATGATCTTTATAAATCTGGTACTTCTATGCTTGAGAATAATCATTGCGTTGATAATAACTTGTTGAATGCGGAAATTGAGACACTCAAACAGGAAAATGATAAGTTGAGAAGTTCAAATGATGATGTGACAAAACAATTTTCAAAAGAAATTTGTCTACTCAAACAGAGGATTGAATGGTGTCAAGCTCAAAGTATTGAACGAGAATTGGAACTTCAAAAACAAAATCTTTCAACCTCTTGTCAGCTTTGCAAAAACAATGAGTCTTTCAAAAGTTTGTGTCTCAAATACGAGCAAGAAATTGCGGATTTAAAAATTGAAAATGACGCATTTCTACAAAACCACATTGACATTAAACATTGCAATGGCATACTTGAGTCAAATATTCAGGATAAGAATCACATCATCATTGATTTGAAAGAGAAAATTAAGATACTCCAAAAAGGAAAAATGGTTGACACCACGGTGATAGCACCAGAAATGTATAAATTAGACAAAACTGCTAAAGATTCTGTCATTCAAAACACTAATGTTGATAACTCTACTTCTACAGGACTAGTCTCCACTAATAGCGTTAGCAGACCCAAGCAAAAAAGTAAAAAGAAGAATAGGATCTTGCAACGTAAGAGAGGACAACTAGAAGCTCAAGAAGTAGAAGACCAACTTAGGAATTTGAATAAAACTCATGTTGCATCAGATTTAGATTCTAATTTGGCAAATTGTAATCAAAATCTAAATGTAACGAATGCTGAACCGTTGAATGTTTTGAATATTAATGCATCTTGTGTGTTTTGTCGTAAAAGCGTATCATCTGGCGTTCATACAAAATGTTTAGCTAATTCTCTTCTCAATCGTCATAAGAAACGTAGGACACGCATTCCTTCTAGCCTTACTATTGCCTCTAAGTCTAACTTAGGAAAGCTGTCTTCTACGGTTTCTAATGAAGTTGAAGTTACCCCCATAAGTGCCGAGAATAAATCTAGGACAGAGCCAACTAATAGTGCATTTAACATTAAGAAAGCAAGAACTAGTTGGAATTGGCAACGTTGGTTACAACACAAACCAGACTTTAAATGGATCCCTAAATTGTTGAATACATGTGTTTCTAACCAACAGGAACCCGCAATTTATTTGGGTTCCACCCTTACTTCTGTTCCATCCGTGTCTTCTTCTGGTGATGCAGGTGGTACAGATTGTCCTCTGGATTGTTGATAGCGGATGCACCCGACATATGACAGGCAATCTCAAACTGTTACACAACTTTGTCTCAAAGTTTATTGGTACTGTCAGATTCGGGAATGATCATTACGCTCTAATCATGGGATATGGGGACTATATCAGCGGGAACATTGAAATTAGTCGTGTTTACTATGTGGAAGGCCTTGGACACAACCTTTTCTCTGTTGGTCAATTCTGTGATGGGGATCTAGAAGTTGCATTTCGTGAGAAAACCTGCTTTGTTCGTGACTTACAAGGAAACGATCTAATGTCTGGCTTACGTGGCTCCAATCTTTATACTATTTCGATGTCAGATATGATTGCAACATCTCCGATATGTCTTCTCTCCAAAGCGGAATCGACTAAATCTTGGTTATGGCACAAACGTCTTTCGCACTTGAATTTCAAAACTATGACTGACCTTGCTCGGTTCAAACTTGTTGATGGATTTCCAAGATTCCGTTTCACCAAAGATCACTTATGTCCTGCTTGTGAACAAGGAAAAAGTACTCGGGCTCATTTTCCTTCAAAACCTGAGCACAGTACGAATCATGTTCTGCAACTGCTTCATATGGATTTGTGTGGACCGATGCGTGTTCAAAGTATCAACGGTAAACGCTACATTCTTGTAATTGTGGATGATTATTCCAGATGGACTTGGGTTTATTTCTTACGAAGTAAAGATCAGGCTCCTTCAATGATCATCACCTTTCTCACTAAAATTCAAGTTCAGCTACGCAACACGGTACGAATAGTTAGAACTGACAATGGAACTGAATTCAAGAATCAGACACTTAGGTCATATTATGAGAAAGTGGGAATTGAACATCAAACATCTATTCCTAGAAGCCCAGAACAGAATGGAGTTGTTGAAAGACGCAACAGAACGTTAGTGGAAGCTGCTAGAACTATGTTGATTAATGCTCAATTACCAGATTACTTGTGGGCAGAAGCTGTTTCAACCGCATGTTATACTCAAAACCGTTGCATGATCACAAAACGCCATCGCGAAACACCATATCAAATTGTTCACAAAAGGAAACCGAACATCGATTACTTTCATGTATTTGGAGCACTTTGTTATCCGAAAAATGATCGTGATGATTTAGGTAAACTTAAAGCAAAGGCAGACATTGGAGTGTTCATTGGATACTGTGAAAATTCCAAAGGTTTTCGGATATGGAATCGTCGTACAAGAGAAATTCAAGAAACTATTCACGCTAATTTTGATGAACTCACACAAATGGCTTCTGAGCAACACAGCTTAGGACCCGAATTTAACCGTCTTAACTCTCCGGCATCTTCAGCTGAACCATTGCCACTCAACCGCAAAGAATTAGAAACCTTGTTTGCTCCACTATTTGATGACACAATTGAATACCGTCCTTCTGAGGTCTCACCTAATTCCGCTGCTCAACCTGTAAACATTCCAGTACCAGACTCACCTCAACAAACTACCACAAGTGTTGATAGAGACGGTCCTCCAATTGTATCACCATCTACAGCAGAACAAACTGGTTCTAACTCCCGCCATCCAGCTGAAGATCCAACACAACAATCAGTTCCACAACCCGCAGAGCATGATCCTGATGCGTTCTTTAATCCGTTTGCACCGGCTACTACAGTTCCTGATATAGCTGAGTCGTCAACACGCAATTTGGATCCTGCTAACATGCGAAATACTTATCAACTACACCCTTCAACACACAAATGGACTCGAGACCATCCACTAGTTCATATTATTGGCCATCCAGATGCACCTGTAATGAAAAGACAACGACTTCACACTGATGGAGAAACTTGTATATATGCACTCACAGTTTGTCACGAAGAACCAAAGAACATCAAAGAAGCAATGACTTATGACAACTGGATTGAATCTATGCAAGAAGAATTTCAACAGTTCATACGATTAGAAGTCTGGGAATTAGTTGAAAGACCTGACGGAGTCTTTGTCATCGGGTTAAAATGGATCTGGAAGAATAAGCTTGATGCAGAAGGGACTGTCATACGCAACAAATCACGTCTGGTAGCGAAAGGATACTCTCAACTGGAAGGACTTGATTTTGCTGAATCCTTTGCTCCAGTGGCTAGACATGAAGCTGTTCGGATCTTTTTGGCTTATGCTGCACACAGGAATATGGTGGTTTGCCAAATGGATGTGAAAACAGCATTTCTGAATGGAGAACTCCGTGAAGAAGTTTATATTACCCAACCTGAAGGCTTCGTTGATCCTGAGCGTCCTAATCATGTTTACCGACTCAAAAAGGCACTCTATGGACTTAAGCAAGCCCCACGGGCGTGGTATGACAAACTGTCCACTTTCTTGCTGGCCAATAAATTTTCTAAAGGATCGGTGGATCCAACACTATTTACAAAAACCTACGGGGAGGACTTACTTGTTGTTCAAATATATGTCGATGACATCATTTTTGCCTCAACAAAACGAAGTTACTCTAATGATTTTGCAAAATTAATGAAAGATAATTTTGAAATGTCCATGATGGGTGAACTTTCGTTCTTTCTAGGACTACAAGTTCATCAATCACCCCGTGGAATTTTTGTAAATCAGTCCAAATATGCTCTTGAAATTTTAAAGAAACATGGAATGATGTCTTGTGATACTTATAATACACCAATGGGCTATACCACAAAACTAGATGTTGATTTACATGGGACTCGAGTTGACCCTACCAAATACCAAAGTATGATTGGGTCCCTCATGTATCTCACAGCTAGTAGACCTGATATAGTATTTGCTGTCTACATGTGCTCTCGTTATCAGTCCAAACCAACTGAAAAACACCTCAGTGAGGTCAAGAGAATCCTTCGATACATAAAGGGAACCATTAACTTGGGAATCTGGTATCCGAAAGATTCTGGCTTTGAACTAATTGCTTTTTCAGATGCTGACCATGCAGGATGTTTAGACACACGCAAAAGCACATCTGGTGGATTACAATTTCTAGGAGACAAACTTGTGTCATGGCAATCAAAGAAGCAGGACTGTACATCACTGTCGTCAACAGAATCTGAATATGTAGCCATGTCTGCCTGTTGTGCTCAAGTCATTTGGATGAGATCACAACTTAAGAATTATGGCTACCTATTCAACAAGATTCCAATCTACTGTGATTCCAAAAGTGCCATTGCTATCTCCTGCAACACAGTACATCATTGCAAATCCAAACTCATCGATCTCCGATATCACTTCATCAAAGAGAATGTGGAAAAGGGTACCGTTGAACTTTATTTTGTTGGGACTGAGTACCAATTGGCGGACTTACTTACCAAATCCTTAGCACCATCAAGGTTTGCTAGTCTAGTTCACCAAATTGGTATGCGATGTTTGACTCCAGAGGATCTGGAAAAGTTTTTAAAACACAATTGATCGTCAAACATCATAACTATCTTTGTAAATATTTTTCAAAAAAAAAAAAAAAAAAAAAAAAAAAAAAAAAAAAAAGAAAAAAAAAACCAATCAAAAACTCAAAAAGATTTTTGGTCTTGCATTAAAAAAAAATAAATAAAAAATAAATAAATAAATAAAAAAAAAAAAACCACTTTCAACACTATTTTATAAAATGTCTTCAAATATTTAAAACAAGTGTTGAGGGGGAGGAAAAGTAATGTTTTTCTAGTTTCTCAAAATTATTTTACCTTTTATACTTGCATTTTACCAAAAATAATTACATCCTTTATCATAAGTGTTGATTCTAAAGTGTTTCGGGTTACTCTCCTTGACCTATTTAATTAATTTTTCAGTTTTTGACTACGGTCTAAGGTTGAGGGGGAGTAGCACAAGTTGTTCTTATCATGTCTTGGTGAAATTAACGAGTGTTATATGTGATAATGTGTTTAGGCATTAGTAGTAAATGTTTTATTAGGTTAAGGGACCAATTCTGTCATTACTTGTAACTTGTTTTACACTCGGTCAAAACACACCTTGACCATGCATTTACTCTACCTGCTAAAGTAATAACTTTTTTCACCAACCAATATCAACGATCCTCAATCATTCATCTAATCCGTGCATCAATCTTCGAATCTGTAAGTGTCAAACGTTGTTGATCATGTTTTTAAACAAGGGTTTTAATTTTCTTAACAATCCAACGGTTAAAATTATCATAATCGATTATTTGGTCTTAGGATTGTGCGTAGATTTTAAACCCAGAAATTTGTTATGTTATGATTGATTTGATTGTTGGGAAATGGTCTAAGGTTGATTATTAACATGTTTTCACACTCCAATTGCACCCAGAAACATCAATTGATCAATTTTATAGATTAGGGTTCATACGAATAATTAGGGGTTCTTGTGTTTGTGTGTTGTGATGTTAATTGGAGATGGGGATAGTGTTGTTGTATGCTTAGGATCATGTTACTATGGTCTAATTGTATCAGAAACATGCTGTTGATCAAGATTCATAGATCTAGGGTTCGTACACTAGCAGTTTTAATCTTGAGATTTTGTGGTTGATTTGTGTTAATAATTGGACCATATGATCCTTAGGTTGTTAGAAACACTTGCCCCATGCTAATACATACCCAGATTCAAGTTTAATTGTGTTTGTGATTGAATGTTCATACGGGTTTACGCGTATCTTAGTAATATGCATGTTTACGCATAAAAAGTGCTTATTAAGTATGTTAGAATGCTTATTGATCAGTGGTAGTGTGATTTTACTTTCAGGAATCATACAACACTTAATACGAGAGGTGATTTTTCTGGAAAAGGCAACTTTACGCGTTAATTGGTCATCCTACGCGTAAGATTAAATCTTACGCGTAAGATTCGACACGTGGACAAACTGTGTCTTGGATAAGACATAGTTTACGCACAAATGTAACTCTTACGCATAAGTTCTGACCTTACGCATAAGTCTGGAACTTACGCATAAGTCATTACCTACGCATAAGTTACATCTTTACGCTTAAGGGTAATCCTACGCGTAAGTTTCAATTCCTACGCCTAAGATTTATCTTACGCATAAAATTGATCTTACGCATAAGATTCACCTTACACGTAATATTCTAACTTACGCGTAGCTTTTGCACTTACGCATTATTTCTACTCTTACGCTTAAGTCATGTTACGCGTAAAGTTACCCACTTACGCGTAAACTTGTCAAAATCCAAATTTTTCTAAGTGTTGGGAAATTTTCCAAAGTGTAACTTCTTGTAATGATAAACTTATGTTGTAACTGAATTGTTTTAAGTTTCTACCAAGTAATATAACTCAAGTTTGTCATATATCAAAAGTTTTCACACACACAATTACCCCCACTGATCAATGTATAACATGCAATTCTTGATATGTACTTCATAATTGAATGTATTTGCTAACCTTGTCAACAATTGCCATGTTTGTGTTTGTTTATGATCTATTCAGATGGCAGAATACAACGACATTCCATACGGACCAGAGCCCGAACCTAAGCTTTCATGGGAAGAGACTTTCCCAGATAACTACACCAGGAAGATTGGAAAGAACAACCTTCGTATCAACTTCAACAAGATGACCTGCAACGAGTCCTCTTGTATTGTGGCTATAGATGCTCTCCTTTACCACCCGAATAAGCTGCTGTTTACCAAGTCCGCCTCGGTTTCCTGCTTCTACATCCACCAGTTCTGGCATACACTACAGTTAGATCTCGGGGAGGCTTCCTTCACCTATACACTTCATAACCGTGAGGTCTCTGTGGATATTGATGTGCTCAGGAATGTACTCGGTTTACCAGAACTCGGCCCTAATGAGGAGTATGTTACAGTCCCCACTGAAGAAGAGTTGATAATGTGGTTAAGGGATATTGGGTATGACGAATCAGAAGAAGTTATTACCAGACATTCTAGGGTCAACATTAGGTATCTTCCACAACCATGGAGAACCCTATACATACTGATTGCCAAGTCCTTATCTGGCAGAGATTCTGGACATGAACATCCAAAGCTCCAACACCTCAAACTCTTCTGGGCAGTGGCTAACGTGAAGAAAGTTGATTATGCCAGCATCATTTGGGAAGACCTGGTGTGGCACATTCAACACAAGACTACTAACATCCCGTTTGTTCGCTTCACAAAACTACTCATCGAAAGCTTTCTTCGTGAGTACGATGATATCCCACAGAGACTCGATGACCAAGAGAAGAACACATTCAGAAATGAACATACTCTCAGAGTCGTCAAGAGAATGGACACCAGCACACGCAAGCAGGGAAAGAAACTTCCCGATTGTCTCTTGACCGACAAAGTGAAGGCTTGCACAAACTACAAGTATTATGAACAAGCTCTTCAGGATGACAAAGTTGGTTTCTTGGATGAAGTTCAACCATTCAGGGGAAAGACAGGTACCAAGACTGGAAGCTCTGGCAGCTCAACAAAGTCCAAATCTAAGAAGAAGAAGGGTACTCCTAAAAGAAGAATTCCTACCAAGCAGCCCGCATCTATTCCCGAACCTGGATGGTTTCCCTCACCACAATCTTCTCCAAAGCCGTCTGACTCTGAACAAACCGAATCTGACGAAGGTCCACAGTATAGGGAAGCATATGCTAATATTGAGAAAGATGAGAATCTTGAAGACATCGATTGGGATAAAGACATTGATGAATTTGCTGACAATGCCGTATATCCATCATACCTCAATCAAAGACCATTCACTGAAGCTCAGACGATGCTGGAAGAAGAAAGGATTAGAAGAGAAAAGATGAAGGAACCGGTTACAGCTGTACAAGAGCCTGAAGGCCTTTCAGTCGAAGAAGAAAATGAAAGGGCTCTCAACTTAGGTCTCCTCCACAGCCGTATTGATACATTCAATGCTGATCTACCACCACCTCCAGTGTTCTCTCAGACCACCGAAGCTGGCAGTTCAAGCAGCATTCCTGAGCCTACCACAGGGATCAATACAGACTTAGTTGCTTATGATAATCCCTCAGTATCTCCCACAGACATTGTAATGACTGCAGCAATGGGAGAGGACGAAGAGGAAGATCCCATGGACACTGATGCTCCAAGGCTTATGACCATGGAAGAAATGGAGCTTAGAGAATGGGCTCAGGAAGAAGAATTGAAGAAGAAACAGGAAGCAGAAGAGGCCAGGCTTGAAGAGATTACTCAAGCTAAACTGGAAGAAACAATCAGAATGGAAGAGAGCAGGAAAGCAGAAGAGGCAGCCAAGCTGGCTGAAGAAAAGTTAAAGAAGGAAGAAGAAGCCAGGGTTGCTGAAGAACTAAGGCTTAAAGCCGAAGCCGATAAACTGGCAGAAGAACAAAGGGTGAAAGAAGATGCAGCCAAAGAAAAGAAGGTTGATCAACCCGAACCACAGAAAGGAGATGACAAAGACTCTACCACCATCATTGAATCCACACAGTCATCACCTCCTACATCTGAATCAACACATGACAAATCGATCAAGAAACCTAGCACCAAAGCCTCTGCTGCATCTAAATTACTCAAGTCAGCTTTCAAGAGAGTACATGAGAAGAAGAGAAGCAGACTGGAAGATCAGGTTGCAACACTTGTAACCCAAGTTGCTGAACTGACGAAGCTGAACTCGAACGTCCAAGAGCTACAAGACAAAGTTGATACTTTCTTAGCTAAAGACGTTCAAGAGAACTTGGAAGCCACATTAGCAGCTCAAGCACAAGAATACATGGCACAACACTTAGTTGCTGAGTTAAAAGATCTGCTGGCACCCATGAGAGATGAACTCACCAAGTTCGCGGAACATGCTGTCAAGAAAGTAATTCGATCCACGACTTTTACTCTTCGAGCCGACAAGTCTACTGCTCCTCTACCAGGACTATCTCTGGATGATTTGGAAACTCAACTCTTAGAAAAGCTGGCAAACAAGTTCACCTTGACTCCTGAAGAAGCAAAAGTCCTGGAAGCACTGAAAGACAAGATGAACAAAGAGACTTGCAGCACAGAGGCCGATAAGCTGAAACGTCAAAGAGATGATGAAGACAGGGATCCGAATTCTCTGGAAAAGAAACAAAAACAAGCCGAAGGACCCTCATCTCGAACACCGGTCATTCCCCCTACCACTACAACCTCCACACACCAACCGAAGGCATCAGGTTCTGCTCCCAAGGCACACGATCACTTCGAATACACCGGTGGTGACGAGATTCCTCAACCCGATGAAGTTCCAGAACCGTCAACCAAGAACAAGAAGAAAGAAAGGAAAGGAAAGGATCATCAACCCAAACCGGATACCTCATCTAAAGGAAAGGAACCCAAGAAACCCAAAACCGTCCTTCAATGGCTTGATAAAGATGAGACTGCCGAGTATTCCTGGTTTGAGAAGATGATCAATTCACAACCACCGCTGGAAGACAATCAGGAACCTCAAGATGGTCGAACAGTGGAATATGCTCAATTACTTCAGCACAAGTTTAAGATGAAAAAGATGAATAAGAAAGAGCTGCGAAGAATTAAGAATGAAGCATTTAATCTTCTCAGAGATCGGTCTGCAAACTCCATCGAGCTTGAGTATCATCTGGAAAATATTGCTCGAGCCATGTCAAGTGATATTGACCGGATTAACCCTGAATCTTTTGTCGATCCGGTCATGAAGAAATCCGCACCCTACATTACTGACTGGTCGAAACCACTACCAATGGTTGGGAGGCCTAATGAACCGAAGATCCCGTACATGTTCTTCTTCAATACAGACTTGAAATTTTTGAAGCTTGGAAGTATGATCGAGAAGAAGTACGTTACCTCACTCGCCTTTCTCCCTGCAGCTCGATATCTCAACAATGCCATCGAAGAAGAAGCTACAGCTTTATTCGTTGACAAAATTGTTGAATATGACCGGAACGCACTCTACGGCATTCATCACTGGCCAGAAAACCGGGCACAATACTATCGAAGCAGCAGACTTAATCGGACGATGGGCGATGTGGCAAGTGATTTGAAGATAGTCTCCATTCAGTTCATCTCGACTGTCACTCACTTTGGGTACCCCTTCCTCAGCAAAATCACACTCAAAAGACTTGATGAAAAGGAGTATGACATTTCCGAGTCTGACTTTCCACGACTACTCCTCAATGACATCGAAGACTTGTATCTGCTCAAAGTTCAAGGCAAACTCTGTGGCTTGCCAAAAGAGATACAACTTGCCTTTATCCAAGCTCTCCTAATATTTATCAGGCAAATAGTCATCAGAGAAAGAGTAGAAGACCTTCAGTTAGGAGTGGAAAGCTATCAGAAGAAGCTCAATCTCACCAAACCCAACATGTTCAACATCCCTGACCTTCAACATCTGCCTCAATACACCCTGATCAAGCATCCATTCGGGTTCACCTACCGAAGTGCTAATGGTCGCAACTGCTTCATGGCTTACACCGAAATTCAGAAGTTCTGTGATGAAACATTGAAGTTCGTCAGAGATGGAATCAAGAGCAGAGTCGATGACATTGCTTTGGGTAAATCGAAATGGTGGAATACGACAGAGGTCAGGGATGCCCGCAGATTCATCTTAAGAATTGAGAACCGATTGAAGCGAAGGGATCAGTTCAGGAGATTGGAAAGCTATGTTGGAGGAAGATCAAAATTTCCGGTGTTGACATTTCAGAGACCTGATTGGTAGTAAAATTGTAAGAATTTGATTTGATTTGTCAATATTTAATCTCATAATGGCTTGTGCACATATTACAGTGCACAACCCGATCTTGTAAAGAAAGGACCCTGATGTACACTTCAGTGCCTCAATCTTAATACAAGGAGCGAAGGCTTCTTACTTTTCAGTAGAATTTATCAAACATTTATGATTTTTCATAATTCTGCTCAAAAGGACAAGTATTTCACCTCAATAAGACCTTATCACTTGTTGAGGGGGAGCACTTGTCAAAACAAAAATACTTTGCTCTAAATCAAAAAAAAAAAAAAAAAAAAAAAAAAAAAAAAAAAAAAAAAGTTCTTGGTGAATCTCCCCGTAAGACTCAAAAGGCATATTTTAATATAAAAGTTTGTCAAAAACATCATTTTATATGCTATTTTTGAGGGGGAGAAAATGAAAAAGTGATTAAAATATACAAAGTCAAAGCTTAAAAGTTGTATCATGTGCGAGCTAGACTCAGTATTGACCCAGGAATTGACGAGATAATACAAGTTAGTTATATCGAAAGGACTTATCCTCGACGGTTCATAACATCAAGTTAGTTACTAGAGCTAGTTGTCACCTAAAAGCTAACAATGCATCTCTTTAACTAACCACGTAAGCGTGTCTCGAAAAGGATATGTCTTAGTAGAAATGTACCATCTCGAGAAACTTTCTGTGAACTTGATCAGGCCGGGTAATAACTTCAAGCTAGTCTAACTAGTGATGTAAGCGTGTCTCGAATCGGTCTTGTTCACGGAAAGTGGATCAATTCAAAAGTGCTTGCTCCTCCCGCATGTGCAAATTTATTAAATACTTATGAGCACATGTGCAGGGGGAGCCCGTCAAAAGTGTACACAAAACTCTCAAAGTGTTAAACAAAATATTTGATTAACACAAACACTTTGAGAGATTTTCAATCAAAGGTTTCTTGGCTACTGTCGGAGTTATAAGGTGATTAAGATAGGAATATCAGTCCTATGATCCGCCAGAGCCGGAGGGATCTACCCAAGGACATCTCCCATAGTTAGAATTAGAAGTCCTTAGGTATGATATGAAAAAGGAGAAATGAATGAAAGGGAAAGAAGGAGTTGAAGAATTAAAAAGAAAAGTAAAGAAAAGGGTGAAAAGAAATAGCCCTCCATATGTTCAACCTTAGGGCAGACACCGGGTTCAATACGTATGCTACTGGTTGTTGCAAAAAACAACACCGGTATTGAAGACAAAGTCGTCATGGACCCAGTGACGCAATGCACTAAACCTTCTTAACCACTCAAGTTCTCTTAAAAGGACTTGTTTCATTCTCACGGGGAACCCGCGTAACCTATCAACCTATCTCTTAGAGACGGTTGATATTGAAGCAGGAGACACCTCCCCAGTCTCCGCATAGGAAACCTAGGTGTGCACTTATAGAGTCTAGAGCCTTGAGATACATCAAATATCTCTTAGGAACACTTAGTATTTCTGCAACTGGTGTTCTACATCAATGGGCATCAGTTGTACACTATCGGGTCCTTCGCAGATCTTAGCAATCTGCCGAGAACGTTTATGAGAGGTTTACGTAAGTATTTCTCAATGATTGAATGGAAATCCTGCCAGGATCAACATCAAACAGCCCTGACAGCAGGTCACTTTGGTAACCCCACAAGGGTTACGCTTAGTCTTTGCGGTGGTTCCATTACGGTCTACAGTCGTGGAGTGATCCCCAGCGACTCACCCAGTCATTGAGCTACTTAGTAGGTCTCGTAAGCTCCTTCGGGAGTATCTGATATGGGAACGGTCTGGATAAGGATTAGAAGGAGTCTTCACAATATGCTGTTGATGAGCTCTAATTCCTTATCTGTAAGTACCGGTTGTTTTATTGCTAACTGTTTACTCGCAGGTACCTCACTTCCATGATGGTAGATTCCAACATGCTCATACATACATCTTGAAGTCAAAGAAAGCTCCCCCAAAGATCTTAACAACACAAAGTTCAAAGAAAGATTCTACACCAATAAGAAGAATCTACAAAGAATAATGACAAAGATCTCATAGTATGAAAAGGAACTTCGTGCATGACAAAGACCGAAGATGTATGAGTATGTTGGAATGGCAGATAACCACCACAGACGCTGGAGTGACGAACGGCAGACTTCATAACACTATCACTACATCATCACCAAAGAACAAAGACAAAGAGCAAAGTACATTCATTACCATTCAATCAATTTTGAAGACGTCTAGAGTTTCACATGTCACAAGTCAACGACAAAGATGAAGACGTCAAGCAACCGTGATGACCGACCCTTAGGGGGAGATTGTTGGGATCATACTTTTGTATTTAGTCAAGTCTCGGTCATTACCTTTTGTAATAGGTTGCTTTAGTATTTATTTCATTAAGTTTCAAGTTACAAGGCTTATGTGTAAAAGCCCTATGGGCTTGAAGCCCACGAATTAAGTGATAAGGAAGGAAGGGAGTGTTGCCCTAACTCCTTCCTTATAAATAGTAAGCTTATGTAAACATTTAGTTTGTTGGTTATTTGATTATCTTAAGGAAACTCTTGCACTTTCACCTTTCATATTGTCTCATAATCAACAATCTCATTTCTCATCTTATTTCTTTCTAAATCATACTTGTGTTTACAAAATGGTGACCTAACAATGATGATCAAGGATGGCACAGAAGGGCATGGATATTCAAGAGGGCTATAAATTTTATTATCATTCAAAAACTCATTTAATGTAATCTGTAAACATGGAACCATCTGGGACCTCATTTTGTAATCTCTGATATTTATATAATTTGAATGATAAATCTTTTAAAAATGACTCAATTAGAGTTTGTTTTCTATTATTGTGACTATTGTGCCGTCAAGTAACACCCAGTTTGAATTCCGCTGCATCCATGAATTGGGGGTATTACAACTGGGCCGGATATGACTGTTGTTTGCTTGTTTGTTAACCCATGTTTTCTTTACCCGGGTTGACCCAATTTGCTAAATCCAGCTAGGTCATACCTTCTTTTTCAAAGTTTGGACTTGTAGTTTTGTTGGAAAGCATTAGTTTGGTATTGAATTTATTACGTTTTACTGCTGTTTGGACATGTTTAAGTCAGTGGCGGAGATAGCACGAAAACTATGGTGATTCTCTTAATAAGTCAAAGTGAAATTTTTTTAACAGTTACAACCAATAAATGTGTGTATTCAGGTTGGGTCAAACCCAATTTAAACGAGAAAATTAATACTTGCACGTCAAACACCTATAACATATTGTCACATTTATTGAAATTGGGTCACACCCAATATAAAAGTGACACACTCACACTATTAATACACCACACACTTTCAAGTTACAAGTTTAAAATAAAGTTTTCAATGTACAACATGAAACAAATAAAAAATAGGGCTAATTCCATAAAAAAAGCATTATAGTTGTCAAAAAATTATCTTTATAGAAGCAAACTAAAAAAAATAATAAAAAAAAAAAAAAAAAAAAAAAAAAAAAAAATTGAACACTAATATTGACATTTTTTCTTCATGTCAGTAATAAAGATAAAAAATATTCTGTGATGACCATTTTACCATTGGATTTTTGAAATTTGCATCCACCGTCTCTAGGGTTGATGCGTGGTTTTGCAACCTTGCAAAAGGTTTTATCTCTCGAGGGATCTCAAGAAGCTTACAACCCCCATCAGGCAGTGTACCTGATCGTTGTAGTATAGTATAGTGACAAGTACCGGGGGATTGATCGTTCAACTCAGGAACAGTGTCTCTAGGATTAGAAAGTCTCTTAAATTAAATCTAGAGGTGAGGGATGATTCTTTTTGTATTTTTATATTTTTATAAAAGCAAGTAAAATCTCAAGTTTTGAGGGAGTGGGCGGAATTAGTTGCTAGCCAACTGACCCAATTTATCTAAAGATGCAATCAAAATAAAATAAAAGAAATGAAAATAAAACTAATTATACTATTGTGGTGTAAACAATGATGGGAAAAGTTGTGTTTACTTAGGTTTCATTACTCCCTATATATCTTTTACAGGTTGATAGCTTGTTACAATTGCATAGATGACGGGTCATATTCCTTAATACTAGTCGTAGGGCCATGTACAATATTCCCTAACTCTATAGGATCCTACTTAACTCCTATGTCGAGCCGTTAGAAGCTCCTAACATGGGATCATTAGAATTCTCCTACTCATTAAATACAACCAAAAATCGTAGTACACCTCCGATCATGTTTCTTAAGACGTTCAAGCAAGTTACCAATGGAAGTCTGCCAGTTTTCTTAAGCCTAACATCGAATACAATCATCCGTAACAATTATAAACAAACAATCAACCCATAATTAACATCTAGGTTTCACTACATCTAAGCAAACACAAAAGAAATCTAACCTAGCACGTTAAATTGAAGACAAGCGTAAGATATATTCAAGCAACACATAGACATATTGATTGAATTGAAAGAGTACTTATCTCAATTAAAACATGAAAGATTCAAAGGGTTGGAACCCTTGAAAAAGCTGTGAAAATCGGCCTAGGGTTTTTCCCTCAAAGTTGCACACTTATGAATAAAATTTGGAAAACTATATATAGATTTTACAGGGTGACGGCGTCAAGAAGGAATTCGTGACGCCGTCAACTCGCCGCCATAATGAAATCGTATTGCCTAGATCTGCTTGTGACGCCGTCATGTAGGATTTTCTTCTGGGCCGTCACCAATATTTGAACCATGACGGCCTTGGGTGACGCCGTCATGTCCTATGCACAAAACTTCACTGGACCGTCACGGATTTCTTCGACATCCACCTCTCTTGTAACTCTTAACGTCGTCACCAAGGAACTTGTGACGCCGTCAGGTACTGTTCCCAGCAAGGAAAATTGAGACTTTGCCGTTTTCTTCACTTTTATGCTCCAAAAACGTCCAAAATGCTTCCTTTTCCAGATTTCTCTCCAAAAGTACCTAAAATGACAAAAGGAATGATTTAGGGCAATATTTGATCAAATAAATTCGAATTCGGGCGTAAATGACCCTTTAAAAGTGGTTCATTTTTTGCCTCATCAAATATCCTTACACTTGATATTTGCTTGTCCTCAAGCAAATGCGCTTTTATTCTAATCAAAATACAAGTTAGGGTTCATTTAACACTAATATAAAAGTAATTACAACAAATAATCGTTCCACTCAAGACCAAAGACAAGCACGGAGGTCATATACTAGCACCTCACAAATAGTGTTTAGATACTCACATCTCTCGGGTGTAATAAAGTAATATCACAATATGGAAATGGAAAACATCTCTCACTACCTGTCACAGCAAATAGATTACCATAGGCTTGGGAAAGGATCAAACCTCCACCACTTGGCGTAAGTACCTAGGATAAACTATCAAAGAGGTCTTTTAAAGGGTTATAACGTTAGGTGTAGGGATATGGAAAAACACAGTTTTGTTGCATAAAGGCAATATTTACTGGTGACGAGTTAATCATCTTGGTTAATTACATGTACAATATGGCGTTGCTAAGCCAAGACTAGACTCGACTTAAGCTAAATGAATCAAAAATAACAATAACATGAAATAAACATAGAATGAAACGGGATGGTAGTCCGTATGTTTTTTCTCTTTTTATTTTTCTAATTTTTTTTCAATTTTTTTTTCTTTCTTTTTTTTTTTTTTTTTTTTTTTTGCATACACTCTTGCCCTACCATTCAAAATAATACATCATAGGGAATATACATTCCCCTTACACTTGAATTTTTACATACTTTACAGTAAACTACTCTAATGACTCGAATCAAGATAATCAAAACACTTGGAGCACTTTTAAATATTAATGCACATATGGGGGTAATAAATTGATGTCTTCCCCATTACTCTATATTATTAGTACTTTCCCATGAGTCCCAATCATCCCAAAACAATATGTACAAGATATGAATCGACTTAGCAACCATGTAATCAATTAGATAATTAACTAAGGGTTTAACAAATAACAATAATGCACTAAAGATGAGTGCATACAAGGAAGGCTAAGGCGATTTGGTTGCACATTTGGGTGGATTGTTAACAAATTCTTCCTTTAAGTAAAATGTTTAAAGTTAGAAACGAAAAGATAGGCTCGGAGGGGTGTACTAGGGGTTTCGTGTACTAAAAATGAGTACAACACTAAGGTGTGGGAAAAATTAATTGACTTTACTAGTCAAGTAATATGACTTAAATGGTCAAGTAGTTATGATACGGGTTTAAACACAAGAGTGATCCTAATGCCTCTTATCATGTAGTAAATCCTACTACACGAATGTAGTCTCACTAGCGGTCTCGGGATGCATCACTAACGCAAGTTCTAGAATCTAAGTACTACCAGTACACACATAAGGACTAATAATGAATGCTTTTCCTATCAAATCTAAAGGCGAACCTCACATATTTGGGTGGAAAATTTTTTAAGTGGTACGGTTTTGTGCTAGTCATATAACTCCTATCCATGAGACGCTTGTTAAGGCTAAAGTTTCACTCCTAAATGTTGTAAAAAATTTTAAATTTGGCGCTAAAATTACACTAACAAGTATTTCTCTTAGTTTTATTACACACCTACCATCGAACAAACAAACTCAAGTGCAATAGTATCCTATAAGGTATCATCATTTACCCTCCCCTTACACTTAGGATGAACATTGTCCCCAATGTTCAATTAAAGGATGTAAAAGTAAAACAGGTAAAAGAATGAAAACAAATACTCCTCTGATTCGTTCGGTGTGGATAGTGTGTCAACAAGGTTAGATCTTCCTCCAAGAAAATGAACATTCAAAGCTTCCCTTCCAGAAAATAAATCATCTTCTTGTCATATAAAACAAATAAGGCAACCTCGCATAAAATCAATGGCAATCTATATATACTAACAAATCCTAGAAAAGGATGGCATATATTTCTTAACTTTCTTTCTAGGAATTAAAAGGATATAATGCTTGTGGAATGAATGTTTGCAGATTTCCTGGAGTTTATAAAACTAAAAATTTAACAAAAACTTCAAGACTCCGTTAGAAAAACAAAACTCGCAAAATTTCCAAAATTTTACACATGACGCCGTCAGGAGTTAATTCCTGACACCGTCAGAAGTGACCTGCAGAAATCTTTTGTTGTGTTTTCGAAAAATTTCTGGAAAAACTTATGTCTTACTTCCTGGAAAATCCTGCAAAACATCATTATGACTCGATACAAGCATTTGACTCTAACAAATACTAGTATACATGGTTATTTGATATTGTGGTAAATCATGCTCAATTTCGTTCTTATAAACAAATTTCGGGTCTCCCCTTACACTTAGCTTTTGCAAAATACCTTTATATGTAATTAAGACGAAGTTAAAAACAAAATAAAGCATTTTCACAATTTAGTTTGAAACATGATTGACCAACAATAAAAATAAATACGCATACAGAAACAAATAAAAATCAAACAAACAATTAAAACAAATAAAAAGCTTGGGTTGCCTCCCAAGAAGCGCTTTTCTTTATTTACGAGTCTTGTAGCTAGACTCAAGGTCACGGGCTACCTAGTGTCACTAACGCTCACATAACCAAGTGTGAGCCATCTAATCATTGCTTCATCTCTCTTATAATCATCACTCAACTTTAAACATCTACGATAATATCATTTATTCTTTTCATGGGGATATTTAAGCCCTTTCCTTTTATCATTCACACTCAACAAATTAATTGGGGGAATTCTATTGCATGCCTCACTTGAGTGGTCCTTAAACCTAGGGTGTGAACGAGGCATTTGGTAGGTAAAATCTTCATCCCCATCCGAAAAGGTGATCAATCTATCCCCAAGTTTTTCATCAAGATTCGTTAACCGTTTGAAGGGTTCTCTAAATATGATTTGGGTTAACTTCTCATCAATGAATTCTTCTAAATTTTCCATAACAATGAACTCAACTACATACACGAAACTCCCTACAAACACGTGTAATGGTTTGTTCCTAGCAACAATATTATTCCCTTGATAGTCTAACTCATTTACCATGATTTTATTATAGTTGGCACGTGAGATTACGTTCATAGGCAAAGATGAGTTAAGGTATGCATCAAAGCTCCTAAATCCAATCTTACAAGGGAATTGCATGTTAAAGAGGCTATCTTTTTCAATACTAGTTCTAAGATCAACATACTTAAAAGGGCTCACATCAACATACATCCTATCATCATTGATAACATCACCATCATCTAGGTCCTCATCGGAGTCCGTACAATAAAAAGGGCTAATCCTACGGTCGTCATCATGGTCGGACTACTCCATTTCAGAATTATTACCAAAGTGATGGTTAGGTGAGAGGTTAGCCGGGTTCTCATTTTCCACTACAAGAATTGGGACGGGTAGTTGGAAAATTCTACGACGAAAAACACGAATGACAGGGATCAAACGATCAATGTTATTTTTTTCCATCGAGATAGTTTACGAACACAAGAACAAAGAAAAAGATAGACTAAAGAAAACCTAAAAATAAAAATAAAATCTTACTAGAAAGGAATCTAGCAAGTAGACCTAATAAAAAGAAATCCTAACCTAGACAATAACTATTCCCCTGGCTGCGGCGCCAAAAACTTGATGCGTGGTTTTGCAACCTTGCAAAAGGTTTACCTCTCGAGGGATCTCAAGAAGCTTACAACCCCCACCAGGCAGTGTACCGGATCATTGTAGTATAGTATAGTGACAAGTACCGGGGGATTGATCGTTCAACTCAGGAATAGTGTCGCTAGGATTAGAAAGTCTCTTAAATTAAGTCTAGAGTTGAGGGATGATTCTTTTTTTATTTTTATATTTTTATAAAAGCAAGTAAAATCTCGGGTTTTGAGGGAGTGGGCGGAATTAGTTGCTAGCCAACTAACCCAATTTATCTAAAGATGCAAGCAAAATAAAATAAAAATAAAAAAATAAAACTAATTATACTATTGTGGTGTAAACAATGATGGGAAAAGTTGTGTTTACTTAGGTTTCATTACTCCCTAAATATCTTTTACATGTTGATAGCTTGTTACAATTGCATAGATGACGGGTCATATTCCTTAATACTAGTCGTAGGGTCGTGTACAATATTCCCCAACTCTATAGGATCCTACTTCACTCCTATGTCGAGCCGTTAGAAGCTCCTAACATGGGATCATTAGAATTCTCCTACTCATTAAATACAACCAAAAATTATAGTACACCTCCAATCATGTTTCTTAAGACGTTCAAGCAAGTTACCAATGGAAGTCTGCTAGTTTTCTTAAGCCTAACATCGAATACAATCATCCGTAACAATTATAAACAAACAATCAACCCATAATTAACATCTAGGTTTTACTACATCTAAGCAAACACAAAAGAAATCTAGCCTAGCATGTTAAATTGAAGACAAGCGTAAGATATATTCAAGCAACACATAGACATATTGATTGAATTGAAAGAGTACTTATCTCAATTAAAACATGAAAGATTCAAAGGGTTGGAACCCTTGAAAAAACTGTGAAAATCAGCCTAGGGTTTTTCCCTCAAAGTTGCACATTAATGAATAAAATTTGGAAAACTATATATAGATTTTACAGGGTGACGGCGTCAAGAAGGAATTTGTGATGCCGTCAACTCGCCGCCATAATGAAATCGTATTGCCTAGATCTGCTTGTGACGCCGTCATGTAGGATTTTCTTCTGGGCCGTCACCAATATTTGAACCATGACGGACTTGGGTAACGCCGTCATGTCCTATGCACAAAACTTCACTGGACCGTCACGGATTTCTTCTACATCCACCTCTCTTGTAACTCTTGACGCCGTCACTAAGGAACTTGTGACGCCGTCAGGTACTGTTCCCAGCAAGGAAAATTGAGACTTTGCCGTTTTCTTCACTTTTATGCTCCAAAAACGTCCAAAATGCTTCTTTTTCCAGATTTCTCTCCAAAAGTACCTAAAATGACAAAAGGAACGATTTAGGGCAATATTTGATCAAATAAATTTGAATTCGGGTAAATTACATAAATGGTCCCTGTGGTTTAGCGAAAATTGCATCCACAGTCCCTAATATATTTTTTTTGATCTGTTACGTTTTTATACGTTTTAGTCCGTTTTTATACGTTTTTACATGTTTTTTTTATTCATGTTTGATTTTTTTTTTCACAAATGAAATTTTTTTATAGGAAAAAAAAACATTTATTAGAAAATATTGCGAAAAAAATTTCAAATTTTTTTTCACAAGTCATGAAAAAAAATTTCTAAAACAAAATTATTTCAGAAAAAAAATTTTGAAAAACAAAATCAGAAAAAACAAAATTTCGACAAAAAAATTGGAAAAAAAATAGGGACACTGGACGCAATTTTCTCCAAACGACATGGACCGTATGTGATTTAGCCTAGGGACAGTGGATGCAATTTTAACAACACACAGGGACCATTTATGTAATTTGAAAAGGTAAAATGGTCATATTACTTACATAAAAACAAAAGTGTCAACATTACTGTTCGCAAAAGTATTTTTTTTTTTAGTTCGCTACTCTGAAAATGATTTTTGGACAACTATAATGTGTTGTTTTTTTTTTGTTTTGTTTTTTGTTTTGTTTTTTTTTAATTAGCTGTAAAAAAATATAGCCTAGGAAATAGAAGAAACAAATCTTTTATATAATAAAAGAATTACATCATTTCAGAGTGTTTTTGCAAATCCCTTCTCATTGAAAAATAAATTGCACCAATAGCATAGCTCGATTTTGCCACGTAGGCGAAATCGAGCAACATGATTGGACAATAAAAAGTTAAAATTAAATTGCTTTTGGTCAAACTTAATAAATTTGGTGGAGAAATTTAGTTAAGAAAAAAAAAGCGTAAAAATATAGGTGTCAAATTTATGAAAACAAAAACTTAAAAAAAGAGGAAGTAATTAATAAAAATTTAGTGATTGAATTCTAAATAATTTATATAGAGTAAAGTGTAAAATTACAAGTTTCCATGTTTTATAATAACTTTATAAAAAACACAAATAACCCCTTGCACTTTATACCCCCTATACTTTATAATATTAACTTTGTTTAAAATTACATGAGTATTAGTATTAGTTTTTAGACTTTCATTCATTAAAATTATAAAATTTGGTAAATATTCGAATTAGTTTTAATATACGTTAAACATTTTATTTAACTAATGTTAGTTTAAACTTTCATCCATTAGAATATTTTTTTAAATAAGGACTAATGTTACTATTTAAAAGTTTAATTTATACGTACACGGGTTTGAAATACGGCTAAATTATTTGTAACGGGAATATAAATATCAAATGGTAAGCACGATACTGTGATATGAAAATAAATATACGCAATTCTACTAATAAAAACGACTCATAAAATTGTTATTTAAAATTTGTATATGGATAACTATAAAAACATTTTAAAAACTTTACGGAGCATATTTTAACTTCATCAATGCTCATTATGTGCTACTAAATTCATACATTTTGTAAAACAAAATATCAATAGTTAAAGTTATACAATAAAATCAACATGTCTGTCAGTTAAAAACGTTATACAAAGCTAATTATTAAAAAAAAAAAAAAAAAAAAAAAAAAAAAAAAAAAAAAAAATACACACTTGGGTTAGATAGTCATTGTTTAATATAGAAGGTGTTTTACTTAAATTAGATAAAAAAAAATGCACACATCACAATCCTTATTTGATAATAATTACCTCCTAAAAAACTTACGTAGCTGATAACCTAACTTTATTCATTGACGTGATGTTTATAAAAAAATAATAAAATAATAATAATAATAATAATAATAATAATAATAATAATAATAATAATAATAATAATAATAATAGTTGGCTGTTGTAAACGAATTAAAAGTATGTACATGAGAATTATTCAGCAAGAATATATAATTTTAATCAGGTTATTACGTTACTATACTGCGATAATGTTATTGAATTGGTAATCACGGATGTGAGATACAAACATTATTCTATACTTATGATATATGTATAATCCTTTTTTTTGCTTTTGAATAGAATCCAAAAGAGACCTTAACAGAACTTTGACTTATGCCTTATCTAGCTGATAGTATTTAATAACCTTTTTTATGGTTTAACTTTTTTGTTATACACACCAACTTTTAATAACTTTTTTTATTTGTGTTTTTACTATAAACACACTAAGCTATAATAGAATTAGTTGTGAGTTCAGGAGTTTTTCACTAAACTTCTAAAAAAAGCTTATAACTTTATCATACACTTATTGTTTTATGGTAATTGAATAAGCCAATAAGCACCTTCAATAAGCATAACCAAACACCCCTTTAGTTCTAATATGAAGTTTTCTTACTTGATGTTATGACTAACTTTGTTGTTATCCTCACTATAATGCAACATGTTAGTGATTTTTGTAGTTTTATTATCTTATCGCACACACTAAAGTGTAATGCAATTTGTTGTGTGCATTTTTTAGAGGAGGATTAAATATCAACACATGATTGTCGTGAAAGGATTTTCTATACCTGCTCAAGGTATGAATGTATAATTTAGTTAAGTTGCTGATTTAGATAATACATGAATGTATTTTAATGTACCAAAGATGTGTTTTAGTGCATATATGGGGAATGTTAAGGTAGGAATTCTTTTCGGAGTGTAATTTGTTTTTGAATGAGTTAATGAAACTTAGCAGGTGGTTGCTGTCATTGATAACACTATGAGTGTCAACCAACGGTCTAAAATATGGGTGTCTTTTACCTTAATGACTTAGGACAATTGTGAAGAAAGTTGCATTAAAGTGAAAGGTCGGTAAGGATTCAAACAATCCTAAAAGACTTGCAAATATACTCTTTGTCATTTTTTCTCATGCGTTTATAATTTACTTATACAAGTAATAATAATTTCCTTATATAGTTCGGGCTTAGAGAAAAATTATTCTTATACATTATACATACACGTAAGATTAAATTTGAGTTCTACCCATTACATCTTTTTTCGTTTCTCTTTATGTAATAAAGAAGATATAGTGTAAGCAACTACGTTAATTTGGTAATTTTATGATCAAACATGAGAAGTAAATAACACAAACTTATGAAAATATAACTTTTCAAACAAAAAGGTACATTAGTAAAAATGATATGATGGTTATTCATAATTAAGGAAATGAATCAATCTTCAAAGCTATCTAAATATGCTACATATTTTAACGAAAATATAAGTAAAAGAAATACCATAATTACAAAACACATCGTAAATTGATAGCATGGATTTGCAAAACTAAAAGCATATATCACTAACATCTCATGCAAGTCATGTATCATCATGTGATCTTGCTTGAATAATAAAATATAATTTTTAATCCAAAAGCATTCTCCTAAAATAATACCTATAGCATATACATATGATTTTTTATTTTTAGTACACCAAGTAAAACCATTTGAAACATGTTAAGTGGTTCATTTCTTAATCGATAATAATACATAATTAAAACGAAAATTTTAAAACTCTGTGCGTGCACAGGTATTATAACTAGTTAAATATGAAAAGATTTCTAAAAACCAAATGTGTTTAAAAAGAAAAAAGAAAGAGGAGAGTTATATTAAATATCAAACTTTTCTTACATACTAAGGACTCATCCTCACCATCTATCTAAAAAGAAATCAATGGTTAAGATTAAAAGCATTTTAATATTTCACTCATTTTTTATAATTTAAATATCTCTTAAACCGTTAATCGTTAAGCGAAAATAATTATACCATCGCAACGAGCATTTAATTATCTTTCTATAGACGAGCACTTTGATATACCTTCAACAAAAACCAAATTTTCGTTTTTTTCACGTTTTTTTTTCGTGGCCGAATAAATCATATATGATATATGATTTTTTTGGTCACGAAAAAAAACTTGAAAAAAATGAAAAAAAAATTTGTCGAAAATATATCAAAGTGCTTATCTATAGAAATATAATTAAATGCTCATCGTAACGGTATTTTTTTTTTTTCGCTTAACGATTAACGGTTTGAAAGATATTAATATTTGAAAAAAAAAATGATGAAAGTTGGTTTTTTAAATTGTTGGGATTAATCTCATCCATTAGATCAAATAAAGATGGAGGAAAGATAGAGGGTGAAGATTAGTCCCGTAAAAAAAAATTGATTCTCAAATAATCTTATATCAAAAAAAAAAAAAAAAATGAAAAGATGAAAAGTCAACTATCGGTCTCTTTGTTATTTTCCAGTAAGAAAAAAGTTTCATTGGTCAATCTTGCTAACATGGTAACTTTGTGTTTTTGTTTCTTTCGGTATACAGTAATTGTTAAGAGTACTCATAATTGGGCAAACATTTTGATAGATATTTTTCTATCAAAAAAATATTTTAATGGTGGCGAAGCTAGAAATTTTTTGGTGGGGTCGGGATCTAAATTTTTTTTTCCTAAAGCTATTTTTCGGGTAATACCGAAATTTTGGAGGGTCGAAACCGAATATACCGAAATTTTTCTACACGAAAACTATATACCCCTACATCGCAAAAAAAAAAAAAAAAAAAAAAAAAAAAAAAAAAAAAAAATTGGGGGGTCGGCCCCCCGGCCCTATGTAGCTTCGCCGACTTGATAGATAGGGATATTTTCATCATTTGCACCACCACATCCAACTTATCCGGTTTTTAATTTGTCTCTTCCACACCTCCTCTTTCTACAAAATTTCAATTAGGACGGAAATATCCACGTTTGGCCTTTGTTCTTTTAATGAAATCCCCAGTCAGGTACAGTACCCTTAATATTCGTATTTCTTGACTTGTATCATTATACTGGCAAAATGGCAGTACAACTGGAACTGTTTTGAAAGCTTTTTGATCATTTTGATCAAAGCATTGACTGGAACTGTTTTGAAAACAAAAATAGAGTACTTTCTTACAAAGCGATTAATATGACACCACCTAAATTTTAATTTCTAAGAATTGAAAATTGTGAGATATATATGAGACGTTACTCACACAAAATATTTCGACAAAGTATATAAAAAACTTTTCTAATAGGACACAAACGTAACGTATAAATTCTTTATTTAAAAGCTTTTAAATATTTGTAGGCACTGCAGGTACTTTTGGCTACCAATACATTTTCACTTTTATAGACCAATTGTTTTTTTTTGTTGCAAAAGGTGAATGTATTGTATTAATTACCAACAACTATTACAAATAAGAGTAGAGTCAAGATTGGACATCTCCCAATCTTGTGATACAGAACAACATGGAAAATACAACTCAAAAGTTCTACCTAATACACTACTAGAACTGATATCTAACCTTACTAGACATTATCAGACAACAATCTCAGATACCATACTATCACTGGATCAATCAGATACATCCACATTCAAGTCTGCAATTCACCATAAGTGCACCTACCATCTAGCTACATCTCCCCATCTCCAATCCATTAAGCCACTCAACCTGCCACCACAGTAGCATAATAGATATGGAGTGAGGCTTCACTAGGAACCCATAACCCATCCATGGGGGGCTCTTCTAAACAGCCTACATTTCCCTCTCATAGGAAGGCTTCAACTGTTTAGGAACACACACCCTCCATGATGACCAACCATTCCTCCTTTGATGATGTATTGGGGGGGACCAAGAAGGTTCATCTTTCACACCTCTCTATTCCCCCCATCATACACCATCCACCCAAGCTACTTACCCTTCACAGTGATCAACATCTCTATTATGGTACATCTCACTCAATTAGACCTCCTTCCTTTCCCCATAAGCTCAAATATTTCCTCCCAAGGCCAAATATTAGAGACATATGATTACTAAGAAGGTACAGTCATACCAATGAAACTCCAAGTATAAGATTTGATCCACTGTAGTAGCCTGCACATATATTCCATAATGAGATACTTCATAACCAAACACTCTTCCACAAATCCACTGTAGTAGAATCAGCAGTGTTTTATTCTCCCAAACACCCTTCCACAAATCCCCTGTATCATCACTCAAGCATCGATTACATTAACACACCAGGATTGCTTTTAGAAACAACATTAAGCTTAACATTCCATCTTGCTTGAGTATCATAGACAGCTTTTGATGGCTTAACTTTTAGGCTTATCAATCTTAGCTTGATAATTTCCTCAAAAATTTTATAGAGCTCTTCCACTTCTCTTTTCTCACCTTTAAACAATCTATAGTTTCTTTCTTGCCAAATCAAATATACACTAGCAGGCCAATCCAAGTCTTTGAACAATACTTCCAATGTTGTTTCCACTATTCAGACTAGAAAAGTAACTTACAACTTCATTCCAATTATTAGCTTCACACCTCATTTCCAGTTTATCCTTGACTTTCTCCCAAAACTTCGTTGCATACTCACATTTGAAGAATAAATGAGTGTGAGAATCAGAATCATTATGGCATAGTGAGCATACCATCATATCATAAGAACCCCAACTCTTTATTCTATCTTGTGTCATAAGTCTATTATGCACTGCTAACCAAAGTACAAATGCTTGTTTAGGGATGTTTTGTGAGAACCATATTACCTTATGCCATGGAAATTCTCCGTTCACATTATGCAAATCCTCATAGGCTTGTCTAACTGAGAAATCACCCATTTGACCATTATTCTTCTTCCACATCAGCCTATCACATTGTGAATCATCCAACATAGGAGCTTGTAACTGTGCAATCAATGGAAATCTTTCATTCCATTCAATGGGCCAATTCCAATTTTCATTCTCCACCATATCATGAACATTTAGATTAGCCGGGAGTCTTGCATCATACATATCACTGTATGTTACCAAGTTGTTCAGAACTCCAATGTTGCTCCAGTTGTCAAACCACAGTCATGTTGTTCTACCATTCCCAATTTTCACAATCATGTGATTTTTAGCAATCCGCCTTTGCTTCAATATATTCTTCCACCCCCAACTATCAGTTTTTTCCTCATTAATAGCCCAAATACTTCTTCCCCTTAATTTGACAGTATTGACCCATTTAATCCATAGAGAGTTTTTATCCACTGCTATATGCCACAAATGTTTTAATATCATAGCCTTATTCCATATACTAAGATCTTTTAAACCCAATCCTCCATACTGTTTAGGCCTACGTATATTATCCCATGCCACTTTTGCTTTACCTTTTGAAGTATCACCATGATTCCATAAAAATTTCTTCAGCAACTTATTTATGTCATTAATCACAGTGTTTGGCAGAAGAAACACAGAAGCCCAATACACATGGATGGACAAATTGTGTGGCCATGTAGATGTGAACTATTGGAAAAACATGCTACTCAACTATTGTATGTGATTCACATGTTCTTTGACTTATTTTGTAGATGTAAATCTTCACTTTTCTTCACCACAAAAATCATGTCTAGAAAATCTTCAAATTATACTTTTCTCATGCATGCATAACGACGCTTGTCTCCCATCCTTTTCTTTTTCATTTACTGCAAAACACATTAGTTTATAAAAATTAACTAATGAGAAAAGGGTAGCTCAAGTATAAATAAAGACACACAAGCCTAAACTTCATAGAGAGAGAAAAAAAAAAAAAAAAAAAAAAAAAAAAAAAAAAAAAAAAAAACATGCAAAAGCAAGCAATGGCTTCTTCAAACTTCTTACTTTTATCTCTAGCTCTACTACTCATTATTGTCTCATTTGTACCAAACTTTACTTCTACTTCTTTGGAGGAAGCAAATGCTCTTCTAAAATGGAAAGCAACCCTTAAAATCCCAAACAACTCCCAAACTGTATCTTCTTGGACACCCCTTCCAATGAAAACTAGTGCACCTGCTTCATGCCCTCCTTGGTTTGGAATTGCTTGCAACGCTGATGGGAACATTAACATGTTAAAGCTCTCTACGTCTGAGTTAACAGGTACGCTTAACCGGTTCCCGTTCTCTATTCTAGGCAACCATACCCATTTTGATATTAGTGTAAACAGCTTCTTTGGTCCCATCCCACCCGAAATCGAACTCCTGTCCAAACTTGTCTATCTTAATTTTTCAACCAATTCGTTTTCTGGTGTAATTCCATCTACCATTGGTAAACTAAGCCAGTTAACCGTTTTGCAACTTTTCGGAAACAATTTTACTGGTTCAATCCCTTCATCGTTGGGTGACTTGACGTCTTTGAATATCCTTTATCTGCACACAAATCAACTCTCTGGACCCATTCCAATTGGAATAGGGAATTTGAAGTCTCTAACTGATTTACAATTGGGTAAAAATCAACTCACAGGTTCAATCCCTTCATCGTTGGGTGACTTGATGTCTTTGAATATCCTTTATTTGTGGGGAAATCAACTCTCTGGACCCATTCCAATTGAATTAAGGAATATGAAGTCTCTCACTAAATTAGATTTGAGCGAAAATCAACTCAGTGGTTCAATTCCTTCATCTTTGGGTGATTTGAAGTCTTTGAATATCCTTTATCTGCACACAAATCAACTCTCTGGACCCATTCCAATTGAATTAGGGAATTTGAAGTCTCTCACTAAATTATCTTTGTGGGAAAATCAACTATCCGGCCAATTGCCTGATGATTTGTGCCAAGGGGGAAAGCTTCAATATTTATCTGCAACCGATAACCAACTCTCAGGTCCTATACCAAGAGGGCTATGGAATTGCCCCAACTTAATAGGAGCAAGGTTCGATTTTAATCAATTTTGTGGAGGTATATCAAATAGTTTTGGTGTCTACCCAAGCTTAGATTAAAGACTTTTAAGTATGTTTACAAACTGATACTCAAATTAAAGACTTTTAAGTATCATACTCAAATTGGCACAAACTGATACTCAAATTAAAACTAGTAACTAATGATTCACAAACTGATACTCAAATTAAAGACTTTTAAGTATCAGTCTTTTCACAACCTGCTCCTATCTTTTGTCTTCAACCTGATCCATTAAAATTTTCTGCAACTTGCTCCTCTATCTTTCGTCTTCAACCTGCTCCTATCTTTTGTCTTCAACCTGATCCTAAACAACACAACAGCTTAAAATAAGTTGTCATCAATACGCAGTTTATGAGGCTTAGGGGGTGTTTGCTATTAATATTCTTAGGCTATTGCTTATAATCAAGTATTTTTTTCAGCAGACGATATATGCGAATAAGTACAGGCATAAGCCGTTTAAACTTTAAAGATGTAAACCCCAAACATTGAAATACAAAAAAATTTAAACCTTTTAGAATGTAAAAAATATTAGAATCACAAAGACTCTTAAAGATCAGGTGATCATAAAAAATCTACTCCAAAGTCGCAAAAAAAATTAGTTTATCCAAAAATGCCATGAATTTTTAACCTTTTAGAATGTTTTTAACCCGCTTGTGACTTAATGGAATAACATGCATTATACTTTTCTCAAACTATACCAGCTTAAATGAAATAAGTTAAACATGGCAACAATCAGGCAATATCTTTTTAGAGACTCCACGGATGATAACAAAACAAAAGTGACTACCATTAACTTTAGATCAAATAATTTATGCTATCATTGTCATCTCTAAAATACCTCATCATGGAACTTGGTCGCATATTCAACAAACTTCTAATTAGCTATGACTTCCTATTTCATGCAAGACCAATGTTTGAAATACAAATACAGTTACCATATTAGAATCACAAACCTCTTAAAACTGCTAATACTAAAACTACCGGATAGTACTCTAATGCAAAAAACCATAACTTAATAAATCCATGACAATCTAGTTGTCATTTCGCCCCAAAAGATGTTATGCTATCCTGAGAGTAATACATAGCTGAACTTGTAGGACCTTAAGCATACAAAAAAGTAGTGCATACAATCTCAGATTTATCCTATCAATCAAACTTGAACTTCCCTGTGACAACTGGCAAATTAGGGAGTTATTTTAAAATCCGCATTACTTTGAAATTTAACGATACAAAAAAAGTTTGAAAAATATTTCCATTTAATTGAGCCGAATTTGAAAAAGTGACTCGGATACAAGAATTTTATGTGGAGATTATCCGTATTATTGACTTTTATACGTGATATATGTCGTGGATTATTGTTATCGCATTTATTAGGCACTATGTTGACTCCGGCACTAGGATAACCTAACAAGTTGAAAATTTCGAATAACAGTCGCGTCTATATATAAGACGGGCGTATTTATAACTCAATTTCGTGGAAAAACTATTTTAAAGAGGATGACGTATATATAAACGCGTGTTGAGGAATTTTGAAAATGATTTTGAGCTCGGGATGAGCGTGTCGGGCTACTTTGAAAGGTTTACGAAAATGGTCCTTGTGTTTTATGACTAGCCACCCCCTCCTATTAACAATAATTATTATTATTGTTTTTGTTAAATATTAATGGTCCTTGTGTGAGAACCTGGAGAACAAACAAACGCAACCACACCATTCTCATCATCTCTCTCTCCCTCATCTTCATCACTAATATACCAAACCCTAGCCGCCACTATTCCGGCCACGCAGCCACCACACCGCCACCACCATAGTTACCACCTCACTCTCCTCTTTAACTTGATACAATACACGCGCCTTCAAACCCACAAAAACATCACGAATCCATTTCATTCGAGACATATCTTGGTTGCTTCTGTTAGATCTGTGAGTTCTGAGGAATTTTAAGGTGAGTAGCATCAGTTTGGCACCATGTGTTCCCCGATGTGAGCTTAAATCCGTGAAAACATGGATTTCTTTAAAGGGGTTTTGATATAATCTTGTTGATACTAATGGGAAATATTATTTTGTTAATAAAAACGTGGCTACAAAAAGTTTGGTATCCGGGTTTGGTGAATCTTGTTGATGTCGGGTGAAACCGAGGGCCTAGGCTCTCGGCTTGGGGATTATTTTCGAGCTTATGAGGTTTTATGAATGATTTTGGTCTCATAGTTATGGTGACTAGAGTACTCGGTCTGATGTTCTTGGTTTTGAAATGTTTGGTTGAGTAATCTAGAAATATTGTTGTCGAGCTTATTGAGGTTACGGGACCAGGTGGTCCGTTTGGTTTGGTTCGAGCTCGGTCGAGCTAGCCGAGACCCTAGAGGTCTCAGGTGGGACCCACGCAACTCGTGGTGAAGTCTTGACTCGGGTTCGACTTGGTAAGTTGACCCGGATTGCGTGATATACTTGGTGTCTTATTGGTTTCCTGTTGAGCTTCTTGTTAATTATATTGTTATTTGTTGTGGTTATTACTAGTTATTGTTGTTGTTTTGTTTTGTTAACCGAAGGAAAGTAGTGGCCGAGACCTCGTGGTCTTGACAAATGAATGGATTTATTTTGTGGAAGTTGTGTTGACGAAAAGTGATATTGGGGACCGATTGTGAGACGGTCAAACTAGAATGACGGAGATAGGTTAGTTGGGTGCCGTAGTCGGACCCTATTGTTGTAGCACGTATTTTGGGAAATTGTTGGACGGAGATGGATTACTTGGTTGTGTTGTTTATTATTTCTATTTTGGACTTGGACAATGAGCCGAGAGTGATGACTCGGACATGTGACCATTTCGTATTACTCGATAAATATTTATAATCAACCACAAATAATAAAACTCGTAATAATATTATTGGTAATATAACCGTTTATATAAATATATAGACGTGAATAACGTATATATAAATATATAAATGCGTATATTAATAATAAAACGATCACGAGTAATATTATAATAAATAAATATTATGCTATGAAAGTAGCGTAATAATATTGCGAGCGCCATTATAATTAAACGACTATAATTAACGACGAAATCTTTAACGTTGAATAAATACTAAATCAAATAATATCTTTTTAATAAACGAGGAAAACTATCGATTATACGGGATCGTGGTCACTTGAGTCCAAGTGGTTTATTATTTGTGACGTTCGTGTTGTCACGGATATATGACGACTAATACATTCACTTTCGATAACTACGTAACTTATTTAATCGACGGGTTAAATAAGAGCTATTTAGTTATTTAAATTGAGTATATTAATGGGCATCGTATCCTACGACGCCCATAGGTTGTGGTATATGTACGGGAATAATAAGTTACTAAGTATTTCGTGAGATTGCCAAATTGACGAATTTGGTAAGCTTAACGGTATAGTTAGTGAAGTTATTAAACTTTGATATATACCCTATAGTACTTTATGTGCAATGTGTGACCTAGGATTCGGGTATAATCTTAGAATGGTATATTAAGTAAATAAATATGGGGGATTACCAAATCGACGGATTTGATAAGCTTCGATGATTTATTTAAATGATATATTGGGCTAATATTAGATCCATAGTTTATTTTATTATTCTTTGTGTGACCTTTTTGGTTTGTCTTGTGTCGACCCACCACCCGTATGGATACCAAACGCAAATACACCAAACTAATACGAAATGGATTTTCGGAAATAAAACGGATTCTCGTCCGGGTTTGGGAATATCTTGAATTTGAGGAAATGATTTCTGAACGAGTTGATATTGTTAAGTCGTGCCGAGTCCGTAGTTGCCGTCTTTTGAGTTATTATACGTCTTACCTCTACCGATTTCTTATTTCTGATTTCTGGACTTGAGGTGAGTCATAGCCCCACTTTTTACTCTTGAACTATGTTTTCAATGATTTGGGTGAGAAACGTGCAAATCATTTTACGTGGACTATTATCGCTTTTATATTCTTTCTAAACTTGCTATGCGTATGGACTAGGATCTATTGTCAGCTTTAGTCACACATGTTGTGTGTACTATTCAAGGTTGGCTTATTTGATCACCTTTCAGAGTGGGGGTCACAACACCCAGATTGACTATCTACTGGTGAGAAGAAGAGACCTTAGAGCATGTAGGGACTGCAGGGTGTTCCCTGCCGAGACATGCTCATCCCAACACAAATTGTTAGCTTTGGATATACTCTTCGTAAGGCAACAACCTAGGAGGGTCGCGACCAGGTTGCCAAGGATCCTATGGAAGAATCTGAACGGCGAGGCGGCTGAGTCGTTTAGAGCGAAAGTCTTAGAGGGACTTTCTACTCGGTCAGAGGACCTAACTACTAGAGAAGCAGACCAGATGTGGAACTCTTTTGCCGACATCATTAAGGACGCAGCAAAGGATTCCCTTGGTGTGGCTAGCGGGGCAGTGAGGTCTCAACCGCACCACAGGGAATCTTGGTGGTTCAGCGAGGAAGTGCAATCTAAAGTAGCAGCGAAACAATCCAGGTTCAGAGAGCTTCTTTTGTGCCGAGAGGGCTACCAACCGGACATCATAGCCGCAGAAGAGAGGTACAAAGTAGCTAAGAGAGAAGCGAAGAAGGCTGTTGCGCAGGCAAAGGAGAAGGCGTATGAAGATTTATATAAGAAATTAGACTCCAAAGAAGGGGTTAATGATATATTCAGGATTGCTAAAGCCCGAGATAGAAGAAGGAGGGATTTAGGAAACGTAAAATATATCAAGGATGAATGGGGACGGACCATTGTGAATGAAGAGGATATTAGGAAAAGATGGGGAGAGTATTTCGCCTCTCTGTTCAACGTAGGAGGTACCGAAGGAAGCGGGGAAGAAGAGAACCCTAGCCAACGGCCTGAGTGTTACTATGCGAGGATTAGCCAGCCAGAAGTTAAGGTTGCTCTACAGAAGATGGGAAGAAACAAGGCAATAGGGCCGGATCAAATCCCCATAGAAGCTTGGAGGTGCTTGGGAGATGAGGGAGTAGAATGGCTGACCTGCCTCTTCAACAAGATCTTCTCAGGTGCTAAGATGCCAGAAGAATGGAGACTCAGCGAAGTTATCCCCATCTATAAGAACAAGGGGGATGTTCAAGTGTGTAGCAACTATAGGGGCATTAAGCTTCTTAGCCACACCATGAAGCTTTGGGAGAGAGTTATTGAGAGAAGGTTGAGAAGGGAGACGAGGGTGGCGGAGAACCAATTCGGCGTTATGCCAGGTAGGTCTTCGATTGAGGCTATTCACCTTCTCAGAAGTCTCATGGAGAAGTATAGAGAAAGACAAAAGGATCTACATATGGCGTTTCTCGACCTTGAAAAGGCATATGATAGTGTCCCAAGCGAGTTGATTTGGAGAACTCTTATTGAGAAAGGAACCCCTAGGAGATACGTGAGGGTCATTAAGGATATGTACAATGGGGCTAAGACCCGTGTACGGTCCACAGTGGGGATATCAGAGTTTTTCCCTGTGGAAGTTGGGCTACACCAAGGATCTGCCATTAGTCCTTACCTCTTCGCCTTGATTCTAGATGAGGTAGCTCGTGGGATTAGAGAGGGTATCCCGTGGAGCATGATTTTTGCTGACGACATTGTGTTGGTAGAAGAATCGGCGGAAGGGTTAAACAACAGATTAGAGCAATGGAGGGAGGCTCTTGAAGACAACGGTCTTCGAGTGAGTAGAGAGAAGACGGAATACCTGAGATGTGATTTCGGGAGGATCGAGATAGGCCGCCACGAAGAAGTTGATATTCGGTTAGGTGACCAGATCCTGCCACCCAAGGAGTCTTTTAGATATCTGGGATCGATGATCCACAAATCAGGGAGGATAGATGAGGACGTTACGCACCGGATTAGAGCTGGTTGGACAAAATGGAGGGCGGCATCAGGAGTCATTTGTGACAGAAACGTTCCCTTAAAGTTAAAGGGAAAATTCTATAGGGTGGCGATTAGACCGGCTATGTTGTACGGGTCTGAGTGCTGGCCCATCTCCAAGGCCTTTGCTAACAGGGTAGAGGTAGCAGAACTGAGAATGCTTAGATGGACTTGTGGTAAAACCTTGCTTGACATGATCCCGAACGGAGTTTTCAGAGCAAAACTTGAAGTCGAGAATATTATCTTGAAGATGAGAGAAGGAAGGTTGAGGTGGTTCGGTCATGTCAGGAGGAGGTCACAATCAGCGCCAGTAAGAAGAGTCGAGGCGCTAGTAGTAGAGGGTGTGAGAAGGAGAGGTAGACCCAAACTTAGGTGGGAGGATAGAGTTAAGCTCGACATGAAGGAGCTTCTCTTGACCGAGGACATGACCTCAGATAGGAAGGCGTGGAGAGATAGAATTAGGATCTGCGGGTAGTGGGTTTAGGTTGTTGTAGATGTTCTAGGTGCCTAGTGGGTTTAGGTTGTTGTAGATGTTTTTTGGTTTTTGAGTTCTTAGTTTTTGCTTTGCCTTAGTTTTAGGCCTCGTGCGTGGCTCTGCTTTGCTCTGTTTTGCTTTTAGGTTGTTGGAGTTGTTTTGTTTTTTGTTCTTTGTCTTTGCTTTGCCTTAGTTTTAGGCCCCGTGCGCTGATCTGCTTTGCTCTGTTTTGCTCCTTTAGGTTGCCTGCTTTCTTTGTGTTTTTGTGTGTGCCTTTGTTTGCTCCCCCGGTTTGGTTGCTTGTTTTGCCTGCTTTTTTCCCTTTTTGTTTGCTTTTGCTTGCTGCTTTCTGCTTATTTGTTCTCTGCTCTACCACCTTTTTGTTTACTGTTTTTTTCCTTTCCTTTTCACCCGCACACATGCACTTGCCGGAGGTCTCGTTGGAAGCAGTCTCTTTACTCCCGGGTTTATCCTGGGGTAGGGGTAGGATCTGTCTACATTTTACCTCCCCCATACCCTGCCCCGGCGGGATTGGGTTTGTTGTTGTTGTTGTTGTTGTTGTACTATTCAAGGTTGGCTTATTTGGTTATTTGGAATTGTCAGCTTTAGTCACACATATGTTGTGTGTACTATTCAAGGTTGGCTTATTTAGATACTGTAGTGTGCACCTATAGGTTATTAATACTTCGGAGGTTATCCGAGTATTTATTGGTATTGCGGGGGTTACCCGAATATCTATGTTAGAACGGAGGGTATCCGTGTGTTATGTTGGAGCGGAGGGTATCCGCAGGCTTTTAGCGAATCCTTAGTCTAGCTAGCAAGCGTTTTGCATATATGTCCACTATATTGTTAGATGAATTTAAACCTATGATCTCACCAGCGAAAGCTGACTTTTAGCACGTTTTCTCAGGAAATTAAGTGATGCTCTATGGATGCTTGGATTGGAGGCTTGGCAATGGCACCGGTTATGGATCTACTTTTCTAAAACTCTGATAAATTATTGTGGACCTACGTTTATTTCTTTTGGGCCTGACTCTGAATGATGTTGGGATAAATGTAAACTTTAAAACCCCGTTTTGGTTGTGTTTTTCTTATGTTTACTTTATCTCGTTCTTTCATGACTTTGAATGGATACCAATCCCCGTAGCACCCCGAAAGCTTGTTGAGTCTTCCGCTGTATCGAATTTTGGGGGTGTTACATTCCCATTGGTCTACTATGAATTTTCGGTTACGACTAAGTTGACTTGCTGCTACATTTTTGGTTTTTCTACAGAGCATAAATATGAGATTGTAAGATGATTGCAAGAAAGAAAATATATCTGTGGCATCTGATATAGTGCTGACAGAACCTGGTCTGAGTGTTATAATCAGTGCTGTACTAACTAGTCGAGCAATCTTCCAGAGGATGAAAAATTACACTGTAGGCTTTCGCTTGAATCTTAAAAGCATATTTCATTTATAGTCAACTACTAACACTTATTATCTTCATTTGTGGATGTAACACCCCCAAAATCGGTTCAGCGGAAGCATTCGGGTCATGGGGTGCTACGTATTTTGGTATCACAACACAAAGTGAAGAGAACGGATTTACCTTATCCGTTTAAAAGAAATTTGATAATCAAAAGCATTTATTTTTACATCTTTCAAAATAGTGCGGAAATATAGGCCCAAAAAAAAATCTAAGCGGTCCCAAATACATCAGAGTAATCTATGACCATGCCATGCCATGCCAAAAGCCTTCGAAAGTAAGTTATCACCTTAAGAACCTGAAAATACATGCTAAAAGTGTCAACATAAAGTTGGTGAGTTCATTGATTTGGTTTAGCAAAATAAGTGGACCACAAGACTTCCAATATAGAGTATGACCATTATCACATATATAATGTCATAAGAGAGAAAATAATGTTATGATAGCACTTTCATAAATGTATATCAAAGCAGTAAAGTTGGACCATAATCAAGTATGTGCACATTACATCGAACGTAATGTCAATTCAAAATTAGTGTCTATTACGCTAGCACTAAGTTCATGCAACCGAAGCTACGACAGTGGGCATGCTCTAGAAGCATGGTAAATATAAAGGCCCGGCAAGTGTTTATCCCGATGCACTTGTATTTCGAGATGATATACGTCCGTTTGCCTATCCGGTCAAAACGAACGGGGGAGTCACCCCCAATAGATCTATTTATAACATTCGCGCTTCCCAGCAGGAATTGACGGTTCATGAGTTTGGGCATAGTGGGATTCGACGGCTTAGGCTAATCCGCGTAATAGTTTAAATAATCATAAGTTTCAGTTTGGTCCATAAAAGAGGTTTGCATGTTTCTCACCCCAAGTTTTGCAAAGCAAAGTAAAGTAAGGTTAAAAAGTGGGGCTATAAACTCACGTAAATGTTTTAAGTGCTTGTGTCCATGAGAAAAGTAATAAAGTGTGTATCGAGTAAAAAAAAATAATGTATAAGAGTAACCGAACAATCATTTAGATAAAGAACGTAATATTTTGAATAAACAACCATGTGCTTAAATAAAGAGAGTAACAATTTTAGTGAAACGAGCATGTATTCTCCCCTAAAGCATTGCAAAAACAATTAAAAAGATAGGGGCCATGAACTCACCTCAGCAAATGGCAGTCTGATAGTGAAAAGTCATGTGGTGATAGTGAGCGACACCGACACGCGACCTAAATTTGTATGACAATTTTTTTTTTTTAGTTTACAGTTTTGTTTACTCACGACTCAAAGTGTTGAAATAAGTTTAAGTGTTTCGCAAGGGCTGTGTTTAATGTTGCTTGGGTGGCAGAGTTTACGTTTAAATCATTTCAAAGAGTTTGTGAGCATTGGCTCTTGGACAAATGTACAAGTATATATATATGTATATAAAAGTATTCATGACGAATAAGTTTCCGGTTCGGAAGTAACCGGACAACTGTGTACGGAAAGTATTCGCAATACGAGTTTGGGAAAAATAATCGTTGATATTAATAAATACTTTTCGTTAAGTATTTATAGTAAAAATGTTTACATGATACGATATATAAATATAAATTTAATTAGTAGATGAGAAGTAAAAAAAAATATTTACATTAGTTTTTGTTATAAGTATTTTCTTGTTAATCTCAATTTTCGTCCTTTAGTCGAGTTTTAGTAATAATACTAAATATATTAGTTTGACGGAAAAAAAATGTGGACAAAATATGTTGAAAAGTATTAGTTTTTACATTTTTATGAAGTGTTATAAAAATGTACTAGATCGGTTCCAGAAATAATAGTCAAAACGCTAAAATAAAAATAATAGCAAAAAGTGTCCACGACAGGATTTGAACTCGGGTCATTTGTTTAGAAACCAACCACATGTAAAAACCATTAGTAATATAAAGACTTATGTGCTCATTTTCAGTTATATAACTCAACTGTTTTGTATTTATCTCCACTTTGGACTATTAATATAAAGACTTATGTGTTTAAAAAAAAATCCAAAGTGACACAAGGGGGATTAGAACCTGGGTCATTTGTTTAAAAATTAAGCGACATGCCCAGCAAGCCAAAGTGCTCTTTTTTTATGGTTTTCAACTTAATTTTATATAACGTACTGTTCCAGCATTAAAAATTGTATACATGTCTTCTCAATTTCAAGCGTGCATGGTTTTGAGTTTTATGTTTTGTTTCAAAACTGTTTTGCCAAAATTTTACAAATGAGCACATCAAGCTTACAACTAGGCACTAAGGTAACATGAGAGGGTTAAATAAGCACCAAAATAAGTCATACGACTTATTTTGGGTTTGCGACCAAAAATCCAAACGAAAAGCCATAGCTTAACCGATCACCATTTAAATCCAAATGAGTCGATTTGTTGTCGAAAAAAAATTCCAAAGTTTTCAATATAAGCGCTCAAACAATAGTTAGCTTATAAATAAGCTATACGGCTATGGGTTGGGCCTTATGGCCCGATAAATGTTCGGTTTGGGTTATATGAAACCCGATAAGTAATAAGCTCATAAGCTTTATAGCCGAAAATGAGCTATAACAAGTCTCGAATGAGCAAAATTAGTCGAATAAGCACCTTGTCCTAAGAGCCAAAACTTGAGTTTTACATTTCTTTTGTGTTTTCATGAGTCGTTTAAGGTCAAAAGCTCAAAATGAGCCATAAGTTTGTCGACTAATAAAGCAATAAGCACCTGCTTATTCCTTTATGCTTATGCATATTAAGCGAGTTTCAAAGGTTGCCACCCAAGTTTTCAAACACAACATAACCAAGCATGCATTTTTGAAAGTGTATATATGTTTGTCGAATGGTGTAGAGATTTTTAGAACACAAAGTTATTTTCAAAAATTAACATATTATGGAAGTTTTAAGTGTACGTAGTATGTTTAAAGCAAATAAAACATCAAAGGAGTGTATGTTTAGGGTACACAATTCTTACAGTGGGGTTGAGATGTGGTGTCGAGCAAAAGAAAAGAAGGAACCCAAGGAATTTCTAACCCAAAGACTCCAAGTATGAACACCCTTGATAGTTGATACCCTTGCTATACCACATTAGAATACTTAACCGAGTGACTAGAACCCAAGGTAAAAACCAAGTTTCTTGCTCTAGCTGCTGCTCGTGAACTTAGAAGAGAAAGAAATGAGTTGTATGTATTTTGTTGTTGGAATGTGAAGTGAAAGAGTATGAGAAGTGATTATAAAAATCATGCAAGTAGACTTTTTCAAGAGACAAAAAGTACTATCATTTAATGGAGAAATAAGTAGGGGATGCGAAAAATTGTGGTGTTGGCGTATCAAAAAAAAAGGAAAGAAGTTAGGGTGGTTTGATTTTGTAAGACTTTAGGTAGATTGTGTAGACAAGTTTATCAAAAATCATGTTGAGACATAAATGAAGTATGGGTGTGGCGTGTATCATGAAGAGAAGAATTGATATTAGGTCTTGACTTTGATTATTTAAAAAGTTTGCAAGATTCTATGACAAAGTTAATATTAAAAATAGTTGTTAGATTTTAACCAAAATACCAAGCAATCTATGACACCAAGACTTTGGAGCTCAAATAATTGTGAAGTTGGCGTGTGATATGAGGAGAAATAAGGGGAAAAAGTCTTTGACATGAAAAGTTGGTAGTTCTTGCATTTTATTGGTAGATTTGCTAAATAATGAGATATTTGGTGAAGTTTTTGTATAAATCACTAGGGGAGCTGATTTTTTTTTTTTTTTTTGTTGTACATAATATGGTGAGAAATGAGTATATACTTAAATGTGTTTAAATATTTGGGGCAATTGCATATATATTTTTTTTATGTTATTAGTAATGTGGTGCGTTTATTGGGTAAAAACGCGTATAAATTAAAATGCTTAAAAATGAAAATTTGAAACGCGCAAAATAAAAGTTACTTGAAAATATTGAATCTGAATGAAAATAATCATTTAATTGGTTATGAGTAGACTAAATATTAGTCTAGTAAGATGTAAAATATCTAATTGATGGTTCTCGTTACAAGCTGGATAACGTAACGGTTATACGTAAAGTTCAAAATTTACGTGATTAAAGTAAAACGTTAAAGTTTAGAGGTAAAAGTCAACGAAAAATTTACAGTTGTTACATTCTCCCCGGGTTAAAAAGAATTCTGTTCCGGAATTCAGTGTGTGTTATTCGATAATGAGGTGACTGGGAAAATGGGTGGGTATATGCAGCAAATTTTGCATTATATTTTAGAACTTTAGGCCATTGTTAGCATAAGTGGTGATGTAAACCTTCATGTTAAGCCATCAGTACAATTCTTTAAGGTTATGGTATATATTGTCGAATTAAGGATAAAATATTTGAATTTTTACCACTTACGCATTTATGGAATGGTAAGTAGACAAGTTGTCTCAGTGAGTGATTATGATCAAATGGTATGGAGCATGTCTCATGGAGGGCAGAAAATTGTGATTGACATGAAAATCAGTCGTTTGGCTCATTCAGTTTTGCAAGAAACTGATTAATACTTATCAGTTGAAATGACTTAACAAAGGAAGTAATTGAGTGAATGAGATGGTTTGTGACTGAGTATAAATTAGGCAAGATGTCTATGACTCAGGCGGAGATAATGAACCCGAGGTTGAGAGTGTTAATGCATGAAAGGATTAAAGGATGGTAAGTTTAGAGAGCTAAGGTTATCACATCTGTGACTAAACCAGATGGGGCATCAGGGGGTTTTAAACCTAAATAGGATTTTGCGGGCTAAGCTAAATGAGTTCTCAAGAACATGATGACAAAAGGGTTTGATCTCTACTAACTTAAGATAAATGAGACTGAGTCTTAAACACGGCGTGAAACTAAACCCTAATCGCTGAAGATAGGTACACAAAAATGAGTTATACATGACTGATTGTTGAAATAAGTCTCTGAAGAGTCTCTGAACATGAGATAAAGTCATCAGACAGTATTGGTTGTAACCATTGAGTGACATAAATAAAAAGTTTATCAGTGAATGATAAGATGATATCATGGAATGGGTTTTAGATCAGGGAGTGGTATTATGTTTGTGTCACGAAGGTTCCTCTTTGGATAGGTGGTCCTTGACTCAAGTTCGTACACATGTCATATCGGATACAAATAAGTCCACTTATTTATAATTCATTACTTACATAAAGAAGCGTCCCAATTTATGTAAGTAAGGAATTATAAACTTATGGTTCGGCGATTTATAATATCTTTATTTAAATGAAGAGGCGTCCCAATTCACTCAAATAAGGACATTATAAATCATCCTACTTAATAATTCCCGACACAATACACGTACTCGCTTAAACCTTTTAGGCGGTAGATTGCGAAACGACGTAAGTGTTCCAAAAGTATGGGACGAGTGTTCGAACTCATCATCGAGATAAATAGTAAAATAATTAGAGGGATCGACAAACTGTGATAAGTTTCATTATAATATAAAATGATGTTATGTAAGGTTATAAAAAGGTTTTAGAGACCATTGCATCACTCACAATGTCTGAAATGTAAATCAGACCATTGTGTAACTCACAATGTCTGGGAAGTAAATGAGACCATTGTGTAACTCACAATGTCTTGAGAAAATTTAGAACCCGTAGAAGTGTATGTGTATATGTAACAGTTTAGTGACTTAGTGTGCAGAATCGCAGCGAAATGATTGTCATAAATGGCAATAGTCTAGAAGCCATTAAAAGTATGTTGTGAAATTTTTAATGTGTAGGGTAGGATGTAAAATACATGTCTCTGCGACAAGACGGTATGTATGTGTAAGTATATAGAAGATACTTATAGTATATGTAAAATATAATCCAACAATGGTAAAGCATAACATTAGTTATGTTAAGTGAATATCAAGAAAAGTGGCAAGCAAGGCTGGCAAGCGGGTGGCGATCATAGGGAAATGTTTTTATGAAAAGTGGTTATAGTTTAGGGTTTATATGTACCTAGTTCTCTATAACCAAGGCTCTGATACCAATCTGTAACACCCCCAAAATCGGTTCAGCGGAAGCATTCGGGTCATAGGGTGCTACGTATTTTGGTATCACAACACAAAGTGAAGAGAACGGATTTACCTTATCCGTTTAAAAGAAATTTCATAATCAAAAGCATTTATTTTTACATCTTTCAAAATAGTGCGGAAATATAGGCCCAAAAAAAAATCTAAGCGGTCCCAAATACATCAGAGTAATCTATGACCATGCCATGCCATGCCAAAAGCCTTCGAAAGTAAGTTATCACCTTAAGAACCTGAAAATACATGCTAAAAGTGTCAACATAAAGTTGGTGAGTTCATTGATTTGGTTTAGCAAAATAAGTGGACCACAAGACTTCCAATATAGAGTATGACCATTATCACATATATAATGTCATAAGAGAGAAAATAATGTTATGATAGCACTTTCATAAATGCATATCAAAGCAGTAAAGTTGGACCATAATCAAGTATGTGCACATTACATCGAACGTAATGTCAATTCAAAATTAGTGTCTATTACGCTAGCACTAAGTTCATGCAACCGAAGCTACGACAGTGGGCATGCTCTAGAAGCATGGTAAATATAAAGGCCCGGCAAGTGTTTATCCCGATGCACTTGTATTTCGAGATGATATACGTCCGTTTGCCTATCCGGTCAAAACGAACGGGGGAGTCACCCCCAATAGATCTATTTATAACATTCGCGCTTCCTAGCAGGAATTGACGGTTCATGAGTTTGGGCATAGTGGGATTCGACGGCTTAGGCTAATCCGCGTAATAGTTTAAATAATCATAAGTTTCAGTTTGGTCCATAAAAGAGGTTTGCATGTTTCTCACCCCAAGTTTTGCAAAGCAAAGTAAAGTAAGGTTAAAAAGTGGGGCTATAAACTCATGTAAATGTTTTAAGTGCTTGTGTCCATGAGAAAAGTAATAAAGTGTGTATCGAGTAAAAAAAAATAATGTATAAGAGTAACCGAACAATCATTTAGATAAAGAATGTAATATTTTGAATAAACAACCATGTGCTTAAATAAAGAGAGTAACAATTTTAGTGAAACGAGCATGTATTCTCCCACAAAGCATTGCAAAAACAATTAAAAAGATAGGGGCCATGAACTCACCTCAGCAAATGGCAGTCTGATAGTGAAAAGTCATGTGGTGATAGTGAGCGACACCGACACGCGACCTAAATTAGTATGACAATTTTTTTTTTTTTTTTAGTTTACAGTTTTGTTTACTCACGACTCAAAGTGTTTAAATAAGTTTAAGTGTTTCGCAAGGGCTGTGTTTAATGTTGCTTGGGTGGCAGAGTTTACGTTTAAATCATTTCAAAGAGTTTGTGAGCATTGGCTCTTGGACAAATGTACAAGTATATATATATGTATATAAAAGTATTCATGACGAATAAGTTTCCGGTTCGGAAGTAACCGGACAACTGTGTACGGAAAGTATTCGCAATAAGAGTTTGTGAAAAATAATCGTTGATATTAATAAATACTTTTCGTTAAGTATTTATAGTAAAAATGTTTACGTGATACGATATATAAATATAAATTTAATTAGTGGATGAGAAGTAAAAAAAAATATTTACATTAGTTTTTGTTATAAGTATTTTCTTGTTAATCTCAATTTTCGTCCTTTAGTCGAGTTTTAGTAATAATACTAAATATATTAGTTTGACGGAAAAAAATGTGGACAAAATATGTTGAAAAGTATTAGTTTTTACATTTTTATGAAGTGTTATAAAAATGTACTAGATCGGTTCCAGAAATAATAGTCAAAACGCTAAAATAAAAATAATAGCAAAAAATGTCCACGACAGGATTTGAACTCGGGTCATTTGTTTAGAAACCAACCACATGTAAAAACCATTAGTAATATAAAGACTTATGTGCTCATTTTCAGTTATATAACTCAACTGTTTTGTATTTATCTCCACTTTGGACTATTAATATAAAGACTTATGTGTTTAAAAAAAAATCCAAAGTGACACAAGGGGGATTAGAACCTGGGTCATTTGTTTAAAAACCAAGCGACATGCCCAGCAAGCCAAAGTGCTCTTTTTTTATGGTTTTCAACTTAATTTTATATAACGTACTGTTCCAGCATTAAAAATTGTATACATGTCTTCTCAATTTCAAGCGTGCATGGTTTTGAGTTTTATGTTTTGTTTCAAAACTGTTTTGCCAAAATTTTACAAATGAGCACATCAAGCTTACAACTAGGCACTAAGGTAACATGAGAGGGTTAAATAAGCACCAAAATAAGTCATACGACTTATTTTGGGTTTGCGACCAAAAATCCAAACGAAAAGCCATAGCTTAACCGATCACCATTTAAATCCAAATGAGTTGATTTGTTGTCGAAAAAAAATTCCAAAGTTTTCAATATAAGCGCTCAAACAATAGTTAGCTTATAAATAAGCTATACGGCTATGGGTTGGGCCTTATGGCCCGATAAATGTTCGGTTTGGGTTATATGAAACCCGATAAGTAATAAGCTCATAAGCTTTATAGCCGAAAATGAGCTATAACAAGTCTCGAATGAGCAAAATTAGTCGAATAAGCACCTTGTCCTAAGAGCCAAAACTTGAGTTTTACATTTCTTTTGTGTTTTCATGAGTCGTTTAAGGTCAAAAGCTCAAAATGAGCCATAAGTTTGTCGACTAATAAAGCAATAAGCACCTGCTTATTCCTTTATGCTTATGCATATTAAGCGAGTTTCAAAGGTTGCCACCCAAGTTTTCAAACACAACATAACCAAGCATGCATTTTTGAAAGTGTATATATGTTTGTCGAATGGTGTAGAGATTTTTAGAACACAAAGTTGTTTTCAAAAATTAACATATTATGGAAGTTTTAAGTGTACGTAGTATGTTTAAAGCAAATAAAACATCAAAGGAGTGTATGTTTAGGGTACACAATTCTTACAGTGGGGTTGAGATGTGGTGTCGAGCAAAAGAAAAGAAGGAACCCAAGGAATTTCTAACCCAAAGACTCCAAGTATGAACACCCTTGATAGTTGATACCCTTGCTATACCACATTAGAATACTCAACCGAGTGACTAGAACCCAAGGTAAAAACCAAGTTTCTTGCTCTAGCTGCTGCTCGTGAACTTAGAAGAGAAAGAAATGAGTTGTATGTATTTTGTTGTTGGAATGTGAAGTGAAAGAGTATGAGAAGTGATTATAAAAATCATGCAAGTAGACTTTTTCAAGAGACAAAAAGTACTATCATTTAATGGAGAAATAAGGAGGGGATGCGAAAAATTGTGGTGTTGGCGTATCAAAAAAAAAGGAAAGAAGTTAGGGTGGTTTGATTTTGTAAGACTTTAGGTAGATTGTGTAGACAAGTTTATCAAAAATCATGTTGAGACATAAATGAAGTATGGGTGTGGCGTGTATCATGAAGAGAAGAATTGATATTAGCTCTTGACTTTGATTATTTAAAAAGTTTGCAAGATTCTATGACAAAGTTAATATTAAAAATAGTTGTTAGATTTTAACCAAAATACCAAGCAATCTATGACACCAAGACTTTGGAGCTCAAATAATTGTGAAGTTGGCGTGTGATATGAGGAGAAATAAGGGGAAAAAGTCTTTGACATGAAAAGTTGGTAGTTCTTGCATTTTATTGGTAGATTTGCTAAATAATGAGATATTTGGTGAATTTTTGTATAAATCACTAGGGGAGCTGATTTTTTTTTTTTTTTTTTTTTTTTTTGTTGTACATAATATGGTGAGAAATGAGTATATACTTAAATGTGTTTAAATATTTGGGGCAATTGCATATATATTTTTTTATGTTATTAGTAATGTGGTGCGTTTATTGGGTAAAAACGCGTATAAATTAAAATGCTTAAAAATGAAAATTTGAAACGCGAAAAATAAAAGTTACTTGAAAATATTGAATCTGAATGAAAATAATCATTTAATTGGTTATGAGTAGACTAAATATTAGTCTAGTAATATGTAAAATATCTAATTGATGGTTCTCGTTACAAGCTGGATAACGTAACGGTTATACGTAAAGTTCAAAATTTACGTGATTAAAGTAAAACGTTAAAGTTTAGAGGTAAAAGTCAACGAAAAATTTACAGTTGTTACAGTGGACCTATCTGCATTAATCCTTATATCATGGAATGGGACAATTATATTAAATGATCCATGTAAATCACACACGTCTACAGGTCATCAATAAAATGATCCCGAATCTTATCAGTAAATATCAAATACCATCAATCAATTATAAACTAATTAAAGTAAAAAAAAGATACCCGGGTAGTGATCCATGACAGGTGAGTAATGATCCATGACGGGTGATGCGCTAGAAGAGGGCTGAAAAAAAAATATATTATCTTCAAACAAGGAACTGAAAGAAAAAAAATAGTGCAATAAACAATAAACCACTCACTTGTTTGTCACATGTACTAGCAGCAGCAGAAGTAGAAGCAGCATGATATAGATCAGGAAACGCGGTTTGAAAAACTTTCAACCATAAACTTCATTCAGCTGTTTTCCCATATTATTCAGTTGCGAAACTAGAGTGTCTACTTGCTTACTGTATGACTCAACTTTGTTCTGTTGAGTCTCTAATTGCTTTTTTTTGAGTCTCTATTTCCTTACTTTGATTGTCTACCTTCTCCAACAGAAAACGGTTTTCATTCGCTAGTACTTCACCCTCATCATTCTTAGATCGCAAGAAAACTTAGTTATTTGAGATTTTGTCACACCAGCCCCAAAACATCGAGGTTCTTCATTTCCAAATAGTTTGTTAAGAACCTCCCTAGCAATTTCTGCCTCTAAGGCAGGTTCAATATTACCTTCAGGACCTACTAGCTCTAATTTCTTCTTTGATAGTTCTTGATTTGCTATAACCTAAAACAAACAGTGTATACACTTTTAAGTTCATAAATCAAAGCATGCCATATAAAATTTTGAAAAAAAACCAGAATATTCCGGTATGTGTATACCATCATTTCTGCTGTTGCTTCCTGAATATATGTGTCATTAGTCGTTTTATAGCAGATGTCAAATGACTCTACATCATTCGGTGATCTTTTAATTTTCACTTTCTGTAGATTAGATACATAACATCAAATATTGCATAAAAATACGAGTTATAATAGTTTTGAGATTAAATGTTTTGAGCAATAAAACTCACAAATTCATGCCTTCTTCGCGCGAAAGTTTTAGCACCAGTAGTGCGAGTATGGACTTGGTCGAATCTTGCTTTCTTCCCACATGCTGACAATTTCTGCATTTATTTTTATTGTACCACATTTAGGTAAAAATGGAATTTGTTTATATTTTACTACTAATAATTTATAATGTACACATTAGCAAGTACCAAAAACCCTCTCCTCCTCAATTTAAGACAAAACTCAGCTTCAAAATAGGAACAATACTTGGGTTAGTAGGCCAAACTTGTACTGACTTCATCATTTTAATATATCATTAATTATCTAATACATCTTATTATCATACTAGGTTTCAAGTTACTTTAGTCTCCGTTAATGATCTCCCTAACCTTAGATGAAGTCTGCTAATGTCTACCAGATTGCTACTGAATGGAATGTGCAAATGCAGGACATGTAATATTTGTAACAATAGACTTCTTTCTTAATCAAGGGACACACTAACAAATCAGAGTCAAACAAACTTAATGCACCATGAAGCAAATGGATCAGTTTGCATGAATCCACAAGAATTTCCAAGAAAATAGCAGCTACTGATCATTATCACTAGAAGAAAAGCGTTTTCTTTCTTTATCACACACATTCAACCAACCGGTTTGTTTATATGTTCTTAACACAGACATAGCTCAGCAGTAATCAGTACCTTAAAACTGACGACAACAAACCTACAATTATAACCTGAGAAGGTTTCATTTGCAGCAACAGATTAGACACCCGCATACATTTTAAGTTAAAGCAGTTCAGTTAATAAAAACATGCAGACAGCATAAGCAAGCATGCAACGATAAAAAACAGAACACAAAATTAAGCTTTGGTAAGAAACAAGGTAAGTTTCATTAATTCATCCTTCCCTTTTTATTTCTTACATATATACAATACAAGTAGCAAGCTTTGCTATCGGCCAAGTGTACTATGAACAATCCAAGAGTGAAAAGTGTAGATACAATTATCAGGTAGTCTCTTAGGTACTGTAGACATCAAGAGTGAAAAATTCATACCTTTGCTATCGGCTTTCTAAGATGACTCTTATACATTTGCCATTGGTGGTCAAGAAAATTTGCTAGTGATTCGAGTAAATCCAATGCTTCCAAAAGCTCATCTTCGGTATAAACTTTCTCTTGTGCATCAAGCCCATTCATGCCATTAACTTCATTCAACTTATTCTTAGCTTGCTCATACAAACTCGCTTTTAACCTATACTTTAAGGTCCTACGCTTCCCTGTAAACATAGCTCAAAGAACATTGTCTATACTTTCCCCATGAGGTATGTGGAATCTCCTCTGCCAAAGTTGTCAACAAAGGACAATAAATGGATAATAACAGTAATTAGTAATTGTACTATGAACAAAAAAAAAAAAAAAAAAAAAAAATTATTTCTTTAGCTGAATGTATTACCCGGAGTTCTACTAGAAGCATAACACCACAACGTTTTTTACATTCTCTCCAGTCCTTGGCATCTGGGGGACATATGTTGGGTTCTTTAAGAAGTAAGGTCATGAATCTTGAACACAACCCCCCAGCATTACCGATAAGCTGATACATTGGATTAACATGAACCAACACCTTTTCACCCTCGTTCATCTTATACACTTGTTTTACGCACATTTTTTGTGTCCTAAGAATATTTCCATGCCCATCTATAAGATTATCATACATGTTAGAATATAATCTACAAACGCATGGCTAATTTATATTTTCAACATGATTTTAGTTACCTATGATCTCAACCTCCGACTATAGATTATGCTCATATTCATCAGCTAGATCTTGATCATGAAGAGAATTTGTGGATGAAGATTCTTGCAAAACTGGCTCGTGTACAGTAGGTTGGGATTGTAATGATTTTGAATGAGAAGATAAGGAGGAAGAAGAATTATGGTGCACGTTTAAAGGAAGAGAAGGTCTGACAGATGCTTGAAGTGAAGATGAGGAAGACAAAGAGTTTCGACGCATATTATAAATGAAAGAAGGCCGAACATTTGCTTGAAAGGCTGATGATGGGTGATTGGTGTTGTCAACTGCTTGACCAGCACTTTGCATATGTGTGGGAAATGAAGGTCGAACGGTTGCTTGAAAGACTGATGATGGAGGATTGGTGTTGTGAATTGCTTGACTAACGGTTTACATATGTGTGGGAAATGAAGGTCGAACGGTTGCTTGAAAGGCTGATGATGGAGGATTGGTGTTGTCAATAGCTTGACCAGCAGTTTGCATATGTGAGGGAAATGAAGGTCTAGCCGTTGCTTGAAAGGATGTTGGTCGACTCATTTGACTCTGTTTTCTTTTATGTTCCTGCATTCTTTTTTTAGATTTAAACATCTTGGAAACTGCATCAAATGAAACAAACATATAATTAGTATCAAATGAACTGATAAAAACATATAGAAAGATGTCAGCAATCACAGTTATAACAACCCAAAATAATCATTTAGGTAGCTGAACTATGTAAAAACTTCTATAGAAATTAGATTATGATAAAACAATATATTTTTAATAAAACAGTATATTTTCCTAAAAAATAAATTGTGATAAGTACTAAATTTGAATGATATATCTTTTTTTGAACATGTCTTTGTCAATTTTGAATTCGTTGAATGCGTGGAATACAATACATATGTATTTTCATATTTATTCACTTATTGTTTGCGGGGCTGAAATATTTTTATTTCCTATCTAACTTGATATAACTAAAATGAACATCAGAGTATAAAGGTCACCATATTCAGTTCACGAGAAGTGTATAAAGGTCAATCAAGAATCAACTAAGTATGAGAACCGCATGTATCGTAGTCTCATAGAGAAAGGGGATACGTTCTAAGATGCGGCACAAATACATCTAAAGTAAGAAACAATAACATGAATACTGTTCAGCAAATTTCCTGCACATCTAAGGGCATTGCAATATAGGTCAAACCTCAGAAACATTATTGGGAAGGGTAGTATGTTTCCCCTCAAATCTTATGGCTCATATTGGATGTATTTGTGCTACAAACAATCAGTTCTGTAAGCCTTTTATTAATTTCGTAAGTTAATTTTAAGTTCATCCAGGATGGGGAAAGATTAAGTACCAAAAAATTGGGTTAGATAAATGCCAACGATTCTTCAAACAATAGATAACATTTTGGTGTATTTGGTGACTATGTTGGAAGTCCATAATGATGCAAAGGAAAGGAAGGTTGCTAGAAACTGATTTGTTTTGATCATTTCTTCTGTTTGCATTAGTATTGTTTCTTTACTGCTAACTTGTCTCCTTCATTTTTAAATCATGTTCTTATTTCAATTCTTGTCTAAGAACTTCTTACTCTGTAGAATGGGAGAGACACAGTTTGGCCACATGATCCTCGCACAGGATGGAGTTACTGCATCACAATCCTAGCGTGGGTTGTCCTTCCGAAATCTAGAGACTCGGACCCTGTTGTGGTATATACTGATATCTCAACTGTTTATCTTTACAAAGGGTGACATGATGCTTCTAGCAGTACACAGTAGATTGACAAAGAGTTTGTTGCATGTGTTCTTAGTTAGTCATTCATAACTATTTCATCTAAATTTCCAAAACTGCTGATCTTATTAATAGGACATAGTTCCAAGTTTGGTTGAATTCATTGTGCTGTCTGAACTCTGCATACATGTAAAATATGTTCTTAGTTTCTGCTTTGATTAAAGGAATTGTGAGGAACAGAGTCTTTGATGGAAAAGGTCAACCATATTTCTGAGCTACATGAGAAGAAAATAGAACATAGGCTTGGGTGAATTATGATCTGAGATTAGTAACTTAAACGAAGATAGACGATGTTTTATATGGAATAGTTACTTATTGTGGGTAGATGTGCTAAAATGGGTGGGTTAGGTGCTTATTAGCATATTAGCATTTCTAAATAAGCTTTTGTGAAAACAACTAATCCATATTAGCATGTCAAATATCTGAGAAGCTCACAATGAGCTTGTGAAGGGGCTTATCCACACTATCCCAAAACAGGCTATAAGGGCTGTTTGCAGGCCAAGATGGGGTCCACTAAATAAGCTCAGGAGTCCATGGTACCCATTGATCCCATAAGCATATGGTGCAGGGCATATGGTGCTTGTGAAATGGTGGGGCCCACAGTTGAGCTTAATAGGTGCTTGTGAAATGGGACAGATGATGTGAAACACTTGGTGCAGGGCATGGATGGGTAAAACAAGCTGAATTGAGCACTCAAATAAGCCAGAAATAAAAATAAAAAAGCCATTAGAAAACCTTACCTGATTAATTAAGAAGATAGTGCAGTCCAACGGATTCGTAATGATAAACTAGCAAGCTCAAGGACCCTGCAAACAGAATCATATAACCATATTAGCATTTCTAAATGTTCGTATATATTTCATAATGAAAATGAAATACTTAAAAGCAAATAATAAGTTCTTTTGAAGTCTTTTGCAGAATCCACTTTTTTCAAGAACTAACACGAAACGACCCATTTATAATAGAACAAACTACTTATACCAAATTCTGATTAACTCAGCAAAAACAAACAAACTAGGCACCCAACTTGCAGACCAAAGATAAGCAATCCAATAAGCACTTAGAACAAAGTTAAGCATAAATAAAGAAAGATAAGCAAGAAAACAATTAATTCACCAAGTTTTAGCTAGCTTTGACTTATTATGAACTTATTATTATAGCTGATATATCAGCTATTTGGATACCTTTTTATTAGCAGACTTGCAAAAAGGGGGTGACAGGCTAGTTTTGAACCAAAAACTAAGCTACCAATTGACTTCAAAATAATCTATAAACTATTTAATTGTATTATCCTATAATCAAAGACCTAATAAAACCATTTTACTACTGACTCATACTTATGAAAAACACTTAAATGACTGATTTAATCTCAATTTTAACAACTAAACACAACTAATCCTAGAGTAAAAAACGATTACACAGACCTATAAAACACAAGAAAAAAAAGAAAATGAGCTCATGAACTCCAATAGGTGAACAGATACTGATTGTTATTGAGCGTCTTGGAGTTCAGTTTCCATACGAAGCCAACGAGGTTCCTGGTTCACATCATCCATTATTGGAAGATTACAAGGCATGCATTTGGTATAAGAGTCAACATCATCTCTATTTACATTGGTCTCCATGTCTTATATATCCATAGGCTTGGTCATAATAACATGTGACCATCCAACATCTTTCAAATCCTCTATATAGAACACTTGTCTTGCTTGAGTAGAAATTATAAAAGGATCATCTTTTAAATTTTCACCGGTGTATACGAGTGGCCTAGAAAAATTCACAAGAGGAAACCCATATTTATCTTTCTTTAGCCCTCTATATATCTATTGTCGACCCAATCACAATGGAAAAGCACAATTTTGTATCCACGATAATATTCAAGCTCAATAATGTTCGTAAGTTTTCCATAATAATTTCCTCCTTCAACTTCCACCATGACTCCTGAATTTTGGGTCTTCTTAAACTCTTCACACCGCCTTGTGAGAAATCTATAATCATTAGTGATGAAGCCTTTATATTGTTTAGCAATAGTATTTGGACCAATAGCAAGAGATAACACTTCTTCATCTACATTATACTTTTGTAAGTGAGAAACCTACCATTATTTAACATCACTATTAGTTAATGCACCTCGGAGATGAGGAAACTCATGTAACAACCAATAGATTTGTAACCTGGTTTTTTAGCCACCATGGAAATTCCTCAACCATCAATTTCTCTATTGTTTTTGAGTCCATGGGTTTATCCCTAAGAGCTTGTTTTTAACCCAAAAAATAACTACAAGAAACATATCATAATCTTAGACTTTATAAAATCACTATTTCTTGCTAGATATAATAAATATATGCTAAAAGGAAATACTTACTCGCGGAAAGGTTGAATTTTACTATGGTTTAGTAACACATAACGATGTGCTTGAGCTAAAGACTTTCCATCAAGCTGAAGAATCTCAACCTTACCTAACTTACGACCACCTGAATTGAACATGTACATCTCTTTTCCGACAACATTCCCATCATTTCTAAGGGGGCGATTAAAGGGAGTCTCAACACCTTCAAAATACCTTGAACAAAAAGTAAGACACTCTTCCTTGATATATCCTTCTGCAATTGATCCCTCTGGTTGAGCCTTATTGCGAACATATGACTTCAACCGCATCAAGTACCTTTCAATTAAAAAAATGGCCAATAAAATCACAAGGTAAAAAGAAAATATGCATAACTTAATGCTACAAAATAGAGTACCGTTAAACCGGATACATCCATCTGTAATGAACGGGTCCACCAAGCTTCGCCTCTGATATCAAATGGGTAGTCAAGTGGACCATGACTGTGAAAAAACTAGGAAGGAATAATTGCTCCAACTCCCACAATGTCCGCACAAGTTGATACTCCATTTTGTCTAATTCACTAAGATCAAGAACTTTTGCACACAACCCTTTGAAAAAGAAGCAATAATCAGTCACTGCTTTAACTACACGAGATTGTGTTCTTGAAATCATGGATGCCCGTAAAGCAATGGGCAAAACATCTTGCATTAAGATGTGCCCATCATGACTCTTAAGATTGGAAATTTTATGATCTTTCAAGCTTACACCCTTCAAAATATTGGATGCATACCCATCACGAACTTTGAGATCTTTTAACAATTGCAAAAAGTTGGACTTCTCTACACTAGAAATCGTATAACATACTGGGGGTAAGTACGACTTTCCATTAGGACGATTTATAAGGTGAAGGTCATGTCTAATTCCCATTTCCTCGAGATCCCTGCGGGTGTTTTCGTTGTCTTTAGTCTTTCCGTCCAAATCTAATAAGGTCCCAAGAATATTGTCACACACATTCTTTTTGATATGCATCACATCTAAGTTATGTCTAAGTAAATTGTGCTCCCAATACTCTAAATCAAAGAACACACTTTTCTTTTTCCATAATTGGTTCTCACCGTCGATATCTTCTTCAATGGTAATATTTGTACTCTCAAATGCACCTTGGTTGTCATATGTTCCCTATGTTGTATGAGTACTTGTTGAACCAACATCCTCCCTCTTCCTTTTCTTAGGCTTTCCATATTTAAATCTTACTCCGCTTAATTGTTTCAAAACATCTAATCCTGTTAGTGGAGTTGGCGGACCCTCATTCTCTATTGTACCATCAAAATGTTCCTTTTGAAATTGATAACCATGATTCGGCTCTAACCATCTTCGATGTCCCATGTAGCAAATTTTTCTTCCATGTTTTAACCACCTAGAGTGAGTGGAGTTCACACAAACTGGACATGCCACACGACCCTTGGTGCTCCAACCAGATAAATTTGCATATGCAGGAAAATCGTTGATAGTCCACAAAAGGGAAGCCTTTAGTTTGAAATGTTCCTTAGAAAAAGCATTATATGCATCAACACCCTTCCATAATGATTGGAGCTCTTTTATTAAAGGTTTTAGATATACGTCAATATCATTGCCAGGACCTTTCTCCCCAGGAATAATAGATGAAAGAATAAATGATTGTTGTTTCATGCATATCCAATGAGGTAAATTGTAAGGAATCAATAACACAAGCCATGTGCTATGTGATTTACTCATTGTACGAAACAGATTAAAACCATCACTAGCCAGGCCAAGCCTCACACTCCGAGGATCTGAGGCAAACTTTGAATATCGATCATTAAATGCGCTCCAGGCAAGACCATATGCGGGGTGCCTCAATTTTCCATCTTTTGTTCTACCAATATCATGCCACCTCATGTCCTTTACTGTTTTCTCGGACATGTACAACCTTTTAAGTCTCGGAATTAAAGGAAAATAACGTAAAACTTTTGCCGGCTTATTGGATTAGCGTGATTTTGAACTTCCAGTCACTTCATTGCTTTTATATCGTGAAGCTTTGCAAATATGACAAGATTGTTGACCAACCCTGTCACCCCAATAAAGCATACAATCATTAGGGCACGCATGGATTTTTTCGTAACCTAGACCCAAATCTTTAGTAAACTTTTTGGCTTCATTGGCAGATGATGGTAATGCTGTAAGATGTGGAAATGCATCCCTCAAAAGTTCTAGTATCATGCTAAAAGTCTTGTTAGATATTCCACCAATACATTTAATATGATATAAATGTAAAGTGAAGGACAAATTTGAGTACTTGAAACCAGAGTACAATTCTTTGTCACATTCTTCTAACAACTTCTTATATGTAACACCCTCATCACCATGATCACCACTTTCAGTGGATTCTCCAGTATCTCCTTCCATCGTTGTATCTCCTACTTGTGTATTATCCGAAGGCAAAGAATTAATACCTAAGGCATCACGAACCAAACCTCTTATGTCCTCTTGACCAATAGAAGTTTCCTCAACATTAACATTACTAGATTGATATGGTGCTAAAGACATAGTATGCTCTCCATGCACAGTCCATTCTGTGTACCCGGGTAAAAACCCATAACGCAATATGTGGCCGTGAGCTTTATCCAAATTTACCCATTCACCGAGACAACATTTATTACATGGAAATTTAATGGATCCTCTTATACTTCTAACACGAGCAAAACTTATAAAATTATTAGCTCCATCTCTAAAAATTTTGCTTTTGATCGGAGCATTAATCCAACTTTTATCCATCACTTATACTTACCAAGTTTCCGATACAATGCCTAAAATCATTAGAATTGAAATCTTTTAGTTTTAATAAATTCCAAATATGAATTGAGTACTGACAAAAAACGGGTATAGAATACACATTTCAATTAATTCATATACTAGATTTATTAAGGCCTAATTGTTGTTAACCACAATGAAGAAGCAAACAAACATATCAAGTGACAGAAACATATGAAGTGAATCAATGCCAACAGTCATAAACTCATAAGTATCATTCTAAGTCTCAAAAAGTGAATGTAAGCAGGGGTAAAAGTGAATAATCAAGTGACTATAGTCCTTGCCCACTTCTTAGTCTATTTACTTTGACCTAACATAACCTGAACACCAGAATCTCAATCCTTTTGCCAATCACTCAAACCTCATTGTTTTGACTTCAATTTGGACAAACGCTTTAGCTCTAAGAATAGATACTGCTTTAACCACATTAGATAAGAATACCTCAAAACCAGAGGTGTAAACATGGGCAATCCATAAGCAACAACTAACAACATGAATTCTCATACTATTCAAAACTAGCTAATACTATACTATTCAAAACTTAAAATAAGAATTAGCATTTATCAAAAAACAGTCATGGTAATTTCTAAACGCATGTTACACACACATTATTATAACTCGCATTCAACAACTCGCTAAAACACTTTACAAGCTCTGCTGCAACAACTCAAACCCTAGCTTCCGATTAACAAGCTCATATTATTCAAATAATCAATTTCTAAGCGCATATTATTCATATTATTCAAATAATCAATTTCTAAGCGTATAAATTGTTTATACCTAGCTTCCGATTAACAAGCTCTGCAACAATCAAAACCCCCACCGGAATTTAACAAGCTCTGCAACAATCAAAACACCACCGGCTGCAAATCGAAACTGCAAATCGAAGTGAATTAGGGTTTATGAAGGTGGAAGAGATTTGGGGAAAATGACGAAACTGTTAAGTTTTATGCATTACTATTATTTTTATATAAACTGCAATTTTATGAAGGTAAAAATGACGAACTGATTTGGGGAAAATGACGCACTGATTTGGGGAAAATGATATGAATGTGGAAATAAATGTGTTGGAATGACACGTATTAAAATTACTACACACTTTTATTTGTGGATTTTATTTTTTCTTTTTTTTAATAAAATTGCTTGTACACGCTTTTATTTGTGCATTACTATAATTTTTTCTTTTTTATATAAAATTGGTTTGTACACGCTTTTATTTGTGAACAATAGTTTTTTTTATACACGCTTGTGACCGTGTTTATGGTTTGCAAGTTTTTTATTTTCTTTTAAACACAAATAAACGTGTACAAATTTAATCACACTTATTTTGGTGTAAAATAATGATTAAAAGTCCACCCTTTGAGAAGGGTGAAAAAATAAGCGTGTATATATTCACTATTTTTTGTAGTGGTATTTCTTGACTTGTCTCATTATACTGGCAAAATGGCAGTATAACTGGAACTGTTTTGAAAGCTTTTTGATCATTTTGATCAAAGCATTAACTGGAACTGTTTTGAAAACAAAAATAGAGTACTTTCTTACAAAGCGATTAATATGACACCACCTAAATTTTAATTTCTAAGAATTGAAAATTGTTAGATATATATGAGACGTTACTCTCACAAAATATTTCGACAAAGTATATAAAAAACTTTTCTAATAGGACACAAATGTAACGTAAAAATTCTTTATTTAAAAGCTTTTAAATATTTGTAGGCACTGCAGGTACTTTTGGCTACCAATACATTTTCACTTTTATAGACCAATTGTGTGGCCATGTAGATGTGAACTATTGGAAAAACATGCTACTCAACTATTGTATGTGATTCACATGTTCTTTGACTTATTTTGTAGATGTAAATCTTCACTTTTCTTCACCACAAAAATCATGCCTAGAAAATCTTCAAATTATACTTTTCTCATGCATGCATAACGACGCTTGTCTCCCATCCTTTTCTTTTTCATTTACTGCAAAACACATTAGTTTATAAAAATTAACTAATGAGAAAAGGGTAGCTCAAGTATAAATAAAGACACACAAGCCTAAACTTCATAGGAAGAAAAAAAAAATAAATAAAAAATGCAAAAGCAAGCAATGGCTTCTTCAAACTTCTTACTTTTATCTCTAGCTCTACTACTCATTATTGTCTCATTTGTACCAAACTTTACTTCTGCTTCTTTGGAGGAAGCAAATGCTCTTCTAAAATGGAAAGCAACCCTTAAAATCCCAAACAACTCCCAAACTGTATCTTCTTGGACACCCCTTCCAACGAATACTAGTGCACCTGCTTTATGCCCTCCTTGGTTTGGAATTGCTTGCAACGCTGATGGGAACATTAACATGTTAAAGCTCTCTACGTCTGAGTTATCAGGTACGCTTAACCGGTTCCCGTTCTCTATTCTAGGCAACCTTACCCATTTTGATATTAGTGTAAACAGCTTCTTTGGTCCCATCCCACCCGAAACCGAACTCCTGTCCAAACTTGTCTATCTTAATTTTTCAACCAATTCGTTTTCTGGTGTAATTCCATCTACCATTGGTAAACTAAGCCAGTTAACCGTTTTGCAACTTTTCGGAAACAATTTTACTGGTTCAATCCCTTCATCGTTGGGTGACTTGACGTCTTTGAATATCCTTTATCTGCACACAAATCAACTCTCTGGACAAATTCCAATTGAAATAGGTAATTTGAAGTCTCTAACTGATTTACAATTGGGTAAAAATCAACTCACAGGTTCAATCCCTTCATCGTTGGGTGACTTGACGTCTTTGAATATCCTTTATTTGTGGGGAAATCAACTCTCTGGACCCATTCCAATTGAATTAGGAAATTTGAAGTCTCTAATTAGATTATCTTTGAGCGAAAACCAACTCAATTGTTCAATTCCTTCATCGTTGGGTGATTTGAAGTCTTTGAATATCCTTTTTTTGTACAAAAACAACCTCTCTGGACCCATTCCAATTGAATTAAGGAATATGAAGTCTCTCACTAAATTAGATTTGAGCGAAAATCAACTCAGTGGTTCAATTCCTTCATCTTTGGGTGATTTGAAGTCTTTGAATTTCCTTTATCTGCACATAAATCAACTCTCTGGACCCATTCCAATTGAATTAGGGAATTTGAAGTCTCTCACTAAATTATCTTTGAGGGAAAATAAACTATCCGGTCAATTGCCTGATGATTTGTGCCAAGGGGGAAAGCTTCAATATTTATCTGTAACCGATAACCAACTCTCAGGTCCTATACCAAGAGGGCTATGGAATTGCCCCAACTTAATAAGAGCAAGGTTCGATTTTAATCAATTTTGTGGAGATATATCGAATAGTTTTGGTGTCTACCCAAGCTTAGATTTCTTAGATGTCAGTCATAATAAATTTCATGGGCAACTATCTCAAAACTGGGGTAAGTGCAAGAAATTGACTACATTAATGATGGGAAATAACAACATCAGCGGCAGCATACCACCGGAGTTTGGAAATTCAATTCAAGTGCTTGATCTTTCTTCTAATCATTTGGTTGGTCAAATTCCAAAGGAGTTTGGGAAGTTGAAAAGTTTGTTAAGTTTAAACCTGAGCGATAACAACCTTTCAGGTGTTATACCTCAAGAGCTTGGATCACTGCATGGCCTCCTTACTCTTGACCTATCCAGAAATATGTTAAACGGGTCATTACAAAGATATATTGGTGATTGGGTACAAATCAATCACATGTATCTTAGTAATAACAAGCTCAGCGGAAAGATCCCATCAGAGATCGGTAAATTAAGGCAACTCAATGTTCTTGATTTATCTTGGAATTCACTCACAAAAGAGATACCATCAGATATTGGAAGTTTGGAAAGTCTGGTAATGATGAATCTTTCTCACAATAAGCTATCCGGCTCAATTCCTAATGGTTTCAGTAACTTGCCAGGAGGATTGATATAGACCTGTCTTACAATGAGCTCACTGGTCCCGTTCCCCCTTGTGCTGTCTTTCAAAATGTGTCTGGAGAAGCATTTCAAGGAAATGATGGACTGTGTGGAAATGTTACAGGTTTGAAACTTTGTGAAAGTCAAATGATAATGAAGAAAAATAATCATTTTCATCGTAAGCTCATCCTTGTAACTGTGGTCCCACTTTTTGCGGCTCTTTTACTTGGTTTATTCATGTGTGGCCTCATTGCTTATCGATGTAGAAAGAGAACTTCTCCACAGAAACCATCCGGCGAAGAACGTAGCAAATTTTTCTCAATAACAAGTTTTGATGGACAGGCGATGTATGATGAAATCATCAAGGCAACAAATGATTTTGATGATGCATATTGTATTGGGATGGGAGGATACGGTACTGTGTATAAAGCTGAGTTACAACCCAACAATATAGTAGCTGTCAAGAAACTTCATTCATCATCTGAGAATGACGATCAAGGCTTCCTAAATGAGGTACGAGCATTAACAAACATAAAACACAGAAACATAGTTAGACTCTATGGATATTGCTTCCATGCTCGTCACTCATTTTTTATTTACGAATATCTTGAGAAGGGAAGTCTAAAATCGCTCTTAAGTAACCATATCACTGCAAAGGAAATGGATTGGCTGAAAAGGGTAAGAATTGTTAGGGCTGTAGCAAATGGTTTGGCTTATATGCACCATGATTGCACACCACCTATAATTCATAGAGACATTTCTGGAGCTAATATCCTTCTGAATTCTGATTATGAGGCACATATCTCGGATTTTGGAACAGCGAAGCTTCTAAAGCTGGATTCATCCAATTGGACTGCAGTTGTAGGCACCTATGGCTATATTGCACCAGGTAACTACCATATATTTTAAAGTTATATATACTATACGTACTTATTCTCAAGTTTCAGATTTATCTATATTACATTTATTCATGATCTCATATAACAATTTTTTTTTTATTATTATTATTTTATTTATTATTTATTTATTTATTGTTCTCATGTTTCCTTCCATGTAGAGCTTGCTTATACGATGGTGGCGACAGAGAAATGCGATGTTTTTAGTTTTGGAGTTGTTGCACTAGAAGTGATGATGGGAAAACATCCTCGAGAACTTATATCACGTCTACCAACATTGTCTACTGATGATCTATTGCTAGCCAATGTAGGAGATCGACGGATTCCACCACCATCATCGCTAGTTGAGAAACTAGCTCATTCAATTTTGAATGTCTCACAGGCATGTTTGAACTACAACCCGCAGGAAAGGCCAACAATGCGCCAAGTCACAGATTTATTGTCAGTGGATGATCGACTTTGGGTGAAAATGAGTGGATGATAGACTTTGGATGAACATGCATGTATCAGTAACTTAATGCTTGATTGGTTTTGTATGATGTCTAGCCATAAGTCATATAGTTTAAGAAACTTTTTATGTTTTTAAATAAGAAAATAAAATTATATCAATGAAGATTGCTACCTTTCTAGAATAGTGTTATGGATCTTTTTGGTAATTTCTTTAAATTATTCAAGTTTTACAATTAAAAAATTATCAATATGGGAAATTTGTATATCAGTTAGAATTTATTGTTACTCATATCAAGAAATTAAGTAAGCAGTGAGTGCACACTAAATATATTCAAAGATGTCAAATTACCCAACAATGGAAGTCTTTTAATTTGTCAATCTTAACCAGAAATCACTTAAGAAATGAGGTTTAGATCCGTAAAACAACTAGGAATTCAAGATATTAAGAATTGAACTTGAAATTGGATTACAATGGGATAATTTGTTACAATTGAATGTTTAGGGAGTTACAGAGAGAAAGAAAAGTGTTTACTTTGATAAGGAAGGAGGATTTGGCAGGAAAATCAGTTTTGTACTCATTTTGCTGTTCTGTTGACATTTTCATCGATATTACTTTGACACATATCAATCCATCCCGCTTAAAATGATGCTTGTACTCAAGCATCTAAGCATTCAAGTCAACTTGAGGCAACCTTTCTTAGGACCTTTAACACATTATGTTGTAGTAAGCCAAACACCGTACCCCAAAAAACAATAACCTTTTTCCTTAAGCCAAACACCCTTTTCACCCTTTGTGAATACCCCCATTTTATTGAGAGAATGACTTTTGGAAGGAAAATTTATTATTTCCCATTAAAATGAAATGAACAATACAAAGTCCTATTTATAGGACAAAAGTCAAAATACAGAAAGTCAACTATGCTAATTCTACATGTACAGTACTACTACTGCTAATACATCAATACAGCCATTATCCTACTTATATACATAGCTAAACTACACAATTACACATAGTGCTTGAGCCTTTTGATGAAGCTTGAGCTTATTTGGCTTGATAAGCTTTGACTGAGCAATATTGTGGACTTGAACTGTGGCATCACTTGGCTTGTCAGCTGTGCTTCCATCTTTAGTTCCTTTACATTTCATAACCCAACTACACGATCCATGTATAAAATCTAACAGCTGAAGTCCTTCCCGATTGTGAAGTATTGAAGTCACTGCACCCACTCTTCAAACAACTCTGTTGTGAATCCCTCTGCCTTCGACCAACTTATTAGGTGATCCGATGCCAAAAACTTGATAAGCTGAGTCAAAATGCAGAGACTAATATGTTTCGCAGCATCATACTTTCCTATCTGATATTAAGTGAGCCACACTTCCACCTGTAATGGGCAACACTCCACAGCTCTCTGAAGCAAAAGCTTTGCATCTTCTTCATTAGCAAATTCCACAACTGCTTCCTATAGCCTTAAAGAATCAGGTATATGTTCAAGACCTTTTCTTAGTACTTCGCTTTTAATCACATCTCCATGTTCCAATGTTCCAACCAACAGTAAAGGAGTGAACAACCTTGGAAGAAAATGATCTTCTGCAAATATGACAGTTGCATCAAGGTTCCATCCAACAGCAGCCGCTGCAACTTTCATGCCAAATTGCCAATATAATCACCACCAACCGCAACTACTTTTTGTGCTTTTGCCAATAATGATACTAATGAATCAACATCAGCACTATCACGTATGTGATGAACACCAGGTAAAGTATCACCAATTTTCTCAGAAAATCTAGATGCAGTGTACCCTGTGGCAATAATAAGGGATCCAAATTTCAGTGAATTTGTTGTCAATGTTTGCTTCAGTCACCTGATCTCCATACAGCATCTCTATCCCTTTCTCTTTGTACCAATCAGGAGTTTGCCTCTCACCTCTTTTGTGAGAGTCGGGCGCTCATACGGAGCAAATGCCTCCTTAGAAATGATACACAGAATCCCATTAGCCTCCCACTTTCCATACTTCAATTTGCATTTTGTGCCTCCTGATTTCTTCCTCTTAGGCCATTTCCATAACTCAAACTCCAAACGACTAAAATTATCTCCATGAATCAGTATATCAGAAGCCTTCACCGTATCAATTATTGTTGTCGTTACCACCAAAGAAACACCACTAAAATCATTTTCGATACCATCATTATCAGTCGAACTAGGACTAACCCTTATCACACAATTCAATTCGATCCCGATCACAGTTTTCGACCAAACAAAGGCCTTTTTTCTCCTCCTTCACATTCAGTTCATCACTTTGATCCTAGTCACTCAAATCATCATTTACACTGACCTCGATCAACTCATTAACAGTAGCATTCGGTTTTTGAATATCCATTAAAACATTAGAACCAAAAGTATCAGAATTCGATGATGACGATACACCTAACAAACACTCCGTTTTCGGTTTCGGAAACTTCTTTAAAAATCTTTACCAACGAACCTTCCAATTTAACCGAAAGACATGAATTAAAGCTTGAATCTTTAACACCATTTCTAATTGATACTTTAACCGTTTCAACTGCATTTACAACCTCATGATCAACAACATCATCAAGTAATCTATTTTTTAACCCAGTTAATTCTTTACTTTTTTAATCTCATCATCATCATCAACCTTACTCGAATCTTTAAACTCAATTTCTTGCAATCTTACCCATTTTGAGCTTAGTGTAAACAGCTTCTTTGGTCCCATCCCACCAGAAATCGGACTCTTGTCCAAACTTGTCTATCTTAATTTTTCAACCAATCAGTTTTCTGGTGTAATTCCACCTAGCATTGGTAAACTAAGCCAGTTAACCGTTTTGCAACTTTTTGGAAACAAGAAATAAGGAATGTGAAGTCTCTCACTGAATTAGATTTGAGTGAAAATCAACTCAATGGTTCAATTCCTTCATCATTGGGTGATTTGAAGTCTTTGAATATCCTTTATCTGCACACAAATCAACTCTCTGGACCCATTCCAATTGAATTAGGGAATATGATGTCTCTCACTCAATTATATTTGTGGGGAAATCAACTCTCTGGACCCATTCCAATTGAATTAGGGAATATGAAATCTCTCACCGAATTAGATTTGAGCGAAAATCAACTCAGTGGTTCAGTCCCTTCATCGTTGGGTGATTTGAAGTCTTTGAGTATACTTTATCTGTACAAAAATCAACTCTCCGGACTCATTCCAATTGAATTAGGGAATTTGAAGTCACTAACTGATTTACAATTGAGCCATAATCAACTCTTTGGTTCAATTCCTTCAACGTTGGGTGATTTGAAGTCTTTGAGTATACTTTATCTGCACAACAATCAACTCTCTGGACCTATTCCAATTGAATTAGGGAATATGAAGTCTCTAACTGATTTAGAATTGAACATAAATCAACTCAATGGTTCAATTCCTTCATCGTTCGGTGATTTGAAGTCTTTGAATATCCTTCGTTTGTGGCAAAATCAACTATCTGGGACCATTCCAATTGAATTAGGGAATATGAAGTCTCTAACTGATTTAGAATTGGACAATAATCAGTTATCTGGGCCCATTCCTACTGAATTAGAGAATATGAAGTCTCTCACTCTATTAGGTTTGAGCAAAAATCAACTCAATGGTTCAATTCCCTCATCGTTAAAAAATCTTAGAAATCTTCAGACTCTGCGTCTCAGAAAAAACAAGTTATCCGGCCCTATACCACAAGGAATCAGAAGTCTACAATTGTTTAAGCTACTGCTGGACACAAATCAGTTGTCTGGCCAAATTCCAAAGGAGTTTGGGGAGATGAAAAATTTGTTAAATTTAAACTTGAGCGATAACAACCTTTCAGGTGTTATACCTCATGAGCTTGGATCTCTGCATGGCCTCCTTACTCTTGACCTATCCAAAAATAGGTTAAACGGGTCATTTCAAAGATATGTTGGCGATTGGGTACAAATCAATACCATATATCTTAGTAATAACAAGCTCAGCGGAAAAATCCCATCGGAGATTGGTAAATTACGTCAACTCAATTTTCTTGATTTATCTTGGAATTCACTCACAAAAGAGATACCATCGGAAATTGGAAGTTTAGTAAGTCTGGTAATGATGAATCTTTCTCACAATAAGTTATCTGGTTCCATTCCTAATGGTTTCAGTAAATTGCCAAGAGGGATTGATATAGACCTGTCTTACAATGAGCTCACAGGTCCGGTTCCCCCTTATGCGGTCTTTTTAAATGCGTCTGGAGAAGCATTACAAGGAAATGATGGTCTGTGTGGAAATGTTACAGGTTTGAAACTTTGTGAAAGTCAAAAGATAATGGAAAAAAGTAGTAATCATTTTCATCATAAGCTCATCCTTGTAACTACGGTCCCACTTTTTGCGGCTCTTTTACTTTTGTTATTCATGTGTGGCCTCATTGCTTATCGACGTAGAAAGAGAACTTTTCAACAGACACCATCAGGCGAAGAAGGTGGCAAATTTTTCTCAATAACAAGTTTTGATGGACAGGCGATGTATGATGAAATCATCAAGGCAACAAATGATTTTGATGATGCATATTGTATTGGGATGGGAGGATACGGTACTGTGTATAAAGCTGTGTTACAACCCAACAATATAGTAGCTGTCAAGAAACTTCATTCATCATCTGAGAATGATGATCAAGGCTTCCTAAATGAGGTACGAGCATTAACAAACATAAAGCACAGAAACATAGTTAAACTCTATGGATATTGCTTCCATGCTCGTCACTCATTTTTGATTTACGAATATCTTGAGAAGGGAAGTCTAAAATCGCTCTTAAGTAGCGATATCACAGCAAAGGAAATGGATTGGCTGAAAAGGGTGAGAATTGTTAGGGCAGTAGCGAATGGTTTGGCTTATATGCACCATGATTGCACACCACCTATAATTCATAGAGACATTTCTGGAGCTAATATTCTTCTCAATTCTGATTATGAGGCACATATCTCGGATTTTGGAACAGCGAAGCTTCTAAAGCTGGATTCATCCAATTGGACTGCGGTTGTAGGCACCTATGGCTATATTGCGCCAGGTAACTACCATATATTTTAAAGTTTTATATACTATATATACTTATTCTCAAGTTTTATAACAACTTTTTTTTGGATTCTCCTGCTTCCTTCAATGTAGAGCTTGCTTATACGATGGTGGCGACAGAGAAATGCGATGTGTATAGTTTTGGAGTTGTTGCACTAGAAGTGATTATGGGAAAGCATCCTGGAGAACTTATATCATGTCTACCAACATTGTCGACTGATGATCTGTTGCTAGCCAATGTAGGAGATAGACGGATTCCGCGACCATCACCTCTTGTTGAGAAACTAGCTCATTTAATTTTGAATGTCACACGGGCATGTTTGAACTACAACCCACAGGAAAGGCCAACAATGCGCGAAGTCAAAGATTTATTGTCAGTGGATGATCGAGTTTGGATGAAGATGCATGTATCGGTAACTTAATGCTTGATCGATTTTGTATGATGTCTAGTCATAAGTCATAAAGTATTAAATAAGGAAATAATTTATATCAATGAAGATTGCTACCTTTCTAGAGTAATGCAGTTATGTGTATTATGGATATTTTTGGTAATTTCTTTAAATTATTCCAGTTTTACAATTAAAAAATTACCAATGGGAAATTTGTATATTAGTTAGAATTTATTCATACTCAAATCAAGAAATTAAGTAAACAGTGAGTGCACACAAAAGATATTCAAAGACGTCAAATCACCCAATGATGGAAGTGAAACGAGCTGAACTAACAACTATAAACAACTAAACTAGAACTACCTTACTGAACTAAATTCTCATTCTTTTTCTTCTCCGTTACAACTCATGCCAAGATTACATTTATAAGTATAATAAAAGATGCATGAAGACTACTACTCTAACTACTTAATCCACTAGCCTAAGAATTAGTAACTTGCATGGTTATGGAAAAGTGAATAAGAGTGTACTTGTTGACCACTTCTCGTACACGTCATGGCCATAATGCAATACTAAGAAACAAATGTGAACTGTTGACCACTTCTTGTTTGACCATGTCAATCGTATCAGGAAGTCTGTTAATTTGTCAAAAAAGATTGCATAGACTGGAGAAGAGAGTTAGCTAAAGGAAATTTGTCAAAAAAGATGACCTATGGTATGGAGTAACTAATGTACTGTTGTTTTCAGAAAGGGAAAAAGGTGAATAAGGTAGCAAGAAGGCTTGTGCGAATATCTTGAGCAGAAGGGAAATGGCAGGGAAACTGGAATGCTAACTATAACTTCACACTTCGAGACCTACAATTGGATGATTTAGTTGAAGTTGGTGATCCAAAAACGTACGAGTCTTGGTGTCTCTAACTATTCATAGGGTATCTAATTTCTACTTGACGTGCTTATTGAAAACGATAGAGGTGGCAACATAGACAGGTCATTGGGTTTAGTAACGGGTCAAAACGGTTAATTTTTTGGTACAGGTCCAATTGGTTTGCCAGTAACACCTTTGGTCCAAAATTTCATTAAATCTTATTAGAAACAATCAGTGTGACACATACGATAACAAAATACATATTCTTATCAACCAATGTTATTGAATAAATTGTACACTATGTGAAAGCTTCAACCCTTGTTGACCCGTTCCCTTTGGCTAACTTTTTTTATTTTACTCATTTGACCCATCAGAGATGAAACATATCCCACATTGACTCATTCATACCTAAATGGGTCAGAATTTCCACAAAGATTACATATAAATAGGATAAAAATAAGCAGCTAACAAATAAGCATAACTACCTTATGTGACCCACTACTTTTCTATTCTAGGAAATGAAATCATGCATGCATGGGACAATACTAAACTTGCTGATTATTTTCTCCACTACCAGTAATGGTCATATGACCACTTCTTCAAGAATAAAAGAAATGGTAGTAGTTTGCGCGGTTCTGTATTTTGGAGACCCGGAACGTATCACACACTAATACAAAACTGTAAAATAAATATCCAACCTATGAATTGATGTAGAAAAGCTTGTTACACATTCACCATGATTGAACATTCAAACGCATACACAAACAAATAAATATCTGAATACTTTTCAAACAAACATACAAGAAGAATGATCTGATACAATCGCAGGGACATATGATTGGGCTTAAACAAACACTATCTAAATCGTTGAATTTGTTTTGTCTTTCGTTAAGAGGCCAATGCTATATAACCCGGGTTGAACCGGGAACATGGCCGGTTATGACTGTTGTTTGCTTGTTTATGAAACGGTTGTTCTTTTGTTGACCCGGGTCGACCCATTTTGGTAAATCCAGCTCGGTCATACCTTTCGTTTTTTTTAAGTTTTGGACCTATAGTTTTGTTATAAAGTATGGGTTTGGTAGAGAATTTCTAATGTTTAAAACTGGTTAGAAACTGTCCTTTTTTAGGAGCTGTTTAGAGCTTTTTAGGGGCGTTTGGGTATGTTTAGGGGTGTTTTTGTAGCTGTAGGAATTGAATTTCCATGTTTAGAAACTGTCCTTTATTGCTTAAAACTGGTTCCACACGACGGTTCAACCGGCGACTCGGCTGGGTCGTTAAAAAAACCGGTGCACGGAAATTCAAGAAAATTTACACAAAGATTTATACTTTTATAGACAACCCGAACCTCTTGTATTTGCTGCTACAGTTTGTATTTACAACTATACCAAGGAATACATTACCAATACAATGCAACACTTTTTCTGTACATCTCATTCAGCAATTTTCCTGGTAACCCGGCGGGTTGGGACGACCATGGTCAAACTAAAGAAAAAAATAACTCAAAAAAGTCAACGTGATCGTGACAGTAACTTCAAAAAGTCTCCATAATTGCTCATACTACCACTCGAAAATCTCTTCATCTTTTCCCAAATCTGCAAACGTCTCCTAGGCCTCAATGGACCTGAACTTGAGGTTATCCTATACGAATGTACATCTAGCCCAAGACCCGAAAACCCACTCTCCACATCATGTGGAGATTCATAGCTTGGATAGGTGGAATGCGATGGACCTGGGTCTGGGCAAGGGCCGTGGCCTGAGTTTGTACTGGCTCGATCAAATTAAAGTCCATGGAAATTAAATCCTCTTGGCTACATGTCCTTGAGCCCAAGTCTCGTGTTTCTTCGCACTCATTGCAGACCAATTTCAAGGCCTGAACCACTTCACCCATGAAGGGTTGGTGTGACACTTCGGGCTGCACACACATTGATGCTATTGCTGCTACTTTAGCAATACTGTCGAATGGAACTTCAGGGGATAGTGATGGATCAATAAGCAAGTTTAGACCTTTTGTTGTTGGGAGGAGGGGACGGGCCCAGGCGACAAGGTTTTCTTGGCCCGATGGCATTGACATGTCAACGGGTTTTCTTCCTGTTAGGAGCTCAAGGAGCACCACTCCGTAGCTATATATGTCACTCTTTAACAGAAGATGGCCTGTCATTACATACTTGGGTGCCACATACCTGAAATCAAATGAAAAGAAGTTTATGAAAATTTGGACACCGCGGGTTCCCTAACGGGCCAAGAGGCCCAAGACATATAATCTGACTTTTGTGCTGAGAAAAAGCTCATTTGACTTTAAACTTGACCTGTAATGTACACATTTTACAGAGAAAAAAACGTACCCGAAAGTGCCAATGACACGTGTCGAAATATGTTGGTTTTGTTCATCTAAAGCGGATCGAGCCGAACCAAAATCAGAAACTTTAGGTGTAAAGTCATGTTCCAGCTGAATGTTGCTAGACTTGAATTCTCTATGTATGACTCTTGGGCTTGAATCTTCATGCAAAAAAGCTAACCCCCGTGCCGCACCCAATCCAGTGGTGCGACTTCCTTATCAATCCCGGCCTAATCAACCAAAATTTCACTCCAATTATAAACCATCTTCACTAAAAAATATTAAAGTCAAAATATTTGACTTTTGAAAGTCAAACATTTCAATCCCTAAGCAACCGAATTGTCAGCTTTAAGTACTTTGACAGCAACTTTAAACCAAACCCACCCTCACATAAAACACCCAACTCATTAAAATTATCAGTTGCTTTTTCCATATCACTTGAACTAAACGTCTTTGCATGACATGTTGTAGGGAGGCCGGGTTGAAAAAAAGTCGTAGGGGAATGCAGTCATTGTACTAGTGATGGTGGTGGTGGTTAAAATAATATTCAATGTTTGAGCAAAATCCATACAAAGTTTTTAACCAACTTGTCATTTTATGCTAACATAACATATACAATGAGCGAGTTGTGTTTGTAAACCATAATACTAGGAACTTAGGAAGTGATAGCTGGGTTACATGTGATTTTATTTAAACACCGCATATTGTCTAAACTAAATCTTTGAGAATTAGTTGTTAACAACAGTTTTAGAGCCGTCATTAGGAAAACCTTGAGTTTGACGTGTCATTGTTTAGGTTGCCACTTGCTAATTAATGTCAAACTCAAATAAATAAGTTTTCATTATAGAACGACTCTTTTAACAAGAGTTAATTACATAAATCGTCCCTGTATTTTGCTTAAAAAAGCATTTGTTGTCCCTAACATTTTACTTAGCACATATAGTCCCTAACATTTCAAAGAATAACATCATTCGTTCTTAGAAGGACTATTGGCATTATTCTTTTCAAAGTCAGGGGGACTGCTGATGTTATGACTTTTTTTAAGTGGAGAGACAGCGGGTGTTATTTTTTTTCAAAGTTAAGGACTGTTGGTGTCATGTTTGTTTAAGCTTAGAAGCCCATTTTTATGGTTCATTTTTAAGTTTATTTATACGAGATAATTGTGATATACGAATGAAACATAAGCCGAAATCAAATAAACTAAGGGCGTGTTTGTTTAAGCTTATTTGGGCTACTTAATTACGGGCTTATTAAACTTTTGAAAAGCTCCTAAGCTCTAAATATTGGCTTATATAATTTGTATTGATTTAGGGGGTGTTAGTTTAAGCTTATTTCGCCTTCTTATGAGCCCATGCTAACGGTTTATTGGCTTATTTAAGCGTGTTCTGATATAGTATTAATAAACTAATACAAGCTCATATGCTAATATACCCAAAAGTAAGCTTAGGGGTGTTTGGTTACACCCCTTATTTGTGAGTTTATGAGCTTATATTTCGTAAGCCCGAATTTTCAGGCGTATTTTGAGACTTAGTGGTCTTATATAAGTTTGATATAACATGATAAGCTTATATTAGCTTATAAGTTTCAAAATTTTTTTTTTACTTTATTTTATTTTTTTAGAAGGGTGCTATACGTCTCAAAATAAGCCGAAAAAATTAGGCTTATGAAATATAAGCCGGAATCAAATAAGCTAATAAGCCCACAGATAAGCTTAAACAAACACCCCCGAAGCTATTGAATATGTTTTGTCTTTGTTTAAAAGTGGCAATTTTTTATAACCCGGGTTGACTCGGCCGGTTGAACCAGGAACTGAGCCGGATATGACTGTTGTTTGCTTGTTTATTAACCCATTTTTATTATTACTATTATTTTTTAACAGGGTCGACCTAATTTGCTAAATCCAGCTAGGTCATACCTTTCGTTTTTTCAAAGTTTGGACTTGTAGTTTTGTTGGAATTCATGAGTTTGGTATTGAATTTCCTATGTTTTAGAGTTGTTTGGACATGTTATGTCAATTGTAGAGCCAACACGAAAACTAAGGTGATTCTCTTAATAAGTCGAAGCGAAATTTTTGTAACAGTGACAACTAATAAATGTGACAATTCGGTTCGGGTCGGACCCAATTTAAACGAGAAATTAATACTAGCACATCAAAAACCTATAACATATTGTCAAATTTATTAAAATCGAGTATTTATCGAAAGAAAAGTAACACACTCACACTATTAACACACCTCATATTTTCAAGTTACAAGTTTAAAATAAGGTTTTAAATGTACAACATGAAACAAATAAAAAATATAGCCTAGGAAATACGAAGAAACAAATATACAAAGATTTCAAAAAACCAAAAGTTTTAAAAAGAAAAAAAGGAAAGAAATGAAAAGATGAAATGTCAACTATCGATCTCTTTCCTCTCTCTATTAGTAGTGACTCCGTAATTGGTCAAACATCTTGATAGATAGGGATATTTTCGTCATTTGCACCACCACTGCACCACATCCAACTTATCCAGTTTTTCTCCATCTGGGTTTTCCTTATATGTTGAAAATGTGTGATAAAAGAAGACACCTATTTCAAAACGAAGAATCGGGTACAAAGTGTTTGATGACATGTTTCAATTTCTTTTTTAAGTTGTAGACTTTAAAGTGTTTACTAATTTGTTTTATTTACAAATTTTCTTTTAGTCGAAATGATCAGAGAAAATCCAAAATACTCCCTAACTATATATGATTACTCAAGTCGCTATCATCAGTTTCTCAGAAAGCACATCCTATGACTAATATGTCTTAACTCTACCTATAATATTAACAAAGTTCAACGCTCAATTAGCGATGACCTATGACAGAACACCTTGGTATAGAGGTAGCAGAAAAGGTCGGATCAGCCAGGTTAGGTAACGTGTCAAATTTAGTTTAGGTCAAAATGGGACGAGACAGGTTGGGAGCTGAGCCGAAAAACGGGCATTCGTCTAAATTTGCACTAGGCTTACTATTTCATGCTAATGTACCTAAAAAGCTCGGGTGTGATGCAACTGTCTAATCTGTATGTTTTCAATAGCAATTAAGCACGAACTTTTAAATGAAGAAAATTTCATTAGTTTTGAGTATTCAATAATAATCTATCTTTCTAATGTCAAACCCAAATAACCCGTTGTTTAACAGAACCCAAATAAAGTTTAGTTGCTGATAGTAACAGTGGGTCAGTTTAATCTCATTGTGTTGATGGCAGGCTAAAATTATACAAGAAAGGAGAACCATCAGGTGAGTTTTATAATATAAGTAGTTCTCTCTTTGTATGCAAATTGCAAAGATTTAAATTGATTCTTTTTTAAGTAATTTGTGACGATTAAGAGGGTCTACAAAGGCTTTGATGAAATGTTTCATTTAATTTTCTTTTAGTTGTAGAATCGGATAATGGTGGAATGTGGCATATTTTTAGACTCAGACAAATCGTTCGGTTGGTTAGTGGCCTCTACTGCGATTCAATGAAGAATTTTTTGGGATATAACTCCAAGCCCATTGGAACTATGTTAGAATGGAAGGGTCAGCAATGGATTTAGTGATCACAAAGGTCTATCTAGTGAACATGTGAGCGATGGCGGGATCTATATTCTTGAAAACGGAGAGGACTGCTTAGTTTATGTTGGAGGCTCTGTAGATCCTGATATAACACAAAAACTGTTTGGCATTTCTTCTTTTAGTGAAATCCCCAGTCAGGTACCCTTGATATTCGTATTTCTTGACTTGTATCATTATACTGGCAAAATGGCAGGTCTAGTAATGGGTCTAAACGGGCTTTGTTTGGCTTGAAATGACTTGAGCCATTTGACCCGTTCCAAATTTGCCTGCTTTTAAAAGTTAGCAAAACTGACTCATTTGTGATAAAATACTACCCAAATTGACCCATATATATGCAAATCGGTAGAAGTTGACATCTGTATAACACAAAAACTGTTTGGCATTTCTTCTTTTAGTGAAATTCCCAGTCAGGTACACTGATACTTGTATATCTTTACTTGTGTCATAGAGTGGCAAGATGGTGGGTCTAGTAATGGGTATAAACGGGCTTTGGTGGCTTGGATTGACCTGAAACATTATTTTTATTCTAAGCAATAACCGACGTGGCAAATCTGATTAGGAAAACTATATTATAACACAGTTCAGGAGGTTATATGCATTATACACCTGTCAGCAACTTTCGACCCATTTCAATTTTGACTGCTTTTAAAACTTAGCAAACTGAGTCATTTGTGATTAATGCTACCGAAATTCCTTCTAATTGTAAATGGGTTGAAGTTGGCATCTGTATATGCTCATTGGCTCATTGCATAGATCTTGTGGCTTATAAGTCTGATGTTTGCTAGAGTAACACTTTCAGAGGGCCTATTGATTCATCAATCATCTGTTTAACTCAAACTATTCGATACAGTTGGTACTGAAGCAATATGAAAACCCCTTGTCAAAGAAGCTAAATGAGGTTGTAAATGAGATACGAAGCCAAAGATGTTACTACCTACGATATGTAATGTCTGTGGTATATAATCTTATCATTCGGATTAGTTTATCTGTATATGAGAATGCATGTGTTGACAAGTAATCCCTTTTTTAATCTCATTGTACTTATGGCAGGTTAAAATTATGCAAGAAAGGAGAACCATCAGGTGAGTTTTATAATATACGTCTAGTAGTTCTGTCTTCGTATGAAAATTGCAAGATTCAAGTTGATTCTTTTTTAAGAAAAAATTCCTTTCATATACATAAAGGCTGTTTGGTAATTTTAAACCGGGACTTCCCAAGAAACGTCGAGAATTAAAAACTTTCCTGACTATATGCTAAAAAAATAAAAAATCCCTCCAACAATTATAAAATAAAGAAAATCTTGTGAAACCCATAATGCCATATATCATAGGCAACTTTAGCTCAGGAACTTCCTTAGAAACGATAAAGATTGTGTCTTTTCTGAGTATTTGTAAAGTACCATTCTATAAAGACAAGATAAAGAAAATTAATTACAGTGAGGACGCATTTGTCAATCAAAGTTGCAGTTTTTACACGGTAATTGTTGCAATTTCTATAGTTTCTGATATTAGTTGTTTCAATTCCAGGAATGACATTCTTCTCGTATATGGTGGAAGACAAGTCTCCAAATAGTCCTTCATATGTTGAGTTCCTAGTACATGTCCATAGACAAATTCAAAACAAAATGGGTTGATGTTGTTTTAACAAACACTAGTTCAGTTATGTTTATGGGTTTGTAGTTAGAATTCACATGGAGACACAGTTGCGTTCGAGTCTAAAGAAGCAAAAACGTGGGGATAGTCAAAGAAGCAAAAACGTGGGGATAGTCATCATTGGGTTTCACCTATTCCTGGTGAAAACTCGAGTAAAGTTTTGCTAGTATTATTTATGAAAGCGTAGCATAAACTGATAAAAAGAACGGCTGTGGTGTGGTTCTTGGTAATTGTTACTATTAAACACTGGTGGTTTATACATATTTATATTTAGAAGTGTTTTTTGTTTCTTAATTTTATAATGAGATAAGATTTACATGTAATGCTGTTCTTTAGAGGGGAAAGTTTCAACTTATTTCTTATATTTCTTGATTTTATGTGTGAGTATGTTTGGTTCGAGTTGTATTTTATTGCTATGGTTCGAGTTGTATTTTATTGCTAACTAGACTAGTGCTTCTGAGATGAAAGGATTCAAATAGTTACAAGTTGACTATGCAAACAATAGTATTGCTTGATATACATAAAAATGCAAGAATATAGTAGGTACTCCTCAAGCTAGCTTTTTATAAAAGAATATAGTATGTTTAAACAAAATCACTAGTTTTTGCATTAAGTTTCTAACCAAAGTGCAAAACCAGTATCATAGCCACATACGACACTACACATCATTGTCTAAAAGGACCATATATAGATGCATATATCACAGCCACATAATACTCTAGATAAGAGTCGTTTGCTAAGGACATTGACTCGTGAAGTAAAATACATTTCATATTAGTCTATCACCTTTTTTATACATTCTATCTTCTAGTCTTTGCATGACAAGGATGGATGTTAGGTGACCTGGACTTTTCATAATAATAAATTAATTAGAGGCTATTTTCCTATAGATACACTAATGTTAAACTTTTGATTTACAATTCGAAATGCCCTTCTTATAGATATTATTATGGATTAATGTTCTCTACTTTTAAACAACAAACTTATTACTCCCTTGCTATCATACTAACCTTTTTTTCTCTCTCTCTCTCTCGCAGATTAATTGTTACGAGTACTCTATTAGTGACTCACAACATGCAAATGGTTAATTGTTAACGTTGATTGCATAAATAAAAAACGATTGATATGATATATGTAATAAATTGCATAGACACATGAATAATCATGATTTTGAACCTTTAATTCATCATTTTATCTTGTGTGTTTGCTCCATTGCTAAATTCACAACTTGATAATTAGTGACCCATAACAGTCAAAGGGTTTTCTTGGCGGTTGAAAAATATTGAATGGATTTATTGACAAATTTTATTTTTTAATGGTTTTTGTGACATTTGCCCGTTCTTTTATATTGTTGAATTATATATAATTATACATAAATCCTTTTTTTTTATGTCTTGAGAAATATTTTTGTCACAGTATCATCTAGAGAATTGTGTTGGCATATTAGCAATGGGCAATAAAGTTTATAATTTGGTTGAACCTACTAGAGATCTTTGAAAAATCACGTCTAGCACTTATGGTTAGCTTCTTTATTAATTATGGCCATATATATTATGAATCTTTGTATGATGTATGTATAATTATCAAGTTTATTTGTTGCTCAGGTGCACGAGTAGACAGTGATAGTATGCGCATATTAGATGCACTCAAGAGTGGGGGTGAGTTTCTAAAAGAAAATCCTTTTATTTAAGTTGTAAGGCTCAACAAGTTATAAGGCTCAATAAGCCAAACCAATTGAAACGAGCTTTTAAAAATGAGTAAGGCTTATAGTTAGTCAAAATTACTTAAATAACATATTAACACGCAAAAGATTGAAATATATGTGAATTTAATTTGATGTATGTTGATATGTGTAACAATTCGCATTTTTCAGGATAATTACTATTCCCGGAAAATTTCACTATTCACTTTTACTATTCATTTTTCCCGAAAATTTTCCCGAAACTTGATTTTTATTTCTTGGGCTGAAGTGATAAATCATTTCCATGGCAAATTAAAAGTTTGACATTCATAAGCTCATTTTCGTGAAAATTATTAAGGAATTACACGTTTTAGGGTAAAACGTCATTCAGAAATTCTACGTACAACGAAACTCGACCGCGTTAAGTGACCCCGCATCAGAAAAATGTTTGACACACTCATGATTTATTTGAGAATTAATCGTGACTGAGAAAAACATGACCAAAGACTTCCCAGCAGGTCACCCATGTCGGTACTAATCTCACATGAGCACGCTTAACCGAATGGGCGATTAACCGTTAGACCACAAAACGAGTTTCTAAGACATTTTGAGTTTTCAAAATTATTAGAAAAAGTCAACATAATTTTTCCCTCCTCCTTTGACCAAAAGTCATTTCGTGATTTTTAGGCTTACGGTTTGATGTCTAAAAGACATTTAATACCAACCGACACTAGACTGAGCCCAGTCTAGACATTATAAGTCATTTTAAATCATTTTTATCACATTAGAAAAGTAACATTTTACTTTTCTCAAATTTACGCAATATTCGTACGTTTTACGTATTACGCGTTTTAGACCCGTGTTTCCAGTTTTTAGCAGGGTTTACCACCCAAATGGAACCTACCACTCATTTTATATTTTATTATGGAACTTATTGACATGTTTATCAATACTTTCAAGTTCCATAATTTTACGACACCCGGTTTTACGTTTTGAGGCTTAATCATTTACGATTGGCATTTCCCGGAGTCAAAACTAACCAAGTAACTTGGATAATATCATCCAAGGCACACCTCACCCTCCCTTATCCATGTGAACCGCCTCTAGGAGGGGGGATTCACACTATGTGGCTCAATCTCATGCTAGGAGGCCTTAGATGAGAACATGTGTAGAACTTGGTGATCAAGTGTTGACAAGTCAAAGGAAGTAACCTCCTTAAGACACTATATAAGCCCCCCCATCCCCCCTTTATGCCGTGCATCCCCAAACCCCATAACCATTCCATCCTTTGCTCATTTCCTTCTAGTTTCAAGCATGATTCAAGTGTTTCTTCAAGGTTGAAACCCTAGATAGGTTATCATTCATCAAACACTTCCATAACCTTATATACTTGGTGATTTCTCTTGAGTTTGAATCCACTCAAGTCACCTAAACCTTCATCATCCATCTTTCAAGAATACCAAGGGTAGAAAGATTGCATGAAGTGAAGTGGGTTGAAGCAAGTCTATCAAAGTCCTATCCTTACATGTTAACTTCCTTTCATCTTTGAAAGCCAAAAGTTGTGAGCCAAACCCTAACTTGATTCTTGTTAAATAATCATGTTCATGTTATTTACATATTATTTGTGCTATATTATGTCTTGTAGTTATGTCCATGATGTATAAAAGTGAGCAAAACAAGTTATTGTTATTGATTGTTACAATAAGTTACTAAAACAAGTAAACTAGTGACTTTCTTGGTAAGACCTGATCAAAATGGTAAAAATATGATGTTGGATCATTACATATTACAGTAGAGGACTTAACAAGGAAAACATAGCAATTTGAACCACCCAAAACGAGTATACGAGTCAAAAGTTATGGCGATTTGAAATTACCAAAGATTTCCGGCAAAACTGCCAAATAGCTTCCTGATCAAATTTGAGTTTTGAAAGTCCTACTTCTGGTCCGATTCATCAAAAAGTTAAAACACGAAAGTTGTCCGGAACGACGTTTTCGTTCAGGAACAAAGAAGCTCGAGCCCTGAAAACGCTTTCCGAGTGATAAAATTCTTCAAATTCTAAACAGCCCATTTTTAGACAAAGTCATTACATATAGGTTATGGTTTATGAAGACCAAAGGGGTCTTATGACCTATAATCAAGACCACCACCATGGATAGAGCCAAGGTTGTGTCACATGACCTTGGAACAAGGACCAAAGGTCATGGCTAGGCCATGACGAAATGACCATAACAACTTACATAGGCGTAAACATGAAACAAGGAATTAGCAAGAACTTGAACAAGCAATTTGGATCTACTTCACCTAAAAGGAAACCATGAGATATTACCAAGAGAAAATGGTCATTCAAGACTTATGAAACTACCCCTAATAACAATCTTCATGTACTAATAAACTTTCCTAAGTTTATTCAAATATCGGACATGTAACTTTTCGGATCAAAACTTATATCTATATCTTTCATCAACTACTACAATAGTAGGGAGCCTCATGTGAGGAGTTCATTATGTAAGCCGTCGAGTTGAGTTGTGGATTTACGAATTAAAGTGTCCTGGCTCCTCGAACGCTTACTAACATGACTTCTGAATTATGTCGGCCCGAACGGTAGTAAACGATATACAAAACATACATGTTTCATGAATCTTTCTTTCAAAGACTTATACTATACATCATACCACATCATGGACTAAGTGCAAGATATATATTGGCGTGTTTATGTCTCCTTAGACATTACTCCGATCCTAAGTCGCAACATTCGATTATAGGTTGCTCGTAGAAACCTTCACGATTCAACCATTACATTCATTACTTGCTATCTTATTTAAGGTGAGTTCATAGCCCCACTTTACATTACTTCAATGTTTTACAAACCCTTGGGGGGAATACATGCTATTATTTTTCTACTCGAACACAATGCTTTCTACTGTATGTTATTCGACTATGTTTTATTATCACTAAGTAACATCCTTGCCAAACCAAGATCCCTTAGTATGAACCATTTAATCACTTGCGAGGGTTACTTGCAAGTGAGCGCGAATATTGTGAATAGGCCTATTGGGATTGACGAATCCCATTTGTTTTGATTAGTTCAAACAAATGCATTAATATTTGAGACATTAGGTATGACGGCAAAGTACCTACCGGGATAAATCTGCCAATCGATATTGGTACACGTTAACGTTTTGGTTTCATAAGCTTAGTGTATAATACATTTTATGGGCGTATAATAATGTAGCCTACCTGCTTTGTTTTCCAAACATTGGTGTGAGTCTACAGCTCACACTACGATTATTGTGTTCAAACGATTTACCTACAAACACTACGATTATTGTGTTCAAACGATTTACCTACAAACACTACGATTATGGTGTTCAAACGATTTACCTACAAACACTACGATTATGGTGTTCAAACGATTTACCTACAAACACTACGATTATGGTGTTCAAACGATTTACCTACAAACACTACGATTATGGTGTTCAAACGATTTAACTACAAACACTACGATTATTGTGTTCAAACGATTTAACAAACTCTATGAATATCACTCAACCTTTGTGTTGACCTCTCAAGCATGTATTTCAGGTTCATGACGATCAAGGATGGCACGGAAGGACACGGATACTCAAGAGGGCTATAAATTTTATTATCATTCAAAAACTCACTTAATGTGATGTGTAAACATGGAACCAATTGGGACCTCATTTTGTAATCTCTGATATTTATATATTTTGAATGATACATCTTTTAAAACGACTCAATTGGAGTTCGTTTTCTATCATTGTGACTATTGTGCCGTCGAGTAACACCCAGTTCGAATTCCGCTGCAACCATGAATTGGGGGTGTTACAATATGATTTTATAATAATAAGCTTCAACACCAATTAATTCGCCAAACAGCTTTACAAAAATATAAACTTCAACTTTCAACTTATAATATAAGCTACAATTATAACTTCGGCCTTAGCTCCTCCTTAAACTCATTTCGCCAAACATACTCATAGCTACATACGACCCTACACATCATTGACTAAAAGGACCATATATAGTCTAAATAAAAGTAAGGAGTAAGGACATTGACTACTAAAGTAGAATGCCCTTCATATTAGTCTATCACTTTTGTATACATTCTATCTTTCTAGTCTTTGCATAACAACTATGGATAAAAGGACCTTATATATATGCATTATATGACCGCATAATACTCTAGATAAGAGTAAGGAGTAACGACATTGACTACTGAAGTAAAATGCACTTCATATTAGTCTATCACTTTTTGTATACATTCTATCTTTCTAGTCTTTGCATAACAATGATGGATAAAAGGACCTTACATATATGCATATTACGACCACATAATACTCTAGATAAGAGTAAATGGAAGTAAAATGCACTTCATATTAGTCTATCACTTTTTGTATACATTCTATCTTTCTAGTCTTTGCATAACAACGACGGATAAAAGGACCTTATGTATATGCATATTATGATCACATAATACTCTAGATAAGATTAAGGAGTAAGGACATTGAATATGGAAGTAAAATGCACTTCATATTAGTCTATCGCTTTTTGTATACGTTCTATCTTTCTAGTCTATGCATAACAACGATGGATGTGAGTTATTGTTGACCTTGACTATTCATAATAATAGATAAATGAGAGGCTATTTTTCCTATATTGATGGTAAACTTTCAATACAATTCGTAATGCCCTTCTTATAGTTACAATTATGGATTAATGGTCTCAAGTTTGAAATAACAAACGTGATTTGCACAAACTTAGTTTTGATTTGTACATAATAATTTATATAATTTATGCTTTGTATATGTGTTACGTTCTGCTTATTCTCCTTGTACCTTGTTATGTGTAAATCTAAAGTACATATGTGCAAATCTAAAGACTAAAGTATATGTGTGTTCAAATCACCTCCCACTAAACCAACAAGTTGGATGGCCGAGACCCCCTTAAATAACGCATGACAAATTATAAAGTTATTCAAACTCAACTGCAATTATGTATAATTTATATATAATAATGTGCATTAGTACACTACAAGGATAATGGGTTATAGTAATGACATGTCGTCGCAATAACCAATAAACACTTTTAGCGATAACACAAGTCGCCGCTAAAGGTATGTATTAAATAAAAAGAAATGATAAAAACTTTTAGTGACATGCATCATTTCTAGATCGGTAAGACTGTTGCCTACATTTTTTCCAGATTTTTCATGACCAAATTTCCAGTTTTTTCGTTCAAAAAACATATTAATCCCATTTGAAAGTTCAAATTTCAAAAAAAAAAAAAAAAAAAAAAAAAAAAAAAAAAAAATTGGTAGTCGTCACAATAAAAATATGAATATAAGTTCAACAAAGAAAATAGTTCAAAGTTCACAATACATCCTATTTACAGATTTGAAAATCTATTTACAGATTTGCATCAAACAGAACTAAAAATAAAAAATAATAAAAAAATAAAAAAAATAATAAAATAATAAAAATAAAAAAATAGAGAGAATTATCTGATTATGTACTTGTTATACTTCTATAAGAATTTTAACATCAAAATAGACGAGCTCTTTTAAGCCTTTTTTTCTACTTTCGCGCCAGGATCTGTACGAAGCACATAGTTTCACAGTTGATCACACATTCTGGATCATTTTGATCAATGCTTTTACCGGAACTGATTTGAAAACAAAAATAGAATACTTGTTTACAAAGCGATTAAAGTTGTACTATAGAGTTAAAGTATTCACCAAATGGGACATTAATTTCTCAAGTAAAACAATCTTTGTGGAATAATATGACACCACCTAAAATTTAATTTCTAAGAATTGGAAAATAATTTATGAGAAAAGGGTAGCTCAAGTATAAATAGAGACACACAAACCTTCACTTTATAGAAAAAAACATGCAAAAGCAAGCAATGGCTTCTTCAAACTTCTTACTTTTATCTCTAGCTCTATTACTCATTGCTCTCTCATTTGTACCAAACTTTACTTCTGCTTCTTTGGAGGAAGCAAATGCTCTTCAAAAATGGAAAGCAAGCCTTGAAATCCAAAACAACTCCCAAATTGTATCTTCTTGGACACCCCTTCCAACGAATACTGCTGCACCCGCTTCGTGCCTTTCTTGGTTTGGAATTGCTTGCAACGCTGATGGGAACATTAACATGTTGAACCTCTCAATGTCTGAGTTAAAAGGTACGCCTAACCAGTTCCCGTTCTCTATTCTAGGCAACCTTACCCATTTTGATCTTAGTGTAAACAGCTTCTTTGGTCCCATCCCACCAGAAATCAGACTCCTGTCCAAACTTGTCTATCTTGATTTTTCAAACAATCAGTTTTCTGGTGTAATTCCACCTACCATTGGTAAACTAAGCCAGTTAACCGTCTTGCAACTTTTCCGAAACAATTTAACTGGTTCAATCCCACAAGAATTAGGGAATTTGAACTCTCTCACTGAATTAGCTTTGAGTTATAATCAGCTCAATGGTTCAATTCCTTCATCGTTGGGTGATTTGAAGTCTTTGAATCTCCTTTATTTGGGGCAAAATCAACTATCTGGGCCCATTCCAATTGAATTGGGAAATATGAAGTCTCTAACTGATTTACAATTGAGTTCTAATCAACTCAATGGTTCAATTCCTTCATCGTTGGGTGACTTGACGTCTTTGAATACCCTTTATCTGCACACAAATCAACTCTCCGGACCCATTCCAGTTGAATTAGGGAATTTGAAGTCTCTAACTGATTTAGCTTTGAGCGAAAATCAACTCAGTGGTTCAATCCCTTCATCGTTGGGTGATTTGAAGTCTTTGAAAACCCTTTATCTGTACAGAAATCAACTCTCTGGACCCATTCCAATTGAATTAGGGAATATGAAGTCTCTCTCTGAATTACATTTGAGCGAAAATCAACTCAATGGTTCAATTCCTTCATCGTTGGGTGATTTGAAGTCTTTGAATAGCCTTCATTTGAACAAAAACAAACTCTCTGGGCCCATTCCTACTGAATTAGGGAATTTGAAGTCTCTAACTGATTTAGAATTGACAAATAATCAACTCAATGGTTCAATTCCTTCATCGTTGGGTGATTTGAAATCTTTGAAAACCCTTTATCTCTACAGAAATCAACTCTCTGGACCCATTCCAATTGAATTAGGGAATATGAAGTCTCTAACTGATTTAGAATTGACAAATAATCAACTCAATGGTTCAATTCCTTCATCATTGAGTGAGTTGACGTCTTTGAAACTCCTTTATATCAGCAATAATCAACTCTCTGGACCCATTCCAATTGAATTAGGGAATTTAAAGTCTCTCATTCAATTATATTTCAGCAAAAATCAACTCTCTGGACCCATTCCTTCTGAATTAGGGAATATGAAGTCTCTCACTATACTAGATTTGAGCAAAAATCAACTCAATGGTTCAATTCCTTCACCGTTTAAATACCTGAAAAGCCTACAGGCACTGGATCTCAGTGAGAACAAGTTATCCGTTCCTATACCACAGGGAATTGGAAGTCTACAATTGTTTCAGCTATTTCTGGAGACAAATCAGTTGTCTGGCCAAATTCCAAAAGAGTTTGGGGAAATGAAAAGTTTGTTAGATTTAAACTTGAGCGATAACAACCTTTCAGGTGTTATACCTCAAGAGCTTGGATCACTGCATGGCCTCCTTATTCTTGACCTTTCCAAAAATAGGTTGAACGGGTCATTACAAAGATATATTGGTGATTGGGTACAAATCAATACCATATACCTTAGTAATAACAAGCTCAGTGGAAAGATCCCATCGGAGGTTGGTAAATTACCTCAACTCAATATTCTTGATTTATCTTGGAATTCATTCGCACAAGAGATACCATCGGAGATTGGAAGTTTGAAAAGTCTGGTAATGATGAATCTTTCTCACAATAAGCTATCTGGTTCAATTCCTAATGGTTTCAGTAACTTGCCAAAAGGGATTGACATAGACCTGTCATACAATGAGCTCATAGGTCCGGTTCCCCCTTTCGCTGTCTTTCTAAATGTGTCTGGAGAAGCATTTAAAGGAAATGATGGTCTGTGTGGAAATGTTACAGGTTTGAAACTTTGTGAAAGTCAAATAATAATGAAGAAAAATAATCATTTTCATCATAAGCTCATCCTTGTAACTGTGGTCCCACTTTTTGCGGCTCTTTTACTTGGTTTACTCATGTGTGGCCTCATTGCTTATCGACGTAGAAATAGAATTTCTCCACAGATACCATCAGGCGAAGAAGGTGGAAAACTTTTCTCAATAACAAGTTTTGATGGACAGGCGACGTATGAAGAAATCATCAAGGCAACAAATGATTTTGATGATGCATTTTGTATTGGGATGGGAGGATACGGTACTGTGTATAAAGCTGAGTTACCACCCAACAATATAGTAGCTGTCAAGAAACTTCATTCATCATCTGAGAATGACGATCAAGGCTTCCTAAATGAGGTACGAGCATTGACAAACATAAGGCACAGAAACATAGTTAAACTCTATGGATACTGCTTCCATGCTCGTCACTCATTTTTGATTTACGAATATCTTGAGAAGGGAAGTTTAAAATCTCTCTTAAGTAGCGATATCACAGCAAAGGAAATGGATTGGCTGAAAAGGGTAAGAATTGTTAGGGCTGTAGCGAATGGTTTGGCTTATATGCACCATGATTGCACACCACCAATAATTCATAGAGACATTTCTGGAGCTAATATCCTTCTGAATTCTGATTATGAGGCACATATCTAGGATTTTGGAACAGCAAAGCTTCTAAAGCTGGATTCATCCAATTGGACTGCGGTTGTAGGCACCTATGGCTATATTGCGCCAGGTAACTGCCATATATTTTAAAGTTATCTATACGTACTTCTTCTCAAGTTTCAGATTTATCTATGTTACATATATTCTCATGTTTCCTTCCATGTAGAGCTTGCTTATACGATGGTGGCGACAGAGAAATGCGATGTGTATAGTTTTGGAGTTGTTGCACTAGAAGTGATTATGGGAAAGCATCCTGGAGAACTTATATCATGTCTACCAACAATGTCGACTGATGATCTATTGCTGGCCAATGTAGGAGATAGACGGATTCCGCGACCATCACCTCTAGTAGAGAAAGTAGCTCATATAATTTTGAATGTCACATGGGCATGTTTGAACGAGAACCCACAGGAAAGGCCAACAATGCGCCAAGTCAAAGATTTATTGTCAGTGGATGATCGGCTTTGGATGAAGATGCGTGTATCGGTAACTTGATGCTAGCTTGATCGATTTCGTATGATGTCTAGTCATAAGTCATAAAGTTTAAGAAACTTTTTATGTTTTTTTGTTGTCCTGAATTATGTTGTAGATTGTTACAAAATAAGAAAATAATTTATATCAATGAAGATTGCTACCTTTCTAGACTAATATAGTTACGTGTATTATGGATCTTTTTGGTAATTTCTTTAAAGTATTCCAGTTTTACAATTAAAATTTACCAATGAGAAATTTGTATATCATTTAGAATTTAATCTTTCTCGTATCAAGAAATATAGTTGACAGTGACTGCACACAAATAGCATAGACTGGAAGAGGAAAGTTAGCTAAAGGAAATTTGCCAAAAAAGAAGACCGTGGAAGTCTGTTAATTTGTTAAAAAAGATGATTAAAGGTGAATATGGTTGCAAGAAGGCTTGTATGAACATCAAAAGCAGAAGGGAAACTGGAATGCTGACTATAACTTCACACTACGAGACATACAATTGGATGATTTAGTTGAAGTTGCCGATCCAAAAACGTACGAGTGTTGGTGTCTCTAACTATTTATACAGTATCTGATTTCTCCTTGATGTGCTTAGTGAAAACGATAGAGGTGGCAACATGGGCAGGTCGATCGGGTTTAGTAACGGGTCAAAACGGTTAAATTCTTTTTACAGGTCAAAATTTTCATTAAATCTTATTAGAAATAATCAGTGTGACATATATGATAACAAAATACATATTCCTATAAGTTATAACCAATGTTATTGAATAAATTGTACACTATGTGAAAGCTTCAACCCTTTTTGACCCGTTTCCTTTAGCTAACTTTTTTTTTTTTTACTCGTTTGACCCATCAGAGATGAAATATATCCACATTGACACATGCATACCTAAATGGGTCAGAATTTCTACAAAGATTACATATAAATAGGATAAAAATAAGCAGTTAAAAAATAAGCATAACTACCTTACGTGACCCACTACTTTTCTACTCTAGGAAATGAAATCATGCATGCATGGGACAATACTAAACTAAAAATATGGTATAAACTTTCTGATTATTTTCTCCACGACCAGTAATGGTCATATGACCACTTCTTCAAGAATAAAAGAAATGGTAGTAGTTTGCGCGGTTCTGTCTTTTGGAGACCCGGAACGTATCACACACTATTAATACAAAGCTTTAAAATAAAAATCCAACCTATGAATTGATCTAGAAAAGCTTGTTACGCATTCACCATGATTGAGCATTCAAACGCATACACAAACAAATAAATATCTGAATACTTTTCAAACAAACATACAAGAAGATTGATCTGATACATATACTAAATCGCAGGGACATATGATTGGGCTTAAACAAACACTATCTAAATCGTTGAATTCGTTTTGTCTTTCTTTAAGAGGGCATTGCTATATAACCTGGGTTGAAATGGGAACATGGCCGGTTATGACTGTTGTTTGCTTGTTTATGAAACGGTTGTTCTTTTGTTGACCCGGGTCGACCCATTTTGGTAAATCCAGCTGGGTCATAGCTTTCGTTTTTTTAAAGCTTTGGACCTATAGTTTTGTTATAAAGTATGGGTTTGGTAGTGAATTTCTAATGTTTAAGAGCTGTTTGGAGCTTTTTAGGGGCGTTTGGGTATGTTTAGGAGTGTTTTTGTAGCTGTAGGAATTGAATTTCCATGTTTAGAAACTGTCCTTTTTTGCTTAAAACTGGTTCCACACGATGGTTCAACCGGCGACTCGGCTGGGTTGATAAAAAAAACCGGTGCACGGAAATTCAAGAAAATTTACACAAAGATTGATACTTTTATAGACAACCCGAACCTCTTGTATTTGCTGCTACAGTTTGTATTTACAACTATACCAAGGAATACATTACCAATACAATGCAGCACTTTTTCTGTACATCTCATTCAGCAATTTTCCTGCTAACCCGGCTGGTTGGGATGACCATGGTCAAAGTAAAGAAAAAAATAACTCAACAAGTCAACGTGACCGTGACAATAACTTCAAAAAGTCTCCATAATCGCTCATACTACCACTTGAAAATCTCTTCATCTTTTCCTAAATCTGCAAACGTCTCCTAGGCCTCAATGGGCCTGAACTTTAGGTTATCCTATATGAATGTACATGTAGCCCAAGACCCGAAAACCCGCTCTCCACATCAAGTGGAGATTCATAGCTTGGATAGGTGGAATGTGATGGACCTGGGTCTTGGCGAGGGCCATGGGCCGAGTTTGCACTGGCCCGTGGACTTAGAAGTTAAATCCTCTTGGCTGCATGTCCTTGAGCCCAAGTCTCGTGTTTCTTCGCACTCGTTGCAGACCAATTTCAAGGCCTGAACCACTTCACCCGTGAAGGGTCGGTGTAGCACTTCGGGCTGCACACACATTGATGCTATTGCTGCTACTTTAGCAATACTGTGGAATGGAACTTCTGGGGTGAGTGATGGATCAATAAGTAAGTTTAGACCGGAATGATAATGAAGCTGACTCGGGCCCACTTCCTATCGTTGATCCACCAACCCCTGATGATTTTGTGACGGATAGTAAAGTAGCTGGTGGAGTGTGTCCTCATTGGGCCCCTTCCCTACGTTTAACCAATAGAACCCAAACAGCAACAGAGACTAGAAACACAGCTACAACTGCTGATAAATCCAGGGTTTTAAAACCCTGTTGACCCGGCCAGTTAAACCGTGAACCGGTCGGATGACCGGAAGGCGGTTTTGAACGAAAAACCCGGTTGAACCCCCTGTTAAACCGGTTGAACCGTAACCCGTTGGCTCGGCCAGGTCAATTAGGAAAACCAGTTTTTAAAACATTGGATAAAACTATTATGGAAATTATGCTAGACATTTGCTTACTGATATCCACACCGTGGGGCTTTATGTCCCTACCGTTGTTTCCGTGACCATACGGTCCACCATTACCATTGCGTGATGATGGCATAGGTGGCAATGGAGGAAGACCTGTTAACACCAAAATGATTATGATTAGAGTTAATTACAATAGACCTTGTGGTTTGTCAGGTATAAGAGATTTCGTCCCTAAACTTTAATTCACGGATCCTCTCCTTGTGGTTCTGACCAAAACCCGTAACGGGTTTGATCCTTTGACCAATATTTCCATTTGTTTGACTGTGAAACCCATGCTCATACAAGTAAAATGACAAAATTGCGCTATTTTTATTTAAAAAAACAAATCATAAAACCCCTCTTTGAAAGTTATGGTGGTGGTTTTAGAGATAGTGGTTAAATTGTTTTATTTTTAAATCTTTTATTAATAAATGCATCTCTCTTTTGCTGATACCAAAAATTTTGATAGCAATTTACTGATGGACATTTTATTAGATGAAGAAGATTATGATGTTTGAAAAGTCAAACTAAAAAAATAATTCATATGCAGCAATAAACTGTTATAAATATTTAAATACGATTAAAGGCATTTTAAATGTTGAAGTTAGTTGTAGTGAACTAGTGATTATGATATACTAGTATAAAAAGTAGGTGGTGTTAGGATAGTGTTGATTGTAAATGTGAAATTTTAATGATACAAAATATAAATAATGTGTTTTGCTTTTTGTTATAAAGTGGTATGTGATTTGTTGAAGAAACAATTAGGGGTGAAAACGAGCCGAGCCGAGCCCGAGCTTGCCAGAGCTCGAGCTCAGCTCGTTTATATATATAAAGCTTGAGCTCGAGCTCGTTTCGAGTCTAATACTTTGAGCTCGAGCTCGGCTCGTGAAAATTTTCATAAGCTCGAGCTCGACTAATTTGTATGATTTTTTAAAGAAAACAAAGTTAAAACGGAGCTCGGCTCGTTAATTACATAAAACTCGAGCTCGTTTACTACTTTTAAGCTCGTTTATACGTATAGACAATATATATACGTATATATTTTTAGGGCTCGTTTAGGCTCGCGAGCCTACTCGAGCTTTTTGTACAGAGCTTGAGCTCGAGCTCGATTATTAAATGAGCCCAAACTTAGGCTCGAGCTCGGGCTCGAGCTCGTTTAGGCTCGGCTCGTTCGAGCTTTTTACCGATCCGATCCCGAGCTTTTCACGAGCGGCTCGGCTCGTTTAAGCCAAAAAAAAAATTATGTTTGACTTTCGAGGTCAAACATATTGATCCTAAAAGTAGGGGTGTCAGTAGGGTCGGGCCCGAACCCGATAAGGCTTACCGGATCGGATTAAATTGGGTTAAAAAATCTTGTCGGGTGGTTTTGACCCGAACCCGATAACCAGATAGTGTTATCCGGTCAGGTTAAGGTTAGATAATTAATGTTATCAGGTCAACCCGATAATACCTGAAAAGATGCTAGTCATCATTGCTGTCATATAGCCTAATAAATGGTGACTACTGTGTAAACTTTTAATGCTACTCATTTTTAATTACTGTACATTTTAGTCTATACTGTGTAAAACTTTTTGGTGACTAAATCTTTTTTTTCATGCAAGTTGTATGCAAAAAGATGCCAGTCATTGGTGCTAACTGTTGTAAAACTTTTATTTGTAAGACTCATATTTGATTATTAGTTCTAACTGTTGTAACTTTGGTTTATGCTAGTTTTAGTCTATTTGATTCAAATGTACTCGTAGTTGAATGCTAACTCTTGTAAAACTCATATTTGACTCGTAAGAAATGAAGAGCTATTAAAATAATGAAGATCTTATCGTAAAACTTTTAAGGTTCATAATGAATTTGTACATGATAAAATTGAAGTGCTTAGCAGGTTTTAGTAATTAGCTATGGTTAATATTAGATGGGAGGGCCTAGATAAAAAAGATTTTTTTTTAACACATAAAATCACAAATAATTACACTAACGGACATAGGCCTAGGGAGGCCGGGACCCTTCCCGGTCCTCATGTAGCTCCGCCTATGGTTAATAACAAACTGGTCCAAACAAACAGAAGATGGAATTATTACTTTGTACCCAGTAACCCAAACAACCCGACCTGACATAACCCGACCCGAATATCACCCGAACCCGATAACCCGATTCCTTACGGATCAGATTGCGGGTGAGTTTTAAAAAATCAAAGCCCGACTCAACCCGTCCCGACAAGAGCCAATAACACTCCTACCTAGAAGTATGGTAGATGTGACAGTTTTACTTATTCATAGGTCGAGCTGGTTGAGGTTACTTAAAAAGCCTGTTTAAACCCAAACCCAACAGTGAATAATTGGGCCCTTTTCAACCTTATCCCATTACATTGTTAGTTTCTACCCGTTTACTTATTAACAAGGTTATGGCGCCCGCCGCGTTGCGGCGGGTCTTTTAGGCATTAATTCTGATTCAGATAGTGTGCCGTTTATCCATAAACGGATTAACAATATCTGAAAAGTAACTTTTCAAACATGCAATTTGTACACACAAAAATTGGTTTATCAATCCTCCCTTTGTAATAACATTGTCGTACAGAAAAACTTTTGGACAAAATGTTTAGATCTTGTGCATTTACAAATATAAAACCACTACATGATCTTTGTGCAATACAAAGATGAATAAGAACCAATAACACAACATATGCCCATGTTCTTCACTTGTGCAATACACTCTTTTTTTGGGCCTTTTTTTTTCTGTAAGTATGTTCCTGCAAACCAAAGACACAACAATACCATAGCATAGTTAGTAACCAATAATATCACAGTGAAGCTTGTATCTTAGAGATTGAAATTAATTTATTGCAAATATGAAGTAGATGTAAAAGTAAAAATGAAATTCAATTGAGATTTTATGGCAACAATGTTGCTCATGGCATGTTTAATTTATCTGCATTAATATCTTAGAAGACACCAACCAAAGTACGAACATTCATCCTCTCATCTATAACAAAAAGAGCAAAAACATAAATTCTATGCAACATACCCGTTCATCATATGAAGTTTGCAACCTTTGTTTTTCGTATTAGCATATACATTCCTGTATTTGCTACTTGTGATACTGCTACCCGAAAGAGTTGAGTTGGCAATAATTTCCCATCGTTTATACCCTATTCTCCTGACAGACCGATTTTAATCTTTCAAAATACAATGCAATAACACGGTTTCTTTCACCCTTAGTAATTGTTACTGTGACAAAACTAAGTTCTTAAAATTCTATAACTTTTGACCTTGCTAATAAAGACTTATTTAAAATGGTTTATTTATTCATCTTGTATGGTAAATCCCGTGTGCCAATTAACTAACGGCACGAAACACTAAAGTTTATTCAACTCTAATGTAACAGAATCAAATTTCATATAGAAAAAGAAATTACCGGAACCACGTGTGACCGTAGAGATTCCTACTCAGTTTAACTTTGTGCTGACCCATTATCCAACGCATCTGAGCGGCCCAGAAAACAAACTCAACGCCGCTAGTTTATAACGAATTCGAAGTTGCTCATATACGCAAACCTGGATCGCGTCGAACGGCAAGTTTTGCAATAGAGACAAACTGTAACCCTACAATTTTAAGAAGCCATTTACGTGAGTCACATCATATAATTTAGCAAAAAGGGCAATGGATAAAAAGGCACGTAAGCCTTTTTTTAATGCAGGCAATCTCTTAAATTAGAGTATCCGTATTCTGATGTTGAATATGTGGACTTAAATGCGATTGCAAAAATAAATAAATAAATAAATAAAACTCAAAAGCTTCCAAGCCTTGGGCACAAAATAGTCAGTTCCCTGTCCCTGTCAACGTCCTCAACCATGTCTGCTTCTTTAAAACCGAATTGGAAACCGCAGCGACTATCTACAACACGGACATCTATTTGACATATAAGAATGAACGATTTTTAAATGAAATTTAACTATCCTAATGTACTGGCCTATCGCCACATATAAGCTTAAACAAACACCCCCAAGCTGAATCAATTCAACTGAGATTAAACAACCATGAAACTTTTTTGAAGAATTACAAAAGTAATCAGTAATTGTCTACGGTCCATAACATGATACCTCTATCCGCCCATAAAGATTCATTGTCTTCAGTTCTTTGTAATGTGCTTGTCATAAAACCCATGACCCGATTGATTAAAAACTTTATAAATCAGTTTGCAGTTGTACCTACCTTGAAGATAAGAAATCCTGAAGTTACGTTGGTTAGCAGGATCACCAAGTTCAGTAGCACATTCATACATCTTTACACCTTCATCCTTCTTCCAAATCTCCAGATACACCTTCATCCTTCTTCCAAATCTCCAGATACACCAGCCCACTGCAAGGCCCAGAAAATAACAGTTTTTTAATCACAAAGTTGGTCGGTGTCAACGCAAATAGTATATATAGAGAATGTGTCGACTACTCGACTTGCGTTGTATTTTATGCATTTTGTCAAAAATCAGAAAACAGAAATGGGTCAAATGGACAATGAAGTGTGTTAGAGTCAACCCGGGCTGTTTCGTTCAGCATTGAAAAAAGGCTCGTTTTGAACTGTTGCCCAAACCCTCCTGGCTCGGCCATTAACTCGATCTCTTAATATAGAGGCACTGGGATACTTCACGAACAAAACTTCATAATCGCCAAAAAGAGAGTTCTTAATAGTCACTTGTTTCAGCCATAATCTTTGAGTAGTTACATACGCTGTTAAGTTTTCAAATTTTTCATCAAGCGGGTACCAAGTTAATAACAACTGTTTTTTCTGAATTTTGGTTGTCTTCGTTTGCTCCCATGATTCGAACTAGACTTGATTTCATGAAAAGTCCGGCAGCCATTTCAAAGGCCAACTTGCATTGGCAAAACACACTTGCATGGTGTACCAGGTGGGGTGTTCGTTAACGACTCCACTCACATTATGTAAAAGTCAATTTGTATGGATTTGCTAAGAGTTGGTGTTCCAAAAAAGTGCACGAATCTTGGTGTCTCTAACTATTCATAGGGTATCTAATTTCTCGTTGTTGTGCTTAGTGAAAAAAGATAGAGGTGGCAACATGGTATGGGTCTAATTGGTTTGCCATAAACACCTTTGGTGCAAAATTTCATTAAATCTTATTAGAAATAATCAGTGTGACACGTATGATAACAAAATACATATTCTTATCAACCAATGTTATTGAATAAATTGTACACTATATATGTGAAACCTTCAACCCCTCTTGACCCATTTTCTTTAGCTAACTTCTTTTATTTTACTCGTTTGACTCATCAGAGATGAAACATAGACTCATTCGTATCAAATGGGTCAGAATTTCCACGGATATAAAGCTATATGGGAATGTATTTCAAAAATAAACTATAGACGGCAAAGAAGACCCTTGTTTTGTATTAGTGAAACTTTTGATTGTGACCACTTGTTTGTATTAGTGAAACTTGTTTTGTTAGATTCTTTCTTCTCCGGTCTATGCCATCTTTTTTGGCAAATTAAAAAATTAAAAAAATGCCAAATAATCAATTTCGATGTTATATCACAGGTATATTTGGTGAAAATAGCAGCTGTTCACAATTTTTTTTATAAAAGTGTGCGGTAAGTTAGTTGCAATGAAATTTTAGTGTGTAAGAAAAGATGTTAAACGTGAAAAAGTTTAAAACAAATGGTTTTAAGAACACATGCAGTTACATGTTATCGTTCTAGGTCTATTTTTCTACTTTCGTACCAGGATCTGTACAAAGCACATAGTTTCACACATTCTGGATCAATTTCACACATTCGAATCCGAGCCGGCCCCGGTTTTCATCCGGCCATTACTCCAGCGAATTATAATCGTGTAGAGGCGGTACAGTTTCCGGGCGGACGCCGTTAAAAATCCCCACTGCGCCAGCGTAGACCCGGTTAAAACAACATAGTCGGGGCGTATGTGGTGGATGAGGGCCTATCATGTGGTGGGTGCGACTTTAATCCAAAAAATGAAAGTCACAGTTAAAAATAATAATAAAAAAAAAATAAAAAATAAAAAAATTGATTAACGCTTTTGCTGGAACTAAATGGAAAACGACAAATAGAATACTTGTTTACAAAGCGATAAAGTTGTACTACACAGTTAAAGTATTCTACAAAAGAGACATTAATCTATACATCCTATTAAAGGAGGCACTTTATTTTGCATATTCTTATTTTGGTGCATACCAATGGACAAATCTCCATCATCCATCTAGTTTGATCTAATGGTAGGATTAACCTAAGATTAAATGGGGAAACATAAGTCCATGTTTTTTCTTTTTCTTTTTCTTTTTCCTTTTTCTTTGTTTTTTTTGTCTTTTTTATTATTCATTTTTTTTTTTGTTTTCTTTTTTTTAACGCTTCAAGGTTTTTTTGTTTCTTTTCTTTTTTTTTTTCTTTTTTTTGTTTCTTTTTTTTTTGTCCTTTTTTTCATGGTTTTTTTTGTTTTTTTTTTGTTTTTTAGTTCATGTTCTTTTTTCTAGTAAACGTTTTTTACGTTTTTTTCATTTTCATACATTTTCGTCTGTTTTCATACGTTTTCATCCGTTTTCATACGTTTTTGTCTGTTTTCGTACGTTTTCGCCCGTTTTCATATATGTTTGCCCGTTTTCATACGTTTTCGTCCTTTTTTCTTACGCTTTCGCCCGTTAACGTCTGTTTTCATACGTTTTCATATGTTTTCTTACATTTTCGTTCGCTTTCATACGTTTTCGTTCGTTTTAATACATTTTCGTCCATTTTCTTTCGTTTTCGTCCATTTTTTATACGTCTTCATCCGTTTTCAGACGTGTTTTTACGCTTTCATACGTTTTCGTCCGTTTTCATACATATTCGTCCATTTTCTTATGTTTTTGTCCGTTTTCATCCATTTTCTTTCGTTTTCGTCCTTTTTTCAAACGTTTTTGTCATTTTCATACATGTTTTTACACTTTCATACGTTTTCTTCCGTTTTCATACATTTTCGTTCATTTTCTTACGTTTTCATCCATTTTTCATTTGTTTTTTTAAATGTTTTTGGCAATTTTCGTATGTTTTCTTATGTTTTTAAATAACGCAAGTGATATTCTGAATATCACAAATTATATTCTGAATATCACAAGTGATATTCTGTGATATTCTAAATATCAAAAGTTATACTCTGAATATTAAAGTGATATTCTGTGATATTCAGAATATCACAATTGATATTCTGTGATATTCTGAATATCACAAGTGATACTATACCACAAATGATATTTCGGATATCATAAGTAATATTCTGTGATATTCAGAGTATCACAAGTGATATTCTGAATATCATAAGTGATTTTTTGAATTTGACAAGTGATATTCAACAAATTTTTTGTAACATGAAAATCATAAGTGATATTCAGAAAATTACAAGTGATAGATATTCAGAAAATCACAAGTGATTTTTAAAATATCACCATTGATATTCAGAAAAACACAAGTGATATTCTGAATATCAATTGTGATATTCAGAAACGTATAAAAACGGACGAAAAAGTAAAAAAATTGACTAATACATATGAAAACGGACGAAGTATGAAAACGGACGATAACATAAGAAAATCACAAGTGCTATTCAGAATATCACAAGTGATATTTAGAAAATCACAAATATTAAAAAAAAATGGACTAATACCAAAAAAGCTTATGGAGTTCTTGGCATTTTTCGTGTTGTTTCTGAGTTTAATGCTGAGTATATAATGAAGATCATTTTTGGATTTTACACCAAGGTATTAATTACGTATTTTTTATGTACAAGATGGTTTTTGTGCCTTTCACTGTAATAGACAAACACAATAAATGTTTTTGCTGATGGTATATGTGTAGTATCACTAGTGATATGTTTGATATATATGTAGTATCACTAGTGATATGCTTGATATATGTGTAGTATCACCAGTGATATGTTTGATATATGTGTAGTATCACTAGTGATATGCTTTATATATGTGTAGTATCACCAGTGATATGTTTGATATATGTGTAGTATCACCAGTGATATGTTTGATAATCTGTTTCTTATTGTTGTAATTACTGATAAGCTGTCTATGATACTGGACATCTTTTGTAGACAACCTGAGAGAGCTAAAGTCAAAAGTTGAGACTGATTTGCCAAGTCTTCCACCATAAAAAGTTTGTGATATTGTTCAAGATTTTATGGGTATGAAGAATCTTCCTAAAGGACATAAGAATGACCGTATTAAGGATGAACGTGAAAAAGCTATTGAGAAAAGTAAGAACCAAAAGAAGGGTTGTAATATTTGTAGTTTAACTGATCATAATAGACATACTTGTCCAAACAAGGGAAAAGTTTCACCATCATCACCATCTTTTCTACTACCTTGGATTTGTTTTGAATGGTATTTAGTTTAATATGGTAATGTGAAAAGTGAAAAGTGTCATACCTGTAGTATCACCAGTAATATATCACAGAATATTACTTATGATATCCGGAATATCATTTGTGGTACTCATAGTATCACTTGTGATATTCTGCATATTACAAAAAATCACTTGTGATATTCAGAAAATCACTTGTGATATTCTAAATATCACAGAATATCACTTGTGATATTCTAAATATCACAGAATATCACTTGTGATATTCAGAAAATAATTTGTGATATTTAGAATATCACAGAATATCACTTGTGATATTCAGAATATAATTTGTGATATTCAGAATATCACTTGTGATATTTAGAAACATATGAAAACGTCTGAAAATTGCCAAAAACATTTAAAAACGGACGAAAACGAATGAAAAAGGGACGAAAACGAATGAAAAAACGGACGAAAACGTAAGAAAATGAACGAAAATGTATGAAAAAAGAAGAAAACGTATGAAAGTATAATAACATGTATGAAAAGGACAAAAACATTTGAAAAATGGACGAAAACGAAAGAAAACGGATGAAAACGAACGAAAACGTATGAAAACGAACGAAAACGTAAGAAAACGAACGAATATGTATGAAAATGAATGAAAACGTAAGAAAGCAGACGAATATGTATGAAAACGAACGAAAACGTATGAAAGCGTAAAAACACGTCTGAAAACGGACGAAGACGTATTAAAAATGGACAAAAACGAAATAAAACGGACGAAAACGTATTTAAATGAACGAAAACGTATAAAAACTGACGAAAACATATGAAAACGAGCGAAAATGTAAGACAACATATGAAAACGTATGAAAACAGACGTTAACGGGCTAAAACGTAAGAAAGCGGACGAAAACCTATGAAAACTGACAAAAACGTATGAAAACGGACGAAAACGAGCGAAAATATATGAAAACGGTCGAAAACAGACAAAAACGTATGTAAACAGACGAAAATGTACGAAAGCAAAAAAAAACGTTTATTAAAAAAAAGAACTTGAATTAGAAAAAAAAAAAAACGTGAAAATATTTCACCCAAAAGATAGAAACAAAAAAGAAACAACAAAAAAAAACAAAATTTCCATGTAGCGTGATAAAAAAAAGAAATTAAAAAAAAAGGAAAAAAAGAAAGAAAAAAAATAAATAATAAAAAAGACAAAGAAAAAGAAAAGAAAAAAAACATGGACTTATGTTTCCCCATTTAATCTTAGGTTAATCCCCACCATTAGATCAAACTAGATGGATGGTGGGGATTTGTCCATTGGTATGCACCAAAATAAGAGTATGCATTTGAATTTTCCTCCCTATTAAAGAATATTTTTTTACCTGATGTCATAATATTGTCAATTTGAATACGTGCGTGTCATAATATGAAATTTCAATTGATGATGTCATAAATAAATATATATATATATATAGGAAACATGAAAAGTTGTTATCACGATTTTAGTTTTGAATAAATTGAATATTCTCTCCTGCCCTTATGCTTTTTAACTTCTTATTCACAATCTTCCATTTTTCAAACTTAATACCTGGCCTTGAGATGGTCAAAGATATCTGTGAGCATATAATCTCGACATTCCTCCGGTTTATAGATTCAAAAGAAGAAGGACCAAAGTTGCTCGTTGAAAAGATAATAACCGAAAGTTGGTTATGTTAGTTAGTTAGTTAGTTATTTTAGTTGTTAGTTATGGCGGTTACAGAACCGAACCATTGTGTTGTTTGGGTGATAACCATTCGAACAGACACATCTTTTAGTGAACATACATGAATTTTCATGACAACCTTTCGTATAGTATAAATATGTATTTACATGTAACAGAAATTTGGTTAGACGATTAATAAAGTTATCTAGTTTTTACTTTGCAATTTCATATCGACTCACTCTTATTTGGGACCAACATTTGGCATCAAGAGCCTCACGCTCATTACACTTTCAAAACAGATCCATACTAGCGAGAACAAAAGGAAACCAAGAAGAAAAACACGCTGAAACTCTTGTTTCAGAAGAAGAAGACGCAACGTATACATTCTCATACGCTGCCTGGATAACTTTGAACGCAAGGAAAGTAGTGCACGACCGTACTTGTGTAGGAATTGCAATCGAGAAGGCACCAAACGAAGTGGTGACTTGTTAGTTTTGCGTGTGTGATTCTGCGTAAACAAAGATACAACGTTTGTTTACAAACATCTTTTTTGACAACCAACAATCATACAACAAAACGTAGGCCTAGTTGTTGTTATCTATCGCAACAAATTTTTGAGTAGAAGACGTCGTAAGAAAGATAGAAGATCCACGCTTGCAAACGCAAACGTTTGGACAGAAGGTGATCCGTTGCTTGGGATTTAGAAAAGGTACTGATAGAAGAAGAGAAACAATCAAGGATTGTTTACGAATACGCTATAATACAAGGGACGACAACAGGAACAAACTTGATCACTTGTTCACAGGGAATACCGTCGAGTATTCTCGTAGGTTGTTGTGTAGATACGGTGTGGAATAAAGAAGAAGAGTATTGTGGAACGCGGACAAGCAACAAAGGGAACAAAGTTTTTAGCAACTCGCTGACTTTGTTGAGATTACTACCATCGAGTAGTAAGAAGAAGAAAATAAGCAATACGCTTATTTTGATTAAAATACCGAGGGTATTTTTGGCTTTGTGTTCATACGAATTTGGAAACAAAACAACAAGGACTTGCGAGTTCTTGGTAAATAAACAGCCGAGACAAAATAAAGTCTAGGGCACGAATTGTTTCAAATCAACAAAAAGAAGAAGGAACAACGTGGTACGAAGTGGTTTATAGGAAAAGGCAAGTCGACAACATCAAAGAAAGGGTGTACCGTTTGTCTTTGGAGAACGAGGGACAAAGAAAAGCAATAGTTGGTATATTCAAGTATAGACAAGAAGGGAATACACGCGTGAATAACACAACAAGGTCACTACAAATCTTAAATTTTTGGATTTCATTTCATACTTATAGTATAGATACTTACTTTATACTAATCCATAGAATTTTATATTAGGATTCCCGGATAACTATTTCTGTTCCCATAGTATTAAGTGAAACCACATTAGTTAGAATTCCCATATGATTCGAAAGTGAAGATCATAAACAACATTAAGATTTCGGTTGAAGATACAACTAGCACAACATTGAAACCCGGAACACCTATTGCACAATACCAAAGCCCTAAACTCAAAACCATAAATTACACAGTTTGGGCAATACAAATTAAGGTTATACTAGAAGCACATGGGTTATGGGAAACAATAGAACCTAAGGAAAACACGCAACTAGATGATAAGAAGGATAAGGCAACAACTGCCCTCCTATATCAAGCGTTGACCGAAGATGTGATTTTACAAGTAGCAAGTTGTAAGACGGCAAAGGAATTATGGGAATGATTGAAGAAGAGACATGTTGGAGAAGAAAAAGTGCAACAAGCACGGTTACAATCATTGATGATTGGATTTTAGACCCTTCAGATGAAGGAAGATGAAACGGTGGATGCATTTACAGCCAAATTGAACGGCTACGCCACGAAGGCAAAAGAATTAGGAAAGACTTTGGATGAATCATTTTTAGTACGAAAACTATTAGACTCCACACCAGATAGGTTCATTCGGATAGTAGCATCCATAGAACAGACGAATGATCTCGATGACATTATGTTGGATGACGTCGTAGGAAAACTTAAGGCATTCGAGGAAAGGATAAAACTCCCAAAGGGAGGACAAGTAGAAAGCCAGGATAATTTATTATTCGCATAAGGTGAACACTCTAAGAGAGGAAGACGTTTTCACAAACGCGGTGGTAGATCGAACTACTCACGAGGAAACTGGCAGAATAAGGGAAATAAAGGCAACTCGAATGAAGGAAACTCATCTCACAAAGATAAATCAAATAATGATAGACAAGGGTGGGATAAGAGTAAGATAAAGTGCTACAACTGTGGAAAACTAGGACACATGAGAAATACCTGTAGAAAACCATCAACAAATCAGGAATAGTCAAACCTTATCTTAGAAGACGAAGAACCATCACTATTAATGGCTACTTATGAAACTGAAGAAGTTTTATTGAACGAAGGTCAAATACAACCCTAGAAGTATGCTACAACAGATGCTAGCATTTGGTATTTAGATAATGGTGCAAGTAACCATATGACCGGAACCAAGAATCATTTTAAAGATATTGACGAAAGCATCACTGGACGCGTTCGTTTTGGAGATGGATCGAATGTAGAGATAAAGGGAGAGGTTCAGTATTGTTAGGATGTAGAAACCAACAACAAAAGATAGTTTCGGACGTTTACTACATTCCAAACCTCAAGAGCAACATACTTGGTCTAGGACAACTTACCGAGATAGGTTGCAAGATCATCATGGATTGAAATATACTGACTTTGTATGATAAGAACAAGACTTTGTTGATGAAAGTAGAAAGATCTAAGAATCGACTTTACAGTATCAAACTACGCATTGAAGCACCTATATGTCTCTTAGCAAACATAGATAACCAAGCTGCATGGTTATGGCATGCTAGATTGGGTCATCTGAACTTTGACGCGTTAGACAAGATGACAAGAAAAGGTCTAGTAGAAGGGATACCGAGAATAAAACATGCAGGACAAATATGTGATGCATGCTTATTAGGAAAACACATCAGAACACCATTTCCAAACAAAGCTAAATTCAGATCCAAGAACCCGTTGGACTTGGTATATGGAGATCTTTGTGGTCCCATAAGCCCAACCACAAATTCTGGAAAGAAGCTCATCTTCTTATTAGTAGATGACTGTACACGTTTTATGTGGGTCTACTTTCTAACCTCGAAAGATCAGGCATTTAACACGTTTAAGGAATTTAGGCATAAGGTAGAAATGGAGTTGAAGTTGAAATTAAAAATGCTAAGAATAGATAGAGGAGGTGAATTTACATCTAACGAATTTACTAACTACTGTAAGGAGAATGGTATCGCAAGACAATTGACAGCACTGTACTCACCACAACAAAATGGTGTAGTAGAAAGAAAGAATAGGATAGTTTTATCAACTACTAGGAGTATGATGAAAGCAAAGAAGTTACCCTTAACTTTTTGGGTGGAAGCAGTCAGACACGCCATTTACATACTCAACAGGGAACCTACCAAAGCCCTGGAAGATAAAACACCATATGAAGCCCTCTACAACAGAAAACCAAACCTGGAATACCTAAGAATATTCAGATGCACAGCTTATGCTAAGATAACGATACCTCACTTGAAGAAGTTAGATGAAAAAAGCATATCGATGATTTATTTAGGCGTAGAGGAAGGATCAAAAGCATGTAGGCTATATGATCCAGTAAGAAAGAAGAAACATGTTAGTAGGGACGTAAAGTTTATGGAAACGAAACCGTCGGAGTGGGATAATAGTGAAGATGATACGAGTACACAAGACATATTTTTGACTAGTTTTGTGGTAGACGAAGTTGACAACGAGAATCTTACACCAGTCAACATAGAAAACATTGATAATACGTATCATGAAGAGGTTCAAATACCCGAACCAATACCAGATCCAGAATCACCAACCACACCACCAACATACACTTACGAACCCAACTCAGAAGTGACAGAGAAGCTACTTTTAGCTCATTAGGAAGCTCAGATAGATATGATCATAGACCGGTACGAGGATTAAAAGATATAAGGGAAATCTACCAGACTGCACTTGAAGTAGAAGCACCTAGCTTACTCTTCACAGAAGAAGAACCTCATAATTACAAGGAAGCATCATCAGATAAGAAATGGATTGAGGCCATGGAAATTGAATTAGATTCAATCAACAAGAATAACACATGGACTCTTACTACATTGCCTGAAAACCAGAAGGCAATCATACTCAAATGGGTTTATAAAACCAAAAGGGATGCACACGGGAAGATCATCAAATATAAAGCAAGATTAGTAGCAAAAGGTTATGTACAAGAACAAGGAATAGACTTCGATGAAGTATTCGCACCAGTTGCTAGGATAGAGACAGTTCGGTTAATATTAGCACTAGCAGCATATCATGGTTGGCCAGTACACCACTTAGATGTAAAATCAGCATTTTTACATGGAGAGTTGAAGGAAGAAGTCTATGTCAAACAACCGGAAGGGTTTATTCAGGAAGGAAACCCTGATAAAGTCTACAAGCTAACTAAAGCTTTGTACGGCTCAAGACAAGCACCTAGAGCTTGGAACATGAAGCTTGATCAAACCTTGAAATCATTAGATTTTAAGAAATGTAATCTCGAACAAGCAATTTACACAAGCAAGACTTCTACGCTTATTGTTGGACTATATGTAGATGATTTGATAATCACGGGAACTCCAAAGAAAGAATTAGACTTGTTCAAATCTCAGATGGAAGACAAATTCGAAATGAGCGACTTAGGGTTGCTAGCTTATTACCTTGGGATAGAAGTTACACAGACAGGAGGAGAGATTAAAATCAAGCAAACAGGATATATTAATAAGATCTTGAAAGAAACAAGTATGATGAACAGTAATGATACAAAGATACCTATGGATCCTGGCACTAAGTTGGTCAAGGCGGAAGATAGTGGAAACCCGGTTGACGCAACTTACTACCGTAGGTTAATTGGAAGTCTTAGGTACTTACTGCACACAAGACCATATCTTGGTTACTGAGTCGGACTACTCAGCAGATTTACTTAGTGAATTAACTGGATGGCAAGAAAAAAGGATAACGCTTAGAGTTGACAAAATAGCACTCGTAAGGAACCCAATATTTCATGGAAGAAGCAAGCACATCGACATTCGCTATCATTTCATTCGTGAATGCGTAGAGAATGGTCATATCAACATTGAACACATTAATGGAGAACTACAAAGAGCAGACATTTTAACAAAGGCCTTACCAAGACTTAGTTCGTGACTATGCGACAAATGCTCGGAGTTCAAGACTTAGGACGAAGCAACGATCAAGATTAAGGAGGAGAATGTGAGCATATAATCTCGACATTGGTCCGGTTTAAAGATTCAAAAGAAGAAGGACCAAAGTTGCTCGTTGGAAAGATAATAACCGAAAGTTGGTTATGTTAGTTAGTTAGTTAGTTAGTTATTTTAGTTGTTAGTTATGGCGGTTACAGAACCGAACCATTGTGTTGTTTGGGTGATAAGCATTCGAACAAACACATCTTTTAGTGAACAGACACGAAGGTTCATGACAACCTTTCGTATAGTATAAATATGTATTTACATATAACAGAAATTTGGTTAGACGATTAATAAAGTTATCTAGTTTTTACTTTGCAATTTCATATCGACTCACTCTTATTTGGGACCAACAATATCTACCAAAGGTAACAAACCATTTTCTCTTTTACTGAATATGTTGAATCAAGCTTGAAATTTGTATGTCGTTTTCTTTCATTTTCTTTTGCAGATAATGATATTTGGTTGTCCAGTACCAACCCATGTTGCGTTTTCTTTGTATACATTATTTGTAGCTAGGTTGTTTAAACAAGTGCATGGTTAAAACAACACATGCAATTACATGTCTGGGCTTTTGTATTGTGTTACATTTACATTTCCTTCTTTTCTTTTCCATCATTAAACAGGGTATCATGCTACTGGAATTATCTATGTAGATTGAGCATACAGATAAAGATCCTATGGTAAACCATTTGTATTTTCTGTCATTTAGTGTATTTGATTACAGTATGGATTTGAATGGGTTGGCATGCTCCATATTTCTGCAGTTCTTTTAGACTTTTTTGGCACAACGTATCATTAGTGGTTTTTGAAATTTATATTAGAAAACATTTAAAGTTTTATGCTCCAATTAGAAGAAAGCACATACCATATTGTCAATAAAGTTTCGGTTTAGTGGGTAGGTATGGGGAGGTGGTCGTTGATTAGCAAGTAAAAAAAGAAAAGAAAATGCCTGTATTCTTCACTGGTAAGTTTGGTGAGGTCGTCACTGATAAGAGAGAATAAATAAAAGTAAAATCATGTCAGTGTAAATTTCTTGGGTGTTAACTGTTAAGTAAAGTTTATTCTTTAAAGAAAGATTGACCATTGACCCTTTGAAACTTGATTAGCAAAGGTGGACCAGAGAAAGAAACAGAGGATTTGTGTGATGTTGTGTGACCAATGGTCTTTTGGCTACTTTAATTAACCGTTTATATGCATGTTAGTCTTTTAATTATTATTTTTCACAAACCGAAGTGTTTGGAGTTGTTTGTGCATGCTTTCTTATATTTTTTATTGGCGTATTTTTTACCCGAGTGTTGAAGTAAAAGTTCGTAGCTTACTAAAACCAAATGAAGGTTCCTTCGGACAATATGGAGCGTTGTCCTTCAATCACCTACACAAGGAAGAAGCACGAGTTAGCCTCGCCTTGTTTATCCTAAGACAAAGCTCCGGCTTGAGAATAAGTATATTGCTGAAAGGCAAAATAATAATTGGTATAATAAATGCTTTGTGGAACGTTAGTTGTGATATAAATGAGATGGGGGTATTTATACTAACCCAACCTCGGTACCTGTTATGTCTGGGGAAAGAAAACCACCGAGCTAGACCTATTCAGGACACTAGGTATCAGCTCATGCACGACACAATCCCGTAAAATCGGGAAAGGGCGGCGCAGTCCAGCTCTTGCTATAACCAATTGGATAAAAGATGGTGCCTCGATAATGGAAGTATTCATTCCTACTCTTGTTGGTGGTGCCTTTCGCTGTATCTTTCGGTATTGTTTTATGTCTGCTGTTTGGGCAAAGCCATTTGGTAGTTCTCACTATTTGTTGTTCGGCATGGGCCATTCGGTAAAGAGTTCTTTCTATTTGTTGTTCAGCATGGGCCATTCGGCCACACACGCCAACACCGAGTATTATATAAATATTCTTGCATTTAACCGTAATTATCTACTTTTAATGCCCCGTGTTGAACATGGGTTTTGCTCTAGTTTCTCAAGTAAAACAATTTCTTGTGGAATAATATGACACCCCCTAAAATTTAATTTCGGAGAATTGGAAATTAATTTATGAGAAAAGGGTAGCTCATGTATAAATAAAGACATACGAGCCTTCACTTCATAGGAAAAAAACATGCAAAAGCAAGTAATGGCTTCTTCAAAGTTCTTACTCTTATCTCTAGCTCTATTACTCGTTGCTCTCTCATTTGTTCCAAACTTTACTTTTGCTTCTTTTGAGGAAGCAAATGCTCTTCAAAAATGGAAAGCAAGCCTTATTATCCCAAACAACTCCCGAATTTTATCATCCTGGACACCCCTTCCATCGAATACTAGTGCACCCGCTTCGTGCCCTTCTTGGTATGGAATTGCTTGCAACGCTTGTGGGAACATTAACATGTTGAACCTCTCGACCTCTGAGTTAAAAGGTACGCTTCACGAGTTCCCGTTCTCTATTCTAGGCAATCTTACACGTTTTGAGCTTAGTGTAAACAACTTCTTTGGTCCCATTCCACCAGAAATCGGACTCCTGTCCAAACTTGTCTATCTTGATTTTTCAACCAATCGGTTTTCTGGTGTAATTCCACCTACAATTGGGAATTTGAACTCTCTCACTCAATTATGTTTGGGCACAAATCAACTCTCTGGACCCATTCCAATTGAATTAGGGAATATAAAGTCACTAACGCATTTACAATTGGACACTAATCAACTCAATGGTTCAATCCCTTCATCGTTGGGTAATTTGGAGTCTTTGAATATCCTTTTTCTGTACACAAATCAACTCTCTGGACCCATTCCAATTGAATTAGGGAATTTGAAGTCTCTAACTGTTTTACAATTGTGCGATAATCAACTCAATGGTTCAATTCCTCCATCGTTGGGTGACTTGACGTCTTTGAATACACTTTATCTGTACAAAAATCAACTCTCTGGACCCATTCCAATTGAATTAGGGAATTTGAAGTCTCTAACTGATTTACAATTGTGTAAAAATCAACTCACAGGTTCAATCCCTTCATCGTTGGGTGACTTGACGTCTTTGAATATCCTTTATTTGTGGGGAAATCAACTCTCTGGACCCATTCCAATTGAATTAGGGAATATGAAGTCACTCACTACATTAGACTTGGGCGAAAATCAACTCAATGGTTCAATTCCTTCATCGTTGGGTGACTTGATGTCTTTGAATACACTTAATCTGTACATAAATCAACTCTCTGGACCCATTCCAATTGAATTAGTGAATATGAAGTCTCTCACTGATTTAGTATTGGGCATAAATCAACTCTCTGGACCCATTCCAATTGAATTAGGGAATATGAAGTCTCTAACTTATTTAGAATTGTCCGATAATCAACTCAATGGTTCAATTCCTTCTTCGTTAAAAAACCTAAGAAGCCTTCAGTATCTGTCTATCAGTGGCAACAAGTTATCCGGTCCTATACCACGAGGAATCGGAAGTCTACAATTGTTTAAGCTATTTCTGCACGGAAATAAGTTGTCTGGGCAAATTCCAAAGGATTTTGGGCAGATGAAAAGTTTGTTAGATTTAGACTTGAGCGATAACAACCTTTCTGGTGTTATACCTCAAGAGCTTGGGTCACTGCATGATCTCCTTACTCTTGACCTATCCAAAAATAGGTTGAACGGGTCATTACAAAGATATATTGGTGATTTGGTTCAAATCAATCACATAAATCTTAGTAATAACAAGCTCAGCGGAAAGATTCCATCGGAGATCGGTAAATTAAGTCATCTTAATGTTCTTGATTTATCTTGGAATTCATTGACAAAAGAGATACCTTCGGAAATTGGAAGTTTGGAAAGTCTGGTAATGATGAATCTTTCTCACAATAAGCTATCTGGCTCAATTCCTAATGGTTTCAGTAACTTGCCAGGAAGGATTGATATAGACCTGTCTTACAATGAGCTCGCTGGTCCCGTTCCCCTTTGTGCTGTCTTTCAAAATGTGTCTGGAGAAGCATTTCAAGGAAATGATGGTCTGTGTGGAAATGTTACAGGTTTGAAACTTTGTGAAAGTCAAATGATAATGAAGAAAAATAACCATTTTCATCATAAGCTCATCCTTGTAACTATGGTACCACTTTTTTCGGCTCTTTTACTTGGTTTATTCACGTGTGGCCTCATTGCTTGTCGACGTAGAAAGAAAACTTCTCCACAGAAACTATCCGGCGAAGAAGGTGGCAAAATTTTCTCAATAACAAGTTTTGATGGACAGGCGATGTATGATGAAATCATCAAGGCAACAAATGATTTTGATGATGCATATTGTATTGGGATGGGAGGATACGGAACTGTGTATAAAGCTGAGTTAGAACCCAACAATTTGGTAGCTGTCAAGAAACTTCATTCATCATCTGAGAATGACGATCATATAGGCTTCCTAAATGAGGTGCGAGCATTGACAAACATAAGGCACAGAAACATAGTTAAACTCTATGGATATTGCTTCCATGCTCGTCACTCATTTTTGATTTACGAATATCTTGAGAAGGGAAGTCTAAAATCGCTCTTAAGTAGCGATATCACAGCAAAGGAAATGGATTGGCTGAAAAGGGTAAGAATTGTTAGGGCTGTAGCGAATGGTTTGGAATATATGCACCATGATTGCACACCACCAATAATTCATAGAGACATTTCTGGAGCTAATATCCTTCTGAATTCTGATTATGAGGCACATATCTCGGATTTTGGAACAGCAAAGCTTCTAAAGCTGGATTCATCCAATTGGACTGCGGTTGTAGGCACCTATGGCTATATTGCGCCAGGTAACTGCCATATATTTTAAAATTATCTATACGTACTTCTTCTCAATTTTCAGATTTATCTATGTTACATATATTCTCATATTTCCTTCCATGTAGAGCTTGCTTATACGATGGTGGCAACAGAGAAATGTGATGTGTATAGTTTTGGAGTTGTTGCACTAGAAGTGATTATGGGAAAGCATCCTGGAGAACTTATATCATGTCTTCCAACAATGTCGACTGATGATCTATTGCTGGCCAATGTAGGAGATAGACGGATTCCGCGACCATCACCTCTAGTTGAGAAACTAGCTCATATAATTTTGAATGTCACACGGGCATGTTTGAACGACAACCCACACGAAAGGCCAACAATGCGCCAAGTCAAAGATTTATTGTCAGTGGATGATCGGCTTTGGATGAAGATGCGTTTATCGGTAACTTGATGTTAGCTTGATCGATTTCGTATGATGTCTAGTCATAAGTCATAAAGTTCTTTTTTGAATTATGTTGTAGATTGTTATTAAATAAGAAAATAATTTATATCAATGAAGATTGCTACCTTTCTAGACTAATATTGTTACGTGTATTATGGATCTTTTTGGTTATTTCTTTAAATTATTCCAGTTTTAGAATTAAAAAATTATCGATGGAAATTTGTATATCATTTAGAATTTATTCTTTCTCATATCAAGAAATATAGTTGAGAGTGACTGCACACAAATAGCATAGACTCGAAGTCTGTTAATTTGTCAAAATATAGCATAGACTGGAGAGGAAAGTTAGCTAAAGGAAATTTTCCAAAAAAGAAGACCGTGGAAGTCTGTTAATTTGTTAAAAAAGATGACCAAAGGTGAATAAGGTTGCAAGAAGGCTTGTATGAACATCAAAAGCAGAAGGGAAATGGCAGGGAAACTGGAATGCTGACTATAACTTCACACTCGAGACATACAATTGGATGATTTAGTTGAAGTTGCCGATCCAAAAACGTACGAGTGTTGGTGTCTCTAACTATTTATACAGTATCTAATTTCTCCTTGATGTGCTTAGTGAAAACGATAGAGGTGGCAACATGGGCAGGTCGATCGGGTTTAGTAACGGGTCAAAACGGTTAAATTCTTTTTACGGGTTCAATTGGTTTGCCAGAAACACCTTTGGTCAAAAATTTCATTAAATTTATTAGAAATAATCAGTGTGACACATATGATAACAAAATACATATTCTTATACCCAATGTTATTGAATAAATTGTACACTATGTGAAAGCTTCAACCCTTTTTGACCCGTTTCCTTTAGCTATTTTTTTTTTTACTCGTTTGACCCATCAGAGATGAAATATATCCACATTGACACATTCATATCTAAATTGGTCAGAATTTCTACCAAGATTACATTTAAATTGGATAAAAATAGGCAGTTAACAAATAAGCATAACTACCTTATGTGACCCACTACTTTTCTACTCTAGGAAATGTAATGGTCATATGACCACTTCTTCAAGAATAAAAGAAATGGTAGTAGTTGGTGCGGTTCTCTCTTTTGGAGACCCGGAACGTATCAAACACTAATACAAAACTGAAAAATAAAATCCAACCTATGAAGTGATCTAGAAAAGCTTGTTACACATTCACCATGATCGAGCATTCAAACGCACACACAAACAAATAAATATCTGAATACTTTTTCAAACAAACATACAAGAAGATTGATCTAATGCATATATTAAATCGCAGGGGCACATGATTGGGCTTAAACGAACACTATCTAAACCGATGAATTCGTTTTGTCTTTGTTAAAGAAGGCAATGTTTTATAACCCGGGTTGAACCGGGAACATGGCTGTTGTTTGCTTGTTTATTAACCGGCGGTTCTTTTGTTGACCCCGGTCGACCCATTTTGTTAAATCCAGTTGGGTCATACCTTTCGTTTTTTAATGTTTTGGACCTGAAGTTTTGTTGGAAAGTATGTGTTTGGTATGGAATTTCTAATGTTTAAGAGCTGTTTGGAGCTTTTTAGGGGTGTTTTTGGAGCTGATTAAGGGTTGTCGTTACATTTAAAAGCTTTTTGTAGCTGTAGGAATTGAATTTCCATGTTTAGAAGCTGTCATTTTTTGCTTAAAACTGGTTCCACACAACAGTTCAACAGGTGACTCGGCTGGGTTGATAAAAAAACCGGTGCACGGAATTCCAGAAAATTTACACAAAGATTGATACTTTTATAGCAACCCGAACCTCTTGCATTTGCTGCTACAGTTTGTATTTACAACTATACCAAGGAATACATTACCAATACAATGCAACACTTTTTCTGTACATCTCATTCAACAATTTTCCTTCTAACCCCGACGGGTTGGGATGACCATGATCAAAGTAAAGAAAAAAAATAACTCCAAAAAGTCAACGTGACCATGACAATAAATTCAAAAAGTCTCCATAATCCCTCATACTACCACTCGAAAATCTCTTCGTCTTTTCCTAAATCTGCAAACGTCTCCAAGGCCTCAACGAACTTGATGTTATCCTATACGAATGTACATCTATACCAAGACCCGAAAACGCACTCTTCACATCAAGTGGAGATTCATAGCTTGGATAGGTAGAATGCGATGGACCCGGGTCTGGGACAGGGCCGTGGCCTGAGTTTGTGCTGGCCCGTGGATCCAAGTCCATGGAAGTTAAATCCTCTTGGCTACACGTCGTTGAGCCCAAGTCACGTGTTTTTTCACACTTGTTGCAGACCAACTTCAAGGCCTGAACACACATTGGTGATAGTGATGGATCAACAAGGAAGTTTAGACCTTCTGGTGTTTGAAGCAGGGGACGGGCCCACGGGACAAGGATTTCTAGGCCGGATGACATTGACATGTCAACGGGTTTTCTTCCTGTTAGGAGCTCAAGGAGCACCACTCCATAGCTATATATGTTGCTCTTTACAAGAAGATGGCCTGTCATTGCATACTCGGGAGCCACATACCTGAAGTCAAATGAAAAGAAGTTTAAGAAAATTTGGACACCGCGAGTTCCCTAACGGGCCAAGACATATAATCTGACTTTTGTGCTGAGAAAAAGCTCATTTGACTTTAAACTTGACCTGTAATGTACTCATTTTACAGAGAAAAAAAAGGTACCTGAAAGTGCCCATGACACACGTCGAAATATGCTGGTTTTCTTCATCTAAAGCGGATCGAACCGAACCAAAATCAGAAACTTTAGGAGTAAAGTCATGTTCCAGCAGAATGTTGCTAGACTTGAAGTCTCTATGTATGACTCTTGGGCTTGAATCTTCATGCAAGTAAGCTAACCCCCAAGCCGTACCCAAAGCTATCTTCAAGCGGCCCCCCCAATCCAGTGGTGCGACTTCCTTATCAATCCCTAATCAACCAAAATTTCACTCCAATTATAAACCATCTTCACTAAAAAAGATTAAAGTCAAAATATTTGACTTTTGAAAGTCAAACATTTCAATCCCAAACCAACCGCAATGTCACATTTAAGTACCAATATAAACCCGGCCAAACCCACCCTCATCTAAAACACCCAACTCGTTAAAATTATCAGTTGCTTTTTCCAGATCACTTGAACTAAACGTCTTCGCAGATCCTTTATAAGCTATATTAGACCAGAATGATAATGAAGCCGACACAGGCCCACTTCCTATCGTTGATCCACCGACCCCTGATTGGGCCCCTTCCCTACGTTTAACCAATAGAACAAAATGATGATGGCATACGGTCCACCATTCCCGTTGCGTGGTGATGGCATGTGTGGCGGTGGGGACGACCTATCAACAACAAAATGACTATGATTATTAGCAAGAAAATTTTCAGTTTGACTTTCGAGGTTAAACGAATCGATCCTTCAAGAATGGCAGATTTCCAAAATTTTCATGTGCATGCATGGTGGTCAAGATAATATAACAATTTTTTAGCAAAATCACTGGTTTTTATACAATGTTTCTAACCAACTTGCCATTTTCCGCTAAAATAACGAATACAATGAGCGAGTTTTGTTTGTAACCGATAATATATAGTAAGTGATAGCTGGTTACATCTTATTTTACTTAAATACCACATATTATCTAAACTAAATGTTTTGTTGACAACAGCCTTAGAGACGCCGTTAGCAAAACCCACAGTTTGCGTATCATTGTTTAGGTTGCTCAAAAATGTCAATCTCAGATAAAAAGTTTTCATTACAGAGTGACTCTTTAAAAAAATTAATAATAAAATAAAATAAAACAAAATAATACAAAGACTAAACTAGACATTCTAAAACTAGAGTGACTTGCCAATACAATAACCCATTTTGCTCACTATATAAGAGCAACAAAAACACAACCATACTCATATAGTCATATACTATCTCTTATGCATATTGAAAAAATTACATGTTTCGTCCTTGTGGTTTACCCAAAATCAAACTCGTCATCCATATTCGATTTTAATCTCACAAATAATCCTTAACTTTCAAACTATTTCCATTGATAGTCCTTATTTTCAAAATTTGGGACTCTTCTTGTAATAACGATGGTGACTACTTGTGTAATAGAAAACTTTAGATTATTATGCAGATGATCCTTATTTTTCAAAATAGAGACCATCGACGCAACTAGTTTGAAAATTAGGTATCAGTTGCGTAATTAAAATTAACAACAAGTCACCTAGGTTCTTGGCTCAAGCTGATTATATTGAACTCTATTGTAAAAAAAGAAAATTGACATATGTTATTTCACATCTACTATCTCTTATGCATATTGTTTTGACATTTTTTTTTAATCAAATGTGTGTTTGTTCAAGCTTATGAGCCCATTTTTATTTATTTTGAAGTTTATGGCCTTATATGAGATACTTATGATATAGTAATGAAACATAAACCAAAATCAAATAAACTTGGAAGGTATTTGTTTAAGCTTATTTGGCCTGCTTATGGGCTTATTAAACGTTGAAAAACTCCTAGGCTCTAAATAGGCTTATATAATTTGCGTTTATTAAGGGGGTGTTTGTTTAAGCTTATTTGACCTAATTATGAGCCTATTTTTATGGTTTATTTTGAAGTTTATGGGCTTATTTAAGCTTGTTATGATATAGTACTAATAAACTTATACAAGCTCATAAGCTAGTAAACCTAAAAGTAAGCTTAGGGGGTGTTTGTTTAAGCTTATTTGTGAACTTATGACCTTATATTTCATAAGCCTGAATTTTCAGGCTCATTTTGAGACTTAATGGTCTTATATAAGTTTAATATATCATGATAAGCTTATATTAGCCTATACGTCTCAAAATAAGCAGAAAAAGTTACGCTTATAAAATACAAGCCGAAATCAAATATGCTAACAAGCCCGCAAATAAGATTAAACTAACACTCCCGAAGCCATTGAATTCGGTTTGTCTTTGTTTAAAAGTGGCAATTTTTTTATAACTCGGGTTGACTCGGCTGGTTGAACCGGATATGACTATTGTTTGCTTGTTTATGAACCCATGTGTTTTATTTTGTTGACCCAGGTCAACTCATTTTGCTAAATCCAGTTAGGTCATACGTACATTTTATTTTATTTTATTTTATTTATTTATTTATTTTTATGTATGAGCATGTAGTTTTGTTGGAAAGCATGGGTTTGGTATTGAATTTCTTATGTTTTAGTGCTGTTTGGACATGTTTAAGTCAGTGGCGGAGCTAGCATGAAAATTAAAGCGATTCTCTTAATAAGTCAAAGTGAAAAAAAATTAGCAGTAACAACCAATAAATGTGTCTATTCAGGTCGTGAGACCCAATTTAAACGAGAAAATTCACACTTGCACGTTAAAAATCTATAACATATTGTCAAATTTATTGTAATCAGGTGGGACCCAATATAAAAGTAACACACTCACACTATTAATACACCACACACTTTCAAGTTACAAGTTTAAAATAAGGTTTTCAATACAAACATGAAACGAATAAAAAAATAAGGGCAATTCCATTAAAAAACATTATAGTTGTCAAAACAATTATATTTTGAATATCGAACTAAAATAAAATACTCTTTTGAATACTCGTGTTGATATTTTTGTCTTCATGTAATTAATAAAGATAAAAATATATTCTGTGATGACCATTTTAACCTTGGATTTTTGAAAATTGCATACACCGCCTCTAGGGTAAATTACATAAATGGTCCTTGTGGTTATGCGAAAATTGCATCCATAGTCCCTAGTATATATTTTTTAGATCTGTTAGGTTTTTATATACGTTTTTATACGTTCTTACCTTTTTTGTTATTCACATTTGAATTTTTTTTGTCACAAGAATTGTTTATCGAAAAAAATTATTAGAAAATATTACGAAAAAAATTCAAAATTTTTTATTTTCACATGTCATGAAAATTTTTTTTTAATTATTTTAGATAAAAATTTGAAAAAAAAATAGAATTTCGAAATTTTTTTTCAGAAAAAACAAAATTTCGAAAAAAAAAAAAAAATTGGGAAAAAAATAGGGACAGTGGATGCAATTTTCTCCAAACAACAGCGACTATTTATGTAATTTAAGCTAAGAATGATGGATGCAACTTTGAAAATTATTTTTTGACAACTATAATGCTTTTTTATAAAATTAGCCCTAAAAAATATAGCCTAGGAAATAGAAGAAACATATAAACATAGATTTCTAAAAACCGAATTTAAAAAAAGTAATAATAAAATAAAATAAAAAGAAATGAAAAGATGAAAAGTCAACTATCGGTCTCTTTCCTCTCTCTTCTTTCTTCTCCATTCAGGCGTTCAGCTTGTTATTTTCCGGTAAGAAAAAAGTATGGTAATCCACTACATATACTTATTACTTTTCAGTACCAAGGTGATAACTTGTGACCATCATTAGTCAAACTTATTACTCCCCTGGTAACATGGTAACTTTCTGTTTTTGTTTCTTGCGGTATACAGTAATTGTTACGAATACTCTACTAGTGACTCATAATTGGTCGAGCATCTTGATAGGGATATTTTTGTCATTTGCACCACCACATCCAACTTATCCAGTTTTTCTCCATCTGGGTTTTCCTTATATGTTGAAAATGTGTGATAAAAGAAGACACCAGTTTCTAAACGAAGAATCGGGTACAAAGTGTTTGATGAAATGTTTCAATTTCTTTTTTAAGTCGTAGACTTTAAAGTGTTTACTAATTTGTTTTATTTACTGATTTTCTTTTAGTCAAAATGATCAGAGAAAATCCAAAACACTCCCTAACCATATGAGTACTCAAGTCGCTATTATCAGTTTCTCAGAAAACACAACCTACCTTGAAACTGAGAAGGAAATGTCGAGCCTACAACCTTGTAAACTCTATACATGAGCGCCAATATCATCACTTTATTAAGCAATATTGTTCAAAAGCTTCTCAACTCAAATAGCATTAGACATTTTGTGTATCAAAGTTCAACGCTCAATTAGCGATAACCCTATGACAGAACATCTTGGTATAGAGGTAGCAAAAAAAGGTCAGATCAGCCAGGTTAGGTAACGGGTCAAATTTAGTTTAGGTCAAAATAGGACGAGACAGGTTGGGAACTGAGCCAAAAAACGGGCATTCGTCTAAATTTGCACTAGGCTTACTATTTCATGCTAATGTACCTAAGAAGCTCTGGTGTGATGCAACTGTCTAATCTGTATGTTTTCAATAGCAATTAAGCACGAACTTTTAAATGAAGAAAATTTCATTAGTTTTGAGTATTCGATAATCTATCTTTCTAGTGTCAAACCCAAATAACCCATTGTCAAACAGAACCCGAATAAAGTTTAGTTGCTGATAGTAACAGTGGGTTAGTTTAATCTCATTGTGTTTATGGCAGGCTAAAATTATGCAAGAAAGGAGAACCATCAGGTGAGTTTTATAATATGCATCTAGTAGTTCTCTCTTCGTATGAAAATTGCAAAGATTTAAATTGATTATTTTTTAAGTAATTTGTGTTGATTAAGGGGGTGTTTGTTGAAAATGTCTACAAAGGGTTTGATGAAATGTTTCATTTAATTTTCTTTTAGTTGTAGAATCGGGTAATGGTGGAATGTGGCATATTTTTTAGTCTCAGACAAATCGTTCGGTTGGCCAGTGGCCTTTACTATGATTCAATGAAGAATTTTTGGGATATAACTCCAAGCCCATTGGAACTATGTTAGAAAGGAAGGGTCAACAATGGATTTAGTTATCACAAAGGTCTATCTAGTGAACATGTGAGCGATGACGGGATCTATATTCTTGAAAATGGAGAGGACTGCTTAGTTTATGTTGGAGGCTCTGTAGATCCTGATATAACACAAAAACTGTTTGGCCTTTCTTCTTTTAGTGAAATTAAATCCCCAGTCAGGTACACTTGATATTCGTATTCCTTGACTTGTATCATTATACTGGCAAAATGGCAGGTCTAGTAATGGGTCTAAACGGGCTTTGTTTGGCTTGAAATGACTTTAGCCATTTGACCCGTTCCAAATTTGCATGCTTTTAAAAGTTAATAAAACTGACTCATTTGTGATAAAATACTACCCAAATTGACCCATATATATGCAAATCGGTAGAAATTGGCATCTGTATATGCTCGCTCATTGCATAGCTTTTTTGTGGCTTATAAGTCTGATGTTTGATAGAGTAACACTTTCAGAAGGCCTATTGTTTCATCAATCATCTGTTTAACTCAAACTTTTTGATAGACTTGGTACTAAAGCAATATGAAAACCCCTTGTCAAAGAAGCTAAATGAGGTTTTAAATGAGATACGGAGCCAAAGATGTAACTACCTACGGTATGTAATGTCTGTGGTATATAATCTTATGAGTCGGATTAGTTTATCTGTATATGAGAATGCATGTGTTGACAAGTAATCCCTTTTTTAATCTCATTGTACTTATGGCAGGCTAAAATTATGCAAGAAAGGAGAACCATCGGGTGAGTTTTATAATATACGTCTAGTAGTTCTGTCTTCGTATGAAAATTGCAAGATTCAAGTTGATTCTTTTTTAAGAAAAAATTCCGAAGAAATGTCTGAGAATTAAAAACTTTCCTGACTATATGCTAAAAAAATGAAAAATCCCTCCAACATTTATAAAATAAAGAAAATCTTGTGAAACCCATAATGCCATATATCATAAGGCAACTTTAGCTCAGGAACTTCCTTAGAAATGATAAAGATTGCGTCTTTTCTGAGTATTTGTAAAGTACCATTCTATAAAGACAAGATAAAGAAAATTAATTACAGTGAGGACGCATTTGTCAATCAAAGTTGCAGTTTTTACACGGTAATCGTTGCAATTTCTATAGTTTCTGATATTAGTTGTTTCAATTCCAGGAATGACATTCTTCTCGTATATGGTGGAAGACAAGTCTCCAAATAGTCCTTCATACGTTGAGTTCTTAGTACATGTCCATAGACAAATTCAAAACAAAATGGGTTGATGTTGTTTAACAAACACTAGTTCAGTTATGTTTATGAGTTTGTTGTGGTTAGAATTTACATGGAGACACAGTTGGGTTCGAACCTAAAGAAGCAAAGCTTGAATCTTAGCAAAAACGTGGGGATAGTCATCATTGGGTTTCTCCTATTCCTGGTGAAAACTCGAGTAAAGTTTTGCTAGTATTATTTATGAAAGCGTAGCATAAACTGATTAAAAAAAACAGCTGTGGTGTGGTTCTTGGTAATTGTTACTATTAAACACTGGTATTATTTAAAAGTGTTTCTTGTTTTTTAATTTTATAATGAGATATAAGATTTACATGTAATGCTGTTCTTTAGAGGTGCAAGTTTCAACTTATTTCTTATAATTATTGATTTTATGTGTGAGTATGTTTGGTTCGAGTTGTATTTTATTGCTAACTAGACAAGTGCATCTGAAATGAAAGGATTCAAATAGCTACAAGTTGACTATGCAAACAATAGTATTGCTTGATATACATAAGAATGCAAGAATATAGTAGGTACTCCTCAAACTAGCTTTTTATAAAAGAATATAGTATGTTTAAACAAAATCACTAGTTTTTGCATTAAGTTTCTAACCAAAGTGCAAAACCAGTATCATAGCCACATACGACACTACACATCATTGTCTAAAAGGACCATATATAGATGCATATATCACAGCCACATAATACTCTAGATAAGAGTCGTTTGCTAAGGACATTGACTCATGAAGTAAAATACATTTCATATTAGTCTATCACCTTTTTTATACATTCTATCTTCTAGTCTTTGTATGACAAGGATGGATGTCAGTTGACCTGGACTTTTCATAATAATAAATTAATTAGAGGCTATTTTCCTATAGATACACTAATGTTAAACTTTTGATTTACAATTCGAAATGCCCTTCTTATAGATACTATTATGGATTAATGTTCTCTACTTTTAAACAACAAACTTATTACTCCCTTGCTATCGTACTAACCTTTTTTTCTCTCTCTCTCTCGCAGATTAATTGTTACGAGTACTCTATTAGTGACTCATAACATGCAAATGGTTAATTGTTAACGTTGATTGCATAAATAAAAAAACGATTGATATGATATATGTAATAAATTGCATAGACACATGAATAATCATGATTTTGAACCTTTAATTCATCATTTTATCTTGTGTGTTTGCTCCATAGCTAAATTCACAACTTGATAATTAGTGACCCATAACAGTCAAAAGGGTTTTTTTGGCGGTTGAAAAATATTAAATTGATTTATTGACAATTTTTTTTTTAATGGTTTTTGTGACATTTGCCCGTTCTTTTATACTATTGAATTATATATAATTATACATAAATACTTTTTTTTTTTTTTTTTTTTTTTTTTTTTTTTTTTTTTTATGTCTTGAGAAATATTTTTGTCACAGTATCATCTAAAGAATTGTGTTGGCATATTAGCAATGGGCAATAAAGTTTATAATTTGGTTGAACCTACTAGAGATCTTTGAAAAATCACGTCTAGCACTTATGGTTAGCTTCTTTATTAATTATGGCCATATATATTATGAATCTTTGTATGATGTATGTATAATTATCAAGTTTATTTGTTGCTCAGGTGCACGAATAGACAGTGATAGTATGCACATATTAGATGCACTCAAGAGTGCGGGTGAGTTTCTTAAAAAGAAAATCCTTTTATTTAAGTTGTAAGGCTCAACAAGTTATAAGGCTCAATAAGCCAAACCAATTGAAACGAGCTTTTAAAAATGAGTAAGGCTTATAGTCAGTCAACATTACTTAAATAACATATTAACACGCAAAAGATTGAAATATATGTGAATTTAATTTGTTGTATGGTGATATGATTTTATAATAATAAGCTTCAACACCAATTAATTCGCCAAACAGCTTTACAAAAATATAAACTTCAACTTTCAACTTTCAGCTATGAATATGTTTGGCGAAATGAGTTTAACGAGGAGCTAAGGCCGGAGTTATAACTGTAGCTTATATTATAAGTTGAAAGTTTTTTTTTTTTGGTAAAAGGTCACCCAAAAAAAAAACTTTCAATTAAGTTGAAAGTTTTTTTTTTGGGTGACCTTTTACCAAAAAAAAAAAACTTTCAACTTATAATATAAGCTACAGTTATAACTCCGGCCTTAGCTCCTCGTTAAACTCATTTCGCCAAACATATTCATAGCTACATACGACCCTACACATCATTGACTAAAAGGACCATATATAGTCTAAATAAGAGTAAGGTGTAAGGACATTGACTACTAAAGTAGAATGCCCTTCATATTAGTCTATCACTTTTGTATACATTCTATCTTTCTAGTCTTTGCATAACAACTATGGATAAAAGGACCTTATATATATGCATTATATGACCGCATAATACTCTAGATAAGAGTAAGGAGTAACGACATTGACTACTGAAGTAAAATGCACTTCATATTAGTCTATCACTTTTTGTATACATTCTATCTTTCTAGTCTTTGCATAACAATGATGGATAAAAGGACCTTACATATATGCATATTATGACCACATAATACTCTAGATAAGAGTAAATGGAAGTAAAATGCACTTCATATTAGTCTATCACTTTTTGTATACATTCTATCTTTCTAGTCTTTGCATAACAACGACGGATAAAAGGACCTTATGTATATGCATATTACGATCACATAATACTCTAGATAAGATTAAGGAGTAAGGACATTGAATATGGAAGTAAAATGCACTTCATATTAGTCTATCACTTTTTGTATACGTTCTATCTTTCTAGTCTTTGCATAACAACGATGGATGTGAGTTATTGTTGACCTTGACTATTCATAATAATAGATAAATGAGAGGCTATTTTTCCTATATTGATGGTAAACTTTCAATACAATTCGTAATGCCCTTCTTATAGTTACAATTATGGATTAATGGTCTCAAGTTTGAAATAACAAACGTGATTTGCACAAACTTAGTTTTGATTTGTACATAATAATTTACATAATTTATGCTTTGTATATGTGTTACGTTCTCTTATTCTCCTTGTACCTTGTTATGTGTAAATCTAAAGTACATATGTGCAAATCTAAAGACTAAAGTATATGTGTGTTCAGATCACCTCCCACTAAACCAACAAGTTGGATGGCCGAGACCCCCTTAAATAACGCATGACAAATTATAAAGTTATTCAAACTCAACTGCAATTATGTATAATTTATATATAATAATGTGCATTAGTACACTACAAGGATAATGGGTTATAGTAATGACATGTCGTCGCAATAACCAATAAACACTTTTAGCGATAACTCAAGTCGCCGCTAAAGGTATGTATTAAATAAAAAGAAATGATAAAAACTTTTAGTGACATGCATCATTTCTAGATCGGTAAGACTGTTGCCTACATTTTTCCCAGATTTTTCATGACCAAATTTCCAGTTTTTTCTTTCAAAAAACATACTTATCCCATTTGAAAATCTATTTACAGATTTGCATCAAACAGAACTAAAAATAAAAAATAAAAAATAATAAAAATAAAAAAATAGAGAGAATTATCTGATTATGTACTTGTTATACTTCTATAAGAATTTTAACATCAAATAAGACGAGCTCTTTTAAGCCTTTTTTTTCTACTTTCGCGCCAGGATGTGTACGAAGCACATAGTTTCACAGTTGATCACACATTCTGGATCATTTTGATCAATGCTTTTACCGGAACTGATTCGAAAACAAAAATAGAATACTTGTTTACAAAGCGATTAAAGTTGTACTATAGAGTTAAAGTATTCTCCAAATGGGACATTAATTTCTCAAGTAAAACAATCTTTGTGGAATAATATGACACCACCTAAAATTTAATTTCTAAGAATTGGAAAATAATTTATGAGAAAAGGGTAGCTCAAGTATAAATAGAGACATACGAACCTTCACTTTATAGAAAAAAACATGCAAAAGCAAGCAATGGCTTCTTCAAACTTCTTACTTTTATCTCTAGCTCTACTACTCGTTGCTCTCTCATTTGTACCAAACTTTACTTCTGCTTCTTTGGAGGAAGCAAATGCTCTTCTAAAATGGAAAGCAACCCTTAAAATCCCAAACAACTCCCAAATTGTATCTTCTTGGACACCCCTTCCAACGAATACTAGTGCACCCGCTCCATGCCCTTCTTGGTTTGGAATTGCTTGCAATGCAGATGGGAACATTAACAAGTTGAACCTCTCTACGTCTGAGTTAAAAGGTACGCTTCACCAGTTCCCGTTTTCTATTCTAGGCAACCTTACCCATTTTGATCTTAGTGTAAACAGCTTCTTTGGACCCATCCCACCAGAAATCGGACTCCTGTCCAAACTTGTCTATCTTGATTTTTCAACCAATCAGTTTTCTGGTGTAATTCCACCTACCATTGGTAAACTAAGTCTTTTAACCGTTTTGCAACTTTTCGGAAACAATTTTACTGGTTCAATCCCTTCAACGTTGGGTGACTTGACATCTTTGAATATCCTCAATTTGTGGCAAAATCAACTCTACGGACCCATTCCTATTGAATTAGGGAATTTGAAGTCTCTAACTGAGTTAGATTTGAGCAAAAATCAACTCTATGGTTCAATTTCCTCATTGTTGGGTGATTTGAAGTCTTTGAATATCCTTTATTTGTCCCGAAATCAACTCTCTGGACTCATTCCAATTGAATTAGGGAATATGAAGTCTCTCAATGAATTAGATTTGAGCGCAAATCAACTCAATGGTTCAATTCCTTCATCGTTGGGTGATTTGACGTCTTTGAAAATCCTTTATTTGTTCAAAAATCAACTCTCTGGACCCATTCCAATTGAATTAGGGAATATGAAGTCTCTAACTGATTTAGACTTGAGCGATAATCAACTCAATGGTTCAATTCCTTCGTCGTTGGGTGATTTGAAGTCTTTGAATGCCCTTTATCTGTACAAAAATCAACTCTCCGGACCCATTCCAATTGAATTAGGGAATATAAGGTCTCTAACTGATTTAGAATTGAGCGAAAATCAACTCAATGGTTCAATTCCTTCATCATTAAAAAACCTGAGAAGCCTTCATATTCTGTCTATCGGTTACAACAAGTTATCTGGTCCTATACCACAAGGAATCGGAAGTCTACAATTGTTTTGGCTACTGTTGACCACAAATCAGTTGTCTGGCCAATTGCCTGATGAATTGTGCCAACGGGGAAATCTTCAACGTTTATCAGTAAGTCATAATCAACTCTCTGGTCCTATTCCAAGAGGGCTACGGAATTGCTCCACATTAATAAGAGTAAGGTTTCAATTTAATCAATTTTGTGGAGATATATCGAATAGTTTTGGTGTCTACCCAAGCCTAAATTTCTTTGATGTCAGTCATAATAACTTTCATGGGCAACTATCTCAAAACTGGGGTAAATGCAAAAAATTGACTACATTAATGATGGGATATAACAACATCAGCGGTAGCATACCACCGGAGTTTGGAAATTCAATTCAAGTGCTTGATCTTTCTTCTAATCATTTGGTTGGTCAGATTCCAAAGGAATTTAGGGAGATGAAAGGTTTGTTAAATTTAAACTTGAGTGATAACAACCTTTCAGGTGTTATACCTCAAGAGCTTGGGTCACTGCATGGTCTCCTTACACTTGACCTGTCCAAAAATAGGTTAAATGGGTCATTAGAAAGATATATTAGTAATTGGGTACAAATCAATCGGATATATCTTAGTAATAACAAGCTCAGCGGAAAGATCCCATCGGAGATCGGTAATTTAAGTCAACTCAATGCTCTTGATTTATCTTGGAATTCACTCACAAAAGAGATACCATCAGAAATAGGAAGTTTAAAAAGTCTGGTAATGATGAATCTTTCTCACAATAAGCTATCTGGTTCTATTCCTAATGGTTTCAGTAACTTGCCAAGAAGGATTGATATAGACCTGTCTTACAATGAGCTCACAGGTCCGGTTCCCCTTTATGATGTCTTTCTAAATGTGTCTGGAGACGCATTACAAGGAAATGATGGTCTGTGTGGAAATGTTACTGGTTTGAAACTTTGTGAAAGTCAAATAGTAATGAAGAAAAATAATCATTTTCATCGTAAGCTCATCCTTGTAACTATGATCCCACTTTTTGCGGCTCTTTTACTTGGTTTATTCATGTGTGGCCTCATTGCTTATCGACGTAGAAAGAGAACTTCTCCACAGAAACAATCAGGCGAAGAAGATGGCAAATTTTTCTCAATAACAAGTTTTGATGGACAGGCGATGTATGATGAAATCATCAAGGCAACAAATGATTTTGATGATTCATGTTGTATTGGGATGGGAGGATACGGTACTGTATATAAAGCTGAGTTAGAACCCAACAATATAGTAGCTGTCAAGAAACTTCATTCATCATCTGAGAATGACGATCAAGGCTTCCTAAATGAGGTACGAGCATTAACAAACATAAGGCACAGAAACATAGTTAAACTCTATGGATATTGCTTCCATGCTCGTCACTCATTTTTGATTTACGAATATCTTGAGAAGGGAAGTCTAAAATCGCTTTTATGTAGCGATATCACAGCAAAGGAATTGGATTGGCTGAAAAGGGTAAGAATTGTTAGGGCTGTAGCGAATGGTTTGGCTTATATGCACCATGATTGCACACCACCTATAATTCATAGAGACATTTCTACAGCTAATATCCTTCTCGATTCTGATTATGAGGCACATATCTCGGATTTTGGAACAGCAAAGCTTCTAAAGTTGGATTCATCCAATTGGTATGCGGTTGTAGGCACCTATGGCTATGTTGCGCCAGGTAACAACCAATATTTTAAAGTTATGTATACGTACTTATTCTCAAGTTTTAGATTGGTCTATGTTACATTTATTCATGATCTGATATAACATTTTTTTTTTCCTAATTTATGTAGAGCTTGCTTATACGATGGTGGCGACAGAGAAATGCGATGTGTATAGTTTTGGAGTTGTTGCACTAGAAGTGATTATGGGAAAGCATCCTGGAGAACTTATATCATCTCTACAAACATTGTCTACAGATGATCTATTGCTAGCCAATGTAGGAGATAGACGGATTCCGCCACCATATTCTCTAGTTGAGAAATTAGCTCATTCAATTTTGAATGTCTCACGGGCATGTTTGAACTACAACCCACAGGAAAGGCCAACAATGAGCCAAGTCAAGGATTTATTGTCAGTGGATGATCGAGTTTGGATGAAGATGCATGTATCGGTAACTTAATGCTAGCTTGATCGATTTTGTATGATGTCTAGTCATAAGTCATAAAGTTTAAGAAACTTTTTATGTTTTTTTTTGTTGTAAACTTAATGCTAGCTTGATTGATTTTGTACGATGTCTAGTCAGAAAATAATTTATATCAATGGAGATTGCTACCTTTCTAGACTAATATAGTTACGTGTATTATGGATCTTTTTGGTAATTTCTTTAAATTATTCCAGTTTTGCAATTAAAAAATTACCAATATGGGAAATTTGTATATCAGTTAGAATTTATTGTTACTCATATCAAGAAATTAAGTAAGCAGTGAGTGCACACTAAATATATTCAAAGATGTCAAATCACCCGACAATGGAAGTCTGTTAATTTATCAAAAAAGAAGACCGTGGAAGTCTGTTAATTTGTCAATCTTAACCAGAAATCACTTAAGAAATGAGGTTTAGATCCGTAAAACAACTAGGAATTCACGATATTAAGAATTGAACTTGAAATTGGATTACAATGGGACAATTTGTTACAATTGAACGTTTAGGGAGTTACAGAGAGAAAGAAAAGTGTTTACAATTTGATAAGCTAGGAGGTATTTAAACGGAAATGAGAGGAAGGAGGATTTGGCGGGAAAATCAGTTTTGAGACAAACACCCTTTTCACCCTTTGTGAATACCCATTTTATTGAGACAATGAGTTTTGGAAGGAAAATTTATTATTTCTCATTAAAATGAATTGAACAATACAAAGTCCTATTTATAGGACAAAAGTCAAAATACAGAAAGTCAACTATGCTAATTCTACATGTACAGTACTACTACTGCTAATACATCAATACAGCCATTATCCTACTTATATACATAGCTAAACTACACAATTCCACATAGTGCTTGAGCCTTTTGATGAAGCTTGAGCTTATTTGGCTTGATAAGCTTTGACTGAGCAATATTGTGGACTTGAACTGTGGCATCACTTGGCTTGTCAGCTGAGCTTCCATCTTTAGTTCCTTTACATTTCATAACCCAACTACACGATCCATGTATAAAATCTAACAGCTAAATTCCTTCCCGAACGTGAAGGATTGAAGTCACCCACTCTTCAAACAACTCTGTTGCGAATCCCTCTGCCTTCGACCAACTTATTAGGTGATCCGATGCCAAAAACTTGATAAGCTGAGTCAAAATGCAGAGACTGATATGTTTCGCATCATCATACTTTCCTAACCGAGATAAAGAGAGCCACACTTCCACCTGTAACGGGCAACACTCCATAGCTCTCTGAAGCTTTGCATCCTCTTCATTAGCAAATTCCACTACTGCTTCCCATAGCCTTAACGAATCAGGTATATGTTCAAGACCTTTTCTTAGTACTTTTCTTTTAATCACATCTCCATGTTCCAATGTCGCAGCCCTTTCCTATTTCTGGGCCAGTGAAGGAGTGAACAACCTTGGAAGAAAATGATCTTCTGGAAATATGACAGTTGCATCAAGGTTCCATCCAACAGCAGCCGCTGCAACTTTCATGCCAACATAACCACCACCAACCGCAACTACTTTTTGTGCTTTTGCCAATAATGATACTAATTAATCAACATCAGCAATATCGCGTGTGTGATGAACACCAGGTAAAGTATCACCAATTTTCTCAGAAAATCTAGATGCAGTGTACCCTGTGGCAATAATGAGGGATCCAAATTTCAGTGGATTTGTTGTCAATGTTTGCTTCTCTGCATCTAATCCAGTACGTCACCGGATCTTCATACAGCATCTCTATCCCTTTTTCTTTGTACCAATCAGGAGTTTGCCTTTCACCTCTTTTGTGAGAGTCGGGCGCTCATATGGAAATGATACACAGAATCCCATTAGCCTCCCCTTTTTCGACAAAAGTCCTAGTTACATATCCACCTCCAACTGTCACAAACCTTTCCTTTTTCCTCTTTGGCCATTTCCATATGTCGAACTCCCACTTTCCATACTTCAATTCGCATTTTGTGCCTCCTGATTTCTTCCTCTTAGGCCATTTCCATAACTCAAACTCCAAACGACTAACATAATCTCCAATAATCAGTATAACAGAAGCCTTCGCCGTATCAATTATTGTTGTCATTACCACTAAAGAAAGACCACTAAAATCATTTTCCATACCATCATTATCAGTCGAATTAGAACTAATACCACATTCCTTATCACACAATTCAATTCGATCCCGATCACAGTTTTCGACCAAACAAACGCCTTTTTCTCCTACTTCACATTCAGTTCATCACTTTGATCCCAGTCACTCAAATCATCTTTTACACTGACCTCGATCAACTCATTAAAAGTACCATTCGGGTTTTGAATATCCATTAAAACATTAGACCCAAAAGTATCAGAATTCGATGATAACAATACACCTAACAAACACTCCGTTTTCGGTTTCGGAACTTCTTTAAAATCCTTTACCATCGAACCTTCCAATTTATCCAAAAGACATGAATTAAAGTTTGAATCTTTAACAACATTACTAATTGATTCTTTAACAGTTTCAACCGCATTTAATTTACAACCTCATGATCAACAACATCATCAAGTAATCTATTTTTTTAACCCAGTTGATTCTTTATTTTTTCCATCATCATGAACAAACCCATTCTATTATTCTAGTTTTTAATCTCATCATCAGCATCAACCTTACGCGAATCTTTAAACTCAATTTCTTGCACTTTATCACATTCTTTAGAAACTTCATCAAGAACCATATTACCAGTGTTGTTTTCGACCATATCACTTGCTTCTTTAACATCTTGTTTGAAATATTTCTTTATTGGCATTTCATCAAACATGTTATTTGCACCCGTATAATAACAAAATGGATACTCTTATCAACCAATGCTATTGAATAAATTGTACACAATGTGAAACCTCCAACCCCTTTCGACCCCGTTTCCATGGGGAAATGATAAGCAAAAATGGGTAAATTCCATATTTACCCCACTATAATGTCATTTTTATCCGACCAAAAATAATGAGGCAATTCTGTATATCCAACCTAAACATCATACGAGGGTGAATTAGTCATTTTATATTGTCAAACCCTTCATGTGCAAGTCAAATGAGGGTAAATTCGTCTTTTTAATTCCTTTTTAAATCCCATTTCATCAGCATCATTATCATTCAGTCATTCACCACCATATCTTTAAAATTCTATATCTATCATTGTAGATCAAATTTCATCATCATTGATTCATTTCTACAAATAAGAACATCATTCATATCACAAAAACACTTTTGCATGGAACCTTTTATTCTGAAAAAAAAAAAAAAAAAAAAAAAAACAGATTTGTAGTAATTTTGCATGGAAGTCAGTTTCTATATTGGATATAGAAAATATTAGACCAGGTTAAAGTTTTTTTTTTTATTTTTTTCGGAAAAAAAAATTTCGTCAATTTTTTCTTTTAGAAATTTTTTCGAATTTTTTAACAAATAATTTTATTAGATTTTTTTTTTCAAATTATCTTTTTTGAAAAAAGAAAAATTTAGAATTTTTTTCGAATTTTTCAAATTATTTTTTTTGGACTAACGATCGTTAGTAAAAGGACTAACGTTGCAAATGATGGTTTTTTTAATGGACTAACTTTGCTAATTGAGATAACGACAGTTAGCGATAAGGACTAATAGTGTTACATAGTTTCAGAATAAGGACTTAATTGGTGCAATTGAAAAGATAAGGACTTAATTAGGGATTTTGGGCAAACCACATGGACGAACCATGTAATTTACTCTAATAATAAATTAATTAGAGCCCTTCTTATAGATACTATTATGGATTAATGGTCTCTACTTTAAAACAACAAACGTGATTTGCACAAACTTAGTTTTGATTTGTACCTAACATTTTATGCTTTGTATATGTGTTACGTTGTGCTTATTCTCCTTTGTATCTTGTTATGCGTAAATGGAAAGTAACTATGTGCAAATCTGGAGTATATGTGTGTGCAGATTACCTCACACTAAACCAAACAAGTTTCAAGGTGAATTAGACTTAAACCGGTAAAGCCTTTCATTTTTAGGTGTTTTGTGTGGCTACTTTAGGGATTGTTTGTACCTACTACATAGCTTGTTACATATGATATACTAATAAACTTATATAAACTCATGGATGAAACATCCTAAACCATTGAATTCGTTTTGTCTTCGTTTAAGAGGTCAATGTTTTATAACCTGGTTGAATCGGGAACAGGTTCGGATATAACTGTTGTTTGCTTGTTTATGAACTAGTGGTTCTTTTGTTGACATAGGTCGTCATGTCTTTAGTTTTTAAAGTTTGGGACCTGTAGTTTTGTTGGAAAGTCTTGAATTTCTAATGTTTTAGAGATGTTTGGAGCTTTTTTAGGGTCGTTTGGGTATGTTTAGGGGTGTCTTTGGAGCTGATTAAGGGTTGTTTGGTTAGGTTTAAAAGGTTTTTGCAGCTTAGGAATTGAATTTCCATGTTAAAAAGCTTGTCTTTTTTGTTTTGTTTTTTTTGTTTTTTGTTTTTTTTTTTTTTTTTGAATTTTTATTTGAATTCTATATTAGTTATAGTTAAATTATTAGGAATTGGTCAAAATTGACATCGATTTGTATTATCTTTTCTATTTTATTATCTTTATTTATTTATATATTATATTTAAATTTTTTATGAATATGTCCATTTGACTCTTTTTTTAGTGGTTTAGAATAGAACAAGTAATCAAATATAATAAAATGTCTAGGAATTTTAATATGAAGTCAAGAGTATAGAATTGGTATATTCCTTTTATTTATATTAGAATCCAATCTTGACGGAGGATTTTTTATCGAAAGAACAGAGAAGACTAGGTCTAAGTAAGGTATACGAAGGAAAGCCCTAAAATTGGTTCCACACGGTTCAACAGCGACTCATCGGGTCGATCAAAAACCGGTTTTTAATATAAGGCAAAAGGGTATAAAGATGATGACTTTTGACCATCATTGGTCAAACTTATTACTCCCTTGCTATCATACTAACGCTTTTTATTTTTATTATTACTCTCTCTCTCTCTTTCTCTCTCTCTCTCTCTCTCTCTCTCTCTCTCTCTCTCAGATTAATTGTTACGAGCAAGGTTGTCAGGATCGGGATCCTACTTAAGATCGTTTTCGGCTTTGCAAGATCGTGATCGTAGGATCGGATCGAGATCGTAAGATCCTATGAAAATGTATGTATTTTTGCATAGGGGTTGTATTTCTATACTTATATATATTTTTATATAATATTTTATATGATAAACGAATATAAATAGATGCTAAAACAATAAGTTCCTTGTTCAAATACCATATTAGTAAAACATTAGATATATTGCAATATATACTTGCACAAAGTTACTTCATGTTTCAATCGCTAAATGAGCAATTTGGATATAAAAGAGATACTACATATGTGCACCACTCATGTTTCAATCATTAAATAATGATGTTCGATACAAAGGAAATACAGACATAGTCATAATAAAAGTTTATAAACTAGCGATGGTGCAAACTAGCAATTATCAAAGAAGAAACTGAGATTTTTGATGTATTTCAATTAAGAATTAGTGTTTTTTTTTTTTTTTTTTTTTTTTTAATAAAAATTATGCCCATACTTTAAAGTTTGCTTCGTGGTGAACAATAAATAAACTAGTTTTTAGTTTATACTATTTGAAATGTACATACGCAAGACTTAATATAAATTAATAAATCATATGTGTGTTGGTAAAAGTAGCATGTAGTTGTCATGAAAATATTGTTAGTCATTATCGTAATAATTTCGTACTTAATTTAGCCAATGCTAATGCTAATTTCCTATAATGAGCATCTGTCACTTTAAATCGAATGGTCAGATGTGAAAAACAATGAATTAGTGATTGTGATTGGGATTTTTGAATCAAACATGGGCTTAAATGCTTCGCATAGGAAAAAAAAGTAAAAAAAAAAAAAGGGGTTAGCAACAGGATCGGATCGTAAACGATCCCACGATCCTACGATCCGATCCTACGATCCTGAACGATCCTACCTGATTTAAGATCCCGTTAAGATCCTGATCGTTTTTTGAGTGTGGGATCGTAGGATCGTGCGATCCTACGATCAGGATCGCGATCCTGACAACCTTGGTTACGAGTACTCTATTAGTGACTCATAACATGCAAATGGTTAATTGTTAACATTGATTGCATAAATAAAAAACGATTGATATAATATATATAATAAATTGCAGGGATCCCTTACAAAGTTAACAAAAATTAAAAAGTATAAAAAGTAATATCCACCATTAGATTAGATCTATTCAAAACCTTTTATTTATTTTTATTAATTTCGGTCAATTGGCGTTTTGGTCTTTTAACCCGTTTTTTCTTTTTCACCCTCTAACTTCAAACGCATATAACTCTTAAACGACAAACTTTTAGAAAAAACCGATTTGACCATAATTTTTAAAATTTAATCCTCTTTAATTTGGTATAAATTTTGTTAAAAATTTCAAAACTTTTTTTTACATACGAAATGGGTGTTAATTTTCTTTATTTTTTGGGCATTTTCGACCTTATTTTGTACCATCATAAATGCCAAATCTTGAAAATTTTAAAACATGAAAGTCGTAGATTTTGGTTCACTCTTTACCAAGAAATTTGAATCACTCAAATCCAATATGATATGAGTGAGATATCGTACGTTAAATATGACGTTTTACTCATATTTGTTACACATAACGTGTTTGATGAAATGTTTAGCTTAGATTTTTTTGTCTTAAAATCGAGTTAAATGCACTAATTTTTTTACAACAATGCACCTTTAGTCATTTTATTAATGTAAGATTTTTTTTAACTGATGAACCATATTAACTGATTTTTTAAAAAGACATTTTGTTCATCAGTTACTTTGGTTCATCAATTTTTATTCATGAACATTAAAATTGATGAACCAAAGTAACTTATGAACATTTTGTTCATCAGTTACTTTGTATTCATCTGTTACTTTGGTTCATCAATTTTAATGTTTTGGACCTGTAGTTTTGTTTGAAAGTATGTGTTTGATATTGGATTTCTAATGTTTAAGAGCTGTTTCGAGCTTTTTAGGGGTGTTTGGGTATATTTGGGGACGTTTTTAGAGCTGTTTAATGGTTGTTTGGTTAGGTTTAAAAGCTTTTTGTAGCTGTAGGAATTGAATTTCCATGTTTAGAAGCTGTCATTTTTTGCTTAAAACCGGTTCCACACGATGGTTCAACTGGCGACTCGGCTAGGTCGATAAAAAAACTGGTGCACGGAAACTCTAAGAAAATTTACACAAAGATTGATACTTATATAGACAACCCAAACCTCTTGTATTTACAACTTATACCAAGGAAATAACTTCCCAACTAAAATGCAACACTTTTTCTGTACATCTCATTCAGCAATTTTCCTGCAAACCCGACAGGTTGGGATGACCATGGTCAAAGTAAAGAAAAAAATAACTCAAAAAAGTCAACGTGACCGTGACAATAACTTCAAAAACTCTCCATAATCGCTCATACTACCACTCGAAAATCTCTTCATCTTTTCCCAAATATGCAAACGTCTCCTAGGCCTCAATGGACCTGAACTTGAGGTTATCCTATACGAATGTACATCTAGCCCAAGACCCGAAAACCCGCTCTCCACATCAAGTGGAGATTCATAGCTTGGATAGGGGGAATGCGATGGACCTGGGTCTGGGCCAGGGCCGTGGCCTGAGTTTGTACTGGCTCGTGGATCAAATTCATGGAAATTAAATCATCTTGGCTATATGTTCTTCAGCCCATGTCTCGTGTTTCTTCACACTCGTTGCAGACCAATTTCAAGGCCTAAACTACTTCACCCATGAAGGGTCGGTGTGACACTTCGGGCGGCACACACATTTTGATGCTATTGCTGCTACTTTAGCAATACTGTCGAATGGAACTTCAGGGGATAGTGATGGATCAATAAGCAAGTTTAGACCTTCTGGTGTTGGGAGGAGGGGACGGGCTTAGGCGACTAAGTTTTCTTGTCCTGATGGCATTGACATGTCAACGGGTTTTCCTCCTGTTAGGAGCTCAAGGAGTGCCACTCCGTAGCTATATGTCACTCTTTACAAGAAGATGGCCTGTCATTGCATACTCAGGAGCCACATGCCTAAAATCAAATGAATAGAATTTTAAGAAGATTTGGACACGGCGGGTTGCCTAACGGGCCAAGACATATAATCTGACTTTTGTGCTGAGTAAAAGCTCATTTGACTTTAAACTTGACCAGTAATGTTCTCATCTTACAGACAAAGAAAAGCGTATCCAAAAGCGCCCATGACACGTGTCGAAATATGCTGGTTTTCTTCATCTAATGCGGATCGAGCCAAACCAAAATCAGAAACTTTAGGAGTAAAGTCATGTTCCAGCAGAATGTTGCTAGACTTGAAGTCTCTATGTATGACTCTTAGGCTTGAATCTTCATGCAAGTAAGCTAACCCTCTAGCAGCACCCAAAGCTATTTTCAAACCCCCCCCCCCCCCCCCCCCCCCCCCCCAAAGTCCAGTGGTACGGCTTCCTTATTAATCCCAACAAACCACCTTCATACCATGAAGGTGACTTTTCAAGTCAAACATTTGACTTTGGAAAGTCAAGCATTTCATACCATGAAGTGAGATTCAACGCTTGCATTTGGGATTCGCTCATAATCCAAACACCGGTTTCTTTCTTCTGTACAAATGCCAAGTAAGCGAACCAAATTTCTATGGTGCAAGCGGCTTAGCATTTCAACTTCTGCCAAGAATTCCCGACCCCCTTGTTGATCATCACGTTTAAGTACCTTGACAGCAACTTTAGTCCCATCTTCAAGTATCCCGCTATAAACCCGCCCAAACCCACTCTCACCTAAAACACCCAACTCATTAAAGTTATCAGTTGCTTTTTCCATGTCACTTGAACTAAACGTCTTTGCAGATCCTTTATATGCTATATTAGACCGGAATGATAATGAAGCTAACTCAGGCCCACTTCCTAACGTTGATCCTCCAACCCCTGATTGGGCCCCTTCCTAACGTTTACCTATCAACAACAAAATGATTATGATTATAAGCAAGAAAATTTTCAGTTTGACTTTCGAGATTGAACGAATCGATCCTTCAAGTATGGTAGATTTCCAAAATTTAGGATTTTTTGTGGTTGTTGGTAGTGATTAGGGGTGTTATATGTGCATGCATGGTGGTCAAGATAATATAACAATGTTTAAGCAAAAGCACTGGTTTTCATACAATGTTTGTAACCAACTTGTCTTTTTGCGCTAAAATAACGAATGCAATGAGCGAGTTGTGTTTATAACCGATAATATATAGTAAGTGATAGCCAGTTACATCTCATTTTATTTAAACACCGCATATTATCTAAACTAAATGTTTTGTTAACAACAGCCCTCAGAGGCGTCGTTAGCAAAGCCCCGATTTTGCATGTCATTGTTTAGGTTGCTAAAAAATTGTCAATCTCAAATAAAAAGTTTTCATTATAGAATGACTTTTTAAAAAAAATGATAATAATAATAAAAAAATAAAATACAATAATACAAAGATAAACTTTACATTCTAAGACTTGAGTGACTTGCTAATACAATAACCCATTTTGCTCGCTATATAATAGCAACAAAAACACAACCATACTCATATAGTCATATGCAAGGTTATATATAAAGCGTGGAGTGGCGTGGCGGCATGACTAAGCCTCACGCCTTAGCGGCCAAGAAAGAACTTTTGCATTTATAAGGCGTGGAATAAAGCGGCACAAAATAATAAAATATTTATATATTTATATCATATTTTATATATATCGTGTTTACAAAAAGATATGGTATAAGGCGGCATAAGGTGTGCCGTGGCGGCATTACCAAGCCTAACACCTTTGTGAGGCACCGCCTTTGCGCTCCTTTTAAAACCATGGTCATATGGTATATTTATATTTGAAAAAATTACATGTTTCGTCCCTGTAACTTACCAAAATCACACTCATCGACCATATTCGATTTTAATCTCACAAAATAAAATTTATAGCCTAGGAAATACGAAGAAACAAATATAAAAAAGATTTCAAAAAACCAAATTTTTAAAAAGAAAAAAATAAAAGAAATGAAAAGATGTAAAGTCAACAATCGGTCTCTTTCCTCTCTCTATTAGTGACTCATAATTGGTCAAACATCTTGATAGATAGGGGGTATTTTCGTCATTTGCATCACCACATCCAACTTATCCAGTTTTTCTCCATCTGGGTTTTCCATATATGTTGAAAATGTGTTATAAAAGAAGACAGCAATTTCGAAATGAAGAATCCGGTAAAAAGTGTTTGATGAAATGTTTCATTTAAATTTTTTTAAGTTGTAGACTTTAAGGTGTTTAATAATTTGTTTTATTTACTAGTTTTCTTTTAGTCGAAATGATCAGAGAAAATCCAAAACACTCCCTAACTATATGATTACTCAAGTCGCTATTATCAGTTTCTCAGAAAACACATCCTAAGACTAATATGTCTCAACTCTACCTACCTTAATATCATCACTTTATTAAGCAATATTGTTCAAAAGCTTCTCAACTCAAAAAAGGTCAGATCAGCCAGGTTAGGTAACGGGTCAAATTTAGTTTAGGTCAAAATGGGATGAGACATGTTGGGAACTAAGCCGAAAAACGGGCATTCGTCTAAATTTGCACTAGGCTTACTATTTCATGCTAATGTACCTAAGAAGCTCTGGTGTGATGCAACTGTCTAATCTGTATGTTTTCAATAGCAATTAAGCACGAACTTTTAAATGAAGAAAATTTCATTAGTTTTGAGTATTCAATAATCTATCTTTCTAATGTCAAACCCAAATAACCCGTTGTCAAACAGAACCCGAATAAAGTTTAGTTGCTGATAGTAACAGTGGGTCAGTTTAATCTCATTGTATTTATGGCAGGCTAAAATTATGCAAGAAAGGAGAACCATCAGGCGAGTTTTATAATATACATCTAGTAGGTCTCTCTTCGTATGAAAATTGCATAGATTTAAATTGATTCTTTTTTAAGTAATTTGTGTTGATCAAGGGGGTGTTTGTGGAATGTGGCATATTTTTTAGTCTCAAACAAATCTTTCGGTTGGTTAGTGGCCTCTACTGTGATTCAATGAAGAATTTTTTGGGATATAACTCCAAGCCCATTGGAACTATGTTAGAATGGAAGGGCCAACAATGGATTTAGTGATCACAAAGGTCTACCCAGTGAACATGTGAGCGATGACAGGATCTATATTCTTGAAAAGCTTCGTTTATGTTGGAGGCTCTGTAGATCCTGATATAACACAAAAACTGTTTGGCCTTTCCTCTTTTAGTGAAATCCCCAGTCCGGTACACTTGGTATTCGTATTTCTTGACTTGTATCATTATACGGGCTTTGTTTGGCTTGAAATGACTTGAGCCATTTGAACCGTTCCAAATTTGCCTGCTTTTAAAAGTTAGCAAAACTGAATCATTTGTGATAAAATACTACCCAAGTTGACCCATATATATGCAAATCGGTAGAAGTTGGCATCTGTATATGCTCAATCATTGCATAGTTTTTTTGTGGCTTATAAATCTGATGTTTGCTAGATTAACACTTTCAGAAGGTCTATTGATTCATCCATCATCTGTTTAACTCAAACTTTTGGATACAGTTGGTACTGAAGCAATATGACAACCCCTTGTCAACGAAACTAAATGAGGTTGTAAATGAGATTTGAAGCCAAAGATGTAACTACCTACGGTATGTAATATCTGTGGTATTAGGGGTGTCATAAAAGCCGACCCGGCCCGAACCCGAATATGGCTTTTCAGGTCGGGTTAGTCGGGTCTAAAATTATATTCGGGTCAATCGGGCCAACCCGAATTGACCCGAGTTCTAAACAAGGTCGGGTTCGAGTATAATTTATGTCTCTTACATGGGTTCGGGTCAACCCGGTTGACCCGAGTTTCATTTTTTTCTTTCTAATTTGTATGTAAACATCAAAATTGTATAATTTTTAAACAACCCAGACCCGAACCCGAGCTGACCCAAACCCGAATTGACCCGACTGACCCGAATTCTAAACAACGCCGGGTTCGGGTATGTCTTTTTGAGACTTGACCCGGATTGGTTTATCTGTTTGTGAGAATGTTTGTGTTGACAAGTAATCACTTTTTTATTCTCATTGTGCTTATGGCAGGCTAAAATTATGCAAGAAAGGAGAACCATCAGGTGAGTTTTATAATATACATCTAGTAGTTCTGTCTTCATATGAAAATAGCAAGATTTAAATAGATTCTTTTTAAAGTAAAAAAATCCTTTAATATACATAATGCCATATATCACAGGTAACTTTAGCTCAGGAACTTCCTTAGAAACGATAAAGATTGCGTCTTTTCTGAGTATTTGTAAAGTACCATTCTATAAAGACAAGATAAAGAAAATATAATGCAGTGCGGACAAATTTGTCAATCTAAATTGCAGTTTTTACACGTTAATCGTTGCAATTTCTTTAGTTTCTGATATTAGTTACGATTCCTGGAATGACGTTCTTCTCGTATATGATGGAAGACAAGTCTCCAAATAGTCCTTCATACATTGAGTTCTTAGTACATGTCCATAGAAAAGTTCAAAACAAAATGTGTTGATGTTTAACAAATACTACTTCAGTTATATATGTTTATGGGTTTGTGGTTAGAATTTACATGCAGACACAGATGGGTTCGAGCCTAAAGAAGCGAAGCTTGAACCTTAGCAAAAAGTTGGGGATAGTCATCATTGGTTTTGTAATTATTATTTGTGAAAGCTTAGCATCTTTTATATAATAAAACAAAACCTCTATTGGGAATTTTCCATTTCAAAAAAATTAATTCATACTTTATTTAGTAATAATTTTATTTAAAAAAGATAAAATTACACGGATGGTCCCTGTGGTTTACACGGATTGCAAGTTTAGTCCCTAAGTCAAAATAATTACACTAGACGTCCCTAATTTTGAAACCTGTCACCCTTTTAGTCCCTAATTTAGATGGCCGTTAGTTTATCCGTTAAGTAATTTGCACCGTTAGTCCTTCGTTAATATTTTTTGCACCGTTAGTCCTTCGTTAATTTGCACCGTTAGTCCTTCGTTAAAATTAAAAAAAAAAAAAATCTAAAATTAAAAAAAAAATTGAATAAATTTTTTTTCCGAATAAAAATTTAAAAAAAATATATTTTTTAGAAAAAAAAATTTTAAAAAAAATATTTTTTAGAAAAATTCAAATCTTAAAATATTCGAAAAATAAAAGTATTTCTATTTTTTTTTAATTTTCTAAAAAAATTTTATTCGATTTTTTTTTAAATTTCGATTTTTTTTTAATTTATCCATAACACAAGTAGAAGATAAATACAAAAAATATAGATAAGATGCAATTAATAATAGGATTAAAATTGTTAAATAATTATCTTTAATATTAAAAACTATAATTAATTAAACATCATAAATCAAAACCCTATTTGGGAATTTTCCATTTCAAAAAAATCAATCATACTTTATTTAGTAATAATTTTATTTTTAAAAAAAGATTATTTTCTTATTAGGTAACATTTTATATTTATCCATAACACAAGTAGAAGATAAATACAAAAAATATAGATAAGATGCAATTAATAATAGGATTAAAATTTTTAAATAATTATCTTTAATATTAAAAACTATAATTAATTAAACATCATAAATCAAAACCCTATTTGGGAATTTTCCATTTCAAAAAAATCAATCATACTTTATTTAGTAATAATTTTATTTTTAAAAAAAGATTATTTTCTTATTAGGTAACATTTTATATTTATCCATAACACAAGTAGAAGATAAATACAAAAAATATAGATAAGATGCAATTAATAATAGGATTAAAATTTTTAAATAATTATCTTTAATAATAAAAAACTATAATTAAACCTTATAAATCAAACAAAACAAAGATTAAATGATTTATTTTTTAATAAATAAAAATATATGATTAAAAAAAATTTTAAAAACCCGCGCGTGCGCGGGCATTATAACTAGTAAACGGATAAAAGAAACACCTTTTGGTCTGGTTCATGGTTATATATACATCTACAAGCTTTTATTTTTTTATTTTTATTTTTACAATGATATTAGATATACATGTAATGCTAGCTGTTCTTTAGAGGGCCAAGTTTCAACTTATTTCTTATATTTATTGACTTGATGTGAGTATGTTTGATTCGAGTTGTATTATATTGCTAACTAGACTAGTGATATGAAATGAAAGGATTCAAATAGTTACAAGTTGTCTATGCAAACAATGTTATTGCTTGATATACAAGAAAATGCTAGAATATAGTAGGTACTCCTCAAACTAGCTTTTTAAGAAAGAGTAATATGTTTAAACAAAATCACTAGTTTTTTGTACAAAGTTTCAAACCAACTTTGTATATTACGCTAACGTAATCAATGGGTGAGTGAATTGTGTTTGTAATTGGGAACATCTAGGAAGTGATAAGTGATCACATCCATTGTGGCTAGGTGTTATTTCAATTAGCCTAGCTAGCTAGATTAGAGTGGTAGACTATAATGTTTGATATTGACAAAGGTAAATCAAGATTTACAAAGTGGTTAGAGTGGTAGATTATAAAATTCCATCACTATACAATTATGTACCGCTATACAATTATGTGCCGCTATATCATAACTAATGTTTTCAAAAAAATGCGCTTAAGGCAATGAACTTTCATTTTGTGTTCACTTGTTTACTGAGCTATTAGGAACAATCAAGGTTATAAATAGCGCGAGGTGTGGTGGCATGATCAAGCCTCACACTTTAGCTGTCATGGCGAAGCTTTTGGTTTTTAAGGCGTGACATAAGGCAGCACAAAATATATTAATATTTATATATTTATATCATATTTTATATATATCAAGTTTACAAAAAGTGTTATTTATAATGAATAAGGCTATGTTTGGCAAAAGTACCTATGAGCAGTAGCAGTGAGCAGTGAGCAGTGAGCAGCAGCTGTTAGCTGTGAGCAGTAGCCACAGCTCCTGCTCACCGCTCGCAGCTTCATAATGAAGCATTGAAAAAATGAGCTTTCCAAAAAAATAACAAAGCTCACAGCTCTCATGCCAAACGAACACTAAAAATCAAAAAGCTCATTCTGACCACTCATTGCCCCAAAAAGCTCAAAAAAGCTTTGTGCCAAACATAGCCTATGTTTAAGAAACCATCTTTACATGTAATATTCTTCATTTAAAAAAAATTATCAGTGGTGAAAAAAAACTCGTCACGCCTCACGCCTTACGCCTTATCGCTCTTTTTCTCACCTCATCTCACGCCACGCCTAGAGTCGACGTCTTGGTCTATTCCGCAATGTGGAGGACACGCCTCACGCCTTAGTGACGCCTTGGCGCCAACATGGCGCGCCTTTTAGAACCATGGGAAGAATATTGTTCTATAATTTCAATGTTAATCTGAGTGACTTGAACACATATTTTTTTGATATGTCAAGTAACATAAATTTCTCGTTTTTCAAGTTCGGTGATATGTAAGTATATTCTGTGTAAGTTTAGTGACTCAAATGTCATGTTTCATAACTTTAGTAACCCAAGTGAATAAAAAGAAATTTTGTTACCTTGGACGCATTTTTAACAAAAGTTTAGTAACATCTTTGTCTATTAAGTCTTCTTGTATCTTATTAGCTTCTATCTTGAAAGCATTTCATTCTTTCCTTTCCCCGTTATAGTTGGGGTGTTTTTAATAAATGAATTTCTATCTAGTGGCTACTAGGACGTAGGACCCTACACATCATTAACTAAAAGGACCATATATGCATATTACAACCACATATCATTTGCTAAAGATATCGACACCGAATTAAAATATACTTAATGTTAGTCTATCATTTAATATTAGTCTTTGCATAACAACGCCGGATGTTAGCTATTGTTGACCTAGACTTTTTATAATAATAAATATATTCGAGGCAATTTTTCCTATAACGTGCTCGTACGGGACAATGACATAAATCTTTCAAAATGTGTTTTAACATATGTCACGGTATATCTAAATTTTAATTATTTGTACATAAAAGTTGTATATGATTTAATTTTAATAATACAATTCATTAAGAATGTAAATATCTATCTTCACATGCTTATTTTGAAGGTTTTGTTAAATAATAATTATGTAAAATCTTTTATACTTATATAGTTATAATAGTCGTGCTTCGCAGTTTTTTACATAATGTTTTCATTATGTATTAATGTCAATTAATATTTTGTATAGATTATTGGAGGAAGAATAATTTGACTTTATTTAATTGGCATGGTGTTCCGGTCGATGTTGTTAAATTTAGATATTAATATCATGGTTTAGACATTATGCATGTTTAATAGCATGTAATGACCCTTGAAAAATTTGTTTTTCTGATATCCATATTGAAACTTAAAGAGAAAATTACACGTGTCATTGCTATATCTATAATCTCGTGTATTTATTTTTATCTCGGAGTAACCAATTAGGTCGTGCCTTCGTTTTGTATTTATATTCCAATTAATAATAATTTTAGCTGTATTTATTTTTTAAACTAGTGTATAGGGTGGTAAAACTTATAAAGAGGAATAACAAGAGTCATTATTGAACATGGATAGAAAAAAAATTATGGACATCCTTACTTAATCTCATAAAGAAGAATAATGTAGCCGTGTGTATTTGTACAATATCGTGTATTCATTTACTTGTTACAATAACTCGTGCTTTTATTTTAAAATTAATAAATAATATTTAGAAATAACAACATATGTGTTGTTTTTAAAAAAAGTGTAGGACCTTAAATATATCAACTAAATCACTAAATAAACTCGTATGGTCGTACAAGAGAGGTGGCGCCTTCGATAGGAGATAAAGAAAGAGAACTTGTATTATCATAAACCAAAGACACACTATTATGAGATTGTGTAATAAACCGAAAGAAATAGTTATTTGTTATTTGTTTTGTTATTTAGTAATTGTGTAATAAACCGAAAGAAATACTTGAAAAGGTAATATTAGCACAAATTTAAAATTTTTATGGTATTTACAAGTGAAACTTTAGTCTTAATAAAGTGTCTCATGGATAAGAGTTATATAGCTAGCAAAAAAACCATACCACCAAAAAATTTCACCCAAAAATGTGAGGTTCATCTTCAGATATATAGGAAAAAACATTCAACTTTAATACTTATGAGTGTATTGGTAGTATATATATAGATTCTATAACTTGCTTTAGTGATGCATTCCGATATCGCTAGTGAGATCACATTCGTGTGATTAGGATTTACTAAATTATAAAAGGAATTAGCATAACCCTTGTTTTTAGCCTGTTTTTGTTATAATTATATGGCTACATTGGTCAAGTAATTACCCCACACCCTTGTTATATACTCATTTTTAGTATAAAATACCCCTTGTACACCCTCTAAGCCTATCTTTTTCGCGGTTCTCTTGATATTTCGGTGGATTCCAAAATGTTAATGAAGATCATTGTTTCACCTCACTAAATGTTACACCCAAATCGCCTTAGCCTTCTTTATATGCGCTCATTTTTAGTGCATTATTGTTACAACATTTATGTTAAACCCTTGGTTAATTATCTAGTTGTTTACATGGTTGCTAAGTCAAGTCATATCTTGTAAATACAAATTTGGGAAGATTGGGACTTATGGTAGTATTATTTATGGAGTAACGGGGAAGAACGTCAAATTATTACCCCACCATATTTATGTTAATATTTCAGATACTGCACATGTTTTGATCCTTGCAATTCGAGTCATTAGTTAGTTTATATCTATGAAAAAATGCAAGTGTGGGGATGTAATTATAAATCTCGAGTTATCTATATTATTTATTTTTAGCAGATCAAAAGATGGCATGGCAAAAGTGTTTAAAAAATTGAAAAAAATAAGAAAAGAAAGAAAAAACATAAGGACTGCCATCTTGCTTTTGTTTAAGTCAAGAAAAATAACAAGACGGGTTAGATTTAGTTTGTCGAGTCTTAGATTTGCAACGCCACTTTGTACTTGTAATTAACGTAGATGATTAACTTGCCACCAGTAAAATTCCCCATATCCCCAAAACCGTGTTTTTCCTTACCCTTGCACCTAACGTTACAACCCTTATAGAGTCCTATTTGATAGTTTATCGTAGGTGTTTATGCCAAAGCGGTGGAGGTTTTGATCCTTTATCAAGCCTATAGTAATCTGTGTGCTATAATAGGTAGAGAGTGTTTATTTGTCCATTTCCATAATGTTACATCACTTATAGTCTTATACACCAGAGAGATGAGAGAATCCAAACACTTTATGTGAGGTGCTAGTATATAATTTCCGTGCTTGTTATGACTATTATAGAATGAGTTATGTTGTAAATTATCTTTAAACAAATGATAAATGCCCCCTCGAACTTGTAAATTGATTAGGATAAAAGCATATTTGCTTGACGACAAGCAAATTACAAGTGTAGGGATATTTTATGAGGTTTATTTTTATACATTTTAAGGTGTCATTTAGCCTCTAAATCCATACAAATTTGATCATTTATTGCCCTAAACCGTTTCTATTTGAGTTTTAGGTACTTGGAAAATAAATGCCGAAAAATGGTGTGTTTTGGGCTCGATTGGACGGAAAAACAAAGGAAACGACAACATCGGGAAAAACGTCACAGAAAAGGAGTTTAACGACGTCACAACCACTAAGTGACACCGTCACTTGAAGAAATCGAAGATCTTGAATTTTCAGAAATTACAAGTGACAGCTCAGGTAATGAAGATGGCCTCATGACCAAATTACTGAAGGACGACGACGTCACACAATCCAATGTTGTCACATTAAGTCGATGCAAAGAACGAAACCCTAACTGGCGACGAGCTGACAGCTTCACATCTAATAAGTGATGCCGTCATAAGTGTAATTCTATATATATTATCGTATTATTTTCATTGTAAAATGTGCGACTTTGGGATAACCTATTAATCTGTACTTAGGGAGATTTACAGTAGTTTCTGAGGCCTTTTGGCCCCAAGACTTCCTATGTCTTGAATAGATAAGCTGTTTAATCAATCATTCAATTATGTTTACGTGTGATTGCTTAATTTCTTTATTTGCTTTTCTTTTTATTATTATGCTAGGCTTAATTTAATAGTACATGAAACCTAGTTATTGATTATTGATTGTCGTCTCTTTTTGATTAGTTGTTTTTCGTTAGGAGTCGGAAAACTAACTAGGTCAAATTATACTAGCTTGAACATCCGACTAATGCGTAGTTATTATATTAACTCGATGTTCATTGTATTTAATGCGTGGATTGTGTTTGCATTATGGAAATTTAGAATTAAAAGGGCATTCTCAGGCGCGGCTCAATTAGAACATATTACATAGGATTTAGGGATTAACCAACCCTTGATAGATATTAAAGAATACAACGCTCTCATTAGACAAGGACGTGGCAATTCGACTAATCAATAAAAGATAACTACGGAGTAATGGAATTATAAGTAAATATACTTTACTCATATAAGAAGTTCACTAAATTTACTTTTCCGCATATTTAGTTTAGTTTAATTTGGTTTTAAAAACCAACTCCTCCAATACCCGAGATTTACTTGCTTTCTTATATATTATCAAAGACCAAAAATAATCTATTCGACGTACACTTCGAGCCTACCTCACTATTCCCCTAGAGAACGATCAATCCCCGGACTTACCTATAGACTATAACGGTTAAGTACAATGCATAGGAGATTGTAAAACTTGTTGTGTTTTGCAAAATCCGCATCACTAAAGTATATATGTATGTAAATCACCTCACACTAAACAAAACAAGTTCCATCGCATGAATTGATAAAATTATAAAGTTATTCAAATAGGTATGTTACATGTATAATAATATGCATTTTTTTTCCTTTCTTTTTGGAACTTATAATATGCATTATCAACATAAGACCTACACATCATTGATTAAAGCATATTACAACCATAGATCGTTTTGCCAAGGATATTGACTCGTGAACTAATACACTTAATGTTAGTATATCGCTTAATATTAGTCTTTTCATAACAACGACGGATGTTAGCTATTGTTGACCCGGACATTTCATAGTAATAAATAAATTAGAGGTTATTTTTCGTATAGATAATAAACTTGTTATATATTCCGTGCACGCATGGGGCTTTTGCATAAATCTTACATAATGTGATATATCCAAAGCATAAGGCAAAATTTAGAACTCTAGAAGCTAATGTCTTAGTTTCGTTATACTATATGGTTACTTTATAGGAAAACGGTTTGCTTTTCCTATTGTGGAGAATTACGTGAAGAATGCTTGGGCGAAATATGGTATTCGAAGAGTCACAATGAACTCGAATGGGTTCTTCTTCTTCAAATTTAATACAAAAACTGGTATGGAACAAGTTCTCGAAAACGGCCCATCGATCATTAGGAATTTTCCTATTACCGTAACATATGGTCCCCTAATGCAAGCCTTAAAAGGAAGTTCTTACACGAGTTCCTGTTTGGGTCAAGTTGCATAACATTCCAATTGCGTCGTTAACCAATTATGTTAGACGCCTACACTAGTACAATGTGTTTGGAGTCATAGGGTCATAACAGTTAAGCAAGAGCACTTATTGAAATTAGCTCAGAATAGGTTTTGAAAGACTTGTTGGTACTTGCTATGCCTATGCTTGAAGGGGATGGTTATATTAAAGATACTATCACGATTGAATATGAATGGCAGCCACCTTGGTGCGAAACATGCAAAACTAATTTTGGACATTCTGATGAAGACTGTCCAAAAATGGTTCGTGTTAATCAACATGGGAGGAAGGAGGATAGTAGCGATAGGTTTGTAGAAGTTACTAGGAAAGGAGGAAAAGGAATGCTTGCTCATCACATTGATGGAGTGAGGTTGTCTAAACCAAAATCTAACTACATACTATTACCGTCCTAAGCAAAAAAAACACCACCGTGAATGCTAATAATGCTTCAACTTCTAATGATGTTAACATGGTGACCATGAAAAACTCATTTGCCGCTTTGTCTAACCAGGCTGATTATGTGTGGGGAACTAGATATGATGTGAATATTGGAGATACATCTAAGATTAATAAGACTCATGGGGATGACAGAGAGAGTGAAGATGTGGAAAATGTTTTTGATGAAACCTCTAAATTCATGGAACAAGATGCGTTTAGTGATCCGAAGGCACTACAACAAACAGGAGGACGGGCGACGAGGGTTTCGGCGGCGACGCCCTTGTCCCCGCCGAAAGTCACTAAACGACAAAAATTGTGCTGAGGTGGCACAAATTCTCGCTGACCGCCCATTGCATTTTCAACGCAAACTTTCAGCGGGGACATGTCCCCGCCGAAAGTATTTTCGCAGATCATAACTTTGACCAAAATATTCACAATTTCAACTCCACCTTTTAGCGGGGACTGTCCCCACCAAAAGTATTTCATAATCTTTGACCAAAATAGTTGCGCTTTTTATTGTCCCGGGTATTATTCCCGCCATTACTTTTGGCAGGGACAAGCATAACTTTTGGCGGGGACATGTCCCTGCTAAAAGTTTAGGCGCCAAATTTCCCTCCAAGCTGCAACTTTTTCCCAAAAACTTTTTAATATATATTATAACATACACCTAATACATATTAAATCATAAATTCGGCAAAAAAATACAAAACACACATAACAATGGATGGTTTAACGCCGGAACAGGAGTGGGCAAAGGCTTTATCACACGAGCTCTAGTATAATGAAATTATAAATCATTGGGGCGTTGAAATTTTTGATGAATATGGTTCGTACGCGAACTGTGCACCGTGGCAGTGAGACCGGATTCTGGTATGGTTGAGTAAAAAGTCATACTATAGAGAGTATTTGGAAGAGGTAGATACTACTGAAGCTCAAGCTGCTGCTGTCGGAGGTGAGGATGAAGCTGAAAGCACGTTTGATGAAGCTGCAGCTGTTGATAATCTAGAAAATAGAATAACAAGTCTTGAAGCTACGTTTGCATATCTCAAGGAAATGAGAGCAAGGAAAGGAAGAGGTGGTGCGAGTTCAAGCAAAGCGGGAGTTAGCCGCCAAAAAAAGTAAATGGGTTGTTTCATTTGGTTGTCGTGTTGTTTAGTTTGAGTTGTTTTGTTTGGTTGTCGAGTTGTTTAGTTTAAGTTGTTTTGTTTGATCTGGTTCGTTTGCTTGTCGAGTTGTTTAGTTTGAGTTTGTATGAAAATGTATCTGGTTTACAACTCTTGTGTGGTTTGAATAAAATGTTTTCCTTCGTGTTTGAAGCTAAGCGTGTGGTGTTTCGGATTCCTTTATAAACTGCTTAGGTTCTTACTATGGATGTTTTTTTCTAGTGGTAAAGCAACAACAACAACAATAACACAACACAACAAACAACATTTTATTAAACAACAACAACAATAACACAACAAACAACAAACAACAACAATAACACAAGAAACAACAAACAACAAGAATAACACAAGAAACAAGAAACAACAACAACAACAACAGCATTACATACGAAGATTTTCCATGTCACCTAACAGGTCACGGAGTATTGCATCCGATTGACATGCGTGGTCATTGTTGTCGGGATTCGTTGCCATTGCAAGTCTTGCCTCGAGCAACCTGACTTTTGTCTCTAACACCTGTTTTTGTTCCTCCAGCATATTTATCCTAAGATCTTTTTCATGGCAGTTTGTGCACCCAGAACCATGAGATGTTGAAGCAGAATATATTACTTGTAATTGTTCATCAAATTCACTCTTCCACATAAAATATCCACATCCATGACCTTTCTCTCTTGGCTTCGAAATAGGACATGCATAATACTCCAATCCAAATGTATCTTGTTGATATGACGTTCTTTTTTTTATATTTCCTACTCCACAAGTACACATAAAAGGATTATATCGCTGCATTCTGGTTGACAGTGTGTGTTTGTAGTTGTGTGTGGTAGAATCGTGATCGGGGTGGCCCGATCTACAAGTTGAGTTGATAAAAGGTGGTGGCTAGAAAAAGATTCCGGCGGCTGGAAACTGCTGGTGTCACCGGAAAACGAAAACTGCTAAAGAGAGAGAGAGATATATAGTGAGATGAGTGTGTATGTGAGATGATATGGGTTAGATGAGTGTGTGTGAGTTTATATTGTGAGTTGATAAAATTTGTTAGGTTGGAAAATATCTCGTGTATAACCATAGCATCTCGACTCGTTCGTTTAACATCTCGTGTATAACCATAGCATCTCGACTCGTTCGTTTAATATCTCGTGTAATACCACATCATCTCGACTCGTTCGTTTAACATCTCGTGTAATACCACATCATCTCGACTCGTTCGTTTAACATCTCGTGTATAACCACAGCATCTCGACTCGTTCGTTTAACATCTCGTGTATAACCATAGCATCTCGACTCGTTCGTTTAACATCTCGTGTAATACCACATTATCTCGACTCGTTCGTTTAACATCTCGTGTAATACTACATCATCTCGACTCGTTCGCTTAACAATACCACATCATCTCGACTCGTTCGTTTAACATCTCGTGTAATACCACATTATCTCGACTCGTTCGTTTAACATCTCGTGTAATACCACATCATCTCGACTCGTTCGTTTAACATCTCGTGTATAACCATATCATCTCGACTCATTCGTTTAACATCTCGTGTATAACCATATCATCTCGACTCATTCGTTTAACATATCGTGTATTACCCTATCATCTCGACTCATTCATTTAACATATCGTGTATAACCCTATCATCTCGACTCATTCGTTTAACATCTCGTGTATAACCATATCATCTCGACTGATATGTATAACCCTATCATCTCGACTCATTCGTTTAACATCTCGTGTATAACCATATCATCTCGACTCATTCGTTTAACATATCGTGTATAACCCTATCATCTCGACTCATTCGTTTAACATCTCGTGTATAACCATATCATCTCGACTCATTCGTTTAACATCTCGTGCATAACCATATCATCTCGACTCATTCGTTTAACATCTCGTGTATAACCATATCATCTCGACTCATTCGTTTAATATCTCGTGTATAACCGTATCATTTCGACTCATTCGTTTAACTTCTCGTGTATAACCGTATCATCTCGACTCATTTGGTCGAACCGGTTAACCCGGCCGGGTCGATCCGGGTTTCAAAACTTAAAAATGATGCAAAAGTCTTTTTTTTAGTGCTTTAAAACTTTATTTTATTAGTAATTAAAATTAGTTAATTAAATTAATAAAAATGATAAAATGTTAATTTTTATGTAAACTCTTTTTGGCGGGGACATGTCCGCGCTAAAAGTTTTCGCGAAAATTTTAATAATTCCCTCATTGCATTTACTTTACCCCACCAAAAGTTTTGGCGATTGGCCAAAACTTTTAGCGGGGACATGTCCCCACCAAAAGTATGGATAGACGACAAACGAAACTTTCAACGGGGACATGTCCCCGCTAAAAAAAAAAAAAAAAAAAAAAAAAAAAAAAAAAACACACAACAACAACCACAGCACCACACCTCCATCTCCATCTTCCTCACCACAACACCACCATTTCACCACATCTCCACCACTTCACCACCGGCCGCAGCACCACATCTCTACCACTACACCCCAGCAACCACCATCTCCACCACTACACCACACTCGCACCACTGTGCACGATGCCTCTCCTCAAACCCTCTCATCGTATAATTCTCTCCTCAAGCCCTCACCTCAGTTAATTCTTTCTTTTTCTCACCTCTTTCTTCCCTCAAGCCCTCACCATTGTTAAAAAACCCAGGTGAGAATTTTTACATAACCCAAACCCTCACCATTGTTAATTTTTTGTTAATTTTTTCATATGTTAATTTCATATGTGTTAATTTTTGCAATTTTTTCATATGTTAATTTTTTCTTATTTTACAAAAAAAATTATTAATTTTTTTGGGTACTGTTGCTGCTGAGAACCGAAGCCAAGACCCGTAGCGGAGACCCGAAGCCAGGTCCTGAAGCCGAGACCACCACAGGTTTATTATAAATTTTTTATGTTTAATTTTTTTTTCTACCAGGGACATGTCGCCGCCAAAAGTTTTTAATTGCATTTTTACACTAAGGGGTGCTTGGAATTGTAACTGTGCATTTTTTTGGGTATAGAGCCGAGAGCACAGCCGAGTGCCGAGACCACAGCCGAGTCCAGCCGCGACCACAGTAACTTTTACACAACAGGGGTGTTTGTTTAGGCTTATATACAGGGGTGTTTGTTTAGGCTTATATACAGGGGTGTTTGTTTAGGCTTATGGTTTGGAACACGACACACCATGGGGTGTGCTCATGATGTGTACCACGACACAAGTATAGAGATACAAGTTAACAGGCAAACTACTCTTGTACTATTTAGCGGGTGCTAAACAGGGGCATGTAAAATTTCAGATGCTAAGTATAGAGATACAAAAGGATTATCGGTACAAAGAATAAAGTGTATAAACTATATAGGAACATCATCTCTCAAAGAGACCTTTAACATAAACCATGCCTTTCTCATTCAACTTCAGTTCTCAGTTTTAGCGTTTTCATACAGATAGATAGATACATGGACATATAGATCAAGAGACTTATGCCAATGGACTGAGAATGGTTAGGTAAGCACGAGGGCTACACTAACCAGGCTGATACATGTGCAGAACGTAAGGAGTGCTGCTTGCCCTCTGCTTGGAACCATCACACCTTCGAATCTGTTGCAATTTACATGTGATGAGATTGATTGAGAAAAATAAATTTAACTAAGTCATAGTAAATAATTTTCACAATTGTCTCATCGATGTTTAAACATTTTCTGAAATATCAACCACAAGTTTCAACACTGAGTTTCTTTGAAAATTTGACATGTAGCACAAATGCCGTATATTTTACTTGGTATGCCACTTATGTAAAACAGCTGACATTATGTGTCGCTTGTATAACCTTGACAATGTGGAGTCCGGACATCTAGTTTTACACAATTGATATCCACATAATCGTTAAGTACTTAGGATGCATTTAGTATGATGTCACTACAACAAACAGGAGGACGGCATAAGCTTATATAAGCCGAAGCCACAACAGACCCACGTAGGGTGCGTTTGTTCACAGCAGACCCATACATTCTTGCAACACAAGCAACACAAGTCTTTTACCTCGATTTCCCGGGTAAACGTGGTAATGTCAAGGCCGTCCAAGATTCTTATCATCGAAAGATTTGGAACCCGGATATCATCGTGGTAGAAGACAATCAGGATGTTGTACATGACAACACATCATCACATGTCACACTCTCTGCTGAGTTGGATACGTTGAATTATGACACCATAAATAGAGATGTTGAGCCAGCGGAAGTTGAGGCACCACCACAACCAATTATCACTTATGTCGACGACGACGAAGATAATATTGATTATGATGACCACGTTCCTCATGATTTAGCATCTGATGGTGAAGATTACGTCGATCGTGAAGATGAAGCTGAGACTAATAATGAGGGTTTTTATCTTAGTGATGAGGGAGATTGATCTCAATTTGTAATTTGTTAAATGACACTTATTTGAATGAAATTGTTATCGAGTGGTTAAATGTGTTTATTTATTTATTTAATTATTTATTATTATTATTATTATTATTATTATTATTATTATTATTATTATTATTATTATTATTATTATTATTATTATTATTATTATTATTATTATTATTATTATTATTTTGTATAAATTGTTATTTATTTCAATGTGTGTGTATATGCGTATGTGTGTATATGTGTTTCTTCACTAATTATATTTTCTTGTACTAGTACGTTTACAGATGGAAGATGTTGTTGCTAGGAGCCACGGTGGCGATGGAGGCAATGAGCCACCCCGTGGTCCGACGAGGATAGGCAGTGATTGTCAGAGTAAGAATTTCTAGATTATTTTAATTAAACTTGATTATTATTTGAAATTGATAACTTGTTATTTTATATCATCATCACTTGAATTTGGTTACTTGTAGGATCTAAATCCAGACCTCCCAAGCCCAATGCCAAAATTAGGAAAGGCGGGAAGTCAGTGCGTGGTCCCACAAAGAACACGCGGCTACGCAATGAGAGGAAAGAGACTGGTCGTCCGGTATCGATCAGATTCCGGAAGAACGACAAAGGGATGTGGGAGCATGTGGGAGACCACGCGAAGTGGTTCTCCAACTTGGTCGGGGAATTGTTACGGCAATCAATTCCTATGCATTACAAATCCTGGTCGGTTGTTCATGCTACCGCGAAGGCCCACATCGACGACCAGCTACACGTAATTTTTTTTATCTTTTATTTTTTTAATTATTGTGTTTGTTTATTTTAACTTTGGTATTTAATTAAATTTGATTGTTTATTTAAATTTGAATATTTATTTTAATTATATTTTATTGCAGCATTATTTTGATCTCGGCGAGCACCTTGCCAGTGCTTGTAACACCCCCAAAATTTGGTACAGCGGAAGACTCAACAAGCTTTCGGCGTGCTACGGGGATTGGTATCCAAACACAAGACATAAAAGAACGAGATAAAGTAAACAAGATAAAATACAACCACGCGGGGTTTTAAAGTTTACATTATCCCAAAATCATCCAAAGTCAGGCCCAAAAGAAATAAATATAGGTCCACAATAGTTATCAGAGTTTTAGAAATATAGATCCATAACCAGTGCCAAGTGCCAAGCCTCCAATCCCAAGCATCCGCAGAGCATCACTTAATTACCTGAGAAAACGTGCTAAAAGTCAGCTTTCGCTGGTGAGATCATAGGTTTAGATTCTTAATTCAATATAGTGGACATATACGCAAAACGCTTGCTAGCTAGACTAGGGCTCACTCATCCAACCAAAATAAACCAACCAAATCAAATCATCCCTATAGGTGCACGCTATAGCTCAAATCAAACCAATCAATAGCTTACCTAGCTCAAGTCTAGGCCTCGCTCTAATATCAATCCAATAGCTTACCTAGTTCGGGGACTAGGCCTCGCTCAACAACCAAATCAATAGCTTACCTAGATCTAGTCTAGGCCTCGCTCTACCTAGTTCTATAAGCATAGCAAGTTTTGAAATCAAAAAGCGATAATAGTCCACATAAAGCATTTGCACGTTTCTCACCCCAAGTATTGAAAACAAAGTTCAAGATTAAAAATGGGGCTATGACTCACCTCAAGTCCAGAAATCCTCAAAAGAAATGATAGAAGAAAGACGCAAGAAATCTCAAACAACTCACGTAACGGCGACTACAGACTCGGCACTTCCTAACAATATCAAACCCGTTCAGAAATCATTTCCTCAAAATAAAATATTCCCATTCCCGAACGTAATTCATTTTACTTTCCAAAATGTCCATTTCTCAAATTAACTTCATATCCATTTGAAATTTGACGTTTGGTATCCATACGAGTGGAGGGTCGACACAGCTCAAACCGAAAAGCCTCAACAAAGAACAATAATAAGATAACTATAGGTCTAATGTTAGCTCGACATATTATTTAAATAATTATCGAAGCTTATTAAATCCGTCGATTTGATAATCTCCCATACTTATTTACGTAATATATCGTTCCAAAATTATACCCAACCTAAAGCACATTGCACATAAATTTCTATTTGGTATATGTCGTAGTCCAATAAATTCCCTATATATATCATCGAATCGGCCAAATTCCACGAGACATATAGTAATTCATTACCCTAAAATATATACCTCATCCTATGGGCGTCGTGGGATACGATGCCCATTAATATACCCATTTTATATCGTCAAATAACTCAATCTAGAATAAGTCACTCGATAATATAAAATGTTTATATTAACCGTCATATATCCGTGACAACACAAAGTCACAATATAAAGCCCACTTGGACTTTAAAGACCCACAATTCGTATAACTCAATAAGTTTCTAATTTATAAAATAAAATCACCTTTTTAATTATTATTTACCCGACTTATGTTTCGTCGTTATTTGTTTAGTTATTATTTATAATAATATCCCGACATTTATTACACTATTTTCATAGTATAATAACTATCTTCTTATTATTATACATTTACTCGTGATCGTGTTATTATTAATATACGCATTTATATATATATATATATATATATATATATATATATATATATATATATATATATATATATATATACGTTTAACGCGTCTATATATACGTATATAAACGATTATATTCTTAATAATATTATAACGAGTATTATTTTTGATTTCGACTTTTAAATATTTATCGAGTCATAGAATTTGGTCACATGTCCGAGTCATGACCCTCGGCTCATAGTCCAAGTCCATAATAATAAAATCAAGCCACAATAAAAATCAACTCCGTCCAAACAATCCCATATCACGTGCTACAACATGAGGGTCCGACTACGGCACCCCAAGCTAATCTATCTCCGTCATCTAATTGACCGTCTCACAATCGGTCCCCAATTTCCATACTCGTCAACACAACTCCAATTCAAGATACCAATGACCAATGTCCAAATAATTCGGCCCAAATAAGTCACAACAATATATATACCAAATAAGTTAAAACAAGAAAAAATATATCAATTATACGGGTCGACTTACCAAGTCAAACCCGGGTCAACTTGTGAGGTCACAACCAAAACAATAACCTCACCCGAGACCTCTCGGTCTCGGTTAGCTCCAATGAGCCTCTCGACCCAAACAGCCCGCGAAGGGGGGGGGGGGTTCGGCCGAGACTCCAAAACAACAACAACAATAATTCGGAACCATCTTAGACCCAAGAATCCAATAATCAATAACCAACATCAAGAATCAAGAAAAATAAGAACCAAACACACCTCCAAGACTCTCATCGAGTCGAGGAGGGTCACACCGAGACCTAGGGTCTCGGTCGAGCTCACATCGAGCCATAAAACCCAAAACCAAACGCGTACAACTCAAAATCCGAGCACAAAAGCATCAAAAATCGACCCCCAAGGATACCAAACTCGTATTATTTACAAAACCCATCTTCATTTTTAATGTTATCATCCCAAAATGTCAAGATCCAATTCGGGTTTGACTCGAAATAGTCAAACCCGACCCTAATCTCATGTGTTCTCACCTCAAATCGAATGGAAACCAAAAATAGATGATGATGTGGTGTTGTGGGAGATGTGGAGGTCGGCGGTATTAAAAAAATGGAGAGGGGAAGCGCGTGTTTCACACCAATCGAACAAGGGGATGATGGGGATTGTTTTGGTGGTGGTGGTGTGGTAGGGAGGTCGGCGGTGGTGATGGTGTTGGGGTGGTTACCGGCGGCGACAAAGGAGAGGAGAGGAAAAAGAAAAAGATGAAGTTATTAGTTGTGAGGGTGGAGGGTTAGGGTTAGGGTATTATACCCGAATTTTTCACTCTAGCCCCTAAGGTTTTCTTTTTCCAATATTAGCCACAAATATTTTTATAACTAGTGAACTCTTTTTAATCGGTTTTCCCGTAACCCGATTACCCGTTCATAAAAGTATTCAATTTTCATCAACCATACACGTACACGTCATAATTGATTTCCCAACAACACTTCCCGAAAATATAGATATGTACGAAAGACATAATATTAATTTAACGGTGAACCGCGACCGTTTTGTAAAATATAAAACTCTTGTTAGGTTAATCTAGTGCCTGAGTCAATGTAGTGCCAAAGATAACGATCTCAAAATAAATCATCACGAACGAAACGAAACAAACCATAAATAAATAACTAAATCCCATAAACATCGTACGATCAAAATCAAGTACCAACGTTCGTAAAATATCTCGTCACAATAAATTTCCAAAAATTCCATATTTATTATTTAAATGTAATGCGGGTTTTATAAAACGGCTCCCTATTTTGCCAGTTGTCACATCCTCCCAGCCTCAGAAGGAACCCGTCCCGGGTTTCTCTTGAAATAACCCATCTACGAAGTGAAGAACTTCGGATATCTTTTCCGAAACTCATCCTCACGTTCCCACGTAAATTCCGGTCCGTGCCGCGAATTCCAACGAACTTTGATGAGCGGAATACGACTCCTCTTGAGTCGTTTGATCTCTCTATCCATTATCTCAATCGGCTCTTCTACGAAATTCAAAATTTCGTCCACGCGAATATCCTTGATAGGTATCACTGGTGTTTCCTCTGAAAGGCATTTCTTCAGATTACTAATGTGAAACACATTATGAACTTTACTCAGTTCGATAGGTAATTCCAAACGATACGCTACGGGCCCAATTCTTTCCAGAATAAGAAATGGTCCAATGTAGCGGGGATTAAGTTTCCCACGTTTCCCAAAACGTATCACACCCTTCCAAGGCGAGACCTTCAACATCACTCTGTCTCCAACCTGGAATTCTAGGGGTTTACGTCTCTGATCGGCGTAGCTTTTCTGCCTATCTCTAGCTGCTTGCAGTCGATCTCGAATCTGCGTTACTTTCACCGTAGTTTCCAAAATAAGCTCAGGGCCTGTGAGTTGGCTATCTCCAACTTCTGCCCAACCAATAGGTGAACGACATTTTCGACCATACAAAGCTTTGAATGGTGCAGCCTTAAGACTTGTGTGGTAGCTATTATTGTAGGAGAACTCCGCAAGGGGTAGGTATTTCTCCCAACCTTTACCAAAGTCTATGATGCATGCACGAAGCATATCCTCCAAAGTTTGAATAGTTCTCTCACTTTGACCATCGGTTTGGGAATGATATGCAGTACTCATATCAAGTCTCGTCCCCAAGGCGGTTTGAAGTGATCGCCACAATGCTGACGTGAAACGGCTGTCTCGATACGAAATAATCGATATCGGAACTCCATGACGAGAAACAATCTCCTTCACATACAACCTCGCAAGTTTTTCCACACTATCATCTTCACTAATCGCCAGGAAGTGAGCAGACTTAGTCAAACGATCCACAATTACCCATATAGCGTTGCAACTGCTAGCTGTCTTTGGTAATTTGGTAATAAAGTCCATCGTAATCCGCTCCCACTTCCAAACCGGGAGTTGATGAGGCGAAAAATGATCCGTTTTTAGGGGGTCATTTAAGCCTGAATCCGACTTTATTTGATCAAATATTGCCCTAAATCGTTCCTTTTGTGATTTTAGGTGTTTGGAGAGTGAATTCTGGAAAAGAAGCCATTTTGGACGTTTTTGGAGCATAAAAGTGAAGAAAACGGCAAAGTACCAAATTTCCATGCTGAAGATACAAGGTGACGGCGTCAAGACCACCATCTTGACGGCGTCAGACATGAGGAATTAAACACCGTAGGTGGTGACGGCGTCAGAAGGCTTCATGACGGCGTCAAAGTGGCAAGAATAAAATACCGTGGGTGGTGACGGCGTCACATAGGCCGTCATAAGTGGATCAAGGCCGTCCGAGGAAGTATATGGCGGCGAGGTGACGGCGTCACAAGTAACTCTTGACGCCGTCAGCCTGTTTTTCCTATATATAGTTTTCTAGTTTTTTCAAGAGAGAGAAGTTTTGGTGAAACCCTAAAGACGATTTTGGTGCCTCTTTTACAGGTTTTTCAAGGGTTCCAAACCCTTGAGACCTTGCATTGTAATTGAGATAAGTGTACTTTCAATTCAATCAATATGTCTATGTGTTGGTTGTTTATATCTTGTTCTTGTCTCAATTCTACTATGCTAGGCTAGATCTCTTTTGTGTTTGCTTAGATCTAATGAAACCTAGATGTTGATTATGTGTTGATTATTTGTCTATTCTTGTTTTGGATGAATGATATTATATGTTAGGCTTAAGAAAACTGGCAGATCTCCAAATGGTAACATGCTTGAACGTCTTAAGAAACATGAACCGAGGCATACTAGGTCTTTATTGGTTGTATTTAATGCATGAGCCACTGTTTACAATCCCTATAGTTGTGCTGGGTCATGGTGTAGGAGGAGATAAGAGCTCATAGAGTTGGGGAGTTATGTATGCCACCCCACGAATGGTATTAAGGAATACAATCCGTCATCCATACAAGTGTAACAAGTAATTAACATGTAAAAGATATCTAGGGAGTAATGAACTCTAAGTAAACACAATTTCTCCAACCACTGCTCATAACCTTAGTTTAATTTAGTTTAATTTCATTTTCATTATTTTATTTCAATTATATAATAGCTTTGGGTTAGTTGAATAGCAACTAATTCCGCCCACTCTTCAAAAACCCGAGATTTTACTTGCTTTCATAAAAATATAAAAATACAAAAAATAATCATCTTTCACCTCTAGAACTATTAATTAGGTTTTCTAATCCTAGCGACACTATTCCTAAGCTGAACGATCAATCCCCCGGTACTTGTCACTATACTATACTACAACGATCAGGTACACTGCCTGGTGGGGGTTGTAAGCTTCTCGAGATCCCTCGAGAGGTAAAGCAAGGTGCGATTCCCACGCATCAAGTTTTTGGCGCCGCAGCCCGGGGAATAGTTATTGTCTAGGTTAGGATTTCTTTTTATTAGGTCTACTTGCTAGATTCCTTTCTAGTAAGATTTTTATTTTTATTTTTAGGTCTTCTTTAGTCTATCTTATTTCTTTGTGCCTCTGTTAGTAAAATAACTTCATTGACTATTCCGTTGACCATTATGGAAAACGCGAATCCACCCCTTTCCCCTGAAGAAGTGGCTGTGTTACGTGAACAAATTGAGAGTGAGATTAGGGAGCTTAGAGAGCTTAATAGGTTGATTAAGATTGAACTCGAACATACATTTAGCGACCTAGCAACCGCCTTGTATTCGAATAAGAACTTAGGGCCTAATGACTTTGTGAGTATTGTTGAGAGACCAGAAGAGGAGGAAATGGATCCGAGGCTTAACGACTACTTTAACCTACACCCCACTAAGGAGGAGATTGCATACTATAATAACCTTATTGATAACCCGCGATCTCCCTTAACCATGATTGAACCTAAGATCAAGAGAGGCGATCCTAAGAATGCTAAGATACCATGTATGATTGGATATAGGCACATTAGCAATGCTTACATTGACTTTAAATCTCCAATCAACATTATGTCCTCAACGGTTTATATTGATATAGTGAACACAAGACTTGAACCTAGAAGGGATCCCAAGTGCCCCGGTGGAGTTTGTAACTTTGTCGGGAGAGTTAAAGGTTTACGTGTCTTTGTTGGTAATTTCACTTTTGTCACCGACTTTATGATTTTGGAGGATCTTGCTAATGTTATTGATTGTCGATTATCCAATGTTGTGTTTGGCAAACCATTTGTTGAGGAGTCTAAGTTAGAGTATGATGAGGTAGAAGGCACGATCCGATTCGCAAGTAACACCGATAGTATCACCTATAGGATACCCAATAGGATGAAAGAATTTCGCTTTGTATCTCGTCTTGATCAGGACAACGTTGGTGCTTTTGAGGATATTAATGAGGAGGATAAGAAAAGGGCATGGATTATGTATGGGAAAAAAGAAGTCTTTACTACAAGGATTGCTTGGCCCTTGGACCAAGGTATAAAGTTGATGAAGAATTTGCCCGAGTAATTATGGGGGCGATTGAGAAAAAGGTGATTGGTTTCTACAAGGAATATTTACAATCGGAGAGTGGAACCAATGATGAAGTTACGTAGTAACCCCTGACTTTGAGTCTAGCTACAAGACTCGTAAATAAAGAAAAGCGCTTCTTGGGAGGCAACCCATGTTTTGTGTGATTTTAATTGTTTGATTGTTATTTGCTTCCGTATGCATGTTTTATTTTTATTGTTGGTTGATCATGTTTCTCTACTAAAATGTGGAAATACTTTATTATGTTGTTTGGCCTAGTCTTAACTTCAACCTAAAGGTATTTTTGAAAAAGATAAGTGTAAGGGGAAACCCCAAATATGTTTTTAAGAAACAAACCGATCATGATTCTCCACAATATTTAATGAACATGTATATTCGTATTTGTTAGAGTCAAATGCTTGTATCGAGTCATAATGAAGTTTTGCAGGATTTTCCAGGAAGTAGGACAAAGTTTTTCCAGAAATTTTCCGGAAACTTAACATAAGAATTTCTGCAGGTCCATTCTGACGGCGTCAGGGTATTGCTCTTGACGGCGTCAGGAGTTAAAAATCTGGAAATTTTACCGGTTTTGTTTTTCTAACGGAGTCTTATAGTTTTTGTGAATTATTAAGTTTTATAATCTCCAGGAAATCTGCAAACTTCATTCCACAAGCATTATATCTTACTTTGTTTTCTAGGATTTAGTAACTTATATAGGATGCCGCCGATTTTACGCGAGGTTGCCTTGTCTATTGTTGTCAGGATTTACAGGTTATTTATGACAAGAAGATGATTTATATTCTGGAAGGGAAGCTTTGATTGTTCATTTTCTTGGAGGAAGATTTAACCTGGCCAACCTATAATCCATACCGAGCGAATCAGGGGAGTATTTGATTTCATTCTCTTTACTTCTTAACTTTTACATTCTTTACTTGAACATTGGGGACAATGTTCATCTTAAGTGTAAGGGGAGGGTAAAAAGATGATACCTTACATATGCACTTTCGCTTGAGTTTGTTTTGTTTGATAGTAGATGTGTAATAAAACTATGAGAAATACTTGTTAGTGCAATTTTAGCGCCAAATTTAAAATTTTTTACAACATTTAGGAGTGAAACTTTAGCCATAGCAAGCGTCTCATGGATAGGAGATTGTATGACTAGCATATAACCGTATATTCAAAAAATTTTCCACCCAAAAATGTGAGGTTCGCCTTTAGTTTTGATAGGAAAAGCATTTATTATTGGTGCTTATGAGTGTACCGGTAGCATTTAGATTCTGGAACTTGCGTTAGTGATGCATCCCGAGACTGCTAGTGAGACTACATTCGTGTGGTAGGATTTACTACATGATAAGAGGCATTAGGATCACCCTTGTGTTAAACCCGTATTATAATTACTTGACCATTTAAGTCATATTACTTGGCTAGTTAAGTCAACTAATTTTTCCCACACCCTTTGCGTTGTACTCATTTTTAGTACACGATACCCCTAGTACACCCCTCCGAGCCTATCTTTTCGTTTCTAACTTTAAGCATCTTACTTAATGGAAGAATTTGTTACACCCCACTTAAATGTACAACCAAATCGCCTTAGCCTTCCGTGTATGCGCTCATCTTTAGTGCATTATTGTTATTTGTTAAACCCTAAGTTAACTATCTAATTGATTACATGGTTGCTAAGTCGAGTCATATCCTTGTACATATTGTTTTGGGACGATTGGGACTCATGGGTAAGTACTTGTTTTATGGAGTAATGGGGAAGAACATAATATTATTACCCCCATATGTACGTTAATCTTAAAAGTGCTCCAAGTGTTTTGATTTTCTTAATTCGAGTCATTAGAATAGTTTAATGTAAAGTATGTAAAGATTCAAGTGTAAGGGGATTGCTCATACCCCTATGATGTATTATTTTGGATGGTAGGGTAAGAGAGTATGTAAAAAAAAAAAAAAAAAAAAAAAAAAAAAAAACGAAAAAATTAAGAAAAAGAAAAAAAAATAGAAAAAGGAAAGAGAGAAAAAACATACGGACTACCATCCCGTTTCATTCTATGTTCATTTTATGTTTTTGTTATTTTTCATTTATTAGCTTAAGTCGAGTCTAGTCTTGGCTTAGCAACGCCATCTTGTACATGTAATTAACCAAGATTGTTAACTCGCCACCAGTAAAACTCCCTTTATCCAACAAAACCGTGTAATTCATATCCCTACACCTAACGTTATAACCCTTTAAAATACCTCTTTGATAGTTTATCCTAGGTGCTTACGCCATGTGGTGGAGGTTTGATCCTTTCCCAAGCCTATGGTAATCTATTTTGCTATGACAGGTAGTGAGAGATATCTTCCATTTCCATAATGTTATATTACTTTATTACACCCGAGAGATGTGAGTATCTAAACACTATTTGTGAGGTGCTTTTGTATGACCTCCGTGCTTGTCTATTGGTCTTTAGTGGAACGATTATTTGTTGTAATTACTTTTATATTAGTGTTAAATGACCCCTAACTTGTCTTTTGAGTAGAATAAAAGCTCATTTGCTTGAGGACAAGCAAATCTCAAGTGTAAGGGTATATGATGAGGCGAAAAATGATCCATTTTTAGGGGGTCATTTAAGCCTGAATCCGACTTTATTTGATCAAATATTGCCCTAAATCGTTTCTTTTGTGATTTTAGGTGTTTGGAGAGTGAATTCTGGAAAAGAAGCCATTTTGGACGTTTTTGGAGCATAAAAGTGAAGAAAACGGCAAAGTACCAAATTTCCATGCTGAAGATACAAGGTGACGGCGTCAACACCACCATCTTGACGGCATCAGACATGAGGAATTAAACACCGTAGGTGGTGACGGCGTCAGAAGGCTTCATGACGGCGTCAAAGTGGCAAGAATAAAATACCGTGGGTGGTGACGGCGTCACATAGGCCGTCATAAGTGGATCAAGGCCGTCCGAGGAAGTATATGGCGGCGAGGTGACGGCGTCACAAGTAACTCTTGACGCCGTCAGCCTGTTTTTCCTATATATAGCTTTCTAGTTTTTTCAAGAGAGAGAAGTTTTGGTGAAACCCTAAAGACGATTTTGGTGCCTCTTTTACAGGTTTTTCAAGGGTTCCAAACCCTTGAGACCTTGCATTGTAATTGAGATAAGTGTACTTTCAATTCAATCAATATGTCTATGTGTTGGTTGTTTATATCTTGTTCTTGTCTCAATTCTAATATGCTAGGCTAGATCTCTTTTGTGTTTGCTTAGATCTAATGAAACCTAGATGTTGATTATGTGTTGATTATTTGTCTATTCTTGTTTTGGATGAATGATATTATATGTTAGGCTTAAGAAAACTGGCAGATCTCCAAATGGTAACATGCTTGAACGTCTTAAGAAACATGAACCGAGGCGTACTAGGTCTTTATTGGTTGTATTTAATGCAAGAGCCACTGTTTACAATCCCTATAGTTGTGCTGGGTCATGGTGTAGGAGGAGATAAGAGCTCATAGAGTTGGGGAGTTATGTATGCCACCCCACGAATGGTATTAAGGAATACAATCCGTCATCCATACAAGTGTAACAAGTAATTAACATGTAAAAGATATCTAGGGAGTAATGAAGTCTAAGTAAACACAATTTCTCCAACCACTGCTCACAACCTTAGTTTAATTTAGTTTAATTTCATTTTCATTATTTTATTTCAATTATATAATAGCTTTGGGTTAGTTGAATAGCAACTAATTCCGCCCACTCTTCCAAAACCCGAGATTTTACTTGCTTTCATAAAAATATAAAAATACAAAAAATAATCATCTTTCACCTCTAGAACTATTAATTAGGTTTTCTAATCCTAGCGACACTATTCCTAAGCTGAACGATCAATCCCCCGGTACTTGTCACTATACTATACTACAACGATCAGGTACACTGCCTGGTGGGGGTTGTAAGCTTCTCGAGATCCCTCGAGAGGTAAAGCAAGGTGCGATTCCCACGCATCAGGAGTTCTGGCTGCGTCAACAATCCTGACGGTCTTTGATGCTCAGCTTTAACCTTAGAGCAGGTCAAGCACTTACTAACATATAATGCTATATCTGCCTTCATATTTGGCCACCAATATAATTTCTTCAAATCCTGGTACATTTTGCCGACCCAGGGTGAATGGAATACCTCGACTTATGCGACTCATGCATAATCAATTCTCGAATTCCTCCATACAATGGTACCCAACTTCGTTCTCCAAAACATAACACGCCATCAAAACGCTTAGCAAATCCTTTCTCATTTTCTGCCATCCCAAATATATTCTCGGCAGATTTATTTTCTGCTTTCAATGCTTCCGTTTGAGCTTCCAATATTTGAGACGGTAATGGCGATATGATAGTCATTCCTAATGACCTAACCCGTAATGGTGGAATTCTCTCTTTTCGACTAAGAGCATCAGCAACAACGTTTGCTTTACCCGGATGGTAGCGAATTTCACAGTCGTAATCGCTTAGCAACTCAATCCAAAGTCGCTGCCTCATGTTAAGCTCTTTTTGGTTCAGAATGTGTTGCAGACTTTTGTGATCAGTAAACACTACACACTTGGTTCCATACAAGTAATGTCTCCATATCCTCAAAGCAAAAACCACAGCACCTAACTCCAAATCATGGGTGGTGTAGTTCTTCTCATGCTTCTTGAGCTGTCGGGAAGCATAAGCTATCACTTTCTCTCGTTGCATCAACACAGCTCCTAAACCTTTATGGGAAGCGTCACAATAGACGACGAAATCCTCGTTACCTTCGGGTAACGCCAAAATAGGAGCACTACACAACATTTCCTTAAGTAACTGAAAGGCTTCCTCTTCCTTATCTCCCCATTCATACTTAACACTCTTTTGAGTCAATTTGGTCAACGGTTTTGCTATCTTCGAAAATCCCTCAATGAATCTTCGGTAATAACCGGCTAATCCCAAAAACTGACGAACTTCTGTTGGGGTCGTAGGTGCAGCCCAATCTTTAATCGCTTCAATCTTAGCAGGATCCACATGAACTCCTTGTCTATCAATTACGTGACCTAGAAATTGTACCGTCGGAATCCAAAATTCACATTTCGAAAACTTGGCATACAGTTTCTCCTTCCTTGTCTATCAATTAAGTTGGTTGATCATTGCTTGATCCACAGTAGGTGCATTAAGTGGAACATGATCATTGTCTCCCTGAACATCAACATTTTGATTCCTGTTGTTGCGGTTAGTGGTGTCCAGGTTATCAGGAGTAGGGGTCTCAACATTTCGAGTAGGACGGCGCCCTCGACGACTAGGGGTAGCCGTTGCAGGTCCAGTTCTGGTAGCTCTAACCGGGTTTCTTTGTGGGGCCATTGATCTGAAACATCATATAAGTTTGTGAGTCTCCGATAGGACTTATCATATGCTCAACAAGAATTATGTAACAATTCGCATATTTCAGAATAATTACTATTCCCGGAAAATTTCACTATTCACTTTTACTATTCATTTTTCCCGGGAATTTTCCCGAAATTTGATTTTTATTTCTTGGGCTGAAGTGATAAATCATTTCCATGGCAAATTAAAAGTTTGACATTCATAAGCTCATTTTCGTGAAAGTTATTAAGGAATTACACGTTTTAGGGTAAAACGTCATTCAAAAATTCTACGCATAACGAAATTCGGTCGCGTTAATTTTCCCCGTATCAGAAAAATGTTTGACACACTCATGATTTATTTGAGAATAAATCATGACTGAGAAAAACATGACCAAAATAAACCTCGGCCGCGAAAAACTGGAATTTTCAGTTTTAAGCGTTTTTACTCAGCCGTAACCTTAGCCTATACCTGCACCGCATTTCTAAGACGATTTAAGTTTTCAACTTATTAGAAAAAGTCAACATATTTTTCCCTCCTCCATTGACTAAAAATCATTCCTTGATTTTATAAGTCATTTCGTGATTTTTAGGCTTACGGTTTGATGTCTAAAAGACATTTAATACCAACCGACACTAGACTGAGCCCAGTCTAGACATTATAAGACATTTTAAATCAATATTATCCTATTAGAAAAGTAACATTTTACTTTTCTCAATTTTACGTAATATTCGTACGTTTTACGTATTACGCGTTTTAGACCCGTGTTTCCAGTTTTTAGCAGGGTTTTACCACCCAAATGGAACCTACCACTCATTTTATATTTTATTATGGGACATATGGACATGTCTAACAATACTTTAAAGTTCCATAATTTTACGACACCCGGTTTTACGTTTTGAGGCCTAATCATTTACGGTTGTCATTTCCCGGAGTCAAAACTCTTCCTAATACTTAGGATAATACCAAGCAAAGTCCAACACTTCCACCCCAAGTTTAGGAACCGACCTAGGGGGGGAATTCAGCCTTGTGTGTCTTGATCTCATGCTAGGAGCCTTAGGATGATTACATGTGTTCACCTTGGCCTCCAAGGTTGGACTAGTCAACTAAACTAACCTCCTTAAGACCCTATAAAAGCCCCCCCCCCCCCCCCATCCCCTTGCTTATGCCGTCCACCATAACCACACACCAAACCCATCTCCTTTGCTCATTCTCTTCAAGTTCCATCCAAGGATCAAGTGCTACAACAACACATAAACCCTAGTTTGATCTTAGGTTATCAAAACACTTCCATAACTTCATATACTTGGTGATTTCTCTTGAGTTTGAATCCACTCAAGTCACCTCAACCTTCATCATCCATCTTTCAAGATTACAAGGGTAGAAAGATTGCATGAAGTGAAGTGGGTTGAAGCAAGTCTATCAAAGTCCTATCCTTACATGTTAACTTCCTTTCATCTTTGAAAGCCAAAAGTTGTAAGCCAAACCCTAATATGATTCTTGTTAAATAATCATATTCATGTTATTTACATATTATTTGTGCTATATTATGTCTTGTATTAATGTCCATGATGTATAAAAGTGAGTAAAACAAGTTATTGTACATGATTGATAAGACAAGTTCATAAAACAAGTAAACTAGTGACTTTGTTGGTATAACCTGATCAAAATGGTAAAATTATGATCCTGGATCATTACATATTACAGTAGAGGACTTAACAAGGAAACCATAGCAATTTGAACCACCTAAAACGAGTATACGAGTCAAAAGTTATGGCGATTTGAAGTTACCAAAACTTTCCGGCAAAACTGCCAAAATGTTTCTGTGACAGAATAGAAAACACGCAAAAAGAGGCCTTTCTGGTCCGTTTCATGAAAAAGTTAAAACACGAAAGTTGTCCGGAATCACGTTTTCCTTCAGGAACAAAGAGGCTCGAGCCTTGAAAACACTTTCTGAGTAAGATATTTCTCAATTTCTTAACAGCTATTTACATATATATATGTCACTAGATTATGGTTATACTTTAAAATGAACAAGAGGTCTTATGACCTATAAACAAGACCACCACCATGGCTAGAGCCAAGGTTGTGTCTCATGACCTTGGAACAAGGACCAAAGGTCATGGCTAGGCCATGACGAAATGACCATACCAACTTACCTAGGCGTAAACATGAAACAATGAATTAGGCGATATCATGAACAAGCAATTTGGATCTACTTCACTTAAAAGGAAACCATGAGATATTACCAAGAGAAAATGGTCATATAAGACTTATGAAACTACCCCTAATAACAATCTTCATGTACTAATAAACTTTCCTAAGTTTATTCAAATATCGGACATGTAACTTTTCGGATCAAAACTTATATCTATATATTTTATCAACTACTACAATAGTAGGGAGCCTCATGTGAGGAGTTCATTATGTAAGCCGTCGAGATGAGTTGTGGATTTACGAGTTAAAGTGTCCTGGCTCCTCGAACGCTTACTAACATGACTTCTGAAATATGTCAGCCCGAACGGTAGTAAACGATATACAAAACATACATGTTCATGAATCTTTTCTTTCAAGGACATACAATATACATCATACCACATCATGGACTAAGTGCAAGACATATATTGGCGTGTTTATGTTTCCTTAGACATTATTCCAAACCTAAGTTACAACAATTATTCTAGGTTGCTCGTAGAAGTTCTTACGACATATCCATCATTCTCATTATACATCATCCAACTCAAGGTGAGTTCATAGCCCCACTTTCCATTACTTAATTGTTTTACAAACCCTTGGGGGGAATACATGCTATTTTTAACCGAGCACAATGTTTTTAAATTGTATGCTTGCCTGACTGTTTTATTATCACTAAATACCAGCCTTGCTAAACCGAGATCCCTTATTATGAACCATTTAATCACTAGCAATAGTGAGCGCAAATATTGTGAATAGGCCTATTGGGATTGACGAATCCCATTTGTATTGACTAAGTTCAAACAAATGCACTAATATTTAAGATTTAGGTATGTTAGCAAAGTACCTACCGGGATAAATCTGCCGATCGATATTGGTACACGTTAACGTTTTGGTGTCATAAGCTTAGTGTATAATAACTGTTCCGGGCGTATAATAACGTAGCCTACCTGTTTTGTTTTCCAAACATTGGTGTGAGCCTATAACTCACACTACCAACATATTGTGTTCAAACGATTTAACAAACTCTATGAATATCACTCAACCTTTGTGTTGACCTCTCAAGCATGTATTTCAGGTTCATGACGATCAAGGATGGCACGGAAGGACACGGATACTCAAGAGGGCTATAAATTTACTTATCATTCAAAAACTCACTTAATGTGATTTGTAAACATGGAACCAATTGGGACCTCATTTTGTAATCTCTGATATTTATATAATTTGAATGATAAACCTTTTTAAAACGACTCAATTAGAGTTCGTTTTCTATTATTGTGACTATTGTGCCGTCAAGTAACACCCAGTTCGAATTCCGCTGCATCCATGAATTGCGGGTGTTACAGATTGGTACCAGAGCCATGGTTATAGAGAAACGGGTCTAATTGAGACCTAAACTATAACCGCACATACAAGCAAAAACATTTTTATAGCCTTCCGCTCTCCGTGTCTTCCATCCTCCAGACGATTATGGACTTAGTAAGCATGTTATGCTAGACAAACATATTAGTATATTCATATATACCCATTTTGAGCATTTCCCCGTAAGCATTAGTATATTGATATATAAACTCGGTTTATTTTCAATCATTTATCTAAACAATGGACTAAACATATCTGCGTATGCCTATTCTAGGGCATTTCGACACAACCAGATTCTCCCAATCATGTTCCTACTCCAACATTATATGTCCAAGACATTGTATGTTACAATGGTCTCATTCATTTTCCAAGACATTGTGAGATACAATGGTCTCATTCATTTTTTCAAGACATTGTGAGATACAATGGTCTCATTCATTTTCCAAGACATTGTGAGATACAATGGTCTCATTCATTTTCCAAGACATTGTATTATACAATGGTCTTAACCATTTCTCAAATGTTTTGAGTCACACAATGGTCTAACCTACTTCCGAGACATTGTGTTTTGTGCAATGGTCTCTAGAATTATTCCGTCACATCATCAATATCATTTCATGTGACATCAAAAAGCCATCACAATCTATCGATTTCCAAATAAAAATATGAGATTTATAAAGGACAAACAAATCCATTACCTACAAAAGCTGAAGTTCAGCTCTACATTCATCAAAGTTTTCTTATGAAACCTTCATTATTAAAAGTTCGTGATCCTGGCCAAGTATGTTCTATTTTAGAACTACTTAAAACTTCCTTTCCATACGTACCTACCCTTACTATCTTCTATGCAATGGAATATGAAAACATACGTTACAAGTCTTGTATGGACGGGACTTGCAACTAAATGGTTTGACATCGCCTTTTGTTTAGTAGACAGTTTCCCGAAAGCAACGGACATATCACAAGTATACCTAATTTAGGTATTTGAAAATTTTATCGAACCTCGGCTAAATATAGACTAGTCACCTATATTTAACCTAGGGACAGTGGAATATAGTCTGACTAACTATATTCGACTTAAAATTTTCAAATACTGAGAGTAGTTGTACTAGGGTTATGTTCAGATTGATTTCCTACTTGAACTCGATAAACCACCAGAATACAATAAAACAATCTAGAGACACGGTAGTGCCTTACCACTCAGCGAGATCTTAACACCTTATTTGTATGATCTAAATTCATTCTTGAAATTTTTTTCATTTATGAGATAATCCGAACTACTATCTTGGGATAGTTATCAATTATTATCTTCATCCTGTAGAAGTACTATCCTGTTTAGGTTCTAAGGATACCATTTCATCATAAACCTTTAAAATCTCTTAAGATTTTTAAAGCAAACTCAACATCTATACCTAAGAGTATTAACATTAAGCATACACTAAGCACTTTTGTCCATCAACATATCACATCATTACCTTCACAACCGTGGCAAACACAAGCTCATTAACAAATCTTGATGCACTTTTAAAGCTCAAATCATCCTTAGTTACACCACAAGCACGCTCATCAGCTTTACAAGATTGAATATTCATCTTGTACTTTTGGAACACCAGTATCATCTCATAATACACTACCTTGTAACTCACCGGCTAATTGTGAATGTTGTGTTGGAAATCCTTAAGTAGGATGATTTGTAATTATTTGAATGGATTGGGATGCCTTTTCATTTAAATAAAGACATTGTAAATCACCGAACCATAAGTTTATATTTCCGTATTTACATTGTTTGGGATGCCTCTCTATGTTAATGAAGAATTATAAACAAGTGGGCTTATTTGTATCCGAAATAACATAAGTATGAAGTCAATAAACACTAGGTACAACAACCGATTACCTACTAGGCTATGATTGCAATTACTATCTCAATTCCTATTAATATTCGACTGCTATATCAATTTCCTTTGATATTCGATTATTACCATACCTTTCCTACACAAAAGTAAGCCTCATCCTACACCATACACTGAAATAACAAATCAAATTACATCACCAGTAATCCCAGACTTTAGTCCTCATAAGTAACCACACCTTTTCATTGACACCACTCCAACATATGACACACAAAGAACTTCGGGACGAAGTTCCCCGTAAGGGGTAGAGACTGTAACAATTCGCATTTTTCAGGATAATTACTATTCCCGGAAAATTTCACTATTCACTTTTACTATTCATTTTTCCCGGGAATTTTCCCGAAATTTGATTTTTATATCTTGGGCTGAAGTGATAAATCATTTCCATGGCAAATTAAAAGTTTGACATTCATAAGCTCATTTTCGTGAAAGTTATTAAGGAATTACACGGAATTACACGTTTTAGGGTAAAACGTCATTCAAAAATTCTACGCATAACGAAATTCGGTCGCGTTAATTTTCCCCGTATCAGAAAAATGTTTGACACACTCATGATTTATTTGAGAATAAATCATGACTGAGAAAAACATGACCAAAATAAACCTCGGCCGCGAAAAACTAGAATTTTCAGTTTTAAGCGTTTTTACTCAGCCGTAACCTTAGCCTATACCTGCACCGCATTTCTAAGACGATTTAAGTTTTCAACTTATTAGAAAAAGTCAACATATTTTTCCCTCCTCCATTGACTAAAAATCATTCCTTGATTTTATAAGTCATTTCGTGATTTTTAGGCTTACGGTTTGATGTCTAAAAGACATTTAATACCAACCGACACTAGACTGAGCCCAGTCTAGACATTATAAGTCATTTTAAATCAATATTATCCAATTAGAAAAGTAACATTTTACTTTTCTCAATTTTACGTAATATTCGTACGTTTTACGTATTACGCGTTTTAGACCCGTGTTTCCAGTTTTTAGCAGGGTTTTACCACCCAAATGGAACCTACCACTCATTTTATATTTTATTATGGGACATATGGACATGTCTAACAATACTTTAAAGTTCCATAATTTTACGACACCCGGTTTTACGTTTTGAGGCCTAATCATTTACGGTTGTCATTTCCCGGAGTCAAAACTCTTCCTAATACTTAGGATAATACCAAGCAAAGTCCAACACTTCCTCCCCAAGTTTAGGAACCGACCTAGGGGGGGAATTCAGCCTTGTGTGTCTTGATCTCATGCTAGGAGCCTTAGGATGATTACATGTGTTCACCTTGGCCTCCAAGGTTGGACTAGTCAACTAAACTAACCTCCTTAAGACCCTATAAAAGCCCCCCCCCATCCCCTTCCTTATGCCGTCCACCATAACCACACACCAAACCCATCTCCTTTGCTCATTCTCTTCAAGTTCCATCCAAGGATCAAGTGCTACAACAACACATAAACCCTAGTTTGATCTTAGGTTATCAAAACACTTCCATAACTTCATATACTTGGTGATTTCTCTTGAGTTTGAATCCACTCAAGTCACCTCAACCTTCATCATCCATCTTTCAAGATTACAAGGGTAGAAAGATTGCATGAAGTGAAGTGGGTTGAAGCAAGTCTATCAAAGTCCTATCCTTACATGTTAACTTCCTTTCATCTTTGAAAGCCAAAAGTTGTTAGCCAAACCCTAATATGATTCTTATTAAATAATCATATTCATGTTATTTACATATTATTTGTGCTATATTATGTCTTGTATTAATGTCCATGATGTATAAAAGTGAGTAAAACAAGTTATTGTACATGATTGATAAGACAAGTTCATAAAACAAGTAAACTAGTGACTTTGTTGGTATAACCTGATCAAAATGGTAAAATTACGATCCTGAATCATTAAATATTACAGTAGAGGACTTAACAAGGAAACCATAGCAATTTGAACCACCTAAAACGAGTATACGAGTCAAAAGTTATGGCGATTTGAAGTTACCAAAACTTTCCGGCAAAACTGCCAAAATGTTTCTGTGACAGAATAGAAAACACGCAAAAAGAGGCCTTTCTGGTCCGTTTCATGAAAAAGTTAAAACACGAAAGTTGTCCGGAATCACGTTTTCCTTCAGGAACAAAGAGGCTCGAGCCTTGAAAACACTTTCTGAGTAAGATATTTCTCAATTTCTTAACAGCTATTTACATATATATATGTCACTAGATTATGGTTATACTTTAAAATGAACAAGAGGTCTTATGACCTATAAACAAGACCACCACCATGGCTAGAGCCAAGGTTGTGTCTCATGACCTTGGAACAAGGACCAAAGGTCATGGCTAGGCCATGACGAAATGACCATACCAACTTACCTAGGCGTAAACATGAAACAATGAATTAGGCGATATCATGAACAAGCAATTTGGATCTACTTCACTTAAAAGGAAACCATGAGATATTACCAAGAGAAAATGGTCATATAAGACTTATGAAACTACCCCTAATAACAATCTTCATGTACTAATAAACTTTCCTAAGTTTATTCAAATATCGGACATGTAACTTTTCGGATCAAAACTTATATCTATATATTTTATCAACTACTACAATAGTAGGGAGCCTCATGTGAGGAGTTCATTATGTAAGCCGTCGAGATGAGTTGTGGATTTACGAGTTAAAGTGTCCTGGCTCCTCGAACGCTTACTAACATGACTTCTGAAATATGTCAGCCCGAACGGTAGTAAACGATATACAAAACATACATGTTCATGAATCTTTTCTTTCAAGGACATACAATATACATCATACCACATCATGGACTAAGTGCAAGACATATATTGGCGTGTTTATGTTTCCTTAGACATTATTCCAAACCTAAGTTACAACAATTATTCTAGGTTGCTCGTAGAAGTTCTTACGACATATCCATCATTCTCATTATACATCATCCAACTCAAGGTGAGTTCATAGCCCCACTTTCCATTACTTAATTGTTTTACAAACCCTTGGGGGGAATACATGCTATTTTTAACCGAGCACAATGTTTTTAAATTGTATGCTTGCCTGACTGTTTTATTATCACTAAATACCAGCCTTGCTAAACCGAGATCCCTTATTATGAACCATTTAATCACTAGCAATAGTGAGCGCAAATATTGTGAATAGGCCTATTGGGATTGACGAATCCCATTTGTATTGACTAAGTTCAAACAAATGCACTAATATTTGAGATTTAGGTATGTTAGCAAAGTACCTACCGGGATAAATCTGCCGATCGATATTGGTACACGTTAACGTTTTGGTGTCATAAGCTTAGTGTATAATAACTGTTCCGGGCGTATAATAACGTAGCCTACCTGTTTTGTTTTCCAAACATTGGTGTGAGCCTATAACTCACACTACCAACATATTGTGTTCAAACGATTTAACAAACTCTATGAATATCACTCAACCTTTGTGTTGACCTCTCAAGCATGTATTTCAGGTTCATGACGATCAAGGATGGCACGGAAGGACACGGATACTCAAGAGGGCTATAAATTTACTTATCATTCAAAAACTCACTTAATGTGATTTGTAAACATGGAACCAATTGGGACCTCATTTTGTAATCTCTGATATTTATATAATTTGAATGATAAACCTTTTTAAAACGACTCAATTAGAGTTCGTTTTCTATTATTGTGACTATTGTGCCGTCAAGTAACACCCAGTTCGAATTCCGCTGCATCCATGAATTGGGGGTGTTACAAATTATATCAACGAAGCCAAGTCACGGAAAGAATAGCAACAATACACCATGGAACATCAATAAAACGGATAAGGACTCAATTTCCATAACACCCAAAATCACATAATACCATATACTAATAACCATCAACCATACAATAGCGATCTAACATCGTTCCAACTAACGGATAACACAAAACGTACTAATCGTTCCACAAGAGACGAATACTGAACAAAATACATCAAAACATGATAAATAGCTTTTCTAACCGAACACTCCTCGGTTAAGAAAGCAACAAGACAACATAACCCGAGCAACTAGCCACGCGGTTGGCGGAGGCTCCTCAACTCCTGCCTCAAGCCATCAAGATCCTTCCATAACGATCCTAACTCCACGCTATGGGTGTCTCGGTCTCTCTTGAGGTCAGCCACCTCCTTCTCTAGCTCGGCATTCCTTTGCCATAGCTTGCGGTCAGCCTCACGAGCAGTAACAAATCCTCGCTGCAAACTATCGATATGCTCGTGAACATCCATCAAAACTCTCCTCAACTCAGTAGTCCTGTCCACAACGACAGTCAAATCAACTCTCAAATCCGCTAAAAAATCTCCAATAACTCTCTCAAGTCGATCAGATACACGTGCAACTCTCTCACTAAGCTCAGTAATCCGAGCCCACAACCTGCCAATCTCACCCAACTCTGCATGCTCAGCAGAAATCTCAGAAGATGCATCCGACTCAACGGGACTACCAGGTGGCAACTCAAACAAGAACGGATGATCAGGCGAATCTGGCTCAATCGGGTATACAGGTGAATCAGGCTCCTCAGCCTGAGCTGGTGGTACTAACTCATCATCATCATCAGGCATCTCATCCTCCTGAGGGTCATCCTCCTCCTCAGGGTCACCATCATCACCCTGCTCAGCCTCCTGAGGGTCATCCTCCTGCTCAGGGTCGTCAGCCTCATCCTCACCCTCGTACTCCTCCTCCTCCTCATGGGAAGAGTACATTATCAATCGTCGTCTCCTACTAGGTGAACCATATGGAGATGTAGTAGGTGATCTAGGACGACGACGCAATGATGTGGGTGGCGCCTCGGACAGAAGAGAATGAGCATCAATCTGTAAAGGTGATGGAGTAGGGCGTACCGACATGCGTGCCGTAGCTCGGTGGGCAAAGCGAGGTGCCACGCGAGCCAAAGCCTGATGAAGAGTAAGCTACCTCGATGTACCAGGGAGCCCTAGAGAAGATGAGGGTCCCTGCGTAGATGCAGCAGGTAGTGCTGAAGTAGAACCTGTCGGTGTCATAGTAGCTGAATGCATGGCAACCTGGTAAGGGTCATCAGGGGCCATGGTGAACCGTGCTGGCAATACCGGTGTAGTAAGAATATCCTCAACGACATCAGGCATATGGGAGGCCATAGTCTGTGACAACGGCGTAGGGTAGGTGTAAGTGTTTCAAAACAACTAAACCGCGAACTTAAAATACCATATCCAAAAATCACCATAATATTCCAAATCGTATATAATCAAAAATGATTTAAGATACCGCATTACTAAAACCATTCGCAAAACAATTAAGCCAAATAATTCCTCAAAACACATATAATTCCTCAAAACGCCATCATATCACTAAATCAATAAACCTCAAATCATCTCAAGAAATCCCAAATCTATAATCATCTCAATAATCTCATAATACCTCAATAATAAACAATGATGCTTCGGCTTGGCGGGCTGGCGGGCAATGGTCGAGGATCGTTTTCTATAAAAATCGGTTATAGTTTAGGTGTCTATTTAACTAGTTCTCTATAACCTTGGCTCTGATACCAATCTGTAACACCCCAAAAATTTGGTACAGCGGAAGACTCAACAAGCTTTCGGGGTGCTACGGGGATTGGTATCCAAACACAAGACATAAAAGAACGAGATAAAGTAAACAAGATAAAATACAACCACGCAGGGTTTTAAAGTTTACATTATCCCAAAATCATCCAAAGTCAGGCCCAAAAGAAATAAATATAGGTCCACAATAGTTATCAGAGTTTTAGAAATATAGATCCATAACCAGTGCCAAGTGCCATGCCTCCAATCCCAAGCATCCGCAGAGCATCACTTAATTACCTGAGAAAACGTGCTAAAAGTCAGCTTTCGCTGGTGAGATCATAGGTTTAGATTCTTAATTCAATATAGTGGACATATACGCAAAACGCTTGCTAGCTAGACTAGGGCTCACTCATCCAACCAAAATAAACCAACCAAATCAAATCATCCCTATAGGTGCACGCTATAGCTCAAATCAAACCAATCAATAGCTTACCTAGCTCAAGTCTAGGCCTCGCTCTAATATCAATCCAATAGCTTACCTAGTTCGGGGACTAGGCCTCGCTCAACAACCAAATCAATAGCTTACCTAGATCTACTCTAGGCCTCGCTCTACCTAGTTCTATAAGCATAGCAAGTTTTGAAATCAAAAAGCGATAATAGTCCACATAAAGCATTTGCACGTTTCTCACCCCAAGTATTGAAAACAAAGTTCAAGATTAAAAGTGGGGCTATGACTCACCTCAAGTCCAGAAAATCCTCAAAAGAAATGATAGAAGAAAGACGCAAGAAATCTCAAACAACTCACGTAACGGCGACTACAGACTCGGCACTTCCTAACAATATCAAACCCGTTCAGAAATCATTTCCTCAAAATAAAATATTCCCATTCCCGAACGTAATTCATTTTACTTTCCAAAATGTCCATTTCTCAAATTAACTTCATATCCATTTGAAATTTGACGTTTGGTATCCATACGAGTGGAGGGTCGACACAGCTCAAACCGAAAAGCCTCAACAAAGAACAATAATAAGATAACTATAGGTCTAATGTTAGCTCGACATATTATTTAAATAATTATCGAAGCTTATTAAATCCGTCGATTTGATAATCTCCCATACTTATTTACGTAATATATCGTTCTAAAATTATACCCAACCTAAAGCACATTGCACATAAATTTCTATTTGGTATATGTCGTAGTCCAATAAATTCCCTATATATATCGTCGAATCGGCCAAATTCCACGAGACATATAGTAATTCATTACCCTAAAATATATACCTCATCCTATGGGCGTCGTGGGATACGATGCCCATTAATATACCCATTTTATATCGTCAAATAACTCAATCTAGAATAAGTCATTCGATAATATAAAATGTTTATATTAACCGTCATATATCCGTGACAACACAAAGTCACAATATAAAGCCCACTTGGACTTTAAAGACCCACAATTCGTATAACTCGATAAGTTTCTAATTTATAAAATAAAATCACCTTTTTAATTATTATTTACCGGACTTATGTTTCGCCGTTATTTGTATAGTTATTATTTATAATAATATCCCGACATTTATTACACTATTTTCATAGTATAATAACTATCTTCTTATTATTATACATTTACTCGTGATCGTGTTATTATTAATATACGCATTTATATATATATATATATATATATATATATATATATATATATATATATATATATATACGTTTAACGCGTCTATATATACGTATATAAACGATTATATTCTTAATAATATTATAACGAGTATTATTTTTGATTTCGACTTTTAAATATTTATCGAGTCATAGAATTTGGTCACATGTCCGAGTCATGACCCTCGGCTCATAGTCCAAGTCCATAATAATAAAATCAAGCCACAATATAAATCAACTCCGTCCAAACAATCCCATATCACGTGCTACAACATGAGGGTCCGACTACGGCACCCCAAGCTAACCTATCTCCGTCATCTAATTGACCGTCTCACAATCGGTCCCCAATTTCCATACCCGTCAACACAACTCCAATTCAAGATACCAATGACCAATGTCCAAATAATTCGGCCCAAATAAGTCACAACAATATATATACCAAATAAGTTAAAACAAGAAAAAATATATCAAATATACGGGTCGACTTACCAAGTCAAACCCGGGTCAACTTGTGAGGTCACAACCAAAACAATAACCTCACCCGAGACCTCTCGGTCTCGGTTAGCTCCAATGAGCCTCTCGACCCAAACAGCCCGCGAAGGGGGGGGGGGGGTTCGGCCGAGACTCCAAAACAACAACAACAATAATTCGGAACCATCTTAGACCCAAGAATCCAATAATCAATAACCAACATCAAGAATCAAGAAAAATAAGAACCAAACACACCTCCAAGACTCTCATCGAGTCGAGGAGGGTCACACCGAGACCTAGGGTCTCGGTCGAGCTCACATCGAGCCATAAAACCCAAAACCAAACGCGTACAACTCAAAATCCGAGCACAAAAGCATCAAAAATCGACCCCCAAGGATACCAAACTCGTATTATTTACAAAACCCATTTTCATTTTTAATGTTATCATCCCAAAATGTCAAGATCCAATTCGGGTTTGACTCGAAATAGTCAAACCCAACCCTAATCTCATGTGTTCTCACCTCAAATCGAATGGAAACCAAAAATAGATGATGATGTGGTGTTGTGGGAGATGTGGAGGTCGGCGGTATTAAAAAAATGGAGAGGGGAGGCGCGTGTTTCACACCAATCGAACAAGGGGATGATGGGGATTGTTTTGGTGGTGGTGGTGTGGTAGGGAGGTCGGCGGTGGTGATGGTGTTGGGGTGGTTACCGGCGGCGACAAAGGAGAGGAGAGGAAAAAGAAAAAGATGAAGTTATTAGTTGTGAGGGTGGAGGGTTAGGGTTAGGGTATTATACCCGAATTTTTCACTCTAGCCCCTAAGGTTTTCTTTTTCCAATATTAGCCACAAATATTTTTATAACTAGTGAACTCTTTTTAATCGGTTTTCCCGTAACCCGATTACCCGTTCATAAAAGTATTCAATTTTCATCAACCATACACGTACACGTCATAATTGATTTCCCAACAACACTTCCCAAAAATATAGATATGTACGAAAGACATAGTATTAATTTAACGGTGAACCGCGACCGTTTTGTAAAATATAAAACTCTTGTTAGGTTAATCTAGTGCCGGAGTCAATGTAGTGCCAAAGATAACGATCTCAAAATAAATCATCACGAACGAAACGAAACAAACCATAAATAAATAACTAAATCCCATAAACATCGTACGATCAAAATCAAGTACCAACGTTCGTAAAATATCTCATCACAATAAATTTCCAAAAATTCCATATTTATTATTTAAATGTAATGCGGGTTTTATAAAACGGCTCCCTATTTTGCCAGTTGTCACAGTGCTGATGGAGAGGATATTGTCAAGAGTATTGAATATTATCTCCAAAAGCGATACGATGACAACAAGTGGCGGCACAAAAATATAAATTTTACTGAGCAAGGTGGGATGGAGAAGTTGGAGGAGATCAAGGCAAAACGCCCGGAGAAGATGTCGGAGTCGGATTGGGAAGAATATATAAATTTCTAGATCCACACTTTATTATTATTATTATTATTATTATTATTATTATTATTATTATTATTATTATTATTATTATTATTATTATTATTATTATTATTATTATTATTATTATTATTATTATTATTATTATTATTATTATTTCTATAATAATAATAATAGAAATAATAATAATAATAGAAATAATAATAATAATAATAATAATAATAATAATAATAATAATAATAATAATAATAATAATAATAATAATAATAATAATAATAATAATAATAATAATAATAATAATAATAATAATAATAATTCATTTATATAACATTTTTTATTATTTATAATACTTAGGTTAAGCACTGGTCGAACCCGGATAATTTGAAGAGAGGGGAGACCAACAGGCAGAACCGGCTCACCAATCCGACTGCCAGCCTTTATTTGGTCGTATTCGTTAGCTGTTATACGCGATAACTTCGTAAGACGCTTTTTAATCATTTCATTTATATATATAGTCTTTGGTGAGTCGTTATTGAGTTTATTTATAAACAGCTGAGAGAACCCACCGACGCTATGGATGGTAGAGACTTGATCGCGATGTGCAGACACAACCATACGAGAGACGGCGTTTGGGAGTCTGCATTGTCCGAGACTAGATATGTAAGTATAATTTATTTCCATAAAACTCACCCACATTAATGCAAATATAATAAATCACGACTTATATATTACTTTGCTTATTTTTTTTGTAAAACAGAACCAGATGATACAGATGCGGACGAAGAGCACCTCCGGGGGGACGACCATGTCTGACCTCGATATTATGCGCCACGTGATCGGTGGCAAGCAGCGAGGTCATATTCCTGGCATAGGTCTAGTCTTACCCGGCGGTGGTCGTCAGACGACCCTCAGCGCCGCACGAGCTCGTGATCAACCCTCCGCGTCCTCCCTGCACGAAACAGTCCAGAAGCAAACCCAGGAGATGTCCCAGCAAAGGACACTGATTGATATGTTGGTGGGGTGGGCTAAGACACAGCCGGGTTTCCCCGCTGAGCTAGCGACTCAGGCGACGACATCGGGATCCCAGGAGGCTTCACCATCATCAGGTGAGTCTACAGGTACCCTGGAGGAGGGGAGTGGGGCTAGTGGGGCTAGTGGGGGGAGTGCGGGGACTCAGGAGTAGCGTATGGGTTGTTTGGGTTGATTTATATTTGTTTTGGGTTATGGACAAATGTTTGGATAGTTTCATGGATTATTATGTCTTTATGTAGTTTATGTGTTAGGATTCCCGCTACATTGTTCCCACGTATAGTTTTGTAGCGTATAGCGGATAGCTAGCTTATGTGATCATGTGATAACGGTTTTTGAACCGTATTTTGCGAATTTGGATACAAACACATGATTATGTTAATTTTTAACAAATTTGGATATGTATCATATTATGTTTGGCGAATTTGTGTCTTGAGTGTCTTGTGGTGTTGTAATTAGATTATATACATGTTGTGGATTTGTAGTGATAATGTAGATTTTTTCCGGAAAAATTCTGGAAAAAATCTGGAAATTACCCATTTTGCAGCATTTTGCTGCAAAATGGGTCAGACACTTTTAGCGGGGACATGTCCCCGCCAAAAGTTTGTTGCATTATTAGTAAGCACTTTCAGCGGGGACACCTCCCCGCCAAAAGTGAGTACCATTTACGTGTAAAATATTTTCAGCGGGAACGCCAAAAGTGAGCACAATTTACGTGTAAAATACTTTCAGCGGGGAAGTGTCCCCGCCAAAAGTGAGTACCATTTACATTATAAAATACTTTCCGCGGGGACATGTCCCCGCCAAAAGTGTTGCCACGCTGGCAAGTTTGACCTGACCAAAATTATCCACGCTGGCAGTGTGGGTCCCACTTGTCACCGCCAAAAGAGAGGTTCGTCGCCGCCCAAAGTTTACAGCGAAGGGCTTTAGCCGAGGCACTTTCAGCGGGGACATGTCTGTGACAACTGGCAAAATAGGGAGCCGTTTTTAAAACCCGCATTACATTAAAAATTATGATTTTGGAATTTTTGAAAAGTTTATTATGACGAGATGTTTTATGAACGTTGGAATGTGTTTTTTATCGTACGTTAATTATGAGGATTTGATTATTTATTTATGTTTGGTTTGGTTCGTTCGTGATGATTTATTTTGAGGTTGTTACTTTGGCACTACATTGACTTCGGCACTAGGTTAACCTAACAATTTTAATTATATTTTTAATATTGGTTTGGACATTATTATTTGGGGACGTAACTCGAGGTTTTGATTATTTTTTTTGAACGAGTTCAGTTTGAGAAAGTTGTTTGATTATTTAAGGTTTCGGGTTTGGCCCGTGTATGCACATTGGGCTACTTAGCCCACTTTACCTTCACTATTAATATTATTATTAATAAAAAGATTTTTTTTAAAATTACATTAAATCGTCCTTGTGGTCCGGTTTTATGCAAACACGCCCACACCACACCCTCACAAATTACTCTCTCTCTCTCTACACTTCATCCCCAACCCTCAAAACCCTAGCCGCCCCTTTTTCCGGCCACCACCACCTTCACCGCCGCTCCCCCATCAAAACTAACACCACCAATCAACTCCCCACATCATTCTCTATCCGATCCATATAAACACGCGTCCTAAATCTATTCTTTTTCATTCGATTTCACCACCAATTCGTCATTTCTAGTTGTGATTTTGAAGATCCATTCGAGTTAGTCTTGGGAATCGAAGGTAGGATGAGCTTGGCTCGTATTTTGATTAAAACCGTGACCTAGTGTAACAACCCACAATTTCAGGTCATTTTTCCAAACTTCGATATTCTACTATTCACAAATTACTATTCATCGATCACTATTCATCGTTTTACTATTCATCGTTTTTGAGGTCAATTTGACATTCCGAGACACGTTCAGAAATTTTACTATTCACTTGACACTATTCATTTCCGAGAGGAAACCACTATTCACGTGCATTACTCATGTCATTGTAAACTTGGTTTACGAGTGTTCAAATTCGCGTAACCGTATTGGTTCAGGAGCGAATTCATACATTATTGTCAGGGACACTTCATACGGACTAGAAATAGTCTGCATATCATCATTAGGGCACTTGCATACTATTCCACTCGTAGGATAACTAAATTAATACTTTTGGTATTATTAACGATTTACGTACGTTTATTTTTAAATAAACGCTAATACGCGAACTATAAATGTGTCTAACGTGTCCGACACTCCCGACTATGATCCTAATACATTTTTATACTCATTTCTATAATATAAAAACTATAATATTAATTTACCCGGTATTTTGGAAATTTGACTATTACGTATCGTACGTTTAACTTAATAACGCCGGTTTTCACCAAAATTAAACGATAATCACCCTAACTCTCCGTACTTGTACCCGACTTATTTTTACAACTTTTATAACTTTATTACGTCCCGAATAACTTCAACAAAACTTATTTTTTACAAACCCGGTACCCGATTAAACTTTAAACCTAAACCTAACCTAACTATACTTAATTACTAACACTAATCTTACTAACTAATCACCCAACATCCCTCCCCTTTTCCCTCACCAAAACCGGCCAAGCCCCCCCCCTTGGTCATCTAGTTTTTATTACCTCACCAACCTTATTAATTGTCCACCAAACTTATGTCTCTAGTATATATTAAACTTTTCTTAAACCCTTTTCACTAAAATCACTTTTCTTGCAAACTAGCTAACTTTTTCTCTCATTTTCTTTGAGCTTGGTTCGATTTGGGTTAAACAAGGAGCAAGGAAGGAAAATTTTACAAGATCATTTCATAAACTAGTTAGTATAATCATCCTTGTTAGAGTTTTGAAATAAAAACTCAAGGATTAGTAAGCTTTTTATCATCTAAACTCTCTAAACCATCAAGTAAGTATACAAACTCATTTTTTTATGATTTTTACAAGTTATTATTATGTTCATATATTTTTCTTATAAGATCTTATACATGCATCAACTTGTACCACTTCATTTTGTATATTTTAACCTTGGAACCCTAGAAATGGAACCATATGAAACCCTTGTTAGACCTAGTGGTTTGATGATATTTAAGGACCCATGACACCCTAAGAAGGTGTATGGTAGGATTAGATTAGTCTTGTGGTGTTTGAAAGTGGATTGGTGGAGGATGGAACTAGTTTAGAGACTTGGAAATGATTTTTGGAACTTTTGAAATACCTTCTGTCCTTATTTTAAATTCGTGAGAAAATCAGTAAGTGATGACTAAGTTTTGACCAAAGATTTAGAAAATACATTCAAAAACGAAACTTTAGGCGAAAGAACGGATTAAAACGAGTTTATAACGAAGGAGATATGATTTTTGCAAACTTAACGACGAAAACTACTTTTCCAGAAAACTGCTTGCTGTTTGGCAGAATACGACGGGTATTTTGAGGCATTGAACGTAACTTTAAAGAGCCGAGTTGTCTAAAATATACTAGTATATACAAAGACGAATCCGTGGACATAAAGAACAAGGAAAACGAGCTTAAAACGACCAAGTTATGACCTTTCTAACATCGTCAAACTATATATATATATATATGGATACAAATAAAAATAATAACGTACGCGCTAAACGGAATATTTTCTAGTAAATATTACCAAGGACTATTTTCTTATCAAACGAATACGTATGACCCGAGAGAATACTTATACGACTTAACGACGTATTTCAAGGTTTTCAATACAAGGAATTTAACTATAACACTTTCTTACGAGATAACACGACAAGATTATATACTCCTATATAAGGACTTATTTTCCTAAGTATGGAAACTATTTTTCTACGACGATAACTAGTATTACCAAATTACGAGTGGTATGAGTATCATGTGCATGTGCATTCATTTCATTACGGCTTGATCTAAGTTAGATCATGGTTATTCTTTTAGGTTGCGGCTAGTACTCGCGCCTCATTGTCCCGACTACTTTCACCTCATTGCACCGTCTTTGTACCATTACTTCGAGGTGAGTTTCATAGCCCCGTTTTAATTCTATATTTTTGATTTCAAAACCCACGGGGGAGAATACAATTGCATTACTTATTTTTGTGTACATGCCTAAGTATAAAATTCATACATTGCTTAAGTTACCTAATTACCACGTCTTGACAAGTCCCCTTATTATATCATGGACCGTTAATTTCTAGTACTAAGCGAGAGTGAGTGGATAGATCTATCGAGGGTGACGCCTCCATTCGTGTTTGGGTTGCTCCAAATGGAACGAATGCATTTCATGTCTTTATTATTCGAGTGCCTGGTAAACACTCATTGGGGCAAAGTATCGTCTAGCTTCGGGGTCATGAGCTTAAGAGCCAATGTATATACTTTCCGGACATCCTAATTCATGGCAATACTTATGGCATTTATACACTTGATTTACTTATAAACCTATGATTATTCACCAACTTTATGTTGACCGTTTTTCGCAATGTATTTCTCAGGTATCTAAGGCATTTCTCATGGCATTGCATGGAGTCACTTTGTGTATCAAGGATGACGCGTCTCTTTTGGATTTCATGCACTTTGAACTATCGTTTGATTGTACTAAACTTGTTTCTCCAAACCTTTTCTAACTTTGGGACCTATGTATTATAACTTTGATATTTTGAATGAATCAAACGATGTATTTTATAAACGACACTTTAGGTCGTTCAATATTTCCTTGCTTGTGTGCTATGATCCGTTACACCCTCAGGTATTCCATTCCGCTGCCATTTCAGGTATTTCGGGGGTGTTACAGATTGGTACCAGAGCTAAGGTTATAGCGAACTAGGTTGCATCATCGACCCTAGACTATAACCACACCATCATAGCATATCATCATTTCATCATAAGTGCATATTTACTCATTTTTGGTGATGCCATTATACGAGTTATTTATTTATTTCACCTTGATTATCACAGAGTCATGTCTTCGTATCCCGACACTGTCATACTTTACACCATATCAGATTCTGATGATGAGGGCTCTGTGTCCTCTACTGCTGTTTCACCACTTGTTACCCCTACACCTGAGTTGCCACTTTTGGCATCTGATGGTGACACTGAGCCTTTCGAGGAGGAGGAGACGGCTCCTACTCCCCATGTCCATCCTACTATACCTACTGACATACCATCATCTCCTACCGCTACTGTCCATTCAGAGCCGAGACTTATGTTTCCTAGGGAGAAGACTTACCAGACTGCTAGGAAGAGAGTTCGTATTGCTACATCTACTTATAGGAGTCTTCCTAGTCCTACTATGCCTACACCACCACCATCAGCCATACCTACTACCACTCCTATACCTACCTCACTCTTGCCGCTCAGGAAGCGCGCAAGACTTACCACTCCAGATTCACCCATTACTGAGACTGATGACCTTTCACCACCACCAGAGTACCACATTGGTGAGAGTTCTAGAGCGGCTGCAGCTAGGGATCCTACAGCCGTCACACTAGAGGATCAGTTGGATGCTCAGCAGGAGCAAGTTGATAGCTTAGGGTATAGAGTCGATGAGGTTATTACTACTAGACTTGAGACTGTGGAGGAGCAGGTTGAGGATTTGGTTCAGGGTAGGGTTAGTATTGATGTGTCGTACCATGGACTCGAGGCACGACAGTTGAGGCATCAGGAGGAGATTGAGCTACTTAGGGATGAGTTACCTGAGATTCGAGATAGAGCTCAGGCGACACAGGAGACCCAGTGGGAGCAGGTAGACCAGCTGACAGAGCTTCGAGAGAGGGTAGTTGTTTTGGAGCGTAGGGATGCTTCTTCTCAGTTACGACTTGAGCATCTTGAGGAGATTGTGGTGGCGATGGATCATGAGATTCGCCGTTTGAGGGGAGAGCCTGGACCATCTAGAGCGCCGAGAGGAGCCTAGACGTAGATTGGTATTATATTAGCTTGTATTATTTTCCTAGTCCCGGGATGTGGGACATAGTTCAAGAACTTGTACTCTTTTGATTGTTGTACAAACAAATGTTATCAAGTGCGACTCTACTATGTGGAAATGTTGTGCTGTATATTATATCGGTCCACGTAGGCCGAAATTTTCATGTATTATATTCATGTGTTGTGATTATATTTATGATGTTTCGTGGTTGCTCTTTATTATTATCGCATTTATACAGGTTGTGGTTGTATATATACACGTTGTGGTTGTATTCGTACATGTTGTGGTTGTATCGACACAGGTTGTGGTTGTATATATATACGTGACGTGGTTGTTGTGGTTGTATATATATACTTATCGTTGTGATGTCTAGACAGATCGTGGTTGTATTTATATTTGTTGTGGTTGTATATTTATATACGTGTTGTGGGTGTATACCTTTGGTACGATGACTATTTCTATTATGATTTTTCTCATGGTTATTTCCATTATGATTTATCAGAAATATGGCACCAAGGAAGGGTAAGACTACACAGGAAACCCCCACTATGACTCAAGCCGCTATCCGTAAGTTGGTCAGGGATAGTATTGCAGAAGCTCTGGAGGTTGAGAGAGCTGAGGTTGCTGCAAGGGCTGCTGAGACTGCTTCTAATACAGGAACAGTTGAACCAACCGCTGCTAAGCGGGAATGTACATGGAAAGATTTCAAGGTTAGTGATCCTATCAAGTTTAAGGGCACTGAAGGAGCGGTTGCTTTAATCCGCTGGTTTGAAAAGACGGAGAATGTATTTCTCATGTGCGGATGCCCGGATGTCAGCAAAGTAAAATTTGCTACAGGTATGCTTCTTGATGACGCTATGTCTTGGTGGAATTCGTATGCTCAGCCGATTGGTATGGAAAATGCTTACAAGCTTACTTGGGAGGAATTCAAGAAATTGATGACAAAGAAGTTTTGCCCTCGTACCGAGGTGCAAAAGATGGAAACGGAATTTTATGAGCTTGTGACTAAAGGTGATGACGTCGAGACCTATTTTAGGAGGTTTCAGGAGTTGGCTGTATTATGTCCATCTATGGTTCCCGATGATGAGAAAAAGATGGAAAACTTTGTTGGTGGATTGCCAGAAAGTGTTCGAGGAGATGTGATTTCTTTTGATCCTCAATCAATGGAAGAGGCTATTCGTATAACTCAGAAACTCATGGTTCAAGTAGTCAAAGGGAAATCTGCTGTCAACAACAATAACCGATCAAACAACACCAACTACAACAACACCCGAAACAACAACAACTATAACAACAATCGGAACCGCAACTATCCCAATAACCGAAACAACAATCCAAACAACAATAACAACAACAAGAGGAGGTTTGATTACAACCAAGGTGGTAATGCTGTTCAGCCGCCACCTAAGAGACAGGAAGTAGCAAAGGCTTATGCTGCAGGACCGAATGACAGGAAAGGTTACACTGGTAACCTACCTAAGTGCGAAAGGTGTCAGAAACATCATAACCCAGGTCGTTGTCCAGATATTTGTGGCAATTGCAGAAAGCTTGGTCACCACATCAAAGATTGTAGACTTCCAATCGTGGGTGACAATCAGAAACCACCGGCAACATGTTTTGGCTGTGGAGAACTTGGACACTTCAAGAATGAGTGCCCAAAGAAGAGGAATCAAGGAACTGGAAACCAAAATGGAATGGCTCGAGGAAGAGCTTATGTCATGGGAGGAGACGATGTCAAAGAAGACCCGAACGTTGTTGCGGGTACGTTCCTCGTTAATAATCGTTATGCATCCATTTTATTTGATTCAGGAGCGGATAGAAGTTTTGTGTCTATTGCATTTGCACCATTGCTTAACATAGAACCAACCCCATTAGACATTTCCTATATCGTTGAATTAGCCGATGGGTCTTTAGTTAACACCAACACCATTGTTCGTGGTTGCACCATAAATTTCCTAAACCATCCATTCAATATAGACCTTATGCCCGTAGAACTTGGAAGTTTCGACGTTGTGATCGGTATGGATTGGTTATCTCGGCATCGAGCGAGAATTATTTGTGATGAGAAAGTTGTTCACCTTCCTTATAACGGTGAAACTTTGGTTGTTCGCGGAGAGCGAAGTGGAACTAGACTCAGTATTATATCGTGCATTAAAACCGAGAAGTACATAAAGAAGGGTTGTTATGCATTCTTGGCTCACATCACGGAGAAGAAGTCGGATGAGAAACGACTTGAAGATGTGCCAATTGTTAAGGAATTTCAAGAGGTTTTTCCAGAAGAATTGCCAGGACTTCCGCCTACACGCCAAGTTGAGTTTCAGATTGAATTAGTGCCAGGAGCTGCACCGATTGCACGAGCACCGTATAGACTTGCACCTTCGGAAATGCAAGAATTGTCGAATCAATTACAAGAACTTTTGGACAAAGGATTCATTAGACCGAGTTCCTCGCCTTGGGGAGCGCCGGTTTTGTTTGTGAAGAAGAAGGACGGAACTTTCAGAATGTGCATCGACTATCGTGAGCTGAACAAGTTAACGATTAAGAACCGTTATCCACTCCCAAGAATTGACGACTTGTTCGACCAGTTACAAGGTTCTAGTTTTTATTCCAAGATTGATTTAAGATCCGGTTACCATCAACTTAAGGTTCGGGAAGAGGATATCCCGAAGACGGCATTTAGAACACGCTATGGTCATTATGAATTTCAAGTGATGCCTTTTGGATTAACCAACGCACCTGCGGTATTTATGGATCTCATGAATAGGGTGTGCAAACCGTATCTTGATAAGTTCGTGATCGTATTCATTGACGATATCTTGATTTATTCCAAGAGTAAGGAAGATCACGAAGAACATCTCAGAACAATCCTGGAACTACTCAAGAAGGAGCAATTGTATGCCAAATTTTCTAAGTGTGATTTTTGGATACGCAGAGTTCAATTTCTTGGCCATGTTATTGATAGCCAAGGATTACAAGTCGACCCGGCTAAGATCGAGGCAGTTAAGGATTGGGCTACGCCCAAGTCTCCTACGGAAATTCGTCAATTCCTAGGACTTGCCGGATATTACCGAAGATTTATCGAAGGGTTTTCTAAGATAGCGAAGTCGTTGACAAAGCTGACACAAAAGAATGAAAAGTACGAGTGGGGAGAAAAACAAGAGTCCGCGTTTCAATTATTGAAACAAAAGCTTTGTAGCGCACCGATTTTGTCACTACCTGAAGGTATCGAGAACTTTGTGGTATATTGCGATGCTTCGCATCAAGGACTTGGAGCTGTGCTAATGCAAAACGAGAAGGTGATAGCTTATGCGTCTAGACAGCTTAAGATACACGAGAAGAATTACACTACTCACGACTTGGAATTGGGTGCGGTAGTTTTTGCACTCAAGATTTGGAGACACTACCTTTATGGTACTAAGTGTGTAATTTTTACCGACCACAAGAGCTTACAACATATACTTGATCAGAAGGAACTCAACATGAGACAACGCCGTTGGCTAGAATTGTTGAGTGATTACGATTGTGAAATCCGATATCACCCAGGGAAAGCGAATGTTGTAGCAGATGCACTTAGCCGAAAAGAACGACTCAAACCTTTGAGAGTTAAGTCATTGGGAATGACTATCATTTCGCCATTGCCATCGAAAATTCTAGAAGCTCAGATCGAGGCTCTCAAAGAAGAAAACCGACCGCATGAGAAACTTTATGGTATGCCAGAAAGCGATAATGGCTTTGTAAAGAGATCAGATGGAGTGTTATGCTTCAAGGACCGAAGTTGGATACCACTCTATGGTGGAGTGCGAGAATTGATTATGCATGAATCACACAAGTCGAGGTACTCTATTCATCCAGGTTCGGATAAGATGTATCAGGACCTCAAAAAGCTTTATTGGTGGCCGAACATGAAAGCAGAAATTGCTACGTACGTCAGCAAATGTCTTACTTGTGCTAAAGTGAAAGCCGAGCACCAGAAACCGTCAGGGTTACTTCAACAGCCGGAAATTCCACAATGGAAGTGGGAACGTATTGCTATGGACTTTGTCACTAAACTTCCGAAGACGTCAGGAGGTTTCGATGCTATTTGGGTAATCGTTGATCGACTTACCAAATCAGCTCATTTCATACCCATTAGAGAGACTTATTCAATGGAACAATTTGCTAGACTTTATGTCAAGGAAATAGTCTCAAGACACGGTGCACCAGTTTCTATCATTTCCGACAGAGATAGTCGTTTTACTTCAAACTTTTGGCGGTCATTACAAGATTCTTTTGGATCCAAGTTGGACATGAGCACTGCTTACCATCCTCAGACCGATGGTCAGAGTGAGAGAACTATACAAACACTTGAGGACATGCTTAGAGCATGTGTGATTGACTTTGGAAATGGTTGGGCTAACCATTTGCCGTTGATCGAGTTTTCCTACAACAACAGTTACCATTCGAGCATTAAGGCTGCACCATTCGAGGCACTTTATGGTCGTAAGTGTCGATCTCCAGTTTGTTGGGCCGAAGTCGGTGAAGTACAATGTACTGGCCCGGAGATGGTACAAGAAACAACAGAAAAGATAGTTCAGATTCGAGAGAGACTCGAAACTGCTAGAAGTCGACAGAAAAGCTACGCCGATGTTCGACGCAAACCATTGGAATTTCAAGTCGGAGACAAGGTCATGTTGAAAGTCTCGCCTTGGAAGGGCGTGATACGATTTGGAAAACGCGGGAAATTAAACCCGAGATACATTGGACCATTCAAGATCCTGGAGAGGATTGGTCCGGTTGCTTACAAGCTTGAACTTCCGTCAGAACTTAGCAACGTACATAACACGTTTCATGTTTCGAACCTCAAGAAATGTCTTTCGGACGAGTCTGCCATTATACCATTAGAAGAAATACAACTTGATGACAAGCTTAACTTTGTGGAAGAACCAGTTGAAATAATGGATCGCGAGATCAAACAGTTGAAACAAAGTCGAATTCCGATCGTGAAGGTTCGTTGGAATTCTCGTAGAGGACCCGAGTTTACTTGGGAACGAGAAGACCAAATGCGACGCAAGTTTCCACAACTTTTCACCGAGCCTAGTACCGAGACCAACACTAACTGAATTCAGGGACTGAATTCCTTTTTGGATGGGCGACTGTAACAACCCACAATTTCAGGTCATTTTTCCAAACTTCGATATTCTACTATTCACAAATTACTATTCATCGATCACTATTCATCGTTTTACTATTCATCGTTTTTGAGGTCAATTTGACATTCCGAGACACGTTCAGAAATTTTACTATTCACTTGACACTATTCATTTCCGAGAGGAAACCACTATTCACGTGCATTACTCATGTCATTGTAAACTTGGTTTACGAGTGTTCAAATTCGCGTAACCGTATTGGTTCAGGAGCGAATTCATACATTATTGTCAGGGACACTTCATACGGACTAGAAATAGTCTGCATATCATCATTAGGGCACTTGCATACTATTCCACTCGTAGGATAACTAAATTAATACTTTTGGTATTATTAACGATTTACGTACGTTTATTTTTAAATAAACGCTAATACGCGAACTATAAATGTGTCTAACGTGTCCGACACTCCCGACTATGATCCTAATACATTTTTATACTCATTTCTATAATATAAAAACTATAATATTAATTTACCCGGTATTTTGGAAATTTGACTATTACGTATCGTACGTTTAACTTAATAACGCCGGTTTTCACCAAAATTAAACGATAATCACCCTAACTCTCCGTACTTGTACCCGACTTATTTTTACAACTTTTATAACTTTATTACGTCCCGAATAACTTCAACAAAACTTATTTTTTACAAACCCGGTACCCGATTAAACTTTAAACCTAAACCTAACCTAACTATACTTAATTACTAACACTAATCTTACTAACTAATCACCCAACATCCCTCCCCTTTTCCCTCACCAAAACCGGCCAAGCCCCCCCCCTTGGTCATCTAGTTTTTATTACCTCACCAACCTTATTAATTGTCCACCAAACTTATGTCTCTAGTATATATTAAACTTTTCTTAAACCCTTTTCACTAAAATCACTTTTCTTGCAAACTAGCTAACTTTTTCTCTCATTTTCTTTGAGCTTGGTTCGATTTGGGTTAAACAAGGAGCAAGGAAGGAAAATTTTACAAGATCATTTCATAAACTAGTTAGTATAATCATCCTTGTTAGAGTTTTGAAATAAAAACTCAAGGATTAGTAAGCTTTTTATCATCTAAACTCTCTAAACCATCAAGTAAGTATACAAACTCATTTTTTTATGATTTTTACAAGTTATTATTATGTTCATATATTTTTCTTATAAGATCTTATACATGCATCAACTTGTACCACTTCATTTTGTATATTTTAACCTTGGAACCCTAGAAATGGAACCATATGAAACCCTTGTTAGACCTAGTGGTTTGATGATATTTAAGGACCCATGACACCCTAAGAAGGTGTATGGTAGGATTAGATTAGTCTTGTGGTGTTTGAAAGTGGATTGGTGGAGGATGGAACTAGTTTAGAGACTTGGAAATGATTTTTGGAACTTTTGAAATACCTTCTGTCCTTATTTTAAATTCGTGAGAAAATCAGTAAGTGATGACTAAGTTTTGACCAAAGATTTAGAAAATACATTCAAAAACGAAACTTTAGGCGAAAGAACGGATTAAAACGAGTTTATAACGAAGGAGATATGATTTTTGCAAACTTAACGACGAAAACTACTTTTCCAGAAAACTGCTTGCTGTTTGGCAGAATACGACGGGTATTTTGAGGCATTGAACGTAACTTTAAAGAGCCGAGTTGTCTAAAATATACTAGTATATACAAAGACGAATCCGTGGACATAAAGAACAAGGAAAACGAGCTTAAAACGACCAAGTTATGACCTTTCTAACATCGTCAAACTATATATATATATATATGGATACAAATAAAAATAATAACGTACGCGCTAAACGGAATATTTTCTAGTAAATATTACCAAGGACTATTTTCTTATCAAACGAATACGTATGACCCGAGAGAATACTTATACGACTTAACGACGTATTTCAAGGTTTTCAATACAAGGAATTTAACTATAACACTTTCTTACGAGATAACACGACAAGATTATATACTCCTATATAAGGACTTATTTTCCTAAGTATGGAAACTATTTTTCTACGACGATAACTAGTATTACCAAATTACGAGTGGTATGAGTATCATGTGCATGTGCATTCATTTCATTACGGCTTGATCTAAGTTAGATCATGGTTATTCTTTTAGGTTGCGGCTAGTACTCGCGCCTCATTGTCCCGACTACTTTCACCTCATTGCACCGTCTTTGTACCATTACTTCGAGGTGAGTTTCATAGCCCCGTTTTAATTCTATATTTTTGATTTCAAAACCCACGGGGGAGAATACAATTGCATTACTTATTTTTGTGTACATGCCTAAGTATAAAATTCATACATTGCTTAAGTTACCTAATTACCACGTCTTGACAAGTCCCCTTATTATATCATGGACCGTTAATTTCTAGTACTAAGCGAGAGTGAGTGGATAGATCTATCGAGGGTGACGCCTCCATTCGTGTTTGGGTTGCTCCAAATGGAACGAATGCATTTCATGTCTTTATTATTCGAGTGCCTGGTAAACACTCATTGGGGCAAAGTATCGTCTAGCTTCGGGGTCATGAGCTTAAGAGCCAATGTATATACTTTCCGGACATCCTAATTCATGGCAATACTTATGGCATTTATACACTTGATTTACTTATAAACCTATGATTATTCACCAACTTTATGTTGACCGTTTTTCGCAATGTATTTCTCAGGTATCTAAGGCATTTCTCATGGCATTGCATGGAGTCACTTTGTGTATCAAGGATGACGCGTCTCTTTTGGATTTCATGCACTTTGAACTATCGTTTGATTGTACTAAACTTGTTTCTCCAAACCTTTTCTAACTTTGGGACCTATGTATTATAACTTTGATATTTTGAATGAATCAAACGATGTATTTTATAAACGACACTTTAGGTCGTTCAATATTTCCTTGCTTGTGTGCTATGATCCGTTACACCCTCAGGTATTCCATTCCGCTGCCATTTCAGGTATTTCGGGGGTGTTACACCTAGGGTCACGGGTTTGGTTCTTTTCGGGTTTTCTTGGATAATAACACAAGGTTTTAATGGGTTTTGAATGAAATAGATTAAAGAAAATGTTTGGTATCCGGGTTTATGTTGTTGTCGACGGGTCGAGGTTCAATCGAGAGTTTTGACTCTCGGCTTGGGTCTTGGATGTGTTATTCTTGACCATTTGTTGACTATTGATTACTTGGTGTTCAATGGTGATGTTTGGTCGACCTTGTGGTCGTGTGGATTCTCGGCCGACACCCCAAAGTGAGCGGTTTGGGTCGTGTGGCTCGAACTAGAGCTAGCCAAGACCAAATGGTCTCAGGTGGGACTCCCGTGTCTTGTTTCGGGCGTATATTTGACCCGGGTTGACTTGGTAACTCAACCCGTAATTGTTTATGTGTTCGGTGGTACTTTTACTTGCCGAGTTATTTTGTTGTTGTCATGGTTGCGATTCTTGACCATGGTTTATTATTGGACTTATTGTTTTGGACTTGTTGCGGTATATTTGGAATTACGAGTTATTTTGGAGATGTGTTGTCGAATGTGGAACTTGGGGACCGATTGTGAGACGGTCATTAGATGACGGAGATAGGTTAGTTGGGTGCCGTAGTCGGACCCTCTTGTTGTAGCACGTGATTTTGGGATTGATTTGGACGGAGTTGGTTTATTTATTTTTGACTTGATTCTTATGTTGGACTTGGACTATGAGCCGAGAGTCATGACTCGGACATGTGACCAAATTCTATGACTCGATAAATATTTAAAAGTCAAATATTAAAAATAATACTTGTAATACTATTATTAATAATATAATCGTTTATATACGTATATAGACGTGATAAACGTATATATATATATATATATATATATATATATATATATATATATATATATATATATATATATATATATATATATATATATAAATGCGTATATTAATAATAAAACGATCACGAGTAAACGTTATAATAATATAACGATAGTTATTATACTATGCAAATAGTGTAATAAATGTCGGACTATTGTTATAAATAATAACTACAAATAACGGCGAAATAATAAGTCGGGTAAATAATAATTAAAAACGTGATTTTTATAAATTTAGAAACTTATCGAGTTATACGAGTTGTGGTTCTTTAAAGTCCAAGCGGGCTTTATATTGTGACTTTTGTGTTGTCACGGATATATGACGATTAATATAAACATTTTATATATCAAGTGACTTATTTAATCGACGAATTAGATCGAGTTATTTGACGATATAAAATGAGTATATTAATGGGCATCGTATCCCACGACGCCCATAGGTTGTGGTATATGTTTTAGGGTAATAAATTACTAGGTATCTCGTGGAATTTGGCCGATTCGACGATATATATAGGGAATTTATTGGACTACGATATATACCAAATAGAATTCTTTGTGCTATGTGCTTTAGGTTGGGTATAATTTTGGAACGATATATTACGTAAATAAATATGGTAGATTACCAAATCGACGGATTTGATAAGCTTCGATGATTATTTAAATAATATGTTGGGCTAATATTAGACCTATAGTTGGTTTATTATTTCGTTTGTTGTGGCTTTTTGGTTTGAGTTGTGTCGACCCTTCACCCATATGGATACCAAACGTCGAATTTCAAATTAATATGAAGTTAATTCGAGAAATGGATATTTTTGGAAAGTAAAATGGAATACGTTCGGGAATGGGAATGTTTGATTTTGAGGAAATGATTTCTGAACGAGTTTGATATTGTTAGGAAGTGCCGAGTCTGTAGTTGCCGTTACGTGAGTTGCTTGAGTTTGCTTACGTCTTTCTTCTATCGATTTCTTTTGAGGATTTCTGGACTTGAGGTGAGTCATAGCCCCACTTTTTAGTCTTGAACTTTGTTTTCAATACTTGGGGTGAGAAACGTGCAAATTGTTTTATGTGGACTATTATCGCTTTTTGATTTCAAAACTTGCTATGCTTATAGAACTAGGTAGGATTAAGCGAGGCCTAGACATAAGCTAGGTAAGCTATTGATTTGGTTATAGAGCGAGGCCTAGTCCCGAACTAGGTAAGCTATTGATTTGGTTATAGAGCGAGGCCTAGTCCCGAACTAGGTAAGCTATTGATTTGGTTATGGAGCGAGGCCTAGTCCCGAACTAGGTAAGCTATTGAATTGGTTATGGAGCGAGGCCTAGTCAAGAACTAGGTAAGCTATACAACGAGGCCTAGACTAGATCTAGGTAAGTTGAACATGTCGTATCCTTACGCATGTTGGGTATGTCGTATCCTTACGCATACAGATTGATTTGATTTGATTTGGTTATTGGACTATAGTGTACACCTATAGGGTTGATTCGATTCGGTTGGATTATATTGGATGGATTATTTTGGTTGGATGATTGAGGCCTAGTCTAGCTAGCAAGCGTTTTGCGTATATGTCCACTATATTGAATTATGAATTTAAACCTATGATCTCACCAGCGAAAGCTGACTTTTAGCGTGTTTTCTCTGGTAATTAAGTGATGCTCTATGGATGCATGGATTGGAAGGCTCGGCTATGGTTATGGATCTATTTTTCTAAAACTCTAATATTAAATTTTGGACCTATGTTTATTTCTTTTGGGCCTTACTTTGGATGATTGTTGGGATAAATGTAAACTTTAAAACCCGTTTTGGTTGCGTTTTTCCTATGTTTATTTTATCTCATTCTTTCATGACTTTGAATGGATACCAATCCCCGTAGCACCCCGAAAGCTTGTTGAGTCTTCCGCTGTATCAAATTTTAGGGGTGTTACAATGTCCCCGCCGAAAGTGTTGGGCGGGGAGAAGTCCCCGCTGAAAGCAAGGAAATGTCCCCGCTAAAATCAGCCAATGTTGTAGTGAGGGGGCAGCCAGTACAAAGATATTGAGCTATAGTGACGACATATTTTATCGCTAAAAGTATTTATTATGAATTAAGAAACATATTTAATATTTTAAAATAATATATTAAGAAAATCATGTAATAAAGCACTATTAGACGAGACAAGTCATCACTAAAAGTATTTATGAAATAAATAAAAAAGAAATGATAAATACTTTCAACGACGACATATCTCGATGCTAAAAGTGACCTACATCATTTCCAGATGAGGTTGCATGCATGCATGCATTTTTTTCAGATTTTTCGAAACTATTTCCGCAACCAAAGTGTCATTTTTTTTTTTCCAGAGACGTGCTAATCCCATTTGAAAGTTCAAAGTTCAACAAAAAACGTAGGTCGTCGTCACAATATAAATACGAAGATGTTCAACAAAGAAAATAGTTCAAAATCACAATAAAACCTTACTCACTTATGTCGTCTTCGTAATCCTCTTCATCATCTAGAGTCTCACGGGGATTGGGCAGTGCATGCACGATAATATTAATGTTCGCGGCTTGTACCTCATTGAAGAAATGTGTGAACTGAGAATTTGTCGCTGTGACAACTTTATCCACCTGAGTTTGGGTATACATTCTTTGATGGGATTTGGTGCTTGAAGAACTTGATGCATGCCCCGGTAAGTTGGGAGGGAAAGCGAAAAATAGGTGGAAAAATATTTTGGAAAAGAAAACTTAAATAATAGATAAAAATACATTATGCGACGTATTGTCATCGTAGAAAGTTACCCCGGGACTTTTCACTCTAAAAGGAAAAATAAATTGAAAAAAGAAAATACATATGCTTCTAAAAGTACCAGTCAAAAATGTATACAAATCGACGTATTCCCGTCGTCACTAAAAGTATCAGTCAAAAAAGTAACATTTTTGTCATTTAGTTAACTTTTAGTGACGGCACACGTCGTCACCTGAAGTCCAGATTTGTTAATCATTCCTATAAAAGTTGTATTCGCGTTAAAAAGTAGTTCTACAACAGAAGTGACATATGACTATTTATGGCAATGACGTGACAAAATCATTCAATTGATATGTAAATGTTAAAGAGCTTTATTATGAAAATTAATTTACAGATTTGCATCAAACAGAACTAAAAAAGCAAATGATAACACATAATGAATTATCTGATTATGATACTTCTATAAGAACTTTAACAGCAAAATTGACGAGCTCGTTTTAAGCCTTTTTTCTACTTTTGCACCTAGATCTGTACAAAGCACATAGTTTCGCAGTTGATCTCACATTCTGGATCATTTTGATCAAAGCTTTTACTGCAACTGATTTGAAAACAAAAATAGAATATTTGTTTACAAAGCGATTAAAGTTGTACTACACAGTTATAGTATTCTCCAAAAGGGACATTAATTTCTCAAGTAAAACAATATTTGTGGAATAATATGACACCAACTAAAATTTAATTTCTAAGAATTGGAAAATAAGTTATGAGAAAAGGGTAGCTCAAGTATAAATAGAGACATACGAACCTTCACTTTATATAAAAAAAAAAAAAAAAAAAAAAAAAAAAAAAAAAAAAAAAAAAAAAAAACATGCAAAAGCAAGAAATGGCTTCTCCAAAGTTCTTACTTTTATCTCTAGCTCTAATACTTATGGCACTCTCGTTTATACCAAACTTTACTTCTGCTTCTTTGGAGGAAGCAAATGCTCTTCAAAAATGGAAAGCAAGCCTTAAAATCCCAAACAACTCCCAAATTGTATCTTCTTGGACACCCCTTCCAACGAATACTAGTGCACGCGCTTCATGCCCTTCTTGGTTTGGAATTGCTTGCAACGCTGATGGGAACATTAACAGGTTGAACCTCTCGATGTCTGAGTTAAAAGGTACACTTCACCAGTTCCCGTTCTCTATTCTAGGCTATCTTACCCATTTTGAGCTTAGTGTAAACAGCTTCTTTGGTCCCATCCCACCAGAAATCGGACAACTCTCCAAACTTGTCTATCTTAATTTTTCAACCAATCATTTTTCTGGTGTAATTCCACCTACCATTGGTAAACTAAGCCAGTTAACCGTCTTGCAACTTTCTGGAAACAATTTAACTGGTTCAATCCCACAAGAAATAGGGAGTATCGTGTCACTTGAGAGGCTAAGCCCTCAAGAATCAGGGGATTTGAACTCTCTCATTAAATTAGATTTGAGCGAAAATCAACTCAATGGTTCTATTCCTTCATCATTGGGTGATTTGAAGTCTTTGAATATCCTTTATTTGTTCAAAAATCAACTCTTTGGACCCATTCCAATTGAATTAGGAAATATTAAGTCTCTCACTGAATTAGATTTGAGCGAAAATCAACTCAATGGTTCAATTCCTTCATCGTTGGGTGATTTGGAGTCTTTGAATATCCTTTATCTGTACACAAATCAACTCTCCGGACCCATTCCAATTGAATTAGGGAATATGAAGTCTCTAACAGATTTAGAATTAAGCAAAAATCAACTCAATGGTTCAATTCCTTCGGCGTTGGGTGACTTAACGTCTTTGAATATCCTTAATCTGTTTCAAAATCAACTCTCTGGACCCATTCCAATTGAATTAGGGAATATGAAGTCTCTAACTGGTTTACGATTGAGCAATAATCAACTCAATGGTTCAATTCCTTCATCGTTAAAAAACCTGAGAAGCCTTCAGATTCTGTCTCTCTATGTGAACAAGTTATCTGGTCCAATACCACAAGGAATCGGAAGTCTACCGTTGTTTAGGCTACATCTGGATACAAATCAGTTGTCTGGCCAATTGCCTGATGATTTGTGCCAAGGGGGAAATCTTCAAAATTTCTCTGTAAGTCATAATCAACTCTCCGGTCCTATTCCAAGAGGGCTTTGGAATTGCTCCACCTTAATAAGAGCAAGCTTTCAATTTAATCAATTTCGTGGAGATATATCGAATAGTTTTGGTGTCTACCCAAGCTTATATTCCTTTGATGTCAGTCATAATAAATTTCATGGGCAACTATCTTATAACTGGGGTAAATGCAAAAAATTGACTTCATTAAAGATGGGATATAACAACATCAGCGGTAGAATACCACTGGAGTTTGGAAATTCAATTCAAATGCTTGATCTTTCTTCTAATCATTTGGTTGGTCAGATTCCAAAGGAGTTTGGGGAGATGAAAGGCTTGTTAAATTTAAACTTGAGTGATAACAACCTTTCAGGTGTTATACCTCAAGAGCTTGGATCCCTGCATGGTCTCCTCACTTTTGACCTATCCAACAATAGGTTAAACGGGTCATTACAAAGATATATTGGTGACTGTGTACAAATCACTCACATATATCTTAGTAATAACAAGCTCAGCGGAAAGATTCCATCGGAGATCGGTAAGTTAATTCAACTCAATGTTCTTGATTTATCTTTGAATTCACTCACAAAAGAGATACCATCGGAAATTGGAAATTTAGTAAGTCTGGACAGGATGAATCTTTCTCACAATAAGCTATCTGGTTCTATTCCTAATGGTTTCAGTAACTTGCCAAGAGGGATTCATATTGACCTGTCTTACAATGAGCTCACAGGTCCAGTTCCCCCTTATGTTGTCTTTCTAAATGTGTCTGGAGAAGCATTACAAGGAAATGATGGTCTGTGTGGAAATGTTACAGGTTTGAAACTTTGTGAAAGTCAAATAGTAATGAAGAAAAATAATCATTTTCATCATAAGCTCATCCTTGTGATTGTGATCCCACTTTTTGCGGCTCTTTTACTTGGTTTATTCATGTGTGGCCTCATTGCTTATCGACATAGAAAGAGAACTTCTCCACAGAAACCACCAGGCGAAGAAGGTGGCAAATTTTTTTCAATAACAAGTTTTGATGGACAGGCGATGTATGATGAAATCATCAAGGTAACAAATGATTTTGATGATGCATATTGTATTGGGATGGGAGGATACGGTACTGTGTATAAAGCTGTGTTACAACCCAACAATGTAGTAGCTGTCAAGAAACTTCATTCATCATCTGTGAATGACAATCATACAGGCTTCCTAAATGAGGTACGAGCATTAACAAACATAAGGCACAGAAACATAGTTAAACTCTATGGATATTGCTTCCATGCTCGTCACTCATTTTTGATTTACGAATATCTTGAGAAGGGAAGTCTAAAATCGCTCTTAAGTAGAGATGTCACAGCAAAGGAACTGGATTGGCTGAAAAGAGTAAGAATTGTTAGGCATGTAGCAAATGGTTTGGCTTATATGCACCATGATTGCACACCACCTATAATTCATAGAGACATTTCTGGAGCTAATATCCTTCTGGATTCTGATTTTGAGGCACATATCTCGGATTTTGGAACAGCGAAGCTTCTAAAGCTGGATTCATCCACTTGGACTGCGGTTGTAGGCACCTATGGCTATATTGCGCCAGGTAACTACCGTATACTTTAAAGTTATAGATACACTTTGTCTCAAGTTTCAGATTTATCTATCTTACATTTAATCATGATTCTGATAAAACAGCCTTTTTTTTTTTTTTTTTTTTTTTTTTTTGTTTGTTTGTATTCTCATGTTGTCTTCCATGTAGAGCTTGCTTATTCGATGGTATCGACAGAGAAATGCGATGTGTATAGTTTTGGAGTTTTTGCACTCGAAGTGATTATGGGAAAGCATCCTGGAGAACTTATATCATGTCTGCCAACATTGTCTGCTGATGATCTATTGCTAGCCAATGTAGGAAATAGTCGGATTCCGCCACCATCGTCTCTAGTTGAGAAACTAGCTCATTCAATTTTGAATGTTTCACTGGCATGTTTGAACAACAACCCACAGGAAAGGCCAACAATGCGCCAAGTAAAAGATTTATTGTCAGTGGATGATCGACTTTGGATGTAAGTTAATGCTTGATCGATTTCGTTTGATGTCTAGCCACAAGTCGTAAAGTTTAAGACACTTTTTATGCTTTTTTTTTCTTGTCCTAAATTATGTTGTAAATTGTTATTAAATAAGGAAATAATTTATATCAATGCGGATTCCTACCTTTCTAGAATAATACAGTTACGTGTATTATGGATCTTTTTCGTAATTTCTTTAAATTATTCTAGTTTTACAATTTAAAAGATTACCAATGGGCACAATTTAAAAGAATTTATTCTTACTTATATCAAGGTAGGGCTACTAAGCCTAGTATGTCTTCCTCTACGTGTACTTCTTCAACTAAGGTGGGTAACTCATTTTCTAAGGGAGGGGTGATAGAACCACACAAAATGGTCCACAAAACAATTCCACAAAATGATGTGGCAGTGTTTGATTAGTTGTTTCTCACTCTTCTTTTTTATTGTGTCAATCAAACACTGACACATCATTTTGTGGAATTGTTTTGTGGACAATTTTGTGTGGTTCTGTCACTCCTCTTACTAAGCTGGGTAATGTGGTTGTTTCTGATAACGACGTTGATGAAGTTCTGGAATATCCTAATGAGAGTAATTATTTTGGTAGTGGAGGGAATGAGGGGAGTTTTTCAGAGCAATGAAAAGATTGTGCATGTGACCAATGATTATGAAGATGATTATTTTGATGATTGTGGTCTATCAGTGACCTAATTAAAGGCTGTTGTCATCCATGACATTGGACTTGAGGTTAATATGGTATTTCAGCCACATTCCATTGTACTTAACTGTTTTTTTAGAGTAATATATTTTACTGGGTGGAAGACCCTTTACCTAAAAAAAGAAGACCGTGCAGTAGAAGTTTGCTAACGCAGGAAAGGAAAGAAGAGAATTATGGAAGATCTTGAACACTTACAAAGGAATTGTTAATGATAATCCTTGGGTTCTTTTGGGTGATTGGAATGTGAGTTTAAGCACTCAAGATCATTTTGAAGGGGGATCATGTAAATCAGTGGATATTCTTGAATTTCAATAGTGTTTCGACGAAATTGAAATTGAAGACTTAAATTGTGACATGTGACATTTTTTATGGTAATTCTTAATCATAAACTTGGACATTTTATTTTAAACACGAGAATATTTGGCTTTACGTATAACAATTAGGTTATTTTGCGCATAACGAGAAACAACTTTGAATGTATTCCGACACTAGACGAAGTTTAGTCTACCTCTAACAAGTATTTATGACTCCATAAGCATGTTTTATAATTCACTTGCATGTGGTTTCATAAGTTTTATGTAAATCACTTGAGACTTGCATTAAGTCACATGCATGCATGCAAAACCTAACCAATTCACCACCTTTGCGTTAGATACATATATCAATACTTATACATTTCAAAAATCAAACATTCCCTCCCATTTACCCCCTAAAATTGACCATACACATGAGGGAAGGCCAACATCTACTTTTTACTTGAAAAACACTCATTTTTCTTCTCATGTATGACGCAAGTAGCTAGTAAACCATGAAGACCTCACCCCTCTTGTCCCTCTCACTTTGGCCAGCAGACCTCACCATTGTCATTTTCCTATTCTAGGACACTGGTACCATGCAATTGTGAAAGAGGCTTTTGAACATTCCATGTTTTGCACTATAAAAGGACCCTCTTAGTAGCCATTTCACACACACAAAAAACTCTCACTCTTTCTTTCAAAATTTCGGCTAGAACAAGGGGTACACAAGGAGTATCAAGTGTTGGTTGAGCTTTGGGTTGAAATCATGTAAGAAAAATACTTGCTTTTAGTATTAGTTTCAAGTGTACAGGGTGTTTGGGATTGTCTATCTTATATTGTTGTTATAGAGCATTAAACTTTTTGGGTGGGTCTTTTTATCTGTTTATTTCTCTGTCGTACCACCATGACTGTAATAACTCACAAATTTCACCTATGTTATCTACACTCATGATATATATTTAAAGATCAATTTTACGGGTAAAATTTTTGCTTCATTTCATTCCAACTATGTAAAGTAACTTACATAGCCCACTAGATGTGCTCACGCAACTACCAATGACAAATATATCTATGTTTACATCATGTAAACCTCCTAATATGTCAATTCTATGTTTCAAAGATCATTTTATCAAGTATACTATCAATCTAACTTCCTATTTTCAACACTATACCAAAACAAGCCCTATACATTTACGCTTATTTCAAAAACCCTAATTTCCAGTTGAAACTAGTTTAGAAGTGTTCAACGCTTATGTTAGCTACATTTTCCTTTCTAAAGTTTAGTACAACTACCTAAAGCTCAATGTACAAGTCCTTTAAGCACAAAAACCAAATTAGGTCATTTGGGTGCCTAAACCATGTTTAAACCTTACCATTTTTTAGCATAATTTACAAACACTTAATGCCTGACTCCTAAACCCTAAACCTAATCACTAATCACTTTCTAAACCCTGATCTTAGTACTAAACCCTAATCTAAACCGTGATCAAACCCTAATATTAAACTAAACCCTAAACATAAAAATTAACTAAACCTAGCACCCTATCACCACCATGACACCACCTAGCAACCTAGCACCTCCATCACCACCTTTTCATCACCAAGCAACCTACCATACACCACCATTACTAACTTGTCACAACCTTTGACCAAAAACACCACCGCGCTCACCATAGCCACAAAACACCTCCACACCACCCCTAGCTACCACTATAGCCTCTCCTAGTCACCTAGAAGCTGCCATGAGTCACCCCCTCCACCCTTGGCCACCACTTCAAGTTAACTTGGCCACTACTCCATTTTCAAGCCTATAAATAGTAACGAGACCGTCACTATTCAAAACCATCTCACCAAAGCTTTTCCACCTCAAAGTTCTTATACTAGCAGTAGCCTAGGAGTTCTTTAGAATCGAAGAGCCAAAAGAATCAAGCCTTGAAGCCTTTTCGATCCATTTTCTAGCCGAGAAACCCTAAACACTAGTTTCGACCCACTTTAAACGTGTAAGCCCTTTCTACACAATAAATAAGCTCTCCTATGGTTTTATAGTGTTTATAAGCTTTGTTGGATCATGCATGAACCGTTTTTTAAGCCTTGATCATAAAAACCTAGGCGTTTTCATTTTAAAACCCTAATTTTATAATATTTTGATATTTTGGTCATAAGCTCTTTCCATAAGCTATAATCTCATAAAAGCTACTTATATAAGCCTATACTAATAAGTCATAAGCTATAAAACTCTTTTGTGTTATGAAAATGCACTTTGCATGCTTTTTGGACTAGTTTTGTAAAGTATTTCATGCAAAGGGGTATATATTGTAATTTTTGGAAACTATTAAGTATATAAAACTCGTTTCATATAATCTTGTTATATATAAATACCTAAGACGCAATTACTATATTCTCGTAGGTCATCGTTAAAGCTTGTGACTTCACGATACACTATATATCGCTATAATCCACTGCTTGTCACTCCAGTGAGTTTCATAGCCCATTTGTACTTGTTTTGATTTTCTTTTGGGAGAATACATGTTTATTTATACTTAAACTTGTTGTTATTTTACATATGTCTTTGCTTGACCCTCAACCGTTGGTAGAGCTTTATTTTACATATGGACATAAGTACATTAAACATTTGTTGATTCCCTAAGTTGCCTTATTTGCCATAAAATCCCCACAATCATGAACGGTTAATTACTCTTATAAGAGTAAGCATGAATGTTGTGAATAGATCTATTGAAGGTAAAATCCCCCGTCCGTGTCGGTCGCTCCAACCAGAAAACGGGTGCATTTCATTTGATGTCGTACAGTTGTAGGGCAAAGCACCTGGTTGGGGTGAGACATAACTATTTGTCAAGGTTTTGGTTTCATGAAAATAGTGCAATAGGAATACATGAACATATTTGAATTTCAGTTGTCATTGAAATCTTTTGATCCACACTTTGGTTACATTTACTTAAACCTATGAACTCACTCAACCTTTGTGTTGACATCTTAACATGTTTATTCTCTGGTTCGTAAGACATAACTTTGGATTGGAGCATTAGAGTCGCATGACATGTTTTGAAGACGGGGATGCATAATATTCACCATTTGATAATTGTTTGTAAAACAATCATGTAATATTGTACTTTGGGACCTCTTCTCATAACTCTGATATTATTTATCTAATGGAAAATTTTTCAAACCGTCACATTTAGAGTACATTTTCTATAACTTGTACTTTGTGCTACGAAGTAAGACCCAATGACACTATCTTCTGCTGTGATATTTTGGGGGTGTTACATGTGTGATGAGATTTGGATCAGTAAGATGGTAGGTAAAAGGGAAAGATAAGTGATAGGCGGACTAAACAAGCTGATCTATGTGTTTAGGGTTAAACTGAAATGAGACAATGTGTTATTAGGGTACCGGTTTATACATAAGTGTGATTGGATTGGATTTGGGTTCACATATTACCAGGTACTCTTACTCCTGTTTGGGCTGGATCCGAAGTTTTTCTTGGGCTGAATTGATATATCACATGATGGATTGGGCCTTAATGTAATAATATCATATAGACTGGATCAGATTTTAGGCTGCCAAAATTATTAAACATACAAAAGTTTATACAAATATTTTTGGATATCTCTTGATAATTTTTTGGCAAAAGGAGTGGTATTTTGGTATTACAAATTTTCACAAGGTTAATATTACACGGCTAAAGTTTGTAATGCATATCAACTGTGACTACAGGGATGATTCATTATTATTTATTTGGGTTTGAAGTAAGGCTTTACGGATGCGTGTATTTATTGTGTCTTCTTTCTTTCTTCCCTCCCACGAAGATGACTTGTTTGGGCACATGTTAATGGTGATGAATACTTGGATATCTTACTTTTGTGATTATTTCTCTCTATATCCACAAAGTAGCTATCACTTTAAGGAGTTACGTTGTAGTGCTCAGTGTCTCACGCCGTTGAGGATATGTCAAGAGGGATTGTGCAAGCTTATTACAATTCTGCTAGGGGTATAGGATACACCAGTCTTAGTCACAGGATAGTAGAAGCTTAAGGCACAAGTATGGGGAATTTTACTTCATTTTCCAGTTCGTCATATTGAGTTTTCCTTAAATGTGGTTACTAAAGATAGTTGTTGTTTTTTATACAGGGGGTTGATAAAGAGTAAGACAATTTCAAATGGTATTGTTAGTAGATTGGATTTATCAACATCTTCTCACGGGCTAATATGATTAAAGATAAAGTGCTTCCAGTTAATACTTCACGTACACATTATTATGTTGACTCTGATAAATCGTAACCATCAGGGGAGAGAAATGTGTACATCGAGGACGCACAACAAGTTCAAGTGATTGAGTTTAATGATTTATTAAACGATTTGTATCGGAAATTGACTGATTCTATATCCTTATATTCTCATCATTTTCTAAGTACTTCTACCTTATCCACCTTCACCAATTTTGGGCAACAAAATCAAGATGATCAGTGTTTCAATTTTTTACTTTCGTGTTATCCTTTCATGTGTAAGTTACGGGCTGATTTTTCATAAGATAACTAGGATGTATTTGGTTAGATGAAGATGTTGATATTTCCCCCCCGAATGGACAGTCTTGACGAAGGTCGAGTCTACAGTTTGTTCTGCATTTTCCGTTGTGTGTTAAAAGACTAAAGACGGTATTCATTTACTCATCAAAAGACTTCTTTAGATTTAGGGCATTCATTAGAAAGTTTGTTAGTTTGGGGGAGAGCACTAATTAGGGGAGAGTGAAAAGTCATACTTAATCCTTAATTATATTTGCTAACATTGTTCTTCTGCAAGTAAAGAGATGGCAGTTGAGAAGATTCAGGAAGCTGAGAAGATTATTGAAGTTTGAAGACCATGAAGACATTCTTAGAGCTTCTGCGCATTAGCTTTTGCTTTTAATTTTACTCGTATGAAATGTTGTAAGCAATTCTCATAAGCACTTTGGTGAGAGATTGTTAGCCTTTAAAGTAAAGTCATATGGGAGAATTGCAATAGTTTTGATGTATATGGACTAGTCTTGCCAATAGGGTAAAGATTAGCTAGTCTTGTAGTATAAATACCCCATAGTCACAACTAGGATGGTGGATGTCTCATTGTATTTCACAAGGTGTATGTGTTGGCTCTTTCTCTCTCTTAACAACACACACATCTTCTGTAGGACCATAGATATCACAACTTTATCACGCAATATAAGCTCAATATGAAGTAAAGATGGTAACTTGATGTTGTAGGTGTGGCGTTTATATGTAGAGAGCTGAGAGAGAGAGAGATGAATATGGAACTTTATTATAGCAAAACACACACACTACACACACAAGCACACCTTACAAATGAGCCTTGGTGTGCCTTTTACAGTTCCATCACATGAGATGGATGGGCTTACAATAGGCCCTTAATGGGTTGAGCCTTTAAGGCTTTACATTAAATACTTGGACTAACACTATTACTAACTATTAAGCGTTAACCTATTACAATACTTATCGACTCAATAATGATCGTCACTTTTAATGCTAACATCTTCCCATTCTTTCAATCAAATAATACCATATCTATTCTTTATTTTGAGCTTCCCCGACCCCTCAAACCACATAAATCAATAGTACTTTTGGTCCTATAAAGATGGTACACGACTAATATGACAAGGGATCATGTTAGCACTTACCACCAGCTGTGTAGTGGTTACTATGTGACCCGGTATGGGATAATGAGCAGAGCCAGAATCCAAATCATGATCAACTTTAGTGCCCCTTTAAGAAGCAACAATAAATACACAATGACAAGATTGATCCACTTGATTGATCCTCTTATGTTTGTGTGACTACAACTAATCTTCTACTTATGTGTTATGATCGTGTATATATGCAGTAAGTTCCTTGACCAGAACTTGACAGGGAATGCAACATAACAATATTCAATATAATCTGATTAACTCAATGTAAGCTTTTCAGTGTAACTTAAAATTACATAATTTACGACTCCAATAAACAACCCTTAAACCATAGCAATAAACTATAACCACTAATGTATTCTAACAACTTAGGCGTAAAACTTTGTCATATTGCACGCGTAAGTTGTACTTTGGTCTGTATGCCAAACAAGCAGAGGATAGAAAATGTAACAAATAATTATACTTCTCACTTGAAAAACTAAGAGAAAACGGTACTCAAGAAAAGTCGGAGGGTTTCTAATTGCGGACTCAAGTGTATATACAAGACACAATTAAAATGCCAAAAACTATTACATGCTCGGGGTAAAAAGTTACAATCCATAGTCGAATTTATAGAATTTAGATTCAGAATACTTAAGACTACGAAATGTCATCAACACATATCATACCAAATATGTAAATTGATACTTAATCAAAATTTTATATCTAATGCGCCATGCGTGCACGGACATTAAAACTAGTAATACAAAAACAAAATGATAATATGATATCATAGCAAGAGAAAATAATATGTTGCGTTCTATACTCGCAACAATTTCCTTATTACCATATATTAGCAAAACCCTATATATTATTATACAGCATATATAACATTACATTGCATATTTTACAGCATATATAAAATTATACTTGCAACAATTTCCTAATTATACAGCATATATAACATCACATTGCATTGAACAATCTTTATTGTTGCTAGTAACGATTGTAGAGCATAATCATTAATATTAGGCTGGTTAATACATCATTAGGATTGGATGAGGATCTTTAACCATGAACAGGATACGGTCCTGGATCCCCTCCTGGACTTGTCGGAGACTGGCGTTTGCCGTTAAGTGCAGCAGCCACTACCGGTTTGGAAGCAACAGTAGGATAATCTTTAGCATGTGAGTCAAGCGACTCCATTAATTCTCGACGACCGGTTTTCTTCTGGGTCGACAAGGCTTGATAACTAGGTAATTTTTTGATCTGCCAGGCTAGGTGAAGCCCTGCAAAAAGAATTAAATATCATGAATATGGTACTTCAAGAAAAACAAAAAAACTTGATGTCTAAAAACTTCCAAAAGCTCTATGCCGAATATGTCAATGCATTAGCATAAAAGTCCCTATTAATAGTCTTTTCTTGTTGGAGGTTCAAATAAAAATTTGAGTCACTTATATTTAGCTAAGACAAAAATTTCAAACCGAATAACCTAAGAAAGTCAAAACCAGACCTGATGAACACCACTATGAGGTTCACATCTTTTTTTAATAAGGGAGTCACTTTACACAAGAAAAAAGTTACTTTGCACATAAAGATGATAGCATAAACAAAATTAGTTTATATTTAAACATATCTTGTGTTTTTCATCCAGCTTGGAGCCTTGGAGTAGTATATATCCACCATGATGTAATTATTTTTATACACATATATTGAAGGATACAAAAGATAAATAAAAATAAAAATAAAAACAATAAACAAAAAAGGATACATCTATATATTCATACCGTTAGCCATTTTGGACATCGTGGTTTTAGGCCTTATTGCTGAAATTTCAGTAGGGAACGAGACCAAGAGGATACAACAGAGAGCAAAGAAACATTTGCTATTCATTTTTTCAATGAGAGCAATTCTTGTATTATCACACAAATATGTAACTTGGTTTATATAATGTTTTATAGACAAATAAAGGACCCAAATTTGTGGTGTCAATTGATGTCGAAAAAGCCTTCAATCCATTAAACAAGGATTTCATTTCGTTCCAATTTGGCAACGTCTTACAACTAATAGGAACAAATTGATATGATATTATGATGTTGATGTCGATTATAATCTTGGATGTATGATTGTATCTGACTGGTAAATATGTATGTAGACGTAAGCGCATGTATGTGTAAGCTAGTGACATTTGATAGTCTTACCATGACTATGGTACTTAGCTTAAAGATTATGCAATAAACCACACTATCAGCCAATGGTGATGGGAGGACAAGGCCGGTCCTGAGTTTTTAGATATCATAAACAAACCGACAAAAATATGTCTTCCTAAAAAAAAAAAAAAACAAAAAAAACAAAAAAAACTATCTTTGCGGGTTTGGAACCTATTAACCATCTAAGCGATACCCTCATGCCTTTCTTGAAGCAAAATCAACAACTATCCTATCACATTTAACAATAGCTTAAAATATCTCCTTGTCATGAAAAAACTATTGTATTAAACCAAATAAATCATATCTTATGAATCTTAACATAATAAAGTAATTAAATGAAGAACCATTTCCAATAATAATAATAATAATAATAAATAAAATAAAATAAAAATCAATTTCCACCTTATAGATCGCAAATCCAATTATTTCAAATTTAGATTTATGTGAATGTGTGACTGTGCAACTCTGCTACAATTTGACAAGTATCCATTTAAAGGAAATAAATATTTTTGTTGCGACTGATGTGAAGTTTTGTCTGTTTAGAAAAGACAAAATGTCCTTGAAAAATTAAAAGTAAAAAGAAAAAAAAAATCCATAACTTTTTTGTCTTTTTCAAAATGAAACTTCCCCAATAAAAATCATATCAGCTACACAAAACACAACTAGGTTGCAAGAAAAAAAAATATATATTTAAGTTGCACAAAAACCATTATCGTACCACAAGGACACTTGTCAACATTGTTATGAAGTCGTACGGTCGCAAAATTTAATAAATTTGAATTTTCAGGTCGAGCAGTCATATAGTGGAAATACATTTTTTTTAATTAGATCTTAAATATTGTGCCCCAATGATTAACTCATGTATGTGATAGTTTATTACAGTTAAATAATCGTAAAAATCAACATATATTTTAAAATATTAATGAGGCCTACCTAAAAAATGACTTCGTTGATCTATATTATTGTTGACCCGGACTTTTCATAATAATAAATAAATTAGAGGCTATTTCCTTGTAGATATTAATGATTAAATTTTCGATTTACAAGTCAAAATGCCCTTCGTATAGTCACTATTATGGATTAATGGTCTAGTTTAAAACAAGAAACGTGATTTGCACAAACTTAGTTTTGATTTGTATATGTGTTACGTTCTACTTATTTTCCTTGTATCTTGTTATGTGTAAATCTAAAGTAACTATGTGCAAGTCTAGAGTATATGTGTGTTCAGATCACCTCACGCTAAACCAAACAAGTTTGATGGCCGAGACGCGGCCATCGGCCTCTTTCTACAAAAATAATTTGATTATCATGCCACGTTTTATATCCATATTAGAATTTCAATCAGGATTGCATCAAAGTTGTAAAGGACGAAAATATCCACGTTTTCTTCATCTGGGTTTTCCTTATATGTTGAAAATGTGTGATAAAAGAAGAAACCAATTTTGAAACGAAGAATCAGCTAAAGATACAGAAATTGGTTGATGAAATGTTTCATTTAATTTTCTTTTATTTTCGTTGCTGATAGTAACAGTGGGTCAGTTTTACTTGTGTTTTGAATAAGTGGCAGATTGTTTTGGTTTGTTGCTATTAGAAATGGTGTTCACTAGTTATAATGTGTGTCAGTTTCTCAATGTGGCATATTTTTTAGTCTCAGACAAATCGTTCGGATGGTTAGTGGCCAAGTAGGCAGATTGTTTTATCACTTTATGGCCTCTACTGTGATTTTATGAAGATTTTTTTGGAACTATGTTAGAATGGAAGGGTCAACGAAGGATTTACTGATCACAAAGGTCTATCTAGTGAACATGTGAGCGATGACGGGATCTATCTTCTCGAAAACGGAGAGGACTGCTTAATATATGTTGGAGGCTCTGTAGATCCTCATATAACACAAAAGTTGTTTAACGTTTCTTCTTTTAATGAAATCCCCAGTCAGGTTCACTTGATATTCGTATTTCTTGACTTGTATTATACTGGCAAAATGGAGGGTCTAGTAATGGGTCTAAACGGGCTTTGCTTGGCTTGAATCGACTTACATTTACATTTTATAATACATTGTTGGCAGCTTTCAACCTGTTTGAGCCATTTGACCCATTCCAATTATGTCAGCTTTTAAAAGTTAGCAAAACTGATTCATTTGTGATAAAATACTACCCAAATTGACCCATATATACGCAAATGGGTCGAAGTTGGCATCTTTATATGCTCGCTCATTGCTTAGCTTTTTTGTGGCTTATAAGTCTGACGTTTGCTAGAGTAACTCTTTCAGAAGGTCTATTGATTCATCAATCATCACTTTAACTCAGTTTTTGATACAGCTGATACTGAAGCAAGATGAAAACCCCTTGTCAAAGAAGCTAAATAAGGTTGTAAATGAGATACGCAGCCAAACATGTAACTACCTACGGATGTAATATCTGTGGTATTAGGGGCGCCATAAAAGCAGACCTGACCCGGCCCGAACCCGAATATGGCTTTTCGGGTTGATGAGGAGAAAAATGAACCACTTTTAGGGGGTCATTTAAGCCCGGAATTGAATTTATTTGATCAAATATTGCTCTAAATCGTTCCTTTTGTGATTTTAGGTACTTTGGAGTGAAATCTAGAAAAGGAAGCAATTCGGACGTTTTTGGAGCATAAAAGTGAAAAAAACGGCAAAGACTTAATTTTCCATGCTGAGAACAGTACCTGACGGGGTCAAGAGGAAGACCCTGACGGCGTCAAGAGTAAAATCCATGACGACCCAGTGCAAACCTGACGGTGTCACAAGAAGGGCGTCAAGAGTTAAATTGGTGACGGCCTGCATAAGGTGAATACATGACGGCGTCAGACCCAGATCTAGGCAGTCCGAGAAACTATTTGGCGGCGAGATGACGGCGTCAGACATTTGTTCTTGACGCCGTCACCTATCAAACTCTATATATAGTTTTCTATTTTTCATTCATAAGAAGAGGGACTTGTGTGGAGAAAACTAGGGCCGAACTTTGTAAACCCTAGGTCATATTTTACAGTGTTTTCAAGGGTTTTCACCCCTTGAATCCTTTCATGTTCTATTGAGATAAGTCTTCTCTTAATTCAATCAATATGTTTATGTGTTGGTTGATTATATCTTGTGCTTGTCTTGATTTTAACATGCTAGGCTAGATCTATCTTGTGTTTGCTTAGATCTAATGAAACCTAGATGTTAATTATGTGTTGATTACTTGTTTATGGTTGTATTGGATGAATGATTTCAATGTTAGGCTTAAGAAAACTGGCAGATCTCCATTGTGTAACATGCTTGAACGTCTTAGGAAACATGAACCGATGTGTACTAGGTTTTATTGGTTGTATTTAATGCATGAGTAAATTCTAGTGATCCCATGTTAGGAGCTTCTTAGCCGGCTCGACATAGGAGTGAAGTAGGCGCTCATAGGATTGGGGAAGTAAGTACGCCACCCCATGAATGGTATTAAGGAATACAATCCGTCATCCATGCAACTATAACAAGTAATTAATGTGTAAAAGATATCTAGGGAGTAGTGAAATCTAAGTAAACACAATTCTCCCATATATTGCTCACAACTTTAGTTTAATATAGTTTATTTTCATTTCTAGTATTTTATTTTGATTGCATCTTTAGTATTGGGTTAGTTGACTAGCAACTAATTCCGCCCAACTTCTTTCAAACCCGAGATTTTTACTTGCTTTCATAAAAATATAAAAAATACAAAAAGAATCATCCCTCATCTCTAGACCTAGTCTTTAGGTTTTCTAATCCTAGCGACACTATTCCTAGCTGAACGATCAATCCCCCGGTACTTGTCATTATACTATACTACATCGATCAGGTACACTGCCTGGTGGGGGTTGTAAGCTTCTCGAGATCCCTCAAGAGGTAAAGCCTGGTTCAAACCCCACGCATCAAGTTTTTGGCGCCGCAGCCCGGGAATAGTTATTGTCTAGGTTAGAATATCTTTTTATTAGGTCTACTTGCTAGATTCCTTTCTAGTAGGATTTTATTTTTATTTCTAGGTTCTCTTTAGTCTATTTATTTCTTCGTGTTTTTGTTCGTAACTCTTCACCATCCGACATCATGGACGATGGTAACATCTTTGAACCCGTCATCCCACTACAACAAAACCCACCACTAGAACCTCTTAGGCCCCGAACCTTAGGAGAGTATTCCCGACCTAGCCACCAAGGCTATCGAAACACTATTGAGCTCACCGGAGCCAATGTGATCCCCTTGCGATCCGACACCATCCGGTTGGTGCAAAGCAGATGTGCATTCCATGGACTTCGTTCCGAAGATCCAAACCAACATCTCAAGGACTTCCTTAAAATCATAGATTCTATAGACCTTGATGTTACAACTAGAGAGTCAACCCGATTACACCTATTCCAATTCTCTCTACGTGATCAAGCTAGCCAATGGCTTGAGCGATTACCCGCGGGATCCATCACCACATGAGATGATCTCACCACTCGCTTCCTTACCCAGTTCTTTCCACCAGGGAAGACTGCGATGCTTAGAAATGACATTTTGATGTTTGAACAACATCAGGGTGAAACTTTCTACGAAGCATGGGCTCATTTCAAGGATCTCCTCCATAAGGTCCCTTATCATGGTATAAACCTTTGGTTATTAGTTCAGATTTTCTACGATCATGTCGACTATCACACTAAATGTACAATCGATAGGGCCGCGGGAGGTGGATTGCGTGATAAGAATGTCGAGGAGTCCTGGGCAATTATTGAAGAGCTTGCCGCCGATAATCAAGAGATATGGGAGTTTAATCATACTATAAAAGTGGCCATCAACGCAATCTCAACACCTGAAGGGACTACCGAAATCCCTGTTGAACTCCTATGCAAACTCGAGGCAAAAGTTGACTATTTTGAGGAAAGGCAAAGGAGACCCCTGAGTCCTAGGCGGGCTACTGCCAATTCGGTCTCGAAAATGACTTCAACGCCGTTATCAGAGTCACCCTCTAGAGAGAATGTCGAGACTTTTCAAAACTATGCCCCACCTTATTCCCCTCCTGAGAAACTTAGCCCGGAGGTTGAAGCTAGAATGAGAGAATACATGGCAACTCATTCAGATCGGCTCGCTAGATTCGAGGAAGCAGTTTATAAGCAAAAAGAGGAGATGCAAGAGAAAATGAATGAGGTGATGAGCCTGATGGAAGAGTATGCCAACCAGAGAACCCCCGAAAGGATGTTACTAAGGAAAGAAAGCGTCATCCCCACTACCCGATTTGTTAATTCCATCGCAATTGTCCACAAGGATAATGAGAATGTAGAAACCCCTACTGAACAAACCTTAGAAGAGCCACCCAAATCCCAATCTCTAAGTTACTACTTGAAACATGATATAAACAAAAACACTATAACAAATTGGATAAAGGGTGACGGGCATAACCAATCTTCTAAACAGGTTTCTAAGAAGGAGGAAGGGGGAAAAGATGAGTATGATACGTTACCTGGGGGCCAATATTTGAGAAACTATTGGTACAAAAAGTAGCTACTAAGCAGATGGCGTGTGGGAACTTTGAGATACCAGCTAGCATCGGGGATTTGAAATACCTTAGTGCTTTCGCCGACCAAGGATCGGAAGTAAATCTTATGCCCCTAACTATCTACATCCAACTAACGTCAAAAATGCTAGTCCCCACTCGTGTTAGGTTATCCCTCGCTGGACACTCTTACGTATACCCCATAGGAATTGCAAAAGATGTGTTGGTTAATGTCGCCGGGTTCATGTACCCCGTTGATTTTATGATCATCGATGATAAGGGAGATGGGTGCATGCCAATTGTAACACCCCCAAAATACCGCAGCGGAAGACTGTGTCACTGGGGTGCTACTTTATAATACAAAGTACAAGTTATAGAAAACGACCTCTAAATGAGACGTTTTAAAAAGTTACCATTCGATTAATGAATTCAAAGTTACAAACATGAGATTCCAAAGTATTAGTATACAAAATGTTTTGAATGGTAAATGATAAAAAGCATAAGTCTTCAGAATATGCAGCTTGACTCTAAGTTCCACGCACTAGCTATCGCCTTACTAACCTGAGATAAACATGCTAAAGTGTCAACACAATGGTTGGTAAGTTCATAGATTTTGTTTCAAAACAGCTGAAAAAACCTTAAAAGAATGTTTACACAGCAAAGGCATTGTGAATCCACTCAGTTGCAAGTCCCGCCCATTACAACACTTGCAACCTGTGTGTTCACAACCCACTGCTAAATATATAGTATGATTAAGACATGTATAAGTTCATCACAACAATTAAGCAATTACTCGTGAGTCTCTATTTCATCTCTGAAGACCTCACTTGGGTATGCTGCTCACAAGGAAGGTAATAGCATTGGTTCTACTTCATCTCCGAAACCCAATGCATGTGTTATCCAACGAGACTTTATGATGCTCACAAGGAAGGTAATAGCATTGGTTCTACTTCATCTCTGAAACCCAATGCATGTGTTATCACAAGGAGACTTACAAGTTTAGGTATAACGCAATCAAGTATAATGCAATCAAGTATAATGCAATCATGTATAAGACAATCAAGCATAAAACAATTAAGTATAAATGTTTTGAGTATTTGTACAAGTAAGCAAGTCGTTGAGCATGCATCTCCCCCAAAGAGTTAAAACAAGTATAAAAAGAGTAGGGGCTATGACTCACCTTAAGTTATGTAATGAGAAATGAAAGTGGTAGTCGAATCGCGAAAGTCTCTAAGAGCAGCCTATAATAGAACGTTGTGACTTAGGTTTGTAGTAACATCTAAGAATACGAAGAATTGCCTATATATGTCTTGCATATAGTTCATGATGTAGTACTTAGTATATAGTGTAAGTCTTTGAATATAAATAGTTTATGAAACATGTATAGGTTGTATATCTCTTACTACCGTTCGGGCCGACATAATTCAGAAGTCATGGAGTAAACGTTCGAGGAGCCAGGACACTTTAATTCGTAAATCCACAACCCATCTCGACGGTTTACTTTAATGAACCCCTCACATGAGGCTCCCTACTATTGTAGTATTTGATGAAAATATATAAGTTTTTTATTCGAAAAGTTACATGGTCTTTAGCCGTGGCTTTGCCGTGACCTTGGTCATTGTTACCATGGTCTTGAGACTCAACCTTGGCTTTAGCCATGGTTGTGGTCTTGGCTTTAGGTCAGTAGGCGAGAAATGATACAATAGAAGAAAAGTCAACGGTAGCTAGAATGTCACTGCACTGCGATCCTGGTACAACCTATTATAGTAAAGTTATCTTAACCTCAAGTTCGAAAAGTATAATTCTTTATAAATTGAATATTCCCAAATATATACCAATTAGTTCCAAAAATCTCCTTATTATGTCTATTTACTGAAGTTTGGTATCATCGTGTGTGAGTGGTGACGCAACATCGACTTAAGTGAACTCACGCCCAACAGATAACCTAAGGCTTAACGACTCACAAAACAAGGACTAATGATTTAGTTTAAATCCAATGAGTTATTCAAATGAAGTGTCGGGTTCTTATCGAATTCATCAATGCGGTAAGTCTTGGCATTCCTTCTTTTTACTTATCAATCCAATACTAAATAATACTCAATAAGTTATAAGGATAAGTTGCTCATTAATAAGTTTCCTCTTACATGTCTATTGGGCCCTTATTGGACTCGTCGGCCCAATAAGTCCGATAACCATGTGGGTCGGGTTTATTAATGTCAACATATCCGTAACTCGACCTCAATTCGATATAAACATCAATATTTCCATAAATAGTATTTCTTGATAAACGTGCCCTCGAAATACTAAATAACTCGCATATATTCTATTTATTATAGTTTATCGATTTCTTTTATTAAAAGTGTTAAATAACCTATTACAAGTTATTTAATATTTTCCCCCTTTTAATTGATGCGTGCCTATTTACTTATCATTTTATTCTTGTTAAACCTATAAAAATGACTAAAAACACCCAAATATACCAAATTATATTGCAAATATCATTGGATTGTGTTTTTATGTATTTCAGGTACAAATAATTGAAAATTGAGCAAAAAACGGTGATTACCCGAGCACTCTATTGGAAAGAACACCAAATTACGAGTCTAGCGGTAGTCTCATAAATCTTTGAAATCGAATTCCCGCTGATTCCGGTACTATTCTCTGTGAGGTGTCAAAAGCCTGGTCACCTAAAACCAACTGGTTTAGGATGTGCCGAGAAGAAAGCCACTACATGGAAAAGGCCCTTTTGATCCTTAGATTTCATGGTTTCCGGTAAATTAATATTGACTTAAATAAATAACAACCATAATAATTGTGGGAGTGAAAAGTTAAGTACCGACTTACATAGATTATTAATCTAAGTATTGTTAGCATTTTATAAAAACGTTTACACAAGGGATTTTAACTTAGTTGGGAGTATAAAAAATAGGATTATAATTCCCCGGAGTCACCCATTTGTGTGAATCCCGTTCCATGATTACATTTTTGGAAAATCAAGCATGTTATTTACTTTTGCTTTCGTTTAAATTTTGGGATTAAGCCGTACAATAGGTACGTACTTTCATTAATATACCGTTTTGGTACGTGAACTTGTTTCCGTTCCACTTAATGTTGTCTACTTTCTTGTTTTGTACCATTTTGCACTGCTAAACTTGTTTTACCGAAACTGGTCACTTTTAAACTTTTTTTATAAATGACGAAAATTTTATAAACTTTTAAATTAAAAAATTTATTATAAACTTTTTTACGAAAATTTTATAAACTTTTAAATTACAAAAATTATTATAAACTTTTTTAAAAATTACGAAAATTTTACAAAGTTTTACATTACGATAATTTTTGTAAACTTTTTATTAAATTACTAAAATTTTATAAACTTTTAAATTAAAAAAAATTATTATAAACTTTTTTACGAAAATTGTATAAACTTTTGAATTACAAAAATTATTATAAACTTTTTTAAAAATTATGAAAATTTTATAAAGTTTTACATTACGCGAATTTTTATAAACTTTTTATTAAATTATGAAAATTTTATAAACTTTTTTACGAAAATTTTATAAACTTTTAAATTACAAAAATTATTATAAACTTTTTTAAAAATTACGAAAATTTTATAAAGTTTTATGAGCTAAGTACTAAAATAGTACAAAATCTTTTTTTTGGTCCCCATCATGGTCAGTTTTTAAGTAAATTCCCTAAATGGTCATGCGCATCTGCGCAACCTATCTCAGAACTTGACACGTGTACAGATGCGCATATGCGCATGTACACGTGTCACGTTTCTGAGATAGGTTGCGCAGATGCGCAGATGCGCATGTACACGTGTCACGTTTCTGAGATAGGTTGCGCAGATGCGCAGATGCGCATGACCATTTAGGGAATTTACTTAAAAACTGACCATGATGGGGACCAAAAAAAAGATTTTGTACTATTTTAGTACTTAGCTCAAGTTTTATATTACGAGAATTTTTATAAACTTTTTATTAAATTATGAAAATTTTATAAACTTTTTTACGAAAATTTTATAAACTTTTAAATTACAAAAATTATTATAAACTTTTTTAAAAATTACGAAAATTTTAAAAAGTTTTACATTACGAGAATTTTTATAAACTTTTTATGAAATTACAAAAATTTTATAAACTTTTTAAATTACAAAAATTATTATAAACTTTTTTAAAAATTACAAAAATTTTAGAAACTTTTACATTACGAGAATTTTTATAAACTTTTTATTAAATTATGAAAATTTTATAAACTTTTTTACGAAAATTTTATAAACTTTTAAATTACAAAAATTATTATAAACTTTTTTAAAAATTACGAAAATTTTAAAAAGTTTTACATTACGAGAATTTTTATAAACTTTTTAAATTACAAAAGTTATTATAAACTTTTTTAAAAATTACGAAAATTTTATAAACTTTTACATTACGAGAATTTTTATAAACTTTTTAAAAATGGTTGGAACGGAAATAAGTTCACGTACCAAAACGGTACATTAATGAAAGTACGTAGTTATTGTACGGCCTAATCCCAAAAGTCTTATATGCCACGTTGGACTTTAGCCGGTTTTTCAAAAGTTTAGTCGGTTGCCGGTAAAATTTGTGCAAAATGAAACAAAACAAAAAAGTAGACAACATTAAGTGGAACGAAAATAAGTTCACGTACCAAAACGGTACATTAGTGAAAGTACGTAGCTATTGTACGGCCTAATCCCTTAAATTTTTTACATTCAATAAAAAGTCAGAACGGGGTAACCTTGGTATTCTTTTGATCCTTTCATTATTTTATATGATCGGATTGCCAGAGACTAGCAATTGATAGTGTTGGGGGATGATGCGTGCCTATTTACTTATCATTTTATACCCGTTAAATCCATAAAAATGACTAAAAACACCCAAATATACCAGATTATATTGCAAATATCATTGGATTATGTTTTTATGTATTTCAGGTACAAAGGATTGAAAATTGAGCAAAAACGATGATTACCCAAGCATTCTATTGGAAAGAACACCAAATTACGAGTCCAACGGTACAAGACAAGAATTATTTGGAGCAAATGCTAAGCTAAAATGAAGATTTTTAGTCAATATGTACGTACTTGATTTTTTTTTAATACGTATGAAACTATTTTTAGTCAATGTTCTAGTTACTTTGTTTGAAAATTTTGTAGTTAATTTATGAGTTTAGTAATGAATGTCTCTTTCGTTGAATCTTAAATTAGTCATGTTTTATTTTGAAATGACTAAGTTTGTAGATACGCAACATACTTTTTCAAAAGTACCGAAATACGTAACCTACTAAAAATAATCCGTGTATCACTAATAAACTTTCAAACTTGGCTAAAGATACGTAATGTTGACCGGATTTTTACCTGTTTGACCGGTTTGTAGGTAAATATTAAAAAAAACATACATTATTAGTCCCTGTGGTTTGCGTCTGTTTTCACCAGTCATCCTTTAACTTTATTTCAGTTATAAAAGTTACAATAATGGTCCTTGTCGTTTGGGTTAACTTTAACCTTTAGTCCCTTGACTTTATTTTCACTTTTTCGCTTGTGTTTACACGTTTTGGTCCGTTTTTGCACGTTTTCTTTTGTTTTTCTACTTTTATAAAAAAAATCGAATAAAATTTTATAAAAAATATTTTATAAAAAAAATCGAATAATTTTTTTTATACAAATATATATATATATATATATATATATATATATATATATATATATATATATATATATATATATATATATATATATATATATATATATATTTTAAATTCGAAAAAATATTTTTTTATTCAAATATTTTTCTAAAAATTTTTTATTTTTTTTCTAAAAATATTTTAGAAAAAAATATTTTTCTAAAAAATTTTCGATTTTTTCTAAAAAATATTTTTTTTCGAAAATATTTTAGAAAAAATATTTTTTTTTCGAAAATATATTATTCAAATATTTTTAAAAAAATATTCGAAAAAATATTTTTTTTATTCAAATATTTTTCTAAAAATTTTTATTTTTTTTCTAAAAAATATTTTTCTAAAAAATTTTCGAAAATAAAATATTTTTTCTAAAATATTTCCGAAAAAAAATATTTTTTAGAAAAAATATTTTTTTTCGAAAATATTGTAGAAAAATATTTTTCTAAACAATTTTCGAAATTTTTTTTTTCGGAAATATTTTAGAAAAAATATTTTTTTCGAAAATATTTTATTCAAATATTTTAAAAAAAAATATTTATTCGAAAAAAAATTTTATTCGATTTTTTTTTATAAAATATTTTTTATAAATTTTTATTCGATTTTTTTTATAAAAGTAGAAAAACGAAAGAAAACGTGCAAAAACGGACCAAAACGTGTAAACACGGGCGAAAAAGTGAAAATAAAGTCAAGGGACTAAAGGTGAAAGTTAACCCAAACGACAAGGACCATTTAAATTAGTTTAAATTTTAATCGGCATTAGTTGTAGTTAGCCATTTAAATTAGTTTAAATTTTAATTAGTTAAAATATTTTTTTTAATCTCTAAATCCAAAACCAAAAATTGAAAATCCGTTATTCAAGCATTTTAATAACAAACCTCAAACGATATTCTCGATTCACTCCTCGTTGGGAAACGACTCGGGTATCACTTATCCGGATTCTTATAACGTATTGTGTTGTGTTTTGCACGTTGACACTTTTTCCCTAAAGTGTTGACTTGTGTGTACATTCACGACCGATCATTAACTATAAAATATTAAGTAACAACGTTAATCATTAGTTAATATTTTCAAGTTACTAATTATCGATATCGTCCTCGTATTCCATTTAAGTCATTTAGGTTTTCTATTTAATAAATATACGAGTCATTTCATCTTTCGAGTCACAACTCCGAGTATTCAATACACTCGGGTCAGATAGTCAATAATATCGTCACAAGTCTCATATGCATTCTATAACCCTCTTTTGGCTTGTCGAGACCAAGTCGAGACTACAAAGTCTCGATGGTGCTCGACTTGCTCAAATCACCACTGTTAGCATTAAAGAAAAGTGGCGGTCATTCTAGTCATAATAACTTTGTAAACGTTTCATAGTTTATGCCATGGGCTCATGGACTTGGATAAGCTAGCATGCTATTAGTTAAGTCTTGTCAGTCTTTTATTAAATGTAAATTCAAGTCCATAATGTAACCAAAGCCCAAGCCCATAAAAAGCCTATTAGGGTATCATGTATCCCACTATATAAACACCTCAAAGCTCATTTGAGGTGTGTGCTTGAGTGTGTATTGTGTGTGTTTCTCTCTCAATAAAGTTCTAGTTTTCCTCTTTATTTCTCTCTATAAAAACGCCTACATATATCATTCAAGTCACCATCTCTTGTGCTTAATATATTGTGTGATAAGGTTATATCTAAGGTCCTACAAGTGGTATCAATCGCCTAACAATGATTTAGGAGTGTTTGGCGTTTGCTTTGTCACGTTTTTAAAGCCTTTAGTCACGTATTTCTTTAAAAGGTTTCATACTTTTTTTTAATTACAAATTAGTGTTATAAACCTTTTGCAATAAGAAAGTTTCAATCTTTTTGAAAAATTCTAAGTTTTAACTCGTTTTTTGTACTTTTGCAAAGTTTCCAAATATAAAAAAGTTTCCTAAAAACCTTAAAGTTTACAACTTTCTTCAAGTTTTAGTGTTTTTAAGACAAGAAGTACAAAAACCTTGGATTCAAAATCAACTTTTAGAGTGCTTTAATTGTTTTTTAAATTCGGTCAAAGTTTCGAAATCCTAAAACCCTAGACTTTTGAAATCTTTTTCTTAAACGCTAAACTTTCGAAATTTTTTCTAAAGCCTCTTCAGCAGAAAACATGGATTACTCGGTGTTTCCCTTGCTTGTATAAGTGAGAAAACAATTTGACACTTGGGATACTCTCGTCTTTGTATAAATTCAAAAATTTGTTTATTACTTTTTGAAATATGAAAATTTCGAAATTAAAAGTTTCGAAATTTATAGTTTCGAAAAGTTGAAAAGTTTCGAAAAGTTGGAGAAGTTTCGAAAAGTTGAAAAGTTTCGAAAAGTTGGAGAAGTTTCGAAATATTATTTGGAAGAAAAGTTTTGAAATACTAGCTGGACAAAGTTTTGAAATATTTTCTTGTCAGAAAGTTTCGAAATGTGGGAATTTATTGACTTTTTGCATCCTAGAGTTGACTTTTGACGACAAAACTTCAAACGGCCACAACTTTTGAACCGTAACTCTATTTTCGACGAAATACCTGCAAAACGACCATGATATCGAGGAGATCATTCCACCGAACCTTCAAGGCCCAAATCCGCTTTGAACAGAAGTTATCGACGTTTTTAAGTTTTTAGACCAAGATTTCTCTACAACAAAGGAACTTAACCATCACCAAACTCAACTCCTACTTCGTTGAACCGATCCAAGATCAAATTTATCAAACATAACTTCATCAATGGCAACTCAGCAGGATATTCATGCAGCCGGTGCTAAAAACTGACCTCCCATGCTGTCAAATGGTGGTTACTCATAATGGGCTAGTTGTATGATGCGCTATCTTAAGAGCAAACCAAATGGAAAACTTCTTATCACCATTTTGGAAGGACCCTTTAAACCATCAAAAGTACTAGACCCAGGTGAATCTAATGGAACCCCCTACTACAACCATACTATAGAGATCAGATTGAGGCTGAGTACACTGAGGAAGACAGACAACAAATTGCAGCTGATGATCAAGCATTTCATCTCATCGTTATTGGATTACCCGAAACGACTTATGCAACTGTTGATAGTGAAGGAAGTGCTCATGCAGTCTGGGAAAGAGTCAAAAGGTTAATGTATGGCACAGACGTCGGGAAACAGGAAATGGAAACATAATTGCTCAAAGAACTACACAAGTTTACTTCAATTCCTGGTGAATCCATAGAATCATATTATCTCAAGTTCTGTATGATCATGAATGACTTATCCGACACAACCTCTCACAGATGAACATTGCTAACAACACCAATTTTCTGAATGAGTTACAACCTAAATGGGGAAGATACTTCACTATTGTTTATCAGACAAAGAACTTGCATGAAGTTACATATAATCAGCTGTATGACTTCTTAAAGTAGAACCAAGCTGAGGCAAATGAAGTCACGGCAGAATTACTCGCTAAAAAGCATGATACTCTTGCATTAATTGCTAATTCACCAACACCTTTACCAATGAACACACAACAACAACTATCATCAACTTCCACTCACGACTACATGCAACCACTATACATTCCACAACCAACTCCTGTAACACCCCAACCCAACAAGAGTAGAAGTGCCACATCATAGTGGGGTATAGATTAAAGTAGTCGTTAAGCCTCGGATCCATTGCCTCCTCTTCAAGTCTCTCAACAATACTCACAAAGTCATTAGGCCCTAGGTCCTTATTTGAGTACAAGGCGGTTGCTAGGTCACTAAATGTATGTTCGAGTTCAATTTTGATCAACCTATTAAGCTCTCTAAGCTCCCTAATCTCACTCTCAATTTGTTCACGTAACACAGCCGCTTCACTAGGGGAAAGGGGTGGATTCGCGTTTTCCATAATGGTCAACGGAATAGTCAATGAGGTTAATTTACTAACAGAGGCACAAAGAAATAAGATAGACTAAAGAAGACCTAAAAATAAAAATAAAAATCTTACTAGAAAGGAATCTAGCAAGTAGACCTAATAAAAAGAAATCCTAACCTAGACAATAACTATTCCCCGGGCTGCGGCGCCAAAAAACTGATGCGTGGGAATCGCACCTTGCTTTACCTCTCGAGGGATCTCGAGAAGCTTACAACCCCCACCAGGCAGTGTACCTGATCGTTGTAGTATAGTATAGTGACAAGTACCGGGGGATTGATCGTTCAGCTTAGGAATAGTGTCGCTAGGATTAGAAAACCTAATTAATAGTTCTAGAGGTGAAAGATGATTATTTTTGTGTTTTTATATTTTTTAGAAAGCAATTAAAATCTCGGGTTTTGAAAGAGTGGGCGGAATTAGTTGCTATTCAACTAACCCAAAACTAAGATGCAATCAAAATAAAATAATGAAAATGAAAATAAACTAATTAAACTAAGGTTGTGAGCAGTATTTGGAGAAATTGTGTTTACTTAGACTTCATTACTCCCTAGATATCTTTTACATGCTAATTACTTGTTACACTTGTATGGATGACGTATTGTATTCCTTAATACCATTCGTGGGGTGGCATACATAACTCCCCAACTCTATGAGCTCTTATCTCCTCCTACACCATGACCCAGCACAACTATAGGGATTGTAAACAGTGGCTCATGCATTAAATACAACCAATAAAGACCTAGTACGCCTCGGTTCATGTTTCTTAAGACGTTCAAGCATGTTACCATTTGGAGATCTGCCAGTTTTCTTAAGCCTAACATATAATATCATTCATCCAAAACAAGAATAGACAAGTAATCAACACATAATCAACATCTAGGTTTCATTAGATCTAAGCAAACACAAAGGAAATCTAGCCTAGCATAGTAGAATTGAGACAAGAACAAGAGATAAACAACCAACACATAGACATATTGATTGAATTGAAAGTATACTTATCTCAATTACAATGCAAGGTCTCAAGGGTTTGGAACCCTTGAAAAACCTGTAAAAGAGGCACCAAAACCGTCTTTAGGGTTTCACCAAAACTTCTCTTTTTTTAATGAAAAAACTAGAAAACTATATATAGGAAAAGTAGGCTGACGGCATCAAGAGTTACTTCTGACGCCGTCACCTCGCCGCCATATACTTCCTCGGACGGCCTTGATCCACTTATGACGGCCTATGTGACGCCGTCACCACCTACGGTATTTAATTCTTGCCACTTTGACGCCGTCATAAAGCCTTCTGACGCCGTCACCACCTACGGTGTTTAATTCTTCATGTCTGACGCCGTCAAGATGGTGATCTTGACGCCGTCACCTTGTATCTTCAGCATGGATTTTTGGTACTTTGCCGTTTTCTTCACTTTTATGCTCCAAAAACGTCCAAAATGGCTTCTTTTCCAGAATTCACTCTCCAAACACCTAAAATCACAAAAGGAACGATTTTGGGCAATATTTGACCAAATAAAGTCGGATTCGGGCTTAAATGACCCCCTAAAAACGGATCATTTTTCGCCTCATCAAGTACATAAGTTCAACGGAAACGAAATCAAATGAAGTACATAGTAAATCCAAGTGCCTAACAATGGCATAAACAAGTCAAATCCAAATGGCAATCTAAGATGACCAGGGTCAAGGCTTCACACAACTCTACTCTCATCCCAAAGCAAATCCCCAGCTCCTAGCTTAGATACCTGCCGCAGGAAAAGGAAATGTGACTGAGCTACGAGAGCTCAGTGAACAGATATAACGGTAACAAGGCAGTGATAAAGATAATGAATGATAAATGAAAACCTGCTGATGTAATAAGAGTTAAGAAATAAATGGATAAAGGTAAAGGAAACAGAAATACATCACGAGCCCAAGTCAAGTCAAATCAAGTCAAGTAACCAAGTAGCCATGTATCCGGAGGGGTGACCTCGGGATACCAAGTATAATGTGAGGGGATGCCTCAGGGGCTGGAGTCATGAGCTCCCAAAATGTGAAAAACGTGTATCGCACAATATATATATATATATATATATATATATATATATATATATATATATATATATATATATATATATATATATATCAAGTAATGTCAAAATCCATCGAGTCAAGTAAACAAATCTAGGATGTATCTATACGCCCCAAACGGCCAAATACTTCATCTCCGTGACAAGTCAAATAAGGGACGAGATAAGTCATCACTCTCCTACCCTTGAGTCATGCCATCGGTGCATCAATGACACGAGCATGGAACCCCCATGCCTAGTATACAAGTGGTGGCTCGTAGTCTCAAACTGTGGGTCAAGGGTCAAGTCAAGTATCAAGTGTCCAAGTTCAAGGTTCATATCAAGTAGTTCAAATCAAGTGTATCATATCAAGTGTGTCATATCAAGGTTCAAGTTAAAAGGATCATAACGTAGGGTTCATAACAAAGGTTCAAGTCAAGTGGGTCATATCAAAGGCTCACAATTCAAGTGATACATAGCAAGGTTCATAAATCAAAGGTTAAGATAGAGAAAGAGAGAGAGAGAGAGTTCATGAGAAACCTGTGAGAATGTCAGAATATCTATAGCTTATTCAAATGCAAACATAAAGAGAAGGCAAGACAAAGACGGCTACTCCCGCTTCACGGAACCTATAAGAATTAATAATCAAGTGTTACTTTAGGTTAAATAGGATTATGTTATCCGTTTTAGTATGCTTTCCATTTTTAGTAACTTTCTATTTTAGGTAACTTTTCATATTTGGCAGGTTTTCATAATTAGTAAGTATCCCGAAATAGCAAATTAGGTTATAAGTTCATAAAGGTAATATTTAGGGTTTTAGGGTTTTTGTTACATTATTAATAGAAGTTTAGACAAGAAAATAAATACTTGCACATCAAAAACCTATAACCTATTGTCAAATTTATTGAAATTGAGTATTTACCGAAAGAAAAGTAACACACTTAGGGGCTGTTTGATAAATCTGCACAATTTAACACTGAACGAAATGTGCTGAATAGTTCAAAGGTGCTGAGTTAATATGTTCCTAAACGAAAATGATTGTTTGATAACGTTCCGAATGTCCATTCTGAATATTTGAAAATTACTACTTTAACCCTAATACTAATAATACTTGATTTAATACTATTTTCAGTTATTTACACCGTATCACTTATATAATCATTTTCCATATTGTGTATTTGTATCTTATCTACAAAACTTAAACATTTTATAGCATGTTTATTAATATATTTAAAAAGAAAATGAATGTATACAACTGTTATCACAAGTGTAATTGCATTGTTAAATACTTCGTATATAATAAGCAAACACGTTAGCACCAAAATTAAAGGGTAACCAGTTTACGTTAATAAATTAAAAAAAGGCAACCATTACCTGTGCTCATAAATCAATACAATGTGCGTGCATGTAAATATTACTGTAACTACGTAGTAGAATGATAGCCTATAGTATAAAAAATGACAAAACAAACTAATACGTAATAAATTATTTATGCCTCGGTTTCGTCATATCATATTGGATTTTTATGTTAAATGATTACGATAGAAGAGAGAGAATTGGAATATCAGGGGTAATTAGGAGAATATGAAGTCCACTGAATCACTTAGGGCGCGTTTGGTTCGTTGTAATCTGGCGTAATTCGATGTAATTGTAATTTGATTACATTATGTAGGCAGTTTGGTTCGCAGAAAGGAGGGAATTGTAATTCAAATTACATTACGTAGGATGTTTGGTTTGCGTTGTAATTGTAATTCAGTCATTACAATTACATCAAAGGAGGAAATTCAGATTACATAGGAAGTTGGATGGAAAGTCTTAAATTACGTTGTAATTCAGAACTTTATAATAATAATAATAATAATAATAATAATAATAATAATAATAATAATAATAATAATAATAATAATAATAATATTTATTATTTATTTATAATAATAATAATAATAATAATAATAATAAAATAAATAACAATAAATAATAATAATAACAAATAAATAATAATATTTATATATTTATTATTTATTTATTTATTTATTTATTTATTTATTTATTTATTTATTTATTTATTTATAATAACAATAATATTATGAAATAAATAATAATAATAATAATAATAATAATAATAATAATAAATATTTATTTATTTATATATTTATATATTATTATTATTTATTTATTTATAATAATAATAAATAAAAAAATAAATAATTATAAATAATATTTATTATTATTATTTTATAAATATTAAATAATAATAATAATAATAATAATAATAATAATTAAAATAATAATAATAATAATAATAATAATAATAATAATATTTAAATAATAATAATAATAATAATAATAATAATTATTTAATTATTTATAATAATAATAATAATATTAATAATAAATAATATTTATTATTAATATTATTATTTAAATTTTAAATAATAATAATATTATTAAAATAATAATAATAATAATAATAATAATAATAATAATAATATATTATTATTATTATTATTATAGTTATTATTATTTAATATTTTTTTTATTATTATTGTTATTATTATTAATTATAAGTTTTTATTAAAAAAAAATTTAAATTATATTACATTGAGATCCAACCAAACACAATGACAGAATATATCAATTACAATTCCAACACATTACAACCCCTTAAATTACAATTCACTCAAATTACAATTCCTTTGACAGATTACAATTCCTTTCAAAACATACTACGAACCAAACGGCCCCTTAGTGGCTCCTACATCGCTAAATTACTTAGTGCAATAATAATCATCCAGTGGTAGTTTATCTTATTATCAAACATGCTGATCACTGAAGTAAGTAATAATCAGCACTGAAGCATCTCATTCAAGACCAATCAAACACACCCTTACACTATTAGGGCATTCACTATGGTAGTTTCATTAAAAGGTCTAAAAGCAATATAAAGCTTTATCTTTCCTTTTAACCATAATGATCATTTGTTTCATGCACATGTAACATGAAGATGTTCATATTCTTGAACCTATTCATAATTTAATGCATGTTTTATTATGAATTATTTTAAGAGTTGTAAAAAATTTATCTATAGTGAACATAGGTTTATAACATCAAAATGTTTATAAATTAATAAGAGTAAAGATCATTTGAGGGTCAAACTTTTTTTACATACCAAGGGACTAATCTCTACCCTCCATCTTCCCTCCATCTTTATTTGATCTAATGGATGAGATTAATCCCAACAATTTAAAAAACCCACTTTCATCATTTTTTTTCAAATATTAATATCTTTCAAACCGTTAATCGTTAAGCGAAAAAAAATATACCGTTACGATGAGCATTTAATTATCTTTCTATAGATAGGCTAATTGATATATTTTCAACAAATTTTTTTTTCGTTTTTTTCACGTTTTTTTCGTGGCCGAAAAAATCATATATGATATTACATATCATATATGATGTGTAATATCATATATGATATTACATATATATATATATATATATATATATATATATATATATATATATATATATATATATATATATATATATATATATATATATATATATATATATATATATATATATGTAATATCATATATGATATTACACATCATATATGATATGTAATATCATATATGATTTTTTTTCGGTCACGAAAAAAAAAACGTGAAAAAAACGATTTTTTTTTTCTTTTCGAAAGTATATCAAAGTGGCCGTCTATAGAAAGATAATTAAATGCCCATCGCGATGGTGTAATTATTTTCGCTTAACGATTAACGGTTTAAGAGATATTTAAATTATAAAAAATGAGCGAAATAATAAAATGCTTTTAATCTCAATCATTGATTTCCTTTTTAGATGGATGATGAGAAATGTTTGATTTGTAGAATAAATCGACTCAATTAATAATTATAAACTTATATAAAACTTCACCATTGTAAATACTCTTAGCAAGGTTTTCAATTTATAACATGAAACAAATAAAAAATATAGGCTAGGAAATACGAATAAACAAATATACAAAGATTTCTAAACACCAAATTTTGAAAAAGAAAAAGAGAAAAGAAATGAAAAGATGAAAAGTCAACTATCGGTCTCTTTCCTCTCTCTTCTTTCTTCTCCATTCAGGCCTTCACCTTCTTATTTTCCGATAAGAAAAAAGTATATTAATCCACTGTACTTATTACTTTTCAGTCCAAAGGTGTTTCTTGCGGTATAATTATTGTTACGAGTACTTTATTAGTGACTCATAACATAATTGGTCAAAAGAAGACACCACCTTCAACTTATCCAGTTTTTATTTAGGACGGAAATATCCACGTGTTCTCCATCTGAGTTTTCCTTAATATGTTGAAAATGTGTGATAAAAGGAGACACCAATTTCGGAACGAAGAATCGGGTACTAATTTGTTTTATTTAATTTTCTTTTAGTTGTTGACTGTAAAGTGTTTAATAATTTGTTTTATTTAGTTTCGTAGTATCAATTGTTTTGGGTTGTTGCTATTAGAAATGGTGTTCACTAGTTATAATTATGCAAATGGGTCGAAGTTGGCATCTGTATATGCTCGCTCATTGCATAGCTTTTTTGTGGCTTATAAGTCTCATGTTTGCTAGAGTAACACTTTCAGAAGGCCGGTTTGGGCATCAGGTAAAATTAATATGGGTAAATCAGGGTAAACACTTAATTTCTTATCACTGTTGATGTGTCAATTTTGATTACAAGAAAGTAGTCTTATTTCAACAATGATTCAATGTTTCAAATAAAATGTTTTAGACCAGTTTGCCCCGTTTCCTTCTACACTTATTTTTATGTTGTCCTTAAAAAATCAAGCAATGGCGAAGCTACATAGGGGCGGGAGGGGGCGCCCGACCCCCCGAATTTTTTTTTGCTATGTAGGGGTATATAGTTTTCGTGTAGAAAAATTTCGGTATATTCGGTTTCGACCCCCCATTTTAATTGTGAAATTTTTTTTATACATTAAGCAATAAAAAATTTTAGATCCCGACCCCCCACTGAAAATTTTCTAGCTTCTTCACTGAAATCAAGTGTAACCCGGATCAACCCATTCATTACTAAATGGGTCAAAATGGTCACATCTAATAATGTTTTCCAAAATTGGGAAATTTATCCATCTCTGTTGTCTCTTCCCTTCGATTCTTTAGGGTCTTCAAGTACAAGACTACTATGGAAACTTCTGTAAACGCATTCCCACAGATGTTGACCAACCCGCGGTATGTACTGAACTTCAAATTTATAAGCCTCGAGTTACTGTCTTATAAAATCACTTCTATTAAAACTGATATTTTGCAGGTTTATTGTGACAAATCTTCAATGGTGACATTGAAATTTGAAACATGATGATAAATTAGCAGATGGCACAGAATGTTCTTTCCAGTGTGCGCTTCTTTATACTACTGTATATGGGCAAAGAAGAATACGTGTCTTCACTTTATCGTTGCCTTGCACAAGCATGCTGAGCAATCTTTTTCGCTCAGCTAATTTAGACACCCAGTTTTCTTGCTTTCTAAAGCAAGGTATTTGCGATTGTTTAATTTTGGATGTCACTTTTGCTTTATTGAATACTATAAAGATTTATTCTTTTTTTGTGTGTTGCAGCGGCTAATGAAATCCCTATTACTCCATTACCTCAAGTGAGGGATCGGGTGACAGATCTTTGCATTAGTATACTTCATTCTTATCGGAAGTTTTGTGCAACTGTGTCATCATCTGGACAGCTAATTCTTCCTGAGGCACTCAAGTTGTTGCCTCTATACACTCTCGGTATGTTTTCTTCTTTATTAAAGGCATTCGAAGTAGTGGGTTTTGGTTTAATATTGCTTAAGATACAAACGGGTAATTTACCTCCTTTATTTCTTGATTTCAGCTTTGATTAAAAGTATTGGACTACGAAGTGATGGGCGTATAGATGACCTGTCATTTTGGATCAACTATGTCACCTCACTTTCCGTTAAATTAGCAATCGCGCTTGTGTATCCCGATTCAACCCCAGTCAGGTACACTTGATATTCGTATTTCTTGACTTGTATCATTATAGTGGCAAAATGGCGGGTCTAATAATGGGTCTGTCGGCAGTTTTCAACCTGTTTGAGCCATTTGACCCGTTCCAGTTTTGCCTGCTTTTAAAAGTCAGCAGAACTGATTCATTTGTGATACTACTACCCAAATTGACCCATATATATAAATGCAAATGGGTCGAAGTTGGCATCTGTTTAACTCAAACTTTTCGATGCAGTTGGTACTGAATCAATATGAAAAACCCTTGTCAAAGAAGCTAAATGAGGTTGTAAATGAGATACGAAGATGTAACTACCTACGGTGTGTAATATCTGTGGTATATAATCTTATCAGTCGGATTAGTTTATCTCTGTATATGAGAATGTTTGTGTCGAGGGCTGAGCATTGGTCCAAAACCAAACCGAACCGACAAAAACCGAACCGAACCGAAACTGATTTTGTGAAAAATATGAACTGAGAACCAAACCGAAGTGACTCGGTTCGGTTTGGTTGGTTCGGTCTATATGGTTTAGTTGTGTTTTTCTCAGTTTTGGCTCGAACCGAAACCAAAAACCATTAGTATATAGAATCGAAACCAAACCGAATATGGTCGGTTCGGTTTCAGTCGGTCCACTTTGCTCAGTCACTGTCGACAAGTAATCCCTTTTTAAATCTCGTTGTACTTATCATCAGGTGAGTTTTATAATATACATCTAGTAGTTCTGTCTTCGTATAAAAATTGCAAGATTTTTAATTTGCTTTTTTGAACTGGGATATTAAACCGGGGATTCCCAAGAAAAATTGAAAATAAGGTCTTTCCTGACTATTTGCTAAAAAAGTGAAAAAAAAACCCTTCAATTAAAATTAAAAAAAAAAAATAAAAAAAAGAAAAAAAAAATCATGTGAACCCATAATGCCATATATCATAGGAAACTTTAGCTCAGGAACTTCCTTAGAAACGATAAAGATTGCGTCTTTTCTGAGTATTTGTAAAGTACCATTCTATAAAGACAAGATAAAGAAAATATAATACAGCACGGACACATTTGTGAATCTAAATTGCAGTTCTTACACGCAATCATTGCAATTTTTATAGTTTCTGATATTAGTTTCAATTACAGGAATGACATTCTTCTCATATATGGTGGAAGACAAGTCTCCAAATAGTCCTTCATGCGGGGAGTTCTTAGTACATGTCCATAGACAAATTCAAAACAAAATGGGTTGATGTTGTTTAACAAACACTACTACAGTTATGTTTATGGGTTTGTGGTTAGAATTTAAATGGAAACACAGTTGGGTTCAAGCCTAAAGAAGCACAACTTGAATCTTACCAAAAACTTGGGGATGGTCATCAGTGGCTTTCACCTATTCCTGGTGAAAACCCGATTAAAGTTCTGCTAGTATTATATACTTATTTATATTTAGAGGTGTTTTTCGTTTCTTAATTTTATAATGAGATATAAGAGTTACATATGATGCTGTTCTTTAGAGGGGCAAGTTTCAACTTATTTCTTATATTAAGACCTGTTTGGTTTGAAGGTATGGAAACAAAGGAATGTTTTCATTCCCAACAAAGTTGTTCACTTGTTTGGTTTTTAAAATGGGTATGAAACGCATAAAAATAAGTATTTTCTATACCCACCTATGATGGTGGGTTTAGAAACCCATTTCTATACCCATATTCATAACCATTCCCATGGTTCTAAAAGTCGCGCCATGGCAATGCCAATGCGCCGCTAAGGCGTGAGGCGTGACCTCCACGTTGCGAAATAGACCAAGGCGTTAACTCTAGCCGTGACATGAAATGAGGTGGGAAAATGCGCGGGGTTTTTTGATTTAACTACGATTACCTTTTTTTTTTTTTTTTTTTTTTTTTTTTTTTTTTTTTTTTTTTAATGAAGAATATTACATGTAAGGATAGTTTATTAACCGTATTCATTATGTACAATGCTTTCTGTAAACTCGATATATATGAAATATGATAAAAATATAAAAATATTTTCGTATTTTGCATTTCAATAAAATGCGCTTAATGTAACGAACTTACATTTTGTTCACTTGTTTACTGAGCAATTAGGAAGAATATTGTTCTATAATTTCAATGTTAATCGGAGTGACTTGAACGCATATTTTTTGATATGTTAAGTAACATAAATGTTTCGTTTTCAAGTTCGGTGATGTGTATGTTTTTTGTAAGTTTATTGACTCAAATGTTTTATTTCATAACTTTAGTAACCCAAGTGAATAAAATGAAATTTCATTAACTTGGACGCATTTTTTAGAAAGTTTAGCGACATCTTTATCTATTAAGCCTTCTTGTATCTTATTAGCTTCTATCTTGGAAGCAGATCGTGTTCTTTCCTTTCCCCTTATAGTTGGGGTGTTTTTAATATAGCTTTGACTTTTAAAAAAAAAGTATAAATTTGTCTATTCACGAATTTTGTTCTTTTACCAGTTCCCTCACTCACACCTTCAAGCATATTACAACCACATATCGTTTGCTAAAGATATTGACACCATCAAGCATTTACACCTTCAAGCATATTACTAGGATATAGGACCCTACACATCATTAACTAAAAGGACCATATATGCCTATTACAACCGTATATCGTTTGCTAAAGATATTGACACCTGATAACTTATAATTAATGTTAGTCTATCATTTAATATTAATCTTCGCATAACAACGACGGATGTTAGTTATTGTTGACCCGGTTTTTTCATAATAATATATAAATTAGTGGCTATTTTCTCTATAGATAATTAACGTGCTCGCACAGGGCTATGACATAAATATTAAAAAATTTGTTTTAACATATGTCATAATATATCTAAATTTTAATTATTTGTGCATAAAAATTGTATATTATCTAATTTTAATAATACAATTCATTAAGAATGTAAATTTATTTAGTGATAAGGTACATCTTGCTAATTATCTAAAAAAAATCGCAAGACCTTGCTAATTTGTAACCTTGCGATTTAAAAATTAAAATAAAAAATAAAAAATAAAAAATAAATAAAAAATAAAAAAAACTAACAAGATCTTTCTAGTTTCATGGGTAGTTTGGCTTTTAGGATAAAAAATGGGTATTTGTTGAAATATGTCTGCAAAATTAGTAATTTTTTTTTTTCATTTTCCTATTGAAAAGTTGTTTACTACCAAAACTTAAGCGGTTATAAATTTGGTCGAAAAACACTTAAGTTTTTTTTTTTTTTTTTTTTTTTTTTTCGTAATATATTTTTTTTTCGTTGTAACTTTTTTGTGTGCGTATTGTAATATATTTAAAAAATGAATGTTATGGTTTTTAATAAATGAAGTATTAGTTTTAGTTTAAGGTTGAATTTGAAAATATTTGAAAAGTTGAGTTAAAGTGAGTTAAGGTTGAGTTATGATTGTGGGTGTTTTTTGTGAGTTAAAGTGAAAAGGTTAAAGCTGATGTGGCGCTGACGTGGCGGTGTGTTAAAGTTTAACTTGTGTTACGATTGTGCATGCTCATAGTTGTGAGTCATAATGTTGCAATGGCCGATTTTATCCTCATGTGCAAACTTGAAAGGACGAAAATACCCTCGCGTGTGGTGACTTAACAAGAGTTAGAGGGTGTTTGATAGGCTCTTAATGGGCTTTACGCTGATTCGGTCAGCATAGTCCATTGTTTTATAAACTTTTTTTTACACTCTTAATCATTCCTTTAAAAGGAGAATCGCTCAGCATGAAGAACATGCAAAATGATTCAGCAGCCTAAAGTTTTAAAAGTTTTCATTGAGAGTCTTCATTTTATATCAATTTTATTATTATTTGTTTGTTCCAATAAGAATAAAAATATTAATTTAGCAACTTCAGTTAACTATATATGCATTCTATTAGTTATCATAATCATTTTTTCCTTTTGTTTTATAACATCTGTGTAGGGATAGAAACCAACCGAGAATAAAAAAATGCATATTTTAGAAACCAAAAACCTGACTGAAGAGCGTGTTTTGTTTCAGGTTCGGTTCTCATGTCCGATTTAGGTAAATTGGTTCTACTCGATTGGAATCCTTTTTTTTTTGGTAAAATCAAAAATTTCTTTAAAAAAGCCCAAAAATTCAACACTTTTATGTGTCTGCATTCATTTTTGTCTAAACCATAAAGAATATATTGAACAACTGAAGTATATAGCATAATATCCAAACAACGTCATTGGTTGTTTAAAAATGTGCAACACAATATTTGAGAAAACAATGTCTATGCGACATAAAAAAGCAAACAATCCTTAAAACAAGGTATAGTGGTCCACATCTCACTATACAATTAGTATTATGTAGCAAAAGATGCTTATGATTTACTTGTAAATTTTATTTGGGTTGATAACTTTTCTGTTAAAATGACTTCCATAGCAAGAAGTGATATCATGTAATGTTGCTTCGGTTTCTTTAATATATGTTAACGTTCAAATAAAAAAGATTGTGTAAAGAAACTAATTTTGAAAAAAAATATATATATCAAATTAAAAAACATCTATGCAAAAGGTTGGAACAATAGATTACTCATTTGATTCAGAGTATGTATCAAACAACATGTTCTTGTTCAGAACCAGATTCATTCAGGGTCTTTAAATCATTCAGCGCTAAATCATTTGATTTTAAACAGCCCCTTAGTATGTGTCATTAGAGTGAATGACGAGCGGTAGATAACGTTTTGCATTTAAAGATGGACATGCATTTTTTCGGTCAAAGGACGAAAAGCGCCGGTCAATGCAAACCACAAGGTTGACCGGTGTAGTTTACTCTTAATTTTATAAATTTTAAGAAAACATGGTAAGTGATAAGTTTATTTAAGCCAATGTAATTTATTTAAATTTTAACAATTAAAGTTTTTAATTATAATTCATTCTTTTATTTTTCTTTTTACAAAATCAACACATTACATATTTACTTTGTTGGATGAAATTTGTGCAGGTTTGACCAAATTGGAGCTAATTTTAACTTTATGTTTCCAATAAGAATGCTTGATTTTAAAGTTGAGCTCTCTCTTTGGTCAATATAAAATTTCGTTTGTCCATATTTATCTTATCTTATTACACTAGTTTTAGAACCCATGCACGCACGAGGTTTGTGTGAATAGTATAAGGGGTAATAATATTTCACTAACTTTGTTTTGAAGTTAAATATTTTTACAAATAAAAAATTCATGGTTTTGTAATGTCTAAGATTCTCCTACAAAATTCTATTAAAACTTTGATACTTATATACTTATAATACTCGTGCACGCGCTATTTTTTACATAATTATTTCATTATCTATTAATATTATAGATTTTTGTTGCATGAAGAATTTGACATTGTTTAACTAGAATGGTGTTTAGGTTGATCTTATCTAAATTAACTATTCATATCATGTTGTAAATATTATGCATTTTTAGTAGCACATAACGACCCTTGAAAAAATATGTGTCGTTGCTATATATACAATTTCTTCTAATAATAATTTTAGCCGTATTTAATTTTCAAACCCGGGGTTAAACATACAAGGAAGAATAACATGCGTTTATATTAAATATGGATAGTTAAAAAAATACTTTTCAAAGTATCCTTACTTAATATCATAAAGATGAATAACATAACTCATTCATACATGCATAATCTCGTGTATTAATTTACATGTCATAGAACTCGTGTGTTTCATTTCGATGTTTATAATTTCGTGCAAATACATTAATTTAAAGGATAATTCGAAAATGACCTTATTCCCCAATTGATTTGCTTTTTTGACCTTATTTTTGAAGTTGCTGAAATTACCCTTTAGGCACCCGGGCAACTCTAGTGTAGCCAACCATGGAACTCCAAGTGTCCCAAGTTGCCCAAAAAATACACAAGTTGCCCAAAATTTTGGACACTTGCCGTCCCATGGTTGGCTACAGTAGAGTGCCCGGTTGGCCAAAGGGTAATTTAGGCAACTTCGAAAATAAGGTCAAAAAAGCGAATCAGTTGAGCAATAAGGGAAGTTTTGGAATTTTCCCTTAATTTAATATATATTGATAATAATATTTATGAATATCAATAACATATATGTTGTATTTTTTTAATAAAATATAAAGTATAGGGGGTATAAAGTAAAATGGTATTTTTTAGAATCTATAAAGTTATTAAAAAAATTGAAATAGATAAGTATACTTAAGTTTATATAATTTATTTAAAATTTAACAACAAACTTTTTATTAATTACCCCCCCTTTTTTAAGATTTTTTTTCTACACACATGTTTTTATACATATTTATTTGTTAAATTAAATTTAGATGAGTTTAAACAAATTGAAGTCAATTTTGACTTTTATTTGCCAATAGTAATGTTAATTTTCGCCACATAGGCATAATGGTTCACTCTCATTAGTCCAATTAAATTTCTCAACATACATTTTTTAATTTTTGGAAATCTTTTATTATATAAGAGTTAAGAGATGTTAAACTTTCGATATACAATTTGAAATGCCCTTCTTATAGTTACTACTCCATTATGGATTAAGGGTCTCGAGTTTGAAACAACAAATATGATTTCCACGTACTTAGTTTCGATTTGCATACAACATTTTATGCTTTGTATATGTGTTGCATTATGCTTATTCTCATTGTTTATTGTTATGTGCAAATCTTAAGTAAAGATGTGCAAATCTATAGTAAATGTGTATGTAAATCACCTCACACTAAGCCAAACATGTTCCATTGCCGAGACCCCGTAAATAACACATGACTTGATAAAATTACAAAGTTATTGAAATGCGTATGTTACATGTATAATAATATGCATTATTATTATTATTATTATTATTATTATTATTATTATTATTATTATTATTATTATTATTATTATTATTATTATTATTATTATTATTATTATTATTATTTTGAAATTATAATATGCATTATCAACATAGGACCCTATATATCATTGACTAAAGCATATTACAGCCACATATCGTTTTGCCAAGGATATTGACACCTGAACTAATACACTTAATGTTAGTCTATCGCTTAATATTAGTCTTTGCATAACAGTGACGGATGTTAGCTATTTTTGACCCAGTCTTTTCATAATAATAAATAAATTAGAGGATATTTTTCCTATACATAATAAACTTGTTATATATCATGTGCATGCACGGTGCTTTTGCATATATCTTACATAGTGTGTTATATATCTAAAGCATAAGGCGAACTTTAGAACTCTAGAAGCTAATGTCTCAGTTTCGTTATATTATATGGTTACTATAGGAAAAAGGCTTGCTTTTCTTATTGTGGAGAATTACGTGGAGAATGCTTGAGCGAAATATTCGAAGAGTCACGATGAACTCGAATGGGTTCTTCTTTAAATTTAATACAAAAACAGGTATGGAACAAGTTATTGAAAATGGAACATCGATCATTAGGAATGTTCCTATTATCTGTAACATATGGTCTCCTTATGCAATCCTTAAAAAGGAAGATCTTACACGAGTTCATGTTTAGGTCAAGTTGCATAACGTTCCAATTGCGGCGTTTACGAAAGATGGCTTGAGTGTGATATCAACTTCCTGTCTACACTAGTACAATGTGTTTGGAGTCATATGGTCGAACAATTTTGCAAGAGTACATGTATAATAATATGCATTATTATTATTATTATTATTATTATTATTATTATTATTATTTTTTTTTTTTTTTTTTTTTTTTTTTTTTTTTTTTTTTATAAACCATCACTTTTATTAACAATAAAACGGTTTTTACAAGAAATTGGTGGGGAGCCGAGAAACCAACTGGGCCCCCACACCTCTAGCAATAGCGAAACCAATCCTATTAAAAATATGAACGGCTGCCCGCGCTCCAATGTCTTGAGTAGTAGAGAAACGTCGAATACGCTTTAGAAGAGTTACTGCATCTTTCTCAAGTTCTCCAAAAGAGGAGAAAGAGAAGGGGAGGAACCCATATCCGATATCCACACATTTGGCCTCATACTTGACACGTTTACGTTGTGCAGCTTCAATAACCGCACGACCTGGCATAAAATCAATCATACCAGATTGCGTCAAAGGTGACGACCCCGTAAGATCAACACAAACATCAAGCCCACCATCCCAAGAGTAAAGTAATATATCAGCTGGGCGCAAAGATCTATCCCTATCACCATAAAGCCCAATATCCACCTCCTTACGAGCTGAAATTCCGGACCGAGAGCATATATCAACAAGAACATCACGCACAATATTATGCCGATGTTTAATGCCAACAATACCCGCACAAGAGACCGCGTGATCCCCATAAATATCTCCAGTAAAAACACGAGAACAAGCTGAACACGGTACCTGAACAGTGAAAAGAGGAACACCCAACCGATAACACAACACACAACGGTATGTCCGGGCATTCATAGTTTGACCCAATCCAGATATAGGAGCCACCCTAAGCCAATCTGAAGTATGATCCTCCTTTAGAGAGCCCCATAACGCCATCTGTCGAGGAGAAAGATGGAATGTAGATTCAACAGTTTGGGTAACCCGATCGAAATATATATCTGCCAATTTCTTCATGAGTTTGGGGGCAGCGACTTCGCTAAGGTTACTTAAAAGGTCAATATCCATATCCATATTAAAAGTACATAAAGCATCATCAAAGGAGGGACCAGCAGTAACAATACCAGAACTGTGGAGAAGCTTAGTCTGTAAGCTAGCAGATTGAAGTCTAGACGCAAGAAAAGCATACTTCAAGACATCTCCTGCAGAATAAACACCAAGCCCCCCAAAGGCAAAGGGAAGGGTGGCAAGTCTCCACTGCCAATCACCAAAACCAGGCCCAGAAGCAGTGACAATACGTTCCAATGATGACCGAAGTGCCACATCAAAAGAAACCTGAGCACACTCAAAGACCCTGGGGGAACATGTGCGCATAGAAAAATACAATTTGGAAATACCTGCACATGCACGGAGTAGCAACAACTCACTTTGAGGGTCGTTAAGTTTAGCAACAGCATCCATAAGATCAATGGTTTTAGCCACCCTTTTCAAAACCAGCCTACTACCAAACTCAAAATTAACACTAACAGGCCCACCCAATAATTTAACACCATGTAAGGGGCGAGAAATATTATTATTATTATTATTATTATTATTATTATTATTATTATTTTTTTTTTTTTTATTTTTTTTTTATTATTATTATCCACAACTTTTATTAACAATTAATAGGATTTTACAAAAAATTAGTGAGGAGCCGAGAAACCAACTGGGCCCCCACACTTTTATTATCCACAACTTTTATTATTATTATTATTATTATTATTATTATTATTATTATTATTATTATTATTATTTTTTTTTTATTATAAACCATCACTATTATTAACAATAAATATGATTATTATTATTATTATTATTATTATTATTATTATTATTATTATGAAACATCACTTTCATTATTATTATTATTATTATTATTATTATTATTATTATTATTACTACTATTACTATTACTATTACAATTATAAACATCATTTTATTATAAAATCATAAGATTTACAAGAAATTAGTGGGGAGCCGAGATACTAACTGGGCCCCCACTCCTCTAATATGCATAAGATTTATAAACATCACTTTATTATTATTATTATTATTATTATTATTATTATTATTATTATTATTATTATTATTATTATTATTATTATTATTATTATTATTATTATTATTATTATTATTATTATTATTATTATGAACTTGTAATATGCATTATCAACATAGGACCGTAAACATCAATGAAAAAGCATATTACAACCACATATTGTTTTGCCAAGGATGTTAGTCTATCGCTTAATATTAGTCTTTGCATAACAGTGGCGGGTTTTAGCTATTTTTTACTCGGTCTTTTTATAATAATAAATAAATTAGAGGCTATTTTTCCTATACATAATAAACTTGTTATATATCACGTGCATGCATGGGGCTTTTGCATAAATCTTACATAGTGTATTATATATCTAAAGCATAAGGCGAACTTTAGGACTCTAGAAGCTAATGTCTCACTTTCGTTATATTATATGGTTACTATAGGAAAAAGGCTTGCTTTTCTTATTGAGGAGAATTACGTGGAGAATGCTTGAGCGACATATTGTATTCGAAGAGTCACGATGAACTCGAATGGGTTCTTCTTCAAATTTAATACGAAAACAGGTATGGAACAAGTTCTTGAAAATGGTCCATCAATCATTAGGAATGTTCCTATTATCCGTAACATTTGGTCTCCTAATGCAACTCTTAACAAGGAAGATCTTACACGAGTTCATGTTTAGGTCAAGTTGCATAATGTTCCAATTGCGGCGTTTACGGAAGATGGCTTGAGTATGATATCAACTATGATTCGTAAACCAATTACGTTAGACGTCTATACTAGTACAATGTGTTTGGAGTCATATGGTCGTAACAGTTTTGCAAGAGCACTTATTGTTGTTGCTTATAAGGCCTATCGGTCCGACCCGTTGGTTTAGGTATGTTTAATAATTAGGGTTTGTTTGTGTCTTTTCTTATTTATTGTGATTGTGCTGTAATAGTTAGTTGAAATATGATCAATAATATTTTTAGTATTCCCTCTGATTTGTACATGGTATCAAAGCCCCAGATTATTATAGGTAAATCATGTTTCTTCACGCATCGTATATACGCGTGACTGTTGAAGTTGTTGAATTAATAAAGATTGATTGTTAATGTTTCATTGGAGTTGAATTGGTCGATGACGTGACAAGATATTTAATTCATATTCATGTAAGTTGTTGAATTAGTAATAAAGTTTGAATTTGGAGTTGGTATTTAAAAAAATTATTATTTTGCAAGCTACTGCTTGATTTTTGTTGATAATTGGTTTTGATTTAATTTGTTTAGAGGACACCGTTCATGGTATATATATATATATATATATATATATATATATATATATATATATATATATATATATATATATATATATATATATATATATATATATATATTGATAAGGCGAAAAGTGTACCGCTTTTAGGGGGTCATTTAAGCCCGAATTCGTGATTATTTGATCAATTATTGCCCTAAATCGTTCCTTTTGTCATTTTAGGTACTTTTGAGAAGAAATCTGGAAAAGAAAGCATTTTGAACGTTTTTGGAGAGATTTAGTAAAGAAAACGGCAAAGTCTCAAAATCCTTGTTGGGAACAGTACCTGACGACGTCAAGACTTTACAAGTGCGGCTTCAAGCTTGGCAAAAGAGGTGGATATGAAGAATACACATGCCGGCCCAGAACTATTTCAAGTATAAAATGCCTGACGGCGTCACCAAGGCCGTCAGGGTCATTTTGCAAGTGACGGCCCAGAGCAATATTTCTACTTGACGGCGTCAACACTGGATCTAGGCAATATGACCCTTAATTTGGCGGCGAGTTGACGGCGTCACAAGCTAAAACGTGACGCCATCAGGATGTAAAATCTATATATATTTTTCTGAATTTTCATTGTTAAGTGTAGAACATTAGGGGGAACTTTATGTGGATAATAGGGCATAAACCCTAGACGTTTTTAACAGCTTTTTCAAGGGTTTCAACCCCTTGATTCTTCCATGTTCAATTGAAGATAAGTACTTATTCAAATCATCCAATATGTCTACATGTTGTGAGATTATATCTTACGCTTGTCTTCTCTTTAACATGCTAGGCTAGGTTTTTATTATGTTTGCTTAGATGTAGTGAAACCTAGATGGTAATTATTGGTTGATGGTTTGTTTATAGTTGTTTTGGATGATTGAATTCGATGTTAGGCTTAAGAAAACTGGCAGACTTCCAATTGGTAACTTGCTTGAACGTCTTAAGAAACATGATCGGAGGTGTACTACGATTTATTGGTTGTATTTAATGCGTAGGCAACTTCTAGTGATACTACGTTAGGAGCTAGTAGTTGGCTCGACCTAGATTGAAGTGAAAGCCTATAGAGTTAGGGAATATCGTACACGGCCCTACGACTAGTATTAAGAAATATAACCCGTCATCCATGCAATTGTAACAAGCTAATCAACCGGTAAAAGATATATAGGGAGTAATGAAATCTAAGTAAACACATTTTCTCTCATTATTGTTTCCACCGCAAATTAGTTTTAGTTTCATTTTATTTTATTTTGATTGCATCTTTAGTTAATTGGGTTAGTTGACTAGCAACTAATTCCGCCCACTCCTTCAAAACCGAGATTTTTACTTGCTTTTATAAAATGTAAAAATACAAAAAGAATCCTCCCTCACCTTTAGACCTACTTTAGTAGACTTTTTAATCCTAGCGAACACTATTCCTGAGTTGAACGATCAATCCCCCGGTACTTGTCACTATACTATACTACAACGATCAGGTACACTGCCTGGCGGGGATTGCAAGCTTCTCAAGATCCCTTGAGAGGTAAAACCTTTTGTGAGGGCGCAATCCCGCACATCAAGCTTTTGGCGCCGCAGCCCGGGGAATGGTTATTGTCTAGGTTGAAATTTCTTTTTATTAGGTCTACTTGCTAGATTCCTTTCTAGTAAGATTTTTTATTTTTATAGGTTTTCTTTAGTCTATCTTTTCTTTGTGTCTTTGTTCGTAAAAACTTTTCCATTGACTATTCTGTTAGCCCTTATGGAGAACGCGAATCCACCATACTACCAACCACGAAATTCACCCACTCCAAATGACATCTTGATGTTTAAACAACATGAAGATGAACCTATCTATGATGCATGGACTCGTTTTAAATATTTACTTCGAAAAGTCCCTTATTATAATTTCGATCTGTGGTCCCAAATTGAAATATTTTACCATCGTGTCGACCACTATACCAAAATGGACATTGACCATACCGCAGATGGGGACCTTTGGGGATTAAGTGCTGAAGAAGCATGGGAAGCCATAGAGGATTGTGCCCAACTTGCCAAAAAGTTGGACAACCCAACAAACATTGTTACAGATCAATTGATCGCGAGTTTGAGGGAACAAGCAAGAAGTTTGTTTGGGGATAATAAGCCTGTAGATGAGATACCTAGGTGCATGGAGTGGTTTGATTCCACCATAATACAAGATGAACACATAGGTAATCTAGATACAATGGAGGATGAGGTGGATAATCCAATCTCACAAAGTACCCCACAAGTCCTACCATCATTTGAGGCACACACACCACCCGTGACTTACCCGAAAGAAGTAGAAGAGACTATAGGAGCCCCGATAGAGGTAGAGCCCTTAGACCAAACACAACTAAATGAAATAGGTTTGAATACTTGTAGTCACATCCTTTCTCTTAGTTCTAATGAAGTTCCTAGTTTTGATGAACTCGTGCCTCAACCAAATCCGTTACCTAATCTTCCATCCTTGGATGAAAGTTTAGGAATTGAAAAAGGTCCCGATCCACCCATCAAACCATATAGTCCGGGTAGTTTTACGTTGAAGGTAGTAGACTCTAAGCCTTGTAGAGAGGAAGCTGACATAGGAGTGAACCATGACCTTACATACTTACATCACCCATTCATGATTGATCATAAGAAACATTATGGGTTTAAACCAGGTTTATTAGGTCAATATGGATTCCCAACTAGGAGTCTCTCAAAGTTGATAGAAGATGATCCCTTTTTAGTAGAAAACTTCAACTCACCCATTGACCAAAATGAACTAGGTAAGGTTATGATGATCGGAGCACAACCTTTTGAGCATATAATTCATCCACCACTCTTTCCTCACAAGGCATATTTCCACCCTAAGGGTGTGTATCACTACTTCCACCCGCACTTAAACCTAAGTGTAGGGAAAACCTCTCTTATTTCTGTTAAATAAGGGTAGAGTCAGGCTCGTGACTCGAACAAAAACAAGCGCTTATTGGGAGGCAACCCAAGTTTTACTTGTTTTATTTGTTTCGTTTGATTGTTTGTTTGTGTGATTTTATTTGTTTCCGTATGCGTGTTTTATTTTTATTGTTTGTGGATCATTGATAACGCTCAAAATTAACATGTTTTTAGGAGCGTTATTGTGGATTTTATGCATATATTTTGGTCACTTTTATGAACTTATGGTACTTAATTGAGTATAATTCATATTTTAGGTTCATGGAAGGAAAATGATGAAAAAGACGAAGAAATGAAAAAAAAAATGAAGATTTATGCATATACGAAGAATTCCCGACAAATGAAAGTCTCTTGGAGTATATTCGAGAAGATAAAATCATGAAGATTGTCATTCCAAGGACTCAAGAATAAAGCACAAGAAGGAAAACGAGAAGTGAAATGAAGGAAAGAAGCTTAAACGAAGAATTAATGGAAGACTTGTTGTTCCCGACACACCTTCACCATTTTGGCCATATCTTGAGAATACGGACTCCGTTTGACCTCCCGTTCACGGCCACGGAAAGCTAAAAGAAAGATCTACAACTTTGGGTTTTATCATTTTCTGTCAAATCAATCCAACCGATCGGATGGAGCCCAACCGATTCGGTTGGAGCTAAATGTCTCATCCATCCGATCGGCATGGCCCCGTATCCGATCGGATGGACCAATCTGACCTTCCCAAGTCATTTTTAATGCATAATTAAGTATCATTAAGCCCCAAGTCCGATCATGTCTCCATAATAACTCCATTTCCTGGCATTTTTATGACACTTAGTGTTGACATAAATAATGTATGAAAACGTTATTTATATTTTTCGATATCTCTATATTTTGACGATCACAAAATGTAAACTCGTCAATCGTTTGATTACTACGTAAACAAGTATTAAGCTAGTTTATATCACTATATCCAACTTAATCACTTAAGGTATGGATAAATAAGTGCTTAATACATCTCATGATCAAAGGGGTATTTAATTAACTAATACAAAGTTTATTTAATTATATAATCTTATTATATATTTTTGAAAAACACTTTTGGTAATAAGGAAAAATGTTTTAATCATACTAAATATATGATTTCAAATATTTAACCAAAATCAGTTAGTTTTTCACCAAATAAACTTTCCCCACTAAAAGACAGGTTTTCTGGCCGTTACAGTTGGGCGGCCCCCTTAATTATAAGGGGCGGTCCCCTTAATTTTAAGGGGGCCGGCCATGCTTTAAGGGGACCGGCCAGGCTCCCCTGTCAGAACCTGTCAGATTTTTTCCCCTATAAATACCACCTTAATTCTGGAATTTTACCTCACCTTTTGCACGAAATTTTCAGATCTACAATCATCTTAAACCCATCAAAAACCCTTTGATCATTTGTATATTAATCCTTGTTTCAAGTGATTCAATCCCTCATCATCCATTCTCATTCTAAGTGCAAAAGAAGAACTCTCTACAACCAAGTTTAAGAAGTGTTGAAGAGTTGTTGTGTATAGTGTATATATATATTCATTTGTGAATATTGTGTTGTGCTTGTTATCATTTGTTTAGAAGATATAGAAGTTGTGTAGATAATAGAAGTTGATTAGTAGTGAAGTAGGATAGTTGTGAAGATTGGTGTGTAGAAGAAGGTGTGTAGAAGATTGGTGTGTAGAAGAAGGTGTGTAGAAGATTGGTGTGTAGAAGCTTGGTGTGAAGATTGGTGTGAAGATTGGTGTGTAGATTGGTGTGTAGATTGGTGTGTAAATTGGTGTGTATATTGGTGTGTACGGTTTTCTCCGCCATAAGGGAGTTTGTTGACATAGTGAAGAAAACTCTCGAGTAGGTGACTCGGGGAGTGGAGTAGGAACAAGGAAGGTGTCCTTGTAGCCGAACCACTATAAATCTTTGTGTTGTGGTTTGATCTTTCTAACTCTTCTCATTACTTATTTACTTATCTTTAAACAACCAACTAGAAAATGAAGTGCTTGAACTAAAAATTAAAATACGTCAACTTGAAAAAGGAAAAGAAATTGTTGAAGAATGTAAAACATGTCAAGAGCTTAAAAGTGAAAACAACATACTTAAGGATGAAATTTGCAAACTTGATAAATTTGAAAATAGTAGTAACTCACTTAGTAAAATTATAAGTATTCAAAGAATATCAGGAGATAAAACCGGACTAGGATTTAACTCAACTGAATCTTCAACAAGTGGAGCAAAAAACGTTAAATTTGAAAATGAACCAAAACCTTCAATACTTAATCCTAAACATTTACTCATAAAAAATAAAATAATACCTATCGCTAGTAATGAAGAAATAAAACCATTCTATAAACCATCTTTAAAAACCGAAGTTGGATTATCTAAATCTAAAACAAGATCTAAAACTCCACCACCTAGGAAACCAAATAATTCATATCCTAGACCTAAAACACCTCAACCAAGAACAAACCATAATAGATGAAACTTTAACTATAATCAACAAATGTGGAACTTCAATCCGTGGGGAATGTTTCCACCTTATATGCATCCAAGTCAAATACAAAATATGTTCGGACCAAATAACTTTGGACAAATGAAACAATGGGCACCAACGTAAATAATATTCGCCATCCAAACATGGAACTTTTCATTGTCACCTCTTGTCCGATTTACTTCTTGAAGACCTTGAAGATTAACGCATTAAAGACAAAAGGTACACATTCCCTTTTAAGTTCCTTGTCTAGAAATGCATGCTTAGTTTAGTGTGTTATATTTATGTGATTTTACTTGACTTATTAATCTCTATTTTTTTTTCTAAATATACATATATACATATATATATATATATATATATATATATATATATATATATATATATATATATATATATATATATATATATATATATATATATATATATATATATATATTTATATACTTAGCTATATTTAGGATCTTATAACCTAGAAAATTCATTTGTTGATTTTCTAGAACTAGAGATTGTTCGTTTACGAACATTTCTTTTCCCCATTTGCCTTATTGAACTTTAATGTTCAATCAACACTCATGCTGATGAAGTGAGATGAGTCGAAAAATCTATGGATGAAACAAACTCCCAGCTTCCGTTGCATACGTCTCCCTCCTATGTTCTCGTCTTATAAGCCCATACTAATAATATATATATATATATATATATATACATATATATACTTATGAACTTTCCACAACGTTCTCGTGTACTTGATAACTTGATAAATTTCATCCGAAATGATCAAGAAAATTTAATTGGCAAATTGCCGATTAAAAGTGTCAAGTAATTCCTTTCGTGCGAATACCCTCCAACGTATTTTTGATTAAATATAAATCTAATACATACATATGAATAGTTATTATTTCTTTTCCAGAAACCAAAATCACAAAAATCAAATTTTGGAGGGCGGCCCCCTTAATGTTTAAGGGGACCGGCAGCCAAATGAAGGGCGGCCCCCTTAATGTTTAAGGGGGCCGGCCATCTGATTGATCCAACCCGTTTTTCTCCTTATTCCTTTTCCCAAACACTCCACTTTTTCATACTCTCCTTCCCTTGCTTCTGCTGTGACGAAAACCAAAACCCAAAAACCTCTCAAATCACTTCCAAATCACATAATTCGGGTTAATTCGCAAAGGGCAAATTCATCTAACACAATCACCATTACTTATTGTAAGTTTTTCATAACACATTTCATCTAATTTCATCTTATTTGATCATACTCATGATTATGCATGTTTTATAAAATTCGTCAAATTTCATAATTTCTTTCGAATTAAGCCTTAAAACTCCATAACCAAATGCTTCCCTTAGGATTAGGATGATTTATTAACACTAGAAACTAGTTATTATGAACTATCATGTCGAAAATTTTTTAAAAAATTTCATACACTCCTTTTCAAAATTTTAGTAAACACATTGTTGAATAATGATTTGAAAACGTGTTAAAACTAATCACATTGTACGTTTGTAACTTGTAAAACTTGAAATTACACTTTTCGACTAAGAAAAATTATATTGGTTCACAATATAGGGGTGTTTGGATTATGTCCAAATAATATCGAAACATAGTCATTATAATTTTTATAAAACTTTGTTATAATTATAAATCTTAAAATTGTTTATCGAACTCGTCAAGATATATAATTCATATGTATATTGACGCACTTGAGTTATAAGTCACTAGTTAAGGGAGCGTTTGGTTTATTACTAAAAATGACACTTTTAAGTAAAAATACAAACCATCTTTTTCAAAAACAAATCACATGCATAAGAAACTCGCAAGAAATAGCTAGTTTTACAATCTAATGTAAATCTAGTAAATTTCATGATATATTAAGATGTTTAAAGGGGCGTTTGGATTTGTCCATAACTACTAATTAAACATCGTAAAAGTATATCTAGAACGAGTTAAAAACAATATTAAGGAACATGGTAATCTACTTCTTAGGATTAGTAACGAAGTATGTTTACGTTCCAACATAAGCCTTGACAATAAACATATATTTTTATCTTTCTTTATATTTATTTTGGTATTTTTGTATTGTTGATGTGTTTAGGTGAAAATGCCCAAAGCAATTACCGAAGATCTTTCTCACACTAAAAACTACATTCCCAAAGTTTCTCAACTCCCTACCACATCTCCTTCCATTGGACTTATCTATCGTCAAATTGAAGATAGAAATATTCATGAGGGACGTGTAGTAGATCTTGCTTTTGCTCAATCCGAGTACATAAATCGCTTGTTTTCAAGCATCAACTTCAATTGTCTTTATGAAATAAATGAACCTATTATTCCTCGCTTCATTATGGATTTCTATAGCCAAGTCACCGTCCAAACCAATGATCTTGGTTTCATCACCATCTCTTTCATGATTCAAAATGAATTTATCACCCTTACTCTCGAACAATTTGGTCATATCCTCCAAATTCCATTTAGAGGTCAAGCCGCTTTCTCAAACGAGTGGGACCTCGAATCTCTTAATCGCTATCGACCAACCTTCGGTCCATATCTCGACGAAATTCCTCATCCCGACGAAATTCGTCAAGTCCTTGGTATAGATCGTGCCACCACAAGTCGAAAAATAAAATCCAAAAACGTTCAAATTACTCCATACCAACTTCTCCTCAAAGAATTAAGCCCTCACATGAAGCGTTGGGAAGAACTCATTCGTGAGAATGCGTTTGGTACTGGAGGTCACCGGGACCTTCTCCCGGCTAGCCTTGCTCACATGTTGTATTGTATAGCTGTCGAAAAGCCGTACAATTTGGCCTACTTCTTTATCAAACGGATTGAGTGTGCTAGAAAAACTCCCAAAGCCAATCTTCCATATGGAATGTTCCTTACTCGTATCTATCGTCATGTTATCGAGTACTACCCCGATCTTGACAATAGTATTTATGAATCCATCTATCCCACTCTACGTACTCTCGCTCTAAAACAAGCTCGACGAACTCGAAGTGACAAGGGTAAACCTCGTCGTCATAGCTTTCATGGATCATCCTCAAGGCAAGATGATGACGATGAGGAGGAAAACATCGATGATGTTAGTACCCCTTCGTTTTCTGAGTTCGTTGAAAATTTAGAGGATCTTGACTATCCCAACTATTCTACTCCATCTCCAAATGATCAAACTGAAGAAGTGCTCCATCAACGAACTACCGAGATGCTTAGAAGACAAAAGAGCTTGCACGAAGAAGTTAGAGGTGGCTTCAAATCTATTGGGAAGACTTTGAAGGGTATCTTCGGGAAGAAAAAGAAATGATATGGTCGGATTATGTTTGTTCAAACAATGTTTTATTTATGTCTTGTGTGCTATTTGTCCGAAGTTTATTCGGAAATTCTTGTTATTTGAATATGTGCTTAGGATGATAACTTGTTTGTCTTTGATATTTTCATGCATGTTTCTCTTGATCTATATATATATATATATATGTTTGCATGATTAGTTAATGGTTATATAACTATATGACATGTATGCTTTCTAATAAACCAAGACAAATATGAAATGTCCAAATTGAGCTTGCTGCACATTCAAACCAGAACATAACATCTTTCCAGAAAATTTTTGAAAATTTTTGGTTCCTGGGTCGTCAGATGGGCGGCCCCCTTAAATCATAAAGGGCGGCCCCCTTAAAATTAAGGGGACCGGCCACCATTTAAGGGGACCGGCCATCTGAAACAGTTTTTACACTGTTTTCTTTTGCATCATGTGATCCCTTTTGCTAGTCCCAGCTACCATTACTCTTAAAAACCAAACTGATTTTGGAATAAAACATTACAATTTCAAAACAATTCCACTTCTAAACATGTTTTCCCACTATATAATTCCCATGCATGTTTAATTCATAATTCATCATCCTCATCACTCATAACCATCATCATGTCATCACCAAGAACCACCCATTCAAACAATGCCAAGAAACAAAAACTTGTCATTATACCACCCAAACAACTCTTCAATGATCTTATAAATGAAGACAACACCACTCCATCTCCACCACCTCAATGTTCATCTCCTAGTGCACCAAATGCACCCTCAAAAACACCTTCAACAAATGGAAACTCCACTTCCTCCATACCATCCACTTCATCCATAAATGACTACATCAACACCCACTTATCTCCTCCAACAATTGATCAACCATCACAACCTACCAATGAGAACACATCTCTTGCACTCACTCTCTCATTATCACCCTTAACACCCCTTGATGCACATTTCTCATCATCTCCTATCAACCCACCAACCTATAACCCCGTCCCATGGAGCTTACTTGAAGCTCATGGAGACACTTGCCTTTGTTGCATTCACAACCGAACAATTGTGTTCGGATTAAGAGATGAGATCCAATGCATGTTTTCTCTTATTGAAAACATGTTGCATCAACCACCAACAATGAACACAACCCCTCCACCACCATCAACAAACACTCCTCCTCCACCACCATCTCCATGTTCACCATCCATTCCTCCCAATTAAACATGCTTGGTGTTTCACAAATAAAATTGTGTTAAACCTTTTTGGATGGCAAGCTCTAGAGAGGACTCTCATGTTTGAGACTTGGTTTATTATTTATATGATGATTGTAAGCCTTTAAAGGCTTTTGTTAGTTATAGCATTACTTGTTCCTTTTGTTGATGTAATGCTTGATGTATTATTTTCCTTGATCAATGATATGGTTATGTTTAGTCTTTACTCTTGCATGCTATATCCATATATATATGTTGCTTGCCACTAAATATTTTTGCAAGATATCCATATCCCAATTCCTTTTGGCCTCAAAATGAGGGGGAGTATACTTCAAGGGGGAGCTTCCATCAACTTGGGAAAACCTTTTTGATGCTAACAAAAAGGGGGAGAAGTGATATAAACTCACTCTAATACTTGTATATAGACTAATTTTCGACTAATGAGTTTAAATTTTGTAATCATCAAAAAGGGGGAGATTGTTGACATAAATAATGTATGAAAACGTTATTTATATTTTTCGATATCTCTATATTTTGACGATCACAAAATGTAAACTCGTCAATCGTTTGATTACTACGTAAACAAGTATTAAGCTAGTTTATATCACTATATCCAACTTAATCACTTAAGGTATGGATAAATAAGTGCTTAATACATCTCATGATCAAAGGGGTATTTAATTAACTAATACAAAGTTTATTTAATTATATAATCTTATTATATATTTTTGAAAAACACTTTTGGTAATAAGGAAAAATGTTTTAATCATACTAAATATATGATTTCAAATATTTAACCAAAATCAGTTAGTTTTTCACCAAATAAACTTTCCCCACTAAAAGACAGGTTTTCTGGCCGTTACAGTTGGGCGGCCCCCTTAATTATAAGGGGCGGTCCCCTTAATTTTAAGGGGGCCGGCCATGCTTTAAGGGGACCGGCCAGGCTCCCCTGTCAGAAACTGTCAGATTTCTTCCCCTATAAATACCACCTTAATTCTGGAATTTTACCTCACCTTTTGCACGAAATTTTTCAGATCTACAATCATCTTAAACCCATCAAAAACCCTTTGATCATTTGTATATTAATCCTTGTTTCAAGTGATTCAATCCCTCATCATCCATTCTCATTCTAAGTGCAAAAGAAGAACTCTCTACAACCAAGTTTAAGAAGTGTTGAAGAGTTGTTGTGTATAGTGTATATATATATTCATTTGTGAATATTGTGTTGTGCTTGTTATCATTTGTTTAGAAGATATAGAAGTTGTGTAGATAATAGAAGTTGATTAGTAGTGAAGTAGGATAGTTGTGAAGATTGGTGTGTAGAAGAAGGTGTGTAGAAGATTGGTGTGTAGAAGAAGGTGTGTAGAAGATTGGTGTGTAGAAGCTTGGTGTGAAGATTGGTGTGAAGATTGGTGTGTAGATTGGTGTGTAGATTGGTGTGTAAATTGGTGTGTATATTGGTGTGTACGGTTTTCTCCGCCATAAGGGAGTTTGTTGACATAGTGAAGAAAACTCTCGAGTAGGTGACTCGGGGAGTGGAGTAGGAACAAGGAAGGTGTCCTTGTAGCCGAACCACTATAAATCTTTGTGTTGTGGTTTGATCTTTCTAACTCTTCTCATTACTTATTTACTTATCTTTAAACAACCAACTAGAAAATGAAGTGCTTGAACTAAAAATTAAAATACGTCAACTTGAAAAAGGAAAAGAAATTGTTGAAGAATGTAAAACATGTCAAGAGCTTAAAAGTGAAAACAACATACTTAAGGATGAAATTTGCAAACTTGTGGTTTGATCTGTGACAATCACAACCACTAATTTGTTACTTGCTTAAAAAAACAAACGACACGTGAGTGCAACCAAGTCTCTTGGGACGACCTTGATTTACCACTCCTATACTACAATTGACTAGGGTATACTTGCCCGAATGTGTTCCTAGTTAACCGGTAATTCTTGTTTTTATAAATTTAAAACATGGTTGCTAATTAGCACATCAAGTTTCTGGCGCCGTTGCCGGGGACTTGTTTGTTTGTATTCTTGTGTTTGTTTGATTGTCTTCTTGATTGATATATTGTTTGTTTGCTTGATCATTATTCCGACATCGCCGCAACAAATTATTGGCGCCGTTGTTGGAGTTTTGGTTTTTGTTCTTTTGTGTTTGCTTGAATGCTTGTGTTTCATGTGTTTTAAAAATCTCTCATTTCAATGTTTGCTACCTAAATGTGCTCGAAATTGTTTGCGAAAAAAACCCCCCACCAAAATGACCAGTTTGAGTTTTATAAGTTATGTGATCTCTTGCATATTTTTGTGTTTCTTTTAGTTCGTGTTATTTTTGTATAGATTAGTTTAGTATTAATTTGGAATAAGCCTTTCTTGTTCGAGATTGTTTTGTTTGATTTGTGTTACGTGACTAATTGTGTTTGCTTGCATTTATGTGCTTTTCATTTTATGTGATTGTGCTTTTATTTGTTTATGTTTGTTTTTGTTTAGTGTCATATTATGTCTTTGTGTTTTTCTAGTATATATGTGTTTATGTGTTTGTTTACTATTGTGTTTATTTTTGTGTTTGTTAAATTATGTGTTCTCGTTTTATTTTATCAATAAAAGTTTTTAGTAAAATAGTATTTAAAAAAAAATAAAAAATTTGTTCTAGCCGGATCGGTTGCATATCCGACCGATCGGTTGGATCTCTCGGTAAAATATTTTAAAATTGTGTCAATTTTCAACCGATCGGTTAGATCCCCTGACCGATCGGTTGGGCGAATCGGTAAAAAAAAAAAAATTAATTTTTAGTATTGTGTGTTTGTGTTTTTAATGTCTTTTGGTTTTTGCAAGAGCGTCATTTCTATAATTCTACTTAAACTTGTGTTTTGCTATTTTTAATTTTAGTACGTTGTAAATAAATAAGTACATTTTTAAATAAATAAAAAAAATGTTTTGAACTTTGTGGGTATGTTCACTGGAAACCCTCACGAGACTTCACTCGTCCACTCGGGCCACCGAGTGGTTTAAAAGGCTTGTTGCATATGCTAAATGCAACCGTGATGCCTACGAAAGTGAGTTTTAGGATTTTACGCGTTTTTGTAGTTTAGTTTGTTTTTGTAGATTTAATAAGCTCTTGGAGATTGGATTATTGGTGACATTATACTTGGTGTGGAGTTGTTTTGTTGAATGAGAAATTGATTGATCTCACATGCTTAGCATCTTATCATATGGAGTTCGATCGTGATTTCTACGGCCCGGGAAGTTTCGTTTCTCTTGGACTATCTATTTATTTATTTTTTCCTATTTTACATGCTTTGAAGTTTATTTTTCATGAGTACAATGCTTAACTTAAGTGTGGGGGAAAGTAAAATAGTGGAAAACGAAACTAGTTTTTAAATTTTCATATTTTTGGGTCAACCAATTTGAATTTTTTTTATGTATACTTGTTTGCCCTTGTAATCTAGTTGTTTTCACGCTTTTAGGAATAATTTATTAGAATAACTGGATCAATCCACTGGTGAAATCAGTAAATTTTGAAAAATTTGAGATGTGTCCTGATTAATATTGCAATCCATTCTAGGATCGATAACATTTGCTAGCGCATATTATAACCCTTTCCACTAAATTGTGAGGATTTAAGCCTATTTCATATATAGCATACATCTTTAATGCTTGGATCTTTTACTATGAGTGTGCCGGTGATTTTATTAATTCTAGAACTTGTACTTGTAAATCATTACCAGACCGCAGTAAGATCGCATTCGTGTGATATAAGTGTATTCATGTGATAAAGAGGCAATCTTAGGAATAAAACCAAATGGCCATCCGTTTACAAAATAATTTTTGCTAACCACATCGGTTAGTTATCCTCGTATTTGGAACCCATTTGTTAGCGTTCATTTTTAGCGCTAGATACCCCTAGTTAAACCCTCTGAGCCATCCTTTTCATTTTGTTAAATCCAGAAAAATACAAAAATATTTTACACTTTAAACCTTAGCCTAACCCTTTGTCAAAGTCTAAATGGTGGGTTGCTAGTTGCTTGGTTGTTGGATTGTTTTTGATGATTAATAGTTAGTCACACTTTGTCATATGTGTGTGCCATTCCAACAAAGATGAAGGTGCGCAACTTCGTGTTTTGTATTTTTTGTGGTGTATGCTTATACGAAGTGTGGGGGCGATGTTATAAATAAATAAAAAAAAAAAAAAAGAGAAAAAAAAAAGAGATTAAGTCATCGCAACTATAAGGTGACAATTATAGCCAATGTGCTATATTATTATGAAGATGAAGGAAGAGGAAGTATGTTTGAGATATCGATTAGCCAATAAGCTAAGACGTGATATATATGTATTTGATGATCGATATTTGAAGAAGTTTGTAACTATAATCATTTTTTGGGTTCGTGGATTGTTTGGTAACTAGCAATAATGGGACTTGGACTTGACTTTATTTTTCTTTTAAAACCAATTTCATAAATATTCCCATGCCTTATCCCTACCCTTACCAAATTACTTTATCTACCTAGATATAGTAATGGCTTTGTGAGAATATCAAGTGCATGAATATTGTAGTGACCATCCGGTTTTTGAGTAATCAAGAATTCGCGCCAGCGATCTATTATGTTTTTGTATGAGATGTTTGAACATAAGCCTGGTGAAGCCTTTTAGCCTTATATTACAACCCGAATAAAAGTCCTCTTTAGATGTTTACACTTGGTGCTTACACCATGTCGGTGGAGTTTTGTTTCTTGTACAAGCCTATGGTAATAAACGGATCATGACTGAGCAATGAGTGTGATTTCTCTTATATATACTCCACTACCTAAATAAATGAGTGATTGAGTGAATTATACTTCATTCCTTTTTCGTGAGGTGTTTAGAAATGTTAATCAAGCAAGAAAATCATTGGGTATTGACAAACATCTCGGTTTTTCACCTTAAAGCTTAAAACGATGAATCGTATCTTGTATTTGTACTTGATAGATTTGCATCATATTTTTGTTAATCATTCTTGTGCACCATGTGGATTTATTTTTCTTAATTCTAGATTTGCTTGAGGGCAAGCAAAGTTTAAGTGTGGGGGATTTGATAACGCTCAAAATTAACATGTTTTTAGGAACGTTATTGTGGATTTTATGCATATATTTTGGTCACTTTTATGAACTTATGGTACTTAATTGAGTATAATTCATATTTTAGGTTCATGGAAGGAAAATGATGAAAAAGACGAAGAAATGAAAAAAAAAAACGAAGATTTATGCATATACGAAGAATTCCCGACAAATGAAAGTCTCTTGGAGTATATTCGAGAAGATAAAATCATGAAGATTGTCATTCCAAGAACTCAAGAATAAAGCACAAGAAGCAAAATGAGAAGTGAAATGAAGGAAAGAAGCTTAAATGAAGAATTAATGGAAGACTTGTTGTTCCCGACACACCTTCACCATTTTGGCCATATCTTGAGCATACGGACTCCGTTTGACCTCCCGTTCACGGCCACAGAAAGCTAAGAGAAAGATCTACAACTTTAGATTTTATCATTTTCTGTCAAATCAATCCAACCGATCGGATGGAGCCCAACCGATTCGGTTGGAGCTAAATGTCTCATCCATCCGATCGGCATGGCCCCGTATCCGATCGGATGGACCAATCTGACCTTCCCAAGTCATTTTTAATGCATAATTAAGTATCATTAAGCCCCAAGTCCGATCATGTCTCCATAATAACTCCATTTCCTGGCATTTTTATGACACTTAGTGTCCAAGTTTCATGCTTGGAGGCTAAGGTTGATTTCTACTACAAATATGAGTTCTTAGGCTTAGTTTCATGTGTGCACTCCTAGCCTACACCCTAAAGGAAGGATTGTCACCAAAAAAAAGGTGCAATTCCAGCCTCCACCTTAAAGGAAGAATTGTTACCAACTTATCATGGTGAATTTCAAGCCTCCACCCTAAAGGACGAATTTTCACCAGGTGCATCTCTAGCCTCCACCCTAAAGGAAGATTTGTCACCACCTTAAGAGTGTGAAATTGTATCCTCCACCCTTAAGGATGAATTTCCACCACCTTATCTCACCCAAAAGACCACAAACCTCTGCCGTTCATGGAGGACGTATCACCAAGAAGTATTGGAGCGATTCTCTAGTTTGGTTAGATGTTGTAGTTGAGTGGATGCTTGAAGGTTGCTATAATCTTTCACCTATGCCTATTGTAATTCATACTTTGGGTAAACTTTGTTACTTTTATATTTCAAGATGTTTGTTATTGATGTGATTCTTGTGATGAATGTTCTTTGTGTGCTTGTTCTCTTATTGCTTATCTTGTGGTTTGATCTGTGACAATCACAACCACTAATTTGTTACTTGCTTAAACAAACAAACGACACTTGAGTGCAACCAAGTCTCTTGGGACGACCTTGATTTACCACTCCTATACTACAATTGACTAAGGTATACTTGCCCGAATGTGTTCCTAGTTAACCGGTAATTCTTGTTTTTATAAATTTAAAACATGGTTGCTAATTAGCACATCAATCATGGTTCAAAGTAAATTGTTAAAATGCTTTATTTTGTTTTTAACCTCGTCTTAATTACATATAAATGTATTTTGCAAAAGCTAAGTGTAAGGGGAGACCCAAACTTGTTTATAAGAACGAAATTGAGCATGAACCACAACAATATTAAATGAACATGTATATTAGTAATTGTTTGAGTCAAATGCTTGTGTCGAGTCATAATGATGTTTTGCAGGATTTTCCAGGAAGTAAGGCATATGTTTTTCCAGAAATTTTTCAGAAACTTAACATGAGATTTTCTGCAGGAACATTCTGACGGCGTCAGGAGTTACAACCTGACGGCGTCAGGTACTAAAATTCTAAAAAATTTTGCGAGTTTTGTTTATTCAGAGTCTTTAAAGTTTTTGTTGATTCTTTAGTTTTATAAACTCTATGAAATTTGCAAACATTCATTCCACAAGCATTATATCTTAATTTGCTTTCTAGGATTTTTTAGTATATATAGATTGCCGCCGATTTTACGCGAGGTTTGCCTTGATTGTTTTCTCAGGTTTAACAGGTTACATTGGACAAGATGATGATTTATATTTCTGGAGGGAAGCTTTCAAAGCTCATTTTCTTGGAAGAAGATCTAACCTTGTTGACACATTATCCACACCGAACGAATCAGGGGAGTATTTGTTTTCATTCTTTTACCTTCATTGCTTTTACATATTTTTAGTGGACATTAGGGATAATGTTCAGCCTAAGTGTAAGGGGGGGGGGGATAAATAATGATACCTTAGAGGATACAATTGCACTTGAGTTTGTTTGTTTGATAATATGTGTGTAATAAAACTGAGAAAATACTTGTTAGGGCAATTTTAGCGCCAAATTTAAATTTTTTTACAACATTTAGGAGTGAAGCTTTAGCCTTAATGAGCGTCTCATTTATAGGAGTTGTATGACTAGCACAAAAACCGTACCACTCAGAAAAATTTTCCACCCAAATATGTGAGGTTCGCCTTTAGATTTATTAGGAAAAGCATTCATTATTAGTGCGTATGAGTGTACCGGTAGTATTTAGATTCCAGAACTTGCGTTAGTGATGCATCCCGAGACCGCTAGTGAGACTACATTCGTGTAGTTAGGATTTACTACATGATAAGAGGCATTAGGATCACCCTTGTGTTAAACCCGTATCATAAATTACTTGACCAATGAAGTCATAATTATTTGACTATAAAGTCAGCTAATTTCTCCCACACCTTTGCGATGTACTTATTTTTAGTACACGATACCCCTAGTACACCCCTCCGAGCCTATCTTTTTCGTTTCTAACTTTAAGCATCTTACTTAAAGATAGAATTTGTTACAATCCACCCAAATGTGCAATCAAATCGCCTTAGCCTTCTGTGTATGCACTCATCTTTAGTGCATTATTGTTATTTGTTTAAACCCTTAGTTAATTGTCTAATTGATTACATGGTTGCTAAGTCGAGTCATATCTTGTACATATTGTTTTGGGACGATTGAGACTCATGGGTAAAGTACTAGTGTTATGGAGTATTGGGGAAGACATCAATTATTACCCCCATATGTGCGTTAATATTCAAAAGTACTCCAAGTGTTTTGATTATCTTGATTCGAGTCATAGAATAGGTGATTGTAAAGTATGTAAAAGTTCAAGTGTAAGGGGGACGTAAATCCCCTATGATATATTATTTTGGATGGTAGGGCAAGAGTGTATGCAAAAAAAAAAAAAAAAAAAAAAAAAAAAAAAAAAAAACATACGGACTACCATCCCGTTTCATTTTATGTTTGTTTCATAGTTTGTAGTTTTGATTAGCTTAAGTCGAGTCGAGTCTTGGCTTAGCAACGCCTTATTATACATGTAATTAACCAAGATGATTAACTCGCCACCAGTAAATATTGCCTTTATCTAACAAAACCGTGTTTATCATATCCCTACACCTCACGTTATAACTCTTTTTAAAAGACCTTTTTGATAGTTTATCCTAGGTTCTTACGCAAGTGGTGGAGGTTTGATCCTTTCCCAAGCCTATGGTAATCTATTTGCTATGACAGGTAGTGAGAGATGTTTTCCATTTCCATATTGTGATATCTACTTTATTACACCCGAGAGATGTGAGTATCTAAACACTATTTGAGAGGTGCTAGTGTATAACCTCCGTGCTTGTTTTTGGTTTTAAGTGGAACGATTATTTGTTGTAATTACTTTTATATTAGTGTTAAATGACCCCTAGCTCGTACTTTGATTAGAATAAAAGCGCATTTGCTTGAGGACAAGCAAATCTCAAGTGTAAGAGTATTTGTTAAGGCGAAAAGTGTACCGCTTTTAGGGGGTCATTTAAGCCCGAATTCGTGATTATTTGATCAATTATTACCCTAAATCGTTCCTTTTGTCATTTTAGGTACTTTTGAGAAGAAATCTGGAAAAGGAAGCATTTTGGACGTTTTTGGAGCGATTTAGTGAAGAAAACGGCAAAGTCTCAAAATCCTGGTTGGGAACAGTACCTGACGACGTCAAGACTTTACAAGTGACGGCGTCAAGCTTGGAAAAAGAGGTGGATATGAAGAATACATATGACGGCCCATAACTATTTCAAGTATAAAATGCCTGACGGCATCATCAAGGCCGTCAAGGTCATTTTGCAAGTGACGGCCCAGAGCAATATTTCTACATAATGGCGTCAACACTGGATCTAGGCAATACGACCCTTAATTTGGCAACAAGTTGACGGCGTCACAAGCTAAAACGTGATGCCGTCAGGATGTAAAATCTATATATATTTTTCCAAATTTTCATTCCTAAGTTTGGAACATTAAGGGGAACTTTGTGTGGATATTAGGGCATAAACCCTAGACGTTTTTTTTACAGCTTTTTCAAGGGCTTCAACCCCTTGATTCTTCCATGTTCAATTGAAGATAAGTACTTATTCAAATCATCCAATATGTCTATGTGTTGTGAGATTATATCTTACACTTGTCTTCTCTTTAACATGCTAGGTTAGGTTTTCATTGTGTTTGCTTAGATGTAGTGAAACCTAGATGGTAATTATTGGTTGATGGTTTGTTTATAGTTGTTTTGGATGATTGAATTCGATGTTAGGCTTAAGAAAACTGGCAGACTTCCAATTGGTAACTTGCTTGAACGTCTTAAGAAACATGATCGGAGGTGTACTACGATTTATTGGTTGTATTTAATGCGTAGACAACTTCTAGTGATACTACGTTAGGAGCTAGTAGTCGGCTCGACCTAGATTGAACTGGAAGCCTATAGAGTTAGGGAATATCGTACACAGCCCTACGACTAGTATTAAGGAATATAACCCGTCATCCATGCAATTGTAACAAGTTAATCAACCGGTAAAAGATATCTAGGGAGTAATAAAATCTAAGTAAACACATTTTCTCTCATTATTGTTTCCACCGCAAATTAGTTTTAGTTTCATTTTATTTTATTTTGATTGCATCTTTAGTTAATTGGGTTAGTTGACTAGCAACTAATTCCGCCCACTCCTTCAAAACCGAGATTTTTACTTGCTTTCATAAAATATAAAAACACAAAGAGAATCCCCCCTCACCTTTAGACCTAGTTTAGTAGACTTTTTAATCCTGGCGAACACTATTCCTGAGTTGAACGATCAATCCCCCGGTACTTGTCACTATACTATACTACAAGGATCAGGTACACTGCCTGGCGGGGATTGCAAGTTTCTCAATATCTCTTGAGAGGTAAAACCTTTTGTGAGGGCGCAATCCCGCACATCATATATATATATATATATATATATATATATATATATATATATATATATATATATATATATATATATATATATATATATAACAGTCAAAATCAAACAGCCTCACAAACTTCTTATATATATATATATATATATATATATATATATATATATATATATATATATATATATATATATATATATAAGAAGTTTGTGAGGCTGTTTGATTTTGACTGTTATGTGTGTATATATATATATATATATATATATATATATATATATTAAAAAGAAGTTTGTGAGGCTGTTTGATTTTGACTGTTATGGTTTTGATGATGGTAACATAGTAGTCTTAACTAATCCGACTATGTTTTGAAAAGTTATGTATTGCGTCTCGGCATCAACAACATATTTTAGTTCTGCTTTGATTCTGGTTCTGCATTTGGTTACATCTGGCTTTGCATTTGACCGCTTTCATCTGGTTTTGTTTGGTTTCGAATCTGTTTGAATTCTACCCTGCATCACTGTTATGGTTCTCCTTGTGTTGGTTCTGTCTGTATGAATTTGCACTCTCTGCACTTGTCTGAATCTAATATGCATCTGCCTGTCTGAATCTACATCTGCTTGTCTGAATCTGCATCTGTCTGTCTGAATCTGTTCTATCTACCTGTTCTATTCTCGTTCATCTCCGTGCTTGTATTGCTATTCTCTAATTCTGCATCTGGGTTTGGTTTTGTGTCGACTTTGGTCCGCCTATTTCAGACTTGACTGATTGTTCGGTGTTGGTACTCTGCAGTTTGGATTGCATCTGATTGAGACTCCGTCTAGGACACTCCAAAGCTGCATGTTAATTTTCAGTTTTTGTTTCTTTTATGTATGAGAAACTCACAATGCCGTTGCGGTGAACATTGTAGGTTTGAGGGGGATGATACCTAATAAGGCCTATTGGTCCGACCCGTTGGTTTAGGCTTGTTTAATAGTTAGGGTTTGTGTGTGACTTTTCTTATTTATTGTCATTGTGTTGTAATAGTTAGTTGAATCTGACTTCTACAATTAAAATTAGCTCAGAAGAGGTTTTGAAAGACTTGTCGGTACTTGCTATACCTATGCTTGAAGGGGATGGTTACATTAAAGATACTATCATGATTAAATATGAATGGCAGCCACCTCGGTGCGGAACATGCAAAACTTTTGAACATTGTGATGAAGAGTGTCCAAAAATGGCTCGTGTTAATCAACATGGGAGGAAGGAGGATAGTAGCAATAGGTTTGTGGAAGTAACTAGGAAAGGATGAAAAGGGAAGAAAATTGTTAAGTAGTCTGCTCTGCTCGTCACATTAATGGGCAAAAAGAGTCTAAACCAAAACCTAACTACTATTACCATCCTAAGCAAAAAGTGTCTAAACCAAAACCTAACTACTATTACCGTCCTAAGCAAAAAACACCACTGTGAATGCTAATAATGCTTCTATTTCTAATGATGTTAACATGGTGACGTTGAAAAACTCACTTGCTGCTTTGTCTAACGAGGCTGATTATGTGTGGTGAACTAGAGATGATGTGAATATTGGAGATACATCTAAGATTAATAAGACGCATGGGGATGACAGTGAGAGTGAATATGTGGAAAATTTCTTTGATGAAACCTCTAAATTCATGGAACAAGATGCGTTTAATGATCCGAAGGGGCAAGTCGCTACAACGGTATTGAGCTATAGTGACAACATTTGTCGTCGCTAAAAGTATTTATTATGAATTAAGAAACATATTTAATATTTTTTAATTAATATATTAAAAAATCATTTAATAAGCACTATTAGAGACGATACAAGTCATCACTAAAAGTAAATATGAAATAAATAAAAAAGAAATGATAAATACTTTCAACAATGATATATCTCGTCACTAAGACTATCTTTATCAACAATTTATCACAACCCAATCTCTCATTAAAATATTATTTTCTTACTCCTCCACCTATACAATCACTACATACAACCAATCTTAATTTTTTTACCATTTATCAACAACATAACCTAACATATAATATTATTTCTTTTATATTTAATTTAATTACTTAAAATTTCATATAAAATTACATATTAAATAAAATTTTATACTATTTTAACGGGATGTTTTATTTGTTTATCATGTTTTTTACTACGTACTTTGTCATTTGCACATACAAGCCTACTAAAGATTATGATTACGTTAGATTTTTTCAAATTGGTAGATTTCTAATTTGTGCAAACATTTTCAAGCAGCCCAATCAAATACCATTATACAGCCTAATAGTAATCAACCAAAGTCCAACTACCTAAATATTCGGACTATTAAAAGTACATTATATATATATATATATATATATATATATATATATATATATATATATATATATATATATATATATATATATAATATAATATATACATTTATTGGGATGCTTTTGCCAAACCTCACATGCCCCCACTGTAGAAACCATTTAGGAAGGGTCGAGTTTGGGCGGGGCGGGTCGGGACTAACGACCGTTAGTTACTGTAGCCTTATAACTAACGACCGTTAGTTATTTAACGGTTGTTAGCTAATGATCGTTATCTTTAACATTTTCTTTAAAAATCTATACGAAATTGGTCCTTCATCTCAGAAGTTCGTTGCATATTTAGTCCTCTCATAATTTATATAATTGGTCCTTCATGTTATACGTCCATTGCAAAGTCAGTCCTTAGTCACTAAATTGACGTTAAGTAGCTACCGGCCGTTATTACACTTTCCCTATTCGGAAAACACCCCGCGGCAACGCGCGGTTTTCCAACTAGTTAACCCTAAATTGTCCCACACAATGTTACCCTAATTTGCTTCCAATAAAACACGCAGCCACAAAACACTTATCCACCTAAAACTTCTTTTTCTCTCACAGCAAAACCAAATTACCTGCTACAACAAATTTGTCCCTTCTCTTAACCCACGAATTAATTACCCTTTCTTTTACTCTTTCTAAAAGATGATAATTTATACCTGCGTACTTAAGTGTAACTTCTTTCTCATTGTTTTTTACATCCTTAAAGTAAAACAAAGATGGAAATATGAATAGCCATTATTATTGTGACATGTGTTAAGGTTGGATGAAAGATTTGCAAGTCACAAAACGAACCGATCGGTTGTTTCTCTTTCTTTCTTTTGTGTACTTTTAATATAATATCAATATATTTTTGTTTTATACCCATCCGATCATAGTCTAAATGTGACCTACATCATTTCCAGATCAGGTTGCATGCATTTATTTTCAGATTTTTCAAAACTATTTCCGCAATAAAATTTTCGCATTTTTTCCAGAAACGTGCAAATCCCATTTGAAAGTTCAATTAAAGTTCAACAAAAAAACGTAGGTGGTCGTCACAATACAAATACAAAGAAGTTCAACAAAGAAAATAGCTCAAAATCACAATACAACCTTACTCACTTATGTCGTCTTCTCAATCCTCTTCATCATCTAGAGTCTCACGGGGATCAGGCGGTGCATGCACGATAATATTAATGTTCGTGGCACGTAACTCATTGAAGAAATGTGTGAAACGACAATTTGTCACCTCGACAACTTTATCCACATGAGTTTGGGTATACATTCTTTGATGGTATTTGGTGCTTGAAGAACTTGATGCATGCCCCGGTAAGTTGGGAGGGAAAGCGAAAAATACGTGGAAAACTATTTTGGAAAAGAAAATTTAAATAAATAAATAAAAATACTTTATGCGACATATTGCCATTGTAGAAAGTTACCCGGGGACTTTTCACTTTCAAAGGAAAAAATAAATTGAAAAAGAAACTATATTGTTTCTAAAAGTACCGGTCTTATTCCACGAAATGTTATATACAAATCGACGTATTGCCATCGTCGCTAAAAGTACCAGTAAAAAAAAAGTAACCTTTTTGTTGTTTAGTTAACTTTTGGCGACGACACACGTCATCACCTGAAGTCCAGATTTGTTAATCATTCCTATAAAAGTTGTAGTTCTACAGCAGAATTGACATATAACTATTTATGGTCAATGACGTGACAAAATAATTTATTTGATAAGCAAATGTTAAAGAGCATTACTATGAAAATTTATATACAGATTTACATCAAACGGAACTAAAAAAATAAATGATAACACATAATTAATGAATCTTTTATTTATATAATAAAACAAAACCATTAGTTGGGACTTTCGTATTTAAAAAAAAAGATTATTTCCTTATTAAATAATGTTTTAATTAATTATTATTTTTAAATTTTTAAATTCGTTTTGTGGATGTACTACACAAGTAGAAGATCAATACAAAAAATATAGATAAGATGCAACTAACAATATGATTAAACTTTTTAAATGATTATGTTTAATAATAAAAACTATAATTAAAAATCATAAATTAAACAAAAACAAAGATTAAATTATTTATATTTTTAATAAATAAAAATATGTTATTCAAAAAACTTAACAAAAAAACCCGCGCGTGCGCGGGCATTATAACTAGTTGTCTGATTATGATACTTCTATAAGAATTTTAACATCAAAATTGACGAGCTCATTTTATGCATTTTTTTTTTTTTTTTTTTTTTTTTTTTTCTATTTGCACAGCTGGATGTGTACAAAGCACATTAATTTTGATCAAAACTTTTACTGGAACTGATTTGAAAACAAAAATATAAAATTTGTTTACAAAGTGGTTAAAGTTATACTACACAGATAAAGTATTCTCCAAAAGGGACATTAATTTCTCAAGTAAAACAATCTTCGTGGAATAATATGGCACCACCCAAAATTTAATTTATGGGAATTGGAAATTAATTTATGAGACAAGGGTAGCTCAAGTATAAATATAGACATACGAGCCTTCAATTTATAGAAAAAAGCATGCAAAAGCAAGTAATGGCTTCTTCAAACTTCTTACTTTTATCTCTAACTCTACTACTCATTACTGTGTCATTTGTACCAAACTTTACTTCTGCTTCTTTGGAGGAAGCAAATGCTCTTCTAAAATGGAAAGCAAGCCTTAAAATCCCAAACAACTCCCAAATTGTATCTTCTTGGACACCCCTTCCAACGAATACTAGTGCACCCGCTCCGTGCTCTTCTTGGTTTGGAATTGCTTGCAATGCTGATGGGAACATTAACAAGTTGAACCTCTCTACGTCTGAGTTAAAAGGTACGCTTCACCAGTTCCCGTTCTCTATTCTAGGCAACCTTACCCATTTTAATCTTAGTGTAAACAGCTTCTTTGGTCCCATCCTACCAGAAATCGGATTCCTGTCCAAACTTGTCTATCTTGATTTTTCAAACAATCTGTTTTCTGGTGTAATTCCACCAACCATTGGTAAAATAAGCCAGTTAACTGTCTTGCAACTTTTCCGAAACAATTTAACTGGTTCAATCCCACAAGAATTAGGGAATTTGAAATCTCTCACTGAATTAGCTTTGAGTTATAATCAACTCAATGGTTCAATTCCTTCATCGGTGGGTGTTTTGAAGTCTTTGAATCTCCTTTATTTGGGGGCAAATCAACTCTCTGGACCCATTCCTGTTGAATTAGGGAATTTGAAGTCTCTAACTGAATTAGATTTGGGGGAAAATCAACTCAATGTTTCAATTCCTTCATCGTTGGGTGATTTGGAGTATTTGAATATCCTTTATCTGCACACAAATCAACTCTCTGGACCCATTCCAATTGAATTGGGGAATTTGAAGTCTCTCACTGATTTAGAATTGAGTGAAAATCAACTCAATGGTTCAATTCCTTCATCGTTGGGTGATTTGAAGTCTTTGAATACCCTTCATCTGTTCAAAAACCAACTCTCTGGACCCATTCCAATTGAATTAGGGAATTTGAAGTCTCTAACTGATTTAGAGTTGAGCGAAAATCAACTCAATGGTTCAATCCCTTCATCGTTGGGTGACTTGACGTCCTTGAATATCCTTTATTTGTACAAAAACAAACTCTCAGGACCCATTCCAATTGAATTAGGGAATATGAAGTCTCTCTCTGAATTAGATTTGAGCGAAAATCAACTGATTGGTTCAATCCCTTCATCATTGGGTTATTTGAAGTCTTTGAATATCCTTTATTTGTTCAAAAACAAACTCTCTGGACCCATTCCAATTGAATTAGGGAATTTGAAGTCTCTAACTGATTTAGAATTGAGCAAAAATCAACTCAGTGGTTCAATCCCTTCATCGTTGGGTGACTTGACATCCTTGAATATCCTTTATTTGTACAAAAACAAACTCTCAGGACCCATTCCAATTGAATTAGGGAATATGAAGTCTCTCTCTGAATTAGATTTGAGCGAAAATCAACTGATTGGTTCAATTCCTTCATCATTGGGTTATTTGAAGTCTTTGAATATCCTTTATTTGTTCAAAAACAAACTCTCTGGACCCATTCCAATTGAATTAGGGAATTTGAAGTCTCTAACTGATTTAGAGTTGAGCGAAAATCAACTCAATGGTTCAATCCCTTCATCGTTGGGTGACTTGACGTCCTTGAATACCCTTTATTTGTACAAAAACAAACTCTCAGGACCCATTCCAATTGAATTAGGGAATATGAAGTCTCTCTCTGAATTAGATTTGAGCGAAAATCAACTGATTGGTTCAATTCCTTCATCATTGGGTTATTTGAAGTCTTTGAATATCCTTTATTTGTTCAAAAACAAACTCTCTGGACCTATTCCAATTGAATTAGGGAATTTGAAGTCTCTAACTGATTTAGAATTGAGCGAAAATCAACTCAGTGGTTCAATCCCTTCATCGTTGGGTGATTTGAAGTCTCTCACTGAATTAGATTTGAGCGAAAATCAACTCAATGGTTCAATTCCTTCATCTTTAAAAAACCTGAAAAGCCTTCAGATTCTGTTTCTTTTTGAGAACAAGTTATCCGGTCCTATACCAGAAGGAATCGGAAGTTTACAATTGGTTAATCTACAGCTGAGAACAAATCAATTGTCTGGCCAGTTGCCTGATGATTTGTGCCAAGGGGGAAAGCTTCAATATTTATCTGTAACCAATAATCAACTCTCAGGTCCTATACCAACAGGGCTATGGAATTGCCCCAACTTAATAAGAGCAAGGTTTGATTTTAATCAATTTCGTGGAGATATATCAGATAGTTTTGGTGTCTACCCAAGCTTAAATTTCTTTGATGTCGGTCATAATAAATTTCATGGGCAATTATCTCAAAACTGGAGTAAATGCAAAAAATTGACTACATTAAAGATGGGATATAACAACATCAGCGGTAGCATACCACTGGAGTTTGGGAATTCGATACAACTGCTTGATCTTTCTTCTAATCATTTGGTTGGTCAGATTCCAAAGGAGTTTGAGGAGATGAAAGGTTTGTTATATTTAAACTTGAGCGATAACAACCTTTCAGGTGTTATACCTCAAGAGCTTGGATCACTGCATGACCTCCTTACTCTTGACCTGTCCAAAAATAGGTTAAACGGGTCATTACAAAGATATATTGGTGATTGGGTACAAATCACTTGCATATATCTTAGTGATAACAAGCTCAGCGGAAAGATCCCATCGGAGATCGGTAAATTAAGTCATCTCAATGTTCTTGATTTATCTTGGAATTCACTCACAAAAGAGATACCATCAGATATTGGAAGTTTGGAAAGTCTGGTAATGATGAATCTTTCTCACAATAAGCTATCTGGTTCAATTCCTAATGGTTTCAGTAACTTGCCAGGAAGGATTGATATAGATCTGTCTTACAATGAGCTCACTGGTCCCGTTCCCCCTTGTGCTGTCTTTCAAAATGTGTCTGGAGAAGCATTTCAAGGAAATGATGGTCTGTGTGGAAATGTTACAGGTTTGAAACTTTGTGAAAGTCAAATGATAATGAAGAAAAATAATCATTTTCATCATAAGCTCATCCTTGTAACTGTGGTCCCACTTTTTGCGGCTCTTTTACTTGGTTCATTCATGTGTGGCCTCATTGCTTATCAACATAGAAAGAGAACTTTTCCACAGAAACCATCAGGCGAAGGTGGCAAATTTTTCTCAATAACCAGTTTTGATGGACAGGCTATGTATGACGAAATCATCAAGGCAACAAATGATTTTGATGATGCATTTTGTATTGGGATAGGAGGATATGGTACTGTGTATAAAGCTGTGTTACAACCTGACAATGTAGTAGCTGTCAAGAAACTTCATTCATCTTCCGAGAATGACGATCAAGGCTTCCTAAATGAGGTACGAGCATTAACAAACATAAGGCACAGAAACATTGTTAAACTATATGGATACTGCTCCCATGCTCGTCACTCATTTTTGATTTACGAATATCTTGAGAAGGGAAGTCTAAAATCGCTCTTAAGTAGCGATATCACAGCAAAGGAAATGGATTGGCTGAAAAGGGTAAGAATTGTTAGGGCTGTAGCAAATGGTTTGGCTTATATGCACCATGATTGCACACCACCTATAATTCATAGAGACATTTCTGGAGCTAATATCCTTCTCGATTCTGATTATGAGGCACATATCTCAGATTTTGGAACAGCGAAGCTTCTAAAGCTGGATTCATCCAATTGGACTGCGGTTGTAGGCACCTATGGCTATATTGCGCCAGGTAACTACCATATATTTTAAAGTTATCTATATGTACTTCTTCTCAAGTTTCAGATTTATCTATATTACATTTAATCATGATCTGATATAACAACTTTTTTTGGATTCTCCTGATTCCTTCAATGTAGAGCTTGCTTATACGATGGTGGCAACAGAGAAATGCGATGTGTATAGTTTTGGAGTTGTTGCACTAGAAGTGATTATGGGAAAGCATCCTGGAGAACTTATATCATGTCTACCAACATTGTCTACTGATGATCTATTGCTAGCCAATGTAGGAGATAGACGGATTCCGCGACCATCATCTCGAGTGGAGAAACTAGCTCATACAATTTTGAATGTCTCACGGGCATGTTTGAACTACAACCCACAGGAAAGGCCAACAATGCACCAAGTCACAGATTTATTGTCAGTGGATGATCGACTTTGGATGAAGATGCATGTATCGGTAACTTGATGCTAGCTTGATCGATATGATTTCGTATGATGTCTAGTCATAAGTCATAAAGTTTAAGAAACCTTTTATGTTTTTTTGTTGTCCTGAATTATGTTGTAGATTGTTATTAAATAAGAAAATAATTTATATCAATGAAGATTGCTACCTTTCAAGAATAATACAGTTACCTGTATTATAGATCTTTTTGGTAATTTCTTTTAATTATTGCAGTTTTACATTAAAAATTACCAAACGGAATTTTGTATATCAGTTAGAATTTATTCTTACTCACATCAAGACCGTGGATGTCTGTTAATTTGTCAAAAAAGATGACCTATGGTATGGAGTAACTAATGTACTGCTGTTTTCAGATAGGGAAAAGGCTTGTATGAACATCAACAACAGAAGGGAAATGTCAGGGAAACTGGAATCCCTGACTATAACTTCACACTTCGAGACCTACAATTGGATGATTTAGTTGAGTTGGCGATCCAAACAATGCATGAGTCTTGGTGTCTCTAACTATTCATAGGGTATCTAATTTCTCTTTGTTGTACTTAGTGAAAACGTTAGAGATGGCAACATGGGCAGGTCGATTGGGTTTAGTATCGGGTCAAAACGGTTAACTTCTTGGTACAGGTCCAATTGGTTTGCCAGAAACACCTTTGGTCAAAAATTTCATTAAATCTTATTAGAAATAATCAGTGTGACACATACGATAACAAAATAGATATTCTTATCAACCAATGTTATTGAATAAATTGTACACTATGTGAAAGCTTCAACCCTTTTTGACCCGTTTCCTTTAGCTAACTTTTTTTATTTTACTCGTTTGACCCATCAGAGATGAAACATATCCCACATTGACTCATTTATACCTAAATGGGTCAGAATTTCCACAAAGATTACATATAAATAGGATAAAAATGAGCAGTTAACAAATAAGCATAACTATCTTATGTGTTTGGTATTGAATTTCTAATGCTTAAGAGCTGTTTGGAGCTTTTTAGGGGTGTTTTTGGAGCTGATGAAGGGTTGTTTGGTTAGATTTAAAAGCTCTTTGTAGCTGTAGGAATTGAGTTTCATGTTTAGAAGCTGTCATTTTTCGCTTTAAACCGGTTCGACACAACGGATCAACCGGCAACTCGGCTGGGTTGCTAAAAAAACCTGTGAACGGAAATTCAAGAAAGTTTACACAAAAGTCTCCATAATTGCTCACACTACCACTCGAAAATCTCTTCATTTTTTCCCAACGTCTCCTAGGCCTCAACGAGCCTGAACTTAAGGTTATCCTATACGAATGTACAACTAGCCCAAGACTCGAAAACCCACTCTCCACATCAAGTGGAGATTCATAGCTTGGATAGGTGGAATGTGACGGGACTGGGTCTGGGTCGTGGCCTGAGTGTGTACTGGCCCGTGGATCAAAGTCCAAGAAAGTTAAATCCTCTTGGCTACAAGTCCTCTAGCCCAAGTCTCATGTTTCTTCACACTCGTTGCAGACCAACTTCAAGGCCTGAACCGCCTCTCCCATAAAGGGTCCGTGTAATACTTCGGACAGCACGCACATTGATGCTATTGCTGCTACTTTAGCAATACTGTCGAATGGAACTTCAGGGGATAGTGATGGATCAATAAGCAAGTTTAGACCTTCTGGTGCTTGAAGCAAGGGACAGGCCCACGCGACAGGATTTCTTGTCCCAATGGCATTGACATGTCAACGTGTTTTCTTCCTGTTAGGAGCTCAAGGAGTACCACTCCGTAGCTATATACGTCACTCTTTAAAAGATGGCCTGTCATTGCATACTCGGGAGCTACATACCTGAATTCAAATGAAAAGAAGTTTAAGAAAATTTGGACGCGGCGGATTCCCTAACGGGCCAAGGCATATAATCTGACTCGTTTACAGAGAAAGAAAAGCGTACCCGAAAGTGCCCATGACACATGTCGAAATATGCTGGTTTTCTTCATCTAAAGCGGATCGAGCCAAAACCAAAATCAGAAACATTAGGTGTAAAGTCATGTTCCAGCAGAATGTTGCTAGACTTGAAGTCTCTATGTATGACTCTTGGGCTCAAAACTTTTGAATCTTCATGCAAGTAAGCTAACCCTCCAGCCGCACCCAAATCTATTTTCAAGTGGCCCCCCAGTCCAGTGGTGTAACTTCCTTATCAATCCCTAATCAACCAAAATTTCACTCCAGTTACAAACCATCTTCACTAATAAAGATTAAAGTCAAAATATTTGACTTTTGGACGTCAAACATTTAGTACCTTGACAGCAACTTTTAGTCCCATCTTCAAGGGTCCCGCTATAAACCCACCCTCACCTAAAACACCCAACTCATTAAAGTTATCAGTTTGCTTTTTCCATATCACTTGAACTAAACGTCTTTGCAGATCCTTTATAAGCTATATTAGACCAGAATGATAATGAAGCTGACTCAGGCCCACTTCCCATCGTTGATCCACCAACCCCTGATTGGGCCCCTTTCCTACGTTTTAACCAAATACAAAATCAAATACAAAGGTACCAAACCAAAAAAAAAATAGTTTGAACTATAAAGCTTCCGCTTTGTTTGTTTGAATTTGTTTGTTTTTTTTGTACTTTGAATTATCGACAAGTGGTATCAAGAGTTATGTTTGATTAGCCATGAAGAAGAAGAAGAAAAAAAAGAGTTCGATTGTTTTTGGTTTTGAAGAATCAGTTGGGATTTTAGTTTTAAAGGTTTCGTTTGGTTTTTTGAGATACGATTGTTTTTTGTCAATTTGGAATAATTAGTTTGCGGACGACATCAACAATCGTTTTGGATATAACAAATTTGGTGAATTTTGTTTTTGAATTTGGGCTTTTGAACTTGAATTGGGCCTCCGGAGTTTAACGAAGAATTTGTTTTGGAATTAATCTTTTGGTTTGGTCAAATACTTTAGGCTTTTGGAATCTGACGTTAGCATTTGTTTGTTACTAGTATTTGTTTGAATTTGTAGTTTGAAGATTTTGTTTGAATTTGTTTATGAAAATAACACCCATTGCAAACAAATCAAATTCAAAGGTACCGAACCAAAAACTAATTCAAAAGATACCAAACAACAAATTCCATACACGCCACCCAGTAACCAAACGAGTTGGAATCAACTTATTTTCCTCATTGGTGACAACAGTTATGCCACCCTTCTTTGGGACACAGTGGATGGGACTAACCCAAGGACTATCAGAGATCGGGTATATTAATCCAGCATCAAGAAGTTTGAGAACTTCTTGTTTGATAACATCATGTATTTTAGGATTAACTCGTCTCTGGTGTTGAACTGCAGGCTTAAAGTCATCTTCCATAAGAATTTTGTGAGTACAAAATTCAGGGTTAATACCCTTTATATCAGATAATTTCCAAGCAATTGCTTGCTTGTGTGACTTTAAGACCTTTATGAGAGCAGTTCTCTCCTCATCACTTAAATCTTTTGCTATAATGACGGGTAACTTGTCGTTACCTTCCAAAAAAGCGTATTCGAGATGAGGAGGTAAGTCTTTGAGTTCAACTTCAGGAAATTTATCAGTTTTTTCAACATATTTGATTTCCTCTTTATGAAGTTTTAGTGGTAGAATAGGAGGGTGGGAGGGATCTTTGTTTAACAATTGCTCAAGGAGCATGATATCCCCCTCCGGGTCAATCTCTTGATGATCAATTCCAGATGGAATTGAATCACTTCTAAGAAAGGCCTCTATTTCCTCGAGGATGAAGTCACTTCCCTCAAACGGAGTGAGGGAAGGATTAGAATTATGAATTATAGGAGTAGAAGATGGAGTGGGATTGCCACTCAGGTAATCATCAGAATAACCAAGAACTTCTTGAGCGTACTCCTCACAAGCAATATCAATGACATCTATTCGGTTAACCGATTCAGAGTCGTAATTTGAGGAGTACCTCGAAGTTTGATCGAGGTTAAATGTGATAGCTTCCGTACCTACACGTAATGTGATCTCATGTTCAAAGACATCTATGAGAGCACGACCCGTTTTAAGGAATCCTCTTCCAACAATTAGAGGAACCCTTTGATCTGCATCAAATTCAACAACGACAAAGTCGGCTGGAAAATGAAACTTCCCTACTTTCACAAATACGTCCTCAGCAATGCCAAGAGGACGTGATATTGATCGGTCTGCAAGCTCTAAAGTCATGCAAGTAGGAGTAAGTCCTGGGAGAGACAGTTTCTTCCATACTGAATGTGGCATTAGGTTGATGCTGGCACCAAGATCGGCCAAGGCATAGCAATCAACCATTCCTGGAAATACACAAGGTATTAGAAATTTTCCAGGATCTCTGAGCTTTTCAGGAAGCTTTTTTAATAGAACTGCAGAGCAGTTCTCATTTAACGGAGTTTTAGCCATTTCAAACAGCTTTTCCTTATTACTCAACAAATGTTTAAGTGTTGATGCAAACTTGGGCATCAAAATGATAGCATCCGCGAAGCTTATGTCAAAATGTAATTCATGAAATATTTGATAGAATTTGTCCATTTGATGACTAGCTTTTTCGCGAAGCTTTTGATCACTTAATCGTGATGGGTATGGAATTGAAGATTTAGGGGTGGTTTTTGGATTTTCTTCGGGAACTGGTGGAGAATCAGGCACTACTTTGTTTTTAGTAGCTGGAACCTGAATAACTGGAGGAGGGACGTCGTCGGTACTTCCTTTATCAATAGGAGGTATCGTGTCCGTTATAACCTCAGCTTCTTTTTCCAATACCTCAGGAGAAGAGAAAGAGGTAGATGGAATTTTATGTCCTTTGTATGAAGCTCCACTCCTGGTTGTGATCGCTTTTGCATCGCCCCTCGGATTCGCGATCGTGGTGCTAGGTAATTTACCTGAGCCCGAGGGTCTTTCATTTAAAGATTTCTTAATGTCAGAAATCTGGCTGATCAACAACCGGTTTGTTTCTTCCTGGGTTTTCATGAATTGTTTTAACAATTCATCAGAGGGAGTAGGGTTTGGAACAACAGTTTTTGTTTGGATAGGAGGGGTTTGCCCTCGGTTGTTCTGGTTAAACCCTTGATTTTGAAATTGCCCCTGATTTGGGTTTCCATGAAAGTAGCCAGGGTTAAAGTTACCCTGTCCCTGATTCCTATTCCCCTGATTTTGAAAATTTTGGGGATAACCTTGATTAAAGTTACCTTGGTTAGAAAAACCTTGGTTACTTCTATTCTGGTTTTGGGGACGGTTTTGTATGTTCTGGTTAAAACCAGGTGGTACAGGGTAAGTGTTCAGACGCCATGGTGGTTCAGCAGGAGGACGATATTGATTAGCTCCTGGATTGGAACTACCGGCAATCGCATTTGTTTCAAACATGTTACTATCGGTGGCAGTACAGTTATACTATGCATGAGGACCACCGCAAATAACACAGACATCCACTTTCTTCACTTCAGCATGTGAAGGATTCTGTGGGAAGGAGACTTTCTTTTGGTTGGAGAGAACCAAAGCTTGTATTGCATCCGTGAGTTTGTCAATCTTAGCATCAGTGCTAGATTGATTCACGGTAGATGAAGAAGGATCGACCTGTTTGTTTCGTGTGGTACGAACCTTGGATTTGTTTTCAATTATAGCTAAAGCTTCTTTGACAGTACGACTCAAAAAATTACCTCCAGCTGAGGCATTGAGGGAGTCTTGATCTGCTTGGCTCACTCCGTTATAAAATGTGTCGAGTTGCATTAACTCAGAAAATCCGTGGTGAGGACATTTGCGAAGCAACTCTTTCAATCTATCCCATGCTTCACTGAATGTTTCACCAAGTCTTTGTGAAAACTTGGTGATCTCATTCCTCAGATAGGCAGTTTTGGATGGTGGATAGAATTCATTCACAAATTTCTTAACTAAATCTTCCCATGTATCTATGGAACGAGGGGGTTGTTTTTCTAGCCAGACTCTGGCTGCCCCCTCTAGGGAAAATGGGAAAAGAAGTAGTTTAATAGCCTCTTGCCGGACATTCTTATATTTGATGGTAGATGTAATCTTGTTAAACCATCGTATATGCGAATGAGGATCGTCCCTTTCGAAACCGTAGAACTGACTAGAAGTTACCAGATTAAGTAATCCGGTTTTTAATTCGAAATTGTCAGATACTATGGCGGGTACAACAATAGCATCTCCATAACCCTCGATGGGTGCCTGGAGAAGCTCGGACATTGGGCGGTCTTCTGCCATAATGACTGAAGGTTCAGGTTCAGTCTGAATTTCAGGCTCAATTTTCGGGGCAGAAAGTTTTTGGGTACGTCTTCGAGGAATTGTGACAAGCTCGCGGTGAGGACTTGTAGACCTAGAAGAACGAGTGCGCATGCACTGGAATAAAGAAAAAGAAAATCTTTTTGGTTTTTATATAAATATGAACAGAGATGGTAAATTTACAATGAGTGTTGGTTCAAAACCACGTATGCTTCCAAATTCGTAGTACGCAGCACACCTCCCCGGCAGCGGCGTCAAAATTTGATCAGTGCTAAACAGTCAGATAATATTAACCAAGTTTAAATGGTAAACAAGTCAAAAACAGCTTAGACTAATGCTCCGTGGAGTACAAGGTATCCGCGGGTCGTTAATCCCAACGAGGTATGAAATCTGTAATAAAACGAAATTTGGGAATGGGTGATTATGAATAGGAATAGGTTAGAATGGTTTGTATTACTAATGATTGATTGAGAAATTATTTGGAAACACTAATTAAGCATACAACAATCAGATACACAAAACACGTAACACAAAGTATTAAAAACGTAAGTATGAAAAGTATAAAGACTAATTATGACAAGTTTATAACTACGAGGGTGTAAAATGAAAATTTTAAAAACTTTTTAACTTAAAAGAAAATTTAAATCTAAAAAGAAAATATTATATTATTATTATTATATTAATTTAATATAAATTAATTAATAAAAACTATTTAAAACTTATTTAAAATCTAATTAACTAAATCTAAAATGTATTATACTACAAATTTAACTTGGAAAATTATAAAAATAATTTCTAAAAATCTAAAATAACTTAAAAGATTCATAAAAATTAAAAAGAAATATTTTTGTCGTTTTATGTAATTTTTATTAATTAAAAACTATCTTGAAAATACAAAATATAAATTTAAGGTAACAAGACTTGAAACTAGAAGTGAATAAGGATTTTATTACACTATAAGATTGATTACAACAAGTTTTGCTTAAATATTACAACTGAAAATTAAGGTTTAAACTAATTCGACATAAGAAAAATTAAATTACTACTACTTGCTTCAATCTCTGCCTCTCTTCTCTTTTAAAGCCTCCAAACTTGTTCCAGGTGTAAATCTGAGCATTTCCCATTACATTAGAGCCCTTGGATCAATTCAATTCATCTCACCCGTTCAAATCTACTTTTGGCGCCAAAAAGTGGTTTAGGCTGCTTGGGGTAGACTCAGGGAAATTAATGCCTCTTGGAAGGATGTGTGAGGGGTAGGGAACAATTTGGATAGTAGGGGTGAGCTGGGGATGGTTGATGTGATGGTTGCAGGGTGTAGGGGACAAAGTGGGTTGTAGGGGTGCCACATGGTAACTTCTGGGCAAACCCAGAGATGTGGGTTTTGTTGTGGGAGTGACAGGGAAGGGTTTGTGATGGAAAGGTGTAAGGAGGAGGTGGAGTTGTGGGGGAGAAGCAGGTGACGGTGGGAGGTTGGAGATGATGGTCAACGCGGGTCAAAGACCCGTTTTATTTATAAAAGGGAAATGGGCTTAAGGTTTTGGGCTTGGGAAAATTGCTGGACCAGGGTTTCATTTGTTTTGGATTTGGAATTGGATTGTGTTATTTTTATTTTGGATCCGTTTGGTTTTGTAAGGTTTAAAAGCCCAAGGACTTATATTGTAAAATCTGATTTCCAGGGACCAAACTTGTACCTGTTCCAAAGTTTATCACAAAGGTCCTTTCTTGCCATTTAAAATTTTATAAGGACCTTTTTAATATTTTTCCAAATTAAAAAGTAACCGGGGACCAATTTTGCCAATTTCCAAATTGCAGGGACTTGTTTTGTAATTTCTTTGAATTGATCATTTAGTGGTCAAATTTATCAAGTTGTGAATTACCAAGGACCCTTTGATGATGAAATTCCATTTTTTGAACACTGGGGGTATTTTCTGTCAATATTGAAACTGCAGGGACCTGTTTTGCCAATTTTTATATTTTAAACTTCCAAGGGTAAAAATTGTTATTTCATGATTCCTGAGGACTGTTATTGACTTTTCTTAAAAATAAATCATCCGGGGATCATTTCTGACATTTCTTGAATGTTCAGGGACTGATTTTGACAATTTGATAAACTTTGGCCGTTTTTCCCTGTTTTCAGTTCTTTTATGTTTGAAACATATAAAAACACCTTCTAAGGATATTTGTAGTATTTTGTGGTGTTTCTAAGTGTTTTTACATGTTTTTGTTGTTCAGATTTAACAGAAATGACGAGTTTTTATGAACTCATCAAACTGCCAGAAGGTTTTGTCTTTTCTGGGGAAAGTTTATTTGGTGAAAATTTAACTAAATTTAGTTAAAAATTTGTATTCATTTATTTATTAAGAAATAAACATTTTCCTTTAATTACCAAAAGTGTTTTTCTAAATATATAAAATGTTTATACCATTTTTTATAATTTGTAACTAGTAAATAAACCTTCCTTTGATCATAAAATGTATTAGACAATTGTTTATTCATACCTTATGTGAATTAGTTGGATATAATGATATTTTGTCACTAAATACTTATTTACGTAATGATTTTACGTTTAATGAGTTTACATTTTGTGATCGTCAAAACATAGGGATATCGAGAAATATTAATAACGTTTTTACGCATTATTTATATCAACATCAAGGTTTTAAGTTTTCATATGCACCCTGGAGGGGGGTTTGAAGTTTGACCAAAAACTACAAGTGCCCTGGTGCAGGGTAACCTTTGCCCTGCAGGTCTGTTCACAGGTCAATTTAAGCACTATAAAAAATTCTAAAAAATAAGCCAACCATGGATTTTTCAAGCTTAAGTGAAGGACCTTAATTTGTGAAAAGCACAGATCTTGAAACTAAACACAAAATTCAAGAAAAATCCTTGAATTTTTGAATTTCTACAAGTACTATGAAATTGACTTTTTTGATTTTAAGCTTTGTTTGACTAATATGAACTTGGATCTAAATTTATGGACTGAATATGGTTAGTTAAGCTATATTAGGATGAAATTATGCTAATACACCTACGTATGAGTTAAAATGAAGCTTATGCTACCTTAAATCCAACACAGAAGGTGATTAAGTCAATTTTAAAGTGAATTTTGACTATGAGCTTACAACCACCTAAAATGTGGTTGTTTCTGGGCTACTTAGGTATAAAGAAAGATGTTGCAACAGGCTTTTACCACTGAGTCCCACAAATACTCAACCAAACAAACTAAATCAAACAACCTGTTATAAATATGATTTAATAGAAACTTGATATAACTTGAACCAAAAACTAATATATGAATCAGAAATTGTCTAACAAGCTATCATGAAGCAGAAAAAGCAGAAATGAACCACAAACAAAGCACTAATGAATACAAGCTCAGATTCAAAGAAAATTGCTTACAAATTTTACTTCCAAGCCAATTATCAAAGAACTAGAACCACAATACCACTCTTATTGGTTTTCCACAAAACCTCTAACCCAGGGCAATCCAATATTCACCCTGCTCCAGCATTCTTGATCATCTTCACCATGATTTTTGATTTTTTACTTATTTATTTGATTATATATATATATATATATATATATATATATATATATATATATATATATATATTTTATTATATGACTAAGACTGAATTTTATGGTTTCTAATAGCTTACATAAGCTATATGAGGAGCTTATATGTATCTATGAGTCCATAACAACATCTAACAACAACATTCAAAATAATATGAAATTTTGAACAAGAATTTTTCATAAACTGCAATTGAAACTTAACACTGTAATTGAGGCTTGAAAAAGATTTATTATACACTGATGATACTTACCACAAAGCTTGAAAGCTAAATTTAATACTAGAATTTGAAAAATACATAAGTCGACATAAAGAAAACTAAATTACACTAGATATCTTTCTTCATTGCTCCACACTTCAATTTTATAGATCTTTTTTACTTCCAAGTCTTCTCTGAATCTTTCCCACCACTTCTGAGCCCTTAGATTACTGAAAATGATCTTGACCATTCAATTCACTTTTGGCGCCAAATTTCTATAAAGCAGCTAGGAGTTGTTTGGATGCAATTAAAGAAACTTGGAAGGTTGTGGAGGTGGAAGGGACAATTTTGATAGTAGGAATAAGCTATTGGTGAGTTCGAAGCAGAAAACCAGGGGTGTGAGGGTGAGAAGGAGTGTTGAGTGGTGGGGAAGCATTAAATGCCTCATTGGTGTGAATGATGAGGGGGATGAGGTGGAGTAGCCAGCTGGGGGGTGAGGTGGTGGTGAAAACAACCCTGGTTTTGGAATTGCAGGGGTGAGAGTGGAGGGTGAACAGTGATGGTTGTTTTGGAGGGGGTTGACCCGTTTGACCCTGGTTTAAATATTTAAGGTTGGGTTGGGTTTGTTGTTGGGCCAAGGGGAAAATGTGTGTTGGGGTTTTTATTTTGGGTTTAGGATATAAGTATTAAGGGGTCCGGTTGGTTTATGGAAATAATAACAAGGACCAAAAGTGTAATATTTGGATTTTGAGGAGTCTGAGATGTAACTTTCCATAAGATGCCAAAAAGGACCAAAATTTCCATGTTTGAATTACCCAACGACCAAAGTTATATAATTTCCAAATTTAAAACTCCCGGGGCCGTTTTTGCCATTTTTGAAACTTCAGGGACTAATCTTGCCATTTATTGAAAAGTTTTATTCAAGGACCAATTTTTACAACTTTGAATAATACAGGGACCTTGAATGATAATTTTCCACATTTTGAATACCAGGGACTATTTCTGCCAATTTATGAAAGTTCATAGACTAAAACTGCCATGTGTGCAATCTTTGTTCATTATTCATCAGTTTTTAATCCTTTTGCACCTGAAACATATAGAAACACAATCGAGGGATATTTTCTGTATTTTGAGGCATTTCTGCGTGTTTTTAAATGTTTTTGCAGTTTAGATGGGACAAAAATGATGAGTATTCACACACTCATCAATCCCCCAAGCTAAACTATTGCTAGTCCCTAGCAATCTTTTATAAAAATTTAATGGATTTGATGTCTCTTTACCAAAAGCCATTACTTCTGAAGTAGTCAATGTTTTAGTATAATACTTTGGTACATTGATAACCAAATGATTTTTATCAAATCATAAGCTGTCAACGGATTTGATTTGTCTTTACCAAAAGTCGTTTGCTTTTGGACTAGCCAACTCTTTGATAGATTATTATCATCTTGGTATTGAATTTATTATGTTTTAGTGCTGTTTGGACATGTTTAAGTAAGTGGCGGAGACAACACGAAAACTAAGGTGATTCTCTTAATAAGTCAAAGTGAAATTTTTTTAGCAGTAACAACCAATAAATGTATCTATTCAGGTCGTGTCAAACCCAATTTAAATGAGAAAATTAATACTTGCATGTCAAACACCTATAACATATTGTCACATTTATTGAAATCGGGTCACACCCAATATAAAAGTGACACACTCACACTATTAATACACCACACACTTTCAAGTTACAAGTTTAAAATAAAGTTTTCAATGTACAACATGAAACAAATAAAAAATAGGGCTAATTCCATAAAAAAACATTATAGTTGTCAAAAAATTATCTTTATAGTAGCAAGCAAAAAAATAAAAATAAAAATAAAAATAAAAATTTGAACACTAATATTGACATTTTTTTCTTCATGTGAGTAATAAAGATAAAAAAAATATTCTGTGATGACCATTTTACCATTGGATTTTTCAAATTTGCATCCACCGTCTCTAGGGTAAATTACATAAATTGTCCCTGTGGTTTAGCGAAAATTGCATCCACAGTCCCTAATATTTTTTTTGGATCCGTTACGTTTTTATACGTTTTAGTCCGTTTTTATACATTTTTACATGTTTTTTTTTTATTCTTGTTTGATTTTTTTTTGTCACAAATGAAACTTTTTTATCGGAAAAAAAAATTATTAGAAAATATTGCGAAAAAAATTTCAAATTTTTTTTTCACAAGTCACGAAATAAAAAATTCTAAAACAAAATTATTTCAGAAAAAAAATTTTGAAAAGAAAATCAGAAAAAACAGAATTTAGACAAAAAAAAAAATTGGAAAAAAATAGGGAAACTGGACGCAATTTTCTCCAAACGACATGGACCATATGTAATTTATCCTAGGGACGGTGGATGCAATTTTCGTAAACCCACACGGACCATTTATGTAATTTGAAAAGGTAAAATGGTCATATTACTTACATAAAAACAAAAGTGTCAACATTACTGTTCACAAAAGTATTTTTTTTTAGTTCGCTACTCTGAAAATGATTTTTGGACAACTACAATGTTTTGTTTTGTTTTTTTTAATTAGCCGTAAAAAAATATAGCCTAGGAAATAGAAGAAACAAATTAAATATGAAAAGATTTATAAAAACCAAATGTGTTTAAAAAGAAAAAAGAAAGATGAGAGTTATATTAAATATCAAACTTTTCTTACATACCAATGACTCATTCTCACCATCCATCTAAAAAGAAATCAATGGTTAAGATTAAAAGCATTTTAATATTTCACTCATTTTTTATAATTTAAATATCTTTTAAACTGTTAATCGTTAAGAGAAAATAATTACACCATCAGAACGAACATTTAATTATCTTTCTATAGACGGGCACTTTGATATATACTTTCGACAAAAAAAAAAAAAAAAAAAAAAAAAAAAAAAAAAAAATCGTTTTTTCACTTTTTTTTCGTGGCCGAAAAAATCATATATGACATATTATATATGATATTACATATCATATATGATATATGATATATCATAATATCATATATGATATGTAATATCATATATGATATGTAATATCATATATGATATATCATATATGATTTTTTCGGTCACGAAAAAAAACGTGAAAATCCGGAAAAAAAAATTTTGTCGAAAATATAACAAAGTGTCTATTTATAGAAAGATAATTAAATGCTTGTCGTAACGGTATATTTTTTTTGCTTAACGATTAACGGTTTGAATCACTACAAGAAAAAAGCCCTTTAGTGACAAAAGTGATTTCGTCACTAGCAGTGTAAAACCTGGTCACTAACTGTTTAGTAACCAAAATTCAGGTCGTCACCAGTCGTCACTAAAGCTCCGTCACTAATCCAATTAGAGACGAAACTTTATGTGGTCACTAATCTGTGACGAGATAGTGGTCACTGTTTAACCCTGTTAGTGACGAAAATATTCGTCACAGTGCTCGTAGTGACGAAAGAATCGTCACTGTTTTTACTATTAGTGACCAAAAAGTCGTCACAGTTGCTTAGTATTAGAGACCAAACAGGTGGTCACTAAAATGAGCATATAACCAAAAAAAATCTGTACCAATTTTCTATATACAGATGAACTAAAATCTAAATATCTGTAGCAACGCAAATTCAATAAATTAACTTCATTCACAAAACCCAAGGGCGTGGTTGAAATTCAACAAATTCATCCTGCGCGTGATTTTTTCACTAATAATCATAAACATGCCTTCCAACACACTTATAATGTTAAAAAATTTAACATTATGAGCAACTACAAATGTTTGTGTCGAAGCATATAGATGTTCTATTTTGTGTAACCTGCTCCCATCCTACAAAGGAAAAATAACTTAATTTAGACACATGAATATTTGCACTTTATTGGAATGTTAGAACACTAGGAGTAGCTACAAATGTATAAAAGGATACCATGTGCATTCCTCAACTAACCTAAAGAGGTTCGGTTCTCCTAAAAGCTTAATTCATTACCTTGAAGCAAGGAGACTACTATTGTCAAAAGTAAATATCCATAGCTATTTAACATATATCGGTTTTCCAGACTATATGGAAATCTACCTAATGTTGCCATATTGATGACAGAAGCTAATGACACAAACTGTTTTAAGACATAAAAATCATTCAAGTACATGCAACAACGATTAAATGTTGCAAGTACTTGTATAAAAATCACAAAACTGATGGTTTTTGCAAGACAAAATAGGTTTGAAAAATACAAAATGTTGTCTAAAACTGGTTAAACTATTAAAAATTGTTTACTACATACAAAATAGGTATGAAGAGTTATACATTCTCACCCAAACCCATTTACCCGGCCTACTTGACCTGCCCATTTGGCCACTCTTAATGAAAACATACATATGCCACGAGTATCTTGGAAACTGACCTTTGTTTCCTTCTGAAATTTTCTTGCACGTTCACTGCCAGCAAGATTCACAAGACTCTGCAAGAGTTTTATAGAGATAAGAAACAACTAAGAAGAAACAATTATATAGAAAATATAATTTAATAAATGGTATCAACGAAAAGAACATAACTTTGGCATGATAACTGGTTTCCGCCTCAGTTACAACACCAGAACCTGTAACAATATGTGGATATTAGAAATGCAAATGGGAATGATCATAAATTTTAAAGAGACGAAGAATGCAAACCGGTTAATAGTTGTATCCCTTTATTTTTCACTTTTGAACCAGGTTTTATATAGAATTTTGTCCTGCCACAAATGAAGCATACTCCCCATAGAACGGTGAGTAATAATATTGACGAACCAGCTAGCAATCCAGCACCCGTTACAACATAGTCTTGAGCTTTTTCTTTAGTACTCAATAGTCAAGATGCTGCAAACAGACCATTAGAAATGTGAAAACCAGTTCATCGACATGTGAAGTAGAACAACCATATCTAATTTACCCAGAATTCTTTTAGTATATAACTGAGTCTTAAAAATAGTTATATGGCTGCTTGGGATTGCTTACTAAAACTACTTATCTGCTCATATAATGTGGCCGGGTCCAAAGCCGCACTAGCAAGCCTATCAACAAGTTTGTAGAAATTTATAATTTTGATCTAAAGTTCAAAAAGACATCTGATATTTGTTGATTAGTAATAAAATAAGAGATTGGGTGGGATCAGTGAATGAATATTAAGGGAAAGTTTTCTTATTTTCTAAGTTATATTTTCAAAACGTGTTTTTTTTATATGTTTGATATTCGAGTTTTTTTTTTTTTTTTTTTTTTTTTTTTTTTTTTTTTTTTTTTCATACAATAAAAAATAATATTATGTTTGAAACTTTATGTTTTAAACATTGAATTGCATAAAAGAAAGTATGTATTCCCAATTTTGCATTTTTTTTTACAATACATGTATTTTATTCGTAACGTGTGATAGCGTTTACGTTTTTTGGATAGATATACGAATACGCAAGTTTTAGTAACTATATATCTAATTGCCCTTATTTTTAATCATTTTATAAAATTAGCAATATATGAAATAGTGACCAAAATTTCGTCACTAATGTTTAATGACCAAATTTCTCGTCACTATTCATATAATTTAGTGACTACACAGTGACCACTTATAAGTTTCGTCACTGATTTTTTTCCGATGACCAAAAATAATGACCATAATTTATATCGTCATTATTTTCATCTAAATAGTGACCAAAAATAAATGTCGTCACTAAATTCTCGTCACTAAAGCCACTTTTTCTTGTAGTGAATGATATTAATATTTGAAAAAAAATGATGAAAGTGGGTTTTTTAAATTGGTGGGATTAATCTCATCCATTAGATCAAATAAAGATAAAGAAAAGATGGAGAGTGAAAATTAGTCCTATGTAAAAAAGTTTGATCATCAAATGATCTTATATCAAAAAGAAAAGAAATGAAAAGATGAAAAGTCAACTATCGGTCTCTTTGTTATTTTCCAGTAAGAAAAAAGTTTCATTGGTCAATCTTGCTAACATGGTAACTTTGTGTTTTTGTTTCTTGAGTATACAGTAATTGTTACGAGTACTCATAATTGGGCAAACATCTTGATAGATAGGGATATTTTCGTCATTTGCACCACCACATCCAACTTATCCAGTTTTTAATTTGTCTCTTCCACACCTCCTCTTATCTCCTCTTTCTACAAAATTTCAATTAGGACGGAAATATCCACGTTTGGCCTTTGTTCTTTTAATGAAATCCCCAGTCAGGTACAGTACTCTTAATATTCGTATTTCTTGACTTGTATCATTATACTGGCAAAATGGCAGTATACTGGAACTGTTTTGAAAGCGTTTTGATCATTTTGATCAAAGCATTAACTGGAACTGTTTTGAAAACAAAAATAGAGTACTTTCTTACAAAGCGATTAATATGACACCACCTAAATTTTAATTTCTAAGAATTGAAAATTGTTAGATATATATGAGACGTTACTCACAAAATATTTCGACAAAGTATATAAAAAACTTTTCTAATAGGAAACAAATGTCACGTAAAAATTCTTTATTTAAAAACTTTTAAATATTTGTAGGCACTGCAGGTACTTTTGGCTGCCAATACATTTTCTCTTTTATAGACCAATTGTGTGGCCATGTAGATGTGAACTATTGGAAAAACATGCTAGTCAACTGCTGTATGTAATTCACATGTTACTTGACTTATAGAAGTAAATCTTCACTTTTCTTCACCACAAAAAACGTGTCTAAAAAATCTTCAAATTATTCTTTTCTCATGCATGCATAACGAGGCTTGTCTCCCATCCCTTTCTTTTTCATTTATTGCAAAACACATTAGTTAACAGAAATTAATTTATTAGAAAAGGGTAGCTCAAGTATAAATAAAGACATACGAACCTTCACTGTATAGAAAAAAAACATGCAACAGCAAGCAATGGCTTCTTCAAACTTCTCACTTTTATCTCTAGCTCTACTACTCATTGCTCTCTCATTTATACCAAACTTTACTTCTGCTTCTTTGGAGGAAGCAAATGCTCTTCAAAAATGGAAAGCAACCCTTAAAATCCCAAACAACTCCCAAATTGTATCTTCTTGGACACCCCTTCCAATGAATAGTTCACTCACTTCGTGCCCTTCTTGGTTTGGAATTGCTTGCAACGCTGATGGGAACATTAACAGGTTGAACCTCTCGACGTCTGAGTTAAAAGGTACGCTTCACCAGTTCCCGTTCTCTATTCTAGGCAACCTTACCCATTTTGATGTTAGTGTAAACAACTTCTTTGGTCCCATCCCACCAGAAATCGGACTCCTGTCCAAACTTGTCTATCTTAATTTTTCAACCAATCAGTTTTCTGGTGTAATTCCACCTGCCATTGGTAAACTGAGCCAGTTAACGGTCCTGCATCTTTCCCAAAACAATTTAACTGGCTCAATTCCTTCATCATCGGGTGATTTGGCGTCTTTGAAACTCCTTTATTTGAGGCAAAATCAACTATCTGGGCCCATTCCTACTGAATTAGGGAATATGAAGTCTCTCACTAGATTAGATTTGAGCGAAAATCAACTCAATGGTTCAATTCCTTCATCATTGGGTGATTTGACGTCTTTGGATACCCTTTATCTACACACAAATCAACTCTCTGGACCCATTCCTATTGAATTAGGGAATATGAAGTCTCTCATTGTATTAGGTTTGAGCAACAATCAGCTATCTGGGCCCATTCCTACTGAATTAGGGAATATGAAGGCTCTCACTATATTAGCTTTGAGCAAAAATCAACTCAATGGTTCAATTCCTTCATCATTAAAAAACCTGAGAAGCCTTCAGGTTCTGTCTCTCCGTGTGAACAAGTTATCCGGTCCTATACCACAAGGAATCGGAAATCTACAATTGTTTAGGCTTCTGCTGGACACAAATCAGCTGTCTGGCCAAATTCCAAAGCAGTTTGGTGAGATAAAAAGTTTGTTAAATTTAAACTTGAGCGATAACAACCTTTCAGGTGTTATACCTCAAGAGCTTGGATCACTGCATGGCCTCCTTACTCTTGACCTATCCAAAAATAGGTTAAACGGGTCATTACAAAGATATATTGGTGGTTGGGTACAAATCCATCACTTAGATCTTAGTAATAACAAGCTCAGCGGAAATATCCCATCAGAGATCAGTATATTACGTCAACTCAACGTTCTTGATTTATCTTGGAATTCACTCACAAAAATGATACCATCGGAAATTGGAAGTTTAGAAAGTCTGGTAATGATGAATCTTTCTCACAATAAGCTATCCGGTTCAATTCCTAATGGTTTCAGTAACTTGCCAAGAGGGATTGATATCGACATGTCTTACAATGAGCTCACAGGTTCAGTTCCCCCTTATGCTGTCTTTCTAAATGTGTCTGGAGAAGCATTACAAGGAAATCGTCATCTGTGTGGAAATGTTACAGGTTTGAAACTTTGTGAAAATCAAAAAATAATGAAGAAAAATAATCATTTTCATCATAAGCTCATCCTTGTAACTACAGTTCCACTTTTTGTGGCTCTTTTACTTGGTTTATTCATGTGTGGCCTCCTTGCTTATCGACGTAGAAAGAGAACTTCTCCACAGAAACCATCCGGCGAAGAAGGTGGCAATTTTTTGTCATTAACAAGTTTTGATGGACAGGCGATGTATGATGAAATCATCAAGGCAACAAATGATTTTGATGATGCATATTGTATTGGGATGGGAGGATACGGCACTGTGTTTAAAGCTGAGTTACAACCCAACAATATAGTAGCTATCAAGAAACTTCATTCATCATCTGAGAATGACGATCATGGCTTCCTAAATGAGGTACGAGCATTAACAAACATAAGGCACAGAAACATAGTTAAACTCTATGGATATTGCTCCCATGCTCGTCACTCATTTTTGATTTACGAATATCTTGAGAAGGGAAGTCTAAAATCGCTCTTAAGTAGCGATATCACAGCAAAGGAACTGGATTGGCTGAAAAGGGTAAGAATTGTTAGGGCTGTAGCAAATGGTTTGGCTTATATGCACCATGATTGCACACCACCAATAATTCATAGAGACATTTCTGGAGCTAATATCCTTCTGAATTCTGATTATGAGGCACATATCTCGGATTTTGGAACAGCAAAGCTTCTAAAGCTGGATTCATCCAATTGGACTGCGGTTGTAGGCACCTATGGCTATATTGCACCAGGTAACTGCCATGTATTTTAAAGTTATCTATACGTACGTCTTCTGAAGTTACAGATTTATCTATGTTACATATATTCTCATATTTCATTCCATGTAGAGCTTGCTTATACGATGGTGGCGACAGAGAAATGCGATGTGTACAGTTTTGGAGTTGTTGCACTGGAAGTGATTATGGGAAAGCATCCTGGAGAACTTATATCATGTCTACCGACAATGTCGACTGATGATCTATTGCTGGCCAATGTAGGAGATAGACGGATTCCGCGACCATCACCTCTAGTTGAGAAACTAGCTCATATAATTTTGAATGTCACACGGGCATGTTTGAACGAGAACCCACAGGAAAGGCCAACAATGACCCAAGTCAAAGATTTATTGTCAGTGGATGATCGGCTTTGGATGAAGATGCGTGTATCGATAACTTGATGCTAGCTTGATCGATTTTGTATGATGTCTAGTCATAAGTCATTAAGTTTAAGAAACTTTTTATGTTTTTTTTGTTGTCCTGAATTATGTTGTAGATTGTTATTAAATAAGAAAATAATTCTGAATTATGTTTTTTTTTTTACGTGTATTATGGATCTTTTTGGTAATTTCTTTAAATTATTCCAGTTTTGCAATTAAAATTTACCAATGGGAAATTTGTATATCAGTTAGAATTTATTCTTACTCATATCAAGAAATATAGTTACCAGTGAGTGTGCACAAAAGATATTCAAAGACGTCAAATCACCCAAAAATGGAAGTCTGTTAATTTGTCAAAAAAGATAGCATAGACTTGAGAAGAAAGTTAGCTAAAGGAAATTTGCCAAAAAAGAAGACCGTGGAAGTCTGTTAATTTGTCAAAAAAGATGACCTAAGGTACGGAGTAACTAATGTACTGCTGTTTTCTGATAGGGAAAAAGCTGAATAAGGTTGCAAGAAGGCTTGTATGAACATCAACAACAGAAGGGAAATGGCAGGGAAACTGGAATCCTAACTATAACTTCACACTTCGAGACGTACAATTGGATGATTTAGTTGAAGTTGGCTATCCAAAAACGTACGAGTCTTGGTGTCTCTAACTATTTATAGGGTATCTAATTTCTCCTTGACGTGCTTAGTGAAAACAGTAGAGGTGGCAACAAGGGAAGGTCGATTGGGTTTAGTAACGGGTCAAAACGGTTAACTTCTTGGTACGGGTCCAATTGGTTTGCCAGAAACACCTTTGGTCCAAAATTTCGTTAAATCTTATTAGAAATAATCAGTGTGACACATACGATAACAAAATACATATTCTTATCAACCAATGTTATTGAATAAATTGTACACTATGTGAAAGCTTCAACCCTTGTTGACCCGTTCCCTTTGGCTAAGTTTTTTTATTTTACTCATTTGACCCATCAGAGATGAAGCATATCCCACATTGACTCATTCATACCTAAATGGTCAGAATTTCCACAAAGATTACATATAAATAGGATAAAAATAAGCAGCTAACAAATAAGCATAACTACCTTATGTGACCCACTACTTTTCTACTGTAGGAAATGAAATCATGCATGCATGGGACAATACTAAACTTGCTGATTATTTTCTCCACTACCAGTAATGGTCATATGACCACTTCTTCAAGAATAAAAGAAATGGTAGTAGTTCGCACGGTTCTGTCTTTTGGAGACTGGGAACGTATCACACACTAATACAAAACTGTAAAATAAAAATCCAACCTATGAATTGATCTAGAAAAGCTTGTTACGCATTCACCATGATCGACCATTCAAACGCATACACAAACAAATAAATATCTGAATAATTTTCAAACAAACATAAAACAAGCACTATCTAAATCATTGAATTCGTTTTGTCTTTCTTTAAGAAGGCAATGTTATATAACCCGGGTTGAACTGGGAACATGGCCGGTTATGACTTTTTTTTTTTTTGAAAGGCAAAATGCAATTAAACAACCACCAAAAAGAGTACAGTACAAAACAAACATCTCACAAAGCCACTACCAGGCCATGAAAGAATTTCCATGTTTGCTTGTTTATGAAACGGTTGTTCTTTGACCCGGGTCGACCCATTTTGATAAATCCAACTGGCCCATACCTTTTTTTTTTTTTTTTTTTTTTTTTTTTTTTTTTTTTTTTTTTAAGTTTTGGACCTATAGTTTTGTTATAAAGTATGGGTTTGGTAGTGAATTTCTAATGTCTAAGAGCTGTTTGGAGATTTTTAGGGGTGTTTTTGTAGATGTAGGAATTGAATTTCCATGTTTAGAAACTGTCCTTTTTTGCTTAAAACTGGTTCCACACGATGGTTCAACCGGCGACTCAGCTGGGTCGACAAAAAAACCGGTGCACGGAAATTGAAGAAAATTTACACAAAGATTGATACTTTTATAGACAACCCGAACCTCTTGTATTTGGTGCTACAGTTTGTATTTACAACTATACCAAGGAAAACATTACCAATACAATGCAATACTTTTTCTGTACATCTCATTCAGCAATTTTCCTGCAAACCCGACGGGTTGGGATGACCATGGTCAAAGTAAAGAAAAAAAAAATAACTCAAAAAAGTCAACGTGACCTTGACAATAACTTCAAAAAGTCTCCATAATCGCTCATACTACCACTCGAAAATCTCTTCATCTTTTCCCAAATCTGCAAACGTCTCCTAGGCCTCAATGGGCCTGAACTTGAGGTTATCCTATACGAATGTACATCTAGCCCAAGACCCGAAAACCCGCTCTCCACATCAAGTGGAGATTCATAGCTTGAATAGGTGGAATGTGATGGATCTGGGTCTTGGCCAGGGCCGTGGGCCGAGTTTGTACTGGCCCGTGGATCAAAGTCCATGGAAGTTAAATCCTCTTGGCTACACGTCCTTGAGCCCAAGTCTCGTGTTTCTTCACACTCGTTGCAGACCAACTTCAAGGCCTGAACCACTTCACCCATGAAGGGTCGGTGTGATACTTCGGGCTGCACACACATTGATGCTATTGCTGCTACTTTAGCAATACTGTCAAATGGAACTTCAGGGGAGAGTGATGGATCAAAAGTAAGTGTAGACCTTCTGGTGCTAGGAGCAGGGGACGGGCCCACGCATTGACATACCTGAAATCAAATGAAAAGAAGTTTAAGAAAGTTTAAGAAAGTTTGACTTTTGTGCTGAGAAAAAGCTCATTTGACTTTAAACTTGACCTGTAATGTACTCATTTTACAGAGAAAAACAGAAGTACCAGAAAGTGCCCATGACACGTGTCGAAATATGTTGGTTCTGTTCATCTAAAGCGGATCGAGCCAAACCAAAATCAGAAACTTTAGGTGTAAAGTCATGTTCCAGCAGAATGTTGCTAGACTTGAAGTCTCTATGTATGACTCTTGAGATTGAATCTTCATGCAAGTAAGCTAACCCCTGAGCCGCACCCAAAGCTATTTTCAAACGGGCACCCCAGTCCAGTGGTGCGACTTCCTTATCAATCCCTAATCAACCAAAATTTCACTCCAATTATAAATCATCTTCACTAAAAAATATTAAAGTCAAACATTTCAATCCCTAAGCATCCAAATTGTAACATTTAAGTACCTTCGACAGCAACTTTAGTCCCATCTTCAAGGGTCCCACTATAAATTTGAGTGCAGTTATGATTAATACGTAGTAATTAAAGTTACCGTGTGGTGGTTTAATTGAAAGATTGATTTGGTGGGGTCACTAGTAGGCAGATGAGATTGGAGATTTTATATGAGATGAAACTAACCCTCTGTTTTTACTTACTATGCTTCATCCTTTAACTAACTCTATTTGTTACTTTTAGTCCCTAGTTTTATTCACCCATTTTTTTAAACATTACTTTTACTTTGCTCTATGGTGAAGTTACTACTATAAAAATGCTAGGTCGTAGTTTTCTTTTTTTGTTACCAGATATAATACCCGCGCACGCGTAAGTGTTTTTAAAATTTTTTTAAAGATATATTTTTATTTCTTAAAAAACAAATAATTTAATTTTTTTTTATTTATGATTTTTAATTATATTTGTTTATTGTTAAAGATAATCATTTAAAAATTTTAATCATGTTGTTATTAGTTGCATCTTATCTATATTTTTTTGTATATATCTTCTACTTGTGTAGTATTGCATCTTATCTATATTTTTTTGTATTTATCTTCTACTTGTGTAGTATATCAACAAAACAAATTTTTAAAATTTTAAATTAAAATATAATAATTAAAATATTACCTAATAAGGAAATATTCTTTTTTCCGAAATATGAAAGTACCCACTAGGGGTTTTGTTTTATTATATAAAAGATTACAAATGTACTCTTTATCTATACTACATATAAAGAGTGTATGGTTAAATATTGAAAAGTGAAATGTTGAAAGTCAAAAGGTAAGAGAAATGTATAATGTCATTATACTTTTATTAAAACACCCATTACTTAAACGTACAATAATTTATTCACATTGTACAACTAATTAAAAACATATATACCAATTTAAAAACAACCAATTAAAACACCCCTTACTAAAAAGTGCAATAAAAATTTCACAATGTACAATTTAAACTAGCTACGATATAATCTAAAATACAAAATAATTAAACATACTAATTAATGTTATTTTTAAAACACCCTAAAATGAAAAGTATATGTTATTATACACATTATATTATATAAATTAATAAAACACACAAAGCTTCATACTAATTAATGTTGTTTTCGTGACCGCGGCTACAACTGCTGAACCGGTCGAACTGATGACCGGTGATGTTACAACAAGCCGATTTTGTGGAATTTATAACCCAGATCGAACCACTGGTATCAGCTGACCCGGGTCAAACCGGTTCATTGTAACCATTTGGTTTGAACTTTTTTCTTTCTTGAGCCTTGAAAGGATGTGATTGTGGAGGGTTATGATTATTGGTCAAAGTGAGTTTAATAGTATAGTAGTAGTAAGTTAAACATATTGTAGTTAGTTTAGATTTTACTAACTAAGGTTGTAAGTGAACACTAACTAGTGAATGAATATATTTGTTTACTAAATTAAGTGATTTGGAGACATGCCTAGATTAGTCATTTAATTGAGAAAGATGTGTTTTTATAGACCTACCCAATAAGATGGAAGCAAGGGTTTGGGCTCACTTATTAAGTGGAAAAGAAATACCCTGCTTAGCTTTATAGACACCGAGAGGCTTTATTTCCCTACCGTTATTTCCGTCACCATATGGTCCACCATTCTTTGCGTGATGATGGCATTGGTGGCGACGGAGGAAGACCTTAGGGGTGGCAATCAATTCGTGTTCAGGTTGACCTATTCGAGTTCGCGGGTCGGCGGGTTATGATAACCTCTACCCAAACATGACCCATTTATCAATCGTGTGAAGAAACTCAACCCTAACCCAGACCTGCATAACACATGTAACCCATTTTTGACATGTTTAACATGTTTAAGTAAATAAGTCAAACGGTGAATAAGGTTAGTGGTTTGTCGATTTAATTAGTTTAAATGCAAAAAATGATATAAGGAATTAAAACAATGATAAAAATAACATACCAATAACTATACAACAATTTCAATGATATCTTAACATAATCGTAATTCACTCATATATTAAGTACATAACAAAGTACATAAATCCAAATCAAACATAAAACCCAAGTTACATAAAGGGCATGCTTGGTTCAAATTAGGGGGAATGCAAAGGGAATGCAAATCAATGTAATGAGCAATCCCCCCAATTTATTAGGTAATGACCCATTACCCACTATTGGGTAATGGGTCATTACATTATAGCATACCAAGCACCATGATTCATATCTTTTGTGTTGGGATCATACTTTAGTATTTAGTCAAGTCTCGGTCATTACATTTTGTAATAGGTTGCTTTAGTATTATTTCTTATTATTGTTCTAGTTAATGGGCAACATGTTAAAGCCCATGAGGCCTTAAAGCCCACGAAATGAAAGGATAAGGGAGGAAGGGAGTGTTGCCCTAACTCCTCCCTTATAAATAGAAACCTTATGTTATCATTTCTATTGTTGGTTATTTGATTATCTTAAGGAAACTCTTGCACTTTTATCTTTCATATTGTCTCATAATCAACCAATCTCTTTTCTCATCTTATTTCTTTATATATCATACTTGTGTTTACTAAATGGTGACCTAACAAGTGGTATCATTCGCCTACTAGAAGTTTGAAGTGTGTTTCTTTGGTTAACGTGGAGAGTGGTGCTTATTTCTTCATCTTTTTGCATTTTCTTTGTTTCTTTCACTCAAATCTTGAAGCTTGGACAAGTTTCAAGGTTGATATAGTGATTTGAAGCTTAGTTGTTGCATAAAGTTGTGATTTTTAAGGTTTTTTTAGGTTTTATAGCTTCTTTGATATTGGAAAACTAGTATTTGGTAGCTACATCTTATAAAGTTAAGGTTTTCTATGTATTGGTGAAGTTATTTGATCAAAAGTACCTTATTTCTAAGCATTTTTTCATCAAAAAGTCCTTATTTTGGATGAACAGTACGTTTTACGCGTAAAGTGGTCGAAAAAAGTACTATTTCCAGCTGTCTACAGTGTTTTTTGGTCGGTTTACGCATAAGTCTAGGCCTAAACCCTTTTCTTACGCGTAAAATTGGTCTAAACCCTTTTCTTACGCGTAAAATAGGCCAAAACCCTTTTCTTACGCGTAAAATAGGTTAAAACCCTGATCCTACGCGTAAAGTGCTCTTCTACGCCTTAAACCTACGCTTAAGTTTGATTCTACGTGTAAGTCAGAGTTACGCGTAACTTGCCAGAGTTTACGCGTAAGCTTCATCAACGATCTTCTCCTCGTGTGACGGTGACTCAGTACTTCCCTAGCTTGGATAAGTTAGTGGAATACTTCGACTACGGACATCTTTCAAGCTTGGATAAGTTTGAAAGATTTGTTTGGTTGTTTCAACCTTACGCATAAGTCTAAACTTACGCATAAGCCTAAGCTTACGCGTAAAGAGAAAACTTACGCATAAACTATTTGTTTACGCATAAACCTACTCTTTACGCATAACCTACAGTTTACGCGTAAGATTAAGTTACGCGTAAGATTTGAACTTACCCCAAGGATTTTGCAACTTACACAAAGGAACGTGCATTTCAATCTTCTACAAAGATCCATTTCTACACAAGTGTTCTAAGATGTCTCAACCACCTAATCACTACTTCCCTCATGTTCAACAACATCCACCTCAGCAACAACAACCTCAGCAGTATCAGCAACAACACTACCTTCCGCACCAAATGAATCAACAACCTTCTCAAAGACAAACATACAATCCACTACATCATTACCTAATGATGCAACAACAACAGATCATTCCTCAACAACAACCATATCAAGTGCCACAACAAAACACTCAGTTTTCCTCCAAACAACCTCACTGGTTTGACAGAATGTGTGAAGTTATTACAACTCAACAATCCCGACATGAGGCAGGATCACTTGAGACACCTCCAATGCTAACACCTGGTAACTATGTGCAATGGTCAAGTCGATTCCTACGATTTCTTGAACTCAAGAAACCTCATGGGCAATTCTTGAAGCAAGTGATACTTGAAGGACCATTTGAGTGGCAAACAAGATTTGAAGCTGGTGATCCAAATGCTGATCCTCCACGTCCTCCTGGTGATAGACCTCTTCCAGAATCTGCACTTACTGAAGAACAGAAACTACATCGTGAAGCTGATCAGTATGCAATGGCTTATATACTTCAAGGTATACCTAATCCGATCTATCGCAGTGTCGATGCTCAGAAAACAGCCAAAGCTATGTGGGAACACGTTCATCTCCTTATGGAAGGAACTCAATTGAACAAAGATGACATGGAATCCAAGCTATACATGGAATACACTGACATCACAATTGAACCTGGAGAGTCCCTTGAATCCTACTATCATCGTTTCACAAATGTGGCAATGATCTGGAACGTCACAAAATCACAGTACCAAGGATCGCTGTGAACTCCAAATTTGTTGGTAGTCTTGGCCCTGATTGGCACAAATATGTGACATTTGTTCGTCAAACGAAGAATCTTCATGATGCTCCATATGGCTTGTTGTATGATTTTCTGAAACATCATGAACCTGAAGTGGAAAAAGATAGAGCTCTACGAGGAGGATACACACCAACATCAACACCAAATTCTTTGGCTCTCGTAGCTCAATCTCCCTATGCTCCACCACCAATGTCTAATCATGCATATGTTCAAGAGCAGAACTACTTCAGTTATCCACAATCTTCCACCTCGAACCAAATGGTCCCTTATGATTCATCTCCACAAGATTCTTCTACTCAACTTGTTCCGTCAAACAACAATGATGCTATGTACTACTCCAACTCCAATGATGATGACGATGATGACTTTAATACGTTGAATCAGGGACTTGCTCTTATTGCTCGTGCTTTCAGCAAATTCTCCAACAAAACAAACAACCGTCAACGTTCATCTTCTAACACAAGGAATCAAGCTGTTGTTAATGATGGAAGAGTGGAAATTCAGAATCGTAGCTATGGTCGATCTGGTTCAGGAAGCTCATCAGGAAACTATGGGAATGGTCAGAGGTTTAGTAACAATGGAGGTTTCAGGAACAACTCAGGATCTTCTCAGCAAAGGTCTGAACTAGTTGCAACTAGAAACTCCAACTCAGGGAATGCAGTATGGTGCTATAACTGCAATGAACAAGGTCATATAGCGACTGCATGTTCTAAACCGAGAACTCGGGGTAGTAAGTTTCACAAGCAGGCATTACTCATGGCTCTTCAAGATGAAAAGGATGGACATTTCCCTGAACAAGACAACAACTTCATGGCAAATGTACACAATGATGATGACATGGAAGATCTGGAAGCTAATGCAGCTGTGATGCTTATGGCCAACATGCAGGAACTTAAGCTCAATGATTCAGGTCCAGTGTATGACACTGACGGCTTGTCTCAGGTACATGACCTCAATGCATGCTTTATAAATGATATTATCTCATCCTCTGCTTCTGAATCAGATATGGTGCAAATTGTTCCATCTAAATCATCTTCATCCTCTCAAACAGATGAACAAATAAGCACAGTTTTCATATTTGATGATGACACAGTTGTCTCATTTGATGATCCTATTGAGAATGATAAATATGATCAGTTAGAACAACATGAACCATCATTTGATACAGACCCTGACCTCATAATGTTATCTAAACAACTGAATGCTCAACAATTGCTAATTGCAAAGTGCAACGAGAAAAACAAAGTTTTAAAAGAAACTAATGCTGCACTTGCAAGAGACATTGAGTGTTACAAAATTCAGCTTTCTAATCAAGAAGAAAAGATTAAACACACTAAAAGTTTTGAAAAAGCTTTTCAAGATTCTTACAACAAAGAACAAGATCTTCAACGCAAAATGCAAGATTTAATTGAGTCAAATGGAAAGTTGATTTCGAAACTTGAAAGTGAGAAGTGTGAATTGAAAAAACAAGTTGAATGTCTTCAAACTGAACTTTCAAAAACAGAAACAGAATTGTCAAGTTGTAAAAAGGATTTTCATGAACATAAAATACGGAAAAGGAAGTACATAGATAACTTACTCGGTGATATTGTTGATCTTGAAAAACAACTCAAAGAATTTCGTCACATTGTTTACAAACACAGGAACTCTGTCACAACAATTCAGAAATTTACTTTAAAACCGAGACCCAATACAGGATATGCACTTGGTGATTACAATTCAATGTTTCTTCACACGGCATTCAAAGAAATTCCTAAAATTTACAGTATGGATTATTTTTTTGATAATACGATTGTGCGTGCTGTTGTTTTTGATACTGAGGAAGAAGAAGAACTTGAAGAAGAGAGTCGATCTAAAATGAGTCAAGTTCAATATTGGACACCATATGACTATTCAAAAGCTCCTCCACTTTCAAAATCTTTTGTTACTCAAAAGGAATTACCTGAGAAATCATGGTTTATTGAAGAGTCATATGTTTCATCTCACAATGCGGCTCCTGTCCAACCTGTAGCACAAATAAATGGTCCTTTACCATCATCCGGTGAACTTTCACCTTTACCAAAATGTCGTGTCTTAAATTATTTCAAAACATTTATGGAAGACATCGAAATTTTGGAGGAAACAATTGAACGTAATTCTGAAATAAAAATTGAAACTTTTCAATCCGCTTACGAGCGAGAAAAGAGAGATATTTTTCAAAAACAAATGAAGCCAATTGTTCAACACCTCCGTCTATGTGCTACACGTTGGGATCAGGAACTTCAAAAGGAGGTCAAAAATATGATAAACGTTTTCAACGCTACTGAAAATGAGATTTTGGTCCAAAAGCAACAAACTCGAGTTTTCAAAAATGATGCTGATCGACTCTTGGAACAAGTTCTCTGTGCTGATATTTTGTCTGTTATCATGAATGATCTCTATAAATCTGGCACTTCTATGCTTGTGGATGATCTTTGTGTTGATAATAATTTGTTGAACGTGGAATTAGAGACACTTAAACATGAGAATGAAAATCTGAGAAAAAAGAATGATGATGTGACAAAACAGTTTTCAAAAGAAATTTGTCAACTCAATCAACGGCTTGAATGGTGTCAAGCTCAGAGTCTTAAAATGGAATTGAAACTTCAAAGTCAAAACATTTCTAACTCTTGTCAGCTTTGCAAAACCAATGAGTCTTTCAAAAGTTTGTGTCTCAAATACGAGAATGAAATTGCGGATTTAAAAATTGAAAACGCCGAATGGCAACAAAACCGTGATGACATCAAATACTGCAATGGTTTACTTGAGTCTGAAATACAGGATAAAAATCACATCATCATTGATTTAAAAGAGAAAGTTAAGCTCCTTCAAAAAGGAAAAATGGTAGACACCACAGTGATAGCACCAGGATTGTATAAAGTAGACAAAACAACTAAAGGAAATGTTGTTCAAACCACTAATGTTGATACCTCCACTTCTACAGGACTAGTCTCCACTAATAGCGTTAGCAGACCCAAGCGTAACAGTAAAAGGAAGCATAGGCTCTGGCAACGTAAAAGAGGATCACTAGAAGCTCAAGAAGTAGAAGACCAACTTAGGAATTTGAATAAAACTCATGTTGCATCAGATTTAGATTCTAGTCTGGCAAATTGTAATCCAAATCTAAATGTAACGAATGATGAACCTTTGAATGTTTTGAATATTAATGCATCTTGTGTGTTTTGTCGTAAAAGTGTATCATGTGGTGATCATACTAAATGTATTGCTAACTCTCTACTCAACCGTCATAAGAAACGTAGGACAAGCATTCCTCTTAGGCCCACTACTGCCTCTAAGTCTATCTTAGGAAAGCCGCCTTCTATGGTTTCTAAGGACGATACTGTCACCATAAGTACAGAGAACAAGTCTAGGAATCAGCCAAACACTAGTGACTTCACAATTAAGAAAGCACGTACTAGTTGGAATTGGCAGCATTGGTTACAACACAAACCTGATTTTAAATGGATTCCTAAATTATTGAAAACTTGTGCTTCTAACCAATTGGAACCCGCAGTTTCTTTGGGTTCCACCCTTACTTCTGTTCCATCCGTGTCCTCTTCTTGTGATGCAGGTGGTACAGATTGTTCTCTGGATTGTTGATAGCGGATGCACCCGACATATGACAGGCAATCTCAAACTGTTGAAAAACTTTGTCTCAAAGTTCATTGGCACTGTCAGATTCGGGAATGACCATTACGCTTTGATAATGGGTTATGGTGACTATATAAGTGGAAACATCGAAATCAGCCGTGTTTACTATGTGGAAGGACTTGGACACAACCTTTTCTCCGTTGGTCAATTCTGTGATGGGGATCTAGAAGTAGCATTTCGTGAGAAAACTTGCTTTGTTCGTGACTTACAAGGAAACGACCTCATGACTGGCTCCCGTGGCTCCAATCTTTACACAATATCAATGTCAGATATGATTGAAACATCTCCGATATGTCTTCTCTCCAAAGCAGAATCAACTAAATCTTGGTTATGGCACAAACGTCTTTCACACTTGAATTTCAAAACTTTGACTGACCTTGCTCGTTATAAACTTGTTGAGGGATTTCCAAGATTCCGCTTTACCAAAGATCACTTATGTCCAGCCTGTGAACAAGGAAAAAGTACTCGTGCTCACTTTCCTAATAAACCTGAGCACAGTACGAATCATGTTCTGCAACTGCTACATATGGATTTGTGTGGACCGATGCGTGTTCAAAGTATCAACGGTAAACGCTACATACTAGTAATTGTGGATGACTTCTCCAGATGGACTTGGGTTTATTTCTTACGAAGTAAAGATCAGGCCCCTTCGATGATCATCACCTTTCTCACCAAAATTCAAGTTCAGCTTCGCAACACAGTACGAATCGTCAGAACTGACAATGGAACTGAATTTAAGAACCAGACACTTCGGTCATATTATGAGAAAGTGGGAATTGAACACCAAACATCTATTCCTAGAAGCCCAGAACAGAATGGAGTTGTTGAAAGACGCAACAGGACGTTAGTGGAAGCTGCTAGAACTATGTTGATTAATGCTCAATTACCAGATTACTTGTGGGCAGAAGCTGTTTCAACTGCATGCTATACTCAAAACCGTTGTATGATCACAAAACGTCATCGCAAAACACCATATCAAATTGTTCACAAAAGGAAACCGAACATGGATTACTTTCATGTTTTTGGAGCACTCTGTTATCCGAAAAATGATCGTGATGATTTAGGTAAACTTCAAGCAAAGGCTGACATTGGAGTGTTCGTTGGATATTGTGAAAATTCTAAAGGTTTTCGGATCTGGAATCGTCGTACTAGAGAAATTCAAGAAACCATTCACGCTAATTTTGATGAACTCACCCAAATGGCTTCTGAGCAACACAGCTTAGGACCCGAATTTAACCGTCTTAACTCTCCGGCATCTTCAGCTGAACCTTTGCCACTTAACCGCAAAGAATTAGAAACCTTGTTTGCTCCACTATTTGATGACACAATTGAATAACGTCCTACTGAGGTCTCACCAAATTCCGCTGCTCAACCTGATAACATTCAAGTACCAGACTCACCTCAACAAACTACCACAAGTGTTGAGAGAGACGGTCCTCCAATTGTATCACCATCTACAGCAGAACAAACTGGTTCTACTTCTCGCCTTTCAGCTGACGATCCACAACAACTATCAGTTCCACAATCCGCAGAGCATGATCCTGATGCGTTCTTTAATCCGTTTGCACCAGCTACTACAGTTCCTGATATAGCTGAGTCGTCAACACGCAACTTGGATCCTGCCAACATGCGAGATACGTATCAACTACACCCTTCAACACACAAATGGACACGTGACCATCCACTAGTTCATATTATTGGCCATCCAGATGCACCTGTTATAACAAGACAACGACTTCACACAGATGGAGAAACTTGCATCTACGCACTCACAGTTTGTCATGAAGAACCCAAGAACATTAAAGATGCAATGACTTATGACAACTGGATTGAATCTATGCAAGAGGAATTTCAGCAATTCATTAGATTAGAAGTCTGGGAATTAGTTGAAAGACCTGACGGAGTCTTTGTCATCGGGTTAAAATGGATCTGGAAGAATAAGCTTGATGCAGAAGGGACAGTCATCCGCAACAAATCACGTCTGGTAGCGAAAGGATACTCCCAACTTGAAGGTCTTGACTTTGCTGAATCCTTTGCTCCAGTGGCAAGACATGAAGCTGTTCGGATCTTTTTGGCTTATGCTGCACATAGGAATATGGTGGTTTACCAAATGGATGTGAAAACAGCATTTCTGAATGGAGAACTCCGTGAAGAAGTTTATGTCAGTCAACCTGAAGGCTTCGTTGATCCTGAGCGTCCTAATCACGTCTACCGACTCAAAAAGGCTCTCTACGGACTCAAGCAGGCCCCACGGGCGTGGTATGACAAACTGTCCACTTTCTTACTGGCCAATAAATTTTCTAAAGGATCGGTGGATCCCACACTATTTACAAAAACCTACGGGGAGGACTTACTTGTTGTTCAAATATATGTCGATGACATCATTTTTGCCTCAACAAAAAGAAGTTACTCTAATGATTTTGCAAAATTAATGAAAGATAATTTTGAAATGTCCATGATGGGTGAACTTTCGTTCTTTTTAGGATTACAAGTTCATCAATCACCCCGTGGAATTTTTGTAAATCAATCTAAATATGCTCTTGAAATTTTAAAGAAATATGGAATGATGTCTTGTGATACCTATAATACACCAATGGGCTATACCACAAAACTAGATGCTGATTTACATGGGACTCCAGTTGACCCTACCAAATACCGAAGTATGATTGGGTCCCTCATGTATCTCACAGCTAGTAGACCTGATATAGTTTTTGCTGTCTACATGTGCTCCCGCTATCAGTCCAGACCAACTGAAAAACACCTCAGTGAGGTCAAAAGAATCCTTCGATACATAAAGGGAACCATTAATTTGGGGATCTGGTATCCGAAGGATTCTGGCTTTGAACTAATTGCGTTTTCAGATGATGACCATGCAGGATGCTTAGACACACGCAAAAGTACATCTGGTGGATTACAATTTCTTGGAGACAAACTTGTGTCATGGCAATCTAAGAAACAGGACTGCACTTCACTATCATCAACAGAATCTGAATACGTAGCCATGTCTGCTTGTTGTGCTCAAGTCATCTGGATGAGATCACAACTTAAGGACTATGGCTACCTATTCAACAAGATTCCCATCTACTGTGATTCAAAGAGTGCAATTGCTATCTCCTGCAACACTGTCCATCATTGCAAATCCAAACACATTGATCTCCGATATCACTTCATCAAAGAGCATGTGGAAAAGGGTACAGTTGAGCTTTATTTTGTTGGAACTGAGTACCAATTGGCGGACTTACTTACCAAATCCTTGGCACCATCCAGGTTTGCTAGTTTAGTTCACCAAATTGGTATGCGATGTTTGACTCCAGAGGATCTGGAAAAGTTTTTAAAACACAATTGATTGTCAAACATCAAAACTATCTTTGTAAATATTATCTTAAAAAAAAAAAAAAAAAAAATGCAAGTATAAAACTCTTTCAACACTATTTTATAAAATATCTTCAAATATTTAAAACAAGTGTTGAGGGGGAGGAAAAGTAATGTTTTTTTTTTTCTCATTTCTAAAAAAAAAAATTATTTTACCTTTTATACTTGCATTTTACCAAAAACATTTACGTTTTATCTACAAAGTTGATTCAAAAGGATTTCGGGTTACTCTCCTTGATCAAAACCAATTTAATTTTACCATGTTCTAAGGTCGAGGGGGAGTACGACAAGTTGTTCTTTTCTAATTCTTGGTGTTAATATACGAATACTATTTGTGATAATGTGGTTAGGCTTTGGTTTAAATGTTTTGTTAGGTTAAGGGACTATTATTGTCAACTTACTAAACTTGCATTAACCCTAGGTCAAAACTACTTTTGACCAACAGTAACTACACTTTTCTCACCAAACACATTTATTACTACAACCATTTGATCAAACGGCCACAAATCATTGTGCTAATCCAAGAATTTTTCATCTAATCTGATAAAGGTAACATGTTTTGATCATAATTCTAAACAAAGGTTTTTAATTTTATAACTATCCAACGGCTCAATCAATCACAATTGATTAATTTACTTTTTGAGTTATGCGTAGAATTCAAACCCAGAAAGAAGTGATGATTTGATTGAATTTGGTGATGGGATTTGTTCATATGATGCTATTTAACATGTTAGTGAACTCCAATCTCACCCAGAATCATCAATTGAGTGATTTGAGTGATTTGGATAATTAGGGTTCATACGTATAGATTAGGGATTCTTGATTGTGAATGTTTTGATTGTGATTAATGATAGGGATAGGGTGTATTAGTGATAAGGATCATATCCCAGTAGATTAATTGCATCACAAACGTGTTTGAATCATTAATCGATGATCTAGGGTTCGAATGTCACTAGCAGATTCAATCTTAAGATTTTGTGGATAATTTGTGTTGATATTTGAAATATATGTTCCTTATGATGATAGTATCACTTGCCCCATGTTAATTCCTACCCAGAAACACGTTTGATTAAGGTTGTGATTAGGTGTTCATGCGTGTTTACGCGTTAAGTTGTATTAGGCATGTTTACGCGTTAAAATGTATGAATTAAGTGTATTGGATTAGTTATTGATCAGTGGTAATGTTTGTGCACTTTCAGGAAACATACAACTCGAATTTCTAAGGTGAATTTCTGGAAAATGGTGTCTTTACGCGTTAAATGTTCATCCTACGCGTAAGATTGAATCTTACGCGTAAGATTCGACACGTGGACAAATTGTGTCTTGGATAAGACATAGTTTACGCATAAAATTGTTCTTACGCATAAGTTCTGACCTTACGCATAAGTCTAGAACTTACGCGTAAGTCATTACCTACGCATAAGTTGCAATTTACGCCTAAGGGTAATCCTACGCGTAACTTCAATTTCTACGCCTAAGACTTATCTTACGCATAAAATTGATCTTACGCGTAAGTTTCACTTTACGCGTAATATTCTATCTTACGCGTAGATTTTGCACTTACGCATTATATCTATACTTACGCTTAAGTCAGGTTACGCATAAAGACAACTACTTACGCGTAAACTTGTCAAAATCCAAAATTTTCTAAGTGTTGGAAATTTTCCAATGTGTAACTTGTTGTAAATGATAAACTTATGTTGTAATTGAATTGTTTTATGTTTCTAACAAGTAATATAACTCAAGTTTGTCACATATCAAAAGTTTTCACACACACAAACCCCCACTGATCAATGTCAAACATGCAAATCTATATGTACACATGTTAAGTGAATGTCTATGCTAACATCATCAACAATTGCCATGTTTGTGTGTTTATGATCTATTCAGATGGCAGAACACAATGACATCCCATACGGACCAGAACCTGAACCCATTCATGCATGGGAAGACACCTTTCCTGAAAACTACTCCAGAAAGATAGGAAAGAACAACCTGAGAGTCAACTTCAACAAACTTACATGCAATGAGTCTTCTTGCCTTGTTGCAGTTGATGCTCTCATCTATCACCCGTGCAAAGTTCTACTCACCAAATCTGCTGCAGTGGCATGCTTCTACATACATCAGTTTTGGCACACAATCCACTTGGACCTCCTGGAAGAATCCTTTACTTGTATGCTTCACATGAGACAAGTCACGGTCGATCAGGATCTTCTCCGTAGTGCTCTGGGACTTCCCGAACTTGAACCCAATGAAGAATATGACCAAGTTCCCAGTGAAGAAGAATTGATTGAATGGTTGAGAGATATTGGTTATGATGAGTCTGAAGGGGTCATTACTAGGCACTCTAAGGTTAATATCAGGTTTCTTCCACAACCTTGGAGAACTCTCTACATCATCATTGCCAAGTCACTGTCTGGCAGAGACACAGGCCATGAACATCCTAAGCTCCAACATCTCAAGCTGTTTTGGGCTATTGCAAATGTCAAGAAAGTTGATTATGCCAGCATCATCTGGGAAGACATTGTGTGGCATATACAACACAAGACGACCAACATTCCATTCGTCCGTTTCACCAAGCTTCTTATTGCTAGCTTCCTCCATGAATATGATGACATTCCTCAGAGATTGAATGATGAGTTTCAGCACACATACAAGAATGAGGACACACTTAAGGTCATCAAGAGAATGGATACAAGTACAAGGAAACAGGGAAAGAAACTTCCAGATAGCCTCTTAACTGACAATGTCAAGGCTTGCAATAACTACAAGTACTACCTACAAGCCATTGAAGCAGAGAAAGTTGGGTTCTTGGACGAAGCTGCTCTACCTTCATACATGCAGAAGAAAGGAAAGAAAGGTAGCAAATCTGGCAGCTCAGAAAGTTCTACCAAGTCTAAACCTAAGAAAAAGCCATCATCTAAGGTCAGAATTCCTGCAAAGAAACCTACTGCTGAACCTGGGTGGTTTCCCTCACCACAATCTTCTCCCAAGAAATCTGACTCCGAATGGACTGAATCTGATGAAGGTCCTCAGTATAGGGAAGCATTTACCAAAATTGAGGAAGATGAGAATGTGGAAGACATCGATTGGGATAAAGACATCGATGAATTTGCTGATGATGCCGTTTATCCCTCATACCTCAATCAAAGACCTTTCACAGAAGCTCAGACAAGGCTGGAAGAAGAAAGGATCAGAAAGGAAAAGCTGAAGGAACCTGCTACAGTTGAACAAGTGCCTGAAGGCCTTTCAGTAGAGGCAGAAAATGAAAGGGCACTCAACCTTGGTCTCCTCCACAGCCGAATCGACACCTTCAATGCTGATCAACCACCACCTCCCGTGTTCTCCCAGACCACCACCGAGGCTGGCACTTCAAGCAGCATTCCTGAGTCGACCACTGGGATCCATACTGAATTAGTGACATATGACAATCCCTCAGTGTCTCCCACCGACTTTGATATGACTATGGGAGAGGATGAAGAAGGAGATCCCATGGAAACTGATGCTCCTAGGCTTATGTCTATGGAAGAGATGGAGCATAGAGAAAGGACTCAGGAAGAGGAACTGAAAAGAAAACAAGAAGCAGAAGAGGCCAGACTGGAAGAGATTGCTCAAGCCAAACTGGAAGAGACAATCATAATGGAAGAGAGCCGAAAAGCAGAGGAGGCAGCTAAGCTAGCTGAAGAACAACTGAAAAAAGCAGAAGAAGCCAGGGTTGCTGAAGAGCTAAGATTGAAAGCTGAAGCTGAAAAACTGGCAGAAGAACTTAGGGCGAAAGAAGCAGCAGCTGAACAACCCGAAACAAAGAAAGGTGATGACAAAGACTCCACCACCATCATTGAATCCACACAGTCATCACCTCCTGCATCTGAATCAACACGTGACAAATCTATTAAGAAACCGAGCTCCAAAGCCTCTACTGCATCCAAACTACTCAAGTCTGCTTTCAAAAGAGTGCATGAGAAAAAGAGAAGCAAACTTGAAGATCAGGTTGCTACACTTGCAACCCAGGTTGCTGAACTATCTAAGCTGAACTCGAACGTCAAAGAGCTACAAGATAAGGTTGATATTTTCCTAGCTAAAGACGTTACAGAGAACTTGGAAGCCGCACTAGCAGCTCAAGCACAGGAATACATGGCACAACACTTAGTGGCTGAGCTGAAAGATCTGCTGGCACCAATGAGAGACGAACTCACCAAGTTCGCTGAGCAAGCAGTAAAGAAAGTCATCCGATCAACAACCTTCACTCTTCGAGCCGACAAGTCTACAGCTCCTCTACCAGGACTTTCTCTGGATGATCTGGAAGCTCAACTCTTAGAAAAGCTGGCTAACAAGTTCACCTTGACTCCTGAAGAAGCAAAAGTACTAGAAGCACTTAAAGACAAGATGAACAAAGAGACATGCAGCACAGAGGCAGAAAAGCTGAAGCGTCGAAGAGATGACGAAGACAGGGATCCCAATTCTCAGGCTAAGAAACAAAAACAAGCCGAAGGACCCTCATCTCGAACACCGGTCATTCCTCCTACCTCTACAACCTCCACACACCAACCGAAAGCATCAGGTTCTGCCCCCAAAGAACACGATCATTTTGAATACACCGGTGGTGACGACATTCCTCAAACCGATGAAGTTCCAGAACCATCAACCAAGAAGAAGAAGAAAGAAAGGAAAGGAAAACATCCTCAACCTAAACCGGACACCTCATCTAAAGGTAAGGAACCCAAGAAGCCCAAAACCGTCCTTCAATGGCTCGATAAAGATGAGACTACCGAGTATTCGTGGTTTGAGAAGATGATTAATTCCCAACCACCACTGGAAGCAAATCAGGAACCACAATATGGTCGTACAGTGGAATATGCTCAACTGCTTCAGCACAAGTTCAAGATGAAAAAGATGAACAAGAAAGAACTGCGCAGAATAAAGAATGAAGCATTCAATCTTCTCAGAGATCGGTCTGCCAACTCCATCGAGCTTGAGTATCATCTGGAAAACATCGCTAGAGCCATGTCAAGCGATATTGACTGGATCAATCCAGAATCATTTGTCGACCCAGTCACTAAGAAGTCAGCACCGTACATCACAGACTGGTCTAAACCACTACCGATGATTGGGAGGCCCAAAGAACCAAAGATCCCATACATGTTCTTCTTCAACACCGACCTGGAATTTCTGAAACTCGGCAGTGCTAATGAGAAGAAGTATGTTACCTCACTCGCCTTTCTCCCGGCTGCTCGTTATCTCAACAATGCCATCGAAGAAGAAGTTTCAGCATTATTCGTCGACAAACTTGTTGAGTATGACCGAAATGCACTTTACGGTATTCACCACTGGCCAAAAACCAGGGCACAATACTATCGTAGCAGCAGACTGAACCAAACTATGGGCGAAGTGACAAGTGATCTGAAGATTGTCTCAATTCAGTTCATCTCAACTGTCACTCACTTCGGGTACCCCTTCCTCAGCAAAATTACACTGAAAAGGAGTGATGAAAAAGAATACGACATCTCCGAGTCAGACTTTCCACGCCTACTTCTCAACGATATCGAAGACCTGTACCTTCTCAAAGTGCAAGGCAAACTTTGTGGTTTACCCAAAGACATACAACTTGCCTTCATCCAAGCACTCCTCATTTACATCAGGCAAATCGTAATCCGAGAACGTGTCGAAGATCTTCAGTTAGGAGTGGAAAGTTACCAGAAGAAGCTCAATCTTACCAAACCGAAGATGTTCGATATTCCCGACCTTCAACATCTGCCTCAGTACACCGTGATCAAACATCCTTTCGGATTCACCTACCGCAGCATTAATGGTCGAAACTGCTTCATGGCTTACACCGAAGTTCAGAAGTTCTGTGATGAAACGTTAAAGTTCGTCAGGGACGGCATCAAAAGCAGAGTAGATGACATTGCTTTGGGTAAATCTAAACGGTGGAATACGACAGAGGTTAGGGATGCCCGCAGATTCATATCAAGGATCGAGAACCGATTAAGACGCCGGGATCAGTTTCGTAGGTTGGAGAGCTATGTGGGAGGCAGACAGAAATTTCCGGTGTTGACATTTCAGAGGCCTGAATGGTAGATTTTGTAAGGATTTTATTTGATTTGTCATAATTTTACTTCATAATGGCTTGTGCACGCTTTACAGTGCACAACCCGCACTTGTAAAGAAAGGACCCTGAGGTACGCGTCAGTGCCTCAATCCTAATATAAGGAGCGAAGGCTTCTTACTTTTGAGTAGAATTAATCAAACATTTCTGATTTTTCATAATTCTGCTCAAAAGGACAAGTATTTCACCTCAATAAGACCTAATCACTTGTTGAGGGGGAGCACTTGTCAAAACAAAATACTTTGCTCAATATCAAATGTTCGTGGTGAATCTCCCCGTAAGACTCAAAAGGCATATTTTAATCTTAAAAGTTTGTCAAAAACACCATTTTGTATGCTATTTTTGAGGGGGAGAAAATGAAAAAGTGATTAAAACATACGAAGTCAAAGCTTTAAAGTTGCATCATAAGTGAGCTAGACTCAGCATTGACCCAGGAATTGACGAGATAATACAAGTTAGTAATATCGAAAGGACATATCCTCGACGGGTAATAACATCAAGTTAGTTACTAGAGCTAGTTGTCACCTAAAAGCTGACAATGCAACTCTTTAACTAACCACATAAGCGTGTCTCGAAAAGGATTTGTCTTAGTAGAAATGTGCCGTCTCGAGAAACCTTCTGTGGACTTGACCAGGCCGGGTAATAACTTCAAGCTAGTCTAACTAGTGATGTAAGCGTGTCTCGAATCGGTCCTGTTCACAGAAAGTGGATCAATTCAAAAAGTGTTTGCTCCTCCAGCATGTGCAAATTTATTAAATACTTATGAGCACATGTGCAGGGGGAGCCCTTCAAAAGTGTACTCAAAACTCTCAAAGTGTTAACCAAAATATTTGATTATCACAAACACTTTGAGAGATTTTCTATCAAAGGTTTCCTGGCTACTGTTGGAGTTATAAGGTGATTAAGATAGGAATATTCGTCCTATGATCCGCCAGAGCCGGAGGGATCTACCCAAGGACATCTCCCATAGTTAGAATTAGAAGTCCTTAGGTATGATACGAAAAAAAGGAGAAATAAATGAAAGGGAAAGAAGGAGTTGAAGAATTAAAAAGAAAAGAAAAAGATAAAGGGTGAAAAGAAATAGCCCTCCATATGTTCAACCTTAGGGCAGACACCGGGTTCAATACATATGCTACTGGATGTTGTTAATGACAACACCGGTATTGAAGATTAAGTCGTCATGGACCCAGTGACGCGATGCACTAAACCTTCTTAACCACTCAAGTTCTCTGAAAAGAACTTGTTTCATTCTCACGGGGAACCCGCATAATCTATCGACCTATCTCTTAGAGACGGTTGATATTGAAGCAGGAGACACATCCCCAGTCTCCGTATAGGAAACCTAGGAGTGCACTTATAGAGTCTAGAGCCTTGAGATACATCAAAGATCTCTTAGGAACACTTAGTATTTCTACAACTGGTGTTCTACATCAATGGGCATCAGTTGTAAACTATCGAGTCCTTCGCAGATCTTAGCAATCTGCCTAGAACGTTTATGAGAGGATTACTTAGGTATTTCTCAATGATTGAACGGAAATCCTGCCAGGGTCAACATCAAACAGCCCTGACAGCAGGTCACTTCGGTAACCCCGCAAGGGTTACGCTTAGTGTTTGCGGTGGTTCCATCTCGGTCTACAGTCGTGGAGTGATCCCCGCGACTCACCCAGTCATTGAGCTACTTAGTAGGTCTAGTAAGCTCCTTCGGGAGTATCTGATATGGGAACGGCCTGGATAAGGATTAGAAGGAGTCTTCACACTATGCTGTTGATGAGCTCTAATTCCTTATCCGTAAGTACCGGTTGTTTTATTGCTAACTGTTTACTCGCAGGTACCTCACCCCATGATGGTAGATTCCAACATGCTCATACATACATCTTGAAGTCAAAGAAAGCTCCCCCAAAGATCTTAGCAACACAAAGTTCAAAGAAAGATTCTACGGAAATAAGCATAATCTACAAAGTATTATGACAAAGATCTCAATGCATGTAAAAGGAACTTCTTGATCGTAAAAGTCAAAGTCCAAAGATGTATGAGTATGTTGGAATGGCGGACAACCACCACAGACGCAGGAGTGACGAACGGCAGACAACTTCATAACTTAATCACTGCATCATTACCAAAGAACAAAGACTAAGAGCAAAGCACTCTCATTATCATTCATTTTGAAGACGTCTAAAAGTTTTACATGTCACAAGTCGACAACAATGATGAAGACGTCAAGCAACCGTGATGACCGACCCTTAGGGGGAGATTGTTGGGATCATACTTTAGTATTTAGTCAAGTCTCGGTCATTACATTTTGTAATAGGTTGCTTTAGTATTATTTCTTATTATTGTTCTAGTTAATGGGCAACATGTTAAAGCCCATGAGGCCTTAAAGCCCACGAAATGAAAGGATAAGGGAGGAAGGGAGTGTTGCCCTAACTCCTCCCTTATAAATAGAAACCTTATGTTATCATTTCTATTGTTGGTTATTTGATTATCTTAAGGAAACTCTTGCACTTTTATCTTTCATATTGTCTCATAATCAACCAATCTCTTTTCTCATCTTATTTCTTTATATATCATACTTGTGTTTACTAAATGGTGACCTAACATTTTGCCATTGATTAGGCCATATAACCCTCCACTAAGCACCCAAGCACCCCCTTAATTTTAGTGGTTTATATACTTTAATTTAGTGGCTTGTATACTTAAACGGGTTCACGGGTTGACATGTTTAATATTTACTCAATCCAAACACTACCCGTTTATTAAACGGGTTAGACGGATTGACCTATTTTTTGACCCAAATCTGTTTAACTTCGTGTCGGATTCGTGTCGTTTATCGTGTCATATCGAGAATTGACACCCCTAGAAGACCTATTAACAACAAATTGGATATAACTATATTATATATATATATATATATATATATATATATATATATATATATATATATATATATATATATGAAAAGAAAAAAAAAAGCTTTAGTTTGACTTCCAAGTTGCTAAGTGGAATTATCTTTATTGGATTGGCATTAGTATTTTTTTTAGACTTACTACTTGTATTTGTATTGGTTTACCTCAAACTAAAGTGTTAATGATTAGTATAAATATTGGGTCTCAATCTAAATACTATTATCAATCAATATATCACGTTTTTTACATTGTATCCGATCTTTAAGTGAATTTACCAACAAAATTTGCTATCCTCTGGTCATCGGCTACTCACCAGTGATCAGGGGTGCGGAACTACATGTTTGCTTAGGGGGGCGGTGCCCTCCATGATTCGCCAAAAAATATCAATTTTTAATGTAAAAATTTATTTTTTAGGACCATTTTATTAAAGTGCACCTGACCACAAAATCAAATTGCCCCCCCCCCCCCCCCCCCCCACCCACAAACAATGTAAAAACATTAAATCTCTATCTTAATCTTTAAAAAAAAAATCAGTTTTTAGTGTAATTTTTTTTTATGATCATTTTATTAAAGTGCATCACAAAATTTATCAAAAATAAAAATAAAATTTTTGCCCCTGTACTCTAAGATCCTGGGTCCGCCAGTGCCATACGGATCCGAGTCATGACACATATTTTGGGGACCCATAGAAATCTACTCTTAACAAAATGATGCTTACGTGTAAATTAAACATTTTCAAGACACATATTAAACTTATTCCCAAACAACCCTTATATTTCATTTTATTCTCACACAATGAGTGAGAAACACCATTATCAATGGCAAACATCAATCTCTCATATTAGGATTTGGTATTGCAATTAATGGGCCGCCGCCTGGACTGCCGGGTGGTGGTGTTGGAGGGGACGTCCGCCGCCTCAACAAACTATGTCGTCGTTTTTAGGAGGTGGGATTGGGAGTGAGAATCAGATGAGAGGGCCGAGTTTTTTCTCATTGATGTATCAATGAATGCCTTGCAAACTAGTGCAACAGCGGGAGCTTGCAGTGCTATCAGCCAAGTCATTGCTGATCTTCCAGTAAGTTCATGTTCATTGTGGTTAGAGGTGAAAATGGTTGGGATGGATAAGTTTTGTTATATTAGATATGGGTCGGGTTGGATTCACCTGGTTTTTGACCAGTTTTTAATCCTTTTTTCTTTATGAATAATTAGTGTTTTTGACCCGAAAACCCGCTCTCCACATCAAATGGAGATTCATAACTTGGATAGGTGGAATGCGATGGACCTGGGTCTGGGCCAGGGCCGTGGCCTGAGTTTGTACTGGCTCGTGGATCAAAGTCCATGGAAATTAAATCCTCTTGGCTACATGTCCTTGAGCCCAAGTCTCGTGTTTCTTCGCGCTCGTTGCAGACCAATGTCAAGGCCTGAACCACTTCACCCATGAAGGGTCGGTGTGACTCTTCGGGCAGCACACACATTGATGCTATTGCTGCTACTTTAGCAATACTGTCGAATGGAACTTCAGGGGATAGTGATGGATCAATAAGCAAGTTTAGACCTTCTGGTGTTGGGAGGAGGGGACGGGCCCAGGCAACAAGGTTTTCTTGGCCCGATGGCATTGACATGTCAACGGGTTTTCTTCCTGTTAGGAGCTCAAGGAGTACCACTCCATAGCTATATACGTCACTCTTTACAAGAAGATGGCCTGTCATTGCATACTCGGGAGCCACATACCTGAATTCAAATGAAAAGAAGTTTAAGAAAATTTGGACACCGCGGGTTCCCTAACGGGCCAAGACATATAATCTGACTTTTGTGCTGAGAAAAAGCTCATTTGACTTTAAACTTGACCTATGACACGTGTCGAAATATGTTTGTTTTCTTCATCTAAAGCGGAACGAGCCAGACCAAAATCAGAAACTTTAGGAGTAAAGTCATGTTCCAGCAGAATGTTGCTAGACTTGAAGTCTCTATGTATGACTCTTGGGCTTGAATCTTCATGCAAGTAAGCTAACCCTCTAGCCGCACCCAAAGCTATCTTCAAGTGGGCTCCCCAGTCCAGTGGTGCAACTTCCTTGTCAATCCCTAATCAACCAAAATTTCACTCCAATTATAAACCATCTTCACTAAAAAAAAATTAAAGTCAAAATGTTTTACTTTTGAAAAGTCAAACATTTCAATCCCTAACCAACCGAATTGTCACATTTAAGTACCTTTGACAGCAACTTTAGTCCCCTCTTCAAGGGTCCCACAATAAATTTGAGTCCAGTTATGATTAATGATTAAAGTTACCGTGTGGTGGTTTAATTGAAAGATTGTTTTGGTGGTGATTGTGATGGTCACGAGTAGGCAGATGAGATCGAAGATTTTATATTATGATGAAACTAACCCTCTGTTTTTATATCCTATCATTTACTTACTATGTTTTATTCACCCATTTTTTTAAACTTTACTTTCTCTAGAGTAAATTACACCGTTTGTCCTTGTGGTTTGCGTTGACCGCAACCTATCATCCTTTGACCGAAAAAAATGCATCGTCCGTCCTTAAGTGGCAAACGTTATCCGCCGTTCGTCCTTCCCTCTAACGGCCATAACTAACGCCTCGTTAAGTCACCGAACTTGAGGGTATTTTGGTCTTTTCCCATTATTTTTAACTTCATCTTCTTTCCTTATCTATCTTTTCACTCCAACAATAACCACCCACCGCCATCTCCTTTATTCATCTTAATCACCACCCACCGAACTTGGGTGGTTATTGTTGGAGTGAAAAGATAGATAAGGAAAGAAGATGAAGTTTAAAATAAAGGGAAAAGACCAAAATACCCTCAAGTTGGGTGACTTAACGAGGTGCTAGTTATGGCCGTTAGAGGGAAGGACGAACGGCGGATAACGTTTGCCACTTAAGGATGGGCGGTGCATTTTTTTGGGTCAAAGGACGATAAGCTGCGGTCAACGCAAACCACAAGGACGAACGGTGTAATTTACTCCTTTCTCTATGATGAAGTTACTACCATAATTACAAAATTGTACTCTTTATGTTCTAAGGGGCAGTTTGGTTGATGGTTTTTTCACTGTTGGACTTGAATGATGGTAAAATTAGAGTGCGTTTGATTTGTAGGTGGGATTGGAATTAAATATGAATTCGGGAAAGGTTTGAAAAAAAATGAGGAGAGATAAATTAATAATTATTTAAAGTATGTATTTGTTTATATATAAATTAAGCTATTATAGATTAGTTTATAAACAAATATGTGGTTGAAATTGTTTTAAAAATTACAATGTAAATTTTGATTGGTTGGTTTCACCAAAAGTCACAAAGTATCTATGATTGAAAGTGGTGTGTCAAGCGAATCAAAAAGGAACCAAACAACTAATTTCATTATTCTTTCAATCCATATCATCTAATACCCCTAAACCAAACGGGCCCTTAGATTGTTTGGTTACTTCATGTGGGCCCTCGGATTGGCTATGAATGTTACATTTGCTATCTAAGAATCCTAGCTTAAGGGCCCGTTTGGTTTGTAGGTGGGTTTAGGATTTGGATTTGGATTTGTATTAGAATTTGGAGTAAGATTTGGATTTGGAATTGATGTAAGAGAGAGAAAATATATTATAAAATAAATAAATAATAATTTATAATTTAATAATATGTTTAAAACTATTTAGAATTTTAAATGACAAAAAGAAAAAATATGTGACTTACATTAAAAAAGGGCCCACTTATACGTCCAATAAGTGAAATCTCAGCATGTTGCTCTGGATTCTTGGATGGAGATTATTTAGGATTTAACCTCAATAATTGGGCCCACCAATATGTACCAAATAGCGAATTCCTACTTTTAGTCTTAAACGGATCTCAAAACACGGTAACCAAACACACCCTAAGTTCAGGTTTAAAATGAATGGGCCATATTTTCATTTTAACCACTCATTCATATTCAATTCTTTTTTATTTTTATTTATAATAAGAAGTTTTAGTTATAAATTTATATATGTATTTTTATAACAAATAATATTTAAATCAAATCCAAAACCCAAATTTTAATCCAAATCCAAATTCAAATTCTAATCATAAAGTCATTTACAAACCAAACGGGCCCTAAATACAACAATATTATACCGGAATGGATTATGATGTTGACTCGGGCCCACCAACCCCTGATGACTTTGTAACGGACAGTAAAAAAGCAATAGAATGCAAATAGCAACAGAGACACCAAGGGCTTGATGTCTTTTCCGTTGTTTCCGTGACCACAGCTACAACTGCTGAACCGGTCAAACCGGTGATGTTACAGCAAGCCAGTTTTGTGAGGATTTATAACCCAAATCGAACCGTTGGTTTCAGCCGATCCGGATCGAATCGGTTCACTGGGACCATTCGGTTCGAACTTTTTTCTTTGGTGAGAGAGTGTGAGCTGGGAGTGTTACGTGTATTGGTCAAAGTGAGTTTAATACTGTAGTAAGTTAAATATAGTGGTCGGTGTAGATTTTGAGTAAGGTTGTGAGTAAGTGAGCACTAACTAGTGAATGAATATATTTGTTTGCTAAGGGTGTGTTTGGTTAGCTTATGCATTTTGCATAGGTGTAGGATTTGGTTTTGAGTGAAAGAAAAGTAAGGAGATGAAATATTTGATTTACTGAAATTAAATTATTTGATAATCATGTATAAGAATTAGAAGTCAATAAATTATTATTTGCTATGTTTGAAAAAGAAGAGAGATAGACTACAAGTAAGATAGTCTCATTCTATTCTTCAAATCCCATCTATTTGTATTGGTTTTGATAAAAGCAAATATTTGAGTTTGACGTCTAAATATCAAGATTCAAAATTTTACCAAACATTTACTTTTTTACTTTGAGTCTCTAAAGCAAATCGCCAAATCCAACACCTCCAATCAAATGCACCCTAAATTAAGTGATTTAGAGATATGTCAAGATTAGTCTTTTTATGGACCTACCCAATAAGATGGAAACAAGGGTTTGGGCTCACTTGTTAAGTAGAAAAGAAATACCCTACTTAGTTTTATCGACAGCAAGAGGCTTTATATCCCTACCGTAGTTTCCGTCACCATACGGTCTACCATTACCGTTGTATGATGAGGGCACGGGTGCCGATGGAGGAAGACCTATTATCAGCCGAATGAATATAACTATATGTAAAAAGAACTTCAGTTTGACTTTCGAGGTCAAATGATCCCTCCAAATTGTTTAGTATTTTTTTTAGACTTACTACTTGTATTTGTATTGGTTTACCTCAAACTAAAGTGTTAGGTTAATGATTAGTATAAATATTGGGTCTCATCTACATACTATTATCAATCAATATATCACGTTTTACATGGTATCCGAGCTTTAGATGAATTCACCAACAAAATTTGCTATCCTCCGGTCATCGGCTACTCACCAGTGATCAGGGGCAGAACTACATGTTTGCTTAGGGGGGCGGTGCCTTCCATGATTCGCTAAAAAATATCAATTTTTAATGTAAAAATTTATCCTTTAGGACCATTTTATTAAATTGCACCCGACCACAAAAATCAAATTGCCCCCACAAACAATGTAAAAACCTAAAATCTCTATCTTAATCTTTAAAAAAATATCAGTTTTTAGTATAATTTTTTTTTATAACCTTTTTATTAAAGTGTATCACGAATTTTATCAAAAATAATAATAATAATAATAATAATAAATAAATAAAATATAAAAAATAAAATTTGCCCCTGTACTCTAAGATCCTGGGTCCGCCAGTGCCAGTGATCCGGATCCCAGTCATGACGCATATTTTGGGGACCATAGAAATCTACTCTTAACAAAATGATGCTTACGTGTAAACTAAAACATTTTCAAGACACGTATTAACTTATTCCCAAACAACCTTTTATATTTGATTTTATTCACACACACTGAGTGAGAAACACCATTATCAATGGCAAACACCAATCTCTCATATTATGATTTGGTATTGCAATTATAATATACGTAGTAATTGAAAGTAACTGGGTCACAGTTGCCACCTTTCGTACTTGTGGCACATGGCTACGCGCTACCCATAAGTATTGAATCTTATTGATGTTTCACCCTTTGACAATGGGTTTGAAGTTTGTATATAATTATTGATCTGTTTCATGTACACAGTTAATTGTAGATTTTATGATGTAACAAACTAATAATATGGTTGCTGCAGGAGGGTCCTCGAACAATGGTGGGAATTGCCACATTTGACTCAACCCTCCATTTTTACAATCTGAAACGGGCATTGCAACAGGTATATATAATGGCAATTTATTGTTTATAGATTTTCAGTACGGTTTGTATGCGTAAAAAAAAAACTTTGTCCAGCTTTCACCATGTTTGCTTTTGGATTTCCATTTCCATCATACCAGTTTTACCTGTTAGAAATAAAATATAACCAGAATTGACCCATTTACAAGTAAATGGGTCGAAACAGCCATATCTAGTTTAGTAACTTACAAGATGATATTGCTGTTTGTGATCAAGTTTTTGTGTTTTGTTGTTGCAGCCATTGATGCTCATAGTTCCTGACGTTGAAGATGTTTACACTCCTCTCCAAACTGATGTTATTGTTCAACTTTCCGAGGTAAGTTATTTCATGCATTTCCTTGGCAGTTCTTGCCAACTCGTGATTATCCGTCATATTCTAGAAGTTATTATTTTCATCCAGTTTTATGTGACTTTGGAACTGATTCCCAACGTATTTCACATCATTGTGATGTTACAGTGTCGTGATCATCTAAACTTTTTGCTGGAGAGCATCCCGAGTATGTTTGAGAGTAATAAAACTGCTGATTCTGCTTTTGGTGCTGGGGTTAAGGTATTAATTTTTCTCTGTTTGATTGTACATTTGTACCCACGCAAGCACAGCGTACCTAAGGGTAGAAGAAGTTGCCTATATACCTACCAATAACCTAATCTCAGAGACTGTCACTTTATTTCACAAGACATCTCTATTTTCTTTTTCTTCTCTGATCATCTTTTTTTGGTCATCCCGTTTAATGATTTTTTGAACGATCTGAATTCATCGAACACTCACATGTCCCATTTTTAAACAGGCTAATGCCTGTTCTTTATTCTGATATTTTTTTTATCAAATAATCTGTGTCAAAGCGCACATCCAAACACCCACTTAGTATCAGCTTAGCAGTCTATGTGACTATTGCTTCATATGTGTCAATTAGGCTGCTTTTTTGGCAATGAAGAGTACCGGAGGCAAGCTTTTGGTATTTCAATCAGGCAAGCTTATTTATATTTTTAGCATGTGTTATTATTAAGTGGTCTGAGGTAGAAACATATATTGACCCCATTTATTATGTCTCAGTCTTGCCTTCTGTTGGTATTGCGGCTCTTTCTGCTAGAGAGGCTGAAGGAAGAACTAATATCTCTGCAGGAGAGAAGGTAATATCAACTAATGACCAGGTTGAACAAACAGGCCAAAATGGTTGGCGTTGGGCAGCTGGACCAACACTTTTTTGTCCTATATTTTAAGTCTATATATATACTGTTAGTGGGTCAAATACGATTACAAAATTATCGTATTACAATAGTTATGTAATGTTTGTTATAATGATTAGAGTAAACTACACCGTTCGTCCTTGTGGTTTGCGTTGACCGCAGCCCTTCGTCCTTTGACCAAAAAAATTGCACCGTTCACCCTTAAGTCAGAAACGTTATGCACCGTTTGTCCCTCCATCCAACTGGGCCCACCAAATCTGACTAACGCTCGTTAGTTTGGATTTTTAAAGGGGTATTTCCGTCATTTGCCTCCCCACCCTTTTCCCGCCTATATGTTGAACCCTAGCCACCTCCATCTTTATTAATACCCACCCACCCACCCACCCACCCCCCTAACGTCTCTAATCTTTAACCCTAATACTCTCAATTGCAATTGTCAAAACATGGCTAGATGTCCTCGCTGTCATTCAATTGCAATTGTCAAAACATCATGGACTGATAGAAACCCAGGTCGAAGGTTTTATGGTTGTCCCCAAATTGTATGTGTTTATCATCAAATCAATTAGGTTAGTTATATATTATGATAATCAGCAAAAAGATTAAACAGATGTTTATTTGTTTTTGTTTTTGGTTATGTTTTTGTGTGATAGGTTTGTAACAGGTTTATTGATTGGTTTGACCCCGAAATGTGTCAACGTTCTGTGGTGATTATACCTGGATTATTAAGGTCGTTGAACAATCATCAAGCAATGGTACAAGAACTTCAGCAAGAAAGATCAAGATTGAAGAATTATCTTATTGTGTCATGGGTTTTTTTTGTTGTTGTGTCTGTTATGTTCAACATATTAGGTTAGTTAGATGTGATGGTGAGTATGTATTTTGGGGGGTTTTGGGTAATGCTAGATGTGTATAGGTGGTTTAATGGTTGATGTATTTTGGTGGAAGAAGATGTATGTATAATGTTTGATGTAATGAAAAGTTAATTTGGGACCATCTGTTATGTGTTTCTTTCATGAATGTTACAATCTGTTTTGACACATGAGCATTGTAATACAACCACCAATGACCCATTCACCTTTTACAATAGTCCATGGTCTGCACAACACCATTTACAAGTTGCCAATACTAATGTCAAAAGACTAAAAAAGATACTCATTTTGTGCAGACCATATATCAAAACCATTGAAATACAAAAAAAGCAGTCATCATAGTCAATAAAATTAAAGTCAAAGGAAATAACATGTCATTAATCAATCAAGTTTCAAGGCATATAATGCCATAATCATCCAAAACAACTTAACTGATATTGTTCATACTGATGCAGACATAAAAACATACAAACAAGTTAACAGTTATGAGTTTGCTGAATTTAACTTAAAAACATAGAAACTTCAACCTAAGTTGATTACTTTCTTCCTTGGTGCTTTCTTCTTTTTTGCCCCACCTTCTGTTGCCACAGCTTTCCCTTTATCTTGTTGTGTTGCAGAGCTTGCAGGTTGAGTAGAAGACATTTTCTTTGATTGTGAACCTGTTGGGTTATCAGCATCTAAATCCACCCCAGCCTTCCTCTTATTTGACTTTGGCACTCTTGGTCCAGTGCATGTTCTTTGATTGTGACCTCTGACCCCACATTTGTCACAAGTTACTGTCTTGTGTTTTCTTGAAATCTTACCATCCTTCATTATACTGATATCTTTTTCAGTTCTTGATTTTCTCCTTGCTTTCCTAGGTCTCCCTATTTGTGGTTGATGTATTGGTGGCAAGAGTGTGGTTGGAACATTACACTTGGGCCAATGGATAGGACCTCTAATAGGTTTGACATGAAAAGAATAAACTTTCTTCCAAGTATCCAATCTGTAACATGGGTGAACCCATTCTTCTGGTAAGCCAACATCCTGATTGTTCAGAGCCATGTTCCAATTTGTTGCTACAGCATGCTTGCAAGGAATACCTGTCAATTCCCATCTTCTACAAGTGCATGTTCTAGCAACCACATTGACCACACACTGGTCACTCCATGGACCACTAACCTGGTATAACTCACCTCCACCCCATTGAACTTTGTATTTGTTAGCTTGATATGCATTTGCTTTCAATATCCTTGTAGCAGTTGGGGTGAGTGGTCCATCACATCTTGCAATGAGTTTGTTGACATTGACAATCCTAAGTATTAACATTGAATGACAATTAGCAACCTATACTATAGAGATTGGTATTTACATTCAATTGACAATTAGCACATGTGGCTGTAAACTAATACCTTCTCATTAGATACTCCCTGGCAAACTCCAATGTGGCAATAATTGGTTTGTCTCTTCCACCAACTAGCTTCCCATTGAAAACTTCACACATATTGTTCAATAATACATCTGACTTGGCTCTCTCTGTATAGAAAGTTACAAAAAGACCTTTTATCAGATAGTTGTAACTTTTAATTAAGAAATGTAGAATGTTAGAAAGATTGTTTTAACTATACCTGAGAAATGAGATCTACTCCAGTGTTGGGGAGGAATGAGATTAAGCCAATCATAAGCCTCTTGCTTCAATGACTTCAACTCTTCCATTGCAAGTTTAAACTCTGGTACAATTGTTGCAGTTGCTGCTTTCCATAACAACTCTTTGTATGCAGTACCCTTCCACTGCAACTTCATGTTTTCATGTATGTGTTTCACACAGTATCTGTGCTCTGCACTTGGAAACAATTTTGAAATTGCTGGTATGATACCCTGTTTTTAACAAATACACTTAATAAATTAGTAAAACAAAATTTAAGCATTTACATTGATTGTTAACAAAAATAAAATTTAGGTAAGTACCTTTTGCCTGTCACTTATGAAAGTGAAGTGGGAGTTCCTGTATAGATCAAGGTCATCTCCAAGTTGTGTAAGAAACCATGTCCATGATTCTGTGTTTTCTGTCTCAACAAGTCCATAAGCCAATGGATAGATACCATTGTTTGGATCTACACTCACAGCTGTCAAAAGTTGTCCTGGATATGGACCCTTCATGAATGCCCCATCTAATCCAAGTATTTCCCTCATCCCAGCTCTAAATCCATCCTTCAAAGGCCCCAAACAAACATAGATTCTCTTAAAAACTCTTGTTGTCTTTTCATGATCTGGTTCAGACTGCACATGAATTTTGACAGTTGTGTTTGGATTAGCTTGTTGCAATTCCAACACATAATCTCTGAGCATCTTATATTGATGTGTGTAATCACCCCTTAATTTTCTTTCAGCTGCTTGTTTTGCTCTAAATGCCTTGCTCTCTGTAACACTTAATTCATACTGTTGTTGTAGTTGCTCTTGAACAGCTCTCACAGGAATATTAGGGTTTGTTTTTGTGACAACCGGCAGTTTAGGGAGCAATTTTAAAAATCCGCATTTCGATATAAGTTCGTTTATAATTTTTATTTGAAATTTTTATTTCACAACGAACTTGTAAGACCTATTTTATGGAAATTTTATTTAATGACGTTATGGTATTCGTGAATTATGTTCATAATTCGTTTTTGATTATGTGATCGGTGATGTATATTTGAATTCTCACTTGGTACTACGTTGACTTTGGCACTAGGATTACCTAACATGATTTTATGATTCGTCTTAACGAGCCGTTATTATTTTAATTGATTACGAGAGGTTCTCGTGTAATATGGAAATTTTAAAATGAGTTCGGGTTCGGGCCACGTGTTTTTACATTTACCCATGTTACCCGCTCGATCGTAATAATATTATTATTATTACTATTATTATTATTATTTACACTTATTATTATTATTATTACATTTACTTTTAAAAAAAAAAAAAAAGAAAGAAAAGCTAATAGGGTCCTTTGGATCCGGTTTCACCACACACACACCACACTCACTTTTTTTCTTATCTCTCTCAAATCCTCTCTCTTTGCCCCCTTTGACAAACCCTAGCCGCCACCCTATGAAATCCGGCCACCACCGCCGTTTTACCGACCACCCAACAAAACAAACACCACCAATCTATTCCTCTCTTCACCCTCTTTCTTTTGGTGTATCATACACACTCTAAAACAAACCCTAACATCACGAAATTTAAAGATTTCTAGTCGGATTTTACTAGTTTTTCTAGATCTAAGCTTTTGAAGTATTTTGAAGGTGAGATGAACCATTTTCAAGGTTTTGGGAGCCACGAATTGATTTTGTTTCGTGGCTACACGGATTATTTTCGTGAGAACCGAATGGGTTTTAATTAAATACGTGATATGATTATGAATCTTGATGGGAAAAACGTTTTCTTGAAAGTTTGGTATCCGGGTCGAGGTGTACCCGAGAGTGTTAACCTCGGATGGTGCTTGTTTGGCCGAATCTTTGGCCTTTGATATTTCTTGGTGTTCGAATGAGGTGTTTGGAACCTCATTTTTGTTGCTTGACCGGTTATTGTTGGTCGTGACTAACCATGTTAGTCGAATGGGATTTTTGGCCGACGACCCAAATAGGTCGTGCGGGCTGTTTTGGCTCACGTAGAGCTAGCCGAGACCATGGAGGTCTCGGGTGTGATCCACACTAGTCGTGGTGAAGTGTTGCCTCGGGTTCGGCTTGGTAAACCGACCCGAACACTAATTTGGTTAAATGTTAATTGTGATAAATGTGAACTTTGTTGGTTATTATTGTATTTGTTATTTTGTCGTTGGTATATATTGGTTGTTGTGGTATTATATTTTTTCGGCCGAATGCATTGGGTCGAATTGGTTATTGAATTTGGTAATTGAGAAGTTGTTGGCGATTGGTAAATGTGATATGAGGACCGGTTATGAGACGGTCGTTAGATGACGGAGATAGGTTAGTCGGGTACCGTAGTCGGACCTTATTGTTGTAGCCCGTGGTTGAGATTGTGATTGGACGGAGTTTATTGTTTGTGACTTTGGTTTATTATTGGACTTGGACAATGAGCCGAGAGTCATGACTCGGACATATGACCATTTCGTGTAACTCAATAAACATTAAAAGTAAAACGAGAATAATAAAACTCGTAATAATAATTATTAGTAATATGAACGTTTATACGAAAGTATATACGTGAATAACGTATATATAACTATATAAACGCGTATATTAATAATAATAATAATCACGAGTCGTATTATAAATAATACGATTAGATACATATTAGGCTACGAAAGTGGCGTAATATTAATTAAACGTATTATTATTATTAGAAATTGTGTTATAAACGGGAAACTCCCGACAATTATGAAATGTTTAATAAAAAGTCGTTTTGGATATATAATGAATAAACTTATTGAGTTAGGCGAAATTGTCGTCACTCGGGTCCAGGTAAGTTATTTGCGACATTCGTGTTGTCTCGGATATATGACGACTAATATAGACGTTTTCTATAAATAAATAACCACCCAACCGTAAGGTTGAGCCGGGTTGTTTGATTATATGAAACGAATATATTAGTGGGCATCGTATCCTACGACGCCCATAGGTTGTAGTATATGTAAAGGGTAATAGATTGCGAGTGTATATATCGGGAAATCTGGCCAATTTGACGATATATACGAGGAATTTATTAAACTATGATATATACTATCTAGTAATTACGTGCTATGTGCTTTATATGTGCTTTAGATTGGGTGTAATCTTGGAACGGTATATTACGTAAATAAATATGAGGATTATCAAATCGACGGATTTGGTAAACTTTGGCGATTTATTTAAATGATATATTGGGCTAATATTAGATCTATAGTTTATTATATGTTCTATGTGCGATCTTGTTGGTTTGTTTTGAGTCGACCCACCACCCGTATGGATACCAAACGCAAATACACCAAACTAATACGAAATGGATTTTCGGTAATAAAACGGATTCTCGTCCGGGTTTGGGAATATTATATATTTGAGGAAATGATTTCTGAAAGAGTTAATATTGTTAGGTCGTGCCAAGTCCGTAGTTGCTGTTTCGTGAGTTATCATACATCTTATTGCTACCTACCTCGTCTTGCTATATTTCTGGACTTGAGGTGAGTCATAGCCCCACTTTTTACTCTTGAACTATGTTTTCAACGATTGGGGTGAGAAACGTGCAAATCATTTTACGTGGACTATTATCGCTTTTATATTACTTCTAAACTTGCTATGCATACGGACTAGGATGTATAGTCAGCTTTAGTCACTTCTTATGTGTACTATTCAAGGTTGGCTTATTTGTTATTGTCAGCTTTAGTCACACGGTTAGTGTGTACTATTCAAGGTTGGCTTATTTGTTATTGTCAGCTTTAGTCACACGGTTAGTGTGTACTATTCAAGGTTGACTTATTAGATACTGTAGTGTGCACCTATAGGTTATTATTACTTCGGAGGTTATCCGAGTAATTATTGGTATTGCGGGGGTTACCCGAATACTTATGTTGTTACGGAAGGGTATCCATGTGTTTTGGTTATTACGGAAGGGTTTCCGTGTGTTATGTTGAGAGCGAAGGGTATCCGCAGGCTTTTAGCGAATCCTTAGTCTAGCTAGCAAGCGTTTTGCGTTCATGTCCACTATATTATTAGTTGAAATTAAACCTATGATCTCACCAGCGAAAGCTGACTTTTAGCACGTTTTCTCAGGTAATTAAGTGTTGAGGTGCATGCTTGGATTGGAAGGCTCGGCTGTGGCACACGGTTATGGATCTATATTTTCTAAACTCTGATAATTAAATTTGGACCTATTGTTATTTTATTTTGGGCCTAACTCTGAATGATGTTGGGATAAATGTAAACCTTAAAACCCCGTATTTGGTTGTGTTTTTACTATGTTTACTTTATCTCGTTCTATATTGTCTTGTGTTGGATACCAATCCCCGTAGCACCCCGAAAGCTTGTTGAGTCTTCCGCTGTATCAAATTTTGGGGGTGTTACAGTTTTTAATTGCTCAATTAATTCCTTTGAGAACCATTCATATGTGGCATACAAGTTTTCTCTCTCCTGAAGACATTTGTGTTCTGAAAAGTATGTTCTCACCTCCCAAGATTCACTGTTTCTGAGTTTGGAGACTAGCAACACCCATGGACATTTAGTATTATCCACCTGTTTCTTCTTGTTAGGTTTACCCCCATTAATCAGCCTCTCCTTAGTTGTATTTCTTTTTATTGGGCTAGTGTACCCATGGGCCTTAGCAACTTTATTTTTGGTCCATTTTTCTTTTGGTTGAGTTGACTGACTTGGCCCACTAGACTGAGTTGGCCCACTAGCCTGACTTGGCCTACCATCTATGTTACTGTCTTCACCAGTTGGCAGAGAAGGTATAACACCTCTGCAAACTGCCCTCACTCTTTCATTGTCATTCTTTTCCATTCTAATTTTTCTCCTAGTCTCAATTGAATGCTCTTTAATGTATTCCCTCACATCATCTTTGTTTGCAAATTTTCTACCCACATAAAAATATGTCTTGTAAAATTTCTCACCAGAATGTGCTTGTTTCCTTAATTGTTTCAACTTCTTTTTCCTTAACCTACTACCTTCACTGTCACTACCTGATGAACTTTCAAAATATTCATTTTCTAATTCATTAACATCATCTCCATCTCCTTCATCCTCTTCAATATCATCTTCTACACTCTCTCCACACCCCATAAACTCCACAGTTTCATCAACATTGCACCTAAAGTCTTCCATGTCAACATTATCAACTTCATCTTCATTGTAATTCTCATCTGCTATGTAATCACTGTCTTGACTATCATCATCACTGTCACTTTCATTGTCATCATCATTCAAATTCTCTTCCTCTCCCTCACTTTTACTCTCAACATCTCTTTCCTTCTCACCCTCATTGTCAGTACCATTAACTTCATTTTGATTGACATCCTCAGTTTGAACATTATCAGTAAATATGTCCAAGTCAGCAAATGGGTCAAAGTTAGGATCTTGTGTGTCTACATAAGGGTCATAAGAAGAGTAAAACTCATTAACAAACTGACTAGGGCCTTGAGAAGACCCATCATTAGCAGCTGCACTACTTTGCCCTACTTCAGAATTGACAACATACGGCTCTTGTTCTTTACCACTACCTTGACCTATATCTTTACCTAAACACCCTTCATTCACATTCAACACTAATTTCTTAGCCACTGGGGTAATCCCTGCCCTTGATGTTGTTGGTTCATCATCTAACTCCTCTATTACAACTTTTTTAGGCTTTGCTGGTGAGTAAAGGTCAGGGTTGGTCTTTTCATGCTCAACATACACATCAACAAGCTTAAGACCTTCACATACATACTTACCTAATAACAGAATGTCATTGTCACATGCTAAAGGTTCTAGTCCATTGTCTAAATCATAATCAGGTTTCAAGAAATGGTAAAACATCACCCTTCTCCCATCATACTCTAAGTCTTCTAGCATGGAATCAATTTCATGTATAGAAAACTCATCGCAGTCTATTAAATCCACAAAGGTGATCTTACCATTTTTGTATGCCCTGTTAGGTGAACTTGTGAAGAAACCACCATGATTAAGCCTGATTGAAAACAGAGTAGACTTAATATCTGCAAATAATTATTAGAAAACTCATCAGTCTAGGGTTTTAACACATCAAAACACCAAATAAAAAACTACATACCCAATAAATCATACTAAACCTCAATAATAACGATTAATAATCTTAAACACTTAACTACATTGTCAAAAATTTTAAAAAACATATACTTACTGTACATGGCATAGGGATTTCGATCAGTGATCTCATTTCCTCTAATTTCATACAATGGGGACACCATCTTAATGCTTTGTGAAGTTTCAATTCATAAATTAATCGGATGATAACCACAATTGATTTGGGGAATAAGATAATGAAAAGGTTTTAGTGTGTGAAAATGAATTGTTTTAGGGATCATTGGGACTGAACGTAGTGTTTTAAATGCTAGGGGGAGGCAAATGACGGAAATACCCCTTTAAAAATCCAAACTAACGAGCGTTAGTCAGATTTGGTGGGCCCAGTTGGATGGAGGGACAAACGGTGCATAACGTTTGTGACTTAAGGGTGAACGGTGCAATTTTTTTGGTCAAAGGACGAAGGGCTGCGGTCAACGCAAACCACAAGGACGAACGGTGTAGTTTACTCTAATGATTAAGTAGGTCTTATGCTTGAAAAGATACTTTGGGCTAAATTTGACCTTTTTGACCCGTTTCCTTTAAATCTTTTGATATTAGAATCATATCTGCATGGTACTAAGATCTTATAAATGGGATTCACGTAGTATGTATAATGGCCTCACAAAAGTGCATCTACATGTTTAACGTAGTAAAGTTGATGAAAGAAGTTAATGTGAAACCGCTTTTTTATTTTATTTTATTTTATTTTTTAAACCGCAGGAACCTCATTAATTACTTCAACCAGTAGACAAGACTATGTGATCACAAATTTGCATTTTGAATTTGCAGAGTACCAGGTGAACCTTTATCTAATTTTCATTTTGCTACCTCTTTGATGCGATTCAACCATTTTGATTTTATCTTACCAAATTGTTTATGTGATCACAAATATTTTATAGGTCTCTGTAGATGTGTTCATCACTAGCCAAAGTTATGTTGATATTGCTTCAATCTCCGTTATCCCTCGAACCACTGGAGGACAGGTAGTCATTGCAATCTTATTTTTTGTCAAACAAATTAGATTGGTTTTGTTGCCATTCTTTAAGAGTCGCTTTTAATAAAATTCCCTCCTATTTTCAGGTTTATTATTATCACCCTTTCTCTGCACTTTCGGATCCCGTGAAACTTTACAATGATCTGCGATGGAATGTCACAAGACCACAAGGTTTTGAAGCAGTAATGCGTGTTAGATGTAGCCAGGTGAGCCCTAAAAAGATTTATTTCTTCAGTTTAACTTTCATACCATATCCATTGATGTGGCAAATTGGGTGGGTCTGTCGGGTTGGGCATCGGGTCAAATCAGTTAGGGTAAATGTAGGTATTGGTTGGATCTGCTTGACCCGAAACACTTCTTTATTTCTTATCAGTGATGTGGGAGTTTTTAGTATATAGTTGATGTGCCAAATATGATTACAGACAGTGGTCTTATTTCAACAATGATTCAATGTTTCACATAAAATGGTTTAGACTAATTTGTCCTGTTTCCTTCCAACACTTTTTATTTATGTTACCCTTAAAAACTAAGCGTAAACCTCGACACATTCATATCTAAATGTGTCAAAATGGTCACCTCTTATAATATTTTCCAAAATATGATATACTTATCCGTTTCTCATTTTGTTGTCTCTTCTCTTCGATTCTTTAGGGTCTTCAAGTATAAGACTACTCTGGAAACTTCTGTAAACGCATTCCCACAGATGTTGACCTACCTGCGGTATAAACTGAACTTTAATTTATTAGCCTTGAGTTCCTAGCCTAAAAGATCACTTTTATTGAAACTGATATTTTGCAGGTTGATTGTGACAAATCTATAATGGTGACTTTGAAACATGATGATAAATTAGCAGATGGCACAGAATGTTCTTTCCAGTGTGCGCTTCTTTATACTACTGTATATGGGCAAAGAAGAATACGTGTGTCCACTTTATCGTTGCCTTGCACAAGCATGCTGAGCAATCTTTTTCGCTCAGCTGATTTAGACACCCAGTTTTCTTGTTTCCTAAAGCAAGGTATTTGAATTTGTTTAATTTTGGATTTCACTTTTGCTTTATTGAATACTATAAAGATTTATTCTTTTTTTTGTGTGTTGCAGCGGCTAATGAAATCCCTATTACTCCATTACCTCAAGTGAGGGATCGGGTGACAGATCTTTGCATTAGTATACTTCATTCTTATCGGAAGTTTTGTGCAACTGTGTCATCATCTGGACAGCTAATTCTTCCTGAGGCACTCAAGTTGTTGCCTCTATACACTCTCGGTCTGTTTTCTTCTTTATTAAAGGAATTCTAAGTAGTGTGTTTTGGTTTAATATTGCTTAAGATACGCACAGGTAATTGACCTCCTTTATTTCTTGATTTCAGCTTTGATTAAAAGTATTGGACTGCAAAGTGATGGGCGTATTGATGACCGGTCCTTTTGGATCAACTATGTCTCCTCACTTTCTGTGCAATTAGCAATCCCGCTTGTGTATCCCAGAATGATAAGTGTTCATGATATTGACTCAAAGGTACAGAATAATCTAACATCACAAAATGTTCAAAAATTCTATTTCTACATCTTACACATTTTTTGGCATGTTTTGTCTGTGGCTACAGGATACCGATGGATCCGTTATTCCCCCTCCTATACCACTCTCTAGTGAACATGTGAGCGATGACGGGTTCTTGAAAACGGAGAGGACTGCTTAATTTATGTTGGAGGCTCTGTAGATCCTGATATAACACAAAAACTGTTTGACTTGTATCATTATAGTGGCAAAATGGCTGGTCTTATAATGGGTCTAAATGGGCTTTGGTTGGCTTGAATCGACTTGAACCATTTTTTTTTTCATTTACATTTTTTAATACACTGTTGGCAGCTTTCAACCTGTTTTAGCCATTTGACCCGTTTCAATTTTGCCTGCTTTTTAAAGTTAGCAAAACTGAATCATTTGAAATAAAATACTACCCAAATCTGACCCATATATATGTAAATGGGTCGAAGTTGGCATCTGTATATGCTCGCTCATTGCATAGCTTTTTTGTGGCTTATAAGTCTGATGTTTGCTAGAGTAACACTTTCAGAAGGCCTATTGATTCATCAATCATCTGTTTAACTCAAACTTTTCGATACAGTTGGTGCTATGAAAACCCCTTGTCAAAGAAGCTAAATGAGGCAGTAAATGAGATACAAAGCCAAAGATGTAACTACCTACGGTATGTAATGTCTGTGGTATATAATCTTATCAGCCGGATTAGTTTATCTGTATATGAGAATGTTTGTGTTGACAAGTAATCCCTTTTTTAATATACATCTAGTAGTTCTGTCTTCGTATGAAAATTGTAAGATTTAAGTTGATTTTTTGAACTGGGATATTAAACTGGGGATTTCCAAGAAAAATTGAAAAAACCCATAAAATAAAGAAAATCATGTGAACCCATAATGCCATATATCATACGTAACTTTAGCTAAGGAATTTCCTAAGAAACGATAAAGATTGTGTCTTTTCTGAGTATTTTGTAAAGTACCATTCTATAAAGATAAGATAAAGAAAATATAATACGGCGTGGACACATTTGTCAATCAAAATTGCAGTTTTTACATGGTAATCATTGCATTTTTATAGTTTCTGATATTAGTTTCAATTACAGGAATGACATTCTTCTCGTATATGTTGGAAGACAAGTCTCCAAATAGTCCTTCATATGTTGAGTTCTTAGTACATGTCCATAGACAAATTCAAAACAAAATGGGTTGATGTTTAAGAAACAGTAGTTCAGTTATGTTTATGAGTTTTGGTTCGAGTTGTATTTTATTGCTAACTAGACTAGCGCATCTGAGATGAAAGGATTCAAACAGTTACAAGTTGACTATGCAAACAATAGTATTGCTTGATATACACATAAGAATGCAAGAATATACTAGGAACTTCTCAAACTAGCTTTTTATAAAAGAATATAGTATGTTTAAACAAAATCACTAGTTTTTGTATTAAGTTTCAAACCAAAGTGCAAAACCAGTATCATAATACGACACTACACATCATTGACTAAAAGGTCCATAGATATAATTCTCTAGATAAGAGTCGTTTGCGATAAGAGTCGTTTGCTAAGGACAGTGACTCGTGAAGTAAAATACATTTCATATTAGTCTATCACCTTTTGTATACATTCTATCTTCTAGTCTTTGCATGACAATGATGGATATCACTTATTGTTGACCTGGACTTTTCATAATACTAGTAATAAATTAATTAGAGGCTATTTTCCTATAGATAATAATGTTAAACTTTTGATTTACAATTCGAAATGCGCTTCTTATAGATACTATTAATTAGAGGCTATTTTCCTATGGATTAATGGTCTCTAATTTAACAACAAACATGATTTGCACTAACTTAGTTTTGATTTGTACATAACATTTTATGCTTTGTATATGTGTTACGTTGTGCTTATTCTCCGTTGTATCTTTTTATGCGTAAATTGAAAGTAACTATGTGCAAATCTAGAGTATATGTGTGTGCAGATTACCTCACACTAAACCAAACAAGTTTCAAGGTGAATTAGACTTAAACCGGGTAAAGCCTTTCATTTCTAGGAGTTTTGTGTGGCTACTTTAGGGATTGTTTGTACCTAGCTTGTTACATATGATATACTAATAAACTTATATAAGCTCATGGATGAAATTCTAAACCATTGAATTCGTTTTGTCTTCGTTTAAGAGGGCAATGTTTTATAACCTGGTTGAATCGGGAACAGGTTCGGATATGACTGTTGTTTGCTTGTTTATGAACTAGTGGTTCTTTTGTTAACCTAGGTCATGCCTTTGGTTTTTAAAGTTTGGGAACCTGTAGTTTTGTTGGAAAGTCTTGAATTTCTAATGTTTTAGAGCTGTTTGGAGCTTTTTTAGGGTCGTTTGGGTATGTTTAGGGGTGTCTTTGGAGCTGATTAAGGGTTGTCTGGTTTGGTATAAAAGGTTTTTGCAGCTTAGGAATTGAATTTCCATGTTAAAAAGTAATCATTTTTTTGCATAAAATTGGTTCCACACGACGGTTCAACAGCGACTCATCGGGTCGATCAAAAAACCTGTTTTTAAGGCTGGGCACAATAAGGAGGGTCAATCCCCCTCCTTTTCCCTGCCACGTCAGCTTTCTCTCTCCAGCGACCTGCAGGCGATTCAGCGCCACAGTAAGGGCGACAAAGGTTTTTTTTTTTTTTTTTTTTTTTTTTACAAGACAATAAAAAAAAAAAAAAAAAAAAAAAAAAAAAAAAAAGTTAACGTCACATGCTCTCAAGCCCAAAACACTACCAATAAAAAAAAAAAAAAAAAAAAAAAAAAAAAAAAAAAAAAAAAAAAACATACTATATGACAACACATAAAGCCCATCACCCAACTTGCATCAATGTCACCATCCTCATCATCATCTCTCTAACTCAATCCAAACACACACACAATATCTTCTATTCTAAACATTTAAAAAGGAAAAAAAGAAAAAAAAATATACACACAAAAGTGGCAACCGTCGATCGTGACCACGACCCATTTGGGTTTTTTGTCGACCGGCGACCGACTAGCCACAACAAGGCCGACCGAGGACGACCGACTCGGTCTCGGTCCTTATTGTCGCCAGCCTAATATAAGGCAAAAGGGTATAAAGATGATGACTTTTGACCATCATTGGTCAAACTTATTATTCCCTTGCTATCTTTTACTAACCTCTCTCTCTCTCTCTCTCTCTCTCTCTCTCTCTCTCTCTCTCTCTCTCTCTCTTGTGCAGATTAATTCTTACGAGTACTCTATTAGTGACTCATAACGTGCAAATGGTTAATTGTTAACATTGATTGCATAAATAAAAAACGATTGATATGATATATGTAATAAATTGCATAGACACATGAAAAATCACGATTTTGAACCTTTAATTCATCATTTTATCTTGTGTGTTTGCTCCATAGCTAAATTCACAACTTGATAATTAGTGACCCGTAACACGTAAGGGTCCAACCACTAAAAAGGGTTTTTTTTGCGGTTGAAAAATATTGAATGGATTTATTGACAAATTTTATTTTTTAATGGTTTTTGTGACATTTGCCCGTTCTTTTATGTTGTTGAATTATATATAATTATACATAAATACTTTTGTTGATGTCTTGGGAAATATTTTTGTCACAATATCATCTAGAGAATTGTGTGGGCATGTTAGCAAGGGGCAATGTAGTTTATAATTTGGTTGAACCTACTAGAGATCTTTGAAAAATCACGTCTAGCATTCATGGTTAGCTTCTTTATTAATTATGGCCATATATATTATGAATCTTTGTATGATGTATGTATAATTATCAAGTTTATTTCTTGCTCAGGTGCACAAGTAGACAGTGATAGTATGCGCATATTAGATGCACTCAAGAGCGCGGGTGAGTTTCTAATAGAAAATCCTTTTATTTAAGTTGTAAGGCTCAACAAGTTATAAGGCTCAATAAGGCAAACCAATTGAAACGAGCTTTTAAAAATGAGTAAGGCTTATAGTCAGTCAAAATTACTTAAATAACGGATTAACACGCAAAAGATTGAAATATATGTGAATTTAATTTGACATATGTTGATATGATTTGTATAATAATAAGCTTCAACACCAATTAATTCGCCAAACAGCTTTACAAAAATATAAACTTCAACTTTTAACTTATAATATAAGCTACAGTTACAACTCCGGCCTTAGCTTCTCCTTCAACTCATTTCGCCAAACATACTCATAGCTACATACGACCCTACACATCATTGACTAAAAGGACCATATATAGTCTAGATAAGAGTAAGGAGTAAGGACATTGACTACTGAAGTAAAATGCACTTCATATTAGTCTCTCACTTTTGTATACATTCTATCTTTCTAGTCTTTGCATAACAACTATGGGTAAAAGGACCTTATATATATGCATTATACGACCGCATAATACTCTAGATAAGAGTAAGGAGTAACGACATTGACTACTGAAGTAAAATGCACTTCATATTAGTCTATCATTTTTTGTATACATTCTATCTTTCTAGTCTTTCCATAACAACGATGGATAAAAGGACCTTACATATATGCATATTACGACCACATAATACTCTAGATAAGAGTAAACGGAAGTAAAATGCACTTCATATTAGTCTATCACTTTTTGTATACATTCTATCTTTCTAGTCTTTGCATAACAACGACGGATAAAAGGACCTTATGTATATGCATATTACGATCACATAATACTCTAGATAAGAGTAAGGAGTCAGGATATTGAATATGGAAGTAAAATGCATTTCATATTAGTCTATTACCTTTTGTATACGTTCTATCTTTCTAGTCTTTGCATAACAACGATGGATGTGAGTTATTGTTGACCTTGACTATCCGTAATAATAGATAAATGAGAGGCTATTTTTCCTATATTGTTGGTAAACTTTCAATACAGTTCGTAATGCCTTTCTTATAGTTACAATTATGGATTAATGGTCTCAAGTTTGAAATAACAAACGTGATTTGCACAAACTTAGTTTTGATTTGTACATAATAATTTATATAATTTATGCTTTGTATATGTGTTACGTTCTGCTTATTCTCCTTGTACCTTGTTATGTGTAAATCTAAAGTACATATGTGCAAATCTAAAGACTAAAGTATATGTGTGTTCGGATCACCTCACACTAAACCAAACAAGTTGGATGGCCGAGACCCCCTTAAATAATGCATGACAAATTATAAAGTTATTCAAACTCAAATGCAATTATGTATAATTTATATATAATAATGTGCATTAGTACACTACAAGGATAATGGGTTATAGTAATGACATGTTGTCGCAATAACCAATAAACACTTTTAGCGATAACACAAGTCGCCGCTAAAGGTATTTATTAAATAAAAAGAAATGATAAAAACTTTTAGTGACATGCATCATTTCCAGATCGGTAAGACTTTTGCCTACATATTTCCCAGATTTTTCATGACCAAATTTCCAGTTTTTTCTTTCCAAAAACAGACTAATCCCATTTGAAAGTTCAAATTTCAAAAAAAAAAAAAAAAAAAAAAAAAAAAAAAAAAAACATTGGTAGTCGTCACAATAAAAATATGAATAAGTTCAACAAAGAAAATAGTTCAAAGTTCACAATGTTAAAAGTTACGTATAAATATTAATTAGTAAATGTCTAGTATCGAACCCGAGACCTCGGGATTGCACACTTTACAAACAAGAATAATGTAAATAAATATATATATGTTAAATGTATCGTATATATATATTTATAAACACTTAAGGGACTAAATAATCATTAATATTAAACGTAAGTATTAATTATTATTAAGGGATAAGAGAACGAGGACTAGAGTGTAACTTGGGAGTCAAGAAGGATCTAGAAACACCCCAAGGGTGCCTAGGCCGGTCGAAGCCCACACCATGGGTCGATCCACCCTTGCTTGTGCTCCAAGGAATCACCTAGTATATATACAAGGCCAAGGATTAGGGTTTCACATCTCTTGTGCACACACACAAAACCCTAAAGTTTTCTTCTCCTTGTTTCTTCTCTTGGTCGATCGATCCTCACTCCCATAAGGGTTTTAGGATCGAAATTTTCATAAGCAAATTAAGTGTTTTGTTTACTTGCATCAAACCTTTATTCGTTGGTAGTTTGTGTGTACAAGAACGAGGTAATTACTTACTTTAGTAATTATCAAGAGATCGATAAACAAAACGGTAAGGGGTTTATCATTGATCTAATTGTACAAGAATCAAGGTTTATTTGAAGTGCATCGGGTATGTTTTCTATTTATGTTTTAGTTAATCTTTATACGTGTTATTACTTGATCCTAGCTTCCGCAATATGTGTACTTTGATTGTCAAACTCTAACAGTGGCATCACGAGCCATGGATAACATGTAATTGATTACTAAAACGTAATAAAAATCGGATCTTTAATTGTTTTAGATACATGTTTTTCTAGGGTTTTCTTTAAATTTTTTTAAAAATTTTTGTAACCCTAACCCTAATTTTAAGGGGGGGGTCGATTTCCACTATAAAACCCTAATTAGGGTTTGTGGTTTTCTTGATTATATAATAATCATATAGAAACCCTAGGTCTAAACCGGTTTTTGTGGACATACTTGTGACCTATGTGCTAATTGTTAGGTTAATCCGTGACGAAACATGCATGTTAGTCATGGATCTTGTTTGTTTATTTATGTCACATGTTTTAAATAGATCTAAAATTGGGGAAGACTCCATATATATTAAAATCAATTTATATGCTATGTGGTGTGTATATTATCTTTGGCCTACGCAATTGATTCGTCAATGTATGTGGCTCCACTTCCATTAAGAAGGGAAGGCCTTAGGTGATTACATGCATAATTATACCTAGAATTGATTTTATTAGGATCTTTTAATATGGTTTGCATGTGGCTAATTGTTTCAGGTTTTATTATTAGTTGTTTATTTTCTTTAAATTACTTGTTTTATTGTTTTCTTAATTGTTTGACTTGATGTAAGCAATAAAAAGGGTGATTTTCATAAAAGAAAATAATATGGACTAATAATTTTGAAACCCTAAAGTGATAAAGTAAGAATCTTGCAAGGTCTTATTGACAATCGTGGTCCGATTCGCACGGTAATCAGCTCCCAGTCGAGACTAGCAAAATTCAAACTTTATTACTATTTTGAGATTGAATCCATAAACTTTTGCTTGAATGATGTTTTGTGCAAATATGTTTTTAAAATTAAGTCTTTTAAGATGATATTCATAACCGTGATTTGAAGGCTTAGAAAAGAGCCTTAGAGTCTGCCTTGGTTATCACAATCTTGAATATGTCTTAAACGAATTACTTTTAAAATCATATGTTGTAGAAAGTCATCTTAGGGTTTTGGCATAAACCTCAAGTAAAACTTTGTGTATTAATTTCACAAATTGGATATAAAAAGTTTTTATGAAAACTTATGTTATAAAGATGAGTGCATGCATCTTTGTACATATTTTGATTGACATATCAAAAATAAATACCCTTTATAATTTAAGTTACATGCCATCTACCTATAAGAAACACTTGGAATTTTAATTTAGTAAACGTGAGACCTAGGCTAAATTACTATAACAAGGTAAAATTCTTTTAACGCGTGAGACCATAATTGTAATTTTACAGTTTCTAAGGTAGACGACTTAATTAAGTTGTGCGTGAGACCTAGAACTTAAGGCATGAGATGGGATGAAACATGCTTACAAGGCAAATTGATGAATCAATTTGATGTAATTCCCATAATGATCTAGGAATTGGAAATCTTGTTTGCCAATTATTGTTCGACAGATTACTATCTTTTGTACTTTCACCACTAGCAGATCAACTGATGTGGTGGAACTATGTAAAGTTAGATCCTAGGTTTTCAAGAAAATTTTGGTGGTTATATGAATATAACTAATGGGTATTTTATTTTCTTGAAGATATTTATTATCGAAAATACTAATGTTTGAACTTTTATCTGTAGATATGGCTCAACCCGATACCCCATCTGTGATTTCTGCTTTCAAGAGTCATCTTGAGAGAGAGAAACTGACTGGAAAGAATTTCAATGATTGGTACCGCTCACTTAGAATTGTCTTGAGGTCGACCGGTAAAATGGACTATTTGACCGAAGAATGCCCAGCTGAGCCTGCTGCTTCTGAACCAGAAGCAGTCAAGGCGGCATGGAGGGTGGAACATGCTAAGTTTAATGAGGTTGCTTGTTTAATGCTCACTAGCATGAGTGCTCAATTGCAAAAGAAGTTTGAGTACTTTTTCCCAAAAGATATGCTTGATGTTCTTAGGCAATCTTATGAGAAACCACCAGCAGTTGAATTGTATGATGAATTGGACAAGCTACATAACTGCAAGCATGGTGATGGTAAACCAGTTGAAGATTATGTGACTGAGATGAAGGAATCTTTTGATCAGCTTCACAGAATTGGATTTGGTTACCCTGACAATGTGCAAGTGCACTTGATCAACAGGTCCCTTAACAAGGACTTTGCTGGTTTTGTGCAGAACTTCAATATGCACTGCTCGGGGAAGACAGTATCTGAATTACTCGCATTGCTTATTGAGTATGAGAAAAGTCTACCAGCCAAGGTCAAGAATCCTACCCCGCAAGTGTTGGCAATTCATGGTGGGAGAATCCAGAAGAAATCGCATGTGAACAAAGGCAAAGGGAAGGTTAACAAAGGCAAGCAGGTCATGGCCTATCAACCTGAACCCAAGATGAAGCAACATCAGCCTAAGCAGAAAAAGGTGAATCCACCAAACAAGAAGGATCAGGCATGTCACCATTGTCATGAAAAGGGCCATTGGAAGCGCAATTGTCCTCTCTATATTCATGACTTGCGACTCAAGAAGCAGGGGAATGAAGCTGGTAACCCCAGTTCATCAGGTGCGTTCTTTATGATTGAATTATTCACTCTTACTCCTAAATTGAATTCATGGGTATATGATACGGGATGTGGCATTCATATTTGCAATACCTTGCAGGGGTTTAGAGTTGAGAGAAAGCTGGCCTATGGACAACAATTCTTGCACGTTGGTAACGGAGCGCATGCAGGAGTTGAAGCTATAGGAGTTTATGATTTAGTGTTGCCTTCGGGCTTAGTACTATCTTTAAATAATTGTCATTATGCACCGTCAATTGTTAGAGGTGTAATTTCATTTTCATGTTTGTTGAACCTTGGTTTTGAGCATACTATTTCTAGCAATGGAATTTCGGTTTCTTTAAATGGTGTTTTTTATTTTAATGCTATTGCTGTGAATGATGTCTTTGAAATTGATATGAATGATAATGATAAAGCTTTTGTTAAAAATAATTCAATGTATAGCATCAACAATAAGAGAATCAAGAAAGGTCTGGATTCATCTTATCTTTGGCATTGTCGACTTGCTCACATTGGCAAAGATCGCATGAAAAAGCTGCAACATGATGGGCTTTTAGAAAAGATCAATGATGAATCATTTGATAAATGCGAATCTTGCATTGCTGGGAAAATGACTAAGAAACCCTTTAAAAATAGGATTGAAAGGGCGAATGATCTACTTGGTCTTATTCACACAGATGTGTGTGGACCACTTAGACATGTGTCAAGGAGAGGTGCTAGCTACTTCTTAACATTTACGGATGACTACAGCCGTTATGGTTATGTTTATTTACTTAAACATAAACATGAGGTGTTTGAGACATTCAAAGTGTTTAAAGCAGAAGTAGAGTTGCAACTAGGAAAGAAGATTAAAGCTCTTCGATCCGATAGAGGTGGTGAATACCTGAGTCAAGAGTTTATAGATTACTTAGCAAAGGAGGGAATTGTCCAGCACCTTACTTCTCCATATACTCCACAACAAAATGGTGTATCTGAAAGAAGGAATCGTACATTGCAAGATATGATACGATCTATGTTTAATCTAACAACTCTTCCTTACTCGTTTTGGGATTATGCCTTGGAATCTGCAGTTCGCATTTTAAATATGGTTCCAACAAAGAAGGTTGATAAGACTCCATATGAAGTATGGACTGGGAAAGTTCCTAACTTGTCTTATCTAAAGGTCTGGGGTTGTGAGGCGTATGTTAAACGTGACTCAGCAGACAAACTCCAACAAAGATCTGTAAAGTGCATCTTCGTAGGTTACCCTAAGGAAACTATGGGTTACTACTTTTATTACCCAGCTGAAAACAAGGTTTTTGTTGCAAGGTATGGAGACTTCTTAGAAAAGGAGCTCATATCTCAAGAATTCAGTGGGAGAGTATATGATCTGGAAGACGATTATGAAGATGTGACACCTTCTGAAAACACTAGCCAACTTCCTGAAGAACCTGAAAGTTTAGGTCCTCCACCAGAAGTTGAAGTGATTCCCGTTCGCAGATCTTCAAGATCTGTGAAGGCTCCTACACGTCTATGTTTAAACATGGAGTGTGATGACAACTTGATAGGGGATCTTGATGAACCTACAAGTTATAAAGCTGCCATGAATAGTCCAGAAAAGGAAAAATGGCAGGGAGCTATGAATGGGGAAATGCAATCCATGAAAGATAATGAAGTCTGGGAAGAAGTAGACCTACCTCCGGGTGCCAAGCTAGTTGGGAGTAAATGGCTCTACAAGAAGAAGACTGATATGGATGGCATTGTACACACCTATAAGGCCCGTTTGGTAGCTAAAGGCTATACTCAAACTTTAGGTGTTGACTATGAGGAGACCTTTTCTCCTGTAGCTGACATAAGGGCAATTAGGATTCTTATAGCCATAGCCGCTTACTATGACTATGAGATTTGGCAAATGGATGTCAAAACCGCCTTCTTAAATGGTCGCCTAGATGAAGACATCTATATGGCGCAGCCTGAGGGGTTTGTAAATCCAGAATTCCCAGATCGTGTATGCAAGCTTAAGAGATCCATTTATGGATTAAAGCAAGCATCACGACAATGGAATAAAAGATTTGATAGTGAAATTAAGAAGTATGGATTCACTCAAAATCTTGATGAGCCATGTGTATATCACAAAGCTAGTGGGAGTAATGTAATTTTCCTTATATTATATGTCGATGACATATTGATCATGGGGAATGACATTCCAAGTTTACAAAAGGTTAAGGAATATCTTGGAAGTTGTTTTTCTATGAAAGATCTAGGGGAAGCTGCATTTATTCTGGGAATCAAGATATATAGAGATAGATCTCAGCGATTAATTGGATTAAGCCAAAGTGCTTACATTGATAAAATATTGAAGAGATTCAGTATGCAAAATTCCAAGAAAGGATATTTGCCGATGCAAGAGCAACATGGCTTGAGCAACAAAGTTTGTGCTTCAACACCCGAAGAGGTGCAACGCATGAAGAGAGTCCCTTATGCTTCGGCTGTGGGATCTATAATGTATGCGGTAAAAAGCACAAGGCCTGATGTTGCGTTTGCTCAGAATTTAACCAGTCGATATCAGCAGAACCCAGGTGAAAAACACTGGACTGCTGTTAAGAATATTCTTAAGTACCTTAGGGCTACTAAAGAGATGTTCTTAGTATATGGGGGTACTCCATCTGCAGAGCTTGATGTAACAGGTTACTGCGATGCTTCTTGGAAAGGTGATAAAGATGATACGAAGTCTCAGACGGGTTATGTCTTTGTCATTAATGGAGGAGCTGTTGATTGGAGGAGCAAAAAGCAGAGTGTACTGGCGATGTCTGCTACAGAAAGTGAGTATATAGCTGCTTCAGAAGCTGCAATGGAAGCTGTTTGGATTAGGAAGTTTGTTTCAGGGCTTGGGGTTATGCCTTCGATTCAGCGACCTATAAAAATGTATTGTGACAACTCAGCCGCAATTACATTTGCCAATGAACCTGGAATCATGAGAGGCACCAGACATTTCCCGATTAAGCACCACTATGTCAGAGAACAAGTTGAGATAGGTGAAATCGAAATGCTCAAAGTTCACACAGATGAAAACTTAGCTGATCAATTTACAAAGCCTTTACCTGGCACCAAGCTTTACAAGCATGCTGAAGGAATAGGACTTAAATTAGCTGATAGTTTCATGCCCATTTGTGATTAGTATTTGGATAAAGGATGTAATGTACAATTATTAATATTTACTGAAATAAAATATTGGTTATGTTTATTTATTCATTGTCTTATTAATAATATATCCTATATTTGCATGTTTAAGATCCGTGAATAATTTATTATTCTAAATAGTCCGTTGTCGATTAATGATATGGGAATATCATTAAACTAAGACAATTTTGAGTATTGGTTTAGGATATACTTGAAAGTATATTGATGCGTAGTCATACCAATTTCACATGATATTCAATGAATTGAGTATTGGACTTATCCCAACAATATGATTTAAATTTATTGTGAGAATCATATTTAATAGTTATCCTCAGACTTGAGATACCAGATAAGTGTCATGGATGTAGTGCATTTTGTGGAGCAATCTACCGCTTACCGTAATTGGAAGTCATAAGGGTTGTTTTCAGAATGTTGCAAAGTTCATGGGTTATTCTTGTAGTCAAGAGAGAATTCGCTCCTTCTGATTTGTTCAGAAGTTTAATACTGCTGGGCCCCTCGTAGGGTTGACAAAATGTTTGCGTGGCCACGCCCAAAGTCTATCTGGAATACGTTCAGATGTTTTGGTAATTTTGTTCAATCATAAAGAGACGAGAAACAGAATTTAATAAAGAACCTCACATCTTTATTAATGTAGTATTAGAGGCGAAAGGATAATAATAATGATGAATCATTAAAGGTTTTCCAGGAAACCTAGCTCAGGTCGAACTAGGGGCATTGGAGTGTTGCAAGACGCTAACCATTGTCATTTTACTATTAATAGATATACGAGTGGGAGCTGTTAAAAGTTACGTATAAATATTAATTAGTAAATGTCTAGTATCGAACCCGAGACCTCGGGATTGCACACTTTACAAACAAGAATAATGTAAATAAATATATATATGTTAAATGTATCGTATATATATATTTATAAACACTTAAGGGACTAAATAATCATTAATATTAAACGTAAGTATTAATTATTATTAAGGGATAAGAGAACGAGGACTAGAGTGTAACTTGGGAGTCAAGAAGGATCTAGAAACACCCCAAGGGTGCCTAGGCCGGTCGAAGCCCACACCATGGGTCGATCCACCCTTGCTTGTGCTCCAAGGAATCACCTAGTATATATACAAGGCCAAGGATTAGGGTTTCACATCTCTTGTGCACACACACAAAACCCTAAAGTTTTCTTCTCCTTGTTTCTTCTCTTGGTCGATCGATCCTCACTCCCATAAGGGTTTTAGGATCGAAATTTTCATAAGCAAATTAAGTGTTTTGTTTACTTGCATCAAACCTTTATTCGTTGGTAGTTTGTGTGTACAAGAACGAGGTAATTACTTACTTTAGTAATTATCAAGAGATCGATAAACAAAACGGTAAGGGGTTTATCATTGATCTAATTGTACAAGAATCAAGGTTTATTTGAAGTGCATCGGGTATGTTTTCTATTTATGTTTTAGTTAATCTTTATACGTGTTATTACTTGATCCTAGCTTCCGCAATATGTGTACTTTGATTGTCAAACTCTAACACACAATACATCCATGCTCACTTATGTCTTCTCCATCCTCTTCATCATCTAGAATCTCAAGGGGATTGAGTGGTCGAGACACGGTGATATATATTAATGTTCGCGGCTAGCATGTAACTTATCTAAAATTTTCGCCGTGACAATTTTATGCGCCTGACTTTGGGTATACATTCTTTTTTAGGATTGGGCGCTTGAAGAACTTGATGTATGCCCCGTCAGTTGGGAGGGAAAACAAAAAATAGCTCTACAACAGAAGTGATATGCGACTATGTGGTCTATATTGTGAAGGATCATATAACTGATCTTGTATATTTTAACAATTGATAAGCAAATGTTGAAGGACTTTATTATGAAAAATCTATTTACAGATTTGCGTCAAACAGAACTTAAAAAAATAATAATGAAAAGAAAAAATAAAAGAGAGAGAATTATCTGATTATGTACTTGTTATACTTCAAAAAGAATTTTAACATCACAATAGACGAGCTCTTTTAAGCATTTTTTATTTTTTTTTATTTTAATACTTTTGCACCAGGATCTGTACAAAGCACATAGTTTCACAGTTGATCACACATTCTGGATTATTTGATCAATGCATTTACTGGAACTGATTTGAAAACAAAAATAGAATACTTGTTTACAAAGCAATCAAACTTGTACTACACAGTTAAACTCTTCTCCAAAAGGGACATTAATTTCTCAAGTAAAACAATCTTTGTGGAATAATATGACACCACCTAAAATTTAATTGCTAAGAATTGGAAAATAATTTATGAGAAAAGGGTAGCTCAAGTATAAATAAAGACATACGAGCCTTCACTTTATAGAAAAAAAATATGCAAAAGCAAGCAATGGCTTCTTCAAACTTCTCACTTTTATCTCTAGCTCTACTACTCATTGCTCTCTCATTTGTACCAAACTTTACTTCTGCTTCTTTGGAGGAAGCAAATGCTCTTCTAAAATGGAAAGCAAGCCTTAAAATCCCAAACAACTCCCAAATTGTATCTTCTTGGACACCCCTTCCAACGAATGCTAGTGCACCCGCTCCATGTCCTTCTTGGTTTGGAATTGCTTGCAATGCTGATGGGAACATTAACAAGTTGAACCTCTCAATGTCTGAGTTAAAAGGTACGCTTAACCAGTTCCCGTTCTCTATTCTAGGCAACCTTACCCATTTTGATATTAGTGTAAACAGCTTCTTTGGTCCCATCCCACCAGAAATCGGACTCCTGTCCAAACTTGTCTATCTTGATTTTTCAAACAATCAGTTTTCTGGTGTAATTCCACCTACCATTGGTAAACTAAGCCAGTTAACCGTCTTGCAACTTTTCCGAAACAATTTAACTTGTTCAATCCCACAAGAATTAGGGAATTTGAACTCTCTCACTGAATTAGCTTTGAGTTATAATCAGCTCAATGGTTCAATTCCTTCATCGTTGGGTGATTTGAAGTCTTTGAATCTCCTTTATTTGGGGCAAAATCAACTATCTGGGCCCATTCCAATTGAATTGGGAAATATGAAGTCTCTAACTGATTTACAATTGAGTTCTAATCAACTCAATGGTTCAATTCCTTCATCGTTGGGTGATTTGAAGTCTTTGAGTACCCTTTATCTGTACCACAATCAACTGTCTGGACCCATTCCTATTGAATTAGGGAATTTGAAGTCTCTCACTGGATTATCTTTGTACGAAAATCAACTCTCTGGTTCAATCCCTTCATCGTTGGGTGATTTGAAGTCTTTGAGTACCCTTTATCTGTACCACAATCAACTGTCTGGACCCATTCCTATTGAATTAGGGAATTTGAAGTCTCTCACTGGATTATCTTTGTACGAAAATCAACTCTCTGGTTCAATCCCTTCATCGTTGGGTGATTTGAAGTCTTTGAGTACCCTTCATCTGTACAAAAATCAACTCTCCGGACTCATTCCAATTGAATTAGGGAATTTGAAGTCTCTCACTGAATTAGATTTGAGCGAAAATCAACTCAACGGTTCAATTCCTTCATCGTTGGGTGATTTGAAGTCTTTGAATATCCTTTATCTGCACTTAAATCAACTGTCTGGACCCATTCCAATTGAATTAGGGAATATGAAGTCTCTCACTCAATTATATTTGTGGGGAAATCAACTCTCTGGACTCATTCCAATTGAATTAGGGAATATAAAGTCTCTCATTAAATTATATTTGAGCATTAATCAGCTATCTGGGCCCATTCCTTCTGAATTAGGGAATATGAAGTCTCTCACGAATTTAGGTTTGAGCCGAAATCAACTTAACGGTTGTATTCCTTTATCGTTTGGTGACTTGACGTCTTTGAAATACCTTTATTTGTGGCAAAATCAACTATCTGGGCCCATTCCTACTGAATTAGGGTATATGAAGTCTCTAATTGATTTATATTTGAGCAATAATCAACTCAATGGTTCAATTCCTTCATCGTTAAAAAACATGAGAAGCCTTCAGACTCTGGATCTTAGTGAGAACAAGTTATCTGGTCCTATACCACAAGGAATCGGAAGTCTACAATTGTTTAGGCTACTGCTGAACACAAATCAGTTGTCTGGCGAAATTCCAAAGGAGTTTGGTGAGATGAGAAGCTTGTTAAATTTAAACTTGAGCGATAACAACCTTTCAGGTGTTATACCTCAAGAGCTTGGATCACTGCATGGCCTCCTTACTCTTGACCTATCCAAAAATAGGTTAAATGGGTCATTACAAAGATATGTTGGTGACTGGGTTCAAATCAATCACATAAATCTTAGTAATAACATGCTCAGCGGAAAGATTCCATCGGAGATCGGTAAATTACGTCAACTCAACGTTCTTGATTTATCTTGGAATTCACTCACAAAAGAGATACCTTCGGAAATTGGAAGTTTGGAAAGTCTGGTAATGATGAATCTTTCTCACAATAAGCTATCTGGCTCAATTCCTAATGGTTTCAGTAACTTGCCAGGAAGGATTTATATAGACCTGTCTTACAATGAGCTCGCTGGTCCCGTTCCCCTTTGTGCTGTCTTTCAAAATGTGTCTGGAGAAGCATTTCAAGGAAATGATGGTCTGTGTGGAAATTTTACAGGTTTGAAAGTTTGTGAAAGTCAAATAATAATGAAGAAAAATAATCATTTTCATCCTAAGCTCATCCTTGTAACTGCGGTCCCACTTTTTGCGGCTCTTTTACTTGGTTTATTCATGTGTGGCATCATTGCTTATCGACATAGAAAGAGAACTTCTATACAGAAACCATCAGACAAAGAAGGTGGCAAACTTTTCTCAATAACAAGTTTTGATGGACAGGTGATGTATGATGAAATCATCAAGGCAACAAATGATTTTGATGATGCATATTGTATTGGGATTGGAGGATATGGTACTGTGTATAAAGCTGAGTTACAACCCAACAATTTAGTAGCTGTGAAGAAACTTCATTCATCATCTGAGAGTGACGATCATATAGGCTTCCTAAATGAGGTACGACAATTAACAAACATAAGCCACAGAAACATAGTTAAACTCTATGGATACTGCTCCCATGCTCGTCACTCATTTTTGATTTACGAATATCTTGAGAAGGGAAGTCTAAAATCGCTCTTAAGTAGCGATATCACAGCAAAGGAAATGGATTGGCTGAAAAGGGTTAGAATTGTTAGGGCTGTAGCCAATGCTTTGGCATATATGCACCATGATTGCACACCACCTATAATTCATAGAGACATTTCTGGAGCTAATATCCTTCTCGATTCTAATTATGAGGCACATATCTCGGATTTTGGAACAGCAAAGCTTCTAAAGCTTGATTCATCAAATTAGACTGCAGTTGTAGGCACCTATGGCTATATTGCACCAGGTAACTACCATATATTTTAAAGTTATATATACTATATGTACTTATTCTCAAGTTTCAGATTTATCTATATTACATTTATTCATGATCTCATATAACAAATTTTTTTATTATTATTATTTTATTTATTATTTATTTATTTATTTATTATTCTCATGTTTCCTTCCATATAGAGCTTGCTTATACGATGGTTGCGACAGAGAAATGCGATGTGTATAGTTTTGGAGTTGTTGCACTAGAAGTGATTATGGGAAAACATCCTGGAGAAGTTATATCACGTCTACCAACATTGCCTACTGATGATCTATTGCTAGCCAATTTAGGAGATAGTCGGATTCCGCCACCATCATCTGTAGTTGAGAAACTAGCTCATTCAGTTTTGAATGTCTCACGGGCATGTTTGAACTACAACCCACAGGAAAGGCCAACAATGCGTCAAGTCATAGATTTATTGTCAGTGGATGATCGAATTTTAATGAACATGCATGTAGAGTTTGTTGGTATCTTTTCACATGTCTATTGCCAAGCCAATTAGTCTCCATGAAACGTTTTGTGTAAACCATGTTGTGAGTTTATGTGATTGTGTTTATCGTTGTAACTTTTCAGACAAAGTATATAAACTTTAAGATTAATAATAGAACTAAAAAAACATATGTTCGACCCTTTACAATATATATAGTTATTGAAACGACATGACTCTTAAAGCTAACCATTGTGTCGTTTAACAATAACTGTCAACCATAATAACTAACTTCTACTAACTGTCATATCATAACTAACTTATAAACGGGCTGTTTGGGTTAAGGATTTCGACCCATACAACTTTAGCCCTTTTGACCCATACTTAAATATACTAAACAAACATATAAGTCTTAATAATAATAAGCATTAAAGCATTATAATTCTGTCCACAATCTCCTTCCTAATGCTTGAATGCTGCAATCTTGATCTTTCTGGTTCAATCTTCAAGTAATGATGATGAAATCATCACTACTGCTTGTGCTTTCTTCAAATTTGCTTCCTTTGGTCTCTTCACTTGTCTGCATAACATCTTCCATTCTTTTACACTTCTTTCTGGGAGATTCTTCATTCATCTCTTGTACTTGGGCTTCAAGTGCTTCAACCTGTGCATTTCCCTGTGCACCATGTGCAATCACCCTTGCATCATTCTGTGGCTCCATTTTACTCATGCTAGCCATTCGCTCTGGTTCACCCTGCACTCTTTTAGCCTCTTCATAGTACAATTTCACCATGCCAATATATTCCTTGTATATTTCTTTCACTGTCTCTTGATGTTCATATGCTAGACCAAGTATCTTTGTCAATTGATGCCAGTTTCCATTCAATGATACATTCATGTATCCTCCAAGTGCATCAACAAATTTGTACAAAGCCAATAAATCAACCTTAATTACCCCCACAGTTGGTGGTAATTCACCCAATACTTCTTGTCCTAAGTATTCTAAATAGAACCATTCAATCATATCCATAAATTTCCCTTTCAACACTTCCCAGTTTCCATATACTAATTTATCTATCCCAATCAAATCAAGAAATGCTATGAATCTTTGATAAGTGTTTACCTTTAGGAAATATAGAGTTCCATTCATGCTTATGTATTCAGAATCCACATAATCATGATCAAATTCTTTCTCCATTTTTAGTTCCTCCATTCCTTTCACTAACGAACATGCATCACCAGGGTCTATCGACTTGAAATACTCATCCAGAAATTTATTGTGTCTCTCAGTCATGCTGCTATCACTTTCCCCTACAACAATATTGTGTCTATCAACAGTTTCATCATACATGTGATCAAACATGTACCATATCTTGCATCTGTTTCCATCATGACTCACAAAATAACCCTGCTCCTTCAATTTTTCTAAACTAAGAATGTTTAATGTGATTTCAGGAGTGTAAACCACATTAGGTACCATTAATCTTCCTCTGTCTGTGTCCACAATCACTTCTCCTACACCATATGAGACAATAAACTTCTTTTCTCTTTCTTCTGTTCCTTCAACTTGTAACCTCTGCATCAATCTTTTGAACAACCGTTTAATAGGAGTCATGTGTTTCTTGTATGCAGTGCTGACATACCATATTTCATCCCAGTTGCCTAAATCAGAACCCTGAACCATGTAATCTGTTGAAACGTGCACTGTCTCTGGTTCATACTTGAAAACTGCTTCATTTTGTGGTGTTTCAATTTGTGTAGTGTCCATTGCATTTGATTCTGTGTTGGTTTCTTTTTCTTTGTTTATGCACTTCCAAAAAACGTGCCCTCTTTTCTTGCAAATATAGCAACGTGCCCTTCTATCTTTTTTGGACAAACTGCTTGATTCCCCTATCTCTTTGTAACTGCTGCCACCATGATGTTTCAGTCTTGAGGAATTATAGGATACTACTTCTTCCATTTTCTTTCTTAATAACTGTTTTCCTTCGGGTGAAATATGTTTCTTGTGTCTAGGCCACGTTTGGGTAGTTTGGTATTTTTCTCTTTGTAAATAATGTCTGTTTGGGATATATGGTGTGTCTTTGTATAATTGGCTTCTCCAAGAATCAGAACATGCGCTCTGATAGCACTGTTGGTATCTTTTCACAGGTCTATTGCCAAGCCAATTAGTCTCCATGAAACGTTTTGTGTAAACCATGTTGTGAGTTTATGTGATTGTGTTTATCGTTGTAACTTTTCAGACAAAGTATATAAACTTTAAGATTAATAATAGAACTAAAAAAACATATGTTCGACCCTTTACAATATATATAGTTATTGAAACGACATGACTCTTAAAGCTAACCATTGTGTCGTTTAACAATAACTGTCAGCCATAATAACTAACTTCTACTAACTGTCATATCATAACTAACTTATAAACGGGCTGTTTGGGTTAAGGATTTCGACCCATACAACTTTAGCCCTTTTGACCCATACTTAAATATACTAAACAAACATATAAGTCTTAATAATAATAAGCATTAAAGCATTATAATTCTGTCCACAGAGTTAGGATCAAATGAGAAGAAAATTTTCAATGAGAAGGGTGAGAAGAAACCACAACCATACATTTCAGATGCACCTACAAATAGAGATGCATCTCCCCTTGAAATTATCCCTCTTATTTGAAATGTGTGGCTGAAAATCCTTCTTTTTCTTCTCATAATCTGTGTACGTTGTCTATAGTATAAGAATTTGTCCTGATCAATTATGTTGTAGATTGTTATCAAATAAGAAAATAATTTAGATCAATGAAGATAGCTACCTTTCTATTACTCCAGTTTTTCAATTAAAAAAATTACCAATGAGCACAAGTTTATCAACTGTTATCACCTTCTCTTGACAGAGTAATATTGTAAAGGAATTAAATGATACACATTGGGACATTTGTATGACAGAATTTATTTTTGCTAATATCAAAAGAAAATCAAACAAAAGAAAATTCCCTTTAGAGTGATACTAATCCAAATAGCCTCTAAATTAACAAAGCAAGCTGATAATGTATATCTAATAAGCAGTTATCCCAGTTCCAAAACAAGCTGATAATATAGATTATAGAATGCCCGAAAGTTACCAACTTACCGATCATCAGATAGTCCTTAAGGGTTGTTTAAACCCGTATTCTGTTTCACCTGTTTTATATTAATCCGTAACAATTCATCAACAATCTGACATAAAAGTTTGCCTTATTTATTTTGCATTTTACCAAAATATTTGTGGGGGCTAATCCAAGAGAAGATGTGATTTGAAATGAAACTCAGTTCGAAATAAACAAACATTTCGTAGCGATTTTAAGATAACACTGTATATGAATAAGAGCTACTTCCTTTTACAAAGAACCTCTCTAGAGTCCTTACATGTTTCCATCTTGCTTCGGGTCTTAAAGTCAGTTTCTAGAAAATTTACACAAAGATTTCTACTTTTATAGACAACCCAAACCTCTTCTATTTGCTGCTGCAGTGTGTATTTACAACTATACCAGGAAATACATTCCTAATACAATGCAACACTTTTTCTGTAAATCTCATTCAGCAATTTTCCTGCTAACCCGACAGGTTGGGACGAACATGGTCAAAGTAAAGAAAAAAAATAACACAAAAAAGTCAACGTGACCGTGACAATAACTTCAAAAAGTCTCCATAATCGCTCATATTACCACTCGAAAATCTCTTCATCTTTTCCCAAATCTGCAAACGTCTCCTAGGCCTCAATGGACCTGAACTTGAGGTTATCCTATACGAATGTACATCTAGCCCAAGACCCGAAAACCCACTCTCCACATCAAGTGGAGATTCATAGCTTGGATAGGTGGAATGCGATGGACCTGGGTCTGGGCCAGGGCCGTGGCCTGAATTTGTACTGGCTCGATCAAATTAAAGTCCATGGAAATTAAATCCTCTTGGCTACATGGTCTTAATCCCAAGTCTCGTGTTTCTTCGCACTCATTGCAGACCAATTTCAAGGCCTGAACCACTTCACCCATGAAGGGTTGGTGTGACACTTCGGGCTGCACACACATTGATGCTATTGCTGCTACTTTAGCAATAGTGTTGAATGGAACTTCAGGGGATAGTGATGGATCAATAAGCAAGTTTAGACCTTCTGGTGTTGGGAGGAGGGGACGGGCCCAGGCGACAAGGTTTTCTTGGCCCGATGGCATTGACATGTCAACGTGTTTTCTTCCTTTTAGGAGCTCAAGGAGCACCACTCCGTAGCTATATATGTCACTCTTTAACAGAAGATGGCCTGTCATTACATACTTGGGTGCCACATACCTGAAATCAAATGAAAAGAAGTTTATGAAAATTTGGACACCGCGGGTTCCCTAACGGGCCAAGAGGCCCAAGACATATAATCTGACTTTTTTGCTGAGAAAAAGCTCATTTGACTTTAAACTTGACCTGTAATGTACTCATTTTACAGAGAAAAAAATGTACGCGAAAGTGCCCATGACACGTGTCGAAATATGTTGGTTTTGTTCATCTAAAGCGGATCGAGCCGAACCAAAATCAGAAACTTTAGGTGTAAAGTCATGTTCCAGCTGAATGTTGCTAGACTTGAAGTCTCTATGTATTACTCTTGGGCTTGAATCTTCATGCAGAAAAGCTAACCCCCGTGCCGCACCCAATCCAGTGGTGCGACTTCCTTATCAATCCCGGCCTAATCAACCAAAATTTCACTCCAATTATAAACCATCTTCACTAAAAAATATTAAAGTCAAAATATTTGACTTTTGAAAAGTCAAACATTTCAATCCCTAAGTAACCGAATTGTCACGTTTAAGTACTTTGAGAGCAACTTTAATCCCAAACCCTCCCTCACCTCCCAACTCATTAAAATTATCAGTTGCTTTTTCCATATCACTTGAACTAAACGTCTTTGCAGATCCTTTATAAGCTATATTAGACCGGAATGATAATGAAGCTGACTCTGGCCCACTTCCTACATTTAACCAATAGAAAAAAATGATGATGGCATACGGTCCACCATTCCCGTTGCGTGATGATGGCATATGTGGTGATGGGGAAGACCTATCAGCAACAAAATGATTATGATTATAAGCAAGAAAATTTTCAGTTTGACTTTCGAGGTTAAATGAATCGATCCTTTAAGTATGGTAGATTTCCAAAATTTGGGATTTTTTGTGGTTGTGGTAGTGGTTAGGGGTGTTGTATGTGCATGCATGGTGGTCAAGATAATATAACAATGTTTAAGCAAAATCACTGTTTTTATACAATGTGTCTAACCAACTTGTCATTTTGCACTAAATAAACGAATACAATGAGCGAGTTGTGTTTGTAACCGATAATATATAGCTGGTTAGATCTGATTTTATTTAAACACCGCATATTATCTAAACTGCGGTTGTTTGATTACTTCTTAATGAATTTGGTTAAGCGCCCAAATTCTGAATCGGTCAAAGCTTAAGCGTTTGATAAATATTCCTTTGCCTCTTTATCATTCAATGTGGCTTTTAGTGATTTTGCATAGGATGGTCCCCTAAATCATTCAGTAGCTATACTCTTTCTTTTGCCATTATTTTCATTTACTTTTTTCATTTGTTGATATAATAACCTGTAATTTTATGAAACCTTTTTTAATTTATAAATTTATAATGTAGGCTTAATGGGGTTACAATCCAATTATAAATTCACATTAATAAATTTTTTAATTCTCCATTAACTACTTATCATTAATCAAGTATTATTATAAATTTAAATGCGTAACTTTTTTTTTTATTATTATTATTGGAGTCACTCATTCAGTGCACTTATCAAACACTTTCTTTTCGTTCAGCACAGTTTTATTCAGAGCCATTGAATCATTCAGGTTTTTAAATCATTCAGCGCTAAATCATTATATTTTACCAAACAGCCCCTTGTTAACAACAACCAGCCTTACAAGTGTCGTTAGCAAAACCCCGAGTTTGTGTGTCAAAAGTTTTCATTATAGAATGACTCTTTTAAATAATAATAATAATAATAATAATAATAATAATAATAATAATAATAATAATAATAATAATAATAATAATAATAATAATAATAATAAAATAATACAAAGACTACACTAGACATTCTAAAACTAGAGTGACTTACAAATACAATAACCCATTTTGCTCACTATATAAGAGCAACAAAAACACAAAACCATACTCATATAGTTGTATAGTATTTTTATATTTTAAAAAATTATATGTCTCGTCCATGTCCTTTACCCAAAATTACACTAGTCGTCCATATTCTATTTTAATCACAAATAATCCCTTCAAACAAATTTCCATTGATAGTCTCTATTTTCAAAAATAGGGACTATCCATGTAATAACGACAATGGCTACGTGTGTAATAGAAAACTTTCGATTATTACGCAGATGATCCCTATTTTTCAAAATAGAAACCATCGACACAAATAGTTTAAAAAATAGCTATCATTGACGTAATTAAAATCAACAACAAGTCACCTAGGTTCTTGGCTCAAGCTGATTATATTGAACTCTATTGTAAGAAAAATTCGAAGTATGTTATTCCACATTTACTATTTCTTATGCATATTTTTTTTTGGCAAATGTCACATTTTTTTAATCTAATGTGTGTTTGTTTAAGCTTATGAGCCCATTTTTATTTATTTTTAAGTTTATGGCCTTATACGAGATACTTATGATATAGTAACGAAACATAAACCAAAATCAAATAAACTTAGAGGGTGTTTGTTTAAACTTATTTGGCCTGCTTATGGGCTTATTAAACTTTTGAAAAGCTCCTTGCTCTAAATATTGGCTTATATAATTTGCGTTTATTAAGCGGATGTTTGTTTAAGCTTATTTGGACTACTTATGAGCCAGTTTTTATGGTTTATTTTGAATTTTATGGGCTTATTTAAGCTTGCTATGATATAGTACTAATAAACTTATACAAGCTCATAAGCTAATAAACCTAAAAGTAAGCTTAGGGGTGTTTGTTTAAGCTTATTTGTGAGCTTATGAACATATATTTAATATGCCTGATTTTTCGGGCTTATTTTGAGACTTAATGGTCTTATATAAGTTTAATGTACCATGATAACCTTATATTATCCTATACGTCTCAAGATATGCCGAAAAAGTTAGGCTTATAACATACAAGCCGAAATAAAATATTCTAATAAGCCCACAAATAAGATTAAACAAATACCCCCGAAGCCACTGATTTTTTTTTTTTTTTTTTTGACCCGGGTTAACTCATTTTGCTAAATCCAACTAGGTCATACGTTTTTTTTTTTGTTTTTTTTTTTGTTTTTTTTTTTTTTAATAAGTTTTATCCTGTAGTTTTGTTGGAAAGCATGGGTTTGGTATTGAATTTTGTGTTTTAGAGCAATTTGGACATGTTTAAGTCAGTGGCAGAGCCAGCACAAAAACTAAGATGATTCTCTTAATAAGTCGAAGCTAAATTTTTGTAACAATGAAAACCGATAAATGTGTCAATTCGGGTTGGGTCGGACCCAATTTTCCGATTAAACAATGTACTATTGGGATTTTACATCAAGGTGGTAGGTAAGCTGGCAACAAGCTGCGCCGTCACCCCTTTCTGAATAGCAAACCCTATTCTACTGAAAACATAATCGTGACCCAATTTAAACAAGAAAATTAATACTGGCACATCAAAAACCTATAACCTATTGTCAAATTTATTGAAATCGAGTATTTACTGAAAGAAAAGTAACACATTACACTATTAATGCACCACACATTTTCAAGTTACAAGTTTAAAATAAGATTTTTCAATGTACAACATGAAACAAATAAAAAATATAGCCTAGGAAATACGAAGAAACAAAGATACAAAGATTTCTAGAAACCGAATTTGTAAAAAGAAGAAAATAATAATAATAATAATAATAATGAAAAGATGAAAAGTCAACTATCTGTCTCTTTCCTCTCTCTTCTTTCTTCTCCATTCAGGCCTTCACCTTCTTATTTTCCACTATACTTATTACTTTTGACCATCAAATGTCAGTCAAACTTATTAGTGACTCGTAATTGGTTAAACATGTTGATAGGGATATTTTCGTCATTTGCACCACCACATCCAACTTATCCAGTTTTTAATTTGTCTCATCCACACCTCCCTCAGTCTCATATCTCCATCTGGGGTTTCGAAATGAAGATACCAATTTCGAAATGAAATGTTTCATTTAATTTTCTTTTAGTTGTAGACTTCATAGGTGTTTACTAATTCGTTTTATTTAGTTTCGTAGTATCAATTGACGAGAGTGGATTAAAGTTTAGTTACTGATAGTAACAGTGGGTCAGTTTTACTTGTCTTTAGAAATGGTGTTCACTAGTTATAATGTGTGTCAGTTTCTCAATGTTTGTGTTGACAATTTTAATCTCATTGTGCTTGTTTATGAACCGGCGGTTCTTTTGTTGACCTGCTGCGACCCATTTTGCTAAATCCAGTTGGGTCATACCTTTTGTTTTTAAAAAGTTTGGCACCTGTAGTTTTGTTGAAAAGTATGTGTTTGGTACTGAATTTTTAGAGCTCTCTGGACATGTTTAAGTGTTGTTTTGAGCTTTTTAGGGGTGTTTTTGGATAGGTTTAGAAGCTTTTCGATCATTTTGATCAAAGCATTTACCTGAACTGTTTTGAAAACAAAAATAGAGTACTTTCTTACGAAGCGATTAGAATTGTACTACATAGTTAAAGTATTCTCCAAAAAGGGACATTAATTTCTCAAGTGAAAATTTATCCTGTAGTTTTGTTGGAAAGCATGGGTTTGGTATTGAATTTTGTGTTTTAGAGCTAGCTATTTGGACATGTTTAAGTTAGTGGCAGAGCCAGCACAAAAACTAAGATGATTCTCTTAATAAGTCGAAGCAAAATTTTTGAAACAATGAAAACCGATAAATGTGTCAATTCGGGTTGGGTCGGACCCAATTTAAACAAGAAAATTAATACTAGTACATCAAAAACTTATAACCTATTGTCAAATTTATTGAAATCGAGTATTTACTGAAAGAAAAGTAACACGATACACTATTAATACACCACACATTTTCAAGTTACAAGTTTAAAATAAGATTTTTCAATGTACAACATGAAACAAATAAAAAATATAGCCTAGGAAATACGAAGAAACAAATATACAAAGATTTCTAAAAACCAAATGTGTTTAAAAAGAAATGAAAAGTCAACTATCGGTCTCTTTCCTCTCTCTTCTTTCTTCTCCATTCAGTATGGTAATCCACTATAGTTACGGGTATTCTATTAGTTACTCAAAATTGGTCAAACATCTTATAGGGATATTTTCGTCATTTGCACCACCACATCCAACTTATCCACGTTTCTCCATCTGGGTTTTCCCATGGAGAGGACTGCTTAATTTACGTTGGAGGCTCTGTAGATCCTGATATAACACAAAAACTGTTTGGCGTTTCTTCTTTTAGTGAAATCCCCACTCAGGTACACTTAATATTCGTATTTCTTGACTTGTATAATTATAGTGGCAAAATGGCTGGTCTTGTAATGGGTCTAAACGGGCTTTGGTTGGCTTGAATCGACTTGAACCATTTTTTTCTTCATTTACATTTTTTAATACACTGTTGGCAGCTTTCAACCTGTTTTAGCCATTTGACCCGTTCCAATTTTGCCCGCTATTAAAAGTTAGCAAAACTGACTCATTTGTGATAAAATACTACCCAAATTGACCCATATATATGCAAATGGGTTGAAGTTTGATTCTGTATATGCTCGCTCATTGCATAGCTTTTTTGTGGCTTATAAGTCTGATGTTTGCTAGAGTAACACTTTCAGAGGGTCTATTGACTCATCAATCATCTGTTTAACTCAAACTTTTCGATACAGTTGGTACTGAAACAATATGAAAACCTCTTGTCAAAGAAGCTAAATGAAGTTGTAAATGAGATACGAAGCTAAAGATGTAACTACCTATGGTCAGAGGGCAATTTGATTTTTTGGAGAGGTGCCCTTTAATAAAAAGGTCAAAAAATAAAAATAAAAATTTACACGAAAATCTGGATTTTTTGGCGAATCGTGGAGGGCACCGCCCTCCCAAACTTAACACTTGGATCCGCCCCTGCCTATGGTATGTAATGTGTGTGGTATATAATCTTATCTGTCGGATTAGTTTATCTGCATATGAGAATGTTTGTGTTGACAAGTAATCCCTTTTTTAATCTCATTGTCCTTATGGCAGGCTAAAATTATGCAAGAAAGGAGAACCATCGGGTGAGTTTTATAATATATGTCTAGTAGTTCTGTCTTCGTATGAAAATTGCAAGATTCAAGTTGATTCTTTTTTAAGAAAAAATTCCTTTCATATACATAAAGGCTGTTTGGTAATTTTAAACCGGGACTTCCCAAGAAACGTCGAGAATTAAAAACTTTCCTGAATATATGCTAAAAAAATAAAAAATCCCTCCAACAATTATAAAATAAAGAAAATCTTGTGAAACCCATAATTCCATATATCATAGGCAACTTTAGCTCAGGAACTTCCTTAGAAACGATAAAGATTGTGTCTTTTCTGAGTATTTGTAAAGTACCATTCTATAAAGACAAGATAAAGAAAATTTAACGCAGTGCGGACACATTTGTCAATCTAAATTGCAGTTTTTACACGGTAATCGTTGCAATTTCTATAGTTTCTGATATTAGTTGTTTCAATTCCAGGAATGACATTCTTCTCGTATATGGTGGAAGACAAGTCTCCAAATAGTCCTTCATACGTTGAGTTCTTAGTACATGTCCATAGACAAATTCAAAACAAAATGGGTTGATGTTTTAACAAACACTAGTTCAGTTATGTTTATTGGTTTGTAGTTAGAATTTACATGGAGACACAGTTGAGTTCGAGCCTAAAGAAGCAAAAACGTGGGGATAGTCATCATTGGGTTTCACCTATTCCTGGTGAAAACTCGAATAAAGTTTTGCTAGTATTATTTATGAAAGCGTAGCATAAACTGATAAAAAGAACGGCTGTGGTGTGGTTCTTGGTAATTGTTACTGTTAAACACTGGTGGTTATACATATTTATATTTAGAAGTGTTTTTTGTTTCTAAATTTTATAATGAGATAAGATTTACATGTAATGCTGTTCTTTAGAGGGACAAGTTTCAACTTATTTCTTATATTTATTGATTTTATGTGTGAGTATGTTTGGTTCGAGTTGTATTTTATTGCTAACTAGACAAGTGCATCTAAAATGAAAAGATTCAAATAGTTACAAGTTGACTATGCAAACAATAGTTTTGCTTGATATACATAAGAATGCAAGAATATAGTAGGTATTAGGGGTGTTAAAAAAAACCGAGAAACCGACGAGCCGAGCCGATCCGTTCAATCCGAAACTTCAAAAACCGATAACCGAAGAAACCGAAACTGAGAAAACCCGAAACTGGAAAAACCTGCTTATCACGGTTCGATTTTGGTTTTTACTTTTAGTTATCCGCGGTTACCCGAACCGTGTACAATATACATGTAGGTATCAACAAATCATTCATAAAAATGTACAAGTATTAACAATATTATTGCACTACTTTTATCGTATAACAAATTTTTACTTACCTAATGTGATCATTTACTAATATCCATGGATTACATATGATTGTAATGGTAGTAACCTATAAACGTCATATAAACAGTATTAGTTATTTTGTTACAAATGATAATTTGAATGTTTTTATTGGGACGAAACAACTTTACAATAACTCTAATCTCTTCAATGTTACTTAATTTTACAACATTGACATATTAAATTCTAATTTATGTTATTCTTTGTCCGATTTTATTCGATTAATTTTTTAGAATGGTTAACCGTGACCCGAACCGCGGGTAACCGCTCATTTCGGGTACCTGCATGTCCGGTTACCCGCCTAGTACGGTTTGGTTTCGGATAGTAAAATTAACTACCCGCCCCGCGATGGATAGTAAAAGTCTCCAACCGAACCGAACGGAACCGCCGATGAACACCCCTAGTAGGTATTCCTCAAACTAGCTTTTTATGAAAGAATATATCAGTATCTTTAAACAAAATCACTAGTTTTTGTATTTTATGCTAATATAACCAATAGGGCAAGTGAATTGTGTTTGTAATTGAGAAAATCTAGGAAGTGATAAGTGATCATATCAATTTGTGGCTAGATTTTATTACAATTAACCTAGCTGGATTAGAGTGGTAGACTATAACTTTTGAGATTAATGATGGTAAATCAAGATTTACAAAGTGGTTAAGTGTAGCTAGTTATATAACTACACAAACAAGTAATACATATATTTTTTAATTTAATTTTATTTATTATTATTATTATTATTATTATTATTATTATTATTATTTTTGAACGGCAAACAAGTAATATAGATTAGTTGGCGGACTTAATGAGTAGCCAATAACTAGATTGCATCCACTAGGTTTGAGGTAGAAGGTAGACTTATCCTACATCCAAGCAGAGGCGCAGCTATGTAGGGGCGGGGAGGGGCGCCCGACCCCTCGAAAAAATTTTTGCGATGTAGAGGGTATATAGTTTTCGTGTAGAAAAATTTTGGTATATTCGGTTTCGACCCCTCATTATAATTGTGAATTTTTTTGTATACATTAAGCAATAAAATTTTGATCCATTACATTTTACATAAGCCCATCTACCTAAACTAAAATCCATTAATAAACCAAATCTCAAACTAAAATCCATTACTTACTTACTTAGCCCATTAAAAAAAAAGAAAAAGAAAAAAGAAACTGGAACAAACTTACAAACCCTCCCCCAATCGACCCTCATCTCCTCCCACAGTCCCTCCTTCCTCACTCCTGCAGTCTCACCGACCACCACTGACCACCGCCGACGGCCGACCACCACCTCACCGGCCTTTCTGGTCAGGTTTGTTGTCTTTAAATCTATTATCTACTTGTCTTTTATTTAGGGATTTAGTAGAATTGTAGAAATTAGGAGTGTATCAACATACAAGGCTTATTGTTTTCTATGTTAAAGGTCGAAAGACTAAACTCTAATTTCTTCAATGAATCGAACCAGGTACCAACCGTTTGTCTCCTTTTAATGTTTAGTTGTCTTGGACAAATGTTTAGTTTTTTAGTGATTGAAACTTTTTTTTTATAATAAAAGTATTTAATTTTTTACCCGACCCGAATCGAATCACCAACCCGAACATATTACCCGAAAAATAGCGTTAAGAAAAAAAAAATTAGATCCCGACCCTCCACTCAAAATTTTCTAGCTTCGCCACTGCATCCAAGTCACTAATTAAAGAACTGGTTAGACATTGCATGAGCATATCACATTGTTCGGTTATTGAGGGAATGAGTTGGTGAACATTATTTCTCTCTTACATTTGAGTCATTTACTCGCTTATTTTATTGTCTTGTTTATTTATTTTTTCTAAATAATGATCTTTTGGATCTAAAACACTATCACCTTTTTATTGTTTTATGTTATTTAGAATTATAGTTATTTACTTTACAAAGGAAATTTTTCGCTCTTGCCGACGACCTAGTCCAAGTATAAGTATAAAACAAGATTTCAAATATCAGCGATAACCCGAAAAACTTTTCTATGCGTTTTTTACTAATTATTTTAGCACCCATAAACACTAATAATATAGCTTATATTGTTTTCTAGTCTAAATATATAATATTGATATAGTTAGTACATCAACCTCTCATTAAGTTTACTATAGGAATCAAAGTGCGAAACAAATATCATAGCCACATATGACCCTACACATCACTGACTAAAAGGACCATAGATATATGCATATATTACAGCCACATAATACTCTGGATCTATAAGAGTTGTTTTGCTAAGGACATTGAATCGTGAAGTAAAATACATTTCATATTAGTCTATCACCTTTTGTATACACTTTGTCTTCTAGTCTTTACATGACAATGATTGATGTCAGTTATTGTTGCCCTGGACTTTTCATAATAATAAATTAATTAGAGGCTATTTTCCTATAGTTACTAATGTTAAACTTTTGATTTACAATTCGAAATGCCCTTCTTATAGATACTATTATGGATTAATGGTCTCTACTTTAAAACAACAAACGTGATTTGCACAAACTTAGTTTTGATTATTTGTACGTAACATTTTATGCTTTGTATATGTGTTACGTTGTGCTTATTCTCCTTTGTATCTTGTTATGCGTAAATGGAAAGTAATTATGTGCAAATCTAGAGTATATGTGTGTGCAGATTACCTCACTCTAAACCAAACAAGTTAATTTCAAGGTGAATTAGACTTAAACCGCTTGTGTATCCCAGAATGATAAGTGTTCATGATATTGACTCAAAGGTTTAGAATAATCTCACTTAACAAAATGTTCAGATATTCAATTTCTACAACTTACACGTTTTTTTTTTGTTTCTGTTTTTTATTTATTTATTTTTTTTTTTTTGCATGTTTCATCTGTGGCTACAGGATACCGATGGATCCGTTACTGCCCCTCCTATACTACTCTCTAGTGAACATGTGAGCGATGACGGGATCTATCTTCTTGAAAATGGAGAGGACTGCTTAATTTACGTTGGAGGCTCTGTAGATCCTGATATAACACAAAAACTGTTTGGCGTTTCTTCTTTTAGTGAAATCCCCACTCAGGTACACTTGATATTCGTATCTATTGTCTTGTATCATTATAGTGGCAAAATGGCGAGTCTAGTAATGGGTATAAACAGGCTTTGCTGTCTTGGATTGACCTGAAACATTATTTTTATTCTAAGCAATAACCGACGTGTTAAATCTGATTAGGAAAACTATATTATAACACAGTTCAGGAGGTTATATGCATTATATACCTGTCGGCAACTTTCGACCTGTTTCAATTTTGGCTGCTTTTAAAACTTAGCAAAACTGACTCATTTGTGATTAATACTACCGAAATTCCTTCTAATTGCAAATGTGTTGAAGTTGACATCTGTATATGCTCATTGTCTCATTGCATAGATTTTGTGGCTTATAAGTCTGGTGTTTGCGAGAGTAACTCTTTCAGAAGGCCTATTTATTCATCAATCATCTGTTTAACTCAAACTTTTCGATACAGTTAGTACTGAAGCAATATGAAAACCCCTTGTCAAAGAAGCTAAATGAGGTTGTAAATGAGATACGAAGCCAAAGATGTAACTACCTACGGTATGTAATGTCTGTGGTATCTTATCAGTCGGATTAGTTTATCTGTATATGAGAATGTTTGTGTTGACAAGTAATCCCTTTTTTAATCTCATTGTACTTATGGCAGGTTAAAATTATGCAAGAAAGGAGAACCATCGGGTGAGTTTTATAATATACGTCTAGTGTTGGTTTTATAGACAAAATAATAATAGTCGTGTGTTAGGATCGAACTTGAGATCACGGGATTGCACATAATACGTATGAAGAGGAAATGTAATAATTATTTATAAAATGTTATAATTAATTATTAAACACAAAACAATTAAATAATAATTAGTATTATTGATTAATGACTAATTAATTATTAAACGAAGATTAGGAAACTAATTACTAGACAATACATGGAAACAAGAGAAGGTTCCGGAAACCCCTCTTGGGCTTCAAAACCGATCGGCCAAGGAGGTAAACCCACCTCCTTTGTGCCTTGAGCTCCAAGTAAAGTCTAGTATATAAGCAAACCCAAGGTGAAGGTTTTTCTCGTAACTTGTAGACACACAACTTGGTGTTTTCTTCTCCTTCTCTTGTCTTGGTCGAACCAAAACCGAACACCCCTAAGGGTTTCGTTTTTCTTGTGTCCAAAATTGTTTTGTGATAATTACTTGCATAAACTTTTCCTTGAATTAGTACGTGTGTACAAGAACGTGAATCAAACACACTATTGTTTGATTCTTGGATTGAATTACAAAAAGGTAAGGGGTAATTCATATAATCCTTATAAACCCTAATTAGGGTTCATTGGTTCCGGAAGATTGCATTGATTCTTGTTCGGGCTAGAATCACTACGGTATGTTTACTATTTAAATTAATGATTAATTAATTACATGTTATTCGATCTATTATAATTGCTTCCGCTCATGCTCACTTTAATGTTCTTGGTTTATTAATATGATAGTCATGATATAATAATTCCAACAGTGGCATCTAGAGCCGTTATAATGTGTAATTAATTATCGCAACGCATAAAAATTGGATTATGATTCGTATAGTTACATGTTTTTTTTAGGGTTTATGTTTTTTCCCTAACCCTAATTTTTGGGTCGAATGACCTTTTAGGGTTTTTAGGGTTTTGCTTTTATTTTTTTTAAAATTTGACTAGAAACCCTAAGATGTCATGTAATTGTTTATGCGTTTTAGTAAACGATCTTGGTGCAATATGTTAATTGTTAAGCAAAATCCATGAAAAAGTGCATATTTGCATGGATTTTTATTGTGTTATTTAAATGGTTTAAATTGCTTATATATATTAATGGTTAGGTTATATATTAAAACATGTAAATTTTTAATAGATGTCGAATTGGGGAAGACTCCAATATTAAGTAATCAATTATGTGCTTTGTGGTATTTATTTAATTTTGGCTTACGCAATCGATTTATCGATGTATGTGGCTCTTTTTCTAAGAAAAAGAAAGCCCTAATTGAATCAATACGTTATACGCCTAGATTTGATTTTTAATAGGACTCTTTAATAAGATTTGCATGTGGCTACATGTTTTATACATATTTAATTGTTATGATTATGTATATGTGTTTATTTAGTTGTTTTATTTTTTTTATTGCATATTACTTGTTTTGTTTATTTATTATGTTAGACATGTTTATATAAACGAAAAGGGTAATTTTTTGAATAGAAAAAATAATACGGACTAAATAATGGCGAAATTGTTTTGGTTTTTAAGAGTTAAAATTTCAAAGGATTGGTTGATTGATGTTTTTGTACGTAATGGTTAAATAGGCTTGACCGAAGTTTACACACTATAAGATGGGTATAAGGATGGCAACGCATTAAATTGTGGCCTTAGATAGACAACATTCTGTCTTAACGCTCGTTTGTGTGTAAATTAGACTTACCGAACAACCATTACATGTACATTGTCATCTTAAGGGTGAATAATCCACAATTCCACAATGATTATCCGAAACACTAAGCTTTCGGGCTTATGAAAAAGTACGATATAGTGGACGATAATTGATGGTTATTCTTTAATTGGTGAACCCGATACCTCAATCAAAACTTTGTTATTTTACTCTTAGCAAATTGGTAATAAAATTGTTTTGTAAAACCAATGTTATGAAGTTGTATGCATGCTTCTTCATACATTATTTTGATCACATCAAAATAGTTATACCCTTATAAAATTAAGTTGAATGCCATCTAATTAAGAACACTTGAAGTTGTAATTTACGTCATAGTAAGACTTGGCGAGATTGCAATGGAGAGGTAAATTTCGTAAATTCATTGCTAGCAGATCAACTGATGTGATGGATTTATGAATTTACAGTTTTTAAGTTAGACGACTTAAATTGAGTAGGAAGTGAGACTTGGACTCAAGGCATTAAGATGGGGACTAAACATGCTTACAATACAAATGTTTTGTGATTGTAAATCCCATATATCTAGGAATTGGACAAATGTTATGCCAATTACTTGTACGACAAGTTACCTCATATTATACTTTCATTACTAGCAGATCAACTGAATGTGATGAAACTATGTTTATGGAGGATCCTAGTTTTCAAGATTATTCTATGGATTTATTTTCCTTGGGTATTTTAATTTTCTTGAAAAATTGTGTTATCAAAAATACTAATGTTTTGAACTTTCTTTATCTGTAGAAATGGCTCAAACTGATAACACCAACTTACGTTCTGTGTTCAAAACTTATTTTGAACGAGAAAAATTGACTGGCTCGGAAAATTTCAATGATTGGTACCGTTCACTAAGGATTGTCCTGCGAGTGACTGGTCAACTCGAAATCTTGAAAACGCCTTGTCCTGCTGAACCTGAAGGCACGGCAACTACTGATGCTGCTAAAGCCAAATGGAATCTTGATTGCAAGGAACATATTGATGTGGCCGCAATGATGTTAGGGGGAATGTCCACAGCTCTTCAAAGACAGTTTGAGGAGTATTTTCCCAAGGACATGATTGATGAACTCAAGAAACTTTATGAGAAACCATCAAATGTAGAGATTTACGATTTGATGGAAGCTCTACATGGTTGTAAGCAGGGTCCTGGTGAACCTGTGAGTGCTCATGTGTTGAAAATGAAAAGTTACATGGATCAACTACAAACACTTGGGAAACCCTATGACAATGATATGGCTGTGAACTTAATCAATAGATCCCTTGATAAGGAATTTAGTGGTTTTGTGAGAAACTTCAATATGCATTGCGTGGGGAAGACTGTAAGTGAATTGCACGCACTGCTCATTGATTATGAGAAAGGTACACCACAAAAGGCTCCTACGCCCCAAGTACTAGCAATACAAGGGGGTAGAATTAACAAGCCAAATGCGAACAAGAAGAAGGGTAAAGGAAAGAAGAAGGATGATAAGAATAAGCAGGTTATGGCTTATCAACCACCTCAACCTAAGAAGAACCCTCCTATCAAGAATAATCCAAAGAAGGATCAAGGATGCCATTACTGCAAGGTGATGGGCCATTGGAAGAGGAATTGTCCTCTTTATCTCGATGACTTGCGAAACAATAAGGTTAAGAAGACTGGGCACATGGGCGCCAACACTTCAGGTAACTTATTTGTCATTGAATTATTTACTTTATCTCGTGAAATAAATTCCTGGGTATATGATACTGGATGTGGTATTAATATTTGTAATACACTGCAGGGGTTTAGAGAGGAAAGGAGACTAGCTTATGGGGAGCAATTTCTGCATGTGGGAAATGGAGCACAAGCAGCAGTTGAAGCCATAGGAATGTTTGATTTAGTTTTACCTTCGAGTTTAGTACTTTGTTTAAACAATTGTCATTATGCACCTTCTATAATTAGAGGTGTTGTTTCCTTTTCATGTTTGTTGGATCTTGGTTTTTCTCATACTATTGATGGCAATAAAATTTCTGTTTCTTTAAATGGTGTATTTTATTTTAATGATGTTGCTGTGAATGGTGTGTTTGAAATTGATATGAATAATTGTGTGACTTCCAACAATAATAATAATTCGATGTACAGCATAAGTAAGAGAATGATGTATGACTTGAATTCGTCTTACCTTTGGCACTGTAGACTTGCCCATATAGGCAAGACTCGCATGCAAAAGCTGCAACAAGAAGGGTTGTTGAATAATATCAATGTTGAGTCATTTGATAAATGTGAATCTTGTATTTCTGGGAAGATGACGAAGAAACCTTTTCATAATAATATGGAAAGAGCTTCAGATCTACTTGGTTTGATACACACGGATGTATGTGGACCACTTAGACATGTGTCAAGGAGAGGTGCTGTCTACTTCTTAACTTTTACAGATGATTTCAGCCGTTATGGTTATGTTTATTTACTTAAACATAAACATGAAGTGTTTGAAACATTTAAAGTTTTCAAAGCAGAAGTAGAATTGCAATTGGGAAAGAAGATTAAAGCTCTTCGTTCTGATCGAGGTGGTGAATACCTTAGTCAAGATTTTAAAGATTTCTTAACTGAGAATGGAATTGTCCAGAATCTCACATCTCCATATACTCCACAACAAAATGGTGTATCTGAAAGAAGGAATCGTACATTGTTGGACATGGTTCGATCAATGTATAATCTTACTAACCTTCCTTTGTCCTTTTGGGATTATGCTCTTGAATCAGCTGTTCGTATTTTGAATATGGTTCCCACCAAGAAGGTTGATAAGACACCATATGAGATATGGACTGGAAAAGCTCCGAACTTGTCTTATTTAAAGGTCTGGGGTTGTGAGGCGTATGTTAAACGTGACTCACAAGATAAACTCCAACAAAGATCTGTAAAATGCATTTTTGTAGGATACCCTAAGGAAACTATGGGTTACTACTTTTACTACCCACCTGAGAACAAAGTGTTTGTTGCAAGATATGGTGATTTTCTTGAAAGTGAATTTGTGGTTCAAGAAATCAGTGGGAGGGTATATGATCTAGAAGATGATCTAGATAATGCATTGCCTTCAGAAAGCACTAGCACACTTCCTATAGAACCGGAAAGTCTGGGTCCTCCACTGGAAGTTGAAGTAATTCCCATTCGCAGATCTTCGAGATCTGTGAAAGCTCCTGACCGTCTATGTCTTAATGTAGAGGTCGATCAGCATACACTAGGGGATCTTAATGAACCTACTAGTTATAGAGCTGCCATTAATAGCCCTCAAAAAGCTAAATGGAAAGCTGCTATGGATGGGGAAATACAATCCATGCATGACAATGAAGTCTGGGAAGAAGTTGACTTACCTCCTGGTGCCAAGGTAGTTGGGAGTAAGTGGCTTTACAAAATCAAGACTGACATGGATGGATATGCACACATTTATAAGGCTCGTCTAGTTGCTAAAGGTTTTACTCAAACTTTTGGAATTGATTACGAGGAGACATTTTCTCCTGTAGCAGACATAAGAGCTATAAGAATACTCATAGCTATAGCAGCGTACTATGACTATGAGATTTGGCAAATGGATGTGAAAACCGCTTTCTTAAATGGTCATCTAGATGAAGACATCTATATGGCACAACCATAAGGGTTTGAAAATCCAGAATTTCCAAATCGTGTTTGCAAGCTTAAGAGATCCATTTATGGATTAAAGCAAGCATCACGACAATGGAACAAGAGGTTTGATGCTGAAATTAAAAAGTTTGGATTCACTCAAAATCTTGATGAGCCATGTGTGTATCACAAAGCTAGTGGGAGTGATAATGTAACTTTCCTAATTCTATATGTTGATGACATATTGATCATGGGAAAAGACATTCCAAGTTTGCAAGAAGTAAAGGCATATCTTGGAAAGTGCTTTTCTATGAAAGATTTAGGAGAAGCTGCATACATTTTGGGAATCAAAATCTATAGAGATAGATCAGGGCGGTTAATTGGATTAAGTCAAAGTGCTTACATTGACAAAATATTGAAAAGATTCAATATGCAAAATTCCAAGAAAGGATATTTGCCGATGGAAGTAAAACATGGCTTATGTAATGAGTTTTGTGCTTCAACACCTGATGAGGTGACTCGCATGAGTAAAGTTCCTTATGCTTCGGCTGTAGGATCTATTATGTATGCGGTTAAGTGCACAAGGCCAGATGTGGCGTTTGCTCAAAATATTACCAGTCAATTTCAACAGAATCCAGGTGAAAAACATTGGATTGCTGTTAAACATATTCTTAAGTATTTGAGGAATACAAAAGATATGTTTTTGGTATATGGTGGAAATCCATCTACAGAACTTTGTGTTACAGGTTTCTGTGATGCATCCTTTCAAAGTAATAAAGATGATTCGAAGTATCAGATGGGTTATGTCTTTGTTATCAATGGAGGAGCTGTAGACTGGAGGAGCAAGAAGCAGAGTACAATTGCGATGTCTGCAACAGAAGCTGAATACATTGCTGCTTTGGAAGCTGCTATGGAGGCTGTTTGGATTAGGAAATTCGTTTCTGGGCTTGGTGTTATGCCTTCAATTGAATTACCTATTAATATGTATTGTGACAATTCTGCTGCAATCATATTTGCCAATGAACCTGGAGTCATGAGAGGCACCAGACATTTTCTACGGAAGTATCACTTTGTTCGTGAAAAGGTTGACGAAAGTGAAATAAATCTGTTGAAGGTTCACACAGATGAAAACTTAGTTGATCCGTTCACTAAGGCTTTGGCAAAAGAGAAGCTTAATGAATTGGCCAATGGAATTGGACTTAAATTAGTAGTAGTTTCATGCATAACTGTGATTAGTATTTGGATAAAGGATATTGTAAGCAATTATTATTTTAATGAAATAAAGTATGTTGGTATGTTTATTTCTGTTATTAATTATTGTTGTCCTATTTTTGCATGTTTAAATCCATGAATAAGAGTTATTCTGAATTGTCCGTTGTCAGTTAATAATATGGGAATATTATTAAATAAAGACAAATATGAAGTTGATATAATATACTTAAGTATATTGATGCGTAGACATGTCATTCCAGATGATATTCGATGATACTGAATATAGGACTTATCCCAACTATATGATGTTACTTTATGGATCTTGTCATTAAGTAAATCATAAGAAGTTATCCTTAGACTTGAGATACAAGATAACGGTCATTAATGTAGTACATTTTTTGTGGAACAACTTAATGCTATACGTAACTGGTAGTCATAAGGGTTGTTTTCGGAAGTGTTACAAAGTTTGTGTGTTTTGCTTGTAGTCAATAAAGAATTTGTTCCTTCAAATTAATTTTTGGAGTTTAATACTGCTGGGCCCCTCGTAGGGTTGTCAAGGTGTTTGCGTGGCCACGCCCAAGGTCTTTTATGAAAGGTTCAAAAGATTTGGTAATCTTGTCAATTTCAAAGAACGAGAAACAGAATGGTTAATTAAGGAATGACCTAGATCCATATCCTTATTAACGTAGTATTAGAAACAAAGGGATAATAATAATGAGAAATCATTAAAAGGTTTTCCAGGAGCCTTACTCAAGTTGTACTAGAGGCATCGACGTGTTGCAAGACGCTAATCGATGTGATCACACTATTATGATATGTCTAAGTGGGAGCTGTTGGTTTTATAAACAAAATAATAATAGTCGTGTGTTAGGATCGAACTTGAGATCACGGGATTGCACACAATACGTATGAAGAGGAAATGTAATAATTATTTATAAAATGTTATAATTAATTATTAAACACAAAACAATTAAATAATAATTAGTATTATTGATTAATGACTAATTAATTATTAAACGAAGATTAGGAAACTAATTACTAGACAATACATGGAAACAAGAGAAGGTTCCGGAAACCCCTCTTGGGCTTCAAAACCGATCGGCCAAGGAGGTAAACCTACCTCCTTTGTGCCTTGAGCTCCAAGTAAAGTCTAGTATATAAGCAAACCCAAGGTGAAGGTTTTTCTCATAACTTGTACACACACAACTTGGTGTTTTCTTCTCCTTCTCTTGTCTTGGTCGAACCAAAACCGAACACCCCTAAGGGTTTCGTTTTTCTTGTGTCCAAAATTGTTTTGTGATAATTACTTGCATAAACTTTTCCTTGAATTAGTACGTGTGTACAAGAACGTGAATCAAACACACTATTGTTTGATTCTTGGATTGAATTACAAAAAGGTAAGGGGTAATTCATATAATCCTTATAAACCTTAATTAGGGTTCATTGGTTCCGGAAGATTGCATTGATTCTTGTTCGGGCTAGAATCACTACGGTATGTTTACTATTTAAATTAATGATTAATTAATTACATGTTATTCGATCTATTATAATTGCTTCCGCTCATGCTCACTTTGATGTTCTTGGTTTATTAATATGATAGTCATCGATATAATAATTCCAACATCTAGTAGTTCTGTCTTCGTATGAAAATTTCAAGATCCAAGTTGATTCTTTTTTAAGAAAAAATTCCCTTCATATACATAAAGGCTGTTTGGTAATTTTAAACCGGGACTTCCCAAGAAACGTCGGGAACTAAAAACTTTCCTGACTATATGCTAGAAAAATGAAAAATCCCTCCAACATTTTTAAAATAAAGAAAATCATGTGAACCTATAATGCCATATATCATAAGTAACTTTAGCTCAGGAACTTCCTAAGAAACGATAAAGATTGCGTCTTTTCTGAGTATTTGTAAAGTATCATTCTATCAAGCCAAGATAAAGAAAATATAATAAAGCGCGGACACATTTGTAGATCAAAGTTGCAGTTTTTACACGGTAATCGTTGCAATTTCTATAGTTTCTGATATTTGTTGTTTCAATTCCAGGAATGACATTCTTCTCGTATATGGTGGAAGACAAGTCTCCAAATAGTCCTTCATACGTTGAGTTCTTAGTACATGTCCATAGACAAATTCAAAACAAAATGGGTTGATGTTGTTTAACAAACACCACTTCAGTTAAGTTTATGGGTTTGTGGTTAGAATTTACATGGAGACACAGTTGAGTTCGAGCCTAAAGAAGCAAAAACGTGGGGATAGTCATCATTGGGTTTCACCTATTCCTGGTGAAAACTCGAGTAAAGTTTTCCTAGTATTATTTATGAAAGCGTAGCATAAACTGATATAAAGAACGGCTGTGGTGTGGTTCTTGGTAATTGTTACTATTAAACACTGGTGGTTATACATATTTATATTTAGAAGTGTTTTTTGTTTCTTAATTTTATAATGAGATAAGATTTACATGTAATGTTGTTCTTTAGAGGGGAAAGTTTTTATTTGTGAATATGTTTGGTTCGAGTCGTATTTTATTGCTAACTAGACCGGTGCATCTGAAATGAAAGGATTCAAATAGTTACAAGTTGACTATGCAAACAATAGTATTGCTTGATATACATAAGAATGCAAGAATATAGTAGGTATATATTCCTCAAACTAGCTTTTTATGATATTTAAACAAAATCACTAGTTTTTGTATTAAGTTTCTAACTAACTTTGTATTTTACGCTAATGTAACCAATAGGGCAAGTGAATTGTGTTTGTAATTGAGAACATCTAGGAAGTGATAAGTGATCATATCAATTTGTGGCTAGATTTTATTACAATAAGCCTAGCTAGATTCATTAGAGTGGTAGACTGTAACATTTGAGTTTTTTTTTTTTTTTTTTTTTTTTTTTTTTTTTTTTTGGGTAAAAGGTCATATGACCCGGTAAAATATATTACGCCAAAATCTTTGAAGTACAATTGACATGGACGTACATACCATGCCCACAACCTGTTACATAGGCGATATGACTCAAACTATGTAACTAAGCACATACATCTGCTAACTCCAGACTAACCATAGCTGCTAAATGCAGTAAACTACCAATTACATTCAAATTACAATCAAAATTACAATCTAAATGTAAGAACCAGGTTCAAAAGAACCACTTCCAGGGTGAACAACTCTGTCTTCAATGTGTTCATTGCTTGACCTAAGAGTGCACACCAACGACAAGCTACAATGGTAGCAAAACGCGTCAAAAACTGTATCTTCAAACTGCCCTACCAACTTAGCGGATGGCCAATGGTCCAGTGTCAAACACAACTTCCGGCAATAGCTGAACTCAAATGAAATCAGCCACAAGCAATGTCAAGTTAACAAGCAACCCAACGGCAAACAACAATGCATAACAGCTAGACTAGAATGCACCCAACCGAGAACACCCACCCTAACCGCACCATGCATCACCACAAGCAACTACCAACCAATAAACCACCAAGAATACAATGCATGGCCAGAACTCAAAGGTAGACCACCATTCAAAGGGTGCTGATGCAAACCCTAACAATTGTTAGGGAGAGATCAACCCAAACGACCCTTTGAAACATCAACCAGATCGGCGACCATAACCATCAAAACCGAATTGGTTTTGAGACCCCATGGATAGCCAAGCTGCACCAACGAACCAAAAACCCTAATCGGATTTAAGAATTCACCCTCTCTATTGCATAATCCTAACCGAATTATACAAGATTTATTAAAATATGATGATTAATTGGAAGAATTAGGTCCCTAGATTGATAAACGAATCTAGGGTTTCAGGTTTAGAAAAATCGCCCAAGGGCTAGAGAGAGAAGGAGCCGAAATTATATATCCAAAATTTAATACAAGCCTAACTTCAAATATCTTTTTGTAACATTTGAGATTAACGAAGGTAAATCAAGATTTACAAAGTGGTTGAGTGTAGCTAGTTATATAACTTCACAAACAAGTAATATAGATAGTTTTTTTTTTTTCAACATCACTTATTATTATTATTATTATTATTATTATTATTATTATTATTATTATTATTATTATTATTATTATTATTATTATTATTATTATTATTATTATTATTTATTTTTTTATTTTTTTATCAACCATCACTTTTATTAACAATAAATAGGATTTTTACAAGAAATTAGTGGGGAGCCGGGAAACTAACTGGGCCCCCACACCTCTAGCAATAGCGAAACCAATTCTATTAAAAATATGAACGGCAGCCCGCGCTCCAATGTCTTGAGTCGTAGAGAAACGTCGAATACGTTTTAGAAGAGTTAGTGTGTCTTTCTCAAGTTCTATTATTATTATTATTATTATTATTATTATTATTATTATTATTATTATTATTATTATTATTATTATTATTATTATTATTATTATTATTTATTCAACATCACTTTATTATTATTATTATTATTATTATTATTATTATTATTATTATTATTATTATTATTATTTTGAACAGCAAGCAAGTAATATAGATTAGTTGGCGGACTTAATGAATGGCCAATAACTAGATAGCATCCACTAGCTTTGAGGTAGAAGGATATAAGCCATATTGATAGGTTTTAGCGGCCATCACTAGACTTATCCTACATTAGAGTCACTAATTAAAGAACTAGTTAGACATTTCATGAGTAGATCACGTCGTTCGGTTATTGGGGGAATGACTTGGTGAACATTATTTCTCTCTTACATTGAGTCATTTACTCGCTTATTTTATTGTCTTGTTTATTTATTTTTTTCAAAATAATGATCTTTTGGATCTAAAACACCATTCCCTTTTATTGTTTTATGTTATTTAGAATTATAGTTATTTGCTTTACAAAGGAAATTTTTCGCTCTTGGAAACGACTTAGTCTAAGTATAAATATAAAACAAGATTTCACACATCAGCGATAACCTGAAAAACTTTTCTATGCATTTTTTCACTAATTATTTTAGCACCCATAAACACTAATAATATAGCTTATATTGTTTTTTAGTCTAAATATATAATATTGATATAGTTAATACATCAACCTCTCATTAAGTTTACTGTAGAATCAAAGTGCAAAACCAATATCATAGCCACATACGACCCTACAAATAATTGACTAAAAGGACCATAAATATATGCATATATTGCAGCCACATAATCTCTAGATAAGAGTCATTTGCTAAGGACATTGACCCGTGAAGTAAAATACATTTCATATTAGTCTATCACCTTTTGTATACATTCTATCTTCTAGTCTTTGCATGACAAGGATGGATGTCACTTATTGTTGACCTCGACTTTTCATAATAATAAATTAATTAGAGGCTATTTTCCTATAGATACTAATGTTAAACTTTTGATTTACAATTCGAAATGCCCTTCTTATAGATACTTATGGATTAATGGTCTCTACTTTAAAACAACAAACGTGATTTGCACAATGTGTTACGTTTTGGTTTGTATGTATCATTTTATGCTTTGTATATGTGTTACGTTTTGGTTATTCTCCTTGTATCCTGTTATGTGTAAATCTAAAGAAACTATGTGCAAATCTAGAGTATATGTGTGTGCAGATCACATCACACTAAACCAAACAAGTTTGATGGCCGAGACACCCTTAAATAACGCATGACTTGATAAAATAACATTTATTCAAGCTTAACTACAATATGTAAATTTTATATATGATAATATGTATTACACAGGATAATGGATTATATATAGTAGCGACATGTCGTTGCTAGAGTATCTATTAAATACATAATAAACTTATTTGATAAATTAATATTAATAAATGACAAAACTAAACAATTAATAAACACTTTTAGCGACAACATAGCTCGTCAATAAAGTATTTATCAAATAAATCAAGGAATGATAAATACTTTTGATCACACATTCTGGATTATTTTGATCAAATCTTTTACTAACTGATTTGAAAACAAAAATAGAATACTTGTTTACAAAGCAATCAAAGTTGTACTACACAGTTAAACTATTTTCGAAAAGGGACATTAATTTCTCAAGTAAAACAATCTTTGTGGAATAATATGACACCAACTAAAATTTAATAATCTTCACTTTATAGAAGAAAAAAAACATGCAAAAGCAAGCAATGGCTTCTTCAAACTTCTTACTTTTATCTCTAGCTCTACTACTCGCTGCTCTCTCACTTGTACTAAACTTTACTTCAGCTTCTTTGGAGGAAGCAAATGCTCTTCAAAAATGGAAAGCAAGCCTTAAAATCCCAAACAACTCCCAAATCGTATCTTCTTGGACACCCCTTCCAACGAATACTAGTGCACCCGCTCCGTGCCCTTCTTGGTTTGGAATTGCTTGCAATGCTTATGGGAACATTAACAAGTTGAACCTCTCTACGTCTGAGTTAAAAGGTACACTTCACCAGTTCCCGTTCTCTATTCTAGGCAACCTTACCCATTTTGATCTTAGTGTAAACAGCTTCTTTGGTCCCATCCCACCAGAAATCGGACTCCTATCCAAACTTGTCTATCTTAATTTTTCAACCAATCCGTTTTCTGGTGTAATTCCATCTACCATTGGTAAACTAAGTCAGTTAACCGTTTTGCAACTTTTCGGAAACAATTTTACTGGTTCAATCCCTTCATCGTTGGGTGACTTGACGTCTTTGAATATCCTTTATCTGCACACAAATCAACTCTCTGGACCCATTCCAATTGAATTAGGGAATTTGAAGTCTCTTACTGGATTAGATTTGAGCGAAAATCAACTCAATGGTTCAATCCCTTCATCGTTGGGTGATTTGACGTCTTTGAATATCCTTCGTCTGCGCACAAATCAACTCTCCGGACCCATTCCAATTGAATTAGGAAATTTGAAGTCTCTCACTAAATTATCTTTGAGAGAAAATCAACTTAATGGTTCAATTCCATCAATGTTGGGTGATTTGAAGTCTTTGAATCACCTTTATTTGTGGGGAAATCAACTCTCTGGACCCATTCCAATTGAATTAGGGAATTTGAAGTCTCTCACTGATTTAAAATTGTACAAAAATCAACTCAATGGTTCAATTCCTTCATCGTTGGGTGATTTGAAGTCTTTGAATATCCTTTATTTGTGGGCAAATCACCTCTCTGGACCCATTCCAATTGAATTAGGGAATATGAAGTCTCTCACTGATTTAGATTTGAGCGAAAATCAACTCAATGGTTCAATTCCTTCATCGTTGGGTGATTTGAAGTCTTTGAATATCCTTTACTTGTGGGCAAATCAACTCTCTGGACCCATTCCAATTGAATTAGGGAATTTGAAGTCTCTCACTGATTTAAAATTGTACAAAAATCAACTCAATGGTTCAATTCCTTCATCGTTGGGTGATTTGAAGTCTTTGAATATCCTTTATTTGTGGGCAAATCACCTCTCTGGACCCATTCCAATTGAATTAGGGAATATGAAGTCTCTCACTGATTTAGAATTGAGCGAAAATCAACTCACTGGTTCAATCCCTTCATCGTTGGGTGATTTGACGTCTTTGAATATCCTTCTTTTGTCGGAAAATCAACTCTCTGGACCCATTCCAATTGAATTAGGGAATTTGAAGTCTCTCACTGAATTAGATTTAAGCGAAAATCAACTCAATGGTTCAATTCCTTCATCTTTGGGTGATTTGAAGTCTTTGAATACCCTTTATCTGCACACAAATCAACTCTCTGGACCCATTCCAATTGAATTAGGGAATTTGAAGTCTCTCACTGATTTAAAATTGTTCAAAAATCAACTCAATGGTTCAATTCCTTCATCGTTGGGTGATTTGAAGTCTTTGTGTACTCTTTATCTGAACGCAAATCAGTTGTCTGGCCAAATTTCAAAGGAGTTTGGGGAGATGAAAAGATTGTTAAATTTAAAGTTGAGCGATAACAACCTTTCAGGTGTTATACCTCAAGAGCTTGGATCACTGCATGATCTCCTTACTCTAGACTTATCCAATAACAGGTTAAATGGGTCATTACAAAGATATATTGGTGATTGGGAACAAATCAATCACATATATCTTAATAATAACAAGCTCAGCGGAAACATCCCATCAGAGATCGGAAAATTACATCAGCTCAACTTTCTTGATTTATCTTGGAATTCACTCACAAAAGAGATACCATCGGAAATGGGAAGTTTAGAAAGTCTGGTGATGATGAATCTTTCTCATAATAAGCTATCTGGTTCTATTCCTAACGGTTTCAATAACTTGCCAAGAAGGATTGATATAGACCTGTCTTACAATGAGCTCACAGGTCTGGTTCCCCCTTATGCTGTCTTTGTAAATGTGTCCGGAGAAGCATTACAAGGAAATGATGGTCTGTGTGGAAATGTTACAGGTTTGAAACTTTGTGAAAGTCAAACTAATCATTTTCTTCATAAGTTCATCCTTGTAACTATTGTCCCACTTTTTATGGCTCTTTTACTTGGTTTATTCGTGTGCGGCCTCATTGCTTGTCGACGTAGAAAGAAAACTTCTCCACAGAAACAATCAGGCGAAGAATGTGGCAAAATTTTCTCAATAACAAGTTTCGATGGACAGGCGACGTATGATGAAATCATCAAGGCAACAAATGATTTTGATAATGCATATTCTATTGGGATTGGAGGATATGGTACTGTGTATAAAGCTGAATTACAACCTAAAAATTTAGTAGCTGTCAAGAAACTTCATTCATCATCTGAGAATGAGGATCATATAGGCTTCCTAAATGAGGTACGAGCATTAACAAACATAAGGCACCGAAACATAGTTAAACTCTATGGATATTGCTTCCATGATCGTCACTCATTTTTGATTTATGAATATCTTGAGAAGGGAAGTCTAAAATCACTCTTAAGTAGCGATATCACAGCAAAGGATATTGATTGGCTGAAAAGGGTAAGAATTGTTAGGGCTGTAGCGAATGGTTTGGCTTATATGCATCATGATTGCACACCACCTATAATTCATAGAGACATTTCTGGAGCTAATATCCTTCTTGATTCTGATTATGATGCACATATCTCGGATTTTGGAACAGCGAAGCTTCTAAAGCTGGATTCATCCAATTGGACTGCGGTTGTAGGCACCTATGGCTATATTGCGCCAGGTAACTGCCATATATTTTAAAGTTATCTGTATGTACTTCTTCTCAAGTTTCAGATTTATCTATGTTACATATATTCTCATATTTCCTTCCATGTAGAGCTTGCTTATACAATGGTGGCGACAGAGAAATGTGATGTGTATAGTTTTGGAGTTGTTGCACTAGAAGTGATTATGGGAAAGCATCCTGGAGAACTTATATCATGTCTACCAACAATGTCGACTGATGATCTATTGCTGGCCAATGTAGGAGATAGACGGATTCCGCGACCATCACCTCTAGTTGAGAAACTAGCTCATATAATTTTGAATGTCACACGGGCATGTTTGAACGAGAACCCACAGGAAAGGCCAACAATGCGCCAAGTCAAAGATTTATTGTCTGTGGATGATCGGCTTTGGATGAAGATGCGTGTATCGGTAACTTGATGCTAGCTTGATCGATTTTGTATGATGTCTAGTCATAAGTCATAAAGTTTAAGAAACTTTTTATGTTTTTTTGTTGTTCTGAATTATGTTGTAGATTGTTACTTAATTAAGAAAATAATTTATACTTATCAATGAAGATTGCTACCTTTCTAGACTAATATAGTTGCGTGTATTATGGATCTTTTTGGTAATTTCTTTAAATTATTCCAGTTTTACAATTAAAATTTACAAATGAGAAATTTGTATATCATTTAGAATTTATTCTTTCTCATATCAAGAAATATAGTTGACAGTGGTCAGTGACTGCACACAAATAGCAGAAGGGAAATGGCAGGGAAACTGGAATGCTGACTATAACTTCACACTGCGAGACATACAATTGGATGATTTAGTTGAAGTTTCCGATCCAAAAACGTACGAGTGTTGGTGTATCTAACTATTTATACAGTATCTAATTTCTCCTTGATGTGCTTAGTGAAAACGATAGAGGTGGCAACATGGGCAGGTTGATCGGGTTTAGTAACGGGTCAAAACGGTTAAATTCTTTTTACGGGTCCAATTGGTTTACCAGAAACACCTTTGGTCAAAAATTTCATTAAATCTTATTAGAAATAATCAGTGTGACACATATGATAGCAAAATACATATTCCTATAGGTTATAACCAATGTTTTGACCCGTTTCCTTTAGCTAACCCTTTTTTTTTTTTTTTTTTACTCGTTTGACCCATCAGAGATGAAATATATCCACATTGACACATGCATACCTAAATGAGTTAACAAATAAGCATAACTACCTTATGTGACCCACTACTTTTCTACTCTAGGAAATGAAATCATGCATGCATGGGACCATACTAAACTAAAAACATGGTATAAACTTGCTGATTAATTTCTCCAATACTAGTAATGGTCATATGGCCACTTCTTCAGGAATAAAAGAAATGGTAGTAGTTCGCACGGTTCTGTCTTTTGGAAACCCGGAACGTATCACACACTTATACAAAACTGAAAAATAAAATCCAACCTATGAAGTGATCTAGAAAAGCTTGTTACACATTCGCCATGATCGAGCATTCAAATGCACACACAAACAAATAAATATCTGAATATTTTTCAAACAAAAATAGAAGAAGATTGATCTGATAAATATACTAAATCGCAGGGGCACATGATTGTGCTTAAACAAACACTATCTAAACCGTTGAATTCGTTTTGTCTTTCTTTAAGTGGGCAATGCTATATAACCCGGGTTGAACTGGGAACATGGCCGGTTATGACTGTTGTTTGCTTGTTTATGAAACGGTTGTTCTTTTGTTGACCCAGGTCGACCCATTTTGGTAAATCCAGCTGGGTCATACCTTTCGTTTTTTAAAGTTTTGGACCTATAGTTTTGTTATAAAGTATGGGTTTGGTAGTGAATTTCTAATGTTTAAGAGCTGTTTGTAGCTTTTTAGGGGCGTTTGGATATGTTTAGGGGTGTTTTTGTAGCTGTAGGAATTGAATTTCCATGTTTAGAAACTGTCCTTTTTTGCGTAAAACTGGTTCCACACGACGGTTCAACCGGCGACTCGGCTGGGTCGATAAAAAAACCGGTGCACGGAAATTCAAGAAAATTTACACAAAGATTTATACTTTTATAGACAACCCGAACCTCTTGTATTTGCTGGTACAGTTTGTATTTACAACTATACCAAGGAATACATTACCAATACAATGCAACACTTTTTCTGTACATCTCATATAGCAATTTTCCTGCTAACCCGGCGGGTTGGGATGACCATGGTCAAAGTAAAGAAAAAAACAGCTCAAAAAAGTCAACGTGATCGTGACAGTAACTTCAAAAAGTCACCATAATCGCTCATACTCTCACTCGAAAATCTCTTCATCTTCTCCTAAATCTGCAAAGGTCTCCTAGGCTTCAATGGGCCTGAACTTGAGGTTATCCTAAACGAATGTACATCTAGCCCAAGACCCGAAAACCCGCTCTCCACATCCAGTGGAGATTCATAGCTTGGATAGGTGGAATGTGATGGACCTGGGTCTTGGCCAGGGCCGTGGGCCGAGTTTGTACTGGCCCGTGGATCGAAGTCCATAGAAGTTAAATCCTCTTGGCTACATGTCCTTGAGCCCAAGTCTCGTGTTTCTTCACACTCATTGCAGACCAATTTCAAGGCCTGAACAACCTCACCCATAAAGGGTTGGTGCGATACTTCGGGCTGCAAGCATATTGATGCTATTGCTGCTACTTTAGCAGTACTGTCAAATTGTCAATGGAACTTCAAGGGGTGATGGATCAATAAGTAAGTTTAGACCTTCTGATGTTGGGAGGAGGGGACAGGCCTATGCGACTAAGTTTTCTTGGCCCGATGATGGCACTGACAACGGGTTTTCTTCCTGTTAGGAGCTCAAGGAGTACAACTCCGTAGCTATATACGTTGCTCTTTACAAGAAGATGGACTGTCATTGCATACTCGGGAGCCACATACCTGAAATCAAATGAAAAGAAGTTTAAGAAAATTTGGATACCGCGGGTTCCCTAACGGGCCAAGACATATAATCTGACTTTTTTGCTGAGAAAAAGCTCATTTGACTTTAAACTTGACCTGTAATGTACTCATTTTACAGAGAAAAAAAACACGTACCCGAAAGTGCCCATGACACATGTCGAAATATGTTGGTTTTGTTCATCTAAAGCGGATCGATCCAAACCAAAATCAGAAACTTTAGGAGTAAAGTCATGTTCCAGCAGAATGTTGCTAGACTTGAAGTCTCTATTTACAAGTGGTGCAACTTCTTATCAATCCCTAATCAACCAAAATTTCACTCCAGTTATAAACCATCCTTGCTAAAAAATAATAATAATAAAGTCAAATATTTGACTTTTGAAAGTCAAACATTTCAATCCCTAAGCAACCGAATTAATGATTTGACAGCAACTTTAGTCCCCTCTTCAAGGTCCCACAATAAATTTGAGTACAGTTACTATTAATGATTAAAGTTACCATGTGGTGGTTTAATTGAAAGATTGTTTTGGTGGTGATTGTGATGGTCACGAGTAGGCAGATGAGATCGAAGGTCTAATTTCTCCTTGATGTGCTTAGTGAAAACGATAGAGGTGGCAACATGGGCAGGTCGATGGGGTTTTATAATGGGTCAAAACGGTTAACTTCTTGGTACGGGTCCAATTGGTTTGCCAGAAACACCTTTGGTCCAAAATTTCATTAAATCTTATTAGAAATAATCAGTGTGACACATACGATAACAAAATCCATATCATTATCAACCAATGCTATTGAATAAATTGTACACTATGTGAAAGCTTCAACCCTTGTTGACCTGTTCCCTTTAGCTAACTTTTTTTTTTACTCGTTTGACCCATCAGAGATGAAACATATCCCACATTGACTCATTCATACCTAAATGGGTCAGAATTTCCACAAAGATTGCATATAAATAGGATAAAAATAAGCAGTTAACAAATAAGCATAACTACCTTACGTGACCCATTTCCTTTAGGAAATGAAATCATGCGTGCATGGGACAATACTAAACTAAAAACATGGTATAAAGTTGCTGATTATTATTCTTATTACCTTATGTGACCCACTACTTTTCTACTCTAGGAAATGAAATCATGCATGCATGGGACAATACTAAACTAAAAATATGGTATAAACTTGTTGATTATTTTCTCCTACCAGTAAAGGTCATATGACCACTTCTTCAAGAATAAAAGAAATGGTAGTAGTTCGCGCGGTTCTGTCTTTTGGAGACACACACTAATAATACAAAACTGAAAAATAAAATCCAACCTACAAAGTGATCTAGAAAAGCTTATTACACATTCACGATGATCGAGCATTCAAACGCACACACAAACAAATAAATATCTGAATACTTTTCAAACAAACATAGAAGAAGATTGATCTGATACATATACTAAATCGCAGGGGCACATGATTGTGCTTAAACAAATACTATCTAAACCGTTGAATTGGTTTTGTCTTTATTTTGAGGGCAATGTTTTATAACCAGGAACATGGCTGTTGTTTGCTTGTTTATGAACCGGCGGTTCTTTTGTTGACCCGGGTCGATCCATTTTGCTAAATCCAGTTGGGTCATACCTTTCATTATTTAAAGTTTTGGACCTGTAGTTTTGTTTGAATGTATGTGTGTGGTATTGAATTTCTAATGTTTAAGAGCTGTTTGGAGCTTTTTAGGGGTGTTTGGGTATGTTTAGGGGTGTTTTTGGAGCTGATTAAGGGTTGTTTGGATAGGTTTAAAAGATTTTTGTAGCTGTAAAAATTGAATTTACATGTTTAGAATCTGTCAGTTTTTGCTTAAAACCAGTTCCACCCAACGGTTCAACCGGTGACTCGGCTGGGCCGATAAAATAACCAGTGCACGGAAATACAAGAAAATTTACACAAAGATTGATGCATTTATAGGCAACCCGAACATCTTGTATTTGCTGCTGTATTTGTATTTACGGAAATAAAAAAACCACACTTCTTCTGAACATCACATTCATCAATTTTCCTGCAAACCTAACGGGTTGGGATGACCATGTCCATGGTCAAAGTAACGAAAAAATAACTCAAAAAAGTCAACGTGACCGTGACAAAAAAAGTACGCAAAAGTGTGCGCCCATGACACTCGTCAAAATATGTTGATTTTCTTCATCTAAAGCGGAGCGAGCCAAACCAAAATCAGAAACTTTAGGAGTAAAGTCATGTTCCAGCAGAATGTTGCTAGACTTGAAGTCTCTATGTATGACTCTTGGTCTTGAAACTTCATGCAAGTAAGCTAACCCTCTAGTCCCATCTTCAAGGGTCCCACTATAAATTTGAGTACAGTTATGATTAATGATTAAAGTTACCGTGTGGTGGTTTAATTGAAAGATTGTTTTGGCGGTGATTGTGATGGTTACGAGTAGGCAGATGAGATCGAAGATTTTATATGATGATGAAACTAACCCTCTCTTTTTATATCCTATCATTTACTTACTACGTAGTATGTGTCATCCTTTAACTAACTCTGTTTATTACTTTTAGTCCCTGCTTTACTTTGCTCTATGGTGAAATTACTACTATAAAAATGCTAGGTTGTAGTTTTTTTTTTCTGGTAATACAAAGTGGGGCAATTCCATAAGTTCTCGACTCAACACATGCTTTAAAAGCATTGTAATTATGCATTAAAACTTGTGTTTTTGATAAATATGGAATTTTGGTATTTAAGTTGGGTAAATATGGAATTTACAAAATTGTACTCTTTATGTTCTAAATACAAAAATATTAGACTGGAATGATAATGAAGCTAACTCAGAATGATAATGAAGTTGACTCGGGCCCACTTTCTATTGTTGATCCACCAACCCATGATGATTTTGTGATGGATAGCAAAGTAGCAATAGAGCGCAAGTAGCAATAGAGCGCAAATAGCAATAGACACACCGAGGGGCGTGATGTCGCTTTCGTTGTTTCCATGACCATGGCTACAACTGCTGAACTGGTCAAACAGATGACCGGTGATGTTACAGCAAGCTAGTTTTGTAGGGATTTATAACCCAGATCGAACCGTTGGGTTTCAGCCGACCCGGGTCGAACCGGTTCGAACTTTCTTCTTTCGTGATAGAGTGTGAGTGGGGAGGGTTATGAGTATTGGTCAAACTAAGTTTAATACTAGTAGTAAGTTAGGTATACTGTGGTTAGTTTAGATTTTGACTAAGATTGTGAGTAACTATGTTAAAAAAAGTGACTTAAACTTTAAGGGTCAATTAGTAAATTTAGTAATTTGTTTGACTTGTCCTTCAAGTTTGATTGGAATTTGGAAACTAATCTATGACGGTTAGTTTTAACCTATAAATAGGGGTTGATTTCATTAGTTTTCTTTGTACCTTTTGAACAATAGTTTGGTATCGTTTGAATTAGGGTTTGGTATCTTTTGAATTAGAGTTTGTTTTTTGAATTTGGTTTGGTATTTGAATAAAGCTTCCGCTTCATTTGTTTGATTTGTTTGTTTGTTTCGTTCGTTTGAATTATCAACAAGTGGTATCAGAGCTAGGTTGATTCGTTTAGCCATGAGGAAGAAGAAAAAGAAAAAGAAAAGGTTTGTTTAAGGTTAGTTTGGATCGGAGTTTATTTTTGGTTTGAAGAATCGATCTTTGTGATTTGAATTTGAAGGCCGATTGAACTTTTTGTTTCCTGGAAATTGCACAAGGTTTTTGGTAAAGATCATTGGTTGGGTATTATTTGGTATTTGGGCCAAGATTTATAAGAATTGGGCTTTTGTTTGAATTGAATAACATGGTTGGGCTTTTTTGATAACTAGATGTTGTTTTGAATTTTGGATTTTGGATAGTCTAAATTGGAAATTGGGATTTACGTAAGTTTTGGTTTGGTATTGGAGCAATTTGAGATCAACGATTGCTATTGGTTTGTTGGCAACTGTTCGTTTGGATTTTTGACAGGTTCGTTAGGATTGTTTTTGGATTGCAGTTCGGCTGGTTTTTTGTTTTGAAGAATTCGGTTTTTGGTGTTTGATATTCGAAGTTGATTTGTTTGAGTTTGATTTGCTTTTGGTATTTAGAATTTCGACCGTAATCCTTATTATATAAGTGGGTCAATAGAATTATTATCAAGTATTAATATTGGGACGTTTGAATTATTGGAGTCCGTTTGTCAAGTTATTTATTAACTTGAATTTGTTTAATACTTGGATAATAAGTTTGAAGTTGGACTGTAATACTTATCGATAAGTGGGTCATTAGAATTTGAATTTGAATTTGACATTTGGATCGTAATTCTTATTATATAAGTGGACTATTAGAATTTGAATTTGGTATTTGAAATTTGAAGATCGATTTTGGTGTTTGAAGACTTGGTTTTAATCGGGTCGTTTGGAATTTGTTCGATCATTGGAATATGTTTTGGAAAATTTGGATCTTCGTTTGTCGGGCTTTTGAAGATAGTTTCCTGAATTTGATAGTCTTTGTTGAAGATCGTTTGAGACGATTTGTTTGTTTGGTTGATCGAGTTTGAATTTGTCGGTTAACGTTTGATTGTTCATTTTGAAGTTATCGGCATTTGCTTTGGATCGAATTTGTTTTGGATTGCTTTTGAGAATCGGTCGTTTGATTTGAATTTGGCTAGTATCGCTAGCGTTTGGAATTTTGAATTTGTTTTGAAGCCGGTGGAGGAGTTTAAGTCACGGTGAAGATTGTTAAAAAAAGTGACTTAAACTTTAAGGGTCAATTAGTAAATTTAGTAATTTGTTTGACTTGTCCTTCAAGTTTGATTGAATTTGGAAACTAATCTATGACGGTTAGTTTTAACCTATAAATAGGGGTTGATTTCATTAGTTTTCTTTGTACCTTTTGAATAATAGTTTGGTGCCGTTTGAATTAGGGTTTGGTATCTTTTGAATTAGAGTTTGTTTTTTGAATTTGGTTTGGTATTTGAATAAAGCTTCCGCTTCATTTGTTTGATTTGTTTGTTTGTTTCGTTCGTTTGAATTATCAACAAACTAAGGGTGCATTTGGTTTGCTTATGGATTTTGCATAGGTGTATGATTTGGTTTAGAATGAAAGAAAGGTAAAGAGATGAAATATTCGATAGACTGAAAATAAATTATTTAATAATTATGTATAAAGATTATAAGTCAATAAATTAATTTTTGTTATGTTTGAAAAAGAAAAGAGATAAGCTAAAAATAAGATGGTGTCACTTTATTCTTCAAATCCCAACTATTTGTATTGGTTTTGTTAAAAGCAAATATTTGAGTTCGATGTATCAAGATTCAAAATTTAACCAAACACTTACTTTTTACTGAGTCCTTAAAGTAAATCCAACACCTCCAAACAACCGCAACAGAACTTAAGTGATTTGAAGAAATGTCAAGATTAGTCATTACTTGAGACACATGGGTTTTATTAGGTCTGTAAACAAACCGAACGAACACGAACGGAGCCTTGTTCATGTTCGTTTACCTAATTTTAACCGGACAAATAAACAAACACGAACGCTTAAACGGACGAATTTTGTTGTTCGTGTTCGTTTATTAAGAAAATGAGTTGTTCATGTTTGATTATGTTCGTTCATTAAGACACTAAACAAACGTTAAACGGACATAAACGATCGAACATAAATGAACATAGACAAACAAACATAAACTTTATTAAATTATGCATCTAATATTGTTTTATAAGTGTTGTTTTGTTTAAACAAACTAATTTTAAAATTATACAATTAGAATATATGATATACGACCATAAACAAATAAATGAACATAAACGAATGTTAACGAACGCATAATCGGACGTTCACGAATATTAATGAACGGACGTGACTTATGAACCTACCCAATAAGATGGAAACAAGGGTTTGGGCTCACTTGTTAAGTGAAAAAGAAACACCCTGCTTAGTTTTATCTACACCGAGAGGCTTTGTGTCCCTACCATTAGTTCTGTCTTCATACGGTCCACTATTACCATTATGTGATGATGGCATAGGTGGCGATGGAGGAAAACCTATTAACAGCCAAATGAATATTACTGTATGCAAAAAAAAAAAAAAAAAAAAAAAAAAAAAAAAAAAAAAAAAAAACCTTTAATTTGACTTTTGAGGTCAAACGAACTGATCCTTCAAGTTGTTGAGTGGAATTATTTTTATTGGATTGGTATTAGTATTTTTATTAGAGTTACTACTTCTATTTGTATTGGTTTAACCTCAAACTCAAGTGTTTGGTTAATGATTAGTATCAATATTGGGTCTCATCTACATACTATTATCAATCAATATATTATGTTTTACATGGTATCTGAGCTTTAGATGAATTCACCAACAAAATTTGCTATGTTCCGGTCATCAACTACTTACTAGTGATCAGGGGCGGAACTACATGTTTGCTTAGGGGGGCGGCGCCCTCCATTCTTCGCCAAAAAATATCAATTTTTAATGTAAAAATTAAATTTTTAGTACCATTTTATTAAAGTGCATCCCACCACAAAATCAAATTCACCTCACAAACAATGTAAAAACTAAAAACCATAAATCTGTGTCTTAATCTTAAAAGAAATATCAATTTTTAGTGTAAAATTTTTTTATGGCCTTTTTATTAAAGTGCATCACGAATTTTATCAAAAATAAAATAAAAAAAATAAAAAAAAGCCCACGTACTCTAAGACTAGACAAGTACCCGTACATAGCAACGGGATTTTATAGCGACAGATTGTTTAGTGATAAAAAAAAGGTTTATGAGTTATAAACGAAAAATAATAAAAGTTTGAAGATTTGAGGATGAAACCCGGTTCAACCCGGGTAGTTTAACCGGTTGAACCGTTCGGGTTGAAAAACGCCGATTTAAACTGAGTCAACCTGATGGGTTGGGTAAAAAACATGTCAAATTAAACCGGGTCAACCCGCCGGGTTAGAAGCGTCCCGGGTCAACCCCATTTTTTATGTGTATTAATAGTATCCTTTTGAAATATATATTTTCATATGGCTTTTGTTGGTTAGCCGAACCGGTGGCGACACCAGTTCCTGGTTTAACCCGTTGGTCCGGTCCAGTTTTTAAAACTATATGTACCATCAACTTGTTAGCTTGTATGGAGCTTTGTGTGTTTTATTAATTTGTATAATGTGTATAATAACATATACTTTTCATTTTAGGGTGTTTTAAAAATAACATTAATTAGTGTGTTTAATTATTTTATAATTTAGATTATGTTGTAGCTTGTTTAAATTGTGCATTGTGAGAATCTATCTATAATACTATAAGATTCAGTCCCTAAATTTAATGTGGAGTTATGATGATAGAGTTGTTAGAGTTAGAAACAAGTTGGAGTCGTTTAGTAGTTGCGTAGAGTACAAGATAGCTAATGCTCGGAATTCAATGCAGTCTCATAATAACTATACAATCATGAAAGGAGATGAAGTGCAAGGTTTGCCGGAATTGATCACATGACATTTAGTATAGAATTAAAAGTCAGTTAGATGAAGTGCAAGGGTTGCCCGAATTGATCACATGACATTTAGTATAGAATTAAAAGTCGGTTAGATGAAGTGCAAGGGTTGTGAAAGATTGCAAAAATAATTAATGATTTAACCTAATTCATGCCTATATAAACCGGCAAAAATCTCATTTAGTATGTACATTTGAAGATGATTCACAAATCTTTTATATCTTTGATTGTTGGTAGCGGTATGTAAATTATCTTTTGCAACATTTTGTAGATGATTCAAACATCTTTTAGATCTTTGTAATTAACTTGGTCTTCTTTTTTTTCTTAATTTAGTTATCATATGCAGGTACCATGAAAATCACACAAGATCATGCATGCTCAGATAAATGAAACCAAAGATTGAGATACCAACTATCTTCTTTGTTTCTTACATATTTAGGTGATTGTTATAGATAAGCATACATATAGATATATGTATTATGTTAATGCATTTTCATATACAAGTAATTTAAGTGCGTTTTCTATTGATGTAGCTCACATGTGCGAATTGATTCAAGAAAATGTGCACGAGCATGTATGTAAAGCAACATTTAAATGGTTAAATGTAACAATTCGCATTTTCAGGATATTTACTTTTCCCGGAAAATTTCACTATTCACTTTTACTATTCATTTTTCCCGAAAATTTTTCCCGAAACTTGATTTTTATTTCTTGGGCTGAAGTGATAAATCATTTCCATGGCAAATTAAAAGTTTGACATTCATAAGCTCATTTTCGTGAAAGTTATTAAGGAATTACACGGAATTATACGTTTTAGGGTAAAACGTCATTCAAAAATTCTACGTACAACGAAACTCGACCGCGTTAAGTGACCCCGCATCAGAAAAATGTTTGACACACTCATGATTTATTTGAGAATTAATCGTGACTGAGAAAAACATGACCAAAGACTTCCCGGCAGGTCACCCAAGCCTGTACTAATCTCACATGAGCACGCTTAACCGTTTGGGCGATTAACCGTTAGACTACAAAACGAGTTTCTAAGACGTTTTGAGTTTTCAAACTTATTAGAAAAAGTCAACATAATTTTTCCCTCCTCCTTTGACCAAAAATCATTCCTTGATTTTATAAGTCATTCCTTGATTTTTAGGCTTACGGTTTGATGTCTAAAAGATATTTAACACCAACCGACACTAGACTGAGCCCAGTCTAGACATTATAAGTCATTTTAAATCATTTATATCATATTAGAAAAGTAACATTTTACTTTTCTCAATTTTACGCAATATTCGTACATTTTACGAATTACGCGTTTTAGACCCGTGTTTCCAGTTTTTAGCAGGGTTTTAGCACCCGATAGAACCTACCACTCATTTTATATTTTATTATGGACTATATGGACATGTTTAACAATACTTTCAAATTCCATAATTTTACGACACCCGGTTTTACGTTTTGAGGCGTAACAACTTACGGTTTGCATTTTTCGGAGTCAAAACACACTAGATATCTTGGATAATATCATCCAAAGTCCAACCTTGCTCCCCAAGCTTGACCAAACCGCCCTAGGAGGGGGGAGTCACAACCATGTGGCTTCATCTCATGAATATACCCCTAGATCACCATTATATTACAACTTGGTCACCAAGTTTTAGTAATTTCCTAGCACTTTCCTAACCTCCTCATTTTTGGACTATAAATACTCCCTCCCCTCCCCTTTGTTGCCGTGCATCCCCAACCCCATAACCATCCCATTCTTAGCTCATTTCCTTCTAGTTTCATGCATGGTTCAAGTGATTCTTCAAGGTAGAAACCCTAGATAGGTTATCATTCATCAAACACTTCCATAACCTTATATACTTGGTGATTTCTCTTGAGTTTAAATCCACTCAAGTCACCTAAACCTTCATCATCCATCTTTCAAGAATACCAAGGGTAGAAAGATTGCATGAAGTGAAGTGGGTTGAAGCAAGTCTATCAAAGTCCTATCCTTACATGTTAACTTCCTTTCATCTTTGAAAGCCAAAAGTTGTGAGCCAAACCCTAACTTGATTCTTGTTAAATAATCATGTTCATGTTATTTACATATTATTTGTGCTATATATTGTCTTGTTATCATGTCCATGATGTATAAAAGTGAGTAAAACAAGTTGTTGTAATTGATTGTTAATATAAGTTCATAAAACAAGTAAACTAGTGACTTTGTTGGTATAACCTGATCAAAATGGTAAAAATATGATATTGGATTATTACATAATACAGTAGAGGACTTAACAAGGAAACCATAGCAATTTGAACCACCTAAAACGAGTATACGAGTCAAAAGTTACGCCGATTTGAAGTTACCAAAACTTTCCGGCAAAACTGCAAAAATGTTTCTGTGACAGAATAGAAAACACGCAAAAAGAGGCCTTTCTGGTCCGTTTCATGAAAAAGTTAAAACACGAAAGTTGTCCGGAATCACGTTTTCCTTCAGGAACAAAGAGGCTCGAGCCTTGAAAACACTTTCTGAGTAAGATATTTCACAATTTCTTAACAGCTATTTACATATAATAAGTCACTAAGTTATGGTTATACTTTAAAAGGAACAAGAGTTATTATGACCTATAAACAAGACCACCACCGTGGCTAGAGCCAAGGTTGGGTCTCATGACCCTGGAACAAGGACCAAAGGTCATGGCTAGGCCATGACGAAATGACCATACCAATTTACATAGGCGTAAACATGAAACAATGAATTAGGCGATAACATGAACAAGCAATTTGGATATACTTCACTTAAAAGGAAACCATGAGATATTACCAAGAGAAAATGGTCATATAAGACTTATGAAACTACCCCTAATAACAATCTTCATGTACTAATAAACTTTCCTAAGTTTATTCAAATATCGGACATGTAACTTTTCGGATCAAAACTTATATCTATATAGTTTATCAACTACTACGATAGTAGGGAGCCTCATGTGAGGAGTTCATTATGTAAGCCGTCGAGATGAGTTGTGGATTTACGAGTTAAAGTGTCCTGGCTCCTCGAACGCTTACTAACATGACTTCTGAAATATGTCAGCCCGAACGGTAGTAAACGATATACAAAACATACATGTTCATGAATCTTTTCTTTCAAGGACATACAATATACATCATACCACATCATGGATTAAATGCAAGATATATATATAGGCACTCCGTTATATTCTTTACACAAATCCTAAGTCGCAACATTCTATTATAGGTTGCTCATAGAAACCTACACGATCCAACCATCACCTTCATTACTTGCTATCCTACTTAAGGTGAGTTCGTAGCCCCACTTTCTATTGTTTAACTATTTGACAAACCCATGGGGGGAATACATGCTATTATTTTTCTACTCGAACACGATGCTTTCTAATGTATGCTTCACGACGATGTTTTATTATCACTAAGTAACGATTGCCATGTTCGAAGTCCCTATATCATGAACCATTAGTCACTACCTTTAGTGAGCGCGAATATTGTGAATAGATCTATTGGGATTGACGAATCCCATTTGTGTTGAACAACGACGAGTTCGCACAAATGCACTATATTTGAGATTTAGCGGTATAACGGCAAAAGTACCTTGATAGGGCTTCTATAATGCCAATTTTGTTGGTTCGATGTTAATGTTTTGGTTGCATGAGCTTAGTGAAATAAATAACGATTTTTGTTTTCCAAACATTGGTGTGAGCCTATAACTCACACTACGATTATTGTGTTCAAACGATTTAACTAAACTCTACGAATTCCACTCAACCTTTGTGTTGACCTCTCAAGCATGTATTTCAGGTTCATGACGATCAAGGATGGTACGGAAGGGCACGGATACTCAAGAGGGCTATAAACTTTATTATCATTCAAAAACTCACTTAATGTGATTTGTAAACATGGAACCAATTGGGACCTCATTTTGTAATCTCTGATATTTATATAATTTGAATGATAAATCTTTTAAAACGACTCAATTGGAGTTCGTTTTCTATTATTGTGACTATTGTGCCGTCAAGTAACACCCAGTTCGAATTCCGCTGCAACCATGAATTGGGGGTGTTACAGATTGGTACCAGAGCCATGGTTATAGAGAAACGGGTCTAATTGAGACCTAAACTATAACTACAACTACAAGCAAAACCATTTTATAGCCTTCCGCTCTCCGTGTCATCCATCCTCCAGACGATTATGGACTTATTAAGTATTTTATGCTACATGAACATATAAGTATATTTATATATACATTCGAGTTATTTTCAATCATTTTATCTAAACATATCTACACATGCCTATTCTATGGCATTTCGACACAACCACATTCTCCCAACCATGTTCCTACTCCAACATTTTATATCCAAGACATTGTAACTAATTACAATGGTCTTTTCTATTTCCCGGACATTGTATGACATAATGGTCTTAATCATTTCTCAAATGTTTTGAGTCACACAATGGTCTAATCTACTTCCGAGACATTGTGATTTGTGCAATGGTCTCTGGAATTATTCCACCACCTCATCAACATCATTTCATATGATATCAAAAACCCATCACAATCTATCGATTTCCAAACAAGAAATATGAGATTTCTAAAGGACAAACTAATCCATCATCGACGAAAGCTGAACTTTCTCTATATTCATCAAAGTTTTCTTATGAAACCTTCATTATTAAAAGTTCGTGATCCTGGCCAAGTATGTTCTATTTTAGAACTACTTAAAACTTCCTTTCCATACGTACCTACCCTTACTATCTTCTATGCAATGGAATATGAAAACATACGTTACAAATCTTGTATGGGCGGGACTTGCAACTTAAGGGTTTGACATCGCCTTTGTTTAGTGGACAGTTTCTCAAAAGCAACGGACATATCAAAAGTATACCTAATTTAGGTATTTGAAAATTTTATCGAACCTTGGCTAAATATAGACTAGTCACCTATATTTAACCTAGGGACAGTGGAATATAGTCTGACTAACTATATTCGACTTAAAATTTTCAAATACTGAGAGTAGTTGTACTAGGGTTATGTTCAGATTGATTTCCTACTTGAACTCGATAAACCACCAGAATTCTTTAAAACGATCTAGAGACACGATAGTGTTTTACCACTCAGCGAAATCTTAACACCTTATTTGTACTACCTAATTTCATTCTTGAAAGTTTTCATTTATGAGATAATCCGAACTACTATCTTGGGATAGTTATCAATTCTTCTCTTTATCCTGTAGAAGTACTATCCTGTTTAGGTCCTAAGGATACCATTCCATCATAAACTCTTAAAATCTCTTAAGATTTTTAAAGCAAACTCAACATCTATACCGAAGAGTATTAATGTTAAGCATACACTACACACTTTTGTTCATCAACATATCACATCATTATCTTCACAACCGTGGGAACCACAAACTCATTAACAGATCTTGATGCACTTTTAAAGCTCAAATCATCCTTAGTTACACCACAAGCACTCTCACCAGCTTTACAAGATTGAAAATTCATCTTGTACTTTTGGAACACCAGTATCATCTCGTAATACCTTGTAACTCACCGACTAAGTATGAATGTTGTGTAGGATGATTTATAATTATTTGAATGGGTTGGGATGCCTTTTCATTTAAATAAAGACATTGTAAATCACTAAACCATAAGTTTATATTTCCTTATTTACATTGTTTGGGATGCCTCTCTATGTAAATAAAGAATTATAAACAAGTGGGCTTATTTGTATCAGAAATAACATATGTATGAAGTCAATAAACACTAGGTACAACAACCGATTACCTACTAGGCTATAATTGCAATTACTATCTCAATTCCTATTAATATTCGATTGCTATATCAATTTCCTTTGATATTCGACTATTACCATACCTTTCCTACATAAAAGTATGCCTGGTCCTACACCATACACTGAAATGACAAATCAAACTACATCATCGGTAATCCCAGACTTTAGTTCTCATAAGTAACAACACCTTTTCATCGACACCACTCCAACATATGACACACAAAGAACTTCGGGACGAAGTTCCCCGTAAGGGGTAGAGACTGTAACAATTCGCATTTTCAGGATATTTACTTTTCCCGGAAAATTTCACTATTCACTTTTACTATTCATTTTTCCCGAAAATTTTTCCCGAAACTTGATTTTTATTTCTTGGGCTGAAGTGATAAATCATTTCCATGGAAAATTAAAAGTTTGACATTCATAAGCTCATTTTCGTGAAAGTTATTAAGGAATTACACGGAATTATACGTTTTAGGGTAAAACGTCATTCAAAAATTCTACGTACAACGAAACTCGACCGCGTTAAGTGACCCCGCATCAGAAAAATGTTTGACACACTCATGATTTATTTGAGAATTAATCGTGACTGAGAAAAACATGACCAAAGACTTCCCGGCAGGTCACCCAAGCCTGTACTAATCTCACATGAGCACGCTTAACCGTTTGGGCGATTAACCGTTAGACCACAAAACGAGTTTCTAAGACGTTTTGAGTTTTCAAACTTATTAGAAAAAGTCAACATAATTTTTCCCTCCTCCTTTGACCAAAAATCATTCCTTGATTTTATAAGTCATTCCTTGATTTTTAGGCTTACGGTTTGATGTCTAAAAGATATTTAACACCAACCGACACTAGACTGAGCCCAGTCTAGACATTATAAGTCATTTTAAATCATTTATATCATATTAGAAAAGTAACATTTTACTTTTCTCAATTTTACGCAATATTCGTACATTTTACGAATTACGCGTTTTAGACCCGTGTTTCCAGTTTTTAGCAGGGTTTTAGCACCCGATAGAACCTACCACTCATTTTATATTTTATTATGGACTATATGGACATGTTTAACAATACTTTCAAATTCCATAATTTTACGACACCCGGTTTTACGTTTTGAGGCGTAACAACTTACGGTTTGCATTTTTCGGAGTCAAAACACACTAGATATCTTGGATAATATCATCCAAAGTCCAACCTTGCTCCCCAAGCTTGACCAAACCGCCCTAGGAGGGGGGAGTCACAACCATGTGGCTTCATCTCATGAATATACCCCTAGATCACCATTATATTACAACTTGGTCACCAAGTTTTAGTAATTTCCTAGCACTTTCCTAACCTCCTCATTTTTGGACTATAAATACTCCCTCCCCTCCCCTTTGTTGCCGTGCATCCCCAACCCCATAACCATCCCATTCTTAGCTCATTTCCTTCTAGTTTCATGCATGGTTCAAGTGATTCTTCAAGGTAGAAACCCTAGATAGGTTATCATTCATCAAACACTTCCATAACCTTATATACTTGGTGATTTCTCTTGAGTTTAAATCCACTCAAGTCACCTAAACCTTCATCATCCATCTTTCAAGAATACCAAGGGTAGAAAGATTGCATGAAGTGAAGTGGGTTGAAGCAAGTCTATCAAAGTCCTATCCTTACATGTTAACTTCCTTTCATCTTTGAAAGCCAAAAGTTGTGAGCCAAACCCTAACTTGATTCTTGTTAAATAATCATGTTCATGTTATTTACATATTATTTGTGCTATATATTGTCTTGTTATCATGTCCATGATGTATAAAAGTGAGTAAAACAAGTTGTTGTAATTGATTGTTAATATAAGTTCATAAAACAAGTAAACTAGTGACTTTGTTGGTATAACCTGATCAAAATGGTAAAAATATGATATTGGATTATTACATAATACAGTAGAGGACTTAACAAGGAAACCATAGCAATTTGAACCACCTAAAACGAGTATACGAGTCAAAAGTTACGCCGATTTGAAGTTACCAAAACTTTCCGGCAAAACTGCAAAAATGTTTCTGTGACAGAATAGAAAACACGCAAAAAGAGGCCTTTCTGGTCCGTTTCATGAAAAAGTTAAAACACGAAAGTTGTCCGGAATCACGTTTTCCTTCAGGAACAAAGAGGCTCGAGCCTTGAAAACACTTTCTGAGTAAGATATTTCACAATTTCTTAACAGCTATTTACATATAATAAGTCACTAAGTTATGGTTATACTTTAAAAGGAACAAGAGTTATTATGACCTATAAACAAGACCACCACCGTGGCTAGAGCCAAGGTTGGGTCTCATGACCTTGGAACAAGGACCAAAGGTCATGGCTAGGCCATGACGAAATGACCATACCAATTTACATAGGCGTAAACATGAAACAATGAATTAGGCGATAACATGAACAAGCAATTTGGATCTACTTCACTTAAAAGGAAACCATGAGATATTACCAAGAGAAAATGGTCATATAAGACTTATGAAACTACCCCTAATAACAATCTTCATGTACTAATAAACTTTCCTAAGTTTATTCAAATATCGGACATGTAACTTTTCGGATCAAAACTTATATCTATATAGTTTATCAACTACTACGATAGTAGGGAGCCTCATGTGAGGAGTTCATTATGTAAGCCGTCGAGATGAGTTGTGGATTTACGAGTTAAAGTGTCCTGGCTCCTCGAACGCTTACTAACATGACTTCTGAAATATGTCAGCCCGAACGGTAGTAAACGATATACAAAACATACATGTTCATGAATCTTTTCTTTCAAGGACATACAATATACATCATACCACATCATGGATTAAATGCAAGATATATATATAGGCACTCCGTTATATTCTTTACACAAATCCTAAGTCGCAACATTCTATTATAGGTTGCTCATAGAAACCTACACGATCCAACCATCACCTTCATTACTTGCTATCCTACTTAAGGTGAGTTCGTAGCCCCACTTTCTATTGTTTAACTATTTGACAAACCCATGGGGGGAATACATGCTATTATTTTTCTACTCGAACACGATGCTTTCTAATGTATGCTTCACGACGATGTTTTATTATCACTAAGTAACGATTGCCATGTTCGAAGTCCCTATATCATGAACCATTAGTCACTACCTTTAGTGAGCGCGAATATTGTGAATAGATCTATTGGGATTGACGAATCCCATTTGTGTTGAACAACGACGAGTTCGCACAAATGCACTATATTTGAGATTTAGCGGTATAACGGCAAAAGTACCTTGATAGGGCTTCTATAATGCCAATTTTGTTGGTTCGATGTTAATGTTTTGGTTGCATGAGCTTAGTGAAATAAATAACGATTTTTGTTTTCCAAACATTGGTGTGAGCCTATAACTCACACTACGATTATTGTGTTCAAACGATTTAACTAAACTCTACGAATTCCACTCAACCTTTGTGTTGACCTCTCAAGCATGTATTTCAGGTTCATGACGATCAAGGATGGTACGGAAGGGCACGGATACTCAAGAGGGCTATAAACTTTATTATCATTCAAAAACTCACTTAATGTGATTTGTAAACATGGAACCAATTGGGACCTCATTTTGTAATCTCTGATATTTATATAATTTGAATGATAAATCTTTTAAAACGACTCAATTGGAGTTCGTTTTCTATTATTGTGACTATTGTGCCGTCAAGTAACACCCAGTTCGAATTCCGCTGCAACCATGAATTGGGGGTGTTACATTAAATGATACTTTTTAGCTTGATTAGTTTATGTAAGTAGTTCCTTTCGAATGCTTTTTGAGAAATATTAGAATGAATTTATCGTGTGCAATTGAATTATTATTGAAAAGAAGAAGGGTCGCGCATCGCAAAGTGTTTTCTTTTTCTATATGTAGAATCATTAGTGAGAAACAAATATTTACGCCAATTAAATGAGTTTGCCATAATAGCAAAATACGACATATTAAAAATATCACATTGAGTAATTAATAGAAAGGAAAAAAATACATAATTTTGACTTAAATCCGTTTGTAAATTGTAATATCAAATAAAAAAGTTGAGTTTTAAATATAAGCAAAAGTTCAAACTTTTATCGAAAAACAAAACCGGTGCATTTAATGTGAAGTATATACAACATCGAGATGGAAGTGCAAGGCTTGCTGAAATTTATCACATGATATTTAGTAATTAGTATACAATTAAAATTCGGTTATGGATCGAGATGAAGTTGAAAAGGTTGCAAGAATAATTGATAATTTAACCTAATGTAATATATATAGATATATGTATTATGTTAATGCATTTTCATATACAAGTAATTTATGTGTATTTTCTATTGATGTAGCTCACATGTGCGAATTGATTAAAGAAAATGTGCACGAGCATGTATGTAAAGCAACATTTAAATGGTTAAATGATACTTTTTAGCATGATTAGTTTACGTATGCATGCAACTTGAATAATGAATATAAAAGAAAAAGTATATAATTTTTGCTCAAACCCATTTGTAAATTAAAAAAAAAAAAATTATGTTTAAGATATGATAGTTGAGTCCAAAGGTTTTAGGAATTATTAATAATATGTTAATTAATATTCATTTAGTTAGCTATTTAGAATCGAGTTTATTGATAAGATTTATTAATATTAGTTAGACTTTATAATGTTAATTTTCAATAAAATTAGTTGTACATTAAAATGAGATGAAGCTAAAAAGGTTTGTAACGATTTTTATACAGTTTATGTGTCATTATTATATATACATTATTACACAAACTTTAACTTACAAAATTAATAAAGAAAATATTTAACGCACATTAAACTATAACAAATTAGATAAACCTCGTGTGCTTCATATTATCATGCAAAAACCATCTAATAGACAAGTACTGTAAGGTTAAGTAAATAAGTAATAGACCAAAAGAAACAAAACCATTTTTTTATTATGCAAATAAGTAATAAGCCAAAAGAACCAAAGCCATCACAACTTAATAACCAAAAGCCCATATATAGAATACAACACCACAAAACCAAAACAACATCAAACACCTTTCAATTTTTATACAAGAAAGTCAAAACATTTCATATGATATATTAAACCATAATTAAGTATACACTCGCCAATATACAGAAAGAATACACGATTAACAATTAGATTATTAGCCCGTGCGTAGCACGGGTTCTGCATGTCTCGTAATACTATAAGATTCAGTCCCTAAATTTAATGTGGAGTTATGATGATAGAGTTTTTAGAGTTAGAAACAAGTTGGTGTCGTTTAGTAGTTGCATAGAGTACAAGATAGCTAATGCTCGGAATTCAATATAGTCTCATAATAACTATACAATCATGAAAGGAGATGAAGTGCAAGGGTTGCCCGAATTGATCACATGACATTTAGTATAGAATTAAAGTCGGTTAGATGAAGTGCAAGGGTTGCGAAAGGTTGCAAGAATAATTAATGATTTAACCTAATTCATGCCTATATAAACCGGCCAAAATCACATTTAGTGAGTACATTTGAAAATGATTCACACATCTTTTAGATCTTTGATTGTTGGTAACGGTATGTAAATTCTCTTTTGCAACATTTTGGAGATGATTCACACATCTTTTAGATCTTTGTAATTAACTTTGTCTTCTTTTTTTCTTAATTTAGTTATCATACGCAGGTACCATGAACATCATACAAGATCATGCATGCTCAGATAAATGGAACCAAAGATTGAGATACCAACTATTTTCTTTGTTTCTTACATATTTAGGTGATTGTTATAGATAAGCATATATATAGATATATGTATTATGTTAATGCATTTTCATATACAAGTAATTTATGTGTGTTTTCTATTGATGTAGCTCGCATGTGCGAATTGATTCAAGAAAATGTGCACGAGCATATATGTAAAGCAACATTTAAATGGTTAAATGATACTTTTTAGGGTGATTAGTTTAATTAAGTAGTTACTTTCGAATGCTCTTTAAGCAATATTAGAATGAATTTATTGTGTGAAATTGAATTATTATTGAAAAAAAGAAGGTCCGCGCATCACAAAGTGTTTTCTTTTTCTATATGTAGAATCATTAGTGAGAAACCAATATTTACGCCAATTAAAATGAGTTTGCCATAATAGCAAAATACGACATATTAAAAATATCATATTGAGTAATGAATAGAAAGGGAAAAAATACATAATTTTGACTTAAGTCCGTTTGTAAATTATAATATCAAATAAAAAAGTTGAGTTTTAAATATAAGCAAAAGTTCAAACTTTTATCGAAAAACAAAACCGGTGCATTTAATGTGAAGTATATACAACATCGAGAGGAAGTGCAAGGCTTGCCGAAATTTATCGCATGATATTTAGTAATTAGTACTACTTCCGTCCCAATTTATTTGCCCACTTTTGATTTTCAAAGTCTTTCTTTGTCAACTTTTACCTTAAATATATTTGTTTGTGTTATTTAATATTTAATGCAAAATATATAAATAGATTGAGTTTTAAGTGTATTTTTAATTTGTATAATTTTCATCAAGTATTATACAACACAAATAAGATTATTTACGGTCAAAGTTGCAAAAGAAAGACTCAAAAAGTCAAAACTTGACAAATAAATTGGGACGGAGGGAGTATACAATTAAAAGTCGGTTATGGATTGAGATGAAGTTGAAAAGGTTGTAAGAATAATTGATGATTTAACCTAATGCAATATATATAGATATATGTATTATGTTAATGCATTTTCATATACAAGTAATTTATGTGTGTTTTCTATTGGTGTAGCTTACATGTGCGAATTGATTAAAGAAAATGTGCACGAGCATGTATGTAAAGCAATATTTAAATGGTTAAATGATACTTTTTAGCATGATTAGTTTATGTAAGCATGCAACTTGAATAATGAATATAAAAGAAAAAGTATATAATTTTTGCTCAAACCCATTTGTAAATTAAAAAAAAATTATGTTTAAGATATGATAGTGGAGTCCAAAGGTTTTAGGAATTATTAATAATGTGTTAATTAATATTCATTTAGTTAGCTATTTAGAATCGAGTTTATTGATAAGATTTATTAATATTAGTTAGACTTTATAATGTTAATTTTCAATAAAATTAGTTGTACATTAAAATGAGATGAAGCTAAAAAGGTTTGTAACGATTTTTATACAGTTTATGTGTCATTATTATATATACATTATTACACAAACTTTAACTTACAAAATTAATAAAGAAAATATTTAACGCACATTAAACTATAACAAATTAGATAAACCTCGTGTGCTTCATATTATCATGCAAAAACCATCTAATAGACAAGTATTGTAAGGCTAAGTAAATAAGTAATAGACCAAAAGAAACAAAACCATTTTTTTTATTATGCAAATAAGTAATAAGCCAAAAGAAACAAAGCCATCACAACTTAATAACCAAAAGCCCATATATAGAATACAACACCACAAAACCAAAACAACATCAAACACCTTTCAATTTTTATACAAGAAAGTCAAAACATTTCATATGATATATTAAACCATAATTAAGTATACACTCGCCAATATACAGAAAGAATACACGATTAACAATTAGATTATTAGCCCGTGCGTAGCACGGGTTCTGCATGTCTCGTAATACTATAAGATTCAGTCCCTAAATTTAATGTGGAGTTATGATGATAGAGTTTTTAGAGTTAGAAACAAGTTGGTGTCGTTTAGTAGTTGCATAGAGTACAAGATAGCTAATGCTCGGAATTCAATATAGTCTCATAATAACTATACAATCATGAAAGGAGATGAAGTGCAAGGGTTGCCCGAATTGATCACATGACATTTAGTATAGAATTAAAGTCGGTTAGATGAAGTGCAAGGGTTGCGAAAGGTTGCAAGAATAATTAATGATTTAACCTAATTCATGCCTATATAAACCGGCCAAAATCACATTTAGTGAGTACATTTGAAAATGATTCACACATCTTTTAGATCTTTGATTGTTGGTAACGGTATGTAAATTCTCTTTTGCAACATTTTGGAGATGATTCACACATCTTTTAGATCTTTGTAATTAACTTTGTCTTCTTTTTTTCTTAATTTAGTTATCATACGCAGGTACCATGAACATCATACAAGATCATGCATGCTCAGATAAATGAAACCAAAGATTGAGATACCAACTATTTTCTTTGTTTCTTACATATTTAGGTGATTGTTATAGATAAGCATATATATAGATATATGTATTATGTTAATGCATTTTCATATACAAGTAATTTATGTGTGTTTTCTATTGATGTAGCTCACATGTGCGAATTGATTCAAGAAAATGTGCACGAGCATATATGTAAAGCAACATTTAAATGGTTAAATGATACTTTTTAGGGTGATTAGTTTAATTAAGTAGTTACTTTCGAATGCTCTTTAAGCAATATTAGAATGAATTTATTGTGTGAAATTGAATTATTATTGAAAAAAAGAAGGTCCGCGCATCACAAAGTGTTTTCTTTTTCTATATGTAGAATCATTAGTGAGAAACCAATATTTACGCCAATTAAAATGAGTTTGCCATAATAGCAAAATACGACATATTAAAAATATCATATTGAGTAATGAATAGAAAGGGAAAAAATACATAATTTTGACTTAAGTCCGTTTGTAAATTATAGTATCAAATAAAAAAGTTGAGTTTTAAATATAAGCAAAAGTTCAAACTTTTATCGAAAAACAAAACCGGTGCATTTAATGTGAAGTATATACAACATCGAGTGGAAGTGCAAGGCTTGCCGAAATTTATCGCATGATATTTAGTAATTAGTACTACCTCCGTCCCAATTTATTTGCCCACTTTTGATTTTCAAAGTCTTTCTTTGTCAACTTTGACCTTAAATATATTTGTTTGTGTTATTTAATATTTGATGCAAAATATATAAATAGATTGAGTTTTAAGTGTATTTTTAATTTGTATAATTTTCATCAAGTATTATACAACACAAATAAGAATATTTACGGTCAAAGTTGCAAAAGAAAGACTCAAAAAGTCAAAACTTGACAAATAAATTGGGACGGAGGGAGTATACAATTAAAAGTCGGTTATGGATTGAGATGAAGTTGAAAAGGTTGTAAGAATAATTGATGATTTAACCTAATGCAATATATATAGATATATGTATTATGTTAATGCATTTTCATATACAAGTAATTTATGTGTGTTTTCTATTGGTGTAGCTTACATGTGCGAATTGATTAAAGAAAATGTGCACGAGCATGTATGTAAAGCAATATTTAAATGGTTAAATGATACTTTTTAGCATGATTAGTTTATGTAAGCATGCAACTTGAATAATGAATATAAAAGAAAAAGTATATAATTTTTGCTCAAACCCATTTGTAAATAAAAAAAAAATTATGTTTAAGATATGATAGTGGAGTCCAAAGGTTTTAGGAATTATTAATAATGTGTTAATTAATATTCATTTAGTTAGCTATTTAGAATCGAGTTTATTGATAAGATTTATTAATATTAGTTAGACTTTATAATGTTAATTTTCAATAAAATTAGTTGTACATTAAAATGAGATGAAGCTAAAAAGGTTTGTAACGATTTTTATACAGTTTATGTGTCATTATTATATATACATTATTACACAAACTTTAACTTACAAAATTAATAAAGAAAATATTTAACGCACATTAAACTATAACAAATTAGATAAACCTCGTGTGCTTCATATTATCATGCAAAAACCATCTAATAGACAAGTATTGTAAGGCTAAGTAAATAAGTAATAGACCAAAAGAAACAAAACCATTTTTTTTATTATGCAAATAAGTAATAAGCCAAAAGAAACAAAGCCATCACAACTTAATAACCAAAAGCCCATATATAGAATACAACACCACAAAACCAAAACAACATCAAACACCTTTCAATTTTTATACAAGAAAGTCAAAACATTTCATATGATATATTAAACCATAATTAAGTATACACTCGCCAATATACAGAAAGAATACACGATTAACAATTAGATTATTAGCCCGTGCGTAGCACGGGTTCTGCATGTCTCGTAATACTATAAGATTCAGTCCCTAAATTTAATGTGGAGTTATGATGATAGAGTTTTTAGAGTTAGAAACAAGTTGGTGTCGTTTAGTAGTTGCATAGAGTACAAGATAGCTAATGCTCGGAATTCAATATAGTCTCATAATAACTATACAATCATGAAAGGAGATGAAGTGCAAGGGTTGCCCGAATTGATCACATGACATTTAGTATAGAATTAAAGTCGGTTAGATGAAGTGCAAGGGTTGCGAAAGGTTGCAAGAATAATTAATGATTTAACCTAATTCATGCCTATATAAACCGGCCAAAATCACATTTAGTGAGTACATTTGAAAATGATTCACACATCTTTTAGATCTTTGATTGTTGGTAACGGTATGTAAATTCTCTTTTGCAACATTTTGGAGATGATTCACACATCTTTTAGATCTTTGTAATTAACTTTGTCTTCTTTTTTTCTTAATTTAGTTATCATACGCAGGTACCATGAACATCATACAAGATCATGCATGCTCAGATAAATGAAACCAAAGATTGAGATACCAACTATTTTCTTTGTTTCTTACATATTTAGGTGATTGTTATAGATAAGCATATATATAGATATATGTATTATGTTAATGCATTTTCATATACAAGTAATTTATGTGTGTTTTCTATTGATGTAGCTCACATGTGCGAATTGATTCAAGAAAATGTGCACGAGCATATATGTAAAGCAACATTTAAATGGTTAAATGATACTTTTTAGGGTGATTAGTTTAATTAAGTAGTTACTTTCGAATGCTCTTTAAGCAATATTAGAATGAATTTATTGTGTGAAATTGAATTATTATTGAAAAAAAGAAGGTCCGCGCATCACAAAGTGTTTTCTTTTTCTATATGTAGAATCATTAGTGAGAAACCAATATTTACGCCAATTAAAATGAGTTTGCCATAATAGCAAAATACGACATATTAAAAATATCATATTGAGTAATGAATAGAAAGGGAAAAAATACATAATTTTGACTTAAGTCCGTTTGTAAATTATAGTATCAAATAAAAAAGTTGAGTTTTAAATATAAGCAAAAGTTCAAACTTTTATCGAAAAACAAAACCGGTGCATTTAATGTGAAGTATATACAACATCGAGTGGAAGTGCAAGGCTTGCCGAAATTTATCGCATGATATTTAGTAATTAGTACTACCTCCGTCCCAATTTATTTGCCCACTTTTGATTTTCAAAGTCTTTCTTTGTCAACTTTGACCTTAAATATATTTGTTTGTGTTATTTAATATTTGATGCAAAATATATAAATAGATTGAGTTTTAAGTGTATTTTTAATTTGTATAATTTTCATCAAGTATTATACAACACAAATAAGAATATTTACGGTCAAAGTTGCAAAAGAAAGACTCAAAAAGTCAAAACTTGACAAATAAATTGGGACGGAGGGAGTATACAATTAAAAGTCGGTTATGGATTGAGATGAAGTTGAAAAGGTTGTAAGAATAATTGATGATTTAACCTAATGCAATATATATAGATATATGTATTATGTTAATGCATTTTCATATACAAGTAATTTATGTGTGTTTTCTATTGGTGTAGCTTACATGTGCGAATTGATTAAAGAAAATGTGCACGAGCATGTATGTAAAGCAATATTTAAATGGTTAAATGATACTTTTTAGCATGATTAGTTTATGTAAGCATGCAACTTGAATAATGAATATAAAAGAAAAAGTATATAATTTTTGCTCAAACCCATTTGTAAATAAAAAAAAAATTATGTTTAAGATATGATAGTGGAGTCCAAAGGTTTTAGGAATTATTAATAATGTGTTAATTAATATTCATTTAGTTAGCTATTTAGAATCGAGTTTATTGATAAGATTTATTAATATTAGTTAGACTTTATAATGTTAATTTTCAATAAAATTAGTTGTACATTAAAATGAGATGAAGCTAAAAAGGTTTGTAACGATTTTTATACAGTTTATGTGTCATTATTATATATACATTATTACACAAACTTTAACTTACAAAATTAATAAAGAAAATATTTAACGCACATTAAACTATAACAAATTAGATAAACCTCGTGTGCTTCATATTATTATGCAAAAACCATCTAATAGACAAGTATTGTAAGGCTAAGTAAATAAGTAATAGACCAAAAGAAACAAAACCATTTTTTTATTATGCAAATAAGTAATAGGCCAAAAGAAACAAAGCCATCACAACTTAATAACCAAAAGCCCATATATAGAATACAACACCACAAAACCAAAACAACATCAAACACCTTTCAATTTTTATACAAGAAAGTTAAAACATTTCATATGATATATTAAACCATAATTAAGTATACACTCGCCAATATACAGAAAGAATACACGATTAACAATTAGATTATTAGCCCGTGCGTAGCACGGGTTCTGCATGTCTCGTAATACTATAAGATTCAGTCCCTAAATTTAATGTGGAGTTATGATGATAGAGTTTTTAGAGTTAGAAACAAGTTGGTGTCGTTTAGTAGTTGCATAGAGTACAAGATAGCTAATGCTCGGAATTCAATATAGTCTCATAATAACTATACAATCATGAAAGGAGATGAAGTGCAAGGGTTGCCCGAATTGATCACATGGCATTTAGTATAGAATTAAAGTCGGTTAGATGAAGTGCAAGGGTTGCGAAAAGTTGCAAGAATAATTAATGATTTAACCTAATTCATGCCTATATAAACCGGCCCAAATCACATTTAGTGAGTACATTTGAAAATGATTCACACATCTTTTAGATCTTTGATTGTTGGTAACGGTATGTAAATTCTCTTTTGCAACATTTTGGAGATGATTCACACATCTTTTAGATCTTTGTAATTAACTTTGTCTTCTTTTTTTCTTAATTTAGTTATCATACGCAGGTACCATGAACATCATACAAGATCATGCATGCTCAGATAAATGGAACCAAAGATTGAGATACCAACTATTTTCTTTGTTTCTTACATATTTAGGTGATTGTTATAGATAAGCATATATATAGATATATGTATTATGTTAATGCATTTTCATATACAAGTAATTTATGTGTGTTTTCTATTGGTGTAGCTTACATGTGCGAATTGATTAAAGAAAATGTGCACGAGCATGTATGTAAAGCAATATTTAAATGGTTAAATGATACTTTTTAGCATGATTAGTTTATGTAAGCATGCAACTTGAATAATGAATATAAAAGAAAAAGTATACGATTTTTGCTCAAACCCATTTGTAAATTAAAAAAAATTAAGTTTAAGACGTAATAGTGGAGTCCAAAGGTTTTAGGAATTATTAATAGTGTGTTAATTAATATTCATTTATTTAGCTATTTAGAATTGAGTTTATCGATAAAATTTATTAATAATGGTTAGACTTCAATGTTAATTTTCAATGAAATTAGTTGTACAATAAAATGAGATGAAGTTGAAAAGGTTTTTAACAATTTTTATACAGTTTATGTGGCATTATTATATATACATTATTACACAAACTTTAACTTACAAACTTTATAAAGAAAATATTTAACACTCATTCTATGACCAATTAGATAGACCCCGTGTGCTTCATATTACCATGCAAAAACTATCTAATAGACAAGTATTGTAGGGTTAAGTAATAGACCAAAAGAAACAAAGCCATTTTTTTTATCATGCAAATAAGTAATAGGCCAAAAGAAACAAAGCCATCACAACTTAATAACCAAAAGCCTATATATAGAATACAACACCACAAAACCAAAATAACATCAAACACTTTTAAATTTTTATACAAGAAAGTTAAAACATTTCATACAACATACTAAATAATAATTAAGTATACACTCGCCAATATACAGAAAGAATACATGATTAACAATTAGATTCTTAGCCCGTGCGTAGCACGGGTTCTGCATGCCTCGTTTTATTGTACTTTTTAGCAAGAGGTGTTTTAATTAGTTGTTTTTAATTTGATATATATGCGCTTTTAATTGGTTGTACAATGAATAAATTATTATATTTTTAAGTTATGAAGTGTTTTAATAAGACTATTAATTACACTATTAATTTCTCTGACTTTTGACTTTTAAGATTTCACTTTTCAAATTTTGACGAGACACTATTTATATATAATATAATGGGTCCGCCACTGCCAATGATCCGGAAACCAATCATGACACATATTTTGGGGACCCATAGAAATCTACTCTTAACAAAATGATGCTAACGTGTAAATACATTTTCAAGACACGTGTTTGTGTATATATCCGGACGGATCTATACGGTCCGGACGAACTTTACCGGAAGGATTAATATCCGGACGATCCAGCCAAGCGTCGTCAACAACCCTGAGTTCATGGACACGTGTCTTCTATGACTTTTAGATCTCCCGATCATTTGTGAATTGCATCTTTTTTAGTTCCAAAATTAGTCTACGAGTGTAATTGATGTGCTCAAATGCCAGCGGTACCACTTGAGGCTCATTTTTTTTTAATTATTTTTAGATTTGGCATTTTGTGTTCATTAAAAGTATAGATTAATGCTAGCACCATCAAATTTTATAAAAAAAACATTTACATAGTGACATGTTGATGTATTTTTATAGATGTATAAAATAGATACCATGTCATGGATATATATATATATAGGCGAGTACCCGTGCATAGCAATGGTTCCTAGCGGCAGATAATTAATGATTTATGATATTGTGGTGAGTGTTTTGTGTACAATTCAAAATAGAACGTGAACAGATCATAATGTAATTGCAAACGGTTGAACTACACAATAACTAAGTTCCATGTGAGAATTTTTTTTCTAGACTTTAGTTATTGTGTTGTACAACCGCTTGCAATTACATTATGATTTGTTCACGTTCTATTTTGAATGCTACATAAAACACTCACTACAATATCACAAATCGTTAATTATCTGCCGCTAGGAAAAGTTGTTATGTACGGGTACTCGCCTAGTATTTAATATGCCTGATTTTTCGGACTTATTTTGAGACTTAATGGTCTTATATAAGTTTAATGTATCATGATAACCTTATAATTAGCCTATACGTCTCAAAATATGCCGAAAAAGTTAGGCTTATAACATACAAGCTGAAATAAAATATTCTAATAAGCCCACTAATAAGATTAAACAAATGCCCCCGAAGCCATTGAATTTGTTTTATCTTTGTTTAAAACTGGCAATTTTTCATAACTTGGGTTAATCCGGGAACTGGACTTGATATGACTGTCGTTTGCTTGTTTATGAACTTAATATATATATATATATATATATATATATATATATATATATATATATATATATATATATATATATATATATATATATATATATATATATATATATATATATTTGACCCGGGTTAACTCATTTTGCTAAATCCAATTAGGTCATACGTATACTTTTTTTTTTCTTTTTTAAGTTTTATCCTGTAGTTTTGTTTGAAAGCATGGGTTTGGTATTGAATTTTGTGTTTTAGAGCTATTTGGACATGTTTAAGTCAGTGGCAGAGCCAACACAAAAACTAAGGTGATTCTCTTAATAAGTCGAAGCTAGATTTTTGTAGCAATGAAAACCGATAAATGTGTCAATTCGGGTCGGATCGGACCCAATTTACACTACTAGAAAAACAGCTATTCTTGACTCCAAATGCAAGTCAAGAAGAGGCCTTATGACTCGCAAATGCGATTCAAGGATGGACCCGTCATAAAGCTTCATGACTCGCATTTGTGCGTCATCCCTCTATGACGCGCACTTATGACCCACGTTTTATGACTCTCTTTTTTGCGAGTCATAACCTATTTTTTTTTAAATATTAATTTTTTTCAGTTCCTAAATGACAATTAAAAACCTGATAATACAAAATTAAAAACACAAATATCAAAATAACGCATTTCATATATATACGAGGTCTTAAGCCCGCGCGTTGCCGCGGGGTGTTTTTATACAACTAATTCTCATACACATGTAAAGATCAAAATATATTTTACCATCACCGTATAACACCTTTATATACAATGTTGTGAAGCCGGCTCAAAATTACTACATAGTATTTCTTTAAACTAACACAAATAATAAGTCCATAGAATCACTTTCTGGTATCAAGTATCGGTAGTTTCAAAACACATGTCGCGGGGTTGGGATGCCGCTGTGTGACAACCGGCAAATTAGGGAGCTATTTTAAAAACCCGTATTACGATTAAAGTTCATTTATAATTTTTATTTGAAATTTTATTTCACAACGAACTTGTACGACCTATTTTATGAATAATTATGGATTATTGATGTTATGGAATTCGTGAATTATTTTCATAATTCATTCTTGATATTATGCTCGGTGATGTATTCTTAAATTCTCACTTGGTACTACGTTGACTCTGGCACTAGGTTTACCTAACGAAAATTTTTATGATTCGTTTTACGAGTCCGACTATATATAATTATTTACGAGATGTTTTTCGGGAGATATTGAAGTTTGAAATGAGTTCGGGTTCGGGCCACATGTTTTACATTTACCCACGTTACCCGCTCCACACCGTTAGTAATATTATTATTACTATTATTATTATTATTATTATTATTATTATTATTATTATTATTATTATTATTATTATTATTATTATTATTATTATTATTATTATTATTATTAACATGTTAAAAAATATATATATAAAAGAGAGTAACTACAAATGGGGTCCTTGTGGTTTTCGGTTCATAAGCAACACACACCAACACCTCACCACTTCATCCTCATCTCTCTCTTTTCTTGTTTTGCTAACCCTAGCCGACATCCAAGATCCGGCCACCACCACAGCTACCGCCGGCCACCACTCAACACCACCACTATTTTCTAATCCCCCATCATCTAATCCTTTAGATCTACTACCCCACGCGCCCCATACCACCATTTAATCTCACGAATCACCACCATTTTCACCACCAATCGGGTATTTTTGAAGGGTTATCACGGTTTTGAGCTTTTAGATCGAAGGTGAGACGAGTTTCACTCGTATTTTTGATAAAAATCGTGACCTAGGGTCACGACTTAAAGATTTTCGGATGGGTTTATATATAACTACATGGAACACTTATGGGTTTTGGTTGGAAACATATTTTCTATAAAGTTTGGTATCCGATTAGGTCGATTTGGGTTCGATTTGTGGATGGATTTGATTGTTTTATGATATGTCGAGGGTTGGTTTCTTGGTTCGAGCATAACCAAGACTATTGAGGTCTCGGGGTCTTTTTCTGGTTGCTCGTTATTGCCTTGGTTCGACCCTTGTGGGTCGCGGCTCTTAGCCGTATTATTATTGTTGTTGCCGAGACTTTGATGAGTCGAATGGGTATTTTGGAGTGCTCCTTGGAGCCTTATTTTGTGACCGTGGATTGTGTTTCGAGCCATTGTGGCTCGTGAAGTGTACCGAGACTCATTTGAGTCGAGAAGAATCGGGTTTGGCTTGGTAAACCAACCCGAATATGGACCTTGGTTATATTCATTTTCATTATTGTTATTGTTGTTAACTTGGTTTGATTTGGCATTGGTTGATTTTATGTTGGCCGAATACTTGTGGGTCGAGACCACGTTTGGTCTCGACAATGGGTAATGATTTTGTGAAGTTGTTGACGAAAAGTGTGATTGGAGACCGATTGTGAGACGGTCACTTAGATTGACGGAGATAGGTTAGTCGGGTGCCGTAGTCGGACCCTATTGTTGTAGCACGTGGATTGGGATTGTTTTGGACGGAGATACTTTTGTTATTATGACTTTTCATATTATTTTGGACTTGGACAATGAGCCGAGAGTCATGACTCGGATATGTGACCATTTCGTATGACTCGATAACTATTACAATTAAAACGTAAATAATAAAACTCGTAATGACAATTATTGATAATATAAACGTTTATATGAATATATAGACGTGAATAACGGATATATAATTATATAGACGCGTATATTAATAATAATAATAATCACGAGTCATATTATAAATAATACCACTAGATATATATATTAGGCTACGAAAGTGGCGTAATATTATTGAGCGTATTATTATTATAAAAATGTGCTATAAAACGAGAAACTCTCGACAATTATTGAACATTGAATAAAAATGTCATTTTGTATATATATAACGGGTAAACTTATCGATTTATGCGGAGTCGTTGTCACTCGCGTCCAGGTAAGTTTTATTTGTGACTTTCGTGTTGTCACGGATATATGACGATTAATATAAACGTTTTCTATAAGTAAATAACCACTTAACCGTAAGGTTGAACCGGGTTATTTGGTTATATGAAATGAATATATTAATGGGCATCGTATCCTACGACGCCCATAGGTTGTGGTATATGTAAAGTGTAATAAATTGCGAGTGTATATATCGGGAAGTCTGGCCAATTTGACGATATATATGAGGAATTTATTAAACTATGATATGTATTATATAGTATTTATGTGCTATGTGCTTTAGTTTGGGTGTAATCTTGGAACGGTATGTTACGTAAATAAATATGAGGATTATCAAATCGACGGATTTGGTAAACTTCGGCGATCTATTTAAATGATATATTGGGCTAATATTAGATCCATAGTTTATCTTATTATTCTTTATGTGATCTTTTTGGTTTGTTTTGAGTCGACCCACCACCCGTATGGATACCAAACGCAAACACACTAAACTAATGCGAAATGGATTTTCGGAAATAAAACGGATTCTCGTCCGGGTTTGGGAATATTTTAAGTTTGAGGAAATGATTTCTGAATGAGTTAACATTGTTAGGTCGTGCCGAGTCCGTAGTTGTTGTTTCGTGAGTTACTATACATCTTATTTCTACCGACTTCTTCTTGCTATTTTCTGGACTTGAGGTGAGTCGTAGCCCCACTTTTTAATCTTGAACTATGTTTTCAATACTTGGGGTGAGAAACGTGCAAATTATTTATGTGGACTATTATCGCTCTTATATTCTTTCTAAACTTGCTATGCGTATGGACTAGGATGTATTGTCAACTTTAGTCACATATTTTCGTGTGTACTATTCAAGGTTGGCTTATTTTGGTTATTGGTGAATCGTTAACTTTAGTCACATAGTTTCGTGTGTACTATTCAAGGTTGACTTATTTAGATACTATAGTGTGCACCTATAGGTTATTAATACTTCGGAGGTTATCCGAGTATTTATGATATTGCGGGGGTTACCCGAATATCTATGTTAGAGCGGAGGGTATCCGTGTGTTATGTTGGAGCGGAGGGTATCCGCAGGCTTTTAGTGGAATCCTTAGTCTAGCTAGCAAGCGTTTTGCGTATATGTCCACTATATTGAGTTATGAATTTAAACCTATGATCTCACCAGCGAAAGCTGACTTTTAGCACGTTTTCTCAGGTAATTAAGTGATGAGATGCATGCTTGGAATGGAAGGCTCGGCCAAGGCTCACGGTTTATGGATCTATTTTTCTAAACTCTGATAAATAAATTTTGGACCTACTGTTATGTTATTTTGGGCCTGACTCTGAATGATGTTGGGATAAATGTAAACCTTAAAACCCCGTTTTGGTTGTGTTTTTATTATGTTTACTTTATCTCGTTCTATATTGTCTTGTGTTGGATACCAATCCCCGTAGCACCCCGAAAGCTTGTTGAGTCTTCCGCTATATCAAATTTTGGGGGTGTTACACGCTGCCCGTGCATTGTATCTGTAGCCAAAGAAACAAATAACAAAGCAAATTCAAAACCTGTCTACACATGTTCAGGATTTATATATGAAAACAGGCGAACTATCAATAGGTGTGCGAAAGTCAAAAACCTCAGGCTGAATCGTTCTTGTGCAAAAGTCCAACACCAAAGGAGTCGTTGATGCGACTGCACATGATGTCAAAAACATTTAGTTTAACTTTAAGGAAACATGAGGAAAGGCAAGCAATTGAAAAAAACAATGCAGTGGTAACCTTGTATTGAACTAAGGTCACCTAATTCATGTTCCTTATGCGTTTCATTAACCGAATGGTAGCCACATTGCTGACCAGCCATTGTAACTCTTCAGATCTGTGAAACCCAAGACCCTTAACCCATACGGGTTTATACTTTGTACCAAGTCAAAGTCACCACAAATAGCTTGTATCATCAGAATATATATGACCAAGTGACTTCTTAACCAAAAATGACACCCATACGGGTTTCCAATCGGACCCGGGATCAAGAAAATAAAATAAATATGAACAACCACACGAAAACAATGATATATTTATCTAAAATGTTTTTAATCTATTATTAAGCCACGAAAACTTGCAAATCGTTATGCATATAAACGGTTTTTAAATCAAAAAGAGAAATGAAATGAGTTTAACAATTAGACATACCACAAGACGAGAGGGAGAAAAAGATTAAAAGGCGAGATGGATGTGACGGCTGTGTCGGTGGTGGCGGCGGCTTCACCACACGAACAAACAAATCCCTAGATGCAAACCCTCGCTCCAAACCTGATGAAAATGAAACCTTGGAGTCTCCCTCTTGATCGAGATGAAGTTGAAAAGGTTGCAAGAATAATTGATGATTTAACCTAATGTAATATATATAGATATATGTATTATGTTAATGCATTTTCATATACAAGTAATTTATGTGTACTTTCTATTGATGTAGCTCACATGTGCGAATTGATTAAAGAAAATGTGCACGAGCATGTATGTAAAGCAACATTTAAATGGTTAAATGATACTTTTTAGCATGATTAGTTTACGTATGCATGCAACTTGAATAATGAATATAAAAGAAAAAGTATATAATTTTTGCTCAAACCCATTTGTAAATTAAAAAAAAAAATTATGTTTAAGATATGATAGTGGAGTCCAAAGGTTTTAGGAATTATTAATAATATGTTAATTAATATTCATTTAGTTTGCTATTTAGAATCGAGTTTATTGATAAGATTTATTAATATTAGTTAGACTTTATAATGTTAATTTTCAATAAAATTAGTTGTACATTAAAATGAGATGAAGCTAAAAAGGTTTGTAACGATTTTTATACAGTTTATGTGTCATTATTATATATACATTATTACACAAACATTAACTTACAAAATTAATAAAGAAAATATTTACCGCACATTAAACTATAACAAATTAGATAAACCTCGTGTGCTTCATATTATCATGCAAAAACCATCTAATAGACAAGTACTGTAAGGTTAAGTAAATAAGTAATAGACCAAAAGAAACAAAACCATTTTTTTATTATGCAAATAAGTAATAAGCCAAAAGAAACAAAGCCATCACAACTTAATAACCAAAAGCCCATATATAGAATACAACACCACAAAACCAAAACAACATCAAACACCTTTCAATTTTTATACAAGAAAGTCAAAACATTTCATATGATATATTAAACCATAATTAAGTATACACTCACCAATATACAGAAAGAATACACGATTAACAATTAGATTATTAGCCCGTGCGTAGCACGGGTTCTGCATGTCTCGTAATACTATAAGATTCAGTCCCTAAATTTAATGTGGAGTTATGATGATAGAGTTTTTAGAGTTAGAAACAAGTTGGTGTCGTTTAGTAGTTGCATAGAGTACAAGATAGCTAATGCTCGGAATTCAATATAGTCTCATAATAACTATACAATCATGAAAGGAGATGAAGTGCAAGGGTTGCCCGAATTGATCACATGGCATTTAGTATAGAATTAAAGTCGGTTAGATGAAGTGCAAGGGTTGCGAAAGGTTGCAAGAATAATTAATGATTTAACCTAATTCATGCCTATATAAACCGGCCAAAATCACATTTAGTGAGTACATTTGAAAATGATTCACACATCTTTTAGATCTTTGATTGTTGGTAACGGTATGTAAATTCTCTTTTGCAACATTTTGGAGATGATTTACACATCTTTTAGATCTTTGTAATTAACTTTGTCTTCTTTTTTTCTTAATTTAGTTATCATACGCAGGTACCATGAACATCATACAAGATCATGCATGCTCAGATAAATGGAACCAAAGATTGAGATACCAACTATTTTCTTTGTTTCTTACATATTTAGGTGATTGTTATAGATAAGCATATATATTGATATATGTATTATGTTAATGCATTTTCATATACAAGTAATTTATGTGTGTTTTCTATTGGTGTAGCTTACATGTGCGAATTGATTAAAGAAAATGTGCACGAGCATGTATGTAAAGCAATATTTAAATGGTTAAATGATACTTTTTTGCATGATTAGTTTATGTAAGCATGCAACTTGAATAATGAATATAAAAGAAAAAGTATACGATTTTTGCTCAAACCGATTTGTAAATTAAAAAAAAATTAAGTTTAAGACGTAATAGTGGAGTCCAAAGGTTTTAGGAATTATTAATAGTGTGTTAATTAATATTCATTTATTTAACTATTTAGAATTGAGTTTATTGATAAAATTTATTAATAATGGTTAGACTTCAATGTTAATTTTCAATGAAATTAGTTGTACAATAAAATGAGATGAAGCTGAAAAGGTTTTTAACAATTTTTATACAGTTTATGTGGCATTATTATATATACATTATTACACAAACTTTAACTTACAAACTTTATAAAGAAAATATTTAACACTCATTCTATGACCAATTAGATAGACCCCGTGTGCTTAATATTACCATGCAAAAACTATCTAATAGACAAGTATTGTAGGGTTAAGTAATAGACCAAAAGAAACAAAGCCATTTTTTTTATCATGCAAATAAGTAATAGGCCAAAAGAAACAAAGCCATCACAACTTAATAACCAAAAGCCTATATATAGAATACAACACCACAAAACCAAAATAACATCAAACACTTTTAAATTTTTATACAAGAAAGTTAAAACATTTCATACAACATACTAAATAATAATTAAGTATACACTCGCCAATATACAGAAAGAATACATGATTAACAATTAGATTCTTAGCCCGTGCGTAGCACGGGTTCTGCATGCCTCGTTTTATTGTACTTTTTAGCAAGAGGTGTTTTAATTAGTTGTTTTTAATTTGATATATATGCGCTTTTAATTGGTTGTACAATGAATAAATTATTATATTTTTAAGTTATGAAGTGTTTTAATAAGACTATTAATTACACTATTAATTTCTCTGACTTTTGACTTTTAAGATTTCACTTTTCAAATTTTGACGAGACACTATTTATATATAATATAATGGGTCCGCCACTGCCAATGATCCGGAAACCAATCATGACACATATTTTGGGGACCCATAGAAATCTACTCTTAACAAAATGATGCTAACGTGTAAATTAAACATTTTCAAGACACGTGTTTGTGTATATATCCGGACGGATCTATACGGTCCGGACGAACTTTACCGGAAGGATTAATATCCGGACGATCCAGCCAAGCGTCGTCAACAACCCTGATTTCATGGACACGTGTCTTCTATGACTTTTAGATCTCCCGATCATTTGTGAATTGCATCTTTTTTAGTTCCAAAATTAGTCTACGAGTGTAATTGATGTGCTCAAATGCCAGCGGTACCACTTGAGGCTCATTTTTTTTTAATTATTTTTAGATTTGGCATTTTGTGTTCATTAAAAGTATAGATTAATGCTAGCACCATCAAATTTTATAAAAAAAACATTTACATAGTGACATGTTGATGTATTTTTATAGATGTATAAAATAGATACCATGTCATGGATATATATATATATAGGCGAGTACCCGTGCATAGCAATGGTTCCTAGCGGCAGATAATTAATGATTTATGATATTGTGGTGAGTGTTTTGTGTACAATTCAAAATAGAACGTGAACAGATCATAATGTAATTGCAAACGGTTGTACTACACAATAACTAAGTTCCATGTGAGAATTTTTTTTCTAGACTTTAGTTATTGTGTTGTACAACCGCTTGCAATTACATTATGATTTGTTCACGTTCTATTTTGAATGCTACATAAAACACTCACTACAATATCACAAATCGTTAATTATCTGCCGCTAGGAAAAGTTGTTATGTACGGGTACTCGCCTAGTATTTAATATGCCTGATTTTTCGGACTTATTTTGAGACTTAATGGTCTTATATAAGTTTAATGTATCATGATAAGCTTATAATTAGCCTATACGTCTCAAAATATGCCGAAAAAGTTAGGCTTATAACATACAAGCTGAAATAAAATATTCTAATAAGCCCACTAATAAGATTAAACAAATGCCCCCGAAGCCATTGAATTTGTTTTATCTTTGTTTAAAACTGGCAATTTTTCATAACTTGGGTTAATCCGGGAACTGGACTTGATATGACTGTCGTTTGCTTGTTTATGAACTTAATATATATATATATATATACATATATATATATATATATATATATATATATATATATATATATATATATATATATATATATATATATATATATATATATATATATATATATATATATTTGACCCGGGTTAACTCATTTCGCTAAATCCAATTAGGTCATACGTATACTTTTTTTTTCTTTTTTAAGTTTTATCCTGTAGTTTTGTTTGAAAGCATGGGTTTGGTATTGAATTTTGTGTTTTAGAGCTATTTGGACATGTTTAAGTCAGTGGCAGAGCCAACACAAAAACTAAGGTGATTCTCTTAATAAGTCGAAGCTAGATTTTTGTAGCAATGAAAACCGATAAATGTGTCAATTCGGGTCGGATCGGACCCAATTTACACTACTAGAAAAACAGCTATTCTTGACTCCAAATGCAAGTCAAGAAGAGGCCTTATGACTCGCAAATGCGATTCAAGGATGGACCCGTCATAAAGCTTCATGACTCGCATTTGTGCGTCATCCCTCTATGACGCGCACTTATGACCCACGTTTTATAACTCTCTTTTTTGCGAGTCATAACCTATTTTTTTTTTAAATATTAATTTTTTTCAGTTCCTAAATGACAATTAAAAACCTGATAATACAAAATTAAAAACACAAATATCAAAATAACGCATTTCATATATATACGAGGTCTTAAGCCCGCGCGTTGCCGCGGGTTGTTTTTATACAACTAATTCTCATACACATGTAAAGATCAAAATATATTTTACCATCACCGTATAACACCTTTATATACAATGTTGTGAAGCCGGCTCAAAATTACTACATAGTAATTCTTTAAACTAACACAAATAATAAGTCCATAGAATCACTTTCTGGTATCAAGTATCGGTAGTTTCAAAACACATGTCGCGGGGTTGGGATGCCGCTGTGTGACAACCGGCAAATTAGGGAGCTATTTTAAAAACCCGTATTACGATTAAAGTTCATTTATAATTTTTATTTGAAATTTTATTTCACAACGAACTTGTACGACCTATTTTATGAATAATTATGGATTATTGATGTTATGGAATTCGTGAATTATTTTCATAATTCATTCTTGATATTATGCTCGGTGATGTATTCTTAAATTCTCACTTGGTACTACGTTGACTCTGGCACTAGGTTTACCTAACGAAAATTTTTATGATTCGTTTTACGAGTCCGACTATATATAATTATTTACGAGATGTTTTTCGGGAAATATTGAAGTTTGAAATCAGTTCGGGTTCGGGCCACATGTTTTACATTTACCCACGTTACCCGCTCCACACCGTTAGTATTATTATTATTATTATTATTATTATTATTATTATTATTATTATTATTATTATTATTATTATTATTATTATTATTATTATTATTATTATTATTATTATTATTATTATTATTATTATTATTAACATGTTAAAAATATATATATAAAAGAGAGTAACTACAAATGGGGTCCTTGTGGTTTTCGGTTCATAAGCAACACACACCAACACCTCACCACTTCATCCTCATCTCTCTCTTTTCTTGTTTTGCTAACCCTAGCCGACATCCAAGATCCGGCCACCACCACAGCTACCGCCGGCCACCACTCAACACCACCACTATTTTCTAATCCCCCATCATCTAATCCTTTAGATCTACTACCCCACGCGCCCCATACCACCATTTAATCTCACAAATCACCACCATTTTCACCACCAATCGGGTATTTTTGAAGGGTTATCACGGTTTTGAGCTTTTAGATCGAAGGTGAGACGAGTTTCACTCGTATTTTTGATAAAAATCGTGACCTAGGGTCACGACTTAAAGATTTTCGGATGGGTTTATATATAACTACATGGAACACTTATGGGTTTTGGTTGGAAACATATTTTCTATAAAGTTTGGTATCCGATTAGGTCGATTTGGGTTCGATTTGTGGATGGATTTGATTGTTTTATGATATGTCGAGGGTTGGTTTCTTGGTTCGAGCATAACCAAGACTATTGAGGTCTCGGGGTCTTTTTCTGGTTGCTCGTTATTGCCTTGGTTCGACCCTTGTGGGTCGCGGCTCTTAGCCGTATTATTATTGTTGTTGCCGAGACTTTGATGAGTCGAATGGGTATTTTGGAGTGCTCCTTGGAGCTTTATTTTGTGACCGTGGATTGTGTTTCGAGCCATTGTGGCTCGTGAAGTGTACCGAGACTCATTTGAGTCGAGAAGACTCGGGTTTGGCTTGGTAAACCAACCCGAATATGGACCTTGGTTATATTCATTTTCATTATTGTTATTGTTGTTAACTTGGTTTGATTTGGCATTGGTTGATTTTATGTTGGCCGAATACTTGTGGGTCGAGACCACGTTTGGTCTCGACAATAGGTAATGATTTTGTGAAGTTGTTGACGAAAAGTGTGATTGGGGACCGATTGTGAGACGGTCACTTAGATTGACGGAGATAGGTTAGTCGGGTGCCGTAGTCGGACCCTATTGTTGTAGCACGTGGATTGGGATTGTTTTGGACGGAGATACTTTTGTTATTATGACTTTTCATATTATTTTGGACTTGGACAATGAGCCGAGAGTCATGACTCGGATATGTGACCATTTCGTATGACTCGATAACTATTACAATTAAAACGTAAATAATAAAACTCGTAATGACAATTATTGATAATATAAACGTTTATATGAATATATAGACGTGAATAACGGATATATAATTATATAGACGCGTATATTAATAATAATAATAATCACGAGTCATATTATAAATAATACCACTAGATATATATATTAGGCTACGAAAGTGGCGTAATATTATTGAGCGTATTATTATTATAAAAATGTGCTATAAAACGAGAAACTCTCGACAATTATTGAACATTGAATAAAAATGTCATTTTGTATATATATAACGGGTAAACTTATCGATTTATGCGGAGTCGTTGTCACTCGAGTCCAGGTAAGTTTTATTTGTGACTTTCGTGTTGTCACGGATATATGACGATTAATATAAACGTTTTCTATAAGTAAATAACCACTTAACCGTAAGGTTGAACCGGGTTATTTGGTTATATGAAATGAATATATTAATGGGCATCGTATCCTACGACGCCCATAGGTTGTGGTATATGTAAAGTGTAATAAATTGCGAGTGTATATATCGGGAAGTCTGGCCAATTTGACGATATATATGAGGAATTTATTAAACTATGATATGTATTATATAGTATTTATGTGCTATGTGCTTTAGTTTGGGTGTAATCTTGGAACGGTATGTTACGTAAATAAATATGAGGATTATCAAATCGACGGATTTGGTAAACTTCGGCGATCTATTTAAATGATATATTGGGCTAATATTAGATCCATAGTTTATCTTATTATTCTTTATGTGATCTTTTTGGTTTGTTTTGAGTCGACCCACCACCCGTATGGATACCAAACGCAAACACACTAAACTAATGCGAAATGGATTTTCGGAAATAAAACGGATTCTCGTCCGGGTTTGGGAATATTTTAAGTTTGAGGAAATGATTTCTGAATGAGTTAACATTGTTAGGTCGTGCCGAGTCCGTAGTTGCTGTTTCGTGAGTTACTATACATCTTATTTCTACCGACTTCTTCTTGCTATTTTCTGGACTTGAGGTGAGTCGTAGCCCCACTTTTTAATCTTGAACTATGTTTTCAATACTTGGGGTGAGAAACGTGCAAATTATTTATGTGGACTATTATCGCTCTTATATTCTTTCTAAACTTGCTATGCGTATGGACTAGGATGTATTGTCAACTTTAGTCACATATTTTCGTGTGTACTATTCAAGGTTGGCTTATTTTGGTTATTGGTGAATCGTCAACTTTAGTCACATAGTTTCGTGTGTACTATTCAAGGTTGACTTATTTAGATACTATAGTGTGCACCTATAGGTTATTAATACTTCGGAGGTTATCCGAGTATTTATGATATTGCGGGGGTTACCCGAATATCTATGTTAGAGCGGAGGGTATCCGTGTGTTATGTTGGAGCGGAGGGTATCCGCAGGCTTTTAGTGGAATCCTTAGTCTAGCTAGCAATCGTTTTGCGTATATGTCCACTATATTGAGTTATGAATTTAAACCTATGATCTCACCAGCGAAAGCTGACTTTTAGCACGTTTTCTCAGGTAATTAAGTGATGAGATGCATGCTTGGAATGGAAGGCTCGGCCAAGGCTCACGGTTTATGGATCTATTTTTCTAAACTCTGATAAATAAATTTTGGACCTACTGTTATGTTATTTTGGGCCTGACTCTGAATGATGTTGGGATAAATGTAAACCTTAAAACCCCGTTTTGGTTGTGTTTTTATTATGTTTACTTTATCTCGTTCTATATTGTCTTGTGTTGGATACCAATCCCCGTAGCACCCCGAAAGCTTGTTGAGTCTTCCGCTATATCAAATTTTGGGGGTGTTACACGCTGCCCGTGCATTGTATCTGTAGCCAAAGAAACAAATAACAAAGCAAATTCAGAACCTATCTACACATGTTCAGGATTTATATATGAAAACAGGCGAACTATCAATAGGTGTGCGAAAGTCAAAAACCTCAGGCTGAATTGTTCTTGTGCAAAAGTCCAACACCAAAGGAGTCGTTGATGCGACTGCACATGATGTCAAAAACATTTAGTTTAACTTTAAGGAAACATGAGGAAAGGCAAGCAATTGAAAAAAACAATGCAGTGGTAACCTTGTATTGAACTAAGGTCACCTAATTCATGTTCCTTATGCGTTTCATTAACCGAATGGTAGCCACATTGCTGACCAGCCACTGTAACTCTTCAGATCTGTGAAACCCAAGACCCTTAACCCATACGGGTTTATACTTTGTACCAAGTCAAAGTCACCACAAATAGCTTGTATCATCAGAATATATATGACCAAGTGACTTCTTAACCAAAAATGACACCCATACGGGTTTCCAATCGGACCCGGGATCAAGAAAATAAAATAAATATGAACAACCACACGAAAACAATGATATATTTATCTAAAATGTTTTTAATCTATTATTAAGCCACGAAAACTTGCAAATCGTTATGCATATAAACGGTTTTTAAATCAAAAAGAGAAATGAAACGAGTTTAACAATTAGACATACCACAAGACGAGAGGGAGAAAAAGATTAAAAGGCGAGATGGATGTGACGGCTGTGTCGGTGGTGGCGGCGGCTTCACCACACGAACAAACAAATCTCTAGATGCAAACCCTCGCTCCAAACCTGATGAAAATGAAACCTTGGAGTCTCCCTCTTGATCGGTGGCAAACGGCGGTGTGAAAAGGGGTAACTGGAAGTAGATAGAGGTGATGGCACGTGCACCTCATAAATAAATTCGCAAGGGTGATATAAGGGCTGGTGTGGTGGTGTTTTATTGATATGGATGGTGGTGAGTGACGGAGGTGGTGACCGAAGCAGCGGCGGCGGCTGCCGGATCTTGGAGAGGTGAGAGAGATATAGTTTTGTGGTCTGTGTTTTTTTAAAAATTTGAGATATGACACGAATTTTATGACACACAAAAATGCCTGTCGTCTAGCCTTCAGATTTTATAATTTATGACAGTTTTTTTGTGACTTACAATTTTGCGTGTCATTATATTGTATGCGTCATAAAATGCGAGTCAAGGATAGACCTTTTTCTAGTAGTGTTAAACAAGAAAATTAATACTGGCACATCAAAAACCTATAACCTATTGTCAAATTTATTGAAATCGAGTATTTACCGAAAGAAAAGTAACACATTACACTATTAATACACCACACATTTTCAAGTTACAAGTTTAAAATAAGATTTTTCAATGTACAACATGAAACAAATAAAAAATATAGCCTAGGAAATACGAAGAAACAAAGATACAAAGATTTCTAGAAACCGAATTTGTAAAAAAAAAAAATATAAAAAAAAAGAAAAAAAAAAGTCAACTATCGTGCTCTTTCCTCTCTCTTCTTTCTTCTCCATTCAGGCCTTCAGTTTCTTATTTTCCACTATACTTATTACTTTTGACCATCAAAAGCCAGTCGAACTTATTAGTGACTCGTAATTGGTCAAACATGTTGATAGGGATATTTTCGTCATTTGCACCACCACATCCAACTTATGCAGTTTTTTTCTCCATCTGGGTTTTCCTTATATGTTGAAAATGTGTGATAAAACAAGACACCTATTTCCAAATGAAGAATCGGGTTACAAAGTGTTTGAAGAAATGTGTCATTTAATTTTTTTAAGTTGTAGATTTCTAAAAACCAAATGTTTAAAAAAAAAAAAAAAAAAAAAAAAAAAAAAAAAAAAAGTCAACTATCGGTCTCTTTCCTCTCTCTTGTTTCTTCTCCATTCAGGCGTTCACCTTCTTATTTTCAGTACCAAGGTGTTGACTTTTGACCACATCCAACTTATCCAGTTTTTAATTTGTCTCATCGATCATATCTCCATCTGGGGTTTCGAAATGAAGATACCAATTTCGAAATGAAATGTTTCATTTAATTTTCTTTTAGTTGTAGACTTCATAGGTGTTTACTAATTCGTTTTATTTAGTTTCGTAGTATCAATTGACGAGAGTGGATTAAAGTTTAGTTACTGATAGTAACAGTGGGTCAGTTTTACTTGTCTTTAGAAATGGTGTTCACTAGTTATAATGTGTGTCAGTTTCTCAATGTTTGTGTTGACAATTTTAATCTCATTGTGCTTGTTTATGAACCGGTGGTTCTTTTGTTGACCTGCGTCGACCCATTTTGCTAAATCCAGTTGGGTCATACCTTTTGTTTTTAAAAAGTTTGGGACCTGTAGTTTTGTTGGAAAGTATGTGTTTGGTATTGAATTTCTAATGTTTTTTAAAGCTCTCTGGACATGTTTAAGTGCTGTTTGGAGCTTTTTAGGGGTGTTTTTGGATAGCTTTAAAAGCTTTTTGATCATTTTGATCAAAGCATTTACTGGAACTGTTTTGAAAACAAAAATAGAATACTTTCTTACAAAGCCATTAGAATTGTACTACATAGTTAAAGTATTCTCCAAAAAGGGACATTAATTTCTCAAGTAAAACAATATTTGTGGAATAATGACACCACCTAAAATTTAATTTCTAAGAAGTGAAAATTGTTGGATATATATGAGACGTTACTCTCACAAAATATTTCGACAAATTATATAAAAAACTTTTCTAATAGGAAACAAATGTCACGTAATAATTATTTATTTAAAAACTTTTAAATATTTGAAGGCACTGCAGGTACTTTTGGCTGCCAATACATTTTCTCTTTTATAGATCAATTGTGTGGCCATGTAGATGTGAACTATTGGAAAAACATGCTATTCAACTACTGTATGTGATTCACATGTTACTTGACTTATAGAAGTAAATCTTCACTTTTCTTCACCACAAAAAACGTGTCTAAAAAATCTTCAAATTATTCTTTTCTCATGCATGCATAACGAGGCTTGTCTCGCATCCCTTTCTTTTTCATTATTGCAAAACACATTAGTTTACATATTTATGAGAAAAGGGTAGCTCAATTATAAATAAAGACATACGAACCATCAGTTATAGAAAAAAACATGCAAAAGCAAGTAATGGCTTCTTCAAAGTTCTTACTTTTATCTCTAGCTCTACTACTCCTTGCTCTCTCATTTGTACCAAACTTCACCTCTGCTTCTTTGGAGGAAGCAAATGCACTTCAAAAATGGAAAGCAACCCTTAAAATCCCAAACAACTCCCAAATTGTATCTTCTTGGTGTTGGAGTTTATGGATATATATTAATAAACGTATGTCTAGAATCGAACTCGAGACCTCGGGATTGCACACGTTACGAATGAGTATTAAGAAATAAATAATAAATATATATATACACGTAACAATTAATATATATATGAATTATTTATTTCTTAATACTCATTCGTAACGTGTGCAATCCCGAGGTCTCGAGTTCGATTCTAGACATACGTTTATTAATATATATCCATAAACTCCAACAGCTCCCACTTGGATATCTATTAATAACATAATGACATTGGTAAGCGTCTAGCAATACGCCAATGCCCCTAGATCAACTCGAGGAAGGTTTCCTGGAAAAACCTATAATGATTCATCATTATTATTATCATCATTTTGTTTCTAATACCACGTTAATAAAGATATGGATCTTAGTCATTCTTTAATTAACAATTCTGCTTCTCGTTGTTTATGATTGAGCAAGATTACCAAAACATCTGAACGTATTCCAGATAGACTTTTGGGCGTGCGCACGCATACATCTTGTCAACCCTACGAGGGGCCCAACAGTATTAAGCTTCAAAACGAATTTGAAGGAACAAATTTTTTCTTGACTACAAGAATAACCAATGGACTTTGTAACAATTCTGAAAGCAACCCTTATAACTCCGTGTTACGGTGAGCGGTAGATTGCTTCACAAAATGCACTACATCCATGACTCTTATCTGGTATCTCAAGTCTGAGGATAACAAATTCATGATTTACTTACTGACAAGATCCATAAAGTAAAATCATGTAGACGAGATAAGTCCTATATTCAATTCATCGAATATCATGTGAAATTGGTATGTCAACGCATCAATATACTTTCAAGTATATTCTAACCAATACTCAGATTTGTCTTAGTTTAATGATATTCCCATATCATTAATTGACAATGGACAATTTAGAATAACATAAGTTATTCATAGATCTAAACATGCAAATATAGGACACAATTTATTATTAATGAAAACAAACGTACTAAGTACTTTAATTCATTATAAATAATAATTGCTTAATGTCCTTTATCCAAATACTAAATAGATCAATGCATGATAATTCTAGTTAATGAATTTTGTCTCAAGTAACAACTTGTTGACAATTATGCCTCAAGTAATGACAATCATACTTGTTGACAAGGCATTATTCAACTAACTTTGATCTATCCGAATTTTGAGAATACTTATTTCAAGAATTTAATTAGCAAAATTCTTGTATGTGTGTATCTAACTATCTTGATATGGTCACACAATATTTCATAAATGATGTGATATCCTCAACCATCAATTTATGACAATCAAACTTTCAAACGTTTTAAAGTTTAAAGTATTCTAATTCTCTAATGTATAATGCAACTATGCTCTTAGTTGAGCACAACTAGTTCACATGGCTAAGGATGAAATCCTTCCATGACTAGTTATTGAGTGTCATCTCAATTAAACCAGCATCATTGTATACAAATCACAATATGCCTTTTAGAAATCCGTAAACATAATATCCAATGTGTAATGCTTGACACCTTTCAATCTTACAAGATTTATTGTCAACTATAACAATTACGCAACAATTCGCTATATTGTTTATACTTAGAATTTAGGAGCAATTCCAGGCTGAGGATCATTTATTCTAAGTTAAACATATTTCTTTATTCATTACACAAGATATCAAATATTGTTAAATCATTAAGCATTTAAGAAATGATTTAACAATAATATGATTCACATGAAAATCCTTCAGTCATACTTAGATTTATATTCATGTTCTATCCTTTCATAATATATATCCATTTTCTAAATGATATATTATGTTCTATTAGAATTTATTTACCGCACATGTTTATTTAATAATAAACTTTTGTTCCAAAGTTGTATGTTTTATTTTCTAAATCTTTCACTTACAGTTTCATTCTAAACTAAGTCTTAACATTTCACTTATATGGAATGTAACTTCTTATATGTTATACAACACATATGATTTAGTAAATCAAACATAATACTCCCACTAGCTTTCAGGAATACTTAGAAATTACCTTATTTTAGTTATAAACCTAAACATAGATTTAATAATTTATCATAAGAATAATCTCCTAGATGCATGCATTTATCCATTCATGGGTTATTGCACTTTGTACACTTCCAAAGATTTTCTTGAATTCATAAACTCCTTTTGATTACTTATCGTCCTCGCTCAAGAAATTATTCAAGAAAGAGTTTTTGATATTCATTGTCAAATTTCATATTCATATAAACATGACAATTAACCATCTTTGTATCTTTAATGTGCTTAGGAAAGAGTATTCAATCATAGTTAATTGCTTAAGTATGATTAATAATCTTGTAATAAGACATACATTAACGTATGTATACAATTTTGTCCATATGATTATTTCACAAAGATTTAAAACACTAGGGTTACATTATCTTTGAATAAACTCATCATCATTCTCTAACTATTAAGAATTAAGATAAACTAATTTTTTTTTTTAAATTTGAATATCTTTATGAACTGCATCTTTAACATTCATAATATGAGTAATTCACCCAATTCGTTATTTTGGTAATACTACATCATATAATCATCAGCATATTAATTAAATATCTGAGATATCCAAGTGGATCTATGAATGATAATTCCATCATCTTGAGGTTTATCATTTACATGTTAAGCCTCATCATGATTTTAACTAGTGTGGTTTTAGAAGATTATGTATCTTGTAATTCTATATTTTCAAGATAAAATACTCCTACTTGCCTTTAGCAATATAGAGACTATCTATAACTACTTAGAAATTAGAGCAACAATCCAATTTTCTCTTTTAGGACTTTACAAATACGCATTGATAGTTCTTTGTTAATAACCTTCACATAAGTAACTTAACAAATTCAGAACTTCAATTTTAAGACTTAATGTGATTCATCACATTTCATAATTCAATAACGTCTTATTAATCTTCTAGGAGTCTAATTGAGTATATTCAAGTCATACTCAATTTCTAACCTTGATAACTTTTTGAAGAAAAGAAATCATAGTTATCTTTAATCAAACAATCTAACAAGAGTTTGATTCCCTAACTGAACATACTATCCATATGTGGTACTTCAATTAGAATTAATATTGTAAGAAGATCTAACAATATATATAAGATAACCATATTCCTGTTGGCATACCTATTTACCAACTAAGTCAACTTAATGGTATAATAGTATTTCCAAACCAATTGCATGCTTTATAACACAAGTACTTTTGACCAAGTCACTTCATGTTTATGTCTTATAAAAACATAAACTTGTTATATTCCCACTATACTATATTAATCATTGATCAACTCAATGACTTCTTGTATATGTCTTAATTAAAAGACCATAACAAGCTAACGTCTTACTTTATTATAAGTCTTGTAATACTTAAAAGACTTCATGTTTATAACTATACAATAAAGTATAAACATGTATAATTAAAGTAATCATGAACACCATCATTTGGTTTCAATAATATTTTCAAGTTAACACACTACTTTATTTATTTATGTCATTCTAAGAATACATAATTATTGAAGTAGTATTATATTATTTATGTCATTCCAATAATACATAAATATTAAAGCTGAAGTAGTATTGTTATTTGACACAATGTTCTAATAGATGTCTAATTTAGAAACTGTAAATTATCCATGTTTGTCTCACGCATACATGAAATTCACCTTGTTGTTAATATTTAGTCTGCGTCTCACGTTTACTAAATTTCAACACCAAGTGTTTCTTAGATTAGATGTATTAATCTAATTAGAATTATAATCTCTTACTTTGCAGTTAAGAGAATCTTTTAAATCATATTCTTATGTGTTGTACTTTGCACATAATGAAGATTTCTCCCACTTGTGCATGGTACAACACCATGTATCATATAAACAACACGCACGCGTTTGTTAATTTGAACAATATGATTTGTGTCACTAACATAACTTAGTAGATATAGATTTTACTCAATTAATCAAGGAAACGTACATGACTATCCTTGAAAATATTAGTGTCTATATTTGGAAAGTAATTACCTTGAGATATTCAAAAGATAAACTAAGTTACAATCAAGACAATAAGTCTTGTAACTTCCACTGAATTAGAGAACATTATAATAATCCCTTATTCAGCCATAAGAACACAATACTCCCACTGAATTTGACAACATTGTAAATGTTTCATTAATCAGTGAAAGGAAATAGTGTACTTGTTTGCTTTCCTACATCTTTTAAGAAAACCCATTCCAACAATTATATATAGGTTATAAAAGGATGTAATCTACTACATAAATGTGATTCATCACATTCCAAATTATTAACTTGAAAAAGCTTGGGCATGCAATTTCTTCCTTTATAGATCTACCATTCCAACAATTGTATGTAGTATCTATAAATGGTCAAACTAAAACAACTAGATAAAATAATCTAATTCGTCTTTTACCATTGTGCAGTACTCAGTCTAGCTTCTAATTTAATAACTCATAAAGTGCAAATAATCTTACTATTAAATTTTGCTATGAGTTATGTATTTAGAATTTAGACAATTCTAATCATCCTATTATACCTTTCTCATTCATGAAAAGGATTAGGATTAAGTCTCACACTTCTCCTAATGGAAAGAAGACTATATTTATTCTTTTTGTAAATATTGATTCTAACCAAAAAACCCAAACGGGTGTAGATCAATTAAAAGAATAACTTACATTTACGGTTTTGAGTTGCATTAATACATTTAAAGAATTTACAAAGTTCAATTTTAGTATTTTCGATAATTTATATTTCTAAGAAAATATAATACCCAAGGTTATATTCATATAACCAACATATTTTCTTGAAAATCTAGGATCCAACTTTACATAGATTCCACCACATCAGTTGATCTGCTAGTGATGAAAGTATAAAAGATGGTAATCTGTCGAACAATAATTGGCAAACACTTTTCCAATTCCTAGATCATTATGGGATTTACATCAATTTGATTCATCAATTTGTCATGTAAGCATGTTTCATCCCATCTCATGCCTTAAGCTCTAGGTCTCACGCATCAACTTAATTAAGTCGTCTAACTTAGAAACTGCAAATTCTCCATGTGTGGTCTCACGCACACTCGGAAATTTACCTTGTCATTAAAATTTAGCATGCGTCTCACGTTTACTAAATAATAACTTCAAGTGTTTCTTATAGTTAGATGGCATGTAACTTAATTTTTTTTAAGGGTATTCTTATTTTTGATATTTCAATCAAAATATGTATAAAGATGCATGCACTCATCTTTATCGCATAAGTTTTCAAAAAAAACTTTTAATTTACCAATTCGTGAAATTAATACACAAAGTTTTACTTGAGGTTTAATAAACCCTAAGATGACTTTCTACAATTATGATTTTAAAAATAATTCGTTTAAGACATATTCAAGATTGTGATAACCAAGGCAGACTCTAAGGCTCTTTTATAAGCCTTCATATCACGGTTATGAATCAAGTCTTAAAAGAGTTAATTTTAAAAGCATATTTGCACAAAACATCAATCAAGCAAAAGTTTATGGATTCAATCTCAAAATCATGCAATAAAGTATGAATCCTGCTATTCTCGCCTTGGAGCGAATTACCGTGCGAAGTGAACCGTTGTTGGTATCTAAGACTCCGCAAGATTCAATCTTTATCACTTAGGGTTTCCCCATTATTAGTCCGTATTATTTTCTTTATGAAAAATTACCCTTTTATTGCTTACAAACGTGTCCAACAATTAAACAATAAAACAAGTAATAAAGACAAATCAAAACAACTAATAACATAACAATTATAAAGGTGAAACAATTAGCCACATGCAATCTTTTTAGAAAAGATCCTAACATAATCAATTCTAGGTTTTTATATGTATATAATTAACTAGGGCCTTCACCTCTTAATGGAAGTGAGCCACATACATTGACAAGTCAATTGCGTAGGCCAAAGCTAATCACATACCACATAGCACATAATTGATTTTAATAATTATGGGGTCTTCCCCAATATTAGATCTATCTAAATATGTGAAAAAGCTTAACAATTAATAACCCATGACTAACATGCATGTTTCGTCACGGATCAAAGCATAACAATTACCAATTAGGTCAAGGATACGCCCAAATAACACATAAACATGTAGGCAACCTAGGGTTTCTAATCCAATTAATTAATAAAACCACAAACCCTAATTAGGGTTCATGGAATAAATCGACCCCCCCCCCCCCAAAATTAGGGTTAGGGTTTCGAAAAAATTAAAAAAAAAACAAAACCCTAGATCCGAAACATGTATCTAAAACAATCAAAATTCTTTTTTTTATGTGTTTTATGTAATCAATTACATGTTATAGCAAGCTCGTGATACCACTGTTAGAATATTAGTATCATGACAATCATATTTTGATTGACATATCAAAAATAAGAATACCCTTAAAAAAAATTAAGTTACATGCCATCTAACTATAAGAAACACTTGAAGTTATTATTTAGTAAACGTGAGACGCATGCTAAATTTTAATGACAAGGTAAATTTCCGAGTGTGCGTGAGACCACACATGGAGAATTTGCAGTTTCTAAGTTAGACGACTTAATTAAGTTGATGCGTGAGACCTAGAGCTTAAGGCATGAGATGGGATGAAACATGCTTACATGACAAATTGATGAATCAATTTGATGTAAATCCCATAATGATCTAGGAATTGGAAAAGTGTTTGCCAATTATTGTTCGACAGATTACCATCTTTTATACTTTCATCACTAGCAGATCAACTGATGTGGTGGAATCTATGTAAAGTTGGATCCTAGATTTTCAAGAAAATATGTTGGTTATATGAATATAACCTTGGGTATTATATTTTCTTAGAATATAAATTATCGAAAATACTAAAATTGAATTTTGTAAATTCTTTAAATGTATTAATGCAACTCAAAACCGTAAACGTAAGTTATTCTTTTAATTGATCTACACCCGTTTGGGTTTTTTGGTTAGAGTCAATATTTACAAAATGAATAAATATAGTCTTCTTTCCATTAGGAGAAGTGTGAGACTTAATCCTAATCCTTTTCATGAATGAGAAAGGTATAATAGGATGATTAGAATTGTATAAATTCTAAATACATAACTCATAGCAAAATTTAATAGTAAGATTATTTGCACTTTATGAGTTATTAAATTAGAAGCTAGACTGAGTACTGCACAATGGTAAAAGACGAATTAGATTATTTTATCTAGTTGTTTTAGTTTGACCATTTATAGATACTACATACAATTGTTGGAATGGTAGATCTATACAGGAAGAAATTGCATGCCCAAGCTTTTTCAAGTTAATAATTTGGAATGTGATGAATCACACTTATGTAGTAGATTACATCCTTTTATAACCTATATATAATTGTTGGAATGGGTTTTCTTAAAAGATGTAGGAAAGCAAACAAGTACACTATTTCCTTTCACTGATTAATGAAACATTTACAATGTTGTCAAATTCAGTGGGAGTATTGTGTTCTTATGGCTAAATAAGGGATTATTATAATGTTCTCTAATTCAGTGGGAGTTACAAGACTTACTGTCTTGATTGTAACTTAGTTTATCTTTTGAATATCTCAAGGTAATTAGTTTCCAAATATAGACACTAATATTTTCAAGGATAGTCATGTACGTTTCCTTGATTAATTGAGTAAAATCTATATCTACTAAGTTATGTTAATGACACAAATCATATTGTTCAAATTAACAAACGCGTGCGTGTTGTTTATATGATACATGGTGTTGTACCATGCACAAGTGGGAGAAATCTTCATTATGTGCAAAGTACAACACATAAGAATATAATTAGGGTTCTTCATATTGTTAAAGACAATTGCTTTTGATTCTTGTTCGGGCTAGAATCACCACGGTACGTTCCTATTTAATTTATGTTAATCTCTTGTGTGTTATAGATGTTCCTACGCTTCCGCATATGTGTTTACCTATTTGTATGATTGTCATGATACTAATATTCTAACACTTGGACACCCCTTCCAACGAATACTAGTGCACCCACTCCGTGCCCTTCTTGGTTTGGAATTGCTTGCAATGCTGATGGGAACATTAACATGTTGAACCTCACGTCGTCTGAGTTAAAAGGTACGCTTCACGAGTTCCCGTTCTCTATTCTAGGCAACCTTACCCATTTTGATCTTAGTGTAAACTGCTTCTTTGGTCCCATCCCACCAGAAATCGGACTCCTGTCCAAACTTATCTATCTTAAATTTTCAACCAATCAGTTTTCTGGTGTAATTCCACCTAGCATTGGTAAACTAAGCCAGTTAACCATTTTGAAACTTTACAAAAACAATTTAACTGGTTCAATTCATTCATCGTTGGGTGATTTGAAGTCTTTGAATATCCTTTATCTGTACACAACTCAACTCTCTGGACCCATTCCAATTGAATTAGGGAATATGAAGTCTCTCACTGAATTAGATTTGAGCGAAAATCAACTGAGTGGTTCAATTCCTTCATCGTTGGGTGATTTGAAGTCACTCACTGGTTTAGATTTGAGCGAAAATCAACTCAATGGTTCAATCCCTTCATCTATGGGTGACTTGTCGTCTTTGAATATCCTTTTTTTTGTACAAAAACAACCTGTGAAGGATGATATGCAAGTTGACAGTAATGAAAGCAAGTTTGGAAGAACAAATGAAGGAAGTACTAGCAGCAGTGATGATTTTATCATCATCACATGAAGATGGAACCAAGCAGATCATGGAAGCAAGCATTCAAGCATTAGGAGGGAGAATGTGAACTTATTTATAATGCTTTTAATGCTCTGTTAAAGACAATTACTTTAGTTTATTATGTATTATTAAGTATGGGTCATAGTGGGTCAAAAGGCATGTAATGGTTGGGTCAAAACTTGTTAACCCAAACAGGCCTTATAGAAGTTAGTTATTTGACAGTTATTATGAAACGATACAATGGTTCATGTGTCAACAGACATATCGTTTCATAAGTATAAATATGTATTAAGTTTGAGTCGAATATTAATGTAAGTTCTATTTTTAGTTTATGCTTAAACACTGTCCAAAATTAATTATGTCACATATATACACATCGAAACTTAAATATGGTTAACGCCAACTATTATATCGAAAACAACTTGCTTCAACCCAAGCCTGTGAAACGAAACCAACAGACAATAACTTCAAAAAGCCATCATAATCGCTCATACTACCACTCGAAAATCTCTTCATTTTTTCCCAAATCTGCAAACGTCTCCTAGGCCTCAATGACTTGAGGTTATCCTATACGAATGTACATCTAGCCCAAGATCCGAAAACCCGCTCTCCACATCAAGTGGAGATTCATAGCTTGGATAGGTGGAATGTGATGGACCTGGGTCTGGGCCGTGGCCTGAGTTTGTACTGGCTCGTGGATCAATGTCCATGGAAATTAAATCCTCTTGGCTATATACGTCACTCTTTACAAGAAGATGGCCTGACATTGCATACTAGGGAGCCACATACCTGAATTCAAATGAAAAGAAGTTTAAGAAAATTTGGACGCGGCAGGTTCCCTAACGGGCCAAGGCATATAATCTGACTCATTTACAGTGAAAGAAAAGCGTACCCGAAAGTGCCCATGACACGCGTCGAAATATGTTTGTTTTCTTCATCTAAAGCGGATCGAGCCAAACCAAAATCAGAAACTTTAGGAGTAAAGTCATGTTCTAGCAGAATGTTGCTAGACTCGAAGTCTCTATGTATGACTCTTGGGCTTCAATCTTCATGCAAGTAAGCTAACCCTCTAGCCGCACCCAAAGCTATCTTCAATCCCCCCCCCCCCCCCCCAATCCAGTGGTGCGACTTTCGTATCAATCCCTAATCAACCAAAATTTTACTCCATTTATAAACCATCTTTAGTAAAAGATTAGGATAGTCATTATTTTACCTATAAAAGTCAAGCATTTCGATCCCAAACTGATCAAATGTTTAGACGAGTACAAACCATCTTCAAAAAATAGAAAAATAAAGCATAAAAGGCCAAAACAGTTGACTTTTGCAAGTCAAGCATTTCATACCATGAAGGTGAGATTAAACGCTCCCATTTAGGATTAGCTCGTAAACCAAACACTGGTTTCTTTCTTTAGTACAAATGCCAAGCAGCCGAACCAAATTTCTATGGTGCAAGCGGCTAAGCATCTCAACTTCAGCCAGGAATTCCCGACCCCCTTGTCTATCATCACGTTTAAGTACCTTGACAGCAACTTTAGTCCCATCTTCAAGGGTCCCGCTATTAACCCGCCCAAACCCACCCTCACCTAAAACACCCAACTCATTAAAATTATCAGTTGCTTTTTCCATATCACTTGAACTAAACATCTTTGCAAATCCTTTATAAGCTATATTAGACCGGAATGATAATGAAGCTGACTCTGGCCCACTTCCTACGTTTAACCAATAGAAAAAAATTAGGATGGCATACGGTCAACCATTCCCGTTGCGTGATGATGGCATATGTGGCGATGGGGACGACCTATCAACAACAAAATGACTATGATTATAAGCTAGAAAATTATCAGTTTGACTTTCGAGGTTAAACAAATCGATCTTTGAATTCAAGTATGGTAGATTTCCAAAATTTAGGATTTTTGTGGTTGTTGGTAGTGGTTAGGGGTGTTGTATGTGCATGCATGGTGGTCAAGATAATATAACAATGTTTAAGCAAAATCACTGGTTTTTATACAATGTTTTTAACCAACTTGCCATTTTGCGCTAAAATAACGAATACAATGAGCGAGTTTTGTTTGTAACCGATAATATATAGTAAGTGATAGCTGGTTACATTTTATTTTATTTCAACACCACATATTGTCTAAACTAAATCTTTGAGAATTACTACCTCCGCCCCAAATTTATTGTCCCCTATTGACTTTTTCGGTCTTTACTTTTCATCTTTGACCTTAAATATTTTTGTTTATATGAGGCATTTTATTTTGCAAACTCAAAAATACTCACATACCAATGGACCAATCACAAGCCTCCTTTTAAAAAAACTTAAAAAACACGGAGGGACCATTTTTGCCAACTCACCAAACTTACCCCACCAACCCCACCCCCTACCTCTCACTTTACATACATCAGATATTATAAAAAACCAACTTTCTCTCTCTAACCATCATCAAAAACCAGCATAACAAATAAAAAATAACCACTTTTTAACCGTTCAAATCATCAATAAAACACAAAAATTGAAGAATCATCGAGTGCACAAGCAGATCCACGAAAAAAACCAGTTCAAAATGAACCTATTGAATCTCGGGATGAAGGTATGATGCTTCTGACTAATTATTTAGTTGTTTTATTAGTTGTGTTTTTTAGTGTTTACATTTGGTTGAGTTTCTGAGTAAAAAAAACTTTGTATACATGGATGCACACCAAGTGTTTGATGAAATGTGTGACTGAAAAGTATCACAAATGATATTTGAAGTTGAACTGTACACGTGTGTATCACCAGTGATATTTGAAGTTGAACAATATATGTGTATTATCACTAGTGATATTTGTATTTGACTTAACCGTGCAAATCATATAAAGCACACAGAAAATGAAACAATTGACATCTAAAACAACGAATACTTTAGTTTTTACTGTTATAGAACCATTATTAGTGTGTTTCACTAGTTAATTTTCGATAATTTGTGATGTTGTGATGATTTATGTGATAATATGAAAGATTAAAAGTTAGGTTTAACAGAACAAAAGATATGTTGTGATGCTTCTGTTTGATTTGTGGTGGATTTGTATGTTAAATGATTGTGCATGTTTCAAAAGGTTTTACCGCGGTATTTGAAAACAATATTGACTGGTAGTGTATTACATGTGATATAAAAGTTAAATTATTGTTGATTGGTAGAATATCTATTGTTATTTGAAAACAAATAGTTATTTGTTTGACATAGGATATTGAAATCAAATGAACTATTCGTACACTAACAAAAATTATGAAAATATTTTGATGCAGATTTGAATAAGACCTGTGCAAAAAATAGCCTCATCAAACGAAAAGAATCAACAACAAGTGCAACTGTCGTTGAAAAAAGCACAACATCTCCACAACCAAATTGAAGAAGCTCAAACGCTTGTGATATCACAAGTTCCTCCATCACCACAATTGATTCAACAAATAGAAGAAAGCTGACACACATGTGATATCACCAGTGATATCACCTATGATATCACTTGATATCACCTGTGATATCACTTGATATCACTTGTGATATCACAGGTGGTATCACCTATGATATCACATGTGATATCAAAAGTTCCTCCGAAAGCATCTGCGAATAAAATGAAGGTGTTGGTTGATGAACCAACGAAGAGGACGATTGTTGAAGAACAAAATAAATAAAAACAAGTTGATGAAAACAGTTGCGTTGTTATGTTTTAATCTATACGGTTATAAATAAATGTGTATAGTTGACAAGTTGGAAGTCACTAGTACGTATTTAGTTTGACTGAATCATGTTATTTGTCACAAGAGATTCAAACTCACAGAAATGGGCCATAGTGAGCAATTGTTGTAACACCCCCAAAATTTGGTACAGCGGAAGACTCAACAAGCTTTCGGGGCGTTACGGGGATTGGTATCCAACACAAGACATAACAGAACGAGATAAAGTAAACATAAGAAAAACACAACCAAAACGGGGTTTTAAAGTTTACATTTATCCCAACATCATTCAGAGTCAGGCCCAAAAGAAATAAACGTAGGTCCACAATTTAAATATCAGAGTTTAGAAAATAGATCCATAAACCAGGTGCCTTAGCCGAGCCTTCCAATCCATGCATCCAAGTCATCACTTAATTACCTGAGAAAACGTGCTAAAAGTCAGCTTTCGCTGGTGAGATCATAGGTTTAAATTCATGATTCAATATAGTGGACATATACGCAAAACGCTTGCTAGCTAGACTAAGGATTCACTAAAAGCCTGCGGATACCCTCCGCTCCAACATAATACACGGATACCCTCCGCTCTAACATAGATATTCGGGTAACCCCCGCAATATCATAAATACTCGGATAACCTCCGAAGTATTAATAACCTATAGGTGTACACTATAGTATCTAAATAAGCCAACCTTGAATAGTACACACAAAACTATGTGACTAAAGTTGACAATTCACCAATAACCAAATAAGCCAACCTTGAATAGTACACACTAAAATATGTGACTAAAGTTGACAATCTACCAATATCCAAATAAGCCAACCTTGAATAGTACACACAAAAATATGTGACTAAAGCTGACAATACATCCTAGTCCATACGCATAGCAAGTTTTAGAAAGAATATAAAAGCGATAATAGTCCACATAAAATAATTTGCACGTTTCTCACCCCAAGTATTGAAAACATAGTTCAAGATTAAAAAGTGGGGCTATGACTCACCTCAAGTCCAGAAATCAGCAATAAGAACTTGGTAGAAGTAAGACATATAGTAACTCACAAGACGGCAACTACGGACTCGGCACGACCTAACAATATCAACTCGTTCAGAAATCATTTCCTCAAAATCAAATATTCCCAAATCCGAACGTATTCCGTTTTACTTTTCCAAAAATCCATTTCTCGTATTAGTTTGGAGTTTTACGTTTGGTATCCATACGGGTGGTGGGTCGACACAAACAAACCAAAAAGTATCACAAAAGAAAAATAAAACAAACTATAGATCTAATATTAGCCCAATATATTATTTAAATAAATCATCGAAGTTTATCAAATCCGTCGATTTGATAATCCCCATATTTATTTACGTAACATACCGTTCCAAGATTACACCCAACCTAAAGCACATAGCACAAAAATACTATATGGTACATATCGTAGTCCAATAAATTCCTTATATACATCGTCAAATTGGCCAGATTTCACGATATATATATTTAGTGATTTATTATCCTAATACATATACCACAACCTATGGGCGTCGTAGGATACGATGCCCATTAATATACTCATTTCGTATTGCCAAATAACTCGGTTTAACCTGTCGATTAAATAAGTTATTTAGTTCTAGAAAGTGTTTATATTAATCGTCATATATCCGTGACAACACAAAAGTCACAAACAATAACCCACTTGGACTCAAGAGACCACGACTCCGTATAACTCGATAGTTTTCCTCGTTATATATAAAAGATATTATTTCATTTAATATTTAGTTAACGTCGAGAATCCCTCGTTATTTATAATATTTATTCATAATAGCGCTTCCAATAATATTACACTACTCTCGTAGCATAACATATTTAGTCGCGTTATTGTTATAATACTACTCGTGATTTTTGTTATTATTAATATACGCATTTATATATTTATATATACGTTGTTCACGTCTATATATTTATATAAATGTTTATATTACCAATAATATTATTACGAGTTTTATTATTTGCGTTTTTAAATTGTGAATAATTATCGAGTCATACGAAATGGTCACATGTCCGAGTCATTACTCTCGGCTCATTGTCCAAGTCCAAAATAATATAAGTAAGTCATAAATAATCAATCCAACTCCGTCCAAAACAATCCCAATACACGTGCTACAACAATAGGGTCCGACTACGGCACCCAACTAACCTATCTCCGTCAATCTAAGTGACCGTCTCACAATCGGTCCCCACTTTACCATTCATCAACAACTTCTCAATATAACAATAAATCCCTTGTCGAGACCAAAAATGATCTCGACTCAACAAGGCATTCGGCCGGAACCAAAGTACCACAACAATAACAAGTTAAGTCCACAAAAACATAACAAGAAATAAAATATCAACAAGGTCAAATTTCGGGTTGGTTTACCAAGCCAAACCCGAGCCCTTCGACTCACTTGAGTCTCGGCTCACACCACGAGTCACAAAGACTCGAACCAAGACCAATAGGTCTCCAAAAATAAGCTCTAAAGAGCCACCCAAAGCTGCCCAAGTCGACCCACTTGGGTCGCGGCATCAACAACCATAATCGACCAAATAAAAATCAAGACTCAATCGAGTCAAACCAAACTCCAAGAAAATAATCATGAAAAACATGAATCCAAGGCCACACAAGATCAATAACGAGCCAAAATGCTCGAACCCACATCAAGCCGTGAGTCCTAGACTCACGGTTCACTCGACCCATCGAAGAAACACCAAGACCCGGATACCAAACCCATTTTTATCATCAAAAACATTATTTCATAACATATTAATTCGATTCCCATGAAAATACTCCATGTTCCCACGGATTTAACACCAAGTCGAGGCACCCAAATGCCAAAATCGAGCATACTCACCTTCTAGTATCTCCAAATGTATAGATCTAGTGAAAACAATAAAGTTTGGGTCGGATTTGATAAGATTTCGAGATTTTAGGGTGGGTTATATGGCGGGTATTATACACCAAATGAAAGGGAAAAAGATAAGGAACAAGATGGTGGTGGTGGTTTTGTTGTGAGGGCGGCGAAATGATGGTGGTGGCCCGATTGTGTGTTCGGCGGCTAGGGTTAAGAAGTGGGGAGAGAGAGAGAGTGTTTTGGTGAGGGTGATGTGTTGTGCGTGTGGTGATAACCACAAAGACGATTTTTGTATATTACTAAAAAAAAAGTCTTTTTCTTTTTAATAATAATAATATTAATATTACTAATAATATGAGTGGGTAATAAAAGGGTGAGTGTAAAATACACGGTCCAAAACCCGAACTCATTTCAAAACGTTTAATATCACGCGAAACGTTCTGTAAGTAATTAAATATTGTCGAACTCATAAAATCAAGTCATAACATTTCTGTTAGGTTATCCTAGTGCCGGAGTCAACGTAGTACCAAGTGAGAATTCAAAAATAAATCACCATGTATATTTCCATAACAAATCATTAAATAAATCTCAAATCCCATAACGATATTAAATATAATCAACCATAAAATAGGTCTTACAAGTTCGTTACGAACAAAATTTCAAATTAAGATTTATAAACGAACTTTAACGTAATGCGGGTTTTCAAAATGGCTCCCTAAATTGCCGGTTGTCACAATTGTTTAATCCATCTTGATTTGTGAATATTTGTTTGATAAAGTTTTGAGTGGTATTTAGTTTAATATGGTAATATCAAAAGTGAAAAGTGTCATACATGTAGTATCACCAATGATATTTGAAGTTGAACTGTATATGTGTATTATCACTAATGATATTTGTATTATCACTTGTGAAATTTTGTATATTTTATTGGTTTTTTTGTTTACTTGTTAAGCTTTATTTTACTATTGCTATTGAGTAAACCTAACAATTCAGAGAGAGAGAGAGAAATAATAATAATAATAATAATAATAATAATAATAATAATAGTATCACAAATGATATACAAGTCCAAGATAAAATTAGCAATGCTATTAAATAAACCTAACAATTCAGTAAAAAAAATCAATCAATCAACAAACTAATACTTCAATTGCAGCGACTGAGAAACCGCCTACACTTTCAACTACACCACCGCCCAATTGACATTTCAAACTTTTCCCTTATTTGGACAAGTATGTCTATTATGATCAATTAAACTGTTGATATAAATAAATGACTAAAAACATTATTCATATCTTTTGATATCTCTATGTTTTGATAATCACAAAACGAAAACTCGTCAAACCAAAGATCATGACATAAACAAGTATTTAGTAGTAAATACTCATCTTTACCATTAAATCACTTAAGGTATGGGTAAACAAAGTGTCTAATGTATTACAAGATCAAAGGAACATTTTTGTTAATCACTAGATATTTATAAAATGTCACAAAACATTTTATATCTTTTGTAAAACATTTTTGGAATTAAAAGAATATGTTTTATTCATTACAAATTTGTGAATTCAAATTTTCAACCAAAAATGGCAAATCTAATACAGAAAAATTCCCCTCACAAAAGGACAAGAAAATTTAACGTTCAGGAGGGCGCCCTTAATCATTAAGGGGACCGCCCCCTAATTAAGGGGACCGGCACGCTCCAGAACAGTATTTTCTGGCCCTATAAATATTGGATCATTCCACATATTTTTCTCACCTTTTTGCACTAAAAACTTTCTGATCTAAACATCCCTCTCCATCCTCTAAAAATCCTTTGATCTTATATACTTTGATCTTTGTTTCAAAGTGATTCAAGCCTCAACACTCAAGTGCAAAGAGAAGAATACATCTATTAGAAGTATTACAACTTAGTATCATCTTGCTATCTAAGTTGTTTGTTTGTTTCATCTTGTTGATCTTTCATATTTTGGTGAATAAGGTGTATGTATTAGTTTGCTAGATTTAGTTGTAGAATCTAGAATTGTTGTAAGTGTGAAGTGAAGTTTGAAGTGAAGAAGTAGTGTTGGATAGTAGTGAAGATAGGATAGAGTGGCAATAGTGACTAGTAGTGAAGAAATTGAAGCTTCCAAGTGGAGAAGACTTGAAGACATTAGTAGACTAAAGTTGTGAAGACTCTAGTGGCTTGAAGGTGCAAAGATATTATTGGTTTGAAGTTGTGAAAACATTGGTGCTTTGAAGTTGTGAAGTAGCAAGACATTGAAGTCGTGAAGTATTTTGTAAAGGCGTGAAGATACTCGCGGTGGGAAGACGTATTGAAGAAGTAAAAGGTGTGAAGAAGTTGTGGTGTGTTATTTGGTGTGAGATTGGTTCTAGCTACGATTAGAACTCGACATCCTGCTTTGTGTCGTTAATTGGTGTAAGCATTTGGTGTGTACGGTTTTCTCCGCCATAAGGGAGGTTATTGACTTAGTGAAGAAAACTCTCGAGTTCGGTGCTCGGGGAGTGGAGTAGGGCAAGGAAGGTGTCCTTGTAGCCGAACCACTATAAATCCTTTGTCTCTCGGTTTGATCTTTCCAACTCTTATTCTTTACATATTTACTTACTTGCTTCTCGTACATTATTATTAGTGTATGTTGTGCATATATTGGTTTCACATAAAGATCAAACTAGGTTCCATTCAAAACATTAATTATACATTAGTAAATTAAAAGTATATACAATCATTAAAACACATATACTTATATAAATACAAACTTATAATCAAGTGAGATATATGAAATTATAATTTCTATTCAACACTTTAAATAAGTAGTATCTATGTGACATATGTGAATTAATTTGTATCTATACTTTAGCTTCAAAGGTTTTTACAAATTATTATCAATTCTTTGAAAGTGAACTTTTATTAAACAAAAAGACGCAAAACTATTCAACCCCCCCTTCTAGTTTTCCACAATTGGTATCAAGAGCCACGTCTAGCAAGATTTTTAAAATAGATTGTATTTTAAAACTTGTAACGATCTATGGAATTTGAAAAATATTTAGAAGGGAAACTTGCACAACAATCACCTTTATTTGAAAATGATCATTTTCTTGAATGGAAAAACAAATTTGAAAATTATGTGAAATCAATAGATCTTGATCTTTGGCATATCATTTCAATTGGTGATCTTAAACCAACCAAAATAGATTTTGAAAATCAATATAATAATCTTCAAACCAAAATTGATAAAAACACTAAAGCCAAATTACTTATTTTTAAAACTTTACCAAGAGTTAAATATGAAAAATTATTTCGTTGTAAAACGGCAAATGATATTTGGAAATATCTTTTAAAGTTTCACCAAGAGAAATGTAGAATCAAAGATGATAAACTTGATATTGCACAAGAAATAGTTAATCTAGAAAATTTAGTAAATAAATATTTAGTTGAAACAAACACATGTACTACTAGTTCAAATGTGATCATTGAAGGTATCTATAACGAAGAATACATGAGCCAAATCCGAAGAAAGAGCGTGAATAAATCATGGTGCAACAAGTGCAAAGATGACGATGATAATACGGCTTATGAGAATATTCAAACAAATGCGAACACAAGTATTGATGGCAAGAACTACATGCCTCTAGATCCAAGCGAAACTACAAACAAAACATGGAGCAACATGGACAATGGAATTGATCACCGTATAGCATGTGAAGAATGTAGAACTACAAATAAGGTACAATCCAAAACCAAACATTTTTGCTATGATCAATTTATATTAGAATTTTCAAAAATGGAAAACAACTTCAAACATTTTTGCAACATTGACTCAAAAATTATTTTTAAAAATGAATCTTCAACATCCGCTGAAAACAACTTTGAAAAAGAAATAATTTTAGAAGATAAAATGTCTAGACTTGAAAGTAATATTGAAATTGATCTTGAATGTAAAAAATGTCAAGACTACAAACATGAAATTAAAATGGAAAATGAAAGAGCAAAAACATTGGCAAAATTCGAAAATAGTTCTAAGTCTTTAAAATATCTTCTCAACATTCAAAAGTCATTTTATGATAAAACCGGCTTAGGATTTATCGTAAATAATCCTTCAACAAATGTATCAAAACATAAAATTTGTTAAACCTAGTGAATAAATTTAGAATTAATACTATTAACACTCATTATCTATTGCTCTAGTCAAGAAAGTCATTGTTTGTTAATTAAAACAAACTATTGGTGAATTCTTGTACTTATCGACGACATCCTCATCATGTGCATTCAAATGCAATGGATGTTCTCATCTAACCAACTAGGACCCATGAGAATCTGGGTACCAAGCTTTTTATCATGTTTAGGTAATTAACGAACGAAGAGTCTATTACGTGTTGATTTACTCATCTCGCTCTCTTACCTTTGACGGCTATTGGTTTCTATCACGTTATTTCACATTCTGCAATCGTTTCGCCTATGACGTTGTTGCGGGAATCTTCTTGTCTCGGCATTTTGTTCTTCGCTCTTGGAGTATTGGTATCATGGTGTGTCCGTTACTATTTTAAGATGAAGCCTCCAAATTAAAATTGTTATTAGCCTTCACGACTTGTGATGATTGATGTGATCGATTAAGCATTTCGGATCTAGCTCCCTTGATTTCTATTGCGTGGAATGTTACTTGGCTTCTTCGACATGTTTTGGACAAACTTCTATGATTTCTTCCATTACCCTCATGCCCACTCTTAAAGAAAAGCTGGACCTGAGATAAGTTTTCTTTTCAAAAACTTGCCAATATTACATTATATTTTAGAATGCTTCAATTAGTATGTGAATATGATTTAACTGATAAGTTGCCATGCTTTTAGATTATTAACACTAATATATGCATATATGATATTAGCATTATTAACCTTCTTGTTGTTTAGTCTATTATCATTTTTCTTAATCTTCTATGATCTATAGTAGAACCCTTCCACTTAAGCTATATGATCTTACTAGTTGCATTAATAGATGTATTATAATTGAGATTTGTTTGCAACTTGATATTATGATGTTCTTTGTATATATATATATATATATATATATATATATATATATATATATATATATATATATATATATATATATATATATATATATACACATGTCTATCTTGTATCCATGAACTATTTACCTTGCTCCTTCCTGTCCCATTGCATTTAAGATCATAAGTATCTATTATTTCACTTTAATATCTTTAGGTGTCATTAAAGATGATTATGTGTGACAATGGGCTTAATTGATTTTCTTGAGCATGATAAGCTTCCATTTCAAATCCTTCACTTGCAACTTCTTGATTATCATGATCAAAACATCATGTTTAAAACTTCTCTCTTTTTGAATGAAATATTTTTTTTCTTGAAACAATTTACTTAACTAAAAATTATTTCATAACCATTATTTTAATCAAAAACAAGATTGAAATTTTTGGTTACACGTTATGAAACAAAATTCAATCTATGTTATTGTAATGCACACTTGAATTTACTTCAAAACATTGTTGAATAAAACTAAAAACGTTTTGCTTAAAACACATTTAACTTTCTCACATGTGTCATACACTTCTATTGGAAATGACATTCACAATTTAATCAAATCATTTCATGAGAATCATGGCTTGCCCATATGGATCTTGTTTGTAACAAGTCTTGAAGTCCATATAATCATGTCCACCTATTTGTTACTTGTTAACAATCATCAATATGTTTGCTCTAGACTAAATGCTATCATCTTCATATAGTTACACATTTAACTTATTTGCCTTATTGCCTCCTTTGTTGCATATCTTAATTGATAAATTAATAGATAGCATGATTATTAGAAATTAATTGCCTATTTTAATTAATTCTATATCATTCTCTACATTCATGAATAGTATGCCCTATATTGCCTCAAAGAGTTGAACTTACTTGAATCCAAATCCAAAAACACAACCTTTTTGAAAATTTTCTGCCAAAAACCCATTTCTGGCATTCTGGGAATCACCAGATGGGTGGCCCCCTTAATTATATAAGGCGGCCCCCTTAATGATTAAGGGGACCGGCCATCTGATGGTCGGGGATACTGTTTTCTGTTTTGACCCATTTCAGCCTATACTTCCCAAAATTCACAAATATATTTTGTCCAATGCTATCCCTCAAAATTTACCTTCCTAAACCACATTTCTCATACACTATAAATACCCTCTTCCCATCATTAATGCCATCACACCCAAACATGTCATCTCCCAACAACCAAAAACCTAAGATTTCAAGAACCGCAAGGATCTCCGTCAAACCTGTGTGGAGGAGGAAACTTGATTCTTGTCATAACTCAAGTGATATTGTTCCAAGTCAACCAACTACTAAACCTCAAACCCACAATAATGACTCATCTCACAACCTATCACCCACTCATTCCCTCATTCATGCTTCTTCTTATGATGAGCATGCTCAATCCTAAAACAACAATCCCAATCTCTCAATCAATACTTCACATGTTGCTCATTCAACAAAAACACCACTCACTCTTGGAGAACCTCTTCCACCCATCTCATGTTTTCATGACTACCCAAGCTCAACGATGTCTCCACCACTAAGAGTACCACCACCACATCCTACAACCTCACATGCCATTCCTATGTTGCATGTTCAAACCTTCACCCAAGACAACCATCATGTTCCACCATCATCACCTTTCTCCGAACACTTGAAGTTCGTTGAGGAGCTAAAAGAGGCTCATGAGCTTAGTGCTCTTTTAGCATTACATCTTGCGCAACGCAATTTGGATCCAACCCAATCAAGCTCACCATCATCACCACACAACATCAACCAAGTTGAGAAGCATGTCAACAATTGCCCTTGTTGCATCTTCCTTCAACAACAAACCATTGCCTTGAATGAGCACTTCACTTGGATTGAGTATCTTCTTACAAGATCTCAACAAACATCATCACTTGAACAACATCAAAACCCTCAATCAACAAACCCTATCTCTAACCCACCACCTACAAGTTCCACATCTCCAAACTCACCAACATCCATGCAACCAAAAGTTTATCTCAACTAAACCACCAAGCATTTTATATGCTTATGTTTCTCATTTTCAAATAAAACCTTTCAACCATTTTGGGATTCAAGAAAGTTTCGTGACACTCCTTGTTAGCACAATAGGATGCTATACTTAGTCTTAGTATTCTATATTTATGGCTTTTGTAACAATGATTATGGGTTGACATAATCATTTTCTATCAATGAATGACTTAATATGTGTTCCTTATTATCTTTTGCCATGCTTATTACTTGTTGGTATTATGATATATGTGTTTCTTGTGCTATGCTTGTGCTTCTAATATTTTTCTTGCAAGAATCCCAATTCTCGAACCCTTGGTGCCCTCAAACGAGGGGGAGCATACATCAAGGGGGAGCTTCCTTTCTTTTGGCTTAAACCTTTTTGGTTTGACAAAAAGGGGGAGAAGTGAATATAAACTCACTAAATACTTGTCTAAAAATTAATTTTTGGATTTAATGAGTTTAGGTTTTGTAATCATCAAAAAGGGGGAGATTGTTGATATAAATAAATGACTAAAAACATTATTCATATCTTTCGATATCTCTATGTTTTGATAATCACAAAACGAAAACTCATCAAACCAAAGATCATGACATAAACAAGTATTTAGTAGTAAATACTCATCTTTACCATTAAATCACTTAAGGTATGGATAAACAAAGTGTCTAATGTATTACAAGATCAAAGGAACATTTTTGTTAATCACTAGATATTTATAAAATGTCACAAAACATTTTATATCTTTTGTAAAACATTTTTGGAATTAAAAGAATATGTTTTATTCATTACAAATTTATGAATTCAAATTTTCAACCAAAAATGGCAAATCTAATCCAGAAAAATTCCCCACACAAAAGGACAAGAAAATCCAACGTTTAGGAGGGCGGCCCTCTTAATTATACTAGGCGGCCCCCTTAATCATTAAGGGGACCGGCACGCTCCAGAACATTATTTTCTAGCCCTATAAATATTGGATCATTCCACATATTTTTCTCGCCTTTTTGCACTAAAAACTTTCTGATCTAAACATCCCTCTCCATACTCTAAAAATCCTTTGATCTTATATACTTTGATCTTTGTTTCAAAGTGATTCAAGCCTCAACACTCAAGTGCAAAGAGAAGAATACTTCTATTAGAAGTATTACAACTTAGTATCATCTTGTTATCTAAGTTGTTTGTTTGTTTCATCTTGTTGATCTTTCATATTTTGGTGAATAAGGTGTATGTATTAGTTTGCTAGATTTAGTTGTAGAATCTAGAATTGTTGTACGTGTGAAGTGAAGTTTGAAGTGAAGAAGTAGTGTTGGATAGTAGTGAAGATAGGATAGAGTGGCAATAGTGACTAGTAGTTAAGAAATTGAAGCTTCCAAGTGGAGAAGACTTGAAGACATTAGTAGACTAAAGTTGTGAAGACTCTAGTGGCTTGAAGGTGCAAAGATATTATTGGTTTGAAGTTGTGAAAACATTGGTGCTTTGAAGTTGTGAAGTAGCAAGACATTGAAGTCGTGAAGTATTTTGTAAAGGCGTGAAGATACTCATGGTGTGAAGACGTATTGAAGAAGTAAAAGGTGTGAAGAAGTTGTGGTGTGTTATTTGGTGTGAGATTGGTTCTAGCTACGATTAGAACTCGACATCTTGCTTTGTGTCGTTAATTGGTGTAAGCATTTGGTGTGTACGGTTTTCTCCGCCATAAGGGATGTTATTGACTTAGTGAAGAGAACTCTCGAGTTCGGTGCTCGGGGAGTGGAGTAGGGCAAGGAAGGTGTCCTTGTAGCCGAACCACTATAAATCCTTTGTCTCTCGGTTTGATTTTTCCAACTCTCATTCTTTACATATTTACTTACTTGCTTCTCGTACATTATTATTAGTGTGTGTTGTGCATATATTGGTTTCACATAAAGATCAAACTAGGTTCCATTCAAAACATTAATTATACATTAGTAAATTAAAAGTATATACAATCATTAAAACACATATACTTATATAAATACAAACTTATAATCAAGTGAGATATATGAAATTATAATTTCTATTCAACACTTTAAATAAGTAGTATCTATGTGACATATGTGAATTAATTTGTATCTATACTTTAGCTTCAAAGGTTTTTACAAATTATTATCAATTCTTTGAAAGTGAACTTTTATTAAACAAAAAGACGCAAAACTATTCAACCCCCCCTTCTAGTTTTCCACATAAACTACAAATATTACAACCCTTCTTTTTGTTCTTACTTTTCTCGATAGCTTTCTCACGTCCACCCTTAATACGGTCATTCTTATGTCCTTTAGGAGGATTCTTTATACCCATAAAATCTTGAACAATATCACAAACTTTTCGGGGTGGAAGACTTGGCAAATCAGTCTCAACTTTTGACTTTAGCTCTCTCAGGCTGTCTACAAAAGCAGTCCAATATCATAGACAGCTTATCAATAATTACAACAATAAGAAACATATTATCAAATATATCACTGGTGATACTACACATATATCAAACATATCACTGGTCATACTACATATATATCAAGCATATCACTGGTGATACTACACATATATCAAGCATATCACTGGTGATACTACACATATATCAAACATATAAAATCCAATAATGATCTTCATTACATACTCAGCATTAAACTCAGAAACAACACGAAAAATGCCAAGAACTCCATAAGCTTTTTTGGTAGCCGTGCAAGCATTTAAATAGAGCACCACAGAAAAGACTTTAAAACACTGTAGGCTACACCTTAATTAATAAATAATAAGAAATATTACACTATAATTAATAACTTATCTGTAACTTATACTCACAGCTTATCACCACAAACTTATATTTTCATCCTCATTAAAATGTCAAAAATATTCTATAAGAAAATTAAACATCTTAACATAAACAACTTATAAATAAATAGACTAACAATTATCACTGGTGATACTAAACATATATCACTTGTGATACTAAACCAGCTTATAATCATCAACTTCAAATATCACTGGTGATACTAAACGTATGCTACAGAGTAGATTCAAAACCACAATTTGACACAAAAATAGCATTCAAATGCAGTTAAAAACATAAATTCAACTAACAACTTAATTATTAGCAAAATTACAAAAGCAGATAACAAAATTATCAAATATTTTTTACTTACACATTTCATCAAACACTTGGTGTGCAGCTTGATAAGAAGAAATGTTAACAACTTGATTCACATAATTATCAACTGATTCAACAACATTATCAACCGTAACAATATCAATCAAATCTGCTTTTGAAACAAACACTTATTTCAGATCAAAAGAAGCCATAAAAAATGATGATAATGATCGGAACGGTGATGGTGATTGGAGTGGTGCTGGTGATGGTGATCGGAACGGTGATGATGAAAGACACGGTAACTGTCGATCGGAACAGTGATGGTAATCGGAGAGGTGATCGGAACATTGATGGTGATGATGAGATGATGATCGGAACAGTGATGGTGATCGGAATAGTGATGGTGATGATGATCGGAATGGTAATATAACTGATTTATGAATGGAAGGAATGAGAGCAGAGGAAACACACACGAAGTGTGTGTAAAAAATAAAGCGAATGAAAAAAGAAAAAGAAAAGAAGGGGCTTTATATAGTTGGGAGTATTAATGTTAAGCAAATTAAATCTTAGATTAATCTAGGCCATTAGATCAAAAAGGATGGAGGGTGGGGATTTGTCCATTGGTATGTACAAAAATAAGGGTATGCAATTGAATTTTCCTCTGTTTATATTACATAATACTTGATACAAAATATATGAATGGATTGAGTTTAAAATATATTTTCATTTGGTATAATTTTTATCAAGAATTGTATAACAGAAACAAAAATATTTATAGTTAAAGTTGAGAAAGAAAGACCGAAAAAATCAATAAGTGACAATAAATTTAGGACGGAGGGAGTAGTTGTTAACAAAAATTTTAGAGCCGTCATTAGCAAAACCGTAAGTTTGACGTGTCATTGTTTAGGTTGATAATTAAAGTCAAACTCAAATAAAAAGTTTTCGTTATAGAATGACTCTTTTAAACAAGAGTAAATTACATAAATCATCCCTGTAGTTTTCTTAAAAAATCATATGTTGTCCCTAAAACTTTTACTTAGCACATATAGTCCCTAACATTACAAAGACTAACATCATTCGTCCCTAAAAGAACTATTGGCATTATTCTTTTCAAAGTCGGGGACTGCTGTAAGACTTTTTAAAAGTCAAGAGACTGCGTTTTTTTTTTTTTTTTTTTTTTTTTTTTTTTTTTTTCAAAGTTAAGGAATATTGGTGTCATTTATGTTAACCTTAAGGGACTATCTGTGCAAGAAAATAGTTTCAGAGACTATATGTGTATTTTTGGGCAAACCACGAAGACGACCCCATGTAGTTTACTCTATATAAAAAATAATAATAAAAATAAAAAAATAAATTAAATAAACACAAGGACTAAACTAGACATTCTAATAATAAAGTAGAATGACTTCCCAATATAATATCCCATTTTGCTCACTATATAAGAGCAACAAAAACACAACCTTGCTCATACAATATTTTTGTATTTGAAAAAAATTACATGCTTCATCCTCATGACCTACTGAATTACACATATCATCCCTATTCGATTTTAATCACATAAATAATCTCTAATTTTTAGACTATTTTTCATTGATAGTCCCTATTTTAAAAAATTATCCCTCCATCCCATATTAACTGTCCAGTTTGACTATTGTACTACCTCCGTCTCAAAATATAAGTCCAGTTTGACTTTTTGTATCGAACTTTGACCTTAAATATTTTTGTTTGTATTATATATCATTTGATAAAAATTATACCAAATGAAAATACATATAAAACACTATCCATCTATATATTTTGCATCAAGTATTATATAATGCAACCAAAAATATTTAAGGTCAAAGTTCAATTAAAAAAGTCAAACTGGACTTATGTTTTGGGAATGAGGGAGTAAGTCTTTTTTTCATCTTTGACATTAAATATTTTTGTTTGTGTTATATAAAACTTGAAGCAAAATACGGAGTATATGAATAGATTAGTTTTAAATGTATTTTCATTGATATAATTTTCATCAAGTATTATATAACACAAACAAATATATTTAAAGTCATAGTTGAGAAAGAAAGACATAAAAAAGTTAAACTGGACAATTAATATGGACGGAGGTAGTAGGGATTATCCGTATAATAACGACAGTGACTACATGTGTAATAGAAAACTATAATTATTATGTAAATGATCCCTAGTTTTCAAAATAGGGACTATCAATGCAACTAGTGTGAAAATTAGGCATTAGGGTGTAATTAAAATCGAATAGGACAATAAGTGTTATTTTGGATAAACTAGAGGGACGAAACATTTATTTTTTTCCTTTATATCTTTTGTAATGTGTTTTTATTAAAGACTTCAAAGTCTAGCTAACTATTTATTATTATTTTATCTTTTGATATCATAATGTTATAGTGATATGTATGGACTATGGACACATCTAGCTGGATGGGCGACAACAAGTCACCTAGGTTCTTGGCTCAAGTTGATTATATTGAACTCTATTGTAATAAAAATTTGATGTATATAATTTCACATTTGATATCTTTTATGCACATTTTTGGGGGGCAAATGTCACGTTTTTTATATAATGTGTGTTTGTTTAAGCTTATGAGCCCCTTTTATGGTTTATTTTGAAGTTTATCGCCTTATGCGAGATAATTATGATATATGAATGAAACATAAGCCGAAATCAAATAAAACTAAAGGGTGTTTGTTTAAGCTTATTTGGGCTACTTATGAGTTTATTAAACTTTTGAAAAGCTCCTAAGCTTTAAATATTGGCTTATATAATTTGTATTGATTTAGGGGTGTTAGTTTAAGCTTATTTGGCTGAGCCCATTTTAGTGCTTTATTTGGAAGTTTATTGGCTTATTTAAGCTTGTTATGATATAGTATTAATAAACTTATACAAGCTCATAAGCTAATATACCCAAAAGTAAGCTTAGGGGGTGTTTGGTTATGCTTTTTGTTAGTTTATGAGCTTATATTTCGTAAGCCCGAATTTTAAGGCTTATTTTGAGACTTAGTGGTCTTATATAAGTTTAATATATCATGTCAAGCTTATATTAGCCAATATGTCTTAAAATAAGCCAAAAAATTAGGCTTATGAAATATAAGCCGAAATCAAATAAGCTAGAAGCCAACAAATAAGCATAAACAAACACCCGTGAAGCCATTAATTTGTTTTGTCTTCATTTAAAAGTGGCAATTTTTTATAACCCGGGTTGACCCAGCCGGTTGAACCGGGAACTGGGCCGGATATGACTCTTGTTTGCTTATTTATTAACCCATGTTTTTTTGTTGACCCGGGTTGACCCATTTTGCTAAATCCAGCTAGGTCATACCTTTCGATTTTTCAAAGTTTCAGCCTGTACTTTTGTTGGAAAGCATGAGTTTGGTATTGAATTTCTAATGTTTTAGAGCTGTTTGGACATGTTTAAGTCAGTGGCGAATCTAGCACAAAAACTAAAGTGGTTCACTTAATAAGTTAAAGTGAATTTGTTTGCAATAACAAGTTAACAACCAATAAATGTGTCAATTCAGGTCAGAAGGAATCCAATTTAAATGGGAAAATTAACACTGGCACGTTAAAAACCTATAACATATTGTCAAATTTATTGAAATCGGGTCGGTCTAAATTTAAAAGTAACAAACTCACACTATTAATACACAACACACTTTCAAGTTAGAATTTTAAAATAAGGTTTTCAAGTTAGAAGTTTAAAAACAAATAACCAACCGATTTAGCTCAGTTGGCCTCCTGAGTTCCTTTTGAAGCTTGGAGAGGGGTTTTACCCGGGTTCGAGTCTTGCAAGTGACAAAGAAAATCCGGACTTTACTCTTAATGTTAAGCTGTGAGTTCTAAGGGTTTCCCTTCACATGTCTCTCCTAGTGGTTCGGGCCCCCGAGCCTGCTATGGTTTAACTCGAGAGGTCGTCTTTCAAGTGTGGTGTCGTTCTAAAAAAACAAATAAAACAAATAAAAAATATAGCCTAGGAAATATGATGAAACAAATAGGGATTTAGCCGTACAATAGCAACGTACTTGTTCAAATGTTCCGATCTAGTACGCGTACTATTTTTTGTCCCACTTAATGTAACGAACTTTCATTTTTTGTTCCATTCTACCCAAAAGTTACCGGTTACCGGGAAAAAAGTTTGAAAACCGAGAAAAATGCCTACGTAACATATTTAATAATTGAGTAAATAGCAACGTACTTTTTCAAATGTACCGATCTAGTATGCGTACTATTTTCGTCAGTTTTTATAAGTTTTTGTTCGTTTTTATACGTTTTCATCCATTTTCATGCACGTTTTCATCTATTTTTACACGTTTTCAACCGTTTTCTTACGTTTTTGTCCGTTTTGGTACGTTTTTCTGTTTTTGCATATTTTTGTCCGTTTTTACACGTTGTCGTTCGTTTTTACACGCTTTTGTCCGTTTTTACACGTTGTCATTCGTTTTTGTATGTTTTCGTCCATTTTTGCACGTTGTCGTTCATTTTAGCACGTTTTTGTCCATATTTATTACACATTTTCATCCGTTTTATACACGTTTGCATATGTTTTTACACGTTTTCATCCGTTTTCTTACGTTTTAGTCCATTTTTGCATGTTTTCGTTCGTTTTTACATGTTTTTGTCCATTTTTACACGTTGTCGTTCGTTTTTGCATGTTTTCGTCCATTTTTGCTTGTTGTCGTTCGTTTTTGCACGTTTTCGTCCATATTTACACGTTTTCATCATTTTTTACATGTTTTCATATGTTTTTACATGCTTTTATCCGTTTCTCATTCGTATAAAAGCATATGAAAACGAATGAAGACGTATAAAAATGAACAAGAACGTGAAAAAACTAGTGAAAACGTGTAGCAACAGATGAAAATTATAAAAATAGACGAAAACATGTAAAAGTGAACGTATAAAACAGATGAAAACATATAAAATTGGATAAAACGTGCAAAAACGGATGAAAACGTGTAAAAACAGACGAAACGTGCAAATACAGACAAAACGTGCAAAAAAGACGAAAACATGTAAAAACCAAACAAAACATGTACAAAATGACGAAAACGTGCAAAAACGGATGAAAATGTGTAAAAACGTGGAAAAACGGATGAAAACGTGGAAAAACGGGCGAAAACGTGCAAAAACGGATGAAAACGTGTAAAAACAGGCGAAAATGTGCAAAAACAAACAAAACGTGTAAAAAGAGATGAAAACGTGTAAAACCGAACAAAAACGTGTACAAATGGACGAAAACGTGCAAAACGGATGAAAACGTGTAAAAACGGGAGAAAACGTGCAAAAACGGATGCAAACGTGTAAAAATGGGCGAAAACGTGCAAAAACGGAAGAAAATGTGTAAAAACATATGAAAAAGTGCATAAATGGACAAAAGCGTGTAAGAACGAACAAAATGTCCAAACCGGATGAAAACGTGCAAAAACGAATGAAAACGTAAAAAAAAAAACTAAATTTTTAGTTATTTTTGAAACACGTATCATATGAGTAAATTTGAGAAAGTATATGGCTATTTAATGGCTTTTACAAGTATATAATATATAGTGGAAATCCAACGTGGCAGCTTTTGTGGGGAAAAAAATCTTGCTAGCCGGTTAAACAAGTTTCGTGGGGTAGAATAGAACAAAACTAAAAAGTTCGTTATATTAAGTGGAAAAAAAAATAGTACGCGTACTAGATCGGAATATTTGGAAAAGTACATTGCTATTGTACGGCCAAATCCCAAACAAATATACAAAGATTTCAAAAAACCAAATGTTTAAAACGAAAAAAGAAATGAAATGAAAAGATGAAAAGTAAACTGTCGGTCTCTTTCCTCTCTCTTCTTTCTTCTCCATCCACTATTCTTATCACTTTTCGGTACCAAGGTGATGACTTTTGACAATCATTGGTCAAACTTATTACTAGGGATATTTTCGTTGTTTACTCCATCTGGGTTTTCCTTATATGTTGAAAGTCTGTTATAAAAGAAGACACCAATTTCCAAATGAAGAATCGGGTACAACGTGTTTGATGAAATGTTTCATTCAATTTTCTTTTAGTTGCAGACTTTAAATTTGTTTTATTTACTAATTTTCTTTTCTCAGAAAACACATCCTGAGCAATATTGAAAAGTAATATTCTTCAAAAGCATCTCAACTCAAATAGCATTAGACATTTTGTGTATCAAAGTTCAACGCTCAATTAGCAAAAAAAGGTCGGATCAGCCAGGTTAGGTAACGGTTCAAATTTAGTTTAGGTCAAAATGGGACGAGACAGGTTGGGAACTGAGCCGAAAAACGGGCATTCGTCTAAATTTGCACTAGGCTTACTATTTCATGCTAATGTACCTAAAAAGCTCTGCTGTGATGCAACTGTCTAATTTGTATGTTTTCAATAGCAATTAAGCACGAATAAAGTTTAAATGAAGAAAATTTCATTAGTTTTGAGTATTCAATAATCTATCTTTCTAATGTCAAACCCCAAATAACCCGTTGTTTAACAGAGCCCGAATAAAGTTTAGTTGCTAATGGTAACAGTGGGTCAGTTTAATCTCATTGTGTTTATCGCAGGCTAAAATTATGCAAGAAAGGAGAACCATCAGGTGAGTTTTATAATATACATCTATTGATTCATCAATCATCTGTTTAACTCAAACTTTTCGATACAGTTGGTACTGAAGCAATATGAAAACCCCTTGTCAAAGAAGCTAAATGAGGTTGTAAATGAGATACGAAGCCAAAGATGTAACTATCTACGGTATGTAATGGCTGTGGTATATCATCTTGTCAGTCGGATTAGTTGATCTGAATATGAAAATGTTTGTGTTGACAAGTAATCCCACTGTGCTTATGGCAGGCTAAAATTATGCAAGAAAGGAGAACCATCAGGTCAGTTTTATAATACACATCTCGTAGTTCTGTCTTCGTATGCAAATTGCGTCTTTTCTGAGTATTTGTAAAGTATCTAAAAGTACCATTATAAAGACAAGATAAAGAACATATAGTACAGTGCCGACACATTTGTCAATCTAACTTGCAGTTTTTTTTTTAGTTTCTGATATTAGTTATTTAGTTGTTTCAATTCCAGGAATGACATTCTTCACGTATACGGTGGAAGACAAGTCTCCAAATAGTCCTTCATACTAGGGGCGGATCTACATGTTAGACAGGGTATGCACTTGCATACCCTGTGAATTCTTGGCTTAGTGTAAAAAATATTGATTTTGTGTTTTTACTTAGTTATTTTACATAGAGTGCATACCTTGTAAAAATTAAGTGCATACCCTTTTTAATCTCAACTAAAACAAATGAAAATAAAATTTAAAGATTAAAGAAATTTAAGAAACAACAATGGTGTCTTGAATAGAGATTTTAAAGTTGCAGTGGTTTTAGTGAGGGAGAAGGTATTGGAGTGGGAGGCGCGTGGTTTTGTGGGTGGAGGAGTGGGTCCAACAATATTTAATACATCATTTCTCCCAATGTTTTGTTTTTTTAGCAGTTATCATGTATTCATACTCAGTTAATAATTTTTTATCTTATTTGTTTTATATACAAACTACATATACCGGTACTATTGTCATGGCAATTAAATTACTGGTAGTTTTTTGTTTAGCAAAAATGTAGATTTTCGATTAAAAGATCTAACATGACTTGAACCAAACAAGTGGAAAAAGAAAAGAAAAGAAAAGTTAAATAACCCGACCCGACCCGACCCGACCCGATAAACTCACACCGATTTTTCTTTTGTATTATTTTGTGCACACGCTGTGACGGATTTCTAGATCAGCCAATACGTTGTGTTTTTAGTACATGTCCATAGACAAATTCAAAACAAAATGGGTTGATGTTGTTTAACAAACACTACTTCAGTTATGTTTATGGGTTTGTGGTTGAATTTACATGGAGAGACAGTTGGGTTCAAGCCTAAAGAAGCGAAGCTTGAATCTTAGCAAAAAAAAATTGGGGATAGTCATCATTGGTTTCACCTATTCGTGGTGAAAACTCGAGTAAAGTTTTGTTAGTGTTATTTGTGAAAGATTTAGCATAAACTGATAAAAGAAACATCATTTGGCCTGGTTCATGGTAATTGTTATTAAAGACTAATGGTGATATGTATACCTACAAGGTTTTTTTGTGTTTTCTGTGTGCTATTTATTTATTTATTTTATTTTATAATGATGTAAGATTTACATGTAATGTTGTTCTTTAGAAAGGCAAGATTCAAATGGTTACAAATTGACTATGCAAACAATGGTATTTCTTGATACACATAAAAATGCAAGAATATACTACTCCTCAAACTAGCTTTTTAAGAAAGAGTAATATGTTTAAACAAAATCACTAGTTTTTTGTACAAAGTTTCTAACCAACTTTGTCTATTACGCTAACCTAATCAATGGGTGAGTGAATTGTGTTTCTAATTGGAACATCTAGAAAGTGATAAGTGATCACATCCATTGTGGCTAGGTGTTATTACAATTAGCCTAGCTAGCTAGATTAGAGTGGTAGACTATAATGTTTGAGATTAACAAAGGTAAATAAAGATTTACAAAGTGGTTAGAGTGGTAGATTATAAAATTCCATCACTCTACAATTATGTATCGCTATACAATTATGTGCCGCTATATCATAACTAAAGTTTTCAAAAAAATGCATTTAAGGTAATGAACTTTCATTTTGTGTTCACTTGTTTACTGAGCTATTAGAAACAATCAAGGTTATAAATAGCGCAAGGTGTGGGGGCATGACCAAGTCTCACGCTTTAGTGGTCAATGCGAAGCTTTTACATTTTTAAGGTGTGACATAAGGCGGCACAAAATATGTAAATATGTATATATTTATATATAAATATCATATTTCATATATGTCGAGTTTACAAAAAGCGTTGTATATAATGAATAAGTTTAAGAAACCATCTTTACATGTAATATTCTTCATTTAAAAATATTATCAGAGGTGAAAAAAAAAAAACCTCGCCACGCCTCACGCCTTAGCGCGCCTTTTCCCGCATAATCTCACACCACACCTAGAGTCGACTTCTTGGTCTATTTCGTAACGTGGAGGACACGCCTCACGCCTTAGCGATGCCTTGGCTCCACCATGGCGCACCTTTTAGAACCATGGGAAGAATATTGTTCTATAATTTCAATGGTAATCGGAGTTACTTGAACACATATTTTTTGATATGTTAAGTAACATAAATTTATCGCTTTTCAAGTTATGTGATGTGTAAGTATATTTTTGTAAGTTTAGTGACTCAAATGTCATGTTTCATAACTTTAGTAACCCAAATGAATAAAATGAAATTTTGTTACCTTGGATGCATTTTTTAAACAAGTTTAGTAACATCTTTGTCTATTAAGCCTTCTTGTATCATATTATTAGCTTCTATCTTGAAAGTATTTCGTATTCTTTCCTTTTCCCCTTATAGTTGGGGTGTTTTCAATATAGCCTAGACTTTTCAAAAAAAAAAAGTATAAATGAATTTCGTTCAAGTGGCTACTCAGACGTAGGACCCTCACTACTAGAAAAACAGCTATTCTTGACTCCAAATGCGAGTCAAGAAGAGGCCTTATGACTCGCAAATGCGAGTCAAGGATGAACCCGTCATAAAGCTTCATGACTCGCTGTGACAACCGGCAGTTTAGGGAGTTATTTTAAAAGACCCGCATTACGTTAAAGTTCGTTTAAAATTTTTATTTAGAATTTTATTTCACAACGAACTTGTAAGACCTATTTTATGAATAATTAGGTGTTTATGATGTTATGGAATTCGTGAATTATTTTCATAATTCATTTTGATTTTATGCTCGGTGATGTATTCTTAAATTCTCACTGCTACTACGTTGACTCTGGCACTAGGTTTACCTAACGAAAATTTTTATGATTCGTTTTACGAGTCCGACTATATATAATTATTCACGAGATGTTTTTCGGGAGATATTAACGTTTGAAATGAGTTCGGGTTCGGGCCACATGTTTTACATTTACCCACGTTACCCGCTCCACACCGTTAGTAATATTATTATTACTATTATTATTATTACTTTTATCATCATTATTATTATTAATAGAAAGAGAAAAAAAAAAAAAAAAAAAAAAAGAGTAACTACAAATTTGGTCCTTTGTGGTTCGGTTCACACAACAACACCAACACCTCACACACTCATCTCTCTCACTCTCATCTCCCTCTCTTGCAAACCCTAGCCGTCGGCTATATATTCCGGCCACCACCACTCCACCGCCGATAATCACCACACACAAACACCACCACCGTACTCCACACATCCTTCTCCATCTTTTGAAGCATTTCACGCACCAAGAACAAGAAGCCACCACCATTTGCTTGTCCCACCGCCGCGCGTACACCACCACACCACCTCTATTTTCGAAGTTTTATAATAGATCCGTGTTTTAGAAGGTGAGAAAATGCGTCTTTACGCGAGGGTTTTTACCAAACCGAGTCAAACTCGGATTTTATACGGGATTGGGGTTTAAAAACTACAAATCCTTTTTAAAGATTTGATAAAGATTAGTTTGGTATCCGATTTGGGTCGATTTGGGTTCGGTTTGTGGAAAGGATTCGGTTGTTTCATGTTATGTCGAGGCTTTGGTTCTTGATTCGAGCTTAACCGAGACCCTTGAGGTCTCGGGGTCATCTTTGGTTGCTCGTAAAACCAAGTCGAGACCCATATGGGGCTCTCGTTTGGTTGTGACTTGAGCCTAGGGCTCGTTATTACTGTGGATTGACTCTTACGAGTCACGGCTCGATGCCGTAAGATTTTGGTTAATGCCGAGACCCTTATGGGTCGATTGGCTAAATTGTTGTGCTCGTTGGAGCCTATTTGGTTACTTTGATGATTGGTTCGAGCCTTTGTGCTCGTGGTTTGGACCGCGACTCAATTGAGTCGAGTAAGACTCGGGTTTGGCTTGGTAAACCATCCCGAATGTGACCTTGGATCATATTCATTTTCATTATTATTATTGTTGCCAACTTGGTTTTGATATTGATTTGGTTGTTTACTTACTTTGCCGAACACTTGTGGGTCGAGACCTCGTTTGGTCTCGGCAATGGATATTTGGTATTGTGAAGTTGTTGACGAATTGGTATATTGGGGACCGATTGTGAGACGGTCACTTAGATTGACGGAGATAGGTTAGTCGGGTGCCGTAGTCGGACCCTATTGTTGTAGCACGTGGATTGAGATTGTGTTGGACGGAGATATTATTGATGGTTATGACTTTTATATTATATTGGACTTGGACAATGAGCCGAGAGTCATGACTCGGACATGTGACCATTTCGTATGACTCGATAACTATTTACAATTTAAAATGTAAATAATAAACTCGTAATAATAATTATTGATAATATAAACGTTTATATGAATATATAGACGTGAATAACGTATATATAATCATATAGGCGCATATATTAATAGTAATAATAATCACGAGTCGTATTATAAATAATACAATTAGATATATATTAGGCTACGAAAGTGGCGTAATATTATTGAACGTATTACGATTATAAAAATGTGTTATAAAACGAGAAACTCTCGACAATTATTAAACATTTAATAAAAATGTCATTTTGTATATATAACGGGTAAACTTATCGAGTTATGCGGAGTCGTTGTCACTTGAGTCCAGGTAAGTTATTATTTGTGACTTTCGTGTTGTCATGGATATATGACGATTAATATAAATGTTTCTATAACTAAATAACCACTTAACCGTAAGGTTGAATCGGGTTATTTGGCTATATGAAATGAATATATTAATGGGCATCGTATCCTACGACGCCCATAGGTTGTGGTATATGTAAAGTGTAATAAATTGCGAGTGTATATATCGGGAAATCTGGCCAATTTGACGATATATATGAGGAATTTATTAAACTACGATATATACCATATAGTATTTATGTACTATGTGCTTTAGGTTGGGTGTTATCTTGGAACGGTATGTTACGTAAATAAATATGAGGATTATCAAATCGACGGATTCGATAAACTTCGGCGATTTATTTAAATGATATATTGGGCTAATATTAGATCCATAGTTTATTTTGTTATTCTTTGTGTGATCTTTTGGTTTGTTTTGAGTCGACCCACCACCCGTATGGATACCAAACGTAAACACACCAAACTAATACGAAATGGATTTTCGGAAATAAAACGGATTCTTGTCCGGGTTTGGGAATATTTTGAATTTGAGGAAATGATTTCTGAACGAGTTAATAATGTTAGGTCGTGCCGAGTCCTTAGTTGCTGTTTCGTGAGTTACTATACATCTTATTTCTACCGACTTCTTCTTGCTATTTTATAGACTTGAGGTGAGTCATAGCCCCACTTTTTACTCTTGAACTATGTTTTCAATAATTGGGGTGAGAAACGTGCAAATTATTTTATGTGGACTATTATCGCTTTTATATGCTTTCTAAACTTGCTATGCGTATGGACTAGGATATATTGTCAGCTTTAGTCACACATGTTGTGTGTACTATTCAAGATTGGCTTATTTGGTATTCGGTGGATTGTCAGCTTTAGTCACACATGTTGTGTGTGTACTATTCAAGGTTGGCTTATTTGGTTATTGGTGGATTGTCAGCTTTAGTCACATATATGTTGTGTGTACTATTCAAGGTTGGCTTATTTAGATACTGTAGTGTGCACCTATGGGTTATTAATACTTCGGAGGTTATCCGAGTATTTATTGGTATTGCGGGGGTTACCCGAATATCTATGTTAGAACGGAGGGTATCTGTGTGTTAGGTTGGAGCGGAGGGTATCCGCAGGCTTTTAGCAAGTCCTTAGTCTAGCTAGCAAGCGTTTTGCGTATATGTCCACTATATTGTTAGATGAATTTAAACCTATGATCTCACCAGCGAAAGCTGACTTTTAGCACGTTTTCTCAGGTAATTAAGTGATGATATGCATGCTTGGAATGGAAGGCTCGGCCAAGGCTCATGGTTCATGGATCTATTTTTCTAAACTCTGATAATTAATTTTGGACCTACTGTTATGTTATTTTGGGCCTGACTCTGAATGATGTTGGGATAAATGTAAACCTTAAAACCCCGTTTTGGTTGCGTTTTTATTATGTTTACTTTATCTCGTTCTATATTGTCTTGTGTTGGATACCAATCCCCGTAGCACCCCGAAAGCTTGTTGAGTCTTCCGCTGTATCAAATTTTGGGGGTGTTACAGATTGGTATCAGAGCCAGGTTATAGAGAACTAGGTAAATAAACGCCTAAACTATAACCGTATTTTTATAGAAAATGATCCTTGACCACCGCCCGCCAGCCCGCCAAGCCGAAGCATCTTCTATTATTTGAGGTATTATGAGATATTTGAGATGATTGTTAGATTTGGGATTTATTGAGATGATTTGAGGTTTATGGATTTTAGTAATAAGATGGCGTTTCGAGGAATTATATGGTCTATATGTTTTATAAACATTTTAGTAATGCGGTGTTTGAAATTCTTTTTATTGAGATTATATAATTGAACTATTTGATGAGGATTTTTAGTATGGTATTATGAGTTGTGATTTAGTTGTTTTGAAACACTTACACCTACCCTACGCCGTTGTCACAGACCATGGCCTCCCATTTGCCCGATGTTGTCGAGGATATTCTTACTGCACCGGTTTTACCTGCACAGTTTACTATGGCATCTGATGATCCTTACCAGATGGCCATGCTTTTAGCTACTGTGCCGCCTGCAGCTTCTACTTCAGCACTACCTGCTGCATCTACGCAGGGACCCTCATCTTCTTTAGGGCTTCCTGGTACATCGAGGCAGCTTACTCTTCATCAGGCTTTGGCTCGTGTGGCCCCACGCTTTGCCCATCGAGCTACGGCACGCATGTCGGTACGCCCTACTCCATCACCTTTACAGATTGATGCTCACTCTTTTCTGTCTGAGGCGCCACCCACATCATTGCGTCGTCGTTCTAGATCACCTACTACATCTCCACATGGTTCACCTAGTAGGAGACGACGATTGATGAGGTACTCTTCCGATGAGGAGGAGGAGGAGTACGAGGGTGAGGATGAGGCTGATGACCCTGAGCGGGAGGATGACCCTCAGGAGGCTGAGCAGGGTGATGATGATGACCCTGAGGAGGAGGATGACCCTCAGGAGGATGAGATGCCTGATGCGTAGGAATCGCACCTTGCTTTACCTCTCGAGGGATCTCGAGAAGCTTACAACCCCCACCAGGCAGTGTACCTGATCGTTGTAGTATAGTATAGTGACAAGTACCGGGGGATTGATCGTTCAACTTAGGAATAGTGTCGCTAGGATTAGAAAACCTATTTACTAGTTCTAAAGGTGAGGGAAGATTATTTTTGTGTTTTTATATTTTTTTGAAAGTAAATAAAATCTCGGGTTTTGATAGAGTGGGCGGAATTAGTTGCTATTCAACTAACCCAAAACTAATATGCAAACAAAATAAAATACTGAAAATGAAAATAAACTAATTATTACAAAGTTGTGAGCAGTAATGGAGAAAATTGTGTTTACTTAGACTTCACTACTCCCTAGATATCTTTTACATGTTAATTACTTGTTATACTTGTATGGATGACGGATTGTATTCGTTAATACCATTCGTGGGGTGGCATACATAACTCCCCAACTCTATGAGCTCTTATCTCCTCCTACACCATGACCCAGCACAACTATAGGGATTGTAAACAGTGGCTCATGCATTAAATACAACCAATAAAGACCTAGTACGCCTCGGTTCATGTTTCTTAAGACGTTCAAGCATGTTACCATTTGGAGATCTGCCAGTTTTCTTAAGCCTAACATATAAAATCATTCATCCAAAACAAGAATAGACAAGTAATCAACACATAATCAACATCTAGGTTTCATTAGATCTAAGCAAACACAAAAGAGATCTAGCCTAGCATAATGGAATTGAGACAAGAACAAGAGATAAACAACCAACACATAGACATATTGATTGAATTAGAAGAACACTTATCTCAATTACAATGCAAGGTATCAAGGGTTTGGAACACTTGAAAAACCTGTAAAAGTACCACCAAATTCGTCTTTTGGGTTTCACCAAAACTTCTCTCTCTTTTATGAAAAAACTAGAAAACTATATATAGGAAAACTGGGCTGACGGCGTCAAGACCAGCATGTGACGCCGTCACCTCGCCGCCAAATTCTTCCTCGGACGGGCTTGATCTACTTATGACGGCCTATGTGACGCCGTCATCAACCACGGTGTTTTATTCTTGGCACTTTGACGCCGTCATGATGACTTTTGACGCCGTCACCACCTACGGTATTTTATTCTTCATGTCTGACGCCGTCAGGGGGTAACTCTTGACGCCGTCACCTAGTGTCTTCAGCATGGAAAATTGGTACTTTTCCGTTTTCTTCACTTTTATGCTCCAAAAACGTCCAAAATGGCTTCTTTTCCAGAATTCACTCTCCAAACACCTAAAATCACAAAAGGAACGATTTAGGGCAATATTTGATCAAATAAATTCGGATTCGGGCTTAAATGACCCCCTAAAAACGGATCATTTTTCGCCTCATCATATACCCTTACACTTGAGATTTGCTTGTCCTCAAGCAAATGAGCTTTTATTCTACTCAAAAGACAAGTTAGGGGTCATTTAACACTAATATAAAAGTAATTACAACAAATAATCGTTCCACTAAAGACCAATAGACAAGCACGGAGGTCATACACAAGCACCTCACAAATAGTGTTTAGATACTCACATCTCTCGGGTGTAATAAAGTAATATAACATTATGGAAATGGAAGATATCTCTCACTACCTGTCATAGCAAAATAGATTACCATAGGCTTGGGAAAGGATCAAACCTCCACCACATGGCGTAAGCACCTAGGATAAACTATCAAAGAGGTCTTTTAAAGGGTTGTAACGTTAGGTATAGGGATATGAATTACACGGTTTTGTTGGATAAAGGAAGTTTTACTGGTGGCGAGTTAACAATCTTGGTTAATTACATGTACAAGATGGCGTTGCTAAGCCAAGACTAGACTCGACTTAAGCTAATAAATGAAAAATAACTAAAAACATAAAATGAACATAGAATGAAACGGGATGGTAGTCCGTATGTTTTTTTTTCTCTTTTTCCTTTTTTTTTTTTCTATTTTTTTTTTCGATTTTTTTTTTTTTTTTTTTTTTTTTTTTTTTTTTTTTCATACACTCTTACCGTACCATCTAAAATAATACATCATAGGGGTATGAGCATTCCCCTTACACTTGAATCTTTACATACTTTACATTTAACTAATCTAATGACTCGAATTAAGAAAATCAAAACACTTGGAGCACTTTTAAGATTAACGAACATATGGGGGTAATAATATGATGTTCTTCCCCATTACTTCATAAAATAAGTACTTACCCATGAGTCCCAATCGTCCCAAAACAATATGTACAAGGATATGACTCGACTTACACTACAAGAAAAGTGGCTTTTTAGGACCCCCATAAGCGTCATAAAATGGTACTTTTTAGGACCTTTCATTTAATAGGACCAAGGATGAAAGCGTTTCATGTAAGGCGGTTGTAATAGGTCCAAAGCGTCCTAACCTTTATGAAACCAATTTTATGGTTGTATTATATGTCTATGAACAACACAAATAGCGTCCTAATAAAACCATATTAGGACACTTTTACATTGTTTTAACATGTGATTACCTACTTTTAATCTTTTGAAACACATAAAAACGTCCTTAAAAGTATTGTTAGGACGCTTATGATGTAACATCATAGCTATTTTAGCAACCAAGAAAAGGGTCCTAATAACTCAAATAAGATTATGATACCAATTTTATGGTTGCATTTTAGGTCTATAAACAACACAAATAACGTCCTAATAAAAACATATTAGGACACTTTTCCAATGTTCTAACATGTGGTAACCTACTTTTAATCTTTTGATACACATACAAGCGTCCTTGAATGTTAATTCTTAGGACGGTTATCATATACCATTATAGTTACTTTAACACCAAGAAAAGGGTCCTAATATCCTAAATACGATTATGAAACCAAATTTATGGTCACATAATATGTCTATGAACAACCAAATAACGTCCTAATAACAACATATTAGGACACTTTTACAATGTTGTAAAACGTGGTTACCTAATTTTAATCTTTTGATACACATACAAGCGTACTTAAAAGATAATTGTTAGGACGCTTATCATATAACATTATAGCTACTTTAGCACCAAGAAAAGGGTTCTAATATCACAAAGAAGATTATGAAACCAATTTTTTGGTCGTATAAAATGTCTATTAACAACCTAAATAACGTCCTAATAACAACATATTAGGACACTTTTACAATGTTAAGCGTCCTTAAAAGTTAATTGTTAGGACGGTTAATAAGTTTAATAGGACAATTTCAAAGTCCTGACAAGTCATATGATAGGACGCTATTTTCAGCATGCACACTCTATTATTACGATATAAATAAAACATCAACTAATTATTAAATGAATAAAACGAAATTGTATTTCAAATAAGCAATTGTCATAACAAAAACACTAAACATAAATAAGGTAGACACTATCCAACATAAAGTCTTGTAACATTAAACAATAAATTAAAGCAACAAGAAGCTTAGTCCGGGGTCATCATGCATCCTTTCTCAATCCTCACGGACCACCTACAAATAAACACCCATGTATAAGCATTAAGCTCCATGTTAGTAAAATTATTGGTATCACAAGATTAACAAAGACATACCGAGATAAAGGGACAAGGCCATGCTATGGTTGCACCAACACAGTCTTCAATTGTGGCAAATAACCCATATGGTCTCACCAACATTTCATCTCTTTTTGTTGGTACTTGAATGTTTACCTCACACCATCCTCGTCCAATCTCTGTACCACCAACTATATCATTTGGGTTCAAGCTCCTCACGCATCCTTTTGCTATTTTTCTTACACTCCTCTTGTAAAAGGGCTACAATCTCTGTACCAAATTTTATATAATTTAGTACATGCAATATTCCTTTACGTATAAGTCGCTCAACATAGATTTATATTATTGATAATCGTATTAGCACATGCAATATTCATTTAAGTATAAGTCGCTCAACACAAATTTATACTGAGACCCGATATCGTTATCAATTCACTCATGAACCAAGCATGTGATAAGAAACACAAGATAATAATCTTTATATGAAACGATAGGTCAAAACTAAAACAATGACACAATTGCGAGGCCAAAACAAGCGTGACAACAATAGTGTTAGTGAGTCTAAAATAAAGTGGTGCGAGGGGTTTTCAAATGAGCAGCAACAACAATGAACCAACTCTATTCGACCATGATTAAGGCAACATGCTTCATGTTATAGACTCAAATGACCCGCGCAAACAACCCACACAACTAGTTATTAATGAGCCATAACATAATAAAATCCCTCACATAAAATCATAGATTTGTACCGTTATTAAACCGACCTATAGACCATATTAAAACGTCATCTTTTAAAGATTAAAAGACCTTTACAAGACTTAAATAAAGTACCAAAATATTAACCATGACCCTTGTTTTATTAGACCACAAAACAGATTACAAACTCCCATGAAATCACCCTTGCGACAAAAATTTTAAGTAGTATATAAGCTATGGTTTTCTAGTTTTTCTTAGATCGCTTCACAAGCCATTAAGTGTGCGTTTGATATGTAGTAAAAGGGTCGACCAAAGGCTGCTAAAACTTGACATGAAATGGTCACAACCACGACTCACACATAATCACCAAAACTCGACACCAAGGAATCACGTGGCACGACATAAAGGTTATTTCTTAGATCGACACAACAACTAATGAATCATCTTAGGTCGAATATCAACACAAGTTGAATCAGGTTATAACCAGGGTCGAATAGAAAACAATACATCAGATCGAATACAAGTTTTAAACGTGTTAAGGAGTGATTTCATGTAGCCCTTTTACAAGTTTTATACCAGATTAACGAATAGCAAGGAGTGATTTCTTGTAAAAGGGTCCAATCTCTGTACCAAATTTTATATAATTTAGCAACGTACCCATAATAACCAACGGACCAAGACTAGAGTCGAACCAAAGCAATCCAAAAACACCCTCGAATCAGAAATAGTACACGACTGCAGCAACACCCTCGAACCAGAAAATATTACGATCAATTACCACCACCTCTCGAACCAGTCTATACCACGACCAACACCACTTTGACCCCGATCAAAAACCACCCTTCCTAAGCCTTGAACCACCCTTCTTGTGATCGAAATAAAAGAAAAATAAATTGTGCCGTCACTTGGAATTTTAGGGTTTAAAGCGTTTTGAATTTTTTTGTTGTGAGATGCCGTTTGTTTTAGATGAGGTAAATGTGGAATGGAGCGTACATATAAAAAGAAAGAGATCACAATTGACCGAAATTTGTGGGATCCTTGACCAATCAATCGTTATCTTCCAGGTCTTGAAATGGGCCTATTTTGTGAAATCTTTTAATAGTTAAGGCACAAATGTTATTATCTTGTATTTTGTGATTGATTTTGGCCCAAAAGAATTGTTACAAAACGTATATTTGTGATTAGGGAATTCAAAGTTAAATGTTAAATGTATACTTCAAATATCTTTTATTTGTTATAGGATTTTAATTTCTTAGGTTTTAGTTATATATTATAATCTTATAGATTCATGATTTAGAGGGTAATTTGGGAAATTCATATGCTGAGATTTTAGGGTTTTACAACTCTCCCCTTCTAAAAAGAAAATTTCGTACGCGAAATTGAAATGAAAACGGAATGAAGACATACCAGACTATGAAAAGAATTGAGGATAACTTGTTCGCATCGATTCCTCGGTCTCCCAGGTAGCTTCACGCTCTGGGTGATTCTTCCAAAGAATTTTCACAAACGGAATGACCTTGTTTCTCATGACCCTATCTTTCTGATCTAAGATAGCCTCGGGCTCTTCAGACAAAGACATGTCTGGCTGAATCTGATCAAACGGATATGAAACAACGTGCAACGGATGATAGTTGTATCCCCTAAGAAGAGATACATGGAACACATTATGAACGTGAGAAAGCTGAGGAGGTAGAGCCAACCGATAAGAAACCTCCCCAATACGATCCAAAATCTCAAATGGCCCGATGAATCGAGGACTGAGCTTGCCCTTGTTTCCAAAACGCTTCACACCACGAAACGGTGAGACTTTCAAAAAATACACGATCACCGACATTAAATTCCAAATCCCGTCTATGCTTATCACGTATTTGGCACTTGTGAGGTAACCGTGACAAAAAGTTAGGTATTTGGGACGGCTATTAAGAAATTGTTCCAAATACATATGCGTTTGGAACGTTTTCTAATAATGGTGCCAAATAGATGTGTATTTGGAACGGTTTAAGTTACCAGTGCCAAATATTAATGTATTTGGGACAGTTGGTACCACCGGTGCCAAATTTGTATATGTATTAGGAATGCTTTCTACTTTTGGTGCCAAATACTCATGTATCTGAAATGGTTGGTACGAACAGTGCCAAATACTTATATGGATTTGGAACATTATCTAATGCTAGTGCCAATTACTTATGTATTTGGAATGATTTTTATAGGTTGTGAAAAATACACATGTATTCGGGGAGATTTTATAAATTATTTTTAATTCTTATTTATTTGGAACAATTTTGAAAAATTGATCCAATTTACACTTTATTCCTTGCAGTTGTTGACTATATTTTGCTTTTATTTTCTTTGATGAAAAAATTAAATTTGTAATTGATTTTATTAATTTACTCTAATATTCAGTAGCCATTCGTCATTAACTTTTAATCTCTACAATTAATATATAACAAATTAATATTTATCATATTACTTAAATCGCATCGTCTTCTAATTTTTGGTGAGTTAACTTTGTTGTTTCTTAAATAAACATTTTTTTCTTTTAAGATCAAGTTAAAATCTGTTAGATGATAATTATGTGTCTAGGTCTGACCCGCATGTGGGCTTAGATTTGTTAGGGTCTATGGCTTAACTGAGGCTCCCCCGGCCATTTCGACCTATTTCACGGCCAACCCCAAATGTTAGTTAGTAAGTTTGAACCCTAAACCTATTATCAGAAATTTAAAGGTTTACTACCATAAGCCATTTGATTATGTTTATTCATAGTATATATATAGCAATAGTTAAATAGTAACTGATAGTGTGTGGGAGCTTTAGCAAACTAGCTAAAGCCCATCAATCAAAACTAGCAGGGTACCCGCGCGATGCGGCGGCGGGTACCCTGTGACTATATTTTATGACAATGTGATATTATGCGGTCATACTTTTACGAAACAATTGATTTACAAATAACAATAACTTTAGTTAAGTCACTGGTATAATTCCATCTTCTATTAATCGAAGCTAACAAAAACAAAATCTTGATTTTTGCCTTCAGGAGAGGGTACCCGTGCAATGCGGCGGCGGGCATCCCGTAACTAAATTTTATGGCGAACAAATGTTTTTCACTTATACGTTTTTTAATAATAATTTAACGAATTAATGACAACTTTTAATTGAAATAACTATAAGCAATAACAATCATACTCTCTTTTACTGTATGCGGACTCAAAATTAAATAAAGTAAAGTATATATTTGTTTCGTTTTGATCGATAAATAACCAAAGGTATGACTTCTATCTATTACAATTTTTTTTATAATAAAAACGAGTCGTTTTTTAGCCTTTTAAGTAGATCTTTGATGTCGATTTGGTTTATACGCTTAAAAAATATGACAAAAACTCTGGCCTTGTCAAGATTACTACATCATCCTTGTATTAAAGTTATGACAAAACTGGGTCTTTTTTTAGCCTCTCAAATAGATTTTCAAGTCTTTTAGTGTTAACAAGGAATGTAATGCCCGCCGCGTTGCGGCGGGGATTTTTTTTTTGCAATTTTTTTTTTATGAATAATGTTGGGGTGAGGGTTCTCGTTGTAAGATCGTGGTATGTTTTTGGATGACACGTATTGTGTTTCGAACAAATGTTGTGTCAGGCAACAATGTGTTGTGACGGATCTAATTTTAACCGTTATAGTTTTAAAAAAAATTACGATAAGTTTAAAGTTATTTGATAGGTTAATGATGCATTTTGAAAGTTCTTTTATTTAGAAACTACGTATATATTAAACTTTAACATTTTTTATAAAACCGTACGTACATTAAAATTATATTAATATTGGGTTTGTTTTGTTCATTATCGAGATGCCTTTTTTCCAGTATTTTTTTTATTCAAAAAACCGGTACGTATCTATTAGATATTTGACAAATAAAGTTTGTTATACAGAAAAGTTGTAAATATTAAGAAGTTCTTGGCGTGCTTTGTAACTAAAATTTATATTAAAGAAATGTTTGTTACATTTTTTAATTGTGAACCAATAGGATTCATAAAAATTGCAGTACCATGCAATACATATCCACGACACTTGTTCTTAACTGGGATTAAACGGACAAACTTCCATATTGGGTCTCAGCTGCACGAATGAGCTAATCAGCAAATCCAAACAAAAAATAGTTTTTTTATTACAGAAATTGTTTTTTAATGTATTGTTTATTATTTAGGCAGCCATCAACGCTTTTAGTAGTATATGAGCATAGTATTAATATACTTTTGACATACGCATAACATACTAAATAACTTTTAGAATTATCATAAATTTTTGTAATAATCTACGCAACTACCCTAAACTTTCAAAATGATTAAAAAATAGTTTAAAAGCTCGGCCACGACATTCAAAACCGAACTACAAAAAAGATAAGTCAGATGAAAATAAAATTTTTGCCAGCCTCACCACAACGCACGGGTGCTATTGATATACTTTCGACATACGTACGATTTTATAAAAATTGTTGAAGTGTGATATATATTAGCAAATTGGGAAAACTATCCTTGACTTTTTGTTTTTAAGACCTTTTTTTATAACAAATTTTATATATTACATTGAGTATGACTTTATTTAATCGACAAAATATTCAAACAACACATTGACTGAATCAGAATTGGCGCAAAAGAGACCCGCCGCAACGCAGCGGGCTCCCACACCTTGTTAGCAGTATATAGAATATACAAGGCCATCTTGATCAAATTCATTCGCTGGTACCATCTTCACGTGGCTTTGATATATTTCTTTTCATTTGTTTATTTCGTATGCAAAAGAGGATAAGCAGCCTACGCCTTTGATATTGCAATGATACTGGGCTAATAAGGAGCCAAAAAGAAAAACAATATTTTAATAAAAATAGCCCACCTCAACGCTTTTAGTAGTATATAGAAATATTCTAGGCCCATTTTTCGATTTAGTCCGGTAGCAACCCAATTACCCATCAAAGCTTTACCCTAAATCTAATCTTATATATACATCTTTTTTACCACACTCTAACCCTAATCACATTACACGCCCCCATCTCCATTTGCAGTCAACATATACAACACCAACCCTTATCACTCCATCATACAGTCAAATGAATTCTATCTCAAATACATATCACATTATCTTCCCGAACCAAACTACTACACTCTTTCTACTTCTCCCTTCTATACAATGAAGTATTCCACATAAACTCATCCAATCCTTATCCCTCTAATGAACAAAACTGCAGCACCTCATTCCTTATTTCTCCTCCATAATAAACGTATTTCCCTAATAAATCGAGCCCCATACATACATCAAACTCCACTATTCTTTCTTCTCAAACCGAACAACAAATACTAACCTTTTTTATTTATTTATTTTCCTATCCGAATAACAAACACAAACCGAAGCACAATCACTCATCTATGACTGAAGAAATGAGGCTCATCTTCAAGATAGGAGATCTCGGGTAGTTTTTGTTGTTATTGTTTTCTTTTGTTTACGATAAGTGATGGTTGTTTTAGATATTTAAAGATCTTGTATAATGAAATGATAAACAACCTGAGACTATGTTGTTCTTTTTCATCTATATTTCGTGAGATGGGTCGTTTGTTTGTGAGGTTGTTCTTCGGAGTATGGTAATTCGAAAATGTGTTTAATTGGTTGTGGTTTGATTGTTGTTTGACAGATAATATGGGTCGTTTGTTTGCTGTTGCCTATTCAATTTCGTTCTTTGACTTTTTCGGGACCACTAAGGCTGAAATAATAGTCGTTGGTTACAGGGTCAGGGATTTTTTAGAGAGGATTAGAGCGTATTTCTAGACACAATGAATATGGTTTTATTATTTTAGTTTTGAGAGAGTGATCTAATTTATATGAATATTAGAGTCTGTTACAAGTTTGTAGAATTGAAGACATTTAATTTTTTGGGTTGTTATAAGTTTATAGAATTGAAAGACATTTAATTTTTTTTTGCTGTTACAAGTTACTCGTACAAGTTAATGGACCTGTATTTAATTTCCAGTAATAGCTGAATTTTTAATAGCAAAACTAAGACAATTATTTCCTATTAAAGAAATGTTTTTTGTCTTAAAAATTTTAAGACTTCTAAATATAGATGTCCTAAATACATTATAAGGTAGTATAGATAAGCCGAGCGCAACACGTCATAACTCACCCGGAAATCGACTTTTCAGGACATCACTCGGTCGGTCTATAAAAAAGCGCTATCTAGACCTGTTGCTAACTTTGAGACACGTCTTTATTTGTTTGACCGATAATGAGTGTTTTCTAAACTAACCAAGGACGGAACCAGACCCAAATATGATCGGGTGCACAAATGTTTTTATACCTTAATATATTGTAACACCCCCAAAATTCGATACAGCGGAAGACTCAACAAGCTTTCGGGGTGCTACGGGGATTGGTATCCAACACAAGACAATATAGAACGAGATAAAGTAAACATAGTAAAAACACAACCAAATACGGGGTTTTAAGGTTTACATTTATCCCAACATCATTCAGAGTTAGGCCCAAAATAAAATAACAATAGGTCCAAATTTAATTATCAGAGTTTAGAAAATATAGATCCATAACCGTGTGCCACAGCCGAGCCTTCCAATCCAAGCATGCACCTCAACACTTAATTACCTGAGAAAACGTGCTAAAAGTCAGCTTTCGCTGGTGAGATCATAGGTTTAAATTCAACTAATAATATAGTGGACATGTACGCAAAACGCTTGCTAGCTAGACTAAGGATTCGCTAAAAGCCTGCGGATACCCTCCGCTCTCAACATAACACACGGAAACCCTTCCGTAATAACCAAAACACACGGATACCCTTCCGTAACCACATAAGTATTCGGGTAACCCCCGCAATACCAATAAATACTCGGATAACCTCCGACGTATTAATAACCTATAGGTGCACACTACAGTATCTAATAAGTCAACCTTGAATAGTACACACTAACCGTGTGACTAAAGCTGACAATAACAAATAAGCCAACCTTGAATAGTACACATAAGAAGTGACTAAAGCTGACTATACATCCTAGTCCATATGCATAGCAAGTTTAGAAGTAATATAAAAGCGATAATAGTCCACGTAAAATGATTTGCACGTTTCTCACCCCAATCGTTGAAAACATAGTTCAAGAGTAAAAAGTGGGGCTATGACTCACCTCAAGTCCAGAAATATAGCAAGACGAGGTAGGTAGCAATAAGATGTATGATAACTCACGAAACAGCAACTACGGACTTGGCACGACCTAACAATATTAACTCTTTCAGAAATCATCTCCTCAAATATATAATATTCCCAAACCCGGACGAGAATCCGTTTTATTACCGAAAATCCATTTCGTATTAGTTTGGTGTATTTGCGTTTGGTATCCATACGGGTGGTGGGTCGACTCAAAACAAACCAACAAGATCGCACATAGAACATATAATAAACTATAGATCTAATATTAGCCCAATATATCATTTAAATAAATCGCCAAAGTTTACCAAATCCGTCGATTTGATAATCCTCATATTTATTTACGTAATATACCGTTCCAAGATTACACCCAATCTAGAGCACAATTAAATCACGTAGCACATAATTACTATATAGTATATATCATAGTTTAATAAATTCCTCGTATATATCGTCAAATTGGCCAGATTTCCCGATATATACACTCGCAATCTATTACCCTTTACATATACTACAACCTATGGGCGTCGTAGGATACGATGCCCACTAATATATTCGTTTCATATAATCAAACAACCCGGCTCAACCTTACGGTTGGGTGGTTATTTATTTATAGAAAACGTCTATATTAGTCGTCATATATCCGAGACAACACGAATGTCGCAAATAACTTACCTGGACCCGAGTGACGACAATTTCGCCTAACTCAATAAGTTTATTCATTATATATCCAAAACGACTTTTTATTAAACATTTCATAATTGTCGGGAGTTTCCCGTTTATAACACAATTTCTAATAATAATAATACGTTTAATTAATATTACGCCACTTTCGTAGCCTAATATGTATCTAATCGTATTATTTATAATACGACTCGTGATTATTATTATTATTAATATACGCGTTTATATAGTTATATATACGTTATTCACGTATATACTTTCGTATAAACGTTCATATTACTAATAATTATTATTACGAGTTTTATTATTCTCGTTTTACTTTTAATGTTTATTGAGTTACACGAAATGGTCATATGTCCGAGTCATGACTCTCGGCTCATTGTCCAAGTCCAATAATAAACCAAAGTCATAAACAATAAACTCCGTCCAATCACAATCTCAACCACGGGCTACAACAATAAGGTCCGACTACGGTACCCGACTAACCTATCTCCGTCATCTAACGACCGTCTCATAACCGGTCCTCATATCATATCCCAATCGACAACAACTTCTCAATATCGAATCATAACCAATATACAATATCCATTTCGACCAACGTGTTCGGCCGAGAAATAATACCACAACGGCAATATATACCAATAATAATCAAAAATAATATAACACTTAGTTCACATTTATACATTTAATGACATTAACAAAGTTAACGTGTGGGTCGGTTTACCAAGCCGACCCGAGCCCTCGACTCACTTGAGTCTCGGCTCCGCATCGCGAGTCCTTTAGACCCGAACCAACACAAGTTATCAAATAGCTCACTTGAGCTAACCAAACAATCACATAACCCATTTGACCCAAATGGTCAATTCGGCAAAATGCAAGTATTCGGCTAAAAGCCGCGACTCAAAAGTCGAACCACATAAACATACGAGCCCAAGGCTCGAACCACATTTCAACGAGAACCCCCCCCTGAGGGTCTCTGTATGGCCGAAGGGTACAAGAGAACCCCGAGACCTCATGGTCTCGGCTAGCATCGAGTCGAGGTTCATCACACCCTCGACAACAATCAATCGATCAAACATCACCAAGAATTAAAGCCAACCGTGGCTTCGAACCAAAATAAGCCGAGAGTTGCTCTCGGTTTCGAGTCAACCACGACCCAACCATGAAAACCCGGATACCAAACTTTCAAGAAAACGTTTTTCCCATCAAGATTCATAATCATATCGCGTATTTAATTAAAACCCATTCGGATTCACACGCAAATAATCCGTGTAGCCACGAAACAAAAACAATTCGTGGCTCCCAAAACCTTGAAAATGGTTCATCTCACCTTCAAAATACATCAAAAGCTTAGATCTAGAAAAACTAGTAAAATCCGACTAGAAATCTTTAAATTTCGTGATGTTAGGGTTTGTTTTAGAGTGTGTATGATACACCAAAAGAAAGAGGGTGAAGAGAGGAGTAGATTGGTGGTGTTTGTTTTGTTGGGTGGTCGGTAAAACGGCGGTGGTGGCCGGATTTTATAGGGTGGCGGCTAGGGTTTGTCAAAGGGGGCAAAGAGAGAGGATTTGAGAGAGATAAGAAAAAGTGAGTGTGGTGTGTGTGTGGTGAAACCGGATCCAAAGGACCCTATTAGCTTTTTTTTTTTTTTTTTTTTTTTTTTTTTTTTTTTTTTTTTTAAAAGTAAATGTAATAATAATAATAATAAGTGTAAATAATAATAATAATAGTAATAATAATAATATTATTACGATCGAGCGGGTAACATGGGTAAATGTAAAAACACGTGGCCCGAACCCGAACTCATTTTAAAATTTCCATATTACACGAGAACCTCTCGTAATCAATTAAAATAATAACGGCTCGTTAAGACGAATCATAAAATCATGTTAGGTAATCCTAGTGCCAAAGTCAACGTAGTACCAAGTGAGAATTCAAATATACATCACCGATCACATAATCAAAAACGAATTATGAACATAATTCACGAATACCATAACGTCATTAAATAAAATTTCCATAAAATAGGTCTTACAAGTTCGTTGTGAAATGAAAATTTCAAATAAAAATTATAAACGAACTTATATCGAAATGCGGATTTTTAAAATGGCTCCCTAAACTGCCGGTTGTCACATATATAAACACATTTTTATGGACCGGGTACATTTAAGATGCATTTAGAAAAAACTGATGGTTTTTTTTTCAAAAATTAACATTATATAAAAAAAATCCATGATGTCACAAGACCTTGCGGGAACCCCTGATTCCGTCCCTGAGACCAACACCGGTCTATCATATGTGTTATCCTTATATTGCATGTTGTTGCAGTGCACTTTTTTGCCATCATGTTAACCTTATATTGTTTGTTTGTATATGGTTAGGTATGTATAAACTAAAAATATTATACCATTTCAACTTTCGATCATTAACAACATTATCCAATTCAGTTACAAGTACAGTGTTTTGGTTCATGAGGTGAAATACACATGATCTTAGTAAAATATAACAATACGATTATTTACTACAATATTAGTTATAATTATGAAATGACAAATTATTGCTTATTGATCAAATCTTATAAATGGCTTGACGCCTTGACGGTCAATTCAGAAGTGTAACGACCATTACATACTTGACGGTCAATTTATCCATTTTGATATAAAATTCTGGATTATTTGAAAAAAAAATAAAAATTACATACTTGAATTTGAAAGGCGAAGTGGTATGAAAAGCGGGACTTCAAAATTTTAATTTTCTTCTCAAAATTTCATTCCCACTCCACCAAACTAAACCAAAATTTTCATCTAAAAAAACCCTAATCACTTTTCCATAATCTATCTTGTCACCAAACCATCTCCACTACCATCGCCATCATCAAGCCACCAAATCTTACTGTAGCCACCACCATCACCCTCCATCTACCTCTAAACCTTAACCCTCCATATTCACAGCTGCTGCCGCTCCACCTCCCAATCCCATCTCGCTGTCTTTTTGGAGAACACACATCTAGCACCCTTCCTATCGGAAAACACCAGGTACTTGATTTCAAATTTATATATAATTTTAGTAATTTTTATTTTTCATTGCTTATTAAAAAGGAGGGTTATTTGACTAAAGGCGGGATGAAGAATTAATGTAAAAATTGTTAACAAAGTGAAGGTTATTTTAATCTAATTAGTCAAACAAATGGAATTATCATAAAATTATTTAGGGATGTGCTCAGTACCAATCCCGTACCAAACCGGTACCGATTCGGTAACCGGTTCCGGTAATTCGGTACAAAACTGGTACGTTAAGTTCAAATGATCATTGTTGAGCAAATTTATAAGATGGATCTCAATGAAGTTGAACTATGAATGATATGTTCATCAATAAAACTGGAGTGTTAGAGTTGTAATGCATACATAATGCTTGGAATAATCATATAGTGTTCATGTTGCGCATTGCATAGTAGACATGTAACAGGAAGACAGGTTATGCATCTTAACCTGTCTTAACCATTTTTGGTTTCCAATGAATCTAACATAAATGTTCTAACTCACTTAACCTGTTTTAAATGAGGTTGAAATTACTAGGATGATATTCAACCCATTTGAACCAACTCGGTTTTGAGTTTGAAACTTTTGACCCGTTTTAACATTGCATACCCTTTCAATTGCTATTTTGTATATCGAACATTTTTCTGGTTTCATACATATTTCTAATGTTGGAATATTTTGTTATGCAGGGTTTATGATTAAACCGTGATTTGCTGAGCTTTATTTGTTTCCGTTAGTAATAAATTGTCTTAGTGATTTCTACTGAGTTCCTAGTTATGACTTTTTCTCTAGTTTACAAGGATGTTGGATGTATTGGTTTTTATTTTATTGTATTCAAGTGATTATGTTTTACTTGATTTTATGGATGATTAATAAAAATTGAGTTCAATTTATTTTTGGCTTCGATTCAGTTAAATTTGCGCATATATGAGATGATTGGTTAGTACGATGGTGCACTAAAAACTATTTGTAACGAAAAATGGTGCTAATACACCTTAGCAATGATTACGCAAACCGTGCCAAATGATTTTTATAACGAACACAAAAGCGTGCCAAATGTTTTTTTGCCGAGGCTGATAAAAAGGTGCCAAGTACATTTGGCACAAAAACGGAAACCATGCCAAATACGTTTGTCATGGCAGATAAAACCGTCCTAGTTAATTGTGGCACGGTAAATAAAAACTGTGCCAAATACACATTTGGCACGGAAGATGAATTGGTAGCAAATTGGCATTTGGGACGAGATATAAAAGTGTGACAAATGCCCATTTTGGAACGAAAGATTTTTATCCGTGCCTAATACCTAACTCATGGCACCCAAAAGTTAAACCGTCCCATGAACCGTGCCAAATACTATTTAGCACGGTTTCAACCCGACTCAAATGTATTTGGCACCCTCATATTTAGGACGGAGCCAAAACCGTGCCAAAGCCGTGCCAAATAGCATTTGGCATGGCTTTTTGAGTATTTGGCACAGTTTTTCACCCTACCAAATACCCGTTTTTCTTGTAGTGATTCCACCAAAAGTGTTGCTTCAAATCTCGGTACATCTTGGTAGAAACAACTTTTTTGTTGAACTTCTGACTATGTAGCTATAAGAGTTTTGTTTAAAGTTTTCATCAAATCTTTATTAGTTCAGACTTTAGACATAAACTTACATACTCAAAATTGACCTTTTGATATTGTATCGTTCATGATCAGGTTTAATGTACTTTGTTGGTAAATTCTTTTTGAAAACTATCCCACAGGTTAGTGTGACCACTTGAATTTTTGTGTTTAAACCGAATAATTTACAAGAAACTAACTCATCTTTGACTCATATGAATTTTAAATTTGTATGCTTATTTCTAGTTTTCATCAATAGTTGTAGTTTGAAAAACTCTTATTCATTAGTGCTTTTCCTATTATGGTGTATCAAGTTTTGATACCCAAGTATCAAGTGTCATATTAACTAATGTTTAAATAAAACTTTTGTAAATAAGCGTTCTAAAAAACGAATGTTTTATGACTAAAATAAGGAGTATTCTATTATGGCGTATGATAATAAAACCATAACAAATAAGCGTACTATAAAGGTTAATGTTAAAAGACACAGGTGTCAAGGGTCCTATTAATTTTTGTTAAAATAAAACTTTTGCAACTAAGCGTTCTATAAAACTGAAACTTTATGACTCAAATTTTAAGTGTCCTATTATGGTGGATGAATTTCTGAGACCCAACTGTCAAGTGTCATATAAAGTTATGTTTTAATAAAACTTAATTTGAATAAGCATTATAAAAAGCGGATGTTTTACGACTCTAAAAAGAAGTGCCATATTATGGTGTATCATAAAAAAAACCATTATGAATAAGCGTTCTATAAAGGTTAACGTTATAAGACGCTATTGTCAAGGGTCCTATTAACTTTTCTTATAATAAAAAACGTTTGCGAATAAGCGTTCCATAAAACCGATATTTTATGACTCAAATATCAAGTGTCCTATAATGGTGTATCAATCTATGGGACCCAAGTGTCAAGTGTGATATTAAGTTATGTTTTAATAATACGTTTGCGAATAAGCGTTCTGAATAATTAATGTTTTATGACTTATGTATCAAGTGTCCTATTATGGTGTATTGTAATAAAACCATAATTAATATGCATCCTTTAAGGGTCGTATTAAGTTTTGTTATAATAAAACTTTTGCGAATAAATGTTCTAAAATACTGATATTTTATGACTAAAAAATAAAATGTCCTATTAAGATGTATGATACTAAAGTCATTCTGCATAAGCGTCCTATAAAGGTTAACATTATAATACCCACGTCTTAAGGGTCCTATTAAGTTTTGTTAAAATAAAACTTTTGCAAATAATCGTTTTAAAAAAATGATGTTATAAAACCATTGTACATAAGCGTCCTATAAAGGTTAACGTTATAATACCCACGTGTCAAAGGTCTTATTAAATTTTGCTATAATAAAACTTTTTGTGAATAAGCGTTTTAACTAACTGATGTCTTATGACTCAAAACTAAAGTGTCCTATTATGGTGTATTATAATACAACCATAATGAATAAACGTCCTATAAAGGTAATTTATTAGGATCCATATTTTAAGTGTCCTATTAAGTTATATGATAATAGGACCCCAAATCATCGACCATCCTATTACATACCTTTTTAGGACATCGCCTAAGTAGCAAATATTTAAAAAGGACCCTAAACGCTCATATGTCCTATTAAACAGTTTTTTAGGACTCCATTATCATACCGTCCCACACAAAGGGTCCTAAAAAGCCACTTTTGTTGTAGTGTTAGCAACCATGTAATCAATTAGAAAGTTAACTTAGGGTTTAACAAATAACAATAATGCACTAAAAATGAGCGCATACATGGAAGGCTAAGGCGATTTGGGTGTACATTTAAGTGGGGTGTAACAAGTTCTTCCTTTAAGTAAAATGCTTAAAGTTAGAAACGAAAAGATAGGCTCGGAGGGGTGTACTAGGGGTTTCGTGTACTAAAAATGAGTACAACGCTAAGGGTGTGGGAAAAATTAGTTGACTTAACTAGTCAAGTAATATGACTTAAATGGTCAAGTAATCGTAATACGGGTTTAACACAAGGGTGATCCTAATGCCTCTTATCATGTAGTAAATCCTACCACACGAATGTAGTCTCACTAGCGGTCTCGGGATGCATCACTAACGCAAGTTCTAGAATCTAAATGCTACCGGTACACTCATAAGCACCAATAATGAATGCTTTTCCTATCAAATCTAAAGGCAAACCTCACATTTTTGGGTGGAAAATTTTTCTGAATATACGGTTATGTGCTAGTCATACAACCTCCTATCCATGAGACGCTTGCTATGGCTAAAGTTTCACTCCTAAATGTTGTAAAAAATTTTAAATTTGGCGCTAAAATTACACTAACAAGTATTTCTCATAGTTTTATTACACATTTACTATCAAACAAAACAAACTCAAGCGAAAGTGCATATGTAAGGTATCATCTTTTTACCCTCCCCTTACACTTAAGATGAACATTGTCCCCAATGTTCAAGTAAAGAATGTAAAAGTGAAAAAGTAAAGAGAATGAAATCAAATACTCCCCTGATTCGCTCGGTATGGATTATAGGTTGGCCAGGTTAAATCTTCCTCCATGAAAACGAACAATCAAAGCTTCCCTTCCAGAATATAAATCATCTTCTTGTCATACATAACCTGTAAATCCTGACAACAATAGACAAGGCAACCTCGCGTAAAATCGGCGGCATCCTATATAAGTTACTAAATCCTAGAAAACAAAGTAAGATATAATGCTTGTGGAATGAAGTTTGCAGATTTCCTGGAGATTATAAAACTTAATAATTCACAAAAACCATAAGACTCCGTTAGAAAAACAAAACCGGTAAAATTTCCAGATTTTTAACTCCTGACGCCGTCAAGAGTAATACTCTGACGCCGTCAGAATGGACCTGCAGAAATTATTATGTTAAGTTTCCGGAAAATTTCTGGAAAAACTTTGTCCTACTTCCTGGAAAATCCTGCAAAACTTCATTATGACTCAATACAAGCATTTGATTCTAACAAATACGAATATACATGTTCATTTAATATTGTGGAGAATCATGATCGGTTTGTTTCTTAAAAACATATTTGGGGTTTCCCCTTACACTTATCTTTTGCAAAAATACCTTTAGGTTGAAGTTAAGACTAGGCCAAACAACATAGTAAAGTATTTCCACATTTCAATTGAGAAACATGATCAACCAATAATAAAAATAAAACATGCATACGGAAGCAAATAACAATCAAACAAATAAAATCACACAAAACATGGGTTGCCTCCCAAGAAGCGCTTTTCTTTATTTACGAGTCTTGTAGCTAGACTCAAAGTCATGGGTTACTACGTAATCTCATCATTTGAAATGATATACCCCATATAATTGCGATCATTACTGTTATGGTGGTAGTGCCTCAATCTGTCGGTACTCGCAATTACCTTCCCACCTAATTTGCTTCTCAAGTTAGCTACCCCTTCTTGGCTCAATCCTTCGATTGCGAATGGCCCATACCACCAAGGACTCGGTTTATCGGGTGGTATTGTCGTTTCCAAGTGTCTCAGGAGCACCAAGTTCCCTTTCTCAAATGGTGTATGATTTTTTTCATGTCGAGTATGTTCGAGTTCAATCGGAACCTTATTGCATTTTCTTCTTTCATCCTTAGCTTTCTTATAGCTTTTGATTCTTGCCTCCCATGCAAGAATCTTATTCTGAACACGAATGGGTGTCGTGCCAATGTTGTTTTTGATCATTCTCCAACTCAAATTCTCATGCCCACTTTGCGGGGTCATGGGGAAGCTAATCTTTCTTTTTCCAGATTTAAGCTCAATCTTTCGACCTTCATACTTAATGACAGCCCTAGCGGTGGTAAGGAATGGTGATCCAAGGATTATTGGCATGCATCCATCCCCTTTATCATCAATGATCATAAAATCAACGGGGTACATGTATCCTGCGATATTAACTAATACATCTTTTGCGATCCCTAAGGGATATATGTACGAGTGCCCAACGAGCGATAACCTAACACGAGTAGGGGCTGGCATTTTTGACATTAGTTAGATGTAAATAGTTAGGGGCATAAGATTTACTTCCGATCCTTGGTCGGCGAAAGCACTAAGATGTTTCAAGTCCCCGATACTCGTTGGTATTTCAAAGTTCCCATATGCTAACTGCTTAGTAGCTACCTTTTGTACTACTAGTTTTTCGAATACTGACCCTCCAGGAAGCGTATCATACTCATCTTCCTCTTCTTCCTCTTTCTCAGGAACCTGTCCGGAGGGTTGGTTACGCCCATCACCCTTAATCCAATTTGTTATGGTATTTTTGTTTATATCATGTTTCAGGTAGTAACTCAAAGGTTGGGACTCTGGTGGTTTTTCTAAGGTTTGTTTAGCAGGAGTTTCTACCTTCTCGTTATCTTTATGGACAATGGTGACGGAGTTAACAAATTGGGTGGTGGGAGTGGCGCTTTCTTTCCTTAGCAGTATTCGTTCGGGGGTTCTCTGATTGGTATACTCCTCCAATAGACTCAACATCTCATTCATTTTCTCCTGCATCTCCTCTTTTTGTTTATAAACTGCTTCTTCGAATCTAGCAAGCCGATCGGAGTGAGTTACCATATATTCTCTCATCCTAGCTTCAAATTCTGAGCTAAGTTCCTTGGGAGGGGAACAAGGTGGGGCATAGTCCTGAAAAGTCTCGGCGTTTTCCCTAGAGGGTGATTCAGATAATGGTGCCGAAATTGTTTTTGAGACAGAATTGACAGTAGCCCGTCTAGGACTCAAAGGTCGCCTTTGCCTTTCCTCAAAATAGTCAACCTTTGCCTCAAGTTTGCATAGGAGTTCATCGGGTACTTCGGTGGTTCCTCCAGATGTCGAGACTGCATTGATGGCCGCTTCTATCGTATGTTTAAACTCCCACAATTCCTGATTGTTAGTGGCGAGCTCCTCGATGATTGCCCAAGACTCCTCGGCGTTCTTATCACGCAGTTTACCTCCCGCGGCCCTGTCGATGGTGCGCTTAGTGTGATAGTCAACATGGTCGTAAAAAATCTGGACTAATAACCAAAGGTTTATGCCATGATGAGGGAGCTTGTGGAGGAGATCCTTAAAACGGGCCCAAGCTTCGTAGAAAGTTTCACCCCGCTGTTGCTCAAACCACAAAATGTCCCTTCTAAGCATTGCAGTCTTTTCCGGCGGAAAGAATTGGGTAAGGAAGCGATTGGCGAGATTATCCCATGTGGTGATGGATCCCGCGGGTAACCGCTCAAGCCATTGATTAGCTTGATCCCGTAGAGAGAATTGGAATAGGCGTAAACGGGTAGTCTCTCTAGTTTCAACATCTGGGTCTATGGAATCTACAATTTTGAGAAAGTCCTTAAGATGTTGGTTTGGATCTTCGGAACGAAGTCCATGGAATGCACATCCGCTTTGCACCAACCGGATGGTGTCGGATCGCAAGGGGGTCACATTGTCTCCGGTGAGCTCAATGGTGTTTCGGTAGCCTTGGTGGCTAGGTCGGGAATACTCTCCTAAGGTTCGGGGCCTAAGGGGTTCTAATGGTGGGTTTTGTTGTGGTGGGATGATGGGTTCAAAGATGTTACCACCTTCCATGATGTCGGATGGTAAAGAGTTACGAACAAAGGCACGAAGAAATAAGATAGACTAAAGAAAACCTAAAAATAAAAATAAAATCTTACTAGAAAGGAATCTAGCAAGTAGACCTAATAAAAAGAAATCCTAACCTAGACAATAACTATTCCCCAGGCTGCGGCGCCAAAAACTTGATGCGTGGGAATCGCACCTTGCTTTACCTCTCGAGGGATCTCGAAAAGCTTACAACCCCCACCAGGCAGTGTACCTGATCGTTGTAGTATAGTATAGTGACAAGTACCGGGGGATTGATCGTTCAGCTTAGGAATAGTGTCGCTAGGATTAGAAAACCTATTTACTAGTTCTAAAGGTGAGGGAAGATTATTTTTGTGTTTTTATATTTTTTTGAAAGCAAATAAAATCTCGGGTTTTGATAGAGTGGGCGGAATTAGTTGCTATTCAACTAACCCAAAACTAATATGCAAACAAAATAAAATACTGAAAATGAAAATAAACTAATTATTACAAAGTTGTGAGCAGTAATGGAGAAAATTGTGTTTACTTAGACTTCGCTACTCCCTAGATATCTTTTACATGTTAATTACTTGTTATACTTGTATGGATGACGGATTGTATTCCTTAATACCATTCGTGGGGTGGCATACATAACTCCCCAACTCTATGAGCTCTTATCTCCTCCTACACCATGACCCAGCACAACTATAGGGATTGTAAACAGTGGCTCATGCACTAAATACAACCAATAAAGACCTAGTACGCCTCGGTTCATGTTTCTTAAGACGTTCAAGCATGTTACCATTTGGAGATCTGCCAGTTTTCTTAAGCCTAACATATAAAATCATTCATCCAAAACAAGAATAGACAAGTAATCAACACATAATCAACATCTAGGTTTCATTAGATCTAAGCAAACACAAAAGAGATCTAGCCTAGCATAATGGAATTGAGACAAGAACAAGAGATAAACAACCAACACATAGACATATTGATTGAATTAGAAGAACACTTATCTCAATTACAATGCAAGGTATCAAGGGTTTGGAACCCTTGAAAAACCTGTAAAAGTACCACCAAATTCGTCTTTTGGGTTTCACCAAAACTTCTCTCTCTTTTATGAAAAAACTAGAAAACTATATATAGGAAAACTGGGCTGACGGCGTCAAGACCAGCATGTGACGCCGTCACCTCGCCGCCAAATTCTTCCTCGGACGGGCTTGATCTACTTATGACGGCCTATGTGACGCCGTCATCAACCACGGTGTTTTATTCTTGGCACTTTGACGCCGTCATGATGACTTTTGACGCCGTCACCACCTACGGTATTTTATTCTTCATGTCTGACGCCGTCAGGGTGTAACTCTTGACGCCGTCATCTAGTGTCTTCAGCATGGAAAATTGATACTTTGCTGTTTTCTTCACTTTTATGCTCCAAAAACGTCCAAAATGGCTTCTTTTCCAGAATTCACTCTCCAAACACCTAAAATCACAAAAGGAACGATTTAGGGCAATATTTGATCAAATAAATTCGGATTCGGGCTTAAATGACCCCCTAAAAACGGATCATTTTTCGCCTCATCAATGCCTGATGATGATGATGAGTTAGTACCACCAGCTCAGGCTGAGGAGCCTGATTCACCTGTACATCCGATTGAGCCTGATTCACCTGATCATCCGTTTTTGGTTGAGTTGCCACCTGGTAGTCCCGTTGAGTCGGATGCATCTTCTGAGGTTTCTGCTGAGCATGCAGAATTAGGTGAGATTGGTAGGTTGTGGGCTCGGATTACTGAGCTTGGTGAGAGAGTTGCACGTGTATCTGATCGACTTGAGAGAGTTATTGGAGAGTTTTTAGCGGATTTGAGAGTTGACATGACTGTCGTTGTGGGCAGGACGACTGAGCTGAGGAGAGTTTTGATGGATGTCCACGAGCATATCGATAGTCTGCAGCGAGGATTTGTTACTGCTCGTGAGGCTGACCGCAAGCTATGGCAAAGGAATGCCGAGATAGAGAAGGAGGTGGCTGACCTCAAGAGAGACCGAGACACCCATAGCGTGGAGTTAGGATCGTTATGGAGGGATCTTGATGGCTTGAGGCAGGAGTTGAGTAGACTCCGCCAGCAGCGTGGCTAGTTGATTGGTTTATGTTGTCTTGTTGCTTTCTTAACCGAGGAGTGTTCGGTTAGAAAAGCTAGTTATCATATTTTGATGTATTTTGTTCAGTATTCGTCTCTTTTGGAACGATTAGTACGTTTGGTATTATCCGTTAGTTGGAACGATGTTAGATTGCTATTGTATGGTTGATGGTTATTAGTATATGGTATTATGTGGTTTTGGGTGTTATGGAAATTGAGTCCTTATTCGCTTTATTGATGTTACGTGGTGTATTGTTGCTATTCTTTCCATGGCTTGGCTTCGTTGAATTACTCTTGTTGAGCATATTGATAAGTTCTATTGGAGACTCATGAACTTGTATGATGTTACAGATTAATGGCAACACGACGAAACCCTGTTAGAGCTACCAGAACTGGTCCTGCAGTGACTACTCCTGGTCGCCGAGGACGCCGACCTATTCGAAATGTTGAAACCCCTACTCCTGACAACCTGGACACTACTAACCGCAACAACAGGAATCAAAATGTTGATGTTCAGGAAGACAATGATCATGTTTCACTTAATGCACCTACTGTGGATCAAGCAATGATCAATCAACTGGTGGAGCAAAGAGTTGCTGAGCTACTAGCTGAGTCAAATCATTTCAACAATTCTGCTGGAACATTTCCACCTGTTCGTGCTAACGGATGTCACTACAAGGAGTTTAAGATTTGTGGACCCATTGAGTTTGGTGGAACTGAAGGAGTGGTTTACTTGGTTAGGTGGATTGAGAAGACTGAGTCAGTGTTTAATGTTAGTGGTTGTGCGGAGAATGCGAAGGTAAAGTTTGCTTCTTTTACTTTCAAGGATGAAGCTTTAACTTGGTGGAACAATTACCGAAATTCAGTTGGGAGTAATGTAGCTTATGCCATGACTTGGGAGCAATTTAAGTCTTTGCTGATTCAGACTTACTGCCCAAGGAATGAGGTCAAGAAGCTAGAGATTGAGTTTTGGAACCACAAGGTGAAAGGTAATGATATGGCGACTTACAATCGTCGTTACCAGGAGTTGGCCTTGTTGTGCCCAGATATGGTGAAAACCGAGACTCAAAAGATCGAGAGGTATACTGATGGGTTGCCTGTAGCTACCAGAAATGATGTGATTTCTGCTAGGCCTGCAAAAATCCATGAGGCAATCACAATTGCTCAACAACTTATGGATTCGTTGGAATTAGAAGAAGCTGATAAGGAGAAGAATGGAAAGAGAAAGAGAGACCGTCACTCTAAGAGTAATGATCACCGAAGCATGAGACAAGCTAAGGCTTATGCTATTGGGAATGGAGATAAGAAGAATCAGAACGGTGATGCACCCAAGTGTGATCGTTGCCACCAGCATCATACTGGATGGTGTAGTGTGAAATGCCAGAATTGCTCAAAAAAAGGACACACAGCTAGGGATTGTAGAGCCCGACCTCTTGCTATGGTTCAAGCTGCTCCTGAGATGAGAAACAAGGCAGATGTTACTTGTTATGGGTGTGGAAAGAAGGGACACTATAGGAATGAGTGTAGAGAATCGCGGAACCGTGGAAATCAAGGCTCGGGTGGTAATGGGTACAATTATGGAAACCGTGGAGCTGGAGGAAACCGTGGACGACAAGATAATGGGGACCAATGTGTGGAAGCTAGAGCTGCTCAGGGAAGAGTTTATGCACTCGGGAACGAGAGAGGAGAAGATCCGAACGTCGTTACTGGTACGTTCCTTCTCAATAATCGTTATGCTTCCATACTATTTGATACTGGTGCCGATAGGAGTTTTGTGTCCACTACGTTTGCACCCTTACTAGAGAAACCCCCGATGGCCTTAGGAATTGGATATGATATTGAGTTAGCTAACGGGAATATAGAAAGGATTAATACCATCATTCGCGGTTGTACGTTAAATTTCTTGAACCACCCTTTCAACATAGATCTTCTACCCGTCACGTTAGGAAGTTTTGATGTCATCATTGGTATGGACTGGTTGTCGAAGTATCGTGCTCATATACTTTGTGACGAGAAGATCGTGCGTGTACCTTACGGAAAGGAGATCCTAAATATATTAGGAGACCGAAAGGATTCTAGGAGCCCATCCCGATTAGCAGTGGTTTCATGCACTAAGTTGCCAAAGCTAATGGAGAAGGGATGTTACCTTTTCTTAGCTCAAATCTCTGAGAAAGGAGGGACGAAGAAAAAGGAAAGGTGCATTGGAGATGTGCCTATAGTTCATGATTTTTCTGATGTGTTTCCCGATGATTTGCCGGGAATCCCGCCGACTAGACAAGTGGAGTTTCAGATTGAGTTGATACCTGGTGCTGCACCTGTAGCACGAGCGCCTTATCGTCTTGCACCTACCGAACTAGAAGAGTTGTCGAAACAATTGGCGGAGTTAGCCGAAAAAGGATTCATAAGACCAAGTTCTTCACCTTAGGGAGCCCCAGTCTTATTTGTGAAGAAGAAGGATGGATCGTTCCGTATGTGCATTGATTACCGAGAGTTGAATAAGTTAACGGTGAAGAATAGATACCCGTTACCTAGGATCGACGACTTGTTCGATCAACTCCAAGGATCGAGTGTTTACTCGAAGATCGATTTGAGATCGGGATATCATCAACTTCGAGTTCGCGAGGAAGATATACCGAAAACGGCTTTCAGAACCCGTTACGGGCATTACGAGTTTCAGGTGATGCCGTTTGGGTTGACTAACGCACCGGCAATATTCATGGATCTCATGAATCGTGTGTGTAAGCCATACTTAGACAAGTTTGTGATTGTTTTTATCAATGACATTCTGATTTATTCAAAGAGTGAGAAGGAGCATGAGGAGCATCTAAGACTCATTTTAGAATTGCTCAGGAAGGAGAAACTCTATGCCAAGTTTTCGAAATGCGAATTCTGGATTCCAACGGTACAATTTTTGGGTCATGTGATTGATAGACAAGGAGTCCATGTGGATCCTGCTAAGATTGAGGCGATAAAAGATTGGGCTGCACCTACAACCCCAACCGAAGTTCGTCAATTTTTGGGTTTAGCTGATTATTACCGAAGGTTCATAGAGGGATTTTCGATGATAGCTAAACCATTGACCAAATTGACTCAAAAGAGTGTTACGTATGAATGGGGAGATAAAGAAGAGGAAGCATTTCAATTGCTTAAGAAGATGTTGTGTAGTGCTCCTATCTTAGCGTTACCGGAGGGTAACGAGGATTTCGTCATCTATTGTGACGCCTCACATAAAGGATTGGGAGCCGTATTAATGCAACGAGAGAAGGTGATAGCTTATGCTTCCCGACAGCTCAAAAAGCATGAGAAAAACTACACTACCCATGATTTGGAATTATGTAACACCCCCAAAATCGTCACGTCAGCGGAAGACTTAAAATGTCAGCAGAAGACTTTTTGGGTGTTACTTCGAGGATCTTTGTCACAATCATAGAAAACGACACAAAAGTGACGCTTTAAAGTTTAATTCATTCAAAATACCAAATATTCGAGACATCAAGATGTTTCATAATTTAAACAACAAGTTTATTTAAATATGTCAAAATGTTTATTTAAGCCCATGCCGGGTTACAAGCCCACTCCGTGCCTTCAAGTTCCTTCTTGTTTAGTTACCTGAGATAAACACATGCTAAAAAGTGTCAACACAAAGGTTGGTGAGTTCATAGAGTTTATAGTTTCGAATATCGATTTCCAAAATCAAAGAGTTTATAAGTTCACAGTGTTTATAATAAGAGTTGATTATCCAAATTAAAGTGTGAGGAAATCCATAGTGTTCATGGTTTAAATCGTTGATTTATCAAAATCAGAAAATGAGTGATTTCCTTATTAATTCAAAAATAGTTGGTTGGGTTACCCTTCACCGGGTCAACACCCAAAATAGTTAGTTGGTTTATAAATCCATTTAACATGAGGTTCGAATCACAAGTTAAGAGTGTATTGTAATCACATACAATCAATAAGTTTAAATCAATGTTCCTGTTATTGCCTTAAGCTCATGATACTCAACGATTAACAGCCAATCATAATCTCAAGTTATGACGGTAAGTAGTAGGCCCTCAAGATAGGTATTTGCCAATAACCTATAATAAGAACAATAAAGTGCGCCTGGTGTTTTCTCTAACATCCAAACGAGGATTGTCAATCACTAATAGTACTATCCACATTTATTTACGTTCACCCTTCAAGTGATTAAGGTTCATGATCGAGGGACTTTTGGCAATAGTAACTTAAGCAAATAACATTGGCCTGACGGTATTTCAATACCCGGTATAAAAGACTTGTGATCGAGTTTTAAGCATGTATCTCCCCACGGGAAAATAGTTAAAGAGTGGGCTATGAAATCACAGTAACATGTATATAGTTAATGAGTACTTATAAAAGTATAAAACAGTGATTAAGCATGTATCTCCCCCAAAAACGTTTATAAATCATTGTAAAACAAGTAAGAGTAGGGGCTATGACTCACCTTTGTATTACGGTAGACAGAGTATAAGAAATGTCAGAAGTGAAGATGGAATTGACTTCAAGAGATAACCTGAATGATATGGAAGTCCGAGATAAGTTCGACTTATCGAGAATCGTGATTTGAATAGTGTTTGATGACAAAATGACTTGTGGCAGAGGTGGCTTGCGTGGCAAAACGCTTAATAGTTCAAGAGCAGGTTATATACAATATAACTTGTCCTTATGTATAAGTATCGTTTAATGTTTATATATTTCTCGTTATAAATAAATGATATGTATCAAAAGTTGATAAATGATAAATTATATGAATTGAAAGTTTACGCCTGGTTAAGTGAACCGATGAGTTTTATTGTAGGAATAATCATTTCTTAACGTGTGTTCAAGTTATTGATAATGTAAAGCCATTACATTCAATATATATATTTATCGTAGTCTTAAAATGTAACTTTCTATATATGTTATTATGATGACCTCGTAACATTACTTTGTCACACTAGATCGTTGGATTTTCGGAGTGTGAAAATATATGAATTATATTTTTATCAAATTTGTGGAAAATATATATATAGTTTTTACGTCGAAGTGGTTACCAAATAAAAGAGTGTTAAACATATTTATTTTGACGAGAGGTGATAAAATATTGGAAGTTTATTTACTTATAGAAGTTTTTAAGAAATACGTCAAATGGTTCAAGTCAAGGAACTACAATTGTCCGAAATTATAAGTTTCAAATTTATAAGAAGTTTTAAGAAAAGTGACAAGTTACTCAAGTTTGAGAACTGGGACTGTAAAAACTAGAAGGTTAAAAATAAATCTGTCCTTGCTGGGCTTCGAACTCTAGACCCTTTGCTTACAATATAAACAACACAACCAACTGAGCTAGAGATGCTACTTGTTTTGTTTCATAGTTTAAGCACTTTTAACTAGATTTGTGACAGTTTTATACTTGATATAATTAGCCATATCAGTATTGCATGCGTATGGTTTTGTATTTTATTTGTGCTACAATAACTGTTTTTACACTAAGTTTTTATGAAAGCCTCAATAAGCTCAAGTTTCTTCATTAAGCACTAGTTTGTTGGACTTATTTGCGTTATGCTGTTTCTAAGTAATCACACAAGTTTTACTAGGCCCAACAAAACCTCTATATACACGTGTTTACCAGTATGTACGTTCGTATATATTCTCAGAAAACTCATTATATGTTATACATAGTTGTTTATTTTTACACCACCTTATGCAAGCCACAAGCAAATCTTTAAGTTTTCAACGTGAGTATTTTCATTTTATACGCGAGATAGTTATGGTACGAGGGTAAATGTTGAGATAACAACAGAATGTGTTATAATGAATTGTGAATGGGTTGGGAGACTTACTACACCAACTGATGGTGGGAAACGATGTGGAAGACGAACTAGGGGCGAGTGAGAAACGGAACCAAAACAACTCCAAGCCTTCGAACCCGTCGTGTAGCTATACCAAAATGTCTAAGAACTAGCAAGAATGACCCTTGGCACTTCCTTGCTCTCCTCCTCTCCTTCTCGTTCAATAGGAACAACATCAAGGTGAAATGTTGGTTGTGTTTATTATGAGTGAATTGTCAACTTGCATGGTTTGCTTCTTCTTCTCGATGGACAGTAGGCAAGGAAAGTAAGAGAGGTATGTTTGTGATTTTATGTAGTAGTGAGTATGTCGATATATGGTAAGGTGATGGTGTAAGGTTCGGTTTAGTACTCAACTAGGAACCAAGATCAGTTACTAGTTTCCCAAAACCCTTCTTTCTCTTCCACCATGGCTCGATAGGTATGTGTGATTGTGAGTTGTAATAAGGTTGTCGAACAGCATGTAACCTTATATATACAAGCTGGAACGTGCTAAGTGGCAGAATGGAGTAGGGATAGAGTGTTTGCATGTCCGTTAATTGGCCAAAAATGGAGGTGGGGTGAGAGGTTGCACCTGGTTTGTTTGAGTCGTTACTGGAGCAGTGAACAAGTGAGGGAGGTGGTTTGGATTCACACGGTTTGGTTAACTTATCACAATAGTTCCATGTGACTTAAGGTGGAGTGTGTCAGTGAGTTTGAGTGTGTCATAGCTTGTATGTGTAAGTAAAGAAAGTGACATGGTTCTTGTTCTTGCTATTACCAGTCGATCAAAGGAAACAAATCAAATAGAACTTGGTTTATCCTTGTTCAACTCCAAAGAAGCAAAAGACTTTTACAGGTTCTGTGGTGTACATATGAATGGCAAGGAAGGAGAGTCTATACAAGGTAAGTTGAGTACACATGTGGTACCGTAATATTGGTTGTTCTTTGCTTGCTTCTCATCTTAGTCGACAGTAACAATAAAAAGAAAAGAACTGATGGAGTTGTGTAAGAGTATGGTACTAAAGGTGTGGTCCAAGGTGTGTAAGAGTTACATGGTTGCTTAACTTGTCCTTGTCTGGTTGTTCATGAAACTTGGACCACAATGTCCTTTTGGCCATTCATATATGTAAATGGAAAATGAGAAAGAAAGCAATATGTGTCTTGTAATAAAAGAATAATAGGGTACGTTGGGTTATGTTGGTCTCGTTAAAACAGAAACAAAATAGAAGGTATATTATAAGGCATGTAACTAGGTTTTTAGCTGTAGGTCGATATGTTTATCGTTCAAGTTGGTATGTGCATTAGACGTTAGTAGAGATAGGATACATGTTGTGCAATTAAGGGTTTGACTAGATTGATTATATCATTTTACAAGATTTACTTTGGTTGAGGCTCAAGTGCGTAATTAAGGAGTTTTTCGTAAGCTCGGGAAATATATATATCATACTTGGTTATCCGTCGAAACGTATAGTTATTAAATATAAACGTTTTAAATCATATGTGATATTTAGTCTATCAAGGTTTATGTGTAAATATCGTTCCAAGGTAGAAAGTGGATAACGTTACAATTGATAAGTATATAAAAAAAAAATTTGTTATTGGTAAAAATGGTTAATTTATGTTGTAACTATGTATTAATCGTAGGAAAATTTTTACGGGATGTTATATTACCTACCCGTTAAACGGAATCCCGTCCCGGGATTCTAAGATAAAGTAGCTGTAAAGGTGAGTGGGAAGGGTGAGCAAATAGTCATTCCTAACGATCTAATCCCTGAATGGTTTTAATTTTTCTTTCGAGCTTAACGTATCTACTACTACATTAGCTTTTTCCTTGATGATAGCAGTTCTTATAGTCATAATTGTTGAGTAGTTCTAACTACTTAGGTTGTCTTATGTTTAATTCCTTTTTAATTAATTTTGTCTTAAGAAACAATTCCATTTTTGAATGAAGATTTTTATTTTAACATGTTTTGAAGATAAACATGGTTCACAGTATCTTGTTTAAAATCTGTAGGATAACCTACCCGTTAAACTAGTTGCTTGTTAACAGATTTTTAATAATGAGGGTTTCGGATGAGAACTTGATGAATGTAGAGAAAGTTGTTGAACTTCAGTTTTTGTAAGAACTTGTTAAATATAGTTTTAAGTGACAATACGGTATTTGGTTCTAAGCTTTTGTAGATGATGAATCTGTTTGTTCCTTAGCAATTTCCATATCTTGTATTTCTATTAGAGGGGTTTATAGATTTTGATGGATTTTAGGTAAAGTTGTGAAAGGTTTGGAGATTACTATATCACTTATAGTGCCGGAGAAGTAAGAGAGACCATTGTAATCACGTACAATGTCGTGAAAAGGTTTCATAAATCGCCAGAATGTAAAAGTAAGCACATGATCGAAGAAATGTGGTTGTGCCGTAATACCTTAGAATTAGGCATACGCAGAAGAAAATTGTGAGTCTTTGGCTGAAGTTTTAGTGTTTTATGAACTTTAGTGATCCTTGATTTCATACGCATGCCATTTCAGACAAAATTAAGCCCACTTATTTATAATTCGTTATTTACATAGAGAAGCGTCCCAAACGATGTAAATAACGAAGTATAAACTTATGGTTCGGCGGTTTACAATTTCTTTATTTCAATAGAAAGGCGTCCCAATCCATTCAAATAAAGACATTGTAAATCATCCTACTTAAGAATTTCTGACTCAACACCCATACTGATCGACAAGGTAATGCGCAGATTTTTCCGAGAGTACGAAAAGAGTATGTCGTAAGCATCTATAGAGACAATTTAAGAGGATTTGCATAGTACTCAAAATAGTTGGGGGAGCATATAAATATATATATTAATATACTAGAGTGTAGTTGTACCATAAACTATTTTAAAAGTCACATAATAGTCTAGCGGATGGAAATATGAAGACACGGTATTTGTAATAATCCCGATTAGTAAACATAGTTATTAGCATAATCGTAATACGTAAGCATATATCAAGTTATATAAGTAAGAAATAATGAGAAGTAATTTTTCTACCAGATGTTGGAATGTAGGCACGGAGGGCATGAAGTGGTATTTTGTAAAAATGGTCCAGTTAAAGTGTGGTTATAGTCCAATGTTTAAAAACATCTGGTTCTCTATAACCGTGGCTCTGAATACCAATCTGTAACACCCCCAAAATCGTCACGTCAGCGGAAGACTTAAAATGTCAGCGGAAGACTTTTTGGGTGTTACTTCGAGGATCTTTGTCACAATCATAGAAAACGACACAAAAGTGACGCTTTAAAGTTTAATTCATTCAAAATACCAAATATTCGAGACATCAAGATGTTTCATAATTTAAACAACAAGTTTATTTAAATATGTCAAAATGTTTATTTAAGCCCATGCCGGGTTACAAGCCCACTCCGTGCCTTCAAGTTCCTTCTTGTTTAGTTACCTGAGATAAACACATGCTAAAAAGTGTCAACACAAAGGTTGGTGAGTTCATAGAGTTTATAGTTTCGAATATCGATTTCCAAAATCAAAGAGTTTATAAGTTCACAGTGTTTATAATAAGAGTTGATTATCCAAATTAAAGTGTGAGGAAATCCATAGTGTTCATGGTTTAAATCGTTGATTTATCAAAATCAGAAAATGAGTGATTTCCTTATTAATTCAAAAATAGTTGGTTGGGTTACCCTTCACCGGGTCAACACCCAAAATAGTTAGTTGGTTTATAAATCCATTTAACATGAGGTTCGAATCACAAGTTAAGAGTGTATTGTAATCACATACAATCAATAAGTTTAAATCAATGTTCCTGTTATTGCCTTAAGCTCATGATACTCAACGATTAACAGCCAATCATAATCTCAAGTTATGACGGTAAGTAGTAGGCCCTCAAGATAGGTATTTGCCAATAACCTATAATAAGAACAATAAAGTGCGCCTGGTGTTTTCTCTAACATCCAAACGAGGATTGTCAATCACTAATAGTACTATCCACATTTATTTACGTTCACCCTTCAAGTGATTAAGGTTCATGATCGAGGGACTTTTGGCAATAGTAACTTAAGCAAATAACATTGGCCTGACGGTATTTCAATACCCGGTATAAAAGACTTGTGATCGAGTTTTAAGCATGTATCTCCCCACGGGAAAATAGTTAAAGAGTGGGCTATGAAATCACAGTAACATGTATATAGTTAATGAGTACTTATAAAAGTATAAAACAGTGATTAAGCATGTATCTCCCCCAAAAACGTTTATAAATCATTGTAAAACAAGTAAGAGTAGGGGCTATGACTCACCTTTGTATTACGGTAGACAGAGTATAAGAAATGTCAGAAGTGAAGATGGAATTGACTTCAAGAGATAACCTGAATGATATGGAAGTCCGAGATAAGTTCGACTTATCGAGAATCGTGATTTGAATAGTGTTTGATGACAAAATGACTTGTGGCAGAGGTGGCTTGCGTGGCAAAACGCTTAATAGTTCAAGAGCAGGTTATATACAATATAACTTGTCCTTATGTATAAGTATCGTTTAATGTTTATATATTTCTCGTTATAAATAAATGATATGTATCAAAAGTTGATAAATGATAAATTATATGAATTGAAAGTTTACGCCTGGTTAAGTGAACCGATGAGTTTTATTGTAGGAATAATCATTTCTTAACGTGTGTTCAAGTTATTGATAATGTAAAGCCATTACATTCAATATATATATTTATCGTAGTCTTAAAATGTAACTTTCTATATATGTTATTATGATGACCTCGTAACATTACTTTGTCACACTAGATCGTTGGATTTTCGGAGTGTGAAAATATATGAATTATATTTTTATCAAATTTGTGGAAAATATATATATAGTTTTTACGTCGAAGTGGTTACCAAATAAAAGAGTGTTAAACATATTTATTTTGACGAGAGGTGATAAAATATTGGAAGTTTATTTACTTATAGAAGTTTTTAAGAAATACGTCAAATGGTTCAAGTCAAGGAACTACAATTGTCCGAAATTATAAGTTTCAAATTTATAAGAAGTTTTAAGAAAAGTGACAAGTTACTCAAGTTTGAGAACTGGGACTGTAAAAACTAGAAGGTTAAAAATAAATCTGTCCTTGCTGGGCTTCGAGCTCTAGACCCTTTGCTTACAATATAAACAACACAACCAACTGAGCTAGAGATGCTACTTGTTTTGTTTCATAGTTTAAGCACTTTTAACTAGATTTGTGACAGTTTTATACTTGATATAATTAGCCATATCAGTATTGCATGCGTATGGTTTTGTATTTTATTTGTGCTACAATAACTGTTTTTACACTAAGTTTTTATGAAAGCCTCAATAAGCTCAAGTTTCTTCATTAAGCACTAGTTTGTTGGACTTATTTGCGTTATGCTGTTTCTAAGTAATCACACAAGTTTTACTAGGCCCAACAAAACCTCTATATACACGTGTTTACCAGTATGTACGTTCGTATATATTCTCAGAAAACTCATTATATGTTATACATAGTTGTTTATTTTTACACCACCTTATGCAAGCCACAAGCAAATCTTTAAGTTTTCAACGTGAGTATTTTCATTTTATACGCGAGATAGTTATGGTACGAGGGTAAATGTTGAGATAACAACAGAATGTGTTATAATGAATTGTGAATGGGTTGGGAGACTTACTACACCAACTGATGGTGGGAAACGATGTGGAAGACGAACTAGGGGCGAGTGAGAAACGGAACCAAAACAACTCCAAGCCTTCGAACCCGTCGTGTAGCTATACCAAAATGTCTAAGAACTAGCAAGAATGACCCTTGGCACTTCCTTGCTCTCCTCCTCTCCTTCTCGTTCAATAGGAACAACATCAAGGTGAAATGTTGGTTGTGTTTATTATGAGTGAATTGTCAACTTGCATGGTTTGCTTCTTCTTCTCGATGGACAGTAGGCAAGGAAAGTAAGAGAGGTATGTTTGTGATTTTATGTAGTAGTGAGTATGTCGATATATGGTAAGGTGATGGTGTAAGGTTCGGTTTAGTACTCAACTAGGAACCAAGATCAGTTACTAGTTTCCCAAAACCCTTCTTTCTCTTCCACCATGGCTCGATAGGTATGTGTGATTGTGAGTTGTAATAAGGTTGTCGAACAGCATGTAACCTTATATATACAAGCTGGAACGTGCTAAGTGGCAGAATGGAGTAGGGATAGAGTGTTTGCATGTCCGTTAATTGGCCAAAAATGGAGGTGGGGTGAGAGGTTGCACCTGGTTTGTTTGAGTCGTTACTGGAGCAGTGAACAAGTGAGGGAGGTGGTTTGGATTCACACGGTTTGGTTAACTTATCACAATAGTTCCATGTGACTTAAGGTGGAGTGTGTCAGTGAGTTTGAGTGTGTCATAGCTTGTATGTGTAAGTAAAGAAAGTGACATGGTTCTTGTTCTTGCTATTACCAGTCGATCAAAGGAAACAAATCAAATAGAACTTGGTTTATCCTTGTTCAACTCCAAAGAAGCAAAAGACTTTTACAGGTTCTGTGGTGTACATATGAATGGCAAGGAAGGAGAGTCTATACAAGGTAAGTTGAGTACACATGTGGTACCGTAATATTGGTTGTTCTTTGCTTGCTTCTCATCTTAGTCGACAGTAACAATAAAAAGAAAAGAACTGATGGAGTTGTGTAAGAGTATGGTACTAAAGGTGTGGTCCAAGGTGTGTAAGAGTTACATGGTTGCTTAACTTGTCCTTGTCTGGTTGTTCATGAAACTTGGACCACAATGTCCTTTTGGCCATTCATATATGTAAATGGAAAATGAGAAAGAAAGCAATATGTGTCTTGTAATAAAAGAATAATAGGGTACGTTGGGTTATGTTGGTCTCGTTAAAACAGAAACAAAATAGAAGGTATATTATAAGGCATGTAACTAGGTTTTTAGCTGTAGGTCGATATGTTTATCGTTCAAGTTGGTATGTGCATTAGACGTTAGTAGAGATAGGATACATGTTGTGCAATTAAGGGTTTGACTAGATTGATTATATCATTTTACAAGATTTACTTTGGTTGAGGCTCAAGTGCGTAATTAAGGAGTTTTTCGTAAGCTCGGGAAATATATATATCATACTTGGTTATCCGTCGAAACGTATAGTTATTAAATATAAACGTTTTAAATCATATGTGATATTTAGTCTATCAAGGTTTATGTGTAAATATCGTTCCAAGGTAGAAAGTGGATAACGTTACAATTGATAAGTATATAAAAAAAAAATTGTTCTTGGTAAAAATGGTTAATTTATGTTGTAACTATGTATTAATCGTAGGAAAATTTTTACGGGATGTTATAAATTAGGTGCTGTGGTTTTCGCCTTAAGAATATGGAGACATTACTTGTACGGAACCAAGTGTGTTGTATTTACTGACCATAAAAGTCTACAACACATCTTGAATCAAAAAGAGCTCAATATGAGACAACGACGTTGGATTGAGTTGCTAAGCGATTATGATTGTGAAATTCGCTACCATCCTGGTAAAGCAAACGTTGTCGCTGATGCTCTTAGTCGAAAGGAAAGAATACCACCGTTACGAGTTAGATCATTGGGAATGACTATCGTATCGCCATTACCGTCTCAAATATTCGAAGTTCAAACGGAAGCGTTGAAAGCAGAAAACAGATCTGCCGAGAATATATTTGGGATGGCTGAGAATGAGAAAGGATTTGTTAAGCGTTCTGATGGATTGTTATGTTTTGGAGATCGGATTTGGGTACCTTTATATGGAGAAATTAGAGAGTTAATTATGCATGAGTCGCATAAGTCAAGGTACTCTATTCATCCTGGATCCGACAAGATGTACCAGGATCTTAAGAAGTTCTATTGGTGGCCAAATATGAAGGCAGATATAGCATCGTACGTTAGTAAGTGCTTGACATGTTCTAAGGTTAAAGCTGAACACCAGAGACCGTCAGGATTACTGACGCAACCAGAACTTCCAGTCTGGAAATGGGAGCGGATTACTATGGACTTCATTACCAAATTACCGAGGACAGCTAGCGGTTGTGACGCTATCTGGGTAATTGTGGATCGTCTGACAAAGTCTGCTCATTTCCTAGCAATAAGTGAAGATGATAGTGTGGATAAACTTGCGAGGTTATATGTGAAGGAAATTATTTCGCGTCATGGAGTCCCAATATCTATTATTTCGGATCGCGATAGTCGTTTTACGTCAGCTTTGTGGCGATCACTTCAAACGGCTTTGGGGACGAGACTTGATATGAGTACTGCATATCATCCCCAAACCGATGGTCAAAGTGAGAGGACCATTCAGACGTTAGAGGATATGCTTCGTGCATGCATCATAGACTTTGGTAAAGGCTGGGAGAAGTATTTACCCCTTGCGGAATTCTCCTATAATAATAGTTACCACACAAGTCTTAAGGCTGCACCATTCGAAGCTTTGTATGGCAGGAAGTGTCGTTCGCCTATTGGTTGGGCAGAAGTTGGAGATAGCCAACTCACAGGCCCTGAGCTTATTTTGGAAACTACAGAGAAAGTAGCTCAGATTCGTGATCAGTTGCAAGCAGCCAGAGATAGGCAGAAAAGTTACGCCGATCAGAGACGTAAACCCTTAGAGTTCCAGGTTGGAGACAAAGTGATGCTGAAAGTCTCGCCTTGGAAGGGTGTAATACGTTTCGGGAAACGTGGTAAACTCAACCCACGCTACATTGGACCATTTCTGATCTTAGAAAGAATTGGGCCCGTAGCTTATAGGTTGGAACTACCACATGAACTGAGTAAAGTTCACGACGTGTTCCACGTTAGTAATTTGAAGAAATGTCTTTCCGATGAGATGCCTATCATTCCAATGAAGGATATTCGTGTTGATGAGAAATTGAACTTCGTGGAAGAGCCAATTGAGATTTTAGACCGTGAAGTTAAACGACTCAAGCGAAGTCGCATTCCGCTCGTCAAGGTTCGTTGGAATTCCCGAAATGGACCAGAATTTACGTGGGAACGTGAGGACGAGTTCCGGAAGAGATATCCGAAGCTTTTCACTTCGTTGATGAATTTTTCCGAGTGAAACCCGGGACGGGTTTCGTCTGAGACCGGGAGGATGTGACAACCGGCAGTTTAGGGAGTTATTTTAAAAGACCCGCATTACGTTAAAGTTCGTTTAAAATTTTTATTTAGAATTTTATTTCACAACGAACTTGTAAGACCTATTTTATGAATAATTAGGTGTTTATGATGTTATGGAATTCGTGAATTATTTTCATAATTCATTTTGATTTTATGCTCGGTGATGTATTCTTAAATTCTCACTGGTACTACGTTGACTCTGGCACTAGGTTTACCTAACGAAAATTTTTATGATTCGTTTTACGAGTCCGACTATATATAATTATTCACGAGATGTTTTTCGGGAGATATTAAAGTTTGAAATGAGTCGGGTTCGGGCCACGTGTTTTACGTTTACCCACGTTACCCGCTCCACACCGTTAGTAATATTATTATTACTATTATTATTATTATTACTTTTATCATCATTATTATTATTAATAGAAAGAGAAAAAAAAAAAAAGTAACTACAAATTTGGTCCTTTGTGGTTCGGTTCACACAACAACACCAACACCTCACACAGTCATCTCTCTCACTCTCATCTCCCTCTCTTGCAAACCCTAGCCGCCGGCTATATATTCCGGCCGCCACCACTCCACCGCCGATAATCACCACACACAAACACCACCACCGTACTCCACACATCCTTCTCTATCTTTTGAAGCATTTCACGCGCCAAGAACAAGAAGCCACCACCATTTTCTTGTCCCACCGCCGGGCGTACACCACCACACCACCTCTATTTTCGAAGTTTTATAATAGATCCGTGTTTTAGAAGGTGAGAAAATGCGTCTTTACGCGAGGGTTTTTACCTAACCGAGTCAAACTCGGATTTTATACGGGATTGGGGTTTAAAAACTACAAATCCTTTTTAAAGATTTGATAAAGATTAGTTTGGTATCCGATTTAGGTCGATTTGGGTCGATTTGGGTTCGGTTTGTGGAAAGGATTCGGTTGTTTCATGTTATGTCGAGGCTTTGGTTCTTGATTCGAGCTTAACCGAGACCCTTGAGGTCTCGGGGTCATCTTTGGTTGCTCGTAAAACCAAGTCGAGACCCATATGGGGCTCTCGTTTGGTTGTGACTCGAGCCTAGGGCTCGTTATTACTGTGGATGAGTCACGGCTCGATGCCGTAAGATTGTGGTTAATGCCGAGACCCTTATGGGTCGATTGGCTAAATTGTTGTGCTCGTTGGAGCCTATTTGGTTACTTTGATGATTGGTTCGAGCCTTTGTGCTCGTGGTTTGGACCGCGACTCAATTGAGTCGAGTAAGACTCGGGTTTGGCTTGGTAAACCATCCCGAATGTGACCTTGGATCATATTCATTTTCATTATTATTATTGTTGCCAACTTGGTTTTGATATTGATTTGGTTGTTTACTTACTTTGCCGAACACTTGTGGGTCGAGACCTCGTTTGGTCTCGGCAATGGATATTTGGTATTGTGAAGTTGTTGACGAATTGGTATATTGGGGACCGATTGTGAGACGGTCACTTAGATTGACAGAGATAGGTTAGTCGGGTGCCGTAGTCGGACCCTATTGTTGTAGCACGTGGATTGAGATTGTGTTGGACGGAGATATTATTGATGGTTATGACTTTTATATTATATTGGACTTGGAAAATGAGCCGAGAGTCATGACTCGGACATGTGACCATTTCGTATGACTCGATAACTATTTACAATTTAAAATGTAAATAATAAACTCGTAATAATAATTATTGATAATATAAACGTTTATATGAATATATAGACGTGAATAACGTATATATAATCATATAGGCGCGTATATTAATAATAATAATAATCACGAGTCGTATTATAAATAATACAATTAGATATATATTAGGCTACGAAAGTGGCATAATATTATTGAACGTATTACGATTATAAAAATGTGTTATAAAACGAGAAACTCTCGACAATTATTAAACATTTAATAAAAATGTCATTTTTTATATATAACGGGTAAACTTATCGAGTTATGCGGAGTCGTTGTCACTTGAGTCCAGGTAAGTTATTATTTGTGACTTTCGTGTTGTCACGGATATATGACGATTAATATAAACGTTTCTATAACTAAATAACCACTTAACCGTAAGGTTGAATCGGGTTATTTGGCTATATGAAATGAATATATTAATGGGCATCGTATCCTACGACGCCCATAGGTTGTGGTATATGTAAAGTGTAATAAATTGCGAGTGTATATATCGGGAAATCTGGCCAATTTGACGATATATATGAGGAATTTATTAAACTACGATATATACCATATAGTATTTATGTGCTATGTGCTTTAGGTTAGGTGTAATCTTGGAACGGTATGTTACGTAAATAAATATGAGGAGTATCAAATCGACGGATTCGATAAACTTCGGCGATTTATTTAAATGATATATTGGGCTAATATTAGATCCATAGTTTATTTTGTTATTCTTTGTGTGATCTTTTGGTTTGTTTTGAGTCGACCCACCACCCGTATGGATACCAAAGGTAAACACACCAAACTAATACCAAATGGATTTTCGGAAATAAAACGGATTCTCGTCCGGGTTTGGGAATATTTTGAATTTGAGGAAATGATTTCTGAACGAGTTAATAATGTTAGGTCGTGCCGAGTCCTTAGTTGCTGTTTCGTGAGTTACTATACATCTTATTTCTACCGACTTCTTCTTGCTATTTTCTGGACTTGAGGTGAGTCATAGCCCCACTTTTTACTCTTGAACTATGTTTTCAATAATTGGGGTGAGAAACGTGCAAATTATTTTATGTGGACTATTATCGCTTTTATATGCTTTCTAAACTTGCTATGCGTATGGACTAGGATATATTGTCAGCTTTAGTCACACATGTTGTGTGTACTATTCAAGGTTGGCTTATTTGGTATTTGGTGGATTGTCAGCTTTAGTCACACATGTTGTGTGTACTATTCAAGGTTGGCTTATTTGGTTATTGGTGGATTGTCAGCTTTAGTCACATATATGTTGTGTGTACTATTCAAGGTTGGCTTATTTAGATACTGTAGTGTGCACCTATGGGTTATTAATACTTCGGAGGTTATCCGAGTATTTATTGGTATTGCCGGGGTTACCCGAATATCTATGTTAGAACGGAGGGTATCCGTGTGTTAGGTTGGAGCGGAGGGTATCCGCAGGCTTTTAGCAAGTCCTTAGTCTAGCTTGCAAGCGTTTTGCATATATGTCCACTATATTGTTAGATGAATTTAAACCTATGATCTCACCAGCGAAAGCTGACTTTTAGCACGTTTTCTCAGGTAATTAAGTGATGATATGCATGCTTGGAATGGAAGGCTCGGCCAAGGCTCATGGTTCATGGATCTATTTTTCTAAACTCTGATAATTAATTTTGGACCTACTGTTATGTTATTTTGGGCCTGACTCTGAATGATGTTGGGATAAATGTAAACCTTAAAACCCCGTTTTGGTTGCGTTTTTATTATGTTTACTTTATCTCGTTCTATATTGTCTTGTGTTGGATACCAATCCCTGTAGCACCCCGAAAGCTTGTTGAGTCTTCCGCTGTATCAAATTTTGGGGGTGTTACAGATTGGTATCAGAGCCAGGTTATAGAGAACCAGGTAAATAAACGCCTAAACTATAACCGTATTTTTATAGAAAATGATCCTTGACCACCGCCCGCCAGCCCGCCAAGCCGAAGCATCTTCTATTATTTGAGGTATTATGAGATATTTGAGATGATTGTTAGATTTGGGATTTATTGAGATGATTTGAGGTTTATGGATTTTAGTAATAAGATTGCGTTTCGAGGAATTATATGGTCTATATGTTTTATAAACATTTTAGTAATGCGGTGTTTGAAATTATTTTTATTGAGATTATATAATTGAACTATTTGATGAGGATTTTTAGTATGGTATTATGAGTTGTGATTTAGTTGTTTTGAAACACTTACACCTACCCTACGCCGTTGTCACAGACCATGGCCTCCCATTTGCCCGATGTTGTCGAGGATATTCTTACTGCACCGGTTTTACCTGCACAGTTCACTATGGCATCTGATGATCCTTACCAGATGGCCATGCTTTCAGCTACTGTGCCGCCTGCAGCTTCTACTTCAGCACTACCTGCTGCATCTACGCAGGGACCCTCATCTTCTTTAGGGCTTCCTGGTACAACGAGGCAGCTTACTCTTCATCAGGCTTTGGCTCGTGTGGCCCCACGCTTTGCCCACCGAGCTACGGCACGCATGTCGGTACGCCCTACTCCATCACCTTTACAGATTGATGCTCACTCTTTTCTGTCTGAGGCGCCACCCACATCATTGCGTCGTCGTTCTAGATCACCTACTACATCTCCACATGGTTCACCTAGTAGGAGACGACGATTGATGAGGTACTCTTCCGATGAGGAGGAGGAGGAGTACGAGGGTGAGGATGAGGCTGATGACCCTGAGCGGGAGGATGACCCTCAGGAGGCTGAGCAGGGTGATGATGATGACCCTGAGGAGGAGGATGACCCTTAGGAGGATGAGATGCCTGATGATGATGATGAGTTAGTACCACCAGCTCAGGCTGAGGAGCCTGATTCACCTGTACATCCGATTGAGCTTGATTCACCTGATCATCCGTTTTTGGTTGAGTTGCCACCTGGTAGTCCCGTTGAGTCGGATGCATCTTCTGAGGTTTCTGCTAAGCATGCAGAATTAGGTGAGATTGGTAGGTTGTGGGCTCGGATTACTGAGCTTGGTGAGAGAGTTGCACGTGTATCTGATCGACTTGAGAGAGTTATTGGAGAGTTTTTAGCGGATTTTAGAGTTGACATGACTGTCGTTGTGGGCAGGACGACTGAGCTGAGGAGAGTTTTGATGGATGTCCACGAGCATATCGATAGTCTGCAGCGAGGATTTGTTACTGCTCGTGAGGCTGACCGCAAGCTATGGCAAAGGAATGCCGAGCTAGAGAAGGAGGTGGCTGACCTCAAGAGAGACCGAGACACCCATAGCGTGGAGTTAGGATCGTTATGGAGGGATCTTGATGGCTTGAGGCAGGAGTTGAGTAGACTCCGCCAGCAGCGTGGCTAGTTGATTGGTTTATGTTGTCTTGTTGCTTTCTTAACCGAGGAGTGTTCGGTTAGAAAAGCTAGTTATCATATTTTGATGTATTTTGTTCAGTATTCGTCTCTTTTGGAACGATTAGTACGTTTGGTATTATCCGTTAGTTGGAACGATGTTAGATCGCTATTGTATGGTTGATGGTTATTAGTATATGGTATTATGTGGTTTTGGGTGTTATGGAAATTGAGTCCTTATTCGCTTTATTGATGTTACGTGGTGTATTGTTGCTATTCTTTCCATGGCTTGGCTTCGTTGAATTACTCTTGTTGAGCATATTGATAAGTTCTATTGGAGACTCATGAACTTGTATGATGTTACAGATTAATGGCAACACGACGAAACCCTGTTAGAGCTACCAGAACTGGTCCTGCAGTGACTACTCCTGGTCGCCGAGGACGCCGACCTACTCGAAATGTTGAAACCCCTACTCCTGACAACCTGGACACTACTAACCGCAACAACAGGAATCAAAATGTTGATTTTCAGGGAGACAATGATCATGTTCCACTTAATGCATCTACTGTGGATCAAGCAATGATCAATCACCTGGTGGAGCAAAGAGTTGCTGAGCTACTAGCTGAGTCAAATCATTCCAACAATTCTGCTGGAACATTTCCACCTGTTCGTGCTAACGGATGTCACTACAAGGAGTTTAAGATTTGTGGACCCATTGAGTTTGGTCGAACTGAAGGAGTGGTTTACTTGGTTAGGTGGATTGGGAAGACCGAGTCAGTGTTTAATGTTAGTGGTTGTGCGGAGAATGCGAAGGTAAAGTTTGCTTCTTTTACTTTCAAGGATGAAGCTTTAACTTGGTGGAACAATTACCGAAATTTAGTTGGGAGTGATGTAGCTTATGCCATGACTTGGGAGCAATTTAAGTCTTTGCTGATTCAGACTTACTGCCCAAGGAATGAGGTCAAGAAGCTAGAGATTGAGTTTTGGAACCACAAGGTGAAAGGTAATGATATGGCGACTTACAATCGCCGTTACCAGGAGTTGGCCTTGTTGTGCCCAGATATGGTGAAAACCGAGACTCAAAAGATCGAGAGGTATACTGATGGGTTGCCTGTAGCTACGAGAAATGATGTGATTTCTGCTAGGCCTGCAAACATCCATGAGGCAATCACAATTGCTCAACAACTTATGGATTCGTTGGAATTAGAAGAAGCTGATAAGGAGAAGAATGGAAAGAGAAAGAGAGACCGTCACTCTAAGAGTAATGATCACCGAACCAAGAGACAAGCTAAGGCTAATGCTATTGGGAATGGAGATAAGAAGAATCAGAACGGTGATGCACCCAAGTGTGATCGTTGCCACCAGCATCATACTGGATGGTGTAGTGTGAAATGCCAGAATTGCTCAAAGAAAGGACACACAGCTAGGGATTGTAGAGCCCGACCTCTTGCTATGGTTCAAGCTGCTCCTGAGATGAGAAACAAGGCAGATGTTACTTGTTATGGGTGTGGAAAGAAGGGACACTATAGGAATGAGTGTAGAGAATCGCGGAACCGTGGAAATCAAGGCTCGGGTGGTAATGGGTACAATTATGCAAACCGTGGAGCTGGAGGAAACCGTGGACGACAAGATAATGGGGACCAACGTGTGGAAGCTGGAGCTGCTCAGGGAAGAGTGTATGCACTCGGGAACGAGAGAGGAGAAGATCCGAACGTCGTTACTGGTACGTTCCTTCTCAATAATCGTTATGCTTCCATACTATTTGATACTGGTGCCGATAGGAGTTTTGTGTCCACTACGTTTGCACCCTTACTAGAGAAACCCCCGACGGCCTTAGGAATTGGATATGATATTGAGTTAGCTAACGGGAATATAGAAAGGATTAATACCATCATTCGCGGTTGTACGTTAAATTTCTTGAACCACCCTTTCAACATAGATCTTCTACCCGTCACGTTAGGAAGTTTTGATGTCATCATTGGTATGGACTGGTTGTCGAAGTATCATGCTCATATACTTTGCGACGAGAAGATCGTGCGTGTACCTTACGGAAAGGAGATCCTAAATATATTAGGAGACCGAAAGGATTCTAGGAGCCCATCCCGATTAGCAGTGGTTTCATGCACTAAGTTGCCAAAGCTAATGGAGAAGGGATGTTACCTTTTCTTAGCTCAAATCTCTGAGAAAGGAGGGACGAAGAAAAAGGAAAGGTGCATTGGAGATGTGCCTATAGTTCGTGATTTTTCTGATGTGTTTCCCGATGATTTGCCGGGAATCCCGCCGACTAGACAAGTGGAGTTTCAGATTGAGTTGATACCTGGTGCTGCACCTGTAGCACGAGCGCCTTATCGTCTTGCACCTACCGAGCTAGAAGAGTTGTCGAAACAATTGGCGGAGTTAGCCGAAAAAGGATTCATAAGACCAAGTTCTTCACCTTGGGGAGCCCCAGTCTTATTTGTGAAGAAGAAGGATGGATCGTTCTGTATGTGCATTGATTACCGAGAGTTGAATAAGTTAACGGTGAAGAATAGATACCCGTTACCTAGGATCGACGACTTGTTCGATCAACTCCAAGGATCGAGTGTTTACTCGAAGATCGATTTGAGATCGGGATATCATCAACTTCGAGTTCGCGAGGAAGATATACCAAAAACGGCTTTCAGAACCCGTTACGGGCATTACGAGTTTCAGGTGATGCCGTTTGGGTTGACTAACGCACCGGCAATATTCATGGATCTCATGAATCGTGTGTGTAAGCCTTACTTAGACAAGTTTGTGATTGTTTTTATCGATGACATTCTGATTTATTCAAAGAGTGAGAAGGAGCATGAGGAGCATCTAAGACTCATTTTAGAATTGCTCAGGAAGGAGAAACTCTATGCCAAGTTTTCGAAATGCGAATTCTGGATTCCAACGGTACAATTTTTGGGTCATGTGATTGATAGACAAGGAGTCCATGTGGATCCTGCTAAGATTGAGGCGATAAAAGATTGGGCTGCACCTACAACCCCAACCGAAGTTCGTCAATTTTTGGGTTTAGCTGATTATTACCGAAGGTTCATAGAGGGATTTTCGATGATAGCTAAACCATTGACCAAATTGACTCAAAAGAGTGTTACGTATGAATGGGGTGATAAAGAAGAGGAAGCATTTCAATTGCTTAAGAAGATGTTGTGTAGTGCTCCTATCTTAGCGTTACCGGAGGGGAACGAGGATTTCGTCATCTATTGTGACGCCTCACATAAAGGATTGGGAGCCGTATTAATGCAACGAGAGAAGGTGATAGCTTATGCTTCCCGACAGCTCAAAAAGCATGAGAAAAACTACACTACCCATGATTTGGAATTAGGTGCTGTGGTTTTCGCCTTAAGAATATGGAGACATTACTTGTACGGAACCAAGTGTGTTGTATTTACTGACCATAAAAGTCTACAACACATCTTGAATCAAAAAGAGCTCAATATGAGACAACGACGTTGGATTGAGTTGCTAAGCGATTATGATTGTGAAATTCGCTACCATCCTGGTAAAGCAAACGTTGTCGCTGATGCTCTTAGTCGAAAGGAAAGAATACCACCGTTACGAGTTAGATCATTGGGAATGACTATCGTATCGCCATTACCGTCTCAAATATTCGAAGTTCAAACGGAAGCGTTGAAAGCAGAAAACAGATCTGCCGAGAATATATTTGGGATGGCTGAGAATGAGAAAGGATTTGTTAAGCGTTCTGATGGATTGTTATGTTTTGGAGATCGGATTTGGGTACCTTTATACGGAGAAATTAGAGAGTTAATTATGCATGAGTCGCATAAGTCAAGGTACTCTATTCATCCTGGATCTGACAAGATGTACCAGGATCTTAAGAAGTTCTATTGGTGGCCAAATATGAAGGCAGATATAGCATCGTACGTTAGTAAGTGCTTGACATGTTCTAAGGTTAAAGCTGAACACCAGAGACCTTCAGGATTACTGACGCAACCAGAACTTCAGTCTGGAAATGGGAGCGGATTACTATGGACTTCATTACCAAATTACCGAGGACAGCTAGCGGTTGTGACGCTATCTGGGTAATTGTGGATCGTCTGACAAAGTCTGCTCATTTCCTAGCAATAAGTGAAGATGATAGTGTGGATAAACTTGCGAGGTTATATGTGAAGGAAATTATTTCGCGTCATGGAGTCCCAATATCTATTATTTCGGATCGCGATAGTCGTTTTACGTCAGCTTTGTGGCGATCACTTCAAACGGCTTTGGGGACGAGACTTGATATGAGTACTGCATATCATCCCCAAACCGATGGTCAAAGTGAGAGGACCATTCAGACGTTAGAGGATATGCTTCGTGCATGCATCATAGACTTTGGTAAAGGCTGGGAGAAGTATTTACCCCTTGCGGAATTCTCCTATAATAATAGTTACCACACAAGTCTTAAGGCTGCACCATTCGAAGCTTTGTATGGCAGGAAGTGTCGTTCGCATATTGGTTGGGCAGAAGTTGGAGATAGCCAACTCACAGGCCCTGAGCTTATTTTGGAAACTACAGAGAATGTAGCTCAGATTCGTGATCAGTTGCAAGCAGCCACAGATAGGCAGAAAAGTTACGCCGATCAGAGACGTAAACCCTTAGAGTTCCAGGTTGGAGACAAAGTGATGCTGAAAGTCTCGCCTTGGAAGGGTGTAATACGTTTCGGGAAACGTGGTAAACTCAACCCACGCTACATTGGACTATTTCTGATCTTTGAAAGAATTGGGCCCGTGGCCTATAGGTTGGAACTACCACATGACCTGAGTAAAGTTCAATACGTGTTCCACGTTAGTAATTTGAAGAAATGTCTTTCCGATGAGATGCCTATCATTAAAATGAAGGATATTCGTGTTGATGAGAAATTGAACTTCGTGGAAGAGCCAATTGAGATTTTAGACCGTGAAGTTAAACGACTCAAGCGAAGTCGCATTCCGCTCGTCAAGGTTCGTTGGAATTCCCGACATGGACCAGAATTTACGTGGGAACATGAGGACGAGTTCCGGAAGAGATATCCGAAGCTTTTCACTTCGTTGATGAATTTTTCCGAGTGAAACCCGGGACGGGTTTCTTCTGAGACTGGGAGGATGTGACAACCGGCAGTTTAGGGAGTTATTTTAAAAGACCCGCATTACGTTAAAGTTCTTTTAAAATTTTTATTTAGAATTTTATTTCACAACGAACTTGTAAGACCTATTTTATGAATAATTAGGTGTTTATTATGTTATGGAATTCGTGAATTATTTTCATAATTCATTTTGATTTTATGCTCGGTGATGTATTCTTAAATTCTCACTGGTACTAGGTTGACTCTGGCACTAGGTTTACCTAACGAAAATTTTTATGATTCGTTTTACGAGTCCGACTATATATAATTATTCACGAGATGTTTTTCGGGAGATATTAACGTTTGAAATGAGTTCGGGTTCGGGCCACATATTTTACATTTACCCACGTTACCCGCTCCACACCGTTAGTAATATTATTATTACCATTATTATTATTACTTTTATCATCATTATTATTATTAATAGAAAGAGAAAAAAAGAAATAGAAAAGAGTAACTACAAATTTGGTCCTTTGTGGTTCGGTTCACACAACAACACCAACACCTCACACACTCATCTCTCTCACTCTCATCTCCCTCTCTTGCAAACCCTAGCCGCCGGCTATATATTCCGGCCGCCACCACTCCACCGCCGATAATCACCACACACAAACACCACCACCGTACTCCACACATCCTTCTCCATCTTTTGAAGCATTTCACGCGCCAAGAACAAGAAGCCACCACCATTTGCTTGTCCCACCGCCGCGCGTACACCACCACACCACCTCTATTTTCGAAGTTTTATAATAGATCCGTGTTTTAGAAGGTGAGAAAATGCGTCTTTACGCGAGGGTTTTTACCAAACCGAGTCAAACTCGGATTTTATACGGGATTGGGGTTTAAAAACTACAAATCCTTTTTAAAGATTTGATAAAGATTAGTTTGGTATCCGATTTGGGTCGATTTGGGTCGATTTGGGTTCGGTTTGTGGAAAGGATTCGGTTGTTTCATGTTATGTCGAGGCTTTGGTTCTTGATTCGAGCTTAACCGAGACCCTTGAGGTCTCGGGGTCATCTTTGGTTGCTCGTAAAACCAAGTCGAGACCCATATGGGGCTCTCGTTTGGTTGTGACTCGAGCCTAGGGCTCGTTATTACTATGGATCGACTCTTACGAGTCACGGCTCGATGCCGTAAGATTGTGGTTAATGCCGAGACCCTTATGGGTCGATTGGCTAAATTGTTGTGCTCGTTGGAGCCTATTTGGTTACTTTGATGATTGGTTCGAGCCTTTGTGCTTGTGGTTTGGACCGCGACTCAATTGAGTCGAGTAAGACTCGGGTTTGGCTTGGTAAACCATCCCGAATGTGACCTTGGATCATATTCATTTTCATTATTATTATTGTTGCCAACTTGGTTTTGATATTGATTTGGTTGTTTACTTACTTTGCCGAACACTTGTGGGTCGAGACCTCGTTTGGTCTCGGCAATGGATATTTGGTATTGTGAAGTTGTTGACGAATTGGTATATTGGGGACCGATTGTGAGACGGTCACTTAGATTGACGGAGATAGGTTAGTCGGGTGCCGTAGTCGGACCCTATTGTTGTAGCACGTGGATTGAGATTGTGTTGGACGGAGATATTATTGATGGTTATGACTTTTATATTATATTGGACTTGGACAATGAGCCGAGAGTCATGACTCGGACATGTGACCATTTCGTATGACTCGATAACTATTTACAATTTAAAATGTAAATAATAAACTCGTAATAATAATTATTGATAATATAAACGTTTATATGAATATATAGACGTGAATAACGTATATATAATCATATAGGCGCGTATATTAATAATAATAATAATCACGAGTCGTATTATAAATAATACAATTAGATATATATTAGGCTACGAAAGTGGCGTAATATTATTGAACGTATTACGATTATAAAAATGTGTTATAAAACGAGAAACTCTCGACAATTATTAAACATTTAATAAAAATGTCATTTTATATATATAACGGGTAAACTTATCGAGTTATGCGGAGTCGTTGTCACTAGAGTCCAGGTAAGTTATTATTTGTGAGTTTCGTGTTGTCACGGATATATGACGATTAGTATAAACGTTTCTATAACTAAATAACCACTTAACCGTAAGGTTGAATCGGGTTATTTGGCTATATGAAATGAATATATTAATGGGCATCGTATCCTACGACGCCCATAGGTTGTGGTATATGTAAAGTGTAATAAATTGCGAGTGTATATATCGGGAAATCTGGCCAATTTGACGATATATATGAGGAATTTATTAAACTACGATATATACCATATAGTATTTATGTGCTATGTGCTTTAGGTTGGGTGTAATCTTGGAACGGTATGTTACGTAAATAAATATGAGGAGTATCAAATCGACGGATTCGATAAACTTCGGCGATTTATTTAAATGATATATTGGGCTAATATTAGATCCATAGTTTATTTTGTTATTCTTTGTGTGATCTTTTGGTTTGTTTTGAGTCGACCCACCACCCGTATGGATAACACACCAAACTAATACGAAATGGATTTTTGGAAATAAAACGGATTCTCGTCCGGGTTTGGGAATATTTTAAATTTGAGGAAATGATTTCTGAACGAGTTAATAATGTTAGGTCGTGCCGAGTCCGTAGTTGCTGTTTCGTGAGTTACTATACATCTTATTTCTACCGACTTCTTCTTGCTATTTTATGGACTTGAGGTGAGTCATAGCCTCACTTTTTACTCTTGAACTATGTTTTCAATACTTGGGGTGAGAAACGTGCAAATTATTTTATGTGGACTATTATCGCTTTTATATGCTTTCTAAACTTGCTATGCATATGGACTAGGATATATTGTCAGCTTTAGTCACACATGTTGTGTGTACTATTCAAGGTTGGCTTATTTGGTATTTGGTGGATTGTCAGCTTTAGTCAAACATGTTGTGTGTACTATTCAAGGTTGGCTTATTTGGTTATTGGTGGATTGTCAGCTTTAGTCACATATATGTTGTGTGTACTATTCAAGGTTGGCTTATTTAGATACTGTAGTGTGCACCTATGGGTTATTAATACTTCGGAGGTTATCCGAGTATTTATTGGCATTGCGGGGGTTACCCGAATATCTATGTTAGAACGGAGGGTATCCGTGTGTTAGGTTGGAGCGGAGGGTATCCGCAGGCTTTTAGCAAGTCCTTAGTCTAGCTAGCAAGCGTTTTGCGTATATGTCCACTATATTGTTAGATAAATTTAAACCTATGATCTCACCAGCGAAAGCTGACTTTTAGCACGTTTTCTCAGGTAATTAAGTGATGATATGCATGCTTGGAATGGAAGGCTCGGCCAAGGCTCATGGTTCATGGATCTATTTTTCTAAACTCTGATAATTAATTTTGGACCTACTGTTATGTTATTTTGGGCCTGACTCTGAATGATGTTGGGATAAATGTAAACATTAAAACCCCATTTTGGTTGCGTTTTTATTATGTTTACTTTATCTCGTTCTATATTGTCTTGTGTTGGATACCAATCCCCGTAGCACCCCGAAAGCTTGTTGAGTCTTCCGCTGTATCAAATTTTGGGGGTGTTACAGATTGGTATCAGAGCCAGGTTATAGAGAACTAGGTAAATAAACGCCTAAACTATAACCGTATTTTTATAGAAAATGATCCTTGACCACCGCCCGCCAGCCCGCCAAGCCGAAGCATCTTCTATTATTTGAGGTATTATGAGATATTTGAGATGATTGTTAGATTTGGGATTTATTGAGATGATTTGAGGTTTATGGATTTGAGTAATAAGATGGCGTTTCGAGGAATTATATGGTCTATATGTTTTATAAACATTTTAGTAATGCGGTGTTTGAAATTCTTTTTATTGAGATTATATAATTGAACTATTTGATGAGGATTTTTAGTATGGTATTATGAGTTGTGATTTAGTTGTTTTGAAACACTTACACCTACCCTACGCCGTTGTCACAGACCATGGCCTCCCATTTGCCCGATGTTGTCGAGGATATTCTTACTGCACCGGTTTTACCTGCACAGTTCACTATGGCATCTGATGATCCTTACCAGATGGCCATGCTTTCAGCTACTGTGCCTCCTGCAGCTTCTACTTCAGCACTACCTGCTGCATCTACGCAGGGACCCTCATCTTCTTTAGGGCTTCCTGGTACATCGAGGCAGCTTACTCTTCATCAGGCTTTGGCTCGTGTGGCCCCACGCTTTGCCCACCGAGCTACGGCACGCATGTCAGTACGCCCTACTCCATCACCTTTACAGATTGATGCTCACTCTTTTCTGTCTGAGGCGCCACCCACATCATTGTGTCGTCGTCCTAAATCACCTACTACATCTCCACATGGTTCACCTAGTAGGAGACGACGATTGATGAGGTACTCTTCCGATGAGGAGGAGGAGGAGTACGAGGGTGAGGATGAGGCTGATGACCCTGAGCGGGAGGATGACCCTCAGGAGGCTGAGCAGGGTGATGATGATGACCCTGAGGAGGAGGATGACCCTCAGGAGGATGAGATGCCTGATGATGATGATGAGTTAGTACCACCAGCTCAGGCTGAGGAGCCTGATTCACCTGTACATCCGATTGAGCCTGATTCACCTGATCATCCGTTTTTGGTTGAGTTGCCAACTGGTAGTCCCGTTGAGTCGGATGCATCTTCTGAGGTTTCTGCTGAGCATGCAGAATTAGGTGAGATTGGTAGGTTGTGGGCTCGGAGTACTGAGCTTGGTGAGAGAGTTGCACGTGTATCTGATCGACTTGAGAGAGTTATTGGAGAGTTTTTAGCGGATTTTAGAGTTGACATGACTGTCGTTGTGGGCAGGACGACTGAGCTGAGGAGAGTTTTGATGGATGTCCACGAGCATATCGATAGTCTGCAGCGAGGATTTGTTACTGCTCGTGAGGCTGACCACAAGCTATGGCAAAGGAATGCCGAGCTAGAGAAGGAGGTGGCTGACCTCAAGAGAGACCGAGACACCCATAGCGTGGAGTTAGGATCGTTATGGAGGGATCTTGATGGCTTGAGGCAGGAGTTGAGTAGACTCCGCCAGCAGCGTGGCTAGTTGATTGGTTTATGTTGTCTTGTTGCTTTCTTAACCGAGGAGTGTTCGGTTAGAAAAGCTAGTTATCATATTTTGATGTATTTTGTTTTGTATTCGTCTCTTTTGGAACGATTAGTACGTTTGGTATTATCCGTTAGTTGGAACGATGTTAGATCGCTATTGTATGGTTGATGGTTATTAGTATATGGTATTATGTGGTTTTGGGTGTTATGGAAATTGAGTCCTTATTCGCTTTATTGATGTTACGTGGTGTATTGTTGCTATTCTTTCCATGGCTTGGCTTCGTTGAATTACTCTTGTTGAGCATATTGATAAGTTCTATTGGAGACTCATGAACTTGTATGATGTTACAGATTAATGGCAACACGACGAAACCCTGTTAGAGCTACCAGAACTGGTCCTGCAGTGACTACTCCTGGTCGCCGAGGACGCCGACCTACTCGAAATGTTGAAACCCCTACTCCTGACAACCTGGACACTACTAACCGCAACAACAGGAATCAAAATGTTGATGTTCAGGGAGACAATGATCATGTTCCACTTAATGCACCTACTGTGGATCAAGCAATGATCAATCAACTGGTGGAGCAAAGAGTTGCTGAGCTACTAGCTGAGTCAAATCATTCCAACAATTCTGCTAGAACATTTCCACCTGTTCATGCTAACGGATGTCACTACAAGGAGTTTAAGATTTGTGGACCCATTGAGTTTGGTGGAACTGAAGGAGTGGTTTACTTGGTTAGGTGGATTGAGAAGACTGAGTCAGTGTTTAATGTTAGTGGTTGTGCGGAGAATGCGAAGGTAAAGTTTGCTTCTTTTACTTTCAAGGATGAAGCTTTAACTTGGTGGAACAATTACCGAAATTCAGTTGGGAGTGATGTAGCTTATGCCATGACTTGGGAGCAATTTAAGTCTTTGCTGATTCAGACTTACTGCCCAAGGAATGAGGTCAAGAAGCTAGAGATTGAGTTTTGGAACCACAAGGTGAAAGGTAATGATATGGCGACTTACAATCGTCGTTACCAGGAGTTGGCCTTGTTGTGCCCAGCTATGGTGAAAACCGAGACTCAAAAGATCGATAGATATACTGATGGGTTGCCTGTAGCTACGAGAAATGATGTGATTTCTGCTAGGCCTGCAAACATCCATGAGGCAATCACAATTGCTCAAAAACTTATGGATTCGTTGGAATTAGAAGAAGCTGATAAGGGGAAGAATGGAAAGAGAAAGAGAGACCGTCACTCTAAGAGTAATGATCACCGAAGCAAGAGACAAGCTAAGGCTTATGCTATTGGGAATGGAGATAAGAAGAATCAGAACGGTGATGCACCCAAGTGTGATCGTTGCCACCAGCAACATACTGGATGGTGTAGTGTGAAATGCCAGAATTGCTCAAAGAAAGGACATACAGCTAGGGATTGTAGAGCCCGACTTCTTGCTATGGTTCAAGCTGCTCCTGAGATGAGAAACAAGGCAGATGTTACTTGTTATGGGTGTGGAAAGAAGGGACACTATAGGAATGAGTGTAGAGAATCGCGGAACCGTGGAAATCAAGGCTCGGGTGGTAATGGGTACAATTATGGAAACCATGGAGCTGGAGGAAACCGTGGACGACAAGATAATGGGGACCAACGTGTGGAAGCTGGAGCTGCTCAGGGAAGAGTGTATTCACTCGGGAACGAGAGAGGAGAAGATCCGAACGTCGTTACTGGTACGTTCCTTCTCAATAATCATTATGCTTCCATACTATTTGATACTGGTGCCGATAGGAGTTTTGTGTCCACTACGTTTGCACCCTTACTAGAGAAACCCCCGATGGCCTTAGGAATTGGATATGATATTGAGTTAGCTAACGGGAATATAGAAAGGATTAATACCATCATTCGCGGTTGTACATTAAATTTCTTGAACCACCCTTTCAACATAGATCTTCTACCCGTCACGTTAGGAAGTTTTGATGACATCATTGGTATGGACTGGTTGTCGAAGTATCGTGCTCATATACTTTGCGACGAGAAGATCGTGCGTGTACCTTACGGCAAGGAGATCCTAAATATATTAGGAGACCGAAAGGATTCTAGGAGCCCATCCCGATTAGCAGTGGTTTCATGCACTAAGTTGCCAAAGCTAATGGAGAAGGGATGTTACCTTTTCTTAGCTCAAATCTCTGAGAAAGGAGGGACGAAGAAAAAGGAAAGGTGCATTGGAGATGTGCCTATAGTTCGTGATTTTTCTGATGTGTTTCCCGATGATTTGCCGGGAATCCCGCCGACTAGACAAGTGGAGTTTCAGAATGAGTTGATACCTGGTGCTGCACCTGTAGCACGAGCGCCTTATCGTCTTGCACCTACCGAGCTAGAAGAGTTGTCGAAACAATTGGCGGAGTTAGCCGAAAAAGGATTCATAAGACCAAGTTCTTCACCTTGGGGAGCCCCAGTCTTATTTGTGAAGAAGAAGGATGGATCGTTCCGTATGTGCATTGATTACCGAGAGTTGAATAAGTTAACGGTGAAGAATAGATACCCGTTACCTAGGATCGACGACTTGTTCGATCAACTCCAAGGATCGAGTGTTTACTCGAAGATCGATTTGAGATCGGGATATCATCAACTTCGAGTTCGCGAGGAAGATATACCAAAAACGGCTTTTAGAACCCGTTACGGGCATTACGAGTTTCAGGTGATGCCGTTTGGGTTGACTAACGCACCGGCAATATTCATGGATCTCATGAATCGTGTGTGTAAGCCTTACTTAGACAAGTTTGTGATTGTTTTTATCGATGACATTCTGATTTATTCAAAGAGTGAGAAGGAGCATGAGGAGCATCTAAGACTCATTTTAGAATTGCTCAGGAAGGAGAAACTCTATGCCAAGTTTTCGAAATGCGAATTCTGGATTCCAACGGTACAATTTTTGGGTCATGTGATTCGTAGACAAGGAGTCCATGTGGATCCTGCTAAGATTGAGGCGATAAAAGATTGGGCTGCACCTACAACCCCAACCGAAGTTCGTCAATTTTTGGGTTTAGCTGATTATTACCGAAGGTTCATAGAGGGATTTTCGAAGATAGCTAAACAATTGACCAAATTGACTCAAAAGAGTGTTACGTATGAATGGGGAGATAAAGAAGAGGAAGCATTTCAATTGCTTAAGAAGATGTTGTGTAGTGCTCCTATCTTAGCGTTACCGGAGGGTAACGAGGATTTCGTCGTCTATTGTGACGCCTCACATAAAGGATTGGGAGCCGTATTAATGCAACGAGAGAAGGTGATAGCTTATGCTTCCCGACAGCTCAAAAAGCATGAGAAAAACTACACTACCCATGATTTGGAATTAGGTGCTGTGGTTTTCGCCTTAAGAATATGGAGACATTACTTGTACGGAACCAAGTGTGTTGTATTTACTGACCATAAAGTCTACAACACATCTTGAATCAAAAAGAGCTCAATATGAGACAGCGACGTTGGATTGAGTTGCTAAGCGATTATGATTGTGAAATTCGCTACCATCCTGGTAAAGCAAACGTTGTCGCTGATGCTCTTAGTCGAAAGGAAAGAATACCACCGTTACGAGTTAGATCATTGGGAATGACTATCGTATCGCCATTACCGTCTCAAATATGTGAAGTTCAAACGGAAGCGTTGAAAGCAGATAACAGATATGCCGAGAATATATTTGGGATGGCTGAGAATGAGAAAGGATTTGTTAAGCGTTCTGATGGATTGTTATGTTTTGGAGATCGGATTTGGGTACCTTTATATGGAGAAATTAGAGAGTTAATTATGCACGTGTCGCATAAGTCAAGGTACTCTATTCATCCTGGATCCGACAAGATGTACCAGGATCTTAAGAAGTTCTATTGGTGGCCAAATATGAAGGCAGATATAGCATCATACGTTAGTAAGTGCTTGACATGTTCTAAGGTTAAAGCTGAACACCAGAGACCGTCAGGATTACTGACGCAACCAGAACTTCCAGTCTGGAAATGGGAGCGGATTACTATGGACTTCATTACCAAATTACCGAGGACAGCTAGCGGTTGTGACGCTATCTGGGTAATTGTGGATCGTCTGACAAAGTCTGCTCATTTCCTAGCAATAAGTGAAGATGATAGTGTGGATAAACTTGCGAGGTTATATGTGAAGGAAATTATTTCGCGTCATGGAGTCCCTATATCTATTATTTCGGATCGCGATAGTTGTTTTACGTCAGCTTTGTGGCGATCACTTCAAACGGCTTTGGGGACGAGACTTGATATGAGTACTGCATATCATCCCCAAATCGATGGTCAAAGTGAGAGGACCATTCAGACGTTAGAGGATATGCTTCGTGCATGCATCATAGACTTTGGTAAAGGCTGGGAGAAGTATTTACCCCTTGCGGAATTCTCCTATAATAATAGTTACCACACAAGTCTTAAAGCTGCACCATTCGAAGCTTTGTATGGCAGGAAGTGTCGTTCACCTATTGGTTGGGCAGAAGTTGGAGATAGCCAACTCACAGGCCCTGAGCTTATTTTGGAAACTACAGAGAAAGTAGCTCAGATTCGTGATCAGTTGCAAGCAGCCAGAGATAGGCAGAAAAGTTACGCCGATCAGAGACGTAAACCCTTAGAGTTCCAGGTTGGAGACAAAGTGATGCTGAAAGTCTCGCCTTGGAAGGGTGTAATACGTTTCGGGAAACGTGGTAAACTCAACCCACGCTACATTGAACCATTTCTGATCTTAGAAAGAATTGGGCCCGTGGCTTATAGGTTGGAACTACCACATGAACTGAGTAAAGTTCACGACGTGTTCCACGTTAGTAATTTGAAGAAATGTCTTTCCGATGAGATGCCTGTCATTCCAATGAAGGATATTCGTGTTGATGAGAAATTGAACTTCGTGGAAGAGCCAATTGAGATTTTAGACCGTGAAGTTAAACGACTCAAGCGAAGACGCATTCCGCTCGTCAAGGTTCGTTGGAATTCCCGAGATGGACCAAAATTTACGTGGGAACGTGAGGACGAGTTCCGGAAGAGATATCCGAAGCTTTTCACTTCGTTGATGAATTTTTCCGAGTGAAACCCGGGACGGGTTTCTTCTGAGACTGGGAGGATGTGACAACCGGCAGTTTAGGGAGTTATTTTAAAAGACCCGCATTACGTTAAAGTTCGTTTAAAATTTTTATTTAGAATTTTATTTCACAACGAACTTGTAAGACCTATTTTATGAATAATTAGGTGTTTATGATGTTATGGAATTCGTGAATTATTTTCATAATTCATTTTGATTTTATGCTCGGTGATGTATTCTTAAATTCTCACTGGTACTACGTTGACTCTGGCACTAGGTTTATCTAACAAAAATTTTTATGATTCGTTTTACGAGTCCGACTATATATAATTATTCACGAGATGTTTTTCGGGAGATATTAACGTTTGAAATGAGTTCGGGTTCGGGCCACATGTTTTACATTTACCCACGTTACCCGCTCCACACCGTTAGTAATATTATTATTACTATTATTATTATTACTTTTATCATCATTATTATTATTAATAGAAAGAGAAAATAAAAAAATAAAAAATAGAGTAACTACAAATTTGGTCCTTTGTGGTTCGGTTCACACAACAACACCAACACCTCACACACTCATCTCTCTCACTCTCATCTCCCTCTCTTGCAAACCCTAGCCGCCGGCTATATATTCCGGCCGCCACCACTCCACCGCCGATAATCACCACACACAAACACCACCACCGTACTCCACACATCCTTCTCCATCTTTTGAAGCATTTCACGCGCCAAGAACAAGAAGCCACCACCATTTGCTTGTCCCACCGCCGCGCGTACACCACCACACCACCTCTATTTTCGAAGTTTTGTAATAGATCCGTGTTTTAGAAGGTGAGAAAATGCGTCTTTACGCGAGGGTTTTTACCAAACCGAGTCAAACTCGGATTTTATACGGGATTGGGGTTTAAAAACTACAAATCCTTTTTAAAGATTTGATAAAGATTAGTTTGGTATCCGATTTGGGTCGATTTGGGTTCGGTTTGTGGAAAGGATTCGGTTGTTTCATGTTATGTCGAGGCTTTGGTTCTTGATTCGAGCTTAACCGAGACCCTTGAGGTCTCGGGGTCATCTTTGGTTGCTCGTAAAACCAAGTCGAGACCCATATGGGGCTCTCGTTTGGTTGTGACTCGAGCCTAGGGCTCGTTATTACTATGGATCGACTCTTACGAGTCACGGCTCGATGCCGTAAGATTGTGGTTAATGCCGAGACCCTTATGGGTCGATTGGCTAAATTGTTGTGCTCGTTGGAGCCTATTTGGTTACTTTGATGATTGGTTCGAGCCTTTGTGCTCGTGGTTTGGACCGCGACTCAATTGAGTCGAGTAAGACTCGGGTTTGGCTTGGTAAACCATCCCGAATGTGACCTTGGATCATATTCATTTTCATTATTATTATTGTTGCCAACTTGGTTTTGATATTGATTTGGTTGTTTACTTACTTTGCCGAACACTTGTGGGTCGAGACCTCGTTTGGTCTCGGCAATGGATATTTGGTATTGTGAAGTTGTTGACGAATTGGTATATTGGGGACCGATTGTGAGACGGTCACTTAGATTGACGGAGATAGGTTAGTCGGGTGCCGTAGTCGGACCCTATTGTTGTAGCACGTGGATTGAGATTGTGTTGGACGGAGATATTATTGATGGTTATGACTTTTATATTATATTGGACTTGGACAATGAGCCGAGAGTCATGACTCGGACATGTGACCATTTCGTATGACTCGATAACTATTTACAATTTAAAATGTAAATAACAAACTCGTAATAATAATTATTGATAATATAAACGTTTATATGAATATATAGACGTGAATAACGTATATATAATCATATAGGCGCGTATATTAATAATAATAATAATCACGAGTCGTATTATAAATAATACAATTAGATATATATTAGGCTACGAAAGTGGCGTAATATTATTGAACGTATTACGATTATAAAAATGTGTTATAAAACGAGAAACTCTCGACAATTATTAAACATTTAATAAAAATGTAATTTTGTAAATATAACGGGTAAACTTATCGAGTTATGCGGAGTCGTTGTCACTTGAGTCCAGGTAAGTTATTATTTGTGACTTTCGTGTTGTCACGGATATATGACGATTAATATAAACGTTTCTATAACTAAATAACCACTTAACCGTAAGGTTGAATCGGGTTATTTGGCTATATGAAATGAATATATTAATGGGTATCGTATCCTACGACGCCCATAGGTTGTGGTATATGTAAAGTGTAATAAATTGCGAGTGTATATATCGGGAAATCTGGCCATTTTGACGATATATATGAGGAATTTATTAAACTACGATATATACCATATAGTATTTATGTGCTATGTGCTTTAGGTTGGGTGTAATCTTGTAACGGTATGTTACGTAAATAAATATGAGGAGTATCAAATCGACGGATTCGATAAACTTCGACGATTTATTTAAATGATATATTGGGCTAATATTAGATCCATAGTTTATTTTGTTATTCTTTGTGTGATCTTTTGGTTTGTTTTGAGTCGACCCACCACCCGTATGGATACCAAACGTAAACACACCAAACTAATACGAAATGGATTTTTGGAAATAAAACGGATTCTCGTCCGGGTTTGGGAATATTTTGAATTTGAGGAAATGATTTCTGAACGAGTTAATAATGTTAGGTCGTGCCGAGTCCGTAGTTGCTGTTTCGTGAGTTACTATACATCTTATTTCTACCGACTTCTTCTTGCTGGACTTGAGGTGAGTCGTAGCCCCACTTTTTACTCTTGAACTATGTTTTCAATACATGGGGTGAGAAACGTGCAAATTATTTTATGTGGACTATTATCGCTTTTATATGCTTTCTAAACTTGCTATGCGTATGGACTAGGATATATTGTCAGCTTTAGTCACACATGTTGTGTGTACTATTCAAGGTTGGCTTATTTGGTATTTGGTGGATTGTCAGCTTTAGTCACACATGTTGTGTGTACTATTCAAGGTTGGCTTATTTGGTTATTGGTGGATTGTCAGCTTTAGTCACATATATGTTGTGTGTACTATTCAAGGTTGGCTTATTTAGATACTGTAGTGTGCACCTATGGGTTATTAATACTTCGGAGGTTATCCGAGTATTTATTGGTATTGCGGGGGTTACCCGAATATCTATGTTAGAACGGAGGGTATCCGTGTGTTAGGTTGGAGCGGAGGGTATCCGCAGGCTTTTAGCAAGTCCTTAGTCTAGCTAGCAAGCGTTTTGCGTATATGTTGTAATAACCCGTAAATTTTCGTAAGGCAAAATAACTATTCTACCCTTTGACTTTGACTTGTTGACTATTTCACTTTTACCGTAACGTAAAAGCAATTATTATAACCGGTAGTTAACCGGTAGTCTTCCAAGTTTAATAATTCATTATGTTTTTGAATTATTACTCTCTGAACGTTTACATTCACCTTTTTCTATTTAACGAGATGTTATATTACTTTTCCTGCGTACCGATACCGTAATAATAATGGTTTACATTCAATAATCACTATTCGGAATCAGTTGTTTCGTTTTTATGTTACTATTATAAAAACGCTTCCAGAAATATATATATCTCTCGAAATTACCAAACAGATGTACCGCGTTTACACTTTAGCCCAACGGGACACGGGATACACGGTATAAAAATTAAAAACAAATCCACTCTTGCCTGATACTAATATACACCGCCTATCTCCCTCTTTCTTTAATACAGAGTAATAGATAAGATGATCTTATCTTTCTCACTCTCTAAAAAGCTTCCATCTCTCCTCTCTCACCTTACACCGCCACCCTCCACCGCCTCACACCACTACACCCACCGCCTCACCAATTGTCACCATCATCAAGAGGCTGGAAACATTATTGCTTCGGGTTTAGATGGTAAGCTAAGGGTCTCGTTTGGTTCGAGTTAAACATCACAGCCGCGCCACCGCTACCTCTCAATCTCTCTCTCTCGTTTCCATGGTATGCCGAAGATACCATATTTATTTATATCTATTTTTCTTTTGATTAAAACAAAATACGAATCGGTTTATTTAATTTTCGTGGATATAAAGATGAGATTAAAAACGTTTTTGGTATTAAATTCGTGTGGTAAACAAGGATAAGGGGTGTTTGCTGCTCTCAGATTCAACAAAAACCCAAAAGGGTTGTTTGTTTGTTGTCGGCTCAAGAGAATCACCCACAAGGGTGCGTTTGTTTCTGCCGATGGGTCAACGCGACACCCAAAAGGGTGTTTGTGTTTGTTGTTTCAGCTAACGGTAACCCATAAGAGTGTGCTTGGTTTAGTTGTTCGACCCACTACCTAGACACCCAAGTAGGGTGCATTTGGTTTTGCATATAACAGCCCACCAGGGGGCATTTGGTGTTGTTTTACTGTCCCGCTCCAACAATCGCCCCGAAGGGTGTACTTATTTGCTTGTTGATTCGTCTTGTTACAGCCCTCAAAGGGTGTTTGTAGTTTGCTGTCACAACAGCCCCATCAGGGGTGTTTGTTGGTGCGTATTAACAGCCCAAGGGGTGTGTTTGTTTTGTTGTTCCAGCCCACACCGCAAGCCCGCCAAGGGTGCTGTTGGGGTTTGGTTTCTCGGTTCGCTAATAGCCCTAAAGGGTGCGTTTAGACCTGCTCATTTCAGCACCAATAAGGTGCATTTGGTTATGCTTATTTTATGCTCATCAGGGGCGTCTAGATATGCTTATTCCAGCCCCAACCGAGGGTGTTTAGTGGCTGCAAAACAGCCCCAAATAGGGGTGTTTGTGTGCTGATTTTCTGCACCAAATGGGAGTATTCGTGTGCTGATTTTCTGCACCAAATGGGTGCTTTTTGTTTGTCTATTTACTGCGTACATGAGCTGTTTGGAACAGCTCACTGCAGTCCCGCCTTTTCGGCGATATCTAGAGTTCTACAACTCTGGTTGATGCACCGTTTGCGGCTACATTTAAGTTTATGTCTTACCAACATGTCATAAAACTGGGCCGAACTCCAGAAATGACCAGAACCATGAGCTTTTTCTGATTGAAATCTGGTGTGCAGATTTTGACACCTTTCGCCATTTTGGCTCTCATTTACTCATCGGGATGAGTTATGAGGTGCGCCACCCGGCGAAACGACCACAAGACATAGCTGTATCACCCTATCTAATTACCTAAGGCCCATAACTCACTGAGTTGTGCAGACTTTCCAATCTTTGGGACTATTTTAGAATTTCAGTTTCTAACTCATACACAGGGCTTGTTTTAGCAAATCTTCAAGTTACAAACCTCATGTACCATGTCAAATACATATATAATCTTACAAGGGTTTAGGATTAATGTATTGCACTCTTAATGGACTTACGACTTAATAACAAATCACTTATTACCGGACTTTATTACACGGACTGTCACTTGTTTATTATTGGATTTCTACCCAATAACCAATAAATACAAGTTGGAATTTCTAATGACTATTTATTAGTTAAACATAACTAATCCATATATCTCATTTATATATCTGCTTATCTGGTTCATACCGGTTTATTCTTTTATACGTGCTTATTACCTTTCATACTTATGCTATATGATTTGTACTTTGGCGTGCGTTTTGTCTGAGTCTATGACTTTATACCACCACACGAATGGGATACTAAACTTTTTACAAACATTGATACAAATATTCCACGAAAACTACAACACTCTACCTTTTGAAACTCATACGTATCGATTACTTTCTGCGTATTATGTTTTGAGACAAGCTTATATTCATTAGGTTATGCCGATTCTGTATCGTTGCGCTCTAATTATTGACATCACTTATGTTACTATTCTGCCATACTCCTTGGCACAGTTGTGTTCATTACGTCACTACATCCCAAGGTGAGTTCATAGCCCCACTTTCCATTACTTAATTGTTTTACAAACCCTTGGGGGGAATACATGCTATTTTTAACCGAGCACAATGTTTTTAAATTGTATGCTTGCCTGATTGTTTTATTATCACTAAGTACCAGCCTTGCTAAACCGAGATCCCTTATTATGAACCATTTAATCACTAGCAATAGTGAGCGCAAATATTGTGAATAGGCCTATTGGGATTGACGAATCCCATTTGTATTGACTAAGTTCAAACAAATGCACTAATATTTGAGATTTAGGTATGTTAGCAAAGTACCTACCAGGATAAATCTGCCGAGCGATATTGGTACACGTTAATGTTTTGGTGTCATAAGCTTAGTGTATAATACATTTTATGGGCGTATAATAATGTAGCCTACCTGTTTTGTTTTCCAAACATTGGTGTGAGTCTATAGCTCACACTACCAACATATTGTGTTCAAACATTAAATAAACTCTATGAATATCACTCAACCTTTGTGTTGACCTCTCAAGCATGTATTTCAGGTTCATGACGATCAAGAATGGCACGGAAGGGCATGGATACTCAAGAGGGCTATAAATTTTATTATCATACAAAAACTCATTTAATGTAAATTGTAAACATGGAACCATTTGGGACCTCATTTTGTAATCTCTGGTATTTATACAATTTGAATGATAAATCTTTTAAAACGACTCAATTGGAGTTCGTTTTCTATTATTGTGACTATTGTGCCGTCGAGTAACACCCAGTTTGAATTCCGCTGCAACCATGAATTGGGGGTGTTACAGATTGGTACAAGAGCCATTGTTATAGAGAAACGGGTCTAATTGAGACCTAAACTATAACTACACTACAAGCAAAAACATTTTATAGCCTTCCGATCTTCGTGTCTTCCATCCTCCAGACGATTATGGACTTATTAAGCATTTTATGCTACATGAACATATAAGTATATTCATATATACACATACATTCGAGTTATTTTCAATCATTTTATCTAAACATATCTGCGTATGCCTATTCTAGGGCATTTCGGCACAACCACATTCTCCCAATCATGTTCCTCCTCCAACATTTTATGTCCAAGACATTGCAACTAACCGCAATGGTCTTCCTATTTCCAAGACATTGTATGATACAATGGTCTTTAATCATTTCTCAAATGTTTTGAGTCGCACAATGGTCTAATCTACTTCCGAGACATTGTGATTTGCGTAATGGTCTCTGGAATTATTCCATCACATCATCAATATCATTTCATATGATATCAAAAACCCATCACAATCTATCGATTTCCAAACAAGAAATATGAGATTTCTAAAGGACAAACAAATCCATCATCGACAAAAGCTGAACTTTCTCTACATTCATCAAAGTTTTCTTCTGAAACCTTCATTGTTAAAAGTTCGTGATCCTCGCCAAGTATGGACTGTTTTAGAACTACTTAAAACTTCCTTTCCACACATATCTACCCATACTATCTTCTATGCGATGGAATGTGAAAACATGGGTTACAAGTCTTGTATGGGCGGGACTTGCAACTTAAGGGTTTGACATCGCCTTTGTTTAGTGGACAGTTTCCCAAAAGCAACGGACATATCACAAGTATACCTAATTTAGGTATTTGAAAATTTTATCGAACCTTGGCTAAATATAGACTAGTCACCTATATTTAACCTAGGGACAGTGGAATATAGTCTAACTAACTATATTCGACTTAAAATTTTCAAATACTGAGAATAGTTGTACTAGGGTTATGTTTAGATTGATTTCCTACATGAACACGATAAACCACCAGAATACATTAAAACAATCTAGAGACATGATAGTGCCTTACCACTCAGCAAGATCTTAACACCTTATTTGTATGATGTAAATTCATTCTTGAAAATTTTCATTTATGAGATAATCCGAACTACTATCTTGGGATAGTTATCAATTATTCTCTTCATCCTGTAGAAGTACTATCCTGTTTAGGTCCTAAGGATACCATCCCGTCATAAACCTTTAAAATTTCTTAAAATTTTAAAGCAAACTTGACATCTCTACCAATATTAACATTAAGCATACACTACGCACTTTTCTTCATCAACATATCACAACATTATCTTCACAACCGTGGCAAACACAAGCTCATTAGCAGATCTTGAGGCACTTTTAAAGCTCAAATCATCCTTAGTTACACCACAAGTACCCTCATCAGCTTTACAAGATTGAATATTCATTTTGTATTTTTGGAACACCAGTATCATCTCGTAATACACTACCTTGTAACTCACCGGCTAAGTATGAATGTTGTGTTGGGAATTCTTAGGTAGGATGATTTATAATGTCCTTATTTGAAATGGATTGGGATGGCTTTTCATTTAAATAAAGAAATTGTAAATCACCGAACCATAAGTTTATATTCCTCTATTTACATTGTTTGGGATGCCTCTCTATGTAAATAAAGAATTATAAACAAGTGGGCTTAGTTGTATCCGATATGACATGAGTATGAACTCGAACTTTAGAATCTCCGGTATTCTATTTTTCAGCAAAAGTTTTAAGATCTCATTAGAACTTCCTAAGTTCATTCATAAGTTGTCACTTTTGCCGTTGCAAATCTTTACAATCATGAGTTATTTATTGAGTTAACAGACTTATTACACTTTTGACTTGGTTCAGTCTCAAACTAACAGACTGTGTTTGATATTCTACCTACTTTACTTGGGTGTGTGGACACCTACACATAAACTCTCCCAAGAGTTCCTTCCATTTGTTGACCTTTATTTTAGAGACATTGTTTCTCGAAATGTTCTCTCTCCACATCCCCACACCGTTTGTTACTATTATTATTTTTGCCATTATTTAATTCATGAGCAGACCGAGCTCTTACAACATGATCCACTGGCTTAGGAGACATCAAAATTGATTCATCATCTAGGCACCTAAATGCAACCACTCTCTCTAGGCTTTTGAAACTGCTGCATTTGCAACTCATGAAATCCTTGTGAAAACAACCTCTTAACACCTGGCACAACAATCACTCGAAGAGGCGCCACAACATTTGGTTCTCCAATATTTTCAGCAAGCCCTGCAACATTAGACTCTCCAATTATGTTAGTCCTCCAAACATCTATACCCTTACTTTATTTCTTACAAATGTTAGTTTGAGCCATGATATTAATCGTAGCACTTTCGCTCACCCATCAAAACATTAAAAGAGTTCCTGATTTCACCTTGGAGTGTGAGATCAAAATTCTCCACAAATACCTACACTCTTTCCCAGACATCTCAACATCGGACTATACAAGATCCAGACTAGGATTGGTCACTATTCCTCTAGAAGAGATCCAGATTGACGAATGTCTGAACTTTATCACAGAACCAATCAAGATCATAGACCGTAAGGTCAAACGACTTAAGTAAGGTCGCATTCCTATTGTTCAAGAGTTCGTTAGAACTTTCGGTAAGAACTCGAATTCACGTGGGAGCGTGAAGACTAGATGTGTCGCAAGTACTACCATCTTTTCTCGAACACACCGTCAGCAGATAACACCTACTGAACTTCGGGACGAAGTTCCATTTGAGGGGTGGATACTGTAATAACCCGTAAATTTTCGTAAGGCAAAATAACTATTTTACCCTTTGACTTTGACTTGTTGACTATTTCACTTTTACCGTAACGTAAAAGCAATTATTATAACCGGTAGTTAACCGGTAGTCTTCCAAGTTTAATAATTCATTATGTTTTTGAATTATTACTCTCTGAACGTTTACATTCACCTTTTTCTATTTAACGAGATGTTATATTACTTTTCCTGCGTACCGATACCGTAATAATAATGGTTTACATTCAATAATCACTATTCGGAATCAGTTGTTTCGTTTTTATGTTACTATTATAAAAACGCTTCCAGAAATATATATATCTCTCGAAATTACCAAACAGATGTACCGCGTTTACACTTTAGCTCAACGGGACACGGGATACACGGTATAAAAATTAAAAACAAATCCACTCTTGCCTGATACTAATATACACCGCCTATCTCCCTCTTTCTTTAATACAGAGTAATAGATAAGATGATCTTATCTTTCTCACTCTCTAAAAAGCTTCCATCTCTCCTCTCTCACCTTACACCGCCACCCTCCACCGCCTCACACCACTACACCCACCGCCTCACCAATTGTCACCATCATCAAGAGGCTGGAAACATTATTGCTTCGGGTTTAGATGGTAAGCTAAGGGTCTCGTTTGGTTCGAGTTAAACATCACAGCCGCGCCACCGCTACCTCTCAATCTCTCTCTCTCGTTTCCATGGTATGCCGAAGATACCATATTTATTTATATCTATTTTTCTTTTGATTAAAACAAAATACGAATCGGTTTATTTAATTTTCGTGGATATAAAGATGAGATTAAAAACGTTTTTGGTATTAAATTCGTGTGGTAAACAAGGATAAGGGGTGTTTGCTGCTCTCAGATTCAACAAAAACCCAAAAGGGTTGTTTGTTTGTTGTCGGCTCAAGAGAATCACCCACAAGGGTGCGTTTGTTTCTGCCGATGGGTCAACGCGACACCCAAAAGGGTGTTTGTGTTTGTTGTTTCAGCTAACGGTAACCCATAAGAGTGTGCTTGGTTTAGTTGTTCGACCCACCACCTAGACACCCAAGTAGGGTGCATTTGGTTTTGCATATAACAGCCCACCAGGGGGCATTTGGTGTTGTTTTACTGTCCCGCTCCAACAATCGCCCCGAAGGGTGTACTTATTTGCTTGTTGATTCGTCTTGTTACAGCCCTCAAAGGGTGTTTGTAGTTTGCTGTCACAACAGCCCCATCAGGGGTGTTTGTTGGTGCGTATTAACAGCCCAAGGGGTGTGTTTGTTTTGTTGTTCCAGCCCACACCGCAAGCCCGCCAAGGGTGCTGTTGGGGTTTGGTTTCTCGGTTCGCTAATAGCCCTAAAGGGTGCGTTTAGACCTGCTCATTTCAGCACCAATAAGGTGCATTTGGTTATGCTTATTTTATGCTCATCAGGGGCGTCTAGATATGCTTATTCCAGCCCCAACCGAGGGTGTTTAGTGGCTGCAAAACAGCCCCAAATAGGGGTGTTTGTGTGCTGATTTTCTGCACCAAATGGGAGTATTCGTGTGCTGATTTTCTGCACCAAATGGGTGCTTTTTGTTTGTCTATTTACTGCGTACATGAGCTGTTTGGAACAGCTCACTGCAGTCCCGCCTTTTCGGCGATATCTAGAGTTCTACAACTCTGGTTGATGCACCGTTTGCGGCTACATTTAAGTTTATGTCTTACCAACATGTCATAAAACTGGGCCGAACTCCAGAAATGACCAGAACCATGAGCTTTTTCTGATTGAAATCTGGTGTGCAGATTTTGACACCTTTCGCCATTTTGGCTCTCAATTACTCATCGGGATGAGTTATGAGGTGCGCCACCCGGCGAAACGACCACAAGACATAGCTCTATCACCCTATCTAATTACCTAAGGCCCATAACTCACTGAGTTGTGCAGACTTTCCAATCTTTGGGACTATTTTAGAATTTCAGTTTCTAACTCATACACAGGGCTTGTTTTAGCAAATCTTCAAGTTACAAACCTCATCTACCATGTCAAATACATATATAATCTTACAAGGGTTTAGGATTAATGTATTGCACTCTTAATGGACTTACGACTTAATAACAAATCACTTATTACCGGACTTTATTACACGGACTGTCACTTGTTTATTATTGGATTTCTACCCAATAACCAATAAATACAAGTTGGAATTTCTAATGACTATTTATTAGTTAAACATAACTAATCCATATATCTCATTTATATATCTGCTTATCTGGTTCATACCGGTTTATTCTTTTATACGTGCTTATTACCTTTCATACTTATGCTATATGATTTGTACTTTGGCGTGCGTTTTGTCTGAGTCTATGACTTTATACCACCACACGAATGGGATACTAAACTTTTTACAAACATTGATACAAATATTCCACGAAAACTACAACACTCTACCTTTTGAAACTCATACGTATCGATTACTTTCTGCGTATTATGTTTTGAGACAAGCTTATATTCATTAGGTTATGCCAATTCTGTATCGTTGCGCTCTAATTATTGACATCACTTATGTTACTATTCTGCCATACTCCTTGGCACAGTTGTGTTCATTACGTCACTACATCCCAAGGTGAGTTCATAGCCCCACTTTCCATTACTTAATTGTTTTACAAACCCTTGGGGGGAATACATGCTATTTTTAACCGAGCACAATGTTTTTAAATTGTATGCTTGCCTGATTGTTTTATTATCACTAAGTACCAGCCTTGCTAAACCGAGATCCCTTATTATGAACCATTTAATCACTAGCAATAGTGAGCGCAAATATTGTGAATAGGCCTATTGGGATTGACGAATCCCATTTGTATTGACTAAGTTCAAACAAATGCACTAATATTTGAGATTTAGGTATGTTAGCAAAGTACCTACCGGGATAAATCTGCCGAGCGATATTGGTACACGTTAATGTTTTGGTGTCATAAGCTTAGTGTATAATACATTTTATGGGCGTATAATAATGTAGCCTACCTGTTTTGTTTTCCAAACATTGGTGTGAGTCTATAGCTCACACTACCAACATATTGTGTTCAAACATTAAATAAACTCTATGAATATCACTCAACCTTTGTGTTGACCTCTCAAGCATGTATTTCAGGTTCATGACGATCAAGGATGGCACGGAAGGGCACGGATACTCAAGAGGGCTATAAATTTTATTATCATACAAAAACTCATTAAATGTAAATTGTAAACATGGAACCATTTGGGACCTCATTTTGTAATCTCTGATATTTATACAATTTGAATGATAAATCTTTTAAAACGACTCAATTGGAGTTCGTTTTCTATTATTGTGACTATTGTGCCGTCGAGTAACACCCAGTTTGAATTCCGCTGCAACCATGAATTGGGGGTGTTACATATGTCCACTATATTGTTAGATGAATTTAAACATATGATCTCACCAGCGAAAGCTGACTTTTAGCACGTTTTCTCAGGTAATTAAGTGATGATATGCATGCTTGGAATGGAAGGCTCGGCCAAGGCTCATGGTTCATGGATCTATTTTTCTAAACTCTGATAATTAATTTTGGACCTACTGTTATGTTATTTTGGGCCTGACTCTGAATGATGTTGGGATAAATGTAAACCTTAAAACCCCGTTTTGGTTGCGTTTTTATTATGTTTACTTTATCTCGTTCTATATTGTCTTGTGTTGGATACCAATCCCCGTAGCACCCCGAAAGCTTGTTGAGTCTTCCGCTGTTTCAAATTTTGGGGGTGTTACACTGGCATTTGTGCGTCATCCCTCTATAACGCGCACTTATGACCCACGTTTTATGACTCTCTTTTGCGAGTCATAAACAATTTTTTTTTAATTAATTTTTTTCAGTTCCTAATTTTCTATTAAATGACAATTAAAAACCTGATAATAAAAAATTAAAAACACAAATACCAAAATAACGCATTTCATATATATATATATATATATATATATATATATATATATATATATATATATATATATATATATATATATATATATATATATATATATATAACAAAACAATGAGGTTAATTCAAGTACTAATTCACGATAAGTCACAAGTTAATTAACGACAAAAATTATATATCGATATGCCTAGTTTTTATATAGATCAAGTTTTTAAACTACCCATGTGCAGACAGCATGATTCATCTAAATATGTCATCGTCAAAGTTTACTTCTCTAGCTGCTGCAGATCGATATCCCATGCTGATGCTAACTGCAACAAGAGTTGGTCTGGCACCCTCGAGCAAGTCTAACTCAAAAACCAACTTTAGAGTCCTGATTAAGTAACTAAAACAGATGAGAGAACATAGAACGAATTTGAAGAATTGAGACAAATGAATGTTTTAGACTTAATTAACATCACCATAGGTCCATAGGATGGTTGTGAGAAATGGTATTCCATTAGAGATAGTATGTCTCAGGGCAAACATAAGTCTTTAAAAGCATGCTTACATGGTAATAAAAAAAATTTCAAGCTAACCTGTACTAATGATTGGCTTCAACTGTTTGAAATTATAATAAAAGCAAAACAAAGATTTTCAGAGTACTTACTCTAATAATATCCCCAACCTGCAGTCTCTTCCAAGGTACAGATTCCCATCTTTGGTCTATTAGTAAGTCAACCGGAGAATTATTTATTGTCATGTCATTTTGAAGGCGTTTCTGTTATAATTACAAAACGAAAAAGATTTAAGCTTACAATTGAAAATGCAAACGAACAATGGGTTAAATCAACTCATGGAGAAAAGGATGCATTTATGAGAAAATAAAGCTCACCCAATCTTCAAATGCCTCCTTGGCAAGAGAAACGAAAAGCACGATACTTAGCGGTACTACATTTGTAATTGGACTAACAGGACTGCACAAGAAAATAACTATGTCATGACAATAATAACAACATTATTCAGAAGAAGAACACACGAAGTTTCAATGCATTAAAATTGATCGGAAGGAGAAAGTAACCTTCACACACAAAAGAAAGGCATATATATACAACAATAAAAACAAGTATATGATGGAGAATGTCAGCAACACTATTAATGCATCTCTGGATCAATGAATATATCAGTCAACAGAGAATGAGAGTGTCCTTTTGTAGATAGATATTTCAACTTTGGAACGATTCATGAAAATAATTTAACTGAATTTAGTTCATGAATTGGCTTGCAATTTCAATGCAGAAGGTAATACAAAAGTGGGCGTATGCTGGTATAGTGCTGGTGTCAGAATCATCATCTAGATTAACAAATATATAAACAAAAAATGCAAATGGAGCTACTATGACAACCGATATAAGTTCTCAGTCCGCTTTCATACGGCGAGAGTCATTGGTTCAAATTCAATAGTAGGTAGAACTTTTTAGATACCCCGATCCCATTCTATATCATTGCGCATCTAACAGTTGTTTATTAAAGAAAGTTCAATGGGTGAGGTTACAGTGATAATCACGGCTCTTGCTTGATATTTTACTAAGTTCAATGGGTGGTGGTGCAGGGGAGTGCAGTCCCCCTTCAGCTCAGTTTGGGCAAGTGTGGGGCCTACACAAAAAATCACAAAAATAAAGTGACTATGGGATTCAATAGATTAGCTGTGGGACAATAAACCCTGAAAGTTTCAAAGCTTAATACTAACTACAAAAATCATGAAAAATCATCCAAAATATGGATTTCTGACTACTTATGCAATTTTGACTTTCTAAGTTTTATATGAACTTTGACTTTAATGAACTTGGATGAATCACAAATGATTATATATGATGTTTTAACCTAATATATGACTTAATTATCCAAGATTAACAACTAATACTCTTACATTTTGAGTTATGCAATCTAAAATCCTAACAGTGCACTAATAATGAACATTAGAATGAGATTTTGACTATTGCACAAACAAGTACTGTATTTTAACATTTGACTACCCTAAAGCAACCTGTTGGAACATGATTCAAAGGAAAACAACAACTGAACCAACCTTCGGCTTAGTTGAATCAGTTAATCCAAACACACCTTTATGCATATGATTTTCTGATTTTTAAAGCTAAAGACATATTGATACCTTGAAATTGAATCACAAGGTCATATTATGACACAATAAGCTCAAATGATCAGATAAACACTAATAAGCATCATCTAAATCTTCAACACAATTAAACAACAGCTTAATTAAAAAAAAAAGTTAATAATAATACCGTGGTACTGAGCGCAACAACATTCAAAAAAGTAGAACCACGTCTATTAGAAGAAGAATTAGCATCATCTAAATCTTCATCGTTAAGCAACGCAGCAGCTTCCCGCATCGAATCGGATAAATTAACGAGCTCTTCAATCGCCACCATTTTTATAAAATGAATATTATTAGATCTAAACCAAAAGAAAAAAAACAAAAATAAATAAAATTAAAATAAAGAAATCAAGAAATATAAAGATAGTAGGGAATAACTACCTCATATGGTGGCACCGATGGTGTTGGTGGCCGGAAAAGGAGGCGGCGATTGTATTTGTACCGAAGATGGATAGAGAGGGCGGCGGGTTTGGATAGAGAGCAGGAGGGTTGCAGAGAGTTTTTTGGTGCGTGTGTGTTATATTTTTAGGGTTGGGCTTATGTGAGGTAGATAATTGATCAATGGAGGGAGAATTTGATTTTTTGGGAAAAAATTTATTGAGAGCGGGAAGTGTTTTGGCCAAAAAAAGATAGATTTTGATGAAGCAGATGGTAAAAAAAAACATAGATGACCCCTATTTATGACGAAGCAAAACGAGCGTCATCTAGCAGGCTAAATTTTAACTGATTATGACCCTATGTTATGACACTTCTGAAAATGAGTTATCCCTAATAAAAAATTTACTCGTTATGACTTATTTTATGACTTTGCTATTTGCGCGTCATCTTGTAGCGTGCGTCATAAAATGCGAGTCAAGGATAGACCTTTTTCTAGTAGTGCCTACACATCATTACCTAAAAGGACCATATATGCATATATATTACAACCACATATCGTTTGCTAAAGATATTGACACCTGAATTAAAATATACTTAATGTTAGTCTATCATTTAATATTAGTCTTTGCATAACAACACCGGATGTTAGCTATTGTTGACCTAGACTTTTCATAATAATAAATACATTAGGCCATTTTTCCTATAGCATGCTCGCACGGGACTATAACATAAATTTTTAAAAATATGTTTTAACATATGTCACAATATATCTAAATTTTAATTATTTGTGCATAAAAAGTGTATATTATCTGCTATAAATCTTTGGTTGATTATTCGAAGGAAGTTGAAAACGCAGGATCTTGTGCCTATGTGGGATGTTTCTAATTCGCTAGGCATGGTATGTTCGCTTTGTGAGAGTGTCCCAGATTCTCATGATCACCTCTTTTTTGAATGTCCATTTGCCAAAGGGATTTGGGGTAGGGTTAAAGATTGTGCAGGTCTTGCGCATTATATGGCCAATGTTAATGACATTATTCAGTGCTTAATGCTTATTATGAAGAGGTGTACTACAAATAGCGTGGTGGCGAAGCTTGTTGTTGTTGTTGCTACATATTATGTATGGCAAGAGCGGAATGGGAGACTATTTAAGAAAGGTAAACGTAGCCCAGATCAGATTGTTGAATGCATAAAGTCCTCCGTGCGCCTCAAGCTTCCCTCTTGCAAACTAAAGAAGTCCAAAAATGGTGAAAGATTGGCGAGGCTTTGGGATCTTCCTGAAGCGGTTTTGAAATAATCATTTACGTGTAATTATTGTTTTTTATGCACAATTAGGTGGTTCTTTCCTATTGGTGTTATTGGCTATGTAATTCTTTCCTATTGGTGTTATTGGCTATGTAATAGTTTAGTTATCATATGGTATGTCATATGATTAGAGGCTGTTCAAGCTATGGCGTGAGGTTAATGTGACACTCAGTCATATTCCATTGTTCTTATCAGAATTTTTGGGTTATTAATATATTTTACCGGGGAATCGTCCCTTTTACCCCCAAAAAAAGTGTATATTATCTAATTTTAATAATACAATTCATTAAGAAAGTAAATATCTATCCTGACATGCTTAATTCGAAGGTTTTGTTAAATAAGATTTATCTATTACATTATGTAAAATCTTTTATACTTATATAGTTATAATAGCCGTGCACCGTAGTTTTTTGCATAATCTTTTCATTATGTATTAATATCGATTTATATTTTGTATAGATTTTTGTAGGACGAATAATTTGATTTTATTTAATTGGCATGGTGTTCCGGTCGATGTTGTTAAATTTAAATATCGATATCATGTTTTAGACATTAGGCATGTTTAATAGCACGTAATTACCTTTGAAAAATTTGTTTTTCTGATATCCTTATTTAAACTTAAAGAGAAAATTACACGTGTCGTTGCTATATCTATAATCTCGTGTACTTATTTTTATCTCAGAATAACCACGTAGGCTGTGCTTTCGTTTTGATATTTATATTCCAGTTAACAATAATTTTAGTCGTATTTATTTTTTACACCAGTGTATAGGATGGTCAAACTTATAAAGAGTAATAACATGAGTCGTTATTGAACATGGATAGAAAAAAAATTACGGACATCCTTACTTAATCTCATAAAGAAAAATAATATAGCCATGTGTATTTGTACAATATCATGTATTCATTTAGGCTATGTTTGGCGCAGAGCTTTTTGGAGCTTTTTGGGGCGATGAGTGGTGAGTAATGAGTTTTTTGTTTTTTAGTGTACGTTTGGCAAAAGAGTAGTTAGCTTTGCTATTTTTTAGGAAAGCTCATTTTTCCAATGCTTCTTTAAGAAGTTGTGAGCGGTGAGCAGCGAGCTGTGATTACAGCAGCAGCTCACTGCTACTACTCATAGCTAATTTTGCCAAACATAGCCTTATACAATAACTCGTGCTTTTATTTTGAAATTTATAAATTATATTTACAAATAACAACAACATATGTGTTGTTTTAAAAAAATGTGTAGAACCTTAAATATAGCAACTAAATCACAAAATAAACTCGTATGGTGGTACAAGAGTGGCGGCTTGGGTAGGAGAGAAAGAGAGAAAGAAAGAGAACTTGTATTATCATAAACCAAACACACACTATTATGATATTGTGTAATAAACCGAAAGAAATACTTATTTGTTATTATTTTTTTATTTATTTATTTATTTATTTTTTTTTTGTTATTTAGTAATTGTGCAATAAACTTAAAGAAATACTTGTAAAGGTAATTTTCGCACAAATTTAAATTTTTTTTATGATATTTACATGTGAAACTTTAGTCTTAATAAAGTGTCTCATGGATAAGAGTTATATAGCTAGCACAAAAACCATACCACTGAAAAATTCCACCCCAAAAATATGAGGTTCGCCTTTAGATATATAGGGAAAAGCATTCACCTTTAATGCTTATGAGTGTAATGGTAGTATATAGATTCTAAAACTTGCTTTAGTGATGCATTCCGAGATCGCTAGTGAGATCACATTTATGTGATTAAGAATAACTAAATTATAAGAGGCATTAGGATAACCCTAGCTTGTTTTTAGCCTGTTTTTTATATAATTACATTGCTACATTGGTCAAGTAATTACCCCACACCCTTGCTATGTACTCATTTTTAGTACAAAATACCCTTAGTACACCCCTCTGAGCCTATCTTTTGCGCGGTTCATGTGTATTTTGGTGGATTCCAAAATATTAATGAAGAGCATTGTTTCACCAAACAAAATGTTACACCCAAATCGCCTTAGCCTTCCTTATATGCATTCATTTTTAGTGCATTATTGTTACAAGATTTATGTTAAAATTTATGGAGAGAACTGTTTAGTTTATGTTGGAGGCTCTGTAGATCCTGATATAACACAAAAACTGTTTGGCCTTTCTTCTTTTAGTTAAATCCCCTAGTCAGGTACACTTGATATTCGTATTTCTTGACTTGTATCATTGTACTGGCAAAATGGCAGGTCTAGTAATGAGTCTAAACGGGCTTTGTTTGGCTCGAAATGACTTGAGCCGTTTGACCCGTTCCAAATTTGCCTGCTTTTTAAAGTTAGCCAAATTGACCCATTTGTGATAAAATACCACCCATATTGACCCATGTATATGCAAATCGGTAGAAGTTGGCATCTGTATATGCTCGCTCATTGCATAGCTTTTTTGTGGTTATAAGTCTGATGTTTGCTAGTGTAACACTTTCATAAGGTCTATTGATTCATCAATGATCAGTTTAACCCAAACTTTTCGATACAGCTGGTACTGAAGCAAGATGAAAACCCCTTGTCAAAGAAGCTAAATGACGTTGTAAATGAGATACGGAGCCACAGCTGTAACTACCTATGGTATGTAATGTGTGTGGTTTATAATCTAATCAGTCAGATTAGTTTATCTGTATATGAGAATGTTTGTGTTGACAAGTAATCCCTTTTTTAATCTCATTGTATGGCAGGCCAAAATTATGCCAGAAAGGAGAACCATCAGGTGAGTTTTGTAATATACATCTAGTAGTTCTATCTTCGTATGAAAATTTCAAGATTTAATTTGATTTTTTCAACTAGGATATTAAACTGGGGGATTCCCAAGAAAATTTAAAAATAACGTCTTTCCTAACAATTTGCTCAAAAAGTGAATAAAAAACCCTTCGATTATAAAATAAAGAAAATCATGTGAACCCATAATGGCATATATCATAGGTAACTTTAGGTCAGGAACTTCCTTAGAAACGATAAAGATTGCGTCTTTTCTGAGTATTTGTAAAGTACCATTCTATAAAGACAAGATAAAGAAAATATAATACAGCGCGGCCACATTTGTAGATCTAAATTGCAGTTTTTACACGATAATCATTTCAATTTTTATAGTTTTTGATATTAGTTTCAATTACAGGAATGACATTCTTCTCGTATATGGTAGAAGACAAGTCTCCAAATAGTCCTTCATACGGGGAGTTCTTAGTACATGTCCATAGACAAATTCAAAACAAAATGGGTTGATGTTGTTTAACAAACACACTACAGTTATGTTTATGGGTTTGTGGTTAGAATTTACTTGGAAACACAGTTGGGTTCAAGCCTAAAGAAGCAAAGCTTGAATCTTACCAAAAACTTGGGGATGGTCATCAGTGGGTTTCACCTATTCCTGGTGAAAACCCGAGTAAAGTTTTGCTAGTATTATATACTTATTTATATTTAGAAGTGTTTTTTGTTTCTTACTTTTATAATGAGATATAAGAGTTACATATGATGCTGTTCTTTAGAGGGGCAAGTTTCAACTTATTTCTTATATTAAGACCTGTTTGGTTTGAAGGTATGGAAACGAAGGAATGTTTTTATTCCCAACATAGTTGTTCGCTTGTTTGGTTTATGGGTTTGGTTTTTAAAAATTGGTATGAAACGCATAAAAATAAGTATTTTCTATACCCACCTATGATGGTGGGTTTAGAAACCCATTTCTATACCCATATTCATAACCATTCCCATGGTTCTAAAAGGCGCGCCATTGCAATGCCAATGCGCCGCTGAGGCGTGACCTCTACGTTGCGAAATAGACCAAGGCGTTAACTCTAGCCGTGACGTGAAATGAGGTGGGAAAAGGCGCGGGGTTTTTTGATTTAACTACGATAACCTTTTTTTTTTTTTTTTAATAAAGAATATTACATGTAAGGATAGTTTATTAACCTTATTCATTATGTACGATGCTTTCTGTAAACTCGATATATATGAAATATGATAGAAATATAAAAATATTTTCGTATTTTGTATTTCAATAAAATGCGCTTAATGTAACGAACTTTCATTTTGTTCGCTTGTTTACTGAGCAATTAGGAAGAATATAGTTCTATAATTTCAATGTTAGTCGGAGTGACTTGAACGCATATTTTTTGATATGTTAAGTAACATAAATGCTTCGTTTTCATGTTCGGTGATGCGTATGCATTTTGTAAGTTTAGTGACTCAAATGTTTTGTTTCATAACTTTAGTAACAAAGTGAGTAAAATGAAATTTCTTGGACGCATTTTTTAGAAAGTTTAGTGACATATTTATCTATTAAGCCTTCTTGTATCTTATTAGCTTCTATCATGGAAGCATATCGTGTTCTTTCCTTTCCCCTTATAGTTGGGGTGTTTTTAATATAGCCTTGATTTTTCAAAAAAAAAGTATAAATTTGTCTATTCATGAATTTTGCTCTTTTACCAGTTCCCTCATTCTTACCTTCAAGCATATCACAACCACATATCGTTTGCTAAAGATATTGACACCTTCAGGCATTTACACCTTCAAGCATATTACTAGGACATAGGACCCTACACATCATTAACTAAAAGGACCATATGCCTATTACAACCGTATATCGTTTGCTAAAGATATTGACACCCGATGTAACTTATACTTAATGTTAGTCTATCATTTAATATTAGTCTTCGCATAATAACGACAGATGTTAGTATTTGTTATTTTTTTATTTTTTTTATTTTATTTTTTGTTATTTAGTAATTGTGCAATATACTTAAAGAAATACTTGTAAAGGTAATTTTAGCACATATTAATTTTTTTTTAATGATATTTACATGTGAAACTTTAGTCTTAATAAAGTGTCTCATGGATAAGAGTTATATAGCTAGCACAAAAACTATACCACTCAAAAATTCCACCCCAAAAGTATGAGGCTCGCCTTTAGATATATAGGAAAAAGCATTCACCTTTAATGCTTATGAGTGTAATGGTAGTATATAGATTCTAGAACTTGCTTTAGTGATGCATTTCGAGATCGCTAGTGATGTGACAACTGGCAATTTAGGGAGACATTTTAAAACCCGCATTACTTTAAAGTTTGATGGAAATTAAATATTTAAAATTTTATTCACGATGAATTTGTAAAATTTGAACCATGGTTTTGAATTATGAAGTTTCTGTGGAATTTAAATTGGAGTTATTATTTTGATTTGAAATTTATGTTGAGAATTATTGATTGAGACGTTTCGTGGCACTACTTTGACTTCTGCACTAGGGATACCCTAACAAATTTAAATATTTTGAATTTACGGTTTGGTTTATATATATTTACTGAACGTATCGTGGAGTTTTAAAAATTTTGGAAACGAGCTCAGTTCGAGAGTTTCGGGATACTTTGAAAAGTTTACGGTTATGGTCCTTGTGTCTTACTCCTAGTCACCCTTCCCCATATTATTATTAGGGAAAATTCCCTATTCACCCCAAAAGTACAAGGGTACTTACCCCTAGTACCCCCCAATTTTTTTTCTTCAAATGCCCCAGAAGCGGAGGTCGCTCAAAAAACTTGGGCGGATCTCATAAAATAGTGACATGTGTCCCTATATATGGCTCCACCAAGTACTAACACAATACTACTTTATACAGGTACTTTCTTAGGTGACTGAACCCACATTTGTTGGGCGACTTATGTCTTGTCTTTTTGCGAATAAGTTATTAACTACATTTTTAGTCCTTGTTGTTTGCTTTATTTCATTTTTGGTAACAATCTTTCTACATTTTATTTTCTTAAAATACACAAACACAAATACAAAAGATTTAACCACTACAAAAATGATTCATCCAACCTATAATCATTAGACGTAATAATATTTCACATGAAAGCTATCTACTTGAAAAGTAAGAAATGTACAAGTTGTTGTAATTGAATACGAGTATATACAGAAGCTGTAATCCAAAAAAAAAAAAAAAAAAAAAACAATCTTTATCCAAAACCCAGATCTTCATCCTCATCCTAAACATAGATCTTCATAAAAAAAAATACAAGATCTTCATCCAAAAACCCTGAGAAACATATACACAAACAAACACCAACACTTTAACCACATCCACACAAAACATACAAACACCACTATCGACACCACCATCTAAATACCACACTTGACACCACCATCCAAACACCACCATCGACCTCACCCAAATCCGGTGGTGGTGTATAATAATAATAACCACGGATCCACATACCACCTCCGCCACCATCACCATCTCAACCTCTGCCACCACCGAACCCATCACCATCACAAATACCAGATCTATGTTTTTCTATGAGACATAAAAGTATTTATGAGAGAAAAAGAATTGATGAAGAATTTATGATGAAAATTGTTCTCGATCTATGTTTTGTAGATCTGACTTGAGTTTGGAATATGTTTGTGTTTGTGATTCATCCAACCTACTGTACTTATTTATAAAAGTGAATGTTTGTGATGTTTGTGTTTGTGATTGTTTTTTATTTATAAAAGTGAAAGAAAAAGTGTGACAAAAAACGAAATACTAATCAAACACAAGGACTAAAAATGTACTTAACTTTATTATTAATTTTTTGATAAAAAGACAAAAAAGCTAAGTCGCCCAAGAAATGTGGGTCTAGTCGCCCAAGAAAGTACCTGTATAAACTTGTACTATGTAAGTACATGGTAGGGACACCCATAGGGACACATGTCACTATTTTATGAGATCCGCTCAAGATTTTTGGGCGACCTCAGCTTCTAGGGTATTTGAAGAAAAAAAAAATTGTGGGGTACTAGGGATGAGTCACTTGTACTTGTGGGGTGAATAGAGAATTTTCCCTTATTATTATTACCATCATTATAATTAAAATAAAATAAAATAAAAGAAACTACAAATTGGTCCTTTTGTGGCCGGTTCCTATACACACAAACAAAAACATACAAACACCATCTTTCATCTCTCTCCCCCTCTCATTTCAAACCCTAGCCGCCGCTCCTCTTTTCCGGCCACCACCCTCACACCGCCGACCTCACAACCAAAATAACACCGCCACCTTAACCACCATTTCACCCTCTATCATTTGGTATACATCACGCGTGACACAAACACCCCTAACCCCCCCGTTTAAATCACCGCCGCCGCCTATACACCACCTCCACCATCAATACTACCTTAGTTTTCAAAGATTCTTGGTTTTGGAGTTGTAAAAAGGTAGGTAGCATCGATTTTTCACCTGGTGTGCCACGATTTGGTTTCAAATCCGTGTCCACATGGATTATTTTTGTTGGGTTCAAATTAATAATGTTGGAAAATGGTGTTTTTATTATAAAAATTCGTTTGGTATCCGGGTTTATGGTTTATGTGGTTGTCGACTTGAAACCGAAAGCTTAGGCTCACGGCTTGGTGTTATTGTCGAGCCTTGTGGCTTTCTTTCAATGGTTTGGACCTAGTAATTGTAGTGGCGAGGGTATTGATGTGTTGGTGTTGGTTTTGGCTTGAGTTGTATTGTTATGGCTCTTGTTGTTGTTGTTTGTGTTGCCGCGACCCTAAGGGTCCGTTTGGGCAGTTTAGGGAGTGCTCGGATGAGCCTAAGCCGAGACCTAAAAGGTATTGGGTTTGAGTTCTTGTGACTCGTGGTCTAGCCGAGACCCAAGTGGGTATCTCGGCACGGGTTTGGCTTGGTAAACCAACCCGGAAAATGTGTAACTTGATGTTTTCTTGTTGTGTTCCATGTTGTTGATATTGTTGTTGTTGTGGTATTGTTATTTGGCCGAATACATTGGATGGGTCGAGACCCTTTGTGGTCTCGACAATGGGATATTTTTGGTATTTGTGGAGTTGTTGACGAAAAGTATTATTGGGGACCGATTGTGAGATGGTCAAATTAGAACGACGGAGATAGGTTAGTCGGGTGCCGTAGTCGGACCCTATTGTTGTAGTTTGTGATATGGGACTTGTTGACGGAGATGTGGTATTGGTTATTATTACTTGGACCGATGGTTGTGCGAGTCGAAGTCACGTTGACTTTCTAGTCAACAATTGATTTCGACAAAACGCCTTAGCACTTCGATTTCGACAATGAGCCGAGAGTGATGACTCGGACATGTGACTCATCTTTTATAACTCGATATTAATAATAATCAAACTTAATAATAATAACTCGTAATACTTATATTAATAATATAAACATTTATATAAATATATAAATATGAAAACATATATATATTTATACAAGTGCGTATATTAAGAATAAAATGATCACGAGTAATATAATAATAATGTAACGATAAATATTATACTATGAAAATAGTATAATAAATGTCGGGAACGTTATTATAAAAAAACTATTATAAATGACGATATGATTATAACGTTAAAAATACTATACGAAATGAAAAGCCTTTTGGAAATAAAACGGGAACTTACGAGTTATACGAGATCGAGGGCATTTGATTCCAAGTGGGCCATATTATTATTTATTTAATGACTTTGTGCTTGTCACGGATGTGTGACGTTAATACATTCATTTTCTATAACTATATAACTTATTTGATCGACGGATTAAATAGGACCTATTTGGTTATATAAAAAGAGTATATTAATGAGTATTGTATCCTACGACGTCCATAGGTTGTGGTAGGAGTGCGAGATAATGAGTTACTAAATATCTCATGAGGTTTACCAAATTGACGAATTTGGTAAGTTTGACGATATATTTAGGGAACTTATTAACTTAAATACTTACCATATAGTATTTTACGTGCTATGTGACTTAGGTTTTGGGTATAATCTTGGATTAATATATTAAGTAAATAATTATGGAGGATTATCAAGTTGACTGATTTGATAAACTTCGATGATTTATTTAAGTAATATATTGGGCCAATATTAGATCCGTAGAGCGTTTTATTATTCTTTTTCGTTGTGGTTATCTTGGTTTGAGTTGTGTCGACCCTCCACCCGCATGGATACCAAACGCCAAACTAACACGAGAATAATACGAGAAATGGATTTTTGGAAAGTAAAAAGGAATACGTTCGGGATTTGGAATATTTGGTTTTGAGGAAATGTTTCTGAGAAGAATTTATATTGTTAGAAAGTGCCGAGTCCGTAGTTGCCTTCTTTTGAGTTGTGATACATCTCGATTCTACCGGTTTTTGTGCTGATATTTGGACTTGAGGTGAGTCATAGCCCCACTTTTACTTTTGAACTTTGTTTTCAATACTTGGGGTGAGAAACGTGCAAATTGTTTTATGTGGACTATTATCGATTTTGTTTATTTAAAACTTGCTATGCTGACAGAACTAGGTAAGTTGTAGAGCATGTCGTATTCTTACGAATGCATCACATGTCGTGTTCTTATGAATGCAAGAACATGTTGTATTCTTACGAATGTTGCGCATGTCGGACTCTTGCGCATGCATATTGATTTGATTGGTTTTGGACAATAGTGTGCACCTATAGGGTTGGTTTAGTGGAACGATGTAACACCCCCAAAATTTGATACAGCGGAAGACTCAACAAGCTTTCGGGGTGCTACGGGGATTGGTATCCAACACAAGACAATATAGAACGAGATAAAGTAAACATAATAAAAACGCAACCAAAACGGGGTTTTAACGTTTACATTTATCCCAACATCATTCAGAGTCAGGCCCAAAATAACATAACAGTAGGTCCAAAATTAATTATCAGAGTTTAGAAAAATAGATCCATAAACCATGAGCCTTGGCCGAGCCTTCCATTCCAAGCATACATATCATCACTTAATTACCTGAGAAAACGTGCTAAAAGTCAGTTTTCGCTGGTGAGATCATAGGTTTAAATTCGTCTAACAATATAGTGGACATATACGCAAAACGCTTGCTAGCTAGACTAAGGATTCGCTAAAAGCCTGCGCATACCCTCCGCTCCAACCTAACACACGGATACCCCCCGTTCTAACATAGATATTCGGGTAACCCCCGCAATACCAATAAATACTCGGATAACCTCCGAAGTATTAATAACCTATAGGTGCACACTACAGTATCTAAATAAGCCAACCTTGAATAGTACACACGGAACCGTGTGACAAAAGCTGACAATTCCAAACAATAACCAAATAAGCCAACCTTGAATAGTACAAAAAAAATATATGTGACTAAAGCTGACAATCCACCAATAACCAAGTAAGCCAACCTTGAATAGTACACACAAAAACTATGTGACTAAAGTTGACATATATCCTAGTCCATACGCATAGCAAGTTTAGAAAGAATATAAAAGCGATAATAGTCCACATAAAATAATTTGCACGTTTCTCACCCCAAGTATTGAAAACATAGTTCAAGAGTAAAAATGGGGCTATGACTCACCTCAAGTCCAGAAAATAGCAAGAAAAGTCGTTGAAATAAGATGTATAGTAACTCACGAAACAGCAACTACGGACTCGGCACGACCTAACAATATTAACTCGTTCAGCAATCATTTCCTCAAATTCAAGATATTCCCAAACCCGGACGAGAATCCGTTTTATTTCCGAAAATCCATTTCGTATTAGTTTGGTGTATTTACGTTTGGTATCCATACGGGTGGTGGGTCGACACAAAACAAACCAAAAGGTCACACAACGAATAATAAAATAAACTATGGGTCTACTATTAGCCCAATATATCATTTAAATAAATCGCCGAAGTTTATCAAATCCGTCGATTTGATAATCCTCATATTTATTTACGTAACATACCGTTCCAAGATTACACCCCATCCTAAAGCACATAGCACATAAATACTATATGGCAGATATCATAGTTTAATAAATTCCTCATATATATCGTTAAATTTGCCAGATTTCTCGATATATACACTCGCAATTTATTACACTTTACATATACCACAACCTAGGGGCGTCGTAGGATACGATGCCCATTAATATACTCATTTCGTATAACCAAATAACCCGGTTCAACCCTACGGTTAAGTGGTTATTTAGTTATAGAAAACGTTTATATTAATCGTCATATATCCGTGACAACACGAAAGTCACAAATAAAACTTACCTGGACTCGAGTGACAACGACTCCGCATAACCCGATAAGTTTATTTATTATATAAAATGAGATTTTTATTTAACATTTGGTAATTGTCGAGAATTCCTCGTTTTGTAACAATTTCTTTATAACCATAATACGTTCAATAATATTACGCCACTTTCGTAGCCTAATATATATCTAGTTGTATTATTTATAATACGACTCGTGATTATTATTATTATTAATATACGCGCTTATATAATTATATATCCGTTATTCACGTCTATATATTCATATAAACGTTTATATTATCAATAACTATTATTACGAGTTTTATTATTTACGTTTTAATTGTAAATAGTTATCGAGTCATACGAAATGGTCACATGTCTGAGTCATGACCCTCGGCTCATTGTCCAAGTCCAAAGTAATATAAAAGTCATAACAATCAATATATCTCCGTCCAAATCAATCCCAATCCACGTGCTACAACAATAGGGTCCGACTACGGCACCCGACTAACCTATCTCCGTCAATCTAAGTGACCGTTTCACAATCGGTCCCCAAAACCACTTTATCGTCAACACAACTTCAAATAATACCACGAGTCCATAATACTCGTCAACCGCTTCAAAAATCAATTAGCCACAATAATAATAATAGTTAACAATATGTAATAACCATGGAAATGAATTTAGCCGAAATATATATATCTCGACATCACCAACGGTTCTAAAAAATAACCGCATTCGGGTCAAATATCAAGTCAACTCAAGTCAAAACTTCACCACAACTCGTGTGGGTCCCACCCGAGACCTTTATGGTCTCGGCTAGCTCTTGAGAGCTCGATCCAAAAACCAACCGACCCCAAATGGGTCGTCGGCCTCAAACCCAAATCGAACAACAAGAACAACAATTAAGAATCCAAATAATCAATCAACCACTATGACCAAATGAGGTCAAACCTCAAGAAAATCGGGTCAAAGGTCGACTATAACTCGGAATCACCACAAAGTCGAGGGTGAAACCCTCGGCTACGGTTCGACCACGCCAAGAAACACGACCCAAACATCAATACCCGGATACCAAACCAAGATTTAACCAAGTTTCAATAAAACCCATTAATATTTCATCCTTTTCTTTTCGAATCCGACCCAAAACAATAATAATTTCGTGGGTTTGGCACGTTTTTCAACAAACCCGATGTACCCCGTGCATACTTACCCGTGGATCTACAAAACTCGACCAAGAAGAGTGATGGTGATGAGGTGTACCGCGTCGGTGAGGCACGAACGAGGTGAAAATGGTTGTTTTTGGGCGCGTGAATCGCAAGATAATAACAAGGGAGGTGTGGGGGATGTTTTGGAAGTGGTGGTGTGTGGTGGTGCGCGGCGGTGGTGGCCGGACGAAGGGTGGCCGACGGTGAGGGAGAAGAGAGGAGATGAGATGAAGTGGTGAGGATGAAAATGAGTTATTAGTTTTAGGGTTAGGGTTTAAATATGGATATTTTACACTTTAGGTCCCTCAACTAAGTTTCCTTATGTTTTGCACACAAAACCTTTTATCACCAACTTTAATTTATAAAAACGCCCCCTTACGTAAGTAAAACTTACTAAGAAAATATTAAACGTCCCCTAAACTCGTTATATCACCATTTGTCGGGCTAAATATATTATTCCACCGAAACTCATAATAAATACGTTACTAAAAGTCCAACGTATTAAAACTCATAAGTTTTTAAACTTTTCAGTTTCCTAGTGCTGGAGTCAACGTAGTGCCAAGTGAGAATTTAAGAATACATCACCGAGCATAATATCAAGAATGAATTATGAAAATAATTCACGAATTCCATAACATCATTAATTATAAATATCCATAAAATAGGTCGTACAAGTTCGTTGTGAAATATAATTTCTAAATAAAAATTATAAACGAACTTTAACGTAATGCGGGTTTTTAAAATAACTCCCTAGATTGCCGGTTGTCACATCCTCCCAGTCTCAGAAGAAACCCGTCTCGGGTTTCACTCGGAAAAATTCATCTACGAAGTGAAAAGCTTCGGATATCTCTTCCGGAACTCGTCCTCACGTGCCCACGTAAATTCTGGTCCATGTCGGGAATTCCAACGAACCTTGATGAGCGGAATGCGACTTCGCTTGAGTCGTTTAACTTCACGATCTAAAATCTCATTTGGCTCTTCCATGAAGTTCAGTTTCTCATCAACACGAATATCCTTCATTGGAATGACAGGCATCTCATCGGAAAGACATTTCTTCAAATTACTAACGTGAAACACGTCGTGAACTTTACAAAGTTCATGTGGTAATTCCAACCTATAAGCCACGGGCCCAATTCTTTCTAAGATCAGAAATGGTCCAATGTAGCGTAAGTTGAGTTTACCACGTTTGCCGAAACGTATTACACCCTTCCAAGGCGAGACTTTCAGCATCACTTTGTCTCCAACCTGGAACTCTAAGGGTTTACGTCTCTGATCGGCGTAACTTTTCTGCCTATCTCTGGCTGCTTGTAACCGATCACGAATCCGAGCTACTTTCTCTGTAGTTTCTAAAATCAGTTCAGGGCCTGTGAGTTGGCTATCTCCAACTTCTGCCCAACCAATAGGCGAACGACACTTCCTGCCATACAAAGCTTCGAATGGTGTATCCTTAAGACTTGTGTGGTAGCTATTATTATAGGAGAATTCCGCAAGGGGTAAGTACTTCTCCCAGCCCTTACCAAAGTCTATGATGCATGCACGAAGCATATCCTCTAACGTCTGAATGGTCCTCTCACTTTGACCATCGGTTTGGGGATGATATGCAGTACTCATATCAAGTCTCGTCCCCAAAGCCGTTTGAAGTGATCGCCACAAAGCTGACGTAAAACGACTATCGCGATCCGAAATGATAGATATCGGGACTCCATGACGCGAAATAATTTCCTTCACATATAATCTCGCAAGCTTATCCACACTATCATCTTCACTTATTGCCAGGAAATGAGCAGACTTTGTCAGACGATCCACTATTACACAGATAGCGTCACAACCGCTAGCTGTCCTCGGTAATTTGGTAATGAAGTCCATAGTAATCCGCTCCCATTTCCAGACTGGAAGTTCTGGTTGCGTTAGTAATCCTGACGGTCTCTGGTGTTCGGCTTTAACCTTAGCACATGTCAAGCACTTACTAACGTACGATGCTATATCTACCTTCATATTTGGCCACCAATAGAACTTCTTAAGATCCTGGTACATCTTGTCGGACCCAGGATGAATAGAGTACCTTGACTTATGCGACTCATGCATAATAAAATCCCGAATTCCTCCATACAAAGGTACCCAAATCCGATCTCCAAAACATAATAATCCATCAGAACGCTTAACAAAGCCTTTCTCATTATCAGCCATCCCAAATATATTCTCGGCAGATCTGTTTTCTGCTTTCAACGCTTCCGTTTGAACTTCAAATATTTGAGACGGTAAGGGCGATACGATAGTCATTCCCAATGACCTAACTCGTAACGGTGGAATTCTTTCCTTTCGACTAAGAGCATCAGCAACAACGTTTGCTTTACCAGGATTGTAGCGAATTTCACAATCATAATCGCTTAGCAACTCAATCCAACGTCGCTGTCTCATGTTGAGCTCTTTTTGATTCAAGATGTGTTGTAGACTTTTATGGTCAGTAAATACAACACACTTGGTTCCGTACAAGTAATGTCTCCATATTCTTAAGGCGAAAACCACAGCACCTAACTCCAAATCATGGGTAGTGTAGTTTTTCTCATACTTTTTGAGCTGTCGGGAAGCATAAGCTATCACCTTCTCTCGTTGCATTAACACGGCTCCCAATCCTTTATGTGAGGCGTCACAATAGACGACGAAATCCTCGTTACCCTCCGGTAACGCTAAGATAGGAGCACTACACAACATCTTCTTAAGCAATTGAAACGCTTCCTCTTCTTTATCTCCCCATTTATACGTAACACTCTTTTGAGTCAATTTGGTCAATGGTTTAGCTATCTTCAAAAATCCCTCAATGAATCTTCGGTAATAACCAGCTAAACCCAAAAATTGACGAACTTCAGTTGGGGTTGTAGGTGCAGCCCAATCTTTTATCGCCTCAATCTTAGCAGGATCCACATGGACTCCTTGTCTATCAATCACATGACCCAAAAATTGTACCGTCGGAATCCAGAATTCGCATTTCGAAAACTTGGCATAGAGTTTCTCCTTCCTGAGCAATTCTAAGATGAGTCTTAGATGCTCCTCATGCTCCTTCTCACTCTTTGAATAAATCAGAATGTCATCGATGAATACAATCACAAACTTATCTAAGTAAGGCTTACACACCCGATTCATGAGATCCATGAATATTGCCGGTGCGTTAGTCAACCCAAACGGCATCACCTGAAACTCGTAATGCCCGTAACGGGTTCTGAAAGCCGTTTTCAGAATATCTTTCTCGCGAACTCGAAGTTGATGATATCCCGATCTCAAATCGATCTTCGAGTACACACTCGAACGTTTGAGTTGATCGAACAAGTCGTCGATCCTAGGTAACGGGTATCTATTCTTCACCGTTAACTTGTTCAACTCTCGGTAATCAATGCACATACGGAACGATCCATCCTTCTTCTTCACAAATAAGACTGGGGCTCCCCAAGGTGAAGAACTTGGTATTATGAATCCTTTTTCGGCTAACTCCGCCAATTGTTTCGACAACTCTTCTAGCTCGGTAGGTGCAAGACGATAAGGCGCTCGTGCTACAGGTGCAGCACCAGGTATCAACTCAATCTGAAACTCCACTTGTCTCATCGGCGGGATTCCCGGCAAATCATCGGGAAACACATCAGGAAAATTACGAACTATAGGCACATCCCCAATGCACCTTTCCTTTTTCTTCGTCCCTCCTTTCTCAGAAATTTGAGCTAAGAAAAGGTGACATCCCTTCTCCATTAGCTTTGGTAACTTAGTGCAAGAAATGACTGCTAATCGGGATGGGCTCCTAGAATCCTTTCGATCTCCTAATATATTTAGGATCTCCTTTCCGTAAGGTACACGCACGATCTTCTCGTCGCAAAGTATGTGAGCACGATACTTCGATAACCAATCCATACCAATGATAACCTCAAAACTTCCTAACGTGACGGGTAGAAGATCTATGTTGAAAGGGTGGTTCAAGAAATTTTACGTGCAACCGCGAATGATGGTATTAATCCTTTCTATATTCCCATTAGCTAACTCAATATCATATCCAATTCCTAAGGCCATCGGGGGTTTCCTTAGTAAGGGTGCAAACGTAGTGGACACAAAACTCCTATCGGCACCAGTATCAAATAGTATGGAAGCATAACGATTATTGAGAAGGAACGTACCAGTAACGACGTTCGGATCTTCTCCTCTCTCGTTCCCGAGTGCATACACTCTTCCCTGAGCAGCTCCAGCTTCCACACGTTGGTCCCCATTATCTTGTCGTCCACGGTTTCCTCCAGCTCCACTGTTTCCATGATTGTACCCATTACCACCCGAGCCTTGATTTCCACGGTTCCACAATTCTCTACACTCATTCCTATAGTGTCCCTTCTTTCCACACCCATAACAAGTAACATCTGCCTTGTTTCTCATCTCAGGAGCAGCCTGAACCATAGCAAGAGGTCGAGCTCTACAATCCCTAGCTGTGTGTCTTTTCTTTGAGCAGTTCTGGCATTTCACACTACACCATCCAGTATGATGCTGGTGGCAACGATCACACTTGGGTGCATCACCGTTCTGATTCTTCTTATCGCCATTCCCAATAGCATAAGCCTTAGCTTGTCTCTTGCTTCGGTGATCATTACCCTTTGAGTGACGGTCTCTCTTTCTCTTTCCATTCTTCTCCTTATCAGCTCCTTCCAATTCCAACGAGTCCATAAGTTGTTGAGCAATTGTGATTGCCTCATGTATGTTTGCAGGCCTAGCAGAAATCACATCATTTCTCGTAGCTACAGGCAACCCATCAGTATACCTCTCGATCTTTTGAGTCTCGGTTTTCACCATATCTGGGCAAAGCAAGGCTAATTCCTGGTAACGACGATTGTAAGTCATCATATCATTACCTTTCACCTTGTGGTTCCAAAACTCAATCTCTAGCTTCTTGACCTCATTCCTTGGGCAATAAGTCTGAATCAGCAGAGACTTAAATTGCTCCCAAGTCATGGCATAAGCTACATCACTCCCAACTGAATTTCGGTAATTGTTCCACCAAGTTAAAGCTTCATCCTTGAAAGTAAAAGAAGCAAACTTTACCTTCGCATTCTCCGCACAACCACTGACATTAAACACTGACTCAGTCTTCTCAATCCATCTGACTAAGTAAACCCCTCCTTCAGTTCCACCAAACTCAATGGGTCCGCAAATCTTGAACTCCTTGTATTGACATCCATTAGCACGAACAAGTGGAAAAGTTCCAGCAGAATTGTTGGAATGATTTGACTCAGCTAGTAGTTCAGCAACTCTTTGCTCCATAAGTTGGTTGATCATTGCTTGTTCCACAGTAGGTGCATTAAGTGGAACATGATCATTGTCTCCCTGAACATCAACATTTTGATTCCTGTTGTTGCGGTTAGTAGTGTCCAGGTTGTCAGGAGTAGGGGTTTCAACATTTCGAGTAGGTCGGCGTCCTCGGCGACTAGGGGTGGTCGCTGCCGTACCAGTTCGGGTAGCTCTAACGGGGTTTCGTCGTACAGCCATTAATATAATACTAACACAATATCAACCACGCAAATAAGACACAATTCTCCATGTACGCCAAAAATCGTAAAATGTCATACGAGCTCACCATCGTCCATAAGTAGCGATCAATTCCATACTACCAACAGGCATAATAGATACTAATCGTTCCATACGAGACGAACGTACAATCCGAATATCATGACATAAGAGATATAATAACTAGCTCTCCTAACCAAATACTCCTTGGCTTATGTAGCAACACAACAACCTGATTCCAAATCGATCTAGCCACGATGCTGGCGCAGACTCCTCAACTCCGCAACAAACTCAACAATAAACTCAGCAATGACCATCTCAAGTCGGTCAGACATCCGCGAGATCCTCACGCCCTGTGCAGTAATCTGAGCCCACATCCTACCAGTCTCACCTAACTCTGCATGCTCAGCAGAAACCTTAGAAGGTGCATCCGACGCCACGGGACTACCAGGTGGTGAATCAAGCAAAAACGGATGATCAGGTGAAACCGGTTCTAACGGATGTATCGGGGAGTCAGGTTCCTAAGCCTGAGCTGGTGGTGCTAACAAACCATCATCATCAGGCATCTCCTCCTCTTGAGGATCATCCTTCTCCCGCTCACCCTCGTACTCCTCGTCGAAGTGGTACTCCATCACTCGTCATCTCCGAGCAGGTGAACCATGAGGCGATAAAGTCGGCGACTTAGGGCGACAATGGGACGATAAAGTAGTAGTGGCCGAACGCATGACCAATACGTATGGGTCATAGGGGCCATAGTGATCTACGAGGGGCGACGCGTACTAACAATAACAATTCTTAATAACGACACGTGCAAAGGAGGCTATGATTTGTGACAACGGCGTAGGGTAGGTGTAAGTGTTTCAAAACAACTAAATCGTAACTCAAAATACCATACCAAAAATCCTCATAAATTATTCAAACATATAATCTCAATATAAAGAATTTCAAACACCGCATTACTAAAATGTTTATAAAACATATAGACCATATAATTCCTCGAAACGCCATCTTATTACTAAAATCCATAAACCTCAAATCATCTCAAGAAATCCCAAATCTAACAATCATCTCAAATATCTCATAATACCTCAAATAATAGAAGATGCTTCAGCTTGGCGGGCTGGCGGGCGGTGGTCAAGGATCATTTTCTATAAAATACGGTTATAGTTTAGGCGTTTATTTACCTAGTTCTCTATAACCTTGGCTCTGATACCAATCTGTAACACCCCCAAAATTTGATACAGCGGAAGACTCAACAAGCTTTCGGGGTGCTATGGGGATAGGTATCCAACACAAGACAATATAGAACGAGATAAAGTAAACATAATAAAAACGCAACCAAAACGGGGTTTTAACGTTTACATTTATCCCAACATCATTCAGAGTCAAGCCCAAAATAACATAACAGTAGGTCCAAAATTAATTATCAGAGTTTAGAAAAATAGATCCATAAACCATGAGCCTTGGCCGAGCCTTCCATTCCAAGCATACATATCATCACTTAATTACCTGAGAAAACGTGCTAAAAGTCAGCTTTCGCTGGTGAGATCATAGGTTTAAATTCGTCTAACAATATAGTGGACATATACGCAAAACGCTTGCTAGCTAGACTAAGGATTCGCTAAAAGACTGCGGATACCCTTCGCTCCAACCTAACACACGGATACCCTCCGTTCTAACATAGATATTCGGGTAACCCCCGCAATACCAATAAATACTCGGATAACCTCCGAAGTATTAATAACCTATAGGTGCACACTACAGTATCTAAATAAGCCAACCTTGAATAGTACACACGGAACCGTGTGACTAAAGCTGACAATTCCAAACAATAACCAAATAAGCCAACCTTGAATAGTACACACAAAATATATGTGACTAAAGCTGACAATCCACCAATAACCAAGTAAGCCAACCTTGAATAGTACACACAAAAACTATGTGACTAAAGTTGACATATATCCTAGTCCATACGCATAGCAAGTTTAGAAAGAATATAAAAGCGATAATAGTCCACATAAAATAATTTGCACGTTTCTCACCCCAAGTATTGAAAACATAGTTCAAGAGTAAAAATGGGGCTATGACTCACCTCAAGTCCAAAAAATAGCAAGAAAAGTCAGTAGAAATAAGATGTATAGTAACTCACGAAACAGAAACTACGGACTCGGCACGACCTAACAATATTAACTCGTTCAGCAATCATTTCCTCAAATTCAAGATATTCCCAAACCCGGACGAGAATCCGTTTTATTTCCGAAAATCCATTTCGTATTAGTTTGGTGTATTTACGTTTGGTATCCATACGGGTGGTGGGTCGACACAAAACAAACCAAAAGGTCACACAACGAATAATAAAATAAACTATGGGTCTACTATTATCCCAATTTATCATTTAAATAAATCGCCGAAGTTTATCAAATCCGTCGATTTGATAATCCTCATATTTATTTACGTAACATACCGTTCCAAGATTACACCCCATCCTAAAGCACATAGCACATAAATACTATATGGTAGATATCATAGTTTAATAAATTCCTCATATATATCGTTAAATTGGCCAGATTTCTCTATATATACACTCGCAATTTATTACACTTTACATATACCACAACCTAGGGGCGTCGTAGGATACGATGCCCATTAATATACTCATTTCGTATAACCAAATAACCCGGTTCAACCCTACGGTTAAGTGGTTATTTAGTTATAGAAAACGTTTATATTAATCGTCATATATCCGTGACAACACGAAAGTCACAAATAAAACTTACCTGGACTCGAGTGACAACGACTCCGCATAACCCGATAAGTTTATTTATTATATAAAATGACATTTTTATTTAACATTTGGTAATTGTCTAGAATTCCTCGTTTTGTAACAATTTATTTATAACAATAATACGTTCAATAATATTACGCCACTTTCGTAGCCTAATATATATCTAGTTGTATTATTTATAATACGACTCGTGATTATTATTATTATTAATATACGCGCTTATATAATTATATATCCGTTATTCACGTCTATATATTCATATAAACGTTTATATTATCAATAACTATTATTACGAGTTTTATTATTTACGTTTTAATTGTAAATAGTTATCGAGTCATACGAAATGGTCACATGTCCGAGTCATGACCCTCGGCTCATTGTCCAAGTCCAAAGTAATATAAAAGTCATAACAATCAATATATCTCCGTCCAAATCAATCCCAATCCACGTGCTACAACAATAGGGTCCGACTACGGCACCCGACTAACCTATCTTCGTCAATCTAAGTGACCGTCTCACAATCGGTCCCCAAAACCACTTTATCGTCAACACAACTTCAAATAATACCACGAGTCCATAATACTCGTCAACCGCTTCAAAAATCAATTAGCCACAATAATAATAATAGTTAACAATATGTAATAACCATGGAAATGAATTTAGCCGAAATATATATATCTCGACATCACCAACGGTTCTAAAAAATAACCGCATTCGGGTCAAATATCAAGTCAACTCAAGTCAAAACTTCACCACAACTCGTGTGGGTCCCACCCGAGACCTTTATGGTCTCGGCTAGCTCTTGAGAGCTCGATCCAAAAACCAACCGACCCCAAATGGGTCGTCGGCCTCAAACCCAAATCGAACAACAAGAACAACAATCAAGAATCCAAATAATCAATCAACCACTATGACCAAATGAGGTCAAACCTCAAGAAAATCGGGTCAAAGGTCGACTATAACTCGGAATCACCACAAAGTCGAGGGTGAAACCCTCGGCTACGGTTCGACCACGCCAAGAAACACGACCCAAACATCAATACCCGGATACCAAACCAAGATTTAACCAAGTTTCAATAAAACCCATTAATATTTCATCCTTTTCTTTTCGAATCCGACCCAAAACAATAATAATTTCGTGGGTTTGGCACATTTTTCAACAAACCCGATGTACCCCGTGCATACTTACCCGTGGATCTACAAAACTCGACCAAGAAGAGTGATGGTGATGAGGTGTACGGCGTCGGTGAGGCACGAACGAGGTGAAAATGGTTGTTTTTGGGCGCGTGAATCGCAAGATAATAACAAGGGAGGTGTGGGGGATGTTTTGGAAGTGGTGGTGTGTGGTGGTGCGCGGCGGTGGTGGCCGGACGAAGGGTGGCCGGCGGTGAGGGAGAAGAGAGGAGATGAGATGAAGTGGTGAGGATGAAAATGAGTTATTAGTTTTAGGGTTAGGGTTTAAATATGGATATTTTACACTTTAGGTCCCTCAACTAAGTTTCCTTATGTTTTGCACACAAAACCTTTTATCACCAACTTTAATTTATAAAAACACCCCCTTACGTAAGTAAAACTTACTAAGAAAATATTAAACGTCCCCTAAACTCGTTATATCACCATTTGTCGGGCTAAATATATTATTCCACCGAAACTCATAATAAATACGTTACTAAAAGTCCAACGTATTAAAACTCATAAGTTTTTAAACTTTTCAGTTTCCTAGTGCCGGAGTCAACGTAGTGCCAAGTGAGAATTTAAGAAATACATCACCGAGCATAATATCAAGAATGAATTATGAAAATAATTCACGAATTCCATAACATCATTAATTATAAATATCCATAAAATAGGTCGTACAAGTTCGTTGTAAAATATAATTTCTAAATAAAAATTATAAACGAACTTTAACGTAATGCGGGTTTTTAAAATAACTCCCTAGATTGCCGGTTGTCACAAACGAGGCCTAGTCTAGCTAGCAAGCGTTTTTCGTTTATGTCCACTTGATTGAATTAAGACTTTAAACCTATGATCTCACCAGCGAAAGCTGACTTCTAGCGCGTTTTCACAGGTAATTAAGTAAAGGCTTTGGATGCTTGGTTTGGAAGGCTTGGCTTTGGAAACTCGGTTTAAGGATCTATTTTCTCAAACTCTGATATGTATTTGTGGACCTACGTTTATTCCTTTTGGGCCTTACTCTGGATAAATTTGGGATGAATGTAAACACCCGTATGGTTTTGTTTTACTTATGTTTACTTTATCTCGTTCTTTTATGACTTATGATGGATACCAATCCAGGTAGCACCCCGAAAGCTTGTTTAGTCTTCCGCTGTACTAAATTTTGGGGGTGTTACAAGTGAGATCACATTTGTGTGTTTAGGAGTTACTAAATTATAAGAGGCATTAGGATAACCCTAGCTTGTTTTTAGCCTGTTTTTTATATAATTACATTGCTACATTGGTCAAGTAATTACCCCACACCCTTACTATGTACTCATTTTTAGTACAAAATACCCTTAGTACACCCCTTTGAGCCTATCTTTTGCGCGGTTCTTGTGTATTTTGGTGGATTCCAAAATATTAATGAAGAGTATTGTTTCACCAAACTAAATGTTACACCCAAATCGCCTTAGCCTTCCTTGTATGCATTCATTTTTAGTGCATTATTGTTACAAGATTTATGTTAAAATTTATGGAGTGAACTGTTTAGTTTATGTTGGAGGCTCTGTAGATCCTGATATAAACAGAAACTGTTTGGCCTTTCTTCTTTTAGTGAAATCCCCTAGTCAGGTACACTTGATATTCGTATTTCTTGACTTGTATCATTGTACTGGCAAAATGGCAGGTCTAGTAATGAGTCTAAACGGGCTTTGTTTGGCGTCAAATGACTTGAGCCGTTCCAAATTTGCCTGCTTTTAAAAGTTAGCCAAATTGACACATTTGTCATAAAATACCACCCATATTGACCCATGTATATGCAAATCGGTAGAAGTTGGCATCTGTATATGCTCGTTCATTGCATAGCTTTTTTGTGGTTATAAGTCTGATGTTTGCTAGTGTAACACTTTCATAAGGTCTATTGATTCATCAATGATCAGTTTAACCCAAACTTTTCGATACAGTTGGTATTGAAGCAAGATGAAAACCCCTTGTCAAAGAAGCTAAATGAGGTTGTAAATGAGATACGGAGCCAAAGATGTAACTACCTACGGTATGTAATGTGTGTGGTTTATAATCTAATCAGTCAGATTAGTTTATCTGTATATGACAATGTTTGTGTTGACAAGTAATCCCTTTTTTAATCTCATTGTTTGGCAGGCCAAAATTATGCAAGAAAGGAGAACCATCAGGTGAGTTTTGTAATATACATCTAGTAGTTCTATCTTCGTATGAAAATTGCAAGATTTAATTTGATTTTTTCAACCAGGATATTAAACTGGGGGATTCCCAAGAGAAATTGAAAATAACGTCTTTCCTAACAATTTGCTCAAAAAGTGAAAAAAAAAACCCTTCAATTATAAAATAAAGAAAATCATGTGAACCCATAATGCCATATATCATAGGTAACTTTAGGTCAGGAACTTCCTTAGAAACGATAAAGATTGCGTCTTGTAACAACCCGCATTTTCAGGACATTTCTCCTATTCACTATTCATCATTTACTATTCATCGGTCACTATTCATTATTTTACTATTCATCGTTTTCGGAGTCAGTTTGTGATTCCGAGAAGTGTTTCAAAATTTTACTATTCATATGACACTATTCATTTTCGGAAGGAAATCACTATTCACGATTGCTGTTCATTTCATCGTAAACTGAGTTTACGGGTCTTCAAATTCGCGTAACCAATGTGGTTTAGCTGTGAATTCATGCATCATTCATTAATGACACGTCATATAGACTGGAGTAGTCTACATATCCTCGGTTACATCATCATCACATTTTAGGCCCTACACGGATATGCATTATTTCTATATACGTATGCTTAATTTGTAATTAACATTACCACTCAGTTTTTACTACGAACGTATACCCAATACTCCCGACTACGATCCTAACATATTTTCATACTTATTATAATGATATAAAAATTATATTATTAATTTACCCGGTGTTTTGAAATCAATTACTATATTTTACGGTCGGAGCTTATTACTTCGTCGGTTTGCGATATTTCAACACGAAAATTATTTTAACACCCGCTTTTTTGTCAGGAATGTAATTTCATAATTTTTACAACGTCGTCACATTTTATTTGGTACCATTAAACTTTATTTCTAGCAAACTCGGTACCCGGTATCACTTACAACACTAAATAAATACACATCATACACTTAAAATAAACAACACAATCACCAACTTTGTGATTTTGTCTACACACCCACGCCTCCAATAAATTTTCTTCCCAAGAAAGTGGATCTTGCCTCCTTTATATTTTTCAACTTTATCATTTTATTATATTTTCAACAACTAGTTTTAATACCTTCCAACATCTCATTTACACATTCATATAACAACATTAACTAGCAAAATTCTCTCTTTTTCTCTTCTATTTGCTCAGCCAACACAAGAACACAAGGAGAAATCATTAATTTTTCAAGATCCAAGTGTTTCTCAAGTCTTAATAATGATCTAGTTTGGGTTTTGAAATAAAAACCACAAAGATTAAATGGGTTTTCATCACCATCTCTTAATAATCATCACAAGTAAGTTTCTAATCATTTTTCTACTCTTTCAAACTATTACTTGATGTATTTTTATGAGCTAGTAACAAAACATGCAAGTATGTTATGATCCATACCACTTATTACTCATTTCTTTTCATTATGAACATAGATCTACAATTTTTACTAGCAATCTCATTAGATCCACTAAGATTGGTGATGTCTAGGAACCCATGACACCCTAAGAAGGTGTATGGTAGGACTTGGTACTTGTGGAGTTGATTTGAGATAGTTTGGTTAAGCCTTGAACAAGTTACAAACTAGAAAAGTTGATTTTTACAACTATATAAAAGCTACTGTCCATTTTTGTAAAACGTGGGAAACTCAGGGTCTAGGGTGTAATTTTGGACCAAAGATTTATAAAATACATTCCGAGACGAAACTATGGCCGAAAACGGGGATAAAAACGAGTTAATAACGAAGGAGATATGATTTTCCGAATATTAACAACGAAAAATACTTTCAAATATAGGTTCTGTCCCAAATCGCCAATTTCAGAAAACTCAGGGGTTTCCGGGTAACATTGGGTTAGATATTCAGAAAATACTTTCAAAAACGAAACCGTGGCCGCTTGAATCACTAAAATCCGAGTTACGACGAAAAAGATATGCTATTTTCAATTTTAACGACGAAAACTATTTTCTGAAAATAGCTTGCTGTTGAACAGTTTTCATGGACTGTTTCGAGACGTAAAACTTGATCTAGCCGTCCCGACATATCAAAAATATATTAGTATGTTGTCCCACGATTCCGGGGATATAAAGAACGTAGAAAACGAGCTTATAACGAAAAAGATACAAGCGTTTGAACTTAGACGATTTTTACAAATTTCCATCAGCTTTTCTATTATTATTTTGCCGCAAAACTGTCTTTGCGAGACACCACTTTCTTGGCTGTTTTTCTTCATGATCGGATCAATTTGAGTCCGAGCCGTAGTTTTATGAAATCAAGATCTTCCAACAAGCTTTTCAAATAATTTGGCCGTTCGTCGAATAGACTTATAACGAATAAACTACGAACTCATCTATATACCCGATAAACTATATATATTTTGACAGCTTTTACTATAATGAAATTTTCTAAGTGTTGAACATAATATTTTCAAGTAACAACAATAAGAGTCGATTTTCTCATCGATCAAGACCCGTATAACCAAAAGTTAAATGACACGACTTATAGATATTGTTACAAGGTTTTCAAAAACGCCGAGCTTGACCATTAACACTTAACGTACAATATTTCGCGACTAGTTTTACGAGGCCATATTGGGCATATTTTCAAGTAACGAAAATGCTATTTTTGCGACGAAAACCTTATATTTGCCGATAAGACACCAAACAAGGATCGTGGAGTACCATTTCAACATATTTACATGAAAAGTGGTTATTAACTTAACGAGATGTCAAAAATGTATTTTTCGACGATAAACATTATTTTCAAAACTAACGAGTGGTATCGATAACATACGTATTTGCATGTGTAGCATCATTTCATTTCTTACATTAGACTATCATTCATATTAGGTTGCGATTAGAGATCGTGCCTCATTTTGTGTATTCATTGTTGTCATCGTAGCTATCGCACCAGGTGAGTTCATAACCCCTACTTTTACTTGTTTTACAACTGTTTTGGGGTAAGATACATGCTCCTTACTATTTAAATTCAATGCTTGTTTTACTTGAACGCGATTCGTTTTCTCAAACATTACTGGATGGTTGAAATACTTGATTGATTATTTGAATACATTATGAATTACTTATTCCATCCTTGATTTCTTTCTTATGAACACAAGTTCTTGCTTTTGCGGACATAAATACAAAACTGTTACTTTGCCTGAGTTACCTATTACTGCCACTGAAGTCCCCTTTATCATGAACCGTTAATTACATGCGTGTGAGCGCGAATGCTGTGGATAGATCTATTTGGGTTGACACCCCGTCCGAGTTGGTCGCGCCAGCTTGTTAAACGGACGCATATCATTCGGATTACTTCCGAGTGTCTCGCAAACACTTAATTGGGGCATTTTATGCTTGATTGCATACGATTACGTCGAGCTTCGGGGTCATGAGCTTAGGCACTGTATACCTTATTTTTAGCTGTGACATTGTATTTGTTATATTGTCTTGCTACTGAAAATCTCGTGTTCCGCAAATGACTTGTTTACTTAAACATATTACTTTTGGCAGTGGGTTGTAAACACATAGGTTACAATTCTCTTATGGCGGGACTTGTAACTGAGTGGATTTACGATGCCTTTGCTGGGAAATACTTGATTTCTGGAAACACTTGTTTACGGGAAATACTTGTTTATTTAAAACTATGAACTCACCAGCTTTATGCTGACGTTTTAGCATGTATTTTCAGGCTTTAAGCAACGGCACGCTACTGGAGGTTTTGGCAGGGCATGGCATGGTCATAGAAGACTCTGATATTCTTATGGGGACCGTTTTAAACTATGTTAAGGGCCTACTTCCGCACTAATTTTAAACAATGTAAATTCAATACTTTTAGTTAAACGATTTTATTCTAACTGATTGAAGTGAAAGCCAATTTTGTACTTGTGCTGTAATACCAATTGAGGTACACCCCAGCTACATGTATGCTTCCGCTGGACCCGATTTTGGGGGTGTGACACGTCTTTTCTGAGTATTTGTAAAGTACCATTCTATAAAGACAAGATAAAGAAAATATAATACAGCGCGGACACATTTGTCGATCTAAATTGCAGTTTTTACACGGTAATCATTGGAATTTTTATAGTTTTTAATATTAGTTTCAATTACAGGAATGACATTCTTCTCGTATATGGTAGAAGACATGTCTCCAAATAGTCCTTCATACGGGGAGTTCTTAGTACATGTCCATAGACAAATTCAAAACAAAATGGGTTGATGTTGTTTAACAAACACACTACAATTATGTTTATGGGTTTGTGGTTAGAATTTACTTGGAAACACAGTTGGGTTCAAGCCTAAAGAAGCAAAGCTTGAATCTTACCAAAAACTTGGGGATGGTCATCAGTGGGTTTCACCTATTCATGGTGAAAACCCGAGTAAAGTTTTGCTAGTATTATATACTTATTTATATTTAGAAGTGTTTTTCGTTTCTTAATTTTATAATGAGATATAAGAGTTACATATGATGCTGTTCTTTAGAGGGGCAAGTTTCAACTTATTTCTTATATTAAGACTTGTTTGGTTTGAAGGTATGGAAACGAAGGAATGTTTTCATTCCCAACATAGTTGTTCACTTGTTTGGTTTATGGGTTAGGTTTTTTAAAATGGGTATGAAACGCATAAAAATAAGTATTTTCGATACCCACCTATGATGGTGGGTTTAGAAACCCATTTCTATACCCGTATTCGTAACCATTCCCATGGTTCTAAAAGGCGCGCCATGGCAATGCCAATGCGCCGCTGAGGCATGAGGCGTGACCTCCACGTTGCGAAATAGACCAAGGCGTTAACTCTAGCCGTGACGTGAAATGTGGCAGGAAAAGGCGCGGGGTTTTTTTATTTAACTAAGATAACCTTTTTTTTTTTTTTTTTTTAATGAAGAATATTATATGTAAGGATAGTTTATTAACCTTATTCATTATGTACGATGCTTTCTGTAAACTCGATATATATGAAATATGATAGAAATATAAAAATATTTTCGTATTTTGTATTTCAATAAAATGCGCTTAATGTAACGAACTTTCATTTTGTTCGCTTGTTTACTGAGCAATTAGGAAGAATATAGTTCTATAATTTCAATGTTAGTCGGAGTGTCTTGAACGCATATTTTTTGATATGTTAAGTAACATAAATGTTTCGTTTTCAAGTTCGGTGATGCGTATGTTTTTTGTAAGTTTAGTGACTCAAATGTTTTGCTTCATAACTTTAGTAACCCAAGTGAATAAAATGAAAATTTTTGGACACATTTTTTAGAAAGTTTAGTGACGTATTTATCTATTAAGCCTTCTTGTATATTATTAGCTTCTATCTTGGAAGCATATCGTGTTCTTTCCTTTCCCCTTATAGTTGGGGTGTTTTTAATATAGCCTTGATTTTTCAAAAAAAAAAAAAAAAAAGGTATAAATTTGTCTATTCATTAATTTTGCTCTTTTACCAGTTCCCTCATTCTCACCTTCAAGCATATCACAACCACATACCGTTTGCTAAAGATATTGACACCTTCAGGCATTTACACCTTCAAGCATATTACTAGGACATAGGACCCTACGCATCATTAACTAAAAGGACCATATGCCTATTACAACCGTATATCGTTTGCTAAAGATATTGACACCTGATGTAACTTATACTTAATGTTAGTATATAATTTAATATTAGTCTTCGCATAATAATGACAGATGTTAGTATTTGTTATTTTTTTTATTTTTTTATTTTATTTTATTTTATTTTTTATTTTTTATTTTTTGTTATTTAGAAATTGTGCAATAAACTTAAAGAAATACTTGTAAAGGTAATTTTAGCACAAATTTAAATTTTTTTATGATATTTACATGTGAAACTTTAGTCTTAATAAAGTGTCTCATGGATAAGAGTTATATAGCTAGCACAAAAACCATACCACTCAAAAATTCCACCCTAAAAATATGAGGTTCGCTTTTAGATATATAGGAAAAAGCATTCACCTTTAACGCTTATGAGTGTAATGGTAGTGTATAGATTCTAGAACTTGCTTTAGTGATGCATTCCGATATCGCTAGTGAGATCACATTTGTGTGATTAAAAATTACTAAATTAGGCATTAGGATAACCCTAGCTTGTTTTTAGCCTGTTTTTTATATAATTACATTGCTACATTGGTCAAGTAATTACCCCACACCCTTGCTATGTACTCATTTTTAGTACAAAATACCCTTAATACACCCCTCTGAGCCTATCTTTTGCACGGTTCTTGTGTATTTTGGTGGATTCCAAATTATTAATGAAGAGCATTGTTTCACCAAACTAAATGTTACACCCAAATCGCCTTAGCCTTCCTTGTATGCATTCATTTTTAGTGCATTATTGTTACAAGATTTATGTTAAAATTTATGGAGAGAACTGTTTAGTTTATGTTGGAGGCTCTGTAGATCCTGATATAACACAAAAACTGTTTGGCCTTTCTTCTTTTAGTGAAATCCCCTAGTCAGGTGCACTTGATATTCGTATTTCTTGACTTGTATCATTGCACTAGCAAAATGGCAGGTCTAGTAATGAGTCTAAATGGGCTTTGTTTGGCTTGAAATGACTTGAGCCATTTAACCCGTTCCAAATTTGCCTGCTTTTAAAAGTTAGCCAAATTGACACATTTGTGATAAAATACCACCCATATTGACCCATGTATATGCAAATCGGTAGAAGTTGGCATCTGTATATGCTCGCTCATTGCATAGCTTTCTTGTGGTTATAAGTCTGAAGGTCTATTGATTCATCAATGATCAGTTTAACCCAAACTTTTCGATACAGTTGGCACTGAAGCAAGATGAAAACCCCTTGTCAAAGAAGCTAAATGTGGTTGTAAATGAGATACGGAGCCAAAGATGTAACTACCTACGGTATGTAATGTGTGTGGTTTATAATCTAATCAGTCAGATTAGTTTATTTGTATATGAGAATGTTTGTGTTGACAAGTAATCCCTTTTTTAATCTCATTGTATGGCAGGCCAAAATTATGCAAGAAAGGGGAACCATCAGGTGAGTTTTGTAATATACATCTAGTAGTTCTATCTTCGTATGAAAATTGCAGGATTTAATTTGATTTTTTCAACTAGGATATTAAACTAGGGGATTCCCAAGAAAATTTGAAAATAACGTCTTTCCTAACAATTTGCTCAAAAAGTGAAAAAAAAAAACCCTTCGATTATAAAATAAAGAAAATCATGTGAACCTATAATGCCATATATCATAGGTAACTTTAGGTCAGGAACTTCCTTAGAAATGATAAAGATTGCGTCTTTTCTGAGTATTTGTAAAGTACCATTCTATAAAGACGATAAAGAAAATATAATACAGCGCGGCCACATTTGTCGATCTAAATTGCAGTTTTTACACGGTAATCATTGCAATTTTTATAGTTTTTGATATTAGTTTCAATTATAGGAATGACATTCTTCTCGTATATGGTAGAAGACAAGTCTCCAAATAGTCCTTCATACGGGGAGTTCTTAGTACATGTCCATAGACAAATTCAAAACAAAATGGGTTGATGTTGTTTAACAAACACACTACAGTTATGTTTATGGGTTTGTGGTTAGAATTTACTTGGAAACACAGTTGGGTTCAAGCCTAAAGAAGCAAAGCTTGAATCTTACCAAAAACTTGGGGATGGTCATCAGTGGGTTTCACCTATTCCTGGTGAAAACCCGAGTAAAGTTTTGCTAGTATTATATACTTATTTATATTTAGAAGTGTTTTTTGTTTCTTAATTTTATAATGAGATATAAGAGTTACATATGATGTTGTTCTTTAGAGGGGCAAGTTTCAACTTATTTCTTATATTAAGACCTGTTTGGTTTGAAGGTATGGAAACGAAGGAATGTTTTCATTCCCAACATAGTTGTTCACTTGTTTGGTTTATGGGTTTGGTTTTTTAAAATGGGTATGAAACGCATAAAAATAAGTATTTTCTATACCCACCTATGATGGTGGGTTTAGAAACCCATTTCTATACCCATATTCATAACCATTCCCATGGTTCTAAAAGGCGCGCCATGGCAATGCCAATGAGCCGCTGAGGCGTGAGGCGTGACCTCCACATTGCGAAATAGACCAAGGCATTAACTCTAGCCGTGACGTGAAATGAGGTGGGAAAAGGCGCCGGGTTTTTTGATTTAACTACGATAACCTTTTTTTTTTTTTTCTTTTTTTTTTCTTTTTTAATGAGGAATATTACATGTAAGGATAGTTTATTAACCTTATTCATTATGTACGATGCTTTCTGTAAACTCGATATATATGAAATATGATAGAAATATAAAAATATTTTCGTATTTTGTATTTCAATAAAATGCGCTTAATGTAACGAACTTTCATTTTGTTCGCTTGTTTACTGAGCAATTAGGAAGAATATAGTTCTATAATTTCAATGTTAGTCGGAGTGACTTGAACGCATATTTTTTGATATGTTAAGTAACATAAATGTTTCGTTTTCAAGTTCGGTGATGCGTATATTTTTTGTAAGTTTAGTGACTCAAATGTTTTGTTTCATAACTTTAGTAACCCAAGTGAATAAAATGAAATTTCTTGGACGCATTTTTTAGATAGTTTAGTGATTTATTTATCTATTAAGCCGTCTTGTATCTTATTAGCTTCTATCTTGGAAGCATATCGTGTTCTTTTCTTTCCCCTTATAGTTGGGGTGTTTCTAATATAGCCTTGATTTTTCAAAAAAAAAAAAAAAAAAGGTTTAAATTTGTCTAATCATGAATTTTGCTCTTTTACTAGTTCCCTCATTCTCACCTACAAGCATATCACAACCACATATCGTTTGCTAAAGATATTTACACCTTCAGGCATTTACACCTTCAACCATATTACTAGGACAAAGGACCCTACACATCATTAACTAAAAGGACCATATGCCTATTACAACCGTATATCGTTTGCTAAAGATATTGACACCTGATGTAACTTATACTTAATGTTAGTCTATCATTTAATATTAGTCATCGCATAATAACGACAGATGTTAGTTATTGTTGAGCCAGTTTTTTCATAATAATATACTCCCTCCGTCCCAAAATTATTGTCCCCCGACAAAAAACACACAGTTTAAGAAAAATATATTTATTATAGCTTTCTCTTTCATACTTTTTGACAGAATGACAATTTTGCCCTTAAGTAATTAATTAAAGTCTTCTTTAATGTATGTAATAATAATTTTAAACAAGGGTAATATAGTAAACTTTGTTAAACTTCCCTATCTATTTTTAGTAGTGGACAATTAAATTGGGACATCCCAAAAAGGAAACGTGGACAATAAAATTGGGACGGAGGGAGTACAAATTAGTGGCTATTTTCTCTATAGATAATTAACATTCTCGCACAGGGCTATGACATAAATCTTAAAAAATGTGTTTTAACATATGTCATAATATATCTGAATTTTAATTATTTGTGCATAAAAAGTGTATATTATCTAATTTTAATAATACAATTCATTAAGAATGTAAATTTATTTAGTGATAAGGTTCATCTTGCTAATTATCTAAAAAAAATCGCAAGACCTTGCAAATTTGTAACCTTACGATCTTAAAAAAAAAAAAAAAAAAAAAAAAAAAAAAAAAAAAAAAAAAAAAACTAACAAGATCTTGCTAGTTTCATGGGTAGTTTGGCTTTTAGGATAAAAAACGGGTACTTGGTGAAATATGTTTGGAAAATTAGTTTTTTTTTTTTTCATTTTCCTATTGAAAAGTTGTTTATCCTAATATCCTTATTTAAACTTTAAAGATGAATTACATACGTCGTTGCCTATCAATAATCTCGTGTATTTATTTTAATCTCATAGTAACCCACTGGGCCGTGCCTTTATTTAGATATTTATATCCATGTTACTAATAATTCTAGCCATATTTAATTATTAAACACGTGTACGCGGGGGTTAAACTTATAGAGATGATTTATATGACTTTATTGAACGTGAATAGAAAAATAAATATATACGGACATTACCTAATCTCATAAAGAGTAATAAACTTAGTCGTGTGTACATGTACAATCTCGTGTATTTTTTTACATATCACATTAACTCGTGTTTTTATTTTAAAATTTATAAACAATATTTACAAATAACAACAACATATGTTGTTTTTAATAAAAATTATAAAGTCTATCAAGTACTTATTAATTTTAGAGTAAACTACATTGTTCGTCCTTGTGGTTTATGTTGACCGATGAGTTTCGTCATCTGACCCAAACATATGCGTCGTTCGTCCTTAAATGCAAAACGTTATCTACCTTTGGTCCTTTGCTCTAACGACGCATACTAACTCTCGTTATACGGCAACATGTGATGACCATGTGAGGCTGTTTGGTCTTTTCTCACAAGGACGAACGGTGTAACTTATTATAAAAACAAGAGTAAAATGCACCATTCATCCCTAAACATGTACCCAAACCGCTAGCTGAGTCATTCAGAATATTTAAAGTCCCCCAAGGTCCCTACTGTTCACGTTTTGCATCACCCAAGGTCCTTTTGACCGTTATCCATCTGTCAACATCCGTTAAGTCCCCCATGTGCCTTGGACATAAAGACAAAATGGTCTTTTCATCGCTTTTTTTTTAATAATTATTTTGGTACAATTGGCGTTGACTGTCGTTGACTGGGATGAGGTGGCTGACGTGGCAAAATTGAAAATAATTAAAATTCCCTTGGCAAGGTTACCATTGTTTCTTTTATTCTTTTATCCAATTGTTTTGGGTGAAAATAACGTTTATAAAACCAACACGTACATTCCCACTGGACCATGGCTCCAATGGTGTTAACCATTGTTTCTCTTATTCTTTTTTCCAAATATATGTCTCGTCATCTTCATCTTTTCAAAAAAAATACCCACTTATATAAATACCCACTTATAAATTCGCACACCGAAAATGAAGGAAAGCTTCTGATGATTGAGGGCCTAAGAATACAACTGAGACAATGACACTAGTAGAGAAAGTATTTATTAAAACGGTTAAATAAGATTTTTTAAAACGGTTTTGAATCGTTCTATAATAGAGCGTAATAAATAATAAGCATACTTTTTTACAACGGTTTTCAACCGTTCTAAATAACTACACTTTTTAGCAATTCTCAAGCACTAATTTTTTGTAACAATTCTAAAAAACCGTTCTAATAAATAAGATTCCCAAAAAGAATAATATTTGAAGATCTTTGTTATATTTTTAGGCTTACAAGTTTTTTTATTGATGTTATTATTTTTGGTCATTAATCTAGTAATCCTTATTCATTTTAAGAATCTTGCCATGTGAGAGTAAATTATCCTTGGTTTCTCATTTTTTTTTACTTTCTTTTTTTTGAGCGAAAGTTTCTTATTCTCTTGTTGACGGACACATTTAATCAATATAGTTGTACTTGTATATCAAATGCACATCCTGCATTAGAGAAAAGTGAAAAGAAGATTTTAATCAATATAACTAAGTGAAAAAAAAAGTAAATCTACAACATATGAGATACAATAAAAAATGGAAAATTCCATACATACCCAAATGAAACTTCGTAATCTTATATTTACCCAAATGACAAGTTTTTAATACATGAGTATAATGCTTGTAAAGTATGTGTTTGGGAAATATGAAATTATGATGTTTGTTTTTGGTATATATGGAATTGCCCTAAAAAAACCCCACAAAGGTAAAATGAAACAAAAACCTACAACAATACCTTTTAAATAAATTGACGATGGCACTCTTGTAAAGTCTTAAGTGCACTTATGAGATGAAGGATGTATTGTTTGAAGATCTGCAAAACATGAAACATATGAAAAACTCGAGTTAGTTGTATGTATAAACAAAGAGAAAGAAATACAATATAACAAAGAGAAAGAAAAAGTGGTGAGTTTAAATAGATAGAGAGAATAAATGTGAAAAGAGAAAGGGTGGGAAAATTCCCGCTCATTGAAGTGAAAAACTTTTGAAAAATTTTCATATATTTTGTTACGGAATGCATGGTACACCGTTCTAAATAATCCAAATTGCTTATGTCTTTTATTACGGTTGCTATATACCGTTCTAAATAATGTATACACAATAACAACCGTTTTATTTAACTAATTATTTACAACGATTTGCTACATAACCGCTATAAATAATGCTTTCATATTATTAAAAGCGGTGAAATATATCAACCGTTTTATTTAACTAATTATTTACAACGATTTGCTACATAACCGCTATAAATAATGCTTTCATATTATTAAAAGCGGTGAAATATATCAACCGTTTCAAATAAGGCGTTGTAAAAAATAGTTTTTGTACTAGTGTGAATTCGTAGCACACGAAAATGTCGAATACATCATCTGATCCACTTCGTTTAAACTACTTGCAATCGATTTCCTCTTATATTATTCTCTATAAAACCTAACCCATCTCTGCTTAGAACAAAACCCTTGCACATGGGTAGGAATACCAGATGACCCATTAGCTAATATGTTTAACAGATTTAACATATATATGATGTATATCATTGATAAATACATCATGATTTGATATATCTGAGTACAGTAGATCATACTTCAAGCTGATCAACTAAGTAATGCAACAAGTGAACAAACAATAAATGTAAGTTAGTTAATTATTTGGTTGGAACTTCGAACTAAAGTGAGGAGATAAAGTGGGGGTAGATCAGCAGTTGCTTTTTCTTTTTTTGTCGAGCCATTTATTTGACGAAATCAACAAAAGGTTGAAATTTGTGTGTGTATTAATAAGTGGGTATTTATTTGAAAAGATGAAGCTGACGAGATATATAATTGGATAAAAGAATAAGGGGGTGGCAACCTTGCCTCACTTTGCCTCAATCTTTTGCAAAAACAACCAATAATATTATGCCAACACATTTCATGCCTCAACATACCTCAACATCATTTTTTAGTGGCAATCTTGGTACCCAATTTTTTTTTTCTTTTTTATTTTCAAGTAATCATCATATTTATACTTTCATACCCATTTTTCATTGTAAACATACCCATCTTCATCACACAACACTCAGATCCATCTTCATCACACAACACTCAGATGGCCGGAATAACCCCACCACCACCATAACGCACCACCACCGCCATCACCTTTCACCACCACACGCGCCTCAATAACCCCAGCACCACCATAACGCACCACCACCGCCATAAGCGGCGGTGGGTGGTTAAGAGACATCACCGTTGGGTGTTTTGGCAGCAAAAATCAGATGGCCGGAAGTGGTGGTTGTTCGTTTGTGAAAGAACCAATGCAAACAACATTCCAAAACATTAACTCCCAACGTTAATATTTTTCTTGATTTGCTCCATACCGAATCGGTGAGATACCCCGCTTGAAGTGCCGATCGGTGCATGCCGAGACACTGGCAATGGAGCTTGCCGATCGGCAAGGTTTGCCGATGTGGTTTTGCCGAAAGGATGCCACCCCCCTAAAAGAAACAATGGTTAACACCATTGGAGCGTTGGTCCAATGGCAATGTGTTGGTTTTATAAACGTTGTGCTCTGAGTTTGAGCCTTGTCAATGAAATTTTAATTATTTTCAGCCCAAATAATTCAATTAAAGAATAAAAGAAACAATTGATAATTACAACGGACGCTTAGTCCAATTGTAAGGTGTTGGTTTTGTAAATGTAGTGACTCGAGTTCGAACCTTGCCAAGGGAATTTTAATTATTTTTAATTCTGCCACGTCATGCATCTACGTCAGCCAGCTCATCCCGTTAGTGACGGTCAACATCACGTAAATCAGTCAGCGTTAGTCGTACCAAAATACTTAAAAAAAAGTGAGGAAATGACCATTTTGCCGTCATGTGCAAGGCACATGTGGAACTTAACGGATGTTGACTGAGAGATAGCGGTCAAAAGGACCTTGAGGATGACTTTAAATTTTCCGAATGACTCAGCTAGTGCTTTGGGTACAAATTCAAGAACGAACAGTGTATTTTACTCTAAAAACAAATAAATAAAACTAGGGAAAAATGATATTTCTTCTTACTATATGTGCCTACAAATCTTCTTACTTGCACGATTTTGACATAGGGATGAGCATGGTTCTGGAACCGGAACCGGTGGATCCAAGAACCGATTTCTCTGGAAAGTAGGAACCGAGAACCGAACCGAATATAGTTTTTAGTTCTGGTTCTGGTTCCGGTTCTTTTGGATCTACCTGTATATGAACCGCTTTTCTATTAAGCTAATAAAAAACACAAAAAATTAAACTTTTTAAGAACTTGCAACCATTTAAATTTAAGCAAATAACAATTAACAACTAAACCATAAACTCGAATAATCAATCATTCTATAGTTACTTTCACTTGTTCATATTTTTAACAAAATAATAATGCATAACAATCCGGAAAACAAAATAAAATAACTTAAAACCTTGTTTATATATGTTAGGCAAAGTATTAATAAAACTAAAAGTGCTACGTGATGATCATGTGGCTATGTGATGATGATAGATAATAAACAATGTATTAATAAAAGTGCTAGCAAATTTTAACATAACGAATATGTAAAAGCTAATCGAATGCAAATAAAAATAAAATATAAACTTACTTCCATTGTTTTGATAATGATGAATGATCTTGGAATGTTATTATATTTAGATTAATTATTGATTTGTGGATGTTTCAGTTAATTAAAGATTAGGGTTTAGAGTGTTTGGCTTGATGGCTAGTAGGTTTTTTCTATTTTTTTTTTATTATTTTTTTAATGATACGTAGGATTTGATTAATATTTTGATAAGAAGTAAAAAATTACATATTTTTATAATTATTGGATCTTTGGTTCCGGAACCGAGAACCGGTGGAACCGATCCGAACCGACCCAAGAACCGAAAAATCTCAAAATCAAGAACTCGAACTGGAACCATTGGTTCTGGTTCCGATTTGGTTCTTCATGGTTATGGTCCGGTTCTGGTTCTTTGGTTCTTTTGCTCATCCCTATTTTGACAAGCGTAAAGATCAATTAACTAAACTTAGAGTGAGAAATAATTCATGATACATGTTGTATAATTGTGTGAGTAAAAAAAAGAGTATGAATATTATGTAGGAGGACATAGTAATACTCTAAAACTAACTTTGTCAACTCATTTCCACCACACATGTATATATCTTTTCTCACTTTCTTATCCTGTCTCTACATCTTCTTCCCTTCTCTATCTCCATCATCTAATCACCTTTCCATCAAACTAACCAATCAAAAAACCACCTCTCACCATTAATGTCTATGTCTATAATATTTATTCAAAGAAAAAAAATGAGAAGTTATGTAAATCATGAATTTTGAGAAGTCAACAGTTGGCGGTGTCATTACAGGTGGTGCCGGTGGCAAATTTGGATTGTGGGTAGTTTTAGTAACAAATTCGTCGTCATCATCAACAAGTCAAACCCGCATAGAATTAAAAATAAACAGTTACAATAAAACCCACATTATCATCAGCAAAATCCACACCCACCAGACTCCACGAAACTAGCTAATGTAATACTAGTTAGTGTTTACCAAAATAATATGTGAATTTTGTGAAGCATTATCTTATAAATTTTTCAAAAAGTAATCAAGGAGATTCCGTAAAATTAGTGTCTTAGAGTTAGAGGCCACTGTATTTTAAATACCGAGTATGGTTCTAGCGACATATGATTTTTGTTTCTTTAATGTATGTTAATATTTATAATTTTTCTATGCGATGTGATTATTTTATACTCCAAGGATCTAAAATTACGAGAGATACCATGCTTTTAATAAAGTTGAAAGACGATGGGTTGGTGTTTGTAGGTTTGATTTTATGAAAATGAGATGGTGTCTATCGAATGAAATGATCTTTATCAAATGAGATGGGTGTTGATTGAGGTTATAAATGTTCATTTAGCGTTTTTAGGTGTCCTTTTGGAGTTTGTAAAGGTGGCCAGTGGTGGATAATGGGTGTATGCAAAGTTGAAAAAAAAGGATGGTAGTTTGATTGATGTTACTGGTCCCACACTCCCACTATTGATATTGAAGTTAGTTTAGTTGTTAGTTGTGAGTCATAATCAAGATTATAAATAACGCGAGGCGTGACGTGACGGCATGACAAGCCTCACGCCTTAGCGGTCAGGTAAAACTTTTGCATTTATAATGTGTGGCGTAATTCGGCACAAAATATAAAAATATTAATATATTTATATCATATTTCATATATCGAGTTTAAAAAAAGATGTGAAATATGGCGGCATAAAGCGTGGCAGCATAACCAAGTCTCACACCTTTGCGAGCTTTTTAGAACCATGGTCATAATGTTGAAATGGCCGATTTATCCTCATGTACAAACTTGAAATGATGAAAATACCATCACGTGTGGTGACTTAACAGGATTTAGTATGTGTCGTTAGAGCGAATGACCAGTGGTAGATAACATTTTGCATTTAAAAATGAATGGGAATTTTTTCGGTCAAAGGACGAAACACGTCGGTCAATGCAAACCACAAGGTTGAACGATGTACTTTACTCTTAATTTTATAAATTTTTAAGAAAACATGGAAAGTGATATGTTTATTTAAGCCAATAATTTATTTGAATTTTAACACTTAAAGTTTAAATTAATTATAATCCCTTCTTTTTATTTTTATTTTTACAAAATCGACACATGTGTTTTTATATGTATTTATTTTGTTGATGAATTTGTGTACTTTTGACAAAATTAAAGCTAATTTTAACTTTAATTTTCCAATAAGAACGCTCGATTTTAAAGTTGAGCTCTCTCACTAGTCAATAGAAAAATTCATTTGTCCATATTTATCTTATCTTATTATACTAGTTTTAAAACCCAAGCACGCATAAGATTTGGGTGAATAGTATAGGGGTAATAATATTTCACTAACTTTGTTTTGAAGTTATATATTTTAACAAATAAAAATTCATGGTTTTGTAATGTCTAAGATTTTCTTACAAAATTCTATTAAATCCTTGATACTTATATACTTATAATACCCGTACACGCGGCAACAACCAATCTCAATATCGATCGATCGATCTACATGATCGATTTTTTTCAGCCCACTGGTACTAGCCTAATTGTATGAGTAGAAAGAAGAGTATGAATATCTTGTAAGAGGACATAGTAATACTCTAAAACTAACTTTGTCAACTCATTTCCACCACACACATATATATGTCTTTTCTCACTTTCTTATCCTCTCTCTACATCTTCTTCCCTTCTCTATCTCCAACATCTAATCACCTTTCCATTAAACTAATCTATCAAAAAACCACCTCTCGCCATTAATGTCGATGTCTATAATATTTATTCAAAGAAAAGAAAATGAGAAGTTAGGTAAATCATGAATTTTGAGAAGTCAACAGTTGGCGGTGTCATATTTACAGGAATGACATTCTTCTCGTATATGGTGGAAGACAAGTCTCCAAATAGTCCTTCATGCGGGGAGTTCTTAGTACATGTCCATAGACAAATTCAAAACAAAATGGGTTGATGTTGTTTAACAAACACTACTACAATTATGTTTATGGGTTTGTGGTTAGAATTTACATGGAAACACAGTTGGGTTCAAGCCTAAATAAGCAAAGCTTGAATCTTACCAAAAACTTGGGGATGGTCATCAGTGGGTTTCATCTATTCCTGGTGAAATCCGAGTAAAGTTTTGCTAGTATTATATACTTATTTATATTTAGAAGAGTTTTTTGTTTCTTAAATTTATAATGAGATATAAGAGTTACATGTGATGCTGTTCTTTAGAGGGGCAAGTTTCAACTTATTTCTTATATTAAGACCTGTTTGGTTTGAAGGTATGGAAATGAAGGAATGTTTTCATTCCCAACATAGTTGTTCACTTGTTTGGTTTATGGGTTTAGTTTTTAAAAATGGGTATGAAACGCATAAAAATAAGTATTTTCTATACACACTTATGATGGTGGGTTTAGAAACCCATTTCTATACCCATATTCATAACCATTCCCATGGTTCTAAAAGGCGCGGCATGGCAATGCCAAGGCGCCGCTAAGGCGTGAGGCGTGACCTCCACGTTGTGAAATAGACCAATGCGTTAACTCTAGCGGTGAGGTGAAATGAGGCGGGAAAAGGCGCGGGGTTTTATACTCGATATATATGAAATATGATAGAAATATAAAAATATTTTCGTATTTTGCATTTCAATAAAATGCGCTTAATGTAACGAACTTTTATTTTGTTCTCTTGTTTACTTAGCAATTTGGAAGAATATTGTTCTATAATTTTAATGTTAATCGGAGTGACTTAAACGAATATTTTTTGATATGTAAAGTAACATAAATGTTGTGTTTTCAAGTTCGGTGATGCGTATGTATATTTTTGTAAGTTTAGTGACTCAAATATTTTGTTTCATAACTTTAGTAACCCAAGTGAATAAAATGAAATTTAATTAACTTGGATGCATTTTTTAGAAAGTTTAGTGACATTTTTCCCTATTAAGCCTTCTTGTATCTTATTAGCTTCTATCTTGGAAGCATATCGTGTTCTTTCCTTTCCCATTATAGTTGGGGTGTTTTTAATATAGCCTTGTCTATTCACAAATTTTGCTCTTTTCCCATTTCCCTCATTCACACCTTCAAGCATATTACAACCACATATCGTTTGCTAAAGATATTGACACCTTCAAGCATTTACACCTTCAAGCATACTACTAGGACATAGGACCCTACACATCATTAACTAAAAGGACCATGTATGTCTATTACAACCGTATATTGTTTGGTAAAGATATTGACACCTGATGTAACTTATACTTAATGTTAGTCTATTATTTAATATTAGTCTTCGCATAACAACGACGGATGTTAGTTATTGTTGACCCGGTTTTTTCATAATAGTATATAAATTAGTGGCTATTTTCTCTATAAATAATTAACACGCTCGCATAGGGCTATGACATAAATCTTATAAAATGTGTTTTAACATATGTCATAATATATCTAAATTTTAATTATTTGTGCATAAAAAGTTTATATTATCTAATTTTAATAATACAATTCATTAAGAATGTAAATTTATTTAGTGATAAGATTCATCTTGCTAATTATCTAAAAAAAATCATAAGACCTTGCTAATTTGTTTTAAAAAAAATCGCAAGGATGACCTTGCTAGTTTTCAACCTTGCAATCTTGAGAGAGAGAGAGAGAGAGAGAGAGAGAGAGAGAGAGAGAGAGAGAGAGAGAGAGAAGAAAAAAAAACTTACTAGTTTAATGGGTAGTTTGGGTTTTAGGATAAAAAATGGGTATTTGGTGAAATATGCCTACAAAATTAGTGTTATTATTTTTTTCATTTTCCTATTGAAAAGTTGTTTTTCCTGATATCCTTATTTAAACTTTGAAGATGAATTACATACGTCGTTGCTTATCAATAATCTCGTGTATTTATTTTAATCTCAAAGTAACCCACTGGGCCGTGCCTTTATTTAGATATTTATATCCATGTTTCTAATAATTCTAGCCATATTTAATTATTAAACCCGTGTACGTGTACAATCTCGTGTATTTATTTATATATCACAATAACTCATGTTTTTATTTTAAAATTTATAAACAATATTTACAAATAACAACAACATATGTTGTTTTTATTAAAAATTATAAAGTCTATAGAGTAATTATTAATTTTAGAGTAAACTACATTTTTCGTCCTTGTGGTTTATGTTGACCAAAACATATGCGTTAAATGCAAAACGTTATCTACCCTTGGTCCTTGTGAGGCAACATGTGATGACCATCTGAGGGTTTTTGGTCTTTTCTCACAAGGAGAACGGTGTAACTTATTATAAAAACAAGAGTAAAATGCACGATTCATCCCTAAACCTGTACCCAAACCGCTAGCTGAGTCATTCAAAATATTTAAAGTCACCCAAGGTCCCTACTGTTCACGTTTTGCATCACCCAATGTCCTTTTGACCGTTATCCGTCTGTCAACATCCGTTAAGTCCCCCATGTGCCTTGGACATAAGGGCAAAATGGTCTTTTCATTGATTTTTTTTTATAATTATTTTGGTACAATTGGCATTGACTGTCGTTGACTGGGATGAGCTGGCTGACAAGGCAAAATTGAAAATAATTAAAATTCCCTTGGCAAGTAGGTTACCATTGTTTCTTTTATTCTTTTATCCAATTGTTTGGGTTGAAAATAATTAAAGTTCAATTGGCAAGGCTCGAACTCGGATAACAACGTTTAACAAACCAACACGTTACCACTGGACCAAGGCTCCAATGGTGCTAACCATTGTTTCTCTTATTCTTTTTTCCAAATATATGTCTCGTCATCTTCATCTTCATCTTTTCAAAAAAATACCCACTTATATAATAAATACGCACACAGAAAATGAAGGAAAGCTTTTGATGATTGAGGGCCTAAGAATACAACTGAGACAATGAATTCGCAGCACTTGAAAATGTCGAATACATCATCCGATCCACTTCGTTTAAACTACTTGCAATCGATTTCCTCCTATATTATTCTCTATAAACCTAACCCTTCTCTGCTTAGAACAAAACCCTTACACGAGGGTAGGAATACCAGATGACCCATTAGCTAACATGTTTAACAGATTTAACATATATATGATGTATATCATTGATAAATACATCATGATTTGATGTCACAACTCACCATTTCAAGTCATTTCAGGTCATTTCCCGAACTTTGGAAAAACACTATTCATCAAACACTATTCATCAAAACACTATTCATCAGTTTACTATTCATCATTTTTGGTGTCAGTTTGACATTCCGAGAAGCATTCAGAAATTTTACTATTCACGGAACACTATTCATTGCGGGAAAAGATTTCATCATTCACGTGCATTACACATTTCATCGTAAATTTAGTTTACGGGTATTCAAATTCGCGTAACCGTATTGGTTCAGGTGCGAATTCATGCATTATCAGTAATGACATTTCATACGGACTGGAGATAGTCTGCATATCATCAGTAGGTCATTTACATGTTATACCACTCTTAGGATTTTCAAATTTCTATATTTGATACATTTAACGTTTTTTTATAAGTATTTATAATAAACGTTAACACCCGGTTTATACACGACGAATATATCTAAATATTCCCACAATGGTCCTGACATATTTTTATATCCATTTTATTATCATAAAAGTTATAACATTCAGTTACCCAGTATTTTGGAAATTTATTTTATTTATAACGCGAGCTTATGAATATTACGACGGATTTCGTGAAAACTAAACAATAATCACCCGAACACTCAGTAACTGTACCCAACATATTTTTAACATTTTTATGACTTTATTAAGTCCCGGTCAACTTTGTTAACATTTATTTCTAGCAAACCCGGTACCCGATTATAACTAATACTTACACTAAACTACAATTAATATTGCCCTACATTTCCTAAGTGATCAAAACCGATTTGGCTACTCTTTTATACATTGAAAACCGGCCCCCTAAACCATCCAAGACCACAAGTAGTAATTTTTAACTTCATGCTTTATTATGTAGTATTATACATTATAACTAGTTACTTATTTACATAAACCACCAAAACATAAACATACTAACTTACAAGAATCATAAAATAACTTTTTCATAATCCAAAAGTTCTCATCTCATCTTCTCCATCACCAAACCCACGACCATAAACCAAACTCCATGATCAAGTGATGATCTTTCAAAGTTTAAAGCATAGAAGTTGTTCATTTTACTTGCCTAATCAAGAATCATACCTCAAAAACACAAGTAATCCAAGGTTTCTAATCATCTCATCACCTATTATTTCAAAGTGAGTATTCAAATTTATTTTTATGTTTTCATCTAATTAACACATGTATCTTATAGTATTCATGATTAATTTCATGCACAAACTAGTTATACCACTTTATTTTTGAAGACTTTTTGAACATACAAACCCTAGATTGTGATTTAGGTGTTCCTTTGTTAAATTAACTTGATTACTAGTCATTAGGAACCCATGGCACCCTAAGAAGGTGTATGGTAGGATTAGTATAGATTTGTTGTGTTTGCAAGAGATTTGGTTGAAGTAAAAACTAGTTTTGAACCTTGGAAATGGATTTCTAACAAGTTTATAAACATGCTGTCCCATTTTGTTAATTTCTGGAAAATCAGTAAACACCAAGGAAACTTTGGCAAAATTTTTAGAAAATACTTTCAAAAACGAATCCGTAGGCGAAAGAACGGATTAAAAAGAGTTTATAACGAAGAAGTTATGATTTTTGCAAGTTTATTGACGAAAACTATTTTCCGGAAAAATACATGCTGTTGGACGTTTTTCGTCGGACAAAAAGAGACTTTAGACATAACCCGGAGGGGTCAAGCTTTCCAAAATATATTACTACATGTTAAGACGTAGCCGTGGATATAAAGAACAAGTAAAACGGGCTTATAACGACAAAGATATTCACGTTTCAATATCGGCAAAAATCCTCTATAATTGGCAGTTTTTAGAAATAATAATAATAACACTACGTACTAAATTCTAGATTTTCTAGAAATATTAACCAAGTACCCAATTTCATAACTAATGATGTATTAGTGATTACAAGTATATTTTCATTTAGTACAAGGCGTTATTTCAAGGATTTCAAACCGAGGATTTCAACACAAACATTGGTACATACGATATATATATATAAGTATATATATTGCAACTAGTTTATTTTTCTTATAGCCATATTTTTCCTAAGTCTTGGAATATATACTTTTGATAACAACAAGTGTTTTTCAAAGAGTAGAGTGGTATAGGAAACATGTGCATGGACATTCATAACATCATTTCATGATCTAAAGTAGATCGTTCATCATTCATATTAGGTTGCGGCTAGTGTGCGCGCCTTGTTTTTCAGCTCATTACATGTTCATGGTACCATCATATTGGGTTGCGGCAGTTAATTGTTCATTGGTGTTCATTTCACTTCATCACAGTTTCACCAGTTAAGGTGAGTTTTCATAGCCCCGTTTTCAATTCAACATTTTTGATTGTTTTCAAATCCCACGGGGGGAATACATTGCATCAATCATTTTAGTACGAGCCCAAGTATTCAAACATGTACATTGCTTAAGTTACCTTGCCATGTGATAAGTCCCCTGTAACATCATGAACCGTTAATTTACCGTTAAGCGAGAGTGAGTGGATAGATCTATCGAGGGTGACGCCTCCATCCGTGGTAGTGATTACCAACAGTAAGCGGATGCATTTCATGTCTTTTACATTTGAGTGTTTCGGCAGAACATTCAAGAGGGGCATAGTTTCATCAGTCATAGCTTCGGTGTCATGAGCTTAAGGTCTATTGTACAATTTTCATGAGATTTTTATCTTGCACTTTTACTTGTGGTGGCCGTACATCATTACATTTTACAAACCTATGGAATTCACCAACATTCGTGTTGACGTTTTAGCAATGTATTTCAGGTTATTAAGGTAGCTCATGTGACATGCATTTGGACCTTCATGGAGTCGCGGAGTCAACGCGTCTCATCATTATTTCATGCACTTATGTAAACATTTGATCTAGTAGGACTTGTTTTCATAAACTTGCAACACATTTTGGGGACCTCATTTTGTAAACTCTGGATTATTTCAATGATCAAATGCAGTATTTTTCAAACGACACTTTAGGTCGTTCAATGTAACTGTAACTGTGGTGCTATGACAGACACCCCCAGGTATTCCATTCCGCTGCAAGTCAGGTAAATTGGGGGTGTGACAGATTGGCATCAGAGCTAAGGTTATAGCGAACTAGGATGTATCTTGGACCCTAGACTATAACCACATCATCATAGCATCTCATCATTTCATCATAAGTGCATAATCATGATACATGTTGTTTCATACATACCCTGTGCGAGTTATTTATACTCATATCCGTATATGTATATCATTTTATTGACCTAGTTCACAAGTGACATGTCTTCAGATACTCACCCTGACATCCTTTTATCGGATTCCGACATTGAAGATGCCTTGTCATCTTCCACTACCATTATACCACCAGTTGCATTTACACCACCATTAGTACTATTGATTTGCCATAGGAACACGGTTTTCCTATCATTCAGCCCGTACATAGAATGCCTTTTGGTAGTGTATTCAGAATTAATCTTAATGGACTTATTAGGATGCTTATTGCAAGGAAGATAGTGTGTTTTCTTTCCATCACTAGTAGGGCACTTACTACTCAGGTACTATCACCACCGTCAGCTACTTATTTCACTATTGGCCTTCCCACAGTGTGTACTTTAGTTTTACCTTTTGGATGTCGCGAGGTTGCGCGGAAGAGGGTAGTATTCCGTTCACTAGTACCATCATTGTCATTTTCCTTTTCCATTCCCACTTGCCATGAACTAGATGACACCTAGTAGATAACACAAATATCACGGACTCAACAGGAACATCCGCAGATTCTTCAGGAATGGTTCAGAACCTACATTATCTAAGATTTGATAGATGCACAACTTCAGACACCACTTCAGGACTATCTCGACCTTATGATGCCACAAACCTGATTTCACACAGAGGGACACCAGGAAGTCCCTGGACCAGACTTATATCCTCACTAGCTTTTACTATTATCCTAGCCACAGAAGGTGTGGGACATAGTCTAAAGAACTTGTTGTCTTTTGATTGTTGTATAAACAAATATATCAAGTGTGACTCTACTATGTAAGAAATGGTTGTGCTATTTGTGATACCGGTTCACGTAGACCGAAATTTTCATGTATTATATTCATGTGTTGTGAATATGATGGCTTTGATTAACTATATACCCTCATGGTCACTTATGATTTGATGAAGAGAAATTTAAGCAAACCACTTCAAGCATGACGCAAGCTGCTATTGGACAAGTCATTGCCAAGAACATAGTCACCGCCCTCACTAAGGAACTTACTCACGTGGAATTTATGGGGTGCAATCCTCCCTCCTTTAGCGGAACTAGAAACACAAAGGAATTTCTCAAATGGTTCGAAGACATAGAAACAATATTTCAATGTGGCGACTGTCGTAAGGAATACAAGGTTAAGTTCGCCACATGCACTTTTCAGGATCATGCCCAGGAATGGTGGACCAAACATATTAAGATGGTAGGAGTTGATACTGCCTACTCACACTCTTGGGAGAAACTAAGAAGGATGATGGGTATAACATTTTGTGTAAGAAGTGAATTACGAACAAAGGAACAGGAAACACTAAACTTTATCATGGTAGGAAATGATGTGACGAGTATACTACTCATTTTTATGAATTAACACGACTAGGTTCTGCAATGGATGAACCGGAAAGCAAGAAACTTGAAAAGTACATTATCAAAATGGCGATCGAAGCAAAGGAACTCATAGTTCACGCCGAGACATCAGGAAACAATAGTGACGATAAAAAGGAAGTGGAACAACAATCTAGGTTGCAATGCTGCTCAACAATCACCCAAAGGACAAGAAATGAATAGAGACTTTGCTGCAGAACCGCACACAAAGAGAAGGTATATTGGAAAGTTACCTTACTACAACCTGTGTAATCAATATCACCAAGGTCATTGCAATAAAACGTGTGGAGTGTGCAAGAAGCAAGGTCATCGGACTGAAAATTGTAGGAAACTTACAAATCAGAAAATCCCAGGGAGTTGCTTCAAATGTGGAAACTTAGGGCATTTCAAGAATGACTGCCCGAAACTAAGGAACAAGGAAAAATCAGGAACTTGGAATCAAGACTAAATCGCTCGAGGAAGAGCGTGAGCTGTTGAAAGAGAACAGTCAGGATATTAGCAACATCAAGGATAACAACAATACTTCAGCAGGAGGAGCTTTGTTTCAATATATAAACCGTAGTTCGAGCCCTTTAGGGTTGTATCTTTCCTTTTGTACTTACCGTTGGTACGATGACATAACCTAGTTGTATTAAGCACTTTCCTGTCCAAGGTAGTATCTATCCTTTGTTACCTAAGTGATAATCATAACCTTCGTTTACTCCATTTTCTATCCCATTTGCTCAGACTTCAATCGTTTCGCAACATTTTAGCATTGTCTCATCAGGGATTAGGTTGATTTCGTATTTGACGAATTAGTAGACTATTACCATTCGACAAGATTCACTCACGTATCCAATACACCATTCAAGCTATTTTACTATCATATGGGGAAATTGTTTTACAGAAAAATTTCTGAAGTAAGCTATTTTATTTCCATCCTATAAATTGATTTTTCTGTCATTACACCAAGTATTTACTATTATTACGCGAGGCAATTTTTATGTTATTTGAAAGAAAACATCAGGATACCATTTTAATAACAATGCGTTGAACACCATCTAAAACTTTTGAGGAAAGTTATGATATTTTGACAAAAATCTAACATCGCATCATTAGTCCTCAATTGTACATAGCCTGATCACCTATGTAAAATTCAGGAAGGATTATGCCATGAAGGAAATAATTACCTTTTCAAAGGATTGTTAATAACAATCTTCATGTAAAAGTTTTGTAAACAAAGGAACCTTTCCATAAACATCCCTTTTGCTGAACTATCCCTGGATACTTACCCTACCTGTCACTCACTTAGCCATTAAGTTGGATTTTCCCATTGACTTCCCTAAGAGAGACCTTCCATATCAATTACAAGTAAGATTCCTCGATACAAGAAAAGCAACGAAAGGATTTCAGAACTACTAAATAGAACTAGAAGTATATAGTGAGAGAATTCATAACTCAACAACAATCCTAAGATACTGCGAGACCATCTGAATCACCATCTCTGACTTAGTTGTTAAATTCTATCATTTAAAGGTACTAGCTAGACTGAGCTACAGGATTGAACTCAATATAGATGTCCGCAGGACAACACAATAGAAATAAACCAAGCTTCTAATTGAGAGTGTAGAGCATTTCATTTAAACATGGCCTCATTTATACAAAAACTTTCCTGCAGTAAGTTTTCACAAAGGACAATTGTTTGAATCAAGAATATCGATGTGGATTCCTCTAGGGCATTATGTCTCTAGAAATTTGAGATAACCTCACCTTCATATTAAGCAAGGGATCAAACCAGAACATATCTCCTCATCTACATAGGAAAACAGAATAGACATTCATCGACACAACATCAAGTGATACCTTCGTCCTGCCAATTACAACGATAAACTATTTCATGACTTAAGTTAGTCTAAATACCTATGCTTGTAGTTATGCCAGATAACCACCAATAGACATTATCCAACCTCAAGAACTAAATGTTAGACATCTATGCATTTAAGCGAACATTTCCTATTCTACCATTTTATCCTTGTTAGTGTTTTCACTTTTAAATAAAGTTGATGCGTTTACATAAATCACCTACCTTGTGGAAAAATGATTTCTGAAATTCCTATTTTGAACAAGTACGATCCTTTTTTTTATCAATCTTTAGCAACACTATTGTACAATGAGAAATATACATAGACATCAAACTTTGGTAAGCAGTCTTAATCACAACATGTTTGAAAACAGTTCCTATTTCCTAACTACTGGATTTTGAATCATCAGGACAAATATTACCCAGTAAATCATTTGCTCCATTTTCTAAATTCGTTTATTCAGAAAAAGATTTCGACCAAAACTCATAATCGCGAGACAAATTTCCAGAACAAATTTCCCTACAACATCGCTTATGCATTTAGGATTTGTGACTGGACAATAGAGAGTATTTGGATTATGTGATGAAGGAATTAGGAGGAACATCACAAATTGATCACGAACTTCAGTAGTGGAGACCAAACCCAATAGACAAAGAAGGACATATGTCTTATTATCCGTTGGAACGAAACACAAGGAATCAAATTGTTACCTATATTCTATCCCTTCAGATAACGCCAAGTTCGAAGGACCGTACGTTGTGGAATTAGTCACAAAGGTTTATTGTACCCATTTCAGTTATTCCTGTTAAGGAAACCGAATTCACCGTGGACTTCAGGTAATCATTTCAGAATTCCCTTCAGAAACCCATTTAGATGTGAATATCACCTATCATTCTCAGACCGATGGTCAAAGCGAGAGAACAATTCAAACATAGGAAAGTATGCTCAGAGCATGAGTGATTGACCCTAGAAATGGTTGGACTAATCATTTAACATAAATCAAATTCATCTACAACAATAGTTATCACACCAACAGCGAGAAACTGGCAGAAGTTAGATTGGTACATAACACACATCATTTGGATTGGATATCCTGAACAACAAACCATCCAGATTCAAGTGGGAGAACAAATTAAGTTAAAAAGAAATGCCTTGGATTGACATGATACAAATTGGATAACAAGAAAGGTTGAACCTTTAGCATATTGGACCATTTAAGATTCATTTTAGAATCGACCAAATAGCATACAAACTTGAGTTCTGGCAGAATTCAGCAGTATATATTACCAGTACCACATTTAAAACATTAAGAAGCGCAGACCATCTATTGATGGGCCAAACTCAGAAAAAGCTCAACTCACAAGTCCAGTAGGCATTCATGAGATAACCAGAAATTTCCTACAAGTCAAGAATCAGTTACAAGTTCAATAAGTCGTAAACCATTAAGAAAACTTGGAAAGTTACACCAATATACACTGGACCATTTAATATTCTGACAGAGAAGGCATAGTGGCCGTCAGATTTGAACATTGCCAGAGAACAACAGGATTACACAAACATATTTCACATTTTCAGATCCCCAGAAATCATTTTCAGATGAGTCACTCATGATTCCATTGGAAGGGATCCAACCCAAATGACAATCTCAGACCTTGTAAGAGAACCAACAGAAATCATGGACCGTGTGGTCAAACAGTTGAAACAGAGTCGAATTCCTATCGTTAGAGTTCGCTGGAATTCTTGAATATCATCACCTTTTCACATATATGTTTTCAGAAACCAACATAAACTGAACTTCGGGACGAAGTTCCTTTTAGAGGGGAAGAATGTCACAACTCACCATTTCAAGTCATTTCAGGTCATTTCCCGAACTTTGGAAAAACACTATTCATCAAACACTATTCATCAAAACACTATTCATCAATTTACTATTCATCATTTTTGGTGTCAGTTTGACATTCCGAGAAGCATTCAGAAATTTTACTATTCACGGAACACTATTCATTGCGGGAAAAGATTTCATCATTCACGTGCATTACACATTTCATCGTAAATTTAGTTTACGGGTATTCAAATTCGCGTAACCGTATTGGTTCAGGTGCGAATTCATGCATTATCAGTAATGACATTTCATACGGACTGGAGATAGTCTGCATATCATCAGTAGGTCATTTACATGTTATACCACTCTTAGGATTTTCAAATTTCTATATTTGATACATTTAACGTTTTTTTATAAGTATTTATAATAAACGTTAACACCCGGTTTATACACGACGAATATATCTAAATATTCCCACAATGGTCCTGACATATTTTTATATCCATTTTATTATCATAAAAGTTATAACATTCAGTTACCCAGTATTTTGGAAATTTATTTTATTTATAACGCGAGCTTATGAATATTACGACGGATTTCGTGAAAACTAAACAATAATCACCCGAACACTCAGTAACTGTACCCAACATATTTTTAACATTTTTATAACTTTATTAAGTCCCGGTCAACTTTGTTAACATTTATTTCTAGCAAACCCGGTACCCGATTATAACTAATACTTACACTAAACTACAATTAATATTGCCCTACATTTCCTAAGTGATCAAAACCGATTTGGCTACTCTTTTATACATTGAAAACCGGCCCCCTAAACCATCCAAGACCACAAGTAGTAATTTTTAACTTCATGCTTTATTATGTAGTATTATACATTATAACTAGTTACTTATTTACATAAACCACCAAAACATAAACATACTAACTTACAAGAATCATAAAATAACTTTTTCATAAGCCAAAAGTTCTCATCTCATCTTCTCCATCACCAAACCCACGACCATAAACCAAACTCCATGATCAAGTGATGATCTTTCAAAGTTTAAAGCATAGAAGTTGTTCATTTTACTTTCCTAATCAAGAATCATACCTCAAAAACACAAGTAATCCAAGGTTTCTAATCATCTCATCACCTATTATTTCAAAGTGAGTATTCAAATTTATTTTTATGTTTTCATCTAATTAACACATGTATCTTATAGTATTCATGATTAATTTCATGCACAAACTAGTTATACCACTTTATTTTTGAAGACTTTTTGAACATACAAACCCTAGATTGTGATTTAGGTGTTCCTTTGTTAAATTAACTTGATTACTAGTCATTAGGAACCCATGGCACCCTAAGAAGGTGTATGGTAGGATTAGTATAGATTTGTGGTGTTTGCAAGAGATTTGGTTGAAGTAAAAACTAGTTTTGAACCTTGGAAATGGATTTCTAACAAGTTTATAAACATGCTGTCCCATTTTGTTAATTTCTGGAAAATCAGTAAACACCAAGGAAACTTTGGCAAAATTTTTAGAAAATACTTTCAAAAACGAATCCGTAGGCGAAAGAACGGATTAAAAAGAGTTTATAACGAAGAAGTTATGATTTTTGCAAGTTTATTGACGAAAACTATTTTCCGGAAAAATACATGCTGTTGGACGTTTTTCGTCGGACAAAAAGAGACTTTAGACATAACCCGGAGGGGTCAAGCTTTCCAAAATATATTACTACATGTTAAGACGTAACCGTGGATATAAAGAACAAGTAAAACGGGCTTATAACGACAAAGATATTCACGTTTCAATATCGGCAAAAATCCTCTATAATTGGCAGTTTTTAGAAATAATAATAATAACACTACGTACTAAATTCTAGATTTTCTAGAAATATTAACCAAGTACCCAATTTCATAACTAATGATGTATTAGTGATTACAAGTATATTTTCATTTAGTACAAGGCGTTATTTCAAGGATTTCAAACCGAGGATTTCAACACAAACATTGGTACATACGATATATATATAAGTATATATATTGCAACTAGTTTATTTTTCTTATAGCCATATTTTTCCTAAGTCTTGGAATATATACTTTTGATAACAACAAGTGTTTTTCAAAGAGTAGAGTGGTATAGGAAACATGTGCATGGACATTCATAACATCATTTCATGATCTAAAGTAGATCGTTCATCATTCATATTAGGTTGCGGCTAGTGTGCGCGCCTTGTTTTTCAGCTCATTACATGTTCATGGTACCATCATATTGGGTTGCGGCAGTTAATTGTTCATTGGTGTTCATTTCACTTCATCACAGTTTCACCAGTTAAGGTGAGTTTTCATAGCCCCGTTTTCAATTCAACATTTTTGATTGTTTTCAAATCCCACGGGGGGAATACATTGCATCAATCATTTTAGTACGAGCCCAAGTATTCAAACATGTACATTGCTTAAGTTACCTTGCCATGTGATAAGTCCCCTGTAACATCATGAACCGTTAATTTACCGTTAAGCGAGAGTGAGTGGATAGATCTATCGAGGGTGACGCCTCCATCCGTGGTAGTGATTACCAACAGTAAGCGGATGCATTTCATGTCTTTTACATTTGAGTGTTTCGGCAGAACATTCAAGAGGGGCATAGTTTCATCAGTCATAGCTTCGGTGTCATGAGCTTAAGGTCTATTGTACAATTTTCATGAGATTTTTATCTTGCACTTTTACTTGTGGTGGCCGTACATCAGTACATTTTACAAACCTATGGAATTCACCAACATTCGTGTTGACGTTTTAGCAATGTATTTCAGGTTATTAAGGTAGCTCATGTGACATGCATTTGGACCTTCATGGAGTCGCGGAGTCGACGCGTCTCATCATTATTTCATGCACTTATGTAAACATTTGATCTAGTAGGACTTGTTTTCATAAACTTGCAACACATTTTGGGGACCTCATTTTGTAAACTCTGGATTATTTCAATGATCAAATGCAGTATTTTTCAAACGACACTTTAGGTCGTTCAATGTAACTGTAACTGTGGTGCTATGACAGACACCCCCAGGTATTCCATTCCGCTGCAAGTCAGGTAAATTGGGGGTGTGACATTTGATATATCTAATTACAGTAGATCATACTTCAAGCTGATCAACTAAGTAATGCAACAAGTGAACAAACAATAAATGTAAGTTAGTTAATTATTTGGTTGGAACTTCGAACTAAAGTGAGGATATAAAGTGGGGGTAGATCTGTAGCTGCTTTTTCTTTCTTTGTCGAGTCATTTATTTGACGAAATCAACAAAAAGTGAAACAAAAGGTTGAAATTTGTGTGTGTATTTGATGGAATTATGATATCATGACATGCATATAAGAAAACCAATTAACATCAAGTACGCATAGCGGAAGCAATTACAAGATCATATAATATGTAATTAATTAATCAAACGTAAAATTAAACATACCTTTGTGATTCTAGCCCGAACAATAATAAAATGCAATCTTCAAATCAAGAACCCTAATAAGGGTTTATGTGGATTATAAGAATTACCCCTTACCTCTTTTGTAATTCAATCCAAGAAACAAGCAAAAGTATGCTTGAATCGTGTTCTTGTACACACGTACTAATTCAAGTAAAAGTTTATACAAGTAAATCAAACACAAAAATCTTTTAGCTATGAAAATCGAATCCCTTAGAAGGGATAGAGGTTGGATCGATTTTAGGACAAGAAGAGGAGAGAAAAACACCTATTATGTGTGTGTACAAGTTATGAGAAAACAAGAACCCATGAGGTGTTTATATACTATAGTTTACTTGGAGCAAAAGGCAAAGAGGAGGTGGAAACCCACCCCTTGGCCGATCGGTTCTAGGCTTCCCCAAGGGATTCCGGAACCTTCTCTTGTTTCCAATTAAACACAAGTATTACTTTCCTAATCTTCGTCTAACGGTCGTTACTAGTTTTGTGTTTATTAATAATTATATATAACATTTATAAATAATTATTCTTTTACTCTTCATACGTAAAGTGTGCAATCCCACGATCTCGAGTTCGATCCTAACACACAACTATTAATTTATGTTCATAAATCTAACAGTATTAATGAGTGGGTAAAAGTGGGTATTTATTAGAAAAGATGATGCTGACGAGATATATAATTGGATAAAAGAATAAAAGAAACAATGGTTAACACCATTGGAGCGTTGGTCCATTGGTAATGTGTTTGTTTTGTAAACATTGTGATCTGAGTTTGAGCCTTGTCAATGAAATTTTAATTATTTTCAACCCAAATAATTGAATAAAAGAATAAAAGAAACAATTGTTAATTACAATGGACGCTTAGTCCAATGGTAAGGTGTTGGTTTTGTAAATGTAGTGACTCGAGTTCAAACCTTGCCAAGGGAATTTTAATTATTTTCAATTCTGCCACATCATGCGTCTACGTCAGCCAGCTCATCCCGTTAGTGATGGTCAACTTCACGTAACTCAGTCAACGTTAGTCGTACCAAAATAATTAAAAAAAAAGTGATGAAAGACCATTTTGCCCCATGTGCCGGACTTAGCGGATGTTGACTAAGAGATAGCGGTGAAAAGCACCTTGAGGATGACTTTAAATTTTCCGAATGACTCAGCTAGTGGTTTGGGTACAAATTCAAGAATGAACGGTGTATTTTACTCTAAAAACAAATAAATAAAACTAAGGAAAAATGATATTTCTTCTTACTATATGTGCCTACAAATTTTCTTACTTGCATGATTTTGACAAGCGTAAAGATCAATGAACTAAACTTAGAGTGAGAAATAATGCATGACACATGTTTTATAATTGTATGGGTAAAAAGAATAGTAGCAATATTATGTATGTGGACATAGCAATGCTTAAAACTAAATTTCTCAACTCTTTTCCTCCACACATATGTCTTTTCTGTTAGAATTATGATATCATGACAATCATATAAAATAAACCAAACACATCAAGAGAGCATAGCGGAAGCAGTTATAACAAGACCATATAATATGTAATTAATTAATCAAATATAAAAGTAAACATACCATAGTGATTCTAGCCCGAACAAGAATCAAATGTAATCTTCAACTCAAGAACCCTAATTAGGGTTTATATGAACAAATCCAAGAAACAAATAATGATGTGTTTGATTCACGATCTTGTACACACGTACTACTTCAAGTAAACGTTTATGCAAGTAAAGCGAGCACAAACACTAGAGAATACAAAGTTTCGACTCCCTTAAACTTTAATGGGGTGTCGAAAAATTGCAAGAAGAAGAGAAGAGAAAACACACAAGATTATGTGTTCAAGTTATAAGAAAACAATGAAACCTTGTGTGTTTATATAGGATAGAAAACTTGGAACAAAAGCTTCACCAAGCGATGTGGGATACCCTTAGCCAATCGACCCTAACCAACCAACAAGGGTTCTAGAGCCTTCTTGACATTCCAATTTTCATCTATAATCCCTTTCCTTTTATTCGTCTAATGGTCGTTAGCCGTTTCCGTTAAATGTTAACGATCATTACGTGTTTACGTTCTAATAATTAATATAACATTTATATAATTATTACTCATTTACTTTTCATACGTAAAGTGTGCAATCCCGTGATTTCGAGTTCGATCATAACATACGACTACTAAAATAATGTCTATAATCTAACAGCTCCCACTTGGACATATTTTAATAGTGTAATCACATCGGTTAGCGTCTTGCAACACGCCGATGCCTCTAGTGCGATCTCGAGTAAGGCTCCTAGAAAAACCTTTTAATGATTTCTCATTATTATTATCCTTTTGTTTCTAATACCATGTTAATAAGGATATGGATTAAAGTCATTCCTTAATTAACCATTCTGTTTCTCGTTGTTTATGATTGATCAAGATTACCAAATCTTCTGAACATATTCAGGGGAGATCTTGGGTGCGGCCGCACATGCATCTTACCAACCCTACGAGGGGCCCAGCAGTATTAAACTCCAAAAATAAATTTGAAGGAGCAAATTCTATCTTGACTACAAGTATAACCCACAAACTTTGTAACACTTCCGAAAACAACCCTTATGACAACCAGTTACGTATAGCGTTAAGTTGTTCCACAAAAATGTACTACATTCATGACACTTATCTTGCATCTCAAGTCTAAGGATAACTTCTCATGATTTACTTAATAACAAAATCCATAAAGTAACATCATGTAGTTGGGATAAGTCCTATATTTGGTATCATTGAATATCATCTGAAATGCCATGACTACGCATCAATATACTTTAAGTATATTATACCAACCTTCAGATTTGTCTTGATTTAATAATATTCCCATATTATTAACTAACAACGGACAATTTAGAATAACATTTATTCATGGATTAAACATACAAATATAGGATACAATATATTATAAATTAAACATACCATGTATTTAAATTTATAATAATTGTTTAACATCCTTTATCCAAATACTAAATAGATCAATGCATGATAACTCTTGTTGATGAATTATGTCTCAAGCAATGACATTCATACTTGTTGACAAGGCATAAATCATCCAACTTTGATCTATTGGAATTTTAAGAATACTTATTTCAAGAATTCAACTATTGAAGTTCTTGTATATGCATACTCAACTATTTTGATAATGCCATATTTCATAAAATGTGTGACATCCTTAACCACAAATTTATGATAATCAAACTTCCAACATTTTAAAGTTTAATATATTCTTATTCTCTTAATGTGTAATGCAACTATGCTTTTATTAAGCACAACTAGTACATATAGCAAAGGATGAAATCCTTTCCATAACTAGTATTGATTGTCATCTCAATTTCATTAGCATCATTGTATGCAAACAACAATATTCTATTAAAACTTCTCGTAAACCTTAATATCTATTGTGTAATGTTTGATGCCCTTCAAACTTTCAAGTTTGTTGGCTATGACAATTTTCACAACAATTGAAAAATTGTTCATTTATAGAATTTGGAAGCTGTTCCAGATTTAGGATGTGATTATATAATCAAACATATTCTTTTAGAATATTACACGAGTTATCTAATAACCTTTTAATTAGATATTAATATTGCCAAATCATCTTGTAATCAAGCATGATACAACAAAACATGATGTTCATAAAAAATCTTTGAGTCATACTTAGATTTTATCCATGTTATACATATCCATTTAGACTTTCTAAATGATATATCATGTTATATTAGATTCATTTACCGTACATGTTTCAACAATAAACATTCATTTAAGGTTGTATGTCTTATTTCCTAAATCTTTCAAATAAAGTTTCATTCCAAACTTAGAGTTAACTTTTAACTTATATGGAATGTTACTTTTATATGTTCCACAACATATATGATTTAAGAAATTAAACATAATACTCCCACTAGCTTTTAGGAATACTTAGAAATTATCTTATTTCAATTATAAATCAAAACATGAATTTAATAATTAAAAGAGTAATCTTCTAGATGCATGCATTTATCCATCCATGGATTATTGCACTTTGTACACTTTCAAAGATTTATTTGAATTCATAAACTCCTCTTGATTACTTATCGTCCTCGCTCAAGTAATCACTCAAGAAAGAGTTTTGATATTCTATTGTCAATTTCATAAATATGACAATCATAATCTTTATACATTTAATGTATTTAGAAAAAAATATTCAATCACAGTTAATCGCTTAAATGTGATTAATAATCTTGTCATAAAACATGCATTAAATACGTGCACAATATTGTCCATATGATTTCTATATAAAGATTTAAACCACAAGGGTTACCTTATCTTTGAAGAAACTCATCTTCATTTTCTAGTCTTACTATTAAGATAAACCACATTTCTAAAATTGATTATCTTTATGGACAGCACTTAATCATTCATATCATGTACACTTTACCCAATTACATATTTGATAATGTATCATAATGATTATCAGGTTTACAATAATCCTGTAAATCATAGCCCTCAGCATATTAATCAAATATCTGTGATATATTACTATTCTATGAATGATAATTTTATCATCTTGAGATTTAACATTTATATGTCAAACTTTATTATCATGTTGAGATTTAACATTCAAATGTCAAACTTCATTATGATATTTACTAGTGTATTTTAGAAGATTATGTATCTTGTAATTTTATCTTTTAAAGATCAAAACTCCCACTTGCTTTTAGCAATTTAAAGACTATCTTTAAATACTTAGCAAATAAAGCAACAATACAATGTTCTCTTTTGGGATATTACAAATACTTATTGACTGTTCCTGACTTTACTTTGTTAATAACCTCTTCATAAGCAGTTAAACAAATTTAGAACTTCAATTTAAGACTTAGTGTAATTCATCACATTCATCACATTCCATCATATGATGATGTCTTATTAATCTTCTAGGTTGGAGTTTTATTAAATATGTCTAAGTCATACTCAATATTCTAACCTTAATAACTTTTGGAAGAAAATAAGTCATAGTTATCTTTAATCAAACAATATAACTAGAGTTTGATTTTCCTAACTGAATATACCATAAACATTTGGCATTTCATTAATATTAATATTGTAAGACTATCTAACAATATTTAAGATAACCATATTCCTTTTGACTTGTCTATTTACCAACTAATTCATTTTAATGGTATAATAATTTTCAAGCCAATTGCATGCTTTATAACACAAGTACTTTTAATAAAGTCACTTCATGTCCAAGTCTCTACAAGAAAATATAAACTGTTATAATCCTACTATACGTTATAAGTCATTTAACAATTTAATGGCTTCATGTATATGTCTTCATTAAAACACATAACAAGATAACGTCTTACTTTATTATAAGTCTTGTAACAATTAAAAGACTTTATGTTTATATATTTACAATGAAACATAAACATGTTTAACTAAAGTAATTATGAACACCATCTTTTGGTTTCAATCTTAATTTCAAGTTAATTTATTACTTCACAATAATGTAAATAACATTATTTTTTATTTATTTATGTCATTCCAAGAACACATAAATATTCAGATTGAAGTAGCATTAGATTACTTAATTAATTTATGTCATTCCATGAATTCATAAATATACTAATTAAAGTAGTCTTGATATCATATTGACACATGTTCTAATAGGTATCAAATTTAGAAACTGCAAATTCTCATAGTTCAATTACATCAGTTGATCTGCTAGTAATGAAAATATGAAATTCACCTTGTTGTTGCAATCTAGCTAAGCTCTCACATAACATAAATTGTAACACCAAGTGTTTCTTGAATTAGATTAGTATAATTCATATTAGAACATTATTCTCTTACTTTGCAGTCAAGAGAATCCATTAAATGATATCTTTATGAGTTGTTTCTTGCACACATTAAAGATAATATTTCTCCCACTTGTGCATGGAACAACCTCATATAGTTGATAAACAACATGCCATGCATTTGTTTATGTGATCAATATGATTGTGTCATAGATTTTAGCATAACAAGTAGATGTAGAACAACAATGTCTAGTACGGAAACGTACAAGACTATCCTTAAAAGTATGAGTGTCTATACTTGGAAAGTAATTTTCTCTAGCTACCAAGATGTCAAAGCTTGTAACTCCTACTGAATTAAAGATCATTACAATAATTCCTTATTCAGTAATAAGCACACAATACTCCCACTGAATTTGACAACATTGTAAATGTTTCATATCTAGTGAAAATAAATATTGTGCTTTTAACTTTCCTACACCTTTAAATGTCCATACGTAACAATTACTTATGCACTAAAGAGTGTATTCTACTACGTAAATGATGGACTATCCACCAAATACTATTAACTTGAAAATTGGGCATGCAATTTCTTCCTTAACAGGTCTACCATCCTACAATGTATGTAGCACCTTTAGAATAGTCAAAACAACTAGTTTGTTTTTAAACATTTTGCAGTAATTAGTCTAGCTTCTAATTATAATAACTCATAAAATGTCATACATAATTTTTCTGTTAACCAAATATCATATTTGTTACTAAGAATTTAATCACCGAATGAGGATGATAAAATCCCTATGGAAACTATTCGCAATTTTCCTAACTATTAAAAATTTGCTATGAGTTATATTAGAATTTAGACATATCTAATATTCCTATTATCCTTTTCATTCATGAAAAGAAATATGATTGTATCTCACTCTTCTTTCATAAAAAGGAGACTTCTTTTATCTTTTAAGTAAATTATTCTTAATCAAACACTTGTTTGAAAACAGAACGGGATCAATTTACCAAAGCCCAAATGTCACAACTCGTAATTTCATGTCCTGTTTCAAACGTCGAAATTCCAATTTTTTTCTCGGAAAGTTACTATTCACTTTTACTATTCACAAAACACTATTCATGTCCGAAATTTTTATTTCATATTCTCATAAGTTAAACTATTTTAACGGTAATCCGAGAGTTTGGCGCTCGTCGGATCATTTCTGCAAAAATCACGAAGCCGTGTCCGAGATTTACAGTCAGGTTTAAACGTCCTTCCGGCACCCCGATATGTCCATAAAACAATATAAACAACAAAAATATGATTTTCTCTCATTCTACGACAATTCTAAAAGTTTTGAAATTTTACGATTTTCAGGTCAGCGTTTTACGCAAATTACGCGTTTTTAACCCGCGTTTCCAGTTTTAACAGCGTTTAAGCAACCCGATGGAACTTACCATTCATTTTATATTTTCTTATGGAGTATTTTGACAAGTTTAGTCATTCTTTCAAGTTTCATATTTTTACGATACCCGAATTTACGTTTCGCGATTTAAAACTTTACGGTTTGCGATTAACGGAACCAAAACCGACTCCGTGAACCAGATAACACCAAGCTTCTTACATACTCATCCACCATGTGCAGCCCCCCCCCCCCCCCCCCCCCCCCTCAAAATATCTAGTCAACTTGACCAAGTATTTACAAAAATGCCATTGGATGAGATATTTCATACTTAAACACCTTTAACATAACATACATAATTTCATATAATCAAAAGCTCTCATTTTCTCATCTTCTCCACCATAACCACGACCCAAATAAGATCCATAACCAAAATCCATTATTTTTCAAAGTACAAAGCATCAAAGTTGTTCATTTCATCATCCTAATCAAGAATCATAACCCAAAAACACAAGTAATCCAAGGTTTCTCATCATCTCATCACCTATTATTTCAAAGTGAGTATTCAAAATTATTTTCATGTTTTCATCTAATTAACATATGTATCTCATGGTATTCATGCTTAATTTCATGCACAAACTAGTTATACCACTTTATTTTTGTATACTTTTTGAACATACAAACCCTAGATTGTGATTTAGGTGTTCCCTTGTTAAATTAACTTGATTACTAGTCATTAGGAACCCATGGCACCCTAAGAAGGTGTATGGTAGGATTAGTTTAGTTTTGTGAAGATTGCAAGAGTTTTGGTTGAAGTTAAAACTAGTTTTGAACCTTGGAAATGGATTTGTAACACTTATATAAACATGCTGTCCCATTTTGGTAAATCCAGGAAAATCAGTAAACATAAAGTAAACTTTGGCAAAAATTTTAGAAAATACTTTCAAAAACGAATCCGTAGGCGAAAGAACGGATTAAAAAGAGTTTATAACGAAGAAGTTATGATTTTTGCAAGTTTATTGAAGAAAACTATTTTCCGGAAAAATACATGCTGTTGGACGTTTTTCGTCGGACAAAAAGAGGCTTTAGACGTAACCCGGAGGAGCCGAGCTTTCCAAAATATATTACTACATACTAAGACGTAACCGTGGATATAAAGAACAAGTAAAACGGACTTATAACGACAAAGATATTCACGTTTGAATATCGGCAAAACTCATTTCATTTTGACAGCTTTTATTAATATTAACACTAAAACTACGTAGTAACTCTAGATTTATAAAAATAATGCCAAGTACCCAATTTTATAACTAATGAAATATTAGTTATTACAAGTATATTTTTATCACTACAAGGCGTTATTTCAAGGATTTCAACCCGAGGATTTCAACACTAACATGGAAACATACGATATATATATAAGTATATATATTGCAACTAGTTTTATTTTTCTAATAGCCATATTTTCCTAAGTTTTGGAAAATGTATATTTTTTGATAACAACAAGTATTTTTCAAAGAGTAGAGTGGTATAGGAAACATGTGCATGGACATTCATAACATCATTTCATGATCTAAAGTAGATCTTTCATCATTCATATTAGGTTGCGGTTAGAGATCGAACCTCATTTCTGTGTATACACTTTTGTCATCGTAGCTGTTGCATCAGGTGAGTCATAGCCCCTACTCTTTCTATACTTGTTTTAACTCTTTGGGGGAGATACATGCTCAACTACTTGCTTACTTGTACAAATACTCAAAACATTTATACCTGATTACATTTATACTTGTTTTCATTTATACTTGATAACACTTATACTTGATTGCATTATACTTGATTTCATACATACATGATTGATACATGCACACATACTTACTTGATACTTGAAACGTTTTGTAACAATTCACATTTTTCAGGATAATTACTATTCCCGGAAAATTTCACTATTCACTTTTACTATTCATTTTCCCGAAAATTTTCCCGAAATTTGATTTTATTTCTTGGGCTCAAGTGATAAATCATTTCCATGGCAAATTAAAAGTTTGACATTCATAAGCTCATTTTCGTGAAAGTTATTAAGGAATTACACGGAATTACACGTTTTAGGGTAAAACGTCATTCAGAAATTCTACGTACAACGAAACTCGACCGCGTTAAGTGACCCCGCATCAGAAAAATGTTTGACACACTCATGATTTATTTGAGAATTAATCGTGACTGAGAAAAACATGACCAAAGACTTCCCGGCAGGTCACCCAAGCCTGTACTACTCTCGCATGAGCACGCTTAACCGTATGGCCGATTAACCGTTCCACCACAAAACGTGTTTCTAAAAAGAATTGAGTTTTCAACTTATTAGAAAAAGTCAATATATTTTTCCCTCCTCCATTGACCAAAAATCATCCCTTGATGTTATAAGTCATTCCTTGATTTTTAGGCTTACGGTTTGATGTCTAAAAGACATTTAATACCAACCGACACTAGACTGAGCCCAGTCTAGACATTATAAGTCATTTTAAATCATTTTTATCACATTAGAAAAGTAACATTTTACTTTTCTCAATTTTACGCAATATTCGTACGTTTTACGTATTACGCGTTTTAGACCCGTATTTCCAGTTTTTAGCAGGGTTTTAGCACCCGATAGAACCTACCACTCATTTTATATTTTATTATGGACTATATGGACATGTTTAACAATACTTTCAAATTCCATAATTTTACGACACCCAGTTTTACGTTTTGAGGCTTAATCATTTACGATTGGCATTTCCCGGAGTCAAAACTCATCTAGTAACTTGGATAATATCATCCAAGGCACACCTCACCCCCCCCCCCCTTATCCATGTGAACCGCCCTAGGAGGGGGGATTCACACTATGTGGCTCAACCTCATGACTTTACCCTTAAATCAACACTTATTTACAACTTGGTCACCAAGTTTTAACACTTTCCTAGTAAGTTTCCTAACCTCCTCAAAGGCATTTATATACCCCCTCCCTCCCCCTTTTTTGCCGTGGATATCACACACACAAACACACCATTCATTTGCTAATTCTCTCCAAGTTTCATGCATGATTCAAGTGATTCTTCAAGGTAGAAACCCTAGTTAGAATATCATCACCAAAACTCTTCCAATCCCTAATATACTTGGTGATTTCTCTTGAGTTTAAATCCACTCAATTCACCTCAACTTTCATTACATCTCTTTCAAGAATACCAAGGGTAGAAAGATTGCATGAAGTGAAAAAGGGTTGAAGCAAGTCTATCAAAGTCCTATCCTTACATGTTAACTTCCTTTCATCTTTGAAAGCCAAAAGTTGTGAGCCAAACCCTAACTTGATTCTTGTTAAATAATCATGTTCATGTTATTTACATATTATTTGTGCTATATATTGTCTTGTTATCATGTCCATGATGTATAAAAGTGAGTAAAATAAGTTATTGTACATGATTGATAAGACAAGTTCATAAAACAAGTAAACTAATGACTTTGTTGGTATAACCTGATCAAAATGGTAAAAATTTGATATTGGGTTATTACATATTGTAGTAGAGGACCTAACAAGGAAACCGTAGCAATTTGAACCACCTAAAACGAGTATACAAGTCAAAAGTTATGACGATTTGAAGTTACCAAAACTTTGCGGCAAAGCTGCCAAATACTTTCTGTTACAGAAACATTAAACACGCAAAGAGAGGCATTTCTGGTACGATTCATCAAAAAGTTAAAACACGAAAGTTGTCCGGAATCACGTTTTCCTTCAGGAAAAAAGAAGCTCGAGCCTTGAAAACACTTTCTGAGTGAGATATTTCTAAATTTCTTAACAGCTATTTACATATATATAAGTCACTATATTATGGTTATACTTTAAAAAGAACAAGAGGTCTTATGACCAATATTCAAGACCACCACCATGGCTAGAGCCAAGGTTGTGTCTCATGACCTTGGAACAAGGACCAAGGGTCATGGCTAGGCCATGACGAAATGACCAAGTAAACTTACAAAGGCGTAAACATGAAACAATGAATTAGGCGATAACATGAACAAACAATTTGAATCTACTTCACCTAAAAGGAAACCATGAGATATTACCAAGAGAAAATGGTCATTCAAGACTTATGAAACTACCCCTAATAACAATCTTCATGTACTAATAAACTTTCCTAAGTTTATTCAAATATCGGACATGTACATTTTCGGATCAAAACTTATATCTATATATGTTATCAACTACTACAATAGTAGGGAGCCTCATGTGAGGAGTTCATTATGTAAGCCGTCGAGTTGAGTTGTGGATTTACGAGTTAAAGTGTCCTGGCTCCTCGAACGCTTACTAACATGACTTCTGAAATATGTCAGCCCGAACGGTAGTAGACGATATACAAAACATACATGTTCATGAATCATTTCTTTCAAAGACTTACACTATATATCATACCACATCATGGACTAGATGCAAGATACATATATTGGCATGTTTATGTTTCCTTAGACATTATTCCAAACCTAAGTTACAACAACTATTCTAGGTTGCTCGTAGAAGTTCTTACGGCATATCCATCATTCTCATTATACATCATCCAACTCAAGGTGAGTTCATAGCCCCATTTTCCATTACTTTATTGTTTTACAAACCCTTGGGGGGAATACATGCTATTTTAACCGAGCACAATGTTTTTAAATTGTATGCTTGCCTGATTGTTTTATTATCACTAAGTACCAACCTTGCTAAACCGAGATCCCTTATTATGAACCATTTAATCACTAGCAATAGTGAGCGCAAATATTGTGAATAGGCCTATTGGGATTGACGAATCCCATTTGTATTGACTAAGTTCAAACAAATGCATTAATATTTGAGATTTAGGTATGTTAGCAAAGTACCTACCGGGATAAATCTGCCGATTGATATTGGTACACGTTAACGTTTTGGTGTCATAAGCTTAGTGTATAATACATTTTATTGGCGTATAATAACGTAGCCTGCCTGTTTTGTTTTCCAAACATTGGTGTGAGTCTATAGCTCACACTACCAACATATTGTGTTCAAACATTAAACAAACTCTATGAATATCACTCAACCTTTGTGTTGACCTCTCAAGCATGTATTTCAGGTTCATGACGATCAAGGATGGCACGGAAGGACACGGATACTCAAGAGGGCTATAAATTTTATTATCATTCAAAAACTCACTTAATGTGATTTGTAAACATGGAACCAATTGGGACCTCATTTTGTAACCTCTGATATTTATATAATTTGAATGATAAATCTTTTTAATACGACTCGGTTAGAGATCGTTTTCTATTATTGTGACTATTGTGCCGTCAAGTAACACCCAGTTCGAATTCCGCTGCATCCATGAATTGGGGGTGTTACAGATTGGTACCAGAGCCATGGTTATAGAGAAACGGGTCTAATTGAGACCTAAACTATAACTACAATCACAAACAAAAACATTTTATAGCCTTCCGCTCTTCGTGTCTTCCATCCTCCAGACGATTATGGACTTAGTAAGCATGTTATGCTTCACAAACATATTAGTATATTCATATATACCCATTTTGAGCATTTCCCCGTAAGCATTAGTATATTGATATATAAACTCGGTTTATTTTCAATCATTTATCTAAACAATGGACTAAACATATCTGTGTATGCCTATTCTAAGGCATTTCGGCACAGCCACACTCTCCCAATCATGTTCCTACACCAACATTATGTGACCAAGACATTGTAACTAATTACAATGGTCTCATTCACTTTTCAAGACATTGTATGTTACAATGGTCTCATTCACTTTTCAAGACATTGTATGTTACAATGGTTTCATTCATTTTCCAAGACATTGTGAGATACAATGGTCTCATTCATTTTCCAAGACATTGTGAGATACAATGGTCTCATTCATTTTCCAAGACATTGTGAGATACAATGTTCTCATTCATTTTCCAAGACATTGTGAGATACAATGGTCTCATTCATTTTCCAAGACATTGTGAGATACAATGGTCTCATTCATTTTCCAAGACATTGTATTATACAATGGTCTTAACCATTTCTCAAATGTTTTGAGTCACACAATGGTCTAACCTACTTCCCAGACATTGTGAATTGCACAATGGTCTAACCTACTTCCGAGACATTGTGTTATGTGCAATGGTCTCTAGAATTATTCCATCACATCATCAATATCATTTCATATGATATCAAAAACCCGTCACAACCTATCGATTTCTAAACAAGAAATATGAGATTTCTAAAGGAAAAACAAATCCATCACCTACAAAAGCTGAAGTTCAGCCCTACATTCATCAAAGTTTTCTTATGAAACCTTCATTATTAAAAGTTCGTGATCCTGGCCAAGTATGTTCTATTTTAGAACTACTTAAAACTTCCTTTCCATACGTACCTACCCTTACTATCTTCTATGCAATGGAATATGAAACCATACGTTACAAGTCTTGTATGGACGGGACTTGCAACTTAAAGGTTTGACATCGCCTTTGTTTAGTGGACAGTTTCCCGAAAGCAACGGACATATCACAAGTATACCTAATTTAGGTATTTGAAAATTTTATCGAACCTTGGCTAAATATAGACTAGTCACCTATATTTAACCTTGGGACAGTGGAATATAGTCTGACTAACTATATTCGACTTAAAATTTTCCAATACTGAGAGTAGTTGTACTAGGGTTATGTTTAGATTGATTTCCTACATGAACACGATAAACCACCAGAATACATTAAAACAATCTAGAGACACGATAGTGTCTTACCACTCAGCAAGATCATAACACCTTATTGGTATGATCTAAATTCATTCTTGAAAAAAAAAAACAAAAATTTTTTTTTTTTCTTTTTTCTTTTATGAGATAATCCGAACTACTATCTTGGGATAGTTATCAATTATTCTTTTCATCCTGTAGAAGTACTATCTTGTTAGGTCCTAAGGATACCATTCCATCATAAACCTTTAAAATCTCTTAAGATTTTTAAAGCAAACTCAACATCTATACCTAAGAGTATTAATGTTAAGCATACACTACACACTTTTGTTCATCAACATATCACATCATTATCTTCACAAACGTTACAAACACAAGCTCATTAACAGATCTTGATGCACTTTTAAAGCTCAAATCATCCTTAGTTACACCACAAGTACCCTCATCAGCTGTACAAGTTTGAATATTCATCTTGTACTTTTGGAACACCAGTATCATCTCGTAATACACTACCTTGTAACTCACCGGCTAAGTATGAATGTTGTGTCGGGAATTCTTGAGTAGGATGATTTATAATGTCCTTATTTGTATGGATTGGGATGCCTTTTCATTTAAATAAAGAAATTATAAATCATCAAACCATACGTTTATATTCCTTTAGTTACATTGTTTGGGATGCCTCTCTATGTAAATAAAGAATTATAAACAAGTGGGCTTAATTATATCCGAAATAACATAAGTATGAAGTCAATAAACACTAGATACAACAACAGATTACCTACTAGGCTATGATTGCAACGACTATCCCAATTTCCATTAGTACGAGGTTTACATTTTGGTTTTCATAATGATAGTGCAATAGCAAACAAACTCATTGCGAGGCCATGTAACCATATGCATGTGCAGTCGTACCAAACTCATTACGGGGCCATGTAACCATACCCATGCGCAGTCGTACCAAACTCATTGCAAAGCCATGTAGCCATATGCATGGGCAGCCGTACAATTCAAACAGGACTTGGTCCAACCACATGTTCAACGCTTATTCCATGATTCGATTCTTATATCAATTGCTATTGATACTTGACAACTATATCAAGTTCTATTTTGATATTCAACTACTATATCAATTCCTATTAATATTCGACTGCTATATCAATTTCCTTTGATATTCGACTATTACCATACCTTTCCTATATAAAAGTAAGCCTCATCCTACACCATACACTGAAATGACAAATCAAGTTACATCACCGGTAATCCCAGATTTTAGTCCTCATAAGTAACCACACCTTTTCATCGACACCACTCCAACATATGATACACACAGAACTTCGGGACGAAGTTCCCCGTAAGGGGTAGAGACTGTAACAATTCACATTTTTCAGGATAATTACTATTCCCGGAAAATTTCACTATTCACTTTTACTATTCATTTTCCCGAAAATTTTCCCGAAATTTGATTTTATTTCTTGGGCTCAAGTGATAAATCATTTCCATGGCAAATTAAAAGTTTGACATTCATAAGCTCATTTTCGTGAAAGTTATTAAGGAATTACACAGAATTACACGTTTTAGGGTAAAACGTCATTCAGAAATTCTACGTACAACGAAACTCGACCGCGTTAAGTGACCCCGCATCAGAAAAATGTTTGACACACTCATGATTTATTTGAGAATTAATCGTGACTGAGAAAAACATGACCAAAGACTTCCCGGCAGGTCACCCAAGCCTGTACTACTCTCGCATGAGCACGCTTAACCGTATGGCCGATTAACCGTTCCACCACAAAACGTGTTTCTAAAAAGAATTGAGTTTTCAACTTATTAGAAAAAGTCAATATATTTTTCCCTCCTCCATTGACCAAAAATCATCCCTTAATGTTATAAGTCATTCCTTGATTTTTAGGCTTACGGTTTGATGTCTAAAAGACATTTAATACCAACCGACACTAGACTGAGCCCAGTCTAGACATTATAAGTCATTTTAAATCATTTTTATCACATTAGAAAAGTAACATTTTACTTTTCTCAATTTTACGCAATATTCGTACGTTTTACGTATTACGCGTTTTATACCCGTATTTCCAGTTTTTAGCAGGGTTTTAGCACCCGATAGAACCTACCACTCATTTTATATTTTATTATGGACTATATGGACATGTTTAACAATACTTTCAAATTCCATAATTTTACGACACCCGGTTTTACGTTTTGAGGCTTAATCATTTACGATTGGCATTTCCCGGAGTCAAAACTCATCTAGTAACTTGGATAATATCATCCAAGGCACACCTCACCCCCCCTTATCCATGTGAACTGCCCTAGGAGGGGGGATTCACACTATGTGGCTCAACCTCATGACTTTACCCTTAAATCAACACTTATTTACAACTTGGTCACCAAGTTGTAACACTTTCCTAGTAAGTTTCCTAACCTCCTCAAAGGCATTTATATACCCCCTCCCTCCCCCTTTTTGCCGTGGATATCACACACACAAACACACCATTCATTTGCTAATTCTCTCCAAGTTTCATGCATGATTCAAGTGATTCTTCAAGGTAGAAACCCTAGTTAGAATATCATTCACCAAAACTCTTCCAATCCCTAATATACTTGGTGATTTCTCTTGAGTTTAAATCCACTCAATTCACCTCAACTTTCATTACATCTCTTTCAAGAATACCAAGGGTAGAAAGATTGCATGAAGTGAAAAAGGGTTGAAGCAAGTCTATCAAAGTCCTATCCTTACAAGTTAACTTCCTTTCATCTTTGAAAGCCAAAAGTTGTGAGCCAAACCCTAACTTGATTCTTGTTAAATAATCATGTTCATGTTATTTACATATTATTTGTGCTATATATTGTCTTGTTATCATGTCCATGATGTATAAAAGTGAGTAAAACAAGTTATTGTACATGATTGATAAGACAAGTTCATAAAACAAGTAAACTAATGACTTTGTTTGTATAACCTGATCAAAATGGTAAAAATTTGATATTGGGTTATTACATATTGTAGTAGAGGACCTAACAAGGAAACCGTAGCAATTTGAACCACCTAAAACGAGTATACAAGTCAAAAGTTATGACGATTTGAAGTTACCAAAACTTTGCGGCAAAGCTGCCAAATACTTTCTGTTACAGAAACATTAAACACGCAAAAAGAGGCATTTCTGGTACGATTCATCAAAAAGTTAATACACGAAAGTTGTCCGGAATCACGTTTTCCTTCAGGAAGAAAGAAGCTCGAGCCTTGAAAACACTTTCTGAGTGAGATATTTCTAAATTTCTTAACAGCTATTTACATATATATAAGTCACTATATTATGGTTATACTTTAAAAAGAACAAGAGGTCTTATGACCAATATTCAAGACCACCACCATGGCTAGAGCCAAGGTTGTGTCTCATGACCTTGGAACAAGGACCAAGGGTCATGGCTAGGCCATGACGAAATGACCAAGTAAACTTACAAAGGCGTAAACATGAAACAATGAATTAGGCGATAACATGAACAAACAATTTGGATCTACTTCACCTAAAAGGAAACCATGAGATATTACCAAGAGAAAATGGTCATTCAAGACTTATGAAACTACCCCTAATAACAATCTTCATGTACTAATAAACTTTCCTAAGTTTATTCAAATATCGGACATGTACATTTTCGGATCAAAACTTATATCTATATATGTTATCAACTACTACAATAGTAGGGAGCCTCATGTGAGGAGTTCATTATGTAAGCCGTCGAGTTGAGTTGTGGTTTTACGAGTTAAAGTGTCCTGGCTCCTCGAACGCTTACTAACATGACTTCTGAAATATGTCAGCCCGAACGGTAGTAGACGATATACAAAACATACATGTTCATGAATCATTTCTTTTAAAGACTTACACTATACGTCATACCACATCATGGACTAGATGCAAGATATATATATTGGCATGTTTATGTTTCCTTAGACATTATTCCAAACCTAAGTTACAACAACTATTCTAGGTTGCTCGTAGAAGTTCTTACGGCATATCCATCATTCTCATTATACATCATCCAACTCAAGGTGAGTTCATAGCCCCATTTTCCATTACTTTATTGTTTTACAAACCCTTGGGGGGAATACATGCTATTTTAACCGAGCACAATGTTTTTAAATTGTATGCTTGCCTGATTGTTTTATTATCACTAAGTACCAACCTTGCTAAACCGAGATCCCTTATTATGAACCATTTAATCACTAGCAATAGTGAGCGCAAATATTGTGAATAGGCCTATTGGGATTGACGAATCCCATTTGTATTGACTAAGTTCAAACAAATGCATTAATATTTGAGATTTAGGTATGTTAGCAAAGTACCTACCGGGATAAATCTGCCAATTGATATTGGTACACGTTAACGTTTTGGTGTCATAAGCTTAGTGTATAATACATTTTATTGGCGTATAATAACGTAGCCCTGCCTGTTTTGTTTTCCAAACATTGGTGTGAGTCTATAGCTCACACTACCAACATATTGTGTTCAAACATTAAACAAACTCTATGAATATCACTCAACCTTTGTGTTGACCTCTCAAGCATGTATTTCAGGTTCATGACGATCAAGGATGGCACGGAAGGACACGGATACTCAAGAGGGCTATAAATTTTATTATCATTCAAAAACTCACTTAATGTGATTTGTAAACATGGAACCAATTGGGACCTCATTTTGTAACCTCTGATATTTATATAATTTGAATGATAAATCTTTTTAATACGACTCGGTTAGAGATCGTTTTCTATTATTGTGACTATTGTGCCGTCAAGTAACACCCAGTTCGAATTCCGCTGCATCCATGAATTGGGGGTGTTACACGTTTAAACTTTTATACTTTGGGAAATGGCCCCAGATTAAGTTGCTGGGCACAACCATGGAGACATACATACTTCCAATGGCCCTAGATTAAGTTGTTGGGCACAACCATGGAGATATACATACAAACGTGAGGTCTTCGGAGATGAAGTGTAGACTCACGACTAATTGCTTAACTGTTGTGATAAACTTATATACGTTTTACTCATACTATATATTGTAGCAGTGGGTTGTAAACACACAGGTTACAAGGCTCTTATGGCGGGACTTGTAACTGAGTGGATTTACGATGCCTTTGCTGGGAAACCTTCATACATATGCATAAACTATATTTGTTAAACAAACTCTATGAACTCACCAATCATTGTGTTGACACTTTAGCATGTATTTTCAGGTTATAACCAATGGCACGCTACAGGAGGTTTTGGCAGGGCATGGCATGGTCATAGAAGACTCTGATAATTTATATGGGGACCGTTTTTAAACTACTTTTAAGGGCGTACTTCCGCACTACTTTTAACGATGTAAATTCAATATTTTTGACTTAACTATTTTATTCTAAATGATTGAAGTGAAAACCATTTTTGAACTTGTGTTGTAATACCAATTGAGTTACACCCCAGCTACACGTATGCTTCCGCTGGACCCGATCTTGGGGGTGTGACACCAAAGTGCGTTTACGGTTTGAACGTTGCATTAATACATTAAAACGAATTACAAAAATTCAATTTTCAGTATTTTCGATAATTAGATCTTTAAGAAAATAAAATACTCATTGGTAAATAATCATATAAACCATAGTATTTTCTTAAAGCTAGGATCCAAATTGACATAGTACCATTACATCAGTTGATCTGCTAGTAATGATAGTATTCAACAAGGTAATTGTCGTACAATAATTGGCATAACATTTGTCCAATTCCTAGATTTATGGGATTTACAATCACAAAACATTTGTATTGTAAGCATGTTTGATCCCCATCTTAATGTCTTGAGTCCAAGATCTCACTTCCTACTCAATTTAAGTCGTCTAACTTAAAAACTGCAAACTCATAAATCCATTACATCAGTTGATCTGCTAGCAGTGAAATTATGAAATTTACCTCTCCATTGCAATCTCGCCAAGTTCTCACATGACGTAATTTACAACTTCAAGTGTTCTTAATTAGATGGCATTTGACTTAATTTTATAAGGGTATTAATTTTTACGTGTAATCAAAATAATGTATGAAGAAGCATGCATACAACTTCATAACATTGGTTTTATAAAACAATTTTATTACCAATTCACTAAGAGTAAAATAGCAAAGTTTTGATTGAGGTATCGGGTTCACCAATTAAAGAATTACCAACAATTATCGTCCACTTATATCGTACTTTTGCATAAGCACTAAGGCTTAGTGTGACGGATAATCATTGTAGAATTGTGGTCAATTCACCCTTAAGATGACAGTGTACATGTAATGGTTGTTCGGTAAGTCTAATTTACACATAAACGAGCGTTAAGACAAAATGTTGTCTATCTAAGGCCACAATTTAATGCGAAGCCAACCTTATACCCATCTTATAGTGTGTAAACTTCGGTCGAGCCTAGTTAACCATTACGTACAAAAACATCAATCAACCAATCCTTTGAAATTTAAACTCTTAAAACCAAAACAATTTCGCCATTTATTTAGTCCATATTATTTTTTATTCAAAATTACCCTTTTCGTTTATAAACATGTCTAACATAATAATAAACAAAAACAAGTAATATATAATAAAAAATAAACAACCAAATAAACATATAAATAACATAACAATTAAATATGTATAAAACATGTAGCCACATGCAAATTTATTCAATAGTCCTATTAATAATCAAGTCTAGGTGTATTATGAATTTATTCAATTAAGGCTTTCTTCTTCAAAGGAAAAAGAGCCACATACATCGATAAATCGATTGCGTAAGCCAAAACTAAACAAATACCACATAGCACATAATCGATTACTTAATATTGGAGTCTTCCCCAATTCGACACCTATTAATAAATTTATATATTTCGATATAACTTAACAATTAATTCATATATCCAATTTAAACCATTTAAATTATCACACAATAAAATCCATGCAAACATGCACTTTTCATAGATTATGCTTAACAATTAACATATTGCACCAAGATCGTTTACTAAAACACATAACCAATTACACGACATCCTAGGGTTTCTAATCATATTAAAAAAAAAAAAAAAACAAAAACAAAACCCTAATAAGTCAATCGACCTAATAAAAAAAATTAGGGTTAGGAATCGAAAAACCCTAAAAAACATATAATTAAACGAATCAAGATTCAATTTTTATGCGTTTCAATAATTAATTACACATTATAACGGCTCTAGATGCCACTGTTAGAATTACGATATCATGACAATCATATATAATAAACCAAACACATCAAGAGAGCATAGCGGAAGCAATTATAACAAGACCATATAATATGTAATTAATTAATCAAATATAAAAGTAAACATACCGTAGTGATTCTAGCCCGAACAAGAATCAAATGTAATCTTCAACTCAAGAACCCTAATTAGGGTTTATGTGAACAAATCCAAGAAACAAACAATGATGTGTTTGATTCACGATCTTGTACACACGTACTACTTCAAGTAAACGTTTATGCAAGTAAAGCGAGCACAAACACTAGAGAATACAAAGTTTCGACTCCCTTAAACTTTAATGGGGTGTCGAAAAATTGCAAGGAGAAGAGAAGAGAAAACACACAAGATTATGTGTTCAAGTTATAAGAAAACAATGAAACCTTGTGTTTTTATATATGATAGAAAACTTGGAACAAAAGCTTCACCAAGCGATGTGGGATACCCTTAGCCAATCGACCCTAACCAACCCACAAGGGTTCTAGAGCCTTCTTGACATTCTAATTTTCATCTATAATCCCTTTCCTTTTATTCGTCTAATGGTCGTTAGCCGTTTCCGTTAAATGTTAACGATCATTACGTGTTTACGTTCTAATAATTAATATAACATTTATATAATTATTACTCATTTACTTTTCATACGTAAAGTGTGCAATCCCGTGATCTCGAGTTCGATCATAACATACGACTACTAAAATAATGTCCATAATCTAACATTTTCTCACTTTCTTATCCTCTCTCTACATCTTCTTCCCTTCTCTATCTCCATCATCTAATCACCTTTCCACCAAGCAAACCTACTAAAAAACCACCTCTCACCATTAATGTCTATCTCAATAATATTATTCAAAGAAAAAAATGAGAAGTTAAGTAAATCATGAATTTTGAGAAGTCAACAGTTGGCGGTGTCATTACAGGTGGTGCCGGTGGCAAATTTGGGTTGTGGGTATTTTTAGTAACAAATTGGTCATCATCATCAACATGTCAAACCCACAATGAATTAAAAATAAACAATTACAGTAAAGACCACATTATCATCAACATCTTCTTTACACAAATCCACTCACCTTCTGCACCACACCCACCAAACTCCACGAAACTACCAAAGTACCAAATGTAATATTAGTTAGTGTTTACCAAAATAATATTTGAATTTTGTGAAGCTTATCATAAAATTTTCAAAAAGTAATCAAGGAGATTCCATAAAATTAGTGTCTTACAGTTAGAGGCCACTGTTTTTTAAATACCGAGTATGGTTCTAGCGGCTTATGTTTTTTATTTCTTTAATGTAATATTTATAATTTTTCTATGCGACATGATTATTTTATTAGTTAAGAGGCGTATAGTTTAATTATCACACAAGGCTCTAAAATTACGAGACATACCATGCTTTTAATAAAGTTGAAAGATGATGGGTTGGTGTTTGTCGGTTTGATTTTATGAAAATGAGATGGTGTCTATCGAATGAGATGCTATTTATCAAACCAGATGGGTGTTGATTGAGGTAATAAATTCATTTAGCGTTTTTCGGGTGTTGCTTTTGGGGTATGTAAAGGTGGCGAGTGGTGGATAATGGTTGTATGCGAAGTTGAAGAAAAGGATGGTAGTTTGATTGATGTTAATGGTCCCACTATCGATATTGAAGTTAGTTTAGTTGTTAGTTGTGAGTCATGATCAAGATTATATAGTGCGAGTCGTGGCATGACGGCATGACTATGGCTCAAGTCTTAGCGGTAAAAGCAAAACTTTTGCCTTTAAAAGGCGTGACATAAAGTAGCGCAAAATACAAAAATATTTGTATATTTATATCATATTTCATATATATCAAGTTTAAAAAAAGAAGTGACATAAGGCGGCATAAGGAGTGTGACCAAGCCTTACACTTTTGCGGGGTCTTTGCCCGCCTTTTAGAACCATGATCATAATGTTGAAGTGGTCGATTTATCCTCATGTGCAAACTTGAAATGATGAAAATACCCTCACGTGTGGTGACTTAATAAGAGTTAGTATGTGTCGTTAGAGCGAATGACCAGAGGTAGATAACATTTTGCATTTAAAGACGAATGGAAAATTTTTCGATCAAAGGACGAAACACGCCGGTCAATGCAAACCACAAGGTCAAACGATGTACTTTACTCTTAATTTTATAAAGTTTTAAGAAAACATGGAAAGTGATAAGTTTATTTAAGCCAATAATTTATTTAAATTTTAACACTTAAAGTTTTATTAATTATAATCCTTTTTTTTTTTTTTTTTTTTTTTTTTTTTTCTTTTTTACAAAATCGACATATGTGTTTTTATACATATTTATTTTATTGATGAAATTTTTGTAGGTTTGACCAAATTGAAACTAATTTTAAATTTAATTTTCCAATAAGAATGCTCGATTTTAAAGTTGAGCTCTCTCATTGGTCAAAAGAAAAAATCATTTGTCCATATTCATCTTATCTTGTTATACTAGTTTTAAAACCCATGCACGCACAAGGTTTGGGTGAATAGTATAGGGGTAATAATATTTCACTAACTTTGTTTTGAAGTTATATATTTTAACAAATAAAAAATTCATGGTTTTGTAATGAATAAGACTTTCTTACAAAATTCTATTAAATCCTTGATACTTATATACATATAATACCCGTGCACGCGCAATTTTTTACAGAATTATTTCATTGTATATTAATATCGATTGACATTTTGTATAGATTTTTGTTGCACGAAGAATTTGACTTTGTTTAACTAGAATGGTGTTTAGGTTGATATTGTTTAAATTAACTATTCATATCATGTTTTAAACATTATGCATGTTTACTAGCACATAATGACCCTTGAAAAAATATGTGTCGTTGCTATATATACAGTTTCTTCCAATTATTTTCATGTCATAGTAACCCGTGAGGTCTTGCATTCGTTTTGATATTTATATTCCTGTTAATAATACTTTTAGCCGTATTTAATTTTTAAACATGTGTATGCGCGGGTTAAACATACAAGGAAGAATAACATGAGTTATTATTAAATATGGATAGTTAAAAAAATACTTTTCCAAACATCATTACTTAATATCATAAAGATGAATAACATAACTCATTCGTATATGTATAATCTCGTGTATTCATTTACATGTCATAGTAACTCATGTTTTTATTTTGGTATTTATAATTCCGTGTAAATACATTAATTTAATATGTATTGTTAATAATATTTAGGAATATCAACAACATATATGATATATTTTTTTTCTTTTTAAAAAAAATATAAAGTATAGGAGGTATAAAGTACATGTGTATTTTTTAGAATTTATAAAGTTATTTAAAAAAGGGAAACACATAACTATACTTAAGTCTATATAATTTATTTAAAATTTAACAACAAAAGTTTTATTAATACATTTTTTTTGACAAAATTGACACACGTATTTTTATACATATTTGTTTGTTAGAAAAAAGTTCAATGTAGATCAAATATTCCTTAAAGATCCAATAAACTAATCTTAGCTATCTATTTTTTGATCAAAACAAAAAAATAAACTTTCATCATTTTTTTTTTTAATTAAATATCTCGCAAACGTTAATCGTTACGCCAAAAGAATCATACTATCACGACCATAATTAAATCATCTATTATAGGCACTTCTATATACTTTCGAGGAATTTTTCTTCGACAATTTTTGTAAGCGTTGAAATTTACATCTAGAGAAATCACACGTGATTTGCTATTTTTAAATCACATGTGATTTGCGAAATCACACATGATCCCTAACATACAAATCACATGTGATTTTTCAAGATGCAAATTTTAACACTAAAACAAAACTCCAAAAAAAAGGTTTGTCGAAAGTATACCAAAGTGCCCGTCTACTGAAAGATAAAAAAATTCACGTCGTGATGGTGTATTTTTCGTTGCTTAACGATTTACCTTTTGCAATATATTTTATTTAATTAAAAAGGCTAAAAATAGTTTTTTATTAATTTTGATTAAAAATGCATTGCTAGGATTGGTTAAATGGACCTACAAAAAATATGAGATCTATATTGATATCAACTCTTATTTGTTAAATAAAATTTATATAAGTTTAACCAAATTGTAGTCCATTTTGACTTTTATTTGTCAATAATAATGTTAATTTTTGCCATGCAGGCATAGTGGTTTATTCTCATTAGTCCAATTAAATTTCTCAACATACATTTTCCAATTTTCGAAAATTTCTTATTATATAAGAGATTAGAGATGTTAAACTATCGATATACAATTTGAAATGCCCTTCTTATAGTTACTGCTCCATTATGGATTAATTAAGGGTCTCGAGTTTGAAAGAACAAATATGATTTGCACGTACTTAGTTTCATTTAGTATACAATATTTTATGCTTTGTATATGTACGTGTTACATTATGCTTATTCTCCTTGTATATTGTTATGTACAAATCTTAAGTAAATACTTGCAAATCTAAAGTATATGTGTATGTAAATCACCTCACACTAAAAGAAACATGTTCGATTGCTAAGACCCCTTAAATAACTCATGACTTGATAAAATTATAGTTATTCAAATATGTATGTTACATGTATAATAATGTGCATTTTTTTTCTTATAATATACGTTATCAACATAGGACCCTACACATCATTGACTAAAGCATATTACAGCCACATATCGTTTTGGCAAGGATATTGACTCCTGAACTAATACAATTTATCGCCAAAATATTAGTATTTATGTAACAACGACGAATGTTAGCTATTGTTGACCCAATGATAAATAAATTAGAGGCTATTTTACCTTAGATAGTGTGTTATATATCCAAAGCATAAGGCGAACTTTAGAACTCTAGAAGCTAATGTCTCAGTTTTGTTATAATATATGGTTACTTTATATAGGAAAAAGGCTTGTTTTTCCTATTATGGAGAATTACGTGCAGAATGCTTGGTCGAAATATGGTATTCGAAGAGCATGATGAACTCAAAAGGGTTCTTCTTCTTCAAATTTAATACGACAACATGTATGGAACAAGTTCTTGAAAATGGCCCATCGATCATTAGGAATGTTCCTATTATCCTTAACATATGGTCTCCTAATGCAAGCCTTAAAAAGTAAGATGGCTTGAGTATGATATCAACTAAGATTTGAAAACCAATTATGTTAGACGCCTATACTAGTACAGTATGTTTGGAATCATAGAGTCGTAACAGTTATGCAAGAGCACTTATTGATGTTAGCTAACAAGGCCTATAGGCCCGACTTGTTGGTTTAGGCCTATTTAATAGTTGGGGTTTGTCTGTGTCTTTTCTTATTTATTGTTTAATAGTTGTGGTTTGTCTGCTTCTTTTCTTATTTATTGTCATTATGCTATAATAGTTTGTTGAATCTGATCAATAATATTTTCAGTATTCACTCTGATTTCTACATGGTATCAAATCCCCAGATCATTATAGGTGAATCATGTTTGTTCACACATCGTATATGCGGGTGATTGTTGTAACAACTGGTAATTTTGGGACCCCTTTTTAACTTGACCGCATTACATTTTTCATAAACGTGAAATTTGAATTATCGATAATCTTATTGAGTTTTGGAAATTTTGTTGGAAACTGAAAGTTATATAAAGTGTTTACCACTTTACGTACTATTTAGATTAGCTATGCACTTCGATTTAGGCACTACTTGACTTTGGCACTAGAAATCCTAAAGAAACGCGTATTTGACAAGTAATGATCACGGTTACTCCATATACGAGTCCTAAATATAAATATTTACTTTTCTTGAGCCGTGAATGACGAAACATTTTAAATAGATTTTATTTACTCAACGAACTATTCTAACCTTACAAGGAAATTGTTTTAAAAGCGAGCGGTGAATAATTAAAATGATTTTTGTGGCGACCGACGTTATTTGTTGTAACACCCCCAAAATTTGGTATAGCGGAAGACTCAACAAGCTTTCGGGGTGCTACGGGGATTGGTATCCAACACAAGACATAAAAGAACGAGATAAAGTAAACATAAGAAAAACACAACCAACACGGGGTTTTAAAGTTTACATTTATCCCAAATTCATCCAAAGTCAGGCCCAAAAGAAATAAACATAGGTCCACAATAACATATCAGAGTTTTAGAAAAATAGATCCATAAACCAGGTGCCATAGACAAGTCTCCAATCCAAGCATCCAAGGGCATCACTTAATTACCTGAGAAAACGCGCTAAAAGTCAGCTTTCGCTGGTGAGATCATAGGTTTAAATTCATAACTAAATCAAGTGGACATATACGCAAAACGCTTGCTAGCTAGACGAGGCCTCAATCATCCAACTAAAACGAACCAACCAAATATAATCAACCCTATAGGTGCACGCTATAGCTCAAATCAATCAAATCAATTGCTTACCTAGTTCGTGACTAGGCCTCGCTCCATAACCAATCCAATAGCTTACCTAGTTCGGGACTAGGCCTCGCTCACAACCAATCAATAGCTTACCTAGTTCGGGACCAGGCCTCGCTCTATAACTAAATCAATAGCTCACCTAGTTCAAGACTAGGTCTCGCTCTATAACCTACCTAGTTCTATAAGCATAGCAAGTTTTAAATAAACAAAGCGATAATAGTCCACATAAAACAATTTGCACGTTTCTCACCCCAAGTATTGAAAACAAAGTTCAAGAGTAAAAGTGGGGCTATGACTCACCTCAAGTCCAGCAATCAGCAAAAGAAATCGATAGATGTAAAGCAACTCAAATAACGGCAACTACAGACTCGACACCTCCTAACAATATAAACGCGTTCTGAATCATTTCCTCAAAATCAAATATTCCCAATCCCGAACGTATTCCATTTTACTTTTCAAAAATCCATTTCTCGTATTATCCTCATATTAGTTTGGAGTTTGGTATCCATGCGGGTGGAGGGTCGGCACAACTCACAACAAGAAGCCACAACAAAAAAAAGAACAAGATAAACACTCTATAGGTCTAATATTAGCCCAATATATTAATTAAATAAATCATCAAAGTTTATCAAATCCGTCGATTTGGTAATCCCCATATTTATTTACGTAATATATCACTCTAAGATTATACCCAAAACCTAAGTCACATAGCACGAAGAATACTATATGGTAAGTATCAAAGTTTAATAAATTCCCTATATATATCGTCAAGCTTACCAAATTCTTCAATTTAGCCAACTCCACGAGATATTTAGTAATTCATTATTCCTGTACACGTACCACAACCTATGGGCGTCGTAGGATACAATGCCCATTAATATATTCATTTTATATAGCTAAATGGACCCTATTTAACCCGTCGATTAAATAAGTTACGTAGTTATAGAAAATGGATGTATTAATCGTCACATATCCGTGACAAACACAAAAGTCACAAAATAATAATATAGTCCACTTGGACTCAAGTGACCACAACCCTGTATAACTCGATAGTTTTCCTCGTTTTTTAAAAGATATATCTTATTTAATAATTACTCAACGTAAGAGATTTCGTCGTTATTTATAGTTATTTATTTATCGTAACGGTCCCGACATTTATTACACTATTCTCCTAGTATATTAATTATCGTCATGTTATTATAATATATTACTCGTGATCGTTTTATTTTTAATATACGCATTTATATATATATATATATATATATATATATATATATATATATATATATATATATATATATATATATACATTTTTCACATCTATATACTTATATAAACGTTTATATTACCAATAATATTATTACGAGTTTTATTATTAATGTTTGATTATAAATATTTATCGAGTTACATGAGATGGTCACATGTCCGAGTCATCACTCTCGGCTCATTGTCCAAGTCCAAAATAATATAACCAAGTCACAAATCAAGTAATCCAACTCCGTCCAATCAATACCCAAAACACGTGCTACAACAATAGGGTCTGACTACGGCACCCAACTAACCTATCTCCGTCAATCTAATTAACCGTCTCACAATCGGTTCCCATTACCACTTCGTCAACACAACTCCATAATTAATAACACAAGTCCAAGTACTCCACTTCAAGCTCAAATATAACCATGATCAAAAATAACAAAACGACAACATAATAATCCGACAAGTATATAAGACAACCAAGTAATATATCACACTTACGGGTTGATTTACCAAGTCAAACCCGGGTCAATATTAAACCACATGATTCGTGATCTAACCTGAGACCTCTAGGGTCTAGCCTTCCTCTATACGAGCCAAACCAAACGGACCTTAGTGGTCGAGTAATAACACAAGGCCACACAATATTCGACTGGACCCAAAGGGTTACGGTCTTGCTCATAACGAGCCAAATCAAACCCAAACGGACCCTTGGGTAATCGGCCATAATCCCAAACAACAACAACAAGATGTTGCAACCTTCAAAAATCACCCAAACATCAAAATAACATCCAAACATCCTCAAAATGGAGCACCAAAGATCAAGAATCATCAAGAAGTCAAAATAATCCAAAAATGGCGCAAACCGAGAGCATTAGCTCTTGGGTAAGTCTCGACCCAACAAGAAAATCTACCACCCGGATACCAAACTCATAATTTCATCTATTATATCAAAAACCCACTAGAATCATTTCATTTTTAACCATAACCTGAAAGAAAACATCAAGATGCGTGACCCTAGGTCACGTTTCTCACCAAAACTCGTGTCACACTCAACCTACCTTCGATTAACAAGACCAATATGAAAAATACTCCGAAAACTACAAAAGATGTGGCGGTTCTTGTGATTTAACGAGATGAAAGATTGATATTTAGGGCGCGTGTTTGAGTGGATCTTGTAGAGGAAGAAGAGGGGAGTCGATTGGTGGTGGTGGCGTTGATGGTGGTGCGGCGGTGAGGCAGCAGTGGTGGCCGGAGGTGTAGGCGGCTAGGGTTTGATATCAAAGAGAGAGAGAGGTGAAATGGTGAGGGTGTTGGTTTGCTTATGTTTGTGTCTGTGTATGTGGGGCGTGGGTGATAATACCCACAAAACCAAAACCGGCCTTCCAGCCAAAAAAAAAATATAGATTTTAATAAAAATGATAATAATAATAAGAATATTATTAAAAAGGTGGGTGAGGTAACCCGATGTGAATTACGTGGACCAATCCCGAAACTCATTTAAAATAAACCGACTCTCCCGAACCGAGCTCATTCCCAAATATTCAAAATCTCGCGATCCGTTCCAGAAATATATATATAATAACAGAAGCAAACATTTAAAATATATAAAAGTTTGTTAGGTTATCCTAGTGCCGGAGTCAATGTAGTGCCAAATAAATATCTCAAAAATAAATCACCATGAATATACCAAAGCAAACCAATAATTAACAATCAACTTCCATAAATATCACAAAGTTTAAAACCACGGTTTAACGTTTACAATTTCCATCACGAATAAGTTTTTCAAATATTCCAAAAATCATTAAATTTAAAGTAATGCGGGTTTATAAGTTGTTTCCCTAGATTGCCAGTTGTCACATGCTCCCAGCCTCAGAAGAAACCCGTCCCGGGTTTCACTCGAAACAAACCATCTACGAAGTAAAAAGCTTCGGATATCTCTTGCGAAACTCATCCTCACGTTCCCACGTGAATTTCGATCCATGCCGCAAATTCCAATGAACTTTGATGAGTGGAATACGACTTCTCTTGAGTCGTTTAATCTCTCGATCCAAAATCTCGATCGGCTCTTCCACAAAGTTCAAACTCTCATCCACACGAATATCCTTTATCGGTATAACCGGCGTTCCATCCGAAAGACACTTTTTCAAATTACTCACGTGAAACACATCGTGAACTTTACTCAATTCCTGTGGTAGTTTCAACCAATAAGCCACGGGCCCAATTCTTTCCAAAATGAGAAATGGTCCAATGTAGCGGGGGTTGAGTTTTCCACGTTTCCCGAAACGTATCACTCCTTTCCAAGGCGAGACTTTCAGCATCACTTTGTCTCCAACCTGGAACTCTAGGGGTTTACGTCTCTGATCGACGTAACTTTTCTGTCTATCTCTAGCTGCTTGTAATCGATCACGAATTTGAGTCACTTTCTCAGTAGTCTCCAATATAAGCTCAGGGCCAGTGAGTTGGCTATCTCCAACTTCAGCCCAACCAATAGGCGAACGACATTTTTGACCATATAAAGCTTCGAATGGTGCAGCTTTAAGACTTGTATGGTAGCTATTGTTATAGGAGAATTCCGCAAGGGGTAGATACTTCTCCCAGCCTTTACCAAAGTCTATTATGCATGCACGAAGCATATCCTCCAAAGTCTGAATGGTCCTCTCACTTTGACCATCGGTTTGGGGATGATATGCAGTACTCATATCAAGTCTCGTCCCCAAAGCGGTTTGAAGTGATTGTCACAAAGCTGACGTGAAACGACCGTCGCGATCAGAAATAATCGATATCGGAACTCCGTGACGAGAAATAATTTCTTTCACATAGAACCTCGCAAGTTTTTCGACACTATCATCTTCACTAATCGCCAGGAAGTGAGCAGACTTAGTCAATCGGTCCACAATTACCCAGATAGCGTCATAACCGCTAGTTGTCTTCGGTAATTTTGTAATGAAGTCCATCGTGATCCGCTCCCATTTCCAAACCGGGAGTTCTGGCTGCATCAATAATCCTGACGGTCTTTGATCTTCGGCCTTAACCTTAGAGCATGTCAAGCACTTACTAACGTACAATGCTATATATGCCTTCATATTTGACCACCAATATAACTTCTTCAAATCCTGGTACATCTTGTCAGACCCATGATGAATAGAGTACCTTGACTTATGCGACTCATGCATAATCAACTCTCGAATTCCTCCATACAATGGTACCCAACTTCGGTCTCCAAAACACAATACTCCATCAGAACGCTTAACAAATCCTTTCTCATTTTCAGCCATCCCAAATATGTTCTCAGCAGTTCGGTTTTCTGCTTTCAACGCTTCCGTTTGAGCTTTTAATATTTGAGACGGTAACGGCGATACGATAGTCATTCCTAATGACCTAACTCGTAACGGTGGTATTCTCTCCTTTTGACTAAGAGCATCAGCAACGACGTTTGCTTTACCAGGATGATAGCGGATTTCGCAATCATAATCGCTTATCCAGTGTCGCTGTCTCATGTTGAGCTCTTTTTGATTCAAGATATGTTGTAGACTTTTGTGGTCGGTAAACACAACACCCTTGGTTCCATACAAGTAATGTCTCCATATCCTTAAGGCAAAAACCATAGCACCTAACTCCAAATCATGGGTGGTGTAGTTCTTCTTGTGCTTCTTGAGCTGTCGGGAAGCATAAGCTATTACCTTCTCTTGTTGCATTAACACAACTCCCAAACCTTTATGAGAAGCGTCACAATAGACGACAAAGTCCTCATTACCTTCAGGTAACGCTAAGATAGGAGCACTATACAACATTTCCTTAAGTAACTGAAATGCTTCCTCTTCCTTATCTCCCCATTCGTATTTAACACTCTTTTAAGTCAATTTGGTCAACGGTTTTGCTATCTTCAAAAATCCCTCAATGAATCTTCGGTAGTAACCGGCTAAACCTAAAAATTGACGAACTTCTGTTGGGATCGTCGGTGCAGCCTAATCTTTAATCGCTTCAATCTTAGCAGGATCTACATGAACTCCTTCACTATCAATCACATGACCCAAAAATTGTACCATCGGAATCCAAAATTCACATTTGGAGAACTTGGCATACAGTTTCTCTTTCCTGAGCAATTCTAAGATAAGCCTTAGATGCTCCTCATGCTCCTTTTCACTCTTCGAATAAATTAGAATATCGTCGATGAACACAATCACAAACTTGTCTAAGTAAGGCTTACACACCCAATTCATGAGATCCATGAATACCGCCGATGCGTTAGTCAACCCAAATGGCATCACTTGGAATTCGTAATGCCCGTAACGGGTCCTGATATCCGTTTTCGGAATATCTTCCTCGCGAACTCTAAGCTGATGATAACCCGATCTCAGATCGATCTTTGAATACACACTCGATCCTTGAAGCTGATCGAACAAGTCGTCGATCCTCGGTAACGGGTATCTATTCTTCACCGTTAACTTGTTCAGCTCTCGATAATCAATACACATACGAAACGATCCATCCTTCTTCTTCACAAATAAAACTGGGGCTCCCCAAGGCGAAGAACTTGGTCTTATAAATCCTTTTTCGGCTAACTCCGCTAATTGCTTCGAAAACTCTTCCAGTTCAGTGGGTGCAAGTCGATAAGGCGCTCGTGCCACGGGTGCAGCTCCAGGTATCAACTCAATCTGAAACTCCACTTGTCTAATAGGCGGGATTCCCGGCAAGTCATCAGGAAATACATCGGGAAAATCACGAACTACAGACACATCACTAATGCACTTTTCCTTCTTCTCCTTCCCTCCTTTCTCAGAGATTTGAGCTAAGAAAAGGCAACATCCTTTCTCCATTAGCTTCGGTAACTTAGTGCAAGAAATGACCGCTAGTCTAGATGGGCCCCTCAAACCTTTTCGAAATCCTTGTCTATTTATAATCTCCCTGCCGTAAGGCACACGCATGATCTTCTCATCGCAAAGTATATGCGCACGGTACTTCGACAACCAATCCATACCAATAATGACATCGAAACTTCCTAACATGACGGGTAGAAGATCTATGTTGAAAGGATGATTCAAGAAATTTAACGTGCAACCGCGAATAATAGTCTTAATCCTTTCTATGTTCCCATTAGCTAACTCTACATCATAACCAATTCCTAAGGCCATCGGGGGTTTCTCTAGTAAGGGTGCAAAAGTAGTGGACACAAAACTCCTATCGGCACCAGTATCAAATAGTATGGAAGCATAACGATTATTGAGAAGGAACGTACCAGTAACGACGTTCGGATCTTCTCCTCTCTCGTTCCCAAGTGCATACACTCTCCCATGAGTAGCTCCTGCTTCCACATGTTGGTCCTCATTGTCTTGACGTCCACGGTTTCCTCCAGCTCCGCGATTTCCATGATTGTACCCATTACCACCCGATCCTTGATTTCCTCGGTTCCACGATTCCATACACTCATTCCTATAGTGTCCCTTCATTCCACATCCATAACAAGTAACATTTGCCTTACTCACAGCTTCAGGATTAGCTTAAACCATAGCAAGTGGTCGAGCTCTATAGTCCTTAGCTATATGTCCCATATTTGAGCAATTCTTGCACACCACATTACATCGTCCAGAATGATTCTTGTACCATCGGCCACACTTGGGCGTATCTCCATTGTAGCTCTTCTTATCTCCATCTCCCATAGCATAAGCTCTAGTAGTTTCCTGTCGTTTGTTTCGGTGATCATTACCCTTAGAGTGATTATCCCTCTTCCTCTTTCCATTCTTGCCTTTATCAGCTTCTTCCAATACCAACAAGTCCATCAATTGTTGAGCGATCGTGATAGCCTCATGAATATTTGCAGGCTTAGCAGAAATCACATCGTTCCTTGTAGCTACCGGCAACCCATTGGTATACCGCTCAATCTTTTGAGTCTCAGTCCTAACCATATCTGGGCAAAGCAAGGCTAACTCTCGGTAGCGGCGATTGTAAGTTGCCATATCGGTACCTTTCACCTTGTGATTCCAGAATTCAATCTCCAGCTTCTTAACCTCATTCCTTGGGCAGTAAGTCTGAATTAGCAAAGACTTAAATTGCTCCCAAGTCATAGCATACGCCACATCACTCCCAACCAAATTTCGGTAATTGTTCCACCAAGTTAATGCTTCATCCTTGAAAGTAAAAGAAGCAAACTTTACCTTAGCATTCTCCGCACAATTGCTGACATTGAACACTGACTCAGTTTTCTCTATCCACCTGACCAAGTAGACCACTCCTTCAGTCCCACCAAACTCAATGGGTCCACAAATTCGAAACTCCTTGTAGTTACATCCATTAGCACGAACAGGTGGAAATGTTCCAGCAGAATTGTTGGAATGATTTGACTCAGCTAGTAACTCAGCAACTCGTTGCTCCACAAGTTGATTGATCATTGCTTGATCCACAGTAGGTGCATTAGGTGGAACATGATCATTGTCTCCCTGAACATCAACATTTTGATTCCTGTTGTTGCAGTTATTAGTGTCCAGGTTATCAGGAGTAGGGGTTTCAACATTTCGAGTAGGACGGCGTCCTCGGCGACCAGGGGTAGTCGCGGCAGTTCCAGTTCGGGTAGCTCTGACAGGGTTTCGTCTTGGTGCCATTGATCTGAAACGTCATACAAGGTTCATAAGTCTCCGATAGAACTTATCATACGCTCAACAAGAATTAAATCAATGAAGCCAAGTCATGGAAAGAATATCAGCAATACACCACAAGACAACAATAAGGCGAATAGGAACTCAATTTCCATAATATACAAAAGTCACATAACATCATATAATAATAACCATCATCCATACAATAGTGATCCAACATCGTTCTAACTACGGAAACACAAAAGATATAAATCGTTCCAACGAGACGAATAACCAACGGAAAATACATCCAAATAAGATAACTAGCTTTTCTAACCGAACACTCCTCGGTGTAGAAAGAAACATAACCACATAATCCAACTATCTAGTCACGATGCTGGCGTAGGCTCCTCAACTCCTGCCTCAAACCATCTAGCTCTCTCCACAATGATCCTAACTCCACACTATGGGTGTCGCTATCTCTCTTGAGGTTTGCTACCTCCTTCTCTAGCTCGGTGTTTCTCTGCCACAACTTGCAATCGGCCTCGCGAGCTATGATGAAACCTCGCTGTAAGCTCTCGATCTGCTCGTGAATCTCCATCATGCCTCTCCTCATCTCAGTAACTCTCCTCTCAGCCGTAACCAAGTCAATCCTCAACTCTCCAATGAACTCAACGGTCACTTTATCAATCTGCTCAGACATACGTGTAACCCTCTCACCTAAAGCAGTCGTCTGAGCCCACATCCTACCAGTCTTACCCAACTCTGCCTACTCAGCAGAAACCTCAGATGGCGCATCCGACTCCACGGGAATACCAGGTGGCAAATCAAACAAGAATGGGTGATCAGGTGAAACAGGCTCTAACGGATGTATCGGAGAATCAGGCTCCTCAGCCTGAGCTGGCTGTGCTAGTAAACCATCATCATCAGGCATCTCCTCCTCATGAGGATCATCCTCCTCCTCAGGGTCATCATCACCCTGCTCAGCCTCCTGAGGGTCATCAGCCTCATCCTCACCCTCACCCTCGTACTCCTCCTCCTCCTCATCGGAAGAGTACTCCATCAATCGTCGTCTCCTAACAGGTGAACCATGTGGTGAGGGGGTAGGTGATCTAGGACGACGATGCAATGATGTAGGTGGTGCATCTGACAGAAGAGCGTGAGCATCAAAGTGTAAAGGTGATGAAGCAGGGCGTACCGACATACGTGCCGTAGCTCGGTGGCCAAAACGTGGAGCCACACGAGCCAAAGCCTGATGAAGAGTAAGCTGTCTCGTAGTACCAGGGAGCCGTAAGAAGATGAGGGTCCCTGCGTAGTAGGTGCAGCAGGCGGTGCAGAAGTAGAAGCTGTCGGTGACGCAGTAGCTGAATGCATGGCAATCCTATAAGGATCATCAGGAGTCATGGTGATCTGTGCTGGGCGTACAGGTGCAGTAAGAATATCCTCAACAACGTCGAACGTACGGGAGGCCATAGTCTGTGACAATGGCGTAGGGTAGGTGTAAGTGTTTCAAAACAACTAAACCGCGAACTCGAAATACCGTATCAAACCATCATAAAAATCCCCGAGATATAAAATGGAAAGAAGAGAAATGAAGAGGTTAAAAACGAGAGAAAAGAAGAGAATAGGATAAAATATTGATTTTTTGTTTGTGTTCCCAAGTTAGAGAGAAAAGAAGAGAGATTCAATAAAATTATGCACAAAAATCATCTTGTCTCCAAAACATCCCAATTTGGGAAGAAGATTAGGAGAGAAGTTTTGGCATAATTTCCCCTCCTCTTCTATTCTCTTCTCTCAAAAAAAAAAAAAAAAAAACTCGGGAACATAAATATTTTGTCATTTCCTCTCCCCCTCTCTTCTTTTCTCTCCAAATAAAAACTCGGGAACAGAGTGATAGTTCAAGAAAGATTTAAAAATACCGCATTACTAAAACATTAATAAAAACAATTAAGCCATATAATTCCTCAAAATGCCATCATATCACTTAATCAATAAATCCCAAATCCTCAAATCGTCTAAAAAATCTCATATCTACTAATCATCTCAATATACCTTAATATAAACAATGACGCTTCGGCTTGGCGGGCTGGCGGGCATTGGTCAAGGATCGTTTTCTATAAAAATCGGTTATAGTTTAGGTGTCTATTTACCTAGTTCTCTATAACCTTGGCTCTGATACCAATCTGTAACACCCCCAAAATTTGGTACAACAGAAGAATCAACATGCTTTCGGGGTGCTACGGGGATTGGTATCCAACACAAGACATAAAAGAACGAGATAAAGTAAACATAAGAAAAACACAACCAACACGGGGTTTTAAAGTTTATATTTATCCCAAATTCATCCAAAGTCAGGCCCAAAAGAAATAAACATAGGTCCACAATAACATATCAGAGTTTTAGAAAAATAGATCCATAAACCAGGTGCCATAGCCAAGTCTCCAATCCAAGAATCCAAGGGTATCACTTAATTACCTGAGAAAATGCACTAAAAGTCAGCTTTCGCTGGTGAGATCATAGGTTTAAATTCATAACTAAATCAAGTGGACATATACGCAAAACGCTTGCTAGCTAGACTAGGCCTCAATCATCCAACCAAAACGAACCAACCAAATCTAATCAACCCTATAGGTGCACGCTATAACTCAAATCAATCAAATCAATTGCTTACCTAGTTTGTGACTAGGCCTCGCTCCATAACCAATCCAATAGCATACCTAGTTCGGGACTAGGCCTCGCTCACAACCAATCAATAGCTTACCTAGTTCGGGACCAGGCCTCGCTCTATAACTAAATCAATAGCTCACTTAGTTCAAGACTAGGTCTCGCTCTATAACCTACCTAGTTCTATAAGCATAGCAAGGTTTAAATAAACAAAGCGATAATAGTCCACATAAAACAATTTGCACGTTTCTTACCCCAAGTATTGAAAACAAAGTTCAAGAGTAAAAGTGGGGCTATGACTCACCTCAAGTCCAGCAATCAGCAAAAGAAATCGATAGATGTAAAGCAACTCAAATAACGGAAACTACATACTCGGCACCTCCTAACAATATAAACGCGTTCAGAATCATTTCCTCAAAATCAAATATTCCCAATCCCGAACGTATTCCATTTTACTTTCCAAAAATCCATTTCTCGTATTATCCTCATATTAGTTTGGAGTTTGGTATCCATGCGGGTGGAGGGTCGGCACAACTAACAACAAGAAGCCACAACAAAAAAAAGAACTAATATTAGCCCAATATATTAATTAAATAAATCATCAAAGTTTATCAAATCCGCGATTTTGTAATCACCATATTTATTTACCTAATATATCACTCTAAGATTATACCTAAAACCTAAGTCACATAGCACGAAGAATACTATATGGTAAGTATCAAAGTTTAATAAATTCCCTATATATATCGTCAAGCTTACCAAATTCATCAATTTAGCCAACTCCATGAGATATTTAGTAATTCATTATTCCTGTACACGTACCACAACCTATGGGCGTCGTAGGATACAATGCCCATTAATATATTCATTTTATATAGCTAAATAGACCCTATTTAACCCATCGATTAAATAAGTTACGTAGTTATAGAAAATGGGTGTATTAATCATCACATATCCGTGACAAACACAAAAGTCACAAAATAATAATATAGTCCACTTGGACTCAAGTGACCACAACCCCGTATAACTCGATAGTTTTCCTCGTTTATTAAAAGATATATCTTATTTAATAATTACTCAACGTAAGAGATTTCGTCGTTATTTATAGTTATTTATTTATAGTAACGCTCCCGACATTTATTACACTATTCTCATAGTATATTAATTATCGTCACGTTATTATAATATATTACTCGTGATCGTTTTCTTTTTAATATACGCACTTACACACACACGTGCTACAACTCCGTCCAATCAATACCCAAAACACTTGCTACAACAATAGGGTTCGACTACGGCACCAAACTAACCTATCTCCGTCAATCTAATTAACCGTCTCACAATCGGTTCCCATTACCACTTCGTCAACACAACTCCACCATTAATAACACAAGTCCAAGTACTCCACTTCAAGCTCAAATATAACCATGATCAAAAATAACAAAACAACAACATAATAATCCGACAAGTATATAAGACAACCAAGTAATAAATCACACTTACGGGTTGATTTGCCAAGTCAAACCTGGGTCAATATTAAACCACATGAATCGTGATCTAACCCGAGACCTCTAGGGTCTCGACTTGCTCTATACGAGCCAAACCAAACGGACCTTAGTGGTCGAGTAATAACACAAGGCCATACAATATTCGACCGGACCCAAAGGGTCACGGTCTTGCTCATAACGAGCCAAATCAAACCCAAACGGACCCTTGGGTCGTCGGCCATAATCCCAAACAACAACAACAAGATGTTGCAACCTTCAAAAATCACCCAAACATCAAAATAACATCCAAACATCCTCAAAATCAAGCACCAAAGATCAAGATTCATCAAGAAGTCAGAATAATCCAAAAATGGCGCAAACCGAGAGCATTAGCTCTCGGGTAAGTCTCGACCCAACAAGAAAATCAACCACCCGGATACCAAACTCATAATTTCATCTATTATATCAAAAACCCACTTGAATCATTTCGTTTTTGACCATAACCTGAAAGAAAACATCAAGATGCGTGACCCTAGGTCACGTTTCTCACCAAAACTTGTGTCACACTCGACTTACCTTCGATTAACAAGACCAATATGAAAAATACTCCAAAAACTATAAAAGATGTGGCGGTTCTTGTGATTTAACGAGATGAAAGATTGATATTTAGGGAGCGTGTTTGAATGGATCTTGTAGAGGAAGAAGAGGGGAGTCGATTGGTGGTGGTGGCGTTGATGGTGGTGCGGCGGTGAGGCAGCAGTGGTGGCCGGAGGTGTAGGTGGTTAGGGTTTGATATCAAAGAGAGAGAGAGAGAGAGAGAGAGAGAGAGAGAGAGAGAGAGAGGTGAAATGGTGAGGGTGTTGGTTTGCTTATGTTTATGTTTGTGTGTGTGGGTCGTGGGTGATAATACCCACAAAACCAAAACCGGCCTTGAAGCCAAAAAAAATAAATAGATTTTAATAAAAATGATAATAATAATAATAAGAATATTATTAAAAAGGTGGGTGAGGTAACCCGATGTAAATTACGCGGACCAAACCCGAAACTCATTTAAAATAAACCGACTCTCTCGAACCGAACTCATTCCCAAATATTCAAAATCTGACGATCCGTTCTAGAAATTATATAATAACCGAACCAAACATTTAAAATATATAAAATTTTGTTAGGTTATCCTAGTGCCGGAGTCAATGTAGCGCCAAATAAATATCTCAAAAATAAATCACCACGAATATACCAAACCAAACCAATAATTAACAATCAACTTCCATAAATATCACAAAGTTTAAAACCACGGTTTAACGTTTACAATTTCCATCACGAATAAGTTTTTCAAATATTCCAAAAATCATTAAATTTAAAGTAATGCGGGTTTATAAGTTGTTTCCCTAGATTGCCAGTTGCCACCACCACACACGGCCCACCGCCGCCACCACATACACACCACCACCACCAAATCACTACAAATCATCTCCTCTTTCACTTGGTGCTATTCACGCGCTAAAAAATGACCCATAACACAAAAATATCATCATAACCACCACCCCTAACTTCACCATCATCACCTTTTTGCTTCTATTGAATTGATCTATAGTGGAAAGGTAAGAAAACGTGTTTTTACACAAGGTTTAACTCAAACCCGAGTCAAAACTCTTGACATATTGATTCTGGGTACAAAAGATTGATGGGTTTTCACATTTTAATGGTTCTTGGTTAATAAAAACATGAAACAAATGAGCTTGGTATCGATTGAAGGGTGTTTGGGTCAGATTTGTGTTGACCCGTGGTCAAACCGTGGGTCAAACCCACGAGTTTTGATGATTTTCTTGATTTCTTGGTGATTGGTATGAGTATTATGTGATTTGGTTAATATTTGGTTGATTTAAGAAGCTTTGGATAGTAATACTTGTGATTTGATGATGCTTTCTTGTTTTTGTTCTAGCCGAGACCCTCTCGGGGGTGTTTGGTTTGTTGGTAAGCTCAGCCAAGCCGAGGTGAGCCCAAGCCGTGACCTCAAGGTCACGGCAAGGGTGGGTTTGGCTCGAAAGGGTCAAAGCCGAGACCCTTGGTCTCGGTGATATGTTAACTTGGTTAATCTTGGTACGTATATGGTTATTCTTGCTAAATGATGCATTGATATGTTGTCTTTATGGTTATTGTGAATTAATGACTACGTTAATTTTGGATGTTGAAACTTGAGGATAATCGCGACTTGTGGTTGTGTTGGATGAAAATTAGTTAGTTGACGAAGTATATATAATTTTGAGTTTGGTTATAAAACGGTTAATATAAATTTGGTAAATGTTTGGAGTATGAAATTATTGGTATGAAGTTTATTTCGGTAACGTTATGTGGAATTATATGAGATTTATTCTTGTGACGAAATATATTGCAAGAGGTGAAATATAGTTTCGACGATATATATTGTTTCATGAGAAATATTGATAATCGATAACTATTTTTTGGAATATATATATATATATATATATATATATATATATATATATATATATATATATATATATATATATAGATATAAATGGTTGACGAAAAATATTGATATTGATATATGAATTCTTGACGATAAGTGCTATATGAGTAATGTCGTATTTATTGGCTATATGACTTGGTTGTGACACTAATTGGTTATATGTAAGTGATGAGGCGAAAAATGAACCGTTTTTAGGGGGTCATTTAAGCCCGGAATTGAATTTATTTGATCAAATATTGCCCTAAATCGTTCCTTTTGTGATTTTAGGTACTTTGGGAGTGAATTCTGGAAAAGGAAGCATTTTGGACGTTTTTGGAGCATAAAAGTGAAGAAAACAGCAAAGACTTAAGTTTCCATGCTGGGAACAGTACCTGATGGCGTCAAGAAGGAAAATACGACGGCGTCAAGAGCAAAATGCATGACGACCCAGAGAAAACGTGACGGCGTCAAAAGTAGGGCGTCAAGAGTTATATTGGTGACGGCCTCGAGCAGGATTACACATGACGGCGTCAGACCCAGATTTAGGCAGTCCGAGAACTTTATTGGCGGCAAGATGACGGCGTCAGAAATTTACTCTTGACGCTGTCACCTCACAAAATCTATATATACTTTTCTATTTTTCATTCATTAGGAGAGGAACTTGTGTGGAGAATACTAGGGCCGAACCTAATAAACCCTAGGTCGTTTGTAACAGTATTTTCAAGGGTTTTCACCCCTTGAAACCTTTCATGTTCAATTAAGATAAGTCTTCTTTCAATTCATTCAATATGTCTATGTGTTGTTTGAATATATCTTATGCTTGTCTTGATTATAACATGCTAGGCTAGATCTTTCATGTGTTTGCTTAGATGTAATGAAACCTAGATGTTGATTATAGGTTGATTCCTTGTTTATAGTTGTTATGGATGAATGTTTCAATGTTAGGCTTAAGAAAACTGGCAGATCTCCATTGTGTGACTTGCTTGAACGTCTTAAGAAACATGAACCGATGTGTACTAGGTTTTTATGATTGTATTTAATGCATGAGCGAATTCTAGTGATCCCATGTTAGGAGCTTCTTAGCCGGCTCGACATAGGAGTGAAGTAGGAGCTTATAGGATTGGGGAAGTAAGTACGCCACCCCATGAATGGTATTAAGGAATACAATCCGTCATCCACGCAACTGTAACAAGTAATTAACCTGTAAAAGATATCTAGGGAGTAGTGAAATCTAAGTAAACACAATTCTACCATATATTGCTCACACAACAACAACAACAACAACATACCCAATCCCGCAGAAGCGAGGTATGGGGGAGGTAGAAATGTAGACAGATCCTACCCCTACCCCAGGTAAAACCCGGGAGTAGAGAGACTGCTTCCAGGGAGACCTCCGGCACGTGCACAAGTGCGAGTGATAGATCACCGAAAGAAAAAAAAAAAACAAGGAACAAAGAGCAATGAAAAAGGCAAATAAAAGACGACAGGGAAAAGCTAAGCAAACCAAGTAGAAAGCATTAAACCAACAAACAAGGGATCTAGGAAAAGACAAACAACTAAAACAGGGCACCAAAACACTAAAACAAAGAGCTAGACAAACCCAAAAAGACACAAAGCGGCAAACAAAGCAAGGATACAGAACCAAAAAAGACAAACCCAAAAAGAAAAGCACAAAAACAAAGCAGGGAAGACGCACGGGGCAAAAGCTAAGGCAAACCAAAGGGAAAAGAAACGCCACTAGCCTCCTACAGACCTAAAAGGGAAGAGCAAAGGAACCACTAAGCCTAAAGAGCCAAGGGCAAACTAGACCTACCAGGCAAGCCTAAAGAACCACTAAGCCTAAACGCCACTACCTTAATTTAGTTTATTTTCATTTTTATTATTTTATTTTGATTGCATCTTAGTAATTGGGTTAGTTGATTAGCAACTGATTCCGCCCACTCTTCCAATACCCGAGATTTTTAATTGCTTTCATAAAACATAAAAAATACAAAAAGAATCATCCCTCACCTCTAGACCTAGTCTTTAGGTTTTCTAATCCTAGCGACACTATTCCTAATTTGAACGATCAATCCCCCGGTACTTGTCACTATACTATACTACAACGATCATGTACACTGCCTGGTGGGGGTTGTAAGCTTCTCAAGATCCCTCGAGAGGTAAAGCCTGGTGCAATTCCCACGCATCAAGTTTTTGGCGCCGCAGCCCGGGGAAATAGTTATTGTCTAGGTTAGGATTTCTTTTTATTAGGTCTACTTGCCAGATTCCTTTCTAGTAAGATTTTATTTTTATTTTTAGGTTCCCTTTAGTCAATCTTATTTCTTCGTGCCTTTATTCGTAATCTCCACCATTCGCCATTATGGCAACCGACGAATTCTCTAACCTTAGAATCACTAGGAGTCGTAGTTCCGCTAGAGACCTTGTTTTGCCTTATGCAGAACCTGATAGAGAAATGCGTAGGCTAAGACGATCTCACTCAACACCTGAACCATCTAGCATAGCCATCAATTTTGATGCACCCCTTTCTGAAGAAAATTCGGAAAATCACCTTACAACCCCTAGCTCCCAATCCAACAACGAGATGAGTACCCCCACAACTCCCACTCCTAAGCGCCTTAAGGACTACTCCTCCCCAAATCCTCGTGGTTTCTCAAACGCCATTGTCTACCCAACCGAACACACCAATGAGGTCTTGGATGCGACAGATGTTTGGCTTGTCCAAAGTGTGTGCAAGTTTTGTGGACTAGATGATGATGACCCAATTCAACACATCAAGGATTTCTTAAAAATAGTAGACACCCTCCATACGGATGGGGCTACTAGAGACACGTCCCGATTACGATTCTTCCCTTTCACCCTCTACGAAAAAGCCCAAGAGTGGTATGATAAACTTCCTTCCGAATCTATTTTCACATGCGAGCAACTCATATCCAAATTTTATCAGAAGTTCTTTCCAGCTAGGAAAACTTCAGCGTTTAGAGATAGGATCCTCCGCTTCCAAAAAGGGAAGGACGAACCCTTCCATAAATCGTGGATTAGATTCAAGGATTTAATAAGACAAGTTCCCCATCATGGCATCGAACTATGGCTTTTGGTCCAAATCTTCTACGACAATGTCTCCTCAAATGATCAGAACGGAATCAACAATTCTAGAAAGGGGAGATTAGCCAATCTTAGTGCCGAGGAAGGATGGGATAGGATGGAGGAATATGCTCAAGACCAGGATGACACTTAGGATGAACCTGAGTCAACTGCCAGCATGTCTGAAATCACTTCAACATCTTCAGATCGGTTAAGAAAAATTCACAAAAGAATGGAATACCTAGCTGGGTCGCAATTACCTAAACGACTTTCAAATCCTTACTTGATCTGCGACTACTGTGGGGGCCCGCACGAGGTAGAGGAATGCGGAGGAGAACCCACGACTGAACATGCATGCTTGTCAGGAGGTGACATCTATGCTGATCCCTCCCTTTTGGGGAAACATGGTAAAGAGAAAAGAAAGAGAGGAAGGCCCTGAATTTGAAATTAGGAGCACTTTTGAAGATGACCTTGGTCACTTCACTCAAGAAAAAGGCTTACAATTAAAAGGTCTTGATGAACTGGTCGATGAGCAACAGAATGACATCGGAGAATGGTTCAACAAGCTTAACTCCACCCTCGATAACCTAGACATGCCGTCAGTAAACCAAAAAGACCCCATGCTCGCGATAACCACTCGAGCTGGAACAACAACCAAGGACCCCCTTACCCGAGCTCGCACCCTATCACCCCCGATCCAAACAAGCCTCGCGAAGAGGAGGGTGATGTGAGCAGCGATGCTCCCGAACAACCTCCCTTAGTGATCCCGTCCCCATCGACCCCGCCTAACCAACCTGTGAGAGTCCCATTCCGATCCCGATTAAAAAACCAGAAAACTGAGAATGATAATAAAAGATTCTTGTCATATCTACAAGACTCAGTAATCACCATACCCCTCCTTGATGCTTGTTATCACATGCCAAAGTATAGCACATACTTTAAAAAATTACTCGCCAACCGAAAGAAACTCGAGGGTCTTATGACTCTGGGTGAAGAATGTTCAGTGGTGACCCATCGAGGGTTACCAAAAAAGGTAGACGATCCAGGCAGGTTCACCTTGCCTTGCTCCATAGGATCTCTATCTCGATAAAGAATGCTCTTGCCGATTTAGGGGCGAGTATCAACCTCATGCCTCACTCTATGTTCCTTAAACTAGGATACTCCGGATTGAAGCCTACCCGTATGAACATCCAACTAGCCGATAGATCAGTCAAATACCCCGTAGGGATATGCGAGAATGTGCTAGTCAAGGTTGGGAAATTCAAATTCCCAGTTGACTTCGTAATCTTGGAGATGGAGGAGGATTACTAGGTACCCATCATCTTAGGGAGACCATTTCTTGCTACCGCTCGTGCAGCCATTGAGGTTCATGATGGCAAGTTAACCTTACGAGTAGGAACCGATAGCTTAACTGAAACGCCCAAGCTAAATAAATTTTTTTATTTTATTATTATTTTTTTGGGCATAACATCACACTTATATTAACATCTAACAACTGTACAATACATGTATCATTCGCCTTGACCTATACATGATCAAAATGGGTCAATATGAGCAAGAATGACACTATGCCAAACACCCTTAAAACTATAAAGAAACTACTTAACTACTTGATCATTACATAACCATGAGCTTATATGTTCGTACACAGAAACATATAACCTAGGGCGTTTCCTGGTAAGAGAGCGTGTAGGGAAAAAGGCTCCATACCCAAGTATTTCACCTAGGTCTAGTTCTCGGTCTTCGTACCCTTGATTTCACTACCACTAGCTTCACCTATAATAAACATAACGAAGCAACGTAAGCAATAGCTTAGTGAGATAACATATAAAAGACACTAATCATAACATGACATAATACTATGGTTGCTTCGTATTGTTATTATATACTAGTCGCCCACTAAGGACGTTGTGAACCCATATTGGTTCAATATAACTGAAAATGTTCTAGTCGTCCACTTAAGACGTCTAAGTCATATATTCCATGACTTTGAGCCGCTTATACACACTGATCACCCACAAAGGATGTCTAAGTCCCATTTAACGAGATGAGACACTAATAAAGGCTCGGTCATCCACTAAGGATGTCTAGGCTCCATTTCGGAGCATGTTATGACATAATAACATGTGTCGTCCACTTAGGACGCTATAAAAGTAGTATCTTGGAAATAGAGTTAAAATCACATAACTAAACCCAAACGGGTCATTAGGGGCTAGCATAATTCACATATAAACATACTACAAGTAACTCAAATACAATACATGAACCTTACCATGAATACCACAATTAAAGTGGCACACTAACGGGTTTCCAAGGACCCGTTTCTATGCTTAAATATGTTACTCACCTTGTAAACGCTTGAATAGAACACGAGCTCCCTTAAACACGTCCCTGGCTAACTCTTATAACCTAGGAACACATAAATGACATGGAGCTTATTTAGAACATAACTAAGCTTATCATAATAAGCACTAAAAGGATAGATAAGCCATAAGGGGGTGTTTTAGTTTGTGGCTTAAATAACCACACCAACATAATTTCTGAAAATTAACACCACAAAATGGTGTTATAGCACCTTAATAAGGTACCCATCACTATTTCTTATCATTTATACATGATTACTAGGGTTCTTGGTGATTTCTCAAAATCATAATTTCACATAAACATGTAAAATTCCACAATAACCCCATAAATGGCATAAAGACATGAACTTTAAGCTTTACCCACAACTAGGAAGCCATAACATACAAGTTTAACAACAAGACATGATCTTTACCTCAAATTGGATGGTGGGAACCCTAGCTTATTCATTTATAAGCTTATGTAGGATGATAACTTGCTCAAAACTAATTTGAATTCAAACCCTAGAATCACAAGGAGATTGCTGTATGTTTGTCGTGAAGTATCAGTAGAGGGAGGGAGAGATTTCTGGAATTTCATTCTTTTCCTGAGTATGAAGTAAACTCAGATAGTTATAATATTAAGTTTCACACTTTGGCAACTTTAGTCCCTTGTAGGAAATTGTTACAAGTTTAGTACCTGAAAGATTGGGGTGTTACAACTCTCCCCCACTTATTCGGTTTGGGTCCTCACAAACCATTCCTGATAAAAAGCGGGGTAGTATTTGATGAGATCCTCTTCGGGCTCCCATGTGCACTCCGACCCCTTTTTGTGCTTCCATCTTACCTTAAGAAGGAGGACCTCTCTTTTTCTGAGTTTCTTGACCATGGTGTCAAGAATCTCTACTGGCTCTTCAACATAGCCAAGTTTCTCATCAACTGTTATATCCGCTAGAGGGATATACTGTGCCACATCTGTAAGACATTTTCGTAACTGAGACACGTGGAAAGTATTGTGAATACTGTTCAACTCTTCTGGTAGCTCAAATCTGTATGCTACTTTTCCAACTCTATCGATTATTCTGAATGGACCAATGTAACGTGGTCCTAGCTTTCCACGCTTCCTGAATCAGATAACACCTTTCCAGGGAGAAAATTTCAGCATGACACGATCACCAACTTGAAATTCTATAGGTCGTCTCCTCTTGTCTGCATAAGACTTCTGTCGATCCTGGGCCATCTTAAGCCTTTCTTTGATTTGATCAATCTTATCATTCGTTTGTTGAACAACATCTGAACTAGCTAATTCTCTTTGTCCGATTTCACCCCAACATATAGGAGTTCGGCACTTCCTTCCATACAACATCTCATATGGAGGCATCTTAATGTTGGAATGATAACTGTTATTATAAGAGAATTCTGCTAGTGCTAAGTACTTATCCCAGCTACCACCGAAGTCGATAGCGCAGGCTCAAATCATATCTTCCAGTGTCTGAATGGTCCTTTCACTCTGACCATCTATCTGCGGATGATAAGCCGTACTAAAATGGACACGAGTACCTAGATTCTCTTGGAATTTCCGCTAGAATCTAGAGGTAAATCTGATATCTCTATCCGATACTATAGAGACTGGTACTCCATGTCTAGCTACTACTTCGCGAAGATACAACTCCGCAAGAGCTTCTGAGGACATCGATTCCTTAATAGGAAGGAAAATCGCACTCTTTGTTAAACAATCTACAATTACCCATATTGCATCACACTGACGCGGTGTCTTGGGTAATTTCGTGATAAGATCCATAGTGATTCTTTCCCATTTCGAGACAGGAATCTCGAGAGGTTGTAGCTTACCATAAGGTTGCTGATGTTCTGTCTTAACTTGAAGGCAAGTAAGACACTGCTCGACATATTTTACAATATCTCTTTTCATACCTGGCCACCAATAATCTGGTTTAAGATCATAATACATCTTGGTGGCACCTGGGTGAATGGAATATTTCGACTTATGAGCCTCGTCGAGCAACAACTTTTTGAGCTCTTTATTATTCAGTATCCATATTCTACCGAATTGTGTTCTGAGTCCTCGTGAGTCCACAACTAAGTTGTGCACCTGACCCACGAATCATTCTGAGTTTACATCACCGTTCTCCCATGCTTCTAACTGAACTGTTTTGATGTTCTCATAAAATTCTGGAGTAATCACCATCTGAAGTGATTTTACTAATAGAGAATCATGCCTTGTCTTTCGACTTAAGGCATCCGCCACAACGTTGGCCTTACCCGGGTGGTAAAGAATTTCACAATCATAATCTTTGACTAGATCCAACCAACGTCGTTGCCTCATATTGAGGTCACACTGATCAAAGAAGTATTTGAGACTTTTATGGTTGGTAAAGATTTTGATCTTTACTCCATAAAGATAATGCCTCTACAATTTTAAGGCAAAAACTACTGTTGCTAGCTCTAAATCATGAGTGGGGTAATCTTCCTCATGTTTCTTGAGCTGCCTGGAAGCATAAGCTATGACTCGGCCTCTCTGCATGAGAACACAGCCGAGGCCATTGGCCGATGCGTCACAATAAACTTCCAGGTCTTCATTGCCTTTTGGCAATACTAAGACTGTATCCTGACTTAACTTTTGTTTAAGAGTCTGAAAAGCGAGTTCCTGATCCTCATCCCACTCGAATTTTACATTCTTGCGGGTGTGCTCAGTGAGCGAAGAAGCAATCTTTGCAAAATCTTGGATAAAACGGCGGTAGTAACCCGCGAGTCCAAGAAAAGATCTAATTTCTGTGGCAGTTTTTGGTCGCTCCCAATTCATGATGGCGCTAATTTTATCTGGGTCTACTTTAATGCCTTCGCCGTTTACAACATGCCCGAGAAATTGAACTTCTCGGAGCCAGAACTCACACTTCGAGAACTTAGCATAAAGCTTTTCTCGTCTTAACATACTGAGGACTTCGTGCAAGTGGGTTTCATGATCACTAGCTGATTTGGAATAAACCAGGATATCGTCAATGAAAACAATAACTGACTGATCTAACATCGGACGACAGACCCGATTCATCAGGTCCATAAATGCTGCTGGGGCATTCGTCAAGCCAAATGGCATAACTATAAACTCGTAAAGCCCATACCTGGTCCGGAAAGCTGTTTTCGGGATATCCTCTTCCCGAACCTTTAACTGGTGATATCCTGATCTAAGATCTATTTTTGAAAAGAAGCTTGCGCCCTGGAGCTGATCAAATAAATCATCAATCCTAGGAAGAGGATAACGATTTTTGATGGTAACTTTATTGAGCTCTCGGTAGTCGATGCACATTCGCATACTACCGTCTTTCTTTTTGACAAAAAGAATTGGTGCTCCCCACGAGGAACTACTAGGGCGAATGAAGCCCTTGTCTAGCAGTTCTTGTAACTGCTTCATGAGTTCCTGCATTTCTGATGGAGCAAGTCTGTAGGGAGTTTTAGCAATAGGGGTACTCCCTGGAATAAGATCAATGCGGAACTCTACTTGTCTATCAGGAGGTAGACCTGGGAGTTCCTCTGGAAAGACATCAGGAAATTCCTGAACAACTGGAATTTTATTAAGGTCTGGAACGGGTTTTTGAATATCGACAACATGAGCTAAATAGGCTTGACAGCCACGTGCCAAGTGTTTCTTGGTTCTAGCATAAGTACAAATAGCAAGGTTAGCCTTTTTATGCTCACCATAGATAACTGTTTCTCCCCCACTTGGGGTTCTGAGTCGGACTTGCTTATGATGACACAAAATGATGGCTTCATTTGTGCCGAGCTAGTCCATACCGATAACTACATCAAGCTCTCCCATAGGGATAGGAATTAGGTCGATCGGATACTTTTCATTATCAATTTCTATTTCACAGTTCTGAAAGACATCAACTACACGTATCACTTTGTTATTAGCTACTTCCACATCTAAAGGTGGCTTAAGCTGACTAATTGGAACAGAAAATCTGCGACTGAACCTTTCGGATACAAAAGATCTATCTGCACCATAATCAAATAACACACGAGCATGTAATAGATTCACAAAGAAGGTACCTGTCACAACGTCGTATGTTTCCTTAGCTTCATCCACAGTCATCTGATGAACACGAGCTGGGGGTCTATGTGGTCTTTGGGTAGTAGGAAAGCCAGGGGCTCCTGAAGGTCTAGAAGTAGATGGCGCCCCTCCCCTGTCTGTATTCCTCCTAGGTTCTTGTTGACGTGGATGAGGAGGTCTGACATTTGGACAAGACTCAGTCATGTGATTCAGATCATAGCATTTCCTGCAAACCTGAGCTGGTTTTGGACAATCTTTACTGATGTGACCAGGCTCACCGCAACTGTAGCAGGTCCGGCTACCTGTACGGCATTCCCCCGGGTGATACCTTTTACAATTCGCACACAGTGGAAAACTCCTACCCCCCATGCTAGGATAAGCCTCATTTGGCTTAACTTTCTTTTGAGACGAACTAGCCTGCTCCATCTTTCTCTTAGGAGGAATCTCTTCCTCTTTCTTTGTTTCCTGTTCTCGCTCTAAAGCTGCATTCATGAGCTGATCCATGTTTTTCCAATCCCTGGCTGAAATAAACTGACGAATATCTTTTCGAAGCATATCCACATAATGTTTCATAAGCAACCTTTCATCATTAGCATATTCAGGCAGAAAATGTGCTCTGTCCAGGAATGTCATGGAGAAATCATGTACTGACTCCGTGGTCTGGTGAGTACCCAAGAAGTCTCGGCGAATCTTATTAAGTTCCTCCTCTGGAGCAACGTTCTGAAAGAGTAATTCCTTGAACTGCTTCCAAGTCATACTTCTAGCAATTTCTGGTGTTTTTTATGAAAGGGTCCAATTCCACCATGATTTAGCCCGATCGCGAAGGAGATTAATAACAAAATTAACCCAACGATCCTCAGGGACCTTGCTGGTGGCAAACGCCCCTTCAACATCCTGGATCCATCTGTGGCATTTAAAAGGATCCTGTTCTCCCGAGTAAGTCGGGGGCTTACAAGCTGAAAAGTCAGTATAAGTAACTTCCTTGGTTAGACCGACTCGTGCAGCCAGCTTCTGATCAAGTTCTGTTGTGATAGCCTGAGCTATGATCTTACTGAGACGTTCTGTATAATATGGTATAGCTGCTTCTTGTGCCTTGGCTACTTCTTGAGATATAATATCTCTGATCTGTTTAGCCATAGCATCAGAAATAGGATCGTTATCATGCTCATCTGTTTCTGGTGGATCGGGGGTTGGCTCCCGATCATTCTGTTCTGGTATGTCTACATGAGTCGGCCACTCAGAGCTTTCAGGAGGTCTTTAAGCCATATCTACGCTGAAAGTTAAACATATTGCACGATAAGGGAATAATAAGACTCAATGTAAGATTCATAATTCATTCCTTTAGTGTAACATAACACTAGTAAGTTCCCGTTATGTGATGCGATTATTACCACGTTGGCCAGACGTCGTAATAATTCCATCAAATAACAAAGTTCTTACCGTTACCATATTACACTAATAATGCGGATACGTATGCTAATACTAATACTGATGCTACATAATAATGCGGAAACGTGTCTAATACTATAGGTCCCATAGAGCCTAGGTTTAAGTCTAAGTACCCATCTACAGTGGATACCTAAATCCCTTAAACCACAGCTCTGATGCCAATTTGAAACGCCCAAGCTAAATAAATTTTTTTATTTTATTATTATTATTTTTTTTGGCATAACATCACACTTATATTAACATCTAACAACTATACAAAACATGTATCATTCGCCTTGACCCGTACATGATCAAAATGTGTCAATATGGGCAAGAATGACACTATGCCAAACACCCTTAAAACTATAAAGAAACTACTTAACTACTTGATCATTACATAACCATGAGCTTATATGTTCGTACACAAAAACATACAACCTAGGGCGTTTCTTGGTAAGAGAGCGTGTAGGGAAAAAGGCTCCATACCCAAGTATTTCACCGAGGTCTAGTTCTCGGTCTTCGTACCCTTGATTTCACTACCGCTAGCTTCACCTATAATAAACATAACGAAGCAACGTAAGCAATAGCTTAGTGAGATAACATATAAAAGACACTAATCATAACATGACATAATACTATGGTTTCTTCGTATTGTTATTATATACTAGTCGCCCACTAAGGACGTTGTGAACCCATATTGGTTCAATATAACTGAAAATGTTCTAGTCGTCCACTTAGGACGTCTAAGTCATATATTCCATGACTTTGAGCCGCTTATACACACTGATCACCCACAAAGGATGTCTAAGTCCCATTTAACGAGATGAGACACTAATAAAGGCTCGGTCATCCACTAAGGATGTCTAGGCTCCATTTCGGAGCATGTTATGAGATAATAACATGTGTCGTCCACTTAGGACGCTATACAAGTAGTATCGTGGAAATAGAGTTAAAATCACATAACTAAACCCAAACGGGTCATTCGGGGCTGCTTTGACCCGTCTAGCATAATTCACATATAAACATACTACAAGTAACTCAAATACAATACATGAACCTTACCATGAATACCACAATTAAAGTGGCACACTAACCGGTTACCAAGGACCCGTTTCTATGCTTAAATATGTTACTCACCTTGTAAACGCTTGAATAGAACACGAGCTCTCTTAAACACGTCCCTGGCTAACTCTTATAACCTAGGAACACATAAATGACATGGAGCTTATTTAGAACATAACTAAGCTTATCATAATAAGCACTAAAAGGATAGATAAGCCATAAGGGGGTGTTTGGTTTGTGGCTTATATAACCACACCAACATAATTTCTGAAAATTAACACCACAAAATGGTGTTATAGCACCTTAATAAGGTACCCATCACTATTTCTTATCATTTATACATGATTACTAGGGTTCTTGGTGATTTCTCAAAATCATAATTTCACATAAACATGTAAAATTCCACAATAACCCCATAAAAAGCATAAAGACATGAACTTTAGGCTTTACCCACAACTAGGAAGCCATAACATACATGTTTAACAACAAGACATGATCTTTACCTCAAATTGGATGGTGGGAACCCTAGCTTATTCGTTTATAAGTTTATGTAGGATGATAACTTGCTCAAAACTAATTTGAATTCAAACCCTAGAATCACAAGGAGATTGTTGTATGTTTGTCGTGAAGTATCAGTAGAGGGAGGGAGAGATTTCTTTAATTTCGTTATTTTCCTGAGTATGAAGTAAACTCAGATAGTTATAATATTAAGTTTCACACTTTGGCAACTTTAGTCCCTTGTAGGAAATTGTTACAAGTTTAGTACCTGAAAGATTGGGGTGTTACATTAACCTTCGACATTAAAGACACTATGGACCTCTCTCTCGAAGCATCTAACAGGCTCTATTTCATTGGAGAGGTCGATGAACTCACGGATGTCATTGATGACTGTATTGATGAACAGATCGAGGAAGGTTAGTTACGTGATGAGAGTTTTTTCCCCTTGTTGGAGGTAGAAAAGATGGAGGGTGTTGGAGCAGTCTCCTTCTACCCTAGACAGGAGACCACTGAACATCTCGAACTCCGAAAACCCGAAAACAAGCTTAAGCCTTCTATTATTGAACCCCCTGAGCTAGATCTTAAGGAAATTCCTAACCATTTAGAGTACGCTTTCCTTCAGGGAGAGGACCAACTGCCGGTAATCATAAACTCTTCCCTCGAAAATGAACAAAAAGGTAAGCTCTTAGAAGTCCTAAAGAAATATAAGGGAGTGCTTGCATGGAGTGTAGCCGACATTAAGGGGATTGACTCAACTTTTTGCACGCATAAGATTCTCATGGAAGAAGATTATAAACCTACCGTGCAACCCCAGAGGTGGGTGAATCCCAACATTAAGGAAGTTGTGAAGAAAGAAGTCATCAAACTTCTGGATGTAGGATTAATTTACCCAATCTCGGACAGCCCGTGGGTTAGTCCTGTACAGGTTGTACCAAAGAAGGGAGGAACGACAAGGGTGAGATGGTACTTGATGAGCCGACAAATGAACCACTTTTAGGGGGTCATTTAAGCCCGGAATTGAATTTATTTGATCAAATATTACCCTAAATCGTTCCTTTTGTGATTTTAGGTACTTTGGGAGTGAAATCTGGAAAAGGAAGCAATTCGGACGTTTTTGGAGCATAAAAGGGAAGAAAACGCAAAAGACTTAATTTTCCATGCTGAGAACAGTACCTGACGGCGTCAAGAGGAAGACCCTGACGGCGTCAGGAGTAAAAGTGGTGACGACCCAGTGCAAACCTGACAGCGTCACAACAAGGGCGTCAAGAGTTAAATCTGTGACGGCCTGCATAAGGAGACTACATGACGGCGTCAGACCCAGATCTAGGCAGTCCGAGGAACTATTTGGCGGCAAGATGACGGCGTCAGACATTTGTTCTTGACACCGTCACCTTCTAAACTCTATATATAGTTTTCTATTTTTCATTCATTAGAGGGGAACTTGTGTGGAGATAATTAGGGCCGAACTTTGTAAACCCTAGCTCATATTTTACAGTGTTTTCAAGGGTTTTCAACCCTTGAATCCTTTCATGTGCTATTAAGATAAGTCTTCTCTTTAATTCAATCAATATGTCTATGTGTTGGTTGATTATATCTTTTACTTGTCTTGATATCAACATGCTAGGCTAGATTTATCTTGTGTTTGCTTAGATCTAATGAAACCTAGATGTTAATTATGTGTTGATTACTTCTTTATGGTTGTATTGGATGAATGATTTCAATGTTAGGCTTAAGAAAACTGGCAGATCTCCATTGTGTAACATGCTTGAACGTCTTAGGAAACATGAACCGATGTGTACTAGGTTTTATTGGTTGTATTTAATGCATGAGTAAATTCTAATGATCCCATGTTAGGAGCTTCTTAGCCGGCTCGACATAGGAGTGAAGTAGGCACTAATAGGATTGGGGAAGTATGTACGCCACCCCATGAATGGTATTAAGGAATACAATCCGTCATCCACGCAACTATAACAAGTAATTAACGTGTAAAAGATATCTAGGGAGTAGTGAAATCTAAGTAAAGACAATTCTCCCACATATTGCTCACAACCTTAGTATAATTTAGTTTTATTTTCATTTCTAGTATTTTATTTTGATTGCATCTTAGTATTGGGTTAGTTGACTAGCAACTAATTCCGCCCAAATCCTTCAAACCCGAGATTTTTACTTTCTTGCATAAAAATATAAAAATAAAAAAATAATCATCCCTCATCTCTAGACCTAGTCTTTAGGTTTTCTAATCCTAGCAACACTATTCCTAGCTGAACGATCAATCCCTCAGTACTTGTCATTATGCTATACTACATCGATCAGGTACACTGCCTGGTGGGGGTTGTAAGCTTCTCGAGATCCCTCGAGAGGTAAAGCCTGGTGCAATCCCTACGCATCAAGTTTTTGGCGCCGCAGCCCGGGGAATAGTTATTGTCTAGGTTAGAATCTCTTTTTGTTAGGTCTACTTGCTAGATTCCTTTCTAGTAAGATTTTATTTTTATTTTTAGGATCTCTTTAGTCTATCTTATTTCTTTGTGTTTTTTTTCGTAACTCTTCACCACTCGACATCATGGACCATGGGAACATCTTTGAACCCGTCATCCCACCACAACAAAACCCACCACTAGAACCTCTTAGGCCCCGAACCTTAGGAGAGTATTCCCTACCTAGCCACCAAGGCTACCGAAACACCATTGAGCTCACCGGAGCCAATGTGACCCCCTTGCGATCCGACACCATCCGGTTGGTTCAAAGCGGATGTGCATTCCATGGACTTCGTTCCAAAGATCCAAACCAACATCTCAAGGACTTCCTTAAAATCGTAGATTCTATAGACCTTGATGTTACAACTAGAGAGTCAAACCGATTACGCCTATTCCAATTCTCTCTACGTGATCAAGCTAGCCAATGGCTTGAACGTTTACCCGCGGGATCCATCACCACATGGGATGATCTCACCACTCGTTTCCTTGCTCAATTTTTCCCACCGGGGAGAACTACTAAGCTTAGAAATGACATCTTGATGTTCCAACAACGTCAAAATGAAACTCTATATGAAGCATGGACTTGTTTCAAGGACTTACTCCAAAAAGTCCCTCATTATGGCATAGATCTTTGGCTCCAAGTCCAAATTTTCTATGACCATATCGATCTCTCCACAAGGCGAGCCATTGACCAATCGGCCGGTGGTAAGCTACGTGATCTAAGTGCGGAACAATCATGGGAACTCATAGAAGATCTTGCTCTCTATGACAACGAAAGTTGGAACGATCCCCGTGACTTGAACAAAACGGTCAAGGCAATATCTTTGCCTTCGAACAATTCTAGCACTCCCGACCGTAGGATCAAGGAACTTTTGGACCAAGTCAAGTTTCTCATGAAATCCTACGAAGCTCCTAAGCCTTCAAGCCAAGTGAACAAAATCACTTCTTCATGCGAATTATGTAGTGGTCCCCATGACACTCGTGATTGTGTGGAACTCCCCGGAACAGCTTTTGCGGACTACGCATCCTCGCGTACCGACGAAGTGGGAGATAAGTGGTACACTTTCAAACTCGAGCCAAACCCTTACGGTGATTCCTACAACCCCTCTTGGAAAAATCACCCAAACCTTAGGTGGAAACAAAATCAAGCCAATTCTTCCAATCCGCCTAATCGTTACCAACCAAACGGTCCACCCTCCAACCGTACTTTCAACAACAATCCTTCTAACAACTATGGTAGTACGAACAATCTTGAAGGATTGATGTCTAAGTTTATGGCATATCAAAAAGCTCGCATAGCTAGGTTTGAAACCGAATTCAACCAACAACAAACGGAGATGACCAATAAGATAGACAACTTGCTGAAAGCCCTCAACAACCAAGAATTAACTACGCCTAGGAAGGATACTAGGGAAGCCAATAACGGAATCCAAATTAAGGACCCCTCATCATCCAAACATGTCCACTTTGTCATTGTTGTCACCATTAAGCCAATAGATAAGAATATAGAAGAAAGTGACAAAGATGAAGTTGAAATAGAGACCGAGACTAGGGATGAAATTAGGGAAGTTGAAGTTAATAGGGGAGAGGAGTTAGAAGAAGTAGAGACTATAGAAAAGGACTTTGATAAGTTGCCAACCAAGGAAGAACGGGAATACCATAAGAATTTATTCGATGGCCCCGAGACACCATATATCCTTGGCACACCCCTTATCAAAATGGGAGACCCCTCTAACATCAACATACCATGCAACATCGGGCACATGCATATATGGAAAGCTTATATCGATCCTAGATCTCCTGTAAGCATCATGACTAGGACTTATTACAATTGGGTGATGAAGAAACAACTTGATTATAGGATGATGCCCAATAAGAATTTGATAAGTAATTTTGTAGGAAGAGTGAAGGGATTGCATGTGATTATAGGTAATTTCACCTATGAGATCGATTTTATGATAGTAGAAGATACTCGTCCGGTGATAGATGATTGCCTAAGCCAAGTAATATTCGGAAAACCATTTGTTGAGACCACTAGGATGAGTTATGATCCGACTTTAGGGATAGTTAGATTCAAGGAAGAGAATGATGAGATTGCCTACCAAATGCCCTACAAGATTGAGCAATACCGCCTCCTTTCTAATATAGAAAAAGAACACAAACAAGCAGCTTACTATAGGAATGATGAGGATACACGTAGAGGAGTAGAGTATGTGATGAATAGGATGCTTGGGTTCTACAAAGAGTGCTTGCAACTAGGTCCGGAATACAAAACTGGCTTAGAAGACGACCTAGAGAGTGAAACCAACGATGAGGTCACGTAGTAACCCATGACCTTGAGTCTAGCTACAAGACTCGTAAATAAAGAAAAGCGCTTCTTGGGAGGCAACCCATGTTTTGTGTGATTTTTATTTTGTTTATTTGTTATTTGCTTTCATATGCATGCTTTATTTTTATTGTTGGTAGATCATGTTTCTAAACTAAATGGTGAAAATACTTTACTTTCTTGTCTGGCCTAGTCTTAACTTCACCCAAAGGTATTTTTGCAAAAGATAAGTGTAAGGGGAAACCCCAAATATGTTTTTAAGAAACAAAACCGATCATGATTCTCCACAATATTAAGTGAACATGTATATTCGTATTTGTTAGAGTCAAATGCTTGTATCGAGTCATAATGATGTTTTGCAGGATTTTCCAGGAAGTAGGACCAAGTTTTTCCAGAAATTTTCCGGAAACTTAACATAAGAATTTCTGCAGGTCACTTCTGACGGCGTCACGAGTTTCCTCTTGACGGCGTCACGCGTAAAAATTTGGAAATTTTACCAGTTTTGTTTTTCTAACGAAGTCTTAAGATTTTTGTTGAATTTTTAGTTTTATAATCTTTAGGAAATCTGCAAACACCATTCCACAAGCATTATATCTTATTTTGTTTTCTAGGTTTTATTAACATATGTAGATTGCCGCCGATTTTATGCGAGGTTGCCTTGTCTGTTTTCTCAGGTTTAACAGATTATGTATGACAAGAAGATGATTTATTTTTCCAGAAGGGAAGCTTTGATTGTTCATTTTCTTGGAGGAAGATCTAACCTGGCTACCTTATTATCCATACCGAGCGAATCAGGGGAGTATTTGATTTCATTCGTTTTACTTATTTCACTTTTACATTCTTTACTTGAACATTGGGGACAATGTTCATCCTAAGTGTAAGGAGAGGGTAAAATGATGATACCTTACATATACACTTTCGCCTGAGTTTGTTTGTTTAATGGTAGATGTGTAATAAAACTATGAGAAATACTTGTTAGTGTAATTTTAGCACCAAATTTAAATTTTTTTACAACATTTAGGAGTGAAACTTTAGCCATAGCGAGCGTCTCATGGATAGGAGATTGTATGACTAGCACAAAACCGTACCATTCAGAAAAATTTTCCACCCAAATATGTGAGGTTCGCCTTTAGATTTGATAGGAAAAGCATTTACTATTAGTGCTTATGAGTGTACCGGTAGCATTTAGATTCTAGAACTTGCGTTAGTGATGCATCCCGAGACCGCTAGTGAGACTACATTCGTGTAGTAGGATTTACTACATGATAAGAGGCATTAGGATCACCCTTGTGTTAAACCCGTATTATAATTACTTGACCATTTAAGTCATATTACTTGGCTAGTAAAGTCAATTAATTTTTCCCACACCCTTAGCGTTGTACTCATTTTTAGTACACAAAACCCCTAGTACACCCCTCCGAACCTATCTTTTCGTTTCTAACTTTAAGCATTTTACTTAAAGGAAGAATTTGTTACACCCCACTTAAATGTACACCCAAATCGCCTTAGCCTTCCGTGTATGCACTCATCTTTAGTGCATTATTGTTATTTGTTAAACCCTAAGTTAATTGTCTAATTGATTACATGGTTGCTAAGTCGAGTCATATCCTTGTACATATTGTTTTGGGATGATTGGGACTCATGGGTAAAGTACTTATTTTATGGAGTAATGGGGAAGAACATCATAATATTACCCACATATGTACGTTAATCTTAAAAGTACTCAAAGTGTTTTGATTATCTTAATTCGAGTCATTAGATTAGTTAATTGTAAAGTATGTAAAAATTCAAGTGTAAGGGGAATTTACATTCCCTATGATGTATTATTTTGGATGGTAGGGTAAGAGTGTATGCAAAAAAAATAAAAAAAATAAAAAATAAATAGAAAAAGAAAAGAGAAAAAACATACGGACTACCATCCCGTTTCATTCTATGTTTATTTTATGTTTTTGTTATTTTTCATTTATTAGCTTAAGTCGAGTCTAGTCTTGGCTTAGCAACGCCATATTGTACATGTAATTAACCAAGATTGTTAACTCGCCACCAGTAAAGACTGCCTATATCCAACAAAACCATGTATTTCATATCCCTACACCTAACGTTACAACCCTTTAAAAAGACCTCTTTGATAGTTTATCCTAGGTGCTTACACCATGTGGTGGAGGTTTGATCCTTTCCCAAGCCTATGGTAATCTATTTTGCTATGACAGGTAGTGAGAGATATTTTCCGTTTCCATAATGTGATATTACTTTATTACACCCGAGAGATGTGAGTATCTAAACACTATTTGTGAGGTGCTAGTATATGACCTCCGTGCTTGTCTTTGGTCTTTAGTGGAACGATTATTTGTTGTAATTACTTTTATATTAGTGTTAAATGACCCCTAACTTGTATTTTGACTAGAATAAAAGCGCATTTGCTTGAGGACAAGCAAATCTCAAGTGTAAGGGTATATGATGAGGCGAAAAATGAACCACTTATAGGGGGTCATTTAAGCCCGGAATTGAATTTATTTGATCAAATATTATCCTAAATCGTTCCTTTTGTGATTTTAGGTACTTTGGGAGTGAAATCTGGAAAAGGAAGCAATTCGGACGTTTTTGGAGCATAAAAGTGAAGAAAACACCAAAGACTTAATTTTCCATGCTGAGAACAGTACCTAACGGCGTCAAGAGGAAGACCCTGACGGTGTCAGGAGTAAAAGTGGTGATGACCCAGTGCAAACCTGACGGCGTCACAACAAGGGCGTCAAGAGTTAAATCTGTGACGGCCTGCATAAGGAGACTACATGACGGCGTCAGACCCAGATCTAGGCAGTCCGAGGAACTATTTGGCGGCGAGATGACGGCGTCAGACATTTGTTCTTGACGCCGTCACCTTCTAACTCTATATATAGTTTTCTATTTTTTATTCATTAGAGGGGAACTTGTGTGGAGATAATTAGGGCCGAACTTTGTAAACCCTAGCTCATATTTTACAGTGTTTTCAAGGGTTTTCAACCCTTGAATCCTTTCATGTGCTATTAAGATAAGTCTTCTCTTTAATTCAATCAATATGTCTATGTGTTGGTTGATTATATCTTTTACTTGTCTTGATTTCAACATGCTAGGCTAGATTTATCTTGTGTTTGCTTAGATCTAATGAAACCTAGATGTTAATTATGTGTTGATTACTTGTTTATGGTTGTATTGGATGAATGATTTCAATGTTAGGCTTAAGAAAACTGACAGATCTCCATTGTGTAACATGCTTGAACGTCTTAGGAAACATGAACCGATGTGTACTAGGTTTTATTGGTTGTATTTAATGCATGAGTAAATTCTAATGATCCCATGTTAGGAGCTTCTTAGCCGGCTCGACATAGGAGTGAAGTAGGCACTCATAGGATTGGGGAAGTAAGTACGCCACCCCATGAATGGTATTAAGGAATACAATCCGTCATCCACGCAACTATAACAAGTAATTAACGTGTAAAAGATATCTAGGGAGTAGTGAAATTTAAGTAAACACAATTCTCCCACATATTGCTCACAACTTTAGTATAATTTAGTTTTATTTTCATTTATAGTATTTTATTTTGATTGCATCTTAGTATTGGGTTAGTTGACTAGCAACTAATTTCGCCCAAATCCTTCAAACCCGAGATTTTTACTTGCTTTCATAAAAATATAAAAATACAAAAAGAATCATCCCTCATCTCTAGACCTAGTCTTTAGGTTTTCTAATCCTAGCGACACTATTCCTAGCTGAATGATCAATCCCCCGGTACTTGTCATTATACTATACTACATCGATCAGGTACACTGCCTGGTGGGGGTTGTAAGCTTCTCGAGATCCCTCGAGAGGTAAAGCCTGGTGCAATCCCTACGCATCAGTACCCCAGAGAATGGTTACTGGCTGGCGGGTATGCATCGATTATAGAAAGCTCAATGATGCCACAAGGAAAGATCACTTTCCCTTACCATTCATTGACCAAATGTTGGAGAGATTGTCTGGGCACGAGTACTATTGTTTCTTGGATGGATTCTCAAGATATTTTCAAATCCCCATAGCTCTTGAGGACCAATAAAAGACCACGTTTACTTGCCCTTATGGAACGTTCGCCTACAAAAGAATGCCTTTTGGGCTGTGTAATGCCCCCGCCACTTTTCAGCGATGCATGACCGAAATCTTTCACGAACTTATGGAAGACAGCATGGAAGTTTTCATGGATGACTTTTCGGTCTTCGGGAACTCTTTCGACCGCTGTCTTGCTAATCTAGAAAAAATGCTCAAACGCTGTGAGGAAACCAACTTGGTGTGTTAAACTGGAAAAAATGTCATTTCATGGTAAAAGAAGGGATTGTGTTAGGACATAAGATCTCAGAGAATGGGATAGAGGTGGACCAAGATAAAGTGGAAGCTATATCTAACTTACCATATCCCACGACTGTTAAAGCAATACGCAGCTTCTTGGGCCACGCCGGGTTCTATCAGAGATTCATCAAAGATCTCTCCAAAATAGCTCGGCCAATGACTCAATTGCTAATGAAGAATGCTCCTTTCGATTTCGCTCAAGAATGCAAGGATGCATTCGATCTCCTGGAAAAAGAGCTCACACAAGCTCCAATCATGATTACACCCAATTGGGAGTTACCGTTTGAAATCATGTGCGACGCTAGCGATTTTGCTGTCGGGGCTGTATTAGGAAATTTCGTCAATATCTTGTCCTTTCAAAGACAGTCGTTTTCACCGATCACTCGGCTCTTCGATATCTTTTTGCTAAGCAAGATGCTAAGCCACGACTAATTCGGTGGATCTTGTTGTTACAAAAATTTGATGTTGAAATTCGTGATAAAAGGGGGGGAGAAAATCTGGCCACGGATCATCTATCTCATCTTGAAAATCCCTTTGATGAGCACGATAGAAGTGAGATTCGGGATTCATTTCTTGACGAACAACTCATGTCAATGACAGATTCTGAGCCTTGGTACACCGATTTTGCCAACTATCTCGCAAGCAGACTCGTTCCAGAACACATGACTATATACGAAAGGAAAAGGTTCTTTTCCCAACTAAAATACTACTTCTGGGATGAACCATTTTTATTCCGGAGGTGTCCTGATCAAATAATCAGACGTTGTGTTTCGGAAAGTGAGGCAGTAAAAATCATGAGAGAATGTCACTCTGGCCCCTCTGGAGGCCATCATGGGATAAGCACCACCGCTCGAAAGATTTTCGACGCGGGATTCTATTGGCCCACAATTTTCTGTGATGTCAAAGAAATGGTACAAGCATGCGATGCATGTCAACGGGCCGGGAACATATCACACAGGGATGAAGCACCTTAGAATTTTATACAAGTATGTGAGGTTTTCGATGTCTGGGGAATTGACTTCATGGGACCCTTTCCATCCTCAGGGGGGAATGAATACATTTTAGTTGCCATCGATTATGTTTCAAAATGGGTAGAGGCACAAGCCCTTAGGACCAACGATGCCAGGGTGGTTATTCATTTCCTGAAAAAGCTTTTCGCTAGGTTCGGGATTCCTAAAGCCCTCATCAGTGATAGGGGAACCCACTTTTGCAATGCGCAAATGGAAAAGGTCATGAGGAGGTATGGGGTGTCCCGTCGATTCTCCACCGCCTATCATCCACAGACCAATGGCCAGGTCGAAAACACAAACAGGGCTATTAAAAGAATATTAGAAAAAACGGTTAGTCAGAATAGAAAAGACTGGTCATTTAAACTCGACGAGGCCTTATGGGCATTCCGAACCGCCTAAAAGACACCTATTGGGACGACCCCGTTCCGCATGGTGTATGGTAAGGCATGTCACCTGCCGGTAGAATTAGAACATAAGGCTTATTGGGCGCTTAAGGCATGTAATTTATATTATACAATTGCTGGAACAAATAGGTTCTTGCAACTACACGAGCTTGATGAGCTAAGGCTAGAAGCGTATGAGTCTTCCATTACATATAAAGAGAGGGAAAAAAGATGGCATGACCAACGGATTAAGAAACCCAAGGAATTTTCAGAATGGGACAAAGTCCTATTGTACAACTCTCGGTTAAGGTTATTTCCAGGGAAACTCAAGTCTAGATGGTATGGACCATTTACGGTGAAAAGTTCCTCTAAAACTGGAGCTGTTGTGTTACTAGACGATGAAGGTAGAGAATTTACTGTCAACATACAACGTGTAAAACATTATCAAGAAAATAGTAATGAAATGGTTAGTGAAGAGGATGTGACGTTTGATGATGAGGTCACGTAGTAACCCATGACCTTGAGTCTAGCTACAAGACTCGTAAATAAAGAAAAGCGCTTCTTGGGAGGCAACCCATGTTTTGTGTGATTTTTATTTTGTTTGATTGTTATTTGCTTCCGTATGCATGCTTTATTTCTATTCTTGGTAGATCATGTTTCAAACTAAAATGGTGAAAATACTTTACTTTGTTGTTTGGCTTAGTCTTAACTTCATCCAAAGGTATTTCGCAAAAGATAAGTGTAAGGGGAAACCCCAAATATGTTTTTAAGAAACAAACTTGATCATGATTCTCCACAATATTAAGTGAACATGTATATTCGTATTTGTTAGAGTCAAATGCTTGTATCGAGCCATAATGATCTTTTGCAGGATTTTCCAGGAAGTAGGACAAAGTTTTTCCAGAAATTTTCCGGAAACTTAACATAAGAATTTCTGCAGGTCACTTCTGACGGCGTCAGGAAGAAATTCCTGACGGCGTCACGTGTAAAATTCTGGAAACTTTACCAGTTTTGTTTTTCTAACGGAGTCTTAAAGTTTTTGTTGAATCTTTAGTTTTATAATCTCCAGGAGATCTGCAAACATCATTCCACAAGCATTATATCTTATTTTGTTTTCTAGGATTTGTTAGCATATATAGATTGCCGCCGATTTTACGCGAGGTTGCCTTGTCCGTTTTCCCAGGTTTAACAGGTTATGTATGACAAGAAGATGATTTATATTCTGGAAGGGAAGCTTTTATTGTTCATTTTCTTGGAGGAAGATCTAACCTGGTTACCATATTATCCATACCGAGCAAATCAGGGGAGTATTTGATTTCATTCTTTTACCTATTTTACTTTTACATTCTTTACTTGAACATTGGGGACAATGTTCATCCTAAGTGTAAGGGGAGGGTAAAATGATGATACCTTATAGATACACTTTCACTTGAGTTTGTTTGTTTGATGGTAGATGTGTAATAAAACTAAGAGAAATACTTGTTAGTGTAATTTTAGCGCCAAATTTAAATTTTTTTTACAACATTTAGGAGTGAAACTTTAGCCTTAGCAAGCGTCTCATGGATAGGAGATTGTATGACTAGCACAAAACCGTACCATTCAGAAAAAAATTTCACCCAAATATGTGAGGTTCGCCATTAGATTTGATTGGAAAAGCATTTACTATTAGTGCTTATGAGTGTACCGGTAGCATTTAGATTCTAGAACTTGCGTTAGTGATGCATCCCGAGACCGCTAGTGATACTACATTCGTGTAGTAGGATTTACTACATGATAAGAGGCATTAGGATCACCCTTGTGTTAAACCCGTATCATAATTACTTGACCATTTAAGTCATATTATTTGGCTAGTAAAGTCAATTAATTTTTCCCAGACCATTAGCGTTATACTCATTTTTAGTACACGAAACCCCTAGTACACCCCTCTGAGCCTATCTTTTCGTTTCTAACTTTAAGCATCTTACTTAAAGGAAGAATTTGTTACACCCCACTTAAATGTACACTGAAATCGCCTTAGCCTTCCGTGTATGCACTCATCTTTAGTGCATTATTGTTACATGTTTAAACCCTTAGTTAATTATCTAATTGATTACATGGTTGCTAAGTCAAGTCATATCCTTGTACATATTGTTTTGGGACGATTGGGACTCATGGGTAAAGTACTTGTGTTATGGAGTAATGGGGAAGAACATCATATTATTACCCCCATATGTGCGTTAATCTTAAAAGTACTCCAAGTGTTTTGATTTTCTTAATTCGAGTCATTAGATTAGTTTATTGTAAAGTATGTAAAAATTCAAGTGTAAGGGGAATGTACATTCCCTATGATGTATTATTTTGGATGGTAGGGTAAGAGTGTATGCAAAAAAAAAAAAAAAAAAAAAAAAAAAAAAAAAAAAGAAAAAAAAATCGAAAAATCAAGAAAAAGAAAAAAAAAGTAGAAAAGGAGAAAAGAAAAAACATACGGACTACCATCCCGTTTCATTCTATGTTTATTTTATATTTTTGTTATTTTTCATTTATTAGCTTAAGTCGAGTCTAGTCTTGGCTTAGCAACGCCATATTGTATATGTAATTAACCAAGATTATTAACTCGCCACCAGTAAAGATTTCCTATATCCAACAAAACCGTGTATCTCATATCCCTATACCTAACGTTACAACCCTTAAAAAGACCTCTTTGATAGTTTATCCTAGGTCCTTACGCCATGTGGTGGAGGTTTGATCCTTTCCCAAGCCTATGGTAATCTATTTTGCTAAGACAAGCAAATCTCAAGTGTAAGGGTATATGATGAGGCGAAAAATGAACCGTTTTTAGGGGGTCATTTAAGCCCGGAATTGAATTTATTTGATCAAATATTGCCCTAAATCGTTCCTTTTGTGATTTTAGGTACTTTGGGAGTGAATTCTGGAAAAGGAAGCATTTTGGACGTTTTTGGAGCATAAAAGTGAAGAAAACGGCAAAGACTTAATTTTCCATGCTGGGAACAGTACCTGACGGCGTCAAGAAGGAAAATATGACGGCGTCAAGAGCAAAATGCATGATGACCCAGAGAGAACGTGACGGCGTCAGAAGTATGGCGTCAAGAGTTATATTGGTGATGGCCTGGAGCAGGATTACACGTGACGGCGTCAGACCCAGATCTAGGCAGTCCGAGAACTTTATTGGCGGCTAGATGACTGCGTCAGAAATTTACTCTTGACGCCGTCACCTCACAAAATCTATATATACTTTTCTATTTTTCATTCATTAGGAGAGGAACTTGTGTGGAGAATACTAGGGCCGAACCTAATAAACCCTAGGTCGTTTGTAACAGTATTTTCAAGGGTTTTCACCCCTTGAAACCTTTCATGTTCAATTAAGATAACTCTTCTTTAAATTAATTCAATATGTCTATGTGTTGTTTGAATATATCTTATGCTTGTCTTGATTATAACATGCTAGGCTAGATCTTTCATGTGTTTGCTTAGATGTAATGAAACCTAGATGTTGATTATAGGCTGATTGCTTGTTTATAGTTGTAATGGATGAATGATTTCAATGTTAGGCTTAAGAAAACTGGCAGATCTCCATTGTGTAACTTGCTTGAACGTCTTAAGAAACATGAACCGATATGTACTAGGTTTTTATGATTGTATTTAATGCATGAGCGAATTCTAGTGATCCCATGTTAGGAGCTTCTTAGCCGGCTCGACATAGGAGTGAAGTAGGAGCTTATAGGATTGGGGAAGTAAGTACGCCACCCCATGAATGGTATTAAGGAATACAATCCGTCATCCACGCAACTGTAACAAGTAATTAACATGTAAAAGATATCTAGGGAGTAGTGAAATCTAACTAAACACAATTCTCCCATATATTGCTCACACCACTACCTTAATTTAGTTTATTTTCATTTTTATTATTTTATTTTGATTGCATCTTAGTAATTGGGTTAGTTGATTAACAACTAATTCCGCCCACTCTTCCAATACCCGAGATTTTTAATTGCTTTCATAAAACATAAAAAATACAAAAAGAATCATCCCTCACCTCTAGACCTAGTCTTTAGGTTTTCTAATCCTATCGACACTATTCCTAAGTTGAACGATCAATCCCCCGGTACTTGTCACTATACTATACTACAACGATCAGGTACACTGCCTGGTGGGGGTTGTAAGCTTCTCGAGAGGTAAAGCCTGGTGCAATTCCCACGCATCAGTAAGTTTATATAGATTGTGACTAACGTTTGTTGTTATTGTGATATCGAGAAATGGAGTGCTTGGTTTGTGATTTACCGGAGTTATAAGGATGAAAACTTTTAGATGACGGAGATAGGTTAGTACGAGAGTTGTAGACGGCCTCGCATTTTTGTAGTTTGTGAAGTGTGGATTGGATATTGGGATATATTGGATTGATATTTATTATGGCAATACTTGAATTGAGACTTTGTGCACTGATAAGTGTCTAAATACTCATCATTTTATACCAATCTGAACTGCCAAAACATCCAAAAACACTCAAATATGCATCATAATACTCAAAATATCTTAGAAGTGTGTTTTATATGTTTCAAATGCAAAATAATCAAAAACAGATGAAAAACGTACAAAGTTTGCATAATTGGCAGTTTCAGTCCCTCAAGTTTCATAAATTGGCAAATCTAGTCCCTGAAGGTTAAAAATGAAATAAAAGTCAACTTAAGTCCTTGGGAAACCAAAAATGTTCACTAATGATCCCTGGATAAAAGTTTACACAAAATGGCAACTTTTACCCCTCAAGTTTCAAAATTGGCAAAATTAGTCCCTGGGTGTTTTAAAATGGAATTTTATCAAATAACACCCTTGTACATAACTTATAATTTGGAACAATTTGATAACTTTTGAGGAAATTACAATTTCACCCCTTTAACTTTGGAAAATTACATAAATGGTCCCCGGGTATTGAAATATTGGAAAATTACATTTAAGGTCCTTTCGTTTATCATACTTGGCAAATATGGTCCTAATGAATACTATGGAAAAGTTCCAAATCAGGCCCCTCAACTTATGGATATTTGCAATTTAAGTCCTTGTGGTATTATAAACCTAAAACCAAACCGGACCCTATGTTATTATTAAAACCCAAAACCAAACTAATCCAAATCCAACCCTGGTCCAAAACCCCCAAGCCCACCAAACTAGCCCACTTGTTATTTAAATAAAACCCGGGAAAAACTACCCACTGTTCACCTTCCCTCTCCCACACCACTGAGTCACCAAAACCACCTCGTACCCACAGTATTCACCTCCAAAGTCACCACCACCTACTTTTACACGTTTCCTCCACCTCTACACAGAAAACTAGAAGCATTAAATGCTCCAGAACCACCCCAATCCACTACTAAGACTTTTGGCGCCAAAAGTGCTTTTAAATGGTGGAGATCAATTCAGAGCATCAATGGTCAGGATTATTGCTGGGATTTGACCAGGAAAGTGAGGAGATATCATTTGGCTATAAAAGGAAGAAGAAGGAGAAGTTTAAAGACACCTTGGAATAGCCATTGGTCATGTAGATGTAGTGTTCTTGCTTTTCTTTAATTAAATGTCAATTTACTGCTTTAAATCTTGTATTAGATCTCAAATTAGTATAAGGAAACTCTTAATTTTCAGTTTAATGTCAATCCCTTTTAATTTCATGTTTTCCTTAATATTCCTTGAATTCCCAAGTCATTTACAAATTTTGTTTAACTATTGTTGTTCAATGGACTCTAATAACTCATATAAGCTCCTGACAAAGCTTGTTTAAGCTTTTAGAAACATTACTCAGCTTAGTCTTTAAAAAATCAAAAATAGATAAAAAAAATAGAGAAAATAGAAAATTAAATAATAAATAATTGTTCATGGTGGATTCTGCTTGGAGCATGGCATATTATGGAAGGCCATGGGTGTTAGTGCCTCATGGGAGGCTATAGGGTGTATCATTGGCCTTTGGTTCTCAGTTTTCATGTATGATCACTTGTAAGCATACTTTTACCATTTTTTGCATATTTCTGTTTACCTTTCTTATATGCTATAATTTGTATGTTTTCATGTTTAGTTGTTGTTAGTTAATGTTAATCTAGCCTAAAAATTAGGTATGTATGTTTTGAAATTTGATTTTGCTTTGAAACTCATATTGACTGCGTATTGCTCAAATTTTAGATAATCCTAGGTTTAAGAGGTGTGACTGCTTATTCATAGCTGAAAAAGGTCTCTTTTGACAAAAAGATGACCCCTGGATTTGAAACAATAGGATTATACAGTGAATTGTTTTGAAAAGCTTAATTAAGTCCATTTAAAGGGTTGTTTGGTTCTATGGGTTAAACTGTGTGTATGATTGTATTTGTGGTTGTTCTTGTCTGAGTTACTGTTTATATGTCCTATTACACTCAGTAAAACCTTAACCAATGAGTTTAGCATGGTAGAATATCAATTGACACTTGACAGTGTCATTATGAGAATTTTGAGATTGATAGAACTTGAAATCATGTTTATGTGTTTAAATGTTGTTTAGCTTTATTAATTTCTTGTTATTGTAGCTTTATATAACATATTTGTTTGATAGATTCAGATCAAAGTTGAGTTAAGTCAACTTGATCATAAACCTTTAAAAAAGTCAAATTTCTTAATTTCTGCTTTTGAATAAAATATAGAATTTTGTTGTAGCTTTGTTATTCAGTTTCTAAGTTCGTATTTTTAGTATGTTGTAGTTGTGTTGCTAATCTTGCTAGTTTTATTTTGTGAATTTTTATTAATCATGTTTTACTGCTTATTTATGTGCTTAATCTTGCCTGTTTTTGCCCTGCCTCACTGCAACAAGCCCAACTTCACAAGCTCACTGCTTGTTGGATATTGGGCTTGTGCCTGAGATTTTGGCTTAATTGTGTTGCCCTTGTGGCTTATCTGTTATATGTGGTTACTTATTTTCATTTTCTGCTTATTAGATAGCTTATTCTCACATACCCTTTTTGTTCCATAACTCCCATACAGTTGCTAACTGTATGGTTGAGTTGTTTACTCAAGCTCCTTAAAAGCTCTCTAGTGATCTATAGGTTATGTAATTTAGTCCCATGTGAAGCTTATTACCCAATCTACATGATCCTGTGTCTCAATTTCACATTGCAGCTCATTTATTAGGGCTGCAATGAAGCTTTTAACTTGTCCAACTCAATGGGTTTGCTGGTTTATCAGCAAACTCATGTCTCATCACCCAACTGCATAAGCTTATCAAAAGCACATCAAAGGACTTGAGCTTGTAACCATGAGCTTTTCAGGAAGCTATGGTGTCCATCTCAAGGTCTTAGGACTAATATTGCACTTTGCAGCTTATTATATAAGCCTGCAAACTACTTTTATTTTGTCCATTCCCATAGTGAACACTGGTCATCCAGTGTTGACTAGCTTTTTGATAAGCACTCAAAAAGCTCTCCAATGAACTAGAAACTCTGATCCTTGGCTTTTCTTAAGGCCAAGCTACCAATTTCAAAGGTTCAATGGTTGTCCTTCATTTTCTAGCTTATTCCATAAGCTAGCTTGAAGCTTTTTGTTTGTCCCAAGCCACAAGTATATACTGGTTCACCTGTATATACAGTCACTTGGGTAGGCTTTTTCATGATCCCCTCACAAGCTCCCTAGTGGAAGCTTATGATTCCACTGTGAGCTTAATAGCCCAACTGAATGAATCATAAGCCCACAAATTGGCTTATTTCTAGGTTTGTTTAGTTCCTTTTTACTCACACTTGTACTTTATAAATGTACATACCACACTCAGTCCTCATTTTCCACTGTGAGTCTATTTTTTAGCTTGTTCAAGCTTTGAGTGAAACTGTTGAGCTTATAACCTAACTGTTTCACTCCATAAGCTCACAGTTGGCTTATTTTGATGTCTATAGTGTTCCATTTTCATCATACATGTATAATATAAGTATGTACATAATCCAGAAATAAAAAAAAAAAGAAAAACCAAAAACCAAACCTTAACACTAGTGATAGCTTCTATTTAAGAAGCTTTAAGCTTAAAAGCTATCTGTGTTGGAAATAAGCTCCCAAAGAGCTTATTACCAAGTTTTGTAAAAGTTTGCTTTGTTAAAGTTTAGTATTTTAGCTTATTATAAAGTTTTGCAAAAAGAAAAATCCAAAAATAAAATAAAATGAAAAAAATGTGGGTGTGGGATTCGAACTCAGGACCTCTCGCTACTATAACATGCATAACTCCCACACCCCGTCCATTTGCTCTGGGGCACCAGTTCCGTTGGTATCTCCACAAAGAATATACATATAGTGGTTTTGGCCTAATAAGCTTATGTGGACTTTTTAGCTTATTCCAGCTTATTGGAATAAGCTGATGACCCCATTTTATTTTTCCTAGCTTCTTCATAAGTAAATATACTTCCTGTAATTTTTTCACATTTTTTACTGTTCATTTAATATTTATAATAATTAATATAGTTTAAATACCTTTTAGTAAATAATTAGTAAGTAATTTTTAAAACTGCTTATTTATAATTTTTATAAACTTTTTATATTTTTTATGGATTCCTGAGATGGTTAAGTATAATTATAAAAAGTTTTATAATTTTATAAATCAGTTTAGTATGTATAATAATTAAATTAGTATTAACTAGTTTAATTAGTTTAATTAAGTAATAATAGTTTTAAATTAAGTCTGCTTATTTCTGTTAATAAAATATAGTTTTTATATTTTTCATAGCTTCTTATAATTAGTTTAGAAATATGTAAAAAGTTTTAGATTTTTGTTTACTTATATAGTATTTATAATAATATTAGTATTAGTAATTAGATAAATAGTAAATATTTAATAATAAATAGAATACTTGTATAATAAATATATTTTTAGTTTCAAAATTTCTTTTATATTATTTTAGAGTTTTCTAAATTTTTAGTTTATTTATTTAGGCTTACTTTAAGTTTTCTTTATTTTTAAGTAATTATTAAATATTAAATAAATAGTTTTTAATTAATAGTAATTACATAAATACTTGTAAAAATCATTTTAATTTATAATTAATTTTCTTTTATTATTAGGATCACAAAAATATAAATTTCACATTTGTGGGATTTGTATTGATTAGTTTTCAGTTTTATTTTAGTACGTAGAAATTTAATTTAATTTAAACGTATTTTTTTATTACTTTTCACATTTTTAGGTTTTCTTAATATTTAAATAAATTTGTAATTAATAAATAAATATTTAAAGTTTGTTTAATTTGCATTTAAGCAGCTAAGGCATGCAAATCCATCTTTTGTTATTATTCCCACTTTGTTTTTGTACGTTTACGTTTATTAAAAACTAAACGTACATTTGTAAATCCTTTTACATTTTAGGGTTTCTGATTGCACGTTTTTACTGAAATAGCTGTGACAAGAGCTATTTACTATTCACATTCCTAGTGTTAGTCAGTCAGATTCCTGTTTTTATATTTAAATTCACCTAGACACGGATTCGTTATATTAAAGATTTCACACCTCGTTGGGACTTAACGACCTAGGAATAAACTATACTCCTCGATCAAAATTTTGATTCCTCCCATTGCTTTTCCTCCCGGGCTGCTCAGGGCCTTTGTTACGGTTGACCGTTCACAAGCGGTTGGCTTGTGTGATAAAACCTGACGGTTTGGGAGGAATCAAAATTTGGCGCTTTGTTAAAGTTTAGTATTTTAGCTTATTATAAAGTTTTGCAAAAAGAAAAATCCAAAAATAAAATAAAATGAAAAAAATGTGGGTGTGGGATTCGAACTCAGGACCTCTCGTAATAACATGCATAACTCCCACACCCCATCCATTTGCTCTGGGGCACCAGTTCCGTTGGTATCTCCACAAAGAATATACATATAGTGGTTTTGGCCTAATAAGCTTATGTGGACTGTTTAGCTTATTCCAGCTTATTGGAATAAGCTGATGACCCCATTTTATTTTTCCTAGCTTCTTCATAAGTAAATATACTTCCTGTAATTTTTTCACATTTTTTACTGTTCATTTAATATTTATAATAATTAATATAGTTTAAATACCTTTTAGTAAATAATTAGTAAGTAATTTTTAAAACTGCTTATTTATAATTTTTATAAACTTTTTATATTTTTTATGGATTCCTGAGATGGTTAAGTATATTTATAAAAAGTTTTATAATTTTATAAATCAGTTTAGTATGTATAATAATTAAATTAGTATTAACTAGTTTAATTAGTTTAATTAAGTAATAATAGTTTTAAATTAAGTCTGCTTATTTCTGTTAATAAAATATAGTTTTTATACTTTTCTTAGCTTTTTATAATTAGTTTAGAATTATGTAAAAAGTTTTAGATTTTGGTTTACTTATATAGTATTTATAATAATATTAGTATTAGTAATTAGATAAATAGTAAATATTTAATAATAAATAGAATACTTGTATAATAAATATATTTTTAGTTTCAAAATTTCTTTTATATTATTTTAGACTTTTCTAAATTTTTAGTTTATTTATTTAGGCTTACTTTAAGTTTTCTTTATTTTTAAGTAATTATTAAATATTAAATAAATAGTTTTTAATTAATAGTAATTACATAAGTTCTTATAAAAATCATTTTAATGTATAATTAATTTTCTTTTATTATTAGGATCACAAAAATATAAATTTCACATTTGTGGGATTTGTATTGATCTGTTTTCAGTTTTATTTTAGTACGTAGACATTTAATTTAATTTAAATGTATTTTTTTATTACTTTTCACATTTTTAGGTTTTCTTAATATTTAAATAAATTTGTAATTAATAAATAAATATTTTAAGTTTGTTTAATTTGCATTTAAGCCGCTAAGGCATGCAAATCCATCTTTTGTTATAATTCCCACTTTGTTTTTGTACGTTTACGTTTATTTTAAACTAAACGCACATTTGTAAATCCTTTTACATTTTAGGGTTACTGATTGCACGTTTTTACTGAAATAGCTGTGACAAGAGCTATTTACTATTCACATTCCTAGTGTTAGTCAGTCAGATTCCTGTTTTTATATTTAAATTCACCTAGACACAGATTCGTTATATTAGAAATTTCACACCTCGTTGGGACTTAACGACCTAGGAATACACTATACTCCTCGATCAAAATTTTGATTCCTCCCATTGCTTTTCCTCCTGGGCTGCTCAGGGCCTTTGTTACGGTTGACCGTTCACAAGCGGTTGGCTTGTGTGATAAAACCTGACGGTTTGGGAGGAATCAAAATTTGGCGCCGCTGCCGGGGAGGCTGTGCTGCGTATAACGAATTTGTATTTTGTTGAAATATCTATCCTTGTATGTATATTATATATACTTTATCATTCAACTCCGGTGCTGTCAGGGCATATTTATTACAGTTAATCATTCACAAGTGATTAGCTAGCGTGGTAAACTTGACACAAGCCTGGGAGGTAGTGATTACATATACTATATCAAATTTCATTTTATAAACAATATAAAATACAAAAACATTTTTCCTTTGCACACAACTTGCCCAGTTTGATTAGTCCCTCAGTTACAACATTTGGTTGTTGGCTGTTTACAGTTACTGAGCTCTGTCAGACCCAGATTCCCTTTCGAGGGGCAGTTAGGAATTTTTATTTCTTTTGTACATATATATACAAATCTTAAAAATACAAAAACATTATAAAATAAAAATACCAAAAAGATTCTCCTTACATTACTATTTATAATTCTGTGAGTGGTAACCCCACTCCAATTTCTCATCCAATCTGTGAGTGGCAATCCCACTCCATTTCCCCATGGACAATTTAATTCGGGGTCGAGTCAAGCTAGCGACTTGGTAATCAAAAATAGTAGCATAAACATGGGTTTTCACCCGTGTGTACCACCCAAGTGTGGGGGTATACCCCACATGTTGTATATATTTTGAAAATGAAATGAAAAATTGTAAATACAGAAAAATAAAATAATTGTTGTGTTACCCACTTAGCTTTAAATGTTATCTTTTTACGTTCAAGGATTCGGCATAATAGCCGGGACTTTGAATATTGAGGACAATATTCATTTCTAAGTGTGGGGGGGGGGGGGGGGGGAATTCTGGCGAATTTGATTTACTTATATACCCTTGTATGCCCTTTTTCCCAAAAATGGCCAAAATTTAAATTTTTTTCATTTGGTATTAGTGTTTTGCACTAAATACAGCAAATGGTAATCAATCCACCATGTCTAAACCACATAAGGATTGGCTAATCCAGGAGCAAACGGCTCTTGGTAAAGATATCTCAAAACCGTTGATGGCTTGCAATTTGCCAAAAATTGTATGGTTCCTCAGCTCCCCATATCCCATAAAGCGAATGAGTTGGCTAGCCCGCAAGATTATGGCTTGTGGTAAAGGCCGTGGAAAAACCATAATTGGTAATCAGCTCACCAAGATGTTGACTATTCCATCAAGAGTTGGCTAGTCCAGAAGCAAACGGCTTTTGGTAAAGACAAATCAAATCCGTTGACAGCTGGTGGTTTGCTAAAAATCACACGGTTATCAGGTGTGCCACAGTTCTTACACCTGGCTACTCCAGAAGTGATGGCTTTTGGTAAAGATTTTTTCAAATCCATTAAGTTTTTCTCAAAAGATTGCTAGGGACTAGCAATGTTTTAATGTGGGGGATTGATGAGTGTCTAAATACTCATCATTTTATACCAATCTGAACTGCCAAAACATCCAAAAACACTCAAATATGCATCATAATACTCAAAATATCTTAGAAGTGTGTTTTATATGTTTCAAATGCAAAATAATCAAAAACAGATGAAAAACGTACAAAGTTTGCATAATTGGCAGTTTCAGTCCCTCAAGTTTCATAAATTGGCAAATCTAGTCCCTGAAGGTTAAAAATGAAATAAAAGTCAACTTAAGTCCTTGGGAAACCAAAAATGTTCACTAATGATCCCTGGATAAAAGTTTACACAAAATGGCAACTTTTACCCCTCAAGTTTCAAAATTGGCAAAATTAGTCCCTGGATGTTTTAAAATGGAATTTTATCAAATAACACCCTTGTACTATTCATAACTTATAATTTGGAACAATTTGATAACTTTTGAGGAAATTAAAATTTCACCCCTTTAACTTTGGAAAATTACATAAATGGTCCCCGGGTATTGAAATATTGGAAAATTACATTTAAGGTCCTATGGTTTATCATACTTGGCAAATATGGTCCTAATGAATACTATGGAAAAATTCCAAATCAGGCCCCTCAACTTATGGATATTTGCAATTTAAGTCCTTGTGGTATTATAAACCTAAAACCAAACCGGACCCTATGTTATTATTAAAACCCAAAACCAAACTGATCCAAATACAACCCTGGTCCAAAACCCCCAAGCCCACCAAAGTAGCCCACTTGTTATTTAAATAAAACCCGGGCAAAACTACCCACTGTTCACCTTCCCTCTCCCACACCACTGAGTCACCAAAACCACCTCGTACCCACAGTATTCACCTCCAAAGTCACCACCACCTACTTTTACACGTTTCCTCCACCTCTACACAGAAAACTAGAAGCATTAAATGCTCCAGAACCACCCCAATCCACTACTAAGACTTTTGGCGCCAAAAGTGCTTTTAAATGGTGGAGATCAATTCAGAGCATCAATGGTCAGGATTATTGCTGGGATTTGACCAGGAAAGTGAGGAGATATCATTTGGCTAAAAAAGGAAGAAGAAGGAGAAGTTTAAAGACACCTTGGAATAGCCATTGGTCATGTAGATGTAGTGTTCTTGCTTTTCTTTAATTAAATGTCAATTTACTGCTTTAAATCTTGTATTAGATCTCAAATTAGTATAAGGAAACTCTTAATTTTCAGTTTAATGTCAATCCCTTTTAATTTCATGTTTTCCTTAATATTCCTTTAATTCCCAAGTCATTTACAAATTTGGTTTAACTATTGTTGTTCAATGGAATCTAATAACTCATATAAGCTCCTGACAAAGCTTGTTTAAGCTTTTAGAAACATTACTCAACTTAGTCTTTAAAAAATCAAAAATAGATAAAAAATAGAGAAAATAGAAAATTAAATAAAAAATAATTGTTCATGGTGGATTCTGCTTGGAGCATGGCATATCATGGAAGGCCATGGGTGTTAGTGCCTCATGGGAGGCTATAGGGTGTATCATTGGCCTTTGGTTCTCAGTTTTCATGTATGATCACCTGTAAGCATACTTTTACCATTTTTTGCATATTTCTGTTTACCTTTCTTATATGCTATAATTTGTATGTTTTCATGTTTAGTTGTTGTTAGTTAATGTTAATCTAGCCTAAAAATTAGGTGTGTATGTTTTGAAATTTGATTTTGCTTTGAAACTCATATTGACTGCATATTGCTCAAATTTTAGATAATCCCTAGGTTTAAGAGGTGTGACTACTTATTCATAGCTGAAAAAGGTCTCTTTTGACAAAAGATGACCCCTGGATTTGAAACAATAGGATTATACAGTGAATTTTTTTGAAAAGCTTAATTAAGTCCATTTAAAGGGTTGTTTGGTTCTATGGGTTAAATTGTGTGTATGATTGTATTTGTGGTTGTTCTTGTCTGAGTTACTGTTTATATGTCCTATTACACTCAGTAAAACCTTAACCAATGAGTTTAGCATGGTAGAATGTCAATTGACACTTGACAGTCTCATTATGAGAATTTTGAGGTTGATAGAACTTGAAATCATGTTTATGTGTTTAAATTTTGTTTAGCTTTATTAATTTCTTGTTATTGTAGCTTTATATAACATATTTGTTTGATAGATTCAGATCAAAGTTGAGTTAAGTCAACTTGATCATAAACCTTTAAAAAAGTCAAATTTCTTAATTTCTGTTTTTGAATAAAATATAGAATTTTGTTGTAGCTTTGTTATTCAGTTTCTAAGTTCGTATTTTTAGTATGTTGTAGTTGTGTTGCTAATCTTGCTAGTTTTATTTTTATGAATTTTTATTAATCATGTTTTACCGCTTATTTATGTGCTTAATCTTGCCTGTTTTTGCCCTGCCTCACTGCAACAAGCCCAACTTCACAAGCTCACTGTTTGTTGGATATTGGGCTTGTGCCTGAGATTTTGGCTTAATTGTGTTGCCCTTGTGGCTTATCTGTTATATGTGGTTACTTATTTTCATTTTCTGCTTATTAGATAGCTTATTCTCACATACCCTTTTTGTTCCATCAACTCCCATACAGTTGCTAACTGTATGGTTGAGTTTTTTACTCAAGCTCCTTAAAAGCTCTCTAGTGATCTATAGTTTATGTAATTTAGTCCCATGTGAAGCTTATTACCCAATCTACATGATCCTGTGTCTCAATTTCACATTGCAGCTCATTTATTAGGGCTGCAATGAAGCTTTTAACTTGTCCAACTCAATGGGTTTGCTGGTTTATCAGCAAACTCATGTCTCATCACCCAACTACATAAGCTTATCAAAAGCACATCAAAGGACTTGAGCTTGTAACCATGAGCTTTTCAGGAAGCTATGGTGTCCATCTCAAGGTCTTAGGACTAATATTGCACTTTGCAGCTTATTATATAACCCTGCAAACTACTTTTATTTTGTCCATTCCCATAGTGAACACTGGTCATCCAGTGTTGACTAGCTTTTTGATAAGCACTCAAAAAGCTCTCCAATGAACTAGAAACTCTGATCCTTGGCTTTTCTTAAGGCCAAGCTACCAATTTCAAAGGTTCAGTGGTTGTCCTTCATTTTCTAGCTTATTCCATAAGCTAGCTTGAAGCTTTTTGTTTGTCCCAAGCCACAAGTATATACTGGTTCACCTGTATATACAGTCACTTGGGCTTTTTGAAAAGCTCACCAGACCTATTTGCAGCCTCAACTCTTAAATTGGCATTTGAAGCTTGTTTGACAAGCTTGAACTGCCAAACCAAATGGATGCAGTGGTGTTTTGATAGCTGTGTATCTGTTAAAAATTTATAAGCTTGAATGAGCTTATGGGTTAAACTCAGTACACAAGCTTGTGTACACTTGTTCATAATAGCTCTTTATACTTGTACAAATATATTTCTACCTTTGGTTTACACTGTATAGTTTTTTTTACAAGCTTATTCAAAGCTTATGATTCCACTGTGAGCTTAATAGCCCAACTGAATGAATCATAAGCCCACAAATTGGCTTATTTCTAGGTTTGTTTAGTTCCTTTTTACTCACACTTGTACTTTATAAATGTACATACCACACTCAGTCCTCATTTTCCACTGTGAGTCTATTTTTTAGCTTGTTCAAGCTTTGAGTGAAACTGTTGAGCTTATAGCCTACATGTTTCACTCCATAAGCTCACAGTTGGCTTATTTTGATGTCTATAGTGTTCCATTTTCATCATACATGTATAATATAAGTATGTACATAATCCAGAAATAAAAAAAAAAAGAAAAACCAAAAACCCAACCTTAACACTAGTGATAGCTTCTATTTAAGAAGCTTTAAGCTTAAAAGCTATCTGTGTTGGAAATAAGCTCCCAAAGAGCTTATTTCCAAGTTTTGTAAAAGTTTGCTTTGTTAAAGTTTAGTATTTTAGCTTATTATAAAGTTTTGCAAAAAGAAAAATCCAAAAATAAAATAAAATGAAAAAAATGTGGGTGTGGGATTCGAAATCAGGACCTCTCGCTAGTATAACATGCATAACTCCCACACCCCGTCCATTTGCTCTGGGGCACCAGTTCCGTTGGTATCTCCACAAACAATATACATATAGTGGTTTTGGCCTAATAAGCTTATGTGGACTGTTTAGCTTATTCCAGCTTATTGGAATAAGCTGATGACCCCGTTTTATTTTTCCTAGCTTCTTCATAAGTAAATATACTTCCTGTAATTTTTTCACATTTTTTACTGTTCATTTAATATTTATAATAATTAATATAGTTTAAATACCTTTTAGTAAATAATTAGTAAGTAATTTTTAAGACTGCTTATTTATAATTTTTATAAACTTTTTATATTTTTATGGATTCCTGAGATGGTTAAGTATATTTATAAAAAGTTTTATAATTTTATAAATCAGTTTAGTATGTATAATAATTAAATTAGTATTAATTAGTTTAATTAGTTTAATTAGTTTAATTAAGTAATAATAGTTTTAAATTAAGTCTGCTTATTTCTGTTAATAAAATATAGTTTTTATATTTTTCTTAGCTTCTTATAATTAGTTTCAAATTATGTAAAAAGTTTTAGATTTTTGTTTACTTATATAGTATTTATAATAATATTAGTATTAGTAATTAGATAAATAGTAAATATTTAATAATAAATAGAATACTTGTATAATAAATATATTTTTAGTTTCAAAATTTCTTTTATATTATTTTAGACTTTTCTAAATTTTTAGTTTATTTATTTAGGCTTACTTTAAGTTTTCTTTATTTTTAAGTAATTATTAAATATTAAATAAATAGTTTTTAATTAATAGTAATTACATAAGTACTTGTAAAAATCATTTTAATTTATAATTAATTTTCTTTTATTATTAGGATCACAAAAATATAAATTTCACATTTGTGGGATTTGTATTGATCAGTTTTCAGTTTTATTTTAGTACGTAGACATTTAATTTAATTTAAACGTATTTTTTTTATTACTTTTCACATTTTTAGGTTTTCTTAATATTTAAATAAATTTTTAATTAATAAATAAATATTTTAAGTTTGTTTAATTTGCATTTAAGCCGCTAAGGCATGCAAATCCATCTTTTGTTATAATTCCCACTTTGTTTTTGTACGTTTACGTTTATTTTAAACTAAACGCACATTTGTAAATCCTTTTACATTTTAGGGTTTCTGATTGCACGTTTTTACTGAAATAGCTGTGACAAGAGCTATTTACTATTCACATTCCTAGTGTTAGTCAGTCAGATTCCTGTTTTTATATTTAAATTCACCTAGACACAGATTCGTTATATTACAGATTTCACACCTCGTTGGGACTTAACGACCTAGGAATAAACTATACACCTCGATCAAAATTTTGATTCCTCCCATTGCTTTTCCTCCCGGGCTGCTCAGGGCCTTTTGTGACAACTGGCAAAATAGGGAGCCGTTTTATAAAACCCGCATTACATTAAAATTATAATTTGGAATTTTTGAAAGTTTGATATGACGAGATATTTTACAAACGTTGGTACGAGATTTTAATCGTACGATAATTATGAGATTTGATTATTTATTTATGGTTTGGTTTGATTTCGGTCGTGATAATTTATTTTGAGATCGTTATTTTATTGGCACTACATTGACTCCGGCACTAGGTTAACCTAACAATTTTTTTTTATTTCATTTTATTATTGGATCGGATATTATTATTTTTAGAACGGGTTCGGTTTGAAAGATATTTGGTTATTTAAGTTTCGGGTTTGGTCCGTGTATTGACACCGGGCTACTAAATCCCTACACCCACTATTATTATTAATATTAAAAAGTTTATTTTTTTTTAAGAATAAAACATGAATCGTCCCTGTGATAAACACAACCAACACCATCTCTATCTTTATTTCACTCTCTCTCCCTCTCTTTAACACCCTAGCCGCCGCCACCTTAAACCATCACCACAGCCACCACCGCCACTCCTACAACAAAAAATAACACCATCACATTAACCTCCTCATCGAGATCTATCTTTTGGTATAGGTCACGCGCGAAATAAACACCTCTAACACCACGAATCCACCATAAATTCGTCCTATTTTTCTTGTTTTCGAAGTTTCCTTATGATTTGATCTTGGTAATCAAAGGTGAGACGAGTGTAACTCGTATTTTGGTGAAATTCGTGACTAATGGTCGCGAATATTGTTGATATCTTTCGGGTAATGGTTAAAAACATTAAGATTCAAGTGGGTTTTGAATAAAAATGATGTTTTGATGATAAAACTCGTTTGGTATCCGGGTTATGGGTCTCGTTTGATGTCGACTTGGTAACCGCGAGCCGTAGCTCACGGCTTGGCATGGTTCGAACCTTATGGTTTAGTTTTGTTGTTGGGATTTGACCTAGTAGCCGTGTAGCGAGAGTATTGATATTTGGAGTTTGATTCTTGGCTCGATTTGAATCGATATGGACCTGGTTGTTGTTGTTTGATGTTGCCGCGACCATAAGGGTCCATTTGGCAGATTTGGTAGGGCTCGGGTGAGCCTAAGCCGAGACCAAATAGGTCTTGGGTTCGAGTCCTTGTGACTTATGGTTTAGTCGAGACCATTATGGGTCTCCCGGCTCGGGTTTGGCTTGGTAAACCAACCCGAATTACATGTTATGTGAGGATTTTCTTGTTGTTATTGTTGATTGTGATACTTGTTGTTGGCCGATACTTTTGAATGGGTCGAGACCCTTTGTGGTCTCGACAATGGTTTACTTTTGATTTGTTTTGTGGAGTTGTGTTGACGAAATGAGTAATGGGGACCGATTGTGAGACGGTCGAATTAGAATGACGGAGATAGGTTAGTTGGGTGCCGTAGTCGGACCCTATTGTTGTAGCATGTGATTGAGATTGATTTGGACGGAGTTGGTTTATTTATTTATGACTTGGTTATATTATTGTGGACTTGGACTATGAGCCGAGAGTGATGACTCGGACATGTGACCAAATTCTTATGACTCGATAAATATTAAAAATCAAACGCTTATAATAAAACTCGTAATAATATTATTAGTAATATAATCGTTTATATAAGTATATAGACGTGATAAACGTATATATATTATTATAAATGCGTATATTAATAATAAAACGATCACGAGTGAACGTTATAATAATATAACGATAATTATTGTACTATGCGAATAGTGCAATAAATGTCGGAGTATTATTATAAGTAATAACTAGAAATAATGTCGAAAACTAATAAGTCGGGTAAGTAATAAATAAAAACATGATGACTTTTTGTAAATTTAGAAAGACTTATCGAGTTATACGAGTTGTGGTTACTTAAGTCCAAGTGGGCTTTATTATGTGACTTTTGTGTTGTCACGGATATATGACGATTAATATAACCATTTTCTATAACTACGTAACTTATTTAATCGACGGGTTAAATCGAGTTTATTTAGCTATACAAAATGAGTATATTAATGGGCATCATATCCTACGACGCCCATAGGTTGTGGTACGTGTATTAGGATGATAAATTACTATATATCTCGTGGAATTGGCTAAATTGACGAATTTGGCAAATTGGACGATATATATAGGGAATTTATTGGACTACGATATATACCATATAGTATTCTTTGTGCAATGTGATTTAGGTTGGGTATAATCTTGGAGCGATGTATTATGTAAATAAATATGGGGGATTACCAAATCGACGGATTTGATAAGCTTCGATGATTTATTTAAATAATATATTGGGCTAATATTAGACCTATAGATGGTTTATTATTTCGTTCGTTGTGGCTTTTTGGTTTGAGTTGTGTCGACCCTTCACCCATATGGATACCAAACGTCGAGTTTCAAATTAATATGAAGTTAATTCGAGAAATGGATATTTTTGGAAAGTAAAATGGAATACGTTCGGGAATGGGAATATTTGATTTTGAGGAAATGATTCTGAACGAGTTTGATATTGTTAGGAAGTGCCGAGTCTGTAGTTGCCGTTACATGAGTTACTTGAGTTGCTTACGTCTTTCATATATCGGTTTCTTTTGAGGAATTGCTGGACTTGAGGTGAGTCATAGCCCCACTTTTACTCTTGAACTCTGTTTTCAATACTTGGGGTGAGAAACGTGCAAATGTTTTATGTGGACTATTATCGCTTTTTGATTTCAAAACTTGCTATGCTTATAGAACTAGGTAGAGTGAGGCCTAGACTAGATCTAGGTAAGCTATTGATTCGGTTATTGAGCGAGGCCTAGACTTGATCTAGGTAAGCTATTGACTTGGTTGTTGAGCGAGGCCTAGTCCCCGAACTAGGTAAGCTATTTGATTTGGTTATAGAGCGAGGCCTAGACTAGATCTAGGTAAGCTATTGGTTTGGTTGTTGAGCGAGGCCTAGTCCCCGAACTAGGTAAGCTATTGGATTGATTATAGAGCGAGGCCTAGACTTGAGCTAGGTAAGCTATTGATTGGATTGATTTGAGCTATAACGTGCACCTATAGGGATGGATTTGATTTGGTTGGATTTGATTTGGTTGGTCTATTTTGGTTGGATGATTGAGCCCTAGTCTAGCTAGCAAGCGTTTTGCGTATATGTCCACTATATTGAATTAAGAACCTAAACCTATGATCTCACCAGCGAAAGCTGACTTTTAGCACGTTTTCTCAGGTAATTAAGTGATGCTCTGCGGATGCTTGGGATTGGAGGCTTGGCATTTGGCACTGGTTATGGATCTATATTTCTAAAACTCTGATAACTATTGTGGACCTATATTTATTTCTTTTGGGCCTGACTTTGGATGATTTTGGGATAATGTAAACTTTAAAACCCCGCGCGGTTGCATTTTTTTTTGTTTACTTTATCTCGTTCTTTTATGTCTTGTGTTTGGATACCAATCCCCGTAGCACCCCGAAAGCTTGTCGAGTCTTCCGCTGTACAAATTTTGGGGGTGTTACAGATTGGTATCAGAGCCAAGGTTATAGAGAACTAGGTAAATAGACACCTAAACTATAACCGATTTTTATAGAAAACGATCCTCGACCATTGCCCGCCAGCCCGCCAAGCCGAAGCATCATTGTTATTATTGAGGTATATTGAGATGATTATTGGATATGGGATTCTTGAGATGATTTGAGGATTTGAGGTTTATTGACTTGGTGATATGATGGCGTTTTGAGGAATTATATGCGTTTTGAGGAATTATATACATTTTGAGGAATTATATGGCTTAATTGTTTTACGAATGATTTTAGTAATGCGGTATTTTAAATCTTTCTTGATATATATGATTGGGAATTATATGATGATTTTTGATATGGTATTTTGAATTCGCGGTTTAGTTGTTTTGAAACACTTACACCTACCCTACGCCGTTGTCACAAATCATAGCCTCCTTTGCACGTGTTGTTGTTAAGAATTGTTATTGCTAGTACGCGTCGCCCCTCGTAGATCACTATGGCCCTGATGACCCATACGTGTTGGTCATGCGTTTGGCCGCTACTTTATCGTCTCATTGACGCCCTAAGTCACCGATTTTATCGCCTCGTGGTTCACCTGCTCAGAGATGACGATTGATGGAGTACCCCTCCGACGAGGAGTATGAGGAGGAGTACGAGGGCGAGCAGAATGATGACCCTCAAGATGAGGAAGAGAATGATGACCCTCAAGATGAGGAAGAGGATGATCCTCAGGAGGAGGAGATGCCTGATGATGATGGGTCGCTAGCACATTCAACTCATTCTGCGAAGCCCGATTTACCGATACATCCGTTAGAGCCGGTTTCACCTGATCATCCATTTTTGTTTGAGTTGCCACCTGGTAGTCCCGTTGAGTTGGATGCACCTTCTGAGGTTTCTGCTGAGCATGCAGATTTGGGTGAAATTGGTAGGATGTGGACTCGTATTACTGCACAGGGCGAGAGGATCTCGCGGATGTCTGACCGACTTGAGATGATTATTGCTGAGTTTATTGCTGAGTTGGTTGCTGAGTTGAGAGTTGATTTGACTACTGTCATGGGCAGGACGACAGCGATTGGGAGAGGTATGATGGAGATACATGAGTAGATGGAGAGTCTGCAGAGAGGTTTCCTCACGGCTCGCGAGGGAGATCGCAAGCTGTGGCAGAGGAACACAGAGTTAGAAAAGGAGGCAGCAGACCTCAAGAGAGATAGAGATATATACAGTGTTGAGCTGGAATCGTTATGGAGAGACTTGGATGGTTTGAGATCGGAGTTGAGGAGTCTACGCCAGCTTCATGGCTAGATGAAATTTGGATTTGTGATGTTGTTGTGTTGCTTCTTAAGTCAGGGAGTAATCGGTTATGAGAGCTGGTTATTCTATCCCTTAAGTCATGTTATTCGGATTGTACGTTCGTCTCGTATGGAACGATTAGTATTTATTATGCCTTTTGGTAGTATGGAACGATGTATTGATCGCTACTTATGGACGAGGGTGAGCTCGTATGATATTTTACGGTTTTTGGCGTACATGGAGAATTGTGTCTTACTTACGTGGTTGATATTGTGTTGGTATTATATTAATGGCTATACGACGAAACCCTGTTAGAGCTACCAGAACTGGACCCGCAACGGCTACCCCTAGTCGTCGAGGACGCCGTCCAGCTCGAAATGTTGAGACCCCTACTCCTGATAACCTGGACACTACTAACCGCAACAACAGGAATCAAAATGTCGATGTTCAGGGAGACAATGATCATGTTCCACTTAATGCACCTACTGTGGATCAAGCAATGATCAATCAACTTGTGGAGCAACGAGTTGCTGAGCTACTAGCTGAGTCAAATCATTCCAACAATTCTGCTGGAACTTTCCCACCTGTTCGTGCTAATGGATGCCAATACAAGGAGTTTAAGATTTGTGGACCCATTGAGTTGGTGGAACCGAAGGAGTGGTTTACTTAGTTAGGTGGATTGAGAAGACTGAGTCTGTGTTCAATGTCAGTGGTTGTGCGGAGAATGCGAAAGTTAAGTTTGCTTCTTTTACCTTCAAGGATGAAGCCTTAACTTGGTGGAACAATTACCGTAACTCGGTTGGGAGTGATGTGGCTTATGCTATGACTTGGGAGCAATTTAAGTCTTTGTTGATTCAGACTTACTGCCCAAGAAATGAGATTAAGAAGTTGGAAATTGAGTTCTGGAATCACAAAGTGAAAGGTACCGATATGGCAACTTACAATCGCCGTTATCGAGAGTTAGCCTTACTTTGTCCCGATATGGTTAGGACTGAGACCCAAAAGATCGAGAGGTATACCGATGGATTGCCGGTAGCTACCAGGAACGATGTGATATCTGCTAAGCCTGCAAACATACATGAGGCTATCACTATCGCTCAACAATTGATGGACTCTTTGGAATTGGAAGAAGCTGAGAAGGATAAGAATGGAAAGAGAAAGAGGGATGATCACTCTAAGGGTAATGATCGTCGAAACAAGCGACAAACAACTGCTAGAGCTTATGCCATGGGAGATGGAGACAAGAAGAACTACAATGGAGGTGCGCCCAAATGTAACCGATGTTACAAGCATCATTCTGGTCGATGTACGGTAATGTGCAAGAATTGCTCTAAGATGGGACCCATAGCTAAGGATTGTAGAGCTCGACCACTTGCTATGGTTCAAGCTACTCCTGAAACTATGAGCAAAGCGAATGTTACTTGTTATGGATGTGGAAAGAAAGGACATTATCGGAATGAATGTAGGAAATCGTGGAACCGAGGAAATCAAGGATCGAGTGGTAAAGGGTACAATAATGGAAACCGTAGAGCTGGAGGAAACCGTGGACGACAAGATAATGGGGACCAACGTGTGGAAGCTGGAGCTGAAAAGTGTATGCACTTGGGAACGAGAGAGGAGAAGATCCGAACGTCGTTACTGGTACGTTCCTTCTCAATAATCGTTATGCTTCCATACTATTTGATACTGGTGCCGATAAGGGTTTTGTGTCCACTAAGTTTGCACCCTTACTTGAGAAACCCCCAATGGCCTAAGGAATTGGGTATGATGTAGAGTTAGCCAATGGAAATATAGAAAGGATTAAGACTATCGTTCGTGGATGCACGTTAAACTTTCTGAACCGTCCTTTCAACATAGATCTTCTACCCGTCACATTAGGAAGTTTTGATGTCATTATTGGTATGGATTGGTTGTCGAAGTATCGTGCCCATATAATCTGCGATGAGAAGATCGTGCGTGTGCCTTACGGCAAGGAGATTCTGAACATACCAGGAGATAGAAAGGATTTGAGAGGCCCATCTAGATTAGCAGTTATATCTTGCACTAAGTTGCCGAAGCTAATAGAGAAAGGAAGCTACCTTTTCTTAGCCCAAATTTCTGAGAAAGGAGAGAAGGAGAAGAAGGAAAGGTGCATTGGGGATGTACCTATAGTTCGTGATTTTTCGGATGTGTTTCCCGATGATTTGCCGGGAATTCCGCCTACTAGACAGGTGGAATTTCAGATTGAGTTAATACCTGGTGCTGCACCTGTAGCACGAGCGCCTTATCGTCTTGCACCGACTGAACTAGAGGAGTTGTCGAAACAATTAGCGGAGTTAGCCGAGAAGGGATTCATAAGACCAAGTTCTTCACCTTGGGGAGCCCCAGTCTTATTTGTGAAGAAGAAGGATGGATCGTTTCGTATGTGTATTGATTATCGAGAGTTGAACAAGTTAACGGTGAAGAATAGATACCCGTTACCGAGGATCGACGACTTGTTCGATCAACTTCAGGGATCGAGTGTGTATTCAAAGATCGATCTGAGATCGGGATATCATCAGCTTCGAGTTCGCGAGGAGGATATTCCGAAAATGGCTTTCAGAACCCGTTACGGGCATTATGAGTTCCAAGTGATGCCGTTTGGGTTGACTAACGCACCGGCGGTATTCATGGATCTCATGAATCGGGTGTGTAAGCCTTACTTAGATAAGTTCGTGATTGTGTTCATCGATGACATTCTGATTGATTCGAAGAGTGAGAAGGAGCATGAGGAGCATCTAAGACTTATCTTAGAATTGCTCAGGAAGGAGAAACTGTATGCCAAGTTTTCGAAATGTGAATTTTGGATTCCGACGGTACAATTTCTAGGTCAGGTGATTGATAGACAAGGAGTTCATGTGGATCCTGCTAAGATTAAAGCGATTAAAGATTGGGCTGCACCTACGACCCCAACACAAGTTCGTCAATTTTTGGGATTAGCCGGTTATTACCGAAGATTCATTGAGGGATTTTCGAAGATAGCAAAACCGTTGACCAAATTGACTCAAAAGAGTGTCAAGTATGAATGGGGAGATAAGGAAGAGGAAGCATTTCAGTTACTTAAGGAGATGTTGTGTAGTGCTCCTACCTTGGCGTTACCCGAAGGTAACGAGGATTTTGTTGTCTATTGTGACGCTTCCCATAAAGGTTTAGGAGCTGTGTTGATGCAACGAGAGAAAGTGATAGCTTATGCTTCCCGACAGCTCAAGAAGCATGAGACGAACTACAACACCCATGATTTGGAGTTAGGTGCTGTAGTTTTTGCTTTGAGAATATGGAGACATTACTTGTATGGAACCAAGTGTATAGTGTTTACTGATCACAAAAGTCTGCAACACATTCTGAACCAAAAAGAGCTTAACATGAGGCAGCGACGTTGGATTGAGTTGCTAAGCGATTATGATTATGAAATTCGCTACCATCCGGGTAAGCAAACGTTGTTGCTGATGCTCTTAGTCGAAAGGAGAGAATTCCACTGTTACGAGTTAGGTCATTAGGAATGACTATCATATCGCCATTACCGTCTCAAATATTAGAAGCTCAAACGGAAGCGTTGAAAGCAGAAAATCATTCTGCAGAGAACATATTTGGGATGGCAGAAAATGAGAAGGGATTTGTTAAGTGTTCTGATGGAGTATTATGTTTTGGAGAGCGAAGTTGGATACCATTGTATGGAGGAATTCAAGAGTTGATTATGCATGAGTCGCATAAGTCAAGATACTCTATTCATCCTGGGTCGGACAAGATGTACCAGGATTTGAAGAAATTATATTGGTGGCCAAATATGAAGGCAGATATAGCACTATATGTTAGTAAGTGCTTGACTTGCTCTAAGGTTAAAGCCGAGCATCAAAGACCGTCAGGATTGTTGACGCAGCCAGAACTCCTAGTTTGGAAGTGGGAGCGGATTACGATGGACTTTATTACCAAATTACCAAAGACAGCTAGCGGTTGCGACGCTATATGGGTAATTGTGGATCGCTTGACTAAGTCTGCTCAGTTCCTGGCGATTAGTGAAGATGATAGTGTGGATAAACTTGCGAGATTGTATGTGAAGGAGATTGTTTCTCGTTATGAGGTTCCGATATCGATTATTTCGGATCGCGACAGGCGCTTCACGTCAGCATTGTGGCGATCACTTCAGACCGCTTTGGGGACGAGACTTGATATGAGTACTGCATATCACCCCCAAACCGATGGTCAAAGCGAGAGAACTATTCAGACTTTGGAGGATATGCTTCGTGCATGCATCATAGACTTTGGTAAAGGCTGGGAGAAATATCTACCCCTTGCGGAGTTCTCCTACAACAATAGTTCCCACACAAGTCTTAAGGCTGCACCATTTGAAGCTTTGTATGGTCGTAAATGTCGTTCACCTATTGGTTGGGCAGAAGTTGGAGATAGTCAACTCACAGGCCCTGAGCTTATTTTGGAAACTACTGAGAAGGTAACGCAAATTCGAGATCGATTGCAAGCAGCTAGAGATAGGCAGGAAAGCTACGCCGATCAGAGGCGTAAACCCCTAGAATTCCAGGTTGGAGACATAGCGATGCTGAAAGTCTCGCCTTGGAAGGGTGTGATACGTTTTGGGAAACGTGGGAAACTAAATCCCCGCTACATTGGACCATTTCTTATTTTAGAAAGAATTGGGCCCGTAGCGTATCGTTAGAATTACCTATGGAACTGAGTAAAGTTCATGATGTGTTTCATGTTAGCAATCTGAAGAAATGCCTTTCAGAGGAAACACCAGTTATACCAATCAAGGATATTCGTGTGGATGAAAGTTTGAATTTCGTGGAAGAGCCGATTGAGATAATGGATAGAGAGATCAAACGACTCAAGAGGAGTCGTATTCCGCTCATCAAAGTTCGTTGGAATTCGCGGCACGGACCGGAATTACGTGGGAACGTGAGGATGAGTTTCGAAAGAGATATCCGAAGCTTTTCATTTCGTAGATGGGTTATTTCGAGAGAAACCCGGGACGGGTTCCTTCTGAGGCTGGGAGGATGTGACAACTGGCAAAATAGGGAGCCGTTTTATAAAACCCGCATTACATTAAAATTATAATTTGGAATTTTTGAAAGTTTGATATGACGAGATATTTTACAAACGTTGGTACGAGATTTTAATCGTACGATAATTATGAGATTTGATTATTTATTTTTGGTTTGGTTTGATTTCGGTCGTGATAATTTATTTTGAGATCGTTATTTTATTGGCACTACATTGACTCCGGCACTAGGTTAACCTAACAATTTTTTTTTATTTCATTTTATTATTGGATCGGATATTATTATTTTTAGAACGGGTTCGGTTTGAAAGATATTTGGTTATTTAAGTTTCGGGTTTGGTCCGTGTATTGACACCGGGCTACTAAATCCCTACACCCACTATTATTATTAATATTAAAAAGTTTATTTTTTTTTAAGAATAAAACATGAATCGTCCCTGTGATAAACACAACCAACACCATCTCTATCTTTATTTCACTCTCTCTCCCTCTCTTTAACACCCTAGCCGCCGCCACCTTAAACCATCACCACAGCCACCACCGCCACTCCTACAACAAAAAATAACACCATCACATTAACCTCCTCATCGAGATCTATCTTTTGGTATAGGTCACGCGCGAAATAAACACCTCTAACACCACGAATCCACCATAAATTCGTCCTATTTTTCTTGTTTTCGAAGTTTCCTTATGATTTGATCTTGGTAATCAAAGGTGAGACGAGTGTAACTCGTATTTTGGTGAAATTCGTGACTAATGGTCGCGAATATTGTTGATATCTTTCGGGTAATGGTTAAAAACATTAAGATTCAAGTGGGTTTTGAATAAAAATGATGTTTTGATGATAAAACTCGTTTGGTATCCGGGTTATGGGTCTCGTTTGATGTCGACTTGGTAACCGCGAGCCGTAGCTCACGGCTTGGCATGGTTCGAACCTTATGGTTTAGTTTTGTTGTTGGGATTTGACCTAGTAGCCGTGTAGCGAGAGTATTGATATTTGGAGTTTGATTCTTGGCTCGATTTGAATCGATATGGACCTGGTTGTTGTTGTTTGATGTTGCCGCGACCATAAGGGTCCATTTGGCAGATTTGGTAGGGCTCGGGTGAGCCTAAGCCGAGACCAAATAGGTCTTGGGTTCGAGTCCTTGTGACTTATGGTTTAGTCGAGACCATTATGGGTCTCCCGGCTCGGGTTTGGCTTGGTAAACCAACCCGAATTACATGTTATGTGAGGATTTTCTTGTTGTTATTGTTGATTGTGATACTTGTTGTTGGCCGATACTTTTGAATGGGTCGAGACCCTTTGTGGTCTCGACAATGGTTTACTTTTGATTTGTTTTGTGGAGTTGTGTTGACGAAATGAGTAATGGGGACCGATTGTGAGACGGTCGAATTAGAATGACGGAGATAGGTTAGTTGGGTGCCGTAGTCGGACCCTATTGTTGTAGCATGTGATTGAGATTGATTTGGACGGAGTTGGTTTATTTATTTATGACTTGGTTATATTATTGTGGACTTGGACTATGAGCCGAGAGTGATGACTCGGACATGTGACCAAATTCTTATGACTCGATAAATATTAAAAATCAAACGCTTATAATAAAACTCGTAATAATATTATTAGTAATATAATCGTTTATATAAGTATATAGACGTGATAAACGTATATATATTATTATAAATGCGTATATTAATAATAAAACGATCACGAGTGAACGTTATAATAATATAACGATAATTATTGTACTATGCGAATAGTGCAATAAATGTCGGAGTATTATTATAAGTAATAACTAGAAATAATGTCGAAAACTAATAAGTCGGGTAAGTAATAAATAAAAACATGATGACTTTTTGTAAATTTAGAAAGACTTATCGAGTTATACGAGTTGTGGTTACTTAAGTCCAAGTGGGCTTTATTATGTGACTTTTGTGTTGTCACGGATATATGACGATTAATATAACCATTTTCTATAACTACGTAACTTATTTAATCGACGGGTTAAATCGAGTTTATTTAGCTATACAAAATGAGTATATTAATGGGCATCATATCCTACGACGCCCATAGGTTGTGGTACGTGTATTAGGATGATAAATTACTATATATCTCGTGGAATTGGCTAAATTGACGAATTTGGCAAATTGGACGATATATATAGGGAATTTATTGGACTACGATATATACCATATAGTATTCTTTGTGCAATGTGATTTAGGTTGGGTATAATCTTGGAGCGATGTATTATGTAAATAAATATGGGGGATTACCAAATCGACGGATTTGATAAGCTTCGATGATTTATTTAAATAATATATTGGGCTAATATTAGACCTATAGATGGTTTATTATTTCGTTCGTTGTGGCTTTTTGGTTTGAGTTGTGTCGACCCTTCACCCATATGGATACCAAACGTCGAGTTTCAAATTAATATGAAGTTAATTCGAGAAATGGATATTTTTGGAAAGTAAAATGGAATACGTTCGGGAATGGGAATATTTGATTTTGAGGAAATGATTCTGAACGAGTTTGATATTGTTAGGAAGTGCCGAGTCTGTAGTTGCCGTTACATGAGTTACTTGAGTTGCTTACGTCTTTCATATATCGGTTTCTTTTGAGGAATTGCTGGACTTGAGGTGAGTCATAGCCCCACTTTTACTCTTGAACTCTGTTTTCAATACTTGGGGTGAGAAACGTGCAAATGTTTTATGTGGACTATTATCGCTTTTTGATTTCAAAACTTGCTATGCTTATAGAACTAGGTAGAGTGAGGCCTAGACTAGATCTAGGTAAGCTATTGATTCGGTTATTGAGCGAGGCCTAGACTTGATCTAGGTAAGCTATTGACTTGGTTGTTGAGCGAGGCCTAGTCCCCGAACTAGGTAAGCTATTTGATTTGGTTATAGAGCGAGGCCTAGACTAGATCTAGGTAAGCTATTGGTTTGGTTGTTGAGCGAGGCCTAGTCCCCGAACTAGGTAAGCTATTGGATTGATTATAGAGCGAGGCCTAGACTTGAGCTAGGTAAGCTATTGATTGGATTGATTTGAGCTATAGCGTGCACCTATAGGGATGGATTTGATTTGGTTGGATTTGATTTGGTTGGTCTATTTTGGTTGGATGATTGAGCCCTAGTCTAGCTAGCAAGCGTTTTGCGTATATGTCCACTATATTGAATTAAGAACCTAAACCTATGATCTCACCAGCGAAAGCTGACTTTTAGCACGTTTTCTCAGGTAATTAAGTGATGCTCTGCGGATGCTTGGGATTGGAGGCTTGGCATTTGGCGCTGGTTATGGATCTATATTTCTAAAACTCTGATAACTATTGTGGACCTATATTTATTTCTTTTGGGCCTGACTTTGGATGATTTTGGGATAATGTAAACTTTAAAACCCCGCGCGGTTGCATTTTTTTTTGTTTACTTTATCTCGTTCTTTTATGTCTTGTGTTTGGATACCAATCCCCGTAGCACCCCGAAAGCTTGTCGAGTCTTCCGCTGTACAAATTTTGGGGGTGTTACACCTTTGTTACGGTTGACCGTTCACAAGCGGTTGGCTTGTGTGATAAAACCTGACGGTTTGGGAGGAATCATGCATGTTGAGGTCGCCTTGACTTCCTAGTCTTGGTTGGCGTCCACAATGCCGTAACATTGGACATGGAGTTTGACTTGTTATGTGGACCGGGAAGTCATGACTCGGACACGTGGACTCGAATAAATAATAATTCGTTAAATATCATTTATTCCGGACAACTTATATATAATATGAGTTTATATATATATATATATATATATATATATATATATATATATATATATATATATATATATATATATATATATATATATATATATATATACTTATATAATAAATAAGTAACGCAATAAATAAAAATAATAACGTAACGATAACTATTAACTATTAAGTTAGCTTAATAATTATCGAAACCTTATTAAACACACACACACGCACACCCACATATATATATATATATATATACATATATATATATATATACATATATATATATACATATATATATACATATATATATATACACACACACACACATATATATATATATATATATATATATATATATATATATATATATATATATATATATATATATATATATATATAACGAATTTGGATTACGAATTAAGAACGGTAATATTTTTGGAAATGAGGATCTATAAGAGTCCCCAATAACATACGATTTCTTCGATGCGAGTTATTAAATATTCGAGTGCACACAAAAACAAGTCCAAGGTTAATTTCTTCTTGTAATTTTGTTTTTACCCATTATGATTGAGTTTCGGATTTGTTTAACGATTATAGGTCATTAATATTTATATTGAACCTATCGGACTGACGAGCCCAATAGGAGCTCAATAAGGATATTAATCGATAATATTGATGAGAAATACATCATACGACTATTATATGTGATATAACTTGAAAATCAATAAGTTATCGGTAAATGGTTGGACTTATCAAGTTGACGAATTTGAGAAGCCATCAACCCTTCATACGACGACTTATAGATTTACGAGGTCATATCATAAGACCTCGACCCTTATGTGTAACGAGATCTTTACATGCTATATGCCTTGTATGCGGATATATGCTTATGTGAACTACTTGAAATGCTTGAGACTTATGCCGTTATGTGATTTCGTGAGTTATGCATCTACGACTTTATTGAGGTCTATTTTGGCGTAAGGCCACTTGAGTCGAGACTTTGTCTCTAGCATCACACCGAACGATACCCAAACGATACCAAGCGATAACTAAAGCTTTTCAACAAATGTTTCTTTTGAAAAACAAATGGAAATCATTCGGGAAACTATGGGAAAAGATTAACTTTTGAGGATATATTGAGCTAAGTCTTACATATATGATTAGGTTGTGCCAAGTCAGTAGTTGTTGTCAAGTCTTAGTCGTACTCTCTTTTGCATACTCGTGATTAATTTGATTTTGCTTGCTCTACTTGGGGTGAGTTTCATAAACCCACTTTTATTCGTATTTTATCTCTTTCTAAACTTGGCGGAGAAAACATACAACTATTTTCTCGGACCTATTAAATTTGTTTTGCTATTAGTGTTGACTAGTTAAGGTTAGATTGTTGTAGAGGTTGCCTTAGGCTAGGGCTACTTGGAACGTAGCTAGAGAATAGACTTCTACTTATGGCCTAGACCCAGGGCAATAACGAGTGGTTCCTTATTGTACCGTTATCCTGGCTAGTTACCGCTGAGGGATCCACTCACTATGACCAAGTATCTTCCGTAAGATAAGAAACTTATCGTTTGTGAATTATTATGTTGTTGGGAATGCTTATCTATGCCTGCCTCTAGTCACACATAGCACTTACTCTTCAGGTCCACTATTACTTTAGATTTAAACCTATGAACTCACTTGTGAAATCTGACTTTTAAGCATGTTTTTCTCAGGTAACTAAATGGTTTATTGGATGGCTTGGACTTGAATGCTTGGTGATGGCATGGTTGGAGGAAATCAATGAAACTCTGATATTTTCTTTTATGGACCTACTCTATTTAGTTTATTATGGGCTTTCCGTACTCAAATACTTTGGATGAATGTAAACTTTAACTTGATGTTAACTTTTGTTTACATTACATCTTTGATATCTTTTTATCTATACGCGTGATGATGGCAATTCACATAGCACCCCGAAAGCTTGTAAGTCTTCTGCTGTATCAAATTTTGGGGGTGTTACAGATTGGTGTCAGAGCTCTGGTTATAGAGAACTAGGTGGATAATGTAAACCTAAACTATAACCATTTTAGAAACATCGATCCTCGACCAATGTCTGCCAGCTGTCGAGCCGAAGTCTTCATCTAAGATAAGTTTTGAGAATTTTATAAGAATATAATGCGAATATACCTTGGGGTTTAGAAATAGTTATTATGCGATATTTCGATTGATTGATTATGGATAGCGAGTTTGAAAGACTTTATGAATATTGAACTGTGATTAGTATAATGATTTACGTGTTATGCAGTTTGAATATTTTGGATATATATGAGCTGGATATTGATGAGGCGAAAAGTGTATCGCTTTTAAGGGGTCATTTAAGCCCGAATTCGAGATTATTTGATCAAATATTTCCCTAAATCGTTCCTTTTGTCATTTTAGGTACTTTTGGAGAGAGATCTGGAAAAGGAAGCATTTTGGACGTTTTTGGAGCATTAAAGTGAAGAAAATGGAAAAGTCTCAAAATTCCTTGCTGGAATAGTACCTGACGGCGTCACAACTTAAAACATGACGGCGTCAAGAGTGGCAAAAGAGGTGGAAGTGGAAAATACACATGACGGACCAGAATGTTTTTAGTGCAAAGGACCTGACGGCGTCACCAAGGCCATCAGGATTGGTGTACACGTGACGGCCCAGAGTATATTTACACATGACGCCGTCACAATTAGATCTAGGCAATACGAATTTCATCATGGTGATGAGTTGACGGCGTCACAAGCTATAACGTGACGCCGTCAAGATGTAAAATATATATATAGTTTTCCAATTTTCATTCATTAGTGTGCAACTTTGAGGGAATAAACCCTAGACGAATTTTCCAGCTTTTTCAAAGGTTTCAACCCTTTGATTCTTCCATGTTCAATTGAAGATAAGTACTTATTCAAATCATTCAATATGTCTATGTGTTGTGTGATTATATCTTACGCTTGTCTTCTCTTTAACATGCTAGGCTAGATTTTCATTGTGTTTGCTTAGATGTAGTGAAACCTAGATGTTAATTATGGGTTGATCGTTTGTTTATAATTGTTACGGATGATTGTATTCGATGTTAGGCTTAAGAAAACTGGCAGACTTCCATTGGTAACTTGGTTGAACGTCTTAAGAAACATGATCGGAGGTGTACTACGATTTTTGGTTGTATTTAATGCGTAAGAGAATTCTAATGAGCCCATGTTAGGAGCTTCTAACGGCTCGACATAGGAGTGAAGTAGGATCTTATAGAGTTAGGGAATATGGTACATGGCCCTACGACTAGTATTAAGGAATATGACCCGTCATCCATGCAATTGTAACAAGCTAATCAACCTGTAAAAGATATCTAGGGAGTAATGAAATCTAAGTAAACACAACTTTCCTCATTATTGTTTCCACCACATTAGTTTAATAGTTTTATTTTCATTTCGATTGCATCTTTAGTTAATTAGGTTAGTTGGCTTGCAACTAATTCCGCCCACTCTTTCAAAACCTGAGATTTTACTTGCTTTCCATAAAATATAAAAATACAAAAAGAATCATCCCTCACGTCTAGACCTAGTTTAGTAGGCTTTCTAATCCTAACGACACTATTCCTAAGCTGAACGATCAATCCCCCGGTACTTGTCACTATACTATACTACAACGATCAGGTACATTGCCTGGTGGGGGTTGTAAGCTTCTAAAGATCCCTTAAGAGGTAAAACCTGTTGCGAGGGTGCAATTCCCACGTATCAAGTTTTTGGTTCCGCAGCCCGGAGAATAGTTATTGTCTAGGTTAGGATTTCTTTTTATTAGGTCTACTTGCTAGATTCCTTTCTAGGAAGATTTTATTTTTATGTTTAGGTTTTCTTTAGTCTATCTTATTTCTTCGTTTCTTTGTTCGTAACCATTACCATCCGACGTCATGGAAGGTGGTAATATCTTTGAACCCATCAACCCACCACTTCAAAACCACCCACAAAACCCACCACTAGCAAACCAACCTCCTAGGCCCCGAACTTTAGGAGAGTATTCCCGTCCTAGCCACCGAGGCTATCGAAACACCATTGAGCTCACCCAAGGAGCTAATGTGTCCCCCTTGCGATCCGACACCATCCGGTTGGTGCAAAGCGGATGTGCATTCCATGGACTTCGTTCCGAAGATCTTAATCAACATCTCAAGGATTTCCTTAAAATCGTAGATTCCATAGACCTTGATGTTGCAACTATTCCAATTCTCTCTACGTAATCAAGCTAGTCAATGGCTTGAACGTTTACCCGCGGGGTCCATCACCTCATGGGATGATCTCACCACTCGTTTCTTTGCTCAATTTTTCCCACCAGGGAGAACTACTAAGCTTAGAAATGATATCTTGATGTTCCAACAACGTGAAGGTGAAACTTTATATGAAGCATGGACTCGTTTCAAGGACTTACTCCAAAAAGTCCCTCATCATGGCATAGATCTTTGGCTCCAACAAATCCTCTATGACCATATCGATCTCTCCACAAGGCGAACCATTGACCAATCTGCCGGTGGCAAGCTACGTGATCTAAGTGCGGAAGAATCATGGGAACTCATAGAAGATCTTGCTCTCTATGACAACCAAAGTTAGAATGATCCCCGTGATTTGAATAAAACGGTCAAGGCAATATCTTTGCCTTCGAACAATTCTAGCACTCCCGACCGTAGGATCATGGAACTTGAAGACCAAGTCAAGTTTCTCATGAAATCCTATGAAGCTCCTAAGCCTTCAAGCCAAGTGAACAAAATCACTTCTTCATACGAATTATGTAATGGTCCCCATGACACTCGTGATTGCGTGGAACTCCCCGGACAAGCTTTTGCAGATTACGCATCCTCGCATACCGACGAAGCGGGAGACAAGTGGTACACTTTCAAACCCAAGACAAGCGGTACACTTTTAAAATTGACACATTGTTGAAAGTTCTCAATGACCGAGAAATGGGAGCACTTGCAAGCGACACGGTCAAGAACCCGAAACTAAACGTTAATGCCATATCATCGGTTTCGTCACCTACTTCTTGTCCACAATACTATTCGGTCAAAGCAATGAGCACATGTTTCAAGCAAACCCAAATTCTTCAAAAGGACCAATTGAATAAAACATCCGATATTAAACCGGTCAATAACATAGTTGAAACACCTCCTACACAAGACCTTGAGGATAAATTCAAGGAGCTCCACCTTGAACGCCCCATCATTGATGTCTTAGCCCGTGCTCCCTACTATAGTGCCCTCCTAGAGAAATATGAGAAACTTAAATTGGGTAAAAATAGGACCACCTTTGTTCAAAACAAGTTGCCTAAGAAGCTTGATGATCCGGGTATATTTGTTTTGCCTTGTAAGATAGGAAAATCCGAAGCTTTCGACACAGTAGCCGACTTTGGATCAAGCCTCAACTTGAATCCTTTATCCCTTTTCACCACTCTTAAGCTAGGAAAGTTAGAGGAGACGGAAGTACTAATTGGTCTAGTGGATGGAAGTGTTGCTTATCCAGTTGGAATGATCAAGGATGTAGTAGTTTACATAGGAAGATTGACTATCTTGGCGGATTTTAACGTCATAGATATGGTTAGTGATACTACATGCCCATTGTTAGTAGGAAGAGGATTTTTAGCAACCGATAGTGCCATGATAGATTGTAAGGAGTCTAATATAGCGGTAGGAGATGGTGAGACTTGGTCGGTTTACGATGTTAGGAAGCATAGCTACGATTGTGAGGACGAACCGACACCACATTGGGTAGAGATGAACAGGAGACCATCTAGATATGGACCTTGGATAGAAAGGAACTTTATAGGACCTCAACGCCCATTCTATCTAGAAAAAGATTTCATCGATAAGACACATTTGGTGGAACAACTCATAGCTAGAGATGAAGAACTAGACCCTTTTGAGGATCCCCTAGTCTTTAGGAAAATGATTGAGTTCTTAAGCGTAATGCCTATCAACCTAGAGATGAACAAGTGGAAAAGGGAAGGGGATAAGTGTAAATGGAATTGGGATAAACCACCTAAGGAAGGTGACGGATCATGGCATGTGAAGATGATTTTATATGATCCGGATGGAGAAAAGTTTGAGAAGTCATACCGTACCAAGAGAACCAATAGGAAATTGAAATCTAAGTTTAATCCCAAAGATGTCCTCGACGAGGAGCTCACACATATAGGATAGCCCATGACCTTCAGTCTAGCTACAAGACTCGTAAATAAAGAAAAGCGCTTCTTGGGAGGCAACCCATGTTTTGTGTGTTTTTATTTGTTTGATTATTTGTTTCCGTATGCATGCTTTATTTTTATTGTTGGTAGATCATGTTTCAAACTTAAATTGTGAAAATGCTTTATTTTGTTGTTTAACTTCGTTTTAACTTCATATAAAGGTATTTTGCAAAAGCTAAGTGTAAGGGAAAACCCAAATTTGTTTCTAAGAACAAAAATGATCTTGATTCGCCACAATATTAAATGAACATGTATAATAATAATTGTTAGAGTCAAATGCTTGTATCAAGTCATAATGATGTTTTGCAGGATTTTCCAGGAAATAGGACATAAGTTTTTCCAGAAATTTTCCAGAAACTTAACATAAAGATTTCTGCAGGTCACTTCTGACGGCGTCAGGGTTTAACACCTGACGGCGTCACGTGTAAAATTCTAGAAATTTTGCGAGTTTTGTTTTTCTAATGGAGTCTTAAAAGTTTTTATTGATTCTTTAGTTCTGTAAACTCCAGGAAATCTGCAAACATTCATTCCACAAGCATTATATCTTAAATTGTTTTCTAGAATTTGTTAGTATATATAGATTGCCGCCGATTTTACGCGAGGTTGCCTCTATTGTTTTCTCAGGTTTAACAGGTTATATATGACAAGAAGATGATTTATATTTCTGGAAGGGAAGCTTTGAACGTTCATTTTCTTGGAGGAAGATCTAACCTTGTTAACACACTATCCACACCGAACGAATCAGGGGATTATTGGTTTTAATTCTTTTACCTATTCTACTTTTACATTCTTTAATTGAACATTGGGGACAATGTTCATCCTTAGTGTAAGGGGAGGGTAAATGATGATAACTTATAGGATACCATTGCACTTGAGTTTGTTTGTTTGATGGTAGGTGTGTAATAAAACTAAGAGAAATACTTGTTAGTGTAATTTTAGCGCCAAATTTAAATTTTTTTACAACATTTAGGAGTGAAACTTTAGCCTTAACAAGCGTCTCATGGATAGGAGTTGTATGACTAGCACAAAAAAATCGTACTACTTAAAAATTTTATCAAGGAAAAGGTAGTGACCATCCGAGTATTAGATTAATTGGCTAACGCGCCAGCGCTAGTGTATGACTTGGTGACCATCCGTTATGCAAATAACGCGCTAGCGATCCAAGAAGTGCATTAGTTAGCATCCGTTAGTTGAGGCGTCAAAGACTCGTACCGGCCTTCTACTAAGTGAGGTTCTCCCCTAGATTTGTTAGGAGAAGCCTTAGAGCTTATGAGTGTACAGGTAGTACTTAGATTCTAGAACTTGCATTAGTGATGCATCCCGAGACCGCTAGTGAGACTACATTCGTGTAGTAGGATTTACTACATGATAAGAGGCATTAGGATCACCCTTGTGTTAAACCCGTATCATAATTACTTGACCATTTAAGTCATATTACTTGACTAGTAAAGTCAATTAATTTTTCCCACACCTTAGCATTGTACTCATTTTTAGTACACGAAACCCCTAGTACACCCCTTCGAGCCTATCCTTTCGTTTGTAACTTTAAGCATTTTACTTAAAGGAAGAATTTGTTTACAATCCACCCAAATGTGCAACCAAATCGCCTTAGCCTTCCGTGTATGCACTCATCTTTAGTGCATTATTGTTATTTGTTTAAACCCTTAGTTAATTATCTAATTGATTACATGTTTGCAAAGTCGAGTTATATCTTGTACATATTGTTTTGGGACGATTGGGACTCATGGGTAAAGTACTTATGTTATGGAGTAATGGGGAAGAACATCATATATTACCCCCATATGTGCGTTAATCTTAAAAAGTTCTCCAAGTGTTTTGATTATCTTGATTTGAGTCATTAGAATAGTTTATTGTAAAGTATGTAAAGATTCAAGTGTAAGGGGAATGTCCATTCCCTATGATGTATTATTTTGGATGGTAGGGTAAGAGTGTATGCAAAAAAAAGAATAAAAAAAAATAAAAAAAATAATCGAAAAAATCAGAGAAAGAAAGAAAAAAAATAAAAAATAAAAGAAAAGAGAAAAACATACGGACTACCATCCCGTTTCATTCCATGTTTGTTTTATGTTTTTATTTTTCATTTAGTAGCTTAAGTTGAGTCGAGTTTTGGCTTAGAAACGCCATATTGTACATGTAATTAACCAAGATGATTAACTCGCCACCAGTAAATATTGCCTTTATCCAACAAAATCGTGTTTTCCATATCCTTACACCTAACATTATAACCCTTTAAAAGAACTCTTTGATAGTTTATCCTAGGTGCTTACCCCAAGTGGTGGAGGTTTGATCCTTTCCCAAGCCTATGGTAATCTATTTGCTATGACAGGTAGTGAGAGATTTTTTCCATTTCCATATCGTGATATTACTTTATTACACCCGAGAGATGTGAGTATCTAAACACTATTTGTGAGGTGCTAGTGTATAACCTCCGTGCTTGTTTTTGGTTTTTAGTGGAATGATTATTTGTTGTAATTACTTTTGTATTAGTGTTAAATGACCCCTAACTTGTATTTTGATTAGAATAAAAGCGCATTTGCTTGAGGACAAGAAAATCTCAAGTGTAAGGGTATTTGATGAGGCGAAAAGTGTACCGCTTTTAAGGGGTCTTTTAAGCCCGAATTCGAGATTATTTGATCAAATATTGCCCTAAATCGTTCCTTTTATCATTTTAGGTACTTTTGGAGAGAAATCTGGAAAAGGAATCATTTTGGACATTTTTGGAGCATCAAAGTGAAGAAAACGGCAAAGTCTCAAAATTACTTGCTGGAACAGTACCTGACGGCGTCACAACTTAATACATGACGGCGTCAAGAGTGGCAAAAGAGGTGGAAGTGGAAAATGAACATGACGGCCCAGAATGTTTTTATTCCAATGGTCCTGACGGCGTCACCAAGGCCGTCAGGATTGGTGTACACTTGACGGCCCAAAGTATATTTACACATGACACCATCACAATTGGATCTAGTCAATGCAAATTTCATCATGGCGGCGAGTTGACGGCATCACAAGCTATAACATGACGCCGTCAAGATGTAAAATCTATATATAGTTTTCCAATTTTTATTCATTAGTATGCAACTTTGAGGGAATAAACCCTAGACGAATTTTCTAGCTTTTTCAAGGGTTTCAACCCTTTGATTCTTCCATGTTCAATTGAAGATAAGTACTTATTCAAATCATTCAATATGTCTATGTGTTGTGTGATTATATCTTACGCTTGTCTTCTCTTTAACATGCTAGGCTAGATTTTCATTATGTTTGCTTAGATGTAGTGAAACCTAGATGTTAATTATGGGTTGATTGTTTGTTTATAATTGTTATGGATGATTGTATTCGATGTTAGGCTTAAGAAAACTGGCAGACTTCCATTGGTAACTTGCTTGAAAATCTTAAGAAACATGATCGGAGGTGTACTACGATTTTTGGTTGTATTTAATGCGTAAGAGAATTCTAATGATCCCATGTTAGGAGCTTCTAACGGCTCGACATAGGAGTGAAGTAGGATCTTATAGAGTTAGGGAATATTGTACACAGCCCTACGACTAGTATTTAGGAATATGACCCGTCATCCATGCAATTGTAACAAGCTAATCAACCTGTAAAAGATATCTAGGGAGTAATGAAATCTAAGTAAACACAACTTTCCTCATTCTTGTTTCCACCACATTAGTATAATAGTTTTATTTTCATTTCTTTTATTTTATTTCGATTGCATCTTTAGTTAATTGGGTTAGTTGGCTAGCAACTAATTCCGCCCACTCCTTCAAAACCCGAGATTTTACTTGCTTTCCATAAAATATAAAAATACAAAAAAGAATCATCCCTCACCTCTAGACCTAGTTTAGTAGGCTTTCTAATCCTAGCGACACTATTCCTGAGTTGAACGATCAATCCGCCGGTACCTGTCACTATACTATACTACAACGATCAGGTACACTGCCTGGTGGGGGTTGTAAGCTTCTCAAGATCCCTTGAGAGGTAAAACCTGTTGCGAGGGTACAATTCCCATGTATCAGATATTGCGGTGTTTATAAATGCTATCTTGGAAAATAAGATTTGTGCGTATGAGTTCCGTTTTGAGTTAAACTTTTGATGTCGATTTTGAGTTGTGTGAAGTGGTTATTTTGAAACTCTTACACCTATCCCTACGCCGTTGTTACAGACCATGCCTTCACTCACTTTTGATGTTTCTGAGGACATCTTTGCTGGCATCGATCGCTCAACACGGATATCGATGATTCCAGATCAGGATGATCCTTATGAGATTGTCCGTTGTTCAGCCATTGCTTCATCTTCTTCACCTACCTCAGTGTAACCTACTGCAGCTTCATCTCAGATGCCTACGCATGTGGCGGAGCATTCTAGCTCTTCCTGACAGCTTACTCTGCATCAGGCTCTAGCACGGGTATCTCCTCGATTCACTCACCGTGTTACAGCCCGCATGTCAGTACGATCTCCACCATCTCCTGTATGCCTGACTGTTTGCTATCTTCTATCACCGTCGCCTTCCTCATCACCACATCGCCGTTCCAGATCACCGACCTTACCCTTACCTGGTCAGCCCTCTCAGAGACGTCGACTTATGGATTCTGATTCAGATGATGATGATGACCCTTCTATGGAGAAGGAGGATGAAGATATGGACCCTCCTGAGGAGGAGGAGGATGTTCCGGATGCTTTCGTTGCACCAGCTCAGAGCCCATCTCATTCTGCCCATTCAGATGAGCCCGATTCCCCTCCATTTTTGCCTTTCCCATAAGTTCCAGGACCACCAGTTGAGATTGATTCACCTCCCCTTTTACCTGGATCAGACTTGTCATCTGCAGTGTCATCAGAGAAGGCTGAGTATGGAGAGATTGGTCGCATTTGGGAGCGACTATAGGTTCAGGGGGCTAGGATTAGTGCATTGACTGCACGGATGGGGGATGAGTCTGCTAGTACTATAGATGAGTTGAGGGATGACATGCGAGTTGTACTTGGCAGGACTAGGGCGTTGACAGATAACCAGACGGAGTTGCGAGAGCAGATGGGTAGCCTTCAACGAGGTTTCCTTACCGCTAGGGATGCGGATAGGAAGTTGTGGAGGAGGGCTACTGATTTAGAGAGAGATGTCGCCGACCTCAAGAGAGATCGGGATATCCAGAGTGTTGAGACCGGCTCGTTATGGAGAGAGGTTAATAACCTCCCGTACGAGCTGAGGGTTCTTCGCCAGAGTCGTAGCTAGAGTTGTCGACTTAAATCATTCCATTGCTTTCTAACCGAGGAGTCCTTGGTTAGAATAGCTAGTTATCGTATCGTCTTGTTTTCTTATCTCAGTCATGTCGTATCGTTTAGACAGTTATTATCTATTACGCTATCGCATCTTAAAACGTTGTATCGACTTTCTTATATGAATGAATGTGATTTTTCTGTATTCGTATTCTGATATTCCATGGGTTGTGGCATATTTGTGATTGGTATTCCGTTGATGTCCTATCAATTGCTTATTGACTCTACTATCAGACGTTATGTTATGTGTGGGTTGAATCTTATGAAAACTTGTGTCGTGAATTCAGATTGATGGCTCCACGACGAAACATAATCAGATCTACTCGAACTGGCCATGCTGTGGCTACTACTGGTCGTTGAGGACGACATCCTCAATGAAATGTGGATACTCCCACTCCTGACAACCATGATGCTACCAATCACAACGCCCAAAACCCGAACGTTGATACTCAGGGTGACAATGGTCACTTTCTGCCTAACAGTCCTACTGTCGATCAGGACATGATCAATCAACTCGTGAATCAGCGTGTTGCCTAACTGTTAGCGGAATTGAACTACTCCAACAGCTCTGATGGAATTCCACTACCTACCCGAACTACCGATTGTAACTACAAGGAGTTCCGTACTTGTAGTCCCATCGAATTCTGTGGAACTGAAGGAGTCATTGACTTGGTAAGGTAGATAGAAAAGACTGAGTCAGTGTTTACTGTCAGTGGTTGTGCTGAGAATGCAAAGGTGAAATTCTTGACGTTTACCTTGAAGGACGAAGCGTTAACCTGGTGGAATAACTATCGTAAGTCGGTTGGAGATGAAGTGGCGTATGCCATGACTTGGGAGCAGTTCAAGGATCTGTTGATCAAAACTTACTGCCCAAGGAATAAGATCAAGTAATTGGAAATTGAATTCTGGAATCATAAGGTGAAGGGTTGTGACTTTACGAATTACAACCGTCGTTATCAGGAATTGTCATTGCTTTGTCCAGACATGGTCAAGACCGAAGCACTCAAGATTGAGCATTATATTGATGGTCTACCTGTAGCAACAAGGAATGATGTGATCGCTGCGAGACCCGAAAACCTTCATGAGGCCATCTCTATAGCTCAGAGTCTAATGGATTCCATAGCATTGGAAAATGCGTAGAAAGGGAAGAAAGATAAGGGAAAAGGAATGACCATGCTAAGGGACATGACAAGCCTAACAAACGGAAAGAGACTACCAAGGCTTATGCATTGGGTAATGGAGAGAAGAAAAACTATGAGGGAACCAAACCATTGTGTGGGAGATGCAACTGCCATCACTACGGCCGTTGTGCTGTGATATGCAAGAATTTCTCTAAGCCAGGACATCTTGCTAAGGATTGTAGGTCCCGACCACTTGCTCTGGTGCAAACCGCACAGGGCAATAATTGGAAGGCAACGGTTACTTGCTTTGGTTGTGGTAAGAAGCGACATTACAGGAATGAATGCTGTGAGACATCGACTAGAGGGAATAATGGAAATGGAGAAAGTTGGGGAAATAGAGGATCATAAATTGCACTAAACACTTTGTTTATTCATACCTTAAGTGATTTGGATGTAAAGAGAAATATTAATCACTAAATACTTGTTTATGTCACAAGTTTTAGTTCTATGAGTTTATATTTTGTGATAATTAAAATATAGAGATATTGATAACATGTTAATAATGTTTTTAGGCATTATTTATGTCAACAATCTCCCCCTTTTTGATTATTACAAAAGCTTAAACTCAATATATCTAAAACTTGTTTTTAGACAAGTATTATAGAGTTAACATTTCTCTTCTCCCCCTTTTTGTAAAATTAAAAAGGTTAAGCCGAGTAAGCTTCACGAGGGAAGTTTAAACGGGTAGAATGCTCCCCCTTGATGTATGCTCCCCCTCATTTGAGAGCACCAAGGGAACGAGCTATGGAGATCTTTGCTACAAAAATATTTGAAGAGGGCAAGATACACATATATGCAAGGCAACAATTATGCAACTAAACATAGATTCATTCAAGCATTATAGAAATGATAAGCATTACAACATTCAATATGCTTGAAGCATATTGATAAAAATAACACAAAAGAAAAGACATGGTCCTATATTGCCTAAGAGAGCACTTGGACTTGCTTGCAACCCATGGTTGATTGTTTTATTTGCTTGAAGGGAAACATAAGCATAAAGCTTAGATGTTTGATTGAGAGGGATATGGAGTGGAGTATGGAGCGGAAGAAGTGGATCTCACGATGTTGTATCGTGTTAAGGGTGGTATTGGATGATTACGAGTGAGAAGATATTCAATCCAAGAAATATCTTCACTCAAGTAGAGGATTTGTTTTTGAAGGAATATGCAACAAGGTCAAAAGTGAGTGTGGTTTGTAACTTGATCCAAGTTGAGAGAGTGGGGAAGGCAATTTGCATAGGGTGATGATGGAGGTTGCCCTTTGTTGCGTTGTGCAAGATGCATAGCAAGGAGATCACTAAGATCATGGATTTGGTTTATTTCAACACGGAACTTTTGTTTTTCCGTGGCAATGTGGAGGGGATCATAGGTTTGGTATGGATGAGTTGGGTTTGTGTAGTTGGAATTGTAGTTTGATGGTTGATCAAACTTGTATGGATCATTATAAGTGGTTGGAGGTTGAGATGTGTAGTTTGGCTTGAAGGAAGATGTTTGGCCAATGTTGTATGGTTTGTAAAGAGGATCAAATGAATGACCTTGTTGGTTTGATGCAAAGTTTGGGAAGTAAGAAGTTGGGGGTGTGGAATGACTTCCAACTTCATTTATGATGATGGATTTGTTTCGAGGGCTTTTTCTTCGCCAAACGGGTTTTTACGTCATCCTTGCTAGCCTTGAGGCTTTTGATTTTGGTTTGTTTGGAGAGTTCATGATGGGATGAATGGAGAGTTTTGAGGATTGGGGATATTTATAGTGTAAGATTTGTGTGTTTAAGGATGGATAAGGTTTGTTTGGGGGATTAGGACAAAATGTGTTGGTGAAAAATGGGAAATGTAGGTTGAAATGGGCTAAAAAGCAGAAAAGATTCTGTAAACCCGACCATCAGATGGCCGGTCCCCTTAATTAGGGGGCGGTCCCCATAAAATTAAGGGGGCCGCCTTACATAATTAAGGGGACCGCCCATCTGGTGATTTTCAGATTGCCAGAATTGGGTTTTTGGCAGAAAATTTGCAGAAAGGTTGTGTTTTTGGACTTGGATTCAAGCAAGTTCAATTCCTTTAGGCAATATAGCATCTAATCTAATCATTAAATATCATGCATGCAAAAACACATAGGCAAAGGAGCAAATAATCAACACATAATAAGCAATAGGAGGTAAGTAAAGGCAAGCACACTTAAGCTTCCTAAGGCACCTATCTTAGATTAAAGGCAAAGGCAATTAGTGAGTGAAAAACTAGTGATGGATCAAGATGAAACCATTATTTCCGAATTTGTCCTAGTGAGTGTCTATATGCAACAAATGTGGAGTTGTGATTGTTTCGACTCCTGGAAGCAAAAAATAACGATCCTAAGAAACAATCCAAATGATCTCCTTGATTCAATTTTTGCTCGATCATGAATGTCAAAGACATATATTAGATTATATACCTTGACAATTTATGTGAGAGTTTATGCATGATTTTGAGATACAATGTTTTTAGAAGTAGTCAACAATGCAAGGAAAATGATTTTCATGTGATTCCTAGATTGTGAGAATAATTTTTAGAGAAAATTGATTGAGTTTTACAAAAAAAAAAATTATGCAAAGAAAATAAATCTTCTCAATCTTTAGTTTTGTGCGAAATAGATTCCTAGACTCAGAAAAGGTGGAATGGAAGAAAAATAAATTTCATGCAAGTATAAATTTGAATTAATTCAATGTAATTTAATCAACTTGTTCCATCATTCCTAATCCTAAACGCAAGTGGTTGAATAATTCACGCTTAAGGGGTTTTGTGAATATATCCGCAATGTTGTCTTCCGATGCAACCTTTTCTATAGATATATTTCCTTTTTGTACATTATCCCTAAGAAAATGGTGACGTATTTCTATGTGTTTAGTCCTAGAGTGTTGCACCGGATTTTTACTTAAATCTATCGCACCTTTGTTATCGCACATAATGGGGACATTTTCTAACCTAATGCCATAGTCTACGAGAGCTTGTTTCATCCATAGTGCTTGTTGACATGCCTTTCCGGCGCTTACATATTCGGCTTCGGTGGTAGAAATAGCAAGAGCGGTTTGCTTCTTCGAAAACCAAGACGTTAGACAACATCCCATAAACGTGCAAATACCGCTAGTACTATTTCTATCTACGTAGTCTCCCGCATGATCCGAATCCGCATAGACAATGGTTTCTATGCCGGATTCCTTAGGATACCATAATCCTAAGTGTATAGTGCCTTTAACGTATCGGAAGATACGCTTAACCGCTTCTAGGTGAGAGGTTTTGGGATCCTCTTGAAAACGGGCACAAAGGCAGACACTAAACATGATATCGGGCCTACTTGCCGTCAAGTATAGTAAACTACCTATCATTCCTCTATACTTGGTGTTATCTACGGACTCACCTTCATCGTCCTTTGTGAGCTTTACCTCCGTAGACATGGGAGTTTTCATGTGTTTTGAGTCTTCTAGGCCAAATTTCTTAAGCATTTCCTTAATGTACTTAGATTGGTTAAAGAATATTCCATCTTCTAATTGTTTTATTTTTAATCCTAGGAAGAAGTTAAGTTCACCCATCATACTCATCTCAAACTCATCATGCATGATTTTGGCAAATTCATCACACATGTCTTGACAAGTCGATCCAAATATAATATCGTCAATATATATTTGGACAATGATGAGATTTGGGTCTTTCCTTTTAGTGAAAAGAGTGTTATCTACCATTCCCATGGAATAATCATGTTTAATAAGAAAAGCTTTTAATCGATCATACCAAGCTTTGGGAGCTTGTTTGAGTCCATACAAAGCTTTCTTTAACTTATAAACATAATTTGGTTTTGCGAAGTCAATGAATCCTGGAGGTTGTGCCACATATACCTCCTCATTGATAAAGCCGTTAAGGAATGTACTTTTCACATCCATTTGGAATAACTTAAAATCTAGGGCGCAAGCATAGGCAAGTAATATCCTAATCGATTCTAGTCTAGCTACGGGGGCATAAGTTTCGTCATAATCAATTCCTTCTTGTTGATTATAACCTTGGGCAACTAACCTAGTTTTATTCCTAGTAACTATTCCATTCTCGTCTAACTTATTCCTATATACCCATTTGGTTCCTATGATGGTCATATCCTTTGGATTTGGAACTAATTCCCAAACATCATTCGCCTTAAATTGATTTAATTCTTCTTGCATAGCTATAACCCAACTTTCATCCTTTAAAGCCTCGCTAATATTCTTAGGTTCTATTGCTGAGAGGAAACAAAAGAAATTGTTTTTATCTTGGGCTTGTGACCTAAGGGTTCTTTGGTTAAGATGTCCTATTATATTATCTAATGGATGTGATCTAGATTCTTTAATATTAACAGTTTTGTTATTTTCTAAGTGAATGTCTTCATTATCATTTCCTATGGGTTTTGTTTTACTAACCTCAATAGCTTCATCTTCGACTAAATCATCATCTTCTAAAGGTAATGTTTTAGGAGGTGGTGGTGTTTCATCAAATGTTACATTTAGTGATTCCTCTACTTTCATGGAGTGTTTGTTAAATATTATATATGCTTTGCTATTTTGTGAGTATCCTAAAAATATTCCTTCATATGATTTTGGATCAAACTTAGTGAGATAGTCCTTAGTGTTTAAAATATAGCATTTACATCCAAATACCCTAAAGTAGCTTAAGTTTGGTTTTCTACCTCTTAATAACTCATAAGGAGTTTTTCCTAGAATTCTTCTAATTGATACCCTATTTAAAATATAAGTTGATGTATCTACGGCGTGACACCAAAATTTTTGTGGGATGGATTGTTCATTTAACATAGTTCTACTCATTTCTTGTAGTGACCTATTTTTTCTTTCTACTACGCCATTTGATTGAGGAGTACGAGGAGCGGAGAAATTGTGAGATATTCCATTTAACTCGCAATATTTTCCGAATTGTACTTCGTTATGAAATTCTCTACCATGGTCCGTCCTAATGGCAACTATTGAGCATCCTAATTTATTTTGAATCATTTTACTAAATATTTCAAATTTTTCAAAGGCTTGGGTTTTGTCACTTAAAAACCTAGTCCACGTGTATCGTGAGTAGTCATCTACTATTACTAAGGTATATTTGTTTCCCCCATAGCTCCGCACAGAGGATGGACCAAAAAGATCCATATGTAATAATTCTAGGCACCTAGTAGTGGATACTATATTCTTGGCTTTGTGACTAGCATGAACTTGTTTTCCAATTTTACATGCATCACAAAAATGCTTGTCATATTTTAGATTAGGAAAATTTCTAACTAATTCCTTAGAGGCCAAAGATTGTATTTGTTGCATGTTAGCATGTCCTAATCTCCTATGCCATAGTGTAGAGTTTTCATCTAGGGTCGTTAGGCATATCCTATCCTCAGGTTTGTTTCCTAGTTTCATAACATATATGCCACCTTTTCTAATTCCTCTACCTATAATTTTTCCATTCTTAACTATTTCGCTATCATCTTCGGTAAATGTGACTCTACATTTATTATCACATATTTGTCCTACACTAAGCAAGTTATATGTTAATTTATCTACATGCTCTACATTTTCAATAGTAAGTGAGTCTTGAGAGATCGTACCTTTGCCAATGATTTTTCCACGTAAGTCACTACCGAAAATAACGTTACCTCCATTGTATGCCTTGTATGTAGAGAATAGATTGCGATTCCCCGTCATGTGCCTCGAACATCCGCTATCTTTAATCCATTCGTCAGGTTCCAAGTCAATTCCTAAACATATTTCGTCGGTTTCTTTTGCCATAAAACACTTTTCGTCTCTTGGCTTTTCAACTTCTTCTTTGTCATTATCACTCCATGTTCCACTAACAAAAGCACCTTGACTTTCATAACCCGGTGGCTTTAGGCATTCGCCAATGAGATGATTTGGACTTCCACATCTAAAGCACTTTCTTTTCCCGTAGTTGTCACTTCTATTCCTTTGGAATGCTCTTCTTTCGTCTCGTGATGATCTAGTGAATCTTCCTCGTCTTTTGAAGAACTTCTTGAATTCTCTTACGGCCATTGCATATTCTTCGTCTTCACTTTCGTCACTTGAATCATCATCATCACTAGATTCCTTTTTGGCTTTTAGAGCAATGGATTTGTTTTGTTCTTTTTTGACTTTGACCGTTTCCGAATCTCTTCTTATGATTTCTTCATGAACCTTCAAGTTGCCAATTAGTTCATCTAGTGATAACGTCATCAAGTTCTTTGATTCTTCGATTGTCGTGACCTTAGCTCGCCATTTTGGATGCAATGCCCTAAGAAATTTCCTAACACAATTTTTACTAGAAAATGTCTCATCAAGTGCTTTTAAACTTGTGATGATAGTGTTAAACTTAGCAAAAGCATTATCAATTGATTCCTCTTCCGGAATCGTAAATTGTTCATATTGTTGTACAAGAAGATCTATTTTATTATCTTTGACTTGGCTATTACCTTGGTGAGTAATTAGTAAAGAATCCCAAATTTCTTTGGCGGTTTTACACATAAAAATTCTTTCATATTCTTTGCGTGGTAACGCATTATAAATTACCATTTTAGCCTCATTATTTTTTGCTAATTTCTTTTTTAAATCATCATTTTGTTCTTCAAAAGATACAATTTCATTCATTTTAGTTTCAACATTATATTGAATAGGAGGAAAATCACCAAAGGTAATAATATGCCAAAGATCAAGATCTTTTGATTTCACATACGTTTCGAATCTATTTTTCCAATATAAAAATCCATCACTTTCAAATAGTGGTGGTCTTTGCATAGATTGCCCTTCTAAATATTTTTCAGATTCCATAGATCGTTACAAGTTTTAAAATACAATATATTTTAAAAATCTTGCTAGACGTGGCTCTTGATACCAATTGTGGAAAACTAGAAGGGGGGGTTGAATAGTTTTACGTCGTTTTTAAGATGTTATAAAATTTTGTTTAAACATTTTCTTTGTTTTATAAAATATAGATTCGATGCTATATGAAATCAAGTCATGCACAATATGAACAACACTAAGTATGTACGATAAAGCTATAATAACGTAAGTAAAGAAATAGATAAGGGTTGGAAAGATCGAACCGAGAGACAAGAGATTTATAGTGGTTCGGCTACAAGGTCACCTTCCTTGCCCTACTCCACTCCCCGAGCACCTAACTCGAGAGTTTTCTTCACTATATCAACAAGCTCCCTTATGGCGGAGAAAACCTTACACACCAATTTACACACCACAATAACTTCACAACTTAATCACAACTTCTACACAACTAGTTCACAACTATTCACTACTTAATCACACCACTTCTTCACACCAATCTTCTACACACCAATCTTCTTCACACCTATTCTTCTACACACCAATCTTCTTCCTAACTTATCTTCTTCACAACTATTCTTCTAACCAATCACACTATATTTCAAACTACACTATCTTCTAACAAAAATTCACAACTAATCACACAATGAAATAATAACAATGATGATACACTAACAACTTAGATGTGGAGATCACAACAAGTTGTAATACTTCTTGTCTTGAGGGATAGAAGTATTCTTCTCTTGCACTTGATGGGATGATGTTTGGATCACTTTGAAACAAAGATTTAAGAATGTATGATCAAAGGATTTATAGATTGGAAATGGAGATCTAGAACAGAAAGTTCTGAAGTGCAAAAGGTGAGGAAAAAATTCAGGTTTAAGGTGGTATTTATAGGCAAAAGATTCTGACAGAAGAGCGTGGCCGGTCCCCTTAAATCAAGGCCGGTCCCCTTAATTTTAAGGGGGCCGCCCAGCTGAAACGGCCAGAGTCTTTGTCTTTTAGTGGGGAAAGTTTATTTGGTGAAAAACTAACTGATTTTGGTTAAAAATTTGAATTCATATATTTAGTATGAATAAAACATTTTTCTTTATTACCAAAAGTGTTTTTCAAAAATATATAATATGTTTATATAATTAAATAAACTTTGTGTTAGTTAATTAAATACCCCTTTGATCATAAATTGCACTAAACACTTTGTTTATTCATACCTTAAGTGATTTGGATGTAAAGAGAAATATTAATCACTAAATACTTGTTTATGTCACAAGTTTTAGTTCTATGAGTTTATATTTTGTGATAATTAAAACATAGAGATATTGATAACATGTTAATAATGTTTTTAGGCGTTATTTATGTCAACAAGATCTACATGCTATATGCCTTGTATGCGGATATATGCTTATGTGAACTACTTGAAATGCTTGAGGCTTATGCCGTTATGTGATTTCGTGAGTTATGCATCTACGACTTTATTGAGGTACATTTTGGCGTAAGGCCACTTGAGTCGAGACTTTGTCTCTAGCATCACACCGAACGATACCCAAACGATACCAAGCGATAACTAAAGCTTTTCAACAAATGTTTCTTTTGAAAAAAAAATGGAAATCATTTGGGAAACTATGGGAAAAGATTAACTTTTGAGGATATATTGAGCTAAGTCTTACATATATGATTAGGTTGTGCCAAGTCGGTAGTTGCTGTGAAGTCTTGGCCGTACTCTCTCTTGCATACTCATGATTAATTTGATTTTGCTTGCTCTACTTGACGTGAGTTTCATAGCCCCACTTTAACTCGTATTCTATCTCTTTCTAAACTTAGGGGAGAAAACATGCAACTATTTTCTCGGACCTATTAAATTTGTTTTGCTATTAGTGTTGACTAGTTAAGGTTAGATTGCTGTAGAGGTTGCCTTAGGCTAGGGCTACATGGAACCTAGCTTGAGAATGGACTTCTACTTACGGCCTAGACCCAGGGCAGTAACGGGTGGTTCCTTACTGTAGCGTTATCCTGGCTAGTGACCGCCGAGGGATCCACTGACTATGACCACTTATCTTCCTTAAGATAAGAAACTTATCGTTTCTGAATTATTATGTTGTTGGGAATGCTTATCTATGCGTGCCTCTAGTCACACATAGCACTTACTCTTCGGGTCCACTATTACTTTAGATTTAAACCTATGAACTCACCAGCGAAAGCTGACTTTTAAGCATGTTTTTCTCAGGTAACTAAATGGTTTATTGGATGGCTTAAACTTGAAAGCTTGGTGATGGCATGGTTGGAGAAAATCGATGAAACTCTGATATTTTCTTTTATGGACCTACTCTATTTATTTTATTATGGGCTTTCCGTACTCAAATACTTTGGATGAATGTAAACTTTAACTTGATGTTAACTTTTGTTTACATTACATCTATGATATCTTGGTATCTATACGTGTGATGATGCCAATTCACGTAGCACCCCGAAAGCTTGTAAGTCTTCCGCTGTGTGACACCCCCAAAATTTACAATGCAGCGGAATACCAATTTGGGTGTCACTTCATAGTTCATAAAAACAAGTTACATAAAACGACCTCCAAAAGAGACGTTTAATAAAATGTCACATTCGATTTGATAAATCAGAGTACAAAGGTCCCAACAATTTATATTTAAAACTTAAGTTACAAGAGTTCAAAAATGACTCATTTGCATATTTAAAGAAAATAATTATCGAATATGAAGAAAACAAGTCCTTCAATGTTTGATATCCACGCGACTCCGATTGCTCCCAATGTTCAGCTAGCCAATAATACCTGAGAAAATACATGCTAAAAAGTCAACATAAAGTTGAGTGAATTCATAGAGTTTAATAAATAATAAGTTGAATACAAGCATTATTTATCAATAGACATATAACAAATACATGTCGGGAAACAAGATTTACAGCATTGAGCTCACGAAACCGAACCTTGACTATGTCAAAATGATGCCCCGCACAAGGGTAATCTTGCCAATTACCCTAAATTCTCAATATTATATGTCCGTTTGACCCACAGATGTCAAATGAGCGCTACTCACCCGGACAGGCTTGTCAAGCCAAATATGCATATTTATAATACTAGCGTTCACACAAAATTAACGGTTCATGATGGGGACTTAAGCAAGAATACTCAATGTCAGATGTCCATAAATCATATAATCGGGTCTAGCATACCAAAAGCTACTTGTATTCAATTTGCAAAAACTAGCATGTATCCCCCTCGCGAGGTTTTTAAAACATTTAAATAAGTAAAGGCGAGGCTATGAACTCACCGTGAACAAAGAGTGTTGGATCGATATACTCTGATCAAACTACTTTGTAACTTGTAAGGGTTTAACAATATTGAGTAAACTCAATATTATTAATATTGAAACACTGTTTGACCTTGTAAAGTATGCGGAATCTACTAACACAAAGCTTAAGAAGAACTTTTATATTAACCAAACTTTGAACCTGCTTTGTTACACAGATTCACTAACAATCCCTAACTATTAACTTTGATCGACTTCTAAACGTATCTAAGACTTGTAAAACTTATATCGACCAATACCTCTTAAGTCTCTTTATATAGATAACCTTAAGTCGGTTTACAACATATAATCCTTGAACGACAAGTAATTATCCCTAACTAATTCTAGAATATTCGTTTAATATTACACATTAATCCTTATCTAATATTGCATATCAGTCCTTGTTTCCTTCGAAGTACTTTAAACATTCTTCAATAACAGCAGTACTTTGACTTTATTCTTCAGTAGTACGTTGACTTTATTCTTCATGCAGCAGTACTTTGACATCCAGAAGTACTTTGATATTTCATATCCCAACAATCCTCCCCTAACTTGAACTCTACTTGCTTGATTTCAAGTTTCTTTGTTATCTTTAATCTTCAAATCTTTAATTATGCATTGACGTTGTTTCTTTATACCTTTTCTTCTATCTGTCATCTGTCAAAGTACTCTTCATCAGCATCATATCTACCATAGCATCTTCTCAGCAACTCAGCAACATTTTGGTACAAAGATCATCAAATCTTAAAAGTTTCATACTATTCTCATCACTTCCATGTGTGTTAACTCCTGTGAGAGGTGAATCATTGAAAATTATGATTTTTAGCAAATCATCAGCTATCAACGGATTTGATATGTCTTTACCATAAGCCGTTTGCTATGGACTAGCCAACTCTTGATCACTTGGATGTATGGTGAGTTGATAACCTAGTTTTTGGTAAACTATCAACCATCAACGGATTTGATTATCAAATCAGAGCCGTACCCTCATGATGAGTCAAACTCTTTCTTGTTTGTTAAACATGGTGAGTTGATTACCATTTGTTGTGTAGTATAAATACTAACACCATGTGTTTCTTTTCAAATCCTTTTTCCTTTTCTTTTAAACATCAAAAACATTTATTTTTTATTTTTAAAAAAAACTTATACTGGTTTATATCAGCAAGCAGTACTTTGATAAAGTACTGTTTGTTTTTGCAGTACTTTGAAAAATACTTTTATTTTACAAAACAAATCATACCAGTATTATGCTATATTATTCTTCAGACTTGACCCATCTGATAAATAACTTGATAACATTCAAAGCTACTTCAGATTCATCTTCAAGTTCCATTCCAAGATCCAGCATTCTGAGCATTATTTCTCTGATCAATGGATATCTCCTCTCAGCCAACATGTGAATCATGGTACCATCTTCCATCTCTAGTGTATGAACTCCTGATGACTCAAAGAATCTCCATCTTGTTATTTCCCAATTCTCTTGATCATTCCAGAGAGGATCAACACTTGTTTCTTCAGTATCCCAGATGGTAAATAAGTCTCCAAGCAGAACTAATCCCACTTCTGAAGCTTCATTCTCTGTATAATAAGTCTGCACTTGCACATATAAGTCATAAAGATCTGCCCTTGTGATACAGTGCAACAAATCCCATAACATATAAAATGTTGTAAAGCTTTCATCTTCTCTGTGGATCATAAAATAATTTCCCTCTTTAGATTCAACCACAGAAAATGAGATTATCTTGGACTTCTTTCCAGAATCATCAATCTTTTTGTTCTCAAAATCAACAACTCTTAAATAATTTCTGAGTTCATCAACTGTATCTTCATGAACTAACTTCAGCCTTTTTGTCAGTTGATCATCTTCAGCTAATTTCTTTCTTTTCAATCTCCTTTGCTCAGCTTCTTCCTTTCTGATATCTTCTAATTTCTTCTTTCTATCAACTTCCATGGGTACAAAACTTTCTATCTCTCTTCTGATATCTTCTTGTACTTTGTCCCATAAAGCTTTTATTTCTGGATACCTTTGTTTATGTAAATTCTTGTATCCCTTCTTTCTTAAGAATTGCATCATCCAATTCCTTTCTTGAGCTTTGGTCATTGGCTTCTTTGTAATTGGCCTGCTAACTTCTTCCAAATACCCAGCATCATATTCAGCTTGTTGCTTTCTAGCAAGCTCAAAATCATCTGCAGTTTCTAATTCTCTAATCTGAGCAATAGAAAATTTCTTCTTCTTCTTCTTAGTATCTTTTTGAACCATTATTCCTTTCCCTTTATCTTTTGGATCTAGTTTCTCTGATTCAGAAGTACTTTCATCATCTTTTTGTGCAGGCTCAGATATATGTATTCCTCGAGTAGGTCTTCTTAAATTCATCATAACCTGAGCAATTGTTGCATCATCACTAGCAGTATGCACTCTTTCTTCTTCTTGATGTATAAAAGTGGAAGGACCAGCTTCATCTTCATGATACGTTGTAGAAGGACCAGCAATATCTTGTTCATCAGTACCTTGCACAACACTATTTTCAACAAAAGTACTTTGAGCATTATTTCCTTCTAAATCAATTTCCTCTGTATCCCCACTTTTTACATTCTCATGCTCAACTTCAAGATTAATTTGCTCTGTCTCACCACTTTTTCTTTCAGTACTGTTTTCAGCAACATTTTCATCTTGATCATTCTTGTTCTCTGAAAATTGAACCATATCGTCAAATCTATCCAAATTATCATCCTGATTCCTCCCCAATTTGATAGATGATGATCTCCTTTGCCTCCTCTTAGACTTAGACTTCTTCTTTGTTGATTGTGACTTCTGAGACTGCTTCTTTTCTTTCACATAAAGCCTAAAATTCTGAACAAGAGGCCAGACAAACTTCTTCAATCTTCTGAACTTCTTTCTTAACCTTTTGATTTCTGCAGCTTGAGAAGTAATAGTTGACTTCAGCTCCTCCAATTCCTTAGCCAAATCAGAATTTCTCTCAGTACCTTGAATTCCCTCATCTTCTCCAGGTGTTTGAAACCCACCTGTGGAAGTATAATCATTGGGATTAGGTACTTGAGAATCCTCTGAAGCAGTACCTTGAGGATCAGTACTTTGTGGAGAAGTACCTTGAGCAGAAACAGATGTATCCAAAGAGGCTGTAACTGAGGGAGTCCTTTCACCTGAAACAATATGCTGAGGAGAAACAATAGGTGGTGTAGGTGTATGTACTGAAGCAGAATGCTCAGCAGAATCAGATTGAGCAGCATTATCAGAATGTGCAGAACCACTATTGTCTTCTTCATCCCTAACAGCTTGAGCTACCTCTAATATATAATCATTAAGAGGTGTATTCCTACCCGAAAAATTAACTCCCTTATGAGACATAAAAGTGAAAACTTTAGGTGGCATCCTATTAGTGGGTATATAATCCTGAGGTTTGGGTATACCATCTAGTGGATTTTCTAAAAGCAGTTGAACAAACCTAGGATACATAAGAAACGGTTTGCCAGCCTGAATGTGAGTAAGCTTACCCTCAAGAATCATGTATGAAAAATTAAAAGGTTGATTGGTAAATAGACCAACAAAAGTAGAAGCTATAGAATGACTGAATTGATCCCAAGCAGTACTCTTTGGACTCAAACAATGTAGCAAAACATGAATAAGAAATTTCCAATGAGGACTAACCATAGCCTTCTGAAAAGTAAGCTTAGTCAAAGAACCTTCATACCTAATATCTCTGAGTGTATTCCAAACTTCTTGTTTCCCAAATAAAACAGAGCCTCCTTCATCATCAAATAGCAAAACCTCCCTAATTGAAGCTTCTGTAACATGTATAGCTCTCCCAGCAACTGTAGCAGTAATGATATCCTCTCCATCTTCAACATTTGACCTAGCTGTATCCCAAAAAGCTTGAATCCAGGGTCCAATAATCTCAGGGTTGACAAGGATGGAGTAACAGATGTTGGTACCAGTGAGAAAATCAATGATTCCATGAAAATCAAGGTTTGCTTGGGTTTTCTCAAGGTTTGCAATCATGTTGTGTTTGGTGTTGGTAAGTCGATTAGCCATGATGATTAGGGTTAGAGTACAAAAAGTGATGATCGATTCAAAGTAGGTATGAGTTTATATGGACGAGTAAGGTGAATAAAAGGAAAAGATATGAGGTTTATATACGGATAAAATTACAAAAAATCACGGTTAATTAATGATTTTACCGTTATTTTTGGAAATAAATATCCCATATCTTTCGAAAGGTTGTTAGCCGCAAATCTGACCGTTGGAACAGTATCTGACACGTCAGCAAACCCTTTTAATAACACCAAGCAGTACTTTCCATAAAGAATGGAGAAGTACTTTCCACCATAAGCTCAAACAGTAGATTGACCAAAGTACTTTCCCATTAAAAATCTTGAAGATTGACCATTTGACCAAAATATCCTAGAAAGTCAACACTTCATTAAAGACTAGCACCAAATTAAATTCCAAAACAACCAGGGTAAGTGAACTTCAATACACTTCATTTAATGCCCATTAACCTTCATCCTGCTTATAAAAGCAACTTCACCAATACTTTGCAAACACCATATTTTCTCTTAACACAAACAAGTAAGCACAATGAGTCACATACCAATTGTGAACATTTCTTCAGACTCAGAAGGTACCACAGACTCAGAGATAAGGTACAGACTCAGAGATAAGGTACCACTCTGATTCTGAGTTTGAAGATCCCGGATGGTTAGACTATTTTCCTCCTCATGTGCAATGGATGGGACACCAAGAAGCTTCATCAACAATAAGTGCAGCCAACTCTACCATAACTGATGCAGGCAGTGCTACCATCAAAAAGCCCAAAAAGAAAGTTGGTTCAAGTTCAACTTTGGCTAAAGAGCTTCCACATGCATTGACCCAGGCCCTGGAAACAGCTATCCAGAATATGAAGTGGCCTGATTCAAGAAAAGAATGACCTCCCAAACAGGTTCTTGGCCTGGCGTGCCCAAGAAAACAGACTTCTTTTGATGACAAGAGAAGGACTGCTCAAAAAGGAAAGCAAAGCTATGAGGGCAAGGGAAAAAGGCCTATGGAGTAGGATGTGGAACTTGGTAGTAGGGTGATGGAGTCTTGTGCTTTTTTTTTTTTTTTTTTTTTTTTTTTTTTTTTTTGTGTTTGTTGTGTCTGTGTCTGTTACTTGAAAACAAGAATGGTGTTTGTACTTCTGAATGGTAGTTGTAAGAATCATGAATCAATAAAATCCTTTCTTTGGAATGATACATGTAGCCTCCCCTCACTAACTAATAACTACTTATGCCTCCCCTCAAAAATAGCTTACATATTAATCATGCCAATACTCACAACTAAGAAAGTAAATCTTGAAACATCAAAGCCCTTTGTGAGTAAATCTGCTACATTATCATCAGTATGAACTTTAACCACATTTATAAGCCTTTGTTCATAGCAATCTCTTATGAAGTGATGTCTAATCTGAATGTGCTTGGTCTTGGAATGATAGACTGGATTCTTAACAATACAGATGGTACTTTCATTATCAATGTTGATAGGAGTATTCTTGAAATTGAATCCATAATCCAAAAGCTGATTTTTCAACCAAAGTACTTGTGCACAACAGCTTGCAGGAGCTACATACTCTGCTTCTGTGGAAGAAGTTGCTGCAATTGTTTGCTTCTTACATTGCCATGACACTAATCTGCTTCCAAGGTACTGGCATCCTCCAGTTGTGGACCTTCTGTCATAGTTATCTCCAGCATAATCACTGTCTGAGAAGGCATGGAGATGGAAAGGTGAATCCCTAGGATACCATAATCCTAGCTTAGGTTGTTGCCTAAGATACCTGAAAATCCTCTTGACAGCATTCAAATGAGATACTTTTGGATTAACCTGATGTCTTGCACATAAGCTTACAGCAAAAGTAATATCAGGTCTGGATGCAGTTAAATACATAAGACATCCAATCATAGATCTGTATAGAGTGACATCAACATCTTCTCCATCTTCATCTTTTCCCAAAGTTTTGTTAGTATCCACTGGTGTAGATGTAGGCCTAACAGTTGTAAAAGTGAATCTCTTAAGAATATCTGCAACATACTTATCTTGACAAATATAAATCCCACTGCTTGACTGTTGCACTTGAAGGCCTAAGAAAAATGTTAATTCTCCCATGGAACTCATCTGAAACTCTTTCTGCATAAGATATTCAAATTCCTTTACCATAGATTGCTTGGTAGCACCAAAAATAATATCATCTACATATACTTGAACAAGCATAATATCCTTCTTATCTCTCTTGATAAACAAATTCTTGTCAATAGCTCCTCTTCTATAACCATGTTGCAATAGAAAATTGGAAAGCCTTTCATACCAAGCTCTTGGAGCTTGATGAAGACCATAAAGAGCTTTTATTACCTTGTAAACTTTGTTTGGATGTGCAGGATCTTCAAAACTAGGAGGTTGTTTGACATAAACTTCTTCTGTGATTTTGCCATAAAGAAAAGCACTTTTAACATCCATCTGATATACAGGGAATCCCATATAAGATGCAAAAGCCAAAAATAGCCTGATGGCTTCAAGTCTTGCCACAGGAGCAAAAACTTCATCATAGTCTACTCCTTCTTCCTGTCTATATCCTTGAGCCACTAACCTTGCCTTGTTCTTAATAACATTCCCTCTTTCATCTCTTTTTACTCTGAAAACCCATTTAGTTCCAATAAGTTTCTTTCCATCAGGTAAATCACATAATACCCAAACTTCTTGAAGTTTAAACTGTAGAAGTTCTTCTTGCATAGCTTCCACCCAACTTTCCTTGGCTAATGCTTGTTTGATATTTTTGGGCTCTTCCTGAGATAGAAAACAAGCAAATAAACACAACTTCTGATCCTTGTGATTCACCCTGTTTTGCTTGTAAATAAAACTAAGTAAAGAAGTATGTTGTTGAGACATATTCTTAGCCTTAGTCCTTGTGAGCACCCCTGATGATGAGGGTCCAATAATATTGGTAACAGGATGAGTTTTATGAATTCTGTGAGTAGGAGTTGGTGAAACTTCAAGATTATCTTCCAAATTAGTTATATCAGGATCTTCATTAGAATCTGAGAAAATGCCTTCTTGATCCAATTCATCATCAGTGTCTTCTAAAGTAATTGTGTTTGGATCAGCAGTATCTTCTAAGTCAGGCATATTAGGATCATGAACAGCATCAGTATGTATCCAATTTGAAGTATTTAATGGTTGAAAAGTACTTTCAAATGGATGGACAGTACTTTGGGTTAAAGTACTGGCTGGTTCTTTTGCCTTCTTCTTTTCTGCTTCATAAGCTCTCCTTTGTTCATCATCATACAACTTAGCCATTGTGTCTTGAAAAAGCATCCTAGAAAGTTCATCTTGAATGGCTTGATCTTTTGCAGATACTGGTATTGTGGTGGAACAGTACTTTGATGATCAACAATACTGTTAGGTTGAGAAGTACCTTGCTTCTCATCATTGGCATTATCTTTTGGCTCATCTTCAGATCTTAAATTGACATCATGAACAATGTACTGTGCTTCTTCTTCAGTGAGAGCAACTTGATTTTCTTCCCTTACAGGTACATAATTCATTGATGAGGACATTAAATCAAGATCAAACATCCAATCAGGACCTTTACCTTTAGAATTCTCTTGTTCTTCCAAAAAATCAACATGAAGACATTCTTGAACCTTCTTGGTAGCCCTATTGTACACTCTGAATCCTTTGCTATTTGTACAATATCCCAATAAATATCCTTCATCTGACTTCCCATCAAATTTGCCCAAATTATCAGCAGTATTTAAGATGGTCAGGGGACATCCAAAAGGTTTCATAAACTTGATGCTTGGCTTCTTTCCCATGAGTAACTCATAAGGTGTCTTCATTTGAGGTTTAGTCACTAATACTCTATTCAATATATAGCAAGCAGCACTTACAGCTTCAGCCCAGAATGGTACAGGTAATTGAGAGTCTGCAAGCATTGTCCTTGCTGCTTCTATAAAAGTTCTATTCTTTCTTTCTGCAACTCCATTTTGTTGAGGAGTTCTAGCAATACTGAACTCTCTTTTAATTCCTTTCTTGGCACAAAATTCATCCATAAGCTGATTCTTGAACTCAGTCCCATTATCACATCTAATGCCTCTAACCTTGAGTCTTAACTGATTTTCAAGTGCTATAATTAGGTCATGAATAGCATCAAAAGTTTCATCTTTAAAGCATAAGAAAAAGACACAACTAAATCTGCTACAGTCATCTGTTATAACCAAACAGTACTTCTTCTTGTTCAGACTGACAACTGAAACAGGTCCAAACAGATCCATGTGCAGCAATTCCAAAGGCTCTCTAATAGTCTTCTCATCAATCTTTTTATAAGAGGCCTTGTGCTGTTTACCCTTCTTACAAGCAAGACATGTGTGATCATTCTTGAATTTCTTAGAAGGTAAACCTCTAACTAAATTACCTCTGACCAGCTTATTGATATTCTTGAAATTAACATGTCCCAGTCTTCTGTGCCATTGATGTGCTTCCTCCATAGATGCTCTTGCAATCAAACATGTTGCTCTTTCAGCAGAATTTACATTCTTCAAGGCTATGCTGTACACATCATTAGTTCTTGGTGCTCTCAGTAACACCAAGTTTCTATCTTCTAACTTGAAATCAAGAGAAAGTATAAGACATTCTGTGTCAAAGAATAACACAGGGTACTTCTTATTACAAATCTGAGAGACTGACAAAAGATTGAATTTGAGCTCCTTTACATATCTAACATCTTCAAAATCAATGTTTCCTGCCTTGATAGTTCCTTTGCCAGTTATTCTTCCTCCATCAGGATCATTCCCAAATGCAACTTTTCCTCCATAATAAGCTTTAAAATTTGACAAGAGCTCCTTTTCTCCTGTTATACTGCTAGAGCAACCACTATCTACAATAAGATGATCTTTAAGCTCCTCCTCTGGGTTGCCCTGCATTTACATGAAAAGGTTAGTTATTTTTGGGAACCCAAGCCATTACTGACTTGTGTTCCCCTTGTGGAGTGACATACTCAAAATTTTTGAATATGTAATCACCGCTGTCTTTGAAAGCATGATCAAGAATTAAGGTTTTTGATTCCAAAACTGTTGATTTTTCAAGATCACTTGTCCCCTTTTCACCCTTAACTTCTGAAAGTACTGGTTTTTCCCCAGCAGTACTTTCTTTCTTAACCCATTTAGTTGTAACTTTAGGAGTTGGGTTCTGTGTCCTAGCATCTTTTCTTGTGTTGTAAGGCTGTCTAGGGTTGTAATGATTGTGCCTCCTAGATCTTACATTAGACTGTTTGCTAGAAACATTATGGATCTTTCTGTCAGTACTTTGTGAAGGTACTGAGGGTTTGGAGTATGGCCTTTTCTGATGAGGGTACCTATAGTCTTTTGAGAAATTACTATGGTTGACCCTATTTGTATAGTTCTAAACTGGTTTGTTATTCTTTGGCTTATTCTCCCTATAACTTGGTTGTGCAGTTCTGGTCTGTGGATATTTACTTAAGTAGTCTGAATGATAATCACAGTCTCTTATTAAATGATGAGGACTGTAACAAACATAACAGACCTTTGGACCAATATCCCCAAATCCCCTTCCATGAGTGTTTCTAAAATTAGCAGTATTTTGAAAGAACTTTCTTTGAGGTACTGCTGAGTGATCAGCAGTACTTCGAAAAGAGTTTGAAGGTACTGCTTGTTTTGAAAACTTGGTCTCTTCTACCTTAGGAGCTTCAATAGATCTTTCTAAAGTTTCAGGATTAAATTTACTTTTAAGCTTTTTCCTAAACTCTAGATTATCTACATCATAACAATCAACATCTTTTCTAGGTGGTTGAAAGCTACCTGGGGGGTGAGGAACTGCATTATAACCCTTTTCTTTCTGAAATACAGGAGGTGTTGGACTAGGGGATTCCTCATCACTAGAAGTGTTTTCATCTAGACTTATGAACTCTTCATCACTAGTGGAGGTATCAACTGTAAGATTTAGTTCCTTGTTCTTAAATGGAATACCTTCATTGCTATCATAACCTAGGCCTGTCTTAATATTAGATGTTCTTTGCTTTTCAACAAATTGAACATGTGACACACCTGCCTCATTCCATACAACAAGTTTTTATAACAACTTATCCCTTTCAGCAGTCACTTTTTCTAGTTCAGACACCTTGCAACCTAGTTTCCATTCATTCAACTTAACTAGGTAATCCTGTTGTTTATATGTTTCAAGCCATGCTAATTCATTGTTTTCATGTGTAAGAATTTTGGCTTCCATTGACTCTAAAGTAAGTTGATAACCAGTTATCTCAGCCCTAGCTTTTTGAAATTTATCTCTTTCAGCTACATATTCAGTAAGTAACTTTTGATACATATCATTACACTTAGAGCATACCTCAGAGTTAGTGGATGAACTTGGTGAAGCAGCTACCATAGCAAGCTGAACAGGTGCTTCTTCAAACTCCATGCTCCAATCAAAACTTCCTAACTCATCTCTTGATTCCAAAGCAGCATATCCAGGCTCTTCATCAAATGTTGTGCTCCAGTCTTCCAATGCAACCATTGAATATGTTACAGGTTCATCATCATACTCATTGGACCAATCAATCTCTGACAAATTCTCTTGTGCAACCAAAGCTTTTGGTTTTGGTTCAGTAATTGGAATCTCTTTTCTTTCAGGCTTGGGTGGTTCAATCATTTTGTTTGCTTGATACTTTGCAAACTTGCACTCCCTTGCAAAGTGACCAGTCCTTTGACAGTTGAAACACTCAATCTTGGACTTGTCAAATGTTATTCCTTGTTTAGCTCTGAAGTTGATGCCTTTACCTGTCTTGTTCACATACTTCTTAATCCTTGCAGTGAGCATAGCAACTTGCCATCTGATATCAATTTCTTCCAAGGCATCATCATCTATTTGCAATACATCTTCTTGATAGGTGACTGGTAGAGATGCTTGTTGAGCAAAGAATGAACATAGAACATCATTTGCGGTGGGGGTAAGTGATTGTGATGAATTGGTGGTGACCATTGTTTTGCATGGAACCTGTGTTTCAGTCACAGTACTTTGAACAGGGTAAGCAGTACCTTTGTTGGAAGTACTGCTTCTCTTTTCAGAAGAGACAAAAGCAATGTTCTGTTGTGTGCTTGAACCTGTAGTACCATTCATCTCATGCTCATACACCTTCAGATTGTTGTAAAGATCATCAAAGTCCATAGTATCCAGCCCTGATTGTCCTCTGATCATAGTAGCAACTACATGCCATGCTGATGGCAAACTCCTTAGAAACTTAAAATTAGCATCTTCAACTGATGCCTCAGCATCATATAGTTCTAGCATACTCAAAAGATGTTGAAATCTTTCATAAGCAGAATCAAGACCTTCTCTTTCACCAACAGTGAAAGTTTCAAATTGTTGCTTCAGCAAATTCCTATGCATCTTCTTGGAAGCATCATTACCTCCAAACTTCTTCTTTATTGCAGCCCATAGTTGTTTGGCATCTTTGGCATCATGAAACTTTAATAGGTGACCATCAGGAATAGCAGAAAGCAGTATGTTGAGAGCTTTGTCTTGATTTCTTTTGGTAGCAGTAGGTACAGAAATTTTTGGTGGTGTTGGTTGTCCAGGTACCTCTACTGGTTCATCAATTTGCATGTTACCATTGACAATCACATCCCACAAAGCATGGTCTGTGATGGCAATGTACTGCCTCATCTTCATGGCCCATAGGTTGTATTCTCCCTTCTTAACAATAGGGATTCTGATAGCAGTGATTGAGGGAGCAGGTGCAGCATCTGTTGACATCTTGAAGGGTTTGTAGTGAAATTGGTTTCAAAATCAATGCTCTGATACCACTTGTTGGATCGATATACTCTGATCAAACTACTTTGTAGCTTGTAAGGGTTTAACAATATTGAGTAAACTCAATATTATTAATATTGAAACACTGTTTGACCTTGTAAAGTATGCGGAATCTACTAACACAAAGCTTAAGAAGAACTTTTGTATTAACCAAACTTTGAACCTGCTTTGTTACACAGATTCACTAACAATCCCTAACTATTAACTTTGATCGACTTCTAAACGTATCTAAGACTTGTAAAACTTATATCGACCAATACCTCTTAAGGCTCTTTATATAGATAACCTTAAGTCGGTTTACAACATATAATCCTTGAACGACAAGTAATTATCCCTAACTAATTCTAGAATATTCGTTTAATATTACACATTAATCCTTATCTAATATTGCATATCAGTCCTTGTTTCCTTCGAAGTACTTTAAATATTCTTCAATAACATCAGTACTTTGACTTTATTCTTCAATAGTACGTTCACTTTATTCTTCATGCAGCAGTACTTTGACATCCAGAAGTACTTTGATATTTCATATCCCAACAATCCTCCCCTAACTTGAACTCTACTTGCTTGATTTCAAGTTTCTTTGTTATCTTTAATCTTCAAATCTTTAATTATGCATTGAGGTTGTTTCTTTATACCTTTTCTTCTATCTGTCATCTGTCAAAGTACTCTTCATCAGCATCAAGCAAGCGAAGAAAGATAGCCGCGAAGCTCTACGAAGAACCTAAACATATATAGGCTTGTCTTACGTTTTTGAAAATAAACATTGATGCAACTTAGCTACATATATAAGTTATTATCTTGTCAACGCTTGGTACATAATCCCTATCTATATGAAGTGTTCAAAATAAAGTTTTAAAGATATAATCATATGAGTTTTTGAATCCTTTATACTTTTAAAGTCAAAATCTGTTAACATTTTTATAATTTGCGCAGTTTAGAGGATTCGTTACTCTTAAACCATAAGTCAAAAGTTTAAGTTCTTTATATTTCTGGAAAAGTATTTACCTGTACTAACTAGTCTTGTGGGTTTTACTAAACCAAAAGTTAAATAATATTAGTAAAACTATCAAGTTATCCATTCTATTCAGTCCATCAGCTTTCAAAATTACAACAGTCCCGCGAAAAATGCGATATCTAGAGTTTTACAAGTCCAATTAATTCCCCGCTTTCGGCCACGTTTAAGTTAAGATGTTATCTAAAACTTTTATTCTTTGAGTAACAGAGGGTTATTCACAAAAAAAATGACTTTTACATGTTTCAAATCTGTTACTCAGAACTGGACATGTTTTACGAAAATATTTCTAGTTTAATCATCATAATGAGTTATTTAATGAAATACCCGTCAAAATGACCAAAAGACATAGACCTACAACCCCATATTTTTAGTTTAGTCTCAATGTTTACTGATTAGTACAGTTTATTCCATCTTTGCCCCTGATTCAGAAATCACAGAAGCATGTCTAGTCCTTTAGTGTTTCTAGTGATCTAGTTTCATGTACCAAGCCTAACCAAGCCCTATAACTTATATAATATACAAATACATCAAGAAATAATATATTTACAGAAATAAAAATGAAATGAAAATGAAAATTGAGTGATTGGTTTCCTTACAAATTTGAAGAACAAGAAAATACAAGAACAAGGACACTAGACCTAGATTAACCCCAACAATACTTGCACCTTTTCTTTAACCCATATCAACCCAATATTTAACCATCAAAACCCTTTGAAAACCTTTAGAATCTCAGCCCTTAAACACCTTGGGAAACCTTCTAAACCACCCTTGAAAACAAAGTCTTTGAAGAGGAAAGGAATCAAGAACTAAACTAGCACCAAAGGACCTTCATTCTTGCACCAACATTTTAATATTAAAATCAAAACACCAAGGGTGTTTGTTGATGAAACTCACGAATTTAAAGAGGAAAAGAACAGATTTTTGAGCTAAAATATGTTGGTGATGTGTTCTATGTGAATATTTTGTGTTTATATATGCTTAGGACCAAAGTGGAGGACATGTGGTGCAACAAGGGTCATCACCAAAACAAGTGTCTTGGTGACTTGTCTAGGATCAGCCACACAAGAGGAGGGAGGGGGGGGGGGAGGGTGAGTGGGGAGTTTTTGTGATTTAATTTGGTTATAGTAAGTGTTATGTAGTTTATTTTGCTTCCGGATGTTAAAACGTGGAGTTTTTAAGACGCGTAACGTAATATTGGTTATAAATAAAATGTAAAACCTTCAAAAATATTAAAACTTGATATCATAACCTATTTTAGTAATTTAGATAAGTGGTGAGTTCATCGGAGGACTTAAGTATGGTTAAAACTAAAACCGTGAGTTAAAAACGCGTTTGGTGACACCAGTTTTTGATAAAAGTGGCGTAAGCTATAAAAATGACACGACAAGTATAAAACTCATTTGTAAACATGAAATAGTTTAAAATTTCATAAAATATGTAAATTATCATAGTCTAGGGTTGGTTCACTTTGTTAAAACATTAAAACGTAAATTTAAATCGGGTAAAACGTAAAGGTGCAAGGTTTACGTAAAAATGGAAAAATTGAAAAGTGACTTTTAAAATAGGATTGTAAGGAAACAATGATGCATAAAAAGTGTAGAATGGACGTAGTCTAGTCGCGGTTGAATGAATTGAACGTACACGGATAACTTCCGACGAAGTTAATTAGTTAAAATAGAATAGTTGAATAATAAACTATTAAAATAAATTACATGAATTTTTGAAATGTCACAGCACGTACCCCTTAAGAGAGCGACGTCCCGGCGCTCAATTCTTCTTAATCATTTTTGGTTGTTTTAAAGATTTTTTGGGATGGAAGCATGTATAAAACCCATGTTGAAACTCGGGTTTATGGTTGTGATTGTAAAATGTCTATTTTCAAATTTTTTGGAATCATTAGTTAAAACGAAGTTTAAATCAGTCATATCCTCAAGATGTGATTAAAATATGATGTATAAAAAGTGTAATTTGAAAGATAGGGCATGGTGTCATTATAATTATTAGTTATGGTTTTTACAAAAGAGGGTGGTTAGAACCAACTCTTTAACTTAAGAAGGTCATTTTGGTAATTCAAACACTTGTGAAATATTTGTAAAATTTTCATAAAGACTCATAAAAATTTTATAGAAGCCCATGGAGGTGCTTAATGCATTTTGTGCTCGGGATTTTGGCAAAGTAAAAAGGTAGCAACGAAGATAGAACAACTGATAGAAATCACCTAATGTGTAAGCAATGGTATGAGGGAACGAATAGAATGTCATGAGGGTCCTTAAAGGAAAGGATAGAATAAAAGTGTTGGCGATAAGACAATAGGAGACAAGGAATTTATCAAGTCGTTAATTCATGGAAGCGAATAATAGTACATTACTATTAGCTTATAAGGCTCGCAGCGGTCGATACAAAATCGGAAAAATCAACATAACAAATTACGAGTCGAGAGGAGTTCATAGCCCATAGAATGATTCGTACACACGCTATGGTGGATACACATAAGCCCACTCATTCATAACTCGTCAATTACATAAAGAGGCATCCCAATCCATGTAAGTGATGATTTATGAATTTATGGTTCGGCGGTTTATAATTTCCTTATTCAAATGAAGAAGTGTCCCAATTCATTTCAATAAGACGATTATAAATCATCCTACTTAACTATGTCCGTCACAAAACAGAATACACAATAAGATCAAGTGTTACAATAAATAAAAGGATGTCTAATTAACGACATGATTCATCAAAATCATAAGAAGAAGTAACGAGAATAATAATATGACATTAGTCAGTCGCATTCCAAAAGGTAAGTGCCAAAGGATGGCATGATTCGAGATGACAAGTTAAGGTTGTACTCCCATCAATTGGAAGATTTTAAAATAATGGATAACAAAAACAACATACGTGATTCAAAGGCATAAGAAGAATGTTCACACTCGGGGTTGAACAATAAAATAACTAGTGGAATTGACAAAGTATACTGAATGTCAATATCATCAAAAGGAAATAAATTAAAGTAGCGAACATGTTTCGGAGATCACCGAATCGTACATAAAAGGTTAAAGTAAACGAGTAATTTAGTTTATAGATGATGGTAAAGTAGTTTGTAAGAGAGTGGAAAGCATTGTATTAAAATTTTAGCGAAAATGGTTTAAAAGATGGTAGTAAACTAGTTTTACAAGGTAATTTACCAAATAATTTGTAAAGGGGTGACAAAATAGTCAATTCTGAACTAGTCAGAGCTAAAATAGTGGTGCATCATGTTATTAGTTTGTAAGGTAGTAGTGGAGTAATTTATTGACATGGTGCTATAGAGACTAAGTGTAAAGAGTCGGATAAAACGGTTATAATAAATATCCTTATACTAATAAAAAGTAACGCTCTTGTAAATAGGTATAAATAGTCAAGAGAAAATCAAGTGTATATATATAGTCTTCTATATAATTTGTATCAATTTAAAAAAAAAATGCAGAAATGCTCATGCAACATAAGTTTACGAGGAGTAAAGAAATCAAGAGGAATTGATAAATTGTAACGAGTTTCGCCATTAGATGTTATGATAGTATATAAGGTTATGAAAGAGTTTATAGACCATTGTAATCACCTACAATGTCTGACAAATAAAAGAAACCATTGTGCAACTCACAATGTTAATGAAGTAAATGAGACCATTGTGTACTCACAATGTCTTAATCGTAAATGAGACCATTGTAATCACCTACAATGTCTTGAAAAAGTTTCATAGATCACACGAATGTAAAAGTAGGCATGAGATAGCAAAATCATGACTAGGGGATATATTCATTAGTCATATAATAGAAGTATGGATGCAAAATAGAGCATATAAGTTACCTGGGAGCAAGCGTACGCGGATATCAAACAATGGTGAAAGACTTTAAAAAATTTCGAAAATCAGTTATAGTTTAGGTTTTGAAAACGACCTAATTCGCTATAACTAATGCTCTGATGCCATTCTGTGACACCCCCAAAATTTACAATGCAGCGGAATACCAATTTGGGTGTCACTTCATAGTTCATAAAAACAAGTTACATAAAACGACCTCCAAAAGAGACGTTTAATAAAATGTCACATTCGATTTGATAAATCAGAGTACAAAGGTCCCAACAATTTATATTTAAAACTTAAGTTACAAGAGTTCAAAAATGACTCATTTGCATATTTAAAGAAAATAATTATCGAATATGAAGAAAACAAGTCCTTAAATGTTTGATATCCACGCGACTCCGATTGCTCCCAATGTTCAGCTAGCCAATAATACCTGAGAAAATACATGCTAAAAAGTCAACATAAAGTTGAGTGAATTCATAGAGTTTAATAAGTAATAAGTTGAATACAAGCATTATTTATCAATAGACATATAACAAATACATGTCGGGAAACAAGATTTACAGCATTGAGCTCACGAAACCGAACCTTGACTATGTCAAAATGATGCCCCGCACAAGGGTAATCTTGCCAATTACCCTAAATTCTCAATATTATATGTCCGTTTGACCCACAGATGTCAAATGAGCGCTACTCACTCGGACAGGCTTGTCAAGCCAAATATGCATATTTATAATACTAACGTTCACACAAAATTAACGGTTCATGATGGGGACTTAAGCAAGAATACTCAATGTCAGATGTCCATAAATCATATAATCGGGTCTAGCATACCAAAAGCTACTTATATTCAATTTGCAAAAACTAGCATGTATCCCCCTCGCGAGGTTTTTAAAACATTTAAATAAGTAAAGGCGAGGCTATGAACTCACCGTGAACAAAGAGGAATAATCACAATCAAGCAAGCGAAGAAAGATAGCCGCGAAGCTCTACGAAGAACCTAAACATATATAGGCTTGTCTTAGGTTTTTGAAAATAAACATTGATGCAACTTAGCTACATATATAAGTTATTATCTTGTCTACGCTTGGTACATAATCCCTATCTATATGAAGTGTTCAAAATAAAGTTTTAAAGATATAATCATATGAGTTTTTGAATCCTTTATACTATTAAAGTCAAAATCTGTTAACATTTTTATAATTTGCGCAGTTTAGAGGATTCGTTACTCTTAAACCGTAAGTCAAAAGTTTAAGTTCTTTATATTTCCGGAAAAGTATTTACCTGTACTAACTAGTCTTGTGGGTTTTACTAAGCCAAAAGTTAAATAATATTAGTAAAACTATCAAGTTATCCATTCTATTCAGTCCATCAGCTTTCAAAATTACAATAGTCCCGCGAAAATTGCGATATCTAGAGTTTTACAAGTCCAATTAATTCCCCGCTTTCGGCCACGTTTAAGTTAAGATGTTATCTAAAACTTTTATTCTTTGAGTAACAGAGGGTTATTCACAAAAAAATGACTTTTACATGTTTCAAATCTGTTACTCAGAACTTGACATGTTTTACGAAAGTATTTCTAGTTTAATCATCGTAATGAGTTATTTAATGAAATACCCGTCAAAATGACCACAAGACATAGACCTACAACCCCATATTTTTAGTTTAGTCTCAATGTTTACTGATTAGTACAGTTTATTCCATCTTTGCCCCTGATTCAGAAATCACAGAAGCATGTCTAGTCCTTTAGTGTTTCTAGTGATCTAGTTTCATGTACCAAGCCTAACCAAGCCCTATAACTTATATAATATACAAATACATCAAGAAATAATATATTTACAGAAATAAAAATGAAATGAAAATGAAAATTGAGTGATTGGTTTCCTTACAAATTTGAAGAACAAGAAAATACAAGAACAAGGACACTAGACCTAGATTAACCCCAACAATACTTGCACCTTTTCTTTAACCCATATCAACCCAATATTTAACCATCAAAACCCTTTGAAAACCTTTAGAATCTCAGCCCTTAAACACCTTGGGAAAACTTCTAAACCACCCTTGAAAACAAAGTCTTTGAAGAGGAAAGGAATCAAGAACTAAACTAGCACCAAGGGACCTTCATTCTTGCACCAACATTTTAATATTAAAATCAAAACACCAAGGGTGTTTGTTGATGAAACTCACGAATTTAAAGAGGAAAAGAACAGATTTTTGAGCTAAAATATGTTGGTGATGTGTTCTATGTGAATATTTTGTGTTTATATATGGTTAGGACCAAAGTGGAGGACATGTGGTGCAACAAGGGTCATCACCAAAACAAGTGTCTTGGTGACTTGTCTAGGATCAGCCACACAAGAGGAGGGAGGGGGGGGGGGGGGTTGAGTGGGGAGTTTTTGTGATTTAATTTGGTTATAGTAAGTGTTATGTAGTTTATTTTGCTTCCGGATGTTAAAACGTGGAGTTTTTATGACGCGTAACGTAATATCGGGTATAAATAAAATGTAAAACCTTCAAAAATATTAAAACTTGATATCATAACCTATTTTAGTAATTTAGATGAGTGGTGAGTTCATCGGAGGATTTAAGTATGGTTAAAACTAAAACCGTGAGTTAAAAACGCGTTTGGTGACACCGGTTTTTGATAAAAGTGGCGTAAGCTATAAAAATGACACGACAAGTATAAAACTCATTTGTAAACATGAAATAGTTTAAAATTTCATAAAATATGTAAATTATCATAGTCTAGGGTTGGTTCACTTTGTTAAAACATTAAAACGTAAATTTAAATCGGGTAAAACGTAAAGGTGCAAGGTTTACGTAAAAATGGAAAAATTGAAAAGTGACTTTTAAAATAGGATTGTAAGGAAACAATGATGCATAAAAAGTTTAGAATGGACGTAGTCTAGTCGCGGTTGAATGAATTGAACGTACACGGATAACTTCCGACGAAGTTAATTAGTTAAAATAGAATAGTTGAATAATAAACTATTAAAATAAATGACATGAATTTTTGAAATGTCACACGCTGTATCAAATTTTGGGGGTGATACAATTGTTGAAGTTGTTGAATTAATAAAGGTTGATTGTTAATGTTTCATTGGAGTTGAATTGGTCTATGACGTGACAAGATATTTAATTCATATTCATGTAAGTTGTTGAATTAGTAATGAACTTTGAATTTGGAGTTGGTATTTAAAAGCATTATTTTGTTACATTGATGGGGTGAGGTTGTCTAAACCAAATCCTAACTAATATTACCGTCCTTAAAAAAAAAAAAAAAAAAATGCCACTGTGAATGCTAATAATGCTTCTATGACTATGAAAAACTCATTTGCTGCTTTATCTAACGAGACTGATTATGTGTGGGGAACTAGATATGATGTGAATATTGGAGATACATCTAAGATTAATAAGACGCATGGGGATGACAGTGAGAGTGATTATGTGGAAAATGTTTTTGATGAAACCTCTAAATTCATGGAACAAGATGCGTTTAGTGATTCGAAGGGGTCCAGCCACTACAAGGATATTGAGCTATAGTGATAGACATATATCGTCGCTAAAAGTATTTATTATGAATAAAGAAAAATATTTAATATTTGGATTAAGATTCTCTAATGTTTGTCTCTCATGTTTTGTCATGTTGAGCCAATTAAATATTTTTTTTATTGAGCTATAGTGATAGATATATATCGTCGCTAAAAGTATTTATTATGAATAAAGAAAAATATTTAATATTTGGATTAAGATTCTCTAATGTTTGTCTCTCATGTATACAATGTCTCTCTCTCACAAAACGTTAACATGAGAAGAACACGAGGGAGTTGAAAATGGGAGAATCTCAATCCTTAAAATTAATATAGTAAGAAAATCATTTAATAAGCACTATCAGGGACGAGACAAGTCGTCACTAAAATTTTTTATGAAATAAATAAAAAAATAAATGATAAATACCTTCAATAACGATATATATGGTCGCTAAAAGCGACCTACATCATTTCCAGATGAGGTTGCATGCATTTATTTTCAGATTTTTCGAAACTATTTCTGCAACCAAATTTTCATATATTTTTTTTTCCAGAAATGTGCTAATCCCATATGAAAGTTAAAAAGTTCAACAAAAAACATAGGTCGTTGTCACAATATAAATACGAAGATGTTCAACAAAGAAAATAGTTCAAAATCACAATACAATCTTACTCACTTATGTGGTCTTCTCATCCCTCTTCATCATCTAGAGTCTCACGGCGATCGGGCGGTGCATGCACGATAATATTAATATTCGCGGCTTGTACCTCATTGAAGAAATGTGTGAACGTGAACCGAGAATTTGTCGCCGTGACAACTTTATCCACCTGAGTTTGGGTATACATTCTTTGATGGGATTTGGCGCTTGATGACATCGTAGAAAGTTACCCAGGGACGTGTCACTTTCAAAGGAAAAAATAAATAGAAAAAGAAAATATATATATGCTTCTAAAAGTACCAGTCAACATTGTATACAAATCGATGTATTGCCGTCGTCGCTAAAAGTACAAGTAAAAAAAGTAACCTTTTTGTTGTTTAGTTAACTTTTAGCGACGACACATGTCGTCACCTGAAGTCCAGCTTTTTTAATCATTCCTATAAAAGTTGTATTCACGTTTAAAAAAAATATAATAAAAAATAAAATAAAAAAGTAGTTCTACAGCAGAAGTGACATATGACTATTTATGGTCAATCACGTGACAAAATAAATTAATTGATAAGCAAATGTTAAAGAGCTTTATTATGAAAATTTGTTTACAGACTTGCATCAAATGGAACTAAAAAAATAAATGATAACACATAATTAATGAATGATCTGATTATGATACTTCTATAAGAATATTAACATCAAAATTGACGAGCTCGTTTTATGCCTTTTTTTCTATTTACACAGCAGGATATGTACAAAGCACATAGTTTCACAGTTGATCACACATTCTGGATCATTTTGATCAAAGCTTTTACTGGAACTGATTTGAAAACAAAAATATAATTTTTTTTTACAAAGGGACATTAATTTCTCAAGTAAAACAATCTTTGTGGAATAATATGACACGACCTAAAATTTAATTTCTGAGAATTGGAATTTAATTAATGAGAAAAGGGTAGCTCAAGTATAAATAGAGACATACGAACCTTCACTTTATAGAAGAAAAAAAACATGCAAAAGCAAGCAATGGCTTCTTCAAACTTCTTACTTTTATCTCTAGCTCTACTACTCATTGCTCTCTCATTTGTACCAAACTTTACTTCTGCTTCTTTAGAGGAAGCAGATGCTCTTCAAAAATGGAAAGCATCCCTTAAAGTCCCAAACAACTCCCAAATTGTATCTTCTTGGACACCACTTCCAACGAAGACTAGTACACTCGCCTCGTGCCCTTCTTGGTTTGGAATTGCATGCAACGCAGATGGGAACATTAACATGTTGAACCTCTCGACGTCTGAGTTAAAAGGTACGCTTCACCGGTTCCCGTTCTCTATTCTAGGCAACCTTACCCATTTTGATCTTAGTGTAAACAGCTTCTTTGGTCCCATCCCACCAGAAATCGGACTCCTGTCCAAACTTGTCTATCTTGATTTTTCAACCAATCAGTTTTCTGGCGTAATTCCACCTACCATTGGTAAACTAAGTCAGTTGGGTGATTTAGAGTCTTTGAATATCCTTTATCTGTACAGAAACAAACTCTCTGGGCCCATTCCTACTGAATTAGGGAATTTGAAGTCTCTCACTGATTTGGAATTGGGCGAAAATCAACTCAATGGTTCAATCCCTTCATCGTTGGGTGATTTGGAGTCTTTGAATACACTTAATGTGTTCAAAAACCAACTCTCTGGACCCATTCCAATTGAATTAGGGAATTTGAAGTCTCTCACTGATTTAGACTTGGGCGAAAATCAACTATCTGGGCCCATTCCTAGTGAATTAGGTAATATGAAGTCTCTCACTAAATTAGCTTTATCCAAAAATCAACTAATTGGTTCAATCCCTTCATCGTTGGGTGATTTAGAGTCTTTGAATATCCTTTATCTGTACAAAAACAAACTCTCTGGGCCCATTCCTACTGAATTAGGGAATTTGAAGTCACTCACTGAATTAGATTTGAGCGAAAATCAACTCTCTGGTTCAATCCCTTCATCGTTGGGTGATTTGGAGTCTTTGAATATCCTTTATTTGTACAATAACACACTCTCTGGACCCATTCCAATTGAATTAGGGAATTTGACGTCTCTCACTGAATTAGATTTGAGTGAAAATCAACTCAATGGTTCAATCCCTTCATCGTTGGGTGATTTGGAGTCTTTGAATACACTTAATGTGTTCAAAAACCAACTCTCTGGACCCATTCCAATTGAATTAGGGAATTTGAAGTCTCTCACTGATTTAGACTTGGGCGAAAATCAACTATCTGGGCCCATTCCTAGTGAATTAGGTAATATGAAGTCTCTCACTAAATTAGCTTTATCCAAAAATCAACTAATTGGTTCAATCCCTTCATCGTTGGGTGATTTAGAGTCTTTGAATATCCTTTATCTGTACAAAAACAAACTCTCTGGGCCCATTCCTACTGAATTAGGGAATTTGAAGTCACTCACTGAATTAGATTTGAGCGAAAATCAACTCTCTGGTTCAATCCCTTCATCGTTGGGTGATTTGGAGTCTTTGAATATCCTTTATTTGTACAATAACACACTCTCTGGACCCATTCCAATTGAATTAGGGAATTTGACGTCTCTCACTGAATTAGATTTGAGTGAAAATCAACTCAATGGTTCAATCCCTTCATCGTTGGGTGATTTGGAGTCTTTGAATACACTTAATGTGTTCAAAAACCAACTCTCTGGACCCATTCCAATTGAATTAGGGAATTTGAAGTCTCTCACTGATTTAGACTTGGGCGAAAATCAACTATCTGGGCCCATTCCTAGTGAATTAGGTAATATGAAGTCTCTCACTAAATTAGCTTTATCCAAAAATCAACTAATTGGTTCAATCCCTTCATCGTTGGGTGATTTAGAGTCTTTGAATATCCTTTATCTGTACAAAAACAAACTCTCTGGGCCCATTCCTACTGAATTAGGGAATTTGAAGTCACTCACTGAATTAGATTTGAGCGAAAATCAACTCTCTGGTTCAATCCCTTCATCGTTGGGTGATTTGGAGTCTTTGAATATCCTTTATTTGTACAATAACACACTCTCTGGACCCATTCCAATTGAATTAGGGAATTTGACGTCTCTCACTGAATTAGATTTGAGTGAAAATCAACTCAATGGTTCAATCCCTTCATCGTTGGGTGATTTGGAGTCTTTGAATACACTTAATGTGTTCAAAAACCAACTCTCTGGACCCATTCCAATTGAATTAGGGAATTTGAAGTCTCTCACTGATTTAGACTTAGGCGAAAATCAACTATCTGGGCCCATTCCTAGTGAATTAGGGAATATGAAGTCTCTCACTAAATTAGCTTTACCCAAAAATCAACTAATTGGTTCAATCCCTTCATCGTTGGGTGATTTAGAGTCTTTGAATATCCTTTATCTGTACAAAAACAAACTCTCTGGACCCATTCCTACTGAATTAGGGAATATGAAGTCTCTCGCTGAATTGAAATTGAGTTATAATCAACTCAATGGTTCCATTCCTTCATCGTTGGGTGAGTTGAAGTCTTTGAATATCCTTTATTTGGTGGTAAATCAACTATCTGGGCCCATTCCACTTGAATTGGGGAATATGAAGTCTCTCACTGATTTAGAATTGAGCGAAAATCAACTCAATGGTTCAATCCCTTCATCGTTGGGTGACTTGACGTCTTTGAATATCCTTTATTTGTGGGGAAATCAACTCTCTGGGCCCATTCCTACTGAATTAGGGAATATGAAGTCTCTCACTAAATTAGATTTGGCCAAAAATCAACTATCTGGGCCCATTCCTACTGAATTAGGGAATATGAGGTCTCTCTCTAAATTATCTTTGAGCCAAAATCAACTTAACGGTTGTATTCCTTTATCATTGGGTGACTTGACGTCTTTGGAATACCTTTTTTTGTGGCAAAATCAACTATCTGGGCCCATTCCTACTGAATTAGGGAATATGAAGTCACTCACTCGTTTAGAATTGAGCGGAAATCAACTCAATGGTTCAATTCCTTCATCGTTAAAAAACCTGAGAAGCCTTCAGACTCTGTATCTCAGTGAGAACAAGTTATCCGGTTCTATACCACAAGGAATCGGAAGTCTACAATTGTTTAAGCTAGTGCTGCACACAAATCAGTTGTCAGGCCAAATTCCAAAGGAGTTTGGGGAAATGATAGGTTTGTTAAATTTAAAGTTGAGCAATAACAACCTTTCAGGTGCTATACCTCAAGAGCTTGGGTCACTGCATGGTCTACTTAGTCTTGACCTATCCAAAAATAGGTTAAACGGGTCATTACAAAGATATGTTGGTGACTGGGTTCAAATCAATCACATAAATCTTAGTAATAACAAGCTCAGCGGAAAGATTCCATCGGAGATCGGTAAATTAAGTCAACTCAATGTTCTTGATTTATCCTGGAATTCACTCACAAAAGAGATACCATCAGATATTGGAAGTTTGGAAAGTCTGGTAATGATGAATCTTTCTCACAATAAGCTATCTGGTTCAATTCCTAATGGTTTCAGTAACTTGCCAGGAAGGATTGATATAGACCTGTCTTACAATGAGCTCACTGGTCCCATTCCCCCTTGTGCTGTCTTTCAAAATGTGTCTGGAGAAGCATTTGAAGGAAATGATGGTTTGTGTGGAAATTTTACAGGTTTGAAAGTTTGTGAAAGTCAAATAATAATGAAGAAAAATGATAATTTTCATCCTAAGCTCATCCTTGTAACTGTGGTCCCACTTTTTGCGGCTCTTTTACTTGGTTTATTCATGTTTGGCATCATTGCTTATCGACGTAGTAAGAGAGCTTCTCCACAGATACCATCAGGCGAAGATGGTGGCAAATTTTTCTCAATAACAAGTTTTGATGGACAGGTGATGTATGATGAAATCATCAAGGCAACAAATGATTTTGATGATGCATATTGTATTGGGATGGGAGGATATGGTACTGTGTATAAAGCTGAGTTACAACCCAACAATATAGTAGCTGTCAAGAAACTTCATTCATCATCTGAGAATGACGATCATACAGGCTTCCTAAATGAGGTACGAGCATTAACAAACATAAGGCACAGAAACATAGTTAAACTCTATGGATACTGCTCCCATGCTCGTCACTCATTTTTGATTTACGAATATCTTGAAAAGGGAAGTCTAAAATCGCTCTTAAGTAACGATATCACAGCAAAGGAAATGGATTGGTTGATAAGGGTAAGAATTGTCAGGGCTGTAGCGAATGGTTTGGCTTATATGCACCATGACTGCACACCACCTATAATTCATAGAGACATTTCTGGAGCTAATATCCTTCTCGATTCTGAATATGAGGCACGTATCTCGGATTTTGGAACAGCGAAGCTTCTAAAGCTGGATTCATCCAATTGGACTGCGGTTGTAGGCACCTATGGCTATATTGCGCCAGGTAACTGCCATATATTTTAAAGTTATCTATACGTACTTCTTCTCAAGTTTCAGATTTATCTATGTTATATTTAATCATGATCTGATATAACAATTGTTTTTGGATTATCCTGTTTCCTTCCATGTAGAGCTTGCTTATACGATGGTGGCGACAGAGAAATGCGATGTGTATAGTTTTGGAGTTGTTGCACTAGAAGTGATTATGGGAAAGCATCCTGGAGAACTTATATCATGTCTACCAACATTGTCTACTGATGATCTATTGCTAGCCAATGTAGGAGATAGACGGATTCTGCCACCATCATCTCTAGTTGAGAAACTAGCTCATTCAATTTTGAATGTCTCACGGGCATGTTTGAACTACAACCCACAGGAAAGGCCAACAATGCGTCAAGTCACAGATTTATTGTCAGTGGATGATCGGCTTTGGATGAAGATGCATGTATCGGTAACTTGATGCTAGCTTGATCGATTTTGTATGGTGTCTAGTCATAAGTCATAAAGTTTAAGAAACTTTTTATGTTTTTTTGTTGTCCTGAATTATGTTGTAGATTGTTATTAAATAAGAAAATAATTTATATCAATGAAGATTGCTACCTTTCTAGGCTAATATAGTTACGTGTATTATGGATCGTTTTGGTAATTTCTTTAAAGTATTCCAGTTTTACAATTAAAATTTACCTTGGGAAATTTGTATATCAGTTAGAATTATTCTTACTCATATGAAGAAATATAGTTAACAGTGAGTGCACACGAAAGATATTCAAAGACGTAAAATCACCCAACAATGGAAGTCTGTTAATTTGTCAAAAATGATAGCATAGATTGGAGAAGAAATTTAGCTAAAGGAAATTTGCCAAAAAAGAAGACCGTGGAAGTCTGTTAATTTGTCAAAAAAGATGACCTAAGGAAAAAGGTGAATAAGGTTGCAAGAAGGCTTCACACTTCGAGACCTACAATTGGATGATTTAGTTGAAGTTGGCTATCCAAAAACGTACAAGTCTTGGTGTCTCGAACTATTTATAGGGTATCTAATTTCTCCTTGATGTGCTTAGTGAAAACGATAGAGGTGGCAACATGGGCAGGTCGATCGGGTTGAGTAACGGGTCAAAACGGTTAAATTCTTTTTACGGGTCCAATTGGTTTGCCAGAAACACCTTTGGTAAAAAATTTCATTAAATCTTATTAGAAATAATCAGTGTGACACACATGATAACAAAACACATATTCTTATAACCAATGTTATTGAATAAATTGTACACTATGTGAAAGCTTCAACCCTTTTTGACCCGTTTCCTTTAGCTAACTTTTTTTTTTTTTTTTTTTTTACTCGTTTGACCCATCAGAGATGAAATATATCCACATTGACACATTCATACCTAAATTGGTCAGAATTTCTACAAAGATTACATTTCTACCGTAGGAAATGAAATCATGCATCATAACTACCTTATGTGACCCACTACTTTTCTACTGTAGGAAATGAAATCATGCATGCATGGGACAATACTAAACTTGCTGATTATTTTCTCCACTACCAGTAATGGTCATATGACCACTTCTTCAAGAATAAAAGAAATGGTAGTAGTTCGCACGGTTCTGTCTTTTGGAGACCCGGAACGTATCACACACTAATACAAAACTGTAAAATAAAAACCCAACCTATGAATTGATCTAGAAAAGCTTGTTACGCATTCACCATGATTGAGCATTCAAACGCATACACAAACAAATAAATATCTGAATACTTTTCAAACAAACATACAAGAAGATTGATCTGATACATATACTAAATCGCAGGGACATATGATTGGGCTTAAACAAACACTATCTAAATCGTTGAATTTGTTTTGTCTTTCTTTAAGAGGGCAATGCTATATAACCCGGGTTGAACTGGGAACATGGCCGGTTATGACTGTTGTTTGCTTGTTTATGAAACAGTTGTTCTTTTGTTGACCCGGGTCGATCCATTTTGGTAAATCCAGCTGGGTCATACCTTTCGTTTTTTTAAAGTTTTGGACCTATAGTTTTGTTATAAAGTATGGGTTTGGTAGTGAATTTCTAATGTTTAAGAGCTGTTTGGAGCTTTTAGGGGCGTTTGGGGTATGTTTAGGGGTGTTTTTGTAGCTGTAGGAATTGAATTTCCATGTTTAGAAACTGTCCTTTTTTGCTTAAAACTGGTTCCACACGACGGTTCAACCGGCGACTCGGCTGGGTTGATAAAAAACCGGTGCACGGAAATTCAAGAAAATTTACACAAAGATTGATACTTTTATAGACAACCCGAACCTCTTGTATTTGCTGCTGCAGTTTGTATTTACAACTATACCAAGGAAATGCCTTCCTAGTACAATGCAACACTTTTTCTGTCCATCTCATTCAGCAATTTTCCTGCAAACCCGACGGGTTGGGATGACCATGGTCAAAGTAAAGAAAAAAAAATAACAAGTCAACGTGACCATGACAATAACTTCAAAAAGTCTCCATAATCGCTCTTACCACCACTTGAAAATCTCTTCATCTTTTTCCAAATCTGCAAACGTCTCCTAGGCCTCAATGGACCTGAATTTGAGGTTATCCTATACGAATGTACATCTAGCCCAAGACCCTAAAACCCGCTCTCCCCATCAAGTGGATATTCATAGCTTGGATAGGTGGAATGCGATGGAACTGTGTCTTGGCTAGGGCCGTGGCCTTAGTTTTTACTGGCGCACGGATCAAAATCCAAGGAAATCAAATTTCTCTTGACTACATGTCCTTGAGAAAAAGCTCATTTTACTTTAAACTTGACCTGTAATGTACTCATTTTACAGAGAAAAAAAAAAAAACGTACCCGAAAGTGCCCATGACACGTGTCAAAATATGTTGGTTTTCTTCATCTAAAGCGGATCGAGCCAAACCAAAATCAAAAACTTTAGGTGTAAAGTCATGTTCCAGCAGAATGTTGCTAGACTTGAAGTCTCTATGTATGACTCTTGGGCTTGAATCTTCATGCTTTTAACCCCCGAGCCGCACCCAATCCAGTGGTGCGACTTCCTTATCAATCCCGGCCTAAGCAACCAAAATTTCACTCCAATAATAAACCATCTTCACTAAAAAATATTAGTCAAAATATTTGACTTTTGAAAGTCAAACATTTCAATCCCTAAGCAACCGAATTGTCACCTTTAAGTAGTTTGACAACAACTTTAAACCAAACTCACCCTCACTTAAAACACCCAACTCGTTAAAGTTATCAGTTGCTTTTTCCATACCACTTGAACTAAACGTCTTTGCAGATCCTTTATAACCTATGTTAGACCGGAATGATAATGAAGCTGACTCAGACCCACTTCCTATCGTTGATCCGCCAACCCCTGATTGGGCCCCTTCCCTACGTTTAACAAATAGAACAAAATGATGATGGCATACGGTCCACCATTCCCGTTGCGTGGTGATGGCATATGTGGCAATGGGGACGACCTGTCAACAACAAAATGATTAATATTATAAGCACGAAAATTTTCAGTTTGACTTTCGACGTTAAACGAATTGATCCTTCAAGTATGGTAGATTTCCAAAATTTAGGATTTTTTGTGGTTGTTGGTATTGGTTAGGGGTGTTGTATGTGCATGCATGGTGGTCAAGATAATATAACAATGTTTAAGCAAAATCACTGTTTTTATACAATGTTTCTAACCAACTTGTCATTTTGCACTAAATAAACGAATACAATGAGCGAGTTGTGTTTGTAACCGATAATATATAGCTGGTTAGATCTGATTTTATTTAAACACCGCATAATATCTAAACTAGGGTTGTTTGATTACTTCTTAATGAATTTGGTTAAGCGCCCAAATTCTGAATCGGTCAAAGCTTGAGCGTTTGATAAATATTCCTTTGCCTCTTTATCATTCAATGTGGCTCTTAGTGATTTTGCATAGGATGGTCCCCTAAATCATTCAGTAGCTATACTCTTTCTTTTGCCATTATTTTCATTTACTTTTTTCATTTGTTGATATAATAACCTGTAATTTTATGAAGCCTTTTTTAATTTATAAATTTATAACGTAGGTTTAATGGGGTTACAATCCAATTATAAATTCACACTAATAAATTTTTTAATTCTCCATTAACTGCTTATCATTAATCAAGTATTATTATAAATTTAAATGCGTAACTTTTTTTTTTTTATTATTGGAGTCACTCATTCAGTGCACTTATCAAACACTTTCTTTTCGTTCAGAACAGTTTTATTCAGAGCCATTGAATCATTCAGGTTTTTAAATCATTCAGCGCTAAATCATTATATTTTACCAAACAGCCCAACAACAACCAGCCTTACAAGTGTCGTTAGCAAAACCCCGAATTTGTGTGTCAAAAGTTTTCATTATAGAATGACTCTTTTAAATAATAATAATAATAATAAAATAAAATAATACAAAGACTACACTAGACATTCTAAAACTAGAGTGACTTACAAATACAATAACCCATTTTGCTCACTATATAAGAGCAACAAAAACACAAAACCATACTCATATAGTTGTATAGTATTTTTATATTTTAAAAAATTATATGTCTCGTCCATGTCCTTTACCCAAAATCACACTAGTCGTCCATATTCGATTTTAATCACACAAATAATCCTTAATTTTCAAACAAATTTCCATTGATAGTCTCTATTTTCAAAAATAGGGACTATCCATGTAATAACGACAATGACTACGTGTGTAATAGAAAACTTTCGATTATTACGCAGATGATCCCTATTTTTCAAAATAGAAACCATCGACACAAATAGTTTAAAAATTAGGTATCATTGGCGTAATTATATTGAACTCTATTGTTCAAAATCAACAACAAGTCACCTAGGTTCTGTTAGAATATTAGTATCATGACAATCATATAAACAGGTAAACACATATGCGGAAGCGTAGGAACATCTATAACATATAAAAGATTAACATAAATTAAATAGGAACGTACCGTGGTGATTCTAGCCCGAACAAGAATCAAAAGCAATTGTCTTTAACAATATGAAGAACCCTAATTAGGGTTTATATGGATCAATGATTAACCCCTTACCGTTTTGTTAATCGATCCAAGATGTAAACAAAAGTATGTTTACACCACGTTCTTGTACACACGTACTATTAACGAATTAAAGTAAATGCTAGTTTAATATTACACAAAACAATATTTGTTTTAAAATAAAACAATTGATTAAATAAAACAAATCACCAAAACTCATATTGTGATGTTGATGTTGACATCGATCACAGTAAACAATAATGAAAGCAAAACACTTTATCTTCCATGCACATGCATGATGAATACATACATGAATTATGTTACTGTGACTATGTCGAGAAGTACAAAGTAGGAAAAGTAAGGTTTTGATTTTAACGTGTACAAGAGATATCTAAAAAATAAAACCTTAACTTTGTTTTTATAGGATACAAAACTTAGGGAACAAGTTAGGGCTTGTGTTCTAGATCCTTCTTGTTCTCTATTTTTTTATCCTTGGTCCTTATACTTTGATTCTTTATTTGTTTTGTGTAATTAATAATTAAATATAACTTTTTATATTAAATTATTAAACTTTAATTCTCATACATAAAGTGTGCAATCCCGTGGTCTCGGGTTCGATACTAGACATATACTTATTAATATTTATCCACAAACTCCAACAGCTCCCACTTGGATATCTATTAATAGTGTAATGACATTGGTTAGCGTCTAGCAACACGCCAATGCCCCTAGTTCAACTCGAGGAAGGTCTCCTGGAAAAACCTTTAATGATTCATCATTATTATTATCATCCTTTTGTTTCTAATACCACGTTAATAAAGATATGGATCTTAGTCATTCTTTAATTAACAATTCTGTTTCTCGTTGTTTATGATTGATCAAGATTACCAAAACATCTGAACGTAATCCAGATAGACTTTGGGCGTGCGCACGCAAACATCTTGTCAACCCTACGAGGGGCCCAGCAGTATTAAACTTCTGAACAAATCAGAAGGAACAAATTCTTTCTTGACTACAAGAATAACCCATGAACTTTGCAACACTTCTGAAAACAACCCTTATAACTCCCTGTTACGGTGAGCGGTAGATTGCTTCACAAAAATGCACTACATCCATGACTCTTATCTGGTATCTCAAGTCTGAGGATAACATATTCATGATTTACTTACTGACAAGATCCATAAAGTAAAATCATGTAGTTGGGATAAGTCCTATATTCAATTCATCGAATATCATGTGAAATTGGTATGTCAACGCATCAATATACTTTCAAGTATATTCTTAACCAATACTCAGATTTGTCTTAGTTTAATGATATTCCCATATCATTAATCGACAACGGACGATTTAGAATAATATTAGTTATTCACGGATTTTAAACATGCAAATATAGGACACAATATATTATTAATGAAAACAAACGTACTAAGTACTTTAATTCATTATAAATAATAATTGCTTAATGTCCTTTATCCAAATACCAAAATAGATCAATGCATGATTATACCAGTTAATGAATTTTCCTCAAGTAATAACTTGAAAACAATTATGCCTCAAGTAATGACAATCATACTTGTTGACAAGGCATTATTTCATCTAACTATGATCTATCCGAATTTTGAGAATACTTCTTTCAAGAATTAAAATTCTTGTATGTGTAAATCCAACTATCTTGATATAGCCACATAATTTTTCATAAATGGTGTGATATCCTCAATCACCATCTTATGACAATCAAACTTTCAAACCTTTTAAGTTTGAAGTATTCTAATTCTTTAATGTTTAATGCAACTATGCTCTTAGTTGAGCACAACTAGTTCTCATGAAATCCTTCATAACTAGTTATTGAGTGTCATCTCAATTAAACCAGCATCATTGTATATTAAACACAATATGCTCTTTAAAATTTTTCGTAAACTTTAATATCCATAGTGTAATGTTTAGGAGCTATTCCAGGTTGAGGATCATTATTCTAATTTCAAACATTTTCCATTAGAATATCTATTACACAAGTTATATAATAACCTTTTTAATTGGATATCAAATATTGTCAAATCGTTTAAGCACTTAAGCATGATACAACAATAATACAATGCACATGAAAATCCTTCAGTCAAACTTAGATTTTTATTCATGTACTATCTTTACAAATATGTATATCCATTTACTAAATGATATATCATATTCTATTAGAATCATTTACCGCACATGTTTATTAAACAATAAACTTTTGTTCCAAGGTTGTATGTTTTATTTTCTAAATCTTTCACTTACAGTTTCATTCCAAACTAAGTCTTAACATTTCACTTATATGGAATGTAACTTCTTATATGTTATACGACATATATGATTTAGTAAATCAAACATAATACTCCCACTAGCTTTCAGGAATACTTAGAAATTACCTTATTTTAATTATAAACCTAAACATAGATTTAATAATTTATCATAAGAATAATTTCCTAGATGCATGCATTTATCCATTCATGGATTATTGCACTTTGTACACTTTCAAAGATTTTCTTGAATTCATAAACTCCTTTTGATTACTTATCGTCCTCGCTCAAGTAATTATTCAAGAAAGAGTTTTTGATATTCATTGTCAAATTTCATATTCATATAAATATGTCAATTTACCATCTTTGTATCTTTAATGTGCTTAGGAAAGAGTATTCAATCATAGTTAATTGCTTAAGTATGATTAATAATCTTGTCATAAGACATGCATTAAGATATGTGTACAATTTTGTCCATATGATTATTTCACAAAGATTTAAACCACTAGGGTTACATTATCTTTGAATAAACTCATCATCATTCTCTAACTATTAAGAATTAAGATAAACCAAATTTTCTAAATTTGAATATCTTTATGAACAGCATCTATAACATTCATATTATGAGTAATTTACCCAATTTATTATTCTTGGTAATACTACATCATATGATCATCAGCATATTATTTAAATACCTGAGATATCCAAGTGGATCTATGAATGATAATTCCATCATGTTGAGGTTTATCATTTACATGTTAAGCCTCGTCATGATTTTAACTGGTGTGGTTTTAGAAGATTATGTATCTTGTAAATCTATCTTTTCAAGATAAAATACTCCCACTTGCCTTTAGCATTATATAGAATATAAGTACTTAGCAATTAGAGCAACAATCCAATTTTCTCTTTTAGGACTTTACAAATACGCATTGATAGCTCTTTGTTAATAACCTTCACATAAGTAACTTAACAAATTCAGAACTTCAATTTTAAGACTTAATGTGATTCATCACATTTCATAATTCAATAACGTCTTATTAATCTTCTAGGAGTCTAATTGAGTATTTTCAATCCATACTCAATTTCTAACCTTGATAACTTTTAGAAGAAAAGAAATCATAGTTATCTTCAATCAAACAATCTAACAAGAGTTTGATTCCCTAACTGAACATACTATCCATATGTGGTACTTCAATTAGAATTAATATTGTAAGAAGATCTAACAATATATATAAGATAACCATATTCCTGTTGGCATACCTATTTACCAACTAAATCAACTTAATGGTATAATAGTATTTTCAAGCCAATTGCATGCTTTATAACAAGTACTTATTAATCAAGTCACTTCATGTTTATGTCTTATAAAACATAAGCTTGTTATAATCCCACTATACGTTATTAATCATTGATCAACTCAATGACTTCTTGTATATGTCTTAATTAAAAAACCATAACAAGCTAACGTCTTACTTAATTATAAGTCTTGTAATACTTAGAAGACTTCATATTTATAACTATACAATAAAGTATAAACATGTATAATTAAAGTAATCATGAACACCATCATTTGGTTTCAATAATATTTTCAAGTTAACACACTACTTTATTTATTTATGTCATTCTAAGAATACATAATTATTGAAGTAGTATTATATTACTTCATGCATTTATGTCATTCCAATAATACATAAATATTAAAGCTGAAGTAGTATTTTTATTTGACACACATGTTCTAATAGATGTCTAATTTAGAAACTGCAAATTATCCATGTTGGTCTCACGCATACATGGAAATTCACCTTGTTGTTAATATTTAGCCTGCGTCTCACGTTTACTAAATTTCAACACCAAGTGTTTCTAAGATTAGATGTATTAATCTAATTAGAATTATAATCTCTTACTTGCAGTTAAGAGAATCCTTTAAATCATATTCTTATGTGTTGTACTTTGCACATAATGAAGATTTCTCCCACTTGTGCATGGTACAACACCATGTATCATATAAACAACACGCACGCGTTTGTTAATGTGAACAATATGATTTGTGTCATAACTTAGTAGATATAGAGTTTACTCAATCAATCAAGGAAACGTACATGACTATCCTTGAAAATATGAGTGTCTATATTTGGAAAGTAATTACCTTGAGATATTCAAAAGATAATCTAAGTTACAATCAAGACAATAAGTCTTGTAACTCCCACTGAATTAGAGAACTAATAATAATCCCTTATTCATTCATAAGAACACAATACTCCCACTGAATTTGACAACATTGTAAATGTTTCATTAATCGGTGAAAGGATATAGTGTACTTGTTTTTCTTTCCTACATCTTTTAAGAAAACCCATTCAAACAATTATATATAGGTTATAAAAGGATGTAATCTACTACATAAATGTGATTCATCACATTCCAAACTATTAACTTGAAAAAACTGGGCATGCAATTTCTTCCTCTATAGATTTACCATTCCAACAATTGTATGTAGTATCTGTAAATGGTCAAACCAAAACAACTAGATAAAATAATCTAATTCGTCTTTTACCATTATGCAGTAATCAGTCTTCTAATTTAATAACTCATAAGGTGCATATACTCTTACTATTAAAGTTTGCTATGAGTTATGTATTTAGAATTTAGATAATTCTAATCATCCTATTGTACCTTTCTCATTCATGAAAAGGATTAGGATTTAAGTCTCACACTTCTCCTAATGGAAAGAAGACTATATTTATTCTTTTTGTAACATTGACTCTAACCAAAAACCCTAACGGGTGTAGATCAATTAAAAGAATAACATACGTTTACGGTTTTGAGTTGCATTAATACATTTAAAGAATTTACAAAATTCAATTTTAGTATTTTCGATAATTTATATTTCCAAGAAAATATAATACCCAAGGTTATATTCTTATAACCAACTAATTTCTTGAAAATCTAGGATCCAACTTTACATAGATTCCACCACATCAGTTGATCTGCTAGTGGTGAAAGTATAAAAGATGGTAATCTGTCGAACAATAATTGGCAAACACTTTTCCAATTCCTAGATCATTATGGGATTTACATCAATTGATTCATCAATTTGTCATGTAAGCATGTTTCATCCCATCTCACGCCTTAAGCTCTAGGTCTCACGCATCAACTTAATTAAGTCGTCTAACTTAGAAACTGCAAATTCTCCATGTGTGGTCTCACGCACACTCGGAAATTTACCTTGTCATTAGAATTTAGCCTGCGTCTCACGTTTACTAAATAATAACTTCAAGTGTTTCTTATAGTTAGATGGCATGTAACTTAAATTTAGGGTATAATTTTTTTTTTTTGATGTAAAAATCAAAACATGTATAAAGATGCATGCACTCATCTTTATAACATAAGTTTTCAAAACCTTTTTATTACCAATTCGTGAAATTAATACATAAAGTTTTACTTGAGGTTTATGCCAAAACCCTAAGATGACTTTCTACAATATATGATTTTAAAAGTAATTCGTTTAAGACATATTCAAGATTGTGATAACCAAGGCAGACTCTAAGGCTCTTTTCTAAGCCTTCAAATCACGGTTATGAATGTCATCTTAAAAGACTTAATATTAAAAGCATATTTGCACAAAACATCATTCAAGCAAAAGTTTATGGATTCAATCTCAAAATAGTAATAAAGTTTGAATTTTGCTAGTCTCGCCTGGGAGCTGATTACCGTGCGAATCGGACCACGATTGGCAATAAGACCTTGCAAGATTCTTACTTTATCACTTTAGGGTTTCACCATTATTAGTCTGTATTATTTTCTTTATGAAAAAATTACCCTTTTATTGCTTACAAACGTGTCCAACAATAAACAATAAAACAAGTAATAAAGACAAATCAAAACAACTAATAACATAACAATTATAAAGGTGAAACAATTAGCCACATGCAATCTTTTTAGAAAAGATCCTAACAAAATCAATTCTAGGTTTTAATATGTATATAATTAACTAGGGCCTTCACCTCTTAATGGAAGTGAGCCACATACATTGACAAGTCAATTGCGTAGGCCAAAGCTAATCACATACCACATAGCACATAATTGATTTTAATAATTATGGGGTCTTCCCCAATATTAGATCTATCTAAATATGTGAAAAGCTAAACAATTAATAAACAATTAATAACCCATGACTAACATGCATGTTTCGTCACGGATCAAAGCATAACAATTACCAATTAGGTCAAGGATACGCCCAAATAACACATAAACATGTAGGCAACCTAGGGTTTCTAATCCAATTAATTAATAAAACCACAAACCCTAATTAGGGTTCATGGAATAAATCGACCCCCCCCCCCCAAAATTAGGGTTAGGGAAAAAAAAACAAAACCCTAGATCCAAAACATGTATCTAAAACAATCAAAATTCGTTTTTTATGTGTTTTATGTAATCAATTACATGTTATAGCAAGCTCGTGATACCACTGTTAGAATATTAGTATCATGACAATCATATAAACAGGTAAACACATATGCGGAAGCGTAGGAACATCTATAACATATAAAAGATTAACATAAATTAAATAGGAACGTACCGTGGTGATTCTAGCCCGAACAAGAATCAAAAGCAATTGTCTTTAACAATATGAAGAACCCTAATTAGGGTTTATATGGATCAATGATTAACCCCTTACCGTTTTGTTAATCGATCCAAGATGTAAACAAAAGTATGTTTACACCACGTTCTTGTACACACGTACTATTAACGAATTAAAGTAAATGCTAGTTTAATATTACACAAAACAATATTTGTTTTAAAATAAAACAATTGATTAAATAAAACAAATCACCAAAACTCATATTGTGATGTTGATGTTGACATCGATCACAGTAAACAATAATGAAAGCAAAACACTTTATCTTCCATGCACATGCATGATGAATACATACATGAATTATGTTACTGTGACTATGTCGAGAAGTACAAAGTAGGAAAAGTAAGGTTTTGATTTTAACGTGTACAAGAGATATCTAAAAAATAAAACCTTAACTTTGTTTTTATAGGATACAAAACTTAGGGAACAAGTTAGGGCTTGTGTTCTAGATCCTTCTTGTTCTCTATTTTTTTATCCTTGGTCCTTATACTTTGATTCTTTATTTGTTTTGTGTAATTAATAATTAAATATAACTTTTTATATTAAATTATTAAACTTTAATTCTCATACATAAAGTGTGCAATCCCGTGGTCTCGGGTTCGATACTAGACATATACTTATTAATATTTATCCACAAACTCCAACAGGTTCTTGGCTCAAGCTGATTATATTGAACTCTATTGTAAGAAAAATTCGACGTATGTTATTCCACATTTACTATCTCCTATGCATATTTTTTTTTGGCAAATGTCACATTTTTTTTAACCTAATGTGTGTTTGTTTAAGCTTATGAGCCCTTTTTTATTTATTTTTAAGTTTATGGCCTTATACGAGATACTTATGATATAGTAACGAAACATAAACCAAAATCAAATAAACTTAGAGGGTGTTTGTTTAAACTTATTTGGCCTGCTTATGGGCTTATTAAACTTTTGAAAAGCTCCTTGCTCTAAATATTGGCTTATATAAATTGCGTTTATTAAGCGGATGTTTGTTTAAGCTTATTTGGACTACTTATGAGCCAATATTTATGGTTTATTTTGAATTTTATGGGCTTATTTAAGCTTGCTATGATATAGTACTAATAAACTTATACAAGCTCATAAGCTAATAAACCTAAAAGTAAGCTTAGGGGTGTTTGTTTAAGCTTATTTGTGAGCTTATGAACTTATATTTAATATGCCTGATTTTTCGGGCTTATTTTGAGACTTAATGGTCTTATATAAGTTTAATGTATCATGATAACCTTATATTATCCTATACGTCTCAAAATATGCCGAAAAAGTTAGGCTTATAACATACAAGCCGAAATAAAATATTCTAATAAGCCCACAAATAAGATTAAACAAATACCCCCGAAGCCATTGAATTTTTTTTATTTTTATTTTTTTATTTTTTATTTATTTATTTTTTGACCCGGGTTAACTCATTTTGCTAAATCCAATTAGGTCATACGTATCTTTTTTTTTTTTTTTAATAAGTTTTATCCTGTAGTTTTGTTGGAAAGCATGGGTTTGGTATTGAATTTTATGTTTTAGAGCTATTTGGACATGTTTAAGTCAGTGGCAGAGCCAACACAAAAACTAAGATGATTCTCTTAATAAGTCGAAGCTAAATTTGTGTAACAATGAAAACCGATAAATGTGTCAATTCGGGTTGGGTCGGACCCAATTTAAACAAGAAAATTAATACTGGCACATCAAAAACCTATAACCTATTGTCAAATTTATTGAAATCGAGTATTTACTGAAAGAAAAGTAACACATTACACTATTAATACACCACACATTTTCAAGTTACAAGTTTAAAATAAGATTTTTCAATGTACAACATGAAACAAATAAAAAATATAGCCTAGGAAATACCAAGAAACAAAGATACAAAGATTTCTAGAAACCGAATTTGTAAAAAAAAAAAAAAAAAAAAAAAAAAAAAAAAAAAAAAAATTGAAAAGATGAAAAGTCAACTATCGGTCTCTTTCCTCTCTCTTCTTTCTTCTCCATTGCGTTCACCTTCTTATTTTCCACTATACTTATTACTTTTGACCATCAAATGTCAGTCAAACTTATTACTGACTCGTAATTGGTTAAACATGTTGATATGGGTTTTCGAAATGAAGATACCAATTTCGAAATGAAATGTTTCATTTAATTTTCTTTTACTTGTAGACCTTAAGGGTGCTTACTAATTTGTTTTATTTAGTTTCGTAGTATCAATTGACGAGAGTGGATTAAAGTTTTGTTACTGATAGTAACAGTGGGTCAGTTTTACTTGTCTTTAGAAATGGTGTTCACTAGTTATAATGTGTGTCAGTTTCTCAATGTTTGTGTTGAGAATTTTAATCTCATTGTGCTTGTTTATGAACCGGCGGTTCTTTTGTTGACCTGCGTCGACCCATTTTGCTAAATCCAGTTGGGTCATACCTTTTGTTTTTAAAAAGTTTGGGACCTGTAGTTTTGTTGGAAAGTATGTGTTTGGTATTGAATTTCTAATGTTTTAGAGCTCTCTGGACATGTTTAAGTGCTGTTTGGAGCTTTTTAGGGGTGTTTTTGGATAGGTTTAAAAGCTTTTTGATCATTTTGATCAAAGCATTTACTGGAACTGTTTTGAAAACAAAAATAGAGTACTTTCTTACAAAGCGATTAGAATTGTACTACATAGTTAAAGTATTCTCCAAAAAGGGACATTAATTTCTCAAGTAAAACAATATTTGTGGAATAATGACACCACCTAAAATTTAATTTCTAAGAAGTGAAAGTTGTTGGATATATATGAGACGTTACTCTCACAAAATATTTCGACAAATTATATAAAAAACTTTTCTAATAGGAAACAAATGTCACGTAATAATTATTTATTTAAAAACTTTTAAATATTTGAAGGCACTGCAGGTACTTTTGGCTGCCAATACATTCTCTCTTTTATAGACCAATTGTGTGGCCATGTAGATGTGAACTATTGGAAAAACATGCTATTCAACTACTGTATGTGATTCACATGTTACTTGACTTATAGAAGTAAATCTTCACCACAAAAAACGTGTCTAAAAAATCTTCAAATTATTCTTTTCTCATGCATGCATAACGAGGCTTGTCTCCCATCCCTTTCTTTTTCATTATTGCAAAACACATTAGTTTACAGATTTATGAGAAAAGGGTAGCTCAATTATAAATAAAGACATACGAACCATCAGTTATAGAAAAAAACATGCAAAAGCAAGTAATGGCTTCTTCAAAGTTCTTACTTTTATCTCTAGCTCTACTGCTCGTTGCACTCTCATTTGTACCAAACTTCACCTCTGCTTCTTTGGAGGAAGCAAATGCTCTTCAAAAATGGAAAGCAAGCCTTAAAATCCCAAACAACTCCCAAATTGTATCTTCTTGGACACCCCTTCCAACGAATACTAATTCACCCGCTCTGTGCCCTTCTTGGTTTGGAATTGCTTGCAATGCTGATGGGAACATTAACAGGTTGAACCTCTCGACGTCTGGGTTAAAAGGTACGCTTCACCGGTTCCCATTCTCTATTCTAGGCAATCTTACCCATTTTGAGCTTAGTGTAAACAGCTTCTTTGGTCCCATCCCACCAGAAATCGGACTCCTGTCCAAACTTGTCTATCTTAATTTTTCAACCAATCAGTTTTCTGGTGTAATTCCACCTACCATTGGTAAACTAAGCCAGTTAACCGTTTTGCAACTTTTTGGAAACAATTTTACTGGTTCAATTCCACAAGAAATAGGGAATGTGAAGTCTCTCACTGAATTAGATTTGAGTGAAAATCAACTCAATGGTTCAATTCCACAAGAAATAGGGAATGGGAAGTCTCTCACTAAATTAGATTTGAGTGAAAATCAACTCAATGGTTCAATTCCTTCATCGTTGGGTGATTTGAAGTCTTTGAATATCCTTTATTTGTGGGCAAATCAACTCTCTGGACCCATTCCATTTGAATTAGGGAATTTGAAGTCTCTAACTGATTTACAATTGAGTTATAATCAACTCTCTGGTTCAATTCCTTCATCGTTGGGTGATTTGAAGTCTTTGAATATCCTTTATTTGTGGGCAAATCAACTCTCTGGACCCATTCCATTTGAATTAGGGAATTTGAAGTCTCTCACTAAATTAGATTTGAGTGAAAATCAACTCAATGGTTCAATCCCTTCATCGTTGGGTGATTTGAAGTCTTTGAATATCCTTTATTTGTGGGCAAATCAACTCTCTGGACCCATTCCATTTGAATTAGGGAATTTGAAGTCTCTCACTAAATTAGATTTGAGTGAAAATCAACTCAATGGTTCAATCCCTTCATCGTTGGGTGATTTGAAGTCTTTGAATATCCTTTATTTGTGGGCAAATCAACTCTCTGGACCCATTCCATTTGAATTAGGGAATTTGAAGTCTCTCACTAAATTAGATTTGAGTGAAAATCAACTCAATGGTTCAATCCCTTCATCGTTGGGTGATTTGAAGTCTTTGAATATCCTTTATTTGTGGGCAAATCAACTCTCTGGACCCATTCCATTTGAATTAGGGAATTTGAAGTCTCTCACTAAATTAGATTTGAGTGAAAATCAACTCAATGGTTCAATCCCTTCATCGTTGGGTGATTTGAAGTCTTTGAATATCCTTTATTTGTGGGCAAATCAACTCTCTGGACCCATTCCATTTGAATTAGGGAATTTGAAGTCTCTCACTAAATTAGATTTGAGTGAAAATCAACTCAATGGTTCAATCCCTTCATCGTTGGGTGATTTGAAGTCTTTGAATATCCTTTATTTGTGGGCAAATCAACTCTCTGGACCCATTCCAATTGAATTAGGGAATTTGAGCTCTCTCACTGAATTAGAATTGAGCGAAAATCAACTCAATGGTTCAATCCCTTCATCGTTGGGTGATTTGAAGTCTTTGAATATCCTTTCTTTGTGGGCAAATCAACTCTCTGGACCCATTCCAATTGAATTAGGGAATTTGAATCTCACTAAGTTAGGTTTGGCTAGAAATCAACTATCTGGGCCCATTCCTACTGAATTAGGGAATATGAAGTTTCTCACTGAATTAGATTTGGGCGAAAATCAACTCCATGGTTCAATTCCTTCATCGATAAAAAACCTGAGAAGCCTTCAGTATCTGTCCATCAGTGACAACAAGTTATCTGGTCCTATACCACAAGGAATCGGAAGTCTACAATTGTTTCAGCTATTTCTGTACAGAAATCAGTTGTCTGGCCAAATTCCAAAGGATTTTGGGGAGAAAAAAAGTTTGTTAGATTTAGACTTGAGCGATAACGAACTTTCAGGTGTTATACCTCATGAGCTTGGATCACTACATGGTCTCCTTACTCTTGACCTATCCAATAATAGGTTAAACGGGTCATTACAAAGATATATTGGTGATTGGGTACAAATCAATCACATATATCTTAGTAATAACAAGCTCACAGGAAAGATCCCATCAGAGATCGGTAAATTAAGGCAACTCAATGTTCTTGATTTATCTTGGAATTCACTCACACAAGAGATACCATCGGAAATTGGAAATTTAGAAAGTCTGGTAATGATGAATCTTTCTCACAATAAGCTATCTGGTTCAATTCCTGACGGTTTCAGTAACTTGCCAAGAGGGATTGACATAGACCTGTCTTACAATGAGCTCACTGGTCCAGTTCCCCCTTATCCGGTCTTACTAAATGTGTCCGGAGAAGCATTACAAGGAAATGATGGTCTGTGTGGAAATGTTACAGGTTTGAAAGTTTGTGAAAGTCAAATAATAATGAAGAAAAATAATCATTTTCAACATAAACTCATCCTTGTAACTGTGGTCCCACTTTTTGCGGCTCTTTTACTTGGTTTACTCATGTGTGGCCTCATTGCTTATCGACGTAGAAATAGAATTTCTCCACAGATACCATCAGGCGAAGAAGGTGGAAAACTTTTCTCAATAACAAGTTTTGATGGACAGGCGACGTATGAAGAAATCATCAAGGCAACAAATGATTTTGATGATGCATTTTGTATTGGGATGGGAGGATACGGTACTGTGTATAAAGCTGAGTTACCACCCAACAATATAGTAGCTGTCAAGAAACTTCATTCATCATCTGAGAATGACGATCAAGGCTTCCTAAATGAGGTACGAGCATTGACAAACATAAGGCACAGAAACATAGTTAAACTCTATGGATACTGCTTCCATGCTCGTCACTCATTTTTGATTTACGAATATCTTGAGAAGGGAAGTTTAAAATCTCTCTTAAGTAGCGATATCACAGCAATGGAAATGGATTGGCTGAAAAGGGTAAGAATTGTTAGGGCTGTAGCGAATGGTTTGGCTTATATGCACCATGATTGCACACCACCAATAATTCATAGAGACATTTCTGGAGCTAATATCCTTCTGAATTCTGATTATGAGGCACATATCTCGGATTTTGGAACAGCAAAGCTTCTAAAGCTGGATTCATCCAATTGGACTGCGGTTGTAGGCACCTATGGCTATATTGCGCCAGGTAACTGCCATATATTTTAAAGTTATCTATACGTACTTCTTCTCAAGTTTCAGATTTATCTATGTTACATATATTCTCATGTTTCCTTCCGTGTAGAGCTTGCTTATACGATGGTGGCGACAGAGAAATGTGATGTGTATAGTTTTGGAGTTGTTGCACTAGAAGTGATTATGGGAAAGCATCCTGGAGAACTTGTATCATGTCTACCAACAATGTCGACTGATGATCTATTGCTGGCCAATGTAGGAGATAGACGGATTCCGCGACCATCACCTCTAGTTGAGAAACTAGCTCATATAATTTTGAATGTCACACGGGCATGTTTGAACGAGAACCCACAGGAAAGGCCAACAATGCGCCAAGTCAAAGAATTATTGTCAGTGGATGATCGGCTTTGGATGAAGATGCGTGTATCGGTAACTTGATGCTAGCTTGATCGATTTCGTATGATGTCTAGTCATAAGTCATAAAGTTTAAGAAACTTTTTATGATTTTTTGTTGTCCTGAATTATGTTGTAGATTGTTATTAAATAAGAAAATAATTTATATCAATGAAGATTGCTACCTTTCTAGACTAATATAGTTACGTGTATTATGGATCTTTTTGGTAATTTCTTTAAAGTATTCCAGTTTTACAATTAAAATTTACCAATGGGAAATTTGTATATCAGTTAGAATTTATTCTTACTCATATCATGAAATATAGTAAACAGTGAGTCCACACAAAAGATATTCAAAGACGTAAAATCACCCAACAATGGAAGTCTGTTAATTTGTCAAAAAAGATAGTAGCATAGACTGGAGAAGAAATTTAGCTAAAGGAAATTTGCCAAAAAAGAAGACCGTGGAAGTCTGTTAATTTGTCAAAAAAGATGACCTAAGGTATGGAGTAACTAATGTACTGCTGTTTTCAGATAGGGAAAAAGGTGAATAAGGTTGCAAGAAGGCTTCACACTTCGAGACCTACAATTGGATGATTTAGTTGAAGTTGGCGATCCAAAAACGTACGAGTCTTGGTGTCTAACTATTCATAGGGTATCTAATTTCTCCTTGATGTGCTTAGTGAAAACGATAGAGGTGGCAACATGGGCAGGTCGATTGGGTTTAGTAACGGGTCAAAACGGTTAACTTCTTGGTATGGGTCCAATTGGTTTACCAGAAACACCTTTGGTCCAAAATTTCATTAAATCTTATTAGAAATAATCAGTGTGACACATACGATAACAAAATACATATTTTTATCAACCAATGTAATTGAATATTGTACACTATGTGAAACCATCAACCCCTTTTGACCCGTTTCCTTCAGCTATTTTTTTCTTTATGTTACTCGTTTGACCCGTCAGAGATGAAACATATCCGACATTGACTCATTCATACCTAAATGGGTCAGAATTTCCACAGAGATTACATATAAATAGGATAAAAATAAGCAGTTAATAAATAAACTAAAAGCATGGCATAAACTTGCTGATTATTTTCTCCACTACTAGAATAAAAGAAATTGTAGTAGGTCGCGCGGTTCTGTGTTCTGGAGACCCGGAACGTATCACACACTAATAAAAAACTGAAAAATAAAAATCCAACCTACGAATTGATCTAGAAAAGCTTGTTACACATTCACTATGATCGAGCATTCAATCGCACACACAAACAAATAAATATCTGAATACTTTTCAAACAAACATACAAGAAGATTGATCTGATACATATACTAAATCGCAGAGGCACATGATTGTTGTTTGCTTAAACAAACACTATCTAAAATGTTGAATTCGTTTTGTCTTTGTTTAAGAGGGCAATGTTATATAACCCGGGTGAACCGGGAACATGGCCGGTTATGACTGTTGTTTGCTTGTTTTTGAAACGGTTGTTCTTTTGTTGACCCGGGTCGACCCATTTTGGTAAATCCAGCTGGGTCATACCTTTCATTTTTTTAAAGTTTGGGACCTGTAGTTTTGTTGGAATGTATGTCTTTGGTATTGAATTTCTAATGTTTAAGTGTTGTTTAATTTTTAGGGGTGTTTGCGTATGTTTAGGGGTGTTTTTGGCAACTCGGCTGGGTCGATAAAAAAACCGGTGCACGGAAATTCAAGAAAATTTACACAAAGATTGATACTTTTATAGACAACCCAAACCTCTTGTATTTGCTGCTGCAGTTTGTATTTACGACTATACCAAGGAAATACATTCCTAATACAATGCAACACTTTTTCTGTACATCTCATTCAGCAATTTTCCTGCAAACCCGACGGGTTGAGATGACCATGGTCAAAGTAAAGAAAAAAAAACTCAAAAAAGTCAACGTGATCGTGACAGTAACTTCAAAAAGTCTCCATAATCGCTCATACAACCACTCGAAAATCTCTTCATGTTTTCCCAAATGTGCAAACGTCTACTAGGCCTGTAATGTGACTTTTGTGCTGAGAAAAAGCTCATTTACTTTAAACTTGACCTGTAATGTACTCATTTTATAGACAAAGGAAAACGTACCTGAAAGTGCCCATGACACGTGTCGAAATATGTTGGTTTTCTTCATCTAAAGCGGATCCAGCCAAGCCAAAATCAGAAAGTTTAGGTGTAAAGTCATGTTCCAGCAGAATGTTGCTAGACTTTGTCTCTATTTTCAAGTGGTGCAACTTCTTATCAATCCCTAATCAACCAAAATTTCACTCCAATTATAAACCATCTTTACTAAAAAAGATTAAAGTCAAAATATTTGACTTTTGAAAAGTCAAACATTTCAATCCCTAAGCAACGGAATTGTCACGTTTAAGTACCTTTGACAGCAACATTAGTCCCATCTTCAAGGGTCCCACTATAAATTTGATTACAGTTATGATTAATGATTAAATTTACCGTGTGGTGGTAAAATTGAAAGATTGTTTTGGCGGTGATTGTGATGGTTACGAGTAGGCAGATGAGATCGAAGATTTTATATTATGATGAAACTAACCCTCTGTTTTTATATCCTGTCATTTACTTACTATGTTTTATTCACCCATTTTTTTAAACTTTATTTTCTCTATGATGAAGTTACTACCATAATTACAAAATTGTACTCTACTCTTTATGTTCTAAGGGGCAGTTTGGTTGATGGTTTTTTCGCTGTTGGACTTGAATGATGGTAAAATTAGAGTAAGTTTGGTTTGTAGGTGGGATTGAAATTGAATATGGATTTGGGAAAGGTTTGAAAAAATAAGGAGAGATAAATTAATATTTATTTAAAGTATGTATTTGTTTATATATAAATTAAGCTATTATAAATTAGTTTATAAACAAATATGTGGTTGAAATTGTTTTAAAAATTACAATGTAAATTTAGATTGGTTGGTTTCACCAAAAGTCACCAAGTGGGGCAAAAATGGATCTATGATTGAAAGTGGTGTGCCAAGCGAATCAAAAGGAACCAAACAACTAATTTTATTATTGGGTAAATTGCAAAAATGGTCCTTCACGTTCCACAAAATTGCAAAAACGGGACCGAGACAAAAAGTAGCGCAAAAAAGCCACCCACGTTCCACATTTTCGCAAAATCGCCACTGAGAGCCCTTTTCCGTTAATTTTCCCGTTAAGTGCCATGTCATCGAGGGCATTATCGTCATTTCATTGCTACTGTTGATTAAATGACTAAATTTGCAATTTGAGTTTGATATTTTATTTCACTTCACCACCACCACCACTCTCTACCACCGCCGCCACCCTCTACCGCCACCACCACCACCACCCTCTACTACTTTCATCTTCATCTTCCTCATCATCAAACCCAGATTCTGGCGAACTATTTCCGGCAAACGATGCGGCAAAACAATAGGTAGATCGAAGACTTTCAGTGGCATCAGGATCATTGAGGCGCTGTAGTGTATTTTCTTCAAAAGTGTGTGTGTGTGCTTCAATTTCTACTATAACTTGCTGCAATGCCAACTTTACACTCAACCAGCTACCACATATGTTTTTCAGCAACTTTACAAAATCATTGTAAAGTTTGGAGGATCCAAGGAAGAGTTCATAATACAGTAATATATTGGTGTTGTGAAATTTAAAATAATTAGAACTCTTGATGATATAAAGAACACTCTCGAAAGCCTTGAAAGCCAAAACCTAATGAAAGCTAATTTTGATGTTAGTGCGGTGGCAACCAATGTAGACACTTGCAGTGATTGCTTTAAAGAGATGGTTGGCGGTGACGAAGAGGTAGAAAAACTAAGTGAATGGGTACGGAAGACCACTGGAGATGCCCTTGATGCTCTCCAAAAAGCCACCGACTAAATTATATATTATAAACATACCACATTGCAAAAGGAACTTAGAGACATCATGTCATCATCATATTTTCTTGATCATGAAAGAGATTTTGGGATCAATACACAATATTTGGGATGAACAGGCTCCTACACATGCAGCTTCATAACACAGAGCTTTCGAATCCATTTTACTGTAGAAGCTATCTTATATAGATTATTTGAAGAATGTAAAGAAAAATAACGAAATGTAGGAACGTAGTTTCTTACTGTTTGTACAAAATTATGTTAGATAGACTATTAGAAGTACCAAGATAATTGTATATGCAAGGAATTTGTAGCATCTATGAAGCGTTTCTCTTACATCATACAAGTTTCATAATTTGTGACTTTCACTTGTTGGGTGGAAGAACGGTTCCTTTATAAATCTTCCACGGTCCACCATAGAACTTGGGTCTCATAATCGGCACCACCTCGCCAGGATGATCTTCCCAGTACTTTTCCTGCAAGTATGGAAATAAATGAATAAGTTAAGGCAATACTATACGTAGTCATTGTGTCGTCTTTTTATTGGATTTATATTGTTTTAGTCGGCCCACTTTAACCATGTTTTCAAAGAAATTTACAAGATATCAACAGGTCCTTGGATGTGTGCTTAGAAAGTAATTGTACGATATCAGATAAAGATAATCAAGTAGTTAGCTGCAAAAAGAATGTGTTGCAGGAGATGGTGTTTGGATATGCATCTATTGCGGACTCTTTAACAGATACTGATTATTTGAGTAACCTATGGTTAAAGAGTATATAAGTTAAATATCATTCTACCCTTTGATAAAAACTTTTGTTGCATAAGTTTCGATAAATTATCTCACCCAACATGATCAGATAATATTACGCAAAGGTATATATCATTTCAACACTAGAAACAGTATTGCAAGTTCAAATTTCAATGATCATAAACTTAAAGGCAAAGCACATATCCAAACACCCTTTAGGAGTACCTTGTAGAGTTGCTCGGTGATTGCAGCTCCAATGACGCCAGTATAGAAGGCACAAACATATATTGTAACAAGAGGAGTGAATGATTTTGGGCGCTTGTATGGATCAACCATTGTCCAAAGAACTTCTTTCTCCCACTTAGTGTGCAAGTAATCAGCATATTTTCTCCACAGATAAGTCGCCATTCCTGGAAGTTCTTAAATTTACCTAATTTGTAGCAACCACAGTTAAAGTGTTACAATCTTACAGATACAAATGTTACGGCGTTTGAGATGGTCAAAGTTAAAATACTCGAATGTAAATCTAGTAGGCGTTGGATCCATAAACAACCCCACAAAATGACAACAAGTAATCAAGATAGCAATATATGTACATACGCAAGGATACTTCCACAATCCACTTTTTCAAATTCTGCACTTTTTGTTCTGTAAGCTTTGTTGATATTCCTAAGAAAATCAACCAATTGCGTAGTTATGCTAAAAGGTAAGTTCTGAATGAAAGGGTGTGGTTGGCATCGAGTTATTAAAGTGGTTGTCTAATAATTGCATTGTCAAGTCACATATAAATGGTTTCTAGTTCTTGGATATAGAGAAACGGATTCCGGTTTAGGATAATCATGTGATTATTTAAGGCTATTTTACACGTAGATACTCAAATAATCCAATTTTGAACACTCTTCCTTGGATCCTCCAAACTTTACAATGATTTTGTAAAGTTGCTGAAAAACATATGTGGTAGCTGGTTGAGTGTAAAGTTGGCATTGCAGCAAGTTATAGTAGAAACTGAAGCACACACACACACTTTTGAAGAAAATACACTACAGCGCCTCAATGATCCTGATGCCACTGAAAGTCTTCGATCTACCTATTGTTTTGCCGCATCGTTTGCCGGAAATAGTTCGCCAAAATCTGGGTTTGATGATGAGGAAGATGAAGATGAAGGTAGTAGAGGGTGGTGGTGGTGGTGGTGGTGGTGGCGGTAGAGGGTGGCGGCAGTGGTAGAGAGTGGTGGTGGTGGTGAAGTGAAATAAAATATCAAACTCAAATTGCAAATTTAGTCCTTTAATCAACAGTAGCAATGAAATGACGATAATGCCCTCGATGACATGGCACTTAACGGGAAAATTAACGGAAAAGGGCTCTCAGTGGCGATTTTGCGAAAATGTGGAACGTGGGTGGCTTTTTTGCGCTACTTTTTGTCTCGGTCCCGTTTTTGCAATTTTGTGGAACGTGAAGGACCATTTTTGCAATTTACCCTTTATTATTCTTTCAATCCATACCATACCAAATGGGCCCTTAGATTGTTTGCTTACTTCATGTGGGCCCTCGGATTAGCTATGAATGTTACATATTTGCTATCTAAGAATCGTGGCTTAAATGCCCGTTTGGTTTGTAGATGGGTTTAGGATTTGGATTTGGATTTGGATTTAAATTAAAATTTGGATTAGGATTTGGATTTGGAATTGATGTAGGAGATAAAAAAATATATTATAAAATAAATAAATAATAATTTATAATTTAATAATATCTTTAAAACTATTTAGAATTTTAAATGACAAATAGAGAAAAATATGTGACGTACATTAAAAAATGGCCCACTTATATGTCTAATAAGTGAAATCCCATCATGTTGCTATGGATTCTTGGATGGAGATTATTTAGGATTTAACCCCAATAATACATGCCAAATCGCGAATGTACAACTAGCCCAACGTCTCCTAGGCCTCAACGAGCCTGAACTTAAGGTTATCCTATACGAATGTACAACTAGCCCAAGACTCGAAAACCCACTCTCCACATCAAGTGGAGATTCATAGCTTGGATAGGTGGAATGTGACGGGACTGGGTCTGGGTCGTGGTCTGAGTGTGTACTGGCCCGTGGATCAAAGTCCATGAAAGTTAAATCCTCTTGGCTACAAGTCCTCTAGCCCAAGTCTCATGTTTCTTCACACTCGTTGCAGACCAACTTCAAGGCCTGAAACCACCTCACCCATAAAGGGTCGGTGTGATACTTCGGGCTCCACACACATTGATGCTATTGCTGCTACTTTAGCAATACTGTCAAATTGTCAATGGAACTTCAGGGGAGAGTGATGAATCAATAAGCATGTTTAGACCTTCTGGTGTTGGGAGGAGGGGACTAGCCCAGGCAACAAGGTTTTCTTGGCCCGATTGCATTGACATGTCAACGGGTTTTCTTCCTGTTAGGAGCTCAAGGAGTACCACTCCGTAGCTATATACGTCACTCTTTACAAGAAGATGGCCTGTCATTGCATACTCGGGAGCCACATACCTTAAATCTAACTTTTGTGCTAAGAAAAAGCTCATTTGACTTTAAACTTGACCTGTAATGTACTCATTTTATAGAGAAAGAAAAGTGTACCCGAAAGTGCCCATGACACATGTCGAAATATGTTCGTTTTCTTCATCTAGAACGGATCGAGCCAAACCAAAATCAGAAACTTTAGAAAAAAATTAAAGTAAAATATTTGACTTTTGAAAAGTCAAACATTTCAATCCCTAAGCAACCGAATTGTCACATTTAAGTACCATTGACAGCAACTTTAGTCCCCTCTTCAAGGGTCCCACTATAAATTTGAGTCCAGTTATGATTAATGATTAAAGTTACCGTGTGGTGGTAAAATTGAAAGATTGTTTTGGCGGTGATTGTGATGGTTACGAGTAGGCAGATGAGATCGAAGATTTTATATGATGATGAAACTAACCCTCTGTTTTTATATCCTATCATCTACTTACTATGTGTCATCCTTTAACTAACTTTGTTTGTTACTTTTAGTCCCTACTTGACTTTGCTCTATGGTGAAGTTACTACTATAAAAATGCTAGGTTGTAGTTTTCTTTTTCTGGTAATACAAAGTGGTGCAATGCCATAAGTACCCAACTCAACACATGCTTTAAAAGCATTGTAATTATGCATTAAAAACTTGTGTTTTGGGTAAATATGAAATTTTGGTATTTAAGTTGGGTAAATATGAAATTCACAAAATCATACTCTTTATGTTCTAAATACAACAATATTATACTGGAATGATAATGAAGCTGACTCGGAATGATAATGAAGTTGACTCGGGCCCACTTTCTATTGTTGATCCACCAACCCATGATGATTTTGTGATGGATAGCAAAGTAGCAATAGAGCGCAAATAGCAATAGACACACCGAGGGGTGTGATGTCACTTCCGTTGTTTTTGTGACCATGGCTACAACTGCTGAACTGGTCAAATCGATGACCGGTGATGTTACAGCAAGCTGGTTTTGTAGGGATTTATAACCCAGATCGAACCGCTGGGTTTCAGCCGACCCCGGTCAAACCGGTTCACTGAAACCATCCGGTTCGAACTTTCTTCTTTCGTGATAGAGTGTGAGTGGGGAAGGTTATGAGTATTGGTCAAACTAAGTTTAATACTAGTAGTAAGTTAAGTATACTATGGTTAGTTTAGATTTTGACTAAGATTGTGAGTAACTAAGGGTGCATTTGGGTTGCTTATGGATTTTGCATATGTGTATGATTTGGTTTAGAATGAAAGAAAAGTAGATAGATGAAATATTTGATAGATTGAAAATAAATTATTTAATAATTATGTATAAAGATTATAAGTCAATAAATTATTTTTTGTTATGTTTGAAAAAGAAGAGAGATAAACTAAAAATAAGATGGTCTCACTTTATTCTTCAAATCCTAACTATTTGTATTGGTTTTGTTAAAAGCAAATATTTGAGTTCGATGTATCAAGATTCAAAATTTAACCAAACACTTACTTTTTACTGAGTCCCTAAAGCAAATCCAACACCTCCAAAACAACCGCACCCGAACTTAAGTGATTTGAAGAAATGTCTAGATTAGTCATTTGCTTGAGAGACATGGGTTTTTATGAACCTACCCAATAAGATGGAAACAAGGGTTTGGGCTCACTTGTTAAGTGGAAAAGAAAAACCCTGCTTAGTTTTATCTACACCGAGAGGCTTTGTGTCCCTACCATTAGTTATGTCTTCATACGGTCCACTATTAGCATTATGTGATGATGGCATAGGTGGCGATGGAGGAAAACCTATTAACAGCCAAATGAATATTACTATATGTAAAAAAAAAAAAAAAAAAAAAAAGTTTGACTTTCGAGGTCAAACGAACTGATCCTCCAAGTTGTTAAGTGGAATTATTTTTATTGGATTGGTATTAGTATTTTTATTAGAGTTACTACTTCTATTTGTATTGGCTTAACCTCAAACTCAAGTGTTTGGTTAATGATTAGTATCAATATTGGGTCTCATCTACATACTATTATCAATCAATATATATCATGTTTTACATGGTATCCAAGCTTTAGATGAGTTCACCAACAAAATTTGCTATCCTCCGGTCATCAGCTACTCACCAGTGAACAGGGGCGGAACTACATGTTTGCTTAGTGGGGGCGGTGCCCTCCATGCTTCGCCAAAAAATATAAATTTTTAATGTTAAAATTTATTTTTTAGTACCATTTTATTAAAGTGCACCCCACCACAAAATTAAATCCCCCCTACAAACAATGTAAAAACTAAAAACCTTAAATCTGCATCTTAATCTTAAAAAAAATTATCAATTTTTAGTGTAAAATTTTTTTATGACCTTTTAAAAAAAAATTTTTTTTTTTTAAATTATTTTTTAAAAAAATTATATTTTCTAAATAACAATTCTAAAAAAATATATTTAAACAAATATTTTTTATAAAAAGATTATTTTTAAAAGAAAAATATTAAAAAAAAAAAAAAAAAAAAAAAAAAAAAAAAAAAAAAAACCCTCAATTCTCCAATTTCTCCACCAAAATTATGGAAATGAGAGTAACTAATTTACACTATCCAATTATCTCTAACGCTGTGTTCTCGAGTTATTTCATTAAAGAAAATGGAAGGAAAGTGAAAAGGTTTACTCCCACATCGTGTTCTCGAGTTATGTCATTAAAGAAAAGGGAAGGAAATGGAAGTAAACTGGAAGTAAAGTTAGTTATATTTGTATGAATTTTTTTTACTTCCATTTCCGCCCAAATATGGGAGGAAAGTGTTTACTTCCATTTAACTCGAGAACACAGCGTAACTCTCTACTAATTTCTCCTAAATTCTTCACTTTTTTTAATTCTATATACCAAACAAGAGAATTAGATCAAAAACACCACCACCACCACCTTCCCCAATTACATCACATCAAAAACACCTTCCTTAATTAATCTCATAAAATCAAATTAGGCCTTGTAACTTTTTTAACTTCAGGTATCATCTAATCATTCAATTAATTAATCACCATCTGTTAAAAAATATTTATAAAAATTTAATTACTGTTTTTTAGGATTTAATTTGATTGATTGAATGACTACTCCTGGTGGCCCTAGACCTAATCATAATAATAATTTTCCCCCAAATTATAACCCTAACCCTAACCCTAACCCTAATTTTATTGCTGATAATTTACATAATTTGCAATTAAACCGTCCCCCGAATGCGGCGAATGTGGCGAATGGACCGCGTGGTCCTCCCGGACCGCCTGGTGTCAGTCCGAGAGGACCTCCACAAGGTACATTGCCTAATAGACCAGCTGGCGGTAATGTGGGCCCGAGAGGACCTCCGCAAGGTCCGTTAGGTAGTGGTGTGATGAGTAATGGACCGCCGCCTCAACAAACTATGTTGTCGTTTTTGGGAGGTGGGATTGGGAGTGAGAATCAGATGAGAGGGCCGAGTTTTGGAGTGCCGCCGATGTTTAGTGCACCGCTGCCGCCTCCTGGGTCTGCGTACGGGACTCAGCCGTGGCAAATGCAATCACGACCAGTAAGTTTTTTTGATGTTTTACTTTGTTAAGTATATTTGAATAAAACCGAGCTTGTGAAGTCGAAAGAGTTAGTTTTAGAAATGGTTGGTAACAAGTAGGGTAGAATTACGAATGTGCCCTTAGTTTATATTTTAAGTTTCTAAATAATCGCAAATTGCCAGCACTCGATACCATTCAAAGTGATTATTGCAAGTTTTAAGCAGAAGCACATCCGAACAGTTTACTTTCTTCATCAAGATTGCCACAGAACATTGTACACTTGCCAAGATTAGGGTGTAGACCAGAGACTGCACTGAACTTTTTGAGAGCTGAATTAAGAGTTTTAACTGATTCAACACCACCATGACAGAGCATAATCAAATCATCAGCAAAACTCAAATGGGTAATCTTGAGTTGCTTGCATCCAAAGTGATACTTGAATTCTTTATTATTCCTGACCTCATCTTTTACAATCAAGATGGACCTTCTTGGTCCACCCAATGCACTGTCAAGGAGGTAAAGGATGGTCATCATGGAGGGTGTGTGTTCCCATACAACTGAGGCCTTCCTTATGAGAGGGAATTGTAGGTTGTATTGGCAGAGCCCCCCCATGGATGGGAAATGGGTTCCTAGTGATGCCTCTCCTCATTTCTGTCAAGTTTACTGTGGTGGCAGGTTGAGTAGCTTGATAGATTTGAGGTAGGGGAAATGTAGCTAGATGGTTTGTGCAACATTAGTGAGATGAGTCTGAAGTATATGAGAGGATGAAGTAATTCTAATACTAGTACTGGTTATCTAGTATAGTATATGGCAGAGTCTAGTTTGTTTAGATATGAGGTAGTAGTATAGTCTGTTATCAGTTAGAATAGATAGTTGTCTTGTATAAGATTTGTGGGTTTGTCACAAATCTTTCTCTATTCTTATGTTTGTACAAAGTTTGGAGTATTAATAATATATCTCACAGTTGCACCAAAAAAACAGTTTACTTTCAAAATTCACATCAGACGCTCAAAATGATTTCATATTTTAATACGGATCTAATCCCTCGATTAAAACAGAAATGTGCATAGTAGCATTATATTGTTTAAGATACTTAATCCCTCGATCATAAGAGAGAATGAGAAATATGCGTAGAAGTTTAGATTATTTAAGATACTTAATCCCTCGATCGGAAGAGAAATATGCTTAGAAGCTTTAGGTCAAGTACTTTGCATTTCAGCTTTAGACAAAGTACTCAGGGGTCCCTTAAATTTTGGGTATACCAATATATCGTGTACTACCACGTAACAGCACTAAGGAGTCCAACAATTTATAAAAAATGCCGGGTTTAAGATTTTTATAAAAGTCCGGATTCTGATTTTTTATAAATTGTTGGACTCCTTAGTGCTGTTACGAGGTAGTACACGATATATTGGTATACCCAAAATTTATACTGTGGATTATGAACTGCTTTCTTTATCCTACAAACTGATATGACACATTAAACTTTACACCTAACAGTACATTTACGAAGATATAAGTGGTAAGTTAGTTGCAAAATACATATTAACATACATGTTTGAAGTACTAGTTTAATCTGCGTTTGCTTATTATATAGACAACCAAACACCATCTCATGCAACGTGTTTTATTACAGATTTTGGGTACTTAAGATCATACGAGCAGTTTCAAAATGCACATCAGAACAGTTTACTTTCAAAATGCAACTTCCAAACACTATTAAAATGCTAGCACGTTTTATTACAGATTTTGGCTATTTAAGATGCTTAATTCCCCAAATTTGAGTAGACTCTTCAGATTATTTAAAATACTCAACCCCTCGACCATATAACATTATAACTTATGGATTAGGATCCATTTTTATCTCTAACTTAGATACTAATGTGACCCGTAAAACTTTGCACCTGATAACGGTGATAAGTTAGTTACAATATACATATTAACATATGTATTTGCAGTACGAGTTTAATCAAAGATTCTAAATATGTTCTTGTTGCATAAATATATATACAGAATGTGCCACCTCCAATCCCTGGTCCGGGCCAACCACCAAGGATGTATGGCATGCCGCCACCTCTTCCTAATCAACAATCAATGGCTACTATATCGCCTGCGATGGGTCCCAGTGGAAATGCAGTTTCAGGACCATCAAAGATTGATCCTAACCAAATCCCACGCCCTGGTCCAACATCGTCTGTCCTTTTACATGAAACCCGCCAGGGTAACCAGGCGAATCCTCCACCGGTATTCACCTATATTTTGTTCACAGTTACCGTTATTGTGTTTACTTTAGAGTTGGAAAGATTGGCGGTTCAGGCAGCTGAATGGATTTTTAATGTATAATTAGTTTTTCAAATATGATCTAAGAAAATTATATTAAATAAATAAATGATCTTCTGAATAGAATCATTTAGGAGATTTATGTATCAAATTACATTTTCCGAGATCTGACCCGTTAACTTTGAAGCTATTCATAAATGTATAAAGCCAAACTTTCCATCTCTAATTTATACTGTTTATGTTTCTTGGCTTCTATTATGCAAGTATTTGTACAGATCTTATGTACATTCTGATATGTTATTATTCTATATTGAAGCCTGCTACTACTGAATTTATTGTAAGGCCGTAAGGGATACTGGAAATTGCAGTCCCCGGTACATGAGGAGCACCATTAATCAGGTAATGTGCTTATTTCTTCAACCGCTTTTCTTGTGGAGATTTTATGCTTACTTTATTGTTGGATTGTTTTGTTGCTCTTTCAGATTCCTTGCACCTCTGATCTTTTGACCACGTCTGGCATGCAATTGGCTCTGTTGGTCCAGCCCCTGGCCCTTCCTCATCCAGAAGAGGAACCTATCCAAGTAAGGCTAGATGTACTAACTTAGATTACTATATAGCCCTTAAGTCTTAGGGGTACTTATTTGCTACCTCAATGGTCTTGACAAGATGGACTATTTGGTATAGTTTCACTCAAATATTAATTGAATGATAGAAAATTTCAAAGTTGAATACAGAAGTTTTTCATATGGTAAATCTGAATTTGTTTTTTCAGATAGTGGATTTTGGCGAAGGTGGCCCTGTTCGTTGTTCTCGTTGCAAAGGTTACATCAATCCGTTCATGAAGTTTGTGGATCAGGGAAGACGTTTTGTCTGTAACTTCTGTGGTGAGTTTTGATATCTCTTATTTTCTACCTTTTGCCATAATTTAGTTCTAAGAATATATACTGATTAGAAAAAATCTCATTGTATACTTGACATACATGCTAATAGCTGACTTTGTATACAGTAACAATACAAACTTTTCGCCTATAAATATATTGATATTGACAATAAAAACATATACTGTGCTGATTTGAACTGCTGCATGTCAACTAGTATATTGACTTATTATATATATATACTAAAGAGGGGGAGGAAAATAGTGCCGAGCACTGTAGCAGCTGAAATGCTGCTACAGTGCTTTGTACAGTAATTTTTTTTTTGCATCGCGAGATGTACGTTACCAGTGGCGAAGCTTGGTTTTTGAAGTGGGGGGTCGGGATCTAATTTTTTTTTTCCTAAGGCTATATTTCAGGTATACCGAAATTTTTGGGGGGTTGAAACCGAATATACCGAAATTTTTCTACACGAAAACTATATACCCCCTACATCGCAAAAAAAATTTCGGGGGGTGGGGGGCCCGCCCCCTATGAAGCTTCACCCCTGCGTTACGCATCGCGAGTTGTACATCACTGTAGCCGCTACAGTATTAAAAAAAAAAAAAAAATCTTTCGGTAACTCCGCATTCCCGCAACAACGTGCGGGTTTATAAAACTAGTTGTAAATAAAATGTAACCCATGTCAACCGACTTATAAGTGAATGGGTTGAATACACCACTTTTAGTTCAATATGTCTTCTTACGTTCTACTCTTTTGCAGGCTTCACGGATGAAACTCCGCTTGACTATCAATGCAATCTAGGTCCAGATGGCAGGCGAAGGGACGCTGATGAACGACCTGGGTTATGCAGAGGAAAAGTTGAATTTGTTGCCACAAGGGAATTCCTGGTTCGTGTGATCTCTAGCTTCTTTTTGCACTTCTCTCAACATTCATATTTTCTTTATAATATTTTTATATATTTTTCCCAGGTACGTGAGCCAATGCCTGCTGTATTCTTTTCCTCATTGATGTATCAATGAATGCCTTGCAAACTGGTGCAACAGCGGGAGCTTGCAGCGCTATCAGCCGAGTCATTGCTGATCTTCCAGTAAGTTCATGTTAATTGTGGCTAGAGATGAAAATAGTTGGGTCCAATAATGGGTCTAAATTGGCATAATCTTAGATATGGGTCGGGTTATTGACCTGGTTTTTAAAACCTTTTTTTATAAATAATTAGTGTTCCTAACTTGATTACAACAATTAGATTATTTCAAATTTCCAATTATAATATAATTGAAAGTAAATATTCCTAACTTGATCACAATTGCAACCTTTAGTACTCGTGGTGGCACATGGCTCCCCTTAAATATTTAATCTCATTGATGTTTAACCTCTGACAATAGGTTTGAAATTGGTATGTAAGTAGTGATCTGTTTCATATTTACAATTAGCTGTAGACTTTTTGAAGTAACAAACTAATAATATGGTTGCTGCAGGAGGGTCCTCGAACAATGGTGGGAATTGCCACATTTGACTCAACCATCCATTTTTACAATCTGAAACGGGCATTGCAACAGGTATATATAATGGCAGATTATTGTTTATAGATTTTTGGTACGGTGCAGCCGTGCAGGCTGTAGATTGTATGCGTAAAAAAAAACTTTGTCCAGCTTTCACCATGTTTGCTTTTGGATTGCCATTTCAATCTTTCCAGTTTTACCTGTTAGAAATAAAATATAACCAGAATTGACCCATTTATAAGTAAATGGGTCGAAACAGCCACCTCTAGTTTAGTAACTTACAAGATGATATTGCTGTTTGTGATCAAGTTTTTGCGTTTTGTTGTTGCGGCCATTGATGCTCATAGTTCCTGATGTTGAAGATGTTTACACTCCTCTCCAAACTGATATTATTGTTCAACTTTCAGAGGTAAGTTAATACATGCATTACCTTGAAATCGTGATGGAGCTCTCTTCTTGGCAGTTCTTGCCAACTCATGATTATTCACCATATTTTAGAAGTTATTATTGTCATCGGGTTTTGACGTTTTGTGTGACTTTGGAACTGATTCCCAACGTATTTCACATCATTGTGATATTACAGTGCCGTGATCATCTAAATTTTTTGCTGGAGAGTATCCCGATTATGTTTGAGAATAATAAAACTGCTGATTCTGCTTTTGGAGCCGGGATGAAGGTATTATTTTTTCTCTGTTTGATTGTACATGTGTACCCATGTGAGCACAACGTGTCTAAGGGTAGAAGAAGTTATTCCTATATACCTACCATTAACGTAATTTCAGAGACCCACTTTATTTCACACGACGTCTCTATTTTCTTTTTCTTCTCAGACTATCCTTTTTTGGTTATCTCGTTTAATAAATTTTTTAATGACCAGAATTCACCAACCACTCAAACATAGACGTGTCCCAATTTTTTAACAGGCTAATGCCTGTTCTATATTCTGACATTTTTTTTTTCTCAAATAATCTCTTTCAAAGCGCACATCCAAACACCCACTTAGTATCAACTTAGCAGTCTATGTGACTATTACTTCATCTATGTCTATCAGGCTGCTTTTCTGGCAATGAAGAGTACCGGAGGCAAACTTTTGGTATTTCAATCAAGCAAGCTTATTTATATTCTTGCCATGTTTTATTATTAAGAGGTTTGAGGTAGAAACATAGTAGTTGTGTCAATAAATATTGACCCCATTTTATTATGTTTCAGTCTTGCCTTCTGTTGGTATTGCGGCTCTTTCTGCTAGAGAGGCTGAAGGAAGAACTAATATCTCTGCAGGAGATAAGGTACTATCAACTAATGACCGGGTTGAACAAACAGGCTAAAAGTGGTTGGGGTCGGCTGAACCAAAACTTTTTTGGCCTATATTTTATAAGTTGGATCCATGTAGTATGTATAATGGCCTCACCAAAGTGCATGTACATGTTTAACTTAGTAAAGCTGATGAAAACAGAAGTTAATCTGAAATTGCTGTTTTTTTTTTCTCTTTTTTTTTTTTTTTTTTTTTTTTTTTTTTTTTTTTTTTGTTTTTAAACCGCAGGAACCTCATAAATTACTTCAACCTTTAAACAAGACTATGAAGACATTGGCTATTGAATTTTCAGAGTACCAGGTGAACCTTTATCTGATTTGCATTTTGCTACATATACTATGAGATTCAACTATGCTTTTATTTTACCAAATTGTTTGTATGATCACGAATATTTTATAGGTCTCTGTCGATGTATTCATCACTACCTAAAGTTATGTTGACATTGCTTCAGTCTCTGTTATCCCTCGAACCACTGGAGGACAGGTAGTCATTGCAATCTTATTTTTTGTCAAACAAATTAGATTGGTTTTGTTGCCATTCTTTAAGAGTCGCTTTTATAAAATTCCCTCCTATTTTCAGGTTTATTATTATCACCCTTTCTCTGCACTTTCGGATCCCGCAAAACTTTACAATGATCTGCGATGGAATGTCACAAGACCACAAGGTTTTGAAGCAGTAATGCGTGTTAGATGTAGCCAGGTGAGCCCTAAAAAGATTTATGCTTCAGTTTAACTTTCATACCATATCCATTGATGTGGCAAATTGGGTGGGTCTGCCGGGTTGGGCATCGGGTCAAATCAGTTAGGGTAAATGTAGGTATTGGTTGGATCTGCTTGACCCGAAACACTTCTTTATTTCTTATCATTGATATTTGAGTTTTTGGTATATAGTTGATGTGCCAAATATGATTACAGACAGTGTTCTTATTTCAACAATGGTTCAATGTTTCACATAAAATGGTTTAGACTAATTTGTCCTGTTTCCTTCTAACACTTTTTATTTATGTTACCCTTAAAAACTAAGCGTAAACCTCGACACATTCATATCTAAATGTGTCAAAATGGTCACCTCTTATAATATTTTCCAAAATATGGTATACTTATCCGTTTCTCATTTTGTTGTCTTTTCCCTTCGATTCTTTAGGGTCTTCAAGTACAAGACTACTCTGGAAACTTCTGTAAACGCATTCCCACAGATGTTGACCTACCTGCGGTATATATTGAACTTCAAATTTATAAGCCTTGAGTTCCTAGCTTATAAGATCACTTTTATTGAAACTAATATTTTGCAGGTTGATTGTGACAAATCTATAATGGTGACTTTGAAACATGATGATAAATTAGCAGATGGCACAGAATGTTCTGTCCAGTGTGCGCTTCTTTATACTACTGTATATGGTCAAAGAAGAATACGTGTGTCCACTTTATCATTGCCTTGCACAAGCATGCTGAGCAATCTTTTTCGCTCAGCTGATTTAGACACCCAGTTTTCTTGTTTCCTAAAGCAAGGTATTTGAATTTGTTTAATTTTGGATTTCACTTTTGTTTTATTGAATTCTATAAAGATTTATTCTTTTTTTGTGTGTTGCAGCGGCTAATGAAATCCCTATTACTCCATTACCTCAAGTGAGGGATCGGGTGACAGATCTTTGCATTAGTATACTTCATTCTTATCGGAAGTTTTGTGCAACTGTGTCATCATCTGGACAGCTAATTCTTCCTGAGGCACTCAAGTTGTTGCCTCTATACACTCTCGGTCTGTTTTCTTCTTTGTTAAAGGCATTCTAAGTAGTGGGTTTTGGTTTAATATTGCATAAGATACGCACAGGTAATTGACCTCCTTTATTTCTTGATTGCAGCTTTGATTAAAAGTATTGGACTACGAAGTGATGGGCGTATAGATGACAGGTCATTTTGGATCAACTATGTTACCTCACTTTCTGTTCAATTAGCAATCCCGCTTGTGTATCCCAGAATGATAAGTGTTCATGATATTGACTCAAAGGTTTAGAATAATCTCACTTAACAAAATGTTCAGATATTCAATTTCTACAACTTACACGTTTTTTTTGCATGTTTCATCTGTGGCTACAGGATACTGATGGATCCGTTATTCCCCCTCCTATACCACTCTCTAGTGAACATGTGAGCGATGACGGGATCTATCTTCTTGAAAACGGAGAGGACTGCTTAATTTACGTTGGAGGCTCTGTAGATCCTGATATAACAGAAAAACTGTTTGGCGTTTCTTCTTTTAGTGAAATCCCCACTCAGGTACACTTGATATTCGTATCTCTTGTCTTGTATCATTATAGTGGCAAAATGGCGAGTCTAGTAATGGGTATAAACAGGCTTTGGTGGCTTGGATTGACCTGAAACATTATTTTTATTCTAAGCAATAACCGACGTGGTAAATCTGATTAGGAAAACTATATTATAACACAGTTCAGGAGGTTATATGCATTATACACCTGTCGGCAACTTTCGACCCGTTTCAATTTTGACTGCTTTTAAAACTTAGCAAAACTGACTCGTTTGTGATTATTACTACCGAAATTCCTTCTAATTGTAAATGGGTTGAAGTTGGCATCTGTATATGCTCATTGTCTCATTGCATAGATCTTGTGGCTTTTAAGTCTGATGTTTGCTAGAAGGTCTATTGATTCATCAATCATCTGTTTAACTCAAACTTTTCGATACAGTTGGTACTGAAGCAATATGAAAACCCCTTGTCAAAGAAGCTAAATGAGGTTGTAAATGAGATACGAAGCCAAAGATGTAACTATCTACGATATGTAAAGGCTGTGGTATATCATCTTGTCAGTCCGATTAGTTGATCTGAATATGAAAATGTTTGTGTTGACAAGTAATCCCACTGTGCTTATGGCAGGCTAAAATTATGCAAGAAAGGAGAACCATCAGGTGAGTTTTATAATATACATCTAGTAGTTCCGTCTTCGATGAAAATTGCAAGATTTAAATTGATGATTTTTTAAATAAAAAAATCCTTTACGTAGAAACGATAAATTTTGTGTCTTTTCTGAGTATTTGTAATGTATTTAAAAGTACCATTTTATAAAAACAAGATAAAGAAAATATAGTACAATCCGGACACATTCATCAGTCTAACTTGCAAAATTTACAAAGTAATTGTTGCAATTTTTATAGTTTCTGATATTTGTTTCAATTCCAGGGATGACATTCTTCTCATATATGGTGGAAGACAAGTCTCCAAATAGTCCTTCGTACGTTGAGTTCTTAGTACATGTCCATAGACAAATTCAAAACAAAATGGGTTGATGTTTAACAAACACTAGGGTTTGTGGTTAGAATTTACATGAAGACACAGTTGGGTTCGAGCCAAAAGAAGCGAAGCTTGAATCTTAGCAAACAACTGGGATAGTCATCATTGGTTTCACCTATTCTTGGTGAAAACTCCAGTAAAGTTTTGTTAGTATTATTTGTGAAAGCTTAGCATAAACTGATAAAAGAAACATCTTTTGGCCTGGTTCATGGTAATTGTTATTAAAGATTCATGGTGATATATATATCTGCAAGGTTCTACTTTTTTTTTTTTTTTTTTTTAATTCGGTTTATAATGATATAAGATTTACATGTAATGCTGTTCTTTAGGGGGGCAAGTTTCAACTTATTTCTTTTATTTATTGACTTTATGTGTGAGTATGTTTGATTCAATTTGTGTTTTATTGCTAACTAGACAAGTGCATCTGAAATGAAAGGATTCAAATAGTTACAAGCTGTCTATGCAATGGTATTGCTTGATATACATGAAAATGCAAGAATATAGTAGGTAATTCTCAAACTAGTTTTTTATGAAAGAATATAGTATGTTAAAACAAAATCACAAGTTTTTGTACAAAGTTTCTAACCAACTTTGTATATTACGCTAACGTAATCAATAGGTGAGTGAATTATGTTTGTAATTGAGAACATCTAGGAAGTGATAAGTGATCACATCCATTTGTGGCTAGATGTTATCAAAATTAGCCTAGCTAGATTAGAGTGGTAGACTATAACGTTTGAGATTAACGAAGGTAAATTAAGATTTATAGAGTGGTAGACTAAAAATTCCGTCACTATACAATTATGTGCCGCTATATCGCAACTAAACTTTTCAAAAAAATGCACTTAAGGTAATGAAATTTCATTTTGTTCCCTTGTTTACTGAGTTGTTAAGCAAGAATATTGTTCTATAATTTCAATGTTAATCTTAGTAACTTGAACGCATATTTTTTGATATGTTAAGTAACAATAATGTTGCGGTTTTCAATTTCGATGATGTGTAAGTTTAAAGATATTGACTCCTGAAGTAAAATACACTCAATGTTAGTCTATCAATTAATATTAGTCTTTGCATAACAACGACGGATGCTAGCTATTGTTGACCCGGACTTTAGTAATAAATAAATTCACGTTGTAGCGGTGGGTATCATGCAATTAAAATTTTCAGCCAGAAATGTTTTTCATTTCTATATTTTTACGATACAATAACAACTTATGGATGACAATAATTTTAGTTTTGAATAATTCTAAGCAATAACAAGTTAACTCATATAAATTTGTAGATTACCCACGTGATGTTCTGGCAGTACAGAGACAGTAGCTGATATATTATGGAGGTATGAGGTTAAAGTAGTTTACAGTGGCCTGTAGTCGCAAGTTATTTATAAATAAAAACACTGTATCCAATTTTAAAATTCACTTACATCATGTTAAAAAAGTAGTTATCTAAAAATACACCTTACAAGTTTTTTTTTGGCACTTATTTGAATTATTAATAATGTTTATTATACTTAACTCACATAATACAAGTAAAAGAGTACTTATAGACATAAAGAAAACCAAAATGTTCAAGAAATAATGTGATGTAACTTTAAAGAGTATAATTATTATTATATAACTATATTTAATAAATATAAAATAAAAGAATTAGCACTTAGCATATTTGTTTTGAAAAAATCGTCCGATTTTTATAAAACACATGTTTTAGGTTTTATGATATGTTTTATCAAAAAATTCTAAAAGGTTTATATGTTGGTTCTCAAGGCACTCTTGTCATTTTAATAATATTTTTCGAACGTTGTAATTTAGTATGCATTTTAAAAATTTATTGATTTAATAATATCTTTACATTAATTAGAGTACATTTAGTGTTGTTGAAAAAAAAATGTACCAGCACCGTATAAAAATGTATACCGAATCGGTGGTACCATATTTTTCCCGAGCATAAAAATGTTGTTCATTTTGTTGATAAAAATGTGTACTGGTATTGTATCGGACGGGATTCCGGTACCAGTTCTCAGGAAACATTATGTACCCAATTTTTCCCTTTCTTTTACAAGTGAAACTTAAAAATAAATAAATAAATAAATAATTAAAAAAATCTAGATTTCATGCTTCTGTAACAGCAACAAAAAACAAAGTAACACTTAATATATAATATAAAATAAATTAGGGTTAATTCCATATATACCCAATATAAACCTTATAATGTCATATTTACCCAACCAAAAGTCAAAATGTCATATATACTCAATTTAAATATCATATTGTCATATATACCCGTTTCATTGTTTAAATCATTTGAAAATGGATTACATCAGTAAATTTCAAGTTATACCCCTAATGATAAAAATAAGATAAATTTTCGTCTTTATTTACCTGCGTTTACTTACCCGACATGTGGCAATGGTTCGCTTGAAGATCCCCTATTAGTCATGTTGTTATGCCACAAGTAGTTATATCCTATATGGAAAATATGATTGTTGCGTTTAAATGACATTACAAATTTACAATGATACTACTCTCGTTTTTGTAACTTATGTGTTGGGAAGTAGAAAAACATAAATTGTCATCTCAAAACTGGATTTGATTTTCTCACCGAGTGTTGTATACGAAGTCATTTGTGATTGGTTCAACAAGAATTTTATTTACGGTTATGGCTTAGGATTGATAAATTAAATGGGATTAATTTGTTACCTGTGATGAAATTAGTAGCTTAAGATTACATTTTGATGGACGCTATAATATTTAAAATTAGTAGCCAGAGAGTAGCGCTGAACATCATACGAATGTGTATATAAAGATGAAAACTTATGCTATTTATACTATCAAGGGTCTAATGGTAACTTAATAATTGTAAATCTATTTTTAAATGACATAAATAATAAAATGGGTAAATATGACAATATGATGTTTTAATTGGGTATATATGACATTTTAATTTTTGATTGGGTAAATATGACTTTATAAGGTTTATATTGGGTATATATGGAATTAACCCATTAAATTAAAGTTTAACGAATTAGGGGAATGTTGTTCTTATCTGAAACCTTTGTGTAAGATCGACAAGCTAGTGAACCATTTACATGTGCTTAGGACTCGTATAATTTTTGTTAGAATATTGTTTTTATTTTCTTTTTTTTTCTTTTTTTTTTTTTTTTTTTTTTTTTTTTTTTTTTTTGTTTTTTGTTTTTCTTACATGCATATCTAAGATGAGATATGCCAGTTAGAATGATGATGAGAGTTGAGATTAAAGAAAAATGGAGGAAAAAAAAAACCTCATTTATTAGTTATACGTGATTATGCGAACAAAAGTTTTATGTAAAGCATGTTATTTGATTATATATGGATGCACCAAAAAGCCTAAAATGATGTGTTTGGTTGTGGGTCGTGTACTTTAGACGCTCTAATTTGCGTAGAACAAGCACAAGGGTGTTTGGATAAGTATTTACTTGAAAAATAATGACTTTTTATATTTTGACACCAAGCTTGATATTATCCCATTTGGTACCGGTACCGATACCGTTTTGGGTATCCCGGGTTTTTTAGGCTAGTAACGTGGTAATATATAGTACCGTATTATGTACCGGGATCTGGTATGAGTTTGGTACGGTTTCAGTTTGGTGCCGCGATTCGGGTCAAAATGCTCACCAGTCACCCCTAATAGTATTATTTTGATTATAACATTTCTAAGTTTTACCAATCGCTTACTAATTTATTTTTTATATTTTATACTTTAGATTCTATCATAATCTGAGTTCTAATCCATATTTCAATCTCAATTTGATATATTTGAATTGGGTTACAGTTATTTGACATTGTATGCATAACCGTTACAAAAAATACTTAGCTATAATATCGCAACTACAATCATGTGCCGCTATAAAATTTCGTCACTATGCACGGGTACCAGTGTAAACTCTAAATTTATAAGCAAAAGTGGTATTAAATCTTCGGCAGGAATTTTACTCATAACACAGTTCCCACATTTTCACATCGAGTAGTGGCTAATCTAATTTTACTCTTTTCCCACATTTGCACGTTCCAAAAATGGCTAATATTAGTAGGAGTACTGTTAGTGACTCGACCCAAACCCGATAAGGCTTACAAGCTCAGGTTTAATTGACCCGAACCCAATAACCCGATAACCCAAAAAACTTTTTGATGCATTTTTTTACTAATTATTTTAGCACCCATAAACACTAATAATATAGCTTATATTGTTTTATAGTCTAAATATATAATATTGATATAGTTAATACATCTACCTCTCATTAAGTTTAATACATATATGAATCAAAGTGCAAAATCAATATCAAGGAAGAATGCCTATTCAATTATCAAAGTAGAAGTTGTTTTTCTCATTTCTGGATGTATAAACTGACTTTACGTATTACTGTTGCTTGCTTTGTTCCACTTTTGTATTTGTTGCATAACTCGATCTTGGATGAATGTATTATGCAGTAGGATCTCAAGTATAAATATTATTATAATGATGAACACTTGAACATACGTTAAAGAAGAAACTAAAGATATGATGCTTCAACTAAGGCAACTTGAAATGTCCTGACAACCCAACCGGATATAAACAAACTCATAGCCACATATTGACTAAAAGGACCATATATATGCATATTACAGCCACATAATACACTAATACTCTAGATAAGAGTCGTTTGCTAAGGACATTGACTCCTGAAGTAAAATGCACTTCATATTAGTCTATTACCTTTTGTATACGTTCCATCTTTCTAGTCTTTGCATGACAACGATGATATCAGTTATTGTTGACCCTGACTATTCATAATAATAAATAAATTAGAGGCTATTTTCCAATAGATATTAATGTTAAACTTTTGATTTACAATTCGAAATGCGCTTCTTATAGTTACTATTACGGATTAATGGTCTCTAGTGTAGAACAACAAACGTGATTTGCACAAACTTAGTTTTTATTTGTACATGAAATTTTATGCTTTGTATATGTGTTACATTATGCTTATTGTCCATGTATCTTGTTATGCGTAAATCTAAAGTAACTATGTGCAAATCTAGAGTATATGTTTGTGCAGATTACCTCACACTAAACCAAACAAGTTTCAAGGTGAATTAGACTTAAACCGGGTAAAGCCTTTCATTTCTAGGAGTTTTGTGTGGCTAATTTAGGGATTGTGTGTACCTAGCTTGTTACATATAATATACTAATAAACTTATATAAGCTCATGGATGAAACATTCTAAACCATTGAATTCGTTTTGTCTTCATTTAAGAGGGCAATGTTTTATAACCTGGTTGAATCAGGAACAGGTTCGGATATGACTGTTGTTTGCTTGTTTATGAACTAGTGGTTCTTTTGTTGACCTAGGTCATGCCTTTGGTTTTTAAAGTTTGGGACCTGTAGTTTTTTTGGAAAGTCTTGAATTTCTAATGTTTTAGAGCTGTTTGGAGCTTTTTTAGGGTCGTTTGGGTATGTTTAGGGGTGTTTTTGGAGCTCATTAAGGGTTGTTTGGTTAGGTTTAAAAGGTTTTTTTTGCTTAGGAATTGAATTTCCATGTTAAAAAGCTATCATTTTTTGCATAAAACTGGTTCCACACGACGGTTCAACAGCGACTCATCGGGTCGATCAAAAAACCGGTTTTTAATATAAGGCAAAAGGGTATAAAGATGATGACTTTTGACCCTCATTGGTCAAACTTAATATTCCCTTGCTATAATACTAACTTCTCTCTCTCTCTCTCTCTCTCTCTTGCAGATTAATTGTTACGAGTACTCTACTAGTGACTCATAACATGCAAATGGTTAATTGTTAACATTGATTGCATAAATAAAAAACGATTGATATGATATATGTACAGTAATAAATTGCATAGACACATGAAAAATCATGATTTTGAACCTTTAATTCATCATTTTATCTTGTGCGTTTGCTACATAGCTAAATTCACAACTTGATAATTAGTGACCCGTAACACGTAAGGGTCCAACCAGTAAAAAGGGTTTTTTTGGCGGTTGAAAAATATTGAATGGATTTATTGACAAATTTTATTTTTTAATGGTTTTTGTGACATTTGCCCGTTCTTTTATGTTGTTATATTATATATAATTATACATAAATACTTTTGTTGATGTCTTGGGAAATAGTTTTGTCACAGTATCATCTAGAGAATTGTGTGGGCATATTAGCAATTTAGCATTCATGGTTAGCTTCTTTATTAATTATGGCCATATATATTGTGAATCTTTGTATGATGTATGTATAATTATCAACTTTATTTGTTGCTCAGGTGTACGAGTAGACAGTGATAGTATGCACATATTAGATGCACTCAAGAGTGCGGGTGAGTTTCTAAAATAAAATCCTTTTATTTAAGTTGTAAGGTTCAATAAGCCAAACCAATGGAAACGAGCTTTTAAAAATGAGTAAGGCTTATAGTCAGTCAAAATTACTTAAATAACGGATTAACACGCAAAAGATTGAAATATATGTGAATTTAATTTGACGTATGTTGATATGATTTTATAATAATAAGCTTCAACACCAATTAACTCGCCAAACAGCTTTACAAAAATATAAACTTCAACTTTCAACTTATAATATAAGCTACGGTTACAACTCCAGCCTTAGCTTCTCCTTCAACTCATTTCGCCAAACATACTCATAGCTACATAAGACCCTACACATCATTGACTAAAAGGACCATATATAGTCTAGATAAGAGTAAGGAGTAAGGACATTGACTACTGAAGTAAAATGCACTTCGTATTAGTCTATCAATTTTGTATACATTCTATCTTTCTAGTCTTTGCATAACAGCTATGGATAAAAGGACCTTATATATATGCATTATACGACCGCATACTACTCTAGATAAAAGTAAGGAGTAACGACATTGACTACTGAAGTAAAATGCACTTCATATTAGTCTATCACTTTTTGTATACATTCTATCTTTCTAGTCTTTGCATAACAACGATGGATAAAAGGACCTTACATATATGCATATTACGACCACATAATACTCTAGATAAGAATAAACGGAAGTAAAATGCACTTCATATTAGTCTATCACTTTTTGTATACATTCTATCTTTCTAGTCTTTGCATAACAACGACGGATAAAAGGACCTTATGTATATGCATATTACGATCACATAATACTCTAGATAAGAGTAAGGAGTAAGGACATTGAATATGGAAGTAAAATGCACTTCATATTAGCCTATCACTTTTTGTATACATTCTATCTTTCTAGTCTTTGCATAACAACGATGGATAAAAGGACCTTACATATATGCATATTACGACCACATAATACTCTAGATAAGAATAAACGGAAGTAAAATGCACTTCATATTAGTCTATCACTTTTTGTATACATTCTATCTTTCTAGTCTTTGCATAACAACGACGGATAAAAGGACCTTATGTATATGCATATTACGATCACACACTACAAGAATCCTGTCAGTTACCCACGAAAATTACCCACATATATTGATTAGTGGGTAATTTCCCACAAATTACCCATGAATTACCCAAGAACAAGAAGTTTATATTGCGCCAATAGTTACTCTCGAATTTCCCATAAATTTACCCGTGAAATTACCAACACAGTTAAACTTGGTGTGTACTTTGTGGGTAATTTGTTCCCGCTAAAACGTTTCCCACAAACTACCCATGATGCGAGTCATCGTGGGAAGATGTACGGGTAATATCGTGGGTATATTTATGTTACCCACGGAGATCGCAAATTCTTTTTGTTCGTGGGTACTTTTTGATGGGTAATTTATGGGTAAAAATGTACACACGGATTTTCCCACAATTGTTTATGGGTATTTCCTTATGGTTAGTTACCTCTTAGATTTTTATAGTTGATTATAATACTCACGGTCTTAGCATTTCATGTTTATGTGGGTGATATTTCTAAGTAAATTTATATGGGTACGTCAAGCGTATGTAAATGACCATGGTATGAAATAATAATGAAATATCATGTTTTTTTTATTATAAGCAATTTTTTCTATGTAACGTTTGGGTTAACAATCATAACGTAGTTTCATGCATATTTCGTTATTAGTAGTTTGTGTGTTTGAGCCAATCAATAAATTATCTAATGGTGTTAAATACTTTTTTGTTGATACCGAAAATGAAACTAGTTTTCACCTATACATCTTGAGTCTAACTACGTCAACAAGCCTAAATATTTTTCGAATAACCCAAATCACATTACCTAACATAATTTAAAATCTTTTAAACAAGGGATAATGTATAATAAATAATTTTTTTTTTGCGCAAAACGAAGGTTCCAATTTTGCATGATTGGCCAATTACTCTAAATTGGAGGAATTTTAATTGTTCAGTGAATTTTTGTTTAAATCACCCAAACATGTGTCAAAAGTATAAGAAAAAAGACTTCGAAAAAGCGGGTTTAATTTATACATTCTTGTGCCCAAATTTAAATTATGGTAAACTTGCATGCTGAAAATAAAATTGTGATAAAACGTGTAAATCTGCTCGGGAAAAAACATAAAAACGACATATTCTCATAGAAAAACAAACGTGATAAGTGTTAAATTTGTATGGTATATTTTTTTTACACCGTATGTTTTTTAAAATTGAATGCAACACGAAACCTAATTCCGTCTTATAGATACCCATCATTCAACATTGTTTCTAAGTACATCTACACAAGCTTGCAAAACATACTTATTCTTCCGAACATCATGTTATGATTTATTTGTGTTTTTATGTTGACTTAACGAAGTAAGCCTCGAGTCGGAAACTTGAGGAGTGGAGTAGGGCAAAGAGGAGCTTCGTGACCGAATCACTATAAATTATCATGACTGGTTGATCTCTCTTTTATTTTTATTTTTATTATTTTTTTTTTATCTATATTTGTGTTGTGGTTATATGTTTTCTTTTGTGCTTACCACTATCATTATAGTTGTGGAACTATTATTATCGCTTATCATATTGCATCATACTTGATCAGTTATTTGATTCGAGAAACTTAAGTTTTTAAAACGAGAATGTATTCAACCGCTCCCCTCAGGTATGTTTTCCACAAACCAAATTGAGTCACTAATTATTTGGTGAAACGAAGGGTATGTTTGACAAAATGGGTTGGGATTGGGGTTGAGGCTGTAGGTTAAGCTTATGTTATTACCATGAACCTGGAGCTTAATTATATTTTTATAGTTGTTTGGCGAATTAGTTGAAGCTAAACCTTATTGATGTAAAATTACATAAAATTAAATTCAGATATATTTCTAGCTTTTGCTTGATAATTCACTACATTTGAAGGCTATTTAAATAATTTGACTTACTACGCCCATTTCAACTGATATGGGCTTATGATGGCTTACGTTCTCATAAACTTGTGTGATAAACAAAACTTATTTTATAAACGTTTATTTTAAAAGCTTAAACCCCTGTAAGTCATTATAAGCCATGCGTCAAGCACAACCGAAATGGCCGAGAGCTTACATATTACGAGTACTTATTTATTTTCTTACTTTGTACGGAGTTTTATATTTAAATAAAAAATAAAAATAATTTTTTCTATGAATTTCATAGATAAGTTTTTGTTTGATCTTATCTTCGTAATCACATTTAAACCAAAATTCACAAAATTATGGCGCTCACAATTGGCGGCCATCTCAAATTCCAAAATTTTAATCCCACTTAAAATCTCATAACTGAACATCCTATTTCATTTTAAAGCCTCCATACAAAACTTCCTTCCTCCAATACCTTGCAACCGTCCATGGTCATCTTGATAATCCCGTCATAGTTCATATTCTCAATTTATTAGTACTTTATTTCCATGTGTAGTAGCAAGCTGTATTCTGGTCTTCGTCCATCTCGTGAAGAAGTTGGCTAAAAATTTTGTTTCTCAATTGCTGTTATTGTTAAAAGTTAAAACATTTAGATCGATATGCATCACATTTCTCCTTTTATTTTTTATTGTTAGTGTCGGTTTGTTTTTGATCGGTTAGTGATTATTCAACTTTGCTTAATCTTAAAACGGATTGCAACAACGATATACTAACCACGTTGCTTTTTTTTTTTCTTAATAGATTCAACACCAACGACATGCTCACCAGAGTCATTTTTGCCATGTTCCACCGGTCGAGGAGCTATGCGATAAAATCAGGTTTGAACAAAACGATTCTCATAAGTTATATATATTTTTTGCCATTAGTCCAAGTCCTTTCATAGAATTCTTTTGCCTTTTGAGCAAGTATTTTCATGCAGTTTATTTTTTGTCATTTCATGATAATTTGTTATTGCACTTGCAGATTCAATGTGAATACCACTCGAAAGTGAGATGAGAATCATGCTTGAGAACAACACAAAGAGGAAACTGCTTCGGTAGATTGACAACTTCGAAGATAGCTCCTACCCTTGTTATGTAGAAACTAAAATAAACACACTAAATGTTCTGATGATGCATTTCGTTGCTTGTAGGGCTTACAATTGTTAACTACATGTATCTTTCATGATAGTGGATGTACAATTTTATAGATTGTATTCGGATCCGAATTTTAAGTGAATTCAAGTTTCATTTTAATATCATTTTGATAACCAATTTTGTTATTTCTGTGGGATTTTCCCAATATATCCCGCATATCAATTTTTGTTTCGTGTATTGTGGAATTTATTATCAAGATCGATCACCACTTAGCACTTACCCATATGATATATGATGCATAATTTAATCATGTTTTCTCACGTATTATTACTGGAAAAACAAAAATATTTGCACTCGTAATTAGACACGACTTTACTCATGAGAATTGTCACCCACCGATTACCCATGACCAAATGCAAGGGAATTCTCGTGGTATATATTCTTAAAATCCCATGAAGGATTTCCCCACCGACTTAGGACGATCACCCACACATTATGTTGTGGGTAACATACCCATGAATTCAGATTGTCGTGGGAAACAAATTAGCCTCGGAGGTTATACCCATGTTTATATATTTGTGGGTAATACGTGGGTATTCAGTAATTACCCATGAATTTTGGTATATTACACACGTATTCGGTCCGTGGTTAATTGCCAGAATCCTTGTAGTGACATAATACTCTAGATAAGAGTAAGGAGTAAGGACATTGAATATGGAAGTAAAATGCACTTCATATTAGTCTATCACTTTTTGTATATGTTCTATCTTTCTAGTCTTTGCATAACAATGATGGATGTGAGTTATTGTTGACCTTGACTATTCATAATAATAGATAAATGAGAGGCTATTTTTCCAATATTGATGGTAAACTTTCAATACAATTCTTAATGCCCTTCTTATAGTTACAATTATGGATTAATGGTCTCAAGTTTGAAATAACAAACGTGATTTGCACAAACTTAGTTTTGATTTGTACATAATAATTTATATAGGTTATGCTTTGTATATGTGTTACGTTCTGCTTATTCTCCTTGTACCTTGTTATGTTATGTGTAAATCTAAAGTACATATGTGCAAATCTAAAGACTAATGTTTATGCGTGTTCAGATCACCTCACATTAAACCAAACAAGTTGGATGGCCGAGACCCCCTTAAATAACGCATGACAAATTATAAAGTTATTCAAACTCAACTGCAATTATGTATAATTTATATATAATAATGTGCATTAGTACACTACAAGGATAATGGGTTATAGTAATGACATGTCGTCGCAATAACCAATAAACACTTTTAGCGATAACACAAGTCGCCGCTAAAGGTATTTATTAAATAAAAAGAAATGATACAAAATTTTAGTGACATGCATCATTTCCAGATCGGTAAGACTGTTGCCTACATTTTTCCGAGATTTTTCATGACCAAAGTTCCAGTTTTTTCTTTCCAAAAACATACTAATCCCATTTGAAAGTTCAAATTTCAAAAAAAAAAAAACATTGGTAGTCGTCACAATAAAAATATGAATAAGTTCAACAAAGAAAATAGTTCAAAGTTCACAATACATCCCTGCTCACTTACGTCTTCTCCATCCTCTTCATCATCTAGAATCTCAAGGGGATTGAGTGGTCGAGACACGGTGATATTAATGTTCGCGGCTTGTAACTTATCTAAAATTTTTGCCGTGACAATTTTATGCACCTGACTTTGGGTATACATTCTTTTTTAGGATTGGGTGCTTGAAGAACTTGATGCATGCCCCATCAGTTGGGAGGGAAAACAAAAAATAGCTCTACAACAGAAGTGATATGCGACTTTGGGTATATTTTAACAATTGTTAAGCAAATGTTGAAGAACTTTATTATGAATATCTATTTACAAATTTGCATCAAACAGAACTTTAAAAAAAGGAAAAAAAAAAAAAAAAAAAAAAAAAAAAAAAAAAAAAAATCTGATTATGTACTTGTTATACTTCTATAAGAATTTTAACATCAAAATAGATGAGCTCTTTTAAGCCTTTTTTCTACTTTCGCGCATTCTGGATCTGTAAAAAGCACATAGTTTAACAGTTGATCACACATTCTGGGTCATTTTGATCAAAGCTTTTACTGAAACTGATTTGAAAACAAAAATAGAATACTAGTTTACAAAGCAATCAAAGTTGTACTACACAGTTAAAGTATTCTCCAAAAGGGACATTAATTTCTCAAGTAAAACAATCTTTGTGGAATAATATGACACCACCTAAAATTTAATTTCTGAGAATTGGAATTTAATTAATGAGAAAAGGGTAGCTCAAGTATAAATAGAGACATACGAACCTTCACTTTATAGAAAAAAAATATGCAAAAGCAAGCAATGGCTTCTTCAAACTTCTTACTTTTATCTCTAGCTCTACTACTCATTGCTCTCTCATTTGTACCAAACTTTACTTCTGCTTCTTTGGAGGAAGCAAATGCTCTTCTAAAATGGAAAGCAAGCCTTAAAATCCCAAACAACTCCCAAATTGTATCATCCTGGACACCCCTTCCAACGAATACTAGTGCACCCGCTCTGTGCCCTTCTTGGTTTGGAATTGCTTGCAATGCTGATGGGAACATTAACAAGTTGAACCTCTCTATGTCTGAGTTAAAAGGTACGCTTAGCCAGTTCCCGTTCTCTATTCTAGGCAACCTTACCTATTTTGATCTTAGTGTAAACAGCTTCTTTGGTCCCATCCCACCAGAAATCGGACTCCTGGCCAAACTTGCCTATCTTGATTTTTCAAACAATCAGTTTTCTGGTGTAATTCCACCTACAATTGGTAAACTAAGCCAGTTAACCGTCTTGCAACTTTTCCGAAACAATTTAACTGGTTCAATCCCACAAGAATTAGGGAATTTGAACTCTCTCACTGAATTAGCTTTGAGTTATAATCAACTCAATGGTTCAATTCCTTCATCGTTGGGTGATTTGAAGTCTATGAATCTCCTTTATTTGGGGCAAAATCAACTATCTGGGCCCATTCCAATTGAATTGGGGAATATGAAGTCTCTAATTGATTTAGAATTGAGCGAAAATCAACTAAATGTTTCAATTCCTTCATCGTTGGGTGATTTGAAGTCTTTGAAAATCCTTTATTTGCACACAAATCAACTCACTGGACCCATTCCAATTGAATTAGGGAATATGAAATCTCTAACTGATTTACAATTGGGCGGAAATCTACTCAATGGTTCAATCCCTTCATCGTTGGGTGATTTGAAGTCTTTGAATATCCTTTATTTGTATGCAAATCAACTCTCTGGACCCATTCCAATTGAATTAGGGAATTTGAAGTCTCTCACTGATTTAGTTTTGAGCGAAAATCAACTCAATGGTTCAATTCCTTCATCATTGGGTGATTTGAAGTCTTTGAAAATCCTTTATTTGCACACAAATCAACTCACTGGACCCATTCCAATTGAATTAGGGAATATGAAATCTCTAACTGATTTACAATTGGGTGGAAATCTACTCAATGGTTCAATCCCTTCATCGTTGGGTGATTTGAAGTCTTTGAATATCCTTTATTTGTCTGCAAATCAACTCTCTGGACCCATTCCAATTGAATTAGGGAATTTGAAGTCTCTCACTGAATTAGCTTTGAGTTATAATCAACTCAATGGTTCAATTCCTTCATCGTTGGGTGGTTTGAAGTCTTTGAAAATCCTTTATTTGGGGGTAAATCAACTCTCTAGGCCCATTCCAATTGAATTAGGGAATTTGAAGTCTGTCACTAAATTAGAATTGAGCGAAAATCAACTCTCTGGGTCCATTCCTACTGAATTGGGGAACATGAAGTCTCTCACTAAATTAGATTTGAGCGAAAATCAACTATCTGGGCCCATTCCTACTGAATTGGGGAACATGAAGTATCTCACTGAATTATATTTAAGCTTTAATCAACTCAATGGTTCAATCCCTTCATCGTTGGGTGATTTGAAGTCTTTGAATTACCTTTATCTGGGCGTTAATCAACTATCTGGGCTCATTCCAATTGAATTAGGGAATATGAAGTCTCTCATTCAATTATATTTCAGCAGTAATCAACTATCAGGGCCCATTCCTTCTGAATTAGGGAATATGAAGTCTCTAACTGAATTAGATTTGCGCAAAAATCAACTCAATGGTTCAATTCCTTCATCGTTAAAAAACAAGTTATCCGGTCCAATACCACAAGGAATCGGAAGCCCACAATTGTTTAGGCTACTGCTGGACACAAATCAGTTGTCTGGCCAAATTCCAAAGGACTTTGGTGAGATGAGAAGTTTGTTAAATTTAAACATGAGCGATAACAACCTTTCAGGTGTTATACCTCAAGAGCTTGGATCACTGCATGACCTCCTTACTCTTGACCTATCCAAAAATAGGTTAAACGGGTCATTACAAAGATATATTGGTGATTGGGTACAAATCAATCATATAAATCTTAGTAACAACAAGCTCAACGGAAAGATCCCATCGGAGATCGGTAAATTAAGGCAACTCAATGTTCTTGATTTATCTTGGAATTCACTCTCAAAAGAGATACCATCAGATATTGGAAGTTTGGAAAGTCTGGTAATGATGAATCTTTCTCACAATAAGCTTTCTGGTTCAATTCCTAATGGTTTCAGTAACTTGCCAGGAAGGATTGATATCGACCTGTCTTACAATGAGCTCACTGGTCGCGTTCCCCCTTGTGCTGTCTTTCAAAATGTGTCCGGAGATGCATTTCAAGGAAATGATGGTCTGTGTGGAAATGTTACAGGTTTGAAAGTTTGTGAAAGTCAAAAAATAATGAAGAAAAATAATCATTTTCATCATAAGCTTATCCTTGTAACTGTGGTCCACTTTTTGCGGCACTTTTACTTGGTTTATTCATGAGTGGCCTCATTGTTTATCGACATAGAAAGAGAACTTCTCCACAGAAACCAACAGGCGAAGAAGGTGGCAAATTTTTCTCAATAACCAGTTTTGATGGACAGGCGACGTATGATGAAATCATCAAGGCAACAAATGATTTTGATGATGCATATTGTATTGGGATGGGAGGATACGGTACTGTGTATAAAGCTGTGTTACAACCCAACAATTTAGTAGCGGTCAAGAAACTTCATTCATCATCTGAGAATGACGATCAAGGCTTCCTAAATGAGGTACGAGCATTAACAAACATAAGGCACAGAAACATAGTTAAACTCTATGGATATTGCTTCCATGCTCGTCACTCATTTTTGATTTACGAATATCTTGAGAAGGGAAGTCTAAAATCGCTCTTAAGCAACCATATCACAGCAAAGGAAATGGATTGGCTGAAAAGGGGAAGAATTGTTAGGGCTGTAGCAAATGGTTTGGCTTATATGCACCATGATTGCACACCACCTATAATTCATAGAGACATTTCTGGAGCTAATATCCTTCTGAATTCTGATTATGAGGCACATATCTCGGATTTTGGAACAGCAAAGCTTCTAAAGCTGGATTCATCCAATTGGACTGCTGTTGTAGGCACTTATGGCTATATTGCGCCAGGTAACTGCCATATATTTTAAAGTTATCTATATGTACTTCTTCTCAAGTTTCAGATATATCTATGTTACATATATTCTCATGTTTCCTTCCATGTAGAGCTTGCTTATACGATGGTGGCAACAGAGAAATGTGATGTGTATAGTTTTGGAGTTGTTGCACTAGAAGTGATTATGGGAAAGCATCCTGGAGAACTTATATCATGTCTACCAACATTGTCTACTGATGATCTATTGCTAGCCAATGTTGGAGATAGTCGGATTCCGCGACCATCATCTCTAGTGGAGAAACTAGCTCATACAATTTTGAATGTCTCACGGGCATGTTTGAACTACAACCCACAGGAAAGGCCAACAATGCGCCAAGTCACAGATTTATTGTCAGTGGATGATCGACTTTGGATGAAGATGCATGTATCGGTAACTTGATGCTAGCTTGATCGATATGATTTCGTATGATGTCTAGTCATAAGTCATAAAGTTAAAAAAACTTTTTATGTTTTTTTGTTGTCCTGAATTATGTTGTAGATTGTGATTAAATAAGAAAATAATTTATATCAATGAAGATTTCTACCTTTCTAGACTAATATAGTTACGTGTATTATGGATCTTTTTGGTAATTTCTTTAAATTATTCCAGTATTACAGTTAAAAATGTACCAATAGGAAATTCGTATATCAAGAAATATAGTAAACAGTGAGTGCACACAAAAGATATTCAAAGACGTAAAATCACCCAACAATGGAAGGCTGTTAATTTGTCAAAAAAGATAGCATAGACTGGAGAAGAAATTTAGCTAAAGGAAATTTGCCAAAAAAGAAGACCGTGGAAGTCTGTGAATTTGTCAAAAAAGATGACCTAAGGTACGGAGTAACTAATGTACTGCTGTTTTCAGATAGGGAAAAAGGTGAATAAGGTTGCAAGAAGGCTTGTATGAACGTCGACAGCAGAAGGGAAATGGGAGGGAAACTGGAATGCTGACTATAACTTCACACTTCGAGTCATACAGTTGGAGGATTTAGTTGAAGTTGGCGATCCAAAAAATGCATTAGTCATGGTGTCTCTAACTATTCATAGGGTATCTAATTTCTCCTTGTTGTGCTTAGTGAAAACGATAGAGGTGGCAACATGGGCAGGTCGATTGGGTTTAGTAACGGGTCAAAACGGTTCACTTCTTAGTACGGGTCCAATTGGTTTGCCAGAAACACCTTTGGTCCAAAATTTCATTAAATCTTGTTAGAAATAACCAATGTTATTGAATAACCAATGTGAAACCTTCAACCCCTTTTGACCCGTTTCCTTTAGCTAACTTTTTTTATTTTACTCGTTTGACCCGTCAGAGATGAAACATATCCCACATTGACTCATACATACCTAAATGTGTAAGAATTTCCACAAAGATTGCATATAAATAGGATAAAAATAAGCAGTTAACAAATAAGCATAAATAGGAAATGAAATCATGCATGCATGGGACAATACTAAACTAAAAATATCGTATAAACTTGCTGATTGTTTTCTCCTACCGGTAATGGTCATATGACCACTTCTTCAAGAATAAAAGAAATGTTAGTAGTTTGCGCGGTTCTGTCTTTTGGAGACCCGGAACGTATCACACACTAATACAAAACTTTAAAATAAAAATCCAACCTATGAATTGATCTAGAAAAGCTTGTTACACATTCACCATGATTGAGCATTCAAACGCATACACAAACAAATAAATATCTGAATACTTTTCAAACAAACATACAAGAAGATTGATCTGATACATATACTAAATCGCAGAGGCACATGATTGTGCTTAAACAAACAGTATCTAAACTGTTGAATTCGTTTTGTCTTTGTTCAAGAGGGCAATGTTATATAACTCGTGTTGAACCGGAAACATGGATGGATATGACTGTTGTTTGCTTGTTTATGAACCGGCGGTTCTTTCGTTGACCCGGGTCTACCCCATTTTGCTAAATCCAGCTGGATCATACCTTTCGTTTTCTTAAAGTTTGGGACTTGTAGTTTTGTTGGAAAGTATGTCTTTGGTATTGAATTTCTAATGTTTAAGTGTTGTTTAATTTTTAGGGGTGTTTGGGTATGTTTAGGGTTGTTTTTGGTGACTCGGCTGGGTCGATAAAAAAACCGGTGCATGGAAATTCAAGAAAATTTACACAAAGATTGATACTTTTATAGACAACCCAAACCTCTTGTATTTGCTGCTGCAGTTTGTATTTACGACTATACCAAGGAAATACATTCCTAATACAATGCAACACTTTTTCTGTACATCTCATTCAGCAGTTTTCCTGCAAATCCGACGGGTTGAGATGACCATGGTTAAAGTAAAGAAAAAATAACTCAAAAAAGTCAACGTGATCGTGACAGTAACTTCAAAAAGTCTCCATAATCGCTCATACTACCACTCGAAAATCTCTTCATGTTTTCCCAAATCTGCAAACGTCAACTAGGCCTCAACGGGCCTGAACTTGAGGTTATCCTATACGAATGTACAAGTAGCCCAAGACCCGAAAACCCACTCTCCACATCAAGTGGAGATTCATAGCTTGGATAGGTGGAATGCGATAGACCCAGGTCTCGGACAGGGCCGTGGCCTGAGTTTGTACTGGCCCGTGGATCAAAGTACATGGAAGTTAAATCCTCTTGGCTACACGTCCTTGAGGCCAAGTCTCATGTTTCTTCACACTCGTTGCAGACCAACTTCAAGGCCTGAACCACCTCACCCATGAAGGGTTGGTGTGATACTTCGGGCTGCACACACATTGGTGCTACTGCTGCTACTTTAGCAATACTGTCGAATGAAGCTTCAGGGGATAGTGATGGATCAGTAAGCAAGTTTAGACCTTCTGGTGCTTGAAGCAGGGGACAGGCCCACGCGACAAGGATTTCTTGTCCCAATAACATTGACATGTCAACGGGTTTTGTTCGTGTTAGGAGCTCAAGGAGTACCTCTCTGTAGCTATATACGTCACTATTTACAAGAAACTTTACGAGTTAAGTCATGTTCTAGCAGAATGTTGTTAGACTTGAAGTCTCTGTGTATGACTCTTGGGCTTTAATCTTCATGCAAGTATGTTAACCCTCTAGCCGCACCCAAAGCTATTTTCAAGTGGGCCCCCCAATCAAGTGGAGCAACTTCCTCATCAATTCCTAAAAAAAAAAAAAAAAAAAAAAAAATTAGCTAACTTTTGCAAGTCAAACATTTGACTTTGGAAAGTCAAGCATTTCATACCGTGAAGGTGAGATTCAACGCTTCCATTTGGGATTAGCTCATAAACCAAACACCGGTTTCTTTCTTCTGTACAAATGCCAAGCAGCCGAACCAAATTTCTATGGTGCAAGCGGCTAAGCATCTCAACTTCAGCCAGGAATTCCCGACCCCCTTGTTTATCATCACGTTTAAGTACCTTGACAGCAACTTTAGTCCCATCTTCAAGGGTCCCGCTATAAACCCGCCCAAACCCACCCTCACCTAAAACACCCAACTCATTAAAGTTATCAGTTGCCTTTTCCATATCACTTGAACTAAACGTCTTTGCAGATCCTTTATAAGCTATATTAGACCGGAATGATAATGAAGCTGACTCGGGCCCACTTCCTATCGTTGATCCACCAACCCCTGATGATTTTCTGACGGATAGTAAAGTAGCTGGTGGAGTGTGTCCTCATTGGGCCCCTTCCCTACGTTTAACCAATAGAACCCAAACAGCAACAGAGACTAGAAACACAGCTACAACTGCTGATAAAACCAGGGTTGTTTGGAATTTCTTTTTTAAGATCTGATATCCAAATAACATCGATTAAAATGACAATAGAACCCAAACAGCAACAGAGACTAGAAACACGGTTGACCCAGCCAGTTGAACCGTAAACCGGTCGGGTGACCAGAAGGCGGTTTTGAACGAAAAACCCGGTTGAACCCCCTGTTAAACCGGTTGAACCGTAACCCGTTGGCTCGGCCAGGTCAATTAGAAAAACCAGTTTTTAAAACATTGGATAAAACCATTATGGAAATTATGCTAGACATTTGCTTACTGATATCCACACCGTGGGGCTTTATGTCCCTACAGTTGTTTCCGTGACCATACGGTCCACCATTACCGTTGCGTGATGATGGCATAGGTGGCAATGGAGGAAGACCTGTTAACACCAAAATGATTTTGATTAGAGTTAATTACAATAGTCCTTGTGGTTTGTCAGGTATAAGAGATTTCGTCCCTAAACTTTAATTCACGGATCCTCTCCTTGTGGTTCTGACCAAAACCCGTAACGGGTTTGATCCTTTGACCAATATTTCCATTTGTTTGATTCTGAAACCCATGCTCATACAAGTAAAATGACAAAATTGTGCTATTTTTATTTAAAAAACAAATCATAAAACCCCTCTTTGAAAGTTATGGTGGTGGTTTTAGAGATAGTGGTTAAATTGTTTTATTTTTAAATCTTTTATTAATAAATGCATCTCTCTTTTGCTGATACCAAAAATTTTGATAGCAATTTACTGATGGACATTTTATTAGATGAAGAAGATTATGATGTTTGAAAAGTAAAACTAAAAAAATAATTCATATGCGGCAATAAACTGTTATAAATATTTAAATACGATTAAAGGCATTTTAAATGTTGAAGTTTGTTGTAGTGAACTAGTGATTATGATATACTAGTATAAAAAGTAGGTGGTGTTAGGATAGTGTTGATTGTAAATGTGAAAATATAATGATATAAAATATAAATAATGTGTTTTGCTTTTTGTTATAAAGTGGTATGTGATTTGTTGAAGAATAAAAGGGAGGAAGTTGGTGTTTGTTGATGAAGATGGGGTAATTTTGTCATTCATCTCATTTAACATGCCTTTAACGGTCAAACAAATGGAAATATTGGTCAAGGGATCAAACATGTCACAGGTCAAAACCACAGGGAAAAAATCCAAGGAAAAAAGTTTAGTGACTAAATTTATGATACGCGACAAACCACATGGACCATTTAAGTAAGTATAACTTTTATTATTATAAGAAAAAAAAATTATGTTTGACTTTCGAGGTCAAACATATTGATCCTAAAAGTAGGGGTGTCAGTAGGGTCGGGCCCGAACCCGATAAGGCTTATCGGGTTAAAAATCTTGTCGGGTGGTTTTGACCCGAACCCGATAACCCGATAGTGTTATCGGGTCGGGTTCAGGTTAGATAATTAATGTTATCGGGTTATCGGGTCAACCCGATAACACCTGAAAAGATGCTAGTCATCATTGCTGTCATATAGCCTAAGAAATGGTGACTACTGTGTAAACTTTTTTTGTAAAACTGTGTAAAAGATGCTACTTATTTTTAATTACCGTACATTTTAGTCTATACTGTGTAAAACTTTTTGGTGACTAAATCTTTTTTTTCATGCAAGTTGTATGCAAAAAGATGCTAGTCATTGATGCTAACTGTTGTAAAACTTTTATTTGTAAGACTCATAATTGATTATTAGTGCTAACCGTTGTAACTTTGGCTTATGCTAGTTTTAGTCTATTTGATTCAAATGTACTCGTAGTTGACTGCTAACTCTTGTAAAACTCATATTTGACTCGTAAGAAATGAAGAGCGGGAGCTTGCAGCGCTATCAGCCGAGTCATTGCTGATCTTCCAGTAAGTTCATGTTAATTGTGGCTAGAGATGAAAATAGTTGGGTCCAATAATGGGTCTAAATTGGCATAATCTTAGATATGGGTCGGGTTATTGACCTGGTTTTTAAAACCTTTTTTTATAAATAATTAGTGTTCCTAACTTGATTACAACAATTAGATTATTTCAAATTTCCAATTATAATATAATTGAAAGTAAATATTCCTAACTTGATCACAATTGCCACCTTTAGTACTCGTGGTGGCACATGGCTCCCCTTAAATATTTAATCTTATTGACGTTTAACCTCTGACAATAGGTTCGAAATTGGTATGTAAGTAGTGATCTGTTTCATATTTACAATTAGCTGTAGACTTTTTGAAGTAACAAACTAATAATATGGTTGCTGCAGGAGGGTCCTCGAACAATGGTGGGAATTGCCACATTTGACTCAACCATCCATTTTTACAATCTGAAGCGGGCATTGCAACAGGTATATATAATGGCAGATTATTGTTTATAGATTTTTGGTACGGTGCAGCCGTGCAGGCTGTAGATTGTATGCGTAAAAAAAAACTTTGTCCAACTTTCACCATGTTTGCTTTTGGATTGCCATTTCAATCTTTCCAGTTTTACCTGTTGGAAATAAAATATAACCAGAATTGACCCATTTATAAGTAAATGGGTCGAAACAGCCACCTGTAGTTTAGTAACTTACAAGATGATATTGCTGTTTGTGATCAAGTTTTTGTGTTTTGTTGTTGCAGCCATTGATGCTCATAGTTCCTGACGTTGAAGATGTTTACACTCCTCTCCAAACTGATGTTATTGTTCAACTTTCCGAGGTAAGTTATTTCATGCATTACCTTCAAATTGTGATGGGGCTCTTTTCTTGGCAGTTCTTGCCAACTCGTGATCCAGTTTTATGTGACTTTGGAACTGATTCCCAACGTATTTCACATCATTGTGATGTTACAGTGTCATGATCCTCTAAACTTTTTGCTGGAGAGCATCCCGAGTATGTTTGAGAGTAATAAAACTGCTGATTCTGCTTTTGGTGCCGGGATGAAGGTATTAATTTTTCTCTGTTTGATTGTACATTTGTACCCGCGCAAGCACAGCGTGTCTAAGGGTAGAAGAAGTTACCTATATACCTACCAATAACCAAATCTCAGAGACCGTCACTTTATTTCACAAGACATCTCTATTTTCTTTTTCTTCTCAGATCATCTTTTTTTGGTCATCCCGTTTAATGATTTTTTGAACGACCAGAATTCATCGAACACTCACATGTCCCATTTTTAAACAGGCTAATGCCTGTTCTTTATTCTGATATATATTTTTTTATCAAATAATCTGTGTCAAAGCGCACATCCAAACGCCCACTTAGTATCAGCTTAGCAGTCTATGTGACTATTGCTTCATATGTGTCAATTAGGCTGCTTTTTTGGCAATGAAGAGTACCGGAGGCAAGCTTTTGGTATTTCAATCAGGCAAGCTTATTTATATTTTTAGCATGTGTTATTATTAAGAGGTCTGAGGTAGAAACATATATTGACCCCATTTATTATGTCTCAGTCTTGCCTTCTGTTGGTATTGCGGCTCTTTCTGCTAGAGAAGCTGAAGGAAGAACTAATATCTCTGCAGGAGAGAAGTTAATATCAACTAATGACCAGGTTGAACAAACAGGCCAAAATGGTTGGCGTTGGGCAGCTGGACCAACACTTTTTTGTCCTATATTTTAAGTCTATATATATTCTGTTAGTGGGTCAAATAAGATTACAAAATTATCTTATTACAATAGTTATGTAATGTTTGATATAATGATTAAGTAGGTCTTATGCATGAAAAGATACTTTGGGCTAAATTTGACCTTTTTGACCCGTTTCCTTTAAATCTTTTGATATTAGAATCATGTCTGCATGGTACTAAGATCTTATAAGTGGGATTCACGTAGTATGTATAATGGCCTCACCAAAGTGCATCTACATGTTTAACGTAGTTAAGTTGATGAAAGAAGTTAATCTGAAATCGCTTTTTCTTTTTTAAACCGCAGGAACCTCATAAATTACTTCAACCAGTAGACAAGACTATGAAGACATTGGCAATTGAATTTGCAGAGTACCAGGTGAACCTTTATCTAATTTGCATTTTGCTACCTCTTTGATGAGATTCAACCATTTTGATTTTATCTTACCAAATTGTTTATGTGATCACAAATATTTTATAGGTCTCTGTCGATGTGTTCATCACTACCCAAAGTTATGTTGATATTGCTTCAATCTCTGTTATCCCTCGAACCACTGGAGGACAGGTAGTCATTGCAATCTTATTTTTTGTCAAACAAATTAGATTGGTTTTGTTGCCATTCTTTAAGAGTCGCTTTTAATAAAATTCCCTCCTATTTTCAGGTTTATTATTATCACCCTTTCTCTGCACTTTTGGATCCCGCAAAACTTTACAATGATCTGCGATGGAATGTCACAAGACCACAAGGTTTTGAAGCAGTAATGCGTGTTAGATGTAGCCAGGTGAGCCCTAAAAAGATTTATGCTTCAGTTTAACTTTCATACCATATCCATTGATGTGGCAAATTGGGTGGGTCTGTCGGGTTGGGCATCAGGTCAAATCAATTAGGGTAAATGTAGGTATTGGTTTGATCTGCTTGACCCGAAACACTTCTTTATTTCTTATCATTGATATTTGAGTTTTTGGTATATAGTTGATGTGCCAAATATGATTACAGACAGTGGGTCTTATTTCAACAATGATTCAATGTTTCACATAAAATGGTTTAGACTAATTTGTCCTGTTTCCTTCTAACACTTTTTATTTATGTTACCCTTAAAAACTAAGCGTAAACCTCGACACATTCATATCTAAATGTGTCAAAATGGTCACGTCTTATAATATTTTCCAAAATATGGTAATACTTATCCGTTTCTCATTTTGTTGTCTCTTCCCTTCGATTCTTTAGGGTCTTCAAGTACAAGACTACTTTGGAAACTTCTGTAAACGCATTCCCACAGATGTTGACCTACCTGCGGTATATACTGAACATCAAATTTATAAGCCTTGAGTTCCTAGCTTATAAGATTACTTTTATTGAAACTAATATTTTGCAGGTTGATTGTGACAAATCTATAATGGTGACTTTGAAACATGATGATAAATTAACAGATGGCACAGAATGTTCTTTCCAGTGTGCGCTTCTTTATACTACTGTATATGGGCAAAGAAGAATACGTTTGTCCACTTTATCGTTGCCTTGCACAAGCATGCTGAGCAATCTTTTTCGCTCAGCTGATTTAGACACCCAGTTTTCTTGTTTCCTAAAGCAAAGTATTTGAATTTGTTTAATTTTGGATTTCACTTTTGCTTTATTGAATACTATAAAGATTTATTCCTTTTTTGTGTGTTGCAGCGGCTAATGAAATCCCTATTACTCCATTACCTCAAGTGAGGGATCGGGTGACAGATCTTTGCATTAGTATACTTCATTCTTATCGGAAGTTTTGTGCAACTGTGTCATCATCTGGACAGCTAATTCTTCCTGAGGCACTCAAGTTGTTGCCTCTATACACTCTCGGTCTGTTTTCTTCTTTGTTAAAGGCATTCTAAGTATTGGGTTATCAGTAGTGGTGGCATCGGATACCGACCAAAACTAATCATCCAATCATTCTAAATCAGTTCTGTCGCAAACCATTCCTTGAAAGTGAGAGCCACTAAAGGTGGCAATTTCAGCGCATTCATTTATTACCAATAATTTGATTGAATGGGAATGATCAAATGTGTTGAAAGTCTCCTTAAGGTTTTTTATAATGTATACAACCTCATAAATTACCTTCTATAAAAGATTAAGATAATAATCTTGGTAATCTTGTTTTTTGTAATCATAATCAACTCTTTAACAATCTCTATAAGTTCAAAAAAGATTGGCAAATGGGTCATTTCAACCTGGCTCATGCTAAAGATGACCTGTTTTGACTTGTTCTTTTTTCACCTGGTCATCTTGCCAATTCTAGTGAAAATATAACGAATCCAAAGATTCTTTCGATTTGCCCACCCCCTAGATACCACTTAAATGTTTTGGTTTAATATTGCATAAGATACGCACAGGTAATTGACCTCCTTTATTTCTTGATTGCAGCTTTGATTAAAAGTATTGGACTACGAAGTGATGGGCGTATAGATGACAGGTCATTTTGGATCAACTATGTTACCTCACTTTCTGTTCAATTAGCAATCCGCTTGTGTATCCCAGAATGATAAGTGTTCATGATATTGACTCAAAGGTTTAGAATAATCTCACTTAACAAAATGTTCAGATATTCAATTTCTACAACTTACACGTTTTTTTTGCATGTTTCATCTGTGGCTACAGGATACCGATGGATCCGTTATTCCCCCTCCTATACCACTCTCTAGTGAACATGTGAGCGATGACGGGATCTATCTTCTTGAAAACGGAGAGGACTGCTTAATTTACGTTGGAGGCTCTGTAGATCCTGATATAACACAAAAACTGTTTGGCGTTTCTTCTTTTAGTGAAATCCCCACTCAGGTACACTTGATATTCGTATCTCTTGTCTTGTATCATTATAGTGGCAAAATGGCGAGTCTAGTAATGGGTATAAACAGGCTTTTGTGGCTTGGATTGACCTGAAACATTAATTTTATTCTAAGCAATAACCGACGTGGTAAATCTGATTAGGAAAACTATATTATAACACAGTTCAGGAGGTTATATGCATTATATACCTGTCGGCAACTTTCGACCTGTTTCAATTTTGGCTGCTTTTAAAACTTAGCAAAACTGACTCATTTGTGATTAATACTACCGAAATTCCTTCTAATTGCAAATGGGTTGAAGTTGACATCTGTATATGCTCATTGTCTCATTGCATAGTAATCCCTTTTTTAATCTCATTGTACTTATGGCAGGCTAAAATTATGCAAGAAAGGAGAACCATCGGGTGAGTTTTATAATATACGTCAAGTTGTCAAGTAGTTCTGTCTTCGTATGAAAATTGCAAGATTCAAGTTGATTCTTTTTTAAGAAAAAATTCCGAAGAAACGTCTGAGAATTAAAAACTTTCCTGACTATATGCTAAAAAAATGAAAAATCCCTCCAACAATTATAAAATAAAGAAAATCTTGTGAAACCCATAATGCCATATATCATAAGGCAACTTTAGCTCAGGAACTTCCTTGGAAATGATAAAGATTGCGTCTTTTCTGAGTATTTGTAAAGTACCATTCTATAAAGAATAGAAAAAGAAAATTAATTACAGTGAGGACGCATTTGTCAATCAAAGTTGCAGTTTTTACACGGTAATCGTTGCAATTTCTATAGATTCTGATATTAGTTGTTTCAATTCCAGGAATGACATTCTTCTCGTATATGGTGGAAGACAAGTCTCCAAATAGTCCTTCATACGTTGAGTTCTTAGTACATGTCCATAGACAAATTCAAAACAAAATGGGTTGATGTTGTTTAACAAACACTAGTTCAGTTATGTTTATGAGTTTGTTGTGGTTAGAATTTACATGGAGACACAGTTGGGTTCGAACCTAAAGAAGCAAAGCTTGAATCTTAGCAAAAACGTGGGGATAGTCATCATTGGGTTTCTCCTATTCCTGGTGAAAACTCGAGTAAAGTTTTGCTAGTATTATTTATGAAAGCGTAGCATAAACTGATTAAAAAAAACAGCTGTGGTGTGGTTCTTGGTAATTGTTACTATTAAACACTGGTATTATTTAAAAGTGTTTTTTGTTTTTTAATTTTATAATGAGATATAAGATTTACATGTAATGCTGTTCTTTAGAGGTGCAAGTTTCAACTTATTTCTTATAATTATTGATTTTATGTGTGAGTATGTTTGGTTCGAGTTGTATTTTATTGCTAACTAGACAAGTGCATCTGAAATGAAAGGATTCAAATAGCTACAAGTTGACTATGCAAACAATAGTATTGCTTGATATACATAAGAATGCAAGAATATAGTAGGTACTCCTCAAACTAGCTTTTTATAAAAGAATATAGTATGTTTAAACAAAATCACTAGTTTTTGCATTAAGTTTCTAACCAAAGTGCAAAACCAGTATCATAGCCACATACGACACTACACATCATTGTCTAAAAGGACCATATATAGATGCATATATCACAGCCACATAATACTCTAGATAAGAGTCGTTTGCTAAGGACATTGACTCGTGAAGTAAAATACATTTCATATTAGTCTATCACCTTTTTTATACATTCTATCTTCTAGTCTTTGCATGACAAGGATGGATGTCAGTTGACCTGGACTTTTCATAATAATAAATTAATTAGAGGCTATTTTCCTATAGATACACTAATGTTAAACTTTTGATTTACAATTCGAAATGCCCTTCTTATAGATACTATTATGGATTAATGTTCTCTACTTTTAAACAACAAACTTATTACTCCCTTGTTATCATACTAACCTTTTTTTCTCTCTCTCTCTCTCGCAGATTAATTGTTACGAGTACTCTATTAGTGACTCATAACACGCAAATGGTTAATTGTTAACGTTGATTGCATAAATAAAAAACGATTGATATGATATATGTAATAAATTGCATAGACACATGAATAATCATGATTTTGAACCTTTAATTCATCATTTTATCTTGTGTGTTTGCTCCATAGCTAAATTCACAACTTGATAATTAGTGACCCATAACAGTCAAAAGGGTTTTTTTGGCGGTTGAAAAATATTAAATTGATTTATTGACAAATTTTATTTTTAATGGTTTTTGTGACATTTGCCCGTTCTTTTATACTGTTGAATTATATATAATTATACATAAATACTTTTTTTTTTTTTTTTTTTTTTTTTTTTTTTTTTATGTCTTGAGAAATATTTTTGTCACAGTATCATCTAAAGAATTGTGTTGGCATATTAGCAATGGGCAATAAAGTTTATAATTTGGTTGAACCTACTAGAGATCTTTGAAAAATCACGTCTAGCACTTATGGTTAGCTTCTTTATTAATTATGGCCATATATATTATGAATCTTTGTATGATGTATGTATAATTATCAAGTTTATTTGTTGCTCAGGTGCACGAATAGACAGTGATAGTATGCACATATTAGATGCACTCAAGAGTGCGGGTGAGTTTCTTAAAAAGAAAATCCTTTTATTTAAGTTGTAAGGCTCAACAAGTTATAAGGCTCAATAAGCCAAACCAATTGAAACGAGCTTTTAAAAATGAGTAAGGCTTACAGTTAGTCAACATTACTTAAATAACATATTAACACGCAAAAGATTGAAGTATATGTGAATTTAATTTGTTGTATGGTGATATGATTTTATAATAATAAGCTTCAACACCAATTAATTCGCCAAACAGCTTTACAAAAATATAAACTTCAACTTTCAACTTATAATATAAGCTACAGTTATAACTCCGGCCTTAGCTCCTCGTTAAACTCATTTCGCCAAACATATTCATAGCTACATACGACCCTACACATCATTGACTAAAAGGACCATATATAGTCTAAATAAGAGTAAGGTGTAAGGACATTGACTACTAAAGTAGAATGCCCTTAATATTAGTCTATCACTTTTGTATACATTCTATCTTTCTAGTCTTTGCATAACAACTATGGATAAAAGGACCTTATATATATGCATTATATGACCGCATAATACTCTAGATAAGAGTAAGGAGTAACGACATTGACTACTGAAGTAAAATGCACTTCATATTAGTCTATCACTTTTTGTATACATTCTATCTTTCTAGTCTTTGCATAACAATGATGGATAAAAGGACCTTACATATATGCATATTATGACCACATAATACTCTAGATAAGAGTAAATGGAAGTAAAATGCACTTCATATTAGTCTATCACTTTTTGTATACATTCTATCTTTCTAGTCTTTGCATAACAACGACGGATAAAAGGACCTTATGTATATGCATATTACGATCACATAATACTCTAGATAAGATTAAGGAGTAAGGACATTGAATATGGAAGTAAAATGCACTTCATATTAGTCTATCACTTTTTGTATACGTTCTATCTTTCTAGTCTTTGCACAACAACGATGGATGTGAGTTATTGTTGACCTTGACTATTCATAATAATAGATAAATGAGAGGCTATTTTTCCTATATTGATGGTAAACTTTCAATACAATTCGTAATGCCCTTCTTATAGTTACAATTATGGATTAATGGTCTCAAGTTTGAAATAACAAACATGATTTGCACAAACTTAGTTTTGATTTGTACATAATAATTTACATAATTTATGCTTTGTATATGTGTTACGTTCTCTTATTCTCCTTGTACCTTGTTATGTGTAAATCTAAAGTACATATGTGCAAATCTAAAGACTAAAGTATATGTGTGTTCAGATCACCTCCCACTAAACCAACAAGTTGGATGGCCGAGACCCCCTTAAATAACGCATGACAAATTATAAAGTTATTCAAACTCAACTGCAATTATGTATAATTTATATATAATAATGTGCATTAGTACACTACAAGGATAATGGGTTATAGTAATGACATGTCGTCGCAATAACCAATAAACACTTTTAGCGATAACTCAAGTCGCCGTATGTATTAAATAAAAAGAAATGATAAAAACTTTTAGTGACATGCATAGATCGGTAAGACTGTTGCCTACATTTTTCCCAGATTTTTCATGACCAAATTTCTAGTTTTTTCTTTCAAAAAACATACTTATCCCATTTGAAAATCTATTTACAGATTTGCATCAAACAGAACTAAAAATAAAAAATAAAAAAAATAAAAAAAATAAAAAATAAAAAAATAGAGAGAATTATCTGATTATGTACTTGTTATACTTCTATAAGAATTTTAACATCAAATAAGACGAGCTCTTTTAAGCCTTTTTTTTTCTACTTTCGCGCCAGGATCTGTACGAAGCACATAGTTTCACAGTTGATCACACATTCTGGATCATTTTGATCAATGCTTTTACCGGAACTGATTCGAAAACAAAAATAGAATACTTGTTTACAAAGCGATTAAAGTTGTACTATAGAGTTAAAGTATTCTCCAAATGGGACATTAATTTCTCAAGTAAAACAATCTTTGTGGAATAATATGCACCACCTAAAATTTAATTTCTAAGAATTGGAAAATAATTTATGAGAAAAGGGTAGCTCAAGTATAAATAGAGACATACGAACCTTCACTTTATAGAAAAAAACATGCAAAAGCAAGCAATGGCTTCTTCAAACTTCTTACTTTTATCTCTAGCTCTATTACTCATTGCTCTCTCATTTGTACCAAACTTTACTTCTGCTTCTTTGGAGGAAGCAAATGCTCTTCTAAAATGGAAAGCAAGCCTTAAAATCCCAAACAACTCCCAAATTGTATCTTCTTGGACACCCCTTCCAACGAATGCTAGTGCACCCGCTCCATGTCCTTCTTGGTTTGGAATTGCTTGCAATGCTGATTGGAACATTAACAAGTTGAACCTCTCAATGTCTGAGTTAAAAGGTACGCTTAACCAATTCCCGTTCTCTATTCTAGGCAACCTTACCCATTTTGATATTAGTGTAAACAGCTTCTTTGGTCCCATCCCACCAGAAATTGGACTCCTGTCCAACCTTGTCTATCTTAATTTTTCAACCAATCAGTTTTCTGGTGTAATTCCGCATACCATTGGTAAACTAAGCCAGTTAGCCATCTTGCAACTTTTCGAAAACAGTTTTACTGATTCAATCCCTTCATCTTTTGGTGACTTGACGTCTTTGAATATCCTTTATATGTATACAAATCAACTCTATGGGCCCATTCCAATTGAATTAGGGAATATGAAGTCTCTAACTGAATTAGATTTGGGCAATAATCAACTCTCTGGGCCCATTCCAATTGAATTAGGGAATATGAAGTCTCTCACTAAATTAACTTTGAACAATAATCAACTCTGTGGGCCCATTCCAATTGAATTAGGGAATATGAAGTCACTCACTAAATTAGCTTTGAACCAAAATCAACTCAATGGCTCAATTCCTTCATGGTTGGGATATTTGAAGTCTTTGAATATCCTTCGTTTGTGGCAAAATCAACTCTCTGGGCCCATTCCAATTGAATTAGGGAATATAAAGTCTCTCACTAGATTATCCTTGAGCGATAATCAACTCAATGGTTCAATTCCTTCATCGTTGGGTGATTTGAAGTCTTTGAATATCCTTTATCTGCAAACAAATCAACTCTCTGGACCCATTCCAATTGAATTAGGGAATTTGAAATCTCTCACTGATTTAAAATTGTACAAAAATCAACTCAATGGTTCAATTCCTTCATCGTTGGGTGATTTGAAATCTCTCACTGATTTAGATTTGAGCGATAATCAACTCAGTGGTTCAATCCCTTCATCGTTGGGTGATTTGAAATCTCTCACTGATTTAGATTTGAGCGATAATCAACTCAGTGGTTCAATCCCTTCATCGTTGGGTGATTTGAAATCTCTCACTGATTTAGATTTGAGCGATAATCAACTCAGTGGTTCAATCCCTTCATCGTTGGGTGATTTGAAATCTCTCACCGAATTATATTTGAGTGAAAATCAACTCAATGGTTCAATTCCTTCATCGTTGGGTGATTTGAAGTCTTTGAATATCCTTTATCTGCACATAAATCAACTCTCTGGACCCATTCCAATTGAATTAGGGAATTTGAGCTCTCTCACTGAATTAGCATTGAGCGAAAATCAACTCAGTGGTTCAATCCCTTCATCGTTGGGTGATTTGAAATCTCTCACCGAATTATATTTGAGTGAAAATCAACTCAATGGTTCAATTCCTTCATCATTAAAAAACCTGAGAAGCCTTCAGACTCTGTTTCTCCGTGTGAACAAGTTATCTGGTCCTATACCACAAGGAATCGGAAGTCTACAATTGTTACAGCTACAGCTGCACACAAATCAGTTGTCTGGCCAATTGCCTGATGATTTGTGCCAAGGGGGAAAGCTTCAAAATTTCTCAGTACATTATAATCAACTCTCTGGTCCTATACCAAGAGGGCTATGGAATTGCTCCAACTTAATAAGAGCACACTTTGAATTTAATCAATTTCGTGGAGATATATCGAATAGTTTTGGTGTCTACCCAAGCTTAAATTTCTTTGATGTCAGTCATAATAAATTTCATGGGCAACTATCTCAAAACTGGGGTAAATGCAAAACCTTGACTACATTAAAGATGGGATATAACAACATCAGCGGTAGCATACCACCAGAGTTTGGGAATTCGATTCAAGTGCTTGATCTTTCTTCTAATCAATTGGTTGGTCAGATTCCAAAAGAGTTTGCGGAGATGAAAAGTTTGTTAAATTTAAACTTGAGCAATAACAACCTTTCAGGTGTTATACCTCAAGAGCTTGGATCACTGCATGGCCTCCTTGCTCTTGACCTATCCAAAAATAGGTTAAACGGGTCATTACAAAGATATATTGGTGATTGGGTAGATATCAATCACATATATCTTAGTAATAACAAGCTCAGCGGAAAGATCCCATCAGAGATCGGTAAATTAAGTCAACTGAATGTTCTTGATTTATCTTGGAATTCACTCACAGAACAGATACCATCAGAAATTGGAAGTCTAGAAAGTCTGGAAATGATGAATCTTTCTCACAATAAGCTATCTGGTTCTATTCCTAATGGTTTCAGTAACTTGCCAAGAGGGATTGATATCGTCCTGTCTTACAATGAGCTAACAGGTCTGGTTCCCCCTTATGCTGTCTTTCAAAATGTTTCTGGAGAAGCATTACAAGGAAATGATGGTCTGTGTGGAAATGTTTCTGGTTTGAAACTTTGTGCAAGTCAAATATTGATAAAGAAAAATAATCATTTTCATCATAAGCTCATCCTTGTAACTTCGGTCCCACTTTTTGCGGCACTTTTACTTGGTTTATTCATGTGTGGCCTCATTGCTTATCGACGTAGAAAGAGAACTTCTCCACAGAAACCATCAGGCGAAGAAGGTGGCAGATTTTTCTCAATAACAAGTTTTGATGGACAGGCGACGTATGAAGAAATCATCAAGGCAACAAATGATTTTGATGATGCATATTGTATTGGGATGGGAGGATATGGTACTGTGTATAAAGCTGAGTTACAACCCAACAATATAGTAGCTGTCAAGAAACTTCATTCATCATCTGAGAATGACGATCAAAGCTTCCTAAATGAGGTACGAGCATTGACAAACATAAGGCACAGAAACATAGTTAAACTCTATGGATACTGCTTCCATGCTCGTCACTCATTTTTGATTTACGAATATCTTGAGAAGGGAAGTCTAAAATCGCTCTTAAGTAGCGATATCACAGCAAAGGAAATGGATTGGCTGAAAAGGGTAAGAATTGTTAGGGCTGTAGCGAATGGTTTGGCTTATATGCACCATGATTGCACACCACCAATAATTCATAGAGACATTTCTGGAGCTAATATCCTTCTGAATTCTGATTATGAGGCACATATCTCGGATTTTGGAACAGCAAAGCTTCTAAAGCTGGATTCATCCAATTCGACTGCGGTTGTAGGCACCTATGGCTATATTGCGCCAGGTAACTGCCATATATTTTAAAGTTATCTATACGTACGTCTTCTCAAGTTTCAGATTTATCTATGTTACATATATTCCCATATTTCCTTCCATGTAGAGCTTGCTTATACGATGGTGGCGACAGAGAAATGCGATGTGTACAGTTTTGGAGTTGTTGCACTGGAAGTGATTATGGGAAAGCATCGTGGAGAACTTATATCATGTCTACCAACAATGTCGACTGACGATCTATTGCTGGCCAATGTAGGAGATAGACGGATTCCGCGACCATCACCTCTAGTTGAGAAACTAGCTCATATAATTTTGAATGTCACACGGGCATGTTTGAACGAGAACCCACAGGAAAGGCCAACAATGCGCCAAGTCAAAGATTTATTGTCAGTGGATGATCGACTTTGGATGAAGATGCATGTATCGGTAACTTGATGCTAGCTTGATCGATTTCGTATGATGTCTAGTCATAAGTCATAAAGTTTAAGAAACTTTTTATGTTTTTTTGATGTCCTGAATTATGTTGTAGATTGTTATTAAATAAGAAAATAATTTATATCAATGAAGATTGCTACCTTTCTAGACTAATATAGTTACGTGTATTATGGATCTTTTTGGTAATTTCTTTAAAGTATTCCAGTTTTACAATTAAAATTTACCAATTGGAAATTTGTATATCAGTTAGAATTATTCTTACTCATATGAATAAATATAGTTAACAGTGAGTGCACACGAAAGATATTCAAAGACGTAAAATCACCCAACAATGGAAGTCTGTTAATTTGTCAAAAAAGAAAGCATAGACTGGAGAAGAAATTTAGCTAAAGGAAATTTTCCAAAAAAGAAGACCGTGGAAGTCTGTTAATTTGTCAAAAAAGATGACCTAAGGTATGGAGTAACTAATGTACTGCTGTTTTCAGATAGGGAAAAAGGTGAATAAGGTTGCAAGAAGGCTTCACACTTCGAGACCTACAATTGGATGATTTAGTTGAAGTTGGCGATCCAAAAACGTACGAGTCTTGGTGTCTAACTATTTATAGGGTATCTAATTTCTCCTTGATGTGCTGAGTGAAAATGATAGAGGTGGCAACATGGGCGTGTCGATTGGGTTTAGTAACGGGTCAAAACGGTTAACTTCTTGGTACGGGTCCAATTGGTTTGCCAGAAACACCTTTGGTCCAAAATTTCATTAAATCTTATTAGAAATAATCAGTGTGACACATATGATAACAAAATACATATTTTTATCAACCAATGTTATTGAATAAATTGTACACTATGTGAAAGCTTCAACCCTTTTTGACCCGTTTCCTTTAGCTAACTTTTTTATTTTACTCGTTTGACCCATCAGAGATGAAACATATCCCACATTGACTCATTCATACCTAAATGGTCAGAATTTCCACAAAGATTACATATAAATAAGATAAAAATAAGCAGCTAACAAATAAGCATAACTACCTTATGTGACCCACTACTTTTCTATTCTAGGAAATGAAATCATGCATGCATGGGACAATACTAAACTTGCTGATTATTTTCTCCACTACCAGTAATGGTCATATGACCACTTCTTCAAGAATAAAAGAAATGGTAGTAGTTTGCGCGGTTCTGTATTTTGGAGACTCGAAACGTATCACACACTAATACAAAACTGTAAAATAAAAATCCAACCTATGAATTGATCTAGAAAAGCTTGTTACGCATTCACCATGATTGAACATTCAAACGCATACACAAACAAATAAATATCTGAATACTTTTCAAACAAACATACAAGAAGAATGATCTGATACAATCGCAGGGACATATGATTGGGCTTAAACAAACACTATCTAAATCGTTGAATTTGTTTTGTCTTTCTTTAAGAGGGCAATGCTATATAACCCGGTTGAACCGGGAACATGGCCCGTTATGACTGTTGTTTGCCTGTTTATGAAACGGTTGTTCTTTTGTTGACCCGGGTCGACCCATTTTGGTAAATCCAGCTCGGTCATACCTTTCGTTTTTTTAAAGTTTTGGACCTATAGTTTTGTTATAAAGTATGGGTTTGGTAGAGAATTTCTAATGTTTAAAACTGGTTAGAAACTGTCCTTTTTTAGTAGCTGTTTGGAGCTTTTTAGGGGCGTTTGGGTATGTTTAGGGGTGTTTTTGTAGCTGTAGGAATTGAATTTCCATGTTTAGAAACTGTCCTTTTTTGCTCAAAACTGGTTCCACACGACGGTTCAACTGGCGACTCAACTGGGTCGTTAAAAAAACCGGTGCACGGAAATTCAAGAAAATTTACACAAAGATTTATACTTTTATAGACAACCCGAACCTCTTGTATTTGCTGCTACAGTTTGTATTTACAACTATACCAAGGAATACATTACCAATACAATGCAACACTTTTTCTGTACATCTCATTCAGCAATTTTCCTGGTAACCCGGCGGGTTGGGATGACCATGGTCAAACTAAAGAAAAAAATAACTCAAAAAAGTCAACGTGATCGTGACAGTAACTTCAAAAAGTCTCTATAATCGCTCATACTACCACTTGAAAATCTCTTCATGTTTTCCCAAATCTGCAAACGTCTACTAGGCCTCAACGGGCCTGAACTTGAGGTTATCCTATACGAATGTACAAGTAGCCCAAGACCCGAAAACCCACTCTCCGCATCAAGTGGAGATTCATAGCTTGGATAGGTGGAATGCGATAGACCCAGGTCTGGGACAGGGCCGTGGCCTGAGTTTGTACTGGCCCGTGGATCAAAGTCCATGGAAGTTAAATCCTCTTGGCTACACGTCCTTGAGGCCAAGTCTCATGTTTCTTCACACTCGTTGCAGACCAACTGCAAGGCCTGAACCACCTCACCCATGAAGGGTCGGTGTGATACTTCGGGCTGCACACACATTGGTGCTACTGCTGCTACTTTAGCTGACTTTTGCAAGTCAAACATTTGACTTTGGAAAGTCAAGCATTTCATACCATGAAGGTGAGATTCAACGCTTCCATTTGGGATTAGCTCATAAACAAACACCGGTTTCTTTCTTCTGTACAAATGCCAAGCAGCCGAACCACATTTCTATGGTGCAAGCGGCTAAGCATCTCAACTTCAGCCAGGAATTCCCAACCCCCTTGTTTATCATTACGTTTAAGTACCTTGATAGCAACTTTAGTCCCATCTTCAAGGGTCCCACTATAAACACGCCCAAACCCACCCGCACCTACAGGACCCAACTCGTTAAAATTATCAGTTGCTTTTTCCATATCACTTGAACTAAACGTCTTTGCAGATCCTTTATAAGCTATATTTGACCGGAAGGATAATGAAGCTGACTCGAGCCCAATTCCTATTGTTGATCAACCAACCCTTGATGATTTTGTGACGGATAGTAAAGTAGCTGATTGGGTGTGTCCTGATTGGGCCCCTTCCCTACATTTAATTAGCAGAACCCACACAGCAACAGAGACTAGAACCACGACTACAACTGCTGATAAAACTATTATTGGAAATTATGCAACCACTTAGCCTATTGCTAGACCTTTGCTTACTGATATCGACCCCGAGGGGCTTTATGTCCCTACCAATGTTTCCATGACCATACGGTCTACCATTACCGTTGCGTGATGATGGCAGATGGAGGAAGACCTATTAACAACAAAATGATTATGATTATAAGCAAGAAAAAAAATTCAGTTTGACTTTTGAGGTCAAACAAATTAATCCTAGAAGTACGGTAGAGGTGACAATTTCGACCTATTTACTTATTTGTCGGTCTTACTAGAAGGCCAGCTCAGATACTAATGGAAAGAAGGTGTAAAGTGAAACACCAAGACCGAGCTCAACTTGCATTGGCAAAACAAACTTGCATGGTGTACCAGGTGGGGTGTTCGTTAACGGCTCCACACACATTATTGTACAATTTACAAATTATGGAAAATTCAAATTGAATTGATTGCCAAAAGTTAACCATCAGTTAAACAAAGGGGCTGCTAATGGAAAATCCACTAAACGTTCACAACTTTTCGTGATTTATTACCTTAACTTATTCAAGTTGATTAAGTTCCTTAACTCTTTTTTTGTTGTAGTGTAAAGATGCGGAAAATTGAACCAACAAGTCATGTCATCCACTAAATCATGCAAATTTAAAGGTTAACCTCCATGGCTCCATATCATTGAAAGTTTAGTGGTTTTACCATTACTAAGCCATAAGCAGAATAGTGCCTGCATATTGTTACGTTGTTTGATGAGTTTATATACCTTCATTGGGAGGTGGAGGTGGTAATGCTCCGGGAACTTTGGTGATGATCGAGAAGGAGAAACTTTAGGTGGTAAAACTGGCACTTGAAAACATAAGGATGGTCAAACTTTAAGAAGGAACTAACAATGAAAGAGAATTTTCAACTGGAGGCATGTTTGAACCTGTCAATCACTAGATATGCATAAGAGATAAGACTTGAGAAATTAAATAAGATAATGTAAACAAATGCATTCCTTTGAAAGAAATTTGTAGTCTTTTGTATGGGAAATTGGAAGAAAAGAAAAATTATATTGTTAATTTTAAGAAAAAACCGTTAGTAGAAGCATTGTAATTTTTAAAAGTGATTATTATGGGTGTCATAATGTTCTTGACGTTGATGTTTTTATAATGTGAAAACAAAGAAAGAAAGATTGTAAACTTTGGATGTGGCGGTATCTTTGGAAGTGGTGGTTTCTTCGGATGTCCCGAATTTGTGTGTGGCGGAGTCTGCTCACTTTTTTCTTTTCCCTTTCCATACACACGTAAATTCAAACCAAGTCTAAAACTTGAGGGGGAAAAAACAGGGTGGTTCGGGTAAAATGTCAAAACAAAACAAAAAAAACGGGCCAGGAAACTGGTCGAGTGTATCAAATAAGATTACAAAAAATTATATAATTCAAATAAGAAGGTTTTAATTACTTAATAACTTGATTTAGGATATTTTGCCTTAAAATACACACTTTTTGTGACTTTGAACCTCTTTGATCCATTTGACCCGTTTTCATGGGCGGTTTTGGGCCAGCGCACCATTAGCAACCGAGCCGGGCCCAACCCACTAAGGGGCACTAAAATTTTTTATACCCATTATATGTACTAGGCCCAACCCACTAAAGGGCACTAAAAATAAACCATATTAATCATTTAATCCAAAAAGTCAAAATTGATTGTGAACGGACAAAAGGGTGAAGGGCTGAAGGCGTGAAGCATCAAAGCTTTGCTTTCAATAATCCATTTCTATCTTCAAATCATAACTAAGGTTACAACTTAGAACTCTCAAATAGTTATCAATTTTAATTTTTTTTAGTTATCAATTCTGCCTAGTTATGAATTTTAGTTTTTTTTTTTTTTTTTTTTTTTTTTTTTTTTTTTTTTTTTTGCATAATTGTATACATATACTGATATACAGTATATACTCAAATTGAGTAATTGAAATTTGACAAATGACAAATTGTTAAATATTGTTAATTTTTTTTCATATGTTGTTGCTATAGAGAGCGATATGTTGGAGAACACGAATTATGAATCGTTTATCGAAGACTTTGTCTCAAAAAATGCGAGAAGAACCGCACGGTTTACTTAAATATATTTTATTTTGTAGAAGTAATATTTTTGTTGCAAGAATGATTTTTGTTCGTATTTTTGGTTTTTCGTACTTGATTATGGTCTATGGATATTATAATATAGGGGCACTTTTTTATTTTCGTGCCAGGCCTAATTTTATTTTATTTTATTTTGACGTTCTCAGCACAGCCCCTGGCCGTTTTCTAACATTTTTACCCGTTTGACGTGCTACAATACAACTGAACCTAATTTGACCCATTCTTAGGTAAATTGGTTGAAAATGACACATCTAGCTATAACGAAATTAGTCACTCACGCACCTGCAACGAAATCACTTTCTAGCATTCATGCAAGCTCTAACTTTCCATACTTGGTGTAACCTGGTATTTTGCTTTCTTTTGCAATATCCCTTAATTAGCTCACTTAGTGTATAGTTTTTCATATGAATATTCCCCTGTTGGAAATTATAATGGATGAACAGAAAGATGAGGTTAAAGATTAAGATGATATACTCAAATACCTATATAGCAAACTGAATAATTCATCAATCAATTCACTCTACTACTTCCAAAAAAGACTTTAGCAACTATATATTCGATAACCGATTGAAAATTTTACAGTGAAACAAACAGATTAGTGATTGCGTAATTATTCGCACAAATTTAACCTAAACAAGTCACTTAATTAGTTGTTCAATAGTTTCAGTATGAACTATGCTCCTACTTAATTAACATTGTGGAAAACTAGAAGGGGGGGTTGAATAGTTTTACGTCAATTTATATTTTTAAAAACTTTGTTTGATAAAAGCTTTGATTCTTATTTATGTGAATTTCAACACTTGCACAACTCAAACAATATAATCTAACTAACTAAACAATAATAACGTAAATATGAAAGTAATGAAAAGATAGAGATAGAGAGATCAAACCACAACACACGATATGATATTTATAGTGGTTCGGCTACGAAGCACCTCTTCGCCCTACTCCACTCCTCGAGTCACCTACTCGAGAGTTTTCTTCACTATGTCAACAAACTCCCTTTTTGGCGGAGAAACCTTACACAACTTTTGCTTACACCGATTAACGACACTAAGCTAGATGTCGAGTTCTAATAGTAGCTAGAACCAATCTCACACCACAACACACCTTCTTCACAACTTGTCCACAACACTACTACTACACTACTTCTCACACCTTCACTACTTCTTCTTCACAACACAACTATTTCTTCACTACTTCTATTCACCACTACTAACCTACCTAGATCTATTAATTACAATCACTACACAACTATACAATAAATACAAGCTACACAACTAATCTTCAATACTTCTTGGTTTGAGATGAAAGGAGTATTCTTCTCTTGCACTTTGAATGAGGATGGATAGAATCACTTGAAAACAAGAACTAATATGTTTATGATCAAAGGTTTAGGAAGATGATTTGAGAGAATTAAAACAGAAAGATTTAGTGCAAAAGGTGAGAAAAAAATTCAGATTTGAACCAGTATTTATAGGCAAAGAAATCTGACACAGGAGCGTATGTCGGCCCCCTTAATTGTGTGCCGGCCCCCTTAAAATTAAGGGGGCCGCCCCTTATAATTAAGGGGGCCGCCCATTGAAACGGCCAATTTTTTGTCTTTTCTGGGGAAAGTTTATTTGGTGAAAATTTAACTGAATTTGGTTAAAAATTTGAATTCATTTAATTATTATGAAATAAACATTTTCCTTTAATTACCAAAAATGTTTTTCTTAAATATATAAAATGTTTATACCATTTTATATAATTTGTAATTAGTAAATAAATCTTCCTTTGATCATAAAATGTATTAGGCACTTGTTTATTCATACCTTAAGTGAATTAGTTGGATGAAATGATATTTTGTCACTAAATACTTATTTACGTAATGATTTTACGTTTAATGATTTTATATTTTATGATTGTCAAAACATAGGGATATCGAAAAATATTAATAACGTTTTTACGCATTATTTATATCAACAAACATATCCCCATGGTTTGCTTTACAAAGCGTAACCATATACCAAGCCTAGAGAAACTTCACAGATTTATGAAATGTTGTTGCTATACAATGGTCATTTTTGCACCCATCACACTTACAAATTAACAGAAAACATTAGCTCCTTCTTAAGCCATACCATTAGTTTCATACTTTCATCATATTCAAAAACACAAAAATAAATCGACATTAGACGAATATACAAAATTATTAGATATCTATATTATGTTAGTTGGCCCAAGCCCGGTTATGGTGGTTGGGCCGGTGGTTTTAGAATAGGAGTTGGGCCGGTTGTATTTAGGTTAGGGGTTGGCTATTAGAGAATATGACGAGTGATAAAGTTCGGATCGGTGTCAAGAAAGGTGTATGAAGGGGCATCATTTAGGGGTGTTCATCGGTTTAGTTATTGGGTTATTCGGTTTATTTGGTTCGGTTTACTCACGTGCTCATGTAATTTCAAAGATTCAAAAGATTTTGCACATGAAGGAATGAGTATGGACATTCGAAATTAGTGATAGATCCTAAACAAACAAGACTTTGAGGGACATGATTATGTGGTAGTTTAAAGGGACCCATTATCATGTTTTAAGTGACAACTAGCCCTCTATACCAAATTAAAGTTATTACCCGTCTAAGTTCAAGTCTATCAAGAATTATCACATTGAGTCGAGCCTTTTTGTGATAAAATAGCTTTTGATCACATTTTTTTGGCTTTAGAAAGAGCTCTCGGCAAAAGAAAATTTCTCGATATAGGAAAAGTTCTTGGCATTTTCTTGGAAAAAGAAAATTTCTCGATATAGGAAAAGTTCTCGGTGTTGACTTGTTGACCTAAAATTTCTCGTAGGTTGATTTTAAAAGTTCTCGGTGTTTTGTTTTTCAAATTGTTTAGTCCTTGGTTAATTCATGTGTAAATTTCTTGGTTTTCCACAAAGTTCTCATAGAAAAGTTCTCAGCTCTTTCACAATTAGAATTTGTTGTAGAAATTAAAAGTTCTCGGTTGTTCAAATTTCAAGTTGTTAGATTCCTTTTCTTCAAAACTTCATATTACTTGGTGTTTTTCTACTTTTCTCAGTGTCTAATTTCTCGGTTTCAAACTTGTACAAAAGTCCTCGGTGATGGTAAAGTTCTCTAATTTGACTAAAATTAGTCAGTGTTGACTTTTTCTAGGTGTTAGGTTTCTAGCCTAAAAAAATTCTAAAATTACTCGGTGATTCCAAAAAAGTTATCGCTGAAAATTACTAGGTGCCACGTCATTAACTTAAAAGTTATCGTAGGACCTAAAGTTCTTGTAGAAAAGTTCTAGGTGCCATGTCACGAGTTAATGGAATACCCTCTTCACCGACCAAATTACTAGGTACCAGGTCACTACCAATTAATTTTGAAGTTACCAAGTAAAATTGAATTCACCCATTAATTTTGAAGTTGCCGAGTAAGTTCCCAACGTCATTTTTCTAATTGAAATCACTAAAAACTCCTATTTTTGTGTTTTTTTTTTTTAGTTTTTCTTTGATAGATCGCTACGTTAACACTTAAACTAACTTCAAAATAAAAAGTTTAACACATTTAATGGCTAAATCTATGAAATGATTCTAAGAGAGTACTCTGTGAAACTCGGTTTTGTTTTTCATGTATATTCCTACCCAAACACTATCTAAACTATCAATCTAATCCAATTCATCATAAGACTCCGATGCCAATTGCAGGTACCCATTTCTATCATGTAACACACATCAACAGTACTTCTACTCTAGAGAGATAGCGGTGAACGAGTGACTAAGAGAGAGAAAGAGTGGTGCAGAGTAAAAACTAGTAAACATATATATTATGTGTATTTCTCATAAATAAATGAACTCCCACACCTCTCCTAACACATTAGGAAAGGCTTATATAAGGTAGACATGGGCTTGGTGGGCCAGACATGCTACCAAGTATTGGGTTCAACCCAATACTTAATTGTTTTGGATTTGGGTTAGTACATGGACTATTTGATATTCCTATTATATGTAGTATACTAACACAAGGTTCATATATTTATAATGACCAACTCTTTAATCCTTAACATAAGATTCTTTTAAGTTGAATTTAAATGAGAAGATGCACCTGTATCCATATTCCAGCTTGCATCACCAAAATGTTTAGGAGCTAAGACGGGAGTGGACCTGAACTGTGCATATACTTGCTTTTGGGCCTATTGGGCTTGAGGCATTTGCTGTAAGTAACCATCTTGGGCTATTAGTGTTTGTTGAGCATGTGCAAGCGCTAAAAGTTGGGCTTGTCCCATTCTACTGAGATCCATGATAAGGAAAAAAAATCTTTGATGTTGAAAGTGGCTGCTATAACAACTAACTTTGAAATAAATTAATGAAGACGTTCTTGTGCCAAGAACTGGTATTTGCTGATCCAAAAATTAATAACAGAAAGTGAAATGTGACGTCACGTCCATGTTGCAAAGATTCTTAAGATCTGTCCACTTGAAGATTTGAGAATGAAAAGAAAATTATAATCACAATAAAACAATTGATTAAAGAATTGAGAAAAAAATTGACGGTAATTATTTTGTAATTTTAGGGTTTGAAGAATCACAATAAAGGCTCTTAGATAGGTATCTTATGATAGTTGGCCAAGTCCGCGGACTTGTGCCAACTAACATAATAATATACCTATCTAATAAAAATAACAAAATGAAGTTGTAAAACTTATTAGCTAATCAAACCTATACAACATCATGAACTAATCCACTAATTCAAAGTCAAACTAAAATATTGTCACTATCTGAGTCTAACAGAGAGTTAAAGCAACATATTTGGTGGGAAGGTAAAATGAAAACGACATAGGTTGGGAAAATTAGTGGTGTCTGGTTACAAGCATATATATTATGTGACTAAGAGAGAGAAAGAGTGGTGCAGAGTAAAAACTAGTAAACATATATATTATGTGTATTTCTCATAAATAAATGAACTCCCACACCTCTCCTAACACATTAGGAAAGGCTTATATAAGATAGACATGGGCTTGGTGGCCCAGACATGCTACCAAGTATTGGGTTCAACCCAATACTTAATTGTTTTGGATTTGGGTTAGTACATGGACTATTTGATATTCCTATTATATGTAGTATACTAACACAAGCTTCATATATTTATAATGACCAACTCTTTAATCCTTAACATAAGATTCTTTTAAGTTGAATTTAAATGAGAAGATGCACCTGTATCCATATTCCAGCTCGCATCACCAAAATGTTTAGGAGCTAAGACGGGAGTGGACCTGAACTGTGCATATACTTGCTTTTGGGCCTATTGGACTTGAGGCATTTGGTGTAAGTAACCATCTTGGGCTATTAGTGTTTGTTGAGCATGTGCAACCGCTAAAAGTTGGGCTTGTCCCATTCTACTGAGATCCATGATAAGGAAAAAAAATCTTTGATGTTGAAAGTGGCTGCTATAACAACTAACTTTGAAATAAATAAATGAAGACGTTCTTGTGCCAAGAACTTGTATTTGCTGATCCAAAAATTAATAACAGAAAGTGAAATGTGATGTCACGTCCATGTTGTAAAGATCCTTAAGATCTATCCACATGAAGATTTGAGAATGAAAAGAAAATTATAATCACAATAAAACAATTGATTAAAGAATTGAGAAAAAAAGTGACGGTAATTATTTTGTAATTTTAGGGTTTGAAGAATCACAATAAAGGCTCTTAGATAGGTATCTTATGTTAGTGGGCCTAGTCCGCGTACTTGTGCCAACTAACATAATAATATACCTATCAAGTAAAAATAACAAAATGAAGTTGGAAAACTTATTGGCTAATCAAACCTATACAACATCATGAACTAATCCACTAATTCAAAGTCAAACTAAAATATTGTCACTATCTGAGTCTAACAGAGAGTTAAAACAACATATTTGGTGGGAAGGTAAAATGAAAACGACATAGGTTGTGAAAATTAGTGGTGTCTGGTTACAAGCATATATATTATGTGACTAAGAGAGAGAAAGAGTGGTGCAGAGTAAAAACTAGTAAACATATATATTATGTGTATTTCTCATAAATAAATGAGCTCCCACACCTCTCCTAACACATTTGGAAAGGCTTATATAAGGTAGACATGGGCTTGGTGGGCTAGACATGCTACCAAGTATTGGGTTCAACCCAATACTTAATTGTTTTGGATTTAGGTTAGTACAGGGACTATTTGATATTCCTATTATATGTAGTATACTAACACAAGGTTCATATATTTATAATGACCAACTCTTTAATCCTTAACATAAGATTCTTTTAAGTTGAATTTAAATGAGAAGATGCACCTGTATCCATATTCCAGCTCGCATCACCAAAATGTTTAGGAACTAAGACGGGAGTGGACATGAACTGTGCATATACTTGCTTTTGGGCCTATTGAGCTTGAGGCATTTGGTGTAAGTAACCATCTTGGGCGATTAGTGTTTGTTGAGCATGTGGAAGCGCTAAAAGTTGGGCTTGTCCCATTCTACTGAGATCCATGATAAGGAAAAAAAATCTTTGATGTTGAAAGTGGCTGCTATAACAACTAACTTTGAAATAAATAAATGAAGACGTTCTTGTGCCAAGAACTGGTATTTGCTGATCCAAAAATTAATAACAGAAAGTGAAATGTGATGTCACGTCCATGTTGCAAAGATTCTTAAGATCTGTCCACTTGAAGATTTGAGAATGAAAAGAAAATTATAATCACAATAAAACAATTGATTAAAGAATTGAGAAAAAAAGTGACGGTAATTATTTTGTAATTTTAGGGTTTGAAGAATCACAATAAAGGCTCTTAGATAGGTATCTTATGTTAGTTGGCCAAGTCCGCGGACTTGTGCCAACTAACAGAATAATATACCTATCTAATAAAAATAACAAAATGAAGTTGTAAAACTTATTAGCTAATCAAACCTATACAACATCATGAACTAATCCACTAATTCAAAGTCAAACTAAAATATTGTCACTATCTGAGTCTAACAGAGAGTTAAAGCAACATATTTGGTGGAAGGTAAAATGAAAACGACATAGGTTGTGAAAATTAGTGGTGTCTGGTTACAAGCAAAATTTTGTAAATAGCGTTAATTCCCAATATAAACAAACCACTAACTACGTTATGTATATTCTTTTAAAGTATCATCGAAGTAAATAGCGTTAATAGACAATTATATCATTAAACTTAAAAAAACACGTCTAAGTTAGTGAACTTTCATTTCGTTCACTTGGGTTACCGAAGAATATTTTTGGATAAGTTAATTGTGGTGACTTGAACCCATATTTTTGATTAAGTTAAGTAACATAAATGTCGCGTTTTTCATGTTCAGTGATGTGTATATATATTTTTGTAAGTTTAGTGACTCAACTATTATGTTTCATAAATTTAGTATCCCAAGTAAACAAAATAAAATTTCGTTACTTTAGTCGCATTTTTTTGAAAAGTTTAGTGATATATTTGTCTTGTATCTTTTTATGGTGTGTTTGGTTTGTGAGTGGGGTTACGATTTTGATTTGGGTTAAGATTAGGATTTGGCTTTGCTATATGTTTAAGGAGAGAAAAAATTAATTATTATTTTAAGTATATATATATATATATATATATATATATATATATATATATATATATATATGTATATATATATATATATATATGTATATATTAGCTACAATTAATTGTAGCCAATTGGCTAAAATTTTGTGCTATAAATGTGGGTTCTTGATTTTTTTGTGGGTCCTGAATCTTTTCTGTGGGTCCCTGATTCATTTCATGTGTATTTTTTGGGAAGGATTGTAGCCAATTTGCTACAATAATTGTAGCCAAGCTATCCCCTATATATATATATATATATATATATATATATATATATATATATATATATATATATATATATATATAACCACTGGGGCGTTGGTCCAGTGGGTGGGGCTTTCGTTCTTGAGTCAATTGACTCGGGTTCGAATCCCATCCCTGGCACTTTGCTCCCAGATAGGTACCCACCTCCGCAAAACCTATGGGCTTACTGGAGAGACTTTGTGGATAAGAGCTCAAGAGTCCGAGAGTCTCGGCTCACTCCAGTTGGTTCCCCACTAGGCCAGGAGAGTTGCCCGGAGCTATTCCTTGTGGGGTGGACAATGGCTGGGGCCAAAAGGCACCCGGGGTCAGGGTGTTCCCGCCAATCTACACTTTTTTTTTGTGGATATATATATATATATATATATATATATTATTTTAACATATATATATATGTTAATGTTTATTTCATAATTGGGTATATTATTTTAAAGTATTATATATATATATATATATATATATATATATATATATATATATATATATATATATATATATATATATATATATATATATATATGTATATATATATAGGATAACTTGGCTACAATATTTGTAGCCAATTGGCTACAATCCTTCATAAAAAATATACTAGCATTGAATCAAGGACCCACAGAAAAAAAATCAGGACCTACAAAATAAATCAGTGACCACATTTATAGCACAAAATTGTAGTCAATTGGCTACAATTAATTGTAGCTAATATTTTCCCATATATATATATATATATATATATATATATATATATATATATATATATATATATATATATATATATATAATTCGAAACAAAGATAAGAGAATGAGTGGTTCACAATTAAATAGGGCCCACACTTTTATGAAAATGATTCAAATATGGATAGGTGACCTGGGTTTTGCTCATCCTTTGTTATTTGGCATTATTGACAAAATCAAAACTCAATAACTCATAACAAACAAAGTTTTTTACTTTTGCTTTAATCCAAAGCCCCAAAATCCCCAAAAAACATACACCCTTAGCTTCTATCTTGGAAGCATTTCTTGTTCTTTCCTTTCCCCTTATAGGGGGGGGGGGCGTTTTAATAAACCCTTGCCTTTTCAAAAAATATTAAATTTGTCTATTCATAATTTTTGCTCTCATTTGACTGTTCAAGCGGTGGCTATTAGGACATAGGACCCTACACATAATTAACTATGTAACACCCCCAATTCATGGATGCAGCGGAATTCGAACTGGGTGTTACTTGACGGCACAATAGTCACAATAATAGAAAACGAACTCCAATTGAGTCGTTTTAAAAGATTTATCATTCAAATTGTATAAATATCAGAGATTACAAAATGAGGTCCCAAATGGTTCCATGTTTACAATTTACATTAAATGAGTTTTGAATGATAATAAAATTTATAGCCCTCTTGAGTATCCGTGTCCTTCTGTGCCATCCTTGATCGTCATGAACCTGAAATACATGCTTGAGAGGTCAACACAAAGGTTGAGTGGAATTCGTAGAGTTTAGTTAAATCGTTTGAACACAATATGTCGTAGTGTGAGCTATAGACTCACACCAATGTTTAGAAAACAAAATTGTTATTTATTTCACTAAGCTCATGCAACCAAAACATTAACATCGAACCAACAAAATTGGCATTATAGAAGCCCTATCAAGGTACTTTTGCCGTTATACCGCTAAATCTCAAATATAGTGCATTTGTGTGAACTCATCGTTGTTCAAGACAAATGGGATTCGTCAATCCCAATAGATCTATTCACAATATTCGCGCTCACTATAGGTAGTGACTAATGGTTCATGATATAGGGACTTCGAACATGGCAATCGTTACTTAGTGACAATAAAACATAGTCGGGAAGCATACATTAGAAAGCATTGTGTTCGAGTAGAAAAATAATAGCATGTATTCCCCCCATGGGTTTGTAAAATAGTTAAACAATAGAAAGTGGGGCTACGAACTCACCTTAAGTAGAATAGCAAGTAATGAAGGTGATGGTTGGATCGTGTAGGTTTCTACGAGCAACCTATAATAGAATGTTGCGACTTAGGATCGGAGTAAAGAATATAACGGAGTGCCTATATATATATCTTGCATTTAGTCCATGATGTGGTATGATGTATATTGTATGTCCTTGAAAGAAAAGATTCATGAACATGTATGTTTTGTATATCGTTTACTACCGTTCGGGCTGACATATTTCAGAAGTCATGTTAGTAAGCTTTCGAGGAGCCAGGACACTTTAACTCGTAAATCCACAACTCATCTCGACGGCTTACATAATGAACTCCTCACATGAGGCTCCCTACTATTGTAGTAGTTGATAAAATATATAGATATAAGCTTTGATCCGAAAAGTTACATGTCTGATATTTGAATAAACTTAGAAAAGTTTATTAGTACATGAAGATTGTTATTAGGGGTAGTTTCATAAGTCTTGAATGACCATTTTCTCTTGGTAATATCTCATGGTTTCTTTTTAGTGAAGTAGATCCAAATTGCTTGTTCATGTTATCGCCTAATTCATTGTTTCATGTTTACGCCTATGTAAATTGGTATGGTCATTTCGTCATGGCCTAGCCATGACCTTTGGTCCTTGTTCCAAGTTCATGAGACACAACCTTGGCTCTAGCCATGGTTGTGGTCTTGATTATAGGTCATAAGACCTCTTGTTCCTTTCAAAGTATAACCATAATCTAGTGACTTTCGCCTAAAAATGGGCTGTTTAGAATTTGAAGAATTTTATCACTCGGAAAGCATTTTTAGGTCTCGAGCTTCTTTGCTCCTGAACGAAAACGTCGTTCCGGACAACTTTCGTGTTTTAACTTTTTGATGAATCAGACCAGAAGTGGGACTTTCAAAACCCAAATTTGATCAGAATGGTATTTGGCAGTTTTGCCGGAAATCTTTGGTAATTTCAAATCGCCATAACTTTTGACTCGTATACTCGTTTTGGGTGGTTCAAATTGCTATGGTTTCCTTGTTAGGTCCTCTACCACAATATGTAATAATCAAATATCATATTTTTACCATTTTGATCAGGTCTTACCAAGAAATTCATTAGTTTGCTTGTTTTAGTAACTTGTTTCAACAATCCATTATAACATCTTTTACTCATTTTTATACATCATGGACATCAATACAAGACATAATATAGCAAGAATAACATGTAAATGATATGAACATGATAAATTAACAAGAAGCATGTTAGGGTTTGGCTTACAACTTTTGGCTTTCAAAGATGAAAGGAAAGTAACAAGTAAGGAAATGGACTTTGATAGACTTGCTTCAACCCTTTTTCACTTCATGAAATCTTTCTACCCTTGGTATTCTTGAAAGAGATGTAATGAAAGTTGAGGTGAATTGAGTGGATTTAAACTCAAGAGAAATCACCAAGTATAATAGAGTTTGGAAGTGTTTTGGTAACCTAAGATCACTAGGGTTTCTATACTTGAACTAGTTCTTGAATCTTGCATGAAACTTGGAGTAAATAAGCTAAGGTTGAGGTGGTTTTGGGGTGTGATATGGACGGCATAAGGAGGGGAGGGGGGTATTTATAGTGTCTTGAGGAGGTTACATGCATGGACTTTGTCAAAGCTTGTTTAGGAAGCTTGTATACATGTCCTTCATCCAAGACCACTTAGCACAAGATCATGCCACACCAAGGGATGACTCCCCCCCCTATGGCGGTTCATAAGGGATAAGGGGGTGAGTTGGCTTGGCTTGGATGATAATATCTAGATATTTGTTAGTTTTGACTCCGGGAAATGCCAATCGTAAATGATTAGGCCTCAAAACGTAAAACCGGGTGTCGTAAAATTATGAAACTTTAAAGTATTGTTAGACATGTCCATATGTCCCATAATAAAATATAAAATGAGTGGTAGGTTCCATTTGGGTGGTAAACCCTGCTAAAAACTGGAAACACGGGTATAAAACGCGTAATACGTAAAATGTACGAATATTGCGTAAAATTGAGAAAAGTAAAATATTACTTTTCTAATAGGTTATAAATGATTTAAAATGACTTATAATGTCTAGACTGGGCTCAGTCTAGTGTCGGTTGGTGTTAAATGTCTTTTAGACATCAAACCGTAAGCCTAAAAATCAAGGAATGACTTATAAAATCAAGGAATGATTTTTGGTCAAAGGAGGAGGGAAAAATTATGTTGACTTTTTCTAATAAGTTTGAAAACTCAAAACGTCTTAGAAACTTGTTTTGTGGTCTAACGGTTAATCGCCCATTCGGTTAAACGTGCTCATGTGAGAGTAGTACCGACTTGGGTGACCTGCTGGGAAGTCTTTGGTCATGTTTTTCTCAGTCACAATTAATTCTCAAATAAATCATGAGTGTGTCAAACATTTTTCTGATGCGGGGTCACTTAACGCGGTCGAGTTTCGTTGTACGTAGAATTTCTGAATGACGTTTTACCCTAAAACGTGTAATTCCTTAATAACTTTCACGAAAATGATCTGACGAATGTCAAACATTTAATTTGCCATGGAAATGATTTATCACTCAAGAATATCAGATAAAAATCAACTTTCGGGAAAGTTTCGGGAAAAATGAATAGTAAAAGTGAATAGTGAAATTTTCCGGGAATGGTAATTAACCTGAAATTGCGAATTGTTACAGTCTCTACCCCTTACGGGGAACTTCGTCCCGAAGTTCTATGGGTGTCATATGTTGGAGTGGTGTCGATAAAGATGTGTGGTTACTTATGAGGATTAGAGTGATGTAGTTTGATTTGTTGTTTCAGTGTATGGCGTAGGATGAGTTTACTTATGAGAAGTTTGTTTCTAAGAAAACATACAGGTGACTGCTCCCAGCATAACATGATCCCTCCTGAATTAGACATAGGTGATCAGGCTATGTATAATTTAGGACCGATAATGTGATGTTCGGTTTAGTCATGTATGGTATTCAATCTTGTAAGGCTGATGAGTTTGCTTGTGGTGTAACTAAGGATGATTTGAGCTTTAAAAGTGCATCAATATCAGAAAGTGAGCTTGTGGGATTAAGGGTTGTGAATTTGATGATGGTGAGAAGGTTAAGAAGGTTTGTGTTCTTCATTTTGGTATGTTGAGATTTAGTGGTTTGTGATGAAAGTTGGAAATGAAGGCATGATATTGATTTATAGGGTGGTATCAACGAAGTGATTTTTCTAGGATGGTGGTAGAATATCTTGGAGTAAAAATGATGTGAAACAATAAAGTGATAACAAATTAGCTTGAAGTAAAATTTGTTGAATGGTTTAAATGATAACTGAGTAAGTCTCATAGAATGGTAATAGTCTGCTAAACAATCAAATTGGTTTGGAGATAGAAAGTACAATAGATGAGAATTATCACAAAGAGTCATTTATTGAACAATAAATATTCTTAGGTCATAAAACTCCCATTACTAGGGATGACATACACATAGTACAACAAAGTGCATAAATAAATATGACTGCTAAGTTCTAAACTTCATTGTTCTGCAGTGTTGTTGAGATTCTGATAAGCTCCTTCTCTTCTTATCATATATGCTCACCCATGGTTGTCTTCAACTTGTTGACCTTGGTTTTGGGGACATTGGTTCTTGTAATGTCCACTTTCTCCACACCCGAAGCATATAACTATCGGTTGTGTGTTGCTACCGGTAGCTACATCCTTGACTCTACAATCTCTGGCAAGGTGTCCAGTGTTCTAACAGTTGCGACACTTAGCCGGGCAAGGACCTGAGTGGTGGAAGTTACACTTATTGCATAGTGGAGCATTCCCGGTATATCCTGAGCCTCTAGTTGGTGCAGCCACATAAGCCTTTGCGGTCTCTTGTCTTTTGTTTTGCTGGTTGTTGTTTTGAGTTTGGTTGTTGTTGTTATTGTTGTTACTTCCATGGTTACCATCCCATGGTCGCTTGTTGTTGTTGTTCCTATTGTTATTGTTGTTACTGTAATTGGAATTGTTGAGGTTATTGGTATTGCTGGCGTTGTTGGTGTTGTTGTTGGTTTGCTTTCGGGTTTCTGTCATTCGTATCACTTGGTCCATGAGGCTGCGGGACATCCGCATAGCTTCATCAAGTTCCTTTGGATTTGCCGAAGTTACATGTCCTTGTATGCTGGATGGAAGTCCCCAGATATATCTTTCCAACAATTTTTCCTTTGGGGAAACCATTGTTGGACAAAGTATCCTTAATTCTTGAAATCGACGATTGTAGGTTATGATATCATTTCCCTTAACCGTATGATCCCAGAATTCAACCTCCAACTTCTGTATTTCACTGCGAGGACAGTATTCCTTGATCATCATTTGTTTCAAATTAGCCCAAGTAATTTTGTAGGCATTCTCAATGCCCATGGGTTGAGCAATTGAGTTCCACCAGGACAACGCCTCATTCAACAGAGTACTCGTGGCATACTGAACTTTATCCTCCTCGGTACATTTACTAACCAAGAACACCGACTCCGCCTTTTCGAACCAACGGGTCAAACCTACAGCCCCTTCAGTACCCTTGAATTTGATGGGTTCACATTTCAGGTAGGAAATGAACGAGCAACCCTTTGGTACTGTAGTAACATTGGTCACCGGAGGGGTAGGTCCTCCAAGGTTAAGACTGGCAATTCTGGCAGCCTCTGCAGCTATCGCAGCTTCTGCAGCAGTGGCGGCTTCTGCAGCTGCTGCAGCATCAGCGGCTGCTGCAGCATCAGCAGCACCAGCAGCTGTGGTGGCTTCGGCAGCTGCTGCAGCTGCTGCAGCTACGGCTGCTCGTTCCGTGATAAGTGCTGCATTGATACTGTCCTTTACCAGTTTGCGGATGGCGGCTTGTGTCATTGTTGGTGGTGTCTGTTTCTTTGGCGCCATGATTCTGTTGTTCAAAAGATACATTGTAATTAGAGAGTTGTGAGATGAGTGCAATTTTTGATAAGAATGATAGGATAATAATGTTTGAAACTTAAAAGCATAACACATGATAGTATATAAAACAAGAGTTTTATTCGTACAACGTTGGTTGATTTACAAAATCGAAACCTATTACAAGCTTCATTAAAATTTACTAACTGATACTTTCAGTTTAGTAATTACAACGTTTTTACTATCGCTAGTTATTACATAGATTTCGTAACATTTACTAACTGAGTCTAATCAGTATAGTAGTACAAAAGTTTAACTAGTATCATCACACTAGTCTATTGTGGATTAGAAGGTCCGAGCAGCTCTGATTGATCGGCAACTTCTTGGTTTAGTGTGTCATAGAGGTACGAGTCGATGAAATTTGAGAAGCTGTAGTTTTCATGTTGACTTTCTTGTTGGATCAATGGTGGTCGAGGTACAATCCATAGTGAGTGATCCAATTCATCACATGTAGGGATATCAAAGGGAAGTGATAATGGTGGTGGTAATGGTTCTAGTACATATTCGTATTCATTATCCTCTTCTTCGTCGGTTGAATCTTCGAAAGGTTCTTCTTCGTCATCAGAAGCGAAGGCATTTACGAAGTCAAATCCGAACTCGGGTGAGGGTGGTAAGACTTGGAAGTTATTAGGTAGAGTGGGCACATAATCGGGAGAAGTGGGTACGCACATGATTTCTATAAGAAGAATTACAATGTTAATATAATTCTATCATTTATGGGGAGTGCTCAAAATATGGCAAGCATATATATAGCAATATACTAATATGTTTATGTAGCATAACATGCATAATAAGTCCATAATCGTCTGGAGGATGGAAGACACGAAGGGCGAAAGGCTATAAAATGTTTTTGCTTGTAATTGTAGTTATAGTTTAGGTCTCAATTAGACCCGTTTCTCTATAACCATGGCTCTGGTACCAATCTGTAACACCCCCAATTCATGGATGCAGCGGAATTCGAACTGGGTGTTACTTGACGGCACAATAGTCACAATAATAGAAAACGAACTCCAATTGAGTCGTTTTAAAAGATTTATCATTCAAATTGTATAAATATCAGAGATTACAAAATGAGGTCCCAAATGGTTCCATGTTTACAATTTACATTAAATGAGTTTTGAATGATAATAAAATTTATAGCCCTCTTGAGTATCCGTGTCCTTCCGTGCCATCCTTGATCGTCATGAACCTGAAATACATGCTTGAGAGGTCAACACAAAGGTTGAGTGGAATTCGTAGAGTTTAGTTAAATCGTTTGAACACAATATGTCGTAGTGTGAGCTATAGACTCACACCAATGTTTAGAAAACAAAATCGTTATTTATTTCACTAAGCTCATGCAACCAAAACATTAACATCGAACCAACAAAATTGGCATTATAGAAGCCCTATCAAGGTACTTTTGCCGTTATACCGCTAAATCTCAAATATAGTGCATTTGTGTGAACTCATCGTTGTTCAACACAAATGGGATTCGGCAATCCCAATAGATCTATTCACAATATTCGCGCTCACTATAGGTAGTGACTAATGGTTCATGATATAGGGACTTCGAACATGGCAATCGTTACTTAGTGACAATAAAACATAGTCGGGAAGCATACATTAGAAAGCATTGTGTTCGAGTAGAAAAATAATAGCATGTATTCCCCCCATGGGTTTGTAAAATAGTTAAACAATAGAAAATGGGGCTACGAACTCACCTTAAGTAGAATAGCAAGTAATGAAGGTGATGGTTGGATCGTGTAGGTTTCTACGAGCAACCTATAATAGAATGTTGCGACTTAGGATCGGAGTAAAGAATATAACGGAGTGCCTATATATATATATATCTTGCATTTAGTCCATGATGTGGTATGATGTATATTGTATTTCCTTGAAAGAAAAGATTCATGAACATGTATGTTTTGTATATCGTTTACTACCGTTCGGGCTGACATATTTCAGAAGTCATGTTAGTAAGCGTTCGAGGAGCCAGGACACTTTAACTCGTAAATCCACAACTCATCTCGACGGCTTACATAATGAACTCCTCACATGAGGCTCCCTACTATTGTAGTAGTTGATAAAATATATAGATATAAGCTTTGATCCGAAAAGTTACATGTCCGATATTTGAATAAACTTAGAAAAGTTTATTAGTACATGAAGATTGTTATTAGGGGTAGTTTCATAAGTCTTGAATGACCATTTTCTCTTGGTAATATCTCATGGTTTCCTTTTAGTGAAGTAGATCCAAATTGCTTGTTCATGTTATCGCCTAATTCATTGTTTCATGTTTACGCCTATGTAAATTGGTATGGTCATTTCGTCATGGCCTAGCCATGACCTTTGGTCCTTGTTCCAAGGTCATGAGACACAACCTTGGCTCTAGCCATGGTTGTGGTCTTGATTATAGGTCATAAGACCTCTTGTTCCTTTCAAAGTATAACCATAATCTAGTGACTTTCGCCTAAAAATGGGCTGTTTAGAATTTGAAGAATTTTATCACTCGGAAAGCATTTTTAGGTCTCGAGCTTCTTTGTTCCTGAACGAAAACGTCGTTCCGGACAACTTTCGTGTTTTAACTTTCTGATGAATCGGACCAGAAGTGGGACTTTCAAAACCCAAATTTGATCAGAATGGTATTTGGCAGTTTTGCCGGAAATCTTTGGTAATTTCAAATCGCCATAACTTTTGACTCGTATACTCGTTTTAGGTGGTTCAAATTGCTATGGTTTCCTTGTTAGGTCCTCTACCACAATATGTAATAATCAAATATCATATTTTTACCATTTTGATCAGGTCTTACCAAGAAATTCATTAGTTTGCTTGTTTTAGTAACTTGTTTCAACAATCCATTATAACAACATCTTTTACTCATTTTTATACATCATGGACATCAATACAAGACATAATATAGCAAGAATAACATGTAAATGATATGAACATGATAAATTAACAAGAAGCATGTTAGGGTTTGGCTTACAACTTTTGGCTTTCAAAGATGAAAGGAAAGTAACAAGTAAGGAAATGGACTTTGATAGACTTGCTTCAACCCTTTTTCACTTCATGAAATCTTTCTACCCTTGGTATTCTTGAAAGAGATGTAATGAAAGTTGAGGTGAATTGAGTGGATTTAAACTCAAGAGAAATCACCAAGTATAATAGAGTTTGGAAGTGTTTTGGTAACCTAAGATCACTAGGGTTTCTATACTTGAACTAGTTCTTGAATCTTGCATGAAACTTGGAGTAAATAAGCTAAGGTTGAGGTGGTTTTGGGGTGTGATATGGACGGCATAAGGAGGGGAGGGGGGGGGGTATTTATAGTGTCTTGAGGAGGTTACATGCATGGACTTTGTCAAAGCTTGTTTAGGAAGCTTGTATACATGTCCTTCATCCAAGACCACTTAGCACAAGATCATGCCACACCAAGGGATGACTCCCCCCCCCCTATGGTGGTTCATAAGGGATAAGGGGGTGAGTTGGCTTGGCTTGGATGATAATATCTAGATATTTGTTAGTTTTGACTCCGGGAAATGCCAATCGTAAATGATTAGGCCTCAAAACGTAAAACCGGGTGTCGTAAAATTATGAAACTTTAAAGTATTGTTAGACATGTCCATATGTCCCATAATAAAATATAAAATGAGTGGTAGGTTCCATTTGGGTGGTAAACCCTGCTAAAAACTGGAAACACGGGTATAAAACGCGTAATACGTAAAATGTACGAATATTGCGTAAAATTGAGAAAAGTAAAATATTACTTTTTTAATAGGTTATAAATGATTTAAAATGACTTATAATGTCTAGACTGGGCTCAGTCTAGTGTCGGTTGGTGTTAAATGTCTTTTAGACATCAAACCGTAAGCCTAAAAATCAAGGAATGACTTATAAAATCAAGGAATGATTTTTGGTCAAAGGAGGAGGGAAAAATTATGTTGACTTTTTCTAATAAGTTTGAAAACTCAAAACGTCTTAGAAACTTGTTTTGTGGTCTAACGGTTAATCGCCCATTCGGTTAAACGTGCTCATGTGAGAGTAGTACCGACTTGGGTGACCTGCTGGGAAGTCTTTGGTCATGTTTTTCTCAGTCACAATTAATTCTCAAATAAATCGTGAGTGTGTCAAACATTTTTCTGATGCGGGGTCACTTAACGCGGTCGAGTTTCGTTGTACGTAGAATTTCTGAATGACGTTTTACCCTAAAACGTGTAATTCCTTAATAACTTTCACGAAAATGATCTGACGAATGTCAAACATTTAATTTGCCATGGAAATGATTTATCACTCAAGAATATCAGATAAAAATCAACTTTCGGGAAAGTTTCGGGAAAAATGAATAGTAAAAGTGAATAGTGAAATTTTCCGGGAATGGTAATTAACCTGAAATTGCGAATTGTTACAAACTAAATGGACCATATGTGCATATCTACAACCACATGTTGTTAGCTATTGTTGACCCCAAATTTTCATAATAAGAAGTAGATTAGAGGCTGTGTTTCCTATAGATAATTAATTGGTTATATACTCCGTGCATGCATGGAACTTTGACATAAATCATACATAATGTGTTTTTACATATGTCACAATATATCTAAACTTCAATTATTTATGCATAAAAACTATATATTATCTAATTTAATAATACAATTCGTTAAGAATCTAAATTTTTATCTTGGCATGCTAAAGTATGTCTGGTGCATACACGGTGGTTTTGTCAAATCAAATTTATCTATAACATCATGCAAAATCTTTTATACTTATATTGTTATAATAGTCGTGCACGTGCGTTTTTTTCAGAAAATTTTCATTATGTATTAATATTGATTAATATTTTGTATTTATTTTTATTGAAAGAATAATTTAACTTTTGTTTAATTAGCATGGTGTTGCGGTTGATGTTGTTTGATTTAAATATTGATATCATGTTCTAGAAATTATGTATGTTTACTAGCTTGTAATGACCCTTGAAATATATTTTTTTTCTAATATCCTTATTTAAACTTTGAAGATGAATTACACGATCTTTGTCATATTTACGGTCTTTGTTACACACATATAGAAGAGACACACAGATGCAAGTGAACGTACATATAGTATGATCATCATCATATATTTATTGATATATTCTCAAGTAAACACAGAACACGCTAAACACGCATATAAACATAAACGTTAAGATAAATAGATTATAAATCTACCCACAAAATGAATATGAATTTATAAATTTGATTTATTTTGTTATTTATTCATATTATATTACTTATGCATTATTATATAATAAAATCGGTTCGGTCGGTTTTTTCGGTTTGAATCCGATTTTTTTTTTTGTTTTGTTTGCTCACACCCCTAGTTATCTGTTAGGATGTGCCTTCATTTTGATATTTGTATACTAGTTAATAATAATTTTAGCCGTATTAAATTTTTAAACTTGTGTACGCGTTGGTTAAACTTATAAAGAGAAATAACATAAGTCGTTGTGGAACGTGGATTAAAAAAATAAAAAATAAAAAAATCCGGACATCCTTATTTAATCTTATAAAGAAGAATAATTTGAGTCATGTGTATATGTACAGTCTCATGTATTCATTTACATATCACAGTAACACGTGTTTTTATTTTGAAACTTAAAAATAATATTTACAAATAACAACATATATGGTTTTTTTTTTTTAAATATTTTATAAAGTTATTAAAAACATAAAAAGTGATAAGTTTATTTAAGCCTATGTAATTTAGTTAAAACTTAACAATTAAAGTGTAAAATCTCGTATATTCATTTACATATCACAGTATAATGTGTTTTTCTACATATTTTTTTTTATGTAATTTATATTGGTTTGGCCAAATTGAAGTGAATTTCAACTTTTATTTGCCAGTCAAAATGCTTGATTTGGAAATTGAACTCTCTCGTTAGTTAATAAAAAAAAATCTATTTGTCCAATTTGTACTTCTCTTATTATACTAGTTTTAGAACCCATGCATGCACTAGATTTTGGTAGACATTATAACGGGTATTAATATTTTTATAAGTTTGTTTTGAGGTTAAATGTTGTAACAAATGAAAAATCTATGGTTTTGTAATGTTTAAGATTTTTCTATAAAATTATATTAAATCCTTAAAACTTATATAGTTATAATACCTATGCACGCGCTGGTTTTTACAAAACTTTTTGATTATGAATTAACATTGATTAATATTTGGTATAGATTTTTGTTGCACGAAAGATTTAAATTCGTTTAACTAGCATTATGTTTAGTTTGACCTTGTTTATATTAACAATTGATATCATGTTCTAGGCATTTTTCGTGTTTAATGGTATATAAATGAGCTTTGAAAGAATATGTGTCATTGCTATATGTACGATTTTACTATATAATATTCATTGAAGTGGTTTGCAGAGCAGTCACTTTTCCAAAGCCGCCACCTTGGAGGTGGGCTTGAGGAAGTGAGGCAGCTTGGGTGCACCGTGGAGCCGCGACTTAAGGCAACACTATTCATGTGACAATCGACAACATTTGGGAGTGCTCTAAATATTGAGTTACGTTTGATATGGTACTTGATATATGAGGATCGTTTTAGGAATTTATTTTGGAATATGATGACATCAAATAAGTACATTATATTGTCATCATTTGTCCTATATAATTGACTTATTTTATTATATTATATATGAGAATCGATACTTAATCGTTTACTTGAGAAATTCTCTGGTAAAAACCAAGCAATTGGTGAAACTTGACGATTTTAGACAAAATATGGAGCAAATGATCAAGATGGAAAAGGCTACTAAAATCCAGAAGATACGCCGCATCATTCTAGACAGATGCGCCTTACTATAATACATATATGAATTCGAAGACGATTGCCTGACTTTGAAGAATGTGCCGCATCTTATTATATCATGCGCCACATATGAAACTTTGGTCAACGAAGAATATCCAACTTGTTCTACTCCAGATACGCCGCATCACATTATCAACATACGCCGTATCTATATCAAGACATCACCAAATACGATTCAAGATACTGAAGGACATGCGCCGCATAAAGATTCAAGTTACGCCACATCTAAAGATGGTGTATGAATATTCCAGAATATATTAATCTTGGACCCCACGCGAAGTTAAGTAGATGCGCCGCATCTACCTACTCAATGCGCCGCATCGAACCTTCAGACAGAATCTATAAATACCCCAAGAAGTCAGACGAATAAATATGAATAAAAACCCTAAGGAGACGAATTCAGAAAACTTGGCAACACAAGACACACCACATAAGAAGATCTTAGAGTAGTAAGAAGGTCCTGCACATATTAATTTATTAAGTAGTTTTGTTTTATCTATAATAGTAAGCTTTAATTCATCAAGATTGATAGGCTTGTGGCCACCATAGTGCTCCCCTTAAAATTGCTTTCCCATCAATTAAAGTTTATATGTTGATGTTTTTGGTGACTTGTATATGTACATTGATAACCTCTGTATCTAGCTGAGTTTTGCTTGGGCTGCCATACCCCCTCCTCGCCTACTTATCTAGCATCTAGAAAGTGGGATAGGCATAAGTGAGCATTAAGAGTTTGCTCGTCTATATTTATAATCTAATGAGACAGATAAGTGATGAGGCGACAAATGATCCGTTTTTAGGGGGTCATTTAAGCCCGAATTCGAATTTATTTGATCAAATATTGCCCTAAATCGTTCCTTTTGTGATTTTAGGTACTTTGGGAGTGAAATCTGGAAAAGGAAGCAATTCGGACGTTTTTGGAGCATAAAAGTGAAGAAAACGCCAAAGTCTTAATTTTCCATGCTGGGAACAGTAGGTGACGGCGTCAAGAGTAACTCTCTGACGGCGTCAAGAGCAAAAATCCATGACGATCCAGAACAGATTTGACGGCGTCACAAAGGAAGAGCGTCAAGAGTAAAAGTCATGACGGCCTAGAAATGATTAAGTCTTGACGGCGTCAAATGTAGATCAAGGCAGTCCGAGAAGAGTTTTGGCGGCGAGGTGACGGCGTCACAATGTTTGTCTTGACGCCGTCAGACCCCTTTTCCTATATATAGTTTTCTAATTTTTACACATTAGAGAGAGAAGTTTTGGGAGAAACCCTAAGTACGATTTTGGTGTAACTTTTACAGGTTTTTCAAGGGTTCCAACCCCTTGATACCTTGCATGTGTAATCAAGATAAGTGTTCTTTTAATTCAATCAATATGTCTATGTGTTGGTTGTCTATATCTTGTTCTTGTCTTAATTCCATCATGCTAGGCTAGATCTATCTTGTGTTTGCTTAGATCTAATGAAATCTATATGTTGATTATGTGTTGATTACTTGTTTATTCTTGTCTTGGATGAATGATTTATATGTTAGGCTTAAGAAAACTGGCAGATCTCCAATTGGTAACATGCTTGAACGTCTTAAGAAACATGAACCGACGCGCACTAGGTCTTTATTGGTTGCATTTAATGCATGAGCCACTGTTTACAATCCCTATAGTTATGCTGGGCATGGTGTAGGAGGAGATAAGAGCTCATAGAATTGGGGAGTTAAGTGTTCCACCCCATGAATGGTATTAAGGAATACGATCCGTCATCCATACAATTATAACAAGTAATTAACGTGTAAAAGATGTCTAGGGAGTAGTGAAATCTAAGTAAACACATTTTCTCCAATTACTGCTCACAACTTTAGTATAAATTAGTTTGTTTTTAGTTTTAATATTTTATTTTGATTTCATTGTAGTATTGGGTTAGTTGACTAGCAACTAATTCCGCCCAAATCCTTCAACCCGAGATTTTTAATTGCTTTCTAAAAAAATATAAAAATACAAAAATAATCTTCCCTCACCTTTAGAACTAGTATTTAGGCTTTCTAATCCTAGCGACACTATTCCTAAGCTGAACGATCAATCCCCCGGTACTTGTCACTATACTATACTACAACGATCAGGTACACTGCCTGGTGGGGGTTGTAAGCTTCTCAGGATCCCTTGAGAGGTAAAGCCTGGTGCGATTCCCACGTATCAATAAGATTATGATACACAACATATAAAACTAGCAATAAAACAAGTGACAAGCTACTTAACAATCAGGACAGGCCTTCTATCTATGTCTATTATCTATTTGTGTATGTGTTTGCTATTTGCTGATTCATTTTCATTAGTTTAATTTACTGTTTAACTGCCAAATCGTGCTAGTCTCTCATACTAAACCCCCTTGCGTTAGATTAGATTGTAAAACTAACTTGGAATATTAAAATACTGATAGACTAACTAGGAATTACGTTCCACACTTAGTGATCGACACTCTGCTTACCACTATATACATATTGATCGGATACACTGTCCGTTAGTGTGTGTGTTATAGGATAAGTCGGCTAAATATAAATGTAAAACTTGAAATAGGCAAATCACCCTATACTACACTGTGACATGCTGCACACATCAGAATATATGTAATTTTATTTGGAACATTGTTATGTGATATGAGAAGTTTCCTCGTAGGATATGAGATTGAGCACAACGCGAATTGGTACGAGTCTAAACCTAATAATATGTTAAATAATTGATTAATAACGTTTTGAGGAAAGATAGGCGTATAAATAGTCATTTTTTATGGAAAAATGATTTAAGAATTATTGGCGCAAGTTAAAAAGTCTCACAGAAAGTCTAACTAGCTTCAATAGGCCCGAGAGTAATTTTATGAGAAGATTAGCCAAGTTACATAAATGGTCCCTACATTTAGAGTTTAGCTGCGCCCCTTTCCTTTCAAACTTTACACAAACGACCCTTTCGGTTAATAAAAACCCTACACCCTCATTTTAACCCTAAACCTAAAAAATTCCATCTCTCTTTTGCAGCGGCCACACGCCCAAACACCACACTACCACCTCCGTCGCTCACCGCCTCCCTTACCACCAAAACACCACTACACCCATCTTATAATCGACCTTGTGAGATCATTTTGAGGTGCACGTACCCCTACACACCAATGCCACATGCCGCCACCTTTATCCGTGTAACAGCCTTAGTCTCGTATAGCAGCGGAAGCTAACAAGGGTATTACTTCATCACACAAAGTATAGAACACGAGGCGGCCCAGAAGATTTTATACGGGATGACGTCAGATGGTCTCTTGGGCGATACGAAACTCTAAAAGCGATGACCTGCCGGCATCAGAACTTATAACCCGACGCCGTCAGGGTTGTAAATCTACATATAGTTTTGTTTTTTTCATTCATTGTGGTGGTGGAACTTTGTGTACAAACCATAGTCTGACTTTTGCAGTAAATTTAGGGTTTCAAACCCTCTTTTCTTCTATGTTCAATTAAAGATAAGTTCTTCGTTTAATCATTCAATATGTCTATGTGTTGTTTGATTAATTGTTTATCTTTTCTTTACATTAACATGTTAGATTTCCTAGTGTTTTCTTAGATCTAATGAAACCTAGTTATTAATTATTGATTGTTGATTTGTTATTGATTGTTTGGTTTATTGACTAGCGTTAGGCATAAAAAAACTGGCTAACCTCCTATATGGTAACAAGCTTGAACGTTTTAAGAAACGTAATCAGATGTGTACTACGGTTTTATTGGTTGTATTTAATGCATGAGTAACTATTAATGAGGCTATGATAGGATACTAAACGTGTCGTCATAAGAAGAGATAGAAGCTCATAGGGTTGGGGAAGGACGTACACGCCCCCACGAATGGTATTAAGGAATACAATCCTTCATACAAACAATTGTGACAAATCAATAAATCAATAGGAGATAACTAGGGAGTAGTGAAATCTAAGTAAACACATTTTTCTCTTATAAGTAATCGATCCACCTCATTTATTTTTTTGTTGTTTTATTTTATTTTGTTTATTATTAGTTTTTGGGTTAGTTGACTAGCAACTAATTCCGCCCACTCTTCCAATACCCGAGATTTTATTTGCTTTTATAAAAATATAAAAATAAAAAAAGAATCATCCCTCACCTATAGACCTATTTGACACAGTTTTCAATCCTAACGACTCTATTCCCCTAGAGAATGATCAATCCCCCGGTACTTGCCAGTCACTATGCTACACCGGTTAGGTACACTGCCCGGAGGATTGCAAGCTTCTCAAGATCCCTTGAGAAGTAAAACTTTTGAGAGTCCACAATCTCGCATCAATGTTTTTGGCGCCACTGCCTGGGGAATAGTTATTGCTTAGGTTGATTTTTATTTTAATTAGGTCTACTCGTTAAATTCCTATCTAGTGAGATTTTTATTTTCTTTTTATTAGGTTTTCTTTAGTCTATCTTTTTCTTCGTATTTTTGTTCGTAATCCATATCACCCGCCATCATGGAAGGTAATAATATCCTTGAACCCGTCATTCAACCAAACCACCAAAACCCACCCGAACCACCTAGAGCCCGAACTTTAGTAGAATACTCCCGACCTAGCCACCAAGGCTATCAAAACACCATTGAGCTCAACCAAGGAGCCAACGTGTCTCCCTTGCGAGCCAACACCATCCAGTTGGTACAAAGCGGATGTGCATTCCATGGACTTCGTTCCAAAGATCCAAACAAACATCTCAAGGATTTCCTTAAAATCATTGATTCTATTGACCTTGATGTTGCCACACGAGAGACGACCCAATTGTGTCTCTTCTAATTATCTCTACGTGACCAAGCTAGTCAATGGCTTGAGCGTTTATCCACAGTACCCATCACCTCTTGGGATGATCTCACCTCTCGTTTCCTTGCTTAGTTTTTCCTACAGGGGAGAACTACCAAGTTAAAGAATGACATCTTGATGTTCCAACGACATCATGGTGAAACACTTTACGAAGCATGGACTCGTTTCAAGGACTTACTCCAAAAAGTCCCTCATCATGGCATCGATCTTTGGCTTTAAGTCTAAATCTTTTATGATCATGTCAATCAATCCACAAGGCAAACCATTGACCAAGCGGCTGGTGGTAAACTACGTGACGGAGGAATGATCCCCGTGAATTGAATAAAACGGTCAAGGCAATATCTTTTCTTTCGAATAATTCAAGCATTCCCGACCGTAGGATCATGGAACTTGAGGACCAAGTCAAGTTTCTCATGAAATCCTACGAGGCTCCTAAAACTTTAAATCAAGTGAACAAAATCACTTCTTTATGTGAATGTTGTAGTGGTCCCTACGACATTCGTGATTGCATGAAACTCCCGAACAAGCTTTTGCGGACTACGCATCTTCGCGTACAGACGGAGCGGGAGACAAGTGGTTCACTTTCAAACCCGAGCCAAACACTTATGGTGATTCATACAAACCCTCTTGGAAAAATCACCCAAACTTTAGGTGGAAACAAAGCCAAAACCCTTCTCAAAAAAATTCTTCCAATCCACCTAATCATTTCCAACCAAATGGCCCAACCCCAAACCGTACATTCAACAACAATCCTTCCAACAATTATGGCAATACCAATAATTTTGAAGGATTGATGTCCAATTTTATAACATCTCAAGAAGCGCATTTGACAAAGTTTGAAACCGATTTCAAACAAAAGTAAAGCGGGATGACAAGTAAAATTGACACTTTGTTGAATATTCCAAATGACCGAGACTTGGGAGCTATTCTGAGCGACACAGTCAAGAACCCAAAACTAAATGTTAACTCCATTTCATCAATTCCGTCTCCTAGTTCTTGCCCACAATATTACTCAGTCAATGCTATGAGCACGTGTTTCAAGCAAACTCAAGTTCTAAAAAAGGACCAACAAGATGAAACACCCAGTTAAAAGTCGGTCAACAAAATAATTGAAACACCTCTTACTCCAGACAAAGAATTCAAGGAACTTCACCTTGAACGTCCAGTCATTGATGTCTTAGCTCGTGGTCCTTACTACCATGCCCTTTTGGAAAATATGAGAAAAAGCTTAAGTTAGGTAAAAATGGGACCACTTTCATTTAAAATAAATTACCTAAAAAGTTAGATGATCCGGGCATATTTGTTTTACCCTACAAGATCGGGAATTTTGAAGCTTTTGACACATTAGTTGATCTTGGATCAACCCTCAACTTGCTTTCCTTATCCCTCTACAACACTCTCAAGCTAGGTAAATTATATGAAACCGAGGAAATTATTGGCCTTGTTGATGGAAGTGTCGCATATCCGGTTGGGGTAGTAAAGGACGTATTAGTGCAGATAGGAAAATTAACTATTTTAGCTGATTTTCACGACCTTGATATGGTTTGTGACACTATATGCCCTTTGTTGATAGGAAGAGGATTTTTAGCTACCGCAAGTGCGATGATTGATTGTAAGGAATCTAAAATTGCGGTAGGAGAAGGTAAAACCTGGTATGTCTATGATGTTAAGAAACACGCCTATGATAACAATGAGGAACCCACACCACATTGGGTAGATATAAATAGGAAACCCTCTAGGTACGGACCTTGGATCAATATAGACTTGATAGGACCCCCAACGCCTATTCTACCTAGAAGAGGAATTTTTTAACCAAACACATTTGGTAGAACAACTCTTGGCTAGGGACACAGAATTTGGACCCATTTGAAGATCCTCTAGTTTTTAGAAAGATGATTGAATTCCTAGGAGTTTTGCCAATTAACTTAGGAATGAATAAGTGGAAGAGCGAGAGTGATAAATGTAAGTGGAATTGGAACAAGCCACCTAAGGAAGGAGATGGATCATGGCACATAAAAATGACATTATATGATCTGGATGGAGAGAAGTTTGAAAAGTCATACCAAATAAAGCGTACCGATAGGAAGCTAAAACTTAAGTTTGATCCTAAAGATGTCCTCGATGAGGAGCTCACTCACATAGGATACGGCCATGACTTTGAGTCTAGCTACAAGACTTGTAAATAAAGATAAGTGCTTCTTGGGAGGCAACCCAAGCATTATTTTATTTTATTTGTTTGTTTGCTTATTTGTTTCCATATGTATTTTTCATTCGTATTGTTTATTGTTCATGTCTCAAATGAATTTGTAAAAATGCTTTGTTTTGTTTTTAACCTCGTCTTAATTACATATAAAGGTATTTTGCAAAAGATAAGTGTAAGGGGAGCTCATATTTGTTTTAAAGAACGGATTGAACATGAACAATAACAATAAGATATGAACATACATATTAGTATTTGTTTGAGTCAAATCTTGTATCGAGTCACAATGAATGTTTTGCAGGGATTCCAGGTCTTAAAACATAGATTTTTCTAGAAATTTTCCGGAAACAAAATATAAAAATTCTGTCAGGTCCATTTTGACGGCGTCAGGGTTAAAACCTGACGATGACAGCTTTTTATTTTCTGATAATTTTTCCAAATTTGTTTTTCTACCGAAATTATAAAGTTTCGTAAAATCTCAAAATTTTAAACTCCATGAATGTGCAAACATTTATTTTTCAAGCATTATATCTTTATTTGCTTTCTAGGATTTACTTTTATATAGAGTTTACCGCCGATTTTACGCGAGGTTTCGTGTTTGTTTTCTTTGTTGTTTAACAGGTTATATTGGACAAGAAGATGATTATATTCTAGGAGTGAAGCTTTACATGCACATTTTCTTGGACGAAGATTTAACCATGTTACCATATTTTCCATACCGAGCGAATCAGGGGAGTATTAGTTTCTTTCATTTTCATTTAACTTTACTTTTACATCTTTTAATTGAACATTGGGGACAATGTTCGACTTAAGTGTAAGGGGGTAAATTGGGATACCTTAGGAACTACAACTTCGCTCGATTTTTGTTTTGTTTAATAGTAGATGTGTAATAAAACTGAAAGAAATACTTGTTAGGGTAATTTTAGCACCAAATTTAAAATTTTTTGCAACACATAGGAGTGAAACTTTAGTCTTAATAAGCGTCTCATGGATAGGAGTTATATGACTAGCACAAAAACCGTACCACTCAAAAATTTCCTCCCAAATATGTGAGGTTCGCCTTTAGATTATTTGGAAAAAGCATTTATCTTTAGTGCTTGTGAGTATACCGGTAGTATTTAGATTCCCGAACTTGTGTTCACAATGCATTCCGAGACCGCTAGTGAGACTACATTCGTGTAGTTAGGATTTACTATATAATAAGAGTTAGGATAACCCTTGTTTTAAACCTGTATTATAATTACATTGAGTTCATTGGTCAATTAATTCTCCAACACATTTGCGATGTACTCATTTTTAGTACACGATACCCCTAGTATACCGCTTAGAGCCTATCTTTTTCATTTCTAACTTTAAGCATCTTACTTAAAGGAAGAATTTGTTTACAATGCACCCCCAAATGTACACCTAAATCGCCTTAGCCTACCTTGTATGCACTCATTTTTAGTTCATTATTGTTATTTGTTTAAACCCTTAGTTAGTTGTCTAATTGATTACATGGTTGCTAAGTCGAGTCATATCTTGTACATATTGTTTTGGGACGATTGGGACTCATGGGTAAAGTACTAGTGTAATGGAGTAATGGGGAAGAACATCATTTATTACCCCCATATATGCGTTAATGTTTTAAAGTACACCAAGTGTTTCGATTCTCTTGATTCGAGTCTTTATTTTTAATTATGTAAAAGTTCAAGTGTAAGGGGAGGGAACGAGCCCCCTTGATGTATTATTTTGGATGGTAGGGCAAGAGTGGATGAAAAAAAAAAGAAAAAAAATTGAATAAACAAGAAAAATGAAAAAAAAAATAGAAAAAGAAAAGTAGAAAAAAAATATACGGACTACTATCCCATTTCTTTTATATTTATCTTGGTCATAGTTAGCTTAAGTTGAGTTGAGTCTTGGCTTAGCAACGCCGCATTGTACATGTAATTAACTAAAACAATTGACTTGCCACAAGTAGAATATCCTTTATCCAACAAACCATGTTTTTCCATATCCCTACACCTAACATTATAATCCTTTGAAAGACCTCTTTGGTAGTTTATCCTAGGTGCTTACGCCAATGTGGTGGAGGTTCTTGATCCTTTCCCAAGCCTATGGTAATCTATTTGCTATGAAAGGTAGTGAGTGATATTTTCCCACTTCCATTTGTGAGATATAAATTTATAACACCCGAGAGATGAGAGTATCCAAATACTATATGTGAGGTGCTAGTGTATAATTTCCGTTCTTGTTTTGACTAATGTGGAATAATCATTTGTTGAAATTACTTATATACTAATGTTAAATGACCCCTAACTTGTATTTTGATTGGTATAAAAGCTCATTTGCTTGAGGACAAGCAAATCCCAAGTGTAAGGGTATTTGATAAGGATTTATTTGATACGCTTTTAGGGGGTCATTTAAGCCCTAAATCATGTTTTTATGATCAACTATTACCTTAAATCATTTCTTTTGTCGTTTTAGGTACTTGGGACGTGAATTCTGGATAATGGAACATTTTAGAGCTTTTCGGTCATTTTTATGCTCAAGAATGAAGATGTAGGACCTTAGATTACACAACTTTATCACACCAATAGAAGCTTATAAGAAGTAGAGATGGAAAGATGGTGACTTGATGTATATATATATGTGAATCGTATATATGAAAGATAGATGGAAAAGATGAGAGCTTTGATTACTAAAACACACACACAAGCACACACCTCAAATGAGCCTTTGAGGTGTTTAAATAGTTCATAACATGAGATGCCCTATGGGCTTTCTATGGGCTTGGGCTTGGACTTGGTTACATGTTTAATAAAAAGGCTTAGATAAACTAACACATAACATATTAGCTTACCAAGACCAAGGCCCATTGACTATTCTAATAACATAAACTACGACACATTACAACGTTACAATAAATGAGAATGACCATCACTTTTTAATATAATTTTTAATGCTAACAATCTCCCCCTAAGGGGTGGTCATTCGAATGATGCTCCACGTGAGTGGGTCTTCCGTGTTCTTTGTCTTTAACTTTGTGTGTCGTTGTAGAATAGTCTTAGTCTTTGTTCCTTCATGCTTTGTGATCTTTGATAACTGATTTTTCATCGTTCTTTGTTCCTTTGTGATGTGGAATTATCTGCCTTTAGTCACTTCTGCGTCTGTGGTGGTTGTTTGCCATTCCAACATGCTCATACATCTTTGGATTTTGATATTCATATGCACGTAGTTCCCTTTCTTTCACTTTGATCTTTAGTCTTTAAACTTTGTAGATTCTTCTTTTTGGCGTAGAATCTTTCTTTGAACTTTGTGTTGTATAGATCTTTGAGGGAGCTTTCTTTAACTTCCAGATGTATGTATGAGCACGTGGAATCTGTCGCCACGGAGATGAAGTGTCCCTGCATCTAAACAGTTAGCAATAAAACATCCGGTACTTACAGATAAGAATTAGAGATCGTCAACAGCATAGTATAAAGACTCCTTCTAACCCTTACCATGGCCGTTCCCATGTCAGATACTCTCGAGAGAGCTTACAAGACCTACTTAGTAGCTCAATGACTGGGTGAGTCGCTGGGGATCACTCCACGACTGTAGACCGTTTGAAACCACCGTGAACACTAAGCGTAACCCATAAAGAATTACCGAAGTGACCTGCTGTCAGGGTCGCTTGATGTTGACCCTGGCAGGAATTTCCATTCAATCATTGAGAAACACTTGTGTGAATTCTCTCATAAATGTTCTGGCAGATTGCTAAGATCTGCGTAGGACTCTAAAGTTTACATCTGGCGTCCTTAATGATGAACAACCAGTGTAGGAATATTATGTGTTCCTATGAGATCTTTTGATGAATCTCGGGGCTCTAGACTCGATAAGTGCACATTTGGTTTCCTATGCGGAGATTAGGGAGAGGTCTCCTGCTTCAATATCAACCATCTCTAAGAGACAGGTCGATAGATTATGTCGGTTCCCCGTGAGAATGAAACAAGCTCTTTTAAGAGAACTTGAGTGGTTAAGAAGGTTTAGTGCAGTGCGTCACTGGGTCCATGACGTCTTGTCTTCAATACCGGTGTCACCTTAGTAACAACCAGTAGCATACGAATTGTACCCGGTGTCTGCCCTATGGTTGAACATTTGGAGGGCTATTTCTTTTCACTCTTTTACACATCATTTCTTTTTAATTCTTCAACCCCTTCTTTCTCCTTTCTCATTTTCTCCTTTTTTCAATCATACCTAAGGACTTCTAATTCTAATCTATTGGAATTGTCCTTGGGTAGATCCCTCCGGCTCTGGCGGATCATAGGACGGTTTTTCCTAACCTTAGTCACCTTATAACTCCATGACTATCCTATAATTGCCATTAAACCATTTATGAAAAATCTCTCAAAGTGTTTATGATAATAAAACACATTGTTGTTACCACTTTGAGAGTTTTGCATTTCTTTTGAAGGACTCCCCATTCACATGTGCTCATGAATTTTTAGAAATTTGCACATGCGTGAGGAGTTTGTACTTTTTGAATTGATCCACTTTCAGTGAACAAGACCGATTCGAGACACGCTTACATCACTAGTTAGACTAGCTTGAAGTTATTACCCATCCTGGTCAAGTCCAAAGAAAGTATCTCGATACGGTACATTCTACTCAGACAAGTCCTATTCGAGACACGCTTACATCACTAGTTAGACTAGCTTGAAATTATTACCCGTCCAGGACAAGTCTTTTCGATTACTGACATTTTAAGCTTCGTCAATTCATTGGTACTATCTGAGTCGAGCTCTTTTGAGATTCAGCCACAATCTTTAAACATCTTTGATCACATTTTAATCATGTCTTCTCCCCCTCAAAAATAGCATATCGTGATATTTGTGATATCAACTGATTAATAAAAAGCTTTTGGAGAGAAAGACAGATTTGATTTTGCATGAAATCGGAACATTTTTTCTATTTGTACTCCCCCTTAATGATAGCATATTTAAAATTAATTAAGGGTTTTTAGGGAGTTATCTTGAGCACTAATTTTGAGAGATTTTGAGAAATCTTTTGAACAATCGTGAAAAAGTGCTCAAGAATTTTGTTTGAAAAACCAGTTTATGCTTGAAATCTTTTTCGTTTGTTTAGACTCGAACTTTTTGAAAAAGAGTTCGTCATTGAACGTACGAGTCCTTGATTTGAAAATAATCAGAAGTCATCGTTTAATGTCCGGGTTTCGTACTGAAGTATACGAAAGCCATTGTGAAGAAAATTTTGAGAGACGACATGTTTTAGAAAAACATTAAAAAGAACTCCCGCTCAAGCATCTGTACATGTCCGTATCATTGTTGAATGACATTTCTAGAAACGTACAGAATATTGATTTATACGAGAGACATGTCGTGAGAAGAATATTTTTGGATTTTTTTGATTTTATATTGTTTTTGTATTTTTTGAAAATTTTATATTTTTGTATTTTGTTTTTGTTGGTTTTTCAAATTTTGTATTTTGTTTTTTTCAAAAATATTTACAGCGAAGCGATTTTGAAAATATTTTTCAAGAAGATTCGAGAAGACGTTCTAGCTCCTCAGGAGTTAGGCTTCGCATGCCAATTCGTTGAACTAAATAGTCAAACCTTTCTTTTGGAAGGGCTTTAGTAAATAGATCGGCAAGTTGATAATCAGTCTTAACGAAAAATAATTCAACAGTACCCTCTTCCACGTGTTCTTTGATGAAATGGTAGCGGACTTTGATATGCTTCGTCTTAGAGTGATGTACGGGATTGCACGAGATGGCTATGGCACTTTTTGAGTCACAATACATAGGTATTCTGTCAAAAGTAAAGCCATAATTTGTGAGCTGTGTCCGCATCCAAAGAACTTGGGCACAACACGCAGATAGAGACACATACTCGGCTTCGGCGGTTGATAGTGCAGTACAGTCCTGTTTCTTTGAAGACCAGCTTACAAGCTTTTCACCCAAAAATTGTGCTCCACCTGATGTACTCTTTGCTGTAACTTAATCACCAGCATGGTCTGCATCTGAAAATGCTGTTAGATTAAACTCCGAATCCTTCGGATACCAAAGTCCCATGTTAATGGTGCTTCGTAGGTACCGAAAGAACTGTTTAACCTCTTTGAGGTGAAGTTCGGTAGGCTTTGCCTGAAACCGTGCTAACAAACAAACAGCAAATTGAATATCGGGACGGCTAGCAGTTAGGTACATGAGAGAGCCGATCATGCTCCGATATTTCTTCGGATCGATAGGTTTCCCAAACAAATCAGCACCTATTTTTGGTGAAGTGACCATTGGTGTACCAACAGAATCACAATTTTCCATTCCATGTTTTTTCAAAATCTCTATAGTATATTTAGCTTGATTGATAAAAATACCACGAGGGGATTGATGTATTTGTAAACCAAGAAAGAATTTTAGTTCCCCCATCATGGACATTTCAAATTTGCTTTTCATGAGATTTTCAAAATGTTTTGAATGGTTGGGATTGGTTGATCCAAAAATAATGTCGTCCACGTAAATTTGAACGATCAAAATATCATCTTTGAATTTTTTGATAAACAAGGTGTCATCAACCGTTCCTTTTGTGAAATTGTCTTGGAGCTTGTTTTAAACCATAAATTACTTTCTTAAGCTTGTAGACGTAGTCTGGATGATCTTTGTCGATGAATCCCTCTGGCTGACTCACATACACTTCTTCTTTCAGAGTTCCATTCAAGAAAGTTGTCTTAATGTCCATCTGATAGACTGTGATGTTTTTGTGAGCTGCATAGGCTAAGAAAATCCGGACTGCTTCAAGTCTAGCTACAGGCGCGAATGATTCTTCGAAATCTATCCCTTCTTCTTGTGGATAACCTTTAGCCACGAGACGAGCTTTGTTGCGAATAACAGTCATTTCCTCATCCAGTTTGTTCTTCCACAACCACTTGAGATCAAGAACACGTTTATCAAGTGGTCGTTCAACAAGTTCCCAACTATCATGTAACAGGTATTGAAGAAATTCCTCCTGCATCGCTTCAATCCAAGGGTTTTCTGCCATTGCTTTCCGAATGTTCTTTGGTTCTTTGAGGCTGATTGAACAAACGTAGATGCACAATTCAAGATCAGTGGCAAGTTGTCTCCTCGTCTGAACTGGCTTTGAAGGTTCACCAATAATATTTTCTATTGGATGGTCTTTTGTCCATTGAAACGTAGAAGGGTACCTTGGGTGTAACGAATGTGTGTTAGATGGTTCTTGTAACCTTGAAGAAGATTCAGCAGAGTCTGTTGCAAACGGGTTTTCAAATATTTCTTCTTCTTCTAACGCATCATTGTTTGAATTATTTGTTGGTTCTTCTTGAAAATTTTTGTTTAGGTTTTGCTCATCAACTCTTGGTAGAACAGATTCAATAACTGAAGTTGCTGGAGTAGATGTTGATGATGTAGAGAGATTTGGTGCTTCAGCTTCGACTGTTGTAGATGCATCTTGTGATGGTGGTAGTGGTTGATGGTTTTGAACGGGTGCAGCGGAATGTTGTTGAGATGCATTTGTCGAAGTTCCACCATAGTATTCATCAAACATTAACTCGAAGAAATTTTCCAGTTCTTGTTCTGAAGGTTTATCTGTGTTTGCTGACTGAGCTCCTTGAGGTACGAGTCCTGAACTGATGTGTCCAGAAGTCTGCTGGTTTGGTGCGGGTCCTAATCTGTTTTGATTAGAAGCCATCGGATTAAGCGCGGGTTCTAGAGCGTATCTCTCAGAAGCCATTTGTGAAATCTCGTCAAACTTCACGTTCATCGTCTCCATTATCTTTTTCGTTCTTCTATTATACACCCTGAATGCCCTCGAGTTTTCTGAATATCCAATGAAGATTCCAATATCACCCTTAGCTTTTAACTTCCCTAGATCTTCTCTGTCGTTCTTCGGATAGCACAAAGTGCCAAACACGTGAAGGTAAGAGATGTCAGGTTTCCGGTTATTCACAAGCTCATATGGGATTTTATTGAATCTTGGATGGATTAGGGATCGGTTTTGAGTAAAACAAGCAGTGGCAACAGCATCAGCCCATAAGAAAAGTGGTGCACTAGAATATATCAGCATTGTGCGAGCAGCTTCCACAAGAGTTCTGTTTCTTCTTTCAACTACCCCATTCTGCTGTGGAGTTCTAACAACTGATGTTTGATGTGTGATTCCAACATCTTCGAGGTAAGTTCTTAACTCCTGGTTTGTAAATTCTGTGCCATTGTCTGTTCTTATAATCCTTACTGGAGCTTGAAGTAGAACTTGAATACGCTTCAGAAAGGTGATGATGATGCCTGGTGCTTCGTCTTTTGATCTCAAAAACTTTACCCAAGTATATCTTGAATAATCATCAACAATAACAAGAATATACTTCTTCCCATTAATGCTTTCAACTCTCATTGGGCCACATAAGTCCATGTGCAACATATGTAACCTTGCTTCCGAACTAGGTACGGTTTTGGGTTTATATGATGCTCTTTTACTTTTTCCTTGTTCGCATGATGGACATAGGTGTTCCTTGGTGTATTTGAATTTAGGAAGTCCGGTGACGATGTTGTCTTTGGCTAACTTGTTGATGGTGTCGAAATTGAGATGGGATAAACGTCTATGCCACAGCCAGGACTTAGTTTCGGTTGCCCTTGTCATAAGACAAATTGGTGATGTAGAAGCCATTTGGTTGATGTCCATAGCATACAAGTTTGTACTACGATTACCAGTTAAGAGATCATCACCAACCAAATTTCTTATAAAAACCGTGTTTCTTCTGAATGCCACTTCTAAATCTGCATCACAAAACTGCCCAACTGAAAACAAGTTGTGTCCCAATCCTTCGACGTAGTAAACTCGAGTGATTAAAAAATTCTCAAACTGAAGATCTCCATAACCCTGAATAGCTGCTACATGATCATTTCCAAATCGTACAGTTCCCATGAATTTCCAGACGAAGTTGATCAGCAGCTTTAAATTCCCGGTCATGTGCTTGGAGTAACCCGAGTCGACGATCCAAAGACATATTTCGATAACCTGCCAAGAACAGAAGAGTTTGTATTTGGAAACCGTGTTGAATTTGGTTCCATGGGGTTAGGAGTAAAAGCAGAATCACACTCATAGACAGTTGCTACTTGTTTAGCTTGAGTTATTTCTAATTTGCCGTCCTTAAGAGTGAACTCTCTACCCGTCGGAATCCACATACAAAACTTAAGATAGTTCCTAGGCATTCGACTAATAGTGGTAGTCCTAAATCGTGCAACTAATCGTTCTAAAGATCTGGATCTAGCACTAGGTCTTTTTGGAACATACTTCTGTTCAGGCGTAACATTCACATACTTAGAAACACATTCATCATGAACATCATTAATTAAACATTTCTTGCATATTAAACAAACAGAGTTATTACATGCATTAGAAACAGTACGTTCGACATTACATTCAGATGAAACATGTCTCTTATTACAAAGCGATAAATTCCTAGGGTGTTCTTCTACTTCTTCAACTTTATTCTTGCTACTACTCTTAGAGACAGGCGAGACTCTATTGTTCCTTGTATTGCTCTTAGGCTTTAGTCTGCTGCTCCTAGAGGTGCTTTCTAATCCTGTAGAAGGTAAGGCACACACATTAGGGTTTATATTGTTGTCCTTTTTAGCATCCCTAGATTCTTTAGAATTAGCCTTTATGCACTTATCATTTGTCTTAGATGTTGAGGCAAACGCACTAGTGGGACTAATCCTAAAAAGGCCAGGTGCTAACACTTTAGGTGTTTCGACAACCGCTTTTCCTTTATCAACAATCTTTTCATTTTCACTTTTCTTGGGCGAGGGTGTTGGAGTGACTGGTTTTGTCAAATCCTTCTTCTCATCAACTTTTGGAGCAAACCTTGAAATTGACATTTTTGGTTTTTGAACCGTGTTTGAAAAATTTGGTTTTTCCGAAGTCAATGGTTTTGCAAACTTAGTTTCCTCACCCTTTCCTTTTTGACTTTCAAGCTGAGTCCTCAAAAGATCATTTTGCTCTTTCATTTTCTTTAAGTCACGCTCATACGACAATTTGTCATACTTGCATTCTTCCTTTTTTCGATCAAGTTGTTTAAAATATGAGACATTTTCTTTTTCAAGCTTTATAAGAGCATTTTCATATTTTGAAACAATGTCGGAGGTCTCAGCTCTCAGTCGTTCATCGTCTTGAACAGAATATGTTTGTAAAATGATGGACATAATATCGGTGGTCATAACAGCTTCGAAGAGAGAATCATTTAGGTTTTCCAAAACATTGATTTGCTCAAAAGATTCATTTGCCTTCTTTATCAGGGACTTGTGATCCGTAACGAAGTCAGCTGTTTCTTTCAAAAATGCTTGTTCAAAATGAATTACTCGAGCATGGATGTTATTAATTTGAGGAGCAAATTCATTTTCTAGAATCTTTTTAAGCTGTAAATGAACCGTGGAATTCCAGTTGATCTCATTAAGTCTCGTTTTAGATTCTAAAGTTGTTTTAAGTTGCCCAATTCTGGTTTTAAGATCATCAAGATATCCTCTTGCAGCATTTGTGTTAAAAGTGTTGTTTGAAGAAATCTGTTCCATGTTTGAAATCGATTTGGAAGCAACTACCTTCTTAGAAAACATTTTTGAGAATGGTCGTTTTATGGAAAACACAGATGGTTCTTTTTCTGGAACAAAAGTAATTCCCGAAAGTTTGTTCAATTTGTTGTAATCAATGGGTTTCAAATCCTTTTGTTAAATTTTAGAAATGCTCTCTTCGACATGTTCTATCATTTGCACAGAATCCCGAACGACGGGAGGATCATGTTTGGTGTAAAAAACACTACCATTATACAAAACATTCTGTTCTTGCTGAGCTTTCTTGAGATTACAAGGGGTGTTGTTACCAAGAGCCATTTTATGTTTCGTATGGTAAATCGGATGAATTTGATTTGAAATCATTTTCATTGTTTGACTCGACTGACCCGACTTAACCACTAATTCCTCTAAATGAGCAATCATGTGTTCTGACTCTACGATTTCTTCCAAAAGTTTGTCTTCTTTCTTTGCAAAATCCTTTTTCAACTCATCCATTTCTTTTTCAAGATTGGAATAAGCTGTATTTTGTTTAGAAAGTTGGTTTTGTAAATCAGAAATTTCCGTGTTTAAAGATTTTATCTTTTTGAAAGAATTAACATCAAGTGTGTCAAACTTGAGTTGCAATTTTTGTTTCTCTGAAACGGAGTTTTGATAACCAGTTTCTAATTCAGACAATCTTTTGTTATGAAATTCAAAAGCTTTAACGGTTGATTTGTAACTCTCAAGCTCAGCGGTCAATTTAACATTCGCGGCCTTAACATCGCGATTGACCTTTTGCACATTCTCAATTTCAATACGACAATTATTCAATAATGATTCAAACAAAGCACGTGTTTCCTCATCATTCTCAGCATGCTGTGAAACGAAGCCTCCATTATGATTCACATCTGGAGTTGCGGAAGGAGTATTGCTACTACTTGGCGTGTCCAGGTATGTATCATAAGTGGGTGCTAGCTTCTCAGAATGCTGTTCCTCATGAGGAGACATATCAAATATATCATTATTGTGACATGTGTTGAAGTTGGATACCTCAGATGGTGCATTGGTGTCATAAACAGGAAGTGTGTCAGAATCCGTGTCATACTTAGCTTCCTGAAGATTCGCCATGAATATGCAGTTCGCATCGATATCTTCTCTATCTTCCATGTCATCCATAAGAGCCATAAAGTCATTCTCCTCTGCATTCAACTGAAACCCTGCCTCAGCCTTTTGTGCCAACATCACTGCTTTCTGCAAGTACGCTAGATCTTTCTTGTTTGGCTTAGTAGGACAGTTCCATGCCATATGACCTATACCCTGGCAGTTGAAACATTTTACCGGATTACCCTGATTCACATTTCCCAAATTCCCAACTACTGGAGCTGCAACATTTCTATTCTGATTACCCATTGCCTGATTACCAACATTCTGACCCCTCTGATTTCCAACAATCTGACCCAACTGATTCCCTGCATTCTGACCATACTGATTCCCTGCATACTGACCTGCATTCTGCATATTCTGATTGCCCATATTAAATCTCGTAGCATATCCTTGCTGATTCCCATAAACTCCAACCATTTGGCCTCCGTTGCCCATATTGAAACTCGGCTTAGCGATCTTCCTGTTGCGAGTATTCGATGAAATCCTTTGGTTGTTGTTTGTTGGTGTAGAATAGCGTCCTTGGAATGCTTTTGTCAGAAAAGCAAACGCTTGTGTCAATGCTGCAGTAGCTTCATCATTGTCAGTGAATTCTGGTTCTTGGAATTGTGGGTATGTCTGTTGTGGAATAACTTCTTGTTCTTGTTGGTAGAATTGTTGTTGGTAGACCGGTGTTGGTTGTTGAATGCATGATGGTTGCATGTAGTTGTGAATGGATGATGATGGTTGTTGAGTGTTCACTTGTAATGGTGTTGGTGTATTAGCAATTAGTGCGAGAGGATCATGATTCTTTGCCAATCTTTCTTTCCTAACTTCATTAGCCTCAGCTTGGTTTTGCTTCAGAAAGTCATAGAGTTGATCATAATTCACCTGATGTAAGTCCTTTGTCTGATTAACAATTGTAACATAACGACCCCATTCTTCTGGAAGGTTATTGACGAATTTGATGTTTGTTACAATTGTTCGAGGTGTCAACTTGTTTCTGATTAACTCATTCATCAGCGTGCAAAACCTTGTGTAGTATGACTCAATCTGTTCACCTTTAGTGGATGTGAAGTTCTCCCATTCAGTAAGAAGTTTGTTCTCAACGTCTCGTTGTCCAATCTCTGTTCCATGACAAATCCTTCTAACACGTTCCCACATAGCATGAGCAGTTTCACAGCTGTCGACCGCAGCAAAGATCTCCCGAGGTAATCCAAGTTGGATTAGATGCATTGCCATATCATCAGCTTTGATCTGCGCCTTGTCTTCATCAGTGTAATCTTCTTCTGTTTGTAAACGCATGTATAGTTCAGTAGGATTTGTTGAGTTTGGATTACCGGCAATTTGAACTTGTCTTGGCTGAAATGGACCATTCCTAATGGAGTTGAGCATGAGGTTACCATCAGTCTTAGTTTTGATGTAACGAAGCATGCGGCTTGTCCATGGGAGATATCCACCTTTTTCAAGCATAGGAGGTCGGTTTTCCGCACCGGCTGCATGAATATCTTGCTGAGATGCCATTTGATGAAGTTTAGATGGATAAAGTTGATTCTTGGATCGTTCCAGCGAAATAGGAGTTGAGTTTGGAGTAAGTTGTTGCAAAATTTGACGGTGAAAAATTTGACTAAAACCTTAAAACCTCAATAACTTCTTCTCGGAGCGTTTTTAGGCCTCGAAACTTCGCCTAAATCGATAAATCCATTTAGCGTGTCGTTCTTCTCTGTCTCACGGTCGTTTTGACAGCTGATTCGTCGAAAACGGAGTTACGGTTCAAAAGTTTTGGCCGTTTGAAGTTTGGTCGTCAAAAACCTCACTTTTGTCAAAATTCTCGAAACTTTATGGATTTGCGAAACTTCTGTGATTTCGAAACTTTGTGGATTGCGAAACTTTGAAGATTGCGAAACTTCTGAAGATTGCGAAACTCTGAAGATTGTGAAACTTCTGAAGATTGCGAAACTCTGAAGATTGCGGAATTTTGAGATGTTCTCGAAAATTTTCTCTTTCAAAGATTGCGAAAACTTGATTGCGAAACTTGAAGTTCTCGAAACTTAGGGTTTGCGAAACTCAGTTGAGAGATTGCGAAACTCAAGTTTGCGATAAATTGTGATTTCGAAACTTAAGGTGTTTTCGAAAACACAAAGTCACCAAACCACTTTTCGAAATTATACAATATCGAAAGTTTTCCAAAAGTCGAAGTACTTTTCTTTCTTATACAAGAGAGAAAAGACCGAGTATCCAACGGTGAGCACGAACGGAGTCGATTTCTTATGTTCTCGAAATTTGGTCAATGTGAGATTTCGAAATGTTGGTGATGATTTCGAAAATTTGTCAGATTATTGATTCACCAAAAAGTTCACCCAAATGAAGTTTGCAATCCATGATTCTTGTACTTCTAGGCTAAAAAACACCAAAACTTGAAGAAAGTTCAAAACTTGATGATTTTTATGAAACTTTTTTGAGATCTAGAAAACAAGTACAAAAACCAAATCGAATTTTTAAGCTTGAAATTTTCAAAAAGGTTGAAACTTTCTTGTTAGAAAAAGTTTATAACACTAGTTTGTAATCAAAAAAGTGTTAAAAACCAAGAAAAACAAGAAAAGTAAGAACTTTTCTAAAAAAAACGTGAGAAAGCTTAAAAAAAACTCGACACACACACACTCTCAACCTCCTAAATCATTGTTAGGCGATTGATACCACTTGTAGGACCATAAATATCACAACTTTATCACACACAATATAAGCACAATAAGAAGGAAAGATGGAAAGATGGTGACTTGATGTATATATATGTGATTCGTATATATGAGAGAGAGATGGAAAAGATGAGAGCTTTGATTAGTAAAACACACACAAATACACACACAAGCACACACCTCAAATGAGCCTTTGAGGTGTTTAAATAGTTCATAACATGAGATGCCCTATGGGCTTTCTATGGGCTTGGGCTTGGACTTGGTTACATGTTTAATAAAAAGGCTTAGATAAACTAACACATAACATATTAGCTTACCAAGACCAAGGCCCATTGACTATTCTAATAACATAAACTACGACACATTACAACGTTACAATAAATGAGAATGACCATCACTTTTTAATATAATTTTTAATGCTAACAGAAGAAAACCAAGAAAAGTCTGGAATTAACACCGGACGCCATCGCCTTATGAAGAGATGCGATGGATTTTTACACTAGGCCCCCTAGAAAATAATTTGGAAATTATAAAGGGACGGCATCAGGTACAAAAAAGGCAAGGCAGCCTGGCTTTACACTAACATGAGGCAGCCCCGAAGATTTTATACGGGACGACGTCAGATGGTCTCTTGGGCGATACGAAACCCTAAAAGCGGCGACCTTACGTCATCAGAACATATAACCTGACGCCATCAGGGTTGTAAATCTATATATAGTTTTGCTTTTTCATTCATTATGGTGGTAGAACTTTGTGTACAAACCCTGGTCTGACTTTTGCAGTAAATTTAGGGTTTCAACCCCTCTTTTCTTCCATGTTCAATTAAAGATAAGTTCTTCCTTTAATCATTCAATATGTCTATGTGTTGTTTGATTAATTTTTTATATTTTCTTTACATTAACATGTTAGCTTAGATTTCCTAGTGTTTGCTTAGTTCTAATGAAACCTAGTTATTAATTATTGATTGTTGATTTGTTATTGATTGTTTGGTTGATTGACTAGCGTTAGGCTTAATAAAACTGGCTAACCTCCTATACGGTAACAAGCTTGAACGTCTTAAGAAACGTAATCGGATGTGTACTACGGTTTTATTGGTTGTATTTAATGCATGAGTAACTATTAATGAGGCTATGATAAGATACTAAACGTGTCGTCATAAGAAGAGATAGAAGCTCATAGGGTTGGGGATGGACGTATACGCCCCCACGAATGGTACTAAGGAATACAATCCTTCAACCAAACAATTGTGACAAATCAATAAATCAATAGGAGATAAGTATGGAGTAGTGAAATCTAAGTAAACACAATTTACTCTTATAAGTAATCCACCCCATTTATTTTCTTGTTATTTTATTTTGTTTTGTTTATTATTAGTTTTTGGGTTAGTTGACTAGCAACTAATTCTGCCCACTCTTCCAATACCCGAGATTTTATTTGATTTTATAAAAATATAAAAATACAAAAAGAATCATCCCTCAGCTTTAGACCTAGTTGACTTAGTTTTCAATCCTAACATACACTATTCCCCTAGAGAACGATCAATCCCCCGGTACTTGCCACTCACTATACTACACCGATCAGGCATACTGCCTGGTGGATTGCAAGCTTCTCAAGATTCAATGAGAAGTAAAACTTTTGCGAGTCCGCAATCCAGCATCTGTAGTCTGTAAAATTTTGTTCGAGGAGTTTCATGCAATCACGAGTGTCGTGGGGACCACTACAATACTCACATAGAGAAGTAATTTTATTCACTTGGCTTGAAGGCTTAGTAGTCCACCACATTTATTTTTCTTGTTATTTTTATTTTATTGTTTTTAGTTTAATTCATAGTTTTAGGTTAACTGGTTAGAAGATTACTTATCTTCAATGAAACATGATGAATGTCACAGTGCAATTGTTTAGCTGAAGGGTTGTATTCCTTAATACGAGTCGTGGGGGTGTGCACAGCCTTCCCCAACCCTATGATTATCGATTTCTTCTTGTGAAGACACGTTTAGTACCCTATCGTAGAATCATTAACATCTACTCATGCATTAAATACAACCAATAAAACCGTAGTGCACATCCGATTACGTTTCTTAAGACGTTCAAGCTTGTTACCGTATAGGAGATTAGCCTGTTTTCTTAAGCCTAACGCGAATCAATCAACCAAACAATAAACAACTCACCAACAATTAATAACTAGGTTTCATTATATCTAAGTAAACACAAAACAACCTAAGCTAACATGTTAAAAAGAAGAAAAGATAAACAAGAAATCAAACAACACATAGACATGATGAATGATTAAAAGATTACTTATCTTCAATGAAACATGAGAGAAAATAGGGTTTGGGAACCCTTGAAATCTCTGGAAATTCGTTATGAGGATCTAAACACACGGCTTGTGTTAGATTGATACTTTGAGTATTTACTTTGTTACACGCGGAATTTATCACAAAGTATTTAGAAGATATATGTAAGTGATGTGTATAGGTTGTATGTGAATGAAACAGTGAAAACACAGGGATTAAACAAACTTTAAGCTTCAATATTATTGATAATAATACGAGTGATCTAAGATATCACTAGGATTACACCTTGAAGCTCTTGCTAATGATACGTACAAAAACTTAAACCTAGCTAGGACCTCCTTTTATAAGACACAAGGAGTCCTTTAAAAGATAAGTATAAACCTAATGAAAAAGAATATACATAAGATCTTTTCTATACTTATCTAATACATGGTTTTCTAACAATTATCCTATAAGTAGTGGTAATATTATGTACTAGCAGTGGTAATGAGTTTCCACTGCTAGTGCATTCTTCAACAGTGACTTCAACTATGCTTAACAGTGGTAACTGTTAGTACAATCCCCAACAATCCTCCCCTAAATTTATGATTTCTATGCAAATCAATAAGTTTCTCAATTGATGGGGGATTTTTCCAAACACCTATCTTCTCCTTGAAGCATTGTAGATCCCTTGAACCAGATCATTTACCACTTCAGTTCTTTCTACACATCTAATCTTTGTAGAAAGCATTTACCACTTCAGCAGTGATTAGGGACTGTTTGCAGTGTACCCTAATCAATCTTTAATACTGTTTAAGAAGAAGTAGTTCTACAGCAGAAGTGACATATGACTTTATTTATGGTCAATGTTGTGACAAAAGAATTTAATTGATCTTATATATCTTAACAATTGATAAGCAAATGTTAAAGAGCTTTATTATGAAAACTTATTTACAGATTTGCAGCTAAAAAAATAAAAATAAAATAAAAAATAAAAAAAATAAAAAAATAAAAAAATTACAACACATAAAGGACTATCTGATTATGTACTCGTTATACTTCTATTAGAATTTTAACATCAAAATTGACGAGTTCATTTTAGGCCTATTTCCTACTTTAGCATAAGGATCTGTATAAAGCACATAATTTCACAGTTCATCTCACCTTCTGGATCATTTTGATCAAAGCTTTTACCGGAACAGATTGGAAAACAAACATAGAATACTTGTTTACAAAGCGATTGAAGTTGTACTACACATTTAAAGCATTATCCAAAAGGGACATTAATTTCTCAATTAAAACAAGTTGTACTACACAGTTGGAAATTAATTTTTGAGAAAAGGGTAGCTCAAGTATAAATAAAGACATACGAGCCATCACTTTATAGAAAAAAACATGCAAAAGAAAGTAATGGCTTCTTCAAAGTTCTTACTTTTATCTCCAGCTCTACTACTCATTGCTCTCTCATTTATACAAAACTTTACTTCTGCTTCTTTGGATGAAGCAAATGCTCTTCAAAAATGGAAAGTAAGCCTTGAAATCCAAAACAACTCCCAAATTGTATCTTCTTGGACACCCCTTCCGACGAATACTACTGCACCCGCTTCGTGCCCTTCTTGGTTTGGAATTGCTTGCAACGCTGATGGGAACATTAACATGTTGAACCTCTCGAGGTCTCAGTTAAAAGGTACGCTTCACCTGTTCCCTTTCTCTATTCTAGGCAATCTTACCCATTTTGAGCTTAGCATAAACAGCTTCTTTGGTCCCATCCCACCAGAAATCGGACTCCTGTCCAAACTTGTCTATCTTAATTTTTCAACCAATCAGTTTTCTGGGGAAATTCCACCTACCATAGGTAAACTAAGCCAGTTAATCATTTTGGAACTTTCCGGAAACAATTTTACTGGTTCAATCCCTTCATCGTTGGGTGACTTGACGTCTTTGAATATCCTTTATCTGCACACAAATCAACTCTCTGGACCCATTCCAATTGAATTAGTGAACATGAAGTCTCTAACTGATTTAGACTTGGGCAAAAATCAACTCAATGGTTCAATCCCTTCATCGTTGGGTGATTTGGCATCTTTGAATCTCCTTATTTTGCGGCAAAATCAACTATCCGGGCCCATTCCAATTGAATTAGGGAATATGAATTCTCTCACTGGATTAGATTTGAGCGAAAATCAACTCAATGGTTCAATTCCTTCTTCGTTTGGTGATTTGAAGTCTTTGAATATGCTTACTATGTTCAAAAATCAACTCTCTGGACCCATTCCAATTGAATTAGGGAATATGAAGTCACTCACTCAATTAAGTTTGAGCGAAAATCAGCTCAATGGTTCAATCCCTTCGTCATTAAAAAACCTGCGAAGCCTTCAGTTTCTGTCTCTCCGTGTGAACAAGTTGTCCGGTCCTATACCACAAGGAATCGGAAGTCTACAATTGCTTAAGCTATATCTGAACACAAATCAGTTGTCTGGCAAATTGCCTCACGATTTGTGCCAAGGGGGAAAGCTTCAAAATTTATCTGTAAGTCATAATCAACTCTCTGGTCCTATACCAAGAGGGCTATGGAATTGCCACACCTTAATAAGAGCAACCTTTCAATTTAATCAATTTTGTGGAGATATATCGAATAGTTTTGGTGTCTACCCAAACTTATATACCTTTGATGTTAGTCATAATAAATTTCATGGGCAACTATCGCATAACTGGGGTAAATGCAAAAATTTGACTAGATTAAAGATGGGATATAACAACATCAGCGGTAGCATACCACCGGAGATTGGAAATTCAATTCAAGAGCTTGATCTTTCTTCTAATAATTTGGTTGGTCAAATTCCAAAGGAGTTTGGGGCGATGAAAGGTTTGTTAAATTTAAACTTGAGCGATAATAACCTTTCAGATGTTATACCTCAGGAGCTTGGATCACTGCATGACCTCCTTACTCTTGACATTTCTAAAAATAGGTTAAACGGGTCATTACAAAGATATATTGGTGATTGGGTACAAATCAATCACATATATCTTAGTAATAACAATCTCAGTGGAAATATCCCATCAGAGATAGGTAAATTACGTCAACTCAACGTTCTTGATTTATCTTGGAATTCACTCACAAAGGAGATACCATCGGAAGTTGGAAGTTTAGAAAGTCTGGTGATGATGAATCTTTCTCACAATAAGCTATCTGGTCCTATTCCTAATAGTTTCAGTAACTTGCCCAGAATGATTGATATAGACTGTAACAATTCGCAATTTCAGGTTAATTACCATTCCCGGAAAATTTCACTATTCACTTTTACTATTCATTTTTCCCGAAACTTTCCCGAAAGTTGATTTTTATTTGATATTCTCGAGTGATAAATCATTTCCATGACAAATTAAATGTTTGTCATTCGTCAGATCATTTTCGTGAAAGTTATTAAGGAATTACACGTTTTAGGGTAAAACGTCATTCAGAAATTCTACGTACAACGAAACTCGACCGCGTTAAGTGACCCCGCATCAGAAAAATGTTTGACACACTCATGATTTATTTGAGAATTAATCGTGACTGAGAAAAACATGACCAAAGACTTCCCGGCAGGTCACCCAAGCCAGTACTATTCTCACATGAGCACGCTTAACCGTATGGGCGATTAACCGTTAGACCACAAAACACGTTTCTAACACAATTTGAGTTGTCAACATATTCTTTCCCTCCCCCATTGACCAAAAATCATCCCTTGATTTTATAAGTCATTCCTTGATTTTTAGGCTTACGGTTTGATGTCTAAAAGACGTTTAATACCAACCGACACTAGACTGAGCCCAGTCTAGACATTATAAGTCTTTTTAAATCATTTATAACCTATTAGAAAAGTAACATTTTACTTTTCTCAATTTTACGCAATATTCGTACATTTTACGTATTACGCGTTTTAGACCCGTGTTTCCAGTTTTTAGCAGGGTTTTAGCACCCGATAGATCCTACCACTCATTTTATATTTTATTATGGACTATATGGACATGTTTAACAATACTTTCAAGTTCCATAATTTTACGACACCCGGTTTTACGTTTTGAGGCTTAATCATTTACGATTGGCATTTCCCGGAGTCAAAACTAACCAAGTATCTTGGATAATACCAAGAAAAGTCTAACCCTTTCTCTCCAAGACTCATGAACCGCCCTAGGAGGGGGGAGTCACACCCATGTGGCTTCATCTCATGAATTTACCCTTAAATCAACACTTATTTACAACTTGGTCACCAAGTTGTAACACTTTCCTAGTAAGCTTCCTAACCTCCTCAATGGACCTATAAATACCCCCTCCCCTCCCCTTTGTGCCGTGCACCTCCAACCCCCAAAACCCTTCCATACTTTGCTCATTTCCTTCTAGTTTCATGCATGATTCAAGTGCAAGTTCAAGGTAGAAACTCTAGTTAGGTTATCATTCATCAAACACTTCCATAACTTCATATACTTGGTGATTTCTCTTGAGTTTGAATCCACTCAAGTCACCTCAACCTTCATCATCCATCTTTCAAGATTACAAAGGTAGAAAGATTGCATGAAGTGAAGTGGGTTGAAGCAAGTCTATCAAAGTCCTATCCTTACATGTTAACTTCCTTTCATCTTTGAAAGCCAAAAGTTGTGAGCCAAACCCTAACTTGATTCTTGTTAAATAATCATGTTCATGTTATTTACATATTATTTGTGCTATATTATGTCTTGTAGTTATGTCCATGATGTATAAAAGTGAGCAAAACAAGTTATTGTTATTGATTGTTACAACAAGTTACTAAAACAAGTAAACTAGTGACTTTCTTGGTAAGACCTGATCAAAATGGTAAAAATATGATGTTGGATCATTACATATTACAGTAGAGGACTTAACAAGGAAACCATAGCAATTTGAACCACCTAAAACGAGTATACGAGTCAAAAGTTACGCCCATTTGAAGTTACCAAAACTTTTCGGCAAACTGCCAAATACCATTCTGATCAAATTTGGGTTTTGAAAGTCCCACTTCTGGTCCGATTCATCAAAAAGTTAAAACACGAAAGTTGTCCGGAACGACGTTTTCGTTCAGGAACAAAGAAGCTCGAGCCCTGAAAACGCCTTCCGAGTGATAAAATTCTTCAAATTCTAAACAGCCTATTTTTAGACCAAAGTCACTAGATTATGGTTATACTTTAAAAAGGAACAAGAGGTCTTATGACCTATAATCAAGACCACCACCATGGCTAGAGCCAAGGTTGTGTCTCATGACCTTGGAACAAGGACCAAAGGTCATGGCTAGGCCATGACGAAATGACCATACCAACTTACCTAGGCGTAAACATGAAACAATGAATTAGGCGATAACTTGAACAAGCAATTTGGATCTACTTCACTTAAAAGGAAACCATGAGATTTTACCAAGAGAAAATGGTCATTCAAGACTTATGAAATTACCCCTAATAACAATCTTCATGTACTAATAAACTTTCCTAAGTTTATCCAAATATCGGACATGTAACTTTTCGGATCAAAACTTATACTTTATCAACTACTACAATAGTAGGGAGCCTCATGTGAGGAGTTCATTATGTAAGCCGTCGAGTTGAGTTGTGGATTTACGAGTTAAAGTGTCCTGGCTCCTCGAACGCTTACTAACATGACTTCTGAATTATGTCGGCCCGAACGGTAGTAAACGATATACAAAACATACATGTTTCATGAATCTTTTCTTTCTAAGACTTACAATATACAACATACCACATCATGGATTAAGTGCAAGATATATATTGGCATGTTTATGTTTCCTTGGACATTATTCCAAACCTAAGTTACAACAATTATTCTACGTTACTCGTAGAAGTTCTTACGGCATATCTATCATTCTCATTATACATCATCCAACTCAAGGTGAGTTCATAGCCCCACTTTCCATTACTTAATTGTTTTACAAACCCTTGGGGGGAATACATGCTATTTTAACCGAGCACAATGTTTTTAAATTGTATGCTTGCCTGATTGTTTTATTATCACTAAATACCAACCTTGCTAAACCGAGATTCCTTATTATGAACCATTAGTCACTACCTTTAGTGAGCGCGAATATTGTGAATAGGCCTATTGGGATTGACGAATCCCATTTGTATTGACTAAGTTCAAACAAATGCATTAATATTTGAGATTTAGGTATGTTAGCAAAGTACCTACCGGGATAAATCTGCCGATCGATATTGGTACATGTTAACGTTATGGTGTCATAAGCTTAGTGTATAATAACCGTTCCGGGCGTATAATAACGTAGCCTACCTGTTTTGTTTTTCCAAACATTGGTGTGAGCCTATAACTCACACTACCAACATATTGTGTTCAAACGATTTAACAAACTCTATGAATATCACTCAACCTTTGTGTTGACCTCTCAAGCATGTATTTCAGGTTCATGACGATCAAGGATGGCACGGAAGGACACGGATACTCAAGAGGGCTATAAATTTACTTATCATTCAAAAACTCACTTAATGTGATTTGTAAACATGGAACCAATTGGGACCTCATTTTGTAACCTCTGATATTTATATAATTTGAATGATAAATCTTTTAAAACGACTCAATTGGAGTTCGTTTTCTATTATTGTGACTATTGTGCCGTCGAGTAACACCCAGTTCGAATTCCGCTGCAACCATGAATTGGGGGTGTTACAGATTGGTACCAGAGCCATGGTTATAGAGAAACGGGTCTAATTGAGACCTAAACTATAACCGCAATTACAAACAAAAACATTTTATAGCCTTCCGCTCTCCGTGTCTTCCATCCTCCAGACGATTATGGACTTAGTAAGCATGTTATGCTTCACAAACATATTAGTATATTCATATATACCCATTTTGAGCATTTCCCCGTAAGCATTATGTAACAATTCGCAATTTCAGGTTAATTACCATTCCCGGAAAATTTCACTATTCACTTTTACTATTCATTTTTCCCGAAACTTTCCCGAAAGTTGATTTTTATTTGATATTCTCGAGTGATAAATCATTTCCATGGCAAATTAAATGTTTGTCATTCGTCAGATCATTTTCGTGAAAGTTATTAAGGAATTACACGTTTTAGGGTAAAACGTCATTCAGAAATTCTACGTACAACGAAACTCGACCGCGTTAAGTGACCCCGCATCAGAAAAATGTTTGACACACTCATGATTTATTTGAGAATTAATCGTGACTGAGAAAAACATGACCAAAGACTTCCCGGCAGGTCACCCAAACCAGTACTATTCTCACATGAGCACGCTTAACCGTATGGGCGATTAACCGTTAGACCACAAAACACGTTTCTAACACAATTTGAGTTGTCAACATATTCTTTCCCTCCCCTATTGACCAAAAATCATCCCTTGATTTTATAAGTCATTCCTTGATTTTTAGGCTTACGGTTTGATGTCTAAAAGACATTGAATACCAACCGACACTAGACTGAGCCCAGTCTAGACATTATAAGTCTTTTTAAATCATTTTTATCACATTAGAAAAGTAACATTTTACTTTTCTCAATTTTACGCAATATTCGTACGTTTTACGTATTACGCGTTTTAGACCCGTATTTCCAGTTTTTAGCAGGGTTTTACACCCAAATGGAACCTACCACTCATTTTATATTTTATTATGGAACTTATTGACATGTTTATCAATACTTTCAAGTTTCATAATTTTACGACACCCGGTTTTACGTTTTGAGGCTTAATCATTTACGATTGGCATTTCCCGGAGTCAAAACTCATCCAATACTTGGATAATATCATCCAAGCCCAACTCATCCCTTCCTATCCACTCCAAACCGCCACTAGGAGGGGGGAGTCACACCCATGTGGCTTCATCTCATGAATTTACCCCTAGATCACCATTAAATTACAACTTGGTCACCAAGTTTTGGTAATTTCCTAGTAGTTTCCTAACCTCCTCATTTGGACTATAAATAGCCCCTCTCCCCCCCCTTCCTTGTGCCGTGCATCCCCAACCCCATAACCATCCCATTCTTAGCTTAATTCCTTCTAATTTCTAGCAAGGTTCAAGTGATTCTTCAAGATAGAAACCCTAGCTAGATTATCATTCACCAAAACACTTCCATAACCTCATAAACTTGGTGATTTCTCTTGAGTTTGAATCCACTCAAGTCACCTCAACCTTCATCATCCATCTTTCAAGAATACCAAGGGTAGAAAGATTGCATGAAGTGAAGTGGGTTGAAGCAAGTCTATCAAAGTCCTATCCTTACATGTTAACTTCTTTTCATCTTTGAAAGCCAAAAGTTGTAAGCCAAACCCTAACTTGATTCTTGTTAAATAATCATGTTCATGTTATTTACATATTATTCTTGCTATATTATGTCTTGTAGTTATGTCCATGATGTATAAAAATGACCAAAACAAGTTATTGTTATTGATTGTTAAAACAAGTTACTAAAACAAGTAAACTAGTGACTTTCTTGGAAAACCACGACCAAAATGGTAAAATTATGATATTGGATCATTACAAATTACAGTAGAGGACTTAACAAGGAAACCATAGCAATTTGAACCACCTAAAACGAGTAAACGAGTCAAAAGTTATGGCGATTTGAAGTTACCAAAGATTTCCGGCAAAACTGCCAAATACCATTCTGATCAAATTTGGGTTTTGAAAGTCCCACTTCTGGTCTGATTCATCAAAAAGTTAAAACACGAAAGTTGTCCGGAACTCCGTTTTTGTTCAGGAACAAAGAAGCTCGAGACCTAAAAACGCTTTCCGAGTGATAAAATTCTTCAAATTCTAAACAGCCCATTTTTAGGCGAAAGTCACTAGACTATGGTTATACTTTAAAAGGAACAAGAGGTCTTATGACCTATAAACAAGACCACCACCATGGCTAAAGCCAAGGTTGAGTCTCATGACCTTGGAACAAGGACCAAAGGTCATGGCTAGGCCATGACGAAATGACCATAACAACTTACATAGGCGTAAACATGAATTAGGCGATAACATGAACAAGCAATTTGGATCTACTTCACTTAAAAGGAAACCATGAGATATTACCAAGAGAAAATGGTCATACAAGACTTATGAAACTACCCCTAATAACAATCTTCATGTACTAATAAACTTTCCTAAGTTTATTCAAATATCGGACATGTAACTTTTCGGATCAAAACTTATATCTATATATTTCATCAACTACTACAATAGTAGGGAGCCTCATGTGAGGAGTTCATTATGTAAGCCGTCGAGTTGAGTTGTGGATTTACGAATTAAAATGTCCTGGCTCCTCGAACGCTTACTAACATGACTTCTGAATTATGTCGGCCCGAACGGTAGTAAACGATATACAAAACATACATGTTCATGAATCTTTTCTTTCTAAGACTTACAATATACATCATACCACATCATGGACTAAATGCAAGATATATATATTGGCGTGTTTATGTTTCCTTAGACATTACTCCGATCCTAAGTCGCAACATTCGATTATAGGTTGCTCGTAGAAACCTTCACGATTCAACCGTTACATTCATTACTTGCTATCTTACTTAAGGTGAGTTCATAGCCCCACTTTCCATTACTTAATTGTTTTACAAATCCTTGGGGGGAATACATGCTATTTCTAAATCGAATACAATGCTTTCTAATGTATGCTTCACGACGATGTTTTATTATCACTAAGTACCAACCTTGCTAAACCGAGATCCTTTATTATGAACCATTTAGTCACTAGCAATAGTGAGCGCGAATATTAATAATAGGCCTATTGGGATTGACGAATCCCATTTGTATTGACTAAGTTCAAACAAATGCATTAATATTTGAGATTTAGGTATGTTAGCAAAGTACCTACCGGGATAAATCTGCCGATCGATATTGGTACACGTTAACGTTATGGTATCATAAGCTTAGTGTATAATAACTGTTCCGGGCGTATAATAACGTAGCCTACCTATTTTGTTTTCCAAACATTGGTGTGAGCCTATAACTCACACTACCAACATATTGTGTTCAATCGATTTAACAAACTCTATGAATATCACTCAACCTTTGTGTTGACCTCTCAAGCATGTATTTCAGGTTCATGACGATCAAGGATGGCACGGAAGGACGCGGATACTCAAGAGGGCTATAAATTTTATTATCATTCAAAAACTCACTTAATGTGATTTGTAAACATGGAACCAATTGGGACCTCATTTTGTAAATCTCTGATATTTATACAATTTGAATGATAAATCTTTTAAAACGACTCAATTGGAGTTCGTTTTCTATTATTGTGACTATTGTGCCGTCAAGTAACACCCAGTTCGAATTCCGCTGCATCCATGAATTGGGGGTGTTACAGATTGGTACCAGAGCCATGGTTATAGAGAAACGGGTCTAATTGAGACCTAAACTATAACCGCAATTACAAACAAAAACATTTTATAGCCTTCCGCTCTCCGTGTCTTCCATCCTCCAGACGATTATGGACTTAGTAAGCATGTTATGCTTCACAAACATATTAGTATATTCATATATACCCATTTTGAGCATTTCCCCGTAAGCATTAGTATATTGATATATAAACTCGGTTTATTTTCAATCATTTATCTAAACAATGGACTAAACATATCTGTGTATGCCTATTCTAAGGCATTTCGACACAGCCACACTCTCCCAATCATGTTCCTACTCCAACATTATATGTCCAAGACATTGTATATTACAATGGTCTCATTCACTTTTCAAGACATTGTATGTTACAATGGTCTCATTCACTTTTCAAGACATTGTATATTACAATGGTCTCATTCACTTTTCAAGACATTGTATGTTACAATGGTCTCATTCACTTTTCAAGACATTGTATGTTACAATGATCTCATTCACTTTTCAAGACATTGTATGTTACAATGGTCTCATTCACTTTTTCAAGACATTGTGAGATACAATGGTCTCATTCATTTTCCAAGACATTGTGAGATACAATGGTCTCATTCATTTTCCAAGACATTGTATTATACAATGGTCTTAACCATTTCTCAAATGTTTTGAGTCACACAATGGTCTAACCTACTTCCCAGACATTGTGAATTGCACAATGGTTTAACCTACTTCCGAGACATTGTGTTTTGTGCAATGGTCTCTAGAATTATTCCATCACATCATCAATATCATTTCATATGATATCAAAAACCCGTCACAACCTATCGATTTCTAAACAAGAAATATGAGATTTCTAAAGGACAAACAAATCCATCATCGACAAAAGCTGAAGTTCAGCTCTACATTCATCAAAGTTTTCTTATGAAACCTTCATTATTAAAAGTTCGTAATCCTGGCCAAGTATGTTCTATTTTAGAACTACTGAAAACTTCCTTTCCATACGTACCTACCCTTACTATCTTCTATGCAATGGAATATGAAAACATACGTTACAAGTCTTGTATGGACGGGACTTGCAACTTAAAGGTTTGACATCGCCTTTGTTTAGTGGACAGTTTCCCGAAAGCAACGGACATATCACAAGTATACCTAATTTAGGTATTTGAAAATTTTATCGAACCTTGGCTAAATATAGACTAGTCACCTATATTTAACCTAGGGACAGTGGAATATAGTCTGACTAACTATATTCGACTTAAAATTTTCAAATACTGAGAATAGTTGTACTAGGGTTATGTTCAGATTAATTTCCTACATGAACTCGATAAACCAACAGAAATCATTAAAACGATCTAGAGACACGATAGTGTCTTACCACTCAGCGAAATCTTAACACCTTATCTGTATTATCTAATTTCATTCTTGAAAGTTTTCGTTTATTAGATAATCCGAACTACTATCTTGGGATAGTTATCAATTATTCTCTTCATCCTGTAGAAGTACTATCCTGTTTAGGTCCTAAGGATACCATTCCATCATAAACCTTTAAAATCTCTTAAGATTTTTAAAGCAAACTCAACATCTATACCTAAGCGTATTAATGTTAAGCATACACTACACACTTTTGTTCATCAACATATCACATCATTATCTTCACAACCGTTGCAACCACAAACTCATTAATAGATCTTGATGCACTTTTAAAGCTCAAATCATCTATAGTTACACCACAAGTACCCTCATCAGCCTTACAAGATTGAATATTCATCTTGCACTTTTGGAACACCAGTATCATCTCGTAATACCCTACCTTGTAACTCACCGACTAAGTATGAATGTTGTGTAGGATGATTTGTAATTATTTGAATGGATTGGGATGCCTTTTCATTTAAATAAAGACATTGTAAATCACCAAACCATAAGTTTATATTTCCTTACTTACATTGTTTGGGATGCCTCTCTATGTAAATAAAGAATTATAAACAAGTGGGCTTATTTGTATCCGAAATAACATAAGTATGAAGTCAATAAACACTAGGTACAACAACCGATTACCTACTAGACTATGATTGCAATTACTATCTCAATTCCTATTAATATTCGACTGCTATATCAATTTCCATTGATATTCGACTATTACCATACCTTTCCTACATAAAAGTAAGCCTCATCCTACACCATACACTGAAATGACAAATCAAATTACATCACCGGTAATCCCAGACTTTAGTCCTTATAAGTAACCACACCTTTTCATCGATACCACTCCAACATATGACACACATATAACTTCGGGACGAAGTTCCCCGTAAGGGGTAGAGACTGTAACAATTCGCAATTTCAGGTTAATTACCATTCCCGGAAAATTTCACTATTCACTTTTACTATTCATTTTTCCCGAAACTTTCCCGAAAGTTGATTTTTATTTGATATTCTCGAGTGATAAATCATTTCCATGGCAAATTAAATGTTTGTCATTCGTCAGATCATTTTCGTGAAAATTATTAAGGAATTACACGTTTTAGGGTAAAACGTCATTCAGAAATTCTACGTACAACGAAACTCGACCGCGTTAAGTGACCCCGCATCAGAAAAATGTTTGACACACTCATGATTTATTTGAGAATTAATCGTGACTGAGAAAAACATGACCAAAGACTTCCCGGCAGGTCACCCAAACCAGTACTATTCTCACATGAGCACGCTTAACCGTATGGGCGATTAACCGTTAGACCACAAAACACGTTTCTAACACAATTTGAGTTGTCAACATATTCTTTCCCTCCCCTATTGACCAAAAATCATCCCTTGATTTTATAAGTCATTCCTTGATTTTTAGGCTTACGGTTTGATGTCTAAAAGACATTTAATACCAACCGACACTAGACTGAGCCCAGTCTAGACATTATAAGTCTTTTTAAATCATTTTTATCACATTAGAAAAGTAACATTTTACTTTTCTCAATTTTACGCAATATTCGTACGTTTTACGTATTACGCGTTTTAGACCCGTATTTCCAGTTTTTAGCAGGGTTTTACACCCAAATGGAACCTACCACTCATTTTATATTTTATTATGGAACTTATTGACATGTTTATCAATACTTTCAAGTTTCATAATTTTACGACACCCGGTTTTACGTTTTGAGGCTTAATCATTTACGATTGGCATTTCCCGGAGTCAAAACTCATCCAATACTTGGATAATATCATCCAAGCCCAACTCATCCCTTCCTATCCACTCCAAACCGCCACTAGGAGGGGGGAGTCACACCCATGTGGCTTCATCTCATGAATTTACCCCTAGATCACCATTAAATTACAACTTGGTCACCAAGTTTTGGTAATTTCCTAGTAGTTTCCTAACCTCCTCATTTGGACTATAAATAGCCCCTCTCCCCCCCCCCCCTTCCTTGTGCCGTGCATCCCCAACCCCATAACCATCCCATTCTTAGCTTAATTCCTTCTAATTTCTAGCAAGGTTCAAGTGATTCTTCAAGATAGAAACCCTAGCTAGATTATCATTCACCAAAACACTTCCATAACCTCATAAACTTGGTGATTTCTCTTGAGTTTGAATCCACTCAAGTCACCTCAACCTTCATCATCCATCTTTCAAGAATACCAAGGGTAGAAAGATTGCATGAAGTGAAGTGGGTTGAAGCAAGTCTATCAAAGTCCTATCCTTACATGTTAACTTCTTTTCATCTTTGAAAGCCAAAAGTTGTAAGCCAAACCCTAACTTGATTCTTGTTAAATAATCATGTTCATGTTATTTACATATTATTCTTGCTATATTATGTCTTGTAGTTATGTCCATGATGTATAAAAATGACCAAAACAAGTTATTGTTATTGATTGTTAAAACAAGTTACTAAAACAAGTAAACTAGTGACTTTCTTGGAAAACCACGACCAAAATGGTAAAATTATGATATTGGATCATTACAAATTACAGTAGAGGACTTAACAAGGAAACCATAGCAATTTGAACCACCTAAAACGAGTAAACGAGTCAAAAGTTATGGCGATTTGAAGTTACCAAAGATTTCCGGCAAAACTGCCAAATACCATTCTGATCAAATTTGGGTTTTGAAAGTCCCACTTCTGGTCCGATTCATCAAAAAGTTAAAACACGAAAGTTGTCCGGAACGCCGTTTTCGTTCAGGAACAAAGAAGCTCGAGACCTAAAAACGCTTTCCGAGTGATAAAATTCTTCAAATTCTAAACAGCCCATTTTTAGGCGAAAGTCACTAGACTATGGTTATACTTTAAAAGGAACAAGAGGTCTTATGACCTATAAACAAGACCACCACCATGGCTAAAGCCAAGGTTGAGTCTCATGACCTTGGAACAAGGACCAAAGGTCATGGCTAGGCCATGACGAAATGACCATAACAACTTACATAGGCGTAAACATGAATTAGGCGATAACATGAACAAGCAATTTGGATCTACTTCACTTAAAAGGAAACCATGAGATATTACCAAGAGAAAATGGTCATACAAGACTTATGAAACTACCCCTAATAACAATCTTCATGTACTAATAAACTTTCCTAAGTTTATTCAAATATCGGACATGTAACTTTTCGGATCAAAACTTATATCTATATATTTCATCAACTACTACAATAGTAGGGAGCCTCATGTGAGGAGTTCATTATGTAAGCCGTCGAGTTGAGTTGTGGATTTACGAATTAAAGTGTCCTGGCTCCTCGAACGCTTACTAACATGACTTCTGAATTATGTCGGCCCGAACGGTAGTAAACGATATACAAAACATACATGTTCATGAATCTTTTCTTTCTAAGACTTACAATATACATCATACCACATCATGGACTAAATGCAAGATATATATATTGGCGTGTTTATGTTTCCTTAGACATTACTCCGATCCTAAGTCGCAACATTCGATTATAGGTTGCTCGTAGAAACCTTCACGATTCAACCGTTACATTCATTACTTGCTATCTTACTTAAGGTGAGTTCATAGCCCCACTTTCCATTACTTAATTGTTTTACAAATCCTTGGGGGGAATACATGCTATTTCTAAATCGAATACAATGCTTTCTAATGTATGCTTCACGACGATGTTTTATTATCACTAAGTACCAACCTTGCTAAACCGAGATCCTTTATTATGAACCATTTAGTCACTAGCAATAGTGAGCGCGAATATTAATAATAGGCCTATTGGGATTGACGAATCCCATTTGTATTGACTAAGTTCAAACAAATGCATTAATATTTGAGATTTAGGTATGTTAGCAAAGTACCTACCGGGATAAATCTGCCGATCGATATTGGTACACGTTAACGTTATGGTATCATAAGCTTAGTGTATAATAACTGTTCCGGGCGTATAATAACGTAGCCTACCTATTTTGTTTTCCAAACATTGGTGTGAGCCTATAACTCACACTACCAACATATTGTGTTCAATCGATTTAACAAACTCTATGAATATCACTCAACCTTTGTGTTGACCTCTCAAGCATGTATTTCAGGTTCATGACGATCAAGGATGGCACGGAAGGACACGGATACTCAAGAGGGCTATAAATTTTATTATCATTCAAAAACTCACTTAATGTGATTTGTAAACATGGAACCAATTGGGACCTCATTTTGTAAATCTCTGATATTTATACAATTTGAATGATAAATCTTTTAAAACGACTCAATTGGAGTTCGTTTTCTATTATTGTGACTATTGTGCCGTCAAGTAACTCCCAGTTCGAATTCCGCTTCATCCATGAATTGGGGGTGTTACAGATTAGTATATTGATATATAAACTCGGTTTATTTTCAATTGTTTATCTAAACAATGGACTAAACATATCTGTGTATGCCTATTCTAGGGCTTTTCGACACAATCACATTCTCCCAATCATGTTCCTACTCCAACATTTTGTGTCCAAGACATTGTAACTAATTACAATGGTCTCATTCACTTTTCAAGACATTGTATATTACAATGGTCTCATTCACTTTTCAAGACATTGTATATTACAATGGTCTCATTCACTTTTCAAGACATTGTATGTTACAATGGTCTCATTCACTTTTCAAGACATTGTGAGATACAATGGTCGCATTCATTTTCCAAGACATTGTGAGATACAATGGTCTCGTTCATTTTCCAAGACATTGTATCATACAATGGCCTTAACCATTTCTCAAATGTTTTGAGTCACACAATGGTCTAATTTACTTCCGAGACATTGTGATTTACGTAATGGTCTCTGGAATTATTCCATCACATCATCAATATCATTTCATATGATATCAAAAACCCATCACAATCTATCGATTTCCAAACAAGAAATATGAGATTTCTAAAGGACAAACTAAACCATCATCGACAAAAGCTGAACTTTCCCTACATTCATCAAAGTTTTCTTCTGAAACCTTCATTGTTAAAAGTTCGTGATCCTGGCCAAGTATGTTCTATTTTAGAACTACTTAAAACTTCCTTTCCATACGTACCTACCCTTACTATCTTCTATGCAATGGAATATGAAAACATACGTTACAAGTCTTGTATGGACGGGACTTGCAACTTAGGGGTTTGACATCGCCTTTGTTTAGTGGACAGTTTCCCGAAAGCAACGGACATATCACAAGTATACCTAATTTAGGTATTTGAAATTTTATTGAACCTTGGCTAAATATAGACTAGTCACCTATATTTAACCTAGGGACAGTGGAATATAGTCTGACTAACTATATTCGACTTAAAATTTTCAAATACTGAGAGTAGTTGTACTAGGGTGATGTTTAGATTGATTTCCTACATGAACACGATAAACCACCAGAATACATTAAAACAATCTAGAGACACGATAGTGTCTTACCACTCAGCGAAATCTTAACACCTTAGTTGTATGATCTAAATTCATTCTTGAAATTTTTCATTTATGAGATAATCCGAACTACTATCTTGGGATAGTTATCAATTATTCTCTTCATCCTGTAGGAGTACTATCCTGTTTAGGTCCTAAGGATACCATTCCATCGTAAACTTTTAAAATCTCTTAAGATTTTTAAAGCAAACTCAACATCTATACCTAAGAGTATTAATGTTAAGCATACATTACACACTTTTGTTCATCAACATATCACAACATTACCTTCACAACCGTGGCAAACACAAGCTCATTAACAGGTCTTGATGCACTTTTAAAGCTCAAATCATCCATAGTTACATCACAAGCACCCTCATCAGCTTTACAAGATAGAATATTCATCTTGCACTTTTGGAACACCAGTATCATCTCGTAATACACTACCTTGTAACTCACCGGCTAAGTATGAATGTTGTGTTGGGAATTCTTAAGTAGGATGATTTGTAATTATTTGAATGGATTGGGATGCCTTTTCATTTAAATAAAGACATTGTAAATCACCGAACCATAAGTTTATATTTCCGTATTTACATTGTTTGGGATGCCTCTCTATGTAAATAAAGAATAATAAACAGGTGGGCTTGTTTGTATCCGAAATAACATAAGTATGAAGTCAATAAACACTAGGTACAACAACCGATTACCTACTAGGCTATGATTGCAATTACTATCTCAATTCCTATTAATATTCGACTGCTATATCAATTTCCATTGATATTCGACTATTACCATACCTTTCCTACATAAAAGTAAGCCTCATCCTACACCATACACTGAAATCCCAGGCTTTAGTCCTCATAAGTAACCACACCTCTGCATCGACACCACTCCAACATATGACACACAAAGAACTTCGGGACGAAGTTCCCCGTAAGGGGTAGAGACTGTAACAATTCGCAATTTCAGGTTAATTACCATTCCCGGAAAATTTCACTATTCACTTTTACTATTCATTTTTCCCGAAACTTTCCCGAAAGTTGATTTTTATTTGATATTCTCGAGTGATAAATCATTTGCATGACAAATTAAATGTTTGTCATTCGTCAGATCATTTTCGTGAAAGTTATTAAGGAATTACACGTTTTAGGGTAAAACGTCATTCAGAAATTCTACGTACAACGAAACTCGACCGCGTTAAGTGACCCCGCATCAGAAAAATGTTTGACACACTCATGATTTATTTGAGAATTAATCGTGACTGAGAAAAACATGACCAAAGACTTCCCGGCAGGTCACCCAAGCCAGTACTATTCTCACATGAGCACGCTTAACCGTATGGGCGATTAACCGTTAGACCACAAAACACGTTTCTAACACAATTTGAGTTGTCAACATATTCTTTCCCTCCCCCATTGACCAAAAATCATCCCTTGATTTTATAAGTCATTCCTTGATTTTTAGGCTTACGGTTTGATGTCTAAAAGACATTTAATACCAACCGACACTAGACTGAGCCCAGTCTAGACATTATAAGTCTTTTTAAATCATTTATAACCTATTAGAAAAGTAACATTTTACTTTTCTCAATTTTACGCAATATTCGTACATTTTACGTATTACGCGTTTTAGACCCGTGTTTCCAGTTTTTAGCAGGGTTTTAGCACCCGATAGATCCTACCACTCATTTTATATTTTATTATGGACTATATGGACATGTTTAACAATACTTTCAAGTTCCATAATTTTACGACACCCGGTTTTACGTTTTGAGGCTTAATCATTTACGATTGGCATTTCCCGGAGTTAAAACTAACCAAGTATCTTGGATAATACCAAGAAAAGTCTAACCCTTTCTCTCCAAGACTCATGAACCGCCCTAGGAGGGGGGAGTCACACCCATGTGGCTTCATCTCATGAATTTACCCTTAAATCAACACTTATTTACAACTTGGTCACCAAGTTGTAACACTTTCCTAGTAAGCTTCCTAACCTCCTCAATGGACCTATAAATACCCCCTCCCCTCCCCTTTGTGCCGTGCACCTCCAACCCCCAAAACCCTTCCATACTTTGCTCATTTCCTTCTAGTTTCATGCATGATTCAAGTGCAAGTTCAAGGTAGAAACTCTAGTTAGGTTATCATTCATCAAACACTTCCATAACTTCATATACTTGGTGATTTCTCTTGAGTTTGAATCCACTCAAGTCACCTCAACCTTCATCATCCATCTTTCAAGATTACAAAGGTAGAAAGATTGCATGAAGTGAAGTGGGTTGAAGCAAGTCTATCAAAGTCCTATCCTTACATGTTAACTTCCTTTCATCTTTGAAAGCCAAAAGTTGTGAGCCAAACCCTAACTTGATTCTTGTTAAATAATCATGTTCATGTTATTTACATATTATTTGTGCTATATTATGTCTTGTAGTTATGTCCATGATGTATAAAAGTGAGCAAAACAAGTTATTGTTATTGATTGTTACAACAAGTTACTAAAACAAGTAAACTAGTGACTTTCTTGGTAAGACCTGATCAAAATGGTAAAAATATGATGTTGGATCATTACATATTACAGTAGAGGACTTAACAAGGAAACCATAGCAATTTGAACCACCTAAAACGAGTATACGAGTCAAAAGTTACGCCCATTTGAAGTTACCAAAACTTTTCGGCAAACTGCCAAATACCATTCTGATCAAATTTGGGTTTTGAAAGTCCCACTTCTGGTCCGATTCATCAAAAAGTTAAAACACGAAAGTTGTCCGGAACGACGTTTTCGTTCAGGAATAAAGAAGCTCGAGCCCTGAAAACGCTTTCCGAGTGATAAAATTCTTCAAATTCTAAACAGCCCATTTTTAGACCAAAGTCACTAGATTATGGTTATACTTTAAAAAGGAACAAGAGGTCTTATGACCTATAATCAAGACCACCACCATGGCTAGAGCCAAGGTTGTGTCTCATGACCTTGGAACAAGGACCAAAGGTCATGGCTAGGCCATGACGAAATGACCATACCAACTTACCTAGGCGTAAACATGAAACAATGAATTAGGCGATAACTTGAACAAGCAATTTGGATCTACTTCACTTAAAAGGAAACCATGAGATTTTACCAAGAGAAAATGGTCATTCAAGACTTATGAAATTACCCCTAATAACAATCTTCATGTACTAATAAACTTTCCTAAGTTTATCCAAATATCGGACATGTAACTTTTCGGATCAAAACTTATACTTTATCAACTACTACAATAGTTGGGAGCCTCATGTGAGGAGTTCATTATGTAAGCCGTCGAGTTGAGTTGTAGATTTACGAGTTAAAGTGTCCTGGCTCCTCGAACGCTTACTAACATGACTTCTGAATTATGTCGGCCCGAACGGTAGTAAACGATATACAAAACATACATGTTTCATGAATCTTTTCTTTCTAAGACTTACAATATACAACATACCACATCATGGATTAAGTGCAAGATATATATTGGCATGTTTATGTTTCCTTGGACATTATTCCAAACCTAAGTTACAACAATTATTCTAGGTTACTCGTAGAAGTTCTTACGGCATATCTATCATTCTCATTATACATCATCCAACTCAAGGTGAGTTCATAGCCCCACTTTCCATTACTTAATTGTTTTACAAACCCTTGGGGGGAATACATGCTATTTTAACCGAGCACAATGTTTTTAAATTGTATGCTTGCCTGATTGTTTTATTATCACTAAGTACCAACCTTGCTAAACCGAGATTCCTTATTATGAACCATTAGTCACTACCTTTAGTGAGCGCGAATATTGTGAATAGGCCTATTGGGATTGACGAATCCCATTTGTATTGACTAAGTTCAAACAAATGCATTAATATTTGAGATTTAGGTATGTTAGCAAAGTACCTACCGGGATAAATCTGCCGATCGATATTGGTACATGTTAACGTTATGGTGTCATAAGCTTAGTGTATAATAACCGTTCCGGGCGTATAATAACGTAGCCTACCTGTTTTGTTTTTCCAAACATTGGTGTGAGCCTATAACTCACACTACCAACATATTGTGTTCAAACGATTTAACAAACTCTATGAATATCACTCAACCTTTGTGTTGACCTCTCAAGCATGTATTTCAGGTTCATGACGATCAAGGATGGCACGGAAGGACACGGATACTCAAGAGGGCTATAAATTTACTTATCATTCAAAAACTCACTTAATGTGATTTGTAAACATGGAACCAATTGGGACCTCATTTTGTAACCTCTGATATTTATATAATTTGAATGATAAATCTTTTAAAACGACTCAATTGGAGTTCGTTTTCTATTATTGTGACTATTGTGCCGTCGAGTAACACCCAGTTCGAATTCCGCTGCAACCATGAATTGGGGGTGTTACATAGACCTGTCTTACAATGAGCTCACTGGTCCGGTTCCCCCTTATGCTGTCTTTCTAAATGTGTCCGGAGAAGCATTACAAGAAAATCGTCGTCTGTGTGGAAATATTACAGGTTTGAAACTTTGTGAAAGTCAAAAGATAATGAAGAAAATTAATCATTTTCATCATAAGCTCATCCTTGTAACTATGGTCCCACTTTTTGCGGCCCTTTTACTTGGTTTATTTATGTGTGGCCTCATTGCTTGTCGACGTAGAAAGAGAACTTCTCCACAGATACCATCATGCGAAGAAGGTGGCAAATTTTTCTCAATAACAAGTTTTGATGGACAGGCGATGTATGATGAAATCATCAAGGTAACAAATGGTTTTGATGATGCATATTGTATTGGGATGGGAGGATATGGTACTGTGTATAAGGCTGTGTTACAACCCAACAATTTAGTAGCTGTCAAGAAACTTCATTCATCATCTGAGAATGACGATCATATAGGCTTCCTAAATGAGGTAGGAACATTAACAAACATAAGGCACAGAAACATAGTTAAACTCTATGGATATTGCTTCCATGCTCGCCACTCATTTTTGATTTACGAATATCTTGAGAAGGGAAGTTTAAAATCTCTCTTAAGTAGCGATATCTCAGCAAAGGAAATGGATTGGCTGAAAAGGGTAAGAATTGTTAGGGCTGTAGCGAATGGTTTGGCTTATATGCACCATGATTGCACACCACCTATAATTCATAGAGACATTTCTGCAGCTAATATCCTTCTCGATTCTGATTGTGAGGCACATATCTCGGATTTTGGAACAGCGAAGCTTCTAAAGCTGGATTCATCCAATTGGACTGCGGTTGTAGGCACCTATGGCTATGTTGCGCCAGGTAACTACCATATATTTTAAAGTTATATATACGTACTTATTCTCAAGTTTCAGATTTATCTATGTTACATTTAATCATGATCTGATATAATTTTTTTTAATTTTTATTATTATTATTATTTTTTTTTTTAATTTTCATGTTTCCTTCCATTAGAGTTTGCTTATACGATGGTGGCGACAGAGAAATGCGATGTGTATAGTTTTGGAGTTGTTGCACTAGAAGTGATTATGGGAAAGCATCCTGGAGAACTTATATCATCTCTACAAACATTGTCTGCTGATGATCTATTGCTAGCCAATGTAGGAGATAGACGGATTCCGCCACCATATTCTCTAGTTGAGAAACTAGCTCATTCAATTTTGAAGGTCTCACGGGCATGTTTGAACTACAACCCACAGGAAAGGCCAACAATGCACCAAGTCAAAGATTTATTGTCAGTGGATGATCGAGTTTGGATGAAGATGCATGTATCGGTAACTTAATGCTTGATCGATTTTGAACGATGTCTAGTCGTAAGTCATAAAGTTTAAGGAACTTTTTATGTTTTGTTTTCTTGTCCTGAATTATGTTGTAGATTGTTATTTAATACGGAAATAATGTATATCAATGAAGATTGCTACCTTTCTATAATATATATACAGTTAGGTGTTAGAATTATCTCCTTCTGTAGACACACTAACATTGTAAAGGAATATCCCAGTTAGAATTTATTCTTGCTAATAACTAGAAATTAACTAGAAGTCTGTTAATTTGTCGAAAAAGATGGCATAGTAGAGTGCAGAAGAACAAATCTAACAAAAACAAAATTCCCTTTAGAGTGATAGAAACTTTTTTGTCTCTAATACATAAAAAAAAAAAAAAAAAAAAAAAAAAAAAAAAAAAAAGCATGAAAGCGTGGTCGCTAAAAGAATCTAAAACTCTATAGATAATTGATCGATTGGTCATGGAAAGTGACAGCAGCTGCACCGGAGATGGAGGGTCATGATAATTGTTACTGACTATAGTAGTATGTACAACTAGTAGCAGTTAACTAATTAACTTTTAAGTTTTAATGTTTTAGAAAAGAAGTTAAACCTTTCAGAAATTTTTTGAAAATAATGCTCAATTGAAAAATGATACTTCTGATTCTTAGATCCTCAAAATAGCAAAACAGCAAGTAAATGTTGCAAGAAAGATTTATACTGGTAAATCATCAAAATTTGTTTCAAAAGAGGGATCTCGGTTTACTAAGTATTCCTTGCAAAATCTTTTTTGCTATTCAGCTAAATCTTATTTGATACAAAATTATGTTTTCAAAATACTAAACAATTGTGGAAATATAAAGAAATATTTATATATATAGTACTGAATTGAATTTACATAGTGGTGGAAGGCAAGCGAGCAACAAGCTGCGCCGCTAGCCCTTTTTGAATTGCAAAATTAATCCTCTTAAAAACGACATTTGGGGATCTAGGTGTTACAACATTACTATGCATAGCACGTTGAACTCTGTTGAGTAGCTCCACTGCCTCAGGTGCAAGAAAACCAAAAGTATCAAACACGAAAGGAATAAAAACATGCTGATTTTCAATGCACGCTTTCTCGTGTTTTGCCACTTTGTACGAGGCGGCTTTCAAAGCAGCCTGTCCTACTGTAAAACCCCAGCTACTCAACCCCACAAGAGGAGAAACCCCGGTTAGATCCACACATGCATGTTTCCCTCCAACCCACCCAAAAACCAAAATGTCTGCCGGTCTGAGTGTGGATCTTCCATCCATTGGGTCAGTCAAAAAGTTCACAGGCGCTTCTTTCTTGACAGAGATCCCGGCACGCCTAAATATATCAAAAAGGACGTCCCTAACCATATCATGCCTGTACTTGAAGCCCGGGAGCTCCTTGCAATGAACTGCATGTTCTCCAAAGGAATCCAAACATGCCTTGTGACAAACCGGGCATATCTCATCAACCGGAAATAAAGGAATCATAAGGCGATACTTAAGGATAGTACGATATTCCACCGGTGACATATGTTGACCTAGCCCATCTATGGGGATAGCTAGAAGAAAATCCTGAGCATGTGGTACCCATAGACACTAAAAAACTGCTTTCTGTCTCATAGTCATGTCGAAGAAATATTGTTCAAAATAATCCACACTACAGATATTCTATTTCAAACTCACTTAAGCTTGCACCAAATAACATTCCTTGTGGTATACAACAAGACAATGATTTAGTTCCCAAAACAACAACTCAAAGTGAAATTCAACATCTTCACATCAAATTGACTCAACAAATGATTGTTCATTTTTTCAAAATTTGTTGGCTTTGTGTTTAAATGGGTACCAAAAGTTGTTGTCTGCATCTATAAAAAAGGTTTAAGGACATCTTGAGTTTATAGGCTAAGCTAAAAAAGTTTTCATTGTGTTTGTTCATAACTTGTGCTTTAAATGATTTTACGGTATCAGAACAACTCACTTCCATGCCATTTCCTAAAAATTATATATCTCAAAAAACAATCATTAAGCGAAATAAGTTATACCATCGTGACGATCATTCAATTATCTTTGAATAGATGAACATTTTAAAGGATTTTTGTGTTAACCGAAGGGTATGTCTATTTATGTGTAACAATTCGCAAATTCAGGTTAATTTCTATTTTCGGAAAATTTTACTATTCATGTTACTATTCATTTCTACTATTCATTTCTTTCTGAAATTTTCCCGAAAGTTGATTTTTACTTCATATTCTCGAGTGATAAATCATTTGCATGGCAAATTAAATGTTTGACACTCGTCAGATCACTTTCGTGAAAGTTATTAAGGAATTACACAGAATTACACGTTTTAGGGTAAAACGGCAATCGGAAATTCTACGCACAACGAAATTTGACCCCGTCAGGTGACCCCACATCAGAAAAATGTTTAACACACTCATGATTTATTTGAGAATAAATCATGACTGAGAAAAAAATCATGGTCAAAATAAACTTCAGCCGTGAAAAACTGGAATTTTCAGTTTTAAGGAGTTTTACTCAGCCGTAACCCTAGCCTTTACCTGCACCGCGTTTCTAAGATGATTTGAGCTTTCAACTTATTAAAATAAGTCAACATATTTTTCCCTCCTCCATTGACTAAAAATCATTCTTTGATTGTACAAGTCATTTCGTGATTTTTAGGCTTCCGGTTTGATGTCTAAAAGACATTTAACACCAACCGACACCAGACTGAGCCCAGTCTAGACATTATAAATCATTTTAAATCATTTTTAGCATATTAGAAAAGTAACATTTTACTTTTCTTAACTTTACGCAATATTCGTACAGTTTACGTATTACGCGTTTAGACCCGTGTTTTCAGCTTTTAGCAGGGTTTTACCACCCAAATGACACCTACCACTCATTTTATATTTTATTATGGGACATATGGACATGTCTAACAATACTTTAAAGTTTCATAATTTTACGACACCCGGTTTTACGTTTTAAGGCCTAATCATTTACGGCTGGCATTTCCCGGAGTCAAGTTTCATCCAAATAACCAAGATAATACCAAGCCAAGCCACCTCCCCCCTTATCCCCTTTGTGAACCGCCATATGGGGGGGGAGTCACACCCTTGGTGGCTTGATCTTATGGCTTGTGATCTAGGATGGTTACATGTGTTGTTTTGGCAAGATAATATCTAGTAAACTAACCTCCTCATTAGAGTATAAATACCCCCTTCCTCCCCCTTCCTTGGCCGGCCATCCCAACACACCAAACCATCTCACATTAGCTCTAAGTCTTCTAATTTGTTGCAAGGTTCAAGTGAAGTTCAAGTATAGAAACCCTAGTTAGCTTATTTTCACCAAAAATCTTCCAAACCCTAACATACTTGGTGTTTTCTCTTGAGTTTAAATCCACTCAATACACCTCAACTTTCATTACATATCTTTCAAGAATACCAAGGGTAGAAAGGTTACTTGAAGTGAAAAAGGGTTGAAGATAGTCTATCAAAGTCCATTTCCTTACTAGTTACTCCTTTCTTTAATTAGAAAGCCTAAAGTTGTAAGCCTAAACCTAACATGCTTCTTGTTTATTTATCATGTTCATATCATTTACATGTTATCTTTGCTATATTATGTGTTGTAATTATGTCCATGATGTATCATGATGAGTAAAAGATGTTGTTGTAATGAATTATTGAAACAAGTTACTAAAACAAGCAAACTAGTGAATATCTTGGTATAACCTGATCAAAATGGTAAAAATATGATGTTGGATTATTACATATTACAGTATAGGACTTAATAAGCAAACCATAGCAATTTGAACCACCTAAAAAGAGTAAACGAGTCAAAAGTTATGGCGATTTGAAGTTACCAAAGATTTCCGGCAAAACTGCCTAAAAGTTTCTGTGACAGAACCTAAAACACGCAAAAAGAGGCCTTTCTGGTCCGATTCATGAAAAAGTTAAAACACGAAAGTTGTCCGGAATCACGTTTTCCTTCAGGAACAAAGAGGCTCGAGCCTTGAAAACACTTTCTGAGTAAGATATTTCACAATTTCTTAACAGCTATTTACATATTTCAAGTCACTATACTATTGTTATACTTTCAAAGGAATAAAAGGTCTTATGACCTATAAACAAGACCACCACCATGGCTAGAACCAAGGTAGTGTCTCATGACCATGGAACAAGGACCAAAGGTCATGGCTAGGCCATGACGAAATGACCAAGCCAACTTACAAAGGCGTAAACATGAAACAATGAAATTGGCGATAACATGAACAAGCAAATTGTATCTACTTCACCTAAAAGGAAACCATGAGATTTTATCAAGACAAATGGTCATACAAGACATATGAAACTACCCCTAATAACAATCTTCATGTACTATAAACTTTCCTAAGTTTATACAAATATCGGACATGTAACTTTTTCGGATCAAAACTTATATCTATATACTTTATCAACTACTACAATAGTAGGGAGCTTCATGTGAGGAGTTCATTATGTAAGCCGTCGAGATGAGTTGTGGATTTACGAATTAAAGTGTCCTGGCTCCTCGAACGCTTACTAACATGACTTCTGAAATATGTTAGCCCGAACGGTAGTAAACGATATACCACAACATACATGTTCATAAATCTTTCTTACAAAGACTTACAAATATACATCATACCTCATCATGGACTATAATTGCAAGATATATATATAGGCACTCCGTTATATTCTTTACACAAATCCTAAGTCGCAACATTCTATTCTAGGTTGCTCGTAGAAACCTACACGATCCGTCTATCACGTTCATTACTTGCTATCGTACTTAAGGTGAGTTCATAGCCCCACCTTACATTACTTCAATGTTTTACAAACCCTTGGGGGGAATACATGCTACTTTTAAACCGAACACAATGCTTTGAAACTGTATGCTGCCTGATTGTTTTATTATTACTAAGTACCTACCTTGCCAATCCTAGGCCCCTTCATGAACCATTTAATCACTAGTATTAGTGAGCGCGAGTATTGTGAATAGGCCTATTGGGATTGACGAATCCCATTTGTTTGAGCAGTTAGTTCAAATGAATGCACTATATTTGAAAACATTAAGTATGACGGCAAAGTACTTACCGGGGCAACATAACCGCCGATTGATATTGGTACACGTTAACGTATTGGTTGCATGAGCTTAGTACATAATAATAACTGTTTTGTTTTCTAACATGAGAATGAGTCTAATTAACTCATTACTACCAACATATTGTGTTCAACCTTAAACAAACTCTATGAATTTCACTCAACCTTTGTGTTGACCTCTTAAGCATGTATTTCAGGTCCATGATAATCAAGAATGGAGCGGGAAGGGCACGTACCGAAGGAAGAAGGCTATAAACTATTATGTCATTCAATAAAAACATCATAGACTTTATATTGATGTGTTTTGAAACAATGGATCATTTTGGGACCTTACTATGTAAACTTTGATACATTTGAATAATATGAATGACAACTCTTTTTATTACGATTCGTTTAGAGATCGTTTTCTATTATTATGACTGTTGTGCCGTCGAGTAACACCCAAGTTGAATTCCGCTGCATCATGAATTGGGGGTGTTACAGATTGGTACCAGAGCCATGGTTATAGAGAAACGGGTCTAAGTGAGACCTAAACTATAACTACAATAACAAGCAAAAACATTTTTATAGCCTTCCGCTCTTCGTGCCTTCCATCCTCCAGAAGATTATGGACTTATTACACATGTTATGCTACATGAACATATTTGTATATTGTTATATGCACATTGCCATAGTTTGAGCATTTTCCATAAGCATTTGATTTATTTTGACATCGAAATACTAATTGTAGACATCATGTCCGCACCTCCATCTCCCGATCATCTTCCTGCTATGCCCGAGTATTTACCTATCCTTCCCGGACCCGATGATCCTTACTTTGAACCAATTGACTACGACGATGAGGAAGAACCTTATGAGGATCTAGATATAGATTCGGACGAGGATCCTGAAATGGATTTGGACATAAACATCGATGATTACGAAGAGGATCATGAAATGGTTAATGACATTGAGGAAGCGGAGGAACTATTAGTAGTGCCACATTTATCACCATTGACATCTCCACCTCCGGTTTCACCAATTTCATCCGAATCTAACCGTACCACTCCAGCTCAAGTTCAGAAATCTACTTATCAAACCGGCGGAACATCTACATCTACACATATGTTCGCAAACTCAGCTCAATACGAAATCTACTCTTTGAAACAAGCTCTCAACCTAACCCAACTCAAAGTTCAATGTATGGCAAGACAAATGCACGAATGTATATCCAAGGTAAATTCTGCTAGAATGGATGCCATGAATGCTCGAGACGACCTATATTGGTTTAAGCTTGACATGAGCTACGTGAAGAGTGACTCGACTCATGTTGGGGAAGAAGTCTTAAATCCTTTGACTGGCTTGGATAATGTCAAGGATAGACTCACTTTGGTTGAGAGGGCCCAAGAACAGGATGCGGTACAAATTCATAAACTACTTCACCGCCTAAACACCGCCGAAATCCGGTTAGATGTTGCAAACTTTGACAGGTATCAACTTAGGAATGATTTGTGTGGGATGCAAACTCAAATGAGTTCCATACAACAAAGGCTATACCGAAAGGATGTCAAAGAATATCGTCCAAACGAAAGTGTAGATGTGTTAGCAACACGCGGAAATAATAATCCGACCGGACAACAACAACCTCCCAACCAACGTTAGACTAGTGTTATAGTACTAGTTAGCTTTTGTACAACGTTGTAATTACTAACTGAAAGTATCAGTTAGTAAGTTTTGAATGAACTTGTAATAAGTTCGATTTTGTAATCAACGTTATATAAATAAAACTCTTGTTTTATATACTATCATGTGTTATGTTTTTAAGTTTCAAACATTATTATCCTATCATTCTTATCAAAAATTGTGCTCATCTCACAACTCTCTAATTACAACGTATCTTTTGAACAATAGAATCATGGCGCCCAAGAAAAAGACACCACCAACGATGACACAAGCCGCCATCCGCAAACTGGTAAAGGATAGTGTCAATGCAGCACTTGTCGCGGAAAGAGCAGCCGTAGCTGCAGCAGCTGCAGCAGCTGCCGAAGCCGCCACAGCTGCTGGTGCTACTGATGCTGCAGCAGCCGCTGAGGCTGCAGCAGCTGCTGAGGCTGCAGCAGCCGCGGAAGCCGCCATTGCTGCGGAAGCTGCTGCAATAGCTGCAGAGACTGCCAGACTTGCCAGTCTTAACCTTGGAGGACCTACCCCTCCGGTGACCAATGTTACTACTGTACCAAAGGGTTGCTCGTTCATTTCCTACCTGAAATGTGAACCCCTCAAATTCAAGGGTACTGAAGGGGCTGTAGGTTTGACCCGTTGGTTCGAAAAAGCGGAGTCAGTATTCTTAGTCAGTAAATGTACTGAGGTTGACAAAGTTCAGTATGCCACAAGTACTTTGTTGAATGAGGCGTTGTCCTGGTGGAACTCAGTTGCTCAACCCATGGGCATTGAGAATGCCTACAAAATTACTTGGGCTAATTTGAAACTAATGATGATTAAGGAATACTGTCCACGCAGTGAGATACAAAAGTTGGAAGTTGAGTTCTGGGATCTTACGGTTAAGGGAAATGATATCATGACCTACAACCGTAGATTCCAGGAACTGAGGATACTTTGTCCAACAATGGTTTCCCCAAAGGAAAAGATGTTGGAAAGGTATATTTGGGGACTTCCCTCAAGCATACAGGGGAATGTGACCTCGGCAAATCCCAAAGAACTTGATGAGGCTATGCGGATGTCCCGTAGTCTCATGGATCAAGTAGTACGTATGTCGGAAACCCGAAAGCAAAACAACCCCAACAACACCAACAACAATGCCAACAACAGCAATGCCAACAACCCCAACAATTCCAACTACCGTAAGAACAACAACAACAAACGACCATATGATGGTAACCGTGGGAATAACAACAACAACAACAACAACCAAACCCGAAACAACAACCACCAAAATCAGCAGAACAGGAGACAAGAAGCCGCGACGGCTTATGTTGCTGCACCTGCTGGTGGTAGGTACGTGGGTAATCAACCACAATGTACCAAGTGCAATTACCATCACGAAGGTCCTTGCCCGGCCAAATGCCACAAGTGCCAAAAGCCCGGACATCTTGCCAAGGATTGTAGAGGCAAGGGTATAGCTACTGGGGCTAACACACAGCCCATAGTTACATGTTTCGGGTGTGGTGAAAGGGGACACTATAAGAACAACTGTCCTCAAAACCAAGGACCCCAAGGCGGAGGTGCTCGTGCTAGGGCCTATGTCATAGGAAAGGAAGAACCACACCAGGACCCGAACGTGGTTACCGGTACGTTCTTACTCAATAATATTCCTGTTAAAGTATTATTTGATTCTGGTGCTGATATGAGCTTTATATCTACTAGAATTGCGCCTTTACTTGATATTCCATCAATCACTTTAACCACTAGTTATAATGTTGAGCTAGCTACCGGTGACTTAGTAAATACCAATACCGTAATCCCAAACTGTACCCTTAATCTCTTAGACCACCCCTTTGACATCAATCTTATGCCAATTGAACTCGGAAGTTTTGATGTAGTTATTGGCATGGATTGGTTGTCTAAACATCAAGCTAACATTATTTGTGGTGAAAGAGTTGTGCACATTCCATGTGACAATGAAACTTTGATCATTCGTGGTGATCAAAGTGGAACTCGAATAAACATCATCTCTTGTATCAAAACCATGAAGTACATTGAGAAAGGATGTTATGCTTTCTTAGCCCATGTAACAGAAAAGAAAACCGATGAAAAACGTCTCGAAGATGTTCCTATTGCCCGTGAGTTTCCTGAAGTCTTTCCAGAAGACTTACCCGGACTACCACCAAATCGTCAAATAGAGTTCAGAATTGATTTAATACCAGGGGCGGCGCCAGTTGCTCGCGCACCATACCGGCTAGCACCTTCAGAGATGCAAGAGCTATCAAATCAATTACAAGAACTTGCGGACAAGGGATTTATTCGACCTAGTTCCTCACCTTGGGGAGCTCCAGTGTTATTCGTGAAGAAGAAAGATGGGTCATTACGAATGTGTATTGACTACCGTGAACTAAACAAATTAACCATAAAGAACGGATACCCACTACCAAGAATTGATGACTTATTCGATCAATTGCAAGGTTCAACCTATTACTCAAAAATTGACCTACGATCAGGTTACCATCAAGTTAGAGTTCGTGATGAAGACATTCCAAAAACAGCCTTTAGGACACGATATGGTCACCATGAATTCCAAGTGATGCCATTTGGGTTAACAAATGCACCAGCAGTATTCATGGATCTCATGAATCGGGTGTGTAAACCATATTTGGACAAATTCGTGATTGTATTCATAGACGACATTCTCATTTATTCCAAAAACGAAGAGGAACACAAAGAACACCTGAGGACAATTTTAGGACTACTCAAGGAAGAGAAATTGTATGCGAAGTTTTCCAAATGTGAATTTTGGATTCAAACTGTACAATTCCTTGGGCATGTGATTGACAAGACCGGTTTACATGTCGACCCCGCAAAAATTAAAGCTATCAAAAATTGGCCAACACCTACCACCCCTACAGAAATTCGTCAATTTCTGGGTTTAGCCGGGTATTACCGAAGGTTTATTGAAGGATTTTCCTCAATAGCAAAGTCTTTGACTAAGCTAACTCAGAAAGACAAGAAATACGTATGGAATGAAGATGAAGAAAAATCTTTCCAAACCCTCAAACAGAAACTTTGTAGTGCTCCTATCCTAGCATTGCCTGATGGGATCGAAGATTTTGTAGTCTATTGTGATGCATCGCACCAAGGGTTAGGTGCCGTGTTGATGCAACGCGATAAAGTCATGGCTTATGCATCAAGACAACTCAAGGTTCATGAGGAAAATTACACCACTCATGACTTAGAGTTAGGAGCCGTGGTCTTTGCACTAAAAATCTGGAGGCACTATCTATACGGTACTAGATGTACTGTATACACCGATCATAAAAGCCTACAACACATTTTGGACCAAAAAGAACTAAACATGAGACAACGTCGTTGGTTGGAATTACTAAGTGATTATGACTGCGACATTCGTTACCACCCAGGAAAAGCCAACGTAGTAGCCGACGCCCTAAGCCGAAAGGAACGGATTAAACCATTACGAGTCCGAGCCTTAGTTTTAACCATAAATTCCAACTTTCCTACTCAAATCCTTCACGCTCAAGCTGAGGCGGTGAAACAAGAAGACATCCAAAAGGAGAAATTGGATGGCATGATACAGAAGAAATTCAAAACCCGTTCAGATGGAACTCTATGCTTTCAAGGTCGAAGTTGGTTACCACTTTATGGTGGCTTACGAGACTTGATCATGCATGAATCACACAAATCTAAATACTCCATACATCCAGGATCTGATAAAATGTATCATGATCTTAAGTTACTCTATTGGTGGCCGAACATGAAAGCCGACATTGCAACATATGTTAGCAAATGTCTTACCTGCTCCAAAGTAAAAGCCGAACACCAAAAACCATCCGGTCCATTGCAACAACCAGAGATTCCTTCTTGGAAATGGGAAAGAATCACTATGGACTTCATTACCAAGCTCCCAAAGACATCAAGCGGTTATGACTCCATCTGGGTCATAGTTGATCGTCTCACAAAATCCGCACACTTTATACCAATCAAAGAGACTTACAAAATGGAACAACTAACCCGACTGTATGTCAAAGAAATAGTCTCAAGACATGGTGCTCCAATATCCATCATATCCGACAGAGATGGTAGATTTACTTCCAATTTCTGGCAGTCACTCCAAGACGCCTTTGGAACAAATCTAGACATGAGTACAGCGTATCATCCTCAGACCGATGGTCAGAGTGAACGAACCATCCAAACTCTTGAAGACATGCTTCGCGCTTGTATTATAGACTTTGGAAAAGGATGGGATACTCATCTACCATTAGTCGAATTTTCCTACAACAACAGCTATCATGCAAGTATTCAAGCAGCTCCATTCGAAGCACTTTATGGTCGAAAGTGTCGTTCACCTGCTTGTTGGGCTGAAGTGGGAGAAGTTCAACTCACTGGACCAGAACTCATCCGTGAAACAACGGATAAAATTGTACAAATCAAAAATCGACTACAAGCCGCAAGAGATCGACAGAAAAGTTATGCCGACACACGACGCAGACCCCTAGAATTCCAAGTCGGAGATAGGGTTATGCTAAAGGTATCACCTTGGAAAGGCTTGATACGATTCGGCAAACGAGGAAAACTAAACCCAAGATACATCGGACCATTCAAAATTCTAGCCAGGGTTGGCCCTGTGGCGTACAGACTTGAGCTTCCATCAGAACTCAGTAGTGTACACCCCACTTTCCATGTATCTAACCTAAAGAAATGTTTGTCGGATGAATCACTCGTGATTCCACTCGACGAAATTCAACTCAATGATGATCTTCAATTTGTTGAGGAACCCGTAGAAATCATGGACCGAGAGGTCAAACAACTCAAACAAAGCCGTATTCCAATTGTTAAAGTTCGTTGGAACTCACGACGTGGTCCTGAATACACATGGGAACGAGAGGACCAGATACGTAAGAAATACCCACATCTTTTTACCAACGAAGCTTCTACTTCTAACGCTAATTGATCTCCGGGACGGAGCTCTCATATGGGGTGGAGACTGTAACAATTCGCAAATTCAGGTTAATTTCTATTTTCGGAAAATTTTACTATTCATGTTACTATTCATTTCTACTATTCATTTCTTTCTGAAATTTTCCCGAAAGTTGATTTTTACTTCATATTCTCGAGTGATAAATCATTTCCATGGCAAATTAAATGTTTGACACTCGTCAGATCACTTTCGTGAAAGTTATTAAGGAATTACACAGAATTACACGTTTTAGGGTAAAACGGCAATCGGAAATTCTACGCACAACGAAATTTGACCCCGTCAGGTGACCCCACATCAGAAAAATGTTTAACACACTCATGATTTATTTGAGAATAAATCATGACTGAGAAAAAAATCATGGTCAAAATAAACTTCAGCCGTGAAAAACTGGAATTTTCAGTTTTAAGGAGTTTTACTCAGCCGTAACCCTAGCCTTTACCTGCACCGCGTTTCTAAGATGATTTGAGCTTTCAACTTATTAAAATAAGTCAACATATTTTTCCCTCCTCCATTGACTAAAAATCATTCTTTGATTGTACAAGTCATTTTGTGATTTTTAGGCTTCCGGTTTGATGTCTAAAAGACATTTAACACCAACCGACACCAGACTGAGCCCAGTCTAGACATTATAAATCATTTTAAATCATTTTTAGCATATTAGAAAAGTAACATTTTACTTTTCTTAACTTTACGCAATATTCGTACAGTTTACGTATTACGCGTTTAGACCCGTGTTTTCAGCTTTTAGCAGGGTTTTACCACCCAAATGACACCTACCACTCATTTTATATTTTATTATGGGACATATGGACATGTCTAACAATACTTTAAAGTTTCATAATTTTACGACACCCGGTTTTACGTTTTAAGGCCTAATCATTTACGGCTGGCATTTCCCGGAGTCAAGTTTCATCCAAATAACCAAGATAATACCAAGCCAAGCCACCTCCCCCCTTATCCCCTTTGTGAACCGCCATATGGGGGGGGAGTCACACCCTTGGTGGCTTGATCTTATGGCTTGTGATCTAGGATGGTTACATGTGTTGTTTTGGCAAGATAATATCTAGTAAACTAACCTCCTCATTAGAGTATAAATACCCCCTTCCTCCCCCTTCCTTGGCCGGCCATCCCAACACACCAAACCATCTCACATTAGCTCTAAGTCTTCTAATTTGTTGCAAGGTTCAAGTGAAGTTCAAGTATAGAAACCCTAGTTAGCTTATTTTCACCAAAAATCTTCCAAACCCTAACATACTTGGTGTTTTCTCTTGAGTTTAAATCCACTCAATACACCTCAACTTTCATTACATATCTTTCAAGAATACCAAGGGTAGAAAGGTTACTTGAAGTGAAAAAGGGTTGAAGATAGTCTATCAAAGTCCATTTCCTTACTAGTTACTCCTTTCTTTAATTAGAAAGCCTAAAGTTGTAAGCCTAAACCTAACATGCTTCTTGTTTATTTATCATGTTCATATCATTTACATGTTATCTTTGCTATATTATGTGTTGTAATTATGTCCATGATGTATCATGATGAGTAAAAGATGTTGTTGTAATGAATTATTGAAACAAGTTACTAAAACAAGCAAACTAGTGAATATCTTGGTATAACCTGATCAAAATGGTAAAAATATGATGTTGGATTATTACATATTACAGTAGAGGACTTAATAAGCAAACCATAGCAATTTGAACCACCTAAAAAGAGTAAACGAGTCAAAAGTTATGGCGATTTGAAGTTACCAAAGATTTCCGGCAAAACTGCCTAAAAGTTTCTGTGACAGAACCTAAAACACGCAAAAAGAGGCCTTTCTGGTCCGATTCATGAAAAAGTTAAAACATGAAAGTTGTCCGGAATCACGTTTTCCTTCAGGAACAAAGAGGCTCGAGCCTTGAAAACACTTTCTGAGTAAGATATTTCACAATTTCTTAACAGCTATTTACATATTTCAAGTCACTATACTATTGTTATACTTTCAAAGGAATAAAAGGTCTTATGACCTATAAACAAGACCACCACCATGGCTAGAACCAAGGTAGTGTCTCATGACCATGGAACAAGGACCAAAGGTCATGGCTAGGCCATGACGAAATGACCAAGCCAACTTACAAAGGCGTAAACATGAAACAATGAAATTGGCGATAACATGAACAAGCAAATTGTATCTACTTCACCTAAAAGGAAACCATGAGATTTTATCAAGACAAATGGTCATACAAGACATATGAAACTACCCCTAATAACAATCTTCATGTACTATAAACTTTCCTAAGTTTATACAAATATCGGACATGTAACTTTTTCGGATCAAAACTTATATCTATATACTTTATCAACTACTACAATAGTAGGGAGCTTCATGTGAGGAGTTCATTATGTAAGCCGTCGAGATGAGTTGTGGATTTACGAATTAAAGTGTCCTGGCTCCTCGAACGCTTACTAACATGACTTCTGAAATATGTTAGCCCGAACGGTAGTAAACGATATACCACAACATACATGTTCATAAATCTTTCTTACAAAGACTTACAAATATACATCATACCTCATCATGGACTATAATTGCAAGATATATATATAGGCACTCCGTTATATTCTTTACACAAATCCTAAGTCGCAACATTCTATTCTAGGTTGCTCGTAGAAACCTACACGATCCGTCTATCACGTTCATTACTTGCTATCGTACTTAAGGTGAGTTCATAGCCCCACCTTACATTACTTCAATGTTTTACAAACCCTTGGGGGGAATACATGCTACTTTTAAACCGAACACAATGCTTTGAAACTGTATGCTGCCTGATTGTTTTATTATTACTAAGTACCTACCTTGCCAATCCTAGGCCCCATCATGAACCATTTAATCACTAGTATTAGTGAGCGCGAGTATTGTGAATAGGCCTATTGGGATTGACGAATCCCATTTGTTTGAGCAGTTAGTTCAAATGAATGCACTATATTTGAAAACATTAAGTATGACGGCAAAGTACTTACCGGGGCAACATAACCGCCGATTGATATTGGTACACGTTAACGTATTGGTTGCATGAGCTTAGTACATAATAATAATTGTTTTGTTTTCTAACATGAGAATGAGTCTAATTAACTCATTACTACCAACATATTGTGTTCAACCTTAAACAAACTCTATGAATTTCACTCAACCTTTGTGTTGACCTCTTAAGCATGTATTTCAGGTCCATGATAATCAAGAATGGAGCGGGAAGGGCACGTACCGAAGGAAGAAGGCTATAAACTATTATGTCATTCAATAAAAACATCATAGACTTTATATTGATGTGTTTTGAAACAATGGATCATTTTGGGACCTTACTATGTAAACTTTGATACATTTGAATAATATGAATGACAACTCTTTTTATTACGATTCGTTTAGAGATCGTTTTCTATTATTATGACTGTTGTGCCGTCGAGTAACACCCAAGTTGAATTCCGCTGCATCATGAATTGGGGGTGTTACATTATGCAACCTTTTAATTAAAAGTAGGGCAAATTACAAAAAAATGCATCGAACTTGACACTTTTTGTGATTGTGTAGCCAAGTATTTTTTTTCTTATTGTGTGTACTGAACTTTTAAATTTTGATCATTGTGTATATTTTGTGACCATTTTACCTTTACTTTTTTAAGGTAAATTGCTCATTTTACATGGTAGAATAGTCCCAAAATACACATAATGATCGAAATTTGAAAGTTCAGTACACACAATAAGAAAAAACATAGTTGGCTACACACAATCACAAAAAGTGTCAAGTTCGGTGCATTTTTTTTGTCATTTGCCCTTAAAAGTATGTTTGCTCCAAAATATTATTTATCTATTGCATATGTCTTTCTTGGCTATACTCTTTTGAATCAGTCTAAGTATTATTTGAGACAAACTGAGGGTGTAGCTGTTGATGTTGTAAACTTCGGTGTCAAGGAAAGACCACATGCCCCGCGGTGTTCGATGCGGCGTAGTCCGTTTGAAGATAACAACATCCCAGGAGAAAGTAAGAAGGAAAGTCTTGAGGGGTTAGTTGCTTTTGCAAATGATTTTGACAAGAGTCGCATTCTTCATGTTTCATAAGATCAGTTTTCTCTTCGTGACCACTTAACAAGGTTCATAATATACTTGTTTGTTTACCTGGACTCATATTGGTTAAACTATAATTTTGCCCAAAATATATCATGAGTATCATAATCTAGTCTTCGTCTTTCATTGCCTATGACCACCAATCGTACTTTCAAATTCTAATTCTATTTTTCTTGGTGACTTTAATGATATAGTAGATACTACTGATAATATATAGCCCGTGTAAGCATGAGGTTTTACATAATATTTTCATTATGATAATATCGATTAATATTTATCATTTTCCAAAACTTCTATTAATAAGTAGTTTTTAAGTGTATTTATTTTCATACTATAGTAACCCGTGATTTCATTTTGATATAATTTGTTCTCCCATTAATTATAATTTTAGTAGTATTAGTTTTGAACCTTGTGTACACTATCTATAAAATTTTGTAAAATATTCAAAATCATATTGGTCACTATTACACAAATAGGCTAATGCAACAAATTACTACCGCTGCATTAGGTAGTAGTTATAATACCCATGTACGTGTGAGTTTCTAGATAAATTTTTTATTATGTATTAATATCGATTAATAAAAATGCTTTAAGTTTAGAGTAAAGTCCAAAATGCATCCATGTAGTTTGTTCATTATCTCGCAATACATCCCTGTGGTTTTCTTTTTGACACACAAACACCCCTTCATTAGTAAAGTTAGCAACCATACATTCTTCCATATATATATTTTTGAAAATAAATTAAAAGGGGGCACAGTAGGCCCGAACTTGGTCTGAAGAAAGCAACGCCCCAACCTCTAGACTAAGCGTCTATTGGTGTAATTATACCAAAATAAATTTTTATTTCAACCTTTTCTTTTTTGAATTTATAGTATGTTAACCGATTTAAGTTTGGGCCAGCCAGTTCATGGTGATCCGGGCTGGTTCTTCGGGCGGAGCCAGATCCATTGGGCTCGTTTTTTCATGCTCTTTGAGTAGTATAAGTAGGGGTGAAGCGATTTAAAGAATGCAGCTAATTAAATATACACTATACAAAATTCAATATGACAATGAATGAATGACATATAATGGCGTGTCATGTACATATAATATGGACTTTGGCGTATTAAAATAAGTTTGTGATGATAACTGATCGGATTTTGAAAATATGTGTACGATATTGGTATTCTTTAAAGTCCATATATGAAATTTGTATATTTTTAAAAGTATCTTTTGCTTACCCTTTATTTAAAATGGGAAATTACCAAAATAGACTGGGTAACCATGGTGAATTCGGTTCCTACCCCCAGATCCAAAAATGTCATTTTAGACAGGGCAACTCGACCCATATGATGACAAGTGCCCTTATTTGCCCAAAAATTGGCGGCTGTTGCCCAAAAAACTGACAGACAATCAACACTTGTCACTTGCAGAAAGAAACACTTCATTATTTGCCCAGTTGCCCTGTCTAAAGAAGACAGTTTCCGATGGCAAGAACCGAATTCACCATGATTGCCCGATCTATTTTGGTGATTATTCCATTTAAAATTCAGCAACTAAAATTTTATTTATTACCCTCTCTTTTTTATAGCTTCATTTTTTACTAAATCGACACCTATATTTTCATACTTTTTTTTTTTTTTTTTTTTTTTTTTTTTTTTTTTTTGCCAAACACAACTTTTTTCAAGTTTGATTAAGGAAAGTTCAATGTTGACTTTCAATTTACCAAATAAAGGGCTTAATTTTGCCACGGGGCATAATAGCTCAGTCTTTTCAAATGTTCCAACATTAATTTTTCAAATTCTAGAAATTTATTATTTTATATATAAGAGATTCGTCAAATAAATTGGTAACAACTTTATAATGATACCATTCCTCATTTAATATAAAGCTATGTGTTTCGATCAACAGTCACGAATACATATTGGAAAGTTTATTTAAAAAATCATATGTACACCAGAATCATAACTAGTTCTTGTTGAATAGACATAGATATTCACATGATTATGAGATTCCTAATAAACATAGATATTCACAACATCGTTTTTTGCATGGGCTTGAATGTAATATAACGTCTCTGTATATATATAGAATATCAATATCAAAAGAAGCAAGCTACTAACAGTTATCGCACAAAGAAAAAACAAAACCCTAACATTAATCTTCTTCGATCATATAACACTCAAATTTTACATTCGACATTCCCATGGCGGGTGAGGTATGCGTTTATCGTCTAATCTTTTGTGTTAGTTTATCGGATTTCAAAATCTAACTAACTAGGTTTTTTATGTTTTGGTATATATCAGGTTACAGTCATATGTATGGACACTTCTAGTTGGATGCAAAACAACAGTTCAACTAGGTTTTTGGCTCAAGCTGAAGCTATTGAACTTTATTGTAAAGAAAAAATCGACGTAATTTAACATTTATTTATCATGCGTAACTTTTCGGTTTCTTTTATGTTCTTTAATTATTATTACTATACAAAAATGTTTTTGTTACAGTTTCATCCAGAGAATTGTGTTGGCATATTGGCAATGGGAGACGAAGTTTATAAATTGGTTGAACCTACTAGAGATCTTCAAAAGATCATGTCTAGCATTCATGGTTAGCTTCTTTAATTGAATATGGCTAAATATTGCGAATCATTGTATGATGTATGTATAATTATCAAGGTCATTTGTTGCTCAGGTGCACAAGTAGACAATGATAGTATGAGCATATTATATGCACTCAAGAGTGCTGATCAGTTTCTTGGAAACAATATGATGTATAAAAGGATTGTTGTGTTTGCTGGAGGGTATGTCTGTTAATTCAACCTTTTAATTATAAGCATGTTTTTTCCAAAAAAAATATTTATATGTTGTGTGTGCATGTGTTGCTTGGCTTTCAGTCCGGTATATTGGTTTAAGCATGATTTGAAAAAAATTGGAATGAAGTTAAAATAGAAGGGTGTAGCTGTTGATGTTGTCAACTTCGGTGACAAGAATGGACCTAAGATCGGACAGCGTCCGATGTGGCGTGGTCCGTTAGAAGATAACAGCATCCCAGGAGAAAGCAAGAAGGGAAGTCTTGAAGCGTTGGTTACTGCTGCGAATCATATGGACAATAGTCTCATTCTTCATGTTCCAGAAGATCAATTTTCTCTCCGTGACCACTTATCAAGGTTCATAATATACTTTTTTTGCTTAATTGGATCCGTATTGGAAATGCTACTTTTTTTTGGCTTATATATGTATAATGTAAACATTTACTGTTAGGTCTCCAATCCTCTCTCGTAGACATTGGGAGCAAAGCAGCAGCTCACAGTCTATCAAAGAAAGGCAAAAAATGGCAAATTGACGTATTAACTAAAGAGAATGAACACCTGAAACGAGAGTTAGAATTCTTCCGTACTGAATTTTCTAAGTTTTTCCACAAGGTAAAAGGCCGTGCTGTTCTGAATTGTTGATGTATGTCCGCTGCTGTTAAACTGTTGATGATTATTCGGAACATTTGAGTTTTTATGTTTTTCTATTAAAAGAGACATTGACCCTGGTTGATTTATGACTTTTTGTGAGTACAAATTATTTGAGTAGCTAGTTTCTTATTGCTAACGAGACACGTTCATCTGAAATGAAAGGATTCAAAGAGTTACAAGTTGCTGCATCAAAATCAAATTTAATCATGAGTTTAAGGAATTCCTTAACTGATAATCTGAAACATCTGTATAAATGTAAATTTTTATTTGGTTTCATAGAATTAAGAAAGTATAGATTATAGAATGCCCGAAAGTTACCAACTTATCGATCATCAGATAGTCCTTAAGGGGGGTTTAAACCCGTATTCTGTTTCAACTGTTTTATATTAATCCGTAACACTTCATCAACAATCTGACATAAAAGTTTGCCTTATTTATTTTGCATTTTACCAAAATATTTGTGGGGGATAATCCAACAGAAGATGTGATTTGAAACGAAACTCAGTTCGAATATACAAACATTTCGTAGCGATTTTAAGATAACACTGTATATGAATAAGAGCTACTTCCTTTTACAAAGAACCTCTCTAGAGTCCTCACATGTTTCCATCTTGCTTCGGGTCTTAATGTCAGTTTCAAGAAAATTTACACACAGATTTCTACTTTTATAGACAACCCGAACCTCTTGTATTTGCTGCTGCAGTGTGTATTTACAACTATACCAAGGAAATACATTCCTAATACAATGCAACACTTTTTCTGTACATCTCATTCAGCTATTTTCCTGCAAACCCGACGGGTTGGGATGACCATGGTCAAAGTAAAGAAAAAAAATAATAACTCAAAAAAGTCAACGTGACCGTGACAATAACTTCAAAAAGTCTCCATAATCGCTCATACTACCACTCGAAAATCTCTTCATCTTTTCCCAAATCTGCAAACGTCTCCTAGGCCTCAATGGGCCTGAACTTGAGGTTATCCTATACGAATGTACATCTAGCCCAAGACCCGAAAACCCGCTCTCCACATCAAGTGGAGATTCATAGCTTGGATAGGGGGAATGCGATGGACCTGGGTCTGGGCCAGGGCCGTGGCCTGAGTTTGTACTGGCTCGTGGATCAAAGTCCATGGAAATTAAATCCTCTTGGCTACATGTCCTTGAGCCCAAGTCTCGTGTTTCTTCACACTCATTGCAGACCAACTTCAAGGCCTGAACCACCTCACCCCATAAAGGGTCGGTGTGATACTTCGGGCTGCACACACATTGATGCTATTATATTGCTGCTACTTTAGCAATACTGTCAAATTGTCAATGGAACTTCAGGGGAGACTGATGGATCAATAAGTAAGTTTAGATCTTCTGATGTTGGGAGGAGGGGACAGGCCTATGCGACTAAGTTTTCTTGGCCCGATGGCACTGACAACGGGTTTTCTTCCTGTTAGGAGCTCAAGGAGTACAACTCCGTAGCTATATACGTTGCTCTTTAAAAGAAGATGGCCTGTCATTGCATACTCAGGAGCCACATACCTGTAATCAGATGAAAAGAAGTTTAAGAAAATTTGGACGCGGCGGGTTCCCTAACTGGCCAAGGCATATAATCTGACTCATTTACAGAGAAAGAAAAGCGTACCCGAAAGTGCCCATGACACGTGTCGAAATATGTTGGTTTTCTTCATCTAAAGCGGAACGAGCCAGACCAAAATCAGAAACTTTAGGAGTAAAGTCATGTTCCAGCAGAATGTTGCTAGACTTGAAGTCTCTATGTATGACTCTTGGGCTTGAATCTTCATGCAAGTAAGCTAACCCCCGAGCCGCACCCCAATCCAGTGGTACGACTTCCTTATCAATCCCTAATCAACCAAAATTTCACTCCAATTATAAACCATCTTCACTAAAAAAAATTAAAGTCAAATATTTGACTTTTGAAAGTCAAACATTTCAATCCCTAACCATCCAAGTTGTCACATGAAATAAAACCATCTTCATAAACAAAAAAGTAAAGCACAAAATAGAAACATTTGACTTTGGAAAGTCAAGCATTTCATACCGTGAAGGTGAGATTCAACGCTTGCATTTGGGATTAGCTCATAAACCAAACACCGGTTTCTTTCTTTCTGTACAAATTCCAAGCAGCCTAACCAAATTTCTATGGTGCAAGCGGCTAAGCATCTCAACTTCAGCTAGGAATTCCCGACCCCCTTGTGTATCATCAAGTTTAAGTACCTTGACAGCAACTTTAGTCCCATCTTCAAGGGTCCCGCTATAAACCCGCCCAAACCCACCTCATTAAAGTTATCAGTTGCTTTTTCCATATCACTTGAACGTCTTTGCAGATCCTTTATATTAGACCGGAAGGATAATGAAGCTGACTCGGGCCCACTTCCTATTGTTGATCCACCAACCCCTGATGATTTTGTGATGGATAGTAAAGTAGCTGATGGGTTGTGTCCTGATTGGGCCCCTTCCCTACGTTTAACCATTAGAACCCAAGCAGCAACGGAGACTAGAACCGCGGCTACCACTGCTGATAAAACTATTATGGAAATCATGCCACCACTTAGCCTATTGCTAGACCTTTGCTTACTGATGTCGACACCGAGGGGCTTTATGTCCCTACCGTTGTTTCCGTGACCATAAGGTCCACCATTACCGTTGCTATATACGTCACTCTTTACAAGAAGATGGCCTGTCATTGCATACTCGGGAGCCACATACCTGAAATCAAATGAAAAGAAGTTTAAAAAAATTTGGACACAGCGGGTCCCCTAACAGGCCAAAACATGTAATCTGACTTTTGTGCTGAGAAAAAGCTCATTTACTTTAAACTTGACCTGTAATGTACTCATTTTATAGACAAAGGAAAACATACCTGAAAGTGCCCATGACACGTGTCGAAATATGTTGGTTTTCTTCATCTAGAGCGGATCGAGCCAAACCAAAAGCAGAAACTTTAGGAGTAAAGTCATGTTCCAGAAGAATGTTGGTGCAACTTCCTTATCAATCCCTAATCAACAAAAATTTCACTCCAATTATAAATATTTGACTTTTGAAAGTCAAACATTTCAATCCCTAACCAACCGAATTGTCACATTTGAGTACTTTGACAGCAACTTTAGTCCCATCTTCAAGGGTCCTGCTATAAACCCGCCTAAACCCACCTTCACCTAAAACACCCAACTCATTAAAATTATCAGTTATATTAGACCGGAATGATAATGAAGCTTACTCAGGCCCACTTCCTATTGTTGATCCACCAACACCTGATAATCTTGTGATGGTGGGGCTTTATTTCCCTACCGTTTTTTCCGTGACTATACGTCCACCATTTTTTTTTTTTTTTTTGGTGCAACGGTGAGAATATATTATTTACACTCCAAACTTTGTACAAACATAAGAATAGAGAAAAGATTTGGGGCATCCCCACAAATCTGATACAAGAAACATAACAGAATAGAACAGACAAACTATCCATTCTATCCTATAACAAACAATACTACTACCACACATCAGATAATACTAAACTCTGACAGACACTATAACTAGTTGTCCATCACCAGCATTAGCTTCCTTCTTTCACACATATACTTCAGAATCATCTCACCATTGTTGCACATACCATCTAGCTACATTTCCCCTACCCCATTCTATCAAGCTACTCAACCTGCCACCACAGTATACTTAATAGAAATGAGGAGAGGCATCACTAGGAACCCATAACCCATCCATGGGGGGCTCTGCCAAGACAACCTACATTTCCTTCTCATATGGAAGGCCTCAGTTGCTTGGGAACACACTCCCTCCATGATGACCATCCTTACCTCCTTGACAGTGCATTGGGTGGACCAAGAAGGTCCATCTTTCATTCCTCTCTATTCCACCCATCATGCACTGTCCCCCCCGCCATTTACCCTTCACAATGGAAGTCCTTACTTTATGGTACATCCATATTGAATTAGACCTCCTATCTAGCCAAACTTTATTGTCCAAACTCCTCCCAAGGCCAGTTTGAACCAACAAAGTGACTATAATAGGTACAGTCACACCAATTAGGACTTCAAGGTACAAGGTAACTACCCATTGTAATGGCCTGATAAAAGAGATAAGAGCAATAATGCTTGGTTCCATTGCTCTTATCCAAATGCTAACCAAATTCATACTATACTTTGCTAACCAATTCCAGTGTACATAAGTTGCAAGTTCTGCCAAACACCTCTTTAAGACCTCTGTCTCACTTATACTAAAGTTTCCTGTCAAATTTGATATTCCATATAGTTTCAGCATTGGTAACATTTGGATTTTGCTTGACCTTGATTGAAACCATCTTAGCTTTGACTTCATCACATATTGTCTTAACCATATCTTCAGCACTCCTTTTCTGACCAGTGAACAATCTACTGTTTCTTTCTTGCCAAATGTAGTAAACTGTGGCTGCTAGACATAGTTTTTTAATCATCTCCCAGACTCCCCCTCCTGTGGTTTCTGTACTCAACTTTTGCACCATTCCATCCCAACACATTGAGTTCCAAATCTTCTTAGCAAACTCACAATTGAAGAACAAGTGATTATGTGAGTCTGCTTCAATCCCACATAAACTGCATTCATAAGTCTTATTAGGATACCATTTTTGAAGCTTATCTTGTGTACACAGTTTACATTTGACAGCAAGCCATAAGATGAAAGTGTGTTTTGGCACACAGTGAGAATGCCATACAAGATTCTTCCAACCAACTTTATCAATATCTTCCCTCACATCATTCCAAGCTCTACTAATGGTAAATTTCATTGTACTGCCATTCTTGTTCACCCACACCAGCTTATCAGGATTATCATTAAGCACAGGAACTGGGATGCTATTTAACTGAGGAAACTTGATTAACCATTGTATAGGCCACTTCCATCCTACATCACTTATAACATCAGCAAGTTTAGTGTCATCTTTAAAACCAGCATAGAAGACCTCTTTCTTATTGATATAAGTATCTAAAGGAATATCCTTATGCCACTTATCATGCCAGACATTAACAGTTTTGCCATTACCAACTTGATATCTCATATATTTACCCACCCAATCTCTTAGGTTCAGAACACACTTCCAAAACCAACTATCACTTTTATCAGAATTCACATCCCAAACACTTCTATTTTTTAGCTTAACCACATTAACCCACTTGACCCAAAGAGATTCTTTATGAGAAGCCACATTCCAGAGGTGTTTTGAGAGTAGAGTTCTATTCCATAATTCCAGAGGTTTGAAACCCAATCCTCCTTGATCTTTAGGCCTGCACACATCTTTCCAAGCAACTCTTGCCTTACCTTTACAGCTTTCACCATTATTCCATAGAAATTTCTTGAAAAGAGCCTCAATATCATTGATAGTAGCCTTTGGAATTAGGAATACAGAGCCCCAATATAATTGCATAGATGATAGGACAGAAGCAATTAGTTGTGCCCTTCCAGCATAAGATAGACTCTTGTTTTTCCAATCATTGAGCTTCTTTTGGAATTTATCAACCAACTGCTTGCAATCAGCAACTCCAATTTTCTTTGTTACCAATGGGACACCTAGATATCTCACTGGAAGTTTACCCACTTTGAATGGCATTATGTTACTTATAGCATTAGTTATTTCTACATCTAGACTGCCACAAAACATGGTACATTTGCTAAGATTAGGATGTAGACCAGAGATTTCACTGAACTTGTTGAGAGCTTTCTTAAGAGTGCTTACTGATTCAACACCACCATGACAGAGCATAATCAAATCATCAGCAAAACATAAGTGGGTAATCTTGAGTTGTTTGCATCCAAAATGATACTTGAAATCTTTGTTCTTCCTGACCTCATCCTTCACAATCAAGTTTAGCATCTCCATAACTAAGGTGAAGATATAAGGAGATATTGGATCTCCTTGTCTCAACCCTCTACCACCATTGAAATACCCATGCCTTTCCCCATTAACACAGATAGTAAACTTAGCATTAGTGATACAAGTCATAATCCAGTCTACCATTTGCTTTGGGAATCCAAACTTAACCATAATCACTTCTAAGAATTGCCAATTAACTGTGTCATATGCCTTTTGAATATCAATCTTGAAAGCAACTCTTTTAGGACCATTAGCACAGTTATAACCTTTGAGAAGCTCTTGGGTTAACAAAATATTATCTGTGATTGCTCTCCCAGGAATAAAAGCACTTTGGTTTTCTTCAACAACATAACTAAGTGCATTTTTGATCCTATTGGTTAGAATTTTACTTATGCATTTGTAAATGACATTACAACATGCTATGGGTCTAAAATTAGATACCTTGAAAGGAGTGTTTGACTTAGGCACAAGAGCAATGAGAGTAGCATTTATTTCCCCAAGAAGCTTTCCTGTCACAAAAAAGTCTTTAACTGCTGCACAGAAATCCCTCTAAATTGTATTCCAAGCTTTTTTGAAGAACTTGGAAGTAAAACCATCTGGTCCTGGGGCCTTGTCATCATCAATGTTAAACAATGCCTCTTTAATTTCCACATCAGTAACCTCTCTTATCATAGTAGCAGCTTCATGACTAGGCACTTTTTTCCCAAAAATTCTATCATCTTCTTCATTTAAATTGCTCACATCAGGATTGATTCCAAGGAAACCTTCAAAATGCTTTACAAACTGATGAGCCACATCTTTATACTCATACCTAGTACCATCTTCCCCACAAATTGTCATAATTCTGCTTCTATTGATTTTGCTTTTCAGCATTTTATGGAAATAGGCTGTGTTTTTATCACCCTCATTAAGCCAAGTGACTTTTGCTTTTTGCCTTAGAAGCTTTTCTTCATCAGACACTGCAACATTGTATTCCTTTAAAAGCTCACATTCTTCATTCCTTAGATTCTTGTTCACTGGATCTTGGTCAATCTTCACTTGTACTTCAGACAATTTGTTTTTTAACTCAACAACTCTATTAAAAAGGTTACCATTTCTCCAATTGAGTTTATTGAGGTAAGGCTTCAGAGTTTTCAACTTTTTAACAAGCTTATACATTGCATGCCCTTGGATGTCTGTGTTCCACTTTTCCATCAGCAACTCTTGAAATTCTTTCTTATCAGCAACATAGTTGGCAAACCTAAAAGATTTGTTCTTCTTAATCATGACTTGTGGTATACACATAATAGCAGGACTATGATCAGATATTCCATATGGTAAGAAACTTGCACTTGCATTGTTATATTGAGAAAACAAATTGCTATTCCCCATTACTCTATCAATCTTCTTTAGAACAGTAGCTTCAGGACTTAACAAACTTTTAGTCCAAGTGAAGTGTAGTCCAGAGCTACTTATATCCTCCATTTCAATTTCATTAATGCAATCTTGAAAATCAATCATATCTTGAGTATAATGTGAGATGCCTTCTGAGTGATCCTGGAGATTTAAACAGACATTCACATCTCCCATAATAGCCCAAGGCACATTACCAACAATTCTTCTGAACAAGACAAGATCTTTCCAAAGCTCCTTTCTATCTTTTCCTTTATTAGCTGCATAAATGAAAGTACAATACAGGACTTGTTGAGTACTCAGGATTTCTATCAAATACATCATGGCTTGAGATGTAGCATGGATTAGAGAACATCTGACATTATTACCATCCCAACCCACTGCAATTCTACATCCTCTCATACTCAAATGAACATTGCTTTGCCACTGCCAACTTCCAAAAACATTAGTACATACTTTCTCAATTCTATTTTTCTTCATGTGAGTCTCTAAAATTGCACAAATACTAAGCTTCTCATTCCAAATCAAATTCTTGACTTCAGTTTGTTTAGAGGTTGTTCCTAAACCTCTAATGTTCCATGCTGCTATTTTGCAATCATTCATTGAGAAATAGTGAAAAGATCACTGTCCCTACTACATACTATACGTCCACTATTACCGTTGCATGATGATGGCATAGGTGGAGATGGAGGAAAACCTATCAATAACCAAATGATTGCGATTATATGTAAAAATTACTTCAGTTTGACTTTCTAGTTAAAAAGGATTATATGTAAAAAGTACTTCAGTTTGACTTTCTAGGTAAAAAGGATTTTTACATGCACGCATGGTGGTGGTGGTTAAGATAATATTCAATGTTTAAGCAAAATCACCGGTTTTTAACAAAGTTTTTAACCAACTTGTCATTTTACGCTAACATACCGGCAAGGGCGGATCTACGTTGAGCATAGGGTATGCACGTGCATACCCTGCGTCGATTTTCAGTTGTGTAAAAAAAATTGTTGTTCTTCAAAGTAACCGTGAAATACTTTTAACTTTTAGGAGTGCATACCCTCAAAAAATGTAGGAAATTTTTGAGTGCATACCCAAATCAAACTCACCATTGTTTAAAAGAGAAAAGAAAGAAAAAGAAGCACTGTATTTATTTGGTTTCGGCTGTGTTGAAGAAGAAGGAAACCACTAACCGGTCATTTAGATAGGTCAAAGTGTCAAACCCTCAAATATATTTCCTATTAGACCTCTGGCCCAATTGTGAAGTATAACTTTTGGATAAGTCTACCAGCCCAACACACTCAAAATCAAAATTACATATTACATATTTGTAACTCAATGTTATGCTTACTTGCTTAGGCCCGTTTCTTTTTCCATATGAGCATCTGTATGGGGGAAAATGTGGGTCCCTCATATAAATTAATGTTTTTTTTGTTAGGGTCCACTCAATTTGGTTAAATGGTCTATACACTAAGGACATGCATATGCATACTTTTCCCATATAGATGCATTAGTAGAATTGGTCTCACATGGACCCACATAGACTTATAACCATCTGAATCTAAAAAAAAAACGGGCCCTTAGTTAGTTCTAGTATATTTTGCATTTGATTATGTTTACTTTGTTAATTTATATTATTTAAACATTAGGATTCTTATTTATGATTAAGAGTTGATTAGTAATTAAAACTTGAAAATTAACATAATAAATTTATAAGTTACTACAAGATTTTAGATACCAAAACCAAATCAACTTTAGTTGAAACTAATAGGGTACCCGCGCGTTGCAGCGGCGGGTACCCTAAAATAAATGTTAACGACATCAAAGGGCAAAAGTGGTAGCTAGGAGTTGTAAAATGTTCGGGCTAGAGCCCGTTGGCCCGTGCTCGTTCGGGCTCGAGCCCGCTTGGCCCGTGCCCGTTCAGGCTCGAGCCCATTTGGCCCGTTGCTCGTTCGGGCTTGAATATTTGTATAATGTGCTTTATTATTTATATTAGTGACATTTAATGCAGGAATTGTGATTAAGTTGGTTGTACAATATGCTTGATAATTCGAATTTCTTATGTAAGTGTGTTTTAATAACTGCATTAATTGTATTTATTGACCAGTTTATTAATGTTAGTAAATGTGTTTTAATTAGTTGTACTTTTAGCTTAAGAACTTGTAATTTTATTTAATGTTAGAAAATGTGTTTTAATTAATTGTACTTTTAGCTTAAGAGACTTGCAATGCTTAATTTTAATTAATTCTTTTTTTAGAATGCCTAAATGCTCTATAAGATAGTATGATACTTAACTCAACTAACCAATTTTGTCTTGAATAACCCAATCGTAACAAAAACTTTGTTAGCTCGGATCAAAAAAAAAAAAAAAAAAACGCCATACCTAATTTAAATAATAAAAAACCTGACCAGAAAAAACCTGGTCCGGAAACTCAATTTTTAATAACTCCACTAAATATCGTGCATACCCTCTTGTGAATTCCTGGATCCGGGTATGATACCGGATAGAATTAGAGAGTTGTGTTTGTAAACCCATAATACTAGGAAAGGATAGCTGGTTAGATCTAATTTTATTTAAATACCACATATTGTCTAAATCTTTGAGAATTAGTTGTTAACGGTTTTAGAGCCGTCATTAGCAAAACCTTGAGTTTGACGTGTCATCGTTTAGGTTGCTAATTAATGTCAAACTCAAATAAACAGTTTTCGTTATAGAATGACTCTTTTAAACAAGAGTTAATTACATAAATCGTCCTTATAGTTTGCTTAAAAAAGCATATGTTGTCCCTTAAACTTTTACTTACCACATATAGTCCCTAACATTGCGAAGAATATCATCATTCTTCCTTAGAAAGACTTGGCATTATTCTTTTCAAAGTCGGGGGGACTGCTGATGTTATGACTTTTTTAAAGAGAGATAGCGGGTGTTATTTTTTTTCAAAGTTAAGGACTGTTGGTGTCATTTTTGTTATCCTTAGGGACTATCTGTGCAAGAAAATAGTTTCAGGGACTATGTGTGTATTTTTGGCAAACCACAAAGACGACCCCGCGTAGTTTACTCTTTAAACAAAAAAATAAAATAAAATAATAAAAAAATTAAAAATATAAGTACTAAACTAGACATTCTAATAAATTAGAGTGACTTGCCAATTCAATAACTCATTTTGCTCACTATATAAGAGCCACAAAACACAACCCTATTCATACGGTATTTTTGTATTTGAAAAAATTACATGTTTCGTCCATGTGGTCTACTTAAAATTACACACGTCGTCCCTATTCAATTTCAATCACACAAATAATCCCTAATTTTTAAACTATTTGCATTGATAGTCCCTATTTTGAAAAATTCTCCCTCCATCCTATATTAACTGTCCAGTTTGACTTTTGTAAGTCTTTCTTTTTTAACTTTCACCATAAATATTTTTGTTTGTGTTATATAATATTTGGTGCAAAATATATGAATAGATTGGTTTTAAATGTATTTTCATTGATATAATTTTCATCAATTATTATATAATACAAACAAAAATATTTAAGGTCAAAGTTGAGAAGAAAGACTTAAATAAGTTAAACTGGATAATATGGGACGGAGGTAGTAGGGACTATCCGTGTAATAACGATAGTGACTAACTATGTAATAGAAAACTATAAATTATTACGTAGATGATCCCTAGTTTTCAAAATAAGGACAATCGATGCAACTAGTTTGAAAATTAGGCATTCGGGTGTAATTAAAATCGAATAGGACAACGAGTGTGATTTCGGGTAAACTATAGGGACGAAACATGTATTTTTTCCTTTATATCTTTTGTACTGTGTTTTTAGTAAAGATTTCAAAATCCAACTAGTTTTTTTTTTTTTTTTTTTTTGATGTTTTGATCATCATTTTATAGTGATACGTATGGACACATCTAGTTGTATGGGCGACAACAAGTCACTAGGTTCTTAGCTCAAGCTGATTATATTAAACTCTATTGTAATAAAAAATTTGACGTATGTAATTTCACATTTACTCTTATGCACTTTTTTTGGGAAAATGTCACATTTTTTTAAAGGGTAAACTACAAAAATAGTCACTAAAGTATCGCGAAAATGCAAAAAAGACACCGAGTTATAAAGGCGTGCAAAAATGCAACTAACATTACGTATAAGTGCAAAAAAGCCACCGAGAGCCAAATTCCGTTAGTTTCCTCGTTAAGTGCAGTAAAATGACTAATATACCCTCATCTTCTTTCCCATTTGAATTTCTTTTGAATTTCCAATTAATTTTATTCCTAAATCAAGAACATCAAGAACAAAACCCTGATCCTTTACAATTGGAATGAACATCAAATCATAAATCACAAGAAATACATCATCTAATAAATCTACATTAACAATCTAATCAAAAAAAACCCAGATTATATTAACGATTTTATTTATATATAGATAAAACTTTCAGTTACATATAATGCTATCAATTCATGGATATGAATTGTGAAATAAAGATAAACCAAACCGAACTGTTTGGTTTGTGTAGCCAAAAATGCATCATTTGTAATACCCCGTAAATTTCCCTCATAATTTTTAATAATTAACGAAGAGTAATCTATAAACACAACTTAATTAACTATTTTTACGGGCCAAATTTTCGCGTTTTATTATGTTCTAAACACAACTCGCAACCCTCCTCATCACCCCATTGGGCTTCGGCCCAACTCCTTCGTCCACTCTACTCACCAAACGGACCCTTTAATACTTTTCCTTTTCTTTTCTCTTCGCTGGCTCAGTCCACGACACAAGCCCACCAAGCACACAAGCCCAACTCCATTTAAAACCCATTAAACCTTTATATAACTTTCGATTTACATGTCCCAATCACTCGATTACTTTGGCCGTTCATTACATGATTTTACTTAACAACCTACTTATATTTTTGCATGTCTCGATTAACCTCACAACCAAGAAACATGAGCGACAAACCGTTTTCAATTTCGTGAACATTTACTCACTTAAAAGTCAACAAAGTTTAGCTCACAACTCACTTTTGAACTCGACCCAAAAACTTGAACCTTGATTTAGAAACCCACTCGTTAACTCACAAGCGACCCTAAACTTTTACAAGATGAGATTTAACACGTTTATAATGAATCCTTGACTTTCATTAATCCCCAAACGAGTTAGGACAAACAAAAATGATTTCTTTTGTTTTCTTTTCTTCTCGGCCTAAAACTCCACAAGGACGATTCATTGCAACAACTCTACTATTCTTCACCTTTGACTCATGTGGTAATCATGAAACTCTCTTGACCACGTTTTCTTTGTGCCCAAGGCTAAACGCAAATCATGGTTCCATTTCGTTTCTTTCTCCTTGTTCGAACTAGCACAAGGACGATCATGCTTCTAACTCTCCACACTCAACCTCATTTGTCCACTTCTTCTCGTCATCCAATGTTCTTACTACAAGATTCACCAAACAAGTTAATGTTGACCATCGCTCTTTGTCCTCTCCTTCTTGTTTTCCTATATTCTAGCTGCTAAGGTTGACTACATTTAAACATGTGCTAGTTTCATGTACTCTTTTCGTATCTCACCACCAAACAATGAATCATCCTGGTTTCCTTTCTTTTGTCCTCCCAAATTCTTGCTGCCTCATGTACCAACTTCACACTTAATATGTGCTCACTACCCATTTCACATGTTTCCTATCTCTTTTTCTTTTTTTCTTTCCTGCCACTCGAAACAAGTCCCCCATAATTTAAGTTGTCTTCTTCTCGTTTGGTTTACTAGCTAGGACGATTCCCTCACTAACCCATCATGAATTTTTAACCATTTCCTTCTTGTCTCCCTAAACCCTTGGCGTGCAAGGAATGAACATTTATCAAACCGTTTTGTCTCCTTTCCTTTGTCTTCCCGAACCTTGGCTGTCAACACACAACTCACATGGACTAACATATTAAGCATGTGCTCGTTTCCCTTATACATACCATGCAAGCCTCCACTCTCACCTCTCCTTCCATACGTATACACATACATGCAACTTCCCATTTTCACCTTTCAACACTTCAAAGCTCTTTGTTTTTCTTTGTTGGTTCTGTACGAGATGTGGCCAACAAATCCTTGGGCTTCACACATTTTTATAGTCGACTAAGTGTGGGACTCGACTCACGGCTAGGCCCTTAAACAAGTCCCGTCTTCTCTCTTCGATTCAGAATCCATATCGAGCGTTTTCCCACCACCACCATTGGTGTAGTAAGTCCTCTCTCGTATATAGTTTTATTACGTATCGTCTTATATCTTTCCATCGTACCCAACTTCGTCATGTTTATTACCACCGGCCCTCGTTATTCTTTTCCAAAACTAAGTGGAAATTGACAAATTGTGACTCTTGTGTGGCCATGCAATATCAACAAATAAACAACATATAAACCAAAATTTTAAAAAGAAAAAAGAAAATAAATGAAAAGATGAAAGTCAACCGCCGGTCTCTTTCCTCTCTCTTCTTTCTTCTCCATTCTAGGGATGGCAATGGGCGAGAAAAAACCCACAACCCGTGGGTACCCACCATAAATGGGTGGGTAAACGCGTCGGTGGGTCGTGGGTGAAAATCTGTACCAATCAGTAGGTGGCAGGTGGGTGACGGGTGAGGCATACCCATTGCGGATAAACCTATGACACCCATTTAAAATACCCACTGGTATACCCGTCAAAATACCCATGAGTGTACCCGTAAACCCGTGTTAAAATTAATTATACTAATTAAAATATTTATGATATTGGATGTATACATTTAATAGTTACCACAAAGTGTCAAGAAAATACATTAACATAAAAGTTTGTTTGAGTTTCAAGACTAAAAAAATAATATGAAAGATCAAATAATCAAAATTGTATTTGGTAAATTGATTGGTGTCTTATTACACAGTTTCATAGTTAGTTTTTATATCAACGTTTTGTAATTTTATTGCATAACAATAACCTTTGTGTTTACCCATGGGCAACAAATACCCGCGAGCAAGGGCATGGGCAGAAAATTGTACCCATTGGCGGGTGACGGGTGGGTGAAGGGTGAGAAAAAAACTACATGGGCGGGTGACGGGTTAGAGGTACCCGTGCCCATTGCCCACGTGTGCCATCCTACTCCATTCAGGCGTTCACCTTTTTATTATTTTTCAGTACCAAGGTGATCACTTTTGACCATTAAATGTCAAACTTATTACTCCCTTGCTAACTTTCTGTTTTTGTTTCTTGCCGCATACAGTAATTGTTACTAGTACTCTATTAGTGAATTAACTCATAAATGGGCAAACATCTTGATAGGGATATTTTCGTCATTTGCACCACCACATCCAACTTATCCGGTTTTTAATTTGTCTCGTCCACACCTCCCTCAATCTCATATCTCCATCTGGGTTCACAGTGTTTGATGAAATGTTTCATTTAATTTTTTAAGTTGTAGACTTTGAAGCCCACTGGAACATGTGAGCGATGATGGGATTTATCTTCTTGAAAACGGAGAGGACTGCTTAATTTATGTTGGAGGCTCTGTAGATCGTGATATAACACAAAAACTGTTTGGTTTTTCTTCTTTTAGTGAAATCCCCAGTCAGGTACACTTGATATTTGTATTTCTTGACTTGTATCATTATACTGGCAAAATGGCAGGTCTAGTAATGGGTCTAAATGTGCTTTGTTTGGCTTGAAATGACTTGAGCCATTTGACCCGTTCCAAATTTGCCTGCTTTTAAAAGTTAGCAAAACTGACTTATTTGTGATAAAATACTACCCAAATTGACCCATATATATATATATATATATATATATATATATATATATATATATATATATATATATATATATATTTCTGTAAACGCATTCTTTAGGGTAAATTTATCCATCTCTGTTGACCTACCTGCGGTATAAACTGAACTTTAATTTATTAGCCTTGAGTTCCTATCTTATAAGATCACTTTTATTGAAACTGATATTTTGCAGGTTGATCGTGACAAATCTATAATGGTGACTTTGAAACATGATGATAAATTAACAGATGGCACAGAATGTTCTTTCCAGTGTGCGCTTCTTTATACTACTATATATGGGCAAAGAAGAATACGTGTCTCCACCTTATCGTTGCCTTGCACAAGCATGCTGAGCAATCTTTTTCGCTCAGCTGATTTAGACACCCAGTTTTCTTGTTTTCTAAAGCACGGTATTTGAATCTGTTTAATTTTGGATGTCACTTTTGCTTTATTGAGTATTTTGTTTGTAAGACCTATAAAGATTTATTCTTTTTTTGTGTGTTGCAGCGGCTAATGAAATCCCTATTACTCCATTACCTCAAGTGAGGGATCGGGTGACAGATCTTTGCATTAGTATACTTCATTCTTATCGGAAGTTTTGTGCAACTGTGTCATCATCTGGACAGCTAATTCTTCCTGAGGCACTCAAGTTGTTGCCTCTATACACTCTCGGTCTGTTTTCTTCTTTATTAAAGGCATTCTAAGTAGTGGGTTATCAGTAGTGGTGTCATCGGATACCGACCAAAACTAATAATCCAATCATTCTAAATCAGTTCAGTCGCAAAACATTCCTTGAAAGCGAGAGCCACTAAAGGTGGCAATTTCAGCGAATTCATTTATTACCAATAATTTGATTCAATGGGAATGTATCAAATGTGTTGGAAGTCGCCTTAAGGTTTTTTATAATGTATACAACCTCATAAATTAACTTATATAAAAGATTAAGATAAATAATCTTGGTAATCTTGTTTTTTGTATTCATAATCAACTCTTTAACAATCTCTATAAGTTAAAAAAAGATTGGCAAAAAGTGTTTGTGGGTCATTTCAACCTGGCTCATGCTAAAGATGACCTGTTTTGACTTGTTTTTTTTTTCACCTGGTCATCTTGCCAACTCTAGTGAAAATATAACGAATCCAAAGATTCTTTCGATTTGCCCACCCCCTAGATACCACTTAAATGTTTTGGTTTAATATTGCATAAGATACGCACAGGTAATTGACCTCCTTTATTTCTTGATTGCAGCTTTGATTAAAAGTATTGGACTACGAAGTGATGGGCGTATAGATGACAGGTCATTTTGGATCAACTATGTTACCTCACTTTCTGTTCAATTAGCAATCCCGCTTGTGTATCCCAGAATGATAAGTGTTCATGATATTGACTCAAAGGTATAGAATAATCCGACTTCACAAAATGTTTGAATATTCAATTTCTACATCTTAAATGTTTTTTTTTTTTTTTTTTTTTTTGTGATAATATACTACCCAAATTGACCCATATATATATAGGCAAATGGATCGAAGTTGGCATCTTTTAACTCAAACTTTTCGATGCAGTTGGTACTGAAGCAATATGAAAACCCCTTGTCAAAGAAGCTAAATGAGTTTGTAAATGAGATACGAAGCCAAAGATGTAACTACCTACAGGATGTAATGTCTGTGGTGTATAATCTTATCAGTCGGATTAGTTTATCTGTATATGAGAATGTTCATGTCGAGGGCTGAGCAATGGTCCAAAACCGAACCGAACCGAAACTGATTTTGTGAAAAACATGAAATGAGAACCGAACCGAAGTGACTCGGTTCGGTTCGGTCAGTTCATTTTATATTGTTTAGGTGCGTTTTTCTCGGTTTTGACTCAAACCGAACAGAATATGATCGGTTGGTTTCGGTCTGTCCGGTTCGGTTTCGGTCGGTCCGGTTCGGCTCAGTTTTACGGTTCGGTTTTTGGTCCACTGTCGACAAATAATCCCTTTTTTAATCTTGTTGTACTTATTGCGGGCTAAAATTATGCAAGAAAGGAGAACCATCAGGTGAGTTTTTTAATATACATCTAGTAGTTCTGTCTTCGTATGAAAATTGCAAGATTTTAGCTAATTTTTGAACTGGGACATTAAACTGGGGATTCCCAAGTAAAATTGAAAATAACGTCTCTCCCGACTATTAGCTAAAAAAATGAAAAAACCCTTCAACAATGATAACATAAAGAAAATGTGAACCCATAATGCCATATATCATAGGTAACTTCTGCTCAGGAACAGTCTTAGAAACGATAAAGATTGCGTCTTTTCTTAGTATTTGTAAAGTACCATTCTATAACGACAAGATAAAGAAAATATAATACAGTGTGGACACATTTGTCAATCTAACTTTTTTTTTATTTTTATTTTTTTTTTAGTTTCAATTCCAGGAATGACATTCTTCTCGTGTATGGTGGAAGACAAGTCTCCAAATAGTCCTTCATACGTCGAGTTCTTAGTGCATGTCCATAGACAAATTCAAAACAAAATGGGTTGATGTTGTTTAACAAACACTACTTCAGTTATGTTTATGGGTTTGTGGTTAGATTTTACATGGAGACACAGTTGGGTTCGAGCCTAAAGAAGCAAAGCTTGAATCGTTGCAAATAATTGGGGATAGTCATGCATCATTGGTTTCACCTATTCTTGGTGAGAACTTGATAAAAGAATTAAGAAACATTTTTTGGCCTGGTTCATGGAATTGTTATATATCTACAACTGTTCTTTTTTTCTTCCATTTTTTAGTGATATCAGATTTACATGTAATGATGTTCTTTACTTGAGAACATCTATGAAGTGAGAATTGAAGTGATCACATCAATTTGTAGCTAGATGTTATTACAATTAGCCTAGCTAGATTAGAGTGGTAGACTATAACATTTAAGGTTAGTGAAGGTAAATAAAGATTTACCTAGTGGTAAGTGTAGCTAGTTATATAACTCCACAAATAAGTAATATAGATGAGTTGGCGGACTTAATGAATGGCAAATAACTTGATATCATCCACTAGCATTGAGGTAGAAGGTTATAAGGCATATGGATAGGTTTTAGCGGCCATCACTAGACTTATCTTACATCTGAGTCACTAATTAAAGAACTGGTTAGACATTGCATGAGCAGATCATGTCCTTCGGTTATTGGGCGGTTAATGGGAGAATGTGTAGGTCATGAACATTATTTCTCTCCTACATCTGAGTCATTTACTCGCTATTTATTTTATTGTCTTGTTTATTTATTTTCTCCAAATTTTGATCTTTTGGATCTAAAACATTATCCCCTTTTTTATTGTTTTCTGTCATTTAGAATTATAGTTATTTACTTTACAAAGGAAATTTTCCGCTCCTGCAAACGACCTCGTCTAAGTATAAATATAAACTACAATTTTAGGAAGCATTTATAAGACAACTAGCATTTTAGTGGAGTAGTTTCAAACTTGATATCTTTGTTTCCTTTGTCATAAAAAAAATTTGGACTTTGGTTTTTACATTTGAATTTCCCCTTTAATCATTCAATACTCACATTTAATTAAATTCCATATATAATTTATATATTCAACCAGATGTAACACAAGCATTTCAACCATCCATCAATCACAAAACAAGATAAAAAAGAACTGTAGTAGAAGATGAATGTTTCATCTAATCTTGATAATGTTGTCGAACAATCTCTAAGCCGAGATGAGGCTGGTACTAATCCCGTACTGAACCAGTACCGAATAGGTGGTGTTGTTCATAAAAATGTGCACCGGTACCGTATCGGACGGAATTTTGGTACCGGTGCCGGTTTCGTTACCCGTTACCACGTATCTGTTTTTTCCCTTTTTTTGAAAATAAATATAAAACATTTATAGATTGCATGCCGTAACGCTTCTGTGACAGCAACAAAAAATAAAGGTACACTTACCATAAAATATAAAATAAATTCAAGTTCAATGAATGAGGTGAATGTTGTTCTTATCTTAAACCACTTATGTAAGATCGACAAGCTAGTGAACCATGCACAGGTGCCTAGGACTCATATAATTTTTGTTAGAATATTGTTTTTTTCATCCATGTATAGAGAACAATCCATGTACGTTTTCATTTCAATCATGATGGTGATTATTAGTATACACATGCATATCTAAGATAGAAAGAACTTAGATATGTCAGTTAGAACGATGATGAGAGTTGAGACTAAAGGAAAATGAAGAAAGAAAAACCTAATTTATGAGTTAGACGTGATTATGTGAACAAAAGTTTGATGTGAAGCATGTTATTTGATTATGGATGCACCAGCTTAAAATGGACCGTGTACTTTAGACGCTCTAATTTAGATGGAACAAGCACAAGGTGTTTGGATAAGTATCTACTTAAAAAACATCGACTTTGTATATTTCGAAACCAATCTCGGTATTATCCTATTTGGTACCGGTACCATTTTTGGTATCCCGGATTTTTTAGGCTAATAACGTGGTAACGGTACCATACCGTGTACCAGGATTTGGTACCGGTTTGGTACGGTTTCAGTTCGGTAAAAATATATGCTCACCCTTAATTGTAGTATTTTGATTATAGCATTTTTAAGATTTAGCAATCGCTTACTAATTTATTTTTTATTTCTTAAATTTTATATTTTAGATTCTATCATAATTCCATTCTCAGTCTAAATATATAATATTGATGTAGTTAATACATTAACCTCTCGTTAGGTTTACTATAGGAATCAAAGTGCAAAACCAATATCAAGGGATAACACCTATTTAATTATCAAAGTAGAAGTTTTGTGTTTTTCTCATTTCTGGATGTATAAACTGACTTTACGTATTACTGTTGCTTGCTTTGTTCCACTTTCATATTTGTTGCATAACTCTTGGATGAATGTATTACACAGTAGGATCTAAAGTATAAATATTACTGTATTATAATGATGAACACTTTGTGCAAACGTTAAAGAAGAAACTAAAGATATGATGATTCAACTAAGGCAGCTTGAAATATCCTGACAACCCAACCGGATATAAACAAACTCATAGCCACATAATTGACTAAAATGACCATAGATACACTACAAAAAAATAGTTGATTCTTCACACTTTGTTTTCACACTTTTCAAAAGTGTGTACAATTTAACTACTTTATTAACACTTAATTATGTGTAAAAATTGTTTACATTAATAAGTGTGGAATAAAAATGTCAAAAAATAAATTTTTCACACTTATAGTTGTATCAAATAAAAGTTCACACTTTTAAGTGTAAAAAATTAGAAGATATCTCCACACTTTTAAATATGAAGGTTATTTGTAACACCCAAATTTTACACACTTTGAGAAAGTGTGGAGAATGCTTAGGTCCCCACACTTTAAGTAAGTGTGGAGAATTTTGGTCCACACATATAAGTGTGGACATTTCTTAGATTTTTTCACACTTAAAAATGTGAACTTTTTTTTGACACAATTATAAGTGTGGAAAATTAATTGTTTTACTTATTTTTTTCACACTTATCAATGTAACTAATTTTTACGCATTATTAAGTGTTAAGAAATTAATAAAATTTTACACACTTTTAGAAGTGTGAAAAAAAAAATGTGTAAATTAAACCAATTTTTTGTAGTGATATATGCATATTACAGCCACATAATACTCTAGATAAGATTCGTTTGCTAAGGATATTGACACCCAAAGTAAACTACACTTCATATTAGTCTATCACATCACTTTTTGTATACATTTTATCTTTCTAGCCTTTGCATGACAACGATGGATGTGTTATTGTTGACCCGGACTTTTCATATTAATAAATAAAGTTAGAGGCTATTTTCCAATAGATATTAATGTTAACTTTCCAAAATATGTATTACACTACAAGGATAATCGGTTATAGTAACGGTCGCTAAAGTATTTATTAAATAATTAATAAACATATTTGATAAATTATAAATACTTAAATTAATAAATGAAAAAACTATGGAAAGATATTTATTAATGTATCATACTTGTCACAAATGTTACTTTCGTGTAGCGAACAAAAAAAATAGCTTTTCAGTACACTAAAGTTGACATTTTTGTCTTTCTTTGTGTAATAAAGATAAAAAAAAAATATGTAGTTACCATTTTACCCTTGATTTTTTAAAAATTGCATCCAATGTCCTTTGGCTATATTACATAAATGGTCCCTGTTGTTTAGAGAAAATTGCGTCTACCGTCCCTATTTTTTTCCAATTTTTTTTTAAATATATATATTTTTTCGAAAATAATTTTTTTTTCAAAGATATTTTTTTTCGAAAATATCTTTTTCCGAAAATATTTTTTTTCGAAAATATTTTTTTTCCGAAAATAATTTTTTTTCAAAAATATTTTTTTTCGAAATTTTTTTAGCCGGAAATTTTTTTTTTTCGAAAATATCTTTTTCCGAAAATATTTTTTTTTTCAAAAAGTTTTTTTCGAAAATATTTTTTTTCGAAATTTTCTTAACCCGATTTTTTTTTAAATATTTTTTTTTTGAAAATATTTATTTTTCCGAAATAATTTTTTTGAAAAAGGAATTTCGGAAAAAAAAGGGACGGTGGACGCAATTTTCTCCAAACGACAGGGACCATTTATGTAATTTAGACTAAGGACGGTGGATACAATTTTCGCAAACACACAGGGACCATTTATGTAATTTGAAAGGGTAAAATAGTTATAATACACAAAGAAAGACAAAAATGTCAACTATAGTGAACTGAAAAGCTATTTTTTTTGTTCGCTACACGGAAGTAACATTTGTGACAAGTATGGTACATTAATAAATATTTTTCCCAAAAAACTAAATAATTAATAAACACTTTTAGCGACAACACAATTCATCGCTAAAAGTATTTATCAAATTATAAATAAATACTTTTAGCACATAGTTTCACAGTTGATCACACATTCTGGATCATTTTGATCAAAGCTTTTACTAGAACTGATTGGAAACCGAAAAATAAAATACTTGTTTACAAAGCAATTAAAGTTGTAGGGCAAAATCTTTAATAATGTACCATACTTGCCAAAAAAATGACTTTCGCGTACTGTATAAAAAAAATCTTTTTCTCTCCCTTAAACTCGACTATTTTGTCATTTTTTATGTACTGAACTTTCATTTTTTAGCTTTTTTGATGTACTTTGTCACATTTTTGCCCCTAGATTTTTAATAATTTCAGGGGCAAAAATATCAAAAGTACATCAAAAAGGCGAAAAAATGAAAGTTCAATACCTATATAAGGAAAAAAAATTGTTCGATACCCGAAAGTCATTTTTTTGGCAAGTATAGTACATTTTTAAAGATTTTTCCCAAAGTTGTACTAGACAGTTAAAGTATTCCCAAAAGGGTCATTAATTTCTCAAGTAAAGTAATCTTTGTGGAATAACATGACACCACCTAAAATTTAATTTCTTTGAACTGGAAATTGATTTATGAGAAAAGGGTAGCTCAAGTATAAATAAAGACATACAAACCTTTACTTCATAGAAAAAAAAAAATAAAAAAAAAATGCAAAAACAAGTAATGGCTTCTTCAAACTTCTTACTTTTATCTCTAGCTCTGCTGCTCATTGCTCTCTCATTTGTACCAAACTTTACTTCTGCTTCTTTGGAGGAAGCAAATGCTCTTCAAAAATGGAAAGCAAGCCTTAAAATCCCAAATAACTCCCAAATTGTATCTTCTTGGACACCCCTTCCAACGAATACTAGTGCACATGCTTTGTGCCCTTCTTGGTTTGGAATTGCTTGCAATGCTGATGGGAACATTAACAGGTTGAACCTCTCGATGTCTGAGCTAAAAGGTACGCTTCACCAGTTCCCGTTCTCCATTCTAGGCAGTCTTACCCATTTTGATCTTAGTTTAAATAGCTTCTTTGGTCCCATCCCACCAGAAATTGGACGCCTGTTCAAACTTGTCTATCTTGATTTTTCAACCAATCAGTTTTCTGGTGTAATTCCTCCTATCATTGGTAAACTAAGCCAGTTAACCATTTTGAGACTATTCAGAAACAATTTAGGTGGTTCAATCCCAAAAGAAATAGGGGATTTGAAGTCTCTCACTGTATTATTTTTTAGCGAAAATCAACTCAATGGTTCAATTCCTTCAACGTTGGGTGATTTGGAGTCTTTGAATCTCCTATATTTGTGGCAAAATCAACTATCTGGAACCATTCCAATTGAATTAGGGAATATGAAGTCTCTCACTGAGTTAGATTTGAGCCTTAATCAACTCAATGGTTCAATTCCTTCATCTTTAAAAAACCTGAGAAGCCTTCAGTTTCTGTATCTTCGTGAGAACAAGTTATCCGGTCCTATACCACAAGGAATCGGAAGTCTACATTTGCTTGAGTTAGAGCTTGACGTAAATCAGTTATCTGGCCAATTGCCTGATGATTTGTGCCAAGGGGGAAAGCTTCAAAATTTAAGTGTAGCTCAAAATCAACTCTCTGGTCCTATTCCAAGAGGGTTATGGAATTGCTCCACCTTAATAAGAGTAAGGTTCAATTTTAATCAATTTCGTGGAGATATATCGAATAGTTTCGGTGTCTACCCAAGCTTAAATTTCTTTGATGTCAGTCATAATAAACTTCAAGGGCAACTATCTCAAAACTGGGGTAAATGCAAAAAATTGACTACATTAAAGATGGGATATAACAACATCAGCGGTAGCATACCACCGGAGTTTGGAAATTCAATTCAAGGGCTTGATCTTTCTTCTAATAATTTGGTTGGCCAGATTCCAAAGGAGTTTGAGGAGATGAAAGGTTTGTTAAATTTAAACTTGAGCAATAACAAACTTTCAGGTGTTATACCTCCAGAGCTTGGATCACTGCATGGTCTCCTTGCTCTTGACCTATCCAAAAATAGATTAAACGGGTCATTACAAAGATATATTCGTGATTGGGTACAAATCTCTCGCATATATCTTAGTAATAACAAGCTTAGCGGAAAGATCCCATCGGAGATCGGTAAATTACGTCATCTCAATATTCTTGATTTATCTTGGAATTCACTCACAAAAGAGATACCATCAGAAATTGGAAGTCTAGAAAGTCTGGTGATGATGAATCTTTCTCACAATAAGCTATCTGGTTCTATTCCTAAAGGTATCAGTAACTTGCCAAGAGGGATTGATATCGACCTGTCTTACAATGAGCTCACTGGTTCTGTTCCCCCGTATGCTGTCTTTCTAAATGTGTCTGGAGAAGCATTTGAAGGAAATGATGGTCTGTGTGGAAATTTTACAGGTTTGAAAGTTTGTGAAAGTCAAAAAATAATGAAGAAAAATAATCATTTTCATCATAAGCTCATCCTTGTAACTACGGTTCCACTTTTTGCGGTTCTTTTACTTGGTTTATTCATGTGTGGCCTCATTGCTTATCGACGTAGAAAGAGAACTTCTCCACAGAAACCATCAGGCGAAGAAGGTGGCAAGTTTTTCTCAATAACAAGTTTTGATGGACAGGTGATGTATGATGAAATCATCAAGGTAACAAATGATTTCGATGATGCATATTGTATTGGGGTGGGAGGATACGGTACGGTGTATAAAGCTGAGTTACAACCCAACAATTTAGTAGCTGTCAAGAAACTTCATTCATCTTCTGAGAATGACGATCAAGGCTTCCTAAATGAGGTACGAGCATTAACAAACATAAGACACAGAAACATAGTTAAACTCTATGGATACTGCGTCCATGCTCGTCACTCATTTTTGATTTACGAATATCTTGAGAAGGGAAGTCTAAAATCACTCTTGAGTAGTGATATCACAGCAAAGGAAATGGATTGGCTGAAAAGGATAAGAATTGTTAGGGCTGTAGCGAATGCTTTGGCATATATGCACCATGATTGCACACCACCTATAATTCATAGAGACATTTCTGGAGCTAATATCCTTCTCGATTCTAATTATGAGGCACATATCTCGGATTTTGGAACAGCAAAGCTTCTAAAGCTGGATTCATCAAATTGGACTGCGGTTGTAGGCACCTATGGCTATATTGCACCAGGTAACTACCATATATTTGAAAGTTATATATACTATATGTATTTATTCTCAAGTTTCAGATTTATCTATATTACATTTATTCATGAATTGATATAGTTTTTTTTTTCCCCTCCTTCCATTTAGAGCTTGCTTATACGATGGTGGCGACAGAGAAATGCGATGTGTATAGTTTTGGAGTTGTTGCACTAGAAGTGATTATGGGAAAGCATCCTGGAGAACTTATATCATGTCTACCAACATTGTCTACTGATGATCTATTGCTAGCCAATGTAGCAGATAGACGGATTCTGTTAAATGTTACGTATAAACATTAATAGGTAAATGTCTAGGATCGAACACGAGACCTCGGGATTGCACACTTTACAAACAAGAATAATGTAAATAAATTTATATATTTATTAAATGTATGAAATATATATATTTATGTCACTTAATGGACTAAACGGTCGTTAGTTGTTAACCGTATGGACTAACTATCGTTAAATAAGAAAAACAAGGACTAGAGTGTAATTTGGGTGACAAGGAAGTTCTAGAACTCCCTTTGGGAGCCTAGGCCGGTCGAACAAGGGGTGGGGAGGCCCAACCCTTGCTTGCTTGGTCACCAAGAAATCACCTAGTATAAATACAAGGCCTTGGGGTTAGACTTAACAATCTTTTGTGCACACACCCTAACCCTAAAACTTGTTTTCCTCCTTTGTTTTTTTGTGGCCGATCGTACCTCCCCCCTCCAAGGGTTTGTGGGTCGATTTTTCCATTACAAAACCATAAGTGATTTGTTTACTTGCAACAACCTTTATTCGTTGGAGTTTGTGTGTACAAGAACGAGGTAATTACTTACTTTAGTAATTATCAAGAGATCGATAAACAAAACGGTAAGGGGTTTATCATTGATCTATATTGTCCAAGAATCAAGGTTTATTGAAGTGCATCGGGTACGTTTACTATTTATGTTTTAGTTAATATTTATGTGTTATACTTGATCCTAGCTTCCGCGATACGTGTATTTGATTGTGCAACTCTAACAGTGGCATCACGAGCCATGTATAACATGTAATTGATTACTAAAACGTAATAAAAACCGGATCTTTAATTGTTTTAGATACATGTTTTTTTTGATCTAGGGTTTTTCCTATTTTTTTTTCTAAAAATTTCGAAACCCTAACCCTAATTTTGGGGGGGGGGGGTCGATTTTCCCATGAAACCCTAATTAGGGTTTTGTGGTTTTCTTGATTATGTGTAATCACTAGAAACCCTAGGTCATAAACCGGTTAATTGAACGTATCTTGTGACCTAATTGCTAATTGTTAGGTTTTAATCCGTGACTTACATGCATGTTTGTCATGGATCTTGTTTTGTTGTCACATATTTAGATAGATCTTAAATTGGGGAAGACTCCAATACATATTAAAATCAATTTTATATGCTATGTGGTGTGTTTTTAGCTTTGGCCTACGCAATTGATTCGTCAATGTATGTGACTCACCTCCATTAAGAGGGGAAGGCCTTAGTTGATTACATGCGTTATTATACCTAGAATTGATTTTATTAGGATCTTTTCTAATACGGTTTGCATGTGGCTAATTGTTTCACTTATTTATTATTGTTTGTTTGATTTTCTTTGCTACTTGTTTTATTGTTTTTTAGTTGGACTTGTAGTAAGCAATAAAAGGGTGTTTTCATAAAGAAAATTAAAACGGACTAATAATTGTGAAACCCTAAAGTGATAAAGTAAGAATCTTGCAATGGTCTTATGACAATCGTGGTCCGATTCGCACGGTAATCAGCTCCCAGTCGAGACTAGCATTATTCAAACTTTATTACTGTTTTGAGATTGAATCCATAAACTTTTTCTTGAATGATGTTTTGTGCAAATATGGTTTTAAAATTAAGTCTTTTAAGATGATATTCATAACCGTGATTTGAAGGCTTAGAAAAGAGCCTTAGAGTCTGCCTTGGTTATCACAATCTTGAATATATCTTAAACGAATTACTTTTAAAATTATATGTTGTAGAAAGTCATCTTAGGGTTTTGGCATAAACCTCAAGTAAAACTTTGTGTATTAATTTCAGGAATCGGACATAAAAAGTTTTTATGAAAACTTATGTTATAAAGATGAGTGCATGCATCTTTGTACATAATTTTGATTGACATATCAAAAATTAATACCCTTATAATTTAAGTTACGTGCCATCTACCTATAAGAAACACTTGGAATTTTAATTTAGTAAACGTGAGACCTAGGCTAAATTACTATAACAAGGTAAAATTCTTTTAACGCGTGAGACCATAATTGTAATTTTACAGTTTCTAAGGTAGACGACTTAATTAAGTTGTGCGTGAGACCTAGAACTTAAGGCATGAGATGGGATAAAACATGCTTACAAAGGCAAATTGATGAATCAATTTGATGTAAATCCCATAATGATCTAGGAATTGGAAATCTTGTTTGCCAATTATTGTTCGACAGATTACTATCTTTTGTACTTTTACCACTAGCAGATCAACTGATGTGGTGAAACTATGTAAAGATAGATCCTAGGTTTTCAAGAAAATTTGTTGGTTATATGAATATAGCCTTGGGTATTTTATTTTCTTGAAGATATTGATTATCGAAAATACTAATATTTGAACTTTATCTGTAGATATGGCTCAACCCGATAACCAAACTGTGATCAATGCTTTCAAGAGTCATCTTGAGAGAGAGAAACTCACAGGAAAGAATTTCAATGACTGGTACCGTTCGCTCAGAATTGTCTTGAGGGCGTCTGGTAAGATGGATTATGTGACCGAGGAATGCCCTGCTGAACCTGTTGCTACGGCAACACCTGAAGCAAAGGCAGAATGGAAGGTGACTAATGCTAAGTACAATGAGGTTGCTTGTCTAATGCTCACTAGCATGAATGCTCAATTACAAAAGAAGTATGAGTATGCGTCTCCTAAGAATATGCTTGATAACCTCAGGCAATCTTATGAGAAGTCACCTGCAGTTGAATTGTATGATGAACTTGACAAGCTACACAACTGCAAGCATGGTGATGGTAAACCAGTAGCCGATTATGTGGATGAGATGAAGGACTCCTTTGATCAACTTCACAGAATTGGTTTTGGTTACCCCGAGAATGTGCAAGTGCACTTGATCAACAGATCCCTTAACAAGGAGTTTGCTGGTTTTGTGCAGAACTTCAACATGCATTGCTCGGGGAAGACAGTCTCAGAATTACTCGCATTGCTTGTTGATTATGAGAAAAGTCTACCAGCCAAGGTCAAGAATCCCACCCCGCAAGTGTTGGCAATTCATGGGGGGAGAATCCAGAAGAAATCGCATGTGAACAAAGGCAAAGGGAAGGTTAACAAAGGCAAGCAGGTCATGGCCTATCAACCTGAACCCAAGATGAAACAACATCAGCCTAAGCAGAACAAGGTGAATCCGCCAAGCAGGAAGGATCAGGCTTGTCACCATTGTCATGAAAAGGGCCATTGGAAGCGCAATTGCCCTCTCTACATTCATGACTTGCGACTCAAGAAGCAGGGGAATGATGCTGGTAACCCCAGCTCATCAGGTGCGTTCTTTATGATTGAATTATTCACTCTTACTCCTAAATTGAATTCATGGGTATATGATACTGGATGTGGCATTCATATCTGCAATACCATGCAGGGGTTTAGAGTTGAGAGAAAGCTGGCCTATGGACAACAATTCTTGCACGTTGGTAACGGAGCGCATGCAGGAGTTGAAGCTATAGGAACATTTAATTTAGTGTTGCCTTCGGGCCTAGTACTATCTTTAAATAATTGTCATTATGCACCGTCAATTGTTAGAGGTGTAATTTCATTTTCATGCTTGTTAAACCTTGGTTTTGAGCATACTATTTCAAGCAATGGAATTTCAGTTTCTTTAAATAATGTTTTTTATTTTAATGCTGTTGCTGTGAATGGTGTATTTGAAATTGATATGAATGATAATGATAATGCTTTTGTTAAAAATAATTCAATGTATAGCATCAACAATAAGAGAATCAAGAAAGGTCTGGATTCGTCTTATCTTTGGCATTGTCGACTTGCTCACATTGGCAAAGATCGCATGAAAAAGCTGCAACATGATGGGCTTTTAAATAAGATCAATGATGAATCATTTGATAAATGCGAATCTTGCATTGCTGGGAAGATGACTAAGAAACCCTTTAAAAATAGGATTGAAAGGGCTAATGATCTACTTGGTCTTATTCACATAGATGTGTGTGGACCACTTAGACATGTGTCAAGGAGGGGTGCTAGCTACTTCTTAACATTTACGGATGATTACAGCCGTTATGGTTATGTTTATTTACTTAAACATAAACATGAGGCGTTTGAAACATTCAAGGTGTTTAAAGCAGAAGTAGAGTTGCAACTTGGAAAGAAGATTAAAGCTCTTCGATCCGATAGAGGTGGTGAATACCTGAGTCAGGAGTTCATAGATTATTTAGCAAAGGAGGGAATTGTCCAGCACCTTACTTCTCCATATACTCCACAACAAAATGGTGTATCTGAGAGAAGGAATCGTACATTGCAAGACATGATACGATCTATGTTTAATCTAACAACTCTTCCTTTCTCGTTTTGGGATTATGCCTTAGAATCTGCGGTGCGCATTCTAAATATGGTTCCAACAAAGAAGGTTGATAAGACACCATATGAGGTATGGACTGGAAAAGCTCCTAACCTGTCTTATCTTAAGGTCTGGGGTTGTGAGGCGTATGTTAAACGTGACTCAGCAGACAAACTCCAACAAAGATCTGTGAAGTGCATCTTCGTAGGATACCCTAAGGAAACTATGGGATACTACTTTTATTACCCACCTGAAAACAAAGTATTTGTTGCAAGGTATGGAGACTTTCTTGAAAGAGAGCTCATATCTCAAGAATTCAGTGGGAGAGTATATGATCTGGAAGACGGTCATGAAGATGTAGAACCTTCTGAAAACACTAACCAACATCCGGTAGAACCTGAAAGCTTAGGTCCTCCACCTGAAGTTGAAGTGATTCCCATTCGTAGGTCAACAAGACCAGTAAAAGCTCCTACTCGTCTATGTCTTAATGTAGAGAGTGATGAGTATATACTGGGTGATCTTGATGAGCCTACAAGTTATAAAGCTGCCATGAATGGTCCTGAAAAGGCCAAATGGAAAGAAGCTATGGATGGGGAAATGCAATCCATGGAAGACAATGATGTCTGGGAAGAAGTAGACCTACCTCCGGGTGCCAAACTAGTTGGGAGTAAATGGCTCTACAAGAAAAAGACTGACATGGATGGCGTTGTACACACCTATAAGGCCCGTTGTGTAGCTAAAGGCTATACACAAACTTTTGGTGTTGACTATGAGGAGACCTTTTCTCCTGTAGCTGACATAAGGGCAATTAGGATTCTTATAGCCATAGCCGCTTACTATGACTATGAGATTTGGCAAATGGATGTTAAAACCGCCTTCTTGAATGGTCGCCTAGATGAGGACATCTATATGGCGCAGCCTGAGGGGTATGTAAATCCAGAATTTCCAAATCGTGTATGCAAGCTTAAAAGATCCATTTATGGATTAAAGCAAGCATCACGACAATGGAATAAGAGATTTGATGGTGAGATTAAAAAGTATGGATTCACTAAAAATCTTGATGAGCCATGTGTATATCACAAAGTTAGTGGGAGTAATGTAATTTTCCTTATATTATATGTCGATGACATATTGATCATGGGGAACGACATTCCAAGTTTACAAAAGGTTAAGGAATATCTTGGAAGTTGTTTTTCTATGAAAGATTTAGGGGAAGCTGCATTTATTCTGGGAATCAAGATATATAGAGATAGATCTCAGCGATTAATTGGATTAAGCCAAAGTGCTTACATTGATAAAATATTGAAGAGATTCAATATGCAAAATTCCAAGAAAGGATATTTGCCGATGCAAGAGCAACATGGCTTGAGCAACAAGGTTTGTGCTTCAACACCCGAAGAGGTGCAACGCATGAAAAGAGTCCCTTATGCTTCGGCTGTGGGATCTATAATGTATGCGGTGAAAAGTACAAGACCTGATGTAGCGTTTGCTCAGAATTTAACCAGTCGATATCAGCAAAATCCAGGTGTAGCTCACTGGACTGCTGTTAAGAATATTCTTAAGTACCTTAGGGCAACTAAGGATATGTTTTTGGTTTATGGGGGAAATCCATCGGCAGAACTTGATGTTACAGGTTACTGCGATGCTTCTTGGAAAGGTGATAAGGATGATACGAAGTCTCAGACGGGTTATGTCTTTGTCATTAATGGAGGAGCAGTGGATTGGAGGAGCAGAAAGCAGAGTGTACTAGCGATGTCTGCTACAGAGAGTGAGTATATAGCTGCTTCAGAAGCTGCAATGGAAGCTGTTTGGATTAGGAAGTTTGTCTCAGGGCTTGGAGTCATGCCTTCGATTCAAAGACCTATAAAAATGTATTGTGACAATTCTGCTGCAATCACATTTGCCAATGAGCCTGGAATCATGAAAGGCACCAGACATTTCCCGATTAAGCATCACTATGTTCGAGAACAAGTCGAAATAGGTGAAATCGAAATGCTCAAAGTTCACACAGATGATAACTTGGCGGATCAATTAACGAAGCCTCTACCTGGCACTAAGCTTCACAAGCATGCTGCAGGTGTAGGACTTAGATTAGCTGAAAGTTTCATGCCCATTTGTGATTAGTGTTTGGATAAAGGATGTAATGTACAATTATTGATATTTACTGAAATAAAATATTGGTTATGTTTATTTAGTCATTGTCTTATTAATAATATATCCTATATTTGCATGTTTAAGATCCTTGAATAATTTATTATTCTAAATGTCCATTGTCGATTAATGATATGGGAATATCATTAAACTAAGACAAATTTGAGTATTGGTTTAGAATATACTTGAAAGTATATTGATGCGTAGTCATACCAATTTCACATGATATTCAATGAATTGAATATTGGACTTATCCCAACAATATGATTTAAAGTTTGATGTGAGAATCATATTTAAAGTTATCCTCAGACTTGAGATACCAGATAAGTGTCATGGATGTAGTGCATTTTTGTGAAGCAATCTACCGCTCACCGTAACAGGGAGTCATAAGGATTGTTTTCAGAAGTGTTGCAAAGTTCATGGGTTATTCTTGTAGTCAAGAAAGAATTCATTCCTTCTGATTTGTTTAGAAGTTTAATGCTGCTGGGCCCCTCGTAGGGTTGACAAAATGTTTGCATGGCCATGCCCAAAGTCTATCTGGAATACGTTCAGATGTTTTGGTAATTTTGTTCAATCATAAAGAAACGAGAAACAGAATTTTAATAAAGGAACTCACATCTTTATTAATGCGGTATTAGTAATGAAAGGATAATTATAATGATGAATCATTAAAGGTTTTTCCAGGAAACCTAGCTCGGTTTGAACTAGGGGCATTGGAGTGTTGCAAGACGCTAACCAATGTCATTTTACTATTAATGAATATACGAGTGGGAGCTGTTAAATGTTACGTATAAACATTAATAGGTAAATGTCTAGGATCGAACACGAGACCTCGGGATTGCACACTTTACAAACAAGAATAATGTAAATAAATTTATATATTTATTAAATGTATGAAATATATATATTTATGTCACTTAATGGACTAAACGGTCGTTAGTTGTTAACCGTATGGACTAACTATCGTTAAATAAGAAAAACAAGGACTAGAGTGTAATTTGGGTGACAAGGAAGTTCTAGAACTCCCTTTGGGAGCCTAGGCCGGTCGAACAAGGGGTGGGGAGGCCCAACCCTTGCTTGCTTGGTCACCAAGAAATCACCTAGTATAAATACAAGGCCTTGGGGTTAGACTTAACAATCTTTTGTGCACACACCCTAACCCTAAAACTTGTTTTCCTCCTTTGTTTTTTTGTGGCCGATCGTACCTCCCCCCTCCAAGGGTTTGTGGGTCGATTTTTCCATTACAAAACCATAAGTGATTTGTTTACTTGCAACAACCTTTATTCGTTGGAGTTTGTGTGTACAAGAACGAGGTAATTACTTACTTTAGTAATTATCAAGAGATCGATAAACAAAACGGTAAGGGGTTTATCATTGATCTATATTGTCCAAGAATCAAGGTTTATTGAAGTGCATCGGGTACGTTTACTATTTATGTTTTAGTTAATATTTATGTGTTATACTTGATCCTAGCTTCCGCGATACGTGTATTTGATTGTGCAACTCTAACAGATTCCACCACCATCATCTCTTGTTGAGAAACTAGCTCATACAATTTTGAATGTCTCACGGGCATGTTTGAACTACAACCCACAGGACAGACCAACAATGCGCCAAGTCAATGATTTATTGTCTGTGGATGATCGACTTTGGATGAAGATGCATGTATCGGTAACTTAATGCGCCATGTCAAAGATTGTGTATGATGTCTGGTCATAAGTCATAAATTTAAGAAACTTTTTATGGTTTTTGTTGTCCTGAATTATGTTGTAGATTGTTATTAAATAAGAAAATAACTTATATCAATGAAGATTTCTACCTTTCTAGACTAATATAGTTACGTGTATTATTGGTCTTTTTGGTAATTTCTTTAAATTAATCCAGTTTTGCAATTAAAAATTTTCCAATGGGAAATTTTTATATCAGTTAAAATTTATTCTTACTCATATCAATAAATATAGTAAACAGTGATTGCACACAAAAGATATTCAAAGATGTCAAATCACCCAATAATGGAAGTATGTTAATTTGTAAAACAAGACAGCATATATAGACCGGAGAAGAAAGTTAGTTAAAGGAAATTTGTCAAAAAAGAAGATCGTGGAAGTCTGTTAGTTTGTCAAAAGATATGATCTAAACCAGAAATGACTTACGAAATGAGGTTAAGATCCGTAAAACAACTACGAATTCAAGATACTAAGAATTGAACTCGAAATTGGATTACAATGGGATAATTTGTTACAAACAAAACAATTGAACGTTTAGAGAGTTACAGAGAGAAAGAAAAGTGTTCACAATTTCATAAGCTAACTAGTAAATGGGAGGAAGGAGGATTTGGCGGGAAAATCTGTTTTGTAAATTGATATTACTTTGACAAATAATGCTTGTAGCAAGCCAAACACCCCAAAAAACAATAACCTTTTCCTTAAGCCAAACACCCATTTCATAACCCAACTACACGATCCATGTATAAAATCTAACAGCTGAATTCCTTACCGAGCATGAAGGATTGAAGTAACCAACTCTTCAAACAACTCTGTTGCGAATCCCTCTGCCTTCAACCAACTTATTAGGTTATCTGAAGCAAAAAACTCAATGTAACGGGCAACACTCCACAGCTCCACCTGTAGAGACTGATAGGTTTCGCATCATCATACTTTCCTAACCGAGATAAAGCGAGCCACACTTCCACCTGTAACGGGCAACACTCCACAGCTCTCTGAAGCAAAAGCTTTGGATCCTCTTCATTAGCAAATTCCACAACTGCTTCCCATAGCCTTAAAGAATCAGGTATATGTTCAAGACCTTTTCTTAGTACTTTGCTTTTAATCACATCTCCATGTTCCAATGTGCAGCCCTTTCCTTAAGTCAAACAGCAGAAACATTTCCATCAACACCAGATACCAAGCTATTTATAGAGGCAACCGCGAGAAATTTAACACCGTTCATTTGGTAAAGTTATTCATATTTCTGGGCCAGTAAAGGAGTGAACAACCTTGGAAGCAAATGATCTTCTGGAAATATGACAGTTGCATCAAGGTTCCAACCAACAGCAGCCGCTGCAACTTTCATGGCAATATAACCACCACCAACCGCAACTACTTTTTGTGCTTTTGCCAATGATGATACTAATGAATCAACATCAGCAATATCGAGTATGTGATGAACACCAGGTAAAGTATCACCAATTTTCTCAGAAAATCTAGATGCAGTGTACCCTGTGGCAATAATGAGGGATCCAAATTTCAGTTAATTTGTTGTCAATGCTTGCTTCTCTGCACCGATTCAAGTCACCGGATCTTCATACAGCATCTCTATCCCTTTCTCTTTGTACCAATCAGGAGTTTGCCTCTCATCTCTTTTGTGAGAGTCGGGCGCTCATATGGAACAAATGCCTCCTTAGAAATGATACACAGAATCCCATTAGCCACCCCTTTTTTTCTACAAAAGTCCTTGTTATGTATCCACCTCCAACTATCACAAACCTTTTCTTTTTCCTCTTTGGCCATTTCCATACGTCGAACTCCCACTTTCCATACTTCAATTTGCATTTTGTGCCTCCTGATTTCTTCCTCTTAGGCCATTTCCATAGCTCAAACTCCAAACGACTAAAATTATCTCCATGAATCACTATAACAGAAGCCTTCACCGTACAATCACTGTTGTCGTTACCACTAAAGAAACACCACTAAAATCATTTTCCATACCATCATTATCAGTCGAACTAGGACTAATACCACGTTCCATATCACACAATTCAATTTGACCCCGATCACAGTTTTTGACCAAACAAACGCCTTTTTTCTCCTCCTTCACATTCAGTTCATCACTTTGATCCCAGTAACTCAAATCACCTTTTACACTAACCTCGATTAACTCATTAACAGTAGCATTCGGTTTTTTAATATCCATTAAAACATTATAGCCAAAATATCAGAATTCGATGATGACGATACACCTAACAAACACTCCGTTTTCGGGTTTCCGAACTTTAAAAATCTTTACCAACGAACATTCCAATTTATCCAAAAGACATGAATTAAAGCTTGAATATTTAACACCATTACGAATTGATTCTTTAACAGTTTCAACCGCATTTACAACCTCGTGATCAACAACATAATCAAGTAATCTATTTTTTAACCCAGTTGATTCTTTACTTTTTCCATCATCATGAACAAACTCATAAAAAATCACACCACCAGGAACTAAATTACTCACACCCATTCTATTATTCTTCTTTTTAATCTTATCATCATCATAAACCTTACTCGAATTTTTTAAACTCAATTACTTGCACTTAATCACATTATTTAGAAACTTCATCAAGAACCATATTAGCAATGTTGTTTTCGACCATATCACTTGCTTCTTTAACATATTGTTTGAAATTTTTCTTTATTGGCATTTCACCAAACATCTTATGTGCACCCGTATGATAACAAAATACATATTCTTATTAACCAATGTTATTGGATAAATTGTACATTATTATGTGAAACCTTCAACCCCTTTTGATCCGTTTCCTTTAGATAACTTATTTTATTTTACTCGTTTGACCCAGATGTAACATATCCCATATTGACTCATTCGTACTTAAATGGGTCAGAATTCGGCTATAAAACTACTCATATATGGGAAGCAGTAGAAGATAATTATTAAATGGAAACTAAAGAGTAAATTACATAATTGGTCCCTACGGTTTGTGTTGACTTGCTTGTTTGGTAATTTGACTTTTTTTTATGGCTATAGTCCTTAACTCGAAAACCTTTAACACTTACGGTCCTTTGACCAAACGGCGTAGTTTTAACCATTAACAGTGCATCTATAATTATCATTTCATTTTTCTCTTTATATCTTTTTCTCACTTCCTTGCACACCTCTTCTTTATGTACCATTCTTTTCTCACATCTTGGCCACCTTATCCTTATCCCACCACTCTTTATCTTACACTAGGAAAATAGTTTTAATGGGTTTGAAAATTTTCATCTCTTATCTTTTTTATTATTATTTTTTTTAATATTTACCTACATAACAATATACATAGAGAAGAAAAATGAGATTTTACGGCCTTTTATAGTCTATTAGGCTACCAACAGTAAGGCAATCAAATCCCTCCATTTTTCCCTGCCACGTCAGCTTTCTCTCTCCAGCGACCTGAAGGCGATTGGGTGCCTCAGTAAGGGCGAATAAGTTCAATTTTTTTTTATACATTTTAAACTACAAACTTAATAAAACATTAATTTCATTAATAATTAAAATATTACATCGATTGAAAACATTACATAATAATTAAAACTTAATAATTAAACTACAAACTTAATAAATTAAAAATTCAATTGTAATCCGGGTGATCCCAGATTTGAGAGTTGTTGGAGTCGTAACCATCGTCGTAAGGATCAAATCTCAGGTTTGAGAGTTGTTGGAGTCGTAACCATCGTCGTAAGGATCAAAGCTCGCAAACCTCTCTTCGTCTAACTTAGCTTCCAACCTGCTCAGCTCTCGCTCATCCTCAGAGTTCCAGTCATCATCAACAGCTTTCACATTTTCCTCAAAACTTAGCTGAAAGTGATCAAGATGAGGTTGTTGTTGTTGTTGCTCAACAACTCTTGGTGCAGATGAACTTGATGCACCTTGCATAAATTGTTGTTGTTGTTGTGGTGCATCAGCAGCTGCCACATTTTTCTCAAAACTCCAACGGATCTTGTTGGATTTTTCGTTCACTATCTTCTGCACACAACCCCACAATGTATCAACAACATCAGCGTTTTTGCGAAATTCATCGTACAAAAACTGGTCGATAACAAATTTTCTGTCGTCAGAGATGTCTTTGCACTCTGTGTATCGTGTTCTCAGGCGTTGTTTGCGTGCCTTTGCGAGCTCAAACTTCTTAATAACTTCAAAAATTGCATCTTGTCGTTCCTTGTCGTCTATGTCGACTTGTTTTTTGACATAGTTTTGAACTTGTTTGACAGTGAATATTACAAGATATTTTTTTGTATTTGATTTGTTATTTGAATTGAAAGAAGTGTGTGATTTTGTTAAATGAAGTGTGTAATATGTTGTGTTAATATGTGGTATTTATAGTGTGTAATTTTTTATTTTTTATTTTTTACTTTCAAATGCATGCAATGACTAGTAAAAGTAAATGGTATACTTTTTTTTTGAATGCATGCAACGGATCAAAAGGCAAAAGAAATGGCTTGTACTCGGTCGCAACCTCGACCTCAATCCCTTGTTTTCGTCCCTCTATTCTGTCGCGACCCAATCCTCACAGTAAGGCCCACCGACTATGACCTCGTCGACCGACTCGGTCGAGCTACCTTCTGTAGGTAGCCTTACATTTAAAAAGACCTAATCACGATAATTGACAAAAAAAAAAAAAAAAAAAAAAAAAAAAGGATTTTCAAAAATAAGAATGTGCAGCCTGGAATTCCAGATTTATTTTTGTACAACTGTGCGACTTCATATAAATGTTAATGTGTGTCCATATGGTACGATGATGTTTTTTGTGTAACCTAATAATGTTGGTGCGACTGACGTAACCTTTGATTGCGAAGTTTTTTCTTTTTCGAGAAAGACAATATTTTTTGTCAAAATAGACAAAAAAATAATAAAATAAAAATAACTTTTTCTTTGGTTTTTTGAGAATTTTTGTCTTTTTCGAAAAAAAAAAAAAAACAAAACATTACATCAGTTGCACAAAAAGCATTTAACTACCTTAAATTGACCCTTGTCGAAATTATAGGGGAGTCGGGCAGTCTTGCGATCACATAAGTCTAAATTTAGAGTAAATGAAGTTTTGGTCTATTAGATGGAAATTGAACTTTTTTTGGTGTATACTAGGAAATGGCCCTTTGAAAAAAACAAGAAAATGTTAACAAGGTACAAAAATGTATCAGCCTATAAGTCAAAACTTAGGGACAAGTTACATTAATAAGAAAATAAAAGGCCAAAAGTAGCCACTTCATCTTGTTCACTTTTTTTAGGTTATTATGCTTTCTTTAGCTTCTTCTTCTAAGTAAAGACTCAACACAATCATGTTTGTGTCATTCACAACTTCATCCAGCGAATTATTACAAACCCATCACCAAATTTACATTTTTATCTTCGAATCTTCAATTATCAAGAGTAAATTGCAAGAATCGTCCCTATGATTTGCCCAGATTGCATGTTTCATCCATGACCTTTTATAAGTGCAGGCGCCAGGCGGCCTACCTATGGAGAAAACTTGAGATCGATTTTGTCCTTATATAAATGCAGGCAACCTCCCTGTGGTTTTCCAAAATTGCAAATTTCGTCCCTAGTTACTAGTTAGGGACAAAAAGTGAACCCAACTTTTCCTCATAGGGAACCGCCTGCACTTATGAAAGGCCAAGGACGAAACATGCGATCTGTGTAAACCACAGGGATGATTCTTGCAATTTACTCATATATCAATGTTCACCCATCTTCAGTTACCATTTTCACCCTCACCATGACAAACGTACGTACACAAAAAAAAAATGCAAAACAGAAAAATAAAAATCCAACAAAAGCACACACAAACAAATAGATATTTGAATACTTTTCAGACAAACATACAAGAAGATTTATATGATACATGTGCTAAATCGCGGGGCCTTGAATTTGCTTTGTCTTTGTTTAAAAGGGAAATGCTATATAACCCGGGTTGAACCGGGAACATGACTGTTGTTTGCTTGTTTATGAATCGGCGGTTCTTTTGTTGACCCGGGTCGACCCGTTTTGCTAAATCTTGTTGGGTCATACCTTTCGTTGTTTAAAGTTTTGGAACTGTAGTTTCGTTGGAAAGTATGTGTTTGATACTGAATTTCTAATGTTTAAGTGTTGTTTAAGAGTTGTTTGGAGCTTTTTAGGGGTGTTTGGGTATGTTTTGGGGTGTTTTTGGCGACTCGGCTGGGTCGATAAAAAAACCGGTGCACGGAAATTCAAGAAAATTTACACAAAGATTGATACATATATAGACGACCCGAATTGAACCTCTTGTATTTGCTGCTGCAACTTTTATTTACAACTATACCAAGGAAATACATTCCTAATACAATGCAACACTTTTTCTGTACATCTCATTATTATTCTCATTCATCAATTTTCCTACAAAACCGACGGTGGGGATGACCATGGTCAAAGTAACAAAAAAATAACTCAAAAAAGTCAATGTGACTGTGACAATAACTTTAAAAGTCTCCATAATCGATCCTTCTACCACTCGAAAATCTCTTCATATTTCCTGAATCTGCAAACGTCTCCTAGGCCCAGGCCTCAATGGGCCTGAACTTGAGGTTATCCTATACGAATGTACTTCTAGCCCAAGACCCGAAAACCCGCTCTCCACATCAAGTGGAGATTCATAGCTTGGATAGGTGGAATGTGATGGACCTCGGTCTTGGCCATGGCCGTGGGCCGAGTTTGTACTAGCCCGTGGATCAAAGTCCATAGAAGTTAAATCCTCTTGGCTACATGTCCTTGAGCCCAAGTCTCGTGTTTCTTAACACTCATTGCAGACCAATTTCAAGGCCTGAACCACCTCACCCATAAAGGGTCGGTGTGATACTTCGGGCTGCACACACATTGATGCTATTGTTGTTACTTTAGCAATATTTTCGAATGGAGCTTCAGGGGATAGTAATAAGCAAGTTTAGACCTTCTGGTGCTTCAAGCAGGGGACAGGCCCACGCGACAAGGATTTCTTGGCCCAATGGCATTGACATGTTAATGGGTTTTCTTCGTGTTAGGAATTCCAGGAGTACCACTCCGTAGCTATATTTGTCACTCTTTACAAGAAGATGACCTCTCATTGCATACTTGGGAGCCACATACCTGAAATCAAATGAAAAGAAGTTTAAAAAAATTTGGACCCAGCGGGTCCCCTAACAGGCCAAAACATGTAATCTGACTTTTGTGCTGAGAAAAAGCTCATTTACTTTAAACTTGACCTGTAATGTACTCATTTTATAGACAAAGGAAAACGTACCTGAAAGTGCCCATGACACGTATCGAAATATGTTGGTTTTCTTCATCTAAAGCGGATCCAGCCAAGCCAAAATCAGAAAGTTTAGGTGTAAAGTCATGTTCCAGCAGAATGTTGCTAGACTTTGTCTCTATGTAAGCTAACCCTCTAGCGGCACCTAAATCTATTTTCAAGTGGTGCAACTTCTTATCAATCCCTAATCAACCAAAATTTCACTCCAATTATAAACCATCTTTACTAAAAAAGATTAAAGTCAAAATATTTGACTTTTGAAAAGTCAAACATTTCAATCCCTAAGCAACGGAATTGTCACGTTTAAGTACCTTTGACAGCAACATTAGTCCCATCTTCAAGGGTCCCACTATAAATTTGATTACAGTTATGATTAATGATTAAATTTACCGTGTGGTGGTAAAATTGAAAGATTGTTTTGGCGGTGATTGTGATGGTTACGAGTAGGCAGATGAGATCGAAGATTTTATATTATGATGAAACTAACCCTCTGTTTTTATATCCTGTCATTTACTTACTATGTTTTATTCACCCATTTTTTTTAAACTTTACTTTCTCTATGATGAAGTTACTACCATAATTACAAAATTGTACTCTACTTTTTATGTTCTAAGGGGCAGTTTGGTTGATGGTTTTTTCGCTGTTGGACTTGAATGATGGTAAAATTAGAGTACGTTTGGTTTGTAGGTGGGATTGGAATTGAATATGGATTTGGGAAAGGTTTGAAAAAAATAAGGAGAGATAAATTAATATTCATTTAAAGTATGTATTTGTTTATATATAAATTAAGCTATTATAAATTAGTTTATAAACAAATATGTGGTTGAAATTGTTTTAAAAATTACAATGTAAATTTAGATTGGTTGGTTTCACCAAAAGTCACCAAGTGGGGCAAAAATAGATCTATGATTGAAAGTGGTGTGCCAAGCGAATCAAAAAGGAACCAAACAACTAATTTTATTATTCTTTCAATCCATACCATCTAATACCCCTAAACCAAATGGGCCCTTAGATTGTTTGCTAACTTCATGTGGGCCCTCGGATTGGCTATGAATGTTACATATTTGCTATCTAAGAATCCTGGCTTAAAGGCCCGTTTGGTTTGTAGATGGGTTTAGGATTTGGATTTGGATTTGGATTTAAATTAAAAAATATATTATAAAATAAATAAATAATAATTTATAATTTAATAATATCTTTAAAACTATTTAGAATTTTAAATGACAAATAGAGAAAAATATGTGACGTACATTAAAAAATGGCCCACTTATATGTCCAATAAGTGAAATCCTATCATGTTGCTATGGATTCTTGGATGGAGATTATTTAGGATTTAACCCCAATAAAACGTACCAAATCGCGAATGTACAACTAGCCCAACGTCTCCTAGGCCTCAACGAGCCTGAACTTAAGGTTATCCTATACGAATGTACAACTAGCCCAAGACTCGAAAACCCACTCTCCACATCAAGTGGAGATTCATAGCTTGGATAGGTGGAATGTGACGGGATTGGGTCTGGGTCGTGGCCTGAGTGTGTACTGGCCCGTGGATCAAAGTCCATGAAAGTTAAATCCTCTTGGCTACAAGTCCTCTAGCCTAAGTCTCATGTTTCTTCACACTCGTTGCAGACCAACTTCAAGGCCTGAAACCACCTCACCCATAAAGGGTCGGTGTGATACTTCGGGCTGCACACACATTGATGCTATTGCTGCTACTTTAGCAATACTGTCAAATTGTCAATGGAACTTCAGGGGAGAGTGATGAATCAATAAGCATGTTTAGACCTTCTGGTGTTGGGAGGAGGGGACTAGCCCAGGCAACAAGGTTTTCTTGGCCCGATTGCATTGACATGTCAACGGGTTTTCTTCCTGTTAGGAGCTCAAGGAGTACCACTCCGTAGCTATATACGTCACTCTTTACAAGAAGATGGCCTGTCATTGCATACTCGGGAGCCACATACCTGAAATCTAACTTTTGTGATAAGAAAAAGCTCATTTGACTTTAAACTTGACCTGTAATGTACTCATTTTATAGAGAAAGAAAAGTGTACCCGAAAGTGCCCGTGACACATGTCGAAATATGTTTGTTTTCTTCATCTAGAACGGATCGAGCCAAACCAAAATCAGAAACTTTAGAAAAAAATTAAAGTCAAATATTTGACTTTTGAAACGTCAAACATTTCAATCCCTAAGCAACCGAATTGTCACATTTAAGTACCTTTGACAGCAACTTTAGTCCCCTCTTCAAGGGTCCGACTATAAATTTGAGTCCAGTTATGATTAATGATTAAAGTTACCGTGTGGTGGTAAAATTGAAAGATTGTGTTTTGGCGGTGATTGTGATGGTTACGAGTAGGCAGATGAGATCGAAGATTTTATATGATGATGAAACTAACCCTCTGTTTTTATATCCTATCATCTACTTACTATGTGTCATCCTTTAACTAACTCTGTTTGTTACTTTTAGTCCCTACTTGACTTTGCTCTATGGTGAAGTTACTACTATAAAAATGCTAGGTTGTAGTTTTCTTTTTCTGGTAATACAAAGTGGTGCAATGCCATAAGTACCTAACTCAACACATGCTTTAAAAGCATTGTAATTATGCATTAAAAACTTGTGTTTTGGGTAAATATGGAATTTTGGTATTTAAGTTGGGTAAATATGAAATTCACAAAATCATACTCTTTATGTTCTAAATACAACAATATTATACTGGAATGATAATGAAGCTGACTCGGAATGATAATGAAGCTGACTCGGGCCCACTTTCTATTGTTGATCCACCAACCCATGATGATTTTGTGATGGATAGCAAAGTAGCAATAGAGCGCAAATAGCAATAGACACACCGAGGGGTGTGATGTCACTTCCGTTGTTTTTGTGACCATGGCTACAACTGCTGATGAACTGGTCAAATCGATGACCGGTGATGTTACAGCAAGCTGGTTTTGTAGGGATTTATAACCCAGATCGAACCGCTGGGTTTCAGCCGACCCCGGTCGAACCGGTTCACTGAAACCATCCGGTTCGAACTTTCTTCTTTCGTGATAGAGTGTGAGTGGGGAGGGTTATGAGTATTGGTCAAACTAAGTTTAATACTAGTAGTAAGTTAAGTATACTATGGTTAGTTTAGATTTTGACTAAGACTGTGAGTAACTAAGGGTGCATTTGGTTTGCTTATGGATTTTGCATATGTGTATGATTTGGTTTAGAATGAAAGAAAAGTAGATAGATGAAATATTTGATAGATTGAAAATAAATTATTTAATAATTATGTATAAAGATTATAAGTCAATAAATTATTTTTTGTTATGTTTGAAAAAAAAGAGAGATAAACTAAAAATAAGATGGTCTCACTTTATTCTTCAAATCCCAACTATTTGTATTGGTTTTGTTAAAAGCAAATATTTGAGTTCGATGCATCAAGATTCAAAATTTAACCAAACATTTACTTTTTACTGAGTCCCTAAAGCAAATCCAACACCTCCAAAACAACCGCACCCGAACTTAAGTGATTTGAAGAAATGTCTAGATTAGTCATTTGCTTGAGAGACATGGGTTTTTATGAACCTACCCAATAAGATGGAAACAAGGGTTTGGGCTCACTTGTTAAGTGGAAAAGAAAAACCCTGCTTAGTTTTAACTACACCGAGAGGCTTTGTGTCCCTACCATTAGTTCTATCTTCATACAGTCCACTATTAGCATTATGTGATGATGGCATAGGTGGCGATGGAGGAAAACCTATTAACAGCCAAATGAATATTACTATATGTAAAAAAAAAAAAAAAAAAAAAAAAAAAGAAAAAAAAGTTGACTTTCGGGGTCAAACGAACTGATCCTCCAAGTTGTTAAGTGGAATTATTTTTATTGGATTGGTATTAGTATTTTTATTAGAGTTACTACTTCTATTTGTATTGGCTTAACCTCAAACTCAAGTGTTTGGTTAATGATTAGTATCAATATTGGGTCTCATCTACATACTATTATCAATCAATATATATCATGTTTTACATGGTATCCAAGCTTTAAATGAGTTCACCAACAAAATTTGCTATCCTCCGGTCATCAGCTACTCACCAGTGACTAGGGGCGGAACTACATGTTTGCTTAGTGGGGGCGGTGCCCTCCATGCTTCGCCAAAAAATATAAATTTTTAATGTTAAAATTTATTTTTTAGTACCATTTTATTAAAGTGCACCCCCACCACAAAATTAAATTCCCCCTACAAACAATGTAAAAACTAAAAACCTTAAATCTGCATCTTAATCTTAAAAAAAATTATCAATTTTTACTGTAAATTTTTTTGACCTTTTAATTAAAGTGCATCATGAATTTTATCAATAATAATAATAATAATAATAATAAATTAAAAAAAAAATTGCCCCTGTACTCTAAGACTAGACGAGTACCCGTGCATAACAACGAGATTTTATAGCGACAAATTGTTTAGTGATAAAAAAAAGTTTATGGGTTATAAACGAAAAATAATAAAAGTTTGAAGATTTGAGGATTAAACATAAATTTTTGAAACCCGGTTCAACCCGGGTGGTTCAACCGGTTGAACCGTTCGGGTTGAAAAACGCCGATTTAAACTGAGTCAACATGACGGGTTGGGTTGAAAACAGGTCAAATTAAACCGGGTCAACCCGCCGGGTTAGAAGCGTCCCGTGTCAACCCGATTTTTGATGTGTATTAATAGTATCCTTTTGAAATATATATTTTCGTATGGCTTTTGTTGGTTAGCCGAACCGATGGCAACACCGGTTCCTGGTTTAACCCGTTGGTCCGGTCCAGTTTTCAAACTATATGTACCATTAACTTGTTAGTTTGTATGGAGCTTTACGTGTTTTATTAATTTGTATAATGTGTATAATAACATATACTTTTCATTTTAGGGTGTTTTAAAAATAATATTAATTAGTCTGTTTAATTATTTTATAATTTAGATTATGTTGTAGCTTGTTTAAATTGTATATTGTGAAAATTTTGTTGTACTTTTTAGCAAGGAGTGTTTTAATTGGTTGTTTTTAATTCGATATATATGCTTTTAATTGGTTGTACAATATGAATAAATTATTATACTTTTTAAGTTATGGAGTGTTTTAATAAAAGTATTAATTACACTATTAATTTCTCTCGTCCTTTAACTATAGACTCTTTATATCATGGGTCCGCCACTGCCAGTGATCCGGATACCAATCATGCATGACACATATTTTAAGCAGAAACGCTAAAATATATTAAGTTTATATATTAAGTTTCTAAATACTCGTGAATTGCCAGCACTCCATACCATTCAAAGTCATTATTGCAAGTTTTAAACAGAAACGCTATTTCATGTATCGCGTTTTATGCTCATCCGAACAGTTTAATTTCAAAATGAACATCCAGACGCTCGAAATGCTTTCATATTTTAATAAGGATTCTGGTTATTTGAGATAATTGATCCCTCGATTAATACAGATATATGCATAGTCGCCTAGAAGCTTTAGATTATCTAAGATACTTGATCCCTCGAGGCCTCGATCATACGAGAAATATGCGTAGAAGTTTTAGATTGTTTAAGATACTTAATCCCTTTATACAAAATATACTCCAATTAATATTTCACACACATACATAGTAGTGATGACAGCCATTCATATTTCATTAAAATACCCACTTTATACAAAATATACTCCAATTAATATTTCACACACATTCACAAAACAAATATAAAAAACATAAAATTTTGCTTATGGTCCCACCATGTTATAAACAGTGCTCGGTGAGTAACTCACAGAACAAAACGCAAATGGCCGTGAGTTGGAAGAGGCGACGTGGAAGTCACGATAGTGAGTGACTCACTCACGGAGGTTTTGGGCCTTTTGGCTCCACTCCCTCCAACCTACGAAAGGGTATTTTAGTTACTAATGTGTTATTGAGAGGCTGATGAGGTGACGCTAAACTAAGACACTTGCTCAGTTCTCGAGTTGATTCATTAAAGAAAAGGGAAAAGGTTTACTCCCACATTGTGTTCTCGAGTTATTTTATTAAAGAAAATGGAAGTAAACTGGAAGTAAAGTTAGGGCATGTTTGACAAAGAGAATTTTAGAGAAATGAAATGAAGTAGAAAATAGAAATTTAGAGAATAGAAATCAGTAGAGAATTTTGTTCAATTCTAATGTTTGGTAACAACAGAGACTTAACCCGAGAAATGAAAAAAAAAATTAAATAACATTTTATCATATGAGACTCAGATGTATTTGTTTGTTGATTTTTTTAAAGAATTTATTTTTTTCTAAATAACAATTTTAAAAAATATATATATAAATGTTTTTTAATTTTTTTTAAATTTATTTTAAAAAAAACTTATTTTTTAAAAAAATTATTTTTTTTAATTTTCTTAAATTTATTTTTTATAAAAGTAATTAAAAAAATTATTTAAAAAAAAATGTTTTTTTTCTAAATAACAATTCTATAAAAAAATAAATATTTTTTAAATTATTTTTGTAGTTTTTTTTAACAAAGTACACCATTTAAAAAAATTATAATTTGAAGCGATAAAAAAAAAAAAAAAAAAAAAAACAAAAACAAAAAAAAAAGACTCATTTCTCTAAATTCTCCACCAAAAGGATGGAAATAGAGGTTAACCAAATTAGACTACCATTTCTCTCAAACTCTCCATCAATTTCCCTTCAATTCTTCACTTTTTCATTTCTCTCTACCAAACAAGAGAATTCAATCCAATTCCATTTCTCCTCTTTCTTTTCTCTCTACCAAACACACCCTTAGTGTTATTTGGATGAATTTGTTTTACTTTCACTAGTTATAATACCTGTGCACGCATAGGGTTTTTAAATTTTCTTTTGATTATGTATTATTATCGATTAAGAAATAAATCACTTAACATGTTTCAAACGGTTTTACTTGATGGACTAAAAATAAAAAACCAATGTATATATATGTTATAATCCACATATTATATTAGAAGAATGCTTTTTGATTAAAAATAATAGTTTATTATTCAAGCAAAATCACATGATGATACTTGACTTGCATAAGATGTTAGCGATATATGTTTTTAGTTTTGCAAACTCGTGCTATCAATTTACGATGTGTTTTGTAATTGTGATATTTATTTTACTTTTATTTTCATTAAAATATGTAGCATATTTAAGCTTTGAAGATTGATTCATTTCTTTTATTAAGAATAACCATCATACAATTCATGTACTCTCTCCGTCCAAAATTTATTGTCCAGTATTGACTTTTTTAGTCTTTCTTCTTCAACTTTGACCTTAAATATTTTTGTGGGTGTTATATAATATTTGATGCAAAATATATAAATGGATTGGGTTTTAAGTCTACTTTTCAATGGTATAATTTTTCATCAAGTATTATATAATAAAAAATATATATTTGTGGTCAAAGTTATATCATTTTGACTTTGAAAATTCAAAGTGGACAATAATTTTGGGACGGAGGGAGTATTATCTAAATCAGTAACTTAACTTAATTATACATTCATACCTTAAGCAGGCGTAGAAAATCCTTCTACGACAATCATGTGTTGATACGTAATCCTCCTCTAAAAAACGCACACAACAAATTGCACTACATTTATATTCCCGTTACTAATAATTTAGCCGTATTTAATATTCAAACCCGTGTACGCATAAATTAAATTTTTAAATAGAATAACATGAGTCCTTATTTAAAATTAAAAAAAAAAAAAAATCTAGAAAAGTATAAAACTAACATTAGTTTAAAAAATATTTAACGTGAACTAATTCGCATATTTACCAAATTTTGTAATTTGAATAGATGAAAGTCTAAAAACTAATAATAATACTAATGTAATTTTAAACAAAGTTAATATAATAAAGCATATGGGGTATAAAGTGTAAGGGGTTATTTGTTTTTTTTTTTTTCTAAAGTTATTAAAAAATATGGAAACTTGTAATTTTACACTTAGCTCTATATAATTTATTTAAAATTCAACCATCAAAGTTTTATTAATTACTTCCTCTTTTTTTATGTTTTTGGTTTCATAAATTTGACACCTATATTTTTAATCTTGTTTTTTTCTTAACCAAATTTCTCCACCAAATTTATTAAGTTTGACCAAAATCAATTTAATTTTAATTTTCTATTGACCAATCATATTGCTTGATTTCGCCTATGTGGCAAAATCGAGCTCTCCTATTGGTCTAATTTTTTTTTCAATAAGAAGGGATTTGCAAAAACACTCCGAAATGATGTAATTCTTTTATTATATAAAAGATTTCCGCCCAAAATATAAGAGGAAAGTGTTTTACTTCCTTTTCATTCTCTTTTCTTTAATGAAATAACTTTAACTCGATAACAGACAAGAGTGTTTCCTACACCATGATCATACTTTGATAACTAACTTGATACAGTTGCCATAAACAATACACATAGTACAACCCATAGAAGCACTCTACCACCACCACCTTCCCCAAATAAAAAACACCTTCCTTAATTAATCTCATAAAATCAAATTAGGCCTTGTAACTTTTTTTACTTCAGGTATCATCTACTCATTCAATTAATTGTTAAAAAATTTATAAAAATTTATAAAAATTATTTAATTACTGTTTTTTAGGATTTAATTTGATTTAATTGAATGACTACTCCTGGTGGCCTTAGACCTAATCATAATAATAATAATTTTCCCCCAAATTATAACCCTAACCCTAACCCTAATTTTATTGCTGATAATTTACATAATTTGCAATTAAACCGCCCGCCGAATGCGGCAAATGTGGCGAATGGGCCGCGTGGCCCTCCGCCGCCATTCGGTAGTCGTCCCGGACCGCCTGGTGTCGGTCCGAGAGGACCTCCGCAAGGTACATTGCCTAATAGACCAGCTGGCGGTAATGTGGGCCCGAGAGGACCTCCGCAAGGTACGTTTGCGGCTAGTGGTAGTGGTGTGATGAGTAATGGGCCGCCGCGTGGAGTGGGACGTCCGCCGCCTCAACAAACTATGTCGTCGTTTTTGGGAGGTGGGATTGGGAGTAAGAATCAGATGAGAGGGCCGAGTTTTGGAGTGCCGCCAATGTTTAGTGCACCGCCGGCGCCTCCTGGGTCTGCGTATGGGACTCAACCGTGGCAAATGCAACCACGACCAGTAAGTTTTTTTGATGTTTTTACTTTGTTATGTATATTTGAATAAAACAGAGCATGTGAAGTCGAAGTAGTTAGTTTTAGTAACAAGTAGGGTAGAATTACGAATGTGCCCTTAGTTTGTATATTAAGTTTCTAAATACTCGCGAAATGCCAGCACTCCATACCATTCAAAGTCATTATTGCAAGTTTTAAGCAGAAACGCTATTTCATGTATCGCGTTTTATGCTCATCCAAACGGTTTACTTTCATAATGAACATCCAGACGCTCGAAATGCTTTCATATTTTAATAAGGATTCTGGTCATTTGAGATAACTAATCCCTCGATTAAAACAGAAATGTGAGTAGTAGCTTTTGATTGTTACGATACTTAATCCCTCGATCATAAGTGAAATATGCGTAGAAGCTTCAGATTATGTAAGATACCTAATTCCTCTATCAGAACAGAAATTTGCGTGGAGCTTTAGATTAAACTCAACCCCTCGATCAGAACATTAATTACAGAAGCTTTAGATCAAGTAGTTTGCATTTCAGCTTTAGAAGCTATTGTGGATTATGAACCATTTGCTTTCTCTATCTTACATACTGATATGACACATTAAAATTTTCACATAAATAGTACATCACGAAGATATAAGTGATAAGTTGGTTACAAAATACATATATGTTTGAAGTACTCAAGTACCAGTTTAATCTGCATTTGCTTATTGTTATATAGACATCCAAACGCTATCTCATGCAGCGTGTTTTATTACAGATTTTGGGTACTTAAGATCATACGAGCAGTTTCATAATGCACATCAGAGCAGTTTACTTTCAAAATGCAACTTCCAAACACTATTTTTATCTCTAACTTAGTTACTAATTTGACCCGTAAAACTTTGCACCTGATAACGGTGATAAGTTAGTTACAATATACATATTAACATATGTATTTGCAGTACGAGTTTAATCAAAGATTCTAAATATGTTCTTGTTGCATAAATATATACAGAATGTGCCACCTCCTCCAATCCCTGGTCCGGGTCAACCACCAAGGATGTATGGCATGCCGCCACCTCTTCCTAACCAACAATCAATGGCTACTATATCGCCTGCAATGGGTCCCAGTGGAAACGCAGTTTCAGGACCATCAAAGATTGATCCTAACCAAATCCCATGCCCTGGTCCAACATCGTGTCCTTTTACATGAAACCCGCCAGGGTAACCAGGCGAATCCTCCACCGGTATTCACCTATATTTTGTTCACAGTTACCGTTATTGTGTTTACTTTAGAGTTGGAAAGATTGGCGGTTCAGGCAGCTGAATGGATTTTTAATGTATAATTAGTTTTTCAAATATGATCTAAGAAAATTATATTAAATAAATAAATGATCTTCTGAATAGAATCATTTAGGAGATTTATGTATCAAATTACATTTTCCGAGATCTGACCCGTTAACTTTGAAGCTATTCATAAATGTATAAAGCCAAACTTTCCATCTCTAATTTATACTGTTTATGTTTCTTGGCTTCTATTATGCAAGTATTTGTACAGATCTTATGTACATTCTGATATGTTATTATTCTATATTGAAGCCTGCTACTACTGAATTTATTGTAAGGGATACTGGAAATTGCAGTCCCCGGTACATGAGGAGCACCATTAATCAGGTAATGTGCTTATTTCTTCAACCTCTTTTCTTGTGGAGATTTTATGCTTACTTTATTGTTGGATTGTTTTGTTGCTCTTTCAGATTCCTTGCACCTCTTATCTTGATCACGTCTGGCATGCAATTGGCACTGTTGGTCCAGCCCCTGGCCCTTCCTCATCCAGAAGAGGAACCTATCCAAGTAAGGCTAGATATACTAACTAAGATTACTATATAGCCCTTAAGTCTTAGGGGTACTTATTTGTTACCTCAAGTGTCTTGACATTAATTGAGGTGATAGAAAATTTCAAAGTTGAAGTATAACATTTTTTATCTTAAAAAGTCAGTTATGGACTCTAATTTTGTGACGGAGGGACTGATAAGTTTTTCATATGGTAAATGTGAATCTATTTTTTCAGATAGTGGATTTCGGCGAAGGTGGCCCTGTTCGTTGTTCTCGTTGCAAAGGCTACATCAATCCGTTCATGAAGTTTGTCGATCAGGGAAGACGTTTTGTCTGTAACTTCTGTGGTGAGTGTTGATCTCTTCTTTTCTACCTTTTGCCATAATTTAGTTCTAAGAATACATACCGATTAGAAAAAAGCGTCTTTATATACTTGACCTACATGCTAATAGCTGACTATGAATACAGAAACAATACAAAATTTTAGCCTTTAAATTTATATATTGACAATAAAAACATCTTTCCAGCGGATTTGAATTGCTGCATGTCAACTTGTATATTGACTTGTTGGAAATAAAATATAACCCATGTCAATCGACTTACAAGCGAATGGGTTGAATATGCCACTTTTAGTTCAACTTGTTGTCTTACATTCTACCCTTTTGCAGGCTTCACGGATGAAACTCCGCGTGACTATCAATGCAATCTAGGTCCAGATGGCAGGCGAAGGGACGCTGATGAACGGCCTGAGCTATGCAGAGGAACAGTTGAATTCGTTGCCACAAGGGAATTCCTGGTTCGTGTGATCTCTAGCTTCATTTTGCACTTCTCTCAACAATTATACTATCTTTATAATATTTTGTTATATTTTTCCCAGGTACGTGAGCCAATGCCTGCTGTATTCTTTTTTCTCATTGATGTATCAATGAATGCCTTGCAAACTGGTGCAACAGTGGGAGCTTGCAGTGCTATCAGCCAAGTCATTGCTGATCTTCCAGTAAGTTCATGTTAATTGTGGTTAGAGGTGAAAATAATTGGGTCTGATAATGGGTCTAAATTGGCATAATCTTAGATATGGGTCGGGTTATTGACCTGGTTTTTAAAACCTTTTTTTATAAATAATTAGTGTTCCTAACTTGATTACAACAATTAGATTATTTCAAATTTCCAATTATAATATAATTGAAAGTAAATATTCGTAACTTGATCACAATTGCCACCTTTAGTACTCGTGGTGGCACATGGCTCCCCTTAAATATTTAATCTTATTGACGTTTAACCTCTGACAATAGGTTCGAAATTGGTATGTAAGTAGTGATCTGTTTCATATTTACAATTAGCTGTAGACTTTTTGAAGTAACAAACTAATAATATGGTTGCTGCAGGAGGGTCCTCGAACAATGGTGGGAATTGCCACATTTGACTCAACCATCCATTTTTACAATCTGAAACGGGCATTACAACAGGTATATATAATGGCAGATTATTGTTTATAGATTTTTGGTACGGTGTAGCCGTGCAGGCTGTAGATTGTATTCGTAAAAAAAAACTTTGTCCAACTTTCACCATGTTTGCTTTTAGATTGCCATTTCCATCTTTCCAGTTTTACCTGTTAGAAATAAAATATAACCAGAATTGACCCATTTATAAGTAAATGGGTCGAAACAGCCACCTCTAGTTTAGTAACTTACAAGATGATATTGCTATTTGTGATCATGTTTTTGCGTTTTGTTGTTGAAGCCATTGATGCTCATAGTTCCTGATGTTGAAGATGTTTACACTCCTCTCCAAACTGATATTATTGTTCAACTTTCAGAGGTAAGTTAATACATGCATTACCTTGAAATCGTGATGGAGCTCTCTTCTTGGCAGTTCTTGCCAACTCATGATTATTCACCATATTTTAGAAATTATTGTCATCGGGTTTTGTGTGACTTTGGAACTGATTCCCAATGTATTTCACATCATTGTGATATTACAGTGGCGTGATCATCTAAATTTTTTGCTGGAGAGTATCCCGAGTATGTTTGAGAATAATAAAACTGCTGATTCTGCTTTTGGTGCCGGGATGAAGGTATTATTTTTTCTCTGTTTGATTGTACATTTGTACCCATGCGAGCACTACATGTCTAAGGGTACAAGAAGTTACCTATATACCTACCATTAACGTAATTTCAGAGACTCGCTTTATTTCACACGACGTCTCTATTTTCTTTTTCTTCTCAGACTATCCTTTTTTGGTTATCTTGTTTACTATTTTTTTTAATGACCAGAATTCACCGACCACTCAAACATAGACGTGTCCCAATTTTAAACAGGCTAATGCCTGTTCTATATTCCGATATTTTTTTTTCCTCAAATAATCTCTTTCAAAGTGCACATCCAAACGCCCACTTAGTATCAACTTAGCAGTCTATGTGACTATTACTTCATCTGTGTCAATCAGGCTGCTTTTCTGGCAATAAAGAGTACCGGAGGCAAACTTTTGGTATTTCAATCAGGCAAGCTTATTTATATTCTTACCATGTTTTAGTTAAGAGGTTTGAGGTAGAAACATAGTAGTTGTGTCAATAAATATTGACCCCATTTAATTATGTTTCAGTCTTGCCTTCTGTTGGTATTGCGGCTCTTTCTGTTAGAGAGGCTGAAGGAAGAACTAATAACTATCAACGAATGACCGGGTTGAACAAACAGGCTAAAATGGTTGGGGTCAGCTGAACCAAAACTTTTTTGGCCTATATTTTATAAGTGGGATCTGCGTAGTATGTATAATGGCCTCACCAAAGTGCATGTACATGTTTAACGTAGTAAAGTTGATGAAAACAGAAAATCTGAAATTGCTGCTTTTTTTTTTTTTTTTTTTTTTTTTTTTTTTAAAAAAAAAAAAAAAACTGCAGGAACCTCATAAATTACTTCAACCAGTAGACAAGACTATGAAGACATTGGCAATTGAATTTGCAGAGTACCAGGTGAACCTTTATCTAATTTGCATTTTGCTACCTCTTTGATGAGATTCAACCATTTTGATTTTATCTTACCAAAGTGTTTATGTGATCACAAATATTTTTTAGGTCTCTGTCGATGTGTTCATCACTACCCAAAGTTATGTTGATATTGCTTCAATCTCTGTTATCCCTCCAACCACTGGAGGACAGGTAGTCATTGCAATCTTATTTTTTGTCAAACAAATTAGATTGGTTTTGTTGCCATTCTTTAAGAGTCGCTTTTATAAAATTCCCTCCTATTTTCAGGTTTATTATTATCACCCTTTCTCTGCACTTTCGGATCCCGCAAAACTTTACAATGATCTGCGATGGAATGTCACAAGACCACAAGGTTTTGAAGCAGTAATGCGAGTTAGATGTAGCCAGGTGTGCCCTAAAAAGATTTATGCTTCAGTTTAACTTCCATACCATATCCATTGATGTGGCAAATTGGGTGGGTCTGTCGGGTTGGGCATCGGGTCAAATCAGTTAGGGTAAATGTAGGTATTGGTTGGATCTGCTTGACCCGAAACACTTCTTTATTTCTTATCATTGATATTTGAGTTTTTGGTATATAGTTGATGTGCCAAATATGATTACAGACAGTGGTCTTATTTCAACAATGATTCAATGTTTCACATAAAATGGTTTAGACTAATTTGTCCTGTTTCCTTCCAACACTTTTTATTTATGTTACCCTTAAAAACTAAGCGTAAACCTCGACACATTCATATCTAAATGTGTCAAAATGGTCACCTCTTATAATATTTTCCAAAATATTGTATACTTATCCGTTTCTCATTTTGTTAGTCTCTTCCCTTCGATTCTTTAGGGTCTTCTATTGGATGATAAACTAAACTTAATATAGTTTGGTTAGAAATTGTAAATTAGAATAGTTTAGTATGTAATATGTAAAGTCTGTAAACCCATTGTATTTGGGCTGGGTCATAGGATAACGATATAAACCGTTTTAGAATAGGTTACAACGTTTAGAAAAAACACAACGTTTACTTTTGTGAAACCGGTTCATCTAGTATATATAGGATCGATGTATCTGTAAGTTCGATATATCAAAACAACATATATTGCAAGTTTAAATCAATTCAATAGCAAGTTTATTATTCATTCCTGTGTTTTTATTCATCATAGCAAGATTATATTCCAACATCTTCAAGTACAAGACTACTCTGGAAACTTCTGTAAACGCATTCCCACAGATGTTGACCTACCTGCGGTATATACTGAACTTCAAATTTATAAGCCTTGCGTTCCTAGCTTATAAGATCACTTTTATTGAAACTAATATTTTGCAGGTTGATTGTGACAAATCTATAATGGTGACTTTGAAACATGATGATAAATTAATAGATGGCACAGAATGTTCTTTCCAGTGTGCGCTTCTTTATACTACTGTATATGGGCAAAGAAGAATACGTGTGTCCACTTTATCGTTTCCTTGCACAAGCATGCTAAGCAATCTTTTTCGCTCAGCTGATTTAGACACCCAGTTTTCTTGTTTCCTAAAGCAAGGTATTTAAATTTGTTTAATTTTGGATTTCACTTTTGCTTTATTGAATACTATAAAGATTTATTCTTTTTTTGTGTGTTGCAGCGGCTAATGAAATCCCTATTACTCCATTACCTCAAGTGAGGGATCGGGTGACAGATCTTTGCATTAGTATACTTCATTCTTATCGGAAGTTTTGTGCAACTGTGTCATCATCTGGACAGCTAATTCTTCCTGAGGCACTCAAGTTGTTGCCTCTATACACTCACAGTCTGTTTTCTTCTTTACTGAAGGCATTCTAAGTAGTGGGTTTTGGTTTAATATTGCTTAAGATACGCACAGGTAATTTACTTCCTTTATTTCTTGATTGCAGCTTTGATTAAAAGTATTGGACTACGAAGTGATGGGCATATAGATGACAGGTCATTTTGGATCAACTATGTTACCTCACTTTCTGTTCAATTAGCAATCCCGCTTGTGTATCCTAGAATGATAAGTGTTCATGATATTGACTCAAAGGTTTAGAATAATCTCACTTAACAAAATGTTCAGATATTCAATTTCTACAACTTACACGTTTTTTTGCATGTTTCATCTGTGGCTACAGGATACCGATGGATCCGTTATTCCCCCTCCTATACCACTCTCTAGTGAACATGTGAGCGATGACGGGATCTATCTTCTTGAAAACGGAGAGGACTGCTTAATTTACGTTGGAGGCTCTGTAGATCCTGATATAACACAAAAACTGTTTGGCGTTTCTTCTTTTAGTGAAATCCCCTCTGGTCACTTGATATTCGTATCTCTTGTCTTGTATCATTATAGTGGCAAAATGGCGAGTCTAGTAATGGGTATAAACAGGCTTTGGTGGCTTGGATTGACCTGAAACATTATTTTTATTCTAAGCAATAACCGACGTGGTATATCTGATTAGGAAAACTATATTATAACACAGTTCTGGAGGTTATATGCATTATATACCTGTCGGCAACTTTCGACCTGTTTCAATTTTGGCTGCTTTTAAAACTTAGCAAAACTGACTCATTTGTGATTAATACTACCGAAATTCCTTCTAATTGCAAATGGGTTGAAGTTGACATCTGCATATGCTCATTGTCTGATTGCATAGATTTTGTGGCTTATAAGTCTGGTGTTTGCTAGAGTAACTCTTTCAGAAGGCCTATTTATTCATCAATCATCTGTTTAACTCAAACTTTTCGATACAGTTGGTACTGAAGCAATATGAAAACCCCTTGTCAAAGAAGCTAAATGAGGTTCTAAATGAGATACGGAGCCAAAGATGTAACTATCTACGGTATGTAATGTCTGTGATATATAATCTTATCAGTCGGATTAGTTTATCTGTATATGTGAATGTTTGTGTTGACAAGTAATCCCTTTTTTAATCTCATTGTACTTATGGCAGGTTAAAATTTTGCAAGAAAGGAGAACCATCGGGTGAGTTTTATAATATACGTCTAGTAGTTCTGTCTTCGTATGAAAATTGCAAGATTCAAGTTGATTCTTTTTTTAAGAAAAAATTCCTTTCATATACATAAAGGCTGTTTGGTAATTTTAAACCGGGACTTCCCAAGAAACGTCGAGAATTAAAAACTTTCCGGACTATATGCTAAAAAATGAAAAATCCCTCCAACAATTATAAAATAAAGAAAATCTTGTGAAACCCATAATGCCATATATCATAGGGCAACTTTAGCTCAGGAACTTCCTTAGAAACGATAAAGATTGTGTCTTTTCTGAGTATTTGTAAAGTACCATTCTATAAAGACAAGATAAAGAAAATTAATTACAGTGAGGACGCATTTGTCAATCAAAGTTGCAGTTTTTACACGGTAATCGTTGCAATTTCTATAGTTTATGATATTAGTTGTTTCAATTCCAGGAATGACATTCTTCTCGTATATTGTGGAAGACAAGTCTCCAAATAGTCCTTCATACGTTGAGTTCTTAGTACATGTCCATAGACAAATTCAAAACAAAATGGGTTGATGTTGTTTTAACAAACACTAGTACAATTCAGTTATGTTTATGGGTTTGTAGTTAGAATTTACATGGAGACACAGTTGAGTTCAAGCATAAAGAAGCAAAAACGTGGGGATAGTCATCATTCGGTTTCACCTATTCCTGGTGAAAACTCGAGTAAAGTTTTGCTAGTATTATTTATGAAAGCGTAGCATAAACTGATAAAAAGAACGGCTGTGGTGTGGTTCTTGGTAATTGTTACTATTAAACACTGGTGGTTATACATATTTATATTTAGAAGTGTTTTTTGTTTCTTAATTTTATAATGAGATAAGATTTACATGTAATGTTGTTCTTTGGAGGGGAAAGTTTCAACTTATTTCTTATATTTATTGATTTTATGTGTGAGTATGTTTGGTTCGAGTTGTATTTTATTGCTATGGTTCGAGTTGTATTTTATCTGAGATGAAAGGATTCGAACAGTTACAAGTTGACTATGCAAACAATAGTATTGCTTGATATACATAAGAATGCAAGAATATAGTAGGTACTCCTCAAACTAGCTTTTTATAAAAGAATATAGTATGTTTAAACAAAATCACTAGTTTTTGCATTAAGTTTCTAACCAAAGTGCAAAACCAGTATCATAGCCACATACGACACTACACATCATTGTCTAAAAGGACCATATATAGATGCATATATCACAGCCACATAATACTCTAGATAAGAGTCGTTTGCTAAGGACATTGACTCGTGAAGTAAAATACATTTCATATTAGTCTATCACCTTTTTTATACATTCTATCTTCTAGTCTTTGCATGACAAGGATGGATGTCAGTTGACCTGGACTTTTCATAATAATAAATTAATTAGAGGCTATTTTCCTATAGATACACTAATGTTAAACTTTTGATTTACAATTCGAAATGCCCTTCTTATAGATACTATTATGGATTAATGTTCTCTACTTTTAAACAACAAACTTATTACTCCCTTGTTATCATACTAACCTTTTTTTTTCTCTCTCTCTCTCTCTCGCAGATTAATTGTTACGAGTACTCTATTAGTGACTCATAACATGCAAATGGTTAATTGTTAACGTTGATTGCATAAATAAAAAACGATTGATATGATATATGTAATAAATTGCATAGACACATGAATAATCATGATTTTGAACCTTTAATTCATCATTTTATCTTGTGTGTTTGCTCCATAGCTAAATTCACAACTTGATAATTAGTGACCCATAACAGTCAAAAGGGTTTTTTTGGCGGTTGAAAAATATTAAATTGATTTATTGACAAATTTTATTTTTAATGGTTTTTGTGACATTTGCCCGTTCTTTTATACTGTTGAATTATATATAATTATACATAAATACTTTTTTTTTTTTTTTTTTTTTTTTTTTTTTTTTTTTTTTTTTTTTTTTTATGTCTTGAGAAATATTTTTGTCACAGTATCATCTAAAGAATTGTGTTGGCATATTAGCAATGGGCAATAAAGTTTATAATTTGGTTGAACCTACTAGAGATCTTTGAAAAATCACGTCTAGCACTTATGGTTAGCTTCTTTATTAATTATGGCCATATATATTATGAATCTTTGTATGATGTATGTATAATTATCAAGTTTATTTGTTGCTCAGGTGCACGAATAGACAGTGATAGTATGCACATATTAGATGCACTCAAGAGTGCGGGTGAGTTTCTTAAAAAGAAAATCCTTTTATTTAAGTTGTAAGGCTCAACAAGTTATAAGGCTCAATAAGCCAAACCAATTGAAACGAGCTTTTAAAAATGAGTAAGGCTTATAGTCAGTCAACATTACTTAAATAACATATTAACACGCAAAAGATTGAAATATATGTGAATTTAATTTGTTGTATGGTGATATGATTTTATAATAATAAGCTTCAACACCAATTAATTCGCCAAACAGCTTTACAAAAATATAAACTTCAACTTTCAACTTATAATATAAGCTACAGTTATAACTCCGGCCTTAGCTCCTCGTTAAACTCATTTCGCCAAACATATTCATAGCTACATACGACCCTACACATCATTGACTAAAAGGACCATATATAGTCTAAATAAGAGTAAGGTGTAAGGACATTGACTACTAAAGTAGAATGCCCTTCATATTAGTCTATCACTTTTGTATACATTCTTTCTAGTCTTTGCATAACAACTATGGATAAAAGGACCTTATATATATGCATTATATGACCGCATAATACTCTAGATAAGAGTAAGGAGTAACGACATTGACTACTGAAGTAAAATGCACTTCATATTAGTCTATCACTTTTTGTATACATTCTATCTTTCTAGTCTTTGCATAACAATGATGGATAAAAGGACCTTACATATATGCATATTATGACCACATAATACTCTAGATAAGAGTAAATGGAAGTAAAATGCACTTCATATTAGTCTATCACTTTTTGTATACATTCTATCTTTCTAGTCTTTGCATAACAACGACGGATAAAAGGACCTTATGTATATGCATATTACGATCACATAATACTCTAGATAAGATTAAGGAGTAAGGACATTGAATATGGAAGTAAAATGCACTTCATATTAGTCTATCACTTTTTGTATACGTTCTATCTTTCTAGTCTTTGCGCAACAACGATGGATGTGAGTTATTGTTGACCTTGACTATTCATAATAATAGATAAATGAGAGGCTATTTTTCCTATATTGATGGTAAACTTTTAATACAATTCGTAATGCCCTTCTTATAGTTACAATTATGGATTAATGGTCTCAAGTTTGAAATAACAAACATGATTTGCACAAACTTAGTTTTGATTTGTACATAATAATTTACATAATTTATGCTTTGTATATGTGTTACGTTCTCTTATTCTCCTTGTACCTTGTTATGTGTAAATCTAAAGTACATATGTGCAAATCTAAAGACTAAAGTATATGTGTGTTCAGATCACCTCCCACTAAACCAACAAGTTGGATGGCCGAGACCCCCTTAAATAACGCATGACAAATTATAAAGTTATTCAAACTCAACTGCAATTATGTATAATTTATATATAATAATGTGCATTAGTACACTACAAGGATAATGGGTTATAGTAATGACATGTCGTCGCAATAACCAATAAACACTTTTAGCGATAACTCAAGTCGCCGCTAAAGGTATGTATTAAATAAAAAGAAATGATAAAAACTTTTAGTGACATGCATCATTTCTAGATCGGTAAGACTGTTGCCTACATTTTTCCCAGATTTTTCATGACCAAATTTCCAGTTTTTTCTTTCAAAAAACATACTTATCCCATTTGAAAATCTATTTACAGATTTGCATCAAACAGAACTAAATATAAAAAATAAAAAAAATAAAAAATAAAAAAAATAAAAAAATAGAGAGTATTATCTGATTATGTACTTGTTATACTTCTATAAGAATTTTAACATCAAATAAGACGAGCTCTTTTAAGCCTTTTTTTTTTTCTACTTTCGCGCCAGGATCTGTACGAAGCACATAGTTTCACAGTTGATCACACATTCTGGATCATTTTGATCAATGCTTTTACCGGAACTGATTCGAAAACAAAAATAGAATACTTGTTTACAAAGCGATTAAAGTTGTACTATAGAGTTAAAGTATTCTCCAAATGGGACATTAATTTCTCAAGTAAAACAATCTTTGTGGAATAATATGCACCACCTAAAATTTAATTTCTAAGAATTGGAAAATAATTTATGAGAAAAGGGTAGCTCAAGTATAAATAGAGACATACGAACCTTCACTTTATAGAAAAAAACATGCAAAAGCAAGCAATGGCTTCTTCAAACTTCTTACTTTTATCTCTAGCTCTATTACTCATTGCTCTCTCATTTGTACCAAACTTTACTTCTGCTTCTTTGGAGGAAGCAAATGCTCTTCTAAAATGGAAAGCAAGCCTTAAAATCCCAAACAACTCCCAAATTGTATCTTCTTGGACACCCCTTCCAACGAATGCTAGTGCACCCGCTCCATGTCCTTCTTGGTTTGGAATTGCTTGCAATGCTGATGGGAACATTAACAAGTTGAACCTCTCAATGTCTGAGTTAAAAGGTACGCTTAACCAATTCCCGTTCTCTATTCTAGGCAACCTTACCCATTTTGATCTTAGTGTAAACAGCTTCTTTGGTCCCATCCCACCAGAAATCGGACTCCTGTCCAAACTTGTCTATCTTAATTTTTCAAACAATCAGTTTTCGGGTGTAATTCCACCTACTATTGGTAAACTAAGCCAGTTAACCATTTTGCAACTTTTTGGAAATAATTTTACTGGTTCAATCCCTTCATCGTTGGGTGATTTGAAGTCTCTAACTGATTTAGAATTGCACCAAAATCAACTGAATGGTTCAATTCCTTCATCGTTGGGTGACTTGACGTCTTTGAATCTCCTTTATTTGTATCAAAATCAACTCTCCGGACCTATTCCAATTGAATTAGGGAATTTGAAGTCTCTAACTGTTTTAGAATTGGACAATAATCAACTATCTGGGCCAATTCCTAATGAATTAGGGAATATGAAGTCTCTAACTGATTTAGAATTGCACCAAAATCAACTGAATGGTTCAATTCCTTCATCGTTGGGTGACTTGACGTCTTTGAATCTCCTTTATTTGTATCAAAATCAACTCTCCGGACCTATTCCAATTGAATTAGGGAATTTGAAGTCTCTAACTGATTTAGAATTGGACAATAATCAACTATCTGGGCCAATTCCTAATGAATTAGGGAATATGAAGTCTCTAACTGATTTAGAATTGCACCAAAATCAACTGAATGGTTCAATTCCTTCATCGTTGGGTGACTTGACGTCTTTGAATCTCCTTTATTTGTATCAAAATCAACTCTCCGGACCCATTCCAATTGAATTAGGGAATATGAAGTCTCTAACTGATTTAGATTTGAGCGAAAATAAACTCAATGGTTCAATTCCTTCATCGTTGGGTGACTTGACGTCTTTGAATCTCCTTTATTTGTATCAAAATCAACTCTCCGGACCCATTCCAATTGAATTAGGGAATTTGAAGTCTCTAACTGATTTAGAATTGGACAATAATCAACTATCTGGGCCAATTCCTAATGAATTAGGGAATATGAAGTCTCTAACTGATTTAGAATTGCACCAAAATCAACTGAATGGTTCAATTCCTTCATCGTTGGGTGATTTGACGTCTTTGAATATCCTTTATTTGTTCAAAAATCAACTCTCTGGATCCATTCCAATTGAATTAGGGAATTTGAAGTCTCTCACTGTTTTAGAATTGAGCGAAAATCAACTCAGTGGTTCAATCCCTTCATCGTTGGGTGATTTGAAGTCTTTGAATATCCTTTCTTTGTGGCAAAATCAACTCTCTGGACCCATTCCAATTGAATTAGGGAATTTGAAGTCTCTAACTGATTTACAATTGAGCCATAATCAACTCAATGGTTCCATCCCTTCATCGTTGGGTGATTTGAAGTCTTTGAAAACCCTTTATCTGTACATAAATCAACTCAGTGGTTCAATCCCTTCATCGTTGGGTGATTTGAAGTCTTTGAATATCCTTTCTTTGTGGCAAAATCAACTCTCTGGACCCATTCCAATTGAATTAGGGAATTTGAAGTCTCTAACTGATTTACAATTGAGCCATAATCAACTCAATGGTTCCATCCCTTCATCGTTGGGTGATTTGAAGTCTTTGAAAACCCTTTATCTGTACATAAATCAACTCAGTGGTTCAATCCCTTCATCGTTGGGTGATTTGAAGTCTTTGAATATCCTTTCTTTGTGGCAAAATCAACTCTCTGGACCCATTCCAATTGAATTAGGGAATTTGAAGTCTCTAACTGATTTAGATTTGAGCTATAATCAACTCAATGGTTCAATTCCTTCATCATTAAAAAACCTGAGAAGCCTTCAGACTCTGTTTCTCCGTGTGAACAAGTTATCTGGTCCTATACCACAAGGAATCGGAAGTCTACAATTGCTATATCTGCACACAAATCAGTTGTCTGGCCAATTGCCTGATGATTTGTGCCAAGGGGGAAAGCTTCAAAGATTATCAGTACATTATAATCAACTCTCTGGTCCTATACCAAGAGGGCTATGGAATTGCTCCAACTTAATAAGAGCACGCTTTGAATTTAATCAATTTCGTGGAGATATATCAAATAGTTTTGGTGTCTACCCAAGCTTAAATTTCTTTGATGTCAGTCATAATAAATTTCATGGGCAACTATCTCAAAACTGGGGTAAATGCAAAACCTTGACTACATTAAAGATGGGATATAACAACATCAGCGGTAGCATACCACCAGAGTTTGGGAATTCGATTCAAGTGCTTGATCTTTCTTCTAATCAATTGGTTGGTCAGATTCCAAAAGAGTTTGCGGAGATGAAAAGTTTGTTAAATTTAAACTTGAGCAATAACAACCTTTCAGGTGTTATACCTCAAGAGCTTGGATCACTGCATGGCCTCCTTACTCTTGACCTATCCAAAAATAGGTTGAACGGGTCATTACAAAGATATATTGGTGACTGGGTACAAATCAATACCATATATCTTAGTAATAACAAGCTCAGCGGAAAGATCCCATCGGAGATCGGTAAATTAAGTCAACTGAATGTTCTTGATTTATCTTGGAATTCACTCACAGAAGAGATACCATCAGAAATTGGAAGTTTAAAAAGTCTGCTAATGATGAATCTTTCTCACAATAAGCTATCTGGTTCTATTCCTAATGGTTTCAGTAACTTGCCAAGAGGGATTGATATCGTCCTGTCTTACAATGAGCTAACAGGTCCGGTTCCCCCTTATGCTGTCTTTCAAAATGTTTCTGGAGAAGCATTACAAGGAAATGATGGTCTGTGTGGAAATGTTTCTGGTTTGAAACTTTGTGCAAGTCAAATATTGATAAAGAAAAATAATCATTTTCATCATAAGCTCATCCTTGTAACTTCGGTCCCACTTTTTGCGGCACTTTTACTTGGTTTATTCATGTGTGGCCTCATTGCTTATCGACGTAGAAAGAGAACTTCTCCACAGAAACCATCAGGCGAAGAAGGTGGCAGATTTTTCTCAATAACAAGTTTTGATGGACAGGCGACGTATGAAGAAATCATCAAGGCAACAAATGATTTTGATGATGCATATTGTATTGGGATGGGAGGATATGGTACTGTGTATAAAGCTGAGTTACAACCCAACAATATAGTAGCTGTCAAGAAACTTCATTCATCATCTGAGAATGACGATCAAAGCTTCCTAAATGAGGTACGAGCATTGACAAACATAAGGCACAGAAACATAGTTAAACTCTATGGATACTGCTTCCATGCTCGTCACTCATTTTTGATTTACGAATATCTTGAGAAGGGAAGTCTAAAATCGCTCTTAAGTAGCGATATCACAGCAAAGGAAATGGATTGGCTGAAAAGGGTAAGAATTGTTAAGGCTGTAGCGAATGGTTTGGCTTATATGCACCATGATTGCACACCACCAATAATTCATAGAGACATTTCTGGAGCTAATATCCTTCTGAATTCTGATTATGAGGCACATATCTCGGATTTTGGAACAGCAAAGCTTCTAAAGCTGGATTCATCCAATTGGACTGCGGTTGTAGGCACCTATGGCTATATTGCGCCAGGTAACTGCCATATATTTTAAAGTTATCTATACGTACGTCTTCTCAAGTTTCAGATTTATCTATGTTACATATATTCCCATATTTCCTTCCATGTAGAGCTTGCTTATACGATGGTGGCGACAGAGAAATGCGATGTGTACAGTTTTGGAGTTGTTGCACTGGAAGTGATTATGGGAAAGCATCCTGGAGAACTTATATCATGTCTACCAACAATGTCGACTGACGATCTATTGCTGGCCAATGTAGGAGATAGACGGATTCCGCGACCATCACCTCTAGTTGAGAAACTAGCTCATATAATTTTGAATGTCACACGGGCATGTTTGAACGAGAACCCACAGGAAAGGCCAACAATGCGCCAAGTCAAAGATTTATTGTCAGTGGATGATCGGCTTTGGATGAAGATGCGTGTATCAGTAACTTGATGCTAGCTTGATCGATTTCGTATGATGTCTAGTCATAAGTCATAAAGTTTAAGAAACTTTTTATGATTTTTTGTTGTCCTGAATTATGTTGTAGATTGTTATTAAATAAGAAAATAATTTATATCAATGAAGATTGCTACCTTTCTAGACTAATATTGTTACGTGTATTATGGATCTTTTTGGTAATTTCTTTAAAGTATTCCAGTTTTACAATTAAAATTTACCAATGGGAAATTTGTATATCAGTTAGAATTATTCTTACTCATATGAAGAAATATAGTTAACAGTGAGTGCACACGAAAGATGTTCAAAGACGTAAAATCACCCAAAAAAGAAATTTGTATATCAGTTAATTTGTCAAAAAAGATAGCATAGACTGGAGAAGAAATTTAGCTAAAGGAAATTTGCCAAAAAAGAAGACCGTGGAAGTCTGTTAATTTGTCAAAAAAGATGACCTAAGGTATGGAGTAACTAAGGTACTGCTGTTTTCAGATAGGGAAAAAGGTGAATAAGGTTGCAAGAAGGCTTCACACTTCGAGACCTACAATTGGATGATTAGTTGAAGTTGGCGATCCAAAAACGTACGAGTCTTGGTGTCTAACTATTTATAGGGTATCTAATTTCTCCTTGATGTGCTAAGTGAAAACGATAGAGGTGGCAACATGGGCAGGTCAATTGGGTTTAGTAACGGGTCAAAACGGTTAACTTCTTGGTACGGGTCCAATTGGTTTGCCAGAAACACCTTTGGTCCAAAATTTCATTAAATCTTATTAGAAATAATCAGTGTGACACATACGATAACAAAATACATATTCTTATCATGATTGAACATTCAAACGCATACACAAACAAATAAATATCTGAATACTTTTCAAACAAACATACAAGAAGATTGATCTGATACAATCGCAGGGACATATGATTGGGCTTATAACCCGGGTTGAACCGGGAACATGGCCGGTTATGACTGTTGTTTGCTTGTTTATGAAACGGTTGTTCTTTTGTTGACCCGGGTCGACCCATTTTGGTAAATCCAGCTGGGTCATACCTTTCGTTTTTTTAAAGTTTTGGACCTATAGTTTTGTTATAAAGTATGGGTTTGGTAGAGAATTTCTAATGTTTAAAACTGGTTAGAAACTGTCCTTTTTTAGGAGCTGTTTGGAGCTTTTTAGGGGCGTTTGGGTATGTTTAGGGGTGTTTTTGTAGCTGTAGGAATTGAATTTCCATGTTTAGAAACCGTCCTTTTTTGCTTAAAACTGGTTCCATACGACGGTTCAACCGGCGACTCGGCTGGGTCGTTAAAAAAACCGGTGCACGGAAATTCAAGAAAATTTACACAAAGATTTATACTTTTATAGACATCCCGAACCTCTTGTATTTGCTGCTACAGTTTGTATTTACAACTATACCGAGGAATACATTACCAATACAATGCAACACTTTTTCTGTACATCTCATTCAGCAATTTTCCTGGTAACCCGGCGGGTTGGGATGACCATGGTCAAACTAAAGAAAAAAATAACTCAAAAAAGTCAACATGATCGTGACAGTAACTTCAAAAAGTCTCTATAATCGCTCATACTACCACTCGAAAATCTCTTCATGTTTTCCCAAATCTGCAAACGTCTACTAGGCCTCAACGGGCCTGAACTTGAGGTTATCCTATACGAATGTACAAGTAGCCCAAGACCTGAAAAGGATCAGTAAGCAAGTTTAGACCTTCTGGTGCTTGAAGCAGGGGACAGGCCCACGCGACAAGGATTTCTTGTCCCAATAACATTGACATGCCAACGGGTTTTGTTCGTGTTAGGAGCTCAAGGAGTACCTCTCCGTAGCTATATATGTCACTCTTTACAAGAAACTTTACGAGTTAAGTCATGTTCTAGCAAAATGTTGCTAGACTTGAAGTCTCTGTGTATGACTCTTGGGCTTTAATCTTCATGCAAGTAAGTTAACCCTCTAGCCGCACCCAAAGCAATTTTCAAGCCCCCCCCCCCCCCCCCCCCCCCCCCAAAATCCCTAACAAAAAAATTTCACTCCAATTATAAACCATCTCCATTAAAAGTTGAAGTAAAATCATTTGACTTTAAAAGTCACAATTTCAATACCTAACTAGCCGATTTTTCACATGAAAGCAAGCCATGTTCTTAAAAAATAAATAAATAAAAATAAAAAATAAATAAATAAATAAAGTAGCTGACTTTTGCAAGTCAAACATTTGACTTTGGAAAGTCAAGCATTTCATACCATGAAGGTGAGATTCAACGCTTCAATTTGGGATTAGCTCATAAACAAACACCGGTTTCTTTCTTCTGTACAAATGCCAAGCAGCCGAACCCAATTTCTATGGTGCAAGCGGCTAAGCATCTCAACTTCAGCCAGGAATTCCCAACCCCCTTGTTTATCATCACGTTTAAGTAAAGTAGCTGGTCGGGTGTGTCCTGATTGGGCCCCTTCCCTACGTTTAACCACGGAGACTAGAACCACGGCTACCACTGCTGATAAAACTATTGTGGAAATTATGCCACCACTTAGCCTATTGCTAGACCTTTGCTTACTGATATCGGCCCCGAGGGGCTTTACGTCCCTACTGTTGAATTGCCCTAAACGTGTTTGATGTTATGCCTCTGAAAACTTTTCGTCTGAGATAAATTGTGATAAAGTTAGATACAGAACATTAAGGTATTACAATCAAACCAAATGATAGTTATACTCCGACTTCTACAAGTATCTAAGCATAGATATAGGTCGTATAACCAACCTTTTTAAAACTTCTGTTTATAGATGGAAGATTGTATACATTGGTTTGAAGCTATCATCAATTCTTTTTCTCCTTATGTAACTTAGCACTTTGTTGGTTTAATGCAAGCACGTTGCTAAATCGTAAGAGTGTTTTGAGAACCAATGTAAATAACTTTTCGTCTTAGATATATTGTGATAAAGTTAGATACAGTAACAGTGGGTCAGTTTTACTTGTGTTTTGAATAAGTGGCAGATTGTTTTGGGTTGTTGATATTAGAAATGGTGTTCACTAGTTATAATGTGTGTCAGTTTCTCAGTGTGGCATATTTTTAGTCTCAGACAAATCGTTATTGTTAGTGGCCAAGTAGGCAGATTGTTTTATCACTTTATGATTAAGCATCTACTATGTTAGAATGGAAGGGTCAACAATGGATTTAGTGATTACAAAGTTCTATCTAGTGAATATGTGAGCGATGACGGGATCTATCTTCTTGAAAACAGAGAGGACTGCTTAATTTATTATGTTGGAGGCTCTGTAACACAAAAACTGTTTGGCGTTTCTTCTTTTAGTGAAATTCCCAGTCAGGTACACTTGATATTCGTATTTCTTGACTTGTATCATCATAGTGGCAAAATGATGGGTCTGGTAATGGGTCTAAACGGGCTTTGCTTGTCTTGAATTGACTTGAAACTTTTTTTTTTTTTTTTTTTTTTTTTTTTTTTTTTTTTTTTTTTCATTTACATTTTTTAATACACTGTCGGCAGCTTTCAACCTGTTTGAGCCATTTGACCTGTTTCAATTTTGCCTGCTTTTAAAAGTTAGCAAAACTGACTCATCTGTGATAAAATACTACCCAAATTGACCCATATATATGCAAATGGGTTGAAGTTTGCATCTGTATATGTAACTACCTATGGTCAGCGGCGGACCCAGGATTTTAGAAGGCGGGGGCAAAAAAAATATTTTATGATAATATTTCGTGATGCACTTTAATAAAAAGGTTTTTACATTTTTGGCTTCAAGGTGGGGGGCAATTTGATTTTTTGGAGGGGTGCACTTAAGCACTTTAATAAAAAGGTCAAAAAATAAAAAAATTTTACACCAAAATCTGGATTTTTCGGCGAATCGTGGAGGGCACCGCCCCCCAAACTTAACACTTGGGTCCGCCCCTTCCTATGGTATGTAATGTGTGTGGTATATAATCTTATCAGTCGGATTAGTTTATCTGCATATGAGAATGTTTGTGTTGACAAGTAATCCCTTTATTTAATCTCATTGTACTTGTGGCAGGCTAAAATTATGCAAGAAAGGAGAACCATCAGGCCTTTTTTATTTTTTATTTTTATTTTTATTTTTATTTTTTTTATACGGCTTAAGGGTCGCATTTTATTTTGTTTTCTAGATTTGTTGTTTTGGGATGTTTAAAAAAAGGGGGTGGGCAGCAATGTGTGTTTACTGGTGGTAAAAGTGTGGTGTGACCAATGGTGGTGATGGGTTAAGTTTTAGTGGTAGGTTGACGGGTTTGTTTGACTGAAATGTGGAGGTTGACTGGTTTACAATGATCCTGCAAAACTTTACAATGATCTGCGATGGAATGTGACAAGACTACAAGGTTTTGAAGCATTAATGCGTGTTAGATGTAGCCAGGTGAGCCTTAAAAAGATGTCTGCTTCAGTTTCACTTTCATACTATAGTCATAGATGTGTCAAATTGAGTGGGTCGGTCAGGTTGGGCATCAGGTCAAATTAATCAGGGTAAGTTTCGGTATTGGTTGGATGTGCTTGACCCGAAACACTTCTTATCATTAACTTTTGAGTTTTTTTATGTATAGTTGATGTGTCATATATATCATTACAGAATGTGACAAATCATATATAAGATCACTTTTATTGAAACTGATATTTTGCAGGTTGATTGTGATAAATCTATAAAGGTTTTGAAACATGATGATAAATTAACAGATGGCACAGAATGTTCTTTCCAGTGTGCGCTTCTATATACTACTGTATATGGGCAAAGAAGAATACGTGTCTCCACTTTATCGTTGCCTTGCACAAGCATGCTGAGCGATCTTTTTCGCTCAGCTGATTTAGACACCCAGTTTTCTTGTTTTCTAAAGCAAGTTATTTGAATTTATTTAATTTTGAATGTCACATTTGCTTTATTGAATAATATAAAGATTTATTCTTTTTTTTTTTTTTTTTTTTTTTTTTTTTTTTTGTATGTTGCAGCAGCTAATGAAATCCCTATTACTCCATTACCTCAAGCGTTGGATCAGTTGATAGATCTTTGCATTAGTATTCTACATTCTTATCGGATGTTTTGTGCAACTGTGTCATCATCTGGACAGCTAATTCTTCCTGAGTAGTGGGTTTTGGTTTCTTCTTTATTAAAGGCATTCTAAGTAGTGGGTTTTGGTTTAATATTGCTTAAGATAAAAACGGGTAATTTACCTCCTTTATTTCTTGATTTCAGCTTTGATTAAAAGTATTGGACTACAAAGTGATGGGCGTAAAGATGACCTGTCATTTTGGATCAACTATGTCACCTCACTTTCCGTTAAATTAGCAATCCCGCTTGTGTATCCCGATTCAATCCCAGTCAGGTACACTTGATATTCATATTTCTTGACTTGTATCATTATAGTGGCAAAATGGCAGGTCTAGTAATGGGTCTGTCGGCAGTTTTCAACCTGTTTGAGCCATTTGACCCGTTCCAGTTTTGCCTGCTTTTAAAAGTCAGCAGAACTGATTCATTTGTGATACTACTACCCAAATTGACCCATATATATAAATGCAAATGGGTCGAAGTTGGCATCTGTTTAACTCAAACTTTTCGATACAGTTGGTACTGAAGCAATATGAAAACCCCTTGTCAAAGAAGCTAAATGAGATTGTAAATGAGATACGAAGCCAAAGATGTAACTACCTACGGTATGTAATGTCTGTGGTATATAATCTTATCAGTCGGATTAGTTTATCTCTGTATATGAGAATGTTTGTGTCGATGGCCGAGCATTGGTCAAAAACCAAACCGAACCGAACCGAAACTGATTTTGTGAAAAATATGAACTGAGAACCAAACCGAAGTGACTTGGTTCGGTTTGGTCGGTTCGGTCTATATGGTTTAGTTGTGTTTTTCTCAGTTTTGGCTCGAACCGAACTGAACCGAAACCAAAAACCATTAGTATATAGAACCGAAACCAAACCGAATATGGTGGGTTCGGTTTCGGTCGGTCCACTTTGCTCAGCCACTGTCGACAAGTAATCCCTTTTTAAATCTCGTTGTACTTATTGCAGTCTAAAATTATGCAAGAAAGGAGAATCATCAGGTGAGTTTTATAATATACATCTAGTAGTTCTGTCTTCGTATGAAAATTGCAAGATTTTTAATTTGATTTTTTGAACTGGGATATTAAACTAGGGATTCCCAAGAAAAATTGAAAATAAGGTCTTTCCTGACTATTTGCTAAAAAAGTGAAAAAAAAACCCTTCAATTAAAAAAAATAAAAAAAAAGAAAAAAAATCATGTGAACCCATAATGCCATATATCATAGGAAACTTTAGCTCATGAACTTCCTTAGAAACGATAAAGATTGCGTCTTTTCTGAGTATTTGTAAAGTACCATTCTATAAAGACAAGATAAAGAAAATATAATAAAGCACGGACACATTTGTACCAAACTTTACTTCTGCTTCTTTGGAGGAAGCAGATGCTCTTCAAAAATGGAAAGCATCCCTTAAAGTCCCAAACAACTCCCAAATTGTATCTTCTTGGACACCACTTCCAACGAATACTAGTACACTCGCCTCGTGCCCTTCTTGGTTTGGAATTGCATGCAACGCAGATGGGAACATTAACATGTTGAACCTCTCGACGTCTGAGTTAAAAGGTACGCTTCACCAGTTCCCGTTCTCTATTCTAGGCAACCTTACCCATTTTGATCTTAGTGTAAAAAGCTTCTTTGGTCCCATCCCACCAGAAATCGGACTCCTGTCCAAACTTGTCTATCTTGATTTTTCAACCAATCAGTTTTCTGGCGTAATTCCACCTACCATTGGTAAACTAAGTCAGTTGGGTGATTTAGTGTTAAAATTCCTACCAAACTTGCAAGGGTAGTTTCTGTCATAACAGAAACTATCACTCTCTAACTTCTAACTTTGTTTCTCTTTATGTTGTTTGTGTATGTGCAGGGTCTCAAAGTGTCAAGATGCATTTGTTATCCCTATGCTATCCGTTTATATCTCAGAAGCATGGGGTATTTTCCTCTTTCCCCATGCTTATGGCTGTAATAGTTGGTGAGTGCTCTCCATATATCCATTGAGGCTGGCTCTTCTTCTCAGCCTATATAAACCCTCATATGGGTTTGAAATAAGATAACCTTTCAAGTTAATCAACGTCTACTTCTTTACAAAGTGTAGTCTAGTGTTCTTGTTGGTTCTTGCAAGTCTGATCTCATAGATCAGCCTGGTGTTTAGTTGTAATCATTCAGCTGTTTCAGGCTTCATTGTTCTTTAATCTGATTGACTCTTGTTAGAGTTCAATCTGTATTGTGTAACTTGTATTACTGCTGGTTTATAAATTAAATCAAGGGGAGGCTGGTTGGATTCATATCCGTGTGTTCTTAACCATTTTTACATGGTATCAGAGCTACGGCTCTGTTGATTCGGTGATTTCAAGATCTAGGGTTTCAATCAATTTGGGGGTTTCTGAAATTGGTGACTTCTCTGGGCTTATCATCGTTTACTCAACGTTTATCGCTGGGGTAATTGCTGGTTGCAGTAAAATAGGAAGAATTAGGGTTTGATTCTTGGAACCCTAATTTTTCTTAATTTGGGCGTTTGTGGCTCTTGTGTTCTCTGACGCTTATTGGGACCTTTTGCCTTATAATATCTCTTTTCAAGAGTATTGTGAGGCTCTTTCCGCTTTCATCTCCTCTAAAGCACTGTAAGTCTCTATTTCTTCCTTTAAGATTAACAAGGCTCTGGTTTTCTGGGTGCAAACGGGTTCGGTTAACACCTTGACCCTCCATCTTGAATGGTGTGGAAACCTGCTCTGGCCAACCCCAGTCCAAAGACTAAAGCCTTTGTTATATCTTGGGTGTGAGTGTTTTTTTTCTTTGCTTTTTTGCTTGGTTTGAGGTGTTTTTTGTGCTTGTTTTTCTGCTTGATTATGGCTAATGATGACCTTATTAGTAGTCTTGACCTGAGTAACCCTCTGCACCTTCACTCTAATGACATTAGTTCTAGCTCTATTGTGTCTGTCAAACTCACTGGAACTGAAAACTATACGGTTTGGTCTACTGCTATGACTCTTGCTATAAATACCAGAAATAAAATTGGTTTTATAAATGGAAAATGCCTTAAGGCCACTTATGCCAGTAGTAATAATCTGTCTAATCAATGGGATAGATGCAACTCTATTGTTTTGTCATGGATTTTAAACTCTGTGTCTGAGGACTTATATCTGGGTCAAATTTTTTCTGATAATGCTTTTGAAGTTTGGGCTGAACTCAAAGAAACTTATGATAAACTTGATGGCTCCAACATTTTAAGTCTTATGCAAAAGATCAATAACTTTAAACAAGGGGACCTTACTGTCTCTGAGTATTATCATAAACTGAACTCTCTTTGGAGAGAATTTGACATTATGACCAAATTGCCTAAATGTACTTGCTCTGCTAGGGAAGATGTGTCAAAACATAATCAACTCATGAAACTTATGCAATTTCTTACTGGTCTTAATGAAATATATCAACCAATCAGGAGTAGCATTCTCTCTAGAGAATCTCTCCCTGATGTGAAAGAAGCTTTTGTTGTTGTTTCCAGAGAAGAGTCTCACAAAGGCATTACCACTTCCTCTTCTGGTTCTGAATCTAAAAATCAAATTGCTAGTTTTGTTGCTAAAACTAATTGGTCTAACAATGGTAATAAAAACAAAAAGGGCTATGTTCCTGACAATAAGAAGTATGTGACCAATAGCAATAACAAAAACCCTAACTGGACCTGTACTCACTGTGGCAAAACTGGCCACACCAGTGATAGGTGTTATGAAGTTGTAGGGTATCCCATTTGGCATCCTGGTCATAAGAAAACGTCTTATAGTGCCAATTCTAGTTCTATGACCTCTTCTGTGGAAAATGGACCTAGTTATATGACTTTCACCAATGACCAGATGATGAAACTGATGAGTCTTATCAAAGACATGCCTTCTAGCAATGTGCAGGCCAACTCTCTTGGTATGGCTAGTTTTTTAAACAACAACATTTTTTTTAATGTTAATTTTCACAAGTTTTATAATAACAACACCTCTGTGCTTCATGTTAGTTATGGGTGGATTATTGATTCAGGGGCTAACCAACACATGACTGTTAATACTTTAAACATGTTCAACATTACTGACATTTCTGATCTAAATCTCACGGTGGGACATCCCAATGGTACTCTGGCTAAAATCATGTATATTGGAAATCTTAAACTTTCAGCCAATGTTACCTTATATGATGTGTTGGTTGTCCCTGAGTATCATGTTAGTCTTTTGTCTGTTCATAAACTTATCAAAGATAGTAGGATGCTTGTTGGTTTTGATGAATCTAAGTGTTACATTCAAGACATGACTCAAAACAAACTCATGGGGACTGGGAGTGAAAATGGTGGTCTGTATTTGTTTGATTCTCCCTCTTGTGTTACTATGGTAGGTAAACTTTCTGTTACTTGTCATGTTTCCAAGTCTTTATGGCATAGCAGGCTTGGTCATCCTTCTGACCAAGCTGTCAGTCTTCTTCAACCTGATCTTAAGTTTACCAAAGGGTCTCATGTGTCTCCTTGTGACATCTGTCACAAGGCCAAACAGACAAGAGAACCTTTTTCCCTAAGTGATCATAAGAGTTCTGCCATTGGTGATCTTGTGCACTTAGACCTTTGGGGACCTTACAAAGTCACTAGTAGAGAGGGTTTTAGATACTTCTTGACCATCGTTGATGACTATACCAGGGCTATGTGGATTTATATGGTTAAAACTAAAGATGAAGTGTATAATCTGTTTGTTAGTTATCTCAATCTGATTCACAATCAATTTAAATGCAGTATTAAAATTGTGAGATCTGACAACGGTACTGAGTTCATAAATAACAAAATGAGTAACTTGTTTGACACCCTTGGTATTATTCATCAAACTTCCTGTGCTTATACCCCTCAGCAAAATGGGATTGCTGAGAGAAAGCACAGGCATCTGCTTAATGTTGCTAGGAGTCTGTTGTTTCAAAGTGGTCTTCCTTTAAGTATGTGGCCTGAATGCATCATAACTGCTGCCTATTTAATTAACAGGTTGCCGTCTACTGTTCTGAGTGGGAAATCCCCGTTTGAGCTTGTATATGGTCAGAAACCAAAACTTTCCCATTTAAGAAGCTTTGGTTGTTTGTGTTTCTCTTCTGTGCTTAACAATTCAGATAAGTTTTCTGCTAGATCTGAAAAATGTGTTCTAATTGGCTTCTCTGGTACTAAAAAGGCTTACAAAGTTTATGGTATTGACTCTAAAATGGTTTTCTACTCTAGAGATGTTCAATTCTATGAAACTATTTTTCCGTTTAAAATGAAGTCTAGAGTTCAAACTGATAAGAACTCTGACTCTTCTTTAAAAGATCTGAATTTCTTTGATGAAACACATACTGACCATAATCCCAATGATGAACAGAGGGGGAATATTCCTACACCCAATGATGATGGTGGTGCCCCTTCATGCCATAGAAGTACAAATACTTCTATTGATGGTGAGACTGCTGGCACCACAACATCTATGGGTGAAAACACTCTATCTGAGGGAAATGTCCCTTTCGATTCTGATAATGCTCAACTCAATCCCACTCACAACATAAGTCATGTGCAGCCTACTCCTAGGAGATCCACTAGAAACACTAAGGCTCCTGCTAGATTTAATGACTATGTTGTTAATAGTAGTGTCAGATATGGTCTTGAGAAATATGTGTGTTACTCTAATCTGAGTCCTGTCAATTATTGTTTCTCCACCACCCTAAATAAGTCTGTTGAACCCTCTTCTTATGATGAGGCTGCTAAAAACATTCACTGGATCCAAGCTATTAATAATGAAGTCACTGCCTTAGAGGAAAACAATACTTGGACTGAATGTGAACTTCCTAAAGGAAGAAAACCTGTTGGTAGCAAATGGTTATGGAAAATAAAATACAAATCCACAGGTGAAATTGATAAATACAAAGCCAGGGTTGTTGCCAAGGGTTACAGCCAGAGGGAGGGATTTGATTATAATGAAATTTTTAGTCCTGTTGTTAAAATGTCCACTGTGAGATGTTTGATCACTGTTGCTATGTGTAATAATTGGAGTCTCTTCCAATTAGATGTCAATAATGCTTTCCTTTATGGTGACTTAACTGAGGATGTTTACATGACTCTACCTCCTGGCTTTGATAATCACAAGTCTAAAGTTGTGAAACTAAATAAGTCTCTTTATGGCCTTAAACAAGCCCCTAGGCAATGGAATGCCAAATTAACTCTCACTCTTAATGAACATGGCTTTGTGCAATCTAAATATGACTATTCATTGTTCACTAAGAAATCTGGGCATGTGTTTTTGGTCCTCCTTGTATATGTTGATGACATTGTCATTACAGGCAATGATATTGTTGAAATTGAGAAATTCAAAGTGTTCTTGAAAACTAAATTCCAAATCAAAGACTTGGGAAAGTTAAAATACTTCCTAGGTATTGAAGTTTTGGAAAACAGTAATGGTATCTGTCTCAGTCAAAGAAAGTATTGCTTAGACCTTTTACATGAATATGGTCTGCTAGCTGCTAAACCTGTTGACACACCTTTTCCTGAAAACACCACCCTTAATCACATTGAATCTACTGATGAGAAAGCTTTGAAAAACATTGGTAACTATCAAAAACTGGTTGGCAAGTTAATTTACTTAACTCATACCAGACCTGACATTTCCTATGCTGTTCATTGCTTGAGTCAGTACATGCATGCCCCACTTGAGTCTCACTTGGATGCTGCTTTAAGGGTTTTGAGGTACTTGAAAGGCTCACCTGGTAATGGTGTGCAAATTAACAAAAATGGGAATCTTAAGCTTAAAGCTTATGCTGATTCTAACTGGGCTAGATGCCCTGTCACAAGGAAATCTGTTTCTGGGTACTGTGTTTTTTTAGGAGACTCCTTGGTCTCTTGGAAAAGCAAGAAACAACCTACTTTGTCTAAATCTTCTGCTGAGGCAGAATACAGAAGCATGGCCTCTTGTACTTGTGAAGTCATCTGGTTAAATAATGTGCTTGGAGACATGGGTATAAAAGTTTCTTTACCTGTGGTGTTGTACTGTGACAACAGCTCAGCACTTCAAATTGCTGGAAACCCTGTCTTTCATGAAAAAACCAAGCACTTTGAGATTGATGTTCACCTTGTAAGAGAAAAAGTTTCTGCTGGTATTATTAAGACTGAGAAGATTCATACTTCTCAGCAAACTGCTGACATTTTGACAAAAGCCCTTGGCTGTAAAAGCCATAAGTTTTTGTGTGATAAACTGGGTCTGATGGACATGTTTGGAGTGCAAGTTTGAGGGAGGGTGTTAAAATTCCTACCAAACTTGCAAGGGTAGTTTCTGTCATAACAGAAACTATCACTCTCTAACTTCTAACTTTGTTTCTCTTTATGTTGTTTGTGTATGTGCAGGGTCTCAAAGTGTCAAGATGCATTTGTTATCCCTATGCTATCCGTTTATATCTCAGAAGCATGGGGTATTTTCCTCTTTCCCATGCTTATGGCTGTAATAGTTGGTGAGTGCTCTCCATATATCCGTTGAGGCTGGCTCTTCTTCTCAGCCTATATAAACCCTCATATGGGTTTGAAATAAGATAACCTTTCAAGTTAATCGACGTCTACTTCTTTACAAAGTGTAGTCTAGTGTTCTTGTTGGTTCTTGCAAGTCTGATCTCATAGATCAGCCTGGTGTTTAGTTGTAATCATTCAGCTGTTTCAGGCTTCATTGTTCTTTAATCTGATTGACTCTTGTTAGAGTTCAATCTGTATTGTGTAACTTGTATTACTGCTGGTTAATAAATTGAATCAAGGGGAGGCTGGTTGGATTCATATCCGTGTGTTCTTAACCATTTTTACATTTAGAGTCTTTGAATATCCTTTATCTGTACAGAAACAAACTCTCTGGGCCCATTCCTACTGAATTAGGGAATTTGAAGTCTCTCACTGATTTGGAATTGGGCGAAAATCAACTCAATGGTTCAATTCCTTCATCATTGGGTGATTTGAAATCTTTGAGTACCCTTAATCTGTTTAAAAATCAACTCTCTAGACCCATTCCAATTGAATTAGGGAATTTGAAGTCTCTCACTGATTTAGACTTGGGCGAAAATCAACTATCTGGGCCCATTCCTAGTGAATTAGGGAATATGAAGTCTCTCACTAAATTAGCTTTATCCAAAAATCAACTAATTGGTTCAATCCTTTCATCGTTGGGTGATTTAGAGTCTTTGAATATCCTTTATCTGTACAAAAACAAACTCTTTGGACCCATTCCAATTGAATTAGGGAATTTGAAGTCTCTAACTGATTTAGCTTTGCGCGAAAATCAACTCAGTGGTTCAATCCCTTCATCGTTGGGTGATTTGAAGTCTTTGAAAACCCTTTATCTGTACAGGAATCAACTCTCTGGACCCATTCCAATTGAATTAGGGAATTTGAAGTCTCTCACTGATTTAGGTTTGAGCGAAAATCAACTCAGTGGTTCAATTCCTTCATCGTTGGGTGATTTGAAGTCTTTGAATAGCCTTCATTTGAACAAAAACAAACTCTCTGGGCCCATTCCTACTGAATTAGGGAATTTGAAGTCTCTAACTGATTTAGAATTGACAAATAATCAACTCAATGGTTCAATTCCTTCATCATTGAGTGAGTTGACGTCTTTGAAACTCCTTTATATCAGCAATAAACAACTCTCTGGAACCATTCCAATTGAATTAGGGAATTTAAAGTCTCTCATTCAATTATATTTCAGCAAAAATCAACTCTCTGGACCCATTCCTTCTGAGTTAGGGAATATGAAGTCTCTCACTATGCTAGATTTGAGCAAAAATCAACTCAATGGTTCAATTCCTTCACCGTTAAAATACCTGAAAAGCCTACAGGCTCTGGATCTCTGTGAGAACAAGTTATCCGGTCCTATACCACAGGGAATTGGAAGTCTACAATTGTTTCAGCTATTTCTGGAGACAAATCAGTTGTCTGGCCAAATTCCAAAAGAGTTTGGGGAAATGAAAAGTTTGTTAGATTTAAACTTGAGCGATAACAACCTTTCAGGTGTTATACCTCAAGAGCTTGGATCACTGCATGGCCTCCTTATTCTTGACCTTTCCAAAAATAGGTTGAACGGGTCATTACAAAGATATATTGGTGATTGGGTACAAATCAATCACATATATCTTAGTAATAACAAGCTCAGCGGAAAGATCCCATCAGAGATCGGTAAATTAAGTCAACTCAATGTTCTTGATTTATCTTGGAATTCACTCACAAAGGAGATACCATCGGAAATTGGAAGTTTAAAAAGTCTGGTATTGATGAATCTTTCCCACAATAAGCTATCTGGTTCTATTCCTAATGGTTTCAGTAACTTGCCAGGAGGGATTGATATCAACTTGTCTTACAATGAGCTCACAGGTCCGGTTCCCCCTTATTACAAGGAAATGATGGTCTGTGTGGAAATGTTACAGGTTTGAAACTTTGTGAAAGTCAAAAGATAATGAAAAAAAATAAACATTTTCATCATAAGCTCATCCTTGTAACTACGGTCCCACTTTTTGCGGCTCTTTTACTTGGTTTATTCATGTGTGGCCTCATTGCTTATCGACGTAGTAAGAGAACTTCTCCACATAAACCATCAGGCGAAGAAGGTGGCAAAATTTTCTCAATAACAAGTTTTGATGGACTGGCGATGTATGATGAAATCATCAAGGCAACAAATGATTTTGATGATGCATATTGTATTGGGATGGGAGGATACGGCACTGTGTATAAAGCTGAGTTACAGCCCAACAATTTAGTAGCTGTCAAGAAACTTCATTCATCATCTGAGAATGACAATCATACAGGCTTCCTAAATGAGGTACGAGCATTAACAAACATAAGGCACAGAAACATAGTTAAACTCTATGGATACTGCTCCCATGCTCGTCACTCATTTTTGATTTACGAATATCTTGAAAAGGGAAGTCTAAAATCACTCTTAAGTAGCGATGTCACAGCAAAGGAAATGGATTGGGTGAAAAGGGTAAGAATTGTTAGGGCTGTAGCGAATGGTTTGGCTTATATGCACCATGATTGCACACCACCTATAATTCATAGAGACATTTCTGGAGCTAATATCCTTCTCGATTCTGATTATGAGGCACATATCTCGGATTTTGGAACAGCGAAGCTTCTAAAGCTGGATTCATCCAACTGGACTGCGGTTGTAGGCACCTATGGCTATATTGCGCCAGGTAACTACCATATATATTAAAGTTATATATAGTATACATACTTATTCTCAAGTTTCAGATTTATCTATGTTACATTTAATCATGACCTGATATAACAATTTTTTGTATTATCTTTTTTCCTTACATGTAGAGCTTGCTTATATGATGGTGGCGACAGAGAAATGTGATGTGTATAATTTTGGAGTTGTTGCACTAGAAGTGATTATGGGAAAGCATCCTGGAGAACTTATATCATGTCTACCAACAATGTCGACTGATGATCTATTGCTGGCCAATGTAGGAGATAGACGGATTCCGCGACCATCACCTCTAGTTGAGAAACTAGCTCATATAATTTTGAATGTCACACGGGCATGTTTGAATGACAACCCACAGGAAAGGCCAACAATGTGCCAAGTCAAAGATTTATTGTCAGTGGATGATCGGCTTTGGATGAAGATGCGTGTATCGGTAACTTGATGCTAGCTTGATCGATTTCATATGATGTCTAGTCATAAGTCACAAAAGTTTAAGAAACATTTTATGTTTTTTTTCTTGTCCTGAGTTATGTTGTAGATTGTTATTAAATAAGGAAATAATTTATATCAATGGAGATTGCTACCTTTCTAGAATAATAGAATTACATGTATTATGGATCTTTTTGGTAATTTCATTAAATTATTCCAGTTTTAAAATTAAAAAATTACCGATGGAAATTTGTATATCAGTTAGAATTCATTCTTACTCATATCAAGAAATTGAGTAACAGTGAGTGCACATAAAAGATATTCAAAGAGGTCAAATCATCCGACGATGGAAGTCTATTAATTTGTCTAAAAAGAAGATCGTGGATAGTTTGTTTCAGATAGGGAAAAAGGTGAATAAGGTAGCAAGAAGGCTTGTATGAATATCAACAGCAGAAGGGAAATGGCAGGGAAACTGGAATGCTGACTATAACTTCACACTTTTCACGACCCCTACGACTGGAGGATTTACTTGAAGTTGACGATCCAAAAAATGCACGAGTCTTGGTGTCTCTAACAGTCTAACTATTCATAGGGTATCTAATTTCTCCTTCTTGTGCTAAGTGAAAACAATAGAGGTGGGAACATGGGCAGGACAATTGGGTTTAGTAACGGGTCAAAACGGTTAACTTTTTGGTATGGGTCCAATTGGTTTGCCAGAAACACCTTTGGTCCAAAATTTCATTAAATCTTATTATAAATAATCAGTGTGACACGTATGATAATAAAATACATATTCTTTTCAACCAATGTTATTGAATATATCCACATTGACACATTCATACCTAAATGGTTCAGAATTTCCACAAAGATATATAAATAGGATAAAAATAAACAGTTAACATATAAGCATAATGTTTCGATCCCACATCGGCCAAGTATGGGATTGGTTGATAGTTTATAAAGTCTAGGTGTCTCCTCTTCCTTTGAGCTAGCTTTTTGGAGTGAGTTGGACACTTAGCTTATGAACCGATACGAGCCTAGTATGGGATGGGTTCGTATCAGATAACTAGCTTACGTGTGACCCACTACTTTTCTACTCTAGAAAATGAAATCATGCATGCATGGGACAATACTAAACTAAAAACATGACTAGCTTACGTGTGACCCACTACTTTTCTACTCTAGAAATTAAAATGAAATCATGCATGCATGGGACAATACTAAACTAAAAACATGACTAGCTTACGTGTTACCCACTACTTTTCTACTCTAGAAATTAAAATGAAATCATGCATGCATGGGACAATACTAAACTAAAAACATGGTATAAACTTGCTGATTATTTTCTCCTACTATACTAGTAATGGTCATATGACCACTTCTTCAAGAATAAAAGAAATGATAGTAGTTTGCGCGGTTCTGTCTTTCGGAGACCCAGAACGTATCACACACTAATACAAAACTGTAAAATAAAAATCCAACCTATGAATTGATCTAGAAAAGCTTGTCACGCATTCACCATGATTGAGCATTCAAACGCATACACAAACAAATAAATATCTTAATACTTTTCAAACAAACATACAAGAAGATTGATCTGATACATATACTAAATCGCAGGGACATATGATTGGGCTTAAACAAACACTATCTAAATCGTTGAATTCGTTTTGTCTTTCTTTAAGAGGGCAATGCTATATAACCCGGGTTGAACTGGGAACATGGCCGGGTATGACTGTTGTTTGCTTGTTTATGAAACGGGTGTTCTTTTGTTGACCCGGGTCGACCCATTTTGGTAAATCCAGCTGGGTCATACCTTTCGTTTTTTTAAGTTTTGGACCTATAGTTTTGTTACAAAGTATGGGTTTGGTAGTGAATTTCTAATGTTTAAGAGCTGTTTGGAGCTTTTTAGGGGCGTTTGGGTATGTTTAGTGGTGTTTTTGTAGCTGTAGGAATTGAATTTCCATGTTTAGAAACTGTCCCTTTTTGCTTAAAAATGGTTCCACAGGACGGTTCAACCGGCGACTCGGCTAGGTCGATAAAAAACCGGTGCAAGGAAATTCAAAAAAATTTACACAAAGATTGATACTTTTATAGACAACCCGAACCTTTTGTATTTGCTGCTACAGTTTGTATTTACAACTATACCAAGGAATACATTACCAATACAATGCAACACTTTTTCTGTGCATCTCATTCAGCAATTTTCCTGCTAACCCGACGGGTTGGGATGACCATGGTCAAAGTAAAGAAAAAAATAACTCAAAAAAGTCAACATGACTGTGACAATAACTTCAAAAAGTCTCCATAATCGCTCATACTACCACTCGAAAATCTCTTCCTATTTTCCTAAATCTGCAAACGTCTCCTAGGCCTCAATGGTCCTGAACTTGAGGTTATCCTATACGAATGTGGAGATTCATAGCTTGGATAGGTGGAATGTGATGGAACTGGGTCTTGGCCAGGGCCGTCGGCCGAGTTTGTACTGGCCCGTGGATCAATGTCCATGGAAGTTAAATCCTCTTGGCTACATGTCCTTGAGCCCAAGTCTCGTGTTTCTTCACACTCGTTGCAGACCAACTTCAAGGCCTGAACCACCTCACCCATGAAGGGTCGTTGTGATGCTTCGGGCTGCACACACATCTGGTGCTACTGCTGCTACTTTAGCAATACTGTCAAATGGAACTTCAGGGGAGAGTGATGGATCAAAAGTAAGTGTAGACCTTCTGGTGCTAGGAGCAGGGGACGGGCCCATGCATTGACATACCTGAAATCAAATGAAAAGAAGTTTAAGAAAGTTTGACTTTTGTGCTGAGAAAAATCTCATTTGACTTTAAACTTGACTTGTAATGTACATACTCATTTTACAGAGAAAAACAGAAGTACCAGAAAGTGCCCATGACACGTGTCGAAATATGTTGGTTCTGTTCATCTAAAGCGGATCGAGCCAAACCAAAATCAGAAACTTTAGGTGTAAAGTCATGTTCCAGCAGAATGTTGCTAGACTTGAATATAAATCTTCACTAAAAAATATTAAAGTCAAAATATTTGACTTTTGAAAAGTCAAACATTTCAATCCCTAACCAACCGAATTGTCACATCTAAGTACCTTTGACAGCAACTTTAGTCCCCTCTTCAAGGGTCCCACAATAAATTTGAGTCCAGTTATGATTAATGATTAAAGTTACCGTGTGGTGGTAAAATTGAAAGATTGTTTTGGTGGTGATGGTCACGACTCACGAGTAGGCAGATAAGATCGAAGATTTTATATGATGATGAAACTAACCCTCTGTTTTTATATCCTATCATTTACTTACTATGTGTCATCCTTTAACTAACTCTGTTTGTTACTTTTAGTCCATACTTTACTTTTGCTCTATGGTGAAGTTACTACTATAAAAATGCTAGGTTGTAGTTTTCTTTTTCTGGTAATACAAAGTGGGGCAATTCCATAAGTTCTCGACTCAACACATGCTTTAAAAGCAATGTAATTATGCATTAAAAACTTGTGTTTTTGGTAAATATGGAATTTTGGTATTTAAGTTGGGTAAATATGGAATTCACAAAATTGTACTCTTTATGTTCTAAATACAAAATTATTAGACTGGAATGATAATGAAGCTGACTCGGAATGATAATGAAGTTGACTCGGGCCCACTTTCTATTGTTGATCCACCAACCCATGATGATTTTGTGATGGATAGCAAAGTAGCAATAGAGCGCAAGTAGCAATAGAGCGCAAATAGCAATAGACACACCGAGGGGCGTGATGTCGCTTCCGTTGTGTAACACCCCCAAAATTTGATACAGCGGAAGACTCAACAAGCTTTCGGGGTGCTACGGGGATTGGTATCCATTCAAAGTCATGAAAGAACGAGATAAAGTAAACATAAGAAAACACAACCAAAACGGGTTTTAAAGTTTACAATTATCCCAATAATTATCCAAAGTAAGGCCCAAAAGAAATAAACATAGGACCACAATAGTTATCAGAGTTTTAGAAAAAAATAGATCCATAACCGGTGCCATTGCCAAGCCTCCAATCCCAAACATCCATAGAGCATCACTTAAATACCTGAGAAGACGTGCTAAAAGTCAGCTTTCGCTGGTGAGATCATAGGTTTAAATTCATAATTCAATATAGTGGACATATACGCAAAACGCTTGCTAGCTAGACTAGGCCTCAATCATCCAACCAAAATAATCCAACCAATATAATCCAACCAAATCCATTCAACCCTATAGGTGCACGCTATAGCTCCAATCAAATCCAATCAATAGCTTACCTAGCTCAAGTCTAGGCCTCGCTCTATAATCAATCCGATAGCTTACCTAGTTCGGGACTAGGCCTCGCTCTAAACCAAATCAATAGCTTACCTAGTTCGGGACTAGGCCTCGCTTAATTCTACCTAGTTCTATAAGCATAGCAAGTTTTAAATAAACAAAGCGATAATAGTCCACGTAAAACATTTGCACGTTTCTCACCCCAAGTATTGAAAACAAAGTTCAAGAGAAAAAGTAGGGCTATGACTCACCTCAAGTCCAGAAAATCCTCAAATGAAATCGATAGAAGAAAGACGTAAGCAAACTCAAGCAACTCACGTAACGGCAACTACAGACTCGGCACTTCCTAACAATATCAAACTCGCTCAGAAATCATTTCCTCAAAGATCAAATATTCCCATTCCCGAACGTATTCCATTTTACTTTCCAAAAATATCCACTTCTCGAATTAACTTCATATATTAATTTGAAATTTGACGTTTGGTATCCATATGGGTGAAGGGTCGACACAACTCAAACCAAACAGCCGCAACGAACGAAATAATAAACCATCTATAGGTCTAATATTAGCCCAACATATTATTTAAATAAATCATCGAAGTTTATCAAATCCGTCGATTTGGTAATCCCCAATATTTATTTACGTAATATATCGTTCCAAAATTATACCCAACCTAAAGCACATAGCACAAAGAATTCTATTTGGTATATATTATAGTCAAATAAATTCCCTATATATATCGTCAAGTCGGCCAAATTCCACGAGATACATAGTAATTTATTATCCTAAAACATATACCACATCCTATGGGCGTCGTGGGATACAATGCCCATTAATATACTCATTTTATACCGTCAAATAACTCGATCTAATCCGTCGATTAAATAAGTCACTTGCTATAGAAAATGTTTATATTAATCGTCATATATCCGTGACAACACAAAAGTCACAATATAAAGCCCACTTGGACTTTAAATAACCACAACTCGTATAACTCGATAAGTTTTCTAAATTTATAAAAATCGTTATGTTTTTATTTATTACTCACCCGACTTATTAGTTCTCGACATTATTTCGAGTTATTTCCTTATAACAATATTTCAACATTTATTACACTATTTGCATAGTATAATAATTATCGTTATATTATTATAACGTTTACTCGTGATTGTTTTATTATTATTATACGCATTTATATATATATACATACGTTTATCACGTCTATATACGTATATAAACGATTATATTATCAATAATATTATTACGAGTATTATTTTTAATGTTTGACTTTTAAATATTTATCGAGTCATAGAATTTGGTCGCATGTCCGAGTCATCACTCTCGGCTCATAGTCCAAGTCCAACATAATAATCAAGTCAAAATAAATAAATCAACTCCGTCCAAATCAATCCCATATCCACGTGCTACAACATGAGGGTCCGACTACGGCACCCGACTAACCTATCTCCGTCAACTAATTGACCGTCTCACAATCGGTCCCCAATTCCACACTCGACAACGCATCTCCAACATATCTCATAAATCCAAATATACCACTTCAAGCTCAAATAAGTAATCCATGGTCAAAAATAACAACCACGACAACAACAATAATCCGACAAGTATAATAACAACCGAATACATAATCACTTACGGGTTGATTTACCAAGTCAACCCGGGTCAATATTACACTCGAAACAAGGAACGTGGGTCCCACCCGAGACCATTAGGTCTCGGCTTGCTCTAGTTCGAGCCAAACCGACCCAAACAACCCCTTTGGGGTGTCGGCCAAAAATCCAAACGACCACAAGGGTCAACCAAAGTAACCAAGAACAACCAAACATCACAAATCGAGCACCAAGGATCCAATATTCATCAAATGGCCAAAAATAACACAACCATAACCCAAGCCGAGAGCAATAGCTCTCGGTTAAGTCTCGACCCATCGAGAAAAACAAGAACCCGGATACCAAACTCTTTTCTTAACCCATTTTATCAAAAACCCACTTGAATCTTGCGTTTATATCCATAAAACCCGAAAAGAAACCAAATTCGTGACCCTTGGTCACATCCTTAACCAAAATACGAGTCAAAACTCGTCCTACCTTCGATTCCCAAGACCAAATCGAAAGGAACTTCAAAACCAAGAAAGATGATGACGAATTCGTGGTGAAATCGAGATGAAAATATTAGTTTTAGGGCGCGTGTTTATGTAGATCGGTTAGAGAATGAAGTGGGGAGTCGATTGGTGGTGTTAGTGTTGATGGGGGAGCGGCGGTGACGGCTGTGGTGGCCGGAAAAGTTGGTGGCTAGGATTGGTGAGGGTTGTGTTGATATATTTTAAAGAGAGGGAGAATGAGAGGTGAGGGTGAAGATGTTGGTGTGTGTGTGCTAGTCGACCCACAAGGACGATTTTATGTAATTTACAAAAAAAAAATCCTTTTTATTAATAATAATAATAATATGAAGGGGGTTAGGTTGGTTAAGTAGCCCGGTGTAAATACACGGACCAAACCCGAAACCTTAAATAACCAATCAACTTTCTCAAGCCGAACTCGTTCCAAAATAATCAAAACCTCGCGATACGTTCCAAAAATTATAATATCCGAACCAATATTAAAAATAATTAAAATTGTTAGGTTATCCTAGTGCCGGAGTCAATGTAGTGCCAAAATAACGATCTCAAAATAAATCATCACGAATGAACCAAACCAAATCTTAAATAAATAATCAAATTCCCATAAATAACGTACGATCAAAATCACATTCCAACGTTCGTAAAATATCTCGTCGCAATAAACTTTTCAAATATTCCAAAATTATAATTTTTAATGTAATGCGGGTTTTAAAAATTGCTCCTTATTTTGCCAGTTGTCACACGTTGTTTCCGTGACCATGGCTACAACTGCTAAACTGGTCAAATAGATGACCGGTGATGTTACAGCAAGCTGGTTTTGTAGGGATTTATAACCCAGATCGAACCGTTGGGTTTCAGCCGACCCGGGTTGAACCGGTTCGAACTTTCTTCTTTCGTGATAGAGTGTGAGTGGGGAGGGTTATGAGTATTGGTCATACTAAGTTTAATACTAGTAGTAAGTTAGGTATACTATGGTTAGTTTAGATTTTGACTAAGATTGTGAGTAACTAAGGGTGCATTTGGTTTGCTTATGGATTTTGCATAGGTGTATGATTCGGTTTAGAATGAAAGAAAGGTAAATAGATAAAATATTCGATAGATTGAAAATAAATTATTTAATAATTATGTATAAAGATTATAAGTCAATAAATTAATTTTTGTTATGTTTGAAAAAGAAAAGAGATAAGCTAAAAATAAGATGGTGTCACTTTATTCTTCAAATCCCAACTATTTGTATTGGTTTTGTTAAAAGCAAATATTTGAGTTCGATGTATCAAGATTCAAAATTTAACCAAACACTTACTTTTTACTGAGTCCCTAAAGCAAATCCAACACCTCCAAACAACTGCAATAGAACTTAAATGATTTGAAGAACTTAAGTGCATGGTTTTAGTTGTGATTTAGTTTAAGTCCTGATTAATTTGATTGGTTATTTTGTTAATACGTTTATTAGGAAGGGTGACTGTTACATAGTTAGATGCCTGCTTTAGGGAATCAAACTTCACACAATTTTAGAAAAGAATTTTCAAGTGCGACCGTTGGAAACCTTTTGCTTTTGTCTTTGCAATCGATCGAAGTGTCGTATCGTTCCGGTGGTGCTCGGCTATTTATGTGAATCATCGGGGGGAGGCATCCTTGAACCATAAATGGTCGGGTTACTTAACTTGTATAGTTGTGCTGAGATATCGGGCCTCAGATTATGTATCCTGCTTGTGATTAAGCCACGGCGGATCTAGTCTGTACTCCCAATCAGGTTCTAACTAAACAGGCAACTGTTTTGACAGCTTCTGATCTTGCGAAGACTTAGTGCATGGCTGTACACACAATCTTGTAAATTCTTTTTCAAAATGTTTTGAAGTTTAATTTTCTACTATTAAAATTTCATTTTTTGTAGGTTAATTTCATATTTTCTAGTATTTTAAATATTAGAAAATAGTTTTTAATTTATAATAATTAAATAAAAAGTCAAAAAATTTTTTTTCTTTTTCTCAAAATTTTCTTTTATCATTTTTAACTTTTTAAAACTATTTCCAAGTTCGTAGGAGTAGTGTAGCTTAAATTTCACTTTTTAATTTGCGCATTTGTTCAAAAGTTGTTCAAAAACGATCAAATCAAATCAATACACTATACACCTTCCAAGTCTTTATGGTTGAAATAGCTAATGCATAAATTCAAAAGAATGTTTAGAGTAACCATGTACCATAATATTCAACATTCTTTACATTTGAAAAACCATATGTTAATTTATGCATACACATCTTCTAAATATGCTATGTTGTGCTTAAAAAATTCACTATATATAAAATGAACCTTCTAAAATCAAATAGGCGAGAGGGTTTGAGTATTATTGTCATAGCATGTTTTGATGGTCGTGGCTTGGCATATAATCTAGTGGCTGGCTAAAGTGACCACAATAATATTGAATAACCAACTATGTTATTAGATTCAAATGAGAATAGTATACATTTAGTCATAAAGGAACATCAAAGGTAGTTAATTCCCTCTTATTTTAAAGTGGCATGTTTGACTCGTGCATTTTTTGTGTAGTGACCTGTTTGATCTAAGAAACTAATAATAATAATTTAACACTGTATTGGCGATAGTGTATGACAATACTGATAATAAACGATACTAAGCAGTTCCAAAAATGTAAAAAAGTATTATTAATCTTTGTAAGGAAAAAAGGATAGTTTACCTGATACTATTTTTTGTTTACATTAAATTCTAAATAAAGCTTCTTTATAGACGACATTCGTTGTTGATTTGGCGTAATTACCTTCTTCATCACAACATAAGATTTTTAATCCTTTTCTACTTGTGACTCTTGATACTGCTACGTAAAGTTGTCCATGAGAGAATACCGGTCTTTGAAGAAACAATCCAACTTGTGTTAGAGTTTGTCCTTGGCTTTTGTTGATAGTCATTGCAAAACACAATGAAACTGGGAATTGCCTACGGTTAAATTTAAATGGCATCTTATTATCAGAAGGGCTTAAAACCATTCTTGGTATTGCGCAAATATCGCCAATACAACCGCCTGAAATAATCTTTGCTTCAATTGCATTTACACCCAACCTTAAAACTTGTAACCTTGTGCCGTTGCATAACCCTCCTCTCTGGTCTATGTTTCTCATGCACATTATTGGAGCGCCTATTTTTAATTTTAGAGAATGTTGTGGTAGACCAGCAATTCGGATGCTATTAAGAAAATCATCGGTGTACAATGATTCATTAAAATCTGCGTCCATATCAATAACACCTACTGAGTCTGAACTGTCGTACGTCTTTTCTTCTCCAGGTAGTAGGTTGAGCATTCGATCGTTTACCATATCCACAAGCTCATGGGTTGGTGCAAGAATTGATTTTTCTTGGAAGAATTTAGGATTGTAAAGGTTGTCTTTAAGATCTGGGTATGTTTCTTCAATAATCTTACCAATATGATCATCAGAATCTGGGACCAACATATCGTCAGGGAAGTGAATAGGTGCTTCTCCGTCATTTTTACCTCCTATTTTTCCATCGCCAATATCCAATATCCAATCTGCGAAATCTTGTATTTCGTTTCTTTCTGAACTGTTTGAACCCTTTTTGAGTCTCATGTTGATAGTCAAATGCATGACGTTGCAATGTTCCCACAAGTATGAAGCGTTTATTGATGCATGAACGACATCATGTCTGGATCCATTTGTTACGACCGGTAATATTTGTCTAAAATCTCCACCAAAAAGGACTACTTTACCTCCAAAAACCTGCTGTGAAGGTTCAAATGTGTCTGTCCTGCAAATGTCTCGCAATGTCCTATCAAATGCTTCGTAACAGTGTCTGTGTGTCATTGGTGCCTCATCCCAAATTATCAATTTACACATTCGGATTAAATCAGCCAAGTGACTATCTCCTGGAATATTACACACGGAATCATCAACCACGTTTATAGGAATAGCAAACCTTGAATGTGCTGTTCTTCCTCCTTCTAACAAAAGTGATGCAATACCACTTGATGCAACATTTAACACTATTTCACCTCTTGATCTTATTGCGGCAGATAAGGTTTTGTAAAGATACGTTTTACCTGTTCCTCCGTATCCGTAAACAAAGAACATTCCTCCATTGTCTCGATGAACAGCTTCCATTAAAGTTTGATATATACTTTTCTGTTCATCTGTAAGTGTTTTGTAGAGGTCTTCATGTTGCCTTTTTAACTCATCTTTGTTGTATTTCAACTCATCATACACTAATCTGTTGTAATCTGCCATTACCATCAATTCATTTGGTAGCGGCATGTTTTGAATTTGTTTTAAGCTTTTGTTGTTACATAGAAGCATGTGCTCAATATATGTTAGACAAATATTCTTTTTCTCGTCATCTGTAAGAATCAAATCTAGTAAAAAAATACAAACAAATTAATAAATGTCACTTGACACTTGATGAGTCGCATAATGTTTTGAACCATCTATATTTTAGATTCACTTGAATGCATAAATATTAATTAAACAAATATGTATGTAGTACATAATATATTTAATTTAATACCTGGATCATTTCTTTTTTTCCGCTCAATACTTTCAACATCAGCCGCCAATACTTCCCATGTTTTGTTGTAAACAACCTCTGGCATTGACATGCTATCTGTCATAAGTAGCATGACATAAAATTTACGCAGGTAATTTCCTGAACCCCACAAGCTGGCTTCCATTAAACCGTCGATATATTCCTTATCATCTTCTAAAAGACCACGTGCTTGACAAGCGTCTTTATATGTCGGATAGACAACATCCTCAAATGTCTTGAAATCAATCCAATCTTTAGCTCCCTTAACCTTGTTAAGCAGTATTCGTAAATAAAATAATTCTCCATATGAAGGAGGTACATGATGTACACGGCCAATTGATGTGCCTTTTTGTCTTTTTGTCCATATTCTTTCTTCTTGTTTCCATACATAATGCTTTGGAAACTCATGGTAAAGTAGGTCTTTTGCGTCTGTGTTTTCTTTGTTGTAATCCATCCATGCAACAAACTTTGTTTCATTAATCGATGCTTTTTCCAACGCAAAATCAATACTTTTCGTTGCCTCAAATATTACAGATTGCTCTCCTTCTAAGTGGAACGGTAATCTTTCGACGGGTGGGAACCTGTAGTGTATGTCGAATCCATAGATTCTCCAAGCCGCTTCACATGCTGATAGATACCTACAATCGTAATATTCTTTTATTTCATCAACGTCTTTATCTTCCAACCCTACTGTTGATCTGTCTGGTCCCTTATTAATATACTTGAATAAATATTTAATTGAACCAACTTGGTTGCACCATTCAACGTTAATATGTGATTGAAATTTTCTGAGCAATCCTGGATTGTATGGTACGACATATCCGTTGTCCAATTCAGATCCGTTTTTCTTTATTGTGCTCCCGTCATTTCTTCTTTTATAAATCGCATATCCGCTCTCATCAATGAATGTTTGCTCGTTAAACTGTTTTGGGAACTTCTTTGTACACTTGTTCTTGACTGTGCACGGACAACTTGGATTTTGTGCGCCACACGGACCATGCATCATGTGGTCTGTAACGATTTTATACAATTCCGGATCTTCATTTTTGTCCGGTATTTCTGCCGAAATAAAACTGTCAATCTGCGATGGTTGTGTTATTTTATATTTATCTTCCAAAAATAGCAAAATGTGTGCATGACGAAGTCCTCTCTTTTGAAATTCAACCGTGTAAACCGCTGCAAGGAAAACATTATTTCATTTGTATTAAATTATTTACTTTTAGTCATTTACTAATTATGGTTGCGATGATAATTGGAAAAGAATTTACCTCCTTTTAGGTGGCCAAAGTAATGCTTATCTTTGAATTCCTTCATAAGGCTATCGAGTTTTTGTTTAAAAACTCGTGTAATTACATCAGGTCTATCGTCAGAATTCAATCCCCTTTCAACCACAAAACGTTGAATCTCCGGCCAATTTGGGTTACATGTGAATGTTATGAACAAATCTGGGTATCCATAAACCTTACAAATTGTCATTGCGTCTAAATAGTTTTGCATCATATACCTTGGACTACCTGTAAACGATGATGGCAACACAACCTTTTTCCCTCTTAGCTTGACTCCTGAGTTTTCATCTTCTGCTAATTTAGCTAACCTTGCAAAAGTCTCGGATCTTAGGTCTTTTTGTTGGTTTTTAATGTATGACATCCTTTCAGATTCAACCATGGTGTAGGCATCGACAATAAATTGTTGACATAGCCTTCGTGCATTTAGTACCATTGAGAAAATATTTGGTCTCTCTTGCAAACGGTATGCAAAATATTCCCTCATTGTTACTCTTGTTTTTTTGTTTGTTGCCGTTTTGTCGGTTATTCCAAAGTGATATATGTCGGTCCGATAACCATCTTCAGCATATGGGAACAACAATGGGTACTGGAGTGCTAGGTACGAAGGGTGTAGCTCACTGATTCGTCTAAGTCCTCCTTCTTGCATATGAAGGATTATGTCTCTTTTATTAGTCGCAGAATCAAAGTCACCAACAATTAGAGCAGCAACCTCGTCTGCTGTTGGGAGATTATACTCTCTTCCATCACGTTCTCTTGTACCAATTAGTCTTAACTTATATCTATTTTCTTCCGGTTCTTTTACAAAACGTTCACCAGCCATTCTGAATTGAGACACTAACGGATTGATTTCATCAAGCATGTCACGTAACTCAACCGTTAGGTGGTGGTCAATTACATTGTTTTTGGTGGAAGATGATGTTTCGTTGCTGTATTTAAAAGTTTAAAAAGTTAATTTTATTAACTTTTGAAATTAATGTAATAATTTAAATAATAAAGCAATTTAAACTTGTTACCTGACACCATCAATACGGTGTTGTATTTCGTTTTCTTTATCATAAATATATTGTTGTGCAAATTTTGGTGCTTTTCCTCGTTCGGGTAGTAAAGTACCCATTCTGTGGTAATTTTTCCCTTGAATCCGGTAACAGTACGGCCCCCGTCCATCAGTGACTGACATGTCTTGTTTTGCCCCAATAGATGTGAATGAAAACATTGAATTATAGCGCCTGATATTCTCAATGAACATAGCACTTTTTGGGTGGTCTCCATTAATAAGATCCATCAATAGTTTTGGTGGCCGCTCCACCTGATCCCCTAATATGATTTTCCCTCTACCACAACAAAGAGAATATTCTTGTGTTGTTGAATGTGTATTCCCTACCATACTTTCTGCATTCCATAATAATGCGTGACAAGATTCGCATTCAAAAACAGGATCTCCAAGGTCAATATAATCTGAAAATATTTAAAATACGACAGTATACACATTCATTAATTTGCATAATACGATATCTCATATTGTTTTTTAATAAATATTCACTTTTTTTTACCTTTTGATATCCCAACAAATGATTCTCGATATGTGACATCTCTATTATTTAGACCTGTATCATCAGGTTGTTTGAATAGCGATTTATGCCTAACCATTCTTGTTTTTTCTCTAAGCCTTTCTGACTTTCGTTTACATGATTGTCTCAATGCTTGATTGCATTCAACATTAGGTGTTGCATCTGTTGTTGCTGAATACAAAAAAATAACTTACGAAATTGAAATATATAAAATAAAATAAAAAATATTTGCAGATGTAATTTTAAATTTGAATGATACTAACCGTTTGTTGTTTTATTTTTAGGCGGCCTCCCTGGACGACGGAGAAGTATATCATTCTTCATAGCTGTTAAAAGAGAAACACATTAGAAGTTTAGTAATATATATAAATGTATTTGGATAATCTTTCTTCATAAATAGATATATTAAATGAATGTTCAATTGCTATGTTACTTGAAGTTCCAATCGTTGATGTTGTTTGCTTTTGTTGCTTGCCCCGTCGCCGTATCCGTAGATCATTAGTGTCATCTATGACAAAGATAACAATATACATTTTAAAAAATTGTATTTGCAAAATATTATTTTAAGTATACATTATCAGAAAATAAAGAGTGAACATGCATATAACTAATAATTCCTAACCCGGGTATAAGAAATTACAACCTAAATTTTTTATTATGTTATAATTTATTTTATAAACAGCAGATGAAATACACATTAGTTTACTAATACACAACAATCAAGTAATACACATTAGTTGATCTCATCCTTCAACTTACACACCATTGTCTGATTGATTACATACAACAACAACAACAACACAAGAATATTAAAAATGTGGAATATTAAAAATGGGGGAAGCATTCTCAGCCATTTCCTGAAGTCAAAAGGATGAATTAAGATTCCAGGTTAAGCACTAAAATAATAAAATTTTCAGGAAGTATTGAAAAAACGATGATAGTTGGCAACTTGAAAAACCATTAAAGCTTTAAAGTAGCATGAAAATTATGAACATCACAAACATTATAACAGGTATTTTGTATTGTAGTTACTAATCCTATGTAGAGGAAATTTCAGTCTTTAAATCACAGAATAAGCACTCATGGCTAGTTGAGCACCAGTAGTAATTAAGGATTATAAACATATAAGCACGAACTATTAAACCAATCGATACCACCCTGACAAGCTTAATGCTAATTTCAGCTGTCAAAGTCCCAAAAAGCAGTCCCAACATAGCAGAAACTTACCTATCTCCTTAGTTGCATGTTATTTTCGTTTTAAATTAGATGTTTAGATTCATTGATTTCATTCATACATCTTTAAAACAAACAAAAACAAAACCTCGTCACCACAAGATCTCATCACTCATATATTTTTCGAAAAAATAAACTTCTTGACTCCATCACGTATTGGACCTACACCTAATTAAGAATGAAGATCTCAAGTATATAACAAATAAAGGTGGGTGGTATGAACCTCATGGATCATTCATATTTAGATGAATAAAAATATAGTTATTATATAGAATTGAATACCTGTATCAGTTGTATATATGGGTGGTCTTCCTCTTGGTTTTGGTTGTTTTAGGGCTGATTCAGAGAGATTTTTATGTGAAGCCATTTTCTCATATTCACGATTTGACATGTTAGTAGTTGTATATTCTGACGTGAATCTCATCTGAAAGTTTTATACAGAATTTTAATCTGATCTAATGATATTTTTAAATAAGATTATCTCTTATATTTTTGGATAACAATCTTTTCTTAAATATGTTTTTAAAAGTGGATTAAAAATAATTTATCTAGTTATTTTATGAATTTTAAAATATATTTAATAAAAATTATTTTCCAAATTGTTTTCTTATATATTCACTACTGAAACAGATAGTTTGCTTAATTTTAAAATATATTTAATAAAAAGATAGTTTGCTTTTTATAAACTGGGACGCCAAAAGATATCTCCAATAGTGCACCGAAATGTTGGCCGACATATTGTTTACTTGCAAGTGAGAATAGACATTTTTCATGAGTAGCATAGAGAGTTGGTTTTTTTGTTTGATTGAACCGCATGAATTTCACTTCACATGGACATAAAAAAGAATTTTTACCTTTAAATAGAATAGTTCAAGTTTTGCTTTTGGAAGATTATGTATTGTTGTTGAAGTTCAAAATTAGACTTCGGTAAGACACGTGTATGCACTTTGAAGAAGCTGCACAGCTGCACAAATTAATGATCCACAAGTGTGTGCTATGTTAGGCATGATAGACATAAGAGTTATTTGAACTTGTGGAAACTGTACATGTTCTAGCAAAATGGAACATCCAAGGTATATATAAATCTTCACGTTGGGCTATTCTTGCGACAATATGCAACCCAACTCAATTCCTTTTCTGGATGTCTGGTATTAAGTAGTCAGATTACATTTTATTGACTGGTCATTTAAAGTATTTTCATGTGGACTATGTAGATCCATGGTCAACTCTTGTTTCTTTTTGATTTTCTTTCACTACGCATAATAGTAGCAAGTGATATAACTCTAGTAAGAGGTTGAACAGGCTGACAACTCTCCATTATGGATTTATTGGTCACATATCAAAGAAGCATATTATATGGTACCTTATATGTTTTACTAATCGAACCATTTCAACATATAAGGTACTATGGGTTATGTTTTACCTTCAATGTGTAGAATCAACAACTAAAAAAATAAAATAGGATACTGACAAATGTTTTAAAAACCTATAAGATTATAATACTAATGATAAAACAAAATCATAAAGTGTTCAAAAAACAATACTGACAAATGTTTCAAATTTAAAAATAAATATCCCTAATATATGAAATAAAATTATTGGAAAATCATAAATCTTGATAAATCTTTCTTTGTTTCCTCGAAAGCTGTCGTCGCTACTGTTGTCGTCAGTGCTTTCATAATCAGTTGAATTGTCATTAATAAAACTGTCTAAATCATCACTATCAGATACGGATTGTTTACTATATGCATCGGAATCGACTTCCCAAACTTCTTCATCACTGTAGTTATCAACATATCTTCCGTGAAGATTACCATGAATATCGACCATATCATCCCACATGCTATCCTCATTCATATTGTGTTCATCTAGCAACTCCCTATCATATTCCTCATCAATGACAGTGTATTTGTGATCACCTGCGTAAATTTTAAAAATATAAATACATATATATAAGTTCAATTTTAAAACATTTATAAACAACTTAAAAATGTGTTAAAAATAATGTATGATCAAAAAACCTGTTGGAGAGTCTTCAATGATATCTTCATCAGGGATTATGTAACTTGGTTTGTATTCTTTTAAAGGATAAAACGGTTCTGGAAGATCATTGATGTTTATCCAAACACCATCATATTCATCTTCAGATGTGTTTTTCTATTTGTCATTTTCATCATCTGTGTCTTCATCACATAGCATATACTTGTTTTTTTTTTTGAGTTATTAGAGTCATGAATTGTTTTTGTGCGTTTAAACTGTATTGGAGCTTCATCGTCAGACATCTAACATAGGCAAATACAAATTAACACTAATGTTATTAATAGTAATGTATACATTCTTGTAACAAATAATGGGATTAATGATATTAAATTCATACCATTGTCTCATTATGATTTATCTGCTTTGGTTGCTTTTCATTGAGAGAAGTTTCAATTACCTTTTCATCGTCTGATGAAGTAATTTCACTGATGTTTGAGTTTAGCTCTTCATCATTAGACATCTGAAATACAAACTTTAAAATTACCTATGATTTTAATTATAATAATGTTTAGAGTTGTGTAATAAATAATTACACTAATGATATAAAGTTCATACCTTTATCTTATTATGATTAATATCCTTTCGTTTCTTCTTGTTGAAAGAAGTTTTCTTTCCTTTTTCATCATCTGATGAACAAATTTCAATGACGTCTGTCTTTACAATGCTCTCTTTCTTTATCAATCTACGTCGATTTTCAGTAACCTGTTTACACTTCAATTATGTAAATTTTTTTAATGCATAATGTGGGTTAAATAGTTTATAGTATTAAAAAACCATGTTATTGTACCTCGTCATCATCAGATATATCAATTATTGGTATATCTTTATTATTAGCATCTTTTATTGCAGACGAAGTGGTATCATTAGATAGATGAGCTGTAAAAAAAAAAACATCACAAAATTAATATTTTTATAATGCATAGTAATTTACATTTACATACATATATATATACATAACATAAAATTATACAAAAATACTTGGTTAATTCAATATATTAACGTTCTTTTAAACATGGTTTGCATATGTAAATTAATCACAAATAACATCAAGAGCAACAATAATCAAAGCTATTAGTCAAATAATATAAGGTCGGGTAACTAATTATCTCCAGTAAGTATATGATTATACGATTCGTACTCTCCTAAATGCGATAGAAGAAGGACCCATATACTTTTTGAATAATAATCAGAACTTGCAATAAAATCAAACGCTCTAATAGTATCTTCTTGTTTGATTACATATATGCCCGTTTTAGATCAGCATCATACTAAACTGGTTTATTTGTCTTGTAATCATGATAAAATCAGAACATGTATTCATAGATTGTAGAAAATTACATCAAGGTTTTATATTTAACTTGTTTATGTATGTGTATATAGTGCAAAAAATTGTTGTATATAACATATGTTATGGATGACATATATACACGATTTAACTAAATATATTCAAAACATAGATAATGAGATTCGATCCAAAAACCTACAACATACAACAGATACAACAACACAAACAACTATATAAAAACAATTAAAAGATAATACCCTTGAGAAAAGTCCCAATGGCAGAGATGGTAAGAGTGTGTGGGGGTGAGCTGGGTGGCCCGAGATCAAACCCCAGCAGTGGTAATTTTTAATTTTTTAATTTTTTTTTTGTATATTACATCTTAATATTCATGATGTCAAATCAAATACTAACTATATACATATACCTGGTTGACGTGAAGTATGTCATATATAGCAGAGCATAGTATGTTAGCGTAATATTGGCAGTACCTTGGAGTCAGATTATTTGTCCTTGGTTTAAAACATTTGACAAAATTTTAAGTTTTCAACATGTATCATTCTTATTGCTTCAGAAATCAAGTTTAGGATACTTACCCAAGTTTACTGAGTCGAGGTGAACACTTTTCTTAAGTGGTTGATTTCCTGGTAACATATAATCAACACATACACAACATTAATATATTGGATTTAAAGATTAAAGAACAAATTTATATGGCTTAAAATCAAACAAAATAGCTTATATATATTCATTCAATTAACCTGAATTCATTCCAGCTTTTTTCTTTTCATCCTCTTGCTTTTCGGGTGTATTAGCTTCTTTTGTTTTTGAAAGTTTGTGTGAAGATCGTTGGGGCTGCATGATTTTTATGTTAGTCGAATTTTTGTGATATTCGATTATATATTCAATTATAATGTTCTTAATATATGATGTTGTATATATACTGTAACAATATGTAAAACCTAAAAAATGTATTTAAGATTACTATAAATCTTTTCCAAACTTATCTTATGTAAAAATAAAAAAAATAAAAAAAAAAACTTTAAGATAACAATAAATATTTTCCAAACTAATCTTAATTTATTTTAAGTAGAAAATCACAAACAAAAACAATTTTAAATTTTGGAATTATAAACATACATGTTTCTAATTTTTTTTACACGTTTTTTTTAGTTTTTTTTTTTTTTTTTTTTTTTTTTTTTAATATGTATATACATAAACGTAGGGTAAGTCACTGGAACATTGATGGTGTCCAATACAATAATTTGTTTCTATCATCAGAAATAGCAGTTCTACTGTTTAAGTTTTGATTTTATAAGTACTTGATATTGAGAGATCAAGAAGGTCGACATCAGGTGTAGCCAACATTCTTTTATCACATTCCTATAATTTTCATAAACAGTTGGTATAAAGATCAAACGATGATATATTAGATATAGATAGATAAAGAATTGTGAATGGATTAAAATTACATACCCTAAAATTCCATGATACATTTGACCCCATGGAATCCTTCCCCAGCCTCTAACAACAGGGGTTGATGGTTGATTACCAGTATGAGACGAAACTGCAGCCTTTACAGTCACATAGATACCAAAAGAAAACTTGTAATAATCAAGTAGTAGTCTTTCATATTTATAAATTTTTGCTTAGATGTATTATATATTTTGTAGACATACACAGTCAGCAGCATTCTCTATACTCTCGAGTAGAGTTACTACTGTCTACAACTTATCTATCCTATATTTCTATTCTTGTTGATTGGGTGTTGCTGGTTATAGAGTCTATATACCTTTCATATATTTATCTTACTATATTTTGTTATGTAGCAATTTATTAACAACAAATGGCGCCTATATTTTATGTTGGTTCGGAAGCTGGTCTCAAGAAGCTTGATGAGTACCTTCTATCTCACAGTTACATCACAGGTTACAATTTTGATTACATTTTATGTTTCAAGAAGTGTATTCATAGTTTCTATTATTATTGAACCGTTGGGCAGTTATTGTCGAGGTTACCTTCATTTGTTGTGCTTTTACTGCAAATAGTGTTTCAATGGGTGCAAACCACTACCATATATGATACAATTATTGCTACTGACGTTCCTAGCAACACACATCATGTCCATTTACCTTTTCTTATTACTTTCAATTAGACTAATTACCAAGTCTTAATGATATAAACAAACTTAGTTTTAATATACTCACAACAGCATGTTTCTCAACCAATGGTGAAAATACAGGTTATCAAGGCAAATTACCCCTTCACTCAACGTCAAGTTTAGACATTGGACTTTTACAGGCCATTGGTTGCTTTAAATTCATACAGAAATCTGAACTTTGAACATACGAGATTCAATACGTGTAAAGCAAACAAAGCATGCATCACTTAAACGTTTATCAAAACAATAATATTTCCTATGCAAAATAAAAATTATCCAAAACCATACCATCTTAGTTTATTCATTGTCAATGAAAACCATAAAATAAAATAAGTGACTGTTTTATGAGAAATAAAATATTAGTATCTGAAGATGGTGAGATGTTTGTTTATCTCAACCATCTTTTGTTATATTCATTGATGTAATCTTTTTTTTCCGTTGTCCATCATGATCATCAAATGTATCATGTGTTGATACATCTTCTATTTCACGCAATCTTTTGTTATCGCTACCACCATTAACATTAGTTGGACTTGCAATGTCATCGCCAATATCCTGGAATGATTAACACATCAAATATCAATAATTATTACATTTTTTAAATTGAATAGTTTTTCATACATTAAATAATGAGGTATATGATACCTGAAGTGCCTTGTTTGATCCTTTTCTATTGATATTCTCATCATCTTGTAACATATCTTCTCTATCAGGTAACTCATCTTCATCATTCTCATCATCATGGTCACCGTCCTCTAAATCATTGTTACGATTATTTAAATCATCTTCAGCATTTTCAAACTCATTCCCGTCACTTTCATACTCATCTTTGTCAGTTGTTAAATCATCATTGCTATTTTGAAACTCATCCCCAGCATTTTTTGAATCATATTTATTATTTTCATATTCATCTCCAGAATTCTCATAATAATCTTCATCATTTTCAAACTCATCTTCATTATCCTGATTTGTATTTTAAAAAATTAATTGATTTAAACACAACATAAATAATTTTAATTTTATGTATATATGTATGATAAGTTAATTTAAAAGTAAAAATTAAATACCTCTTCGTCTAGGAAGCCATTCTTGAAATATTTGATGATATCAACATCATCAGTGATTTTCTCTGTTCGATATATATGGCTATTATTGTTGTGGTTAAATTCCGTGTATTTAATCTTGAATAGATATTGTTTGCCAATAATCTGATTAAGATCATCAGGGAAGTATTCATCTGTATTAACGCCTTGTTCTTGGATGATCTCCCATGCTGTCAACTTAGTCATCTTATGCACATTGTTGTCAAAAATTACAACTTGTGCTGTTCCACTTTCGTCTACAATGCGCACTATTATTTTGAACCTTTACATACAAAATCAAATGCTTTTAGTATCTTATTTTTAACTCTTAGTTGTATAAAAGTTACACATATGTGTTTAATATACAAAGTTGTAAAATAAAAAATTCTTAATTATAAATACCTGCATGCAACAACATATGTGTCTCCATGATTCTTGCAAAACCATAATTGTTTTTTGTTTCTAGAATTCATTCCACTTTTGGGTGCTATTGGTGTAACTTTTGTGTTGCATTCTTTACAGCCGATATAAGCCCATCCATTTTGATATTGGATGCTATGCACAGTAGCATAAACGACACAACATGTTTCCTGCATTGTGTACATTTATATTAGATAAGAATACTACAGTCGTAAATGAATATTCAATTAATATAAACATAAAATGGAGAAACATAATTTAAATCTTACCGGCTCAATAGTACGAATCATTCCTACCATTTTCTTTACACAACCTTGCATAAATTCTGCTGGTGTAACTACATGACTGCCTTGTGCATGTACCTGAATCCTAAATTCGCTCGCATCATATCCCTCTTGAGATTCATATCTGTTTTATATTGAAATTCAATTATCTCGGTATTTTATGATATTAATTATATATTTTAAATCAAATATTGAAATCTAATTTCATTTACCTTTCTCGAAAAGACAATAATTGAGGTATATTCCTGTTAATGTATATTTTGCTCCCAAATAACGCATTATGCACGGCTGGTTTGTCTGTGATTTTAAAATTTTTAAATATATAAATATACATATGCATATATAATCATGGTTAAAAACATAAATTATAAATTAACGTATTAAAAAATATTTAAAAACATGTTTATAAACTTACTATCCCAATATTTAATCTTCCCTAGCATTAAGAGAATGTCTAAATGACCAATATCTTCAAGCCACTTGTCGTATTCATTCCACATGAGTGCCCAGTTGTCCCAAAATGTGCAATCAAGTGTATAAGATCTGCAAAACATTATATTAATTCATGTTTATAAATTCTAAAAATATTATAACAATTACAAAAAAATTGTTCTTACTCAGCATCTTGAATTACAACTGTTCGTGGCATTTTTGGACCACTATGGCTATTTACGGACACGATATTACCAACAGCTACAACTGTTCCAATCACATCTGTACAATAACATGTGTATTAGTGTTTTAGAATTTTTAATATTAAAAAGAAAGAAAAAAAACAATTTAGTTTTCTAAGTAAGAATAAAAATCATACCAACAGAATCATGTTCATGGTACTCATTGTTTGGGTCCAATATACGTGTGAATGGTTCGTTAATGAATCCAACAAAGTTGTCATCAATTTGATCAATTCTTGTGACATTTGTTCCTTTAAAAAACGATATTTTCCACCTATTGGGTAACAAAGGTAATCTACCACCATTTTCTGTCACACCGAAGTTTGAGATCATATAGCACTGTCCCTCTTGAATAAGAGGTTCAAATTTAAACATGAATTCCTTTTTGATGTAAATCTGAATTCTCTCATCCTGTTTACGTTATTCAAACAATTAAATGTTATATAAAAATCTTCAAACTTTATATTTATACATACATAAAAAAAGATACATACCTCAACATCTTGAAAAACACAATCCAGACTATATGGATCGTGTTCTTCGTTTAGTTTGTGTGAATGCCAAATGGAGATACATCTTCCTTTAATAGCCATGTTATTGATCATAGGGTTCACATCTTTAATATGAGTCACTTTTAGTTCGTTCATTTTTTTGGCTGAAATTTTAAAAATAAATATTCAAAATTAAAAATACATACAAAATTCAACAAATATTTAAAAACAACTAAACAACTAACCTTGTGGGAAATTTCCAATGGAAGAACTCTGTATTCCATACCCTTTTTTGAATTGTTGTTTGTTTCCTGTAAAATTAAATTTACCAAATTAATAATAACAAAAATGCAAATTCAAGATTAAAAATACAATCAAACCTGTAGAACCACTTTCAAATGACTCAACATTAATTCCAAAGCGGTTTCTTGGTATTGATTTTCCTCCTACAAATCAAGGTTTATAAGTACTATAAATATATAATGTTTTAAAATACATTAAAATGCATTATTAATATATTAACAGATAACCTTGTGAATCACTACGAAAGGATGAAGTATTTAATCCAACGCCTTTATTTGGTTGTGAATTAACTCCTGTAAATCAATGGTTAACCATTTTTAAAACATAGAATATAACATGAATTATAATATAACTACAAATATAATTAACTATATTCATTTAGAAAACATAAATTACCTGTAAAACTTTTTTTATACCGAGTCCGATGCAAATCTGTCTCATTTTCTTCATAACCAAAAGTTGGACTTCCTATTGTCGGTACTTTATCTTGCTGAGGTTTCCCTACAAAACAATATTTTAAAATTCAACTTTACAATTTTTAAAAGAGAGTTTATTGAATAAAAGGAACAAATAAACCGATGACAACAAATAATATGAAAAAACAATAATTTATATACTTTTAGATGAGATTGGTAAATCTACAGTTGTCAACTGATTTTGGAATTTCAAAGTTTTTAGTACCTAAATTCCCTTCAAAAGCTGATGGTTCTTTGCCAAAATTATTGCTTGAATATCCTTTTCCTAACAACAATTACTCAACACATAATAAACATACTCACTATATTAAAAAAAAAATATCACAAAAATAAAGTTATAGGTATTGTACCTTTGTTTGCCCTATTTAAATTTAAACCATGAGAACCATATTTTCGCCCTGGTGTGTCACTTTGAAACATAGACATATCCATAGAAGTGTCTTTGTTTGTTGGATATGAATCCGACATTTTTGTATCTTTATTTGCCCTTCTTAAATTTAAAGCATGAGATCCATACTTTATTCCAGGTGTGTCACTTTCAAAGATGGACATATCGATAGAAGTTTCTTTATTTTTTTGTTTTGAAACTGTTGTCAAGTAAAACATATTTTATTATAAGATTTAATGAAACAATAATATATATTAAATTTTAAAAATACCTGCAGGATCCAATATACTCTCATTCATATCTTCATGATTTGTTTCTGTAAATACATCATTATACCAATCCAAATAATACTTTTTAAAATTCATATATATCTTATGTACTATAAAATAAAACATTATAAAACGACAATCTAAACTTTTTTATGTACATATAACATACTAACAATACATAAATACCTGGTTGATCAAATTTAGTCAAATCATTGTCAACATTCTTTGGTCCTGTAAATTAAACACAACTTACATGATATTAATAAATTTAAAAATTAATACACCAACGTATCAGTATTTGTTAATGACAAAACATATATTCTAAATTCAATCGAGTACCTTTGTTTGGAGGTTGCTTTGCTGAAAAAAAAAAATCAACACATAAACAATGTCAATTACTTACAAACATCATTAACACACATTCCAAAACTATTACAAAACATGTATGCCACATCTAATCCTTAGCAACTAATACACCTTCATGCAACAACTACACATGAATCGGGTACACACACATAATTTATGCAAACCTAATTGTCACCTGTCGACTAATATACATAACTTTACTAATACACAACAATCAACTAATACACATAACCTGCTATCATCCTTCAACTTACACACCATTATCTGATTGATCACATATAACATGCCGCAACTACACATGAATCATTACACCTAATAACCGTACACCCTAATACACATAACTTATCGACTAATACACATTGGTTTACTTAAACTCTTTTATAAGTAGTGGGATATCAGTTAATACATATGGTCTTAGTCTACACATAGAAGCATATTCCAAAATTGTACAACCACCTTCCAACACATATGCCTAAAGATAAATGCTTATATAATAACATATAACATGCCGCAACTACACATGAATCATTACACCTAATAACCCTACACCCTAATACACATAACTTATTGACTAATACACATTGGTTTACTTAAACTCTTTTATAAGTAGTGGGATATCAGTTAATACATATGGTCTTAGTCTACACATAGAAGCATATTCCAAAATTGTACAACCACCTTCCAACACATATGCCTCAAGATAAATGCTTATATATAGATACAGGTATTTGTATACATACATTTAATAATACATATGTCCTTTAGATATAGCACACCTAATCACCTTTACTACTTCAGATCAAATCTACTTGTACGATAGTAATATTACATACATGTATTTGACTGTTCGTATAGTAATATTACATACAATTCATATATTTAAAATTTTTAAGTATAAACCTTAAACGTTCTCATGTTATTTTGATATTAGAAATAATAATCAAGCAGTGTAGTATCAGCAAAAATCAATTTAAAAGTGATTACAATCTGTGTATGCAAGAGGTGTTGAAGTTTTATTTATTACCTATGTTACAACAACAATAGTAGTAGATCAAATCTACTTGTACGATAGTAATATTACATACATGTATTTGACTGTTCGTATAGTAATATTACATACAATTCATATATTTAAAAATTTTAAGTATAAACCTTGAACGTTCTCATGTTCTTTTGATATTAGAAATAATAATCAAGCAGTGTAGTATCAGCAAAAATCAATTTAAAAGTGATTACAATCTGTGTATGCAAGAGGTGTTGGAGTTTTATTTATTACCTTTGTTACAACGACAATAGTAGTATTATATCAGCATAATACTCACGAACATATAACCATATTGCTCACACAAAATAGCAGTATTTATAAATTATCATGGCAGTAGAGTTATTATCCCTAGCAGTTTTATATCAGGGAGGAAAGAATTATCATACAAAACTACACCTATAGCTACAGTTTACTACACCTTTAACCATATTGCTCACACATAAGTATTATCATACAAAAGTATTATCACACAAAAATCCATAACCATTAACCATATTGCTCACACATACACTTTACTCTCTACTGCAAAACCTACACCTATAGCTACCATGGTTTAGAACTATATCTAATTACCTATCATACAATTCATATATTTTAAATTTTCATTATAAACCTTGAACGTTCTCATGTTCTTTTAATATTATAAATAATAATGAAGCAGTGTAGTATCAACAAAAATCCATTTAAAAGTGATTACAATCTGTGTATGCAAGAGCTGTTGAAGTTTTATTTATTACCTTTGTTACAACGACAATTGCAGTATTATATCAGCATAATACTCACAAACCTATAACCATATTGCTCACACAAAATAACAGTATTTAAAAATTCTCATGGCAGTAGAGTTAACAAATTATATACCTCTCAAATTCGGTCGACCAACTTTGTTTACTGGTTGCTTTCCTCCTAACAAATAATCAACACAAACACAACAGTAATACATTACATGTCAAGATCAAACAAACAAATTTATATATGTGGATTCAATTTACCTGAATTCTTTCTAGTTTTATTCTTTTCCTCATGTTGCTTTTCGGATGTGTTACCTTCCTTTGCTTTTGAAAGCCTTTGTGAAGATCGTTGCCCGTGCATGTTTTTTGTGTAACTCGACTTTTTTTCTTTTATTTTTTCTGTTCTTCGACTGATGTTATTAGATGTAGGTGAATAGGTGAATAAATTATGTTGTATATATAGTAAAAGATTATATAAACCCTAAAAAATAACTTAAAGATAACAATTAATCTATACCAAACTTATCTTAACTTTTATTTAGGAAAAACTCATCACCATATATAATTTTTTTTTTTTTTTTTTTTTTTTTTTTTTTTTTTTTTTTTTTGCATTGTCAATAGATACATACGTTTTAGTTTTTTTTTTAGTTATAATTTATATTACTAATATCTGCTTTATATATTTTGATTTGTAAAACAAATAACAAAAATTGCATTAGTCCATTGGTAAACATGCATCTTTATGGTTGTTTATAAAATACTATGTTCGAACCTCACTAACACAACTTTTTAATTACAATATTAAAATTTTATAAATTCATTTACACGCCTAAAATTCAAATAAAATCAATTATATTTAAAAAAACGAAAAATATTAAAATAAATTAAATTATATAAAAAATATGTTTACATATGATGACAGGGCAGATGACAGGGCTGATGACAGGGCAGAAATTGAATTACTGGGCAATGAGGTGGCATTTACATCAAATGCCTCCTGTTATATATAATGTAGAGATATATATATATATAGGATCCGGTTCCATTGAGAAGGTTTTTATTTTGAGAAGATTGAGAAATCTTCGTTTGAGCAAATTGAATCATGTTTTTTATTTGATTCACAAGTAAACATCATTTTATGGTGAATCAAATCTATAAATCACAAATTTGATTCACAAATTATTGTTAAAATTGAGTTATGATGATGATTCATTAAATTTGTACAGATGATTCAGTATTCTACATATATCGCAAAATCGAGAGATTTTTAACATTGATTCAAATTTTTTTTACACATTTTGAATTTTAATCACATTCAAATGAGTTTTACGCTTGAAAAACATGAATCAAAGTTAAAAATCTATCGTTTTTGAAAACCTTCTCAATCTTCTCAAAATAAAAACCTTCTCAATCGATCCGGATTCTATATATATATATATATATATATATATATATATATATATATATATATATATATATATATATATATGACCCGGGTTAACTCATTTTGCTAAATCCAATTAGGTCATACGTATACTTTTTTTTTTTTTTTCTTTTTTAAGTTTTATCCTGTAGTTTTGTTTGAAAGCATGGGTTTGGTATTGAATTTTGTGTTTTAGAGCTATTTGGACATGTTTAAGTCAGTGGCAGAGCCAACACAAAAACTAAGGTGATTCTCTTAATAAGTCGAAGCTAAATTTTTGTAGCAATAAAAACCGATAAATGTGTCAATTCGGGTCGGATCGGACCCAATTTACACTACTAGAAAAACAGCTATTCTTGACTCCAAATGCAAGTCAAGAAGAGGCCTTATGACTCGCAAATGCGAGTCAAGGATGGACCCGTCATAAAGCTTCATGACTCGCATTTGTGCGTCATCCCTCTATGACGCGCACTTATGACCCACGTTTTATGACTCTCTTTTTTGCGAGTCATAACCTAATTTTTTTTAAAAAAAAATTAATTTTTTTCAGTTCCTAATTCTCTATTAAATGACAATTAAAAACCTGATAATACAAAATTAAAAACACAAATATCAAAATAACGCATTTCATATATATACGAGGTCTTAAGCCCGCGCGTTGCCACGGGGTGTTTTTATACAACTAATTCTCATACACATGTAAAGATCAAAATATATTTTACCATCACCGTATAACACCTTTATATACAATGTTGTGAAGCCGGCTCAAAATTACTACAGAGTATTTCTTTAAACTAACACAAATAATAAGTCCATAGAATCACTTTCTGGTATCAAGTATCGGTAGTTTGAAAACACATGTCGCGGGGTTGGGATGCCGCTGCCCGTGCATTGTATCTGTAGCCAAAGAAACAAATAACAAAGCAAATTCAGAACCTGTCTACACATGTTCAGGATTTATATATGAAAACAGGCGAACTATCAACAGGTGTGCAAAAGTCAAAAACCTCAGGCTGAATCGTTCTTGTGCAAAAGTCCAACACCAAAGGAGTCGTTGATGCGGCTGCACATGATGTCAAAAATATTAAGTTTAACTTTAAGGAAACATGAGGAAAGGCAAGCAATTGAAAAAAAACAATGCAGTGGTAACCTTGTATTGAACTAAGGTCACCTAATTCATGTTCCTTTTGCGTTTCATTAACCGAATGGTAGCCACATTGCTGACCAGCCACTGTAACTCTTCAGATCTGTGAAACCCAAGACCCTTAACCCATACGGGTTTATACTTTGTACCAAGTCAAAGTCACCACAAATAGCTTGTATCATCAGAATATATATGACCAAGTGACTTCTTAACCAAAAACGACACCCATACGGGTTTCCAATCGGACCCGGGATCAAGAAAATAAAATAAATATGAACAACCACATGAAAACAATGATATATTTATCTAAAATGTTTTTAATCTATTATTAAGCCACGAAAACTTGCAAATCGTTATGCATATAAACGGTTTTTAAATCAAAAAGAGAAATGAAACGAGTTTAACAATTAGACATACCACAAGACGAGAGGGAGAAAAAGATTAAAAGGCGAGATGGATGTGACGGTTGTGTCGGTGGTGGCGGCGGCTTCACCACACGAACAAACAAATCCCTAGATGCAAACCCTCGCTCCAAACCTGATGAAAATGAAACCTTGGAGTCTCCCTCTTGATCGGTGGCAAACGGCGGTGTGAAAAGGGGTAACCGGAAGTAGATAGAGGTGATGGCTCGTGCACCTCATAAATAAATTCGCAAGGGTGATATAAGGGCTGGTGTGGTGGTGTTCTGTTGATATGGATGGTGGTGAGTGACGGAGGTGGTGACCGGAGCAGCGGCGGCGGCTGCCGGATCTTGGAGAGGTGAGAGAGATATAGTTTTAGGTTTAGGGTAAAAAAAAACAAATGAAGATAAGATATGCCGGATCTTGGAGAGGTGAGAGAGATATAGTTTTGTGGTCCGTGTTTTTTAAAAAATTTGAGATATGACACGAATTTTATGACACGCAAAAATGCCTGTCGTCTAGCCTTCAGATTTTACAATTTATGACAGTTTTTTTGTGACTTACAATTTTGCGTGTCATTATATTGTGTGCGTCATAAAATGCGAGTCAAGGATAGACCTTTTTCTAGTAATGTTAAACAAGAAAATTAATACTGACACATCAAAAACCTATAACCTATTGTCAAATTTATTGAAATCGAGTATTTACCGAAAGAAAAGTAACACATTACACTATTAATACACCACACATTTTCAAGTTACAAGTTTAAAATAAGATTTTTCAATGTACAACATGAAACAAATAAAAAATATAGCCTAGGAAATACGAAGAAACAAAGATACAAAGATTTCTAGAAACCGAATTTGTAAAAAAATAAAAAAAAAAAAAAAAAAAAAAAAAAAAAAAAAAAAAAGTCAACTATCGGTCTCTTTCCTCTCTCTTCTTTCTTCTCCATTCAGGCCTTCAGTTTCTTATTTTCCACTATACTTATTACTTTTGACCATCAAAAGCCAGTCGAACTTATTGGTGACTCGTAATTGGTCAAACATGTTGATAGGGATATTTTCGTCATTTGCACCACCACATCCAACTTATGCAGTTTTTTTCTCCATCTGGGTTTTCCTTATATGTTGAAAATGTGTGATAAAAGAAGACACCAATTTCCAAATGAAGAATCGGGTTACAAAGTGTTTGATGAAATGTGTCATTTAATTTTTTTTAAGTTGTAGATTTCTAAAAACCGAATTTAAAAAAAAAAAATGAAAATGAAAAGATGAAAAGTCAACTATCGGTCTCTTTCCTCTCTCTTGTTTCTTCTCCATTCAGGCGTTCACCTTCTTATTTTCAGTACCAAGGTGTTGACTTTTGAAGGCACTGCAGGTACTTTTGGCTGCCAATACATTTTCTCTTTTATAGACCAATTGTGTGGCCATGTAGATGTGAACTATTGGGAAAACATGCTATTCAACTACTGTATGTGATTCACATGTTACTTGACTTATAGAAGTAAATCTTCACTTTTCTTCACCACAAAAAACGTGTCTAAAAAATCTTCAAATTATTCTTTTCTCATGCATGCATAACGAGGCTTGTCTCCCATCCCTTTCTTTTTCATTATTGCAAAACACATTAGTTTACAGATTTATGAGAAAAGGGTAGCTCAATTATAAATAAAGACATACGAACCATCAGTTATAGAAAAAAACATGCAAAAGCAAGTAATGGCTTCTTCAAACTTCTTACTTTTATCTCTAGCTCTATTACTCATTGCTCTCTCATTTGTACCAAACTTTACTTCTGCTTCTTTGGAGGAAGCAAATGCTCTTCAAAAATGGAAAGAAAGTCTTAAAATCCCAAACAACTCCAAAATTTTATCTTCTTGGACACCCCTTCCAACGAATACTAGTGCACCCGCTCCGTGCTCTTCTTGGTTTGGAATTGCTTGCAATGCTGATGGGAACATTAACAAGTTGAACCTCTCTACGTCTGAGTTAAAAGGTACGATTCACCAGTTCCCGTTCTCTATTCTAGGCAACCTTACCCATTTTGATCTTAGTGTAAACAGCTTCTTTGGTCCCATCCCACCAGAAATTGGACTCCTGTCCAAACTTGTCTATCTTGATTTTTCAAACAATCAGTTTTCTGGTGTAATTCCACCTACCTGTTAATATTTCACAGGTTCCATACTTCATACTTCCAGGATCGTCTTTAAATAAAACAACCATCATGAATGCATCATCATCAAGAACAAAATAAGAACAAGAACTACGTTTGAACCCTTTAATAATACTGATATATAATGAAACGTGGGTTACATGTTGTTTACAGAATCCTACCTTTAAATACACACTGAAACGGCACCAATCAAGAGGTGTATACCGTTTCCCTAAAACTAAACGTCATTAATCTTTTAACCGTTTCTTTTGGACCCAGCCCAATACCGGTTTACAGACTTCTAAACTAAAATACATAATACATACCTGTACTTTCTAACTTGACAATTAACGAACAAAGATTTGTGGATTAACTTTCCAACAGATTCCCCCTTAATCTATAAATCTTTGTTTACTTCAATCTTCTTGTTCCTGATCTCTTCTTCTTGAACCTTCGCGGTTGTTGTTCTTGCTTTCGACTTCGAGACCTTCACAGCCTTGTTCCTTCAACTTCGAGACCATCACAGCCCCGCTTTCTTTAATCTTTGAGACCATCACAGCCTCTCCTTCATCATCATAATGGTTTTTCTTAGTTTTCTTGATCATACAATCTATCACAGATTGTCCTCTTGGATAGTTGCCTCACACAATTTTCCTTCATAATCTATCACAGATTATCTCTTCTTCGCGGTTGCTTCACACAATATGGCTTCACACCGTCTTCACTTTGATGATCTGTTCTTCTTTCTCTCTTTCTCTGAAACGATTCCCTGAATCGTTGTTCTTCTTAATTGATTCCCTGAATCAATTGTCTCTTCTTCTCTTCTGGATTCTTGAGTGATGATCAAAACATGAATTGTTGTGTTGTTTTATTCCTTGGCTCTGATGCCATGTTAATATTTCACAGGTTCCATACTTCATACTTCCAGGATCGTCTTTAAATAAAACAACCATCATGAATGCATCATCATCAAGAACAAAATAAGAACAAGAACTACGTTTGAACCCTTTAATAATACTGATATATAATGAAACGTGGGTTACATGTTGTTTACAGAATCCTACCTTTAAATACACACTGAAACGGCACCAATCAAGAGGTGTATACCGTTTCCCTAAAACTAAACGTCATTAATCTTTTAACCGTTTCTTTTGGACCCAGCCCAATACCGGTTTACAGACTTCTAAACTAAAATACATAATACATACCTATACTTTCTAACTTGACAATTAACGAACAAAGATTTGTGGATTAACTTTCCAACACTACCATTGGTAAACTAAGCCAGCTAACCATTTTGCAACTTTTCGGAAACAATTTAACTGGTTCAATCCCTTCATCGTTGGGTGATTTGAAGTCTCTAACTAATTTAGGACTGAGCAATAATCAACTCAGTGGTTCAATCCCTTCATCGTTTGGTGACTTGACGTCTTTGAATATCCTTAATGTGTTTAGAAATCAACTCTATGGACCCATTCCAATTGAGTTAGTGAATTTGAAGTCTGTCACTGATTTAGAATTGGGTGAAAATCAACTATCTGAGCCCATTCCTAGTGAATTAGGGAATATGAAGTCTCTCACTAAATTAGCTTTAGGCATAAATCAACTCAATGGTTCAATCCCTTCATCGTTTGGTGACTTGACATCTTTGAATATCCTTTATCTGTTCACAAATCGACTCTCTGGACCCATTCCAATTGAATTAGGGAATTTGAACTCTCTCACTGATTTAGAATTGAGCGAAAATCAACTCAATGGTTCAATCCCTTCATCGTTGGGTGACTTGACGTCCTTGCATATCCTTTATTTGTACACAAACAATCTCTCTAGATCCATTCCAATTGAATTAGGGAATTTGAAGTCTCTCACTGAATTATCTTTGAGCGAAAATCAACTCAATGGTTCAATCCCTTCATCGTTGGGTGACTTGGCGTCTTTGAATATCCTTTATCTGTACAAAAATCAACTCTCTGGACCAATTCCAGTTGAATTAGGGAATATGAACTATCTAACTGATTTAGCATTGCATGAAAATCAACTCAATGGTTCAATTCCTTCATCGTTTTGTGACTTGTCGTCTTTAAATAACCTTTATCTGTACAAAAATCAACTCTCCGGACCCATTCCATTTGAATTAGGGAATATGAAGTCTCTAACTGATTTAGAATTGCATGAAAATCAACTCAATGGTTCAATTCCTTCATCGTTTGGTGACTTGTCATCTTTAAATATCCTTTATCTGTACAAAAATCAACTCTCCGGACCCATTCCATTTGTATTAGGGAATATGAAGTCTCTAACTGATTTAGAATTGAGCAAAAATCAACTCAATGGTTCAATCCCTTCATCGTTGGGTGACTTGACGTCCTTGCATATCCTTTATTTGTACACAAACAATCTCTCTGGACCCATTCCAATTGAATTAGGGAATTTGAAGTCTCTCACTGAATTAGATTTGAGCGAAAATCAACTCAATGGTTCAATCCCTTCATCGTTGGGTGAGTTGGCGTCTTTGAATATCCTTTATCTGTACAAAAATCAACTCTCCGGACCCATTCCATTTGTATTAGGGAATATGAAGTCTCTAACTGATTTAGAATTGAGCGAAAATCAACTCAATGGTTCAATCCCTTCATCGTTGGGTGACTTGACGTCCTTGCATATCCTTTATTTGTACACAAACAATCTCTCTGGACCCATTCCAATTGAATTAGGGAATTTGAAGTCTCTCATTGAATTAGATTTGAGCGAAAATCAACTCAATGGTTCAATCCCTTCATCGTGGGGTGAGTTGGCGTCTTTGAATATCCTTTATCTGCACACAAATCAACTCTCTGGACCCATTCCATTTGAATTAGGGAATATGAAGTCTCTAACTGATTTAGAATTGCATGAAAATCAACTCAATGGTTCAATTCCTTCATCGTTTGGTGACTTGTCATCTTTAAATATCCTTTATCTGTACAAAAATCAACTCTCCGGACCCATTCCATTTGTATTAGGGAATATGAAGTCTCTAACTGATTTAGGATTTGGCAATAATCAATTCAATGGTTCAATCCCTTCATCATTTGGTGACTTGACGTCTTTGAGTACCCTTTATCTGTACAAAAATCAACTCTCCGGACCCATTCCAATTGAATTAGGGAATATGATGTCTCTCACTGAATTAGATTTGAGCGAAAATCAACTCAATGGTTCAATTCCTTCATCGTTGGGTCAGTTGGCATCTTTGAAACTTCTTTATTTATACAAAAACAGACTCTCTGGACCCATTCCAACTGAATTAGGGAATATGAAGTTTCTCACTGGATTATCTATGTGGCAGAATCAACTATCTGGTTCAATTCCTTCATCGTTAAAAAACCTGAGAAGCCTTCAGATTTTGGGTCTCCGTGAAAACAAGTTATCCGGTCCTATACCACAAGGAATTGGAAATCTACAATTGTTTGAGCTAGAATTGGCCGGAAATCAGCTGTCTGGCCAATTGCCTAATGATTTGTGCCAAGGGGGAAACCTTCAATATTTATCTGTAAATCATAATCAACTTTCTGGTCGTATACCAAAAGGGCTATGGAATTGCTCCAACTTAATAAGAGCAAACTTTCAATTTAATCAATTTCGTGGAGATATATCGAAAAGTTTCGGTGTTTACTCAAGCTTAAATTTCTTTGATGTCAGTCATAATAAATTTTATGGGCAACTATCATCTCATAACTGGGGTAAATGCAAAAAATTGACTACATTAAAGATGGGATATAACAACATCAGCGGTAGCATACCACCTGAGTTTGGAAATTCAATTCAAGTGCTTGATCTTTCTTCTAATCATTTGGTGGGTCAGATTCCGAAGGAGTTTAGGGAGTTGAAAAGTTTGTTAAATTTAAACTTGAGCAATAACAACCTTTCAGGTGTTATACCTCAAGAGCTTGGATCACTGCATGGCCTCCTAACTCTTGACCTATCCAAAAATAGGTTAAATGGGCCATTACAAAGATATATTGGTGATTGGGTACAAATCAATCACATATATCTTAGTAAAAACAAGCTCAGCGGAATGATCCCATCAGAGATCGGTAAATTAAGTCAGCTCAATGTTCTTGATTTATCTTGGAATTCACTCACAAAAGAGATACCATCGGAAATTGGAAGTTTAAAAAGTCTGGTAATGATGAATCTTTCTCACAATAATCTATCTGGTTCTATTCCTAATGGTTTTAGTAACTTGCCAAGAGGGATTGATATCGTCCTGTCTTACAATGAGCTCACAGGTCCGGTTCCCCCTTATGCTGTCTTTCAAAATGTGTCTGGAGAAGCATTTCAAGGAAATGATGGTCTGTGTGGAAATGTTTCAGGTTTGAAACTTTGTTCAAGTCAAATAGTGATGAAGAAAAATAATCATTTTCATCATAAGCTCATCCTTGTAACTACGGTCCCACTTTTTGCGGCACTTTTAGGTGGTTTATTCATGTGTGGCGTCATTGCTTATCGACGTAGAAAGAGAACTTCTCCACAGAAAACATCAGGCGAAGAAGGTGGCAAATTTTTCTCAATTACAAGTTTTGATGGACAGGCGATGTATGACGAAATCATCAAGGCAACAAATGATTTCGATGATGCATATTGTATTGGAATGGGAGGATATGGTAGTGTGTATTACGCTGAGTTACAACCCAACAATATAGTAGCTGTCAAGAAACTTCATTCGTCATCTGAGAATGACGATCAAGGCTTCTTAAATGAGGTACGAGCATTAACAAACATAAGGCACATAAACATAGTTAAACTCTATGGATATTGCTTCCATGCTCGTCACTCATTTTTGATTTACGAATATCTTGAGAAGGGAAGTCTAAAATCGCTTTTAAGTAGCGATATCACAGCAAAGGAATTGGATTGGCTGAAAAGGGTAAGAATTGTTAGGGCTGTAGCGAATGGTTTGGCTTATATGCACCATGATTGCACACCACCTATAATTCATAGAGACATTTCTACAGCTAATATCCTTCTCGATTCTGATTATGAGGCACATATCTCGGATTTTGGAACAGCAAAGCTTCTAAAGTTGGATTCATCCAATTGGTCTGCGGTTGTAGGCACCTATGGCTATGTTGCGCCAGGTAACAACCAATATTTTAAAGTTATGTATACGTACTTATTCTCAAGTTTTAGATTGGTCTATGTTACATTTATTCATGATCTGATATAACATTTTTTTTTTCTAATTTATGTAGAGCTTGCTTATACGATGGTGGCGACAGAGAAATGCGATGTGTATAGTTTTGGAGTTGTTGCACTAGAAGTGATTATGGGAAAGCATCCTGGAGAACTTATATCATCTCTACAAACATTGTCTACAGATGATCTATTGCTAACCAATGTAGGAGATAGACGGATTCCACCACCATATTCTCTAGTTGAGAAATTAGCTCATTCAATTTTGAATGTCTCACGGGCATGTTTGAACTACAACCCACAGGAAAGGCCAACAATGAGCCAAGTCAAGGATTTATTGTCAGTGGATGATCGAGTTTGGATGAAGATGCATGTATCGGTAACTTAATGCTAGCTTGATCAATTTTGTATGATGTCTAGTCATAAGTCATAAAGTTTAAGAAACTTTTTATGTTTTTTTTGTTGTAAACTTAATGCTAGCTTGATTGATTTTGTACGATGTCTAGTCAGAAAATAATTTATATCAATGGAGATTGCTACCTTTCTAGACTAATATAGTTACGTGTATTATGGATCTTTTTGGTTATTTCTTTAAATTATTCCAGTTTTGCAATTAAAAAATTACCAATATGGGAAATTTGTATATCAGTTAGAATTTATTGTTACTCATATCAAGAAATTAAGTAAGCAGTGAGTGCACACTAAATATATTCAAAGATGTCAAATCACCCGACAATGGAAGTCTGTTAATTTATCAAAAAAGAAAACCGTGGAAGTCTGTTAATTTGTCAATCTTAACCAGAAATCACTTAAGAAATGAGGTTTAGAACCGTAAAACAACTAGGAATTCAAGATATTAAGAATTGAACTTGAAATTGGATTACAATGGGATAATTTGTTACAATTGAACGTTTAGGGAGTTACAGAGAAAAAGAAAAGTGTTTACAATTTGATAAGCAAGGAGGTATTTAAAGGGAAATGAGAGGAAGGAGGATTTGGCGGGAAAATCAGTTTTGTACTCGTCTTGCTGTTCTGTTGACTTTTTCATCGATATTACTTTGACACATATCAATCCATCCCGCTTAAAATGATGCTTGTCCTCAAGCATCTAAGCATTCAAATCAACTTGAGGCAACCTTTCTTAGGACATTTAACACATTATGTTCTAGTAAGCCAAACACCGTACCCCAAAAAACAATAACCTTTTTCCTTAAGCCAAACACCCTTTTCACCCTTTGTGAATACCCATTTTATTGAGAGAATGAGTTTTGGAAGGAAAATTTATTATTTCTCATTAAAATGAAATGAACAATGCAAAGTCCTATTTATAGGACAAAAGTCAAAATACAGAAAGTCAACTATGCTAATTCTACATGTACAGTACAACTACTGCTAATACATCAATACAGCCATTATCCTACTTATATACATAGCTAAACTACACAATTACACATAGTGCTTGAGCCTTTTGATGAAGCTTGAGCTTATTTGGCTTGATAAGCTTTGACTGAGCAATATTGTGGACTTGAACTGTGGCATCACTTGGCTTGTCAGCTGAGCTTCCATCTTTAGTTCCTTTACACCCCCCCCCCCCCCCCCCCCCCCCCAAACAAGTTGGCAGTGTCAAAGGATCACAAATGCCAAACTTGGAACATACAATTATAGTGTAGAGCCTTGGGTATACCTTTGGTGAGGACATCAGCTGTTCTTAACCTTGTAGGAATACAGACAGGGAGAACTTGATTGCTTTTGATCTTATCTCTGACAAAGTGGCAGTCTATATGTGTTTTATTCTAGCATGGTGAATAGGATTAGAAGCCACAGCAATGGTAGAAACATTATCACAGTAGATTGGTATTGGAGTAGAAACTTGTACTTATCGATCCATGAACAAACATTGTAGCCATGTGAGATCACAAGTACAATCAGCAAGAGCTATGTATTCAGCCTCTGTGGAGGACCTTGAGACAACTCCTTGTTTCTTTGAAAGCCGGGATACTAAGCATGGTCCTAGAAAAATGGCATAGCCAGTCACTGATCTTCTTGATATAGGACATGAAGCCCAATCACTATCACAGTAGGCAGACAATTGCAAGTTGTTGATAATAGGAAATTGAAGGCCTTGACCAGGACATAGTTTAATGTATCTAAGAACCCTGAGCAATGCTTTCATTTGAGGTGGCATCACTTGGCTTGTCAGCTGAGCTTCCATTTTTAGTTCCTTTACATTTCATAACCCAACTACACGATCCATGTATAAAATCTAACAGCTGAATTCCTTCCCGAACGTGAAGGATTGAAGTCACCCACTCTTCAAACAACTCTGTTGTGAATCCCTCTGCCTTCGACCAACTTATTAGGTGATCCGATGGCAAAAACTTGATAAGCTGAGTCAAAATGCAGAGACTGACATGTTTCGCATCATCATACTTTCCTAACCGAGATAAAGAGAGCCACACTTCCACCTGTAACGGGCAACACTCCATAGCTCTCTGAAGCTTTGCATCCTCTTCATTAGCAAATTCCACCACTGCTTCCCATAGCCTTAACGAATCAGGTATATGTTCAAGACCTTTTCTTAGTACTTTTCTTTTAATCACATCTCCATGTTCCAATGTCGCAGCCCTTTCCTATTTCTGGGCCAGTGAAGGAGTGAACAACCTTGGAAGAAAATGATCTTCTGGAAATATGACAGTTGCATCAAGGTTCCATCCAACAGCAGCCGCTGCAACTTTCATGCCAACATAACCACCACCAACCGCAACTACATTTTGTGCTTTTGCCAATAATGACACTAATTAATCAACATCAGCAATATCGCGTGTGTGATGAACACCAGGTAAAGTATCACCAATTTTCTCATAAAATCTCGATGCAGTGTACCCTGTAACAATAATGAGGGATCCAAATTTCAGTCACCGAATCTTCATACAGCATCTCTATCCCGTTCTCTTGGTACCAATCAGGAGTTTGCCTCTCACCTCTTTTTGTGAGTGTTTGGCGCTCATACGGAGCAAATGCCTCCTTAGCCTCCTTAGAAATGACACATAGAATCCCATTAGCCACCCTTTTTTTTTGACAAAAGTCCTAGTTACATATCCACCTCCAACTATCACAACCTTTTCTTTTTCCTCTTTGGCCATTTCCATACGTCGAACTCCCACTTTCCATACTTCAATTTGCATTTTGTGCCTCCTGATTTCTTCCTCTTAAGCCATTTCCATAACTCAAACTCCAAACGACTAAAATTATCTCCATGAATCAGTATAACCGAAGCCTTCACCGTATAATTTATTTTTGACGTTACCACTAAAGAAACACCACTTAAATCATTTTCCACACCATCATTATCAGTCTAATTAGAACTAATACCACGTTCCTTATCACAAAATTCAATTCGATCCCGATCACAGTTTTCGACCAAACAAACGCCTTTTTTCTCCTACTTCACATTCAGTTCATCACTTTGATCCCAGTCACTCAAATCACCTTTTACACTGACCTCAATCAACTCATTAAAAGTAACATTCGGTTTTTGAAAATCCATTAAAACATTAGAGCCAAAAGTATCAGAATTCAATGATGACGATACACCTAACAAACACTCCGTTTTCGGTTTCGGAACTTCTTTAAAACCTTTACCATCGAACCTTCCAATTTATCCAAAAGACATGAATTAATGCTTGAATCTTTAACACCATTACTAACTGATTCTTTAACAGTTTCAACCACATTTACAACCTCATGATAAACAAATCATCAAGTAATCTATTTTTTAATCTCATCATCATCATCAACCTTACTCGAATCGTTAAACTCAATTTCTTGCACTTTATCACATTATTTAGAAACTTCATTATGAACCATATTACCAATGTTGTTTTCGACCATATCACTTGCTTCTTTAACATCTTGTTTGAAATTTTTCTTTATTGGCATTTCATCAAACCTCTTATGTGCACCTGTATGATAACAAAATACATATTCTTATAAACCAATGTTATTGAATGAATTGTACACTATATGTGAAACCTTCAACCTTTTTGACCTGTTTGCTTTAGCTAACTACTTTTATTCATACTTAAAACACTCAACGAACCATCTTGGTGTCCTTGGTAAAAGTCAAAGTTCATTTATAGAGAGTACCTACAAAAACCTTTTCAATAGTATACCTTTTATTCTGCTATAGAATTTTAAAAAAATAAATATATATGCAGTAATTTTGCATGGAAGTCAATTTCTATATTAGACCAGCAGCTTAAAGTTTTTTATTCCTTAACCCGAACCCATTGAAACCAGTTGTTGTGTTAGAAAAAGATGATTTTTTTTAGTATTAATTGTTGTTTTGTGGAGAAGATGGTAAGCAATGAAAATGGTTGTGGAATTTTTAATGTGATGGTAAGTGGTGAATGGTGATGTAGATTTGTGAGATGAATATTGTGGGGTACTGAAAGGATACGGTACTTTATTTTTTAATATATTGTGCTGCGGTGCTGAAATTTAAATATGGGAATTCGCCTGAAATAAATGTAGCCGGAGATCAAAGGTCTCTAACAATGGGTTTGCATGGCTTTTATTTGTTTTGATATGGTTGCTTAAGGGTCGCAATTTGTTTTCTAGATTTTTGTTTTTGGGATGTTTTTGGGATGTTTAATAAAAGGGGAAATTGGAAGTTTAGAAAGTCTGGTGATGATGAATCTTTCCCACAATAAGCTATCTGGTTCTATTCCTAATGGTTTCAGTAACTTGCCAAGAGGGATTGATATCGAGTTGTCTTACAATGAGCTCACAGGTCCGGTTCCCCCTTGTGCTGTCTTTCTAAATGTGTCTGGAGAAGCATTTAAAGGAAATGATGGTCTGTGTGGAAATGTTACAGGTTTGAAACTTTGTGAAAGTCAAATAATAATGAAGAAAAATAATCATTTTCATCATAAGCTCATCCTTGTAACTGTGGTCCCACTTTTTGCGGCTCTTTTACTTGGTTTATTAATGTGTGGCCTCATTGCATATCGACGTAGAAAGAGAACTTCTCCACATAAACCATCTGGCGAAGAAGGTGGCAATTTTTTGTCATTAACAAGTTTTGATGGACAGGCGATGTATGATGAAATCATCAAGGCAACAAATGATTTTGATGATGCATATTGAATGGGGATGGGAGGATACGGCACTGTGTATAAAGCTGAGTTACAACCCAACAATTTTGTAGCTGTCAAGAAACTTCATTCATCATCTGAGAATGACGGTCATACAGGCTTCCTAAATGAGGTACGAGCATTAACAAACATAAGGCACAGAAACATAGTTAAACTCTATGGATACTGCTCCCATGCTCGTCACTCATTTTTGATATACGAATATCTTGAAAAGGGAAGTCTAAAATCACTCTTAAGTAGCGATGTCACAGCAAAGGAAATTGATTGGCTGAAAAGGGTAAGAATTGTTAGGGCTGTAGCGAATGGTTTGGCTTATATGCACCATGATTGCACACCACCTATAATTCATAGAGACATTTCTGGAGCTAATATCCTTCTTGATACTGATTATGAGGCACATATCTCGGATTTTGGAACAGCGAAGCTTCTAAAGCTGGATTCATCCAACTGGACTGCGGTTGTAGGCACCTATGGCTATATTGCGCCAGGTAACTACCATATATTTTAAAGTTATATATAGTATACGTACTTATTCTCAAGTTTCAGATTTATCTTTTACATTTAATCATGATATGATATAACAATTTTTTGTATTATCTTTCTTCCTTCCATGTAGAGCTTGCTTATACGATGGTGGCGACAGAGAAATGTGATGTGTATAGTTTTGGAGTTGTTGCACTAGAAGTGATTATGGGAAAGCATCCTGGAGAACTTATATCATCTCTACAAACATTATCTACTGATGATCTATTGCTAGCTGTTGGAATCGTGTCCCAAAAGCAGTAGGATGTCATTCCTATTTGGGATAACTATTATTTAGTCATTATCCTATTTTGACTAAAGGATGACTACTGAGATTCCTAGGAATTGTATCCTAGTTATTCTAGGATTCTTCTCTATATAAATAGAGCCCTATGCATTCCTTCCAAGAAACACATATACTCGATTCATCACCTCCATAACTGCTAATCCCTATTTTGTTTTAGAGTTCCTGAGAATTGTTTAGTTCTTCTTTACATACTTCAACTGGCCTATATACCATTGAAGGTTTGTACTCAGTTTTTGATATAGTGGATTTTGTGGTCGTCGCCCGTGGTTTTTTCTCCCATTAAATTGGGGGTTTCCACGTAAATCGTTTGTGTTCTTTTTATTATTATCGTTACTTTGTTTGGTTGATTATTGGTTTAGGTTTAATCTTCGCTTCCGTGTAAGCTCCATAACCACAACAAGTGGTACCAGAGCCTGGTCACAATGGTCACCAAATTTGATATCGATAAGTTTGACGGCAAGATTAGTTTTGCTATTTGGAAAGTTCATATGCAAGCGGTGTTAACGCATCATGGGTATAAGAAGGCCCTTAAGGGTATTGCGCACAAACCACAAGCTATGTCAGATGAAGATTGGCTTGAATTAGATGAGAAGGCTTTAGCCACGATCCAACTTTTTCTAACTCGAGAAGTTCTCCGGGAGGTTATACATGAGACCACTGCGGCTGGTTTATGGCTCAAGTTAGAATCTCTTTATATGACAAAGAGTCTCGCGAACAAGCTTCGGTTGAAGGATCGTCTTTACACTTTTCGTATGAAACAAGGTACATCTGTTCAAGACCATATTGATGAATTTAATACAATTCTCATTGATTTAGAGAATCTAGATGTAGACATTGATGATGAGGACAAAGCCGTATTATTGGTTATCTCTTTACCTGCTTCTTATAAACACTTTAAAGAAATCATGCTCTACGGCAACCATGAAACACTATCGTTTGATGATGTTAAATCTGCTTTATTGTCCAAGCAAAAGTATGATGATGATGTTGAGCCAGAAATTGGTGAAGGGCTGGTTGCAAGCAGAGGCCGAACTTCTGACCGAGGTGAGAGTAGCAATAACAATAAAAAACATCGATCAAAGTCTCGTGGAAAGTATTCAAACAAGACTTGCAAATATTGCAAGAAACTTGGTCACATTGTCTCTGATTGTTACAAGTTAAAGAACAAACTAGAAAGAGAAGGTAAAGCGAATAACGAGAAGAAACCAGAAAAAACAGCTGAGGTAGCCATTGCCAAGGTGGAATCTGATGGTGATGTCTATTTGGCTATTGACACCGAAAACTCAAGAGATGAATTGATAGTTGACTCTGGTTGTACCTTCCACATGACTCCCCATCGAAGTTGGTTTTCCACTTATGAATCTTTCAATGGAGGTAATGTGTATATGGGGAATCATACTATTTGTCCAGTTATTGGGAAGGGTAATATTCGGGTTAAGATGCATGATGGTGTTGTTAGGACCATTACTGGCGTTCGGCATGTTCCAGACTTAAAAAGAAATCTTATATCTCTTAGCACTCTTGAGGCTAATGGTTGTAAGTACTCTGGTGAAGGCGGAGTCATGAAAATATTCAAGGGAGCTTTGTTGTTGATGAAGGCCATCCAATCAGGCGGTTTATATGTACTACAAGGTACCATAGAGTCTGGAACAGCTGGAATTGCGACATCGAAAGCACACCCCAACGATTCCAAGCTTTGGCATTATCGCTTGGGTCACATGGGTGAGAAAGGTATGAACACTCTTGCAAAGAAAGGTCTTATTAAAGTTTCATGCAACTTAGAGTTTTGTGAACACTGTGTGTTCGGCAAACAGAAAAGGGTAAGCTTTTCTTCAGGTATTCATAGGACCAAGGATGCTCTTGATTACATTCATTCAGATCTTTGGGGGCCATCTCCTGTTACGTCTCGAGGAGGTAAGCGTTACATGTTGACTATTATTGATGATTTTTCTCGTAAAGTTTGGGTTTTCTTCTTAAAGCAAAAAGATGAGGTGTTCCCCACTTTTAAGGAGTGGAAAGTACTGATAGAAAACCAAACAGAAAGAAAAATCAAGAAGTTGAGAACGGATAATGGTCTTGAGTTTTGTGGAGAAGATTTTAATGCGTTATGTCGAAAGTATGGCATTGCACGACACCACACACTTGTTAGGACACCGCAGCAAAACGGCGTTGCAGAAAGAATGAACAGGACTATCATGGAGAAAGTCCGATGTATGCTTTCTCATGCCAAATTGGACAAGGATTTTTGGGTTGAAGCTGCAACTACAGCGGCATATTTGATAAATCGTTCTCCTCACAGATCTTTGGATGGCAATATACCAGAAATACTTTGGTCAGGTAATTCAATTGATTATTCTGATCTTAGAGTTTTTGGATGTCCTGTTTATGTACATATAAATGAGGAAAAACTAGTTCCTCGTGCTGTTAAATGCATTTTCTTAGGTTGTTCAGGTGTCAAAGGTTATCGTGTTTGGTGTCCCGATCCTAAGTATCGTAAGATTATTCATAGTAGAGACGTAACCTTTAATGAAGATGTTATAGTTAATCCTGGTAAAGATTCTGTGCCATCTCATAATGTTGGTAATACAGAAGGTAAGGTGGAGTTTGAGTTCGATGTTGAAACTAGTACACATACTCAAACTACATTTGATGATGAACACATTCAAACCCAAGATGATGGCACCATACATGCTAGTCCACAAAGTCAGCCTCAAACCGAGTATCTTTTAGCTCGGGATCGTGAAAGGCGGCAAGTCAATAAACCTCCAAGACTTGAGGATTATGAATGTGATTTAGTTGCTTACGCGTTTGCCATTGCAACCCATATTGAAGATTGTGAACCTAAAAATTATTCTGAGGCAATCTCAAGTCCTGAACGTGAAAAATGGGTCGTGGCAATGGAAGAAGAGGTTGAGAGTTTGCACAAAAATGAAACATTTGAGCTGGTGGAACGTCCTAGGGAGAAACGTGTGATAAGCTGCAAGTGGTTATTCAAGATTAAAGATGGTATTCCTGGGGTTGAAAAAAAGCGGTACAAAGCTCAATATGTAGTTCGCGGGTTTGATCAACGTGAGGGTATTGATTTCAATGAGGTATTCTCCCCTGTTGTTCGTCATACTTCAGTTAGACTTTTACTTTCTATTGTTGCTTTGAAAAATTTAGAGCTGGAACAACTAGACGTAAAAACAGCGTTTCTTCATGGTCATCTTGAAGAAGAAATTTACGTCGAGCAACCCGAAGGTTTTGAAGTTCCTGGAAAGGAGGACCATGTGTGCAGATTGAAAAAATCACTCTACGGATTAAAGCAATCTCCTCGACAATGGTATAAAAGGTTTGATTCCTTTATGATTGGGCATGGCTATGATCGTTGTAGCTATGATGAGTGCGTTTATCTACGAAAATTTCCAGATGGATCTTTCCTTTATTTGGTACTTTATGTGGATGATATGTTAATTGCGGCACCTAATAAAGATCAAATCAAAGAGTTAAAAGATCAGCTTAGCAATGAATTTGATATGAAAGATTTGGGAGCTGCTAAAAAGATTTTAGGTATGGAAATTCGAAGAGATCGAAAAATGGGTAAGCTTACTTTATCACAGTCTGATTACATTTCAAAAGTTCTCAAAAAGTTCAACATGAGCAGTTGCAAACCCATTCCTACTCCGTTAGCACCACATTTTAAGTTGTCCTCTCATGAATGCCCGAAGTCTGAGGAAGATAAAGAAGATATGTCTCTTGTTCCATATTCTAGTGCGGTTGGCAGTTTAATGTACGCCATGGTCTGTACTCGTCCCGATTTGGCCCATGCCGTTAGTGTGGTGAGTAGATACATGCATAATCCAGGAAGAATGCATTGGGAAGCTGTTAAATGTATCCTTCGTTACTTAAAAGGGACTAGTAATATTGGATTATCCTTTGAGAAAAGTCGTGCTAGTCCAAATGGAATTGTAGGATATGTTGATTCCGATTATGCGGGTGACCTCGATGCAAGAAAGTCTCTTTCCTCGTATATTTTTTCACATTGTGGTTCTGCTATCAGTTGGTATTCGTCTTTACAAGCTATCACAGCTTTGTCAACCACAGAGGCGGAATATATTTCTTCTACCGAAGGAGTGAAGGAGGCTATATGGCTTCGAGGAATGGTAAATGAACTTGGTCTATCTCAAAATGTACTTGTTGTATACTGTGACAATCGAAGTGCTGTGCATTTAACTAAAAACAACAAGTTTCATTCCAAGACCAAACATATCGAAGTGAGACACCATTTTGTACGAGATATTGTTGAAAAAGGAGAAGTTCTAGTTGATAAAATACATACCAATGACAATCCTGCTGATATGTTGACAAAAGTTCTCACCCCAACTAAGTTCAAAAATTGCCTGGACTTAGTTGGTGTTACTGGTGTTTGATACCCTTCGGGGTGCGGCGACGACAACTATGAAGAGTTATGGCTTTTGGTTCAAGGTGGAGATTGTTGGAATCGTGTCCCAAAAGCAGTAGGATGTCATTCCTATTTGGGATAACTATTATTTAGTCATTATCCTATTTTGACTAAAGGATGACTACTGAGATTCCTAGGAATTGTATCCTAGTTATTCTAGGATTCTTCTCTATATAAATAGAGCCCTATGCATTCCTTCCAAGAAACACATATACTCGATTCATCACCTCCATAACTGCTAATCCCTATTTTGTTTTAGAGTTCCTGAGAATTGTTTAGTTCTTCTTTACATACTTCAACTGGCCTATATACCATTGAAGGTTTGTACTCAGTTTTTGATATAGTGGATTTTGTGGTCGTCGCCCGTGGTTTTTTCTCCCATTAAATTGGGGGTTTCCACGTAAATCGTTTGTGTTCTTTTTATTATTATCGTTACTTTGTTTGGTTGATTATTGGTTTAGGTTTAATCTTCGCTTCCGTGTAAGCTCCATAACCACAACACTAGCCAATGTAAGAGATAGTAGGATTCCGCCACCATCATCTCTAGTTGAGAAACTAGCTCATGCAATTTTGAATGTCTCACGGGCATGTTTGAACTACAACCCACAGGAAAGGCCAACAATGAACCAAGTCAAAGATTTATTGTCAGTGGATGATTGACTTTCGATGAGGATGCATGCATGTATCGGTAACTTGATGCTAGCTTGATTGATTTCGTATGATGTCTTGTCATAAGTCATAAAGTTTAAGAAACTTTTTATGTTTTTTTGTTGTCCTGAATTATGTTGTAGATTGTTATTAAATAATAAAATAATTTATATCAATGAAGATTACTACCTTTCTAAACTAATATAGTTACGTGTATTATGGATCTTTTTGGTAATTTCTTTAAATTATTCCAGTTTTACCATTAAAAATTTACCAGTGGGAAATTTGTATGTCAGTTAAAATTTATTCTTACTCATCTCAAGAAATATAGTAAACTGTGAGTTCACACAAAAGATATTCAAAGATGTCAAATCACCCAACAATGGAAGTATGTTAATTTGTGGAGAAGAAAGTTAGCTAAAGGAAATTTGTCAAAAAAGAAGACCATGGTAGTCTGTTAATTTGTCAAAAAAGTGATATGATCTTAACCAGAAATCACTTGAGAAATGAGGTTTCGATCCGTAAAACAACTAGTTATTCAAGATATTAAGAATTGAACTCGAAATTGGATTACAATGGGATAATTTGTTTTACAATTTCATAAGCTAACTAGTAAATAGGAGGATTTCACTGGAAAATCTGTTTTGTTCTGATCTTGCTGTTCTATTGACTTTTAGGACCTTTTACACATTAGTCCTCTAACTATGTACTATTGTAACAGTTTAATCAAACTATACCGATTACTCCTCTTGCTATATCACTTGCTCTTTCAAGAAAGCTTTACCATTAGAGAGAGTCATAATAAAAGCTTCCGATATAAGAATTAATGAAAAGTATGAGGCGGAATTGTAAAAAGCTATTAGAGAACTTATACATTGTAGATGCTCTTAAAGTTTATTGTATTCTTTTAAGTGTGTTAGTTTATGTTGCAACATATTTTGATCACATATGTAGTATTTGCCATCTACATTTTATAGTATGGCCGGCCCCCCTCATTGAAAATTCCTGTGTCCGCCCCTGGATCCATGTATAAAATCTGACAACTGAAAACGTGACGTTGAAGTCACCCACTCTTGAAACAACTCTGTTGCAAATCCCTCTGCTTTCGACCAATTTATTAGGTGATCTGATGCCAAAAACTCGATAAGCTGGGTCCAAATGTAGAGACTAATATGTTTTGCAGCATGATACTTTCCTAACCGAGCTAAAGTGAGCCACACTTCCACCTGTAATGGGCAATACTCCACAGCTCTCAGAAGCAAAAGCTTCGCATCCTCTTCATTAGCAAATTCCACAACTGCTTCCCATAGCCTTAAAGAATCAGGTATATGTTCAAGGCCTTTTCTTAGTACTTCACTTTTAATCACATCTCCATGTTCCAATGTTGCAGCCCTTTCCTTAAGCGAATCAGCAGCAACATTTCCATCGACACCAGATAATAGAGGCAACTGCGAGAAATTTAACACCGTTCACTTGGTAAAGTTCTTCATATCTCTGGGCCAGTAAAGGAGTGAACAACCTTGGATGAAAATGATCTTCTGGAAATATGACAGTTGCATCAAGGTTCCATCCAACAGCAGCTGCTGCAACTTTCATGCCAATATAACCACCACCACCAACCACAACTACTTTTTGTGCTTTTGCCAATAATGATACTAATGAATCAACATCACCAATATCGCGCATGTGATGAACACCAGGTAAAGTATCACCAATTTTCTCAGAAAATCTAGATGCAGTGTACCCTGTGGCAATAATGAGGGATCCAAATTTCTGTGGATTTGTTGTCAATGTTTGCTTCTCTGCATCGAATCCAGTACGTCACCGGATCTTCATACAGCATCTCTATCCCTTTTTCTTTGTACCAATCAGGAGTTTGCCTTTCACCTCTTTTGTGAGAGTCGGGCGCTCATATGGAAATGATACACAGAATCCCATTAGCCTCCCCTTTTTCGACAAAAGTCCTAGTTACATATCCACCTCCAACTGTCACAAACCTTTCCTTTTTCCTCTTTGGCCATTTCCATGAATCAGTATATCAGAAGCCTTCACCGTATCAGTTACTGTTATCGTTACCACTAAAGAAACACCACTAAAATCATTTTCCATGCCATCATTATCAGTCGAATTAGAACTAATACCACGTTCCATTCACACAATTCAATTCGATCCTGATAACAGTTTTCGACCAAACAAACCCTTTTTTCTCCTCCTTCACATTCAGTTCATCACTTTGATCCCAATCACTCAAATCATCTTTCACACTAACCTCGATCAACTCATTAAAAGTAACATTCGGTTTTTGAAAATCCATTAAAACATTAGAGCCAAAAGTATCAGAATTCAATGATGACGATACACCTAACAAACACTCTGTTTTCGGTTTCGGAACTTCTTTAAAACCTTTACCATCGAACCTTCCAATTTATCCAAAAGACATGAATTAATGCTTGAATCTTTAACACCATTACTAACTGATTCTTTAACAGTTTCAACCACATTTACAACCTCATGATAAACAAATCATCAAGTAATCTATTTTTTAATCTCATCATCATCATCAACCTTACTCGAATCGTTAAACTCAATTTCTTGCACTTTATCACATTATTTAGAAACTTCATTATGAACCATATTACCAATGTTGTTTTCGACCATATCACTTGCTTCTTTAACATCTTGTTTGAAATTTTTCTTTATTGGCATTTCATCAAACCTCTTATGTGCACCCGTATGATAACAAAATACATATTCTTATTAACCAATGTTATTGAATGAATTGTACACTATATGTGAAACCTTCAACCTTTTTGACCTGTTTGCTTTAGCTAACTACTTTTATTCATACTTAAAACACTCAACGAACCATCTTGGTGTCCTTGGTAAAAGTCAAAGTTCATTTATAGAGAGTACCTACAAAAACCTTTTCAATAGTATACCTTTTATTCTGCTATAGAATTTTAAAAAAATAAATATATATGCAGTAATTTTGCATGGAAGTCAATTTCTATATTAGACCAGCAGCTTAAAGTTTTTTATTCCTTAACCCGAACCCATTGAAACCAGTTGTTGTGTTAGAAAAAGATGATTTTTTTTAGTATTAATTGTTGTTTTGTGGAGAAGATGGTAAGCAATGAAAATGGTTGTGGAATTTTTAATGTGATGGTAAGTGGTGAATGGTGATGTAGATTTGTGAGATGAATATTGTGGGGTACTGAAAGGATACGGTACTTTATTTTTTAATATATTGTGCTGCGGTGCTGAAATTTAAATATGGGAATTCGCCTGAAATAAATGTAGCCGGAGATCAAAGGTCTCTAACAATGGGTTTGCATGGCTTTTATTTGTTTTGATATGGTTGCTTAAGGGTCGCAATTTGTTTTCTAGATTTTTGTTTTTGGGATGTTTTTGGGATGTTTAATAAAAGGGGGTGGCTGATGTGTGTTTAGTGGTGGTAAAAGTGTGGTGTGACTAATGGTGATGATGATTTAAGTTTTAGTGGTAGGTTGACTAGTTTGTTAGACTGAAATGTGGAGGTTGACTTGTTTGGCTGGGGAAATGGGATATGTTATTATATTTATTAAAGTATATATTTTTATTTTAAATTTAAATAGGTGGTCTAATGGAAAAGACAATCTTACCCTCATGTGCAATGCATGTGGGGGACTTTAGTGGTCAAATTTAATGTCCGTTTGGCAAAGGACCGTGGGTGTTATGGGTTTCGGAGTTACGGACTATTTGCTTAAAAAACGTCATTGGACCATACGTGAAAGTTAATGCAAATCACAAGGACAATATGTGCAATTTACTCTTGTTTTAAAGAAATGTTGTAGTAGATATTACAACTTGTTTGAGAGGTCACGTAAAGATGATGATTTGCTTGAACAATAAAAAAGAGGTCAAACAAGATCAAGTTTACCACTCTTAATTAGTGGTTTGATCGACTTGTAAAGGCAACACATATACGTCCTCTGCATACATTTCTTATACCTTAAATGATCATGAACTTACATAGATACATAGACACCGATGTGAGCATGTAAACACACCCAAATAAATATACTCGGTTTAGATAAATAAGAATTATCCATGCTATCGTCTTCGCTTATAAGAGATTGCTTCAAATGGGAATTGTAATGATCAAGAAATTTACTCAAAACAGACTTCTAAAATTGTTGGTTGAGGTCTTCATTATAATGGACTGGAAATAAAAAAAGTTGAATAAAATTTTTGAGAATATCAATTATGTAGTTGCAACTTAGAATTCAGTTAAGAAGTGGCCTATTACCGTTCTTGTGTGAGCAGCGTACCCCAGTTAGCAATTTTTTGGATGTGAAACATGAATTTCTCAATCTGTAATACAAATGGAATCAACATTGAAATCAACTTTATACCAAACAGTAAGAAGGATATACACCATTTGCCTCAAAACTGAACTTTCGTAACAAGAAATTGATAACTAACAATGATGCCCTTTCGACACGAGAGTAAAAAATAGATAGTGTCACAAAGGAAAGTATGCCATAGTATCATAACTGAATGATACTTCATTTTTTCATTAGGTTTTAGTATCTTGTACCTAATGGTTTTACTTCGCACTTTGTGCCTCGGTGTAATGCTTTCAAGCTCGTGCTGCCATCCTAACAACGTTGCAGCATTCTCTGACTTTTCATTGGTTATTAAATACGTCAACCTTCATTTACTAGATCAATTTGATTTCTCACGGAACGTGATTTTATGGATACCAGACGCTCGTTCTTTCCCTATTCGTGATCAATTTGATTTCTCACGGAACGTGATTTTACAGGGACTTGTCTTCTTTACGCCTGAACATAAATACAACAAAAAGTATCAGATAAACAGATGACATCAATTGAGAATTTACCATGAAGACTATATAAATAACTTTTATAAAATATCAATCAATCATTGGTCCAAAAAAACTCTATATGTTCAAATGTTCAATGCTTACTAACATTGGACTGTTACACTAGCTTATATTATGCTATGTCGCTATGAAGTTTTGAGGCCTTAACACTACACGTCCTAAACAACGCTATCAATGTGTCCAACTAACTAATACTCATGGTAAAGGTTCAACATGGATTTGCTATTCTTTACTAGGAATTTCATCAAGCACCTTACGAGCAATAAAGTTAATGGTGATTAATAACCTACAGATGATAATCTGCTAAAGAATAGATAAATTTATTACGCTATGTATTTTACTCGTTTGACCAAGAAGAGTTGTCTTTTATTTTTATTTTTTATTTTTTATTTTTTATTTTTATTTTTTATTTTTATTTTTTTTCTGGTCACCGGGAAAAATAGAGAAGAGGAGTCCGTAGAAGATAATTGTTAAATGGAAACAAAAGAGTAAATTACACAGATGGTTCATGTGGTTTGTGTTGACTTGCATGTTTGGTCCTTTGACTTTTTTATGCGTATAGTCCTTAACTCGAAAAGCTTTAACACTTACGGTCCTTCAATTTGACCAAACGGCGTTAGTTTTGACTATTAAAAGTTGGTCATCTATAATTGTCATTTCACTTTCCTCTTTCTATATTTTTCTCACATCCTTGACCACCTCTTCTTTCCGTACCATTCTTTTTTCACATCCTTCCCACTTTTTTTTTTTTTTTTTTTTTTTTTTTTTTTTTTTAACATAGAGAAAATAGTTTTAATGATTTTGAAACTTTTCACTTTTTTTAATAAAAGTCTTCATTATTCACCTATATAATATTATACAAATAGGAAAAATGAGATTTTGTGGCCTTTTATAGTCTCTTATAATTCAAAAAGATAAATGCTAAAACCAAATTTTTTTTTACTAATAAGCTTTCACACAATGACGTGTAACAAAATGATAAGAGTGAGGATTATCACATCCCGTGATTTTCCCCATAAATAAAAACGTTTAACTATAAATTAATCTCTGTCATTTCTACTAATCACTATTTTTACCGGAAAAATTTAAAATTTCCTTATTATATAAATTGATAGTTACAAACCTGTATTCTCAAAAAGAGAAACACTAATCTTTACGATTTATAAAGTTTTGGACTAAAGACTCAAAACCTTAGCAAAAGGAAGTACAAACTGTCATTTTTGGAAAGATTAAGAAGTAATATATCTATATGGACGTACATATATGCATGGCGAATCGAATTACCGAAAGGTACCACCCAAGTCGACTCCTAACATAACTACATAAACGGGTAAAATAAAACAACAAATGGCCGGCGCGGATGGTTGGGACGTCTGCTGTTAAGACTGAGGTCGGGGGTTCGAGCCCTGTCTTAGTCTTGGCCATTTTCCTTTTTATTCAATTCTTTCTTTTCTTGTCGGTTGTCGTTTTAAATTTAGTGGTTAAACAAATTATTATTAATTTTAGTAAAAAAAAAAAAAAAAATTATTAATAAAACGTAAGTACTCCTTTAGATAACCTTATAAAAATCCCGATATTTTCATTTCAACTCCTTTCACAAATGTTTTAACTTTTGTCACTTACAATCACACGAATAAATAGAACCGATCCATCCTATGCTTATATTTTTTTACCCAAGTACGAATAAAACTACCCCATGAAACACTCTCCTTGTTTTGTGCTGACAAGGTAGACCCAAGGATGGAAGAAAACAGTAACAACCATTTAAGACTCTTGCTTTCATTATACAATGTTGGTTAGATATTTTCGAACCATATTATTATATATGTATACGTACAATCACACATGCAAATTGCCTTCTTTCTTTTCTTTCCTGCATGCCATTCGAAGACAACCACAATAACATAAGTGCACTCCCTTGTCTCTTGTTGTTTCTGTTATACGAAGGGTAACAAGAAGAGACCATGCAAATAAACCATACACATCACAGAAACTAGTATACTCCCTCCATACGTATACCCTCAAAACTCACCACTGGAAATAAACCTCCAGCCTATCTTTCTTGGATATGTACGAGTAGCAAGGACAGAAGACAACCCATGGAAACTATATTATACGACCACATGCACTAGTTTACGCACAACACCAACACTTTCAAAATCTCCCTTTGCCTTTTATGCGTACAACAGTTCACCCAAACAAAACACCCCAAGTTTTTTTTGTCTTCTGTGGACTGACGAGGAGAAGGAGCCAAGCAAAAAGGGACTCTAGTACAAACCAAGGACGAATTGGTGTAACTCTCGAATCCCAGATGGGTGCACGAACCCGCTGTCGCGAGGTCCTTCTACCAAGTCCTACTCACTGTCGCGTTTTCTCCACCACCTTGTGGTGTTGTAAGTCATTCGACACCCTCTTTTACCTTTCACTCTATCCTTGCCATTTGGTATAGTATACGAACTAGCTAAGACTACCCTCTATATTTCCTGCTCTCGTAATCCATCTTTTCCCACCAATGTGGCATCACAATTCCTTGCGTGGCTATGCATGAAGTTATCCAAACATATATAACCTTACACAAAACAAAGGTGTCATAAAAACCACACCCACTGTTAAAAACTTGGCTTGATAAGTTTAACTAGAACTATTTAAGGACTTGGGTTATGTTGAGTCAAAACCCACTATGGTCGCGGACCTCAGTGGAGTGTCGCGGTGAGTTTTATCTAGTGTATACCCATGTCGTGTGTCTTATTTGTGCTCATTCGAGCTAGCCTGACAACACAAGTACTTAACTTGAAAAACTTGGAATACCCGTGTACATGGAAAAACAGTTTTGAAGAAGAAACATGCTTTATAAATACAAACACTAATGCACTGTCTTTTATTCATGCAAAATACAACAAAGAAATGAGAACAATTGAAATGAAAAATATAAACGTTATATGCTACTGGGTAAAATTAACACAAAGTAACATATTGCAATATTAGGTTAAATAGAATTATAAGTAAAGTATAACACAAGAAATCCCTAGCTCAGTTGGTTGAGTCGTTGAGGTTGTGTACTAGAGGTAACGAGCTCGAACCTTGCTCATAGCAAGTTTTGTTATTTTTGGTTATTTTTACAACTCTTGCCTATTGTCAGTTTTAGCCCCTAGACTTCGCCTCACTTACCATTTTTCTTAAAAGACTTTTATAAGTTATATAAATTTTTAAACTAATAAACCTCCAACTTTAAACTCACTTGACATCTTTCTAAAAACTTTTATAAGCTAATGAACTTACGTCGACATGTCGACGGGAATATATTAGCGGGTAAATTTCGCGCCCAACTTTGGTGAATTATTGAGGCTAAAAAAATATTCTAAAATGGTCCCGTCGACATGTCGACGGGAAAATACGATTATGAAAAATTCAACGCAGCTGGGCTCGGTCAAGCGTTTTTTTTTGTCGTTTTGTGCCTTATGCCGTCGACATAATGTCGACGGGAAAACCCTCGACGCCTGTTCTCCTGATCCTTGTAGTGTGAGTGGTCGAGACACGGTGATATTAATGTTCACGGCTAGCTTGTAACTTATCTAAAATTTTCGCCGTGACAATTTTATGCACCTGATTTTGGGTATACATTCTTTTTTAGGATTGGGCGCTTGAAGAACTTGATGCATGCCCCATCAGATGGGAGGGAAAACAAAAAATAGCTCTACAACAGAAGTGATATATATATGCGACTTTATTATGAAAATAGAACTTAAAAAAAATATATAATAATAAAAATAAAAAGGAATATCTGATTGTGTACTTGTTATACTTCTATAAGAATTTTAACATCGAAATAGACGATCTCTTTTAAGCCTTTTTTTTACTACCCAGTTAAAGCTTTTACTGGAACTGATTTGAAAACAAAAATAGAATACTTGTTTACAAAGCAATCAAAGTTGTACTACACAGTTAAAGTATTCTCCAAAAGGGACATTAATTTCTCAAGTAAAACAATCTTTGTGGAATAATATGACACCACCTAAAATTTAATTTCTGAGAATTGGAAAATAATTTATGAGAAAAGGGTAGCTCAAGTATAAATAGACATACGAACCTTCACTTTATAGAAAAAAACATGCAAAAGCAAGCAATGGCTTCTTCAAACTTCTTACTTTTATCTCTAGCTCTACTACTCATCGCTCTACCAAACTTTATTTGTGCTTCTTTGGAGGAAGCAAATGCTCTTCTAAAATGGAAAGCAACCCTTAAATTCCCAAACAACTCCCAGATCGTATCTTCTTGGACACCCCTTCCAACGAATACTAGTGCACCCGCTTCGTGCCCTTCTTGGATTGGAATTGCTTGCAACGTTGATGGGAACATTAACATGTTGAAACTCTCGACGTCTGAGTTAAAAGGTACGCTTCACCAGTTCCCGTTCTCTATTCTAGGCAACCTTACCCATTTTGATCTTAGAGTAAACAACTTCTTTGGTCCCATCCCACCAGAAATCGGACTCTTGTCCAAACTTGTCTATCTTAATTTTTCAACCAATCAGTTTTCTGGTGTTATTCCACCTACCATTGGTAAACTAAGTCAGTTAACCGTCTTGCAATTTGCCAGAAACAATTTAACTGGCTCAATTCCTTCATCGTTGGGTGATTTGACGTCTTTGAGTACCCTTTATTTGTACCAAAATCAACTCTCCGGACCCGTTCCTTTTGAATTAGGGAATATGAAGTCTTTAACTTATTTAGGATTGAGCAGTAATCAACTCAATGGTTCAATTCCTTCCTCATTAAAAAATCTGAGAAGCCTTCAGATTCTGGTTCTTGGTGGGAACAAGTTATCTGGTCCTGTACCACAAGGAATCGGAAGTCTAAAATTGTTAAAGCTACTGCTGGAAACAAATCAGTTGTCTGGCCAATTGCCTGATGATCTGTGCCAAGGGGGAAAGCTTCAAAATTTATCTGTACATCATAATCAATTCTCTGGTCCTATACCAAGAGGGCTATGGAATTGCCCCAACTTAATAAGAGCAAAGTTTCAATTTAATCAATTTCGTGGAGATATATCAAATAGTTTTGGTGTCTACCCAAACTTAAATTACATTGATGTCAGTCATAATAATTTTCAAGGGCAACTATCTCAAAACTGGGGTAAATGCAAAAAATTGACTACATTAATGATGGGACATAACAACATCAGCGGTAGCATACCACGGGAGTTAGGAAATTCAATTCAAGTGCTTGATCTTTCTTCTAATCATTTGGTTGGTCAGATTCCAAAGGAGTTTGGGGAGATGAAAAGTTTGTTAAATTTAAACTTGAGTGATAACAACCTTTCAGGTGTTATACCTCAAGAGCTTGGATCACCACATGGCCTCCTTACTCTTGACCTATCCAAAAATAGATTAAACGGGTCATTACAAAGATATATTGGTGATTGGGTACAAATCACTAGCATATATCTTAGTAATAACAAGCTCACCGGAAAGATCCCATCGGAGATTGGTAAATTAAGTCAACTCAATTTTCTTGATTTATCTTGGAATTCACTCGCACAAGAGATACCATCGGAAATTGGAAGTTTAAAAAATCTGGTAATGATGAATCTTTCTCACAATAAGCTATCTGGTTCTATTCCTAATGGTTTCAGTAACTTGCCAAGAGGAATTAATATTGACCTGTCTTACAATGAGCTCAAAGGTCCGGTTCCCCCTTATCCGGTCTTACTAAATGTGTCTGGAGAAGCATTACAAGGAAATGATGGTCTGTGTGGAAATGTTACAGGTTTGAAACTTTGTGAAAGTCAAACTAATCATTTTGTTCATAAGTTCATCCTTGTAACTGTTGTCCCACTTTTGGTGGCTCTTTTAGTTGGTTTATTCATGTGTGGACTCATTGCTTATCGACGTAGAAAGAGAACTTCTCCACAGAACCCATCAGGCGAAGAAGGTGGCAAATTTTTCGCGATAACAAGTTTTGTGTATGATGAAATCATCAAGGCAACAAATGATTTTGATGATGCATATTGTATTGGAATGGGAGGTTATGGTACTGTGTATTACGCTGAGTTACAACCCAACAATATAGTAGCTGTCAAGAAACTTCATTCGTCATCTGAGAATGACGATCAAGGCTTCTTAAATGAGGTACGAGCATTAACAAACATAAGGCACAGAAACATAGTTAAACTCTATGGATATTGCTTCCATGCTCGTCACTCATTTTTGATTTACGAATATCTTGAGAAGGGAAGTCTAAAATCGCTTTTAAGTAGCGATATCACAGCAAAGGAATTGGATTGGCTGAAAAGGGTAAGAATTGTTAGGGCTGTAGCGAATGGTTTGGCTTATATGCACCATGATTGCACACCACCTATAATTCATAGAGACATTTCTACAGCTAATATCCTTCTCGATTCTGATTATGAGGCACATATCTCGGATTTTGGAACAGCAAAGCTTCTAAAGTTGGATTCATCCAATTGGTCTGCGGTTGTAGGCACCTATGGCTATGTTGCGCCAGGTAACAACCAATATTTTAAAGTTATGTATACGTACTTATTCTCAAGTTTTAGATTGGTCTATGTTACATTTATTCATGATCTGATATAACATTTTTTTTTCTAATTTATGTAGAGCTTGCTTATACGATGGTGGCGACAGAGAAATGCGATGTGTATAGTTTTGGAGTTGTTGCACTAGAAGTGATTATGGGAAAGCATCCTGGAGAACTTATATCATCTCTACAAACATTGTCTACAGATGATCTATTGCTAGCCAATGTAGGAGATAGACGGATTCCGCCACCATATTCTCTAGTTGAGAAATTTAATTTTGAATGTCTCACGGGCATGTTTGAACTACAACCCACAGGAAAGGCCAACAATGCGCCAAGTCAAGGATTTATTGTCAGTGGATGATCGAGTTTGGATGAAGATGCATGTATCGGTAACTTAATGCTAGCTTGATCGATTTTGTATGATGTCTAGTCATAAGTCATAAAGTTTAAGAAACTTTTTATGTTTTTTTTGTTGTAAACTTAATGCTAGCTTGATTGATTTTGTACGATGTCTAGTCAGAAAATAATTTATATCAATGGAGATTGCTACCTTTCTAGACTAATATAGTTACGTGTATTATGGATCTTTTTGGTAATTTCTTTAAAATATTCCAGTTTTGCAATTAAAAAATTAACAATATGGGAAATTTGTATATCAGTTAGAATTTATTGTTACTCATATCAAGAAATTAAGTAAGCAGTGAGTGCACACTAAATATATTCAAAGATGTCAAATCACCCGACAATGGAAGTCTGTTAATTTATCAAAAAAGAAGACCGTGGAAGTCTGTTAATTTGTCAATCTTAACCAGAAATCACTTAAGAAATGAGGTTTAGATCCCTAATACAACTAGGAATTCAAGATATTAAGAATTGAACTTGAAATTGTATTACAATGGGATAATTTGTTACAATTGAATGTTTAGGGAGTTACAGAGAGAAAGAAAAGTGTTTACAATTTGATAAGGAAGGAGGTATTTAAAGGGAAATGGGTGGAAGGAGGATTTGGCGGGAAAATCAGTTTTGTACACATCTTGCTGTTCTGTTGACTTTTTCATCGATATTACTTTGACACATATCAATCCATCCCGCTTAAAAAGATGCTTGTCCTCAAGCATCTAAGCATTCAAATCAACTTGAGGCAACCTTTCTTAGGACCTTTAACACATTATGTTGTAGTAAGCCAAACCATAGTCACAAAAAACAATAACCTTTTTCCTTAAGCCAAACACCCTTTTCACCCTTTGTGAATACCCATTTTATTGAGAAACTAGAGAGAATGAGTTTTGGAAGGAAAAGTTATTATTTCTCATTAAAATGAAATGAACAATACAAAGTCCGATTTATAGGACAAAAAGTCAAAATACAGAAAGTCAACTATGCTAATTCTACATGTACAGTACAACTACTGCTAATACATCAATACAGCCATTATCCTACTTATATACATAGCTAAACTACACAATTACACATAGTGCTTGAGCCTTTTGATGAAGCTTGAGCTTATTTGGCTTGATAAGCTTTGACTGAGCAATATTGTGGACTTGAACTGTGGCATCACTTGGCTTGTCAGCTGACCTTCCATCTTTAGTTCCTTTACATTTCATAACCCAACTACACGATCCATGTATAAAATCTAACAGCTGAAGTCCTTCCAGATTGTGAAGGATTGAAGTCACTGCACCCACTCTTCAAACAACTCTGTTGCGAATCCCTCTGCCTTCGACCAACTTATTAGGTGATCCGATGCCAAAAACTTGATAAGCTGAGTCAAAATGCAGAGACTAATATGTTTCGCAGCATCATACTTTCCTATCTGAGATAAAGTGGGCCACACTTCCACCTGTAATGGGCAACACTCCACAGCTCTCTGAAGCAAAAGCTTTGCATCTTCTTCATTAGCAAATTCCACAACTGCTTCCTATAGCCTTAAAGAATCAGGTATATGTTCAAGACCTTTTCTTAGTACTTCACTTTTAATCACATCTCCATGTTCCAATGTTCCAACCAACAGTAAAGGAGTGAACAACCTTGGAAGAAAATGATCTTCTGCAAATATGACAGTTGCATCAAGGTTCCATCCAACAGCAGCCGCTGCAACTTTCATGCCAAATTGCCAATATAATCACCACCAACCGCAACTACTTTTTGTGCTTTTGCCAATAATGATACTAATGAATCAACATCAGCACTATCACGTATGTGATGAACACCAGGTAAAGTATCACCAATTTTCTCAGAAAATCTAGATGCAGTGTACCCTGTGGCAATAATAAGGGATCCAAATTTCAGTGAATTTGTTGTCAATGTTTGCTTCAGTCACCTGATCTCCATACAGCATCTCTATCCCTTTCTCTTTGTACCAATCAGGAGTTTGCCTCTCACCTCTTTTTGTGAGAGTCGGGTGCTCATATGGAGCAAATCCCTTCTTAGAAATGATACACAGAATCCCATTAGATTAGCCACCCTTTTTTGACAAACGTCCTAGTTACATATCCACTTCCAACTATCACAAACCTTTTCTTTTTCCTCTTTGGCCATTTCCATACTTCAATTTGCATTTTGTGCCTCCTGATTTCTTCCTCTTAGGCCATTTTCATAACTCGAACTCCAAACGACTAAAATTATCTCCATGAATCAGTATAACAGAAGCCTTCACCGTATCAATTATTGTTGTCATTACCACTAAAACCATTTTCCCTACCATCATTATCAGTCGAACTAGGACTAACACCACGTTCCTTATCACACAATTCAATTCGATCCCGATCACAGTTTTTGACCAAACAAATGCCTTTTTTCTCCTACTTCACATTCAGTTCATCACTTTGATCCTAGTCACTCAAATCATCTTTTACACTGTCCTCGATCAACTCATTAACAGTAGCATTCGGTTTTTGAATATCCATTAAAACATTAGAACCAAAAGTATCAGAATTCGATGATGACAATACGCCTAACAAACATTCCCTTTTCGGTTTCGGAAGTTCTTTAAAAATCTTTACCAACGAACCTTCCAATTTATCCAAAAGACATGAATTAAAGCTTGAATCTTTAACACCATTACTAATTGAGTTTTTAACAGTTTAACCGCATTTACAACCTCATGATCAACAACATCATCAAGTAATCTATTTTTTAACCCAGTTGATTCTTTACTTTTTTAATCTCATCAACATCATCAACCTTACTTGAATCTTTATACTAAATTTCTTGCACTTTATCATATTATTTAGAAACTTCATCAGGAACCATATTACCAATGTTGTTTTCGACCTTATCACTTGCTTCTATAACATCTTGTTTGAAATTTTTCTTTATTGGCATTTCATCAAACATCTTATGTGCACCCGTATGATAACAAAGTACATATTCTAATCAACCAATATGTTATTGAATAAATTGTAAACTATGTGAAACATCTTATGTGCACCCGTTTGACCCAGATGAAGAGATGGGGTGGTTATCGAGAAGAGCTGTCTTTTTTTTTAGTTGCTCACCGGGAAAAATGGAGAAAGGGAAGCAGAAGAAGATAATTGTTAGAGTTAATTGCATTTTTGGTCCCTGTGGTTTGGCCAAATTGCAGATTTAGTCCCCAACTTTTTGAAAGTGCACCAGACGTCCCCATTTTAAAGTTTTCGTTGCACTTTTGGTCCCTGACCAACATTAAATGACTAAAATACCCCCATCACTATTTTCTTTTCAGTTTTTTTACATCAATGGCCCCTGTGTTGCGCCAGACTTTACAAAAATCGTCCTTTTTCTTTTCTTTTTTTTTTTTACTTTTAAAATTAGTATTATTTTGTAATTAAATAATATTCAAAAAATATTAAATATATTTCAAAAATATTCAAAAAAATAATCAAAAATACTCAAAAAAATTCATTCGTATTATACGTTTTTTTTTTTTACGTTTTCGTCTGCTTTTTCGTCCGTTTTCGCACGTTTTCGTCCTTTTTTCGTCGTTTTCGCCCGTTTTCGTCCGTTTTCACTTTTTCGCCCGTTTTTGTCCGTATTTACACATTTTCATTCGTTTTCGTCCCGGTGGTTTGCATTCACTTGCATGTTTGGTCCTTCAACTTTCTTTTTATGCTTATAGTCTAACTCGGAAACCCTTAACACTTACGGTCCTTTGACCAAACGACGTTAGTTTTGACTTTTAAAAGTTCATAATCTATAATTGTCATTTCGCTTTTCTCTTTCTATCTTTTTCTCACATCCTTGCCCACCTCTTCTTTATGTACCATTCTTTTCTCACATCTTGGCCACCTCTCCTTATCCCACCACTCTTTATCTTACACATGGAAAATAGTTTTAATGGTTTTGAAAAATTTCACCTTTTTTTTTTTTTTTTTTTAATAAACATCTTTAATATTTACCTATGTAATACTATACATATACATATAGGGGGAAAAAAGAGAGATTTGTGCGGCCTTTTATAGTCTATTACATTTAAAAAAGACATAATTGCGAAAATAGACCCAAAAAAAAAAAAAGTTGGAATTTCAAAAATAAGAATGTGCAGAATTCCAGATTTATTTTTGTACAACTGTGCGACTCCATAAAAATGTTGACAAGTGTCCATATGGTACGATGATATTTTTTGTGTAACCTGATAGTGTTGGTGCGACTAATATGACCTTTGATTGCAAAGTTTTGTCTTTGTCAAAAAAGACAATATTTTTTTGTTTTTTTTGAAAAATACAAAAAATAATTTTTTATATTTTTTTCTTTAGTTTTTTGAGAATTTTGTCTTTTTAAAAAAAAACAAAACATTACATTAGCTGCACAAAAAACATATACCTACCTTAAATGGACACTTGTCAAAATTATAGTGGAGTCGCCTAGTTGTGTGATCACATAAGTCTTAATTTGGAATAATTGCGGTTTATTAGATAGAAATCGAACTTTTTTTGTGTAAATTATGAAATGACCCTATGAAAAAAACAAGCAAATGTTAACGAGAAAGGTACAAAAATGTATCCGCCTGTGAAAACTTAAGGGCAAGTTACATTAATAAGAAAATAAAAAGCAAAAGTAGCCACTTCATCTTCTTCACTTTTCTCCGGTCATTATGTTTTCTTTAGCTTCTTCTTCTAAGTAAAGGCTTAACACAAGCATGTTTGTGTCATTCACAACTTCATCCAACGAATTAATACAAATACAAAACTGAAAATTAAAAATCCATGTTCACCCATCTTCAGTTATACACAAATACTAAACTGAAAATTAAAAATCCAACCTACGAATTGATCTGCAAAATCTTGTTACACATTCACCATGATTGAGCATTCAAACACACATAATCGCAGGTGCACATGATTGTGCTTAAATAGACACTATCTAACCTTTGAATTCGTTTTGTCTTTGTTTAAGACGGCAATGTTTTATAACCCGGGTTGAACCGGGAACATGGCCGGATATGACTGTTCTTTGCTTGTTCACCCAAGTCGACCCATTTTGCTAAATCCGGCTACATCATCCTTCCGTTTTTTTAAAATTTGGGACATGTAGTTTTGTTGGAAAGTATGGGTTTGGTATTGAATTTCTAATGTTTAAGAGCCGTTTGGAGCTTTTTAGGGGTGTTTGGGTATGTTTAGGGGTGTTTTTTGAGCTGATTAAGGGTTGTTTGGATAGGGTTAAAAGCTTTTTGTAGATGTAAAAATTGAATTTACATGTTTAGAAGCTGTCAGTTTTTGCTTAAAACCAGTTCCACACAACGGTTCAACCGGCGACTCGGCTGGGCCGATAAAAAAATCAGTGCACGGAAATTCTAGAAAATTTACACAAAGATTGATACATTTATATTTATAGACAATCCGAACATCTTGTATTTGCTGCTGCATTTGTATTTACAACTATACCAAGGAAATACATTCCCAATACAATGCAACACTTTTTCTGTAAATCTCATTCAGCAATTTTCCTGCAAACCCGATGTTTTGGGATGACCATGGTCAAAGTAAACAGGGCCGTCCCGTGGAATTTGATGGCCCTGTGCCGTAATTCTAAAATGAGGCCCTTTAACTAAAAAAATTTAAATATCCGTAAAATTATCAAAAAATAGTTTCATTATGCATTGCTTTTTATACCGATCAAATAACTTCTTAATCTTGTTCTGGTAGAGTGATTTTTTTTTTTCGGTGAAATCATAGATCTTTAAAACACTTTACGACAATCCAAAAGATCCAAGTTATTTCAACATTTTTATGATGTAAGATGCCTCGTAATAATAGTTTCAAAAATATATTGTATCTAAATTCTAAAATACTTGTCTCAAGCTAAAAATAAGGTATTTTGTGGAATATGAGATTGATTTTAACTTTCTCATAAAAGATAATGAGCAAACAAAAATTGAGGCTAAAATAAAAAATGACAAAAATAGGAGTTGAATTAAAACTTGTACACTAAACAATAATGGTAAAAAAAAAAAAGCAAATTAAAAGTTGGGCCCCTCGAACATCTGTAACACCCGGTTTGACATCTTTTTTCTTGAAAGAATTATCATATATTCCATATAAAATTACATATTAACAGGACTAAATGCTCCATAATCTTTTTTACTTATAACTGTGTTTTAAAATTTTGGGCCCCCTAAAAATTGGAGGCCCTGTGCCGTTGCACATCCCGCACTTGCTCATATCCGGGCATGAAAGTAAAGAAAAAAATAACTCAAAAAAGTCAACATGATTGTGACAGTAACTTCAAAAAGTCTCCATAATTGCTTATATTACCACTCCAAAATCTCTTCATCTTTTCCCAAATCTGCAAACGTCTACTAGGCCTCAACGGGCCTGAACTTGAGGTTATCCTATACGAATGTACAAGTAGCCCAAGACCCGAAAGCCCACTCTCCACATCAAGTGGAGATTCATAGCTTGGATAGGTGGAATGCGATAGACCCAGGTCTGGGACAGGGCCGTGGCCTGAGTTTGTACAGGCCCGTGGATCAAAGTCCATGGAAGTTAAATCCTCTTGGCTGCACGTACTTGAGCCCAAGTCTCATGCTTCTTCACACTCGTTGCAGACCAACTTCAAGGCCTGAACCACCTCACCCATGAAGGGTCGGTGTAATACTTCGGGCTGCACACACATTGGAGCTACTGCTGCTACTTTAGCAATACTGTCGAATGAAGCTTCAGGGGATAGTGATGGATCAATAAGCAATTTTAGACCTTCTGGTGCTTGAAGCAGGGGACAGGCCCACACGATAAGGATTTCTTGTCCCAATGGCATTGACATGTCAACATATTTTCTTCCTGTTAGGAGCTCAAGGAGCACCACTTCGTAGCTATATACATCACTCTTTACAAAAAGATGGCCTGTCATTGCATACTCGGGAGCCCACATACCTGAAATCAAATGAAAAGAAGTTTAAACTTGACCTGTAATGTACTCATTTTACAGAGAAAAACAGAAGTACCCGAACGTGCCCATGACACGTGTCGAAATCTGTTGATTTTCTTCATCTAAAGCGGAACGAGCCAGACCAAAATCAGAAACTTTAGGAGTAAAGTCATGTTCCAGCAGAATGTTGCTAGACTTGAAGTCTCTATGTATGACTCTTGGGCTTGAATCTTCATGCAAGTAAGCTAACCCCCGAGCCGCACCCAAAGCTATCTTCAAGTGGGCCCCCCAATCCAGTGGTGCGACTTCCTTATCAATCCCTAATCAACCAAAATTTCACTCCAATTATAAACCATCTTCACACACAAAAAAAATTAAAGTCAAATATTTGACTTTTGAAAGTCAAACATTTCAATCCCTAACCATCCAAATTGTCGCATGAAATAAAACCATCTTCATTAACAAAAAAGTAAAGCACAAAAAAGCCAAACATTTGACTTTTGCAAGTCAAACATTTGACTTTGGAAAATCAACCATTTCATACCGTGAAGGTGAGATTCAACGCTTCCATTTGGGGTTAGCTCATAAACCAAACACCGGTTTCTTTCTTCTGTACAAATGCCAAGTAACCGAACCACATTTCTGTGATGCAAGCGGCTAAGCATTTCAACTTCTGCCAAGAATTCCCGACCCACTTGTTGATCATCACGTTTAAGTACCTTGACAGCAACTTTAGTCCCATATTCAAGCGTCCTGCTATAAACCCGCCCAAACCCACCTTCACCTAAAACACCCAAGTCATTAAAATTATCAGTTGCTTTTTCCATATCACTCGAGCTGAACGTCTTTGCAGTTCCTTTATAAGCTATATTAGACCGGAATGATAATGAAGCTGACTCGGGCCCACTTCCTATTGTTGATCCACCAACCCCTGATGATTTTGTGACGGAGAGTAAAGTAGCTGGTGGGGTGTGTCCTGATTGGGCCCCTTCCTTACATTTAACCAAATAGAACCCAAACAGCAACAGAGACTAGAGACACAGCTACAACACAACTGCTGATAAAACCAGGGTTTTAAAACCCGGGTTAACCCGGCCGGTTGAACCGTGAACTGGTCGGGTGACCGGAAGGCGGTTTTGAATGAAAAGTCCGGTTGAACCGCCTGTTAAACCGGTTGAACCGTAACCCGTTGGCTCGGCCAGGTCAATTAAAAAAACCAGTTTTTAAAACATTGGATAAAACTATTATGGAAATTATGCTAGACATTTGCTTACTGATATCCACACCGAGGGGATTTATGTCCCTACCGTTGTTTCCAAGACCATACGGTCCACCAGTGGCGAAGCTAGAATATTTTCAGTGGGGGTCGGGATCTAAATTTTTTTTTCTAACGCTATTTTTCGGGTAATACCGAAATTTTTCTACACGAAAACTATATACCCCCTACATCGCAAAAAAAATTTCGGGGGGTCGGGCGCCCCCCCTCCCCCCCCCCCCCCCCCCCCCCCGCCCCTTAATAGCTGCGCCACTACGGTCCACCATTACCGTTGCGTGATGATGGCCTAGGTGGCAATGGAGGAAGACCTGTTAACACCAAAATGATTATGATTAGAGTTAATTACAATAGACCTTGTGGTTTGTCAGGTATAAGAGATTTCGTCCCTAAACTTTAATTCACGGATCCTCTCCTTGTGGTTCTGACCAAAACCCGTAACGGGTTTGATCCTTTGACCAATATTTCCATTTGTTTGACTGTGAAACCCATGCTCATACAAGTAAAATGACAAAATTGCGCTATTTTTATTTAAAAAACAAATCATAAAACCCCTCTTTGAAAGTTATGGTGGTGGTTTTAGAGATAGTGGTTAAATTGTTTTATTTTTAAATCTTTTATTAATAAATGCATCTCTCTTTTGCTGATACCAAAAATTTTGATAGCAATTTAGTGATGGACATTTTATTAGATGAAGAAGATTATGATGTTTGAAAAGTCAAACTAACAAAATAATTCATATGCGGCAATAAACTGTTATAAATATTTAAATACGATTAAAGGCATTTTAAATGTTGAAGTTAGTTGTAGTGAACTAGTGATTATGATATACTAGTATAAAAAGTAGGTGGTGTTAGGATAGTGTTGATTGTAAATGTGAAATTATAATGATATAAAATATAAATAATGTGTTTTGCTTTTTGTTATAAAGTGGTATGTGATTTGTTGAAGAATAAAAGGTAGGGGTGAAAACGAGCCGAGCCGAGCCCGAGCCTGTCAGAGCTCGAGCTCGGCTCGTTTATATATATAAAGCTCGAGCTCGAGCTCGTTTCGAGTCTAATATTTTGAGCTCGAGCTCGGCTCGTGAAAATTTTCATAAGCTCGAGCTCGGGCTCGACTAATTTGTATGATTTTTTAAAGAAAACAAAGTTAAAACGGAGCTCGGCTCGTTAATTACATAAGGCTCGAGTTCGTTTACTACTTTTAAGCTCGTTTATACGTATAGACAATATATATACGTATATATTTTTAGGGCTCGTTTAGGCTCGCGAGCCTACTCGAGCTTTTTGTACAGAGCTTGAGCTCGAGCTCGATTATTAAATGAGCCCAAACTTAGGCTCGAGCTCGTTTAGGCTCGGCTCGTTCGAGCTTTTTACCGATCCGATCCCGAGCTTTTCACGAGCGGCTCGGCTCGTTTAAGCAAAAAAAAAATTATGTTTGACTTTTGAGGTCAAACATATTGATCCTAAAAGTAGGGGTGTCAGTAGGGTCGGGCCCGAACCCGATAAGGCTTATCGGGTCGGATTAAATCGGGTTAAAAAATCTTGTCGGGTGGTTTTGACACGAACCCGATAACCCGATAATCTTATCGGGTCGGGTTCAATTTAGATAATTAATGTTATCGGGTCAACGTGATAAGACCTGAAAAGATGCTAGTCATCATTGCTGTCATATAGCCTAAGAAATGGTGACTACTGTGTAAACTTTTAATGCTACTCATTTTTAATTACTGTACATTTTAGTCTATACTGTGTAAAACTTTTTGGTGACTAAATCTTTTTTTTCATGCAAGTTGTATGCAAAAAGATGCTAGTCATTGGTGCTAACTATTGTAAGACTTTTATTTGTAAGACTCATATTTGATTATTAGTTCTAACTGTTGTAACTTTGGTTTATGCTAGTTTTAGTCTATTTGATTCAAATGTACTCGTAGTTGACTGCTAACTCTTGTAAAACTCATATTTGACTCGTAAGAAATGAAGAGCTATTAAAAAAATGAAGATCTTATCGTAAAACTTTTAAGGTTCATAATGAATTTGTACATGATAAAATTGAAGTGCTTAGCAGGTTTTAGTAATTTGCTATGGTTAATATTAGATGGGAGGGCCTAGATAAAAAAGATTTTTTTTAACACATAAAATCGCAAATAATTACACTAACGGACTTAGGCCTAGGGAGGCCGGACCCTTCCCGGTTCTCATGTAGCTCCGCCTATGGTTAATAACAAACTGGTCCAAACAAACAGAAGATGGAATTATTACTTTGTACCCAGTAACCCAAACCACCCGACCCGACATAACCCGACCCGAATATCACCCGAACCCGATAACCCGATTCCTTACGGATCAAGTTGCGGATGAGTTTTAAAAAATCAAAACCGACTCAACCCGACCCGACAAGTAGGGGTGTACACGGTTCGGTTTGGGTCGGTTTTTGGCTAAAACCGAAACCGAACCGTAATGTTCGGTTTTTATAGAACCCAAAACCGAAACCGTTCGGTTTTTGGCGGTTCGGTTTTTTTCGGTTTATTATCGGTTTCGGTTCGGTTTTTTGGTTTTTTCGGTTTCTGACCGTTTATATTTGGGCATGAAAAATATATACGAACAAACTTATATTACATTAAAAAGAATTGGTTATTCTTATCAGTACTTTTTTTTTGTCAATCTAAGCATAATAATATTTATTGCATAAACCTTTAATTACACATTTATAAATAAGACACACACATCCAAGTGAACATACACAGAGTATGATCATCGTCATATATTTATTGATATATTCTAAAGTAAACAAACGACACGATAAAAACACATATAAACATAAACGTTAAGATAAATATATTATAAATCTGCCAACAAAATGAATATGAATTTATAAATTTGATTTATTTAGTTATTTATTCATGTTATATTAATTATATATTATTATATAATAAAATCGGTTCGGTTCGGTTTTTGGACGAAAACCGAAACCGAACCGTATTTTTCGGTTTTTGAAAAATTAAAAACCGAACCATCGGTTTTTAGTTTCGGTCGGTTTTTTCGGTTCGGTTTTTTCGGTTTTCGGTTCGGTTTCGGTTTTTCCGGTTTTGTTTGCTCACCCCTACCGACAAGAGCCAATAACACTCCTACCTAGAAGTATGGTAGATGTGACAGTTTTACTTATTCATGGGTCGAGCTGGTGAGGTTACTTAAAAAGCCTATTTAAACCCAAACCCAACAGTGAATAATTGGGCCCTTTTCAACCTTGTCCCATTACAATGTTATTTTCTACCCGTTTACTTATTAATGTGTCGACTACTCGACTTGCGTTGTATTTTATACATTTTGTCAAAAATCAGAAAACAGAAATGGGTCAAATGGACAATGAAGTGTGTTAGAGTCAACCCGGGCTGTTTCGTCCAGCATTGAAAAAAGGCTCGTTTTGAATTGTTGCCCAAACCCTCCTGGCTCGGCCATTAACTCGATCTCTTAATATAGAGGCACTGGGATACTTCACGAACAAAACTTCATAATCGCCAAAAAGAGAGTTCTTAATAGGCACTTGTTTCAGCCATAATCTTTGAGTAGTTACATACGCGGTTAAGTTTTCAAATTTTTCATCAAGCGGGTACCAAGTTAATAACAACTATTTTTTCTGAATTTTGGTTGTCTTCGTTTGCTCCCATGATTCGAACTAGACTTGATTTCATGAAAAGTCCGGCAGCCATTTCAAAGGCCAACTTGCATTGGCAAAACACACTTGCATGGTGTACCAGGTGGGGTGTTCGTTAACGACTCCACACACGTTATGTAAAAGTCAATTTGTATGGATTGCTAAGAGTTGGTGTTCCAAAAAAGTGCACGAATCTTGGTGTCTCTAACTATTCATAGGGTATCTAATTTCTCGTTGTTGTGCTTAGTGAAAAAGATAGAGGTGGCAACATGGTATGGGTCTAATTGGTTTGCCAGAAACACCTTTGATATTAGAAATAATCAGTGTGACACGTATGATAACAAAATACATATTCTTATCAACCAATGTTATTGAATAAATATGGAGTATTAAAATATCAGTATTAATAGTAAAAACTAAAAAGAAATATGGAGTATTAAAATATCAGTATTAATAGTAAAAACTAAAAAGAATAGAAAACTTACAAAACACACCTTCAACTTTTTAATATTTACAACTTTTTTATATAACGAACTTTATTTGCCAAATATCTAACAGATATCTAGCGGTTTCTTGAATAAAAAAAATACTTGCAAAAAGACCTCTTGATAACGAACAAAAGAAGCCCAATATTGATATATTTTTGACGTACTTACAGTTTTATAAAAAATGTTGAAGAACTTTTAAGATGCACCCTTAACCTATCAAATAACTTTAAAAAAATTTAAAACTATAAGGGCAAAAGACATACAGCTCTATAAAAGTTTATATATAATTCTTTTGTTTATATAGCAAAGTTTATTTACCAAATATTTAACGATTTATACCGCTAGAAACGCCTCCGCATTATAAACAAAACAAATTTAATATTAATATATTTTATACATACGTGCGCTTTTATAAAAATAAGTTGAAATTAGAAACAAATTAGCCTCGCCACAACACATTGGTGCCCGACACAACATTCATTCCAAAAAGAACGTCGTACGACAATAACAAATATAGTTTGACACAACATTTATTCCAAACAAATACAACATGTGTCGGCAAAAAAAAAATACCACGATCTCACAACGAGAAGCCCAACCGCAACGCGGCGGGTGCCGGTTTCCTTGTTGTACACTATGTGAAACCTTCAACCCCTTTTGACCCATTTTCTTTAGCTAACTTTTTTTATTCTACTCGTTTGACTCATCAGAGATGAAACATAGACTCATTCGTATCAAATGGGTCAGAATTTCCATGGATATAAAACTATATGGGAATGTATTTTAAAAATAAACTATAGACGGCAAAGAAGACCCTTGTTTTGTATTAGTGAAACTTGTGATTGTGACCACTTGTTTGTATTAGTGAAACTTGTTTTGTTATATTCTTTCTTCTCCGGTCTATGCCATCTTTTTGGCAAATTAACAAATTAAAAAAATGCCAAATAATCAATTTCGATGTTACATCACAGGTATATTTGGTGAAAATAGCAGCTGTTCCCATTTTTTTTATAAAAGTGTGCGGTAAGTTAGTTGCAATGAAATTTTAGTGTGTAAGAAAAGATGGTAAATGTGAAAAAGTTTAAAACAAATGGTTTTAAGAACACATGCAGTTACATGTTATCGTTCTAGGCCTATTTTTCTACTTTCGCACCAGGATCTGTACAAAGCACATAGTTTCACATATTCTGGATCAATTTCACACATTCGAATCTGAGCCGGCCCCGGTTTTCATCCGGCCGTTACTCCAGCGAATTATAATCGTGTGGAGGCGGTACGGTTTCCGGGCGAACGCCGTTAAAAATCTCCACTGCGCCAGCGTGGACCCGGTTAAGACAACATAGTCTGGGTATGTGGTGGATGAGGGCCTACCGTGGGGTGGGTGCGACTCTAATCCAAAAAATGAAAGTCACCGTTTAAAAAAAAAAAATTGATTAACGCTTTTGCTGGAACTAAATGGAAAACGACAAATAGAATACTTGTTTACAAAGCAATTAAAGTTGTACTACACAGTTAAAGTATTCTACAAAAGAGACATTAACCTATACATCCTATTAAAGAATACCAATTTTCTAAAAGGCGTGAGGCGTGGCGTGGCGGCACAACCACGCCTCAAGCCTTACGCGCCTTTGTGAAGCCTTGGTGTTTCTTAAGGCGTGCTTAAGGCGGCAACAAAATATTTATAAATTTATGTATTTATAATTTTATATCATTTTATAAGAGCAATTTCAAATACTAAAGCCCAAATCCAGAATAGCCAGGCCCAAATACGAGGCCCAAGTTGGAATTAAGTTTTGAAATTACGAGGCCCAAGAAAGAAATAACCCAAATACTTGAAATTCAAGCCCAAATCCATAAATCCCGTGAATGCTTCTAAAAATGGCGCCACGCCTTACCAAAAGGCGCGCCTTTGCACGCCTTATTCCACGCCTTTTCACACGACGCCTAGACCTCACGCCTTGGTCCATTTCGTGGCGTCGAGGCCACGCCTCGCGCCTTGGCGCGCCTTTTAGAACACTGAAAAATACTATCTTTTTACCTGACGTCATAAAATTGTCAATTTGAATACGTGCGTGTCATAATATGAAATTTCAATTGGTGATGTCATAAATAAATATATATATAGGAAGAGTAAGGATCAAATGAGAAATAAAAGTAAAATGAGAAGAATGAGAAGTAACCACAGCCACACATTTCAGATGCACCTACCAAATAAGATGCATCTCCCATGAAATTCTCCTTCTTCATTTAAAATATGCGGCTACAAACATTTCTCATTCTTCTTATTTAATTTTTTCTTCTTAGTGGATCAATTTCCTATATACACGAAACATGAAAAGTTGTTATAACGATTTTAGTTTTGAATAAATTGAATATTCTCTCCTGCCCTTATGCTTTTTAACTTCTTAATTATTCACAATATTTCATTTTTCAAACTTAATACCTGGCCTTGAGATGGTCAGAGATATCTACCATTTTCTCTTTTACTGAATATGTTGAATCAAGCTTGAAATTTGTATGTCTTTTTCTTTCATTTTCTTTTGCATATAATGATATTTGGTTGTCCAGTACCAACCCAAGTTGCGTTTTCTTTGTATACGTTATTTGTAGCTAGGTTGTTGAAACAAGTGCATGGTTAAAAGAACACATGCAGTTACATGTCTGGGCTTTTGAATTGTGTTACATTTACATTTCCTTCTTTTCTTTTCCATCATTAAACAGGGTATCATGCTACTGGAATTATCTATGTAGATTGAGCATACTGATAAAGATCCTATGGTAAGCCGTTTGTATTTGTGTCATATATATAGTGTATTTGATTACCGTATGGATTTGAAAGGGTTGGCATGCTCAATATTTCTGCACTTCTTTTAGACTTTTTTGGCACAACGTATCATTAATGCTTTTTGAAATTTACTTTAGAAAACATTTAAAGTTTTATGATCCTCCAATTAGAAGAAAGCACTAATATACCATATTATCAATAAAGTTTCGGTTAAGTGGGTAGGTATGGGGAGGTGGTCGTTGATTAGCAATTAAAAAAAGAAAAGAAAATGCCTGTATTCTTCACTGGTAAGTTTGGTTAGGTCGTCATTGATAACTGATAAGAGAGAACAAATAAAGGTAAAATCATGTCAGCGTAAATTTCTTGGGTGTTAACTGTCATGTAAAGTTTATTCTTTAAAGAAAGATTGACCATTGACCCTTTGAAACTTGATTAGCAAAGGTGGACCAGAGAAAGAAACAGAGGATTTGTGTGATGTTGTGTGACCAATGGTCTTTTGGCTGTTAAACAATATTGTTGTGTGATGGTTTGGCCAAATAAACTTAATTCGCAAAACTATCAACATAATTGGACACAACCTAGAATGCTACTTTAATTAACCGTTTATATGCATGTTAGTCTTTTAATTATTATTTTTCACAAACCGAAGTGTTTGGAGTTGTTTGTGCATGCTTTCTTATATTTTTTATTGGCGTATTTTTTACCCGAGTGTTGAAGTAAAAGTTCGTAGCTTACTAAAACCAAATGAAGGTTCCTTCGGACAATATGGAGCGTTGTCCTTCAATCACCTACACAAGGAAGAAGCACGAGTTAGCCTCGCCTTGTTTATCCTAAGACAAAGTTCCGGCTTGAGAATAAGTATATTGCTGAAAGGCAAAATAATAATTGGTATAATAAATGCTTTGTGGAACATTAGTTGTGATATAAATGAGATGGGGGTATTTATACTAACCCAACCTCGGTACCTGTTATGTCTGGGGAAAGAAAACCACCGAGCTAGACCTATTCTAGACACTAGGTATCAGCTCATGCACGACACAATCCCGTAAAATCGGGAAAGGGCGGCGCAGTCCAGCTCTTGCTATAACCCATTGGATAAAAGATGGTGCCTCGATAATGGAAGTATTCATTCCTACTCTTGTTGGTGGTGCCTTTCGCTGTATCTTTCAGTATTGTTTTAGGTCTGCTGTTTGGGCAAAGCCATTTGGTAGTTCTCACTATTTGTTGTTCGGCATGGGCCATTCGGTACAGAGTTCTTTCTATTTGTTGTTCAGCATGGGCCATTCGGCCACACACGCCAACACCGAGTATTATATAAATATTCTTGCATTTAACCGTAATTATCTATTTTTAATGCCCGTGTTGAACATGGGTTTTGCTCTAGTTTCTCAAGTAAAACAATTTCTTGTGGAATAATATGACACCCCCTAAAATTTAATTTCGGAGAATTGGAAATTAATTTATGAGAAAAGGGTAGCTCATGTATAAATAAAGACATACGAGCCTTCACTTCATAGGAAAAAAACATGCAAAAGCAAGTAATGGCTTCTTCAAAGTTCTTACTCTTATCTCTAGCTCTACTACTCGTTGCTCTCTCATTTGTTCCAAACTTTACTTTTGCTTCTTTTGAGGAAGCAAATGCTCTTCAAAAATGGAAAGCAAGCCTTATTATCCCAAACAACTCCCGAATTTTATCATCCTGGACACCCCTTCCATCGAATACTAGTGCACCCGCTTCGTGCCCTTCTTGGTATGGAATTGCTTGCAACGCTTATGGGAACATTAACATGTTGAACCTCTCGACGTCTGAGTTAAAAGGTACGTTTCACGAGTTCCCGTTCTCTATTCTAGGCAATCTTACACGTTTTGAGCTTAGTGTAAACAACTTCTTTGGTCCCATTCCACCAGAAATCGGACTCCTGTCCAAACTTGTCTATCTTGATTTTTCAACCAATCGGTTTTCTGGTGTAATTCCACCTACCATTGGGAATTTGAACTCTCTCACTCAATTATGTTTGGGCACAAATCAACTATCTGGACCCATTCCAATTGAATTAGGGAATATAAAGTCTCTAACGCATTTACAATTGGACACTAATCAACTCAATGGTTCAATCCCTTCATCGTTGGGTAATTTGGAGTCTTTGAATATCCTTTATCTGTACACAAATCAACTCTCTGGACCAATTCCAATTGAATTAGGGAATATGAAGTCTCTAACTGATTTACAATTGAGCACTAATCAATTCAATGGTTCAATTCCTTCATCATTGGGTGATTTAGAGTCTTTGAATATTCTTTATCTGCACATAAATCAACTCTCTGGACCCATTCCAATTGAATTAGGGTATATGAAGTCTCTAACTGATTTACAATTGAGCACTAATCAACTCAATGGTTCAATTCCTTCATCGTTGGGTGACTTGACGTCTTTGAATACACTTTATCTGCACACAAATCAACTCTCTGGACCCATTCCAATTGAATTAGGGAATTTGAAGTCTCTAACTTATTTAGACTTGGCCGATAATCAACTCAATGGTTCAATTCCGTCATCGTTGGGTGATTTGAAGTCTTTGAATTTCCTTTATTTGTGGAAAAATCAACTCTCCGGAACCATTCCAATTGAATTAGTGAATATGAAGTCTCTCACAGATTTAGAATTGGACATAAATCAACTCTCTGGACCCATTCCAATTGAATTAGGGAATATGAAGTCTCTAACTTATTTAGACTTGGCCGATAATCAACTCAATGGTTCAATTCCTTCTTCATTAAAAAACCTAAGAAGCCTTCAGTATCTGTCTATCAGTGGCAACAAGTTATCCGGTCCTATACCACAAGGAATCGGAAGTCTACAATTGTTTCAGCTATTTCTGTACGGAAATAAGTTGTCTGGGCAAATTCCAAAGGATTTTGGGCAGATGAAAAGTTTGTTAGATTTAGACTTGAGCGATAACAACCTTTCTGGTGTTATACCTCAAGAGCTTGGGTCACTGCATGATCTCCTTACTCTTGACCTATCCAAAAATAGGTTGAACGGGTCATTACAAAGATATATTGGTGATTTGGTTCAAATCAATCACATAAATCTTAGTAATAACAAGCTCAGCGGAAAGATTCCATCGGAGATCGGTAAATTAAGTCATCTCAATGTTCTTGATTTATCTTGGAATTCACTGACAAAAGAGATACCTTCGGAAATTGGAAGTTTGGAAAGTCTGGTAATGATGAATCTTTCTCACAATAAGCTATCTGGCTCAATTCCTAATGGTTTCAGTAAGTTGCCAGGAAGGATTGATATAGACCTGTCTTACAATGAGCTCGCTGGTCCCGTTCCCCTTTGTGCTGTCTTTCAAAATGTGTCTGGAGAAGCATTTCAAGGAAATGATGGTCTGTGTGGAAATGTTACAGGTTTGAAACTTTGTGAAAGTCAAATGATAATGAAGAAAAATAATCATTTTCATCATAATCTCATCCTTGTAACTATGGTCCCACTTTTTTCGGCTCTTTTACTTGGTTTATTCACGTGTGGCCCATTGCTTGTCGACGTAGAAAGAAAACTTCTCCACAGAAACTATCCGGCGAAGAAGGTGGCAAAATTTTCTCAATAACAAGTTTTGATGGACAGGCGATGTATGATGAAATCATCAAGGCAACAAATGATTTTGATGATGCATATTGTATTGGGATGGGAGGATACGGTACTGTGTATAAAGCTGAGTTAGAACCCAACAATTTGGTAGCTGTCAAGAAACTTCATTCATCATCTGAGAATGACGATCATATAGGCTTCCTAAATGAGGTGCGAGCATTAACAAACATAAGGCACAGAAACATAGTTAAACTCTATGGATATTGTTTCCATGCTCGTCACTCATTTTTGGTTTACGAATATCTTGAGAAGGGAAGACTAAAATCGTTTTTAAGTAGCGATATCACAGCTAAGGAATTGGATTGGCTGAAAAGGGTAAGAATTGTTAGGGCTGTAGCGAATGGTTTGGCTTATATGCACCATGATTGCACACCACCTATAATTCATAGAGACATTTCTGCAGCTAATATCCTTCTCGATTCTCATTATGAGGCACATATCTCGGATTTTGGAACAGCAAAGCTTCTAAAGTTTGATTCATCCAATTGGTCTGCGGTTGTAGGCACCTATGGCTATATTGCGCCAGGTAACTGCCATATATTTTAAAGTTATCTATACGTACGTCTTCTCAAGTTTCAGATTTATCTATGTTACATATATTCTCATATTTCCTTCCATGTAGAGCTTGCTTATACGATGGTGGCGACAGAGAAATGCGATGTGTACAGTTTTGGAGTTGTTGCACTGGAAGTGATTATGGGAAAGCATCCTGGAGAACTTATATCATCTCTACCAACTATGTCGACTGATGATCTATTGCTGGCCAATGTAGGAGATAGACGGATTCCGCGACCATCACCTCTAGTAGAGAAAGTAGCTCATATAATTTTGAATGTCACACGGGCATGTTTGAACGAGAACCCACAGGAAAGGCCAACAATGCGCCAAGTCAAAGACTTATTGTCAGTGGATGATCGGCTTTGGATGAAGATGCGTGTATCGGTAACTTGATGCTAGCTTGATCGATTTCGTATGATGTCCAGTCATAAGTCATAAAGTTTAAGAAACTTTTTATGATTTTTTGTTGTCCTGAATTATGTTATAGATTGTTATTAAATAAGAAAATAATTTATATCAATGAAGATTGATACCTTTCTAGACTAATATAGTTACGTGTATTATGGATCTTTTTGGTAATTTCTTTAAATTGTTCCAGTTTTACAATTAAAATTTACCAATGAGAAATTTGACAGTGACTGCACACAAATAGCATAGACTGGAAGTCAGTTAATTTGTCAAAAAAATAGCATAGACTGGAGAGGAAAGTTAGCTAAAGGAAATTTGCCAAAAAAGAAGACCGTGGAAGTCTGTTAATTTGTCAAAAAAGATGACCTAAGGTATGGAGTAACTAATGTACTGCTGTTTTCAGATAGGGAAAAGGGTGAATAAGGTTGCAAGAAGGCTTGTATGAACATCAAAAGCAGAAGGGAAATGGCAGGGAAACTGGAATGCTGACTATAACTTCACACTTCGAGACGTACAATTGGTCAATTGGATGATTTAGTTGAAGTTGGCTATCCAAAAACGTACGAGTCTTGGTGTCTCGAACTATTTATAGGGTATCTAATTTCTCCTTGATGTGCTTAGTGAAAACGATAGAGATGGCAACATGGGCACGTCGATTGGGTTTAGTAATGGGTCAAAACGGTTAACTTCTTGGTACGGGTCCAGTTGGTTTGCCAGAAACACCTTTGGTCCAAAATTTCATTAAATCTTATTAGAAATAATCAGTGTGACACATATGATAACAAAAAACATATTCTTATCAACCAATGTTATTGAATAAATTATACACTATGTGAAAGCTTCAACCCTTTTTGACCCGTTTCCTTTAGCTAACTTTTTATTTTTATTTTACTCGTTTGACCCATCAGAGATGAAACATATCCCACATTGACTCATTCATACCTAAATGGGTCAGAATTTCCACAAAGATTGCATATAAATAGGATAAAAATAAGCAGTTAACAAATAAGCATAACTACCTTACGTGACCCATTTCCTTTAGGAAATGAAATCATGCATGCATGGGACAATACTAAACTAAAAATATGGTATAAACTTGCTGATTATTTTCTCCAACACTAGTAATGGTCATATGACCACTTCTTTAAGAATAAAAGAAATGGTAGTAGTTTGCGCGGTTCTGTCTTTTGGAGGCCCGGAACGTATCACACACTAATACAAAATTGTAAAATAAAAATCCAACCTATGAATTGATCTAGAAAAGCTTGTTACACATTCACCATGATTGAGCATTCAAACGCATACACAAACACATAAATATCTGAATACTTTTCAAACAAACATAGAAGAAGATTGATCTGATACATATATACTAAATCGCAGGGGCACATGATTGTGCTTAAACAAACACTATCTAAACCGTAGAATTGGTTTTGTCTTTGTTTAAGAGGGCAATGTTTTATAGCCCGGGTTGAACCAGGAACTTGGCTGTTGTTTGCTTGTTTATGAACTGGCAGTTCTTTTGTTGACCCGGGTCGATCCATTTTTCTAAATCCAGCTGGGTCATCCCATTCGTTTTTTTAAAATTTGGGACCTGTAGTTTTGTTGGAAAGTATGGGTTTGGTATTGAATTTCTAATGTTTAAGAGCTGTTTGGAGCTTTTTAGGGGTGTTTTTAGAGCTGATTTTGGACAGGTTTATAAGCTTTTTGTAGCTGTAAAAATTGAATTTACATGTTTAGAAGCTGTCAGTTTTTGCTTAAAACCAGTTCCACACAATGGTTCAACCGGCGACTCGGCTGGGCCGATAAAAAAACCAGTGCACGGAAATACAAGAAAATTTACTCAAAGATTGATGCATTTATAGGCAACCCGAACATCTTGTATTTGCTGCTGCATTTGTATTTACAACTATACCAAGGAAATATATTCCCAATACAATGCAACACTTCTTCTGTACATCACATTCAGCAATTTTCCTGCAAACCCGACGGGCTGGGATGACCATGGTCAAAGTAAAGAAAAAAATAACTCAACAAAGTCAACGTGATTGTACCAATAACTTCAAAAAGTCTCCATAATCACACATACTACCACTCGAATATCTCTTCATCTTTTCCAAATCTGCAAACGTCTCCTAGGCCTCAACGGGCCTGAACTTGAAGTTATCCTATACGAATGTACATCTAGACCAAGACCCAAAAACCCGCTCTCCACATCAAGTGGAGATTCATAGCTTGGATATTAGGAATGTGATGGGCCTGAGTTTGTATTGGCCAGCGGATCAAAGTCCATGGAAATTAAATCCTCTTGGCTACATGTCCTTGAGCCCAAGTCTCGTGTTTCTTCACACTCATTGCAGACCAATTTCAAGGCCTGAACCACCTCACCCATAAAGAGTCGGTGTGATACTTCGGGCTGCACACACATTGATGCTATTGCTGCTACTTTAGCAATACTGTCAAATTGTCAATGGAACTTCAGGGGAGAGTGATGAATCAATAAGTAAAGTTTAGACCTTCTGATGTTGGGAGGAGGGGACAGGCGTATGCGACTAAGTTTTCTAGGCCCGATGGCACTGACAACGGATTTTCTTCCTGTTAGGAGCTCAAGGAGTACAACTCCGTAGCTATATACGTTGCTCTTTACAAGAAGATGGACTGTCATTGCATACTCGGGAGCCACATACCTGAAATCAAATGAAAAGAAGTTTAAGAAAATTTGGATACCGCGGGTTCCCTAACGGGCCAAGACATATAATCTGACTTTTGTGCTGAGAAAAAGCTCATTTGACTTTAAACTTGACCTGTAATGTACTCATTTTACAGAGAAAAAAACGTACCCGAAAGTGCGCATGACACGTGTCGAAATATGTTGGTTTTCTTCATCTAGAGCGGATCGAGCCAAACTAAAAGCAGAAACTTTAGGAGTAAAGTCATGTTCCAGAAGAATGTTGGTGCAACTTCCTTATTAATAATCACTAATCAACAAAAATTTCACTCCAATTATAAACATCTTCACTAAAAGAGATTAAAGTCAAAATATTTGACTTTTGAAAGTCAAACATTTCAATCCCTAACCAACCGAATTGTCACATTTGAGTACTTTGACAGCAACTTTAGTCCCATCTTCAAGGGTCCTGCTATAAACCCGCCTAAACCCACCTTCACCTAAAACACCAACTCATTAAAATTATCAGTTATATTAGACTGGAATGATAATGAAGCTGACTCAGGCCCACTTCCTATTGTTGATCCACCAACACCTGATAATCTTGTGATGGTGGGGCTTTATTTCCCTACCGTTTTTTCCGTGACTATACGTCCACCATTACCGTTGCATGATGATGGCATAGGTGGAGATACAGGAAAACCTATCAATAACCAAATGATTGCGATTATATGTAAAAAGTACTTCAGTTTGACTTTCTAGTTAAAAAGGATTATATGTAAAAAGTACTTCAGTTAGACTTTCTAGGTAAAACGGATTTTTACATGCACGCATGGTCGTGGTGGTTAATATAATATTCAATGTTTAAGCAAAATCCCCGGTTTTTAACAAAGGTTTTAACCAACTTGTCATTTTACGCTAACATACCGACAGGGGCGGATCTACGTTGAGCACAGGGTATGCACGTGCATACCCTGCGTCGATTTTCAGTTGTGTAAAAAAAATTGTTGTTCTTCAAAGTAACCGTGAAATACCTTTAACTTTTAGGACTGCACACCCTCAAAAAATGTAGGAAATTTTTGAGTGCATACCCAAATCAAACTCACCATTGTTTAAAAGAGAAAAGAAAGAAAAAGAAGCATTGTATTTATTTTGTTCCGGCTGTGTTGATGAAGAAGGAAACCACTAACGGGTCATTTAGATAGGTCAAAGTCTCAAACCCTCAAATATATTTCATATTAGACCTCTGGCCCAATTGTGAAGTATAACTTTTGGATAAGTCTACCAGCCCAACACACTCAAAATCAAAATTACAGATTACATATTTGTAACTCAATGTTATGCTTACTTGCTTAGGCCCCGTTTCTTTTTCCATATGAGCATATGTGTGGGGAAAAATGTGGGTCCCTCATGTAAATTAATGTTTGTTTTTTGTTGGGGTCCACCTAATTTGGTTAAATGGTCTTTACACTAAGGACATGCATATGCATACTCTTCCCCATATAGATGCATTAGTGAAATTAGTCCCACATAGACTTATAACCATCTGAATTTATAGTATATTTTGCATTAGATTATGTTATCTTTGTTATTTTATATTATTTAAACATTAGGATTATTATTTATGATTAAGAGTTGATTAGTAATTAAAACTTGAAAATTAACATAATAAATTTATAAGTTACTACAAGATTTTAGATACCAAAACCAAATCAACTTTAGTTGAAACGAGCATGGTAGCCCGCGCGTTGCCGCAGGAGTGCATTTGTCCATATATATATATATATATATATATATATATATATATATATATATATATATATATATATATATATATATATATGTGTGTGTGTGTGTGTGTGTGTGTGTGTGTGTGTGTGTGTGTGTGTGTGTGTGTGTGTGTGTTTAGGAGATGGTGTATATTTTCGGATGCAAAAAATGTATAAGAAAAAATGGTGGTGATATGTCAAATTTTTACATTTCGTAAGTTATGCACATTTGTACTTGATTTTTTTGGAAAAATTTATTTCGTAAACAATGGCTCAAGTTTCGTAATTTTTTGAGTCCATTTGGTACATCAAATGGGTCCCACATTAAATATTTCAAAAGTTTCATACACTTGGCAACATCACCCACTCCACCCTTTTGTTTCACTTTACACCCTCACATTTTCCCCATTAATATATAAACTATTTATTCTTTAATTATTTCATTTTAACTCACAAAACACACACACACACACATTCTCTCACATCTCTCTCCCTCTCTCCTTCCCATTTTGTCTGGCAACACCCACCACCGCAGTCCCACCTCTGGCGAATATTCCGGTCACCAAAATTTATTCCGGCCACTTTTATTTTTATTACATCATTTGATAGATCGGGACGTCCTCATTCCGAATATACCACCCACACGCCTCAAAACCCTCTCCACCACCACCAATCGTACACCACCGCCACCACAACACCACCAAACACCCCCTTTTCTCCTTCCTTTTGCTCTCGGTAACCGAACCCCACACCCCTTTTATGAATTTTCTTTTAATAAATATTTTTATCAAAACTCTAATTAATTTTTTATATAAATCCTAAAATAGTATGATTATGTCATAAGCTAATGTGGTGTTTGGATTTGGATATGTTATACATCTCGTACTGTTTTTTTTTTTTTTTTTTTTTTTTTTTTTTTTTTTTTGAATGTTGTGTTTGATTGTAAAAAAATATATTTGTGTTATTAGGGATTAAATTTGCAAAAGATTGGTAACAGGGGACTAACTCTGCCATTTACAGTTAACCTGAGGGACCATTATTGTAAGTTGCTTAGGAATAGTACTAGGCACTATTTGGTACTGTTTTGCACTGTAGCAGCACTATTCTGCACTGTTTGGTACTGTAGCAAATGAATTTTCAGTTTCAATCCCTTAACGTGGCATCCTGTTGCACAGTTGGTCCCTATACTTGTTAGATAACGACCGTTAAAGACCATTAAGGACTAACTTCGCACTTGACCATCAACCTCAGGGACTAAAATGGGGCAACGACGAAACTTCCATGTGCACTGTTGCTACAGTACCCACAATTATTTTTAGAATATATTATAACTAGTAGGGTACCCGCGCGTTGCAGCGGCGGGTACCCTAAAATAAATGTTAACGACATCAAAGGGCAAAAGTGGTAGCCAGGAGTTGTAAAATGTTCGGGCTCGAGCCTGTTGGCCCGTGCTCGTTCGGGCTCGAGCCCGCTTGGCCCGTGCCCGTTCAGGCTCAAGCCCATTTGGCCCGTTGCTCGTTCGGGCTTGAATATTTGTATAATGTGCTTTATTATTTATATTAGTGACATTTAATGCAGGAATTGTGATTAAGTTGGTTGTACAATATGCTTGATAATTTGAATTTCTTATGTAAGGGGTGTTTTAATAACTGCATTAATTGTATTTATTGACCAGATTATTAATGTTAGTAAATGTGTTTTAATTAGTTGTACTTTTAGCTTAAAAACTTCTAATGCCGAATTTTAAGTATTTTATTTAAAGATTGTATTTAATGTTAGAAAATGTGTTTTAATTAGTTGTACTTTTAGCTTAAAAACTTCTAATTTTATTTAATGTTAGAAAATGTGTTTTAATTAGTTGTACTTTTAGCTTAATAACTTGCAATGCTTAATTTTAATTATTTGGGAAATTTTTTTAATAATGTATTATACTTGCCACAAATGTTACTTCGACGTAGCGTACAAAAAACTTTCTTTAATAGTCCCTTATACTCAAATATTTTGTCTTTTGTGATGTAAGCCATCACCCGAACACCCGGTACCCGGTATATCTGTTTTAGTATCAAGCCACGGTGGAATAAAAACACACGCTTGGATCAAACCATCCACATTCCACCATACGCAGCACTTTGCACCCCACATTTTTGTACTTGTTTATGTATATCTGTGGTCCATATCTAGGGTTACGCTTCACATACTTAACCATTCATACATCACTTTCAAGATCCCCAAAGTGGTATCCAAACCCTAATTCATGTTCCCTTTAAATAATACAAATTGATTGTCGCTTTCCTTTATTTGGCAAGGAAAAAGGTATATTCCTGCAATAATTTATTGTTAATTTTACTCATTAGTATTAAATTATGGTGAATATAAATTAGTTTTTTAGGGTTTCGTAAATTAGGGTTTTGATTAAATTATTTTAATTCTTACAGGTTTGATGGAGGTACCACTTGATGTGGTCTTCAAAATACACTACAATGGTGTCTTCATGTTTGACCCGTTAAGGTATGATTATGGTAGAGAGATTCTAATGGAGGCTGCAACAACCACTGATAAAATTATGTTTAGCCCACTATTAGATATTTTAGTTGCTAAGGTTAAGCAAAATATATGGGGTTTGTTTATGTGCATTCCTGAGTTTGGCCCAGAAAGAAACAAAATACTCAGCCGGAGTTAGTTGATATTCCCAGGTTTGTTCACACAGAGATTAATGAGTATGAAATGGGTGCAACTAACATGAGAGGAAGGTTTAGTGATGGTAGACCCTTTTACCTTCCAAAGATGGTGAATAAAAGGGGTGGGCGTGCTCACAGGGGTGGTCACTTGAAGATGAGAGGTGGTAAGACTAAAAAGGGTAGGCTAATTCCAGCAGAGAGGCTAGGGAGGATGGGTACTTGGTTGGCAATGGATTCTGGTTGTTCAGATAGTATTGAGGATCAACAAAATTTGAATTCTTCTATGCCGTGCAGGAATAATACATCATCAAATGATGAATACATAGCAGGTAAATGTTTTGTAACATAGTTTTGTATACTAGTTGTTCATTTCCTTTAATAATAGTTATTAAGTTACACATGAATGTGTCTGTTATTAGGTACCCAACAATCTCAAGTAGGTGGATCGGCAGCAGTGAGAAGCAATGTTGTGACAAGATCTAAGAAGTCAAGTGACAGTGATATTTTTGAAACAAGGACATTAAGGGGTGGCAGAGGTACAACTTTCAGAGGTGGTAGGGGGACACCATCAAACAGGGGTGGAAGAGGTGGAAGAGCAACATCATTTGTGGGAGGAAGCAGACATGTTCCACAAATGTTAACAAGAGAGACAAGATCAGCTGAAGCACAACCTGTGCAACATCCAAGACAAAGAGCTGTAGCTCAAATGCTACCACTAAGAATGCCAAGTCAAAGAATTCTGCACAAGAGGTTGTCTGCACCAGTTACTGGACCAGATTCCAGTATTGGCAGTGAAATCCTTGTTAACAATTAGTGCACATAGTTTTGTTAACTGTTGTATGTGCAGAAACAATCTTAGTATTATAATCTGTATGTGTAATTATTAAGCCCTATTTTGTTCATGGAAGGGCATACTTGGTTAGGGTAAAAAAACTAACATAGTGCAGCAATTCTTGCCACTATGAAGATTTGTAAAATATGGAATTGTAGTGCTGCATTTCATGCCACTACTCAGCCATATTTTGTGTACTTGAGGGCTATGTAGGATCATTAGGATCAATGTGTTCTGGTTTTAACATTGTAATGTGCTTTTGCACAAACTATATGTTATGAAAGAACACATTTTGTTAATGTCATTCCACTGAGTTGGTTTTTTATTTTTGTGACTTATTATTTTGTAAGCTGCAAAGTTACCACAAAAAAATAGCAAAACATTGCTATGTTAACAGAAAATTTGTTCTTTTCACTAGTTATTTATGCTGCAATGTTAACTGCAATGTTAACACAAAATTTGAACAAAACATTGAACAAGTAGAATCAATATTGAACAAGTAGAACCAATAAATTCACCATTACATAGGAAGTACCATTAGTGTTTTTGGGAGACAACATAAATAACATAACAGAACATAAACTAGATGCCAAATTCAAAATAACAAATGCCTAATACAATACTAGGATCACTACTTTCTAATGGACAGTGCAATCAACAACATTAGCACAATGATGAAACAGGTAGAACAAACCAAAAACATCTCATAGACTTTTCCCTTGACCTTCAACTCATTCAATTCCTTGCATATGAAATCAAGGGATGGTTCAACAACAACCATGGTTGATGTCACATTTTGAGCATCATCTTGGTGAGTAACGCTGTGAAGGTTGCACTCCAATATTTCGTTGTCCTTATACAACTTGTAGATAAGGGTCTTTGTAGTATTGTGATGGTAACTCATCATCAAGAAACCCATACACCTCACATTTCTTATCTTTATTCTATCGAAATTGTAAAACATAATGTCATTATCAATTAACATAAAAAATTTATGGTTATGATTAAACAGTGAAACTTACACGAACGGGACAAGCTTTGAATCTACGACCTGGATTTTTCAGGAGTCCATGAAACTTGCTCGTAGATTGGAAACTTACAAATACAATGTGTCATACGGGCTATCTCTTCTTTGCTATAACTCCTTCGAAAATAACGACCTGATGAACTGGAAGATGCCATTTTAATTAGATCGCGATTTGTATGAGATTCAATTGTAATGTTGTGTGTCAATTTCAATTTTGTGAAAAATTAGGTTTAGGGTTCATACATATGGATGGAAAGAAGAAGATGAGATGAAAATTACCCATGTGGTTAAAAGAAATTCATACATATTAATATAAATGAGTTACTAAAAAAAAAAAAAAAAAAAAAAAAAAAAAAAAAAAAAAAACGTGGCTGGAACCGGCTGACTAGGACGACTACTGGTTGTTTGGGTAATGCTTACATAACAAAAGACAAAAAATTGGAGTATAAGGGAGTATTAAAGAAAGTTTTTTGTACGCTACGCCGAAGTAACATTTGTGGCAAGTATAATACATTATTAAAAAAATTTCCCTAATTATTTCTTTTTTTAGAAGGCCTAAATGCTTTATAAGATAGTATGATACTTAACTAAACTAACCAATTTTGTCTTGAATAACCCAATCGTAAGAAATTAAATCAACTTTGTTAGCTCGGATCCAAAAAAAAAAAAAAAAAAAAAACGCCACACCTAATTTAAATAATAAAAAACCTGATCAGAAAAAACCTGGTCCGGAAACTCAATTTTTAATAACTCCACTAAAAATCGTGCATACCCTCTTGTGAATTCCTGGATCCGCCACTACATACCGGATACAATTCCTGGATCCGCCCATAATACTAGGAAGGGATAGCTGGTTAGATCTAATTTTATTTAAATACTACATATTGTCTAAATCTTTGAGAATTAGTTGTTAACGGTTTTAGAGCCGTCATTAGCAAAACCTTGAGTTTGACGTGTCATCGTTTAGGTTGCTAATTAATGTCAAACTCAAATAAAAAGTTTTCGTTATAGAATGACTCTTTTAAACAAAAGTTAATTACATAAATCGTCCCTATAGTTTGCTTAAAAAAGCATATGTTGTCCCTTAAACTTTTACTTAGCACATATAGTCCGTGACATTGCCAAGAATAACATCATTCTTCCTTAGAAAGACTTGGCATTATTCTTTTCAAAGTCGGGGGGACTGCTGATGTTATGACTTTTTTAAAGAGATGGCGGGTGTTATTTTTTTTTCAAAGTTCAGGACTGTTGGTGTCATTTTTGTTAACCTTAGGGACTATCTGTGCAAGAAAATAGTTTCAGGGACTATCTGTGTATTTTTGGCAAACCACAAAGACGATCCCGTGTAGTTTACTCTTTCAACAAAAAAATAAAATAAAATAATAAAATAATTAAAAATATAAGTACTAAACTAGACATTCTAATAAATTAGAGTGACTTGCCAATTCAATAACTCATTTTACTCGCTATATAAGAGCCACAAAACACAACCCTATTCATACGGTATTTTTGTATTTGAAAAAATTACATGTTTCATCCATGTGGTCTACTTAAAATTACACACGTCGTCCCTATTCAATTTTAATCACACAAATAATCCCTAATTTTTAAACAATTTGCATTGATAGTCCCTATTTTGATAAATTCTCCCTCCATCCTATATTAACTGTCCAGTTTGACTTTTGTAAGTCTTTCTTTTTTAACTTTCACCTTAAATATTTTTGTTTGTATTATATAATACTTGGTGCAAAATATATGAATAGATTGGTTTTAAATGTATTTTCATTGATATAATTTTCATCAATTATTATATAACACAAACAAAAATATTTAAGGTTAAAGTTGAGAAGAAAGACTTTTTTTAACTTTCACCTTAAATATTTTTGTTTGTGTTATATAATACTTGGTGCAAAATATATGAATAGATTGGTTTTAAATGTATTTTCATTGATATAATTTTCATCAATTATTATATAACACAAACAAAAATATTTAAGGTCAAAGTTGAGAAGAAAGACTTAAATAAGTTAAACTGGATAATATTGGATGGAGGTAGTAGGGACTATCCGTGTAATAACGATAGTGACTAAATATGTAATAGAAAACTATAAATTATTACGTAGATGATCCCTAGTTTTCAAAATAAGGACAATCGATGCAACTAGTTTGAAAATTAGGCATTCGGGTGTAATTAAAATCGAATAGGACAGCGAGTGTGATTTTGGGTAAACTATAGGGACGAAACATGTATTTTTTCCTTTATATCTTTTGTACTGTGTTTTTAGTAAAGATCTCAAAATCCAACTAGTTTTTTTTTTTTTTTTTTTTTTTTTTTTTTTTTTTTTTATGTTTTGATCATCATGTTATAGTGATACGTATGGACACATCTAGCTGTATGGACGACAACAAGTCACTAGGTTCTTAGCTCAAGCTGATTATATTGAACTCTATTGTAATAAAAAATTTGACGTATGTAATTTCACATTTACTCTTATGCACTTTTTTTGGGCAAATGTCACATTTTTTTTAAAGGGTAAACTGCAAAAATGGTCACTAGAGTATCGCGAAAATGCGAAAAAGACACCGAGTTATAAAGGCGTGCAAAAATGCCACTAACGTTACGTATAAGTGCAAAAAAGCCACCGAGAGCCAAATTCTGTTAGTTTCCTCGTTAAGTGCAGTAAAATGACTAATATACCCTTGTCTTCTTCCCCATTTTAATTTCTTATGAATTTCCAATTAATTTTATTCCTAAATCAAGAACATCAAGAACAAAACCCAGATCCTTTACAATTGGAATGAACATCAAATCATAAATCACAAGAAATACATCATCTAATAAATCTACATTAACAATCTAATCACTAAAAACCCAGATTATATTAACGATTATATTTATATGTAGATAAAACTTTCAGTTACATATAATGCTATCAATTCATGGATATGAATTGTGAAATAAAGATAAACCAAACCGAACTGTTTGGTTTGTGTAGCCAAAAATGCATCATCTGTAATACCCCGTAAATTTTCCTCCTAATTTTTAATAATTAACGAAGAGTAATCTATAAACACAACTTAATTAACCATTTTTACGGGCAAAATTTTCGCGTTTTATTATGTTCTAAACACAACTCGCAACCCTCCTCATCACCCCATTGGGCTTCGGCCCAACTCCCTCGTCCACTCTACTCACCAAACGGACCCTTTAATACTTTTCCTTTTCTTTTCTCTTCGCTGCCTCAGTCCACGACACAAGCCCACCAAGCACAAAAGCCCAACTCCATTTAAAACCCATTAAACCTTTATATAACTTTCGATATACATGTCCCAAACACTCGATTACTTTGGCCGTTCATTACATGATTTTACTTAACAACCTACTTATATTTTTGCATGTCTCGATTAACCTCACAACCAAAAAACATGAGCGACAAACCGTTTTCAATGTCGTGAACATTTACTCACTTAAAAGTCAACAAAGTTTAGCTTACAACTCACTTTTGAACTCGACCCAAAAACTTGAACCTTGATTTAGAAACCCACTCGTTAACTCACAAGCGACCCTAAACTTTTACAAGATGAGATTTAACGCGTTTATAATGAATCCTTGACTTTCATTAAGCCCCAAACGAGTTAGGACAAACAAAAATGATTTCTTTTGTTTTCTTTTCTTCTCGGCCTAAAACTCCACAAGGACGATTCATTGCAACAACTCTACTATTCCTCACCTTTGACTCATGTGGTAATCATGAAACTCTCTTGACCACGTTTTCTTTGTGCCCAAAGCTAAACGTTTCGTTTCTTTTTCCTTGTTCGAACTAGCACAAGGACGATCATGCTTCTAACTCTCCACACTCAACCTCATTTGTCCCCTTCTTCTCGTCATCCAATGTTCTTACTGCAAGATTCATCAAACAAGTTAATGTTGACCATCGCTCTTTGTCCTCTCCTTCTTGTTTTCCTATATTCTAGCTGCTAAGGTTGACTACATTTAAACATGTGCTAGTTTCATGTACTCTTTTCGTATCTCACCACCAAACAATGAATCATCCTTGTTTCCTTTCTTTTGTCCTCCCAAATTCTTGCTGCCTCATGTACCAACTTCACACTTAACATGTGCTCACTACCCATTTCACATGTTTCCTATCTCTTTTTCTTTTTTTCTTTCCTGCCACTCGAAACAAGTCCCCCATAATTTAAGTTGTCTTCTTCTCGTTTGGTTTACTAGCTAGGACGATTCCCTCACTAACCCATCATGAACTTTTAACCATTTCCTTCTTGTCTCCCTAAACCCTTGGCGTGCAAGGAATGAACATTCATCAAACCCTTTTGTCTCCTTTCCTTTGTCTTCCCGAACCTTGGCTGTCAACACACAACTCACATGGACTAACATATTAAGCATGTGCTCATTTCCCTTATAAATACCATGCAAGCCTCCACTCTCACCTCTCCTTCCATACGTATACACATACATGCAACTTCCCATTTTCACCTTTCAACACTTCAAAGCTCTTTGTTTTTCTTTGTTGGTTCTGTACGAGATGTGGCCAACAAATCCTTGGGCTTCACACATTTTTATAGTCGACTAAGTGTGGGACTCGACTCACGGCTAGGCCCTTAAACAAGCCCCGTCTTCTCTCTTCGATTCAGAATCCATATCGAGCGTTTTCCCACCACCTCCATTGGTGTAGTAAGTCCTCTCTCGTATATACTTTTATTACGTATCGTCTTATATCTTTCCATCGTACCCAACTTCGTCATGTTTATTACCACCCTCGTTATTCTTTTCCAAAACTAAGTGGAAATTGTGACTCTTGTGTGGCCATGCAACGTAGCAACATCAACAAATAAACAACATATAAACGTACTATAAGTTTTTTTAAAATGAAAGACAAACAGTTAGATGGAACCAGTCATGCATGTATAAAAGGTCATAAAACCCATCACGTTTAAGGATTTTGTGTTTCGTTGTGTCGTGGAGAAACGCTAAACAAGTTCAACTTAACGTGTGAAAATTTCTTGAATATGCAATCACAAGCTCCGTTGTGGCTAAAGAGAACGAAACACAAGCGTTTTATATTATACAACGAAACCCACGACTAACTTTTGCTGAGTAAAAGTTAACACAAAACAAAATACAGTAACATGCCATTAAAGGGAGTTAACGTAAAATATAAACAAGTGACACCCTAGCACAGTTGGTTGGGTTGCTTGTGTCGTGAGCGAGGGGTCTCGTGTTCAAGCCTAGCGAAGGCACTTTGCCCATTTGTTATTTTTGCAACTGACACACCTTGACAAGCTCAGCCCCTCCAATTCCACTCACTTGCCTTATTCCTTAAAAACTTTATAAGTTTTAAAAACTACATAATATTTATTTGTATATTCTAAACCCCCTCAATTTGAAAACATTTATCATTTTCTTAAAAACTTTTATAAGGTTATAAATATATTTATTTTGGACTGAATATGTAAACATTTGACTAGGGGGGGGGGGGGGGGTGTTTAAAAGAGTAACTTTTACCATAACTTAAAGGTTTACATAGAAACTTAATTACGTATTGACAAAGTAATGTTTTACGACGTTATCTTAGTAACATATATCAAAAACCTACATTGTAAAGGCTAACATGAAATAGCTATATATATTCCTGAATATATATAATACTAGCTTCAAGACCCGGCCGATGGCCGGGCTAGTTCTATAATTTATCTTTAATTAACATTATATTAATAACATAAAAAAGACAACAATATAAAAAAATAACGCATAAAAATATGTAACTACTTGAAAAAAGTTAATATTACAAAAAATGTATAATACACTACGACAAATTCGTGTAAATTAAAAAAAATGTGAATAACATTAAATAAAAACTTATATGCTTAAAGTCTGTAAGACTTCATTGTAGACAACGTTAGTCATTTCATCCGCATAGTTGCCGTCTCTATCACAACAAATCACTTTAAGACATTGCTTGCTTTTAACTCTCGAAACAACGACATATAATTGACCATGTGAAAAGACAAGGTGTTGTAGCAATAAGCCAACCTGAGACAAAGTCTGACCTTGGCTTTTGTTTATTTTCATAGCAAAACAAACAAATATAGGATATTGTCTCTTATTTAACTTCAAGGGCATTTTTGTGTCGGAAGGGCTTTTGAGCATCCGCGGTTTAGCACAAATTTTTCCAACCTTACCACCTGAAATGATTCGTCCTTAATATTAATAGTTCCCATCCTTAAAACATACAACCTTGTGTCATTGCAAAGACCAACCCTTTGGTCAATGTTTCACAAACACATGACTGGGGCACCTACCTTCAATACTAACTTATGATGTGAGATTCCTGATATACGGATACTATTCAGAAATTCAGTCGTGTACAGAGACTCATCATAAATAAAATCCACATCCGTATCACTGACCGTATCAGAACTATAGTAAACGCATTCCTCTCCATGAAGCATAGACAACATATGCTCGTTAACTTTATCTACTTCGTCATGCGTAGGCGCAAGTATAACTCTTTCTTGAAAATACTTTGGGTTCTATAAATTAGGCAATAGGTTAGGATAAATATGTTGTGTAACAGCATGCACATGGTTATTGGAATCTAGAATGAGCATTTCTTTAAGAAACTTGAAAACAGATTCACCATTGTTTAAAATATAAAAGAAGTAGTAAAATAGTTAATAGAAATAAAGTTAAATAGTAAAATATTAAAAACCCAAAAGTTAATGTAAAATGTAATTTGCACGCAAGAAAACTAAAATAACATTGATTGTTTAAACTGTTTATTTTTCCGGGGTAGTAAAATTACTCTTTTTTACAGCCTTATTCATTTTCCAGTTAACTTACTCCCATTTTGGGCATCAGTATGACCGGACAGACAGTACAACTGTAATTCCAGAAGAATTCCAAGGTCTTCCAAAAATAATTTGATGATCAATTCCATGATCAGTTGCAATTCCATAACCAATTCCAAGTTTAAAATACACACAAATTCAATGATCAAATGGCAATTCAAAGCTTAAAAACTAAGATGGTATATGAATCAAGCGCAATATTTTTTCCACCACTCTTTCTCGTAAACCCTTCCAAGACATGTACAATGGCCATTCCAGGAATATCAACCAAACGCTCAATCTCGGTACGGATGATACGATAGCACAAGATAGGAGAAGGGTCTGCTAAAATAATACGTCCATGATTCGGGTACGGTGCTTCATAATTCTTCAAAAGCAATGCTGCAAATGAACATGGAACATCTACCAGCAGATACCCTGATCATGAAACGTCAACTTTGAACACTAAGAAATAAATTGTTTATGATTTACAACTGATTTAGCAGTGCATAGCTATGCTCACCTCTGCCTTGGACAGACCGCATCTCAGATTTGAAAAACAACCACAACCAACAATAGTAAGTGGTGCATTAGCTCAGAAGTTGCAACTCACCAACAGCAGTGTTAGCCTTCATTAAAGCGCACCAAGGAGCTCGGTTTGCCAAGAAATTAGGTGAACCATTTGGCAGCTTCGTCTCCCTTATCAAAGGCCAAGACTGACCATCCTAGAATAATACCCTATCAGACAATGACGAAGGTTTACGCAATGTTCTAAAGCATTTTGTACAAACATATTTTCGTTGTGCCCGATTAGACCCACCAATTTTTACAACTCTAATAAGAACAGAATACATATAATATATAACATGAAATATATAACTAACTTTATTTTCAATTAACTTGAATACATATCGGAAATGATTATTTCTATAAAAATCATCGATTCACTCGACTAGAAATAATTTACAACTACTATAACTTATCACCCACTAATGTTTTGATAAATTACATATATCGCTACTCATGACAAGAACGTATAAACATTTAACGATACGTCATACATAAAGACAAGTTATATAGTATATAACTTTGTTGTTAAACTGAAAGCATGTTGCCACGCAAGTCACCTTTGGCACAAAACCACTCTGTCATCCAATGTCGATTCAAATCACAACTCTCGACAAGTTAAACTTATCTCCGACTTACACATTATTCAGGCTGTCTATTGGAGCCATTCCCATTCTGCATTTGATATTGCTTTGCTACGTCTACCATCCCACTAAGGTTAGTCATAGCTCCTCTCTTACTCTTTTAACTGTTTTATAAACGTTTTGGGGGAGATACATGCTCAACTACATGTTTTATATGTTAGACCCGTTTCCCGGGTACTTGGACCCCACCCTAGATGTAATGGACTAAGAGCCTTACGTGGTTGGTTAGTCAACAAATGCCGTGATGTGGTCAAACCCGATAGTCATAGTATTTCGTAATGTGGTTTGAGAAGTATTATGTGTCATAAGTAAGAGGGATAAGAACTTGAGGGACCTAAGTTGACAGAATCCCAAACTGGTACTAGAACCAACTTGTTCTAGTACTAGAACCAACTTGTTCTAGTCTACAGGGACTATTCTTGCCAAAACCTCAAACTAGCACTAGAACCAACTTGTTCTAGTACTAAGGATGAATGGTTACAGGACCTAAGTGACTAAAGTTCCCATTTAGGCAAACTTCCAACTATCAATGTCTAGAGAATTCTATGGACGTCTATAAGGTTCATTTTGGATAAGAAGTATGTGTGTGTATGTGGTGTCGGCAAGAGAGAAAGAGAGGGAAAGAGATGGGTCTTGATGGTCCAAGAATGGAGAAGATTAAGGTCTTATGCTAGGGTTAAGTTCTAGCAACAATCAATCAAGTAAGTACTCCCCATCTTGATTATGTTAAAGTTATAGTTTGTGATTAAAGTGGGAAATCATCATATGATCAAGGTATGATCATATGATGATTTAGAAAGGAAGATGGGTAAGTTATGGTGGGTTTTATATAAACCCTTGTTTATGATTATTGATTGTTATGTTGTTAGGTTTTGGCTAATTATGAAGGATGATGATGATGATGTTGAATAGTGATGTTGATGTTGATGGTGTTATTGATTTGTAGCTTAGCTTGGATGAGCAAGGTAAGTAACTTGATTGATATGTGTTTAAGATGATTGTTTACATATTATGTGACTATAAGTATGGACCCGATGTGTTAGTTTTGGTATCCTTCGGGATAGCCCAGCTTGCCTTTTATGGCATGTATTTGGCATCCTTCGGGATGGCCTAGCTTGCTTTCATGGCATGGTTGTTAGCTTGCCTTTACGGCATGGTTGTTAGCTTTGATTTAGTGAGTGTGGCCTTGATAGGTGGTTTGCCTAGTTAGCCAACTCAAGTGATAGATTATGAGTAGGGAAAGGCTAAGGTATGTTGTGATGTTTATGTGTTTATTGGTTGAAGTATTTGTGTAGCATATATGTGGACTAACATGTTAATCATGTGTTAATCTAGTTACTTACTAAGCGAAAGCTTATTGTTTAGTTGACAATGTTTTGTAGGTTACTCATGGGTGAAGCTATGGCTTGGATAAGAACTAAGGTTGGACATGCTATGTAGAAGGACTTGGGTAAGATAGTAGAGCTAGGTAGGATACCGAGCTCAAATGTCATGTTGTACCCCCGAGAGTCTTTCTACGTGTTGTAAATGCATGTCAAAGATGTGGTAATGATTTAGTAGTCAATTGATGTGTCAAAGTATGTTTTATGGGTTATTAGTGGAAGTTAAAGGAGTGTTTGGTATAAGCGTGTTTCTACCCATTTTGGGTTGTAAACGAGTCAAGTAAATATGTAAACGTTTTGTTATGTTAGTATAACGATTTTGGTTAAGTTTAAGGTGTTGTGGAAGTCATATGTGTCTTATGTCATGAATTGGGTTAAAACGGGTTTTGGCACAAAACCCGTCGTTTTGTAAAGCATTAATCTGAGGGTCAAACAGTAAATGTTTTTGTATGAAAATGAGCTTATAAATGAAATAAGCAAATCTGGAAGGCTTTATGTTTTGTCGAAGTGGTATAAGTCATTTACCGGAAAATGGGTCAAAAAGATGCATAAAAGGGTTATGCAGATAAAGGGGGTGTTTGGGACAGCAAGTAGTGCAGAAAATGGGCCATGTTAGAAAAATCATATCTTTTTAACCGTAAGTAATAACGGGTCGTGCCACCTATCGTTTCGAAGGTGATTGAGTCTATTTTCATCTAAAAATAGCCCCAAGGTCTGATTGTGTACTGATTTTTGTCAGTTTATGAAAGAGTAACAGCAGGCCAGTTTTAGTTCAAGCGTTTCCGCGTAAAAATTCAAAGTTTTCAAAGTAAGCGGGCACGGGGTGTTATAAATTGGTATCAGAGCTTCGGTTTAAGTGAATTAGGTTTCCACTATAGGTTTCCTAGTCTTAAACCACTCGTCGATTGCGATGGCCATAAGTTTGAGTAATGCGGAAAAGTAATTGTTAAGTGAGACGGATTATGTTTTATGCTAGTTGAATTTATAGATGATAAGTGATGGATGTATGATATAGTGTTGATGTGTATGAGATGTAAGTCCGTGGAGGACTTGAAATGCTTAAATGATTAGTTAACCGTGGACCTCGGTTGGTGTCGGTGATTATTTCATGATTATGTAAATGTACGATAGAGTTATAGTGATGGAATGCGAATGAGAATGCTAGTGGTATTAGAGATGGGTTAGTAAGTAGATTAAGGTTTTATGATGCCTTAGATATAAGGTAGACTAGTGCTTGCGGCTAGTTAGAATGTTGATGCTTAGACATAGTTTGATGGTGCAATGTGATGTATGAGCCATAGACTATATGATTTGATTATGATTATGAATGTTTTAACACTTGTTAGATAAGTGTTAAGTGTTATTATTTATGTGACGTTAAGTCTATGGTAGTAGTTTATTTTATGTCTAAGTTTTATGTGATGTGCTTGAGAGCACGATTCACAAAAGTGTATGAGTTAAGATAGATGCATTGGAATGCATATTTCGTGAGACATGAACGATTAGATGTAATAATGAGTAGATGCTTGAAGCATAAGTCTTACATGCTTAATTAAAATAAGAAAAGTTAAAGTATATGGTTAAGATGTGACAAGATCATGTTATAATATAAAACATGATAAGTAAAATGTGTTAGTAAGTAAATGGTTAAGCGTGATGAGTAGAAGTGATGAATGAGACATAGATTGCGCTAGAATTCATAAGTGATATGAAGTGCGCTAGAAGAATCGTAAAACATGATTATAGTCATGTTTATGTATTGGATAGTATGTGATTAGATTAATGGAAATGTTATAGAATAAGCCTATGTAAGGCTTATATGAGTAAAGTTGAGTAGAATAAATGAAGTGATAGTATGAGTTGTGAACATGGTCAACAAGGGTTGGCGGATAATAGTAAAAGTGTGTGGTAAGGACACATAGAGAATGTGTAAAATGTAAATGGACAAGCATCATATAAAACTTGTCTAAAATAGAGATGCCACGTAGTGAATGTATGAGTCAACTTGGGGTTGACGGATAAATGATAAGTAGCATTGTGAGAATGCAAACATAATTTGACAAGTGTGATATAGAAACTTGTCTAGATGAAAGTAAACGTGGTAGCGAATGTTGAAATTGCTTAAGGCAATGAGAAGTGTTGAAATGATAGCGTGTACTTAATGATAAAAGTACATGAAAGATAAAGTGAGTAAAGATGATAAGTTAGATATAGCTTGGATCCAATTCTCTAGTTTTGGTATCCTTCGGGATAGCCCAGCTTGCCTTTATGGCATGTGTTTTCGGCATCCTTCGAGATGGCCTAGCTTGTCTTTCATGGCATGGTTGTTAGCTTGCCTTCGCGGCATGTGTTTTCGGCATCCTTCGAGATGACCTAGCTTGCCTTTCATGGCATGGTTTTTAGCTTGCCTTCGCGGCATGTGTTTTCGGCATCCTTCGAGATGGGCTAGCTTGCCTTTCATGGCATGGTTGTTAGCTTGCCTTTACGGCATGGTTGTTAGCTTGCCTTCGCCGGCATGGTTTGCCTATATTCTTGGCATGTATGAAAGTATCCTTTGGGATAGCTTAGCTTGCCTTTCATGGCATGGTTGTACAGCTTGCCTTATGGCATGGATGATAGTTACGGCATCCTTCGGGGTGGCCCAGCTTGCCGCAAGGGCATGGATATTATGGTATCCTTCGGGATAGCCAGCTTGTCTTTATGACATGGATGAATAGTTAGTGAGATTGGATCCAAGGCTAGAAAAGAAGGAAAGTAAAGTAAGTATGATTGTTGTATCGGAAGTACGTGAGTAGGATGATTTATAATCTCCTTATTTAAATGGATTGGGACGCCTCTTCATTTAAATAAAGAAATTGTAAATCACCGAACCATAAGTTTATAATTCCTTACTTGCATAGATTGCGACGCCTTTTTATGTAAGTAAAGAGTTATAAATGAGTGGGCTTATGTGTAGCCGGTATGACATGAATACGGGTAGAGATATGAGAAAGTGAAAACTAAAACAAGTTAGACGTTATAAGAAGAGATTAGATATAAAAGCTTGTAGTGGCATTAAGGTCCTATATGAACCTTAAGATAGACGCCTAGAATGAGTTTTTGCTTTAAGTTGATAAGATGATGGGTGGAATTCCCACGACTTAACAAGAAGATTGCTTTAGTAATGCGTAGATTTAGTTTTTGGAAGTGCCGTTTATATGGTACTATGTATATATTGCGAGATAAGTTACCGGTTTTTGGCAGTAGATAAGTGTTGATATTGTGTAAAGTGTAATTTTGGCCGGTATATGACGTAAGGTCATGTAGTGCATTTGTGAATGAAGTGATGATAGTGTGAAGTTTGACTTATATAAAGTCAAAATAGTTAATTTTCCATATGACTAGTCGTCAATTGTGGGAAATTTTAGATGAGCTTGTGATAAGAAGTGTTGCCTATAGTATAATATGAATTATGATTAAGTATAGCAAGTTTAGACTTTACAAGATCATCTAGATCGTTTCAAGGTAATGGCCTAGTTAGCATGAGAATAATAACTTGTTATGTTGAGATTTAGTTTTGGATAGTAAAAGACGAGAGATTTCGGGGACGAAATCTAAATAAGGGGGATAGAATTGTTAGACCCGTTTCCCGCGTACTTGGACCCCACCCTAGATGTAATGGACTAAGAGCCTTAGGTGGTTGGTTAGTCAACAAATGTCGTGATGTGGTGAAACCCAATAGTCATAGTATTTTGTAATGTGGTTTTAGAAGTATTATGTGTCATAAGTAAGAGGGATAAGAACTTGAGGGACCTAAGTTGACAGAATCCCAAACTGGTATTAGAACCAACTTGTTCTAGTACTAGAACCAACTTGTTCTAGTCTACAGGGACTATTCTTGCCAAAACCTCAAACTAGCACTAGAACCAACTTGTTCTAGTACTAAGGATGAATGGTTACAGGACCTAAGGGACTAAAGTTCCCATTTAGGCAAACTTCCAACTATCAATGTCTAGAGAATTCTCTCGACTTCTATAAGGTTCATTTTGGATAAGAAGTATGTGTGTGTATGCGATGTCGGCAAGAGAGAAAGAGAGGGAAAGAGATGGGTCTTGATGGTCCAAGAATGGAGAAGATTAAGGTCTTATGCTAGGGTTAAGTTCTAGCAACAATCAATCAAGTAAGTACTCCCCATCTTGATTATGTTAAAGTTATAGTTTGTGATTAAAGTGGGAAATCATCATATGATCAAGGTATGATCATATGATGATTTAGAAAGGAAGATGAGTAAGTTATGGCGGGTTTTATATAAACCCTTGTTTATGATTATTGATTGTTATGTTGTTAGGTTTTGGCTAATTATGAAGGATGATGATGATGTTGAATAGTGATGTTGATGTTGATGGTGTTATTGATTTGTAGCTTAGCTTGGATGAGCAAGGTAAGTAACTTGATTGATATGTGTTTAAGATGATTGTTTACATATTATGTGACTATAAGTATGGACCCGATGTGTTAGTTTTGGTATCCTTCGGGATAGCCCAGCTTGCCTTTTATGGCATGTATTTGGCATCCTTCGGGATGGCCTAGCTTGCTTTCATGGCATGGTTGTTAGCTTGCCTTTACGGCATGGTTGTTAGCTTTGATTTAGTGAGTGTGGCCTTGATAGGTGGTTTCCCTAGTTAGCTAACTCAAGTGATAGATTATGAGTAGGGAAAGGCTAAGGTATGTTGTGATGTTTATGTGTTTATTGGTTGAAGTATTTGTGTAGCATATATGTGGACTAACATGTTAATCATGTGTTAATCTAGTTACTTACTAAGCGAAAGCTTATTGGTTAGTTGACAATGTTTTGTAGGTTACTCATGGGTGAAGCTATGACTTGGATAAGAACTAAGGTTGGACATGCTATGTAGAAGGACTTGGGTAAGATAGTAGAGCTAGGTAGGATACCGAGCTCAAATGTCATGTTGTACCCCCGAGAGTCTTTCTACGTGTTGTAAATGCATGTCAAAGATGTGGTAATGATTTAGTAGTCAATTGATGTGTCAAAGTATGTTTTATGGGTTATTAGTGGAAGTTAAAGGAGTGTTTGGTATAAGCGTGTTTCTACCCATTTTGGGTTGTAAACGGGTCATGTAAATATGTAAATGTTTTATTATGTTAGTATAACGATTTTGGTTAAGTTTAAGGTGTTGTGGAAGTCATATGTGTCTTATGTCATGAATTGGGTTAAAACGGGTTTTGGCACAAAACCCGTCGTTTTGTAAAGCATTATTCTGAGGGTCAAACAGTAATTGTTTTTGTATGAAAATGAGCTTATAAATGAAATAAGCAAATCTGGAAGGCTTTATGTTTTGTCGAAGTGGTATAAGTCATTTTCCGGAAAATGGGTCAAAAAGATGCATAAAAGGGTTATGCAGATAAAGGGGGTGTTTGGGACACCAAGTAGTGCAGAAAATGGGCCATGTTAGAAAAATCATATCTTTTTAACCGTAAGTCATCACGGGTCGTGCCACCCGGAGTTTCGAAGGTAATTGAGTCTAGTTTCGTTTAAAAATAGTCTCACGGTCTGAATATTTATAGATTTGTGCCAATGGTCAAAAGAGTAACAGCAGGTCAGATTTGATATGTCGTTTCCACGCATAAAGTTTTAATTTTTGATCAAATCGGGCACGGGGCGTAACATTATACTTCTACAAGTACTCGTTAACTATTTACAAATTACTGTGAGTTCCATAGCCCCCACCCTTTTACCTGTTTTAAATTTCTTTCGGGGGAAATACATACTGGTATTACATATAAACTTTACTAGTTTACCTCAAACCTTACACTCAAGTTGATAAACCACTCTACTTGTTATTGAAATATAACACTTGCTTTTAGTATAAACTTTTACGAACTACTATGAACTTACGAACCCACTGTTATACGCTTTTATAGCTCAGGAAGAGCTACCCACTATAAACATGATCACAAGCGATTTTCAACTGTATGTTAAACCCGATTCTCTATTGCCTAAGTTTACCCTTATTGCCATGTTTGAAGTCCCTCACATCATGCACCTTAATCACTTGCGAGTGAAGGTAAATAGTTGTGGATAGATCTATTAGGGACTGACAATCCCCGTTTGGTTTAGCTAGGATGAGCGACCAGGCGCACTTTATTTAAACATACTTATAGGTTATCTGGCAAATACCTACCTGAGGGCACACTGTTATACATCATACTTGATGCCTGTCAATCGTTGAGTGTCATGAGGAAGAGCAATAGACCAATACTGTAGTTATGATATAGTATTGTCAACCTTTTAATAATATTTGTACTCGTTACAAATATTATTCTAAACTTAAAACTTGTGATTACTAAGATAATCACCACGTAACAAACCATAACTATTTTGTGTTGACCCAGACCAACTATGGGTGTATTACATTGTAACCCACCACTTATTTTATTAACAATTGTATTCAGTACATTTATTACCTAAACTTTGATTTTGAGAATCAACCATATAAACTAAAAACCCTATGGAATTATCCATACTTGATTTTGAGAATCAACCGTCTAAACTATAAACCCTATGGAATTATCCATACTTGATTTTGAGAATCAACCGTCTAAAACTATAAACCCTATGGAATTATCCATACTTTGATTTTGAGAATCAACCGTTTAAAACTACAAACTCTATGGAACTATCCATACCTTGATTTTGAAAACCAACTGTTTTTAACTAGAAACACTAGGGATTACTCACTCCTTGATTTTGATAATCAACTATTTCTCGATAAATACTATGGATATACTCACACTTTGATTTTGGAAAATCAACTGTTATTTACAAACACTATGGACTCACTAAACTCTTTTGATTTTAGAAAATCAACTATTTTCCTTATAAACTCTATGAACTCACTAACCTTTGTGTTGACGCTTTTAGCATGTATTTATCTCAGGTCTATAATGAGCAAGGATGGCACGGAGGAGCATGGATTCGTATAAAGGCTATAAATTTTACTATCATTCGAAAACCCATTTCTTAAAACTTTGAAACCAATGGAACCTCTTTTTGAAAACTCAAACTATTTGGAGCTCATTTTTTACAAACTCTAATTTTTATAAATTTCGAATGATAAATCTTTTAAAACGAATAAATTAATAATCGTTTTCTACTGTTAAACTGATGTGACATGAAGTAACACCCAATCTAAACTCCGCTGCATATTTTGAAAATTGGGGGTGTTACAGATTGGTATCAGAGCCTTGGTTATAGAGAAACGGCTCTAAGTGAGATTCGAACTATAACTACTTTTACAAACAAAACATTTTATAGCCTTACGCTCTCCGTGCCTTCCATCCGCCAGATGATTATGTGACTTTTAGATAGTTTATGCTATACCAACACTCTAGTATTTTGATATATATGCTCCCCCAACTATTTTGAGTAGTATACCAATCCTTCTTAATTATCTCCCTTCCATCTGTAAAGATGCGTATGACATACTCTTTCCGTATTCCCCGAAAATCCGCGCGTGGATTTCTTGCTGATTAGTACCGATGTTAAGTCAGAAATTCTTAAGTAAAGACGGTATACAATGTCTTTATTTGAATAGATTGGGACGCCTTTTTATCCAAATCAAGAAATTGTAAATCGCTAAGCCATAAGTTTATATTTTATTATGTACATGGTTTGGGACGCCTCTCTATGTAATAACGAAATGTAAATAATTAAGTGTGTTTACTTACATCTGAAATAACATGCGTATGAAATCAAGAACCACTAAAACACATAACTTTTATTAGAAACCTCAAATATTAATACACAACGATATGACTAGCATTGGTAATGTTAACGTTACAAATATCGCTAAGTAAAGCAAAACATCACCAATTGGTTGATCCATCAAACTGATGAAAAACATCACTACTCCTACGAGAGCGAGAAACACAACTGGGTGTAATACCTTGCACGGCAAGAATACACAAGTTATTAACACATGAAACGTTAATGCTTGGTGTTATTATACGAGTTCAAAACACCACTCCTATCGTAACACTATCTCTTACCCCCATAATTCAAATAGTTACAAGTTGACTATGCAAATAATAGTATTGCTTGATATACCTAAGAATGCAAGAATATAGTAGGTACTCCTCAAACTAGCTTTTTATGAAAGAATATAGTATGTTTAAACAAAATCACTAGTTTTTGTATTAAGTTTCTAACCAACTTTGTATTTTATGCTAATATAATCAACAGGGTAAGTGAATTGTGTTTGTAATTGAGAACATCTAGGAAGTGATAAGTGATCACATCAATTTATGGCTAGATTTTATTACAATTAGCCTAGCTAGATTAGAGTGGTAGACTATAACTTTTGAGATTAATGATGGTAAATCAAGATTTACAAAGTGGTTAAGTGCAAACAAGTTATATAAAGATTAGTTGGCGGACTTAATGGATGACCAATAACTAGATAGCATCCACTAGCTTTGAGGTAGAAGGTTTTGGGTAAAAGGTCAAAACGACCCGGTAAATGTTTGAGGTAGAAGGTTATAAGCCATATTGATAGGTTTTAGCGGCCATTACTAGATTTATCCTACATCCGAGTCATTAATTAAAGAACTAGTTAGACATTGCATGAGCAGATCATGTCGTTTGGTTATTGGGGTAATGAGTTGGTGAACATTATTTCTCTCTTACATTTGAGTCATTTACTCGCTTATTTTATTGTCTTGTTTATTTATTTTTTCAAAATAATGATCTTTTGGATCTAAAACACAATCCCCTATTTATTGTTTTATATTATTTAGAATTATAGTTATTTACTTTACAAAGGAAATTTTTCGCTCTTGCGAACAACTTAGTCTAAGTATAAATATAAAACAAGATTTCACACATCAGATATAACCCGAAAAACTTTTCTATGCGTTTTTTACAAATTATTTTAGCACCCATAAACACTAATAATATAGCTTATATCGTTTTTTAGTCTAAATATAGAATATTGATATAGTTAATACATCAACCTCTCATTAAGTTTACTATAGGAATCAAAGTGCAAAACCAATATCATAGCCACATACGACCCTACACATCATTGACTAAAAAGGGACCATAGATATATGCATAATTGTAGCCACATGATACTCTAGATAAGAGTCGTTTGCTAAGGACATTGACTCGTGAGGTAAAATACATTCCATATTAGTCTATCACCTTTTGTATACATTCTATCTTTCTAGTCTTTGCATGACAAGGATAGATGTCAATTATTGTTGACCTGGACTTTTCATAATACTAGTAATAAATTAATTAGAGGCTATTTTCCTGTAGATGCTAATGTTAAACTTTTGATTTACAATTCGAAATGCCGTTCTTATAGATACTATTATGGATTAATGGTCTCTACTTTAAAACAACAAACGTGATTTGCACAAACTTAGTTTTGATTTGTATGTAACATTTTATGCTTTGCATATGTGTTACGTTTTGGTTATTCTCCTTGTATCCTGTTATGCGTAAATCTAAAGCAACTATGTGCAAATCTAGAGTATATGTGTGTGCAGATCACCTCACACTAACCCAAACAAGCTTGATGGCTGAGACACCCTTAAATAACGCATGACTTGATAAAATAACAGTTATTCAAGCTTAACTACAAATATGTAAATTTTATATATGATAATATGTATTACACAGTATAATGGGTTATATGTAGTAACGACATGTCGTCGCTAGAGTATCTATTAAATACATAACAAACTTATTTGATAAATACTTTTGATCACACATTCTGGATCATTTTGATCAAATCTTTTACTGGAACTGATTTACAAAGCGATTAAAGTTATACTACAGAGTTAAAGTATTCTCCAAAAAGGACAATAATTTCACAAGTAAAACAATCTTTGTGGAATAATATGACATCACCTAAAATTTAATTTCTGAGAATTGGAATTAATTTATGAGAAAAGGGTAACTCAAGTATAAATTAAGACATACGAGCCATCACTCATAGAAGAAAACATGAAAAAACAAGCAATGGCTTCTTCAAACTTCTTACTTTTATCTCTAGCTCTACTACTCATTGCTCTCTCATTTACACTAAACTTTAGTTTTGCTTCTTTAGAGGAAGCAAATGCTCTTCTAAAATGGAAAGAAAGCCTTAGAATCCCAAACAACTCCCAAATTGTATCTTCTTGGACACCCCTTCCAACGAATACTAGTGCACCCACTTTGTGCCCTTCTTGGTTTGGAATTGCTTGCAACGCTGATGGGAACATTAACATGTTGAACCTCTCGACGTCTGAGTTAAAAGGTACGCTTTGTCAGTTCCCGTTCTCTATTCTAGGCAATCTTACCCATTTTGAGCTTAGTGTAAACAGCTTCTTTGGTCCCATCCCACCAGAAATCGGACTCCTGTCCAAACTTGTCTATCTTGATTTTTCAGCCAATCAGTTTTCTGGTGTAATTCCACCTACCATTGGTAAACTAAGCCACTTAACCATTTTGCAAATTTTCGGAAACAAACTCTCTGGACACATTCCTACTGAATTAGGGAATATGAAGTCTCTAACTGACTTAGAATTGGGTGAAAATCAACTCAATGGTTCAATTCCTTCATCGTTGGGTGATTTGAAGTCTTTGAGTATCCTTTATCTGTTCAAAAATCAACTCTCTGGACCCATTCCTACTGAATTAGGGAATATGAAGTCTCTAACTGATTTAAAATTGAGCTATAATCAACTCAATGGTTCAATTCCTTCATCGTTGGCTGACTTGACGTCTTTGAATATCCTTTATCTGCAGAGAAATCAACTATCTGGACCCATTCCAATTGAATTAGGGAATATGAAGTCTCTAACTGATTTACAATTGCACAAAAATCAACTCAATGGTTCAATCCCTTCATCGTTGGGTGATTTGAAGTCTTTGAATATCCTTTATCTGCGCAGAAATCAACTCTCTGGACCCATTCCAATTGAATTAGGGAATATGAAGTCTCTCACTGAATTAAATTTGAACTATAATCAACTCAATGGTTCAATTCCTTCCTCGTTAAAAAACCTGAGAAGCCTCCAGACTCTATCTATGGGTGCCAACAACTTATCTGGACCCATACCACAGGATATCGGAAGTCTACAATTGTTTACGCTACATCTGTTCACAAATCAGTTGTCTGGCCAATTGCCTGATGATTTGTGCCAAGGGGGAAAACTTCAAAATTTAACTGTATATCAAAATCAACTCTCTGGTCCTATACCAAGAGGGCTATGGAATTGCTCCACCTTAATAAGAGTAAGGTTTGAATTTAATCAATTTTATGGAGATATATCGAATAGTTTCGGTGTCTACCCAAGCTTAAATTTCATTGATGTCAGTCATAATAAATTTCATGGGCAACTATCTCAAAACTGGGGTAAATGCAAAAATTTGACTACATTAATGATGGGATATAACAACATCAGCGGTAGCATACCACTGGAGTTTGGGAATTCAATTCAAGTGCTTGATCTTTCTTCTAATAATTTGGTTGGTCAGATTCCAAAGGAGTTTGGGGCGATGAAACGTTTGTTAAATTTAAACTTGAGTGATAACAACCTTTCAGGTGTTATACCTCAAGAGCTTGGATCACTGCATGGCCTCCTTACTCTTGACCTATCCAAAAATAGGTTAAACGGGTCATTACAAAGATATATTGGTGGTTGGGTACAAATCCATCACTTAGATCTTAGTAATAACAAGCTCAGCGGAAATATCCCATCAGAGATCAGTATATTACGTCAACTCAACGTTTTGGATTTATCTTGGAATTCACTCAATAAAATGATACCATCGGAAATTGGAAGTTTAGAAAGTCTGGTAATGATGAATCTTTCTCACAATAAGCTATCCGGTTCAATTCCTAATGGTTTCAGTAACTTGCCAAGAGGGATAGATATCGACATGTCTTACAATGAGCTCACTGGTTCAGTTCCCCCTTATGCTGTCTTTCTAAATGTGTCTGGAGAAGCATTACAAGGAAATCGTCGTCTGTGTGGAAATGTTACAGGTTTGAAACTTTGTGAAAATCAAATAGTAATGAAGAGAAATAATCATTTTCATCATAGGCTCATCCTTGTAACGATGGTCCCACTTTCTGCGGCTCTTTTACTTGTTTTATTCATGTGTGGCCTCATTGCTTATCGACGTAGGAAGAGAGCTTCTCCACAGATACCATCAGGCGAAGAAGGTGGCAAATTTTTCTCAATAACAAGTTTTGATGGACAGGTGATGTATGATGAAATCATCAAGGCAACAAATGATTTTGATGATGCATTTTGTATTGGGATGGGAGGATACGGTACTGTGTATAAAGCTGAGTTACAATCCAACAATTTAGTAGCTGTGAAGAAACTTCATCCATCATCTGAGGATGACGATCAAGGCTTCCTAAATGAGGTACGAGCATTAACAAACATAAGGCATAGAAACATAGTTAAACTCTATGGATACTGCTTTCATGCTCGTCACTCATTTTTGATTTACGAATATCTTGAGAAGGGAAGTCTAAAATCACTCTTAAGTAGCGATATCACAGCAAAGGAAATGGATTGGCTGAAAAGGGTAAGAATTGTTAGGGCTGTAGCGAATGGTTTGGCTTATATGCACCATGATTGCACACCACCTATAATTCATAGAGACATTTCTGGAGCTAATATCCTTCTCGATTCTGATTATGAGGCACGTATCTCGGATTTTGGAACAGCGAAGCTTCTAAAGCTGGATTCATCCAATTGGACAGCGGTTGTAGGCACCTACGGCTATATTGCGCCAGGTAACTACCATATATCTTAAAGTTTCATATCCTATATATGTAGTTATTTCAAGTTTCAGTTTATCTATGTTACATTTTAATCATGATCTGATACAACAATTTATTTGTATTCACTTGTTTCCTTCCATGTAGAGCTTGCTTATACGATGGTGGCGACAGAGAAATGCGATGTGTTTAGCTTTGGGGTTGTTGCACTAGAAGTGATTATGGGAAAGCATCCTGGAGAACTTATATCATGTCTACCAACATTGTCTGCTGAAGATCTATCACTAACAAATGTAGGAGATAGTCGGATTCCGCCACCATCATCTCTAGTTTCGAAACTAGCTCATACAATTTTGAATGTCTCACGGGCATGTTTGAACTACAACCCACAGGAAAGGCCAACAATGCACCAAGTCATAGATTTATTGTCAGTGGACGATTGACTTTCTATGAAGATGCATGTATCGGTAACTTAATACTAGCTTGATCGATTTTGTATGATGTCTAGTCATAAGTCATAAAGTTTAAGAAACTTTTTATGTTTTTTTTGTTGTCCTGAATTATGTTGTAGATTGCTATTAAATAAGAAAATAATTTATATCAATGGAGATTGCTGCCTTTCTAGACTAATATAGTTAGGTGTATTATGGATCTTTTTGGTATTTTTTTTAAAATTAATTCAGTTTTACAATTGAAAGTTTACCAATGGGAAATTTGTATATCAAGATATATAGTAAACAGTGAGTGCACACAAAAGATATTCATCAAATCACCCAACAATGGAAGTCTGTTAATTTGTAAAAAAAAGATAGCATAGACTGGAGAAGAAAGTTAGCTAAAGGAAATTTGTCAAAAAAGTGAACAACTAGGAATTCAAGAAATGAGGTTTAGATCCGTAAAACAACTAGGAATTCAAGATATTAAGAATTGAACTCGAAATTGGATTACAATGGGACAATTGCTTACAAATGAAACAATTGAACGTTTAGAGAGTTACAGAGAGAAAGAAAAGTGTTTACAATTTCATAAGCTAACTAGTAAATGGGAGGAAGGAGGATTTGGCTGGAAAATCTGTTTTGTTCTGATCTTGCTGTTCTGTTTACTTTTATTGACTTTTCGTTGATATTACTTTGACACATATCAATCCATTCGGCTTAAAATGATGCTTGTCCTCAAGCATCTAGGCATTCAAATCAACTTAACTTGAGGCAACCTTTCTTAGTACCTTTAACACATTCTGTTGTAGCAAGCCAAACACATATATCACCCTGTGTGAATCCCCATTTCATAACCCAACTACACGATCCATGTATAAAATCTAACAGCTGAACTCCTTCCCGAGTGTGAAGGATTGAAGTCACCCACTCTTCAAACAACTCTGTTGCGAATCCCTCTGCCTTCGACCAACTTATTAGGTGATCCGATGCCAAAAACTCGATAAGCTGAGTCAAAATGTAGAGACTGATATGTTTCGCATCATCATACTTTCCTAACCGAGATAAAGCGAGCCACATTTCCACCTGTAACGGGCAACACTCCACAGCTCTCTGAAGCAAAAGCTTTGCATCCTCTTCATTAGCAAATTCCACAACTGCTTCCTATAGCCTTAAAAAATCAGGTATATGTTCAAGACCTTTTGTTAGTACTCCTTTTAATCACATCTCCATGTTCCAATGTTGCAGCCGTTTCCTTAAGCCAAACAGCAGCAATATTTCCATCAACAGCAGATACCAAGCTATTTATAGAGGCACCCAAGAGAAATTTAACACCGTTCACAATTGAACGTTTAGAGAGTTACTAGAAGAAGGTATTTAAAGGGAAATGGGAGGAAGGAGGATTTGGCGGGAAAATCTGTTTTGTTTTGTTCTAATCTTGCTGTTCTGTAGACTTTTGTTGACTTTTTCATTGATATTACTTTGACACATATAAAAAAGATGACCTAAGGTATGAAGTAACTAATGTACTATTGTTTTCATGGAAAAAGATGAATAAGGTAGCATGAAGGCTTGTATGAACATCAACAGCTGAAGGGAAACTCGAATGCTGACTATAACTTCATACTTCGAGACCTACAATTGGATGATTTAGTTGAAGTTGGCGATCCAAAAAATGCACGAGTCTTGGTGTCTTTAACTATTCATATGGTATCTAATTTCTCCTTGATGTGCTTAGTGAAAACGATAGAGGTGGCAACATGAGCAGGTCGATTGGGTTTTGTAACGGGTCAAAACGGTTAACTTCTTGGTACGTTCAAATTGGTTTTCCAGAAACACCTTTGGTACACAATTTCATTAACTCTTATTAAAAATAATTAGTGTGACACGTATGATAACAAAATATATATTCTTATCAACCAATGTTATTGAATAAATTGTACACTATGTGAAACCTTCAATCCCTTTTGACCTGTTTCCTTAGCTAACTTTTTTTTATTTTACTCGTTTGACCCATCAGAGATTAACATACCTCACATTGACCCATTCATACTTAATTGGGTCAGAATTTGGCTTTAAAACTATTTGGGAATGTATTTTAAGATAAACTATGGATGGAAAAGAAGGTCATGGAAGTCTGTTAGTTTGTCAAAAAAGATGGCATAAACCGAAGAAGAAAGAATCTAACAAAAGAAAAATCCCTTTAGACTGATAGCAATTTTTTCATTACTAATACAAACCAAGTAGTCACTATAAGAATATTTAAAACTCTATAGCTAATTGATCGATTGACTAGTGATGGAGAGGGGATGGGTTTTTGTTAGACGGAAAGTGGAAGCAGGTGTTCACCGGAGATGACAAGTAGGGAGTAAGAGATGGGGTGGTTATCGAGAAGAATTTTCTTTCTTTTTTTTTTTGCTGCTCACCGGGAGAAATGGAGAAAGGGAAGCAGTAGAAGATACGTAGTAATTGTTAAATGGAACTAAAGAGTAAATTACACGGATGGTCCCTATGGTTTGCGTTGACTTGTGTCTTTGGTCCTTTGACTTTTTTTTATGCCTATAGTCCTTAACACGAAAACCTTTAACACTTACGGTCCTTTGGCCAGACGGCGTTAGTTTTGACTGTTAAAAGCTCATCATCCATAATTGTCATTTCACTTTTCTCTTTTTTATCTTTTTCTCACATCTTTGCCCACCCCTTCTCTCTGTTCCATTCTTTTCTCACATCCCGCCCACCCTTTTTTATCATACATAGAGGTGGCACCTCTTCTCTCTGTTCCATTCTTTTCTCGCATCCCGCCCGCCCACCCTTTTTTATCTTTTTCTCACATCCTTGCCCACCTCTTCTCTATGTTCCATTCTTTTCTCTAACTATTTAGTTGAAGTTGGCGATCAAAAAAATTCCCGAGTCATGGTGTCTCTAACTATTCATAGGGTATCCAAAAAAAATGCCCGAGTCATGGTGTCTCTAACTATTCATAGGGTATCCAATTTCATTATTTTTAATAAACGTCTTCATTATTCACCTATATAATATTATACAAATAGGAAAAATGAGATTTTGTGGCCTTTTATAGTCTCTTATAATTTAAAAAGAGAAATGCTAAACCATAATTTTTTACAAATAAGCTTTCACACAATGACGTGTAACAAAATGATAAGAGTGAGGATCATCTCAAGCTGTTTATAATTTGATTGGTCATATTAAAAACAATTACTAGCTATTAGATTAAAGAGTTAGTTACTTAAATCGTTCATGTGGTTGACACACAATTGCAGATTTCGTCCTTAATTTCAATAACTATACCACTCATCTCTATGGTTGTCCATTTTACATTGACCGGTCCTTTGACCAAACTGCGTTTGTTTTAGCACTTAAGTCCAGGCATATGCTCGTCACTTGAGGGGCAAAGTAGTCGTTTTAACTTTATACTAAACCATAGGGACAATTTTTTTAACTAGAATATAAATTGTTATTGTTTTAACTAACGCACAAGGACGATTTATGTAACTGACTTTTTTTCTTTTTTTCTTAAAAAAAACAAAACCAAAAAACTCTTAACTATACAGCACAAAAAATTATCATCCCTTCCTCCACTACCTACCACCACCCTCACCACCCCCACCACCACCCATGGTGGTGGTGCACCACCCATATTGGTGTAATAGGTGGTGGTGGAGGATGAGATGATAATTTTGTGTTGTGGTGTGTGGTTAGTTCAGAGTTAAAATAAAATAAAAGGTTAGTTACATAAATCGTCCCTGTAGGTTAGTTGAAAAAAATTCAAAAAATAAAAAATAAAAAATAAATAAAAAAGTTTAAGTTCCAATTTCAAAAACCATTATTATGGTTTGGCATGAAGTTAAAAGGACTATTCTGCCCCTCACGTGACAAGCATGTGCCTATCGCCAAAAAAGACGTCAGTTTCGTCAAAGGACCGGGCAATGCAAAATGGACAACCACATGGGCGACTGGTATACTTATTGAAAGTTAAGTATGAAAGGTGCAATTGTGTATCACCACATGGACGATTTATGTAATTAACTCTATATTAAATTAAAGGCCAAAGCAAAACGTATCAAGTAACTTCTTACTTCTTCCCTTTCCTATATGTAATTATCTATGTCTAACATTTTCTACTACCATCCAATTAAATTTCTTCATTCTCATTTCTAATCCACTTCAGTTTGCATCAACCCATCTTCATATTCACATAGGCGTAGGTTTAAAAGGACCAAGGAAGGTGTTGGCCCTCCTAGAGTTTGGCCAATAGCGTAGGTTCAGGTATACTTTAAAAGGTTTTTTTTTTTTTTTTTTTTTTTTTTTTTTTTTTTTTTTTTTAATAGCAAATAAGGCACCCTAATTCTTATGGCCCTCCCACGATACTCTTAAACCAAAAATGCTTCTCTTATTCTAAAGATTCTCTAGATTCACTTGTCTTATAAAAAAATATTTCTATTATATTTATTTATTTATTTTTACTTTTTTGCTAATGTCTTATTTATATTGCTTTGGATATTCTAACACGCCACTCTTTAAACTTTAAAAGACATTCGGCCCTCTTAAAAAAAAAAAAAAAAAAAAAAAAAAAAAAAAAAAAAAAATCGAGCTCCACCATTGCTTATTAATTACTCCCTCCGTCCCAATTTATTTGTCCAGTTTTGACTTTTTGAGTCTTTCTTTGTCAACTTTGACCGTAAATATTCTTATTTGTGTTATATAATACTTGATGAAAATTATACAAATTAAAAATACACTTAAAACTCGATCTATTCATATATTTTACATCAAATATTAAATAACATAAACAAACATATTTATGGTCAAAGTTGACATAGAAAGACTTTAAAAATTAAAAGTGGACAAATAAATTAGGACGGAGGTAGTAATAAACTTCTCCACTTCATTTTATTGTATCAAATTCCATCACATACGAGGCTCACATCCAAAGCTACCACGTTACAAGCCTTTTCTTTCCCACGTTTTTATTTATTCTATCCAATTATATTTTCTAAACCTTTTCTTTCCAACGACACACAACTTCAAACATAACCATTTAAATAAATATGGATGACATGAATATATAAGGTCAAAGTTAAAGAAATATATAATCACACAACAAGGTACATGCATACTTGTTTTCATTATTATTGGTAACTATAATCGTTGTCGTTGATGACGTTTTCTTTTATCTTTTCGTCATTTGCACAACCACATCCAACTTATCCATTCAGGCGTTCAGCTTGTTATTTTCCGGTAAGAAAAAAGTATGGTAATCCACTATACTTATTACTACTTTTCAGTACCAAGGTGATGACTTTTGACCATCAAATGTCAAACTTATTACTCCCTTGCTAGTTGCTAACTTTCTGTTTTTGTTTCTTGCGGCATAATTATTGTTACGAGTACTTTTATCCAGTTTTTAATTAGGACGGAAATATCCACGTGTTCTCCATATGGGTCTTCCTTATATGTTTTAAAAAGAAAAAAGGAAAGAAATGAAAAGATGAAAAGTCAACTATCGGTCTCTTTCCTCTCTCTATTAGTGACTCATAATTGGTCAAACATCTTGATAGATAGGCATATTTTCGTCATTTCCACCACACATCCAAGTATCCAACTTATCCAGTTTTTAATGGTTACGAGTAATCTATTAGTGACTCATAATTGGTCAAACATCTGGGTTTTCTTATATGTTGAAAACTAGTTATAATGCGTGCGCACGCGCAGGTTTTTTTTTTAAAATTTTCATGTATTTTTATTTATTAAAAAACAAATAGTACTTAATTTTAAAGGAAAGGTATTTCCAAAAAAAAAAAAAAAAAAAAAAAAAAAATCAAATAGGAACTGGTCAAATCTTACTAAGGACACAAAAATATGCATTATTTATACAAATATTCTCCTTCATAATATAATTCTTAAAAACTAATTTTATATAATATAGATTTTTTTAATTATATTTTAAATAATGACTTTTCATTGAACGTTTGGACAAAATAAGTATTACCCATAGCATATATCCCCGTAATTGTGCGTACTAAGTAGTTCTCGTCATTGAACATTTGAGGTGCATTTGTATCCTTAAAGTTTGATGTTGCTTGAACTAAGAATGACTGCATTTTTCTAGTTTACATTGTTGTGACATTGAGAACTTGTATTGTAGAAGGTACCACATTAGCAAGCATGATGATCCCCTTATTGTATAAAGTATTTAAAGGCTCCTTGCAAGCATTTCAATTGCCTGTACATCTTCACTTACATCATGAAATGACCCATCCATTTCAGTTTCTTGGTTTGTGATTAAGTTGGTTGCACAACACGTCAACACTAAGATTAATACACCATCGTCTTAACACTTAGTTGAGTGTTATAGTGGTATTTTTTTAGTTTCTGTTGAGTGTTTGAGCATGTTGCGCTTCCGCACTCAGTCCGTCTTTGTAAGTATGATCTTTCATAAGTCTGCAACAAATCATAAGGTAAAAGAAAAAGAAGAATTGAAACACTAAAAAATATTGAAACAACAGATTTTAAAATTTTAACTGAATCTTTACTCATAACCTTGATAAAGTTTCCACTTTTGTTTCCACTTCTTGCTTATTGACATTAGCCGTGTCTTCTACCAAACGAACCTACTTTTCGAATTTAGAGGCCTAAAATATCTTATCCGATTTCGCAGATCACTAATGGGCTTGATTTTTGGATTTCCCTATAATGGTAGATGATTAGTATCATTAAAAAATTGACAATATATTAAGAACAGCAAACAACAATATGTTACCACTCATAAATCTTAATCTTGTCAACTCACATTAAGTAGCCAGTAGGGTAGCTCGATACCTTCAGGTACAACACGCTTTTTTGATATTGGATGCGGTCTGAACGCCCTGCAAAGAAACAACAAATACTAAAACCCACAATATGTTAAGACCCATCAAAAAGTATAGCATGTGCAATGAAAGTGAGGAGTTTGAGCAGATCGTGATTGCCCTTACCTCAAACAATAAAGCCAACCCTCACTTGAAGCTGCATTAAGTTCCCACGCATTACTTGATCCAACATACGATACTTTCGCCTTCAGAGACACCGACTTATGGACTACTAACGAAACAAACAATAACAACATCACATTAACTCTAAAGATAAACATATCTTCAACAATATTAAACAAAAAAAACTTTACCTTTAATAGCTTTCTATCCATGAGACATTCCATTAGGGTCGATGTCTGCATCCAAATCTTTGTTAGGATAAAGTACAATCAACTGATAAAACTTGAGCATTTCATGGGCACCTTTAATAATTTATTTATGCCCTCTTCCTCCCTTGTTCCCTTATGACATGTACTGCATTTTTTTTCTTAAAGTTCAAGCACAAGTGATTTATATTATACATGCCACAGATAAAAACTCTTGTCAAAAATTTAAAGAATTATCTGTCAACATAACGATTGAGATTTAAACAGATGCTAAGGAAGCTATGAAAACTTTCTGAATTACGAACCCATAAGACAACATTAAAGGAATCCAGAAACGAAAAAGGGGATTTGAAGAAAAATTATATAAAGCAATACGAATCTTTGATCTTTACAAATTTAAAGAATAATAAAGCCAAAAGATAAAACACAGAAGCCATACCTTGCATCGATGGTAGATTGCTCGAGTTGGTGATTTGTGATTAGACTTTTGACCGAACCATATTTTGAATAGGGTTTGTGGAAGAATGGTATAGCAGTGGTGTTTAAGGGATGATTTTAGCATCACTTGGCTTCCGCTTATTTTTATTTTGTTTCATTCTGGTCCAAAACTTTAGATAAATAACCTTCAAGTACATGTGTATTTTATGCTTTTTTATAATATGAATATATAAAAACGATTTATTTTTAAATTTGGCTAAATGAAGAAATATTTAGCTTGATATATTTTTTTTAAATATTATAGAATAATTTAATTGATTTAATTATTACTAAAAAAGGAATGAATTAATTTTTTTGAAATGAAAAATTTCCAATAGGGGTTTTGTTTTATTATATAAAAGATGTGTGATAAGAAGACACCAATTCCCAAACGAAGAATTGGGTACAAAGTGTTTGATGAAATGTTTCATTTGTTTATTTTCTTTTTTAAGTTGTAGACTTTAAAGTGTTTAATAATTTGATTTATTTACTAGTCTTCTTTTAGTCGAAATGATCAAAGAAAATTCAAAACACTCCCTAACTATATATGATTACTCAAGTCGCTATTACTCGTATCAGTTTCTCAGAAAAACACATCCTAAGATTAATATGTCTTAACTCTACTTACCTTGAAACGGGGAAGGAAATGTCGAGCCTACAACCTTCTAAACTCTATACATGAGGGCCAATATCATCACTTTATTAAGCAATATTATTCAAAAGCTTCTCAACTCAAATAGCATTAGACATTTTGTGCGCCTGAATATCAATGCATATAATATTACAAGTTCAATGCTCAATTAGCGATGACCCTATGACAGAACATCTTGGAATAGAGGTGGCAAAAAAGGTCAGATCAGCCAAGTTAGGTAACGAAGGGTATTCGTAAAATAAGCAACACGTATCATTATAAGGGTAGAACGGTTGTTGGAACTGTAGCAGCTGTTACCGATGGTGATAGAAATTCATAAGCTGTGAAGCTATGGCATATGCGCTTAGGACATGCAGGAGAAAAATCCTTGAATTTGCTCATAAAGCAAGGATTATTTAAATGAGTGAGTTCCTGTAAGTTGGATCTCTGTGAGCATTGCATCAACGGGAAGACAACAAGGGTGAAAATTGGGACAGCTATCCACAAGACACAAGGTATCTTGGATTATGTCCCCTCTGACGTATGGGGCCCCTCAAAGACAAGCTCCTTAGGAGAGAGACACTACTATGTGACCTTTGTTGATGACTTTTCTCGAAGAGTTTGGGTGTACACGTTGAAGACAAAGGACCAAGTGCTAGGAGTGTTCATCAAGTGTAAAAAGATAATGGAAACTCAGACGTGCAAAAAGATTAAACATCTCCGAACAGATAACGGCGGAGAGTATAAAAATGACCAGTTCACAAAATTTTGTGAAGACGAAGGCATTGTCAGACACTTCACTGTTAGGCATACACCACAACAGAACGGGGTGGCAGAACGCATGAACCGAACTTTGCTGGAGAAAGTTCGGTGTATGTTATCCGATGCTGGGTTGGGTAAAGAATTTTGGGCTGAAGCTGTGACGTATGCGTGTCACCTCGTTAATCGTTTGCCATCTACTGCCATTGATGGGAAAACACCATTTGAGAAATGGTATAGAAAACCTGCTACAGATTATGATTCCTTGCATGTGTTTGGTTCCGCTGCATATTATCATGTGAAGGAATCAATGTTGGATCACAGAGCAAAGAAAGCATTATTCATGGGGATTACCTCTGGAATCAAAGGCTATCGTCTATGGTGTCCAGAGACGAGGAAGACAATCTTTAGCAGGGATGTCACCTTTAATGAATCTACCATGTTGAAGAAGGTGAATGCTAAGCAGTTAGATGGAACTCCCAAAAAGGTGGAGTTTGAAAGAATAATTGTACCAGATGATAGAGAAGCAGTTGATGATTCTCCTGTGGTAGAAGGAGATTATGAAGAAGAGGAGGTTCAAACCGAAGAACCTCCATAGCAACAACATGAATCAATTGCTACCAGCAAGCCCAAAAGAAACACTAAAAGGTCTGCTCGCCTTAATGATATGGTGGCTTGTGCATCTTCAATTGCAGCTGATGATGTTCCTACTACTTACTCTGAAGCGGCTCGAGACTCAGAGAGCGAGAAGTGGAGGATTGCCATGAGCGAAGAAATGCAGTCTCTTCGGAAGAATCAAACATGGGAGTTGACCAACCTCCCAAAAATGAAGAAGGCAATTGGATGCAAATGGGTGTATGCAAAGAAAGATGGATTTCCTAGCCAAGATGATGTTCGCTACAAAGCAAGATTGGTAGGTAAAGGCTACGCTCAGAAAGAGGGAATTGATTACAATGAAGTTTTTTCTCCAGTGGTAAAGCATTCCTCTATTAGAATTTTGTTGGCTTTGGTAGCACAGTTGGATTTGGAACTAGTTCAGATGGATGTGAAGACTGCATTTCTACATGGAGTCTTGGAAGAGGAAATCTTTATGGTTCAACTAGAAGGATTCAAAGTTGCTGGAAAAGAGCATGAAGTATGTAAGCTTCATAAATCGTTGTATGGATTGAAGCAATCCCCAAGACAGTGGTACAAGCGATTTGATAAGTTTATGATGAAGTCGAAGTACACAAGAAGCAAATTTGACCATTGTGTCTATTTGAAAAAGCTACAAGATGGGTCCTTCGTATATCTCCTTCTATATGTAGATGATATGTTGGTAGCTTCTCAAAGTCTAGACGATATTGAAAAGTTAAAGTCTCGGTTGAAAAGCGAATTTGAGATGAAGGATCTTGGTGAAGCAAAGATGATTCTCGGCATGGAGATAGTCAGAGACAGAAAATTAAGGAAGCTCTGTTTGACTCAGAAACAATATCTGAGAAGGATTTTAAAGCGTTTTAGGTTCGACAAGCAAACAAAACGATTTAGTACTCCACTCGCTTCTCAATTTAATATCAGTGCTACTATGTCACCGAAAAATGATGCTGAGAGGGCATACATGGAGAAAGTGCCTTATGTAAATTCTGTGGGTAGCTTAATGTATGCTATGATATGTACTCGACCAGATATTAGTCATGTTGTTGGAATGGTGAGCAGATATATGCATAACCCTGGAAAAGGATATTGGCAAGCTGTTAAATGAATATTACGGTATATCCATAACACAGCCGATGTAGGGTTAGTATTCAAACATGGAAGTAGTCAGTGGGTAGAAGGATACTGCAATTCAGACTATGCCGGAGACTTAGACAAGCGAAGATCTACGACAGACAAGCTTTGTACTTACTCTGGCAAAAGCTCCAATTAGTTGGAAGTCTACCTTACATTCAACTACTGCTTTGTCAACTACGGAAGCAGAGTATATGGCGATCACAGAGGCTGTAAAGGAAGCAATTTGGCTTCAAGGGTTGCTCGGTGAACTTGGAATCAATTAGAAATTTGTCATGATGCATTCTGACAGTTAGAGTGCAATTCATTTAGCGAAGAATCAAGTTTATCATGCAAGGACGAAGCACATTGATGTTCGGTATCATTTCATACGAGAGATACTTGAAGAAGGTGGAGTCAGAATCCAGAAGATTCATACATCTAAGAATCTCGCAGATATGCTGACTAAAGTAGTAGCTGGGATCAAGTTTAATTATTGTTTAGACTTGATCAATGTTGTGAAAACATGAAGATTGGTTTGAGTGCTCCACCAACGATGGTTGACAGCGAGATTGAAGGAATCGATATTTCGCCAAGGTGGAGATTTGTTACATATTGGCTCAATAATAAGATAAGATATGATATCTTAGAAAGATATGGAATCTTTAGATGGGTAAGGATCTAGTGAGAAGAAAACTTAAAATGAGAACGATGAGAAATAATTATAACCACACATTTAAGATGCATCGACTTGATTTAGATGCATCTCTATTAATTTAGATGCATCCCAATTAGTTTCAAAAGTGATTTTGAAGTGAAAATGATGCAAAGTAGTACTAACAACAAATTTGACCCGCAGAGGATGAAAAATGTATAGGATTCGTCCAACTTGATGAAATGCATCTAATATATGTATATGCATCTAAATTTTTGCTAGAAAGTATATTATGGTGCATCTAAAAGACTAGGATGCATCTAATTCAAGTCGATGTATCTCAAATATGTAGTTATAATTGTTTCTCATCATTCTCATTTTAAGTTTTCTTCTCATTTGATCCTTAGTCATCTTTAGATATGCAGGACTTTTCAAGATATGCAAGTTGGAAGATTTGCAAGATCTCATCCACTTGTATGCAACTTGGTAACTTGATCTATCATTTGAAGCCTATAAATAGAAGGCTTAGTTTTTTGTTTCCAGGCACACCAAAGACACACAAGCAATCTTGTGTAGTTAGATAGTTTTCTCTCTTTTGTTCTAAGGTTGTATATATTATGTTTCTAGCTTAAGAAATATATAAGAAAGTTTGGTGTTCCATTCTTTGTTTCTTTTGCATTGTTTAATTTTCAATAAGCTAGTTTGAGGTATACTTGTGGTGTTGAAAGATTCACACTCTATACCTAGTCGGTGGAATATTATCGCGGTTATTCCACAACAATACAACTGTCTAATCTGTATGTTTTCAATAGCAATTAAGCACGAACTTTTAAATGAAGAAAACTTCTTTAGTTTTGAGTATTCAATAATCTATCTTTCTAGTGTAAAACAGAACCCGAATAAAGTTTAGTTGCTGATAGGAGAACAATCAGGTGAGTTTTATAATATACATCTAGTAGTTCTCTCTTCATATGAAAATTGCAATGATTTAAATTGATTCTTTTTGAAGTAATTTGTGATGATTAAGGAGGTGTTTTGTTGAAAATGTCTACAAAGGGTTTGATGAAATGTTTCATTTAATTTTCTTTTAGTTTTAGAATCGGGTAACGGTGGAATGTGGCATATTTTTTAGTCTCAGACAAATTGTTCGGTTGGTTAGTGGCCTCTACTGTGATTCAATGAAGAATTTTTTGGGATATAACTCCAAGCCCATTGGAACGTACTATGTTAGAATGGAAGGATCAACAATGGATTTAGTGATCACAAGGGTCTATCTAGTGAACATGTGAGCGATGACGGGATCTATATTCTTGAAAATGGAGATGACTGCTTAGTTTATGTTGGAGGCTCTGTAGATCCTGATATAACACAAAAACTGTTTGGCCTTTCTTCTTTTAGTGAAATCCCCAGTCAGGTACACTTGATATTTGTATTTCTTAACTTATATCATTGTAGTAGCAAAATGGCAGGTCTAGGTAATGGGTCTAAACGGGCTTTGTTTGACTTGAAATGACTTGAGCCATTTGACCCGTTCCAAATTTGCCTGCTTTTAAAAGTTAGCAAAACTGACTCATTTGTGATAAAATACAACCCAAATTGATCCATATATATGCAAATGGGTCGAAGTTGGCATCTGTATATGCTCGCTCATTGCATAGCTTTTTTGTGGCTTATAAGTCTGATGTTTGCTAGAGTAACACTTTCAGAGGGTCTATTGATTCATCAATCATCTGTTCAACTCAAACTTTTCGATACAGTTGGTACTGAAGCAATATGAAAACCCCTTGTCAAAGAAGCTAAATGAGGTTGTAAATGGGATACGAAGCCAAAGATGTAACTACCTACGGTTTGTAATGTCTGTGGTATATAATCTTATCAGTCGGATTAGTTTATCTGCATATGAGAATGTTTGTGTTGATAAGTAATCCCTTTTTTAATCTCATTGTACTAACGGCAGGCTAAAATTATGCAAGAAAGGAGAACCGTCAGGTGAGTTTTATAATATACATCTCGTAGTTCTGTCTTCGTATGAAAATTGCGTCTTTTCTGAGTATTTGTAAAGTATCTAAAAGTACCATTATAAAGACAAGATAAAGAAAATATAGTACAGTGCGGACATTTGTCAATCTAACTTGCAGTTTTTTTTTTTTTTTTTTTTTTTTTTTTTTTTTTTTTTCCTGATATTAGTTTCAATTCCAGGAACGACATTCTTCTCGTATATGGTGGAAGACAAGTTTCCAAATACCCCTTCATACCTTGAGTTCTTAGTACATGTCCATAGACAAATTCAAAACAAAATGGGTTGATGTTGTTTAACAAACACCACTTCAGTTGGGTTCGAGCCAAAAGAAACGAAACTTGAATCTTAGCAAAACAAATTGGGGATAGTCATCATTGGTTTCACCTATTCGTGGTGAAAACTTGAGTAAAGTTTTGTTAGTGTTATTTGTGAAAGCATTAGCATAAACTGATAAAATAAACATCATTTGGCCTGGTTCATGGTAATTGTTAGTAAAGACTAATGGTTGATATGTATGCCTACAAGTGTTCTTTATTTTATCTCATTATTTATTTATTTTTTCCTCCATTTTATAATGATATAAGATTAACATGTAAAATTGTTCTTTAAGTGCATCTGAAATGAAAGGATTCAAATGGTTACAAGTTGACTATGCAAACAATGGTATTTCTTGGTACAGATAAAAATGCAAGAATATAGTAGGTACTTCTATAACTAGCTTTTAATGAAAGAATATAGAATGTTTAAACAAAATCAAACTAGCTTTTAATGAAAGAATATAGTATGTTTAAACAAAATCACAAGTTTTTGTATAAAGTTTCTAACCAACTTTGTACATTACGCTAACGTAATCAATAGGTGGGTGAATTGTGTTTGTAATTAATTGAGAACATCTAGGAAGTGATAAGTGATCACATCCATTTCTGGCTAGATGTTATTACAATTAGCCTAGCTAGATTAGAGTGGTATACTATAATGTTTGAGATTAACGAATGTAAATCAATATATACAAAGTGGTTAGAGTGGTAGGCTAAAAATTCCGTCACTATACAATTATGCGCCGCTATACAATTATGCGCCGCTATATCGCAACGAAACTTTTCAAAGAGAAAAAGCGCTTAAGATAATGAACTTTTATTTTGTTCATTTGTATACTGAGCTATTAAGCAAGAATATTGTTCTTTAATTTCAATATTAATCGGAGTGACTTGAATGCATATTTTTTGATATGTTAAGTAACATAAATATTGCGTTTTTGAGAGTGATGTGTATGTATATTTTTGTAAGTTTAGTGACTCAAATGTCATGTTTTATAACTTTAGTAAACCTAAGTGAACAAAATGAAATTTCGTTGCTCACTTTTTGAAAAGTTTAGTGACATCTTGGTTTGTATATCTTTTTAGCTTCTATCTTGGAAGCACTTCGTGTTCTTTCCTTTCTCCCTTATAGTTGGGGTGTTTTTAATATAGCCTTGACTTTAAAAAAAAATGTATAAATTTGTCTATTCACGATTTGCTCTTTTCCCAATTCCCTCATTCAAACGTTCAAGCTGTGGCTATTAAGACATAGGACCCTACACATCATTAACAAAAAGGACCTTATATGCATATTACACCCACATATCGTTTGCTAAAGATATCAACTCCTGAAGTAAAATACACTTAATGTTAGTCTATCACTTAATATTAGTCTTTGCATAACAACGACGGATACTAGCTTTTGTTGACCCGGACTTTTCGTAATAATAAATAAACTCACGTTACGGCGGCGGGTATCATGCAATTAATATTCTCAGTGACGAGAAATAGTTTTCAACTCTACATTTTACGATAAAGTAACTTATGAATGACGACAATTTTTGTTTTAAATAATTTTAATCAATAACAAGTTAACTTATATAAATTTGTAGATTAACCACGCGATGTTTTGGCAATACAGACACGGTAGCTGGTATATTATAGAGGTATGAGGTTAAAGTATCTCACAATGACTCGTAGTCGCATGTTATTTATAAATAAAAATATCATATCGAATTTTAAAAATCACTTATAACATGCTAATAAAAATTAATTATCTAAAAATACATCTTATAAGTTTTTTTTGGCACTTATTTGAATTATTAACTATGTTTATTATATTATCCCACATAGGTAGAAAATACAAGTAAAAGAGTACCTATAGACACAAAGAAAATCTAAATGTTCAAGAAATAATGTGATGTCACTATTATTATTATTATTATTATTATTATTATTATTATTATTATTATTATTATTATTATTATTATTATTATTATTATTATTATTATTATATAAATATATTTAATGACTATAAAATAACAGAATTAGCACTTAGCACATTTGCTTTGAAAAAATCTCCCAATTTTTACAAAACACAGTTTTTAGTTTTTACGGTAAGATTTGTCAAAAAATTCTAAAAAGTGTATATGTTGGTTCTCGAGGCACTCTTAAAATCCTAAAATGATGTGTTTGGTTGTGGGTCGTGTACTTTAGACGCTCTAATTTGCATGGAACAAGCACAAGGGTGTTTGGATAACTATTTAGTTGAAAAATATTGACTTTTTATATTTTGACACTGATGACGTATAGTCTATATTTGGGCCACGAGCCCAAATGATAAACATCACTAAGGCCCAAAACCACCATGAGTGGGCTATTATAACTTGGGCCGTATTGACAATGGAATTGGGCCCACGTAGACCCAAGCCCAACTAAAACTACCTGGGCATAGATAAGGATCTCCTAATTACGGAATAGATATCCTTAACCCCGGATAAGCACCACGTGTGCGAAGAGTAAGGAACAAGAAACCTACGAGGATTCTGCACCTATATAAGGAATGACATAATTCTCATTAAAGGTATGATTCACAAACCCTAAACTCTTTACGAGAACCCTAAGACCGATTACTTACTCTCACGCCGGAGGATAATCGTGGGAGACAATCCCACGATAAGCCTAACGGTGTTTGTTTATTTTCTTAGTGCGCAGGTTTCAAGCATTAAGAGCGAATTGGTACGAGAGCAAGAGCCCAAACTAGGAACGCCCAACTTTTGTATCAACAAGTGGCACCATCCGTGGGACAAACACTAAGAACTAAGGAACTAGAATGACGAAAAATAAAAATTTAAATCAGCGGACTCCGCAGACGGAAAAAACACGTGACCCTCAGAGGAAGAATCAACAAGATTTGACCCCTAGGCAGGCCTCTGGGACAACCAGTGCGCCTGGTCACCAAGAACCAGGACCAACCCTACCTCTCCCAGCGGTGGAATTGCCTGTAAGGACTACCCAAGTCACCACCGTAGTCCCAAGCGTTGAAGAACTCCAGCGCACCCTCTTCAATACTCCTCATCAAATGGCACCTACAGTGGACAACACTGTGCCGCCAGGCGCACCTAACCGAGATCGGGTGCCCAATATCGAGGCAGATATTCTTACAGCGAATGAGGACGCACCTGACCTAACGTTGAGTAATTTTGTATCCCAAAATTACGAAACTTTAACCGCCCTCATGCAAGAAGAAGCGAGGAGAAGGTCGAGTACGAGCCCGCAAGCCCGGCTCAACTTTGGTCCTGAACGCGAAACATCGCCACCGCGCCACCTACGAGGAAGACGCGAAAAGAATGAAAGACGTACCACTATCCACGATAGGCTGGGTACGACATCTGACTCACAATATTCAGAGGAATATGAAGACGGCGAGAGGCGCACCAATGTTCATTCCAGACTTGGTAGTCGAGGGATACAAGACAGATTAGGGCCTCAACATTCACCAAGCGAAGGTTCCTCCAGGTCTGGGAGCAGAAGAATTCACGACAGATTAGGGAGGAGAATATCCCCAAGTGAAAGCCCCTCAAGCTCTTCCTCTGAAGGAAGCCGACGCAAGCGCCGCAAAAGAGATTACTCCTCCTCCAACGACTCCTCGGACAACGAGGAAAAGGAAACAGGACACTGGAAGTCTAGAGGAAAATGACGCGAAGAAGAAGACGAACACATGTCTCTTCCGTGGCGTCGCCAGAAAGTTGATGCATTTACGCGACGCATCAACGATTACTCCGATCACAAGAGGAGGCGCATGCCCACTAATATCAAAACATATGATGGAACAGGTGACCCGGATGACCACCTAAAAATTTTCGAATCGGCCGCTACTATCAAAACTTGGCCACAACCTATGTGGTGCCATATGTTTAATTCCACTTTAGTAGGGAATGCGCGCACTTGGTTTAGCAAGCTCCCACGACGGAGCATTGGCGGGTTTGAAGAATTATGAAAAGCATTCCGTTTAAACTTCACCCAAAGAAAGAAGTGCGCTAAAAACCCTGTTGAACTAGCCAGAGTAAAACAGCGCCAAGGTGAATCAACCAGTACTTATATGGAACGCTTTAAAGATGAGTGCATATATGTTAAAGCGTGTCCCGAAGTCCTAAAAATTTCAGGGTTCATGAATGGGATTAATAACCCAGAACTCATTCGGAAGCTAAACGACAAGGTTCCCCAAACCTTCGATGAGCTAATGAAGTGCACAAGATCCTTCATACATGGAGAAGCAGCCGCTGCGGACAGCAAAAAAGGCTACTCAAATTATAGGCAACAAGAACAGCCTAGGAGACAATCCAATGATCAGAATAGCAACCGCAACAAGAATTATCGCAGTGGACGAGATAATGACAAGTATATCCCTCTCACAAAGACTCCGAGGGAAATATTTGTGACAGAAGGAGCAAACTTCCCAAAGCCTCCGCCAATGCGTACCGCAGAGGATAAGCGCATAGGGAATGGATACTGAGAATATCATGGCCAAAAAGGCCATACAACCAACGAGTGTGTCCAGCTACGACAACTGATTGAAAAATTAGTAAGGGAGGGTAGAATGGATCACCTCGTAAAAAACATTAAAGAAGGGAAGGATAAGCAAAGGAATGGAGGCAAGAAAGAACCTCCCAAAGATAAAGCGGACATCATCTACATGATACAGTCATGGCAACGCAAGACAAAACAAAAAGTCAGTCAAAGGTTCTCTTCAGAAAAGGAAATATCCTTCCCCACTCTAGCTGCGGACAACGCAGTAGTAGAGCTACTAACTATTGAGATACATACTGGGGGACACGAGATTCGCCGCATGTATATCGATGGAGGAGCATCCGCAGACATTCTATATGAGCATTGCTTCAAAAGGCTATGACCTGAGATACAAAGTCAATTGATACCAGCCACAACGTCGCTGACTGGATTCACAGGCGAAAAAATATGGCCTAAGGGGCAATTACGCTTACTTGTAGTTGTGGGCGATGAACAACACTCAACAGCAACATGGATAAATTTCATGGTAATTAAGTCTCCCTCACTATACAATTGCATCATTGGGAGACCTGGAATATCATCCATGCACGCTGTACCATCCACAGCACATGGGATGCTCAAATTTCCGGTGGAAGGAGGAATTGTCACCCTCTACAACACCACAGTACCACCCAAAGAATGCAACGCAGTAACCAGTGAGGTGGAGAATATCCCAGAATAGCGCGCAGAAAAAATTCCAAATTTAAAGGTCGCCATTCATTCCGATTACCCAGATCAACAGGTATCGATTGGAGGATCTTTATCTGACAAAGGTAAAGCAGCTGTGTGCGCACTCTTACAAAAGAACCTGAATATCTTTGCTTGGGAACCAAAGCATATGACTGGAGTGCCACGCTCTATCACGGAGCACAAGCTACAAATCCGACAAGGATATCCCCCAATATGACAAAAGAAGCGCGGCCAAGCCCCAGATCGCGCAAAAGCTATTCTGGAAGAAGTACACAAACTTGTAGACGCAGGCATCATGCGCGAAGTATACTATCATGACTGGATTTCTAATCCAGTGATGGTAAAGAAGAGTGATGGTAGTTGGAAGATGTGCGTGGACTTCACAGACCTCAACAAGGCATGCCCACAGGACTGCTATCCACTGCCGGAGATAGACTGGAAAGTAGAATCCCTGTGCGGATATCCTTTCAAGTGCTTCCTAGATGCATACAAAGGATACCATCAAATCCAGATGGCAGTGGAGGACGAAGAAAAAACAGCTTTCCACACAAGTCAAGGGGTCTATTGCTATACGAAAATGCCCTTTGGCCTAAAAAACGCAAGCGCAACATACCAGCGATTGGTGGACACAGCTTTCGAAAAACAAGTAGGTCGAAACTTGGAAGTCTACGTTGACGACCTTGTCATCAAGAGCCACACAGAGGATGAATTGGTGCGCGACATCGAGGAAACGTTCAAAACATTGGGAAAAATAAACATGAAGTTAAATCCCAAGAAGTGCACCTTTGGCGCGACAGAAGGCATGTTCCTCGGATACTTAATAGAACCTGATGGAATCAAGCCTTGCCCAGAAAAAAAAAAGCTGTTATCGATCTTCCCTCACCGCGTACACTCAAAGAAGTCCAGTCATTAAACGGAAAGCTAGCTGGGCTAAACCGTTTCTTATCTAAGTCAGCAGACAAATCACTCCCTCTCTTTAAAACACTCACGAAGTGCACCAAAAAAGGAGACTTTCGTTGGACCGAGGAACCAGAAGAAGCTTTCCAACAGCTAAAACAGCATCTGGCATCACTCCCCAAACTTGTCGCACAGCGACCAGAGGAAGAGTTAATCATGTACTTATCTGCAACTCATGGAGCAGTGATGCGTAGAGATTACACCAGGCTTTACCTCTCGAGGGATCTCGAGAAGCTTACAACCCCCACCAGGCAGTGTACCTGATCGATGTAGTATAGTATAATGACAAGTACCGTGGGATTGATCGTTCAGCTAGGAATAGTGTCGCTAGGATTAGAAAACCTAAAGACTAGGTCTAGAGATGAGGAATGATTCTTTTTGTATTTTTATATTTTTTTATAAAAGCAAATAAAAATCTCGGTTTGAAGGAGTTGGGCGGAATTAGTTGCTAGTCAACTAACCCAATTACTAAGATGCAATTAAAATAAAATACGAAAAATGAAAATAAAACTAAATTAACTAGAGGTGTGAGCAATATTTGGGAGAATTGTGTTTACTTAGATTTCACTACTCCCTAGATATCTTTTACATGTTAATTACTTGTTACAGTTGCGTGGATGACGGATTGTATTCCTTAATACCATTCATGGGGTGGCGTACTTACTTCCCCAATCCTATAAGCGCCTACTTCACTCATATGTCGAGCCGGCTAAGAAGCTCCTAACATGGGATCACTAGAATTTGCTCATGCATTAAATACAACCAATAAAACCTAGTACACATCGGTTCATGTTTCTTAAGACGTTCAAGCATGTTACACAATGGAGATCTGCCAGTTTTCTTAAGCCTAATATTGAAATCATTCATCCATTACAACTATAAACAAGCAATCAACCTATAATTAACATCTAGGTTTCATTACATCTAAGCAAACACATGATAGATCTAGCCTAGCATGTTGAAATCAAGACAAGCATAAGATATATTCAAACAATACATAGACATGTTGAATGAATTGAAAGAGGACTTATCTCAATTGAACATGAAAGGTTTCAAGGGGTGAAAACCCTTGAAAATACAGTAAAAAACGACCTAGGGTTTATTAGGTTCGACCCCAGTATTCTCCACACAAGTTCCTCTCTTTATGAATGAAAAATAGAAAACTATATATAGATTCTGAAAGGTGACGACATCAAGAAAAAATTTCTGACGCCATCATCTCGCCGCCAAATAATTTCTCGGACTGCCTAGATCTGGGTTTGACGCCGTCATGTGTACTCCTTATGCAGGCCGTCACCAAAAATACTCTTGACGCCCTTCTCTTGACGCCTTCAGGTTTTCTCTGGGTCGTCATGGATTTTACCCCTGACGCCGTCACATTTTTCCTCTTGACGCCGTCAGGTACTGTTCTCAGCATGGAAAATTAAGTCTTTGCCGTTTTCTTCACTTTTATGCTCCAAAAACGTCCAAAATGCTTCCTTTTCCAGAATTCACTCCCAAAGTACCTAAAATCACAAAAGGAACGATTTAGGGCAATATTTGATTAAATAAATTCAATTCCGGGGCTTAAATGACCCCCTAAAAACGGTTCATTTTTCGCCTGATCATATACCCTTACACTTGAGATTTGCTTGTCCTCAAGCAAATGCGCTTTTATTCTAGTCAAAATACAAGTTAGGGGTCATTTAACACTAATATAAAAGTAATTACAACAAATAATCGTTCCACTAAAGACCAAAGACAAGCACGGAGGTCATACACTAGCACCTCACAAATAGTGTTTAGATACTCACATCTCTCGGGTGTAATAAAGTGTTGGATCGATATACTCTAATCAAACTACTTTTGTAGCTTGTAAGGGTTTAATAATATTGAATAAACTCAATACTATAAATATTGAAACACTGTTTTGACCTTGTAAAGTATGCGGAATCTACTAACACAAAGCTTAAGAAAACTTTTATATTAACCAAACTTAGAACCTGTTTTTATACAGATTCACTAACAATCCCTAACTATAAATTTTAATCGACTTCTAAAACTTGTAAAACTTCTAAAAACTCTATCGACCAATACCTCTTAAGGCTCTTTATATAGATAACCTTAAGTCGGTTTACAACATATAATCCTTGAACGACAAGTTATAATCCCTAACTAATTCTAGAACATTCTCTTAATATTACAAAATAATCCTTGTCTAATATTGCACATCAGTCCTTGAATCCTTCGAAGTACTTTAAACAATCTTCATATCAGCAGTACTTTGACTTTATTCTTCAGCAGTACTTTGACTTTTGTTCTTCATGCAGCAGTACTTTGACATCCAGAAGCACTTTGATTATTTCATATCCCAACAATCCTCCCCTAACTTGAACTTTACTTGCTTAATTTCAAGTTTCTGTATTATCTTAAATCTTCATATCTTTATTATTCAGTGAGATTGTTTCTTTATTCCTTTTCTTCTATCTGTCATCTGTCAAAGTACTCTTTATCAGCATCATATCTTTCAGCATCTGTTCAGCAACTCAGCAACATTTAGGTACAAAGAATCATCAAATCTTAAAAGTTTCATACTATTCTCATCACTTCCAGGTGTGTTAACTCCTGTGAGAGGTGAATCATTGAAAATTATGATTTTTAGCAAATCATCAGCTATTAACGGATTTGATATGTCTTTACCATTAGCCGTTTGCTATGGACTAGCCAACTCTTGATCACTTAGATGTATGGTGAGTTGATAACCTAGTTTTTGGTAAACTATCAACCATTAACGGATTTGATAAGTCTTTACCAGTAGCCGTTTGCTCTGGACTAGTTGATTCTTATGTGGATTAGACATGGTGAATCAATAACCATTTGTTGTGTAGTATAAATACTAACACCATGTATTTCTTTTCAAATCCTCTTTTCTTTTTATCAAAAACATTTATTTTCATTTTAAAGGACTTATACTGGTTTATATCAGCAAGCAGTACTTTGATAAAGTACTGTTTGTTTTGCAGTACTTAAAAAAATACTTTTCAAAACAAATCATACCAGTATAATGCAATATTACTCTTCAGACTTAACCCATCTGATAAATAACTTGATAACATCCAAAGCTACTTCAGATTCCTCTTCAAGTTCCATTCCATGATCCAGCATTCTTAGCATTATTTCTCTGATCAATGGATATCTCCTCTCAGCCAACATATGAATCATGGTACCATCTTCCACCTCTAATGTATGAACTCCTGATGACTCAAAGAATCTCCATCTTGTTATTTCCCAATTCTCTTGATCATTCCAGAGAGTCTCAACACTTGTTTCTTCAGTATCCCAGATGGTAAATAAATCTCCAAACAAAACTAATCCTACTTCTGAAGCTTCATTCTTTGTATAGTAAGTCTGCACTTGCACATATAAATCATACAAATCTTCCCTTGTAATACAGTGCAACAAATCCCATAACATATAGAATGTTGTGAAGCTTTCATCTTCCCTGTGAATCATAAAATAATTACCCTCTTTAGATTCTACCACAGAAAATGAGATTATCTTGGACTTAGTTCCAGATTCTTCACTTCTTTTGTTCTCAAAATCAACAACTCTTAAATAATTTCTGAGTTCATCTACAGTATCTTCATGAACTAGCTTCAGCCTTTTTGACAATTTTTCATGCTCAGCTAATTTCTTTCTTTTCAATTTCCTTTGCTCAGCTTCTTCCTTTATAACATCTTCCAATCTTTTCTCTCTATCAACTTCCATGGGTACAAAACTTTCTACCTCTCTTCTGATATCTTCTTGTACTTTGTCCCATAAAGCTTTTATTTCTGGATACCTTTGTTTATGCAAGTTCTTGTATCCCTTCTTTCTTAAAAATTGCATCATCCAATTTCTTTCCTGAGCTTTAGTCATTGGCTTCTTTGTAATTGGCCTTCTGATTTCCTCCAAGTATTCAGCATCAAATACAGCTTGTTGCTTTTTAGCAAGCTCTAAATCACCTGCAGTATCTAATTCTCTAATCTGAGCAATAGAAAATTTCTTTTTCTTCTTCTTTGATTCTTTCTGAACCATTATACCTTTCCCTTTATCTTTTGGATCTGGTTTTTCTGATTCAGAAGTACTTTCATCATCTTTTTGTGCAGGCTCAGATATATGTATTCCTCCAGCAGGTTTTCTCAAATTCATCATAACCTGAGCAATTGTTTCATCATCACTAGCAGTATGTTCTCTTTCTTCTTCTGGTATAAAAGTAGAAGGACCAGCTTCATCTGCATAATTCATTATGGAAGGACCAACAGCAGTTCCAATAGCAGCAGAACCTTGTTCAGCAGTACTTTCCACATCTGTATAAACAAAAGTACTTCGAACATTATTACCTTCTAAATCAATTTCTTCTGTATCTCCACTTTTTACATCCTCATTCTGAACTTCAAGATTTACTTGCTCTGTCTCATCACTTTGTCTTTCAATATTTTCTTGAGCAACATTTTCAACTTGATCATTCTTTTCCTCTGAAAATTGAATCATATCATCTCTATCCAAATTATCATCCTGATTCCTCCCCAATTTGATAGATGATGACTTTCTAAGTTTCCTTGTAGTCTTAGACTTCTTCTGTTTAGATTGTTGCTTCTGAGACTGTTTCTTTTCTTTCACAAACAGCCTAAAATGCTTAATAAGAGGCCAAACAAATTTCTTCAATCTGATGAACTTCTTTCTAAGACGTTTAATCCGTGCATCCTGAGCAATAACAGTAGACTTGAGCTTCTCCAATTCTTCAGCCAAATCAGAAGTCCTTTCAGTACCTTGCAGTCCCTCATCTCCTCCAGATGTTTGAAACCCATCTGTGGAAGTATAATCATTGGGAGTAGGTACTGGTGAATTCTCTGAAGCAGTACCTTGAGGATCAGTACTTTGAGGAGAAGGACTTTGAGGAGAAACAGAGTGATCCAAAGAAGCTGTATCTGAGGGAATCTTTTCATCTGAAACATCATGGTGAGGAGAAACAATAGGTGGTGTAGGAGTATGCACTGAAGCAGAATGCTCAGTAGATGAAGCATCATGATCAGTGTGTGCAGAACCACTATTGGCTTCTTCATCCCTAACAGCTTGAGCTACCTCTAACATATAAGCATTAAGAGGTGTATTCCTACCCGAAAAATTAATCCCCTTGTGTGACATAAAAGTGAAAACCTTAGGTGGCATTGTAATGGTAGGTACATAATCCTGAGGCTTGGGTATACCATCTAGTGGATTTTCTAAAAGCAATTGAACAAACCTAGGATACATAAGAAAAGGTTTGCCAGACTTAATATGAGTAAGCATGCCCTCAAGAATCATGTAAGAAAAGTTAAAAGGCTGATTAGTAATCAGACCCACAAAAGCAGAGGCTATAGAATGACTGAATTGATCCCAAGCAGTACTCTTTGGACTTAGACAATGTAACAAAACATGAATAAGAAATTTCCAATGAGGACTAACCATAGCCTTCTGAAAAGTAAGCCTATTCAAAGCACCTTCATACCCAATATCTCTGAGCGTAGTCCAAATTTCTTGTTTCCCAAATAAAACAGAGCCTCCTTCATCATCAAATAGCAAAACCTCTCGAATTGAAGCTTCTGTCACACGAATAACTCTCCCAGCAACTGTAGCAGTAATAATATCTTCCCCATTCTCAACCTGCGACTGAGCTGTATCCCAAAAAGCTTGAATCCATGGTGCAATAATCTCAGGGTTAACAAGAATGGAGTAACAGATGTTGGTACCACTGAGAAAATCGATAATTCCATGAAAATCAATGTTTGATTGGGTTTTCGCAAGGTTTGCAATCATGTTGTGTTTGTTGTTGGTTTGTCGATTAGCCATGATGATTAGGGTTTGAGGTAGAAAAGTAATGATCGATGAACAGTAGGATGAGTTTAAATAACAAGAACAGTGAATAAGGTGAATAAAAGGAAAAGATATGAGGGTTTATATATGGATAAGATACAAAAAATCACGGTGAATAAATGATTTTACCGTTATTTTTGGAAGTAAATATCCCCAAATCTTTCGAAAGTTTGTTAGCCGCAAATCTGACCGTTGGAACAGTGTCAGACACGTTAGCGTACCCTTTAATAACGCCAAGCAGTACTTTCCATATAATATGGAGCAGTACCTTCTGTTATAAGCTCACACAGTATGTTGACCAAAGTACTTTCCCAAAAGAAAAACCTGAATGTTGACCATTTGACCAAAATATTCTAGAAAGTCAACCAAGATGAATGACTATCTCCCCACAATAAATCCCAAAGCTACCATGGTAAGTAAACATCAATACACTTCAATAAATGCCCATTTACCTTTACTTGGCTTATAAAAGCAACTTCATTACCAACTTGCAACCACCATAACTTTCTTTAACACAAAAACTAGTAAACATCATGAGTCACATTCCAATTGTGAACATCTCTTCAGACTCGGATGGCACCACAGATGAGTTTGAAGATCCGGGATGGTCAGACTATTTTCCTCCTCATGTCCAAGAATCTTCATCAACAAGAAGTGCTGCCAACTCTACCATAACAGATGCATGTAGCACTACCAAAAAAACTAAGAAGAAGAAAACTATCCCTGGTTCATCTTTGGCTAATGATCTTCCACATGCTTTGACTCAAGCCCTGGAATCAGCAATACAGAACATGAGGTGGCCTGCTCCAAGAAAAGAGAGACCTCTCAAACAGATTCTTGGATTAGCTTGCCCAAGAAAGCAGACTTCTTTTGATGACAAGAGAAAAACTACTCAAAAAGGAAAGCAAAGCTATGAGGGCAAGGGTAAAAGGCCTATGGAGTAGGGATATGGATCTTGATGGTAGTCTGTGATGGTCTGTTGTGTGGTTTGTCTTGTCTGTCTTGTGTCTAAGTCTGTAACATGATGACAATGGTGATGTATGAATCTTCGGAATAATGAATAACAAGAACTTTTCCTTTGTATGATACATGTAGCCTCCCCTGAAATAATGACTAACTAAGAACTACTTATGCCTCCCCTCAAAAATAGCTTACATATTAATCATGCCAATACTTACAACTAAGAAAGTAAATCTTGAAACATCAAAGCCTTTTGTGAGTAGATCTGCTACATTATCATCAGTATGAACTTTAACCACATTAATAAGCCTTTGTTCATAGCAATCTCTGATGAAGTGATGTCTAATCTGAATGTGTTTAGTTTTAGAATGATAGACTGGATTCTTAACAATGCAGATGGTACTCTCATTATCAATATTGATTGGAGTATTCTTGAAATTGAACCCATAATCCAAAAGCTGATTTTGCAACCAAAGTACTTGTGCACAACAACTCGCAGCAGCTACATACTCTGCTTCTGTAGAAGAAGTTGCTGCAATTGTTTGCTTCTTACATTGCCATGAAACTAATCTGCTTCCAAGGTACTGGCATCCTCCAGTTGTGGATCTTCTATCATAGTTATCTCCAGCATAGTCACTATCTGAGAAGGCATGGAGATGGAAAGGGGAATCCCTAGGATACCATAATCCCAACTTAGGTTGTTGCCTAAGATACCTGAAAATCCTCTTGACAGCATTCAAATGAGATACTTTAGGATTAACCTGATGTCTTGCACATAAACTCACAGCAAAAGTAATATCAGGTCTTGATGCAGTTAAATACATAAGACATCCAATCATAGACCTGTATAGTGTGACATCAACATTTTCTCCATCTTCATCTTTTCCCAAAGGTTTGTTAGTATCCACTGGTGTAGATGTAGGCCTAACAGTTGTAAAAGTGAATCTTTTAAGTATATCTGCAACATACTTATCTTGACAAATATAAATTCCACTACTTGTCTGTTGTACTTGAAGGCCTAAGAAGAATGTTAATTCTCCCATGGAACTCATCTGAAATTCTTTCTGCATAAGATCTTCAAATTCCTTCACCATAGATTGCTTTGTAGCACCAAAAATAATATCATCTACATATACTTGAACAAGCATAATATCCTTCTTATCTCTCTTGATAAACAAAGTTTTGTCAATAGCTCCTCTTCTGTAACCATGTTGGAGTAAAAAGTTGGAAAGCCTTTCATACCAAGCCCTTGGAGCTTGATGAAGACCATAAAGAGCTTTTATTACCTTGTAAACTTTGTTTGGATGTGCAGGATCTTCAAAACCAGGAGGCTGTTTGACATAAACTTCTTCTGTAATTTTGCCATACAGAAAAGCACTTTTAACATCCATCTGATATACAGGGAATCCCATATATGATGCAAAAGCCAAAAATAGCCTAATAGCTTCAAGTCTTGCCACAGGAGCAAAAACTTCATCATAGTCTACTCCTTCTTCTTGTCTATATCCTTGAGCCACTAATCTTGCCTTGTTCTTAATCACATTTCCTCTTTCATCTCTTTTTACTCTAAAAACCCATTTTGTTCCAATAAGTTTCTTTCCATCAGGTAGATCACATAATACCCAAACTTCTTGAAGTTTAAACTGTAGAAGTTCTTCTTGCATAGCTTCCACCCAGCTTTCTTTGGCTAGTGCTTGTTTAATATTCTTGGGCTCTTCCTGAGATAGAAAACAAGCAAATAGACACACCTTCTGATCCTTGTGATTCACCCTGTTTTGCTTATAGATAAAACTAAGTAAAGAAGTATGTTGTTGAGACATATTCTTAGCCTTAGTTCTTGTGAGCACCCCTGATGATGAGGGTCCAATTATATTGGTAGCAGGATGAGTTTTATGAATTCTGAGTGTTGAAGTTGGTGGAACTTCAAGATTATCTTCCAAATTAGTGATATCTGGATCTTCATTAGAATCTGAGAAAATGCCTTCTTGATCCAATTCATCATCAGTATCTTCTAAAGTAATGGTGTTTGGATCAGCAGTATCTTCTAAGTCAGGCATATTGGGATCATGAGCAAGATCAGTAGTTTTCCAATTTGAAGTATCCATAGATTGGAAAGTACTTTCAAATGGATTAGAAGTGCTAGCTGTTTCCTTTGCTTTCTTCTTTTCTGCTTCATAGGCTCGCCTTTGTTCATCATCATAGGACTTAGCCATTGTTTCTTGAAAAAGCATTCTAGCAAGTTCATCTTGAATGGCCTGATCTTCTGCAAATACTGGTATTTGTGGTGGAACAGTACTTTGAGGATCAACAGTACTGTTAGGTACAGCAGTACCTTGAGGCTCAGAAGTACTTTTCTTCTTATCATTGGCATTATTTTTTGGCTCATCTTCAGATCTTAAATTAACATCATGAACAATGTACTGTGCTTCATCATCAGTGGGAGCAGCTTGATTTTCTTCCCTTACAGGTACATAATTCATTGATGAAGACATTAAATCAAGATCAAACATCCAATCAGGACCTTTACCCTTAGAGTTTTCTTGTTCTTCCAAAAAATCAATATGAAGACATTCTTGAACCTTCTTGGTGACCTTATTGTACACTCTGAATCCTTTGCTGTTTGTACAATATCCCAATAAATATCCTTCATCTGACTTCCCATCAAATTTGCCCAAATTATCAGCAGTATTTAAAATGGTTAGGGGACATCCAAAAGGTTTCATAAACTTGATACTAGGCTTCTTCCCCATGAGTAATTCATAAGGTGTCTTCATTTGAGGTTTAGTCACTGATACTCTATTCAACACATAGCAAGCAGCACTTACAGCTTCTGCCCAAAATGGAACTGGTAGTTGAGAGTCTGCAAGCATTGTTCTGGCTGCTTCTATAAGAGTTCTATTCTTTCTTTCTGCAACTCCATTTTGTTGAGGAGTTCTAGCAATACTGAATTCTCTTTTAATTCCTTTCTTAGCACAAAAGTCATCCATAAGCTGATTCTTGAACTCAGTCCCATTATCACATCTAATGCCTCTAACCTTGAGCCTTAACTGATTTTCTAATGCTATGATTAGATCATGAATAGCATCAAAAGTTTCATCTTTAAAACATAAGAAAAAGACCCAGCTAAATCTACTGCAGTCATCTGTTACAACCAAGCAGTACTTCTTCTTGTTCAGACTGACAACTGAAACAGGTCCAAACAAGTCCATATGCAGCAATTCCAAAGGCTCTCTGATAGTCTTTTCTTCAATCTTCTTACAGGAGGCCTTGTGCTGTTTACCCTTCTTACAAGCAAGACATGTGTGATCATTCTTAAATGTCTTAGAAGGTAAACCTCTAACTAAATTTCCTCTGACCAGCTTATTGATGTTCTTGAAATTCACATGTCCCAGTCTTCTGTGCCATTGATGTGCTTCCTCCATAGATGCTCTTGCAATCAAACATGTTGCTTTAACATCAGAATTCACATTCTTCAAATCTATGCTGTACACATCATTAGTTCTTGGTGCTCTCAGTAACACCAAATTTCTATCTTCTAACTTGAAATCAGGAGAAAGTATGAGACATTCTGTGTCAAAGAATAACACAGGATACTTCTTATCACAAATCTGAGAAACTGACAAAAGATTGAATTTGAGCTCCTTCACAAATCTAACATCTTCAAAATCAATGTTTCCTGCTTTGATTGTTCCTTTGCCAGTAATTCTTCCTCCATCAGGATCATTCCCAAATGCAACTTTTCCTCCATAATAAGCTTTAAAATCTGACAAGAGCTCCTTTTCTCCTGTCATACTTCCAGAGCAACCACTGTCTACAATAAGATGATCTTTAAGCTCCTCCTCTGGGTTGCCCTGCATTAACATGAAAAAGGTTAGTTAATTTTAGGAACCCAAGCCATTACTGACTTGTGTTCCCCTTGTGGAGTGACATACTCAAAATTTTTGAGTATGTAATCACCACTGTCTTTGAAAACATGATCAAGAATTAAGGTTTTTGTTTCCAAAACAGTTTGTTTTTCATGATCAATTTTCCCTTTTTCACCCTTAACCTCTGAAAGTACTTGTTCTACCCCAGCAGTACTTTCTTTCTTAACCCATTTTGTTGTGACTTTAGGAGTTGGGTTCTGTGTCCTAGCATCTTTTCTTGTGTTGTAAGTCTTTCTAGGGTTGTAATGACTGTAACTCCTAGGTCTTACACTTGAGTGTCTGCTAGAATCATTAGGGACCTTTCTATCAGTACTTTGTGAAGGTACTGATGGTTTGGAGTATGACCTTTTCTGATGAGGGTACCTAAAATCTTTTGAGAAATTACTGTGATTGACCCTCTGTGAATAATTCCAAACTGGTTTGTTACCTCTTGGCCTATTCTCTGTATAACTTGGTTGTGCAGTTCTGGTCTTAGGATATTTACTAAGGTATTCTGAATGATAATTGCAATCTTTAATCAAATGATTAGGACTATAACAAACATAACAGACCTTTGGACCAATATCCCCAAATCCCCTTCCATAAGTGTTTCTAAAATTAGCAGTATTTTGAAAGAATTTTCTTTGAGGTACTGCTGAGTGATCAGCAGTTCTTTGAAAAGTGTTTGAAGGTACTGCTTGTTTTGGAAACTTGATCTCTTCAACCTTAGGTGCTTCAACAAACTTTTCTAAAGTTTTAGGACTAAGTTTACTTGTAAGCTTTTTCCTAAACTCTAGATTATCTACACCATAACAATCAACATCTTTTCTAGGTGGTTGAAAGCTACCTGGGGGGTGAGGAACTGCATTATAACCTTTTTCTTTCTGAAATACAGGAGGTGTTTGACTAGGGGATTCCTCATCACTAGAAGTGTTTTCATCAAGACTTAGAAACTCTTCATCACTAGTGGAGGTTTCAACAGTTAGATTTATTTCCTTGCTCTTAAATGAAATTCCTTCATTACTATCATAACCTAGGCCTGTCTTAATGTTAGATGTTCTTTGCTTTTCAACAAATTGAACATGTGACACTCCTGCCTCATTCCAAACAGCAAGTTTTTCTAACAACTTATCCCTTTCAGCAGTCACTTTCTCTAGTTCAGACACTTTGCAACCTAGTTTCCATTCATTCAACTTAACTAGGTAATCCTGTTGTTTATATGTTTCAAGCCATGCTACTTCATTGTTTTCATGTGTAAGGATTTTGGCTTCCATAGACTCTAAAGTTAATTGATAACCTGTTATTTCAGCCCTAGCCTTTTGAAACTTATCTCTTTCAGCTACATACTCATTAAGTAACTTTTGATACATATCATTACACTTAGAGCATACCTCAGATTTGGTGGATGGACTTGGTGAAGCAGCTACCATAGCAAGCTGAACTGTTTCTTCTTCAAACTCCATGCTCCAATCAAAGCTTCCTAACTCTTCTCTTGACTCCAAAGCAGCATATCCAGGCTCTTCATCAAATGCTGTGCTCCAATCTTCCAAGGCAACCATTGAATAAGTTATAGGTTCTTCATCAAACTCATTGGACCAATCAATCTCTGACAGATTCTCTTGAGCAACCAAAGCTTTTGGTTTTGGTTCAGTAATTGGAATCTCTTTTCTTTCAGGCTTGGGTGGTTCAATCATCTTGTTTGCTTGATACTTTGCAAATTTGCACTCCCTTGCAAAGTGACCAGTCCTTAGACAGTTGAAACATTCAATCTTGGATTTGTCAAATGTTATGCCTTGTTTAGCTCTGAAGTTGATGCCTTTACCAGTCTTGTTCACATACTTCTTGATCCTTGCTGTGAGCATAGCAACTTGCCATCTAATATCAATTTCTTCCAAAGCATCATCATCTATTTGCAATACATCTTCTTGATAAGTGACAGGCATAGATGCTTGTTGAGCAAAGAATGAGCATAGAACTTCATCTGAGGTGGGGGTTAGTGATTGTGATGAATTGGTGGTGACCATTGTTGTGCAAGGAACCTGTGTTTCATTCACAGTACTTTGAGTAGGGTAAGCAGTACTTTTGTTAGAAGTACTGCTTCTCTTTTCAGAGGAAACAAAAGCAATGTTCTGCTGAGTACTTGAACTTGTAGAACCATTCATCTCATGCTCATACACCTTCAGATTATTGTAAAGATCATCAAAGTCCATAGTATCCAGCCCTGATTGTCCTCTAATCATAGTAGCAACAACATGCCAGGCTGATGGCAAACTTCTTAAGAACTTCAAATTTGCATCTTCAATAGATACCTCAGCATCATATAGTTCTAACATGCTCAAAAGATGTTGAAATCTTTCATATGCAGAATCAAGACCTTCTCTTTCACCAACTGTGAAAGTTTCAAATTGCTGCTTCAGTAAGTTCCTATGCATCTTTTTGGAAGCATCATTACCTCCAAACTTCTTCTTTATTGCAGCCCACAATTGTTTGGCATCTTTGGCATCATGAAACTTTAGTAAGTGACCATCAGGAATAGCAGAAAGCAGTATGTTGAGAGCTTTGTCTTGATTTCTTTTGGTAGCAGCAGGTACAGGTATTTTTGGAGGTGTTGGTTGTCCAGGTACTTCAATTGGTTCATCAACTTGCATGTTACCATTGACAATCACATCCCATAAAGCATGGTCTGTGATAGCAATGTACTGCCTCATCTTCATAGCCCATAGATTATACTCTCCCTTCTTAACAATAGGAATTCTAACAGCAGTAATTGAGGGAGCAGGTGCAGCATCAGTCGACATCTTAAAAGGGTTTATATAGTAAAATCGGTTTAAAGGTTTTAGAGGTTTGTTTTCTTAATTCAGAGTTTCCAACACAAGCTCTGATACCACTTGTTGGATCGATATACTCTAATCAAACTACTTTTGTAGCTTGTAAGGGTTTAATAATATTGAATAAACTCAATACTATAAATATTGAAACACTGTTTTGACCTTGTAAAGTATGCGGAATCTACTAACACAAAGCTTAAGAAAACTTTTATATTAACCAAACTTAGAACCTGTTTTTATACAGATTCACTAACAATCCCTAACTATAAATTTTAATCGACTTCTAAAACTTGTAAAACTTCTAAAAACTCTATCGACCAATACCTCTTAAGGCTCTTTATATAGATAACCTTAAGTCGGTTTACAACATATAATCCTTGAACGACAAGTTATAATCCCTAACTAATTCTAGAACATTCTCTTAATATTACAAAATAATCCTTGTCTAATATTGCACATCAGTCCTTGAATCCTTCGAAGTACTTTAAACAATCTTCATATCAGCAGTACTTTGACTTTATTCTTCAGCAGTACTTTGACTTTTGTTCTTCATGCAGCAGTACTTTGACATCCAGAAGCACTTTGATTATTTCATATCCCAACATAAAGTAATATCACAATATGGAAATGGAAAACATCTCTCACTACCTGTCATAGCAAAATAGATTACCATAGGCTTGGGAAAGGATCAAACCTCCACCACATGGCGTAAGCACCTAGGATAAACTATCAAAGAGGTCTTTTTAAGGGTTTTAACGTTAGGTGTAGGGATATGGAATACACGGTTTTGTTGGATATCGGCAGTCTTTACAGGTGGCGAGTTAATAATCTTGGTTAGTTACATGTACAATAAGGCGTTGCTAAGCCAAGACTAGACTCGACTTAAGCTAATAAATAAAAAATAACAAAAATATAAAATGAACATAGTATGAAAAGGGATGGTAGTCCGTATTTTTTTTTTTTTTTTGCATACACTCTTACCCTACCATCCAAAGTAATACATCATAGGGAATGAACATTCCCCTTACACTTGAATTTTTACATACTTTACAATAAACTAATCTAATGACTCGAATCAAGATAATCAAAACACTTGGAGTACTTTTAGGATTAACGCACATACGGGGGTAATAATATGATGTTCTTCCCCATTACTCCATAACATAAGTACTTTACCCATGAGTCCCAATCGTCCCAAAACAATATGTACAAGGATATGACTCGACTTAGCAACCATGTAATCAATTAGATAATTAACTTAGGGTTTAAACAAATAACAATAATGCACTAAAGATGAGTGCATACACGGAAGACTAAGGCGATTTGGGTGTACATTTAAGTGGGGTGTCACAAATTCTTCCTTTAAGTAAGATTCTTAAAGTTAGAAACGAAAAGATAGGCTCGGAGGGGTGTATTAGGGGTTTCGTGTACTAAAAATGAGTACAACGCTAAGGTGTGGGAAAAATTAGTTGACTTAACTAGCCAAGTATTGTAACACCCCCAAAATTTGATACAGCGGAAGACTCAACAAGCTTTCGGGGTGCTACGGGGATTGGTATCCAACACAAGACAATATAGAACGAGATAAAGTAAACATAATAAAAACGCAACCAAAACAGGGTTTTCACGTTTACATTTATCCCAACATCATTCAGAGTTAGGCCCAAATTAACATAACAGTAGGTCCAAAATTAATTATCAGAGTTTAGAAAAATAGATCCATAAACCATGAGCCTTAGCCGAGCCTTCCATTCCAAGCATCCGTATCATCACTTAATTACCTGAGAAAACATGCTAAAAGTCAGCTTTCGCTGGTGAGATCATAGGTTTAAATTCATCTAACAATATAGTGGACATATACGCAAAACGCTTGCTAGCTAGACTAAGGATTCACTAAAAGCCTGCGGATACCCTCCGCTCCAATCCTAACACACGGATACCCTCCGCTCTAACATAGATATTCGGGTAACCCCCGCAATACCAAGTAAATACTCGGATAACCTCCAAAGTATCAATAACCTATAGGTGCACACTACAGTATCTAAATAAGCCAACCTTGAATAGTACACACGAACCGTGTGACTAAAGCTGACAATAACAAATAAGCCAACCTTGAATAGTACACATAAAATGTGACTAAAGCTGACAACACATCCTAGTCCATACGCATAGCAAGTTTTAGAAAGAATATAGAAGCGGTAAATAGTCCACATAAAATAATTTGCACGTTTCTCACCCCAAGTATTGAAAACATAGTTCAAGAGTAAAAGTGGGGCTATGACTCACCTCATGTCTAGAAAATATCAAGAAGAAGTCGGTAGAAATAAGATGTATAGTAACTCACAAAACAGCAACTACGGACTTGGCACGACCTAACAATATCAACTCGTTCAGAAATCATTTCCTCAATTTCAAAATATTCCCAAATCCGGACGAAAATCCGTTTTATTACCGAAATTCCATTTTGTATTAGTTTGGTGTATTTACGTTTGGAATCCATACGGGTGGTGGGTCGACACAAAACAATCAAAAAGGTCACACAAAGAATAATAAAATGAACTATAGATCTAATATTAGCCCAATATATTATTTAAATAAATCACCGAAGTTTATTAAATCTGTCGATTTGATAATCCTCGTATTTATTTACGTAACATACCGTTCCAAGATTACACCCAATCCTAAAGCACATAGCACATAAACACTATATGGTATATATCGTAGTTTAATAAATTCCTCATATACATCGTCAAATTGGCCAGATTTCCCGATATATATATTCGCAATTTATTACACTTTACATATACCACAACCTATGGGCATCATAGGATACGATGCCCATTAATATATTCATTTCATATAGCCAAATAACCCGGTTCAACCCTACGGTTAAGTGGTTATTTAGTTATAGAAAACGTTTATATTAATCGTCATATATCCGTGACAACACGAAAGTAACAATATAAAGCTCACTTGGACTTTAAAGAACCACAATTCGTATAACTCGATAAGTTTCTAATTTATAAACAAAATCACATTTTTAATTATTAGTTACCCGACTTATATTTCGCCATTATTTATATACTTATTATTTATAACAATAGTCCGACATTTATTACACTATTTGCATAGCATAATAACTATCGTTATATTATTATAACGTTTACTCGTGATCGTTTTATTATTAATATACGCATTTATATATATATATATATATATATATATATATATATATATATATATATATATATGTATATATATATATATATATATATATATATACGTTTAACACGTCTATATACGTATATAAACGATTATATTCTTAATAATATTATTATGAGTATTATTTTTATTATCGATTTTTAAATATTTATCGAGTCATAGAATTTGGTCACATGTCCGAGTCATGACCCTCGGCTCATAGTCCAAGTCCAAATAATAAAATCAAGTCACAATAATAAATCAACTCCGTCCATACAATCCCATATCCACGTGCTACAACATGAGGGCCCGACTACGGCACCCAAACTAACCTATCTCCGTCATCTAATTGACCGTCTCACAATCGGTCCCCAATTCCATACTCGTCAACACAACTCCAAATATACTCACAATCAAGAAATACCGCATCGCGTCCGAATAATATACCAATGCCCATATCACAATCACAACAAAAATAAATAATAATGACAAGTAACATATATTATCCGAAAACCAAGTAGCAACGGGTTGAGTTACCAAGTCAACCCGGGTCAATCATAAGCTCAAAACATGAAATGGAGCCACACCCGAGACTAATGAGTCTCGGCTAGCTCCATGAGTTCAATCGAACCAAAACAGCCCCTTGGGGGTGTTCGGCCAAAAATACCAACGACCACACGGGTCGACCAAACATAACCGAGAGCAACCAACGAGAACCAAAGATCACAATACATCAAATGGCCAAGAAAATCGACCAAATACTACTAACCCTCGGCCGGTTCGACCCATCGGAAACATTCACACCCGGATACCAAACTTCCATTTAACCATTATTTAACAAAACCCATTTGATTCATGTCTCAAAATCCATGAAAACCCGAAAAGATAATGAAAACCGTGACCCATAGTCACGATTCGAACACAAATACGAGTCAAAAACTCGGCCTACCTTCAAAACCAAAGCCAAATCTAATAGATCTTCAAGAAATAGTAAAAAGTGGTGATGAACTCGTGGGGATTAAAATTGAAATCGGTGTTAGAGTGGGAGTTAGAGCGCATGATTGGTACCAATAGATAGATCTCGAAAAGATGGTGAAGATGGTGGTGTTGTTTTTATTGTGAGGGCGGCGGTGGCGGCGCTATGGTGGATTTAGGGGGCGGCGGTGGTGTTATAAAGAAAGAAGAGAGAGAGAGAGAGAGAGAGATAAGGTTGGTGATGGGTGTGTTGTTATGTTATCACAGGGACGATTTCATGTATTTACTCTTTTCAAAAATCCTTTTTGTAACAATAATAATAATACTTGTGTGGTGAGTAGGGGATTTAGTAGTCCGGTGTCAATGCACGGACCAAACCCGAAACTTAAATAACCAAATGTCTTTCTCAAACCAAACCCGTTCCAAAATAATAATATCCGATCCAATAATAAAATGAAATTAAAATTGTTAGGTTAACCTAGTGCCAGAGCCAACGTAGTACCAGTGAGAATTTAAGAATACATCACCGAGCATAAAATCAAAATGAATTATGAAAATAATTCACAAATTCCATAACATCATTAAATATAATTATCCACAAAAATAGGTCTTACAAGTTCGTTGTGAATAAAAATTCCAAATAAAAATTATAACGAACTTTAACATAATGCGGGTTTTCAAAATAGCTCCCTAAATTGCCGGTTGTCACATCCTCCCAGTCTCAGAAGAAACCCATCCCGGGTTTCACTCGGAAAAATTCATCTACGAAGTGAAAAGCTTCGGATATCTCTTCCGGAACTCGTCGTTATGTTCCCACGTAAATTCTGGTCCGTGTCGGGAATTCCAACGAACCTTGACGAGCGGAATGCAACTTCGCTTGAGTCGTTTAACTTCACGATCTAAAATCTCAATTGGCTCTTCCACGAAGTTCAATTTCTCATCAACACGAATATCCTTCATTGGAATGACAGGCATCTCATCAGAAAGACATTTCTTCAAATTAGTAACGTGAAACACGTCGTGAACTTTACTCAGTTCATGTGGTAATTCCAACCTATAAGCCACGGGCCCAATTCTTTCTAAGATAAGAAATGGTCCAATGTAGCGTGGGTTGAGTTTTCCACGTTTCCCGAAACGTATCACACCCTTCCAAGGCGAGACTTTCAGCATCACTTTGTCTCCAACCTGGAACTCTAAGGGTTTACGTCTCTGATTGGCGTAACTTTTCTGCCTATCTCTGGCTGCTTGCAACCGATCACGAATCCGAGCTACTTTCTCAGTAGTTTCCAAAATTAGCTCAGGGCCTGTGAGTTGGCTATCTCCAACTTCTGCCCAACCAATAGGCGAACGACACTTTCTGCCATACAAAGCTTCGAATGGTGCAGCTTTAAGACTTGTGTGGTAGCTATTATTATAGGAGAATTCCGCAAGGGGCAAGTACTTCTCCCAGCCTTTACCAAAGTCTATGATGCATGCACGAAGCATATCCTCAAACGTTTGAATGGTCCTCTCACTTTGACCATCGGTTTGGGGATGATACGCAGTACTCATATCAAGTCTCGTCCCCAAAGCCATTTGAAGTGATCGCCACAAAGCTGACGTAAAACGGCTATCGCGATCCGAAATAATAGATATCGGGACTCCATGACGTGAAATAATTTCCTTCACATACAACCTCGCAAGTTTATCCACACTATCATCTTCACTAATTGCTAGGAAATGAGCAGACTTTGTCAGACGATCCACAATTACCCAGATAGCGTCACAACCGCTAGCTGTTCTCGGTAATTTGGTAATGAAGTCCAGCGTAATCCGCTCCCATTTCCAGACTGGAAGTTCTGGTTGCGTCAATAATCCTGACGGTCTTTGATGTTCGGCTTTAACCTTAGAACATGTCAAGCACTTACTAACATACGATGCTATATCTGCCTTCATGTTTGGCCACCAATATAACTTCTTAAGATTCTGGTACATCTTGTCGGACCCAGGATGAATAGAGTACCTTGATTTATGCGACTCATGCATAATTAACTCCCGAATTCCTCCATATAAAGGTACCCAAATCCGATCTCCAAAACATAGCAATCCATCAGAACGCTTAACAAATCCTTTCTCATTCTCAGCCATCCCAAATATATTCTCGGCAGATCTGTTTTCTGCTTTCAATGCTTCCGTTTGAGCTTCAAGTATTTGAGATGGTAACGGCGATACGATAGTCATTCCCAATGACCTAACTCGTAACGGTGGTATTCTTTCCTTTCGACTAAGAGCATCAGCAACAACGTTTGCTTTACCAGGATGGTAGCGAATTTCACAATCATAATCGCTTAGCAACTCAATCCAACGTCGCTGTCTCATATTGAGCTCTTTTTTATTCAAGATGTGTTGTAGACTTTTATGGTCAGTGAACACAACACACTTTGTTCCATACAAGTAATGTCTCCATATCCTTAAGGCGAAAACCACAGCACCTAACTCCAAATCATGGGTGGTGTAGTTTTTCTCATGCTTTTTGAGCTGTCGGGAAGCATAAGCTATCACCTTCTCTCGTTGCATTAACATGGCTCCCAATCCTTTATGTGAGGCGTCACAATAGACGACGAAATCCTCGTTACCTTCGGGTAATGCTAAGATAGGAGCACTACACAACATCTTCTTAAGCAATTGAAATGCTTCCTCTTCTTTATCTCCCCATTCATACATAACACTCTTTTGAGTCAATTTGGTTAATGGTTTAGCTATCTTCGAAAATCCCTCAATGAATCTTCGGTAATAACCAGCTAAACCCAAAAATTGATGAACTTCGGTTGGGGTTGTAGGTGCAGCCCAATCTTTTATCGCCTCAATCTTAGCAGGATCCATATGGACTCCTTGTCTATCAATCACATGACCCAAAAATTGTACCGTCGGAATCCGGAATTCGCATTTCGAAAACTTGGCATAGAGTTTCTCCTTCCTGAGCAATTCTAAGATGAGTCTTAGATGCTCCTCATGCTCCTTCTCACTCTTTGAATAAATCAGAATGTCATCGATGAATACAATCACGAACTTATCTAAGTAAGGCTTACACACCCGATTCATGAGATCCATGAATATCGCCGGTGCGTTAGTCAACCCAAACGGCATCACCTGAAACTCGTAATGCCCATAACGGGTTCTGAAAGCCGTTTTCGGAATATATTCCTCGCGAACTCGAAGTTGATGATATCCCGATCTCAAATCGATCTTCGAATACACACTCGATCCTTGTAGTTGATCGAACAAGTCGTCGATCCTAGGTAATGGGTATCTATTCTTCACCGTTAACTTGTTCAGCTCTCGGTAATCAATGCACATACGGAACGATCCATCCTTCTTCTTCACAAATAAGACTGGGGCTCCCCAAGGTGAAGAACTTGGTCTTATGAATCCTTTTTCGGCTAACTCCGCCAATTGTTTTGACAACTCTTCTAGCTCGGTAGGTGCAAGACGATAAGGCGCTCGTGCTAGAGGTGCAGCACCAGGTATCAACTCAATCTGAAACTCCACTTGTCTAGTCGGCGGGATTCCCGGCAAATCATCGGGAAACACATCAGGAAAATCACGAACTATAGGCACATCTCCAATGCACCTTTCCTTTTTCTTCGTCCCTCCTTTCTCAGAAATTTGAGCTAAGAAAAGGTAACATCCTTTCTCCATTAACTTTGGTAACTTAGTGCAAGAAATGACTGCTAATCGGGATGGGCTCCTCGAATCCTTTCGATCTCCTAATATATTTAGGATCTCCTTTCTGTAAGGTACACGCACAATCTTCTCGTCGCAAAGTATGTGAGCACGATACTTCGACAACCAATCCATACCAATGATGACATCAAAACTTCCTAACGTGACGGGTAGAAGATCTATGTTGAAAGGGTGGTTTAAGAAATTCAGCGTGCAACCGCGAATAATGGTATTAATCCTTTCTATATTCCCATTAGCTAACTCAATATCATATCCAATTCCTAAGGCCATCGGGGGTTTCTCTAGTAAGGGTGCAAACGTAGTGGACACAAAACTCCTATCGGCACCAGTATCAAATAGTATGGAAGCATAACGATTATTGAGAAGGAACGTACCAGTAACGACGTTCGGATCTTCTCCTTTCTCGTTCCCGAGTGCATACACTCTTCCCTGAGTAGCTCCAGCTTCCACACGTTGGTCCCCATTATCTTGTCGTCCACGGTTTCCTCCAGCTCCACGGTTCCACGATTCTCTACACTCATTCCTATAGTGTCCCTTCTTCCCACACCCGTAACAAGTAACATCTGCCTTGTTTCTTGTCTCAGGAGCAGCCTGAACCATAGCAAGGGGTCGAGCTCTACAGTCCCTAACTGTGTGTCCTTTCTTTGAGCAGTTCTGGCATTTCACACTACACCGTCCAATATGATGCTGGTGGCAACGACCACACTTGGGTGCATCACCGTTCTGATTCTTTTTATCTCCATTCCCAATAGCATAAGCCTTAGCTTGTCTTTTGCTTCGGTGATCATTACCCTTAGAGTGACGGTCTCTCTTTCTCTTTCCATTCTTCTCCTTATCAGCTCCTTCTAATTCTAATGAATCCATAAGTTGTTGAGCAATTGTGATTGCCTCATGGATGTTTGCAGGCCTAGCAGAAATCACATCATTTCTTGTAGCTACAGGCAACCCATCAGTATACCTCTCGATCTTTTGAGTCTCGGTTTTCACCATATCTGGGCAAAGCAAGGCTAATTCTTGGTAACGACGATTGTAAGTCGTCATATCATTACCTTTCACCTTGTGGTTCCAAAACTCAATCTCTAGCTTCTTGACCTCATTCCTTGGGCAATAAGTCTGAATCAGCAGAGACTTAAATTGCTCCCAAGTCATGGCATAAGCTACATCACTCCCAACTGAATTTCGGTAATTGTTCCACCAAGTTAAAGCTTCATCCTTGAAAGTAAAAGAAGCAAACTTTACCTTCGCATTCTCCGCGCAACCACTGACATTGAACACTGACTCAGTCTTCTCAATCCATCTGACTAAGTAAACCATTCCTTCAGTTCCACCAAACTCAATGGGTCCACAAATCTTGAACTCCTTGTATTGACATCCATTAGCACGAACAGGTGGAAAAGTTCCAGCAGAATTGTTGGAATGATTTGACTCAGCTAGTAGTTCAGCAACTCTTTGTTCCACAAGTTGGTTGATCATTGCTTGATCCACAGTAGGTGCATTAAGTGGAACATGATCATTGTTTCCCTGAACATCAACATTTTGATTCCTGTTGTTGCGGTTAGTAGTGTCCAGGTTGTCAGGAGTAGGGGTTTCAACATTTTGAGTAGGTCGGCGTCCTCGGAGACCAGTAGTAGTCACAGCAGGACCAGTTCTGGTAGCTCTAACAGGGTTTCGTCATGGTGCCATTGATCTGTAACATCATACAAGTTCATGAGTCTTCAATAGAACTTATCAATATGCTCAACAAAAGAAATTCAATGAAGCCAAGTCATGGAAAGAATAACAACAATACACCATGAAACATCAATAAAACGGATAAGGACTCAATTTCCATAACACCCAAAATCACATAATACCATATACTAATAACCATCAACCGTACAATAGCGATCTAACATCGTTCCAAATACCGAATAACACAAAACGTACTAATCGTTCCAAAAGAGACGAATACTGAACAAAATACATCAAAATATGATAACTAGCTTTTCTAACCGAACACTTCTCGGTTAAGAAAGCAACAAGACAACATAACCCAAGCAACTAGCCACGCTGCTGGCGGAGGCTCCTCAACTCCTGCCTCAAGCCATCAAGATCCCTCCATAACGATCCTAGCTCCACGCTATGGGTGTCTCGGTCTCTCTTGAGGTCAGCCACCTCCTTCTCTAGCTCGGCATTCCTTTGCCATAGCTTGCGGTCGGCCTCTCGAGCAGTAACAAAACCTCGCTGCAAACTATCGATATGCTCGTGAACATCCATCAAAACTCTCATCATCTCAGTAGTCCTGCCCACAACGACAGTCATGTCAACTCTCAAATCCGCTAAAAACTCTCCAGTAACTCTCTCCAGTCAATCAGATACACGTGCAACTCTCTCACCAAGCTCAGTAATCCGAGCCCATAACCTACCAATCTCACCTAACTCTACATGCTCAGCAGAAACCTCAGAAGATGCATCCGACTCAACGGGACTACCAGGTGGCAACTCAACCAAAAACGGATGATCAGGTGAATCAGGCTCAATCGGATGTACAGGTGAATCAGGCTCCTCAGCTTGAGCTGGTGGTACTAACTCATCATCATCATCAGGCATCTCATCCTCCTGAGGGTCATCCTCCTCCTCAGGGTCATCATCATCACCCTGCTCAGCCTCCTGAGGGTCATCCTCCTGCTCAGGGTCATCAGCCTCATCCTAACCCTCGTACTCCTCCTCCTCCTCATCGGAAGAGTACCTCATCAATCGTTGTCTCCTACTAGGTGAACCATGTGGAGATGTGGTAGGTGATCTAGGACGACGACGCAATGATGTGGGTGGCGCCTCAGACAGAAGAGAGTGAGCATCAATCTGTAAAGGTGATGGAGTAGGGCGTACCGACATACGTGCCGTAGCTCGGTGGGCAAAGCGTGGGGCCACACGAGCCAAAGCCTGATGAAGAGTAAGCTGCCTCGATGTACCAGGGAGCCCTAAAGAAGATGAGGGTCCCTGCGTAGATGCAGCAGGTAGTGCTGAAGTAGAAGCTGTCTGCGGCACAGTAGCTGAAAGCATGGCCATCTGGTAAGGATCATCAGATGCCATAGTGAACTGTGCAGGTAAAACCGGTGCAGTAAGAATATCCTCGACAACATCGGGCATATGGGAGGCCATGGTCTGTGACAACGGCGTAGGGTAGGTGTAAGTGTTTCAAAACAACTAAATCACAACTCAAAATACCATACTAAAAATCCTCATCGAATAATTCAATCGTATAATCTCAATAAAAAGAGTTTCAAACACCGCATTACTAAAATGTTTATAAAACATATAGACCATATAATTCCTCGAAACGCCATCTTATACTAAATCCATAAACCTCAAATCATCTCAAGAAATCCCAAATCTAACAATCATCTCGAATATCTCATAATACCTCAAATATTAGAAAATGCATCGGCTTGGCGGGCTGGCGGGCAGTGGTCAAGGATCATTTTCTATAAAAATTTCGGTTATAGTTTAGGCGTTTATTTACCTAGTTCTCTATAACCTGGCTCTGATACCAATCTGTAACACCCCCAAAATTTGATACAGCGGAAGACTCAACAAGCTTTCGGGGTGCTACGGGGATTGGTATCCAACACAAGACAATATAGAACGAGATAAAGTAAACATAATAAAAACGCAACCAAAACGGGGTTTTCACGTTTACATTTATCCCAACATCATTCAGAGTCTGGCCCAAATTAACATAACAGTAGGTCCAAAATTAATTATCAGAGTTTAGAAAAATAGATCCATAAACCATGAGCCTTAGCTGAGCCTTCCATTCCAAGCATCCGTATCATCACTTAATTACCTGAGAAAACGTGCTAAAAGTCAGCTTTCGCTGCTGAGATCATAGGTTTAAATTCATCTAACAATATAGTGGACATATACGCAAAACGCTTGCTAGCTAGACTAAGGATTCACTAAAAGCCTGCGGATACCCTCCGCTCCAATCCTAAAACACGGATACCCTCCGCTCTAAAATAGATATTCGGGTAACCCCCGCAATACCAAATAAATACTCGGATAACCTCCAAAGTATCAATAACCTATAGGTGCACACTACAGTATCTAAATAAGCCAACCTTGAATAGTACACACGAACCGTGTGACTAAAGCTGACAATAACAAATAAGCCAACCTTGAATAGTACACATAAAATGTGACTAAAGCTGACAACACATCCTAGTCCATACGCATAGCAAGTTTTAGAAAGAATATAGAAGCGGTAAATAGTCCACATAAAATAATTTGCACGTTTCTCACCCCAAGTATTGAAAACATAGTTCAAGAGTAAAAGTGGGGCTATGACTCACCTCAAGTCCAGAAAATATCAAGAAGAAGTCGGTAGAAATAAGATGTATAGTAACTCACAAAACAGCAACTACGGACTTGGCACGACCTAACAATATGAACTCGTTAAGAAATCATTTCCTCAATTTCAAAATATTCCCAAACCCGGAAGAAAATCCGTTTTATTACCGAAATTCCATTTCGTATTAGTTTGGTGTATTTACGTTTGGTATCCATACGGGTGGTGGGTCGACACAAAACAATCAAAAAGGCCACACAAAGAATAATAAAATGAACTATAGATCTAATATTAGCCCAATATATTATTTAAATAAATCACCGAAGTTTATTAAATCCGTTGATTTGATAATCCTCGTATTTATTTATGTAACATACCGTTCCAAGATTACACCCAATCCTAAAGCACATAGCACATAAACACTATATGGTATATATCGTAGTTTAATAAATTCCTCATATACATCGTCAAATTGGCCAGATTTCCCGATATATATATTCGCAATTTATTACACTTTAAATATACCACAACCTATGGCTGTCGTAGGATACGATGCCCATTAATATATTCATTTCATATAGCCAAATAACCCGGTTCAACCCTACGGTTAAGTGGTTATTTAGTTATAGAAAACGTTTATATTAATCGTCATATATCCGTGACAACACGAAAGTAACAATATAAAGCTCACTTGGACTTTAAAGAACCACAATTCGTATAACTCGATAAGTTTCTAATTTATAAACAAAATCACACTTTTAATTATTAGTTACCCGACTTATATTTCGCCATTATTTATATACTTATTATTTATAACAATAGTCCGACATTTATTACACTATTTGCATAGCATAATAACTATCGTTATATTATTATAACGTTTACTCGTGATCATTTTATTATTAATATACGCATTTATATATATATATATATATATATACGTTTAACACGTCTATATACGTATATAAATGATTATATTCTTAATAATATTATTACGAGTATTATTTTTATTATCGACTTTTAAATATTTATCGAGTCATAGAATTTGGTCACATGTCCGAGTCATGACCCTCGGCTCATAGTCCAAGTCCAAATAATAAAATCAAGTCACAATAATAAATCAACTCCGTCCATACAATCCCATATCCACGTGCTACAACATGAGGGTCCGACTACGGCACCCAAACTAACCTATCTCCGTCATCTAATTGACCGTCTCACAATCGGTCCCCAATTCCATACTCGTCAACACAACTCCAAATATACTCACAATCAAGAAATACCGCATCGCGTCCGAATCATATACCAATGCCCATATCACAATCACAACAAAAATAAATAATAATGACAAGTAACATATATTATCCGAAAACCAAGTAGCAACGGGTTGAGTTACCAAGTCAACCCGGGTCAATCATAAGCTCAAAACATGAAATGGAGCCACACCCGAGACTAATGAGTCTCGGCTAGCTCCATGAGCTCAATCTAACCAAAACAGCCCCTTGGGGGTGTTCGGCCAAAAATACCAACGACCACACGGGTCGACCAAACATAACCGAGAGCAACCAACGAGAACCAAAGATCACAATACATCAAATGGCCAAGAAAATTGACCAAATACTACCCAAACCGAGAGCATAACCCTCGGCTGGTTCGACCCATCGGAAACATTCACACCCGGATACCAAACTTCCATTTAACCATTATTTAACAAAACCCATTTGATTCATGTCTCAAAATCCATGAAAACCCGAAAAGATAATGAAAACCGTGACCCATAGTCACGATTCGAACACAAACACGAGTCAAAAACTCGGCCTACCTTCAAAACCAAAGCCAAAACGAATAGATCTTCAAGAAATAGTAAAAAGTGGTGATGAACTCGTGTAAAACCTCGTGAAAATTCACATAATTAACTTCGGTTAATTATATAAATAATCCTTGTCATTATTGTAATTACCATTTTTACGGGGAAATTTAAAATTTTCTTTGTATATAAAAATGGTCACGATTACGATATTGTCAAATTCGTCAAACGACAAAACAAGTTATCGACAAAATTAACAAAATATTAAAATTTCACTAAACTTAATTACTAAAATTAATTAATAAACCGGGCCCTTAATATTAAGCCCAATCCCTCGATTCACTATTCATCGGCCCAGATCCACTAGCCTATTTTTCTTATTTTTATTCTTATTTGATCGACTAGACAAGCTCCAAATCAACTCGTTTATTTTTATTTCGTACACACAACCTATGTATATTTTTGCACATTCTCGTTAAGCTCCTAGCCAACTATTAGTGTGTCAAATTTCAAATTCACACGTTGAGGTTTGGTACATTTTTACGAGGCATTTCGTCTGAACATAAATCGACCCAAAGAAATTGTGATTAATTCATTTCCTATCCGTTTTAATCCCCGTTCGTTTCTAAATGATCCTAATAATGTTTCTAAAGTGATTTTATGCTCAAATATTGGAGATGATCAAGTATATACGAATGGTTAACGATTTTGTAAATCGTTTATACATATATATTGATGTCGACATGAGTACATGAATCACACAAACACATTCCTTCATTCAAGCTCTCACATCCCATTTTAAATCTATTAAAATCGTCCTATCCTCCAAGTACACTGACATGTATAGTAGCTATGTCTCTTGGGTGAATTCAACACCATTCGATTCATTTCAAGATTGAGATATATACGAACCATGCATGCATTCACTTTTCATTCATTCTCAAACTCTTTCACTAAGTGTTTCTTCCTAAAAACTACTCCTACAAACTCATAAGTCGATTGTATATAAGCTTGGAAGCAAGGAAAGGAAATCGGGTTTAATATTTATAGTATAACGTTTGGGTTATATTGTGAAACGTGATTTTCTTGTGTTCCATCAATCACTCTCGACTCTTGATCACCTCTAGGGTGTTTGTAAGTCTCCACAACTCGCTTCTATTCTATTTCCTACGTATAATATATGTCATGCATTATATATATATTGTTTCATCGTCTTTCATTTTAGTATACATATACGCGTACATATTTGTTTTTAGAACACGAAACGTGACTAGCCTCTATCTTGGTAGGCCTAGGAGTCACGTAGCACACTTGTTTCACCTTTATTTTAATGTTACATGCATTTAACGAACCTAATATGAACCATGTTTCACACGTATAAAATTTCCAAAAACACTTAGTAAATATTTTAAGTTTTCAAAATATATGAACGACTCAAACATTCTACAAAAGCATCGTATAACTTTTTATTTCACGTAACAAGTACCCAATATTTTTGCTTGAACTAATAGACCACCTAGAAAACTAATAGTTTCATATACACGACTTCTAAAAATATTCATGTTTTGACACCCTACTCGAACCAATTCAAATCGACATAAAACAGATTTTTAAAAACAAAACTTACCTAAAAACTAATAAGTTTTTGTCGAGTGGGCTCAAAACAAGGCCCAATAAGACATCACGTTTTAACAGCCCACTGGGCCTATAAAATATATTTTTAGAATCATAATGGAAGCCCAAGTTCAAGCCCAAAAGAATTTCTATGCCCTCGCCTCTAAATTTTTAAATGGGCCTTAGTTTGGATCGAATGAGGCCCATAAGCTAAATAAATAAGCTTTTTATGGAATAAGTAGTTGAAATAAGTTAGAAAGTAATAAAAGAAGCAAAGGAAATTTTTATAAAATTTTTATAATCACTTTTGCAAAAATAGGACTAAAAATGTAACGCGACGACACGTATAGGGACTAAATGTGAAAACTGTGAAAACTAAGGACTAAAAATGTAGAAACAGAAAGAAAGGATAAAAATTGATAAAATAATATTGTTACAAGTTTAGATTGTAATATTTGACATGTAGTGGACTATAATTGTAAATATATATAAAAAGGACTAACGGTGTGACGCTAACGTCGTTAGTATAAAAGTTGTAAAATTGGAAAAAGGACAAGGACTACACTTAATCTATTTGACATTTTTATTTTATTTTCTATTTTACGGTCACCCTCACGTCATATGCATTTTCGTTTCATTTTATATATATATTATTTATTTTTACGTTAATTATATATATAACGATATATAAAAAGTTTAATATTTTTACTTACGACTTAAAAAGGTAAAACTAAGATGGATATTTTATATAAAGTATTTTTATACCATGCATGACATAATAATAATTTCACTTCACATCATCTATTCGTCATAACGAATAATGTTTATTCGTTATTCGTTCGTAGTTACCAAATAGTATTTGGTTATATTCTCTGATAAATATATTTATCAGGTTCTGAGTCAAAGACGTTCCCATAAATCTCATCCTATCTTACTTTTCGTCATTTCCAAATCAATTCAGGTGAGTCATAGCCCCATTTCAAATAATTGTTTTTAACTCATTGGGGGAGATACATGCTTACATATACTTTGATAACTTGATAAGTATATGAAATAAAATAAAATACATAATTCAAATCAATTTCCTAATTGATATTAAAATAATATAATTTGTGATTTATATTATGTTAATGTTTCCAATATGATTATTGTGATATGTGAAATATATATTTTTGTTGATGAATTATTTGACTGAAATATTGATATTCATGTGAAAGTTGTTCCCAATTCAATTATTGTGATATGTGATATGAATGTGTTACTGGCGATATATTCAAATTGGATTTCTGATACTCAAAGGATAATATTTTCAAATTGAATTTCTGATACTCAAGCGATACTATTTTCAAACTGAATTTCTGATACTCAAGCGATACTATTTTCAAATTGAATTTCTGATACTCAAGCGATACTATTTTCAAACTGAATTTCTGATACTCAAGCGATACTATTTTCAAATTGAATTTCTGATACTCAAGCGATACTATTTTCAAACTGAATTTCTGATACTCAAATGATACTGTTTCCAAATTTATCTCTGTGATACGATAATTGATTTCATGATGTTATGCTAAATGAGCCCATAAGTCCTTGATATTGCCTAAGTTAGCTATCGCCATGAAGCCCCTCAATCATGAGCCGTTAGTCACTTTCGACAGTGAGCGCGAATATAGTGAACAGCTTCGAAACCTGTTAAGGATTGACCCCCTGTCCCACTAATGCTTGACGGAATGCCAATTGCAATTGGTTAGCCGCATTAGTCGTGATACACTATATTCGTAGACATGTAGGAATTGGCACATCACCTACGAATAGAGGGCAAAATCTGTCATTGATTTGATAGAACACCCTCTTTTGGTTAAGCTTGTGGTGTCATGAGGCTTGGTGCAATATCTATAAAGGAAATATATATGTTTTCAACATATATTTAGATACAGCTGTATAGGTTCGCCCATATGTGAATTGTTTATCTGATCGATTTAGTATCATGAGTTTCCAGCTCATGTTAAGATTATTGATTCTTTAATGAATGTGATTGAATATTTATATGATTTATTTGTGAATATATATTCGATAATTATTTCATTTCTGGTTGTATTTTAATAATATCAAATATTCCTGAAATCTAACAAAATAAAGGGTTTTTCCTAAAACTCTATGAACTCACCAACCTTTGTGTTGACACTTTTAAGCATGTGTATCTCAGGTAATTTAACGGAGCAGGACAAGACACGGAGTGGGCATATATTACTCTGATAAATTAAAATGGTGTAAAAATCAAATTTGTCATATTTACAAGCCTTTATATCTTTTCACAAGATTTTAAATCAAATTATTCATCTTTTATCAAAAATATTATTTAAATGACAAATGACTTTCAAAATGTTTCTTTTAAACCGTTTTATGTGGTTAAAACTTCGATCCTCACCGTAACACCCAAATTAATTTTCCGCTGCGACAAACTTTAAAAATGGGGGTGTTACAGATTGGCATCAGAGATACAGTTATAGAGAATTAAATGTTTTCAAACATTAAAACTATAACTTCATTTTCAAAATAATGATTTTACACCATAATATTTTATGCCCTCCGTGTCTGCAGACTGCCGTGCTCCATACTTTATTTGTTGAGATTATTTTACATGCTTAATAGTTACTCATATACAATTGTTATTCCTCTGTATTGTTATATCTTTAACATACAAAATACTCATAAAATATTATTCTTGGGTTACTACTGTAGCATGTCTTCAGGAACGCCCGTGAATATCAATTCTACTCTCCATAATACTAATACCTCGTCAATCAATAATAATTCTCCAAATAATGAAGGTCCTTACGTACAAATAATAAAATCCCAACCTAATATAGAACTCAATCCTAGATCACCTCCGTCGTCACCTATTCGTTCACCTTTACGTCAAAGAATCCGGAGAGCTACCGAATCATATGAAAATTTGATTGGTGGCCAGGCAACATTCGAAGTAGGACAAGGTTCGAGCCAAGAGATATCATGGACGAATGTTGAACCAATTTCTCCGTTACCTTATACTTCAGATTCTACAATACCTAATTCTCCAAATAATTTATCTTCACCTAACTCTCCCGACTACGGTATAAGTACTCCGGAATCCATGTGGAACCTTATTTATCGACATGCCGGCATATTGGATGCCCACACTGAACAGCTGAAAGGGTTACGACCAACTCAATTTGAATGGTATGACCGTAACCTTGACGCATTGTTCAAGAGGGTTGATGCTGAAAGGCAAACAATATGTGAGATAGGGATGAAGATTAATGAAATAAAGAACAACACCAACCAGGAACTTGGAAGTTTGGACTCCAGGGTTCGTTGTGCAAGAAGAGAACACGGTCAAACACATGTAAGAATTGGAGATATTGAGAGAACCCTATGGATGGCCAGAGATGCAGCCAGAAACCAGGGTCAAAAGATTGCCGCATTAGAGAGTATGTTGGCAAACCAAATGAACATGTGTCAAGAACGTTTCTCAAACATGGAAGCAGCACAACTTGAACTTGAGAAAGAAATTAGATATTTACGTCACACGCGTAACTAATCTTAAATTTTACAAGTTTCCTTGTTGTTCCTAATAAACCAAATAGACTTGGTTAATATTTCTTGTAATATTCAATAATTCTGAAACTTCAGAACGTGTAATCAAAACATATTGTATAATAACATCCTTTCTGTTATATCTTTATGTTAAGATTCAATCTTTTCTTCCGTATAAATCATGTATGAATTGAATCCCCATATTTCATGCAAAAATCTCATCATTTGTTATTTCTATAATAACCAAATGAATCTATTCAGATCAATGAAGTATTAATAAAAGATCTTGTATCGTTTATCTTGCAAAGACAATCGATGAAGTTATTAATATTCTGTTTACATCTGTAATATTATTCAAATCTACCGTAAGATTTCTTAATAATTGTTAAGATTTCTTAAAAAATTTCATAATTAACCTAAAACTTTAAGAATCGTCTAAATATCAATTTTTGAAAGTGGAATTAAAGAATGAAGAAAAGATAATTAAACTTCATTTGAAATAGACAAGTCGGTTTGTTCCTTAGTAATCCCATATCAAGAGTTGATCATTAATAAAATGATACAACAAAGACATCTTGAAACTTGATTACAGTAGGGAGTCAATTCAGTCTATCATAAATGAAATAATTAACTTCATTATTTAAATTTTTCTGATATAATATGGATTCTAATGTTGAGTTTCATTTTTGTTTACAGAAAATGGACAACATGAACAATGCATATCAATCATCATCAGAAATTTCCATGACTCCTGGAGCTATCCAGAAATTGGTAAATGACATAGTGTCGGTGGTACTAGAAGGGACTACCGTAGTTTATCCGAGAAGAGAGACGAGTATACTTGTCAACCATCATCAAGGAATTAGGCATGGAATGTTACCAAATGAAAATAATCAGAAGAGGAAGCTACCCGACCCAGGAACCGTCAATCCCGTCTACTGCAACATCTTCAATGCTCAAGATCGTTATCGCAAACATCTAGAAAACCGTATGAAGTATCAACATCAGCTGGGAATCAATCAGATAGCTAATAGAAATTGTCTTGTCGCACCTGTTTCTGGAAGTGGATATCTTGGAACTCTACCCTGGTGTAAGAAATGCAACCTGCATCACATCGGGAAATGTAGGGTTAGATGCATGAAATGTCAGAAATTAGGTCATCAGACAATTAGCTGCAGGGCTAAGGAAGTGAAAGTACAACCAACAACCATTGTATGTCACGGATGTGGTGGACATGGTCATCATGTGAAACGATGTCCAAACTACAATGTTAATTGGAAAGCCAAGACCTTTACAAGAAAATGAAGAATCTTTAAAGGCCTTGATAGTATCAAGGAAAATGGCAACTAGATTGGAACAGATGAGTAAATTCCTGTTGAAGATAAATAAAATCTAGTTTAAAATTTCCTAAGTTGTATTTCTTTCCTGTATTTCACTTCAAGTTACTATGGATGTAACTTAAACAATAATCTTTCTACTGTATCGAAAAATCTCCCTTGTAATATTTCCATAATAATAATAATCCAAGTTAATTTCAATTTCTATCTCATCTATCAAATAACAATATACAATAATTACTTCATAAATCTGTTAAAATGAATCCTAAAATTTTCCACTTTATTTCAAAAAGAAATTTCGTGTTTTATCATAAAAATAGCACGTTGAACACCATCTAAAACAACTTATATAAATATATGATTGAACCAAACATCACATCATTTGGTCCTCAATTATACATAACCTGATCAACTATGTATAATTTAGGAAGAATTATGTTATGAAAGGAACAATGATATTATCAAATAATTTAATAACAATCTTCATTCAAAAGCAAGATAAAAAGCTAAAATAAATTGTTCATAATACATTGAACAACCCATAATAAATACCTATCATATGTCATCACCATTATGATAGGAATCAACAAAAGTATAATTAAGAAAAACACCAATAATTCACAATAACTAACAAAAGACATCAATAGTGAAATTTTTATTTAAAATCCATAAAAATTAATACATAAACAAATAATTAGCATCGGAAGTGCTATCGTTACAATTATTACAATACAAACAAAGGAATCTTCAATAGGTTGATCCGCAATGACAAATAAGACTCCCACCAACAAAACAATAGCAAGAGCCACCACAAGATGAATCACTTTAATTATGCTGAAAAATAAATATAAACCAAATATTAAAAATAATAATGAGACAAATTCTTAAAAATAAAACGAGTTTTATTCATTATTCGTTACAAATACATAAAAACATAACAAGAACTTAATCCAAAACAACCCTAGCTTAAGATGTTACCCCCAGAGTTTGTCGACGGTAATAGCAAGGATGGTCAGGGGTACGACAAACATCAAGATAGCAACCAAGAATCCAAAGTCTTCATCCGGAACGTACGCCAAGTAGATAGCGGCAAGGACGACGTACACAATCGCTAAGATGGTTATGAGATGCGGCATTTTGATGGAAAATGAGAGGAAAGTGATTAATGGAAGAAGTGGAAATTGGTAGTGGTATATATAGGCTAGAATTGTGACCGTTGGGCACTATTCCCGACCGTTGTGGTCACTATTACTAGCCGTTATTTTACTATTCATGACCACTAATTTCAAATACTCACAACCCTTAAGTACGTCAGTTACCTTATCTTGTTGGGTACAAGTAAATCTAACTGAATCCCGTTCCCGTAGTTTTAGGAATAAAAATCTCCCGACAACCTCTGTTCAAAAATTCTTTACTCAAGTAATCACATTCAATTTGAATTTCGGGACGAAATTCAGAATGACATGTGGGTACTGTAAAACCTCGTGAAAATTCACATAATTAACTTCGGTTAATTATATAAATAATCCTTGTCATTATTGTAATTACCATTTTTACGGGGAAATTTAAAATTTTCTTTGTATATAAAAATGGTCACGATTACGATATTGTCAAATTCGTCAAACGACAAAACAAGTTATCGACAAAATTAACAAAATATTAAAATTTCACTAAACTTAATTACTAAAATTAATTAATAAACCGGGCCCTTAATATTAAGCCCAATCCCTCGATTCACTATTCATCGGCCCAGATCCACTAGCCCATTTTTCTTATTTTTATTCTTATTTGATCGACTAGACAAGCTCCAAATCAACTCGTTTATTTTTATTTCGTACACACAACCTATGTATATTTTTGCACATTCTCGTTAAGCTCCTAGCCAACTATTAGTGTGTCAAATTTCAAATTCACACGTTGAGGTTTGGTACATTTTTACGAGGCATTTCGTCTGAACATAAATCGACCCAAAGAAATTGTGATTAATTCATTTCCTATCCGTTTTAATCCCCGTTCGTTTCTAAATGATCCTAATAATGTTTCTAAAGTGATTTTATGCTCAAATATTGGAGATGATCAAGTATATACGAATGGTTAACGATTTTGTAAATCGTTTATACATATATATTGATGTCGACATGAGTACATGAATCACACAAACACATTCCTTCATTCAAGCTCTCACATCCCATTTTAAATCTATTAAAATTGTCCTATCCTCCAAGTACACTGACATGTATAGTAGCTATGTCTCTTGGGTGAATTCAACACCATTCGATTCATTTCAAGATTTAGATATATACGAACCATGCATGCATTCACTTTTCACTCATTCTCAAACTCTTTCACTAAGTGTTTCTTCCTAAAAACTACTCCTACAAACTCATAAGTCGATTGTATATAAGCTTGGAAGCAAGGAAAGGAAATCGGGTTTAATATTTATAGTATAACGTTTGGGTTATATTGTGAAACGTGATTTTCTTGTGTTCCATCAATCACTCTCGACTCTTGATCACCTCTAGGGTGTTTGTAAGTCTCCACAACTCGCTTCTATTCCATTTCCTACGTATAATATATGTCATGCATTATATATATATTGTTTCATCGTCTTTCATTTTAGTATACATATACGCGTACATATTTGTTTTTAGAACACGAAACGTGACTAGCCTCTATCTTGGTAGGCCTAGGAGTCACGTAGCACACTTGTTTCACCTTTATTTTAATGTTACATGCATTTAACGAACCTAATATGAACCATGTTTCACACGTATAAAATTTCCAAAAACACTTAGTAAATATTTTAAGTTTTCAAAATATATGAACGACTCAAACATTCTACAAAAGCATCGTATAACTTTTTATTTCACGTAACAAGTACCCAATATTTTTGCTCGAACTAATAGACCACCTAGAAAACTAATAGTTTCATATACACGACTTCTAAAAATATTCATGTTTTGACACCCTACTCGAACCAATTCAAATCGACATAAAACAGATTTTTAAAAACAAAACTTACCTAAAAACTAATAAGTTTTTGTCGAGTGGGCTCAAAACAAGGCCCAATAAGACATCACGTTTTAACAGCCCACTGGGCCTATAAAATATATTTTTAGAATCATAATGGAAGCCCAAGTTCAAGCCCAAAAGAATTTCTATGCCCTCGCCTCTAAATTTTTAAATGGGCCTTAGTTTGGATCGACTGAGGCCCATAAGCTAAATAAATAAGCTTTTTATGGAATAAGCAGTTGAAATAAGTTAGAAAGTAATAAAAGAAGCAAAGGAAATTTTTATAAAATTTTTATAATCACTTTTGCAAAAATAGGACTAAAAATGTAACGCGATGACACGTATAGGGACTAAATGTGAAAACTGTGAAAACTAAGGATTAAAAATGTAGAAACAGAAAGAAAGGATAAAAATTGATAAAATAATATTGTTACAAGTTTAGATTGTAATATTTGACATGTAGTGGACTATAATTGTAAATATATATAAAAAGGACTAACGGTGTGACGCTAACGTCGTTAGTATAAAAGTTGTAAAATTGGGAAAAGGACAAGGACTACACTTAATCTATTTGACATTTTTATTTTATTTTCTATTTTACGGTCACGCTCACGTCATATGCATTTTCGTTTCATTTTATATATATATTATTTATTTTTACGTTAATTATATATATAACGATATATAAAAAGTTTAATATTTTTACTTACGACTTAAAAAGGTAAAACTAAGATGGATATTTTATATAAAGTATTTTTATACCATGCATGACATAATAATAATTTCACTTCACATCATCTATTCGTCATAACGAATAATGTTTATTCGTTATTCGTTCGTAGTTACCAAATAGTATTTGGTTATATTCTCTGATAAATATATTTATCAGGTTCTGAGTCAAAGACGTTCCCATAAATCTCATCCTATCTTACTTTTCGTCATTTCCAAATCAATTCAGGTGAGTCATAGCCCCATTTCAAATAATTGTTTTTAACTCATTGGGGGAGATACATGCTTACATATACTTTGATAACTTGATAAGTATATGAAATAAAATAAAATACATAATTCAAATCAATTTCCTAATTGATATTAAAATAATATAATTTGTGATTTATATTATGTTAATGTTTCCAATATGATTATTGTGATATGTGAAATATATATTTTTGTTGATGAATTATTTGACTGAAATATTGATATTCATGTGAAAGTTGTTCCCAATTCAATTATTGTGATATGTGATATGAATGTGTTACTGGCGATATATTCAAATTGGATTTCTGATACTCAAAGGATAATATTTTCGAATTGAATTTCTGATACTCAAGCGATACTATTTTCAAACTGAATTTCTGATACTCAAGCGATACTATTTTCAAATTGAATTTCTGATACTCAAGCGATACTATTTTCAAATTGAATTTCTGATACTCAAGCGATACTATTTTCAAATTGAATTTCTGATACTCAAGCGATACTATTTTCAAACTGAATTTCTGATACTCAAATGATACTGTTTCCAAATTTATCTCTGTGATACGATAATTGATTTCATGATGTTATGCTAAATGAGCCCATAAGTCCTTGATATTGCCTAAGTTAGCTATCGCCATGAAGCCCCTCAATCATGAGCCGTTAGTCACTTTCGACAGTGAGCGCGAATATAGTGAACAGCTTCGAAACCTGTTAAGGATTGACCCCATGTCCCACTAATGCTTGACGGAATGCCAAATGCAATTGGTTAGCCGCATTAGTCGTGATACACTATATTCGTAGACATGTAGGAATTGGTACATCACCTACGAATAGAGGGCAAAATCTGTCATTGATTTGATAGAACACCCTCTTTTGGTTAAGCTTGTGGTGTCATGAGGCTTGGTGCAATATCTATAAAGGAAATATATATGTTTTCAATATATATTTAGATACAGCTGTATAGGTTCGCCCATATGTGAATTGTTTATCTGATCGATTTAGTATCATGAGTTTCCAGCTCATGTTAAGATTATTGATTCTTTAATGAATGTGATTGAATATTTATATGATTTATTTGTGAATATATATTCGATAATTATTTCATTTCTGGTTGTATTTTAATAATATCAAATATTCCTGAAATCTAACAAAATAAAGGGTTTTTCCTAAAACTCTATGAACTCACCAACCTTTGTGTTGAGACTTTTAAGCATGTGTATCTCAGGTAATTTAACGGAGCAGGACAAGACACGGAGTGGGCATATATTACTCTGATAAATTAAAATGGTGTAAAAATCAAATTTGTCATTTTTACAAGCCTTTATATCTTTTCACAAGATTTTAAATCAAATTATTCATCTTTTATCAAAAATATTATTTAAATGACAAATGACTTTCAAAATGTTTCTTTTAAACCGTTTTATGTGGTTAAAACTTCGATCCTCACCGTAACACCCAAATTAATTTTCCGCTGCGACAAACTTTAAAAATGGGGGTGTTACAACTCGTGGGGATTAAAATCGAAATCGGTGTTAGAGTGGGAGTTAGAGCGCGTGATTGGTACCAATAGATAGATCTTGAAAAGATGGTGAAGATGGTGGTGTTGTTTTTATGGTGAGGGCGGCGGTGGCGGCGCTATGGTGGATTTAGGGGGCGGCGGTGGTGTTATAAAGAAAGAAGAGAGAGAGAGATAAGGTTGGTGATGGGTGTGTTGTTATGTTATCACATGGACGATTTCATGTATTTACTCTTTTCAAAAATCCTTTTTGTAACAATAATAATAATACTTGTGTGGTGAGTAGGGGATTTAGTAGTCCGGTGTCAATACACGGACCAAACCCGAAACTTAATTAACCAAATGTCTTTCTCAAACCAAACCGTTCCAAAATAATAATATCCGATCCAATAATAAAATGAAATTAAAATTGTTAGGTTAACCTAGTGCCAGAGTCAACGTAGTACCAGTGAGAATTTAAGAATATATCACCGAGCATAAAATCAAAATGAATTATGAAAATAATTCACAAATTCCATAACATCATTAAATATAATTATCCACAAAAATAGGTCTTACAAGTTCGTTGTGAATAAAAATTCCAAATAAAAATTATAACGAACTTTAACATAATGCGGGTTTTCAAAATAGCTCCCTAAATTGCCCGTTGTCACAAGTAATATGACTTAAATGGTCAAGTAATTATGATACGGGTTTAACACAAGGGTGATCCTAATGCCTCTTATCATGTAGTAAATCCTACTACACGAATGTAGTCTCACTAGCGGTCTCGGAATGCATCACTAACGCGAGTTCTAGAATCTAAATGCTACCGGTACACTCATAAGCACTAATAGTAAATGCTTTTCCTATCAAATCTAAAGGCGAACCTCACATATTTGGGTGGAAAATTTTTCTGAATAGTACGGTTTTGTGCTAGTCATACAATCTCCTATCCATGAGACGCTTGCTATGGCTAAAGTTTCACTCCTAAATGTTGTAAAAAATTTTAAATTTGGCGCTAAAATTGCACTAACAAGTATTTCTCATAGTTTTATTACATATCTACTATCAAACAAACAAACTCAAGCGAAAGTGTATCTGTAAGGTATCATCATTTTACCCTCCCCTTACACTTAGGATGAACATTGTCCCCAATGTTCAAGTAAAGAATGTAAAAGTGAAATAAGTAAAAAGAATGAAATCAAATACTCCCCTGATTCGCTCGATATGGATAATAAGGTGGCCAGGTTAGATCTTCCTCCAAGAAAATGAACAATCAAAGCTTCCCTTCCAGAATATAAATCATCTTCTTGTCATACATAACCTGTAAAACCTGAGAAAACACACAAGGCAACCTCGCGTAAAATCGGCGGCAATCTATCTATGCTAACAAATCCTAGAAAACATAATAAGATATAATGCTTGTGGAATGATGTTTGCAGATTTCCTGGAGATTATAAAACTAATGATTCAACAAAAAACTTTAAGACTCCGTTAGAAAAACAAAACTGGTAAAATTTCCAGAATTTTACACGTGACGCCGTCAAGAGTAAACTCGTGACGCCATCAGAAGTGATATGTAGAAATTCTTATGTCAAGTTTCTGGAAAATTTCTGGAAAAACTTCGTCCTACTTCCTAAAAAATCCTGCAAAACATCATTACGACTCGATACAAGCATTTGACTCTAACAAATACGAATATACATGTTCACTTAATATTGAGGAGAATCATGATCGGTTTTGTTTCTTAAAAACATATTTGGGGTTTCCCCTTACACTTATCTTTTGAGAAATACCTTTGGATGAAGTTAAGACTAGGCCAAACAACAAAATAAAGTATTTTCACTATTTTAGATTTGAAACATGATCTATGACTCCTCCTAAACCAACCAGTCAACCGTGTGCAGTTGATAGGTCCACCAAAGAGAAAGTGCAAGTTTATATTGACTGTGGAAATATAGGGAAATCCCCGGGTCGTTAAGTCCCAACGAGATTGAAATTGTATTTTGAACGTTTAAGGGAATGAGTGGTACTGAGGACAGTAACCAAAATGATTGAGGAATGAATATACTACCGATTGCTTGGTATTTGGATAATATGAAAAGATATAAACAATAACAGAGATACACACAAAAGCACAAATTAGAAAATCAGATAACAGACAGAGAAAAGTGGGTTTTATCAAATTACAAACTACAAGGGGTACAATTGAAACTTTTTAAAACTTAAAATTAAAAGAAAATTTAAAATGATATTAAAATTATGAAAATGGTTATTTTAATATTTAATTACTATTTAATTAATTAAAAATATTTAATAAGTAAATTAAACCTAAGTTAAATTATCTAAAAATTATAAAGATTACAATTTAAACTAAAAACTTGCAAAAATAATTTCTAAACCTTAAAAAGAACTTGAAGAAAGTATAAAAAAATGAAAATAATTATTTTTGTCTTTTTGTGAGTTTTCTATTAATTAAAAACTATTTATCTTAATTAAACTAATTAAACTATTTTAAATTACTATTAATACCTAAATGACTTATAAAATTATGGAAAAATTTAAAAAACTAATTAACCATTACAGGAATCCTAAAAAATTATAAAAAGTTACTAAAAATTATATTTAAGCTATTTGAATAATTAATTACTTATTAATTAATTTAAATCTAATTTAATTAAATTAAATAAGAAAATTGGAAAATGAATAGTTAGGGGTGAGCATGGGGCGGGGTAGGGTGGTTTTATGGTAAAACCAAAAACCGAACCGTATATTTCGGTTTTTCAAAACTACAAACCGTTTGGTTTCGGTTTTTTCGGTTTCGGTTTTTCGGTTTTTGACATTGAATCGGTTCGGTTTCGGTTTTTGTTCGGTTTTTTCTTACTTGAAACAAGCAAGTTTTAATCTTATATAAAGTTTACGATTCCAAGTTTCAAGCAAAAATATTTAAACAAATATCAACAACTGCATAATATCCAGCAATCTAAAGCTTCGAAAAAACGTACAAAACAACCAAACATTTTCTAAAGTATAAAATTATATAAAAACATATATAAAGGTGGGGCGGGGCGGTTTTTTCGGTTCGATTTTTCTTATGAAACCAAAAACCGCCCCAAACATTCGGTTTTTATAAAATTCAAAACCACCACCATCGGTTTGTCAAATGGGGCGGTTTTTTCGGTTTGGCTTTTTCGGTTTTTTTGGTTTCGATTCGGTTTTTCGGTTTTTGTGCTCACCCCTATGAATAGTAGAAAGTAAAAATATATTTTCTAAAAGTCTTAACTAATTTACAAAACTTAGAAAAATTATAAAAACCTACTTTTGTTAATTAAAATAAAAGAAAATTATTTAATTACTAATATTCCTATTTAATATTTAAACTACTTTTAATTCTAATAATTAGTAAACTGTTTAGGAAAAATCTAAGAAAATTATTTTAAATACTTAAAGGTAATAGGAAATTAAGAAAATTATAAAAAATGGACAAGTGCTTATTATTAAGCTGAAAGGAAAATTAAATAGATAATTTCTATTAAATAGAAGCTATCACTATAATTAAGTTTGGATTTTTCTGGTTTTTCTTTTATAAAACTATTAAAATACTTAAATTATGAAACTTTTACAAAGACAACTAATCTAGAAACTCAGAATAAGCACTGTGAGTGCTTATTAGCTTATACAGTTGACTAAGTTTGACCACACAAAGAAATAAGCTCAAATGAGTTATGTGGGGTCCACACTTGTTAAATCAGATACACACAAGTTACTTGGATATGTTTGAGCAAGTTTTAGTCAAATAAGCTATAAGATTAAGCTACAAGACCACAATAAGCAATTCTAAACTTGGTTTCTGAGACAGAAATAGGACAAAGTTATGATGTTGATTTAGGTGGGGTCCACTAATGCACAGGTCAAACAAATGGTCAATCTATGATCCCTGGTAGGAGGGGGGTTGTAAGAACCAAACTATGGAGTGTGGGACCCACTGGGGTGGCTACAATCAACCACCAAATTGGTGGTGGTGAGATGGTATGCTGATGCACAGGGGATGTGCTTCCCCTGCAACTCAGTTCAAGGGGCAAAAAGGTCAATAAGAAAAATTCACAAAAATGTGAATTGTGTGGAAATCACAAGTTCTACTGATAGACTAATTACCCAAGTAATTTCAAACCCTAGAACCAAATAAAAAATTCATGAAAATTCCTACCATTTTTGAGAAAAACTGAGAATGCACTTTTGACTTTATTGAATTTAACTACTAGTTTGACTTTTGTGAGATTCTACCTAGATTTAAACACTGATTAGGTTATAATAAGCTAGAATAAGACTAAAATAAGCTAGAACAACTACTTGTGAAATGATTTGAAGCTTATGACTCTCTAATTTCCACACAGTGAATCACTGTGAGTGATTCAAAGTGATTTTTGACTTTTGCTTTGTTTATGACTAAGGTGGTGGTTAACCTGAGCCTATATGAACCTAAATCAGTTAAAGAGACCAAATATTACACTAGTGATCAACAAAGACAACACAGAATAGCTAGAACCAAACACCCTCTGAGATGACTGTTTTGTGATTTCTCAAAGTGAATCAGTGATCTAGACTTCAAATATGTTTTTAAACCTTATACTATCATTAACAAGGATCAAATGAACATGAAACAGCAAGAACATAAGCATCAAACTCAGAAGTGACCAAAGTGATATTTCAACTGTGAAAATTTGATTTTTTAGTAACTATGGATTCCAACAAACAAGATACTAATTTTATGTTGTATTATCACTACTTAGAACTAAATAAGCACAAAGAACTGAATAAGCAAAAGAATAAGCATAGCTACAGTACAAAGACAGATATGAGATTTTGAGGACTTACAATATGCTTTCTTGCTTAAAACCAATGAACCAAGGACTTCCAAGCAATCCTATAGAATCTCCACAGATTCACTAATCCAAGGCCATCCAATATTTGCCCTGCTCCATTGCTTATCACCAAGAATTTGATACTTTGACTTTCGTTGACGGTTTTTATGTTTATGAGTTTTTTATATCTAAATCTTGTTTTAAGGTATCTAAAAGCTTTAATGAGCTTCTTAGGAGCTTATGTGAGCTTAAGAGTCTTTATAATCTAACAATAACAAGAACACAGCTTATTAAGAAATTTGAAATGAAATTGAAAGTTGCATTAACTGAGATAACAAAACAAACTTGATTCTTATTAACTGAAAAGCTTACTAGTACACTGAGAATGATAACTTGAAACTTTGAAAGCTTAAATTACACTTGAACTTTTAAAAGAAACTAATTCGACATACAATTATTTAAAATAAACTAGATATCTTTTTCTTCTGCTTCCCATTCTCTCTTTATAGAAAATTGAGACTCCCCACATGCCTCTGATCTTTTCCCACTTCACTTTGTGACCATTGGATGGGTCAATGTGATCTCAGCCGTTTAAACTAATTTTGGCGCCAAAAGTCTCCACGTTTACTTGGGGCCAAAGTTGTGCAATTAAAGAATATTGGGATCTTGTGGAAGTGTCAGGGGACAATTGAGATAGTTTTCAGACAAGTTGGGGTGATATGGAAGAAAACAGAGGTCAAGGTATGGTTTGGAGTGAAAAATGGTGGGAAATGCATTTAATGTGGTGTGGGATAAGGTTGTTAGGTGGAAGGGAGTAGGTTAGGTGAGCTGGAAGGTGAGGTGGTGGTGGAAAACCACCCTGGGATTGGGTGAAGCAGGGGTGAGGGAGGAGATGAACAGTGAAGGCGGGTTAGGGGTGTTTGACTGTGGGTTTGACCCCGGTTTATTATATTAAGGGTGTGTGGGCTGAGGGTGGATTGGGCCAAGAAAAAGGAAGGGTGGGCTGGGGGTGTTTGGACTAGGCTTGGTTTTGGTTTTGGTTTTGGTTTTGGTTTAATAATAAAAGGGTCCGTTTGTATTATAACTTAACAAGGACCAATTTTGTAATTCCCACAAAATTGAGGGACTGATTTTGCAATTTTCCCAAACTACTTCCAATGACTAAACCTGCATTTAAACCATAACACAAGGACAAAAGATATAATTTTTCCATTTTTAATACCCAGGGACCTTTTCTGCCAATTTCTCAAACTCTAGGGACCATTTATGTAATTTTGGATTTTTAAGGGACTAAAGATGTAATTTCCCAAAATGTTATCAAAAGGACCAATTATGCCATTTAAGAATAGTTCAAGGTTTATTTTTCATATTTTTCCATTTTCAAAAACCTTAAGGACTATATTTGACATTTTTGAAACTTGAGGGACTAAAGTTGTCATTCTGAAATTTTTAACTTTAAAGGACTATTCTTGACAACTTATGAATCCCTAAGGACCTTTGATGATATTTTTCATGTTTTGATTTACCAGGGACTAGTTTTGACAACTTTTGAAACTTGAGAGTCTGAAACTGCCAATTATGCAAACTTTGTACGTTTTTCATTTGTTTTTGATTATTTTGCATTTAAAACATATAAAACACACTTCTAAGATATTTTCAGTATTTTGATGCATATTTGAGTGTTTTTGGATGTTTTGGCAGTTCAGATTGGTATAAAATGATGAGTATTTAGACACTCATCAATCCCCCACACTAAAATATTGCTAGTCCCTAGCAATCTTTTGAGAAAATTTTAATGGATTTTTACTCTTTACCAAAAGCCATCACTTCTGGAGTAGCCAGATGTAAGAACTGTGGCACACCTGATAACCGAGTGATTTTGAGCAAACCAGCAGCTGTCAACGGATTTGATTTGTCTTTACCAAAAGCCGTTTGCTTCTGGACTAGCCAAATCTTGATGGAATAGTCAACATCTTGGTGAGCTGATTACCAATTATGGTTTTTCCACGGCCTTTACCACAAGCCATAATCTTGCGGGCTAGCCAACTCATTCGCTTTATGGGATATGGGGAGTTGAGGAACCATACAATTTTGGGCAAATTGCAAGCCATCAACGGATTTGAGATGTCTTTACCAAGAGCCGTTTGCTCCTGGACTAGCCAATCCTTTTGTGGGTTAGACATGATGGATTGATAACCATTATTTGCATTTCTAAGTGTGAAAAAACTTTAAATTTTGATCAAATGGGGGTTCTTGATGGAACATGTGTTTTGAATTCGTGAGAACTCTCCCCCACACTTAGAACTGAATATTGCCCTCAATATTCAAGGTACTTGGTGTCCCACCAAGACTTAGAACGTAAGTAGGAAATACTATTAACCCTTTGATTTAGTCTATTTACATACAAACGCACTTTTTTTATTTATTTTTTTTTTATTTTTTTTTTATATATACATATATACAACATGTGGTTCATCTCCCCCACACTAGGGTGGTAGAAAGGGGTAAGAAGACAGAAATATGGGTGAAAACCCATATTGCTACTGTTTTTGATTACCGAGTCGCTAGCTTGACTCGACCTCGAATTGAATTGTCCATGAGGAAGCTACTGTTTTTGTTTACCGAGTCGCTATCTTGACTCGACCCCGAATTAAATTGTCCTTGGGGAAGCTACTGTTTTTGATTACCGAGTCGCTAGCTTGACTCGACCCCAAATTAAATTGTCCTTGGGGAAGCTACTGTTTTTGATTACCGAGTCGCTAGCTTGACTCGACCCCGAATTTATTGGTCCATGGGGAAAGTTTGGAGATCTGGGACAACCATTGGTTGTATGTCCCCTCCAAAATAGTGTTTTAACCGATGACCATTTACTTTGAAATTGGGACTGTCGGGTTGTAATAACTCAACAGTTCCATATGGGTATACTTTTGCTATAGTAAATGGTCCAGACCAACGGGTTTTTAGTTTACCCGAGAAAATTTTTAATCTTGAATTGAAAAGAAGAACTCTGTCACCAACGTTGAAAACGCGGTTCTTAATTTTAGAGTCACGTATCTTCTTAGTCTTTTCTTTATAGATTAAAGAATTTTCGTAAGCTTGATCACGTAATTCATTTAGTTCGTTTAGTTGAACATTACGGTGATCACCCGCTGTCTGAAGGCCGAAATTTGCATGTTGTAAGGCCCAATTGGCCTTATGTTCTAATTCTATCGGAAGATGACATGCTTTCCCGTACACTAGTTTATATGGAGTACACCCGATGGGTGTTTTGTAAGCAGTGCGGAAAGCCCATAATGCATCGTCCAGCTTATCCGACCAAGAGGCACGGTTTTCACCAACCGTCCTCTCCAGAATTCTCTTAATACCCCGATTTGAGACCTCTACCTGCCCACTTGTTTGTGGGTGGTATGCTGTAGAAAGACGGTGAGTTACACCATATTTCAGCATCACTCTTGCAAATTGTTCATTGCAGAAGTGAGTGCCACGATCACTGGTAATGGCACGAGGAGTCCCGAATCTGGCAAAGAGAGATTTTAAAAATTTAACGACTACTCGGGTGTCATTGGTGGGTAAAGCTTTCGCTTCAACCCATTTAGACAAATAATCGACAGCCACGAGTATGTATTTATTTCCTCGTGAAGACGGGAATGGCCCCATAAAATCAATGCCCCACATACCAAATATTTCATAGAGTTGGATGGCGTTTTGCGGCATCTCATTCTTTTTGGAAATATTCCCGTGACGCTGGCAAGCCTCACAAGTTTTGATAAGTTCATGGGCGTCTTTATAGATTGTGGGCCAAAAGAATCCTGAATCAAACACCTTTTTGGCGGTGTAGTTTGGGTTATGATGCCCCCCCCGTGGGTCTATCATGACAAGCTTTAAGAATTTCCATGGCTTCTTGGCCATGGACACACCGTCGGATGACTTGATCCGCACATATTTTGAACAAGTAGGGGTCGTCCCAGAAGTAATGTTTTACATCTTTAAAGAACTTTCTTTTCTGTTGGGACGACATCCCTTTCACAACGAAATTTCCCGCATGGTAATTCGCAAAGTCGGCAAACCATGGGGTAGTGGCATCATCCCGGGTAGAGATTAGATTTAGAGTCTCCAGAGGAAAAGTTTCATTAATTTCTTTTCTCTCGAGAATATCCTGATGAGGATTTTCTAACCGGGACAAGTGATCAGCTGCAAGGTTCTCTGCTCCTTTTTTATCTCTTATGAGAATATCGAATTCCTGAAGGAGCAGGACCCAACGGAGCAGTCTTGGCTTTGCGTCCTGTTTCGTGAACAGGTATTTCAAAGCCGAGTGGTCCGTGTACACCACGCTTTTGGTTAAGATTAAGTAAGACCGAAATTTTTCGAAGGCATATACCACAGCTAATAATTCTTTTTCTGTGGTGGTATAGTGTGTTTGAGCTTCATTCATGGTCTTACTTGCGTAGTGTATTGGCTGGAAATGTTTGGTTTTGCGTTGCCCCAGAACTGCACCAATAGCGAAGTCGCTAGCATCGCACATAAGTTCAAAGGGTAAGTCCCAGTCGGGGGCAACAAGGATTGGTGCCTCGGTAAGCCTTTTCTTTAAAGTAGAAAAAGCTTCGATGCATTCGGGGGAAAAGATGAAAGGAGCATCCTTTTCAAGAAGATGAGTCATGGGCCGGGCTATTTTGGAAAAATCCTGTATGAATCTCCGATAGAACCCGGCATGGCTGAGGAAACTCCTTATTCCTTTAACAGTGGTGGGATGAGGCAGTTTAGCAATAACATCAATTTTGGCCTTATCGACCTCAATCCCACTTTTTGAAATTTTATGGCCGAGGACAATGCCCTCCTTAACCATAAAACGGCTCTTCTCCCAGTTTAGACAAAGATTAGTGTTTTCACAACGTTGAAGCATTTTTTCTAAATGGGAGAGGCATGAGTCGAAAGAATTCCCGATGACTGAGAAGTCATCCATGAATACCTCCATGGTTTTTCCGAACATGTCATGGAAAATAGCCATCATGTACCTCTAGAAAGTGCTCGGAGCATTGCATAACCCAAAAGGCATGCGACGATAGGCAAATGTTCCATAAGGGCATGTGAAGGTAGTCTTTTCTTGATCCTATGGATCAATGGGAATCTGGAAGTAACCCGAGAAGCCATCGAGGAAGCAATAATACTCATTCCCGCTAGTCTTTCGAGCATTTGATCCATAAAGGGCAGAGGAAAATGGTCTTTGCGGGTGGCTTTGTTAAGTTTTCTGTAATCGATACATACTCGTCACCCTGTAACCAAACGAGTTGGTATCAATTCGTTATCCTCATTTGTGATAACCGTAATGCCACCCTTTTTTGGAACACAATGTATTAGACTAACCCAAGGACTATCTGATATAGGGTAAATCAATCCCGTATCAAGAAGTTTGATAACTTCTTCCTTAATAACTTCGTGGATTTTTGGATTTACCCTTCTTTGATGCTGCACAGCAGGTTTAAAGTCCTCTTCCATTAGGATTTTGTGTGTACAAAAATCCAGGTTAATACCCTTTATATGTGAGAGCTTCCAAGCAATTGCTTGCTTGTGGGACTTTAAAACCTTAAGCAGCGCGGTTTTCTCCTCATCCTTTAAGTCTTTTGCAATAATGATGGGTAACTTATCGTTACCTTCCAAGAATGCATATTCTAGATGAGGAGGCAGGTCCTTAAGTTCGACCTCGGGGAAATCATCATTTTTCTCAACATATTTGATTTCTGCCTTATGAAGTTGTGGAGGTAGAACAGGAATGGGAGAAGGATCTTTGTTCAATAACTTCTCAAGGAGAAGTATATCCCTCTCCGGGTCAATCTATTGGTTATCAATTCCTTCGGGAACTGAATCACTTTTGAGAAAGGCCTCTAATTCCTCAAGGGCGAAATCACTTCCCTCAAACGGAGGTAAGGAAGGAGAAGAATTAGCGATTATGGGATGAGAAGAAGTAGTGGGATTGCCACTCGGAGAATTATCAGCGAATCCAAGGATTTCCTGAGCATACTCCTCGGATGCAATGTCAATAACATCAATTCGGTTGACCGATTCAGCATCATAATTCGAGGAGTATCTCGAGGTTTGATCAAGATTGAACGTTATCGCTTCATTTCCAACTCGTAACGTGATTTCCTCATCGAAAACATCGATTAATGCACGTCCCGTTCTTAAGAATCCCCTCCCAAGAATGAGAGGAACTCTTGGATCTGCTTCGAAATCAACAACGACAAAGTCTGCCGGAAAATGGAACTTTCCCACTCTTACAAATACGTCCTCGGCAATACCAAGGGGATGTGAAATTGAACGGTCAGCAAGCTCGAGAGTCATGCATGTGGGACTAAGTGCCTGAGGAGAGAGCTTTTTCCAAACTGAGTGGGGCATTAAGTTGATGCTTGCACCAAGATCGGCCAAGGCAAAACATTCAACCATCCCCGGGAAAATACATGGTATTAGAAATCTCCCGGGGTCTCCTAGCTTCTCGGGAAGCTGTTTCAACAGAACTGCAGAGCAGTTCTCATTGAGTGGAGTTCGTGCCATCTCAAACAGTTTTTCTTTATTGCTTAACAGGTTTTTGATTGTCGATGCGAATTTGGGCATTAAAAGAAGAGCATCCGCGAAACTAATATCGAAGTGTAGTTCTTGAAAAATCTGAAAGAATTTTTCCATCTGATGATTAGCTTTATCACGGAGCTTCTGATCTTGCAATCGTGAAGGATATGGAATTGTTGGTTTTGGGTTGGCTTTTGGATTTTCAACAGGACCTTCGGTAGTTTCAAACACGACTCTTTTAGGGGGAGTCGGGACCGGGATAACTGGAGGAGGGATGTCATTGGTACCTCCGTTATTAGTAGGAAGTACCGTATCCGTAGTATCCTCAGTTTCACATTCCTCTACAGGGATAGGAGAAGAGGTAGAAGGAGCTGTAGGTCCTTGGTAAGAAACTCCACTTCTTGTGGTGATCGCCTTTACATCGCCCCTCGGATTAGCTATCATGTTGCTAGGTAAAGTAGTACCTGAGCCCGAGGGTCGATCATTTAAAGACTTCTTTAAATCAGATATTTGACTAACCAGCATTTTGTTAAGTTCATCTTGGGATTTCATAAATTGTTTTAATAACTCATCATGTGATGGTCCAGTTGGAACAATGGCTTGATTTTGGTTTGGAAAATTTTGAGCCCGATTGTTCTGGAAATTCCCATGTTGCTGGTTGTTATTACCCTGGAAGTGGTTTTGTTGTTGAAAATTACCCTGTGGGTAATTGTTCTGACCTTGATTTCGGTTATAATTCCCTTGGTTCTGATTTTTTTGAACCTGGTTTTAACCAGGGTTGAAATTCCCTTGGTTGTTAAAACCTTGGTTCATTTGGTTCTGGTTCTGATTCTGGTTAAAGTTCTGGTTTCTGTTTTGACCATTTTGGTTTTGGGACTGATTAAACCCTGGTGGTCCAATGTAGTTATTAGATCGGTAGCTCAAAAGGTTTCGATCTCCTTGCGGTTGGTAAGAATTACCTCCCGTATTATAGGAACCTTGAGCTGCATACACGTTTTCACGAGCTGAGACACCGGAGGCTGGGCACTCTGTGTAAGGATGTAGACCACCGCAAGTTTCACAACTTAGGTTAACAACTTTGACCTGATTATGATTTGTCTGATGGATACGGAAAACTGCTGTAGACAAATCATCAAGCTTTTTAGCTAGGATGGATATTTCATTGCTTGCCGGAGTGACTGACTTAAATGAGTCGTTCCTCTCAGCAGAGGAGTCCCAAAAATTATGATGGGCAGTCATGTTTACGATTAAGTCATAGCACTCTTTAGGGGTCCTTTTCATAAAGGTGCCCCCAGCAGCAGCATTGATGGTGTCACGATGACGGAGTGTCAAACCATTATAAAAGGTATCAATAATGGTGACAAGAAGCATGTTATGATTGGGACACCGATCAATAGCAAGTTTGTAGCGTTCTCATGCCTCAAATAAGGACTCTTTGGGAAGCTGTCTAAAGTTGCTGATATCATTCCTAAGCTTTGTGACCATAGATGGTGGAAAGTATTTGGCCAGAAATTTAGTGATCATCTCATCAAAAGTATGGATCGAATTCTTTGGAAGTCGATCAAACCAGGAAGTCGCATGATGAGTGAGTGAATAGGGAAAAAGATATAAACGTAGGCCGTCGTCGGTGATGCCATTTTGTTTCATGCTCTGGGTGACAGTTAAAAATTTGTCGAGATGCTTGTTAGCATCGTCACCCAGTAATCCATGGAACTGGCACGTATTCTAGATCTGTTGTATCATGTGGTGTTTTAATCCAAAATCCATGGCTCCAATAGTGAGTGGTGCAATGGGTCCACCCCTCCCTTGCATGGTAGGTTGACACAGTTCCTCCATTGTTCGGGTGTCAGGAACTGGTTCCTCCTTGGGAGGGAATTGGGGCTCGTCGTTCATTTTTGAAGGTTGCTTTTCTTCAACAGTACGTAACTTAGTTACGTTTTTTCCTTTATTACGCTTTGTTTGCGAACGAGTGCGCATGCACTAAAAACGGTATCAATCAAAACAAGACAGAGGCAAAACGACAGTGAACTTGAATCCAATAATCACAAATGAACAGCTCCTTTAAAAAAGGTACACTATTCACAAGGATACAATGGCAAGTTTTAAATCTTAAGTTTGGGAACTTATTATGTTCACACCTCCAGTTGGTAGGTGTTCTGCCTTGGTTTTCGGTGGTAAACTTTTATGTAATTATATTAACAGTAAAATGTTTTTGGCTTTTCGTGTATGGGTGAAAAACTTGGACAATATTTTTGGAACTGATTCGTTAACCGAAATCGTTCCTTTAAGATTACTCGCAGATTGGCGGGAGGAAATAAATGGTTCCCTCTTCAGTTCGCAATTTAATGTCAGAACTTACCTTAAACCAACTGTATAGGTTGTAATCTTAAAGATAACGAAGTAATTTAACTTCACAGTTTGTTTTGTTGTTTTTGATTTGTTTGGTGTTTTTAACACTTCAGGAGAAATGTTAATGAACTTTTTCAGATATGATTTTGATTTTCACAAAGTGATGGTATTTGTACAGGAGGGGTTTTGAAAACCACTAAACATAAACCGTTTTGAAATACGCAACAACCTCCCCGGCAGCGGCGCCAAATTTTGACTCCTCCTAAAGCAACCAGTCAACCGTGTGTAGTTGATAGGTCCACCTACGAGAAAGTGCAAGTTTATATTGACCGTGGAAATATAGGGAAATACCCGGGTCGTTAAGTCCCAACGAGATTGAAATTGTATTTTGAACGTTTAAGGAAATGAGTGGTACTGAGGACAGTAACCAAAATGATTGAGGAATGATTATACTACTGATTGCTTGGTATTTGGATAATATGAAAAGATATAAACAATAACAGAGATACACACAAAAGCACAAATTAGAAAATCAGATAACAGACAGAGAAAAGTGGGTTTTATCAAATTACAAACTACAGGGGGTACAATTGAAACTTTTTAAAACTTAAAATTAAAAGAAAATTTAAAATGATATTAAAATTATGAAAATGATTATTTTAATATTTAATTACTATTTAATTAATTAAAACTATTTAATAAGTAAATTAAACCTAAGTTAAATTAACTAAAAATTATAAAGATTACAATTTAAACTAAAAAGTTGCAAAAATAATTTCTAAACCTTAAAAAGAACTCGAAGAAAGTATAAAAAAATGAAAATAATTATTTTTGTCTTTTTATGAGGTTTCTATTAATTAAAAACTATTTATCTTAATTAAACTAATTAAACTATTTTAAATTACTATTAATACCTAAATGACTTATAAAATTATGGAAAAATTTATAAAACTAATTAACCATTACTGGAATCCTAAAAATTATAAAAAGTTACTAAAAATTATATTTAAGCTATTTGACTAATTAATTACTTATTAATTAATTTAAATCTAATTTAATTAAATTAAATAAGAAAATTGGAAAATGAACAGTAGAAACTAAAAATATATTTTATAAAAGTCTTAACGAATTTATAAAACTTAGAAAAATTATAAAAACCAACTTTTTTTTAATTAAAATAAAAGAAAACTATTTAATTACTAATATTCCTATTTAATTATTTAAACTACTTTTAATTCTAATAATTAGTAAACTGTTTAGGAAAAATCTAAGAAAATTATTTTAAATACTTAAAGGTAATAGGAAATTAAAAAAAATTATTAAAATGGACAAGTCCTTATTATTAAGCTAAAAGGAAAATTAAATAGATAATTTATATTAAATAGAAGCTATCACTATAATTAAGTTTGGATTTTTCTGGTTTTTCTTTTATAAAACTATTAAAATACTTAAATTATGAAACTTTTACAAAGACAACTAATTTAGAAACTCAGAATAAGCACTGTGAGTGCTTATTAGCTTATACAGTTGACTAAATTTGACCACACAAAGAGATAAGCTCAAATGAGTTATGTGGGGTCCACACTGGTTAAATCAGATACACACAAGTTACTTGGACATGTTTGAGCAATTTTTAGTCAAATAAGCTATAAGATTAAGCTACAAGACCACAATAAGCAATTCCAAACTTGGTTTCTGGGACAGAAATGGGACAAAGTTTTGATGTTGATTTAGGTGGGGTCCACTGATGCACAGGTCAAACAAATGGTCAATCTATGATCCCTGGTAGGAGGGGGGTTGTAAGAACCAAACTATGGAGTGTGGGACCCATTAGGGTGGCCACAATCAACCACTAAAGTGGTGGTGGTGAGATGGTATGCTGATGCACAGGGGATGTGCTTCCCCTGCAACTCAGTTCAAGGGGCAAAAAGGTCAATAAGAAAAATTCACAAAAATGTGAATTGTATGGAAATCACAAGTTCTACTGATAGACTAATTACCCAAGTAATTTCAAACCCTAGAACCAAATAAACAATTCATGAAAATTCCTACCATTTTTGAGAAAAACTGAGATTGCACTTTTGACTTTATTGAATTTAACTACTTGATTCGCCTCAAACGGTCAGACGATTATTAGTCAACCACTTGTGAATGGTCAACCGTAAAAGTCAAACAACTGAGGCAAATGCTTCCGTGGAATACAGTGTTTCCCCGGGTCGTAATGTCCCAACGAGGTGTGCGATGTTTTATTAAAAACGAATCTGTGATCAGTGAATGTGAACAGGAAAGGTATAAGTGTGTGTGTGTGTGATTACACTAAGGTTTTATAACTTAAATAAACTATTAGAATGATTACGTAAAACCTAGATATCTAAAACGTTTAAACGTACACCAAATTAAAATCAGACGCGACTGCGTACTGAGAAAAAGGTAAGTTTTAAGAAAAATAAACTACAGGGGTTAAAAATGACAATTCTATAAACTTAAATTTAAAAGAAAATTAAATTAAAAAGAAAATTATTTTTTAGATTATTTTATTATTTATTATTTATTATTTAATTAAAAACTTATTTAACTATTTAATTAAAACTAATTTATATCAAACTAAAAATTATAAATACTACAAATTAAACTAAAAACTTGTAAAAATAATTTCTAAACTTAAATTAGAACTTGAAGAAAGTATAAAAAATAAAAATAAATATTTTTGTCTTTTTATGAATTTTCTATTAATTAAAAACTATTTATATTAATTATACTAATTAAACTATTTTAAATTACAAATAATACTAAAATGACTTAGAAAATTATGAGAAAATATATAAAACTATTTTATAACTTATAAAAGCTATAAAAAATATAAAAACTAGGTGTTACCTTATAAAAATTAATTATGCTATTTATAACTTAATTATTGATTAATTATTAATAAAACTAATATTAATTATAATAAATACTAAATTACAAAATAAAAATCTGAGAAAATTACTAAAAATACTTTAATATAAAAGGAAATTAATAAAAATATAAAATTACAAATTACTTAATAAAAATATAAAAATTAAAATTAAAATTAAATTGTATTAAATAGAAACTATCACTTATTTTTATATTGTTCTTTCTTGAATTTTCTTTTACAAAACTAATTTATACCTAAAACTAAACAACTTTAATAAAAACAACTTTTTTATAAGCTACTAATAAGCACTGTGGGGGCTTATTACCTCCACAGTTGACTTTGTTTAACCAAACAAGGAAATGAGCTCAACTGAGCTTGTGTGGGACCCACTACGAATGAAACTAGTTCCAATAAGTTGTGTGAACTAGTATAAGCTAGAAAAAGCACAAAGTGTTCACTGAATAAGCCAATAAGCTCAGAATAAGCACTTGCCTTATTGGAATCTGAGACAGATTAGGGACAGAGTTTGGGAGCAAATTCAGGTGGGGTCCAGTGATCAAATGGTCAAAAAAGTGGTCAACTATTGTTCCCTGGTAGGAGAGGGATTCAATGGTACAAGATTGGAGGTGTGGGGCCCATTGTGGTGGTCACAAATCACCACCAAAGTGGTGGTGATGGACTGAGTCTGATGGAGCAGGGCAATACCTTGCCCTGCAGGTGAGTTTGATGGTGAGTGGGGCCCAGTGTAAAAATCCTAAAAATATAAGCTATGTGGGAACTTAAAGATGAGCTATTGGACTTCAACTAGGAACAGGATTCAACCTCTGAAAACAAACATAAAAATCAAAACAATTCCCTGAGTTTTTGGATTTTTCTGCAAAGGTTGGTTTTGACTTTTGAATGAACTTAGCTAGTTTGACTTTGTTGAGATTCTAAACTATCTTACTGACTGATTAAGTTATAATAAGCTACAAGAGACCTAAATTAAGCTAAAGCTTTAAGATATAAGCTAATGGGTGGGTTTATGGGACTAAAATCCTTGACAGTTAACTGTCAAGGGGTTTGGAGATGGATTTTGACTTTAGCCTTGTGTAATACCCAAAGTGATGGTTGGACTGAGCTTGTATGAACCTAAATTACTATCTTGACTCACAACTTCACACTCAAACTCAGTGGAGCTCAGTGAGCAACCCTGAGCCAAACACCCCTATTAAACCTGTTGTGAAGGTTTTATGAGACAGATTCACAACCTAAACCTTAAATATGATTTCTAAGTTTATTCCAACACTAAATTAGTACAAATGAACTGAAATTACTACTAAATTACTTAAGCTACAGTAGGTTACCAAAATTTATGAAAAAGGCTTACAGTGATATGTGACTGAGATGATGGAACCAAGAACCAAGATCTGTGTAACTATCTAAAGCTCACCAATGAGCACTATAACCAGTATAATCAAAAATCACCATGCTCTATTGCTTGTTTCATCATCTATCTTGATTTTTTATTTATTTTATATTTTCTTGTATTTTTTAAGTATTTTTATTTTATGAAATAAACAGACACTTATGGTATATAAAAGCTTAATTAAGCTTTGTCAAAGCTTAAGTTAGTTTTTAGAATCAAATAACAACAACAACAAACAAAATTAAGCAACTTGTCAAATTTGCTCAAAATTGCTAAAATGGAAATGTATAACTGAAACTTGAAATTAAAACTTGTATTAAGTTTAAATTACAAAATAAAGACAGATTACAACTAGTTTGATTGAAATTACAACTGAATTTGAAGATTAAACTACATACGATTTAATTATGCTAAACCTAATCTAATAATCTTTTTCTTCTGCTTCCCTTTCATCTTTATAAGACTTTTGAGGTTCCTTGGGTCTTTCTGACACTATCCCATCAATCCCAAGCCGTTGATATGGTCAAATTCATCATGGCCGTTCAAAATGCTTTTTGGCGCCAAAATAGTCAAACTGACAGTTGGGTATTGTAGATAACGTTGAGAGGGTTTTTAGGGTTTTGGAGGGTTGTGGAGGTGGAGGAGAGTGGGTAGGGTGAGTAGGAGGTGAGGTGGAAGTAAATACTGTGGGAGGGTGAGTGGTTTTGGTGGTCTGTGTGGTGGTGGCGGTATTGGGAGGGAAAAGGAGAAGGGAGTGGTTTGGTTGGGTTGACCGGGCGTTGACCCGTTTTTAATATAAACGGGGTGGGCTTGGATTGGTGTTGGGCCAGGAGTGTAAAGGGTTGTGGGTGGGCTTGGTGATGTAAGTTGGGTTTGTTTGTTTGGTTTATTTATTTAAGGGTCCGTTTGTATTGTAACTAACAAGGACCAATTATGTAATTAGTGCAAAGTTGAGGGACTGGTTTTGTAAGTTTACCAAAGTTCTCACAGGGACCAAACTTGACAAGGATGAATAGTACAAGGACCAAAATTGATTTTTCTCAAAGTTTTTACATCCTAGGGACCATTTATGTCAATTTCCAAAGTATAGGGACTAAACTTGTAATTTTGTGAAACTTTGCACCAAAGGACTAAATATGTAACTTTATGATTAAAAAGGACCTTTGATGACTTTTTCATGTTTTTAGAATAAACAGGGACTAGTTTTGCCAATTTTTGATACTTGAGGGACTGAAACTGCCAATTATGCAAACTTTGTACGTTTTTCATCTGTTTTTGATTATTTTGCATTTGAAACATATAAAACACACTTCTAAGATTTTTTAAGTATTATGATGCATATTTGAGCGTTTTTGTATGTTTTGGCAGCTCAGATTGGTATAAAATGATGAGTATTTAGACACTCATCAATCCCCCACACTAAACTATTGCTAGTCCCTAGCAATCTTTTGAGAAAAACTTAATGGATTTGAAAAACTCTTTACCAAAAGCCATCACTTCTGGAGTAGCCAGGTGTAAGAACTGTGGCACACCTGATAACCGTGTGATTTTGAGCAAATCACCAGCTGTCAACGGATTTCATTAGTCTTTACCAAAAGTTGTTTGCTTCTTGACTAGCCAACTCTTGATGGAATAGTCAACATCTTGGTGAGCTGATTACCAATTATGGTTTTTTCACTGCCCTTACCACAAGCCATAATCTTGCGGGCTAGCCAACTCATTCGGTTTATGGGATATGGCGAGTTGAGGTACCATACAATTTTGGGCAAATTGCAAGCCATCAACGGGTTTGAGATATCTTTACCAAGAACCGTTTGCTCCTAGATTAGCCAATCCTTATGTGGGTTAGACATGACGGACTGATAACCATTTATTGCGTTCTAAGTGAGAAAAAATTTTAAAATTTTGGCTAAAATGGGGGTTCTTGATGGAACATGTGTTTAAATTCATTAGAATAATGAATCTCCCCCCACACTTAGAACTGAATATTGTCCTCAATATTCAAAGTACCGGGTGTTAAACCAACACTTAGAACGTAAGAAGAAAATATTCCATAGCCTTTATTTAAGTTTATGTACACACTTTTTTTTTTTTTTTTTTTTTTTTTTTTTTTTTTTTTTTTTTAAGACTACATATATATACAACATGTGGGGTATCTCCCCCACACTTAGGGTGAAAACCCTAAGTACATACTACTGTTTTTGATTACCGAGTCGCTAGCTTGACTCGACCCCGAATTCATTGGTTCATGGGGAAGTAAGTGGAGTAAACAATCTGCATCGGACTTTCATTCAAGATATTTGGATAAACATTTGAAGCACGTGAAAGTTCCACACCGATGAGATAAGTACCCGGCTCATAATTTATAAATAAGAATGCTGGGGTCAAAGATAATGTCCTCACTCCCAAAAGAGTGAAGAACAGGAGAAGCCACGGGATATATGAAGAAAAGAAAGAAAGTCATGATGAAAATCATGATTAACTCCTCATCTTCAATAGGAGAATTCATTGTTTCATGAATCTCCTCTTTTAAGCTCGTTTGATCAAGACATATTATGGGTATGTCTAGATCAAAATAAAAGTTATCATACTCCGGTGGAGATATGATATGATTGAGTTCAAAGGAGAACTCCTCGTAAAGAGAATCATTTACAAGATGTAAATCTGTGAACTCATGTTCCGTTGTGGACTCATCACTATCCTCGTTCTGAATACTAAATAATGGGTTATCAGAAATCAAAGTGAATTCAGATTTGAATTCAAATAGAGGATTGGTGATAGTAGTTTTGAATGCTTCAGGAACAATGTGATTAACATTCTCTACTGGACTGTTGGGATAAGCACTGAGTGAAGGATCATTATGTAAGAGACTTTCTATCTCTTCCAGATCGGCTTCGAAGTCAAAGAGATCATCATTACTTCCAGATAGAAGTGGAATGATGTGAGTGAGTTCCTCTGTGAAATCCTCAAGAAGAGGATCAACATCAGAATGAGGCAGTGATGCCTCAACATACTCAATGTCTCCATAAGATATACAATCATCACTGGAATTAGAGACATTCTCAATTTGATCATTTGGATTATAAGGGGGGGGGGGGGGTAAGAATATCACACATAAGATCAAGAATTCCCTGTGACTCACTTGGGATTGGAACAAGGTTCTCAACACTAGACTTTATGAATTCATCAGATTTCTTTGCAGGAATTGTGTCAAGATGCTCGTCCCCCATGCTCAGAGAGTGAGTGGGAACCTCGGGTGTGATAACAGCAGACTGAGGGAGATGAGAAAGGCTAGCATACATGGATTTTATAATTTCCATTTGTTAAACTGCTAGTAATTATCCCATACTCTTTTCTCCCTGTATATCCATGGAAGGAGTCTCAACTGATGAACTTGATGAGGTATCATCACTTTCATCATCCTCATCGAGAAGAGCAGCATTTTGAAATTTGGTACGTGTTATAGCTGCTTGTTCTAAGACTAGTAATTCTTCCATGCTTCTTTTGTTTCTAGCAGCATGTTCTTCAGCAACTAATTCCGCGATAGATTTATCACGAGAATATGGAATGAGTAGAGACTGTGGGGGTGTGAATGTGTCAAAACCGGATGTATCAGAACTAGAACAATGTTCAGGTTTATAATACGGTTGACATTTGAAATCATCATGAGGACCCCCACAATGTACACAAGAAAAACTTGGTGCATTGTGAAACGAAATATTAGCCAACTCCTCCTTAAGGTCTTTAAGTTTCTCGATCAAGAACCTCTAGACAAAGGTCTTGCTAGTTTTGAGGAGTTGCTTGGTTCATTTGGTACTGTGAAGGTGGGTCTTGAAACGAATAGTCGTAATTGTTAGAAGGAAATGGATTCCTTGTTTGACAATCAGAGCGAAAGTGTGGACCTCCACAGTACTCACAACAGTTGAACTGATGTGATTGTGAGTTGTATGTATTTGAGTCATAATTGTTATCAGGAACCTGCTCATAGACAAGCGTGTTTCCTGATTGACAATCAGAACTGTAGTGTGAACCACCACAGTACTCACAACAGTAAAACTGCTGAGTCTCATGGTATGGAAGTTGATGGAATGAATCAGTCATGTCAGGGTAGGAATAGGGATTCTGGTTATAGACAGACCCGTTTCCTGACTCTACCATGCCACAACTGGGGCAATTACCACCATTATAAGAACTACCACACCATTGACAGACAAGAGGGTGAGAATAAGACATAGAAAGAATCAAAGGTTTTTAGGGGGTGAGAAATGAAGAATCAAATAGGTAGGGATGTAAAGGTGAATATTTTTAGTCTTTTTGAAAATTTTTGTAGTACTAATAAGAAGGAAAATATTTTTGTGTTTTTGTGTTCGTTGAAAACTGATTTTAAAATGTTTTCGGGAACAGTTTTGTTTATGATAATAAGATAATATGAACAAAAGTGGATAAATATACAATGAGCGTGTATCCAGAATCACTAATACGCAAAACCGTTTAGAATACGCGCACGACCTCCCCGGCAGCGGCGCCAAATTTTGATTCCTCCCGAACCGTCAGATTTTATCACACAAGCCAATCGCTTGTGAACGGTCAACCGTAACAAAGGCCCTGAGCAGCCCGGGAGGAAAAGCAAGTGTGAACGAGGAGTATAGAATATTCCTAGGCCGTTATGTCCCAACGAGGTGTGAAATCTGTAATACAACAAATCTGTGTCTAGGTGAAATTAAATATAAAAACAGGAATCTGACTGTCTAACACTAGGAATGTGAATAGTAAATAGCTCTTGTCACAGCTATTTCAGTAAAAATGTACAATCAGAAACCCTAAAATGTAAAAGGATAAACAAACGTACGTTTAGGTTCAAATAAACGTAAACGTACAAAAACAAAGTGGGGAATTATAACAAAAGATCGATTTGCATGCCTTAGCGGCTTAAATGCAAATTAAACAAACTTAAAATATTTATTTATTAATTACAAACTTATTTAAATATTAAGAAAACCTAAAAATGTGAAAAGTAATAAAAATGTACGTTTAAATTAAATTAAACGTAAACGTACTAAAATAAAACTGAAAACTGATCAATACAAATCACACAAACGTGAAATTTATATTTTTGTGATCCTAATAATATAAGAAAATTAATTATGAATTAAAATGATTTTTACAAGTAATTATGTAATTACTATTAATTAAAAACTATTTATTTATTTATTTAACTAATTAAACTGATTTAAAATATTACACATACTAAAAAGACTTAGATAATAAAGAAGATTTTTGTAAATCTTATTAACCATCATAGGAATCCTAAAAAATTATAAAAAGTTAGTTTTATGTATTTTTAATTTATTTTACTAATTATTATTCTAATAATATCTAATTAAACTATTTAATTATAAAAAATAGAAAATGAACAATAAAAATTCTAGAAAAATTCCTAAAACTATATTATACTATATATAAGCTAGGAAAAATATAAAAACTAGGTACTACTTTATAAAAACTAATTATGCTATTTAAAACTTAATTGTTAATTAAAAACTAAATATACTAATTTTAAATCTAAAAATTAGAAAACTAAAAGTGAAAATTGCAAAAGTATTTTTTACATATGCTAAATAACTTAATAAAGTTATAAAAATTATAAAAAATTATCTAGGATAAAATTTAAATACTAGAACTAATTTATTTTTGGCTTTTTCATTTAAACTAATTAAATTAAAATTAAATCTAAAAACTATCTAATGAACAGTAAAAAATGTGAAAAAATTATGGAAAGTAATTTACATAGTAAAGAAGCTGGGAAAAAATTATGAAGCTCATAGCTTATCCATATAAGTTGTAATAAGCCAAACAGTTTGTATAAGCTTATTTGAATAAGCTAAGATGTTTGCTACTATAAGAATAAAATTGTGCAAATGATAACTGAGAAGTGAGCTAGCCTAGGTGGGTTATGCACTGAACTTGTCACCTAAGGGAACCTAGGTTCGAATCCCATACACAACCTTTTTGCACTTTTATTTTATTTTTCATTTTTTTACTTTACAAAACTAATTATTAACTAAATATAACTAACTTTAATAAATGAATACTTATTATATAGGCTAAATAAGTTCTGTACTAGCTTCTTTTCTCCACAGTTACACAAAATAAGCAAATAAGCAATAAAACTTCTAAATAGAAGCTATCACTTAGCTTTAAAGTTTGTTTTTGGTTTTTCTTTTTCTGGATTATACTAATACTATTATTATACATATATAAGGACAATGGAAATTTATAGACAAAGAAAATAAGCAGTTTAAGTGCTTATGGATCATTCAGTTAAGCAATAAGCTCACAGTGGATCCATAAGCTCTTAACAAGCTTGAAAAGGTAAAATAAAAGGAAAGATAAATTTGTACAGGTTTTTGGATAAGAATATACAAGCTTGTGCACTGGAATTGGCAAATAAGCTTGAAACAAGCAAATAAGCACTTCCAGTGCACTGCAGATCCAAACACCCCTGCAACTCTTTTGCTTGGCAAAATAAGCTTAGGTAATAAGCTGCAAAAGCCAAAATAGGAATTGGAGTAGCAAGCTTAGGTGGATGGCTTTCCAAAAAGCCCAAATTCACTCTGTGAGGTTTACAGATGAGCTTATGAGAAGCTTATGAAAATCCTTCCATTTCACTGATTATGATGGTTACCCAGGACACTTAGTAAAATGGGACAAACAAAAAGCTTATTGCAGCCCTATTAAATAAGCTGCAAGATAGAAATTAAGCACTGGACCTTATAGTTTGGTTGATAAGCTTTTCAAATAAGCAAATCTCACAAGCTAGGTCCACAGGAATAGTTTTTTGTGAGCTTATGAAATATAGTGATTATGGTAAGGTATGCTAAGGACTCAGCATAGCTTTTCACATGGTGATAAGTTTAAGCTACTTGCAGCCCTGGTTAATAAGCTACAAGATGAATTTTAAGTGTAGGATCCTAAAGCTGGGTTGCTAAGCTTCCTAAAAAGCCAAGCCACACAAGCTTGTGATCACTAATGAGCATTTGAGAAGCTTGTGGAAATGGTGTAATACCACTGAATGCTCAGGGTATGTTGTGAGTGGGCAAACAACAAGCTCTCATTTACTTATCTAATAAGCTAATAATAGCTCAACAAGCACTGAGTTATTGAGATGGGTAGTTGAGCTTTGTAAAAAGCCAAAAACCACAAGCTTAAGCTTAGTGAGGAGCTTTTTAATGAGCTTAGGAAATAGTACTCACCTTCACTGTTTGCTTCAGTGAAGGGAGTAGGGTGTACAAAAAGGTGGATGGTTTAAGCTACCTAAATAAGCTACAAACAGGAAATAAGCATACACATAATAATTATGCCACTAGGGCATCACAAAGAAGCCAAGTGCACAAAGTGTTGTCAAGTCATGAGACTTATACAAGCTCATGAACTTGACAGACCACTAGTGACACAGTGCAAAAACTAGCATTTTTAAGTGTAGGACCGTAGAACAACCTATTTCACATATGAATCAAGGCAAGATCTAGAGAGAGAAAGAGAGAGAGTGGATGGTAACTTCTAGAGAGAGAAAGTAAGATGTATTAGATTAGAGAGAGAAAGAAGGAAAATACACATAGAGAACCCTAGAAGCGACACCTCCAAATGAGAGCATTTGGAGGTATTTATAGGTGAGACAGGAAGATGGGCCGGGCTTGGGCTTTTGTAATGAACTAGACATAACCTAATACAATATTAGATTAAACCAAGCCCGTTTACCCTTAACTAAACTACTAGACTATTACACTATAGTTACAAGACTCAATGACTTAATAAATGATCGTCACTTCTATTTCTAACAATCTCCCCCTAAGGGGCGATCATTGAGATCTCTCTTTGATTCCATTGATGATCAACACTTCTATTGCTAACAATCTCCCCCTAAGGGGTGATCATTGAGATATCTCTTTTGTGATCTTGATCTTTGAACTTTGAAGCTTGTTGTCTTGAACTTTGAGTCTTTGTAGAATAGTTTCATTTGACTTTGTTCCTTCATGCTTTGTGATCTTTGATAATTGACTTTTCATCATTCTTTGTTCTTTTGTTGTTGTGGTGAAGTCATCTGCCTTTCGTCACTTTGTATTTGGTGGTAGTCTGCCATTCCAACATGCTCATACATCTTCAGTCTTTGTGATACATGCATTTTTAGTTCCCATTCTTTTACACAGATCTTTGTCACTTTACTTCTGCAGATTCATTCACATTGCGTAGAATCTTTCTTTGAACCTTGCTTTGCTTTGATCTTTGTGAGAACTTTCCTTTGACTTCGAGATGCATGTATGAGCATGTGGAATCTGTTGCCATGGAGATGATGTATAGCTGCATGAAAACGGTTAGCACTAAATCAACCGGTACTTACAGATAAGGAATTAGAGATCGTCAACAGCATAGTGTGAAGACTCCTTCTAATCCTTACCAAGGCCGTTCCCATGTCAGATACTCTCGAGAGAGCTTACGAGACCTACTAAGTAGCTCAATGACTGGGTGAGTCGCTGGGGATCACTCCACGACTGTAGACCGTTTGAAACCACCGCGAACACTAAGCGTAACCCATAAAGAATTACCGAAGTGACCTGCTGTCAGGGCTGTTTGATGTTGACCCTGGCAGGAATTTCCGTTCAATCATTGAGAATATTCATAAGTAAATTCTCTCATAAACGTTCTCGGCAGATTGCTAAGATCTGCGAAGGACACTTAAGTTTACATCTGGTGTCCTTAATGATGAACAACCAGTGTAGAGATATCATGTGTTCCTATGAGATCTTTTGATGAATCTCGGGGCTCTAGACTCGATAAGTGCACATTAGGTTTCCTATGCGGAGATTAGGGAGAGGTCTCCTGCTTCAATATTAACCATCTCTAAGAGACAGGTCGATAGATTATGCCGGTTCCCCGTGAGAATGAAACAAGCTCTTTTAAGAGAACTTGAGTGGCTAGAAGGTTTAGTGCAGTGCGTCACTGGGTCCATGACGTCTTTATCTTCAATACCGGTGTCACCTTAGTAACAACCAGTAGCATATGAATTGAACCCGGTGTCTGCCCTAAGGTTGAACATATGGAGGGCTATTTCTTTTCACCCTTTTTCATAACTTTTCTTTTTAATTCTTCAACCCCTTCTTTCTCCTTTCTCATTTTCTCCTTTTTTCAATCATACCTAAGGACTTCTAATTCTAATCTATTGGAATTGTCCTTGGGTAGATCCCTCCGGCTCTGGCGGATCATAGGACGGTTTTTCCTAACCTTAGTCACCTTATAACTCCATGAATCCTATAATTGCCATGAAACCTTTGATTGAAAATCTCTCAAAGTGTTTATGAATATAAACACATTTTTGTTGACACTTTGAGAGTTTTTGTTTCTTTTGAAGGACTCCCCCTTCACATGTGCTCATGAATTTTTTAAGAAATTTGCACATGCGTGAGGAGTTTGCACTTTTTGAATTGATCCACTTTCACTGAACATGACCGATTCGAGACACGCTTACATCACTAGTTAGACTAGCTTGAAGTTATTACCCGTCCTGGTCAAGTCCAAAGAAAGTCTCTCGATACGGTACATTCTACTCAGACAAGTCCTATTCGAGACACGCTTACATCACTAGTTAGACTAGCTTGAAATTATTACCCGTCCAGGACAAGTCTTTTCGATTACTGACATTTTAAGCTTCGTCAATTCATTGGTACATTCTGAGTCGAGCTCTTTTGAGATTCAGTCACAATCTTTAAACATCTTTGATCACATTTTAATCATGTCTTCTCCCCCTCAAAAATAGCATATCGTGATATTTTTTATATCAACTGATTAAGAAAAAGCTTTTTGGAGAGATAGATAGATTTCATTTTGCATGAATTCGGAACATTTTGTTTTTGTACTCCCCCTTAATGATAGCACATTTGAAAATCAATTAAGGGTTTTGAGGGAGTTATCTTGAGCACACATTTGAAAGATTTTGAAAAATCTTTTGATGAATCTTGAAAAAGTGCTCAAGATTTCTATTTTTGAAAACGAGTTTTTGTTTGAAGTCTTTTTCGTTTGTTTAGACTCGAACTTTTTGAAAAAGATTTCGTCCTTGAAAATACGAGTCCATGATTTGAAATAATCAGAAGTCATCATTCGGGTCCGGGTTTCGTACTGAAGTATACGAAAGCCATTTTTTGAAGCCCGGGTTGTAAACTGAAGTACTTACAAGCCATAGAGAAGAAAATTTTGAGAAACAACATGTTTTAGAAAAACATTAAAAAGAACTCTCGCTCAAGCATCTGTACATGTCCGTATCATTGTTGAATGACATTTCTAGATACGTACAGAATATCGATTATACAAGAGACATGTCGTGAGAAGAATATTTTTGAATTTTTGATTTTATAATGTTTTTGGATTTTTGAAGATTTTATATTTTTGTATTTTGTTTTTGATGGTTTTTCAAATTTTTATTTTGTTTTTCAAAAATATATACAAAGAAGAATTGAAGAAAGAAAAAATTAAGCTTGAACAAGTAAAAGTGGGGTTAAGAGTGGAGTTAGAAAAGGATGTGCACATGCGATGTTGGCGTAAAGTTCCTCTTTACCATATTGGGTGTATGCACTCTCTTAACTTTCACAAGTACCTGCATCCACAGAAGAAGAGTTTGCACAAATAACAGTGTTAGAAGTACATGTTTCCTCACATAGAGGGTGTTTGCTATCAACGGTTGTTGTGGTTTCAAATTCCTTATCATGATGATGAACACTATCATTAGTCTTTGTGCAACTATCAAGAATCTTCCCTGTGGGAATCCATCTAAGACCAACAGTATTAAAAACTTTTCTCGTGGGAATCCACCTAAGGTAAGATTTAGACGTAGTTTCCTTATCAGATGCAGCGGAAGTCTCAGTTTTTGACAAACTACATCCTTTAGATATCCACCTATTTGGTTTCTTATCCATTTTCTTGTTAGCGGGTGTGTTTCTATTTGGCGTCTTAGTGGATTGTGCCTTGACACTTGATTTTCCTTTCTTGAGAAATTGTGCAACACATGCATCGTGATTAGCTGAAAAAACACATTCTTGACATGTAGGACAGACAAATTCAACATTCTTGTTTAACACAGCAACTTTAACTTTGTCACTACAGTCTTTTGGAAATTGTTTGTTGTTCGATGAGACCCTGGAATTCTTTGTGTTGCATTCTACATTCCTAGCATTCTCTTTTGTGTCACTACTCTTAGATGCAATCCAATCCCTAGTATTTTGTTGATTGTTCCTAGGTAATGGTTTACTACTACTAGTAGTATTTTGGAATCTTGTAGAATTCATCACACTAGGTTTTGAGCCTAAAATTCCGTCTTTTCGACGTCGTGCCTTTTTCCTAGCTTCTTCTAGATGTTGATTTTGGACCATGTCATTAGAACCAACAGATTCCTTTACAGATTTTGTGGTCACATTTGGTGTACTATTCCTAGAAGAGCCAGGTGAAATCACATTTTTGTTTCTTTCAACAAACAATTTTTGTTTTTCAACAATCTTATCATTTTCACATTGCTGGGGCAAGGGTGTTGGAGTGACTGGTTTTGTCAAATCCTTTTTCTCATCAACTTTTGGAGCAAACCGTGAAATTGACATTTTTGGTTTTCGAACCGTGTTTGAAACATTTGGTTTCTCCGAAGTCGATGGTTTTGCAAACTTAGTTTCCTCACCCTTCCCTTTTGGATTTTCAAGCTGAGCCCTCAAAAGATCATTTTGCTCTTTCATGTTCTTGAAAGCACGCTCATACGACAGTTTGTCATACTTGCATTCTTCCTTTTTTCGATCAAGTTGTGTAAAACATGACACATTTTCTTTTTCAAGCTTTATAAGAGCATTTTCATATTTGGAAACAATTTCGGAGGTCTCAGCTCTCAGTCTTTCATCGTCTTGAACAGAATATGTTTGTAAAATGATGGACATGATATCAGTAGTCATAACAGCTTCGAAGAGAGAATCATTTAGGTTTTCCAAAACATTCATGTTTTCACGAGTATCATTAGCTTCGTTTACCAGGGATTTGTGGTCCTTGACAAATTCGGCCGTTTCTTTTAAGAAAGCACGTTCAAAATGGATTACCCTCGCACTGATGTTATTCAGTGGGATAGTAATTTCGTTTTCAAAAACTTTTTTCTGCTCAATATGAAAACTGGAATGCCAGTTGTTAATATTGATTGAAGTTTTAGTTTCAACAATATTTTGAAGTTCTTGAATTCTCTTTTTAACGTCATCTAGAATGTCTCTAGCCTCACTTGTGTTAAAAGTGTTGTTAGAAGACATTTGTTCCATTTTTGAAAGAGATTTTGAAACAATAACTTTCTTAGAAAACATTTTTGAGAATGGTCATTTTATGGAAAACACAGATGGTTCTTTTTGTGGAACAAAAGTGATTCCCGAATGTTTGTTCAATTTGTTGTAATCAATGGGTTTCAAATCCTTTTGTTTCATTTTAGAAATGCTCTCTTCGATATGTTCTATCGTTTGCACAGAATCCCGAACGGCGGGAGGATCATGTTTAGTGTAAAGCACATTACCATTATACAAAACATTCTGTTCTTGCTGAGCTTTCTTGAGATTACTTGGGGTGTTGTTACCAAGAGCCACTTTATGTTTCGTATGGTAAACCGGATTAGTTTGATTTGAAATCATTTTCATTGTTTGACTTGACTGACCCGACTTAACCACTAATTCTTCTAAATGAGCAATCATGTGTTCTGACTCTACGATTTCGGCCAAAAGTTTGTCTTCTTTCTTTGCAAAATCCTTTTTCAACTCATCCCTTTCTTTTTCAAGATTGGTATAAGCTGTTTTTTGTTTAGAAAGTTGGTTTTGTAAATCAGAAATTTCCGCGTTTAAAGCTTTAATCTTCTTGAAAGAATTAACATCAAGTGTATCAAACTTGAGTTGCAATTGTTTTTCCCTTGAAATGGAATTTTGATAACCAGTTTCTAATTCAGACAATCTTTTGTTATGAAACTCAAAAGCTTTAGCGTTTTCCTTGTAACTCTCAAGCTCAGCGGTCAATTTAACATTCGCGGCCTTAACATCGCGATTGACCTTTTTCACTTTCTCGATTTCAATGCTGCAATTATTCAATAATGATTCAAAGAAAGCACGGGTTTCCTCATCATTAGCACCATTTTGTGCAACTTGAACTCCATTAGGATCCATATCTGGAGTTTCATAGTTAACATTGCTATTAACTTGTTCCCCCACATATGTATCATAATTAGGTTCAGATGGCACAAGATGTGGCTTCTCATGAGCAAACGAAGTAGCATTGTTACCATAATTTGGTACCTCATGGAATGGATCTGAATCATAAGTGGGAGGAAGATCAGAATCACTGCTTGATGTTGTTGCCTGCTGATTTGCCATAAAGTTGTAGGTAGCATTAAGGTCTGCTGAATTGTCATTAACTCTTGTTGTAGCTCTAAACTCATGTTCCTCAGCAGTCAACGGTATTCCCGATTCTTCTTTATTGGCAAGCATAATCAAGTACTGAATCTTTTCTACCCTCGTCATGGCATTGACATTGTTTCTGCTGTGACTTGCTGATGTAGGTTTCTGAATCGAAGTCATGTAACAATCAATCCCATTTTGATTAAGCACATTCTGATTCACATTCTGATCCATCTGATTTCCTACATACTGCCCTGCATATTGCATCTGGTTCCCCATTTATATACTCGAAGCATATCCTTGCTGATTGTTGTTGTGTCGTTGGCTGTTAAATGCCTTGAAAACTGATGCAAAACCATTGGACAAAGTACTCGTGATACTGTCATGGTGAGATGCCATTGATTCAATTAAAAGTGAAACATTGTTCTGAGGATCTTTTGAAAGATAACAAAGGTTGTTGTTGTAGATTAGATGTTTTGGAGAAGATGAAAAACGTTCTCAGTTGATTTTTTTGTGATTTCAAATTTTCCCTCCAAAAAATAAAATTTGAAAATTTTCTTTCTCAAAATTTGAAAATCACAAAGAAATACAATTCTAAGGTTACCAGAAAAATTTGAGTTTAGAAAAAATTTTCGCCAAATTTTACCGAAATTTTTTGAATTTTGGCCTAAAAATTTGAATTTCGGGCTAAAATTTTCAACCTTATACCAAAATTTAAATCTCGCGTAAAAATTGAACGTTTAATCTCGTGTGAAAAATAAATTTTACTCAAAAATTTTTTTTTTTTGGTCTAACTCGATAAGGCTTGTGTTTCTAACTCGATAAGTTCATGTAGGTTTCTAACTCGATGAGGTGTCTAACTCGATAAGTCTTGATGCTTGTCTAACTCAATAAGTTATATTGAGGTGTCTAACTCGATAAGTCTTGATGCTTGTCTAACTCGATAAGTCTTGAAAAATTGGGCAGAGTTTCCCCTAACTCGATAAATGATAAACCTAACTCGATAAACGATTAGGTAATATAGGCTAACTCGCCAAACTTAACTCGATAAGCAACACGTAACTCGATAGGTCTTGTGACACCTAACTCGATAGAACCTCAAATACCCCTAACTCGATAGAACCTCAAATACCCTAACTCGATAGAACCTCTAACTCGATACACCCCTAACTCGATATACACCCCTAACTCGATAAGTTTTTGCACCTAACTCGAAAAAACTTTTCTAACTCGATAAGTTAAGCACCTAACTCGATAGATTAAGCACCTAACTCGAAAGAAAATGTTTCAAACTCGAAAAATGTTTCTTAAACTCGAGAAAAAAAAAAGTGTTTCAAACTCGAAAAAATGTTTCTCAAACTCGAAAAAAAATGTTTCAAACTCGAAAAAAATTTTTTTTTTTCAAACTCGAAATTTTTTTGATGAACAGTAACGAGATCCGAAAAATCACCTAAGAACCCGATTTATTCACCACAAAACAATCTAAAATAACCTAAAATTATCCCTAGGCGATTGATACCACTTGTAGGACCGTAGAACAACCTATTTCACTATTGATTCAAGGCAAGATCTAGAGAGAGAAAGAGAGAGAGTGGATGGTAACTTCTAGAGAGAGAAAGTAAGATGTATTAGATTAGAGAGAGAAAGAAGGAAATACACATAGAAAACCCTAGAAGCAACACCTCCAAATGAGAGCATTTGGAGGTATTTATAGGTGAGACAGGAAGATGGGCCGGGCTTGGGCTTTTGTAATGAACTAGACATAACCTAATACAATATTAGATTAAACCAAGCCCGTTTACGCTTAACTAAACTACTAGACTATTACACTATAGTTACAAGACTCAATAACTTAATAAATGATCGTCACTTCTATTTCTAACAATCTCCCCCTAAGGGGCGATCATTGAGATCTCTCTTTGATTCCATTGATGATCAACACTTCTATTGCTAACATTAAGCACTACTTTAAGCTGTTAAACAGCTGAACTAAAAATTGACAAAAATCATACATAAAGATGAGCAACAAAACTAAAACATACTACAAGCACAGGTTCTAAAACTAAATAACAAGATCACACTAAAATCAGACATTTATTCAAAAACCTGAAAAACTAACATTTGACTTTTTCTATTTTATGATCAAAGTTGACTTTGATCAACTTTGATCTGAATTTAAAGAACAAATATGACATATTAGACCATGAGAACATGAAACTAACAAATCTAAACAACATTCAAACACATATGGTGGATTTGGACAGTTAAATCATCACAGTGATCAAATGAGTGATCCAAATTGTAAATTTTGACTTTTATATAAGTACTAAATAGGTTTGATGGTTTGTCTGACCTCAAAGAACTTAGAGTACCTTATAGCAACCAAAAATAACAACTTAGGCTTATTCAAACATCCTTGAATCAGTAATACCAAACACACCTTAAATTAACCTAAAATAAGATTTCCATTTCAAAAGTTTGTATAAACCAATTTTATCAAATTCAGAGGCTTTCATCTGTTGAATTAGGACCTTTTAAGCTTAAACAAGTAGTCACACAAGGTTTAAACCATGATTATCAAAAATTAAGTATATGACAGTTAAAATGGATTTTCAAGCAAAAATCAAAATTCAAAACATACATACCTATAATTATGCTAGATTATCACTAACAACTAACAATTAAACAAGAAAACATACAAATAAAATAAATTAACAACAAGAACAGTAAACATTCAGAATCTAAGAAAATGGAAAAATGGATCAAATTTGAGGTTTTCAAAACATAGGATTGTGTAAATTTAATCCATCATATCCAAGGATTAGTCTATGCATAATCCAACCCCTTTCAGCATAGACAAGTGATTAAACCAGTCTAGGCCTAGAATTGACAAAGTTGAGCAAATGACAGTCAAATGAGATTTCAAAGAACAAATCCAATCCAAAGCTCAATTACCTAAAATTACACTAAAACATGATTAACTAACAACTATGAAACAAGAAAACATGAAAATTAAAGCATATAGGCACATGAACAGTAAAATGACAAAAATAAAGGAAAATGCTTACAAAAGCATCCAAGCTGAGAACACAAGGAACAAGGCCTAAGAACACATCCTATAGCCTCCCATGAGGCCCTAAACCAGAAACCTTCCAAAATCAACCCTGCTCCATGCTTGCATCATCATGAACACACATTTTTTTATTTTCTTTTCTATTTTCTTGATTATTTTCTATTTTTGATTTTTTAAATATTAAAACTGAGTAAAGGTTTCTAAAAGCTTAAAAGCTTTGTCAGGAGCTTATATGACTTAATGAATCCATTAAACAACACTAATCAACTAGAAATAAAATGACTTGAAATTTAAAGATAATCAAGTAAAAACTTGAAACTGAAAGATAACTTGAAATTAAACTGTAAACAGAGTTCCATTACACTAATTTGAGGATCATTACACTAATTAAAACTGTAAACGACATTAATTTAAATAAAGCATTAAGCTAAATTACACTACGAGACCTAGGCTAATCCAAAGGTGGTTATTCCTCTGCTCCTTCTCTTCTCTTTTATACCCTCTGAGTTCCTTGGTGCTCACTTATCAAATCCCATCACTAATCTTGGCCGTTGGATGTGCAGAGATGATCCTAGCCATTTAAATGGCTTTTGGCGCCAAAAAAGTCTTGGGCAGCTGTGGTTGCGTGGAGAGGATTTCAAGGCAATTAATGGGGTTTGGGGTGTTGTGTGAGGTGGAGGGATAAGGTAGGATGAGTGGGGAGCAAGTTGGGGGTGAAACCAGTGAGGTGGTGAAGTGGTATGTGAGTCTGTGTGGTGGTGGTATTGGGAGGGAAGGGTAAAAGGGGTGGTGGTGTTTGATTGGTATGTTTGACCCGGTTTTATTATTAAAAGGGTGGACTGGGCTGGTAGTTGGGCTGGACAAAAAGAAAGGGTAGGGGTGGGCTTGGTTGGTGTTGGGTTTATTTTGGTTTTGGGTTTTATTAAACATAAGGATCCGTTTGGTTTGTTAAGAAATAAATCACAAGGACCAATTTTGTAATTTGGTAAAAGATGAAGGGTTGGTATTGTGATATTTCCAAAGTTCTCATAAGGACCAAACTTGACAAGGATGAATAGTACAAGGGTATTTTTGATGTTTTTTTTTCATTATTCATTTATCTGGGGACTATTTTTGCCAAACTGCCAAACTTGAGGGACCAATTATGTAATTCCACCAAACTTCACACCAAGGACCATTCCTGCAAAAGATTAATAGCACAATGACCAAAATTAATTTTTCTCAAAGTTTTAACATCCCAGGGACCATTTATGTCAATTTCCAAAGTATAGGGACTAAACTTGTAATTTTGTGAAACTTTGCACCAAAGGACTAAATATGTAACTTTATGATTAAAAAGGACCTTTGGTGACATTTTTATGTTTTTAGAATAACCAGGGACTAGTTTTGCCAATTTATGAAACTTGAGGGACTAAAACTGCCAATTATGCAAACTTTGTACGTTTTTCATCTGTTTTTGCATATTTTGCATTTGAAACATATAAAACACACTTTTAAGATATTTTAAGTATTTTTATGTATATTTGAGTGTTTTTGTATGTTTTGGCAGCTCAGATTGGTATAAAATGATGAGAATTTAGACACTCATCAATCCCCCACACTAAACTATTGCTAGTCCCTGGCAATCTTTTGAGAAAAACTTAATGGATTTGAAAAACTCTTTACCAAAAGCCATCACTTCTGGAGTAGCCAGGTGTAAGAACTGTGGCACACCTGATAACCGTGTGATTTTGAGCAAACCACCAGCTGTCAACGGATTTGATTTGTCTTTACCAAAAGCCGTTTGCTTCTGGACTAGCCAACTCTTGATGGAATAGTCAACATCTTGGTGAGCTGATTACCAATTATGGATTTTCCACTGCCTTTACCACAAGCCATAATCTTGCGGGCTAGCCAACTCATTCACTTTTTAGGATATGGCGAGTTGAGGTACCATACAATTTTGGGCAAATTGCAAGCCATAAACGGATTTGAGATATCTTTACCAAGAGCCGTTTGCTCCTGGATTAGCCAATCCTTATGTGGTTTAGACATGGTGGATTGATTACCATTTGTTGTATTTAGTGCAAAACACTAATACCTAATGAAAAAATTTGAAATTTTGGCCATTTTTGGGGAAAAAGGGCATACAAGGGTACATAAACGATCAAATTCGCCAGAATTTCCCCCCCACACTTAGAAATGAATATTGTCCTCAATATTCAAAATCTCGGCTATTATGCCGAATCCTTGAACGTAAAAAGATAATATTTAAAGCTAAGTGGGGTAACACAACAATTATTTTATTTTTCAGTATTTACAATTTTTCATTTCATTTTCAAAATATATACAACATGTGGGGCACTCAGAATGACGGAGATAGGTTAGTCGGGTGCCGTAGTCGGACCCTATTGTTGTAGCACGTGGATTGGGATTGTGTTGGACGAAGATACTTTTGTATTTATGACATTTGCTTATTACTTTGGACTTGTACAATGAGCCGAGAGTCATGACTCGGAAATGTGACCATTTCGTATGACTCGATAACTATTTACAATTAAAAACATAAATAATAAAACTCGTAATAATAATTATTGATAATATAAACGTTTATATGAATATATAGACGTGAATAACGGATATATAATTATATAGGCGCGTATATTAATAATAATAATAATCACGAGTCAAATTATAAATAATACGACTAGATATGTATTAGGCTACGAAAGTGGCGTAATATTATTGAACGTATTATTATTATAAAAAGGTGTTATAAAACGAGGAATTCTCGACAATTACTAAATATTAAATAAAAATGTCATTTTATATATAATAAATAAACTTTTCGAGTTATGCGGAGTCGTTGTCACTCGAGTTCAGGTAAGTTCTATTTGTGACTTTCGTGTTGTCACGGATATATGACGATTAATATAAACGTTTTCTATAACTAAATAACCACTTAACCGTAGGGTTGAACCGAGTTATTTGGCTATATGAAATGAATATATTAATGGGCATCGTATCCTACGACGCCCATAGGTTGTGGTATATGTAAAGTGTAATAAATTGCGAGTGTATATATCGGGAAATCTGGCCAATTTGACGATGTATATGAGGAATTTATTAAACTACGATATATACCATATAGTATTTATGTGCTATGTGCTTTAGGATTGGGTGTAATCTTGGAACGGTATGTTACGTAAATAAATATGAGGATTATCAAATCGACGGATTTGATAAACTTCGGCGATTTATTTAAATGATATCTTGGGCTAATATTAGATCCATAGTTTTTTTTATTATTCTTTGTGTGACCTTTTTGGTTTGTTTTGTGTCGACCCACCACCCGTATGGATACCAAACGTAAATACACCAAACTAATACGAAATGGATTTTCGGAAATAAAATGGATTCTCGTCCGGGTTTGGGAATATCTTGAATTTGAGGAAATGATTTCTGAATGAGTTAATATTGTTAGGTCGTGCCGAGTCCGTAGTTGCTGTTTCGTGAGTTACTATACATCTTATTTCTACCGACTTCTTCTTGCTATTTTCTGGATTTGAGGTGAGTCATAGCCCCACTTTTACTCTTGAACTATGTTTTCAATACTTGGGGTGAGAAACGTGCAAATTATTTTATGTGGACTATTATCGCTTTTATATTCTTTCTAAACTTGCTATGCGTATGGACTAGGATGTATTGTCAGCTTTAGTCACATATTTTGTGTGTACTATTCAAGGTTGGCTTATTTGGTTATTGGTGGATTGTCAACTTTAGTCACATAGTTTTGTGTGTACTATTCAAGGTTGGCTTATTTGGTTATTTGGAATTGTCAGCTTTAGTCACACGGTTTCGTGTGTACTATTCAAGGTTGGCTTATTTAGATACTGTAGCGTGTACCTATAGGTTATTGATACTTTGGAGGTTATCCGAGTATTTATTGGTATTGCGGGGGTTACCCGAATATCTATGTTAGAACGGAGGGTATCTGTGTGTTATGTTGGAGCGGAGGGTATCCGCAGGCTTTTAGTGAATCCTTTGTCTAGCTAGCAAGCGTTTTGCGTATATGTGCACTATATTGTTAGATGAATTTAAACCTATGATCTCACCAGCGAAAGCTGACTTTTAGCACGTTTTCTCAGGTAATTAAGTGATGATACGGATGCTTGGAATGGAAGGCTCGACCAAGGCTCATGGTTTATGGATCTATTTTTCTAAACTCTGATAATTAATTTTGGACCTACTGTTATGTTATTTTGGGCCTGACTCTGAATGATGTTGGGATAAATGTAAACGTTAAAACCCCGTTTTGGTTGTGTTTTTATTATGTTTACTTTATCTCGTTCTATATTGTCTTGTGTCGGATACCAATCCCCGTAGCACCCCGAAAGCTTGTTGAGTCTTCCGCTGTATCAAGTTTCGGGGGTGTTACAGATTGATATCAGAGCCAAGGTTATAGAGAACTAGGTAAATAAACGCCTAAACTATAACCAAATTTTTATAGAAAATGATCCTTGACCACCGCCCGCCAGCCCGCCAAGCCGAAGCATCTTCTATTATTTGAGGTATTATGAGATATTTGAGATGATTGTTAGATTTGGGATTTCTTGAGATGATTTGAGGTTTATGGATTTAGTATAAGATGGCGTTTCGAGGAATTATATGGTCTATATGTTTCATAAACATTTTAGTAATGCGGTGTTTGAAACTCTTTTTATTGAGATTATATGATTGAATTATTCGATGAGGATTTTTAGTATGGTATTTTGAGTTGTGATTTAGTTGTTTTGAAACACTTACACCTACCCTACGCCGTTGTCACAAACCATGGCCTCCCATATGCCCGATGTTGTCGAGGATATTCTTACTGCACCAGTTTTACCAGCACAGTTCACTATGGCATCTGATGACCCTTACCAGATGGCCATGCTTTCAGCTACCGTGCCGCAGACAGCTTCTACTTCAGCCCTACCTGCTGCATCTACGCAGGGACCCTCATCTTCTTTAGGGCTCCCTGGTACATCGAGGCAGCTTACTCTTCATCAGGCTTTGGCTCGTGTGGCCCCACGCTTTGCCCACCGAGCTACGACACGCATGTCAGTACGCCCTACTCCATCACCTTTACAGATTGATGCTCACTCTCTTCTGTCTGAGGTGCCACCCACATCATTGCGTCGTCGTCCTAGATCACCTACCACATCTCCACATGGTTCACCTAGTAGGAGACGATGATTGATGAGGTACTCTTCCGATGAGGATGAGGAGGAGTACGAGGGTGAGGATGAGGCTGATGACCCTGAGGAGGAGGATGACCCTCAGGAGGCTGGGCAGGGTGATGATGATGACCTTGAGGAGGAGGATGACCCTCAGGAGGATGAGATGCCTGATGATGATGATGCGTTAGTACCACCAGCTCAGGCTGAGGAGCCTGATTCACCTGTACATCCGATTGAGCCTGATTCACCTGATCATCCGTTTTTGTTTGAGTTGCCACCTGGTAGTCCCGTTGAGTCGGATGCATCTTCTGAGGTTTCTGCTGAGCATGCAGAGTTAGGTGAGATTGGCAGGTTATGGGCTCGGATTACTGAGCTTAGTGAGAAAGTTGCACGTGTATCTGATCGACTTGAGAGGGTTATTGGAGAGTTAATAGCGGATCTGAGAGTTGATATGACTGTGGTTATGGGCAGGACTACTGAGATGAGGAGAGTTTTGATGGAGGTTCACGAGCATATCGATAGTTTGCAGCGAGGTTTTGTTACTGCTCGAGAGGCTGACCGCAAGCTATGGCAAAGGAATGCCGAGCTAGAGAAGGAGGTGGCTGACCTCAAGAGGGACCGAGACACCCATAGCCTGGAGCTAGGATCGTTATGGAGGGATCTTGATGGCTTGAGGCAGGAGTTGAGGAGCCTCCGCCAGCAGCGTGGCTAGTTGCTTGGGTTATGTTGTCTTGTTGCTTTCTTAACCGAGGAGTGTTCGGTTAGAAAAGCTAGTTATCATATTTTGATGTATTTTGTTCAGTATTCGTCTACTTTGGAATGATTAGTACGTTTTGTGTTATCCAGTAGTTGGAACGATGTTAGATCGCTATTGTATGGTTGATGGTTATTAGTATATGGTATTATGTGATTTTGGGCGTTATGGAAATTGAATCCTTATCCGTTTTATTGATGTTTCATGGTGTATTGTTGCTATTCTTTCCATGACTTGGCTTCGTTGAATTTCTTTTCTTGAGCATATTGATAAGTTCTATTGGAGACTCATGAACTGGTATGATGTTATAGATCAATGGCACCACGACGAAACCTTGTTAGGGCTACCAGAACTGGTCCTGCTGTGACTACTCCTGGTCGCCGAGGACGCCGACCTACTCAAAATGTTGAAACCCCTACTCCTGACAACCTGGACACTACTAACCGCAACAACAGGAATCAAAATGTTGATGTTCAGGGAGAAAATGATCATGTTCCACTTAATACACCTACTGTGGATCAAGCAATGATCAACCAACTTGTGGAACAAAGAGTTGCTGAACTACTAGCTGAGTCAAATCATTCCAACAATTCTGCTGGAACCTTTCCACCTGTTCGTGCTAATGGATGTCAATACAAGGAGTTCAAGATTTGTGGACCCATTGAGTTTGGTGGAACTGAAGGAGTGGTTTACTTAGTCAGATGGATTGAGAAGACTGAGTCAGTGTTCAATGTCAGTGATTGTGCAGAGAATGCGAAGGTAAAGTTTGCTTCTTTTACTTTCAAGGATGAAGCTTTAACTTGGTGGAACAATTATCGAAATTCAGTTGGGAGTGATGTAGCTTATGCCATGACTTGGGAGCAATTTAAGTCTCCGCTGATTCAGACTTATTGCCCAAGGAATGAGGTCAAGAAGCTAGAGATTGAGTTTTGGAACCACAAGGTGAAAGGTAATGATATGACGACTTACAATCGTCGTTACCAGGAATTAGCCTTGCTTTGCCCAGATATGGTGAAAACCGAGACTCAAAAGATCGAGAGGTATACTAATGGGTTGCCTGTAGCTACACGAAATGATGTGATTTCTGCTAGGCCTGCAAACATCCATGAGGCAATCACAATTGCTCAACAACTTATGGATTCTTTAGAATTAGGAGCTGATAAGGAGAAGAATGGAAAGAGAAAGAGAGACCGTCACTCTAAGGGTAATGATCACCGAAGCAAGAGACAAGCTAAGGCTTATGCTATTGGGAATGGAGATAAGAAGAATCAGAACGGTGATGCACCCAAGTGTGGTCGTTGCCACCAGCATCATACTGGATGGTGTAGTGTGAAATGCCAGAACTGCTCAAAGAAAGGACACACAGCTAGGGACTGTAGAGCTCGACCTCTTGCTGTGGTTCAGGCTGCTCCTGAGATGAGAAATAAGGCAGATGTTACTTGTTATGGGTGTAGGAAGAAGGGACACTATAGGAATGAGTGTAGAGAATCGTGGAACCGTGGAGCTGGAGGAAACCGTGGACGACAAGATAATGGGGACCAACGTGTGGAAGCTGGAGCTGCTCAGGGAAGAGTGTATGCACTCGGGAATGAGAGAGGAGAAGATCCGAACGTCGTTACTGGTACGTTCCTTCTCAATAATCGTTATGCTTCCATACTAATTGATACCGGTACCGATAGGAGTTTTGTGTCCACTACGTTTGCACCCTTACTAGAGAAACCCCCGATGGCCTTAGGAATTGGATATGATATTGAGTTAGCAAATGGGAATATAGAAAGGATTAATACCATCTTTCGCGGTTGCACGTTAAATTTCTTGAACCACCCTTTCAACATAGATCTTCTACCCGTCACGTTAGGAAGTTTTGATGTCATCATTGGTATGGATTGGTTGTCGAAGTATCGTGCTCACATACTTTGCGACGAGAAGATAGTGCGTGTACCTTACGGAAGGGAGATCCTAAATATATTAGGAGATCAAAAGGATTCTAGGAGCCCATCCCGATTAGCAGTTATTTCTTGCACTAAGTTACCAAAGCTAATGGAGAAGGGATGTTACCTTTTCTTAGCTCAAATTTCTGAGAAAGGAGGGACGAAGAAAAAGGAAAGGTGCATTGGAGATGTGCCCATAGTTCGTGATTTTCCTGATGTGTTTCCCGATGATTTGCCGGGAATCCCGCCGACTAGACAAGTGGAGTTTCAGATTGAGTTGATACCTGGTGCTGCACCTGTAGCACGAGCGCCTTATCGTCTTGCACCTACCGAGCTGGAAGAGTTGTCTAAACAATTGGCGGAGTTAGCCGAAAAAGGATTCATAAGACCAAGTTCTTCACCTTGGGGAGCCCCAGTCTTATTTGTGAAGAAGAAGGAAGGATAGTTCCGTATGTGCATTGATTACCGAGAGCTGAACAAGTTAACGGTGAAGAATAGATACCCGTTACCTAGGATCGACGACTTGTTCGATCAACTTCAAGGATCGAGTGTGTATTCGAAGATCGATTTGAGATCGGGATATCATCAACTTTGAGTTCGCGAGGAGGATATTCCGAAAACGGCTTTCAGAACCCGTTACGGGCATTACGAGTTTCAGGTGATGCCGTTTGGGTTGACTAACGCACCGGCAATATTCATGGATCTCATGAATCGGGTGTGTAAGCCTTACTTAGATAAGTTCGTGATTGTATTCATCGATGACATTCTGATTTATTCAAAGAGTGAGAAGGAGCATGAGGAGCATCTAAGACTCATCTTAGAATTGCTCAGGAAGGAGAAACTCTATGCCAAGTTTTCGAAATGCGAATTCTGGATTCCGACGGTACAATTTTTGGGTCATGTGATTGATAGACAAGGAGTCCATGTGGATCCTGCTAAGATTGAGGCGATAAAAGATTGGGCTGCACCTACAACCCCAACCGAAGTTCGTCAATTTTTGGGTTTAGCTGGTTATTACCGAAGATTCATTGAGGGATTTTCAAAGATAGCTAAACCATTAACCAAATTAACTCAAAAGAGTGTTACGTATGAATGGGGAGATAAAGAAGAGGAAGCATTTCAATTGCTTAAGAAGATGTTGTGTAGTGCTCCTATCATAGCGTTACCGGAAGGTAACGAGGATTTCGTCGTCTATTGTGACGCCTCACATAAAGGATTGGGAGCCGTGTTAATGCAACGAGAGAAGGTGATAGCTTATGCTTCCCGACAGCTCAAAAAGCATGAGAAAAACTACACCACCCATGATTTGGAGTTAGGTGCTGTGGTTTTCGCCTTAAGGATATGGAGACGTTATTTGTACGGAACCAAGTGTGTTGTATTTACTGACCTCAAAAGTCTACAACACATCTTGAATCAAAAAGAGCTCAAGATGAGACAACGACGTTGGATTGAGTTGCTAAGCAATTATGATTGCGAAATTCGTTACCATCCCGGTATAGCAAACGTTGTTGCTGATGCTCTTAGCCGAAAGGAAAGAATACCACCGTTACGAGTTAGGTCATTGGGAATGACTATCGTATCGCCATTACCATCTCAAATATTTGAAGCTCAAACGGAAGCGTTGAAAGCAGAAAACAGATCTGCCGAGAATATATTTGGGATGGCTGAGAATGAGAAAGGATTTGCTAAGCGTTCTGATGGATTGTTATGTTTTGGAGATCGGATTTGGGTACCTTTGTATGGAGGAATTCGGGAGTTGATTATGCATGAGTCGCATAAGTCAAGGTACTCTATTCATCCTGGGTCCGACAAGATGTACCAGGATCTTAAGAAGTTCTATTGGTGGCCAAACATGAAGGCAGATATAGCATCGTACGTTAGTAAGTGCTTGACATGTGCTAAGGTTAAAGCCGAACACCAGAGACCGTCTGGATTACTAACGCAACCAGAACTTCCAGTCTGGAAATGGGAGCGGATTACTATGGACTTCATTACCAAATTACCGAGGACAGCTAGCGGTTGTGACGCTATCTGGGTAATTGTGGATCGTCTGACAAAGTCTGCTCATTTCCTAGCAATAAGTGAAGATGATAGTGTGGATAAGCTTGCGAGGTTATATGTGAAGGAAATTATTTCGCGTCATGGAGTCCCGATATCTATTATTTCGGATCGCGATAGCCGTTTTACGTCAGCTTTGTGGCGATCACTTCAAACGGCTTTGGGGACGAGACTTGATATGAGTACTGCGTATCATCCCCAAACCGATGGTCAAAGTGAGAGGACCATTCAAACGTTAGAGGATATGCTTCGTGCATGCATCATAGACTTTGGTAAAGGCTGGGAGAAGTACTTGCCCCTTGCGGAATTCTCCTATAATAATAGCTACCACACAAGTCTTAAAGCTGCACCATTCGAAGCTTTGTATGGCAGAAAGTGTCGTTCGCCTATTGGTTGGGCAGAAGTTGGAGATAGCCAACTCATAGGCCCTGAGCTGATTTTGGAAACTACTGAGAAAGTAGCTCGAATTCGTGATCAGTTGCAAGCAGCCAGAGATAGGCAGAAAAGTTACCCCGATCAGAGACGTAAACCCTTAGAGTTCCAGGTTGGAGACAAAGTGATGCTGAAAGTCTCGCCTTGGAAGGGTGTGATACGTTTCGGGAAACGTGGTAAACTCAACCCACGCTACATTGGACCATTTCTCATCTTAGAAAGGATTGGGCCCGTGGCTTATAGGTTGGAATTACCACATGAACTGAGTAAAGTTCACGACGTGTTTCACGTTAGTAATTTGAAGAAATGTCTTTCTGATGAGATGCATGTCATTCCAATGAAGGATATTCGTGTTGATGAGAAATTGAACTTCGTGGAAGAGCCAATTGAGATTTTAGATCGTGAAGTTAAACGACTCAAGCGAAGTCGCATTTCGCTCGTCATGGTTCGTTAGAATTCCCGACATGGACCAGAGTTTACGTGGGAACGTGAGGACGAGTTCCGAAAGAGATATCCGAAGCTTTTCACTTCGTAGATGAATTTTTCCGAGTGAAACCCGGGACGGGTTTCTTCTGAGACTGGGAGGATGTGACAACCGACAATTTAGGGAGTTATTTTGAAAACCTGCATTACGTTAAAATTCGTTAATAATTTTTATTTGGAATTTTATTTCACAACGAACTTGTAAGACCTATTTTATGGATAATTATGTTTCTATGATGTTATGGAATTCGTGAATTATTTTCATAATTCATTTTGGATATTGCTCGGTGATGTATTCTTAAATTCTCACTGGTACTACGTTGACTCTGGCACTAGGTTTACCTAATGAAAAATTTTATGATTCGTTTTACGAGTCCGATGATATTTGAGTAATTATGAGATGTTTTTTTCGGGAGATATTAAAGTTTGAAATGAGTTCGGGTTTCGGGCCACATGTTTTACATTTACCCACTTTACCCACTCTTACTACTAGTAATATTATTATTACTTTTATTATTCTTATTATCATTATTATTATTAATTGAAAATATATATATATATATATAAAAACTACATATTGGTCCTTGGGGGCCGGTTCACAAACACACAACACACAACACAATCACTCATCTCTCTCTCTCATTATCCTCCCCCACCTCAAACCCTAGCCGCCGGCCACATTTTCCGGCCACCACCACTTCACCGCCGATCTCTACTACGAACCACCACTATTTTCTTAATCCCCACTATCGAATTTCTTAGATCTATTACTCCACGCGCCCTATAACACCATTTTACCTCACGAATCACCACCATTTTCACCACCATTCATTGTTTTTGGAAAGGTTATCACGGTTTTGAGTTGTAGTTCGAAGGTGAGACGAGTTTTACTCGTATTTTCGATAAAAACATGACCCTTGGTCACGACATGTTTAGATCCGAATGGGTTTTATATTAAAAACGGGATTAATATTTATGGGTTTGGATTGGAAACTCGTTTTCTTGAAATGGTTTGGTATCCGGGTTGTTTCTTGTGGGTTTTGGTTCGAACCATGAGTCGTAGACTCACGGCTCGTGTGTAAATCCGAGCCATGGTGCTCGATTATTTGTTTTCTTTTGAGCCTTGATTGTGGCTCATGATACTTGCTCGAGTTGGATTGTTTGGTTCCTTGGTTCGAGCATAACCGAGACCCTTGAGGTCTCGGGGTCGCTTTTGGTTGCACGTATAACCAGGCCGAGACCCAGATGGGGCTCTCGTTTGGTTGTGACTCGAGCCTTAGGCTCGTTATTGCTTTGGTTCGACTCTTGTGAGTCGCGGCTCTTAGCCGTATTATTATTGTTTTTGCCGAGACTTTGGTGAGTCGAATGGTTATTTTGGAGTGCTCGTTGGAGCCTATTTTGGTGACCTTTGATACTTGGTTCGAGCCCTCTTGGCTCGTGATAATTACCACGACTCGGTCGAGTCATGTGGACTTTGGTGTGGCTTGGTAAACCCACCCGAGTAGGACTTGATAACTTGATTCTTGGATGATAACTTGGTTTGGAATATTTGTTATTAATTGGTTGTTTACTTGTTCTTTGGCCAAATACATGTGTGTCGAGACCATGTTTGGGTCTCGACATTGGATATTGGATTTTGGTATTGAGAAGTGTTGACGAATTGTGATATTGGGGACCGATTGTGAGACGGTCACTTAGAATGACGGAGATAGGTTAGTCGGGTGCCGCAGTCGGACCCTATTGTTGTAGCACGTGGATTGGGATTGTGTTGGACGGAGATACTTTTGTATTTATGACATTTGCTTATTACTTTGGACTTGGACAATGAGCCGAGAGTCATGACTCGGACATGTGACCATTTCGTATGACTCGATAACTATTTACAATTAAAAACATAAATAATAAAACTCGTAATAATAATTATTGATAATATAAACGTTTATATGAATATATAGACGTGAATAACGGATATATAATTATATAGGCGCGTATATTAATAATAATAATAATCACGAGTCAAATTATAAATAATACGACTAGATATGTATTAGGCTACGAAAGTGGCGTAATATTATTGAACGTATTATTATTATAAAAAGGTGTTATAAAACGAGGAATTCTCGACAATTACTAAATATTAAATAAAAATGTCATTTTATATATAATAAATAAACTTTTCGAGTTATGCGGAGTCGTTGTCACTCGAGTTCAGGTAAGTTCTATTTGTGACTTTCGTGTTGTCACGGATATATATGACGATTAATATAAACGTTTTCTATAACTAAATAACCACTTAACCGTAGGGTTGAACCGAGTTATTTGGCTATATGAAATGAATATATTAATGGGCATCGTATCCTACGACGCCCATAGGTTGTGGTATATGTAAAGTGTAATAAATTGCGAGTGTATATATCGGGAAATCTGGCCAATTTGACGATGTATATGAGGAATTTATTAAACTACGATATATACCATATAGTATTTATGTGCTATGTACTTTAGGATTGGGTGTAATCTTGGAACGGTATGTTACATAAATAAATATGAGGATTATCAAATTGACGGATTTGATAAACTTCGGCGATTTATTTAAATGATATATTGGGCTAATATTAGATCCATAGTTTATTTTATTATTCTATGTGTGACCTTTTTGGTTTGTTTTGTGTTGACCCACCACCCGTATGGATACCAAACGTAAATACACCAAACTAATACGAAATGGATTTTCGGAAATAAAACGGATTCTCGTCCGGGTTTGGGAATATCTTGAATTTGAGGAAATGATTTCTGAACGAGTTAATATTGTTAGGTCGTGCCGAGTCCGTAGTTGCTGTTTCGTGAGTTACTATACATCTTATTTCTACCGACTTCTTCTTGCTATTTTCTGGATTTGAGGTGAGTCATAGCCCCATTTTACTCTTGAACTATGTTTTCAATACTTGGGGTGAGAAACGTGCAAATTATTTTATGTGGACTATTATCGCTTTTATATTCTTTCTAAACTTGCTATGCGTATGGACTAGGATGAATTGTCAGCTTTAGTCACATATTTTGTGTGTACTATTCAAGGTTGGCTTATTTGGTTATTGGTGGATTGTCAACTTTAGTCACATAGTTTTGTGTGTACTATTCAAGGTTGGCTTATTTGGTTATTTGGAATTGTCAGCTTTAGTCACACGGTTTCGTGTGTACTATTCAAGGTTGGCTTATTTAGATACTGTAGCGTGTACCTATAGGTTATTGATACTTTGGAGGTTATCCGAGTATTTATTGGTATTGCGGGGGTTACCCGAATATCTATGTTAGAACGGAGGGTATCTGTGTGGTTATGTTGGAGCGGAGGGTATCCGCAGGCTTTTAGTGAATCCTTTGTCTAGCTAGCAAGCGTTTTGCGTATATGTCCACTATATTGTTAGATGAATTTAAACCTATGATCTCACCAGCGAAAGCTGACTTTTAGCACGTTTTCTCAGGTAATTAAGTGATGATACGGATGCTTGGAATGGAAGGCTCGGCCAAGGCCCATGGTTTATGGATCTATTTTTCTAAACTCTGATAATTAATTTTTGACCTACTGTTATGTTATTTTGGGCCTGACTCTGAATGATGTTGGGATAAATGTAAATGTTAAAACCCCGTTTTGGTTGTGTTTTTATTATGTTTACTTTATCTCGTTCTATATTGTCTTGTGTCGGATACCAATCCCCGTAGCACCCCGAAAGCTTGTTGAGTCTTCCGCTGTATCAAATTTTGGGGGTGTTACACATCCCAGAGACCATTTATGTCAATTTCCAAAGTATAGGGACTAAACTTGTTATTTTGTGAAACTTTGCACCAAAGGACTAAATATGTAACTTTATGATTAAAAAGGACCTTTGGTGACATTTTCATGTTTTTAGAATAACCAGGGACTTGTTTTGCCAATTTATGAAACTTGAGGGACTGAAACTGCCGATTATGCAAACTTTGTACGTTTTTCATCTGTTTTTGCATATTTTGCATTTGAAACATATAAAACACACTTTTAAGATATTTTAAGTATTTTTATGTATATTTGAGTGTTTTTGTATGTTTTGGCAGCTCAGATTGGTATAAAATGATGAGTATTTAGACACTCATCACTACTAGTTTGACTTTTGTGAGATTCTACCTAGATTTAAACACTGGTTAGGTTATAATAAGCTAGAATAAGACTAAAATAAGCTAGAACAACTACTTGTGAAATGATTTGAATCTTATGACTCTCTAATTTCCACACAGTGAATCACTGTGAGTGATTCAAAGTGATTTTTGACTTTTGCTTTGTTTATGACTAAGGTGGTGGTTAACCTGAGCCTATATGAACCTAAATAAGTTAAAGAGACCAAATATTACACTAGTGATCAACAAAGACAACACAAAATAGCTAGAACCAAACACCCCCTCAGATGACTGTTTTGTGATTTCTCAAAGTGAATCAGTGATCTAGACTTCAAATATGTTTTTAAACCTTATACTATCATTAACAAGGATCAAATGAACATGAAACAGCGAGAACATAAGCATCAAACTCAGAAGTGACCAAAGTGAAATTTCAACTGTGAAAATTTGATTTTTTAGTAACTATGGATTCCAACAAACAAGATACTAATTTTATGTTGTATTATCACTACTTAGAACTAAATAAGCACAAAGAACTGAATAAGCAAAAGAATAAGCATAGCTACAGTACAAAGACAGATATGAGATTTTGAGGACTTACAATATGCTTTCTTGCTTAAAACCAATGAACCAAGGACTTCCAATCAATCCTATAGAATCTCCACAGATTCACTAACCCAAGGCCATCCAATATTTGCCCTGCTCCATTGCTTATCACCAAGAATTTGATACTTTGACTTTCGTTGACTATTTTTATGTTTATGAGTTTTTTATATCTAAATCTTGTTTTAAGGTATCTAAAAGCTTTAAAGAGCTTCTTAGGAGCTTATGTGAGTTTAAGAGTCTTTATAATCTAACAATAACAAGAACACAGCTTATTAAGAAATTTGAAATGAAATTGAAAGTTGCATTAACTGAGATAACAAAACAAACTTGATTCTTATTAACTGAAAAGCTTACTAGTACACTGAGAATGATAACTTGAAACTTTGAAAGCTTAAATTACACTTGAACTTTTAAAAGAAACTAATTCGACATACAATTATTTAAAATAAACTAGATATCTTTTTCTTCTGCTTCCCCTTCTCTCTTTATAGAAAATTTAGACTCCCCACATGCCTCTGATCTTTTCCCACTTCACTTTGTGACCATTGGATGGGTCAATGTGATCTCAGCCGTTTAAACTGATTTTGGCGCCAAAAGTCTCCACGTTTACTTAGGGCCAAAGTTGTGCAATTAAAGAATATTGGGATCTTGTGGAAGTGTCAGGGGACAATTGAGATAGTTTTCAGACAAGTTGGGGTGATATGGAAGAAAAAAGAGGTCAACGTATGGTTTGGAGTGAAAAATGGTGGGAAATGCATTTAATGTGGTGTGGGATAAGGTTGTGAGGTGGAAGGGAGTAGGTTAGGTGAGCTGGAAGTGAGGTGGTGGTGGAAAACCACCCTGGTATTGGGTGAAGCAGGGGTGAGGGAGGAGATGAACAGTGAAGGCGGGTTAGGGGTGTTTGACTGTGGGTTTGACCCCGGTTTATTATATTAAGGGTGTATGGGCTGAGGGTGGATTGGGCCAAGAAAAAGGAAGGGTGGGCTGGGGGTGTTTGGACTAGGCTTGGTTTTGGTTTTGGTTTAATACTAAAAGGGTTCGTTTGTATTATAACTTAACAAGGACCAATTTTGTAATTCCCATAAAATTGAGGGACTGATTTTGCAATTTTCCCAAACTACTTCCAAGGACTAAACCTGCATTTAAACCATAACACAAGGACAAAAGATATAATTTTTCCATTTTTAATACCCAGGGACCTTTTCTGCCAATTTCTCAAACTCCAGGGACCATTTATGTAATTTTGGATTTTTAAGGAATAAAGATGTAATTTCCCAAAATGTTATCAAAAGGATCAATTATGCCATTTAAGAATAGTTCAAGGTTTATTTTTCATATTTTTCCATTTTCAAAAACCTTAAGGACTATATTTGACATTTTTGAAACTTGAGGGACTAAAGTTGTCATTTAGAAATTTTTAACATTAAAGGACTATTCTTGACAACTTATGAATCCCTAAGGACCTTTGATGATATTTTTCATGTTTTGATTTACCAGGGACTAGTTTTGACAACTTTTGAAACTTGAGGGACTGAAACTGCCAATTATGCAAACTTTGTACATTTTTCATTTGTTTTTGATTATTTTACATTTAAAACATATAAAACACACTTCTAAGATATTTTCAGTATTTTGATGCATATTTGAGTGTTTTTGGATGTTTTGGCAGTTTAGATTGGTATAAAATGATGAGTATTTAGACACTCATCAATCTACCAACAATAAAAATAAAACATGCATACGGAAACAAATAACAAACAAACAAAAATAAAAATCACACAAAACATGGGTTGCCTCCCAAGAAGCGCTTTTCTTTATTTACGAGTCTTGTAGCTAGACTCAAGGTCATGGGTTACTACGTGACCTCATTGTTGGTTTCACTCTGTAATTCATCTCCTAGACCAGTCTTGTATTCCGGACCTAATTGCAAGCATTCTTTGTAGAAACCAAGCATCCTATTTTTCACATACTCTATTCCTCTACGTCTATCCTCATCATTCCTATAATAAGCCGCTTGTTTGTGTTCCTTTTCTATATTAGACAGGAGGCGGTACTGCTCAATCTTATAGGGCATTTGGTAGGCAATCTCATCATTCTCCTCCTTGAATCTAACTATCCCTAAAGTCGGATCATAACTCATCTTAGTGGCCTCAACGAATGGTTTTCCGAACACTACTTGGCTTAAGCAATCATCTATCACCGGACGAGTATCCTCTACTATCATAAAATCGATCTCATAAGTGAAATTTCCGACAATCACATGCAATCCTTTCACTCTACCTACAAAATTACTTAGCAAGGTCTTATTGGGCATCATCCTATAACCAAGTTGTTTCTTCATTACCCAATTATAATAAGTCCTAGTCATGATGTTTATAGCGAACCTAGGATCGATATAGGCTTTCCATATATGCATATGCCCACTGTTGCATGGTATGTTGATGTTAGAGGGATCTCCCATTTTGATAAGGGGGGTGCCAAGGATATATGGTGTCTCGGGGTCATTGAATAAATCCTTATGATATTCCCGTTCTTCCTTGGTAGGCAACTTATCAAAGTACTCTTCTACAGTCTCTACTTCCTCTAACTCTTCTCCCTTATCAACCTCAACTTCCTTAATTTCTTCCCTAGTCTCGGTTTCTACTCCAACTTCATCCTTGTCACTCTCTTCTATCTCCTTATCTATTGGCTTAATGATGACAACATTGACAAAGTGGACATGTTTGGATGACGAGGGATCCTTAGTTTGGATTCTGTTATTGGCGTCCCTAGTGTCCTTCCTAGGTGTAGTTAACGCTTGGTTGTTGAGGGCTTTCAACAAGTTGTCAATCTTGTTGGTCATCTCCGTTTGCTGTTGGTTGAATTCGGTTTTGAACCTAGCTATGCGAGCCTCTTTAGATGCCATAAACTTGGACATCAATCCTTCAAGATTGTTGGTACTACCATAGTTGTTAGAAGGATTGTTGTTGAAAGTACGGTTGGAGGGTGGACCGTTTGGTTGGTAACGATTAGCTAGCGGATTGGAAGAATTGGCTTGGTTTTGCTTCCACCTAAGGTTTGGGTGATTTTTCCAAGAAGGTTTGTAGGAATCACCATACGGGTTTGGCTCGGGTTTGAAAGTGTACCACTTATCTCCCGCTTCGTCGGTACGCGAGGATACGTAGTCCGCAAAAGCTGTTCCGGGGAGTTCCACACAATCACGAGTGTCATGGGGACCACTACATAATTCGCATGAAGAAGTGATTTTGTTCACTTGACTTGAAGGCTTAGGAGCTTCATGAGAAACTTGACTTGGTCCTCAAGTTCTATGATCCTACGGTCGGGAGTGCTAGAATTGTTCGAAGGCAAAGATATTGCCTTGACCGTTTTGTTCAAATCACGGGGATCATTCCAACTTTCGTTGTCATAGAGAGCAAGATCTTCTATGAGTTCCCATGATTGTTCCGCACTTAGATCACGTAGCTTACCACCGGCCGATTGGTCAATGGCTCGCCTTGTAGAGAGATCGATATGGTCATAGAAGATTTGGACTTGGAGCCAAAGATCTATGCCATGATGAGGGACTTTTTGGAGTAAGTCCTTGAATCGAGTCCATGCTTCATATAGAGTTTCACCTTGACGTTGTTGGAACATCAAGATATCATTTCCAAGCTTGGTAGTTCTCCCCGGTGGGAAAAATTGAGCAAGGAAACGAGTGGTGAGATCATCCCATGAGGTGATGGATCCCGCAGGTAAACGTTCAAGCCATTGACTAGCTTGATCACGTAGAGAGAATTGGAATAGGCGTAATCGGGTTGACTCTCTAGTTGTAACATCAAGGTCTATAGAATCTACGATTTTAAGGAAGTCCTTGAGATGTTGATTTGGATCTTTGGAATGAAGTCCATGAAATGCACATCCGCTTTGCACCAACCGGATGGTGTCGGATCGCAAGGGAGACACATTGGCTCCTTGGGTGAGCTCAATGGTGTTTCGTTAGCCTTGGTGGCTAGGTCGGGAGTACTCTCCTAGGGTTCGGGGCCTAAGAGGTTGGTTATCTAGTGGTGGGTTTTGTTGTGGTGGGATGACGGGTTCAAAGATGTTACCATCGTCCATGATGTCGGATGGCGAAGAGTTACGAACAAAAAACACGAAGAAATAAGATAGACTAAAGAGAACCTAGAAATAAAAATAAAATCTTACTAGAAAGGAATCTAGCAAGTAAACCTAATAAAAAGAAATTCTAACCTAGGCAATAACTATTCCCCGGGCTGCGGCGCCAAAAACTTGATGTGTAGGGATTGCACCAGGCTTTACCTCTCGAGGGATCTCGAGAAGCTTACAACCCCCACCAGGCAGTGTACCTGATCTATGTAGTATAGTATAATGACAAGTACCGGGGGATTGATCGTTCAGCTAGGAATAGTGTCGCTAGGATTAGAAAACCTAAAGACTAGGTCTAGAGATGAGGGATGATTCTTTTTGTATTTTTATATTTTTTTATAAAAGCAAATAAAAATCTCGGGTTTGAAGGAGTTGGGTGGAATTAATTGCTAGTCAACTAACCCAATTACTAAGATGCAATCAAAATAAAATACTAAAAATGAAAATAAAACTAAATTAACTAGAGGTGTGAGCAATATTTGGGAGAATTGTGTTTACTTAGATTTCACTACTCCCTAGATATCTTTTACAGGTTAATTACTTGTTACAGTTGCGTGGATGACGGATTGTATTCCTTAATACCATTCATGGGGTGGCGTACTTACTTCCCCAATCCTATAAGCGCCTACTTCACTCCTATCTCGAGCCGGCTAAGAAGCTCCTAACATGGGATCACTAGAATTTGCTCATGCATTAAATACAACCAATAAAACCTAGTACACATCGGTTCATGTTTCTTAAGATGTTCAAGCATGTTACACAATGGAGATCTGCCAGTTTTCTTAAGCCTAACATTGAAATCATTCTTCCATTACAACTATAAACAAGCAATCAACCTATAATTAACATCTAGGTTTCATTACATCTAAGCAAACACATGATAGATCTAGCCTAGCATGTTGAAATCAAGACAAGCATAAGATATATTCAAACAACACATAGACATATTGAATGAATTGAAAGAGGACTTATCTCAATTGAACATGAAAGGTTTCAAGGGGTGAAAACCCTTGAAAATACAGTAAAAAATGACCTAGGGTTTATTAGGTTCGACCCCAGTATTCTCCACACAAGTTCCTCTCTTTATGAATGAAAAATAGAAAACTATATATAGATTCTAAAAGGTGACGGCGTTAAGAACAAATTTCTGACGCCGTCAACTCGCCGCCAAATAATTTCTCGGACTGCCTAGATCTGGGTTTGACGCCGTCATGTGTACTCCTTATGCAGGCCGTCACCAAAAATACTCTTGACGCCCTTCTCTTGACGCCTTCAGGTTTTCTCTGGGTCGTCATGGATTTTACCCCTGACGCCGTCACATTTTTCCTCTTGACGCCGTCAGGTACTGTTCTCAGCATGGATAATTAAGTCTTTGCCGTTTTCTACACTTTTATGCTCCAAAAACGTCCAAAATGCTTCCTTTTCCAGAATTCACTCCCAAAGAACCTAAAATCACAAAAGGAACGATTTAGGGCAATATTTGATCAAATAAATTCAATTCCGGGCTTAAATGACCCCCTAAAAACGGTTCATTTTTTGCCTCATCAAGCAGTTAGCGCAATACTATTGACAGATAGAAACTCCGTCCAGACACCCATATACTTTGTAAGCAAAGCATTGAAAAAGACAGAGACTAACTACAGAGCCATGGAAAAGCTGGTCTTAGCTCTAGTATTCGCAGCTAAAAGACTGCGCAGATACTTTCAAGCACACCCAATAGCTGTAATCACAGACCAGCCAATCAAACAAGTTATCTCTAAACCTGACGCATCAGGGCGGCTACAAAAGTGGAGTGTGCTGTTAAGTGAATTTAACATCTCGTATAGACCACGCACTGCAATCAAGGGGCAGATATTAGCCGACTTCATTGTTGAAAATCCAGATACCGATAGTCCAACTTCAACAACCAAGACAGATCTCCAGGAACCCTGGATTATGTTCACAGATGGATCCTCATGCGTGGATGGATCAGGCGCAGGCCTTATTCTTACAAATCCAGAAGGAATGGAGTTCACCTACGCGCTGCGCTTCGAATTCACAGCCACAAACAATGAGGCAGAATACGAAGCCCTACTCGTTGGACTACGTATTGCAATTCAAATGGGTGTACGCAACCTAGAAGCAAACGTAGACTCCAGGTTAATTTAGAACACATGATCCAATACCTGGAAAAAACCAAATCCTTAATTTAGAACTTTGATAGGTTCACAATCAAACAAGTACCTAGAGGGGACAACAGGAAAGCTGATGCGCTTAGCAAGATTGCATCTACAAGATTTGTGCACCTATCAAAACAGGTATTGGTGGAAACACCTATCATTGAATTCATTAGCAAAGGAATCTTACCACAGGATCATAAGGACGCTCGAAGAGTGCGGCGCACAGTGCAGCGATTTGAACTACGAGATAACATCCTATATCGACGGTTCTTTCTTGCAACCTTGGCTCCGATGTGTTGGACCTCTTCAAGCAGACTATGTACTCCGAGAAATTCACGCTGGATCATGTAGCATGCACTCAGGACCACGGTCCGTTGTAGCGCGCACTCTACGGTCAGGATAATATTGGCCTACTATGCACCGCGATGCGCGAGATATGATAAAAAAATGCAGCAATTGCCAAGTACACAGACCAATTCCGCGCCAACCATAGCAAGAGCTTACCCCCATCACCTCACCATGGCCATTCTATAAATGGGGCATTGACATCGCAAGCCCTTTCCCAGTTGCAGCGGGAGGGCTAAAATTCCTCATCGTAGCCATAGACTACTTTACGAAATGGAACGAGGCAAAGGCAGTGGTAAGTATCACGGGCAATCAGGTAAAACGCTTCGTATGGGACAATATTGTGTGTCGCTTTGGGCTACCAGGTGAAATCATATCAGATAACGAAAAACAATTATGTGACAACCCATTCAAAGATTGGTGCGCGCAATTGAACATCACACAACACTTTGCTTCAGTAAAACACCCACAAACCAATGGTTTAGTTGAGCGCGCGAATCGCAGCTTAGGCGAAGGGATAAAAGCACGCCTCGACAGACACAAAGGAAAATGGGTGGACGAGCTGTCACACGTTTTATGGGCGCACTGTACCACAATCAAAACCAGTACCAGAGACACACCATTTTCTCTTGTCTATGAGACAGAAGCCGTCATACCAGCTGAAATAGGGATGCCAACTATACGAACAGCAGAGGTCAACGTCACAACGAATGACGAGGAGCGGCGCATAGACTTAGACTTGCTAGAAGAAAGGCGCGAACGCGCAGCTATACGCGAAGCAAAGGCAAAAGAAAAAATGAAGAAGTATTATGACGCAAAAGTCAAACATACTTCCTTCAGGCTAGGAGACTTCGTATACCGCGCTAATGACGTGAGCCACACAGAAGACACAGGCAAGCTTGGACCAAAATGGGAAGGACCTTACGACGTCACTGATGCACTAGGCAATGGTGCATACAGGTTGCGCGATATGGAAAGTCACAACCTGGCGCGCACTTGGAATATCTGCAATCTCAAAAGATGCTATCTTTAGGAAAGGCTACGGCCAACAAACAGACAACTTTGCACTTTAGTATGTGCCCAATAATTGTTTGTTTTTCTTTTTCTTTTCTTTGTTTGGAATTGTTTTACTTTTTCAAAAACTTGCAAGTATCAATAAAACGTTATGGTTTCTAGCTAACTCCATAACACATTTTACTTTATTGCGTACATTCTTATATGTGTCAATATTGTTGTACTATATTCCTGCCTACATGGCGTGCATGCACTAATTAAGACCCACGATGGCATAAAGGATGAGTAAACCTACTAATTAACTCGTTGAGTAAGAGGGTTGCAAACCCATCAACATTGGATCACGCATCCTTGCTAGGCGCCTTACTTTTAAGACGTTGAAGTAAGTTTCCTATGCGCATCCCACGAAGGATGCGCAATATTATGTATACTGTACAAGCTTAGCAAATTATAATTCAAGACTCTTGGTCACATAACAAAACTTTGCAAAAATAATGAAAGTTTATACTTATAATTTATCTTAAGTCACGCACTTAATTAAAACATAACTCCAAAAAGAGTATCTTATTTCTTTTTACATAAAAAGACAACAATCTACGAGCAGATACCATAACACGCAAAAGATATACTTTGTTATTTATACAATAAATATACAAGTCACAAAAAGCCTATATGCTTTGACGATGCTCAAGACTATCTTCTGGGGCAGCAGAGCTTCCTGCCTCTTGAAGCTTTCTCAAGAGCAACGCATCCTTAGGCGATATGGTTGCTACACTCACAGGAATCCCATCTGACCTGGGAATATGCGCAGCGCCCACACCGCATAAGACGGCCTTGCCCTTAATACCCTTTTTCTTGGCAGCTCTCTCTACGTGCAGCTCCAACACCTCCTTAAGAGGAATCTCCTTTTCAAGAGCAAAAGGATTCAACATATGGCGTTACTGTGCAAAAACAGGAACATGCAACTGCGACTCGTCAGGCTTGAGAAAGTAGTTTGGCTGCGCTCTGCATCCTCCAAAATATGGCGCCCCAGGGTCAACCCCTTCATAATTACCTTTATAGGGTTATCCTGGTCGCGCTCCAGCCGCGCAATATGAGGAAGCTCAAGCAGCTTCATTCCCTCCATCACCTTCAACAGCTTGTCATACGCATTGGCATTGTAAGCAGGCACCTCAGCAAGCGCCACCTTCAGCAACTTAGCCTCATGAAGCTCCTCCATGGCTTGCGCCCTCCCACGCTCCATGGTGCACTGCACCACCTTTCCAAAGGTCTCCAACACCTCTGAAGACTCTAAGGTGCCCATCGCAGCCAAGCGCAAGCCATGACTGATCAACCACCTACATAAATAGGAACAAATTGCATTAGAAGAGACAAACCAACAAGTATAGTAAGGTAATATCGCAGGAAAATATGTAAGGACGTACCTGCCCTCAGCTATGGTAGACATCAGGTGAGGGTATAATTCCTCATCATAATCTATGCTCAGACCACACAGCTTTTCCTCCTGCACCTTAATAATCTTCTCCATGCGCAAGCGAAACTCATTAATGTTCGCAAAATGCTCGTCCTTCTTCTCTTCAAGATACCTTACCACCCAGGTAAGGTTTGCCCTAAACTGATGAAGTTCCCCGCGCGCTTGCTGCAGCTCAGCCATCATGGTAAATTTTTTGTGTGTAACGTTGTCTGCGTGTGCCTTGGTGGACCCCACCTCCGCTTGCGCCTCAGCCAGCTGCGCACGGAGAAGAGCTATCTCCTCATCTTTCTGGGCAAGAGTGCTACTCTCCCTGACGTATAGCATCTTCAACTGAGCAACTAGCTCAGTTTGACGCTCAGCAGTAGCAGCCAACTCCACCAATAGCTGCTGCGCAGACACATCCTTAGCCAACTTCACTCCCTCGTCCACATTTTCATTCTGAGGAGGGACCACACTCTCCACAAATTCCGTATCACCCTTCGCAGCATGGTCACTACAAAGAATAAGGAAGAAAGTCAACGCATATTACTACGAGTAATAACACATATGTAAAGTATGTAAAGTATGAGGAATATCACTTAGAGAAGCGGAGAAGCCTTTGCAGTCTCCTTATCCGCGCCAGAAGCGGATGTGTCATCCTCTGCGGCTGACTCTTCATACGCGATTAGATGGCGCCTCCTCTTGGAAGTGCCAGCGCCATAACCACCAGAAGACGCTTCCTTACGCTTCCCTCCTTGAGCCTCCACAACAGGCTCCAGGATCTCCACGCTGTTGGAAGACTCAACATGCGCCTCCTCCACCACGGGAGACTGCTCCACAGTAGGAGGAACACTCTGCATTGGCGCAACAAGAGTAGCCGCAGGTGGAGAATCTACATGAGCAACGGGACCAAACACCGTTAGGTGCCCCGCAGTAGCCTCTAAGATGGGCTCCTCACCGTCCCTCAGAGGACGCACCCCCACTGTCACGCGCTTGGGCTCCTTCAATTTCACAACAGCAAACAAATCCATCTCTGCGAAGGACAGAAACAAATAACAAGGACAACTTAGTTATTGAAGAAATACAAATAAACACTTACATTATAGAGGCAAAGGCAAGGATGGATGAGCACCCACCCTGGCCGTTCCCATCAATGAAGGTCGGAACCTCGTCAGCACCATCAAAATAGTTCCGACTCAGCCCCATATGTACCAAAAACTCCTCAGGATAGGAGTTAATGGGAATGCGGTTACTATCAAGCGTATCCGCATCCGTGACGCTATACGAACCAGGGACAGGACGCTCATCCCTCGGTAGCGACCCTTGAGTATAGAACTCAAAGCGCGATGGAAACACAACATCATCCACCCAGAAAAAATATTCCCTCCAATGCCTTAAGGAATCTACTTTATCGGTATAACATTGAAGGCGCCCTGAGCGCTTTGCAAAAGAAACCCACCCGTGCGACTACATTGTGTGGTAAAATGCACGGAATAGGTTGACAGTCGGGTTGATTGCAAGTAACCGACAGTTTATTTCAAAGTTGGATATCTTCGCCGCACCTATACAGTTCAGCTGTCAGATATGAAGTTGGTAGAAATTGAGCACGTTGCTCAAAAATAAGGATATTGGTACGCGATAATTCGCGTAATCAAAAAAGCGTGTATATAAACCTATCTTCCCATCGGGGAAATCGGCAATACACGCATCGACATCCGGGACTTCCGGATGCACATCAAGTGGAATAAAGTGATCAGAGGCGAACTGACGCAGTCCATCCTCATCTATCGCAGAGCAAAAATCTTCTAACTGAGCAACCATTTTAGAAGTATAACACGATCTACTAAATTATGCACGTGCAGTTACCTAATAGAACAGTGAATATTTCAAGAAAGCTTTGAAAGTTTTTGAAAATGGCGGAAGATGTTTTCACTATGAGATCCACAGTGAATGGATGCGGTAACATTTATAAGCCTCTAAAACCCTAGAAGGCACAACACGTGGATCCCACTCATTAAACGTGTGGCTAGAATACGAAAGGTACATGCACTTTTTCCGTTTCCCAAGGAACACGTGGACACCCCCCCCCCCCCCCCCCGTTTTCCGAGGCAGATTTTTGAAATATCTTGGACTAGATACATGGTTCTTCATATTGGGCGGAAAATTTCTAAATTTGTCCCGCCACGCTTACCGCTGTTCTCACTAGTCTAGCATCCGCGGCTACGAGCCGCGTACACTAGACTGGGGGGACATGATGACTAATAGTCTATATTTGGGCCACGAGCCCAAATGATAAACATCACTAAGGCCCAAAACCACCATGAGTGGGCTATTATAACTTGGGCCGTATTGACAATGGAATTGGGCCCACGTAGACCCAAGCCCAACTAAAACTACCTGGGAATAGATAAGGATCTCCTAAATACGGAATAGATATCCTTAACCCGGATAAGCACCACGTGTGCGAAGAGTAAGGAACAAGAAACCTATGAGGATTCTGCACTTATATAAGGAATGACATAATTCTCATTAAAGGTACGATAAGCCTAACGGTGTTTGTTTTTTTTCTTAGTGCGCAGGTTTCAAGCATTAAGAGCGAATTGGTACGAGAGCAAGAGCCCAAACTAGGAACGCCCAACTTTTGTATCAACAGACACCAATCTCAATATTATCCCATTTGGTACCGGTACCGTTTTGTGTATCCCGGGTTTTTTTTAGGCTAGTAACGTGGTAGTGGTACCATATCGTGTACCAGGATCTGGTACGAATTCGATACGGTTCTAGTTCGGTGCCGCGATTCGAGTCAAAATGCTCACCCCTAATTATATTATTTTGATTATAGCATTTCCAAGTTTTAACAATCGCTTACTAATTAGTTTTTTTATATTTTATATTTTAGATTCTATCATAATTCCAATGTGAGTCCCAATCCATAAATCAATCTCAATTTGATATATTGGAACTTGGTTACAGTTATTTTACATTGTTTGCATAATCGTTACAAAAAATAAAAATAAAAATAAAAATTTAGGCATAATATCGCAACTATAATTATGTGCCGTTATAAAATTTCGACACTATGCACAGGTATCCATGTAAACATTAAACTTATAAGCAAAAGTGGTATTATATCTTCAACAGGAATTTTACTCACAACTGAGTTCCCACATTTTCATGTCGAGTAGTGGCTAATCTAATTTTACTCTTTTCTGAGTTCCCACATTTGCATGTTCCAGCAGTGGCTAATATTAGCAGGAGTACGGTTAGTAGGGTCGAGTTGACTCGACCCAAACGCAATAAGGCTTATAAGGTTGGGTTTAATTAACCCGAACCCAATAACCCGATAACCAGCAACTACAATTATGTGCCGTTATAAAATTTCGTCACTATACATAGTTACCCATGTAAACTTTAAATTTATAAGGAAAAGTGGTATTACATCTTCAGCAGGAATTTTACTCACAACTAAGTTCCCACATTTTCATGTCAAGTAGTGGCTAATCTAATTTTACTCTTTTCTCAGTTCCCACATTTGCATGTTCCAGCAGTGGCTAATATTAGTAGGAGTACTGTTAGTAGGGTCGAGTTGACTTGACCCAAACCCAATAAAACTTATATGGTTGGGTTTAATTGACCCGAACCCAATAACCTGATAACCCGAAAAACTTTTCGATGCGTTTTTGTTACTAATAATATATCTTATATTGTTTTTTAGTCTAAATATATAATATTGATTTAGTTAATACATATACCTCTCATTAAGTTTACTATATGAATCAAAGTGCAAGACCAATATCAAGGAAGAATGCCTATACAATTATCAACGTAGAAGTTTTATGTTTTTCTCATTTCTGGATGTATAAACTAACTTTACGTATTACTCTTGCTTGCTTTGTTCCACTTTCATATTTGTTGCATAACTCTTTAGAATGGATAATATTGTTTTATTGATTGATGATCATAACATACAATGATAGCAGATATATATAGCCTATAAAAGAGCTATATTAGGAAAATACTAATTACAATCTAATCTCCTACTCACCAATTAACAATCACAGCTCATACGAATGGATAACTAACACTCCCCCGTAGTCCGAGCGACGAAATCGTGCATTAAATCAAATCTTTAACGAATATACTGCGAATGAGTAACGTCATATCAAGCTTTAGGAACTTTTTGAGTGTTAGATGCAAAAGGAAATATATTTTAATCAAGCTTGTGTATTGTGTTTTATTTACATTTGCTTCTATATGGTGCATTTGAAAGGGTCGTTGGCATGCTCCATATTTCTGCACTTCTTTTAGACTTTTTTGGCACAACGTATGACAGTGGTTTTGGAAATTTATTCTAGAAAACATTTAATGTTTTATGCTCCAATTAGAAGAAAGCACTAATATACCATATTGTCAATAAAGTTTGGGTTAAGTGGGTAGGTATGGGGAGGTCGACGTTGACTAGCAATTAAAAAAAAAAAAAAAAATAAAAAAATCCCCGTATTATTCACGGTGTACAATTTTATGCTCCAAATAGAAGAAAGTACATTGGAAAGAAAATATGACACCACCTAAAATTTAATTTCTGAAAATTGAAAATTAATTTATGAGAAAAGGGTAGCTCGAGTATAAATAAAGGAATAAGTGTAACAAGATTGTTCAAAACATTCAATTAAAAATCTTCGAGTGGATTGTGCGAGGATCCAATAAGTATAAAGAGATTAATTGGCAACAATAGTTATGGGAGAATTCTGTGATGGCTATCTTCATGGTATAGTGAGGTTGCATTTTTCTGGGTCTGCTGGTCGGCAGTATCTTTCCTGTGTTGGCTGCAAGTTTGTGGCTGCATATAAGGTTCTGCAATATGGTTAAATAATTGGATATGTGCTTTTCTTTGTCTAGCTGTGATTTATGAATGGTCCAGGATCATGAGAGAATTCTCTTTTGTGGGGCTGGTCATTTGTTTTTCACTTTTTGTCATTCTTATTTGTGAGGATATTTTTGTAAAAGACAAAAGGTATGTCAATGTTTTATGTCTTATAGCTCAAGTGCTAGTGAGTTTGTGTCTGTATTTCTTTGGTTTCTTCTGGGTCTCGTCGTCATTTAATTAGCTTGTTTAATTGAGGAGGGATGCCGTGTATTGTATTCGTGCTCCCTTTTTTTTGGGTCATTTACATATTGTTGCGTTTCTAAAAAAAATAAATAATGAAATAGGAACCTTCACTGTATAGAAAAAAAAAAAAAAAAAAAAAAAAAAAAACATGCAAAAGCAAGTAATGGCTTCTTCAAAGTTCTTCCTTTTATCTCTAGCTCTACTACTCATTTCTCTCTCATTTATACCAGACTTTACTTCTGCTTCATTGGAGGAAGCAAATGCTCTTCTAAAATGGAAAGCAAGCCTTAAAATCCCAAACACCTCCCAAATTGCATCTTCTTGGACACCCCTTCCAACGAATACTAATGCACCCGCTTCATGCCCTTCTTGGTTTGGAATTGCTTGCAACGCTGATGGGGACATTAACATGTTGAACCTCTCGATGTCTGAGTTAAAAGGTACGCTTCACCAGTTCCCATTCTCTATTCTAGGCAAACTTACCCATTTTGAGCTTAGTGTAAACAGCTTCTTTGGTCCCATCCCACCAGAAATCGGACTCCTGTTCAAACTTGTCTATCTTGATTTTTCAACCAATCAGTTTTCTGGTGTAATTCCACCTACCATCGGTAAACTAAGCCAGTTAACCGTTTTGCAACTTTTCAAAAATAATATAACTGGTTCAATTCCACAAGGAATAGGGAATATGAAGTCTCTCACTAAATTAGCTTTAGCCAAAAATCAACTCTCTGGTTCAATACCTTCATCGTTGGGTGATTTGGAGTCTTTGAATATCCTTTATTTGTCCCAAAATCAACTCTCCGGACCCATTCCAATTGAATTAGGGAATATGAAGTCTCTCACTGAATTAGAATTGAGCTATAATCAACTCAATGGTTCAATTCCTTCATCATTAAAAAACCTGAGAAGCCTTCAGACTCTGTCTATGGGTAACAACAAGTTATCTGGTCCTATTCCACAAGGTATCGGAAGTCTACAATTGTTTAGGCTACATCTGTTCACAAATCAGTTGTCTGGCCAATTGCCTGATGATTTGTGCCAAGGGGGAGAGCTTCAATATTTATTTGTAACTGACAATCAACTCTCTGGTCCTATTCCAAGAGGGCTATGGAATTGCTCCACCTTAATAAGAGTAAGGTTTGAATTTAATCAATTTAGTGGAGATATATCAAATAGTTTTGGTGTCTACCCAAGCTTAAATTTCATTGATGTCAGTCATAATAAATTTCATGGGCAACTATCTAATAACTGGGGTAAATGCAAAAAATTGACTACATTAAAGATTGGATATAACAACATCAGCGGTAGCATACCACCGGAGTTTGGAAATTCAATTCATGCACTTGATCTTTCTTCTAATAATTTGGTTGGTCAGATTCCAAAGGAGTTTGGGGAGATGAAAAGTTTGTTAAATTTAAACTTGAGCGATAACAACCTTTCAGGTGTTATACCTCAAGAGCTTGGATCATTGCAAGGCCTCCTTACTCTTGACCTTTCCAAAAATAGGTTTAACGGGTCATTACAAAGATATATTGGTGACTGGGTACAAATCACTCGCATATATCTTAGTAATAACAAGCTCAGCGGAAAGATCCCAGCAGAGATCGGTAAATTAAGTCAACTCAATGTTCTTGATTTATCTTCGAATTCACTCACAAAAGAGATACCATCGGAAATTGGAAGTTTAGAAAGTCTGGTGATGATGAATCTCTCTCACAATAAGCTATCTGGTTCTATTCCTAATGGTTTCAGTAACTTGCCAAGAATGATTGATATAGACCTATCTTACAATGAGCTCACAGGTCTGGTTCCCCCTTATGCTGTCTTTCTAAATGTGTCAGGAGAACGATTACATGGAAATGATGGTCTGTGTGGAAATGTTACAGGTTTGAAAGTTTGTGAAAGTCAAATAATAATGAAGAAAAATGATAACTTTCATCATAAGCTCATCCTTGTAACTGTGGTCCCACTTTTTGTGGCTCTTTTACTTGGTTTATTCATGTGTGGCCTCATTGCTTATCGACATAGAAAGAAAACTTCTCCACAGAAACCATCAGGCGAAGAAGGTGGCAACTTTTTCTCAATAACAAGTTTCGATGGACAGGCGATGTATGATGAAATCATCAAGGCAACAAATGATTTTGGTGATGCATATTGTATTGGGATGGGAGGATATGGTACTGTGTATAAAGCTGAGTTACAACCCAACAATTTTGTAGCTGTCAAGAAACTTCATTCATCATCTGAGAATGACGATCAAGGCTTCCTAAATGAGGTACGAGCATTAACAAACATAAGGCACAGAAACATAGTTAAACTCTATGGATATTGCTTCCATGCTCGTCACTCATTTTTGATTTACGAATATCTTGAGAAGGGAAGTCTAAAATCGCTCTTAAGTAGCGATATCACAGCAAAGGAACTGGATTGGCTGAAAAGGGTAAGAATTGTTAGGGCTGTAGCGAATGGGTTGGCTTATATGCACCATGATTGCACACCACCTATAATTCATAGAGACATTTCTGGAGCTAATATCCTTCTGGATTCTGATTATGAGGCACATATCTCGGATTTTGGAACAGCGAAGCTTCTAAAGCTGGATTCATCCAATTGGACTGCAGTTGTAGGCACCTACGGCTATATTGCGCCAGGTAACTACAATATATTTTAAAGTTATATATACGTACTTATTCTCAAGTTTCAGATTTCTCTTAATGATGATCTGATATAACAGTTTTTTTGTATTCTCATGTTTCATTCCATGTAGAGCTTGCTTATACGATGGCGGCGACAGAGAAATGCGATGTGTATAGTTTTGGAGTTGTTGCACTAGAAGTGCTTATGGGAAAGCATCCTGGAGAACTTATATCATGTCTACCAACATTGTCTAATGATGATCTATTGTTAGCCAATGTAGGAGATCGACGGATTCCACCACCCTCATCGCTAGTTGAGAAACTAGCTCATTCAATTTTGAATGTCTCACAGGCATGTTTGAACTACAACCCGCAGGAAAGGCCAACAATGCGCCAAGTCACAGATTTTTTGTCAGTGGATGATCGACTTTGGATGAACATGAGTGGATGATCGACTTTGGATGAACATGCATGTATCACTAACTTAATGCTTGATCGGTTTTGTATGATGTCTAGCCATAAGTCATAAAGGTTAAGAAACTTTTTATGTTTTTTTTGTTGTCCTGAATTATGTTGTAGATTGTTTTTAAATTATATCAATGAAGATTGCTACCTTTCTAGAATAGTGTTATGTATCTTTTTGGTAATTTCTTTAAATTATTCCAGTTTTACAATTAAAAAATTACCAATATGGGAAACTTGTATATCAGTTAGAATTTATTGTTACTCATTTCAAGAAATTAAGTAAGCAGTGAGTGCACACTAAATATATTCAAAGATGTCAAATCCCTCAACAATGGAAGTCTGTTAATTTATCAAAAAAGAAGACCGTGGAAGTCTGCTAATTTGTCAATCTTAACCAGAAATGACTTAAGAAATGAGGTTTAGATCCGTAAAACAACTAGGAATTCAAGATATTAAGAATTGAACTTGAAATTGGATTACAATGGGATAATTTGTTACAAATGAACGTTTGGGGAGTTACAGAGAGAAAGAAAAGTGTTTACAATTTGATAAGCAAGGAGGTATTTAAAAGGAAATGGGAGGAAGGAGGATTTGGCTGGAAAATCAGTTTTGTACTCATCTTGCTGTTCTGTTGACTTTTTCATCGATATTACTTTGACACATATCAATCCATCCCGCTTAAAATGATGCTTGTCCTCAAGCATCTAAGAATTCAAATCAACTTGAGGCAACCTCAACCGTACCCCAAAAAACAATAACCTTTTTCCTTAAACCAAACACCCTTTTCACCCTTTGTGAATACCCATTTTATTGAGAAACTAGGAGAATGAGTTTTGGAAGGAAAAGTTATTATTTCTCATTAAAATGAAATGGACAATACAAAGTCCTATTTATAGGACAAAAGTCAAAATACAGAAAGTCAACTATGCTAATTCTACATGTACAGTACAACTACTGCTAACACATCAATACAGCCATTATCCTACTTATATACATAGCTAAACTACACAATTCCACATGGTGCTTGAGCCTTTTGATGAAGCTTGAGCTTATTTGGCTTGATAAGCTTTGACTGAGCAATATTGTGGCATCACTTGGCTTGTCAGCTCAGCTTCCATCTTTAGTTCCTTTGGTGAGGACATCAGCTGTTTGTAACCTTGTAGGAATATAGACAGGGAGAACTTGATTGCTTTTGATATCTCTGACAAAGTGGCAGTCTATCTCTATGTGTTTTGTTCTTGCATGGTGAATAGGATTAGAAGCCATAACAATGGTAGAAACATTATCACAGGAGATTGGTATTGGAGTAGAAACTTGTACTTGGAGATCCTTGAACAAACATTGTAGCCATGTGAGTTCACAAGTACAATCAGCAAGAGCTCTGCTCTGTATTCAGCCTCTGTGGAGGACCTTGAGACAACTCCTTGTTTCTTTGAAAGCCAGGATACTAAGCATGGTCCTAGAAAAATGGCATAGCCAGTCACTGATTGTCTTGATATAGGACATGAAGCCCAATCACTATCACAATAGGCAGACAATTGCAAGTTGTTGATAATAGGAAATTGAAGGCCTTGACCAGGACATAGTTTAATGTATCTAAGAACCCTGAGCAATGCTTTCATGTGAGGTGGCATCACTTGGCTTGTCAGCTGAGCTTCCATCTTTAGTTCCTTTACATTTCATAACCCAACTACACGATCCATGTATAAAATCTAACAGTTGAAGTCCTTCCCGAGTGTGAAGGATTGAAGTCACTGCACCCACTCTTCAAACAACTCTGTTGCGAATCCCTCTGCCTTCGACCAACTTATTAGGTGATCCGATGCCAAAAACTTGATAAGCTGAGTCAAAATGTAGAGACTGGTATGTTTCGCATCATCATACTTTCCTGACCGAGATAACACGAGCCACACTTCCACCTGTAATGGGCAACACTCCACAGCTCTCTGAAGCAAAAGCCACAACTGCTTCCGATAGCCTTAAAGAACGAGGTATATGTTCAAGACCTTTTCTTAGTACTTCGCTTTTAGTCACATCTCCATGTTCCAATGTTATAGCCCTTCCTTAAGCCAATCAGCAGCAACATTTCCACCGACACCAGATACCAAGCTATTTATAGAGGCACCCAAGAGAAATTTAACACCGTTCACTTGGTAAAGTTCTTCATATTTCCGGGCCAGTGAAGGAGTGAACAAACTTGGAAGAAAATGATCTTCTGGAAATATGACAGTTGCATCAAGGTTCCATCCAACAGCAGCAGCTGCAACTTTCATGCCAATATAACCGCAACTACTTTTTGTGCTTTTGCCAATGATGATACTAATGAATCAACATCAGCAATATCGAGTATGTGATGAACACCAGGTAAAGTATCATCAATTTTCTCAGAAAATCTAGATGCAGTGTACCCTGTGCAATAATGAGTGATCAAAATTTTGGTGAATTTGTTGCCAATGTTTGCTCTTGTGCATCGATTCCAGTCACCGGATCTTCATACAGCATCTCTATCCCTTTCTCTTTGTACCAATCAGGAGTTTGCCTCTCACCTCTTTTTGTGAGAGTCAGGCGCTCATATGGAGCAAATGCCTCCTGAGAAATCAGTTGCATTTTGTGCCATTTTCATAACCTTTTCTATTTCCTCTTTGGCCATTGTCATGTGTCGAACTCCCACTTTCCATACTCGAATTTGCATTTTGCGCCTCCTCATTTCTTCCTCTTAGGTCATTTCCATATTTCTAACTCCAAACCACTAAAATTATCTCCATGAATCAGTATAACAGAAGCCTTCACTGTATCAATTACTGTTGTCGTTACCACTAAAGAAACACTCTAAAATCATTTTCCATACCATCATTATAAGTCGAATTAGAACTAACACCACGTTCCTTATCACGCAATTCAATTTGATCCCGATCACAGTTTTCGACCAAACAAATGCCTTTTTTCTCCCCCTTCACATTCAGTTCATCACTTTGATCCCGGTCACTCAAATCATCTTTTACACAAACCTCGATCAACTCATTGACAGCAGCATTTGGTTTTTGAATATCCATTAAAACATTATAGCCAAAAGTATCAGAATTCGATGATGACGATACACCTAACAAACACTCCGTTTTCGGTTTCGGAACTTCTTTAAAAATATTTACCAACGAACCTTCCAATTTATCCACAAGACCATGAATCAAAGCTTGAATCTTTAACATCATTACTAATTGATTTTTTAACAGTTTCAAGAGCGGTTACAACCTCATGATCAACAACATCATCAAGTAATCTATTTTTTTAACCCAGTTGATTCTTTACTTTTTCCATCATCAGGAACCTCATGATCAACAACTACTCACACCCATTCTATTATTCTAGTTTTTAATCTCATCCTCATCACCATTAAACTCAATTTCTTGCACTTTTTCACATTATTTAGAAACTTCATCAAGAACCATATTAGCAATGTTGTTTTCGACATGTCCTTGAGCCCAAGTCTCGTGTTTCTTCACTCTCGTTGCAGACCAACTTCAAGGCCTGAACCACCTCACCCATGAAGAGTCGGTGTGATACTTCGGGCTGCACACACATTGGTGCTACTGCTGCTACTTTAGCAATACTGTCGAATGGAGCTTCAGGGGATAGTGATGGATCAATAAGCAAGTTTAGACCTTCTGGTGCTTAAAGCAGGGGACAGGTCCACGTGTTGCCGTATGTACCTTCCGGACCAAGTCCGGAAGGATCGAACCAACAGTCGAAAAGGATGAACCAATAAAGCAAGGCCAACCGCTCGAGAGAATCCGGAAGGACACGCCTCCCGGAATAACAGTCACTCCGGATTAACGATGCTTAAGCAAATCAAAATGAATCCAAGTACAAACAAGTACATAAGTACTTGATAAATAGAACACTAACAAGTAACCATTAAGGGGTAAGTACCGTACCAAATTAGCCTATAAATAGAGAGAGAATTATCAAGGTTAAATAACTCTTTGCCGCCACCATCTAGGCTTTTTTCTGTCCATAATTCACAGCCTATCTCGCCTCTCTGCCTATTAACAAGTGATCTTATCCTTGCTAACTGGTATGCAATCGATTTAGGTTGCGTTTTCTTTCTCTGGTGGTGGCGGTTGGGGTGTTTCTATGGTTTTTCATATAAATTGATCCACTTGGAAACCCTAAGACAATCGTTATTTTTCTATCAGTGTGATCTTAGGGTCACTCGTTATTATTTAGGGTTTCTGTCTTGATGTTTCACGGCCTATCAATAAACTATAAATCGTAATAGTCGGTTTTGCATATCGACTATATATTAAGGGTTTATTGATTCTCGTTTGGTTCTACGTTGTTATGGTGCTTACCTGCTGGATGTTTTTGGTTCGATTATTGGAAGAGGGTTGAGAGAGTGGATGTTTTTTGTTCGCATAGTGGATGTGCTTATCATAGCCATCACGCATTCTGCTTGGATTCTATGATTACTATTGTGGCTGAAATGTTTTGGGCATGGTTTATTCCATGGTGTTGTTGTCGTACGTTTCAGAAGTGTTGTTGGTTATGGAGGCTGGGGTTTTTTGTTAACCATATGTTTGGTTTAATCATTGTTCGGTTAAGCCTGCTTTGTGTTTCTCATAATGATCACATGCGTCTTTGTGTGATCAGGAGAGGTGTGGTGTCCTTTGGGACTGAGGTGAGGGATTTCACCCTCATCCTATGTACTTCATTGGTTCGTGCTGTGGGATGGATGTGGGATGTTCGCATCTCAAGTTTGTCTTGTTATTATGCCTAGTTTGTTACTTTGTAATTAGCTAGGTTTGGTTTGTGTTTATGGCATGTCATAAACACTTGTTTATCAAGCGCCTGTGCTTGAGGTTAATGTGGTACTTCAGTCACATTCCATTTGTACTTAAACGTTTTTTTGGATAATATATTTACCGGGTCGTTGACCTTTTACCCAAACTCTTTTCCTATCTTATAATGTATTCTATATTTATACTTTCTCTCTCTAAACACATACTTACTCTCACGCCGGAGGTTGGTCCTGTGAACACTCCCGGGACGAGACTGACGGACGTATTTGTCTTGCAGATATCCGAAAGAGACTTCATCAACCCAGAGACATATCGAATCCGAAGGACCCTTCAGTGTCCGGAGGGTTCATCTCGCTTGTCGAAGGTAAGATCAAGATTTTACCTCAACAAATTGGCGCCATCCGTGGGATCCGTCATTCACTCTACCCGAACTAAGCAATGACAGGTCCTGCCCCCACTACACCCGAAGGAAGTGGGAAAGACCCGAAGGTCAATCCCGTCAGCAGAGAACAAATACAAAGTCACCTCACCGCACTGAAAGTTCTAATCCAACAGCACAACGCCACAGGAGAAACACCAATCAAGCCTATCCAACTCGACTTCGAGGACGAAGGGGCCCAAGATACCGGAACTCAGAAAACGGAAGAAGAAAGTACGAAAGATCTCTCTAAACCCTTCAAGGCGGCGTCAAAAAGCCCCTTTACCCGGAGGATCATCAACTTCTCCGGACCCAAAGACGCAAAGTATTTGATGCCTTCACACATAAAGCTATACGATGGATCCACGGATCCGGACGATCATGTCACAAGATTCGAGGGAGCCGCCAATCAAGGAGCTTGACCTATGCCCATATGGTGCATGATGTTCCAACAAACCTTGGACGATGCCACCCGGGGATGGTTTGATAGTCTACCTCGGGGCAGCATAGACGAATGGGAAACTTTGTGCGAGCAATTTGTGCAAAGGTTCGCCCTTCGAAGAAGATGCGTTAGGGACCTAATGGAAATCACCAAAATCGTCCGACAAGCCAATGAAGGTCTACCAGAATTCAAGGAAAGGTGGACAGATGAAGCTAGTCGCATCTCCGGAGTACCGGAAGTAATGCAAATATCTTCTTTCGTCGATGGTTTCAAGTGTCCGGAACTAGCCAAAAGGTTCTCTGAGAAAATCCCCCGAACGGTTACGGAAATGATGGTAAGAGTCGATGATTTCATCCGTTCCGAAAAAGCGTATCGGTCAGCCGAAGTACCAAGAGGAGAAAGGGTAGATAATTATCGGAGAGACCATTAACACAGCCCTTATAGCAGGCAGGACTCAAACATGCGACGATCTTCCTTCCGAGGAAACCGTCGGCAAGAGGGTCGCCGGGATGACTTTAGGCCTCGTCAAAACAACCATTACATACCCTATGGTCCGGCAAGGAACGACAACAGAACGGATTACAGGGGGGAATATCGTCGTAACGACGCAAATAGAAGGGACACCAGGCCCATAGATCTAAACACACTTACTAAGGCTCCCAAGGAAATTCTGGCTACCGAACATCACCTCCGACTACCAGCTCCCCCTCCGTTGAAGGGAAGACCTTCGAGAGAAAACATGGACAAGTATTGTGACTATCACGGAGAAAAGGGACATCTCACAAACGACTGCCATAACTTGAAAGAGCAGCTCAAAAAAGCCTTGGAAACAGGCAAGCTGGACCATCTGATCAGAGATGTCCGACAAAGGAATCAGGTACCTCAGAGAGGCAATCATCAAACCAACCCGGCTAGGGTCATAAATATGGTCCAATACCAAGAGAAAAGACCGAAGCGCAAAAGCAGGGATCAGGAAGAAGAATGGATGAATACTCCGATCAGTTTTCCTCCAATTTTGCCCGGAGATGCCTCGGAAGAACCCCTCATAGTAGAAGCAGAAGTGGAAGGATACACTGTCCGAAGGGTATATGTTGACCAAGGAGCTTCGGTTGAAGTCATATATGAGCATTGTTTCTTAAACCTGGACTCTGCCATCCGATCTAGACTCACTAAGACGAACACGCCTTTGGTGGGGTTCGCCGGAGAAGCCATTTGCCCGTTGGGAAAAATTGAGCTGGAAGTATGCTTCGGAAGCGAAGGGTTATATCGGCGCACAACTATGAAATTTGCAGTGATAAGATCTCCTTCCCCTTACAACATAATACTAGGACGTACCGGAATTAAGCAATTAAGAGCCATCCCATCAACAATACATTCCATGATGAAATTCCCAACCCCAAGGGGAGTTGCTACCCTGGTTACCCGTTCCGTCATCATTTCGGAATGTAGAAGATTAGAGGAAAAGTTCTTGTCAGAAAAAGAAGCCGAAGCAAAATCCCCATCAGAACCGATAATCAATAATGAAGACAATGGAACGGAAGAAATTTTGGTCCATCCGGCATATCCAGAACAGCTAGTAACGATAGGAAAAAACTTCTCAAGAGAAGGACGAAGAAACTTGATTACCTTACTCAAAAACAGTCGGGATATTTTTGCATGGGAACCGTCCGATATGAAGGGTGTTCCCTGATGGGTCGCAGAACACAAGCTCAATGCAAACGTGCAGGATAAACCCGTGGCGCAGAAGAAAAGGTTCTTCTCAGAAGAAAAGAACCAAGCCATAAACAAAGATGTGGAAGAATGGTTGAAAGCCGAAATCATCAGACCCGTCCGGTATCCAACACGGATATCAAATCCAGTATTGGTAAAAAAGCCGAACGGTAGTTGGAGAATGTGCATCGATTTCAAGAATCTCAATTCCTCTTGCCGGAAGGACTATTACCCACTGCCAGAGATTGATTGGAATATTGAATCAGTAACAGGATTCCGTTACAAATGCTTCCTTGACGCTTATAAAGGATATCACCAAGTTCAAATGGCAAAAGAAGACGAAGAAAAAACCGCCTTCTACACCGATCACGGAACGTATTGCTATACCAAGATGCCCTTCGGATTAAAGAACGCTGGAGCAACCTATCAGAAATAGGTAGATACAGTCTTCCGATCACAGATCGGACGAAACTTGGAAGCATATGTGGATGATATGGTGATTAAGAGCCAAACTGAAAAGGAGCTACTAGCCGATATTGCCGAAACATTTGATAATGTCCGTAAGATAAATATGAAACTAAACCCCAAAAAATGCTCCTTCGGAGTCGAGGAAGGAAAATTCCTCGGATACTTGATATCCTCGGAAGGAATCAGAGCAAATCCTAAAAAGACAAGAGCAATTGCCGACATGCGGTCACCTAAATCTCTCAAAGAAATGCAAAGCCTGAGCGGCAAGCTCGCAGCCCTAAATCGTTTTTTTTCCAAATCATCCGAAAGGTCGTTACCTTTCTTTGAAACCCTCAAAAAGATTACCAAAGATAATAAAGACCAATATCAATGGACGTAGGCCGCCGAAGAAGCTTTTCAGAGAATGAAGAAAATGATTTTGGAACTCCCCTGCCTCACCACACCAAAACCGAAGGAAGACATGTATTTATACATATCGGCCGCCGAAGAGGCAATTAGCGGGGTTATGTTAGTAGAAAGGGAAGGGCAACAAATTCCAGTACACTATGTAAGCCGAACGTTGCATAAGGCCGAAAAGAGATATGCTCCGGTAGAAAAGCTGGCCCTAGCCCTACTACACTTGTCCAGAAGATTGAGACGATACTTCGAAGCTCACCCTATCAAGGTCATTACGGACCAACCTATCAAGCAAGTATTAAACAAGGCAGAAGCTTCCGGACGTCTCGCTAAGTACACCGTAGAGCTCGGAGCCTATAATATCACATACATACCAAGGAACGCAGTCAAAGGACAGGTTCTAGCGGATTTCATCAACGAGATTCCCGTGGGAGTTTCAAAAGAAGGTCCAAAAAGAAGGGGAAAATAGATATATGACGTTTCCCAAAGCGAAGAATGGATACTCTACACTGACGGCGCATCCAACAAAAAAGGCGCCGGAGCAGGTTTGGTTCTAATTAGTCCGGACAAGGAGGAGTACACCTACGCCCTCCGGCTAAATTTTAACGCCACCAACAATAGCGCAGAATACGAAGAATTACTAGCCGGATTGAGAATTGCAAGAAGCATGCACATAAAAGCGTTAGACGTACGGGTGGATTCAAACCTAGTGGCAAGCCAGATTAACGGAGACTTTACGGCATATATGGAGAGTATGATGAAATATCTTGCCAAGGCTAAGGAATACATCACCTGCTTCGAATGCTTCAACATAAAAAACATCCCAAGAGCTCGGAACCAAAAGGCTGATATACTAAGCAAACTGGCATCCGTAGCATTCGATCACCTAACGAAGGAAATCCTAGTAGAAGTACTAAAAAAGCCTTCTACGGAGGAGAAGCCAATGTACTCTTCCGAAAATCGTACTTAGGACCAATGTTACGATGCGTAGGACCACTTCAGGCCAACTATATCATCAGAGAATTACACGAAGGGGCATGCGGAATGCACTCCGGACCACGATCCGTAGTGGCCATGCTCATGCGGCAAGGTTATTACTGGCCAACCATGCATCGTGACACTAGGGAATTGATTCAGAAGTGTGATTCATGTCAAATACATGCTCCGGTTCCTAAATTACCAAAAACAACGTTGACCTCTGTCATGGCCCCATGGCCCTTCTACCAATGGGCAATGGACATCCTAGGACCTCTGCCCGAAGCTCCAGGAAAGGTCAAGTATTTAATTGTTGCAGTAGACTACTTCACCAAGTGGATGGAGGCAAAGCCGTTGGCAAAAACCACCGGAAAGGAAGTCAAAAAATTCGTATGGGATAACATCGTGTGTCGATTCGGATTACCCAAAATAATCGTTACGGATAACGGAAGCAACTTCGTTGGAGATCCTTTCAAGAGTTGGTGTGAAAGACTAAACATCACCCAGATTAACACAGCCGTTGCACATCCTCAAGCCAACGGGTTGGTAGAAAGGGCCAACAGAAGTTTAATGAAGGGATTTAAGTCACGGCTAGGACGAGAGAGAGCCAGATGGGTCGATGAACTACCTAACATACTTTGGGCCTTCCGTACCACCTTGAAGACCAGCAACGGCGAAACACCTTTTAGTCTAACCTACGGAAGCGAAGCCGTTATCCCAGCTGAGATTGGCATGCCCACCTTCTGGACTATGACAACCAATATGGAAAACAACGATGACGAAATCAATCCCAACTTAAATTTGCTAGAGGAACGAAGAGAAATGGCAGCAATAAGGGAAGCAAAATACAAAAAGAAGGTGGAACAATATTATAATCGGAGGGTGCGTCCGGAAACATTTAAGGTAGGAGAATTTGTGTACCGGAGGAACGAAGCCAGTAGAACGGAAGACCAAGGAAAATTGGGACCAAATTGGGAAGGTCCATATCGAGTAATAGAAGCTTATCAGCACGGCACCTACAAGCTTCAAACCATGGAAGACGTTGAAGTACCTAGGACATGGCACGCCATCAACTTAAAGAAATGTTTTCTGTAATCAAAAGTATCCGAAAGGACCCATTGTAAGGCTCATAAGCCAATCTCTTTTCTATAATAAGACTCACTATTATCAAAATAATATTGTTAGCCTGCAAGTCGAAATTTCTTAGGCCAGGTGCCTTCCGGCGTAAACCACCCCCAACGGCAAAAGGCCAATGAATATTAACAAGGCCAGGTGCCTTCCGGCGTAAACCGCCCCAACGGCCTAAGGCCAACGAATATTAACAAGGCCAGGTGCCTTCTGGCGTAAACCGCCCCAACGGCCAAAGGCCAAAGAATATTAACAAGGCCAGGTGCCTTCCGGCGTAAACCGCCCCTAACGGCCAAAGGCAAAAGAATATTAACAAGGCCAGGTGCCTTCCGGCGTAAACCACCCCCAACAGCCAAAGGCCAAAGAATATTAACAAGGCCAGGTGCCTTCCGGCGTAAATCGCCCCCAACAGCCAAAGGCCGAAGAATATTAACAAGGCCAGGTGCCTTCCAGCGTAAATCGCCCCCAACGGCCAAAGGCCAAAGAGTATTAACAAGGCCAGGTGCCTTCCGGCGTGAATCACCCCCAACGGCCAAAGGCCAAAGAATATTAAAAAGGCCACGTGCCTTCCGGCGTAAATCGCCCCCAACGATCAAAAATCATAAACATTGTAGCATAATATGGTCCCAAGAGCTAATAATGAATGCAATATATGATAACAAGACACAATGTAACGCAATCCAAAAAAAAGCAATGATATTTATATAATCCAAAAAGGGCCACAAGGGCCGTTACATGAGGATACTCCGGAAATGACCTCTAAGATCTTACAAAATTCCGGATTGATTACATGTAATAAATAAATAAAAAAAGAGATAATAATATGTATGTAAAAACATCTGCCAAACGTCCGGACATCCATCGGCCTCCGAACAAACTGTAGTACCAGTCAATAGTTAACCTCCCACACCTAAAAGTCACCAAGAAAAAGAACAAGTTTTATAGCAAGCTTCACGAAGGATACCAAATATCTTAACCCATAGTCAAAATGGAGATATCGGTACCCTACAAGTTAATTCCTTCAAACAAACACGGAGGTAGTCTGATCAGAAGAAGGCTGGACAGAAGGATTTGTTGGGATCATACTTTAGTATTTAATCAAGTCTCGGTCATTACATTTTGTAATAGGTTGCTTAAGCATTGTTTATGATTATTGTTTAGTTAATGGGCAACATGTAAAAGCCCATAAGGCCTTTAAAGCCCACGTATGAAGAGATAAGGGAGGAAGGGAGTGTTGCCCTAGCTCCTCCCTTTTAAATAGAAATCTTATGTTACATTTTATTTTGTTGGTTATTTGATTATCTTAAGGAAACTCTTGCACTCTCACCTTTCATATTGTCTCATAATCAACCAATCTCTTTTCTCATCTTATTTCTTTATAAATCATACTTGTGTTTACAAAATGGTGACCTAACAAGTGGTATCATTCGCCTACTAGAAGTTTGAAGTGTGTTTCTTTGATTTACGTGGGGTTTGATGCTTAGTTCTTCATCTTTTTGCATTTTTCTTTGTTTCATTCACTCAAATCTTGAAGCTTGGACAAGTTTCAAGGTTGATATAGTGATTTAAAGCTTAGTTGTTGCATAAAGTTGTGATTTTTAAGGTTTTTTTTAGGTTTTATAGCTTCTTTGATATTGGAAAACTAGTTTTTGGGAGCTAAATCTTCAATAATTAGTGTTTTCTAAGTGTTGGTGAAGTTATTTGATCAAAAGTACCTTATTTCTAAGCATTTTTCCTTCAAAAATTTGAGATTTTTCAAGTTTCTGACCAGTTTACGCGTAATATTGGTGAATAGTATGATTCTGTAGCTGTCAACAGTACTTTTTGTCCTTTTTACGCATAACTTTTGGCCTAAAACCCTTTTCTTACGCGTAAAATAGGCATAAACCCTTTTCTTACGCGTAAAATAGGTCTAAACCCTTTTCTTACGCGTAAAATTGGTTAAAACCCTGATCCTACGCGTAACTTGCTCATCTACGCCATAAACCTACGCTTAAGTTTGATCCTACGCGTAAGTCTGAATTACGCGTAACTTGACTGAATCTACGCGTAAGCTTCTTCAACGATCTTCTCCTTGTGTTCCGGTGACTCAGTACTTCCCTAGCTTGGATAAGTTAGTGGATTACTTCGACTTCGGATATCTTTCAAGCTTGGATAAGTTTGGAAGATTCGTTTGGTTGTTTAAACCTTACGCATAAGTCTAAACTTACGCATAAGCCTAAGCTTACGCGTAAAGAGAAAACTTACGCATAAACTTTTAGTTTACGCATAACCTACTCTTTACGCATAACCTAAAGTTTACGCGTAAGATTAAGTTACGCGTAAGAATTGAACTTACCCCAAGGATTTTGGAACTTACTCAAAGGAACGTGCATTTCAATCTTCTACAAAGATCCATTTCTACACAAGTGTTCTAAGATGTCTCAACCACCTAATCATTACTTCCCTCATATTCAGCAACCTCAGCATCAGCAGTCTCAGCAACCTCAGCATCAGCAATATCAGCAACAACAATACCTTCCGCACATAATGAATCAACAACCTCCTAAACAAACATACAATCCATTACATCATTACCTAATGATGCAACAACATCAGATCATTCCTCAACAACAATCATATCAAGTGCCACAACAAACCACTCAGTTTTCCTCCAAACAACCTCACTGGTTTGACAGAATGTGTGAAGTTATTACAACTCAACAATCCCGACATGAGGCAGGATCACTTGAAACACCTCCAATGCTTACACCTGGGAACTATGTTCAATGGTCAAGTCGATTCTTACGATTTGTTGAGCTAAAGAAACCTCATGGGAAATTCTTGAAGCAAGTGATACTTGAAGGACCATTTGAGTGGCCAACTAGATTTGAAGCTGGTGATCCACATGCTGATCCTCCACGTCCTCCTGGTGATAGACCCCTTCCAGAATCGGCACTCACTGAAGAACAGAAACTACATCGTGAAGCTGATCAGTATGCAATGGCTTATATACTTCAAGGTATACCTAATCCGATCTATCGAAGTGTCGATGCTCAGAAAACAGCCAAAGCTATGTGGGAACACGTTCATCTCCTTATGGAAGGCACTCAATTGAACAAAGATGACATGGAATCCAAGCTATACATGGAATACACTGACATCACAATTGAACCAGGAGAGTCACTTGAATCCTACTATCATCGTTTCACAAATGTGGTCAATGATCTGGAACGTCACAAAATCACAGTACCAAGGATCGCTGTGAACTCCAAATTTGTTGGTAGTCTTGGCCCTGATTGGCATAAATATGTGACATTTGTTCGTCAAACGAAGAATCTTCATGATGCTCCATATGGCTTGTTGTATGATTTTCTGAAACACCATGAACCTGAAGTGGAAAAAGATAGAGCTCTACGAGGAGGATACACACCAACTTCAACACCAAATTCTTTGGCTCTCGTAGCTCAATCTCCCTATGCTCCACCACCAATGTCAAATCATGCATATGTTCAAGAGCAGAACTACTTCAGTTATCCACAATCTTCCACCTCGAACCAAATGGTCCCTTATGATTCATCTCTACAGAATGATTCTACTCAACTTGTTCCGTTAAACAACAATGATGCTGTGTATTACTCCAACTCCAATGATGATGACGATGATGACTTTAATACATTGAATCAGGGACTTGCTCTTATTGCTCGTGCTTTCAGAAAATTCTCCAACAAAACAAACAATCGTCAACGTTCATCTTCTAACACAAGGAATCAAGCTGTTGTCAATGATGGAAGAGTGGAAATTCAGAATCGTAGCTATGGTCGATCTGGTTCAGGAAATTCTTCAGGAAATTATGGGAATGGTCAGAGGTTTAGTAACAGTGGTGGGTTTAGGAACAACTCAGGATCTTCTCACCAAAGGTCTGAATCAGTTGCTACTAGGAACTCCAACTCAGGGAATGCAGTGTGGTGCTACAATTGTAATGAACAAGGTCATATAGCGACTGCATGTCCCAAACCAGGAACTCGGGGTAGTAAGTTTCACAAGCAGGCATTACTAATGGCTCTTCAAGATGAAAAAGATGGACATTTCCCTGAACAGGATAACAACTTCATGGCAAATGTGAACAACGATGATGACATGGAAGATCTGGAAGCCAATGCTGCTGTGATGCTTATGGCCAACATGCATGAACTTAAGCTCAATGATTCAGGTCCAGTGTATGACACTGACGGCTTGTCTCAGGTACATGACCTCAATGAATGCTTCATTAATGAAATAGTCTCACCTTCTGCCTCTGAATCAGATATGGCGCAAGTTGTTCCATCTAAATCATCTTCATCATCTCAAAAAGATGAACAAATAAGCACAGTTGTCATATTCGATGATGACACAGTTGTTTCATTTGATGATCCTATTGAGAATGATAAACATGATAATTTAGAACAACATGAACCATCATTTGATCCAGACCCTGACCTCATAATGTTATCTAAACAACTGAATGCTCAGCAATTGCTAATTGCAAAGTGCAATGAGAAAAACAAAGTTTTAAAAGAAAATAATGCAGCACTTGCAAAAGACATTGAATGTTATAAAATTCAGCTTTCTAATCAGGAAGAAAAGATTAAACATGCTAAAAGTTTTGAAAAAGCTTTTCACGATTCTTACAACAAAGAACAAGATCTTCAACGAAAAATGCATGATTTAATTGAGTCAAACGGAAAGTTGATTTCGAACCTTGAAAGTGAAAAGTGTGAATTGAAAATGCAAGTTAAACATCTTCAAACAGAACTTTCAAAAACAGAAACAGAATTGTCAAGTTGTAAAAAGGATTTTTGTGAACACAAAATATGGAAAAGAAAATACATCGATGATTTACTCGGTGATATTGTTGATCTTGAAAAACAACTCAAAGAATTTCGTAACATTGTTTACAAACACGGGAACTTAGTCACAACAATTCAGAAATTTACTTTAAAACCGAGACCCGATAAACGATTTGCACTTGGTGATTACAATTCAATGTTTCTTCACACGGCATTCAAAGATATTCCAAAAATTTACAGTATGGATTATTTGATGGATAATACAATTGTACGTGCTGTTGTTTTTGATACTGAGGAAGAAGAAGAACTTGAAGACGAGAGTCGGTCAAAAATGAGTAATGTTCAATATTCGACACCATATGACTATTCAAAAGCTCCAATTAAGTTTGTTACTCAAAAAAATTTACCTGAGAAATCATGGTTTATCGAAGAGTCATATGTTTCATCTCACAATGCGGCTCCTATCCAAACTGTAGCACAAATTAATGGTCCGTTACCATCATCCGGTGAACTTACACCATTACCAAAAACTTGTCGTGTCTTAAATTATTTCAAAACCTTTATGGAAGACATCGAAATTTTGGAGGAAACAATTGAACGTAATTCTGAAATAAAAATTGAAACTTTTCAATCCGCTTACGAGCGAGAAAAGAGAGATATTTTTCAAAAACAAATGAAACCAATTGTTCAACACCTCCGTCTTTGTGCTACACGTTGGGATCAGGAACTTCAAAAGGAGGTGAAAAATATGATTCACGTTTTCAACTCTACTGAAAATGAGATTTTGGCTCAAAAGCAAAGAAATAGAGTTTTAAAAAATGATGCTGATCGACTCTTGGAACAAGTTCTCAATGCTGATATTTTGTCTGTTATCATGAATGATCTTTATAATTCTGGTACTTCTATGCTTAAGCATGATCATTGTGTTGATAATAATCTGTTGAATGAGGAAATTGAGACACTCATAATTGAAAATGAAAAACTGAGAATTAAAAATGATGATGTGACAAAACAATTTTCAAAACAAATCAGTCTACTCAATCAAAGGCTTGAATGGTGTCAAGCTAAAAGTCTTGAAAGAGAATTGAAGTTTCAAAGTCACAATGTTTCAAACTCTTGTCAGAATTGCAAAAACAACGAGTCTATAAAAGGTCTCTGTTTTCGATACGAGAAGGAAATTGCGGATTTAAAAATTGAAAACGCCGAATGGCAACAAAACCGCGATGACATCAAATATTGCAATGGTTTACTTGAGTCTGAAATACAGGACAAAAATCACATCATCATTGTTTTAAAAGAGAAAATCAAGCTAATTCAAAAAGGAAAAATGGTTGACACCACGGTGATAGCACCAGGAATGTATAAATTAGACAAAACTGCCAAAAAGTCTGTCATTCAAAACACTAATGTTGATAACTCCACTTCTACAGGACTAGTCTCCACTAATAGCGTTAGCAGACCCAAGCGAAAAAGTAAAAAGAAGAATAGGATCTTGCAACGTAAGAGAGGACAACTAGAAGCTCAAGAAGTAGAAGACCAACTTAGGAATTTGAATAAAACTCATGTTGCATCAGATTTAGATTCTAATCTGGCAAATTGTAATCAAAATCTAAATGTAACGAATGATGAACCTTTGAATGTTTTGAATATTAATGCATCTTGTGTGTTTTGTTGTAAAAGCGTATCATCTGGTGATCATACAAAATGTTTAGCTAATTCTCTTCTCAATCGTCATAAGAAACGTAGGACACGCATTCCTTCTAGGCCCACTATTGCCTCTAAGTCTAACTTAGGAAAGCCGTCTTCTACGGTCTCTAATGAGGTTGAAGTTACCCCCATAAGTGCCGAGAACAAATCTAGGACAGAGCCAACTACTAGTGCATTTAACATTAAGAAAGCAAATACTAGTTGGAATTGGCAACGTTGGTTACAACACAAACCAGACTTTAAATGGATCCCTAAATTGTTGAATACATGTGCTTCTAACCAACAGGAACCCGCAATTTCTTTGGGTTCCACCCTTACTTCTGTTCCATCCGTGTCTTCTTCTGGTGATGCAGGTGGTACAGATTGTTCTCTGGATTCTTGATAGCAGATGCACCCGACATATGACAGGCAATCTCAAACTGTTACACAACTTTGTCTCAAAGTTCATTGGCACTGTCAGATTCGGGAATGATCATTACGCTTTAATCATGGGATATGGTGACTATGTAAGTGGGAACATCGAAATAAGTCGTGTTTACTATGTGGAAGGACTTGGACACAACCTTTTCTCTGTTGGTCAATTTTGTGATGGAGATCTAGAAGTTGCATTTCGAGAGAAAACTTGCTTTGTTCGTGACTTACAAGGAAACGACCTCATGTCTGGCTCTCGTGGCTCCAACCTTTATACAATTTCTATGTCAGATATGATTGCAACATCTCCGATATGTCTTCTCTCCAAAGCAGAATCAACTAAATCTTGGTTATGGCACAAACGTCTTTCACACTTGAATTTCAAAACTATGACTGACCTTGCTCGGTTCAAACTTGTTGATGGATTTCCAAGATTCCGTTTCACCAAAGATCACTTATGTCCTGCCTGTGAACAAGGAAAAAGTACTCGGGCTCATTTTCCTTCAAAACCTGAGCACAGTACGAATCATGTTCTACAACTGCTTCATATGGATTTGTGTGGACCGATGCGTGTTCAAAGTATCAACGGTAAACGCTACATACTAGTAATCGTCGATGATTTTTCCAGATGGACTTGGGTTTATTTCTTACAAAGTAAAGATCAAGCCCCTTCAATGATCATCACCTTTCTCACTAAAATTCAAGTTCAGTTACGCAACACGGTACGAATAGTTAGAACTGACAATGGAACTGAATTCAAAAATCAGACACTTCGGTCATTTTATGAGAAAGTAGGAATTGAACATCAAACATCTATTCCTAGAAGCCCAGAACAGAATGGAGTTGTTGAAAGACGCAACAAGACGTTAGTGGAAGCTGCTAGAACTATGTTGATTAATGCTCAATTACCTGATTACTTGTGGGCAGAAGCTGTTTCAACCGCATGTTATACTCAAAACCGTTGCATGATCACAAAATGCCATCGCAAAACATCATATCAAATTGTTCACAAAAGGAAACCGAACATCGATTACTTTCATGTATTTGGAGCACTTTGTTATCCGAAAAATGATCGTGATGATTTAGGAAAACTTAAAGCAAAGGCTGACATTGGAGTGTTCGTTGGATACTGTGAAAATTCTAAAGGTTTTCGGATATGGAATCGTCGAACAAGAGAAATTCAAGAAACCATTCACGCTAACTTTGATGAGCTCACACAGATGGCTTCTGAGCAACACAGCTTAGGACCCGAATTCAACCGTCTTAACTCTCCGGAATCTTCAGCTGAACCATTGCCACTCAACCGCAAAGAATTAGAAACCTTGTTTGCTCCACTATTTGATGACACAATTGAATACCGTCCTACTGAGGTCTCACCTAATTCCGCTGCTCAACCTGAAAACATTCCAGTACCAGACTCACCTCAACAAACTACCACAAGTGTTGAGAAAGACGGTCCTCCAATTGTATCACCATCTACAGCAGAACAAACTGGTTCTAACTCCCGCCATCCAGCTGAAGATCCTACACCACTATCAGTTCCACAACCCGCAGAGCATGATCCTGATGCGTTCTTTAATCCATTTGCACCAGCTACTACAGTTCCTGATATAGCTGAGTCATCAACACGCAATTTGGATCCTGCTAACATGCGAGATACTTATCAACTACACCCTTCAACACACAAATGGACTCGAGACCATCCACTAGTTCATATCATTGGCCATCCAGATGCACCTGTTATGACAAGACAACGACTTCACACAGATGGAGAAACTTGCATCTATGCACTCACTGTTTGTCACGAAGAACCTAAGAACATTAAAGATGCAATGACCTATGACAACTAGATTGAATCTATGCAAGAGGAATTTCAGCAATTCATAAGATTAGAAGTCTGGGAATTAGTTGAAAGACCTGACGGAGTCTTTGTCATCGGGTTAAAATGGATCTGGAAGAATAAGCTTGACGCTGAAGGAACTGTCATACGAAACAAATCACGTCTGGTAGCGAAAGGATACTCTCAACTGGAAGGACTTGATTTTGCTGAATCCTTTGCTCCAGTGGCTAGACATGAAGCTGTTCGGATCTTTTTGGCCTATGCTGCACACAGGAACATGGTGGTTTACCAAATGGATGTCAAAACAGCATTTCTTAATGGAGAACTCCGTGAAGAAGTTTATGTTAGCCAACCTGAAGGCTTCGTTGATCCTAAGCGTCCTAATCACGTTTACCGACTCAAAAAGGCACTCTACGGACTCAAGCAAGCCCCAAGGGCGTGGTATGACAAACTGTCCACTTTCTTACTAGCCAATAAATTTTCTAAAGGATCAGTGGATCTTACACTATTTACAAAAACCCTCGGGGAGGACTTACTTGTTGTTCAAATATATGTCGATGACATTATTTTTGCCTCAACAAAAAGAAGTTACTCTAATGATTTTGCAAAATTAATGAAAGATAATTTTGAAATGTCCATGATGGGTGAACTTTCGTTCTTTCTAGGACTACAAGTTCATTAATCACCTCGTGGAATTTTTGTAAATCAGTCCAAATATGCTCTTGAAATATTAAAGAAACATGGAATGATGTCTTGTGATACTTATAATACACCTATGGGCTATACCACAAAACTAGATGCTGATTTACATGGGATTCCAGTTGACCCTACCAAATACCGAAGTATGATTGGGTCCCTCATGTATCTCACAGCTAGTAGACCTGATATAGTATTTTCTGTCTACATGTGCTCTCGTTATCAGTCCAAACCAACTGAAAAACACCTCAGTGAGGTCAAGAGAATCCTTCGATACATAAAGGGAACCATTAACTTGGGAATCTGGTATCCGAAGGATTCTGGCTTTGAACTAATTGCGTTTTCAGATGCTGACCATGCAGGATGTTTAGACACATGTAAAAGCACTTCTGGTGGATTACAATTTCTCGGAGACAAACTTGTGTCATGGCAATCAAAGAAACAGGACTGCACATCACTGTCGTCAACAGAATCTGAATATGTAGCCATGTCTGCCTGTTGTGCTCAAGTCATCTGGATGTGATCACAACTTAAGGATTATGGCTACCTATTCAACAAGATTCCAATCTACTGTGATTCCAAAAGTGCAATTGCCTCTGAAGTCCGGCCCTAGCAGCCTGCTCTTTCTTCTTCTCCTTAACAGCAATCACTCTATCATCAGGAACTTCGACCCTAAGAAGGTCAGCAGTCTTCTCCGGAACCTGTCACCTCTAACAACATTGACATTCCTGCAGATGGAGGGTTTCTTCAGATAATCAGACATGGTAACACCTGCAAAGAAAAACCCAAAGATAAGAAGAAAAAAAAAGGGGAGAAAGAAATAGTTAACACATATATGTGCAAGACAAAGGCTATACCCCTTCCCTCCTCATCCCTCAAAGCCGCCCGGTAACCAGGAAACTTCTAGTAAGAAGATAAACCCAAGAGATACAGGAAATCATGTGGAACCTGACAAGGCTTAATAACGCACTCAGCCAACATCTCAGCGTGGGCCACCACAAACTGTCCTTTCGGAAATGGATCCGAAACGTCCGAGTCATGATGCCTCCACGGCATTGCTAAGGGAATAGCACACCTATCTATCAAAAAGAACTCCTCCTTCCAGCCCTTTAAACAAGATGGAAACTCACCAAAGCAAACCTTTCTACCACTACCCGTTCGCTTCTCGAAAGAGAACCACGACCCTGCTTACTCAGCTTATAAAACACTCGGAATAAAGGAGTAGTCGGAGGGACATGTACACTCCGGCAATAAACCTCAAAAAGGGTCACACGATGAAGGCCAAGAGGAACCAACTGAGAAATGAGCAACTTAAAATATTTGATCACTTCTAAAAGAAAGGAAGAAAAAGGAATGTTGAGACCTCTTTCAAAAAAGTATTGGATATAAAGACCTATTGCATCGGCAGGTAACTTATCCATAGTCATGCCAGCCGGAGGTACCCGCGGATTTAGATCCCTAGGTACTCTTCACCGACAAATCAGCCCCTACATAAGCGTCATCTAGATCCACAGACACCGAAGACTCCGACATAATGGGAAGAGTAGAAAAGAGCTATAGCCACACAACACAAACACGTAAAGAGGAACGAAACGTACCTAATAGTAAACACACCGGAGGAATCACTAACAAAGAAATGCCCGGAAGAATGTTACTCTCGGAAAAGACGCTCGGACAATACGATGCAGAAATATGTCAGAGAAAAAATTTACAGTGGTAAAAAATGAGGAATAATGAACTATTTATTGGGCAAGAAAAATAGGTGCGAAACGACACCCCCCACGTAGGGCTTACGTGTCGCGACCTTAGCCAAAGGATGCAAAAACGCACCCACGTGTCCAAATCCAAGAGACTCAGTAAAAAAGATGGCGGTCCTTAAAAACGATATATTAATCACTTTTGGCATTTTGTACACGATGTTAACACGACAAAAGCATGTCATACCTTCCGGAAAGTTACGAAAGACACTTATAGTATCACACCATTGGCTAAACGAATACTATGATACTAGGGGGGACATGTTGCCGTATGTACCTTCCGGACCAAGTCCAGAAGGATCGAACCAACAGTCGAAAAGGATGAACCAATAAAGCAAGGCCAACCGCTCGAGAGAATCCGGAAGGACACGCCTCCCGGAATAACAGTCACTCCGGATTAACAATGCTTAAGCAAATCAAAATGAATCCAAGTACAAACAAGTACATAAGTACTTGATAAATAGAACACTAACAAGTAACCATTAAGGGGTAAGTACCGTTCAACCTCATACCCTACCAAATTAGCCTATAAATAGAGAGAGAATTATCAAGGTTAAATAACTCTTTTCCTATCTTATAATTTATTCTATATTTATACTTTCTCTCTCTAAACACATACTTACTCTCACGCCGGAGGTTGGTCCTGGGAACACTCTCGGGACGAGACTGACGGACGTATTTGTCTTGCAGATATCCGAAAGAGACTTTATCAACCTAACCTTAGCCTATACCTGCACCGCGTTTCTAAGACGATTTGAGTTTTCACATTTTTGGAAAAAGTCAACATATTTTTCCCTCCTCCTTTGACCAAAAATCATTCCTTGATTTTATAAATCATTCCCTTATTTTTAGGCTTACGGTTTTATGTCTTAAAGACATTAAATACCAACCGACACTAGACTGAGCCCAGTCTAGACATTATAAGTCATTTTAAATCATTATTATCACATTAGAAAAGTAACATTTTACTTTTCTCAATTTTACACAATATTCGTACGTTTTACGTATTACGCGTTTTAGACCCGTGTTTCCAATTTGAGCAGGGTTTTAGCACCCCAATGGAACCTACCACTCAATTTATATTTTATTATGGAGTATATTGACATGTTTAACCATACTTTCAAGTTCCACATTTTTACGATACCCGGTTTTACGTTTTGAGGCTTAATCATTTACGGTTAGCATTTCCCGGAGTCAAAACTAACTACATAAGTTGGATAATATCATCAAAGACCAAGTCATCCCTCCTTATCACATGCAAACCGCCATAGGGGGGGAGTCATAACCATGTGGCTTGATCTCATGCTAAGTACTCTTAGATGTTAACAAGTGTTGAACTTGTTCACCAAGTTTTGACTAAGTCTTCCATGTAACCTCCTCAAGCTACTATTTAAGCCCTCCCCTCCTTTCTTTGTACGCCACACAACACACACACAAACACCATCTCCTTAGCTAATTCACTCCAAGTATTATCCAAGAGATCAAGAGCATAACAACACATAAACTCTAGTTTGGTTTTGATTCATCAAAATACCTCCAAACCTTATAAACTTTGGTGATTCTCTTGAGTTTGAATCCACTCAAGTCACCTCAACTTTCATCATCTCTCTTTCAAGAATACAAGGGTAGAAAGATTGCATGAAGTGAAGTAGGGTGAAGCTTAAGTCGATCAAAGTCCTTACCTTACATGTTAACTTCCTTTCTTAATTGAAAGCCAAAAGTTATAAGCAAAACCCTAACATAATTCTTGTTAAATATCATATTCATGCTATTTACATATCATTCATGCTATATATTGTCTTATGATTATGCCCATGATGTATAAAAATGAGTGAAACAAGTATTGGTATATATATGTTAACTTATGTTAGTTAAACAAGTAAACTAGTAACTTTCATGGTAAAATCTGACCAAAACAGTATATAAATGATATTGGACAATTACATATTGTAGTAGAGGACTTAACAAGGAAAACATAGCAATTTGAACCACCTAAAACGAGTACACGAGTCAAAAGTTATGACCATTTGAAGTTACCAAAACTTTACGGCAAAACTGCCTAAATAGCTTCTGTGACAGAACATAAAACACGCAAAAAGAGGCCCTTCTGGTCCGTTTCATGAACAAGTTAAAGCACGAAAGTTGTCCGGAATCACGTTTTCTTCAAAAACACAGGGGCACGTCTCCAGAAAACCAATAACGAATGAGATTTTCTTCAGTTTCTTAACAGCTATTTTATATATATAAGTCACTATATAATTGTTATTGTTTAAAAAGAACAAGAGGTCTAATGACCTAGATTCAAGACCACAACCATGGCTAGAGCCAAGGTTGAGTCTCAAGACCATGGAACAATGACCAAAGGTCACGGCAAGGCCATGACTAAATGACCATATAAACCTACTTAGGCGAAAACATGAGCTAAAGAGTTGGCGATAACTTAAACATACAATTTGGATCTACTTCATTTAAAGAACCATGAGATCTTACAAGTAATTGTCATACAAGACTTAAGAAACTTACCCTAATAACAATCTTCATGTAAAAATAAACTTTCCTAAGTTTATTCAAATATTGGACATGTAACTCTTCGGATCAAAACTTATATATATATATATATATATATATATATATATATATATATATATATATATATATATATATATATATAGGTATGGGTTAAAATAAAAAGGGTCTTATAATAAAAAGTGTCGGAAGGATTGTGAGGGCGACATGTGTCACCCCTATGCCACATCATATGACACATTTCACCACCCCCACCAAAAAAAAATTTTTTTTGGGGCAAAAAAAAAAATTTTTTTTCCCGCCAAAAATTTTTAGTGCATCACAGTTATAAAGTTACTGCATCACAATTATAAAAGTTACTGCATCACAGTTTTAAATTTTAGTGCATTAAGGTTAGAAGTTACTGCAACATAGCTGATGCACTAAACTATTAACTATGATGCAGTAACTTATAATAAAGATGCACCAAAACTTAAAAAAGAATCGTATTTTAATTGTGATGCAGTTACATACATATATGATGCATAAAACTTATGATAATTCAGTTTCTTTATAACCATGATGCAGTAACTTTATAACCATGATGCAGTAACATTAAAACCATGAATGCAGTAACTGTGATGCAGTAAAATCATAATTGTGATGCAGTAAACGTGATGCAGTAACTTTATAACCGTGATGCAGTAACTTTATAACTGTGATGCACTAAAAAATTTTAGCGGGAAAAAAAAAATTTTTGCCCCAAAAAAAAAATTTTTTTTGGCGGGAAAAAAAAATTTTTCGGCGGGGGGGGGGGGGGGGGGGGGGTAGGGGTGGGGTGACACGTGTCATATTATGTGGCAAGGGGGTGACACACTACACTTTTTATTATAAGGCCCTTTTTAGAATAACCCCACCCTATATATATATATATATATATATATATATATATATATATATATATATATATATATATATATATATATATTATCAACTACTACAATAGTAGGGAGCCTCATGTGAGGAGTTCATTAAGTAAGCCGTCGAGATGAGTTGTGGATTTACGAATTAAAGTGTCCTGGCTCCTCGAACGTTTACTACATGACTTCTTAATTATGTCGGCCCGAACGGTAGTAAACGATTTATAAACTATACATGTTTCATGAACCATTTCTTTTCAAAGACTTACACTACACTTTGTACCACATCATGGACTAAATGCAAGACATATATAGGCAATTCTTCGTTTTCTTAGACATTATTCCAAACCTAAGTTGCAACAATTATTCTAGGTTGCTCGTAGAAGTTCTCACGGCATATCCATCATTCTCATTATACATCATCCAACTCACGGTGAGTTCATAGCCCCACTTTCCATTACTTAATTGTTTTACAAACCCTTGGGGGGAATACATGCTATTATTTTTCAACTGAACACAATGCTTTTCAATTGTATGCTTGCCTGATTGTTTTATTATCACTAAGTACTATCCTTGCTAAAACCAATATCCCTTATTATGAACCATTTAATCACTAGTAATAGTGAGCGCGAATATTGTGAATAGGCCTATTGGGATTGACGAATCCCATTTGTATTGACTAAGTTCAAACAAATGCACTAATATTTGAGATTTAGGTATGTTAGCAAAGTACCTACCGGGATAACTCCGCCGATTGATATTGGTACCCATTAACGTTTTGGTGTCATAAGCTTAGTGTATAATACATTTTATGGGCGTATAATAACATAGCCTACCTGTTTTGTTTTCCAACCATGAGTATGAGTCTAATTAACTCATACTACCAACATATTGTGTTCAACCATTAAACAAACTCTATGAATATCACTCAACCTTTGTGTTGACCTCTTAAGCATGTATTTCAGGTCCATGATGATCAAGGATGGCACGGAAGGGCACGGATATTCAAGAGGGCTATAAAATTTATTATCATTCAAAAACTCATTTAATGTAATTTGTAAACATGGAACCATTTGGGACCTCATTTTGTAATCTATGATATTTATATAATTTGAATGATAAACCTTTTAAAACGACTCAATTAGAGTTTGTTTTTCTGTTATTGTGACTATTGTGCCGTCGAGTAACACCCAGTTTGAATTCCGCTGCATCATGAATTGGGGGTGTTACAGATTGGTACCAGAGCTATGGTTATAGAGAAACGGGTCTAATTGAGACCTAAACTATAACTACACTTACAAGCAAAAACATTTTTATAGCCTTCTGCTCTCCGTGTCTTCCATCCTCCAGACGATTATGGATTTATTAAGCATTTTATACTACACAAACATGTTAGCATATGAATATATGTACCCTTAGCATAATTGAGCATTTCCCCGTAAGCATTTTATACTACATGAACATATTAGTATACTGATATATACACACTTGTCACATTTTGAGCACTTCCCATAAACATTTGAATTGTTTTAATATAGTAATTGTAACACCCCCAAAATTTGGTACAGCGGAAGACTCAACAAGCTTTCGGGGTGCTACGGGGATTGGTATCCATTCAAAGTCATGAAATAACAAGATAAAGTAAACAGAGGAAAAACACAACCAAAATGGGTTTTAAAGTTTACATTTATCCCAAGAATTATCCAAAGTAAGGCCCAAAAGAAATAAACATAGGTCCACAATAGTTATCAGAGTTTTAAAAAAATAGATCCATAACCGGTGCCATTGCCAAGCCTCCAATCCCAAGCATCCATAGAGCATCACTTAATTACCTGAGAAAACGTGCTAAAAGTCAGCTTTCGCTGGTGAGATCATAGGTTTAAATTCATAATTCGATATAGTGGACATATACGCAAAACGCTTGCTAGCTAGACTAGGCCTCAATCATCCAACCAAAATAACCGACCAAGATAATCCAACCAAATCAAATCAACCAAATCAAATCAAACCTATAGGTGCACACTATAGCTCAAATCAATCTAATCAATAGCTTACCTAGCTCAAGTCTAGGCCTCGCTCTATAACCAATCTAATAGCTTACCTAGTTCGGGACTAGGCCTCGCTCAACAACCAAATCAATAGCTTACCTAGTTCAGGACTAGGCCTCGCTTAATCCTACCTAGTTCTATAAGCATAGCAAGTTTTGAAATAAATAAATAAAGCGATAATAGTCCACATAAAACATTTGCACGTTTCTCACCCCAAGTATTGAAAACAAAGTTCAAGAGTAAAAGTGGGGCTATAACTCACCTCAAGTCCAGTAAATCCTCAAAAGAAAACGATAGAGAAAGACGTAAGCAAACTCAAGCAACTCACGTAACGGCAACTACAGACTCGGCACTTCCTAACAATATCAAACTCGTTCAGAAATCATTTCCTCAAAAATCAAATATTACCATTCCCGAACGTATTCCATTTTACTTTCCAAAAATATCCATTTCTCGAATTAACCTCATATTAATTTGAAATTCGACGTTTGGTATCCATATGGGTGAAGGGTCGACACAACTCAAACCAAAAAGCCACAATAAACGAAATAATAAACCAACTATAGGTCTAATATTAGCCCAACATATTATTTAAATAATCATCGAAGCTTATCAAATCTGTCGATTTGGTAATCTCCTATATTTATTTACGTAATATATCGTTCCAAAATTATACCCAACCTAAAGCACATAGCACAAAGAATTCTATTTGGTATATATCGTAGTCCTATAAATTCCCTATATATATCGTCGAATCGGCCAAATTCCACGAGATACATAGTAATTTATTACCCTAAAACATATACCACATCCTATGGGCGTCGTGGGATACGATGCCCATTAATATACTCATTTTATATAATCAAATAACTCGATCTAATCCGTCGATTAAATAAGTCACTTGCTATAGAAAATGTTTATATTAATCGTCATATATCCGTGACAACACAAATTCACAATATAAAGCCCACTTGGACTTTAAATAACCACAACTCGTATAACTCGATAAGTTTCTAAATTTATAAAAAAAAATCACGTTTTTAATTATTATTTACCCGACTTATTATTTCGCCATTATTTATAGTTATTATTTATAACAATAGTCCGACATTTATTACACTATTAGCATAGCATAATAACTATCGTTATATTATTATAACGTTTACTCGTGATCGTTTTATTATTAGTATACGCATTTATAAATATATATATATATATATATATATATATATATATATATATATATATATATATATATATATATACGTTTATCACGTCTATATACGTATATAAACGATTATATTCTCAATAATAGTATTACGAGTATTATTTTTAATATTGACTTTTAAATATTTATCGAGTCATAGAATTTGGTCACATGTCCGAGTCATGACTCTCGGCTCATAGTCCAAGTCCAAAATAAGCATCAAGCCAAAAATTAATATATCATCTCCGTCCAAATCAATCGCATATCCACGTGCTACAACATGAGGGTCCGACTACGGCACCCAACTAACCTACTTCCGTCATCTAATGACCGTCTCACAATCGGTCCCCAATTCCACACTCGACAACACATCTCCAAAATATCCCGTAAATCCAAATATACCACTTCAAGTCCAAATAATAATCCAATAAGCACCATGGTCAAAACATCACAACCACGACAACAACAAAAATAATAATCCAACAAGTAACAATATATCCGAAAACAAAATAAGTTACGGGTTGAGTTACCAAGTCAACCCGGGTCAATATAAGCCTGAAACAAGATACGGGAGTATCACCCGAGACCAATAGGTGTCGGCTAGCTCCATTGAGCCACACCGAACCAACAGCCCACCATGGGGGGGTGTCGGCCGAGAACCAAATGACCACAAGGGTCCTCCAAACATAACCAAGAACAACCAAACATCACAAATCGAGAACCAAAGATCAAATATACATCGAATGGTCAAAAATAATCAGAACAATCACCCAAACCGAGAGCAATAGCTCTCGGTCGAGTCTCGACCCATAGGGAAAACACAAACCCGGATACCAAACCTTCATTTAAACCATTTTTATCAAAAACCCACTTGAATCTTGCATTAATATCCATAAAACCCGAAAGAAAAATAAAATTCGTGACCCTAGGTCACGGTTCGAACCAAAACACGAGTCAAAACTCGTCCTACCTTCAAACTCTAAGACCAAATCGAAAAGAACTCCAAAAATACGAAAAGTGGTGATTTATTCGTGGTGATTAAATTCGAAAAAGGTGTTATAGTTGTCCAAATCGCGCGTGGTTTGCACCAAAAGATAGATCGGAAGAAGATGGTTAAGATGGTGGTGTTAGATTTAATGAGAGGGTGGCGGTGGTGGTTCGATTTTGGTGATTAAGGGGCGGCGGTGATGGTTGTGTTTTGAAGAGAGAGAGAGTGAATATTGTGATGAGGGTGTTGTGTGTGGGTTGTGTCACAGGGACGATTTCATATAATTTTACTCTTATAAAAAAAAGAATTCTTTTATTAATAATAATAATATGAAGTGGGTAAGGTTGGTTAAGTAGCCCGGTGTAAATACACGGACCAAACCTGAAACCTTAAATAACCAAACAACTTTCTCAAACCGAACTCGTCCCAAAAATAATAATATCCAAACCATTATTAAAATATAATTAAAATTGTTAGGTTAACCTAGTGCCGGAGTCAATGTAGTGCCAAAGTAACAATCTCAAAATAAATCATCACGAACGAATCAAACCAAACAATAAATAAATAATAAATCCTCATAATCAATGTACGATCAAAAATACATTCCAACGTTCATAAAACATCTCGTCCAATAAACTTTTCAAAAATTCCAAAATTATAATTTTTAGTGTAATGCGGGTTTTAAAAACGGCTCCCTATTTTGCCAGTTGTCACATCCTCCCAGCCTCAGAAGAAACCCGTCCCGGGTTTCTTTCGGAACAAACCATCTACGAAGTAAAAAGCTTCGGATATCTCCTTCGAAACTCATCCTCACGTTCCCACTTGAATTCCGGTCCATGCCGCGAATTCCAACGAACTTTAATGAGCGGGATGCGACTTCTCTTAAGTCGTTTAATCTCTCTATCCAATATCTCAATCGGCTCTTCCACAAAATTCAAACTCTTATCCACACGAATATCCTTAATTGGTATAGCTGGCGTTTCCTCTGAAAGACATTTCTTCAGATTGCTAACATGAAACACATCATGAACTTTATTTAATTCCATTGGCAATTCCAATCGATAAGCTACGGGCCCAATTCTTTCCAAAATAAGAAATGGTCCAATGTAGCGGGGATTTAGTTTCCCACGTTTCCCAAAACGTATCACACCCTTCCAAGGCGAGACTTTCAGGATCACTTTGTCTCCAACCTGGAATTCTAGGGGTTTACGCCTCTGATCGGCGTAGCTTTTCTGCCTATCTCTAGCTGCTTGCAGTCGATCTCGAATTTGCGTTACCTTCTCAGTAGTTTCCAAAATAAGTTCAGGGCCTTTGAGTTGGCTATCTCCAACTTCTGCCCAACCAATAGGTGAACGACATTTACGACCATACAAAGCTTCAATTGGTGCAGCCTTAAGACTTGTGTGGTAGCTATTGTTGTAGGAGAACTCCGCAAGGAGTAGATATTTCTCCCAGCCTTTACCAAAGTTTATGATGCATGCACGAAGCATATCCTCCAAAGTCTGAATAGTTCTCTCACTTTGACCATCGGTTTGGGGGTGATATGCAGTACTCATATCAAGTCTCGTCCCCAAAGAGATTTGAAGTGATCGCCACAATGCTGACGTGAAGCAGTTGTCGCGATCAGAAATAATCGATATCGGAACTCCATGACGAGAAACAATCTCCTTTACATACAACCTCGCAAGTTTATCAACACTATCATCTTCACTAATCGCTAGGAAATGAGCAGACTTAGTTAAACGATTCACAATTACCCATATAGCGTCGCAACCGCTAGCTGTCTTTGGTAATTTGGTAATAAAGTCCATCGTGATAAGCTCCCACTTCCAAACCGGGAGTTCTGGCTGCGTCAATAATCCTGACGGTCTTTGATGTTCTGCCTTAACATTAGAACATGTCAAACACTTACTAACATACAATGCTATATCTGCCTTCATATTTGGCCACCAATATAACTTTTCAAATCCTGGTACATCTTGTCAAACCCAGGATGAATAGAGTATCTTGACTTATGCGACTCATGCATAATCAACTCTCGAATTCCTCCATACAATGGTACCCAACTTTGCTCTCCAAAACATAATACTTCATCAGAACGCTTAACAAATCACTTCTCATTTTCTGCCATCCCAAATATGTTCTCAGCAGCTTGATTCTCTGCTTTCAACGCTTCCGTTTGAGCTTCCAATATTTGAGACGGTAATGGCGATACGATAGTCATCCCTAATGACCTAACTCGTAACGGTGGAATTCTCTCCTTTCGACTAAGAGCATCAGCAACAACGTTTGCTTTACCAGGGTGGTAGCGAATTTCACAATCATAATCGCTTAGCAACTCAATCCAACATCACTGTCTCATGTTGATCTCTTTTTGATTCAAGATGTGTTGCAGACTTTTGTGGTCAGTAAACACTACACACTTGGTCCCATACAAGTAATGTCTCCATATCCTCAAGGCAAAAACCACAGCACCTAATTCCAAATCATGGGTGGTGTAGTTCTTCTCGTGCTTCTTGAGCTGTCGGGAAGCATAAGCTATCACCTTCTCTCGTTGCATTAACACAGCTCCTAAACCTTTATGAGAAGCGTCACAATAGACGACGAAGTCCTCGTTACCTTCAGGTAACGCTAAGATAGGAGCACTACACAACATTTCCTTAAGTAACTGAAATGCTTCCTCTTCCTTATCTCCCCATTCGTACTTAACACTCTTTTGAGTCAATTTGGTCAACGGTTTTGCTATCTTCGAAAATCCCTCAATGAATCTTCAGTAATAACCGGCTAAACCCAAAAATTGACGAACTTCTGTTGGGGTCGTAGGTGCAGCCCAATCTTTAATCGCTTCAATCTTAGCAGGATCCACATGAACTCCTTGTCTGTCAATCACATGCCCTAGAAATTGTACCGTCGGAATCCAAAATTCACACTTCGAAAACTTGGCATACAGTTTCTCCTTCCTGAGCAATTCTAAGATAAGTCTTAGATGCTCCTCATGCTCCTTCTCACTCTTCGAATAAATCAGAATGTCATTGATGAACACAATCACAAACTTATCTAAGTAAGGCTTACACACCCGATTCATGAGGTCCATGAATACCGCCGGTGCGTTGGTCAACCCAAACGGCATCACCTGAAACTCGTAATGCCCGTAACGGGTTCTGAAAGCCGTTTTCGGAATATCTTCTTCGTGAACTCGAAGCTGATGATATCCCGATCTCAAGTCGATCTTCGAATACACACTCGATCCTTGAAGCTGATCGAACAAATCGTCGATCCTCGGTAACGGGTATCTATTCTTCACCGTTAACTTGTTCAACTCTCGATAATCAATACACATGCGAAACGATCCATCCTTCTTCTTCACAAATAAGACCGGGGATCCCCAAGGCGAAGAACTTGGTCTTATAAATCACTTCTCGGCTAACTCCGCTAATTGTTTTGACAACTCTTCCTAGGTGCAAGACGATAAGGCGCTCGTGCTACAGGTGCAACACCAGGTATCAACTCAATCTGGAACTCCACTTGTCTAGTAGGCGGGATTCCCGGCAAATCATCGGGAAACACATCCAAGATATCCTCTTAATTGGTGATGCCGTGATGGGTAATTCATAGGCCCTTTTCTGAGTTACCTTTTGCACGTATTTGCACCCAAGATATCCTCTTATCAGTTGGTAGTATATGTTACAAAATGACCCAAAATATCACACATAACCATATATTAAAGATTCAGATGTACACAAAATAGTAAAATGACTAAAGTTAGACAAATGAATAAAATACGTTGCATGTGATCCTTGTCATAGCCAAAGTTCCAGGGATAATGAATTACTGTTTGGATGATTAGGCTGGCAAGGAACCGAATGTCATAGACAAATTATATATATATATATATATATATATATATATATATATATATATATATATATATATATATATATATATATATATATATATATATATATATATATACACGTAATGAGGAGGAAACCATGTCATCAAGAATTAATCGTTTATTGAGAACACTGTCACTTTCATCAATCAAACTATAAATTCTTTTCCGACAAACTACCAAAACTCGATTTTCAACAATTGGCGTTGGAGGGGGATGAAGCTGTTTCCAAACAAACAAACAAAAGCATTGCACAAGTAGGTGTTATGCCATGAAGTAAAGCAATGAAAAAAGGATAAATAAGAGATTACAATGTACTAACCTCAAGATCATCATCAACATTTTTTTGATAATTAATCTCTATCTACTTCTATTTAACTATACCACAAGTTGAAAATGAAAGTAAGAATTATGATAGTTATATAGCCAAAAATAGGATAATGATTTGGAAAGTATTAAATATAAATATTCTTGTATTGTTTTCAAAAATCGTATCTTTACTACACACTGCTAATCGTGTATACTGTATACATATGATATACATTAGCTGTATGTTTCCAATATAAATGTGTTACCTATATTAAGATTTTAAGTTTGAATACAAAGAATTAGTCAACTCTTCAACTCTTATGTATGTTTCCTTTCATATGTAGTTTGAATACAAAGAATACGAGTGAATTTGTAGTGAAGAAAAGTTTGTATAGAAAGAATTGTTTCCTTTCATATGTAGTTGACTTTCGAATTTGTTTAGTGAATGGGATATCCGTGTGTTGTCCAATATTTCAAGATTTCACTTTCAATAATAATGACCAAAGTTTCTGTAGGACCGTAGAACAACCTATTTCACTATTGATTCAAGCCTAGATCTAGAGAGAGAAAGTAAGTAGAGAGAGAGAGTGGATGGGATCTCCTAGTATGTAAATGAAAGACAATGCTATTACCTAAGAGAACCAACCTCACAAATGAGGTTTACAAGAGTATTTATACTCAAAGTCTAGGGCATCATCTATCTTATACATTATTACACTAATGGCCCTTAGACTTTCACAAAACATGAATACTAAGCCTAAACTTCATCATAATGATATTCTAAAGCAACCTATAATAATACGTTAATGACCGACACTTTTTATAAATAAAATACGATGCTAACAATCTCCCCCTAAGTGTTGGTCATTGAAGGTTGCGCGACGTCATCATCTTTGTCTTCATACTTTAACATTCATAGCTCTTGACGTCTTTAAGAATCATTAGATGAGTCATAGTACTTTGTTCATTGTTCTTTATTCATCGATGTTGATATGATCCAATGATGTCATCTGCCTTTCGTCACTTCTGTGTTTGTGGTGGTTGTCTGCCATTCCAACATGCTCATACATCTTAAGTCTTTGTGATACATGCATTTGTTGTTCCCGTTCTCTCACCTTGATCTTTCTCACTTTACTTTGTAGATTCTTCTTTTTGGCGAAGAATCTTTCTTTGACTGTTACTATCCTTTGATCTTTGTGAGAACTTTCCTTTGACTTTGTTGATGCATGTATGAGCATGTGGAATCTTTCGCCATGGAGATGATGTATATCTGCAGGTAAACAGTTAGCAATAAATCAACCGGTACTTACAGATAAGGAATTAGAGATCGTCAACAACATAGTGTGAAGACTCCTTCTAACCCTTACCATGGCCATTCCCATATCAGATACTCCCGAAACAGCTTACGAGACCTACTAAGTAGCTCAATGACTGGGTGAGTCGCTGGGGATCACTCCACGACTGTAGACCGTTTGAAACCACCGCGAACACTAAGCGTAACCCATAAAGAATTACCGAAGTGACCTGCTGTCAGGGCTGTTTGATGTTGACCCTGGCAGGAATTTCCGTTCAATCATTGAGGAATACATTTGTAAATTCTCTCATAAACGTTCTCGGCAGATTGCTAAGATCTGCGAAGGACTCTTAGGTTTACATCTTGTGTCCTTAATGATGAACAACCAGTGTAGAGATATCATGTGTTCCTATGAGATCTTTTGATGAATCTCGGGGCTCTAGACTCGATAAGTGCACATTTGGTTTCCTATGCGGAGATTAGGGAGAGGTCTCCTGCTTCGATATAAACCATCTTTAAGAGACAGGTTGATAGATTACGCCGGTTCCCCGTGAGAATGAAACAAGCTCTTTTAAGAGAACTTGAGTGGCTAGAAGGTTTAGTGCAGTGTGTCACTGGGTCCATGACGTCTTTATCTTCAATACCGGTGTCACCTTAGTAACAACCAGTAGCATATGAATTGAACCCGGTGTCTGCCCTAAGGTTGAACATATGGAGGGCTATTTCTTTTCACCCTTTTTCATAACTTTTCTTTTTAATTCTTCAACCCCTTCTTTCTCCTTTCTCATTTTCTCCTTTTTTTCAATCATACCTAAGGACATCTAATTCTAATCTATTGGAATTGTCCTTGGGTAGATCCCTCCGGCTCTGGCGGATCATAGGACGGTTTTCCCTAACCTTAGTCACCTTATAACTCCATGAATCCTATAATTGCCATGAAACTTTTGATTGAAAATCTCTCAAAGTGTTTATGAATATAAACACATTTTTGTTGACACTTTGAGAGTTTTTGTTTCTTTTGAAGGACTCCCCCTTCACATGTGCTCATGAATTTTTTAAGAAATTTGCACATGCGTGAGGAGTTTGCACTTTTTGAATTGATCCACTTTCAGTGAACATGACCGATTCGAGACACGCTTACATCACTAGTTAGACTAGCTTGAAATTATTACCCGTCCTGGTCAAGTCCAAAGAAAGCCTCTCGATACGGTACATTCTACTCAGACAAGTCCTATTCGAGACACGCTTACATCACTAGTTAGACTAGCTTGAAATTATTACCCGTCTAGGACAAGTCTTTTTGATTACTGACATTTTAAGCTTCGTCAATTCATTGGTACATTCTGAGTCGAGCTCTTTTGAGATTCAGTCACAATCTTTAAACATCTTTGATCACATTTTAATCATGTCTTCTCCCCCTCAAAAATAGCATATCGTCATATTTTTTATATCAACAGATTAAGAAAAAGCTTTTTGGAGAGATAGACAGATTTCATTTTGCATGAATTCAGAACATTTTGTTTTTGTACTCCCCCTTAATGATAGCACATTTTAAAATCAATTAAGGGTTTTGAGGGAGTTATCTTGAGCACTCATTTGAAAGATTTTGAAAAATCTTTTGATGAATCTTGAAAAAGTGCTCAAGATTTCTGTTTGAAAACGAGTTTTTGTTTGAAGTCTTTTTCGTTTGTTTAGACTCGAACTTTTTGAAAAAGATTTCGTCCTTGAAAATACGAGTCCTTGATTTGAAAATAATCAGAAGTCATCGTTTAAGCCCGGGTTTCGTACTGAAGTATATGAAAGCCATTGTGAAGAAAGTTTTGAGAAACGACATGTTTTGGAAAAACATTTTAAAGAACTTCCGCTCAAGCATCTGTACATGTCCGTATCATTGTTGAATGACATTTCTAGAAACGTACAGAATATTGATTTATACGAGAGACATGTCATGAGAAGAATATTTTTGTATTTTTTGATTTTATATTGTTTTTGTATTTTTTGAAAATTTTATATTTTTGTATTTTGTTTTTGTTGGTTTTTCAAATTTTGTATTTTGTTTTTTCAAAAAATATTTACAGCGAAGCGATTTTGAAAACATTTTTCAAGAAGATTCGAGAAGACGTTCTAGCTCCTCAGGAGTTAGGCTTCGCATGCCAATTCGTCGAACTAAATAGTCAAACCTTTCTTTTGGAAGGGCTTTAGTAAATAGATCGGCGAGTTGGTAATCAGTCTTAACGAAAAATAATTCAACAGTACCCTCTTCCACGTGTTCTTTGATGAAGTGATAGCGGACTTTGATATGCTTCGTCTTAGAGTGATGTACGGGATTGCACGAGATGGCTATGGCACTTTTTGAGTCACAATACATAGGTATTCTGTCAAAAGTAAAGCCATAATCTGTGAGCTGTGTCCGCATCCAAAGAACTTGGGCACAACACGCAGATAGAGACACATACTCAGCTTCGGCGGTTGATAGCGCAGTACAATCCTGTTTCTTTGACGACCAACATACTAGCTTTTCACCCAAAAATTGTGCTCCACCTGATGTACTTTTTGCTGTAACTTGATCTCCTGCATGGTCGGCATCTGAAAAGGCTGTTAGATTAAACTCCGAATCCTTCGGATACCAAAGTCCCATGTTAATGGTGCTTCGTAGGTACCGAAAGATCCGTTTAACCTCTTTGAGGTGAAGTTCGGTAGGCTTAGCCTGAAACCGTGCTAACAAACAAACAGCAAATTGAATATCAGGTCGACTAGCAGTTAAGTACATGAGAGAACCGATCATGCTCCGATATTTCTTCGGATCGATGGATTTCCCAAACAAATCAGCACCTATTTTTGGTGAAGTGACCATTGGAGTACCAACGGAATCACAGTTTTCCATTCCATGTTTTTTCAAAATCTCTATAGTATATTTAGCTTGATTGATAAAGATACCACAAGGGGATTGATGTATTTGTAAACCAAGAAAGAATTTTAGTTCCCCCATCATGGACATTTCAAATCTGTTTTTCATGATATTTTCAAAATGTTTTGAATGGTTCGGATTAGTGGACCCAAAGATAATGTCGTCCACGTAAATCTGAACAATCTAAATGTCATCTTTGAATTTTTTGATAAACAAGGTGTCATCAACTGTTCCTTTGGTGAAATTGTTATTGAGCAAGAAAGATGAGAGTTCGTCATACCACGCTCTTGGAGCTTGTTTTAAACCATAATTGGCCTTTTTAAGCTTGTAGACGTAGTCTGGATGATCTTTGTCGATGAATCCCTCTGGCTGACTCACATACACTTCTTCTTTCAGAGTTCCATTCAAGAAAGCTGTCTTAATGTCCATCTGGTAGACTGTGATGTTTTTGTGAGCTGCATAGGCTAAGAAAATCCGGACTGCTTCAAGTCTAGCTACAGGCGTGAATGATTCTTCGAAATCTATCCCTTCTTCTTGTGGATAACCTTTAGCCACGAGACGAGCTTTGTTGCGAATAACAGTCATTTCCTCATCCAGTTTGTTCTTCCACAACCACTTGAGGTCAAGAACACGTTTATCAAGTGGTCGTTCAACAAGTTCCCAACTGTCATGTAACAGGTATTGAAGAAATTCCTCCTGCATCGCTTCAATCCATGGGTTTTCTGCCATTGCTTCCCGAATGTTCTTAGGTACTTTGGTGCTTATTGAGCAAATGTAAATGCACAATTCGAGATCGGTGGCAAGTTGTCTCCTCGTCTGAACTGGCATTGAAGGATCACCAATAACATGCACTAACGGATGGTCTTTTGTCCATTGAAACATAGAAGGGTACCTTGGGTTTAACGTATGTGTGTTAGATGGTTCATGTAACCTTGAAGAAGATTCAGCAGAGTTTGTTGCAAACGGGTTTTCAAATACTTCTTCTCCTTCTTCTAACGCAACATCGTTTGAATTATTTGTTGGTTCTTCTTGAAAATTTGTGTTTTGATTTTGCTCATCAACTCTTGGTAGTTCAGTTTCAAGTACTGGAGTGGCTTGAGTAGATTTAGATGATGTTGAGGTAGTTGGTGCTTCAGCTTCGATTGTTGTAGATGCATCCAGTGGTGGTGGTGGTGGTTGATTTTGAGCGGGTGCAGCGGAATGTTGTTGAGATGCATTTGTCGAAGTTCCACCATAATATTCATCAAACATTAACTCGAAGAAATTTTCCAGTTCTTGTTCTGAAGGTTTGTCCGTGTTTGTTGACTGAGCTCCTTGAGGTACGAGTCCTGAACTGATGTGTCTAGAAGTCTGACTGTTTGGTGCGGGTCCTAATCTGGTTTGATTAGAAGCCATTGGATTAAGCGCGGGTTCTAGAGCGTATCTCTCAGAAGCCATTTGTGAGATCTCGTCAAACTTCACATTCATCGTCTCCATTATCTTTTTCGTTCTTCTATTATACACCCTGAATGCCCTCGAGTTTTCTGAATATCCAATAAAGATTCCAATATCACCCTTAGCTTTTAACTTCCCTAGATCTTCTCTGTCATTCGTCGGATAACACAAAGCGCCAAACACGTGAAGGTAAGAGATGTCAGGTTTCCGGTTGTTCACTAGCTCATATGGGGTTTTATTGAATCTTGGATGTACTAGGGATCGGTTTTGAGTGAAACAAGCAGTGGCAACAGCATCAGCCCATAAGAATAGTGGTGCACTAGAATAAATCAGCATTGTGCGAGCAGCTTCCACAAGAGTTCGATTTCTTCTTTCAACTACCCCATTCTGCTGTGGAGTTCTAACAACTGATGTTTGGTGAGTGATTCCCACATCTTCAAAGTAGGTTCTTAACTCCTGATTTGTGAATTCTGTGCCATTATCTGTTCTTACAATCCTTACTGGAGCTTGAAGTAGAACTTGGATACGCTTCAGAAAGGTGATGATGTTACCTGGTGCTTCGTCTTTTGATCTCAAAAACTTTACCCAAGTATATCTTGAATAATCATCAACAATAACGAGAATATACTTCTTCCCATTAAAGCTTTCAACTCTCATTGGGCCACATAAGTCCATGTGCAACAAATGTAACCTTGCTTCCGAACTAGGTACGGTTTTGGGTTTATATGATGCTCTTTTGCTTTTTCCTTGTTCACATGATGGACATAGGTGATCCTTGGTGTATTTGAACTTAGGAAGTCCGGTGACGATGTTGTCTTTGGCTAACTTGTTGATGGTGTCGAAATTGAGATGGGATAAACGTCTATGCCACAGCCAGGACTTAGTTTCGGTTGCCCTTGTCATAAGACAAATTGGTGATGTAGAAGCCATTTGGTTGATGTCGATGGCATACAAGTTTGTGCCATGATTTCCAGATAAGAGATCATCACCAACCAAATTTCTAATAAAAACCGTGTTTCTCCTGAATGCAACTTCTAAATCTGCATCACAAAACTGCCCAACTGAAAACAAGTTGTGTCCCAACCCTTCGACGTAGTAAACTCGAGTGATCAAAAAATTCCCAAACTGAAGATCTCCATAACCCTGAATAGCTGCTACATGATCATTTCCAAAGCGTACAGTTCCCATGAATTTCCAGATGAAATTGATCAGCAGCTTTAAATTCCCGGTCATGTGCTTGGAGCAACCCGAGTCGACGATCCAAAGACATATTTCGATAACCTGCCAATAACAGAAGAATTTGTATTTGGAAACCGTTTTGAATTTGGTTCCATGGGGTTAGGGGTACATTCTAAATCACACTCAAAGACAGTTTCTACATGTTTATCTTGAACTAATTCAAATTTTCCATCATTGAGTATAAATTCTCTACCCGTTGGAATCCAAACACAATACTTAAGATAGTTCCTAGGCGTGCGACTATTAGTGGTGTTCCTAATTCTTTTAATTAGGTTTCCAACAAATCTAGATTTAGCACTAGGACCTTTCGAAATGCTCTTCTGTTCTGGCGTACCATTCACATTCTTAGAAACACATTCATCATGAACATCATTAATTAAACATTTCTTACATATTAAACAAACAGTATTAGAACCAGTACTCTCAACATTACATTCAGATGAATCATGTTTCTTATTAAAAAGCGATAAATTCCTAGGGTGTTCTTCTACTTCTTCAACTTTATTCTTGCAACTACTCTTAGAGGCAGGTGAGACTCTATTGTTCCTTGTATTGCTCCTAGGCTTTAGTCTGCTGCTCCTAGAGGTGCTGTCTAATCCTGTAGAAGTTGAGGCACACACATTAGAATTTATATTATTGTCCTTTTTAGCATCACTAGACTCTTTAGAATTATCCTTTGTGCACGCATTTGTCTTAGATGTGGAGGCAGACGCATTAGTGGGACTAATCCTAAAAAGGCCAGGTGCTAGAACTTTTGGTGTTTCGACAACCGCTTTTCCTTTATCAACAATCTGTATATTTTCACTTTTCTTGGGCAAGGGTGTTGGAGTGACTGGTTTTGTCAAATCCTTTTTCTCATCGACTTTTGGAGCAAACCGTGAAATTGACATTTTTGATTTTTGAACCGTGTTTAAAACATTTGGTTTCTCTGAAGTCGATGGTTTTGCAAACTTAGTTTCCTCACCCTTCCCTTTTTGACTTTCAAGCTGAGCCCTCAAAAGATCATTTTGCTCTTTCATGTTCTTGAAAGCACACTCATACGACAGTTTGTCATACTTGCATTCTTCCTTTTTTCGATCAAGTTGTTTAAAACATGACACATTTTCTTTTTCAAGCTTTATAAGAGCATTTTCATATTTGGAAAAAATTTCGGAGGTCTCAGCTCTCAGTCTTTCATCGTCTTGAACCGAATATGTTTGTATGATGATGGACATTATATCAGTAGACAGAACTGCTTCGAAGAGAGAATCATTTAGGTTTTCCAAAACAATCATGTTTTCACGAGTATCATTAGCTTCGGTTACCAGGGATTTGTGGTCCTTGACAAAGTCGGCTGTTTCTTTTAAGAAAACTTGTTCGAAATTTTTTACCATCGCGCTGATGTTATTCAGTGGGATAGTAATTTCGTTTTGAAACACGTTTTTCTGTTCGATGTGAAAACTAGAATGCCAGTTGTTAATATCGATGGAAGTTTTAGATTTAACAATATTTTGAAGTTCTTGAATTCTCTTTTTAACGTCATCCAGAATTTCTCTAGCCTCACTTGTATTAAAAGTGTTGTTAGAGGAAATTTGTTCCAGTTTTGAAAGAGACTTGGAAACAACTTTCTTTTTAGACAAGAGTTTCGCAAATGGTCGTTTTATGGAAAACGCAGATGGTTCTGTTTGTGGAACAAAAGTGATTCCCGAAAGTTTGTTCAATTTGTTGTAATCAATGGGTTTCAAATCCTTTTGTTTCATTTTATAAATGCTCTCTTCGACATGTTCAATCGTTTCCACTGAATCACGAACAATGGGAGGATCATGCTTAGCCAACAAAACATTTCCATTAAACAAACAATTCTGAGCTTGCTGAGCTTTCTTGAGATTACAAGGAGTTTTGTTACCAAGAGCCATTTTATGTTTTGTGTGGTAAATCGGATTAGTTTGATTAGCAATCATGTGCATTGTTTGACTTGACTGACCCTTTTTAACCACTAACTCTTCTAAATGAGCAATCATGTGTTCTGACTCTACGATTTCTTCCAAAAGTTTGTCTTCTTTCTTTGCAAAGTTCTTTATCAACTCATCCCTTTCTTTTTCAAGATTGGTATAAGCTGATTTTTGTTTAGAGAGTTGGTTTTGTAACTCAGAAATTTCCGTGTTTAAAGCTTTTATCTTTTTAAAAGAATTGACATCAAGTGTATCAAACTTGAGTTGCAATTTTTGTTCCCTTGAAACGGAATTTTGATAACCAGTTTCTAATTCAGACAATCTTTCGTTGTGAAACTCAAAAGCTTTAACGGTTGCCTTGTAACTCTCAAGCTCAGTGGTCAATTTAACATTCGCGGCCTTAACATCGCGATTGACCTTTTTCACTTTCTCGATTTCAATACCACAATTATTTAATAATGATTCAAATAAAGCACGTGTTTCCTCATCATTCACAGCATGCTGTGAAACAAAGTCTCCATTATGACACACATTTGGAATCGCTGAAGGAGTATTGCTACTACTTGGCGTGTCCAGGAATGTATCATAAGTGGGTGCTTGCTTCTCAAAATGCTGTTCTTCATGAGGAGACATATCAAATATATCATTATTGTGACATGGTTGAAATTTGATACCTCAGAGACTGCATTGATGTCATAGACCGGAGGTGTGTCAGAATCTGTGTCATACTTTGCCTCCTGAAGATTTGCCATAAAAATGCAGTTCGCATCGATATCCTCTCTGTCTTCCATGTCATCCATAAGAGCCATAAAGTCATTCTCCTCTGCGTTCAACTGAAATCCTGCCTCTTTCTTTTGTGCCAACATCACTGCTTTCTGCAAGTACGCTAGATCTTTCTTGTTCGGCTTAGTAGGACAGTTCCTTGCCATATGACCTACACCCTGGCAGTTGAAACACTTTACCGGATTACCCTGATTCACATTTCCCAAATTCCCAACAACTGGGGCTGCAACATTCCTATTCTGATAACCCATTGCCTGATTACCAACGTTCTGACCCCTTTGATTTCCAACAAACTGACCCAACTGATTCCCTGCATACTGACCATACTGATTCCCTGCAAACTGACCTGCATTCTGCATATTCTGATATCCCTTCTGATTCCCATAAATTCCAACCATTTGGCCTTCATTGCCCATATTGAAATTCGGCTGAGCAAACTGCTTGTTGCGAGTGTTCGATGAGATCCTTTGGTTGTTGTTTGTTGGTGTAGAATAACGTCCTTGGAATGCCTTTGACAGAAAAGCAAACGCTTGGGACAATGCTGCAGTAGCTTCATCATTGTCAGTGAATTCCGGTTCTTGGAATTGTGGGTGTTGCTGTTGTGGAATAACTTCTTGTTGTGGTGGGTAGAACTGTTGTTGGTAGACCGGTGTTGGTTGTAGAATGCATGATGGTTGCATGTAGTTGTGAGTGAAAGATGATGATGGTGGTTGAGTGTTCACTGGTAATGGTGTTGGTGTATTAGCAATTAATGCGAGAGGATCATGATTCTTAGCCAATCTTTCTTTCCTTACTTCATTAGCCTCAGCTTGGTTTTGCTTCAAAAAGTCATAGAGTTGATCATAATTCACCTTGTGTAAATCCTTTGTTTGATTGACAATTGTAACATAACGACCCCATTCTTCTGGAAGGTTATTGACGAATTTGATGTTTGTTGCAATTGGTCGAGGTGTCAACTTGTTTCTGATTAACTCATTAATCAAAGTGCAAAACCTGGTGTAGTATGATTGTTCACCTTTGGTGGATGTGAAGTTCTCCCATTCAGTGAGAAGTTTGTTCTCAACGTCTTGTTGTCCAATTTCTGTACCATGACAAATCCTTCTAACACGTTCCCACATAGCATGAGCAGTTTCACAGCTGTCGACCGCAGCAAAGATCTCCCTTGGTAATCCAAGTTGGATTAGATGCATTGCCATATCATCGGCTTTGATCTGCGTCTTGTCTTCATCTGTGTAATCTTCTTCTGTTTGTAAACGCACGTATGGTTCAGTAGGATTTGTTGAGTTTGGATTACCGGCAATTTGAACTTGTCTTGGCTGAAATGGACCATTCTTAATGGAGTTGATCATGAGGTTACCATCAGTCTTAGTTTTGATGTAACGAAGCATGCGGCTTGTCCATGGAAGATATCCACCTTTTTCAAGCATTGGAGGTCGGTTTTCGGCACCGGCAGCATGAATGTCTTGTTGAGTTGCCATGATTTGAATTCAAAGTGAAACGTTGTTCTGAGGATCTTTTGAAAGATAACAAAGGTTGTTGTTGAAGATTAGATGTTTTGGTGAAGATGAAAGTTCGTTCTCGGTTGATCTGATTGATTTCGTAATTTCCCGCCAAAAATCGAGTATGAAAATTTTCTTTCTCAAAATTTGAAAATCTCAAAGAAATACAATTCTAAGGTTACCTGAAAAATTTGAGATTTGAAAATTTTTCGCCAAATTTTACCGAAATTTTTTGAATTTTGGCCAAAAAATTTGAATTTCGGGCCAAAATTTTCAACCTTATACCAAAATTTAAATCTCGCGTAAAAATCGAACGTTTAGTCTCGTGTGAAAAATAAATTTTACTCAAATTTTCCCGCCAAAATTTGTGTTTTTTTTTTGGTGCCTAACTCGATAACTTTGTGTTTCTAACTCGATAGATGTTTTGGGTTTCTAACTCGATAGGTAGTCTTCTAACTCGATAAATAGGTTTCTAACTCGATAGGTCTTTAAGTTTCTAACTCGATAGGTCTTTAGGTTTCTAACTCGATAGGTCTTTGGTTTCTAACTCGATAAGTAGTCTTGATTTGGGCAGAGTATCCCCTTAGTTAGAGACACACTTGTCCTAACTCGATAAACGATTAGGAATGGAATGGCTAACTCGCCAAGCACCTAACTCGATAAAATGAAGCACCTAACTCGATAGGATTAGCACCTAACTCGATAGTATAAGCACCTAACTCGATAAAATGAAGCACCTAACTCGATAGGATTAGCACCTAACTCGAAAGTATAAGCACCTAACTCGATAGTTGTAAACCTAACTCGATAACTTCTTACACCTAACTCGATAAGCACCAGAATCCTAACTCGAAAGAAACTTCAAACTCGAAAGAAATTGACCCTAACTCGAAAACTATGCGATGAACAGTAACCACGAATCACAAAAACCACTTTTATACCATGTTTTTTCAACCAAATCAAACCTAAAACAACCTATATTATCCCTAGGCGATTGATACCACTTGTAGGACCGTAGAACAACCTATTTCACTATTGATTCAAGCCTAGATCTAGAGAGAGAAAGTAAGTAGAGAGAGAGAGTGGATGGGATCTCCTAGTATGTAAATGAAAGACAATGCTATTACCTAAGAGAACGAACCTCACAAATGAGGTTTACAAGAGTATTTATACTCAAAGTCTAGGGCATCATCTATCTTATACATTATTACACTAATGGCCCTTAGACTTTCACAAAACATGAATACTAAGCCTAAACTTCATCATAATGATATTCTAAAGCAACCTATAATAATACGTTAATGACCGACACTTTTTATAAATAAAATACGATGCTAACAGTTTCAAGTTTTCACTTTCAAGGTTGACCATTCAACCATTATATGTAGTTAAGATTTATTGATTTTATGTGTGAGTATGTTTGGTTCGAGTTGTATTTTATTGCTAAGGTTCGAGTTGTATTTTATTGCTAACTAGACTAGTGCATCTGAGATGAAAGGATTCAAACAGTTACAAGTTGACTATGCAAACAATAGTATTGCTTGATATACATAAGAATGCAAGAATATAGTAGGTACTCCTCAAACTAGCTTTTTATAATAAAAGAATATAGTATGTTTAAACAAAATCACTAGTTTTTGTATTAAGTTTCTAACCAAAGTGCAAAACCAGTATCATAGCCACATACGACACTACACATCATTGACTAAAAGGTCCATAGATATATGCATATATTACAGCCACATAATACTGTAGATAAGATTCGTTTGCTAAGGACATTGACTCGTGAAGTAAAATACATTTCATATTAGTCTATCACCTTTTGTATACATTCTATCTTCTAGTCTTTGCACGACAAGGATGGATGTCAGTTATTGTTGACCTAGACTTTTCATAATACTACTAACAAATTCATTAGAGGCTATTTTCCTATATTTACTAATGTTAACTTTTGATTTACAATTCGAAATGCCCATCTTATAGATACTATTATGGATTAATGGTCTCTACTTTCAAACAACAAACGTGATTTGCACAAACTTAGTTTTGATTTGTATGTAACATTTTATGCTTTGTATATGTGTTACGTTGTGCTTATTCTCCTTTGTATCTTGTTATGCGTAAATGGAAAGTAACTATGTGCAAATCTAGAGTATATGTGTTTGCAGGTTACCTCACACTAAACCAAACAAGTTTCAAGGTGAATTAGACTTAAACCGGGTAAAGCTTTTCATTTCTAGGAGTTTTGTGTGGCTACTTTAGGGATTGTTTGTACCTAGCTTGTTACATATGATATACTAATAAACTTATATAAGCTCATGGATGAAACATTCTAAACCATTGTCTTCGTTTAAGAGGGCAATGTTTTATAACCTGGTTGAATCGGGAACAGGTTCGGATATGACTGTTGTTTGCTTGTTTATGAACTAGTGGTTCTTTTTTTGACCTAGGTCATGCCTTTGGTTTTTAAAGTTTGGAACCTGTAGTTTTGTTGGAAAGTCTTGAATTTCTAATGTTTTAGAGCTGTTTGGAGCTTTTTAGGGTCGTTTGGGTATGTTTAGGGGTGTTTTTGGAGCTATTGAGGGTTGTTTGGTTAGGTTTAAAAGGTTTTTGCAGCTTATGAATTTCCAGGTTAAAAAGCTATCATTTTTTGCATAAAACTGGTTCCACACGACGGTTCAACAGCAACTCATCGGGTCGATCAAAAAACCGGTTTTTAGTATAAGGCAAAAGGGTATAAAGATGATGTCTTTTGACCATCATTGGTCAAACTTATTACTCCCTTGCTATCATACTAACTTTTTTTTCTTCTTCTTGCAGATTAATTGCTACGAGTACTCTATTATTGACTCATAACATGCAAATGGTTAATTGTTAACATTGATTGCATAAATAAAAAATGATTGATATGATATATGTAATAAATTGCATAGACACATGAAAAATCATGATTTTGAACCTTTAATTCATCATTTTATCTTGTGTGTGTTTGCTCGATAGCTAAATTCACAACTTGATAATTAGTGACCCGTAACACGTAAGGGTCCAACAAGTCAAAAGGGTTTTTTTGGTGGTTGAAAAATATAAAAATATTGAATGGATTTATTGACAAATTTTATTTTTTAATGGTTTTTGTGACATTTGCCCCTTTTTTTATGTTGTTGAATTATATATAATTATACATAAATACTTTTGTTGATGTCTTAGGAAATATTTTTGTCACAGTATCATTTAGAGAATTGTGTGGGCATATTAGCAGTGGGCAATAAAGTTTATAATTTGGTTGAACCTACTAGAGATCTTTGAAAAATCACGTCTAGCATTCATGGTTAGCTTCTTTATTAATTATGGCTATATATGTTGTGAATCTTTGTATCATGTATGTATAATTATCAAGTTTATTTGTTGCTCAGGTGCACGAGTAGACAATGATAGTATGCGCATATTAGATGCACTCAAGAGAGCGGGTGAGTTTCTAAAGAAAATACTTTTATTTAAGTTGTAAGGCTCAACATGTTATAAGGCTCAATAAGCCAAACCAATTGAAATGAGCTTTTAAAAATGAGTAAGGCTTATAGTCAGTCAAAATTACTTAAATAACGGATTAACACTCAAAAGATTGAAATATATGTGAATTTAATTTGACGTATGTTGATATATGATTTAATAATAATAAGCTTCAACACCAATTAATTCGCCAAACAGCTTTACAAAAATATAAACTTCAACTTTTAACTTATAATATAAGCTACAGTTACAACTCCGGCCTTAGATCCTCCTTCAACGCATTTCGCCAAACATACTCATAGCTACATACGACCGTACACATCATTGACTAAGAGGACCATATATAGTCTAGATAAGAGTAAGGAGTAAGGACATTGACTACTGAAGTAAAATGCCCTTCATATTAGTCTATCACTTTTGTATACATTCTATCTTTCTAGTCTTTGCATAATAACTATGGATAAAAAGACCTTATGCATTATACGACCACATAATACTCTAGATAAGATTAAGGAGTAACGACATTGACTACCGAAGTGAAATGCACTTCATATGAGTATATCACTTTTTGTATACATTCTATCTTTCTAGTCTTTGCATAACAACGATGGATAAAAGGACCTTACATATATGCATATTACGACCACATAATACTCTAGATAAGAGTAAACGGAAGTAAAATGCACTTCATATTAGTCTATCACTTTTTGTATACATTCTATCTTTCTAGTCTTTGCATAACAACGACGGATAAAAGTACCTTATTTATATGCATATTACGATCACATAATACTCTAGATAAGAGTAAGGAGTAAGGACACTGAATATGGAAGTAAAATGCACTTCATATTAGTCTATCACTTTTTGTATATGTTCTATCTTTCTAGTCTTTGCATAACAACGATGGATGTGAGTTATTGTTGACTTTGACTATTCATAATAATTGATAAATGAGAGGCTATTTTTCCTATATTGATAGTAAACTTTCAATACAATTCATAATGCCCTTCTTATAGTTACAATTATGGATTAATGGTCTCAAGTTTGAAATAGCAAACATGATTTGCACAAACTTAGTTTTGATTTGTATATAATAATTTATATAATTTATGCTTTGTATATGTGTTACGTTCTGCTTATTCTTCTTGTACCTTGTTATGTGTAAATCTAAAGTACATATGTGCAAACTAAATCTAAAGACTAAAGTATATGTGTGTTCAGATCACCTCACACTAAACCAAACAAGTTGGATGGCCGAGACCCCCTTAAAAAGAAATGATAAAAACTTTTAGTGACATGCATCATTTCCAGATCGGTAAGACTGTTGCCTACATTTTTCCCAGATTTTTCATGACCAAATTTCCAGTTTTTTCTTTAAAAAAACATACTAATCCCATTTGAAAGTTTTTTTTTGGGTAAAAGGGTAAACACCCCGGTAAATTTATCCCATTTGAAAGTTCAAATTTCAAAAAAAAACATTGGTAGTCGTCACAATAAAAATACGAATAAGTTCAACAAAGAAAATAGTTCAAAGTTCACAATACATCCCTGCTCACTTACGTCCTCTCCATCCTCTTCATCATCTAGAATCTCAAGGGGATTGAGTGGTCGAGACATGGTGATATTAATGTTCGCAGCTTGTAACTTATCTAAAATTTTCGCCGTGACAATTTTATGCACCTGACTTTGGGTATACATTCTTTTTTAGGATTGGGTGCTTGAAGAACTTGATGTATGCCCCGTCACTTGGGAGGGAAAACAAAAAATAGCTCTACAGGAGAAGTGATATGCGACTTTATTGTGAAGAATCATATAACTGATCTTGTATATTTTAACAATTGATAAGCAAATGTTGAAGAACTTTATTATGAAAATCTATTTACAGATTTGCATCAAACAGAACTTAAAAAAATAATAAAAAAAAAATAAAAGAGAGAATTATCTGATTATGTACTTGTTATACTTCAATAAGAATTTTAACATCAAAATAGATGAGCTCTTTTAAGCCTTTTTTCTACTTTCGCGCCAGCATCTGTACAAAGCACATAGTTTCACAGTTGATCACATATTCTGGATCATTTTGATCAAAGCTTTTACTAGAACTGATTGGAAACCGAAAAATAAAATACTTGTTTACAAAGCAATTAAAGTTGTACTAGACAGTTAAAGTATTCTCCAAAGCTTTTAATTTCTAAAGTAAAATAATCTTTGTGGAATAACATGACACCACCTAAAATTTAATTTCTTTGAACTGGAAATTGATTTATGGGAAAAGGGTAGCTCAAGTATAAATAAAGACATACAAACCTTTATAGAAAAAAAAAGAAAAAAAAATGCAAAAACAAGTAATGGCTTCTTCAAACTTCTTACTTTTATCTCTAGCTCTACTGCTCATTGCTCTCTCATTTGTACCAAACTTTACTTCTGCTTCTTTGGAGGAAGCAAATGCTCTTCAAAAATGGAAAGCAAGCCTTAAAATCCCAAATAACTCCCAAATGGTATCTTCTTGGACACCCCTTCCAACGAATACTACTGCACATGCTGTGTGCCCTTCTTGGTTTGGAATTGCTTGCAATGCTGATGGGAACATTAACAGGTTGAACCTCTCGATGTCTGAGCTAAAAGGTACGCTTCACCAGTTTCCGTTCTCCATTCTAGGCAGTCTTACCCATTTTGATCTTAGTTTAAATAGCTTCTTTGGTCCCATCCCACCAGAAATTGGACGCCTGTTCAAACTTGTCTATCTTGATTTTTCAACCAATCAGTTTTCTGGTGTAATTCCTCCTATCATTGGTAAACTAAGCCAGTTAACCATTTTGAGACTTTTCAGAAACAATTTAGGTGGTTCAATCCCACAAGAAATAGGGGATTTGAAGTCTCTCACTGTATTATTTTTTAGCGAAAATCAACTCAATGGTTCAATTCCTTCAACGTTGGGTGATTTGGAGTCTTTGAATCTCCTATATTTGTGGCAAAATCAACTATCTGGAACTATTCCAATTGAATTAGGGAATATGAAGTCTCTCACTGAGTTAGATTTGAGCCTTAATCAACTCAGTGGTTCAATTCCTTCATCTTTAAAAAACCTGAGAAGCCTTCAGTTTCTGTATCTTCGTGAGAACAAGTTATCCGGTCCTATACCACAAGGAATCGGAAGTCTACATTTGCTTGAGTTACAGCTTGACGCAAATCAGTTATCTGGCCAATTGACTGATGATTTGTGCCAAGGGGGAAAGCTTCAAAATTTAAGTGTAAATCAAAATCAACTCTCTGGTCCTATTCCAAGAGGGTTATGGAATTGCTCCACCTTAATAAGAGTAAGGTTCGATTTTAATCAATTTCGTGGAGATATATCGAATAGTTTCGGTGTCTATCCAAGCTTAAATTTCTTAGATGTCAGTCATAATAAACTTCAAGGGCAACTATCTCAAAACTGGGGTAAATGCAAAAAATTGACTACATTAAAGATGGGATATAACAACATCAGCGGTAGCATACCACCGGAGTTTGGAAATTCAATTCAAGGGCTTGATCTTTCTTCTAATAATTTGGTTGGCCAGATTCCAAAGGAGTTTGAGGAGATGAAAGGTTTGTTAAATTTAAACTTGAGCAATAACAAACTTTCAGGTGTTATACCTCCAGAGCTTGGATCACTCCATGGTCTCCTTGCTCTTGACCTATCCAAAAATAGATTAAACGGGTCATTACAAAGATATATTCGTGATTGGGTACAAATCTCTCGCATATATCTTAGTAATAACAAGCTTAGCGGAAAGATCCCTTCGGAGATCGGTAAATTACGTCATCTCAATATTCTTGATTTATCTTGGAATTCACTCACAAATGAGATACCATCAGAAATTGGAAGTCTAGAAAGTCTGGTATTGATGAATCTTTCTCACAATAAGCTATCTGGTTCTATTCCTAAAGGTATCAGTAACTTGCCAAGAGGGATTGATATCGACCTGTCTTACAATGAGCTCACTGGTTCTGTTCCCCCGTATGCTGTCTTTCTAAATGTGTCTGGAGAAGCATTTGAAGGAAATGATGGTCTGTGTGGAAATTTTACAGGTTTGAAAGTTTGTGAAAGTCAAAAAATAATGAAGAAAAATAATCATTTTCATCATAAGCTCATCCTTGTAACTACGGTTCCACTTTTTGTTGTTCTTTTAATTGGTTTATTCATGTGTGGCCTCATTTCTTATCGACGTAGAAAGAGAACTTCTCCACAGAAACCATCAGGCGAAGAAGGTGGCAAGTTTTTCTCAATAACAAGTTTTGATGGACAGGTGATGTATGATGAAATCATCAAGGCAACAAATGATTTCGATGATGCACATTGTATTGGGGTGGGAGGATATGGTACTGTGTATAAAGCTGAGTTACAACCCAACAATTTAGTAGCTGTCAAGAAACTTCATTCATCTTCTGAGAATGACGATCAAGGCTTCCTAAATGAGGTACGAGCATTAACAAACATAAGGCACAGAAACATAGTTAAACTCTATGGATACTGCGTCCATGCTCGTCACTCATTTTTGATTTACGAATATCTTGAGAAGGGAAGTCTAAAATCACTCTTGAGTAGCGATATCACAGCAAAGGAAATGGATTGGCTGAAAAGGATAAGAATTGTTAGGGCTGTAGCGAATGCTTTGGCATATATGCACCATGATTGCACACCACCTATAATTCATAGAGACATTTCTGGAGCTAATATCCTTCTCGATTCTAATTATGAGGCACATATCTCGGATTTTGGAACAGCAAAGCTTCTAAAGCTGGATTCATCAAATTGGACTGCGGTTGTAGGCACCTATGGCTATATTGCACCAGGTAACTACCATATATTTGAAAGTTGTATATACTATATGTATTTATTCTCAAGTTTCAGATTTATCTATATTACATTTATTCATGAACTGATATAGTTTTTTTTTTTTTTTTTTTTTTTTTTTTTTTTTTTTTTTTTCCTTCCATTTAGAGCTTGCTTATACGATGGTGGCGACAGAGAAATGCGATGTGTATAGTTTTGGAGTTGTTGCACTAGAAGTGATTATGGGAAAGCATCCTGGAGAACTTATATCATGTCTACCAACATTGTCTACTGATGATCTATTGCTAGCCAATGTAGCAGATAGACGGATTCCACCACCATCATCTCTTGTTGAGAAACTAGCTCATACAATTTTGAATGTCTCACGGGCATGTTTGAACTACAACCCACAGGAAAGGCCAACAATGCGCCAAGTCAAAGATTTATTGTCAATGGATGATCGAGTTTGGATGAAGATGCATGTATCGGTAACTTAATGCTAGCTTGATCGATTTTGTATGATATCTAGTCATAAGCCATAAAGTTTAAGAAACTTTTTATGTTTTTTCGTTGTCCTGAATTATGTTGTAGATTGTTATAAAATAAGAAAATAATTTATATCAATGGAGATTGCTACCTTTCTAGACTAATATAGTTACGTGTATTATGGATCTTTTTGGTAATTTCTTTAAGTTATTCCAGTGTTGCAAATTTCTTTTGAACGGAAAGATGAATTAAAAAACTAGCAAGAAGCTAGAAACAATTACAAAGGACAATTAATCCAGTCATTCCAACTACTATGGATACCGCCTCTAAATTTACACCATGAAAAAGAATACAAACAAATGTTATCAAAAACGTCACTGTGCCTCATAACTTTGTCACACCCCCAAAATCGGGTCCAGCGGAAGCATACGTGTAGCTGGGGTGTAACTCAATTGGTATTACAACACTAGTTCAAAAATGGTTTTCATTTCAATCATTTAGAATAAAATAGTTAAATCAAAAATATTGAATTTACATCGTTAAAAGTAGTGCGGAAGTAGGCCCTTAAAATAGTTTAAAACGGTCCCCAAACGAATAATCAGAGTCTTCTATGACCATGCCATGCCCTGCCAAAACCTCCTGTAGCGTGCCATAAGCTTAAAACCTGAAAATACATGCTAAAGTGTCAACACGAGGTTGGTGAGTTCATAGAATTTGTTTAACAAATAATGCCTATAGAGAAAATGATCGCCCAGCAAAGGCATTGTAAATCCACTAAGTTGCAAGTCCCGCCATAAGAGACTTGTAACCTGTGTGTTTACAACCCACTGCCAAATGTGTTAAAGTCTACGTGAACAAAAGTAATAATGGTATCCAAATTCCCAGATAAATATAGCAAAACGGCTATATAAATAAAATGATTCAGTCAATGAGGTTATCTAAACAATACTGACAATGTCGCCAGATAAACAATACTGACAATGTCGCCAGATAAACAATTATGACAATGTGGTCATGTAAACAAGGATAATCAATCCCATGAAATACAAGAAAATCAAACATACCAATGAATGCAGGTGGTTAAATATACCAAAGAAATACCGGTAGTTAAGCACACTAATGAAGTGCAGGTGATCAAATATATATTTAGATAAAGCTGGGGATATTTGAGTAATCAACCAGGTAAAACCAGTAGTGCGTTTAAGTAAAACGAGCATGTATTCTCCCCCAAAGAGTTATAAAACAATTAAAATAGTAGGGGCTATGACTCACCTGGAGCGATAGCTATGATGACAAAGTGGATACACTGAAATGAGGCACGATCTCTAACCGCAACCTAATATGAATGATATGATCTAATGTAAGAAATGAAATGATGCTACACATGCAATTACGTATGTTATCGATACCACTCTTGACATTTGAAAATAACGTTTATCGTCGAAAAATACATTTTTGACGTCTCGTTAGGTTAATAACCACTTTTCACGGAAATAGGTTGAAACGGTACTCCACGATCCTTGTTTGGTGTCTTATCGGCAAATATAAGGTTTTCGTCGCAAAAATAGCATTTTCGTTACTTGAAAATATGCCCAATATGGCCTCGCAAAACTAGTCGCGAAATATTGTACGTTAAGTGTTAATGGTCAAGCTCGGCGTTTTTGAAAACCTTGTAACAATATCTAGAAGTCGTGTCATTTAGCTTTTGGCGATACGGGTCTCGATCGATGAGAAAATCAACTCTTATTGTTGTTACTTGAAAGTATTATGTTCAACACTTAGAAAATTTCATTATAGTAAAAGCTGTCAAAATATATATAGTTTATCGGGTATATAGATGAGGTCGTAGTTTATTCGTTATAAGTCTATTCGATGAACGGCCAAATGATTTGAAAAGCTTGTTGGAAGATCTTGATTTCATAAAACTACGGCTCGGACTCAAATTGATCCGATCATGAAGAAAAACAGCCGAGAATATGGTGTCTCGCAAATACAGTTTTGCGGCAAAAATAATAATAGAAAGCTGATGGAAATATATATATATCGTCTAAGTTCAAACGCTTGTATCTATTTCGTTATAAGCTCGTTTTCTACGTTCTTTATATCCCCGGAATCATGGGATGGCATACTAGTATATTTTTGATAAGTCGGGACGGCTAGATCAAGTTTTAGGCCTCGAAACAGTCCATGAAAATCGTGGGACAGCAAGTAATTTTCAGAAAATAGTTTTCGTCGTTAAAATTGGAAATAGCATATCTTTTTCGTTGTAACTCGGATTTTAGTGATTCAAGCGGCCACGGTTTCGTTTTTGAAAGTATTTTCTGAATATCTAACCCAATGTTACCCGGAAACCCCTGAGTTTTCTGAAATTGGCGATTTGGGACAGTAGCTATATTTGAAAGTATTTTTCGTTGTTAATATTCGGAAAATCATATCTCCTTCGTTATTAACTTGTTTTTATCCCCGTTTTCGGCCATAGTTTCGTCTCGGAATGTATTTTCTAAATCTTTTGTCAAAAATTACCCACAACCTACTGAGTTGGCCACGTTTTCAAAATAAGGACAGCCACTTTTCTATTAGTGCCAAAAATGAGTTTTCTAGTTTGTAACTTGTTCCAACTTCAACCAAACCACTTTCAATCACCACAAAACTAGTCTAATCCTACCATACACCTTCTTAGGGTGTCATGGGTTCCTAAACATCACCAATCTTAGTGGATCTAATGAGATTGCTAGTAAAAATTATAGATCTAAGTTTATAAAAACAAATTGAGTAATAAGTGGTATGGATCTTACATACTTGCATGTTTTGTTACTAGATCATGAAAATATATAAAATAGATGTTTAAAAGAGTAGAAAAGATTGTTAGTAACTTACTTGAGTGATTAGGGAGATTTTGAAGATGATTATGTATAATAACCTAGGGTTTTTACCACAAAACCCCAACTAGATCATGATTAAAACTTGATAAACACTTGGACCTTGAAAAGTTAGTGATTTCTTCTTATGGTTGTCTCTTGGCCGATCCACACACACAAAGAAGGAAGAGGAGAAAGTGTTTGCTAGGTGTTTTGGTGTATATAATGAATAAAATGGTGAAATGGGGTGATATATATATGGACTAGGAGGGGGCAAGATCCATAAAAGGGGAAAAAGAAAGAAGTAAGTGTGCTCATTTAATGAGCTTGTCCACCTAGTGCAAGTATTAGTTAGTTTTGGTTATGTATTGGGTGTTATCGGGTACCGAGTTAACTAAAAATAAATCATGACGCGATGAAATAAAATATGACGAAGTCGTAAAAGTTGTAAAATATTATTCCTAATGATAATCGGGTGTTAAAATAATTATCATGTTGAAATTTCGCAAACCGACAGAGTTATAAGCTCTGACCGTAAATTATAGTAATTGATTCGAATACATCGGGTAAATTAATAATATAATTTTATATTATTAAAATGAGTATGAAAATATATTAGGATCGTAATCGGGAGTATTGGGTATACGTTCGTAGTAAAAACTGAGTGGTAACGTTAATTACAAATTAAGCATACGTATATAGAAATAATGCATATCCGTGTAGGGCCTAAAATGTGATGATGATGTATCCGAGGATATGTAGACTACTCCAGTCTTTATGACGTGTCATTAATGAATGATGCATGAATTCGCAGCTAAACCTAACTGGTTACGCGAATTTGAAGACTCGTAAACTCAATTTACGAAATAGTGAATGATGATCATGAATAGTGATTCCCTCCGGGAATGAATAGTGTCACATGAATAGTAAAATTTTTGAACGTTCCTCGGAATCACAAACTGACTCCGAAAATGATGAATAGTAAAATGATGAATAGTGACCGGTGAATAGTAATTGATGAATAGTAACTGATGAATAGTGAATAGGAGAAATGTCCCGAAAATGCGGGTTGTTACAGTCTCACCTCCTTAAAAGGAACTTCGTCCCGAAGTTCAGTTTGTGTTGGTCTCTGAAGTTGTATTGGTGAAAAGATGATGATATAATCGTGTAAGCTACTGAGCTCTAACAAGGTTCAAGTCTGACGGCCACTAGGCCTACTCTGTCAGAAATCGTAAATGGTTCAGTGTATATCGGGTTTAACTTTATGAAGTTTTCTGAATGGTATTATGCCTTTCCTAGGCAGAACTTTCAACATAATCATGCCACGAACTTGAAATTCTAATGGTTTATCGCTTATCGAACTTGTAATTGATTCTTGATTTGTAGGAAATTCCTGGTTATTTCATGAATGCTTACGGGACTATGAGTTGGGCTTTTCCAAGTTTTGATCCGTCAATGGATGTTGACACTTCGACCATAGAGTGCTTCGAATGGTGTAGTCTCTAAGCTCGTGTGATAACTATGGTTGCAACTGAATTTGATTTATGGCAAATGGTTAATCCAACCATTTCTGGTGTCAATCACACCCGATTTTGGCATATCTCCCTAGGTTTGAATCAATCTCAAATTCTGACCATTGGTCTACAGGTAATAGGTGGTGTTGTTCCAAAGAGATCTTAATGAAATCGCTATGAGTTGAGGTGGAATCAAATTCCTTTATTAGGAATAATTGAAATGGGTATCATGAATCTTGTTTTGAAAGACTTACAGGGTTACATCCGTAAAAGGGGTGTTGTTGAAAATGATAGATTAGGATAAGGTTGTGATCCTCTGCAGGCTGTCAGGAATTGAGTCGTTCTCCACCTACGGTGCTTAGTCTCCATTACTAAGATTTTCCCCAAGTTATAGGTCATCAACTCACAAACTCCTAAAGGTATAAGTGTGGTAATATAGTGATTGATTTTCAAAGTTTGTTTTGAGATTGTGTTTTGTTCATAAACCTTCCCCGAATAAATGAATTTACAAGTTTAAGCAAACGGCTTTTTAGGTAATATCCTTCTTGATGTTTCAAAATTTAGTAGTTATGCAATATAGGAAAATTTTCAACATAAGGTGGTTAATATGGTTTACCAAAGATCGATGTTTAAAATTTTGTAACATTCAATAGTTTTGTAAAAGATTAGCCAAAAGGAATTTGCTTGTCAAAATAAGTGCATCAGAAAAGTGTTTCTTACAAGATATATGTTTTGTATAACGGTAGTTTTGGAGAAAATTCATTTAAAAATGAAAGTATTAAGAGGATAAAATAGCCAGGTATGTATGTATGCACAAATGCATAGGTGTCTAACATGTTTGAATAGAGGCTATTGGTGAGGACATGTTCAATTTATAGTCTTGGTTAAGAGGTTAGATTTATCTCTATGGTGTTGCTTAGTGAGCACTCGTATCTAAATGAATCTTGTAATTCAGTCAAGCCAATACTTTCTAGATGATAGAATTTTGGCGATCAGGCCAGTGATAATGGTTCGAATTGTTTTGTGATATCCTGAGATTTCTGTTGAGTTATGAATGATCTTAAGGTACCGAGGGATCATCCTCATAGAAGGTATGGAAATCTTTCCTAGGGAGGTCGTTGATAATATCCACTTATCAATATAGGGAGTAGTGAGGGATGAGTGACATCGGAATCTATAGAGTGTCACCTAATTCTTTGTATATATGGGGGTGGGGAAAAGAAATGATAGTGATGGGGAGAAGGGAAGAGACTGTGACAACTGCGACAAAATGAGATTGTGGCAAAAGAAAATACTGTGATATGAGGGTATCGTGCATAAATATGAAAGTTCATGAAATAAAATGACTAGTTGACATGCTTCCAATCGGTGGTTTACGATGTGATGAAAAGTATGAAGGTTCCAACAACGAGAGTATACACACACATGAATAGAACATTTGGAAATTGAGTAGGGGATTCAATCCAGACATAATCTTATTATAACCATTCTCAGTGTTGCAAAATTCATTTCTAAGTCAGACATAGGTGGTCAGCCTATATCTCACTATCCCGGGTTGAATATAAATGACCAGTCTATATTCCACCGAGGTTCCATGAATTTTGAAATACTCAGTTCAGTTATACTAATACCATGTCCTTCACAAATACCAAGACATTCTGAAAGACAAAAGCAGGTGACCAAACTCGAGGTCGATTGGTGAAACTATGCAAGGAAAAACATAATGCGGTGACATATACGATACATGAGCATGCTTATATGAAAGACAATTATAGTAATCAACTATAATAAGTGAATATAATGTACCAGATAATGAGACACAAATCTCATCACCTAAGTCAGCAACAAACCACAATGAGGCTTCAGCTTGGCAGGCAGGCACGTGACGGTCATAGGGTTAAGTTTTTCATAAAAGTAGCTATAGTCTAGGTTTTAAAAACACTTAGTTCGCTATAGCCAAAGCTCTGATACCAATCTGTCACACCCCCAAAATCGGGTCCAGCGGAAGCATACGTGTAGCTGGGGTGTAACTCAATTGGTATTAAAACACTAGTTCAAAAATGGTTTTCATTTCAATCATTTAGAATAAAATAGTTAAATCAAAAATATTGAATTTGCATCGTTAAAAGTAGTGCGGAAGTAGGCCCTTAAAATAGTTTAAAACGGTCCCCAAACGAATAATCAGAGTCTTCTATGACCATGCCATGCCCTGCCAAAACCTCCTGTAGCGTGCCATAAGCTTAAAACCTGAAAATACATGCTAAAGTGTCAACACGAGGTTGGTGAGTTCATAGAATTTGTTTAACAAATAATGCCTATAGAGAAAATGATCGCCCAGCAAAGGCATTGTAAATCCACTCAGTTGCAAGTCCCGCCATAAGAGACTTGTAACCTGTGTGTTTACAACCCACTGCCAAATGTGTTAAAGTCTACGTGAACAAAAGTAATAATGGTATCCAAATTCCCAGATAAATATAGCAAAACGGCTATATAAATAAAATGATTCAGTCAATGAGGTTATCTAAACAATACTGACAATGTCGCCAGATAAATAATACTGACAATGTCGCCAGATAAACAATACTGACAATGTCGCCAGATAAACAATTATGACAATGTGGTCATGTAAACAAGGATAATCAATCCCATGAAATACAAGAAAATCAAACATACCAATGAATGCAGGTGGTTAAATATACCAAAGAAATACCGGTAGTTAAGCACACTAATGAAGTGCAGGTGATCAAATGTATATTTAGATAAAGCTGGGGATATTTGAGTAATCAACCAGGTAAAACCAGTAGTGCGTTTAAGTAAAACGAGCATGTATTCTCCCCCAAAGAGTTATAAAACAATTAAAATAGTAGGGGCTATGACTCACCTGGAGCGATAGCTACGATGACAAAGTGGATACACTGAAATGAGGCACGATCTCTAACCGCAACCTAATATGAATGATATGATCTAATGTAAGAAATGAAATGATGCTACACATGCAATTACGTATGTTATCGATACCACTCTTGACATTTGAAAATAACGTTTATCGTCGAAAAATACATTTTTGACGTCTCGTTAGGTTAATAACCACTTTTCACGGAAATAGGTTGAAACGGTACTCCACGATCCTTGTTTGGTGTCTTATCGGCAAATATAAGGTTTTCGTCGCAAAAATAGCATTTTCGTTACTTGAAAATATGCCCAATATGGCCTCGCAAAACTAGTCGCGAAATATTGTACGTTAAGTGTTAATGGTCAAGCTCGGCGTTTTTGAAAACCTTGTAACAATATCTAGAAGTCGTGTCATTTAGCTTTTGGCGATACGGGTCTCGATCGATGAGAAAATCAACTCTTATTGTTGTTACTTGAAAGTATTATGTTCAACACTTAGAAAATTTCATTATAGTAAAAGCTGTCAAAATATATATAGTTTATCGGGTATATAGATGAGGTCGTAGTTTATTCGTTATAAGTCTATTCGATGAACGGCCAAATGATTTGAAAAGCTTGTTGGAAGATCTTGATTTCATAAAACTACGGCTCGGACTCAAATTGATCCGATCATGAAGAAAAACAGCCGAGAATATGGTGTCTCGCAAATACAGTTTTGCGGCAAAAATAATAATAGAAAGCTAATGGAAATATATATATATCGTCTAAGTTCAAACGCTTGTATCTATTTCGTTATAAGCTCGTTTTCTACGTTCTTTATATCCCCGGAATCATGGGATGGCATACTAGTATATTTTTGATAAGTCGGGACGGCTAGATCAAGTTTTAGGCCTCGAAACAGTCCATGAAAATCGTGGGACAGCAAGTAATTTTCAGAAAATAGTTTTCGTCGTTAAAATTGGAAATAGCATATCTTTTTCGTTGTAACTCGGATTTTAGTGATTCAAGCGGCCACGGTTTCGTTTTTGAAAGTATTTTCTGAATATCTAACCCAATGTTACCCGGAAACCCCTGAGTTTTCTGAAATTGGCGATTTGGGACAGTAGCTATATTTGAAAGTATTTTTCGTTGTTAATATTCGGAAAATCATATCTCCTTCGTTATTAACTTGTTTTTATCCCCGTTTTCGGCCATAGTTTCGTCTCGGAATGTATTTTCTAAATCTTTGGTCAAAAATTACCCACAACCTACTGAGTTGGCCACGTTTTCAAAATAAGGACAGCCACTTTTCTATTAGTGCCAAAAATGAGTTTTCTAGTTTGTAACTTGTTCCAACTTCAACCAAACCACTTTCAATCACCACAAAACTAGTCTAATCCTACCATACACCTTCTTAGGGTGTCATGGGTTCCTAAACATCACCAATCTTAGTGGATCTAATGAGATTGCTAGTAAAAATTATAGATCTAAGTTTATAAAAACAAATTGAGTAATAAGTGGTATGGATCTTACATACTTGCATGTTTTGTTACTAGATCATGAAAATATATAAAATAGATGTTTAAAAGAGTAGAAAAGATTGTTAGTAACTTACTTGAGTGATTAGGGAGATTTTGAAGATGATTATGTATAATAACCTAGGGTTTTTACCACAAAACCCCAACTAGATCATGATTAAAACTTGATAAACACTTGGATCTTGAAAAGTTAGTGATTTCTTCTTATGGTTGTCTCTTGGCCGATCCACACACACAAAGAAGGAAGAGGAGAAAGTGTTTGCTAGGTGTTTTGGTGTATATAATGAATAAAATGGTGAAATGGGGTGATATATATATGGACTAGGAGGGGGCAAGATCCATAAAAGGGGGAAAAGAAAGAAGTAAGTGTGCTCATTTAATGAGCTTGTCCACCTAGTGCAAGTATTAGTTAGTTTTGGTTATGTATTGGGTGTTATCGGGTACCGAGTTAACTAAAAATAAATCATGACGCGATGAAATAAAATATGACGAAGTCGTAAAAGTTGTAAAATATTATTCCTAATGATAATCGGGTGTTAAAATAATTATCATGTTGAAATTTCGCAAACCGACAGAGTTATAAGCTCTGACCGTAAATTATAGTAATTGATTCGAATACATCGGGTAAATTAATAATATAATTTTATATTATTAAAATGAGTATGAAAATATATTAGGATCGTAATCGGGAGTATTGGGTATACGTTCGTAGTAAAAACTGAGTGGTAACGTTAATTACAAATTAAGCATACGTATATAGAAATAATGCATATCCGTGTAGGGCCTAAAATGTGATGATGATGTATCCGAGGATATGTAGACTACTCCAGTCTTTATGACGTGTCATTAATGAATGATGCATGAATTCGCAGCTAAACCTAACTGGTTACGCGAATTTGAAGACTCGTAAACTCAATTTACGAAATAGTGAATGATGATCATGAATAGTGATTCCCTCCGGGAATGAATAGTGTCACATGAATAGTAAAATTTTTGAACGTTCCTCGGAATCACAAACTGACTCCGAAAATGATGAATAGTAAAATGATGAATAGTGACCGGTGAATAGTAATTGATGAATAGTAACTGATGAATAGTGAATAGGAGAAATGTCCCGAAAATGCGGGTTGTTACAAACTTGAGAACGAAAAGTTACGCAATTTCGATAGCGCCAAATCATCCAAAAGGTAGCCGAAATAATGCCATACATGCAATCCTTACGAGACTTTGAAGTATGCCAATTATCAAGCCAAGCGATCCACTCAGAATTCGAACCAAATCTCGGCATTGCAACATCACATCAAACATGAATTTTGGTCCATATAGCCATCACATAACGGGCATGATATGGAGTTAATTTCCAAACCACGAGCGGACAAATTCACCCTATGAGGTAATCTATCCAAAAGATAAAAACGTTTACCTTTCTCGGCAAAGCAGTAGACCATCTTGTAGATGTAGGCAACGTTGGAAGCAATTGAGCATCAATATACCTCCTTGTGACACCCACTGAAAACAACCCACTTATATCTAAACTCCAAATGCAAGTATCCGGACCTGAACCGAGATCTACCAAGCCGATTTCTTCCAATAGCAATGCTAACGATTATGTATGACGGGTTCCAAGCGACTGTCTACACCAGTCCCATGACCATACTCCATTTGAAAGTCTATCTCGAATTACGCATTCTTCATTACGATCTATTCTGAATAATATGTTGAAACGAACCTCAAGCGGGCCATTACCTAGCCAATAATCTTTCCAAAAACGTATCGTTGATCCACAACCCACTTTAAAACTAAGTGTTTCCTTTGGTATAATTCTGCTAGAGTGCAAATAATTAACAGTCCCAACAATCTTGGCCCAAATTCCCTGCGTTTTACACCCCACCTCATCCAAACAGGCATTATTACCATGGATCGCTTTGATTAATCTAACCCACAAATGACCTGGGTTGTTAACTAACCTCCAATGCCACTTTGTAAGAAGAGAAAGATTAAAAGCTTTTAAACTACCCACTCCTAACCTGCCTTTATCCAACGAGGCCATGACAGTATCCCATTTTACCCAAGCAAGCTTTCTTCTATCAGCATCACCACCCCAAAAAAACCAAAAAAAAACTTGGCTCTAAGGCTTTCTAACTGATTAATAATACATACTGGTACCTTGAAAATAGACATGTAGTAAATACCGATACTTCCCAAAATTGATTTAATTAACGTCAGACGACCGCCAATAGACAAAAGCGATGCTTTCCATGACGATAATTTAGTCTGAAACCGATCAACAAATCCTTGCCAATGAGAAATGCGATTCATCTTAGAACAAATGGGCAACCCAAGATAAATAAAAGGAAGGTTACCCGCTGCACAACCTGTAACTCGAGCCATAACATTCACGTCTTCCATTAGCACGCCAACTCCAAAAATGTTTGATTTTTGGACATTAATTTTTAGACCCGAAGCAAGATAAAAAACTTGAAGCACGTGAATAATGTTCTCTAAATCTCGAGCACTCCAATTTGAAACTATGACTACATCATCAGCATAAAAAAATGAGACAAAGTAAAAGAAGGTGCACCTGCCTTGACACCATGAATTAACTTTGATTGAACCGCCTCTTGTAACGCGATATGCAAGCCTTCCATAACAATTATAAAAAGGAACGGCGATAATGGGTCTCCTTGTCGTAACCCACGTTTCAATGAAAACTCTGAAGTAGGACTTCCATTTACTAGAATAGACATTCTAGCCGAATGTAAAAAAACATTTATCCACTTTCTCCATTTAAGGCCGAACCCAAGAGCTTGTAACAAGAAGTCTAAATATTTCCAACTTACTGAATCATAAGCTTTCTCAAAATCAACTTTGAATATCATAAGTTTCTTGTTCCGCTTTTTGTACCAATCAATAACTTCACTCAACATAAGTGGACCATCGAGAATTTGGCGCCCCTTTATAAAAGCCGATTGTTCATTGCTAACAATTTTATCAATAATTTTTGAGAGCGTGTTTGCAAGAATCTTGGCTATAAATCTTGGCTATAATTTTATATTGAACGCAGATCAAAGAAATAGGCCGAAAGTCTTTAATGTACGGTGGATTAGAAACTTTTGGTATCAAAGTGATGAATGCAGAATTTGCTCCCTTTGGCATCGTGAACTTATCAAAAAACTCAGTCATAGAAACCGCGACATCATTCTTGATGAGATCCCAATACGTTTTTATAAAAAGAAATGAAAAATCATCTGGGCCCGGTGCCTTGTTGCTACCACAATCCCACACCGCTTCTTTAATTTCATCCATCGATACAGGGAGCTCTAAACTACAACAGTCTTCATCAGTAATTATCGAAGTAAAGTTCAAATTAGGCATACTTACATTATTGTCTTGACATTGGAATTTCTCTTTGTAAAAATTAAGGAAAGCCATTTTAACTTGACTAGGATCTTCAACCCAATTCCCATCAATCATAAGCCCTTGAACCATTTGATATCCTCGTCGTTGTTTAATCATACCGTGAAAGAATTTAGTGTTTTCATCCCCCTCGACGTCCCATTTGATACGAGCTTTTTGAACAAAATCCATTGCCTCCCTTTTTTCAATTTCGTCACACTCCTGCAATAGTTTAATTCGATCCTCTTTTTCTCCTTCTGAAGCCTGTCCTGAATCAATCTTCACCTCCAAATTATGTAAAAGACCACAAACCTCTTGCTTCTGAGAAAACTCTACCCGTTTAACGTTTTTATGCCACACCTTTATTTTCTGTTTCAAACCTCTTAATTTATCAAATAAATGCAGTTGTTCAACAGAATGTGCTTGTGAATACTCCTCTAACGTATTCTTAATAATGCTATCAAGCTCTTGATTATGTAGCCAAGAATGAAAAAACTTGAATGGTATAGGACCATAATCTACCTTCTTGACAGAAAGGAGAATAGGGATATGGTCTGACCAAAGCTTTTCCAACGCCATAACTTTCAAATCAGGAAATGAATCCAAAACATTCTCTGAGACCATGAATCGATCCAACTTGCTCATCTTCGCACCCACCTTATTCATCCAAGTGAACCGCCTGCCACCTAAAGGTAAATCAACTAAACCTGCATCACGAATAAAAGTATTGAAAACGTTAGCATCCCCCCTTGAAAATAAAGACCCATAACGATCTGATTCTTCCCGAACTTCATTCCAATCACCAAAGAACATGTAAATCCCACTATGCTGACTTTTGAAATCAAGGAGCTTCGACTACAAACTGGAGTGCACACAAAGATATTCAAAGATGTCAAATCACTTGAATTGAACTCGAAATTGGATTACAGTTGAACGTTTAGAGAGTTGCCTAGAGAAAGAAAGGTGTTCACAATTTCATAAGCTAACTAGTAAATGGGAGGATGGAGCCATGGAGGATTTGGCTGGAAAATCTTTTTTGTTCTGATCTTTGCTGTTCCGTTGACTTTTATTAACTTTTTCATTGATATTACTTTGACACATATCAATCCATCCCGCTTAAAATAAAGCTTGTCCTCAAGCATCTAAGTATTCAAATCAACTTGAGGCAAGACCTTTAACACATTCCTTAAGCATCTAAGTAGCAAGCCAAACACCCCAAAAAATAATAACCCTTTTCTATTAGTGGATAATTAGGCCCAAGCCCGGTTTGTGGGTTTTGGGTATTAGGGTTTCACTATTATATATAGTGGTCAATAATAATATTATACCTACGGGTTTTCAATGTAAACATACAGTCTAACATGGTATCAGAGGGTTTATCGATCCTCTAAACCTAACTGACATCCGCTTCCAGCTTAAAAAAAAAAAAAAAAAAAAAAAAAAAAAAAAAAAAAAAACGCCAAAACTTACAGCCGCCACCATCAAAAATAAAGTCAATTCTTCTCTATCTTTGCATCGTTTTCTGGTTCGTGTCCGTTCTTCAAACACATCTTCCGAGTGGTGTTTTCAGGAAACAGTTTTAAGGCTTGACTATGGTCGCGGTTCACATGATTTATGTAGTGTCGCTGTGGTTCACTGGTTCAGATCTTCGTTCCAGATTGGTAGTTTAGTAGTCATGGTTGGCTGGTATAGATTTGATGTTTCGGTTGCTTTTATGATAGGTTAGTTTGATGGTAGAAGATGGGGATTTGTAAGTATTTATTGGGGTTGATTTACAACGGGGTGTTGAAGTGTATACAAAGTAGTTATGCGAATCTGCTACAAATATGAAAGATAGTCTCTGGGACAAGGTTCTGAAGTTACTTAGGGATCTCAAAACAACTAATATTATCCATTTGCTTTTCTTTTGTTTTATATGTATTATACACACCAACAAAAAAAATGTTTAATTGTTAGTTTTTGTTTGTCAACCAAGAGTTGTCGACGATCTCTGTTTGTCGACCAAGAGTTGTCGACGGGTGCTTTGTTTGTTTGTCGACCACGTGTGTTGTCGACTGGTTTTCGTTATTTAATTGTTTGTTTTTTTTTATGTCGAATCCAGGGTATCAATTCCCGAGACGATGTTTTATTTTGGTTTCTTGTTTTATTTTGCTTTCTTAGTTTACTACTCCAGTTCGAGCTTTCGCGATTTCGCCGCTCGAACTGCGGGGGAGTATTAGTGGATAATTAGGCCCAAGCCCGGTTTGTGGGTTTTGGGTATTAGGGTTTCACTATTATATATAGTGGTCAATAATAATATTATACCTATGGGTTTTCAATGTAAACGTACAGTCTAACATTTTCCTTAAGCCAAACACCAATTTCACCCTTTGTGAATACCCATTTCATAACCCAACTACACGATCCATGTATAAAATCTAACAGCTGAAGGATTGAGTCACCCACTCTCCAAACAAATCTGTTGCGGAATAATACAAAAAACCCTAACCGATTTTTGTCTCTGGCGACTTTGGCGACACTAAACCAAAACATCCCTAATCGACCCTAATCTAATTCTCTTATCTTTCCCTCTAATCGACCCTAATCTAACATCCTTAATCGTTCATCTCTGGTTGATTGTTGGTTCGGTATTTTTTTTTTTTTAGGGATTGGTTTGCGTGGAGATCTGCTATCTTTGTCGACTTTGTCTTGTGACTGAGTCGCATCTAATCCTATTAATACCTCACTTTATTACTTGTATTGATTGGATTAACATGGACGTGGGTTAGATTGGTTGGATTCATGCTTAAAACCCTAAGCAATTAGGGTTTATCTTTTTGTTTTGGCTGTGCTATCTGCTGGTTCGTTTGTGTTCTTTAATTTGGTTTGTTTACTGGTAGTGAGATATGAATAAGGGTTTTTTGAGTCCTAAGAGTGTGAGTAAGGAGTCGACTAGTATGAAGAATGGTCCTGGGCAGCATGTTCCTAATGATTCGAATTGTATTATGTCTGGGTTGAAGGTGAATGATCAAGTGAAGCCGGTTTCACTTGATGGTAGTGGTTCAGATAATGGTGTTGACTGTGATGTACGTGCACATGTGCCTGAGCAAGTGAAGCCGGTTTCACTTGGTGCGTATGCTGATGTTACAATGGATGATGCTGCTTCGGCTTCAAGTGGTTCTCAACAGCCTATTGTGGAACTATTGATTGCTAAGGCGAATAAGAATTTTGATGATGCTATGAATAAAATTCAATGTGAAATTGATACTTCTAGTGGTAATGGAGTTAAGTCGGCTTCTTACGCGGGTGTTGCTTCTAATGATTCCCAAAAACATATGTCTAATTTTCGGAGGTTAGTATGCAGCAAAAAGAAGGATAATGTTGATCTTTCTGTCCCGTTGAAAGTAGTGGAAGAGGTGAACATGAGGTTTGAGAATACTCTCTACGGATACTTCCTTGGCCAACGTCTTGCTTTCCCTGTTGTTGATTATTATGTTCGCAATGCGTGGTCTAAGTATGGTTTACAAAAGGTTATGATGAATGCTAAGGGGTTCTTTTTCTTCAAGTTTAGCTCGAAGAAAGGTGTCGAGGATGTTCTTGATAACGGTCCTTGGTTGATTCGAAATGTTCCTATTATTCTTAAACCATGGACATTGAACACAAACTTGCTTAAAGAGGATTTAACTAACATTCCAGTGTGGGTTAAATTCCATGATGTTCCTCTAGCTATGTTTTCGGATGACGGGCTTAGTCTTCTTGCTACTTTGATTGGGACGCCCAAAAGGTTAGATGCTTTTACCAGCCAAATGTGCAAGGAATCGTGGGGCCGTAGTAGCTTTGCGAGATGCATGATTGAAGTAAAGTCGGATGAGATGCTTAGGGATAACATTACTGTTGAGATACCTTTACTTGATGGTACGGGTTCGACTATTGAAAAGATTCGGGTGGAATATGAGTGGAAACCTCCGCGTTGTGATATGTGTAAGGTTTTTGGTCATACTATTATTGATTGTCCGAAAGGTGTTGTTCCTCCTGTTCAACCTAGTAAGCCGGTTAATGATGGTTTCAAGACTGTTAATAACAGGAAGAAAGGAAAACAAGGTGGTCCTACTATTCCGGGTAAAGGAGGGTTTACTAAACCTGTTGTGGGTAAGAAGTTTCAGTATCAACCCAAACAGACTCCTGCTGATCCTAAGGATGTTGGTGGCACTAAGAAGAAGACTTCTGATGTGGCTAGTTCTAGTGGAACAACGATCTCTACATCTAACCAATTTGATGCGCTTAATATAGACGATACGGATACGTTTGGTAATCCTACTTATGATACCAGCATGGATGTGGATAATGGCCGTACAATGGAAGTTAATGTGGATGAGTTGGTTAAAACTGGTACTACATCACAAGAACCGCTTGTGAGTGCTTCATTGGGAACTAAGGAAGTTGGTTCTACTCCTTTAGTTGACAAAATTAGTGAGTTTGAAAAAATTCTTATTGATGGTAAAGGTACGCTTGTGGATGATGATGGTCATCCTGTTCCGTCTGCCGTTGTGCAATCTACGGAGCAGGATGAGCCTCCTATGATTAATATCGCTTCTGCTCCATCTACATCTTCTAATAAGAGGGTTAACCCATTCTCTAAAGTGGGCGATGTCGTGGTTTCTGAAAGTGATGATGAGGTTGACGAACCGGTTAATTTCTTTGGGGGTGGTAATGAGTTTGAAGGTGAATGTGATGACTATGATGACTATGATGATTACTCAAGACAAATTTATGATCTTCCAGGAGATATGAATGCTCTTAAGTCGTTTTATGACTTGAAGCTTCAAGGTCGTAGGTAGTAGCTTTCATTTTTGCCATAGTCTTATTTTGTTTAGTGTTTATGGCTGTTTTCTAGTTAGTACTTTTTGGTACGTGTTTTGCCTATATAACGGGCTGCGATGAGGGGTGTACGCTCTCATCCTTTGTACTTCAACGTTTTTTGGCGTAATATATTTTACCAGGGTGTGTTATCCCTTTTACCCAAAAAAAACAAATCTGTTGCGAATCCCTCTGCCTTCGACCAACTTATTAGGTGATCCGATGCCAAACACTTGATAAGCTGAGTCAAAATGTAGAGAGTGATATGTTTCGCATCATCATGCTTCCCTAACCGAGATAAAGCGAGCCACACTTCCACCTGTAACGGGCAACACTCCACAGATCTCTGAAGCAAAAGCTTTGCATCCTCTTCATTAGCAAAATTCCACAACTGCTTCCCATAGCCTTAAAGAATCAGGTATATGTTCAAGACCTTTTCTTAGTACTTCGCTTTTAATAATATCTCCTGTTCCAATGTTGCAGCTCTTTCCTTAAGCCAATCAGCAGAAACATTTCCATCGACACCAGATACCAAGCTATTTATAGAGGCATCCGTGAGAAATTTAACACCATTCACTTGGTAAAGTTCTTCATATTTCTGGGCCAGTGAAGGAGTGAACAACCTTGGAAGAAAATGATCTTCTGGAAATATGACAGTTGCATCAAGGTTCCATCAAACAGCAGCCGCTGCAACTTTCATGCCAATATAACTACCACCAACTGTAACTACTTTTTGTTCTTTTGCCAAAGATGAACACAGGTAAAGTATCACCAATTTTCTCAGAAAATCTAGATGTTGTGTAGCCTGTTGCAATAATGAGGGATCCAAATTTCAGTGAATTTGTTGTCAATGTTTGCTTCTCTGCATCGATTTAAGTCACCTGATCTTCATACAACATCTCTATCCACCTCCAACTCAAACCCCAAACGACTAAAATTATATCTATGAATCAGTATAACAGAAACCTTCACCGTATCAATAGCTTCATCTTCGACTAAATCATCATCTTCTAAAGGTAATGTTTTAGGAGGCGGTGGTGTTTCATCAAATGTTACATTTAGTGATTCCTCTACTTTCATGGAGTGTTTGTTAAGTATTATATATGCTTTGCTATTTTTTGAGTATCCTAAAAATATTCCTTCATATGATTTTGGATCAAACTTAGTGAGATAGTCCTTAGTGTTTAAAATATAGCATTTACTTCCAAATACCTTAAAGTAGCTTAAGTTTGGTTTTCTACCTCTTAATAACTCATAAGGAGTTTTTCCTAGAATTCTTCTAATTGATACCCTATTTAAAATATAAGTTGATGTATCTACGGCGTGACACCAAAATTTTTGTGGGATGGATTGTTCATTTAACATAGTTCTACTCATTTCTTGTAGTGACCTATTTTTTCTTTCTACTACGCCATTTGATTGAGGAGTACGAGGAGCGGAGAAATTGTGAGATATTCCAAACTCGCAATATTTTCCGAATTGTACTTCGTTATCAAATTCCCTACCATGGTTCGTCCTAATGGCAACTATTGAGCATCCTAATTTATTTTGAATCATTTTACTAAATATTTCGAATTTTTCAAAGGCTTGGGTTTTGTCACTTAAAAACCTAGTACACGTGTATCGTGAGTAGTCATCTACTATTACTAAGGTATATTTGTTTCCTCCATAGCTCCGCACAGCGGATGGACCAAAAAGATCCATATGTAATAATTCTAGGCACCTAGTAGTGGATACTATATTCTTGGCTTTGTGACTAGCATGAGCTGGTTTTCCAATTTTACATGCATCACAAAAATGCTTGTCATATTTTAGATTAGGCAAATTTCTAAATAATTCCTTAGAGGCCAAAGATTGTATTTGTTGCATGTTAGCATGTCCTAATCTCCTATGCCATAGTGTAGAGTTTTCATCTAGGGTCGTTAGGCATATCCTATCCTCAGGTTTGTTTCCTAGTTTCATAACATATATGCCACCTTTTCTAATTCCTCTACCTATAATTTTTCCATTCTTAACTATTTCGCTATCATCTTCGGTAAATGTGACTGTACATTTATTATCACATATTTGTCCTACACTAAGAAAATTATATGTTAATTTATCTACATGCTCTACATTTTCAATAGTAAGTGAGTCTTGAGAGATCGTACCTTTTCCAATGATTTTTCCACGTAAGTCACTACCGAAAATAACGTTACCTCCATTGTATGCCTTGTATGTAGAGAATAGATTGCGATTCCCCGTCATGTGCCTCGAACATCCACTATCTTTAATCCATTCGTCAGGTTCCAAGTCAATTCCTAAACATATTTTGTCGGTTTCTTTTGCCATAAAACACTTTTCGTCTCTTGGCTTTTCAACTTCTTCTTTGTCATTATCACTCCATGTTCCACTAACAAAAGCACCTTGACTTTCATAACCCGGTGGCTTTAGACATTCGCCAATGAGATGATTTGGACTTCCACATCTAAAGCACTTTCTTTTCCCGTAGTTGTCACTTCTATTCCTTTGGAATGCTCTTCTTTCGTCTCGTGATGATCTAGTGAATCTTCCTCGTCTCTTGAAGAACTTCTTGAATTCTCTTACGGCCATTGCATATTCTTCGTCTTCACTTTCGTCACTTGAATCATCATCATCATCACTAGGTTCCTTTTTGGCTTTTAGAGCAATGGATTTGGTTTGTTCTTTCTTGACTTTGACCGTTTCCGAATCTCTTCTTATGATTTCTTCATGAACCTTCAAGTTGCCAATTAGTTCATCTAGTGATAACGTCATCAAGTTCTTTGATTATTCGATTGCCGTGATCTTAGCTCGCCATTTTGGATGCAATGCCCTAAGAAATTTCCTAACACAATTTTTACTAGAAAATGTCTCATCAAGTGCTTTTAAACTTGTGATGATAGTGTTAAACTTAGCAAAAGCATTATCAATTGATTCCTCTTCCGGAATCGTAAATTGTTCATATTGTTGTACAAGAAGATCTATTTTATTATCTTTGACTTGGCTATTACCTTGGTGAGTAATTAGTAAAGAATTCCAAATTTCTTTGGCGGTTTTACACATAAAAATTCTTTCATATTCTTTGCGTGGTAACGCATTATAAATTACCATTTTAGCCTCATTATTTTTTGCTAATTTCTTTTTCAAATCATCATTTTGTTCTTCAAAAGATACAATTTCATTCATTTTAGTTTCAACATTATATTGAATAGGAGGAAAATCACCAAAGGTAATAATATGCCAAAGATCAAGATCTTTTGATTTCACATAAGTTTCGAATCTATTTTTCCAATATAAAAATCCGTCACTTTCAAATAGTGGTGGTCTTTGCATAGATTGCCCTTCTATATATTTTAAAGATTCCATAGATCGTTACAAGTTTTAAAATACAATATATTTTAAAGATTTTGTTAGACGTGGCTCTTGATACCAATTGTGGAAAACTAGAAGGGGGGGTTGAATAGTTTTACGTCGTTTTTAAAATGTTATAAAATTTTGTTTAAAAGTTTTCTTTGTTTTATAAAATATAGATTCGATGCTATATGAGATCAAGTCGTGCACAATATGAACAACACTAAGTATGTACGATAAAGCAATAATAACGTAAGTAAAGAAATAGATAAGGGTTGGAAAGATCTAACCGAGAGACAAGAGATTTATAGTGGTTCGGCTACAAGGTCACCTTCCTTGCCCTACTCCACTCCCCGAGCACCTAACTCGAGAGTTTTCTTCACTATATCAACAAGCTCCCTTATGGCGGAGAAAACCTTACACACCAATTTACACACCACAATAACTTCACAACTTAATCACGACTTCTACACAACTAGTTCACACCTATTCACTACTTAATCACACCACTTCTTCACACCAATCTTCTACACACCAATCTTCTTCCGTAACACCCCCAAAATTTGATACAGCGGAAGACTCAACAAGCTTTCGGGGTGCTACGGGGATTGGTATCCAACACAAGACAATATAGAACGAGATAAAGTAAACATAATAAAAACACAACCAAAACGGGGTTTTAAGGTTTACATTTATCCCAACATCATTCAGAGTTAGGCCCAAAATAACATAACAGTAGGTCCAAAATTTATTTATCAGAGTTTAGAAAAATAGATCCATTAACCATGAGCCTTGGCCGAGCCTTCCATTCCAAGCATGCATCACGTCACTTAATTACCTGAGAAAACGTGCTAAAAGTCAGCTTTTGCTGGTGAGATCATAGGTTTAAATTCATCTAACAATATAGTGGACATATACGCAAAACGCTTGCTAGCTAGACTAAGGATTCGCTAAAAGCCTGCGGATACCCTCCGCTCCAACCTAACACACGGATACCCTCCGTTCTAACATAGATATTCGGGTAACTCCCGCAATACCATAAATACTTGGATAACCTCCGAAGTATTAATAACCTATTGGTGCACACTATAGTATCTAAATAAGCCAACCTTGAATAGTACACACGAAACTATGTGACTAAAGCTGATAATTCACCAATATCCAAATAAGCCAACCTTGAATAGTACACACAAAATATGTGACTAAAGCTGACAATCCACCAATAACCAAATAAGCCAACCTTGAATAGTACACACAAAATATGTGACTAAAGCTGACAATCCACCAATAACCAAATAAGCCAACCTTGAATTGTACACACAAAATATGTGACTAAAGCTGACAATACATCCTAGTCCATACGCATAGCAAGTTTTAGAAAGAATATAGAAGCGATAATAGTCCACATAAATAATTTGCACGTTTCTCACCCCAAGTATTGAAAACATAGTTCAAGAGTAAAAAGTGGGGCTATGACTCACCTCAAGTCCAGAAAATAGCAAGAAGAAGTCGGTAGAAATAAGATGTATAGTAACTCACGAAACAACAACTACGGACTTGGCACGACCTAACAATATTAACTCGTTCAGAAATCATTTCCTCAAATTCAAAATATTCCCAAACCCGGACGAGAATCCGTTTTATTTCCGAAAATCCATTTCGTATTAGTTTGGTGTATTTACATTTGGTATCCATACGGGTGGTGGGTCGACTCAAAACAAACCAAAAGATCACACAAAGAATAATAATAAAATAACCTATGGATCTAATATTAGCCCAATATATCATTTAAATAAATCGCCAAAGTTTATCAAATCCGTCGATTTGATAATCCTCATATTTATTTACGTAACATACCGTTCCAAGATTACACCCAACCTAAATAAATCGCCAAAGTTTATCAAATCCGGACGAGAATCCGTTTTATATACACTCGCAATTTATTACAATTTACATATACCACAACCTATGGGCGTCGTAAGATACGATGCCCATTAATATATTCATTTCATATAGCCAAATAACCCGATTCAACCCTACGGTTAAGTGGTTTATTTAGTTATAGAAAACGTTTATATTAATCGTCATATATCCGTGACAACACGAAAGTCACAAATAAAACTTACCTGAACTCGAGTGACAACGACTCCGCATAACTCGATAAGTTTATTCGTTATATATATATAAAATGATATTCTATTCAATATTTAATAATTGTCGAGAGTTTCTCGTTTTATAACACCTCTTTATAGTAATAATACGTTCAAAAATATTACGCCACTTTCGTAGCCTAATATATATCTAATTGTATTATTTATAATACGACTCGTGATTATAATTATTAATAGTATACACGTTTATATAATTATATATCCGGTATTCACGTCTATATATTCATATAAACGTTTATATTATCAATAACTATTATTACGAGTTTTATTATTTACGTTTTTTTTTTTGTAAATAGTTATCGAGTCATACGAAATGGTCACATGTCCGAGTCATGACTCTCGGCTCATTGTCCAAGTCCAAAATAATATGAAAAGTCAAAATAACAAAGTATCTCCGTCCAACACAATCTCAATCCACGTGCTACAACAATAGGGTCCGACTACGGCACCCGACTAACCTATCTCCGTCAATCTAAGTGACCGTCTCACAATCGGTCCCCAATCACACTTTTCGTCAACAACTTCACAATACCAATATCCATTGTCGAGACCAAACGTGGTCTCGACCCACAAGTATTCGGCCGAAATATCAACCAAACCAAATTCAAAACCAAGTTAACCAATCAATATATACCAAAAAATAATCATCACAAATAAAAATTAGCCGAAATATATATATTTCGACATCAACCACGGTTCTAAAAAATAATCGTATTCGGGTCAAATACCAAGTCAACCCGAGTCAAAACTTCACCACAACTCGTGTGGGTCCCACCCGAGACCTTTATGGTCTCGGCTAGCTCTAAACGAGCCAAACTAACCATACGACCCACTTGGTTTGTCGGCCAAAAATCCAAGCGACAACAAGGCTCAACCATGACCAACAAGAATCGGTCAAACAAAAAAAATGAGAATCCAAACATCCTCAATCGAACACCAAGATTCAACAAAGATCAAATAATCGGAAAAAAAGCACAAACCGAGGGTACGCCTCGACCCAACAAGAACAAGCCAAACCCGGATACCAAACGAGTATATATGTCAAAACCATTAATTTCCCAACATGTTTAATTCGTATTTCATCAAACCCCATTAATTTAAGCCATGTTTCCACGGACTTAGGACCATATCGAGGCACCCAAGGTGCCAAACCATCGATACTCACCTTCTTGAACCTCGAGACACGCGGATCTAGTGAAAATAATGATACTCCGTTCGGATTTATAAAGATTTCGTGATGTTAAAAGGTGTTTTAGGGCGCGTGTTATAGTTCAAATGAAAGAGGAGAAGATAAGGGTTAAGATGGTGGTGGTGGTTTTGTTGTGGAGGCGGTGGTGCGGCTGTAATGGCCGGAAAAGGGTGGCGGCGGCTAGGGTTGATGGTGATGAAGGGGATGAGTTTAGAGAGAGAGATATTAAAGTTGTGTTTGTTTTTGTGTGTGGTTTGAAAAGCAGAAGGCACAAGGACGATTTTAGTAGTAATAATAAAAAAAAATGTATAAATTTTAATAATAATAATGATTGTATTATTAATATTCAGGGTAGGATGATTAGGTGTAGAATACACGGACCAAAAACCCGAAACTTGTTTCAAATCATATAATATCTCACGAGACGTTCCATAAATAATTAAATGTAGTCGGACTCGTAAAACGAGTCATTAAAATTTCCCGTTAGGTAAACCTAGTGCCGGAGTCAACGTAGTACCAAGTGAGAACTTAAGAATACATCACCGAGAATAAGGTCAAGAATGAATTATGAAAATAATTCACGAATTCCATAACATCAGAAACACATAATTATCCATAAAATAGGTCTTACAAGTTCGTTGTGAAATAAAATTTCAAATAAAAATTATAAACGAACTTTAACGTAATGCGGGTTTTTAAAATAACTCCTTAAATTGCCGGTTGTCACATCCTCCCGGTCTCAGAAGAAACCCGTCCCAGGTTTCACTCGGAAAAATTCATCTACGAAGTGAAAAGCTTCGGATATCTCTTCCGGAACTCGTCCTCACGTTCCCATGTAAATTCTGGTCCATGTCGGGAATTCCAACGAACCTTGACGAGCGGAATGCGACTTCGCTTGAGTCGTTTAACTTCACGATCTAAAATCTCCATTGGCTCTTCCACGAAGTTCAATTTCTCATCAACACGAATATCCTTCATTGGAATGACAGGCATCTCATCGGAAAGACATTTCTTCAAATTACTAACGTGGAACACGTCGTGAACTTTACTTAGTTCATGTGGTAATTCCAACCTATAAGCCACGGGCCCAATTCTTTCTAAGATCAGAAATGGTCCAATGTAGCGTGGGTTGAGTTTACCATGTTTCCCGAAACATATCACACCTTTCCAAGGCGAGACTTTCAGCATCATTTTGTCTCCAACCTGAAACTCTAAGGGTTTACGTCTCTGATCGGCGTAGCTCTTCTGCCTATCCCTGGCTGCTTGCAACCGATCACGAATCTGAGCTACTTTCTCTGTGGTTTCTAAAATAAGCTCAGGGCCTGTGAGTTGGCTATCTCCAACTTCTGCCCAGCCAATAGGCGAACGACACTTCCTGCCATACAAAGCTTCGAATGGTGCAGCCTTAAGACTTGTGTGGTAGCTATTATTATAGGAGAATTCCGCAAGGGGTAAGTACTTCTCCCATCCCTTACCAAAGTCTATGATGCATGCACGAAGCATATCCTCTAACGTCTGAATGGTCCTCTCACTTTGACCATCGGTTTGGGGATGATATGCAGTACTCATATCAAGACTCGTCCCCAAAGCCGTTTGAAGTGATCGCCACAAAGCTGACGTAAAACGACTATCGCGGTCTGAAATAATAGATATCGGGACTCCATGACGCGAAATAATTTCCTTCACATATAATCTCGCAAGTTTATCCACACTATCATCTTCACTTATAGCTAGGAAATGAGTAGACTTTGTCAGACGATCCACAATTACCCAGATTGCGTCACAACCGTTAGCTGTCCTCGGTAATTTGGTAATAAAGTCCATAGTAATCCGCTCCCATTTCCAGACTGGAAGTTCTGGTTGCGTTAGCAATCCTGATGGTCTCTGGTGTTCAGCCTTAACCTTAGAACATGTCAAGCACTTACTAACGTACGATGCTATATCTGCCTTCATGTTTGGCCACCAATAGAACTTTTTAAGATCTTGATACATCTTGTCAGAACCAGGATGAATAGAGTACTTTGACTTATGCGACTCATGCATAATTAGCTCCCGAATTCCTCCATACAAAGGTACCCAAATCCGATCTCCAAAACATAACAATCCATCAGAACGCTTAACAAATCCTTTCTCATTCTCAGCCATCCCAAATATATTCTCGGCAGATCTGTTTTCTGCTTTCAACGCTTCCGTTTGAGCTTCAAATATTTGAGACGGTAATGGCGATACGATTGTCATTCCCAATGACCTAACTCGTAACGGTGGTATTCTTTCCTTTCGACTAAGAGCATCAGCAACAACGTTTGCTTTACCAGGATGGTAGCGAATTTCGCAATCATAATCGCTTAGCAACTCAATCCAACGTCGTTGTCTCATATTGAGCTCTTTTTTATTCAAGATGTGCTGTAGACTTTTGTGGTCAGTAAATACAACGCACTTTGTTCCGTACAAGTAATGTCTCCATATTCTTAAAGCGAAAACCACAGCACCTAGCTCCAAATCATGGATAGTGTAGTTTTTCTCATGCTTCTTGAGCTGTCGGGAAGCATAAGCTATCACCTTCTCTTGTTGCATTAACACGGCTCCCAATCCTTTATGTGAGGCATCACAATAGACGACGAAATCCTCGTTACCCTCCGGTAACGCTAAGATAGGAGCACTACACAACATCTTCTTAAGCAATTGAAATGCTTCCTCTTCTTTATCTCCCCATTCATACGTAACACTCTTTTGAGTCAATTTGGTCAATGGTTTAGCTATCTTTGAAAATCCCTCAATGAATCTTCGGTAATAACCAGCTAAACCCAAAAATTGACGAACTTCGGTTGGGGTTGTAGGTGCAGCCCAATCTTTTATCGCCTCAATCTTAGCAGGATCCACATGGACTCCTTGTCTATCAATCACATGACCCAAAAATTGTACCGTCGGAATCCAGAATTCGCATTTCGAAAACTTGGCATAGAGTTTCTCCTTCCTGAGCAATTCTAAAATGAGTCTTAGATGCTCCTCATGCTCCTTCTCACTCTTTGAATAAATCAGAATGTCATCGATGAATACAATCACAAACTTGTCTAAGTAGGGCTTACACACACGATTCATGAGATCCATGAATATTGCCGGTGCGTTAGTCAACCCAAACGGCATCACCTGAAACTCGTAATGCCCGTAACGGATTCTGAAAGCCGTTTTCGGAATATCTTCCTCGCGAACTCGAAGTTGATGATATCCCGATCTCAAATCGATTTTCGAATACACACTCGATCCTTGGAGTTGATCGAACAAGTCGTCGATCCTAGGTAACGGGTATCTATTCTTCACCGTTAACTTATTCAACTCTCGGTAATCAATACACATTCGAAACGATCCATCCTTCTTCTTCACAAATAAGACTGGGGCTCCCCAAGGTGAAGAACTTGGTCTTATGAATCCTTTTTCGGCTAACTCCGCCAACTGTTTTGACAACTCTTCTAGTTCGGTAGGTGCAAGACGATAAGGCGCTCGTGCTACAGGTGCAGCACCAGGTATCAACTCAATCTGAAACTCCACTTGTCTAGTCGGCGGGATTCCCGTCAAATCATCGGGAAACACATCAGAAAAATCACGAACTATAGGCACATCTCCAACGCACCTTTCCTTCTTCTTCGTCCCTCCTTTCTCAGAAATTTGAGCTAAGAAAAGGTAACATCCCTTCTCCATTAGCTTTGGCAACTTAGTGCACGAAATTACTGCTAATCGGGATGGGCTTCTAGAATCCTTTCGGTCTCCTAATATATTTAGGAATTCTCCTCCGTATGGTACACGCACGATCTTCTCGTCGCAAAGTATGTGAGCACGATACTTCGACAACCAATCCATACCAATGATAACATCAAAACTTCCTAACGTGACGGGTAGAAGATCTATGTTGAAAGGGTGATTCAAGAAATTTAGCATGCAACCGCGAATGATGGTATTAATCCTTTCTATATTCCCATTAGCTAACTCAATATCATATCCAATTCCTAAGGCCATCGGGGGTTTCTCTAGTAAGGGTGCAAACGTAGTGGACACAAAACTCCTATCGGCACCAGTATCAAATAGTATGGAAGCATAACGATTATTAAGAAGGAACGTACCAGTAACAACGTTCGGATCTTCTCCTCTCTTGTTCCCGAGTGCATACACTCTTCCCTGAGCATCTCCAGCTTCCACACGTTGGTCCCCATTATCTTGTCGTCCACGGTTTCCTCCAGTTCCACGGTTTCCATGATTGTACCTATTACCACCCGAGCCTTGGTTTCCACGATTCCACGATTCTCTACACTCATTCCTATAGTGTCCCTTCTTTCCACACCCATAACAAGTAACATCTGCCTTGTTTCTCATCTCAGGAGCAGCCTGAACCATAGCAAGAGGTCGGGCTCTACAATCCCTAGCTGTGTGTCCTTTCTTTGAGCAATTCTGGCATTTCACACTACACCATCCAGTATGACGCTGGTGGCAACGATCACACTTGGGCGCATCACCGTTCGGATTCTTCTTATCCCCATTCCCAATAGCATAAGCCTTAGTTTGTCTCTTGCTTCGGTGATCATTACCTTTAGAGTGATGGTCTCTCTTTCTCTTTCCATTCTTCTCCTTATCAGCTCCTTCCAATTCCAACGAGTCCATAAGCTGTTGAGCAATTGTGATTGCCTCATGGATGTTTGCAGGCCTAGCAGAAATCACATCATTCCTTGTAGCTACAGGCAACCCATCAGTATACCTCTCGATCTTTTGAGTCTCAGTTTTCACCATATCTGGGCAAAGCAAGGCCAATTCCTGGTAACGACGATTGTAGGTCGCCATGTCATTACCTTTCACCTTGTGGTTCCAAAACTCAATCTCTAGCTTCTTGACCTCATTCCTTGGGCAATAAGTCTGGATCAGCAGAGACTTAAATTGCTCCCAAGTCATGGCATAAGCTATATCACTCCCAACTGAATTTCGGTAATTGTTCCACCAAGTTAAAGCTTCATCCTTGAAAGTAAAAGAAGCAAACTTTACCTTCGCATTCTCCGCACAACCACTAACATTAAACACTGACTCAGTCTTCTCAATCCACCTAACCAAGTAAACCACTCCTTCAGTTCCCGCAAACTCAATAGGTCCACAAATCTTGAATTCCTTGTAGTGACATCCATTAGCACGAACAGGTGGAAAAGTTCCAGCAGAATTGTTGGAATGATTTGACTCAGCTAGTAGTTCAGCAACTCTTTGCTCCACAAGTTGATTGATCATTGCTTGATCCACAGTAGGTGCATTAAGTGGAACATGATCATTGTCTCCCTGAACATCAACATTTTGATTCCTGTTGTTGCGGTTAGTAGTGTCCAGGTTGTCAGGAGTAGGGGTTTCCACATTTCGAGCTGGACGGCGTCCTCGACGACTAGGGGTAGTCGTTGCAGGTCCAGTTCTGGTAGCTCTAACAGGGTTTCTTCGTGTGGCCATTGATTAATTGTTCCAAAACAGACGAATACTGAACAAAATACATCAAAATATGATAACTAGCTTTTCTAATCGAACACTCCTCGGTTAAGAAAGCAACCATACAACATAACCCAAGTAACTAGCCACGCTGCTGACGGAGTCTACTCAACTCCTGCCTCAAGCCATCAAGATCCCTCCATAACGATCCTAGCTCCACGCTATGGGTGTCTCGGTCTCTCTTGAGGTCGGCTACTTCCTTCTCTAGATCGGCATTCCTTTGCCATAGCTTGCGGTCAGCCTCACGAGCAGTTACAAATCCTTGCTGCAAACTATCAATATGCTCGTAGACCTCCATCAAAACTCTCCTCATCTCAGTAGTCCTGCCCACAACGACGGTCAAGTCAACTCTCAAATCCGCTAAAAACTCTCCAATAACTCTCTCAAGTCGATCAGATACACGTGCAACTCTCTCACTAAGCTCAGTAATCCGAGCCCATAACCTGCCAATCTCACCTAATTCTGCATGCTCAGCTGAAACCTTAGAAGATGCATCCGACCCATCGGGACTACCAGGTGGCAACTCAACCAAAAACGGATGATCAGGTGAATCAGGCTCAATCGGATGTACAGGTAAATCAGGCTCCTCAGCTTGAGCTGGTGGTACTAACTCATCATCATCATCATCAGGCATCTCATCCTCCTGAGGGTTATCCTCCTCCTCAGGGTCATCATCATCACCCTGCTCAGCCTCCTGAGGGTCATCCTCCTGCTCAGGGTCATCAGCCTCATCCTTACCCTCGTACTCCTCCTCCTCCTCATCGGAAGAGTACCTCATCAATCGTCGTCTCCTACTAGGTGAACCATGTGGAGATGTAGTAGGTGATCTAGGACGACGACGCAATAATGTGGGTGGCGCCTCAGACAGAAGAGAGTGAGCATCAATCTGTAAAGGTGATGGAGTAGGGCGTACCGACATGCGTGCCGTAGCTCGGTGGGCAAAGCGTGGTGCCACACGAGCCAAAGCCTGATGAAGAGTAAGCTGCCTCGATGTACCAGGGAGCCCTAGAGAAGATGAGGGTCCCTGCGTAGATGCAGCAGGTAGTGCTGAAGTAGAAGCTGTACGTGGCACAATAGCTGAAAGCATGGCCATCTGGTAAGGATCATCAGATGCCATAGTGAACTGTGCAGGTAAAACCGGTGCAGTAAGAATATCCTCGACAACATCGGGCAAATGGGAGGCCATGGTCTGTGACAACGGCGTAGGGTAGGTGTAAGTGTTTCAAAACAACTAAACCACAACTCAAAATACCATACTAAAAATCCTCAACAAATAATTCAAACACATAATTTCAATAAAGAGTTTTAAACACCGCATTACTAAAATGTTTATAAAACATATAGACCATATAATTTCTCGAAACGCCATCTTATTACTAAATTCCATAAACCTCAAATCATCTCAATAAATCCCAAATCTAACAATCATCTCAAATATCTCATAATACCTCAAATAATAGAAGATGCTTCGGTTTGGCGGGCTGGCGGGCGGTGGTCAAGGATCATTTGCTATAAAATACAGTTATAGTTTAGGCGTTTATTTACCTAGTTCTCTATAACCTTGGCTCTGATACCAATCTGTAACACCCCCAAAATTTGATACAGCGGAAGACTCAACAAGCTTTCGGGGTGCTACGGGGATTGGTATCCAACACAAGACAATATAGAACGAGATAAAGTAAACATAATAAAAACACAACCAAAACGGGGTTTTAAGGTTTACATTTATCCCAACATCATTCAGAGTCAGGCCCAAAATAACATAACAGTAGGTCCAAAATTTATTTATCAGAGTTTAGAAAAATAGATCCATTAACCATGAGCCTTGGCCGAGCCTTCCATTCCAAGCATGCATCACGTCACTTAACTACCTGAGAAAACGTGCTAAAAGTCAGCTTTCACTGGTGAGATCATAGGTTTAAATTCATCTAACAATATAGTGGACATATACGCAAAACGCTTACTAGCTAGACTAAGGATTCGCTAAAAGCCTGCGGATACCCTCCGCTCCAACCTAACACACGGATACCCTCCGTTCTAACATAGATATTCGGGTAACTCCCGCAATACCATAAATACTCGGATAACCTCCGAAGTATTAATAACCTATAGGTGCACACTATAGTATCTAAATAAGCCAACCTTGAATAGTACACACGAAACTATGTGACTAAAGCTGACAATTCACCAATATCCAAATAAGCCAACCTTGAATAGTACACACAAAATATGTGACTAAAGCTGACAATCCACCAATAACCAAATAAGCCAACCTTGAATAGTACACACAAAATATGTGACTAAAGCTGACAATACATCCTAGTCCATACGCATAGCAAGTTTTAGAAAGAATATAGAAGCGATAATAGTCCACATAAATAATTTGCACGTTTCTCACCCCAAGTATTGAAAACATAGTTTAAGAGTAAAAAGTGGGGCTATGACTCACCTCAAGTCCAGAAAATAGCAAGAAGAAGTCGGTAGAAATAAGATGTATAGTAACTCACGAAACAGCAACTACGGACTTGGCACGACCTAACAATATTAACTCGTTAAGAAATCATTTCCTCAAATTCAAAATATTCCCAAACCCGGACGAGAATCCGTTTTATTTCCGAAAATCCATTTCGTATTAGTTTGATGTATTTACGTTTGGTATCCATACGGGTGGTGGGTCAACTCAAAACAAACCAAAAGATCACACAAAGAATAATAATAAAATAACCTATGGATCTAATATTAGCCCAATATATCATTTAAATAAATCGCCGAAGTTTATCAAATCCGTCGATTTGATAATCCTCATATTTATTTACGTAACATACCGTTCCAAGATTACACCCAACCTAAAGCACATAGCACATAAATACTATATGGTAGATATCGTAGTTTAATAAATTCCTCATATATATCGTCAAATTGGCCAGATTTCCCGATATATACACTCGCAATTTATTACAATTTACATATACCACAACCTATGGGCGTCGTAAGATACGATGCCCATTAATATATTCATTTCATATAGCCAAATAACCCGATTCAACCCTACGGTTAAGTGGTTTATTTAGTTATAGAAAACGTTTATATTAATCGTCATATATCCGTGACAAAACGAAAGTCACAAATAAAACTTACCTGAACTCGAGTGACAACGACTCCGCAAAACTTGATAAGTTTATTCGTTATATATATATATAATGACATTCTATTCAATATTTAATAATTGTCGAGAGTTTCTCGTTTTATAACACCTCTTTATAGTAATAATACGTTCAAAAATATTACGCCACTTTCGTAGCCTAATATATATCTAATTGTATTATTTATAATACGACTCGTGATTATTATTATTAATAGTATACGCGTTTATATAATTATATATCCGTTATTCAGGTCTATATATTCATATAAACGTTTATATTATCAATAACTATTATTACGAGTTTTATTATTTACGTTTTTTTTTGTAAATAGTTATCGAGTCATACGAAATGGTCACATGTCCGAGTCATGACTCTCGGCTCATTGTCCAAGTCCAAAATAATATGAAAAGTCAAAATAACAAAGTATCTCCGTCCAACACAATCTCAATCCACGTGCTACAACAATAGGGTCCGACTACGGCACCCAACTAACCTATCTCCGTCAATCTAAGTGACCGTCTCACAATCGGTCCCCAATCACACTTTTCGTCAACAACTTCACAATACCAATATCCATTGTCGAGACCAAACGTGGTCTCGACCCACAAGTATTCGGCCGAAATATCAACCAAACCAAATTCAAAACCAAGTTAACCAATCAATATATACCAAAAAATAATCATCACAAATAAAAATTAGCCGAAATATATATGTTTCGACATCAACACGGTTCTCAAAAATAATCGTATTCGGGTCAAATACCAAGTCAACCCTAGTCAAAACTTCACCACAACTCGTGTGGGTCCCACCCGAGACCTTTATGGTCTCGGCTAGCTCTAAACGAGCCAAACTAACCACACGACCCACTTGGGTTGTCGGCCAAAAATCCAAGCGACAACAAGGGTCAACCATGACCAACAAGAATCGGTCAAACAAAAAAAATGAGAATCCAAACATCCTCAGTCGAACACCAAGATTCAACAAAGATCAAATAATCGGAAAAAAAGCACAAACCGAGGGTATCACCCTCGGGTACGCCTCGACCCAACAAGAACAAGCCAAACCCGGATACCAAACGAGTATATATGTCAAAACCATTAATTTCCCAACATGTTTAATTCGTATTTCATTAAACCCCATTAATTTAAGCCATGTTTCCACGGACTTAGGACCATATCGAGGCACCCAAGGTGCCAAACCATCGATACTCACCTTCTTGAACCTCGAGACACGCGGATCTAGTGAAAATAATGATACTCCATTCGGATTTATAAAGATTTCGTGATGTTAAAAGGTGTTTTAGGGCGCGTGTTATAGTTTAAATGAAAGAGGAGAAGATAAGGGTTAAGATGGTGGTGGTGGTTTTGTTGTGGAGGCGGTGGTGCGGCTGTAATGGCCGGAAAAGGGTGGCGGCGGCTAGGGTTGATGGTGATGAAGGGGATGAGTTTAGAGAGAGAGAGATATTAAAGTTGTGTTTGTTTTTGTGTGTGGTTTGAAAAGCAGAAGGCACAAGGACGATTTTAGTAGTAATAATCAAAAAAAAAATGTATAAATTTTAATAATAAGCATGATTGTATTATTAATATTTAGGGTAGGATGATTAGGTGTAGAATACACGGACCAAAAACCCGAAACTTGTTTCAAATCATATAATATCTCACGAGACGTTCCATAAATAATTAAATGTAGTCGGACTCGTAAAACGAGTCATTAAAATTTCCCGTTAGGTAAACCTAGTGCCGGAGTCAATGTAGTACCAAGTGAGAACTTAAGAATACATCACCGAGCATAAGGTCAAGAATGAATTATGAAAATAATTCACGAATTCCATAACATCATAAACACATAATTATCCATAAAATAGGTCTTACAAGTTCGTTGTGAAATAAAATTTCAAATAAAAATTATAAACGAACTTTAACGTAATGCGGGTTTTTAAAATAACTCCCTAAATTGCCGGTTGTCACATCTTCACACCTATTCTTCTACACACCAATCTTCTTCACACCTATTCTTCTACACACCAATCTTCTTCCTAACTTATCTTCTTCACAACTATTCTTCTAACCAATCACACTATATATCAAACTACACTATCTTCTAACAAATATTCACAACTAATCACACAATGAAATAATAACAATGAAGATACACTAACAACTTAGATGTGGAGATCACAACAAGTTGTAATACTTCTTGTCTTGAGAGATAGAAGTATTCTTCTCTTGCACTTGATGGGATGATGTTTGGATCACTTTGAAACAAAGATTTAAGAATGTATGATCAAAGGATTTATAGATTGGAAATGGAGATCTAGAACAGAAAGTTCTGTAGTGCAAAAGGTGAGGAAAAAATCCAAGTTTAAGGTGGTATTTATAGGCAACAGATTCTGACAGAGGAGCGTGGCCAGTCCCCTTAAATCATGGCCGGCCCCCTTAAAATTAAGGGGACCGCCCTTTATAATTAAGGGGGCCGCCCAGCTGAAACGGCCAGATTCTTTGTCTTTTAGTGGGGAAAGTTTATTTGGTGAAAAACTAATTGATTTTGGTTAAAAATTTGAATTCATATATTTAGTATGAATAAAACATTTTTCTTTATTACCAAAAGTGTTTTTCAAAAATATATAATATGTTTATACGATTAAATAAACTTTGCATTAGTTAATTAAATACCCCTTTGATCATAAATTGCACTAAACACTTTGTTTATTCATACCTTAAGTGATTTGGATGTAAAGAGAAATATTAATCACTAAATACGTGTTTATGTCACAAGTTTTAGTTCTATGAGTTTATATTTTATGATAATTAAAACATAGAGATATTGATAACATGTTAATAATGTTTTTAGGCATTATTTATGTCAACATCTTTACCAAAAGCCGTTTGCTTCTGGACTAGCCAACTCTTTGATTGATTATTATCATCTTGGTATTGAATTTATTATGTTTTAGTGCTGTTTGGACATGTTTAAGTAAGTGGCAGAGACAACACGAAAACTAAGGTGATTCTCTTAATAAGTCAAAGTGAAATTTTTTTAGCAATAACAACCAATAAATGTGTCTATTCAGGTCGGCTCAAACCCAATTTAAACGAGAAAATTAATACTTGCATGTCAAACAACTATAACATATTGTCACATTTATTGAAATCGGGTCACACCCAATATAAAAGTGACACACTCACACTATTAATACACCACACACTTTCAAGTTACAAGTTTAAAATAAAGTTTTCAATGTACAACATGAAACAAATAAAAAATAGGGCTAATTCCATAAAAAAAAACATTATAGTTGTCAAAAAATTATCTTTATAGTAGCAAGCAAAAAAAAAACAAAAAAAAATTGAACACTAATATTGACATTTTTTTCTTCATGTGAGTAATAAAGATAAAAAAATATTCTGTGATGACCATTTTACCATTGGATTTTTGAAATTTGCATCCACACCGTCTCTAGGGTAAATTACATAAATGGTCCCCGTGGTTTAGCGAAAATTGCATCCACAGTCCTTAATATTTTTTTTGGATCCGTTACGTTTTTATACGTTTTAGTCCGTTTTTATACATTTTACATGTTTTTTTTATTCATGTTTGATTTTTTTTTGTCACAAATGAAATTTTTTTATTGGAAAAAAAATTATTAGAAAATATTGCGAAAAAAATTTCAAATTTTTTTTTTCACAAGTCACGAAAAAAAATTTCTAAAACAAAATTATTTCAGAAAAAAAATTTTGAAAAAAAAAATCAGAAAAAACAGAATTTAGACAAAAAAAAATTGGAAAAAAATAGAGAAACTGGACGCAATTTTCTCCAAACGACATGGACCATGTGTAATTTAGCCTAGGGACGGTGGATGCAATTTTCGCAAACCCACACGGACCATTTATGTAATTTGAAAAGGTAAAATGGTCATATTACTTACATAAAAACAAAAGTGTCAACATTATTGTTCACAAAAGTATTTTTTTTTTAGTTCGCTACTCTGAAAATGATTTTTGGACAACTATAATATTTTGTTTTTTTTTTTTTTTTTTTTTAATTAGCCGTAAAAAAATATAGCCTAGGAAATAGAACAAATTAAATATGAAAAGATTTCTAAAAACCAAATGTGTTTAAAAAGAAAAAAGAAAGATGAGAGTTATATTAAATATCAAACTTTTCTTACATACCAATGACTTATTCTCACCATCCATCTAAAAAGAAATCAATGGTTAAGATTAAAAGCATTTTAATATTTCACCCATTTTTTATAATTTAATATATTTTAAACTGTTAATCGTTAAGCGAAAATAATTACACCATCGGAACAAGCATTTAATTATCTTTTTATAGACGGGCAGTTTGATATACTTTCGACAAAAAAAAAAAATCGTTTTTTCACGTTATCATATATGATATGTAATAGGCACTTTGTTATATCATAATATCATAATATCATATATGACGGTTAAATCGTTTTTTTTAGTTCGCTACTCTGAAAAAATCATATATGATATTATGATATTATGATATAACAAAGTGCCTTTTTATAAATAGGCACTTTGTTATATTTTCTATAGACGGCCACGAAAAAAAACGTGAAAATCCGGAAAAAAAATTTTGTCGAAAATATAACAAAGTGCCTATTTATAAAAAGATAATTAAATGATCGTCGTAACGGTATATTTTTTTCGCTTAACGATTAACGGTTTGAATGATATTAATATTTGAAAAAAAAAAATGATGAAAGTTGGTTTTTTAAATTGGTGGGATTAATCTCATCCATTAGATCAAATAAAGATGAAAGAAAGATGGAGGGTGAAGATTAGTCCTATGTAAGAAAAGTTTGATACTCGAATGATCTTATATCAAAAAGAAAAGAAATGAAAAGATGAAAAGTCAACTATCGGTCTCTTTGTTATTTTCCAGTAAGAAAAAAGTTTCATTGGTCAATCTTGCTAACATGGTAACTTTGTGTTTTTGTTTCTTGCGGTATACAGTAATTGTTACGAGTACTCATAATTGGGCAAACATCTTGATAGATAGGGATATTTTCGTCATTTGCACCACCACATCCAACTTATCCAGTTTTTAATTTTTCTCTTCCACACCTCCTCTTATCTCTTCTTTCTACAAAGTTTTTAATTGTTCTTTTAATGAAATCCCCAGTCAGGTACAGTACTCTTAATATTCGTATTTCTTGACTTGTATCATTATACTGGCAAAATAGCAGTATAACTGGAACTGTTTTGAAAGCTTTTTGATCATTTTGATGAAAGCATTAACTGGAACTGTTTTGAAGACAAAAATAGAGTACTTTCTTACAAAGCGATTAATATGACACCACCTAAATTTTAATTTCTAAGAATTGAAAATTGTTAGATATATATGAGACGTTACTCTCACAAAATATTTCGACAAAGTATATAAAAAACTTTTCTAATAGGAAACAAATGTCACGTAAAAATTCTTTATTTAAAAACTTTTAAATATTTGTAGGCACTGCAGGTAGTTTTTGTTGGAATATTGGATAAATATTAGTTAGTTAAATGTCTAGTATCGAACCCGAGACCTCGTGATTGCACACATTACAAACGAGAATTAAAGTTTAATAAATATTAAATGTTATGTATATTTATTAATTAAACACAAGTAAAAGGATTAATGATCGTTGGTTATTAAACGTATGGACTAACTATCGTTAAACGCAAAAGTAAAGGACTAGAGATGAAATATATAGCAAGAAGGATCCGGAATCCCTCCCTTGGACCCATGGCCGGTCGACTAGGGGATAGGGAAGCCCAATCCTTATCAAACTTGGATAACAAGTTTACTAGGCTATATATACAAACTCAAGGGTCATTTGTTTTCACCTTTTGTGCACACAAATTATCCCTAAAAGTTTTCTCTTCTCCCTCTCTTGCTAAAACCGATCGTACAACCCTAAACCTTAGGGTTGTTGATTTTCTTGACTTCAAAACTTTGTGTTTATGTTACTAGCATCACCTTTAAATTGTTAGTAGTTTGTGTGTACAAGAACGAGGTAACAACATACTTTTGTTGTTATCAAGGGATCGATTAACAAAACGGTAAGGGGTTAATCATTATTCCATATAAACCCTAATTAGGGTTCTTCATATTGTTAAAGACAATTGCTTTTCATTCTTGTTCGGGCTAGAATCACCACGGTACGTTCCTATTTAATTTATGTTAATCTCTTATGTGTTATAGATGTTCATACGCTTCCGCATATGTGTTTACCTATTTTATGATTGTCATGATTCTTATATTCTAACAGTGGTATCACGAGCTTGCTATAACATGTAATTGATTACATAAAACACATAAAAAACGAATTTTGATTGTTTTAGATACATGTTTTGGATCTAGGGTTTTGTTTTTTTAATTTTTTCGAAACCCTAACCCTAATTTTGGGGGGGGGGGTCGATTTATTCCATGAACCCTAATTAGGGTTTGTGGTTTTATTAATTAATTGGATTAGAAACCCTAGGTTGCCTACATGTTTATGTGTTATTTGGGCGTATCCTTGACTTAATTGGTAATTGTTATGCTTTGATCCGTGACCAAACATGCATGTTAGTCATGGGTTATTAATTGTTTATTATTGTTAAGCTTTTTCACATGTTTAGATAGATCTTAAATTGGGGAACTCCAATACATATTAAAATCGGTTTATATATGCTATGTGGTATGTTTATTAGCTTTGGCCTACGCAATTGATTCGTCAATGTATGTGACTCTCCTCCATTAAGAGGAGAAGGCCTTAGTTGATTACATGCATTATTATACCTAGAATTGATTTTATTAGGATCTTTTCTAATATGGATTGCATGTGGCTAATTGGTTCACTTATTTATTATTGGTTGTTTTGATTTTCTTTGATACTTGTTTTATTGTTTTAGTTTGACTTGTTGTAAGAAATAAAAGGGTTGTTTTTATAAAGAAAATAATACGGACTAATAATGGTGAAACCCTAAGTGATAAAGTAAGAATCTTGCAAGGTCTTAAGTGCCGCTAGTGGTCCGATTCGCACGGTAATCAGCTCCCAGGCGAGACTAGCAAAATTCATACTTTATTACATGATTTTAAGATTGAATCCATAAACTTTTGCTTGATTGATGTTTTGTACAAATATGCTTTTAAAATTAAGTCCTTTAAAACGATATTCATAACCGTGATTTGAAGGCTTAGAAAAGAGCCTTAGAGTCTGCCTTGGTTATCACAATCTTGAATATGTCTTAAACGAATTACTTTTAAAATCATAATTGTAGAAAGTCATCTTAGGGTTTATTAAACCTCAAGTAAAACTTTGTGTATTAATTTCACGAATTGTTAATAAAAAGGTTTTGAAAACTTATGTTATAAAGATGAGTGCATGCATCTTTATACATGTTTTGATTTTCACATCAAAAATTTATACCCTAAAATTTAAGTTACATGCCATCTAACTATAAGAAACACTTGAAGTTATTTTTTAGTAAACGTGAGACGCAGGCTAAATTTTAATGACAAGGTAAATTTCCGAGTGTGCGTGAGACCACACATGGAGAATTTGCAGTTTCTAAGTTAGACGACTTAATTAAGTTGATGCGTGAGACCTAGAGCTTAAGGCATGAGATGGGATGAAACATGCTTACATGACAAATTGATGAATCAATTTGATGTAAATCCCATAATGATCTAGGAATTGAAAAAGTGTTTGCCAATTATTGTTCGATAGATTACCATCTTTTATACTTTCACCACTAGCAGATCAACTGATGTGGTGGAATCTATGTAAAGTTGGATCCTAGATTTTCAAGAAATTAGTTGGTTATATGAATATAACCTTGGGTATTATATTTTCTTGGAAATATAAATTATCGAAACTACTAAAATTGAATTTTGTAAATTCTTTAAATGTATTAATGCAACTCAAAACCGTAAACGTATGTTATTCTTTTAATTGATCTACACCCGTTAGGGTTTTTGGTTAGAGTCAATGTTACAAAAAGAATAAATATAGTCTTCTTTCCATTAGGAGAAGTGTGAGACTTAAATCCTAATCCTTTTCATGAATGAGAAAGGTATAATAGGATGATTAGAATTGTCTAAATTCTAAATACATAACTCATAGCAAAATTTAATAGTAAGATTATTTGCACTTTATGAGTTATTAAATTAGAAGCTAGACTGAGTACTGCAAAATGGTAAAAGACGAATTAGATTATCTTATCTAGTTGTTTTGATTTGACCATTTAAAGATACTACATACAATTGTTGGAATGGTAGATCTATACAGGAAGAAATTGCATGCCCAGTTTTTTCAAGTTAATAGTTTGGAATGTGATGAATCACATTTATGTAGTAGAATACATTCTTTTATAACCTATATATAATTGTTGGAATAGGTTTTCTTAAAAGATGTAGGAAAGTAAACAAGTACACTATTTCCTTTCACTGATTAATGAAACATTTACAATGTTGTCAAATTCAGTGGGAGTATTGTGTTTTTATTACTGAATAAGGGATTATTACTATATTCTCTAATTCAGTGGGAGTTACAAGACTTATTGTCTTGATTGTAACTTAGATTATCTTTTGAATATCTCAAGGTAATTACTTTCCAAATATAGACACTAATATTTTCAAGGATAGTCATGTACGTTTCCTTGATTGATTGAGTAAACTCTATATCTACTAAGTTATGTTAATGACACAAATCATATTGTTCACATTAACAAACGCGTGCGTGTTGTTTATATGATACATGGTGTTGTACCATGCACAAGTGGGAGAAATCTTCATTATGTGCAAAGTACAACACATAAGAATATGATTTAAAAGATTCTCTTAACTGCAAAGTAAGAGATTATAATTCTAATTAGATTAATACATCTAATCTAAGAAACACTTGGTGTTAAAATTTAGTAAACGTGAGACGCAGACTAAATATTAACAACAAGGTGAATTTCCATGTATGCGTGAGACCAACATGGATAATTTACTGTTTCTAAATTAGACATCTATTAGAACATATGTGTCAAATAAAAATACTACTTCAGCTTTAATATTTACGTATTATTGGAATGACATAAATGCATGAAGTAATATAATACTACTTCAATAATTATGTATTCTTAGAATGACATAAATAAATAAAGTAGTGTGTTAACTTGAAAATATTATTGAAATCAAATGATGGTGTTCATGATTACTTTAATTATACATGTTTATACTTTATTGTATAGTTATAAATATGAAGTCTTCTAGGTATTACAAGACTTATAATTAAGTAAGACGTTAGCTTGTTATGGTCTTTTAATTAAGACATATACAAGAACTCATTGAGTTGATCAATGATTAATAACGTATAGTGGGATTATAACAAGTTTATATTTTATAAGACATAAACATGAAGTGACTTGATTAATAAGTACTTGGGTTATAAAGCATGCAATTGGCTTGAAAATACTATTATACCATTAAGTTGATTTAGTTGGTAAATAGGTATGCCAACAGGAATATGGTTATCTTATATATATTGTTAGATCTTCTTACAATATTAATTCTAATTGAAATACCACATATAGATGGTATGTTCAGTTAGGGAATCAAACTCTTGTTAGATTGTTTGATTGAAAATAACTATGATTTCTATTCTTCTAAAAGTTATCAAGGTTAGAAATTGAGTATGGCTTGAATATACTCAATTAGACTCCTAGAAGATTAATAAGACGTTATTGAATTATGAAATGTGATGAATCACATTAAGTCTTAAAATTGAAGTTCTAAATTTGTTAAGTTACTTATGTGAAGGTTATTAACAAAGAGCTATCAATGCGTATTTGTAAAGTCCTAAAAGAGAAAATTGGATTGTTGCTCTAATTGCTAAGTACTTATATTCTATATAATGCTAAAGGCAAGTGGGAGTATTTTATCTTGAAAAGATAGAATTACAAGATACATAATCTTCTAAAACTACACTAGTTAAAATCATGATGAGGCTTACCATGTAAATGATAAACCTCAAGATGATGGAATTATCATTCATAGATCCACTTGGATATCTCATATATTTAATGAATATACTGACGATTATATGATGTAGTATTACCAAAATAATGAATTGGGTAAATTGCTCATAATATGAATGTTATAAATGTTGTTCATAAAGATATTCAAATTTAGAAAATTTGGTTTATCTTAATTCTTAATAGTTAGAGAATGATGATGAGTTTATTCAAAGATAATGTAACCCTAGTGGTTTAAATCCTTGTGAAATAATCATATGGACAAAATTGTACACATATCTTAATGCATGTCTTATGACAAGATTATTAATCATACTTAAACAATTAACTATGATTGAATACTCTTTCCTAAGCACATTAAAGATACAAAGATGGTAAATTGTCATATTTATATGAATATGAAATTTGACAATGAATATCAAAAACCCTTCTTGAATAATTACTTGAGCGAGGACGATAAGTAATCAAAAGGAGTTTATGAATTCAAGAAAATCTTTGGAAGTGTACAAAGTGCAATAATCCATGAATGGATAAATGCATGCATCTAGGAAATTATTCTTATGATAAATTATTAAATCTATGTTTAGGTTTATAATTAAAATAAGGTAATTTCTAAGTATTCCTGAAAGCTAGTGGGAGTATTATGTTTGATTTACTAAATCATATATGTCGTATAACATATAAGAAGTTACATTCCATATAAGTGAAATGTTAAGACTTAGTTTGGAATGAAACTGTAAGTGAAAGATTTAGAAAATAAAACATACAACCTTGGAACAAAAGTTTATTATTTAATAAACATGTGCGGTAAATGATTCTAATAGAATATGATATATCATTTAGAAAATGGATATACATATTTGTAAAGATAGTATATGAATATAATCTAAGTTTGACTGAAGGATTTTCATGTGCATTATATTATTGTTGTATCATGCTTAAGTGCTTAAATGATTTGACAATATTTGATATCCAATTAAAGGTTATTATATAACTTGTGTAATAGATATTCTAATGGAAAATGTTTGAAATTAGAATAATGATCCTCAACCTGGAATAGCTCCTAAACATTACACTATGGATATTAAGTTTACGGAAATTTTAAAGAGCATATTGTGTTTAATATACAATGATGCTAGTTTAATTGAGATGACACTCAATAACTAGTCATGAAGGATTTCATGAGAACTAGTTGTGCTCAACTAAGAGCATAGTTGCATTAAACATTAAAAGAATTAGAATAATTTAAACTTTAAAAGGTTTGAAAGTTTGATTGTCATAAGTTGGTGATTGAGGATATCACACCATTTATGAAAAATTATGTGGCTATATCAAGATAGTTGGATTTACACATACAAGAATTTTAATTATTGAAATCTTGAAAGAAGTATTCTCAAAATTCGGATAGATCGTAGTTAGATGAAATAAATGCCTTGTCAACAAGTATGATTGTCATTACTTGAGGTATAATTGTCAACAAGTTATTACTTGAGACAAAATTCATTAACTAGAATTATCATGCATTGATCTATTTAGTATTTGGATAAAGGACATTAAGCAATTATTATTTATAATGAATTAAAGTACTTAGTACGTTTGTTTTCATTAATAATAAATTGTATCCTATATTTGCATGTTTAAATCCGTGAATAACTTATGTTATTCTAAATTGTCCGTTGTCAATTAATGATATGGGAATATCATTAAAATAAGACAAATCTGAGTAATGGTTAAGAATATACTTGAAAGTATATTGATGCGTTGACATACCAATTTCACATGATATTTGATGAATTGAATATAGGACTTATCCCAACTACATGATTTTACTTTATGGATCTTGTCAGTAAGTAAATCATGAATTTGTTATCCTTAGACTTGAGATACCAGATAAGAGTCATGGATGTAGTGCATTTTTGTAAAGCAATCTACCGCTCACCGTAACAGGGAGTTATAAGGGTTGTTTTCAGAAGTGTTGCAAAGTTCATGGGTTATTCTTGTAGTCAAGAAAGAATTTGTTCCTTCAAATTTGTTTTGAAGTTTAATACTGCTGGGCCCCTCATAGGGTTGACAAGATGTATGCGTGCGCACGCCCAAAGTCTATCTGGAATACGTTCAGATATTTTGGTAATCTTGCTCAATTATAAACAACGAGAAACAGAATTGTTAATTAAAGAATGATCAAGATCCATATCTTTATTAACGTAGTATTAGAAACAAAAGGATGATTATAATGATGAATCATTAAAGGTTTTTCCAAGAAAAACTACCTCGAGTCGAATTAGGGGCATTGGAGTGTTGCTAGACGCTAACCAATGTCATTTTACTATTAATAGATATCAAAGTGGGAGCTGTTGGAATATTGGATAAATATTAGTTAGTTAAATGTCTAGTATCGAACCCGAGACCTCGGGATTGCACACATTACAAACGAGAATTAAAGTTTAATAAATATTAAATGTTATGTATATTTATTAATTAAACACAAGTAAAAGGATTAATGATCGTTGGTTATTAAACGTATGGACTAACTATCGTTAAACGCAAAAGTAAAGGACTAGAGATGAAATATATAGCAAGAAGGATCCGGAATCCCTCCCTTGGACCCATGGCCGGTCGACTAGGGGATAGGGAAGCCCAATCCTTATCAAACTTGGATAACAAGTTTACTAGGCTATATATACAAACTCAAGGGTCATTTGTTTTCACCTTTTGTGCACACAAATTATCCCTAAAAGTTTTCTCTTCTCCCTCTCTTGCTAAAACCGATCGTACAACCCTAAACCTTAGGGTTGTTGATTTTCTTGACTTCAAAACTTTGTGTTTATGTTACTAGCATCACCTTTAATTCGTTAGTAGTTTGTGTGTACAAGAACGAGGTAACAACATACTTTTGTTGTTATCAAGGGATCGATTAACAAAACGGTAAGGGGTTAATTATTGATCCATATAAACCCTAATTAGGGTTCTTCATATTGTTAAAGACAATTGTTTTTCATTCTTGTTCGGGCTAGAATCACCACGGTACGTTCCTATTTAATTTATGTTAATCTCTTATGTGTTATAGATGTTCCTACGCTTCCGCATATGTGTTTACCTATTTTATGATTGTCATGATTCTTATATTGTAACACTTTTGGCTGCCAATACATTTTCTCTTTTATAGACCAATTGTGTGAGCATGTAGATGTGAACTATTGGAAAAACATGCTAGTCAACTACTGTATGTAATTCACATGTTACTTGACTTATAGAAGTAAATCTTCACTTTTCTTCACCACAAAAAACGTGTCTAAAAAATCTTCAAATTATTCTTTTCTCATGCATGCATAACGAGGCTTGTCTCCCATCCCTTTCTTTTTCATTTATTGCAAAACACATTAGTTAACAGAAATTAATTTATTAGAAAAGGGTAGCTCAAGTATAAATAAAGACATAAGAACCTTCACTGTATAGAAAAAAAACATGCAACGGCAAGCAATGGCTTCTTCAAACTTCTCACTTTTATCTCTAGCTCTACTACTCATTGCTCTCTCATTTATACCAAACTTTACTTCTGCTTCTTTGGAGGAGCTCTTCAAAAATGGAAAGCAACCCTTAAAATCCCAAACAACTCCCAAATTGTATCTTCTTGGACACCCCTTCCAACGAATAGTTCACTCACTTCGTGCCCTTCTTGGTTTGGAATTGCTTGCAACGCTGATGGGAACATTAACAGGTTGAACCTCTCGACGTCTGAGTTAAAAGGTACGCTTCACCAGTTCCCGTTCTCTATTCTAGGCAACCTTACCCATTTTGATCTTAGTGTAAACAACTTCTTTGGTCCCATCCCACCAGAAATCGGACTCCTGTCCAAACTTGTCTATCTTAATTTTTCAACCAATCAGTTTTCTGGTGTAATTCCACCTGCCATTGGTAAACTGAGCCAGTTAACCGTCCTGCATCTTTCCCAAAACAATTTAACTGGCTCAATTCCTTCATCATCGGGTGATTTGGCGTCTTTGAAACTCCTTTATTTGAGGCAAAATCAACTATCTGGGCCCATTCCTACTGAATTAGGGAATATGAAGTCTCTCGCTAGATTAGATTTGAGCGAAAATCAACTCAATGGTTCAATTCCTTCATCATTGGGTGATTTGACGTCTTTGGATACCCTTTATCTACACACAAATCAACTCTCTGGACCCATTCCTATTGAATTAGGGAATATGAAGTCTCTCATTATATTTAGGTTTGAGCAACAATCAGCTATCTGGGCCCATTCCTACTGAATTAGGGAATATGAAGGCTCTCACTATATTAGCTTTGAGCAAAAATCAACTCAACGGTTCAATTCCTTCATCATTAAAAAACCTGAGAAGCCTTCAGGTTCTGTCTCTCCGTGTGAACAAGTTATCCGGTCCTATACCACAAGGAATCGGAAATCTACAATTGTTTAGGCTTCTGCTGGACACAAATCAGCTGTCTGGCCAAATTCCAAAGCAGTTTGGTGAGATAAAAAGTTTGTTAAATTTAAACTTGAGCGATAACAACCTTTCAGGTGTTATACCTCAAGAGCTTGGATCACTGCATGGCCTCCTTACTCTTGACCTATCCAAAAATAGGTTAAACGGGTCATTACAAAGATATATTGGTGGTTGGGTACAAATCCATCACTTAGATCTTAGTAATAACAAGCTCAGCGGAAATATCCCATCAGAGATCAGTATATTACGTCAACTCAACGTTCTTGATTTATCTTGGAATTCACTCTCAAAAATGATACCATCGGAAATTGGAAGTTTAGAAAGTCTGGTAATGATGAATCTTTCTCACAATAAGCTATCCGGTTCAATTCCTAATGGTTTCAGTAACTTGCCAAGAGGGATTGATATCGACATGTCTTACAATGAGCTCACAGGTTCAGTTCCCCCTTATGCTGTCTTTCTAAATGTGTCTGGAGAAGCATTACAAGGAAATCGTCATCTGTGTGGAAATGTTACAGGTTTGAAACTATGTGAAAATCAAATAGTAATGAAGAGAAATAATCATTTTCATCATACGCTCATCCTTGTAACTATGGTCCCACTTTCTGCGGCTCTTTTACTTGGTTTATTCATGTGTGGCCTCATTGCTTATCGACGTAGAGAGAGAGCTTCTCCACAGATACCATCAGGCGAAGAAGGTGGCAAATTTTTCTCAATAACAAGTTTTGATGGACAGGCGATGTATGATGAAATCATCAACGCAACAAATGATTTTGATGATGCATTTTGTATTGGGATGGGAGGATATGGTACTGTGTATAAAGCTGAGTTACAACCCAACAATATAGTAGCTGTCAAGAAACTTCATTCATCATCTGAGAATGACGATCATATAGGCTTCCTAAATGAGGTACGAGCATTAACAAACATAAGGCATAGAAACATAGTTAAACTCTATGGATATTGCTTCCATACTCGTCACTCATTTTTGATTTACGAATATCTTGAGAAGGGAAGTCTAAAATCGCTCTTAAGTAGCGATGTCACAGCAAAGGAAATGGATTGGCTGAAAAGGGTAAGAATTGTTAGGGCTGTAGCGAATGGTTTGGCTTATATGCACGATGATTGCACACCACCTATAATTCATAGAGACATTTCTGCAGCTAATATCCTTCTCGATTCTGATTATGAGGCACATATCTCGGATTTTGGAACAGCGAAGCTTCTAAAGCTGGATTCATCCAATTGGACTGCGGTTGTAGGCACCTATGGCTATATTGCGCCAGGTAACTGCCATATATTTTAAAGTTATCTATACGTACTTCTTCTCAAGTTTCAGATTTATCTATGTTACATATATTCTCATGTTTCCTTCCATGTAGAGCTTGCTTATACGATGGTGGCGACAGAGAAATGTGATGTGTATAGTTTTGGAGTTGTTGCACTAGAAGTGATTATGGGAAAGCATCCTGGAGAACTTATATCATGTCTACCAACAATGTCGACTGATGATCTATTGCTGGCCAATGTAGGAGATAGACGGATTCCGCGACCCTCACCTCTAGTTGAGAAACTAGCTCATATAATTTTGAATGTCATACGGGCATGTTTGAACGACAACCCACAGGAAAGGCCAACAATGCGCCAAGTAAAAGATTTATTGTCAGTGGATGATCGGCTTTGGATGAAGATGCGTGTATCGGTAACTTGATGATAGTTTGATCGATTTCGTATGATGTCTAGTCATAAAGTTTAAGAAACTTTTTATGTTTTTTTGTTGTCCTGAATTATGTTGTAGATTGTTATTAAATAAGAAAATAATTTATATCAATGAAGATTGCTACCTTTCTAGACTAATATTGTTACGTGTATTATGGATCTTTTTGGTAATTTCTTTAAATTATTCCAGTTTTAGAATTAAAAATTGCCGATCCAAAAACGTACGAGTAGTGTTGGTGTCTCTAACTATTTATACAGTATCTAATTTCTCCTTGATGTGCTTAGTGAAAATGATAGAGGTGGCAACATGGGCAGGTCGATCGGGTTGAGTAACGGGTCAAAACGGTTAAATTCTTTTTACGGGTCCAATTGGTTTGCCAGAAACACCTTTGGTCAAAAATTTCATTAAATCTTATTAGAAATAATGTGTGACACATATGATAACAAAATACATATTCTTATAACCAATGTTATTGAATAACTTGTACACTATGTGAAAGCTTCAACCCTTTTTGACCCGTTTCCTTTAGCTAACTTTTTTTATTTTACTCGTTTGACCCATCAGAGATGAAACATATCCCACATTGACTCATTTATACCTAAATGGGTCAGAATTTCCACAAAGATTACATATAAATTGGATAAAAATAAGCAGCTAACAAATAAGCATAACTACCTTATGTGACCCGCTACTTTTCTATTCTAGGAAATGAAATCATGCATGCATGGGACAATACTAAACTTGCTGATTATTTTCTCCACTACCAGTAATGGTCATATGACTACTTCTTCAAGAATAAAAGAAATGGTAGTAGTTTGCGCGGTTCTGTATTTTGGAGACCCGGAACGTATCACACACTAATACAAAACTGTAAAATAAAAATCCAACCTATGAATTGATCTAGAAAAGCCTGTTACGCATTCACCATGATTGAACATTCAAACGCATACACAAACAAATAAATATCTGAATACTTTTCAAACAAACATACAAGAAGAATGATCTGATACAATCGCAGGGACATATGATTGGGCTTAAACAAACACTATCTAAATCGTTGAATTTGTTTTGTCTTTCTTTAAGAGGGCAATGCTATATAACCCGGTTGAACCGGGAACATGGCCGGTTATGACTGTTGTTTGCTTGTTTATGAAACAGTTGTTCTTTTGTTGACCCGGGTCGACCCATTTTGGTAAATCCAGCTCGGTCATACCTTTCGTTTTTTTAAAGTTTTGGACCTATAGTTTTGTTATAAAGTATGGGTTTGGTAGAGAGTTTCTAATGTTTAAAACTGGTTAGAAACTGTCCTTTTTTAGGAGCTGTTTGGAGCTTTTTAGGGGCGTTTGGGTATGTTTAGGGGTGTTTTCGTAGCTGTAGGAATTGAATTTCCATGTTTAGAAACTGTCCTTTTTTGCTTAAAACTGGTGCCACACAACGGTTCAACCGGCGACTCAACTGGGTCGTTAAAAAAACCGGTGCACGGAAATTCAAGAAAATTTACACAAAGATTTATACTTTTATAGACAACCCGAACCTCTTGTATTTGCTGCTACAGTTTGTATTTACAACTATACCAAGGAATACATTACCAATACAATGCAACACTTCTTCTGTACATCTCATTCAACAATTTTCCTGGTAACCCGGCGGGTTGGGATGACCATGGTCAAACTAAAGAAAAAAATAACTCAAAAAAGTCAACGTGATCGTGACAGTAACTTCAAAAAGTCTCTATAATCGCTCATACTACCACTCGAAAATCTCTTCATGTTTTCCCAAATCTGCAAACGTCTACTAGGCCTCAACGGGCGTGAACTTGAGGTTATAGTTGAGATTCATAGCTTGGATAGGTGGAATGCGATAGACCCAGGTCTGGGACAGGGCCGTGGCCTGAGTTTGTACTGGCCCGTGGATCAAAGTCCATGGAAGTTAAATCCTCTTGGCTACACATCCTTGAGGCCAAGTCTCATGTTTCTTCACACTCGTTGCAGACCAACTGCAAGACCTGAACCACCTCACCCATGAAGGGTCGGTGTGATACTTCGGGCTGCACACACATTGGTGCTACTGCTGCTACTTTAGCAATACTGTCGAATGAAGCTTCAGGGGATAGTGATGGATCAGTAAGCAAGTTTAGACCTTCTGGTGCTTGAAGCAGGGGACAGGCCCACGCGACAAGGATTTCTTGTCCCAATAACATTGACATGCCAACGGGTTTTGTTTGAGTTAGGAGCTCAAGGAGTACCTCTCCATAGCTATATACGCCACTCTTTACAAGAAACTTTACGAGTTAAGTCATGTTCTAACAAAATGTTGCTAGACTTGAAGTCTCTGTGTATGACTCTTGGGCTTTAATCTTCATGCAAGTAAGTTAACCCTAGACCATCTCCATTAAAAGTTGAAATAAAATCATTTGACTTTAAAAGTCACAATTTCAATACCTAACTAGCCGATTTTTCACATGAAAGCAAGCCATGTTCTTAAAAAAAAAAATAAATAAATAAAAAATAAAAAAAATAAATAAATAAATAAATTAGCTGACTTTTGCAAGTCAAACATTTGACTTCGGAAAGTCATGCATTTCATACCATGAAGGTGAGATTCAACGCTTCCATTTGGGATTAGCTCATAAACAAACACCGGTTTCTTTCTTCTGTACAAATGCCAAGCAGCCGAACCAAATTTCTATGGTGCAAGCGGCTAAGCATCTCAACTTCAGCCAGGAATTCCCAACCCCCCTTGTTTATCATCACGTTTAAGTACCTTGACAGCAACTTTAGTCCCATCTTCAAGGGTCCCACTATAAACACGCCCAAACCCACCCGCACCTACACGACCCAACTCGTTAAAATAATCAGTTGCTTTTTCCATATCACTTGAACTAAACGTCTTTGCAGATCCTTTATAAGCTATATTTGACCGGAAGGATAATGAAGCTGACTCGGGCCCAATTCCTATTGTTGATCAACCAACCCTTGATGATTTTGTGACGGGATTAAAGTAAAGTAGCTGATTGGGTGTGTCCTGATTGGGCCCCTTCCCTACATTTAATTAGCAGAACCCACACAGCAACAGAGACTAAAACCACGGCTACAACTGCTGATAAAACTATTATGGAAACTATGCAACCACGTAGCCTATTGCTAGACCTTTGCTTACTGATATCGACCCCGAGGGGCTTTATGTCCCTACCATTGTTTCCATGACCATACGGTCTACCATTACCGTTGCGTGATGATGGCAGATGGAGGAAGACCTATTAACAACAAAATGATTATGATTATAAGCAAGAAAAAAATTCAGTTTGACTTTTGAGGTCAAACAAATTAATCCTAGAAGTACGGTAGAGGTGACAATTTCGACCCATTTACTTATTTTTCGGTCGAGTTGGTAGAGGTTACATAAAAAACCCGTTTCAATCCAAACCCAACCTGCTCCCATTTTAGTTTTGACCCATTTACATATTAATGAGTCAATCTGGGTTGTATTTTATACATTCTGCCAAACAGATGATTTTTATTTTTTATTTTGTTTTTTATTTTATTTTATTATTATTTTTTATTTTTATCTAATAACATAAATGGGTTAAATGGATAATGAAGTGTGTTAGAGTCAACCCGAGTTGTTTCTACCAGTAGTGAAAAAAGGCCCGTTTTGAACTGTTGCCCAAATCCATCCGACCCATCCATATCTCGATATCTTAATATAGAGGTACCTGGATACTTCACGAAAAAACGTCATAATCGTGTAAAAGAGAGCACTTAATAGGCACTCGTTTCAGCCATAATCTTTGAGCAGTTACATTCGCCGTGAAGTTTTAAATTTTTCACCAAGGGGCACCAAGTTAATCATAACAACCATCTTTTCTGAATCTTGGTTTTTTATTCTATCTTGACTTGATTTCATGAAGAGTCCGGCGGCCATTTCAAAGGCCAGCTCAGATACTAATGGAAAGAAGGTGTAAAGTGAAACACCAAGACCGAGCTCAACTTGCATTGGCAAAACAAACTTGCATGGTGTACCAGGTGGGGTGTTCGTTAACGGCTCCACACACATTATTGTACAATTTACAAATTATGTAAAATTCAAATTGTATGGATTGCCAAAAGTTAACCTTCAGTTAAACAAAGGGGCTGCTAATGGAAAATCCACTAAACGTTCACAACTTTTCGTGATTTATTCCCTTAACTTATTAAACTTGATTAAGTTCCTTAACTCTTTTTTTGTTGTAGTGTAAAGATGCGGAAAATTGAACCAAAAAGTCATGTCATCCACTAAATCATGCAAATTTAAAGGTTAACCTCCATGGCTCCATATCATTGACAGTTTAGTGGTTTTACCATTACTAAGCCATAAGCAGAATAGTGCCTGGATATTGTTACGTTGTTTGATGAGTTTATATACCTTCATTGGGAGGTGGAGGTGGTAATGCTCCGGGAACTTTGGTGATGATCGAGAAGGAGAAACTTTAGGTGGTAAAACTGGCACTTGAAAACATAAGGATGGTCAAACTTTAAGAAGGAACTAACAATGAAAGAGAATTTTCAACTGGAGGCATGTTTGAACCTGTCAATCACTAGATATGCATAAGAGATAAGACTTGAGAAATTAAATAAGATAAAGTAAACAAATGCATTCCTTTGAAAGAAATTTGTAGTCTTTTGTATGGGAAATTGGAAGAAAAGAAAAATTATATTGTTAATTTTAAGAAAAAACCGTTAGTAGAAGCATTGTAATTTTTAAAAGTGATTATTATGGGTGTCATAATGTTCTTGACGTTGATGTTTTTATAATGTGAAAACAAAGAAAGAAAGATTGTAAACTTTGGATGTGGCGGTATCTTTGGAAGTGGTGGTTTCTTCGGATGTCCCGAATTTGTGTGTGGCGGAGTCTGCTCACTTTTTTCTTTTCCCTTTCCATACACACGTAAATTCAAACCAAGTCTAAAACTTGAGGGGAAAAAAACAGGGTGGTTCGGGTAAAATGTCAAAACAAAACAAAAAAAACGGGCCAGGAAACTGGTCGAGTGAGGATGACCAGAAACACTTTTTGTCTATACATAATCAGTGTATCAAATAAGATTACAAAAAATTATATAATTCAAATAAGAAGGTTTTAATTACTTAATAACTTTAGCAACTATATATTCAATAACCGATTGAAAATTTTACCGTGAAACAAACAGATTAGTGATTGCGTAATTATTCGCACAAATTTAACCTAAACAAGTCACTTAATTAGTTGTTCAATAGTTTCAGTATGAACTATGCTCCTACTTAATTAACATTGTGGAAAACTAGAAGGAGGGGTTGAATAGTTTTACGTCAATTTATATTTTTAAAAACTTTGTTTGATAAAATCTTTGATTCTTATTTATGTGAATTTCAACACTTGCACAACTCAAACAATATAATCTAACTAACTAAACAATAATAACGTAAATATGAAAGTAATTGAAAGATAGAGATAGAGAGATCAAACCACAACACACAATATTTATAGTGGTTCGGCTACGAAGCACCTCTTCGCCCTACTCCACTCCTCGAGTCACCTACTCGAGAGTTTTCTTCACTATGTCAACAAACTCCCTTTTTGGCGGAGAAACCTTACACAACTTTTGCTTACACCGATTAACGACACTAAGCTAGATGTCGAGTTCTAATAGTAGCTAGAACCAATCTCACACCACAACACACCTTCTTCGCAACTTGTACACAACACTACTACTACACTACTTCTCACACCTTCACTACTTCTTCACAACACAACTATTTCTTCACTACTTCTATTCACCACTACTAACCTACCTAGATCTATTAATTACAATCACTACACAACTATACAATAAATACAAGCTACACAACTAATCTTCAATACTTCTTGGTTTGAGATGAAAGGAGTATTCTTCTCTTGCACTTTGAATGAGGATGGACAGAATCACTTGAAAACAAGAACTAATATGTTTATGATCAAAGGTTTAGGAAGATGATTTGAGAGAATTAAAACAGAAAGATTTAGTGCAAAAGGTGAGAAAAAAATTCAGATTTGAACCAGTATTTATAGGCAAAGAAATCTGACACAGGAGCGTATGTCGGCCCCCTTAATTGTGTGCCGGCCCCCTTAAAATTAAGGGGGCCGCCCATTGAAATGGCCAGATTTTTTGTCTTTTCTGGGGAAAGTTTATTTGGTGAAAATTTAACTGAATTTGGTTAAAAATTTGAATTCATTTAATTATTATGAAATAAACATTTTCCTTTAATTACCAAAAATGTTTTTCTTAAATATATAAAATGTTTATACCATTTTATATAATTTGTAATTAGTAAATAAACCTTCCTTTGATAGGCACTTGTTTATTCATACCTTAAGTGAATTAGTTAGATGAAATGATATTTTGTCACTAAATACTTATTTACGTAATGATTTTACGTTTAATGATTTTATATTTTGTGATTGTCAAAACATAGGGATATCGAAAAATATTAATAACGTTTTTACGCATTATTTATATCAACAAACATGTCCCCATGGTTTGCTTTATAAAGCGTAACCATATACCAAGCCTAGAGAAACTTCACATATTTATGAAATGTTGTTGCTATACAATGGTCATTTTTGCACCCATCACACTTACAAATTAACAGAAAACATTAGCTCCTTCTTAAGCCATACCATTAGTTTCATACTTTCATCATATTCAAAAACACAAAAATAAATCGACATTAGACGAACATACAAAATTATTAGATATCTATATTATGTTAGTTGGCCCAAGCCCGGTTATGGTGGTTGGGCCGGTGGTTTTAGAATAGGAGTTGGGCCGGTTGTATTTGGGTCAGGGGTTGGCTATTAGAGAATATGACGAGTGATAAAGTTCGGATCGGTGTCAAGAAAGGTGTATGAAGGGACATCATTTAGGGGTGTTCATCGGTTTAGTTATTAGGTTATTCGGTTTATTTGGTTCGGTTTACTCACGTGCTCATTGATGCGTGGGAATTGCACCAGGCTTTACCTCTCGAGGGATCTCGAGAAGCTTACAACCCCCACCAGGCAGTGTACCTGATCGTTGTAGTATAGTATAGTGACAAGTACCGGGGGATTGATCGTTCAGCTAGGAATAGTGTCGTTAGGATTGAAATTAATCTAACTAGGTCTAAAGGTGAAGGATGATTCTTTTTATTTTTTATATTTTATGAAAAGCAAGTAAAAATCTCGGGTATTGGGAGTGTGGGCGGAATTAGTTGCTAATCAACTAACCCAAAAGCTACTAATTAAACTAATTAACAAGAAAAGTAAACTAGGTTTCTACAAGATAAGTGAAGCATGTCTACCTATGATATGTTATTCCTTGCTAGCTATCCAATCCTACCTATTGAATTGTAACCTTGTTTTAATTGACGGGTTGTATTCCTTAATACCATTCATGGGGTGGCATACATAACTCCCCAATTCTATGAGCTCTTATCTCCTCCTACACCATGCCCAGCACAACTATAGGGATTGTAAACAGTGGCTCATGCATTAAATACAACCAATAAAGACCTAGTACGCCTCGGTTCATGTTTCTTAAGACGTTCAAGCATGTTACCATGTAGAGATCTGCCAGTTTTCTTAAGCCTAACATTTAAATCATTCAATCAAAACAAAGGAATCAATAAGATCTAATCAATTATATACAAGTTTCACACAATCATAAGTAGACACAAGGTGAATTAACAAAACATAATCAAAGAAGGACAATCAACAAGAATAATGAAAGACATAGTTGAGATAGAATCATCAAACCAATACATGATGTTTATGGAGTGATTGAAACCCTCTAAGTTGCTGGAAAAACACCCACCTAAACCCAGGAATTGACCTTAGGGTTTAGGGCTTACAAAAAGTGAAGTTATGAAGTTATATTTATAGGCATGTTTTTTGTCGGCCCTTCTTGATGGCGTCAGCCCGTACTCTTGACGCCGTCAAGACCATTTTTTCACCAAATTGTAGATCTCTTCGTCCTCTTCGCGTGGGCTTTTGAATCACCTAAATCCGAGTTCGTATGCAAAAGTTATGACCAAAAGAATATCAGCTACTTCGCGCGCAAGTTTTTACACGTGACGGCCTTGATCTACTTCTGACGCCCTGTGTGACGCCATCACCACCTACGGTATTTTATTCTTGGTACTTTTGACGCCGTTAGGATGACTTTTGACGCCGTCATCAACTACGGTATTTAATTCTTGATGTCTGACGCCGTCAGGGTGTAACTCTTGACGCCGTCACCTAGTGTTTCCAGCATGGAAAATTGATACTTTGCCGTTTCCTTCACTTTTATGCTCCAAAAACGTCCAAAATGGCTTCTTTTCCAGAATTCACTCTCCAAGTACCTAAAATCACAAAGGGAACGATTTAGGGCAATATTTGATCAAATAAATTCGGATTCGGGCTTAAATGACCCCTTAAAAACGGATTATTTTTCGCCTCATCATATATCCCTACACTTGGGATTTGCTTGTCCTCAAGCAAATGAGCTTTTCCACCAATCAAAATACAAGTTAGGGGTCATTTAACACTAATATAAAAGTAATTACAACAAATGATCGTTCCACCTTAGTCAAAACAAGCACGGAAATTATACACTAGCACCTCACATTAAGTATTTGGATACTCTCATCTCTCGGGTGTTGTAAATTTATATGTCATAATTGGAAATGGAGAAATATCACTCTCTACCTGTCATAGCAAATAGATTACCATAGGCTTGGGAAAGGATCAAACCTCCACCACTTGGCGTAAGCACCTAGGATAAACTATCAAAGAGGTCTTTTAAAGGGTTATAATGTTAGGTGTAGGGGATATGGAAAACACGGTTTTGTTGGATAAACGGATATTTTACTGGTGGCAAGTCAATTGTCTTAGTTAACTACATGTACAATGAGGCGTTGCTAAGCCAAGACTCGACTCAACTTAAACTAACCACAACTCTTTTTGGATTTTCAAGACACTATTTGACTTAAACATAAATAAAAGAAACGGATGGTAGCCCGTATGTTTTTCTCTTTTCTTTTTCTATTTTTTTTTCTTATTTTTTCGATTTTTTTCGATTTTTTTTTTTTTTTTTTTTTTTTTTATTTTTTTTATTTTTTGTGCATACACTCTTACTCTACCATCCAAAACAATGCATCAAAGGGAGCTTGTTTCCTCCCTACACTTGATCTTTTACATACTTTACAATCAACTATTCTAATGACTCGAATCAAGATAATCAAAACACTTGGAGTACTTTTAAATATTAACGCACATATGGGGGTAATAATTGACATCATCCCCATTATTCCATTACAATAGTACTTGACCCATGAGTCCCAATCGTCCCAAAACAATATGTACAAGATATGACTCGACTTAGCAACCATGTAATCAATTAGACAACTAACAAAGGGTTTAAACAATTAACAATAACGCACTAAAGATGAGTGCATACAAGGAAGGCTAAGGCGATTTGGTTGCACATTTGGGGTGGATTGTAAACAAATTCTTCCTTTAAGTAAAATGCTTAAAGTTAGAAACAAAAAGATAGGCTCGGAGGGGTGTACTAGGGGTATCGTGTACTAAAAATGAGTACAACGCAAAGGTGTAGGAGAATTACTTGACCTATGAAGTCAATGTAATTATATTACAGGTGTAGAACAAGGGTTATCCAAATGCCTCTTATCATGTAGTAAATCCTAACTACACGAATGTAGTCTCACTAGCGGTCTCGGGATGCATCGCTATCACAAGTTCTAGAATCTAAATACTACCGGTACACTCATAAGCACCAACAAGGAATGCTTTTTCCTAAAGATCTAAGGGCGAACCTCACATATTTGGGGTGGAAATTTTTGAGTGGTATGGTTTTTGTGCTAGTCATACAACTCCTATCCATGAGACGCTTATTAAGACTAAAGTTTCACTCCTACATGTTGCAAAAAATTTTAAATTTGGCGCTAAAATTGCACTAACAAGTATTTCTCATAGTTTTATTACACATCTACCATTAAACAAAACAAACTCAAGCGAAAGTGCATATGTAAGGTATCATCTTTTTTACCCTCCCCTTACACTTAAGATGAACATTGTCCCCAATGTTCAAGTAAAGAATGTAAAAGTGAAAAAGTAAAGAGAATGAAATCAAATACTCCCCTGATTCGCTCGGTATGGATTATAGGTTGGCTAGGTTAAATCTTCTTCCAATAAAATGAACAATCAAAGCTTCCCTTCCAGAATATAAATCATCTCCTTGTCGAACATAACCTGTAAATCCTGAGAAAACAGACAAAAACCCAAAGCATCAACCCGAACAAAGATAACTCACAACTAGATGTAATTCCAGACTTAGGAATAAAAACAAAACAATTAAAGATATAATGCTTGTGGAATGAATGTTTGCAGATTTCCTGGAGATTATAAAACTTAATAATTCACAAAAACCATAAGACTCCGTTAGAAAAACAAAACTGGTAAAATTTCCAGATTTTTACACGTGATGCCGTCAAGAGTAATCTCGTGACGCCGTCAGAAGTGACCTGCAGAAATTCTTATGTTAAGTTTCCGGAAAATTTCTGGAAAAACTTCGTCCTACTTCCTGGAAAATCCTGCAAAACATCATTATGACTCGATACAAGCATTTGACTCTAACAAGTACTAATACACTTGTCCATTTATTATTGTTGTGGTTCATGCTCAATTTCGTTCTTATAAACAAATTTGGATTTCCCTTACACTTATCTTTTGCATAATACCTTTATATGCAATTAAGGTGAAGTTAAAAACAAAATAAAGCATTTTCACAATTTACCTTGAAACATGAGCCACAAACAATAAAAATAAAACATGCATACGGAAACAAATAAAATCAAACAAACAAACAAACAAATATAAACACACAAAACATGGGTTGCCTCCCAAGAAGCGCTTGTTTTTGTTCGAGTCACGAGCCTGACTCTACCGTTATTTAACGGAAATAGAGGAGGTTCTCCCTACACTTAGGATTAAGTGTGGGTGAAAGTAGCGATACACACCCTTAGGGTGTGAATATGCCACATGAGGTGAAGGGGGTGAGTGAATGGCTTCCTTCATCCTAAAACTACCCGGATAATATTGGTTGATGGGTGGGTCGGTTCCTCTTTTGTCTCCTAGAAATATATCTAAGGATGGAAAGGTGTGTAAAGATTGAGGTTCCGGTTCATCAACACTAGGAAATTCCTTAGAACTAGGAGTAAGGTTATCACTACAAGTGTTCAAACCTATATCCTCAAGTGGTACCTGGTCCAAGGGTTCTACATCCATAGGAATTCCTAAAGTTTCTTCTACTTCTTCCGGGTAAGTCACGGGCGGTGTGTGTGCCTCAAATGATGGTTGAGTATTTTGTGGGCTTATGTTGTTCACCTCATCATTCCATGTGTCAGGATCTAGCCCTAACATTCTCCCAAGTATCTCACGTGCTTCTCTAGGCATCTCAACTTCTATGTCCGAGTCATAAGGATCATCCTCAATATTCTGACTGCTATATACAAATTGCCCAAGAGATTCATCATCTGTTTCTTGAGATTCATCATCATCGATCATAGGACCTAGGTCTTTTTGATCAATGTGATCATGCTCGGCTAAATCCTCCTCAATTGTTTTCTTAGGAAGTGATAATAGCAAACCTAGTGCTTCATCCAACTTATGATTTGTTGCAGCGACTCTCTCCATAATTCCTTGGCAAACTAGGTCGCATTTCCTATTGGCCTCACTAAAACTAGATCTTAAATATGGAGGTTGTTCATAAGAATCTATCCTAGGTGAAGGCTCATATGATTCATAGGTGTCTCTAAATGAGGTATTTTGAACTCTTTGGTGTGTTAGCCACTCAATCCTATCTTGTAATCTTAGAAGTCTAAGTGTAGTGTCCATTTGAAGCAAATTACATACAAAATCACAAAGAAAAGATAGACTACGAGAAAGCTACAAAGTAAAAAGAAAAAAATCTCACTTGATAGGAATCTAATGAGTAGACCTAATAAAAATCAAATTCAACCTAAACAATAACTATTCCCCGGGCTGCGGCGCCAAAAACTTGATGCGTGGGAATTGCACCAGGCTTTACCTCTCGAGGGATCTCGAGAAGCTTACAACCCCCACCAGGCAGTGTACCTGATCGTTGTAGTATAGTATAGTGACAAGTACCGGGGGATTGATCGTTCAGCTAGGAATAGTGTCGTTAGGATTGAAATTAATCTAACTAGGTCTAAAGGTGAAGGATGATTCTTTTTATGTTTTTATATTTTATGAAAAGCAAGTAAAAATCTCGGGTATTGGGAGTGTGGGCGGAATTAGTTGCTAATCAGCTAACCCAAAAGCTACTAATTAAACTAATTAACAAGAAAAGTAAACTAGGTTTCTACAAGATAAGTGAAGCATGTCTACCTATGATATGTTATTCCTTGCTAGCTATCCAATCCTACCTATTGAATTGTAACCTTGTTTTAATTGACGGGTTGTATTCCTTAATACCATTCATGGGGTGGCATACATAACTCCCTAATTCTATGAGCTCTTATCTCCTCCTACACCATGCCCAGCACAACTATAGGGATTGTAAACAGTGGCTCATGCATTAAATACAACCAATAAAGACCTAGTACGCCTCGGTTCATGTTTCTTAAGACGTTCAAGCATGTTACCATGTAGAGATCTGCCAGTTTTCTTAAGCCTAACATATAAATCATTCAATCAAAACAAGAATCAATAGGAAACAAGGATTATAAACTAAACCAATTAGATCTATCGAAGTGTCACGCTCTAATTGATGAAGATAGACACAAACATCAACAAGGAATCAATAAGATCTAATCAATTATATACAAGTTTCACACAATCATAAGTAGACACAAGGTGAATTAACAAAACATAATCAAAGAAGGACAATCAACAAGAATAATGAAAGACATAGTTGAGATAGAATCATCAAACCAATACATGATGTTTATGGAGTGAGTGAAACCCTCTAAGTTGCTGGAAAAACACCCACCTAAACCCAGGAATCGACCTTAGGGTTTAGGGCTTATAAAAAGTGAAGTTATGAAGTTATATTTATAGGCATGTTTTCTATCGGCCCTTCTTGACGGCGTCAGCCCGTACTCTTGACGCCGTCAAGACCATTTTTTCACCAAATTGTAGATCTCTTCGTCCTCTTCGTGTGGGCTTTTGAATCACCTAAATCCGAGTTCGTATGCAAAAGTTATGACCAAAACAATACAGCTACTTCGCGCACAAGTTTTAACACGTGACGGCCTTGATCTACTTCTGACGCCCTGTGTGACGCCGTCACCACCTACGGTATTTTATTCTTGGTACTTTTGACGCCGTTAGGATGACTTTTGACGCCGTCATCAACTACGGTATTTAATTCTTGATGTCTGACGCCGTCAGGGTGTAACTCTTGACGCCGTCACCTAGTGTTTCCAGCATGGAAAATTGATACTTTGCCGTTTCCTTCACTTTTATGCTCCAAAAATGTCCAAAATGGCTTCTTTTCCAGAATTCACTCTCCAAGTACCTAAAATCACAAAAGGAACGATTTAGGGCAATATTTGATCAAATAAATTCGGATTCGGGCTTAAATGACCCCCTAAAAACGGATCATTTTTCGCCTCATCATATATCCCTACACTTGGGATTTGCTTGTCCTCAAGCAAATGAGCTTTTCCACCAATCAAAATACAAGTTAGGGGTCATTTAACACTAATATAAAAGTAATTACAACAAATGATCGTTCCACCTTAGTCAAAACAAGCACGGAAATTATACACTAGCACCTCACATTAAGTATTTGGATACTCTCATCTCTCGGGTGTTGTAAATTTATATGTCATAATTGGAAATGGAGAAATATCACTCTCTACCTGTCATAGCAAATAGATTACCATAGGCTTGGGAAAGGATCAAACCTCCACCACTTGGCGTAAGCACCTAGGATAAACTATCAAAGAGGTCTTTTAAAGGGTTATAATGTTAGGTGTAGGGGATATGGAAAACACGGTTTTGTTGGATAAACGGATATTTTACTGGTGGCAAGTCAATTGTCTTAGTTAACTACATGTACAATGAGGCGTTGCTAAGCCAAGACTCGACTCAACTTAAACTAACCACAACTCTTTTTGGATTTTCAAGACACTATTTGACTTAAACATAAATAAAAGAAACGGATGGTAGCCCGTATGTTTTTCTCTTTTCTTTTTCTATTTTTTTTTTTCTTATTTTTTCGATTTTTTTCGATTTTTTTTTTTTTTTTTTTTTTTTTTTTTTTTTTTTTTGTGCATACACTCTTACTCTACCATCCAAAACAATGCATCAAAGGGAGCTTGTTTCCTCCCTACACTTGATCTTTTACATACTTTACAATCAACTATTCTAATGACTCGAATCAAGATAATCAAAACACTTGGAGTACTTTTAAATATTAACGCACATATGGGGGTAATAATTGACATCATCCCCATTATTCCATTACAATAGTACTTGACCCATGAGTCCCAATCGTCCCAAAACAATATGTACAAGATATGACTCGACTTAGCAACCATGTAATCAATTAGACAACTAACAAAGGGTTTAAACAATTAACAATAACGCACTAAAGATGAGTGCATACAAGGAAGGCTAAGGCGATTTGGTTGCACATTTGGGGTGGATTGTAAACAAATTCTTCCTTTAAGTAAAATGCTTAAAGTTAGAAACAAAAAGATAGGCTCGGAGGGGTGTACTAGGGGTATCGTGTACTAAAAATGAGTACAACGCAAAGGTGTAGGAGAATTACTTGACCTATGAAGTCAATGTAATTATATTACAGGTGTAGAACAAGGGTTATCCAAATGCCTCTTATCATGTAGTAAATCCTAACTACACGAATGTAGTCTCACTAGCGGTCTCGGGATGCATCGCTATCACAAGTTCTAGAATCTAAATACTACCGGTACACTCATAAGCACCAACAAGGAATGCTTTTTCCTAAAGATCTAAGGGCGAACCTCACATATTTGGGGTGGAAATTTTTGAGTGGTATGGTTTTTGTGCTAGTCATACAACTCCTATCCATGAGACGCTTATTAAGACTAAAGTTTCACTCCTACATGTTGCAAAAAATTTTAAATTTGGCGCTAAAATTGCACTAACAAGTATTTCTCATAGTTTTATTACACATCTACCATTAAACAAAACAAACTCAAGCGAAAGTGCATATGTAAGGTATCATCTTTTTTACCCTCCCCTTACACTTAAGATGAACATTGTCCCCAATGTTCAAGTAAAGAATGTAAAAGTGAAAAAGTAAAGAGAATGAAATCAAATACTCCCCTGATTCGCTCGGTATGGATTATAGGTTGGCTAGGTTAAATCTTCTTCCAATAAAATGAACAATCAAAGCTTCCCTTCCAGAATATAAATCATCTCCTTGTCGAACATAACCTGTAAATCCTGAGAAAACAGACAAAAACCCAAAGCATCAACCCGAACAAAGATAACTCACAACTAGATGTAATTCCAGACTTAGGAATAAAAACAAAACAATTAAAGATATAATGCTTGTGGAATGAATGTTTGCAGATTTCCTGGAGATTATAAAACTTAATAATTCACAAAAACCATAAGACTCCGTTAGAAAAACAAAACTGGTAAAATTTCCAGATTTTTACACGTGATGCCGTCAAGAGTAATCTCGTGACGCCGGCAGAAGTGACCTGCAGAAATTCTTATGTTAAGTTTCCGGAAAATTTCTGGAAAAACTTCGTCCTACTTCCTGGAAAATCCTGCAAAACATCATTATGACTCGATACAAGCATTTGACTCTAACAAGTACTAATACACTTGTCCATTTATTATTGTTGTGGTTCATGCTCAATTTCGTTCTTATAAACAAATTTGGATTTCCCTTACACTTATCTTTTGCATAATACCTTTATATGCAATTAAGGTGAAGTTAAAAACAAAATAAAGCATTTTCACAATTTACCTTGAAACATGAGCCACAAACAATAAAAATAAAACATGCATACGGAAACAAATAAAATCAAACAAACAAACAAACAAATATAAACACACAAAACATGGGTTGCCTCCCAAGAAGCGCTTGTTTTTGTTCGAGTCACGAGCCTGACTCTACCGTTATTTAACGGAAATAGAGGAGGTTCTCCCTACACTTAGGATTAAGTGTGGGTGAAAGTAGCGATACACACCCTTAGGGTGTGAATATGCCACATGAGGTGAAGGGGGTGAGTGAATGGCTTCCTTCATCCTAAAACTACCCGGATAATATTGGTTGATGGGTGGGTCGGTTCCTCTTTTGTCTCCTAGAAATATATCTAAGGATGGAAAGGTGTGTAAAGATTGAGGTTCCGGTTCATCAACACTAGGAAATTCCTTAGAACTAGGAGTAAGGTTATCACTACAAGTGTTCAAACCTATATCCTCAAGTGGTACCTGGTCCAAGGGTTCTACCTCCATAGGAATTCCTAAAGTTTCTTCTACTTCTTCCGGGTAAGTCACGGGCGGTGTGTGTGCCTCAAATGATGGTTGAGTATTTTGTGGGCTTATGTTGTTCACCTCATCATTCCATGTGTCAGGATCTAGCCCTAACATTCTCCCAAGTATCTCACGTGCTTCTCTAGGCATCTCAACTTCTATGTCCGAGTCATAAGGATCATCCTCAATATTCTGACTGCTATATACAAATTGCCCAAGAGATTCATCATCTGTTTCTTGAGATTCATCATCATCGATCATAGGACCTAGGTCTTTTTGATCAATGTGATCATGCTCGGCTAACTCCTCCTCAATTGTTTTCTTAGGAAGTGATAATAGCAAACCTAGTGCTTCATCCAACTTATGATTTGTTGCAGTGGCTCTCTCCATAATTCCTTGGCAAACTAGGTCGCATTTCCTATTGGCCTCACTAAAACTAGATCTTAAATATGGAGGTTGTTCATAAGAATCTATCCTAGGTGAAGGCTCATATGATTCATAGGTGTCTCTAAATGAGGTATTTTGAACTCTTTGGTGTGTTAGCCACTCAATCCTATCTTGTAATCTTAGAAGTCTAAGTGTAGTATCCATTTGAAGCAAATTACATACAAAATCACAAAGAAAAGATAGACTACGAGAAAGCTACAAAGTAAAAAGAAAAAAATCTCACTTGATAGGAATCTAATGAGTAGACCTAATAAAAATCAAATTCAACCTAAACAATAACTATTCCCCGGGCTGCGGCGCCAAAAACTTGATGCGTGGGAATTGCACCAGGCTTTACCTCTCGAGGGATCTCGAGAAGCTTACAACCCCCACCAGGCAGTGTACCTGATCGTTGTAGTATAGTATAGTGACAAGTACCGGGGGATTGATCGTTCAGCTAGGAATAGTGTCGTTAGGATTGAAATTAATCTAACTAGGTCTAAAGGTGAAGGATGATTCTTTTTATGTTTTTATATTTTATGAAAAGCAAGTAAAAATCTCGGGTATTGGGAGTGTGGGCGGAATTAGTTGCTAATCAGCTAACCCAAAAGCTACTAATTAAACTAATTAACAAGAAAAGTAAACTAGGTTTCTACAAGATAAGTGAAGCATGTCTACCTATGATATGTTATTCCTTGCTAGCTATCCAATCCTACCTATTGAATTGTAACCTTGTTTTAATTGACGGGTTGTATTCCTTAATACCATTCATGGGGTGGCATACATAACTCCCCAATTCTATGAGCTCTTATCTCCTCCTACACCATGCCCAGCACAACTATAGGGATTGTAAACAGTGGCTCATGCATTAAATACAACCAATAAAGACCTAGTACGCCTCGGTTCATGTTTCTTAAGACGTTCAAGCATGTTACCATGTAGAGATCTGCCAGTTTTCTTAAGCCTAACATATAAATCATTCAATCAAAACAAGAATCAATAGGAAACAAGGATTATAAACTAAACCAATTAGATCTATCGAAGTGTCACGCTCTAATTGATGAAGATAGACACAAACATCAACAAGGAATCAATAAGATCTAATCAATTATATACAAGTTTCACACAATCATAAGTAGACACAAGGTGAATTAACAAAACATAATCAAAGAAGGACAATCAACAAGAATAATGAAAGACATAGTTGAGATAGAATCATCAAACCAATACATGATGTTTATGGAGTGATTGAAACCCTCTAAGTTGCTGGAAAAACACCCACCTAAACCCAGGAATCGACCTTAGGGTTTAGGGCTTATAAAAAGTGAAGTTATGAAGTTATATTTATAGGCATGTTTTCTATCGGCCCTTCTTGACGGCGTCAGCCCGTACTCTTGACGCCGTCAAGACCATTTTTTTACCAAATTGTAGATCTCTTCGTCCTCTTCGCGTGGGCTTTTGAATCACCTAAATCCGAGTTCGTATGCAAAAGTTATGACCAAAACAATATCAGCTACTTCGCGCACAAGTTTTAACACGTGACGGCCTTGATCTACTTCTGACGCCCTGTGTGACGCCGTCACCACCTACGGTATTTTATTCTTGGTACTTTTGACGCCGTTAGGATGACTTTTGACGCCGTCATCAACTACGGTATTTAATTCTTGATGTCTGACGCCGTCAGGGTGTAACTCTTGACGCCGTCACCTAGTGTTTCCAGCATGGAAAATTGATACTTTGCCGTTTCCTTCACTTTTATGCTCCAAAAATGTCCAAAATGGCTTCTTTTCCAGAATTCACTCTCCAAGTACCTAAAATCACAAAAGGAACGATTTAGGGCAATATTTGATCAAATAAATTCGGATTCGGGCTTAAATGACCCCCTAAAAACGGATCATTTTTCGCCTCATCACTCATGTAATTTCAAAGATTCAAAAGATTTTGCACATGAAGGAATGAGTATGGACATTTGAAATTAGTGATAGATCCTAAACAAACAAGACTTTGAGGGACATGATTATGTGGCTGTTTAAAGGGACCCATTATCATGTTTTAAGTGACAACTAGCCCTCTATACCAAATTAAAGTTATTACCCGTCTAAGTTCAAGTCTATCAAGAATTATCACATTGAGTCGAGCCTTTTTGTGATAAAATAGCTTTTGATCACATTTTTTTGGCTTTAGAAAGAGCTCTCGGCAAAAGAAAATTTCTCAATATAGGAAAAGTTCTTGGCATTTTCTTGGAAAAAGAAAATTTCTCGATATAGGAAAAGTTCTCGGTGTTGACTTGTTGACCTAAAATTTCTCGTAGGTTGATTTTAAAAGTTCTCGGTGCTTTGTTTTTCAAATTGTTTAGTCCTTGGTTAATTCATGTGTAAATTTCTTGGTTTTCCACAAAGTTCTCATAGAAAAGTTCTCAGCTCTTTCACAATTAGAATTTGTTGTAGAAATTAAAAGTTCTCGGTTGTTCAAATTTCAAGTTGTTAGATTCCTTTTCTTCAAAACTTCATATTACTTGGTGTTTTTCTACTTTTCTCAGTGTCTAATTTCTCGGTTTCAAACTTGTACAAAAGTCCTCGGTGATGGTAAAGTTCTCTAATTTGACTAAAATTAGTCAGTGTTGACTTTTTCTAGGTGTTAGGTTTCTAGCCTAAAAAAATTCTAAAATTACTCGGTGATTCCAAAAAAGTTATCGCTGAAAATTACTAGGTGCCACGTCATTAAATTAAAAGTTATCGTAGGACCTAAAGTTCTCGTAGAAAAGTTCTAGGTGCCATGTCACGAGTTAATGGAATACCCTCTTCACCGACTAAATTACTAGGTGCCAGGTCACTACCGATTAATTTTGAAGTCACCAAGTAAAATTGAATTCACCCATTAATTTTGAAATTGCCGAGTAAGTTCCCAACGTCATTTTTCTAATTGAAATCACTAAAAACTCCTATTTTTGTGTTTTTTTTAGTTTTTCGTTGATAGATCGCTACGTTAACACTTAAACTAACTTCAAAATAAAAACTTTAACAAATTTAATGGCTAAATCTATGAAATGATTCTAAGAGAGTACTCTGTGAAACTCGGTTTTGTTTTTCATGTATATTCCTACCCAAACACTATCTAAACTATCAATCTAATCCAATTCATCATAAGACTCCGATGCCAATTGCAGGTACCCATTTCTATCATGTAACACACATCAACAATACTTCTACTCTAGAGAGATAGCGGTGAACGAGTGACTAAGAGAGAGAAAGAGTGGTGCAGAGTAAAAACTAGTAAACATATATATTATGTGTATTTCTCATAAATAAATGAACTCCCACACCTCTCCTAACACATTAGGAAAGGCTTATATAAGGTAGACATGGGCTTGGTGGGCCAGACATGCTACCAAGTATTGGGTTCAACCCAATACTTAATTGTTTTGGATTTGGGTTAGTACATGGACTATTTGATATTCCTATTATATGTAGTATACTAACACAAGGTTCATATATTTATAATGACCAACTCTTTAATCCTTAACATAAGATTCTTTTAAGTTGAATTTAAATGAGAAGATGCACCTGTATCCATATTCCAGCTCGCATCACCAAAATGTTTAGGAGCTAAGACGGGAGTGGACCTGAACTGTGCATATACTTGCTTTTGGGCCTATTGGGCTTGAGGCATTTGGTGTAAGTAACCATCTTGGGCTATTAGTGTTTGTTGAGCATGTGCAAGCGCTAAAAGTTGGGCTTGTCCCATTCTACTGAGATCCATGATAAGGAAAAAAAATCTTTGATGTTGAAAGTGGCTGCTATAACAACTAACTTTGAAATAAATTAATGAAGACGTTCTTGTGCCAAGAACTGGTATTTGCTGATCCAAAAATTAATAACAGAAAGTGAAATGTGATGTCACGTCCATGTTGCAAAGATTCTTAAGATCTGTCCACTTGAAGATTTGAGAATGAAAAGAAAATTATAATCACAATAAAACAATTGATTAAAGAATTGAGAAAAAAAAGTGACGGTAATTATTTTGTAATTTTAGGGTTTGAAGAATCACGATAAAGGCTCTTAGATAGGTATCTTATGATAGTTGGCCAAGTCCGCGGACTTGTGCCAACTAACATAATAATATACCTATCTAATAAAAATAACAAAATGAAGTTGTAAAACTTATTAGCTAATCAAACCTATACAACATCATGAACTAATCCACTAATTCAAAGTCAAACTAAAATATTGTCACTATCTGAGTCTAACAGAGAGTTAAAGCAACATATTTGGTGGAAGGTAAAATGAAAACGACATAGGTTGTGAAAATTAGTGGTGTCTGGCTAGAAGCAAAATTTTGTAAATAGCGTTAATTCCCAATATAAACAAACAACTAACTACGTTATGTATATTCTTTTAAAGTATCATCGAAGTAAATAGTGTTAATAGACAATTATATCATTAAACTTAAAAAAACGCGTCTAAGTTAGTGAACTTTCATTTCGTTCACTTGGGTTACCGAAGAATATTTTTGGATAAGTTAATTGTGGTGACTTGAACCCATATTTTTTTATTAAGTTAAGTAACATAAATGTCGCGTTTTTCATGTTCAGTGATGTGTATATATATTTTTGTAAGTTTAGTGACTCAACTATTATGTTTCATAACTTTAGTAACCCAAGTAAACAAAATAAAATTTCGTTACTTTAGTCGCATTTTTTAAAAAAGTTTAGTGATATATTTGTCTTGTATATTTTTATGGTGTGTTTGGTTTGTGAGTGGGGTTACGATTTTGATTTGGGTTAGGATTAGGATTTGGCTTTGCTATATGTTTAAGGAGAGAAAAAATTAATTGTTATTTTAAGTATATATATATATATATATATATATATATATATATATATATATATTAGCTACAATTAATTTTAGCCAATTGGCTAAAATTTTGTGCTATAAATGTGGGTTCTTGATTTTTTTGTGGGTCCTGAATCTTTTCTGTGGGTCCCTGATTCATTTCATGTGTATTTTTTGGGAATGATTGTAGCCAATTTGCTACAATAATTGTAGCCAAGTTATCCCCTATATATATATATATATATATATATATATATATATATATATATATATATATATATATATAACCACTGGGGCGTTGGTCCAGTGGGTGGGGCTTTCATTCTTGAGTCAATTGACTCGGGTTCGAATCCCATCCCTGGCACTTTGCTCCCAGATAGGCACCCACCTCCGCAAAACCTATGGGCTTACTGGAGAGACTTTGTGGATAAGAGCTCAAGAGTCCGAGAGTCTCGGCTCACTCCAGTGCCCCACTAGGCCAGGAGAGTTGCCCGGAGCTATTCCTTGTGGGGTGGACAATGGCTGGTGCCAAAAGGCACCCGGGGTCAGGGTGTTCCCGCCAATCTACACTTTTTTTTGTGGATGTATATATATATATATATATATATATAGATATATATATATATATATATATATATATATATATATATATATATATATGTATATATATATATATATATATATATATATATATTATTTTAACATATATATATGTTAATGTTTATTTCATAATTGGGTATATTATTTTAAATTATTATATATATATATATATATATATATATATATATATATATATATATATATATATATAGGATAACTTGGCTACAATATTTGTAGCCAATTGGCTACAATCCTTTATAAAAAATATACTAGCATTGAATCAGGGACCCACAGAAAAAAAATCAGGACCTACAAAATAAATCAGTGACCCACATTTATAGCACAAAATTGTAGTCAATTGGCTACAATTAATTGTAGCTAATATTTTCTCTTATATATATATATATATATATATATATATATATATATATATATATATATAATTCGAAACAAAGATAAGAGAATGAGTGGTTCACAATTAAATAGGGCCCACACTTTTATGAAAATGATTCAAATATGGATATGTGACCTGGGTTTTGCTCATCCTTTGTTATTTGGCATTATTGACAAAATCAAAACTCAATAACTCATAACAAACAAAGTTTTTTACTTTTGCTTTAATCCAAAGCCCCAAAATCCCCAAAAAACATACATCTTTTATCTTGGAAGCATTTCTATCTTGGAAGCATTTCTTGTTCTTTCCTTTCCCCTTATAGTGGGGGGGGGGGGGGGCGTTTTAATAAACCCTTGCCTTTTCAAAAAATAATAAATTTGTCTATTCATAATTTTTTCTCTCATTTGACTGTTCAAGCGGTGGCTATTAGGACATAGGACCCTACACATAATTAACTAAATGGACCATATGTGCATATCTACAACCACATGTTGTTTGCTATTGTTGACCCCAAATTTTCATAATAAGAAGTAGATTAGAGGCTGTGTTTCCTATAGATAATTAATTGGTTATATACTCCGTGCATGCATGGAACTTTGACATAAATCCTAAATAATGTGTTTTTACATATGTCACAATATATCTAAACTTCAATTATTTATGCATAAAAACTATATATTATCTAATTTAATAATACAATTTGTTAAGAATCTAAATTTTTATCTTGGCATGCTAAAGTATGTCTGGTGCATACACGGTGGTTTTGTCAAATCAAATTTATCTATAACATCATGCAAAATCTTTTATACTTATATTGTTATAATAGTCGTGCACGTGCGTTTTTTTCAGAAAATTTTCATTATGTATTAATATTGATTAATATTTTGTATTTATTTTTATTGAAAGAATAATTTAACTTTTGTTTAATTAGCATGGTGTTGCGGTTGATGTTGTTTGATTTAAATATTGATATCATGTTCTAGAAATTATGTATGTTTACTAGCTTGTACTGACCCTTGAAATATATTTTTTTTCTAATATCCTTATTTAAACTTTGAAGATGAATTACACGATCTTTGTCATATTTACGGTCTTTGTTACACACATATAGAAGAGACACACAGATGCAAGTGAACGTACATATAGTATGATCATCATCATATATTTATTGATATATTCTCAAGTAAACACAGAACACGCTAAACACGCATATAAACATAAACGTTAAGATAAATAGATTATAAATCTACCCACAAAATGAATATGAATTTATAAATTTGATTTATTTTGTTATTTATTCATATTATATTACTTATGCATTATTATATAATAAAATCGGTTCGGTCGGTTTTTTCGATTTGAATCCGATTTTTTTTTTGTTTTGTTTGCTTACCCCTAGTTATCTGTTAGGATGTGCCTTCATTTTGATATTTGTATACTAGTTAATAATAATTTTAGCCGTATTAAATTTTTAAACTTGTGTACGCATTGGTTAAACTTATAAAGAGAAATAACATAAGTCGTTGTGGAACGTGGATTAAAAAAATAAAAAATAAAAAAATCCGGACATCCTTATTTAATCTTATAAAGAAGAATAATTTGAGTCATGTGTATATGTACAGTCTCATGTATTCATTTACATATCACAGTAACACGTGTTTTTATTTTGAAACTTAAAAATAATATTTACAAATAACAACATATATGGTTTTTTTTTTAAAATATTTTATAAAGTTTTTAAAAACATAAAAAGTGATAAGTTTATTTAAGCCTATGTAATTTAGTTAAAACTTAACAATTAAAGTGTACAATCTCGTATATTCATTTACATATCACAGTATAATGTGTTTTTCTACATATTTTTTTTTATGTAATTTATATTGGTTTGGCCAAATTGAAGTGAATTTCAACTTTTATTTGCCAGTCAAAATGCTTGATTTTGAAATTGAACTCTCTCGTTAGTTAATAAAAAAAAAATCTATTTGTCCCATTTGTACTTCTCTTATTATACTAGTTTTAGAACCCATGCATGCACTAGATTTTGGTAGACATTATAACGGGTATTAATATTTTTATAAGTTTGTTTTGAGGTTAAATGTTGTAACAAATGAAAAATCTATGGTTTTGTAATGTTTAAGATTTTTCTATAAAATTATATTAAATCCTTAAAACTTATATAGTTATAATACCTATGCACGCGCTAGTTTTTACAAAACTTTTTGATTATGAATTAACATTGATTAATATTTGGTATAGATTTTTGTTGCACGAGAGATTTAAATTCGTTTAACTAGCATTATGTTTAGTTTGACCTTGTTTAAATTAACAATTGATATCGTGTTCTAGGCATTTTTCGTGTTTAATGGTATATAAATGAGCTTTGAAAGAATATGTGTCATTGCTATATGTACGATTTTACTATATAATATTCATTGAAGTGGTTTGCAGAGCAGTCACTTTTCCAAAGCCGCCACCTTGGAGCTGGGCTTGAGGAAGTGAGGCAGCTTGGGTGCACTGTGGAGCCGCGACTTAAGGCAACACTATTCATGTGACAATCGACAACATTTGGGAGTGCTCTAAATACTGAGTTACGTTTGATATGGTACTTGATATATGAGGATCGTTTTTGGAATTTATTTTGGAATATGATGACATCAAATAAGTACATTATATTGTCATCATTTGTCCTATATAATTGACTTATTTTATTATATTATATATGAGAATCGATACTTAATCGTTTACTTGAGAAATTCTCTGGTAAAAACCAAGCAATTGGTGAAACTTGATGATTTTAGACAAAATATGGAGCAAATGATCAAGATGGAAAAGGCTACTAAAATCCAGAAGATACGCCGCATCATTCTAGACAGATGCGCCTTACTATAATACTTATATGAATTCGAAGACGATTGCCTGACTTTGAAGAATGCGCCGCATCTTATTATATCATGCGCCACATATGAAACTTTGGTCAACGAAGAATATCCAACTTGTTCTACTCCAGATACGCCGCATCACATTATCAACATACGCCGTATCTATATCAAGACTTCACCAAATACGATTCAAGATACTGAAGGACATGCGCCGCATAAAGATTCAAGTTACGCCACATCTAAAGATGGTGTACGAATATTCTAGAATATATTAATCTTGGACCCCACGCGAAGTTAAGTAGATGCGCCGCATCTACCTACTCAATGCGCCGCATCGAACCTTCAGACAGAATCTATAAATACCCCAAGAAGTCAGACGGATAAATATGAATAAAAACCCTAAGGAGACGAATTCAGAAAACTTGGCAACACAAGACACACCACATAAGAAGATCTTAGAGTAGTAAGAAGGTCCTGCACATATTTAATTTATTAAGTAGTTTTGTTTTATCTATAATAGTAAGCTTTAATTCATCAAGATTGATAAGCTTGTGGCCACCATAGTGCTCCCCTTAAAATTGCTTTCCCATCAATTAAAGTTTATATGTTGATGTTTTTGGTGACTTGTATATGTACATTGATAACCTCTGTGTCTAGCTGAGTTTTGCTTGGGCTGCCACACCCCCTCCTCGCCTACTTATCTAGCATCTAAAAAGTGGGATAGGCATAAGTGAGCATTAAGAGTTTGCTCGTCTATATTTATAATCTAATGAGACAGATAAGTGATGAGGCGAAAAATGATCTGTTTTTAGGGGGTCATTTAAGCCCAAATTTGAATTTATTTGATGAAATATTGCCCTAAATCGTTCCTTTTGTGATTTTAGGTATTTTGGGAGTGAAATCTGGAAAAGGAAGCAATTCGGACGTTTTTGGAGCATAAAAGTGAAGAAAACGCCAAAGTCTTAATTTTCCATGCTGGGAACAGTAGGTGACGGCGTCAAGAGTAACTCCCTGACGGCGTCAAGAGCAAAAATCCATGATGATCCAGAACAGATTTGACGGCGTCACAAAGGAAGAGCGTCAAGAGTAAAAGTCATGACGGCCTGGAAATGATTAAGTCTTGACGGCGTCAAATGTAGATCAAGGCAGTCCGAGAAGAGTTTTGGCGGCGAGGTGACGGCGTCACAATGTTTGTCTTGACGCCGTCAGACCCCTTTTCCTATATATAGTTTTCTAATTTTTACACATTAGAGAGAGAAGTTTTGGGAGAAACCCTAAGTACGATTTTGGTGTAACTTTTACAGGTTTTTCAAGGGTTCCAACCCCTTGATACCTTGCATGTGTAATCAAGATAAGTGTTCTTTTAATTCAATCAATATGTCTATGTGTTGGTTGTCTACATCTTGTTCTTGTCTTAATTCCATCATGCTAGGCTAGATCTATCTTGTGTTTGCTTAGATCTAATGAAACCTAGATGTTGATTATGTGTTGATTACTTGTTTATTCTTGTCTTGGATGAATGATTTATATGTTAGGCTTAAGAAAACTGGCAGATCTCCAATTGGTAACATGCTTGAACGTCTTAAGAAACATGAACCGACGCGCACTAGGTCTTTATTGGTTGTATTTAATGCATGAGCCACTGTTTACAATCCCTATAGTTATGCTGGGCATGGTGTAGGAGGAGATAAGAGCTCATAGAATTGGGGAGTTAAGTGTGCCACCCCATGAATGGTATTAAAGAATACGATCCGTCATCCATACAATTATAACAAGTAATTAACGTGTAAAAGATGTCTAGGGAGTAGTAAAATCTAAGTAAACACATTTTCTCCAATTACTGCTCACAACTTTAGTATAAATTAGTTTATTTTTAGTTTTAATATTTTATTTTGATTTCATTGTAGTATTGGGTTAGTTGACTAGCAACTAATTCCGCCCAAATCCTTCAACCCGAGATTTTTAATTGCTTTCTAAAAAAATATAAAAATACAAAAATAATCTTCCCTCACCTTTAGAACTAGTATTTAGGCTTTCTAATCCTAGCCACACTTTTCCTAAGCTGAACGATCAATCCCCCGGTACTTGTCACTATACTATACTACAACGATTAGGTACACTGCCTGGTGGGGGTTATAAGCTTCTCAGGATCCCTTGAGAGGTAAAGCCTGGTGCGATTCCCACGTATCAATAAGATTATGATACACAACATATAAAACTAGCAATAAAACAAGTGACAAGCTACTTAACAATCAGGACAGGCCTTCTATCTATGTCTGTTATCTATTTGTGTATGTGTTTGCTATTTGCTGATTCATTTTCATTAGTTTAATTTACTGTTTAACTGCCAAATCGTGCTAGTCTCTCATACTAAACCCCCTTGCGTTAGATTAGATTGTAAAACTAACTTGGAATATTAAAATACTGATAGACTAACTAGGAATTACGTTCCACACTTAGTGATCGACACTCTGCTTACCACTATATACATATTGATCGGATACACTTTCCGTTAGTGTGTGTGTTATAGGATAAGTCGGCTAAATATAAATGTAAAACTTGAAATAGGAAAATCACCCTATACTACACCGTGACATGCTGCACACATCAGAATATATGTAATTTTATTTGGAACATTGTTATGTCATATGAGAAGTTTCCTCGTAGGATATGAGATTGAGCACAATGCGAATTGGTACGAGTCTAAACCTAATAATATGTTAAATAATTGATTAATAACGTTTTGAGGAAAGATAGGCGTATAAATAGTCATTTTTTATGGAAAAATGATTTAAGAATTATTGGCGCAAGTTAAAAAGTCTCACAGAAAGTCTAACTAGCTTCAATAGGCCCGAGAGTAATTTTATGAGAAGATTAGCCAAGTTACATGAATGGTCCCTACATTTAGAGTTTAGCTGCGCCCCTTTCCTTTCAAACTTTACACAAATGACCCTTTCAGTTAATAAAAACCCTACACCCTCATTTTAACCCTAAACCTAAAAAATTCCATCTCTCTTTTGCAGCGGCCGCACGCCCAAACACCACACTACCACCTCCGTCGCTCACCGCCACCCTTACCACTAAAACACCACTACACCCATCTTATAATCGACCTTGTGAGATCATTTTGAGGTGCACGTACCCCTACACACCAATGCCACATGCCGCCACCTTTATCCGTGTAACAGCCTTAGTCTCGTATAGCAGCGGAAGCTAAACAAGGGTATTACTTCATAACACAAAGTATAGAACACGAGGCGGCCCAGAAGATTTTATACGGGATGACGTCAGATGGTCTCTTGGGCGATACGAAACTCTAAAAGCGGTGACCTGCCGGCATCAGAACTTATAACCCGACGCCGTCAGGGTTGTAAATCTATATATAGTTTTGTTTTTTTTCATTCATTGTGGTGGTGGAACTTTGTGTACAAACCATAGTCTGACTTTTGCAGTAAATTTAGGGTTTCAAACCCTCTTTTCTTCTATGTTCAATTAAAGATAAGTTCTTCGTTTAATCATTCAATATGTCTATGTGTTGTTTGATTAATTGTTTATCTTTTCTTTACATTAACATGTTAGATTTCCTAGTGTTTTCTTAGATCTAATGAAACCTAGTTATTAATTATTGATTGTTGATTTGTTATTGATTGTTTGGTTTATTGACTAGCGTTAGGCTTAAAAAAACTGGCTAACCTCCTATATGGTAACAAGCTTGAACGTTTTAAGAAACGTAATCAGATGTGTACTACGGTTTTATTGGTTGTATTTAATGCATGAGTAACTATTAATGAGGCTATGATAGGATACTAAACGTGTCGTCATAAGAAGAGATAGAAGCTCATAGGGTTGGGGAAGGACGTACACGCCCCCACGAATGGTATAGAGGAATACAATCCTTCATACAAACAATTGTGACAAATCAATAAATCAATAGGAGATAACTAGGGAGTAGTGAAATCTAAGTAAACACATTTTTCTCTTATAAGTAATCGATCCACCCCATTTTTTTTTTTGTTGTTTTATTTTATTTTGTTTATTATTAGTTTTTGGGTTAGTTGACTAGCAACTAATTCCGCCCACTCTTCCAATACCCGAGATTTTATTTGCTTTTATAAAAATATAAAAATAGAAAAAGAATCATCCCTCACCTATAGACCTATTTGACACAGTTTTCAATCCTAACGACACTATTCCCCTAGAGAATGATCAATCCCCCGGTACTTGCCAGTCACTATGCTACACCGGTTAGGTACACTGCCCGGAGGATTGCAAGCTTCTCAAGATCCCTTGAGAAGTAAAACTTTTGAGAGTCCACAATCTCGCATCAATGTTTTTGGCGCCACTGCCTGGGGAATAGTTATTGCTTAGGTTGATTTTTATTTTAATTAGGTCTACTCGTTAAATTCCTATCTAGTGAGATTTTTATTTTCTTTTTATTAGGTTTTCTTTAGTCTATCTTTTTCTTCGTGTTTTTGTTCGTAATCCATATCACCCGCCATCATGGAAGGTAATAATATCCTTGAACCCGTCATTCAACCAAACCACCAAAACCCACCCCAACCACCTAGAGCCCGAACTTTAGTAGAATACTCCCGACCTAGCCACCAAGGCTATCAAAACACCATTGAGCTCAACCAAGGAGCCAACGTGTCTCCCTTGCGAGCCAACACCATCCAGTTGGTGCAAAGCGGATGTGCATTCCATGGACTTCATTCCAAAGATCCAAACAAACATCTTAAGGATTTCCTTAAAATCGTTGATTCTATTGACCTTGATGTTGCCACACGAGAGACGACCCAATTGTGTCTCTTCCAATTATCTCTACGTGACCAAGCTAGTCAATGGCTTGAGCGTTTATCCACAGTACCCATCACCTCTTGGGATGATCTCACCTCTCGTTTCCTTGCTTAGTTTTTCCTACAGGGGAGAACTACCAAGTTAAAGAATGACATCTTGATGTTCCAACGACATCATGGTGAAACACTTTACGAAGCATGGACTCGTTTCAAGGACTTACTCCAAAAAGTCCCTCACCATGGCATCGATCTTTGGCTTTAAGTCTAAATCTTTTATGATCATGTCAATCAATCCACAAGGCAAACCATTAACCAAGCGGCTGGTGGTAAACTACGTGACGGAGGAATGATCCCCGTGAATTGAATAAAACGGTCAAGGCAATATCTTTTCCTTCGAATAATTCAAGCATTCCCGACCGTAGGATCATGGAACTTGAGGACCAAGTCAAGTTTCTCATGAAATCCTACGAGGCTCCTAAAACTTTAAATCAAGTGAACAAAATCACTTCTTTATGTGAATGTTGTAGTGGTCCCCACGACACTCGTGATTGCATGAAACTCCCGAACAAGCTTTTGCGGATTACGCATCTTCGGGTACAGACGGAGCGGGAGACAAGTGGTTCACTTTCAAACCCGAGCCAACCACTTATGGTGATTCATACAAACCCTCTCGGAAAAATCACCCAAACTTTAGGTGGAAACAAAGCCAAAACCCTTCTCAAAAAAATTCTTCCAATCCACCTAATCATTTCTAACCAAATGGCCCAACCCAAAACCGTACATTCAACAACAATCCTTCCAACAATTATGGCAATACCAATAATTTTGAAGAATTGATGTCCAATTTTATAGCATCTCAAGAAGCACGTTTGACAAAGTTTGAAACCGATTTCAAACAAAAGCAAAGCGGGATGACAAGTAAAATTGACAATTTGTTGAATATTCCAAATGACCGAGACTTGGGAGCTATTCTGAGCGACACAGTCAAGAACCCAAAATTAATGTTAACTCCATTTCATCAATTCCGTCTCCTAGTTCTTGCCCACAATATTACTCGGTCAATGCTATGAGCACGTGTTTCAAGCAAACTCAAGTTCTAAAAAAGGACCAACAAGATGAAACACCCAATTAAAAGTCGGTCAACAAAATAATTGAAACACCTCTTACTCCAGACAAAGAATTCAAGGAACTTCACCTTGAACGTCCAGTCATTGATGTCTTAGCTCGTGGTCCTTACTACCATGCCCTTTTGGAAAATATGAGAAAAAGCTTAAGTTAGGTAAAAATGGGACCACTTTCATTTAAAATAAATTACCTAAAAAGTTATATGATCCGGGCATATTTGTTTTACCCTGCAAGATCGGGAATTTTGAAGCTTTTGACACATTAGTTGATCTTGGATCAACCCTCAACTTGCTTTCCTTATCCCTCTACAACACTCTCAAGCAAGGTAAATTATATGAAACCGAGGAAATTATTGGCCTTGCTGATGGAAGTGTCGCATATCCGGTTGGGGTAGTAAAGGACGTATTAGTGCAGATACAAAAATTAACTATTTTAGCTGATTTTCACGACCTTGATATGGTTTGTGACACTACATGCCCTTTGTTGATAGGAAGAGGATTTTTAGCTACCGCAAGTGCGATGATTGATTGTAAGGAATCTAAAATTGCGGTAGGAGAAGGTGAAACCTGGTATGTCTATGATGTTAAGAAACACGCCTATGATAACAATGGGGAACCCACACCACATTGGGTAGATATAAATAGGAGACCCTCTAGGTACGGACCTTGGATCAATATAGACTTGATAGGACCCCCAACGCCTATTCTACCTAGAAGAGGAATTTTTTAACCAAACACATTTGGTAGAACAACTCTTGGCTAGGGACACAGAATTTGGACCCATTTGAAGATCCTCTAGTTTTTAGAAAGATGATTAAATTCCTAGGAGTTTTTCCAATTAACTTAGGAATGAATAAGTGGAAGAGCGAGAGTGATAAATGTAAGTGGAATTGGAACAAGCCATCTAAGGAAGGAGATGGATCATGACACATAAAAATGACATTATATGATTTGGATGGAGAGAAGTTTGAAAAGTCATACCAAATAAAGCGTACCGATAGGAAGCTAAAACTTAAGTTTGATCCTAAAGATGTCCTCGATGAGGAGCTCACTCACATAGGATACGGCCATGACTTTGAGTCTAGCTACAAGACTTGTAAATAAAGATAAGTGCTTCTTGGGAGGCAACCCAAGCATTATTTTATTTTATTTGTTTGTTTGCTTATTTGTTTCCATATGTATTTTTCATTCGTATTGTTTATAGTTCATTTCTCAAATGAATTTGTAAAAATGCTTTGTTTTGTTTTTAACCTCGTCTTAATTACATATAAAGGTATTTTGCAAAAGATAAGTGTAAGGGGAGCTCATATTTGTTTTAAAGAACGGATTGAACATGAACAATAACAATAAGATATGAACATACATATTAGTATTTGTTTGAGTCAAATCTTGTATCGAGTCACAATGAATGTTTTGCAGGGATTCCAGGTCTTAAAACATAGATTTTTCTAGAAATTTTCCGAAAACAAAATATAAAAATTCTGTCAGGTCCATTTTGACGGCGTCAGGGTTAAAACCTGACGACAACAGCTTTTTATTTTCTGATAATTTTTCCAAATTTGTTTTTCTACCGAAATTATAAAGTTTCGTAAAATCTCAAAATTTTAAACTCCATGAATGTGCAAACATTTATTTTTCAAGCATTATATCTTTATTTGCTTTCTAGGATTTACTTTTATATAGAGTTTACCGCCGATTTTACGCGAGGTTTCGTGTTTGTTTTCTTTGTTGTTTAACAGGTTATATTGGACAAGAAGATGATTATATTCTAGGAGTGAAGCTTTACATGCACATTTTCTTGGACGAAGATTTAACCATGTTACCATATTTTCCATACCGAGCGAATCAGGGGAGTATTAGTTTCTTTCATTTTCATTTAACTTTACTTTTACATCTTTTAATTGAACATTGGGGACAATGTTCGACTTAAGTGTAAGGGGGTAAATTGGGATACCTTAGGAACTACAACTTCGCTCGATTTTTGTTTTGTTTAATAGTAGATGTGTAATAAAACTAAAAGAAATACTTGTTAGGGTAATTTTAGCACCAAATTTAAAATTTTTTGCAACACATAGGAGGGAAACTTTAGTCTTAATAAGCGTCTCATTGATAGGAGTTATATGACTAGCACAAATACCGTACCACTCAAAAATTTCCTCCCAAATATGTGAGGTTCGCCTTTAGATTATTTGGAAAAAGCATTTATCTTTAGTGCTTGTGAGTATACCGGTAGTATTTAGATTCCCGAACTTGTGTTAGCAATGCATTCCGAGACCGCTAGTGAGACTACATTCGTGTAGTTAGGATTTACTATATAATAAGAGTTAGGATAACCCTTGTTTTAAACCTGTATTATAATTACATTGAGTTCATTGGTCAATTAATTCTCCCACACATTTGCGATGTACTCATTTTTAGTACACGATACCCCTAGTATACCGCTTAGAGCCTATCTTTTTCGTTTCTAACTTTAAGCATCTTACTTAAAGGAAGAATTTGTTTACAATGCACCCCCAAATGTACACCTAAATCGCCTTAGCCTACCTTGTATGCACTCATTTTTTGTTCATTATTGTTATTTGTTTAAACCCTTAGTTAGTTGTCTAATTGATTACATGGTTGCTAAGTCGACTCATATCTTGTACATATTGTTTTGGGACGATTGGGACTCATGGGTAAAGTACTAGTGTAATGGAGTAATGGGGAAGAACATCATTTATTACCCCCATATATGCGTTAATGTTTTAAAGTACACCAAGTGTTTCGATTCTCTTGATTCGAGTCTTTATTTTTAATTATGTAAAAGTTCAAGTGTAAGGGGAGGGAACGAGCCCCCTTGATGTATTATTTTGGATGGTAGGGCAAGAGTGGATGAAAAAAAAAAGAAAAAAAAATTGAATAAACAAGAAAAATGAAAAAAAAATAGAAAAAGAAAAGTAGAAAAAAAACATACGGACTACTATCCCATTTCTTTTATATTTATCTTGGTCATAGTTAGCTTAAGTTGAGTTGAGTCTTGGCTTAGCAACGCCGCATTGTACATGTAATTAACTAAAACAATTGACTTGCCACAAGTAGAATATCCTTTATCCAACAAACCATGTTTTTCCATATCCCTACACCTAACATTATAATCCTTTGAAAGACCTATTTGGTAGTTTATCCTAGGTGCTTACGCCAAAGTGGTGGAGGTTTTTGATCCTTTCCCAAGCCTATGGTAATCTATTTGCTATGAAAGGTAGTGAGTGATATTTTCCCATTTCCATTTGTGAGATATAAATTTATAACACCCGAGAGATGAGAGTATCCAAATACTTTATGTGAGGTGCTAGTGTATAATTTCCGTTCTTGTTTTGACTAATGTGGAATAATCATTTGTTGAAATTACTTTTATACTAATGTTAAATGACCCCTAACTTGTATTTTGATTGGTATAAAAGCTCATTTGCTTGAGGACAAGCAAATCCCAAGTGTAAGGGTATTTGATAAGGATTTATTTGATACGCTTTTAGGGGGTCATTTAAGCCCTAAATCATGTTTTTATGATCAACTATTACCTTAAATCATTTCTTTTGTCATTTTAGGTACTTGGGACGTGAATTCCGGATAATGGAACATTTTAGAGCTTTTCGGTCATTTTTCTGCTCAAGAATGAAGAAAACCAAGAAAAGTCTGGAATTAACACCGGACGCCGTCGCCTTATGAAGAGATGCGATGGATTTTTACACTAGGCCCCCTAGAAAATAATTTGGAAATTTTAAAGGGACGGCATCAGGTACAAAAAAGGCAAGGCCGCCTGGCTTTACACTAACATGAGGCAGCCCCGAAGATTTTATACGGGACGACGTCAGATGGTCTCTTGGGCGATACGAAACCCTAAAAGCGGCGACCTTACGTCATCAGAACATATAACCTGACGCCGTCAGGGTTGTAAATCTATATATAGTTTTGCTTTTTCATTCATTATGGTGGTAGAACTTTGTGTACAAACCCTAGTCTGACTTTTGCAGTAAATTTAGGGTTTCAACCCCTCTTTTCTTCCATGTTCAATTAAAGATAAGTTCTTCCTTTAATCATTCAATATGTCTATGTGTTGTTTGATTAATTTTTTTTATTTTCTTTACATTAACATGTTAGCTTAGATTTCCTAGTGTTTGCTTAGTTCTAATGAAACCTAGTTATTAATTATTGATTGTTGATTTGTTATTGATTGTTTGGTTGATTGACTAGCGTTAGGCTTAATAAAACTGGCTAACCTCCTATACGGTAACAAGCTTGAACGTCTTAAGAAACGTAATCGGATGTGTACTACGGTTTTATTGGTTGTATTTAATGCATGAGTAACTATTAATGAGGCTATGATAAGATACTAAACGTGTCGTCATAAGAAGAGATAGAAGCTCATAGGGTTGGGGATGGACGTATACGCCCCCACGAATGGTATTAAGGAATACAATCCTTCAACCAAACAATTGTGACAAATCAATAAATCAATAGGAGATAAGTATGGAGTAGTGAAATCTAAGTAAACACAATTTACTCTTATAAGTAATCCACGCCATTTATTTTCTTGTTATTTTATTTTTTTTTGTTTATTATTAGTTTTTGGGTTAGTTGACTAGCAACTAATTCTGCCCACTCTTCCAATACCCGAGATTTTATTTGATTTTATAAAAATATAAAAATACAAAAAGAATCATCCCTCAGCTTTAGACCTAGTTGACTTAGTTTTCAATCCTAACATACACTATTCCCCTAGAGAACGATCAATCCCCCGGTACTTGCCACTCACTATACTACACCGGTCAGGCATACTGCCTGGTGGATTGCAAGCTTCTCAAGATTCAATGAGAAGTAAAACTTTTGCGAGTCCGCAATCCAGCATCTGTAGTCTGTAAAATTTTGTTCGAGGAGTTTAATTCAATCACGAGTGTCGTGGGGACCACTACAATACTCACATAGAGAAGTAATTTTGTTCACTTGGCTTGAAGGCTTAGTAGTCCACCACATTTATTTTTCTTGTTATTTTTATTTTATTGTTTTTAGTTTAATTCATAGTTTTAGGTTAACTGATTAGAAGATTACTTATCTTCAATGAAACATGATGAATGTCACAGTGCAATTGTTTAGCTGAAGGGTTGTATTCCTTAATACCAGTCGTGGGGGTGTGCACAGCCTTCCCCAACCCTATGATTATCGATTTCTTCTTATGAAGACACGTTTAGTACCCTATCGTAGAATCATTAACATCTACTAATGCATTAAATACAATCAATAAAACCGTAGTGCACATCCGATTACGTTTCTTAAGACGTTCAAGCTTGTTACCGTATAGGAGATTAGCCTGTTTTCTTAAGCCTAACACGAATCAATCAACCAAACAATAAACAACTCACCAACAATTAATAACTAGGTTTCATTATATCTAAGTAAACACAAAACAACCTAAGCTAACATGTTAAAAAGAAGAAAAGATAAACAAGAAATCAAACAACACATAGACATGATGAATGATTAAAAGATTACTTATCTTCAATGAAACATGAGAGAAAATAGGGTTTGGGAACCCTTGAAATCTCTGGAAATTCGTTATGAGGATCTAAACACACGGCTTGTGTTAGATTGATACTTTGAGTATTTACTTTGTAACACGCGGAATTTATCACAAAGTATTTAGAAGATATATGTAAGTGATGTGTATAGGTTGTATGTGAATGAAACAGTGAAAACACAGGGATTAAACAAACTTTAAGCTTCAATATTATTGATAATAATACGAGTGATCTAAGATATCACTAGGATTACACCTTGAAGCTCTTGCTAATGATACGTACAAAAACTTAAACCTAGCTAGGACCTCCTTTTATAAGACACAAGGAGTCATTTATAAGATAAGTATAAACCTAATGAAAAAGAATATACATAAGATATTTTATATACTTATCTAATACATGGTTTTCTAACAATTATCCTATAAGTAGTGGTAATATTATGTACTAGCAGTGGTAATGAGTTTCCACTGCTAGTGCATTCTTCAACAGTGACTTCAACTATGCTTAACAGTGGTAACTGTTAGTACAATCCCCAACAATCCTCTCCTAAACTTATGATTTCTATGCAAATCAATAAGTTTCTCAATTGATGGGGGATTTTTCCAAACACCTATCTTCTCCTTGAAGCATTGTAGATCCTTTGAACCAGATCATTTACCACTTCAGTTCTTTCTACACATCTAATCTTTGTAGAAAGCATTTACCACTTCAGCAGTGATTAGGGACTGTTTGCAGTGTACCCTAATCAATCTTTAATATTGTTTAAGAAGAAGTAGTTCTACAGCAGAAGTGACATATGACTTTATTTATGGTCAATGTTGTGACAAAAGCATTTAATTGATCTTATATATCTTAACAATTGATAAGCAAATGTTAAAGAGCTTTATTATGAAAACATATTTACAGATTTGCAGCTAAAAAAATAAAAATAAAATAAAAAATAAAAAAAATAAAAAAAATAAAAAAATAAAAAAATTACAACACATAAAGGACTATCTGATTATGTACTCGTTATACTTCTATTAGAATTTTAACATCAAAATTGACGAGTTCATTTTAGGTCTATTTCCTACTTTAGCACAAGGATCTGTATAAAGCACATAATTTCACAGTTCATCTCACCTTCTGGATCATTTTGATCAAAGCTTTTACCGGAACAGATTGGAAAACAAACATAGAATACTTGTTTACAAAGCGATTGAAGTTGTACTACACATTTAAAGCATTATCCAAAAGGGACATTAATTTCTCAATTAAAACAAGTTGTGCTACACAGTTGGAAATTAATTTTTGAGAAAAGGGTAGCTCAAGTATAAATAAAGACATACGAGCCATCACATTATAGAAAAAAACATGCAAAAGCAAGTAATGGCTTCTTCAAAGTTCTTACTTTTATCTCCAGCTCTACTACTCATTGCTCTCTCATTTCTACAAAACTTTACTTCTGCTTCTTTGGATGAAGCAAATGCTCTTCAAAAATGGAAAGTAAGCCTTGAAATCCAAAACAACTCCCAAATTGTATCTTCTTGGACACCCCCTCCGACGAATACTACTGCACCCGCTTCGTGCCCTTCTTGGTTTGGAATTGCTTGCAACGCTGATGGGAACATTAACATGTTGAACCTCTCGAGGTCTGAGTTAAAAGGTATGCTTCACCAGTTCCCGTTCTCTATTCTAGGCAATCTTACCCATTTTGAGTGTTGTTAGAGTTTAACAATTAAATAGCACGTATTGCGGAAGCTAGGATTAACAATTAAATAGCACGTATTGCGGAAGCTAGGATCAAGTATAACACATAAATATTAACTAAAACATAAATAGTAAACGTACCCGATGCACTTCAAATAAACCTTGATTCTTGGACAAATAGATCAATGATAAACCCCTTACCGTTTTGTTTATCGATCTCTTGATAATTACTAAAGTAAGTAATTACCTCGTTCTTGTACACACAAACTACCAACGAATAAAGGTTTGATGCAAGTAAACAAAACACTTAATTTTGGATTAAACCAAAATCGACCCAAACCCTTTGTGGGGGTGTGAACCGATCGGCCAAGGAAAACAAGGAGGAAAGAAAAGACTTTAGGGTTTGTGTGTGTGCACAAAAGATGTGAAAGTCTAACCCTTGGCCTTGTATATATATACTAGGTGAAATTTGGTGACCAAGAAAGGCATGGGTCGACCCATTGGATGGGCTTCGACCGGCCATGCACCCACAAGGGTGTTTCTAGATCTTTCTTGACTCCCAAGTTACACTCTAGTCCATATCTTTCGTTACTAATGATAGTTAGTCCATACGGTTAATAACTAACGACCATTTAGTCCATTAAATGTTTATAAATATATATATTCAATACATTTAATATATATATATTTATTTTACATTATTCTTGTTTGTAAAGTGTGCAATCCCGAGGTCTCGGGTTCGATCCTAGACATTTACTTATTAATGTTTATACGTAACATTTAACAGCTCCCACTCGTATATCCATTAATAGTAAAATGACATTGGTTAGCGTCTTGCAACACTCCAATGCCCCTAGTTCAATCCGAGCTAGGTTTCCTGGAAAAACCTTTAATGATTCATCATTATAATTATCCTTTCATTACTAATACCACATTAATAAAGATGTGAGTTCCTTTATTAAATTTCTGTTTCTCGTTTCTTTATGATTGAACAAAATTACCAAAACATCTGAACGTATTCCAGATAGACTTTGGGCATGGCCATGCAAACATTTTGTCAACCCTACGAGGGGCCCAGCAGTATTAAACTTCTAAACAAATCAGAAGGAATAAATTCTTTCTTGACTACAAGAATAACCCATGAACTTTGCAACACTTCTGAAAACAACCCTTATAACTCCCTGTTACGTTGAGCGATAGATTGCTTCACAAAAATGCACTACATCCATGACACTTATCTGGTATCTCAAGTCTGAGGATAACTTTAAATATGATTCTCACATTAAATATTAAATCATATTATTGGGATAAGTCCAATATTCAATTCATCGAATATCATGTGAAATTGGTATGACTACGCATCAATATACTTTCAAGTATATCCTAAACCAATACTCAAATTTGTCTTAGTTTAATGATATTCCCATATCAATAATCGACAATGGACAATTTAGAATAATAAATTATTCATGGATCTTAAACATGCAAATATAGGATATATTATTAAGACAATGAATAAATAAACATAAAACATATTTTATTCGATTAAAATAATAATTGTACATTACATCCTTTATCCAAACACTAATCACAAATGAGCATGAAACTTTCAGCTAATCTAAGTCCTACACCTTCAGCATGCTTGTAAAGCTTGGTGCCAGGTAAAGGCTTTGTTAATTGATCTGCCAAGTTATCATCTGTGTGAACTTTGAGCATTTTGATTTTGCCTATTTCAACTTGTTCTCGAACATAGTGATGCTTAATCGGGAAATGTCTGGTGCCTTTCATGATTCCAGGCTCATTGGCAAATGTAATTGCAGCTGAATTATCACAATACATTTTAATAGGTCTTTGAATCGAAGGCATAACTCCAAGCCCAGAAACAAACTTCCTAATCCAAACAGCTTCCATTGCAGCTTCTGAAGCAGCTATATACTCACTCTCTGTAGCAGACATCGCTAGTACACTCTGCTTTCTGCTCCTCCAATCCACAGCTCCTCCATTAATGACAAAGACATAACCCGTCTGAGACTTCGTATCATCCTTATCACCTTTCCAAGAAGCATCGCAGTAACCTGTAACATCAAGTTCTGCTAATGGATTTCCCCCATAAACCAAGAACATATCTTTAGTAGCCCTAAGGTACTTAAGAATATTCTTAACAGCAGTCCAGTGAGCTTCACCTGGATTTTGCTGATATCGACCGGTTAAATTCTGAGCAAATGCTACATCAGGTCTTGTACTTTTCACCGCATACATAATAGATCCAACAGCCAAAGCATAAGGGACTCTTTTCATGCATTGCACCTCTGCAGGTGTTGAAGCACAAACCTTGTTGCTCAAGCCATGTTGTTCTTGCATTGGCAAATATCCTTTCTTGGAATTTTGCATATTGAATCTCTTCAATATTTTATCAATGTAAGCACTTTGGCTTAATCCAATTAATCGCTGAGATCTATCTCTATCTATCTTGATTCCCAGAATAAATGCAGCTTCCCCTAAATCTTTCATAGAAAAACACTTTCCAAGATATGCCTTAACCTTTTGCAAACTTGGAATGTCGTTTCCTATGATCAATATGTCATCAACATATAATATAAGGAAAATTACATTACTCCCACTAACTTTGTGATATACACATGGCTCATCAAGATTTTGAGTGAATCCATACTTTTTAATTTCACCATCAAATCTCTTATTCCATTGTCGTGATGCTTGCTTTAATCCATAAATGGATCTTTTAAGCTTGCATACACGATTTGGGAATTCTGGATTCACATACCCCTCAGGCTGCGCCATATAGATGTCTTCATCTAGGCGACCATTTAAGAAGGCGGTTTTTACATCCATTTGCCAAATCTCATAGTCATAGTAAGCGGCTATGGCTATAAGAATCCTAATTGCCCTTATGTCAGCTACAGGAGAAAAGGTCTCCTCATAGTCAACACCAAAAGTTTGTGTATAGCCTTTAGCTACACAACGGGCCTTATAGGTGTGTACAACGCCATCCATGTCAGACTTTTTCTCGTAGAGCCATTTACTCCCAACTAGTTTGGCACCCGGAGGTAGGTCTACTTCTTCCCGGACATCATTGTCTTCCATGGATTGCATTTCCCCATCCATAGCTTCTTTCCATTTGGCCTTTTCAGGTCCATTCATGGCAGCTTTATAACTTGTAGGTTCATCAAGATCACCCAGTATATTCTCATCACTCTCTATATTAAGACATAGACGAGTAGGAGTTTTTACTGGTCTTGTTGACCTACGAATGGGAATCACTTCAACTTCAGGTGGAGGACCTAAACTTTCAGGTTCTACCGGAAGTTGGTTAGTGTTTTCAGAAGGTGCTACATCTTCTTGACCGTCTTCCAGATCATATATTCTCCCACTGAATTCTTGAGATATGAGCTCCCTTTCAAGGAAGTCTCCATACCTTGCAACAAATACTTTGTTTTCAGGTGGGTAATAAAAGTAGTATCCCATAGTTTCCTTAGGGTATCCTACGAAGATGCACTTCACAGATCTTTGTTGGAGTTTGTCTGCTGAGTCACGTTTAACATACGCCTCACAACCCCAGACCTTAAGATAAGACAGGTTTGGAGCTTTTCCAGTCCATACCTCATATGGTGTCTTATCAACCTTCTTTGTTGGAACCATATTTAGAATGCGAACCGCAGATTCTAAGGCATAATCCCAAAATGAGAAAGGAAGAGTTGTTAGATTATACATAGATCGTATCATGTCTTGCAATGTACGATTCCTTCTTTCAGATACACCATTTTGTTGTGGAGTATATGGAGAAGTAAGGTGCTGGACAATTCCCTCCTTTGCTAGATAATCTATGAACTCCTGACTCAGGTATTCACCACCTCTATCGGATCGAAGAGCTTTAATCTTCTATCCAAGTTGCAACTCTACTTCTGCTTTAAACACTTTGAATGTTTCAAATACCTCATGCTTATGTTTAAGTAAATAAACATAACCATAACGGCTGTAATCATCCGTAAATGTTAAGAAGTAGCTAGCACCTCTCCTTGACACATGTCTAAGTGGTCCACACACATCTATGTGAATTAGACCAAGTAGATCATTAGCCCTTTCAATCCTATTTTTAAAGGGTTTCTTAGTCATCTTCCCAGCAATGCAAGATTCGCATTTATCAAATGATTCATCATTGATCTTATTTAAAAGCCCATCATGTTGCAGCTTTTTCATGCAATCTTTGCCAATGTGAGCAAGTCGACAATGCCAAAGATAAGATGAATCCAGACCTTTCTTGATTCTCTTATTGTTGATGCTATACATTGAATTATTTGTAACAAAAGCATTATCATTATCATTCATATCAATTTCAAATATACCATTCACAGCAATAGCATTAAAATAAAAAACATCATTTAAAAAACTGAAATTGCATTGCTAGAAATAGTATGATGAAAACCAAGGTTTAACAAATATGAAAATGAAATTACACCTCTAACAATTTACGGTGCATAATGACAATTATTTAAAGATAGTACTAAGCCCGAAGGCAACACTAAATTAAAAACTCCTATAGCTTCAACTCCTGCATGCGCTCCGTTACCAACGTGCAAGAATTGTTGTCCATAGGCCAGCTTTCTCTCAACTCTAAACCCCTGCAAGGTATTGCAAATATGAATGCCACATCCCGTATCATATACCCATGAATTCAATTTAGGAGTAAGAGTGAATAATTCAATCATAAAGAACGCACCTGAAGTACTGGGGTTACCAGCTTCATTACCCTGCTTCTTTTGTCGCAAGTCATGAATGTAGAGAGGACAATTGCGCTTCCAATGGCCCTTTTCATGACAGTGGTGACAAGCCTGATCCTTCTTGTTTGGCGGATTCACCTTGTTCTGCTTAGGCTGATGTTGCTTCATCTTGGGTTGAGGTTGATAGGCCATGACCTGCTTGCCTTTATCACCTTTACCTTTGCCTTTGTTCACATGCGATTTCTTCTGGATTCTCCCCCCATGAATTGCCAACACTTGTGGGGTAGGATCCTTGACCTTGGCTGGTAGACTTTTCTCATAATCAACAAGCAATGCGAGTAATTCTGAGACTGTCTTCCCCGAGCAATGCATGTTGTAATTCTGCACAAAACCAACAAAATCCCTGTTGAGGATCTGTTGATCAAGTGCACTTGCACATTGTCGGGGTAACCAAAACCAATTCTGTGAAGTTGATCAAACGAGTCTTTCATCTCATCCACATAATCAGCTACTGGTTTACCATCACCATGCTTGCAGTTGTGTAGCTTGTCAAGTTCATCATACAATTCAACTGCAGGTGGCTTCTCATAAGACTGCTGAAGCATCTCAAGCATGTCTTTAGGGAACGCGTACTCGTACTTCTTTTGTAACTGAGCACTCATGCTAGTGAGCATTAAACAAGCAACCTCATTAAACTTAGCATTTACCACCTTCCAAGCCGCCTTTGCTTCTGGTGTTGCAGTAGCAGCAGGCTCAGCTGGGCATTCTTCGGTCAAGAAGTCTAGCTTACCAGACGCCCTCCAGACAATTCTGAGCGAACGGTACCAGTCATTGAAATTCTTTCCAGTCAGTTTTTCTCTCTCAAGATGACTCTTGAAAGCAGAAATCACAGTTTGGTTATCGGGTTGAGCCATATCTACAGATAAAGTTCAAATATTAGTATTTTCGATAATCAATATCTTCAAGAAAATAAAATACCCAAGGCTATATTCATATAACCAACTAATTTTCTTGAAAACCTAGGATCCAACTTTACATAGATTCTACCACATCAGTTGATCTGTTAGTGGTGAAAGTACAAAAGTTGGTAATCTGTCAAACAATAATTGGCAAACAAGATTTCCAATTCCTAGATGATTATGGGATTTACTTCAAATTGATTCATCAATTTGCCTTGTAAGCATGTTTCATCCCATCTCATGCCTTAAGTTCTAGGTCTCACGCACAACTTAATTAAGTCGTCTACCTTAGAAACTGTAAAATTACAATTATGGTCTCACGCGTTAAAAGAATTTTACCTTGTTATAGTAATTTAGCCTAGGTCTCACGTTTACTAAATTAAAATTCCAAGTGTTCCTTATAGATAGATGGCACGTAACTTAAATTATTTAAGGGTATTATTTTTGATATGTAAATCAAAATATGTACAAAGATGCATGCACTCATCTTTATAACATAAGTTTTCATAAAAACTTTTTATAACCAATTCGTGAAATTAATACACAAAGTTTTACTTGAGGTTTATGCCAAAACCCTAAGATGACTTTCTACAATATATGATTTTAAAAGTAATTCGTTTAAGACATATTCAAGATTGTGATAACCAAGGCAGACTCTAAGGCTCTTTTCTAAGCCTTCAAATCACGGTTATGAATATCATCTTAAAAGACTTAATTTTAAAAGCATATTTGCACAAAACATCAATCAAGCAAAAGTTTATGGATTCAATCTCAAAATAGTAATAAAGTATGAATTTTGCTAGTCTCGCCTAGGAGCTGATTACCGTGCGAATCGGACCACTATCGGCACCTAAGACCTTGCAAGATTCTTACTTTATCACTTAGGGTTTCACCATTATTAGTCCGTATTTATTTTCTTTATAAAAACAACCCTTTTATTTCTTACATCAAGTCCAACTAATAACAATAAAACAAGTATCCAAGAAAATCAAAACAACTAATAATAAATAAGTGAAACAATTAGCCACATGCAATCCGTATTAGAAAAGATCCTAATAAAATCAATTCTAGGTATAATAATGCATGTAATCAACTAAGGCCTTCTCTTCTTGATGGAAGAGAGTCACATACATTGACGAATCAATTGCGTAGGCCAAAGCTAATAAACATACCACATAGCATATAAAATCGATTTTAATATGTATTGGAGTCTTCCCCAATTTAAGATCTATATCAAACATGTGATAAAAAAAACAAGATCCATGACTAACATGCATGTAAGTCACGGATTAAACCTAACAATTAGCACATAGGTCACAAGATACGTTCAATAAACCGGTTAATGACCTAGGGTTTCTAGTGATTACACATAATCCAAGAAAACCACAAAACCCTAATTAGGGTTTCATGGAAAAATCGACCCCCCCCCCTAAAATTAGGGTTAGGGTTTCGAAATTTTTAGAAAAAAAAAATAGGAAAAACCCTAGATAAAAAAAAAAACATGTATCTAAAACAATTAAAGATCCAGTTTTTATTACGTTTTAGTAATCAATTACATGTTATACAAGGCTCGTGATGCCACTGTTAGAGTTTAACAATTAAATAGCACGTATTGCTGAAGCTAGGATCAAGTATAACACATAAATATTAACTAAAACATAAATAGTAAACATACCCGATGCACTTCAAATAAACCTTGATTCTTGGACAAATAGATCAATGATAAACCCTTTACCGTTTTGTTTATCGATCTCTTGATAATTACTAAAGTAAGTAATTACCTCGTTCTTGTACACACAAACTACCAACGAATAAAGGTTTGATGCAAGTAAACAAAACACTTAATTTTGGATTAAACCAAAATCGACCCAAACCCTTTGTGGGGGTGTGAACCGATCGGCCAAGGAAAACAAGGAGGAAAGAAAAGACTTTAGGGTTTGTGTGTGTGCACAAAAGATGTGAAAGTCTAACCCTTGGCCTTGTATATATATACTAGGTGAAACTTGGTGACCAAGAAAGGCATGGGTCGACCCATTGGATGGGCTTCGACCGGCCATGCACCCACAAGGATGTTTCTAGATCTTTCTTGACTCCCAAGTTACACTCTAGTCCATATCTTTCGTTACTAATGATAGTTAGTCCATACGGTTAATAACTAACGACCATTTAGTCCATTAAGTGTTTATAAATATATATATTCAATACATTTAATATATATATATATATTTATTTTACATTATTCTTGTTTGTAAAGTGTGCAATCCCGAGGTCTCGGGTTCGATCCTAGACATTTACTTATTAATGTTTATACGTAACATTTAACAAGTGTAAATAGCTTCTTTGGCCCCATCCCACCAGAAATCAGACTCCTGTCCAAACTTGTCTATCTTGATTTTTCAACCAATCAGTTTTCTGGTGTAATTCCACCAACCATTGGTAAGCTAAGCCAGTTAACTGTTTTGCAACTTTTCAGACACAATTTTACTGGTTTAATCCCTTCATCGTTGGGTGAATTGACGTCTTTGAATATCCTTTATCTGCAAACAAATCAACTCTCTGGACCCATTCCAATTGAATTAGGGAATATGAAGTCTCTAACTGATTTAAAATTGAGCGAAAATCAACTCAATGGTTCAATTCCTTCTTCGTTAAAAAACCTGAGAAGCCTTCAGTTTCTGTCTCTCCGTGCAAACAAGTTATCCGGTCCTATACCACAAGGAATTGGAAGTCTACAATTGTTTAAATTTTATCTGAACACAAATCAGTTGTCTGGCCAATTGCCTGTTGATTTGTGCCAAGGGGGAAAGCTTGAACGTTTAGCTGTAAGTGAAAATCAACTCTCTGGTCCTATACCAAGAGGGCTATGGAATTGCTCCACCTTAATAAGAGCATACTTTGAATTTAATCAATTTTGTGGTGATATATCGAATAGTTTTGGTGTTTACCCTAGTTTATATTTCTTTGATGTGAGTCATAATAAATTTCATGGGCAACTATCTCAAAACTGGGGTAAATGCAAAAATTTGACTACATTAATGATGGGATATAACAACATCAGCGGTAGCATACCACCGGAGTTTGGAAATTCAATTCAAGTGCTTGATCTTTCTTCTAATCATTTGGTTGGTCAAATTCCAAACGAGTTTGGGGAGATGAAAGGTTTGTTAAATTTAAACTTGAGCAATAACAACCTTTCAGGTGTTATACCTAAAGAGCTTGGATCACTGCATGGTCTCCTTACTCTTGACCTATCCAAAAATTGGTTAAACGGGTCATTACAAAGATATATTGGTGATTGGGTACAAATCAACAGCATATATCTTAGTAATAACAAGCTCAGCGGAAAGATCCCATTGGAGATCGGTAAATTAAGTCAACTCAATGCTCTTGATTTATCTTGGAATTCACTCACAGAAGAGATACCATCAGAAATTGGAAGTTCAAAAAGTCTCGTGATTATGAATCTTTCTCACAATAAGCTATCTGGTGCTATTCCTAATAGTTTCAGTAACTTTCCAAGAGGGATTGATATCGACGTGTCTTACAATGAGCTCACAGGTCCGGTTCCCTCTTATGCTGTCTTTCTAAATGTGTCTGGAGAAGCATTACAAGGGAATGATGGTCTGTGTGGAAATGTTACAGGTATGAAACTTTGTGAAAATCAGAAGATAATGAAAAAAAAATCATCATTTTCATCATAAGCTCATCCTTGTAATCACGGTCCCACTTTTTGCAGCTCTTTTACTTGGTTTATTCATGTGTGGCCTCATTGTTTATCGACGTGGAAAGAGAACTTCTCCACATGAACCAGCAGTCGAAGAAGGTGGCAAATTATTCTCGATAACAAGTTTTGATGGACAGGCGATGTATGATGAAATCATCAAGGCAACCAATGATTTTGATGATGCATATTGTATTGGGATTGGAGGATACGGTTCTGTGTATAAAGCTGAGTTAAAACCCAACTATTTAGTAGCTGTCAAGAAACTTCATTCATTATCTGGGAACGACGATCATATAGGCTTCCTAAATGAGGTACGAGCATTAACAAACATAAAGCACAGAAACATAGTTAAACTCTATGGATACTGCTTCCATGCTCGTCACTCATTTTTAATTTACGAATATCTTGAGAAGGGAAGTTTAAAATCACTCTTAAGTAGTGATATCACAGCAACGGAAATGGATTGGCTGAAAAGGGTAAGAATTGTTAGGGCTATAGCGAATGGTTTGGCTTATATGAACCATGATTGTACACCTCCTATCATTCATAGAGACATTTCTGCAGCTAATATTCTTCTCAATTCTGATTATGAGGCACATATCTCGGACTTTGGAACAGCGAAGCTTCTAAAGCTGGATTCATCCAATTGGACTGCGGTTGTAGAAACCTATGGCTATATTGCGCCAGGTAACTACCACATATTTTAAAGTTATATATACGATACATACTTATTCTCAAGTTATATAACAACTTTTTTGGATTGTCATGCTTCCTTCAATATAGAGCTTGCTTATACGATGGTGGCGACAGAGAAATGCGATGTGTATAGTTTTGGAGTTGTTGCACTAGAAGTGATTATGGGAAAGCATCCTGGAGAACTTATATCTTGTCTATCAACATTGTCTGCTGAGATCTATTGCTAGCAAATGTAGGAGATAGACGGATTCCGCGACCATCACCTCTTGTTTGAACTACAACCCACAGGAAAGGCCAACAATGCGCGAAGTCAAAGATTTATTTTCAGTGGATGATCGAGTTTGGATGAAGATGCATGTATCGCTAACTTAATGCTTGATCCATTTTGTATGATGTCTAGTCATAAGTCATAAAGTTTAAGAAACCTTTTATGTTTTTTTTTCTTGTCCTGAATTACGCTATAGATTGTTATTAAATAAGGAAATAATTTATATCAATGAAGATTGCTACTTTTCTAGAGTAATGCAGTTATGTGTATTATGGATATTTTTGGTAATTTCTTTAAATTATTCCAGTTTTACAATTAAAAAATTACCAATGGGAAATTTGTATATCAGTTCGAATTTATTCTTACCCATATCAAGAAATTAAGTAAACAGTGAGTGCACACAAAAGATATTGAAATACGTCAAATCACCCAACGATGGAAGTGATATGGTAACAAGAAGGCTTGTGCGAATATCTAGAGCAGAAGGGAAATGGCAGGGAAACTGGAATGCTAACTATAACTTTGTTAGAGTTTGACAATCAAATAACACATATTGCGGAAGCTAGGATCAAGTATAACACATAAATATTAACTAAAACATAAATAGTAAACGTACCCGATGCACTTCAAATCAACCTTAATTCTTGGACAATTAGATCAATGATAAACCCCTTACCGTTTTATTTATCGATCTCTTGATAATTACTAAAGTAAGTAATTACCTCGTTCTTGTACACACAAACTACCAACGAATAAAGGTTAGTTGCAAGTTAACGAAACACTTAAGTTTTGGAAGAACCAAAATCGACCCAAACCCTTATGTGGGTGGTTGAACCGATCGGCCTAGGAAAAACAAGAAAGAAAACAAGTTTTAGGGTTAGAGTGTGTGCACAAAAGATTGTTAAGTCTAACCCCAAGGCCTTGTATTTATACTAGATGTTTTCTTGGTGACCAAGTAAGGGTGGGTCGACCCTTTGGTGTGGGCTTCGACCGGCCATAGCAAACCCAAGGGGTTTCTAGAACCTCCTTGACACCCAAGTTACACTCTAGTCCTTGTCTTTCTTATTTAATGATAGTTAGTCCATACGGTTAACAACTAACGACCGTTTAGTCCATTAAGTCTTATAAATATATATATACCATACATTTAATATATATATATATATTTATTTACATTATTCTTGTTTGTAAAGTGTGCAATCCCGAGGTCTCGGGTTCGATCCTAGACATTTACTCATTAATGTTTATACGTAACATTTAACAGCTCCCACTCGTATATCCATTAATAGTAAAATGACACTGGTTAGCGTCTTGCAACACTCCAATGCCCCTAGTTCAATCCGATCTAGGTTTCCTCGAAAAACCTTAAATGATTCATCATTATAATTATCCTTTCATTACTAATACCACATTAATAAAGATGTGAGTTTCTTTATTAAAATTCTGTTTCTCGTTTCTTTATGATTGAACAAAATTACCAAAACATCTGAACGTATTCCAGATAGACTTTGGGCATGGCCATGCAAACATTTTGTCAACCCTACGAGGGGCCCAGCAGTATTAAACTTCTAAACAAATCAGAAGGAATAAATTCTTTCTTGACTACAAGAATAACCCATGAACTTTGCAACACTTCTGAAAACAACCCTTATAACTCCCTGTTACGGTGAGCGGTAGATTGCTTCACAAAAATGCACTACATCCATGACACTTATCTGGTATCTCAAGTCTGAGGATAACTTTAAATATGATTCTCACATTAAACATTAAATCATATTGTTGGGATAAGTCCAATATTCAATTCATCGAATATTATGTGAAATTGGTATGACTACGCATCAATATACTTTCAAGTATATTCTAAACCAATACTCAAATTTGTCTTAGTTTAATGATATTCCCATATCATTAATCGACAATGGACATTTAGAATAATAAATTATTCATGGATCTTAAACATGCAAATATAGGATATATTATTAAGACAATGATAAATAAACATAAACATATTTTATTCCATTAAAATAATAATTGTACATTACATCCTTTATCCAAACACTAATCACAAATGGGCATGAAACTTTCAGCTAATCTAAGTCCTACACCTTCAGCATGCTTGTAAAGCTTAGTGCCAGGTAGAGGCTTTGTTAATTGATCTGCCAAGTTATCATCTGTGTGAACTTTGAGCATTTCGATTTCGCCTATTTCGACTTGTTCTCGAACATAGTGATGCTTAATCGGGAAATGTCTGGTGCCTTTCATGATTCCAGGCTCATTGGCAAATGTAATTGCAGCTGAATTGTCACAATACATTTTAATAGGTCTTTGAATCGAAGGCATGACTCCAAGCCCTGAAACAAACTTCCTAATCCAAACAGCTTCCATTGCAGCTTCTGAAGCAGCTATATACTCACTTTCTGTAGCAGACATCGCTAGTACACTCTGCTTTCTGCTCCTCCAATCCACTGCTCCTCCATTAATGACAAAGACATAACCCGTCTGAGACTTCGTATCATCCTTATCACCTTTCCAAGAAGCATCGCAGTAACCTGTAACATCAAGTTCTGCCGATGGATTTCCCCCATAAACCAAAAACATTTCTTTAGTAGCCCTAAGGTACTTAAGAATATTCTTAACAGCAGTCCAGTGAGCTACACCTGGATTTTGCTGATATCGACTGGTTAAGTTCTGAGCAAACGCTACATCAGGTCTTGTACTTTTCACCGCATACATAATAGATCCCACAGCCGAAGCATAAGGGACTCTCTTCATGCGTTGCACCTCTGCAGGTGTTGAAGCACAAACCTTGTTGCTCAAGCCATGTTGCTCTTGCATCGGCAAATATCCTTTCTTGGAATTTTGCATACTAAATCTCTTTAGTATTTTATCAATGTAAGCACTTTGGCTTAATCCAATTAATCGCTGAGATCTATCTCTATATATCTTGATTCCCAGAATAAATGCAGCTTCCCCTAAATCTTTCATAGAAAAACACTTTCCAAGATATGCCTTAACCTTTTGCAAACTTGGAATGTCGTTTCCCATGATCAATATGTCATCAACATATAATATAAGGAAAATTACATTACTCCCACTAACTTTGTGATATACACATGGCTCATTAAGATTTTGAGTGAATCCATACTTTTTAATTTCACCATCAAATCTCTTATTCCATTGTCGTGATGCTTGCTTTAATCCATAAATGGATCTTTTAAGCTTGCATACACGATTTGGGAATTCTGGATTTACATACCCCTCAGGCTGCGCCATATAGATGTCTTCATCTAGGCGACCATTTAAGAAGGCGGTTTTAACATCCATTTGCCAAATCTCATAGTCATAGTAAGCGGCTATGGCTATAAGAATCCTAATTGCCCTTATGTCAGCTACAGGAGAAAAAGTCTCCTCATAGTCAACACCAAAAGTTTGTGTATAGCCTTTAGCTACACAACGGGCCTTATAGGTGTGTACAACGCCATCCATGTCAGTCTTTTTCTTGTAGAGCCATTTACTCCCAACTAGTTTGGCACCCGGAGGTAGGTCTACTTCTTCCCAGACATCATTGTCTTCCATGGATTGCATTTCCCCATCCATAGCTTCTTTCCATTTGGCCTTTTCAGGTCCATTCATGGCAGCTTTATAACTTGTAGGCTCATCAAGATTACCCAGTATATTCTCATCACTCTCTACATTAAGACATAGACGAGTAGGAGCTTTTACTGGTCTTATTGACCTACGAATGGGAATCACTTCAACTTCAGGTGAGGACCTAAACTTTCAGGTTCTACCGGAAGTTGGTTAGTGTTTTCAGAAGGTTCTACATCTTCTTGACCATCTTCCAGATCATATATTCTCCCACTGAATTCTTGAGATATGAGCTCCCTTTCAAGGAAGTCTCCATACCTTGCAACAAATACTTTGTTTTCAGGTGGGTAATAAAAGTAGTATCCCATAGTTTCCTTAGGGTATCCTACGAAGATGCACTTCACAGATCTTTGTTGGAGTTTGTCTGCTGAGTCACGTTTAACATACGCCTCACAACCCCAGACCTTTAGATAAGACAGGTTAGGAGCTTTTCCAGTCCATACCTCATAAGGTGTCTTATCAACCTTCTTTGTTGGAACCATATTTAGAATTCGAACCGCAGATTCTAAGGCATAATCCCAAAACGAGAAAGGAAGAGTTGTTAGATTATACATAGATTGTACCATGTCTTGCAATGTACGATTCCTTCTTTTAGATACACCATTTTGTTGTGGAGTATATGGAGAAGTAAGGTGCTGGACAATTCCCTCCTTTGCTAGATAATCTATGAACTCCTGACTCAGGTATTCACCACCTCTATCGGATCGAAGAGCTTTAATCTTCTTTCCAAGTTGCAACTCTACTTCTGCTTTAAACACTTTGAATGTTTCAAATACCTCATGTTTATGTTTAAGTAAATAAACATAACCATAACGGCTGTAATCATCCGTAAATGTTAAGAAGTAGCTAGCACCCCTCCTTCTTGAGTCGCAAGTCATGAATGTAGAGAGGGCAATTGCGCTTCCAATGACCCTTTTCATGACAATGGTGACAAGCCTGATCCTTCTTGTTTGGCGGATTCACCTTGTTCTGCTTAGGCTGATGTTGTTTCATCTTGGGTTGAGGTTGATAGGCCATGACCTGCTTGCCTTTATCACCTTTACCTTTGCCTTTGTTCACATGCGATTTCTTCTGGATTCTCCCCCCATGAATTGCCAACACTTGTGGGGTGGGATTCTTGACCTTGGCTGGTAGACTTTTCTCATAATCAACAAGCAATGCGAGTAATTCTGAGACTGTCTTCCCCGAGCAATGCATGTTGAAGTTCTGCACAAAACCAGCAAAATCCTTGTTAAGGGATCTGTTGATCAAGTGCACTTGCACATTGTCGGGGTAACCAAAACCAATTCTGTGAAGTTGATCAAAGGAGTCCTTCATCTCATCCACATAATCGGCTACTGGTTTACCATTACCATGCTTGCAGTTGTGTAGCTTGTCAAGTTCATCATACAATTCAACTGCAGGTGACTTCTCATAAGATTTCCTGAGGTTATCAAGCATATTCTTAGGAGACGAATACTCATACTTCTTTTGTAATTGAGCATTCATGCTAGTGAGCATTAGACAAGCAACCTCATTGTACTTAGCATTAGTCACCTTCCATTCTGCCTTTGCTTCAGGTGTTGCCGTAGCAGCAGGTTCAGCAGGGCATTCCTCGGTCACATAATCCATCTTACCAGACGCCCTCAAGACAATTCTGAGCGAACGGTACCAGTCATTGAAATTCTTTCCAGTGAGTTTCTCTCTCTCAAGATGACTCTTGAAAGCATTAATCACAGTTTGGTTATCGGGTTGAGCCATATCTACAGATAAAGTTCAAATATTAGTATTTTCGATAATCAATATCTTCAAGAAAATAAAATACCCAAGGCTATATTCATATAACCAACTAATTTTCTTGAAAATCTAGGATCTAACTTTACATAGTTTCACCACATCAGTTGATCTGCTAGTGGTAAAAGTACAAAAGATAGTAATCTGTCGAACAATAATTGGCAAACAAGATTTCCAATTCCTAGATCATTATGGGATTTACTACAAATTGATTCATCAATTTGCCTTGTAAGCATGTTTCATCCCATCTCATGCCTTAAGTTCTAGGTCTCACGCACAACTTAATTAAGTCGTCTACCTTAGAAACTGTAAAATTACAATTATGGTCTCACGCGTTAAAAGAATTTTACCTTGTTATAGTAATTTAGCCTAGGTCTCACGTTTACTAAATTAAAATTCCAAGTGTTTCTTATAGGTAGATGGCACGTAACTTAAATTATTAAGGGTATTAATTTTTGATATGTCAATCAAAATTATGTACAAAGATGCTTGCACTCATCTTTATAGCATAAATTTTCATAAAACCTTTTTATATCCAATTCGTGAAATTAATACACAAAGTTTTACTTGAGGTTTATGCCAAAACCCTAAGATGACTTTCTACAATATATAATTTTAAAAGTAATTCGTTTAAGACATATTCAAGATTGTGATAACCAAGGCAGACTCTAAGGCTCTTTTCTAAGCCTTCAAATCACGGTTATGAATATCATCTTAAAAGACTTAATTTTAAAACCATATTTGCACAAAACATCATTCAAGCAAAAGTTTATGGATTCAATATCAAAATAGTAATAAAGTTTGAATTTTGCTAGTCTCGACTGGGAGCTGATTACCGTGCGAATCGGACCACGAATGTCATAAGACCTTTGCAAGATTCTTACTTTATCACTTTAGGGTTTCACAATTATTAGTCCGTATTAATTTTCTTTATGAAAACAACCCTTTTATTGCTTACATCAAGTCCAACTAAAAAACAATAAAACAAGTAGCAAAGAAAATCAAACAAACAATAATACATAAGTGAAACAATTAGCCACATGCAAACCGTATTAGAAAAGATCCTAATAAAATCAATTCTAGGTATAATAACGCATGTAATCAACTAAGGCCTTCCCCTCTTAATGGAGGTGAGTCACATACATTGACGAATCAATTGCGTAGGCCAAAGCTAAAAACACACCACATAGCATATAAAATTGATTTTAATATATGTTGGAGTCTTCCCCAATTTAAGATCTATCTAAACATGTGAAAAACAAGATCCATGACTAACATGCATGTAAGTCACGGATTAAAACCTAACAATTAGCAATTAGGTCACAAGATACGTTCAATTAACCGGTTAATGACCTAGGGTTTCTAGTGATTACACATAATCTTAGAAAACCACAAAACCCTAATTAGGGTTTCATGGGAAAATCGACCCCCCCCCCAAAATTAGGGTTAGGGTTTCGAAATTTTTTTAGAAAAAAAAAAGGAAAAACCCTAGATCAAAAAAAACATGTATCTAAAACAATTAAAGATCCGGTTTTTATTACGTTTTAGTAATCAATTACATGTTATACATGGCTCGTGATGCCACTGTTAGAGTTTGACAATCAAATAACACATATTGCGGAAGCTAGGATCAAGTATAACACATAAATATTAACTAAAACATAAATAGTAAACATACCCGATGCACTTCAAATCAACCTTAATTCTTGGACAATTAGATCAATGATAAACCCCTTACCGTTTTGTTTATCGATCTCTTGATAATTACTAAAGTAAGTAATTACCTCGTTCTTGTACACACAAACTACCAACGAATAAAGGTTAGTTGCAAGTTAATGAAACACTTAAGTTTTGGAAGAACCAAAATCGACCCAAACCCTTATGTGGGGGGTTGAACCGATCGGCCTAGGAAAAACAAGAAAGAACACAAGTTTTAGGGTTAGAGTGTGTGCACAAAAGATTGTTAAGTCTAACCCCAAGGCCTTGTATTTATACTAGATGTTTTCTTGGTGACCAAGCAAGGGTGGGTCGACCCTTTGGTGTGGGCTTCGACCGGCCATAGCAAACCCAAGGGGTTTCTAGAACCTCCTTGACACCCAAGTTACACTCTAGTCCTTGTCTTTCTTATTTAATGATAGTTAGTCCATACGGTTAACAACTAACGACCGTTTAGTCCATTAAGTGTTATAAATATATATATACCATACATTTAATATATATATATATTTATTTACATTATTCTTGTTTGTAAAGTGTGCAATCCCGAGGTCTTGGGTTCGATCCTAGACATTTACTCATTAATGTTTATACGTAACATTTAACAAACTTCACACTTTGAGACCTACAATTGGATGATTTAGTTGAAGCTGGCGATTCAAAAAATGCACGAGTCTTGGTGTCTCTAACTATTCATAGGGTATGTAATTTCTCCTTGACGTGCTTATTGAAAACGATAGAGGTGGCAACATAGGCAGGTCGATTGGGTTTAGTAACGGGTCAAAACAGTTAACTTCTTGGTGCTGTCTTTCAAAATGTGTCTGGAGAAGCATTTAAAGGAAATGATGGTCTGTGTGGAAATGTTACAGGTTTGAAACTTTGTGAAATTCAAATAATAATGAAGAAAAATAATCATTTTCATCATAAGCTCATCCTTGTAACTATGGTCCCACTTTTTGCGGCTCTTTTACTTGGTTTATTCATGTGTGGCCTCATTGCTTATCGACGTAGAAAGAGAACTTCTCCACAGAAACCATCAGGCAAAGAAGGTGGCAAATTTTTCTCAATAACAAGTTTTGATGGACATGCGATGTATGATGAAATCATCATGGCAACAAATGATTTTGATGATGCATATTGTATTGGGATGGGAGGATATGGTACTGTGTATAAAGCTGAGTTACAACCCAACAATTTAGTAGCTGTCAAGAAACTTCATTCATCATCTGAGAATGACGATCAAGGCTTCCTAAATGAGGTACGAGCATTAACAAACATAAGGCACAGAAACATTGTTAAACTCTATGGATACTGCTCCAATGCTCGTCACTCATTTTTTATTTACGAATATCTTGAGAAGGGAAGTCTAAAATCGCTCTTAAGTAGCGATATCACAGCAAAGGAAATGGATTGGCTTAAAAGGGTAAGAATTGTTAGGGCTGTAGCGAATGGTTTGGCTTATATGCACCATGATTGCACACCACCTATAATTCATAGAGACATTTCTGGAGCTAATATCCTTCTGGACTCTGATTATGAGGCACATATCTCGGATTTTGGAACAGCGAAGCTTCTAAAGCTGGATTCATCCAATTGGACTGCGGTTGTAGGCACCTATGGCTATATTGCGCCAGGTAACTACCATATATTTTAAAGTTAGCTATACGTACTTCTTCTCAAGTTTCAGATTTATCTATGTTACATTTAATCATGATCTGATATAGCAATTTCGTTTGTATTCTCATGTTTCCTTTTATTTAGAGCTTGCTTATACGATGGTGGCGACAGAGAAATGCGATGTGTATAGTTTCGGAGTTGTTGCACTAGAAGTGATTATGGGAAAGCATCCTGGAGAACTTATATCTTGTCTGCCAACATTGTCTACTGATGATCTATTGCTGGCCAATGTAGGAGATAGACGGATTCCGAGACCATCACCTCTAGTTGAGAAACTAGCTCATTCAATTTTGAAGGTCTGACGGTCATGTTTGAACTACAACCCACAGGAAAGGCCAACAATGCGCCAAGTCAAAGATTTATTGTCAGTGGATGATCGAGTTTGGATGAAGATGCATGTATCAGTAACTTAGTGTTTGATCGATTTTGTATGATGTCTAGTCATAAGTCCATAAAGTTTAAGAAATTTTTTATGTTTTCTTTCTTGTCCTGAATTATGCTATAGATTGTTATTAAATAAGGAAATAATTTATATTAATGAAGATTGCTACCTTTCTAGAATAATGCAGTTATGTGTATTATGGATATTTTTGGTAATTTCTTTAAATTATTCCAGTTTTACAATTAAAATTTTTCCAATTGTAAATTTGTTTATCATTTAAAATTTATTCTTACTCATATCAAGAAATTAAGTAAAAGAGTCAGTGCACACAAAAGATATTCAAAGGCGTCAAAGCACCCAACGATGAAAGTCTGTTAATTTGTCAAAAAAGATGGCATAGACTGGAGAAGAAAGTTAGCAAAAGGAAATTTGTCTGTCAAAAAAGATGACCTAAGGTATGGAGTAACTAATGTACAATTGGTTTCAGATAGGGAAAAAGGTGAATAAGGTAGCAAGAAGGCTTGTACAAATATCAACAGCAGAGGGAAATGACAGGGAAACTGGAATGCTGACTATAACTTCACACTTCGAGACCTACAATTGGATGATTTAGTTGAAGTTGGTGATCCAAAAAACGCACGAGTCTATGTGTCTCTAACTATTCATAGGGTATCTAGCTAATTTCTCCTTGTTGTGCTTAGTGAAAACGATAGAGATGGCAACATGGGCACGTCGATTGGGTTTAGTAATGGGTCAAAACGGTTAACTTCTTGGTACGGGTCCGATTGGTTTGCTAGAAACACCTTTGGTCCAAAATTTCATTAAATCTTATTAGAAATAATCAGTGTGACACATACGATAACAAAATACATATTCTTATCAACCAATGTTATTGAATAAATTGTACACTATGTGAAAGCTTCAACCCTTGTTGACCCGTTCCCATTGGCTAACTTTTTTTATTTTACTTGTTTGACCCATCAGAGATGAAACATATCCCACATTGACTCATTCATACCTAAATGGGTCAGAATTTCCACAAAGATTACATATAAGTAGGATAAAAATGAGCAGTTAACAAATAAGCATAACTACCTTACGTGACCCACTACTTTTCTACTCCAGGAAATGAAATCATGCATGCATGGGACAATACTAAACTAAAAACATGGTATAAATTTGCTGATTATTTTCTCCACTACTAATTCAAATAAATGGTAGTAGTTCACACGGATCTGTCTTTTGGAGACCCGGAACGTATCACACACTAATTCAAAACTGAAAAATAAAAATCCAACATACGAATTGATCTTGAAAAGCTTGTTACACATTCACCATGATTGAGCATTCAAACGAACATACAAGAAGATTGATATGATACATATACTAAATCGCAGGGGCACATGATTGTGCTTAAACAAACACTATCTAAACTGTTGATTTGGTTTTGTCTTTGTTTAAGAGGGCAATGTTTTATAACCCGGGTTGAACCGGGAACAGGACCGGAATTGACTGTTGTTTGCTTGTTTATGAACCGGCGGTTCTTTTGTTGACCTGGGTCAACCCATTTTGCTAAATCCATCATGGTTTGGTATTGAATTTCTAATGTTTAAGTGCTGTTTAAGAGCAGTTTGGAGCTTTTTAGGGGGTGTTTATGGAGCTGATTAAGGGTTGTTTGGTTAGATTTAAAAGCTTTTTTTAGCTGTAGGAATTGAATTTCGATTTTTTAAGCTGTCATTTTTGCTAAAAACCGGTTCCACACGACGGTTAAACCGGCGACTCGGATGGGTTGATAAAAAAGCCGGTGCACGGTATAGACAATCTGAACTTCATGTATTTGCTGCTGCATTTGTATTTACAACTATACCAAGTCAAAAAACTTAGGGACACGTTACATTAATAAGAAAATATAAGTCAAAGTAGCCAACTAGCTACCACATGCGTTCTTTTCTTGAACGTAGTCGTCACTTCATCCACTTTTCTCTGTTATTATGTTTTCTTAGCTTCTTCTTTTAAGCAAAGACTCGACACAAGCATGTTTGTGTCAATCACAACTTGATCCAAGGAATTATTACAAACCCATCACCAAATTTAACCAATTTACGTTTTTATCTTCGAATCTTCAATCAATGCTCACCCATCTTCCGTTACCACTTTCACCCTCACCTCAACATACATGCACACACAGACAAATAAAGATTTGAATTTTTTTATATAATAAAGAAAATCTCAAGTAGGGACTTTTGTATTAAAAAAAAAAAAAAAAAAAAAAAAAAAAAAAAACTTTTTTAGCAATCATTATATTATTTTTCTATTTTTTTAGATTTTTTTTTTATTTATACTATATATAAAGGAAAAATGGTCAATCTTGAAAAAATGATCAATCTTGAAAAGTGAAAATCTTGAAAATTTTTTATTAAAGCAAATAATGAAATGTAATTAATACTCTTATTAAAACACGAGGTGAGATCTATCAAAAACTACTAGTAGTTAAAGTACAAATAAACAAATCCCAACCATCCATTCCCGCTCCATCTAATGGCTTAGATTAAACCAAGAAAATACAAACAAGGGCAAGATAGTAATTTAGAAATCATATTAAAAAAAAAAAAAAAAAAAAAAAAACTACTTAGATCCATATTCTCTCTCCAAAACAAAAAAACCAGATCTCAACCCAGCCAACGCCGGAAAAACCAATCGGAAAAACCAGATTCATCCAATCGGAAAAACCAATCGCCATATTCTCGCCGGAAAAACCAATCGGAAAAACCAGATCTGAGAAACATCCATATTCTCGCAGGAAAATTCATCCAATCGCCTGAAAAATCATCCAATCGGAATCATGAATCCAACTAATTCATACAAAACACCACCACCTCCATACAAAACACCACCGCCTCCATACAAAACACCACCACCTACATCGGAATCATCATCAACCCAGCCGGAAACATCAATAATCCGATCGGAATTATCAACAAACCAATCGGAAATCATCGGAATAACGAATTCATCAAAAACACCACCGCCGCCGTCGAAATCATCAATAATCAGATCGGAATCTTCTACAAACCCGCCGGATTCTTCAATAAACACGTCAGAAGATGATTTGATTACAGAAGGTGATTTACCTGATGAAGATGCTACTGTTACAAAAGTTCATGGTAAATCCTTTCATAATCTAATTTTTTTTTTTAATAATTTAAGAGAAGTATAAATCCCATGGGATTCATACTGAATCCTATGGGATTCATAGATGAATCCCATTTGATTCATCAATTTGATTTTATAAATGAATCTAGTAATTTATAAACAATCCCATGGGATTGACAAAGAATCCCATGGGATTGTGTATGAATCCCTTGGGATTCTGTACAAGAAATTTATAAATGTATCACAAGGAACTTATTAAAGAATCCCATGGGATTCGTTAAGAATCCCATGGGATTCATAAAAGAATCCCATGGGATTCTTTAAGATCCCATGGGATTCTTTATGAATCCCATGGGATTCTTTATGATTCTTTATAAATCCCATGGGATTCTTTATAAATCCCATGGGATTCATTGGTTGCAGAATTCTTAATCTCTTGAGATTCTACTGTTTATATACAGATTCTATGAAATCACCAAGACCAACTTTATATGAATACACTGAGACACTGGGCGGATCGGAATATTGGGAGCCTCTTGTAGAAGGAATTCCTATACCAGAAGAAGGAAAATTCTATAACACTCTAGATGAAGCTATAGAAATGTATGATAACTACGCTGAAGCCGGAGGTTTTCAAATTAAAAAAGCAGGACAAAAATTAACAAAATCTGGAGCGGTGCAACTCAAATACATCATGTGTAATAAAGAAGGAGCTCCAAGACATATTAATATCGACACTTTAGATGCTAAAGACAGTGACAAACAAAAAAGAAATACAATGATGCATGTGACAGGTAGTAAAGCTCTAATATATTTATAAGTTTCTGTAAATCCCATGGGATTCTTTGTAAATCCCATGGGATTCTTTGTCAATCCCATAGGATTCTTTGTGAATCCCATGGGATTCTTTGTCAATCCCATGGGATTCTTTCTGAATCCCATGGGATTCTTTGTCAATCCCATGGGATTCTTTCTGAATCCCATGGGATTCTTTCTGAATCCCATGGGATTCTTTGTCAATCCCATGGGATTCTTTTTGAATCCCATGGGATTTGTTTTTGCATAACATGTTTTTAAAATATTTTTTATGTAACAGGTTGTAAAGCTCGTATAAGGTTAGAATTGGATGTTGTTTCTCAAAAATACCAGATTGTTAAGTTTATTGCAAAACACAACCATATGCTCCTACCAAAAGAGTACAAGCATTTTACAAAAAAGCAAAGAAGAATGACACAAGCAGAAAAAATGTTCGTTGTTAAAGCTGCAAAGAACAAGATTGGTCCAACACGGGCTCATAACTTGTTAACGAGTATGAAGGGAGGGTATGAGTATGTTCATGGGACAGTTGATGATTTTAAGAATGAAATGCGGGATGTTAATATGTTCACTGGGGAAAGTGACGCACAAATGCTTATAAATAAAATGGAAAACAGAAAGTTATATGTGCCAAACTTTACGTTTCAGTATAAGGTAGAAGAGAGTGAGTTAGTTGCTTTGTTTTGGGCTGATGAAGTTGCGAAATGCAATTATAAGGAGTTTGGAGACATAGTCTCATTTGATGCAACATTCAGATGTAACAGGTAAGTTTTACAAGAGATTCTTTATGAAATCCCATGGGATTTAATGAGAATCCCATGGGATTCTTTATTAAATCCCATGGGATTATCATGAAATCCTATGGGATTCTCATGAAATCCTATGGGATTCACAGATTATATCCCATGAGATTCACCCTTTTCGATTGTGTGTGTAATTAACAATTATGTTATTTTTAGGTACAATATGGTGTTTGTACCATTCACCGGTGTCGATAATCACAGAAAGTGTGTCACACTTGGATCAGGAATGCTATTACATGAAGACACTGAGTCATACACGTGGCTTCTAAAAGCATTTATGACAGCTTTCAAAAAAGAACCAACAATGGTGGTAACAGATCAAGATGGAGCAATGAAGAGAGCCATTGAAGCCGTTTTCACTAAAGCAAAGCACAGACTTTGCATGTGGCATATTGACCAAAAGATTCCAGCAAAGGTAAAATGTTCATGTATGATACTACGAATCCCATGGGATTTCCTAATAAATCCCATGGGATTGCCTGATAAATCACATGGGATTGCTTGATGAATCCCATGGGATTGCATGATGAATCCCATGGGATTGCATGATGAATCCCATGGGATTGACTGATTAATCCCATGGGATTCACATGAATCCCATGGGATTCACATGAATCCCATGATGAATCCCATTGGATTGACTGATTAATCCCATGGGATTCACATGAATCCCATGATGAATCCCATGGGATTGCATGATGAATCCCATGGGATTGACTGATCAATCCCATGGGATTCACATGAATCCCATGGGAGTCATTTGTAAATCCCATGGGATTTACATGTTTAAATTATCTTATTTATGCTGATAACATGATTCTAAAACTATATCAAAAACAGATTTGTAAAGAGATATATGTAGAAACAGATTTCAAGAGACGTTTTAGGAAGATTGTTTGGAATATGTACATGGAACCGTTGGAATTTGAAGAGAAATGGGCTAAGTTGATTGAGGATTTTGGTTTGCAAAATCACAAATGGATGACCAAGATGTTTAACCTACGAGAAATGTGGATTCCAGCTTTTTTCATCGACTCGCCATTGTTTGGTTTGATGAGAACCACATCAAGATCCGAGAGTGAAAACTCATTCTTCAAAAGTTTCACAAGCCCGGGAGCAACGCTAGTTAGTTTTATGATGTCCTATGAATCAGCAATGGAAAGAAAACGATATAGGCAAGAACATTTGGACTTTAAAACATTTGACGCGGCTCCAAAATGCATAACAGAATTAGAGATTGAACGTCATGCAGAAAAAGTGTATACTAGAACGATATTTCTGCTTGTTCAAGCTGAAATATACGAAGCATGCTAGAATTGTACGATTCAAGATTTAAAGATAGAAGAAGGTTGTGAGATTGTAAAGATAAGAGACAAAAATCCGTGGGTTTATAAAAAAACTAAAAAGGAAGCTGCAAAAGAACAAGCAGAGGAAGAAAATAGTGTGGAGAAGAAAAAGTTTATAGACTATAAGGTGTGTTGCTTTTTATTCACTGTAAATCCCATGGGACTCACTGTGAATCCCATGGGACTCACTGTGAATCCCATGGGACTCACTGGGACTCACTGTGAATCCCATGGGATTACTTATAAATTATGGTTTTCAGTATGAATTAAAAAAAAAAGTAAATCAAAGTAATTCTTTTCTTATTTTTCACAGTGAATCCCATGGGATTCACTCCCATGGGATTAGTTTTGAGAATGAATTTGTTAGTCATGTTATCAGCATAAAAACCATGATATACACATGTAAATCCCATGGGATTGAGAAATGAATCCCATGGGATTTATAGTGAATCCCATGGGATTGTATGTGAATCCCATGGGATTAGTTATGAATCCATGATATTCAGTATGAATTTTAAGGAAAAAGTAATTCAAATTAATTCTTTTTTTAATTTTTGTTTAAAACAGGTACTGCGTACAATAGAAGATGGGTCGGTGGTATGCAGTTGTAGACATTTTGCTCGATATGGTTTTCTATGCCGACACATATTCTTTGTCTTCAAGAACCGTGATATTAACGTCATTCCAAAACAATATATTTTGAGGCGTTGGACAAGGGATATAATACCACCTGAATTGAGAAGGAAAAGAAACAAATATGGGGAAAAAATGTGGAAGTTGAAAGACTTACAAACGAAGCAACTTCTGTGGTTGACGATTGCTTATTCAGGTTAAGCAATAATGTAGAGAAGATGGGTGAGTTTGTAGAAAAGTTGAAGACTTTGAAAACAAAAGTGGAGGCTGAGGTTCCAAATCCTCCTTCAAGTAAAACGGCAGAAGTGATTGGTGAACATTATGCAATTTCTAATCCTGAAGAAACAATAGTCAACAATCCAACAAGGGTAGGAACAAAGAGAATATTACAGAAAAGGAACGCAATAAAAGGCGAAAGAGTGAGAGAGAAAAAGCACTTGGAGTTAAAAAGAAACAAGAGAGGAAGTGCGGCTTTTGTGGAATAAAGACCAACTTGCACACAAAAACAACTTGTCCGGATAACCCAAATAGGCGAAAGCCGAAACCAAAAGTTTCTTGAAGAAACTTATTATATTCTGATTTTATGTTAGTTCTTTTTTATTATTTACTTGAATATTTAGATGATTTGCAAAGGAAATTTCTGAATTTGTTAGTTATTTTCTTCTTTAATTGAATATTTATATTATTTGAAAAGAAATTTCTGAATTTGAAAAGAAATTTCTGAATTTGTGTTATTCTAATTTTTTAATTGAATATTTATAAGAATCCTATGGGATTATCAAATGAATCCCATGGGATTATCAAATGAATCCCATGGGATTATTTCCCTAATCTCATGAGATTCTTTGAAATTCATTTATAACAGAAGTCATTGAAATTTCTGAATTTGTTGTTTATTTTTATTCTTTAATAAAATATTCTTAAGAATCCCATGGGATTAGAAAATGAATCCCGTGTGATTATTTCCCTAATCCCATTTAAATTGTTTAAACCAATTACTTATAACAAAAACAACATAACCCAAATTCAAGGCGAAAGCCGAAAACAAACTTTTTACTTGATTATTCAGATGATTTAAAAAGAAAAATCTGGTTCTTTTTTAATTTTCTTCATTATTTGAATATTTATAAGAATCCCATGGGATTCATTTCTAATCCCATGGGATTATTTTATAACATCATTTAAAATTTCAACCATCAACAATAAAAATATCATAAAAATCAGATAATAGAAAGAAAATCTATAAAAAATATCATTAAAATCTGATAATAGCATAAACAAATCCCAACCATACAAAAGAATATCATACAAATGTCATACAAATGAATCCCATGGGATTCATGTGAATCCCATGGGATTAATCAGTCAATCCATCTGTGTAAACCATCTGTCTAAACCAATTACTTCAACAGTTATAGTTCTACCATTAACAAAAGACAAACTTCTAGAATTTGAGGTCACGTGCATCCCTATTCCTAATTGCTGTCAAAATTATTGACAGCTTTTCACGAGAAGGAAGCTTATCAAACTCCAATGCTAATTCATACATCTTACCCGCATGAACATTAATCTCGTGTAACAATATCTTGGTGGCAAACTTGAATCTCAATAACCACAATTGGTCAGACTGCTCTTTAGACTCAGCAACCAAACCACAATCCCATTTTCCAGGAGCTTCACCAGCATAATTATCCATATGTAACATAGCGAAAACACCACAATCCGTGAAGTTGTTCTTGGTCTTCCACTTGAGGCTTGCGATTCTTGGCTTGACTTTACAAATGCTAGCATGTCTATTGAATCCATACAACTCCAGATGACGGGCAAATAATGTTTTCTACAAAAATTATTAAGAAAAGAGAGCATAAATAACTATAATTATGTTTCAATCCCATGGGATTCAGAATTAATCCCATGGGATTCAGAATAAATCATAAAAGTACTTACAAGAAGTTCACATGAATCTTCATACTTTTCCTCATACGTTGCACCACAATTGCTGTTATCCAGTATCGTCATTGTTATAACCCTTTTAGTAAGGCTGAAGACAACAACAAAGAAATGGCCCGATTTGCGAATAGGAAAAAATGCCTGTTTAAACAAAACAAAAAAACATAATAAAAATGACAAAAAGTAAAAACAAAAATAAAAAATTAAAACAAAAAAATATAATTTTACCAATTCAATGCCATTGAGAGATATGCCACCAACATCATCTTTAAAATGAGCCGAAAGTTCTTTTTCAAATTCTTCAAATTTATCCTCATCAGACTCCAATGTTCCATCAAACATAGTTATCAGCTGTATATGCGATTTTACAATATCATGTTACGATATGAATTGAAAACAGTTTACTAAGCAAAATAAAAATATAATACTTACAATACACCCAATTGGGAAAAGTGTCGCGATGGACAACCAGCGCCTCTAGAACGATTTCATGATTCAAAATTGCAGCTAAACAATCAATTACATTAGCATCAACCTCCAAACCGGGTGCTAATGTCTCCATATTCAAACGAATTGAATATGGCTCCCCAGAACGTGTTTCAAAAACTGGTTCACTATATAAGAAAAAAAATCATTTAAGAATCATATCATATAATTGTAAATCCCATGGGATTCACATACAATCCCATGGGATTTACAAATGAATCCCATGGGATTCATGTGAATCCCATGGGATTCATGTGAATCCCATCAGATTCACTACCAGAAAACAATGAAACTTATATAAAAAACACAAACTTACATTTTTTTCGCCCTGCATCGCGAAAACACTATTCCCAAGAACGAACTCTGGCCTAGTTAGTTTAAGTTGAACCTTTGTCTTCTTGTTCATATATGGAGACAACAAATAGGAAGACGGTTTCACCAAACGCTTTTCAGGACTCAAACTTACATCGGAGGCACGAGTAGCCATATTTTGAGGAGTAATGTCACCTGGATTCACATCGCCACCCATTGGCTCCACAGTACCTTCAGCGACTGACTTTAGCTGAATAAAACAAAAAAAAATTAATTAAAAATAAATAAATTAAATTAAAACACTAATATTATACAAGAATATTACATAGTAAAACTCAGCAGCTGCACAATTAAACCACTCTTCAATCAGGTCTAAATTGTTTTCGATCCATTGAGTTAAAGAGAAAGGTTCAGCAACTTGATTCACGGGGACTGCATCATCTGGCTTCTCGGCATCTTTATCATCCCCATTACCATCATCACATTCTTCTTGTATTTGAGATGGATCAACCACTGTTGAAATAACTAAAACAAAACTTATGAGGTTTACACTTTGAACATTAGGCAACAAAACTTCTGGGATTGACAAATTGTAACACCCCCAAAATTTGATACAGCGGAAGACTCAACAAGCTTTCGGGGTGCTACGGGGATTGGTATCCAACACAAGACAATATAGAACGAGATAAAGTAAACATAGTAAAAACACAACCAAATACGGGGTTTTAAGGTTTACATTTATCCCAACATCATTCAGAGTTAGGCCCAAAATAAAATAACAATAGGTCCAAATTTAATTATCAGAGTTTAGAAAATATAGATCCATAACCGTGTGCCACAGCCGAGCCTTCCAATCCAAGCATGCACCTCAACACTTAATTACCTGAGAAAACGTGCTAAAAGTCAGCTTTCGCTGGTGAGATCATAGGTTTAAATTCAACTAATAATATAGTGGACATGAACACAAAACGCTTGCTAGCTAGACTAAGGATACGCTAAAAGCCTGCGGATACCCTCCGCTCTCAATCATAACACACGGATACCCTTCCATAATAACCAAACACACGGATACCCTTCCGTAACAACATAAGTATTCGGGTAACCCCCGCAATACCAATAAATACTCGGATAAACTCCGAAGTAATAATAACCTATAGGTGCACACTACAGTATCCAAATAAGTCAACCTTGAATAGTACACACAACATATATGTGACTAAAGCTGACAATCCAAATAACCAAATAAGCCAACCTTGAATAGTACACACAAAAGGTGTGACTAAAGCTGACAATAGATCCTAGTCCATACGCATAGCAAGTTTAGAAAGCATATAAAAGCGATAATAGTCCACGTAAAATGATTTGCACGTTTCTCACCCCAATCGTTGAAAACATAGTTCAAGAGTAAAAAGTGGGGCTATGACTCACCTCAAGTCCAGTAATATAGCAAGACGAGGTAGGTAGCAATAAGATGTATGATAACTCACGAAACAGCAACTACGGACTTGGCACGACCTAACAATATTAACTCTTTCAGAAATCATTTCCTCAAATATATAATATTCCCAAACCCGGACGAGAATCCGTTTTATTACCGAAAATCCATTTCGTATTAGTTTGGTGTATTTGCGTTTGGTATCCATACGGGTGGTGGGTCGACTCAAAACAAACCAACAAGATCGCACATAGCAAGATAAAATAAGCTATAGATCTAATATTAGCCCAATATATCATTTAAATAAATCGCCAAAGTTTATCAAATCCGTCGATTTGATAATCCTCATATTTATTTACGTAATATACCGTTCCAAGATTACACCCAATCTAAAGGACATATAAAGCACATAGCACGTAATTACTATATAGTATATATCATAGTTTAATAAATTCCTCGTATATATCGTCAAATTGGCCAGATTTTCCAATATATACACTCGCAATTTATTACACTTTACATATACTACAACCTATGGGCGTCGTAGAATACGATGCCCACTAATATATTCGTTTCATATAACCAAACAACCCGGCTCAACCTTACGGTTGAGTGGTTATTTACTTATAGAAAACGTCCATATTAGTCGTCATATATCCGAGACAACACGAATGTCGCAAATAATAACTTACCTGGACCCGAGTGACGACAATTTCGTCTAACTCAATAAGTTTATTCGTTATATATCCAAAATGACTTTTTATTAAACGTTTCATAATTGTCGGGAGTTTCCCGTTTATAACACAATTTCTAATAATAATAATACGTTTAATTAATATTACGCCACTTTCGTAGCCTAATATGTACCTAATCGTATTATTTATAATACGACTCGTGATTATTATTATTATTAATATACGCGTTTATATAGTTATATATACGTTACTCACGTATATACTTTCGTATAAACGTTCATATTACTAATAATTATTATTACGAGTTTTATTATTCTCGTTTTACTTTTAATATTTATTGAGTTACACGAAATGGTCATATGTCCGTGTCATGACTCTCGGCTCATTGTCCAAGTCCAATAATAAACCAAAGTCATAAATAATAATCTCCGTCCAAATCACAATCTCAACCACGGGCTACAACAATAAGGTCCGACTACGGTACCCGACTAACCTATCTCCGTCATCTAACGACCGTCTCATAACCGGTCCTCATATCACATCCCAATCGACAACAACTTCTCAATATCAAATCATAATCAATAACCAATAACCAATCCAATATCCAATTCGACCCAAAGTGTTCGGCCGAGAAATAAATACCACGACAATATAACAATAACAATAATAACCAATGTTAATATAACAACTTGTTCACATTAGTCAATTAATAACATTAACCAAGTCAATGTGTGGGTCGGTTTACCAAGCCGACCCGAGCCCCCGACTCACTTGAGTCTCGGCCCAAAACTACGAGTCGTTTAGACTCGAACCAAACATCACATAGCTCACATGAGCTAAACCGATTATGTAGGTAAACCATTTGACTCCATGTCAAAACGGCAATCAAGTGGTGCTCGGCTAACAGCCGTGACCCAAAGGGGTCGAACCACAAAAAAATCATACGAGCCAAGGGCTCAAACCACACTACAACGAGAACCCTTGAGGTCTCGGCTAGCATCACATCGAGGTTCAACACCCTCGACAACAATCTAAACCATCAATCAATCAAAGAAACAAAGCCATCAAGGACCCAAGCCATACAAGGCTTCGAACCATGTTAAGCCGAGAGCTTAGCCCTCGGTTCCGAGTCAACCACGACCCAAACCCAAGAACAACCCGGATACCAAACCATTAGAAAACTTAGTTTCTTCAAAAACCCATCATTATAACACGTTTAACATGAAAACCCATTCGAATCTCACGAAAATAATTCGTGTAGCCACGAAACAAAATCAATCCGTGGCTCCCAAAACCTTGAAAATGGTTCTTCTCACCTTCAAAATCCTTCAAAAGCTTAGATCTAGAAAACTAGTAAAAATCCGAATAGAAATCTTTAGATTTCGTGATGTTAGGGGTTGTTTTAGAGTGTGTATGATACACCAAAAGAAAGAGGGTGAAGAGAGGAACAATTTGGTGGTGGTAGTTTTGTTGGGTGGTCGGTAAAACGGCGGTGGTGGCCGGAATGGTAGTTCGGCGGCTAGGGTTTAGGTTGGGGGAAGAAGAGATGAGAGATGGTGAGAGAGAGTTAGAAATTTGTGAGTGTTGTGTGTGTGTGGTGAACCGGCCAAACGGACCCTATGTAACTTTTCTCTTTTTTTTTTTTTTTTTATAAATAATAATAATAATAGATGTAATAATAATAATAATAATAATAAGGATATTATTACCATTGAGCGGGTAAAGTGGGTAAATGTAAAAACACGTGGCCCGAACCCGAACTCATTTTTAAAATTTCCATATTACACGAGAACCTCTCGTAATTAATTAAAATATATAACGGACTCGTTAAGACGAATCATAAAACTACGTTAGGTAATCCTAGTGCCAAAGTCAACGTAGTACCAAGTGAGAATTCAAATATACATCACCGATCACATAATCAAAAAACGAATTATGAACATAATTCACGAATACCATAACGTCATTAAATAAAATATCCATAACATAGGTCTTACAAGTTCGTTGTGAAATGAAAATTTCAAATAATAATTATGAACGAACTTAAGTTGAAATGCGGGTTTTAAAAATAGCTCCCTAAACTGCCAGTTGTCACATCCTCCCCGTCTCAGAAGGAAACCCGTCCCGGGTTTCACTCGGAAAAATTCATCTACGAAGTGAAAAGCTTCGGATATCTCTTCCTGAACTCGTCCTCACGTTCCCACGTAAACTCTGGTCCATGTCGAGAATTCCAACGAACCTTGACGAGCGGAATGCGACTCCTCTTGAGTCGTTTAACTTCACGATCTAAAATCTCGATCGGCTCCTCCACGAAATTCAATTTCTCATCAATACGAATGTCCCTCATTGGAATGACGGGCATTTCATCAGAAAGACATTTCTTCAGGTTACTCACGTGGAACACGTCGTGAACTTTGCTCAGTTCGGACGGTAATTCCAACCTATAAGCCACGGGCCCAATTCTTTCTAAGATCAAGAATGGTCCAATGTAGCGTGGGTTGAGTTTACCACGTTTCCCGAAACGTATTACACCTTTCCAAGGCGAGACTTTCAGCATCACTTTGTCTCCAACCTGGAACTCTAAAGGTTTACGTCTCTGATCGGCGTAGCTCTTCTGCCTATCTCTGGCGGCTTGCAACCGATCACGAATCTGAGTTACTTTCTCGGTAGTTTCCAAAATAAGCTCAGGGCCTGTAAGTTGACTATCTCCAACTTCTGCCCAACCAATAGGCGAACGACACTTTCTGCCATACAAAGCTTCGAATGGTGCAGCCTTAAGACTTGTGTGGTAGCTGTTATTATAGGAGAATTCCGCAAGGGGTAAATACTTCTCCCAGCCTTTACCAAAGTCTATGATGCATGCACGAAGCATATCCTCTAACGTCTGAATGGTCCTCTCACTTTGACCATCGGTTTGGGGATGATATGCAGTACTCATATCAAGCCTCGTCCCCAAAGCCGTTTGAAGTGATCGCCACAAAGCTGACGTAAAACGACTATCACGATCCGAAATAATAGATATCGGGACTCCATGACGCGAAATAATTTCCTTCACATATAACCTTGCAAGCTTATCCACACTATCATCTTCACTAATAGCTAGGAAATGAGCAGACTTTGTCAGACGGTCCACAATTACCCAGATAGCGTCACAACCGCTAGCCGTCCTCGGTAATTTGGTAATGAAGTCCATAGTAATCCGCTCCCATTTCCAGACTGGAAGTTCTGGTTGCGTTAGCAGTCCTGACGGTCTCTGGTGTTCAGCCTTAACCTTGGCGCATGTCAAGCACTTACTAACATACGATGCTATATTTGCCTTCATATTTGGCCACCAATAGAACTTCTTAAGATCTTGGTACATTTTATCGGAACCAGGGTGAATGGAGTACTTTGACTTATGCGACTCGTGCATAATCAATTCTCGAATTTCTCCATATAACGGTACCCAAATCCGATCTCCAAAACATAACAATCCATCCGAACGCTTAACAAATCCTTTCTCATTATCAGCCATCCCAAATATGTTCTCGGCAGATCTATTTTCTGCTTTCAATGCTTCTGTTTGAGCTTCGAGTATCTGAGATGGTAATGGCGATACGATAGTCATTCCCAATGATTTAACTCGTAATGGTGGTATTCTTTCCTTTCGACTAAGAGCATCAGCAACAACGTTTGCTTTACCAGGATGGTAGCGAATTTCACAATCATAATCGCTTAGCAACTCGATCCAACGTCGTTGTCTCATGTTGAGCTCTTTTTGATTCAAGATGTGTTGTAGACTTTTGTGGTCGGTAAACACAACACACTTGGTTCCGTACAAGTAATGTCTCCATATTCTTAAAGCAAAAACCACAGCACCGAGCTCCAAATCATGGGTAGTGTAGTTTTTCTCATGCTTTTTGAGCTGTCGGGAAGCATAAGCTATCACCTTCTCTCGTTGCATTAACACGGCTCCTAAACCTTTATGTGAGGCGTCACAATAGACAACGAAATCCTCGTTACCTTCTGGTAACGCTAAGATAGGAGCACTACACAATATTTTCTTAAGCAATTGAAACGCTTCCTCTTCTTTATCTCCCCATTCATACGTAACACTCTTTTGGGTCAATTTGGTCAATGGTTTAGCTATCTTCGAAAATCCCTCGATGAATCTTCGGTAATAACCAGCTAAACCCAAAAATTGACGAACTTCGGTCGGGGTTGTAGGTGCAGCCCAATCTTTTATCGCCTCAATTTTTGCAGGATCCACATGGACTCCTTGTCTGTCAATCACATGACCCAAAAATTGTACTGTCGGAATCCAAAATTCGCATTTCGAAAACTTGGCATAAAGTTTCTCCTTCCTGAGCAATTCCAAAATGAGTCTTAAATGCTCCTCATGCTCTTTCTCACTCTTTGAATAAATCAGAATGTCATCGATGAATACGATCACGAACTTATCCAAGTATGGCTTACACACACGATTCATGAGATCCATGAATATTGCTGGTGCGTTAGTCAACCCAAACGGCATCACCTGAAACTCGTAATGCCCGTAACGGGTTCTGAAAGCCGTTTTCGGAATATCCTCCTCACGAACTCGAAGTTGATGATATCCCGATCTCAAATCGATCTTCGAATACACACTCGATCCTTGAAGCTGATCGAACAAGTCATCGATCCTAGGTAACGGGTATCGATTCTTCACCGTTAACTTATTCAACTCTCTATAATCAATACACATACGAAACGATCCATCCTTCTTCTTCACAAATAAGACTGGGGCTCCCCAAGGTGAAGAACTTGGTCTTATGAATCCCTTTTCGGCTAACTCCGCCAATTGTTTCGACAACTCTTCCAGTTCGGTAGGTGCAAGACGATAAGGTGCTCGTGCTACAGGTGCAGCACCAGGTATCAACTCAATCTGAAACTCCACTTGTCTAGTCGGTGGGATTCCCGGCAAATCATCGGGAAACACATCAGGAAAATCACGAACTATAGGCACATCTCCGATGCCCCTTTCCTTTTTCTTCGTCTCTCCCTTCTCAGAAATTTGAGCTAAGAAAAGATAACATCCCTTCTCCATTAGCTTCGGTAACTTAGTGCAAGAAATCACCGCCAATCGGGATGGGCTCCTAGAATCCTTTCGGTCTCCTAGTATATTTAGGACTTCCTTTCCGTAGGGTACACGCACGATCTTCTCGTCGCAAAGTATGTGAGCACGATACTTCGACAACCAATCCATACCAATGATTACATCAAAACTTCCTAACGTGACGGGTAGAAGATCTATGTTGAAAGGGTGGTTCAAGAAATTTAACGTACAACCTCGAATGATAGTATTAATCCTTTCTATGTTTCCATTAGCTAACTCAATATCATATCCAATTCCTAAGGCCATCGGGGGTTTCTCTAGTAAGGGTGCAAATGTAGTGGACACAAAACTCCTATCGGCACCAGTATCAAACAGTATGGAAGCATAACGATTATTGAGAAGGAACGTACCAGTAACGACGTTCGGATCTTCTCCTCTCTCGTTCCTGAGTGCATACACTCTTCCCTGAGCAGCTCCAGCTTCCACACGTTGGTCCCCATTATCTTGTCGTCCACGGTTTCCATAATTGTACCCATTACCGCCCGAGCCTTGATTTCCACGGTTCCGCGATTCTCTACACTCATTCCTATAGTGTCCCTTCTTTCCACACCCATAGCAGGTAACATCTGCCTTGTTTCTCATCTCAGGAGCAGCTTGAACCATTGCAAGAGGTTGAGCTCTACAGTCCCTAGCTGTATGTCCTTTCTTTGAGCAATTCTGGCATTTCACACTACACCATCCAGTGTGATGCTGATGGCAACGATCACACTTGGGTGCATCACCGTTCTGATTCTTCTTGTCTCCATTCCCAATAGCATAAGCCTTAGCTTGTCTCTTGCTTCGGTGATCATTACTCTTAGAGTGACGGTCTCTCTTTCTCTTTCCACTCTTCTCCTTATCAGCTTCTTCTAATTCCAACGAATCCATAAGTTGTTGAGCAATTGTGATAGCCTCATGGATGTTTGCAGGCCTAGCAGAAATTACATCATTCTTCGTAGCTACAGGCAAACCATCAGTATACCTCTCGATCTTTTGAGTCTCAGTTTTCACCATATCTGGGCACAACAAGGCTAACTCCTGGTAACGACGATTGTAAGTCGCCATATCATTACCTTTCACCTTGTGGTTCCAAAACTCAATCTCTAGCTTCTTGACCTCATTCCTTGGGCAATAAGTCTGAATCAGCAAGGACTTAAATTGCTCCCAAGTCATAGCATATGCTACATCACTCCCAACTGCATTTCGGTAGTTGTTCCACCAAGTCAAAGCTTCATCCTTGAAAGTAAAAGAAGCAAACTTTACCTTCGTAGTCTCCGCACAACCACTGACATTAAACACTGACTCAGTCTTCTCAATCCATCTAACTAAGTAAACCACTCCTTCATTTCCACCAAACTCAATGGGTCCACAAATCTTGAATTCCTTGTATTGACATCCATTAGCACGAACAGGTGGAAAAGTTCCAGCAGAATTGTTGGAATGATTTGACTCAGCTAGTAGTTCAGCAACTCTTTGCTCCACGAGTTGGTTGATCATTGCTTGATCCACAGTAGGTGCATTAAGTGGAACATGATCATTGTCTCCCTGAACATCAACATTTTGATTCCTGTTGTTACGGTTAGTGGTGTCCAGGTTGTCAGGAGTAGGGGTTTCAACATTTCGAGTAGGTCGACGACCTCGACGAGCAGGAGTAGGAGTAGTCACAGCAGGACCAGTCCTGGTAGACCTAACAGGGTTTCGACGGGGTGCCATTGATCACGTAACAACAAATAAGCGAATAAGGACTCAATTTCCATAACACCCAAAATCACATAATACCATATACTAATAACCATCAACCATACAATAGCGATCTATATCGTTCCAACTAACGGATAACACAAAACATACTAATCGTTCCAAAAGAGACGAATACCGTACAAAATACATCAAAATATGATAACTAGCTTTTCTAACCGAACACTCCTCGGCTAAGAAAGCAACAAGATAATATAGCTCAAACAACTAGCCACGTGGCTGACGGAGAATCCTCAACTCCTGCCTCAAGCCATCAAGATCCCTCCAAAACGATCCTAACTCCACGCTATGTGTGTCTCGGTCTCTCTTGAGGTCAGCCACCTCTTTTTCTAGCTCGGCATTCCTTTGCCAAAGCTTGCGGTCGGCCTCACGAGCAGTAACAAATCCACGCTGCAAACTATCGATATGCTCGTGGACATCCATCAAAACTCTCCTCAGCTCAGTAGTCCTGCCCACAACGACAGTCAAATCAACCCTCAAATCTGCTAAAAACTCTCCAATAACTCGCTCAAGTCGATCAGATACACGTGCAACTCTGTCACTAAGCTCAGTAATCCGAGCCCACAACCTGCCAATCTCACCCAACTCTGCATGCTCAGCAGAAATCTCAGACGATGCATCCGACTCCACGGGACTACCAGGTGGCAACTCAAACAAGAACGGATGATCAGGTGAATCGGGCTCAATCGGGTGTACAGGTGAATCAGGCTCCTCAACCTGAGCTGGTGGTGCTAACACATCATCATCATCATCAGGCATCTCATCCTCCTGAGGGTCATCCTCCTCCTCAGGGTCATCATCATCACCATGCTCAGCCTCCTGAGGGTCATCCTCCCGCTCAGGGTCATCAGCCTCATCCTCACCCTCGTACTCCTCCTCCTCATCGGAAGAGTACCTCATCACTCGTCGTCTCCTACTAGGTGAACCATGTGGAGATGTAGTAGGTGATCTAGGACGACGACGCAATGATGTGGGTGGCGCCTCAGACAGAAGAGAATGAGCATCAATCTGTAAAGGTGATGGAGTAGGGCGTACCGACATGCGTGCCGTAGCTCGGTGGGCAAAGCGTGGTGCCACACGAGCCAAAGCCTGATGAAGAGTAAGCTGCCTCGATGTACCAGGGAGCCCTAGAGAAGATGAGGGTCCCTGCGTAGATGCAGCAGGTAGTGCTGAAGTAGAAGCTGCCTGTGACACAGTAGCTGAAGTCATGGCCATCTGGTAAGGGTCATCAGATGCCATAGTGAACTGTGCAGGTAAAACTGGTGCAGTAAGAATGTCCTCGTCGACATCGGGCATATGGGAGGCCATAGTCTGTGACAACGGCGTAGGGTAGGTGTAAGTGTTTCAAAACAACTTAAATCACAACTCATAAAATCGTACCAAGTATTCACATCAAATAATACCATATAATCTTAATAAAAGAATTTCAAACACCGCATTTCTAAAAATGTTTATAAAACATATAGACCATATAAATCCTCAAGAACGCCATCTTAATACTAAAATCCATAATCCTCAAATCATCTCAAATATCTCAAATAATAGAAGATGCTTCGGCTTGGCGGGCTGGCGGGCGGTAGTCAAGGATCATTTTCTATAAAAATACGGTTATAGTTTAGGCGTTTATTTACCTAGTTCTCTATAACCTTGGCTCTGATACCAATCTGTAACACCCCCAAAATTTGATACAGCGGAAGACTCAACAAGCTTTCGGGGTGCTACGGGGATTGGTATCCAACACAAGACAATATAGAACGAGATAAAGTAAACATAGTAAAAACACAACCAAATACGGGGTTTTAAGGTTTACATTTATCCCAACATCATTCAGAGTTAGGCCCAAAATAAAATAACAATAGGTCCAAATTTAATTATCAGAGTTTAGAAAATATAGATCCATAACCGTGTGCCACAGCCGAGCCTTCCAATCCAAGCATGCACCTCAACACTTAATTACCTGAGAAAACGTGCTAAAAGTCAGCTTTCGCTGGTGAGATCATAGGTTTAAATTCAACTAATAATATAGTGGACATGAACGCAAAACGCTTGCTAGCTAGACTAAGGATACGCTAAAAGCCTGCGGATACCCTCCGCTCTCAATCATAACACACGGATACCCTTCCATAATAACCAAACACACGGATACCCTTCCGTAACAACATAAGTATTCGGGTAACCCCCGCAATACCAATAAATACTCGGATAAACTCCGAAGTAATAATAACCTATAGGTGCACACTACAGTATCCAAATAAGTCAACCTTGAATAGTACACACAACATATATGTGACTAAAGCTGACAATCCAAATAACCAAATAAGCCAACCTTGAATAGTACACACAAAAGGTGTGACTAAAGCTGACAATAGATCCTAGTCCATACGCATAGCAAGTTTAGAAAGCATATAAAAGCGATAATAGTCCACGTAAAATGATTTGCACGTTTCTTACCCCAATCGTTGAAAACATAGTTCAAGAGTAAAAAGTGGGGCTATGACTCACCTCAAGTCCAGTAATATAGCAAGACGAGGTAGGTAGCAATAAGATGTATGATAACTCACGAAACAGCAACTACGGACTTGGCACGACCTAACAATATTAACTCTTTCAGAAATCATTTCCTCAAATATATAATATTCCCAAACCCGGACGAGAATCCGTTTTATTACCGAAAATCCATTTCGTATTAGTTTGGTGTATTTGCGTTTTGGTATCCATACGGGTGGTGGGTCGACTCAAAACAAACCAACAAGATCGCACATAGCAAGATAAAATAAGCTATAGATCTAATATTAGCCCAATATATCATTTAAATAAATCGCCAAAGTTTATCAAATCCGTCGATTTGATAATCCTCATATTTATTTACGTAATATACCGTTCCAAGATTACACCCAATCTAAAGGACATATAAAGCACATAGCACGTAATTACTATATAGTATATATCATAGTTTAATAAATTCCTCGTATATATCGTCAAATTGGCCAGATTTTCCAATATATACACTCGCAATTTATTACACTTTACATATACTACAACCTATGGGCGTCGTAGAATACGATGCCCACTAATATATTCGTTTCATATAACCAAACAACCCGGCTCAACCTTACGGTTGAGTGGTTATTTACTTATAGAAAACGTCCATATTAGTCGTCATATATCCGAGACAACACGAATGTCGCAAATAATAACTTACCTGGACCCGAGTGACGACAATTTCGTCTAACTCAATAAGTTTATTCGTTATATATCCAAAATGACTTTTTATTAAACGTTTCATAATTGTCGGGAGTTTCCCGTTTATAACACAATTTCTAATAATAATAATACGTTTAATTAATATTACGCCACTTTCGTAGCCTAATATGTACCTAATCGTATTATTTATAATACGACTCGTGATTATTATTATTATTAATATACGCGTTTATATAGTTATATATACGTTACTCACGTATATACTTTCGTATAAACGTTCATATTACTAATAATTATTATTACGAGTTTTATTATTCTCGTTTTACTTTTAATATTTATTGAGTTACACGAAATGGTCATATGTCCGAGTCATGACTCTCGGCTCATTGTCCAAGTCCAATAATAAACCAAAGTCATAAATAATAATCTCCGTCCAAATCACAATCTCAACCACGGGCTACAACAATAAGGTCCGACTACGGTACCCGACTAACCTATCTCCGTCATCTAACGACCGTCTCATAACCGGTCCTCATATCACATCCCAATCGACAACAACTTCTCAATATCAAATCATAATCAATAACCAATAACCAATCCAATATCCAATTCGACCCAAAGTGTTCGGCCGAGAAATAAATACCACGACAATATAACAATAACAATAATAACCAATGTTAATATAACAACTTGTTCACATTAGTCAATTAATAACATTAACTAAGTCAATGTGTGGGTCGGTTTACCAAGCCGACCCGAGCCCCCGACTCACTTGAGTCTCGGCCCAAAACTACGAGTCGTTTAGACTCGAACCAAACATCACATAGCTCACATGAGCTAAACCGATTATGTAGGTAAACCATTTGACTCCATGTCAAAACGGCAATCAAGTGGTGCTCGGCTAACAGCCGTGACCCAAAGGGGTCGAACCACAAAAAAATCATACGAGCCAAGGGCTCAAACCACACTACAACGAGAACCCTTGAGGTCTCGGCTAGCATCACATCGAGGTTCAACACCCTCGACAACAATCTAAACCATCAATCAATCAAAGAAACAAAGCCATCAAGGACCCAAGCCATACAAGGCTTCGAACCATGTTAAGCCGAGAGCTTAGCCCTCGGTTCCGAGTCAACCACGACCCAAACCCAAGAACAACCCGGATACCAAACCATTAGAAAACTTAGTTTCTTCAAAAACCCATCATTATAACACGTTTAACATGAAAACCCATTCGAATCTCACGAAAATAATTCGTGTAGCCACGAAACAAAATCAATCCGTGGCTCCCAAAACCTTGAAAATGGTTCTTCTCACCTTCAAAATCCTTCAAAAGCTTAGATCTAGAAAACTAGTAAAAATCCGAATAGAAATCTTTAGATTTCGTGATGTTAGGGGTTGTTTTAGAGTGTGTATGATACACCAAAAGAAAGAGGGTGAAGAGAGGAACAATTTGGTGGTGGTAGTTTTGTTGGGTGGTCGGTAAAACGGCGGTGGTGGCCGGAATGGTAGTTCGGCGGCTAGGGTTTAGGTTGGGGGAAGAAGAGATGAGAGATGGTGAGAGAGAGTTAGAAATTTGTGAGTGTTGTGTGTGTGTGGTGAACCGGCCAAACGGACCCTATGTAACTTTTCTCTTTTTTTTTTTTTTTTTTTTATAAATAATAATAATAATAGATGTAATAATAATAATAATAATAAGGATATTATTACCATTGAGCGGGTAAAGTGGGTAAATGTAAAAACACGTGGCCCGAACCCGAACTCATTTTTAAAATTTCCATATTACACGAGAACCTCTCGTAATTAATTAAAATATATAACGGACTCGTTAAGACGAATCATAAAACTACGTTAGGTAATCCAAGTGCCAAAGTCAACGTAGTACCAAGTGAGAATTCAAATATACATCACCGATCACATAATCAAAAAACGAATTATGAACATAATTCACGAATACCATAACGTCATTAAATAAAATATCCATAACATAGGTCTTACAAGTTCGTTGTGAAATGAAAATTTCAAATAATAATTATGAACGAACTTAAGTTGAAATGCGGGTTTTAAAAATAGCTCCCTAAACTGCCAGTTGTCACACAAATGAATCACATGGAATTAACAGACGAATCCCATGGGATTCACAGATAAATCCCATAGGATTTAATAAAAGAGATCCAATAAAAGGAAAACAAATCCAATAAATTAACCAAACGTCAGAAAGAGATCCAATAAAAGGGAACTACAACAATTATAAATTTAACAAATTTAAAAAAGTTATTACATAAATCCCATGAGTTTCAAGTACAAAAGAGAACCACAACAGCCCATCGGAATTAAGGATCGGTACCAGATTGGAGTTTATCAGTTACAGTATCAACATCTCCCTCAGCACCTCCATCATCATCAGCTCGATGAACATCTTCACCATTCAATGAGACAGGATGCTCGAGGATCTGAACATACCTTTGATGAAGTTCAATGAGCTTTGGATCGGCAGGGAACTCTAAATCGCCCATAACAAAAAATCCTTCAACAGCAACTCTTTCATTGCTTATAACAGGTAACTTTTCTTCAATTTTTTTAAAAAATTCCTGGAGAAAAAACAAACAAGAATATTCATAATGAGATAAGTACATTGAATCCCATGGGATTCATACACATTCCCATGGGATTCACAGTTAATCCCATGGGATTGTGTATGAATCCCATGGGATTAACTGTGAATCCCATGGGATTGTTTATGAATCCCATGGGATTCACAAATAAAGAAGTATCACAATAAAATAACACAATGAATTAAACAAACCTCCTTGTAAGAACTCTCACTAGAACCACCAGTGATGCGTGGGAATCGCACCTTTCTTTACCTCTCGAGGGATCTCGAGAAGCTTACAACCCCCACCAGGGGGATCGTTGTAGTATAGTATAGTGACAAGTACCAGGGGATTGATCGTTCAGCTTAGGAATAGTGTCGCTAGGGTTAGAAAACCTAATTAATAGTTCTATAGGTGAGGGATGATTATTTTTTGTATTTTTATATTATATGAAAGCAAGTAAAATCTCGGGTTTTGAAGGAATGGGCGGAATTAGTTGCTAATCAACTAACCCAAAACTAAGACGCAATCAAAATAAAATAATAAAAATGAAAATAAACTAATTATACTAAAGTTGTGAGCAGTAATTGGAGAAATTGTGTTTACTTAGACTTCACTACTCCCTAGATATCTTTTACACGTTAATTACTTGCTACACTTGTATGGATGACGGATTGTATTCCTTAATACCATTCGTGGGGTGGCATACATAACTCCCCAACTCTATGAGCTCTTATCTCCTCCTACACCATGACCCAGCACAACTATAGGGATTGTAAACAGTGGCTCATGCATTAAATACAACCAATAAAGACCTAGTACGCCTCGGTTCATGTTTCTTAAGACGTTCAAGCATGTTACCATTTGGAGATCTGCCAGTTTTCTTAAGCCTAACATATAAATCATTCATCCAAAACAAGAATAGACAAGTAATCAACACATAATCAACATCTAGGTTTCATTAGATCTAAGCAAACACAAAAGAGATCTAGCCTAGCATAATGGAATTGAGATAAGAACAAGATATAAACAACCAACACATAGACATATTGATTGAATTGAAAGAACACTTATCTCAATTACAATGCAAGGTCTCAAGGGTTTGGAACCCTTGAAAAACCTGTAAAAGATGCACCAAAATCGTCTTTAGGGTTTCACCAAAACTTCTATCTTCTTTTTAATGAAAAAACTAGAAAACTATATATAGGAAAAATAGGCTGACGGCGTCAAGAGTTACATGTGACGCCGTCACCTCGCCGCCATATACTTCCTCGGACGGCCTTGATCCACTTATGACGGCCTATGTGACGCCGTCATCAACCACGGTATTTTATTCTTGCCACTTTGACGCCGTCATGAAGGCTTCTGACGCCGTCACCACCTTCGGTAATTAATTCCTCATGTCTGACGCCGTCAAGATGGTAGTCTTGACGCCGTCACCTTGTATCTTCAGCATGGAAATTTGGTACTTAGCCGTTTTCTTCACTTTTATGCTCCAAAAACGTCCAAAATGGCTTCTTTTCCAGAATTCACTCTCCAAACACCTAAAATCACAAAAGGAACGATTTAGGGCAATATTTGATCAAATAAATTTGGATTCGGGCTTAAATGACCCCCTAAAAACGGATCATTTTTCGCCTCATCATATACCCTTACACTTGAGATTTGCTTTTCCTCAAGCAAATGAGATTTTATTCTACTCAAAAGACAAGTTAGGGGTCATTTAACACTAATATAAAAGTAATTACAACAAATAATCGTTCCACTAAAGACCAATAGACAAGCACGGAGGTCATACACTAGCACCTCACAAATAGTGTTTAGATACTCACATCTCTCGGGTGTAATAAAGTAATATAACATTATGGAAATGGAAGATATCTCTCACTACCTGTCATAGCAAAATAGATTACCATAGGCTTGGGAAAGGATCAAACCTCCACCATATGGCGTAAGCACCTAGGATAAACTATCAAAGAGGTCTTTTAAAAGGGTTGTAATGTTAGGTATAGGGATATGAATTACACGGTTTTGTTGGATAAAGGAAATTTTACTGGTGGCGAGTTAACAATCTCGGTTAATTACATGTACCAGATGGCGTTGCTAAGCCAAGACTAGACTCGACTTAAGCTAATAAATGAAAAATAATAAAAACATAGAATGAACATAGAATGAAAATGGGATGGTAGTCCGTATGTTTTTTCTCTTTTTTCTTTTTTTTTCTATTTTTTTTTCTTTTTCTTGATTTTTTCGATTTTTTTTTATTTTTTTATTATTTTTTTTTTTTTTGCATACACTCTTACCCTACCATCCAAAATAATACATCATAGGGGATGAGAATTCCCCTTACACTTGAATTTTTATATACTTTACAATAAACTAAACTAATGACTCGAATTAAGAAAATCAAAACACTTGGAGCACTTTTAAGATTAATGTTCATATGGGGGTAATATATGATGTTCTTCCCCATTACTCCATAAAATAAGTACTTACCCATGAGTCCCAATCGTCCCAAAACAATATGTACAAGGATATGACTCGACTTAGCAACCATGTAATCAATTAGAAAGTTAACTTAGTATAACACCCCGTAAAATTTTCCTACGATTAACACGTTACCATAACATAGATTAACCATTTTTACAGGAACAAATTTTTTTTTTTATTATGCATGACATATTATGTGAACCACTACGACATTGTGATTTATCTTTTGCTTAGAAACGTTGCATGCACACAAACCTAGATAGTCTAATTATCGCGAATATATATTTTTAAACGTTTATATTTTTATAATATACGTTTCGTATATTTAAGGTACAATATTTATATATTCCCGGAGCCTACGAAAATTCCCGAGATCACTCATTAATATTATTTGATCGTAACCCGACTCTCAAAACACACCGGGTGGGCCCCGATTGAACCATTGGGCCACTTAAACCTAACTATGAACCAAACGGACCCTTTCATATAATTTTTTTTTTCTTTTCTGCTGGGCCAGACGAAACCCCAAGCCCAACAGGCTTTTAAGCCCAAGCACACCCTTATAAAATTTTTCTTTTCTTTCTTTCTTTTTCTTTTATTCCAGTCGTGACCAGCTCACAAACCACCCCTCTTTCTCACAATTTCGATACACAACGCATACATATTATTGCTCATCCTAAATGAGCTCGTTGCAAAGAATGGGGAGGACAAATTTCAATACATATCTCGTTAGTTTGTTGCCTCAGAATCATGCAAAGTAAAACACGAAACTCATTGTGACAAACTTTATAGAAACGTGTCACCAAGCCTTCAACCCACCTCCCATGCTCTACAATCATCTCAAAACATTCCTAAACGTATTGTCAGATGTCAGATGTTGTCAGAAACTATTTCACACTTCTTATTATCCCTACAAACATGTATAGTGTCGATTGGATGATTCGGGTGGCAACATGCACTTCCTTTGATCCAACACTCATCCCCTTTGATGTTTACACACTCTAAACTTACCTACATATACTCTCCATGCAATCTCAGTTAAGAACACACACTCAAACAAGCAATATAGATATTTTCGAGTTGAGATGCACAAGAAATGGGACGAACCTTTTGCCCATCGTACGAAGTGTCGAAGTGATCCAAGAATACCTCGTTTGTTTTTCTTGAACCTTTGGAAGCTCGTGTACCAGGCTACGTTGATCAATTGTCCAAACTCGACCCACCACTATGATTTTTACCCCACCCCTAGAGGTGAGGTAAGACACTTCTACTTTCTTCTCCATATAATCACTTCCATCATTTTCAGTTTTGCATAAACATTCGCCTCATTAATTCATGATATATAAAAAGGTAACACATACATTTTACTCGTCACGTGTGATGTTGAACATACTGAGAATCGAATGATATAAAGCTTTAAAGTTAATACTCACGTTTTCTTAATGAATTGGACACGTTAGGAGTGACCTTGGACACTTTGGTATTTCTTTTCAACACTTAGAAATATTTTCAACACATTTAAATTTAACTTAGAAACTAACAAATGTCATTTACTTTGGTTAATTATTTAGTAAACGAGATTAGTAAAGTATATTTGTCTTTGCTCGTGTAATATGTATACTATACCAACAATTAGTCACAACTTCGTTTCGACCCTAATATAATCATATGGATCATTATTTTGATACGTTAAGAGTCACTTGTACACGTTTGACATATAGTAAAAAGACTTAGAATATTTTTGGCTCTAAAACTGTTTTCAGAAATGATTTTAGCCATTTACTTTGGCCTCGTAAAAGTTTATTTCGACACATGACCACATCTTTTTATTACTCGACCTCATCAACCATCTAGCTAGCAACCAGGAAACGTAAATAATTAGATCTAATAAGCTCATATGAGTCGTTTTCAAAAGCTAAAGCAATCGAGTATTTGACAGAAATTTTAAAAGAAAATAAGTTAACTTTGGGCCTTAAAAGCCCAATAAGTTGTTTTTAAGCTTATTCAATAAGCTGATGACAAAAGCTATTTTGAAATGTTCTTAGAACTTAAAATGACGTATTTTGATAAACCTAGTGTTCCGCCAAACCCTTTGGATCGTAAAATATTAATGGGCCTTTAATAATGCACTCGCTAAGCCCAATTAGTGAAAATAACTGATTTTTAAGTTAATAAGCTGGTCCAATAAGCTATTAGGAATGTTTTGAGCTTATTTAAAAAAATAAAAATATTAAACTTTGAATTTGGTAACTTTTGGACTAACTTTGCAATTTTTATTAACCGAAGGACTAAAAGCGTAAATCATGGAAACTTAGGGTAGAAACTGTCAAATCTAAATTTTTGGGTTACAAACTGTTAATAATAAAACTTGGAGTCGAAAAATGTAAATAGTGATAGTAATTGGACTTAAAATGGAACAATCGTTAATTTTGGACTAACGGTGTAAAATTATATTCGTTAGGGTTAAAAGAATAACTTTGGTAAAACTTGAAGGAATTTTCTGTAATATTATTTTATAAAAATAATATTAATATTTTATATATAAATACACATGTTTAGTATTAAACTCTTATAAATTTAACTTATATATATACGATATAAATATTCGCGTAACTATAATAAATTTTTAACGATATATATATATATATATAACGATATGTTTATTTCTTTTCTTTTAAAACTAACATCATAAAACATCGTCTACATACTTCGACTTATTCTTGATGGTTTTCCATCGCACATCGAGCATCGATCATTACACTCACAAGTATATGTATATATAACTTTGTTCTTGAACTTCAAACATTTAAACGAACACGAGTTTTAATAACAAACTGAATGACTAATATTCGCGATAAAACGAGATTTAGACTATCAACTAAAACATACCATATCTTTTAGGTTGTGTGTGAAGCCGTTGCCTTGCATCGTTGAGATTATGTCACTACCACTACTACTGTACTACTAAGGTGAGTACTTAGCCCCATTTTTATAATTATTTTATAAATATTTTGGGGGAGATACATGCCCAACTACTGCTTTTACTTTCACAAGTATTTTAAACTTTCACATATTACTGTGAGTCATAGCCCCTACTCTTACTTGTTTTACAATGATTTATAAATGTTTTTTAGGGAGATACATGCTTAACTATTGTTTTATACTTTTACAAGTACTCGTTAACTATTTACATATTACTGTGATTTCATAGCCCATTCTTTAACTATTTTCCCGTGGGGGGATACATGCTTAAAACTCGAACACAAGTCTTTTTACCGGGTATTGAAATACCGTCATGCCAATGTTATTTGCTTAAGTTACTATTGCAAAAAGTCCCTCGATCATGAACCTTAATCACTTGAAGGGTGAACGTAAATAAATGTGGATAGTACTATTAGTGATTGACAATCCTCGTTTGGTTGTTAGAGAAAACACCAGGCGCACTTTATTGTTTTTATTATAGGTTATTGGCAAATACCTATCTTGAGGGCCTACTACTTACCGTCATAACTTGAGATTATGATTGGCTGTTAATCGTTGAGTATCATGAGCTTAAGGCAATAACAGGAACATTGATTTAAACTTATTGATTGTATGTGATTACAATACATTCGTAACTTGTGATTCGAATCTCGTGTTAAATGGATTATTAAACAAATTACTAATTCTGATGTTAACCCGGTGAAGGGCAAACCAACGGATTGATTTGTATTAAATTGATAAGGAAATCACTCATTTTCTAATTAACAATTTAAACTATAAACTCTATGAACTCACCAACCTTTGTGTTGACACTTTTTAGCATGTGTTTATCTCAGGTAACTATACAAGAAGGAACTTGAAGGCACGGAGTGGGCTTGTAACCCGGCATGGGCTTAAATAAACATTTTGACATATTTAAATAAACTTGTTGTTTAAATTATGAAACATCTTGATGTCTCGAATATTTGGTATTTTGAATGAATTAAACTTTAAAGCGTCACTTTTGTGTCATTTTCTATGATTGTGACAAAGATCCTCGAAGTAACACCCAAAAAGTCTTCCGCTGACATTTTAAGTCTTCCGCTGACGTGACGATTTTGGGGGTGTTACAGATTGGTATTCAGAGCCACAGTTATAGAGAACCAGATGTTTTTAAACATTGGACTATAACTACACTTTAACTGGACCATTTTTACAAAATACCACTTCATGCCCTCCGTGCCTACATTCCAACATCTGGTAGAAAAATTACTTCTCATTATTTCGTACTTATATAACTTGATATATGCTTACATGTTATAATTATGCTAATAACTACGTTTACTAATCGGGATTATTACAAATACCGTGTCTTCATATTTCTATTCGCCCGACGATTATGTGACTTTAAATAGTTTATGGTACAACTACACTCCAGTATATTAATATATATATTTATATGCTCCCTTAACTATTTTGAGTACTATGCAAATCCTCTTTAAATTGTCTCGCTTTCATCTTTATAGATGCTTACAACATATCCGCACATAAATTATTTTGTCAGATGGTTAAGTCATAATCTTAAAATGATTTACAACGTCTTAATTTGAATAGATTGGGACGCCCTTTTGTTCAAATCAAGAAATTATAAATCGTTGAACCATAAGTTTATATTTCCTTAATTACATAGTTTGGGACGCTTCTCTATGTAAATAACGAAATATAGATAAATAGGTTTAATTACTTCTGAGTTAACAGACATATGAAACCAAGAAAACCTAAATCTCATTAGAAACCGCGAATATTAATACACAACGATATAACTAGCATCGGTAATACTATCATCACAAAGATCACTAAGTAAACCTTAACGTCACTAAACGATTGATCCACCAAGCTGATGAAGAATGCCACCACTCCTACGAGTGCAAGAACCACAACTGGATGTAATACATCGAATACCCTGTATGACAAAAACCACACAATGAAACGTTAATGCCTAGTGCATGAAGCTACAAATTCAAAAAAAAAAAAACAAAAAAAAAACAACACTCTTAATATTTCTTACCCCCATATTTCATCCACACTAACGACTAAAACCACGATTAGCATAAGAAATGCTATGATCCAATCCAAGGACTCCAGATCTTCTTTCGGGAAGAAAGTTACAACAAAATACACAACTATGAGAACAATATAAGTATAAGACATATTAATTTGTTATTTGAAGACAAAATGAACGATAAAGAGAAAAATCAGGAAATATATAGACATGTTGCCATGAATCACTATTCTTGCCATGTGCATTCACTTTTCCCCAAGTTAACATCTATCCACAAGAACTAAATAATTCGAGAATTATCTCCACACTATTCTCTTTGTAAAAATTTGTATCAACAAAACTCTTTTGTTTAACGGGTAGGTTACCCGCACAGATTTTTGTAATTTTAAAACATGAAGAATAAATAAATTATCATCCTCATTTTGCTCACAATGGATTTTATTCAAACGACATATTATTATTAAACTTGACTGAAACACATAAAAACATTACAAACGATACTAAAAATTAAACATCACACTTCAGCGGTAGTCTGGGTGATCCCAAGTCTGAGAATTGTTAGAATCATATCCATCATCATAAGGGTCGAAGCTTGCCAACCTCTCTTCTTCTATTTGAGCCTCCAACCTACTCAGCTCCCGCTCCATGTCAGAAGTCCAACCACCATCATCGACCGCCACATTTTCCTCAAAACTTGGCTGGAATTGATCCAGATGAGGCAATTGTTGTTGTTGCACAGTCACTCTTGGTGCAGAAGAACTCGATGCACCTTGTTGAAGTGATTGCTGTTGTGGTTGTTGTGGTGGTGGTAGTGGATTTGGTTGTTGTTGGTGTTGTTGTTGTTGCTGTTGTTGCTGTTGCTGTTGTCGTTGCTGCTGTTGCTGTTGCCATTGCTGTTGATGCTGTTGTTGTTCAATCCTAGCAGCTTCAACATTCTCTTTAAAACTCCAACAGATCTTGCTGGAGCTATGGTCCTCTATCTGATGAACACAAACCCACAACGATTCAATAATAGCCGCATCCTTACGATATCCGTCATGCAAGAAAGTATCAATCACATGTTTCCGATCATCCGATATATCTGTGCACTTTGCATAACGTTCTCTGAGCCGTTGCTTTGATTGTTTCACCACCTCCAACTCCAGAATGACCCTCAAAATAGCATTTTTACGATCCACATCACTATTTTCGGCTTCTGCTTTGATATATTGTTGAATTTGTTCAGCGGTATGTGGTAGCTTGCAAGCCATTGATTGTTTTGTGTGTGTGTGTATGTGGATAACCCAACACGTACCAATGGTATTTATAAAGAATTGGAAAAATAATTCTCAATTATTATATTAAATATGACCGTTTGTATTCAAACGGTAAAACTTTTAAAACCATGTCAAATAAAACTAGCAACAAACTTTTTAGGATACGTGGTGAAAATTCTACCTCGTCTTTCGCATTTCAACACAAGTGGCAAGAAACAGATAACATTAAACACATAACACTATAACTTGAATCATGAACACGCCACATATAAGTAATACACTCTCACATAATTTAACCTCTCAATCTCTAAGAAATTGTGAACTCCTCCATAATCTTTACAAACTCTCAAACATTATATGATACCTTAACAAATCTCAAATCAACTCATTACCTCGTGTATATTAGAATAAAACGTACATCAATGAAACATACCCGCAAAAACCTTCTTAACTTGGGCTTTAACCCACTGCCTCTATGCGCCGACACACATTTGGGCCTCGAGATTTCAGTAACCCAACGTGCCATCGAACTTGATCACCAACTTAAAGCCCAACATTGCTCAATCATTACTCCAAACCGACTCATGATATATAGTTTCGAACAAAATTTTTTTTTCTTTCGTGACATTTTCTAAGCATCCTATCAATATTTTTGTACATCTCAATTTATCACAATCTCAAGAAACAAGTGTGACGAATCTTTTCCAATTAATCGATCCTTCGATGGTCAAATTTTCATCAAAGCTCAACCAAATTGTTACACTCAACTATAACTAAAAATCGTATTTATTTAAGTATTCGAAGCCAAATAAACTCCACATATAGTTTTAGTCATAATTTAGTGAAAACCCACCATTGTAAACTTGACTACAATCAAATGAACCGACTCTAAATATTCTTAACACATGATAACATTCTATATAACGATGCATAAGCAATAAATATAAGCGAAATAAAAATTTCATTCATACGTTCGAAATTACATGGAAACACAACAAACCTTATTTCAACATTCCAACCACTACACTACGACACTATTCCTCACTTCCAAAACTTGTCAATGAAGATCGCTAGAACCACGAATGGTGCAAGAAACATTAAGATCCCAACCAATATAGCCCGATCTTCGTTCGGAACATACACTAGATAGATAGTAGTAACAATGGCATACATAATTGCAAGGTTGGTGATGGGGTGAGGCATGTCGACGAGAGGAATAAGGGAAAGGAAAGTTAGGTAAAAAGGAGTGTAAAAAGTGGGTTATTTAAAGAGAATAAGAATTGAGTACTGTACACCACTGTGGTAAAATACTGTTTACACCTTAAATAATACTGCCAAGTAACAACTATAATTTTGGACTAAAGTTTCCCCAAGTTTTTTTTTCTTTCAACCTCATACTAAGATTGGTTATCATCAAGTAAAAAGCTAATGTAGTAGTAGATACGTTATGCTGGAAAGTACAATTAGGAAGCTAATAATAAATACGTTAATTGTTCACCCTTCCCACTAACCTTTACAGCTACCTTATCTTAGAATCCCGGGACGGGATTCCGTTTAACGGGTAGGTAATATAACACCCCGTAAAATTTTCCTACGATTAACACGTTACCATAACATAGATTAACCATTTTTACAGGAACAAATTTTTTTTTTATTATGCATGACATATTATGTGAACCACTACGACATTGTGATTTATCTTTTGCTTAGAAACGTTGCATGCACACAAACCTAGATAGTCTAATTATCGCGAATATATATTTTTAAACGTTTATATTTTTATAATATACGTTTCGTATATTTAAGGTACAATATTTATATATTCCCGGAGCCTACGAAAATTCCCGAGATCACTCATTAATATTATTTGATCGTAATCCGACTCTCAAAACAGACCGGGTGGGCCCCGATTGAACCATTGGGCCACATAAACCTAACTATGAACCAAACGGACCCTTTCATATATTTTTTTTTCTTTTCTGCTGGGCCAGACGAAACCCCAAGCCCAACAGGCTTTTAAGCCCAAACACACCCTTATAAAATTTTTCTTTTCTTTCTTTCTTTTTCTTTTATTCCAGTCGTGACCAGCTCACAAACCACCCCTCTTTCTCACAATTTCGATACACAACGCATACATATTATTGCTCATCCTAAATGAGCTCGTTGCAAAGAATGGGGAGGACAAATTTCAATACATATCTCGTTAGTTTGTTGCCTCAGAATCATGCAAAGTAAAACACGAAACTCATTGTGACAAACTTTATAGAAACGTGTCACCAAGCCTTCAACCCACCTCCCATGCTCTACAATCATCTCAAAACATTCCTAAACGTATTGTCAGATGTCAGATGTTGTCAGAAACTATTTCACACTTCTTATTATCCCTACAAACATGTATAGTGTCGATTGGATGATTCGGGTGGCAACATGCACTTCCTTTGATCCAACACTCATCCCCTTTGATGTTTACACACTCTAAACTTACCTACATATACTCTCCATGCAATCTCAGTTAAGAACACACACTCAAACAAGCAATATAGATATTTTCGAGTTGAGATGCACAAGAAATGGGACGAACCTTTTGCCCATCGTACGAAGTGTCGAAGTGATCCAAGAATACCTCGTTTGTTTTTCTTGAACCTTTGGAAGCTCGTGTACCAGGCTACGTTGATCAATTGTCCAAACTCGACCCACCACTATGATTTTTACCCCACCCCTAGAGGTGAGGTAAGACACCTCTACTTTCTTTTCCATATAATCAGTTCCATCATTTTCAGTTTTGCACAAACATTCGCCTCATTAATTCATGATATATAAAAAGGTAACACATACATTTTACTCGTCACGTGTGATGTTGAACATACTGAGAATCGAATGATATAAAGCTTTAAAGTTAATACTCACGTTTTCTTAATGAATTGGACACGTTAGGAGTGACCTTGGACACTTTGGTATTTCTTTTCAACACTTAGAAATATTTTCAACACATTTAAATTTAACTTAGAAACTAACAAATGTCATTTACTTTGGTTAATTATTTAGTAAACGAGATTAGTAAAGTATATTTGTCTTTGCTCGTGTAATATGTATACTATACCAACAATTAGTCACAACTTCGTTTCGACCCTAATATAATCATATGGATCATTTTTTTGATACGTTAAGAGTCACTTGTACACGTTTGACATATAGTAAAAAGACTTAGAATATTTTTGGCTCTAAAACTGTTTTCAGAAATGATTTTAGCCATTTATTTTGGCCTCGTAAAAGTTTATTTCGACACATGACCACATCTTTTTATTACTCGACCTCATCAACCATCTAGCTAGCAACCAGGAAACGTAAATAATTAGATCTAATAAGCTCATATGAGTCGTTTTCAAAAGCTAAAGCAATCGAGTATTTGACAGAAATTTTAAAAGAAAATAAGTTAACTTTGGGCCTTAAAAGCCCAATAAGTTGTTTTTAAGCTTATTCAATAAGCTGATGACAAAAGCTATTTTGAAATGTTCTTAGAACTTAAAATGACGGATTTTGATAAACCTAGTGTTCCGCCAAACCCTTTGGATCGTAAAATATTAATGGGCCTTTAATAATGCACTCGCTAAGCCCAATTAGTGAAAATAACTGATTTTTAAGTTAATAAGCTGGTCCAATAAGCTATTAGGAATTTTTTGAGCTTATTTAAAAAAATAAAAATATTAAACTTTGAATTTGGTAACTTTTGGACTAACTTTGCAATTTTTATTAACCGAAGGACTAAAAGCGTAAATCATGGAAACTTAGGGTAGAAACTGTCAAATCTAAATTTTTGGGTTACAAACTGTTAATAATAAAACTTGGAGTCGAAAAATGTAAATAGTGATAGTAATTGGACTTAAAATGGAACAATCGTTAATTTTGGACTAACGGTGTAAAATTATATTCGTTAGGGTTAAAAGTATAACTTTGGTAAAACTTGAAGGAATTTTCTGTAATATTATTTTATAAAAATAATATTAATATTTTATATATAAATACACGTGTTTAGTATTAAACTCTTATAAATTTAACTTATATATATACGATATAAATATTCGCGTAACTATAATAAATTTTTAGCGATATATATATATATAACGATATGTTTATTTCTTTTCTTTTAAAACTAACATCATAAAACATCGTCTACATACTTCGACTTATTCTTGATGATTTTCCATCGCACATCGAGCATCGATCATTACACTCACAAGTATATGTATATATAACTTTGTTATTGAACTTCAAACATTTAAACGAACACGAGTTTTAATAACAAACTGAATGACTAATATTCGCGATAAAACGAGATTTAGACTATCAACTAAAACATACCATATCTTTTAGGTTGTGTGTGAAGCCGTTGCCTTGCATCGTTGAGATTATGTCACTACCACTACTACTGTACTACTAAGGTGAGTTCTTAGCCCCATTTTTATAATTATTTTATAAATATTTTGGGGGAGATACATGCCCAACTACTGCTTTTACTTTCACAAGTATTTTAAACTTTCACATATTACTGTGAGTCATAGCCCCTACTCTTACTTGTTTTACAATGATTTATAAACGTTTTTGAGGGAGATACATGCTTAACTATTGTTTTATACTTTTACAAGTACTCGTTAACTATTTACATATTACTGTGATTTCATAGCCCATTCTTTAACTATTTTCCCGTGGGGGGATACATGCTTAAAACTCGAACACAAGTCTTTTTACAGGGTATTGAAATACCGTCAGGCCAATGTTATTTGCTTAAGTTACTATTGCCAAAAGTCCCTCGATCATGAACCTTAATCACTTGAAGGGTGAGTGTAAATAAATGTGGATAGAACTATTAGTGATTGACAATCCTCGTTTGGTTGTTAGAGAAAACACCAGGCGCACTTTATTGTTTTTATTATAGGTTATTGGCAAATATCTATCTTGAGGGCCTACTACTTACCGTCATAACTTGAGATTATGATTGGCTGTTAATCGTTGAGTATCATGAGCTTAAGGCAATAACAGGAACATTGATTTAAACTTATTGATTGTATGTGATTACAATACATTCGTAACTTGTGATTCGAATCTCGTGTTAAATGGATTATTAAACAAATTACTAATTCTGATGTTGACCCGGTGAAGGGCAAACCAACGGATTGATTTGTATTAAATTGATAAGGAAAGCACTCATTTTCTAATTAACAATTTAAACTATAAACTCTATGAACTCACCAACCTTTGTGTTGACACTTTTTAGCATGTGTTTATCTCAGGTAACTATACAAGAAGGAACTTGAAGGCACGGAGTGGGCTTGTAACCCGGCATGGGCTTAAATAAACATTTTGACATATTTAAATAAACTTGTTGTTTAAATTATGAAACATCTTGATGTCTCGAATATTTGGTATTTTGAATGAATTAAACTTTAAAGCGTCACTTTTGTGTCGTTTTCTATGATTGTGACAAAGATCCTCGAAGTAACACCCAAAAAGTCTTCCGCTGACATTTTAAGTCTTCCGCTGACGTGACGATTTTGGGGGTGTTACACTTAGGGTTTAACAAATAACAATAATGCACTAAAAATGAGCGCATACACGGAAGGATAAGGCGATTTGGGTGTACATTTAAGTGGGGTGTAACAAATTCTTCCTTTAAGTAAAATGCTTAAAGTTAGAAACGAAAAGATAGGCTCGGAGGGGTGTACTAGGGGTTTCGTGTACTAAAAATGAGTACAACGCTAAGGGTGTGGGAAAAATTAGTTGACTTAACTAGTCAAGTAATATGACTTAAATGGTCAAGTAATTATAATACGGGTTTAACACAAGGGTGATCCTAATGCCTCTTATCATGTAGTAAATCCTACCACACGAATGTAGTCTCACTAGCGGTCTCGGGATGCATCACTAACGCAAGTTCTAGAATCTAAATGCTACCGGTACACTCATAAGCACCAATAATAAATGCTTTTCCTATCAAAACTAAAGGCGAACCTCACATTTTTTGGTGGAAAATTTTTCTGAATATACGGTTATGTGCTAGTCATACAACCTCCTATCCATGAGACGCTTGCTATGGCTAAAGTTTCACTCTTAAATGTTGTAAAAAATTTTAAATTTGGCGCTAAAATTACACTAACAAGTATTTCTCATAGTTTTATTACTCATCTACTATCAAACAAAACAAACTCAAGCGAAAGTGCATATGTAAGGTATCATCTTTTTACCCTCCCCTTACACTTAAGATGAACATTGTCTCCAATGTTCAAGTAAAGAATGTAAAAGTAAAAAAGTAAAGAGAATGAAATCAAATACTCCCCTGATTCGCTCGGTATGGATTATAGGTTGGCCAGGTTAAATCTTCCTCTAAGAAAATGAACAATCAAAGCTTCCCTTCCAGAATATAAATCATCCTCTTGTCACAAATAACCTGTAAATCCTGACAACAATAGACAAGGCAACCTTGTAACAATTCGCAATTTCAGGTTAATTACTATTCCCGGGAATTTTCACTATTCACTTTTACTATTCATTTTTCCCGAAACTTGATTTTTGTTTCTTAGCCTCGAGTGATAAATCATTTCCATGACAAATTAAAAGTTTGACCTTCATAAGCTCATTTTCGTGAAAGTTATTAAGGAATTACACGTTTTAGGGTAAAACGTCATTAAAAAATTCTACGCACAACGAAACTCGACCCCGTCAGGTGACCCCACATCAGAAAAATGTTTGACACACTCATGATTTATTTGAGAATAAATCATGACTGAGAAAAATATGACCAGAATAAACCTCGGCCGTGAAAAACTGGAATTTTCAGTTTTAAGCGTTTTTACTCAGCCGTAACCTTAGCCTATACCTGCACCGCATTTCTAAGACTATTTGAGTTTTCAACTTATTAGAAAAAGTCAACATATTTTTCCCTCCTCCATTGACCAAAAATCATTCCTTGATTTTATAAGTCATTCCTTGATTTTTAGGCTTACGGTTTGATGTCTAAAAGACATTTAATACCAACCGACACTAGACTGAGCCCAGTCTAGACATTATAAGTCATTTTAAATCATTATTATCATATTAGAAAAGTAACATTTTACTTTTCTCAATTTTACGCAATATTCGTACGTTTTACGTATTACGCGTTTTAGACCCGTGTTTCCAGTTTTTAGCAGGGTTTTAGCACCCCAATGGAACCTACCACTCATTTTATATTTTATTATGAAGTATATTGACATGTTTAACCATACTTTCAAGTTCCACATTTTTACGATACCCGGTTTTACGTTTTGAGGCTTAATCATTTACGGTTAGCATTTCCCGGAGTAAAAACTAGCTACATAAGTTAGATAATATCATCCAAAGACCAAGTCACCCTCCTTATCTCATTCAAACAGCCTCAGGGGGGGGGGGGAGTCACACCCTTGTGTGTCTTGATCTCATGCAAAGTGCCCTAGGATTCAACCAAGTGTTCAAGCTTCCTTTGTAAGCTTTGACAAGTCTTGTTAAGTAACCTCCTCACCTTGCTATAAGACCAAACTTATCTCTTTGTTCTCTCATCATAAGCAACGCCCAAACACACCTTTTCTTTACCATTTTGATCTTGTATTTGCTAATTTCATCCATCATAAATTAAACCTTAAGTTCCTTGTTGATTCCAAGTTCCATTTATACTATAAATCATCATAAACAACACCATAATCTTATCATCAATCCTAGGGTTTTCTTGAAGATGATCAAGGTGATTAGGGGCTGAGTATATAAGATTCTTACAAGGAATAGATCAAGTCTAACAAATATTAGCAAGGGTGGTTAAATATTGAAAGCTAAGGATATTGTTGAAGGGTATAGTTCTTGTCCTAGTTCATGTTTCCCTTTTTGAAAGCCAAAAGTTGTAAGCAAAACCCTAACATACTACTTGTTAAATATCATATTCATGCTATTTACATATCATTCATGCTATATTTTGTCTTGTGATCATGACCATGATGTACAAAAATGGGTAAAACAAGTATTGATACATATATGTAACTTACGTTATTCAAACAAGTAAACTAGTGACTTTCTTGGAGAACCACGACCAAAATAGTATAACTATGATATTGGATCATTACATATTACAGTAGAGGACTTAACAAGGAAATCATAGCAATTTGAACCATCTAAAACGAGTATACGAGTCAAAAGTTATGGCCATAAGAAGTTAGCGAAACCAAAACGGCAAAACTGCCTAGACCATACTGTTTTGCATTCTGACTTTTTGAAAGTCACCCTTCTGGTCCGATTCATCAAAAAGTTAAAACACGAAAGTTGTCCGGAACGACGTTTTCGTTCAGGAACAAAGAAGCTCGAGCCCTGAAAACGCTTTCCGAGTGATAATTTCTTCAAATTCTAAACAGCCATTTTTAGACCAAAGTCATTATATAAAGGTTATGGTTTATAAAGACCAAGAGGTCTTATGACCTAGATTCAAGACCACAACCATGGCTAGAGCCAAGGTTGAGTCTCAAGACCATGGAACAATGACCAAAGGTCATGGCAAGGCCATGACTAAATGACCATATCAACATACCAAGGCGAAAACATGAGCTAACGACCATATAAACTTACCAAGGCAAATACATGAACTAGAGAAGTTGGCGATAACTTGAACATACAATTTGGATCTACTTCATCTAAAAGAACCATGAGATACAAGTTATAAGAAACTCACCCTAATAACAATCTTCATGTAATAATAAACTTTCCTAAGTTTATTCAAATATCGGACATGTAACTTTTCGGATCAAAACTTATATCTATATATTTTATCAACTACTACAATAGTAGGGAGCCTCATGTGAGGAGTTCATTATGTAAGCCGTCGAGATGAGTTGTGGATTTACGAATTAAAGTGTCCTGGCTCCTCGAACGCTTACTAACATGACTTCTGAATTATGTCGGCCCGAACGGTAGTAAACGATATATAAACATACTTGTTTCATGAATCATTTCTTTCAAAGACTTACACTATACATCATACCACATCATGGACTAAGTGCAAGACATACATATATTGGCATGTTTATGTTTCCTTAGACATTATTCCAAACCTAAGTTGCAACAATTATTATAGGTTGCTCGTAAAAACCTTCGCGATTCGACCATCATATTCACTACTTGCTACATAACTTAAGGTGAGTCATAGCCCCTACTCTTTTAGTTGTTTTACCAACTCTTTGGGGGAGAATACATGCTCGTTTTTACATAAATGCAATACTTGTTTTACTTGAACATGCTACTTGTTTGCTTAAACACCAATTGCCTTACTCAATGTTTGTGGCTTACTCAAATGCCTTATGTGTTTACATGTTACATACTTCATTGTCTTCCCGTTGCACTAGTATTCAACAAAGCGTAGTATTATGGCTTCCACTTCATTGTCATCATTATTTATATGGCATCATTGTAAAGATTGTTTATATAACGGTATTGCTACATTTATCTTTGAATCTAGATACAAGTTTTACCTTTGTTCACATAAACCAGATCATATTTGGCAGTGGGTTGTGAACACACAGGTTACAAGTCTCTTATGGCGGGACTTGCAACTGAGTGGATTTACGATGCCTTTGCTGGAAAATCATCATTCAAATGTTTTACATTACATTTTGTCACTAAACTTTATGAACTCACCAACCTCGTGTTGACACTTTAGCATGTATTTTCAGGTTCATAATGAACAAGGATGGCACGGAAGGGGCACGGATATTCAAGAGGGCTATAAATTTTATTATCATTCGAAACTCATTTAATGTAAACTGTAAACATGGAACCATTTGGGACCTCATTTTGTAATCTCTGATATTTATACAATTTGAATGATAAATCTTTTAAAAGGACTCAATTGGAGTTCGTTTTCTATTATTGTGACTATTGTGCCGTCGAGTAACACCCAGTTTGAATTCCGCTGCAACCATGAATTGGGGGTGTTACAGATTGGTACCAGAGCCATGGTTATAGGGAAACGGGTCTAATGGAGACCTAAACTATAACTACACTTACAAGCAAAAACATTTTATAGCCTTCCGCTCTCCGTGTCTTCCATCCTCCAGACGATTATGGACTTATTAAGCATTTTATACTACCCAAACATGTTAGCATATGAATATATGTACCCTTAGCACATTTGAGCATTTTCCTGTAAGCATGTTAGGCTACACAAACATATTAGTATATTGATATATATACCCATTTTGAGCATTTCCCCGTAGACATTTTTATGCTACATAAACATAATTGCATATTGATATATGTACCTTTAGCATAATTGAGCAATTCCCCGTAAGCATTTTATACTACATGAACATATTAGTATATTGATATATACACACTTGTCACATCTTGAGCACTTCCCATAAACATTTGAATTGTTTTAACATGGTATTTCTTCTAAAAGAAATCATGTGCGTACCCACTTCTCCCGATTATGTGCCCACTCTACCTAATAACTTCCAAGTCTTACCACCTTCACCCGAGTTCGGATTTGACTTCGTGAATTCCTTCGCTTATGATGACGAAGAAGAACCTTTCGAAGATTCAACCGACGAAGAAGAGGAGGAACCAATACCAACTAATTTTGCGTTAAATACTTCTAATTATTTTAGACAAAATTCAGTTGAGGCAGACTCCAAGGAGGATAATGAGTATGAATATATACTAGCGCCATTACCACCACCACTATCACTTCCCTTTAATATCTCTACATGTGAAAATTTGGATCACTCATTATGGATCGTATCAAGACCACCATTGATCCAACAAGAAAATCAGCATGGAAACTACAGCCTCTCAAACTTCATAGACTCGTACCTCTATGACACACTAAACCAAGAAGTAGCCGATCAATCAGAGCTACTCGGACCTTCTAACCTGCAATAGAATAGTGTGATGATACTAGTTGTCTTTTGTACTACTAACCGATTAGCCTCAGTTAGTAAATGTTATGAAATGATAGTAAAAACGTTGTAATTACTAAACTGAAAGTATCAGTTAGTAGATTTTGAAGAAACTTGTAATAAGTTTCAATCTTGTAATCAATCAACGTTTTATGAATAAAACTCTTGCTTTATGCTATCATGTGTTATGATTCAAACCTCCAACGTATTTATTCTATCATTTCCCCATCAAAAATCATGCTTATTTCACAACTTTCTACTCACCAACTATTTTGAACACTACGTCAATTTCCCCCGAGTATCTTACTCTCCATCTCCAAAGATGAGTATGAATATTCATTTCATACTTTTGGAATACCAATATCATCTCATAATACACTACCTTGTAACTCACCGGCTAAGTATGAATGTTGTGTTGGGAATTCTTAAGTAGGATGATTTGTAATTATTTGAATGGATTGGGATGCCTTTTCATTTAAATAAAGAAATTGTAAATCACCGAACCATAAGTTTATATTCCTCTATTTACATTGTTTGGGATGCCTCTCTATGTAAATAAAGAATTATAAACAAGTGGGCTTATTTGTATCCAAAATAACATAAGTATGAAGTCAACTTACATTACATTACATTGCTCGGGTATGGCATGATACCTACATTACATTGCTCGGGTATGGCTTGATACCTACATTACATTGCTCGGGTATGGCTTGATACCTACATTACATTACTCGGGTATGGCTTGATACCTACATTACATTGCTCGGGTATGGCTTGATACCTAAATTACATTGCTCGGGTATGGCATGATACCTACATTACATTGCTCGGGTATGGCATGATACCTACATTACATTGCTCGGGTATGGCTTGATACCTACATTACATTGCTCGGGTATGGCTTGATACCTACATTACATTGCTCGGGTATGGCTTGATACCTACATTACATTGCTCGGGTATGGCATGATACCTACATTACATTGCTCGGGTATGGCTTGATACCTACATTACATTGCTCGGGTATGGCTTGATACCTACATTACATTGCTCGGGTATGGCATGATACCTACATTACATTGCTCGGGTATGGCATGATACCTACATTACATTGCTCGGGTATGGCATGATACCTACATTACATTGCACAGGTATGGCATGATACCTACATTATATTCGCCACAAGAAATCCTATCTTTTCACCGACATCGCTTCAAACCATGACATAAACTAAACTTCGGGACGAAGTTCCCGTAAGGGGTAGAGACTGTAACAATTCGCAATTTCAGGTTAATTACTATTCCCGGGAATTTTCACTATTCACTTTTACTATTCATTTTTCCCGAAACTTGATTTTTGTTTCTTAGCCTCGAGTGATAAATCATTTCCATGACAAATTAAAAGTTTGACCTTCATAAGCTCATTTTCGTGAAAGTTATTAAGGAATTACACGTTTTAGGGTAAAACGTCATTAAAAAATTCTACGCACAACGAAACTCGACCCCGTCAGGTGACCCCACATCAGAAAAATGTTTGACACACTCATGATTTATTTGAGAATAAATCATGACTGAGAAAAATATGACCAGAATAAACCTCGGCCGTGAAAAACTGGAATTTTCAGTTTTAAGCGTTTTTACTCAGCCGTAACCTTAGCCTATACCTGCACCGCATTTCGAAGACTATTTGAGTTTTCAACTTATTAGAAAAAGTCAACATATTTTTCCCTCCTCCATTGACCAAAAATCATTCCTTGATTTTATAAGTCATTCCTTGATTTTTAGGCTTACGGTTTGATGTCTAAAAGACATTTAATACCAACCGACACTAGACTGAGCCCAGTCTAGACATTATAAGTCATTTTAAATCATTATTATCATATTAGAAAAGTAACATTTTACTTTTCTCAATTTTACGCAATATTCGTACGTTTTACGTATTACGCGTTTTAGACCCGTGTTTCCAGTTTTTAGCAGGGTTTTAGCACCCCAATGGAACCTACCACTCATTTTATATTTTATTATGAAGTATATTGACATGTTTAACCATACTTTCAAGTTCCACATTTTTACGATACCCGGTTTTACGTTTTGAGGCTTAATCATTTACGGTTAGCATTTCCCGGAGTAAAAACTAGCTACATAAGTTAGATAATATCATCCAAAGACCAAGTCACCCTCCTTATCTCATTCAAACAGCCTCTAGGGGGGGGGGGGGAGTCACACCCTTGTGTGTCTTGATCTCATGCAAAGTGCCCTAGGATTCAACCAAGTGTTCAAGCTTCCTTTGTAAGCTTTGACAAGTCTTGTTAAGTAACCTCCTCACCTTGCTATAAGACCAAACTTATCTCTTTGTTCTCTCATCATAAGCAACGACCAAACACACCTTTTCTTTACCATTTTGATCTTGTATTTGCTAATTTCATCCATCATAAATTAAACCTTAAGTTCCTTGTTGATTCCAAGTTCCATTTATACTATAAATCATCATAAACAACACCATAATCTTATCATCAATCCTAGGGTTTTCTTGAAGATGATCAAGGTGATTAGGGGCTGAGTATATAAGATTCTTACAAGGAATAGATCAAGTCTAACAAATATTAGCAAGGGTGGTTAAATATTGGAAGCTAAGGATATTGTTGAAGGGTATAGTTCTTGTCCTAGTTCATGTTTCCCTTTTTGAAAGCCAAAAGTTGTAAGCAAAACCCTAATATACTACTTGTTAAATATCATATTCATGCTATTTACATATCATTCATGCTATATTTTGTCTTGTGATCATGACCATGATGTACAAAAATGGGTAAAACAAGTATTGATACATATATGTAACTTACGTTATTCAAACAAGTAAACTAGTGACTTTCTTGGAGAACCACGACCAAAATAGTATAACTATGATATTGGATCATTACATATTACAGTAGAGGACTTAACAAGGAAATCATAGCAATTTGAACCATCTAAAACGAGTATACGAGTCAAAAGTTATGGCCATAAGAAGTTAGCGAAACCAAAACGGCAAAACTGCCTAGACCATACTGTTTTGCATTCTGACTTTTTGAAAGTCACCCTTCTGGTCCGATTCATCAAAAAGTTAAAACACGAAAGTTGTCCGGAACGACGTTTTCGTTCAGGAACAAAGAAGCTCGAGCCCTGAAAACGCTTTCCGAGTGATAATTTCTTCAAATTCTAAACAACCATTTTTAGACCAAAGTCATTATATAAAGGTTATGGTTTATAAAGACCAAGAGGTCTTATGACCTAGATTCAAGACCACAACCATGGCTAGAGCCAAGGTTGAGTCTCAAGACCATGGAACAATGACCAAAGGTCATGGCAAGGCCATGACTAAATGACCATATCAACATACCAAGGCGAAAACATGAGCTAACGACCATATAAACTTACCAAGTCAAATACATGAACTAGAGAAGTTGGCGATAACTTGAACATACAATTTGGATCTACTTCATCTAAAAGAACCATGAGATACAAGTTATAAGAAACTCACCCTAATAACAATCTTCATGTAATAATAAACTTTCCTAAGTTTATTCGAATATCGGACATGTAACTTTTCGGATCAAAACTTATATCTATATATTTTATCAACTACTACAATAGTAGGGAGCCTCATGTGAGGAGTTCATTATGTAAGCCGTCGAGATGAGTTGTGGATTTACGAATTAAAGTGTCCTGGCTCCTCGAACGCTTACTAACATGACTTCTGAATTATGTCGGCCCGAACGGTAGTAAACGATATATAAACATACTTGTTTCATGAATCATTTCTTTCAAAGACTTACACTATACATCATACCACATCATGGACTAAGTGCAAGACATACATATATTGGCATGTTTATGTTTCCTTAGACATTATTCCAAACCTAAGTTGCAACAATTATTATAGGTTGCTCGTAAAAACCTTCGCGATTCGACCATCATATTCACTACTTGCTACATAACTTAAGGTGAGTCATAGCCCCTACTCTTTTAGTTGTTTTACCAACTCTTTGGGGGAGAATACATGCTCGTTTTTACATAAATGCAATACTTGTTTTACTTGAACATGCTACTTGTTTGCTTAAACACCAATTGCCTTACTCAATGTTTGTGGCTTACTCAAATGCCTTATGTGTTTACATGTTACATACTTCATTGTCTTCCCGTTGCACTAGTATTCAACAAAGCGTAGTATTATGGCTTCCACTTCATTGTCATCATTATTTATATGGCATCATTGTAAAGATTGTTTATATAACGGTATTGCTACATTTATCTTTGAATCTAGATACAAGTTTTACCTTTGTTCACATAAACCAGATCATATTTGGCAGTGGGTTGTGAACACACAGGTTACAAGTCTCTTATGGCGGGACTTGCAACTGAGTGGATTTACGATGCCTTTGCTGGAAAATCATCATTCAAATGTTTTACATTACATTTTGTCACTAAACTCTATGAACTCACCAACCTCGTGTTGACACTTTAGCATGTATTTTCAGGTTCATAATGAACAAGGATGGCACGGAAGGGGCACGGATATTCAAGAGGGCTATAAATTTTATTATCATTCGAAACTCATTTAATGTAAACTGTAAACATGGAACCATTTGGGACCTCATTTTGTAATCTCTGATATTTATACAATTTGAATGATAAATCTTTTAAAACGACTCAATTGGAGTTCGTTTTCTATTATTGTGACTATTGTGCCGTCGAGTAACACCCAGTTTGAATTCCGCTGCAACCATGAATTGGGGGTGTTACAAACCTCGCGTAAAATCGGCGGCATCCTATATAAGTTACTAAATCCTAGAAAACAAAGTAAGATATAATGCTTGTGGAATGAAGTTTGCAGATTTCCTGGAGATTATAAAACTTAATAATTCACAAAAACCATAAGACTCCGTTAGAAAAACAAAACCGGTAAAATTTCCAGATTTTAACTCCTGACGCCGTCAAGAGCAATACCCTGACGCCGTCAGAATGGACCTGCAGAAATTCTTATGTTAAGTTTCCGGAAAATTTCTGGAAAAACTTTGTCCTACTTCCTGGAAAATCCTGCAAAACTTCATTATGACTCAATACAAGCATTTGACTCTAACAAATACGAATATACATGTTCATTAAATATTGTGGAGAATCATGATCGGTTTGTTTCTTAAAACATATTTGGGGTTTCCCCTTACACTTGTCTTTTGCAAAAATACCTTTAGGTTGAAGTTAAGACTAGGCTAAACAACATAGTAAAGTATTTTCACGTTTTATTTTAGAAGCATGATCAACCAACAATAAAAACAAAGCATGCATACAGAAGCAAATAACAATCAAACAAATAAAAATCACACAAAACATGGGTTGCCTCCCAAGAAGCGCTTTTCTTTATTTACGAGTCTTGTAGCTAGACTCAAAGTCATGGGGCACTACGTGATCTCATCATTGGTTCCACTCTCTATGTCGTCTTCTAAACCAGTTTTGTATTCCGGACCTAGTTGCAAGCATTCTTTGTAGAAACCAAGCATCCTATTTCTAACATACTCTACTCCTCTATGTCTATCCTCCTCATTCCTATAATAAGCCGCTTGCTTACGTTCCTTTTCGAAATTAGAGAGAAGGCGGTATTGTTCGATCTTGTAGGGCATTTGATAAGCAACCTCATCATTGTCTTTCTTGAACCTAACTATCCCTAAAGTCGGATCATAACTCATCCTAGTGGCTTCAACAAAAAGGCTTCCCGAATATAATTTGGCTTAGGCAAGCATCTATCACGGGACGAGTGTCTTCCACTATCATAAAATCAATCTCATAGGTGAGATTCCCTATAATCACATGTACTCCCTTAACCCTTCCTGCAAAATTACTTATCCAATTTTTACCGGGCATCATCCTAAAATTGAGTTGCTTCTTCATCACCCAATTGTAATAGGTCCTAGTCATGATGTTTACGGGGGATCTAAGGTCGATGTAAGCTTTCCATATATGCACGTGCCCGATATTGCATGGGATGTTAATGTTAGAGGGGTCTCCCATTTTGATAAGGGGGTCGCCAAAGATATATGTTCTCTCGGGACTATCGAATAAATTCTTATGGTATTCCCGTTCTTCCTTGGTTGGCAACTTATCAAAGTATTTCTCTATATGTTCTATCTCCTCCAATTCCTCATCCTTATTAACCTCAACTTCCCTACTCTCATCCTCACTATTGGATTCTACTCTAACTTCATCCTTGTCACTCTCCTCTATCTCCCTATCTATCGGCTTAATGGTGACAACATTGACAAAGTGGACATGTTTGGATGATGAGGGGTCCTTAACTTGGATTCCACTATTGGTGTCCCTAGTGTCCTTCCTAGGTGTGACTAATGTTTGGTTGTTGAGGGCTTTCAACAAGTTGTCAATTTTGTTGGTCATCTCCGTTTGTTGTTGGTTGAATTCGGTTTCAAACCTAGCTATGTGAGCTTCTTGAGATGCCATGAATTTAGACATCAATCCTTCAAGATTGTTGGTACTACCATAGTTGTTAGAAGGATTGTTGTTGAAGGTACGGTTAGATGGTGGACCGTTTGATTGGTAACGATTAGGCGGATTGGAAGAATTCGGTTGATTTTGTTTCCACCTAAGGTTTGGGTGCTTTTTCCATGAGGGGTTGTATGAATCACCGTATGTGTTTGGCTCGGGTTTGAAAGTGTACCACTTATCTCCCGCTTCGTCGGTACGCGTGGATGCGTAGTCCGCAAAAGCTGTTCCGGGGAGTTCCACACAATCACGAGTGTCATGGGGACCACTACATAATTCGCATGAAGAAGTGATTTTGTTCACTTGGCTTGAATGCTTCGGAGCTTCGTAAGATTTCATGAGAAACTTGACTTGGTCCTCAAGTTCCATGATCCTACGGTCGGGAGTGCTTGAATTATTCGAAGGCAAAGATATTGCCTTGACCGTTTTGTTCAAATCACGGGGATCATTCCAACTTTCGTTGTCATAGAGAGCAAGATCTTCTATGAGTTCCCATGATTGTTCCGCACTAAGATCACGTAGCTTACCACCGGCCGATTGGTCAATGGTTCGTCTCGTGGAGATGTCGATATGGTCATAGAAGATTTGTACTTAGAGCCAAAGATCTATGCCATGATGAGGGACTTTTTGGAGTAAGTCCTTGAAACGAGTCCATGCTTCATAAAGAGATTCATTTTGACGTTGTTGGAACATCAAGATGTCATTCCTAAGTTTAGTAGTTCTCCCCGGTGCGAAAAATTGAGCAAGGAAACGAGTGGTGAGATCATCCCATGTGGTGATGGATCCCGCGGGTAAACGCTCAAGCCATTGACTAGCTTGATCCCGTAGAGAGAATTGGAATAGGCGTAAACGGGTAGTCTCTCTAGTTTCAACACCTAGGTCTATGGAATCTACGATTTTGAGGAAGTCCTTAAGGTGTTGGTTTGGATCTTCGGAACGAAGTCCATGGAATGCACATCCGCTTTGCACCAACCGGATGGTGTCGGATCGCAAGGGGGTCACATTGTCTCCGGTGAGCTCAATGGTGTTTTGGGTAGCCATGGTGGCTAGGTCGGGAATACTCTCCTAAGGTTCGGGGCCTAAGGGGTTCTAATGGTGGGTTTTGTTGTGGTGGGATGATGGGTTCAAAGATGTTACCACCTTCCATGATGTCGGATGGTAAAGAGTTACGAACAAAGGCACGAAGAAATAAGATAGACTAAAGAAGACCTAAAAATAAAAATAAAATCTTACTAGAAAGGAATCTAGCAAGTAGACCTAATAAAAAGAAATCCTAACCTAGACAATAACTATTCCCCGGGCTGCGGCGCCAAAAACTTGATGCGTGGGAATCGCACCTTGCTTTACCTCTCGAGGGATCTCGAGAAGCTTACAACCCCCACCAGGCAGTGTACCTGATCGTTGTAGTATAGTATAGTGACAAGTACCGGGGGATTGATCGTTCAGCTTAGGAATAGTGTCGCTAGGGTTAGAAAACCTAATTAATAGTTCTATAGGTGAGGGATGATTATTTTTTGTATTTTTATATTATATGAAAGCAAGTAAAATCTCGGGTTTTGAAGGAGTGGGCGGAATTAGTTGCTAATCAACTAACCCAAAACTAAGATGCAATCAAAATAAAATAATAAAAATGAAAATAAACTAATTATACTAAAGTTGTGAGCAGTAATTGGAGAAATTGTGTTTACTTAGACTTCACTACTCCCTAGATATCTTTTACACGTTAATTACTTGTTACACTTGTATGGATGACGGATTGTATTCCTTAATACCATTCGTGGGGTGGCATACATAACTCCCCAACTCTATGAGCTCTTATCTCCTCCTACACCATGACCCAGCACAACTATAGGGATTGTAAACAGTGGCTCATGCATTAAATACAACCAATAAAGACCTAGTACGCCTCGGTTCATGTTTCTTAAGACGTTCAAGCATGTTACCATTTGGAGATCTGCCAGTTTTCTTAAGCCTAACATATAAATCATTCATCCAAAACAAGAATAGACAAGTAATCAACACATAATCAACATCTAGGTTTCATTAGATCTAAGCAAACACAAAAGAGATCTAGCCTAGCATAATAGAATTGAGATAAGAACAAGATATAAACAACCAACACATAGACATATTGATTGAATTGAAAGAACACTTATCTCAATTACAATGCAAGGTCTCAAGGGTTTGGAACCCTTGAAAAACCTGTAAAAGATGCACCAAAATCGTCTTTAGGGTTTCACCAAAACTTCTCTCTTCTTTTTAATGAAAAAACTAGAAAACTATATATAGGAAAAATAGGCTGACGGCGTCAAGAGTTACATGTGACGCCGTCACCTCGCCGCGATATACTTCCTCGGACGGCCTTGATCCACTTATGACGGCCTATGTGACGCCGTCATCAACCACGGTATTTTTTTCTTGCCACTTTGACGCCATCATGAAGGCTTCTGACGCTGTCACCACCTTCGGTAATTAATTCCTCATGTCTGATGCCGTCAAGATGGTAGTCTTGACGCCGTCACCTTGTATCTTCAGCATGGAAATTTGGTACTTAGCCGTTTTCTTCACTTTTATGCTCCAAAAACATCCAAAATGGCTTCTTTTCCAGAATTCACTCTCCAAACACCTAAAATCACAAAAGGAACGATTTAGGGCAATATTTGATCAAATAAATTCGGATTCGGGCTTAAATGACCCCCTAAAAACGGATCATTTTTCGCCTCATCAACCAGCAACAAAACCTTCAGTCTCCGGCTCCTCAGATTCATCATAAACATCTAACATTCCCAAAACCTCTTCTTTTAATTCCATCTCCTCCCTTTTTGACATTAAGAAAGAGGACCAATATTTGATCGCCGGACGTGAGCGGACGTAAGAAAGCTTGCTGTACTTAGTGGAATCTAAATACAACAGCTGTAAACAAAAAAACAAGGAACGAAAAAGTGTAAGAAAGATACAACTATGTCACAGTTAATCCAATGGGATTCACAGTCAATCCCATGGGATTCACAGTGAATCCCATGGGATTTTGTATGAATCCCATGGGATTTTGTATGAATCCCATGGGATTCACAGTAAAATGATAAACATAATATGTCACAAACATAAAAACAGTTTAAAACTTACAGCAAGAAAGGTATATGGCCCCATGTATTTATTGAGAAGAGTCGTCGGTTTTCTACTGACTTGAAGATAATGGAAGATGTACTCACACCAATCAACTCCACGAATATCAGTATCTTCCCTAAGATGCCTAACAACATCAAAGTTTATCTCCCCCTGCAATCCCGCAACCATTCCCATCGTATTCGTAAACAACGTAAGAAAGTTGACTTTAAAAAGGAAGTCAACTTCCTTAGACTCAATCAACTTGCTAGCAATATCGTTAAGTCTAATTTGCTTAGCATTCTTTGACTCAAAATGACCAACCCAAACTCTTTCAAAATCATCTCCAACCGGCCTCTTTTCTAAAGATAACAAAGTCTCGCCGCCAATCGGAATACCTAGCAGCTCATGAACTTTGTTAACACTGGCCTGAATACGCTTCTCACCTCCCAACATCAACTCGCAAGTCTGAGGATCAAAATTTTCAACAACATACCTACCTAACCTTGACGGAATTTTGCTGATATCAAACTTGCAAAATGAGCTAAACCCTATCTCCTCCAAAAACTTCTCAATATCAACATGCTTTATGCCATGGATGGCAGTATGAAGAGCAGTAGGAGCTGACCTAGCATGAAGAATGGGAATTTTTTTCAAATAATCTAGATGTTGTTTTTCATCTTCTGACAACACCTTTTCTTTCTTCTTCCCTTTCTTATTCGGCTTCTCCTCAAATTCCTCTTTAACATATTCTTTAACAGAAGCATTTTTCAGCATGTTCTTCAAAAGATTCTTCATAGTCTCATCAGGAATAACTTTGGGAGAATCGTCCTTTACCTTCAACAGACCCTTACCCTTGATTCTCTTCACCTCATCTACATTAAAAAAACACACAATATAAACAACCTAACCTTGAAATTTTAAAACAGAGATACATGTCAATCCCATGGGATTCACTGTCAATCCCATGGGATTCATACAACCTAACCTTGAAATTTTAAGCTAATACTAAATTAGTTAAATGGTTCAAACAACATAACATTTTACTCAAAACCAGATAAACTTAAGATATAATGCTTAAATGGCCATAAATAGGAATACTGAATTCAATCAAACAAAAAAAGACAGATTTATACCTTTTTCAGCATTGTGCTTTTTCCGTTTAGTAAGACTTTGTTCCTGCACCGTCTCTTGAATAGCATCTACATAAAGATACAAACATAATATAAACAACTTGATAAAAAATATTCATTATCAAATCCCATGGGATTCACATACAATCCCATGGGATTCACATTGAATCCTAAGGGATTCACTGTGAATCCTATGGGATTCACTATGAATCCTATGGGATTCATAATGCCATTCTGTATTCATAATCCCATGGGATTGGCAGTGAATCCGATGGGATTAATTATTAATCCCATGGGATTGATAGTGAATCCCATGGGATTCATTATTAATCCCATGGGATTGATAGTGAATCCCATGGGATTCATTATTAATCCCATGGGATCAGGACTGAACACACAAGTATATAACACTACAATGGACTCAGTTATGCACAACTATGATGAAAAGAAACTCAGAAACACAAAGGCTAATCAATAAGCAATCTAACAAAGGCTAATCAATAAGCAGATATGGTAAATGAAAAAGCTAGAACAAGCAGACTATATTTAACTCTAAAATAACTGTAACTAAACACTGAAAAGCTAAAATATCACAGTCACAAGCTCACACAAACAATACCAACCCAGAAATCATGCTCAAACCACTAACTAGCAGATGCAATAAGCTGAATCTAATAAGCTGAGGACTACAATTATGGGTGCAATTCAATCTCTACACTACTGAGATTACTCAAAACCAAAAAGCCCTATGTAATATTACCAATTGCTATTCTAATAATTTCCTAGTTCAGGTCTGTTTTAAACTAAAAATACTAGCAGGTTTGCACTAAAGTATAGACAGAACAAAAAGCAGCCAGTAGACAAAGAACAAAATAGATGAGTACTAATGAGCAACAATTAACTAAACCTACTGATTTTACATTATAAAAGCCTACCAATACTCTAATGTAAACTATATGTAGTACTAAAACATCAAACCAGCAGTTACTCAACTCAGATTATAGTTAAGCCAAACACTCCCTAATATATCAGTTACAACTAGGAATGCATGAAATAATCAACAAAACTAGATCTGGTGATCAAATAAACTACAATTATACTAACAGAAGTAATCTCAACTCTCAATAACAACTAATTCCAACAGAAGCTTAGACTCACAAATTGATCAAAACAAACAATGAAAATCAAAACAAATTTCATGGATTTGGGACATATCTATACCTTTCGGAACCTTAAGCTTTTGTTTCTTTGAACTATCATCAACTTTTGGTAATGCTAATTTCCGTTTCTTTGGAGGAGTTGGAGTATCATACTGAACCAACTTATTGGATGTCAAAACAGGAGCTTCTGATATTACTTTATCAGACTTCTTCCTCGGAGTCGTCTTAACTGGCTCCGTCACCTTAACACTCTTCTTAAGTTTCTTATCATCAACAACCGTCACCTTCAAATTCTTCTTAAGCTTCTTATCATCAACAATAGAACCCTTTTTACCCTTTTTTGATTTATATGTAACCAACTTCCCACTCTCCTCATTCTCACTCTCCACCACATTCTCAATAACGTTCTCCTCACTCTCCACCACCTTCTCAATAACATTCTCCTCCTTCTCCTTCCCCTTCCCCTTCTCCTTCTCCTTCTCCTTCTGACTCTCCTTCTCCAAATCAGCAACAACTGAAGCAATAGCAACACTACTCTCCTTTCCCTGATCAACAATCGCCTTCCCCTGAACATTAACCTCAAACTCTACTGGTTTGGCAGCCTCACTAACATCACCCGATGGTTTTGTCTTTGACGGGGATTTGTTTTTTTTTAAGATCAAACGGATTGAAGCGAGGCTGCTTCACCGGCGATGTTTTCTTTCCCAAATCGAATGGATTGAACCTAGACAACGGTGTTGGGTTCAATACTTTACCTACATAAATTATAAGATGAAAAGAATAATATTAATTATAAGCAACTAACAACAGAAAAAACTAATTAATCACAAACACCTAAAACTAACAAACAAAACAGAAAACTATAAATCTGATTCCTAAAAGTTAATACAAACACTCATTATATGTTAATCCCATGGGGTTCAGTGATAATCCCATAGGATTATTCTTAAACTGATATTTGCCATAATTTTAATTATATTTGAATCCCATGGGATTCAGTGATAATCCCATAGGATTATTCAGTGAAGCAAAATCCCATTTGCTAATCTTCTTATATCACAAACCACTATTTCTTATGTGAATCCCATGGGATTCAGTGATAATCCCATAGGATTATTCAGTGATAAGCAAAATCCCATTTGCTTATCTAATTATGCTTATCACAAAACAAAAATAATCCAACCATCCATTCAGTAACAAAAAAAATAAAACCACAAAAATATCAAAAAAATAAGCTAATCCTAAAATCTAATCTACTCGCTAACATAAACTAATCCAAACAGTCATTACATCAAAAAAATAAGCTAATCCTAAACAGTCATTACATCAAAAAAATAAGCTAATCCTAAAATCTAATCTACTCGCTAACATAAACTAAACCAAACTCTCATTCAGTAACAAAAAGGCTAATAAAACCACAAAATAAGCTATATACCAGATTCGACATTATCAATGGGTTCCGACAACAAATGCTCTTTAGACTGCGCTATTTCATCACGTATGTCCATTTTAACGAACGGCCTTCAAAATAGAATGATTTTGCGGTGGTTTCGTGGTGGATTGACGGTAGATTGATGGTGGTTAGGGTTAGGGTTACGATTGGGGGAAACGGTGTATTAGAGAGAGAGAGAGAAACGAAAATGGCGTGTGTATGTGAAAATAACGTGTGAGTGTGTGAAAATAGCGTGAGTTATTAGTTAGTGTGAACTGACAAAAATGCCCCTCAGGTTATTTTATTTTTAATTCATATTTAATCTACACCGTTGGATGGAATGAGGATGGATGGATGAGATCGTTTGGTTTGTACTTTAGCTAAATGTAGTTTCGTATAGAACTTTTCTCATTAAAACACCCCATTACTTAAATGTACAATAATTTATTCACATTGTACAACCAATTAAAAACATATCTACAAAATTAAATACAACCAATTAATACAAATCACAAACCGGGTTGACTCGGGACGCTTCAAACCCGACGGGTTTAACCAGTTTAATTTGACCCATTTTCGACCCAACCTAGCAAGTTGACCCGGTTTAAATCGACCAATTTTTTGACCGGAACGGTTCAACCAGCTGAACCACCCGGGTCGAACCGGGTTCCAAAACATTATCTTTAATTCCCAAATCTTTAAACTTTTATTATTTTTCATTTATAACCTCACTACAACAAAATGAAGCTGTAGCAGCATTTTACAAGCGACACTTTTAGAAATTGTAGCCTTTTATACTTCTATATTAATAAAGCAACATTTTACTATATAAGTGTTGCATTTAAGGATCTAATGCAACATTATTTTATGAGTGTTGCATTTATTAGAAAAAAATACAACACTTTATAATCGTGTTGCACTTTTTAAAGGAAAATTACAACACTTTAGTCCAAAATGGTGCAAATCTTATTCAATCATGCAACATTTCAAAAGTGTTGCACAACATTTTGAAAAGTATTGTGTTTACATGTGTTTTAGATCAAGGGCACTTAGGTTTTTTAGATATAACATTTAAGAGATTCTACTTAGCATACTATACATTAAAATCACTCCATTGTTTCTACTTATCATACAGCAAGCAATAACCACATTTCCCTCATTGAAGTAGCAAAAACCCATGATCTTTTGAGAGCCAAAACAAACAAAAGGGGACATTTGCATCAACAACAAAATAGCAGCAACTATAACAATCACCACCCTTATTTCTCCATATAAACCTGCATAGCTTCAGACTTTCAATCCATCCAGATAACCATTTAAACTAGTAAAGAACCATCTTCAATACATTAGTAAACAGTTTCGCCCAAGGCCGAAATGAAATAGCAGATCCATTATACCAGCTCTCCACGACATTTCCTAAACGCCCTTATGCACCATACTACCCATACAACATATCTCAAAAACCCCTTATGCATCATCAGAATACCATCCAAAGCATGAATGAGCGCCGGGGAATACATTGACTAAACCAAGCAAACCTAGACCAAGGGAAAAAATTGAAACTTTCACTACAATAACATGTATTTATAGGATGCCAATGATCTTCATGCACCATCAATTGTATTAGGTGTTACATATATGTCATTTTTATTTTCATTTTAATGTCATTTCAATAACAAAATTTGATTAAGTTAACATCATTTAAAAAAGTCTTTTAAATTTTGTTACATGAAACATGCATCAACAGGAAATAAAGTAGAAGCAAACTGTCTCAAGACATAATGCATATCATCACGCTCCATCAATTTTTGCAGTTTCGACATTTTTTGCAATCATGTGTATTTTGAGAAGCAAACACGAAAAAACTACTTTTAGTTAGCTCACTCCCTATTAAAGATTTCTGTTTGACCAAAATATAAAATCTCAATCCATATGCAAATTTTACATCAAGAGCTACACAATAAGATATAATTACCTTCAGTTCTTCACGCACCGCGGCGTAACTTTTTTTACCCATAACTTGCACCATCTTCTTTTTTGCATGATTGGCCTTCGTTTTTTCAGCTACTCTCTAAAGTAGGAAATGAATAATCATGAATAAGCAGCCTAAACTCCCAAAAAAAAAAAAAAAAAAAAAAAAAAAAAAAGCAGCTCAAATAAAGGATGAGTAGAAACAGTGGTAAGTCAAATGATCTCGGTTTGGTAAACTAATATTGGTAAAGTTGAATGATTTCAGTTAGTAAAGTTGGATGAAGCATGTTGATACTTACATGTTTAACACGATCACCATCAGGTTGTGCCCAAATTTTTGGCAGTGATGTTTGTCAACTTTTTTGTGTCCAGTCACTTGTACTACAAAGAAAAGCTTGGAATCAATAAATCTTCTGAACGAGTAAAGGCTTATATTGAACCATATAAACACACCACTACATAAACACAATATACCTTCGCCGTCATCAGATTGGTTTAACCCCAACTCAAGTACATCTTCAGCTTGTTCGATATCGTTACATATTGTAATGCTAATTATATTATCCATCCTTGACGACGCTACCAAAATATAGTTGAAAATAAAGAAGCTGTTAAACTTGCATAAAGAAACTATTAATCTTTGCATCTTTTAATCTTGAGATCAATAGTTGTCTCAGATTATCAGAAAGCTCATTGTAGGTAATCACAATAAGACCACCCTTGGAAACAAAAATTGGTCATTTCAGAGAGTAGAAGTTTAAAGCACCACAATGAGGACAATCTGTCGTTGAGGGGAGTGTGTCAGCTGTTTGTGGGACAGAAAGCAAAGTGTCTCTCCTTGGCCTAGTAGCATAGGCAACTACTCAAGATAGCCATTATTTATAAAAACTATTTTGTCACAGGGAATAAGTTTAGTGATACCAGCTTGGTATGATAATGAAATTTTAGGTTCCCTCTTTTGGTTTTTCCATCTTAAGAGATTCTGTTTTCTATTCTTTTTGGTTCATTTAGTTAATTCCTATACCGATAGCAGACTGGTTGTTTGTGTTTGTTTGTAGTGCTTCAAACTGTTTGGATACGGCCATTTTGTATAAGTAAAGGGTCACGAGATGGAACCGATGTGTGAATGTTTTTCCTAACACAAGCATGGTGAATTTTCTACCTTTTTTCTTTTCTGTTTCCATCTTTTTTTTATTGAAGCAATTAGAGAAGTAGCAGGTCGAACCAACATATAAATAAGAGCATATACCCATTTTACTGTTAAAAAATGAGAGCAGAACCAATTAGCACATAAGATTAGGTTTCTGAGCAGATAATGGACCCACGGTGAGACAATATTAGAGGTTAATTAGTTATGTTTGATTAGTTCATTAAGGTAGCAACAATAAGATTTGAGTGAAGACCTGTCTCCAAAACACATAACAAGAAAACACACAACACGCCCAAACTTAAGACAATAATTACCGTTCCATCAGATTTACAGTGACATAAAAACACACACCTACATGCTACAGAAAGTACCTATTACTAGATAGAACGTATCTAGAGACATTGTGTTTGTTTTCTGGTGTCATAGTTCATATTTGTTAAGAAGTTTGGCGCAAGTCAGTGAGGCAAATAGTTGGTTTTCGAACGATGTTATGGATGTTGGCAAATTCATTGGTATAAACTATGAAGATATGAGAGATGAGACCAATTAAAAGTACGTACTTTGTCAACTTGTACCAAAGTAGTACGAAGAATTCCTGTCACAATCAAACAATTATGTTAGCTTTGTTCAACAATCGACCATTTTAAAGGCCTGCCTTCCTTTCTACTTGGACTTTACCTCGCCGGCTCGTTGAATTTATGAGTCCACGGTAAGTACATAAAATATAGGTGTTCCAATTCTTGATATTACAATCCTTCCTGTAGCTGCAGCTCCTACTGTATTACCATGAGTGAGGAGTCCATGAGTACCAAACCTTAAATTGTCAAAATGCTACTATGTTAATGCTAATAAGGCCATAGTTTTAGTTTTAGTTTTAGTTTTAGTTTTAGTTTTAGTGTTTTTATTTTATTTTATTTTTTATTTTATTTTTTTGGAAAAGCAATAAGGCCATAGTTTTCATGTTTCTTGATTACAAAGTGACCGTCATCACTCATTTCTACAGATATATGGGACAAGTGAGTATGAATCTGATTGCATTCTAAAATCTGAATTGCAGCTGCTATACTTGTATGTCATTCAAAATCAAACATCACAACAATCAATTTAAAAACATATAATCTGAATTTCCCAATATTCATTGAATGTATGTATAAAAACGCAGAGATAAACACATATAACAGAATTTATTGCTAAAATTCCATTTAGACATTTCAACAAACACTTGGCACTCACAATTTGCAAATGTGTAACAAAGATAAGTAGCAAACAAAGAAAACCAGTAAAAGAAATTTATGAACAGGGAATGGAGAGATATATATACCCTATTTTGTTAGTAGGTGACTTCTTTGTTGCCGGTTTGTCCACTCAAAATTTGACCAGGTGTAAACTGAGAAGAAGTCTACTACACCACCCAAAATCATCAAATTGTAAGTGATGGTTGTGGTGACGCAGTCAGAAGAAGGGTGGTGGTGGGTTATCATTTTTGGACGCTTGTAAGTGCTGAGAATGAAGCTGAACCAACGTGGTGTCTAACTGCCAACTAAGGGTGAAATTAGCGGGCCAGCAAATTATATTTGGCGGGCTTTATACATGGAGCTTTTTACATGAAGTCTTATATACAAGTTGAATTTTAGTCAAATTTTAAATCTATTTAAAAATTTGTGTTGAAAATTTTATGACACTATCACTTTGTGTAGTTAATTTAAAAAAAAAAAAAAAAAAAAAAAAAAAAAAAAAAAAAAAAAACTCTCTAGGCGCTTGTCGAGCAGTCGACCATCCCCTAGGCGGATTGAACTTTCTTATACATAAAATTTAAACTCATATGTATTTGGTATAAAATATGCACAATTAACATATACTTTTAATAATTTTTTTAATGTTTTTACTATTTTTAATTGTATATCTTTTGTTGGCTATGTTTGGCACACAAAATTGTGGAGAGATTATGATTATTTTTTTAAAAAACAAGCTACTTAAAAAACAATGTTTGTTTGGGAGACTTAACTTATAAGAGATTCTAAAAAAAATAATCTTCCATAATCTCTTAAAACCAAAGGTTACTTCATGTAGCTTATTAAAATAATCTCTTTTTATAATCTCCAGCACCAGCACCATCTCCAGTTCCAGCAACAGTTACTTTCGCCAAACATACCCATTATATGTTGCAAAATTTACATTATGTGGATTTTGATTAAATTTTGGACTTAAAGTCGAGCTGAGTTATTTGTTGGGCCTAAAAAAACAAGGGCTAAGAAAACCACTATATTGTTACTAATTAGGTTAGAAATTCATATCACAGCCCCCACATTCCCTCTTTACCTTCTCTTTGACCCTCTTCTCTCTGGTCCACTTCAAGAAAACAACGAGGCTTAAATTAAAACATAATTAAAAAAAAAATTGAAGCCACAAAAATGTGTTACAATCCTTGCTAATTTGAAGTTGTGAAAAGAGGAGTGGATTTATTATTATTATTAAAAAAAAATAAAAAAAAAAATAATCTGAAGTTAAACCGACATTAACTGACCCGTCACCTAAACCTAATTTGGCCGATTTGCTGCAAATCGCGACGATGGGGGACTGGCTAGCGCGTAAGCCGCTTTTTACAACACTCATATTAGCTACAATTTTTGTGTAGTCAATTGGCTACAATTTGTTTTATAAATTGTGGGCCTGGATTAAACTATTGCTCGCTATCACGTGGTTCCCTCTAATTGAGAACTTCATCTCAATTCCTCATATTGCTCGCTCTTAGCTCGAGTGGAGCTTGGTATTTGTACTTGAAAATTCGACCATAATATGTTTCACATTGCATGTCGGACTAACAATATCATAGTAATATATAACTCTCAATCACAAACTGTCATGAGAACGTAAGAATATGTTAACTCCTATATTGGTAGAATGTGTTGTATATTGAAAAGCTAGGAAACTCTTACATGGTTCAATGGGATAAATGGTGCGTGTAAAATATGTTCGTACTATAAAATGAATCAACGACTTTTAATTCGTTTGAAGTTGAGCGATCCTTTTTGTACATGCGGAAAGCCGAAAATTAACCCAACACCGTGAAAACCAAGCATAGGTGGAACCCACAACTTATTTTGATAAGCTAGTTGTTTGGACCCTCAATTTTTATTTTCCCCTTAGGCTATTTTTCATTTTAAGTTTGATGAGATTTCTAACGTTTTCTCTAAAGACAATGTTGAATTACATGGACACAAGCACAACAAATCAATGAACCAGCCATAGTACACATACTAAGATACAACTCTGACCTACCAAATACACAAAACACGATAACACTAAAGGCATGCAAACAAATAGTAGAAAGTATGACACGAGTAGAAAACCAATCAGGATCCATGACCTAACACACGAAACATAACCTGCCTGTAACACATTCATTATAATCAAACTAACATTCACAATATCCGTCGAACAAACCTATTTTGAAATTATACTTGTATTTAAATGTGAGCTATCATCTCTACTTCTTATAATCCATTTGGTACCTTCTAACTATAGAAATCTTAAAAACACATTTCGTTATTATGGAATTGTGTTAGTCTTACTATGAAATCTATAACTTTTAGCATACACTTCTAATGCACACTAAGTTCATATTTTTACACCACATATTCAAACTTTTTTTTTTGAGAGTATAGTTATATTATACAATAAAAAAATAATAATGAAAATAATTGCCCAAAATAAAACTATTGAAAAAGGAATTAAAAATTCACTTTACACGTAATACAATTACAAATACCAAGTCCTTTTAGATATCTATATATAGCACCATGAATATGTTAGCAACGCCGTTGATAAAGTTATCATCATGATTAAACATATAATCAAAAGACATTTGCTAGCTGAAAATTTGGTTACACTACTTGTTGCCACACATATTCGATTAATAAAAATTTTAAAACACCTCTCAATGAAAAATACGTGCCATCATACCTATTGTACAAACTAGTAAAACACACAAGAAGTCATACTATGTATGTGTAAACAAGCTGATGGCACACCATCACTTGGAAAACTGGACGAACCGGCTGGTTCAACAGGGAATTGGAGTAGCCACCGGTCCGATCAGCTACTAAAAAACGTTAAAAATTGAACCGCATATGACTGGTGAAACCAGGTAAAATCGGTGAATAGAGCCGGACCGGTTTCATTCCCTTCATGTTTTATCTCTGATCAGATGACTTTTCGTTATCATTCACTAAGTTTGGTCGATTTAAATTATACATGAAAAGATAAATAGACTTAAAGTATAATATTAGAAAGAACAGAGAGAGTAAGCGTAGATTAGTTATACAATTGTTGCTCTTTATATAGTAGAGATACAGATGCAACTGCATATTCATTCAAAAATTAAAAACATTGCTTAAAAAAACATTATAGCCAAAAAAAAAATTACAATTATAATTAATAACTTGATTGCTAGACTGGGTACCCGTTGTGATAACACGCGGGTATCCTGCTAGTTTAATTGTTACTCCCTTCGTCTTATATTAATTGTCCAGTTTGACTTTTTGTAGTTTTTCTTTTTCAATTTTAACCTTAAATATTTTTGTTTGTGTTAAATAATACTTGATGCAAAATATATGAATGCATTGTGTTTTAAATATATTTACATTAGGGGTGGAAATGAGCCGAGCCACTCGTAAAAAGCTCAGGTCGGATCAGTAAAAAGCTCGAACGAGTGAGCCTAAATGAGCTTGAGCCCGAGCTCGAGCCTAAGTTGCAGCTCGTTTATTCATCGAGCTCGAGCCCGAGCTTTACATACGAAGCTCGTTTGGGCTCGCAAGCCTAAACGAGTCTAAACGACATTATGATATTTTGAGTATTAAACATATATACAAGCCTATATAACATACCACGAGCCGAGCCTATATAAACGAGCCTATTTAACTTTTCATGGCCAAATTGTATAAACGAGTCGAGCTCGAGCCAAGCCCGAGCCTATATAACATATCACGAGCCGAGCTCGAGCTTAAAATTTAAGGCTCGAAACGAACCGAGCTCGAGCTCGAGCCTTTTAAAACGCAGCTGTCCAGGCTCAGGCTCAGGCTGAGGCTCGGGCTCGGCTCGGCTCGTTTGCACCCCTAACTTTTATTAGTATAATTTTCATCAAATATATAACACGAACAAAAATATTTAAACTTAAAATTGAAAAAGAAAAGCTGCAAAAAAAATTAAACTGCACATGGGACGGAGGTATACTTTACTATCTTATAAGTAACAATGGTAATGCATAAATACATAAAATTATAAAAACCATGTAAATTGATGATAACCGCTGGCAACTTCCTTTGACCTTTCTTCTCCAAATAGCGCCAATTGCAAACTCTAATTAAACTACCTTCAGCCAATTATTTAATAACTGCCAATTGAACCTCCTTTTTCATTTACTGTATACCCCATCGCCCCTACCTTTCTCTCAAATTAGCTACTCTCTTTGTGGAGCCTCATCACTGTCGGAATTCAAAGGTAAAACCATAGAATGTCTATCTTTTGTGATCCTATGTTGTGTATTATTCTGTCCACTTTGGGCAATAGCTAGGAATTCAACTTTGTTATGTAGGTTATGATTTGCTTGGGTTTTTATATTAGTGCATCATTAGACAGTTACCATGTGCCTTCAATTTTTTGGTTTCATCTAGGTCTCTTTTGGTTTTATTCTTATTTATATAAAATGTTGGCTAAAAATTGAAAGTGTGAAGTTGAGGAGTTGCGAATCAGAGGTGACGAGATTAGTTATAATCGGCAATCAGACACCAATACCATTGATTAGTTATATGCCTAAGTATTTTTAAGATCTAATAAAGTCCAAAAATTAATCATGTTACATTAACATATTGTGAGATATCACGGGATATGTAGGTATTAACCATATTGTAATTGTAACTGTAATAACAACATTTCTTACATCATTTCTGAATTAGGAAAAGATGCGCTGAAATGGTTACGTAACTATGTGTTTTTGTGGATTATAAAAATGTTTCGTAACTTTGTTTGTGTTTATTACAATTCTGCACTTTCTAGTAAATTTATTTCTATTTTCTAGTTGGTTTTTTTGCTGATTTTTCCTGCATTTAGAAGCTATTTTTTAGTTGGTTTTGTGCTGAATTTTTGAAGTTGTTTTTTGTGCAGGTTTTAGTTCAGTTTTGTGCTGTTTTTTTTTGCGATGGTTTTGCCATTTTACGCAGTTTGTGTACTGTTTTTTGTGCTGCTTCTAGTCGTTTTGGTAGACTATACATCTATGTAGTAGCTTGCAGTGAACCTCTAAGTTACCCAAAACTAATGTTGTTCTGGTTGAGCTACAACAGGTATGGGAAACAAAAGCAAGCAAGACCAAAGTGAAACAACACGGATGACTGATTATGAGAGGAGTAAACTGTTGAGGGTTCAAGAAAACCAAGAACCATTAAGAGAGTTAGGAATAAAAAGATTGCTAATTCTTTGACAAGTTTAGTAGATAGTCAAAAAGCAAAGAAAACGAAAAAGAAATCATCAACTATACGTGAGACCAATGCCAGATCTTCTCATGATCATAATGGTGAAACTGGTGAATATTACCCTCAAGAAGTTTCTGCAAGTGTTGGAGCACCTAAAAAGGTAACTAGATTTGAATAACATTATTACAATTTATTTTTATTTTATTTTTTTTACACAGGTAAAATAAACAGGTAACTTACTACAAGGAATAAGAACAAACTGGGAATTGAACATAGAGATAAAAACCTATGCATGAACACCTTAACCGTTGAAAATTTTACCCTGCACTCCTTTATATTAAGAGACCAGAAACATAACCCGAGCCCCACCCATCCTATACCTCACATAATCTACTCTCTACATGTGCATGAGCATAAAAATGATGCTCATACACATGTAATTTGCCTGTCCACCCATGATGACCTAAAAACTCATTGTGACCACTATAGGGTGATCATAAACATGGGAATGGAAAAAAGTAGACCTCATTCCCATGCTAAGCCCCAAATGACCTACTTTAATTAAGCTCCAATAAGTACCTACAATATGACAACAGTTACATTTTTTTAATTTATTTGTATACAATGTTTCTCTTATGGAAATTTTATTTGTTACAGCAACATCGTACACAGTATATTGCACCATTGTCCATGAACAAATATGCTAACTTAACAAAGCACGGCATTGTTGCTCCAAATGTCTCTCATGTGTTACCATCCGTGGGAGGTTGTGATGGACTGGAAACTTTTGCTGATTCTAATGCAGCAAAAAAGAGTAGGTTACAACAAGGTAAAGAAGCTAATGAGCGAAATGAACAATTCATTGATAGAAGTGCAACAAACAAGAAGCAATCAAGAGCAAAAGTCACCATGGGTGAACTTGTATTAAATAAAAAAGGGTCACAAAGGCATTCAGGTCAGAATGCAGCTAAGCCTAATTCTGCAACAATATGCATCTCTAGTGGAGCAAGAAAACAACTTTTCCTCGTGGATGAAGAGGATGAGGTTGACGTAATATCTCAAGGTACGTATTTGATATGTCAACCAAAAACTTCAAATAAAACATTACATAGCAAGATGTTAGGGAATTTGTAAACCTTTTTCTCTTTCATAATCAATCTTCTATGCATCTAGATGTGAATGAAAGAGAGAGGGAGGAGGTAACCAATGAAGATGATGAGAACGAAGACATAGAGGACGACTTTCAATCTCATGGTACATGTGTTGTCTTTAAATTAATTTTATTTAGTGTGATGCATTAAAATTAAAATACATGGTTTAAGCGTGATAACAACCACTGTATTTCATTTACTACTACATATCAGTTGACCCCATTGTTGAGTGAATTTGAATAAGGGGTTGTTTGTATAGGTTGCTTATGAATATAAAATTTCATATATCAATTATTGAGTTCTCAACCTTTATAAACTTCATTTCATAACTATTTAGTAGGATATGGGACTTAAGTTAGAATCTATGTTTGTGTGGTTTGTGAGGTGCTTGATCCTAGATTTTGGATCTTTTTCTTTTTTGGGTCTCATTAATATAGAATCAAAAATTCCTAATCTATACTCTCATTTATATTATAGTTTGTTAAGTTTTCACTTAAAATTTTGCTATGCCGTCTAATTATATTTTACATTAGTTTATTAAATATCTATTTATTCTTCTTAAGGATTGTTTGAATGTTATTGTAGAGATTTAGTCGTCTTTGTATCTTAATATATATAACGCGTGTAACCTGAAGTATTGTCTATCATTTTCATTTGTGCCAGGTGACATTCTTTTGTAGTACTTCAAGCCGCAAGTGGAGATTAGCAAAGATGAAAATCAAGATTTCTAGGATCGCTTTTTAATAACTTTTTTCTTTGTCATCTCGATATTTTATGTTCATAATCATACATTCAGCCAAATTTGTCAAGACATAATATGATGTAATCTACATTGAACATAAAATATTAATGTATTTGATTTCTTTTTTTTTAATGCGTATGATATAATTATCATATTTATAGTGTTGCATTGATTCGCATCAAACAAAAAAAACAACTACAAGTGTTGCACTTCACATGATAAAGTGCTGCATACCTCATCTCAGTAAACGAGAAAGTGTTGCACTTTGAATAAAAAAGTGTTGTAGTTGTGTGAAAAATGTTGTATTTGATTTTGAAAAGTGTTGCACTTAAGTATAGAAAGTGTCGCCTTTTATGTAAAAAGTGTTCCACTTAGATATAAAATGTGTTGCATTTTAATGTAATAAGTGTTGTAGTTGATTGTATAAGTGTTGCAATAAATACTTAAAAGTGTTGTATTTGAGTGTAAACAATGTTGCAGTTTAGTGTATCACATTTGCTAAACATAGGCAACACATTTGAAAAATGTTGCATATTCCAATTAAAAGTGTCACTTATACCTAAGGCGACGTTACATAACGTAGCACTTGGTAAAGTGTCACATTAAGCATAATGCAACATTTTAAGCACATAATACAACACTTTAGCGGTGTTGCTTTAACTTCATTTTGTAGTAGTGCCTATATTTTTTTTTAGTAATAAACTATTTGTTGCTATAAAATCCCGTTGCTATGCACGGGTACTCGTCTACTCTAACCTTGAAACCTTGAAAGCCAAAAGGGCATTTAGGGTTAATAAAAGAAATATTGATATCGAATGGAACATGCGTAAAATTTTGAATTGATCACTTATTAAGTAAATAAAACTTTTTCTTAAATCTTCTCATGTAAGCCTCATGATACCAGTTGTAACCCACCCCAATTACGCATTAAGAAACGCACCAGGATTTTATTTATGCACAAAGTATCAAACCATCATTTAGAAAACCCTTCATCATCATCATCCAAAAATCGCCACTATTAAGCTTACCCAGGACGTTTAAAGAAATGTGTTAACTTATTTCTTTGTTTCTACTTTCATGATTTTAATTGCATATTTTTTATTGCATGCACTTTATAAAATGTAAAAAACCACATTGAATTTAAGCCCTTCAACAATTAGGTAACTCTTTTAGTTAATTTTTATATCACGATTGATTGAATCATCTGCAATTTTATGAAATTCCACAACGATTATTTTTTCTAATTGCTCACATGTTAGAGTAATGTGTAATCAAGGCACACAAGATATTCTTGACAATGTCTGAATGAGTTTGGCATTCGTGTTTCATTCAGGTGGTCTGTTCATTTGTTATGAGGAGGTTTTTGCATTATCGGGAACCGGAACCATTAAAACTATAACCCTGTAAAGACTTAATCTTATAATTTCATTCACTTTAACACTTTGAGCACTTTCTTTATTTTGAAAAGGTTTTTGCACTTTTGAATCTACCATAAGCCCATAAATATACATCATGGCTAGAATTCTAGGCAAAACCCGTCAAGAAATGTTAAGTGGGTTTTGTTACCTGCTCCATGAGATATCACATTTAGTCAAGATCTTATGTGGTTAATAGTCTTTATCAGTGATCACAGTTGGTCCAGCTCTTCTGTGGGTAATAGTCTATTAAGAGACCTAAGGTTTTATTTATGTTAAGGATACATCATTTTCACATTCATTGTTCACTCATTCATTAAATTATTGGTCTATTTGTTGTGTTAAAATTCAAGCGTAAATTTATGAATATTGGTTGTTGATATAAACTATTTGTGAATATTAATTTGAATTTTACCACTAATTAAGGAAATAAGACTTTGTAACAAAACTTCTCATGTAAGCTTCATAAAATTCGGCCACCCTCAAGATATACGGCCCATCCTTATCAAGTGTTTGTACCAGCATCATAAAAGTATATGACACAATATCATTCAAAAAAACCCCTTCATCAGCATCAGAAAATCGCCACATATTTTCAGCTTCAATTCTTCAGGATTTTAATTATAGATAAGATTTTATTTTTTCATCTTTTACGTGTGATTCTCAAATTGTTGTGAATGTATCAACTCAATTATGAATTGTTTGGTGCATGTTTGTCAGCTTTATGCCATTTTTTATTTGATTTTGAATGTGATATCAACATTTTAATATCGTTTATGTCAATTCTTATGGTGCAGTTACGATCAAGTATTCGGTGGTATTGAAATTCCGATTCACAGGTTCCAGATTCGCCATTTCCTTTACTCCGCTCTTTTGTGTTTTGTTTTTTCAATTGTGTTTGTTTAATGTTGAGACTGATTAATTATTTGTTTTTTCAATTGTGTTTTTGTTTCATTGCAAGCATGGTATGTGGGAAACTAGAACGAGTTAAAACCTCTAAAATCAGTTAATTGTGTGCCCATAACATGTTTCAGGATTCATTAGCATCTGAACTCTTGACATTTATCATTGGCAGTAAACATATATGGCTATCTTGAATCATATTTTATCATGCTTATCATGTACGATTGTACCCTTCGTTGTATCTTTTCTTTAGATGTGTATCATATATTTTTTTCTTATCCACTTTTTCTTTCTGGTTCAGATATTAAGAACCTGGCTGCTTGTGACGAAGGTGCACTTTTATTGTGAACATTGTTCGACCAAGTTAATCACAACGATTCGGTAGGTTCTTTTGAGATTAGCACTTTAGCTTCTGGATTCATTCAAACTTAAATGTTTTGATGCACCCAAATCGTTTAATAACATGGCATTTTTTAAAGGCGATATTGTCTAAAAGAAAGCCTGATTCTAAATCATATATGCAGAATTTTTTGGGAAATGCCATAAGTCAAATACTACATGCACTATTCACTAATATCATTGGTAAAAAAATGTTGTTGACCATGTCTTCCAGGATGTGGTAACACATGCTTCATCAATACTCATTGCAACAACTTATAATACAACACATCTTCTGATTCTGTGCAACAACCATCAGTTTCATCTTCTCGATCAGGTAAAAGAGAACTTTCCACACATCATTTTTATCGTTTTATGTTTTATGTATAAATGTTACATAAAATACTTAACCATAATATCACACCTATAACTATTTGCCGCTAGAAAATCCGTTGCTATGCACAGGTACTCGTCTAGTTTATTGTAAAAAGGATAAGTATTTCCTTTATTTGACTAAAAATTTAAAAAATTCGTTTGTACAATTGAACGCAGAAAAAAAACCAAAATTGTGTATGTACTTTTTAACTATTTTTACATAGTCTAGGGGTATAATCGTAAACTAAAATAAAATAAATAAAAAGCGGAGGAGAAAATTATCCATCGCTAATCCCCACAAAAAGACACCTTCATCTTCACAATTCACTTTTGTAACACAAGTATGAATTGATGCGGTTTATAGTTACTACTTGGATACTCGCGCACAGTGGTGGCGATAAATATAGTTGTATTATAAAATAGTAAATGAATTGCTAACCCAACTCTCCCCGCAATTCGCTACCCGTTTAGTGAATTCATTTTACAACACTCCGAATGTATATGTGTTAGTTGTATGTGTTTGTTTGGGTTTCCCGTAGCATTCCTGTGACATCATTATTCTCGCATATAGAAAGACCCTCACAATCTCTTACCCGTTAAATACTCCCCACAAAAGTGTGATTTTATCGAATCAAGTTAGTATTTATTGAAATAAAGATTAAAGTTGTAAAATTTGAATCAAAATAAAATAAACACACTAAAAATATAAAAACTAAAAACTCATTAAAATATATCAAAATGTATATTTAATTAAAGAACACAAAATTTTAGAAAATATGGTGAAATTGGATCATAAAAATAAATAAAAAATAAATAAAAATATTTCAATTTGAAAATAAAAGTGATTTTTTAGTTGATAAGTGACACATGTCACTCTATTAGTGGAGCTTCTTATCTTAATTTTTGGTGCAGCCCACAACTTATATGCTTTATATAATAGTATAGATCAACATACTATATGCGAATAAAAGGTTAGTTTTGAATTGCCGTAAAGTTGTTTGATGTTATGCCTCTAAAAACTTTTTGTCTTAGATTGTGATAAAGTTAGATACAGAACATTAAGAAATTTGATTAGCAAGTTTTGAGTTGATGAACTTGAGGTACAACCAACCTTTTTTAAAATGAACTTGAGGTACAACCAGCCTTTTTTGAAATTCACATCACGTATCTCTTTCCTTCATAATGTAACACCCTAATATCATCTATCCTTCATCATATATACTAGAGGTTCATTATAACACACCATATCCAATACATACTACAGGTCCATCTCCTTTGCATACACTCTTATCAACATGGTTACAAATGTTTTTAAGTTATGCATGATGAAGACTTTAAAGATTTGTCCTTGCTTCTGCTTGCTACAAGAAGATTTGTTTAACTGTTGAAAAACAAAATTATAGTTGTTTTATTGTTTGTTTGTTAGTCGATTGTTTGTACGGCTTTATTACCAGTCGACTAAAGTTAACCGTTGGTACCAGTCCCTAAAGTCGACCGTTGGTACGGTTTTATTACCAGTCGACTTAGCCGACCGTTGGTACAAGTCGATTAAAGTCGAATGTTGGTACGCTTTTATTATGAGTAGACTAAAGTTATGCTTTTATTACATTAATGTTTTGTTTATCTTTTATTTTCTAGTTTACTACTCCAGTTAGAGCTTTCGCGATTTCGCCGCTCGGACTATGTAGAAGCAGGGGCGGAGCCACCTTAGTATTAGTGGGGGAAATGCCCCCAACAAGTGATCTTCCGAATACATAAAATATATAATAAAATAGGTAAAAATGATGAGGAAGAAGTGAAGTGCCATCACCTATAAGATCAAAGTGCCCTCGTCGATTAGAGAACTCTCTAATGCAAAAGAAAATTGTTTCTTCGGCGGGTTTTTCAGTCAGAAAATACGGAGAACGAGAAGAAGATATATTGGGGAAGTGTGAAAAACGGGTGAGGGGATAAGTGAGGTGTGGGCCACTGGTTGGAAGCAATATAATTTATTTCTCTTGTTCAAATGTACGACCTTTTTTTGGTGTATTAGGAATCTTCAAATGGTGTTTATTTTTTGAGTGGTGTTACATCCACAAAAAGTTCCATAAAATAAATCCACAAAATGACTATGTCTTTGATTGGTGTCTTTGATTTGTTTAATTATTGAAAAAAAAAAATATAGTTGTTTTATTGTTTGTTTTTTAGTCGATTGTTCGTAAGATTTTATTACCAGTCGACTAAAGTTAATCGTTGGTACCAGTCCCTAAAGTCGATCATTGGTACGGTTTTGTTACTAGTCGACTTAGTCGACCGTTGGTACCAGTCGATTAAAGTCGAACGTTGGTACGGTTTTGTTATGTGTAGACTAAAGTTATGCTTTTATTACATTAATGTTTTGTTTATCTTTTATTTTCTAGTTTACGACTCTAGTCAGAGTTTTCGCGATTTCGCTGCTCGGACTATGTGGAAGCAGGGGCGGAGCCACCTTAGTATTAGTGGGGGAAATGCCCCCAACAAGTGATCTTCCGAATACTTCTTTACATATATATGAGACAAGTTTCGACTTGCACATGATGCTTTGAAAGCTGTACCATGACACTGCTGACTGGATAATATAAGTCATATACCATGTCAGCAACATCCTCCACGTTGGCACTTTAACATGATTGCGGAATTTGTTTAAGAAATTTGACACAAGTGTGATTCGAACCCCGGTCATGCATAACAACAACCAACACTCCTACCACTAGAGTAACTGTTTTTTTGTGTTACACATTGGAAAACAAAATTGATAAAGCTCGAAATTTCTTATGCTATAAAGGGGGAATTATTTGACCTTATTCATTGAATGCAGCGTTTTTTTCCCTAAAATTTCTCCCCCTCTTCAACCAAATATCAATAATTCCATAATTCACTCATCAAGTAATCAATATGGTTCCGTTTCAACCAAATATCAATAATTCCATAATTCACTCATCAAGTAATCAATATGGTTCCGTTTCAATTTGAAAATCATATCACAAAATTCACGGATGATTTCAAAATCAAAATATTTTACACATATTTCTCAAATGCACATTCCATTCCAATCTTCTGAAAAAGTTCCACAATCGATTTCAATGGCACAAAAGCGAGGTATGTAACTGATTTAAATTGCAAGTCTTTTATATCGATTTCAATGGCACAAATTATAAGTCTCTTTCCCCTGAATCAGTAAGACACATCATCAATTCATTCTATTCTTATCTTAATCATTTTTGGGATTGATTTTTTTTCTTCAAATTGTTTCAGAAAATCATGGAAGAGTTTAACCACATAATATTATCTTAATCAAACATACGATCAATTCATTCCCAGTTTTTCAAACTCTATCTTCATCCACAACTTTCAATCCATCATTAACCAAGGTTATTCAATTTCAGTTTCAAAAAAAATTTGTACCAGTCTTATTCAGAATCAAGATTTGGATTTAATATTAGCAGATATTCTCTTAAATTTGATTGTTTTTTTTCCGTTTGCATGTGCATAAATGGTGATCCAAAATCACAAATAAAGATTACAATTGAAGTTCACCGGGTATATTTGATAAAACAAAATATTTGAATATTGTTTTTGGTTATTTTGATTGATATTTTTTTACTGGAATGAGAAATTGTGTTTGAATTGCATTTATACGATATTTATGTTTGATTGATGATGTAGCCACCGGAATACATGGCGTCGTGCTGGAATAAATCGCCACCGATTGATTCAATGATCAACTTGAAATGTATGTTTGTTATGTTTTTTAGGTTAATTTTGTTGAACTATAATATGTTTTGCAATTTAATTTTATACCTAGCATGTTGAATTCGACAGTTTCCAGGTGGATCTAAAGGTGTTCCAATAGCACACGTCAAGCAAGTGAAGGTTGAAATTAATGATTGATGTTGTTTTTTAATAGCATTTTATGACACTAAATTAACACTGACACATTCTATAATTGTATGTAGCCCATCGGTAACAAGTTGGCGGCTGAAAGAGCACACATCTAATGAAAGACCGTCATAGCAGGTTAATGTTATTCATTAAAGATAATATGTGTAGAGTTAATGGGTTCTGATATGTAAAAGAGACGACTCTGTATCCTTTGGAACTTATTTTTTTGGGTAAAAGGGAACTTCCTCCCTGGTAAAATATATTAACCAAAGAAACCGTTTCAAGTACAATGGAATGTGGCTGAAACACCACATTAACCTCAAGCAACCGCTCGAACAACCACTAGATCATTTTTGACATGCCATAAATGAACAAATAGCTACCAACAACTAGAACAACCACTGAAAACAAACAAGACATGCATAACAAGTAAACAAATCCAAATAAAAGATTACTTCCTCGAACGGCCTTGAAGCTTGAAATCAATCTGATTGTTAAATTCCTCAAATTACCTAGGTAAGTCATAGACCTGGGCCGCATAATTATCAGAAAGATAGCCTTCAAGCTCGTTATGTCCTCCTGCTGATGAAAAGTAACTGTCCATAGGATCATTTGGCTCAAATACCTCATCATCACTATCGGAATCAAGCACTTCACCCACCTTAGAGAATGGGTTGCCCTTCCTTATACCATCAGCCACCGGAACAGGCTTACCATTATCATCCACAAGGGTGCCTTTCCCATCAATAATAAACTGTTCAAGCTTCCCAATTTTTTCAATAATAGGAGTGGTCATCATAGGCGATGGAGAAGTAGTTTTGGAAGAACTAGAAGTAACTTCAGGAGTACCCGTAATGCCAATCACAGGTTCCAAAACCGAATGTTGTTCCTTAAGCACATCAAAATTGTTCTTTAACTCAACAAGGTTGGTATCATGCACCCAATTATTATTCATAACTTGGTCATCCTGGGGAGGAGTCATACTACTAGTAGGATCAGTAGTAGGTCCATTACAAGTAGAATCTACATTAACCGTTGGTGCATAATGTTAGTCACAATCAACTTTGCACCCTGTCAAACAGCTGAACTAACACATATCGACCACCATATAACCTCCATGAATAGAAGTTTTAATGAGCATTTGCAAAGGCCTAACCAAAAACCATTCATTTGTACTGTAAGTTCCTTATATATTGATTATATAACCAATATACTATTATAATTTTTTAAATTTAGATTTTCTCCTCCATTTTCCAAGTTAGTGTTTGTGATCACATTGGAGGCAGTTTTGGCTCAATTGCAGGTTATATATGTTGTACCTAGCTGTGGCAATTTCAACCCGCTTACTTTCTTAAAAGACTGATTCAGGTTGTGTTCTTCCTTCGTTGGGTTAGAGCTGAAAGAATACTGTTTTCCAATCATAGCTAAGTTCTTAATCGTTGTTAAGCATGATCAATATTGCGTCATATGTTTTATAAAATGTCTTAACATATGCTGCTTAGTTAAAGGGTTGGTGCAACTATATGCATCAAAATGCTTTTAATACAGCATTATTATTTTGTGCAACAATGAAGGAGAAACGATGGGTAGGATTTAAAGGGGAAGTTGATTTGATCTCCATTCCAGGTATAATTCTATACAACAAACATCAGGTATATGTTGGGTCAATATGGTTAAGGGTTTGTTTAATTGGAGTGTTTGGTGTTTAAATACAAATAGGGATATGTGGATTTAGATTTAACAAATAAAGATTAGTTATGCAAAAAACATAAAAGTTAGAACCAGTCATTGGTTTAAAAATGTATATTTCATTTTTTTCTGTTTTGACATATGCTTTAAGTTCGGTGGTCTCTGAATTGGATTTTTGATTCTTCATATGTAGGATGCCGAAGGCGTATACTAATTGCAAATATTGGGAGTTATATGGGTGGTGTAGACTTGTGGCATAAGAAAAATGAAGGTTATGATAATTTTGATTCTCAATCTAAGCACAATAAGCGGTTGGACGTTGTGAGCATATCCGCAACTTGGCATCTAGTAAAGCTTCAAGTGATAATTTTATCTCAGTCTTCTTTCTCTCTTCCAAATATTTGTTCAAAGTTATCTAATTACGACACATTATTAATTCTATTTGAAAATTTCTATATTCATACATATTAATGGTATCTTCACATGGATTTGACAGGGTTTTGATTAGCTACGTTCTGGTCTACTACAGTAGCAGAAGTCATACATGTCGGGTTCCCAACCTCTTCATCAGCTACAAATGCTCACGCCCATTAAAGGATTTATTTAAACAAGGCATACTTAGAATAGTAACATTACTCTGCTTTCACTTTCAGAATGTTTCTAATTTAATGTAGGACTAGTTTTAAAACGATATAGCAATATGCATATTTTAGGTAGAAAAACCTTAATGGTTGTCTTGTGTCTGATTTAGTGTGGTATAATTCTTTGAACAAACCAATTAGATCACTTATGCTTATCTATTTACTCAAGGTAAAATAAGCAGGTGTTGCCAATAATTAGATCACTTATGCTTATCTGCTTTGTGTTTTTGGTCAATCCCACCAGACCCATAGAAAGATTATGTGTTTATGTAATCTAGCAATTTTTCCACGTCTACTTTTTTTATGCCAATGATTAATAAAGTATTTTCTTCCAACTTGTGGTTTTATAGGCTGATGCGTAGGGATTGCACCAGGCTTTACTTCTCGAGGGATCTCGAGAAGCTTACAACCCCCACCAGGCAGTGTACCTGATCGATGTAGTATAGTATAATGACAAGTACCGGGGGATTGATCATTCAGCTAGGAACAGTGTCGCTAGGATTAGAAAACCTAAAGACTAGGTCTAGAGATGAGGGATGATTCTTTTTGTATTTTTATATTTTTATGAAAGCAAATAAAAATTTCAGTTTTGGAGTTTGGCGGAATTAGTTGCTAGTCAACTAACCCAATACTAAAGATGCAATCAAAATAAAATACTAAAAATGAAAATAAACTAAATTATACTAAAGTTGTAAGCAATATGTGGGAGAATTGTGTTTACTTAGATTTCACTACTCCCTATATATCTTTTACAGGTTAATTACTCATTATAGTTGCGTGGATGACGGATTGTATTCCTTAATACCATTCATGGGGTGGCGTACTTACTTCATCAATCCTATGAGCGCCTACTTCACTCCTCTGTCGAGCCGGCTAAGAAGCTCCTAACATGGGATCACTAGAATTTGCTCATGCATTAAATACAACCAATAAAACCTAGTACACATCGGTTCATATTTCCTAAGACGTTCAAGCATGTTACACAATGGAGATCTGCCAGTTTTCTTAAGCCTAACATTGAAATCATTCATCCATTTACAACCATAAACAAGTAATCAACACATAATTAACGTCTAGGTTTCATTAGATCTAAGCAAACACAAGATAGATCTAGCCTAGCATGTTGGAATTAAGACAAGCATAAGATATATTCAAACAACACATAGACATATTGATTGAATTGAAAGAAGACTTATCTCAATTGAACATGAAAGGATTCAAGGGGTGAAAACCCTTGAAAATACTGTAAAATTCGACCTAGGGTTTACAAAGTTCGGCCCTAGTTTTCTCCACACAAGTTCCTCTTTTCTGAATGAAATATAGAAAACTATATATAGATTTTGATAGGTGACGGCGTCAAGAACAAATGTCTGATGCTGTCATCTCGCCGCCAAATAGTTTCTTGGACTGCCTAGATCTGGGTCTGACGCCGTCATGTGTACTCCTTATGCAGGCCGTCAGCATTTTAACTCTTGACACCTTTGTTGTGACGCCTTCAGGTTTTCACTGGGTCGTCATGGATTTTACTCTTGACGCCGTCATGATTCTCTTCTTGACGCCGTCAGGTACTGTTCTCTGCAAGGAAAATTAAGTCTTTGCCGTTTTCTTCACTTTTATGCTCCAAAAATGTCCGAATTGCTTCGTTTTCCAGAATTCACTCCTAAAGTACCTAAAATCACAAAAGGAACGATTTAGGGCAATATTTGATCAAATAATTTCAATTTCGGGCTTAAATGACCCCCTAAAAGTGGTTCATTTTTAGCCTCATCATATACCCTTACACTTGAGATTTGCTTGTCCTCAAGCAAATGCGCTTTTATTCTAGTCAAAATACAAGTTAGGGGTCATTTAACACTAATATAAAAGTAATTACAACAAATAATTGTTCCATTAAAGACCAAAGACAAGCACGGAGGTCATACACTAGCACCTCACAAATAGTGTTTAGATACTCACATCTCTCGGGTGTAATAAAGTAATATCACAATATGGAAATGGAAAACATCTCTCACTACCTGTCATAGCAAAATAGATTACCATAGGCTTGGGAAAGGATCAAACCTCCACCACATGGCTTAAGCACCTAGGATAAACTATCAAAGAGGTCTTTTAAAGGGTTGTAACGTTAGGTGTAGGGATATGGAATACACGATTTTGTTAGATATAGGCAGTCTTTACTGGTGGCGAGTTAACAATCTTAGTTAATTACATGTACAATATGGCGTTGCTAAGCCAAGACTAGACTCGACTTAAGCTAATAAATCAAAAATAACAAAATCATAAAGTGAACATAGAATGAAAAGGGATGGTAGTCCGTATGTTTTTCTCTTTTTCTTTTTCTTTTTCTTTTTTTTTCTTTTTTTTTCTTTCTTTTTCTTGATTTTTTTTCGATTTTTTTTTTTTTGAATACACTCTTACCCTACCGTCCAAAATAATACATCATAGGGAATGAAAATTCCCCTTACACTTGAATTTTTATATACTTTACAATAAACTAATCTAATGACTCGAATTAAGAAAATCAAAACACTTTGAGTACTTTTAAGATTAACGCACATACGGGGGGTAATAATATGATGTTCTTCCCCATTACTCCATAAAACAAGTACTTTACCCATGAGTCCCAATCGTCCCAAAACAATATGTACAAGGATATGACTCGACTTAGCAACCATGTAATCAATTAGATAATTAACTTAGGGTTTAACAAATAACAATAATGCACTAAAAATGAGTGCATACACGGAAGGCTAAGGCGATTTGGGTGTACATTTAAGTGGGGTGTAACAAATTCTTCCTTTAAGTAAGATGCTTAAAGTTAGAAACGAAAAGACAGGCTCGGAGGGGTGTACTAGGGGTTTCGTATACTAAAAATGAGTACAACGCTAAGGTGTGGGAAAAATTAATTGACTTAACTAGCCAAGTAATATGACTTAAATGATCAAGTAATTATGATACGGGTTAAACACAAGGGTGATCCTAATGCCTCTTATCATGTAGTAAATCCTACCACACGAATGTAGTCTCACTAGCGGTCTCGGGATGCATCACTAACGCAAGTTCTAGAAACTAAATGCTACCGGTACACTCATAAGCACTAATAGTAAATGCTTTTCCTATCAAATCTAAAGGCGAACCTCACATATTTGGGTGGAAAATTTTTCTGAATGGTACGGTTTTGTGCTAGTCATACAATCTCCTATCCATGAGACGCTTGCTATGGCTAAAGTTTCACTCCTAAATGTTGTAAAAAAATTTAAATTTGGCGCTAAAATTGCACTAACAAGTATTTCTCATAGTTTTATTACACATCTACCATCAAACAAACAAACTCAAGCGAAAGTGTATCTGTAAGGTATCATCATTTTACCCTCCCCTTACACTTAGGATGAACATTATCCCCAATATTCAAGTAAAGAATGTAAAAGTGAAATAAGTAAAACAAATGAAATCAAATACTCCCCTGATTCGCTCGGTATGGATAATAAGGTGGCCAGGTTAGATCTTCCTCCAAGAAAATGAACAATCAAAGCTTCCCTTCAAGAATAATAATCATCTTCTTGTCATACATAACCTGTAAAACCTGAGAAAACAGACAAGGCAACCTCGCATAAAATCGGCAGCAATCTACATATGTTAATGAATTCTAGAAAACAAAATAAGATATAATGGTTGTGGAATGATGTTTGCAGATTTCCTGGAGATTATAAAACTGATAATTCAACAAAAACTTTAAAACTCCGTTAGAAAAACAAAACTGGTAAAATTTCCAGATTTTTATACGTGACGCCGTCAAGAGTAAACTCGTGACGCCGTCAGAAGTGACCTGCAGAAATTCTTATGTTAAGTTTCTGGAAAATTTCTGGAAAAACTTCGTCTTCCTGGAAAATCGTGCAAAACATCATTATGACTCGATACAAGCATTTGACTCTAACAAATACGAATATACGTGTTCACTTAATATTGTGGAGAATCATGATCGGTTTTGTTTCTTAAAAAACATATTTGGGGTTTCCCCTTACACTTATCTTTTGCAAAAATACCTTTGGATGAAGTTAAGACTAAGCTAAACAACAAAGTAAAGTATTTTCACTATTTTATTTTTGAAACATGATCTACCAACAATAAAAATAAAGCATGCATACGGAAGCAAATAACAAACAAACAAAATAAAAATCACACAACAAATGGGTTGCCTCCCAAGAAGCGCTTTTCTTTATTTACGAGTCTTGTAGTTGGACTCAAGGTCATGGGTTACTATGTGACCTCATCCTTTGAGATGATGTACCCCATGTAGTTGTGATCATTACTATCGTGGTGGTAGTGCCTCAATCTGTCGATATTTGCAATCACCTCTCCTCCTACCTTACTTCTTAGGTTAGCCATCCCATCTTGGCTCATGCTCTCAATTGTGAAAGGCCCATACCACCAGGGACTCGGTTTATCGAGAGGTACCGTTATTTCCAAGTTTCTTAAGAGTACTAAGTTCCCTTCCTCGAATGGTACATGGCTTCTTGCTGGTCGACTGTGTTTGAACTCGACATGAACTTCATTGCTTTTGCTTCTTTCATGTTTAGCCTCCTTGTAGCTTTTGATTCTTGCCTCCCATGCAAGTATTTTCTCTTGAACATGAATAGGCGACGTGTCAATGTTGTTTTTGAGGTTTCTCCAACTCAAACTCTCTTGCCCATATCGCGGGGTCATGGGGAAGCTAATCTTTCTTTTTCCTGATTTAAGCTTAATTTTCCTACTTTCATACTTAATAAGAGCCCTAGCGGTGGTGAGGAATGGTGCCCCAAGGATTATTGGCATGCATCCACCTCCCTTATCATCAATGATCATAAAATCGACGGGATACATGAATCCTGCGACATTAACTAACACATCTTCTGCGATTCCTAGGGGATATACGTAAGAGTGTCCAGCCAGGGACAGCCTAACACGAGTGGGGGTTGGCATTTTTGACGTTAGTTGGGTGTAGATAGTTAGGGGCATACGATTTACTTCTGATCCTTGGTCGGCGAAAGCACTAAGATATTTCAAGTCCCCGATGCTAGCCGGTATCTCAAAGTTCCCACCGCCATCTGCTTAGTAGCCACTTTTTGTACCAATAGTTTCTCGAATAGTGGCCCCCCAAGTAACGTATCATACCCATCTTTTCCCCCTTCCTCCTTCTCAGAACCCTGTTTGGAAGATTGGTTACGCCCGTCACCCTTTATCCAATTTGTTATAGTGTTTTCATTTATATCATGTTTCAGGTAGTAACTTAGAGATTGGGATTTTGGTGGCTCTTCTACAGTTTGTTCAGTAGGGGTTTCTACCTTCTCATTATCCTTGTGGACAATTGCGATGGAATTAACAAATCGGGTAGTGGGGATGACGCTTTCTTTCCTTAGTAACATCCTTTCGGTGGTTCTCTGGTTGGCATACTCTTCCATCAGGCTTATCATCTCATTCATTTTCTCTTGCATCTCCTCTCTTTGCTTATAAACTGCTTCCTCGAATCTAGCAAGCTGATCTGAATGAGTTGCCATGTATTCTCTCATTCTAGCTTCAAACTCCGGGCTAAGTTTCTCGGGGGGGGGGGGGGGGGGGGGGAATAAGGTGGGGCATAGTTTTGAAAAGTCTCGACATTCTCTCTAGAGGGTGACTCTGATAATGGCGTTGAAGTCATTTTCGAGACAGAATTGACAGTAGCCCGTATAGGACTTAGGGGTCTCCTTTGCCTTTCCTCAAAATAGTCAAGTTTTGCCTCAAGTTTGCATAGGAGTTCATAAGAGATTTCGGTAGCCCCTTCAGGTGTTGAGATTGCGTTGATGGACGCTTTTATAGTATGATTAAACTCCCATATCTCTTGATTATCGGCGGCAAACTCTTCAATAATTGCCCAGGACTCCTCGGCGTCCTTATCACACAATCTACCTCCCGCGGCCCTATCGATTGTACGTTTAGTGTGATAGTCGACATGATCGTAGAAAATCTGAACTAATAACCAAAGGTTTATACCATGATGAGGGACCTTATGGAGGAGATCCTTGAATCGAGTCCATGCTTCATATAGAGTTTCACCTTGACGTTGTTGGAACATCAAGATATCATTTCTAAGCTTGGTAGTTCTCCCCGGTGGGAAAAATTGAGCAAGGAAAAGAGTGGTGAGATCATCCCATGAGGTGATGGATCCCGCTGGTAAACGTTCAAGCCATTGGCTAGCTTGATCACGTAGAGAGAATTGGAATAGGCGTAATCGGGTTGACTCTCTAGTTGTAACATCAACGTCTATAGAATCTACGATTTTAAGGAAGTCCTTGAGATGTTGGTTTGGATCTTCGGAACGAAGTCCATGGAATGCACATCCGCTTTGCACCAACCGGATGGTGTCGGATCGCAAGGGGGTCACATTGGCTCCTTGGGTGAGCTCAATGGTGTTTCGGTAGCCTCGGTGGCTAGGTCGGGAATATTCTCCTAGGGTTCGGGGCCTAAGAGGTTGGTTATCTAGTGGTGGGTTTTGTTGTGGTGGAATGACGGGTTCAAAGATGTTACCATCGTCCATGATGTTGGATGGCAAAGAGTTACGAACAAAAATACGAAGAAATAAGATAGACTAAAGAGAACATTAAAAATAAAATAAAATCCTACAAGAAAGGAATCTAGCAAGTAAACCTAATAAAAAGAGATTCTAACCTAGACAATAACTATTCCCCGGCAACGGCGCCAAAAACTTGATGCGTAGGGGTTGCACCAGGCTTTACCTCTCGAGGGATCTCGAGAAGCTTACAACCCCCACCAGGCAGTGTACCTGATCGATGTAGTATAGTATAATGACAAGTACCGGGGGATTGATCGTTCAGCTAGGAATAATGTCACTAGGATTAGAAAACCTAAAGACTAGGTCTAGAGATGAGGGATGATTCTTTTTGTATTTTTATATTTTTATGAAAGCAAATAAAAATCTCGGTTTTGAAGGAGTTTGGCGGAATTTGTTGCTAGTCAACTAACCCAATACTAAAAATGCAATCAAAATAAAATACTAAAAATGAAAATAAACTAAATTATACTAAAGTTGTAAGCAATATGTGGGAGAATTGTATTTACTTAGATTTCACTACTCCCAAGATATCTTTTACAGGTTAATTACTTGTTATAGTTGCATGGATGACGGATTGTATTCCTTAATACCATTCATGGGGTGGCGTACTTACTTCCCCAATCCTATGAGCGCCTACTTCACTCCTATGTCGAGCCGGCTAAGAAGCTCCTAACATGGGATCACTAGAATTTGCTCATGCATTAGATACAACCAATAAAACCTAGTACACATCGGTTCATGTTTCTTAAGACGTTCAAGCATGTTACACAATGGAGATCTGCCAGTTTTCTTAAGCCTAACATTGAAATCATTCATCCATTACAACCATAAACAAGTAATCAACATATAATTAACATCTAGGTTTCATTAGATCTAAGCAAATACAAGATAGATCTAGCCTAGCATGTTGGAATTAAGACAAGCATAAGATATATTCAAACAACACATAGACATATTGATTGAATTGAAAGAAGACTTATCTCAATTGAACATGAAAGGATTCAAGGGGTGAAAACCCTTGAAAATACTGTAATATTCGACCTAGGGTTTACAAAGTTCGGCCCTAGTTTTCTCCACACAAGTTCCTCTTTTCTGAATGAAAACTAGAAAACTATATATAGATTTTGATAGGTGACGGCGTCAAGAACAAATGTCTGACGCCGTCATCTCGCCGCCAAATAGTTTCTCGGACTGCCTAGATCTGGGTCTGACGCCGTCATGTGTACTCCTTATGCAGGCCGTCACCATATTAACTCTTGACGCCCTTGTTGTGACGCCTTCAGGTTTTCACTGGGTCGTCATGGATTTTACTCTTGACACCGTCATGATTCTCTTCTTGACGCCGTCAGGTACTATTCTCAGCAAGGAAAATTAAGTCTTTGCCGTTTTCTTCACTTTTATGCTCCAAAAATGTACGAATTGCTTCATTTTCCAGAATTCACTCTCAAAGTATCTAAAATCACAAAAGGAATGATTTAGGGCAATATTTGATCAAATAATTTCAATTCGGGGCTTAAATGACCCCCTAAAAGTGGTTCATTTTTCGCCTCATCATAGGCTTATGTCCAACAGCTAGAAATTAGCATAATGGTGCTGACGAAACTTGAGCAGGAGCTTTAGTGTGCTCGATAGTATGTATTTTCTGCACATATCTTTGTATATAACTGGAACCACCTTCAAGTATATCTCATTTTTCTTACTGAAATGCATTTATATTTTTCTGTATGGGCATCTTCATTTCAAGTTCAGGAGAACAGTCTTAGTCGATGAGTGGGAATGGTACAAACATCTTGTCACTTTTAAAGTTTCAGTTTGATATTTTGTCGTCACCATTTCTGATTAACATACTTAGATACCATGACAAATGAGAAGTAGTTGTGACTTTTGTTATTTGTTTACTTATTTATCTTTTAATTTCTGGTATACACACTAACAAAAATAGCATGTTACTTTGAACCATAGGTGATAAGCTTATTGATTCGAAAAATAGGTTACAAAACTTGGTTTGCTTTCACCATACGATACTTAAGGATGATAGCTTTCATCGATTGGATTGTAATACTGATTATTGATGTAAAAAATAATCACATGTGATATGTACAGATGCTACTACAAGAACCACAAGTAACTCTGGAACAATAAACCATTCAGAACCTTTGTGACACCCTTAGAACTATTTTACGTTTATAACATGTATGTGTAAATGATTTTAATTCTTTCCTTAACCCGTCAGTTTGTATTATATTTATTTGTGAAATTCTAAAATATCATATTCCTTTATTGAAGTGAAACATAGGACACTTTCAGCCATTTTAACTTTTCTTCATTTAAATATACTTCATTCATTGCTTGATTTGGGTGCCATCATGGAATATAGTGGATTATGTTGAATAAGGAAACACATTTATAAATTTTGAACAATATTCATTCTTTATAATGTTGTTGTTTCAAGAGTCAAGACGAAAAAAGGTTTGAAGGTTCTTTGTTGTAACAAAGACGCCAAATACACGAATTACGCAACAAACGTTTTGTATAAAGAAGTTTTTTTTCGTATATGAAAAAGAACCATATAATTTATTTGTTCTCATACTTATCATTGTTGTTTTTACATATAACACGTGAACATTGTATTTTTCTTTAACATATTTTCCGTTATTCATTATTTATTTACGTCCAGTTAGATTTTGTCAAGCAACATTATGAAGCGACCCCGCCCATCGGGCGGGTCAACTGTATGTCGCTATGTCAAGAGTCAAGAGCAAGCGAGGATTGAAGGTTCTATGTTTAGATAAAGATGACAACTATTGCAACTACACTTCAAATTTCGTTTATAAAGAAGTCTTATGTTGGATTTGAATAACCATTATTGTTTTGTACATTCAACATATGCATTGTTACTTATAAAACTGACATGTTCTTTAAACAAATTTTTTTTTATTATGTTTTGCGCTTATCAATGTTTATTTTCTTCCTCTTAATATTATCTATATTGTTATGAAGCGAACCCGCCCACCGGGCGGGTTATGAAGCTAATAAAATATATAATAAAATAGGTAAAAATGATGAGGAAGAAGTGAAGTGCCCTCACCTATAAGATAAAAGTGCCCTCGTCAATTAGAGAGCTCTCTAATGCAAAAGAAAATTGTTTCTCCGGCGGGTTTTCCAGTCAAAAAATACGGAGAACGAGAAGAAGATATATTGGGGAAGTGTGAAAAATGGGTGGGGGATAAGTGGGGTGTGAGCCACTGGTTGGAAGCAATATAATTTATTTCTCTTGTTCAAATGTACGACCTTTTTTTGGTGTATTAGGAATCTTCAAATGGTGTTTATTTTTTGAGTGGTGTTACATCCACAAAAAAGTTCCACAAAATGACTTGTATGTCTTTGATTGGTGTATTTGGGTATAGATTCTCTCTCTTCTTTTGTATTAAGCCAATCAAAGGGATTCAAGTCATTTTGAGAATTTATTTTGTGAGAACTTTTTTGTTGATGTAGCACTACTCTTATTTTTTAGCATGATTTTGATAACAACATAATGGGTATATTAATTTTAATTTTTTAGAATGTTTTTCACAATTATGGTTACATATAATAATCGCTAAAAGGTCAATTCTGTATTTTTTTCAACACAAGCTTTAAAGACATTATACTTGTATATTAAAATTTTGTGTTTTGAAAAATATGTAATTTTGATGTTTTGATTGGGTAATACATGGAGTTATCTCTTAATTAAACTATTCATAAAATTGTGGGTGTTCTAATACAACTTTTATGTACTTACCATTTGAATTTTTGGTAAATTAGATGAAATCACAATAGGATTTTTTGTTATCGTCATTTAAACTTTATAATCAGTGTTAACTGCATTATAGTAGAGCGCTTTTAATTCCCGGATATGGTTAAGACTGAGACTCAAAAGATTGAGAGGTATACCGATGGATTACCGGTGGCTACAAGGAACGATGTGATTGCTGCTAGGCCTGCAAATGTTCATGAGGCTATCACGATCGCTCAACAATTGATGGATTCGTTGGAACTGGAAAGTGCTGAAAAAGAAAAGAATGGAAAGAGGAAGAGACAGTCACTCTAAGGGTAATGATCACCGAAACAAACGACAAGCAGTTGCCAAGGCTTATGCTATAGGGGATGGAGATAAAAGGAACCACAATGGAGATGCACCCAAATGTGGCCGTTGTTACATGAATCATTCAGGACGATGCACTGTGATGTGCAAGAACTGCTCAAGGATTGGGCACATAGCTAAGGACTGTAGAGTTCGACCACTTGCTATGGTTCAAGCTACTAATGAAGCTATGAGTATGGCGAATGTTACTTGTTTTGGATGTGGGAAGAAGGGACACTATAGGAATGAGTGCAGAGAATTGTGGAACCAAGGAAATCGAGGATCGGGTGGTAATGGGTACAATCATGGAAACCGTGGAACTAGAGGAAATCATGGACGACATGAAAATGAGAACCAAAGTGTGGAAGCGGGAGCTGCTCATGGGTGAGTGTATGCAATTGGGAACGAGAGAGGAGAAGACCCGAACGTCGTTACTGGTACGTTCCTTCTCAATAATCGTTATGCTTCCATACTATTTGATACTGGTGTCGATAAGAGTTATGTGTCCACTACTTTTGCACCCTTACTAGAAAAACCCCCGATGGCCTTAGGAATTGGTTATGACGTAGAGTTAGCTAACGGAAACATAGAGAGGATTAAAACTATCATTCGCGGTTGCACATTAAATTTCTTGAATCACCCTTTCAACATAGATCTCCTACCCGTCACGTTAAGAAGTTTCGATGTTATCATTGGTATGGATTGGTTGTCGAAGTATCGTGCTCACATACTTTGCGATGAGAAAATCGTGCATGTGCCCTATGGCAAAGAGATTTTAAATATACAAGGAGATCGAAAAGGTGTGAGAAGCCCATCCAAATTAGCAGTCATTTCTTGCACTAAGCTATCGAGGCTAATGGAAAAAGGATGCTGCCTTTTCTTAGCTCAAATTTCTGAGAAAGGAGGGAAGGAAAAGAAAGAAAGAGGCATTGGAGATGTATCAATAGTTCGTGACTTTTCAGATGTATTTCCCGATGATTTGCCGGGAATCCCACCCGTTAGGCAAGTGGAATTTCAGATCGAGTTGATACCTGGTGCTGCACCTGTGGCACGGGCACCCTATCGAATCGCACTGACTGAACTGGAAGAGTTGTCGAAACAATTGGGAGAGTTAGCAGAAAAGGGGTTTAAACGACCAAGTTCTTCACCTTGGGGAGCCCCAGTTTTATTCGTAAAGAAGAAGGATGGATCGTTTTGCATGTGTATTGATTACTGAGAGCTGAAAAAGTTAACCGTGAAGAATAGATACCTGTTACCGAGGATCGACGACTTGTTCGATCAGCTTCAAGGATCGAGTGTGTATTCGAAGATCGATCTGAGATCGGGGTATCATCAACTTAGAGTGCGCGAGGAAGACATTCCGAAAATGGCTTTCAGAACCTGTTACGGGCATTACGAGTTCCAAGTGATACCGTTTGGTTTGACTAACGCACCGGCGGTATTCATGGATCTCATGAATCGGGTGTGTAAGCCTTACTTAGACAAGTTTGGGATCGTGTTTATCCAAGATATTCTGATCAATTCGAAGAGTAAGAAGGAGCATGAGGAGCATCTAAGACTCATCTTAGAATTGCCCAGACAGGAAAAGTTGTATGCTAAGTTTTCCAAATGTGAGTTTTGGATCCCGACGGTACAATTTTTGGTCATGTAATTGATAGTCAGGGAGTTCATGTAGCTCCCGCTAAGATTGAGGCAATTAAAGATTGGGCCGCACCGACGACCCCAACTGAAGTTCGTCAGTTTTTGGGTTTAGCCGGTTACTATCGAAGATTCATTGAGGGATTTTCGAAGATAGCGAAGCCGTTGACCAAATTGACTCAGAAGAATGTTAAATACGAATGGGGAGATAAAGAAGAGGAAGCATTTCAATTACTTAAGGAAATGCTGTGTAGTGCTCCTATCTTAGCGTTACCTGAAGGTAGTGAGGACTTTGTTGTTTACTGTGATGCTTCTCACAAAGACTTGGGAGATGTGTTAATGCAACGAGAGAAAGTGATAGCTTATGCTTCCTGACAGCTCAAGAAGCATGAGAAGAACTACACCACCCATGATTTGGAGTTAGGTGCTGTGGTTTTTGTCTTAAGGATATGGAGACATTAATTATATGGTACCAAGTGTGTTGTGTACACTGACCATAAAAGTATACAACACATCTTGAATCAAGAGGAGCTCAACATGAGACAGCAACGTTGGATTGAGCTGCTAAGCGATTATGATTGCGAAATCCATTATCATCCAGGTAAAGCAAACGTCATTGCTGTTGCTCTTAGTCGGAAAGAGAGAATACCACCGTTACGAGTTAGGTCATTGGGAATGACTATCGTATCGTCGTTACCATCTCAGCTATTAGGAGCTCAAATGGAAGCATTGAAAGTAGAAAACCGACCTGCTGAAAATATATTTGGGATGGCAGAAAACGAGAAGGGATTTGTTAAGCGTTCCGATGGAATATTATGTTTTGGAGACCGAAGTTGGGTACCATTGTATGGAGGAATTCGTGAGTTGATTATGCACGAGTCGCATAAGTCAAGGTATTCTATTAATCCTGGGTCTGACAAGATGTACCAGGATCTGAAGAAATAATATTAGTGGCCAAACATGAAGGCAGATATAGCGTTGTACGTTAGTAAGTGTTTGACATTTTCAGAGGTTAAGGCAGAACACCAAAGACCATCAGGATTATTGACGCAGCCAGAACTCCCGGTTTGGAAGTGGGATCGGATTACGATGGACTTTATTACCAAATTACCGAAGACAGCTAGCGGTTGTGACGCTATATAGGTAATTGTGGATCGATTGACTAAGTGTGCTCATTTCCTGGTAATTAGTGAAGATGATAGTGTCGACAAACTTGTGAGGTTGTATGTGAAGGAAATTATTTCTCATCATGGTGTTCCAATATTGATTATTTCTGATCGCGGCAGTCGTTTCATGTCAGCTTTGTGGCGATCACTTCAAATTGCTTTGGGGACGAGACTTGATATGAGTACTGCATATCATCCCCAAACCGACGGTCAGAGTGAGAACTATTCAGACTTTAGAGGATATGCTTCGTGCATGCATAATAGACTTTGGTAAAGGCTGGGAGAAGTATCTACCTCTTGCGGAATTCTCCAATAACAACAGCTACCACACAAGTCTCAAAACTGCACCATTCGAAGCTTTATATGGTCGTAAATGCCGTTCGCCGATTGGTTGGGCTGAGGTTGGAGATAGCCAACCCACAGGCCCTGAGCTTATTCTGGAGACTACTGAGAAAGTGACTCAAATTCGTGATCGGTTGCAAGCAGCTCGAGATAGACAGAAAAGTTATGCCGATCAGAGACGTAAACCTCTTGAGTTCCAGGTTGGAGACAAAGTGATGCTGAAAGTCTCGCCTTGTAAAGGAGTGATACGTTTCGGAAAACGTGGGAAACTCAATCCCATCTACATTGGACCATTTCTAATTTTGGAAAGAATTGGGCCCGTAGCTTACCGGTTGGAACTACCATAGGAATTGAGTAAGGTTCACTATGTATTTCATATGAGTAATTTGAGGAAGTGTCTTTCGGATGAAACACCTGTTATACCGATGAAAGATATTCGAGTTGATGAAAGTTTGAACTTTGTGGAAGAACCGAATGAGATTTTGGATCGAGAGATTAAGCGACTCAAGCACAGTCGTATTCCACTCATCAAGGTTCATTGGAATTCCCGTCATGGACAGGAATTTACGTGGGAACGAGAGGATGAGTTTCGGAAGAGATATCCGATGGAATGTTCCGAGAGAAACCCGGGACGGGTTTCTTCTGAGGCTGGGAGGATGTGACAACTGGCAAATTAGGGAGACTTTAAAAACCGCATTACATTAAAAGTTTGAAGTTTTATTATATAATTGAAATGTTATTCGTAACTGATTTGGGAAAATTAAATCGATGTTTTAAATCATGAAGTTTATGAGATATTGAATTCGAGTTATTGACTTATTATGAGATATTTATGTTATGAATTATGGTTTAGACGTTTTAGTTGCACTACGTTGACTCCGGCACTAGGAAAACCTAACAAGTTTAAGTCTTTTGAATAACGATCGCGATTATACGTTAAATGAACATTTTATTTTATATATTTCGGGAAGTGTTTTGGGAGTAAATGGTGACTTATAAAAATATATTTTGGTGACGTTTCATATTTTTGAAAGTAAATGATCGTGTTACGGGAAAACCTATTAGTAATAATCACCTAAACATAAAAATTATTGTGGCTCATTTTGGAAACATGAAACTTTAGGGACCAAAGTGTAAAAATCGGGTATAATAACCCTCCCCCTAATCCTAACCCTCATAATATCAAACAAACACTCCCCTATCCTCTCTCTTTGGTTGCCGCCGGCTGCCACCCACGCAACACCACCACCGCCTCTCCAACAAACACACCGCCATCACCATCTTGTCCACCATCATCCCTTCTCTCTAAACCACCCCTACACGCGCCGGTATTCACCCTCCCCACCATTATTTTGTTACCGCCGCCTATACCACCACCCAAACATCATTTTATTAACAATTAGAACGAGTTAAAGGTAAGAATCATGAAATATCACGAGATGTTTGACTATCCGAAAAGTCAAACCATTTGTTTCTTGATTTCTTGGTCAAAACGGAATGGGTAACATATATAAGAAGGGTTTTTGGAAATAAAATTGATTTGGTATCCATGTGGTGTCGACTCTTGACCGATTTGTGTTCGGATTTTTTTGTTTGAGATCGTTTGGGACGAGTTTGATGCTCGGTTGAGCTTAGCCGAGACCCTCGTGGTCTCGATGTCTTGATTGATGGCTCGTGTGAGTATGCCGCGACCTCAAGGGTCCGTTTGGTTAATGTGTTGAGCTCGTATGAGCATGTCGTGACCCTAAGGGTCCGTTTGGTATTGTTTGGTGCTCGGGTTGAGCCTAACCGAGACTCAAGTGGGTCTTTCGGCTCGGGCTTGGCTCGATGTTTTGACCCGAGACTTAATACTTTTGTTGTTCTTCTTGTTGTTATTAATGTTATTGTTGTTGTTGTGTTTACTTGTGGCCGAGAAAGAGTAGAAGAGCCGAGACCCATGAGGTATCGGCAATGGACTTATTATTTTGAGTTGTGTTGTCGAAGAGTATATGGGAACCGATTGTGAGACGGTTATTTTAGATTGACAGAGATAGGTTAGAAAGGTGCCATAGACGGACCTTATTGTTGTAGCATGTTAATATGGGACATTTGACAAAGTTGTGGTTTGGTTATTATTACTTTGGACACTTTTGGTTGTGCGAATCGAAGTCACGTTGACTTTCTAATCAACGGTTAATTTTGGCAAAACGCCTTAGCACTTGGAGTTGGACAATGAGCTGAGAGTGATGACTCTGACATGTGACTCATCTTATATAACTCGACGTTAATAATAATCAAAAATTAATAATAGCAACTCATAATAATTATATTAATAATATAAAGATTTATATAAATATATAGATGTCAAAACGTGTATATATTTATACAAGTGCGTATATTATGAATAAATTGATCACGAGTAATAAAAATTATAACGTTAACGATATATATTGGACTATGTAGATAGTATAATAAATGTTGGAAACTTTATTATAACTAAACTATTATAAATAAAAATATAAATATAACATGAAATGTCTTACGAAATAAAATGAGCTTTTGGAAAATAAAACGAGAACTTGCGAGTTATACGAGATCGAGGTCACTTGAGTCCAAGTGGGCCATATTATACATTTTATGATTATGTGCTTGTCACGGATATGTAACGTTAATATATTTATTTTCTATAACTACGTAACTTATTTGATCGATGGATTAAATAGGACCTACTTGGTTATATAAAAAGGATATATTAATGGGTATTGTATCCTACGACGCCCATAGGTTGTGGTATGTGTACAAGAATAATGAGTTACTAAATATCTTGTGAGGTTTACCAAATTGACGAATTTGGCAAGTTTGACGATATAATTAGGGAATTTATTAAACTTAGATACTTACCATATAGTATTCTACGTGCTATGTCACTTAGGTTATGGGTATGATCTTGGAGTAATATATTAAGTAAATAATTATGGGGGATTACCAAGTCGACGGATTTGATAAACTTCGACGGATTTGATAAACTTTGATGATTTATTTAAATAATATATTGGGATAAACTTTGATGATTTATTTAAATGATTTATTTAAATAAACTTTGATAAACTTTGAACTTTGTTTTCAATCCTTGGGGTGAGAAACGTGCAAATTGTTTTATGTGGACTATTATCGCTGTTTATTTAAAACTTGCTATGCTGATAGAACTAGGTAGGTTGTTGAGAATGTCGTATTCTTACGAATGTTGAGCATGTCGCATCCTTGCGAATGCAGATTGAATTGGTTTAGTGGAACGAGGCCTAGTCTAGAACTAGGTAAGTTGTTGAGCATGTCGTATTCTTACGAATGCAAGAACATGTCGTATTCTTACGAATGTTGGGTATGTCGCATTCTTGCGCATGCATATTGATTTGATTTGGTTTTGGACTATAGTTTTCACCTATAGGTTGGTTTTGTGGTTTGAGGCCTAGTCTAGCTAGCAAGCGTTTTGTGTGTATGTCCACTTGATTTAATTAAGAATTTAAACCTATGATCTCACCAGCAAAAGCTGACTTTTAGCGCGTTTTCTCAGGTAATTAAGTAATGTCTTTGGATGCTTGGTTCGGAAGGCTCGGCTTTGGCACCTGGTTTAAGGATCTATTTTCTCAAACTCTGATATGTAATTGTGGACCTACATTACTTTCTTTTGGGCCTTACTTTGGATAAATTTGGGATGAATGTAAACTTTAAAACCCGTTTGGTTGTGTTTTACTTATGTTTACTTTATCTCATTCTTTTATGACTTGTGTTGGATAGCAATCCACGTAGCACCCCAAAAGCTTGTTTAGTCTTCCGCTGTACCAAATTTTGGGGGTGTTACATGAAGCAATATGAAAACCCCTTGTCAAAGAAGCTAAATGAGGTTGTAAATGAGATATGAAGCCAAAGATGTAACTACCTAGGGTATGTAATGTCTGTGGTATATAATCTTATGAGTCGGATTAGTTTATCTGTATATGAGAATGTTTGTGTTGATAAGTAATCCCTTTTTTAATCTCATTGTACTTATGGCAGTCTAAAATTATACAAGAAAGGAGAATCATCAGGTGAGTTTTATAATATACATCTAGAAGTCTGTCTTCGTATGAAAATTGCAAGATTTTTAATTTGATTTTTTTAACTGGAATATTAAACTGGGGATTCCCAAGAAAAATTGAAAATAAGGTCTTTCCTGACTATTTGCTAAAAAGGTGAAGAAAAAACCCTTCAATTAAAAAAAAAAAAAAAAAATCATGAGTACCTATAATGCCATATATCATAGGAAACTTTAGCTCAGGAACTTCTTTAGAAACGATAAAGATTGCGTCTTTTCTGAGTATTTGTAAAGTACCATTCTATAAAGACAAGATAAAGAAAATATAATACAGCACTGACACATTTGTGAATCTAAATTGCAGTTTTTACACGTACTCGTTGCAATTTTTATAGTTTCTTATATTAGTTTCAATTACAGGAATGACATTCTTCTCGTATATGATGGAAGACAAGTCTCCAAATAGTCCTTCATGCGGGGAGTTCTTAGTACATGTCCATGGACAAATTCAAAACAAAATGGTTTGATGTTGTTTAACAAACACTACTACAGTTATGTTTATGGGTTTGTCGTTAGAATTTACATGGAAACATAGTTGGGTTCAATCCAAGCTTGAATCTTACCAAAAACTTGGGGATGGTCATCAGTGGGTTTCACCTATTCCTGGTGAAACCCGAGTAAAGTTTTGCTAGTATTATATACTTATTTATATTTAGAAGAGTTTTTTGTTTCTTAATTTTATAATGAGATATAAGAGTTACATGTGATGCTGTTCTTTAGAGGGGCAAGTTTCAACTTATTTCTTATATTAAGACTTGTTTGGTTTGAAGGTATGGAAATGAAGGAATGTTTTCATTCCCAAAATAGTTGTTCACTTGTTTGGTTTATGGGTTTAGTATTTAAAAATGGGTATGAAACGCATAAAAATAAGTATTTTCTATACCCACCTATGATGGTGGGTTTAGAAACATGGTTCTAAAAGGCGCGGCATGGCAATGCCAAGGCGCCACTAAGGCGTGAGGCGTGACCTCCATGTTTCGAAATAGACCAAGGCGTTAACTCTAGTGGTGAGGTGAAATTAGGCGGGAAAAAGAGCGGGGTTTTTTGATGAAACTACGACAACGTTTTTTTTTTTTTTTTTTTTTTTTTTTTTAAATGAAGAATATTACATGTAAGGATAGTTTATTAACCTTATTCATTATGTACGATGCTTTCTGTATACTCAATATATATGAAATATGATAGAAATATAAAAATATTTTCGTATTTTGCATTTCAATAAAATGCGCTTAATGTAACGAACTTTTATTTTGTTCACTTGTTTACTGAGCAATTAGGAATAATATTGTTCTATAATTTTAATGTTAATCAGAGTGACTTGAAGGCATATTTTTTGATATGTAAAGTAACATAAATGTTGCGTTTTCAAGTTCGGTGATGCGTATGTATATTTTTGTAAGTTTAGTGACTCAAATATTTTGTTTCATAACTTTAGTAACCCAAGTGAATAAAATGAAACTTCATTAACTTGGACGCATTTTTTAGAAAGTTTAGTGACATTTTTCTCTATTAAGCCTTCTTGTATCTTATTACCTTCTATCTTGGAAGCATATCGTGTTCTTTCCTTTCCCATTATAGTTGGGATGTTTTTAATATACCCTTGACTTTTCAAAAAAAAAATATATATATATAAATTTGTCTATTCACAAATTTTGCTCTTTTTTCCCAGTTCCCTCATTCACACCTTCACGTATATTACAACCACATATCGTTTGCTAAAGATATTGACACCTTCAAGCATTCTACTAGGACATAGGACCCTACACATCATTAACTAAAAGGACCATGTATGCCTATTACAACCGTATATCGTTTGCTAAAGATATTGACACCTGATGTAACTTATACTTAATGTTAGTCTATTATTTAATATTATTCTTCGCATAACAACGACGGATGTTAGTTATTGTTGACCCGGTTTTTTCATAATAGTATATAAATTAGTGGCTATTTTCTCTATAGATAATTAACACGCTCGCACAGGGCTATGACATAAATCTTATAAAATGTGTTTTAACATATGTCATAATATATCTAAATTTTAATTATTTGTGCATAAAAAGTGTATATTATCTAATTTTAATAATACAATTCATTAAGAATGTAAATTTATTTAGTGATAAGATTCATCTTGCTAATTATCTAAAAAAAATCGTAAGACCTTAAAAAAATCGCAAGGATGACCTTGCTAGTTTTCAACCTTGCAATCTTACGCGAAAAAAAAAAAAAAAAAAAAAAATTACTAGTTTAATGGGTAGTTTGGGTTTTAGGATAAAAAATGGGTATTTGGTGAAATATGCCTACAAAATTAGTATTATTATTATTATTATTTTCATTTTCCTATTGAAAAATTGTTTTTCCTGATATCCTTATTTAAACTTTAAAGATGAATTACATACGCCGTTGCTTATCAATAATCTCGTGTATTTATTTTAATCTCATAGTAACCCACTGGGCCGTGCCTTTATTTAGATATTTATATCCATGTTTCTAATAATTCTAGCCATATTTAATTATAAAACCCGTGTACGCGGGGGTTAAACTTATAAAGATGGTTTATATGAGTTTATTGAACGTGAATAAAAGATAAATATATACGGACATCACCTAATCTCATAAAGAGTAATAAACTTAGTCGTGTGTACATGTATAATCTCGTGTATTTATTTACATATCACAATAACTCATGTTTTTATTTTAAAATTTATAAACAATATTTACAAATAACAACAACATATGTTGTTTTTAATAAAAATTATAAAGTCTATAGAGTACTTATTAATTTTAGAGTAAACTACACTGTTCATCCTTGTGGTTTATGTTGACCAAAACATATGCGTCGTTCGTCCTTAAATGCAAAACGTTATCTACCCTTGGTCCTTTGCTCTAACGACGCATACTAACTCTCGTTATATGGCAACATGTGATGACCATGTGAGTGTTTTTGGTCTTTTCTCACAAGGATGAACGGCGTAACTTATTATAAAAAACAAGAGTAAAATGCACCATTCATCCCTAAACCTGTACCCAAACCGCTAGCTGAGTCATTCATAATATTTAAAGTCACCCAAGGTCCCTACTGTTCACGTTTTGCATCACCCAATGTCCTTTTGACCATTATCCGTCTGTCAACATCCGTTAACTCCCCTATGTGCCTTGGACATAAGGGCAAAATGGTCTTTTCATTGCTTTTTCTTTATAATTATTTTGGTACAATTGGCGTTGACTGTCGTTGACTGGGATGAGCTGGCTGACATGGCAAAATTGAAAATAATTAAAATTCCCTTGGCAAGGTTATCATTGTTTCTTTTATTCTTTTATCCAAATGTTTGGGTTGAAAATAATTAAATTTCAATTGGCAAGGTCGAACTCGGATAACAACGTTTAACAAACCAACACGTTACCACTGGACCAAGGCTCCAATGGTGCTAACCATTGTTTCTCTTATTCTTTTTTCCAAATATATGTCTCGTCATCTTCATCTTCATCTTTTCAAAAAAATACCCACTTATATAATAAGGTACCGGATCAATTAGAAAGGGAGCACATTTTAAAAAGTATAAAAAGTAACCCACTAGCGACACGTGTCCTTAATCTATTTTACTTAAAATATCTGTTTAGGGGTAAAATCATAATTTTACTTGTTTTTTACTTTTCCACCTCAATTTTCAAACGTGCATATCTTTTAAACGACAAACTTTAAAATAAAACCGATTTCACCATAATTTTTAAAATTTCATGCTCTTTAATTTGGTATAAATATTGTTAAATATTTCAAACTTTTTTTTTTACATATTAAATGTGTATTGATTTTCTTTATTTTTTGGGCATTTTCGGCCCTATTTTTTACCTTTATAGATGCCGAATCGTAAAAAGCTTAAAACATGAAAGTTATAGATTTCCGTCCACTCTTTATCCAGAATTTTGAATCACTCAAATCTGAAATGATATGAGTGAGATATCGCACGTTAAAGATAGCGTTTTAGTCATATTTGTTGCACACAAGGTGTTTGATAAAATGTCTAGCTTAGGTTTTTATTGTTAAAATTGCGTCAAATGAACAAATTTTTGTACCACAATTCATCATTAATCATTTTATTAATGTAAGATTTTAAAAGTGATGCTTTTGTTAATTTTACACACCTCTATAGAGTACACTTTGATTAATAAAGCTTTTGTTCATCAGTTTTATTTTACAGATGTTCATCACTTATATAGATGAACAACTCTATTAGATGAGTTGATGTAGCTTAATTGTTATACTGACCACAGATAGCTTTTGTTAATCAGTTTATTTTAGAGACATTCATCGGTTATATTGATGAGCAACTCTATTAGATGAACTGATGTAACTTAACTGATATACTAAACAAGCGACTGCATTGATATTTAAACCAAGATATTCACCAAGTACATCATAATGTTTTAGAAATCTAAAGCTAATTAAGAAAAGTAACCAAACATTCAAGACTACTTAACCAAACCAAACGCTACTTAACAAAAGCAACTGATGAACCTATTTTTAAATAACTGATGAACCTATTTTTGTTAGAGCACCTTCTTTGTCTTCAGATATTTATCATCATCTTGATAAGCTGCTTCTACATCTTTATCATCAACATAAGGAAAAAGTGTCTACACCGAGTTGTCATCCTCACTTTGTGAGCTATCACTCTTCATCCTGTTTACAAGCCTATACATCCATTCCCGCAATAATTGAATTCCTGTTATTATTATAATCATAATTAGTAATAATTGATGAACAAAAACAATAAATGAAAAAATAAATAACTGATGAAACAAAACATTTTGAAAAACAACCGACCCTAACTGATGAACCAAAACACTTTGAAAAACAACCGATGATAATTGACACTAACTGATGAACCAAAACATTTTAAAAAACAACCGACGCTAACTGGTGAACATACTTAAAACTGATGAACATTTTGCTGTTTAAAAAACATGATGAAAATTAACAAACACTAACTGGTGAACCAAAATACTTTGAAAAACAACCGACGCTAACTGATGAACCTATTTTCAAATAACTGATGAACCTATTTTCAAATAACTGATTATCAAACGCATTAGCAATAACTGATGAACCTATTTTTCAAATAACTGATGATCAAATGTACTAGTAATAACTGATGAACCTATTTTCAAATAACTGATGAACCTCATTCTTATGTATTCTATAAAGTTACTCTATCGAATCCGCAAGCTACTAAGTAAACCATGATCCAATCAATAAAATACTTTGAAAACATGATGAAAATTAACAAACACTAACTGATGAACCAAAATACTTTGAAAAACAACCGACGCTAACTGATGAACCTATTTTTAAATAACTGATGAACCTATTTTTAAATAACTGATGAACCTATTTTCAAATAATTGATTATCAAACGCATTAGCAATAACTGATGAACCTATTTTTCAAATAACTGATGATCAAACATACTAGCAATAACTGATGAACCTCATTCTTATGTATTCTATAAAGTTACTCTATCGAATCCGCAAGCTACTAAGTAAACCATGATCCAATCAATAACTGATGAACCTCATTCTAACCTATTCCAACAAGTTACTCTATCGAACCAGCAAGCTACTAAGTAAACCATGATCCAATCAATAACTGATGAACCTTATTCTAACTTATTCCAACAAGTTACTCTATCGAACCCGCAAGCTAGTAAGTGAACAAAAAATGAACTAAATGATGAACCTGAAGATCATCAATCGCCATTAAAACCAGATTTCTATCACATTTATGACCTGAATCTAGTTGAAGAATTTCATCGAGCACTTGGTGTGCATCATTATATCGATCACATTTCAACAACAGATCTTGTATGTTTACCTGATTATTATGAATTTGAAAAGTACAAAAAAGAGTTTTATTAGTTGGTACCTGATGGTGACGGTGTGAAGAGTTTTAAAAAAATACGCATGCAAAAAATTAAATTTAATCAAAATTAAAACATAAATGATAAACTTACCAGTTGGATTCATCTTTTCGACCTTAATTTTATGTGTTTTAATCGATTAGAGATGATCAAAAATTGAAACCCTAATTTTTTCCCCAAATTTTGATCGGTTTAGAGAGAGAAGATGGAGAGTGAAATTGAAATGAATAGAGAGTGAGTGAGAAGATGGAGGGAAAGAAGAAACGGGTTTTGGTGGATGATTGACGGATTTACCCTTTTTAATAGGGATGAGCACTTTTTTTCCCCACTTAATTTTGGACCGTTAGATGGAAAGCAAAGGGGATCAGATGGCTACAATTACTTTGTAGACTTTGTATTTTTTGTCCCCTTTGTAGGGGATCGCACCTCAAGCACACAGAAAATGAAGGAAAGCTTCTGATGATTGAGGGCCTAAGAATACAACTGAGACAATGAATTCACAGCACTCGAAAATGTCGAATACATGATCCGATCCACTTCGTTTAAACTACTTGCAATCGATTTCCTCCTATATTATTCTCTATAAACCCTAACCCTTCTCTGCTTAGAACAAAACCCTTGCACAAGGGTAGGAATACCAGATGACCCATTAGCTAACATGTTTAACAGATTTAACATATATATGATGTATATCATTGATAAATACATCATGATTTGATATATCTAATTACAGTAGATCATAATTCAAGCTGATCAACTAAGTAATGCAACAAGTGAACAAACAATAAATGTAAGTTAGTTAATTATTTGGTTGGAACTTCGAACTAGAGAAATCCCAAGACAATAAAGTGAGGATATAATGTGGGGGTAGATCTGTAGCTGCTTTTTCTTTCTTTGTCGAGTCATTTATTTGACGAAATCAACAAAAAGTGAAACAAAAGGTTGAAATTTGTGTGTGTATTAATAAGTGGGTAAAAGTGGGTATTTATTTGAAAAGATGAAGATGACGAGATATATAATTGGATAAAAGAATAAAAGAAACAATGGTTAACACCATTGGAGTGTTGGTCCAGTGGCAATGTGTTTGTTTTGTAAACGTTGTGATCTGAGTTTGAGCCTTGTCAATGAAATTTTAATTATTTGTAAACGTTGGGTCAACCCAATTTTCAATTTATAATTTTTTAATTTTTTTGACCGGGTCAACCAAGGTTTTCATTAAAATATTTTGAAAAAATGAAACCCGGCCGGGTTTTGAGAACCGGGTTAACCTGGGTCACTCAAAACCCGGGGGGTCTAACCGGTTAACCCGGTTTTAGAAACCAGGGTTTTTTTACCCTTTTTTTTGCCGAAACCGTTCGAACCCGTTAACCCCGACCGGGTCGACCCGGATTTCAAAACACTGGTTATAACTGGTTATAAATGTTCATTTAGCGTTTTTGGGTGTTGCTTTTGGGGTTTGTAAAGGTGGCCAGTGGTGGATAATGGTTGTATGCAAAGTTGAAAAAAAAAGGATGTTAGTTTGGTTGATGTTAGTGTTCCCACACTCCCACTATTGATATTGAAGTTAGTTTAGTTGTTAGTTGTGAGTCATAATCAAGATTATAAATAACGCGAGGCATTACGTGACGGCATGACAAGCCTCACGCCTTAGCGGTCAAGGTAAAACTTTTACATTTATAATGCGTGATATAAGGCAGCACAAAATATGAAAATATTAACATATTTATATCATATTTCATATATCGAGTTTAAAAAAAGACGTGACATAGGGCGGCATAAGGCGTGGCGGCATAACCAAGTTTCACGTCTTTGCGGGGCCTTTGCGCGCTTTTTAGAACCATGGTCATAATGTTGAAATGGCCGATTTATCCTCATGTACAAACTTGAAATGATGAAAATACCCTCACGTGTGGTGACTTAACAAGATTTAGTAAGTGCCGTTAGAGCGAATGACTAGTGGTAGATAACATTTTGCATTTAAAAACGAATGGGAATTTTTTCGGTCAAAGAACGAAACCCGTCGGTCAACGCAAACCACAAGGTTGAACGATGTACTTTACTCTTAATTTTATAAATTTTTAAGAAAACATGGAAAGTGATATGTTTATTTAAGCCAATAATTTATTTGAATTTTAACACTTCAAGTTTAAATTAATTAAAGCTAATTTTAACTTTAATTTTCTAATAAGAATGCTCGATTTTAATGTTTTGCTCTCTCACTAGTCAATAGAAAAATTCATTTGTCCATATTTATCTTATCTTATTATACTAGTTTTAAAACGCATGCACGCATAAGATTTGGGTGAATAGTATAGGGGTAATAATATTTCACTAACTTTGTTTTGAAGTTATATATTTTAACAAATAAGAAATTCATGGTTTTGTAATGTCTAAGATTTTTTTACAAAATTCTATTAAATCCTTGATACTTATATACTTATAATACCCGTACACGCGCTAATTTTTACATAATTATTTCATTGTGGATTAATATCAATTGCTATTTTGTATAAATATTTGTTGCACGAAGAATTTGACTTTGTTTAACTAGAATGGTGTTTAAGTTGATATTGTTTAAATTAACTATTCATATCATGTTTTAAACATTATGCATGTTTACTAGCACATTTCCCCTGAAAAAATATGTGTCGTTGACTATATATACAGTTTCTTCTAATAATTTTCATGTCATAATAACCCATGAGGTCTTGCATTGATTCGTTTGGATATTTATATTCCTGTTAATAATACTTTTAGCCGTATTTAATTTTCAAACCTATGTATGCGCGGGTTAAACATACAAGGAAGAATAACATGAGTTATTATTAAATATGGATAGTTAAAAAAAAATACTTTTCCAAACATCCTTACTTAATGTCATAGTAACTCGTGTTTTTATTTTGATATTTATAATTCCGTGCAAATATATTAACTTATGTTTAAAAATTTATTTCATTAATAAGTGTAGTAAAAAATTATAAAACAATAAATTTTTCACACTTATAGTTGTTTCAAAAAAAAGTTCACACTTTTAAGTGTGAAGAAATATAAAAATCTCCACACTATTTGTAACATCCAAATTCTCCACACTTGCTCAAAGTGTGGAGAATTAAATTCTCCACACTTCATTAAAGTGTGGAGAATTTGGGTATCACAAATAAAAGTGTGGAGAAATCTTATAATTCTTCACACTTAAAAGTGTGAACTTTTTTTTTTGACTTAATTATGAATGAGGAAAATCTATTACTCCCTCCGTCCCTTATTAAATGTCCAGTTTTGACTTTTCGAGTCTTTTTTCTTTAACTTTGACCTTAAATATTTTTGTTTGCATTATATGATACTTGATAAAAATTATGTCAATGAAAAGTACATTTAAAACTCAATTCATTCATATATTTTGCATCATGTATTATATATCATATATAAAAATATTTATGGTCAAAGTTGATAAAACAAGACTTTGAAAATTCAAAGTGGACATTTAATATGGGACGGAGGGAGTATTTTACAATTGTTTTCACACTTATTAATGTAATAAATTTTTACACATTCTTAAGTGTTAATAAACTAATAAAGTTTTAGACGCTTTTAAAAAGTGTGAAAATAAAAGTGTTAGGAATTAACTAGTTTTTTGTAGTGATAATATGCATTATCAACATAGGACCCTACACATCATTGACTAAAGCATATTACAACCACGTACATATCGTTTTGCCAAGGATATTGACTCGTGAACTAATACACTTAATGTTAGTCTATCACTTAATATTAGTATTTGCATAACAACGACGAGTGTTAGCTATTGTTGACTCGGACTTTTCATAATGATAAATAAATTAGAGGTTATTTTACCTATAGATTATAAACTTGCTTTTGCATAAATCTTACATAGTGTGTTATATATCCAAAGCATAAGGCGAACTTTAGAACTCTAGAAGCTAATGTCTTAGTTTCGTTATATTATATGGTTACTTTATTGGAAAAAGGCTTGTTTTTCCTATTGTGTAGAATTATGTGAAGAATGCTTGGTCGAAATTTGGTATTCGAAGGGTCACGATGAACTCGAATGGTTTCTTCTTCTTCAAAATTAATAGGAAACAGGCAGTGACGGACCTAGGAAAAATGGATGTAGGCGGCAAAAAATTTTTTTTTTTGACAATAACAACAAAATGCAGAAAAAAAATATCGTAATGATAAATCGAGTATTTTTACTTAGCGATGAATGATTTATAAGGCTTTAGAGCGTTGAATGTTAGGTTTTAATATGTGGGTGGGGGGCAATTTGAGTTTTGGGTGGGGTCACTTTCGAAAAAAGGTCAAAATTAAAAAAAAAATTACATTAAAATTTCAACTTTTTTGGCTAGCCATGGGGGACACCGGCCCCCTATACTTACACTATAGATCCGTCCCTGGAAACAGGTATGGAATAAATTATTGAAAATGGCCCATCGAACATTAGGAATGTTCCTATTATTTTTAACATATGGTCTCCTAATGCAAGCCTTAAAAAGGAAGATATTACACGAGTTCATGTTTGGGTCAAGTTGCATAACGTTCCAGTTGCGCCGTTTACAGAAGACGGATTGAGTATGATATCAACTAAGATTTGTAAACCAGTTATGTTTGACGCCTATAGAGTCATAACAGTTATGCAAGAGTACTTATTGATGTTAGCTAATAAGGTCTATCGGCCCGACTTGTTAGTTTATGTGACAACTGGCAAAATAGGGAGCCGTTTTATAAAACCCGCATTACATTGAAATTATAAATTTAGAATTTTTGAAAGTTTATTGTGACGAGATATTTTACGAACGTTGATACTTGATTTCAATCGTACGTTAATTATTGGATTGATTAATTATTTATGATTTGGTTTGATTCGTTCGTGATGATTTATTTTGAGATTGTTATTTTGGCACTACTGTGACTCCGGCACTAGGTTGACCTAACAATTTTAATTATATTTTTATGGGTTCGGATATTATTATTATTTTGAAACGGGTTCGGTTGGAGAAAGTGGTTTGATTATTTAAGGTTTCGGGTTTGGCCCGTGTGTTTGCATTGGGCTACTTAGCCCACCTTACTCACCCTATTATTATTATTGTTTGATAAAAAGATTTTTTTTTTAAATTACACTAAACCGCCCTTGTGGATCCGGTTATAGCACACAACCCACACCACACCCTCACCATTTCACTCTCTTCTCTCTCTCAAGTTACTCATCCCACAAACCCTAATACCCCATAGCCGCCGCCCCTTCAATCGGCAGCCACCATCTCACCGCCACTCCCACATCAACACCACCACCACAAATCGAATCTCCATCATCTAATCTACCCGATCTACTACCATACGCGCCCTAAAACTAAATTTTTCAACTCGTTTTATCACAAAAATCATCACCATCTTTATTGTTTTTGAAGTCTCTTCACGATTTGGTCTTGGGAATCAAAGGTAGGACGGGTTCGACCCGTATTTTGGTGAAAACGTGACCAAGGGTCACGGGTTTGATTATTTTCTTTGGGATCTATGGTTAAAAACATGAAATACTAGTGGGTTTTTGATAAAAACATGACATAAATCTAGTTTGGTATCCGGGTTGTGTTTATTTTTGATGGGTCGAAGTGAACCCGAGAGCTTGTGCTCTCGGTTGGTATTAATCTCGGTTTTGGTTGTGGATTTGTGATGATTCTTGATCTTGGGCTCGAATTGGTGATGTTTGGTTATCATTTTGTGATATTTAGTCATTTTTGGTTGTGTTTGGTTCGACCTTGTGGTCATTTGGTATTTCGGCCGACACCCCATGGGGGGCTGTTTGGGTCGAGTTAGCTCGATCTAGAGCAAGCCGAGACCTAATGGTCTCGGTTGGGACTCACGCACCGTGTTTCGGGTGTAATATTGACCCGGGTTGACTTGGTAAATCAACCCGTAATTGTTTATGTTTTCGGTTGTTATTCATACTTGCCGAAGTATTGATTTTATTGTGGTTATTATTTTTGGGCCATGAGTTTATTATTTTTGAACTTGAAGTGGTATATTGGAATACGAGTTATATTGGAGATGTGTTGTCGAATGTGGAACTTGGGGACCGATTGTGAGACGGTCATTAGATGACGGAGATAGGTTAGTCGGGTGCCGTAGTCGGACCCTCATGTTGTAGCACGTGGATATGGGATTGTTTGGACGGAGTTGATTTATATTGTGACTTGATTCTTATTACTTTGGACTTGGACTATGAGCCGAGGGTCATGACTCGGACATGTGACCAAATTCTATGACTCGATAAATATTTAAAAGTCGATATTAAAAATAATACTCGTTATAATATTATTAAGAATATAATCGTTTATAAACGTATATATAGACGTGTTAAACGTATATATATATATATAAATGCGTATATTAATAATAAAACGATCACGAGTAAACGTATAATAATAAAGCGATAGTTATTATACTATGAAAATAGTATAATAAATGTCGGGATATTATTATAAATAATAACTATATAAATAATGGCGAAATATACGTCAGGTAAATAATAATTAAAAATGTGATTTTATTTATAAATTAGAAACTTATCGAGTTATATGAATTGTGGGTCTTTAAAGTCCAAGTGGGCTTTATATTGTGACTTTGTGTTGTCACGGATATATGACGGTTAATATAAACATTTTATATATCGAATGACTCATTCTAGATCGAGTTATTTGACGATATAAAATGGGTATATTAATGGGCATCGTATCCCACGACGCCCATAGGATGTGGTATATATTTTAGGGTAATAAATTACTATATGTCTCGTGGAATTTGGCCGATTCGACGATATATATAGGGAATTCATTGGACTACGACATATGGGAGATTACCAAATCGACGGATTTGATAAGCTTCGATAATTATTTAAATAATATATTGGGCTAACATTAGACCTATAGTTGTCTTATTAATATTCTTTGTTGAGGCTTTTTGGTTTGTGCTGTGTCGACCCTCCACCCGTATGGATACCAAACGTCGAATTTCAAATGAAAATGAAGTTAATTCGAGAAATGGATAATTTTGGAAAGTAAAATGGAATACATTTGGGAATGGGAATATTTGATTTTGAGGAAATGATTTCTGAACGGGTTTGATATTGTTAGGAAGTGCCGAGTCAGTAGTCGCCGTTACGTGAGTTGCTTGAGATTTCTTACGTCTTTCTTCTATCGTTTCTTTTGAGGATTTCTGGACTTGAGGTGAGTCATAGCCCCACTTTTTCTCTTGAACTTTGTTTTCAATACTTGGGGTGAGAAACGTGCAAATGTTTTATGTGGACTATTATCGCTTTGTTTATTTCAAAACTTGCTATGCTTATAGAACTAGGTAGGATTAAGCGAGGCCTAGTCCCGAACTAGGTAAGCTCTTGATCTAGTTGTTGAGCGAGGCCTAGTCCCGAACTAGGTAAGCTATTGGATTGGGTATAGAGCGAGGCCTAGACTTGAGCTAGGTAAGCTATCGATTGGATTGATTTGAGCTATAGCGTGCACCTATAGGGATGATTTGTTTTGGTTGGAATATTTTGGTTGGATATTTTGGTTGGATGATTGAGGCCTAGTCTAGCTAGCAAGCGTTTTGCGTATATGTCCACTATATTGAATTAAGAATCTAAACCTATGATCTCACCAGCGAAAGCTGACTTTTAGCACGTTTTCTCAGGTAATTAAGTGATGCTATGCGGATGCTTGGGATTGGAGGCTTGGCATTTGGCACCGGTTATGGATCTTTATTTCTAAAACTCTGATAACTATTGTGGACCTATATTTATTTCTTTTGGGCCTGACTTTGGATGATTTTGGGATAATGTAAACTTTAAAACCCCGCGTGGTTGCATTTTATTTTGTTTACTTTATCTCGTTCTTTTATGTCTTGTGTTTGGATACCAATCCCCGTAGCACCCCGAAAGCTTGTTGAGTCTTCCGCTGTATCAAATTTTGGGGGTGTTACAGATTGGTATCAGAGCCAAGGTTATAGAGAACTAGGTAAATAGACACCTAAACTATAACCGATTTTTATAGAAAACGATCCTCGACCATTGCCCGCCAGCCCGCCAAGCCGAAGCATCATTGTTTATTATTGAGGTATTATGAGATTATTGAGATGATTAGAGATTTAGTAATATGATGCGTTTCGAGGAATTATATGCGTTTTGAGGAATTATATGTGTTTTGAGGAATTATATGGCTTAATTGTTTTGAGAATGGTTTTAGTAATGCGGTATTTAAAATCTTTCTTGATTTTATATGATTTGGAATTATATGATGATTTTTGGATATGGTATTTTGAGTTCGCGGTTTAGTTGTTTTTGAAACACTTACACCTACCCTACGCCGTTGTCACAGACTATGGCCTCCCATACGCCTGATGTCGTTGAGGATATTCTTACTACACCGGTATTGCCAGCACAGTTCACCATGGCTCCTGATGACCCTTACCAGGTTGCCATGCATTCAGCTACTATGACACCGACAGGTTCTACTTCAGCACCATCTGCTGCATCTACGCAGGGACCCTCATCTTCTTTAGGGCTCCCTGGTACATCGAGGCAGCTTACTCTTCATCAGGCTTTGGCTCGTGTGGCTCCACGTTTTGCCCACCGAGCTACGGCACGCATGTCGGTACGCCCTACTTCACCACCACCTGCATCATTGTGTCATTGTCCTAGATCACCTACCCCTTCACCACATGGTTCACCTAGTAGGAGACGACGATTGATGAGGTACTCTTCCGATGAGGAGGAGGAGGAGTACGAGGGTGAGGATGAGGCTGATGACCCTCAGGAGGCTGAACAGGGTGATGATGATGACCCTGAGGAGGAGGATGACCCTCAGGAGGATGAGATGCCTGAGGATGATGATGTATTAGTACCACCAGCTCAGGCTGAGGAGCCTGATTCACCTGTACATCCGATTGAGCCTGATTCACCTGATTATCCGTTCTTGTTTGAGTTGCCACCTGGTAGTCCCGTTGGGTCGGATGCATCTTCTGAGGTTTCTGCTGAGCATGCAGAGTTAGGTGAGATTGGTAGGTTGTGGGCTCGGATTACTGAGCTTAGTGAGAGAGTTGCACGTGTATCTGATCGACTTGAGAGGGTTATTGGAGAGTTCATAGCGGATCTGAGAGTGGATATGACTGTGGTTGTGGGCAGGACTACTGAGATGAGGAGAGTTTTGATGGAGGTTCATGAGCAAATCGATAGTTTACAGCGAGGTTTTGTTACAGCTCGAGAGGCCGACCGCAAGCTATGGCGAAGGAAAGCCGAGCTGGAGAAGGAGGTGGCTGACCTCAAGAGAGACCGAGACACCCATAGCGTTGAGCTAGGATCGTTATGGAGGGATCTTGATGGCTTGAGGCAGGAGTTGAGGAGCCTCCGCCAGCAGCGTGGCTAGTTGCTTGGGTTATGTTGTCTTGTTGCTTTCTTAACCGAGGAGTGTTCGGTTAGAAAAGCTAGTTATCATGTTTTGATGTATTTTGTTCAGTATTCGTCTCTCTTGGAACGATTAGTACGTGTTGTGTTATCCAGTAGTTGGAACGATGTTAAATCGCTATTGTATGGTTGATGGTTATTAGTATATGGTATTATGTGATTTTGGGTGTTATGGAAATTGAGTCCTTATCCGTTTACTGATGTTTCATGGTGTATTGTTGTTATTCTTTCCGTGACTTGGCTTCGTTGATTTAATTCTTGCTGAGCATATGATAAGTCCTATCGGAGACTCACGAACTTGTATGATATTTCAGATCAATGGCCCCACGAAGAAACCTGTTAGAGCTACCAGAACTGGACCTGCAACGGCTACCCCTAGTCGTCGAGGACGCCGTCCAGCTCGAAATGTTGAGACCCCTACTCCTGATAACCTGGACATTACTAACCGCAACAACAGGAATCAAAACGTTGATGTTCAGGGAGACAATGATCATGTTCCACCTAATGCACCTACTGTGGATCAAGCAATGATCAATCAACTTGTGGAGCAACGAGTTGCTGAGCTACTAGCTGAGTCAAATCATTCCAACAATTCTGCTGGAACTTTTCCACCTGTTCGTGCTAATGGATGTAACTACAAGGAGTTTAAGATTTGTGGACCTATTGAGTTTGGTGGAACTGAAGGAGTGGTTTACTTGGTTAGGTGGATTGAGAAGACTGAGTCAGTGTTTAATGTCAGTGGTTGTGCGGAGAATACGAAGGTAAAGTTTGCTTCTTTTACTTTCAAGGATGAAGCCTTAACTTGGTGGAACAATTACCGTAACTTGGTTGGGAGTGATATGGCTTATGCTATGACTTGGGAGCAATTTAAGTCTTTGCTGATTCAGACTTACTGTCCAAGGAATGAGATTAAGAAGTTGGAAATTGAGTTCTGGAACCACAAAGTGAAAGGTACCGATATGGCAACTTACAATTGTCGTTATCGAGAGTTGGCCTTACTCTGTCCCGTTATGGTTAGGACTGAGACCCAAAAGATTGAGAGGTATACCGATGGATTGCCGGTAGCTACAAGGAACGATGTGATTTCTGCTAAGCCTGCAAACATTCATGAGGCTATCACTATCGCTCAACAATTGATGGACTCTTTGGCATTGGAAGAAGCTGAGAAGGATAAGAATGGAAAGAGAAAGAGGGATGATCACTCTAAGGGTAATGATCATCGAAACAAGCGACAACTAACCACTAGATCTTATGCCATGGGAGATGGAGACAAGAAGAACTACAATGGAGATGCACCCAAATGTAACCGATGTTACAAGCATCATTCTGGTCGATGTACGGTAATGTGCAAGAATTGCTCTAAGATGGGACACATAGCTAAGGATTGTAGAGCTCGACCACTTGCTATGGTTCAAGCTACTCCTGAAACTATGAGCAAAGCAAATGTTACTTGCTATGGATGTGGAAAGAAAGGACATTATCGGAATGAGTGTAGGTGTAACAATTCGCATTTTTCAGGATATTTACTTTTCCCGGAAAATTTTACTATTCACTTTTTACTATTCACTTTTCACTATTCATCTCAGAAATTTTTATTTCATATTCTCGTAAGTTAAACTATTTTAACGATAATCCGAGAGTTTGACGCTCGTCGGATCATTTCTGCAAAAATCACAAAGCCGTGTCCGAGATTTACTTTTAGGTTTAAACGTCCTTCCAGCATACCGATATATCCATAAAACATTATAAACAATAGAAATATTATTTTCTATCATTTTATGACAATTCCAAAAGTTTTGGAATTTTACGTTTTTCAGTTCAGCGTTTTACGCGAATTGCGCGTTTTAGACCCGTGTTTCCAGTTTTTAGCAGGGTTTTAGCACCCGATAGATCCTACCACTCATTTTATATTTTATTATGGACTATATTGACATGTTTAACAATACTTTCAAGTTTCATATTTTTACGATACCCGGTTTTACGTTTTGAGGCTTAATCATTTACGGTTAGCTTTTTTACGGACTCAAAATGCACAAACTAAGCAAGATAACACCAAGACTCATCATCTAGTCATCTTATCCTCCTTGAACCGCCATTTAGGGGGGGGGGAGTCACCATTTTGTGGCTTGATCTTGACCATTGATCTCTAGGATGTTTACAAGTGTCTAAACTAACCATGGTTAAATTCTAACCCAATATATGGTTAACTATTTTTCCTACCCTATAAATACCAAGCTAAAACACATATAAATCTTGCATCACACCTTCTTATAACCTTCAAGTCCTAAAACCTAAGGCACTTTTCTTATATTTTGTAAGAAAGTTAACTAGTTTTTGAAAGAAAACTAGTGTTTGATCTTCAATCTTGGAAATTTTCTAAGAAAAGTTGTTATAACTTTAAAGTCTCCAAAAAGACGTCGTTATAATCTTCAAATAGCTTTGGACTTCAAGAAGGCGTCGTTATAATCTTCAAATAACCTTGGTTTATCAAAGATTGCAAAGGGTTGAAGCAAGTCTATCAAAGTCCATTTCCTTACTTGTTACTTCCTTTCTTTATTAGAAAGCCAAAAGTTGTAAGCCTAAACCTAACATGCTTCTTGTTAATTTATCATGTTCATATCATTTACATGTTATTCTTGCTATATTATGTGTTGTATTTATGTCCATGATGTATAAAAATGAGTAAAAGATGTTGTTATAATGAATTATTGCAACAAGTTACTAAAACAAGCAAACTAGTGAATTTCTTGGTAAGACCTGATCAAAATGGTAAAAATATGATATTGGATTATTAAATATTGTAGTAGAGGACCTAACAAGGAAACCATAGCAATTTGAATCACCTAAAAAGAGTATACGAGTCAAAAGTTACGCCCATTTGAAGTTACCAAAGATTTCCGGCAAAACTGCCCAAACCTTCCTGTCTTGCATTCTGAGTTTTTGAAAGTCACCCTTCTGGTCCGATTCATCAAAAAGTTAAAACACGAAAGTTGTCCGGAATGCCGTTTTCGTTCAGGAAAAAAGAAGCTCGAGACCTAAAAATGCTTTCCGAGTGATAAAATTCTTCAAATTCTAAACAGCCCATTTTTAGGCGAAAGTCACTAGATTATGGTTATACTTTAAAAGGAACAAGAGGTCTTATGACCTATAATCAAGACCACCACCATGGCTAGAGCCAAGGTTGTGTCTCATGACCTTGGAACAAGGACCAAAGGTCATGGCTAGGCCATGACGAAATGACCATACCAATTTACATAGGCGTAAACATGAAACAATGAATTAGGCGATAACATGAACAAGCAATTTGGATCTACTTCACCTAAAAGGAACCATGAGATATAACAAAGAGAAAATGGTCATACAAGACTTATGAAACTACCCCTAATAACAATCTTCATGTACTAATAAACTTTCCTAAGTTTATTCAAATATCGGACAAGTAACTTTTCGGATCAAAACTTATATCTATATATTTTATCAACTACTATGATAGTAGGGAGCCTCATGTGAGGAGTTCATTATGTAAGCCGTCGAGATGAGTTGTGGATTTACGAGTTAAAGTGTCCTGGCTCCTCGAACGCTTACTAACATGACTTCTGAAATATGTCAGCCCGAACGGTAGTAAACGATATACAAAACATACATGTTCATGAATCTTTTCTTTCAAGGACATACAATATACATCATACCACATCATGGACTAAATGCAAGATATATATATAGGCACTCCGTTATATTCTTTACTCCGATCCTAAGTCGCAACATTCTATTATAGGTTGCTCATAGAAACCTTCACGATTCAACCGTTACATTCATTACTTGCTATCTTACTTAAGGTGAGTTCATAGCCCCACTTTACATTACTTCAATGTTTTACAAACCCTTGGGGGGAATACATGCTATTTTAACCGAGCATAATGTTTTTAAATTGTATGCTTGCCTGATTGTTTTATTATCACTAAGTACCAACCTTGCTAAACCGAGATCCCTTATTATGAACCATTTAATCACTAGCAATAGTGAGCGCAAATATTGTGAATAGGCCTATTGGGATTGACGAATCCCATTTGTATTGACTAAGTTCAAACAAATGCATTAATATTTGAGATTTAGGTATGTTAGCAAAGTACCTACCGGGATAAATCTGCCGATCGATATTGGTACACGTTAACGTTATGGTGTCATAAGCTTAGTGTATAATAACTGTTACGGGCGTATAATAACGTAGCCTACCTGTTTCGTTTTCCAAACATTGGTGTGAGCCTATAACTCACACTACCAACATATTGTGTTCAAACGATTTAACAAATTCTATGAATATCACTCAACCTTTGTGTTGACCTCTCAAGCATGTATTTCAGGTTCATGACGATCAAGGATGGCACGGAAGGACACGGATACTCAAGAGGGCTATAAATTTTATTATCATTCAAAAACTCACTTAATGTGATGTGTAAACATGGAACCAATTGGGACCTCATTTTGTAATCTCTGATATTTATATAATTTGAATGATAAATCTTTTAAAACGACTCAATTGGAGTTCGTTTTCTATTATTGTGACTATTGTGCCGTCGAGTAACACCCAGTTCGAATTCCGCTGCAACCATGAATTGGGGGTGTTACAGTAGGGAATCGTGGAACCGAGGAAATCAAGGATCGGGTGGTAATGGGTACAATAATGGAAACCGTGGAGCTGGAGGAAACTGTGGACGACAAGATAATGGGGACCAACTTGTGGAAGCTGGAGTTGCTCATGGAAGAGTGTATGCACTTGGGAATGAGAGAGGAGAAGATCCGAACGTCGTTACTGGTACGTTCCTTCTCAATAATCGTTATGCTTCCATACTATTTGATACTGGTGCCGATAAGAGTTTTGTGTCCACTAAGTTTGCACCCTTACTTGAGAAACCCCCGATGGCCTTAGGAATTGGTTATGATGTAGAGTTATCTAATGGAAACATAGAAAGGATTAAGACTATCATTCGTGGTTGCACGTTAAACTTTCTGAACCGTCCTTTCAACATAGATCTTCTACCCGTCACATTAGGAAGTTTTGATGTCATTATCGGTATGGATTGGTTGTCGAAGTATCGTGCTCATATACTCTGCGATGAGAAGATCGTGCGTGTGCCTTACGGCAAGGAGATTCTGAACATACCAGGAGATAGAAAAGATTTGAGAGGCCCATCTAGATTAGCGGTTATATCTTGCACTAAGTTGCCGAAGCTAATGGATAAAGGAAGTTACCTTTTCTTAGCCCAAATTTCTGAGAAGGGAGAGAAGGAGAAGAAGGAAAGGTGCATTGGAGATGTACCTATAGTTCATGATTTTTCGGATGTGTTTCCCGATGACTTGCCGGGAATTCCGCCTAATAGACAAGTGGAATTTCAGATTGAGTTGATACCTGGTGCTGCACCTGTAGCACGAGCGCCTTATCGTCTTGCACCTACTGAATTGGAAGAGTTGTCGAAACAATTAGCGGAGTTAGCCGAAAAGGGATTCATAAGACCAAGTTCTTCGCCTTGGGGAGCCCCGGTATTATTTGTAAAGAAGAAGGATGGATCGTTTCGTATGTATATTGATTATCGAGAGTTGAACAAGTTAACGGTGAAGAATAGATACCCGTTACCGAGGATCGACGATTTGTTCGATCAACTTCAAGGATCGAGTGTGTATTCGAAGATCGATTTGAGATCGGGATATCATCAGCTTCGAGTGCGCGAGGAAGATATTCCGAAAACGGGTTTCAGGAGCCGATACGGGCATTACGAGTTTCAGGTGATGCCGTTTGGGTTGACTAACGCACCGGCGGTATTCATGGATCTCATGAATCGGGTGTGTAAGCCTTACTTAGAAAAGTTCGTGATTGTGTTTATCGATGACATTCTGATATATTCGAAGAGTGAGAAGGAGCATAAGGAGCATCTAAGACTTATCTTAGAATTGCTCAGGAAGGAGAGACTGTATGCCAAGTTTCGAAATGTGAATTTTGGATTCCGACGGTACAATTTCTAGGTCATGTGATTGATAGACAAGGAGTTCATGTGGACCCTGCTAAGATTGAAGCGATTAAAGATTGGGCTGCACCTACGACCCCAACAGAAGTTCGTTAATTTTTGGGATTAGCCGGTTATTACCGAAGATTCATTGAGGGATTTTCGAAGATAGCAAAACCGTTGACCAAATTGACTCAAAAGAGTGTTAAGTATGAATGGGGAGATAAGGAAGAGGAAGCCTTTCAGTTACTTAAGGAGATGTTGTGTAGTGCTCCTATCTTGGCGTTACCCGAAGGTAACGAGGATTTGGTCGTCTATTGTGACGCTTCTCATAAAGGTTTAGGAGCTGTGTTAATGCAACGAGAGAAAGTAATAGCTTATGCTTCCCGACAACTCAAGAAGCATGAGAAGAACTGCACCACCCATGATTTGGAGTTAGGTGCTGTGGTTTTTGCTTTGAGGATATGGAGACATTACTTGTATGGAACCAAGTGTGTAGTGTTTACTGATCACAAAAGTCTGCAACACATTCTAAACCAAAAAGAGCTTAACATGAGGCAGCGACGTTGGATTGAGCTGCTAAGCGATTACGATTGTGAAATTCGCTACCATCCTGGTAAAGCAAACGTTGTTGCTGATGCTCTTAGTCGAAAGGAGAGAATTCCACCGTTACGAGTTAGGTCATTAGGAATGACTATCGTGTCGCCATTACCATCTCAAATATTAGAAGCTCAAACGGAAGCATTGAAAGCAGAAAATAGAGCTGCTGAGAACATATTTGGGATGGCAGAAAATGAGAAGGGATTTGTTAGACGTTCTGATGGAGTATTATGTTTTGGAGAGCGAAGTTGGGTACCATTGTATGGAGGAATTCGAGAGTTGATTATGCATGAGTCGCATAAGTCAAGATACTCTATTCATCCTGGGTCTGACAAAATGTACCAGGATTTGAAAAAGTTATATTGGTGGCCAAATATGAAGGCAGATATAGCGTTGTATGTTAGCAAGTATTTGACTTGCTCTAAGGTTAAAGCCGAACATCAAAGACCGTCAGGATTGTTGACGCAGCCAGAACTTCCGGTTTGGAAATGGGAGCGGATTACGATGGACTTTATTACCAAATTACCAAAGACAGCTAGCGGTTGCGACGCTATATGGGTAATTGTGGATCGTTTGACTAAGTCTGCTCATTTCCTGGCAATTAGTGAAGATGATAGTGTGGATAAACTTGCGAGGTTGTATGTGAAGGAGATTGTTTCTCGTCATGGAGTTCTGATATCGATTATTTCGGATCGCAACAGCCGTTTCACGTCAGCATTGTGGCGATCACTTCAAACCGCTTTGGGGACGAGACTTGATATGAGTACTGCATATCATCCCCAAACCGATGGTCAAAGTGAGAGAACTATTCAGACTTTGGAGGATATGCTTCGTGCATGCATCATAGACTTTGGTAAAGGCTGGGAGAAATATCTACCCCTTGCGGAGTTCTCCTACTACAATAGCTACCACACAAGTCTTAAGGCTGCACCATTTGAAGCTTTGTATGGTCATAAAGGTCGTTCACCTATTGGTTGGGCAGAAGTTGGAGATAGCCAACTCACAGGCCCTGAGCTTATCTTGGAAACTACTGAGAAGGTAACGCAAATTCGAGATCGACTGCAAGCAGCTAGAGATAGACAGAAAAGCTACGCCGATCAGAGGTGTAAACCCCTAGAATTCCAAGTTGGAGACAAAGTGATGTTGAAAGTCTCGCCTTGGAAGGGTGTGATACGTTTTGGGAAACGTGGGAAACTTAATCCCCGCTACATTGGGCCATTTCTTATTTTGGAAAGAATTGGGCCCGTAGCGTATCGTTTGGAATTACCTATGGAACTGAGTAAAGTTCATGATGTGTTTCATGTTAGTAATCTGAAGAAATGCCTTTCAGAGGAAACACCTGTTATACCGATCAAGGATATTCGTGTGGATGAAAGTTTGAATTTCGTGGAAGAGCCGATTGAGATAATGGATAGAGAGATCAAACAACTCAAGAGGAGTCGTATTCCACTCATCAAAGTTCGTTGGAATTCGCGGCACGGGCCGAAATTTACGTGGGAACACGAGGATGAGTTTGGAAGGAAATATCCGAAGCTTTTCACTTCGTAGATGGGTTATTTCAAGAGAAACCCGGGACGGGTTCCTTCTGAGGCTGGGAGGATGTGACAACTGGCAAAATAGGGAGCCGTTTTATAAAACCCGCATTACATTGAAATTATAAATTTAGAATTTTTGAAAGTTTATTGTCACGAGATATTTTACGAACGTTGATACTTGATTTCGATCGTATGTTAATTATGAGGATTGATTAATTATTTATGGTTTGGTTTGATTCGTTCGTGATGATTTATTTTGAGATTGTTATTTTGGCACTACTTTGACTCCGGCACTAGGTTGACCTAACAATTTTAATTATATTTTTATGGGTTCGGATATTATTATTATTTTGTAACGGGTTCGGTTGGAGAAAGTGGTTTGATTATTTAAGGTTTCGGGTTTGGCCCATGTGTTTGCATTGGGCTACTTAGCCCACCTTACTCACCCTATTATTATTATTGTTTGATAAAAAGATTTTTTTTTTTAAATTACACTAAACCGTCCTTGTGGATCTCGTTATAGCACACAACCCACACCACACCCTCACCATTTCACTCTCTTCTCTCTCTCAAGTTACTCATCCCACAAACCCTAATACCCCATAGCCGCCGCCCCTTCAATCGGCATCCACCATCTCACCGCCACTCCCACATCAACACCACCACCACAAATCGAATCTCCATCATCTAATCTACCCGATCTACTACCACACGCGCCCTAAAACTAAATTTTTCAACTCGTTTATCACAAAAATCATCACCATCTTTATTGTTTTTGAAGTCTCTTCACGATTTGGTCTTGGGAATCAAAGGTAGGACGGGTTCGACCCGTATTTTGGTGAAAACGTGACCAAGGGTCACGGGTTTGATTATTTTCTTTCGGATCTATGGTTAAAAACATGAAATACTAGTGGGTTTTTGATAAAAACATGACATAAATCGAGTTTGGTATCCGGGTTGTGTTTATTTTCGATGGGTCGAAGTGAACCCGAGAGCTTGTGCTCTCGGTTGGTATTAATCTCGGTTTTGGTTGTGGATTTGTGATGATTCTTGATCTTGGGCTCGAATTGGTGATGTTTGGTTATCATTTTGTGATATTTAGTCATTTTTTGTTGTGTTTGGTTCGACCTTGTGGTCATTTGGTATTTTGGCCGACACCCCATGGGGGGCTGTTTGGGTCGAGTTGGCTCGAGCTAGAGCAAGCCGAGACCTAATGGTCTCGGGTGGGACTCACGCACCGTGTTTCGGGTGTAATATTGACCCGGGTTGACTTGGTAAATCAACCTGTAATTGTTTATGTTTTCGGTTGTCATTCATACTTGCCGAAGTATTGATTTTGTTGTGGTTATTATTTTTGGGCCATGAGTTTATTATTTTTGAACTTGAAGTGGTATATTGGAATACGAGTTATATTGGAGATGTGTTGTCGAATGTGGAACTTGGGGACCGATTGTGAGACGGTCATTAGATGACGGAGATAGGTTAGTCGGGTGCCGTAGTCGGACCCTCATGTTGTAGCACGTGGATATGGGATTGTTTGGACGGAGTTGATTTATATTGTGACTTGATTCTTATTACTTTGGACTTGGACTATGAGCCGAGGGTCATGAATCGGACATGTGACCAAATTCTATGACTCGATAAATATTTAAAAGTCGATATTAAAAATAATACTCGTTATAATATTATTAAGAATATAATCGTTTATAAACGTATATATAGACGTGTTAAACGTATATATATATATATAAAAATGCGTATATTAATAATAAAACGATCACGAGTAAACGTATAATAATAAAGCGATAGTTATTATACTATGAAAATAGTGTAATAAATGTCGGGATATTATTATAAATAATAACTATATAAATAATGGCGAAATATACGTCGGGTAAATAATAATTAAAAATGTGATTTTATTTATAAATTAGAAACTTATCGAGTTATACGAATTGTGGGTCTTTAAAGTCCAAGTGGGCTTTATATTGTGACTTTGTGTTGTCACGGATATATGACGGTTAATATAAACATTTTATATATCGAATGACTCATTCTAGATCGAGTTATTTGACGATATAAAATGGGTATATTAATGGGCATCGTATCCCACGACGCCCATAGGATGTGGTATATATTTTAGGGTAATAAATTACTATATGTCTCGTGGAATTTGGCCGATTCGACGATATATATAGGGAATTCATTGGACTACGACATATACCAAATAGAAACTTATGTGCAATGTGCTTTAGGTTGGGTATAATCTTGGAACGATATATTATGTAAATAAATATGGGAGATTACCAAATCGACGGATTTGATAAGCTTCGATAATTATTTAAATAATATATTGGGCTAACATTAGACCTATAGTTGTCTTATTAATATTCTTTGTTGAGGCTTTTTGGTTTGTGCTGTGTCGACCCTCCACCCGTATGGATACCAAACGTCGAATTTCAAATGAAAATGAAGTTAATTCAAGAAATGGATAATTTTGGAAAGTAAAATGGAATACGTTTGGGAATGGGAATATTTGATTTTGAGGAAATGATTTCTGAACGGGTTTGATATTGTTAGGAAGTGCCGAGTCAGTAGTCGCCGTTACGTGAGTTGCTTGAGATTTCTTACGTCTTTCTTCTATCGTTTCTTTTGAGGATTTCTGGACTTGAGGTGAGTCATAGCCCCACTTTTTCTCTTGAACTTTGTTTTCAATACTTGGGGTGAGAAACGTGCAAATGTTTTATGTGGACTATTATTGCTTTGTTTATTTCAAAACTTGCTATGCTTATAGAACTAGGTAGGATTAAGCGAGGCCTAGTCCCGAACTAGGTAAGCTATTGATCTAGTTGTTGAGCGAGGCCTAGTGCCGAACTAGGTAAGCTATTGGATTGGGTATAGAGCGAGGCCTAGACTTGAGCTAGGTAAGCTATCGATTGGATTGATTTGAGCTATAGCGTGCACCTATAGGGATGATTTGTTTTGGTTGGAATATTTTGGTTGGATATTTTGGTTGGATATATTTTGGTTGGATGATTGAGGCCTAGTCTAGCTAGCAAGCGTTTTGCGTATATGTCCACTATATTGAATTAAGAATCTAAACCTATGATCTCACCAGCGAAAGCTGACTTTTAGCACATTTTCTCAGGTAATTAAGTGATGCTATGCGGATGCTTGGGATTGGAGGCTTGGCATTTGGCACCGATTATGGATCTTTATTTCTAAAACTCTGATAACTATTGTGGACCTATATTTATTTCTTTTGGGCCTGACTTTGGATGATTTTGGGATAATGTAAACTTTAAAACCCCGCGTGGTTGCATTTTATTTTGTTTACTTTATCTCGTTCTTTTATGTCTAGTGTTTGGATACCAATCCCCGTAGCACCCCGAAAGCTTGTTGAGTCTTCCGCTGTATCAAATTTTAGGGGTGTTACAGTTTAGGCTTATTTAATAGTTGGGATTTCTCTGTCTTTTCTTATTTATTGTTTAATAGTTGAGGTTTGTGTGTGACTTTTCTTATTTATTGTCATTGTGCTGTAATACTTAGGCTATGTTTGGCGCAAAGCTTTTTGAAGCTTTTTGGGGCAATGAGCGGTGAACAATGAGCTTTTTGATTTTTAGTGTTCGTTTGGCATGAAAGCTGTGAGCTTTGCTATTTTTTTAGGAAAACTCATTTTTCCAATGCTTCTTTATGAAGCTGTGAGCGGTGAGCAGTGAGCTGTGGCTACTGCTCACAGCTACCGCTCACAGTTACTGCTCACTGCTACTGTTCACAGCTAATTTTGCCAAAAATAGCCTTAGTTGAATCTGATCAATAATATTTTCCGTATTCACTCTGATTTCTACATGGTATCAAAGCCCCAGATCATTATAGGTGAATCATGTTTGTTCACACATCGTATATGCGGGTGACTGTTGAAGATGTTGAATTAATAAAGTTTGATTGTTAACGTTTCATTGGAGTTGATTTGGTCTATGACGTGACAAGATATTTAATTCATATTTATGTAAGTTGTTGAATTAGTAATAAAGTTTGAATTTGGAGTTGGTATTTAAAAGGATTATTTTGTTATATTGATGGGTGAGGTTGTCTAAACCAACCACTACAAGGATATTGAGCTAGTGTGATAGACATATGTCATTCGCTAAAAGTATATATTATGAATTAAGAAAAATATTTAATATTTTAAAATTAAGATATTAGGAAAATCATTTATTAAGCACTATTATTAGAGACGACACAAGTCGTCACTAAAAGTTTTTATGAAATAACTAAAAAAGAAATACTAACTACTTTCAACAATCACATATCTCGTCGCTAAAAGTGACCTGCATCATTTCCCGATGAAGTTGCATGCATTTATTTTCAGATTTTTCGAAACAATTTCCGCAACCAAATTTTCATATTGTTTCCAGAAACGTGCTAATCCTATTTGAAAGTTCAAAGTTCAAAAAAAAAAAAAAAAAAAAAAAAAAGGTGGTCGTCGTCACAATACAAATATGTAGATAATTAATATTAATACAACCTTACTCGCTTATGTCGTCTTCTCAATCCTCTTCATCATCTAGTGTTTCATAGGGATCAGGCTGTGCACGCATGATAATATTAATGTTCGCGGCTTGTACCTCATTGAAGAAATGTGTGAACTGGTAATTTGTCACCGTGACAACTTTATCCACCTGAGTTTGGGTGTACATTAATTCTTTGATGGGATTTGGCGCTTGAAGAACTTAAAATAGATGAAAAAATATTTTGGAAAAGAAAACTTAAATAAGTAGATAAAATACTTTGCGATTGTCATCGTAGAAAGTTACCGGGGACTTTTCACTTTCAAAGGAAAAGATAAATTGAAAAAGAAAATATATATTCTACTAAAAGTACCAGCCAAAAAATGTTGTATACAAATCGACGTATTGCCGTCGTCGATAAAAGTACCAATAAAAAAAAGTATACCTTTTTGTCATTTAGTTAACTTTTAGCGACGTGTGTCGTCACCTGTGTTAGAATTAATTGGATCACAGTAATCTGAGAGTCGTGTAAACACTATCAGATCGAAGTATTTCGATGGTTCTATCGAAATCTTTAATCGGATAAAACTCAGATTTTGAACAGAGAATATGTTTTGATTGTTATGAAAAACCGAACCTGAAAAGATTGAAAATATGACCAATAAACCAAACTCGGTTGTAACTGCCCATGGCATTTATTTTAACCACCGAATTAGTTAAATTAACGGGTAAAATTAAAGTCCATAATTCTGGAAAATTTTATTTTCAAGTGCATTTTTAACATAACACTTTATATAAAATTAATGTCCACCGAATTAGTTAAATTAACGGTTAATTCGACCCCAGCCAGGGGCGCTGCCCCTTAGACCCTGCCAGGGGCTGCCGCCCCTTGGACCCTGCTACAAGGGGCTGGCGCCCCTGGAACCCCGCTACCGGGGACGCTGCCCCCGCACCCCCGTGATTTGGGGCGATAATCACAATAACGTCATACAAGTGTGCACTCCGCACATTCCCGACTTGTTGAACATTTATCGTGATTACACATTGGTCAACTAAGTCAATCCATTACACTTAAATCATATTTGTAATGTAAAATCACCAACATTCCTCCCCCATTTAAGTGTAATCTTGATTAACTTACAATAAACTCATAACAAACAACAAACTGATGCATAAATGAAATGTCGCGACGATTTAATTTCACATTAGTACATTAGCATTTCAAATATTCGAATATCAGAGTGTCACTAAAGGATTGGACTCTTTCTATTCATAGTGAATACATGAAGATAGTATACACAACAATTTACACATTCACATGTTGTACTTGACACTATTTTTTACTAGCTTGTGTCCTATTCTTCAATAAGCATATCAAAGCCAAGTCCTAAGCTTCTTGAAGTAGCTAAACTTCATGCTTATATAGGTGGTTTTTTATTCTTGCACCTGCACATGCAATTTGTCAAAAAAACCATTAAGAAATATAATTTCAACCTCCTTTATCTTGCAGTACTGAACACATACCGTGGGATGATGTAATTATGTGTTCCAATCCAAAGATATCAAGCTTTCCTCATTGAATTCAACATTTAACATTACGTTAGATGGGAATTAGGTATCTTGACACAAGGATTTAATTAGGTGGACTTTAAACCCATCCCAATACCCGCCTTGTGTACGAGATCTCTTGCTAACCCTTTGGTTAAATTGTCGGCTAAATTCAGTTGAGTTTTTACAAACTCCACAGATATCACACCATTCATGATAAGCTCACGAATCATACTATGTCTAACACCTAAGTGTCTAGACTTGCCATTGTATACTTGACTATAAGCCTTAGCCAAAGTAGCAGCACTATCACATCTGATAGAAATGGTAGATATCGGTTTAGGCCACCAAGGAATTTCATAAACCAAATTCCTCAGCCACTCAGCTTCATTACCAGTTGCAGCTAAAGCAACAAATTCAGACTCCATGATTGAGCTTGTAATACAAGTCTGTTTCTTTGAAGCCCAACAAATAGCACCTCCCCCAAGAAGGAATACCCAACCACTCGTAGACGAGTGATCCACCATATTATTAATCCAACTGGCATCGGAATAACCTTCTATAACAGAAGGATAACCACTATATGTCAAACCATAATTCATGGTTCCTTTCAAATATTGAAATACTCGACCCAGAGCTTGCCAATGTAGAGCACTAGGATTGCTAGTGTACATACTAAGCTTTCCTACAGCAAAAGCTATATCTGGTTTAGTGCTAATCATGGCATACGTAAGACATCCAATAGCTCTAGAGTATTCTAGTTGTTTCACTGGAGCTCCTGTATTACGTCGAAACTTCACAGTAGGATCTACAAGAGTATAAACAGGAGAACAATTATCAAAGTTAAACTTTGTCAGTATCTTCTCAATATAATGAGATTGAGAAATAGAGATACCATTGTTTCCTCGTTTGATTCTAATACCGAGAATCACCTCAGCCTCCCCTAGATCTTTCATATCAAAATTAGATGACAAGAATTCCTTTGTCTTATCAACTTGATCTTGGTCAGTACCAAAGATCAACATGTCATCCACATATAAGCAAATTATTACTCTTTTACCAGAAGCATCAAATTTGCTATATACACACTTGTCAGCTTAGTTTAAAGAAAAGCCATTAGACAAGACTACATCATCAAACTTTTGATGCCATTGTTTTGGTGCTTGTTTCAGACCATACAATGATTTCTTCAATTTACATACCTTGCTTTCATGTCCAGGCATCACAAACCCCTCAGGTTGTTTCATGTAAATTTCCTCATCCAAATCACCATTTAAGAATGCAGTTTTCACATCCATTTCGTGAATAACTAGATCATGTATAGCTGCGAGAGGTAACAACAATCTAATAGTGGAAATCCTAGCAACAGGAGCATAAGTATCAAAGAAGTCAATTCCCTCCTTTTGTCTAAAGCCTTGGATAACCAATCTGGCTTTATATTTATCTATGCTTCCATCCACTTTCATTTTCCTTTTAAGGATCCATTTACATCCTAATGCTTTGTATCCAGGAGGTAAATCAGTTAATTCCCAAGTATCATTATGCATGATGGAATCAATCTCACTTTGAATTGCTTCTTTCCAAAAGGCAACATCCCTAGAAGCCATTGCTTCATTCAAGGTCTTTGGATCCTCCTCAATAATGAAACAATATTCACGTTGAGATAAAGTCTTATCTCTTGTTTCTTCAACTAAATAAAGTTGAAAATCATAACCAAAAGACTTAGCTTTTCTTGTTCTAGTGGTTTTTCTAGGAATAGATGGACCAGGTACTTCAATCTCATCTTCAACTTTTTTACTTGAAGATGACTGAACCATACCTCTTTGTCTAGGTATAGACGTAAACAGCTCTTCATCAAATATAGCATCTCTTGACTCTATTATAGAGTTCCCCGACACATAATCATTAGGTTCTATAACATAAAACCTATAAAACTTGGAATGCTCAGTTAACCTTACCACCGCTCTACAGCCCCAAACCCTCAAATAAGTCAAATTTGGTACCTTCTTGGTCCAAATTTCATAAGGCATTTGTTTACTGTTTTTATTTGGAGTTCTATTCAAAATATAACATGCTGTCAACATAGCCTCACCCCAAAATCCTTCACTGAGTCCGGAATAGGATAACATGGAATTCACCATTTCCTTTAAAGTCCTATTCTTCCTTTCAGCCACCCTATTTTGTTGTGGTGTGTAAGGAGCCGTGGTTTGATGTATTATTCCGGTTGATTGGAAATAAACTGGATCATAATACTCACCACCTCTATCAGTACGTAATACTTTTATCAAATATTGTTTTTGAAGTTTTACTTCTTGTTTATAAATTTTAAATTTATAAAGAGCTTCATGTTTAGCATGCAATAGATAAACATAACAATATCTAGAAGCATCATCAATAAAAGTGATTATGTACTTATTATGTCTTAGTGAAGGATTGGCATAAAAATCACACAAATCACTATGTATGAGATCTAATACTTTGCTTTCCCGATTCACACACTTAAAAGGTTGTCTAGTGATCTTTGTTAATATACAAGTCTTACAACTTTCATGTGTCATGTCAAAAGCAGGTATTAAACTCATTTTAGACATATCTTTCATTTTCTTGTAATGAATATGTCCTAGTCTAGCATGCCATAATTCAGATTTACTTAAAGTATTGCTATTACTAGAAGTAATCATACAAGCAGAAGCATTAAACAAAGGATAATTCAAATTTAATCTAATCATTCCATTACATACATAACCAAATCCAACAAATGAACCATGTCTTGACAAGATATACTTGTCACTTTCCAACACTTGTTTGTAGCCACACTTATTCAACACAATTTCAGAAACAAGATTCTTTCGAATTCCGGGTACATACAATACATTATCTAAAAATAAAGTTTTTCCAGAAGTGAAAGTCAATAAAACACGCCCTATTCCTTTGATTAGTCCAGTTACAACGTTCCCCATCTTTACAAATGATCCATCTTCAATTGATTTAGAGACTTGAAACCAACGAAGATCATTGCAAACATGGCTTGTTGCACCCGAATCAACCCACCAAGCAACGTCATTATCTTGAACATAACATGCATCGGGAATAATAGAAACATAATGTAAAACATTATCTAAATTCTGTATAGAATCAGAATTATAACCTTGTTGCTTTTTAGGATCCTTAGACCCACTTGGACCAGCGCCTTTATTGTCTTTACGAGAGCGACAATCCTTTTTCATATGACCATGCTTGTTACATTTCCAACAAGTAACAGCAGCCTTCTTGTTGGCAAATTTATCATCGCCACTTTTGAACTTTCGTTTATTCTTATTATTGATTGAATTTTTGGCTCCATCACCTTCAACCATGTTAACAGAAGATGATCCAATTTGGTTCTTTCCTTTAGGATTATTATCAAGTTCCTGATTTCTTAATCCTTCCTCAATTCGTAGATGACTACCGAGTTGAACCAAATTTAAATCTTCCTTTTTATGTTTCAAACCATGTTTGAATTCTTTCCAGGAAGGGGACAGTTTATCAATGATAACTGCAGCCGAGATGGCTTCATCCATCAACAAATTGTGTTGGGTAATCTGTCCCAGAATCCTTAACATCTCATGAAATTGTTCCATGACAGGCCTGGTATCAACCATTTTGTAATTCATAAAATTACCCACAAGAAACTTCGTTGCAGAAGCATCTTCTGCCATGTATTTGGATTCTAGGGACTCCCATAGTCACTGCTACACAAAAGGCCATTTAGATCACCTTAAAAAGATCACTTCTCCTAAAACCCGATCTATTTAGTAAAAATGGGCGGGCCTTAAGAAACCAAAACTTATTTTGGAATAAAAGAGTGATGTATTTGACAAATAACCACAAAAAGATCGGCTATTTAGCAAAAACACGTTCTAAATACGTTAAGCGGGATTTATCCCTCCCTTTCCACCTTTTAACTTTTCATAGCCCGCTCATTAACATCACACATAAAAAAAACACACCAAACCCTACCTACCAAACTCTCCCATCTTGTTCTTCTCTAATGTACAACAACGCTGCTCCACCACAACCGACTATAGCCCTCCTCACCATTATCACCCGATGTAACCACTGCTATAACCACCATCTCCGCCGCTGACATCACCAACAAACCCCGGAATCGAAGATGCGTATGCTTGTCGCCCGTCGTAATCGAAGTCGAAGACGATTCTTCTTCGATGTGTCGTCTAGAAGAAGAGGAAGAATCTTCATTCTCATTTATGGATGATTTCAATCGTAACTGCACTTTAACAACTAAACAAGTCTACCTTTTTATCATTATTATTACTAAACTTATTTACTCCCTAAAATTATTAACTATGTCAATGTAGACTTAGCTAAATTAGACAATCCCTAGGGGGTGTTTGTTTAAGCTTCTATGTGGGCTTATGAGCTAATTTAGTTTCGGCTTATATTTCATAAACCCCAATTTTCCGGCTTATTTTGAGAGCTATTTGCTTGTTATATCATAACAAACTTATATAAGCCCATAAGCTAGAAAATTGGGGCTTATCAAATATAAGCCAAAACACAAATAAGCTCATAAGCCCACGTATAAGCTCAAACAAACACCCCCTTTATAAAGTATTTGTTAGATCGATGAATCCAAATTTATGCATATTTGCTGGTTCTTGTTATTGTTTTTTTTTCTACTTAATGAATTGCGAATGTGTTGTGGTTTTGAAAGATATCTGTTGTAGCAGTAGTTTTATCAAGTTTGATAATAAAAATTGGTAATTAAGTAATTTGTTTTATCTTTGAATGGTAATTAGGAACTCAATTTTCCAAGACTAATTGTTTGACCGTAGTAGAATTAGGTAATTAGGAACTGATTATTTCTATTTTAAGTCTTTACCATTTTGTAATGATCTTTTTCGTATCTACTTTGCAGTCGAAGCTTAAAGTACATGGTGGTGGTGTGTCATTGGGACACCCTCTAGGTTGCAGTGGTGTTCGCATCTTGGTCTTTGGGGGTAAGTAATACATATGTGAAAGAGAGTCAAAGAGTACTTATGTGTCGATCCACCAAAACTCAGTATGAAAGCAGCGTTTGGAAAGGTTTGGAAGCTGAAAATGGCGGCAATCTTTTAGGAAGGGACATGCAATGTTGCCTCAACCTATATCAGAAAAGTAATTTTATGCGAGTCTATATTTTTAATTCCATGTCATGTTGATTTCTAAATATATCTTTTACAACTGTACAATGCATGATTGTAATGAATTTTCTTCATGGTTGTAGGTTAAGGAGAAATTTAAGAAGCGGTCGTTAGCACCTCCTTAGATTATTACATATATTGTGTAAGTAATATTATAAATAAACTTATTTCAGAATTTGTAAGCATAAAAACTCAGACTTTTGACTTGTGTGACCATTTGACATGATATAGCTTTGTTGTGCAGGATTTCATGGCCGCCGCTTTCTATAGAGTTTGCGCAGCTAATTTGTGTCCGGTTATACAAGAGGATGCATGGAATCATTTGTTCTATGTGACTTGTATCTGTTGAAATTTTTTAAACAAGCCCAACCTTTGTAGTGAATGTCAACTGGAGTTGGAATTTATCAAGTACTAGTTGTCATTATGTGAGCATTATTTTTTTTCGAAGTCACTTGCATAGGAAATTCTGGAAAAGTTGTGCCGCAAGATTGAATGAAAATTTTTGAAATATTTGCATTTTGGTTTTAATGAAAAATCCAGTACCAATTTTTTATTTATTTATTTATTTTTTTTTTTAACAAGTAGAGTAAAAAGATCGGCTATTATGTATAAACTGATCTTATTGTATGGTTAAAAAGATCGGTCGGGAACCGATCTATTTATCTTTTGCTCAAATAGATCACCCTTAGTTAGAGTGGTTCTATCGGTCGGGAACCGATCTATTTATCTTTTGCTCAAATAGATCACCCTTAGTTAGAGTGGTTCTAGACCGTTCTTTTTGAAGGCTTTCAACCGATCTATTTGAGGATTTCTGTAGTAGTGAGTGCTTTTGCAAATTCAGCGTTTTGATAGACATCAAAGAGAGAATCAGACATACCGTTTAGAATGTGACCACGGCATATGTAGTCGTCATTCTCCGACTTCATCCTCTTCCTAGTCTGTTCCAAAGTTTCATTGTCGTTCCGTTTGGGAGTGGGTGTACACAGAACAGACCCAACTTTCAGGGTGGTAAGAAGAAAGTGCATCTTCTTTTGCCAGCGACGGAAATCCTGCCCATCAAACTTTACCAACTTATCAAACTTGCTCGTCATATCCTTCACAGATTCTCCTCCGTTCGTCATGATCACAGATACTTCGATCTTTGTTAGAATTAATTGGATCACAGTAATCTGAGAGTCGTGTAAACACTATCAGATCGAAGTATTTCGATGGTTCTATCGAAATGTTTAATCGGATAAAACTCAGATTTTGAATAGAGAATATGTTTTTATTGTTATGAAAAACCGAACCTGAAAAGAATGAAAATATGACCAATAAACCAAACTCGGTTGTAACTGCCCATGTCAGTTATTTTAACCACCGAATTAGTTAAATTAACGGGTAAAATTAAAGCCAGGGGCGCTGCCCCTTGGACCCTGTCAGGGGAGGCAGCCCCTGGAACCCCGCTACCGGGGGCGCTGCCCCCGGACCCCGTGATTCGGGGCGATAATCACAATAACGTCATACAAGTGTGCACTCCGCACAATCCCGGCTTGTTAAACATTTATCATGATTACACATTGTTCAACTAAGTCAACCCATTACATTTAAATCATATTGGTAATGTAAAATCACCAACAACCTGAAGTCAAGATTTGTTAATCATTCCTATAAAAGTTGTATTCGCGTTAAAAAAAAAAAAAAAAAAAAAAAAAAAAAAGGTAGTTGTACAGCAGAAGTGACATATGACTATTTATGGTCAATGACGTGACAAAACCATTTAATAGATAAGCAGATGTTAAAGAGCTTTATTATGAAATTTTATTTACAGATTTGCATCAAACGGAATTCTAAAAAAGCAAGTGATAAAACATAACGAATTATCTGATTATGATACTTCTATAAGAATTTTAACATCAAAATTGACGAGCTCGTTTTAGGCCTCTTTTATTTATTTATTTTATTTTATTGTATTTTTCTTTCTACTTTCAGACCTGGATCTGTACAAAGCACATAGTTTCACAGTTGATCTCACATTCTGGATCATTTTGATCAAAGCTTTTATTGGAACTAATTTGAAAACAAAAATAGAATATTTGTTTACAAAGCGATTAAACTTGTACTACACAATTAAAGTATTCTCCAAAAGGGACATTAATTTCTCAAGTAAAACAATCTTTGTGGAATCATATGACACCACCTAAAATTTAATTTCTAACAATTGGAAAATAATTTATGAGAAAAGGGTAGCTCAAGTATAAATATAGACATACGAACCTTCACTTTATAGGAAAAAACATGCAAAAGCAAGTAATGGCTTCTTCAAAGTTATTACTTTTATCTCTAGCTCTACTACTCTTGGCTCTCTCATTTATACCAAACTTTACTTCTGCTTCTTTGGAGGAAGCAAATGCTCTTCAAAAATGGAAAGCAAGCCTTAAAATCCCAAACAACTCCCGTATTGCATCTTCTTGGACACCCCTTACAACGAATACTAGTGCACCTGCTTCATGCCCTTTTTGGTTTGGAATTGCTTGCAACGCTGATGGAAACATTAACATGTTGAATCTCTCGGCGTCTGATTTAAAAGGTACGCTTCGCGAGTTTCCCTTCTCTATTCTAGGCAATCTTACCCATTTTGAGCTTAGTGTAAACAGCTTCTTTGGTCCCATCCCACCAGAAATCGGACTCCTGTCCAAACTTGTCTATCTTGATTTTTCAACCAATCAGTTTTCTGGTGTAATTCCACCTACCATTGGTAAACTAAGTGAGTTAACCGTTATGCAACTTTTCGGAAACAATTTAACTGGTTCAATCCCACAAGAAATAGGGAGTATTGTCTCACTTGAGAGGCTAAGCCTCAATTCCAACAATATTACTGGCTCAATTCCTTCATCTTTGGGTGACTTGGCATCTTTAAATATCCTTTATCTGCGCACAAATCAACTCTCTGGACCCATTCCAATTGAGTTAGGAAATTTGAAGTCTCTCACTAAATTATCATTGAGAGAAAATCAACTTAATGGTTCAATTCCTTCATCGCTGGGTGATTTGGCATCTTTGAATCTCCTTTATTTGTGGCGAAATCAACTATCCGGGCCCATTCCTTTTGAATTAGGGAATATGAAGTCTCTAACAGATTTAGACTTGAGCGAAAATCAATTGAATGGTTCAATTCCTTCATCGTTGGGTGATTTGAAGTCTTTGAATATCCTTTATCTGTACACAAATCAACTCTCTGGACCCATTCCAATTGAATTAGGGAATATGAAGTCTCTAACTGATTTACAATTGGGCGAAAATCAACTCAGTGGTTCAATCCCTTCATCGTTGGGTGATTTGAAGTCTCTCACTGATTTAGATTTGAGCGAAAATCAACTCAGTGGTTCAATTCCTTCATCATTGGGTGATTTAAAGTCTTTAAATACCCTTTATCTGTACATAAATCAACTCACAGGTTCAATTCCTTCATCATTGGGTGATTTGAAGTCTTTAGATATCCTTTATTTGTGGCAAAATCAACTATCCGGACCCATTCCTTCATCATTGGGTGATTTGAAGGCTCTCACTGAATTAACTTTGAACGAAAATCAACTCATTGGTTCAATTCCTTCATCGTTGGATGATTTGAAGTCTTTGAATATCCTTTATCTGAACAACAATCAACTCTCTGGACCCATTCCAATTGAATTAGGGAATATGAAGTCTCTCACTGTATTATATTTAAGCTATAATCAACTATCTGGGCCCATTCCTACTGAATTAGGGAATATGAAGTCTCTAACTACATTAGATTTGAGAGAAAATCAACTCAATGGTTCAATTCCTTCATCGTTAAAAAACCTGAGAAGCCTTCAGAGACTGTATCTCAGTGAGAACAAGTTATCCGGTCCTATACCACAAGGAATCGGAAGTCTACAATTGTTTAGGCTACTGCTGGACACAAATCAGTTGTCTGGCCAAATTCCAAAGGAGCTTGGGGAGATGAAAAGTTTGTTAAATTTAAACTTGAGTGATAACAATCTTTCAGGTGTTATACCTCAAGAGCTTGGATCACTGCATTGCCTCCTTACTCTTGACCTATCCAAAAATAGGTTAAACGGGTCATTACAAAGATATGTTGGTGACTGGGTTCAAATCAATCACATAAATCTTAGTAATAACAAGCTCAGCGGAAATATTCCATCAGAGATCGGTAAATTAAGTCATCTCAATGTTCTTGATTTATCTTGGAATTCACTGACGAAAGAGATACCATCAGATATTGGAAGTTTGGAAAGTCTGGTAATGATGAATCTTTCTCACAATAAGCTATCTGGTTCAATTCCTAATGGTTTCAGTAACTTGCCAGGAAGGATTGATATAGACCTGTCTTACAATGAGCTCACTGGTCCCGTTCCCCCTTGTGCTGTCTTTCAAAATGTGTCTGGAGAAGCATTTGAAGGAAATGATGGTCTGTGTGGAAATTTTACAGGTTTGAAAGTTTGTGAAAGTCAAATAATAATGAAAAAAAATGATAATTTTCATCATAAGCTCATCCTTGTAACTGTGGTCCCACTTTTTGCGGCTCTTTTACTTGGTTTATTCATGTGTGGCCTCATTGCTTATCGACGTAGAAAGAGAACTTCTCCACAGAAACCATCAGGCGAAGAAGGTGGCAGGTTTTTCTCAATAACAAGTTTTGATGGACAGGTGATGTATGATGAAATCATCAAGGCAACAAATGATTTTGATGATGCATATTGTATTGGGATTGGAGGATATGGTACTGTGTATAAAGCTGTGTTACAAACCAACAATTTAGTAGCTGTGAAGAAACTTCATTCATCATCTGAGAGTGACGATCATATAGGCTTCCTAAATGAGATACGAGCATTAACAAACATAAGGCACAGAAACATAGTTAAACTCTATGGATATTGCTTCCATGCTCGTCACTCATTTTTGATTTACGAATATCTTGAGAAGGGAAGTCTAAAATCGCTCTTAAGTAGCGATATCACAGCAAAGGAAATGGATTGGCTTAAAAGGGTAAGAATTGTTAGGGCTGTAGCGAATGGTTTGGCTTATATGCACCACGATTGCACACCACCTATAATTCATAGAGACATTTCTGCAGCTAATATCCTTCTCGATTCTGCTTATGAGGCACATATCTCGGATTTTGGAACAGCAAAGCTTCTAAAGTTGGATTCATCCAATTGGTCTGCGGTTGTAGGCACCTATGGCTATGTTGCGCCAGGTAACTACCAATATTTTAAAGTTATATATATGTACTTATTTTCAAGTTTAGATTGATCTATGATACATTTAATCATGATCTGGTATAACTTCTTTTTTTCTCTTTCTTTTTTTTTTTTTTTTTTTTCTTTTTTTTTTTTTTTTTTTTTTTTTTTTTGTATTCTCATGTTTCCTTCCATGTAGAACTTGCTTATACGATGGTGGCGACAGAGAAATGCGATGTGTATAGTTTTGGAGTTGTTGCACTAGAAGTGATTATGGGAAAGCATCCTGGAGAACTAATATCATGTCTACCAACGTTGTCTACTGATGATCTATTGCTAGCCAATGTAGGAGATAAACGGATTCCGCCACCATATTCTCTAGTTGAGAAACTAGCTCATTCAATTTTGAAGGTCTCACAGGAATGTTTGAACTACAACCCACAGGAAAGGCCAACAATGCGCCAAGTCAAAGATTTATTGTCAGTGGATGATCGAGTTTGGATGAAGATGCATGTATCAGTAACTTAGTGTTTGATCGATTTTGTATGATGTCTAGTCATAAGTCCATAAAGTATAAGAAAATTTTTATGTTTTTTTTTTTTCTTGTCCTGAATTATGCTATAGATTGTTATTAAATAAGGAAATAATTTATATTTATGAAGATTGCTACCTTTCTAGAATAATGCAGTTATGTGTATTATGGATATTTTTGGTAATTTCTTTAAATTATTCTAGTTTTACAATTAAAAATTTTCCAATTGTAAATTTGTTTATCATTTAAAATTTATTCTTACTCATATCAAGAAATTAAGTAAAAGAGTGAGTGCACACAAAAGATATTCAAAGACGTCAAATCACCCAACGATGAAAGTCTGTTAATTTGTCAAAAAAGATGTCATAGACAGGAGAAGAAAGTTAGCTAAAGGAAATTTGTCTGTCAAAAAAGATGACCTAAGGTATGGAGTAACTAATGTACAGTTGGTTTCAGATAGGGAAAAAGGTGAATAAGGTAGCAAGAAGGCTTGTACGAATATCAACAGCAGAGGGAAATGACAGGGAAACTGGAATGCTGACTATAACTTCACACTTCGAGACGTACAATTGGATGATTTAGTTGAAGTTGGCTATCCAAAAACGTACGAGTCTTGCTGTCTCGAACTATTTATAGGGTATCTAATTTCTCCTTGATGTGCTTAGTGAAAACGATAGAGGTGGCAACATGGGCAGGTCGATCGGGTTTAGTAAAGGGTCAAAACGGTTAAATTCTTTTTACGGGTCCAATTGGTTTGCCAGAAACACCTTTGGTCAAAAATTTCATTAAATCTTATTAGAAATAATCAGTGTGACACATATGATAACAAAATACATATTCTTATACCCAATGTTATTGAATGAATTGTACACTATGTGAAAGCTTCAACCCTTTTTGACCCGTTTCCTTTAGCTATTTTTTTTTTACTCGTTTGACCCATCAGAGATGAAATATATCCACATTGACACATTCATACCTAAATTGGTCAGAATTTCTACAAAGATTACATTTAAATTGGATAAAAATAAGCAGTTAACAAATAAGCATAACTACCTTATGTGACCCACTACTTTTCTACTCTAGGAAATGTAATGGTCATATGACCACTTCTTCAAGAATAAAAGAAATGGTAGTAGTTCGCGCGGTTCTGTCTTTTGGAGACCCGGAACGTATCACACACTTATACAAAACTGAAAAATAAAATCCAACCTATGAAGTGATCTAGAAAAGCTTGTTACACATTCGCCATGATCGAGCATTCAAACGCACACACAAACAAATAAATATCTGAATACTTTTCAAACAAACATAGAAGAAGATTGATCTGATACATATACTAAATCGCAGGGACACATGATTGTGCTTAAACAAACACTATCTAAACCATTGAATTCGTTTTGTCTTTGTTTAAGATGGAAATGTTTTATAACCTGGGTTGAACCGGGAACGTGGCTGTTGTTTGCTTGTTTATGAACCTGTGGTTCTTTCGTTTTTTTTAAATTTGGGACCTGTAGTTTTGTTGGAAAGTATGGGTTTGGTATTGAATTTCTAATGTTTAAGAGCTGTTTGGAGCATTTTAGGGGTGTTTTTGGAGCTGATTAACGGTTGTTTGGTTAGATTTAAAAGCTTTTTGTAGCTCTAGGAATTGAGTTTCCATGTTTAGAAGCTGTTATTTTTTTGCTTTAAACCGGTTCCACACCACGGTTCAACAAGCAACTCGGCTGGGTTGATAAAAAAAACTGTGCACGGAAATTCAAGAAAATTAACACAATGATTGATACTTTTATAGACAACCCGAACCTCTTGTATTTGCTGCTACAGTTTGTATTTACAACTATACCAAGGAATACGTTACCAATACAATGCAACACTTTTTCTGTACATCTCATTCAGCAATTTTCCTGCTAACCCGGCGGGTTGGGATGACCTTGGTCAAAGTAAAGAAAAAAATAACTCAACAAAGTCAACGTGACCGTGACAATAACTTCAAAAAGTCTCCATAATCGCTCATACTACCAATCGAAAATCTCTTCATCTTTCCCAAATATGCAAAAGTCTCCTAGGCCTCAACGGGCATGAACTTGAGGTTATCCAAAACGAATGTACATCTATCCGAAGACCCGAAAACCCACTCTCCACATCAAGTTGAGATTCATAGCTTGGATAGGTGGAATGCGATAGACCCAGGTCTGGGACAGGGCCGTGGCCTGAGTTTGTACTGGCCCATGGATCAAAGTCCATGGAAGTTAAATCCTCTTGGCTACATGTACTTGAGCCCAAGTCTCATGTTTCTTCACACTCGTTGCAGTTGGTGTGATACTTCGGGCTGCACAGACATTGGTGCTACTGCTGCTACTTTAGCAATACTGTCGAATGGAGCTTCAGGGGAGAGTGATGGATCAATAAGCATGTTTAGACCTTCTGGTGTTGGGAGGAGGGGACGGGCCCAGGCGACAAGGTTTTCTTGGCCCGATGGCATTGACATGTCAACGGGTTTTCTTCCTGTTAGGAGCTCAAGGAGCACCACTCCGTAGCTATATATGTCACTCTTTAACAGAAGATGGCCTGTCATTACATACTTGGGTGCCACATACCTGAAATCAAATGAAAAGAAGTTTATGAAAATTTGGACACCGCGGGTTCCCTAACGGGCCAAGAGGCCCAAGACATATAATCTGACTTTTGTGCTGAGAAAAAGCTCATTTGACTTTAAACTTGACCTGTAATGTACTCATTTTACAGAGAAAAAAAGGTACCCGAAAGTGCCAATGACACGTGTCGAAATATGTTGGTTTTGTTCATCTAAAGCGGATCGAGCCGAACCAAAATCAGAAACTTTAGGTGTAAAGTCATGTTCCAGCTGAATGTTGCTAGACTTGAAGTCTCTATGTATTACTCTTGGGCTTGAATCTTCATGCAGAAAAGCTAACCCCCGTGCCGCACCCAATCCAGTGGTGCGACTTCCTTATCAATCCCGGCCTAATCAACCAAAATTTCACTCCAATTATAAACCATCTTCACTAAAAAAGATTAAAGTCAAAATATTTGACTTTTGAAAGTCAAACATTTCAATCCCTAACCAACCGAAATGTCACATTTAAGTACCTTTGACAGCAACTTTAGTCCCACCTTCAAGGGTCCCGCTATAAACCCAACCAAAACCACCCTCACCTAAAACACCTTTGCAGATCCTTGAACTAAACGTCTTTGCAGATCCTTTATAAGCTATATTAGACCAGAATGATAATGAAGCTGAAACAGGCCCACTTCCTATCGTTGATCCGCCAACCCCTGATTGGGCACCTTCCCTACGTTTAACCAATGGAACAAAATGATGGCATACGGTACACCATTCCCGTTGCGTGGTGATGGCATGTGTGGCAGTGGGGACGACCTATCAACAACAAAATGACTATGATTATTAGCAAGAAAATTTTCAGTTTGACTTTCGAGGTTAATTTCCAAAATTTTCATGTGCACGCATGGTGGTCAAGATAATATAACAATGTTTAAGCAAAATCACTGGTTTTTATACAATGTTTCTAACCAACTTGTCATTTTGCGCTAAAATAACGAATACAATGAACGAGTTTTGTTTGTAACCGATAATATATAGTAAGTGATAGCCGGTTACATCTGATTTTATTTAAACACCGCATTTATCTAAACTAAATGTTTTGTTAACAACAGCCTCAGAGGCGTCGTTAGCAAAGCCAAGTTTGCATGTCATTGTTTACGTTGCTAAAAATGTCAATCTCAAGTAAAAAGTATTCATTATAGAATGACTCTTTAAAAAGTAATAATAATAAAATAAAATAATACAAAGACTAAACTAGACATTCTAAAACTAGAGTGACTTGCCAATACAATAACCCATTTTGCACGCTATATAAGAGCAACAAAAACACAACCATACTCATATAGTCATATGGTATTTTATATTTGAAAAAATTACATATTTCATCCTCGTGCCTTACCCAAAATCACACTCGTCGTCCATATTCAATTTTAATCACACAAATAATCCTTAATTTTCAAACTATTTCCATTGATAGTCCCTATTTTCAAAAATAACTATCCGTGTAATACGATAGTGACTACACATGTGTAGTACATGTAATAGAAAACTTTAGATTATTACGCAAATGATCCCTATTTTTTAAAATAGCGACCATCAACGCAACTAGTTTGAAAATTAGGTATCAGTGGCGTAATTAAAATTGGCAACAAGTCATGTAAGTTCTTGGCTCAAGCTGATTCTACTGAACTCTATTGTAAAAAAAAAAGTTTGACTTGTGTAATTTAACATTTACCTCTCTTATGCACATTGTTTTGGAAAATGTCACATTTTTTGTCTAATGTGCGTTTGTTTATGCTTTATGAACCCATTTTTATTTATTTTGAAGTCTATGGCTTTATACGAGATACTTATGATATAGTAATGAAACATAAACCAAAATCAAATAAACTTAGAGGGTGTTTGTTTAAGCTTATTTGCCCTGCTTATTAAACTTTGAAAAACTCCTAGGCTCTAAATAGGCTTATATAATTTGCGTTTATTAAGGGGGTGTTTGTTTAAGCTTATTTGGCCTATTTTTATGGTTTATTTTGATGTTTATGGGCTTATTTAAGCTTGCTATGATATAGTAAACTTATAGAAGCTCATAAGCTAGTAAACCCAAACGTAAGCTTAGGAGGTGTTTGTTTAAGCTTATTTGTGAGCTTATGAGCTTATATTTCATAGGCCTGAATTTTCGGGCGTATTTTGAGACTTAATGGTCTAATATAAGTTTAATATATCATGATAAGCTTATATTAGCCTATACGTCTCAAAATAAGCAGAAAAAGTTAGGTTTATAAAATACAAGCCGAAATCAAATATGCTAATAAGCCCACAAATAAGATTAAACAAACACCCCAGAAGCCATTGAATTCGTTTTGCCTTTGTTTAAAAGTGGCAATTTTTTTTTAAAAAAGTGGCAATTTTTTTATAACTCGGGTTGACTCGGCCGGTTGAACCGAGAATTGAGCCGGATATGACTATTGTTTGCTTGTTTATGAACCCATGTGTTTTATTTTGTTAACCCGGGTTAACTCATTTTGCTAAATCCAGTTAGGTCATACGTATCTCTCTCTCTCTCTCTCTCTCTCTCTCTCTCTCTCTCTCTCTCTCTCTCTCTCTCTCTCTTAATTTTTTTTGAAAGTATGAGCATGTAGTTTTATTGGAAAGCATGGGTTTGGTATTGAATTTCTTACGTTTTATAGCTCTTTGGACATGTTTAAGTCAGTCGCGGAGCAAACACGAAAACTAAGGTGATTCTCTTAATAAGTCGAAGCGAAATTTTTGTAACAGTGACTGACAACCAATAAATGTGTGAATTCGGGTCGGGTCGGACCCAATTTAAAAGTAACACACTCACACTATGACCACACACTTTGAAGCTACAAGTTTAAAATAAGGTTTTCAATGTATAACATGAAACAAATAAAAAATATAGCCTAGGAAATAGAAGAAACAAATATATAAAGATTTCTAAAAACAAAATTTTTTAAAAGAAAAAAAAGGAAATAAATGAAAAGATGAAAAGTCAACTGTCGGTCTCTTTCCTCTCTCTTCTTTCCTGTCCATTCAGGCGTTCACCTTGCTAACATGGTAACTTTCTGTTTTTGTATCTTGCGGTATACAGTAATTGTTACGAGTACTCTATTGGTCAAACATGTTGATAGGGATATTTTCGTCATTTGCACCACCGCATCCAACTTATCCAGTTTTTAATGTCTCATCCACACCTCCTCCCTCAATCTCATATCTCCATCTGGGTTCAAAGTGTTTGATGAAATGTTTCATTTAATTATTTTTTAAGTTGTAAACTTCGAAGCCCGGCCATTCGAACATGTGAGCGATGACGGGATCTATCTTCTTGAAAACGGAGAGGACTGCTTAATTTACGTTGGAGGCTCTGTAGATCCTGATATAACACAAAAACTGTTTGGCGTTTCTTCTTTTAGTGAAATCCCCACTCAGGTACACTTGATATTCGTATCTCTTGTCTTGTATCATTATAGTGGCAAAATGGCGAGTCTAGTAATGGGTATAAACAGGCTTTGCTGGCTTGGATTGACCTGAAACATTATTTTTATTCTAAGCAATAACCGACATGGTAAATCTAATTAGGAAAACGATATTATACACAGTTCAGGAGGTTATATGCATTATATACCTGTCGGCAACTTTCGAGCCGTTTCAATTTTGGCTGCTTTTAAAACTTAGCAAAACTGACTCATTTGTGATTAATACTACCGAAATTCCTTCTAATTGCAAATGGGTTGAAGTTGACATCTGTATATGCTCATTGTCTCATTGCATAGATTTTGTGGCTTATAAGTCTGGTGTTTGCTAGAGTAACTCTTTCAGAAGGCCTATATATTCATCAATCATCTGTTTAACTCAAACTTTTCGATACAGTTGGTACTGAAGCAATATGAAAACCCCTTGTCAAAGAAGCAAAATGAGGTTGTAAATGAGATACGAAGCCAAAGATGTAACTACCTACGGTATGTAATGTCTGTGGAATATAATCTTATCAGTCGGATTAATTTATCTGTATATGAGAATGTTTGTGTTGACAAAGTAATCCCTTTTTTAATCTCATTGTACTTATGGCAGGTTAAAATTATGCAAGAAAGGAGAACCATCGGGTGAGTTTTATAATATACGTCTAGTAGTTCTGTCTTCGTATGAAAATTGCAAGATTCAAGTTGATTCTTTTTTAAGAAAAAAAATTCCTTTCATATACATAAAGGCTGTTTGGTAATTTTAAACCGGGACTTCCCAAGAAACGTCGAGAATTAAAAATTTCCAACAATTATAAAATAAAGAAAATCTTGTGAAACCCATAATGCCATATATCATAGGCAACTTTAGCTCAGGAACTTCCTTAGAAACGATAAAGATTGTGTCTTTTCTGAGTATTTGTAAAGTACCATTCTATAACATTTGTCAATCAAAGTTGCAGTTTTTACACGGTAATCATTGCAATTTTTATAGTTTCTGATATTAGTTTCAATTACAGGAATGACATTCTTCTCGTATATGGTGGAAGACAAGTCTCCAAATAGTCCTTCATACGTTGAGATCTTAGTACATGTCCATAGACAAATTCAAAACAAAATGGGTTGATGTTGATTAACAAACACTAGCTCAGTTATGTTTATGGGTTTGTAGTTAGAATTTACATGGAGACACAGTTGAGTTCGAGCCTAAAGAAACAAAAACGTGGGGATAGTCATCATTGGGTTTCACCTATTCCTGGTGAAAACTCGAGTAAAGTTTTGCTAGTATTATTTATGAAAACGTAGCATAAACTGATAAAAAGAACAGCTGTGGGGGAATGAGTTGGTGAACATTATTTCTCTCTTACATTTGAGTCATTTACTAGCTTATTTTATTGTCTTGTTTATTTATTTTTTCAAAATAATGATCTTTTGGATCTAAAACACTATCCCCTTTTATTGTTTTATGTTATTTAGAATTATAGTTATTTGCTTTACAAAGGAAATTTTTCGCTCTTGCAAACGACCTAGTCTAAGTATAAATATAAAACAAGATTTCACACATCAGGGATAACCCGAAAAACTTTTCTATGCGTTTTTTTACTAATTATTTTAGCACCCATAAACACTAATAATATAGCTTATATTGTTTTTTAGTCTAAATATATAATATTGATATAGTTAATACATCAACCTCTCATTAAGTTTACTATAGGAATCAAAGTCCAAAACCAATATCATAGCCACATGCGACCCTACAAATAATTGACTAAAAAGACCATAAATATGCATATATTGCAGCCACATAATCTCTAGATAAGAGTCATTTGCTAAAATAATTGACTAAAAGGACCATAAATATATGCATATATTGCAGCCACATAATCTCTAGATAAGAGTCATTTGCTAAGGACATTGACCCGTGAAGTAAAATACATTTCATATTAGTCTATCACCTTTTGTATACATTCTATCTTCTAGTCTTTGCATGACAAGGATGGATGTCAGTTATTGTTGACCTCGACTTTTCATAATAATAAATTAATTAGAGGCTATTTTCCTATAGATACTAATGTTAAACTTTTGATTTACAATTCGAAATGCCCTTCTTATAGATACTATTATGGATTAATGGTCTCTACTTTAAAACAACAAACGTGATTTGCACAATGTGTTACGTTTTGGTTTGTATGTATCATTTTATGCTTTGTATATGTGTTACGTTTTGGTTATTCTCCTTGTATCCTGTTATGTGTAAATCTAAAGAAACTATGTGCAAATCTAGAGTATATGTGTGTGCAGATCACATCACACTAAACCAAACAAGTTTGATGGCCGAGACACCCTTAAATAACGCATGACTTGATAAAATAACAATTATTCAAGCTTAACTACAATATGTAAATTTTATATATGATAATATGTATTACACAGGATAATGGGTTATATATAGTAGCGACATGTCGTCGCTAGAGTATCTATTAAATACATAATAAACTTATTTGATAAATTAACATTAATAAATGACAAAACTAAACAATTAATAAACACTTTTAGCGACAACATAGCTCGTCAATAAAGTATTTATCAAATAAATCAAGGAATGATAAATACTTTTGATCACACATTCTGGATCATTTTGATCAAATCTTTTACTGGAACTGATTTGAAAACAAAAATAGAATACTTGTTTACAAAGCAGTCAAAGTTGTACTACACAGTTAAACTATTTTCCAAAAGGGACATTAATTTCTCAAGTAAAACAATCTTTGTGGAATAATATGACACCAACTAAAATTTAATAATCTTCACTTTATAGAAAAAAAAACATGCAAAAGCAAGCAATGGCTTCTTCAAACTTCTTACTTTTATCTCTAGCTCTACTACTCGCTGCTCTCTCACTTGTATTAAACTTTACATCAGCTTCTTTGGAGGAAGCAAATGCTCTTCAAAAATGGAAAGCAAGCCTTAAAATCCCAAACAACTCCCAAATCGTATCTTCTTGGACACCCCTTCCAACGAATACTAGTGCACCCGCTCCGTGCCCTTCTTGGTTTGGAATTGCTTGCAATGCTTATGGGAACATTAACAAGTTGAACCTCTCTACGTCTGAGTTAAAAGGTACGCTTCACCAGTTCCCGTTCTCTATTCTAGGCAACCTTACCCATTTTGATCTTAGTGTAAACAGCTTCTTTGGTCCCATCCCACCAGAAATCGGACTCCTGTCCAAACTTGTCTATCTTAATTTTTCAACCAATCCGTTTTCTGGTGTAATTCCATCTACCATTGGTAAACTAAGCCAGTTAACCGTTTTGCAACTTTTCGGAAACAATTTTACTGGTTCAATCCCTTCATCGTTGGGTGACTTGTCGTCTTTGAATATCCTTTATCTGTACACAAATCAACTCTCTGGACCCATTCCAATTGAATTAGGGAATTTGAAGTCTCTTACTGGATTAGATTTGAGCGAAAATCAACTCAATGGTTCAATCCCTTCATCGTTGGGTGATTTGACGTCTTTGAATATCCTTCGTCTGCGCACAAATCAACTCTCCGGACCCATTCCTTCTGAATTAGGAAATTTGAAGTCTCTCACTAAATTATCTTTGAGAGAAAATCAACTTAATGGTTCAATTCCATCAATGTTGGGTGATTTGAAGTCTTTGAATCGCCTTTATTTGTGGGGAAATCAACTCTCTGGACCCATTCCAATTGAATTAGGGAATATGAAGTCTCTCACATATTTAGATTTGAGCGAAAATCAACTCACTGGTTCAATCCCTTCTTTGTTGGGTGATTTGACGTCTTTGAATATCCTTTATCTGTACACAAATCAACTCTCTGGACCCATTCCAATTGAATTAGGGAATTTGAAGTCTCTCACTGATTTAAAATTGAGCGAAAATCAACTCAATGGTTCAATTCCTTCATCATTGGGTGATTTGACGTCTTTGAATATCCTTTGTCTGGGCATAAATCAACTCTCCGGACCCATTCCTTTTGAATTAGGAAATTTTAAGTCTCTCACTAAATTATCTTTGAGAGAAAATCAACTTAATGGTTCAATTCCATCAATGTTGGGTGATTTGAAGTCTTTGAATCGCCTTCATTTGTGGGGAAATCAACTCTCTGGACCCATTCCAATTGAATTAGGGAATATGAAGTCTCTCACTGATTTAGATTTGAGCGAAAATCAACTCACTGGTTCAATCCCTTCTTCGTTGGGTGATTTGACGTCTTTGAATATCCTTCTTTTGTTTGAAAATCAACTCTCTGGACCCATTCCAATTGAATTAGGGAATTTGAAGTCTCTCACTGATTTAGAATTGAGCGAAAATCAACTCAATGGTTCAATTCCTTCATCATTGGGTGATTTGAAGTCTTTGAATACCCTTTATCTGCACACAAATCAACTCTCTGGACCCATTCCAATTGAATTAGGGAATTTGAAGTCTCTTACTGGATTAGATTTGAGCGAAAATCAACTTAATGGTTCAATTCCTTCATCGCTGGGTGATTTGAAGTCTTTGTGTACTCTTTATCTGCACGCAAATCAGTTGTCTGGCCAAATTTCAAAGGAGTTTGGGGAGATGAAAAGATTGTTAAATTTAAAGTTGAGCGATAACAACCTTTCAGGTGTTATACCTCAAGAGCTTGGATCACTGCATGATCTCCTTACTCTAGACTTATCCAATAATAGGTTAAATGGGTCATTATAAAGATATATTGGTGATTGGGAACAAATCAATCACATATATCTTAATAATAACAAGCTCAGCGGAAACATCCCATCAGAGATCGGAAAATTACGTCAGCTCAACTTTCTTGATTTATCTTGGAATTCACTCACAAAAGAGATACCATCGGAAATGGGAAGTTTAGAAAGTCTGGTGATGATGAATCTTTCTCATAATAAGCTATCTGGTTCTATTCCTAACGGTTTCAGTAACTTGCCAAGAAGGATTGATATAGACCTGTCTTACAATGAGCTCACAGGTCTGGTTCCCCCTTATGCTGTCTTTGTAAATGTGTCCGGAGAAGCATTACAAGGAAATGATGGTCTGTGTGGAAATGTTACAGGTTTGAAACTTTGTGAAAGTCAAACTAATCATTTTCTTCATAAGGTCATCCTTGTAACTATTGTCCCACTTTTTATAGCTCTTTTACTTGGTTTATTCGTGTGCGGCCTCATTGCTTTTCGACGTAGAAAGAAAATTTCTCCACAGAAACAATCAGGCGAAGAATGTGGCAAAATTTTCTCAATAACAAGTTTCGATGGACAGGCGACGTATGATGAAATCATCAAGGCAACAAATGATTTTGATAATGCATATTCTATTGGGATTGGAGGATATGGTACTGTGTATAAAGCTGAATTACAACCTAAAAATTTAGTAGCTGTCAAGAAACTTCATTCATCATCTGAGAATGAGGATCATATAGGCTTCCTAAATGAGGTACGAGCATTAACAAACATAAGGCACAGAAACATAGTTAAACTCTATGGATATTGCTTCCATGATCGTCACTCATTTTTGATTTATGAATATCTTGAGAAGGGAAGTCTAAAATCACTCTTAAGTAGCGATATCACAGCAAAGGATATTGATTGGCTGAAAAGGGTAAGAATTGTTAGGGCTGTAGCGAATGGTTTGGCTTATATGCATCATGATTGCACACCACCTATAATTCATAGAGACATTTCTGGAGCTAATATCCTTCTTGATTCTGATTATGAGGCACATATCTCGGATTTTGGAACAGCGAAGCTTCTAAAGCTGGATTCATCCAATTGGACTGCGGTTGTAGGCACCTATGGCTATATTGCGCCAGGTAACTGCCATATATTTTAAAGTTATCTGTATGTACTTCTTCTCAAGTTTCAGATTTATCTATGTTACATATATTCTCATATTTCCTTCCATGTAGAGCTTGCTTATACGATGGTGGCGACAGAGAAATGTGATGTGTATAGTTTTGGAGTTGTTGCACTAGAAGTGATTATGGGAAAGCATCCTGGAGAACTTATATCATGTCTACCAACAATGTCGACTGATGATCTATTGCTGGCCAATGTAGGAGATAGACGGATTCCGCGACCTTCACCTCTAGTTGAGAAACTAGCTCATATAATTTTGAATGTCACACGGGCATGTTTGAACGAGAACCCACAGGAAAGGCCAACAATGCGCCAAGTCAAAGATTTATTGTCTGTGGATGATCGGCTTTGGATGAAGATGCGTCTATCGGTAACTTGATGCTAGCTTGATCAATTTCGTATGATGTCAGGAAAGATTTATTGTCTGTGGATGATCGGCTTTGGATGAAGATAAGTCATAAAGTTTAAGAAACTTTTTATGTTTTTTTGTTGTTCTGAATTATGTTGTAGATTGTTACTTAAATAAGAAAATAATTTATACTTATCAATGAAGATTGCTACCTTTCTAGACTAATATAGTTACGTGTATTATGGATCTTTTTGGTAATTTCTTTAAATTATTCCAGTTTTACAATTAAAATTTACAAATGAGAAATTTGTATATCATTTAGAATTTATTCTTTCTCATATCAAGAAATATAGTTGACAGTGGTCAGTGACTGCACACAAATAGCAGAAGGGAAATGGCAGGGAAACTGGAATGCTGACTATAACTTCACACTGCGAGACATACAATTGGATGATTTAGTTGAAGTTTCCGATCCAAAAACGTACGAGTGTTGGTGTATCTAACTATTTATACAGTATCTAATTTCTCCTTGATGTGCTTAGTGAAAACGATAGAGGTGGCAACATGGGCAGGTTGATCGGGTTTAGTAAAGGGTCAAAACGGTTAAATTCTTTTTACGGGTCCAATTGGTTTACCAGAAACACCTTTGGTCAAAAATTTCATTAAATCTTATTAGAAATAATCAGTGTGACACATATGATAACAAAATACATATTCTTATAACCAATGTTATTGAATAAATTGTACACTATGTGAAAGCTACAACCCTTTTTTTTTTTAACTCATTTGACCCATCAGAGATGAAATATATCCACATTGACACATTCATACCTAAATGGGTCAGAATTTCTACAAAGATTACATATAAATAGGATAAAAATAAGCAGTTAATAAATAAGCATAACTACCCTATGTGACCCACTACTTTTCTACTCTAGGAAATGAAATCATGCATGCATGGGACCATACTAAACATGGTATAAACTTGCTGATTAATTTCTCCAATACTAGTAATGGTCATATGACCACTTCTTCAGGAATAAAAGAAATGGTAGTAGTTCGCACGCTTCTGTCTTTTGGAGACCCGGAACGTACCACACACTAATACAAAACTGAAAAATAAAATCTAACCTATGAATTGATCTAGAAAAGCTTGTTACGCATTCACCATGATTGAGCATTCAAACGCATACACAAACAAATAAATATCTGAATACTTTTCAAACAAACATAGAAGAAGATTGATCTGATACATATACTAAATCGCAGGGACATATGATTGGGCTTAAACAAACACTATCTAAATCTTTGAATTCGTTTCCTCTTTGTTTAAGATGGCAATGTTTTATAACATGGGTTGAACCGGGAACATGGCTGTTGTTTGCTTGTTTATGAACCGGCGGTTCTTTTGTTGACCCAGGTGGACCCATTTTGCTAAATAAAGTTGGGTCATACCTTTTGTTTTTTAAAGTTTTGGACCTGTAGTTTTGTTGGAAAGTATGTGTTTGGTATTGAATTTCTAATGTTTAAGAGCTGTTCGGAGCTTTTTAGGGGTGTTTTTGGAGCTGATTAAGGGTTGTTTGGTTAGATTTAAAAGCTCTTTGTAGCTGTAGGAATTGAGTTTCATGTTTAGAAGCTGTCATTTTTTGCTTTAAACCGGTTCGACACAATGGATCAACCGGAAACTCGGCTGGGTTGCTAAAAAAACCTGTGCACGGAAATTCAAGAAAGTTTACACAAAAGTCTCTATAATTGCTCATACTACGACTCGAAAATCTCTTCATTTTTTCCCAACGTCTCCTAGGCCTCAATGAGCCTGAACTTAAGGTTATCCTATACGAATGTACAACTAGCCCAAGACTCGAAAACCCACTCTCCACATCAAGTGGAGATTCATAGCTTGGATAGGTGGAATGTGACGGGACTGGGTCTGGGTCGTGGCTTGAGTGTGTACTGGCCCGTGGATCAAAGTCCATGAAAGTTAAATCCTCTTGGCTACAAGTCCTCTAGCGCAAGTCTCATGTTTCTTCACACTCGTTGCAGACCAACTTCAAGGCCTAAACCGCCTCTCCCATAAAGGGTCCGTGTGATACTTCGGGCAGCACGCACATTGATGCTATTGCTGCTACTTTAGCAATACTGTCGAATGGAACTTCAGGGGATAGTGATGGATCAATAAGCAAGTTTAGACCTTCTGGGGTTGGGAGGAGGGGACAGGCCCAGGCAACAAGGTTCTCTTGGCCCGATGGCATTGACATGTCAACAGGTTTTCTTCCTGTTAGGAGCTCAAGGAGTACCACTCCGTAGCTATATACGTTGCTCTTTACAAGAAGATGGCCTGTCATTGCATACTTGGGAGCCACATACCTAACGGGCCAAGACATATAATCTGACTTTTGTGCTGAGAAAAAGCTCATTTGACTTTAAACTTGACCTATGACACGTGTCGAAATATGTTGGTTTTCTTCATCTAAAGCGGAACGAGCCAGACCAAAATCAGAAACTTTAGGAGTAAAGTCATGTTCCAGCAGAATGTTGCTAGACTTGAAGTCTCTATGTATGACTCTTGGGCTTGAATCTTCATGCAAGTAAGCTAACCCTCTAGCCGCACCCAAAGCTATCTTCAAGTGGGCCCCTCAGTCCAGTGGTGCAACTTCCTTGTCAATCCCTAATCAACCAAAATTTCACTCCAATTATAAACCATCTTCACTAAAAAAAAATTAAAGTCAAAATGTTTTACTTTTGAAAAGTCAAACATTTCAATCCCTAACCAACCGAATTGTCACATTTAAGTACCTTTGGCAGCAACTTTAGTCCCCTCTTCAAGGGTCCCACAATAAATTTGAGTCCAGTTATGATTAATGATTAAAGTTACCGTGTGGTGGTTTAATTGAAAGATTGTTTTGGTGGTGATTATGATGGTCACGACTCACGAGTAGGCAGATGAGATCGAAGATTTTATATGATGATGAAACTAACCCTCTGTTTTTATATCCTATCATTTACTTGCTATGTTTTATTCACCCATTTTTTTAAACTTTACTTTCTCTAGAGTAAATTACACCGTTTGTCCTTGTGGTTTGCGTTGACCGCAACCTATCATCCTTTGACCGAAAAAAATGCATCGTCCGTCCTTAAGTGGCAAACGTTATCCGCCGTTCGTCCTTCCCTCTAACGGCCATAACTAACGCCTCGTTAAGTCACCGAACTTGAGGGTATTTTGGTCTTTTCCCGTTATTTTTAACTTCATCTTCTTTTTTTATCTTTTCACACAAGCCATCACACACACATTCTAATTCCATCACACATACACATGAATTCCACCAAGCCATTCACAACACTCTTTCTCCTATAATTTTTCTTAAAATTTATGTTTTTCTTTACATACAAATTAAAGAGCACTTGAAGATGTTCGAACGTTTTCCAGTTGTTTCCAGATTTATCCAAAAATATCAAAACAACTATAATATTCTTTCGACCACATTTTTACAAATCTTATAAAAGACCCTAAACATCACTCACGTCCCATTGATCTTGACTTAAAATTATATGCTCTTGATTAAACTATATATTTTGATTCTTTAAAAATCCAAAAACAAAATTATGTTGATTTTTGAATAACCCAAATATACACCAAAAATTTTGACTGGTAAATCCACACCAAACACTGTTGGAGTATGCTCGTATCATAATAAATAATTATATGGCTAGACATATGTGAGCCTATGGGGTCACACACTTATACACAGAGACACCATTTTATAGATTGTATTTATCGTATTTACAATATATAAATGACTACGTAAGTAGGGATCAATAACGGGCCATTAAACACGAAGTTAGACTTAGTGTTTTTGGACTAGGCCAACAATGAGCAAGCCCATTGTGGGCCCTTATCATGGCTGGCCTAGGGAGGGACTAGAGGGGCAAATATGAGCTTTTGAGGGGCTTTGTGTAACTTCTATTATGATAAGACTAAATTGATTTAGTCTTCCAAAAATTAGAGATACACGAATTAACTCACCAAAAGTCTCTCCCCCTTTCTCTCCTCATAAAACTCACGGTAAAACAAAACCCCATCTAGGGTTTGTGTTTTGATCTTTTTTCTTGGTTTAATCTATTGTAGATTGTTGCAAGAATAATGGTTACAAGGTTTAGACTAGCATCGGGTGGTGTTCTATGACGTGTAGTTTGTTTCCATCATAGAGGTGATCTATTTTGGTCACTTGGTTTCATTGGTGGTTCGTGGTGTTGGTGATGGTCTCCATACGATTCTACCGATCACGCTACAAAGGTATAACTATCTTGTTTATATTATTGATTGATCATATGGCAATATGGATCCGTTTTTGGTGATGTTTTCCGCTGCGTTTATTTGATTCTTATATATTTTATATTCATATATCACCATTAAACACACCCTTACAGGCTTACACAGTTACACAAACGCTTACACCAAACCTTCAATTCAGTTGGCCTCCCTATCAACAACACCAACATAAATTATGGATCGAGCACAGGTTATAACCCCTTTTTCATCTTTTATTCACCTCTTTTATTCCATAATTTTTACACAACACTTAAGTATGGATCTGGAAATCGGGGAAAACACATACACCATCGCGCTCACACGCGCAGATCTGGCGTTTTCTGTCATTGTGGGGACGGAGCACGAATCAGTCGGTGAAGACTTTTCTGGCAACGATCTTGAATTTTCCATATAGTGGGATGTGTTGAGTTTTATGTTTGTGTGTGTGAGAGAGAAATAGTAGATTGGGTGGTGATGTTGTTTGCAAGTGTGTACAGAAACATGGGTTATAGGTTAGAAATTTTTTGTTGTTGAAAATGATGGTGGTGGTGGTTGTGGGTTTATGATGGGTAGAAAAAAGAAGATGATAGTGATACGGTTATCTTTTAGGAGATTATTAAAAGTAGTTAGATTTTGTTGTTCTTGTTCATGATGACGATGATGATGAGTTAAAAAGGATGATAAATTATGGGTTTGAATTATGTTGTTGTTGATGTTATTAAAAAGAGATAGTGGTGATGGGTGTTTTGAATTATGGGGTTTGATTTGATTCGGGTGTTTTGATTTGATTTATTTGATTTTTTATGTGTTTTAAAAATAAAGTTACAGTGATGGGTGGTGATTAAGGTGAATAAAGGAGATGGCGGTGGGTGGTTATTGTTAGAGTGAAAAGATAGATAAGGAAAGAAGATGAAGTTAAAAATAAAGGGAAAAGACCAAAATACCCTCAAGTTGGGTGACTTAACGAGGTGCTAGTTATGGCCGTTAGAGGGAAGGACGAACGGCGAATAACGTTTGCCACTTAAGGATGGGCGGTGCATTTTTTTGGGTCAAAGGACGATAAGCTGCAGTCAACGCAAACCACAAGGACGAACGGTGTAATTTACTCCTTTCTCTATGATGAAGTTACTACCATAATTACAAAATTGCACTCTTTATGTTCTAAGGGGCAGTTTGGTTGATGGTTTTTTCACTGTTGGACTCGAATGATGGTAAAATTAGAGTGCGTTTGGTTTGTAGGTGGGATTGGAATTAAATATGGATTTGGGAAAGGTTTGAAAAAAAATGAGGAGAGATAAATTAATAATTATTTAAAGTATGTATTTGTTTATATATAAATTAAGCTATTATAGATTAGTTTATAAACAAATATGTGGTTTAAATTGTTTTAAAAATTACAATGTAAATTTAGATTGGTTGGTTTCACCAAAAGTCACAAAGTATCTATGATTGAAAGTGGTGTGTCAAGCGAATCAAAAAGGAACCAAACAACTAATTTCATTATTCTTTCAATTCATACCATCTAATACCCCTAAACCAAACGGGCCCTTAGATTGTTTGGTTACTTCATGTGGGCCCTCGGATTAGCTATGAATGTTACATTTGCTATCTAAGAATCCTAGCTTAAGGGCCCGTTTGGTTTGTAGGTGGGTTTAGGATTTAGATTTGGAATTGATGTAAGAAAGAGAAAATATATTATAAAATAAATAAATAATAATTTATAATTTAATAATATTTTTAAAACTATTTAGAATTTTAAATGACAAAAAGAAAAAATATGTGACTTACATTAAAAAAGGGCCCACTTATATGTCCAATAAGTGAAATCTCAGCATGTTGCTCTGGATTCTTGGATGGAGATTATTTAGGATTTAACCTCAATAATTGGGCCCACCAATACGTACCAAAGAGCGAATTCCTACTTTTAGTCTTAAACGGATCTCAAAACACGGTAACCAAACACACCCTAAGTTCAGGTTTTCTCTAATATTAGTGACATTGCATGTCTTTAATTAAAATGAATGGGCCATATTTTTATTTTAACCACTCATTCATATTCAATTCTTTTTTATTTTTATTTATAATAAGAAGTTTTAGTTATAAATTTATATATGTATTTTTATAACAAATAATATTTAAATCAAATCCAAAACCCAAATTTTAATCCAAATCCAAATTCAAATTCTAATTATAAAGTCATTTACAAGCCAAACGGGCCCTAAATACAACAATATTATACCGGAATGGATTATGATGCTGACTCGAGCCCACCAACCCCTGATGACTTTGTAACAGACAGTAAAAAAGTAATAGAATGCAAATAGCAACAGAGACACCAAGGGCTTGATGTCTCTTCCGTTGTTTCCGTGACCACGGCTACAACTGCTGAACCGGTCAAACCGGTGATGTTACAGCAAGCCAGTTTTGTGAGGATTTATAACCCAAATCGAACCATTGGTTTCAGCCGATCCGGATCGAATCGGTTCACTGGGACCATTCGGTTCGAACTTTTTTCTTTGGTGAGAGAGTGTGAGCTGGGAGTGTTACGTGTGTTGGTCAAAGTGAGTTTAATACTGTAGTAAGTTAAATATAGTGGTCAGTGTAGATTTTGACTAAGGTTGTGAGTAAGTGAGCACTAACTAGTGAATGAATATATTTGTTTGCTAAGGGTGTGTTTGGTTAGCTTATGCATTTTGCATAGGTGTAGGATTTGGTTTTGAGTGAAAGAAAAGTAAGGAGATGAAATATTTGATTTACTGAAATTAAATTATTTGATAATCATGTATAAGAATTAGAAGTCAATAAATTATTATTTGCTATGTTTGAAAAAGAAGAGAGATAGACTACAAGTAAGATAGTCTCATTCTATTCTTCAAATCCCATCTATTTGTATTGGTTTTGATAAAAGCAAATATTTGAGTTTGACGTCTAAATATCAAGATTCAAAATTTTACCAAACATTTACTTTTTTACTTTGAGTCTCTAAAGCAAATCGCCAAATCCAACACCTCCAATCAAATGCACCCTAAATTAAGTGATTTAGAGATATGTCAAGATTAGTCTTTTTATGGACCTACCCAATAAGATGGAAACAAGGGTTTGGGCTCACTTGTTAAGTAGAAAAGAAATACCCTACTTAGTTTTATCGACAGCAAGAGGCTTTATATCCCTACCGTAGTTTCCGTCACCATACGGTCTACCATTACCGTTGTATGATGAGGGCACGGGTTCCGATGGAGGAAGACCTATTAACAGCCGAATGAATATAACTATATGTAAAAAGAACTTCAGTTTGACTTTCGAGGTCAAATGATCCCTCCAAATTGTTTAGTATTTTTTTAGACTTACTACTTGTATTTGTATTGGTTTACCTCAAACTAAAGTGTTAGGTTAATGATTAGTATAAATATTGGGTCTCATCTACATACTATTATCAATCAATATATCACGTTTTACATGGTATCCGAGCTTTAGATGAGTTCACCAACAAAATTTGCTATCCTCCGGTCATCAGCTACTCACCAGTGATCAGGGGCAGAACTACATGTTTGCTTAGGGGGGCGGTGCCTTCCATGATTCGTAAAAAAATATCAATTTTTAATGTAAAAATTTATCCTTTAGGACCATTTTATTAAAGTGCACCCGACCACAAAAAATCAAATTGCCCCCCACAAACAATGTAAAAACCTAAAATCTCTATCTTAATCTTTAAAAAAATATCAGTTTGTAGTGTAAATTTTTTTATAACCTTTTTATTAAAGTGCATCACGAATTTTATATAAAAAAATAATAAATAAATAAAAAATAAAAAATAAAATTTGCCCCTCTACTCTAAGATCCTGAGTCCGCCAGTGCCAGTGATCCGGATCCGGATCCGAGTCATGACACATATTTTGGGACCCATAGAAATCTACTCTTAACAAAATGGTGCTTATGTGTAAATTAAACTAGGGCTGCAATCAAGTCAAGCTTTTATCAAGCAACTCGAGCTCGAGCTCGAGCTTGGCTCGATCGAGTCAAGCTTTTATCAAGCTCAAGCCCAAGCTCAAGCCCTAAAATTAACTCGAAATATTTAACAAGCCAAGCTCAAGCTTTGGATAGCTTGGCTCGAGCTCGTATCAAGCTTTTATCAAGCTTTAATATCGATATTTTCATATAAATTTCATATAAGTAATTAGGAGCAAATTTGGTTAATAATCTTAAGTGTTGCATCATCAATCTATATTATATACATGTATCTGTGTTTTTTATCTTGCCATTGTTAAGTGTTAGCATCATCAATCTATTTACGCAAGTACTCCATATGTAAATATTTACGCAAGTATTACTTAATATTGTGTTGCTAGTGTTGCTTGCTTAAAATACATATACTTATTGTTGAGTTTAGCTATTGAATAAAATATTTTAGTATTCATTCAAGCTTTTCAAGCCAAGCTCAAGCTTAGCTCGAACCTACTCAAGCCAAGCTCAAGCTTGGATGATGAAAGCTTGACAAGCTATCAAGCCAAGCTCAAGCCTAGTGTTTTTCTTTCAAGCCAAGCTCAAGCCTTGTTGGGCTTGAGCTCGGCTCGACTCGATTGCAGCCCTAATGTCCATAAATTAAACATTTTCAAGACACGTATTCAACTTGTTCCCAAACAACCCTTATATTTCATTTTATTCACACACACCGAGTAACAAACACCATTATCAATGGCAAACATCAATCTCTCATATTCGGTTGCAATTAATGGGCCGCCGCGTGGTGGTGTTGGAGTGGGAAGTCTGCCGCCTCAACAAACTATGTCGTCGTTTTTGGGAGGTGGGATTGGGAGTGAGAATCAGATGCAGCCGCCTTCTAGACCGCCGATGTTTAGTGCACCGCCGCCGCCTCCTGGGTCTCTAGCAATCTAGGTCCTGAGCTATGCAGAGGAACGGTTGAATTTGTTGCCACAAGGGAATTCCTGGTCTATAATATTTTGTTGTATTTTTCCCAGGTACGTGAGCCAATGCCTGCTGTATTCTTTTTTCTCATTGATGTATCAATGAATGCCTTGCAAACTCGTGATTATCCTTTCATATTCTAGAAGTTATTATTTTCATCCAGTTTTATGTGACTTTGGAACTGATTCCCAACATATTTCACATCATTGTGATGTTACAGTGTCGTGATCATCTAAACTTTTTGCTGGAGAGCATCCCGAGTATGTTTGAGAGTAATAAAACTGCTGATTCGGCTTTTAGTGCCGGGATGAAGGTATTAATTTTTCTCTGTTTGATTGTACATTTGTACCCGCGCAAGCACAGCGTGTCTAAGGGTAGAAGAAGTTACCTATATACCTACCAATAACCTAATCTCAGAGACTGTCACTTTATTTCACAAGACATCTTTTTTTGGTCATCCTGTTTAATGATTTTTTGAACGACCAGAATTCATTGAACACTCACATGTCCCATTTTTAAACAGCCTAATACCTGTTCTTTATTCTGATATTTTTTTTTATCAAATAATCTGTGTCAAAGCGCACATCCAAACGCCCACTTAGTATCAGCTTAGCAGTCTATGTGACTATTGCTTCATATGTGTCAATTAGGCTGCTTTTTTGGCAATGAAGAATACCGGAGGCAAGCTTTTGGTATTTCAATCAGGCAAGCTTATTTATATTTTTAGCATGTGTTATTATTAAGAGGTCTGAGGTAGAAACATATATTGACCCCATTTATTATGTCTCAGTCTTGCCTTCTGTTGGTATTGCGGCTCTTTCTGCTAGAGAGGCTGAAGGAAGAACTAATATCTCTGCAGGAGAGAAGGTAATATCAACTAATGACCAGGTTGAACAAACAGGCCAAAATGGTTGGCGTTGGGCAGCTGGACCAACACTTTTTTGTCCTATATTTTAAGTCTATATACATATATACTGTTAGTGGGTCAAATACGATTACAAAATTATCTTATTACGATAGTTATGTAATGTTTGCTATAATGATTATGTAGGTCTTATGCATGAAAAGATACTTTGGGCTAAATTTGACCTTTTTGACCCGTTTCCTTTAAATCTTTTGATATTAGAATCATATCTGCATGGTACTAAGATCTTATAAATGGGATTCACGTAGTATGTATAATGGCCTCACCAAAGTGCATCTACATGTTTAACATAGTAAAGTTGATGAAAGAAGTTAATCTGAAATCGCTTTTTCTTTTTTAAACCGCAGGAACCTCATAAATTACTTCAACCAGTAGACAAGACTATGAAGACATTGGCAATTGAATTTGCAGAGTACCAGGTGAACCTTTATCTAATTTGCATTTTGCTACCTCTTTGATGAGATTCAATCATTTTGATTTTTATCTTACCAAATTGTTTATGTGATCACAAATATTTTATAGGTCTCTGTCGATGTGTTCATCACTACCCAAAGTTATGTTGATATTGCTTCAATCTCTGTTATCTCTCGAACCACTGGAGGACAGGTAGTCATTGCAATCTTATTTTTTGTCAAACAAATTAGATTGGTTTTGTTGCCATTCTTTAAGAGTCGCTTTTATAAAATTCCCTCCTGTTTTCAGGTTTATTATTATCACCCTTTCTCTGCACTTTCGGATCCCGCAAAACTTTACAATGATCTGCGATGGAATGTCACAAGACCACAAGGTTTTGAAGCAGTAATGCGTGTTAGATGTAGCCAGGTGAGCCCTAAAAAGATTTATGCTTCAGTTTAACTTTCATACCATATCCATTGATGTGGCAAATTGGGTGGGTCTGTCGGTTTGGGCATCGGGTCAAATCAGTTAGGATAAATGTAGGTATTGGTTGGATCTGCTTGACCCGAAACGCTTCTTTATTTCTTATCATTGATATTTGAGTTTTTGGTATATATAGTTGATGTGCCAAATATGATTACAGACAGTGGTCTTATTTCAACAATGATTCAATGTTTAGACTAATTTGCCCTGTTTCCTTCTAACACTTTTTATTTATGTTACCCTTAAAAACTAGGCGTAAATCTCGACACATTCATATCTAAATGTGTCAAAATGGTCACCTCTTATAATATTTTCCAAAATATGGTATACTTATCCGTTTCTCATTTTGTTGTCTCTTCCCTTCGATTCTTTAGGGTCTTCAAGTACAAGAATACTCTGGAAACTTCTGTAAACGCATTCCCACAGATGTTGACTTACCTGCGGTATATACTGAACTTCAAATTTATAAGCCTTGAGTTCCTAGCTTATAAGATTACTTTTATTGAAACTAATATTTTGCAGGTTGATTGTGACAAATCTATAATGGTGACTTTGAAACATGATGATAAATTAACAGATGGCACAGAATGTTCTTTCCAGTGTGCGCTTCTTTATACTACTGTATATGGGCAAAGAAGAATACGTGTGTCCACTTTATCGTTGCCTTGCACAAGCATGCTGAGCAATCTTTTTCGCTCAGCTGATTTAGACACCCAGTATTCTTGTTTCCTAAAGCAAGGTATTTGAATTTGTTTAATTTTGGATTTCACTTTTGCTTTATTGAATACTATAAAGATTTATTCTTTTTTTGTGTGTTGCAGCGGCTAATGAAATCCCTATTACTCCATTACCTCAAGTGAGGGATCGGGTGACAGATCTTTGCATTAGTATACTTCATTCTTATCGGAAGTTTTGTGCAACTGTGTCATCATCTGGACAGCTAATTCTTCCTGAGGCACTCAAGTTGTTGCCTCTATACACTCTCGGTCTGTTGTCTTCTTTATTAAAGGCATTCTAAGTAGTGGGTTATCAGTAGTGGTGGCATCGGATACCGACCAAAACTAATAATCCAATCATTCTAAATCAGTTCGGTCGCAAACCATTCCTTGAAAGCGAGAGCCACTAAAGGTGGCAATTTCAGCGCATTCATTTATTACCAATAATTTGATTGAATGGGAATGTATCAAATGTGTTGGAAGTCCCCTTAAGGTTTTTTATAATACAGTTCAGGAGGTTATATGCATTATATACCTGTCGGCAACTTTCGACCTGTTTCAATTTTGGCTGCTTTTAAAACATAGCAAAACTGACTCATTTGTGATTAATACTACCGAAATTCCTTCTAATTGCAAATGGGTTGAAGTTGACATCTGTATATGCTCATTGTCTCATTGCATAGATTTTGTGGCTTATAAGTCTGATGTTTGCTAGAGTAACTCTTTCAGAAGGCCTATTGATTCATCAATCATCTGTTTAACTCAAACTTTTTGATACAGTTGGTACTGAAGCAATATGAAAACCCCTTGTCAAAGAAGCTAAATGAGGTTGTAAATGAGATACGAAGCCAAAGATGTAACTACCTACGGTATGTAATATCTGTGGTATATAATCTTATCAGTCGGATTAGTTTATCTGTATATGAGAATGTTTGTGTTGACAAGTAATCCCTTTTTTAATCTCATTGTACTTATGGCAGGCTAAAATTATGCAAGAAAGGAGAACCATCGGGTGAGTTTTATGATATACGTCTAGTAGTTCTGTCTTTGTATGAAAAGTGCAAGATTCAAGTTGATTCTTTTTTAAGAAAAAATTCCTTTCATATACATAAAGGCTATTTGGTAATTTTAAACCGGGACTTCCCAAGAAACGTCGAGAATTAAAAACTTTCCTGACTATATGCTAAAAAAATGAAAAATCCCTCCAACAATTATAAAATAAAGAAAATCTTGTGAAACCCATAATGCCATATATCATAGGCAACTTTAGCTCAGGAACTTCCTTAGAAACGATAAAGATTGTGTCTTTTCTGAGTATTTGTAAAGTACCATTCTTTAAAGACAAGATAAAGAAAATTAATTACAGTAAGGACGCATTTGTCAATCAAAGTTGCAGTTTTTACATGGTAATCGTTGCAATTTCTATAGTTTCTGATATTAGTTGTTTCAATTCCAGGAATGACATTCTTCTCGTATATGGTGGAAGACAAGTCTCCAAATAGTCCTTCATACGTTGAGTTCTTAGTACATGTCCATAGACAAATTCAAAAAAATTGGGTTGATGTTGTTTAACAAACGCGACTTCAGTTAAGTTTATGGGTTTGTGGTTAGAATTTGCATGGAGACACAGTTGGGTTCGAGCCTAAAAAAGCGAAGCTTGAATCTTAGCAAAAACGTGGGGATAGTCATCATTGGGTTTCACCTATTCTTGGTGACATGTAATGCTGTTCTTTAGGGGGGCAAGTTTCAACTTATTTCTTATATTTATTGACTTTATGTGTGAGTATGTTTGATTTGATTTGTGTTTTATTGCTAACTAGACAAGTGCATCTGAAATGAAAGGATTCAAATAGTTACAAGCTGTCTATGCAATGGTATTGCTTGATATACATGAAAATGCAAGAATATAGTAGGTACTTCTCAAACTAGCTTTTTATGAAAGAATATAGTATGTTAAAACAAAATCACAAGTTTTTGTACAAAGTTTCTAACCAACTTTGTATATTACGCTAACGTAATCAATAGGTGAGTGAATTGTGTTTGTAATTCAGAACATCTAGGAAGTGATAAGTGATCACATCCATTTGTGGCTAGATGTTATCACAATTAGCCTAGCTAGATTAGAGTGGTAGACTATAACGTTTGAGATTAACGAAGGTAAATTAAGATTTATAAAGTGGTTAGAGTGGTAGACTAAAAATTCCGTCACTATACAATTATGTGCCGCTATATCGCAACTAAACTTTTCAAAAAAATGCACTTAAGGTAATGAAATTTCATTTTGTTCCCTTGTTTACTGAGTTGTTAAGCAAGAATATTATTCTATAATTTCAATGTTAATCGTAGTAACTTGAACGCATATTTTTTTATATGTTAAGTAACAATAATGTTGCGGTTTTCAATTTCGATGATGTGTATGTATATTTTTGTAAGTTTAATGATTCAAATATCATGTTTTATAACTTTGGTAACGCAAGTGAACCAATTTTTTTTTTTTTTTTTTTTTTTTTTTTTTTTTTTTTTTTTATGCATTTTTTGAAAAGTTTAGTGACATGTTTGTTTGTATCTTTTTAGCTTCTATCTTGGAAGAATTTCGTGTTCTTTCCTTTCCCCCGTATAGTTGGGGTGTTTTAAATATAGTATTGACTTAAAAAAAAAGTATAAGTTTGTCTATTCACGAATTTTGCCCTTTTCCCAGTTCCCTCATTCAAACGTTCAAGCTGTGGCTATTAGGACATAGGACCCTACACATCATTAACTAAAAGGACCATATATGCATATTACAACCACATATCGTTTGCTAAGGATATTTTTATATTGTTTGCTAAAGATATTGACTCCTGAAGTAAAATACACTCAATGTTAGTCTATCAATTAATATTAGTCTTTGCATAACAACGACGGATGCTAGCTATTGTTGACCCGGACTTTAGTAATAATAAATAAATTCACGTTGTAGCGGCGGGTATCATGCAATTAAAATTTTCAGCGAGAAATGTTTTTCATTTCTATATTTTTACGATACAATAACAACTTATGGATGACAACAATTTTAGTTTTGAATAATTCTAAGCAATAACAAGTTAACTCATATAAATTTGTAGATTACCCACGTGATGTTCTGGCAGTACAGAGACGATAGCTGATATATTATGGAGGTATGAGGTTAAAGTAGTTTACAGTGGCCTGTAGTCGCAAGTTATTTATAAATAAAAACACTGTATCCAATTTTAAAATTCACTTACATCATGTTAAAAAAGTAGTTATCTAAAAATACACCTTACAAGTTTTTTTTTTGGCACTTATTTGAATTATTAATAATGTTTATTATACTTAACTCACATAATACAAGTAAAAGAGTACTTATAGACATAAAGAAAACCAAAATGTTCAAGAAATAATGTGATGTAACTTTAAAGAGTATAATTATTATTATATAACTATATTTAATAAATATAAAATAAAAGAATTAGCACTTAGCATATTTGTTTTGAAAAAATCGTCCGATTTTTATAAAACACATGTTTTAGCTTTTATGATATGTTTTATCAAAAAATTCTAAAAGGTTTATATGTTGGTTCTCAAGGCACTCTTGTCATTTTAATAATATTTTTCGAACGTTGTAATTTAGTATGCATTTTAAAAATTTATTGATTTAATAATATCTTTACATTAATTAGAGTACATTTAGTGTTGTTGAAAAAAAATGTACCAGTACCATATAAAAATGTATACCGAATCGGTGGTACCATATTTTTCCCGAGCATAAAAATGTTGTTCATTTTGTTGATAAAAATGTGTACTGGTATTGTATCGGACGGGATTCCGGTACCAGTTTTCAGGAAACATTATGTACCCAATTTTTCCCTTTCTTTTACAAGTGAAACTTAAAAATAAATAAATAAATAAATAAATCTAGATTTCATGCTTCTGTAACAGCAACAAAAAACAAAGTAACACTTACTATATAATATAAAATAAATTAGGGTTAATTCCATATATACCCAATATAAACCTTATAATGTCATATTTACCCAACCAAAAGTCAAAATTTCATTGTTTAAATCATTTGAAAATGGATTACATCAGTAAATTTCCAGTTATACCCCTAATGATAAAAATAAGATAAATTTTCGTCTTTATTTACATGCGTTTACTTACCCGACATGTTGCAATGGTTCGCTTGAAGATCCCCTATTAGTCATGTTGTTATGCCACGAGTAGTTATATCCTATATGGAAAATATGATTGTTGCGTTTAAATGACATTACAAATTTACAATGATACTACTCTCGTTTTTGTAACTTATGTGTTGGGAAGTAGAAAAACATAAATTGTCATCTCAAAACTGGATTTGATTTTCTCACCGAGTGTTGTATACGAAGTCATTTGTGATTGGTTCAACAAGAATTTTATTTACGGTTATGGCTTAGGATTGATAAATTAAATGGGATTAATTTGTTACCTGTGATGAAATTAGTAGCTTAAGATTACATTTTGATGGACGCTATAATATTTAAAATTAGTAGCCAGAGAGTAGCGCTGAACATCATACGAATGTGTATATAAAGATGAAAACTTATGCTATTTATACTATCAAGGGTCTAATGGTAACTTAATAATTGTAAATCTATTTTTAAATGACATAAATAATAAAATGGGTAAATATGACAATATGATGTTTTAATTGGGTATATATGACATTTTAATTTTTGATTGGGTAAATATGACATTATAAGGTTTATATTGGGTATATATGGAATTAACCCATTAAATTAAAGTTCAACGAATAAGGGGAATGTTGTTCTTATCTGAAACCTTTGTGTAAGATTGACAAGCTAGTGAACCATTTACATGTGCTTAGGACTCGTATAACTTTTGTTAGAATATTGTTTTTTTTTTTTTTTTTTTTTTTTTTTTTCCTTACATGCATATCTAAGATGAGATATGCCAGTTAGAATGATGACGAGAGTTGAGATTAAAGAAAAATGGAGAAAAAAAAAACCTCATTTATTAGTTATACGTGATTATGCGAACAAAAGTTTTAGGCTATGTTTGGCGCAGAGCTTTTTTGGAGCTTTTTGAGGTAATGAGCGGTGAGAATGAGTTTTTTTATGTTTGATGTTTGTTTGGCATGAGAGCTGTGGGCTTTACTATTTTTTAGGAAAGCTCATTTTCCCAATGCTTCTTTATGAAGCTGTGAGCTTTTTTGGCTACTGCTCACAGCTCACAGCTCACAGCTCATAGCTCACAGCTACTGCTCACTGGTACTGCTCAATGCTACTGCTCACCGCTACTTTTGCCAAACATAGCCTTATGTAAAGCATGTTATTTGATTATATATGGATGCACCAAAAAGCCTAAAATGATGTGTTTGGTTGTGGGTCGTGTACTTTAGACGCTCTAATTTGCGTAGAACAAGCACAAGGGTGTTTGGATAAGTATTTACTTGAAAAATAATGACTTTTTATATTTTGACACCAAGCTTGATATTATCCCATTTTGGTACCGGTACCGGTACCGTTTTGGGTATCCCAGGTTTTTTAGGCTAGTAACGTGGTAATATATAGTACCGTATTGTGTACCGGGATCTGGTATGAGTTTGGTACGGTTCCAGTTTGGTGCCGTGATTCAGGTCAAAATGCTCACCAGTCACCCCTAATAGTATTATTTTGATTATAACATTTCTAAGTTTTACCAATCGCTTACTAATTTATTTTTTATATTTTATACTTTAGATTCTATCATAATCTGAGTTCTAATCCATATTTCAATCTCAATTTGATATATTTGAATTGGGTTACAGTTATTTGACATTGTATGCATAACCGTTACAAAAAACACTTAGCTATAATATCGCAACTACAATCATGTGCCGCTATAAAATTTTGTCACTATGCACGGGTACCAGTGTAAACTCTAAATTTATAAGCAAAAGTGGTATTAAATCTTCGGCAGGAATTTTACTCATAACACAGTTCCCACATTTTCACGTCGAGTAGTGGCTAATCTAATTTTACTCTTTTCCCACATTTGCACGTTCCAAAAATGGCTAATATTAGTTGGAGTACTGTTAGTAGTGTCGAGCTGACTCGACCCAAACCCGATAAGGCTTACAAGCTCAGGTTTAATTGACCCGAACCCAATAACCCGATAACCCAAAAAACTTTTTGATGCATTTTTTTACTAATTATTTTAGCACCCATAAACACTAATAATATAGCTTATATTGTTTTATAGTCTAAATATATAATATTGATATAGTTAATACATCTACCTCTCATTAAGTTTAATACATATATGAATCAAAGTGCAAAATCAATATCAAGGAAGAATGCCTATTCAATTATCAAAGTAGAAGTTGTTTTTCTCATTTATGCAGTAGGATCTCAAGTATATATATTATTATAATGATGAACACTTGAACATACGTTAAAGAAGAAACTAAAGATATGATGCTTCAACTAAGGCAACTTGAAATGTCCTGACAACCCAACCGGATATAAACAAACTCATAGCCACATATTGACTAAAAGGACCATATATATGCATATTACAGCCACATAATACACTAATACTCTAGATAAGAGTCGTTTGCTAAGGACATTGACTCCTGAAGTAAAATGCACTTCATATTAGTCTATTACCTTTTGTATACGTTCCGTCTTTCTAGTCTTTGCATGACAACGATGATATCAGTTATTGTTGACCCTGACTTTTCATAATAATAAATAAATTAGAGGCTATTTTCCAATAGATATTAATGTTAAACTTTTGATTTACAATTCGAAATGCGCTTCTTATAGTTACTATTACAGATTAATGGTCTCTAGTGTAGAACAACACACGTGATTTGCACAAACTTAGTTTTTATTTGTACATGAAATTTTATGCTTTGTATATGTGTTACATTATGCTTATAGTCCATGTATCTTGTTATGCGTAAATCTAAAGTAACTATGTGCAAATCTAGAGTATATGTTTGTGCAGATTACCTCACACTAAACCAAACAAGTTTCAAGGTGAATTAGACTTAAACCGGGTAAAGCCTTTCATTTCTAGGAGTTTTGTGTGGCTACTTTAGGGATTGTTTGTACCTAGATGTTACATATGATATACTAATAAACTTATATAAGCTCATGGATGAAACATTCTAAACCATTGAATTCGTTTTGTCTTCGTCTAAGAGGGCAATGTTTTATAACCTGGTTGAATCGGGAACACGTTCGAATATGACTGTTGTTTGCTTGTTTATGAACTAGTGGTTCTTTTGTCGACCTAGGTCATGCCTTTGGTTTTTAAAGTCTGGGACCTATAGTTTTGTTGGAAAGTCTTGAATTTTTAATGTTTTAGAGCTGTTTGGAGCTTTTTTAGGGTTGTCTGGGCATGTTTAGGGGTGTTTTTGGAGCTGATTAAGGGTTGTTTGGTTAGGTTTAAAAGGTTTTTGCAGCTTAGGAATTGAATTTCCATGTTAAAAAGCTATCATTTTTTGCATAAAACTGGTTCCACACGACGGTTCAACAGCGACTCATCGGGTTGATCAAAAAACCGGTTTTTAATATAAGGCAAAAAGGTATAAAGATGATGACTTTTGACCATCATTGGTCAAACTTATTACTCCCTTGCTATCATACTAACTTTTTTCCCTCTCTCTCTCTCTCTCTCTCTCTCTCTCTCTCTCTCTCTCTCTTGGAGATTAATTGTTATGAGTACTCTATTAGTGACTCATAACATGCAAATGGTTAATTGTTAACATTGATTGCATAAATAAAAAACGATTGATATGATATATGTAATAAATTGCATAGACACATGAAAAATCATGATTTTGAACCTTTAATTCATCATTTTATCTTGTGTGTTTGCTCCATAGCCAAATTCACAACTTGATAATTTGTGACCCGTAACAGTCAAAAGGGTTTTTTTGGCGGTTGAAAAATATTGAATGGGTTTATTGACAAATTTTATTTTTAATGGTTTTTGTGACATTTGCCCGTTCCTTTATGTTGTTGAATTATATATAATTATACATAAATACTTTTGTTGATGTCTTGGGAAATATTTTTGTCATAGCATGATCTAGAGAATTGTGTGGGCATATTAGCAATGGGCAATAAAGTTTATAATTTGGTTGAACCTACTAGAGATCTTTGAAAAATCACCTCTAGCATTCATGGTTAGCTTCTTTATTAATTATGGCCATATATATTTTGAATCTTTGTATGATGTATGTATAATTAACAAGTTTATTTGTTGCTGAGGTGCACGAGTAGACAGTGATAGTATGCGCATATTAGATGCACTCAAGAGTGCGGGTGAGTTTCTAAAAGAAAATCCTTTTATTTAAGTTGTAAGGCTCATCAAGTTATAAGGCTTAGTAAGCCAAACCAATTGAAACGAGCTTTTAAAAATGAGTAAGGCTTATAGTCAGTCAAAATTACTTAACTAACATATTAACACGCAAAAGATTGAAATATATGTGAATTTAATTTGACGTATGTTGATATGATTTTATAATAATAAGTTTCAACACCAATTAATTCGCCAAACAGCTTTACAAAAATATAAACTTCAACTTTCAACTTATAATATAAGCTACAGTTACAACTCCAGTCTTAGCTCCTCCTTCAACTCATTTCGCCAAACATACTCATAGCTACATATGACCCTACACATCATTGACTAAAAGGACCATATATAGTCTAGATAAGAGTAAGGAGTAAGGACATTGACTACTGAAGTAAAATGCCCTTCATATTAGTCTATCACTTTTGTATACATTCTATCTTTCTAGTCTTTGCATAACAACTATGGATAAAAGGACATTATATATATGCATTATACGACCGCATAATACTCTAGATAAGAGTAAGGAGTAACGACATTGACTACTGAAGTAAAATGCACTTCATATTAGTCTATCACTTTTTGTATACATTCTATCTTTCTAGTCTTTGCATAACAACGATGGATAAAAGGACCTTACATATATGCATATTACGACCACATAATACTCTAGATAAGAGTAAACGGAAGTAAAATGAACTTCATATTAGTCTATCACTTTTTGTATACATTCTATCTTTCTAGTCTTTGCATAACAACGACGGATAAAAGGACCTTATATATATGCATATTACGATCACATAATACTCTAGATAAGAGTAAGGAGTAAGGACATTGAATATGGAAGTAAAATGCACTTCATATTAGTCTATCACTTGTTGTATACGTTCTATCTTTCTAGTCTTTGCATAACAACGATGGATGTGAGTTATTGTTGACCTTGACTATTCATAATAATAGATAAATGAGAGGCTATTTTTCCTATATTGATGGTAAACTTTCAATACAATTCGTAACGCCCTTCTTATAGTTACCATTATGGATTAATGGTCTCAAGTTTGAAATAACAAACGTGATTTGCACAAACTTAGTTTTGATTTGTACATAATAATTTATATAATTTATGCTTTGTATATGTGTTACGTTCTGCTTATTCTCCTTGTACCTTGTTATGTGTATATCTAAAGTACGTACTAATCCCATTTGAAAGTTCAAATTTCAAAAAAAAAAAAAAATAAAAAATAAAAAATAAAAAAAAAAAAAAAAAATTGGTAGTCGTCACAATAAAAATACGAATAAGTTCAACAAAGAAAATAGTTCAAAGTTCACAATACATCCCTACTCACGTACGTCTTCTCCATCCTCTTCATCATCTAGAATCTTAAGGGGATTGAGTGGTCGAGACACGGTGATATTAATGTTCGCGGCTTGTAACTTATCTACAATTTTTGCCGTGACAATTTTATGCACCTGATTTTGGGTATACATTCTTTTTTAGGATTGGGCGCTTGAAGAACTTGATGCATGCCCTATCAGTTGGGAGGGAAAACAAAAAATAGCTCTACAACATAAGTGATATGCGACTTTATGGTCAATACTGTGAAGAATCATATAACTGATCTTGTATATTTTAACAATTGTTAAGCAAATGTTGAAGAACTTTATTATGAATATCTATTTACAAATTTGTATCAGAAAGAAAAAAAAAAAAAAAAATCTGATTGTGTACTTGTTATGCTTCTATAACAATTTTAACATCAAAATAGACGAGCTCTTTTAAGCCTTTTTTCGACTTTCGCGCCAGGATCTATACAAAGCACATAGTTTCACAGTTGATCACACATTCTGGATCATTTTGATCAAAGCTTTTTACTGGAACTGATTTGAACACAAAAATAGAATACTTGTTTACAAAGCGGTTAAAGTTTTACTACTCAGTTAAAGTATTCTCCAAAAGGGACATTAATTTCTCAAGTAAAACAATCTTTGTCGAATAATGACACCACCTAAAATTTAATTTCTAAGAATTGGAAAATAATTTATTAGAAAAGGGTAGCTCAATTATAAATAGAGACATACGAACCTTCACTTTATAGGAAAAAAAACATGCAAAAGCAAGCAATGGCTTTTTCAAATTTCATACTTTTATCTCTAGCTCTACTACTCATTGCTCTCTCATTTGTACCAAACTTTAGTTTTGCTTCTTTGGAGGAAGCAAATGCTCTTCAAAAATGGAAAGCAACCCTTAAAATCCCAACCAACTCCCAAATTGTATCATCTTGGACACCCCTTCCAACGAATACTAGTGCACCCGCTCCGTGCCCTTCTTGGTTTGGAATTGCTTGCAATGCTGATGGGAACATTAACAAGTTGAACCTCTCTACGTCTGAGTTAAAAGGTACGCTTCACCAGTTCCCGTTCTCTATTCTAGGCAACCTTACCCATTTTGATCTTAGTGTAAACAGCTTCTTTGGTCCTATCCCACCAGAAATCGGACTCCTGTCCAAACTTGTCTATCTTAATTTTTCAACCAATCCGTTTTCTGGTGTAATTCCATCTACCATTGGTAAACTAAGCAAGTTAACCGTTTTGCAACTTTTCGGAAACAATTTTACTGGTTCAATCCCTTCATCGTTGGGTGACTTGACGTCTTTGAATATCCTTTATTTGTGGGCAAATCAACTCTCTGGACCCATTCCAATTGAATTAGGGAATTTGAAGTCTCTCACTGAATTACATTTGAGCGAAAATCAACTCAATGGTTCAATTCCTTCATCATTGGGTGAGTTAACGTCTTTGAAACTCCTTTATTTGTGGCAAAATCAACTCTCTGGACCCATTCCAATTGAATTAGGGAATTTGAAGTCTCTCACTGGATTAGCTTTGTACAAAAATCAACTCAATGGTTCAATCCCTTCATCGTTGGGTGATTTGAAGTCTTTGAATCTCCTTTATCTGTACAAAAATCAACTCTCTGGACCAATTCCAATTGAATTAGGGAATTTGAAGTCTCTCACTGGATTAGCTTTGTACGAAAATCAACTCAATGGTTCAATCCCTTCATCGTTGGGTGATTTGAAGTCTTTGAATCTCCTTTATCTGTACAAAAATCAACTCTCTGGACCAATTCCAATTGAATTAGGGAATTTGAAGTCTCTTACTGTATTAGCTTTGAACGAAAATCAACTCTCTGGACCCATTCCAATTGAATTAGGGAATTTGAAGTCTCTCACTGGATTAGCTTTGTACGAAAATCAACTCAATGGTTCAATCCCTTCATCGTTGGGTGATTTGAAGTCTTTGAATCTCCTTTATCTGTACAAAAATCAACTCTCTGGACCAATTCCAATTGAATTAGGGAATTTGAAGTCTCTTACTGTATTAGCTTTGAACGAAAATCAACTCTCTGGACCCATTCCAATTGAATTAGGGAATTTGAAGTCTCTTACTGTATTAGCTTTGAACGAAAATCAACTCTCTGGTTCAATCCCTTCATCGTTGGGTGATTTGAAGTCTTTGAATATCCTTTATCTGCACACAAATCAACTCTCTGGACCCATTCCAATTGAATTAGGGAATATGAAGTCTCTCACTGAATTATCTTTGAGCGAAAATCAACTCTCTGGTTCAATCCCTTCATCGTTGGGTGATTTGAAGTCTTTAAAGATACTTTATCTGCACACAAATCAACTCTCTGGACCCATTCCAATTGAATTAGTAAATATTAAGTCACTTACTATATTAGAATTGGGCAAAAATCAACTATCTGGGCCCATTCCTACGGAATTAGGGAATATAAAGTCTCTCACTAGATTATCTTTGAGCCAAAATCAACTTAACGGTTGTATTCCTTTATCATTGGGTGACTTGACGTCTTTGAAACAGCTTTATTTGTGGCAAAATCAACTATCTGGGCCAATTCCTACTGAATTAGGGAATATGAAGTCTCTAACTGATTTAGCATTGAGCAAAAATCAACTCAATGGTTCAATTCCTTCATCGTTAAAAGACCTAAGAAGCCTTCAGACTCTGTATCTCCGTGAGAACAAGTTATCCGGTCCTATACCCCAAGGAATTGGAAGTCTACAATTGTTTCAGCTATTTCTGGAGACAAATCAGTTGTCTGGCCAAATTCCAAAGGAGTTTGGGGAGATGAAAAGTTTGTTAAATTTAAACTTGAGCAATAACAACCTTTCAGGTGTTATACCTCAAGAGCTTGGATCACTGCATGGCCTCCTTACTCTTGACCTATCCAAAAATAGGTTAAACGGGTCATTACAAAGATATATTGGTGATTGGGTTCAAATCAATCACATAAATCTTAGTAATAACAAGCTCAGCGGAAAGATTCCATCGGAGATCGGTAAATTAAGTCATCTCAATGTTCTTGATTTATCTTGGAATTCACTCACAAAAGAGATACCATCGGAAATTGGAAGTTTGGAAAGTCTGGTAATGATGAATCTTTCTCACAATAAGCTATCCGGCTCAATTCCTAATGGTTTCAGTAACTTGCCAGGAAGGATTGATATAGACCTGTCTTACAATGAGCTCACTGGTCCTGTTCCCCCTTGTGCTGTCTTTCAAAATGTGTCTGGAGAAGCATTTCAAGGAAATGATGGTCTGTGTGGAAATGTTACAGGTTTGAAACTTTGTGAAAGTCAAATGATAATGAAGAAAAATAATAATTTTCATCACAAGCTCATCCTTGTAACTGTGGTCCCACTTTTTGCGGCTCTTTTACTTGGTTTATTCATGTGTGGCCTCATTGCTTATCGATGTAGAAAGAGAACTTCTCCACAGAAACCATCCGGTGAAGAAGGTGGCAAATTTTTCTCAATAACAAGTTTTGATGGACAGGCGATGTATGATGAAATCATCAAGGCAACAAATGATTTTGATGATGCTTATTGTATTGGGATGGGAGGATATGGTACTGTGTATAAAGCTGAGTTACAACCCAACAATTTAGTAGCTGTCAAGAAACTTCATTCATCTTCTGAGAATGACGATCAAGGCTTCCTAAATGAGGTACGAGCATTAACAAACATAAGGCACAGAAACATAGTTAAACTCTATGGATACTGCGTCCATCCTCGTCACTCATTTTTGATTTACGAATATCTTGAGAAGGGAAGTCTAAAATCACTCTTGAGTAGCGATATCACAGCAAAGGAAATCGATTGGCTGAAAAGGATAAGGATTGTTAGGGCTGTAGCGAATGCTTTGGCATATATGCACCATGATTGCACACCACCTATAATTCATAGAGACATTTCTGGAGCTAATATCCTTCTCGATTCTAATTATGAGGCACATATCTCGGATTTTGGAACAGCAAAGCTTCTAAAGCTGGATTCATCAAATTGGACTGCGGTTGTAGGCACCTATGGCTATATTGCACCAGGTAACTACCATATATTTGAAAGTTATATATACTATATGTATTTATTCTCAAGTTTCAGATTTATCTATATTACATTTATTCATGAACTGATATAGTTTTTTTTTTTTTTTTTTTTTTTTTTTTCCTCCTTCCATTTAGAGCTTGCTTATACGATGGTGGCGACAGAGAAATGCGATGTGTATAGTTTTGGAGTTGTTGCACTAGAAGTGATTATGGGAAAGCATCCTGGAGAACTTATATCATGTCTACCAACATTGTCTACTGATGATCTATTGCTAGCCAATGTAGCAGATAGACGGATTCCACCACCATCATCTCTTGTTGAGAAACTAGCTCATACAACTTTGAATGTCTCACGGGCATGTTTGAACTACAACCCACAGGAAAGGCCAACAATGCGCCAAGTCAAAGATTTATTGTCAATGGATGATCGAGTTTGGATGAAGATGCATGTATCGGTAACTTAATGCTAGCTTGATCGATTTTGTATGATATCTAGTCATAAGCCATAAAGTTTAAGAAACTTTTTATGTTTTTTCGTTGTCCTGAATTATGTTGTAGATTGTTATAAAATAAGAAAATAATTTATATCAATGGAGATTGCTACCTTTTTAGACTAATATAGTTACGTGTATTATGGATCTTTTTGGTAATTTCTTTAAGTTATTCCAGTGTTGCAATTTTTTTATTGAACGGCAAGATGAATTAAAAAACTAGCAAGAAGCTAGAAACAATTACAAAGGACAATTAATCCAGTCATTCCAACTACTATGGATACCGCCTCTAAATTTACACCATGGAAAAGAATACAAACAAATGTTATCAAAAACGTCACTTTGCCTCATAACTTGAGAACGAAAAGTTATGCAATTACGATAGCGCCAAATCATCCAAAAGGTAGCCGAAATAATGCCATACATGCAATCCTTACGAGACTTTGAAGTATGACAATTATCAAGCCAAGCGATCCACTCAGAATTCGAACCAAATCTCGGCATTGCAACATCACACCAAACACGAATTTAGGTCCATATATTTACGGCCACGTTACACGAAAAAAAGAGATGGTCATTGGATTCCATAAAGCCATCACATACCGGGCATGATATGGAGTTAATTTCCAAACCACGAGCGGACAAATTCACCCTATGAGGTAATTTATCCAAAAGAATACGCCACATAAAAACGTTTACCTTTCTCGGCAAAGCAGTAGACCATCTTGTAGATGTAGGCAACGTTGGAAGCAATTGAGCATCAATATACCTCCTTGTGACACCCACTGAAAACAACCCACTTATATCTAAACTCCAAATGCAAGTATCCGGACCTGAACCGAGATCTACCAAGCCGATTTCTTCCAATAGCAATGCTAACGATTCTGTATGACGGGTTCCAAGCGACTATCTACACCAGTCCCATGACCATACTCCATTTGAAATTCTATCTCGAATTACGCATTCTTCATTACGATCTATTCTGAATAATCTGTTGAAACGAACCTCAAGCGGGCCATTACCTAGCCAATTATCTTTCCAAAAACGTATCGTTGATCCACAACCCACTTTAAAACTAAGTGTTTCCTTTGGTATAATTCTGATAGAGTGCAAATAATTAACAGTCCCAACAATCTTGGCCCAAATTCCCTGCGTTTTACACCCCACCTCATCCAAACCGGCATTATTACCATGGATCGCTTTGATTAATCTAACCCACAAATGACCTGGGTTGTTAACTAACCTCCAACTCCACTTTGTAAGAAGAGCAAGATTAAAAGCTTTTAAACTACCCACTCCTAACCTGCCTTCATCCAACGAGGCCATGACAGTATCCCATTGCACCCAAGCAAGCTTTCTTCTATCAGCATCACCACCCCAAAAAAACCAAAAAAAACTTGGCTCTAAGGCTTTCTAACTGATTAATAATACATACTGGTACCTTGAAAATAGACATGTAGTAAATACCGATACTTCCCAAAATTGATTTAATTAACGTCAGACGACCGCCAATAGACAAAAACGATGCTTTCCATGACGATAATTTAGTCTGAAACCGATCAACAAATCCTTGCAAATGAGAAATGCGATTCATCTTAGAACCAATGGGCAACCCAAGATAAATAAAAGGAAGGTTACCCGCTGCACAACCTGTAACTCGAGCCATAACATTCACGTCTTCCATTAGCATGCCAACTCCAAAAATGTTTGATTTTTGGACATTAATTTTTAGACCCGAAGCAAGATAAAAAACTTGAAGCACGTGAATAATGTTCTCTAAATCTCGAGCACTCCAATTTGAAACTATGACTACATCATCATCATAAAAAAAATGAGACAAAGTAAAAGAAGGTGCACCTGCCTTGACACCATGAATTAACTTTGGTTGAACCGCCTCTTGTAATGCGATATGCAAGCCTTCCATAACAATAATAAAAAGGAACGGCGATAATGGGTCTCCTTGTCGTAACCCACGTTTCAATGAAAACTCTGAAGTAGGACTTCCATTTACTAGAATAGACGTTCTAGCCGAATGTAAAAAAACATGTATCCACTTTCTCCATTTAAGGCCGAACCCAAGAGCTTGTAACAAGAAGTCTAAATATTTCCAACTTACTGAATCATAAGCTTTCTCAAAATCAACTTTGAATATCATAAGTTTCTTGTTCCGCTTTTTGTACCAATCAATAACTTCACTCAACATAAGTGGACCATCGAGAATTTGGCGCCCCTTTATAAAAGCCGATTGTTCATTGCTAACAATTTTATCAATTATTTTTGAGAGCCTGTTTGCAAGAATCTTGGCTATAAATCTTGGCTATACTTTTATATTGAACGCAGATCAAAGAAATAGGCCGAAAGTCTTTAATGTACAGTGGATTAGAAACTTCTGATATCAAAGTGATGAATGCAGAATTTGCTCCCTTTGGCATCGTGAACTTATCAAAAAACTCAGTCATAGAAACCGCGACATCATTCTTGATGAGATCCCAATACGTTTTTATAAAAAGAAATGAAAAACCATCTGGGCCGGTGCCTTGTTGCTACCACAATCCCACACCGCTTCTTTAATTTCATCCATCGATACAGGGAGCTCTAAACTACAACAGTCTTCATCAGTAATTATCGAAGTAAAGTTCAAATTAGGCATACTTACATTATTGTCTTGACATAGGAATTTCTCTTTGTAAAAATTAAGGAAAGCCATTTTAACTTTACTAGGATCTTCAACCCAATTCCCATCAATCATAAGCCCTTGAACCATTTGATATCTTCGTCGTTGTTTAATCATACCGTGAAAGAATTTAGTGTTTTCATCCCCCTCGACGTCCCATTTGATACGAGCTTTTTGAACAAAATCCATTGCCTCCCTTTTTTCAATTTCGTCACACTCCTGCAACAGTTTAATTCGATCCTCTTTTTCTCCTTCTGAAGCCTGTCCTGAATCAATCTTCACCTCCAAATTATGTAAAAGACCACAAACCTCTTGTTTCCGAGAAAACTCTACCCGTTTAAAGTTTTTATGCCACACCTTTATTTTCTGTTTCAAACCTCTTAATTTATCAAATAAATGCAGTTGTTTAACAGAATGTGCTTGTGAATACTCCTCTAACGTATTCTTAATAATGCTATCAAGCTCTTGATTATGTAGCCAAGAATGAAAAAACTTGAATGGTATAGGACCATAATCTACCTTCTTGACAGAAAGGAGAATAGGGATATGGTCAGACCAAAGCTTTTCCAACGCCATAAATTTCAAATCAGAAAATGAATCCAAAACATTCTCTGAGACAATGAATCGATCCAACTTGCTCATCTTCGTACCCACCTTATTCATCCAAGTGAACCGCCTGCCACCTAAAGGTAAATCAACTAAACCTGCATCACGAATAAAAGTATTGAAAACGTTAGCATCCCCCCTTGAAAATAAAGACCCATAACGATCTGATTCTTCCCGAACTTCATTCCAATCACCAAAGAACATGTAAATCCCACTATGCTGACTTTTGAAATCAAGGAGCTTCGACTACAAACTGGAGTGCACACAAAGATATTCAAAGATGTCAAATCACTTGAATTGAACTCGAAATTGGATTACAGTTGAACGTTTAGAGAGTTGCAGAGAGAAAGAAAGGAGTTCACAATTTCATAAGCTAACTAGTAAATGGGAGGATGGAGCCATGGAGGATTTGGCAGGAAAATCTTTTTTGTTCTGATCTTTGCTGTTCCGTTGACTTTTATTAACTTTTTCATTGATATTACTTTGACACATATCAATCCATCCCGCTTAAAATAAAGCTTGTCCTCAAGCATCTAAGTATTCAAATCAACTTGAGGCAAGACCTTTAACACATTCCTTAAGCATCTAAGTAGCAAGCCAAACACCCCAAAAAACAATAACCCTTTTCCTTTAGCCAAACACCAATTTCACCCTTTGTGAATACCCATTTCATAACCCAACTACATGATCCATGTATAAAATCTAACAGCTGAAGGATTGAGTCACCCACTCTCCAAACAAATCTGTTGCGAATCCCTCTGCCTTCGACCAACTTATTAGGTGATCCGATGCCAAAAACTTGATAAGCTGAGTCAAAATATAGACTGATATGTTTCGCATCATCATACTTTCCTAACCGAGATAAAGCGAGCCACACTTCCACCTGTAACGGGCAACACTCCACAGCTCTCTGAAGCAAAAACTTTGCATCCTCTTCATTAGCAAATTCCATAACTGCTTCCCATAGCCTTAAAGATCAGGTATATGTTCAAGACCTTCCTTAAGCCAAACAGTAGCAACATTTCCATCAACACCAGATACCAAGCTATTTATAGAGGCAACCGCGAGATATTTAACACCGTTCACTTGGTAAAGTTCTTCATATTTCTGGGCAGTGAAGGAGTGAACAACCTTGGAAGAAAATGATCTTCTGGAAATACGACAGTTGCATCAAGGTTCCATCCAACAGCAGCCGCTGCAACTTTCATGCCAATATAACCACCACCAACCGCAACTACTTTTTGTGCTTTTGCCAATGATGATACTAATGAATCAACATCAGTAATATCGCGTGTGTGATGAACACTAGGTAAAGTATTACCAATTTTCTCATAAAATCTAGATGCAGTGTACCCTGTAGCAATAATGAGGGTTCCAAATTCCAGTGAATTTGTTGTCTATGTTTGCTTCTCTGCATTGATTTCAGTCACCGGATCTTCATACAGCATCTCTGTCCCTTTCTCTTTGTACCATTCAGGAGTTTGCCTCTCACCTCTTTTTGTGAGAGTCAGGCGCTCATATGAGCAAAGTCCTAGTCACATATCCACCTCCAACTATCACAAACCTTTTCTTTTTCCTCTTTGGCCATTTCCATATGTCGAACTCCCACTTTTCATACGTCAATTTGCATTTTGTGCCTCCTGATTTCTTCCTATTAGTCCATTTCCATAACTCAAACGACTAAAATTATCTCCATTAATCAGTATAACAGAAGCCTTTACCGTATCAATTACTGTTGTCGTTAACACCAAAGAAACACCACTAAAATAATTTTCCATACCATCATCATCAGTCGAATTAGAACTAATACCACGTTCCTTATCACACAATTAAAATTCGATCCCGATCACAGTTTATGACTAAACAAACGCATTTTTTCTCCTCCTTCACATTCAGTTCATCACTTTGATCCCAGTCACTCAAATCATCTTTTACACTGACCTCGATCAACTCATTAAAAGTAGCATTCGGTTTTTGAATATCCATTAAAACATTAGAGCCAAAAGTATCAGAATTCGATGATGACGATACACCTAACAAACACTCCGTTTTCGGTTTCAGAACTTCTTTTAAAATCTATACCAACGAACCTTCCAATTTATCCAAAAGACATGAATTAAAGGTTGAAAACACCATTACTAATTTATTCTTTAACCGTTTCAACCGCGTTTACAACCTCATGATCAACAACATCATCAAGTAATCTATTTTTTAACCCAGTTGATTATTTACTTTTTCCATTATCATGAACAAACTCATCAAAAATCTCATCACCAAGAACCAAATTACTCACACCCATTCTATTATTCTTGTTTTTAATCTCATCATCATCATCATCAACCTTACTCGAATCGTTAAACTCAATTTCTTGCACTTTATCAGATTATTTAGAAACTTAATCAAGAACAATATTACCAATGTTGTTTTCGACTATATCACTTGCTTCTTTAACACCTTGTTTGAAATTTTTCTTTATTGGCAGTTCATCAAACATCTTATGTGCACCCGTATGATAACAAAATACATATTCTTATCAACCAATGTTATTGGATAAATTGTACATTATTATGTGAAACCTTCAACCCCTTTTGATCCGTTTCCTTTAGATAACTTATTTTATTTTACTCGTTTGACCCAGATGTAACATATCCCATATTGACTCATTCATACTTAAATGGGTCAGAATTCGGCTATAAAACTACTCGTATATGGGAAGCAGTAGAAGATAATTATTAAATGGAAACTAAAGAGTAAATTACATAATTGGTCCCTATGGTTTGTGTTGACTTGCTTGTTTGGTAATTTGACTTTTTTTATGGTTATAGTCCTTAACTCGAAAACCTTTAACACTTACGGTCCTTTGACCAAACGGCGTAGTTTTAACCATTAACAGTGCATCTATAATTATCATTTCATTTTTCTCTTTCTATATTTTTCTCACTTCCTTGCACACCTCTTCTTTATGTACCATTCTTTTCTCACATCTTGGCCACCTTATCCTTATCCCACCACTCTTTATCTTACACAGGGAAATAGTTTTAATGGTTTTGAAAAATGTAACTTTTTTTTAGATAAACATCTTTAATATTTACCTATATAATTCTATACATATAGAAAAAAAAAATGATATTTTGCGGCCTTTTATAGTCTATTACATTTAAAAAATACCTAATTATGAAAATTGACAAAAAAAAGGTTGGATTTTCAAAAATAAGAATGTGCAGCCTGGAATTCAAGATTTAATTTTGTACGACTGTGCGACTCCATAAAAATATTGACAGGTGTCCATATTGTACGATGATGTTTTTTGTGAAACCTGATAGTGTTAGTGTGACTCATGTGACCTTTGATTGCGAAGTTTTGTCTTTTTCAAAAAAGAGAATAGTTTTTGTCTTTTTTGAAAAAGAAAACAAAATAATTTCTTTATTTTTTCTTTAGTTTTTCGAGAATTTTGTCTTTTTTTTTAAAACAAAACATTACATCAGTTGCACAAAAAACATTTACCTACCTTAAATTGACCCTTATCAAAATTATAGGGGAGTCGGGCAGTCACGCGGTCACACAAGTCTAAATTTGGAGTAAATGAAGTTTTGGTCTATTAGATGGAAATTGATTTTTTTTTTTTTTTTTTTTTTTTTTTTTTTTTTTTTTTTTGTATACTAGGAAATGGCCTTTTGAAAAAAGACAAGCAAATGTTAACAAGGTACAAAAATGTATCAGCCCATAAGTCAAAACTTAGGGACAAGTTACATTAATAAGAAAATAAAAAGCCAAAGTAGCCGCTTCATCTTGTTCACTTTTTTTCCGGTTAATATGTTTTCTTTAGGTTCTTCTAAGTAAAGACTCAACACAAGCGTATTTGTGTCATTCACAACATCATCCAACGAATTATTACAAACCCATCACCAAATTTACATTTTTATCTTCGAATATTCAATTATCAATAGTAAATTGCAAGAATCGTCCCTATGATTTGCCTAGATTGCATGTTCCATCCATGACCTTTTATAAGTGCAGGCGACCTACCCATGGAGAAAACTTGGGATCGATTTTGTCCTTATATAAATGCAAGCGGCCTCCTTGTGGTTTTCCAAAATTGCAAATTTTGTCCCTAGATAGGGGCAAGAAGTGAACCCAACTTTTCCTCACAGGGAGGCCGCCTGCACTTATGAAAAGCTAAAGGCGAAACATGCAATCAGGGTAAACCACAGGGACGATTCTTGCAATTTACTCATATATCAATGTTCACCTATCTTCAGTTACTACTTTCACCCTCGCCACGACAAACGTACGTACATGCACACACACAAAAATGCAAAACTGAAATTAAAATCCAACAAAAACACACACAAACAAATAAATATCTGAATATTTTTCAGACAAACATACAAGAAGATTGATCTGATTCATATGCTAAATCGCAGGGGCACATGATTGTGCTTAAACAAACACTATCTAAACCCTTGAATTCGTTGTCTTTGTTTAAAAGGGCAATGTTTTATAACCCGGGTTGAACCAGGAACATGGCCGGATATGACTGTTGTTTGCTTGTTTATGAACCGGGTCTACCCATTTTGCTAAATCCAGCTGGATCATACCTTTCATTTTTTTTATTATTATTATTTTTTTTTTAAAGTTTGGGACCTGTAGTTTTGTTGGAAAATATGTGTTTGGTATTCAATTTCCAATGTTTAAGTCCACAATAATCCCAACTTCATCAGGTTTTCACAAAACAACCAAATCCTCATCCACTCGGCTACATCACCATTAATCACAACAACAATATTACCACTTTGCCAAAAGTCAAACTATCCTAGTCCAAATCCTTTTTCCCAGCTTCTAGTCGATATCACCAAACCATAAGCGAACCACAACTAAATCAATAACAACAAGAAAATAACTAATCCATAAGGCTCGTAAGCTCGACATTTTAAACAATAACGACAAGGATACCGTGAGCTTAGGCTCACGGTTCAACCAAACTCGACTCCACAACACACCTTTGATACCAAAAAGTTTTCATTTATGTTTCTGTTACTAAAATGACTTTTCCATTTGTTTAAACCTTAAACCCATTTGTTATCTTACTCGTATCCTACCAAAGGTAAAAAGAAACAACTCGTTTGACCCACACCGAGTCACACCTGAGCGTTTCAGTGTCACTTACATTCCAAGATCACGGATCTATAAAAATGAATAGGTGGTAGCAGTGGGAGAGGCGCGTGTGGATGGTGGGGATGGTTTTCTTGGCGCGTGGTGTTGCTAGGAGTGATAAGGATGTCACAAGGTAGTGTTTGATGGTGGTGGTGATGGTGGAAGAAGAGGTGGCGGCCGATTGCCTAGAGAAGAGGGTGACGGCTAGGGTTTTGAGAGAGAGTGAGATGACTTATTAATGATGATAAAATGAGGGAGGGTGAGGGTGTGTTTGGTTATTTAACGACCATTTATGTATTTTCTAAAATAATCCAGGGGGCCGCCGGTTCTAATCACAAGGACCATTTCTGTATTTTTCTTAAACTTCCCCGAAACACGCTTACAAGTTCACAACTTATACTAGGAGTGTTCAAAATACCCTTCTAGTGTGCGCCACTAATTCTAAAATAGTTTTTCCATGAAATTTGACTATAAATATGTCTACATTCAATAATTGTTTCATAATTTATCTGTTCAACGTATTATTAAGTTTTTCTAATGCCGACTCACGTAGTGCTTAAGGTGATTATACAGTCAACGATACCAAGAGTAAATCACCGGATAATGATCATTCACGTAACCAAATTCATCACTACGAATAATATCCAAAATATTCTGAACCAGTTTCATGTTAATTCTTAACTTACTTTCAGATCTTTAACTTAGTGTTTAAAACACAGTCACCAAATTTACCAGTTCAGTTGTCACAGGATCCCAGTCATGACACATACTTTGGGGAACAATGGTGTAATCTACTCGTAACAAAATGATGCTTACGTGTAAATTAAAACATTTTCAAGACACATATTAAACTTATTCCCAAACAACCCTTATTCACAGAGAGTGAGAAACACCATTATCAATGGCAAACATCAACCTCTCATATTACGATTTGGTATTGCAATTAATGGGCCGCTGCGTGGAGTGCCGAATGGTGGTGTTGGAGTAAGACCTTTGGCGTCGGCGACGGGACCTCCACCACCTCAACAAACTATGTCGTCGTTTTTAGGAGGTGGGATTGGGAGTGAGGCAAATGCAATTAGGACCAGTAAGGTTTTTTTTTTTTTTTTTTTTTTTTTTTTTTTTTTTTTTTGATGTTTTACTTTGTTATGTATATTTGAATAGAACCGAGCTTGTGAAGTATAAGTAGTTAGTTTTAGTAATGGTTAGTAACAAGTAGGGTAGAATTACGAATAGGCCCTTAGTTTATATATTAATTAGTTTCTAAATACTCACGAATTGCCAGCACTCCATACCATTCAAAGTCATTATTGCAAGTTTCAAGCAGAAACGCTATTTCATGTATCGCGTTTTATGCTCATCCGAACAGTTTACTTTCATAATGAACATCCAGATGCCGAAACGCTATTATATTTTAATACGGATTCTGGTTATTTGAGATAACTAATCCCTCGATTAATACAGATATATGCGTAGTCGCGTAGAAGCTTTAGATTATCTAAGATACTTGATCCCTCGAGGCCTCGATCATACGAGAAATATACGTAGAAGCTTTAGATTGTTTAAGATACCTAATCCCTTTGTCAGAATAGAAATATGCGTAGAAGCTTTAGATTAAACTCAACCCCTCGATCAGAACATTAATTACAGAAGCTATAGATTAAGTAGTTTGCATTTCAGCTTTAGAAACTATTGTGGATTATGAACCATTTGCTTTCTCTATCTTACATACTGATATGACACATTAAAATTTTCACTTAAATAGTACACTCACGAAGATATAAGTGATAAGTTGGTTACAAAATACATATATGTTTGAAGTACTCAAGTACCAGTTTAATCTGCATTTACTTATGGTTATATAGACATCCCAACGCTATCTCATGCAGCGTGTTTTATTACAGATTTTGGGTACTTAAGATCATACGAGCAGTTTCAAAATGCACATCAGAACAGTTTACTTTCAAAATGCAACTTCCAAACACTATTAAATTGCTATCACGTTTTATTACAGATTCTGGCTATTTAAGATGCTTAATCCCCCAAATTTGAGTAGAAGCTTTAGATTATTTAAATACTCAACCCCTCAACCATATCATTATAAAACTTATGGATTAGGATCCATTTTTATCTCTAACTTAGATACTAATGTGGCCCGTAAAACTTTGCACCTGATAACGGTGATAAGTTAGTTACAATATACATATTAACATATGTATTTGCAGTACGAGTTTAATCAAAGATTCTAAATATGTTCTTGTTGCATAAATATATACAGAATGTGCCACCTCCAATCCCTGGTCCGGGTCAACCACCAAGGATGTATGGCATGCCGCCACCTCTTCCTAACCAACAATCAATGGCTACTATATCGCCTGCAATGGGTCCCAGTGGAAATACAGTTTCAGGACCATCAAAGATTGATCCTAACCAATTCCCACGCCCTGGTCCAACATCGTCTGTCCTTTTACATGAAACTCGACAGGGTAACCAGGCCAAACCTCCACCGGTATTCATCATTACTCTTCTTAAATATCCTTTTTATTCACAGGTTATGGAACAGTGTTTACTTTAGAGTTGGAAAGATTGGCGGGCTGTCAGGTTGAATGTGTTAGTTTGTCAAATACGATTTTAGAAATTATATTAAATAATTAATTGAGATTTTGAATGGAATTATCTAGTAGGTTTATGTATTAAAAATACACTCAATCCTGACGCGTTAACTTTGAAGCTATTCATAGTTGTATGGGTCAAACTTTCCATCTCTAGTTTATAGTGACCATGGTTCTCGGCTCCTATTATGAAAGTATTTGTACTAATCTTATCTATATCACTATATCCTGATATGTTGTTTTAAATTGAAGCCTGCTACAACCGAATTTATTGTAAGGGATACTGGAAATTGCAGTCCCCGGTACATGAGGAGCACCATTAATCAGGTTACGTGGGTATTCTTTCAACTACTTCTCTTGTGGAAATTTTATGCTTACTTAATTGTTGGATTGTTTTGTTGCTCTTTCAGATTCCTTGCACCTCTAATCTTTTGACCACGTCTGGCATGCAATTGGCACTGTTGGTTCAGCCCCTGGCCCTTCCTCATCCAGAAGAGGAACCTATCCAAGTAAGGCTAGATAATTGAGGTGATAGAAAATTATTTGTTACCTCAAGTGTCTTGGCATTAATTGAGGTGATAGAAAATTTCAAAGTTGAAGTATAACATTTTTTATCTTAAAAAGTCAGATATGGACTCTAATTTTGTGAGGGAGGGACTGATAAGTTTTTCATATGGTAAAAGTGAATCTATTTTTTCAGATAGTGGATTTCGGCGAAGGTGGCCCTGTTCGTTGTTCTCGTTGCAAAGGCTACATCAATCCATTCATGAAGTTTGTCGATCAGGGAAGACGTTTTGTCTGTAACTTCTGTGGTGAGTGTTGATCTCTTCTTTTCTACCTTTTGCCATAATTTAGTTCTAAGAATACATACCGATTAGAAAATAGCGTCTTTATATACTTGACCTACATGCTAATAGCTGACTATGAATACAGAAACAATACAAAATTTTAGCCTTTAAATTTATATATTGACAATAAAAACATCTTTCCAGCGGATTTGAATTGCTGCATGTCAACTTGTATATTGACTTGTTGGAAATAAAATATAACCCATGTCAACCGACTTACAAGTGAATGGGTTGAATATGCCACTTTTAGTTCAACTTGTCGTCTTACATTCTACCCTTTTGCAGGCTTCAAGGATGAAACTCCGCTTGACTATCAATTTTAATTCGTTGGCAGGCGAAAGGACGCTGATGAACGGCCGGAGCCATGCAGAGGAACAGTTTAATTCGTTGCCACAAGGGAATTCCTGATTCGTGTGATCTCTAGCTTCATTTTGCACTTCTCTCAACAATTATACTATCTCCATAATATTTTGTTGTATTTTTCCCAGGTACGTGAGCCAATGCCTGCTGTATTCTTTTTTCTCATTGATGTATCAATGAATGCCTTGCAAACTGGTGCAACAGCGGGAGCTTGCAGCGCTATCAGCCAAGTCATTGCTGATCTTCCAGTAAGTTCATGTTAATTGTGGTTAGAGGTGAAAATGGTTGGGATGGATAATGGGTCTATACTGGCATAATATTAGATATAGGTCGGGTTGGATTCACCTGGTTTTTGACCAGTTTTTAATCCTTTTTTCTTTATGAATAATTAGTGTTCCTAATTAGATTACAAAAATAAAAAATTAGATTATCTCAGATTGTCAACTACAATATAATTGAAAGTAAATGGGTCACAGTTGCCACCTTTCGTACTTGTGGCACATGGCTACGGGCTACCCATAAGTATTGAATCTTATTGATGTTTCACCCTTTGACAATAGATTTGAAGTTTGTATATAATTATTGATCTGTTTCATGTACACAGTTAATCGTAGAATTTATGATGTAACAAACTAATAATATGGTTGCTGCAGGAGGGTCCTCGAACAATGGTGGGAATTGCCTCATTTGACTCAACCATCCATTTTTACAATCTGAAACGGGCATTGCAACAGGTATATATAATGGCAATTTATTGTTTATAGATTTTCAGTTTGTATGCGTAAAAAAAAACTTTGTCCAGCTTTCACCACGTTTGCTTTTGGATTTCCGTTTCCATCATACCAGTTTTACCTGTTAGAAATAAAATATAACCAGAATTGACCCATTTATAAGTAAATGGGTCGAAACAGCCACCTCTAGTTTAGTAACTTGCAAGATGATATTGCTGTTTGTGATCAAGTTTTTGTGTTTTGTTGTTGCAGCCATTGATGCTCATAGTTCCTGACGTTGAAGATGTTTACACTCCTCTCCAAACTGATGTTATTGTTCAACTTTCCGAGGTAAGTTATTTCATGCATTACCTAGAAATTGTGATGGAGCTCTTTTCTTGGCAGTTCTTGCCAACTCGTGATTATCCGTTATATTCTAGAAATTATTTTCATCCAGTTTTATGTGACTTTGAAACTGATTACCAACGTATTTCACATCATTGTGATGTTACAGTATCGTGATCATCTAAACTTTTTGCTGGAGAGCATCCCGAGTATGTTTGAGATTAATAAAACTGCTGATTCTGCTTTTGGTGCCGGGATGAAGGTATTAATTTTTCTCTGTTTGATTGTACATTTGTACCCGCGCAAGCACAGCGTGTCTAAGGGTAGAAGAAGTTACCTACCAATAACCTAATCTCAGAGACTGTTACTTTATTTCACAAGACATCTCTATTTTCTTTTTCTTCTCAGATCATCTTTTTTTGGTCATCCCGTTTAATGATTTTTTGAATGACCAGAATTCACCGAACACTCAGATGTCCCATTTATAAACAGGCTAATGCCTGTTCTTTATTCTGATATATATATATATATAGAGTTATTATTAAAGATACAAACAGTTATTGCATGCTTGAATACTTCAACCTTTAAAGCTAACCCAACGTGTGATGTGTCATGAGATGCGTTTGACGAAAATAACACTATAAATGAGCAGTAAGCAATAAAGTGAGCAATAGCAGTTCTTTTCTATTAGAACATTTAGTAACGTAGTTGTAAGTGTACTCATAATATATAAAACAACTCTTAAATGCTACTTCACTGAGTGTTGTTAAATGAGCATTTCGAAAAAACTAAATAAAGGTATTTGCTATAAATAAAGGTATTTGCTGTTTGTCAAACGAACATTAAAGATCACAATAGTCAAGTCAACGCTCAATGTTCCTAAATACTCCTAAGTGGTCCGCGCCAAACACACCCATAATTTTATTTGCTAAAAAAAGTCGATCAAATAAGTTTTTTTGATGTTTTACTTTGTTAAAAAAAGTCGATCAAAAAAAGTCGATCAAAAAAGTCGACCAGTAAGCTTTTTTGATGTTTTACTTTGTTATGTATATTTGAATAAAACCGAGCATCTATAGTTGGTTTTAGTAACAAGTAGGGTAGAATTATGAATGTGCCTGTAAATTTAAACTTGTATCAAAGATGAAAGTAAGCTACGTGAATTTGGAAAAGAAGAAGGTATTGGGAAGTTTTCTCTCTATTTCTGCATGCTTCTAACTACAGAGAGTGGATTGACTATTTAAACAAAGAAAATGCCAACAAAGTAGGAACTAACTCCCACTATTCAACTACGCATAAAACTAGCAACTAATTGGCCAACATGGCCTTGATTTTGTCAAATAAAAAACGTGCAGAACAACTTAAAAATAATAACTGAATTTCTGAATTAAGCTAACATTTTCCCCCCTAATTCAGAATCTGGTATGTTCTTCACTCCCATCATCTTTCTCATTTCAATAAACTGAATTCGAGGTAACGGTTTCGTGAGAATGTCAGCCTTTTGTTCCTTGCTGCAAACATACTTGACAACCACATCCCCACGCTCAACACACTCTCTTATGAAGTGATACTTCAAGTCAATGTGCTTGCTCCTTCCGTGAAACACCGGGTTTTTTATCAGCTCTATTGCTGATTTGTTGTCCAAATAAAGCACAAATGGACCAGCTTTCTTCCCTGTTATCTCGTGAACCAACCTACTCACCCATATTCCTTGACAGGTTGCAGTGGTTGCAGCAATAAACTCAGCCTCGCATGAAGAGAGTGCCACACATTGTTGCTTTTTCGAACCCCAGGTGACCAAATTCTCCTTCAAGTAGAATGCCATTCCTCCTGTACTCCGCCTATCCTCCACATCTCTCGCATGATTACTGTCGGAGTATCCTGTGATTACATCACCTTTATGATACTTGGTATAAACGAGACCATAGTGAACTGTTCCTCTAACGTACCGCAAGATCCTCTTCACTGCTTGCATATGTTTTACTGTAGGTTTCTCCATGAACCTGCTCACAATCCCAACTGCATATGCAATGTCGGGTCGAGTGTGTGTGAGGTATCTTAAGCCTCCGATAATGCTACGAAACAGTGTTGGGTTAACCAGAACTCCTCCTTCATCCTTAGTAAGCTCCTGTTTGTGTTCCATTGGAGATTGTGATGGATTGCAATCTGCCATTCCAGCCTTTAAGAGAACATTTCTTGCATAAGCAGTTTGCTTAAGTGTGATGCCATCTTCATGTTGAGTCACCTCGATTCCCAAGTAATACGAGAGTAAACCCATGTCACTCATCTCAAATTCTTTGTTCATTTGTTGCTTAAAATACTTGACATCACCATCACAATTTCCTGTTACAATTAAATCATCAACATAAACACCAACTATTAGGACCTTACCATGCTGTTTTCTTGTGTACACTGCATGTTCTAGCCCACATCTCTTGAAGTTCAGTCCTTTTAGGCACTTGTCCAATCTCGAGTTCCATGCTCTAGGGGCTTTTCGAAGCCCGTAGAGTGCCTTTGACAGTTTGTACCCTTTCTCCGGATGATTAGCCTTCACGTACCCCTCCGGTTGTGTGACGTACACTTCCTCCTCCAGTGTTCCATTTAGAAACGCCGACTTCACGTCTAAATGATGTACCTTCCAGCCATGTGAACTTGCGAGAGCTAGTAGGATTTGGATTGTTTCAATCCGAGCAACCGGCGAAAACACCTCATCAAAATCAACTCCGGGTTTTTGAACATATCCCTTGGCGACTAGTCTCGCTTTGTACTTCAATATGTTACCACTTGGATCCCGTTTCAGCTTGTAAACCCATTTAAGTCCAATAGGTTTACGTCTTGCAGGTAAATCAACTAAGATCCAAGTTTGGTTCTTTTCTATTGCATCCAATTCAACCTTCATAGCTTTTACCCATTCTCCATCTTTAGCAGCCACAAGGTACGATGTGGGTTCATCTTCATCTTGCATGAATAATAGTTCATCACATTCTTCATAGAGATCAGTTAACAAACGATACCTTTTTGGAGCACCACCACCTGTTGAACTTGATGCTGGACTCGTTGAACCTACAGAGGTGACTGGTGATTGACTTGGAGTTGAGAGGACTTCATCACCATGTACATGTGTTTGAGGAGTGGGCTGGAATTCTTCATCATTTATCCCCTCAAAATTTTCAAATGGCTCACTTGTTGAACCATTTTCATCTTCCAAGTTAGTATCTTCTTGGTTATATCCTTCAATGGTGAAGGAGCTTCTTGGACTTTCTTTAAACTTGGTTGTCTCATCCCATAGCCATGGTTTATCTTCATCAAATCTCACATCCCTGCTTACGCGAATTCTACCAGAGACTGGATCCAAAAGACGGTATGCTTTGCTGCCTGTTTCAGTTCCCAGGTGTACTAACATTTCACTTCTGCTATCGAGTTTCTGTTGGTGCCCTCTCAATATTTTTGAGTGAGCAATGCAACCGAACACTCTAAGGTGTTCAAGATTAGGCTTCTTTCCGGACCATCTTTCATAAGGTGTCGTATCACCAAGGGTCTTTGTAGGAACTCGGTTTTGAATGTAAACAGCTTGGCGCACCGCTTCTCCCCATAACGTATCAGGCACCTCCATACTTTTCATCATGCTTCTTGCCATTTCAATTACCGATCGATTTCGTCTCTCCACGACGCCATTCTGTTGTGGGGAGTATGGTGCCGTGAGGTGATGCTTTAGACCAGTATTGTCACAATACTCAGTAAAAGCCTTCGAATTAAATTCCCCCCCGCGATCGGTTCGTAACGTCTTGACCTTCACACCTGTTTCGTTTTCAACTAAAACACGAAATTTCTGAAACATACCAAGTGCTTCATCTTTCGATTTTAGAAAATAAACCCACATTACATGGCTAAAATCATCAACTAACAGGAAGAAATAACGATTACCAGCGGGTGTCAGGGGTGAGATCGGTCCACATATGTCTGCGTGAATAAGCTCCAGCTTCTCTTTCGCCTTGTACTGAGTTTGGGTTGGATATGGGTTACGAGTTTGCTTACCTTCTAAGCAACCTTTGCACAACGCGTCGGGTTTTTCGATCTCTTTCAAACCATGCACCAGATTCTTGTCACACATTTCTTTCATTTTCTGAAAGTTGATGTGTCCCAGGCGTGAGTGCCATAACCATGAAGGTTCCTTGTGTTCAGCACTATACGATACAATCGATTTGGAGAGCGATTAACCTTCATGAGCAATCTTCCTCTCTTGTCGTGAACCCACAAGTGTGGCCCACTCATCTGTATCTTATCACCATTTTCTGAAAGTTGACCCAAGCTTATGATGTTGTTACATAGGCTTGGGATGTGGTACACATCCTTCAATACCAATTTCTCACCATTTTTACATATAAATACGATGGAGCCCCTTCCTTCTATTTTAACTTTAGAACCATCACCAAATCGTACATACCCCTGAACCGACCGATCAATGTCACTAAACTTCTCTTTATCACCCGTCATATGGTTACTTGCTCCGTTGTCCAAGTACCACACCTTCGATGTGTTGCTTTCTTCATTCAAATTCCTCAGTTTTGGGGTCACATGCTTCTCGTTTAAAAACACCTCCTCGTTCACTTCATGCCTCACAGCAAGTAGTAGTGCCGGTTCATCATCAACCTGTGTTAAGTTGGCCTCTTGATTTCGCTCTTTTCGTGGATTCTTACACTCGTAAGCATAGTGTCCAAGGTCTTGGCAATTGTAACATTGAACCTTGCTTTTGTCGTAATTATTTGTAGATCCACGTCCTCCATCTCGGTTTTGATAAAAACCACCACCACGACGTCCACCACGATTGGAGTAATTACCTCTTCCCCGACCTCTTCCTCTGCCTCGATTATTATACCCACTTGATCGAGTGTTGCGTTGTGAGGTCTTTTGTTCTTCATCGCCCTTCTTCTTAGATCTCTCCAACCACTCCTGTTGTGTCAACAATAGTTTCCCTTCTCCACTTTCATTATGGCCCCGAACCCTTTCTTCATGAGCCTTTAACCGTCCTATGACTTCTTCAACCGTCATTGTGTCAAGATCTGCAAACTGTTCTATAGTAGAAGCAATTTGCAAAAACTTGTTTGGAACAGCACGGAGTAATTTCTTAACCACGTAAGCTTCTTCTACCTTTTCTCCTAACGCCCGAATATTACTTACAATGTTGTTTACCTTCATGGCAAAATCATCAATTATCTCCGTATCCTTCATGCTTAGGGTTTCAAATTCCGCCTTCAGAGTCTGAACCTTCGCAGTCTTGACCCTGTCTGCTCCCATAAACATCGTCTTCAAGGTTTCCCAAGCGTCTTTTGCCGTTTGCTTCTCTGTCAGCGACAACAGCAGATCCTCTGGAATCCCTTGGTAAATGGCTGCAAGTGCCAATTTGTCCTTCTTCACAGCAGATCCTCTGGAATCCCTGTTACAATTAAATCATCAACATAAACACCAACTATTAGGACCTTACCACGCTGTTTTCTTGTGTACACTGCATGTTCTAGCCCACATCTCTTGAAGTTCAGTCCTTTTAGGCACTTGTCCAATCTCGAGTTCCATGCTCTAGGGGCTTGTCGAAGCCCGTAGAGTGCCTTTGACAGTTTGTACACTTTCTCCGGATGATTAGCCTTCACGTACCCCTCCGGTTGTGTGACGTACACTTCCTCCTCCAGTGTTCCATTTAGAAACGCCGACTTCACGTCTAAATGATGTACCTTCCAGCCATGTGAACTTGCGAGAGCTAGTAGGATTCGGATTGTTTCAATCCGAGCAACCGGCGAAAACACCTCATCAAAATCAACTCCGGGTTTTTGAACATATCCCTTGGCGACTAGTCTCGCTTTGTACTTCAATATGTTACCACTTGGATCCCGTTTCAGCTTGTAAACCCATTTAAGTCCAATAGGTTTACGTCTTGCAGGTAAATCAACTAAGATCCAAGTTTGGTTCTTTTCTATTGCATCCAATTCAACCTTCATAGCTTTTACCCATTCTCCATCTTTAGCAGCCACAAGGTACGATGTGGGTTCATCTTCATCTTGCATGAATAATAGTTCATCACATTCTTCATAGAGATCAGTTAACAAACGATACCTTTTTGGAGCACCACCACCTGTTGAACTTGATGCTGGACTCGTTGAACCTACAGAGGTGACTGGTGATTGACTTGGAGTTGAGAGGACTTCATCACCATGTACATGTGTTTGAGGAGTGGGCTGGAATTCTTCATCATTTATCCCCTCAAAATTTTCAAATGGCTCACTTGTTGAACCATTTTCATCTTCCAAGTTAGTATCTTCTTGGTTATATCCTTCAATGGTGAAGGAGCTTCTTGGACTTTCTTTAAACTTGGTTGTCTCATCCCATAGCCATGGTTTATCTTCATCAAATCTCACATCCCTGCTTACGCGAATTCTACCAGAGACTGGATCCAAAAGACGGTATGCTTTGCTGCCTGTTTCAGTTCCCAGGTGTACTAACATTTCACTTCTGCTATCGAGTTTCTGTTGGTGCCCTCTCAATATTTTTGAGTGAGCAATGCAACCGAACACTCTAAGGTGTTCAAGATTAGGCTTCTTTCCGGACCATCTTTCATAAGGTGTCGTATCACCAAGGGTCTTTGTAGGAACTCGGTTTTGAATGTAAACAGCTTGGCGCACCGCTTCTCCCCATAACGTATCAGGCACCTCCATACTTTTCATCATGCTTCTTGCCATTTCAATTACCGATCGATTTCGTCTCTCCACGACGCCATTCTGTTGTGGGGAGTATGGTGCCGTGAGGTGATGCTTTAGACCAGTATTGTCACAATACTCAGTAAAAGCCTTCGAATTAAATTCCCCCCCGCGATCGGTTCGTAACGTCTTGACCTTCACACCTGTTTCGTTTTCAACTAAAACACGAAATTTCTGAAACATACCAAGTGCTTCATCTTTCGATTTTAGAAAATAAACCCACATTACATGGCTAAAATCATCAACTAACAGGAAGAAATAACGATTACCAGCGGGTGTCGGGGGTGAGATCGGTCCACATATGTCTGCGTGAATAAGCTCCAGCTTCTCTTTCGCCTTGTACTGAGTTTGGGTTGGATATGGGTTACGAGTTTGCTTACCTTCTAAGCAACCTTTGCACAACGCGTCGGGTTTTCGATCTCTTTCAAACCATGCACCAGATTCTTGTCACACATTTCTTTCATTTTCTGAAAGTTGATGTGTCCCAGGCGTGAGTGCCATAACCATGAAGGTTCCTTGTGTTCAGCACTATACGATACAATCGATTTGGAGAGCGATTAACCTTCATGAGCAATCTTCCTCTCTTGTCGTGAACCCACAAGTGTGGCCCACTCATCTGTATCTTATCACCATTTTCTGAAAGTTGACCCAAGCTTATGATGTTGTTACATAGGCTTGGGATGTGGTACACATCCTTCAATACCAATTTCTCACCATTTTTACATATAAATACGATGGAGCCCCTTCCTTCTATTTTAACATTAGAACCATCACCAAATCGTACATACCCCTGAACCGACCGATCAATGTCACTAAACTTCTCTTTATCACCCGTCATATGGTTACTTGCTCCGTTGTCCAAGTACCACACCTTCGATGTGTTGCTTTCTTCATTCAAATTCCTCAGTTTTGGGGTCACATGCTTCTCGTTTAAAAACACCTCCTCGTTCACTTCATGCCTCACAGCAAGTAGTAGTGCCGGTTCATCATCAACCTGTGTTAAGTTGGCCTCTTGATTTCGCTCTTTTCGTGGATTCTTACACTCGTAAGCATAGTGTCCAAGGTCTTGGCAATTGTAACATTGAACCTTGCTTTTGTCGTAATTATTTGTAGATCCACGTCCTCCATCTCGGTTTTGATAAAAACCACCACCACGACGTCCACCACGATTGGAGTAATTACCTCTTCCCCGACCTCTTCCTCTGCCTCGATTATTATACCCACTTGATCGAGTGTTGCGTTGTGAGGTCTTTTGTTCTTCATCGCCCTTCTTCTTAGATCTCTCCAACCACTCCTGTTGTGTCAACAATAGTTTCCCTTCTCCACTTTCATTATGGCCCCGAACCCTTTCTTCATGAGCCTTTAACCGTCCTATGACTTCTTCAACCGTCATTGTGTCAAGATCTGCAAACTGTTCTATAGTAGAAGCAATTTGCAAAAACTTGTTTGGAACAGCACGGAGTAATTTCTTAACCACGTAAGCTTCTTCTACCTTTTCTCCTAACGCCCGAATATTACTTACAATGTTGTTTACCTTCATGGCAAAATCATCAATTATCTCCGTATCCTTCATGCTTAGGGTTTCAAATTCCGCCTTCAGAGTCTGAACCTTCGCAGTCTTGACCCTGTCTGCTCCCATAAACATCGTCTTCAAGGTTTCCCAAGCGTCTTTTGCCGTTTGCTTCTCTGCCAGCGACAACAGCAGATCCTATGGAATCCCTTGGTAAATGGCTGCAAGTGCCAATTTGTCCTTCTTCACATCGATTGCCGTATTTCGGGTCCTGGGCTCGACCGCATCCCATACTCCCTGGGCTTGCATAAACACTCTCATTTTTATAGACCAGGCGGCGTAGTTGCTTCTCGTCAACATCGGATAGTGAAGGGTGATCGGGTTCTCTTTCTCATTCTTATCACTTTTATCTCCCATCTGCTCGGGTGTTTTTGGTTGTACTTGGATTGAAACCGGTAGCTCTGATGCCAAGTGTAAATTTAAACTTGTATCAAAGATGAAAGTAAGCTACGTGAATTTGGAAAAGAAGAAGGTATTGGGAAGTTTTCTCTCTATTTCTGCATGCTTCTAACTACAGAGAGTGGATTGACTATTTAAACAAAGAAAATGCCAACAAAGTAGGAACTAACTCCCACTATTCAACTACGCATAAAACTAGCAACTAATTGGCCAACATGGCCTTGATTTTGTCAAATAAAAAACGTGCAGAACAACTTAAAAATAATAACTGAATTTCTGAATTAAGCTAACAGTGCCCTTAGTTTATATATTAAGTTTCTAAATACTCGCGAATTGCCATCCGAACAGAAACGCTATTTCATGTATCGCGTTTTATGCTCATCCGAACAGTTTACTTTCAAAATGAACATCCAGACGCTCGAAATGCTTTCATATTTTAATGAGGATTCTGGTTATTTGAGATAACTAATCCCTCGATTAATACAGATATATGCGTAGTCGCGTAGAAGCTTTAGATTATCTAAGATACTTGATCCCTCGAGGCCTCGATCATACGAGAAATATGCGTAGAAGCTTTAGATTGTTTAAGATACTTAATCCCTTTGTCAGAATAGAAATATGCGTAGAAGCTTTAGATTATTTAAAATACCTAATTCCTCTATCAGAACAGAAATTTGCGTAGAGCTTTAGATTAAACTCAACCCCTCGATCAGAACATTAATTACAGAAGCTTTAGATCAAGTAGTTTGCATTTCAGCTTTAGAAGCTATTGTGGATTATGAACCATTTGCTTTCTCTATCTTACATACTGATATGACACATTAAAATTTTCACTTAAATAGTACACTCACGAAGATATAAGTGATATAGACATCCAAACACTATCTCATGCAGCGTGTTTTATTACAGATTTTGGGTACTTAAGATCATACGAGCAGTTTCAAAATGCACATCAGAACAGTTTACTTTCAAAATGCAACTTCCAAACACTATTAAAATGCTATCACGTTTTATTACAGATTCTGGCTATTTCAGATGCTTAATAGTTAATCCCCCAAATTTGAGTAGAAGCTTTAGATTATTTAAAATACTCAACCCCTCGACCATAACATTATAACTTATGGATTAGGATCCATTTTTATCTCTAACTAGATACTAATGTGACCCGTAAAACTTTGCACCTGATAACGGTGATAAGTTAGTTACAATATACATATTAACATATGTAACCAGGCCAATCCTCCACCGGTATTCATCATTACTCTTCTTAAATATCCTTCTTATTCACAGTTTATGGAATAGTGTTTACTTTAGAGTTGGAAAGATTGGCGGGCTGTCAGGTTGAATGTGTTAGTTTGTCAAATACGATTTTAGAAATTATATTAAATAATTAATTGATATTTTGAATGGAATTATCTAGTAGGTTTATGCATCAAAAATACACTCTCCTGAATCCTGACACCTTAACTTTGAAGCTATTCATAGTTGTATGGGTCAAACTTTCCATCTCTAGTTTATAGTGACCATGGTTCTCGGCTCCTATTATGAAAGTATTTGTACTAATCTTATGTATATCCTGATATGTTGTTTTAAATTGAAGCTTGCTACAACCGAATTTATTGTAAGGGATACTGGAAATTGCAGTCCCCGGTACATGAGGAGCACCATTAATCAGGTTACGTGGGTATTCTTTCAACTACTTCTCTTGTGGAAATTTTATGCTTACTTAATTGTTGGATTGTTTTGTTGCTCTTTCAGATTCCTTGCACCTCTGATCTTTTGACCACGTCTGGCATGCAATTGGCACTGTTGGTCCAGCCCCTGGCCCTTCCTCATCCAGAAGAGGAACCTATCCAAGTAAGGCTAGATATACTAACTAAGATTACTATATAGCCCTTAAGTCTTAGGGGTACTTATTTGTTACCTCAAATGTCTTGACATTAATTGAGGTGATAGAAAATTTCAAAGTCGAAGTATAACATTTTTTATCTTAAAAAGTCAGATATGGACTCTAATTTTGTGAGGGAGGGACTGATAAGTTTTTCATATGGTAAATGTGAATCTATTTTTTCAGATAGTGGATTTCGGCGAAGGTGGCCCTGCTCGTTGTTCTCGTTGCAAAGGCTACATCAATCCGTTCATGAAGTTTGTCGATCAGGGAAGACGTTTTGTCTGTAACTTCTGTGGTGAGTGTTGATCTCTTGTTTTCTACCTTTTGCCATAATTTAGTTCTAAGAATACATACCGATTAGAAAAAAGTGTCTTTATATACTTGACCTAGATGCTAATAGCTGACTATGAATACAGAAACAATACAAAATTTTAGCCTTTAAATTTATATATTGACAATAAAAACATCTTTCCTGCTGATTTGAACTGCTGCATGTCAACTTATATATTGACTTGTTGGAAGTAAAATATAACCCATGTCAATCGACTTAAAAGTGAATGGGTTGAATATGCCACTTTTAGTTCAACTTGTCGTCTTACATTCTACCCTTTTGCAGGCTTCATGGATGAAACTCCGCGTGACTATCAATGCAATCTAGGTCCAGATGGCAGGCGAAGGGACGCTGATGAACGGCCTGAGCTATGCAGAGGAACAGTTGAATTCGTTGCCACAAGGGAATTCCTGGTTCGTGTGATCTCTAGCTTCATTTTGCACTTCTCTCAACAATTATACTATCTTTATAATATTTTGTTTTATTTTTCCCAGGTACGCCAATGCCTGCTGTATTCTTTTTTCTCATTGATGTATCAATGAATGCCTTGCAAACTGGTGCAACAGCGGGAGCTTGCAGTGCTATCAGCCAAGTCATTGCTGATCTTCCAGTAAGTTCATGTTAATTGTGGTTAGAGGTGAAAATGGTTGGGATGGATAATGGGTCTATACTGGCATAATAATAGATATAGGTCGGGTTGGATTCACCTGGTTTTTGACCAGTTTTTAATCCTTTTTTCTTTATGAATAATTAGTGTTCCTAATTAGCTTTCACCATGTTTGCTTTTGGATTTTCGTTTCCGTGATACCAGTTTAACCTGTTAGAAATAACATATAACCAGAATTGACCCATTTACAAGTAAATGGGTCGAAACAGCCATATCCAGTTTAGTAACTTACAAGATGATATTGCTGTTTGTGATCAAGTTTTTGTGTTTTGTTGTTGCAGCCATTGATGCTCATAGTTCCTGACGTTGAAGATGTTTACACTCCTCTCCAAACTGATGTTATTGTTCAACTTTCCGAGGTAAGTTATTTCATGCATTACCTTGAAATTGTGATGGAGCTCTTTTCTTGGCAGTTCTTGCCAACTCGTGATTATCCGTCATATTCTAGAAGTTATTATTTTCATCCAGTTTTATGTGACTTTGGAACTGATTCCCAACGTATTTCACATCAATGTTTGAGAGTAATAAAACTGCTGATTCTGCTTTTGGTGCCGGGGTGAAGGTATTAATTTTTCTCTGTTTGATTGTACATTTTTACCCACGCAAGCACAGCGTACCTAAGGGTAGAAGAAGTTACCTATATACCTACCAATAACCTAATCTCAGAGACTGTCACTTTATTTCACAAGACATCTCTATTTTCTTTTTCTTCTCAGATCATCTTTTTTTGGTCATCCCGTTTAATGATTTTTTGAACGGCCAGAATTCATCGAACACTCACATGTCCCATTTTTAAACAGGCTAATGCCTGTTCTTTATTCTGATATTTTTTTTATCAAATAATCTGTGTCAAAGCGCACATCCAAACACCCACTTAGTATCAGCTTAGCAGTCTATGTGACTATTGCTTCATATGTGTCAATTAGGCTGCTTTTTTGGCAATGAAGAGTACCGGAGGCAAGCTTTTGGTATTTCAATCAGGCAAGCTTATTTATATTTTTAGCATGTGTTATTATTAAGAGGTCTGAGGTAGAAACAAATATTGACCCAATTTATTATGTCTCAGTCTTGCCTTCTGTTGGTATTGCGGCTCTTTCTGCTAGAGAGGCTGAAGGAAGAACTAACATCTCTGCAGGAGAGAAGTTAATATCAACTAATGACCAGGTTGAACAAACAGGCCAAAATGGTTGGCGTTGGGCAGCTGGACCAACACTTTTTTGTCGTATATTTTAAGTCTATATATATACTGTTAGTGGGTCAAATACGATTACAAAATTATCTTATTACAATAGTTATGTAATGTTTGCTATAATGATTAAATAGGTCTTATGCATGAAAAGATACTTTGGGCTAAATTTGACCTTTTTGACCCGTTTCCTTTAAATCTTTTGATACTAGAATCATATCTGCATGGTACTAAGATCTTATAAATGGGATTCATGTAGTATGTATAATGGCCTCACCAAAGTGCATCTACATGTTTAACGTAGTAAAGTTGATGAAAGAAGTTAATCTGAAATCGCTTTTTCTTTTTTAAACCGCAGGAACCTCATAAATTACTTCAACCAGTAGACAAGACTATGAAGACATTGGCAATTAAATTTGCAGAGTACCAGGTGAACCTTTATCTAATTTGCATTTTTCTACCTCTTTGATGAGATTCAACCATTTTGATTTTATCTTACCAAATTGTTTATGTGATCACAAATATTTTATAAGTCTCTGTCGCCACTACCCAAAGTTATGTTGATATTGCTTCTATCTCTGTTATCCCTCGAACCACTGGAGGACAGGTAGTCATTGCAATCTTATTTTTTGTCAAACAAATTAGATTGGTTTTGTTGCCATTCTTTAAGAGTCGCTTTTATAAAATTCCCTCCTATTTTCAGGTTTATTATTATCACCCTTTCTCTGCACTTTCGGATCCCGCAAAACTTTACAATGATCTGCGATGGAATGTCACAAGACCACAAGGTTTTGAAGCCAGGTGTGCCCTAAAAAGATTTATGCTTCAGTTTAACTTTCATACCATATCCATTGATGTGGCAAATTGGGTGGGTCTGTCGGGTTGGGCATCGGGTCAAATCAGTTAGGGTAAATGTAGGTATTGGTTGGATCTGCTTGACCCGAAACACTTCTTTATTTCTTATCATTGATGTGGGAGTTTTTGGTATATAGTTGATGTGCCAAATATGATTACAGACAGTGGTCTTATTTCAACAATGATTCAATGTTTCACATAAAATGGTTTAGACTAATTTGTCCTGTTTCCTTCCAACACTTTTTATTTATGTTACCCTTAAAAACTAAGCGTAAACCTCGACACATTCATATCTAAATGTGTCAAAATGGTCACCTCTTATAATATTTTACAAAATATGGTATACTTATCCGTTTCTCATTTTGTTGCTTCTTCCCTTCGATTCTTTAGGGTCTTCAAGTACAAAACTACTCTGGAAACTTCTGTAAACGCATTCCCACAGATGTTGACCTACCTGCGGTATATACTGAACTTCAAATTTATAAGCCTTGAGTTCCTAGCTTATAAGATCACTTTTATTGAAACTAATATTTTGCAGGTTGATTGTGACAAATCTATAATGGTGACTTTGAAACATGATGATAAATTAACAGATGGCACAGAATGTTCTTTCCAGTGTGCGCTTCTTTATACTACTGTATATGGGCAAAGAAGAATACGTGTGTCCACTTTATCGTTGCCTTGCATAAGCATGCTGAGCAATCTTTTTCGCTCAGCTGATTTAGACACCCAGTTTTCTTGTTTCCTAAAGCAAGGTATTTGAATTTGTTTAATTTTGGATTTCACTTTTGCTTTATTGAATACTATAAAGATTTATTCTTTTTTTGTGTGTTGCAGCGGCTAATGAAATCCCTATTACTCCATTACCTCAAGTGAGGGATCGGGTGACAGATCTTTGCATTAGTATACTTCATTCTTATCGGAAGTTTTGTGCAACTGTGTCATCATCATCTGGACAGCTAATTCTTCCTGAGGTACTCAAGTTGTTGTCTCTATACACTCTCGGTCTGTTTTCTTCTTTATTAAAGGCATTCTAAGTAGTGGGTTATCAGTAGTGGTGGCATCGGATACCGACCAAAACTAATAATCCAATCATTCTAAATCAGTTCGGTCGCAAACCATTCCTTGAAAGCGAGAGCCACTAAAGGTGGCAATTTCAGTGCATTCATTTATTACCAATAATTTGATTGAATGGGAATGTATCAAATGTGTTGGAAGTCCCCTTTAAGGTTTTTTATAATGTATACAACCTCATAAATTACCTTCTATAAAAGATTAAGATAAATAATCTTGGTAATCTTGTTTTTTGTAATCATAATCAACTCTTTAACAATCTCTATAAGTTCAAAAAAGATTGGCAAAAAGTGTTTGTGGGTCATTTCAACCTGGCTCATGCTAAAGATGACCTGTTTTGACTTGTTCTTTTTTCACCTGGTCATCTTGCCAACTCTAGTGAAAATATAACGAATCCAAAGATTCTTTCGATTTGCCCACCCCCTAGATACCACTTAAATGTTTTGGTTTAATATTGCATAAGATACGCACAGGTAATTGACCTCCTTTATTTCTTGATTGCAGCTTTGATTAAAAGTATTGGACTACGAAGTGATGGGCGTATAGATGACAGGTCATTTTGGATCAACTATGTTACCTCACTTTCTGTTCAATTAGCAATCCCGCTTGTGTATCCCAGAATGATAAGTGTTCATGATATTGACTCAAAGGTTTAGAATAATCTCACTTAACAAAATGTTCAGATATTCAATTTCTACAACTTACCCGTTTTTTTTTGCATGTTTCATCTGTGGCTATAGGATACCGATGGATCCGTTATTCCCCCTCCTATACCACTCTCTGGTGAACATGTGAGCGATGACGGGATCTATCTTCTTGAAAACGGAGAGGACTGCTTAATTTACGTTGGAGGCTCTGTAGATCCTGATATAACACAAAAACTGTTTGGCGTTTCTTCTTTTAGTGAAATCCCCACTCAGGTACACTTGATATTCGTATCTCTTGTCTTGTATCATTATAGTGGCAAAATGGCGAGTCTAGTAATGGGTATAAACAGGCTTTGGTGGCTTGGATTGACCTGAAACATTATTTTTATTCTAAGCAATAACCGACGTGGTAAATCTGATTAGGAAAACTATATTATAACACAGTTCAGGAGGTTATATGCATTATATACCTGTCGGCAACTTTCGACCTGTTTCAATTTTGGCTGCTTTTAAAACTTAGCAAAACTGACTCATTTGTGATTAATACTACCGAAATTCCTTCTAATTGCAAATGGGTTGAAGTTGACATCTGTATATGCTCATTGTCTCATTGCATAGATTTTGTGGCTTATAAGTCTGGTGTTTGCTAGAGTAACTCTTTCAGAAGGCCTATTTATTCATCAATCATCTGTTTAACTCAAACTTTTCGATACAGTTGGTACTGAAGCAATATGAAAACCCCTTGTCAAAGAAGCTAAATGAGGTTGTAAATGAGATACGAAGCCAAAGATGTAACTACCTACGGTATGTAATGTCTGCGGTATATAATCTTATCAGTTGGATTAGTTTATCTGTATATGAGAATGTTTGTGTTGACAAATAATCCCTTTTTTAATCTCATTGTACTTATGGCAGGTTAAAATTATGCAAGAAAGGAGAACCATCGGGTGAGTTTTATAATATACGTCTAGTAGTTCTGTCTTCGTATGAAAATTGCAAGATTCAAGTTGATTCTTTTTTAAGAAAAAATTCCTTTCATATACATAAAGGCTGTTTGGTAATTTTAAACCGGGACTTCCCAACAAACGTCGAGAATTAAAAACTTCCTTGACTATATGCTAAAAAAATGAAAAATCCCTCCAACAATTATAAAATAAAGAAAATCTTGTGAAACCCATATTGCCATATATCATAGGCAACTTTAGCTCAGGAACTTCCTTAGAAACGATAAAGATTGTGTCTTTTCTGAGTATTTGTAAAGTACCATTCTATAAAGACAAGATAAAGAAAATTAATTACAGTGAGGACGCATTTGTCAATCAAAGTTGCAGTTTTTACACGGTAATAGTTGCAATTTCGATAGTTTCTGATATTAGTTGTTTCAATTCCAGGAATGACATTCTTCTCGTATATGGTGGAAGACAAGTCTCCAAATAGTCCTTCATACGTTGAGTTCTTAGTACATGTCCATAGACAAATTCAAAACAAAATGGGTTGATGTTTTAACAAACACTAGTTCAGTTATGTTTATGGGTTTGTAGTTGGAATATAATTTACATGGAGACAGTTGAGTTCGAGCCTAAAGAAGCAAAAACGTGGGGATAGTCATCATTGGGTTTCACCTATTCCTGGTGAAAACTTGAGTAAAGTTTTGCTAGTATTATTTATGAAAGCATAGCATAAACTGATAAAAAGAACGGCTGTGGTGTGGTTCTTGGTAATTGTTACTATTAAACACTGGTGGTTTATACATATTTATATTTAGAAGTGTTTTTTGTTTCTTAATTTTATAATGAGATAAGATTTACATGTAATGCTGTTCTTTAGAGGGGAAAGTTTCAACTTATTTCTTATATTTCTTGATTTTATGTGTGAGTATGTTTGCTTCGAGTTGTATTTTATTGCTATGGTTCGAGTTGTATTTTATTGCTAACTAGACTAGTGCTTCTGAGATGAAAGGATTCAAATAGTTACAAGTTGACTATGCAAACAATAGTATTGCTTGATATACATAAAAATGCAAGAATATAGTAGGTACTCCTCAAACTAGCTTTTTATAAAAGAATATAGTATGTTTAAACAAAATCACTAGTTTTTACATTAAGTTTCTAACCAAAGTGCAAAACCAGTATCATAGCCACATACGACACTACACATCATTGTCTAAAAGGACCATATATAGATGCATATATCACAGCCACATAATACTCTAGATAAGAGTCGTTTGCTAAGGACATTGACTCGTGAAGTAAAATACATTTCATATTAGTCTATCACCTTTTTTATACACTCTATCTTCTAGTCTTTGCATGACAAGGATGGATGTCAGTTGACCTGGACTTTTCATAATAATAAATTAATTAGAGGCTATTTTCCTATAGATACACTAATGTTAAACTTTTGATTTACAATTCGAAATGCCCTTCTTATAGATAATTATGGATTAATGTTCTCTACTTTTAAACAACAAACTTATTACTCCCTTGCTATCATACTAACCTTTTTTTCTCTCTCTCTCTCTCTCTCTCGCAGATTAATTGTTACGAGTACTCTATTAGTGACTCATAACATGCAAATGGTTAATTGTTAACGTTGATTGCATAAATAAAAAACGATTGATATGATATATGTAATAAATTGCATAGACACATGAATAATCATGATTTTGAACCTTTAAATCATCATTTTATCTTGTGTGTTTGCTCCATAGCTAAATTCCCAACTTGATAATTAGTGACCCATAACAGTCAAAGGGTTGTTTTGGCGGTTGAAAAATATTGAATGGATTTATTGACAAATTTTATTTTTTAATGGTTTTTGTGACATTTGCCCGTTCTTTTATATTGTTGAATTATATATAATTATACATAAATACTTTTTTTTTTTTTTTTTTTTTTTTTTTTTTTTTTTTATGTCTTGAGAAATATTTTTGTCACAGTATCATCTAGAGAATTGTGTTGGCATATTAGCAATGGGCAATAAAGTTTATAATTTGGTTGAACCTACTAGAGATCTTTGAAAAATCACATCTAGCACTTATGGTTAGCTTCTTTATTAATTATGGCCATATATATTATGAATCTTTGTATGATGTATGTATAATTATCAAGTTTATTGGTTGCTCAGGTGCACGAGCAGACAGTGATAGTGATGTAGCGTGAAGCTACAGGTAATAGACAATTAAGTATTGTCAGACTTTAGAAGGGAGTAATAAGGTTTACTGGACCAGAGGGCTTGAGAAAACAATTCTCGACTCTTTTTATTAATATCAAAATCTGGAAAAGAACATGTCGACTTCCTAACTTATAACCCCTATTTATACTAAACATAATAGTAATCCTATAAGAATAAGGATTAGACACTCCTAGTCCTAATCTGATAAGCTTATCAGATAAAGATAACAGAAACAGACTCCAACACAAACAATAACTTCCTAAATAAAAACAAACAAACATCAGATAATGGGCTTCAAGCATCCTTCACCGCATCATTCTCCCCTTCTTGGAAAAAAAACTCGTCCTCGAGTTTAGTTAGGGAGATGTAGCGGTCCATAACTTCATTTCTTTTTCACTTTAGCTTCAACACTCCCTATCCCCTTTTCCAAACACTCTGCTGAACTTGAGACATTAGTGATGTAACCATCAGTTAAAGGCACTAAAACCATCTTGACACCATCATGATGAAAGGTGTAAGTGTTTTCTTTCCCTTTGTGGGTTGCGTTTACATCGTATGCCCATGGCCTTCCTAGAAGAATGTGACATGCATCCATATCTGCTATATCAAACATGATCTCGTCTTTGTACTTGCCAATTGTAAAAGGGATCTTGCACCGTTCGGTAACTTTAATATCACCAACTGATTTTATCCATCCAACTTTATACGGGTTCGGATGTTTTTCCGTGGGTAACCTTAATCGTTGCACGATGTCCCTTGATACAATATTCTCGGTGCTTCCATTATCTATGATAACATCAAAGATCTTTTGAAAGATGATGCAACGGGTTTTGAACAAGCTGTGCCGTTGAGATGAATCAGTCACTTTAGAAGCCAACAAGATACGTTGAATTACAAAGGAGTGGGCTGGATATTCTTTTGTTGCATAGTCTCCTCCTTCGGGATGACATATTTCAGCATCATCATCTTCATCTTTGTTATCTGTTTCTTCACCATTGTCGAATTCATCATCCTTGAGTGTCAAATTAACTTTTCCTCCGGTTGCCCTACAATCACTCGAGCGATGACCTGGTAACCCACACTTGAAACACTTACCAACTATGGGACATTCATATGGGTTCGTAGACTTGCTGATCATGGTTGAGGCGTTCACAACTTGTTTCTTCGTGTCTAAAACATCACTCTTTGAGCCGGATTGGCTGCTCTGTGGCTTGAACATGGATTGTGTTGACCAACTGCTGGTTTGGTTTGAAGAAAACACAGGTGGACGATTTTTTTTAGCAAGCTGATTTTCTGCCATAATTGCAAGATTATAAGCATCATCTAACGTGTAAACGGGGACAAGAGATATTCTATCTTGGATTTCAGGTGACAATCCATTGATATACCGTGTTACTTGTTGAGACTCGGTTTCGGATAAATCATTCCTTGATGACAAACGATGGAATTCAGCCGTGTATACTTCCACAGAACGATTTTCTTGCATACAATTTTGGAGAAGATTAAAAAGAATCTGATCATGATTGGGTGGAAGAAACCTTCTACGTAACTCTCGCTCCATTCTCTCCCAACTAGTGATAGGTAGTTTCCCTTGTCGTTCACGAGTGAGTTGCAAATTTTTCCACCACGATTGAGCACCACCCTTCAGCTTGTATGCAACGAGGTCAACTCTGCTACCCATAGGAATTTCGTAGAACTTGAAGAAGGTATCCAATTCACTCATCCAGTCTAAAAAATCTTCTACATTCATTGAACCATGGAAGGTTGGGACGTCTTTGGCCCGTTGACGGTAATCAAATTCTCGTGCGCCTCTTTGTTTGAAACGTCTTCCTCCATTCCATTCGTCCTCCAACTCATCTTCAACATCAGAATCCTCTCCTTGCTGTTGAATACGTTGTCTTTGAGGCTGATCATTCCGACGACCTCTACTTAATCTAGGACCTCCAGGATTACGACGTCCATCATTCTCATGGGTGGTCAAAGTTGCTAGGGTCTGAGTGATTTGTTGTAACGAATTCTGGACAGTTTCCTCAAGTTGTTTAAATGAATTTTCGAGCCGCTCAACTCGTTCATTATTAACATCGCCACCAGCCATTATTGAGTTTCAATATAAAATAAACCTGCAGTTGCAATTGAGACTCAACTCCTGGATTGAAACCCGAACAGAACCTGTCTCTGAATACCAACTGATGTAGCGTGAAGCTACAGGTAATAGACAATTAAGTATTGTCAGACTTTAGAAGGGAGTAATAAGGTTTACTGGACCAGAGGGCTTGAGAAAACAATTCTCGACTCTTTTTATTAATATCAAAATCTGGAAAAGAACATGTCAACTTCCTAACTTATAACCCCTATTTATACTAAACATAATAGTAATCCTATAAGAATAAGGATTAGACACTCCTAGTCCTAATCTGATAAGCTTATCAGATAAAGATAACAGAAACAGACTCCAACACAAACAATAACTTCCTAAATAAAAACAAACAAACATCAGATAATGGGCTTCAAGCATCCTTCACCGCATCAGATAGTATGCGCATATTAGATGCACTCAAGAGTGCGGGTGAGTTTCTAAAAGAAAATCCTTTTATTTAAGTTGTAAGGCTCAACAAGTTATAAGGCTCAATAAGCCAAACCAATTGAAACGAGCTTTTAAAAATGAGTAAGGCTTATAGTCAGTCAAAATTACTTAAATAACATATTAACACGCAAAAGATTGAAATATATGTGAATTTAATTTGATGTATGTTGATATGATTTTATAATAATAAGCTTCAACACCAATTAATTCGCAAAACAGCTTTACAAAAATATAAACTTCAACTTTCAACTTATAATATAAGCTACAGTTATAACTCCGGCCTTAGCTCCTCCTTAAACTCATTTCGCCAAACATACTCATAGCTACATACGACCCTACACATCATTGACTAAAAGGACCATATATAGTCTAAATAAGAGTAAGGAGTAAGGACATTGACTACTAAAGTAGAATGCCCTTCATATTAGTCTATCACTTTTGTATACATTCTATCTTTCTAGTCTTTGCATAACAACTATGGATAAAAGGACCTTATATATATGCATTATATGACGCATAATACTCTAGATAAGAGTAAGGAGTAACGACATTGACTACTGAAGTAAAATGCACTTCATATTAGTCTATCACTTTTTGTATACATTCTATCTTTCTAGTCTTTGCATAACAACGATGGATAAAAGGACATTACATATATGCATATTACGACCACATAATACTCTAGATAAGAGTAAATGGAAGTAAAATGCACTTCATATTAGTCTATCACTTTTTGTATACATTCTATCTTTCTAGTCTTTGCATAACAACGACGGATAAAAGGACCTTATGTATATGCATATTATGATCACATAATACTCTAGATAAGTTTAAGGAGTAAGGACATTGAATATGGAAGTAAAATGCACTTCATATTAGTCTATCACTTTTTGTATACGTTCTATCTTTCTAGTCTTTGCATAACAATGATGGATGTGAGTTATTGTTGACCTTGACTATTCATAATAATAGATAAATGAGAGGCTATTTTTCCTATATTGATGGTAAACTTTCAATACAATTCGTAATGCCCTTCTTATAGTTACAATTATGGATTAATGGTCTCAAGTTTGAAATAACAAACGTGATTTGCACAAACTTAGTTTTGATTTGTACATAATAATTTATATAATTTATGCTTTGTATATGTGTTACGTTCTGCTTATTCTCCTTGTACCTTGTTATGTGTAAATCTAAAGTACATATGTGCAAATCTAAAGACTAAAGTATATGTGTGTTCAGATCACCTCCCACTAAACCAACAAGTTGGATGGCCGAGACCCCCTTAAATAACGCATGATAAATTATAAAGTTATTCAAACTCAACTGCAATTATGTATAATTTATATAAAATAATGTGCATTAGTACACTACAAGGATAATGGGTTATAGTAATGACATGTCGTCGCAATAACCAATAAACACTTTTAGCGATAACACAAGTCGCCGCTAAAGGTATGTATTAAATAAAAAGAAATGATAAAAACTTTTAGTGACATGCATCATTTCTAGATCGGTAAGACCGTTGCCTACACGAATATAAGCTCAACAATAAAAATATGAATATAAGCTCAACAAAAAAAATAATTCAAAGTTCACAATACATCCTATTTACAGATTTGAAAATCTATTTACAGATTTGCATCAAACAGAACTAAAAATAAAAAATAAAAAACAATAAAAAAATAATAAAAAAAACATAGAGAGAATTATCTGATTATGTACTTGTTATACTTCTATAAGAATTTTAACATCAAAATAGACGAGCTCTTTTAAGCCTTTTTTTCTACTTTCGCGCCAGGATCTGTACGAAGCACATAGTTTCACAGTTGATCACACATTCTGGATCATTTTGATCAATGCTTTTACCGGAACTAATTTGAAAACAAAAATAGAATACTTGTTTACAAAGCGATTAAAGTTGTACTATAGAGTTAAAGTATTCTCCAAATGGGACATTAATTTCTCAAATAAAACAATCTTTGTGGAATAATATGACACCACCTAAAATTTAATTTCTAAGAATTGGAAAATAATTTATGAGAAAAGGGTAGCTCAAGTATAAATAGAGACATACGAACCTTCACTTTATAGAAAAAAACATGCAAAAGCAAGCAATGGCTTCTTCAAACTTCTTACTTTTATCTCTAGCTCTATTACTCATTGCTCTCTCATTTGTACCAAACTTTACTTCTGCTTCTTTGGAGGAAGCAAATGCTCTTCTAAAATGGAAAGCAAGCCTTAAAATCCCAAACAACTCCCAAATTGTATCTTCTTGGACACCCCTTCCAACGAATGCTAGTGCACCCGCTCCATGTCCTTCTTGGTTTGGAATTGCTTGCAATGCTGATGGGAACATTAACAAGTTGAACCTCTCAATGTCTGAGTTAAAAGGTACGCTTAACCAGTTCCCGTTCTCTATTCTAGGCAACCTTACCCATTTTGATATTAGTGTAAACAGCTTCTTTGGTCCCATCCCACCAGAAATCAGACTCCTGTCCAAACTTGTCTATCTTTATTTTTCAAACAATCAGTTTTCTGGTGTAATTCCACCTACCATTGGTAAACTAAGCCAGTTAACCGTCTTGCAACTTTTCCGAAACAATTTAACTGGTTCAATCCCACAAGAATTAGGGAATTTGAACTCTCTCACTGAATTAGCTTTGAGTTATAATCAGCTCAATGGTTCAATTCCTTCATCGTTGGGTGATTTGAAGTCTTTGAATCTCCTTTATTTGGGGCAAAATCAACTATCTGGGCCCATTCCAATTGAATTGGGAAATATGAAGTCTCTAACTGATTTACAATTGAGTTCTAATCAACTCAATGGTTCAATTCCTTCATCGTTGGGTGATTTGAAGTCTCTGAGTACCCTTTATCTGCACACAAATCAACTGTCTGGACCCATTCCAATTGAATTAGGGAATTTGAAGTCTCTCACTGATTTACAATTGAGCCATAATCAACTCTCTGGGCCCATTCCAATTGAATTAGGGAATTTGAAGTCTCTAACTGATTTAGAATTGAGCGAAAATCAACACGATGGTTCAATTCCTTTATCGTTGGGTGATTTGAAGTCTTTGAATATCCTTTATCTGTACAAAAACCAACTCTCCGGACCCATTCCTATTGAATTAGGGAATTTGAGCTCTCTCACTGAATTAGCTTTGAGCGAAAATCAACTCAATGGTTCAATTCCTTCATCGTTAAAAAACCTGAGAAGCCTTCAGATTCTGCATCTTCGTGTGAACAAGTTATCCGGTCCTATACCACAAGGAATCGGAGGTCTACAATTGGTTAATCTACAGCTGGACACAAATCAGTTGTCTGGCCAATTGCCTGATGATTTGTGCCAAGGGGGAAAGCTTCAAAATTTATCTGTAAGTGATAATCAACTCTCTGGTCCTATTCCAAGAGGGCTATGGAATTGCCCCAACTTAATAAGAGCAAGCTTTCAATTTAATCAATTTCATGGAGATATATCGACTAGTTTTGGTGTCTATCCAAGCTTATATTCCTTTGATATCAGTCATAACAAATTTCATGGGCAACTATCTCATAACTGGGGTAAATGCAAAAAATTGACTAGATTAAAGATGGGATATAACAACATCAGCGGTAGCATACCAAAAGAGTTTGGGAATTCAATTCAAGTGCTTGATATTTCTTCTAATCATATGGTTGGTCATATTCCAAAGGAGTTTGGGGAGATGAAAAGTTTTTTAAATTTAAACTTGAGCAATAATAACCTTTCAGGTGTTATACCTCAAGAGCTTGGATCACTGCATGGGCTCCTTACTCTTGACCTATCCAAAAATAGGTTAAACGGGTCATTACAAAGATATATTGGTGATTGGGTACAAATCTATCACATAAATCTTAGTAATAACAAGCTCAGCGGAAAGATCCCATCGGAGATTGGTAAATTAAGTCAGCTCAATGTTCTTGATTTATCTTGGAATTCACTCACAAAAGCGATACCAAACGAACTTGGAAATTTAGAAAGTCTGGTAATGATGAATCTTTCTCACAATAAGCTATCTGGTTCTATTCCTAATGGTTTCAGTAACTTGCCAAGAGGGATTGATATCGACTTGTCTTACAATGAGCTCACAGGTCCGGTTCCCCCTTATGCTGTCTTTCTAAATGTGTCTGGAGTAGCATTACAAGGAAATCGTCGTTTGTGTGGAGATGTTACAGGTTTGAAACTTTGTGAAAGTCAAAAGATAATGAAGAAAAATAATCATTTTCATCATAAGCTCATCCTTGTAACTATGGTCCCACTTTTTGCGGCTCTTTTACTTGGTTTATTCACGTGTGGCTTCATTGCTCATCGACGTAGAAAGAGAACATCTCCACAGAAACCATCAGGCGAAGAAGGTGGTAAATTTTTCTCAATAACATGTTTCGAAGGACAGGCGATTTATGATGAAATCATCAAGGCAACAAATGATTTTGATGATGCATATTGTATTGGGATGGGAGGATACGGTGCTGTGTATAAAACTGAGTTACATCCCAACAATTTAGTAGCTGTCAAGAAACTTCATTCATCATCTGGGAATGACGATCATATAGGCTTCCTAAATGAGGTACGAGCATTAACAAACATAAGGCACAGAAACATAGTTAAACTCTATGGATATTGCTTCCATGCTCGTCACTCATTTTTGATTTACGAATATCTTGAGAAGGGAAGTCTAAAATCGCTCTTAAGTTGCGATATCACAGCAAAGGAACTGGATTGGCTGAAAAGGGTAAGAATTGTTAGGGCTGTAGCGAATGGTTTGGCTTATATGCACCATGATTGCACACCACCTATAATACATAGAGACATTTCTGGAGCTAATATCCTTCTGGATTCTGATTATGAGGCACATATCTCGGATTTTGGCACAGCGAAGCTTCTAAAGCTGGATTCATCCAATTGGACTGCAGTTGTAGGCACCTATGGCTATATTGCGCCAGGTAACTACCATATATTTTAAAGTTATATATACGTACTTATTCTCAAGTTTCAGATTTATCTATGTTGCATTTAATCATGATCTGATATAACAATTTTTTTGTATTCTCATGTTTCCTTCCATGTAGAGCTTGCTTATACGATGGTGGCGACAGAGAAATGCGATGTTTTTAGTTTTGGAGTTGTTGCACTAGAAGTGATGATGGGAAAACATCCTGGAGAACTTATATCACGTCTACCAACATTGTCTACTGATGATCTATTGCTAGCCAATGTAGGAGATCGACGGATTCCACCACCATCATCGCTAGTTGAGAAACTAGCTCATTCAATTTTGAATGTCTCACAGGCATGTTTGAACTACAACCCGCAGGAAAGGCCAACAATGCGCCAAGTCACAGATTTATTGTCAGTGGATGATCGACTTTGGATGAACATGAGTGGATGATTGACTTTGGATGAATTGAACATGCATGTATCAGTAACTTAATGCTTGATCGGTTTTGTATGATATCTAGCCATAAGTCATAAAGTTTAAGAAACTTTTTATGTTTTTTTGTTGTCCTGAATTATGTTGTAGATTGTTTTTAAATAAGAAAATAAAATTATACTATATCAATGAAGATTGCTACCTTTCAAGAATAGTGTTATGGATCTTTTTGGTAATTTCTTTAAATTATTCCAGTTTTACAATTAAAAAATTACCAATATGGGAAATTTGTATATCAGTTAGAATTTATTGTTACTCATAACAAGAAATTAAGCAGTGAGTGCACACTAAATATATTCAAAGATGTCAAATCACCCAACAATGGAAGTCTGTTTATTTATCAAAAAAGAAGACTGTGGAAGTCTGTTAATTTGTCAATCTTAACCAGAAATCACTTAAGAAATGAGGTTTAGATCCGTAAAACAACTAGGAATTCAAGATATTAAGAATTGAACTTGAAATTGTATTACAATGGGACAATTTCTTACAATTGAATGTTTAGGGAGTTACAGAGAGAAAGAAAAGTGTTTACAATTTGATAAGGAAGGAGGTATTCAAAGGCAAATGGGAAGAAGGAGGATTTGGCGGGAAAATCAGTTTTGTACTCATCTTGCTGTTCTGTTGACTTTTTCATCGATATTACTTTGACACATATCAATCCATCCCGCTTAAAAAGATGCTTGTCCTCAAGCATCTAAGCATTCAAATCAACTTGAGGCAACCTTTCTTAGGACCTTTAACACATTATGTTGTAGTAAGCCAAACACCGTACCCCAAAAAACAATAACCTTTTTCCTTAAGCCAAACACCCTTTTCACCCTTTGTGAATACCCATTTTATTGAGACAATGAGTTTTGGAAGGAAAATTTATTATTTCTCATTAAAATGAAATGAACAATACAAAGTCCTATTTATAGGACAAAAGTCAAAATACAGAAAGTCAACTATGCTAATTCTACATGTACAGTACTACTACTGCTAATACATCAATACAGCCATTATCCTACTTATATACATAGCTAAACTACACAATTCCACATAGTGCTTGAGCCTTTTGATGAAGCTTGAGCTTATTTGGCTTGATAAGCTTTGACTGAGCAATATTGTGGACTTGATGAACTGTGGCATCACTTCCCCCCCCCCCCCCCCCCCCCCAAAACCAAGTTGGCAGTGTGAAAGGATCACAAATGCCAAACTTGGACAAACAATTATAGTGTAGAGCCTTGGGTATACCTTTGGTGAGGACATCAGCTGTTTGTAACCTTGTAGGAATATAGACAGGGAGAACTTGATTGCTTTTGATCTTATCTCTGACAAAGTGGCAGTCTATCTCTACGTGTTTTGTTCTTGCATCACGGTTCCATCCAACAGCAGCCGCTGCAACTTTCATGCCAATATAACCACCACCAACCGCAACTACATTTTGTGCTTTTGCCAATGATGATACTAATGAATCAACATCAGCAATATCGCGTATGTGATGAACACCAGGAAAAGTATCACCAATTTTCTCAGAAAGTGTACCCTGTGGCAATAAGCCAATAATGAGGGATCCAAATTCCAGTGAATTTGTTGTCAATGTTTGCTTCTCTGCATCGATTCCAGTCACCGGATCTTCATACAAAATCTCTATCCCTTTCTCTTTGTACCAATCAGGAGTTTGCCTCTCACCTCTTTTTGTGAGAGTCGGGTGCTCATATGGAGCAAATCCCTTCTTAGAAATGATACACAGAATCCCATTAGATTAGCCACCCTTTTTTGACAAACGTCCTAGTTACATATCCACTTCCAACTATCACAAACCTTTTCTTTTTCCTCTTTGGCCATTTCCATAAGTCGAACTCCCACTTTCCATACTTCAATTTGCATTTTGTGCCTCCTGATTTCTTCCTCTTAGGCCATTTTCATAACTCGAACTCCAAACGACTAAAATTATCTCCATGAATCAGTATAACAGAAGCCTTCACCGTATCAATTATTGTTGTCATTACCACTAAAACCATTTTCCCTACCATCATTATCAGTCGAACTAGGACTAACACCGCGTTCCTTATCACACAATTCAATTCGATCCCGATCACAGTTTTCGACCAAACAAACGCCTTTTATCTCCTACTTCACATTCAGTTCATCACTTTGATCCCAGTCACTCAAATCATCTTTTACACTAACCTCGATCAACTCATTATGTGTAGCATTCGGCTTTTTAATATCCATTAAAACATTATAGCCAAAATATCAGAATTCGATGATGACGATACGCCTAACAAACACTCCGTTTTCGGTGTCGGAACTTCCTTAAAAATCTTTACCAACAAACCTTCCAATTTATCTGAAAGAAATGAATTAAATCTTGAATATTTAACACCATTACTAATTGATTCTTTAACAGTTTCAACCGCATTTACAACCTCATGATCAACAACATAATCAAGTAATCTATTTTTTAACCCAGCTGATTCTTTACTTTTTCCATCATCATGAACCAAATTACTCACACCCATTCTATTATTCTTCTTTTTAATTTAATCTCATCATCATCATCAACCTTACTCGAATCTTAAAACTCAATTTCTTGCACTTTATCAGATTATTTAGAAACTTCATCAAGAACTATATTACCAATGTTGTTTTCGACCATATCACTTGCTTCTTTAACAGCTTGTTTGAAATAGATATTCTTATCAACCAATGTTAACTTCAACCCATTTTGACCCGTTTCCTTTAGCTAACTTCTTTTATTTTACTCGTTTGACCCAGATGAAACATATGTGTCAGAATTCGGAAATAAAACTATATGGGATGCAGTAGAAGATACTACGTAACTGTTAAATGGAAACTAAAGACAAAATTACACGGATGGTCCCTATGGTTTTTGTTGACTAGCATACTTGGTCCTTTGATTTTTTTATGCCTATAGTCCTTAACTCAAAAACCTTTAACACTTACGGTCCTTTGACCAAATAGCGTCAGTTTTGACCAATAAAAGTTAATCACCAATAATTATCATTTCAATTTTCTCTTTCTATCTTTCTACTTTATGTACCATTCTTTTCTCACATCTTGGCCACCTTGTCCTTATCCCACCACTCTTTATCTTACACAAGGAAAATAGTTTTAATAGTTTTGAAAAATTTCACTTTAAAAAAAAATAAACATTTTTAATATTTACCTATACAATACTATACATATAGAAAAAAAATGAGATTTTGCGGCCTTTTATAGTCAATTACATTTAAAAAATACCTAATTACGAAAATAGACCAAAAAAGGTTGGATTTTCAAAAATAAGAATGTGCAGCCTGGAATTCCAGATTTATTTTTATACGACTGTGTGACTCCATAAAAATGTTGACAAGTGTCCATATGGTACGATGATGTTTTTTTTTAAAGCCTGATAGTGTTGGTGTGACTGGTGTGACCTTTGATTGCGAAGTTTTGTCTTTTTCCAAAAAGAATAGTTTTTGTTTTTTTTTTTTTAAAAACAAAACATTACACTAGTTGCACAAAAAGCATTTACCTACCTTAAATTGACCCTTATCAAAATTATATGGAGTCGGGCGGTCACGCGGTCACACAAGTCTAAATTTGGAGTAAATGAAGTTTTGGTCTATTAGATAGAAATTGGACTTTTATTTTTTTATTTTTTTTTTATTATTATTATTTTTTTGTATAATAGGAAATGACCCTTTGAAAAAAGACAAGCAATGTTAACAAGGTACAAAAATGTATCAGCCTATAAGTCAAAGCTTAGGGACAAGTTACATTAATAAGAAAATAAAAAGCCAAAGTAGCCGCTTCATCTTGTTTACTTTGTTTCCGGTTAATATGTTTTCTTTAGGTTCTTCTTCTAAGTAAAGACTCAACACAAGCGTGTTTGTGTCATTCACAACTTCATCCAACGAATTATTACAAACCCATCACCAAATTTACATTTTTATCTTCGAATCTTCAATTATCAATAGTAAATTGCAAGAATCGTCCCTATGATTTGCTAGATTGCATGTTCCATCCATGACCTTTTATAAGTGCAGGCGACCTACCCATGAAGAAAACTTGGGATCGATTTTGTCCTTATATAAATGCAAGCGGCCTCCTTGTGGTTTTCCAAAATTGCAAATTTTGTCCCTAGATAGGGACAAGAAGTGAACCCAACTTTTCCTCACAAGGAGGCCGCCTGCACTTATGAAAGGCCAAAGGCGAAACATGCAATCAGGGTAAACCACAGGGACGATTCTTGCAATTTACTCATATATCAATGTTCACCCATCTTCAGTTACTACTTTCATCCTCACCACGACAAATGTACGTACACACACACAAAAATGCAAAACTGAAAAATTAAAATCCAACAAAAACACACACAAACAAATAAATATCTGAATATTTTTCAGACAAACATACAAAAAGATTGATCTGATTCATATGCTAAATTGCAGGGGCACATCATTGTGCTTAAACAAACACTATCTAAACCCTTGAATTCGTTTTGTATTTGTTTAAAAGGGCAATGTTTTATAACCCGGGTTGAACCAGGAACATGGCCGGATATGACTGTTGTTTGCTTGTTTATGAACCGGGTCTACCCATTTTGCTAAATCCAGCTGGATCATACCTTTCATTTTTTATTTTTTTATTTTTTTTTATTTTTATTTTTTTTTAAGTTTGGGACCTGTAGTTTTGTTGGAAAATATGTGTTTGGTATTTAATTTCCAATGTTTATATAAGTCCACATTAATCCCAACTTCATCAGGTTTTCACAAAACAACCAAATCCTCATCTACTCGGCTACATCACCATTCACCTATCTTCAGTTACTACTTTCACCCTCGCCACGACAAACACTATCTAAACCCTTGAATTCGTTTTGTCTTTGTTTAAAAGGGCAATGTTTTATAACCCGGGTTGAACCAGGAACATGGCCGGATATGACCGTTGTTTGCTTGTTTATTAACCGGGTCTACCCATTTTGCTAAATCCAGCTGGATCATACCTTTCATTTTTTTTATTATTTTTTTTTTAAAGTTTGGGACCTGTAGTTTTGTTGGAAAATATGTGTTTGGTATTGAATTTCCAATGTTTAAGTCCACAATAATCCCAACGTCATCAGGTTTTCACAAAACAACCAAATCCTCATATAATCAGCTACATCACCATTAATCGCAACAACAATATTACCACTTTGCCAAAAGTCAAACTATCCTAGTCCAAATCCTTTTTCCCAGCTTCTAGTCGATATCACCAAACCATAACCGAACCACAACTAAAGCAATAACAACAAGAAAATAACTAATCCATAAGGCTCGTAAGCTCGACATTTTAAACAATAACGACAAGGATACCAAACAAGTTTTCATTTATGTTTCTGTTACTAAAATGAATTTTCCATTTGTTTAAACCTTAAACCCACTTGTTATCTTACTCGTATCCTACCAAAGGTAAAAAGAAACAACTCGTTTGACCCACACCGAGTCACACCTGAGCGTTTCAGTGTCACTTACCTTCCAAGATCACGGATCTATAAAAATGAATAGGTGGTAGCAGTGGGAGAGGCGCGTGTGGATGGTGGGGATGGTTTTCTTGGCGCGTGGTGTTGCTAGGAGTGATAAGGATGTCACAAGGTAGTGTTTGATGGTGGTGGTGATGGTGGAAGAAGAGGTGGCGGCCGATTGCCTAGAGAAGAGGGTGACGGCTAGGGTTTTGAGAGAGAGTGAGATGACTTATTAATGATGATAAAATGAGGGAGGGTGAGGGTGTGTTTGGTTATTTAACGACCATTTATGTATTTTCTAAAATAATCAGGGGGGGGGGGGGGGGGGGCGGTTCTAATCACAAGGACCATTTCTGTATTTTTCTTAAACTTCCCCGAAACACGCTTACGAGCTCACAACTTATACTAGGAGTGTTGTGCGCCACTAGTTCTAAAATAGTTTTTCCATGAAATTTGACTATAAATATGTCTACATTCAATAATTGTATCATAATTTATCTGTTCAAGGTATTATTAAGTTTTTCTAATGCCGACTCACGTAGTGCTTAAGGTGATTATACAGTCAACGATACCAAGAGTAAATCACCGGATAATGATCATTCATGTAACCAAATTCATCACTACGAATAATATCCAAAATATTCTAAACCAGTTTCATGTTAATTCTTAACTTACTTTCAGATCTTTAACTTAGTGTTTAAAACACAGTTTTCAAGACACATATTAAACTTATTCCCAAACAACCCTTATTCACAGAGAGTGAGAAACACCTTTATCAATGGCAAACATCAACCTCTCATATTACGATTTGGTATTGCAATTAATGGGCCGCTGCGTGGAGTGCCGAATGGTGGTGTTGGAGTGAGACCTTTGGCGTCGGCGACGGGACCTCCACCACCTCAACAAACTATGTCGTCGTTTTTAGGAGGTGGGATTGGGAGTGAGGCAAATGCAATTACGACCAGTAAGTTTTTTTTTGATGTTTTACTTTGTTATGTATATTTGAATAAAACCGAGCTTGTGAAGTCGAAGTAGTTAGTTTTAGTAATGGTTAGTAACAAGTAGGGTAGAATTACGAATAGGCCCTTAGTTTATATTTTAAGTTTCTAAAAACTCGCGAATTGCCAGCACTCCATACCATTCGAAGTCATTATTGCAAGTTTTAAGCAGAAACGCTATTTCATGTATCGCGTTTTATGCACATCCGAACAGTTTACTTTCAAATTGAACATCCAGACGCTCAAAATGCTTTCATATTTTAATAAGGATTCTGGTTATTTGAGATAACTAGTCCCTCGATTAATACAGATATATGCGTAGTCGCGTAGAAGCTTTATATTATCTAAGATACTTGATCCCTCGAGGCCTTGATCATATGAGAAATATGCGTAGAAGCTTTAGATTGTTTAAGATACTTAATCCCTTTGTCAGAATAGACATAAGCGTAGAGCTTTTGATTAATTACAGAAGCTTTAGATCAAGTAGTTTGCATTTCAGCTTTAGAAGCTATTGTGGATTATGAACCATTTGCTTTCTCTATCTTACATACTGATATGACACATTAAAATTTTCACTTAAATAGTACACTCACGAAGATATAAGTGATAAGTTGGTTACAAAATACATATATTTTTGAAGTACTCAAGTACCAGTTTAATCTGCATATATGTTTGAAGTACTCAAGTACCAGTTTAATCTGCATTTACTTATGGTTATATAGACATCCAAGCGCTATCTCATGCAGCGTGTTTTATTACAGATTTTGGGTACTTAAGATCATACGAGCAGTTTCAAAATGCACATCAGAACAGTTTACTTTCAAAATGCAACTTCCAAACACTATTAAAATGCTATCACGTTTTATTACAGATTCTGGCTATTTAAGATGCTTAATCCCCCATATTTGAGTAGAAGCTTTAGATTATTTAAAATACTCAACCCCTCGACCATAACATTATAACTTATGGATTAGGATCCATTTTTATCTCTAACTTAGATACTAATGTGACCCGTAAAACTTTGCACCTGATAACGGTGACAAGTTAGTTATAATATACATATTAACATATGTATTTGCAGTACGAGTTTAATCAAAGATTCTAAATATGTTCTTGTTGCATAAATACATACAGAATGTGCCACCTCCTCCAATCCCTGGTCCGGGTCAACCACCAAGGATGTATGGCATGCTGCCACCTCTTCCTAACCAACAATCAATGGCTACTATATCGCCTGCAATGGGTCCCAGTGGAAATGCAGTTTCAGGACCATCAAAGATTGATCCTAACCAAATCCCACGCCCTGGTCCAACATCGTCTGTCCTTTTACATGAAACTCGACAGGGTAACCAGGCCAATCCTCCACCGGTATTCATCATTACTCTTCTTAAATATCCTTTTTATTCACAGTTTATGGAATAGTGTTTACTTTATAGTTGGAAAGATTGGCGGGCTGTCAGGCTGAATGTGTTAGTTTGTCAAATACGATTTTAGAAATTATATTAAATAATTAATTGAGATTTTGAATGGAATTATCTAGTAGGTTTATGTATCAAAAATACACTCTCCTGAATCCTGACGCGTTAACTTTGAAGCTATTCATAGTTGTATGGGTCAAACTTTCCATCTCTAGTTTATAGTGACCATGGTTCTCGGCTCCTATCATGAAAGTATTTGTACTAATCTTATGTATTCCTGATATGTTGTTTTAAATTGAAGCCTGCTACAACCGAATTTATTGTAAGGGATACTGGAAATTGCAGTCCCCGGTACATGAGGAGCACCATTAATCAGGTTACATGGGTATTCTTTCAACTACTTCTCTTGTGGAAATTTTATGCTTAGTTAATTGTTGGATTGTTTTGTTGCTCTTTCAGATTCCTTGCACCTCTGATCTTTTGACCACGTCTGGCATGCAATTGGCACTGTTGGTCCAGCCCCTGGCCCTTCCTCATCCAGAAGAGGAACCTATCCAAGTAAGGCAAGATATACTAACTAAGATTACTATATAGCCCTTAAGTCTTAGGGGTACTTATTTGTTACCTCAAGTGTCTTGACATTAATTGAGGTGATAGAAAATTTCAAAGTTGAAGTATAACATTTTTTATCTTAAAAAGTCAGATATGGACTCTAATTTTGTGAGGGGGGGACTGATAAGTTTTTCATACGGTAAATGTGAATCTATTTTTTCAGATAGTGGATTTCGGCGATGGTGGCCCTGTTTGTTGTTCTCGTTGCAAAGGCTACATCAATCCGTTCATGAAGTTTGTCGATCAGGGAAGACGTTTTGTCTGTAACTTCTGTGGTGAGTGTTGATCTCTTCTTTTCTACCTTTTGCCATAATTTAGTTCTAAGAATACATACCGATTAGAAAATAGCGTCTTTATATACTTGACCTGTTGAATTATTATATCATGACAATCATATTAATATACCAAGAACATCAAAGTGAGCATGAGCGGAAGCAATTATAATAGATCGAATAACATGTAATTAATTAATCTTTAATTTAAATAGTAAACATACCGTAGTGATTCTAGCCCGAACAAGAATCAATGCAATCTTCCGGAACCAATGAACCCTAAATAGGGTTTATTAGGATTATATGAATTACCCCTTACCGTTTTGTAATTCAATCCAAGAATCAAACAATAGTGTGTTTGATTTACGTTCTTGTACACACGTACTAATTCAAGGAAAAGATTATGCAAGTAAATTCCACAAAACAATTTTTGATGCAAGAAAATCGAAACCCTAAAGGGTGTTCGGTTTTGGTTCGACCAAAGAAAAGGAGAAGGAGAGAAAACCCAATTTGTGTGTGTACAAGTTATGAGAAAACTCTTAACCTTGGGTTTGCTTATATACTAGAGATTACTTGGAGCTCAAGGCACAAAGGAGGTGGGTTCCTCCTTGTGGCCGATCGGTTGTGAAGCCCAAGATGGGGTTCTGGAACCTTCTCTTGTTTCCATGTAAAGTCTAGCAATTAGTTTCCTAATCTTCGTTTAATAATTAATTAGTCATTAATCAATAATACTAATTATTATTTAATTGTTTTGTGTTTAATAATTAATTATAACATTTTATAAATAATTATTACATTTCCTCTTCATACGTATTGTGTGCAATCCCGTAATCTCAAGTTCGATCCTAACACACAACTATTATTATTTTGTCTATAAAACTAACAGCTCCCACTTAGACATATCATAATAGTGTGATCACATCGATTAGCGTCTTGCAACACGTCGATGCCTCTAGTACAACTTGAGTAAGGCTCCTGGAAAACCTTTTAATGATTTCTCATTATTATTATCCCTTTGTTTCTAATACTACATTAATAAGGATATGGATCTAGGTCATTCCTTAATTAACCATTCTGTTTCTCGTTCTTAGAAATTGACAAGATTACCAAATCTTTTGAACCTTTCATAAAAGACCTTGGGCGTGGCCACGCAAACACGTTGACAACCCTACGAGGGGCCCAGCAGTATTAAACTCCAAAAATTAATTTGAAGGAACAAATTCTTTATTGACTACAAGCAAAACACACAAACTTTGTAACACTTCCGAAAACAACCCTTATGACTACCAGTTACGTATAGCGTTAAGTTGTTCCACAAAAATGTACTACATTCATGACCGTTATCTTGTATCTCAAGTCTAAGGATAACTTCTTATGATTTACTTAATGACAAGATCCATAAAGTAACATCATATAGTTGGGATAAGTCATATATTCAGTATCATCGAATATCATCTGAAATGACATGACTACGCATCAATATACTTAAGTATATTATATCAACTTCAGATTTGTCTTAATTCAATAATATTCCCATATTATTAACTGACAATGGACAATTTAGAATAACTCTTATTCATGGATTTAAACATGCAAAATTAGGACAACAATAATTAATAACAGAAATAAACATACCAACATACTTTATTTCATTAAAATAATAATTGTTTACAATATCCTTTATCCAAATACTAATCACAGTTATGCATGAAACTACTAGCTAATTTAAGTCCAATTCCATTGGCTAATTCATTAAGCTTCTCTTTCGCCAAAGCCTTAGTGAATGGATCAGCTAAGTTATCATCTGTGTGAACTTTCAGCAGATTTATTTCACCTTCGTCAACCTTTTCACGAACAAAGTGATACTTCCGTAGAAAATGTCTGGTGCCTCTCATGACTCCAGGTTCATTGGCAAATATGATTGCAGCAGAATTGTCACAATACATATTAATAGGTAATTCAATTGAAGGCATAACACCAAGCCCAGAAATGAATTTCCTAATCCAAACAGCCTCCATAGCAGCTTCCGAAGCAGCAATGTATTCAGCTTCTGTTGCAGACATCGCAATTGTACTCTGCTTCTTGCTCCTCCAATCTACAGCTCCTCCATTGATAACAAAGACATAACCCGTCTGAGACTTCGAATCATCTTTATTACTTTGAAAGGATGCATCACAGAAACCTGTAACACAAAGTTCTGCAGATGGATTTCCACCATAAACCAAAAACATATCTTTTGTATTCCTCAAATACTTAAGAATATGTTTAACAGCAATCCAATGTTTTTCACCTGGATTCTGTTGAAATTGACTGGTAATATTTTGAGCAAACGCCACATCTGGCCTTGTGCACTTAACCGCATACATAATAGATCCTACAGCCGAAGCATAAGGAACTTTACTCATGCGAGCCACCTCTTCAGGTGTTGAAGCACAATACTCATTACATAAGCCATGTTTTACTTCCATCGGCAAATATCCTTTCTTGGAATTTTGCATATTGAATCTCTTCAATATTTTGTCAATGTAAGCACTTTGACTTAATCCAATTAACCGCCTTGATCTATCTCTATAGATTTTGATTCCCAGAATATATGCAGCTTCTCCTAAATCTTTCATAGAAAAGCACTTTCCAAGATATGCCTTTACTGCTTGCAAACTTGGAATGTCTTTTCCCATGATCAATATGTCATCAACATATAGAATTAGGAAAGTTACATTATCTCTCCCACTAGCTTTGTGATACACACATGGCTCATCAAGATTTTGAGTGAATCCAAACTTTTTAATTTCAGTATCAAACCTCTTGTTCCATTGTCGTGATGCTTGCTTTAATCCATAAATGGATCTCTTAAGCTTGCAAACACGATTTGGAAAATCTGGATTTTCAAACCCTTCTGGTTGTGCCATATAGATGTCTTCATCTAGATGACCATTTAAGAAAGCGGTTTTCACATCCATTTGCCAAATCTCATAGTCATAGTACGCTGCTATAGCTATGAGTATTCTTATAGCTCTTATGTCTGCTACAGGAGAAAATGTCTCCTCGTAGTCTATTCCAAAAGTTTGAGTAAAACCTTTAGCAACTAGACGAGCCTTATAAATGTGTGCATATCCATCCATGTCAGTCTTGATTTTGTAAAGCCACTTACTCCCAACTACCTTGGCACCAGGAGGTAAGTCAACTTCTTCCCAGACTTCATTGTCATGCATGGATTGTATTTCCCCATCCATAGCAGCTTTCCATTTAGCTTTTTGAGGGCTATTAATGGCAGCTCTATAACTAGTAGGTTCATTAAGATCCCCTAGTGTATGCTGATCGACCTCTACATTAAGACATAGACGGTCAGGAGCTTTCACAGATCTTGAAGATCTGCGAATGGGAATTACTTCAACTTCCGGTGGAGGACCCAGACTTTCCGGTTCTATAGGAAGTGTGCTAGTGTTTTCTGAAGGCAATGCATTATTTAGATCATCTTCTAAATCATATACTCTCCCACTGATTTCTTGAACCACAAATTCACTTTCAAGAAAATCACCATATCTTGCAACAAACACTTTGTTCTCAGGTGGGTAGTAAAAGTAGTAACCCATAGTTTCCTTAGGGTATCCTACGAAAATGCATTTTACAGATCTTTGTTGGAGTTTATCTTGTGAGTCACGTTTAACATACGCCTCACAACCCCAGACCTTTAAATAAGACAAGTTCGGAGCTTTTCCAGTCCATATCTCATATGGTGTCTTATCAACCTTCTTGGTGGGAACCATATTCAAAATACGAACAGCTGATTCAAGAGCATAATCCCAAAAATACAAAGGAAGTTTAGTAAGATTATACATTGATCGAACCATGTCCAACAATGTACGATTCCTTCTCTCAGATACACCATTTTGTTGTGGAGTATATGGAGATGTGAGATTCTGGACAATTCCATTCTCAGTTAAGAAATCTTTAAAATCTTGACTAAGGTATTCACCACCTCGATCAGAACGAAGAGCTTTAATCTTCTTTCCCAATTGCAATTCTACTTCTGCTTTGAAAACTTTAAATGTTTCAAACACTTCATGTTTATGTTTAAGTAAATAAACATAACCATAACGGCTGAAATCATCCGTAAAAGTTAAGAAGTAGACAGCACCTCTCCTTGACACATGTCTAAGTGGTCCACATACATCCGTGTGTATTAAACCAAGTAGATCTGAAGCTCTTTCCATATTACTATGAAAAGGTTTCTTCGTCATCTTCCCAGAAATACAAGATTCGCATTTATCAAATGACTCATCATTGATATTATTCAAAAGCCCTTCACGTTGCAGCTTTTGCATGCGAGTCTTGCCTATATGGGCAAGTCTACAGTGCCAAAGGTAAGACGAATTCAAGTCATACTTCATTCTCTTACTTATGCTGTATATCGAATTATTATTATTGTTGGAAGTCACACAATTATTCATATCAATTTCAAACACACCATTCACAGCAACAGCATTAAAATAAAATACACCATTTAAAGAAACAGAAATTTTATTGCCATCAATAGTATGAGAAAAACCAAGATCCAACAAACATGAAAAGGAAACAACACCTCTAATTATAGAAGGTGCATAATGACAATTGTTTAAACAAAGTACTAAACCCGAAGGTAAAACTAAATCAAACATTCCTATGGCTTCAACTGCTGCTTGTGCTCCATTTCCCACATGCAGAAATTGTTCCCCATAAGCTAGTCTCCTTTCCTCTCTAAACCCCTGCAGTGTATTACAAATGTTAATACCACATCCAGTATCATATACCCAGGAATTTATTTCACGAGATAAAGTAAATAATTCTATGACAAATAAGTTACCTGAAGTGCTGGCGCCCATGTGCCCAGTCTTCTTAACCTTATTGTTTCGCAAGTCATCGAGATAAAGAGGACAATTCCTCTTCCAGTGGCCCATCACCTTGCAGTAATGGCATCCTTGATCCTTCTTTGGATTATTCTTGATAGGAGGGTTCTTCTTTGGTTGAGGTGGTTGATAAGCCATAACTTGCTTATTCTTATCATCCTTCTTCTTCCCTTTACCCTTCTTCTTGTTCGCATTTGGCTTGTTAATTCTACCCCCTTGTATTGCAAGTACTTGGGGCGTAGGAGCCTTTTGTGGTGTACCTTTCTCATAATCAATGAGCAGTGCGTGCAATTCACTTACAGTCTTCCCCACGCAATGCATATTGAAGTTCCTCACAAAACCACTAAATTCCTTATCAAGGGATCTATTGATTAAGTGCACAGCCATATCATTGTCATAGGGTTTCCCAAGTGTTTGTAGTTGATCCATGTAACTTTTCATTTTCAACACATGAGCACTCACAGGTTCACCAGGACCTTGCTTACAACCATGTAGAGCTTCCATCAAATCGTAAATCTCTACATTTGATGGTTTCTCATAGAGTTTCTTGAGTTCATCAATCATGTCTTTGGGAAAATACTCCTCAAACTGTCTTTGAAGAGAGGTGGACATTCCCCCTAACATCATTGCGGCCACATCAATATGTTCCTTGCTATCAAGATTCCATTTGGCTTTAGCAGCTTCAGTAGCTGCCGCACCTTCAGGTTCAGCAGGGCAAGGCGTTTTCAAGATTTCGAGTTGACCAGTCACTCGCAGGACAATCCTTAGTGAACGGTACCAATCATTGAAATTTTCCGAGCCAGTCAATTTTTCTCGTTCAAAATAAGTTTTGAACACAGAACGTAGGTTGGTGTTATCAGTTTGAGCCATTTCTACAGATAAAGAAAGTTCAAAACATTAGTATTTTTGATATACAATTTTTCAAGAAAATTAAAATACCCAAGGAAAATAAATCCATAGAATAATCTTGAAAACTAGGATCCTCCATAAACATAGTTTCATTACATTCAGTTGATCTGCTAGTAATGAAAGTATAATATGAGGTAACTTGTCGTACAAGTAATTGGCATAACATTTGTCCAATTCCTAGATTTATGGGATTTACAATCACAAAACATTTGTATTGTAAGCATGTTTAGTCCCCATCTTAATGCCTTGAGTCCAAGTCTCACTTCCTACTCAATTTAAGTCGTCTAACTTAAAAACTGTAAACTCATAAATCCATTACATCAGTTGATCTGCTAGCAATGAATTTATGAAATTTACCTTTCCATTGCAATCTCGCCAAGTCTCACTATGACGTAAATTACAACTTCAAGTGTTCTTAATTAGATGGCATTCAACTTAATTTATAAGGGTATAATTATTTTGATGTGTTCAAAATAATGTATGAAGAAGCATGCATACAACTTCATAACATTGGTTTTACAAAACATTTTTATTACCAATTTGCTAAGAGTAAAATAACAAAGTTTTGATTGAGGTATCGGGTTCACCAATTAAAGAATAACCATCAATTATCGTCCACTATATCGTACTTTTGCATACGCCCGAAGGCATAGTGTTTCGGATAATCATTGTGGAATTGTGGATTATTCACCCTTAAGATGACAATGTACATGTAATGGTTGTTCGGTAAGTCTAATTTACACACAAACGAGCGTTAAGACATGAATGTTGTCTCTCTAAGGCCACAATTTAATGCGTTGCCATCCTTATACCCATCACACAGTGTGTAAACTTCGGTCGAGCCTATTTAACCATTACGTACAAAAACATCAATCAACCAATCCTTTGAAATTTTAACTCTTAAAAACCAAAACAATTTCGCCATTATTTAGTCCGTATTATTATTTCTATTCAAAAAATTACCCTTTTCGTTTATATAAACATGTCTAACACAATTAATAAACAAAACAAGTAATTTGCAATAAAAAATAAAACAACTAAATAAACACATATACATAATCATAACAATTAAATATGTATAAAACATGTAGCCACATGCAAATCTTATTAAAAGATCCTATTAATAATCAAATCTAGGCGTATAAACGTATTAATTCAATTAGGGCTTTCTTTTTCTTAGAAAAAGAGCCACATACATCGATAAATCGATTGCGTAAGCCAAAATTAAATAAATACCACATAGCACATAATTGATTACTAAATATTGGAGTCTTCCCCAATTCGACATCTATTAAAAATTTACATGTTTTAATATAACTTAACCATTAATATATATAAGCAATTAAAAATCCATGCAAACATGCACTTTTCATGGATTTAGCTTAACAATTAACATATTGCACCAAGATCGTTTACTAAAACGCATAAAAACTACATGACATCTTAGGGTTTCTAGTCAATTTTATAAAATAAAAAAAACTAAACCCTAAAAACCCTAAAAGGTCATTCGACCAAAAAAAAATTAGGGTTAGGGAAAATAAAAACACAAACCCTAAAAAAAAACATGTAACTATTCGAATCAAATCCAATTTTATGCGTTGCGATAATTAATTACACATTATAACGGCTCTAGATGCCACTGTTGGAATTATTATATCATGACAATCATATTAATATACCAAGAACATCAAAGTGAGCATGAGCGGAAGCAATTATAATAGATCGAATAAAATATAATTAATTAATCTTTAATTTAAATAGTAAACATACCGTAGTGATTCTAGCCCGAACAAGAATCAATACAATCTTCCGGAACCAATGAACCCTAAATAGGGTTTATTAGGATTATATGAATTACCCCTTACCGTTTTGTAATTCAATCCAAGAATCAAACAATAGTGTGTTTGATTTACGTTCTTGTACACACGTACTAATTCAAGGAAAAGATTATGCAAGTAAATTCCACAAAACAATTTTTGATGCAAGAAAATCGAAACCCTAAAGGGTGTTCGGTTTTGGTTCGACCAAAGAAAAGGAGAAGGAGAGAAAACCCAATTTGTGTGTGTACAAGTTATGAGAAAACTCTTAACCTTGGGTTTGCTTATATACTAGAGATTACTTGGAGCTCAAGGCACAAAGGAGGTGGGTTCCTCCTTGTGGCCGATCGGTTGTGAAGCCCAAGATGGGGTTCCGGAACCTTCTCTTGTTTCCATGTAAAGTCTAGCAATTAGTTTCCTAATCTTCGTTTAATAATTAATTAGTCATTAATCAATAATACTAATTATTATTTAATTGTTTTGTGTTTAATAATTAATTATAACATTTTATAAATAATTATTACATTTCCTCTTCATACGTATTGTGTGCAATCCCGTAATCTCAAGTTCGATCCTAACACACAACTATTATTATTTTGTCTATAAAACTAACATGACCTACATGCTAATAGCTGACTATGAATACAGAAACAATACAAAATTTTAGCCTTTAAATTTATATATTGACAATAAAAACATCTTTCCAGCGGATTTGAATTGCTGCATGTCAACTTGTATATTGACTTGTTGGAAATAAAATATAACCCATGTCAACCGACTTACAAGTGAATGGGTTGAATATGCCACTTTTAGTTCAACTTGTCGTCTTACATTCTACCCTTTTGCAGGCTTCAAGGATGAAACTCCGCTTGACTATCAATTTTAATTCGTTGGCAGGCGAAAGGACGCTGATGAACGGCCGGAGCCATGCAGAGGAACAGTTTAATTCGTTGCCACAAGGGAATTCCTGATTCGTGTGATCTCTAGCTTCATTTTGCACTTCTCTCAACAATTATACTATCTCCATAATATTTTGTTGTATTTTTCCCAGGTACGTGAGCCAATGCCTGCTGTATTCTTTTTTCTCATTGATGTATCAATGAATGCCTTGCAAACTGGTGCAACAGCGGGAGCTTGCAGCGCTATCAGCCAAGTCATTGCTGATCTTCCAGTAAGTTCATGTTAATTGTGGTTAGAGGTGAAAATGTTTGGGATGGATAATGGGTCTATACTGGCATAATATTAGATATAGGTCGGGTTGGATTCACCTGGTTTTTGACCAGTTTTTAATCCTTTTTTCTTTATGAATAATTAGTGTTCCTAATTAGATTACAAAAATAAAAAATTAGATTATCTCAGATTGTCAACTACAATATAATTGAAAGTAAATGGGTCACAGTTGCCACCTTTCGTACTTGTGGCACATGGCTACGGGCTACCCATAAGTATTGAATCTTATTGATGTTTCACCCTTTGACAATAGATTTGAAGTTTGTATATAATTATTGATCTGTTTCATGTACACAGTTAATCGTAGAATTTATGATGTAACAAACTAATAATATGGTTGCTGCAGGAGGGTCCTCGAACAATGGTGGGAATTGCCTCATTTGACTCAACCATCCATTTTTACAATCTGAAACGGGCATTGCAACAGGTATATATAATGGCAATTTATTGTTTATAGATTTTCAGTTTGTATGCGTAAAAAAAAACTTTGTCCAGCTTTCACCACGTTTGCTTTTGGATTTCCGTTTCCATCATACCAGTTTTACCTGTTAGAAATAAAATATAACCAGAATTGACCCATTTATAAGTAAATGGGTCGAAACAGCCACCTCTAGTTTAGTAACTTGCAAGATGATATTGCTGTTTGTGATCAAGTTTTTGTGTTTTGTTGTTGCAGCCATTGATGCTCATAGTTCCTGACGTTGAAGATGTTTACACTCCTCTCCAAACTGATGTTATTGTTCAACTTTCCGAGGTAAGTTATTTCATGCATTACCTAGAAATTGTGATGGAGCTCTTTTCTTGGCAGTTCTTGCCAACTCGTGATTATCCGTTATATTCTAGAAATTATTTTCATCCAGTTTTATGTGACTTTGAAACTGATTACCAACGTATTTCACATCATTGTGATGTTACAGTATCGTGATCATCTAAACTTTTTGCTGGAGAGCATCCCGAGTATGTTTGAGATTAATAAAACTGCTGATTCTGCTTTTGGTGCCGGGATGAAGGTATTAATTTTTCTCTGTTTGATTGTACATTTGTACCCGCGCAAGCACAGCGTGTCTAAGGGTAGAAGAAGTTACCTACCAATAACCTAATCTCAGAGACTGTTACTTTATTTCACAAGACATCTCTATTTTCTTTTTCTTCTCAGATCATCTTTTTTTGGTCATCCCGTTTAATGATTTTTTGAATGACCAGAATTCACCGAACACTCAGATGTCCCATTTTTAAACAGGCTAATGCCTGTTCTTTATTCTGATATATATATATATATATAGAGTTATTATTAAAGATACAAACAGTTATTGCATGCTTGAATACTTCAACCTTTAAAGCTAACCCAACGTGTGATGTGTCATGAGATGCGTTTGACGAAAATAACACTATAAATGAGCAGTAAGCAATAAAGTGAGCAATAGCAGTTCTTTTCTATTAGAACATTTAGTAACGTAGTTGTAAGTGTACTCATAATATATAAAACAACTCTTAAATGCTACTTCACTGACTGTTGTTAAATGAGCATTTCGAAAAAACTAAATAAAGGTATTTGCTATAAATAAAGGTATTTGCTGCTTGTCAAACGAACATTAAAGATCACAATAGTCAAGTCAACGCTCAATGTTCCTAAATACTCCTAAGTGGTCCGCGCCAAACACACCCATAATTTGATTTGCTAAAAAAAGTCGATCAAATAAGTTTCACAAAAAAGTTTAATTCCTAAAATAAATAGCTTTCAATATAGAATGTCTCTTTTAAACAAGAAAAGAAAATAAAAGGACTAAATCTACCATTTCATTAAAACAGAGTGACTTGCCAATATATAAAAGCAACAAAAACATATAACATTTCTCATGGGAGAGTGATTTGCACACACACTTTTTTGATTTGCACACCAATATGTACAAGTAGGTAAAGCTTGATGTATATACAGTACAACTGTATAATGCACTGATGAGTGTGTATGAATCAAAAAAATTGGTGTGCAAATCAATTCGTTATCGTACAGTCTCTTTTGTACTATGTTTTTCGGTGATAACCCTTAAAATGCTTTAATATATATATATATATATATATATATATATATATATATATATATATATATATATATATATATATATATTTTTAAATGTTTTGATATAATCAGGTTACAGTGATATATATGGACACATCCAGCTGGATGGTTGACAACAAGTCACCTAGGTTCTTGGCTCAAGCTGATGCTATTCAGCTTTATTGTAAACAAAAATTCGACGTAAGTTGACATTTATCTTTTATGCACTCTTTTTGGCAAATATCACAATTTTGATTTAATTAATTTTTGTTTAAACTTATGAGCCCACTTTTATGGTTTATTTTGAAGTTTATGGCCTAAATGAAAAATAAGCGGAAATCAAATAAACTAAAGGGGTGTTTGTTTAAGTTTATTTGGCCTGCTTATGAGCTTATTTTATGGTTTATTTTGAAGTTTATGGGCTTATTTAAGCTTGATATGATATAATACTAATAAACTTATACAAGCTCATAAGTTAATAAACACAAAAGTAAGCTTAGGTGTGTTTGTTTAAGCTTATTTATGAGCTTATGAGCTAATATTTCATAAGCCTGATTTTTCAGGCTTATTTTGAGACTTAGTGGTCTTATATAAGTTCAATATATCATGATAAGCTTATATTGCCTATATGTGTCAAAATAAGCCAAAAAAATTAGGGTTATGAAATATAAGCCGAAATCAAATAAGCTTAAACAAACATCCCAAAGCCATTGAATTCGTTTTGTCTTTGTTTAAGAGTGGCAATTTTTTATAACCCGGGTTGACCCGGCCGGTTAAACCAGGAACTGGGGCGGATATGACTGTTGTTTGCTTGCTTATGAACCCATGTGTTTTTGTTGACCGGGTTGACCCATTTTTCTAAATCCAGCTGGGTCATGCCTTTCTTTTTTTTTAAAGTTTGGGACCTGTAGGTTTGTTGGAAAGCATTGGTTTGGTATTGAATTTCTAATGTTTTATAGCTGTTTGGACATGTTTAAGTGCTGTCTAAGAGCTGTTTGGAGCTTTTTTAGGGGTGTTTTTGGAGCTGATTAAGGGTTATTTGGATAGGTTTAAAAGCTTTTTGTAACTGTAGGAATTGAATTTTCATGTTTGAAAGCTATCATATTTCGCATAAAACTGGTTCCACATAACGGTTCAACCAGTGACTTGGCCTGGTCGATCCAAAAACCGGTTTCTAAAACATAGCAGTGTTGTAAATATCGCTCGGCGGTACCTCGGCGGTCGACCACCGCCAAGCGCCAAGACCGATATGGCGGCGATATATCAGTGATATATCGGAGACCATAAATTATAAAGAAATTTATGTATATTTTTGAAATGCAACATATGTAACACAAAACAAAACATAAATTATATTTATAACTTATAAGAGAACTGGTATACTACCAAAGTGCTCCAATTAAACTCGAATATATGACTGATTGACTCGAAACCGATAAATTTGACCGATTTGACCGATATTTGACCGATATGACCGATATTTGACCGATATGACCGATATTTGACCGATAAATTTGACCGATATTTGACCGATATGACCGATATTTGACCGATTTTGACCGAACCGATAAATTTTACTGATAAGTGAAATATCGTATCGGTCGACCGCCGATAAGCGATATATCACTGATATATCGGCCGCCAAGACCGATATTTACAACACTGAAACATAGTAACTTTCTGTTTTTGTTTCTTGCGGTATAATAATAACAGAGTACTCTATAGTGACTCATAACACGCAAATGGTTTCATGTTAACATTGATTGCTTAAATAAAAGACGATTGATTTGATATATGTACTAAATTGTAGAGACACATAAAAAATCATGATTTTGAGCCATTGATTAATTATTTTTTCTTGTGTGTTTGGTTCATAGCTAAATTCAAAACTTGATAATTAGTGGACCCGTAACACGTAAGCAGTCCAACCAGTCAAAAGGGTTCTTTTGGCGGATGAAAATATTGAGTGGCTTTATTGACAAAATTTATTTTGTAATGGTTTTTATGACATTTTCCCGTTCTTTTATGTTGTTGATGTCTTAGGGATTTATTTTTGTTACAGTTTTATCCAGAGAATTGTGTCGGCATATTGGCAATGGGACACTACGTTCATAATTTGGTTGAACCTACTAGAGATCTTCAAAAGATCATGTCTAGAATTCATGGTTTGCTTCTTTAATCAGTTATGGCTATATATATTGCGAATATTTGTATGAAGTTTGTATAATTAATTATCAAGTTTCTTTGTTGCTCAAATACAGGAATAGACACTGATCATATGCGCGTATTAGATGCACTCAAGAGTGCTGATCAGTTTCTTGGAAACAAAATGCTGTATAAAAGGATTTTCGTGTTTGCTGGAGGGTATGTCTGTTTATGCGATGTTTTAATTATAAGCATGTTTACTCCATAAAAATATTTATATGTTGTGTGTGTTTCTTGGCTTTCAGTCGGGTATATTGGTTTAAGCATGATTTAAGAGAAATTGGACTGAAGTTAAAAGAGAAGGGTGTAGCTGTTGATGTTGACAACTTCGGTGACAAGGACGGACCTAGGGCCGGAGTGTGTTTGGATTGGCGTGATGTGTTTAAAGATAACAGAATCCCGGGAGAAAGTAAGAAGGCAAGTCTTGAGGCGTTGGTTACTGCTGCGAATGATAATGACAACAGTCACATTCTTCATGTCCCAGAAGATGAGTTTATTTTCTCTGCGTGACCACTTATCAAGGTTCATAATATACTGGTTTGCTTAATCAGACTCGTATTTGTTACATGCTTAATCAGATGACTCGTATTGTATATATTTACTATCAGGTCTCCAATCCTCTCACGGATACGGTGGGAGCAGTGTTGCAGCAGCAGCTCAGAGTACGGTCTATCATAGCAAGGCAAAAGGCACAAATTGACGCATTAACTCAAGAGAATGAGAAGCTGAAACGAGAGTTGGAATTTTTCCGTACTGAATCTTTGAAGTTTGTGCGCAGGGCACAAGACCATGGTGCTCGAAATTGGTGATTTTGTGGCTGCTGAACTGTTATTGATTGTCCGGAACATCTAAATTTCTAAAATTGACCCTGGTTGATTATATGACTTTGTGTGCGAGTATGTTTGATTTGAGTTTCTGAGATGAAAGGATTCGAATAGCTACAACCAGTTGTCAATGCAAACAATGGAATATGAGTATGCAACAGTATAGTAGGTACTCCTCAACGTATCTTTTTAGGTTGTTGAACCTATTTTCTTTGGGCTTGCGAAGTTATTAGTGAGACCTTTTTTTGATGCCACGTAGCGCCATTTCAATGATTGTCAAGGTTCTAACCGATAAGCTCCAACCAAGGGGGTACTGTCTTTTAGATTCAGATTATGACTCAAATTCATTCTCGTTATGAATTGCCATGTCACTAGGTAGGGGTTCATTCATACACTTTGTCTTGACTATCCTGATACAAAAATTTGCAAGGAGTCTCACTGTTTTGCTCTGCAGTACGCTGTTGCTGTAATGAACATGACGCTGAAGTCAAGAACATAATTCTTCAGATCATGGGTCAACTTTCTAAATTTATGTCCCCCTATTGGCAAGCCATCCAAGTGGCTATTTTTTTCCTTCCATTTTACCAACCTTTGTGCCCAGTAGCTTTCTATTCGATACACTTTCAGGTAGTTCTTGCTCCAGTTTGTAGACAGCCTTAATTTGGATACACTAGACAATCAAAATAATTAGAAATTGATCCATTATAAACAGAATCACGGTTGTGGACATTATCGTGCACATGATTAACGTACTGGATACAACTAAAGTAAACATATCATATCACAGCTACATCGTTTCGTATCGACGTATTACATTAATTCATTCATGATCCAACTAAAGTAAATATATCAAATGAAAACTTATAGTGAAAGGGAAATGATTTGCACACTCCAATCTGCGTATTAAACTGTTGTGTTGTTTATAAATTCTGCTTTAACTAGTTGTACATTAATGATACACCTACAAGGATAACTATCATGTGTTTTATCTTTTGTTAGGATAAGTGTTTGAGTCATTTTAGGATAACTGTTCGTGTCTATCAGGTATTATCCCATCGTGTCTATTTAAGTAATTGCAATCAATGAAATCGTCAAGCTTTGTCAAATAAATATATTTGTTCTTCTTTTTTTCTTCCTAAGGAGCTCGCGCCCGCTTGAAATTGTGCCTTATCGATACTACCTAAACGAGTCGTATCAATTGGTATTTTCATTGAGAGTCCTCGTTGAGAGGGCTACCAAATAAGAGTTCCATTAAAAAAAAAAAAAAAAAAAAAAAAAAAAAAAAAAAAAACTGTTTGTTGTAACTATAGTTACTGTTCATGGCATCGGACAACAGTGATCGGGACGCACTATCTAATCTCTTGCAAATGGGTACGGTGACAGAATATTAGAGTGAGTTTGAGATACTTATAAATCGAGTAATGGGGATCTCTGAAAACTTACTTAAATCGATTTATATCTCTGGACTTAAACCAGCTTTACAATGTGAACTTTTAAATTCAAACCCTACAACTTTAGGCGAAGCTTTTTCATTAGCTCGCTTAATGGAAGCACGTTCCACGGACCAATGGCCGGGTACTACCAGCGCTACACTCAGTGGATATCAAAAGAAGAACAACTATATTTTATTTGGCAAAGCTTGACGATTTCATTGATTACAATCGCTAAAATAGACACGATGTGATAATCCAGATAGACACGAACACTTATCCTAAAATGACTTAAACACTTATCCTAACAAAAGATAAAACACAATATAGTTATTCTTGTAAGCGTATCATTATTGTTCGATGTGGCACTTTTAATCCTCGAAGGGGAATTGTCATCGTCAAAATTTTGTTGTAAAATTTTACACATCAAATAATTTCGTATCATGTTTAAAGTATTTTGTTTAAAGGATTTTGTACTTCTATTGGTTTATTTTTGAGCTCCCATGACTTTATTCCTTTTTCCGGTATCTAAAACTATCAATTTTATTACTTTTTTTTTTCAGCCACAATTTAAATTCAAAAACTTGCTTCAACCAATGCATCTTTATTGGAAACATGAAAAGTTCTTATCACGATTTTAATTTTGTATCACAAATATTCTTTATCACGATTTTAATTTTGTATCACAAATATTCATCGAATAAATTGAATATTATCTCTTGTCCTTATTCTTTTTAATTTCTTATTTAAAATCTTTCATTTTATAAAAAACTCAGGGTACGTTCGGTAGAGAGAATTTTAGAGAAATGATGTGAGTAAAAGGATATGAATTTAGTGAATTGATATTAGTTGAGAAATTTGATAAATCCTGCTGTTCGATAACATTAAAGAAGTTGATATGAGAAATTAGCTATTTTAATATATACTAAAAAATTATTGACTAATAAATCAATAATAAAGTTATGAAAAAGCAATCTTAATCATTTACGTTTGAGATAGTCACTTTAAACAAAAATATCGTTAACGAAACTTTATCTAGACTAAAAGGATCCAAGGGCACATATGGTAGAGATAATTACAGAGAAATGACATGAGTAAAAGAATATAAATTTAGAGAATTGAAATTAGTTGAGAAATTTGTTAAATTCTTATGTTTAATAACATTCAAAATTGTTATGAGAAATTAGCTATTTTAATATATACTAAAATTTTCTTGACTAATAAATGAATAAGAAAGTTATTAAAAAGCAATTTTAATCATTCACGTTTGAGATAGTTATTAAAAAGCAATTTTAATCATTCACGTTTGAGATAGTCACTAAAATTTTCTTGACTAAGGGAACGTTTGGTAGAGATAATTTCAGAAAAATGACATAAGTAAAAGAATATAAATTTAGAGAATTAAATTAGTTGAAAATTTTGATAACATTAAAGAAATTGATATGAGAAATTAGCTATTTTAATATATACTAAAATTTTCTTGACTAATAAATGAATAATAAAGTTATGCATAAGCAATCTTAATCATGATAGTCACTTTAAGCAATAATAGCATTAATTAAACTTTATCTAGACTTAAAGGATCTAAGGGCATGTTTGGTAGAGAGAATTTCACACAAATGACACGAGTAAAAAAATGACACGAGTAAAAAAAATATAAATCTAGAGAATTGAAATTAGTTGAGAAATTTGATAAATTCTTTTGTTTGATAACATTAAAGAAATTGATATGAGAAATTAGCTAGTTTAATATATACTAAAATCTCCTTGACAAATAAATGAATAATAAAGTTATGCAAAAAGCAATCATAATCATTCACGTTTGTGATAGTCACTTTAAACAGTAATATCACTAACGAAACTTTATCTAGACTAAAGGATCGCCTTTTCCCTTTTACTGAATATGTTCAATCAATCTTGAATTTTTTTTTTCTTTTTTTTTTATAAGGATATTTGATTGTCCAGTACCAACCCATGAAATGGATATATCATATATGAAGTGTATTTGTTCTCCATGTTGTGTTTCTTTGTATAAGGAAGGGAAAATACCATCAAAATGTAGTGAACTTGTCACCATTTTCAATTCTGTGTAGTAATTTTTTTTTTTTTTTTTTTTTTTTTTTTTTTTTAAGTAACAAACTTCTAAATCCGACTATTTTGTGCACTCGTTGGCTGCCCAACTTGTCCATGCCACGAGGTATATACACGTGTATTTTTTCATTTTTAATAAATTCCACCTAGATTTTCCACCGAAACAAAATTCCACCAAAATACATTAAAGTTGTCAAATTTTGTAATTCAGTGTAGGATTTTTTTTTTCTTTCTAATACAAGTAACAAACTTTCAAATATAACTCTTGACAAATTGATAAGCTTAGCCGAACACCCCCGAAGTGTTGCCGTGATGTCATTAGATAATAAAAACTTTTGAGTAAGTTACAATGTTACATGAGTGTTATAAATTTTAAAATTTATGCCTGAAATACCCTAAAATAGTCAAGCGAATATTTTTGTCGATGAATTTTGTTATTGTAGATTGTTGAGTATTCTAACAAGAGAGTTAACCTAGCGGAGGTTGGGGGTTCTACATTTGTAAGAAGTCCATTTTGAGATGTTGCTTTGGCAGCTGGGTACACATGTTATGCTGGCGGCAGGCGTGACAATGGGGCAGTGATTGTCTATTTGGTTGAAAAAATACCCAGATTTCTGGCAGAGTAATGTCACAACCACTTGCTTGCAACAATTTTTTGGTGGTATTTTTTTGTATTGTGTTACATTTACATAAGGGACATGACAATGGGGCAGTAATAGTAAGAACACTACACAGAATTAAAAATTGTGACAAGTTCACTACATTTTGGTGGTATTTTTTCTATAAGGAACACATGCAGTTGCATGTCTGGGCTTTTGTATTGTGTTACATTTACATAAGGGACATGATTTGTGTACCATTTTTTTGCTATACACCACTAAATCACACCACAGTTATGCATAATTTAGTAGTGGATGGCAAATAAAAATAGTGTACAAATCACATCCCTTTACATAAGTGTATATTTGCTTCTTTTCTTTTCGATCATGAAACTGGGTATCAAGCAACATGAATTTTCTATGTAGACTGATCTTCATATAAAGATCCTATGGTAAGCCGTTTGTATTTGAAAGGGATGGCATGCTCCATATTTATGCACTTCTTTTAGACTTTTTTGGCACAACGTATCAATAGTGATTTTTTGAAATTTATTTTAGAAAACATTAAAAGTTTTATGCTCCAATTAGAAGAAAGCACTCATATACCATATTGTCAATAAAGTTTGAGTTATTGGGTAGGTATGTGGAAGTCGTTGTTGATTAGCAAATAAAAAAAAGAAAAGAACATGCCCATGTTATTCACGGGTAAGTTTGGTGAGGTCGTCGTTGATAAGAGGAAATAAAAAGGTAAAATCATGTCAGTGTAAATTTCTTGGGTGTTAACTGTTATGTAAAGTTTATTCTTTAAAGAAAGATAGATTAGCAAAGGTGCATCAGAGAAAGAAACAGAGGATTTGTATATTGAATAAAGGCATTAGTTACAATAATGCAAACGTTGATCTTATGTGATCCACCACAAAAAACATGTCTAAAAAATCTTCAAATTATTCTTTTCTCATGCATGCATAACGAGACCTGTCACCCATCCTTTTCTTTTTCATTATTGCAAAACACATTAGTTTACAGATTTATGAGAAAAGGGTAGCTCAATTATAAATAAAGACATACGAACCATCAGCTATAGAAAAAAAACATGCAAAAGCAAGTAATGGCTTCTTCAAACTTCTTACTTTTATCTCTAGCTCTACTACTCATTGCCCTCTCATTTGTACCAAGCTTTACTTCTGCTTCTTTAGAGGAAGCAAATGCTCTACTAAAATGGAAAGCAAGCCTTGAAATTCCAAACAACTCTCCAATTGTATATTCATGGACACCCCTTCCAACGAATACTAGTGCACCCGCTTCGTGCCCTTCTTGGTTTGGAATTGCTTGCAACGTTGATGGGAACATTAACATGTTGAACCTCTCGACGTCTGAGTTAAAAGGTACGCTTCACCAGTTCCCGTTCTCTATTCTAGGCAATCTTACCTATTTTAATCTTAGTGTAAACAGCTTCTTTGGTCCCATCCCACCAGAAATCGGACTCCTGTCCAAACTTGTCCATCTTGATTTTTCAACCAATCAGTTCTCTGGTGTAATTCCACCTACCATTGGGAAACTAAGCCAGTTAAACATCTTGAAACTTTTCAGAAACAATTTAACTGGTTCAATCCCACATGAATTAGGGAATTTGAACTCTCTCACTGAATTAGCTTTGAGTTATAATCAACTCAATGGTTCAATTCCTTCATCGTTGGGTGATTTGAAGTCTTTGAATCTCCTTTATTTGGGGGCAAATCAACTATCTGGGCCCATTCCTAGTGAATTAGGGAATATGAAGTCTCTAACTGATTTAGATTTGGCCAAAAATCAACTCAATGGTTCAATTCCTTCATCGTTGGGTGATTTGGAGTCTTTGAAAATCCTTCTTTTGCACACAAACAATCTCTCTGGACCCATTTTAATTGAATTAGGGAATATGAAGTCTCTAACTGATTTACGATTGAGTTATAATCAACTCAATGGTTCAATTCCTTCATCTTTGGGTGACTTGACGTCTTTGAAAATCCTTTATTTGGGGGCAAATCAACTATCTGGGCCCATTCCTAGCGAATTAGGGAATATGAACTCTCTCACTGATTTACAATTGAGCGAAAATAACCTCAATGGTTCAATTCCATCATCGTTGGGTGATTTGAAGTCTTTGAATATCCTTTATCTGTACAAAAATCAACTCTCTGGACCCATTCCAATTGAATTAGGGAATATGAAGTCTCTAACCGATTTACGATTGAGTTATAATCAACTCAATGGTTCAATTCCTTCAACTTTGGGTGACTTGACGTCTTTGAAAATCCTTTATTTGGGGGCAAATCAACTATCTGGGCCCATTCCTAGCGAATTAGGGAATATGAACTCTCTCACTGATTTACAATTGAGCAAAAATAACCTCAATGGTTCAATTCCATCATCGTTGGGTGATTTGAAGTCTTTGAATATCCTTTTTTTGTTCAAAAATCAACTCTCTGGACCGATTCCAATTGAATTAGGGAATATGAAGTCTCTCACTCAATTATATTTGTGGGGAAATCAAATCTCTGGACTCATTCCAATTGAATTAGGGAATATAAAGTCTCTCATTAAATTATATTTGAGCATTAATCAGCTATCTGGGCCCATTCCTTCTGAATTAGGGAATATGAGGTCTCTCACGCATTTAGCTTTGAGCCAAAATCAACTTAACGGTTGTATTCCTTTATCGTTTGGTGACTTGACGTCTTTGAAATACCTTTATTTGTGGCAAAATCAACTATCTGGGCCCATTCCTACTGAATTAGGGAATATGAAGTCTCTCACTGAATTAGGTTTGAGCAAAAATCAACTCAATGGTTCAATCCCTTCATCGTTAAAAAACCTGAGAAGCCTTCAGACTCTGTTTCTCAGTGAAAACAAGTTATCTGGTCCTATACCACAAGGATTCGGAAGTCTACAATTGTTTATGCTAATGCTGCACACAAATCAGTTGTCTGGCCAAATTCCAAAGGAGTTTGGGGAGATGAAAAGTTTGTTAAATTTAAACTTGAGCAATAACAACCTTTCAGGTGTTATACCTCAAGAGCTTGGATCACTGCATGGCCTCCTTACTCTTGACCTATCTAAAAATAGGTTAAACGGGTCATTACAAAGATATATTGGTGATTGGGTACAAATCACTCGAATATATCTTAGTAATAACAAGCTCAGCGGAAAGATCCCATCGGAGATCGGTAAATTAAGTCAACTCAATGTTCTTGATTTATCTTGGAATTCCCTCACACAAGAGATACCATCAGAAATTGGAAGTTTAAAAAGTCTAGTACTGATGAATCTTTCTCACAATAAGCTGTATGGTTCAATTCCTAATGGTTTCAGTAACTTGCCAAGAGGGATTGACATAGACCTGTCTTGCAATGAGCTCACAGGTCCGGTTCCCCCTTATGCTGTCTTTCTAAATGTGTCTGGAAAAGCATTACAAGGAAATCGTCGTCTGTGTGGAAATGTTACAGGTTTGAAACTTTGTGAAAGTCAAAAGCTAATGAAAAAAAATAATCATTTTCATCATAAGCTCATCCTTGTAACTACGGTCCCAGTTTTTGCGGCTCTTTTACTTGGTTTATTCATGTGTGGCCTCATTGCTTATCGATGTAGAAAGAGAAATTCTCCACAGATACCATCAGGCGAAGAAGGTGGCAAATTTTTCTCAATAACAACTTTTGATGGACAGGCGATGTATGATGAAATCATCAAGGCAACAAATGATTTTGATGATGCATATTGTATTGGGATGGGAGGATATGGTACCGTGTATAAAGCTGTGTTACAACCCAACAATATAGTAGCTGTCAAGAAACTTCATTCATCATCTGAGAATGACGATCAAGGCTTCCTAAATGAGGTACGAGCATTAACAAACATAAGGCACAGAAACATAGTTAAACTCTATGGATATTGCTTCCATGTTCGTCACTCATTTTTGATTTACGAATATCTGGAGAAGGGAAGTCTAAAATCGCTCTTAAGTAGCGATATCACAGCTAAGGAAATGGATTGGCTGAAAAGGGTAAGAATTGTTAGGGCTGTAGCGAATGGTTTGGCTTATATGCACCATGAATGCACACCACCTATAATTCATAGGGACATTTCTGCAGCAAATATCCTTCTCGATTCTGATTATGAGGCACATATCTCGGATTTTGGAACAGCAAAGCTTCTAAAGTTGGATTCATCCAATTGGTCTGCGGTTGTAGGCACCTATGGCTATATTGCACCAGGTAACTACCATATATTTTAAAGTTGTATACGTACTTTATTCCCAAGTTTCAGATTTACCTATATTACATTTATTCATGATCTGATATAACAATTTTTTTTTTTTTTTTTTTTTTTTTTTTTTCTAATTTATGTAGAGCTTGCTTATACGATGGTGGCGACAGAGAAATGCGATGTGTATAGTTTTGGAGTTGTTGCACTAGAAGTGATTATGGGAAAGCATCCTGGAGAACTTATATCATCTCTACAAACATTGTCTACAGATGATCTATTGCTAGCCAATGTAGGAGATAGACGGATTCCGCCACCATATTCTCTAGTTGAGAAATTAGCTCATTCAATTTTGAATGTCTCACGGGCATGTTTGAACTACAACCCACAGGAAAGGCCAACAATGCGCCAAGTCAAGGATTTATTGTCAGTGGATGATCGAGTTTGGATGAAGATGCATGTATCGGTAACTTAATATATGCCAGCTTGATCGATTTTGTATGATGTCTAGTCATAAGTCATAAAGTTTAAGAAACTTTTTTTGGTTTTATGTTGTCCTGAATTATGTTGTAGATTGTTATTAAATAAGAAAATAATTTATATCAATGAAGATTGCTACCTTTCTAGACTAATATAGTTACGTGTATTATGGATTTTTTTGGTAATTTCTTTAAATTATTCCAGTTTTGCAATTAAAATTTACCAATGGGAAATTTGTATATCAGTTAGAATTTATTCTTACTCATATCAAGAAATATAGTTACCAGTGAGTGCACACAAAAGATATTCAAAGACGTCAAATCACCCAAAAATGGAAGTCTGTTAATTTGTCAAAAAATATAGCATAGACGGGAGAAGAAAGTTAGCTAATGGAAATTTGCCAAAGAAGAAGACCGTGGAAGTCTGTTAATTTGTCAAAAAAGATGACCTAAGGTATAGAGTAACTAATGTACTGCTGTTTTCAGATAGGGAAAAAGGTGAATAAGGTTGCAAGAAGGCTTGTATGAACATCAACAGCAGAAGGGAAATGGCAGGGAAACTGGAATGCTGACTATAACTTCACACTACGAGACATACAATTGGATGATTTAGTTGAAGTTGGCGATCCAAAAACGTACGAGTCTTGGTGTCTAACTATTTATAGGGTATCTAATTTCTCCTTGATGTGCTAAGTGAAAACGATAGAGGTGGCAACATGGGCAGGTCGATTGGGTTTAGTAACGGGTCTAAACGGTTAACTTCTTGGTACGGGTCCAATTGGTTTGCAAGAAACACCTTTGGTCCAAAATTTCATTAAATCTTATTAGAAATAATCAGTGTGACACATATGATAACAAAATACATATTCTTATCAACCAATGTTATTGAATAAATTGTACACTATGTGAAAGCTTCAACCCTTTTTGACCCGTTTCCTTTAGCTAACTTTTTTATTTTACTCGTTTGACCCATCAGAGATGAAACATATCCCACATTGACTCATTCATACCTAAATAGGTCAGAATTTCCACAAAGATTACATATAAATAGGATAAAAATAAGCAGCTAACAAATAAGCATAACTACCTTATGTGACCCACTACTTTTCTATTCTAGGAAATGAAATCATGCATGCATGGGACAATACTAAACTTGCTGATTATTTTCTCCACTACCAGTAATGGTCATATGACCACTTCTTCAAGAATAAAAGAAATGGTAGTAGTTTGCGCGGTTCTGTATTTTGGAGACCCGGAACGTATCACGCACTAATACAAAACTGTAAAATAAAAATCCAACCTATGAATTGATCTAGAAAAGCTTGTTACGCATTCACCATGATTGAGCATTCAAACGCATACACAAACTAATAAATATCTGATCATACAAGAAGATTCTGATACATATACAAAATCGCAGGGACATATGATTGGGCTTAAACAAACACTATCTAAATCGTTGAATTCGTTTTGTCTTTCTTTAAGAGGGAAATGCTATATAACCCGGGTTGAACTGGGAACATGGCCGGTTATGACTGTTGTTTGCTTGTTTATGAACGGTTGTTCTTTTGTTGACCCGGGTCGACCCATTTTGGTAAACCCAGCTGGGTCATACCTTTCGTTTTTTTAAAGTTTTGGACCTATAGTTTTGTTAAAGTATGAGTTTGGTAGTGAATTTCTAATGTTTAAGAGCTGTTTGGAGCTTTTTAGGGGTGTTTTTGTAGCTGTAGGAATTGAATTTCCATGTTTAGAAACTGTCCCTTTTTGCTTAAAAATGGTTCCACACGACGGTTCAACCGGTGACTCGGCTGGGTCAATAAAAAACCGGTGCAAGGAAATTCAAAAAAATTTACACAAAGATTGATACTTTTATAGACAACCCGAACCTCTTGTATTTGCTGCTACACTTTGTATTTACAACTATACCAAGGAATACATTACCAATACAATGCAACACTTTTTCTGTACATCTCATTCAGCAATTTTCCTGGTAACCCGGCGGGTTGGGATGACCATGGTCAAACTAAAGAAAAAAATAACTCAAAAAAGTCAACGTGATCGTGACAGTAACTTCAAAAAGTCTCTATAATCGCTCATACTACCACTCGAAAATCTCTTCATGTTTTCCCAAATCTGCAAACGTCTACTAGGCCTCAACGGGCCTGAACTTGAGGTTATCCTATACGAATGTACAAGTAGCCCAAGACCCGAAAACCCACTCTCCGCATCAAGTGGAGATTCATAGCTTGGATAGGTGGAATGCGATAGACCAGGGCCGTGGCCTGAGTTTGTACTGGCCCGTGGATCAAAGTCCATGGAAGTTAAATCCTCTTGGCTACACGTCCTTGAGGCCAAGTCTCATGTTTCTTCACACTCGTTGCAGACCAACTGCAAGGCCTGAACCACCTCACCCATGAAGGGTCGGTGTGATACTTCGGGCTGCACACACATTGGTGCTACTGCTGCTACTTTAGCAATACTGTCGAATGAAGCTTCAGGGGATAGTGATTGATCAGTAAGCAAGTTTAGACCTTCTGGTGCTTGAAGCAGGGGACAGGCCACGCGACAAGGATTTCTTGTCTCAATAACATTGACATGCCAACGGGTTTTGTTCGAGTTAGGTGCTCAAGGAGTACCTCTCCGTAGCTATATACGTCACTCTTTACAAGAAACTTTACGAGTTATGTCATGTTCTAACCAAATATTGCTAGACTTGAAGTCTCTGTGTATGACTCTTGGGGTTTAATCTTCATGCAAGTAAGTTAACCCTCTAGGCGCACCCAAAGCAATTTTCAAACCCCCCCCCCCCTCCCCCCCACAAAATCCCTAACAAAAAAATTTCACTCCAATTATAGACCATCTCCATTAAAAGTTGAAGTAAAATCATTTGACTTTAGAAGTCAAAATTTTAATACCTAACTAGCCGATTTTTCACATGAAAGCAAGCCATGTTCTTAGAAAAAAAAAAAAAAATAGTTGACTTTTGCAAGTCAAACATTTGACTTTGGAAAGTCAAGCATTTCATACCGTGAAGGTGAGATTCAACACTTCCATTTGGGATTAGCTCATAAACCAAACACCGGTTTCTTTCTTCTGTACAAATGCCAAGCAGCCGAACCAAATTTCTATGGTGCAAGCGGCTAAGCATCTCAACTTCAGCCAGGAATTCCCGACCCCCTTGTTTATCATCACGTTTAAGTACCTTGACAGCAACTTTAGTCCCATCTTCAAGGGTCCCGCTATAAACCCGCCCAAACCCACCCTCATCTAAAACACCCAACTCATTAAAGTTATCAGTTGCTTTTTCCATATCACTTGAACTAAACGTGTTTGCAGATCCTTTATAAGCTATATTAGACCGGAATGATAATGAAGCTGACTCGGGCCCACTTCCTATCGTTGATCCACCAACCCCTGATGATTTTGTGACGGATAGTAAAGTAGCTGGTGGAGTGTGTCCTCATTGGGCCCCTTCCCTACGTTTAACCAATAGAACCCAAACAGCAACAGAGACTAGAAACACAGCTACAACTGCTGATAAATCCAGTGTTTTAAAACCATGTTGACCCGGCCAGTTGAACCGTGAACCGGTCGGATGACCGGAAGGCGGTTTTGAACGAAAAACCAGGTTGAACCGCCTGTCAAACCGGTTGAACCGAAAGCCGTTGGCTCGGCCAGGTCAATTAGAAAAACCAGTTTTTAAAACATTGGATAAAACTATTATGGAAATTACGCTAGCCATTTCCTTACTGATATCCACACCGAGGGGCTTTATGTCCCTACCGTTGTTTCCGTGACCATACGGTCCACCATTACCGTTGCGTGATGATGGCATAGGTGGCAATGGAGGAAGACCTGTTAACACCAAAATAATTATGATTAGAGTTAATTACAATAGACCATGTGGTTTGTCAGGTATAAGAGATTTCGCCCCTAAACTTTTTTTTCACGGATCCTCTCCTTGTGGTTCTGACCAAAACCCGTAACGGGTTTGATCATTTGACCAATATTTCCATTTTTTTGACTGTGAAACCCATGCTCATACAAGTAAAAGGACTAAATTGCGCTATTTTTATTTAAAAAACAAATCATAAAACCCCTCTTTGAAAGTTATGGTGGTGGTTTTAGAGATGGGAGATGATTTGTACACCATTTATTTTAGTCATCCACCACTAAATTACACCAGTGATGCACACAGTACAATACTGCTATGCATGATTTAGTGGTGGATGGATAAAAGAAATGGTGTACAAATCACCTCCCGATAGAGATAGTGGTTAAATTGTTTTATTTTTAAATCTTTTATTAATAAATGCATCTCTCTTTTGCTGATACCAAAAATTTTGATAGCAATTTACTGATGGACATTTTATTAGATGAAGAAGATTATGATGTTTGAAAAGTCAAACTAAAAAAATAATTCATATGCGGCAATAAACTGTTATAAATATTTAAATACGATTAAACGCATTTTAAATGTTGAAGTTAGTTGTAGTGAACTAGTGATTATGATATACTAGTATAAAAAGTAGGTGGTGTTAGGAAGTGTTGATTGTAAATGTGAAATTATAATGATATAAGAGTATGGATCTAGTGAGAATAATTAATTAAATGAGAAGAATAAGAAAAAATCATAGCCACATATTTTAAATAAGGAAAGAGAAATAATAGGAGATGCATCTATTTTTTATGGGTGCATCTAATATTTGTGGTTGTAGTTTCTTCTCATTCCTCTTATCTTAATTATGTTTCTCATTTGATCCTAATTCAATGACGTAAAATATAAATAATGTGTTTTTGCTTTTTGTTATAAAGTGGTATGTGATTTGTTGAAGAATACAAGGGAGGAAGTTGGTGTTTGTTGATGAAGATGGGGTAATTTTGTCATTAATCTCATTTAACATGCCTTTAACGGTCAAACAAATAGAAATATTGGTCAAGGGATCAAACCTATCACGGGTCAAAACCACAGGGAGAAGATCCGAGGAAAAAAGTTTAATGAGTAAATTTATTATACCCGACAAACCACATGGACAATTTAAGTAAGTAACTTTTATCATTATAAGCAAAAAAAAATATTATTTTTGACTTTCGAGGTCAAACATATTGATCCTAAAAGTAGGGGTGTCAGTAGGGTCGGGCCCGAACCCATTAAGGCTAATCGGGTCGAATTAAATCGGGTTAAAAAATCTCTTGTCGGGTGGTTTTGACCCAAACCCGATAACCCGATAGTGTTATCGGGTCGGGTTCAGGTTAGATGTTTAATGTTATCGGGTTATCGGGTCAACCCGGTAAGACCTGAAAAGATGCTACTCATCATTGCTGTCATATAGCCTAAGAAATGTTGACTACTGTGTAAACTTTTTTTGTAAAACTGTATAAAAGATGCTACTCATTTTTAATTACTATACATTTTAGTATATAATGTGTAAAACATTTTGGTGACTAAATCTTTTTTTTCATGCAAGTTGTATGCAAAAAAATGCTAGTCATTGGTGCTAACTGTTGTAAAACTTTTATTTGTAAGACTCGTATATGATTATTAGTGCTAACTGTTGTAACTTTTGTTTATGCTAGTTTTAGTCTATTTGATTCAAATGTACTCGTAGTTGACCGCTAACTCTTGTAAAACTCATATTTGACTCGTGAGAAATGAAGAGCTATTAAAAAAAATGAAGATCTTATCGTAAAACTTTTAAGGTTCATAATGAATTTGTACATAATAAAATTGAAGTGCTTAGCAGGTTTTTGTAATTTGCTATGGTTAATATTAGATGGGAGGGCCAAGATAAAAAAGATTTTTTTTAACACATAAAATCGCAAATAATTACACTAACGGACTTAGGCCTAGGGAGGCCGGGACCCTTCCCGGTCCTCATGTAGCTCCGCTTATGGTTTAATAACAAACTGGTCCAAACAAACAGAAGATGGAATTATTACTTTGTACCCAGTAACCCAAACCACCCGACCCGACATAACCCAACCCGAATATCACCCGAACCCGATAACCCGATTCCTTACGGATCGGGTTGCGGTTGAGTTTTAAAAAATCAAAACCCGACTCAACCCGACCCGACAAGAGCCAATAACACTCCTACCTAGAAGTATGGTAGATGTGACAGTTTTACTTATTCATGGGTCGAGCTGGTTGAGGTTACTTAAAAAGCCTGTTTAAACCCAAACCCAACAGTGAATAATTGGGCCCTTTTCAACCTTATCCCATTACAATGTTAGTTTCTACCCGTTTACTTATTAATGTGTCGACTACTCGACTTGCGTTGTATTTTATACATTTTGTCAAAAATCAAAAAACAGAAATGGGTCAAATGGACAATCAAGTGTGTTAGAGTCTACCCGGGCTGTTTCGTCCAGCATTGAAAAAAGGCTCGTTTTGAATTGATGCCCAAACCCTCCTGGCTCGGCCATTAACTCGATCTCTTAATATAGAGGCACTGGGATACTTCACGAACAAAACTTCATAATCGCCAAAAAGAGAGTTCTTAACAGTCACTTGTTTCAGCCATAATCTTTAAGTAGTTACATACGTGGTTAAGTTTTCAAATTTTTCATCAAGCGGGTACCAAGTTAATAACAACTGTTTTTTCGGAATTTTGGTTGTCTTCGTTTGCTCCCATGATTCGAACTAGACTTGATTTCATGAAAAGTCCGGCAGCTATTTCAAAGGCCAACTTGCATTGGCAAAACACACTTGCATGGTGTACCAGGTGGGGTGTTCGTTAACGACTCTACACACATTTTGTAAAAGTCAATTTGTACGGATTTGCTAAGAGTTGGTGTTCCAAAAAAGTGCACAAATCTTGGTGTCTCTAACTATTCATAGGGTATCTAATTTCTCGTTGTTGTGCGTAGTGCAAAAGATATAGGTGGCAACATGGTATGGGTCTAATTGGTTTGCCAGAAACACCTTTGGTGCAAAATTTCATTAAATCTTATTAAAAATAATCAGTGTGACACGTATGATAACAAAATACATATTCTTATCAACCAATGTTATTAAATAAATTGTACACTATGTGCAACCTTCAACCCCTTTTGACCCATTTTCTTTAGCTAACTTTTTTTATTTTACTCGTTTGACTCATCAGAGATGAAACATAGACTCATTCGTATCAAATGGGTCAGAATTTCCACTAATATAAAACTATATGGGAATGTATTTTAAAAATAAACTATAGACGGCAAAGAAGACCCTTGTTTTGTATTAGTGAAACTTGTGATTGTGACCACTTGTTTGTATTAGTGAAACTTGTTTGTATCAGTGATGGCATCGCTAAGCTTGCTGTGATTTGTTTCTGTTCGGTTGTCATGGTGTGAGTTAAGTGGTGCGCAACACCTTTCGTCTTCATAGTTGCTGCAACGTTACTAAATTTGACTGGGAGTGAGGTTGTGTAATGTGGCTGCCAGTTTCTGTGTTTGGCTATTTTTGTGCAGTAGAGTGAAGCGAGTTGTTGGGTGTTTGGGTTAGTGGCCTCTTATTAATTCATTGATAGTGTTTTATGTAGTGGGGCCATTAGTTTACCCTTTGTTTTTTCTTTGCTGGTATACTCCTTCGCGGGTAGTTTTTTTGGTTTTTCTTGGGGCCAATTATTTTAAGTTCTTGTTGGAAGAATGGGGTTCGTGGTTCTTGTATTGTTCTTTGGTTTTCTTTTGATTTAATTTATGCTTGCTTTTCAAAAAAAAGATTCTTTCTTCTCCGGTCTACGCCATTTTTTTGGCAAATTAACAAATTAAATGTTAAATATTAGTAGTAACTTAAACATATATTAGGGGCTTAAGTGTAGTTTTTTAATAAGATTAGGTGGTAGACTAGAACTAGGATTAGTTAGCTTGGCTTGCAAGCTAAGGTTTCTACCCCCTCATCTCTATAAATAGAGATGAGGGGGGATGCTAGTTCTTAACATTCTTCTTACTCAATTGTAAAAGCTTTATTAGGTTATTTAATAAAGGGTTCGTTGAGGGTACAACGTGTGCAATATTCTTGTCGGTTCTTTGTAGTCTCTCGTGTTGCTACTTGTGCTCGATACAACTCGCGATCTAGTGTTCCGCGATTGAACTTCGGGTTTGTTGTCGAGGTATTGTCCAACAAGTGGTATCAGAGCCACGGTTATTATGGTCATCGAAGTTCATGTGCTAGGTTGAGGTTTCGAGCTAATTCGTGGTGCCGAGCTTGTTCAACGTTCGGGTTTGCGAGAAGTAGCAGGTTTTTCAATCGGAGAAGACAAAGTAGAATAAACAAATTAAGGGACAAGGTTACTGGTTATTAGAAAACTAAGAATATAATAATATAGTGATCACGTGGCAAGGTTTTGTGTCTTTTTGGGTTTCTAAAAAGTCAAAGGTTTTTGGATTCGTTAATTTAATAATCGACTTTACAAATTTGGTTTTTTTTTAATTAAGTTCCAACAATTCATTCACGTGATATTATTTTTGATTCTAATAAAATTCGAGAAGTTTGAAGGTTTCTTGTTGCGGCGTTTAATTATTTTTCTTGCGGTTCAAGTTTCGATCGTGGTTTGCTTGGGTTTCAAGTTTACGATCGGGTTTGCTTGTTCGAAATCGAGGGTTTAGGATTATTCTAATTAATTCGATCTGCAAGAAGGGTTTATAGCAACAAGGGGAATATTGCAAATGGCTTGTGAGGCTTGTTGGTAAAGTTGGTTAAGAAACAACTTGACAAGGTTTTTAGCAAGGTATAAGAAGAATGGCTAGTTCTATAACTAGGTTTGATATTTAGAAATTCGATGGGAAGAATGACTTTGGGTTATGGCAATTAAAGATGCGTGCTTTAATGGTACAGCAGGGATGTGATGCTGCATTAGAGACATTACCCGCGGACATGGAAGCAGGTGAAAAGGCTGCTTTGATGAAGAAGGCATACAGTACCTTAATTCTATGCTTTGGAGACCGGGTTTTACGGGAAGTTACCAAGGAAACATCTGCGGCAGGAATTTAGGCGAAGTTGAGAAGTCTGTATATGACTAAGTCCTTAGCAAACAGACTCTATCTGAAGAAGAAGCTGTACACATTCTATATGAGTCCAGGTACGAAACTGGGTGATCATATAGATGAGTTTAATAAGTTGATACTTGATTTGGCGAATATTGATATCGAGATTGAGGATGAGGATCAGGCTCTTATGTTACTTACGTCGTTGCCATCGTCTTACGAAAACTTTGTGGAGACATTGTTGTATGGGAGGGAATCCTTGACAATGGAAGATGTTCTTGCGTCTTTCAATTCAAAAGAGTTGAAGAAAAGAATTGAAGGCACAAAGGAAGAAACTGGTGACGGGTTATATGTAAGGGGAGGGTCAGATCATTCAAGGAAAGCTCATTCTGGTGGAAGTTCGCAGTTCAAGTCAAGGGGTGGAACTGGTAAACTCAAGTGCTTCATATGTCATTCAGAGGGTCATCTAAAAAGAGACTGTCCAAAGAAGAAGTTAAGTGGGTTCGTCAGGAAGGGTAAGCATGATCAGGATTCTGATTCTTCTGATGACGAGGGTAACGCCTACTTTGGAGAAGCCTTGGCGGTGGTCGGGAATGATGAGATGACTGAATTGGTAATGGATTCAGGTGGGTCTTATCATATGACACCTAGGAGGGATTTCTTGTATGACTTCAAGGATTTTGATGGTGGGTCGGTTCAGTTAGGTGATAACAGGACATGCACTATCAGAGGAACAGGAAAAGTGAAGATACAGTTGCATGATGGTTCAAGCTTTATACTGGAAAATGTCAGGTATATTCCAGGGTTAAGAAAAAGCTTGATTTCATTGGGTACTCTTGAAAAAGAGGGTTATACTGTGAAGATGCAGATGGGTAGAGTCAAGGTGATCAAAGGTTGTCGAGTTATGATGACTGGGATCAGGAAAGAGAACTGTGTGTATACTTTGGAAGAAAAAGTGAAGACTTTTGGTGTACAAAAGCATGGAGGTTCAAAGCAAGTTGGATACAAGCAACTTGGTCACAAACAAGTTGGATTCAAACAACTTGGTCATAAACAAGTTGGGTTCAAACAACTTGGTCCTGGTGTTAAAACAGGAGTCCATAGAGTACAGGTTGATGAATGTGTTTGGTTTGAGGTGGAATTGCAGGGAGCTCAAGGGAATCGTGAAGCTGAGGATGTTCAGGTTAGTAACGATGATGCTGCAGTGACCCAAAGAAAGTTGGAGGTTAAACAACTTGAAGAAAAGACAAACACGGACTGCTTGGTAAAGGAGCAGGAAAAGATACACCTTGGTATAAAGGTGGGGGCAGACATTACGGTAACCGGAGTACCTGGTCAAGAGGGTGCAGAGGGTAATGTTGCTGAAAAGAAGAAAGTGAAGAAGTCTACGGAAGCTAATCTTAGAAAATTACTGAAGTACAATGCCTGGTCGACAAGGTGGTCCCCGGTCCGAGGTTCCAGCACGAGGAAAAGGTGTTGAGTATCGGTTATGTTTAAGTGTTACTCCTAAGGTGGAAATTGTTAAATATTAGTAGTAACTTAAACATATATTAGGGGCTTAAGTGTACTTTTGTAATAAGATTAGGTGGTAGACTAGAACTAGGATTAGTTAGCTTGGCTTGCAAGCTAGGGTTTCTACCCCCTCATCTCTATAAATAGAGATGAGGGGGGATGCTAGTTCTTAACATTCTTCTTACTCAATTGTAAAAGCTTTATTAGGTTATTTAATAAAGGGTTCGTTGAGGGTATAACGTGTGCAATATTCTTGTCGGTTCTTTGTAGTCTCTCGTGTTGCTACTTGTGCTCGATACAACTCGTGATCTAGTGTTCCGCGATCGAACTTCGGGTTTGTTGTCGAGGTATTGTCCAACATTAAAAAAATGCCAAATAATCAATTTCGATGTTATCACAAGTATATTTGGTGAAATTCGCAAATTTTTTTTTATAAAAGTGTGCGGTAAGTTAGTTGCAATGAAATTTTTGTGTGTAAAAAAAGATGTTAAATGTGAAAAAGTTTAAAACAAATGGTTTTAAGAACACATGCAGTTACATGTTATCGTTCTAGGCCTATTTTTCAACTTTCGCACCAGGATCGGTACAAAGCACATAGTTTCACACATTCTGGATCAATTTCACACATTCGAATCCGAGCCGGCCCCGGTTTTCATCCGGCCATTACTCCAGCGAATTATAATTGTGTAGAGGCGGTACGGTTTCCTGGCGTACGCTGAGGGCCTACCGTGTGTTGGGTGCGACTATAATCCAAAAAATGAAAGTCGCCGTTAAAAATAAATAAATAAATAAAAGAAAAATAAAAATAAATTGATTAACGCTTTTGCTGGAACTAAATGGAAAACGACAAATAGAATACTTGTTTACAAAGCGATTAAAGTTGTACTACACAGTTAAAGTATTCTACAAAAGAGACATTAATCTATACATCCTATTTGAATACGTGCGTGTCATAATATGAAATTTCAATTGGTGATGTCATAAATAAATATCTATACTACTATATAATGTATTTGAGACAATTCTAAAATTAGCAAGGCTTAAAAATTCAGACTTTAACTTACTTATTATGACAACTTTCACACAATACTTATAGATCTCCGGTCACATTTTAGCGACAGATAAGAAACCAAAACACAGACGCGAGACACGCATCTGGGAGGATTGAGATGTCTCCGGTGGTGATGACGCTATCATCTTCAGTAAGAATGAACGGAGCTCTTTAACGGCATTATCACGGCGACGGTTGGTTACGGTTGTTACTGCGGCGTTAATTGACGATGGCTGGCCATTCAACAAATAAGAGTGTGGACTTGAAAATGATTTATAAACGGATTCAAAATTAAAATTATAGTGATGATGTGGTGGGATTGGGTGTGGGAGGGTGTATGGGAGTTATGGTGTGGGTGATGGTTTGAAGGTTGTGATTAAAGTTGGGTGTGTTTTATTATATGGATGTGAAGGGGTTGTGGACAGTTTTTTGTTTTTTAAATTGACAAAGTTTGTTTAAATATTTATGTAATCTACTCATTCAAAGAATTGATGGTTACTTTATAAAGGTTTGAAACGTAGTTGTTTTTGTGGTGGTTGATTACTTGATTACTCACTTTTTGTTCTATACTCTCGAATTTACTATATTTTACTTTTTTTAAATACACGTCTTTAAATGCGTCGGTTGAGGAGCGTGCGGAGATTTTTGAGCTGGTTAATCCGACTAAGGCGCCTACTGATGACTGATGTTGTTGACCTGCTTGATGGCAACTGGATTCTGCTGTAAGTATACATGCATATATGAATGGAGTTATGCTCGGTTTAAGTTTGGGGACTATGTGGTACCTGCCCCGCATCGCGGGCATCCTTCTAGTATATATATATATATATATATATATATATATATATATATAGGAAACATGAAAAGTTGTTATCACGATTTTAGTTTTGAATAAATTGAATATTCTCTCCTGCCCTTATGCTTTTTAACTTCTTATTCACAATCTTCCATTTTTCAAACTTAATACCTGGCCTTGAGATGGTCAGAGATATCTACCAAAGGTCACAAACCATTTTCTCTTTTACTGAATATGTTGAATCAAGGTTGAAATTTGTATGTTGTTTACTTTCATTTTCTTTTGCAGATAATGATATTTGGTTGTCCAATACCAACCCATGTTGCGTTTTCTTTGTATACGTTATTTGTAGCTAGGTTGTTGAAACAAGTGCATGGTTAAAACAACACATGCAGTTACATTTTTTTTTTTGAAAATTAACACATGCAGTTACATGTCTGGGCTTTTGTATTGTGTTACATTTACATTTCCTTCTTTTCTTTTCCATCATTAAACAGGGTATCATGCTACTGGAATTATCTATGTAGATTGAGCATACAGATAAAGATCCTATGGTAAACCATTTGTATTTTCTGTCATTTAGTGTATTTGATTACAGTATGGATTTGAATGGGTTGGCATGCTCCATATTTCTGCAGTTCTTTTAGACTTTTTTGGCACAACTTATCATTAGTGGTTTTTGAAATTTATATTAGAAAACATTTAAAGTTTTATGCTCCAATTAGAAGAAAGCACTAGTATACCATATTGTCAATAAAGTTTCGGTTTAGTGGGTAGGTATGGGGAGGTGGTCGTTGATTAGCAATTTTTTTTTTTTTTTTTTTTTTTTTTGGAAAGGGGTCGTTGATTAGCAATTAAAAAAAGAAAAGAAAATGCCTGTATTCTTCACTGGTAATTTTGGTGAGGTCGTCACTGATAAGAGAGAATAAATAAAAGTAAAATCATGTCAGTGTAAATTTCTTGGGTGTTAACTGTTAAGTAAAGTTTATTCTTTAAAGAAAGATTGACCATTGACCCTTTGAAACTTGATTAGCAAAGGTGGACCAGAGAAAGAAACAGAGGATTTGTGTGATGTTGTGTGACCAATGGTCTTTTGGCTGTTAAACAATATTGTTGTGTGATGGTTTGGCCAAATAAACTTAATTCGTAAAACTATCAACATAATTCGACACAACCTAGAATGCTACTTTAATTAACCGTTTATATGCATGTTAGTCTTTTAATTATTATTTTTCACAAACCGAAGTGTTTGGAGTTGTTTGTGTATGCTTTCTTATATTTTTTATTGGCGTATTTTTTAGCCGAGTGTTGAAGTAAAAGTTCGTAGCTTACTAAAACCAAATGTAGGTTCCTTCGGACAATATGGAGCGTTGTCCTTCAATCACCTACACAAGGAAGAAGCACGAGTTAGCCTCGCCTTGTTTATCCTAAGACAAAGCTCCGGCTTGAGAATATGTATATTGCTGAAAGGCAAAATAATAATTGGTATAATAAATGCTTTGTGGAACGTTAGTTGTGATATAAATGAGATGGGGGTATTTATACTAACCCAACCTCGGTACCTGTTATGTCTGGGGAAAGAAAACCACCGAGCTAGACCTATTCTAGACACTAGGTATCAGCTCATGCACGATACAATCCCGTAAAATTGGGAAAGGGCGGCGCAGTCCAGCTCTTGCTATAACCCATTGGATAAAAGATGGTGCCTCGATAATGGAAGTATTCATTCCTACTCTTGTTGGTGGTGCCTTTCGCTGTATCTTTCGGTATTGTTTTATGTCTGCTGTTTGGGCAAAGCCATTTGGTAGTTCTCACTATTTGTTGTTCGGCATGGGCCATTCGGTACAGAGTTCTTTCTATTTGTTGTTCAGCATGGGCCATTCGGCCACACACGCCAACACCGAGTATTATATAAATATTCTTGCATTTAACTGTAATTATCTACTTTTAATGCCCGTGTTGAACATGGGTTTTGCTCTAGTTTCTCAAGTAAAACAATTTCTTGTGGAATATAATGACACCCCCTAAAATTTAATTTCGGAGAATTGGAAATTAATTTATGAGAAAGGGTAGCTCATGTATAAATAAAGACATACGACCCTTCACTTCATAGAAAAAAAAACATGCAAAAGCAAGTAATGGCTTCTTCAAACTTCTTACTTTTATCTCTAGCTCTATTACTCATTGCTCTCTCATTTCTACCAAACTTCACTTCTGCTTCTTTGGAGGAAGCAAATGCTCTTCAAAAATGGAAAGCAAGCCTTAAAATCCCAAACAACTCCCAAATTGTATCTTCTTGGACACTCCTTCCAACGAATACCAGTGCACCCGCTCCGTGCCCTTCTTGGTTTGGAATTGCTTGCAATGCTGATGGGAACATTAACAAGTTGAACCTCTCTACATCTGAGTTAAAAGGTACGCTTCACCAGTTCCCGTTCTCTATTCTAAGCAATCTTACCCATGTTGATCTTAGTGTAAACAGCTTCTTTGGTCCCATCCCACCAGAAATCGGACTCCTGTCCAAACTTGTCTATCTTAATTTTTCAACCAATCAGTTTTCTGGTGTAATTCCACCTATGATTGGTAAACTAAGCCAGTTAACCGTTTTGCAACTTTTTGGAAACAATTTTAGTGGTTCAATTCCACAAGAAATAGGGAATGTGAAGTCTCTCACTGAATTAGATTTGAGTCAAAATCAACTCAATGGTTCAATTCCACAAGAAATAGGGAATGTGAAGTCTCTCACTAAATTAGATTTGAGTGAAAATCAACTCAATGGTTCAATTCCTTCATCGTTGGGTGATTTGAAGTCTTTGAATGTCCTTCATCTGTTCAAAAACAAACTCGTTGGACCCATTCCAATTGAATTAGGGAATTTGAAGTCTCTCACTATGTTATCTTTGAGCGAAAATCAACTCTCTGGTTCAATCCCTTCATCGTTGGGTGATTTGAAGTCTTTGAATAATCTTTATCTGCACAAAAACAAACTCTCAGGACCCATTCCGATTGAATTAGGGAACATGAAGTCTCTAACTGATTTAGAATTGAGTTATAATCAACTCAATGGTTCAATTCCTTCATCGTTGGGTGACTTGACATCTTTGAATATCCTTTATTTGGGGGAAAATCAACTCTCTGGACCCATTCCAATTGAATTAGGGAATATGAAGTCTCTAACTGATTTAGAACTGAGTTATAATCAACTCAATGGTTCAATTCCTTCATCGTTGGGTGATTTGAAGTCTTTGAATATCCTTTATCTGCACACAAATCAACTCTCTGGACCCATTCCAATTGAGTTAGGGAATTTGAAGTCTCTAACTCGTTTAGAACTGAGTTATAATCAACTCAATGGTTCAATTCCTTCATCGTTGGGTGATTTGAAGTCTTTGAATATCCTTTATCTGAACACAAATCAACTCTCTGGACCCATTCCAATTGAATTAAGGAATATGATGTCTCTCACTCAATTATATTTGTGGGGAAATCAACTCTCTGAACCCATTCCAATTGAATTAGGGAATATGAAATCTCTCATCGAATTAGATTTGAGCGAAAATCAACTCAATGGTTCAATTCCTTCATCGTTTAAAAAACTGAGAAGCCTTCAGTTTCTGTCTATCAGTGGCAACAAGTTATCCGGTCCTATACCACAAGGAATCGGAAGTCTACAATTGTTTCAGCTATTTCTGTCCAGAAATCAGTTGTCTGGCCAAATTCCAAAGGATTTTGGGGAAATGAAAAGTTTGTTAGATTTAGACTTGAGCTATAACAACCTTTCAGGTGTTATACCTCAAGATCTTGGATCACTGCATGATCTCCTTACTCTTGACCTATCCAAGAATAGGTTAAACGGGTCATTACAAAGATATATTGGTGATTGGGTACAAATCAATCACATATATCTTAGTAATAACAAGCTCAGCGGAAAGATCCCATCGGAGATAGGTAAATTAAGGCAACTCAATGTTCTTGATTTATCTTGGAATTCACTCACAAAAGAGATACCATCAGATATTGGAAGTTTGGAAAGTCTGGTAATGATGAATCTTTCTCACAATAAGCTATCTGGTCCTATTCCTTATGGTTTCAGTAACTTGCCCAGAATGATTGATATCGACTTGTCATACAATGAGCTCACAGGTCCGGTTCCCCATTATCCTGTCTTTCTAAATGTGTCTGAAGAAGCATTACAAGGAAATTATGGTCTGTGTGGATATGTTACAGGTTTGAAACTTTGTGAAAATCAAATTAATCATTTTCATCATAAGTTCATCCTTGTAACTATTGTCCCACTTTTTGCGGCTCTTTTACTTGGTTTATTCATGTGTGGCCTCATTGCTTGTCGACGTAGAAAGAAAACTTCTCCACAGAAACCATCAGGCAAAGAAGGTGGGAACTTTTTCTCAATAACAAGTTTTGATGGACAGGCGATGTATGATGAAATCGTCAAGGTAACAAATGATTTTGATGATGCATATTGTATTGGGATGGGAGGATACGGTACTGTGTATAAAGCTGAGTTACAACCCAACAATTTAGTTGCTGTCAAGAAACTTCATTCATCATCTGAGAATGACGATCAAGGCTTCCTAAATGAGGTACGAGCATTGACAAACATAAGGCACAGAAACTTAGTTAAACTCTATGGATACTGCTTCCATGCTCATCACTCATTTTTGATTTACGAATATCTTGAGAAGGGAAGTCTAAAATCGCCCTTAAGTAGCGATATCACAGCAAAGGAAATGGATTGGCTGAAAAGGGTGAGAATTGTTAGGGCTGTAGCTAATGCTTTGGCATATATGCACCATGATTGCACACCGTCTATAATTCATAGAGACATTTCTGCTGCTAATATCCTACTCGATTCTGATTATGAGGCACATATCTCGGATTTTGGAACCGCAAAGCTTCTAAAGTTGGATTCATCCAATTGGTCTGCGGTTGTAGGCACCTATGGCTATGTTGCGCCAGGTAACTACAAATATTTTAAAGTTATATATATGTACTTATTCGCAAGTTTAGTTTGATCTATGATACATTTAATCATGATCTGATATAACTTTTTTTATTTTTTATTTTTATTTTTATTTTATTATTTTATTATTTTTTTGTTTTTGTTTTTGTTTTTGTATTCACATGTTTCTTTCCATGTAGAACTTGCTTATACGATGGTGGCGACAGAGAAATGTGATGTGTATAGTTTTGGAGTTGTTGCACTAGAAGTGATTATGGGAAAGCATCCTGGAGAACTTATATCATGTCTACCAACAATGTCGACTGATGATCTATTGCTGGCCAATGTAGGAGATAGACGGATTCCGCGACCATCACCTCTAGTTGAGAAACTAGCTCATATAATTTTGAATGTCACACGGGCATGTTTGAACGAGAAACCACAGGAAAGGCCAACAATGCGCCAAGTCAAAGATTTATTGTCTGTGGATGATCGGCTTTGGATGAAGATGCGTGTATCGGTAACTTGATGCTAGCTTGATCGATTTTGTATGATGTCTAGTCATTAGTCATAAGTCATAAAGTTTAAGAAACTTTTTATGTTTTTTTGTTGTTCTGAATTATGTTGTAGATTGTTACTTAAATAAGAAAATAATTTATACTTATCAATGAAGATTGCTACCTTTCTAGACTAATATAGTTACGTGTATTATGGATCTTTTTGGTAGTTTCTTTAAATTATTCCAGTTTTACAATTAAAATTTACAAATGAGAAATTTGTATATCATTTAGAATTTACTCTTTCTCATATCAAGAAATATAGTTGACAGTGGTCAGTGACTGCACACAAATAGCAGAAGGGAAATGGCAGGGAAACTGGAATGCTGACTATAACTTCACACTGCGAGACATACAATTGGATGATTTAGTTGAAGTTTCCGATCCAAAAACGTACGAGTGTTGGTGTATCTAACTATTTATACAGTATCTAATTTCTCCTTGATGTGCTTAGTGAAAACGATAGAGGTGGCAACATGGGCAGGTTGATCGGGTTTAGTAACGGGTCAAAACGGTTAAATTCTTTTTACGGGTCCAATTGGTTTACCAGAAACACCTTTGGTCAAAAATTTCATTAAATCTTATTAGAAATAATCAGTGTGACACATATGATAACAAAATACATATTCCTATAAGTTATAACCAATGTTTTGACTCGTTTCCTTTAGCTAACCCTTTTTTTTTACTCGTTTGACCCATTAGAGATGAAATATATCCACATTGACACATGCATACCTAAATGAGTTAACAAATAAGCATAACTACCTTTTGTGACCCACTACTTTTCTACTCTAGGAAATGAAATCATGCATGCATGGGACAATACTAAACTTGCTGATTATTTTCTCCACTACAAGTAATGGTCATATGACCACTTCTTCAAGAATAAAAGAAATGGTAGTGGTTCGCACGGTTCTGTCTTTTGGAGACCCGGAACGTATCACACACTTATACAAAACTGAAAAATAAAATCCAACCTATGAAGTGATCTAGAAAAGCTTGTTACACATTCGCCATGATCGAGCATTCAAATGCACACACAAACAAATAAATATCTGAATACTTTTCAAACAAAAATAGAAGAAGATTGATCTGATAAATATACTAAATCGCAGGGGCACATGATTGTGCTTAAACAAACACTATCTAAACCTTTGAATTCGTTTTGTCTTTCTTTAAGAGGGCAATGCTATATAACCCGGGTTGAACTGGGAACATGGCCGGTTATGACTGTTGTTTGCTTGTTTATGAAACGGTTGTTCTTTTGTTGACCCAGGTCGACCCATTTTGGTAAATCCAGCTGGGTCATACCTTTCGTTTTTTTAAAGTTTTGGACCTATAGTTTTGTTATAAAGTATGGGTTTGGTAGTGAATTTCTAATGTTTAAGAGCTGTTTGGGGCTTTTTAGGGGCGTTTGGATATGTTTAGGGGTGTTTTTGTAGCTGTAGGAATTGAATTTCCATGTTTAGAAACTGTCCTTTTTTGCGTAAAACTGGTTCCACACGACGGTTCAACCGGCGACTCGGCTGGGTCGATAAAAAAACCGATGCACGGAAATTCAAGAAAATTTACACAAAGATTTATACTTTTATAGACAACCCGAACCTCTTGTATTTGCTGGTACAGTTTGTATTTACAACTATACCAAGGAATACATTACCAATACAATGCAACACTTTTTCTGTACATCTCATATAGCAATTTTCCTGCTAACCCGGCGGGTTGGGATGACCATGGTCAAAGTAAAGAAAAAAACAGCTCAAAAAAGTCAACGTGATCGTGACAGTAACTTCAAAAAGTCACCATAATCGCTCATACTCTCACTCGAAAATCTCTTCATCTTCTCCTAAATCTGCAAAGGTCTCCCAGGCTTCAATGGGCCTGAACTTGAGGTTATCCTAAACGAATGTACATCTAGCCCAAGACCCGAAAACCCGCTCTCCACATCCAGTGGAGATTCATAGCTTGGATAGGTGGAATGTGATGGACCTGGGTCTTGGCCAGGGCCGTGGGCCGAGTTTGTATTGGCCCGTGGATCGAAGTCCATAGAAGTTAAATCCTCTTGGCTACATGTCCTTGAGCCCAAGTCTCGTGTTTCTTCACACTCATTGCAGACCAATTTCAAGGCCTGAACAACCTCACCCATAAAGGGTTGGTGCGATACTTCGGGCTGCAAGCATATTGATGCTATTGCTGCTACTTTAGCAGTACTGTCAAATTGTCAATGGAACTTCAGGGGAGAGTGATGGATCAATAAGTAAGTTTAGACCTTCAGATGTTGGGAGGAGGGGACAGGCCTATGCGACTAAGTTTTCTTGGCCCGATGGCACTGACAACGGGTTTTCTTCCTGTTAGGAGCTCAAGGAGTACAACTCCGTAGCTATATACGTTGCTCTTTACAAGAAGATGGACTGTCATTGCATACTCGGGAGCCACATACCTGAAATCAAATGAAAAGAAGTTTAAGAAAATTTGGATACCGCGGGTTCCCTAACGGGCCAAGACATATAATCTGACTTTTGTGCTGAGAAAAAGCTCATTTGACTTTAAACTTGACCTGTAATGTACTCATTTTACAGAGAAAAAAAAAACGTACCCGAAAGTGCCCATGACACATGTCGAAATATGTTGGTTTTGTTCATCTAAAGCGGATCGATCCAAACCAAAATCAGAAACTTTAGGAGTAAAGTCATGTTCCCGCAGAATGTTGCTAGACTAGAAGTCCCTATTTACAAGTGGTGCAACTTCTTATCAATCCCTAATCAACCAAAATTTCACTCCAGTTATAAACCATCCTCGCTAAAAAATAATAATAATAAAGTCAAATATTTGACTTTTGAAAGTCAAACATTTCAATCCCTAAGCAACCGAATTAATGATTTGACAGCAACTTTAGTCCCCTCTTCAAGTTCCCACAATAAATTTGAGTACAGTTACTATTAATGATTAAAGTTACCATGTGGTGGTTTAATTGAAAGATTGTTTTGGTGGTGATTGTGATGGTCACGAGTAGGCAGATGAGATCGAAGGTCTAATTTCTCCTTGATGTGCTTAGTGAAAACGATAGAGGTGGCAACATGGGCAGGTCGATGGGGTTTAGTAATGGGTCAAAACGGTTAACTTTTTGGTACGGGTCCAATTGGTTTGCCAGAAACACCTTTGGTCCAAAATTTCATTAAATCTTATTAGAAATAATCAGTGTGACACATACGATAACAAAATACATATCATTATCAACCAATGCTATTGAATAAATTGTACACTATGTGAAAGCTTCAACCCTTGTTGACCTGTTCCCTTTATCTAACTTTTTTTTTTTTTTTTTACTCGTTTGACCCATAAGAGATGAAACATATCCCACATTGACTCATTCATACCTAAATGGGTCAGAATTTCCACAAAGATTGCATATAAATAGGATAAAAATAAGCAGTTAACAAATAAGCATAACTACCTTACGTGACCCATTTCCTTTAGGAAATGAAATCATGCGTGCATGGGACAATACTAAACTAAAAACATGGTATAAAGTTGCTGATTATTATTGTTATTACCTTATGTGACCCACTACTTTTCTACTCTAGGAAATGAAATCATGCATGCATGGGACAATACTAAACTAAAAATATGGTATAAACTTGTTGATTATTTTCTCCACTACCAGTAAAGGTCATATGACCACTTCTTCAAGAATAAAAGAAATGGTAGTAGTTCGCGCGGTTCTGTCTTTTGGAGACACACACTAATAATACAAAACTGAAAAATAAAATCCAACCTACAAAGTGATCTAGAAAAGCTTGTTACACATTCACCATGATTGAGCATTCAAACGCATACACAAAAACATAAATATCTGAATACTTTTCAAACAAACATAGAAGAAGATTGATCTGATACATATATACTAAATCGCAGGGGCACATGATTGTGCTTAAACAAACACTATCTAAACCATAGAATTTGTTTTGTCTTTGTTTAAGAGGGCAATGTTTTATAGCCCGGGTTGAACCAGGAACATGGCTGTTGTTTGCTTGTTTATGAACCGGCGGTTCTTTTGTTGACCCGGGTCGATCCATTTTTCTAAATCCAGCTGGGTCATCCCTTTCGTTTTTTAAAGCTTGGGACCTGTAGTTTTGTTGGAAAGTATGGGTTTGGTATTGAATTTCTAATGTTTAAGAGCTGTTTGGAGCTTTTTAGGGGTGTTTAGGTATGTTTAGGGGTGTTTTTAGAGCTGATTAAGGGTTGTTTGGACAGGTTTAAAAGCTTTTTGTAGCTGTAAAAATTGAATTTACATGTTTAGAAGCTGTCAGTTTTTGCTTAAAACCAGTTCCACACAATGGTTCAACTGGCGACTCGGCTGGGCCGATAAAAAAACCAGTGCACGGAAATGCAAGAAAATTTACTCAAAGATTGATGCATTTATAGGCAACCCGAACATCTTGTATTTGCTGCTGCATTTGTATTTACAACTATACCAAGGAATACATTACCAATACAATGCAACACTTTTTCTGTACATCTCATTCAGCAATTTTCCTGCTAACCTGGCGGGTTGGGATGACCATGGTGAAGGTAAAGAAATAAATAACTCCACAAAATCAACATGATCGTGACAATAACTTCAAAAAGTCTTCATAATCGCTCATACTTCCACTCGAAAATATCTTCATCTTTTCCTAAATCTGCAAACATCTCCTAGCCTCAACGGGCCTGAACTTGAGCTTATCCTATTATTCCTATACGAATGTACATCTAGCCCATGACCCGAAAACCCACTCTTCCCATCAAGTGGAGATTCATAGCTTGGATAGGTGGAATGTGACAGGCTTGTCCTGGGTCGGCCAGGGCCATTGCCCGAGTTTGTACTAGCTCGTGGATCATATTCATGGAAATTAAATCATCTTGGCTATATGTCCTTCAGCCCAAGTCTCGTGTTTCTTCGCACCCGTTGCAAACCAATTTCAAGGCCTAAACCACTTCACCCATGAAGGGTCGGTGTGATACTTCGGGCTGCACACACATTGATGCTATTGCTGCTACTTTAGCAATACTGTCGAATGGAACTTCAGGGGATAGTGATGGATCAATAAGCAAGTTTAGACCTTCTGGTGTTGGGAGGAGGGGACGGGCCCAGGCGACAAGGTTTTCTTGGCCCGATGGCATTGACATGTCAACGGGTTTTCTTCCTGTTAGGAGCTCAAGGAGTACCACTCCGTAGCTATATACGTCACTCTTTACAAGAAGATGGCCTGTCATTGCATACTCGGGAGCCACATACCTGAAATCTAACTTTTGTGCTAAGAAAAAGCTCATTTGACTTTAAACTTGACCTGTAATGTACTCATTTTATAGAGAAAGAAAAGTGTACCCGAAAGTGCCCATGACACGTGTCGAAATATATTTGACTTTTGAAACGTCAAACATTTCAATCCCTAAGCAACCGAATTGTCACATTTAAGTACCTTTGACAGCAACTTTAGTCCCATCTTCAAGGGTCCCACAATAAATTTGAGTATAGTTATGATTAATGATTAAATTTACCGTGTGGTTGTTTAATTGAAAGATTGTTTTGGCGGTGATTGTGATGGCTACGAGTAGGCAGATGAGATCGAAGATTCTATATGATGATGAAACTAACCCTCTGTTTTTTATATCCTATCATTTACTTACTATGTGTCATCCTTTAACTAACTCTGTTTGTTACTTTTAGTCCCTAGTTTTATTCACCCATTTTTTAAAATTTACTTTTACTTTGCTCTATGGTGAAGTTACTACTATAAAAATGCTAGGTTGTAGTTTTCTTTTTTTGGTATTATAAATTTTACTCTTTATCTATTGAAAAGTGAAATGTTGAAATACAAAATATTGAAAAGTGAAATGTTGAAATACAAAATATTGAAAAGTGAAATGTTGAAAGTCAAAAGGTGAGAGAAAAGCATAATGTCATTAATACTTTTATTAAAACACCTTATTACTTAAACGTATAATAATTTATTCACATTGTACAACTAATTAAAAGAATATATACCAAATTAAAAACAACCAATTAAAACACCTCGTACTAATAAGTACAATAAAAATTTCACAATGTACAATTTAAACTAGCTACAATATAATCTAAAATATAAAATAATTAAACACACTAATTAATGTTATTTTTAAAACACCCTAAAATGAAAAGTATATGTTATTATACATATTATATAAATTAATAAAACATACAAAGCTTCATACAAACTAACAAGTTGATGGTACATATAGTTTTGAAAATCGTATTGGACCAACGGATTTAACCGGGAACCGGTGTTGTCACCGGTTTGGCTAACCAATAAAAGTCATCCGAAAACGAACCAGAGAGGACTCGTTGAAACCGATACAAATTAGTGAATCATGTAACAATTCGCAATTTCAGGTTAATTACCATTCCCGGAAAATTTCACTATTCACTTTTACTATTCATTTTTTTCCTGAAACTTTCCCGAAAGTTGATTTTTTATTTGATATTCTCAAGTGATAAATCATTTCCATGGCAAATTAAATGTTTGACATTCGTCAGATCATTTTCGTGAAAGTTATTAAGGAATTACACGTTTTAGGGTAAAACGTCATTCAGAAATTCTACGTACAACGAAACTCGACCGCGTTAAGTGACCCCGCATCAGAAAAATGTTTGACACACTCATGATTTATTTGGGAATTAATCGTGACTGAGAAAAACATGACCTAAGACTTCCCAGCAGGTCACCCATGTCGTACTACTCTCACATGAGCACGCTTAACCAAATGGGCGATTAACCGTTAGACCACAAAACGAGTTTCTAAGACATTTTGAGTTTTCAAAATTATTAGAAAAAGTCAACATAATTTTCCCTCCTCCATTGACCAAAAATCATCCCTTGATGTTATAAGTCTTTTCGTGATTTTTAGGCTTACGGTTTGATGTCTAAGAGACATTTAATACCAACCGACACTAGACTGAGCCCAGTCTAGACATTATAAGTCATTTTAAATCATTCTTATCACATTAGAAAAGTAACATTTTACTTTTCTCAGTTTTACGCAAAATTCGTACATTTTACGTATTACGCGTTTTAGACCCGTGTTTCCAGTTTTTAGCAGGGTTTTGGCACCCGATAGATCCTACCACTCATTTTATATTTTATTATGGACTATATGGACATGTTTATCAATACTTTCAAGTTCCATAATTTTACGACACCCGGTTTTACGTTTTGAGGCTTAATCATTTACGATTGGCATTTCCCGGAGTCAAAACTAACCAAGTATCTTGGATAATACCAAGAAAAGTCCACACCCTTGCTCTCCAAGCCTTGCAAACCGCCATAGGGGGGGGGATTCACACTAGGTGGAAAGATCTCATGCATTGTACTCTTGGATGCTTACATGTGTTGAACTTGGCCTCCAAGGGTTGACAAGTCAACACAAGTAACCTCCTTAAGACCCTATAAAAGCCCCCCCATCCCCTTGTTTGCCGTCCACTTCCACACACACAAACACTCTCATCTTTGCTCTTTTCCTTCCAAGTTTCATGCAAGATTCAAGTGCTAGTTCAAGGTAGAAACCCTAGATAGGTTATCATTCATCAAACACTTCCATAACCTTATATACTTGGTGATTTCTCTTGAGTTTAAATCCACTCAATTCACCTAAACCTTCATCATCCATCTTTCAAGAATACCAAGGGTAGAAAGATTGCATGAAGTGAAAAAGGGTTGAAGCAAGTCTATCAAAGTCCTATCCTTACATGTTAACTTCCTTTCATCTTTGAAAGCCAAAAGTTGTGAGCCAAACCCTAACTTGATTCTTGTTAAATAATCATGTTCATGTTATTTACATATTATTTGTGCTATATATTGTCTTGTTATCATGTCCATGATGTATAAAAATGACCAAAACAAGTTATTGTTATTGATTGTTAAAACAAGTTACTAAAACAAACAAACTAGTGAATTTCTTGGTAAGACCTGATCAAAATGGTAAAAATATGATATTGGATTATTACATATTACAGTAGAGGACTTAACAAGGAAACCATAGCAATTTGAACCACCTAAAACGAGTATACGAGTCAAAAGTTACGCCCATTTGAAGTTACCAAAGATTTCCGGCAAAACTGCCTAAACCTCCTGAATCGCATTCTGACTTTTTGAAAGTCCCACTTCTGGTCCGATTCATCAAAAAGTTAAAACACGAAAGTTGTCCGGAACGACGTTTTCGTTCAGGAACAAAGAGGCTCGAGCCTTGAAAACACTTTCTGAGTAAGATATTTCACAATTTCTTAACAGCTATTTACATATAATAAGTCACTAAGTTATGGTTATACTTTAAAAGGAACAAGAGTTATTATGACCTATAAACAAGACCACCACCATAGCTAGAGCCAAGGTTGTGTCTCATGACCTTGAAACAAGGACTAAAGGTCATGGCTAGGCCATGATGAAATGACCATACCAACTTACTTAGGCGAAAACATGAAACAAGGAATTGGCGATAACTTGAACAAACAATTTGGATCTACTTCACTTAAAAGGAAACCATGAGATATTACCAAGAGAAAATGGTCATTCAAGACTTATGAAATTATCCCTAATAACAATCTTCATGTACAAATAAACTTTCCTAAGTTTATTCAAATATCGGACATGTAACCTTTCGGATCAAAACTTATATCTATATATTTCATCAACTACTACAATAGTAGGGAGCCTCATGTGAGGAGTTCATTATGTAAGCCGTCGAGTTGAGTTGTGGATTTACGAGTTAAAGTGTCCTGGCTCCTCGAACGCTTACTAACATGACTTCTGAATTATGTCGGCCCGAACGGTAGTAAACGATATACAAAACATACATGTTTCATGAATCTTTTCTTTCAAGGACATACAATATACATCATACCACATCATGGACTATAATGCAAGATATATATATAGGCACTACTTCATAGTCTTTACTCCGATCCTAAGTCGCAACATTCTATTATAGGTTGCTCGTAGAAACCTACACGATCCAACCATCACCTTCATTACTTGCTATACAACTTAAGGTGAGTTCATAGCCCCACTTTACATTACTTCAATGTTTTACAAACCCTTGGGGGGAATACATGCTATTATTTTTCTACTCGAACACAATGCTTTCTATTGTATGCTATTCGACTATGTTTTATTATCACTAAGTAACAACCTTGCTAAACCGAGATCCCTTATTATGAACCATTTAATCACTAGCAATAGTGAGCGCAAATATTGTGAATAGGCCTATTGGGATTGACGAATCCCATTTGTATTGACTAAGTTCAAACAAATGCATTAATATTTGAGATTTAGGTATGTTAGCAAAGTACCTACCGGGATAAATCTGCCGATCGATATTGGTACACGTTAACGTTATGGTGTCATAAGCTTAGTGTATAGTAACCTTTCCTGGCATATAACAACGTAGCCCATCATTGTTTTCCAAATATTGGTGTGAGTCTATAGCTCACACTACCAAAATATTGTGTTCAAACGATTTAACTACAAACACTACAATTATTGTGTTCAACGATTTACTACCAACACTTTGTGTTCAAACGATTAAACAAACTCTATGAATATCACTCAACCTTTGTGTTGACCTCTCAAGCATGTATTTCAGGTTCATGACGATCAAGGATGGCACGGAAGCACACGGATACTCAAGAGGGCTATAAATTTACTTATCATTCAAAAACTCACTTAATGTGATTTGTAAACATGGAACCAATTGGGACCTCATTTTGTAATCTCTGATATTTATATAATTTGAATGATAAACCTTTTTAAAACGACTCAATTAGAGTTCGTTTTCTATTATTGTGACTATTGTGCCGTCAAGTAACACCCAGTTCAAATTCCGCTGCATCATGAATTGGGGGTGTTACAAATCATGTCTCATCAAGATCTATTTCTCCGGTTAATTGTCAAAGGGTACCTGCCGCCGAAATGCGCAGGTACCCTATATACTATGTGTAAAGGAAAAACCAAAAAGTAAAAAGTGAAAAGTTAAAACTAAAAAAAAATGTTAAAAACATATATTTTAAAAGGAAACTATTAATACACATTGAAAACCGAGTTGACTCTTCAAACCCTGTGGGTTGACCCGGTTTAATTTGACCCATTTTGACCCAACCCGTCGGCCTGACTCGGTATAAATCGACCCATTTTTCGACCGAAATGGTTCAACCGGTTGAACCACCCGGGTCGAACCGTGTAATACCCTAGGTAAATCCCACATCGGTTGTGGCCTGGAGTGATGCTAGGATATAAGGATAACATTCCCCTTATCAGACACAACTCGTTTTGTGATCTACTGCGAGTGGGGTTCTTAGGAACTAAAAGTTAAGCGTGCTCATGTGAAAGTAGCACTGGTATGGGTGACCTGCCGGGAAGTCTCATATGAGGGCCACAAAGCAAAGCCGTGAGGCTGCGGGCAAAGCAGACAATATTGTGGTCTCAGTAGGCGGGATGTCACAAGTGGTATCAAAGCCACTCCTGAGCCGTTCGGGATGGTGGGGCAAACCTCGATATCGGTTGTGGCCTGGAGTGATGCTAGGATATAAGGATAACATTCGCCTTATTAGACACAACGCGTTTTGTGGTCTACTACGAGTGGGGTTCTTAGGAACTGGCAGTTAAGCCTGCTGATGTGAGAGTAGCACTGGTATAGGTGACCTACCGGGAAGTCTCACATGAGGGCCGCAAAGTAAAGCGGACAATATTGTGGTCTCAGTAGGCGAGATGTTACAAACCGGATTTCAAACATTATGTTTAATCCCCAAATCTTCAAATTTTATTATGTTTCGTTTATAACCCATAAAGTTTTTTTTTATCAGTAAACAATCTATCGCTATAATAACCCGTTGCAATGCACGGGTACTTGTCTAGTATTCTAAATACAACAATATTAGACCGGAATGATAATGAACCTGACTCGGAATGATAATGAACCTGACTTGGGCCCAGTTCTTAACGTTGATCCACCGACCCTTGATGATTATGTGACGGATAGTAAAGTTGCAATATAACGCAAATAGCAACAGAGACACCGAGGGCTTGATGTCCCTTCCGTTGTTTCTGTGACCGCGGCTACAACTGCTGAACCAGTCGAACTTATGACCGGTGATGTTACAACAAGCCGGTTTTGTGGGGATTTATAACCCAGATCGAACCACTGGTATCAGCCGACCCGGGTCAAACCGGTTGACTGTAACCATATGATTCAAAATTTTTTCTTTCTTGAGCCGTGAGAGAGAGTGTGTGATTGTTGGAGGGTTATGAGTATTGGTCAAAGTGAGTTTAATACTAATAGTAAGTTAAATATACTCTGGTTAGTTTAGATTTTAACTAAGGTTGTGAGTAAGTGAGCACTAACTAGTGAATGAATATATCTGTTTACTAAATTAAGTGATTTGGAGACATATCTAGATTAGTCATTTAATTGAGAAATAAGTGTTTTTATGGACCTACCCAATAAGATGGAAACAAGGGTTTGGGCTCACTTATTAAGTGGAAAAGAAATACCCTACTTAGTTTTAGACACCGAGAGGCTTTATATCCCTACCGTTATTTCCGTCATCATATTGTCCACAATTCTTTGTGTGATGATGGCATAGGTGGCAATGGAGGAAGACCTTAGGGGTGACAATCAAGTCGTGTTCAGGTTGACCTATTCGGGTTGGCGGGTTATGATAATCTCTACCCAAACATGACCCATTTATTAATCGTGTGAAGAAACTCAACCTTAACCGAGACCTGCATAACACATGTAACCCATTTTTGACATGTTTAAGTAAATAAGTCAAACGGTGAATAAGGTTAGTGATTTGTCGATTTAATTAGTTTAAATGCAAAAATGATATAAGGAATTAAAACAATGATAAAAATAACATACCAATAACTATACAACAATTTCAATGATATCTGAATATAATCGTAATTCACTCACATATTAAGTACATAACAAAAGTACATTAATCCAAATCAAACATAAAACCCAAGTTACATAAAGGGCATGCTTGGTTCAAATTAGGGGGAATGGAAAGGGAATGCAATTCAATGTAATGAGCAATCCCCCCCAGTTTATTAGGTAATGACCCATTACCCATTATTGGGTGATGGGTCATTACACTAGAGCATACCAAACACCATGATTCATATCCTTTGCCATTGATTAGGCCATATAACCCTCCACTAGGCACCCAAGCACCCCCTTAATTTTAGTGGTTTATATACTTTAATTATAGTGGCTTGTATACTTAAACGGGTTCACGGGTTGACATATTTAATACTTACTCAACCCAAACACGATCCGTTTATTAAACGGGTTAGTTGGGTTGACCTATTTTTTGACCCAAACATATTTAAGTTCGTGTCGGGTTCATGTCATTTATCGTGTCGTGTCGAGAATTGCCACCCCTAGAAGACCTATTAACAACCAAATGAATATAACTATATATTAAAAAAAAAAAAAAAACAAAACTTTAGTTTGACTTCCAAGTTGCTAAGTGGAATTATTTTTATTGGATTGGCATTAGTATTTTTTTTTTTTTTTTAGACTTACTACTTGTATTTGTATTGGTTTACCTCAAACTAAAGTGTTAGGTTAATGATTAGTATAAGTATTGGGTCTCATCTAAATACTATTATCAATCAATATATCACGTTTTATATGGTATTCGAACTTTAGGTAAATTTACCAACAAAATTTTCTATCCTCCGATCATCGGCTACTCGCCAGTGATCCGGATCCCAGTCATGACACATACTTTGGGGACCAATGGTGTAACTCTTAACAAAATGATGCCTACGTGTAAACTAAAACATTTTCATGAGACGTAACTTATTCCCAAACAACCCTTATATTCATTTTAGAAACGATACCCCGACCGGTCTCTCCACAAAATTGGGTATGTTGTTATTGTTGATTAGAGAAATATGTATGTTACTTGAATCGATTTTTCATAAATATCATAAATTGGCTAGTTTTCATAAATTCGCACGTATATGTCCGAAGAGAAAAGTTCAACATAAATTATAAACTCTTTAAAGAACAAATGAACAAGTTTGTCGAAAAAAAGTTCGATAGTTCGTTGAAAGTATATTAAAGTACCCATCGACTGAAAGATAAAATAGTTCTCTTTATGATGGTATATTTTTTGTGGCTTGATAATGTAACATTTATAAATATTTTATTTTAAAAAATATTTTATTCTTGATCTATATTGATGTCACGTCAACCATATAAGGAATTGCTAAAACAAAAAAAATAATGGAATTGAAATATAATGAAAAGTGTATAAAGAAAACAAAATTATATTAAATTTCTATTCCCTATGTTACTCTAATCACGTGACTAGTCTAACAAAAAAAAGTTTTACATTTCCCACATCCAATCACAAATAAGAAATATTTTAGTCTTCATCTTCCTTATACTTGACTGTTCCTTCCGGCAACTGTAACATATTTTTCCGGCGAACACATTTATCAAAAATGGCTCAGCTATTTACCATTCCGTTTATCATCCCAAAACCATATTCATCACTTAAAACTAGTTCGCAACTCCAAATATTTGATGCCCCCTGTTCGTTTGATCCTAACCAAATCCCACGCCCTGGTCCAACATCGTCTGTCCTTTTACATGAAACTCGACAGGGTAACCAGGCCAATCCTCCACCGGTATTCATCATTACTCTTCTTAAATATCCTTTCTATTCACAGTTTATGGAATAGTGTTTACTTTAGAGTTGGAAAGATTGGCGGGCTGTCAGTTTGAATGTGTTAGGTTGTCAAATACGATTTTAGAAATTATATTAAATAATTAATTGAGATTTTGAATGGAATTATCTAGTAGGTTTATGTATTAAAAATACACTCTCCTGAATCATGACACGTTAACTTTGAAGCTATTCATAGTTGTCTGGGTCAAACTTTCCATCTCTAGTTTATAGTGACCATGGTTCTCGTATTTGTACTAATCTTATGTGTATCCTGATATGTTGTTTTAAATTGAAGCCTGCTACAACCGAATTTATTGTAAGGGATACTGGAAATTGCAGTCCCCGGTACATGAGGAGCACCATTAATCAGGTTACGTGGGTATTCTTTCAACTACTTCTCTTGTGGAAAGTTTATGCTTACTTAATTGTTGGATTGTTTTGTTGCTCTTTCAGATTCCTTGCACCTCTGATCTTTTGACCACGTCTGGCATGCAATTGGCACTGTTGGTCCAGCCCCTGGCCCTTCCTCATCCAGAAGAGGAACCTATCCAAGTAAGGCTAGATATACTAACTAAGATTACTATATAGCCCTTAAGTCTTAGGGTTACTTATTTGTTACCTCAAGTGTCTTGACATTAATTGAGGTGATAGAAAATTTCAAAGTTGAAGTATAACATTTTTTATCTAATTTTGTGAGGGAGGGACTGATAAGTTTTTCATATGGTAAATGTGAATCTATTTTTTCTGATAGTGGATTTCGGCGAATGTGGCCCTGTTCGTTGTTCTCGTTGCAAAGGCTACATCAATCCGTTCATGAAGTTTGTCGATCAGGGAAGACGTTTTGTCTGTAACTTCTGTGGTGAGTGTTGATCTCTTCTTTTCTACCTTTTGCCATAATTTAGTTCTAAGAATACATACCGATTAGAAAAAAACGTCTTTATATACTTGACCTACATGCTAATAGCTGACTATGAATACAGAAACAATACAAAATTTTAGCCTTTAAATTTATATATTGACAATAAAAACATCTTTCCAGCGGATTTGAATCGCTGCATGTCAACTTGTATATTGACTTGTTGGAAATAAAATATAACCCATGTCAACCGACTTACAAGTGAATGGTTTGAATATGCCACTTTTAGTTCAACTTGTCGTCTTACATTCTACCCTTTTGCAGGCTTCACGGATGAAACTCCGCGTGACTATCAATGCAATCTAGGTCCAGATGGCAGGCGAAGGGACGCTGATGAACGGCCTGAGCTATGCAGAGGAACAGTTGAATTCGTTGCCACAAGGGAATTCCTGGTTCGTATGATTTCTAGCTTCATTTTGCACTTCTCTCAACAATTATACTATCTTTATAATATTTTGTTATATTTTTCCCAGGTACGTGAGCCAATGCCTGCTGTATTCTTTTTTCTCATTGATGTATCAATGAATGCCTTGCAAACTGGTGCAACAGCGGGAGCTGCAGCGCTATCAGCCAAGTCATTGCTGATCTTCCAGTAAGTTCATGTTATTGTGGTTAGAGGTGAAAATGGTTGGGATGGATAGTGGGTCTATACTGGCATAATATTAGATATGGGTCGGGTTGGATTCACCTGGTTTTTGACCAGTTTTTAATCCTTTTTTCTTTATGAATAATTAGTGTTCCTAATTAGATTACAAAAATAAAAAATTCCTTTCGTATACATAAAGGCTGTTTGGTAATTTTAAACCAGGACTTCCCAAGAAACGTCGAGAATTAAAAACTTTCCTGACTATATGCTAAAAAAATGAAAAATCCTTCCAACAATTATAAAATAAAGAAAATCTTGTGAAACCCATAATGCCATATATCATAGGCTACTTTAGCTCAGGAACTTCCTTAGAAACGATAAAGATTGCGTCTTTTATGAGTATTTGTAAAATGCCATTCTATAAAGACAAGATAAAGAAAATTAATTACAGTGAGGACGCATTTGTCAATCAAAGTTGCAGTTTTTACATGGTAATAGTTGCAATTTCTATAGTTTCTGATATTAGTTTTTTCAATTCCAGGAATGACATTCTTCTCGTATATGGTGGAAGACAAGTCTCCAAATAGTCCTTCATACGTTGAGTTCTTAGTACATGTCCATAGACAAATTCAAAACAAAATGGGTTGATGTTGTTTTAACAAACACTAGTTCAGTTATGTTTATGGGTTTGTAGTTAGAATTTACATGGAGACACAGCCTAAAGAAGCAAAAACGTGAGGATGGTCATCATTGGGTTTCAACTATTCCTGGTGAAAACTCGAGTAAAGTTTTGCTAGTATGAAAGCGTAGCATAAACTGGAAAAAAAAAAAAAAAAAAAAAAAAAAAAAAAAAAAAAAAAAAAAAGCTGTTCTTTAGAGGGGCAAGTTTCAACTTATTTATTATACTTATTGATTTTACTGTTAGTTTTATAGACAAAATAATAATAGTCGTGTGTTAGGATCGAACTTGAGATCACGGGATTGCACACAATACGTATGAAGAGGAAATGTAATAATTATTTATAAAATGTTATAATTAATTATTAAACACAAAACAATTAAATAATAATTAGTATTATTGATTAATGACTAATTAATTATTAAACAAAGATTAGGAAACTAATTACTAGACAATACTTGGAAACAAAAGAAGGTTCCGGAACACCCTATGTGGGCTTCCAACCGATCGGCCACAAGGAGGAACCCACCTCCTTTGTGCCTTGAGCTCCAAGTAAACTCTAGTATATAAGCAAACCCAAGGTTAAGAGTTTTCTCATAACTTGTACACACACAAATTGGGTTTTCTCTCCTTCTCTCTTTCTTTGGTCGAACCAAAACCGAACACCCATAAGGGTTTCGATTTTCTTGTCTCCAAAATTGTTTTGTGGAATTTACTTGCATAATCTTTTCCTTGAATTAGTACGTGTGTACAAGAACGTGAATCAAACACACTATTGTTTGATTCTTGGATTGAATTACAAAAAGGTAAGGGGTAATTCATATAATCCTCATAAACCCTAATTAGGGTTCATTGGTTCCGGAAGATTGCATTGATTCTTGTTCGGGCTAGAATCACTACGGTATGTTTACTATTTAAATTAAAGATTAATTAATTACATGTTATTCGATCTATTATAATTGCTTCCGCTCATGCTCACTTTGATGTTCTTGGTTTATTAATATGATTGTCATGATATAATAATTCAACAGTGGCATCTAGAGCCGTTATAATGTGTAATTAATTATCGCAACGCATAAAAAATTGGATTTTGATTCGTATAGTTACATGTTTTTTTTAGGGTTTATGTTTTTTTATCCCTAACCCTAATTGGGTCGATTGACCTTTAAGGGGTTTTAGGGTTTTGATTTTTTTTTTTTTAAATTGACTAGAAACCCTAAGATGTCATGTAATTGTTTATGCGTTTTAGTAAACGATCTTGGTGCAATTTGTTAATTGTTAAGCTAAATCCATGAAAAGTGCATGTTTGCATGGATTTTTTTATTGTGTTATTTAAATTGTTTAAATTGCTTATATATATTAATGGTTAAGTTATATTAAAACATGTAAATTTTAATAGATGTCGAATTGGGGAAGACTCCAATATTAAGTAATCAATTATGTGCTATGTGGTATTTATTTAATTTTGGCTTACGCAATCGATTTATCGATGTATGTGGCTCTTTTTCTAAGAAAAAGAAAGCCCTAATTGAATTAATACGTTTATACGCCTAGATTTGATTATTAATAGGACTTTTTAATAAGATTTGCATGTGGCTACATGTTTTATACATATTTAATTGTTATGATTATGTATATGTGTTTATTTAGTTGTTTTATTTTTTATTGCAAATTACTTGTTTTGTTTATTTATTGTGTTAGACATGTTTCTATAAACGAAAAGGGTAATTTTTTGAATAGAAAAAATAATACGGACTAAATAATGGCGAAATTGTTTTGGTTTTTAAGAGTTAAAATTTCAAAGGATTGGTTGATTGATGTTTTTGTACGTAATGGTTAAATAGGCTCGACCGAAGTTTACACACTACAAGATGGGTATAAGGATGGCATCGCATTAAATTGTGGCCTTAGATAGACAACATTCATGTCTTAACGCTCGTTTGTGTGTAAATTAGACTTACCGAACAACCATTACATGTACATTGTCATCTTAAGGGTGAATAATCCACAATTCCACAATGATTATCCGAAACACTATGCCTTCGGGCGTAAGCAAAAGTACGATATAGTGGACGATAATTGATGGTTATTCTTTAATTGGTGAACCCGATACCTCAATCAAAACTTTGTTATTTTACTCTTAGCTAATTGGTAATAAAAATGTTTTGTAAAACCAATGTTATGAAGTTGTATGCATGCTTCTTCATACATTATTTTGAACACATCAAAATAATTATACCCTTATAAATTAAGTTGAATGCCATCTAATTAAGAACACTTGAAGTTGTAATTTACGTCATAGTGAGACTTGGCGAGATTGCAATGGAAAGGTAAATTTCATAAATTCATTGCTAGCAGATCAACTGATGTAATGGATTTATGAGTTTACAGTTTTTAAGTTAGACGACTTAAATTGAGTAGGAAGTGAGACTTGGACTCAAGGCATTAAGATGGGGACTAAACATGCTTACAATACAAATGTTTTGTGATTGTAAATCCCATAAATCTAGGAATTGGACAAATGTTATGCCAATTACTTGTACGACAAGTTACCTCATATTATACTTTCATTACTAGCAGATCAACTGAATGTAATGAAACTATGTTTATGGAGGATCCTAGTTTTCAAGATTATTCTATGGATTTATTTTCCTTGGGTATTTTAATTTTCTTGAAAAATTGTATTATCAAAAATACTAATGTTTTGAACTTTCTTTATCTGTAGAAATGGCTCAAACTGATAACACCAACCTACGTTCTGTGTTCAAAACTTATTTTGAACGAGAAAAATTGACTGGCTCGGAAAATTTCAATGATTGGTACCGTTCACTAAGGATTGTCCTGCGAGTGACTGGTCAACTCGAAATCTTGAAAACGCCTTGCCCTGCTGAACCTGAAGGCACGGCAGCTACTGAAGCTGCTAAAGCCAAATGGAATCTTGATACCAAGGAACATATTGATGTGGCCGCAATGATGTTAGGGGCAATGTCCACACCTCTTCAAAGGCAGTTTGAGGAGTTTTTCCCCAAGGACATGATTGATGAACTCAAGAAACTCTATGAGAAACCATCAAATGTAGAGATTTACGATTTGATGGAAGCTCTACATGGTTATAAGCAAGGTCCTGGTGAACCTGTGAGTGCTCATGTGTTGAAAATGAAAAGTTACATGGATCAACTACAAACACTTGGGAAACCCTATGACAATGATATGGCTGTGAACTTAATCAATAGATCCCTTGATAAGGAATTTAGTGGTTTTGTGAGGAACTTCAATATGCATTGCGTGGGGAAGACTGTAAGTGAATTGCACGCACTGCTCATTGATTATGAGAAAGGTACGCCACAAAAGGCTCCTACGCCCCAAGTACTAGCAATACAAGGGGGTAGAATTAACAAGCCAAATGCGAACAAGAAGAAGGGTAAAGGGAAGAAGAAGGATGATAAGAATAAGCAGGTTATGGCTTATCAACCACCTCAACCAAAGAAGAACCCTGCTATCAAGAATAATCCAAAGAAGGATCAAGGATGCCATTACTGCAAGGTAATGGGCCACTGGAAGAGGAATTGTCCTCTTTATCTCGATGACTTGCGAAACAATAAGGTTAAGAAGACTGGGCACATGGGCGCCAGCACTTCAGGTAACTTATTTGTCATTGAATTATTTAATTTATCTCGTGTAATAAATTCCTGGGTATATGATACTGGATGTGGTATTAATATTTGTAATACACTGCAGGGGTTTAGAGAGGAAAGGAGACTAGCTTATGGGGAGCAATTTCTGCATGTGGGAAATGGAGCACAAGCAGCAGTTGAAGCCATAGGAATGTTTAATTTAGTTTTACCTTCGGGTTTAGTACTTTGTTTAAACAATTGTCATTATGCACCTTCTATAATTAGAGGTGTTGTTTCCTTTTCATGTTTGTTGGATCTTGGTTTTTCTCATACTATTGATGGCAATAAAATTTCTGTTTCTTTAAATGGTGTATTTTATTTTAATGCTGTTGCTGTGAATGGTGTGTTTGAAATTGATATGAATAATTGTGTGACTTCCAACAATAATAATAATTCGATGTACAACATAAGTAAGAGAATGAAGTATGACTTGAATTCGTCTTACCTTTGGCACTGTAGACTTGCCCATATAGGCAAGACTCGCATGCAAAAGCTGCAACGTGAAGGGCTTTTGAATAATATCAATGATGAGTCATTTGATAAATGCGAATCTTGTATTTCTGGGAAGATGACGAAGAAACCTTTTCATAATAATATGAAAAGAGCTTCAGATCTACTTGGTTTAATACATACGGATGTGTGTGGACCACTTAGACATGTGTCAAGGAGAGGTGCTGTCTACTTCTTAACTTTTACGGATGATTTCAGCCGTTATGGTTATGTTTATTTACTTAAGCATAAACATGAGGTGTTTGAAACATTTAAAGTTTTCAAAGCAGAAGTAGAATTGCAATTGGGAAAGAAGATTAAAGCTCTTCGTTCTGATCGAGGTGGTGAATATCTTAGTCAAGATTTTAAAGATTTCTTAACTGAGAATGGAATTGTCCAGAATCTCACATCTCCATATACTCCACAACAAAATGGTGTATCTGAGAGAAGGAATCGTACATTGTTGGACATGGTTCGATCAATGTATAATCTTACTAACCTTCCTTTGTCTTTTTGGGATTATGCTCTTGAATCAGCTGTTCGTATTTTGAATATGGTTCCCACCAAGAAGGTTGATAAGACACCATATGAGATATGGACTGGAAAAGCTCCGAACTTGTCTTATTTAAAGGTCTGGGGTTGTGAGGCGTATGTTAAACGTGACTCACAAGATAAACTCCAACAAAGATCTGTAAAATGCATTTTTGTAGGATACCCTAAGGAAACTATGGGTTACTACTTTTACTACCCACCTGAGAACAAAGTGTTTGTTGCAAGATATGGTGATTTTCTTGAAAGTGAATTTGTGGTTCAAGAAATCAGTGGGAGAGTATATGATTTAGAAGATGATCTAAATAATGCATTGCCTTCAGAAAACACTAGCACACTTCCTATAGAACCGGAAAGTCTGGGTCCTCCACCGGAAGTTGATGTAATTCCCATTCGCAGATCTTCAAGATCTGTGAAAGCTCCTGACCGTCTATGTCTTAATGTAGAGGTCGATCAGCATACACTAGGGGATCTTAATGAACCTACTAGTTATAGAGCTGCCATTAATAGCCCTCAAAAAGCTAAATGGAAAGCTGCTATGGATGGGGAAATACAATCCATGCATGACAATGAAGTCTGGGAAGAAGTTGACTTACCTCCTGGTGCCAAGATAGTTGGGAGTAAGTGGCTTTACAAAATCAAGACTGACATGGATGGATATGCACACATTTATAAGGCTCGTCTAGTTGCTAAAGGTTTTACTCAAACTTTTGGAATAGATTACGAGGAGACGTTTTCTCCTGTAGCAGACATAAGAGCTATAAGAATACTCATAGCTATAGCAGCATACTATGACTATGAGATTTTGCAAATGGATGTGAAAACCGCTTTCTTAAATGGTCATCTAGATGAAGACATCTATATGGCACAACCAGAAGGGTTTGAAAATCCAGATTTCCCAAATCGTGTTTGCAAGCTTAAGAGATCCATTTATGGATTAAAGCAAGCATCACGACAATGGAACAAGAGGTTTGATGCTGAAATTAAAAAGTTTGGATTCACTCAAAATCTTGATGAGCCATGTGTGTATCACAAAGCTAGTGGGAGTAATAATGTAACTTTCCTAATTCTATATGTTGATGACATATTGATCATGGGAAAAGACATTCCAAGTTTGCAAGCAGTAAAGGCATATCTTGGAAAATGTTTTTCTATGAAAGATTTAGGAGAAGCTGCATATATTCTGGGAATCAAAATCTATAGAGATAGATCAAGGCGGTTAATTGGATTAAGTCAAAGTGCTTACATTGACAAAATATTGAAAAGATTCAATATACAAAATTCCAAGAAGGGATATTTGCCGATGGAAGTAAAACATGGCTTATGTAATGAGTATTGTGCTTCAACACCTGAAGAGGTGGCTCGCATGAGTAAAGTTCCTTATGCTTCGGTTGTAGGATCTATTATGTATGCGGTTAAGTGCACAAGGCCAGATGTAGCGTTTGCTCAAAATATTACCAGTCAATTTCAACAGAATCCAGGTGAAAAACATTGGATTGCTGTTAAACATATTCTTAAGTATTTGAGGAATACAAAAGATATGTTTTTGGTTTATGGTGGAAATCCATCTGCAGAACTTTGTGTTACAGGTTTCTGTGATGCATCCTTTCAAAGTAATAAAGATGATTCGAAGTCTCAGACGGGTTATGTCTTTGTTATCAATGGAGGAGTTGTAGATTGGAGGAGCAAGAAGCAGAGTACAATTGCGATGTCTGCAACAGAAGCTGAATACATTGCTGCTTCGGAAGCTGCTATGGAAGCTGTTTGGATTAGGAAATTCGTTTCTGGGCTTGGTGTTATGCCTTCAATTGAATTACCTATTAATATGTATTGTGACGATTCTGCTGCAATCATATTTGCCAATGAACCTGGAGTCATGAGAGGCACCAGACATTTTCTACGGAAGTATCACTTTGTTCGTGAAAAGGTTGACGAAGGTGAAATAAATCTGTTGAAGGTTCACACAGATGATAACTTAGCTGATCCATTCACTAAGGCTTTGGCGAAAGAGAAGCTTAATGAATTAGCCAATGGAATTGGACTTAAATTAGCTAGTAGTTTCATGCATAACTGTGATTAGTATTTGGATAAAGGATATTGTAAACAATTATTATTTTAATGAAATAAAGTATGTTGGTATGTTTATTTCTGTTATTAATTATTGTTGTCCTATTTTTGCATGTTTAAATCCATGAATAAGAGTTATTCTAAATTGTCCATTGTCAGTTAATAATATGGGAATATTATTGAATTAAGACAAATCTGAAGTTGATATAATATACTTAAGTATATTGATGCGTAGACATGTCATTTCAGATGATATTCGATGATACTGAATATAGGACTTATCCCAACTATATGATGTTACTTTATGGATCTTGTCATTAAGTAAATCATAAGAAGTTATCCTTAGACTTGAGATACAAGATAACGGTCATGAATGTAGTACATTTTTGTGGAACAACTTAACGCTATACGTAACTGGTAGTCATAAGGGTTGTTTTCGGAAGTGTTACAAAGTTTGTGTGTTTTGCTTGTAGTCAATAAAGAATTTGTTCCTTCAAATTAATTTTTGGAGTTTAATACTGCTGGGCCCCTCCTAGGGTTGTCAAGGTGTTTGCGTGGCCACGCCCAAGGTCTTTTATGAAAGGTTCAAAAGATTTGGTAATCTTGTCAATTCCTAAGAACGAGAAACAGAATGGTTAATTAAGGAATGACCTAGATCCATATCCTTATTAACGTAGTATTAGAAACAAAGGGATAATAATAATGAGAAATCATTAAAAGGTTTTCCAGGAGCCTTACTCAAGTTGTACTAGAGGCATCGACGTGTTGCAAGACGCTAATCGATGTGATCACACTATTATGATATGTCTAAGTGGGAGCTGTTAGTTTTATAGACAAAATAATAATAGTCGTGTGTTAGGATCGAACTTGAGATCACGGGATTGCACACAATACGTATGAAGAGGAAATGTAATAATTATTTATAAAATGTTATAATTAATTATTAAACACAAAACAATTAAATAATAATTAGTATTATTGATTAATGACTAATTAATTATTAAACAAAGATTAGGAAACTAATTACTAGACAATACTTGGAAACAAAAGAAGGTTCCGGAACACCCTATGTGGGCTTCCAACCGATCGGCCACAAGGAGGAACCCACCTCCTTTGTGCCTTGAGCTCCAAGTAAACTCTAGTATATAAGCAAACCCAAGGTTAAGAGTTTTCTCATAACTTGTACACACACAAATTGGGTTTTCTCTCCTTCTCTCTTTCTTTGGTCGAACCAAAACCGAACACCCATAAGGGTTTCGATTTTCTTGTCTCCAAAATTGTTTTGTGGAATTTACTTGCATAATCTTTTCCTTGAATTAGTACGTGTGTACAAGAACGTGAATCAAACACACTATTGTTTGATTCTTGGATTGAATTACAAAAAGGTAAGGGGTAATTCATATAATCCTCATAAACCCTAATTAGGGTTCATTGGTTCCGGAAGATTGCATTGATTCTTGTTCGGGCTAGAATCACTACGGTATGTTTACTATTTAAATTAAAGATTAATTAATTACATGTTATTCGATCTATTATAATTGCTTCCGCTCATGCTCACTTTGATGTTCTTGGTTTATTAATATGATTGTCATGATATAATAATTCAACATTTACGTGTGAGTATGTTTGGTTCGAGTTGTATTTTATTGCTAACTAGACAAGTGCATCTAAAATGAAAGGGTTCAAATAGTTTTAAGTTGACTATGCAAACAATAGTATTGCTTGATATACATAATAATGCAAGAATATAGTAGGTATAAACTAGCTTTTTATGAAAGAATATAGTATATTTAAACAAAATCACTAGTTTTTGTATTAAGTTTCTAACCAACTTTGTATTTTACGCTAATATAATCAACAGGGCAAGTGAATTGCGTTGGTAATTGAGAACATCTAGGAAGTGATAAGTGATCACATCAATTTGTGGCTAGATTTTATTACAATTAGCCTAGCTAGATTAGAGTGGTAGACTATAACTTTTGAGATTAATGAAGGTAAATCAAGATTTACAAAGTGGTTAAGTGCAAACAAGTAATATAGAGATTAGTTGGCGGACTTAATGGATGGCCAATAACTAGATAGCATCCACTAGCTTTGAGGTAGAAGGTTTTGGGTAAAAGGTCAAAACGACCCGGTAAATGTTTGAGGTAGAAGGTTATAAGCCATATTGATAGGTTTTAGCGGCCATCACTAGATTTATCCTACATCCGAGTCATTAATTAAAGAACTAGTTAGACATTGCATGAGCAGATCATGTCGTTTGGTTATTGGGGCAATGAGTTGGTGAACATTATTTCTCTCTTACATTTGAGTCATTTACTCGCTTATTTTATTGTCTTGTTTATTTATTTTTTCAAAATAATGATCTTTTGGATCTAAAACACTATCCCCTTTTTATTGTTTTATGTTATTTAGAATTATAGTTATTTACTTTACAAAGGAAATTTTTCGCTCTTGCGAACGACTTAGTCTAAGTATAAATATAAAACATGATTTCACACATCAGTTATAACCCGAAAAACTTTTCTATGCGTTTTTTACTTATTATTTTAGCACCCATAAACACTAATAATATTGCTTATATCGTTTTTAAGTCTAAATATAGAATATTGATATAGTTAATACATCAACCTCTCATTAAGTTTACTATAGGAATCAAAGTGCAAAACAAATATCATAGCCACATATGACCCTACACATCACTGACTAAAAGGACCATAGATATATGCATATATTACAGCCACATAATATTCTTGATCGATAAGAGTTGTTTTGCTAAGGACATTGACTCGTGAAGTAAAATACATTTCATATTAGTCTATCACCTTTCGTATACACTTTGTCTTCTAGTCTTTACATGACAATGATTGATGTCAGTTATTGTACTTTTCATAATAATAAATTAATTAGAGGCTATTTTCCTATAGATACTAATATTAAACTTTTGATTTACAATTCGAAATGCCCTTCTTATAGATACTATTATGGATTAATGGTCTATACTTTAAAACAACAAACGTGATTTGCACAAACTTAGTTTTGATTTGTATGTATCATTTTATGCTTTGTATATGTGTTACGTTTTGGTTATTCTCCTTGTATCCTGTTATGTGTAAATCTAAAGCAACTATGTGCAAATCTAGAGTATATGTGTGTGCAGATCACCTCACACTAAACCAAACAAGTTTGATGGCCGAGACACCCTTAAATAACGCATGACTTGATAAAATAACAGTTATTCAAGCTTAACTACAAATATGTAAATTTTATATACGATAATATGTATTACACAGGATAATGGGTTATATATAGTAACGACATGTCGTCGCTAGAGTATCTATTAAATACATAATAAACTTATTTGATAAATTAACGTCAATAAATGACAAAACTAAACAATTAATAAACACTTTTAGCGACAACATAGTTCGTCAATAAAGTATTTATCAAATAAAACAAGGAATGATAAATACTTTTGATCACACATTCTGGATCATTTTGATCAAATCTTTTACTGGAACTGATTTGAAAACAAAAATAGAATACCTGTTTACAAAGCAATCAAAGTTGTACTACACAGTTAAACTATTCTCCAAAAGGGACATTAATTTCTCAAGTAAAACAATCTTTGTGGAATAATATGACACCAATTAAAATTTACTTTCTGAGAATTGGAAAATAATTTATGAGAAAAGGGTAGCTCGATCAAGTATAAATAGAGACATACGAACCTTCACTTTATAGAAAAAAAACATGCAACAGCAAGCAATGGCTTCTTCAAACTTCTCACTTTTATCTCTAGCTCTACTACTCATTGCTCTCTCATTTATACCAAACTTTACTTCTGCTTCTTTGGAGGAAGCAAATGCTCTTCAAAAATGGAAAGCAACCCTTAAAATCCCAAACAACTCCCAAATTGTATCTTCTTGGACACCCCTTCCAACGAATAGTTCACTCACTTCGTGCCCTTCTTGGTTTGGAATTGCTTGCAACGCTGATGGGAACATTAACAGGTTGAACCTCTCGACGTCTGAGTTAAAAGGTACGCTTCACCAGTTCCCGTTCTCTATTCTAGGCAACCTTACCCATTTTGATCTTAGTGTAAACAGCTTCTTTGGTCCCATCCCACCAGAAATCGGACTCCTGTCCAAACTTGTCTATCTTGATTTTTCAACCAATCAGTTTTCTGGTGTAATTCCACCTACCATTGGTAAACTAAGCCAGTTAACCGTTTTGCATTGTTTCAAAAACAATTTTAGTGGCTCAATCCCACAAGAATTAGGGAATATGAAGTCTCTAACTGATTTAGAATTGAGCCATAATCAACTCAATGGTTCAATTCCTTCATCGTTGGGTGATTTGAAGTCTTTGAATTCCCTTTATCTGCACACAAATCAACTCTCTGGGCCCATTCCAATTGAATTAGGGAATATGAAGTCTCTAACTGATTTAGAATTGAGCCATAATCAACTCAATGGTTCAATTCCTTCATCGTTGGGTGATTTGAAGTCTTTGAATATCCTTATTTTGTACCAAAACAAACTCTCTGGACGCATTCCAATTGAATTAGGGAATTTGAATCTCACTAAGTTAGATTTGGGTGAAAATCAACTATCTGGCCCCATTCCTACTGAATTAGGGAATATGAAGTCTCTCACTATATTATATTTGAACAAAAATCAACTCAATGGTTCAATTCCTTCATCGTTAAAAAACCTGAGAAGCCTTCAGATTCTGTCTCTCCGTGAGAACAAGTTATTCGGTCCAATACAACAAGGAATCGGAAGTCATCAATTGGTTAACCTACTGCTGGACACAAATCAGTTGTCTGGCCAAATTCCAAAGGAGATTGGGAAGATGAAAAGTTTGTTATATTTAAACTTGAGCAATAACAACCTTTCAGGCGTTATACCTCTTGAGCTTGGATCACTGCATGGCCTCCTTACTCTTGACCTATCCAAAAATAGGTTAAACGGGTCATTACAAAGATATATTGGTGATTGGGAACAAATCAATCACATATATCTTAATAATAACAAGCTCAGCGGAAACATCCCATCAGAGATCGGAAAATTACGTCAGCTCAACTTTCTTGATTTATCTTGGAATTCACTCACAAAAGAGATACCATCGGAAATGGGAAGTTTAGAAAGTCTGGTGATGATGAATCTTTCTCATAATAAGCTATCTGGTTCTATTCCTAACGGTTTCAGTAACTTGCCAAGAAGGATTGATATAGACCTGTCTTACAATGAGCTAACAGGTGCGGTTCCCCCATATGCAGTCTTTCTAAATGTGTCCGTAGAAGCATTACAAGGAAATGATGGTCTGTGTGGAAATGCTACAGGTTTGAAACTTTGTGAAAGTCAAAAAGTAATGAAAAAAAATAATTATTTTCTTCCTATGTTCATCCTTGTAACTATGGTCCCACTTTTTGCGGCTCTTTTACTGTGTTTATTAATGTGTGGCCTCATTGCTTATCTACGTAGAAAGAGAACTTCTCCACAGAAACCATCAGGCGAAGAAGGTTGCTTATTTTTCTCAATAACAAATTTTGATGGACAGGCGATGTATGATGAAATCATCAAGGCAACAAATGATTTTGATGATGCATATTGTATTGGGATGGGAGGATATGGTACTGTGTATAAAGCTGTGTTACAACCTGACAATGTAGTAGCGGTTAAGAAACTTCATTCATCTTCTGAGAATGACGATCAAGGCTTCCTAAATGAGGTACGAGCATTAACAAACATAAGGCACAGAAACATAGTTAAACTTTATGGATATTGCTTCCATGCTCCTCACTCATTTTTGATTTACGAATATCTTGAGAAGGGAAGTCTAAAATCGCTCTTAAGTAACGATATCACAGCAAAGGAAATGGATTGGCTGAAACGGGTAAGAATTGTTAGGGCTGTAGCGAATGGTTTGGCTTATATGCACCATGATTGCACACCACCAATAATTCATAGAGACATTTCTGGAGCTAATATCCTTCTGAATTCTGATTATGAGGCACATATCTCCGATTTTGGAACAGCAAAGCTTCTAAAGCTGGATTCATCCAATTGGACTGCGGTTGTAGGCACCTATGGCTGTATTGCGCCAGGTAACTGCCATATATTTTAAAGTTATCTATATGTACTTCTTCTCAAGTTTCAGATTTATCTATGTTACATATATTCTCATGTTTCCTTCCATGTAGAGCTTGCTTATACGATGGTGGCGACAGAGAAATGCGATGTGTTTAGTTTTGGAGTTGTTGCACTAGAAGTGATTATGGGAAAGCATCCTGGAGAACTTATATCATGTCTACCAACAATGTCGACTGCTGATCTATTGCTGGCCAATGTAGGAGATAGACGGATTCCGCGACCATCACCTCTAGTTGAGAAACTAGCTCATATAATTTTGAATGTCACACGGGCATGTTTGAACGAGAACCCACAGGAAAGGCCAACAATGCGCCAAGTCAAAGATTTATTGTCAGTGGATGATTGGCTTTGGATGAAGATGCGTGTATCGGTAACTTGAGGCTAGCTTGATCGATATGATTTCGTATGATGTCTAGTAATAAGTCATTAAGTTTAAGAAACTTTTTATGTTTTTTTATTGTCCTGAATTATGTTGTAGATTGTTGTAAATAAGAAAATAATTTATATCAATGAAGATTACTACCTTTCTAGACTAATATAGTTACGTGTATTATGGATCTTTTTGGTTATTTCTTTAAATTATTCCAGTTTTACAATTAAAATTTACCAATGAGAAATTTGTATATCATTTAGAATTTATTCTTTCCCATATCAAGAAATATAGTTGACAGTGACTGCACACAAATAGCATAGACTGGAATTCTGTTAATTTGTCAAAAAAAAAAACATATACTGGAGAGGAAAGTTAGCTAAAGGAAATTTGCCAAAAAAGAAGACCGTGGAAGAAGGCTTGTATGAACATCAAAAGCAGAAGGTAAATGGCAGGAAACTGGAATGCTGGCTATAACTTCACACTACGAGACATACAATTGGATGATTTAGTTGAAGTTGCCGATCCAAAAACGTACGAGTGTTGGTGTCTCTAACTATTTATAGGGTATCTAATTTCTCCTTGATGTGCTTAGTGAAAACGATAGAGGTGGCAACATGGGCAGGTTGATCGGGTTTAGTAACGGGTCAAAACGGTTCAATTCTTTTTTCGGGTCCAATTGGTTTACCAGAAACACCTTTGGTCAAAAATTTCATTAAATCTTATTAGAAATAATCAGTGTGACACATATGATAACAAAATACATATTCCTATAAGTTATAACCAATGTTATTGAATAACTTGTACACTATGTGAAAGCTTCAACCCTTTTTGACCCGTTTCCTTTAGCTAACCCTTTTTTTTTTTTTTTTTTTTTTACTCGTTTGACCCATCAGAGATGAAATATATCCACATTGACACATGCATACCTAAATGGGTCAGAATTTCTACAAAGATTACATATAAATAGGATAAAAATAAGCAGCTAACATACTAAACTAAAAACATGGTATAAATTTGCTGATTATTTTCTCCACTACGAATTCAAATAAATGGTAGTAGTTCACACGGATCTGTCTTTCGGAGACCCGGAACGTATCACACACTAATTCAAAACTGAAAAATAAAAATCCAACATACGAATTGATCTTGAAAAGCTTGTTACACATTCACCATGATCGAGCATTCAAACGAACATACAAGAAGATTGATATGATACATATACTAAATCGCAGAGGCACATGATTGTGCTTAAACAAACACTATCTAAACTGTTGAATTGGTTTTGTCTTTGTTTAAGAGGGCAATGTTTTATAACCCGGGTTGAACCGGGAACAGGACCGGATATGACTGTTGTTTGCTTGTTTATGAACCGGCGGTTCTTTTGTTGACCCGGGTCAACCCATTTTGCTAAATCCAGCAGGGTCATACCTTTCGTTTTTTAAAGTTTGGGACATGTAGTTTTGTTGGAAAGTATGGGTTTGGTATTGAATTTCTAATGTTTAAGTGCTGTTTAAGAGCAGTTTGGAGCTTTTTAGGGGGTGTTTTTGGAGCTGATTAAGGGTTGTTTGGTTTGATTTAAAAGCTTTTTTTAGCTGTAGGAATTGAATTTCGATGTTTATAAGCTGTCATTTTTGCTTAAAACTGGTTCCACACGACGGTTCAACCGACGATTCGGATGGGTTGATAAAAAAGCCGGTGCACGGTATAGACAACCTGAACTTCATGTATTTGCTGCTGCATTTGTATCCTCAACATTTTACCTTTTGTTACTGGTACACTTCCTGTTAAGTATCTTGGTGTACCTCTCCTGACCAAAAGACTAGGTGTAAATGATTGCAAGAGCTTGTTGGATAAAATCAAAAAAAGGGTATGTAATTGGAAGAATAGAAGCCTCTCATATGCTGGTAGACTTCAACTTATTGCTGCAGTTCTGGAGTCAATTCATGTTTATTGGGCCTCTGTGTTTCTTCTTCCTTTGACTGTTATCAAGAGTATTAATAGGCTATTAAAAGATTTCCTCTGGAACCAAGGTGATTCATCTAAAGGGAAATGTAAAGTATCCTGGAAAACTGTTTGTAAGCCAAAAGATCAGGGGGGTTTGGGATTAAAAGAGTTACAAAGTTGGAATGAAGCCCTTTTATCTAAACATGTATGGAATCTTGCTACTAAGAAAGATTCATTATGGGTCAAATGGATTCATACTGTAAAGTTAAGAGGAAAGGAATTTTTGGGAGGTTGATGTTGATGTTAATGATAGTTGGGGTTGGAAGAACATTTTGAGAATCAGGGACAAAATCAGGAATAGAATTGTGTTCAAAATTGGTAATGGAAGGAGTATTTATATGTGGTATGATAACTGGAGTCATTTGGGTCCTATTAGTCAGTATATTACCCATAGAGATCTTTATGATGCTAGATTGGATACTGGTCTCAAAGTCAGTGAGATGATTAGTAATGGTTGCTAGAACTGGCCTTCTGAATGGTACCACAAATTTAGCAATATTAATTGCATCAGTGTCCCAATGTTAGAGCCTGATAAAAGTGATGTTGCTGTGTGGACTAACTGTGGTGGAAAGGAAATGGAGTTTGCTGTAAAGAATGTGTGTAGGGATTTGAGGATTAATGAACCAGCTGTGTCATGGTGGAAGGTGGTCTGGTTTTCATAATGCATCCCCAAACATGCATTTATTCTATGGCTGGTTATTAACAAAAGATTGTCCACTCAAGATAGAATACAAAAATGGGGTAATTGTGCAGTAAATAGATGTTACTTGTGCAAGAATGACATTGAAAATTTGGAGCATTTATTCTTTAACTGTGAGTATTCAAGGGGTGTTTGGATCAAAACTAAAAGTATGGCTAATTTGAGAGGGGACTTGTTTGATTGGAATGACATTCTTCTTGAGTATACTAATGGGCAAAATGGAAATAATATCTGGAGTGTGGTTAGAAGATTAATCTTTGCTGCTAGTGTTTATTTTATCTGGAATGAGAGGAATTGTAGGATCTTCAAAGAGGAGAGTAAAAATCATGAGGAGGTGGTAAAAATTATTATTGAAACTGTGAAATGGAAACTGCTGAGCCAAAGAGTCAAAGATAGTAATGCAATTAGGAATGTTGAAAGATTATGGTCTATTAGTTACAACAAGAATGTGATGGCTGGTTAAGCAAAGGTGGTATGATGTCTAAATAGCAGATGGCTTGTAGTTTGTGGATGAAAATTTGCTCATCTTAGTATCTCTGCTATTTTATTGTGAGTGGGCTGCAATTGAATGACAGAGATGGCTAATTAGTGACAGTTGGTTATTCACATAAGGAAGTTTCCTGCTTTGGTATGTTAATGTGTATTTGCTAGTTTAGCCGTAAGGGGTGTTTGGCACTAGAGTTTTCTTTTGATGGGAGCTCAAATAATCAGTGCAGGTGGTGTTTCATGAGTTCCTGCTGTTAGTAATCATGGATTAATCCAGCAATTTCTCTGTTTTCAGCCTGTAAATGTGAGAAAGAATTGTACTCACTTTAACTGAAGGCCTTATATCTTGGATGATTAAAGTATCTTCTTAAGTTTGCCTGAAATTATTTTCTGAGTTGGTCTTTGTCAGACACTTAGAAAGTTTTTGGGCTTACTTAATAAGTGTACTTCAAATTGTTCATAAAGTAGGTTTCCAGTTGAGTTGGATATGTGAGTATGGTGGGCAGTGTATGAAGATATGAATAGTGAGGTGTGAGAGATGAACCTACTTGGTCCTATCTATGCACTGTCAAGGAGGAAAGGGATGGTACTCACTGTAGGGTGTGTGTTCCCAATTGTGTGAAGCCATTGTAGTAAATGGAAATGTAGCACAATTGGTATAGCCCCTACTGTGGAGAGGTTATGGGTGCCTAGTGAAGCCATTAACCCATTTCTCCTATGTTTACTGTGGGTGGTGGTTGAGTGAGCATGGGAGGAGGGTAAGATGGAAATGTAGCTAGATGGTTAAGGTGCATAAAAGGTGAATTGAAAAGTGTTTGGTATAGCAAGTTGAAGGAATGTTAATATTCTATAGTTAGTTGTATGTGTTTTTGTTTTGCTATGTTTTTTAGTATAAAAGAATTGGGGTCTGTCCAATTCTATGCATTCTATTGATAAGTTTTGTACAGATATTTTGGAAAGTTAATATAAATTCACCATTTGCACCAAAAAAAAAAACTTAGGGACACGTTACATTAATAAGAAAATATAAGTAAAAGTAGCCAACTACCCCACATGCATTCTTTTATTGAACGTAGTCGTCACTTCATCCACTTTTCTCTGTTATTATGTTTTTTTAGCTTCCTCTTCTAAGCAAAGACTCGACAAAAGCATGTTTGTGTCAATCACAACTTGATTCAATGAATTATTACAAACCAATCACCAAATTTAACCAATTTACATTTTTATTTTCGAATCTTCAATCAATGTTCACCCAACTTCCGTTACCACTTTCACCCTCACCCTCACCCTCACCACAACAAACGCGCACACAGACAAATAAAAATCTGAATCTTTTATATAATAAAGGAAAATCTTAAGTGGGGACTTTTGTATTTCGAAAAAAAAATGTTTCTTTATTAAAAATAATTACATTATTTTTTGAGATTTTTTTAATGGTAAAAAGGATAAATATTTCCTTTATTTGACTAAAAATTTTAAAAATCCGTTTGTATAATTGAATGCAAAAAAAGCCAAAATTGTGTATGTACTTCTTAGCTATTTTTACATAGTCTAGGGGTATAATTGTAAATTAAAAAATATCAAAAGCGGAGGAGAAAATTATCTAATCCCTATATCTTCATAACAAGTATGATTTAGCGCGGTTTATAGTTATTAACATACTATATCCGAATAAAAGTTTAGTTTTGAATTGCCCTATGGTGTTTGATGTTATGCTCTGAAAACTTTTCGTCTTAGATTGTGATAAAGTTAGATACACAACATTAAGAAATTTGATTAACAAGTTTTGAGTTGATGAACTTAAGTTACAATCAACCCAAATGTTATTTATACTCCGACTTCTACAATGCCCTAAAGGGAAATGTAAAGTATCCTGGAAAACTGTTTGTAAGCCACAAGATCAGGGGGGTTTGGGATTAAAAGAGTTACAAAGTTGGAATGAAGCCCTTTTATCTAAACATGTATGGAATCTTGCTACTAAGAAAGATTCATTATGGGTCAAATGGATTCATACTGTAAAGTTAAGAGGAAAGGAATTTTTGGGAGGTTGATGTTGATGTTAATGATAGTTGGGGTTGGAAGAACATTTTGAGAATCAGGGACAAAATCAGGAATAGAATTGTGTTCAAAATTGGTAATGGAAGGAGTATTTCTATGTGGTATGATAACTGGAGTCATTTGGGTCCTATTAGTCAGTATATTACCCATAGAGATCTTTATGATGCTAGATTGGATACTGGTCTCAAAGTCAGTGAGATGATTAGTAATGGTTGTTGGAACTGGCCTTCTGAATGGTACCACAAATTTAGCAATATTAATTGCATCAGTGTCCCAATGTTAGAGCCTGATAAAAGTGATGTTGCTGTGTGGACTAACTGTGGTGGAAAGGAAATGGAGTTTGCTGTAAAGAATGTGTGTAGGGATTTGAGGATTAATGAACCAGCTGTGTCATGGTGGAAGGTGGTCTGGTTTTCACAATGCATCCCCAAACATGCATTTATTCTATGGCTGGTTATTAACAAAAGATTGTCCACTCAAGATAGAATACAAAAATGGGGTAATTGTGCAGTAAATAGATGTTACTTGTGCAAGAATGACATTGAAAATTTGGAGCATTTATTCTTTAACTGTGAGTATTCAAGGGGTGTTTGGATCAGAACTAAAAGTATGGCTAATTTGAGAGGGGACTTGTTTGATTGGAATGACATTCTTCTTGAGTATACTAATGGGCAAAATGGAAATAATATCTGAAGTGTGGTTAGAAGATTAATCTTTGCTGCTAGTGTTTATTTTATCTGGAATGAGAGGAATTGTAGGATCTTCAAAGAGGAGAGTAAAAATCATGAGGAGGTGGTAAAAATTATTATTGAAACTGTGAAATGGAAACTGCTGAGCCTAAGAGTCAAAGATAGTAATGCAATTAGGAATGTTGAAAGATTATGGTCTATTAGTTGCAACAAGAATGTGATGGCTGGTTAAGCAAAGGTGGTATGATGTCTAAATAGCAGATGGCTTGTAGTTTGTGGATGAAAATTTGCTCATCTTAGTATCTCTGCTATTTTATTGTGAGTGGGCTGCAATTGAGTGACAGAGATGGCTAATTAGTGACAGTTGGTTATTCACATAAGGAAGTTTCCTGCTTTGGTATGTTAATGTGTATTTGCTAGTTTAGCCGTAAGGGGTGTTTGGCACTAGGGTTTTCTTTTGATGGGAGCTCAAATAATCAGTGCAGGTGGTGTTTCATGAGTTCCTGCTGTTAGTAATCATGGATTAATCCAGCAATTTCTCTGTTTTCAGCCTGTAAATGTGAGAAAGAATTGTACTCACTTAAACCGAAGGCCTTATATCTTGGATGATTAAAGTATCTTCTTAAGTTTGCCTGAAATTATTTTCTGAGTTGGTCTTTGTCAGACACTTAGAAAGTTTTTTGGCTTACTTAATAAGTGTACTTCAAATTGTTCATAAAGTAGGTTTCCAGTTGAGTTGGATATGTGAGTATGGTGGGCAGTGTATGAAGATATGAATAGTGAGGTGTGAAAGATGAACCTACTTGGTCCTATCTATGCACTGTCAAGGAGGAAAGGGATGGTACTCACTGTAGGGTTTGTGTTCCCAATTGTGTGAAGCCATTGTAGTAACTGGAAATGTAGCACAATTGGTATAGCCGCCCCTACTGTGGAGAGGTTATGGGTGCCTAGTGAAGCCATTAACCCATTTCTCCTATGTTTACTGTGGGTGGTGGTTGAGTAAGCATGGGAGGAGGGTAAGATGGAAATGTAGCTAGATGGTTAAGGTGCATAAAAGGTGAATTGAAAAGTGTTTGGTATAGCAAGTTGAAGGAATGTTAATATTCTATAGTTAGTTGTATGTGTTTTTGTTTTGCTATGTTTTTTAGTATAAAAGAATTGGGGTCTGTCCAATTCTATGCATTCTATTGATAAGTTTTGTACAGATATTTTGGAAAGTTAATATAAATTCACCATTTGCACCAAAAAAAAACTTAGGGACACGTTACATTAATAAGAAAATATAAGTCAAAGTAGCCAACTACCCCACATGCATTCTTTTCTTGAACGTAGTTGTCACTTCATCCACTTTTCTCTGTTATTATGTTTTTTTAGCTTCCTCTTCTAAGCAAAGACTCGACACAAGCATGTTTGTGTCAATCACAACTTGATTCAATGAATTATTACAAACCAATCACCAAATTTAACCAATTTACATTTTTATTTTCGAATCTTCAATCAATGTTCACCCAACTTCCGTTACCACTTTCACCCTCACCCTCACCCTCACCACAACAAACGCGCACACAGACAAATAAAAATCTGAATCTTTTATATAATAAAGGAAAATCTTAAGTGGGGACTTTTGTATTTCGAAAAAAAAATGTTTCTTTATTAAAAATAATTACATTATTTTTTCAGATTTTTTTAATTGTAAAAAGGATAAATATTTCCTTTATTTGACTAAAAATTTTAAAAATCCGTTTGTATAATTGAATGAAAAAAAAGCCAAAATTGTGTATGTACTTCTTAGCTATTTTTACATAGTCTAGGGGTATAATTGTAAATTAAAAAATATCAAAAGCGGAGGAGAAAATTATCTAATCCCTATATCTTCATAACAAGTATGATTTAGCGCGGTTTATAGTTATTAACATACTATATCCGAATAAAAGTTTAGTTTTGAATTGCCCTATGGTGTTTGATGTTATGCTCTGAAAACTTTTCGTCTTAGATTGTCATAAAGTTAGATACACAACATTAAGAAATTTGATTAGCAAGTTTTGAGTTGATGAACTTAAGTTACAATCAACCCAAATGTTATTTATACTCCGACTTCTACAATGCCCTAAAGATATAGGTCGTATAACCAGTGGCGAAGCTAGCATATTTTCAGTGGGGGGTCGGGATCTAATTTTTTTTTCCTAACGCTATTTTTCGGGTAATACTGAAATTTTGGGGGGTCGAAACCGAATATACCAAAATTTTTCTACACGAAAACTATATACCCCTACACTGCAAAAAAAAAAAATTCGGGGGGTCGGGCGCCCCCTCCCGCCCCTTAATAGCTGCGCCACTGCGTATAACCAACCTTTTTTAAAGTTCTGTTTGTAGATGGAAGATTGTATATACATATGAATTAGTATAGTTTTTAATGCAAAATATACACATATGATTTTAAAATGCATACTAGACTACAAAGTTCCAAAAGTTTGTTAAATCGTAAGAGTGTTTTGAGAACAAATCTAAATAACTCAAACTTTTTGATACAGTTGGTACTGAAGCAATATGAAAACCCCTTGTCAAAGAAGCTAAATGAGGTTGTAAATGAGATACGAAGCCAAAGATGTAACTACCTGCGGTATGTAATATCTGTGGTGGGGTGTCATAAAAGCCAACCCGACCCGGCCCGAACCCGACTCGAACCTAAATATGGCTTTTCGGGTCGGCTTAGTCGGGTCAAAAATTATATTCGGGTCAATCAGGTCAACCCGAGTTCTAAACAAGGTCGGGTTCGGGTATAATATATGTCTCTTACTCGGGTTCGGGTCAACCCGATTGACCCAAGTTTCATTTTTTTCTTTCTAATTTGTATGTAAACACCAAAATTGTATCATTTTTAAACAACCTAAACCCGAACCCAAGTTGACCCAAACCCGAATTGACCCGACCCGAGTGACCCGAATTCTAAACAAGGCCAGGTTTGGCTATGTTTTTTTGAGCCTTGACCCGGATTGGTTTATCTGTATATGAGAATGTTTGTGTTGTCAAGTAATCGCTTTTTTATTCTTATTGTGCTTATGGCAGGCTAAAATTATACAAGAAAGGAGAACCATCTGGTGAGTTTTATACTTCCAGTAGTTCTGTCTTCGTATGAAAATTGCAAGATTTAAGTAGATTCTTTTTTAAGTAAAAAATCCTTTAATATACATAAAGGCCATTTGGTATTTTTAAACCGGGACTTCCCAAGAAACATTGAAAATTAACATCTTGTGAACCCATAATGCCATACATCATAGGTAACTTTAGCTCAGGAACTTCCTTAGAAACGATAAAGATTGCGTCTTTTCTGAGTATTTGTAAAGTACCATTCTATAAAGACAAGATAAAGAAAATATAATGCAGTGCGGACACATTTGTCAATCTAAATTGCAGTTTTTACACATTAATCGTTGGAATTTCTATAGTTTCTGATTCTAGTTATGATTCCTGGAATGACATTCTTCTCGTATATGGTGGAAGACACGTCTCCAAATAGTCCTTCATACGTTGAGTTCTTAGTACATGTCCATAGAAAAGTTCAAAACAAAATGGGTTGATGTTGTTTAACAAATACTACTTCAGTTATGTTTATGGGTTTGTGGTTAGAATTTACATGCAGATACAGATGGGTTCGAGCCTAAAGAAGCCAAGCTTGAATCTTAGCAAAAAATTTGGATAGTCATCATTGGTTTCACCTATTCTTGGTGAAAACTCAGAGTAAAGTTTTGTTAGTAGTAAACTATTAATTGTGAAAGCTTAGCATGCATAAACTGATAAAAGAAACATCTTTTGGCCTGGTTCATGGTAATTGTTATTCAAGACTAATGGTGATATGTATATCTACAAGTTTTTGTTTTATTTTATTTTTATTTATTTTTTTTTATTTTTTTGGGTTTATAATGATATAAGATTTACATGCAATGCTGTTCTTTAGGGGGCAAGTTTCAACTTATTTCTTATATTTATTGACTTTATGTGTGAGTATGTTTGATTCGATATGTATTTTATTGCTAACTAGACAAGTGCATCTGAAATGAAAGGATTCAAATAGTTACAAGCTGTCTATGCAATGGTATTGCTTGATATACATGAAAATGCAAGAATATGGTAGGTAATTCTCAAACTAGTTTTTTATGAAAGAATATAGTATGTTAAAACAAAATCACAAGTTTTTGTACAAAGTTTCTAACCAACTTTGTATATTACGCTAACGTAATCAATAGGTGAGAGAATTGTGTTTGTAATTGAGAACATCTAGGAAGTGATAAGTGAGCACATCCATTTGTGGCTAAATGTTATTACAATTAGCCTAGCTAGATTAGAGTGGTAGACTATAACGTTTGAGATTAACGAAGGTAAATCAGGATTTACAAAGTGGTTAGTTAGAGTGGTAGACTAAAAATTTTGTCACTATACAATTATGTACCGCTATATCGCAACCAAACTTTTCAAAAAAAATGCGCTTAAGGTAATGAAATTTCATTTCGTTCACTTGTTTACTGAGCTATTAAGCAAGAATATTGTTCTATAATATCAATGTTAAACGGAGTGACTTGAACGCACATCTTTTGATATGTTAAGTAACATAAATGTTGTGGTTTTCAAGTTCGATGATGTGTATGTATATTTTTGTAAGTTTAATGACTCAAATATCATGTTTTAATAATAATAATAAAAAAAATTGTTACGCATTTTTTGAAAAGTTTAGTGACATGTTTGTTTGTATATTTTTAGCTTCTATCTTGGATGAATTTCGTGTTCTTTTCTTTCCCCCATATAGTTGGGGTGTTTTAAATATGGTCTTGACTTTAAACATTCAAACTGTGGCTATTAGGACATAGGACCCTACACATCATTAACTAAAAGGACCATATATGCATCTTACAACCACATATCGTTTGCTAAAGATATTGACTCCTGAAGTAAAATACACTCAATGTTAGTCTATCAATTAATATTAGTCTTTGCATAACAACGACGGATGCTAGCTATTGTTGACCCGGACTTTAGTAATAATAAATAAATTCACGTTGTAGTAGTGGGTATCATGCAATTACATTTTTTAGCGAGAAATATTTTTCATTTTTATATTTTATGATACAATAACAACTTATGGATGACAACAATTTGTTTTGAATAATTTTAAGCAATAACAAGTTAACTCATATAAATTTGTAGATTACCCACGCGATGTTCTGGTAGTACAGAGACGGTAGCTGATATATTATGGAGGTATAAGGTTAAAGTAATTTACAATGGCCCGTAGTCGCAAGTTATTTATAAATAAAAATACCGTATCGAATTTTAAAATTACTTACATCATGTTAAAAAATTAATTATCTAAAAATACACCTTATAAGTATTTTTTGGCTCTTATTTGAATTATTTACAATGTTTATTATACTTAACTCACATAGGTAGAAAATACAAGTAAAAGAGTACTTATAGACATAAAGAAAACCTAAATGTTCAAGAAATAATGTGATGTAACTTTGAAGAGTATAATTATTATTATATAAATATAAAATAAAAGAATTCGCACTTAGCATATTTGCTTTGAAAAATCGTCCAATTTTTATCTAACACGGGTTTTAGCTTTTATGGTAAGTTTTATCAAAAAATTCTAAAAGGTTTATATGTTGGTTCTCAAGGCACTCTTGCCATTTTAATAATATTTTTCGAACGTTGTAATTTAGTATGCATTTTAAAATTTTGTTGATTTAATAATATCTTTACATTAGTTAGAGTACATTTTGTGTTGTTGAAAAAAAAGTGTAACGGTACCGTATAAAAATGTGTACTGAATCGGTAGTACCATATTTTTCCCGAGCATCAAAATGTTGTTCATTTTGTTGATAAAAATGTGTACCGGTAACATACCGGACGGGATTCCGGTACCGGTTCTCAGGAAACAGTACATATCCGGTTTTTTCCTTTCTTTTACAACTGAAACTTAAAATAATAATAATAATAATAACAATAATAATAATAATAATAATAATAAATAGAAAAAAATATAGATTTCATGCCTTAAAGCTTCTGTAACAGCAACAAAAAACAAAGGTACACTTACTATATAATATAAAATAAATTAAAGTTCAACGAATAAGGCGAATGTTGTTCTTATCTGAAACCCTTTGTGTAAGATCGACAAGCTAGTGAACTATTTACATGTGCTAATTAGGACTCGTTTAATTTTTGTTAGAATATTGTTTTTTTTTATCTTCCATGTATAGAGAACAATCCATGTACGTTTTCATTTCAATCATGATGGTGATTATTAGTATACACATGCATATCTAAGATAGAAGAACTTAGATATGCCAGTTTGAATGATGATGAGAGTTGAGATTAAAGAAAAATGGAGAAGAAAACCTCATTTATTAGTTATACGTGATTATGTGAACAAAATTTTTGTGTAAAGCATGTTATTTGATTATATATGGATGCACCTAAAAGCCTAAAATGATGTGTTTGGTTGTGGGTCGTATACTTTAGACGCTCTAATTTGCATGCAACAAGCACAAGGGAGTTTGGATAAGTATTTACTTGAAAAATATTGACTTTTTATATTTCGATACCTATTTCGGTATTATCCCATTTGGTACTGGTACCGTTTTGTGTATCCCGGGTTTTTTTAGGCTAATAACGTGGTAATGGTACCATACCGTGTACTGGGACCCGGTACCAGTTTGGTATGGTTCCAGTTTGATGCCCCGATTCGGGTCAAAATTCTCACCCCTAATTGTATTATTTTGATTATAGCATTTCCAAGTTTTACCAATCGCTTATTAATTTATTTTTTATTTTTTTATATTTTAGATTCTATCATAATTCCAATCTCAGTCCGAATCCATCTTTCAATCTCAATTTGATATATCGGAACTCGGTTACAGTTATTTTACATTGTATGCATAATCGTTACATAAACACTTGGCCATAATATTGCAACTAAAATTATGTGCTGCTATAAAATTTCGTCACTATGCACGAGTACCGGTGTATACTTTAAATTTATAAGCAAAAGTGGTATGTCTTCAGGAATTTTACTCATAACTCAGTTCCCACATTATCACGTTCGAGTAGTGGCTAATCTAATTTATTCTTTTCTCAGTTCCCACATTTGCACGTTCCAGCAGTGGCTAATATTATTAGGAATACTGTTAGTAGGGTCGAGTTGACTCGACCCAAACCCGATAAGGCTTACAAGGTCCGGTTTAATTGACCTGAACCCAATAACCGGATAACCCGAAAACTTTTCAATGCATTTTTTAACTAATTATTTTAGCACCCATAAACACTAATAACATAGGTTATATTATTTTCTAGTCTAAATATATAACATTGATATCGTTAATACATTAACCTCGCGTTAAGTTTACTATAGGAATCAAAGTGTAAAACCAATATCAAGGGAGAATGCCTATATAATAATCAAAGTAGGGGTTTTGTGTTTTTCTTATTTCTGGATGTATAAACTGACTTTACTTATTACTGTTGCTTGCTTTGTTCCAGTGTCATATTTGTTGCATAACTCTTGGATGAATGTGTTATACAGTAGGATCTCAAGTATAAGTATTATTAGAATGATGAACACTTTGCACAAACGTTAAAGAAGAAACTAAAGATATGATGATTCAACTAAGGCAACTTGAAATATCCTGACAACCCAACCGGATATAAACAAACTCATAGTCTCGATCCCTATTTCAATCTCAATTTGATAAATTGGAACTTGGATGCCGTTATTCTACGTTGTATTCATAATCATTACATGAAACACTGGACCATAAAATCGCAACTACAATTATGTTCCGCTATAAAATTCCGTCATTATGCACGGGTACCCGTGTATACTTTAAATTTATAAGCAAAAGTGGTATTATGTCCGTTCACGAATTTTACTCATAACTCAGTTCCAACATTTTCATGTTCGAGTAGTGGCTAATCTAATTTTACTCTTTTCTAAGTTTCCACATTTGCACGTTCCAGCGGTGGCTAATATAAGTAGGAGTGTTAGTACGGGTCAAATAGACTCGACCTGAACCCGATAAGGCTTATATGGTCGGGCTTAATTGACCCGAACCCAATAACCCGATAACCTGAAAAACTTTTCAATGCGTTTTTTTTTTTTTTTTTTTTTTTTTTTTTTTTTTTTTTTTTTTTTAGCACCCGTAAACACTAATAATATAGGTTATATTATTTTCTAGTCTAAAAAATATATTATTCATATAGTTAATACATCTACCTCTCGTTAAGTTTTCCTATAGGAATCAAAGTGCAAAACCAATATCAAGGAAGAATGCCTATTCAATAATCAAAGTAGAAGTTTTGTGTTTTTCTCATTTCGGAATGTTTAAACTGACTTTACGTATTACTACTGTTGCTTGCTTTGTTCTACTATACTTTCATATTTGTTGCATGACTCTTGAATGAATGAATTATACATGCAGTAGGATCTCAAGTATAAATATCAATGATAGGCATGCCTAAAGCATATGCCTAATTTTATGCCTAATTAGGATCTTGAAACACATGTCAAGATCAATGGTATGTAATGGGTGAGAGAGATAGTGGAATCCACATGTCACTTATTGAATGGGTTAGGCTAATCTTTAGGCTTATAAATTAGGCATACCAATCATTTTCCAATGATGAATACTTGCACAAAGGTTAAAGAAGAAAGTAAATATATGATGCTTCAACTAAGGCAACTTGAAATATCCTGTCAACCCAACTGGATATAAACAAACTCATAGCCACATACTGACATACGACCCATCATTGACTAAAAGGACCATATATATGCATATTACAGCCACATAATACATTAATACTCTAGATGAGAGTCGTTTGCTAAGGACATTGACTCCTGAAGTAAAATGCACTCCAGATTAGTCTATTACCTGAAGTAAAATGCACTCCATATTAGTCTATTACCTTTTTTATACGTTCTATCTTTCTAGTCTTTGCATGACAACAATGGTTGTCAGTTATTGTTGACCTGGACTTTTCATAATAATAAATTAACTAGAGGCTATTTTCCTATAGATACTAATGTTAAACTTTTGATTAATTTGAAATGCCCTTCTTATAGATACTATTATGGATTAATGGTCTCTACTTTAAAATAACAAACGTGACTTGCACAAACTTAGTTTTGATTTGTGTAACAATTCGCAATTTCAGGTTAATTACTATTCCCGAAAATTTCATTATTCATTTTTACTATTCACTTTTACTATTCATTTTTCCGAAATTTGATTTTTATTTCATATTCTCGTGTGATAAATCATTTCCATAGCAAATTAAAAGTTTGACATTCATCAGATCATTTTCGCGAAAGTTATTAAGGAACTACACATTTTAGGGTAAAACGTCATTCAAAAATCCTACGCACAACGAAACTCGACCACGTTAATTTTCCCCGCATCAGAAAAATGTTTGATACACTCATGATTTATTTGAGAATTAATCATGACTGAGAAAAATGTGACCAAATAAACCTCGGCCGTGAGAAACAGGAATTTTCGTTTTTAAGCACTTTTACTTAGCCGTAACCTTAGCCTATACCTGCACCGCGTTTCTAAGACGATTTGAGTTTTCACATTTTTGGAATAAGTCAACATATTTTTTCCTCCTCCTTTGACCAAAAATCATTCCTTGATTTTATAAATCATTCCTTGATTTTTAGGCTTACTGTTTTATGTCTGAAAGACATTAAATACCAACCGACACTAGACTGAGCCCAGTCTAGATATTAAAAGTCATTTTAAATCATTATTATCATATGAGAAAGGTAACATTTTACTTTTCTCAATTTTACGCTATATTCTTACGTTTTACGTATTACGCGTTTTAGACCCGTGTTTCCAGTTTTTGCACCCCAATGGAACCTACCACTCATTTTATATTTTATTATGGAGTATATTGACATGTTTAACCATTATTTCAAGTTCCACATTTTTACGATACCCGGTTTTACGTTTTGAGGCTTAATCATTTACGGTTAGCATTTCCCGGAGTCAAAACTAACTAAGTAACTAGGATAATACCATCAAATGCCAACTCTTCCTCCCTAAGTTTTGTGAACCACCTCTAGGGGGGATTCACCTCACACATGGCTTGATCTCATGCTTCTAACTCTAGGATGTGTACATGTGTTCACCTTGCTCTCCAAGGTTTGACTAGTCCATGCATGTAACCTCCTCAAAGACATATAAATACCCTCTCCTCTCCTCTTTTGTATGCCACACATAACACACACAAACACCCTTGCTTTAGCTAGTTTACTTCCAATTTTATGCAAGAATCAAGTGCTACAACAACATAGAAACATTAGTTAGGTTTTGATTCATCAAAAATACTTCCAAACCCTAGAAACTTTGGTGATTTCTCTTGAGTTTGAATCCACTCAAGTCACCTCAACTTTCATCATCTCTCTTTCAAGAATACAAGGGTATAAAGATTGCATGAAGTGAAGTAGGGTGAAGCTTAAGTCTATCAAAGTCCTTACCTTACATGTTAACTTCCTTTCTTAATTGAAAGCCAAAAGTTGTAAGCAAAACCCTAACATACTACTTGTTAAATATCATATTCATGCTATTTACATATCATTCATGCTATATTTTGTCTTGTGATCATGTCCATGCTGTATAAAAATGGGTAAAACAAGTTATTGTAAATGATTGTAAATTTAAGTTATTTAAACAGTAAACTAGTGACTTTCTTGGTGAAATCTGATCAAAATGGTTTAATTATGATATTGGACCATTACATATTGTAGTAGAGGACTTAACAAGGAAACCATAGCAACTTGAACCACTTAAAATGAGTACATGAGTAAAAAGTTATGACTTTCTTGGTGAAATCTGATCAAAATGGTTTAATTATGATATTGGACCATTACATATTGTCGTTGACCTTTTACCCAAAAAAAATAAATGACCATATAAACTTACTTAGGTGAAAACATGAGCTAAAGAGTTAGCGATAACTTAAACATGCAATTTGGATCTACTCCATCTAAAGGACCATGAGATCTTACAAGTAATTGTCATACAAGATTAAGAAACTCATTCTAATAACAATCTTCATGTAAAAGTAAACTTTCCTAAGTTTATTCAAATATTGGACATGTAACTTTTCGGATCAAAACTTATATACATATATTTTATCAAATATACAATAGTAGGGAGCCTCGTGTGAGGAGTTCATTAAGTAAGCCGTCGAGATGAGTTGTGAATTTACGAATTAAAGTGTCCTGGCTCCTCGAACGTTTACTACATGACTTCTGAATTATGTCGGCCCGAACGGTAGTAAACGATATATAAACTATACATGTTTCATGAACCATTTCTTTTCAAAGACTTACACTATACTTTGTACCACATCATGGACTAAATGCAAGACATATATAGGCAATTCTTCATATTCTTTACTCCAATCCTAAGTCGCAACATCCTATTATAAGTTGCTCGTAGAAACCTTCGCTATTCGACCATCATATTCACTACTTGCTACATAACTTAAGGTGAGTCATAACCCCTACTCTTTTAATTGTTTTGTCAACTCTTTGGGGGAGAATACATGCTCGTTTTTACATAAATGCAATACTTGTTTTACTTGAACATGCTACTTGTTTACTTAAACACAAATTGCCTTACTCAATGTTTGTGGTTTACTCAAATGCCTTATGTATTTACATGTTACATACTTCATTACCTTCCCGTTGCACTAGTATTCAACAAAACGTAGTTTTATAGCTTCCACTTCATTGTCATCATTATTTATATGGCATCATTGTAAAAATTGTTTATATAACGGTATTGCTACACTTATCTTTGAATCTAGATACAAGTATTACTTTTGTTCACATAAACCAGATCATATTTGGCAGTGGGTTGTAAACACACAGGTTGCAAGTCTTGTATGGGCGAGGCTTGGAACCGAGTGGATTTACGATGCCTTTGCTGGGAAATCATCATTCAAATGTTTTACATTACATTTTGTCACTAAACTCTATGAACTCACCAACCTCGTGTTGACACTTTAGCATGTATTTTCAGGTTCATAATGAACAAGGATGGCACGGAAGGGGCACGGATATTCAAGAGGGCTATAAATTTTATTATCATTCAAAAACTCATTTAATATAATTTGTAAACATGGAACCATCTGGGACCTCATTTTGTAATCTCTGATATTTATATAATTTGAATGATAAATGTTTTAAAACGACTCAATTAGAGTTCGTTTTCTATTATTGTGACTGTTGTGCCATCGAGTAACACCCAGTTTGAATTCCGCTGCATCCATGAATTGGGGGTGTTACAGATTGGTACCAGAGTTATGGTTATAGAGAAACGGGTCTAATTGAGACCTAAACTATAACTACAATTACAAGCAAAAACATTTTTATAGCCTTCCGCTCACCGTGTCTTCCATCCTCCAGACGATTATGGACTTATTAAGCATTTTATATTACACGAACATAATTGCATATGGATATATGTACCCTTAGCATAATTGAGCGTTTCCCAGTAAGCATTTTAAACTACACGAACATATATAAGTATATTGATATATATACACTATTCATTTTACACTACACGAACATATATAAGTATATTGATATATACACTCTTGTTACATTTTGAGCACTCCCCATAAATGTTAGAATTGTTTTAACATTGTAATTCTTCTCACAAAATCATGTACGCACCCACTCCTCCCGATTATGTTCCCACTCTACCTAATAACTTCCATGTCTTACCACCCTCACCCGGGTTCGAATTTAACTTTGTAAATGCCTTCGCTTCTGATGACGAAGAAGAACCTTTCGAAGATTTAACCGACGAAGAAGAGGAGGAACCAATGCCAACTAATTTTGCGTCGAATACTTCTAATTATTTTGAACAAAATTGGGTTGAGGCAGACTCCGAGGAGGATGATGAATACGAATATGTACTAGCACCATTATCACCACCACTATCACTTCACTTTTATATCCCTACATGTGATGAGTTGGATCACTCATTATGGATCGTATCACGACTACCATTGATCCAACAAGAAAGTCAGCATGGACACTATAGCCTCTCAAACTTCATCGACTCGTACCTCTATGACACACTAAACCAAGAAGTTGCCGATCAATCAGAACTGCTCGAACCTTCTAACCTGCAATAGACTAGTGTGATGATACTAGTTGTCTTTTGTACTACTAACTGAAAGTATCAGTTAGTAGATTTTGAAGAAACTTGTAATAAGTTTCAATCTTGTAATCAATCAACGTTTTATGAATAAAACTTTTGCTTTATGCTATCATGTGTTATGATTCAAACCTCCAACGTAATTATTCTATCATTTCCCCATCAAAAATCATGCTTATTTCACAACTCTCTACTCATTAACTATTTTGAACACTACGTCAATTTCCCCCGATTATCTTACTTTCCATCTCCGAAGATGAGTATGAATATTCATTTCGTACTTTTGGAACACCAATATCATCTCATAATACACTACCTTGTAACTCACCGGCTAAGTATGAATGTTGTGTTGGGAATTCTTAAGTAGGATGATTTGTGATTGTTGAGCTATAGACCTTGATAGATCTTCTTGAGCACTCTAGAATCGTTAGTAATGTCACTGTAATCAATAACACACTAATAGACAATCTCTGCAACTTGTATTTATAAAGCGGAAACAAAACACAAGCTTGATACTAAGAACTCTTGATCCTCTATGGATCTTTTTAATTATAATAAGAATTTTCTAAAAGTTATTCAACACATAAACCGTGTGTTCCTTTTATATTCAAGGAACCCTAAACCGTTTCACAAGAAACGTATATTCTAAAACTTCTAAAAGATATGCATTATCACTTCCTAAATAAACTCATGCATATCCAAACTACATTACATAAAACACGGAAATACTATATCCGCAGAAACTAATAAAGCTGAACTATGTCTTCAGCAGATACACTGCTTCAGCAGAAACAGCAGCAGAATTCTTTCTACACAGAATTCCCAACAATCCTCCCCTAATCTTGAATTTGACCTGGTTAAGTTCAAGATTCTTGATAGATCTTTAAAATAACATACCAAGAGGATTGTAAAATAGCACCAGCAAAGAATCATCTTCAACATAATCTCTATGATTAGCACATCCATGAAAGCTCCATTCTTTGCATCAACAAATGACTTAGTGTACATCAAAACAAATTAGTTTCATACTATTCTCATCACTTCCAGGTGTGTTAACTCCTGAGAGAGGTGAATCATTGAAAATAATGGATTTGATGTCTCTTTACCAATAGCCATCACTACTGGAGTAGCCAAGTGTTCAAAGGTACACTGATAACCACATGATTTTTAGCAAATCATCAGCTATAAACGGATTTGAGATGTCTTTACCTGTAGCCGTTTGCTCAGGACTAGCCAATTATTTTGATGAAAATCATCCTGGTTAACTGATTACCAAATATGGTTTTCCACTGCCTTTACCACAAGCCATATACATGTGGGCTAGCCAATTATTCAGAATCCATAAAGGAAAAATCCATGGTCAATTGACAACCATTTCAACTACTCAGCAACAAAGCATGGGTGAGTTGAAAACCCTATGGTTTTGAGCAAACCATTACAGCTGTCAACAGATTTGACATGTCTTTACCAAAGCTGTACCCTTTGGACTAGCCAACTTTATGATGGAATAGTCAACATCAGGTAAGTTGATAACCAAACCTGCAGAAAAATACTATACAACAACATGTTAGTTTTTTTTTGTTTTTTTTTATTTTATTTTTTTTTACTAATAAACTAAAACAAATATACAATATGATATCCCTATTCAGATCCTGCTCTGGAAGTCTTAATCCTTTGTTTGAAAACCTTCACCAAAGATTCAGCAAACAATCTTGTATTACCAGCTGGATCAGGAGGAATTTCCAACTTCTGTTGCAACATTTTCTCCATCAATGATACCTTCAGAGGATACTTATTGGTAATATCCATGATAATCCTCAGACCAGTGGTAGTTTCCAGCACATGCACATAAGACATAGGATAGAACTTCCAACTCTGAACTTTCCATTTCTGATTGTTCTTCTAGATATCATAACTTGCACCAGTGGGAGTAGAAGAATCAAAAAACACTTGAAGATCACCCAACAAATACAATCCAGAACCTTCAGGAGTATGAGTGGCATAATACTTAGTAACCAACTCATATAGAGTGACCAAATCTTGATAATTTACAAGATGAAGAATCTGCTGAAGAAAAGCAAAGGATATGTATGTCTTATCCAATCTATAAATAGTATTGATTTGACCATCTTTACTTAACTCCCAACTCACCAGAACAACTCTAGTTCCTTCTGGCCAATCATCAGATGATCCTTCCCTTATAAATGAAGCATCAAAATCATTCACATTAATTAGACTTTGTTTTGAATGTGATGATCCTACTTTAGCCATTCTCTTTCCTCTTCTTCCAGGAACATAAATAGCATCATGAACTGCTGCTACAACAGAATCACTTTCTGCAGCTTCAGTATCCACTGATGGAGTATCCAATTGGTCATCAGCAGAATCTTCAGTAGATTCAAGTGCAGCAGAGGCATATTGTTCATCCATAGCCTTCCTGATTTGTTTGTTTCTAGCAGCTTGAATTTCAACTTCTCTTGTCTTCAGTTCATGAAATCTAGCAAGCTCAGCCCTTTGTTCAGCTTCTTGATCTTCAGTCAACTTCCTAGCAGTTTCTTCACCTAATCTTTCCAACTCCAATTGTCTCCTAGTTCTCTTCCTAGTTGGAGCATCTGATGTTGTCACTTTGGCTTTACCTTTATCCATAGAAACATCAACACCAGCAGAAGTAGCAGGTAAAGATACTTGTTCAGCAGCAATATGAATATTCTCAGATGAATCATCATCAACATTTAGAAGTGGAATATTCTTTTAAGCATCCATTCCAGCTTTAGCATTCCTAGTTTTGATTCTATTATAAATGTCAACTAGTTTTTCAAATGGAAGTCCCCATACTTGTTTCTTAGACCAAGCAGAATTATATAATGAGCTGCTCTGATTTTTTACATATGTTCTCATATACTCTGTTTGCTGTGCTTGAGTCATGGGTTTTTCCCTTTTTGCTTTAGCTTTTAATTCATCAGCTGCCCTCTTCCTCATCTTTAACATTTTCACAATCTCAGATTCATAATCTTGTTCCCCTACTCTCTTTCCAATAAGTTCAGCAGTTACAGTAGGATTATCAAGCATCTGTTTTCCAATCATCTGCCAGTCTGACTCATCAAACTCTAGAACTGCTGCATCCAATTCCCTTTGTCTTGCAATAGGTAAGGTAGAAACATATCTTTGAGTCTCAGAATCTAATTCTGCATCAAACTTAGCTTGTACTTCCTCAGCTAGATTTGCACTCTTCATATAATTTTCCCATTCTTGTAATAATTTACCTTGACCAACTCTATCTTCAGCAGTTACAAGCTCATCCAAAGCATCATGAGGAACATTAGCTGCAGCAACATCATCATTAGACACATGCACATCTGCCATAGGTTCATCATGTACATCTTGAACCTCTTTATCAGTAGAAACTTGTATATTCTCAGATGAATGATGAACAGGAGAATTCAAGTATTCTTTCCCAGCTACAAAATATGTTTCTCCTGATGTATTTCTTTTATCTGCAGATGGATCAGCAGCAACCCTACTTAATGATTGTTTCTCCTGAAGTATATCCACTGCTTCAGTCATCAGCACATCATTATCACCACCAGATACTTTTGAAGCTTCAGCAGCTTTATTTGCCAAATACTGTCTTGTACTTCTTCTTTGAACTAGTATTATTGGTTTAGATTGAGGTGCTTCAGCAGCTTTAGGAGGAACAACATGAGACTGTCTAGCAACTTCAGCTAGAATCTCAAGAGAATCCAAATTTGCCTCCTTTGCTACTTCTGTAGAATACAATCCATCTTTGCTTTGCTTCTGCTGACTTAGCTGTGCCTCCAAATCTTCAACTTTGCTTTTCAGACTTTGAATTTCATTACCAAGAGTAGTTTTGGTCTCAGCAAGTTCTTTCTGGAGATCTTCAGTCACTTTCATGTACCTGCTAAGAGAATCATATACAAAAGTGAGAGTAATAGGGTCCTCTGCTCTACCAGCAGATTGCTCAGTGGTATGTGGAGCTTCATTGAACCCAGCAAGAGAAACAGACTCATGTACAACATTAGGAGAACCTACATTAATTTGCTCTCCCAAAGAACTAGGTGAAGGTAGTCTAGTAAGATCAGGTTCAAAAGTCTGTAAATCATCTTTAAACTCATGAAGTTGCTCAGTTGGAGCATCCTGAACTGGTGAGATGGTAGGGCTAGGTGACATTTGTACAGGGGTAGGTGGTGGTAAGTCACTAGAATCAGGAAAAGGTTCAGCAGTTGTAGCTGGCACTTTATCCATTACCACTGAAGGATTACCATCAGCAGCAACACCAGAAGATGATGGATTACCATCATCAGCAGCATTCGAAGCAGGCACATTACCATCATCATCACCCTCAACTACATTAGCATTGCCTTGTGGCAACATTGCTTCCAACATAGGGTAATGTTCCCCAGTATAATTAGTTTTCATTGAGGCAAACAACTTAGAACCTAGACTTTTAATGGGTATATGGGTCATATCTTCAGTGGTTATGTCTAAGATTATCTGTAAGAATCTAGGGTACATTAAAAACTTATGCTGTTCCTTATCTATATTTTCTAGCATATTTTCAAAAATAAACTTAGAAAAATTATAAGTTTCACCCTTAGAAAGACAAACAATACCACAACCCAATTGCAGAGAGAACTGGTTCCATCCACCACACTTGTTGCTCATACATTGAAGCAGTAGATGCACCAAATACCTGCACTTTGGACAAAATTGATTCTTGTGCCACTTTGATGTATCAGTACTTTGATATCTAGCTTCTCTTAACCCAGCAAGAATCTCTGCAGTGTTGGAATGATACACACCATTTTCATCATCCAACTGAAGCTTTGTCCTTATCAACCCTTCTGTCACCACATATTCTACACCATCTATTTTAGCTACAATCTCTGTAGCAGATCTCTTAGTAGCAGATGCCCAAAATTGCTTCACCAAGGATTCACACACCAAATTGGGACAATAAGTTAAAGCATAATGAATCTTCGACCTTTGTAGAAATTCCACCATCAAATCGAATTCTTCATGTCCCTTCTTTGTTTTTAGAATAGCGTATTTGTTATGATCGCCCTTCAATTCAAGTTGAGCCATTTGACTAAATATGTGTGAGAATGTTATGAATTACTCCAAAGAATAATGGGTTTATTTGAAGTGATAAGCGAATAATTTTGATTCGAAAAGATATGCAGAGTGAGTTAAATTTGGAAGTTCCCCAATCGTGGTCAAAATTATCGGAACAACTTATTGACCAAGTCTCACAAAACTTCTAATTTGAAAATTAACCCTTCAGCAGCAATGAAAGTCAAACCTGCTGAAGCATAGTCAACTATCAGCAGAATCAACCAAAGGTAAAAATATCTTCGGTCAATATCTTGGTTTTACTGTGCCACCCAACTCGCATTAAATATCGTAACTCCTAAAATTGGCTTATTTAATCACCCCAAATCACACATCTCAGTCATCAATTTACCCTAAATCATCTTTCAAGCCCTAATTTTGATTAACCCCAATTATGTCTTCACACCCAAAAACCTCAGATTCAAATTCCTCTTCTCCATCAGCAGAAGAAGATGTACCACCATATCCATGGGGGTTTGAAGGTTCTGACTTTGAAAGAGCATTGGAGAACCGATGGGATGCACAAGAAAGACAATGGAATGCTCATTTGAAGGGTGAACCAAGCAATGCACCCAATCCTGCTGAGAGAGAACTTGTCTCTCCCTTCATCTATACCTCTAATGAAGACTCTTCAGAGGAAGAGAATGAAGATCCATCCTTTCTTCCTCCTTCCACACCAGAGAGATCCCAACCAAGATCAAGTACTAGGGATCCATCTCTTCCAACATCACAAAATTTGGTGTTGGATCTTCCTGCTCCAGGACCTGGTCTTCCACATCAAGAACATATTGGAAAGAGCAAGAAGACTGAGATCATACGTAAGGGAAAGGAGAAGCAGAAGTGAATGATTGAGGAATGTAACCATGGAACAAAGTTCTTGAGTATTTTCTTGACTTTGATTTATGAGTATCTTCTCAGTCTTCCTTCTCTTCTTCTTACATTTTCATCTTCAGCTTCTTCATTGTACTTGTCATAGCCTCAAGTATTTTGTAATAAGTGATAGAAGCTAGTAGTACTGGATTAGTCAATAGTTTAGGAATGGTCATTGTATCTCAATTGCAACATTGAATGTAAGCTGTAACTTGTTTCTATGAATGAATGAAAAGATCTTAGTTAAATATATCCATTGTGTAAGACCTTCAGCATGTTTCAATTGATCAGTAGAAACCATGTTCAGCATATTGACCACATTCCTTTGACATTAGCTCTTGGTGACATTTATCATGGGACTTTCATTCTCAGAACATCTGCAAAATAACCATCAAACAGGCAAATACACCAAACAACTTGCACAACTGTTAGAGGGTTAGTGTTAAGAACTTGTTAAAAACTCAAAAATTATACAACTTATACAAATATTACAAAGTTTACAGTCATCATCCTCCCCTGAGGCATATGCCTCCCCTGAGGCTTATGCCTCCCCTTAAACTTTGTAGTTAAGGGTTTAACATTCCAATATGGACCACCAAATATTGAAACCTTGGTCCATCAAATGCCTTGGTTAATAAATCTGCCACATTTTCATCTGTGTGAATTTTGACCACTTTAACCAAATGTTTCTCATAAGCATCCCTTATAAAGTGATGTCTGATTTCAATATGTTTGGTTCTATTATGAAAAACTGGATTTTTAACAATGCAAATGGTACTTTGATTGTCAATGAAAATGGTAGTATTCATGAAGTTATACCCATAATCCAGTAATTGATTCTGAATCCATAGAACCTGTCCACAACAATTGGCAGCAGCAACATACTATGCTCCAGTAGTAGAGGTAGCAACAATGGTCTGTTTCTTGCATTGCCAAGAAATCAGTCTTCTTCCAAGAAATTGGCAACCTCCAGTTGTGGATCTTCTATCCAAATTGGCACCAGCATAGTCACTATCACTATAAGCTGCTAGCTGAAATGGAGACTCTTTGGGATACCAAAGACCTAATTGTGGTTGGCCTTTAAGATACTTAAAAATCTTCTTGACAGCATTCATATGAGAGGTAAGTGGAGTGACTTGGTGTCTTGAACATGCACTCACAGCAAATGTAATATCAGGTCTTGAGGCAGTCAAGTACATCAAAGAACCAATCATGGACCTGTATAGATGAACATTCACAGGAAGATCAGGAGTAAGATTGCTCTTTGGTTTGGGAGCCTCATATGGAGTAGTGGCAGACCTGACATTTTCCATAGCAAACTTGGACAACATATCTTTTACATATTTCTCCTGATGTATAAATATACCATCAGGTTTCTGCTGAACTTGCAAACCCAGAAAGAAAGTGAGTTCTCCCATGGCACTCATCTGAAATTCTCCCTTCATCAACTCCTCAAACTCTCTACACCAGGCTTCTTTGGTAGAACCAAAGATAATATCATCCACATATACCTGCACAAGAATAATATCCCTAGAATCTTTCTTGAGAAATAAAGTCTTGTCAATGGCACCTCTTCTGTAGCCATTCTTCAGCAGAAATGTGGAAAGTCTAGCATACCAAGCTCTGGGAGCTTGATGCAGTCCATAGAGAGCTTTGACAACTTTGTACACATACTCAGGATGATCAGGGTCTTCAAATCCCTTGGGTTGAGTCACATAAACCTCCTCTTCAATCTCTCCATACAAGAAAGCACCTTTTACATCCATCTGATAAACCATAAAGCCCATATAAGAGGCATAGGCCAAAAATATCCTTATAGCTTCAACTCTGGCCACTGGTGTAAAGACCTCATCATAGTCAATGCCTTCCTCTTGTCTAAAACCTTGAGCCACTAGTCTTGCTTTGTTCTTCACCACAATACCCCTGGCATCTCTTTTATTCTTCAGAATCCATTTTGTCCCAATGGCATATTTCCCATCAGGAAGAGGAACTAAAATCCAAACCTGTTGATTCTTAAATTGCAGCATCTCCTCTTGCATTGCTTCAAGCCAACTTGAATCAGCCAGTGCTTGAAGAACACTAGTTGGTTCAATCTGAGAAAGAAAGCATGCAAACAAACAATGTTTGAAGTCCGTGTGATTGTTCCTCTTTTGATTGTAGACATAAGAAATAAAAGCAACTTCTCCATATTTTGTATTCTTGACAGTGCTTCTAGTTCGAACAGGGTCTTTAGGATCACCAATAATCTTGGATAGGGGATGAGCATTGTGAATCCTTTTGATAGCTGTAGGTGGAACATCAATGTTGGCATCAATGTTGGTGAGTGTAGGCTCAAACTCAGTGTCATAAGAAGCTGAGTTAAACAAGCCAGGCTTTGGTTGATAATTTCCAAGATCAGAAGGACTTGGAAATCTGGTAAAGGGCTTATCAAAATCTGCAGAGACTTCAGTAGAAATGGGAGAGTGAACATCAGCAGAATCAGCATCTTTGACATTATCAGTGGGAAGAGGTGTGCCTTCAGAAGTATCCTTGTTTCCACTGACTGCTTGTGCTGACTGATGTAGGATAGCCTCAGTCTCTTGTGTAACCTTATCATTGAGTTTCTGAGCTTCCTTAGTAGCAGCATGTTCCTGCTTCTGCAATCTTGCAAGATCTTCTGCATAATGTGACTCATCATCTTGTTCATCAGCAGAGTGATTACCTACAAAATGGTTAGGTGGAAAAGATGGTACAACAAAAGTATTCTCTTCTGGCTCAGACTCACATTCTGAGTCATCATCCATGGAACCTGCAGGATTAGAACTTGAATCTTTGGTACCTGCATCAGGATTAGAAGCATGCCTAGTATAACCCAAATAGTCAGTCAAATAGTCTAGGTCAAAATACCAAGAATGGCCTTGTCCCTGAATATTAGGCGGATCTTCAAGAAATCTCAGATTAAGGGTCTCTTCAATCTTTTTAGCATTCAGATTATAAACCCTATAGGCCTTGCTATGAGCTGAATACCCAACTATATATCCCTCATCAGCTTTCCCATCAAATTTACCAAGTATATCAGCAGTATTCAGAATAGTCACCTTGCATCCAAAAGGCTTAAGGTAATGTATGTGTGGAACTTTCCCAGTGAGAAGTTCATAAGGTGTCTTGACATGAAGTCTAGTGATGGATACCCTGTTCAAGACATGACATGTAGTACTGACTGCTTCAGTCCAAAACATGGTGGGTAGTTTGGAGTCTGCAAGCATTGATCTTGCTGCCTCAATGAGGGTTCTATTTTTCCTTTCAGCAACCCCATTTTGTTGTGGAGTTCTTGGAGTACTATAGTCCCTTCTTATCCCTTCAGACTTACAGAATTCTATGAAGACAACATTTTTGAATTCTGTACCATTGTCACACCTAATTCCTTTCACCTTTTTATTCAGCTGGTTCTCAACTAAGATAATGAATTCTTTCAGAATTGGAGTTGTTTCATCCTTAGTTTTGAGAAAGAACACCCAGCAAAACCTGCTATAATCATCTGTAATAACCAGGCAGAAGTACTTGAGATCAATACTTCTAATGGGGGTTGGACCAAAGAGATCCATGTGCAGCAACTGAAGAGGTTCTGAAATGGAGCTCACTGCTTGGACTGTTTTGTAAGAGGCTCTGTGTTGTTTTCCTTTGTTGCAAGCAATACAATTTTGTTCATTGGTGAAGAGTTTAGAAGGAAGTCCCTTAACAAGACCAAGTTTGGATAACTTGTTGATGGTCTTGAAATTTACATGGGCCATTCTTCTATGCCATTTATTAGATTCATCTAGGGAAGCTTTGGCTACCAAACATGTTAGATCACCTTCAGGCTGAACATCATTCAGATTGAATGTGTATAAGTTGAAGGTTCTAGGAACTCTCAGCAATACAGTTGTGTCTTCTGGGAGTTTGAAGTCCTTGGAAAGTACAAGACACTCATCTTCAGAGAAGAAAACCTTATGCTTAGTGTCACAAATTTGTGATACTGAGATAAGATTAAAATGCTCCAGTTCCTTCACATAGTAAACATTTTCAAAGTCTAACAAGGGTGTCTTTATGGTTCCTTTCCCTGTAATTTTGCCATCTCCACCACCAAAGGTTACAGTGCCTCCTCCTTCAATGGGCTCAAAGTCATGCATCTTATCCTTGTTCCCTGACATACTTCTTGAACAACCACTATCAACAATACCAACTTCAGTACTTTTCAAAGGATGTTCCTGAGAGATTCCCATCAAGGAGACTTGCTCCTTCTTGTCTTCTGAAGGTGTGAATGCCAGCAGATTCAATTGTGAAGAAGTAGCAGCTTCCTCTCCAGCAGGTTCATGATCAGCCCAATCAATTTGGTGATCCAGAGTCACCATAGCCTTTGAAGGTATAGTCTTGTTATTCCCTGCTTCCAATGGATAAGAACCATATCTAACTTCATCTCCAGCCTTTCTATCTTTGCATTCTCTTGAAAAATGTCCCACTTGACCACAAGTATAGCATTTAACCTTCCTTCTATCAAACCTTGCTGCTTCTTTGCCATTAAAACCAAACTTTCTTCCAGACTTGGCTTCAAACCTTCTGATGTTCATTGAGATCATTGCAAGCTCCCATTTCAAGTGCATCTCCTCCATTTCCAATGGATCTACCTGTTCAAAGTCCTCATAAGCGATAAACTGCTGAGGTTCATATTCAGCCACAAATGAATGAATAAGATCCTCCAACACACTACTTGATTTTGATTTAGGAGCAGTTTGATTATAATTTTGAGAAAATGCTCCTGATGAATATGAACTTGAGGCTTGATGCACAGGTTTAGTAGAGGCACCAACAAATGCAGAATGAGTGGATGGACGAATGGGACTTCTAACATCAGGCTCAAGTGATTTAAGCCTATTGTAGAGGTCATCAAAAGACATCATGTCCAACCCACCTTTGGTCTTGAGAGCAATACAAACTTGTAACCAAGATGGCGGTAGAGATCTCAGAAATTTAGAATTGCAGTCTTCATTGTCGGGTCTAGCCTTCAACTGATTAAGTTGACTCAATATTCGATGAAACCTGTCATAACCCTTATGAATTCCCTCTTCTTCAGATATCTGAAATTCTTGGAACTTTTGCTTCAGCAGAGACTTCTGCAGCCTTCTTGATTCCTCATTCCCACCAAATCTTGCTTTTATAGCCATCCAAATATCCTTGGCATCCTCCATAAAATGGAAGTCACCCATATGGTCATCTGGTATAGCTTGGAGCAAAATAGTTCTGACTTTACTCTCCCTCTGCACAGCCAGAATCTCTTCAGTAGTTTTGAGTCCTACAATAGTAAACAACTCCATCAGCATCTGTAACATGCTTCTTCAGACTATTCCCTTTCTTAACAACCTCCCACAGATTCCAATCAATGTTTGTGATCCAGTTCTGCATCTTCATGGACCACAGATGATAATCTTCTGCATTCTTCAAATATGGAAACTTAGCATTACTGTTGGAGAGATTGAGTTGTTGAAGAGAAGTGGTGTTAATGTTCTGGGTTGTATCTACATCATCATCCGATCCAGGCATGTTTGTTGATTTGTTTGGATTGTAAAGGTGTAAGATTTGTGTTTCTTAGTATGGCAGAGACTCTCTCGAGGCTCTGATACCACTTGTTGAGCTATAGACCTTGATAGATCTTCTTGAGCACTCTAGAATCGTTAGTAATGTCACTGTAATCAATAACACACTAATAGACAATCTCTGCAACTTGTATTTATAAAGCGGAAACAAAACACAAGCTTGATACTAAGAACTCTTGATCCTCTATGGATCTTTTTAATTATAATAAGAATTTTCAAAAAGCTATTCAACACATAAACCGTGTGTTCCTTTTATATTCAAGGAACCCTAAACCGTTTCACAAGAAACGTATATTCTAAAACTTCTAAAAGATATGCATTATCACTTCCTAAATAAACTCATGCATATCCAAACTACATTACATAAAACACGGAAATACTATATCCGCAGAAACTAATAAAGCTGAACTATGTCTTCAGCAGATACACTGCTTCAGCAGAAACCAACTCTTCAGCAGGATCCTTTCAGCAGAAACAGCAGCAGAATTCTTTCTACACAGAATTCCCAACAGTGATTATTTGAATGGATTGGGATGCCTTTTCATTTAAATAAAGAAATTGTAAATCACCGAACCATAAGTTTATATTCCTCTATTTACATTGTTTGGGATGCCTTTCTATGTAAATAAAGAATTATAAACAAGTGAGCTTATTTGTATCCGAAATAACATAAGTATGAAGTCAACCTACACTACATTGCTCGGGTATGGCATGATACCTACACTACATTGCTCGGGTATGGCATGATACCTACACTACATTTCTCGAGTATGGCATGATACCTACACTACATTGCTCGGGTATGGCATGATACCTACATTATATTCGCCACAAGAAACCTACATTATATTCGCCACAAGAAACCTACATTACATTCGCCACAAGAAATCCTATCTTTTCACCGACGTCGTTTCAACCCATGACATAAACTGAACTTCGGGACGAAGTTCCCGTAAGGGGTAGAGACTGTAACAATTCGCAATTTCAAGTTAATTACTATTCCTGAAAAATTTCACTATTCATTTTTACTATTCATTTTTCCGAATTTTGATTTTTATTTCATATTCTCATGTGATAAATCATTTCCATGGCAAATTAAAAGTTTGACACTCATCAGGTCATTTTCGCGAAAGTTATTAAGGAACTACACGTTTTAGGGTAAAACGTCATTCAAAAATCCTACGCACAATGAAACTCGACCGCGTTAATTTTCCCCGCATCAGAAAAATGTTTGATACACTCATGATTTATTTGAGAATTAATCTTGATTGAGAAAAATGTGACCAAATAAACCTCGGCCGTGAGAAACAGGAATTTTTATTTTTAAGCACTTTTACTTAGCCGTAACCTTAGCCTATACCTGCACCATGTTTCTAAGACGATTTGAGTTTTAACATTTTTGGAATAAGTCAACATATTTTTCCCTCCTCCTTTGACCAAAAATCATTCCTTGATTTTTAGACTTACGATTTTATGTCTGAAATACATTAAATACCAACCGACACTAGATTGAGCCCAGTCTAGACATTAAAAGTCATTTTAAATCATTATTATCATATTAGAAAAGTGACATTTTACTTTTCTCAGTTTTACACAATATTCTTACGTTTTACGTATTACGCGTTTTAGACCCGTGTTTTCAGTTTTAGCAGGGTTTTAGCACCCCAATGGAACCTACCACTAATTTTATATTTTATTATGGAGTATATTGACATGTTTAACCATTCTTTCAAGTTCCACATTTTTACGATACCCGGTTTTACGTTTTGAGGCTTAATCATTTACGGTTAGCATTTCCCGGAGTCAAAACTAACTAAGTGACTAGGAAAATACCATCAAAAGCCAACTCTTCCTCCCTAAGTTTTGTGAACCACCTCTAGGGGGGGATTCACCTCACACATGGCTTGATTTCATGCTTCTAACTCTAGGATGTGTACATGTGTTCACCTTGCTCTCCAAGGTTTGACTAGTCCATGCATGTAACCTCCTCAAAGACATATAAATACCCTCTCCTCTCCTCTCCTCTTTTGTACGCCACACATAACACACACAAACACCCTTGCTTTAGCTAGTTTACTTCCAATTTTATGCAAGAATCAAGTGCTACAACAACATAGAAACATTAGTTAGGTTTTGATTCATCAAAAATACTTCCAAACCCTAGAAACTTTGGTGATTTCTCTTGAGTTTGAATCCACTCAAGTCACCTCAACTTTCATCATCTCTCTTTCAAGAATACAAGGGTAGAAAGATTGCATGAAGTGAAGTAGGGTGAAGCTAAAGTCTATCAAAGTCCTTACCTTACATGTTAACTTCCTTTCTTAATTGAAAGCCAAAAGTTGTAAGCAAAACCCTAACATACTACTTGTTAAATATCATATTCATGCTATTTACATATCATTCATGCTATATTTTGTCTTGTGATCATGTCCATGATGTATAAAAATGGGTAAAACAAGTTATTGTAAATGATTGTAAATTTAAGTTATTTAAACAGTAAACTAGTGACTTTCTTGGTGAAATCTGATCAAAATGGTTTAATTATGATATTGGACCATTACATATTGTAGTAGAGGACTTAACAAGGAACATAAAACACGCAAAAAGAGGCCCTTCTGGTAAAAAGTTATGACCATTTGAAGTTACCAAAACTTTGCGGCAAAACTGCCTAAATACCTTCTGTGACAGAACATAAAACACGCAAAAAGAGGCCCTTCTGGTCCGTTTCATGAAAAAGTTAAGGTAAGAAATTTGTCCGGAATCACGTTTTCTTCAAAAACTCAGGAGCACGTATCCAGAAAACCAATAACGAATGATGTTTTTCTCAGTTTCTTAACAGCTATTTTATGTATCAAAGTCACTATATAATAGTTGTGGTTTAATAAGACCAAGAGGTCTAATGACCTAGATTCAAGACCACAACCATGGCTAAAGCCAAGGTTGAGTCTTAATACCATGGAACAATGACAAAAGGTCATGGCAAGGCCATGACTAAATGACCATATTATTGATCAGTCGACTAATCTCCCTTATTATTCTCTATTTTCCATCGACTATCATGACTGGAGGTTGAATTCATTTGTGCGTTATTGCTAAAACCCTAAATTTTTAGTTAGGGTTTTCATTATCATCGACTCTATGTTGGTTACTTTCTGGTTGTTTTGATTTATTGGCGTGGTTGTGGGCTTAAAGGGAGATGAATAAGGGTTTTTTGGATACTAAGAGTGTGACTAAGGTACTGAATCATGATAAAGTGAAGCCGATTTCACTTGATGATTCTGGGTATGATGTAAGTGAGGATGCTATGCCTAACCCTAGTCCTGAATCTGGTATGATTGAAACTAACTTGGTTGGGAGCAAACATGACCTGGTGGAGCCGGTTTCACTTGGTAATATTCAATCGGCCACTACTAGTTTTGTTGAGTTGAGTACTCCCTCAACGATGAACCCTAGTAGTATTAGTTTGAATGTAGATGATGCTCCTGATTGTTCTATGAATGGTACTCAGATAGTGGAGCCCATTCCACTTACGAAAGATACATCACATGGTGACGACTTGGAGCCGGTTACAAGTGTTGATACTGTGAAGCACTTGCTATCTAATGCGCATAAGAATTTTGATGAAGCCATGTCTAATATTCAACATGAGATTGTTGCTAATAAGGCTTCCTCTTCAAGTGGTATTGGGCATAATTCTAATTCGAAAGTTTCTGGTCCTAATGCTTCTAAGGATGGTACTACTAGTGGAGTGAAGTCAGTTTCTTACGCGGGTGCTACTTCTAATGAACCTCAGAAACACGTGTCTAATTTTCGGATGTTGGAATGTAGCAAAGAGAAGGATGATGTTGACCTTTCAGTTCCATTGAAAGTAGTGGAAGAGGTAAACACGAGGTTTGAGAATACTCTCTACGGTTATTTCCTTGTCCAGCGCCTTGCTTTTCCTGTTGTTGATTACTATGTACGCAATGCATGGGCTAAGTTTGGTGTGCAAAAGGTAATGATGAATGCAAAGGGATTTGTAACACCCCCAAAATTTGATACAGCGGAAGACTCAACAAGCTTTCGAGGTGCTACGGGGATTGGTATCCATTCAAAGTCATGAAAGAACGAGATAAAGTAAACATAAGAAAAACACAACCAAAACGGGTTTTAAAGTTTACATTTATCCCAAGAATTATCCAAAGTAAGGCCCAATAGAAATGAATGTAGGTCCACAATAATTTATCAGAGTTTTAGAAAATAGATCCATAACCGGGTGCCATAGCCAAGCCTCCAATCCAAGCATCCAAAGGGCATCACTTAATTACCTGAGAAAACGTGCTAAAAGTCAGCTTTCGCTGGTGAGATCATAGGTTTAAATTCATAATTCAATATAGTGGACATATACGCAAAACGCTTTCTAGCTAGACTAGGCCTCAATCATCCAACCAAAATAATGCAACAAAATCGAATCAACCCTATAGGTGCACGCTATAGCTCAATCAATCAAATCAATAGCTTACCTAGCTCAAGTCTAGGCCTCACTCTATAATTAATCCAATAGCTTACCTAGTTCGGGACTAGGCCTCGCTCAATAACCAATCAATAGCTTACCTAGTTTGGGACTAGGCCTCGCTCAATAACCAAATCAATAGCTTACCTAGCTCATGTCTAGGCCTAGCTCAATAACCAAATCAATAGCTTACCTAGCTCATGTTTAGGCCTCGCTCAATAACCAAATCAATAGCTTACCTAGTTCGGTACTAGGCCTCGCTCTATAACCTACCTAGTTCTATAAGCATAGCAAGTTTTAAAATCAAAGGCGATAATAGTCCACATAAAACAATTTGCACGTTTCTCACCCCAAGTATTGAAAACAAAGTTCAAGAGTAAAAGTGGGGCTATGACTCACCTCAAGTCCAGAAAATCCTCAAAAGAAATCGATAGATGAAAGACGTAAGAAAACTCAAGTAACGGCAACTACAGACTCGGCACTTCCTAACAATATTAAACTCGTTCAGAATCATTTCCTCAAGAATCAAATATTCCCAATCCCGAACGTATTCCATTTAACTTTCCAAAAATATCCATTTCTCGAATTATCTTCATATTAATTTGAAGTTTGACGTTTGGTATCCATATGGGTGGAGGGTCGACACAACACAAACAAAGAAGCCACAACGAAAAGAAATAAACCATCTATAGGTCTAATATTAGCCCAATATATTATTTAAATAAATCATCGAAGTTTATCAAATCCGTCGATTTGGTAATCCCCCATATTTATTTGCGTAATATATTGCTCCAAGATTATACCGAACCTAAGTCACATAGCACAAAGAATACTATGTGGTAAATATCGTAGTCCAATAAATTCCCTAGATATATCGTCAAATTTGCCAAATTCGTCAATTTAGCCAATTCCACGAGATATTTAGTAATTCATTATCCTAATACACGTACCACAACCTATGGGCGTCGTAGGATACGATGCCCATTAATATACTCATTTTATATAGCTAAATAACTCGATTTAACCCGTCGATTAAATAAGTCACGTAGTTATATAAGATGGATATATTAATCGTCATATATCCGTGACAACACAAAAGTCACATAATAAAGTCCACTTGGACTTAAGCAACCACAACTCGTATAACTCGATAAGTTTTTCAAATTTATAAAAGTCATCATGTTTTTATTTATTACTTAGCCGACTTATTAGTTCTCGACATTATTTCTAGTTATTTATTTATAATAATACTCCGACATTTATTGCACTATTCGCATAGTATAATAATTATCGTTATATTATTATAACGTTTACTCGTGATCGTTTTATTATTAATATACGCATTTATATATATATACATACGTTTATCACGTCCATATACGTATATAAACGATTATATTATCAATAATATTATTACGAGTATTATTTTTAATGTTTGATTTTAACTATTTATCGAGTCATAAGAATTTGGTCACATGTCCGTGTCATCACTCTCGGCTCATAGTCCAAGTCCAAAATAAAACAACCATGTCATAATAAATAACTAACTCCGTCCCAATCAATCCCAAATCCACGTGCTACAATATTAGGGTCCGACTACGGCACCCGACTAACCTATCTCCGTCAATCTAGTGTGACCGTCTCACAATCGGTCCCCAAATCACTTCGTCAACGCAACTCCATAATCCAAATCACAAGTCCAAGTACCACTTCAAGCTCAAACAAATAACCATGAACCCATAATAATAAAATCAACAATTAATATAATCCAACAAATATAAACCTCAACAATATATATACCATACGTACGGGTCGACTTACCAAGTCAAACCCGGGTCAAAATGACACCACAATAATATATCATGGTCACGCCCGAGACCTCTAGGTCTCGGCATTGCTCTAAACGAGCTAAATCGAACCAAACGGACCCATAGGGTCGTCAGCAACAATCCACGACAACAACAAAAATTACCAAACAACCATAACTCATCCAATACTCAAAATATTCATCCAAACATCCTCAAATCAAGAATCAAAGACCAAGAAACATTAAGAATCAACATGAAGCCAAAAATGGCACAAGCCGAGAGCATAAGCTCTCGGGTATGTCTCGACCCAACAAAAACATGGACACCCGGATACCAAACGAACATTTTTATTAACCAAAACTTCATTTCCCATTATTATTAATTCGAATCCAAAGAAAATAATCCATGAGGACACGGATTTAATATCAAATCGAGGCACACGATGTGGAAATCATGGCCACTCACCTTCAAAACAACTTCAAAAATATATTTCTTCAAAACCCAACAAGAAAAAAGATGAAAAGGTGATGTTATAGTGGCGGTGGTAATTATTTCGTGGTGTTAAAGGTGTGTATAGGGCGCATGATGTATACCAAAAGATAGATCTCGATAAGATGGTTAAGATGGTGGTGTTGGTTTGGTCGTGGGGGCGGCGGTGTGGTGATGGTGGCCGGAAAAGATGGATGATGGCTAGGGTTATTAGAGAGAGAGAGGATGAAATAAAGGTGATGAGTGTTGTGTTGGTTTGGTGTGTGGTGTGGAATGACAGAAAACACAAGGACGATTTTGTAGTCCTACTCTTTCTATTATTTTATTTTCTTTCTTTCTTTTTATTCAAACAATAATAATAATTGTAATACTTTTGATAGTAATAAGAGTATTATTACATTTAAGGTTAAGGTGGCTAGGTGTAAAATACACGGACCAAAACCCGTAACTCGTTTCAAATCATTTTAATATCTCACGAGACGTTCCATAAATATAAATATCCGAACCAACATTTAAAATAATTAAAATTCTTAGGTTATCCTAGTGCCACAGTCAATGTAGTGCCAAATAATCATCTCACAATTAAATCACCGATAGCAAACCCAACCAATCCAATAATTAATAATCAAAATCCATAAATAACGCATGATTAAAATCACATTCCAACGTTCACAAAATCTCATCACAATTAAACTTTTAAAATATTCCGAAATTATAAATTTTAAAGTAATGCGGGTTTTCAAAACGGCTCCCTAATTTGCCAGTTGTCACATCCTCCCAGCCTCAGAAGAAACCCGTCCCGGGTTTCTCTCGGAACAAACCATCTACGAAGTAAAAAGCTTCGGATATCTCTTTCGAAACTCATCCTCACGTTCCGACGTGAATTCCAGTCCATGCCGCGAATTCCAATGAACTTTGAAGAGCGGAATACGACTTCTCTTAAGTCGTTTAATCTCTTTATCCAATATCTCAATCGGCTCTTCCACAAAATTCAAACTCTCATCCACACGAATATCCTTAATTGGTATAACCGGCGTTTCCTCCGAAAGACACTTCTTCAAATTGCTAACATGAAATACATCATGAACTTTACTCAGTTCCTATGGCAATTCCAACCGATAAGCCACGGGCCCAATTCTTTCCAAAATAAGAAATGGTCCAACGTAGCGGGGGTTAAGTTTCCCATGTTTCGCGAAATGTATCACACCTTTCCAAGGCGAGACTTTCAGCATCACTTTGTCTCTAACCTGGAACTCTAGGGGTTTACGTCTCAGATCGGCGTAACTTTTCTGCCTATCTCTAGCTGCTTGTAATCGATCACGAATTTGTGTCACTTTCTCAGTAGTTTCCAACATATGTTCGGGGCCTGTGAGTTGGCTATCTCCAACTTCAGCCCAACCAATAGGCGAACGACATTTTCGGCCATACAAAGCTTCAAATGGTGCAGCTTTAAGACTTGTGTGGTAGCTATTGTTATAGGAGAATTCCGCAAGGGGTAGATACTTCTCCCAGCCTTTACCAAAATCTATTATACATCCACGAAGCATATCCTCCAAAGTCTGAATGGTCCTCTCACTTTGACCATCGGTTTGGGGATGATATGCAGTACTCATATCAAGTCTCGTCCCCAAAGCGGTTTGAAGTGATCGCCACAACGCTGACGTAAAGTGGCTGTCGCGATCAGAAATAATCGATATCGGAACTCCATAACGAGAAACTATCTCCTTCACATACAACCTCGCAAGTTTATCAACACTATCATCTTCACTAATCGCTAGGAAATGAGCAGACTTAGTCAATCGATCCACAATTACCCAGATAGCGTCACAACCGCTAGCTGTCTTTGGTAATTTGGTAATAAAGTCCATCGTAATCCGCTCCCATTTCCAAACTAGGAGTTCTGGCTGCGTCAATAATCCTGACGGTCGTTGATGTTCGGCTTTAACCTTAGAGCAAGTCAAACACTTACTAACGTACAATGCTATATCTGCCTTCATATTTGGCCACCAATATAACTTTTTCAAATCCTGCTACATCTTGTCAGATCCATGATGAATAGAGTGTCTTGATTTATGCGACTCATGCATAATCAACTCTCAAATTCCTCCATATAAAGGTACCCAACTTCGGTCTCCAAAACATAATACTCCATCAGAACGCTTAACAAATCCTTTCTCATTTTCTGCCATCCCAAATATGTTCTCAGCAGGTCAATTTTCTGCTTTCAATGCTTCCATTTGAGCTTCTAATATTTGAGATGGTAACGGCGATACGATAGTCATTCCCAATGACTTAACTCATAACGGTGGTATTCTCTCCTTTCGGCTAAGAGCATCGGCAACAACGTTTACTTTACCAGGATGGTAACGAATTTCACAATTATAATCGCTTAGCAACTTAATCCAACGTCGTTGTCTCATGTTGAGCTCTTTTTGATTCAAGATGTGTTGTAGACTTTTGTGATCCGTGAATGCAACACATTTGGTACCATACAGATAATGTCTCCATATCCTCAAGGCAAAAACCACAGCACCTAATTCCAAGTCATGGGTGGTGTAGTTCTTCTCGTGCTTCTTGAGCTGTCGGGAAGCATAAGCTATCACCTTCTCTCGTTGCATTAACACAGCTCCTAAACCTTTATGAGAAGCGTCACAATAGACGACGAAGTCCTTGTTACCTTCAGGTAACGCTAAGATAGGAGCACTACACAACATCTCCTTAAGTAATTGAAATGCTTCCTCTTCCTTATCTCCCCATTCATATTTAACACTCTTTTGAGTCAATTTGGTCAACGGTTTTGCTATCTTCGAAAATCCCTCAATGAATCTTCGGTAATAACCAGCTAATCCCAAAAATTGACGAACTTCTGTTGGGGTCGTGGGTGCAGCCCAATCTTTAATCGCTTCAATCTTAGCAGGATCTACATGAACTCCTTGTCTATCAATCACATGACCTAAAAAATTGTACCGTCGGAATACAAAATTCAACTTTAGAAAACTTGGCATACAGTTTCTCTTTCCTGAGCAATTCTAAGATAAGCCTTAGATGCTCCTCATGCTCCTTCTCACTCTTCAAATATATTAGAATGTCATCGATAAACACAATCACGAACTTATCTAAGTAAGGCTTACACACCCGATTCATGAGATCCATGAATACCGCTGGTGCGTTAGTCAACCCAAACGGCATCACCTGAAACTCGTAATGCCCGTAACGGGTTCTGAAAGCCGTTTTCGGAATATCTTCCTCGCGAACTCGAAGTTGATGATATCCCGATCTCAAATCGATCTTCGAATACACACTCGATCTTTGAAGCTGATCGAACAAATCGTCGATCCTCGGTAATGGGTATCTATTCTTCACCGTTAACTTGTTCAACTCTCGATAATCAATACACATACGAAACGATCCATCCTTCTTCTTCACAAATAAGACCGGGGCTCCCCAAGGCGAAGAACTTGGTCTTATAAATCCCTTTTCGGCTAACTCCGCTAATTGTTTCAACAACTCTTCCAGTTCAGTAGGTGCAAGACGATAAGGCGCTCGTGCCATGGGTGCAGCACCAGGTATCAACTCAATCTGAAATTCTACTTGTCTAGTAGGCGCAATTCCTGGCAAATCATCGGGAAACACATCCGAAAAATCACGAACTATAGGCACATCTCCAATGCATCTTTCCTTCTTCTCCTTCCCTCCTTTCTCAGAAATTTGAGCTAAGAAAAGGCAACATCCTTTTTCCATTAGCTTCGGTAATTTAGTGCAAGATATGACCGCTAATCTAGATGGGCCTCTCAATTCTTTTCGATCTCCTGGTATGTTCAGAATCTCCTTGCCGTAAGGCACACGCACGATCTTCTCATCGCAAAGTATATGAGCACGATACTTCGACAACCAATCCATACCAATGATGACATCAAAACTTCCTAATGTGACGGGTAGAAGGTCTATGTTGAAAGGACGATTCAGAAAGTTTAACGTACAACCGCGAATGATAGTCCTAATCCTCTCTATGTTCCCATTAGCTAATTGTACATCATAACCAATTCCTAAGGCCATCGAGGGTTTCTCTAGTAAGGGTGCAAACTTAGGGGACACAAAACTCTTATAGGCACCAGTATCAAATAGTATGGAAGCATAACGATTATTGAGAAGGAACGTACCCGCAACGATGTTCGGGTCTTCTCCTCTCTCGTTTCCAAGTGCATACACTCTCCCATGAGCAGTTCCAGCTACCACACATTGGTCCCCATTATCTTGTCGTCCACGGCTTCCTCCAGCTCCACGGTTTCCATGATTGTACCCATTACCACCCGATCCTTGATTTCCTCGGTTCCACGATTCCCTGCACTCATTCTTATAGTGTCCCTTCTTTCCACATTCATAACAAGTAACATTTGCCTTACTCATAGTTTCAGGAGTAGCTTGAAGCATAGCAAGTGGTCGAGCTCTACAATCCTTAGCTATGTGTCCCATCTTAGAGCAATTCTTGCACATCACAGTACATCATCCAGAATGATTCTTATAACATCGGTTACACTTGGGTGCATCTCCATTGTAGTTCTTCTTATCTCCATCTCCCATAGCATAAGCTCTAGTAGTTGTTTGTCACTTGTTTCGACGATCATTACCCTTAGAGTGATTATCCCTCTTCCTCTTTCCATTCTTGTCTTTCTCAGCTTCTTCCAATGCCAACGAGTCCATCAATTGTTGAGCAATAGTGATAGCCTCATGAATGTTTGCAGGCTTAGCATAAATCACATCGTTCCTTGTAGCTACCAGCAAACCATCGGTATACCTCTTAATCCTTTGAGTCTCAGTCCTAACCATATCGGGACAAAGTAAGGCTAACTCTCAATAACGGCGATTGTAAGTTGGCATATCGGTACCTTTCACCTTATGGTTCCAGAACTCAATCTCCAGCTTCTTAATCTCATTCCTTGGGCAGTAAGTCTGAATCAGCAAGGACTTAAATTGCTCCCAAGTCATAGCATAAGCCACATCACTCCCAACCAAAGTTCGGTAATTGTTCCACCAAGTTAAAGCTTCATCCTTGAAGGTAAAAGAAGCAAACTTTACCTTCTCATTCTCCGCACAACCACTGACATTAAACACTGACTCAGTCTTCTCTATCCACCTGACCAAGTAGACCACTCCTTCAGTTCCACCAAACTCAATAGGTCCACAAATTTGAAACTCCTTGTAGTTACATCCATTAGCACGAACAGGTGGAAATGTTCCAGCAGAATTGTTGGAATGATTTGACTCAGCTAGTAGCTCAGCAACTTGTTGCTCCACAAGTTGATTGATCATTGGTTGATCCACCGTAGGTGCGTTAAGTGGAACATGATCATTGTCTCCCTGGACGTCGACATTTTGATTCATGTTGTTGCGATTGGTGGTGTCCAGGTTGTCAGGAGTAGGTGTTTCAATATTTCGAGTAGGACGGCGTCCTCGGCGACCAGGGGTAGTCGCTGTCGTACCAGTTCGGGTAGCTCTGACAGGGTTTCGTCGTACAGCCATTAATATAATACCAACACAATATCAACCACGTAAATAGGAACATAATTCTCCATGTACGCTAAAAACCGTAGAATATCACACGAAATCACCATCGTCCATACAAGTAGCGATCGATACTTCGTTCCAAAATACCAAAAGACATAATAAATACTAATCGTTCCATACGAGACGAACATACAATCCGAATAACATGACTTAAGGGATAGAATAACCAGCTCTCCTAACCAAGTACTCCCTGGCTTAGGCAGCAACATAACAACAACACAAATCCAAATCGATCTAGCCATGATGCTGGCGTAGACTCCTCAATAACGATCCCAGCTCAACACTATGTGTATCTCTGTCCCTCTTGAGGTCCGCAACCTCCTTTTCTAACTCTGTGTTCCTCTGCCACAGCTTGCGATCTCCCTCGCGAGCCATGAGGAAACCTCTTTTTGCAGACTCTCTATTTACTCATGTATCTCCATCATACCTCTCCTAATTGTTGTCGTCCTGCCCATGACAATAGTCAAATCAATTCTCAACTCAGCAAAAAACTCAACAATAAACTCGGCAATAAACTCAGCAATAATCATCTCAAGTCGGTCAGACATCCGCGAGATCCTCTCGCCTTGTGCAGTAATCCGATTCCACATCCTACCAGTCTCACCCAAATCTGCAGGCTCAGCAGATATCTCAGATGGCGCGTCCGATGCCACGGGACTACCAGGTGGTGACTTAAACAAAAACGGATGATCAGGTGAAACCGGCTCTAACGGATGTATCGGGGATTCGGGCTTCGCAGAATGAGCTGAATGTGCTGGTGACCTATCATCATCAGGCATCTCCTCCTCCTGAGGATCATCCTCTTCCTCATCCTGAGGGTCATCATTCTCTTCCTCATCCTGAGGGTCATCATTCTCTTCCTCATCCTGAGGGTCATCATTCTCTTCCTTATCTTGAGGGTTATCATTCTGCTCACCCTCGTACTCCTCCTCATACTCCTCGTCGGAGGGGTACTCCATCAATCGTCATCTCTGAGCAGGTGAACCACGAGGCGATAAAATCGGTGACTTAGGGCGACAATGAGACGATAAAGTAGTGGCTGAACGCATGACCATCACGTATGGGTCATCAGGGGCCATAGTGATCTATGTTGAGCGACGCGTACCAGTAAAAACATTCTCAGTAACATCGAACGAATAGGAGGTCATGGTTTGTGACAACGGAGTAGGGTAGGTGTAAGTGTTTCAAAACAACTAAACCGCGAACTCGAAATACCATATCAAAATCATCATATAATTCCCAATCATATATATCAAGAAAGATTTAAAATACCGCATTACTAAAATCATTCATAAAATAATTAAGCCATATAATTCCTCAAAACACCATACAATTCCTCAAAATGCCATCAAATCACTAAATCAATAAATCTCAAATCCTCAAATCATCTCAAGAATCCCATATCTAATAATCATCTCAATATACCTCAATAATAACAATGATGCTTCGGCTTGGCGGGCTGGAGGGCAATGGTCGGGGATCGTTTTCTATAAAAATCGGTTATAGTTTAGGTGTCTATTTACCTAGTTCTCTATAACCTTGGCTCTGATACCAATCTGTAACACCCCCAAAATTTGATGCAGCGGAAGACTCAACAAGCTTTCGGGGTGCTACGGGGATTGGTATCCATTCAAAGTCATGAAAGAACGAGATAAAGTAAACATAAGAAAAACACAACCAAAACGGGTTTTAAAGTTTACATTTATCCCAAGAATTATCCAAAGTAAGGCCCAATAGAAATAAACGTAGGTCCACAATAATTTATAAGAGTTTTAGAAAATAGATCCATAACCGGGTGCCATAGCCAAGCCTCCAATCCAAGCATCAAAAGGGCATCACTTAATTACCTGAGAAAACGGGCTAAAAGTCAGTTTTCGCTGGTGAGATCATAGGTTTAAATTCATAATTCAATATAGTGGACATATACGCAAAACGCTTGCTAGCTAGACTAGGCCTCAATCATCCAACCAAAATAATCCAACAAAATCGAATCAACCCTATAGGTGCACACTATAGCTCAATCAATCCAATCAATAGCTTACCTAGCTCAAGTTTAGGACTCGCTCTATAATCAATCCAATAGCTTACCTTGTTCGGGACTAGGCCTCGCTCAATAACTAATCAATAGCTTACCTAGTTCGGGACTAGGCCTCGCTCAATAACCAAATAAATAGCTTACCTAGCTCATGCCTAGGCCTCACTCAATAACCAAATCAATAGCTTACCTAGCTCATGTCTAGGCCTCGCTCAATAACCAAATCAATAGCTTACCTAGTTCGGGACTAAGCCTTGCTCTATAACCTACCTAGTTCTATAAGCATAGCAAGTTTAAAATCAAAGGCGATAATAGTCCACATAAAACAATTTGCACGTTTCTCACCCCAAGTATTGAAACGAAGTTCAAGAGTAAAAGTCGGGCTATGACTCACCTCAAGTCCAGAAAATCCTCAAAAGAAATCGATAGATGAAAGACGTAAGCAAACTCAAGTAACGGCAACTACAGACTCGGCACTTCCTAACAATATTAAACTCGTTCAAAATCATTTCCTCAAGAATCAAATATTCCAAATCCCGAACGTATTCCATTTAACTTTCCAAAAATATCCATTTCTCGAATTATCTTCATATTAATTTGAAGTTTGACGTTTGGTATCTATATGGGTGGAGGGTCGACACAACACAAACCAAGAAGCCACAACGAAAAGAAATAAACCATCTATAGGTCTAATATTAGCCCAATATATTATTTAAATAAATCATCGAAGTTTATCAAATCCGTCGATTTGGTAATCCCCCATATTTATTTACGTAATATATCGCTCCAAGATTATACCCAACCTAAGTCACATAGCACAAAGAATACTATGTGGTAAATATCGTAGTCCAATAAATTCCCTAGATATATCGTCAAATTTTCCAAATTCTTCAATTTAGCCAATTCCACGAGATATTTAGTAATTCATTATCCTAATACACGTACCACAACCTATGGGCGTCGTAGGATATGATGCCCATTAATATACTCATTTTATATAGCTAAATAACTCGATTTAACCCGTCGATTAAATAAGTCACGTAGTTATATAAGATGAATATATTAATCGTCATATATCCGTGACAACACAAAAGTCACATAATAAAGTCCACTTGGACTTAAGCAACCACAACTCGTATAACTCGATAAGTTTTTCAAATTTATAAAAGTCGTCATGTTTTTATTTATTACTTACCCGATTTATTAGTTCTCGACATTATTTCTAGTTATTTATTTATAATAGTACTCCGACATTTATTGCACTATTCGCATAGTATAATAATTATCGTTATATTATTATAACGTTTACTCGTGATCGTTTTATTATTAATATACGCATTTATATATATATATATATATATATATATACATACAGTTATCACGTCCATATACATATATAAACGATTATATTATCAATAATATTATTACGAGTATTATTTTTAATGTTTGATTTTAACTATTTATCGAGTCATAAGAATTTGGTCACATGTCCGAGTCATCACTCTCGGCTCATAGTCCAAGTCCAAAATAAAACTACCACGTCATAATAAATAACTAACTCCGTCCCAATCAATCCCAAATCCACGTGCTACAACATTAGGGTCCGACTACGGCACCCGACTAACCTATCTCCGTCAATCTAGTGTGACCGTCTGACAATCGGTCCCCAAATCACTTCTTCAACACAACTCCATAATCCAAATCACAAGTCCAAGTACCACTTCAAGCTCAAACAAATAACCATGAACCCATAATAATAAAATCAACAATTAATATCATCCAACAAATATAAACCTCAACAATATATATACCATACGTACGGGTCGACTTACCAAGTCAAACCCGGGTCAAAATGACACCACAATAATATATCATGGTCACGCCCGAGACCTCTAGGTCTCGGCATTGTTCTAAACAAGCTAAATCGAACCAAACAGACCCATAGGGTCATCGGCAACAATCCACGACAACAACAAAAATTACCAAACAACCATAACTCATCCAATACTCAAAATATTCATCCAAACATCCTCAAATCAAGAATCAAAGACGAAGAAACATTAAGAATCAAAATGAAGCCAAAAATGGCGCAAGCCGAGAGCATAAGCTCTCGGGTATGTCTCGACCCAACAAAAACATGGACACCCGGATACCAAACGAACATTTTTATTAACCAAAAATTCATTTCCCATTATTATTAATTCGAATCCAAAGAAAATAATCCATGAGGACACGGATTTAATATCAAATCGAGGCACACGATGTGGAAATCGTGGCCACTCACCTTCAAAACAACTCCAAAAATATATTTCTTCAAAACCCAAAAAGAAAAAAGATGAAAAGGTGATGTTATAGTGGCGGTGGTAATTATTTCGCGGTGTTAAAGGTGTGTATAGGGCGCGTGATGCATACCAAAAGATAGATCTCGATGAGATGGTTAAGATGGTGGTGTTGGTTTGGTCGTGGGGGCGGCGGTGTGGTGATGGTGGCCGGAAAAGATGGATGATGGCTAGGGTTATTAGAGAGAGAGAGGATGAAATAAAGGTGATGAGTGTTGTGTTGGTTTGGTGTGTGGTGTGGAATGACAGAAAACACAAGGACGATTTTGTAGTCCTACTCTTTCTATTATTTTATTTTCTTTCTTTCTTTTTATTCAAACAATAATAATAATTGTAATACTTTTGATAGTAATAAGAGTATTATTACATTTAAGGTTAAGGTGGCTAGGTGTAAAATACACGGACCAAAACCCGTAACTCGTTTCAAATCGTTTTAATATCTCACGAGACGTTCCATAAATATAAATATCCGAACCAACATTTAAAATAATTAAAATTGTTAGGTTATCCTAGTGCCTGAGTCAATGTAGTGCCAAATAATCATCTCACAATTAAATCACCGATAGCAAACCCAACCAATCCAATAATTAATAATCAAAATCCATAAATAACGCATGATTAAAATCACATTCCAACGTTCACAAAATCTCATCACAATTAAACTTTTAAAATATTCCGAAATTATAAATTTTAAAGTAATGCGGGTTTTCAAAACAGCTCCGTAATTTGCCAGTTGTCACAGGATTCTTCTTCTTTAAGTTCAATTCGAATAAAGGTGTTGATGATGTGCTTGAAAACGGTCCTTGGTTGATCAGAAATGTTCCTATTATTCTTAAACTATGGACTTTGAACACTAATCTACTTAAAGAGGATTTGACTAACATCCCGATGTGGGTTAAATTCCATGATGTCCCCCTTGCAATGTTTTCTGATGATGGCCTCAGTCTTCTTGCCACACTGATTGGCACGCCCAAAAGGTTAGATGCTTTTACAAGCCAAATGTGTACAGAATCGTAGGGCCGTAGTAGTTTTGCTAGATGCATGATAGAAGTAAAGTCGGCTGAGGTGCTTCGGGACAGCCTCACTGTTGAAATACCATTACTTGATGGTTCGGGATCGACTATTGAGAAGATACGGGTTGAATACAAGTGGCAACCACCTCGTTGTGACAAGTGTAAGATATTTGGTCATACTATGACTGACTGTCCTAAAGCTGTTATACCTCCTGTTCAGCCTACTAAGCCTGTTAATGATAGTTTCAAGACTGTCAATAACAGGAAGAAAGGAAAACAAGGTGGTCTTACAATTCCGGGTAAAGGAGGGTTTACTAAACCTGTTGTTGGTAAGCAGTTTTAGTATCAACCCAAAAAGACTCCTCCTGAACCTAAGAATGTTGGTGGCACTAAGAAGAAGACTGCTGATGTGGCTAGTTCTAGTGGAACAACGATTTCTACATCTAACCAATTTGATGCTCTTAATATGGATGATACGGATGCGTTTGGCATTCCTACTTATGATACCAACATGGATGTGGATGTTGGATGTACAATGGAAGTTAATGAGGATGAGTTGGTTAAGACTGGTACTACATCACAAGAACCCCTTGTGAGTGATTCAATGGGAACTAAGGAAGTTGGTTCTACTCCTATAGTTGAGAAAATTAGTAAGCTTGAAAAGCTACTTATCGATGGGAAAGCTACTCTTGTGGATGATAAAGGTCATCCTATTCCGTCTACCTCTATCACTAAGAGGGCTAACCCATTTTCTAAGGTGGGTGAGGTTGTGGTTTCTGATAGTGAGGAGGATGAGGTTCTTAACAAGTTTGACGAATCAGCAAATCATTTTGGTGGTGGTCATGAGCGTGAAGATGAGTTTGATGACTATGATGACTACTCGAAGCAAATTTATGATCTTCCAGGGAATTTGGACGCTCTTAATGCCATTTATGGCTTTGATCTCCAAGGTCGTAGGAAGTAGTTTATATTTTTGTCAGTCTTTCAATATCATGAGGTAGTGGTTTTGTTTTCTTGTTTAAAAAATAGGAAGTATCTTGTTATGTAAGCTTCTCGCCTATGTAACGGGCTGAGATATGGGATTCACCCATATCCGTTGTACTTAAACGCTTTTTTGGAGTAATATATTTACCGGGTCGTTGACCTTTTACCCAAAAAAAATAAATGACCATATAAACTTACTTAGGTGAAAACATGAGCTAAAGAGTTAGCGATAACTTAAACATGCAATTTGGATCTACTCCATCTAAAGGACCATGAGATCTTACAAGTAATTGTCATACAAGATTAAGAAACTCATTCTAATAACAATCTTCATGTAAAAGTAAACTTTCCTAAGTTTATTCAAATATTGGACATGTAACTTTTCGGATCAAAACTTATATACATATATTTTATCAAATACTACAATAGTAGGGAGCCTCATGTGAGGAGTTCATTAAGTAAGCCATCGAGATGAGTTGTGGATTTACGAATTAAAGTGTCCTGGCTCCTCGAACGTTTACTGCATGACTTCTGAATTATGTTGGCCCGAACGGTAGTAAACGATATATAAACTATACATGTTTCATGAACCATTTCTTTTCAAAGACTTACACTATACTTTGTACCACATCATGGACTAAATGCAAGACATATATAGGCAATTCTTCATATTCTTTACTCCAATCCTAAGTCGCAACATCCTATTATAGGTTGCTCGTAGAAACCTTCGCTATTCGACCATCATATTCACTACTTGCTACATAACTTAAGGTGAGTCATAGCCCCTACTATTTTAATTGTTTTGTCAACTCTTTGGGGGAGAATACATGCTCGTTTTTACATAAATGCATTACTTGTTTTACTTGAACATGCTACTTGTTTACTTAAACACCAATTGCCTTACTCAATGTTTGTGGTTTACTCAAATGCCTTATGTGTTTACATGTTACATACTTCATTACCTTCCCATTGCACTAGTATTCAACAAAACGTAGTATTATGGCTTCCACTTCATTGTCATCATTATTTATATGGCATCATTGTAAAAATTGTTTATATAACGGTATTGCTAAACTTATCTTTGAATCTAGATACAAGTATTACTTTTGTTCACATAAACCAGATCATATTTGGCAGTGGGTTGTAAACACACAGGTTGCAAGTCTTGTATGGGCGGGGCTTGGAACTGAGTGGATTTACGATGCCTTTGCTGGGAAATCATCATTCAAATGTTTTACATTACATTTTGTCACTAAACTCTATGAACTCACCAACCTCGTGTTGACACTTTAGCATGTATTTTCAGGTTCATAATGAACAAGGATGGCACGGAAGGGGCACGGATATTCAAGAGGGTTATAAATTTTATTATCATTCAAAAACTCATTTAATGTAATTTGTAAACATGGAACCATCTGGGACCTCATTTTCTAATCTCTGATATTTATATAATTTGAATGATAAATCTTTTAAAACGATTCAATTAGAGTTCGTTTTCTATTATTGTGACTGTTGTGCCGTCGAGTAACACCCAGTTTGAATTCCGCTGCATCCATGAATTGGGGGTGTTACAGTTTGTACGTAACATTTTATGCTTTGTATATGTGTTACGTTGTGCTTATTCTCCTTTGTATCTTGTTGCATGAATCTAAAGTAACTATGTGCAAATCTAGAGTATGTGTGTGCAGATTACCTCACAATAAACCAAACAAGTTTCAAGATGAATTAGACTTAAACCGCGTAAAGCCCTTCATTTTTAGTAGATTTGTGTGGCCACTTTAGGGATTGTTTGTACCTTGCTTGTTACATATGATATACTAATAAACTTATATAAGCTCAAGGATGAAACATTCTAAACCGTTGAATTCGTTTTGTCTTTGTTTAAGAGGGCAATGTTTTATAACCTGGGTTGAACTGGGAATAATTCCGGACATGACTATTATTTGCTTGTTTATGAACCAGCGGTTCTTTTGTTGACCTGAGTCATACCTTTGGTTTTTATTTATTTATTTATTTTTTATTTTATTTTATTTTTTTTAAGTTTGGGACCTGTAGTTTTGTAGGAAAATATGGGTTTGGTGTTGAATTTCTAACGTTTTAGAGCTTTTTGGAGCTTTTTTAGGGTTGTTTGGGTATGTTTAGGGGTGTTTTTAGACCTGATTAAGGGTTGTTTGGCTAAGTTTAAAAGCTTTTTGCAGTTGTAGGATTTGAATTTCCATGTTCAAAAGCAATCTTTTTTTTGTGTGTGCATCAAATGGGTTCCGCACGACGGTTCAATGAGTGACTCGTCGTGTCGATCAAAAAACCGGTTTTTAAAATAATGCAAAAGGGTATAAAGATGATTAATTTTAACTAGGGGTGAGCATCGGGTCAAATCGAACCCGAACCGACAAAAACCGACCCGACCCGAATACAGAAAAAGAAAAAAGCTCAAACCGAGAACCGAACCGAGAAATAAGTATCAAAACCGAAACCGAACCGAATAACTTGGTTTTGGTCGGTTTTCGGGTTTTGAACCGAAAAAACCAAATCGAACCGAAAAAGGTCGGTTTGGTTTGGTTCGGTTCGGTCCGCTTTTGGTCGGTTTGTCGGTTCGGATCGGTTTCGGGTAGATTTGCTCAGCCCTACTTTTAACTATCATTAGTCATGATAACATTCTTTTTTTTTTGTTTCTTGCGGATTAATTGATATGAGTACTCTAATAATGACTTATAACGCGCAAATGGTTTAGTATTAACATTGATTGCATAAATAAAAATCGATTAATATGATATATGTATAAATTGCAGAGACACATGAAAAATCATGATTTTGAACCTTTAATTCATCATTTTTTCTTGTGTGTTTGGTTCATAGCTAAATTCACAACCTTATAATTAGTGACCCCTAACAGGAAAATAGTCAAAAGGTTTTTTTTAGCGGTTGAAAAATATTGAGTGGATTTATTGACAAATTTTATTTTGTAATGGTTTTTGTGACATTTGCCCATTCTTTTATGTTGTTGAATTATATATAATTATACATAAATACATTTGTTGACGTCTTGGAAAATATATTTGTTACAGTATCATATAGAGAATTGTTGGGTCATATTAGCAATGGGCAATAAAGTTTATAATTTGGTTGAACTTACTAGAGATCTTCGAAAAATCACGTCTAGCATTCATGGTTAGCTTCTTTATTAATTATGGCCATAGATATTGTGAATCTTTGTATCATGTATGTAGAATTATCAAGTTGATTAGTTGCTCTGGTGCACGAGTAGACAATGATAGTATGCGCATATTAGATGCACTCAAGAGTGCGGGTGAGTTTCTAAATGAAAATCTTTTTATTTAAGTTGTAAGGCTCAACAAGTTATAAGGCTCAATAAGCTAAACCAATTGAAACGAGCTTTTAAAAATGTGCAAGGCTTATAGTCAGTCTTACTTAAATATCAAAATATAATGGATTAACACGCTAAAGATTGAAATGTATGTGAATTTAATTTGACGTATGTGAATTTAATGTATGTGAATTTAATTTGACGTTGTGTCTGATAGTGATGATGAGGAGGTTGCTAACACGTTTGATGAGTCCGCTAATCTATTTGGTGGGGGTCATGAACGTGAATATGATTATGATGGATATGACTCTGATGGATATGATTACCATGACTATGCGCAGCAGGTTTATGATCTCCCAGGAAATTTGGATGCTTTTAATGCCATGTACGGCACTAAGCTTCAAGGTCTTAGGAAGTAATTTATTTTTCATTGTCTTTTGTTATCATTTGAGTATTGGTTTCTTTTCCTTTTGGAAAATAGATAGTTCCTTGTTATGTAAGCTTTCGCCTATGTAACGGGCTGAGATATGGGATTCACCTATATCCTATGTACTTAAACGCTTTTTGGAGTAATATATTTACCGGGTCTTTTGACCTTTTACCCAAAAAAAATAATAAGCTTCAACACCAATTAATTCGCCAAACAGCTTTACAAAAATTTAAACTTCAACTTTCAACTTATAATATAAGCTATAGTTACAACTCCGGACTTAGCTCCTCTTCCAACTCATTTCGCCAAACATATTCATAGCCACATACGACCCTATACATCATTGACTAAAAGGACCATATATATATATGTATGCATTTTACTCTAGATATGAGTAAAGAGTAAGGACATTCACTACTGAAGTAAAATGTACTTCATATGAGTCTATGCGTTCTATCTTTCTAGTCTTTGCATAACAACGATGGATAAAAGGACCTTATATATATGCATATTACGACCACATAATACTCTAGATAAGAGTAAGGAGTAAGTAATTGAATACGGAAGTAAAATGCACTCCATATTAGTCTATCACTTTTCGTATACGTTCTATCTTTCTAGTCTTTCAAAAACAACGATGAATGTTAGTTATTGTTGACCTTGACTTTTCATAATAATAGATAAATGAGAGGCTATTTTTCCTATATTGATGGTAGACTTTGGATTTACAATTCGTAATGGTCTTCTTATAGTTACTTTTATGGATTAATGGTCTTAAGTTTGAAATAGCAAAAGTGATTTGCACAAACTTAGTTTTTATTTGTACATAGAGGATAGTACGGGTAGATATGTGTGGAAAGGAAGTTTTAAGTAGTTCTAAAATAGAACATACTTGGCCAGGATCACGAACTTTTAACAATGAAGGTTTCATAAGAAAACTTTGATGAATGTAGGGCTGAACTTCAGCTTTTGTAGGTGATGGATTTGTTTTTCCTTTAAAAATCTCATATTTCTATTTAGAAATCAATAGATTGTGATGGGTTTTTGATGTCATATGAAATGATATTGATGATGTGATGGAATGATTCTAGAGACCATTGCGCAAAACACAATGTCTCGGAAGTAGGTTAGACCATTGTGCAATTGTGTGACTCAAAACATTTGAGAAATGGTTAAGACCATTGTATAATACAATGTCTTGGAAAATAGGAAAGACCATTGCAATCAGTTACAATGTCTTGGACATAAAATGTAGTAGTAGGAACATGATTGGGAGAATGTGATTGTGTCGAAATGCCCTAGAATAGGCATACGCAGATATGTTTAGTCCATTGTTTAGATAAATGATTGAAAATAAACCGAGTTTATATATCAATATACTAATATGTGTTCATGTAGCATAAAATGCTTACGGGGAAATGCTCAATTATGTTAAGGGTACATATATTAATATGCAATTATGTTTGTGTAGCATAAAAATGTCTACGGGGAAATGCTCAAAATGGGTATATATGAATATACTAATATGTTTGTGTAGCATAACATGCTTACTAAGTCCATAATCGTCTGGAGGATGGAAGACACGGAGAGCGGAAGGCTATAAAAATGTTTTTGCTTGTATGTGTGGTTATAGTTTAGGTCTCAATTAGACCCGTTTCTCTATAACCATGGCTCTGGTACCAATCTTTAACACCCCCAATTCATGGTTGCAGCGGAATTCGAACTGGGTGTTACTCGACGGCACAATAGTCACAATAATAGAAAACGAACTCCAACTGAGTCGTTTTAAAAGATTTATCATTCAAATTGTATAAATATCAGAGATTACAAAATGAGGTCCCAAATGGTTCCATCTTTACAATTTACATTAAATGAGTTTTGAATGATAATAAAATTTATAGCCCTCTTGAGTATCCGTGCCCTTCCGTGCCATCCTTGATCGTCATGAACCTGAAATACATGCTTGAGAGGTCAACACAAAGGTTGAGTGATATTCATAGAGTTTGTTTAAAATTTGAACACAATATGTTGGTAGTTAAATCGTTGAACACAATAATCGTAGTGTTTGTAGTTAAATCGTTTGAACACAATAATCGTAGTGTGAGCTATAGACTCACACTCATAGTTAGAAAACAAAGATGGGCTACGTTGTTATATGCCCGGAAAGGTTATTAATTCACTAAGCTTATGACACCAAAACGTTAACGTGTACCAATATCGATCGGCAGATTTATCCCGGTAGGTACTTTGCCGTCATACCTAATGTCTCAAATATTAATGCATTTGTTTGAACTTAGTCAAAACAAATGGGATTCGTCAATCCCAATAGGCCTATTCACAATATTCGCGCTCACTTGCAAGTAACCCTCGCAAGTGATTAAATGGTTCATAATAAGGGATCTTGGTTTGGCAAGGATGTTACTTAGTGATAATAAGGGATCTCATAGTTCCTTTTAGGTGAAATAGATCCAAATTGCTTGTTCAAGTTCTCGTCAATTCCTTGTTTCATGTTTTCGCCTAAGTAAGCTTGTATGGTCATTTCGTCATGGCCTAGCCATGACCTTTGGTCCTTGTTCCATGGTCATGAGACACAACCTTGGCTCTAGCCATGGTGGTGGTCTTGATTATAGGTCATAAGACCTCTTGTTCCTTTTAAAGTATAACCATAATATAGTGACTTGTATATATGTAAATAGCTGTTAAGAAACTGAGAAATATCTCACTCAGAAAGCGTTTTCAAGGCTCGAGCTTCTTTACACCTGAACGAAAACGTGATTCCGGACAACTTTCGTGTTTTAACTTTTTGATGAAACGGACCAGAAAGGCCTCTTTTTGCGTGTTTAAAGTTTCTGTAACAGAAACATTTTAGGCAGTATTCTGCAAAGTTTTGGTAATTTCAAATCGTCATAACTTTTGACTCGTGTACTCGTTTTAGGTGGTTCAAATTGCTATGTTTTCCTTGTTAGGTCCTCTACTGTAATATGTAATGATCCAACATCATATTTTTATCATTTTGATCAGGTCTTATCAAGAAAGTCACTAGTTTACTTGTTTTAATAACTTATCTTAACAATCAATTACAATAACTTGTTTTGCTCATTTTTATACATCATGGACATGAATACAAGACATAATATAGCACAAATAATATGTAAATAACATGAATATGATTATTTAACAAGAAGCAAGCTAGGGTTTGGCTTACAACTTTTGGCTTTCAACAAAGAAAGGAAAGTAACATGTAAGGATAGGACATTGATAGACTTGCTTCAACCCACTTCACTTCATGCAATCTTTCTACCCTTGTAATCTTGAAAGATGGATGATGAAGGTTGAGGTGACTTGAGTGGATTCAAACTCAAGAGAAATCACCAAGTATATGAGGTTATGGAAGAGTTTTGGTGAATGATAATCTAACTAGGGTTTCTATCTTGAAGAATCACTTGAACCTTGCTAGAAATTGGAAGGAATTAAGCTAAGTATGGTGTGGTTTTGGTGTTGGATATGCACGGCAACAAGGAAGGGGGAGGGGGCTTTTATAGGTCCATGAGGAGGTTACATATGTTGACTTGTCAACCCTTGGAGGCCAAGTTCTACACATGTATGCACCTTAAGGCTTCTTGTATGAGATTAAGACACACAAGGGTGTGACTCCCCCCCCCCCCTAAGTCGGTTTGTATATCTTGGGGAGCAAGGTTGACTTGTGATGATATGATCCAAGATATCTAGTATGTTTTGACTCCGTAAAATGCAAACCGTAAGTTGTTACGTCACAAAACGTAAAACCGGGTATCGTAAAAATACGAAACTTGGAGGAATGATTAAACTTGTCAAAATACTCCATAATAAAATATAAAATGAGTGATAGGTTCCATTGGGGTGGTAAAACCCTGCTAAAACTGGAAACACGGGTCTAAAACGCGTAATACGTAAAATGTACGAATATTGCGTAAAATTGAGAAAAGTAAAATGTTACTTTTCTAATAGGATAATATTGATTTAAAATGACTCATAATGTCTAGACTGGGCTCAGTCTAGTATCGGTTGGTATTAAATGTCTTTTAGACATCAAACCGTAAGCCTAAAAATCAAGGAATGACTTATAATGTCAAGGAATGATTTTTGGTCAAAGGAGGAGGGAAAAATATGTTGACTTTTTCTAATAAGTTGAAAATTCAAATCGTATTAGAAACGCGGTGCAGGTATAGGCTAAGGTTACGGCTGAGTAAAAACGCTTAAAAACTGAAAATTCCAGTTTTTCACGGCCGAGGCTTAGTTTGGTCATGTTTTTCTCAGTCACGATTAATTCTCAAATAAATCATGAGTGTGTCAAACATTTTTCTGATGCTGGGTCACTTAACGCGGTCGAGTTTCGTTGTGCGTAGAATTTTTGAATGAGGTTTTACCCTAAAACGTGTAATTCCTTATTAACTTTCACGAAAATGAGCTTATGAAAGTTAAACTTTTAATTTGCCATGGAAATGATTTATCACTCGAGGCCAAGCAACAAAAATCAAGTTTCGGGAAAATTTCGGGAAAAATGAATAGTAAAAGTGAATAGTGAAATTTTTCCGGGAATGGTAATTAACCTGAAATTGTGAATTGTTACAGTCTCTACCCCTTACGGGGAACTTCGTCCCGAAGTTCTATGTGTGTCATATGTTGGAGTGGTGCTGATGAAGAGGTGTGGTTACTTATGAGGACTAAAGTCTGGGATTACTAGTGATGCAGTTTGATTTGTCATTTCAGTGTATAGTGTAGGATGAGGCTTACTTTTATGTAGGAAAGGTATGGTAATAGTCGAATATCAAAGGAAATTGATATAGCAGTCGAATATTAATAGGAATTGAGATAGTAATTGCAATCATAGCCTAGTATGTAATCGGTTGTTGTACCTAGTGTTTATTGACTTCATACTTATGTTATTTCGGATACAAATAAGCCCACTTGTTTATAATTCTTTATTTACATAGAGAGGCATCCCAAACAATGTAAATAAGGGAATATAAACTTATGGTTTGGTGATTTACAATTTCTTTATTTAAATGAAAAGGCATCCCAATCCATTCAAATAATTACAAATCATCCTACTTAAGAATTCCCAACACAACATTCACAATTAGCCGGTGAGTTACAAGGTAGTGTATTACGAGATGATACTGGTGTTTCAAAAGTACAAAATGAATATTCAATCTTGTAAAGCTGATGAGGGTGCTTGTGGTGTAACTAAGGATGATTTGAGCTTTAAAAGTGCATCAAGATCTGTTAATGAGCTTGTGGTTGTAACGATTGTGAAGATAATGATGTGATATGTTTGATGAACAAAAGTGTGTAGTGTATGCTTAACATTAATACTCTTAGGTATAGATGTTGAGTTTGCTTTAAAAATCTTAAGAGATTTTAAAGGTTTATGATGGAATGGCATCCTTAGGACCTAAACAGGATAGTACTTCTACAGGATGAAGAGAAGAATTGATAACTATCCCAAGATAGTAGTTCGGATTATCTCATAAACGAAAACTTTCAAGAATGAATTTAGATAATACAGATATGGTGTTAAGATTTCGCTGAGTGGTAAGACATTATCGTGTCTCTAGATTGTTTTAATGTATTCTGGTGGTTTATCGAGTTCAAGTAGGAAATCAACCTAAACATAACCCTAGTACAACTATTCTCAGTATTTGAAAATTTTAAGTCGAATATAGTTAGTCAGACTATATTCCACTGTCCCTAGGTTAAATATAGGTGACTAGTCTATATTTAGCCAAGGTTCGATAAAATTTTCAAATACCTAAATAAGGTATACTTGTGATATGTCCGTTGCTTTCGGGAAACTGTCCACTAAACAAAGGCGATGTCAAACTCTTCAGTTGCAAGTCCCGCCCATACAAGACTTGTATGTTTTCACATTCCATTGCATAGAAGATAGTACGGGTAGATATGTGTGGAAAGGAAGTTTTAAGTAGTTCTAAAATAGAACATACTTGGCCAGGATCACGAACTTTTAACAATGAAGGTTTCATAAGAAAACTTTGATGAATGTAGGGCTGAACTTCAGCTTTTGTAGGTGATGGATTTGTTTGTCCTTTAAAAATCTCATATTTCTATTTAGAAATCAATAGATTGTGATGGGTTTTTGATGTCATATGAAATGATATTGATGATGTGATGGAATGATTCTAGAGACCATTGCGCAAAACACAATGTCTCGGAAGTAGGTTAGACCATTGTGCAATTCACAATGTCTGGGAAGTAGGTTAGACCATTGTGTGACTCAAAACATTTGAGAAATGGTTAAGACCATTGTATAATACAATGTCTTGGAAAATAGGAAAGACCATTGCAATCTGTTACAATGTCTTGGACATAAAATGTAGGAGTAGGAACATGATTGGGAGAATGTGATTGTGTCAAAATGCCCTAGAATAGGCATACGCAGATATGTTTAGTCCATTGTTTAGATAAATGATTGAAAATAAACCGAGTTTATATATCAATATACTAATATGTGTTCATGTAGCATAAAATGCTTACGGGGAAATGCTCAATTATGTTAAGGGTACATATATTAATATGCAATTATGTTTGTGTAGCATAAAAATGTCTTTGGGGAAATGCTCAAAATGGGTATATATGAATATACTAATATGTTTGTGTAGCATAACATGCTTACTAAGTCTATAATCGTCTGGAGGATGGAAGACACGGAGAGCGGAAGGCTATAAAAATGTTTTTGCTTGTATGTGTGGTTATAGTTTAGGTCTCAATTAGACCCGTTTCTCTATAACCATGGCTCTGGTACCAATCTTTAACACCCCCAATTCATGGTTGCAGCGGAATTCGAACTGGGTGTTACTCGACGGCACAATAGTCACAATAATAGAAAACGAACTCCAACTGAGTCGTTTTAAAAGATTTATCATTCAAATTGTATAAATATCAGAGATTACAAAATGAGGTCCCAAATGGTTCCATGTTTACAATTTACATTAAATGAGTTTTGAATGATAATAAAATTTATAGCCCTCTTCAGTATCCGTGCCCTTCCGTGCCATCCTTGATCGTCATGAACCTGAAATACATGCTTGAGAGGTCAACACAAAGGTTGAGTGATATTCATAGAGTTTGTTTAAAATTTGAACACAATATGTTGGTAGTTAAATCGTTGAACACAATAATCGTAGTGTTTGTAGTTAAATCGTTTGAACACAATAATCGTAGTGTGAGCTATAGACTCACACTCATAGTTAGAAAACAAAGATGGGCTACGTTGTTATATGCCCGGAAAGGTTATTAATTCACTAAGCTTATGACACCAAAACGTTAACGTGTACCAATATCGATCGGCAGATTTATCCCAGTAGGTACTTTGCCGTCATACCTAATGTCTCAAATATTAATGCATTTGTTTGAACTTAGTCAAAACAAATGGGATTCGTCAATCCCAATAGGCCTATTCACAATATTCGCGCTCACTTGCAAGTAACCCTCGCAAGTGATTAAATGGTTCATAATAAGGGATCTTGGTTTGGCAAGGATGTTACTTAGTGATAATAAAACATAGTCGAATAGCATACAGTAGAAAGCATTGTGTTCGAGTAGAAAAATAATAGCATGTATTCCCCCCAAGGGTTTGTAAAATAGTTAAACAATAGAAAGTGGGGCTATGAACTCACCTTGAGTTGGATGATGTATAATGAGAATGATGGATATGCCGTAAGAACTTCTACGAGCAACCTAGAATAATTGTTGCAACTTAGGTTTGGAATAATGTCTAAGGAAACATAAACGTGCCAATATATATCTTGCAATTAAGTCCATGATGTGGTATGATGTATATTGTAAGTCTTTGAAAGAAAAGATTCATGAAACATGTATAGTTTATATATCGTTTACTACCGTTCGGGCCGACATAATTCAGAAGTCATGTTAGTAAGCGTTCGAGGAGCCAGGACACTTTAACTCGTAAATCCACAACTCATCTCGACGGCTTACATAATGAACTCCTCACATGAGGCTCCCTACTATTGTAGTAGTTGATAAAATAGATAGATATAGGTTTTGATCCGAAAAGTTACATGTCCGATATTTGAATAAACTTAGGAAAGTTTATTAGTACATGAAGATTGTTATTATGGGAAGTTTCATAAGTTTTGTATGACCATTTTCTCTTTGTAATATCTCATGGTTCCTTTTAGGTGAAATAGATCCAAATTGCTTGTTCAAGTTCTCGTCAATTCCTTGTTTCATGTTTTCGCCTAAGTAAGCTTGTATGGTCATTTCGTCATGGCCTAGCCATGACCTTTGGTCCTTGTTCCATGGTCATGATACACAACCTTGGCTCTAGACATGGTGGTGGTCTTGATTATAGGTCATAAGACCTCTTGTTCCTTTTAAAGTATAACCATAATATAGTGACTTGTATATATGTAAATAGCTGTTAAGAAACTGAGAAATATCTCACTCAGAAAGCGTTTTCAAGGCTCGAGCTTCTTTGTTCCTGAACGAAAACGTGATTCCGGACAACTTTCGTGTTTTAACTTTTTGATGAAACGGACCAGAAAGGCCTCTTTTTGCGTGTTTAAAGTTTCTGTAACAGAAACATTTTAGGCAGTTTTGCCGCAAAGTTTTGGTAATTTCAAATCGTCATAACTTTTGACTCGTGTACTCGTTTTAGGTGGTTCAAATTGCTATGTTTTCCTTGTTAGGTCCTCTACTGTAATATGTAATGATCCAACATCATATTTTTATCATTTTGATCAGGTCTTATCAAGAAAGTCATTAGTTTACTTGTTTTAATAACTTATCTTAACAATCAATTACAATAACTTGTTTTGCTCATTTTTATACATCATGGACATGAATACAAGACATAATATAGCACAAATAATATGTAAATAACATGAATATGATTATTTAACAAGAAGCAAGCTAGGGTTTGGCTTACAACTTTTGGCTTTCAACAAAGAAAGGAAAGTAACATGTAAGGATAGGACATTGATAGACTTGCTTCAACCCACTTCACTTCATGCAATCTTTCTACCCTTGTAATCTTGAAAGATGGATGATGAAGGTTGAGGTGACTTGAGTGGATTCAAACTCAAGAGAAATCACCAAGTATATGAGGTTATGGAAGAGTTTTGGTGAATGATAATCTAACTAGGGTTTCTATCTTGAAGAATCACTTGAACCTTGCTAGAAATTGGAAGGAATTAAGCTAAGTATGGTGTGGTTTTGGTGTTGGATATGCACGGCAACAAGGAAGGGGGAGGGGGCTTTTATAGGTCCATGAGGAGGTTACATATGTTGACTTGTCAACCCTTGGAGGCCAAGTTCTACACATGTATGCACCTTAAGGCTTCTTGTATGAGATTAAGACACACAAGGGTGTGACTCCCCCCCCCCCCTAAGTCGGTTTGTATATCTTGGGGAGCAAGGTTGACTTGTGATGATATTATCCAAGATATCTAGTATGTTTTGACTCCGTAAAATGCAAACCGTAAGTTGTTACGTCACAAAACGTAAAACCGGGTATCGTAAAAATACGAAACTTGGAGGAATGATTAAACTTGTCAAAATACTCCATAATAAAATATAAAATGAGTGATAGGTTCCATTGGGGTGGTAAAACCCTGCTAAAACTGGAAACACGGGTCTAAAACGCGTAATACGTAAAATGTACGAATATTGCGTAAAATTGAGAAAAGTAAAATGTTACTTTTCTAATAGGATAATATTGATTTAAAATGACTCATAATATCTAGACTGGGCTCAGTCTAGTGTCGGTTGGTATTAAATGTCTTTTAGACATCAAACCGTAAGCCTAAAAATCAAGGAATGACTTATAATGTCAAGGAATGATTTTTGGTCAAAGGAGGAGGGAAAAATATGTTGACTTTTTTTAATAAGTTGAAAACTCAAATCGTATTAGAAACGCGGTGCAGGTATAGGCTAAGGTTACGGCTGAGTAAAAACTGAAAATTCCAGTTTTTCACGGCCGAGGCTTAGTTTGGTCATGTTTTTCTCAGTCACGATTAATTCTCAAATAAATCATGAGTGTGTCAAACATTTTTCTGATGCGGGGTCACTTAACGCGGTCGAGTTTCGTTGTGCGTAGAATTTTTGAATGACGTTTTACCCTAAAACGTGTAATTCCTTATTAACTTTCACGAAAATGAGCTTATGAAAGTTAAACTTTTAATTTGCCATGGAAATGATTTATCACTCGAGGCCAAGCAACAAAAATCAAGTTTCGGGAAAATTTCGGGAAAAATAAATAGTAAAAGTAAATAGTGAAATTTTTCCGGGAATGGTAATTAACCTGAAATTGTGAATTGTTACAATATATGTGTGCAGATCACCTCACACTAAACCAAACAAGTTGGATGGCCGAGACCCCCTTAAATAACGCATGACAAATTATAATGTTATTCAAACTCAATTGCAATTATGTATATTTTATATATAGTAACATGTTTTAGTACACTACTCCAAGGATAGTGGGTTATAGTAATGACATGTTGTCGCAAAAGTATTTATTAAATAATTGAAATTAATAAATGATATAACTAAATAATTAATAAACACTTTTAGCCACTAAGCAAGTCGCCGCTAAAAGTATTTATTAAATTTTTCATGTCCAAATTTCCAGTTTTTTCTTTCCAAAAACGTACTAATCCCATTTGAAAGTTCAAATTTCTAAAAAAACATTGGTAGTGGTCACAATAAAAATACGAATGTAAGTTCAACAAAGAAAATAGTTCAAAGTTCACAATACATCCCTACTCACTTACGTCTTCTCCATCCTCTTCATCATCTAGAATCTCAAAGGGATTGAGTGGTCGAGACACAGTGATATTAATGTTCGCGGCATGTAAGTAATCTAAACTTTTCTCCGTGACAATTTTATGCACCTAATTTTAGGTATACATTCTTTTTTAGGATTGAGTGCTTGAAGGACTTGATGCACGCATGCCCCATCAGTTGGGAGGGAAAGCAAATGTTGAAGAACTTTATCATGAAAATCTATTTACAGACATTGGAACACGTGCTGCTGCGCATATATTTAGTAGGATTGGATTTTCTATAGCTAGAGGAGTGGGAGCCCAGTTGGTATCTCGGCTTCCCACTAACTTCTTGTAAATCTTTTGGGTTTCTAATAAAGTGATGTTTATAAAAAAAATATATAAAAAAAAAAAAAATAATAATAATAATAATAATAATAATAAATAAATAAATAAATAAATAAATAAATAAGCCTTTTTTCTACTTTCGCGCCAGGATATGTACAAAGCACATAGTTTCACAGCTGATCACACGTTCTTTATCATTTTGATCAAAGCTTATACTGGAACTGATTTGAAAACAAAAATAGAATACTTGTTTGCAAAGCGATTAAAGTTGTACTACATAGTTAAAGTATTCTCCAAAAGGGATATTAATTTCTCAAGTAAAAGAATCTTTGTGGAATAATATGACACCACCTAAAATTTTATTTCTAAGAATTGGAAAATAATTTATGAGAAACGGGTAGCTCAAGAATAAATAGAGACATACGAACCTTCACTTTATAGTAAAAAAAAAAAAAAAAATGCAAAAGCAAGCAATGGCTTCTTCAAACTTCTTACTTTTATCTCTACCTCTAGTACTCACTGCTCTCTCATTTGTACCAAACTTTACTTCTGCTTCTTTGGAGGAAGTAAATGCTCTTCAAAAATGGAAAGCAACCCTTATTGTATCTTCTTGGACACCCCTTCCAACGAATACCAGTGCACCCGCTCCGTGCCCTTCTTGGTATGGAATTGCTTGCAATGCTGATGGGAACATTAACAGGTTGCCTCTCGACGTCTGAGTTAAAAGGTACGCTTCACCAGTTCCCGTTCTCTATTCTAGGCAACCTTACCCATTTTGATCTTAGTGCAAACAACTTCTATGGTCCCATCCCACCAGAAATCGGACTTCTGTCCAACTTGTTGTTAGAATATGGACATTATTTTAGTAGACGTATGTTAGGATCGAACTCGAGATCACGGGATTGCACACAATACGTATGAAGAGGAAATGTAATAATTATTTATAAAATGTTATAATTAATTATTAAACACAAAACAAATAAATAATAATTAGTATTATTGATTGATGACTAATTAATTATTAAACGAAGATTAGGAAAGTAATTACTAGACAATACATGGAAACAAGAGAAGGTTCCGGAATCCCCTAGGGGATGCCAAACCGATCGGCCCAAGGGTGTAACCCACCTCCATTGTGCCTTGAGCTCCAAGTATTGATTAGTATATAAGCAAACCCAAGGTGTAGGTTTTTCTCATAACTTGTACACACACAACTTGGTGTTTTTCTTCTCCTTCTTTTCCTTGGTCGATCATCAAACCGAACACCCCTAAGGGTTTCGATTTCTTGCATCTAAAAATTGTTTTGTGTTTATTACTTGCATAAACTTTTCCTTGAATTAGTACGTGTGTACAAGAACGTGAATCAAACACACTATTGTTTGATTCTTGGATTGAATTACAAAAAGGTAAGGGGTAATTCTTATAATCCTTATAAACCCTAATTAGGGTTCATTGGTTCCGGAAGATTGCATTGATTCTTGTTCGGGCTAGAATCACTACGGTATGTTTACTATTTAAATTAATGATTAATTAATTACATGTTATTCGATCTATTATAATTGCTTCCGCTCATGCTCACTTTGATGTACTTGGTTTATTTATATGAAGGTCATGATATAATAATTCCAACAGTGGCATCTAGAGCCGTTATAATGTGTAATTAATTATCGCAACGCATAAAAATTGGATTTGATTCGTATAGTTACATGTTTTTTTTAGGGTTTATGTTTTTTCCCTAACCCTAATTTGGGTCGATTGACCTTTAGGGGTTTTTAGGGTTTTGCTTTTTATTTTTTTAAAATTTGACTAGAAACCCTAAGATGTCATGTAATTGTTTATGCGTTTTAGTAAACGATCTTGGTGCAATATGTTAATTGTTAAGCTAAATCCATGAAAAAGTGCATATTTGCATGGATTTTTATTGTGTTATTTAAATGGTTTAAATTGCTTATATATATTAATGGTTAAGTTATATTAAAACATGTATATTTTAATAGATGTCGAATTGGGGAAGACTCCAATATTAAGTAATCAATTATGTGCTATGTGGTATTTATTTAATTTTGGCTTACGCAATCGATTTATCGATGTATGTGGCTCTTTTTCCTAGAAAAAGAAAGCCCTAATTGAATTAATACGTTATACGCCTAGATTTGATTATTAATAGGACTCTTTAATAAGATTTGCATGTGGCTACATATTTTATACATATTTAATTGTTATGATTATGTATATTTGTTTATTTAGTTGTTTTATTTTTTATTGTATATTACTTGTTTTTGTTTATTTATTGTGTTAGACATGTTTATAAACGAAAAGGGTAATTTTTGAATAGAAAAATAATACGGACTAAATAATGGCGAAATTGTTTTGGTGTTTAAGAGTTTAAATCTCAAAGAATTGGTTGATTGATGTTTTTGTACGTAATGGTTAAATAGGCTCGACCGAAGTTTACACACTATAAGATGGGTATAAGGATGGCAACGCATTAAATTGTGGCCTTAGAGAGACAACATTCTGTCTTAACGCTCGTTTGTGTGTAAATTAGACTTACCGAACAACCATTACATGTACATTGTCATCTTAAGGGTGAATAATCCACAATTCCACAATGATTATCCGAAACACTAAGCTTTCGGGCTTATGCAAAAGTACGATATAGTGGACGATAATTGATGGTTATTCTTTAATTGGTGAACCCGATACCTCAATCAAAACTTTGTTATTTTACTCTTAGCTAATTGGTAATAAAAAAAGTTTTGTAAAACCAATGTTATGAAGTTGTATGCATGCTTCTTCATACATTATTTTGATCACATCAAAATAGTTATACCCTTATAAATTAAGTCGAATGCCATCTAATTAAGAACACTTGAAGTTGTAATTTACGTCATGTGAGACTTGGCGAGATTGCAATGGAGAGGTAAATTTCATAAATTCATTGCTAGCAGATCAACTGATGTGATGGATTTATGAGTTTGCAGTTTTTAAGTTAGACGACTTAAATTGAGTAGGAAGTGAGACTTGGACTCAAGGCATTAAGATGGGGATCAAACATGCTTACAATACAAATGTTTTGTGATTGTAAATCCCATAAATCAAGGAATTGCAATATGATATTGGCAATTATTGTTCGACAATTACCTTGTTGAATACTATCATTACTAGCAGATCAACTGATGTAATGGTACTATGTCAATTTAGGATCCTAGCTTTAAGAAAATACTATGGTTTATATGAATATTTGCCAATGGGTATTTTATTTTCTTAAAGATCTAATTATCGAAAATACTGAAATTGAATTTTGTAATTCGTTTTAATGTATTAATGCAACGTTCAAACCGTAAACGTATTTTGGGCTTTGGTAAATTGATCTAGTTCTGTTTTCAAACAAATGTTTGATTAAGAAATATTTACTTAAAAGACAAAAGAAGTCTCCTTTCTATGAAGGAAGAGTGAGACACAATCCTATTCCTTTTCATGAATGAGAAAGGATAATAGGAATATTAGATATGTCTAAATTCTAATATAACTCATAGCAAATTTTTTTTAATGGTTAAGAAAATTGCATATATTTTCCATAGGGATTTTATCATCATTATTAGGTGATCAAATTCTTAGTAACAAATATGATATTTGGTTAACAGAAAATTATGTATGACATTTTATGAGTTATTATAATTAGAAGCTAGACTAATTACTGCAAAATGTTTAAAAACAAACTAGTTGTTTTGACTATTTTAAAGGTGCTACATACATTGTAGGATGGTAGACCTATTAAGGAAGAAATTGCATGCCCAATTTTTCAAGTTAATAGCATTTGGTGGATAGTCCATCATTTACGTAGTAGAATACACTTTTAGTACATAAGTAATTGTTACGTATGGACATTTAAAGGTGTAGGAAAGCTAAAAGCACACTATTTTCTTTTACTGGATATGAAACATTTACAATGTTGTCAAATTCAGTGGGAGTATTGTGTACTTATCACTGAATAATGAATTATTGTAATGATCTTTAATTCAGTGGGAGTTACAAGCTTTGATATCTTGGTAGCTAAAGATAATTACTTTCCAAGTGTAGACACTCATACTTTTAAGGATAGTCTTGTACGTTTCCTTACTAGACATTGTTGTATTACATCTACTTGTTATGCTAAAAATATAATGACACAATCATATTGATCACATAAACATATGCATGGCGTGTTGTTTATCAACTATATTAGGTTGTTCCATGCACAAGTGGGAGAAATGTTATCTTTATTGTGTGCAAGAAACAACTCATAAAGATATGATTTAATAGATTCTCTTGACTACAAGGTAAGAGAATAAAGTTCTAATTTGAATTATACTTAGATAATTCTAGAAACAAGATGAATTTCATATTTCATTACTAGCAGATCAACTGATGTAATTGAACTATGAGAATTTGCAGTTTCTAAATTAGAATAATGTTCTAATATGAATTATACTAGGCTAATCCAAGAAACACTTGGTGTTACAATTTATGTTATGTGAGACTTAACTAGATTGCAACAACAAAGTGAATTTCATATTTTCATTACTAGCAGATCAACTGATGTAATTGAACTTTGAAAATTCACGGTTTCTAAATTAGATACCTATTAGAACATGTGTCAATATGATATCAAGACTACTTTAATTAGTATATTTATGAATTCTAGGAATGACATAAATTAATAAAGTAATCTAATGCTGCTTCAATCTGAATATTTATGTGTTCTTGGAATGACATAAATAAATGAATAAATAATGTTGTTTACATTATTGTGAAGTAATATATTAACTTGAAATTACTATTGAAACCAAGAGATGGTGTTCATAATTACTTTAGTTAAACATGTTTATGTTTCATTGTAAAGATATAAATATAAAGTCTTTTAATTGTTAGAAGACTTATAATAAAGTAAGACGTTATCTTGTTGTGTTTTTTAATTAAGACATATACATGAAGTTATTAAATTGTTAAATGACTTATAACGTATAGTGGGATTATAACAGTTTATGTTTTCTTGTAAAGACATGGACATAAAGTGACTTTGTAAAAGTACTTGTGTTATAAAGCATGTAATAGGCTTGAATTATTATACCATTAAAATGAATTAGTTGGTAAATAGACAAGTCAAAACGAATATGGTTATCTTAAATATTGTTAGATTGTCTTGCAATATTGATTCTAATGAAATATCAAATGTTTATGGTATGTTCAGTTAGGAAAATCAAACTCTTGTTATATTGTTTGATTAAAGATAACTATGACTTCTTTTCTTCCAAAAGTTATCAAGGTTAGAATGTTGAGTATGACTTGGACATATTTAATAAAACTCCAACATAGAAGATTAATAAGACATTATCATATGATGGAATGTGATGAATTACATTAAGTCTTAAATTGAAGTTCTAAACTTGTTTAACTACTTGTGAAGAGGTTATTAACAAAGTATAGACAGGAACTGTCAATATGTATTTGTAATATCCCAAAAGAGAATATTGTATTATTGCTTAATTTGCTAAGTATTTAAAGATAGTCTTTAAATTACTAAAAGCAAGTGGGAGTGTTGATCTTTAAACAATAAAATTACAAGATACATAATCTTCTAAAATACACTAGTAAATATCATGATGAAGTTTGACATTTAAATGTTAAATCTCAAGATGATGATGAAGTTTGATATTTAAATGTTAAATCTCAAGATAATGGAATTATCATTCATAGAATAGCAATATATCTCAGATATTTGATTAATATGCTGAGGGCTATGATTTACAGGATTATTGTAAACCTGATAATCATTATGATACATTACCAAATAGTAGTTGGGTAAAGTATACATGATATGAATGATTAAGATGCTGTCCATAAAGATAATCAATTTTTTGAAATTTGATTTATCTTAATAGTTAGACTAGAAAATGAAGATGAGTTTCTTCAAAGATAAAGTAACCCTTGTGGTTTAAATCTTTGTATAGAAATCATATGGACTATGTTGTACACGTATTTAATATATGTTTTATGACAAGATTATTAATCACACTTAAGCAATTAATTGTGATTGAATATTCTATTCTAAACACATTAAATATATAAAGAATATGATTGTCATTGACAATAGAATATCAAAACTCTTTCATGAATGATTACTTGAGCGAGGACGATAAGTAATCAAAAGGAGTTTATGAATTCAAATAAATCTTTGAAAGTGTACATGGTGCAATGATCCATGGATGGATAAATGCATGCATCTAGAAGATTATTTTATATTTAATTATTAAATTCATGTTTGGATTTATAATTGAAATAAGATAATTTCTAAGTATTCCTAAAAGCTAGTGGGAGTATTATGTTTAATTTCTTAAATCATATATGTTGTAGAACATATGAAAAGTAATATTCCATATAAGTAAATGTTAAGTCTTAGAATGGAATGAAATTTTACTTGTAAGATTTAGAAAATAAGACATACAACCTTGGAATCAAAATAGTTGAAACATGTGCGGTAAATAAATCTAATATATAACATGATATATTATTTGGAAAGTCTGAATAGATATGTATGACATGAATAAAATCTAAATATGACTCAAAGATTTTTCATGTACATCATGTTTTGTTGTATCATGCTTGATTACAAGATGATTTGGCAATATTAATATCTAATTAAAAGAGTTATTAGATAACTCGTGTAATATTCTAAAAAGAATATGTTTGATTATAGAATCACATCCTAAAAACTGGAACAGCTTCAAATTCTATAGATGAACAATTTTTCAATGGTTGTGAAAATTGTCATGGCTAACAAACTTGAAAGTTTGAAAGGCATCAAACATTACACAATAGATATTAATGTTTACGGAAAGTTTTAATAGCATATTGTTGTTGCATACAATGATGCTAATGAAATTGAGATGACACTCAATACTAGTTATGGTAAAGATTTCATCTTTGGCTATTACTAGGCATAGTTGCATTATACATTAAAAGAATAAGAATACTTTAAACTTTAAAATGTTTGGAAGTTTAATTATCATAAATTGGTGGTTAAGGATGTCTCACATTTTTATGAAATATGGCATTATCAAAATATTTGACTATGCACATATAAGAATTTCAATAGTTGAATTCTTGAAATAAGTATTCTTAAAATTCCAATAGATCAAAGTTGGATGATTTATGTCTTGTCAACAAGTATGAATGTCATTGCTTGAGACATAATTCATCAACAAGAGTTATCATGCATTGATCTATTTAGTATTTGGATAAGGGATGTTAAACAATTATTATAATAAATTGAAATACATGGTATGTTTAATTTATAATATATTGTATCCTATATTTGTATGTTTAATCCATGAATAAAGGATATTCTTAAATTGTCCATTGTCAGTTAATAATATGGGAATATTATTAAATTAAGACAAATCTGAAGGTTGGTATAATATACTTAAAGTATATTGATGCGTAGTCATGCCATTTCAGATGATATTCGATGATACTGAATATAGGACTTATCCCAACTACATGATGTTACTTTATGGATTTTGTTATTAAGTAAATCATGAGAAGTTATCCTCAGACTTGAGATGCAAGATAAGTGTCATGAATGTAGTACATTTTTGTGAAACAACTTAACGCTATTCGTAACTGGTAGTAATAAGGGTTGTTTTCGGAAGTGTTACAAAGTTTGTGGGTTTTGCTTGTATTCAAGATAGAATTTGTTCCTTCAAATTTATTTTTGGAGTTTAATACCGCTGGGCCCCTCGTAGGGTTGGTAAGATGCATGTACGGCCGTACCCAATATCTCACCTGAATATGTTCAGAAGATTTGGTAATCTTGATCAATCACAAACAACGAGAAACAGAATGGTTAATTAAGGAATGACTTTAATCCATATCCTTATTAACGTGGTATTAGAAACAAAAGGATAATAATAATGAGAAATCATTAAAAGGTTTTCCAGGAGCCTTACTCGAGATCGTACTAGAGGCATCGGCGTGTTGCAAGACGCTAACCGATGTGATTACACTATTAAAATATGTCCAAGTGGGAGCTGTTAGAATATGGACATTATTTTAGTAGACGTATGTTAGGATCGAACTCGAGATCACGGGATTGCACACAATACGTATGAAGAGGAAATGTAATAATTATTTATAAAATGTTATAATTAATTATTAAACACAAAACAAATAAATAATAATTAGTATTATTGATTGATGACTAATTAATTATTAAACGAAGATTAGGAAAGTAATTACTAGACAATACATGGAAACAAGAGAAGGTTCCGGAATCCCCTAGGGGATGCCAAACCGATCGGCCCAAGGGTGTAACCCACCTCCATTGTGCCTTGAGCTCCAAGTATTGATTAGTATATAAGCAAACCCAAGGTGTAGGTTTTTCTCATAACTTGTACACACACAACTTGGTGTTTTTCTTCTCCTTCTTTTCCTTGGTCGATCATCAAACCGAACACCCCTAAGGGTTTCGATTTCTTGCATCTAAAAATTGTTTTGTGTTTATTACTTGCATAAACTTTTCCTTGAATTAGTACGTGTGTACAAGAACGTGAATCAAACACACTATTGTTTGATTCTTGGATTGAATTACAAAAAGGTAAGGGGTAATTCTTATAATCCTTATAAACCCTAATTAGGGTTCATTGGTTCCGGAAGATTGCATTGATTCTTGTTCGGGCTAGAATCACTACGGTATGTTTACTATTTAAATTAATGATTAATTAATTACATGTTATTCGATCTATTATAATTGCTTCCGCTCATGCTCACTTTGATGTACTTGGTTTATTTATATGAAGGTCATGATATAATAATTCCAACACTTGTCTATCTTGATTTTTCAACCAATCAGTTTTCGGGTGTGATCCCTTCATCGTTGGGTGATTTGAAGTCTTTGAAACACCTTTATTTGTGTGGAAATCAACTCTCTGGACCCATTCCTAGTGAATTAGGGAATTTGAAGTCTCTCACTGAATTAAATTTGAGCCAAAATCAACTCAATGGCTCAATCCCGTCATCATTGGGTGATTTGACGTCTTTAAAATTCCTTTATTGGTTAAAAAATCAACTCTCTGGACCCATTCCAATTGAATTAGGGAATTTGAAGTCTCTCACTGTATTATCTTTGCGCCAAAATCAACTTAATGGTTCAATTCCTTCATCGTTGGGTGATTTGAAGTCTTTGGAACACCTTTATTTGTGGGGAAATCAACTCTCTGGTCCCATTCCTATTGATTTAGTAAATTTGAAGTCTCTCGCTGAATTAGATTTGAGCCAAAATCAACTCAATGGTTCAATCCCTTCATCGTTGAGTGATTTGACGTCTTTGAAATTCCTTTATTTGTTAAAAAATCAACTCTATGGACCCATTCCAATTGAATTAGGGAATATGAAGTCTCTCATAGAATTATATTTTGATGAAAATCAACTCTCTGGGCCCATTCCATTTGAATTAGGGAATTTGAAGTCTCTCACTGAATTATCTTTGTGCCAAAATCAACTCAATGGTTCAATTCCTTCATCGTTGGGTGACTTGAAGTCTTTGAAACACCTTTATTTGTGGGGAAATCAACTCTCTGGACCCATTCCAATTGAATTAGGCAATTTGAAGTCTCTAACTGATTTAGAATTGCACGAAAATCAACTCAGTGGTTCAATCCCTTCATCGTTGGGTAACTTGACGTCCTTGAATATCCTTTATTTGTACACAAATCAACTCTCTGGACCCATTCCAATCGAATTAGGGAATTTGAAGTCTCTAACTGAATTAGAATTGAGCCGTAATCAACTCAATGGTTCAATTCCTTCATCGCTAGGTGACTTGAAGTCTTTGAATTTCCTAAATTTGTTCCTAAATCAACTCTCTGGACCCATTCCAATTGAATTAGGGAATTTGGAGTCTCTCACTGTATTATTTTTGAGCGGAAATCAACTCAATGGTTCAATTCCACAAGGAATCGGAGGTCTAAAATTGTTTCAGCTACACCTGAACGGCAACCAGTTGTCTGGCCAATTGCCTGATGATTTGTGCCAAGGGGGAAAGCTTCAACGTTTAGCTGTAAGTGAAAATCAACTCTCTGGACCTATACCAAAAGGGCTATGGAATTGCACCAAGTTAACAAGAGCAAAGTTTCAGTTTAATCAATTTCACGGAGATATATCGAACAGTTTTGGTGTCTACCCAAGCTTAAATTACATTGATGTCAGTCATAATAATTTTCATGGGCAACTATCTCATAACTGGGGTAAATGCAAAAAATTGGCTACATTAATGATGGGATATAACAACATCAGCGGTAGCATACCGCCGGAGTTTGGAAATTCAATTCAAGTGCTTGATCTTTCTTCTAATCATTTAGTTGGTCAAATTCCAAAGGAGTTTGGGGAGATGAAAAGTTTGTTAAATTTAAACTTGAGCGATAACAAACTTTCAGGTGTTATACCTCAAGAGCTTGGATCACTACATGGCCTCCTTACTCTTGACCTATCCAAAAATAGATTAAACGGTTCATTACAAAGATATATTAGTGATTGGGTACAAATCACTAGCATATATCTTAGTAATAACAAGCACAGCGGAAAGATCCCATCGGAGATCGGTAAATTAATTCAACTAAATGTTCTTGATTTATCTTGGAATTCATTCGCACAAGAGATACCATCGGAAATCGGAAGTTTAAAAAGTTTGGTAATGATGAATCTTTCTCACAATAAGCTATCTGGTTCTATTCCTAATGGTTTCAGTAACTTGCCAAGAGGGATTAAGATTGACCTGTCTTACAATGAGCTCACAGGTCCGGTTCCCCCTTATCCGGTCTTACTAAATGTGTCTGGAGAAGCATTACAAGGAAATGGTGGTCTGTGTGGAAATGTTACAGCTTTGAAACTTTGTGAAAGTCAAATAGTAATGAAGAAAAATAATCATTTTCATCATAAGCTCATCCTTGTAACTGTGATCCCACTTTTTGCAGCACTTTTACTTGGTTTATTCATGTGTGGCCTCATTGCTTATCGACGTAGAAAGAGAACTTCTCCACAGAAACCATCTGGCAAAGAAGGTGGCAAATTTTTCTCAATAACAAGTTTTGATGGACAGGCGATGTATGATGAAATCATCAAGGCAACAAACGATTTTGATGATGCATATTGTATTGGGATGGGAGGATACGGTACTGTGTATAAAGCTGAGTTAGAACCCAACAATTTAGTAGCTGTCAAGAAACTTCATTCATCATCAGAGAATGACGATCATGGCTTCCTAAATGAGGTACGAGCATTAACAAACATAAGGCACAGAAACATAGTTAAACTCTATGGATATTGCTTCCACGCTCGTCACTCATTTTTGATTTATGAATATCTTGAGAAGGGATGTCTAAAATCGCTCTTAAGTAACGATATCACCGCAAAGGAAATGGATTGGCTGAAAAGGGTAAGAATTGTTAGGGCTGTAGCGAATGGTTTGGCTTATATGCACCATGATTGCACACCACCTATAATTCATAGAGACATTTCTGGAGCTAATATCCTTCTCGATTCTGATTTTGAGGCACATATCTCCGATTTTGGAACAGCAAAGCTTCTAAAGCTGGATTCATCCAATTGGACAGCTGTTGTGGGCACCTATGGCTATATTGCGCCGGGTAACTACCATATACTTTAAAGTTATATGTACGTACTTATTCTATGTTACATGTGAATCATGGATTCATATAACATTTTTTTTGTATTTACATGTTTCCTTTCCTTGTAGAGCTTGCTTATACGATGGTGGCGACAGAGAAATGCGATGTGTATAGTTTTGGAGTTGTTGCACTAGAAGTGATTATGGGAAAGCATCCTGGAGAACTTATATCATGTCTACCAACATTGTCGACTGATGATCTATTGCTAGCCAATGTAGGAGATAGACGGATTCCGCGACCATCACCTCTAGTTGAGAAACTAGCTCATTTAATTTTGAATGTCACACGGGCATGTTTGAACGACAACCCACGGGAAAGGCCAACAATGCGCCAAGTCAAAGATTTATTGTCAGTGGATGATCGGCTTTGGATGAAGACGCGTGTATCGGTAACGTAACGCTTGATCGATTTTGTATGATGTCTAGTCATGTCATAAAGTTTAAGGAACTTTTTATGTTTTTTTTTTCTTGTCTTGAATTATGTTGTAGATTGTTACTTAATAAGGAAATAATTTATATTAATGAAGATTGCTACCTTTCTATAATAATACAGTTAGGTGTTAGACTTATCACCTTCTGTAGACACACTAATATTGTAATTGGAATTAAATGATATACCTTAGGAAATTTGAATGCCAGTTAGAATTTATTCTTACTAATAACAAGAAACTAACTAGAAGTCTGTTAATTTGTCGAAATAGATGGCATAGTAGATTGGAGAAGAAGAAATCTAACAAAAGAAAATTCCCTTTAGAGTTAGAGAACATTTTCCGTCGCTAATACATAAAAGTTTTGGAAGGTTAATGATTTCCCTTGATTTGCATAATTCTAGAGCATGGGATGGGCCTAAATATGACAAATGGGCCTTATACAAAAATAATAACTAATGAAATACAAATATCAACCAATAAAAAGAGGTCACTAAAAGAATTTAAAACTCTATAGATAAATTGATCGACTGACTGGTGTGCACTGGAGATGAAGTCACTGGGGTCATGATAATTATTATTAAATGAAAACTAAATATAGACTTCCACATAAGCAAAAGTAATAAAATAAATTTGTCAAATAAGCCATTTGATATTATATGACATGTATGTTTGATGAAAATAGCAGTACGTACAACTAGTAGCAGTTAGCAATTTTGAAAATAATGCTCAGTTGAAAAAATGAAACTTCTGATTCTTAGATCCTCAAAATAGCAAAACTACAAGTAAATGTTGCAAAAAAGATGGTAAATCATCAAAATCTGTTTCAAAAGAGGGATCTCGGTTTACTAAGTATTCCTTGCAAAAAGATAACAAGTATAATAAGAAACCTGAATCACAAAACATTTACTTCACAAAATCTTTTTTGCTATTCAGCTAAATCTGACTTTGATTCTTCCAAGGATACAAAATTATGTTTGCAAAACACTAAACTGTTGTGGAAATCTAAAGAAATTTTGTTCAGAATAATCCACACTACATATATTCCATTTCAATATAACTTAAGCTTGCATCAAATAAACATTTGTTGTGGTATACAACAAGACAGTGCTTTAGTTCCCAAAACAACATCGATCTAAAAATTTTGATTTTAAATGATTTATTTCAAAATGGAATACAAAATTCAACTCAAAGTGAAATTCTACATCTTCTTTCCTAATGATGCCATGCCACTCACCTTATCCTACCTTGATCATTGTGGATGTGGGTTGAATGGTCTTGATGGGAAGGTGCAGTGGAAAGTGGAAATGTAGTTAGATGGTATGGTGCAATCTAAGGTGAATTGAAGCTGCTTTAAGCCTGCAAATTGGAGATGGTTTGCCTGCAGTCTTCTGAGTGATATGTGTTATCTGATATAGTCTTGATTGATGTCCGAGATAGCAGCCTAGTGTTGTCTGAGATTGCTATTTGTATTTTAGTATTGTATCAGTTTGGCTAGTATTTTAGTGTGTGGGCATGTCTAATACTCTTGTATCATTGATGTAAGTGACATTGTGTTTATTATTATAATTCACCTTTTGCAACAAAAAAAAGAAATTCAACATCTTCCCATCAAATAGACTAAACTTACAAATAACTTTTGAAGTTTTCAAAATTTGTCAGCTCCATGTTTAAATGGGTACCAAAAGTTGTTATACGCATCTTTAGAAATGATTAAAGGACATTTTGAGTTTATAACCGGAGCTAAAAAGTTTTTCATTGTGTATGTTCACTATTGTTCATAACTCGTGTTTAAAAGACTTTATGGTATCAGAACAAATCGTTTCAGGACCCGGTGATTGATAATTGTTGGACTTATAATTTTTGCATATTGGAACTCGTTCTTAATTGTTTTGAAATTTATTATTTGATCATGAATAATTTAAATTTTACGAGGAAATACTGAAAGAGAAAACTTCATTTAAAGACAAAGTTTTTGAAGGGTATTGGTGGTAACCCATATGTCCTATAAAACATGCATAGCAGAAGATAAAAAAGTAAAGTCGATGCAGACCAAAACCCTAATTACCAAGATCTCCAAATCAGAGATATAATAAAATCTAAACACAAAACAAAGTGTTTATAGAGGATCATTTGATCCTGCAAGATGAAAGCTTAAATTGGTTTTTTGTTTTGTGCACGGAATCACCTTCTTGTTTCTTTCTACCACCTAGGTCAATCAAGTTAGGGTTTTCACGTTGAGAATCACCACGTTGGTTACGTTAGGTATACTGCATAAGTAGAACTAGGGCTAGATCCTATGCACAGTTAGAGAGTATATGTTTACTACAAAGTTTGACTAGTCGACTTAGGATTACCCTTAAGTCGACCGAATGGAGGAGAGGGGAAGGGAGAATTTCGGTTAGGGTTTGATACAGGAGTGAATGAATTGTTATTAGAAAGCCTTAGTATTTATATGGTACCTATGAATATTCTAAACACAATCAGAACTCCTAGTAATTATCCCTGATTACCTAAGTTTGAAAATATTTCAAACTTAATCCATCCCTATTTTATAGATCCTAATCGAACCATATATCACCTAGTGTTTATAGTTTTTACTTTTGTGTATTTACCACAGACAAATATATACGCCTTGAATAATTATAATTTTATCCCTCTATGAGAATATTCCAGTTTCTCATTTACTCATCATTTCGTTTCATTTCCATTTTATTTTGTACGTCTTTCCTCATTACCAACTTTCATGTTCTGTTTAATAAGCATTGGTGTGACCAATGTTGCAAAAAAGGCCTACAAGGCCTTGTAATCGCCGATTCCAAGCTACAAGGCCCTGGAACTTGGAGATATTTACAAGGAAGTCGGCCGATTAATCGGCGATTACAAGGTTTTGGGCCGATTAATCGGCTAAAAAACGCAACTCGGCCCCCGACCGCCTCAGGACCGATTCACGATTTTTGCAACATTGGGTGTGACCCATCGACATTTCTATAGGTACTAATTGTGTAAGATGTTCTTTGCACACTAATTCCTTCTATTTCTCCTGCATAATAGGAATGGGAGGGGATGGCGCAAATCTTAGCCGTTCATTATTTCAAACAATAAAAAACAAGACGATTATTTGAGTTTTTTTTTTTAATTAAAACTCACTCCGCATCTTTTTCCTAAAAATCATATATCTCAACAACCAATCGTTAAACCATCGCGACCAAACAGATAAGCATTTCAAAGGATTTTTGTGTCTCCCGAAAGGTACTTCTGTTAATACAAGTATGCGACCTTTTAATTGAAAGTATGTTTACTCCAAAATATTAATTAGAGTAAATTGCAGAAAATATTATTTAGAGTTAATTGCATAAATGGTCCTTGCGGTTTGCCATGTTTTACGGATTTAGTCCCTATATTTTTTTTGCGGACCTTCTCCCTGTGGTTTGGTCCCTTGACCAATATTTCTGTTTTTTTTGCGGACCTTCTCAAGTGGAAGTTTAAATGGCTGAAATGACATAAATACCCTTTAATAGTATTGTCCTGTGGTTTATGGGGTATTGCGAATTTAGTCTCTTTTTTTATTTGTTTAGTTATTAATATTAGTATTATTTTTTTTAATTCAAAAATATTAAAAAAATTGTTCAAAGATATTCAAAAAAAAATTAACTGAACTTTTTTTTTTTAAATTTGAATATTTTTCGATAGAATTTTGAAACATGTTTTTATACGTTTTCGTCCGTTTTTAAACTTTATGTCCATTTTTATACGTTTTTATCTGTTTTTATACGTTTTCGTCCGTTTTTATACGCTTTCGTCTATTTTCTTACCTTTTTATCCGCTTTTATCCTTTTTCATTCATTTTTATATGTTTTTATCCATTTTTCTCTGCTTTTATCCATTTTTATGCGTCTTCATCTGCTTTATATTTGTTTTCCCATTAAGAATGATTTTATTCGTATTAGTTTTGAACCTCGTGTACATTTTCTATATAATTATTTAAGGGGAAAAATATTTTAAAAGGTAGTATACTTGCCACGTATTCATCTTCTGGGTAGTGAACTAAAAATTTTCAGATTTAACACCATTAACTTGTATTTTTTTCATCTTATGGGTAATATGTGACTTGCTAACCAGTACCAAGTTCCACCACTACTCAAAAGATGAATATGTGGCAAGTATAATATTTTTTTTTATAATTTGCCCTACCCATCACTCCGATAGGCTAATGCAACAAATTAATATAGTTGCATTAGGTCAGTTATGTTGTAGTGGTTATAATACTCATGTACACACAAATTTCTAGATAAATTTTTTATTAAATATTAATATTGATTAATACTAATATTTTAAGTTTACTATTTATTTCCCTGTTAGTAATACTTTATCCGTATTTAATTTTGAAACTTGTGTACGCACGGGTTAAACTTATACAAAGAAATAACATGAGTCAAACATGGATAGTAGAAATTAGAAACAATAATTTTCCGGATAACCTTACTTAAACTCATAAAGAGCAATAACATGAGTCGTTCGTATACGTACAATCTTTTGTATTCATTTACATACTACCTCCGTCCCAAAATTATTGTCCCCCGACAAAAAACACATAGTTTAAGAAAACATAATTATTACTGCATTCTCTTTCTTACTTTTTTGCAAAATGTTACTTTTACCCTTATGAATTTAATTAAATCATTGAATGATGTTTGTAATTTTTAGAAACATTATGTACAATACGGTAAACTTGCTATATTCTTCACAACCATAATTGGAAGTGGACAATAATTTTGAGACAACCCGAAATGGAAAGAGGGACTACAAATTTGGGACGGAGGGAGTATCATAGTAACAATGTGTGTTGTCAGTTGATATTTATAATCTTGTGAATATACATTAGTTTAATCTATAATGATAATACAAGTAATATTTATAAATAACAACATATAAGTTGTGTTTTTCACTAAAAAATATTAAAGTTTAGTGTGTATATAGTATAAGTGTGTATTTGTTAAATTTAAAAAGTTACTAAACAAATTAAATAAAATAAATACCAGTTTTATAATTTATTTAAAATTTAACAACCAAAGTTTAATTATTACCCCTCTCTTTTTTTTTAAGTTTTTTTTTTTTTTTTTTTTTTTTTTTTTTTTTTTTTACAAAATCGACACCTATGCTTTTTTTTTTTTACCTAATGAGGGACTCAATTTTAGCACGTGACATAATAGTGCAATCCGTTCAATTCATAACTCGTCAAAGAATCGGTAACAACTTTATAATGGTACCATTCCTCATTTAGGGGGTGCTTGGTTGGGGTAATGGGGGGTGGGGAATGGGAAATGTAATGATTAAACATGTATGTTTATGACTAAGGAATGCAATCATTTTTTAGTATGGGGTAATGAGGCATTACCCAGTAAATCTAAAGCTATGTTTTCCGATCAACAGACATGAATGTTAATACATATTGAAAAGTGTATTTAAAAACTCATATGTACACGAGAATTATAACTAGTTCTTGTTAAATAGACATAGATATTCACGTAATTATGAGATTCCTAATAAACATAGATATTCACAACATCGTTTTTTGCATGGGCTTGAATGTAATATAAGGTCTCTGTATATGACTTAGGATCAAATGAGAAGAAAACTTAAAATGAGAAGGATGAGAAATAACTATAACTACACATTTGAGATGCGTCGACTTAAATTCGATGCATTTCTAATCTTTTAGATGCACCATAATATATTTTCTAGTAAAAAATTAGATGCATATACATATATTATATGCATTTCATCAAGTTAGACAAATTCTATACATTTTTCGTCCTCTGCAGGTCAAATTTGTTGTTAGTACTACTTTGCATCGTTTTCACTTCAAATCACTTTTCGGAACTAATTCGGATGCATCTAAATGAATAGAGATGCATCTAAATCAAGTTTATGCATCTCAAATGTGTGGTTATAGTTATTTCTCATCCTTCTCATTTTAAGTTTTCTTCTCACTGGATCTCTACTCCTCTGTATATAGAATATCAATATCAAAAGAACCAAACTAACTACATGTGACAACCCGCAAATTTCCAGATATATTCTATTTGGAGAAATTCTATTTGGAGAAACAACAGTTAATTTTGAGTTTGGCATTACTTGGAAGAAATTAGACGTATTTATATTCAAAATTAACAAAAAAAAATGATTCTAAAGCTAATGAAAATGAGTTCGGGTGCTCGGGAAATAATTATAACACGTTTCATGGTTCCGTTCACACTTCGATAAAGATATGAAAGAATTGGCAAAAACAATCCCTAAGGGCGCGCTAGGGTTTGTCCCTAGTCCACCACTCACCCTATATATACTACTTATAATAAACATATTAGGTTTTATTTGTCCCTGCTCCTTCTCTCAGCCGACAACACACTCCCCTCCACCCATCTCCTTCTTCGGCCATATTCCGGCCATATGGAGCCTCACCACCGCGAGTGGTATCTCACCTCCACCACCAGGTTCATCCCCATCTCCCTCTCTTTCTCCTGATGTAACACACGTGCGACAAACCATCACCCAAACACCATCTTTGGCCATGATTCAGGCACGGTATCACCATCCACCACCACTACGAGCCACCTTTCTTGAGGCCACCACCACAACTTGTTTTGTCATGCCACCACCATGTGTCGCCACTCCTTTTGACGCAAGAAGATACGGGTTGGAACTTGTACATACAAGATCGAGAGTTCAGTTTTAGTGGGGTTCGTGTCCGTGAGTCGCCGTCATCACAGCTCTGTCACCACAATCTCTCGTCTCAGCCTCCATCTTCCTCCCTTCTGTCGATTGTGGTATACTCGACACACCCTCAATCCCCTTGTTTCATTTATTGTTTATGGATGTTTCAACGCGTATAAATATATATAACTATTTAATTGTTTTCGTGGATTTTAAAATGAACATGAAGCGAGATTTTTAATTTGTGATTAATAGCATATATAAACATGTTTTGGTTACAGATTTCGTGTGGTACAAATGGTAAGAAAATGATGTTCAGATTGATTAGTTTGGTCACGGGTCGGGTCGGACCCACACTGTTTTCGGGTCGCAAGTATATTGGTCTCGGTGTAGATACCATAGCTTAATTGTTGAAGGTAGTTTTGGTCACCGGAGTCGATCTTGAGTACATTATTTTGTTTTCTCGAGTTAACAGCCATGAACACTTTGATTTGTTGTTTGCGAAGAGAATTATGTCCCGGATAATTATTTATCTTTAACTTACGATTGTTGTGCTTTGGTGTACGGCGACTTGTGAATTAATTGGTTTTAATAAAAGCTTGACTAGTTTAGGTGACTTATATGTTATAAAGTACACGTTTGGTTAAGGACATGGCTAGTAAGCCCTCCATAAAATTCATAATATATTAGTAGTGTCTAATTATATTACTACTATTTAGTAAATCTAGTAATGGTTTCGTCAAAAATATAACTAACTTGCTTATTAGTGTTGAGGTATGAGCATACTTGTAAAGTTTCGGATACATTTGGAATAATTGGGAATCATTGAAACGTTTCGGCTATTTGGGAAATGAATGTTTGATACTTGGTATACTTGGATTTCTGAGACATTATCGAATCGTTACTGGATTTTTGGTATTGGACGATGGACATTATTGGATATTTTTGGACAATACGGTATAATATATTAAACTCAATAAGAATTTAATATATTAGACACGGATCGGACACAAATATTCAATAAAGCCAAAGACTAATAACAACACGAATGATAACGATAAATAAAGCTTATAAAATATTGTTTCGAGAAAATTGGTTTTATTAAACTCATGATGATGACTTGGGAATGTGGTATAAACAGACGCGTCATGCCGAAGTTCATAAAACATTCCAAACTAATGTTTTTATTTTAAAATGACCGTTATTATAAAAACATAAAGGACTTTCTCAACTTATGTTTATTGTTCAAAACGTTTTATTCTTATAAAACCCGGGAAGAATATAAATTTATGTTTTATGAAGTTGAAAAGCCTGTTGCTCATATTGTGACTTCAAACTTATTTTGTTTATGAAACATGTATGTTTTACCTAAACTAATTGGGATTATGGGTAAATGCCGAAACTTACCTATTTTATATTACATAGTAAATTGTTACAATGATCTATGTTTTCTTTGGTTAGCTTGAGCGTTGTTAACATTTTCACGACTATGTCGATGTTTATTCCTCTTTGGCGTGAGTTGTTTGTCGATATCTTTTCCACTTTGGCGTGAGTAATATTTGGAGTCCTTACTTTCTTACCACCACACGAAACATAAAGCTTTCTTACGAAACATTGATATCAAACTTTTTATAAGTAACGATACGAATGATCCACGGAAACTATGACACATCGTCTTTTATAGACTTTATCTTTGGACGAGCTATATTTTGAGATAATCGTATGCGTACTAGGGTGTACTATCGTACTCGTACTGCTTGGTGTCGTCGTACCTATCTTCTGGATATTGTTGTGATTAGCTCTTGATGCCAGCTGTGTGAGTTGTGATCTTTGCATTGTTGTGGCCAAGGTGAGTTCATAGCCCCTACTTTTTACTGGTTTTACAAATGTTTTGGGGGAGAATACATGCTCGTTCATTTTAACTAAACTCAATTCTTTTCAAATGTTTATCATGCTGTGATCTACTGCTTTCGCGAATTGGACAATATGTGCGTTTGACTGCGATTATGTGCTATGTGGTATAACTTTATTTTATGTGAGCAAGTATGCGCAACTGTTAACTCCGTTTGGAGCCGAAGCATTTGATAGTACTATCGGGGTAGCTCCCCTGTGCATCCTGACTATTTGTCGGAAGACCTTTGTGGTGTGTACATCCTGACTGTATGTCGGAAGACCTTTGTGGTGTGTACATCCTGACTGTATGTCGGAAGACCCTTGTGGGGTGTTGTTTCTATTGGCAGGTTCAGTTGTCGCAACAGTAGCTATTTCATTGCAATATGTGCCTTATTGTGTATATTTCAATTTGTGCGACTTGGCGTGAATGTGCGTAACTGTTTAGTGATGCATTCTTAGTGCATCCTTTGAGTTTTGGCTGTTGTTAGTTGGTTATGTGCTCACATTTGTACATCCTGTTCACTATTGTCCTATGCTACAATTATTTTTCGCAAACTCTATGAACTCACCAGCGTAAGCTGACCGTTTTAGCATGTATTTTCAGGTTTAAGGCGTTAGCTCACTATTTGAAGGCGCTTGGCAAGGGGCATTGGTCATAGGCGACTCTGATAAATATTTGGGACCGCTTTAACTTCTTTATGGGCCTATTTCCGCACTTCTTTTATAAAATGTAAACTTAACGTTTTTGTTAATGTATTTTATTCTCAATAAAAGAAATAAAAACCGCTCTTGTACCTTATGTCATGATACCAATTTCGTAGCACCCCATAACATGTATGCTTCCGCTGGACCCGAATTTTGGGGGTGTTACAGTTGGTATCAGAGCTTAGGTTATAGAGAACTGGGTATTTTAAAACCTAGACTATAACTACTTTTATGAAAACATAATCCTATGACCGCCACGTGCCTACCTGCCAAGCTGATGCCTCGCGTATGATTTTGTTTGAGGATATAGTTGTTGAAATGTGAGCCTAATTTCTGGATATTTCATATCCGCCTATTTTAACTGCTCACGGCAAGCATTTTCATATATTTGTGCACGCACCACACCTACCACAGAGTTACGCTATTTCCTTGCGTAATCTCAGGAATCAATTTTGAGTTTTGGACACTCGTTTTGATTTCGGGAATGATTTTGGATATAATGGACATATTACTAGTGTAACTAGGCTGGGTATTTCAAGATTCATTGAACCTCGGCTGAATATAGACTGATCACCTATATTCAACCAGGGACAGTGGGACATGGCCTGATCAACTATGTCCGACTCAGAGGTGAATTTTGCGATACAGGAGTAGTTATAACAGGATTATGTCTGGGTAATTTTGATTTTGGGAACAATAACACAAACATTGTATTTCACGAAAGTCTGCACTCGCACACGACGCACTGGCATCACAACACTGCATGTATCGAAACGCTCTTGACGCCACTAAACGTCCTCGTTTATGTGGAATTCCTATTCGCCGCCATCGAGCGTAGTTCGCCTTGGGTCGAGCTAGACCCGATTGGCACCACTCAAATCTGAGCTGCTTATCGTTATAAGCCTCATCGATTTATTGAAATTATTTGATTTGACTCGTGGTTACGTCTCGAATTGACTATTAACTACCTTGGACTTGGTTTTGACCACTCTGAATCTAATTCTTGGTTCCATCTTGATTTGATTTCCAACTAAGCCCCGATATGACTTTTGACTTGTTTGGATTGATTTTTGGCTCCGTTTTAATTTGACATCCGATTACGTCTTGATTTGACTCTTGGGGATTTACGGATTTTTGGTCCCGACTATTTTTTTTTGGGATCTTGGTATTAACTAACTCCATGTGATTTTGGAACTTGTTTTGAACTTGAACTTGTCATTTAGCCTCGTCTCATTGGTGATCTAGTTACAGCCTCCTCTACCCTGAGCACTGTGCTAAATCGATTATATTCATTTTTGTAACTAATGATGCTCATTTCTCGATCGATGACGTTCGTATTCTCAATCAACGATATTCAACCAATGTGGTTTTAGCAACAACGTTCAATCGAGGTTGTACTTTCCACCTCCAACCTAAGTATCGTGCTGAATCGACCGACTCCAACCGATTTCTAGTAGCAATCAACATTCTTTTACAGAGTTGTATTCTGAATCTGCTAAATCTCCCAATCGGCAAGGACTCTGTGCTAACAGAATTCTTAAGATTTTGAGAAGTAACTCTAATTATGTTCCTTGGGACAACCACCCAATCCACCCCTTGTTCCTCGACAATACCAGTTATCTTTACTACCCTCTTATAGGATAATAAACTATTTTGCGAATAATTTATAAACTATATTTGATTTTCTACAGACCATTTTGCGGGCACTCTACAAAAGGGGTCACTACTACTTCATAAAATCAAATTTTGATTTTTACCACTATTTTTATAAAGGAAAATTGTTTTTCCTGTTATCTCACTAACTATTTTACAAAATTGTTTCACAAAACGATTTTATAAAATATTTTATTGCCAAATGCGACCTTACTACTATCCTAAAAATCAGAATTTTGATCTAAATACCATTTTATAAATGGTGAACTGCTTTCTTGTTACCCCGTAAGCTATTTTACAAATAGTTTAGCAAGACGATTTCATGAAACATTTGACTGCCTTGCTACGATATTATGAAATCAAACTGAAATCAAAATTTTGACCTTCCTACAATTTTATAAACAATGGGTTATTTTCCCTATTATCCTATAAGCCGTTTTATATATCACTTTGTCTATTGCTGTTATGCTGCTGTATCATAAGTAATGACGTGCCGATGAGGCAATCGTTATTCCGCTGGGAGAAATCTTGATGAATGTTTAAGCCTTGTTGAGAAACCTGTCGAAGTCGTGGACCGTGAGGTCCGACGACTTAAGCATGGTAGTACCTCTACCGTCAAGTTCATTGAAACTCTCGAGTAAGTCCTAGTTCACGCGGATATGTGAAGATGACTCCTCATGCGTATGTGCTCATTTCTTTTCGACCTTAACGGGTAACTTGAATTGAATCGTGAGGACACGATTCCTTTTAAGGAGGTGAGGCTGTGACAACCCGCAAATTTCCAGATATATTCTATTTGGAGAAATTCTATTTGGAGAAACAACAGTTAATTTTGAGTTTGGCATTACTTGGAAGAAATTAGACGTATTTATATTCAAAATTAACAAAAAAAAATGATTCTAAAGCTAATAAAAATGAGTTCGGGTGCTCGGGAAATAATTATAACACGTTTCATGGTTCCGTTCACACTTCGATAAAGATATGAAAGAATTGGCAAAAACAATCCCTAAGGGCGCGCTAGGGTTTGTCCCTAGTCCACCACTCACCCTATATATACTACTTATAATAAACATATTAGGTTTTATTTGTCCCTGCTCCTTCTCTCAGCCGACAACACACTCCCCTCCACCCATCTCCTTCTTTGGCCATATTCCGGCCATATGGAGCCTCACCACCGCGAGTGGTATCTCACCTCCACCACCAGGTTCATCCCCATCTCCCTCTCTTTCTCCTGATGTAACACACGTGCGACAAACCATCACCCAAACACCATCTTTGGCCATGATTCAGGCACGGTATCACCATCCACCACCACTACGAGCCACCTTTCTTGAGGCCACCACCACAACTTGTTTTGTCATGCCACCACCATGTGTCGCCACTCCTTTTGACGCAAGAAGATACGGGTTGGAACTTGTACATACAAGATCGAGAGTTCAGTTTTAGTGGGGTTCGTGTCCGTGAGTCGCCGTCATCACAGCTCTGTCACCACAATCTCTCGTCTCAGCCTCCATCTTCCTCCCTTCTGTCGATTGTGGTATACTCGACACACCCTCAATCCCCTTGTTTCATTTATTGTTTATGGATGTTTCAACGCGTATAAATATATATAACTATTTAATTGTTTTCGTGGATTTTAAAATGAACATGAAGCGAGATTTTTAATTTGTGATTAATAGCAGATATAAACATGTTTTGGTTACAGATTTCGTGTGGTACAAATGGTAAGAAAATGATGTTCAGATTGATTAGTTTGGTCACGGGTCGGGTCGGACCCACACTGTTTTCGGGTCGCAAGTATATTGGTCTCGGTGTAGATACCATAGCTTAATTGTTGAAGGTAGTTTTGGTCACCGGAGTCGATCTTGAGTACATTATTTTGTTTTCTCGAGTTAACAGCCATGAACACTTTGATTTGTTGTTTGCGAAGAGAATTATGTCCCGGATAATTATTTATCTTTAACTTACGATTGTTGTGCTTTGGTGTACGGCGACTTGTGAATTAATTGGTTTTAATAAAAGCTTGACTAGTTTAGGTGACTTATATGTTATAAAGTACACGTTTGGTTAAGGACATGGCTAGTAAGCCCTCCATAAAATTCATAATATATTAGTAGTGTCTAATTATATTACTACTATTTAGTAAATCTAGTAATGGTTTCGTCAAAAATATAACTAACTTGCTTATTAGTGTTGAGGTATGAGCATACTTGTAAAGTTTCGGATACATTTGGAATAATTGGGAATCATTGAAACGTTTCGGCTATTTGGGAAATGAATGTTTGATACTTGGTATACTTGGATTTCTGAGACATTATCGAATCGTTACTGGATTTTTGGTATTGGACGATGGACATTATTGGATATTTTTGGACAATACGGTATAATATATTAAACTCAATAAGAATTTAATATATTAGACACGGATCGGACACAAATATTCAATAAAGCCAAAGACTAATAACAACACGAATGATAACGATAAATAAAGCTTATAAAATATTGTTTCGAGAAAATTGGTTTTATTAAACTCATGATGATGACTTGGGAATGTGGTATAAACAGACGCGTCATGCCGAAGTTCATAAAACATTCCAAACTAATGTTTTTATTTTAAAATGACCGTTATTATAAAAACATAAAGGACTTTCTCAACTTATGTTTATTGTTCAAAACTTTTTATTCTTATAAAACCCGGGAAGAATATAAATTTATGTTTTATGAAGTTGAAAAGCCTTTTGCTCATATTGTGACTTCAAACTTATTTTGTTTATGAAACATGTATGTTTTACCTAAACTAATTGGGATTATGGGTAAATGCCGAAACTTACCTATTTTATATTACATAGTAAATTGTTACAATGATCTATGTTTTCTTTGGTTAGCTTGAGCGTTGTTAACATTTTCACGACTATGTCGATGTTTATTCCTCTTTGGCGTGAGTTGTTTGTCGATATCTTTTCCACTTTGGCGTGAGTAATATTTGGAGTCCTTACTTTCTTACCACCACACGAAACATAAAGCTTTCTTACGAAACATTGATATCAAACTTTTTATAAGTAACGATACGAATGATCCACGGAAACTATGACACATCGTCTTTTATAGACTTTATCTTTGTACGAGCTATATTTTGAGATAATCGTATGCGTACTAGGGTGTACTATCGTACTCGTACTGCTTGGTGTCGTCGTACCTATCTTCTGGATATTGTTGTGATTAGCTCTTGATGCCAGCTGTGTGAGTTGTGATCTTTGCATTGTTGTGGCCAAGGTGAGTTCATAGCCCCTACTTTTTACTGGTTTTACAAATGTTTTGGGGGAGAATACATGCTCGTTCATTTTAACTAAACTCAATTCTTTTCAAATGTTTATCATGCTGTGATCTACTGCTTTCGCGAATTGGACAATATGTGCGTTTGACTGCGATTATGTGCTATGTGGTATAACTTTATTTTATGTGAGCAAGTATGCGCAACTGTTAACTCCATTTGGAGCCGAAGCATTTGATAGTACTATCGGGGTAGCTCCCCTGTGCATCCTGACTATTTGTCGGAAGACCTTTGTGGTGTGTACATCCTGACTGTATGTCGGAAGACCTTTGTGGTGTGTACATCCTGACTGTATGTCGGAAGACCCTTGTGGGGTGTTGTTTCTATTGGCAGGTTCAGTTGTCGCAACAGTAGCTATTTCATTGCAATATGTGCCTTATTGTGTATATTTCAATTTGTGCGACTTGGCGTGAATGTGCGTAACTGTTTAGTGATGCATTCTTAGTGCATCCTTTGAGTTTTGGCTGTTGTTAGTTGGTTATGTGCTCACATTTGTACATCCTGTTCACTATTGTCCTATGCTACAATTATTTTTCGCAAACTCTATGAACTCACCAGCGTAAGCTGACCGTTTTAGCATGTATTTTCAGGTTTAAGGCGTTAGCTCACTATTTGAAGGCGCTTGGCAAGGGGCATTGGTCATAGGCGACTCTGATAAATATTTGGGACCGCTTTAACTTCTTTATGGGCCTATTTCCGCACTTCTTTTATAAAATGTAAACTTAACGTTTTTGTTAATGTATTTTATTCTCAATAAAAGAAATAAAAACCGCTCTTGTACCTTATGTCATGATACCAATTTCGTAGCACCCCATAACATGTATGCTTCCGCTGGACCCGAATTTTGGGGGTGTTACACTACAGTTATCGTACAAAGAAAAAACAAAATCCTAAACATTAATCTTCGATCAAATAACATTCAAATTTTACATTCGACATTCCCATGGCGGGTGCGTTTATCGTCTAATCTTTTGTGTTAGTTTATCGGATTTCAAAATCTAACTAACTAGGTTTTTTATGTTTTGGTATCAGGTTACAGTAAAAATCAAATTTAATCATGATTTTAGGAATTCCTTAACTGATAATCTGAAACATCTGTATAAATGTAAATTTTTATTTGGTTTCATAGAATTAAGAAAGTATAGATTATAGAATGCCCGAAAGTTACCAACTTATCGATCATCAGATAGTCCTTAAGGGGTATTTAAACCCGTATTCTGTTTCACCTGTACGTTTTATATTAATCCGTAACACTTCATCAACAATCTGACATAAAAGTTTGCCTTATTTATTTTGCATTTTACCAGAATATTTGTGGGGGCTAATCCAACAGAAGATGTGATTTGAAACGAAACTCAGTTCGAAATAAACAAACATTTCGTAGCGATTTTAAGATAACACTATATATGAATAAGAGCTACTTCCTTTTACAAAGAACCTCTCTAGAGTCCTCACATGTTTCCATCTTGCTTCGGGTCTTAAAGTTAGTTTCAAGAAAATTTACACAAAGATTTCTACTTTTATAGACAACCCGAACCTCTTGTATTTGCTGCTGCAGTGTGTATTTACAACTATACCAAGGAATTACATTCCTAATACAATGCAACACTTTTTTTCTGTACATCTCATTCAGCAATTTTCCTGCAAACCCGACGGGTTGGGATGACCATGGTCAAAGTAAAGAATAAAAATAACTCAAAAAAGTCAACGTGACCGTGACAATAACTTCAAAAAGTCTCCATAATCGCTCATCTACCACTCGAAAATCTCTTCATCTTTTCCCAAATCTGCAAACGTCTCCTAGGCCTCAATGGGCCTGAACTTGAGGTTATCCAATACGAATGTACATCTAGCCCAAGACACGAAAACCCGCTCTCCACATCAAGTGGAGATTCATAGCTTGGATAGGTGGAATGCGATGGACCTGGGTCTGGACCAGGGCCGTGGCCTGAGTTTGTACTGGCTCGTGGATCAAAGTACATGGAAATTAAATCCTCTTGGCTACATGTCCTTGAGCCCAAGTCTCGTGTTTCTTCGCACTCGTTGCAGACCAATTTCAAGGCCTGAACCACTTCACCCATGAAGGGTCGGTGTGATACATCGGGCTGAACACATGTTGATGCTATTGCTGCTACTTTGGCTATACTGTCGAATGGAACTTCAGGGGAGAGTGATGGATCATGATAGGAGCTCAAGGAGTACCACTCCCGTAGCTATATACGTCACTCTTTACAAGAAGATGGCATGTCATTGCATACTCGGGAGCCACATACCTGAATTCAAATGAAAAGAAGTTTAAGAAAATTTGGACACAGCGGGAGCGGGTCCCCTAACAGGCCAAAACATATAATCTGACTTCTATGCTGAGAAAAAGCTCATTTTACTTTAAACTTGACCTGTAATGTACTCATTTTATAGAGAAAGAAAAACGTACCCAAAAGTGCCAATGACAAGTTTCGAAATATGTTGGTTTTTTTCATCTAGAGCGGATCGAGCCAAACCAAAATCAGAAACTTTAGGTGTAAAGTCATGTTCCAGCAGAATGTTGCTAGACTTGAATTCTCTATGTAGGACTCTTGGGCTTGAATCTTCATGCAAAAAAGCTAACCCCCGAACCGCACCCAATCGAGTGGTGTGACTTCCTTATCAATCCCGGCCTAAGCAACCAAAATTTCTCTCCAATTATAAACCATCTTCACTAAAAAGTAAAAAATATTAAAGTCAAAATATTTGACTTTTGAAAGTCAAACATTTCAATCCCTAAGAAACCGAATTGTCACATTTAAGTACTTTGACAGCAACTTTAGTCCCATCTTCAACAGTTCCGCTATAAACCCGCCCAAAACCACCCTCACCTAAAACACCCAACTCATTAAAGTTATCAGTTGCTTTTTCCATATCACTTGAACTAAACGTCTCTGCAGATCCTTTATAAGCTATATTAGACCGGAATGATAATGAAGCTGCCCACTTCCTACATTTAACCAATAGAAAAAAATGATGATGGCATACGGTCCACCATTCCCGTTGCGTGATGATGGCATATGTGGTGATGGGGAAGACCTATCAGCAACAAAATGATTATGATTATAAGCAAGAAAATTTTCAGTTTGACTTTCGAGGTTAAATGAATCGATCCTTTAAGTATGGTAGATTTCCAAAATTTGGGATTTTTTGTGGTTGTGGTAGTGGTTAGGGGTGTTGTATGTGCATGCATGGTGGTCAAGATAATATAACAATGTTTAAGCAAAATCACTGTTTTTATACAATGTTTCTAACCAACTTGTCATTTTGCACTAAATAAACGAATACAATGAGCGAGTTGTGTTTGTAACCGATAATATATAGCTGGTTAGATCTGATTTTATTTAAACACCGCATATTATCTAAACTGGGGTTGTTTGATTACTTCTTAATGAATTTGGTTAAGCGCCCAAATTCTGAATCGGTCAAAGCTTGAGCGTTTGATAAATATTCTTTGCCTCTTTATCATTCAATGTGGCTCTTAGTGATTTTGCATAGGATGGTCCCCTAAATCATTCAGTAGCTATACTCTTTCTTTTGCCATTATTTTCATTTACTTTTTTCATTTGTTGATATAATAACCTGTAATTTTATGAAGCCTTTTTTAATTTTTAAATTTATAACGTAGGCTTAATGGGGTTACAATCCAATTATAAATTCACACTAATAAATTTTTTAATTCTCCATTAACTACTTATCATTAATCAAGTATTATTATAAATTTAAATGTGTAACTTTTTTTTATTATTGGAGTCACTCATTCATCAAACACTTTCTTTTCGTTCAGCACAGTTTTATTCAGAGCCATTGAATCATTCAGGTTTTTAAATCATTCAGCGCTAAATCATTATATTTTACCAAACAGCCCCTTGTTAAAACAACCAGCCTTACAAGTGTCGTTAGCAAAACCCCGAGTTTGTGTGTCAAAAGTTTTCATTATAGAATGACTCTTTTAAATAATAATAATAATAATAATAATAATAAAATAATACAAAGACTACACTAGACATTCTAAAACTAGAGTGACTTACAAATACAATAACCCATTTTGCTCACTATATAAGAGCAACAAAAACACAAAACCATACTCATATAGTTGTATAGTATTTTTATATTTTAAAAAATTATATGTCTCGTCCATGTCCTTTACCCAAAATCACACTAGTCGTCCATATTCGATTTTAATCACACAAATAATCCTTAATTTTCAAACAAATTTCCATTGATAGTCTCTATTTTCAAAAATTGGGGCTATCCATGTAATAACGACAATGACTATGTGTGTAATAGAAAACTTTCGATTATTACGCAGATGATCCCGATTTTTCAAAATAGAAACCATCGACACAAATAGTTTAAAAATTAGGTATCATTGGCGTAATTAAAATCAACAAGTCACCTAGGTTCTTGGCTCAAGCTGATTATATTGAACTCTATTGTAAGAAAAATTTGACGTATGTTATTCCACATTTACTATCTCTTATGCATATTTTTTTTGGCAAATGTCACATTTTTTTAATCTAATGTGTGTTTGTTTAAGCTTATGAGCCCATTTTTATTTATTTTTAAGTTTATGGCCTTATACGAGATACTTATGATATAGTAACGAAACATAAACCAAAATCAAATAAACTTAGAGGGTGTTTGTTTAAACTTATTTGGCCTGCTTATGGGCTTATTAAACTTTTGAAAAGCTCCTTGCTCTAAATATTGGCTTATATAATTTTCGTTTATTAAGTGGATGTTTGTTTAAGCTTATTTGGACTACTTATGAGCCAATTTTTATGGTTTATTTTGAATTTTATGGGCTTATTTAAGCTTGCTATGATATAGTACTAATAAACTTATACAAGCTCATAAGCTAATAAACCTAAAAGTAAGCTTAGGGGTGTTTGTTTAAGCTTATTTGTGAGCTTATGAACTTATATTTAATATGCATGATTTTTCGGGCTTATTTTGAGACTTAATGGTCTTATATAAGTTTAATGTATCATGATAACCTTATATTAGCCTATACGTCTCAAAATATGCCGAAAAAGTTAGGCTTATAACATACAAGCCGAAATAAAATATTCTAATAAGCCCACAAATAAGATTAAACAAATACCCCCGAAGCCATTGAATTTGTTTTATCTTTGTTTAAAAGTGGCAATTTTTCATAACTCGGGTTGGATATGACTGTCGTTTTCTTGTTTATGAACTTTTTTTTTTCTTTTTTTTTTTTTTTTTTTTTTTTTGACCCGGGTTAACTCATTTTGCTAAATCTAGTTAGGTCATACATATATTTTTTATTTTTTATTTTTTTTGTTTGACCCGGGTTAACTCATTTTGCTAAATCCAATTAGGTCATACGTATTTTTTTTAATAAGTTTTATCCTGTAGTTTTGTTGGAAAGCATGGGTTTGGTATTGAATTTCTTACGTTTTAGAGCTATTTGGACATGTTTAAGTCAGTGGCGGAGCCAACACGAAAACTAAGGTGATTCTCTTAATAATTTAAAGCGAAATTTTTTTAACAGTGACAACCAATAAATGTGTCTATTCAAGTCGGGTCGGACCCAATTTAAACTAGAAAATAAATACTTGCACATCAAAAACCGATAACCTATTGTCAAATTTATTGAAATCGACTATTTACCGAAAGAAAAGTAACACACTTACACTATTAACACACTGCATATTTTCAAGTTACAAATTTAAAATAAGGTTTTCAATGTACAACATGAAACAAATAAAATTTATAGCCAAGGAAATACAAAGAAACAAATATACAAAGATTTCTAAAAACCAAATGTGTTTAAAAAGAAAAAAAGAAATGAAATGAAAAGTCGACTATCGGTCTCTTTCCTCTCTCTTCTTTCTTCTCCATTCAGTATGGTAATCCACTTATGTTACGGGTACACTATTAGTTACTCAAAATTGGTCAAACATCTTATAGGGATATTTTCGTCATTTGCACCACCACATCCAACTTATCCACGTTTCTCCATCCGGGTTTTCCTTATATGTCGAAAATGTGTGATAAAATTGTTTGATGAAATGTTTCATTTACTTTTCTTTTTAAGTTGTAGACTTTAAAGCCCATGGAGAGGACTGTTTAATGTATGTTGGAGGCTCTGTAGATCCTGATATAACACAAAAACTGTTTGGCATTTCTTCTTTTAGTGAAATTCCCAGTCAGGTACACTGATACTGGTATATCTTTACTTGTATCATAGAGTGGCAAAATGGCGGGTCTAGTAATGGGTATAAACGGACTTTGGTGACTTGGATTGACCTGAAACATTCGACCCGTTTCAGGAGGTTATATGCATTATACACCTGTTAGCAACTTTCGACCCGTTTCAATTTTGGCTGCTTTTAAAACTTAGCAAAACTGACTCATTTGTGATTAGTACTACCGAAATTCCTTCTAATTGTAAATGGGTTGAAGTTGGCATCTGTATATGCTCATTATCTCATTGCATAGATCTTGTGGCTTATAAGTCTGATGTTTGCTAGTGTAACACTTTCAGAAGGTCTACTGATTCATCAATCTTCTGTTTAACTCAAAACTTTTCGATACAGTTGGTACTGAAGCAATATGAAAACCCCTTGTCAAAGAAGCTAAATGAGGTTGTAAATGAGATACGAAGCCAAAGATGTAACTATCTACGGTATGTAATGTCTGTGGTATATAATCTTATCAGTCGGATTAGTTTATCTGTATATGAGAATGTTTGTGTTGACAAGTAATCCCTTTTTTAATCTCATTGTACTTATGGCAGGTTAAAATTATGCAAGAAAGGAGAACCATCGGGTGAGTTTTATAATATACGTCTAGTAGTTCTGTCTTCGTATGAAAATTGCAAGATTCAACTTGATTCTTTTTTAAGAAAAAATTCCTTTCATATACATAAAGGTTGTTTGGTAATTTTAAACCGGGACTTCCCAAGAAACGTCAAGAATTAAAAACTTTCCTGACTATATGATAAAAAAATGAAAAATCCCTCCAACAATTATAAAATAAAGAAAATCTTGTGAAACCCATAATGCCATATATCATAAGGCAACTTTAGCTCAGGAACTTCCTTAGAAATGATAAAGATTGCGTCTTTTCTGAGTATTTGTAAAGTACCATTCTATAAAGACGATAAAGAAAATTAATTACAGTGAGGATGCATTTGTCAATCAAAATTGCAGTTTTTACACGGTAATTGTTGCAATTTCTTTAGTTTCTGATATTAGTTGTTTAAATTCCAGGAATGACATTCTTCTCGTATATGGTGGAAGACAAATCTCCAAATAGTCCTTCATACGTTGAGTTCTTAGTACATGTCCATAGACAAATTCAAAACAAAATGGGTTGATGTTGTTTAACAAACACGACTTCAGTTAAGTTTATGGGTTTGTGGTTAGAATTTACATGGAGACACAGTTGGGTTCGAGCCTAAAGAAGCGAAGCTTGAATCTTAGCAAAAACATGGGGATAGTCATCATTGGGTTTCACCAATTCTTGGTGAAAACTCGAGTAAAGTTTTGTTAGTATTATTTGTGAAAGCTTAGCATAAACTACTAAAAGAAACATCCTTTGGCCTGTTTCATGGTAATTGTTATTAAAGATTAATGGTGATATACATATCTGCAAGGCCCTTTTTTTTTTTTTTTTTTTTTTTTTTTTTTCCTGGTTTATAATGGTATAAGATTTACATGTAATGCTGTTCTTTAGGAGGGCAAGTTTCAACTTATTTCTTATATTTATTGACTTTATGTGTGTATGTTTGATTCGGTTTGTGTTTTATTGCTAACTAGACAAGTGCATCTGAAATGAAAGGATTCAAATAGTTACAAGCTGGCTATGCAATGGTATTGCTTGATATACATGAAAATGAAAGAATATAGTAGGTACTTCTCAAACTAGCTTTTTGTGAAAGAATATAGCATGTTAGAACAAAATCACAAGTTATTGTACAAAGTTTCTAACCAACTTTGTATATTACGCTAACGTAATCAATAGGTGAGTGAATTGTGTTTGTAATTGAGAACATCTAGGAAGTGATAAGTGATCACATCCATTTGTGGCTAGATGTTATCATAATTAGCCTAGCTAGATTAAAGTGGTAGACTAAAACGTTTGAGATTAACGAAGGTAAATTAAGATTTACAAAGTGGTTAGAGTGGTAGACTAAAAGTTCCGTCACTATACAATTATGTGCCGCTATATCGCAACTAAACTTTCCAAAAAAATGCACTTAAGGTAACGAAATTTCATTTTGTTCACTTGTTTACTGAGTTGTTAAGCAAGAATTTTGTTCTTTAATTTCAATGTTAATCGGAGTAACTTGAACGCATATTTTTTGATATGTTAAGTAACAAAAATGTTGCGGTTTTCAAGTTCGATGATATGTATGTATATTTTTGTAAGTTTAATGATTCAAATATCATGTTTTATAACTTTAGTAATGCAAGTGAACCAAAAAAAAAAATTGTTATGCAGTTTTTGAAAAGTTTAGTGACATGTTTGTTTGTATCTTTTTAGCTTCTATCATGAAGAATTTCGTGTTCTTTCCTTTCCCCCGTATAGGTGGGGTGTTTTAAATATAGTCTTGACTTAAAAAAAAAAAAAAAAAAAAAAAAAAAAAAAAAAAAAAAAAAAGTATAAATTTGTCTATTCATGAATTTTGCCCTTTCCCCAGTTCCCTCATTCAAACGTTCAAGCTGTGGCTATTAGGACATAGGACCCTACACATCATTAACTAAAGGGACCATATGCATATTACGACCACATATCGTTTGCTAAAGATATTTTTATATCATTTGCTAAAGATATTGAATCCTGAAGTAAAATATACTCAATGTTAGTCTATCAATTAATATTAGTCTTAGCATAACAACGACGGATGCTAGCTATTGTTGACCCGGACTTTAGTTAATAAATAAATTCACGTTGTAGCGGCGAGTTCATGCAATTAAAATTTTCAGCGAGAAATATTTTTCATTTCTATATTTTTACGATACAATAACAACTTATGGATAACAACAATTTTAGTTTTGAATAATTTTAAGCAATAACAAGTTAACTCATCTAAATTTGTAGATTACCCACGCGATGTTCTGGACGGTAGCTAATATATTATGGTAGTATGAGGTTAAAGTAGTTTACAATGGCCCGTAGTCGCAAGTTATTTATAAATAAAAACACCGTGTCGAATTTTAAAATTCACTTACATCATGTTAAAAAAGTAGTTATCTAAAAATACACCTTATAAGTTTTTTTGGCACTTATTTGAATTATTAATAATGTTTATTATACTTAACTCACATAGGTAGAAAATACAAGTAAAAGAGTACTTATAGACATAAAGAAAACCTAAATGTTCAAGAAATAATGTGATGTAACTTTAAAGAGTATAATTATTATTATATAACTATATTTAATAAATATAAAATAAAAGAATTAGCACTTAGCATATTTGCGTTGAAAAATCGTCCGATTTTTATAAAACACATGTTTTAGCTTTTATGGTAAGTTTTATCAAAAAATTCTAAAAGGTTTATATGTTGCTTCTCAAGGCAGTACTCTTGCCATTTTAATAATATTTTTCAAACGTTGTAATTTATTATGCAATTTGAAAATTTATTGATTTAATAATATCTTTACATTAATTAGAGTACATTTTGTGTTGTTGAAAAAAAAATGTAACAGTATCGTATAAAAATGTATACAGAATCGGTGGTACCATATTTTTCCCGAGCATAAAAATGTTGTTCATTTTGTTGATAAAAATGTGTACCGGTAGCGTATCGGACGAGATTCCGGTACCGGTTCTCAGGGAACATTACATATCCAGTTTTTTCCTTTCTTTTACAAGTGAAACTTATAAATAACTAAATAAATAAAGAATAAAAAAATTTAGATTTCATGCTTCTGTAACAGAAACAAAAAACAATGGAACACTTACTATATAATATAAAATAAATTAAAGTTCAACGAATAAGGAGAATGTTGTTCTTATCTAAAACCCTTTGTGTAAGATCGACAAGCTAGTGAACCATTTACATGTGCTTAGGACTCGTATAATTTTTGTTAGAATATTGTTTTTTTTTCCTTACATGCATATCTAAGATGAAGAATTTAGATATGCCAGTTAGAATGGAGGCGTTTTATTTTGCAAACTCAAAAATACTCACATACCAATGGACCAATCAGAAGACTCTATTTAAAAAAAACATAAAAAACATGGAGGGACCATTTTTGCCAACTCACCAAACTTACCCCACCAACCCCACCCCCTACCTCTCACTTTACATACATCAGATATTATAAAAAACCAACTTTCTCTCTCTAACCATCATCAAAAACCACCATAACAAATAAAAATAACAACTTTTTAACTGTTCAAATCGTCAATAAAACACAAAAATTGAAGAATCATCGAGTGCACAAGCAGATCCACGAAAAAACCGGTTCAAAATGGACCTACTGAATCTCGGGATGAAGGTATGATGCTTCTGACTAATTATTTAGTTGTTTTATTAGTTGTGTTTTTTAGTGTTTATATTTGGTTGAGTTTCTGAGTAAAAAAAACTTTGTATACATAGATGCACACCAAGTGTTTGATGAAATGTGTGACTAAAAAGTATCACCAGTGATATTTGAAGTTGAACTGTATACGTGTGTATCACCAGTGATATTTGAAGTTGAACAGTATATGTATATTATCACTAGTGATATTTGTATTTGACTTAACCGTGCAAATCACATAAAGCACACAGAAAATGAAACAATCGACATCTAAAACAACGAATACTTTAGTTTTTACTATTATAGAATCATTATTAGTGTGTTTTACTAGTTAATTTTCGATAATTTGTGATGTTGTGATGATTTATGTGATAATATGAGAGATTAAAAGTTATGTTTAACAGAACAAAAGATATGTTGTGATGCTTCTGTTTGATTTGTGGTGGATTTGTATGTTTAATGATTGTGCATGTTTCAAAAGGTTTTACCGCATTATTTGAAAACAATATTGACTGGTAGTGTATTACATGTGATATAAGTTAAATTATTGTTGATTGGTAGAATATCTATTGTTATTTGAAAACAAATAGTTATTTGTTTGACATATGATATTGAAATCAAATGAACTATTCGTACACTAACAAAAATTATGAAGATATTTTGATGCAGATTTGAATGAGACCTGTGCCAAAAACAGTCTCATCAAACGAAAAGAATCAACAACAAGTGCAATTGTCGTTGAAAAAAGTACAACATCTCCACAACCAAATTGAAGAAGCTCAAACACTTGTGATATCACAAGTTCCTCCATCACCACAATTGATTCAACAAATAGAAGAAAGCTGACACACATGTGATATCACCAGTGATATCACTTGATATCACCTGTGATATCACAGGTGGTATCACATGTGATATCACCTGTGATATCACATGTGATATCAAAAGTTCCTCCGAAAGCATCTGGGAATAAAATGAAGGTGTTGGTTGATGAACCAATGAAGAGGACGATTGTTGAAGAACAAAGTAAATAAAACAAGTTGATGAAAACAGTTGCGTTGTTATGTTTTAATCTATACGGTTATAAATAAATGTGTATAGTTGACAAGTTGGAAGTCAATAGTACATATTTAGTTTGACTGAATCATGCTATTTGTCACAAGAGATTCAAACTCACAGAAATGGGTCATAGTGAGCAATTGTTTAATCCATCTTGATTTGTGAATATTTGTTTGATAAAGTTTTGAGTGGTATTTAGTTTAATATGGCAATATGAAAAGTGAAAAGTGCCATACATGTAGTATCACCAGTGATATTTGAAGTTGAACTGTATATGTGTATTATCACTTGTGAAATTTTGTATATTTTATAAGTTTTTTTGTTTACTTGTTAAGCTTTATTTTACTAGTGCTATTGAGTAAACCTAACAATTCAGAGAGAGAGAGAGAGAGAGAGAGAGAGAGAGAGAAAAACATAATAGTATCACAAATGATATACAAGTCCAAGATAAAATTAGCAATGCTATTAAATAAACCTAACAATTCAGTAAAAAAAATCAATCAATCAACAAACTAATACTTCAATTCTAGCGACTGAGAAACCGCCTCCACTTTCAACTACACCACCGCCCAATTGACATTTGAAACTTTTCTCTTGTTTGGACAAGTATGTCTATTATGATCAATTAAACTACAAATATTACAACCCTTCTTTTGGTTCTTACTTTTCTCGATAGCTTTCTCACGTCCACCCTTAATACGGTCATTCTTATGTCCTTTAGGAGGATTCTTTATACCCATAAAATCTTGAACAATATCACAAACTTTTTGGGGTGGAAGACTTGGCAAATCAGTCTCAACTTTTGACTTTAGCTCTCTCACGTTGTCTACAAAAGTAGTCCGGTATCATAGACAGCTTATTAGTAATTACAACAATAAGAAACAGATTATCAAATAAAACATATCACTGGTGATACTACATATATATCAAGCATATCACTGGTGATACTACACATATATCAAGCATATCACTGGTGATACTACATATATATCAAACATATAAAATCTAATAATGATCTTCATTACATACTCAGCATTAAACTCAGAAACAACACGAAAAATGCCAAGAACTCCATAAGCTTTTTTGGTAGCCGTGCAAGCATTTAAATAGAGCACCAAAGAAAAGACTTCAAAACACTGTAGGCTACACCTTAATTAATAAATAATAGGCAATATTATACTATAATTAATAACTTATCAGTAACTTATACTCACAGCTTATCACCACAAACTTATATTTTCATCCTCATCAAAATGTCAAAAATATTATATAAGAAAATTGAACATCTTAACATAAACAACTTATAAATAAATAGACTAACAATTATCACTGGTGATACTAAACATATATCACTGGTGATACTAAACCTGCTTATAATCATCAACTTCAAATATCACTGGTGATACTAAACGTATGCTACAGAGCAGATTCAAAACCACAATTTGACACAAAAATAGCATTCAAATGCAGTTAAAAACATCAATTCAACTAAGCAAAATTATCAAATATTTTTTACTTACACATTTCATCAAACACTTGGTGTGCAGCTTGATAAGAAGAAATGTTAACAACTAGATTCACATAATTATCAACTAATTCAACAACATTATCAACCACAACAATATCAATCAAATCTGCTTTTGAAACAAACACTTATTTCAGATCAAAAGAAGCAATAAAAATGATGATAATGATCGGAACGGTGATGGTGATCGGAGTGGTACTGGTGATGGTGATCGGAACGGTGATGATGAAAGACACGGTAACTGTCGATCGGAACAGTGATGGTAATCGGAGTGGTGATCGGAACATTGATGGTGATGATGAGATGATGATCGGAACAGTGATGGTGATCGGAATAGTGATGGTGATGATGATCGGAATGGTAATATAACTGATTTATGAATGGAAGGAATGAGAGCAGAGGAAACACACACGAAGTGTGTGTAAAAAATAAAGCGAATGAAAAAAAAAAAGAAAAAAGAAGGGGCTTTATATAGTTGGGAGTATTAATGTTAAGCATATTAAATCTTAGATTAATCTAGGCCATTAGATCAAAAAGAATGGAGGGTGGGGATTTATCAATTGGTATGTACAAAAATAAGGGTATGCATTTGAATTTTCCTCGTTAGAATGATGATGAGAGTTGAGATTAAAGAAAAATGGAGAAAAAAAACCTCCTTTATTAGTTATATGTGATTATGCGAACAAAAGTTTTATGTAAAGCATGTTATTTGATTATATATGGATGCACCTAAAAGCCTAAAATGATGTGTTTGGTTGTGGGTCGTGTACTTTAGACGCTCTAATTTGCGTAGAACAAGCACAAGGGTGTTTGGATAAGTATATACTTTAAAAATGTTGACTTTTTATATTTCGACACCAATTTCTGTATTATCCCATTTGGTACCAGTACCGTTTTGGGTATCCCGGGTTTTTTTAAGCTAATAACCTGGTAATTGTACCGTACCGTGTACCGGGACCCGGAACCAGTTTGGTGCGGTTCCAGTTTGATGTCGCAATTCGGGTCAAAATGCTCATCCCTAATTGTATTACTTTGATTATAGCATCTCCAAGTTTTACCAATCGCTTATTAATTTATTTTTTATTATTATTTTTTTTATATTTTAGATTCTATCATAATTCCAATATCAGTCCCAATCCATATTTCATTCTTAATTTGATATATCGGAACTCGTTACAGTTATTTTACAATATATGCATAATCGTTACATAAACACTTAGCTATAATATTGCAACTACAATTATGTGCCGCTATAAAATTTTGTCACTATGCACGGGTAGCGGTGTATACTTTAAATTTATAAGCAAAAGTGGTATGTCTTCCGGAATTTTACTCATAACTCAGTTCCCACATTATCACCTTCGAGTAGTTGCTAATATAATTTTACTCTTTTCTCAGTTCGCACATTTGCACGTTCCAGTAGTGGCTAATATTAGTAGGAGTACTGTCAGTAGGGTCGAGTTGACTCGATCCAAACCCGATAAGACTTACAAGGTCTGGTTTAATTGACCCGAACCCATTAACCGATAACCCAAAAAACTTTTCAATGCGTTTTTTTACTAATTATTTTAGCACCCATAAAAACTAATAATATAGATTATATTATTTTCTAGTCTAAATATATAATATTGATATAGTTAATGCATTAACCTCTCGTTAAGTTTACTATAGGAATCAAAGTGCAAAATCAATATCAAGGGAGAATGCCTATTCAATTATCAAAGTAGAAGTTTTGTGTTTTTCTCATTTCGGGATGTTTAAACTGACTTTACGTATTACTACTGTTGTTTGCTTTGTTCTACTTTCATATTTGTTGCATAACTCTTCGATGAATGAATTATACATGCAATAGGATCTCAAGTATAAATATTATTATAATGATGAATACTTGAAATATCCTGACAACCCAACTGGATATAAACAAACTCATAGCCACATACGACCCATCATTGACTAAAAGGACCATATATATGCATTAATGCATATTACAGCCACATAATACATTAACACTCTAGATAAGACTCATAAGACTCCTGAAGTAAAATGCACTCCATATTAATCTATTACCTTTTGTATACGTTCTATCTTTCTAGTCTTTGCAAGACAACAATGGATGTCAATTATTGTTGACCTGGACTTTTCATAATAATAAATTAATTAGAGACTATTTTCCTATAGATACTAATGTTAAACTTTTGATTTACAATTCGAAATGCCCTTCTTATAGATGCTATTATGGATTAATAGTCTCTACTTTAAAACAGCAAACGTGATTTGCACAAACTTAGTTTTGATTTGTACGTAACATTTTATGCTTTGTATATGTGTTACGTTGTGCTTATTCTCCTTTGTATCTTGTTCTGCGTAAATCTAAAGTAACTATGTGCAAATTACCTAACACTAAACCAAACAAGTTTCAAGGTGAATTAGACTTAAACTGCGTAAAGCCCTTCATTTCTAGGAGTTTTGTGTGGCCACTTTAGGGATTGTTTGTACCTAGCTTGTTACATATGATATACTAATAAACTTATATAAGCTCATGGATGAAACATTCTAAACCATTGAATTCATTTTGTCTTAGTTTAAGACGGCAATGTTTTATAACCTGGGTTGAACCGGAAACAGGTCTGGATATGACTGTTGTTTGCTTGTTTATGAACCAGCGGTTCTTTTGTTAACCTGGGTCAAACTTTATTTTTTATTTATTTATTTATTTTTTTTTTAAGCTTGGGACCTGTAGTTTTGTTGGAAAGTATGGGTTTGGTATTGAATTACTAACTTTTTAGTGTTGTTTGGAGCTTTTTTAGGGTTGTTTCGGTATGTTTAGTGGTGTTTTTGGAGCTGATTAAGGGTTGTTTCGTTAGTTTTAAAAGCTTTTTCCAGCTGTAGGAATTGAATTTCCATGTTCAAAAGCTACCATTTTTTGCATAAAACTGGTTCCACATGATGGTTCAACCAGCGACTTGTCGGGTCGATAAAAAAACCGGTTTTTAAAACAATGCAAAAGAGTATAAAGATGATGACTTTTGACCATCATTGGTCAAATGGTAACTTTCTTTTTTTGTTTCTTGTGGATTAATTGTTACGAGTACTCTAATAGTGACTCATAACATGCAAATGGTTTAATGTTAACATTGATTACATACATAAAAAACGATTGATATGATGTATGTAATAAATTGGAGAGACACATGAAAAATCATGATTTTGAACCTTTAATTGATCATTTTTTCTTGTGTTTTTAGTTCATAATTAGTGGCCCATAACACGTAAGGGTCCAAGCCGTTAAAAGGGTTTTTTTTTTGCGGTTGAAAAATATTGAATGGATTTATTGACAAATTTTATTTTTTTAATGGTTTTTGTGACATTTGCCCGTTCTTTTATGTTGTTGAATTATATATAATTATACATAAATACTTTTGTTGATGTCTTGGGAAATATTTGTCACAGTATCATCTAGAGAATTGTGTAGGCATATTAGCAATGGGCAATAAAGTTTATAATTTGGTTGAACCTACTAGAGATCTTTGAAAAATCATGTCTAGCATTCATGGTTAGCTTCTTTATTAATTATGGCTATATATATTGTGAATCTTTGTATGATGTATGTATAATTATCAAGTTTATTTGTTGCTCAGGTGCACGAGTAGACAGTGATAGTATGCGCATATTAGATGCACTCAAGAGTGCGGGTGAGTTTCTAAAAGAAAATCCTTTTATTTAAGTTGTAAGGCTCAACAAGTTATAAGGCTCAATAAGCCAAACCAATTGAAACGAGCTTTTAAAAATTGATTAAGGCTTATAGTCAGTCAAAATTACTTAAATAACGGATTAACAAGCAAAAGATTGAAATATATGTGAATTTAATTTGACGTATGTTGATATGATTTTATAATAATAAGCTTCAACTCCAATTAACTCGCCAAACAGCCTTACAAAAATATAAACTTCAACTTTCAACTTATAATATAAGCTACGGTTACAACTCCGGCCTTAGCTTCTCCTTCAACTCATTTCGCCAAACATACTCATAGCTACATACGACCCTACACATCATTGACTAAAAGGAACATATATAGTCTAGATAAGAGTAAGGAGTAAGGACATTGACTACTGAAGTAAAATGCACTTCATATTTGTAACACCCCCAAAATTTGATACAGCGGAAGACTCAACAAGCTTTCGGGGTGCTACGGGGATTGGTATCCAACACAAGACAATATAGAACGAGATAAAGTAAACATAGTAAAAACACAACCAAAATACGGGGTTTTAAGGTTTACATTTATCCCAACATCATTTCAGAGTCAGGCCCAAAATAAAATAGCAATAGGTCCAAATTTAATTATCAGAGTTTAGAAAATATAGATCCATAACCGTGTGCCACAGCCGAGCCTTCCAATCCAAGCATGCACCTCAACACTTAATTACCTGAGAAAACGTGCTAAAAGTCAGCTTTCGCTGGTGAGATCATAGGTTTAAGTTCAACTAATAATATAGTGGACATATACGCAAAATGCTTGCTAGCTAGACTAAGGATTCGCTAAAAGCCTGCGGATACCCTCCGCTCTCAACATAACACACGGATACCCTTCCGCAATAACCGAAACACACGGATACCCTTCCGTAACAACATAGATATTCGGGTAACCCCCGCAATACCAATAAATACTCGGATAACCTCCGAAGTATTAATAACCTATAGGTGCACACTATAGTATCTAAATAAGTCAACCTTGAATAGTACACACAACATACATGTGACTAAAGCTGACAATTCACCAATAACCAAATAAGCCAACCTTGAATAGTACACACAAAAGGTGTGACTAAAGCTGACAATAACAAATAAGCCAACCTTGAATAGTACACAAGAGAAGTGACTAAAGCTGACTATACATCCTAGTCCATACGCATAGCAAGTTTAGAAAGAATATAAGAGCGATAACAGTCCACGTAAAATGATTTGCACGTTTCTCACCCCAATCATTGAAAACATAGTTCAAGAGTAAAAAGTGGGGCTATGACTCACCTCAAGTCCAGAAAATAGCAAGACGAGGTAGGTAGAAATAAGATGTATGATAACTCACGAAACAGCAACTACGGACTTGGCACGACCTAACAATATTAACTCTTTCAGAAATCATTTCCTCAAATATATAATATTCCCAAACCCGGACGAGAATCCGTTTTATTTCCGAAAATCCATTTCGTATCAGTTTGGTGTATTTGCGTTTGGTATCCATACGGGTGGTGGGTCGACTCAAAACAAACCAACAAGATCACACATAGAACATATAATAAACTATAGATCTAATATTAGCCCAATATATCATTTAAATAAATCGTCAAAGTTTACCAAATCCGTCGATTTGATAATCCTCATATTTATTTACGTAATATACCGTTCCAAGATTACACCCAATCTAAAGCACATATAAAGCACATAGCACATAATTACTATATAGTATATATCATAGTTTAATAAATTCCTCGTATATATCGCCAAATTGGCCAGATTTCCCGATATATACCCTCGCAATCTATTACACTTTACATATACTACAACTTATGGGCGTCGTAGGATACGCTGCCCACTAATATATTCGTTTCATATAACCAAACAACCCGGCTCAACCTTACGGTTGAGTGGTTATTTACTTATAGAAAATGTCTATATTAGTCGTCATATATCCGAGACAACACGAATGTCACAAATAATGACTTACCTGGACCCGAGTGACAACAATTTCGCCTAACTCAATAAACTTATCCGTTGTATATTCGAAATGACTTTTTATTAAATGTTTCATAATTGTCGGTTGTTTCCCATTTATGACACAATTTTTGTAATAATAATACGTTAATAATATTACGCCACTTTAGTAGCCTAATATATATCTAATCGTATTATTTATAATACGACTCGTGATTATTATTATTATTAATATACGCGTTTATATAGTTATATATATACGTTATTCACGTATATACTTTCATACAAACGTTCATATTATCAATAATGATTATTACGAGTTTTATTATTCTCGTTTCAGTTTTATTAGTTATTGAGTTATACGAAATGGTCATATGTCCGAGTCATGACCCTCGGCTCATTGTCCAAGTCCAATAATAAACCAAAGTCATAAATAATAAATCTCCGTCCAAAACACAATCTCAACCACGGGCTACAACAATAAGGTCCGACTACGGTACCCGACTAACCTATCTCCGTCATCTAACGACCGTCTCATAACCGGTCCTCATATCACATACCACTCGACAACAACTTCTCAATATTAAACCATAACCAATAACCAATCCAATTCGACCCAAAGTATTCGGCCGAGAAAATAATTGCCACAACAATAAATATCAACAAGTTCACAAATATACAAATTATAACATTAACAAAGTTAATGTGTGGGTCGGTTTACCAAGTCGACCCGAGCCCTCGACTCACTTGAGTCTCGGCTCCGCACCGCGAGTCATTTAGACTCGAACCAACACAAGTATCACAAGCACTTACTAGCTCACAAGAGCTAAACTAGGAACTTATACCATTCGACCCAAATGGTCAAATCGGCAAAACCACAAGTACTCGGCTAAAAGCCGCGACTCAAAAGTCGAACCATATTACTATCGAGTCAATAGACTCGAACCACACTCAAAGAGAATCCCTAAGAGGGTCTCGGTATGGCCATACGAGCGCAAGAAAATAACCCCGAGACCACAAGGTCTCGGCTAGCTCCAACTCGAGGTCACAACACCCTCGACAAACCATGAATCCCGCGAATCCACCACTAATCGAGCCCAACACAACCCAATCGGATACCAAACTTCTTTTTAAACCATTTTCATTGAAACCCACATGATTCTTGTAACAAGAATCATAACCATTCGAAAGAAAATATGCAATCCGTGACTCTTGGTCACGATTCGAACCAACAACTCGAGTTAAAACTCGTCCTACCTTCCAAAATAGAGCCAAATCGAAGAGATCTTCAAGAAATAGTAAGAAAATGATGATGAACTTGTGATTATTTGGTTTCAGATTTGGTGTTAATGGGGGAGTTATGGCGCGTGTTCTAGCTCGAAAGAAAGAGGAGAAGGAGAGGAGTAAGATGGTGGTGGTGGTTTTGTTGGATGACCGGCGGTGTGGCGGCGGCTGGCCGGAACAGTACACGACGGCTAGGGTTAGTGAAGTGGGGAAGAGAGAGTTTGAGAGAGAGATGAAAAGAGTGAGTGTTGTGTTGTGTGTGTGGTTACAAACCGGACCCAAGCCCCCTTTTGTTAACTTTTCTCTTTTTTTTTTTATAAAAAAGTTAAATGTAATAATAATAATAATAAGAGTAATAATAAAGATATTATTACGGTTGAGCGGGCAATATGGGTAGATGTAAAAACACGTGGCCCGAACCCGAACTCATTTTAAAATGTCCATATCACACGAGAACCCTCTCGTAATTAATTAGAATATATAACGGACTCGTTAAGACGAATCATAAAACTATGTTAGGAAATCCTAGTGCCAAAGTCAACGTAGTACCAAGTGAGAATTCAAATATACATCACCGATCACATAATCAAAAATGAATTATGAACATAATTCACGAATTCCATAACGTCATTAATTAAAATATCCATAACATAGGTCTTACAAGTTCGTTGTGAAATGAAAATTTCAAATAATAATTATGAACGAACTTAAGTTGAAATGCGGGTTTTAAAAATAGCTCCCTAAACTGCCAGTTGTCACATCCTCCCCGTCTCAGAAGGAAACCCGTCCCGGGTTTCACTTCGGAAAAATTCATCTACGAAGTGAAAAGCTTCGGATATCTCTTCCTGAACTCGTCCTCACGTTCCCACGTAAACTCTGGTCCATGTCGGGAATTCCAACGAACCTTGACGAGCGGAATGCGACTTCTCTTGAGTCGTTTAACTTCACGATCTAAAATCTCAATCGGTTCCTCCACGAAATTCAGTTTCTCATCTATACGAATGTCCCTCATTGGAATGACGGGCATTTCATCAGAAAGACATTTCTTCAGGTTACTCACGTGGAACACGTCGTGAACTTTGCTCAGTTCGGACGGTAATTCCAACCTATAAGCCACGGGCCCAATTCTTTCTAAGATCAAGAATGGTCCAATGTAGCGTGGGTTGAGTTTACCACGTTTCCCGAAACGTATTACACCTTTCCAAGGTGAGACTTTCAGCATCACTTTGTCTCCAACCTGGAACTCTAAAGGTTTACGTCTCTGATCGGCGTAGCTCTTCTGCCTATCTCTGGCGGCTTGCAACCGATCACGAATCTGAGTTACTTTCTCGGTAGTTTCCAAAATAAGCTCAGGGCCTGTAAGTTGACTATCTCCAACTTCTGCCCAACCAATAGGCGAACGACACTTTCTGCCATACAAAGCTTCGAAGGGTGCAGCCTTAAGACTGGTATGGTAGCTGTTATTATAGGAGAATTCCGCAAGGGGTAAATACTTCTCCCAGCCTTTACCAAAGTCTATGATGCATGCACGAAGCATATCCTCTAACGTCTGAATGGTCCTCTCACTTTGACCATCGGTTTGGGGATGATATGCAGTACTCATATCAAGCCTCGTCCCCAAAGCCGTTTGAAGTGATCGCCACAAAGCTGACGTAAAACGACTATCACGATCCGAAATAATAGATATCGGGACTCCATGACGCGAAATAATTTCCTTCACATATAACCTTGCAAGCTTATCCACACTATCATCTTCACTAATAGCTAAGAAATGAGCAGACTTTGTCAGACGATCCACAATTACCCAGATAGCGTCACAACCGCTAGCTGTTCTCGGTAATTTGGTAATGAAGTCCATAGTAATCCGCTCCCATTTCCAGACTGGAAGTTCTGGTTGCGTTAGTAGTCCTGACGGTCTCTGGTGTTCAGCCTTAACCTTGGCGCATGTCAAGCACTTACTAACGTACGATGCTATATCTGCCTTCATATTTGGCCACCAATAGAACTTCTTAAGATCTTGATACATTTTATCGGAACCAGGGTGAATGGAGTACTTTGACTTATGCGACTCATGCATAATCAATTCTCGAATTTCTCCATATAACGGTACCCAAATCCGATCCCCAAAACATAATAGTCCATCCGAACGCTTAACAAATCCTTTCTCATTATCAGCCATCCCAAATATGTTCTCGGCAGATCTATTTTCTGCTTTCAATGCTTCCGTTTGAGCTTCGAGTATTTAAGATGGTAATGGCGATACGATAGTCATTCCCAATGACCTAACTCGTAATGGTGGTACTCTTTCCTTTCGACTAAGAGCATCAGCAACAACGTTTGCTTTACCAGGATGGTAGCGAATTTCACAATCATAATCGCTTAGCAACTCGATCCAACGTCGTTGTCTCATGTTGAGCTCTTTTTGATTCAAGATGTGTTGTAGACTTTTGTGGTCGGTAAACACAACACATTTGGTTCCGTACAAGTAATGTCTCCATATTCTTAAAGCAAAAACTACAGCACCTAGCTCCAAATCATGGGTAGTGTAGTTTTTCTCATGCTTTTTGAGCTGTCGGGAAGCATAAGCTATCACTTTCTCTCGTTGCATTAACACGGCTCCTAAACCTTTATGTGAGGCGTCACAATAGACGACGAAATCCTCGTTACCTTCTGGTAACGCCAAGATAGGAGCACTACACAACATTTTCTTAAGCAATTGAAACGCTTCCTCTTCTTTATCTCCCCATTCATACGTAACACTCTTTTGAGTCAATTTGGTCAATGGTTTAGCTATCTTCGAAAATCCCTCAATGAATCTTCGGTAATAACCAGCTAAACCCAAAAATTGACGAACTTCGGTCGGGGTTGTAGGTGCAGCCCAATCTTTTATTGCTTCAATTTTTGCAGGATCCACGTGGACTCCTTGTCTATCAATCACGTGACCCAAAAATTGTACCGTCGGAATCCAAAATTCACATTTCGAAAACTTGGCATAAAGTTTCTCCTTCCTGAGCAATTCCAAAATGAGTCTTAAATGCTCCTCATGTTCTTTCTCACTCTTTGAATAAATCAGAATGTCATCGATGAATACAATCACGAACTTATCCAAGTATGGCTTACACACACGATTCATGAGATCCATGAATATTGCTGGTGCGTTAGTCAACCCAAACGGCATCACCTGAAACTCGTAATGCCCGTAACGGGTTCTGAAAGCCGTTTTCGGAATATCTTCCTCGCGTACTCGAAGTTGATGATATCCCGATCTCAAATCGATCTTCGAATACACACTCGATCCTTGAAGTTGATCGAACAAGTCATCGATCCTAGGTAACGGGTAGCGATTCTTCACCGTTAACTTATTCAACCCTCTATAATCAATACACATACGAAACGATCCATCCTTCTTCTTCACAAATAAGACCAGGGCTCCCCAAGGTGAAGAACTTGGTCTTATGAATCCCTTTTCGGCTAACTCCGCCAATTGTTTCGACAACTCTTCCAGTTCGGTAGGTGCAAGACGATAAGGTGCTCGTGCTACAGGTGCAGCACCAGGTATCAACTCAATCTGAAACTCCACTTGTCTAGTCGGCGGGATTCCCGGCAAATCATCAGGAAACACATCAGGAAATTCACGAACTATAGGCACATCTCCAATGCACCTTTCCTTTTTCTTCGTCTCGCCCTTCTCAGAAATTTGGGCTAAGAAAAGGTAACATCCCTTCTCCATTAACTTCGGTAACTTTGTGCAAGATATAACTGCTAATCGGGATGGGCTCCTATAATCCTTTCGGTCTCCTAGTATATTTAGGACTTCCTTTCCGTAGGGTACACGCACGATCTTCTCGTCGCAAAGTATGTGAGCACGATACTTCGACAACCAATCCATACCAATGATTACATCAAAACTTCCTAACGTGACGGGTAGAAGATCTATGTTGAAAGGGTGGTTCAAGAAATTTAACGTACAACCTCGAATGATAGTATTAATCCTTTCTATGTTTCCATTAGCTAACTCAATATCATATCCAATTCCTAAGGCCATCGGGGGTTTCCCTAGTAAGGGTGCAAAGGTAGTGGACACAAAACTCCTATCGGCACCAGTATCAAACAGTATGGAAGCATAACGATTATTGAGAAGGAACGTACCAGTAACGACGTTCGGATCTTCTCCTCTCTCGTTCCCGAGTGCATACACTCTTCCCTGAGCAGCTCCAGCTTCCACACGTTGGTCCCCATTATCTTGTCGTCCACGGTTTCCATAATTGTACCCATTACCACCCGAGTCTTGGTTTCCATGACTCCACGATTCTCTACACTCATTCCTATAGTGTCCCTTCTTTCCACACCCATAACAAGTAACAGCTGCCTTGTTTCTCATCTCAGGAGCAGCCTGAACCATAGCAAGAGGTCGGGCTCTACAATCCCTAGCTGTGTGTCCTTTCTTTGAGCAATTCTGGCATTTCACTCTACACCATCCAGTATGACGCTGGTGGCAACGATCACACTTGGGCGCATCACCGTTCGGATTCTTCTTATCTCCATTCCCAATAGCATAAGCCTTAGCTTGTCTCTTGCTTCGGTGATCATTACCTTTAGAGTGACGGTCTCTCTTTCTCTTTCCATTCTTCTCCTTATCAGCTTCTTCTAATTCCAACGAATCCATAAGTTGTTGAGCAATTGTGATTGCCTCATGGATGTTTGCAGGCCTAGCAGAAATCACATCATTTCTCGTAGCTACAGGCAACCCATCAGTATACCTCTCGATCTTTTGAGTCTCAGTTTTCACCATATCTGGGCACAACGAGGCCAACTCCTGGTAACGACGATTGTAAGTCGCCATATCATTACCTTTCACCTTGTGGTTCCAAAACTCAATCTCTAGCTTCTTGACCTCATTCCTTGGGCAATAAGTCTGAATCAGCAAAGGCTTAAATTGCTCCCAAGTCATGGCATAAGCTACATCACTCCCAATTGCATTTCGGTAGTTGTTCCACCAAGTCAAAGCTTCATCCTTGAAAGTAAAAGAAGCAAACTTTACCTTCGCATTCTCCGCACAACCACTAACATTAAACACTGACTCGGTCTTCTCAATCCACCTAACCAGGTAAACCACTCCTTCAGTTCCACCAAACTCAATAGGTCCACAAATCTTAAACTCCTTGTAGTGACATCCATTAGCACGGACAGGTGGAAAAGTTCCAGTGGAATTGTTGGAATGATTTGACTCAGCTAGCAGTTCAACAACTCTTTGCTCCACAAGTTGATTGATCATAGCTTGATACACAGTAGGTGTGTTAAGTGGAACGTGATCATTGTCTCCCTGAACATCAACATTTTGATTCCTGTGGTTGCGGTTTGTGGTGTCCAAGTTGTCAGGAGTCGGGGTTTCAACATTCCGAGTAGGACGGCGTCCTCGGCGACCAGGGGTAGTCGCTGCCATACCAGTTCGGGTAGCTCTGACAGGGTTTCGTCGTACAGCCATTAATATAATTCCAAGACAATATCAATCACGCAAATGGAAACACAATTCTCCATGTACGCCAAAAATCGTAAAATATCATACGAGCTCATCATCGTCCATAAGTAGCGATCAATACATCGTTCCAACTAGCGAATAACCCAAAACATACTAATCGTTCCAAAAGAGACGAATACCGAATAAAATACGTCAAAATATGATAACTAGCTTTTCTAACCGAACACTCCTCGGCTAAGAAAGCAACAAGATAATATAACTCAAACAACTAGCCACGTGGCTGACGGAGAATCCTCAACTCCTGCCTCAAGCCATCAAGATCCCTCCATAACGATCCTAACTCCACGCTATGGGTGTCTCGGTCTCTCTTGAGGTCAGCCACCTCCTTCTCTAGCTTGGCATTCCTTTGCCAAAGCTTGCGGTCGGCCTCACGAGCAGTAACAAATCCTCGCTGCAAACTATCGATATGCTCGTGGACATCCATCATAACTCTCCTCAGCTCAGTAGTCCTGCCCACAACGACAGTCAAATCAACTCTCAAATCTGCTAAAAACTCTCCAATAACTCGCTCAAGTCGATCAGATACACGTGCAACTCTGTCACTAAGCTCAGTAATCCGAGCCCACAACCTGCCAATCTCACCCAACTCTGCATGCTCAGCAGAAATCTCAGACGATGCATCCGACTCCACTGGACTACCCGGTGGTAACTCAAACAAGAACGGATGATCAGGTGAATCGGGCTCAATCGGGTGTACAGGTGAATCAGGCTCCTCAGCCTGAGCTGGTGGTGCTAACACATCATCATCATCAGGCATCTCATCCTCCTGAGGGTCATCCTCCTCCTCAGGGTCATCATCATCACCATGCTCAGCCTCCTGAGGGTCATCCTCCCGCTCAGGGTCATCAGCCTCATCCTCACCCTCGTACTCCTCCTCCTCCTCATCGGAAGAGTACCTCATCACTCGTCGTCTCCTACTGGGTGAACCATGTGAAGATGTAGTAGGTGATCTAGGACGACGACGCAGTGATGTGGGCGGTGCCTCAGACAGAAGAGAATGAGCATCAATCTGTAAAGGTGATGGAGTAGGGCGTACCGACATGCGTGCCGTAGCTCGGTGGGCAAAGCGTGGTGCCACACGAGCCAAAGCCTGATGAAGAGTAAGCTGCCTCGATGTACCAGGGAGCCCTAAAGAAGATGAGGGTCCCTGCGTAGATGCAGCAGGTAGTGCTGAAGTAGAAGCTGCCTGTGATACAGTAGCTGAAGTCATGGCCATCTGGTAAGGGTCATCAGATGCCATCGTGAACTGTGCAGGTAAAACCGGTGCAGTAAAAATATCCTCGACGACATCGGGCATATGGGAGGCCATGGTTTGTGACAACGGCGTAGGGTAGGTGTAAGTGTTTCAAAACAACTTAAATCACAACTCATAATACCATACCAAATATACTCATCAATTAATTCCATATATAATCTCAATAAAAGAATTTCAAACACCGCATTACTAAAATGTTTATAAAACATATAGACCATATAAATCCTCGAGAACGCCATCTTATTACTAAAATCCATAAGCCTCAAATCATCTCAAATATTTCATAATACCTCAAATAATAGAAGATGCTTCGGCTTGGCGGGCTGGCGGGCGGTAGTCAAGGATCATTTTCTATAAAAATACGGTTATAGTTTAGGCGTTTATTTACCTACTTCTCTATAACCTTGGCTCTGATACCAATCTGTAACACCCCCAAAATTTGATACAGCGGAAGATTCAACAAGCTTTCGGGGTGCTACGGGGATTGGTATCCAACACAAGACAATATAGAACGAGATAAAGTAAACATAGTAAAAACACAACCAAAATACGGGGTTTTAAGGTTTACATTTATCCCAACATCATTTCAGAGTCAGGCCCAAAATAAAATAGCAATAGGTCCAAATTTAATTATCAGAGTTTAGAAAATATAGATCCATAACCGTGTGCCACAGCCGAGCCTTCCAATCCAAGCATGCACCTCAACACTTAATTACCTGAGAAAACGTGCTAAAAGTCAGCTTTCGCTGGTGAGATCATAGGTTTAAGTTCAACTAATAATATAGTGGACATATACGCAAAACGCTTGCTAGCTAGACTAAGGATTCGCTAAAAGCCTGCGGATACCCTCCGCTCTCAACATAACACACGGATACCCTTCCGCAATAACCGAAACACACGGATACCCTTCCGTAACAACATAGATATTCGGGTAACCCCCGCAATACCAATAAATACTCGGATAACCTCCGAAGTATTAATAACCTATAGGTGCACACTATAGTATCTAAATAAGTCAACCTTGAATAGTACACACAACATACATGTGACTAAAGCTGACAATTCACCAATAACCAAATAAGCCAACCTTGAATAGTACACACAAAAGGTGTGACTAAAGCTGACAATAACAAATAAGCCAACCTTGAATAGTACACAAGAGAAGTGACTAAAGCTGACTATACATCCTAGTCCATACGCATAGCAAGTTTAGAAAGAATATAAGAGCGATAACAGTCCACGTAAAATGATTTGCACGTTTCTCACCCCAATCATTGAAAACATAGTTCAAGAGTAAAAAGTGGGGCTATGACTCACCTCAAGTCCAGAAAATAGCAAGACGAGGTAGGTAGAAATAAGATGTATGATAACTCACGAAACAGCAACTACGGACTTGGCACGACCTAACAATATTAACTCTTTCAGAAATCATTTCCTCAAATATATAATATTCCCAAACCCGGACGAGAATCCGTTTTATTTCCGAAAATCCATTTCGTATCAGTTTGGTGTATTTGCGTTTGGTATCCATACGGGTGGTGGGTCGACTCAAAACAAACCAACAAGATCACACATAGAACATATAATAAACTATAGATCTAATATTAGCCCAATATATCATTTAAATAAATCGTCAAAGTTTACCAAATCCGTCGATTTGATAATCCTCATATTTATTTACGTAATATACCGTTCCAAGATTACACCCAATCTAAAGCACATATAAAGCACATAGCACATAATTACTATATAGTATATATCATAGTTTAATAAATTCCTCGTATATATCGCCAAATTGGCCAGATTTCCCGATATATACCCTCGCAATCTATTACACTTTACATATACTACAACCTATGGGCGTCGTAGGATACGCTGCCCACTAATATATTCGTTTCATATAACCAAACAACCCGGCTCAACCTTACGGTTGAGTGGTTATTTACTTATAGAAAATGTCTATATTAGTCGTCATATATCCGAGACAACACGAATGTCACAAATAATGACTTACCTGGACCCGAGTGACAACAATTTCGCCTAACTCAATAAACTTATCCGTTGTATATTCGAAATGACTTTTTATTAAATGTTTCATAATTGTCGGGAGTTTCCCATTTATGACACAATTTTTGTAATAATAATACGTTAATAATATTACGCCACTTTAGTAGCCTAATATATATCTAATCGTATTATTTATAATACGACTCGTGATTATTATTATTATTAATATACGCGTTTATATAGTTATATATATACGTTATTCACGTATATACTTTCATACAAACGTTCATATTATCAATAATGATTATTACGAGTTTTATTATTCTCGTTTCAGTTTTATTAGTTATTGAGTTATACGAAATGGTCATATGTCCGAGTCATGACCCTCGGCTCATTGTCCAAGTCCAATAATAAACCAAAGTCATAAATAATAAATCTCCGTCCAAAACACAATCTCAACCACGGGCTACAACAATAAGGTCCGACTACGGTACCCGACTAACCTATCTCCGTCATCTAACGACCGTCTCATAACCGGTCCTCATATCACATACCACTCGACAACAACTTCTCAATATTAAACCATAACCAATAACCAATCCAATTCGACCCAGAGTATTCGGCCGAGAAAATAATTGCCACAACAATAAATATCAACAAGTTCACAAATATACAAATTATAACATTAACAAAGTTAATGTGTGGGTCGGTTTACCAAGTCGACCCGAGCCCTCGACTCACTTGAGTCTCGGCTCCGCACCGCGAGTCATTTAGACTCGAACCAACACAAGTATCACAAGCACTTACTAGCTCACAAGAGCTAAACTAGGAACTTATACCATTCGACCCAAATGGTCAAATCGGCAAAACCACAAGTACTCGGCTAAAAGCCGCGACTCAAAAGTCGAACCATATTACTATCGAGTCAATAGACTCAAACCACACTCAAAGAGAATCCCTAAGAGGGTCTCGGTATGGCCATACGAGCGCAAGAAAATAACCCCGAGACCACAAGGTCTCGGCTAGCTCCAACTCGAGGTCACAACACCCTCGACAAACCATGAATCCCGCGAATCCACCACTAATCGAGCCCAACACAACCCAATCGGATACCAAACTTCTTTTTAAACCATTTTCATTGAAACCCACATGATTCTTGTAACAAGAATCATAACCATTCGAAAGAAAATATGCAATCCGTGACTCTTGGTCACGATTCGAACCAACAACTCGAGTTAAAACTCGTCCTACCTTCCAAAATAGAGCCAAATCGAAGAGATCTTCAAGAAATAGTAAGAAAATGATGATGAACTTGTGATTATTTGGTTTCAGATTTGGTGTTAATGGGGGAGTTATGGCGCGTGTTCTAGCTCGAAAGAAAGAGGAGAAGGAGAGGAGTAAGATGGTGGTGGTGGTTTTGTTGGATGACCGGCGGTGTGGCGGCGGCTGGCCGGAACAGTACACGGCGGCTAGGGTTAGTGAAGTGGGGAAGAGAGAGTTTGAGAGAGAGATGAAAAGAGTGAGTGTTGTGTTGTGTGTGTGGTTACAAACCGGACCCAAGCCCCCTTTTGTTAACTTTTCTCTTTTTTTTTTATAAAAAAGTTAAATGTAATAATAATAATAATAAGAGTAATAATAAAGATATTATTACGGTTGAGCGGGCAATATGGGTAGATGTAAAAACACGTGGCCCGAACCCGAACTCATTTTAAAATGTCCATATCACACGAGAACCCTCTCGTAATTAATTAGAATATATAACGGACTCGTTAAGACGAATCATAAAACTATGTTAGGAAATCCTAGTGCCAAAGTCAACGTAGTACCAAGTGAGAATTCAAATATACATCACCGATCACATAATCAAAAATGAATTATGAACATAATTCACGAATTCCATAACGTCATTAATTAAAATATCCATAACATAGGTCTTACAAGTTCGTTGTGAAATGAAAATTTCAAATAATAATTATGAACGAACTTAAGTTGAAATGCGGGTTTTAAAAATAGCTCCCTAAACTGCCAGTTGTCACAATATTAGTCTATCACTTTTATATACATTCTATCTTTCTAGTCTTTGCATAACAACTATGGATAAAAGGACCTTATATATATGCATTATACGACCGCGCGCATAATACTCTAGATAAGAGTAAGGATTAACGACATTGACTACTGAAGTAAAATGCACTTCATATTAGTCTATCACTTTTTGTATACATTCTATCTTTCTAGTCTTTGCATAACAGCGATGGCTAAAAGGACCTTACATATATGCATATTACGACCACATAATACTCTAGATAAGAATAAACGGAAGTAAAATGCACTTCATATTAGTCTATCACTTTTTGTATACATTCTATCTTTCTAGTCTTTGCATAACAACGACGGATAAAAGGACCTTATGTATATGCATATTAATATCACATAATACTCTAGATAAGAGTATCTAGTAAGGAGTAAGGACATTGAATATGGAAGTAAAATGCACTTCATATTAGTCTATCACTTTTTGTATACGTTCTATCTTTCTAGTCTTTGCATAACAACGATGGATCTGAGTTATTGTTGACCTTGACTATTCATAATAATAGATAAATGAGAGGCTATTTTTCCTATATTGATGGTAAACTTTCAATACAATTCGTAATGCCCTTCTTATAGTTACAATTAGGGATTAATGGTCTCAAGTTTGAAATAACAAACATGATTTGCACAAACTTAGTTTTGATTTGTACATAATAATTTATATAGTTTATGCTTTGTATATGTGTTACGTTCTGCTTATTCTCCTTGTACCTTGTTATGTTAGGTGTAAATCTAAAGACTAAATTATATGTGTGTGCAGATCACCTCACACTAAACCAAACAAGTTGGATGGCCGAGACCCCCTTAAATAACGCATGACATATTATAAAGTTATTCAAACTCAACTGCAATTATGTATAATTTATAATGGGTTATAGTAATGACATGTCGTCGCAATAACCAATAAACATTGCCGCTAAAGGTATTTATTAAATAAAAATAAATGATAAAAACTTTTAGTGACATGCATCATTTCCAGATCGGTAAGGCTGTTGCCTACATTTTTCCCAGATTTTTCGTGACCAAATTTCCAGTTTTTTCTTTCCAAATACGTACTAACCCATTTGAAAGTTCAAATTTCAAAAAATCATTGGTAGTCGTCACAATAAAAATACGAATAAGTTCAACAAAGAAAATAGTTCAAAGTTCACAATACATCCCAACTCACTTATGTCATCTCCATCCTCTTCATCATCTAGATTCTCAAGGGGATCGAGTGGTCGAGACACGGAGATATTAATGTTCGCGGCTTGTAACTTATCTAAAATTTTCACTGTGACAATTTTATGCCTGACTTTGGGTATACATTCTTCTTTGGGATTGAGCACTAGAATAACTTGATGCATGCCCTGGTAAGTTGGGTGGGAAAATGAAAAAATGGCTCTACAACAGAAGTGATATACGACTTATATTTATGGTCAATGTGGTGACAAAATCATTTCAAGTGATCTTGTATATCTTAACAATTGATAAGCAAATGTTGAAGAACTTTATTTAAGGGACATTAATTTCTCAAACAGATTTGCATAAAACAGAACTAAAAAAAATAAATTATAACACATAAAGAATTATCTGATTATGTACTCATTATACTTCTATTAGAATTTTAACATCAAAATTGACGAGCTTGTTTTATGTACTCTTTATCTTTTGCACCAGGATCTGTACAAAGCATGTAGTTTCACAGCTGATCACACATTCTTAATCATTTTGATCAAAGCTTATATTGGAACTGATTTGAAAACAAAAATAGAATACTTGTTTGCAAAGCGATTAAAGTTTTTTTTTGGGTAAAGGGGAGTAATCCTGCACCCTGGTAAATGTATTAAAACCAAAACGTTAAAGTACAAATGGAATGTGGCTGAAGTACCACATTAACCTCAAGCTAAAACAGCTTGATAAACAAACTACCTAGAGCTTATGACATGCCAAAAGCTCTTGACAATTCTAGAATCAAGAAGAACCTAGAACAAGAAACAGAAACTAATCAAAACTAACCAGCAGCATCCGTGAAAGATAAACTTCCACCTTTTGCAAAGTTAGGGAGTAAATTAGCTGATTCATCATACACGTTATCTACATAATCATCATCACCATCTTCATCAGTAGCAAGAGCAACATAAGGATTGGATGTAGACACTTCACCTCCCTTAGAGGAGGGACCTTTAGACTTCAACTTAGATGACGAAGTAGGCACATTATAAGTAGCTCCCTTCTTGGGTTCACTAGGAGCCTTCTTAGGCTCATACCTGACAGTCTGCTTAACAGACATACCAACCTGACTCCCTAAACCAGACTGGCCTTTACCTTTTTTCTTCTTACGACTCACCTTTTGGAAACCATCATTAGCAAGCATAGCAGCAGGAGGAACCACATTATGAGTAGGAACAACCGGAGGAGTAATTTCTTGTTTAGGACAATTCTCATGGATGTGCCCAAAAATCTTACAAGAAATGCACCTAGGAGGCCTCCATTCATATTCAACTCGGATAGATTCATTAGAAAATCCATCCCCTGTAAGAGAGGGGACACCAATAGTGATAACATCCACGAGCTCATCAGCTGAACCCACTTCAATCAAACACCGAGCAAAACTGCTTCTACCCCAAGAATCCTTACACATAGAGCTTGTGTACGAATCCATCATAATAGGTTTGCCAATAAATGAAGCAATCAAGTTAATACCCTCATCTTCAAAAACTTGGATAGGCACATCATGCAGTTTAACCCATATCGGAATGCGAGTCAACTCTTCCTTACATACGCTAGTACCAATAGACCATTTCTTAAGGATGATTGGAGAGTTACGAATCATCCAAGGACCATCTTCCATAACAGATTCTAAACCAGCTAGAGTATCAAATTTAAAAAAGAAAAAACCTTTAGCATTCATCATTATCTTTTTCAAACCATACTTAGCCCAATTGTTTCTAACAAAGTAATCAACCACCGGAAACGCCATTCTCTTCCCAATAAAGTAGCCATATAAAGTGTGCTCAAGGCGTGCACTAACCTTTTCTACTACTCTACGTGGAATAGACACGTTAACTCCTTCACAAACATCCTCATCAACCAAAGGACCAGACGGAGATGCTTTAAAAGCCTTCCACAAACCATCGACCGCAGCCTGAACCCTTTGAAAAACATCATCATCCAAAGTATCCAACACCTTATAGTTACCAGCTTCCACAGCTTTAGCAAAAGCATCGATATCCTCTAGAGTTTTAAGAGATATGCCAAACAAAGTTTCAATAAAGTCATGCATACTCTTAGGAGAGGACTCCACATCTGAATCATGTGAACAACCAGAACCATGTGGAATCGGCTCCACAGGTTTTTCATCAATAACATTCCTATGAGATTTCTTATGCTTCCTCATAGTCACATACGACGCATCAACCGATCTTAAAAGTTCAGAAGCACTAAGATCATCCGCATTACCAACCTTCTCTAAACCAGCTTTTTCCATACCGATTACAAAAAGTAATTAAACAAGCAAAACCCTAAATAGCGAAACCCTAAGAAACGATTAGAATAAAAACCAAAGATCCACGGCAATCTTTAAATCGTGAGCCTCAACAGATGTCGAGACATGCATATATAACAAAAGAACCCTAATCGACTTTCATAATTAATTCGCACCAGGAGGAAAGGAAAGATCGATTAGATGAAAACCCAAAAAACACAACCAGCGATTAACAAAAAACCTTAAAGAAACCGAAACCCTAACTCGATCAAATCTGAATCCTAATAAAAATAATGTTATAGGACTGAATTAAATAAATTAACCGTCCAAAACACAATCGTTATAAGGATTAGGTCAAGATTAGAGGATTAGAGATCGTTTTTTGAGAAGGTAAGGTTTTGAGAAAATTCGCCCATAGCTGCTAAAGCGATTAAAGTTATACTATACAGTTAAAGTATTCTCCAAAAGGGACATTAATTTCTCAAGTAAAACAATCTTTGTGAAATAATGACACCACCTAAATTTTAATTTCTAAGAATTGGAAAATAATTTATGAGAAAAGGGTAGCTCAAGTATAAATAGAGACATACGAACCTTCACTTTATAGAAAAAAAACATGCAAAAGCAAGCAATGGCTTCTTCAAACTTCTTACTTTTATCTCTAGCTCTACTACTCATTGCTCTCTCATTTGTACCAAACTTTACTTCTGCTTCTTCAGAGGAAGCAAATGCTCTTCTAAAATGGAAAGCAAGCCTTAAAATCCCAAACAACTCCCAAATTTTATCTTCTTGGACACCCCTTCCAACGAATACTAGTGCACCCGCTTCGTGCCCTTCTTGGTTTGGAATTGCATGCAATATTGCTGATGGGAACATTAACATGTTAAACCTCTCGACATCTGAGTTAAATGGTACGCTTAACCAGTTCCCGTTCTCTATTCTAGGCAACCTTACCCATTTTGATCTTAGTGTAAACAGCTTCTTTGGTCCCATCCCACAAGCAATCGGACTCCTGTCCAAACTTGTCTATCTTAATTTTTCAACCAATCAGTTTTCTGGTGTCATTCCACCTACCATTGGTAAACTAAGCCAGTTAACCGTCTTGCGACTTTCCAGAAACAATTTAACTGGCTCAATTCCTTCATCGTTGGTTGACTTGGCGTCTTTGAATATCCTTTATCTGTTCAAAAATCAACTCTCCGGACCCATTCCTTTTGAATTAGGAAATTTGAAGTCTCTCACTAAATTATCTTTGACAGAAAATCAACTGAATGGTTCAATTCCTTCATCGTTGGGTGACTTGTCGTCTTTGAATATCCTTTATCTGTACACAAATCAACTCTCTGGACCCATTCCAATTGAATTAGGGAATTTGAAGTCTCTCACTGATTTAGAATTGAGTGAAAATCAACTCAATGGTTCAATCCCTTCATCGTTGGGTGGTTTGAAGTCTTTGAATATCCTTTGTTTGTGGGAAAATCAACTCTCTGGACCCATTCCAATTGAATTAGGGAATTTGAAGTCTCTCACTTATTTAGAATTGAGTGAAAATCAACTCAATGGTTCAATTCCTTCATCGTTGGGTGATTTGAAGTCTTTGAATACCCTTTATCTGTACACAAATCAACTATCTGGACCCATTCCAATTGAATTAGGGAATTTGAAGTCTCTCATTGATTTAGAATTGAGTGAAAATCAACTCAATGGTTCAATCCCTTCATCGTTGGGTGGTTTTGAAGTCTTTGAATATCCTTCGTTTGTGGGAAAATCAACTCTCTGGACCCATTCCAATTGAATTAGGGAATTTGAAGTCTCTCACTGATTTAGAATTGAGTGAAAATCAACTCAATGGTTCAATCCCTTCATCGTTGGGTGATTTGAAGTCTTTGAATACCCTTTAGCTGTACACAAATCAACTCTCTGGACCCATTCCAATTGAATTAGGGAATTTGAAGTCTCTCACTGATTTAAAATTGTACAAAAATCAACTCAATGGTTCAATCCCTTCATCGTTGGGTGATTTGAAGTCTTTGTGTACCCTTTATCTGCACGCAAATCAGTTGTCTGGCCAAATTTCAAAGGAGTTTGGGGAGATGAAAAGATTGTTAAATTTAAAGTTGAGCGATAACAACCTTTCAGGTGTTATACCTCAAGAGCTTGGATCACTGCATGGCCTCCTTACTCTTGACCTATCCAAAAATAGGTTAAACGGGTCATTACAAAGATATGTTGGTGACTGGGTTCAAATCAATCACATAAATCTTAGTAATAACAAGCTCAGCGGAAAGATTCCATCGGAGATCGGTAAATTAAGGCAACTCAATGTTCTTGATTTATCTTGGAATTCACTCACAAAAGAGATACCATCAGATATTGGAAGTTTGGAAAGTCTGGTAATGATGAATCTTTCTCACAATAAGCTATCTGGTTCTATTCCTAATGGTTTCAGTAACTTGCCAAGAGGGATTGATATCGACCTGTCCTACAATGAGCTCACAGGTCTGGTTCCCCCTTATGCTGTCTTTCTAAATGTGTCCGGAGAAGCATTACAAGGAAATGATGGTCTGTGTGGAGATGTTACAGGTTTGAAACATTGTGAAAGTCAAACTAATCATTTTCTTCCTATGTTCATCCTTGTAACTGTGGTCCCACTTTTTGCGGCTCTTTTACTTGGTTTACTCATGTGTGGCCTCATTGCATATCGACGTAGAAAGAGAACTTCTCCACAGAAACCATCTGGCAAAGAAGGTGGCAAATTTTTCTCAATAACAAGTTTTGATGGACAGGCGATGTATGATGAAATCATCATGGCAACAAATGATTTTGATGATGCATATTGTATTGGGATGGGAGGATACGGTACTGTGTATAAAGCTGAGTTAGAACCCAACAATTTCGTAGCTGTCAAGAAACTTCATTCATCATCTGAGAATGACGATCAAGGCTTCCTAAATGAGGTACGAGCATTAACAAACATAAGGCACAGAAACATTGTTAAACTCTATGGATACTGCTCCCATGCTCGTCACTCATTTTTGATTTACGAATATCTTGAGAAGGGAAGTCTAAAATCACTCTTAAGTAGCGATATCACAGCAAAGGAAATGGATTGGCTGAAAAGGGTAAGAATTGTTAGGGCTGTAGCGAATGGTTTGGCTTATATGCACCATGATTGCGCACCACCTATAATTCATAGAGACATTTCTGGAGCTAATATCCTTCTCGATTCTGATTATGAGGCACATATCTCGGATTTTGGAACAGCGAAGCTTCTAAAGCTGGATTCATCCAACTGGACTGCGGTTGTAGGCACCTATGGCTATATTGCGCCAGGTAACTACCATATATATTAAAGTTATATATAATATACGTACTTATTCTCAAGTTTCAGATTTATCTATGTTACATTTAATCATGATCTGATATAACATTTTTTTTAATTCTCATGTTTCCTTCTATGTAGAACTAGCTTATACGATGGTGGCGACAGAGAAATGTGATGTGTATAGTTTTGGAGTTCTTGCACTAGAAGTGATTATGGGAAAGCATCCTGGAGATCTTATATCATCTCTACCAACATTGTCCACTGATGATCTATTGCTAGCCAATGTAGCAGATCGACGGATTCCACCACCATCATCGCTAGTTGAGAAACTAGCTCATTCAATTTTGAATGTCTCACAGGCATGTTTGAACTACAACCCGCAGGAAAGGCCAACAATGCGCCAAGTCACAGATTTATTGTCAGTGGATGATCGACTTTGGATGAACATGCATGTATCAGTTGTTGGATGATAATTCATCAATCCGTGTTCAAGGGCTGTTGTAAATTAGTAGTTTATGTATTTAGTTTAGTATGTAATACGTATGTTTGTATTTAGTATTGGGTCAGAATATTAGTCTGCAATATGGGTCCAATGTATTAACCAAAACAGGCCCATATGAAGGCAGTTAGTAGTTATTAGGTTACAACGTTTAGTATAGGGTTACAACGGTTAATGATGAAGCGACATGTCTTTTGGAGGCAACGTTTCATTCATTATATATAGGCTTAGGATCATTGTAAACATTAACCTTTTCAATCAATAAAACATCGTTTATAAGGTTCAACAACAGATTCATTATATACAAAAAGCGTGAGGTTGTGTATTGTGTGTTTGTTCAATAGACATGGTTTGATTCGATACAAATATGATCCGGATGGGACCAACTTTGGTATCAGAGCATCAGAAGTTCGAATCAAACCCGGTGTTTCAGTTTGTGTTTCATCAGAGATTCAAGAAAAGTACGTATTGCAGATTTGCAAGAAACAAAACAGGAAACACCAAAGAGAAGAACAACTTGGTTCAGGTAATCAAGTTTTAATAACGATTCAGGGAATCGTTCCAGAAAAGAAGAGACAAAAGGTTCAGGAAACCAGAGACAGAGTAAAAGAATAATGATTCAGGGAATCGTTTTCAGAGAAGAGATAGAAGTGGTTGATGGTACTAACGTAAAAGATCCAAAGAGTGGTTGATAGTGCTATTGTAAAAGATCCAAAGAGACCGATTGATTCAGGGAATCAATCAAGAGAAGAGAAGAAACCGTGCGCATACCGGTTAATCAAGAAGAGAGAAAGATAGTGAAGAGATTTATTCAGGGAATCAATCAAGACCGATCAGAGAAGATCAAGAGAGACATAGTTAATTCAGAAAAAAAGGAAATTTGATCAGGGATCAAGTTTGGAGATTAGACAAAGAGAAGTAAAGAACAAAAAGAAGTGAAGAATGGTCATGTGATATGATCAAAATGGCTGTGAAAAAGTCAGAATTGAAGAACAAAATAAAGTCGTGAAGAAATCAACACCAAGTTTTGAAGAAAACAAGAAAGCAACAAGAAGATTGAAGGAAGAAGGAAAAGAGAACTTAAAGTTGCAAAAGGAGATCGTTGCTGTGTTGATTATGTACCAGAAGTCCAGAAACATCAAAGACAAAAGATCGAGTTGAAGACATGAAGATGTTGAAGACATGGATTAATAAATTAGGGAGGAATGTTGGATGATAATTCATCAATCCGTGTTCAAGGGCTGTTGTAAATTAGTAGTTTATGTATTTAGTTTAGTATGTAATACGTATGTTTGTATTTAGTATTGGGTCAGAATATTAGTCTGCAATATGGGTCCAATGTATTAACCAAAACAGGCCCATATGAAGGCAGTTAGTAGTTATTAGGTTACAACGTTTAGTATAGGGTTACAACGGTTAATGATGAAGCGACATGTCTTTTGGAGGCAACGTTTCATTCATTATATATAGGCTTAGGATCATTGTAAACATTAACCTTTTCAATCAATAAAACATCGTTTATAAGGTTCAACAACAGATTCATTATATACAAAAAGCGTGAGGTTGTGTATTGTGTGTTTGTTCAATAGACATGGTTTGATTCGATACAAATATGATCCGGATGGGACCAACATTGGTATCAGAGCATCAGAAGTTCGAATCAAACCCGGTGTTTCAGTTTGTGTTTCATCAGAGATTCAAGAAAAGTACGTATTGCAGATTTGCAAGAAACAAAACAGGAAACACCAAAGAGAAGAACAACTTGGTTCAGGTAATCAAGTTTTAATAACGATTCAGGGAATCGTTCCAGAAAAGAAGAGACAAAAGGTTCAGGAAACCAGAGACAGAGTAAAAGAATAATGATTCAGGGAATCGTTTTCAGAGAAGAGATAGAAGTGGTTGATGGTACTAACGTAAAAGATCCAAAGAGTGGTTGATAGTGCTATTGTAAAAGATCCAAAGAGACCGATTGATTCAGGGAATCAATCAAGAGAAGAGAAGAAACCGTGCGCATACCGGTTAATCAAGAAGAGAGAAAGATAGTGAAGAGATTTATTCAGGGAATCAATCAAGACCGATCAGAGAAGATCAAGAGAGACATAGTTAATTCAGAAAAAAAGGAAATTTGATCAGGGATCAAGTTTGGAGATTAGACAAAGAGAAGTAAAGAACAAAAAGAAGTGAAGAATGGTCATGTGATATGATCAAAATGGCTGTGAAAAAGTCAGAATTGAAGAACAAAATAAAGTCGTGAAGAAATCAACACCAAGTTTTGAAGAAAACAAGAAAGCAACAAGAAGATTGAAGGAAGAAGGAAAAGAGAACTTAAAGTTGCAAAAGGAGATCGTTGTTGTGTTGATTATGTACCAGAAGTCCAGAAACATCAAAGACAAAAGATCGAGTTGAAGACATGAAGATGTTGAAGACATGGATTAATAAATTAGGGAGGAATGTTGGATGATAATTCATCAATCCGTGTTCAAGGGCTGTTGTAAATTAGTAGTTTATGTATTTAGTTTAGTATGTAATACGTATGTTTGTATTTAGTATTGGGTCAGAATATTAGTCTGCAATATGGGTCCAATGTATTAACCAAAACAGGCCCATATGAAGGCAGTTAGTAGTTATTAGGTTACAACGTTTAGTATAGGGTTACAACGGTTAATGATGAAGCGACATGTCTTTTGGAGGCAACGTTTCATTCATTATATATAGGCTTAGGATCATTGTAAACATTAACCTTTTCAATCAATAAAACATCGTTTATAAGGTTCAACAACAGATTCATTATATACAAAAAGCGTGAGGTTGTGTATTGTGTGTTTGTTCAATAGACATGGTTTGATTCGATACAAATATGATCCGGATGGGACCAACATCAGTAAGTCAGTAACTTAATGCTTGATCGATTTTGTAAATATGATGTCTAGTCATAAGTCATAAAGTTTAAGAAACTTTTTATGTTTTTTTTGTTGTCCTGAATTATGTCGTAGATTGTTTTTAAATAAGAAAATAAAATTATATCAATGAAGATTGCTACCTTTCTAGAATAGTGTTATGGATCTTTTTGGTAATTTCTTTAAATTATTCCACTTTTACAATTAAAAAATTACCAATATGGGAAATTTGTATATCAGTTAGAATTTATTGTTACTCATATCAAGAAATTAAGTAAGCAGTGAGTGCACACTAAATATATTCAAAGATGTCAAATCACCCGACAATGGAAGTCTGTTAATTTATCAAAAAAGAAGACCGTGGAAGTCTGTTAATTTGTCAATCTTAACCAGAAATCACTTAAGAAATGAGGTTTAGAACCGTAAAACAACTAGGAATTCAAGATATTAAGAATTGAACTTGAAATTGGATTACAATGGGATAATTTGTTACAATTGAACGTTTAGGGAGTTAAAGAGAGAAAGAAAAGAGTTTACAATTTGATAAGCAAGGAGGTATTTAAAGGGAAATGGGAGGAAGGAGGATTTGGCGGGAAAATCAGTTTTGTACTCATCTTGCTGTTCTGTTGACTTTTTCATCGATATTACTTTGACACATATCAATCCATCCCGCTTAAAATGATGCTTGTACTCAAGCATCTAAGCATTCAAGTCAACTTGAGGCAACCTTTCTTAGGACCTTTAACACATTATGTTGTAGTAAGCCAAACACCGTACCCCAAAAAACAATAACCTTTTTCCTTAAGCCAAACACCCTTTTCACCCTTTGTGAATACCCATTTTATTGAGAGAATGAGTTTTGGAAGGAAAATTTATTATTTCTCATTAAAATGAATTGAACAATACAAAGTCCTATTTATAGGACAAAAGTCAAAATACAAAAAGTCAACTATGCTAATTCTACATGTACAGTACTACTACTGCTAATACATCAATACAGCCATTATCCTACTTATATACATAGCTAAACTACACAATTCCACATAGTGCTTGAGCCTTTTGATGAAGCTTGAGCTTATTTGGCTTGATAAGCTTTGACTGAGCAATATTGTAGAGTTGATGAACTGTGGCATCACTTGGCTTGTCAGCTCAGCTCAGCTTCCATCTTTAGTTCCTTTACCCCCCCAAGTTGGCAGTGTGAAAGGATCACAAATGCCAAACTTGGGCAAACAATTATAGTGTAGAGCCTTGGGTATACCTTTGGTGAGGACATTAGCTGTTCTTAACCTTGTAGGAATATAGACAGGGAGAACTTGATTGCTTTTGATCTTATCTCTGACAAAGTGGCAGTCTATCTCTATGTGTTTTGTTCTTGCATGGTGAATAGGATTAGAAGCCACAGCAATGGTAGAAACATTATCACAGTAGATTGGTATTGGAGTAGAAACTTGTACTTAGAGATCCTTGAACAAACATTGTAGCCATGTGAGATCACAAGTACAATCAGCAAGAGCTATGTATTCAGCCTCTGTGGAGGACCTTGAGACAACTCCTTGTTTCTTTGAAAGCCGGGATACTAAGCATGGTCCTAGAAAAATGGCATAGCGAGTCACTGATCTTCTTGATATAGGACATGAAGCCCAATCACTATCACAATAGGCAGACAATTGCAACTTGTTGATAATAGGAAATTGAAGGCCTTGACCATGACATAGTTTAATGTATCTAAGAACCCTGAGCAATGCTTTCATGTGAGGTGGCATCACTTGGCTTGTCAGCTGAGCTTCCATCTTTAGTTCCTTTACATTTCATAACCCAACTACACGATCCATGTATAAAATCTAACAGTTGAAGTCCTTCCCGAGTGTGAAGGATTGAAGTCACTGCACCCACTCTTCAAACAACTCTGTTGCGAATCCCTCTGCCTTCGACCAACTTATTAGGTGATCCGATGCCAAAAACTTGATAAGCTGAGTCAAAATGTAGAGACTGATATGTTTCGCATCATCATACTTTCCTGACCGAGATAACGCGAGCCACACTTCCACCTGTAATGGGCAACACTCCACAGCTCTCGGAAGCAAAAGCCACAACTGCTTCCCATAGCCTTAAAGAACCAGGTATATGTTCAAGACCTTTTCTTAGTACTTGGCTTTTAATCATATCTCCATTTTCCAATGTTGCAGCCCTTTCCTTAAGCCAAACAGCAGCAACATTTCCATCAACACCAGATACCAAGCTATTTATAGAAGTGCCCGCGAGAAATTTAACACCATTCACTTGGTAAAGTTCCTCATATTTCTGGGCCAGTGAAGGAGTGAACAACCTTGCAAGAAAATGATCTTCTGGAAATACGACAGTTGCATCAAGGTTCCATCCAACAGCAGCCACTGCAACTTTCATGCCAATATAACCGCCACCAACCGCAACTACTTTTTTTGCTTTTGCCAATGATGATACTAATGAATCAACATCAGCAATATCGAGTATGTGATGAACACCAGGTAAAGTATCACCAATTTTCTCAGATAATCTAGATGCAGTGTACCCTGTGTCAATAATGAGGGATCCAAATTTCAGTGAATTTGTTGTCAATATTTGCTTCTCTGCATCGATTCCAGTCACTGGATCTTCATACAGCATCTCTATCCCTTTCTCTTTGTACCAATCAGGAGTTTGCCTCTCACCTCTTTTTGTGAGAGTCGGCGCTCATATGGAGCAAATGCCTCAGAAATGATAAACAGAATCCCATTACATATGTCGAACTCCCACTTTCCATACCTCAATTTGCATTTTGTGCCTCCTGATTTCCATAACTCAAAATCCAAACGACTAAAATAATCTCCAGGAATCATTATAACAGAAGCCTTCACCGTATCAATTATTGTTGCCGTTACCACTAAAGAAACACCACGAAAATTATTTTCCATACCATCATTACCAGTCGAATTAGAACAATACCACGTTCCTTATCACACAATTCAATTCGATCCCGATCACAGTTTTCGACCAAACAAACACCTTTTTTCTCATCCTTCACATTCAGTTCATCACTTTGATCCCGGTCAGTCAAATCATCTTTTACACTAACCTTGATCAACTCATTATGTGTAGCATTCGGCTTTTTAATATCCATTAAAACATTTGAGCCAAAAGTATCAGAATTCGATGATAAAGATGCACCTAACAAACTCTCCGTTTTCGGTTTCGGAACTTCATTAAAAATCTTTACCAACGAACCTTCCTGTTTATCCAAAAGACATGAATTAAAGCTTGAATCTTTAACACCACTACTAATTGATTCTTTAACAGTTTCAACCGCATTTACAAACCTCCTGATCAACAACATCATCAAGTAATCTATTTTTTAACCCAGTTGATTCTTTACTTTTACATCATCAGGAACCAAATTACTCACACCCATTCTATTATTCTTGATTTTAATCTCATCATCGTCATCAACCTTACTCGAATTTTTTAAACTCAATTTCTTGCACTTTATCACATTATTTAGAAACTTCATCAGGAACCATATTACCAATGTTGTTTTCGACCATATCACTTGCTTCTTTAACACCTTGTTTGAAATTTTTCTTTATTGGCATTTCATCAAACCTCTTATGTGCACCCGTATGATAACAAAATACATATACATTCCTATCAACCAATCTTAATGAAAAAACTGTACACTATGTGAAACCTTCAACCCTTTTGATAGAGAGTACGTACAAAAAGCTTTCCAACAGTACATTTTATTCTGGAATAGAAATTTAAAAAAAGAATTATATATGTAGTAATTTTGCATGGAAGTCAATTTCTATATTAGACCAGCAGGTTAAAGTTTTTTATTCCTTGTCTTGCTCAGGCATATTGGCTGCAGTTAATTTGTTGCTGTAACGAATGTAACAATGTAAATTGTTATATCATCTAAAATTATCATTAATTTTCAAAAGATATTTAATAAAATTTTGTTCTAAATATTGTGTTATACATATTGCACCGGACAAGACATAATTTAACCCGAAACCCATTGAAACCAGTTGTTGTGTTAGAAAAAGATGATTTTTTTAGTATTGTTGTTGTGTTGTGAAGAAGATGGTGAGCAATGAAAATGGTTGTGGAATTTTCAATGTGATGGTAAGTGGTGAATGGTGATGTCGATTTGTGAGATGAATATTGTGGGGTAGTGAAACGAGGTACTCTATTTTTTAATATATTGTGAAAGGATGTGGTGAATGGTGATGTTGATTTCTGAGAATTCGCCTGAAATCAAATGTATCCGGAGATCAAAGTTCTCTGGCAGTGGGTTTGTATGACTTTTATTTGTTTTGATATGGTTGCTTAACAGATATGTTATTAAATTTATTAAAGTGTATATTTTTTGAGGATGGTTATTTTAAAGAGTCGAGTTATTCTACAAACCAAACATTCCTCACATATTAAGAGACTCATCCCCACCATCCATCTAAAAAGAAAATTAATGGTTGAGATTAAAAGCATTTTAATATTTCACCCATTTTTTATAATTTAAATATCTCTTAAACCGTTAATCGTTAAGCGAAAATAATTACACCATCGCGACGGGCATTTAATTATCTTTCTACAGACGGGCACTTTGATATACTTTCGAAAAAAAAAATCGTTTTTTTCATGTTTTTTTTCGTAGCTGAAAAAAAATCATATATGATATGTAATATCATATATGATTTTTTCGGCCACGAAAAAAAACGTGAAAAAAACGAAAAAAAAACTTTGTCGAAAATATGTCAAAGTGCCTATCTATAGAAAGATAATTAAATGCCCGGCGTAACGGTATAATTTTTTTCGCTTAACGATTAACGGTTTGAAAGATATTAATATTTGAAAAAAAGGATGAAAGTGGGTTTTTTAAATTATTGGATTAATCTTATCAATTAGATCAAATAAAGATGGAGGGAAGATGGAGGGTGGAGATTAGTCCCTTGGTATGTAAAAAAAATTTGGTTCTCAAATGATCTTATATCTATTTTAAATACCAAACTTTTCTTACATATCAAGGGACTCATCATCACCATCCATCTAAAAAGAAATCAATGGTTGAGATTTAAAACATTTTAATATTTCACTCATTTTTTATAATTTAAATATCTCTTAAACCGTTAATCATTAGGCCAAAAAAATTACACCATCGCGACGAACATTTAATTATCTTTTTATAGACGGGCACTTTGATATACTTTTGGAAACAAAATCGTCTTTTTCATGTTTTTTTTCGGCCATGAAAAAAAACGTGAAAAAAACAAAAAAAAAATTGTCGAAAAAATATCAAAATGCCTATCTATAGAAAGATAATTAAATGCTCGTCGTAACGGAATATTATTTTTCGCTTAACGATTAACGGTTTGAATAAAAAAGATGAAAGTGAGTTTTTTAAATTGTTGGGATTAATATCATCCATTAGATCAAATAAAGATGTAGGGTAATCATATTTTTATTTTAAATTTATAGGTGGTCAATTGGAAAAGACAATCTTACCCTCATATACAACTCTAATTACTATTGTTTGATATATATTAGTTAAAGGTGGTGATGGGGTTTACTAACGTACACGTAACAAAACTATATAATTGTTTTAAAGAAATGTTGTAGCAGATACTATAACTTGTTTTAGAGGTCACGTAAAGATGATGATTTGCTTGAACAATGAAAAAGAGGATAAACTAGATCAAGTTGGCCGCTCTTAATTAGTGGCAACACATATATGTCCCCTGCATACATTTCTTATACCTTAAATGATCACGAACTTACATAGATACATAGACACCCATATGGGCAAGTAAACACACACAAATAAATATACTATGTTTAGATAATAAGAATCACCCATGCCATCGTCTTCACTCATAAGAGATTGCTTCAAATGGGAATTGTAACGATCAAGAAATTTACAGAAAACAGATAGCTAAAAATGTTGGTTGAGGTCTTCAATGGACTTGAAATAAATAAAAGTTGAATACAAAGTTTGAGAATATCAATTGTGTAGTTGCATGTTAAAATTCAGTTAAGAACTGGCCTAGCTATAATCGTTCTTGAGTGCTATAATCGTTCTTGAGTGAGCAGCCTATCCCAGTTAGCAATTTTTTGGATGTACGTGAAATCGATATTTTTCCATTAGGTTTTAGTATCTTTTACCTAACGTTTTCACTTCACATTTTTTAGCCTCTATGAAATGCTTTGACCGATTCAATGGCAAGTTGACTTGTAAGATATATTAGATGATAGACGTCCCAAGCCCGTTTGTGAGTTTAGGGTCCATTAGGAGTTCCATTATGTCTCTTGCATTCTCTATGTATTGTGCTAGAACAATACATCAAACGCACGGGTTTTTTATGTTCAAACATGGTATCATGAGCAGGTATGATCTTGAGACCTACTTGGTCATCAAGCCACCACTTCTGTACCACCCAATCACAACTACTTATCTCCTAAAAGCATCTCCTAAACCCTAATATCCAGTTTCCAATTATTTTATTTTCCGCCGTGTTTTTTTATTTTCATTATTCACATCACGTATCTCTTTACTTCATAGTATAACACCCTAATATCATCTATCCTTCATCGTATATACTAGAGGTTCATTATAACACACCATATCCAATACATACTACAGGTCCATCTCCTTTGCATACACTCTTATCAACATGGTTACAAATGTTTTCAAGTTATGCATGATGAAGAATTTGAAGATTTGTCCGTGGTTCTGCTTGCTACAAGAAGATTTGGTTTATTGTTGAAGAAATAAATTAAAGTTGTTTTATTGTTTGTTTATTAGTAGATTGTTCGTACGGATTTATTACTAGTCTACTAAAGTTGACTGTTGGTACCAGTCCCTAAATCCGACCGTTGGTACGTGTTTTTTACCGGTCGACTTAGCCGACCGTTGGTGCCAAGTCGACTGTTGGTATGGTTTTTCTTACGAGTCGACTAAAGTTATGCTTTTATTATGTTAATGTTTTGTTTTCTTTTCACTACTCCAGTTTCACGATTTCGCCGGTCGGATCACTACGGGGAAGTATTAGATGATAGATGGCCCGAGCTCGTTTGTGAGTTTAGGGTCCGTTAGGGATTCCATTATGTCTGTTGCATTCTCTATATATTGTGTTGGTATAATACATCATACTCACGGGGTTTTAACGTTCTAACAAGATCAAGCTCGTGCTGCCATCCTAACAACGTTGCAACATGCTTGCTCTAACTTTTCATTGGTTATAAAATACGTCAACCTTTATTTAATTGATCTTAAAACTAAAGCATTAATGCACATAACATAAAACTAATATATTATGGATACCTCGTTCTTTCCCTATTCGTGATCAGTTTGATTTCTCAGAAAACGTGATTTTACAGGCAATTCATGCACTTTTTTCCTTTCACCTGAACATAAACCATATGAGATAAACAGATGACATCAATTAAGAATTCACCATGAAGACTAGCTATATAAATAACATCTATATAATATCAATCAATCATGGATAAAAAAAAAAAAAAAAAAAAAAAAAAAAAAAAAAAAAAAAATCTATATATATTCAATGCTTTAACACTACCCATCCTAAAACAACGCTTTCCATGTGTGCAACTAGCATTGAAGACATAACATGGATGAATTGCTATTTTTTACTAGGCATTTCATCAAGTACCTTATGAGCAATAAAGTTAATGGTGATTAACAACCTACAAATGACAATCCGCTAAACCTAATCTTTTATAAACTCACATTAGCAATCAAACTCAACAAATAAAAAATCAAATCAATAGATGCTGTAAATCATATCTTCAACGAATTTATTGCTAATGAGTAACTTAACGTCATATCTTCAAAACTGGAATTTGATTGAAACAAATGGTTTAAAGAACACAGTTACATTTCTGGGCTTCTGTATTGTGTTACATTTACATTTGCTTTTTTTCTTACGATCATGAAAGGGTTGGCATGCTCCATATTTCTGCACTTCTTTTAGACTTTTTTGGCACAAAGTATGATTAGTGTGTAACACCCCCAAAATTTGGTACAGCGGAAGACTCAACAAGCTTTCGGGGCGTTACGGGGATTGGTATCCAACACAAGACATAATAGAACGAGATAAAGTAAACATAATAAAAACACAACCAAAACGGGGTTTTAAAGTTTACATTTATCCCAACATCATTCAGAGTCAGGCCCAAAAGAAATATACGTAGGTCCACAATTTAATATCAGAGTTTAGAAAAATAGATCCATAAACCAGGTGCCTTAGCCAAGCCTTCCAATCCATGCATCCAAATCAACGCTTAATTACCTGAGAAAACGTGCTAAAAGTCAGCTTTCGCTGGTGAGATCATAGGTTTAAATTCATCATCAATATAGTGGACATATACGCAAAACGCTTGCTAGCTAGACTAAGGATTTACTAAAAGCCTGCGGATACCCTCCGCTCCAACAATACACACGGATACCCTCCGCTCTAACATAGATATTCGGGTAACCCCCGCAATATCATAAATACTCGGATAACCTCCGAAGTATTAATAACCTATAGGTGCACACTATAGTATCTAAATAAGCCAACCTTGAATAGTACACACGAAACTATGTGACTAAAGCTGACAATTCACCAATAACCAAATAAGCCAACCTTGAATAGTACACACAAAAATATGTGACTAAAGCTGACAATACATCCTAGTCCATACGCATAGCAAGTTTTAGAAAGAATATAGAAGCGATAATAGTCCACATAAATAATTTGCACGTTTCTCACCCCAAGTATTGAAAACATAGTTCAAGATTAAAAAGCGGGGCTATGACTCACCTCAAGTCCAGAAATCAGCAATAAGAACTTGGTAGAAGTAAGACGTATAGTAACTCACAAGACGGCAACTACGGACTCGACACGACCTAACAATATCAACTTGCTCAGAAATCATTTCCTTAAATTCAAATATTCCCAAACCCGGACGTATTCCGTTTTATTTTCCGAAAATCCATTTCTCGTATTAGTTTGGAGTTTTTACGTTTGGTATCCATACGGGTGGTGGGTCGACACAAACAAACCAAAAAGTCTCACAAAAGAATAATAAAATAAACTATAGATCTAATATTAGCCCAATATATTATTTAAATAAATCATCGAAGTTTATCAAATCCGTCGATTTGATAATCCCCATATTTATTTACGTAACATACCGTTCCAAGATTACACCTAATCCTAAAGCACATAGCACACAAATACTATATGGTATATATCGTAGTCTAATAAACTCCTTATATACATCGTCAAATTAGCCAGATTTCCCGATATATATATTTAGTGATTTATTATCCTATACATATACCACAACCTATGGGCGTCGTAGGATACGATGCCCATTAATATACTCATTTTGTATAGCCAAATAACTCGGTTTAACCTGTCGATTAAATAAGTTATTTAGTTATAGAAAATGTTTATATTAATCGTCATATATCCGTGACAACACAATAGTCACAAACAATAACCCACTTGGACTCAAGTGACCACGACTCCGCATAACTCGATAGTTTCCTCATTATATATAAAAGATAATATTTCATTTAATATTTAGTTAACGTCGAGAATTTTTCGTTATTTATAATATTTATTCATAATAACGCTTCCAATAATATTACGCTACTCTCGTAGCATAATATATTTAGTCGCATTATTTATAATACTACTCGTGATTTTTGTTATTATTAATATACGCATTTACATAATTATATATACGTTATTCACGTCTATATATTTATATAAATGTTTATATTACCAATAATATTATTACGAGTTTTATTATTTGCGTTTTAAATTGTAAATAATTATCGAGTCATACGAAATGGTCACATGTCCGAGTCATGACTCTCGGCTCATTGTCCAAGTCCAAAATAATGTGAGTAAGTCATAAATAATCAATCCAACTCCGTCTAAATCAATCTCAATACACGTGCTACAACAATAGGGTCCGACTACGGCACCCGACTAACCTATCTCCGTCAATCTAAGTGACCGTCTCACAATCGGTCCCCACTTTACCATTTGACAACAACTTCTCAATATACCATAAATCCCTTGTCGAGACCAAAAATGATCTCGACACAACAAGCATTCGGCCGAAAATCAACAAATGCCAAAACAATATCAAGTTAACAAAAATATAACAAGGAAATATAAATAACAATAAGGTCCATATTCGGGTTGGTTTACCAAGCCAAACCCGAGCCCTCGACTCACTTGAGTCTTGGCTCAATACCACGAGTCACAAGGACTCGACCACAATGACCAAGAAGTCACAAAATAAGCTCCAAGGAGCACACCAAAACTGCCCAAGTCGACCACTTGGGTCGCGGCATCAATCAAACATATACGGCCACAAGGCCAAGACTCCATCGTGTCAAACCAATCTCCAAGCAAGCAAACATGAAAAACCATAAACTCAAGACCACAATAATCAAGTTAACGAGCCATAGGCTCGAATCCCACATCGAGCCGTGAGTCCACGACTCACGGTTCACTCGAACCATCAAAGAAACACCAAAACCCGGATACCAAACCATCTTTTTATATCAAAAACATCATTTCATCCCATAATAATTCGATTCCCATGAAAAACATCCATGTAGCCACTGATTTAATGCCAAAACGAGGCACCCAAAAACCAAAATTGATCATACTCACCTCCTAGAACCTCTAATCAAATAGATCTAGTAAAAACAATAAAGTTGGGTCGGATTTAATGAGATTTCGAGGTGTTAAAGTGGGTTATACGGCGCGTATAACACACCAAAAGAAAGAGAAAAGGATAAGGAACAAGATGGTGGTGTTGGTTTTGTTGTGGGGGCGTCGTAGTGGTGGTGGTGGCCGGAATAGTGATCGGTGGTGGCTAGGGTTTTGAGGGGGAAGAGAGAGAGAGTATTTGGTGAAGATGAGGGTGTTGTGTTGGTGTGTGTGTGTGTGGTATTAACCACATGGACGATTTTGTAGTTTACTTTAAACAAAAATATCATTTTCTTTTAATAATAATAATAATAATAATAATAATAATAGTAATAATAATAATATTACTAATAATATGAGTGGGTAATAAAAGGGTGAGTGTAAAACACACGGTCCGAAACCCGAACTCATTTCAAAACGTCTAATATCACGCGAAACGTTCCGTAGATAATTAAATATTGTCGAACTTGTAAAATCAAGTCATAAAATTTCTGTTAGGTAATCCTAGTGCCGGAGTCAACGTAGTACCAAGTGAGAATTCAAAAATAAATCACCAAGTATATTTCCATAACAATCATTAAATATAATCTCAAATCCCATAACGATATTAAAAATAATTAACCATAAAATAGGTCTTACAAGTTCGTTACGAATAAAATTCCAAATAAAAATTTATAAACGAACTTTAACGTAATGCGGGTTTTCAAAATGACTCCCTAAATTGCCGGTTGTCACATCCTCCCAGTCTCAGAAGAAACCCGTCCCGGGTTTCTCTCGGAAAAATTCATCTACGAAGTGAAAAGCTTCGGATATCTCTTCCGAAACTCGTCCTCGCGTTCCCACGTAAATTCTGGTCCGTGTCGGGAATTCCAACGAACCTTGACGAGCGGAATGCGACTTCGCTTGAGTCGTTTAACCTCACAATCTAAAATCTCAATTGGCTCTTCCACAAAATTCAATTTCTCATCAATACGGATATCCCTCATCGGAATAACAGGCATCTCATCAGAAAGACATTTCTTCAAATTACTAACGTGAAACACATCGTGAACTTTACTCAGTTCATGTGATAATTCCAACCTATAAGCCACGGGCCCAATTCTTTCTAAAATACGAAATGGTCCAATGTAGCGTGGGTTGAGTTTTCCACGTTTCCCGAAACGTATCACACCTTTCCAAGGCGAGACTTTCAGCATCACTTTGTCTCCAACCTGGAACTCTAAGGGTTTACGTCTCTGATCGGCGTAACTTTTCTGCCTATCTCTGGCTGCTTGCAACCGATCACGAATCTGAGTCACTTTTTCAGTAGTCTCCAAGATAAGTTCAGGGCCTGTGAGTTGGCTATCTCCAACTTCCGCCCAACCAATAGGCGAACGACATTTTCGGCCATACAAAGCTTCAAATGGTGCAGCTTTAAGACTTGTGTGGTAGCTATTATTATAGGAGAATTCCGCAAGGGGTAGATACTTCTCCCAGCCTTTACCAAAGTCTATTATACATGCACGAAGCATATCCTCTAAAGTCTGAATGGTCCTCTCACTTTGACCATCGGTTTGGGGATGATATGCAGTACTCGTATCAAGTCTCGTCCCCAAAGCCGTTTGAAGTGATCGCCACAAGGCTGACGTAAAGCGGCTATCACGATCAGAAATAATCGATATCGGAACTCCATGACGAGCAATAATTTCCTTCACATACAACCTCGCAAGTTTATCCACACTATCATCTTCACTAATTGCCAGGAAATGAGCAGACTTGGTCAATCGATCCACAATTACCCAGATAGCGTCACAACCGCTAGCTGTTTTCGGTAATTTGGTAATAAAGTCCATTGTGATCCGTTCCCATTTCCAAACTGGGAGTTCTGGTTGCGTCAATAATCCTGACGGTCTTTGATGTTCGGCTTTAACCTTAGAACATGTCAAGCACTTACTAACATACATCGCTATATCTGCCTTCATGTTTGGCCACCAATATAACTTTTTCAAATCCTGGTACATCTTGTCGGACCCAGGATGAATAGAGTACCTTGACTTATGCGACTCATGCATAATCAACTCTCGAATTCCTCCATATAAAGGTACCCAAATCCGATCTCCAAAACATAATACTCCATCAGAACGCTTAACAAATCCTTTCTCATTCTCAGCCAACCCAAATATGTTCTCAGCAAGTCGGTTTTCTGCTTTCAACGCTTCTGTTTGAGCTTCAAGTATTTGAGACGGTAACGGCGATACGATAGTCATTCCCAGTGACCTAACTCGTAACGGTGGTATTCTTTCCTTTCGACTAAGAGCATCAGCAACAACGTTTGCTTTACCAGGATGGTAGCGAATTTCGCAATCATAATCGTTTAGCAACTCAATCCAACGTCGTTGTCTCATATTGAGCTCTTTTTTATTCAAGATGTGTTGTAGACTTTTGTGGTCAGTAAACACAACACACTTTGTTCCATACAAGTAATGTCTCCATATCCTCAAGGCAAAAACCACAACACCTAACTCCAAATCATGGGTAGTGTAGTTTTTCTCGTGCTTCTTGAGCTGTCGGGAAGCATAAGCTATTACCTTCTCTCGTTGCATTAACACAGCTCCCAAACCTTTATGTGAAGCGTCACAATAGACGACGAAATCCTCGTTACCTTCAGGTAACGCCAAGATAGGAGCACTACAAAACATCTCCTTAAGTAATTGGAATGCTTCATCTTCTTTATCTCCCCATTCATACTTAACACTCTTTTGAGTCAATTTGGTCAACGGTTTAGCTATCTTCGAAAATCCCTCGATGAATCTTCGGTAATAACCGGCTAAACCTAAAAATTGACGAACTTCCGTTGGGGTCGTAGGTGCAGCCCAATCTTTTATTGCTTCAATCTTAGCAGGATCCACATGAATTCCTTGCCTGTCAATCACATGTCCCAGAAATTGTACCGTCGGGATCCAAAATTCACATTTGGAGAACTTGGTGATGCGTGGGAATCGCAACAGGCTTTACCTCTCGAGGGATCTCGAGAAGCTTACAACCCCCACCAGGCAGTGTACCTGATCGTTGTAGTATAGTATAGTGACAAGTACCAGGGGATTGATCGTTCAGCTTAGGAATAGTGTCGCTAGGATTAGAAAGCCTAAATACTAGTTCTAAAGGTGAGGGATGATTATTTTTGTGTTTTTATATTTTATAGAAAGCAAATTAAAATCTCGGGTTTTGGAAGAGTGGGCGGAATTAGTTGCTAATCAACTAACCCAATACTAAAATGCAATCAAAATAAAATACTAAAAATGAAAATAAGCTAATTTATACTAAAGTTGTGAGCAGTAATTGGAGAAAATGTGTTTACTTAGATTTCATTACTCCCTAGATATCTTTTACACGTTAATTACTTGTTATAATCGCATGGATGACGGATCGTATTCCTTAATACCATTCATGGGGTGGCACACATAACTCCCCAATTCTATGAGCTCTTATCTCCTCCTACACCATGCCCAGCACAACTATAGGGATTGTAAACAGTGGCTCATGCATTAAATACAACCAATAAAGACCTAGTGCGCGTTGGTTCATGTTTCTTAAGACGTTCAAGCATGTTACCAATTGGAGATATGCCAGTTTTCTTAAGCCTAACATATAAATCATTCATCCAAGACAAGAATAAACAAGTAATCAACACATAATCAATATCTAGGTTTCATTAGATCTAAGCAAACACAAAAGAGATCTAGCCTAGCATGATAGAATTAAGACAAGAACATGATATAGACAACCAACACATAGACATATTGATTGAATTAGAAGAACACTTATCTTGATTAATCATGCAAGGTATCAAGGGGTTGGAACCCTTGAAAAACCTGTAAAATTACACCAAAATCGTACTTAGGGTTTCTCCCAAAACTTCTCTCTTTAAATGTGAAAAATTAGAAAACTATATATAGAAAAATAGGTTTGACGGCGTCAAGAGTAATCTTGTGACGCCGTCACCTCGCCGCCAAAACACTCCTCGGACTGCCTAGATCCACATTTGACGCCGTCAAGACTAATATACTTCCAGGCCGTCATGACTCTTTTACTCTTGACGCCCTTCCTACGTGACGCCGTCAAAAACCTTCTGGGTTGTCATGGAAATTCATGAAATTTGCTCTTGACGCCGTCAAGGATTTTCTCTTGACGCCGTCATGCACTGGTCCCAGCATGGAAAATTAAGACTTTGGCGTTTTCTTCATTTTTATGCTCCAAAAACGTCCGAATTGCTTCCTTTTCCAGATTTCACTCCCAAAGTACCTAAAATCACAAAAGGAACGATTTAGGGCAATATTTGATCAAATAAATTCGGATTCGGGCTTAAATGACCCCCTAAAAACGGATCATTTTTCGCCTCATCATATACCCTTACACTTGAGATTTGCTTGTCCTCAAGCAAATGCGCTTTTATTCTACTCAAAAGACAAGTTAGGGGTCATTTAACACTAATATAAAAGTAATTACAACAAATAATCGTTCCACTAAAGACCAATAGACAAGCACGGAGGTCATACACAAGCACCTCACAAATAGTGTTTAGATACTCACATCTCTCGGGTGTAATAAAATGTAAATTACAATATGGAAACGGAAGATATCTCTCACTACCTGTCATAGCAAAATAGATTACCATAGGCTTGGGAAAGGATCAAACCTCCACCACATGGCGTAAGCACCTACGATAAACTATCAAAGAGGTATTTTACAGGGTTGTAACGTTAGGTGTAGGGATATGAAATACACGGTTTTGTTGGATAAAGGAAGTTTTACTGGTGGCGAGTTAACAATCTTGGTTAATTACATGTACAATATGGCGTTGCTAAGCCAAGACTAGACTCGACTTAAGCTAATAAATGAAAAAATAACAAAAACATAAAATGAACATAGAATAAAAAGGGATGGTAGTCCGTATGTTTTTTCTCTTTTTCCTTTTTTCTATTTTTTTCTTTTCTTTTTCTTGATTTTTTTTTTTTTTCTTTTTTTTTTTTTTTTTTTTGCATACACTCTTACCCTACCATCCAAAATAATACATCATAGGGGATGAGAATTCCTCTTACACTTGAATCTTTACATACTTTACATTTAACTAATCTAATGACTCGAATTAAGAAAATTAAAACACTTGGAGCACTTTTAAGATTAACGTACATATGGGGGTAATAAAATGATGTTCTTCCCCATTACTCCATAAAATAAGTACTTACCCATGAGTCCCAATCGTCCCAAAACAATATGTACAAGGATATGACTCGACTTAGCAACCATGTAATCAATTAGAAAGTTAACTTAGGGTTTAACAAATAACAATAATGCACTAAAAATGAGCGCATACACGGAAGGCTAAGGCGATTTGGTTGTACATTTAAGTGGGGTGTAACAAATTCTTTCTTTAAGTAAAATGCTTAAAGTTAGAAACGAAAAGATAGGCTCGAAGGGGTGTACTAGGGGTTTCGTGTACTAAAAATGAGTACAACGCTAAGGGTGTGGGAAAAATTAGTTGACTTAACTAGTCAAGTAATATGACATAAATGGTCAAGTAATTACGATACGGGTTTAACACAAGGTAAATCCTAATGCCTCTTATCATGTAGTAAATCCTACCACACAAATGTATTCTCACTAGCGGTCTCGGGATGCATCACTAACGCAAGTTCTAGAATCTAAATACTACCGGTACACTCATAAGCACTAATAATGAATGCTTTTCCTATCAAATCTAAAGGCGAACCTCACATATTTGGGTGGAAAATTTTTCTGAAAGTACGGTTATGTGCTAGTCATACAATCTCCTATCCATGAGACGCTTTTTATGGCTAAAGTTTCACTCCTAAATGTTGTAAAAAAATTTAAATTTGGCGCTAAAATTGCACTAACAAGTATTTCTCATAGTTTTATTACACATCTACCATCAAACAAAACAAACTCAAGCGAAAGTGCATATGTAAGGTATCATCTTTTTACCCTCCCCTTACACTTAAGATGAACATTGTCCCCAATGTTCAAGTAAAGAATGTAAAAGTGAAAAAGTAAAGAGAATGAAATCAAATACTCCCCTGATTCGCTCGGTATGGATAATAGGATGGCCAGGTTAAATCTTCCTCCAAGAAAATGAACAATCAAAGCTTCCCTTCCAGAATATAAATCATCTTCTTGTCATACATAACCTATAAAACCTGACAAAATAGACAAGACAACCTCGCGTAAAATCGGCGGCATCCTATATAAGTTTCTAAATCCTAGAAAACAAGATAAGATATAATGCTTGTGGAATGAAGTTTGCAGATCTCCTGGAGATTATAAAACTTAATAATTCACAAAAACCATAAGACTCCGTTAGAAAAACAAAACCGGTAAAATTTCCAGATTTTTAACTCCTGACGCCGTCAAGAGTAAAACCCTGACGCCGTCAGAATGGACCTGCAGAAATTCTTATGTTAAGTTTCCGGAAAATTTCTGGAAAAACTTGGTCCTACTTCCTGGAAAATCCTGCAAAACTTCATTATGACTCAATACAAGCATTTGACTCTAACAAATACGAATATACATGCTCATTTAATATTGTGGAGAATCATGATCGGTTTGTTTCTTAAAAACATATTTGGGGTTTTCCCTTACACTTATCTTTTGCAAAAATACTTCTAGGTGGAGTTAAGACTAGGCCAAAACAACAAAGTAAAGTATTTCCACTTCTTAGTTTAGAAACATGATCTACCAACAATAAAAATAAAGCATGCATACGGAAGCAAATAACAAACAAACAAATAAAATCACACAAAACATGGGTTGCCTCCCAAGAAGCGCTTTTCTTTATTTACGAGTCTTGTAGCTAGACTCAAGGTCATGGGTTACTACGTGACTTCATCATTGGTTCCATTCTCTAGGTCATCTTCTAAACCAGTTTTGTATTCCGGACCTAGTTGTAAGCATTCTTTATAGAAACCAAGCATCCTATTCTTTACATATTCTACTCCTCTACGTCTATCCTCCTCATTCCTATAATAAGCCGCTTGCTTGTGTTCTTTTTCGAAATTAGAGAGAAGGCGGTGTTGTTCAATCTTGTAGGGCATTTGATAGGCAACCTCATCGTTCTCTTCCTTAAATTTAACTATCCCTAAAGTCGGATCATAACTCATCCTAGTGGCCTCAACAAATGGTTTTCCGAATATTACTTGGCTTAGGCAAGCATCTATCACCGGACGAATGTCTTCCACTATCATAAAATCGATCTCATAGGTGAGATTCCCAATAATTACATGCAATCCCTTCACTCTTCCTGCAAAATTACTTATCAGATTCTTACCGGGCATCATCCTAAAACTAAGTTGCTTCTTCATCACCCAATTGTAATAAGTCCTAGTCATGATGTTCACGGGGGATCTAAGATCGATGTAAGCTTTCCATATATGCATGTGCCCGATATTGCATGGGATGTTAATGTTAGAGGGGTCTCCCATTTTGATGAGGGGTGTGCCGAAGATATATGGTCTCTCGGGACTATCGAATAGATCCTTATGGTACTCTCGTTCTTCTTCGGTGGGCAACTTATCAAAGTATTTTTCTATAGGCTCTACCTCCTCTAACTCCTCTTCCTTGTTAACCTTAACCTCCCTATTCTCATCCTTAACCCCGGCTTCTACTCTAACTTCATCCTGGTCACTAATCTCTATCTCCTTATCTATTGGTTTAATGGTGACAACATTGACAAAGTGGACATGTTTGGATGATGAGGGATCCTTAATTTGGACTCCACTATTGGTGTCCCTAGTGTCCTTCCTAGGTGTGATTAACGCTTGGTTGTTGAGGGCTTTCAACAAGTTGTCAATCTTGTTGGTCATCTCCGTTTGTTGTTGGTTGAATTCGGTTTCAAACCTAGCTATGCGGGCTTCTTGAGATGCCATGAACTTTGATATCAATCCTTCAAGATTTTTGGTACTACCATAGTTGTTAGAAGGATTGTTGTTGAAAGTACGGTTGGATGGTGGACCGTTTGGTTGGTAACTATTAGGCGGATTGGAAGAATTGGGTTGATTTTGTTTCCACCTAAGGTTTGGGTGATTTTTCCATGAGGGGTTGTATGAATCACCGTAAGTGTTTGGCTCGGGCTTGAAAGTGTACCACTTATCTCCCGCTTCGTCGGTACGCGTGGATGCGTAGTCCGCAAAAGCTGTTCCGGGGAGTTCCACACAATCACGAGTGTCATGGGGACCACTACATAATTCGCATGAAGAAGTGATTTTGCTCACTTGGTTTGAAGGCTTAGGAGCTTCGTAAGATTTCATGAGAAACTTGACTTGGTCCTCAAGTTTCATGATCCTACGGTCGGGAGTGCTAGAGTTGTTCGGAGGCAGAGATATTGCCTTGACCGTTTTGTTCAAATCACGGGGATCATTCCAACTTTCGTTGTCATAGAGAGCAAGATCTTCTATGAGTTCCCATGATTGTTCCGCACTAAGATCACGTAGCTTACCACCGGCCGATTGGTCAATGGCTCGCCTCGTGGAGAGATCGATATGGTCATAAAAAATTTGGACTTGGAGCCAAAGATCTATGCCATGATGAGGGACTTTTTGGAGTAAGTCCTTGAAACGAGTCCATGCTTCATAAAGAGATTCATTTTGACGTTGTTGGAACATCAAGATGTCATTTCTAAGCTTAGTAGTTCTCCCCGGTGGGAAAAATTGAGCAAGGAAACGAGTGGTGAGATCATCCCATGTGGTGATGGATCCCGCGGGTAAACGCTCAAGCCATTGACTAGCTTGATCCCGTAGAGAGAATTGGAATAGGCGTAAATGGGTAGTCTCTCTAGTTTCAACATCTAGGTCTATGGAATCTACGATTTTGAGAAAGTCCTTAAGATGTTGGTTTGGATCTTCGGAACGAAGTCCATGGAATGCACATCCGCTTTGCACCAACCGGATGGTGTTGGATCGCAAGGGGTCACATTGGCTCCGGTGAGCTCAATGGTGTTTCGGTAGCCTTGGTGGCTAGGTTGGGAATACTCTCCTAAGGTTCGGGGCCTAAGGGGTTCTAATGGTGGGTTTTGTTGTGGTGGGATGACGGGTTCGAAGATGTTACCACCTTCCATGATGTGGGATGGTAAAGAGTTACGAACAAAGGCACGAAGAAATAAGATAGACTAAAGAAGACCTAAAAATAAAAATAAAATCTTACTAGAAAGGAATCTAGCAAGTAGACCTAATACAAAGAAATTCTAACCTAGACAATAACTATTCCCTGGGCTGCGGCGCCAAAAACTTGATGCGTGGGAATCGCAACAGGCTTTACCTCTCGAGGGATCTCGAGAAGCTTACAACCCCCACCAGGCAGTGTACCTGATCGTTGTAGTATAGTATAGTGACAAGTACCGGGGGATTGATCGTTCAGCTTAGGAATAGTGTCGCTAGGATTAGAAAGCCTAAATACTAGTTCTAAAGGTGAGGGATGATTATTTTAGTGTTTTTATATTTTATAGAAAGCAAATTAAAATCTCGGGTTTTGGAAGAGTGGGCGGAATTAGTTGCTAATCAACTAACCCAATACTAAGATGCAATCAAAATAAAATACTAAAAATGAAAATAAGCTAATTTATACTAAAGTTGTGAGCAGTAATTGGAGAAAATGTGTTTACTTAGATTTCATTACTCCCTAGATATCTTTTACACGTTAATTACTTGTTATAATCGCATGGATGACGGATCGTATTCCTTAATACCATTCATGGGGTGGCACACATAACTCCCCAATTCTATGAGCTCTTATCTCCTCCTACACCATGCCCATCACAACTATAGGGATTGTAAACAGTGGCTCATGCATTAAATACAACCAATAAAGATCTAGTGCACGTTGGTTCATGTTTCTTAAGACGTTCAAGCATGTTACCAATTGGAGATCTGCCAGTTTTCTTAAGCCTAACATATAAATCATTCATCCAAGACAAGAATAAACAAGTAATCAATACATAATCAATATCTAGGTTTCATTAGATCTAAGCAAACACAAAAGAGATCTAGCCTAGCATGATAGAATTAAGACAAGAACATGATATGGACAACCAACACATAGACATATTGATTGAATTAGAAGAACACTTATCTTGATTAATCATGCAAGGTATCAAGGGGTTGGAACCCTTGAAAAACCTGTAAAGTTACACCAAAATCGTACTTAGGGTTTCTCACAAAACTTCTCTCTTTAAATGTGAAAAATTAGAAAACTATATATAGAAAAATAGGTTTGACGGCGTCAAGAGTAATCTTGTGACGCCGTCACCTCGCCGCCAAAACACTCCTCGGACTGCCTAGATCCACATTTGACACCGTCAAGACTAATATATTTCCAGGCCGTCATGACTCTTTTACTCTTGACGCCCTTCCTACGTGACGCCGTCAAAACCCTTCTGGGTCATCATGGAAATTCATGAAATTTGCTCTTGACGCCGTCAAGGATTTGCTCTTGACACCGTCATGCACTGTTCCCAGCATGGAAAATTAAGACTTTGGCGTTTTCTTCATTTTTATGCTCCAAAAACGTCCGAATTGCTTCCTTTTCCAGATTTCACTCCCAAAGTACCTAAAATCACAAAAGGAACGATTTAGGGCAATATTTGATCAAATAAATTCAGATTCGGGCTTAAATGACCCCTTAAAAACGGATCATTTTTCGCCTCATCACTTGGCATACAGCTTCTCCCTCCTGAGCAATTCTAAAATAAGTCTTAGATGCTCCTCATGCTCCTTCTCACTCTTTGAGTAAATTAGAATATCGTCGATGAATACGATCACAAACTTTTCCAAATAACGCTTACACACCCGATTCATGAGATCCATGAATACCACCGGTGCGTTAGTCAACCCTAACAGCATCACCTGAAACTCGTAATGCCCGTAACGGGTTCTGAAGCCGTTTTCGGAATATCTTCCTCGCGAACTCGAAGCTGATGATATCCCGATCTCAAATCGAACTTTGAATACACACTCGATCCTTGAAGTTGATCGAACAAGTCGTCGATCCTCGGTAACGGGTATCTATTCTTCACCGTTAACTTGTTCAGCTCTCGGTAATCAATACACATACGAAACGATCCATCCTTCTTCTTCACGAATAAGACTGGGGCTCCCCAAGGTGAAGAACTTGGTCTTATGAATCCTTTTTCGGCTAACTCCGCTAACTGTTTTGAAAACTCTTCTAGTTCGGTGGGTGCAAGTCGATAAGGCGCTCGTGCTACAGGTGCAGCACCAGGTATCAACTCAATTTGAAACTCCACTTGTCTAGTAGGCGGGATTCCCGGCAAATCATGGGGAAACACATCAGGAAAATCATGAACTATAGGCACATCTCCAATGCACTTTTCCTTCTTCTCCTTCCCTCCTTTCTCAGAGATTTGAGCTAAGAAAAAGTAACATCCTTTCTCCATTAGCTTTGGTAACTTAGTGCAAGAAATGACTGCTAACCGGGATGGGCTCCTCGAACCTTTTCGATCTCCTAGTATATTTAGAATTTCCCTTCCGTAAGGTACACGCACGATCTTCTCGTCGCAAAGTATGTGAGCACGATACTTCGACAACCAATCCATACCAATGATGACATCGAAACTTCCTAACGTGACGGGTAGAAGATCTATGTTGAAAGGGTGATTCAAGAAATTTAACGTGCAACCGCGAATGATGATATTAATCCTTTCTGTGTTCCCATTTGCTAACTCTATATCATACCCAATTCCTAAGGCCATCGGGGGTTTCTCTAGTAAGGGTGCAAACGTAGTGGACACAAAACTCCAATCGGCACCAGTATCAAATAGTATGGAAGCATAACGATTATTGAGAAGGAACGTACCAGTAACGACATTCGGATCTTCTCTTCTCTCATTCCCGAGTGCATACACTCTTCCCTGAGCAGCTCCAGCTTCCACACGTTGGTCCCCGTTATCTTGTCGTCCATGGTTTCCTCCAGCTCCACGGTTTCCATGATTGTACCCATTACTACCCGATCCTTGATTTCCTCGGTTCCACGATTCTCTACACTCGTTCCTATAATGTCCCTTCTTTCCACACCCATAACAAGTAACGTCTGCCTTATTTCTCATTTTAGGAGCAGCTTGAACCATAGCAAGAGGTCGAGCTCTACAATCCTTAGATGTGTGTCCTTTCTTTGAGCAGTTCTGGCATCTTACACTACACCATCCAGAATGATTCTGGTGGCAACGACCACACTTGGGTGCATCACCGTTTTGGTTCCTCTTATCTCCATTCCCAATAGCATAAGCCTTAGCTTGTCGCTTGTTTCGGTGATCATTACCCTTAGAGTGATGGTCTCTCTTTCTCTTTCCATTCTTATCCTTATCAGCTCCTTCCAATTCCAACGAATCCATTAGTTGTTGAGCAATTGTGATTGCCTCATGGATGTTTACAGGTCTAGCAGAAATCACATCATTCCTTGTAGCCACAGGCAACCCATCGGTATACCGCTCAATCTTTTGAGTCTCAGTTTTTACCATATCTGGGCAAAGCAAGGCCAACTCCTGATAACGACGATTGTAAGTGGCCATATCAGTACCCTTCACTTTGTGATTCCAAAACTCAATTTCCAGCTTCTTAACCTCATTTCTTGGGCAATAAGTCTGAATCAGCAGAGACTTAAATTGCTCCCAAGTCATAGCATAAGCCACATCACTCCCAACCGAATTTCGGTAATTGTTCCACCAAGTTAAAGCTTCATGCTTGAAAGTAAAAGAAGCAAACTTTACCTTCGCATTCTCCGCACAATCACTGACATTAAACACTGACTCAGTCTTCTCAATCCACCTGACCAAGTAAACCACTCCTTCAGTTCCACCAAACTCAATAGGTCCACAAATCTTAAACTCCTTGTAGTGACATCCACTAGCACGAACAGGTGGAAAAGTTCCAGCAGAATTGTTGGAATGATTTGACTCAGCCAGTAGTTCAGCAACTCTTTGCTCCACAAGTTGATTGATCATTACCTGATCCACAGTAGGTGCATTAAGTGGAACATGATCATTGTCTGCCTGAACATCAACATTTTGATTCCTGTTGTTGCGGTTAGTAGTGTCCAGGTTGTCAGGAGTAGGTGTTTCAACATTTCGAGTAGGACGGCGTCCTCGGCGACCAGGGGTAGTCACTGCAGGACCAGTTCTGGTAGCTCTAACAGGGTTTCGTCATGGGGCCATTGATCTGAAACATCATACAAGTTCATGAGTCTCCAATAGAACTTATCATATGCTCAACAAACAGTAATTCAATGAAGCCAAGTCATGGAAAGAATATCAACAATACACCACAAAACATCAATAAAGCGAATAGGGACTCAATTTCCATAACACCCAAAACCACATAATACCATATACTAATAACCATCAACCATACAATAGAGATCCAACATCGTTCCAACTACTGGAAAACACAAAATATGCTAATCGTTCCAAAAGAGACGAATACTGAATGAAAAATACATCAAAATATGATAACTAGCTTTTCTAACCGAACACTCCTCGGTGTAGAAAGCAACAAGACAACATAACCCAACATCTAGTCATGCTGCTGGCGGAGGCTCCTCAACTCCTGCCTCAAGCCATCAAGATCTCTCCATAATGATCCTAACTCCACACTATGGGTGTCGCTGTCTCTCTTGAGGTCAGCCACCTCCTTCTCCAGCTCGGCGTTCCGCTGCCATAACTTGCGGTCGGCCTCTCGAGCTGTAATAAAACCTCGCTGTAAACTCCCAATGTGCTCGTGAATCTCCATCAAAGCTCTCCTCGTCTCAGCAACTCTCCTCTCAGCCGTAACCATGTCAATCCTCAACTCCCCAATGAACTCAACGGTCACCCTATCGATCCGCTCAGACATACGTGTAACTCTCTCACCAAGATCAGTAATCTGAGCCCACATCCTACCAGTCTCACCTAACTCTGCATGCTCAGCAGAAACCTCAGAAGGTGCATTCGACTCAACGGGACTACCAGGTGGTGAATCAAACAGAAATGGATGATCAGGTGAAACAGGCTCAATCGGATGTATTGGTGAATCAGGCTCCTCAGCCTGAGCTGGTGGCACTAACACATAATCATCATCAGGCATCTCCTCCTCCTGAGGGTCATCCTCCTCCTCAGGGTCATCATCATCACCCTGCTTAGCCTCCTGAGGGTCATCAGCCTCATCCTCAACCTCGTACTCCTCCTCCTCCTCATCGGAAGAGTACGTCATCAATCGTCGTCTCCTAACAGGTGAACCATGTGGAGATGTGGTAGGTGATCTAGGACGACGACGCAATGATGTGGGTGGCGCCTCTGACAGAAGAGAGTGAGCATCAATCTGTAAGGGTGGTGGAGTAGGGCGTACCGACATACGTGCCGTAGCTCGGTGGGCAAAGCGTGGAGCCACACGAGCCAAAGCCTGATGAAGAGTAAGCTGCCTCGATGTACCAGGGAGCCCAAGAGAAGATGAGGGTCCCTGCGTAGATGCAGCAGGCGGTGTTGAAGTAGAAGCTGTCTGCGACACAGTAGCTGAAAGCATGGGAACCTGGTAAGGATCATCAGATGCCATAGTGAACTGTGCTGGGAATACCGGTGCAGTAAGAATATCCTTGACAACATCAGGCATATGGGAGGCCATAGTCTGTGACAACGGCGTAGGGTAGGTGTAAGTGTTTCAAAACAACTAAAGCGCGAACTCAAAATATCGTATAAACAATCATCATATAATTTCAGTCATATAATTTTAACAAAGAATTTCAAATACCGCATTACTAAAACATGTATAAAACAATTAAGCCATATAATTCCTCAAAACGCCATCATATCACTAAATCAATATATCCCATATTCTCAATCATCTCAAAAACCTCATTTCAAATCGTTATCTCATAATACCTCAATATGATCGAAGATGCTTCGGCTTCGCGGGCTGGCGGGCAATGGTCAAGGATCATTTTCTATAAAAATCGGTTATAGTTTAGGTTTTTATTTACCTAGTTCTCTATAACCTTGGCTCTGATACCAATCTGTAACACCCGCAAAATTTGGTACAGCGGAAGACTCAACAAGCTTTCGGGGCATTACGGGGATTGGTATCCAACAAAAGACATAATAGAACGAGATAAAGTAAACATAATAAAAACACAACCAAAACGGGGTTTTAAAGTTTACATTTATCCCAACATCATTCAGAGTCAGGCCCAAAAGAAATATACATAGGTCCACAATTTAATATCAAAGTTTAGAAAAATAGATCCATAAACCAGATGCCTTAGCCGAGCCTTCCAATCCATGCATCCAAATCAACGCTTAATTACCTGAGAAAACGTGCTAAAAGTCAGCTTTCGCTGGTGAGATCATAGGTTTAAATTCATCATCAATATAGTGGACATATACGCAAAACGCTTGCTAGCTAGACTAAGGATTTACTAAAAGCCTGCGGATACCCTCCGCTCCAACAATACACACGGATACCCTCCGCTCTAACATAGATATTCGGGTAACCCCCGCAATATCATAAATACTCGGATAACCTCCGAAGTATTAATAACCTATAGGTGCACACTATAGTATCTAAATAAGCCAACCTTGAATAGTACACACGAAACTATGTGACTAAAGCTGACAATTCACCGATAACCAAATAAGCCAACCTTGAATAGTACACACAAAAATATGTGACTAAAGCTGACAATACATCCTAGTCCATACGCATAGCAAGTTTTAGAAAGAATATAGAAGCAATAATAGTCCATATAAATAATTTGCACGTTTCTCACCCCAAGTATTGAAAACATAGTTCAAGATTAAAAAGTGGGGCTATGACTCACCTCAAGTCCAGAAATCAGCAATAAGAACTTGGTAGAAGTAAGACGTATAGTAACTCACAAGACGGCAACTACGGACTCGACACGACCTAACAATATCAACTTGCTCAGAAATCATTTCCTCAAATTCAAATATTCCCAAACCCGGACGTATTCCGTTTTATTTTCCGAAAATCCATTTCTCGTATTAGTTTGGAGTTTTTACGTTTGGTATCCATACGGGTGGTGGGTCGACACAAACAAACCAAAAAGTCTCACAAAAGAATAATAAAATAAACTATAGATCTAATATTAGCCCAATATATTATTTAAATAAATCATCGAAGTTTATCAAATCCGTCGATTTGATAATCCCCATATTTATTTACGTAACATACCGTTCCAAGATTACACCTAATCCTAAAGCACATAGCACACAAATACTATATGGTATATATCGTAGTCTAATAAACTCCTTATATACATAGTCAAATTGGCCAGATTTCCCGATATATATATTTAGTGATTTATTATCCTATACATATACCACAACCTATGGGCGTCGTATGATACGATGCCCATTAATATACTCATTTCGTATAGCCAAATAACTCGGTTTAACCTGTCGATTAAATAAGTTATTTAGTTATAGAAAATGTTTATATTAATCGTTGATACGTAGGGATCGCACCAGGCTTTACCTCTCAAGGGATCTTGAGAGGCTTACAACCCCCACCAGGCAGTGTACCTGATCGTTGTAGTATAGTATAGTGACAAGTACCGGGGGATTGATCGTTCAGCTAGGAATAGTGTCGCTAGGATTAGAAAACCTAAATACTATTTCTAAAGGTGAGGGATGATTATTTTTGTATTTTTATATTTTTTAGAAAGCAAATAAAAATCTCGGGTTTGAAGGATTTGGGCGGAATTAGTTGCTAGTCAACTAACCCAATACTAAATATGCAATCAAAATAAAATACTAAAAATGAAAATAAGCTAAGTTATACTAAGGTTGTGAGCAATAAGTGGAGAAAATGTGTTTACTTAGATTTCACTACTCCCTAGATATCTTTTACACGTTAATTACTTGTTATAGTTGCGTGGATGACGGATTGTATTCCTTAATATCATTCATGGGGTGGCGCACTTAACTCCCCAATCCTATGAGCTCTTATCTCCTCCTATGCCATGCCCAGCACAACCATAGGGATTGTAAACAGTGGCTCATGCATTAAATACAACCAATAAAACCTAGTGCACATCAGTTCATGTTTCCTAAGACGTTCAAGCATGTTACCATTTGGAGATCTGCCAGTTTTCTTAAGCCTATCATCGAATTCATTCATCCAATACAAATATAAACAAGTAATCAACACATAATCAATATCTAGGTTTCATTAGATCCAAGCAAACACAAGATAGATCTAGCCTCGCATGATGGAATTAAGACAAGAACAAGATATAGACAACCAACACATAGACATAATGATTGAATTAAAAGAATACTTATCTCAATTACACATGAAAGGTATCAAGGGCTTAGAACCCTTGAAAAACCTGTAAAATTCGCACCAAGTTCGTACTTAGGGTTTCTCCAAAACTTCTCTCTTTTTAATGTGAAAATTAGAAAACTATATATAGGAAATAGGGTCTGGCGGCGTCAAGACCAGATAGGTGACGCCGTCACCTCGCCGCCAAAATAATTCTCGGACTGCCTTGATCCAGATCTGACGCCGTCATGTGTTAGCACTTTCCAGGCCGTCATGCATTTTCCTCTTGACGCCCTACTTCGTGACGCCTTCAAATCTGTACTGGATCGTCATGGAAATTACTCTTGACGCCATCAGAAATTCCTTCTTGACGCCGTCACCTACTGTTCCCAGCAAGGAAAATTAAGACTTTGGCGTTTTCTTCACTTTTATGCTCCAAAAACGTCCGAATTGCTTCCTTTTCCAGATTTCACTCCCAAAATACCTAAAATCACAAAAGGAACGATTTAGGGCAATATTTGATAAAATAAATTCAATTCCGGGCTTAAATGACCCCCTAAAAGTGGTTCATTTTTCGCCTCATCATATACCCTTACACTTGAGATTTGCTTGTCCTCAAGCAAATGCGCTTTTATTCTAATCAAAATACAAGTTAGGGGTCATTTAACACTAATATAAAAGTAATTACAACAAATAATCGTTCCACTAAAGACCAAAGACAAGCACGGAGGTAATACACAAGCACCTCACAAATAGTGTTTAGATACTCACATCTCTCGGGTGTAATAAAGTATAAATTACAATATAGAAACGGAAGATATCTCTCACTACCTGTCATAGCAAAATAGATTTCCATAGGCTTGGGAAAGGATCAAACCTCCATCACATGGCGTAAGCACCTAGGATAAACTATCAAAGAGGTCTTTTAAAGGGTTGTAATGTTAGGTGTAGGGATATGAAATACACGGTTTTGTTGGATAAAGGAAGTTTTACTGGTGGCGAGTTAACAATCTTGGTTAATTACATGTACAATATGGCGTTGCTAAGCCAAGACTAGACTCGACTTAAGCTAATAAATGAAAAATAACAAAAACATAAAATGAACATAGAATGAAAAGGGATGGTTGTCCGTATGTTTTTTTTTTCTTTTTCTTTTTCTATTTTTTTCTTTTCCTTTCTTGATTTTTCGATTTTTTTTTTTTCATACACTCTTACCCTACCATCCAAAATAATACATCATAAGGAATGAACATTCCCCTTACACTTGAATCTTTTCATACTTTACAATAAACTAATCTAATGACTCGAATTAAGATAATCAAAACACTTGGAGCACTTTTAAGATTAACGCACATATTAGGGTAATAAATGATGTTCTTCCCCATTACTCCATAAAATAAGTACTTTACCCATGAGTCCCAATCGTCCCAAAACAATATGTACAAGGATATGACTCGACTTAGCAACCATGTAATCAATTAGATAATTAACTTAGGGTTTAACAAATAACAATAATGCACTAAAGATGAGCGCATACACGGAAGGCTAAGGCGATTTGGGTGTACATTTAAGTGGGGTGTAACAAATTCTTCCTTTAAGTAAAATGCTTAAAGTTAGAAACGAAAAGATAGGCTCGGAGGGGTGTACTAGGGGTTTCGTGTACTAAAAATGAGTACAACGCTAATGGTGTGGGAAAAATTAGTTGACTTAACTAGCCAAGTAATATGACTTAAATGGTCAAGTAATTATAATACGGGTTTAACACAAGGGTGATCCTAATGCCTCTTATCATGTAGTAAATCCTACTACACGAATGTAGTCTCACTAGCGGTCTCGGGATGCATCACTAACGCAAGTTCTAGAATCTAAATGCTACTGGTACACTCATAAGCACTAATAGTAAATGCTTTTCCTATCAAATCTAAAGGCGAACCTCACATATTTGGGTGGAAAATTTTTCTGAATATACGGTTATGTGCTAGTCATACAATCTCCTATCCATGAGATGCTTGCTATGGCTAAAGTTTCACTCCTAAATGTTGTAAAAAAATTTAAATTTGGCGCTAAAATTGCACTAACAAGTATTTCTCATAGTTTTATTACACATCTACCATTAAACAAAACAAACTCAAGCGAAAGTGCATATGTAAGGTATCATCTTTTTACCCTCCCCTTACACTTAGGATGAACATTGTCCCCAATGTTCAAGTAAAGAATGTAAAAGTGAAAAAGTAAAAAGAATGAAATCAAATACTCCCCTGATTCGCTCGGTATGGATAATAAGGTGGCCAGGTTAGATCTTCCTCCAATAAAATGAACAATCAAAGCTTCCCTTCCAGAATATAAATCATCTTCTTGTCATACATAACCTGTAAATCTGAGAAAACAGACAAACCAACCTCGCGTAAAATCGGCGGCATCCTATATAAGTTACTAAGTCCTAGAAAACAAGATAGGATATAATGCTTGTGGAATGAAGTTTGCAGATCTCCTGGAGATTATAAAACTTAATAATTCACAAAAACCATAAGACTCCATTAGAAAAACAAAACTGGTAAAATTTCCAGATTTTTACACGTGACGCCGTCAAGAATTAACTCGTGACGCCGTCAGGATTGACCTGCAGAAATTCTTATGTTAAGTTTCCGGAAAATTTCTGGAAAAACTTGGTCCTACTTCCTGGAAAATCCTGCAAAACTCCATTATGACTCAATACAAGCATTTAACTCTAACAAATACGAATATACATGTTCATTTAATATTGTGGAGAATCATGATCGGTTTGTTTCTTAAAAACATATTTGGGGTTTCCCCTTACACTTATCTTTTGCAAAAATACTTTTAGGTGGAGTTAAGACTAGGCCAAAACAACAAAGTAAAGTATTTCCACTATTTAGTTGAGAAACATGATCTACCAACAATAAAAATAAAGCATGCATACGGAAGCAAATAACAAACAAACAAAATGAAATCACACAAAACATGGGTTGCCTCCCAAGAAGCGCTTTTCTTTATTTACGAGTCTTGTAGCTAGACTCAAGGTCATGGGTTACTACGTGACCTCGTCATTGGTTCCACTCTCCGATTGTAGATATTCTTTGTAGAAACCAATCACCTTTTTCTCAACCGCCCCCATATTCTTTTGGGCAAATTCTTTATCGACTTTATACCTTGGTCCAAGGGCCAAGCAATCTTTGTAATAAAGACTCATTTTTTCCCATACATAATCCATGCCCTTTTTCTTATCCTCTTCATTGATGTCCTCAAAAGCACCAAAGTTGTCCTTATCAAACCGGGATATAAAGCGAAATTCTTTCATCCTATTAGGCATCCTATAAGTGATACTATCGGCGTTACTTGCAAATCGGATCGTTCCTTCTATCTCATCATATTCCAACTTAGACTCCTCAACAAACGGTTTACCAAACACAACATTTGATAACTGACAATTAATAACATTAGCAAGATCTTCCACAATCATAAAGTCGGTGACAAAAGTGAAATTACCAACAAAGACATGGAGACCCTTGACTCTCCCGACAAAGTTACAAACTCCATCGGGGTATTTGGGCTCTTTTCTAGGTTCAAGTCTTGTTTTCACTATATCATTATAAACAGTTGAGGACATAATGTTGATTGGAGATTTAAAGTCAATGTAAGCATTGCTAATGTGACGATACCCAATCATACATGGTATCTTAGCATTCTTAGGATCGTCTCTCTTTATCTTAGGTTCAATTATAGTGAAAGGAGATCGCGGGTTATCAATAAGATTATTATAATATGCAATCTCCTCCTTAGTGGGGTATAGATTAAAATAGTCATTAAGCTTCGGATCTATTTCCCCCTCTTCAAGTCCCTCAATAACATTCACAAAGTCATCAGGCCCTAGGTCCTCATTTGAATACAAGGCGGTCGCTAGGTCACTAAATGCATGTTCGAGCTCAACCTTAATCAAGCTATTAAGCTCCCTAAGTTCCCTAATCTCACTCTCAATTTGTTCACGTAACAAAGCCACTTCTCTAGGGGAAAGGGGTGGATTCGCGTTTTCCATAATGGTCAACGGAACAGTCAATGAATTTAATTTACTAACAAATGCACAAAGAAGAAGATAGACTAAAGAAAACCTAAAAATAAAAATAAAATCTCACTAGAAAGGAATCTAGCAAGTAGACCTAATAAAAAGAGATTCTAACCTAGACAATAACTATTCCCCGGGCTGCGGCGCCAAAAACTTGATACGTAGGGATCGCACCAGGCTTTACCTCTCAAGGGATCTTGAGAGGCTTACAACCCCCACCAGGCAGTGTACCTGATCGTTGTAGTATAGTATAGTGACAAGTACCGGGGGATTGATCGTTCAGCTAGGAATAGTGTCGCTAGGATTAGAAAACCTAAATACTAGTTCTAAAGGTGAGGGATGATTATTTTTGTATTTTTATATTTTTTAGAAAGCAAGTAAAAATCTCGGGTTTGAAGGATTTGGGCGGAATTAGTTGCTAGTCAACTAACCCAATACTAAAGATGCAATCAAAATAAAATACTAAAAATGAAAATAAGCTAAATTATACTAAGGTTGTGAGCAATAAGTGGAGAAAATGTGTTTACTTAGATTTCACTACTCCCTAGATATCTTTTACACGTTAATTACTTGTTATAGTTGCGTGGATGACGGATTCTATTCCTTAATATCATTCATGGGGTGGCGCACTTAACTCCCCAATCCTATGAGCTCTTATCTCCTCCTATGCCATGCCCAGCACAACCATAGGGATTGTAAACAGTGGCTCATGCATTAAATACAACCAATAAAACCTAGTGCACATCAGTTCATGTTTCCTAAGACGTTCAAGCATGTTACCATTTGGAGATCTGCCAGTTTTCTTAAGCCTAACATCGAATTCATTCATCCAATACAAATATAAACAAGTAATCAACACATAATCAATATCTAGGTTTCATTAGATCCAAGCAAACACAAGATAGATCTAGCCTAGCATGATGGAATTAAGACAAGAACAAGATATAGACAACCAACACATAGACATATTGATTGAATTAAAAGAATACTTATCTCAGTTACACATGAAAGGTGTCAAGGGCTTAGAACCCTTGAAAAACCTGTAAAATTCGCACCAAGTTCGTACTTAGGGTTTCTCCAAAACTTCTCTCTTTTTAATGTGAAAATTAGAAAACTATATATAGGAAATAGGGTCTGACGGTGTCAAGACCAAATAGGTGACGCCGTCACCTCGCCGCCAAAATAATTCTCGGACTGCATTGATCCAGATCTGACGCCGTCATGTGTTAGCACTTTCCAGGCCGTCATGCATTTTCCTCTTGACGCCCTACTTCGTGACGCCTTCAAATCTGTACTGGATCGTCATGGAAATTACTCTTGACGCCGTCAGAAATTCCTTCTTGACGCCGTCACCTACTGTTCCCAGCAAGGAAAATTAAGACTTTGGCGTTTTCTTCACTTTTATGCTCCAAAAACGTCCGAATTGCTTCCTTTTCCAGATTTCACTCCCAAAGTACCTAAAATCACAAAAGGAACGATTTAGGGCAATATTTGATCAAATAAATTCAATTCCGGGCTTAAATGACCCCCTAAAAGTGGTTCATTTTTCGCCTCATCAATCGTCATATATCCGTGACAACACAATAGTCACAAACAATAACCCACTTAGACTCAAGTGACCACGACTCCGCATAACTCGATAGTTTCCTCATTATATATAAAAGCTAATATTTCATTTAATATTTAGTTAACGTCGAGAATTTCTCGTTATTTATAATATTTATTCATAATAACGCTTCCAATAATATTACGCTACTCTCGTAGCATAATATATTTAGTCGCATTATTTATAATACTACTCGTGATTTTTGTTATTATTAATATACACATTTACATAATTATATATACGTTATACACGTCTATATATTTATATAAACGTTTATATTACCAATAATATTATTACGAGTTTTATTATTTGCGTTTTAAATTGTAAATAATTATCGAGTCATACGAAATGGTCACATGTCCGAGTCATGACTCTCGGCTCATTGTCCAAGTCCAAAATAATATGAGTAAGTCATAAATAATCAATCCAACTCCGTCCAAATCAATCTCAATACACGTGCTACAACAATAGGGTCCGACTACGGCACCCGACTAACCTATCTCCGTCAATCTAAGTGACCGTCTCACAATTGGTCCCAACTTTACCATTCGACAACAACTTCTCAATTAGGGCTGGCATAACAGGTCACACGAACCTGTTAAGACACGAACCTGTTAATACACGAACCTGTTAAGGTCAAACACGAACACGACCTGTTAACTAATCGTGTCATTTTTCCCAAACACGAACACGACACGAAAATTAACAGGTGCACCTGTTAAGACCTGTTAACATGCATATTAGGATTTTAGGGTTTTTTTTTGGCAAAAAAACAAAATAAATTGGTATTGATATGGATCTGAAAATCCAATTGAGATACACATGAAAGGTTGTAAGATGACAACCTTGAAACTACATTGAACAACAACACATCCTTTGAACTAACTTGAACCAATAAAACCAAACTATATTCTCACCAGGAAAACATAAAAACACAACAAAAAAAACAGAACAAACATTGAAACATGTTAATGTTAGTAGATTGTTCAAACTGCCATACGCCTTTACAACTCCCACGAGGCGCAAGAACAATACGTTGTTCCATTTGTCAAGCAATTACAAATGTAGCTAACCAACACCCAAACGGACCTCTTGGGTCCTTGTCACAGCTAACCAACACCCAAACGGACCTCTTGGGTCCTTGTCACAGCTAACCAACGCCCAAACGGACCTCTTGGGTCCTTGTTCTCAGTCACGACAACAACCTGAACAACAATAATATACATAGATCCTATTACCCACGGCATCAATCCAACATCGACATAAACTAATCAAATCCGAACCAAATGATACACAACAAAATAAACAACAGCAATGACAAGAACATCATTCATACCGTGAGCTTGAGCTCACGGCTACCAGACTCGGCACGGCGCGTGACTCGGCACCTACCTTTTTCTTCTTCATAAAAACGAGATATGATGATGATAGGACAAAAGAAAATGGCGCGTGTGATGTAAAGATGAGTTGGTGTTGCGTTTTTGAGCGCGTGTTGTTATAGATCGAAGAGAGGAGGTTGTAGGGAGTTGAAGGGTGGTGGCGGTGTGGCTCAGTGACCGTCGGTGGTGGTTGTTTATGGTGGTTAACCTAGCCGGCGGCTAGGGTTTAGTGAGAGGATGAAGTATATTATTTGTTGGGGAAGAGATGAAAAGAGATTGGGGTGGGTACTGAGAGGATAAGATGGACTAGTGGGTACTTTATAAAGTTTATATATATACTATAATATTAACAGGTCACTAACAGGTTTTAACAGGTCTGACCTGTTAAGACACGAATATTAACAGGTCTTAACAGGTCTGACTTGTTAAGACACGAAACCTGTTAAGGGTAAACACGAAACCTGTTAAGAACAGGTCATGTCGTGTCGTGTTAACAGGTTTCGTGTCAAAATTGCCAGCCCTATTCTCAATATACCATAAATCCCTTGTCGAGACCAAAAATGATCTCGACACAACAAGCATTCGGCCGAAAATCAACAAATGCCAAAACAATATCAAGTTAACAAAAATATAACAAGGAAATATAAATAACAATAAGGTCCATATTCGGGTTGGTTTACCAAGCCAAACCCGAGCCCTCGACTCACTTGAGTCTCGGCTCAATACCACGAGTCACAAGGACTCGACCACAATGACCAAGAAGTCACAAAATAAGCTCCAAGGAGCACACCAAAACTGCCCAAGTCGACCACTTGGGTCGCGGCATCAATCAACCATATACGGCCACAAGGCCAAGACTCCATCGAGTCAAACCAATCTCCAAGCAAGCAAACATGAAAAACCATAAACTCAAGACCACAATAATCAAGTTAACGAGCCATAGGCTCGAATCCCACATCGAGCAGTGAGTCCACGACTCACGGTTCACTCGAACCATCAAAGAAACACCAAAACCCGGATACCAAACCATCTTTTTATATAAAAAACATCATTTCATCCCATAATAATTCGATTCCCATGAAAAACATCCATGTAGCCACGGATTTAATGCCAAAACGAGGCACCCAAAAACCAAAATCGATCATACTCACCTCCTAGAACCTCCAATCGAATAGATCTAGTAAAAACAATAAAGTTGGGTCGGATTTAATGAGATTTCGAGGTGTTAAAGTGGGTTATACGGCGCGTATAACACACCAAAAGAAAGAGAAAAGGATAAGGAACAAGATGGTGGTGTTGGTTTTGTTGTGGGGGCGTCGTAGTGGTGGTGGTGGCCGGAATAGTGATCGGTGGCGGCTAGGGTTTTGAGGGGGAAGAGAGAGAGAGTATTTGGTGAAGATGAGGGTGTTGTGTTGGTGTGTGTGTGTGTGGTATTAACCACATGGACGATTTTGTAGTTTACTTTTAAAAAAAAATATCATTTTCTTTTAATAATAATAATAATAATAATAGTAATAATAATAATATTACTAATAATATGAGTGGGTAATAAAAGGGTGAGTGTAAAACACACGGTCCGAAACCCGAACTCATTTCAAAACGTCTAATATCACGCGAAACGTTCCGTAGATAATTAAATATTGTCGAACTTGTAAAATCAAGTCATAAAATTTCTGTTAGGTAATCCTAGTGCCGGAGTCAACGTAGTACCAAGTGAGAATTCAAAAATAAATCACCAAGTATATTTCCATAACAATCATTAAATATAATCTCAAATCCCATAACGATATTAAATATAATTAACCATAAAATAGGTCTTACAAGTTCGTTACGAATAAAATTCTAAATAAAAATTTATAAACGAACTTTAACGTAATGCGGGTTTTCAAAATGGCTCCCTAAATTGCCGGTTGTCACATAGTGGGTTTGAAAATTTATTTTAGAAAACATTTAAAGTTTAATGCTCCAATTAGAAGAAAGCACTAATATAACATATTGTCAATAAAGAAAAGAACATGCCCGTATTCTTCACGGTTTAAAATTTTATGCTCTAATTAGAAGAAAGTATTTGGAAGAAAAATATGACACCACCTAAAATTTCTCAAGTAAAACAATCTTGTGGAAAAATATGACACCACCTAAAATTTCTCAATAAACCAATTTTGTGGAATAATATGACACCACCTAAAAATTCTCAAGTAAACCAATCTTGTGGAATAATATGACACCACCTAAAAATTCTCAAGTAAACCAATCTTGTGGAATAATATGACACCACCTAAAATTTAATTTCTGCGAATTGGAAATTAATTTATGAGAAAAGGGTAGCTCAAGTATAAATAGAGACATACGAACCTTCACTTTATAAAAAGAAAAAAAAAAAAAAACATGCAAAAGCAAGCAATGGCTTCTTCAAACTTCTTAATTTTATCTCTAGCTCTACTACTCATTGCTTTCTCATTTGTACCAAACTTTACTTCTGCTTCTGTGGAGGAAGCAAATGCTCTTCAAAAATGGAAAGCAAGCCTTAAAATCATAACCAACTCCCAAACTGTATCTTCTTGGACACCCCTTCCAACGAATACTAGTGCACCCGCTCCGTGCTCTTCTTGGTTTAGAATTGCTTGCAATGCTGATGGGAACATTAACAAGTTGAACCTCTCTACGTCTGAGTTAAAAGGTACGATTCACCAGTTCCCGTTCTCTATTTGTGACAACTGGCAGTTTAGGGAGCTATTTTTAAAACCCGCATTTCAACTTAAGTTCGTTCATAATTATTATTTGAAATTTTCATTTCACAACGAACTTGTAAGACCTATGTTATGGATATTTTAATTAATGACGTTATGGAATTCGTGAATTATGTTCATAATTCATTTTTGATTATGTGATCGGTGATGTATATTTGAATTCTCACTTGGTACTACGTTGACTTTGGCACTAGGATTTCCTAACATAGTTTTATGATTCGTCTTAACGAGTCCGTTATATATTCTAATTAATTACGAGAGGGTTCTCGTGTGATATGGACATTTTAAAAATGAGTTCGGGTTCGGGCCACGTGTTTTACATCTACCCACATTACCCGCTCAACCGTAATAATATCTTTATTATTACTATTATTAATATTATTACTCTTATTATTATTATTATTATTATTACAAAAAAAAAAAAAAAAAAGTTAATAAAGGGTGTGTTTGCCCGGTTTTTACACACACAACACAACACAAACCCTCACAACTCTCTCTCTCTCTAACTTATCCCCATCTCCCACCTCACAAACCCTAGCCGCCGAGTACTATTCCGGCCAGCCGCCGCCACACCGCCGGTCACCCAACAAAACCGCCACCACCATCTTAACCCTCATCTTCTCCTCTTTCATTTGAGCTATCACACGCGCCTTAAAACACCTTCTAACATCACGAAATCTCATTAAATCCGAACGGTGTATCCTTGTTTTTACTAGATCCGCGTGTCTAGTGGTTCAAGAAGGTGAGTATCGATAACTAGGCACCTTGGGTGCCTCGATATGGTTCTAAATCCGTGGAAACATGGCTAAAAATTTATGGGTGTGATGATATACGAGCTAAACATGTTGGGAAATTAATGGTTTTGATAACTATACACGTTTGGTATCCGGGTTTGGTTTAGTTTTGTCGGGTCGAGGTGTACCCGAGGGTGGAAACCCTTGGTTTGAGCTTGTTCTACCGATTAACTGATCTTGTTGATTATTGGTGTTCGAATGAGGTTGGTTGGAACCTCATTTTTGTTGTTGACCAGTTATTGTTGGTCGTGGTTAACCTTGGTAGTCGAATGGAATTTTTGGCCGACGACCCTTGTAGGTCGTGTGGGTTGTTTGGCTCGTTTAGAGCTAGCCGAGACCATGGAGGTCTCGGGTGGGAACCACACTAGTGGTGGTGAAGTGTTGCCTCGGGTTCGGCTTGGTAAACCGACCCGAACACTAATTTGGTTAAATGTTACTTTGTGGTAAATGTGAACTAAGTGTTATATTACTATTGGTTATTATTGTCGTTGGTATATATTGTTGTGGTATTTATTTCTCGACCGAATACTTTTGGGTCGAATTGGATATTGGTTATGGTTTTGGTAATTGAGAAGTTGTTGGCGATTGGTAAATGTGATATGAGGACCGGTTATGAGACGGTCGTTAGATGACGGAGATAGGTTAGTCGGGTACCGTAGTCGGACCTTATTGTTGTAGCCCGTGGTTGAGATTGTGATTTGGACGGAGAATTATTATTTATGACTTTGGTTTATTATTGGACTTGGACATTGAGCCGAGGGTCATGACTCGGACATATGACCATTTCGTATAACTCAATAACTAATAAAATTGAAACGAGAATAATAAAACTCGTAATAATAATTATTGATAATATAAACGTTTATACGGAAGTATGTACATGAATAACGTATATATAACTATATAAACGCGTATATTAATAATAATAATAATCACGAGTCGTATTATAAATAATACGATTAGATATATATTAGGCTACAAAAGTGGCGTAATATTATTAAACGTATTATTATTATAAAAATTGTGTTATGAAACGGGAAACTCCCGACAATTATGAAACGTTTAATAAAAAGTCATTTCGGATATATAACGGATAAACTTATTGAGTTAGGCGAAATTGTTGTCACTCGGGTCCAGGTAAGTTATTATTTGTGATATTCGTGTTGTCACGGATATATGACGACTAATATAGACGTTTTCTATAATCAAATAACCACTTAACCGTAAGGTTGAGCCGGGTTGTTTGGTTATATGAAATAAATATATTAGTGGGCATCGTATCCTACGACGCCCATAGGTTGTAGTATATGTAAAGTGTAATAGATTGCGAGTGTATATATCGGGAAATCTGGCCAATTTGACGATATATATGAGGAATTTATTAAACTATGATATATACTATATAGTCAATATGTGCTATGTGCTTTATATGTGTTTTAGATTGGGTGTAATCTTGGAACGGTATATTACGTAAATAAATATGAGGATTATCAAATCGGCGGATTTGGTAAACTTTGGCGATTTATTTAAATGATATATTGGGCTAATATTAGATCTATAGTTTATTATATCTTCTACGTGTGATCTGGTTGGTTTGTTTTGAGTCGACCCACCACCCGTATGGATACCAAACGCAAATACACCAAACTAATACGAAATGGATTTTCGGAAATAAAACGGATTCTCGTCCGGGTTTGGGAATATTATATATTTGAGGAAATGACTTCTGAAAGAGTTAATATTGTTAGGTCGTGCCAAGTCCGTAGTTGCTGTTTCGTGAGTTATCATACATCTTATTTCTACCTACCTCGTCTTGCTATTTTCTGGACTTGAGGTGAGTCATAGCCCCACTTTTTACTCTTGAACTATGTTTTCAACGATTGGGGTGAGAAACGTGCAAATCATTTTACGTGGACTATTATCGCTTTTATATGCTTTCTAAACTTGCTATGCGTATGGACTAGGATCTATTGTCAGCTTTAGTCACACATGTCGTGTGTACTATTCAAGGTTGGCTTATTTGGTTATTGATGGATTGTCAGCTTTAGTCACATATATGTTGTGTGTACTATTCAAGGTTGGCTTATTTGGTTATTTGGATTGTCAGCTTTAGTCACATATTTGTTGTGTGTACTATTCAAGGTTGGCTTATTTGGATTGTCAGCTTTAGTCACATAGTTTCGTGTGTACTATTCAAGGTTGGCTTATTTAGATACTGTAGCGTGCACCTATAGGTTATTATACTTCGGAGGTTATCCGAGTTATTATTGGTATTGCGGGGGTTACCCGAATATCTATGTTAGTACGGAAGGGTATCCGTGTGTTATGTTAGTACGGAAGGGTATCCGTGTGTTATGTTGGAGCGGAGGGTATCCGCAGGCTTTTAGCGAATCCTTAGTCTAGCTAGCAAGCGTTTTGCGTATATGTCCACTATATTATTAGTTGAACTTAAACCTATGATCTCACCAGCGAAAGCTGACTTTTAGCACGTTTTCTCAGGTAATTAAGTGTTGAGGTGCATGCTTGGATTGGAAGGCTCGGCTGAGGCACACGGTTATGGATCTATATTTTCTAAACTCTGATAATTAAATTTGGACCTATTGTTATTTATTTTGGGCCTGACTCTGAATGATGTTGGGATAAATGTAAACCTTAAAACCCCGTTTTGGTTGTGTTTTTACTATGTTTACTTTATCTCGTTCTATATTGTCTTGTGTTGGATACCAATCCCCGTAGCACCCCGAAAGCTTGTTGAGTCTTCCGCTGTATCCAATTTTGGGGGTGTTACAGATTGGTATCAGAGCCAAGGTTATAGAGAACTAGGTAAATAAACGCCTAAACTATAACCGTATTTTTATAGAAAATGATCCTTGACTACCGCCCGCCAGCCCGCCAAGCCGAAGCATCTTCTATTATTTGAGGTATTATGAGATATTTGAGACTTATTGAGATGACTTGAGGTTTATGGATTTTAGTAATAATATGGCGTTCTCGAGGATTTATATGGTCTATATGTTTTATAAACATTTTAGTAATGCGGTGTTTGAAATTCTTTTATTGAGATTATATATGGAATTATTTGATAAGTATGTTTGGTATGGTTTTATGAGTTGTGATTTAAGTTGTTTTGAAACACTTACACCTACCCTACGCCGTTGTCACAAACCATGGCCTCCCGTATGCCCGATGTCGTCGAGGATATTCTTACTGCACCGGTTTTACCTGCACAGTTCACGATGGCATCTGATGACCTTTACCAGATGGCCATGTCTTCAGCTACTGTATCACAGGCAGCTTCTACTTCAGCACTACCTGCTGCATCTACGCAGGGACCCTCATTTTCTTTAGGGCTCCCTGGTACATCGAGGCAGCTTACTCATCATCAAGTTTTGGCTCGTGTGGCTACACGCTTTGCCCACCGAGCTACGACGCGCATGTCGGTACGCCCTACTCCATCACCTTTACAGATTGATGCTCATTCCCTTCTGTCTGAGGCGCCACCCACATCATTGCGTCGTCGTCCTAGATCACCTACTACATCTTCACATGGTTCACCTAGTAGGAGACGACGAGTGATGAGGTACTCTTCCGATGAGGAGGAGGAGTACGAGGGTGAGGATGAGGCTGATGACCCTGAGCGGGAGGATGACCCTCAGGAGGCTGAGCATGGTGATGATGATGACCCTGAGGAGGAGGATGACCCTCAGGAGGACGAGATGCCTGATGATGATGATGAGTTAGTACCACCAGCTCAGGTTGAGGAGCCTGATTCACCTGTACATCCGATTGAGCCTGATTCACCTGATCATCCGTCCTTGTTTGAGTTGCCACCTGGTAGTCCCGTGGTGTCGGATGCATCTCCTGAGGTTTCTGCTGAGCATGCAGAGTTAGGTGAGATTGGCAGGTTGTGGGCTCAGATTACTGAGCTTAGTGACAGAGTTGCACGTGTATCTGACCGACTTGAGCGAGTTATTGGAGAGTTTTTAGCGGACTTGAGAGTTGATTTGACTGTTGCTGTGGGCAGGGCTACTGAGCTGAGGAGAGTTATGATGGATGTCCACGAGCATATCGATAGTTTGCAGCGAGGATTTGTTACTGCTCGTGAGGCCGACCGCAAGCTTTGGCAAAGGAATGCCGAGCTAGAGAAGGAGGTGGCTGACCTCAAGAGAGACCGAGACACCCATAGCGTGGAGTTAGGATCGTTATGGAGGGATCTGGATGGCTTGAGGCAGGAGTTGAGGATTCTCCGTCAGCCACGTGGCTAGTTGTTTGAGTTATATTGTCATGTTGCTTTCTTAGCCGAGGAGTGTTCGGTTAGAAAAGCTAGTTATCATATTTGGATGTATTTTGTACGGCATTCGTCTCTTTTGGAACGATTAGTATGTTTTGTGTTATCCGTTAGTTGGAACGATGTTAGATCGCTATTGTATGGTTGATGGTTATTAGTATATGGTATTATGTGATTTTGGGTGTTATGGAAATTGAGTCCTTATTCGCTTATTTGTGTTACGTGATCAATGGCACCCCGTCGAAACCCTGTTAGGTCTACCAGGACTGGTCCTGCTGTGACTACTCCTACTCCTGCTCGTCGAGGTCGTCGACCTACTCAAAATGTTGAAACCCCTACTCCTGACAACCTGGACACCACTAACCGTAACAACAGGAATCAAAATGTTGATGTTCAGGGAGACAATGATCATGTTCCACTTAATGCACCAACTGTGGATCAAGCAATGATCAACCAACTCGTGGAGCAAAGAGTTGCTGAACTACTAGCTGAGTCAAATCATTCCAACAATTCTGCTGGAACTTTTCCACCTGTTCGTGCTAATGGATGTCAATACAAGGAATTCAAGATTTGTGGACCCATTGAGTTTGGTGGAACTGAAGGAGTGGTTTACTTAGTCAGATGGATTGAGAAGACTGAGTCAGTGTTTAATGTCAGTGGTTGTGCGGAGAATGCGAAGGTAAAGTTTGCTTCTTTTACTTTCAAGGATGAAGCTTTGACTTGGTGGAACAATTACCGAAATGCAGTTGGGAGTGATGTAGCATATGCTATGACTTGGGAGCAATTTAAGTCCTTGCTGATTCAGACTTATTGCCCAAGGAATGAGGTCAAGAAGCTAGAGATTGAGTTTTGGAACCACAAGGTGAAAGGTAATGATATGGCGACTTACCATCGTCGTTACCAGGAGTTGGCCTTGTTGTGCCCTGATATGGTGAAAACCGAGACTCAAAAGATTGAGAGGTATACTGATGGATTGCCTGTAGCTACGAGGAATGATGTAATTTCTGCTAGGCCTGCAAACATCCATGAGGCAATCACAATTGCTCAACAACTTATGGATTCGTTGGAATTAGAAGAAGCTGATAAGGAGAAGAATGGAAAGAGAAAGAGAGACCGTCACTCTAAGAGTAATGATCACCGAAGCAAGAGACAAGCTAAGGCTTATGCTATTGGGTATGGAGACAAGAAGAATCAGAACGGTGATGCACCCAAGTGTGATCGTTGCCATCAGCATCATACTGGATGGTGTAGTGTGAAATGCCAGAATTGCTCAAAGAAAGGACATACAGCTAGGGACTGTAGAGCTCGACCCCTTGCAATGGTTCAAGCCGCTCCTGAGATGAGAAACAAGGCAGATGTTACCTGTTATGGGTGTGGAAAGAAGGGACACTATAGGAATGAGTGTAGAGAATCGCGGAACCGTGGAAATCAAGGCTCGGGTGGTAATGGGTACAATTATGGAAACCGTGGAGCTGGAGGAAATCGTGGACGACAAGATAATGGGGACCAACGTGTGGAAGCTGGAGCTGCTCAGGGAAGAGTGTATGCACTCGGGAACGAGAGAGGAGAAGATCCGAACGTCGTTACTGGTACGTTCCTTCTCAATAATCGTTATGCTTCCATACTGTTTGATACTGGTGCCGATAGGAGTTTTGTGTCCACTACATTTGCACCCTTACTAGAGAAACCCCCGATGACCTTAGGAATTGGATATGATATTGAGTTAGCTAATGGAAACATAGAGAGGATTAATACTATCATTCGAGGTTGTACGTTAAATTTCTTGAACCACCCTTTCAACATAGATCTTCTACCCGTCACGTTAGGAAGTTTTGATGTAATCATTGGTATGGATTGGTTGTCGAAGTATCGTGCTCACATACTTTGCGACGAGAAGATCGTGCGTGTACCCTACGGAAAGGAAGTCCTAAATATACTAGGAGACCGAAGGGATTATAGGAGCCCATCCCGATTAGCAGTTATATCTTGCACAAAGTTACCTAAGTTAATGGAGAAGGGATGTTACCTTTTCTTAGCCCAAATTTCTGAGAAGGGCGAGACGAAGAAAAAGGAAAGGTGCATTGGAGATGTGCCTATAGTTCGTGATTTTCCTGATGTGTTTCCTGATGATTTGCCGGGAATCCCGCCGACTAGACAAGTGGAGTTTCAGATTGAGTTGATACCTGGTGCTGCACCTGTAGCACGAGCACCTTATCGTCTTGCACCTACCGAACTGGAAGAGTTGTCAAAACAATTGGCGGAGTTAGCCGAAAAGGGATTCATAAGACCAAGTTCTTCACCATGGGGAGCCCCAGTCTTATTTGTGAAGAAGAAGGATGGATCGTTTCGTATGTGTATTGACTATAGAGAGTTGAATAAGTTAACGGTGAAGAATCGATACCCGTTACCTAGGATCGATGACTTGTTCGATCAACTTCAAGGATCGAGTGTGTATTCGAAGATCGACTTGAGATCGGGATATCATCAACTTCGAGTTCGCGAGGAAGATATTCCGAAAATGGCTTTCAGGACCCGTTACGGGCATTACGAGTTTCAGGTGATGCCGTTTGGGTTGACTAACGCACCAGCAATATTCATGGATCTCATGAATCGTGTGCGTAAGCCATACTTGGATAAGTTCGTGATTGTATTCATCGATGACATTCTGATTTATTCAAAGAGTGAGAAAGAGCATGAGGAGCATTTAAGACTCATTTTGGAATTGCTCAGGAAGGAGAAACTTTATGCCAAGTTTTCGAAATGCGAATTTTGGATTCCGACAGTACAATTTTTGGGTCATGTGATTGACAGACAAGGAGTCCATGTGGATCCTGCAAAAAGTGAGGCGATAAAAGATTGGGCTGCACCTACAACCCCGACCGAAGTTCGTCAATTTTTGGGTTTAGCTGGTTATTACCGAAGATTCATTGAGGGATTTTCGAAGATAGCTAAACCATTGACCAAATTGACTCAAAAGAGTGTTACGTATGAATGGGGAGATAAAGAAGAGGAAGCGTTTCAATTGCTTAAGAAAATGTTGTGTAGTGCTCCTATCTTAGCGTTACCAGAAGGTAACGAGGATTTCGTTGTCTATTGTGACGCCTCACATAAAGGTTTAGGAGCCGTGTTAATGCAACGAGAGAAGGTGATAGCTTATGCTTCCCGACAGCTCAAAAAGCATGAGAAAAACTACACTACCCATGATTTGGAGCTCGGTGCTGTGGTTTTTGCTTTAAGGATATGGAGACATTACTTGTACGGAACCAAGTGTGTTGTGTTTACTGACCACAAAAGTCTACAACACATCTTGAATCAAAAAGAGCTCAACATGAGACAACGACGTTGGATCGAGTTGCTAAGCGATTATGATTGTGAAATTCGCTATCATCCTGGTAAAGCAAACGTTGTTGCTGATGCTCTTAGTCGAAAGGAAAGAGTACCACCATTACGAGTTAGGTCATTGGGAATGACTATCGTATCGCCATTACCATCTCAAATACTTGAAGCTCAAACGGAGGCGATGAAGGCAGAAAATAGATCTGCCGAGAACATATTTGGGATGGCTGATAATGAGAAAGGATTTGTTGAGCGTTCGGATGGATTATTATGTCTTGGAGATCGGATTTGGGTACCGTTATATGGAGAAATTCGAGAAGTGATTATGCATGAGTCGCATAAGTCAAAGTACTCCATTCACCCTGGTTCCGATAAAATGTATCAGGATCTTAAGAAGTTCTATTGGTGGCCAAATATGAAGGCAGATATAGCATCGTACGTTAGTAAATGCTTGACATGCGCCAAGGTTAAGGCTGAACACCAGAGACCGTCAGGACTGCTAACGCAACCAGAACTTCCAGTTTGGAAATGGGAGCGGATTACTATGGACTTCATTACCAAATTACCGAGGACAGCTAGCGGTTGTGACGCTATCTGGGTAATTGTGGATCGTCTGACAAAGTCTGCTCATGTCTTAGCTATTAGTGAAGATGATAGTGTGGATAAGCTTGCAAGGTTATATGTGAAAGAAATTATTTCGCGTCATGGAGTCCCGATATCTATTATTTCAGATCGTGATAGTCGTTTTACGTCAGCTTTGTGGCGATCACTTCAAACGGCTTTGGGGACGAGGCTTGATATGAGTACTGCATATCATCCCCAAACCGATGGTCAAAGTGAGAGGACCATTCAGACGTTAGAGGATATGCTTCGTGCATGCATCATAGACTTCGGTAAAGGCTGGGAGAAGTATTTACCCCTTGCGGAGTTCTCCTATAATAACAGCTACCACACAAGTCTTAAGGCTGCACCCTTCGAAGCTTTGTATGGCAGAAAGTGTCGTTCGCCTATTGGTTGGGCAGAAGTTGGTGATAGTCAACTTAGAGGCCCTGAGCTTATTTTGGAAACTACCGAGAAAGTAACTCAGATTCGTGATCGGTTGCAAGCCGCCAGAGATAGGCAGAAGAGCTACGCCGATCAGAGACGTAAACCTTTAGAGTTCCAGGTTGGAGACAAAGTGATGCTGAAAGTCTCGCCTTGGAAAGGTGTAATACATTTCGGGAAACGTGGTAAACTCAACCCACGCTACATTGGACCATTCTTGATCTTAGAAAGAATTGGGCCCGTGGCTTATAGGTTGGAATTACCGTCCGAACTGAGCAAAGTTCACGACGTGTTTCACGTGAGTAACCTGAAGAAATGTCTTTCTGATGAAATGCCCGTCATTCCAATGAGGGACATTCGTATAGATGAGAAACTGAATTTCGTGGAGGAACCGATTGAGATTTTAGATCGTGAAGTTAAACGACTCAAGAGAAGTCGCATTCCGCTCGTCAAGGTTCGTTGGAATTCCCGACATGGACCAGAGTTTACGTGGGAACGTGAGGACGAGTTCAGGAAGAGATATCCGAAGCTTTTCACTTCGTAGATGAAAATTTTTCCGAGTGAAACCCGGGACGGGTTTCCTTCTGAGACGGGGAGGATGTGACAACTGGCAGTTTAGGGAGCTATTTTTAAAACCCGCATTTCAACTTAAGTTCGTTCATAATTATTATTTGAAATTTTCATTTCACAACGAACTTGTAAGACCTATGTTATGGATATTTTAATTAATGACGTTATGGAATTCGTGAATTATGTTCATAATTCATTTTTGATTATGTGATCGGTGATGTATATTTGAATTCTCACTTGGTACTACGTTGACTTTGGCACTAGGATTTCCTAACCTAGTTTTATGATTCGTCTTAACGAGTCCGTTATATATTCTAATTAATTACGAGAGGGTTCTCGTGTGATATGGACATTTTAAAAATGAGTTCGGGTTCGGGCCACGTGTTTTACATCTACCCACATTACCCGCTCAACCGTAATAATATCTTTATTATTACTATTATTAATATTATTACTCTTATTATTATTATTATTATTATTACAAAAAAAAAAAAAAAAAGTTAATAAAGGGTGTGTTTGCCCGGTTTTTACACACACAACACAACACAAACCCTCACAACTCTCTCTCTCTAACTTATCCCCATCTCCCACCTCACAAACCCTAGCCGCCGAGTACTATTCCGGCCAGCCGCCGCCACACCGCCGGTCACCCAACAAAACCGCCACCACCATCTTAACCCTCATCTTCTCCTCTTTCATTTGAGCTATCACACGCGCCTTAAAACACCTTCTAACATCACGAAATCTCATTAAATCCGAACGGTGTATCCTTGTTTTTACTAGATCCGCGTGTCTAGTGGTTCAAGAAGGTGAGTATCGATAACTAGGCACCTTGGGTGCCTCGATATGGTTCTAAATCCGTGGAAACATGGCTAAAAATTTATGGGTGTGATGATATACGAGCTAAACATGTTGGGAAATTAATGGTTTTGATAACTATACACGTTTGGTATCCGGGTTTGGTTTAGTTTTGTCGGGTCGAGGTGTACCCGAGGGTGGAAACCCTTGGTTTGAGCTTGTTCTACCGATTAACTGATCTTGTTGATTATTGGTGTTCGAATGAGGTTGGTTGGAACCTCATTTTTGTTGTTGACCAGTTATTGTTGGTCGTGGTTAACCTTGGTAGTCGAATGGAATTTTTGGCCGACGACCCTTGTAGGTCGTGTGGGTTGTTTGGCTCGTTTAGAGCTAGCCGAGACCATGGAGGTCTCGGGTGGGAACCACACTAGTGGTGGTGAAGTGTTGCCTCGGGTTCGGCTTGGTAAACCGACCCGAACACTAATTTGGTTAAATGTTACTTTGTGGTAAATGTGAACTAAGTGTTATATTACTATTGGTTATTATTGTCGTTGGTATATATTGTTGTGGTATTTATTTCTCGACCGAATACTTTTGGGTCGAATTGGATATTGGTTATGGTTTTGGTAATTGAGAAGTTGTTGGCGATTGGTAAATGTGATATGAGGACCGGTTATGAGACGGTCGTTAGATGACGGAGATAGGTTAGTCGGGTACCGTAGTCGGACCTTATTGTTGTAGCCCGTGGTTGAGATTGTGATTTGGACGGAGAATTATTATTTATGACTTTGGTTTATTATTGGACTTGGACATTGAGCCGAGGGTCATGACTCGGACATATGACCATTTCGTATAACTCAATAACTAATAAAATTGAAACGAGAATAATAAAACTCGTAATAATAATTATTGATAATATAAACGTTTATACGGAAGTATGTACGTGAATAACGTATATATAACTATATAAACGCGTATATTAATAATAATAATAATCACGAGTCGTATTATAAATAATACGATTAGATATATATTAGGCTACAAAAGTGGCGTAATATTATTAAACGTATTATTATTATAAAAATTGTGTTATGAAACGGGAAACTCCCGACAATTATGAAACGTTTAATAAAAAGTCATTTCGGATATATAACGGATAAACTTATTGAGTTAGGCGAAATTGTTGTCACTCGGGTCCAGGTAAGTTATTATTTGTGATATTCGTGTTGTCACGGATATATGACGACTAATATAGACGTTTTCTATAATCAAATAACCACTTAACCGTAAGGTTGAGCCGGGTTGTTTGGTTATATGAAATAAATATATTAGTGGGCATCGTATCCTACGACGCCCATAGGTTGTAGTATATGTAAAGTGTAATAGATTGCGAGTGTATATATCGGGAAATCTGGCCAATTTGACGATATATATGAGGAATTTATTAAACTATGATATATACTATATAGTCAATATGTGCTATGTGCTTTATATGTGTTTTAGATTGGGTGTAATCTTGGAACGGTATATTACGTAAATAAATATGAGGATTATCAAATCGGCGGATTTGGTAAACTTTGGCGATTTATTTAAATGATATATTGGGCTAATATTAGATCTATAGTTTATTATATCTTCTACGTGTGATCTGGTTGGTTTGTTTTGAGTCGACCCACCACCCGTATGGATACCAAACGCAAATACACCAAACTAATACGAAATGGATTTTCGGAAATAAAACGGATTCTCGTCCGGGTTTGGGAATATTATATATTTGAGGAAATGACTTCTGAAAGAGTTAATATTGTTAGGTCGTGCCAAGTCCGTAGTTGCTGTTTCGTGAGTTATCATACATCTTATTTCTACCTACCTCGTCTTGCTATTTTCTGGACTTGAGGTGAGTCATAGCCCCACTTTTTACTCTTGAACTATGTTTTCAACGATTGGGGTGAGAAACGTGCAAATCATTTTACGTGGACTATTATCGCTTTTATATGCTTTCTAAACTTGCTATGCGTATGGACTAGGATCTATTGTCAGCTTTAGTCACACATGTCGTGTGTACTATTCAAGGTTGGCTTATTTGGTTATTGATGGATTGTCAGCTTTAGTCACATATATGTTGTGTGTACTATTCAAGGTTGGCTTATTTGGTTATTTGGATTGTCAGCTTTAGTCACATATTTGTTGTGTGTACTATTCAAGGTTGGCTTATTTGGATTGTCAGCTTTAGTCACATAGTTTCGTGTGTACTATTCAAGGTTGGCTTATTTAGATACTGTAGCGTGCACCTATAGGTTATTATACTTCGGAGGTTATCCGAGTTATTATTGGTATTGCGGGGGTTACCCGAATATCTATGTTAGTACGGAAGGGTATCCGTGTGTTATGTTAGTACGGAAGGGTATCCGTGTGTTATGTTGGAGCGGAGGGTATCCGCAGGCTTTTAGCGAATCCTTAGTCTAGCTAGCAAGCGTTTTGCGTATATGTCCACTATATTATTAGTTGAACTTAAACCTATGATCTCACCAGCGAAAGCTGACTTTTAGCACGTTTTCTCAGGTAATTAAGTGTTGAGGTGCATGCTTGGATTGGAAGACTCGGCTGAGGCACACGGTTATGGATCTATATTTTCTAAACTCTGATAATTAAATTTGGACCTATTGTTATTTATTTTGGGCCTGACTCTGAATGATGTTGGGATAAATGTAAACCTTAAAACCCCGTTTTGGTTGTGTTTTTACTATGTTTACTTTATCTCGTTCTATATTGTCTTGTGTTGGATACCAATCCCCGTAGCACCCCGAAAGCTTGTTGAGTCTTCCGCTGTATCCAATTTTGGGGGTGTTACACTATTCTAAGCAACCTTACCCATTTTGATCTTAGTGTAAACAGCTTCTTTGGTCCCATCCCACCAGAAATCGGACTCCTGACCAAACTTGTCTATCTTGATTTTTCAAACAATCAGTTTTCTGGTGTAATTCCACCAACTATTGGTAAACTAAGCCAGTTAACCGTCTTGCAACTTTTCCGAAACAATTTAACTGGTTCAATCCCACAAAAATTAGGGAATTTGAACTCTCTCACTGAATTAGCTTTGAGTTATAATCAACTCAATGGTTCAATTCCTTCATCGTTGGGTGATTTGAAGTCTTTGAATCTCCTTTATTTGGGGGCAAATCAACTATCTGGGCCCATTCCATCTGAATTAGAGAATATGAAGTCTCTAACTGATTTACAATTGGGCGAAAATCAACTCAGTGGTCCAATTCCAATTGAATTATGGAATATGAAGTCTCTCAGTTGGTTAGAATTGACCAAAAATCAACTCAATGGTTCAATTCCTTCATCGTTGGGTGATTTGAAGTCTTTGAAAATCCTTTATTTGGTGCAAAATCAACTCTTTGGGCCCATTCCAATTGAATTGGGGAATATGAAGTCTCTCACTGAATTAGATTTGAGCGAAAATCAACTCAATGGTTCAATCCCTTCATCGTTCGGTGACTTGACGTCTTTGAAAATCCTTTATTTGGGGCAAAATCAATTCTCTGGACCATTCCTGTAAAATTAGGGAATTTGAACTCTCTCACTGAATTAGCTTTGAGTTATAATCAACTCAGTGGTTCAATTCCTTCATCGTTGGGTGATTTGAAGTCTTTGAATATCCTTTATCTGTATACAAATCTGCTCTCTGGACCCATTCCAGTTGAATTAGGGAATATGAAGTCTCTGACTAAATTAGATTTGAGCGAAAATCAACTCAATGGTTCAATCCCTTCATCGTTGGGTGAGTTGACGTCTTTGAATATCCTTCATTTGTTCATAAATCAACTCTCTGGGCCCATTCCAATTAAACTAGGGAACATGAAGTCTCTCACTAAATTAATTTTGTATGACAATCAATTCAATGGTTCAATTCCTTCATCATTGGGTGATTTGAAGTCTTTGAATATCCTTTATTTGTTTTCAAATCAACTCTCTGGGACCATTCCAATTGAATTAGGGAATATGAAGTCTCTCACCGAATTAATTTTGAGCAATAATCAACTATCTGGATCCATTCCTACTGAATTAGGGAATATGAAGTCTCTCAGTTGGTTAGAATTGACCAAAAATCAACTCAATGGTTCAATTCCTTCATCGTTAAAAAACCTGAGAAGCCTTCAGTTTCTGTCTCTCAGTGTGAACAAGTTATTCGGTCCTATACCACAAGGAATCGGAAGTCTACAATTGTTTGAGCTATTTCTGTACAAAAATCAGCTGTCTGGCCAAATTCCAAAGGAGTTTGGGAAGATGAAAAATTTGTTAGAGTTAAACTTGAGCCATAACAACCTTTCAGGTGTTATACCTCAAGAGCTTGGATCACTGCATGGCCTCCTTACTCTTGACCTTTCTAAAAATAGGTTCAACGGGTCATTACAAAGATCAATTGGTGATTGGGTACAAATCCATCACATATATCTTAGCAATAACAAGCTCAGCGGAAAGATCCCATCGGAGATCGGTAAATTAACTCAACTCAATATTCTTGATTTATCTTGGAATTCACTCACACAAGAGATACCATCAGAAATTGGAAGTTTAGTAAGTCTGGACAGGATGAATCTTTCTCACAATAAGCTATCTGGTTCTATTCCTAATGGTTTCAGTAACTTGCCAAGAGGGATTCATATAGACCTGTCTTACAATGAGCTCACAGGTCCGGTTCCCCCTTATGCTGTCTTTCTAAATGTGTCTGGAGAAGCATTTCAAGGAAATCGTCGTCTGTGTGGAAATGTTACAGGTTTAAAACTTTGTGAAAGTCAAATAGTAATGAAGAAAAATAATCCTTTTCATCATAAGGTCATCCTTGTAACTGTGATTCCACTTTTTGCTGCTCTTTTAATTGGTTTATTCATGTGTGGTCTCATTGCTTATCGACGTAGAAAAAGAGCTTCTCCACAGCAACCATCAGGTGAAGAAGGTGGCAAATTTTTCTCAATAACAAATTTTGATGGACAGGCGATGTATGATGAAATCATCAAGGCAACAAATGATTTTGATGATGCATATTGTATTGGAATGGGAGGATATGGTACTGTGTATAAAGCTGTGTTACCACCCAACAATTTTGTAGCTGTCAAGAAACTTCATTCATCATCTGAGAATGACGATCAAGGCTTCCTAAATGAGGTACGAGCGTTAACAAACATAAAGCACAGAAACATAGTTAAACTCTATGGATACTGCTCCCATGCTCGGCACTCATTTTTGATTTACGAATATCTTGAGAAGGGAAGTCTAAAATCGCTTCTAAGTAGTGATATCACAGCGAAGGAAATGGATTGGCTGAAAAGGGTAAGAATTGTTAGGGCTGTAGCGAATGGTTTGGCTTATATGCACCATGATTGCACACCACCTACAATTCATAGAGACATTTCTGGAGCTAATATCCTTCTCGATTCTGATTATGAGGCACATATCTCGGATTTTGGAACAGCGAAGCTTCTAAAGCTGGATTCATCCAACTGGACTGCGGTTGTAGGCACCTATGGCTATATTGCGCCAGGTAACTACCATATATATTAAAGTTATATATAGTATACGTACTTATTCTCAAGTTTCAGATTTATCTATGTTACAATGTCGACTGATGATCTATTGCTGATATAACAATTTTTTGTATTATCTTTTTTCCTTCCATGTAGAGCTTGCTTATACGATGGTGGCGACAGAGAAATGTGATGTGTATAGTTTTGGAGTTGTTGCACTTGAAGTGATTATGGGAAAGCATCCTGGAGAACTTATATCATGTCTACCAACAATGTCGACTGATGATCTATTGCTGGCCAATGTAGGAGATAGACGGATTCCACGACCATCACCTCTAGTTGAGAAACTAGCTCATATAATTTTGAATGTCACACGGGCATGTTTGAACGAGAACCCACAGGAAAGGCCAACAATGTGCCAAGTCAAAGATTTATTGTCTGTGGATGATCGGCTTTGGATGAAGATGCGTGTATCGGTAACTTGATGCTAGCTTGATCGATTTCGTATGATGTCTAGTCATAAGTCATAAAGTTTAAGAAACTGTTTATGATTTTTTGTTGTCCTGAATTATGTTGTAGATTGTTATTAAATAAGAAAATAATTTATATCAATGAAGATTGCTACCTTTCTAGACTAATATAGTTACGTGTATTATGGATCTTTTTGGTAATTTCTTTAAATTATTCCAGTTTTGCAATTAAAATTTACCAATGGGAAATTTGTCAAAAAAGATAGCATAGACTGTGTAACAATTCGCAATTTCAGGTTAATTACCATTCCCGGAAAATTTCACTATTCACTTTTACTATTCATTTTTCCCGAAACTTTCCCGAAAGTTGATTTTTATTTGATATTCTCGAGTGATAAATCATTTCCATGGCAAATTAAATGTTTGACATTCGTCAGATCATTTTCGTGAAAGTTATTAAGGAATTACACGTTTTAGGGTAAAACGTCATTCAGAAATTCTACGTACAACGAAACTCGACCGCGTTAAGTGACCCCGCATCAGAAAAATGTTTGACACACTCATGATTTATTTGAGAATTAATCGTGACTGAGAAAAACATGACCAAAGACTTCCCAGCAGGTCACCCATGTCGGTACTAATCTCACATGAGCACGCTTAACCGAATGGGCGATTAACCGTTAGACCACAAAACGAGTTTCTAAGACATTTTGAGTTTTCAAAATTATTAGAAAAAGTCAACATATTCTTTCCCTCCCCCATTGACCAAAAATCATCCCTTGATTTTATAAGTCATTTCGTGATTTTTAGGCTTACGGTTTGATGTCTAAAAGACATTTAATACCAACCGACACTATACTGAGCCCAGTCTAGACATTATAAGTCATTTTAAATCATTTTTATCCTATTAGAAAAGTAACATTTTACTTTTCTCAATTTTACGCAATATTCGTACATTTTACGAATTACGCGTTTTAGACCCGTGTTTCCAGTTTTTAGCAGGGTTTTAGCACCCAATGGAACCTACCACTCATTTTATATTTTATTATGGAGTATAATGACATGTTTAACCATTCTTCCAAGTTTCGTATTTTTACGATACCCAATTTTAAGTTTCATGACTTAACGACTTACCGTTAGCGATTACCGGGACCAAAACTCACTCCGTAAGCTAGATAATACCAAGTTTAAGTACCTAATCACCCTAACCATCTTATGAACGTGTATAAGGGTGATTCACCATGCCATGTGCCTAAGTTATAAGTCTTGATCTATTGGATTGGTTACATGTGTTAAACTTGGTCTCCAAGTGTTGGAAAATATCCTAAATACTTGCACCTCCTTAAGGCAACTTCCTAGCACCTTCCTAGCACCTCCTCAAGGCCTTATATAACCCTCTCCTCACCCTTTGGTCGTTCATACCATCACAAACACAAACACATTCATGATTTTCTCTCTACTTCAAGTTTTATGCAAGAAATCAAGAGCAATATCAACACATAAACCATAGTTTGGTTTTGATTCATCAAGCTACTTCAAATCCCTTGAAACTCTTGGTGATTCTCTTGAGTTTAGATCCACTCAAGTCACCTCAACCTTCATCATCCATCTTTCAAGATTACAAGGGTAGAAAGATTGCATGAAGTGAAGTGGGTTGAAGCAAGTCTATCAAAGTCCTATCCTTACATGTTAACTTCCTTTCATCTTTGAAAGCCAAAAGTTGTGAGCCAAACCCTAACTTGATTCTTGTTAAATAATCATGTTCATGTTATTTACATATTATTTGTGCTATATATTGTCTTGTTATCATGTCCATGATGTATAAAAATGACCAAAACAAGTTATTGTTATTGATTGATAAGACAAGTTCATAAAACAAGTAAATTAGTGACTTTGTTGGTATAACCTGATCAAAATGGTAAAAATTATGATATTGGATCATTACATATTACAGTAGAGGACTTAACAAGGAAACCATAGCAATTTGAACCACCTAAAAAGAGTATACGAGTCAAAAGTTACGCCCATTTGAAGTTACCAAAGATTTCCGGCAAAACTGCCTAAACCTTACTGAATCGCATTCTGACTTTTTGAAAGTCCCACTTCTGGTCCGATTCATCAAAAAGTTAAAACACGAAAGTTGTCCGGAACGACGTTTTCGTTCAGGAACAAAGAAGCTCGAGCCCTGAAAACGCTTTCCGAGTGATAAATTTCTTCAAATTCTAAACAGCCCATTTTTAGACAAAGTCATTACATATAGGTTATGGTTTATGAAGACCAAAGGGGTCTTATGACCTATAATCAAGACCACCACCATGGATAGAGCCAAGGTTGTGTCTCATGTCCTTGAAACAAGGACCAAAGGTCATGGCTAGGCCATGACGAAATGACCATAACAACTTACATAGGCGTAAACATGAAACAATGAATTAGGCGATAACATGAACAAGCAATTTGGATCTACTTCACCTAAAAGGAAACCATGAGATATTACCAAGAGAAAATGGTCATTCAATACTTATGAAACTATCCCTAATAACAATCTTCATGTACAAATAAACTTTCCTAAGTTTATTCAAATATCGGACATGTAACCTTTCGGATCAAAACTTATATCTATATATTTCATCAACTACTACAATAGTAGGGAGCCTCATGTGAGGAGTTCATTATGTAAGCCGTCGAGTTGAGTTGTGGATTTACGAGTTAAAGTGTCCTGGCTCCTCGAACGCTTACTAACATGACTTCTGAATTATGTCGGCCCGAACGGTAGTAAACGATATACAAAACATACATGTTTCATGAATCTTTTCTTTCAAGGACTTACATTATACATCATACCACATCATGGACTAGATGCAAGATATATATATAGGCACTACTTCATATTCTTTACTCCGAACCTAAGTCGCAACATTCGATTATAGGTTGCTCGTAGAAACCTTCACGATACAACCGTTACATTCATTACTTGCTATCTTACTTAAGGTGAGTTCATAGCCCCACTTTACATTACTTCAATGTTTTACAAACCCTTGGGGGGAATACATGCTATTATTTTCTACTCGAACACAATGCTTTCTACTGTATGCTATTCGACTATGTTTTATTATCACTAAGTAACAACCTTGCTAAACCGAGATCCCTTATTATGAACCATTTAATCACTAGCAATAGTGAGCGCAAATATTGTGAATAGGCCTATTGGGATTGACGAATCCCATTTGTATTGACTAAGTTCAAACAAATGCATTAATATTTGAGATTTAGGTATGTTAGCAAAGTACCTACCGGGATAAATCTGCCGATCGATATTGGTACACGTTAACGTTATGGTATCATAAGCTTAGTGTATAGTAACCTTTCCGGGCATATAACAACGTAGCCCATCATTGTTTTCCAAATATTGGTGTGAGTCTATAGCTCACACTACCAACATATTGTGTTCAAACGATTTAACTACAAACACTACAATTATTGTGTTCAACGATTTACTACCAACACTTTGTGTTCAAACGATTAAACAAACTCTATGAATATCACTCAACCTTTGTGTTGACCTCTCAAGCATGTATTTCAGGTTCATGACGATCAAGGATGGCACGGAAGCGCACGGATACTCAAGAGGGCTATAAATTTTATTATCATTCAAAAACACATTTGTTATACATTGTAAACATGGAACCATTTGGGACCTCATTTTGTAACCTCTGATATTTATATAATTTGAATGATAAATCTTTTTAATACGACTCGGTTAGAGATCGTTTTCTATTATTGTGACTATTGTGCCGTCAAGTAACACCCAGTTCGAATTCCGCTGCAACCATGAATTGGGGGTGTTACAGACTGGAGAAGAAAGTTAGCTAAAGGAAATTTGCCAAAAAAGAAGACCGTGGAAGTCTGTTAATTTGTCAAAAAAGATGACCTAAGGTATGGAGTAACTAATGTACTGCTGTTTTCCGATAGGGAAAAAGGTGAATAAGGTTGCAAGAAGGCTTGTATGAACATCAACAGCAGAAGGGAAATGGCAGGGAAACTGGAATGCTGACTATAACTTCACACTTCGAGACCTACAATTGGATGATTTAGTTGAAGTTGGCGATCCAAAAACGTACGAGTCTTGTTGTCTAACTATTTATAGGGTATCTAATTTCTCCTTGATGTGCTTAGTGAAAACGATAGAGGTGGCAACATGGGCAGGTCGATGGGGTTTAGTAATGGGTCAAAATGGTTAACTTCTTGGTACGGGTCCAATTGGTTTGCCAGAAACACCTTTGGTCCAAAATTTCATTAAATCTTATTCGAAATAATCAGTGTGACACATACGATAACAAAATACATATCATTATCAACCAATGCTATTGAATAAATTGTACACTATGTGAAAGCTTCAACCCTTGTTGACCCGTTCCCTTTAGCTAACTTTTTTTTTTTTTTTTTTTTTTACTCGTTTGACCCATCAGAGATGAAACATATCCCACATTGACTCATTCATACCTAAATGGGTAAGAATTTCCACAAAGATTGCATATAAATAGGATAAAAATAAGCAGTTAACAAATAAGCATAACTACCTTACGTGACCCATTTCCTTTAGGAAATGAAATCATGCGTGCATGGGACAATACTAAACTAAAAACATGGTATAAAGTTGCTGATTATTATTGTTATTACCTTATGTGACCCACTACTTTTCTACTCTAGGAAAAGAAATCATGCATGCATGGGACAATACTAAACTAAAAATATGGTATAAATTTGCTGATTAATTTCTCCAATACTAGTAATGGTCATATGACCACTTCTTCAGGAATAAAAGAAATGGTAGTAGTTCGCGCGGTTCTGTCTTTTGGAGACCTGGAACGTATCACACACTAATACAAAACTGTAAAATAAAAATCCAACCTATGAATTGATCTAGAAAAGCTTGTTACGCATTCACCATGAGTGAGCATTCAAACGCATACACAAACAAATAAATATCTGAATACTTTTCAAACAAACATAGAAGAAGATTGATCTGATACATATACTAAATCGCAGGGGCACATGATTGTGCTTAAACAAACACTATCTAAACCGTTGAATTGGTTTTGTCTTTATTTTGAGGGCAATGTTTTATAACCCGGGTTGAACCAGGAACATGGCTGTTGTTTGCTTGTTTATGAACCAGCGGTTCTTTTGTTGACCCGGGTCGATCCATTTTGCTAAATCCATGTCACACCCCCAATTTACCTGACTTGCAGCGGAATGGAATACCTGGGGGTGTCTCTGTCATAGCACCATAACAAGGAAATATTGAACGACCTAAAGTGTCGTTTGGAAAATACTGCATTTGATCATTGAAATAATCCAGAGTTTACAAAATGAGGTCCCCAAAATGTGTTGCAAGTTTATGAAAACAAGTCATAATAGATCAAACGTTTACATAAGTGCATGAAATAATGATGAGACGCGTCGACTCCGCGACTCCATGAAGGTCCAAATGCATGTCACATGAGCTACCTTAATAACCTGAAATACATTGCTAAAACGTCAACACGAATGTTGGTGAATTCCATAGGTTTGTAAAATGTAATGATGTACGGCCACCACAAGTAAAAGTGCAAGATAAAAATCTCATGAAAATTGTACAATAGCCTTAAGCTCATGACACCGAAGCTATGACTGATGAAATTCTATGCCCCTCCCGAATGTTCTGCCGAAACATTCAAATGTAAAAGACATGACATGCATCCGCTTACTGTTGGTATCCACTACCACGGATGGAGGCGTCACCCTCGATAGATCTATCCACTCACTCTCGCTTAACGGTAAATTAACGGTTCATGATGTTACAGGGGACTTTTCACATGGCAAGATAACTTAAGCAATGTACATGTTTGAATACTTGGGCTCGTACTGAAATGATTGATGCAATGTATTCCCCCCGTGGGATTTGAAAACAATCAAAAATGTTGAATTGAAAACGGGGCTATGAAAACTCACCTCAACTGATGAAACTGTGGTGAAATGAAATGAACACCCATGAACAATTTGCTGCCGCAACCCAATATGATGGTACCATGAACATGTAATGAGCTGAAAAACAAGGCGCGCACACTAGCCGCAACCTAATATGAATGATGAACGATCTACTTTAGATCATGAAATGATGTTATGAATGCCCATGCACATGTTTCCTATACCACTCTTCTCTTTGAAAAACACTTGTGTTATCAAAAATATATAATCCAAGAATTTGGAAAAATATTGCTATTAGAAAATATAATAAGCTAGTTGCAATATATATACTTATATATATATCGTATGTTTCCATGTTAGTGTTGAAATACCCGGGTTGTAATCCTTGAAATGATGAAAATATACTCGTAATAACTAATACTACATTAGTTATAAAGCTTGGTACTTAATATTACTTCTAGCTTATAAATGTACTTCGTAGTTTTTGTGTCACTTTTAATAAAAGCTGTCAAATATAAAATGGTTTTAGCCGATATTCAAACGTGTATATCTTTGTCGTTACTTGTCCGTTTTACTTGTTCTTTATATCCACGGTTACGTCTTAGTATGTAGTAATATATTTTGGAAAGCTCGGCTCCTCCGGGTTACGTCTAAAGTCTCTTTTTGTATAATGAAAAACGTCCAACAGCAAACAAATTTCCAGAAAATACTTTTCGTCAACAATCTTGCAAAAATCATAACTTCTTCGTTATAAGCTCTTTTTAATCCGTTCTTTCGCCTACGGATTCGTTTTTGAAAGTATTTTCTAAAAATTTTGCCAAAGTTTCCTTGGTGTTTACTGATTTTCCAGATTTTTACAAAACGGGACAGCATGTCTAAAATAGGTTCCAAATCAAGTTTTCAAGGTCTAAAACTAATTTCTACCATCACCAAACCTCTTGTAATCACCACATGGCTAATCTAATCTTACCATACACCTTCTTAGGGTGCCATGGACTCCTAACCAAGTTATTAGAGCAAGGGAATTCATAACTAAAAAGTTAGGGTTTGTATGTTTCTTTTTAGACAAAATAAAGTGTGGTATAGCTACTTGTACATGGTTTTTAGCATGATACTTATGAAATACATGTAAAAATAGGATGATCCATGAAAAAATAAAGATGAAAACTTACTTGCTAAAATGAGATGATTATAGGATGATTATGCTTGATGTTCTTGTGTTTTTGTTGCTTGATTCTTGATTAGGCATGTAAAATGAACAAGTTTAGTGTTTTAATTTATGGAAAATGATCACTTGATCTTTGTGTTCTTCTTGGGTCGTGGGTATGAAGAGGAAATGGGGAAGATGAGATGAAAATTGTTCTTTCTAAATTGTGTGATTATGATTCTTGTAATTTTTGGTAAAGTTAGGTTTTAAGGTTTATTAGTATAAAAACTTAGGAGTTAATGCTAGGGGTTAAAGGGGTGGTCTTGGGGCCGGTTTTTTAAGGGTAGAAGGGGGGGGGGGGTAGGGTACTTGGTAGTTATTTAGAAATCTTGTATGAAATATGTGCTATGTTGTGTTTTTAGTTACAATCGGGTAACGGTTTTTATAGAAATAAATGTTCACGAAGTTATCCGGGATGAAATAAAATCATAATAATGATAAAAATATATTAAAAATATGTTGGGTACATTTACTGAGTGATCGGGTGATTATTGTTTAGTTTTCACGAAAACCGTCGTTATATTCATACGCGTACGTTATAAATAAAATAAATTTCCAAAATACTGGGTAAATGAATGTTATAACTTTTATGATGTTAAAATGGATATAAAAATATGTCGGGACCATTGTGGGAATATTTAGATATATTCGTCGTGTATAAACCGGGTGTTAACGTTTACTATAAATACTTATACGTAAAAACGTTAAATGTACTGAATATAGAAATTTGAAAATCCTAAGAGTGGTATAACATGAAAATGCTGTTATGATGATATGCAGACTATCTCCAGTCCGTATGCAGTGTCCTTAACACTAATGAAATGAATTCGCACCTAAACCAATCCGGTTACGCGAATTTGAATACCCGTAAACTAAATTTACGATGAAATGTGTAATGCACGTGAATGATGAAATCTTTTCCCGCAATGAATATGTTCCGTGAATAGTAAAATTTCTGAATGCTTCTCTGAATGTCAAACTGACACCAGAAATGATGAATAGTAAACTAATGAATAGTGTTTGATGAATAGTGTTTTTCCAAAGTTCGGGAAATGACCTGAAATGACCTGAAATGGTGAGTTGTGACAGTCTTCCCCTCTAAAAGGAACTTCGTCCCGAAGTTCAGTTTATGTTGGTCTCTGAGAATGTATTGGTGAAAAGGTGATGATATTCGAGAATTCCAGCGAACTCTAACGATAGGAATTCGACTCTGTTTCAACTGTTTGACCACACGGTCCATGATTTCTGTTGGTTCTCTTACAAGGTCTGAGATTGTCATTCGGGTTGGATCCCTTCCAATGGAATCATAAGTGACTCATCTGAAAGTCATTTCTGGGGATCTAAAAATGTGAAATATGTTCGTGTAATCCTGTTGTTCTCTGACAATGTTCAAGTCTGACGGCCACTATACCTTCTCTGTCAAAATATAAATGGTCCAGTGTATATTGGTGTAACTTTCCAAGTTTTCTGAATGATAACATGCCTTTCCTAGGCAGAACTTTCTGCATAACTCTGCAGAACTTGAAGTTTTAATGGTTTACGACTTATTGAACTTGTAACTGATTCTTGACTTGTAGAAAATTTCTGGTTATCTCATGAATGCCTACTGAACTAATGATTTGAGCTTTTTCTGAGTTTGGCCCATCAATCGATGGTCTGCGCTTCTTAATGTTTTAAATGTGGTACTGGTAATGTATACTGCTGAATTCTGCCAGAACTCAAGTTTGTATGCTAGTTGGTCGATTCTAAAATGAATCTTAAATAGTCCAATATGCTAAAGGTTCAACCTTTCTTGTTATCCAATTTGTATCATGCTAATCCAAGGCAATGCTTTTAACTTGGTTTGTTCTCCCACTTGAATCTGGATGGTTTGTTGTTCAGGATATCCAATCCAAATGATGTGTGTTATGTACCAACCTAACTTCTGCCAGTTTTCCCGTTGTTGGTGTGATAACTATTGTTGTAGATGAATTTGATTTATGTTGAGTGATTAGTCCAACCATTTACAGGGTCAATCACTCATGCTCTGAGCATACCTTCCTATGTTTGAATTGTTCTCTCGCTTTGACCATCGTTCTAAGGGTGCTAGGTGATGTTCACATCTAAATGGGTTTCTGAAGGAAATCCTGAAATGATTATCTGAGGTCCAAGTTGAAACGGTTTCCTTAACAGGAAAAACTGAAATGGGTACAATAAACCTTTGTGACTAATTTCATAACGTTCGGTCCTCCGAACTTGGCGTTATATGAAGGGATAGAATATAGGTAACAATTTGATTCCTTGTGTTTTGTTCCAACGGATGATAAGACATAAGTCCTTCTTTGTCTATTGAGTTTGGTCTCCACTACTGAAGTTCGTGATCAATTTGTGATGTTCCTCCTAATTCCTTCATCACATAATCCAAATATTCTCTATTGCCCAGTCACAAATCCTAAATGCATAAGCGATGTTGTAGGGAAATTTGTTCTGGAAATTTGTCTCGTGATTATGAGTTTTGGTTGAAATCTTTTTCTGAATAAACGAACTTAGAAAAATGGAGCAAATGATTTACTAAGTAATATTTTTTCCTGAGGATTCAAAATTTCAGTAGTTATGAAGTAGAAAATGTTTTCAAACATGTTGTGATTAAGACTGCTTACCAAAGTTTGATGTTTATGTATATTTCTCATTGTACCATAGTGTTGCTAAAGATTGACCAAAAAGGATCGTACTTGTTCAAAATAGGAATTTCAGAAATCATTTTTTTTTCCACAAGGTATGTGATTTATGTAAACGCATCAACTTTATTTAAAAGTGAAAACACTGAAAAGGATAAAATGGTAGAATAGGAAATGTTCGCTTAAATGCATAGATGTCTAACACTTAGTTCCTGAGGTTGGATAATGTCTATTGGTGGTTATCTGGCATAACTACAAGCATAGGTATTTAGACTAACTTAAGTCCTGAAATTGTTTATCGTTGTAATAGACAAGACGAAGGTATCACTTGATGTTGTGTCGATGAATGTCTATTCTGTTTTCCCATGTAGATGAGGAGATATGTTCTGGCTTGATCCCTTGCTTGGTATGAAGGTGAGGTTATCTGAAATTTCTAGAGACATAATGCTTTAGAGGAATCTACATCGATATTCTTGATTCAAACAATTGTCCTTTGTGAAAACTTACTGCAGGAAAGTTTATGTATGGATGAGGCCATGTTTAAATGAAATGCTCTACAGTCTCAATTAGAACCTTGGTTTATTTCTATTGTGTTGTCCTGCGGACATCTATATTGAGTTCAATCCTGTAGCTCAGTCTAGCTAGTACCTTTAAATGATAGAATTTGACAACTAAGTCAGAGATGGTGATTCAGATGGTCTCGCAGTATCTGAGGATTGTTGTTGAGTTATGAATTCTCTCTCTATATACTTCTAGTTCTGGTTAGTAGTTCTGTAATCCTTTCATTGCTTTTATTGTATTGAGGAATCCTGCATGTAATTGATATGGAAAGTCTCTCTAGGGAAGTCAATGGGAAAATCCAACTTACTGGCTAAGTGAGTGACAGGTAGGGTAAGTATCCAGGGATAGTTCGGCAAAAGGGATGTTTATGGAAGAGTTCCTTTGTTTACAAAGCTTTCGAATGAAGATTGTTATTAACAATCCTTTGAAAAGGTAATTATTTCCTTCATGGCATAATCCTTCCTGAATTTTACATAGGTGATCAGGCTATGTACAATTGAGGACTAATGATGCGATGTTGGATTTTGTCAAAATATCATAACTTTTATCAAAAGTTTTAGATGGTGTTCAACGCATTGTTATAAAAATGGTGTCCTGATGTTTTCTTTCAAGTAACATGAAAATTGCTTCGCGTAATAATAGTAAATACTTGGTGTAATGACAGAAAATCAATTTATAGGATGATAATAAAATAGCTTACTTCAGAAATTTTTCTGTAAAACAGTTTCCCCATATGATAGAAAAATAGCTTGAATGGTTTATTGGATACGTGGGTGAATCTTGTCGAATGGTAATAGTCTACTAATTCGTCAAAAACGAAATCAACCTAATCCTTGATGAGACAATGCTAAAATGTTGCGAAACGATTGAAGTCTGAGCAAATGGGAATGGAAAAGGAAATGACAATGATGGTACTAGTGAATGGAATACTACCCTCTTTCGCGCTACCTCGCGACATCCAAAAGGTAAAACTAAAGTACACACTGTGGGAAGGCCAATAGTGTAATAAGTAACTGATGGTGGTGATAGTACCTGAGTAGTAAGTGCCCTACTAGTGATGGAAAGAAAACACACTATCTTCCTTGAAATAAGCATCCTAATAAGTCCATTAAGATTAATTCTGAATACACTACCAAAAGGTATTCTATGTACGGGCTGAATGATAGGAAAACCCTGTTCCTATGGCAAATCAATAGTACTAATGGTGGTGTAAATGCAACTGGTGGTATAATGGTAGTGTAAAATGACAAGGCATCTTCAATGTCGGAATACGATAAAAGGATGTCAGGGTGAGTATCTGAAGACATGTCACTTGTGAACCAGGTCAATAAAATGATATACATATACGGATATGAGTATAAATAACTCGCACAGGGTATGCATGAAACAACATGTATCATGATTATGCACTTATGATGAAATGATAAGATGCTATGATGATGCGGTTATAGTCTAGGGTCCAAGATACATCCTAGTTCGCTATAACCTTAGCTCTGATGCCAATCTGTCACACCCCCAATTTACCTGACTTGCAGCGGAATGGAATACCTGGGGGTGTCTCTGTCATAGCACCATAACAAGGAAATATTGAACGACCTAAAGTGTCGTTTGGAAAATACTGCATTTGATCATTGAAATAATCCAGAGTTTACAAAATGAGGTCCCCAAAATGTGTTGCAAGTTTATGAAAACAAGTCATAATAGATCAAACGTTTACATAAGTGCATGAAATAATGATGAGACGCGTCGACTCCGCGACTCCATGAAGGTCCAAATGCATGTCACATGAGCTACCTTAATAACCTGAAATACATTGCTAAAACGTCAACACGAATGTTGGTGAATTCCATAGGTTTGTAAAATGTAATGATGTACGGCCACCACAAGTAAAAGTGCAAGATAAAAATCTCATGAAAATTGTACAATAGCCTTAAGCTCATGACACCGAAGCTATGACTGATGAAATTCTATGCCCCTCCCGAATGTTCTGCCGAAACATTCAAATGTAAAAGACATGACATGCATCCGCTTACTGTTGGTATCCACTACCACGGATGGAGGCGTCACCCTCGATAGATCTATCCACTCACTCTCGCTTAACGGTAAATTAACGGTTCATGATGTTACAGGGGACTTTTCACATGGCAAGATAACTTAAGCAATGTACATGTTTGAATACTTGGGCTCGTACTGAAATGATTGATGCAATGTATTCCCCCCGTGGGATTTGAAAACAATCAAAAATGTTGAATTGAAAACGGGGCTATGAAAACTCACCTCAACTGATGAAACTGTGGTGAAATGAAATGAACACCCATGAACAATTTGCTGCCGCAACCCAATATGATGGTACCATGAACATGTAATGAGCTGAAAAACAAGGCGCGCACACTAGCCGCAACCTAATATGAATGATGAACGATCTACTTTAGATCATGAAATGATGTTATGAATGCCCATGCACATGTTTCCTATACCACTCTTCTCTTTGAAAAACACTTGTGTTATCAAAAATATATAATCCAAGAATTTGGAAAAATATTGCTATTAGAAAATATAATAAGCTAGTTGCAATATATATACTTATATATATATCGTATGTTTCCATGTTAGTGTTGAAATACCCGGGTTGTAATCCTTGAAATGATGAAAATATACTCGTAATAACTAATACTACATTAGTTATAAAGCTTGGTACTTAATATTACTTCTAGCTTATAAATGTACTTCGTAGTTTTTGTGTCACTTTTAATAAAAGCTGTCAAATATAAAATGGTTTTAGCCGATATTCAAACGTGTATATCTTTGTCGTTACTTGTCCGTTTTACTTGTTCTTTATATCCACGGTTACGTCTTAGTATGTAGTAATATATTTTGTAAAGCTCGGCTCCTCCGGGTTACGTCTAAAGTCTCTTTTTGTATAATGAAAAACGTCCAACAGCAAACAAATTTCCAGAAAATACTTTTCGTCAACAATCTTGCAAAAATCATAACTTCTTCGTTATAAGCTCTTTTTAATCCGTTCTTTCGCCTACGGATTCGTTTTTGAAAGTATTTTCTAAAAATTTTGCCAAAGTTTCCTTGGTGTTTACTGATTTTCCAGATTTTTACAAAACGGGACAGCATGTCTAAAATAGGTTCCAAATCAAGTTTTCAAGGTCTAAAACTAATTTCTACCATCACCAAACCTCTTGTAATCACCACATGGCTAATCTAATCTTACCATACACCTTCTTAGGGTGCCATGGACTCCTAACCAAGTTATTAGAGCAAGGGAATTCATAACTAAAAAGTTAGGGTTTGTATGTTTCTTTTTAGACAAAATAAAGTGTGGTATAGCTACTTGTACATGGTTTTTAGCATGATACTTATGAAATACATGTAAAAATAGGATGATCCATGAAAAAATAAAGATGAAAACTTACTTGCTAAAATGAGATGATTATAGGATGATTATGCTTAATGTTCTTGTGTTTTTGTTGCTTGATTCTTGATTAGGCATGTAAAATGAACAAGTTTAGTGTTTTAATTTATGGAAAATGATCACTTGATCTTTGTGTTCTTCTTGGGTCGTGGGTATGAAGAGGAAATGGGGAAGATGAGATGAAAATTGTTCTTTCTAAATTGTGTGATTATGATTCTTGTAATTTTTGGTAAAGTTAGGTTTTAAGGTTTATTAGTATAAAAACTTAGGAGTTAATGCTAGGGGTTAAAGGGGTGGTCTTGGGGCCGGTTTTTCAAGGGTAGAAGGGGGGGGGGGGGGTAGGGTACTTGGTAGTTATTTAGAAATCTTGTATGAAATATGTGCTATGTTGTGTTTTTAGTTACAATCGGGTAACGGTTTTTATAGAAATAAATGTTCACGAAGTTATCCGGGATGAAATAAAATCATAATAATGATAAAAATATATTAAAAATATGTTGGGTACATTTACTGAGTGATCGGGTGATTATTGTTTAGTTTTCACGAAAACCGTCGTTATATTCATACGCGTACGTTATAAATAAAATAAATTTCCAAAATACTGGGTAAATGAATGTTATAACTTTTATGATGTTAAAATGGATATAAAAATATGTCGGGACCATTGTGGGAATATTTAGATATATTCGTCGTGTATAAACCGGGTGTTAACGTTTACTATAAATACTTATACGTAAAAACGTTAAATGTACTGAATATAGAAATTTGAAAATCCTAAGAGTGGTATAACATGAAAATGCTGTTATGATGATATGCAGACTATCTCCAGTCCGTATGCAGTGTCCTTAACACTAATGAAATGAATTCGCACCTAAACCAATCCGGTTACGCGAATTTGAATACCCGTAAACTAAATTTACGATGAAATGTGTAATGCACGTGAATGATGAAATCTTTTCCCGCAATGAATAGTGTTCCGTGAATAGTAAAATTTCTGAATGCTTCTCTGAATGTCAAACTGACACCAGAAATGATGAATAGTAAACTGATGAATAGTGTTTGATGAATAGTGTTTTTCCAAAGTTCGGGAAATGACCTGAAATGACCTGAAATGGTGAGTTGTGACAATCCAGTTGGGTCATACCTTTCATTATTTAAAGTTTTGGACCTGTAGTTTTGTTTGAATGTATGTGTGTGGTATTGAATTTCTAATGTTTAAGAGCTGTTTGGAGCTTTTTAGGGGTGTTTGGGTATGTTTAGGGGTGTTTTTGGAGCTAAATAAGGGTTGTTTGATTCGATTTAAAAGCTTTTTGTATCTGTAATAATAGAATTTCCATGTTTAGAAGCTGTCATATTTTGCTTAAAACCAGTTCCACCCAACGGTTCAACCGGCGACTCGGCTGGGTCGATAAAAAACCGGTGCACGGAAATTCAAGAAAGTTTACACAAAGATTGATACATTTATATTTATAGATAACCCAAACATCTTGTATTTGCTGCTGCATTTGTATTTACAACTATACCAAGGAAATACATTCCCAATACAATGCAACACTTTTTCTGTACCTCTCATTCAGCAATTTTCCTGCTAACCCGGCGGGTTGGGATGACCATGGTCAAAGTAAAGAAAAAATAACTCAAAAAAGTCAACGTGACCGTGACAAAAAACGTACGCAAAAGTGCCCATGACACGCGTCGAAATATGTTGATTTTCTTCATCTAAAGCGAATCGAGCCAAACCAAAATCAGAAACTTTAGTAGTATAGTCATGTTCCAGCAGAATGTTGCTAGACTTGAAGTCTCTGTGTATGACTCTTGGTATTGAATGTTCATGCAAGTAAGCTAACCCTCTAGCGGAACCAAAATCTATTTTCAAGTTGTGCAACTTCTTATCAATCCCTAATCAACCAAAATTTCACTCCAATTATAAACCATCCTCGCAATAAAAAAATAATAATAAAGTCAAAATATTTGACTTTTGAAAGTCAAACATTTCAATCCCTAAGCAACCAAATTGTACTAGTAACATTTAAGTACCTTTGACAGCAACTTTATTCCCATCTTCAAGGGTCTCACGATAAATTTGAGTCCAGTTATGATTAATAATTAAAGTTACCGTGTGGTGGTTTAATTGAAAGATTGTTTTGGTGGGGTCACTACTAGTAGGCAGATGAGATCGAAGATTTTATATGATGATGAAACTAACCCTCTGTTTTTATATCCTATCATCTACTTACTATGTGTCATCCTTTAACTAACTCTGTTTGTTACTTTTAGTCCCTACTTTACTTTGCTCTATGGTGAAGTTACTACTATAAAAATGCTAGGTTGTAGTTTTCTTTTTCTGGTAATACATAGTGGGGCAATTCCATAAGTACCCAACTCAACACATGCTTTAAAAGCATTGTGATTATGCATTAAAAACTTGTGTTTTGGGTAAATATGGAATTTTGATATTTAAGTTGGATAAATATGGAATTCACAAAATTATACTCTTTATGTTCTAAATACAACAATATTAGACTGGAATGATAATGAAGCTGACTCGGAATGATAATGAAGTTGACTCGGGCCCACTTTCTATTGTTGATCCACCAACCCATGATGATTTTGTGATGGATAGCAAAGTAGCAATAGAGCGCAAATAGCAATAGACACACCGAGGGGCGTGATGCCGCTTCCGTTGTTTCCGTGACCATGGCTACAACTGCTGAACTGGTCAAACCGATGACCGGTGATGTTACAGCAAGCTGGTTTTGTAGGGATTTATAACCTAGATCGAACCGCTAGGTTTCAGCCGACCCGTGTCGAACCGGTTCACTGGAAACATCCGGTTCAAACTTTTTTCTTTGGTGAGCCGTGAGAGAGTGTGATTGGGGTGGGTCATGAGTATTGGTCAAAGTGAGTTTAATACTAGTAGTAAGTTAAATATAATGTGGTTAGGTTAGATTTTAACTAAGGTTGTGAGTAAGTGAGCAGTAACTAGTGAATGGATATATTTGTTTACTAAGGGTGTGTTTGATTAGCTAATGCATTTGATTGACTGAAATTAAATTATTTGATAATCATGTATAAAAATTAGAAGTCAATGAATTATTATTTGTTATGTTTGAAAAAGAATAGACGTTGATATTATCAGTGCTGACGTCACTGATTATGATAACGCGTAAGGGGTGTTTGGTTAAGCTTATTCGTTGCTCAAGCTGATGCTATTGAACTTTTGTAATGAAAAATCCGACCTAAGTTGACATTTATAACCCTGACCCTAATTTTGTTGCTGATAATTTACAAAACTTGCAATTAAACCGTCCCCCGAATGCGGCGAATGTGGCGAATGGACCGCGTGGTCCTCCGCCGCCATTCGGTAGTCGTCCCGGACCGCCTGGTGTCGCTTCGAGAGGACCTCCGCAAGGTACATTGCCTAATAGACCAGCTGGTGGTAATGTGGGCCCGAGAGGACCTCCGCAAGGTCCGTTTGCGGCTAGTGGTGTGATGAGTAATGGGTCACTGCGTGGAGTGCCGAGTGGTGGTGTTGGAGTGGGACGTCCGCCGCCTCAACAAACTATGTCGTCGTTTTTGGGAGGTGGGATTGGGAGTGAGAATCAGATGAGAGGGCCGAGTTTTGGAGTGCCGCCGATGTTTAGTGCACCCCCGCCGCCTCCTGGGTCTGCGTACGGGACTCAACCGTGGCAAATGCAATCACGGCCAGTAAGTTTTTTTGATGTTTTACTTTGGTATGTATATTTGAATAAAACCGAGCATGTATAGTTGGTTTTAGTAACAAGTAGGGTAGAATTACGAATTTGCCCTTAGTTTATATTTTAAGTTTCTAAATACTTGCGAATTGCCAGCACTCGATACCATTCAAAGTCATTATTGCAAGTTTTAAGCAGAAACGCTATTTCGTGTATCGCGTTTTATGCACATCTGAACAGTTTACTTTCAAAATGAACATCCAGACGCTCGAAATGCTTTCATATTTTAATAAGGATTCTGGTTATTTGAGATAACTAATCCCTCGATTAATACAGATATATGCGTAGTTGCGTAGAACCTTTAGATTATCTAAGATAGTTGATCCCTCGAGGCCTCGATCATACGAGAAATATGCGTAGAAGCTTTAGATTATTTAAGATACCTAATTCCTCTTATTAGAACAGAAATTTGCGTAGAGCTTTAGATTAAACTCAACCCCTCGATCAGAACATTAATTACAGAAGCTTTAGATCAAGTAGTTTGCATTTCAGCTTTAGAAGCTATTGTGGATTATGAACCATTTGCTTTCTCTATCTTACATACTGATATGACACATTAAAATTTTCACTTAAATAGTACACTCACGAAGATATAAGTGATAAGTTGGTTACAAAATACATATATGTTTGAAGTACTCAAGTACCAGTTTAATCTACATTTACTTATGTTTATATAGACATCAAAACGCTATCTCATGCTGCGTGTTTTATTACAGATTTTGGGTACTTAAGATCATACGAGCAGTTTCAAAATGCACATCAGAACAGTTTACTTTCAAAATGCAACTTCCAAACACTATTAAAATGCTATCACGTTTTATTACAGATTCTGGCTTTTTAAGATGCTTAATCCCCCATATTTGAGTAGAAGCTTTAGATTATTTAAATACTCAACCCCTCATCCATAACATTATAACTTATGGATTAGGATCCATTTTTATCTCTAACTTAGATACTAATGTGACCCGTAAAACTTTGCACCTGATAACGGTGATAAGTTAGTTACAATATACATATTAACATATGTATTTGCAGTACGAGTTTAATCAAAGATTCTAAATATGTTCTTGTTGCATAAATATATACAGAATGTGCCACCTCCTCCAATCCCTGGTCCGGGTCAACCACCAAGGATGTATGGCATGCCGCCACCTCTTCCTAACCAACAATCAATGGCTACTATATCGCCTGCAATGGGTCCCAGTGGAAATGCAGTTTCAGGACCATCAAAGATTGATCCTAACCAAATCCCACGCCCTGGTCCAACATCGTCTGTCCTTTTACATGAAACCCGCCAGGGTAACCAGGCGAATCCTCCACCGGTATTCACCTATATTTTGTTCACAGTTACCGTTATTGTGTTTACTTTAGAGTTGGAAAGATTGGCGGTTCAGGCAGCTGAATGGATTTTTAATGTATAATTAGTTTTTCAAATATGATCTAAGAAAATTATATTAAATAAATAAATGATCTTCTGAATAGAATCATTTAGGAGATTTATGTATCAAATTACATTTTCCGAGATCTGACCCGTTAACTTTGAAGCTATTCATAAATGTATAAAGCCAAACTTTCTATCTCTAATTTATACTGTTTATGTTTCTTGGCTTCTATTATGCAAGTATTTGTACAGATCTTATGTACATTCTGATATGTTATTATTCTATATTGAAGCCTGCTACTACTGAATTTATTGTAAGGCCGTAAGGGATACTGGAAATTGCAGTCCCCGGTACATGAGGAGCACCATTAATCAGGTAATGTGCTTATTTCTTCAACCGCTTTTCTTGTGGAGATTTTATGCTTACTTTATTGTTGGATTGTTTTGTTGCTCTTTCAGATTCCTTGCACCTCTGATCTTTTGACCACGTCTGGCTTGCAATTGGCACTGTTGGTCCAGCCCCTGGCCCTTCCTCATCCAGAAGAGGAACCTATCAAAGTAAGGCTAGATATACTAACTAAGATTACTATATAGCCCTTAAGTCTTAGGGGTACTTATTTGCTACCTCAATGGTCTTGACAAGATGGACTATTTGGTATAGTTTCACTATTAATTGAATGATAGAAAATTTCAAAGTTGAATACAGAAGTTTTTCATATGGTAAATCTGAATTTGTTTTTTCAGATAGTGGATTTTGGCGAAGGTGGCCCTGTTCGTTGTTCTCGTTGCAAAGGTTACATCAATCCGTTCATGAAGTTTGTGGATCAGGGAAGACGTTTTGTCTGTAACTTCTGTGGTGAGTTTTGATATCTCTTATTTTCTACCTTTTGCCATAATTTAGTTCTAAGAATATATACTGATTATAAAAAATCTCATTGTATACTTGACATACATGCTAATAGCTGACTTTGTATACAGTAACAATACAAAATTTTCGCCTATAAATATATTGATATTGACAATAAAAACATATACTGTGCTGATTTGAACTGCTGCATGTCAACTAGTATATTGACTTATTGTAAATAAAATGTAACCCATGTCAACCGACTTATAAGTGAATGGGTTGAATACACCACTTTTAGTTCAATATGTCTTCTTACGTTCTACGCTTTTGCAGGCTTCACGGATGAAACTCCGCGTGACTATCAATGCAATCTAGGTCCAGATGGCAGGCGAAGGGACGCTGATGAACGACCTGAGTTATGCAGAGGAACAGTTGAATTTGTTGCCACAAGGGAATTCCTGGTTCGTGTGATCTCTAGCTTCTTTTTGCACTTCTCTCAACATTCATACTTTCTTTATAATATTTTTATATATTTTTCCCAGGTACGTGAGCCAATGCCTGCTGTATTCTTTTTTCTCATTGATGTATCAATGAATGCCTTGCAAACTGGTGCAACAGCGGGAGCTTGCAGCGCTATCAGCCGAGTCATTGCTGATCTTCCAGTAAGTTCATGTTAATTGTGGCTAGAGATGAAAATAGTTGGGTCCAATAATGGGTCTAAATTGGCATAATCTTAGATATGGGTCGGCTTATTGACCTGGTTTTTAAAACCTTTTTTTATAAATAATTAGTGTTCCTAACTTGATTACAACAATTAGATTATTTCAAATTTCCAATTATAATATAATTGAAAGTAAATATTCCTAACTTGATCACAATTGCCACCTTTAGTACTCGTGGTGGCACATGGCTCCCCTTAAATATTTAATCTTATTGACGTTTAACCTCTGACAATAGGTTCGAAATTGGTATGTAAGTAGTGATCTGTTTCATATTTACAATTAGCTGTAGACTTTTTGAAGTAACAAACTAATAATATGGTTGCTGCAGGAGGGTCCTCGAACAATGGTGGGAATTGCCACATTTGACTCAACCATCCATTTTTACAATCTGAAACAGGCATTACAACAGGTATATATAATGGCAGATTATTGTTTATAGATTTTTGGTACGGTGCAGCCGTGCAGGCTGTAGATTGTATGCGTAAAAAAAAACTTTGTCCAACTTTCACCATGTTTGCTTTTGGATTGCCATTTCAATCTTTCCAGTTTTACCTGTTAGAAATAAAATATAACCAGAATTGACCCATTTATAAGTAAATGGGTCGAAACAGCCACCTCTAGTTTAGTAACTTACAAGATGATATTGCTGTTTGTGATCCAAGTTTTTGTGTTTTGTTGTTGCAGCCATTGATGCTCATAGTTCCTGACGTTGAAGATGTTTACACTCCTCTCCAAACTGATGTTATTGTTCAACTTTCCGAGGTAAGTTATTTCATGCATTACCTTGAAATTGTGATGGAGCTCTTTTCTTGGCAGTTCTTGCCAACTCGTGATTATCTGTCATATTCTAGAAGTTATTATTTTCATCCAGTTTTATGTGACTTTGGAACTGATTCCCAACGTATTTCACATCATTGTGATGTTACAGTGTCGTGATCATCTAAACTTTTTGCTGGAGAGCATCCCGAGTATGTTTGAGAGTAATAAAACTGCTGATTCTGCTTTTGGTGCCGGGGTGAAGGTATTAATTTTTCTCTGTTTGATTGTACATTTGTACCCGCGCAAGCACACCGTGTCTAAGGGTAGAAGAAGCTTAGCAGTCTGTGACTATTGCTTCATATGTGTCAATTAGGCTGCTTTTTTGGCAATGAAGAGTACCGGAGGCAAGCTTTTGGTATTTCAATCAGGCAAGCTTATTTATATTTTTAGCATGTGTAGAAACATATATTGACCCCATTTATTATGTCTCAGTCTTGCCTTCTGTTGGTATTGCGGCTCTTTCTGGTAGAGAGGCTGAAGGAAGAACTAATATCTCTGCAGGAGAGAAGGTAATATCAACTAATGACCAGGTTGAACAAACAGGCCAAAATGGTTGGCGTTGGGCAGCTGGACCAACACTTTTTTGTCCTATATTTTAAGTCTATATATATACTGTTAGTGGGTCAAATACGATTACAAAATTATCTTATTACAATAGTTATGTAATGTTTGCTATAATGATTAAGTAGGTCTTATGCATGAAAAGATACTTTGCGCTAAATTTGACCTTTTTGACCTGTTTCCTTTAAATCTTTTGATATTAGAATCATATCTGCATGGTACTAAGATCTTATAAATGGGATTCACGTAGTATGTATAATGGCCTCACCAAAGTGCATCTACATGTTTAACGTAGTAAAGTTGATGAAAGAAGTTAATCTGAAATCGCTTTTTCTTTTTTAAACCGCAGGAACCTCATAAATTACTTCAACCAGTAGACAAGACTATGAAGACATTGGCAATTGAATTTGCAGAGTACCATGTGAACCTTTATCTAATTTGCATTTTGCTACCTCTTTGATGAGATTCAACCATTTTGATTTTATCTTACCAAATTTTTTATATGATCACAAATATTTTATAGGTCTCTGTCGATGTGTTCATCACTACCCAAAGTTATGTTGATATTGCTTCAATCTCTGTTATCCCTCGAACCAATGGAGGACAGGTAGTCATTGCAATCTTATTTTTTGTCAAACAAATTAGATTGGTTTTGTTGCCATTCTTTAAGAGTCCCTTTTATAAAATTCCCTCCTATTTTCAGGTTTATTATTATCACCCTTTCTCTGCACTTTCGGATCCCGCAAAACTTTACAATGATCTGCGATGGAATGTCACAAGACCACAAGGTTTTGAAGCAGTAATGCGTGTTAGATGTAGCCAGGTGAGCCCTAAAAAGATTTATGCTTCAGTTTAACTTTCATACCATATCCATTGATGTGGCAAATTGAGTGGGTCTGTCGGGTTGGGCATCGGGTCAAATCAGTTAGGGTAAATGTAGGTATTGGTTGGATCTGCTTGACCCGAAACACTTCTTTATTTCTTATCATTGATATTTGAGTTTTTGGTATATAGTTGATGTGCCAAATATGATTACAGACAGTGGTCTTATTTCAACAATGATTCAATGTTTCACATAAAATTGTTTAGACTAATTTGTCCTCTTTCCTTCTAACACTTTTTATTTATGTTACCCTTAAAAACTAAGCGTAAACCTCGACACATTCTTATCTAAATGTGTCAAAATGGTCACCTCTTATAATATTTTCCAAAATATGGTATACTTATCCGTTTCTCATTTTGTTGTCTCTTCCCTTCGATTCTTTAGTGTAACACCCCCAATTCATGGATGCAGCGGAATTCAAACTGGGTGTTACTCGACGGCACAATAGTCACAATAATAGAAAACGAACTCCAATTGAGTCGTTTTAAAAGATTTATCATTCAAATTGTATAAATATCAGAGATTACAAAATGAGGTCCCAAATGGTTCCATGTTTACAAATCACATTAAATGAGTTTTTGAATGATAATAAAATTTATAGCCCTCTTGAGTATCCGTGTCCTTCCGTGCCATCCTTGATCGTCATGAACCTGAAATACATGCTTGAGAGGTCAACACAAAGGTTGAGTGATATTCATAGAGTTTGTTTAATGTTTGAACACAATATGTTGGTAGTGTGAGCTATAGACTCACACCAATGGTTGGAAAACAAAACAGGTAGGCTACGTTGTTATACGCCCGGTACGGTTATTAATTCACTAAGCTTATGACACCAAAACGTTAACGGATATGTTGGTAGTGTGAGCTATAGACTCACACCAATGGTTGGAAAACAAAACAGGTAGGCTACGTTGTTATACGCCCGGTACGGTTATTAATTCACTAAGCTTATGACACCAAAACGTTAACGGGTACCAATATCGATCGGCGGTTTACAATTTCTTTATTTAAATGAAAAGGCATCCCAATCCATTCAAATAATTACAAATCATCCTACTTAAGAATTCCCAACACAACATTCACAATTAGTCGGTGAGTTACAAGGTAGTGTATTACGAGATGATACTGGTGTTCCAAAAGTACAAGATGAATATTCAATCTTGTAAAGCTGGTGAGGGTGTTTGTGGTGTAACTAAGGATGATTTGAGCTTTAAAAGTGCATCAAGATCAGAAAGTGAGCTTGAGGGATTAAGGGTTGTGAAGATGATGATGGTGAGAAGGTTAAGAAGGTTTGTGTTCTTCATTTTGGTATGTTGAGATTTAGTGGTTTGTGATGAAAGTTGGAAATGAAGGCATGATATTGATTTATAGGGTGGTATCAACGAAGTGATTTTTCTAAGATGGTGGTAAAATATCTTGGAGTAACATGATGTGAAACAATAAAGTGATAACAAAATAGCTTGAAGTAAAATTTGTTGAATGGTTTATAAGATAACTGAGTAAATCTTATAGAATGGTAATAGTCTACTAAACAATCAAATTGGTTTAGAGATAGAAAGTACAATAGATGAGAATTTTCACAAAGAGTTGTTCATTGAACATCAAATATTCTTAAGTCATAAAACTCTCATTACTAGGGATGACATACACGTAGTACAACATAGTGCATAAATAAATATGACTGCTAAGTTCTAAACTTCATTGTTCTGCAGTGTTGTTGAGATTCTGATAAGCTTCTTCTTCTCTTATCATATATGCTTTCCATTGGATGAGCCATGGTTGTGAAGGTAATGTTGTGATATGTTGATGAACAAAAGTGCTTAGTGTATGCTTAATGTTAATACTCTTAGGTATAGATGTTGAGTTTGCTTTAAAAATCTTAAGAGATTTTAAAAGTTTATGATGGAATGGTATCCTTAGGACCTAAACAGGATAGTACTTCTACAGGATGAGAAGAATAATTGATAACTATCCCAAGATAGTAGTTCGGATTATCTCATAAATGAAAATTTCAAGAATGAATTTAGATCATACAAATAAGGTGTTAAGATTTCGCTGAGTGGTAAGACACTATCGTGTCTCTAGATTGTTTTAATGTATTCTGGTGGTTTATCGTGTTCATGTAGGAAATCAATCTAAACATAACCCTAGTACAACTATTCTCAGTATTTGAAAATTTTAAGTCGAATATAGTTAGTCAAACTATATTCCACTGTCCCTAGGTTAAATATAGGTGACTAGTCTATATTTAGCCAAGGTTCGATAAAATTTTCAAATACCTAAATTAGGTATACTTGTGATATGTCCGTTGGTTTTGGGAAACTGTTCACTAAACAAAGGCGATGTCAACCCTTAAGTTGCAAGTCCCGTCCATACAAGACTTGTAACGTATGTTTTCATATTCCATTGCATAGAAGGTAGTAAGGGTAGATACGTATGGAAAGGAAGTTTTAAGTAGTTCTAAAATAGAACATACTTGGCCAGGATCACGAACTTTTAATAATGAAGGTTTCATCAGAAAACTTTGATGGATGTAGAGAAAGTTCAGCTTTTGTCGATGATGGATTAGTTTGTCCTTTAGAAATCTCATATTTGTTGTTTGGAAATCGTTAGATTGTGATGGGTTTTTGATATCATAAGAAATGATATTGATGATGTGATGGAATAATTCTAGAGACCATTTGCATAAAACACAATGTCTCGGAAGTAGGTTAGACCATTGTGCAATTCACAATGTCTGGGAAGTAGGTTAGGCCATTGTGTGACTCAAAACATTTGAGAAATGATTAAGACCATTGTATCATACAATGTCTTGGAAAATGAATGAGACCATTGTATCTCACAATGTCTTGGAAAATGAATGAGGTCATTGTATCTCACAATGTCTTGAAAAGTGAATGAGACCATTGTATCTCACAATGTCTTGAAAAATGAATGAGGTCATTGTATCTCACAATGTCTTGAAAAGTGAATGAGACCATTGTATCTCACAATGTCTTGAAAAATGAATGAGACCATTGTATCTCACAATGTCTTGGAAAATGAATGTTGGAGTAGGAACATGATTGGGAGAGTGTGGCTATGTCGAAATGCCTTAGAATAGGCATACACAGATATGTTTAGTTCATTGTTTAGATAAATGATTGAAAATAAACCGAGTTTATATATCAATATACTAATATGTTCATGTAGCATAAAATGCATAGTGTGTATATATCAATATACTTATATGTGTTCATGTAGCATAAAATGCCTAGTGTGTATATATCAATATACTTATATGTGTTTATGTAGCATAAAATGCTTAGTGTGTATATATCAATATACTAATGCTTACGGGGAAATGCTCAAAATGGGTATATATGAATATACTAATATGTTTGTGTATCATAACATGCTTACTAAATCCATAATCGTCTGGAGGATGGAAGACACGGAGAGCGGAAGGCTATAAAAATGTTTTTGCTTGTATGTGTGGTTATAGTTTAGGTCTCAATTAGACCCGTTTCTCTATAACCATGGCTCTGGTACCAATCTGTAACACCCCCAATTCATGGATGCAGCGGAATTCAAACTGGGTGTTACTCGACGGCACAATAGTCACAATAATAGAAAACGAACTCCAATTGAGTCGTTTTAAAAGATTTATCATTCAAATTGTATAAATATCAGAGATTACAAAATGAGGTCCCAAATGGTTCCATGTTTACAAATCACATTAAATGAGTTTTTGAATGATAATAAAATTTATAGCCCTCTTGAGTATCCGTGTCCTTCCGTGCCATCCTTGATCGTCATGAACCTGAAATACATGCTTGAGAGGTCAACACAAAGGTTGAGTGATATTCATAGAGTTTGTTTAATGTTTGAACACAATATGTTGGTAGTGTGAGCTATAGACTCACACCAATGGTTGGAAAACAAAACAGGTAGGCTACGTTGTTATACGCCCGGTACGGTTATTAATTCACTAAGCTTATGACACCAAAACGTTAACGGATATGTTGGTAGTGTGAGCTATAGACTCACACCAATGGTTGGAAAACAAAACAGGTAGGCTACGTTGTTATACGCCCGGTACGGTTATTAATTCACTAAGCTTATGACACCAAAACGTTAACGGGTACCAATATCGATCGGCGGTTTACAATTTCTTTATTTAAATGAAAAGGCATCCCAATCCATTCAAATAATTACAAATCATCCTACTTAAGAATTCCCAACACAACATTCACAATTAGTCGGTGAGTTACAAGGTAGTGTATTACGAGATGATACTGGTGTTCCAAAAGTACAAGATGAATATTCAATCTTGTAAAGCTGGTGAGGGTGTTTGTGGTGTAACTAAGGATGATTTGAGCTTTAAAAGTGCATCAAGATCAGAAAGTGAGCTTGAGGGATTAAGGGTTGTGAAGATGATGATGGTGAGAAGGTTAAGAAGGTTTGTGTTCTTCATTTTGGTATGTTGAGATTTAGTGGTTTGTGATGAAAGTTGGAAATGAAGGCATGATATTGATTTATAGGGTGGTATCAACGAAGTGATTTTTCTAAGATGGTGGTAAAATATCTTGGAGTAACATGATGTGAAACAATAAAGTGATAACAAAATAGCTTGAAGTAAAATTTGTTGAATGGTTTATAAGATAACTGAGTAAATCTTATAGAATGGTAATAGTCTACTAAACAATCAAATTGGTTTAGAGATAGAAAGTACAATAGATGAGAATTTTCACAAAGAGTTGTTCATTGAACATCAAATATTCTTAAGTCATAAAACTCTCATTACTAGGGATGACATACACGTAGTACAACATAGTGCATAAATAAATATGACTGCTAAGTTCTAAACTTCATTGTTCTGCAGTGTTGTTGAGATTCTGATAAGCTTCTTCTTCTCTTATCATATATGCTTTCCATTGGATGAGCCATGGTTGTGAAGGTAATGTTGTGATATGTTGATGAACAAAAGTGCTTAGTGTATGCTTAATGTTAATACTCTTAGGTATAGATGTTGAGTTTGCTTTAAAAATCTTAAGAGATTTTAAAAGTTTATGATGGAATGGTATCCTTAGGACCTAAACAGGATAGTACTTCTACAGGATGAGAAGAATAATTGATAACTATCCCAAGATAGTAGTTCGGATTATCTCATAAATGAAAATTTCAAGAATGAATTTAGATCATACAAATAAGGTGTTAAGATTTCGCTGAGTGGTAAGACACTATCGTGTCTCTAGATTGTTTTAATGTATTCTGGTGGTTTATCGTGTTCATGTAGGAAATCAATCTAAACATAACCCTAGTACAACTATTCTCAGTATTTGAAAATTTTAAGTCGAATATAGTTAGTCAAACTATATTCCACTGTCCCTAGGTTAAATATAGGTGACTAGTCTATATTTAGCCAAGGTTCGATAAAATTTTCAAATACCTAAATTAGGTATACTTGTGATATGTCCGTTGGTTTTGGGAAACTGTTCACTAAACAAAGGCGATGTCAACCCTTAAGTTGCAAGTCCCGTCCATACAAGACTTGTAACGTATGTTTTCATATTCCATTGCATAGAAGGTAGTAAGGGTAGATACGTATGGAAAGGAAGTTTTAAGTAGTTCTAAAATAGAACATACTTGGCCAGGATCACGAACTTTTAATAATGAAGGTTTCATCAGAAAACTTTGATGGATGTAGAGAAAGTTCAGCTTTTGTCGATGATGGATTAGTTTGTCCTTTAGAAATCTCATATTTGTTGTTTGGAAATCGTTAGATTGTGATGGGTTTTTGATATCATAAGAAATGATATTGATGATGTGATGGAATAATTCTAGAGACCATTTGCATAAAACACAATGTCTCGGAAGTAGGTTAGACCATTGTGCAATTCACAATGTCTGGGAAGTAGGTTAGGCCATTGTGTGACTCAAAACATTTGAGAAATGATTAAGACCATTGTATCATACAATGTCTTGGAAAATGAATGAGACCATTGTATCTCACAATGTCTTGGAAAATGAATGAGGTCATTGTATCTCACAATGTCTTGAAAAGTGAATGAGACCATTGTATCTCACAATGTCTTGAAAAATGAATGAGGTCATTGTATCTCACAATGTCTTGAAAAGTGAATGAGACCATTGTATCTCACAATGTCTTGAAAAATGAATGAGACCATTGTATCTCACAATGTCTTGGAAAATGAATGTTGGAGTAGGAACATGATTGGGAGAGTGTGGCTATGTCGAAATGCCTTAGAATAGGCATACACAGATATGTTTAGTTCATTGTTTAGATAAATGATTGAAAATAAACCGAGTTTATATATCAATATACTAATATGTTCATGTAGCATAAAATGCATAGTGTGTATATATCAATATACTTATATGTGTTCATGTAGCATAAAATGCCTAGTGTGTATATATCAATATACTTATATGTGTTTATGTAGCATAAAATGCTTAGTGTGTATATATCAATATACTAATGCTTACGGGGAAATGCTCAAAATGGGTATATATGAATATACTAATATGTTTGTGTATCATAACATGCTTACTAAATCCATAATCGTCTGGAGGATGGAAGACACGGAGAGCGGAAGGCTATAAAAATGTTTTTGCTTGTATGTGTGGTTATAGTTTAGGTCTCAATTAGACCCGTTTCTCTATAACCATGGCTCTGGTACCAATCTGTAACACCCCCAATTCATGGATGCAGCGGAATTCAAACTGGGTGTTACTCGACGGCACAATAGTCACAATAATAGAAAACGAACTCCAATTGAGTCGTTTTAAAAGATTTATCATTCAAATTGTATAAATATCAGAGATTACAAAATGAGGTCCCAAATGGTTCCATGTTTACAAATCACATTAAATGAGTTTTTGAATGATAATAAAATTTATAGCCCTCTTGAGTATCCGTGTCCTTCCGTGCCATCCTTGATCGTCATGAACCTGAAATACATGCTTGAGAGGTCAACACAAAGGTTGAGTGATATTCATAGAGTTTGTTTAATGTTTGAACACAATATGTTGGTAGTGTGAGCTATAGACTCACACCAATGGTTGGAAAACAAAACAGGTAGGCTACGTTGTTATACGCCCGGTACGGTTATTAATTCACTAAGCTTATGACACACATAGAACTTCGGGACGAAGTTCCCCGTAAGGGGTAGAGACTGTAACAATTCGCATTTTCAGGATAATTACCATTCCCGGAAAATGCGAATTGTTACATTTAGGGTCTTCAAGTACAAGACTACTCTGGAAACTTCTGTAAACGCATTCTCACAGATGTTGACCTACCTGCGGTATATACTGAACTTCATATTTATAAGCCTTGAGTTCCTAGCTTATAAGATCACTTTTATTGAAACTAATATTTTGCAGGTTGATTGTGACAATTCTATAATGGTGACTTTGAAACATGATGATAAATTAACAGATGGCACAGAATGTTCTTTCCAGTGTGCACTTCTTTATACTACTGTATATGGGCAAAGAAGAATACGTGTGTCCACTTTATCATTGCCTTGCACAAGCATGCTGAGCAATCTTTTTCGCTCAGCTGATTTAGACACCCAGTTTTCTTGTTTCCTAAAGCAAGGTATTTGAATTTGTTTAATTTTGGATTTCACTTTTGCTTTATTGAATACTATAAAGATTTATTCTTTTTTTTGTGTGTTGCAGCGGCTAATGAAATCCCTATTACTCCATTACCTCAAGTGAGGGATCGAGTGACAGATCTTTGCATTAGTATACTTCATTCTTATCGGAAGTTTTGTGCAACTGTGTCATCATCTGGACAGCTAATTCTTCCTGAGGCACTCAAGTTGTTGCCTCTATACACTCTCGGTCTGTTTTCTTCTTTATTAAAGGCATTCTAATTATTGGGTTATCAGTAGTGGTGGCATCAGATACCGACCAAAACTAATAATCCAATCATTCTAAGTTAGTTCGGTCGCAAACCATTCCTTGAAAGCGAGAGCCACTAAAGGTGGCAATTTCAGCGCATTCATTTATTACCAATAATTTGATTGAATGGGAATGTATACAACCTCATAAATTACCTTCTATAAAAGATTAAGATAGTAATCTTGGTAATCTTGTTTTTTGTAATCATAATCAACTCTTTAACAATCTCTATAAGTTCAAAAAAGATTGGCAAAAAATGTTTGTGGGTCATTTCAACCTGGCTCATGCTAAAATGACCTGTTTTGACTTGTTCTTTTTTCACCTGGTCATCTTGCCAGCTCTAGTGAAAATATAACGAATCCAAAGATTCTTTCGATTTGCCCACCCCCTAGATACCACTTAAATGTTTTGGTTTAATATTGCATAAGATACGCACAGGTAATTGACCTCCTTTATTTCTTGATTGCAGCTTTGATTAAAAGTATTGGACTACGAAGTGATGGGCGTATAGATGACAGGTCATTTTGGATCAACTATGTTACCTCACTTTCTGTTCAATTAGCAATCCCGCTTGTGTATCCCAGAATGATAAGTGTTCATGATATTGACTCAAAGGTTTAGAATAATCTCACTTAACAAAATGTTCAGATATTCAATTTCTACAACTTACACATTTTTTTTGCATGTTTCATCTGTGGCTACAGGATACCGATGGATCCTATTCCCCCTCCTATACCACTCTCTAGTGAACATGTGAGCGATGACGGGATCTATCTTCTTGAAAATGGAGAGGACTGCTTAATTTACGTTGGAGGCTCTGTAGATCCTGATATAGCACAAAAACTGTTTGGCGTTTCTTCTTTTAGTGAAATCCCCACTCAGGTACACTTGATATTCGTATCTCTTGTCTTGTATCATTATAGTGGCAAAATGGCGAGTCTAGTAGTGGGTATAAACAGGCTTTGGTGGCTTGGATTAACCTGAAACATTATTTTTATTCTAAGCAATAATGGACGTGGTAAATCTGATTAGGAAAACTATATTATAACACAGTTCAGGAGGTTATACGCATTATATACCTGTCGGCAACTTTCGACCTGTTTCAATTTTGGCTGCTTTTAAAACTTAGCAAAACTGACTCATTTGTGATTAATACTACCGAAATTCCTTCTAATTGCAAATGGGTTGAAGTTGACATCTGCATATGCTCATTGTCTCATTGCATAGATTTTGTGGTTTATAAGTCTGGTGTTTGCTAGAGTAACTCTTTCAGAAGGCCTATTGATTCATCAATCATCTGTTTAACTCAAACTTTTCGATACAGTTGGTACTGAAGCAATATGAAAACCCCTTATCAAAGACGCTAAATGAGGTTGTAAATGAGATACGAAGCCAAATGTAACAATTCGCAATTTCAGGTTAATTACCATTCCCGGAAAATTTCACTATTCACTTTTACTATTCATTTTTCCCGAAACTTTCCCGAAAGTTGATTTTTATTTGATATTCTCAAGTGATAAATCATTTCCATGGCAAATTAAATGTTTGACATACGTCAGATCATTTTCGTGAAAGTTATTAAGGAATTACACGTTTTAGGGTAAAACGACATTCAGAAATTCTACGTACAACGAAACTCGACCGCGTTAAGTGACCCCGCATCAGAAAAATGTTTGACACACTCATGATTTATTTGGGAATTAATCGTGACTGAGAAAAACATGACCTAAGACTTCCCAGCAGGTCACCCATGTCATACTACTCTCACATGAGCACGCTTAACCAAATGGGCGATTAACCGTTAGACCACAAAACGAGTTTCTAAGACATTTTGAGTTTTCAAAATTATTAGAAAAAGTCAACATAATTTTCCCTCCTCCTTTGACCAAAAATCATCCCTTGATGTTATAAGTCATTTCGTGATTTTTAGGCTTACGGTTTGATGTCTAAAAGACATTTAATACCAACCGACACTAGACTGAGCCCAGTCTAGACATCATAAGTCATTTTAAATCATTTTTATCACATTAGAAAAGTAACATTTTACTTTTCTCAATTTTACGCAATATTCGTACGTTTTACGTATTACGTGTTTTAGACCCGTGTTTCCAGTTTTTAGCAGGGTTTACCATCCAAATGGAACCTACCACTCATTTTATATTTTATTATGGGACATATGGACATGTCTAACAATACTTTCAAATTCCATAATTTTACGACACCCGGTTTTACGTTTTGAGGCTTAATCATTTACGATTGGCATTTCCCGGAGTCAAAACACACTAGATATCTTGGATAATATCATCCAAAGTCCAACCCTTGTTCTCCAAGGTCTTCAAACCGCCATATGGGGGGGGGGGGGGTTTCACACTATGTGGCTCAATCTCATGCTAGGAGGCCTTAGATGAGAACATGTGTAGAACTTGGCCTCCAAGGGTTGACAAGTCAACACAAGTAACCTCCTTAAGACCCTATAAAAGCCCCCCCATTCCCTTGTTTGCCGTCCACTTCCACACACACAAACACTCTCATCTTAGCTTAATTCCTTCCAAGTTTCATGCAAGATTCAAGTGCTAGTTCAAGGTTGAAACCCTAGATAGGTTATCATTCATCAAACACTTCCATAACCTTATATACTTGGTGATTTCTCTTGAGTTTAAATCCACTCATTTCACCTTAAACTTCATCATCCATCTTTCAAGAATACCAAGGGTAGAAAGATTGCATGAAGAGAAGTGGGTTGAAGCAAGTCTATCAATGTCCTATCCTTACATGTTAACTTCCTTTCATCTTTGAAAGCCAAAAGTTGTGAGCCAAACCCTAACTTGATTCTTGTTAAATAATCATGTTCATGTTATTTACATATTATTCATGCTATATTATGTCTTGTAGTTATGTCCATGATGTATAAAAATGACCAAAACAAGTATTGATACATATATGTAACTTATGTTATTCAAACAAGTAAACTAGTGATTTTCTTGGAAAACCACGACCAAAATGGTAAAAATTTGATATTGGATTGTTACATATTACAGTAGAGGACTTAACAAGGAAACCATAGCAATTTGAACCACCTAAAACGAGTATACGAGTCAAAAGTTACGCCCCTTTGAAGTTACCAAAGATTTCCGGCAAAACTGCCTAAACCTCCTGAATCGCATTCTGACTTTTTGAAAGTCCCACTTCTGGTCCGATTCATCAAAAAGTTAAAACACGAAAGTTGTCCGGAACGACGTTTTCGTTCATGAACAAAGAAGCTCGAGACTTGAAAACACTTTCTGAGTAAGATATTTCACAATTTCTTAACAGCTATTTACATATAATAAGTCACTAAGTTATGGTTATACTTTAAAAGGAACAAGAGTTATTATGACCTATAAACAAGACCACCACCATGGCTAGAGCCAAGGTTGAGTCTCATGACCTTGGAACAAGGACCAAAGGTCATGGCTAGGCCATGACGAAATGACCATAACAACTTACATAGACGTAAACATGTAACAATGAATTAGGCGATAACATGAACAAGCAATTTGGATCTACTTCATTTAAAAGGAAACCATGAGATATTACCAAGAGAAAATGGTCATTCAAGACTTATGAAACTATCCCTAATAACAATCTTCATGTACAAATAAACTTTCATAAGTTTATTCAAATATCGGACATGTAACCTTTCGGATCAAAACTTATATCTATATATTTCATCAACTACTACAATAGTAGGGAGCCTCATGTGAGGAGTTCATTATGTAAGCCGTCGAGATGAGTTGTGGATTTACGAATTAAAGTGTCCTGGCTCCTCGAACGCTTACTAACATGACTTCTGAATTATGTCGGCCCGAACGGTAGTAAACGATATACAAAACATACATGTTTCATGAATCTTTTCTTTCAAGGACATACAATATACATCATACCACATCATGGACTATAATGCAAGATATATATATAGGCACTACTTCATAGTCTTTACTCCGATCCTAAGTCGCGACATTCTATTATAGGTTGCTCGTAGAAACCTACACGATTCAACCGTTACATTCATTACTTGCTATCTTAACTTAAGGTGAGTTCATAGCCCCATTTTCCATTACTTAATTGTTTTACAAACCCTTGGGGGGAATACATGCTATTTTAACCGAGCACAATGTTTTTAAATTGTATGCTTGCCTGATTGTTTTATTATCACTAAGTACCAACCTTGCTAAACCGAGATCCCTTATTATGAACCATTTAATCACTAGCAATAGTGAGCGCAAATATTGTGAATAGGCCTATTGGGATTGACGAATCCCATTTGTTATGACTAAGTTCATACAAATGCATTAATATTTGAGATTTAGGTATGTTAGCAAAGTACCTACCGGGATAAATCTGCCGATTGATATTGGTACACGTTAACGTTTTGGTGTCATAAGCTTAGTGTATAATATATTTTATGGGCGTATAATAACGTAGCCTGCCTGTTTTGTTTTCCAAACACTGGTGTGAGTCTATAACTCACACTACCAACATATTGTGTTCAGACGATTTAACAAACTCTATGAATATCACTCAACCTTTGTGTTGACCTCTCAAGCATGTATTTCAGGTTCATGACGATCAAGGATGGCACGGAAGGACACGGATACTCAAGAGGGCTATAAATTTTCTTATCATTCAAAAACTCACTTAATGTGATTTGTAAACATAGAACCATTTGGGACCTCATTTTGTAACCTCTGATATTTATATAAATTGAATGATAAATCTGTTTAATACGACTCGGTTAGAGATCGTTTTCTATTATTGTGACTATTGTGCCGTCAAGTAACACCCAGTTCGAATTCCGCTGCATCCATGAATTGGGGGTGTTACACCAAAGATGTAACTACCTACGGTATGTAATGTCTGTGGTATATAATCTTATCAGTCGGATTAGTTTATCTGTATATGAGAATGTTTGTGTTGACAAGTAATCCCTTTTTTAATCTCATTGTACTTATGGCAGGTTAACATTATGCAAGAAAGGAGAACCATCGGGTGAGTTTTATAATATACGTCTAGTAGTTCTGTCTTCGTATGAAAATTGCAAGATTCAAGTTGATTCTTTTTTAAGAAAAAATTCCTTTCATATACATAAAGGCTGTTTGGTAATTTTAAACCGGGACTTCCCAAGAAACGTCGAAAATTAAAAACTTTCGTGACTATATGCTAAAAAATGAAAAATCCCTCCAACTATTATAAAATAAAGAAAATCTTGTGAAACCCGTAATGCCATATATCATAGGCAACTTTAGCTCAGGAACTTCCTTAGAAACGATAAAGATTGTGTCTTTTCTGAGTATTTGTAAAGTACCATTCTATAAAGACAAGATAAAGAGAATTAATTTCAGTGAGGGCGCATTTGTCAATCAAAATTGCAGTTTTTACACGGTAATCGTTGCAATTTCTATAGTTTCTGATATTAGTTGTTTCAATTCCAGGAATGACATTCTTCTCGTATATGGTGGAAGACAAGTCTCCAAATAGTCCTTCATACGTTGAGTTCTTAGTACATGTCCATAGACAAATTCAAAACAAAATGGGTTGATGTTGTTTTAACAAACACTAGTTCAGTTATGTTTATGGGTTTGTAGTTAGAATTTACATGGAGACACAGTTGAGTTCGACCCTAAAGAAGCAAAAACGTGGGGATAGTCATCATTTGGTTTCACCTATTCCTGGTGAAAACTCGAGTAAAGTTTTGCTAGTATTATTTATGAAAGCGTAGCATAAACTGATAAAAAGAACGGCTGTGGTGTGGTTCTTGGTAATTGTTACTATTAAACACTGGTGGTTATACATATTTATATTTAGAAGTGTTTTTTGTTTCTTAATTTTATAATGAGATAAGATTTACATGTAATGCTGTTCTTTAGAGGGGAAAGTTTCAACTTATTTCTTATATTTATTGATTTTATGTGTGAGTATTTTTGGTTCGAGTTGTATTTTATTGCTAACAAGACTAGTGCATCTGAGATGAAAGGATTCGAACAGTTACAAGTTGACTATGCAAACAATAGTATTGCTTGATATACATAAGAATGCAAGAATATAGTTGGTACTCCTCAAACTAGCTTTTTAAAAAAGAATATAGTATGCTTAAACAAAATCACTAGTTTTTGTATTAAGTTTCTAACCAAAGTGCAAAACCAGTATCATAGCCACATACGACACTACACATCATTGACTAAAAGGTCCATAGATATGTGCATATATTACAGCCACATAATACTCTAGATAAGAGTCGTTTGCTAAGGACAGTGACTCGTGAAGTAAAATACATTTCATATTAGTCTATCACCTTTTTTAAACTTCTATCTTCTAGTCTTCGCATGACAAGGATGGATGTCAGTTATTGTTGACCTGGACTTTTCATAATAACTAGACGAGTACCCGTGCATAGCAATAGGATTTTATAGTCCTCTTGGGTCCTAGCCTCTTTAACTTTCTTGTTAGGGAGGTGGGATGCCTTTAGTTTCTAATATGGTTCTTGGTTTTTAAAAATCGTTGCTTTTCTAAAAAAAGTTTATTGATAAAAAAAGTTTATAAGTTATAAATGAAAAATAATAAAAGTTTGAAGATTTGGGAATTAAACATAATGTTTTGAAACCCGGTTCGACCAGGGTGGTTCAACTGGTTGAACTGTTCCGGGTGAAAAATGGGTCGATTTAAACCGGGTCAACTTGCTAGGTTGGGTCGAAAACGGGTCAAATTAAACTGGGTTAACCCGCCGGGTTTGAAGCGTCCCGGGTCAACCCGATTTGTGTTTTAATTGGTTGCATTTAATTTGATAGATTTGTTTTTAATTGGTTGTACAATGTAAATAAATCATTGTACTTTTAAGTAATTGATAATGTTTTGAATCCCGGTTCGACCCGGGTGGTTCAACCGGTTGAACCTTTCCAGTCGAAAAATGGGTCGATTTAAACCGGGTCAACTTGCTATGTTGGGTCAGAAATGGTTCAAATTAAACCGGGTCAACCCGCTGGGTTTGAAGCGTCCCGGGTCAACCCGGTTTGTGTTTTAATTGGTTGTATTTAATTTGGTAGATATGTTTTTAATTGGTTGTACAATGTGAATAAATCATTGTACTTTTAAGTAATGGGGTGTTTTAATAAGAGTATTAATTACATATCACTTTTCTTTCTCATTTGACTATTATTGAAAACTCAACATTTCTTGAAACTTAACATTTCAATTGTTGACCATTTTTCCATTATATGTAGTAAAGATAAATTAAGGGATAAATAGTTAAATAGCCCGGTTGCCCTGGGTCTAGGCATATTTATCCCGATTTTGAAATATTCACGTTTTAGCCCGGGTTGCCCTGGGCAACAATCGTATAGCCACCCGAATAATGACAAGTGTCATTTTTGGGGGGCAGCTTTTGTGCTTTTTGGGCAACTTTGGTAATTTTTGAGCAACTGGAGGACATGTGTCATCATGCGGTTGGCTATACGCTTGCTGCCCGGGGCAACCTGGGCTAAATCAATAATAGTTCAAAATCGGGCGAAAAATGCCTACACCGCAGGACAACGGACCATTTTAGTAATTATCCCATAAATTAATTAGAGGCTTTTTTCCTATAGATACTAATGTTAAACTTTTGATTTACAATTCGAAATGCCCTTCTTATGGATACTATTATAAAACAACAAACGTGATTTGCACAAACTTAGTTTTGATTTGTACGTAACATTTTATACTTTGTATATGTGTTACGCTGTGCTTATTCTCCTTTGTATCTTGTTATGCGTAAATGGAAAGTAACTGTGTGCAAATCTAGAGTATATGTGTGTGCAGATTACCTCACTCTAAACCAAACAAGTTTCAAGGTAAATTAGACTTAAACCGGGTAAAGCCTTTCATTTATAGGAGTTTTGTGTGGCTACTTTAGGGATTGTTTACAGAGGCGGAGCTACGGAGGGGGCACGGTGGGCAAGTGCCCCTCCAAACTTTCCGGCGTAATGTAACTTTTTCATTGATTTTCAAGTTTTTCATCATTTTGCCCCCCTTACAAGTAAGTGAAATTAAGTCAGTAAAGCTTAACATTCATGAAAGAATCGAAAGAAAAGAAAAATGGAAAAGAAAAGTTGATCTTGCATTCTTGTCGGAATAACTCTCGTTTAATGGTTAGAAAAGGGAGAGATGAACAATGAAGATGATAAAGTTCTCTCTCTTCACATGTTATATGTAGTCACGTGATGTACTGATGTACTTGAAAAGAATTGATACTTTTTATCAATTTTTTAAGTTATTTTCTTTTGACTTATGATTTGTTTGACTTTCTTTTGTACCAAGATTTAATTGAAAACAAATAACATGAGTGATACAAATATAAAAGAAAAGTATAATTAGGAGATTTTATATAAATTAAAATTTTATAAACGGGTGAGTAGTAAATTATATTAAGATCTTCTCAAAAGTTTTATGAAATGTTTGACATAATTTTAATTGAAATATCTTCTCAAAAGTTTTATGAAATGTTTGACATAATTTTAATTGAAATGTTGGTTACATATTTATGTGATAACTACTATTTGTTTAAAACTTAAAAGATAGTGTTTTTTCTTTTATAATATCAAGTCGGGGTATTATTTTTATCGTCTCGCAATGTAAGATTCTCGGTTTGATTTGGTTTAATTTAAGACATTTAGTTTACTTATTGGTTTGGACATAGGTTTTTTTTTGCGACACTCATGCACAAATTTGTTTCTTTTACGGCTTGCCACAAAATTTTTTTTGCCCCCCCTAAGAAAATATCCTGGCTCCGCCCCTGATTGTTTGTACCTAGCTTGTTACATATGATATACTAATAAACTTATATAAGCTCATGGATGAAACATTCTAAACCATTGAATTCGTTTTGTCTTCGTTTAAGAGGGCAATGTTTTATAACCTGGTTGAATTGGGAACAGGTTCGGATATGACTGTTGTTTGCTTGTTTATGAACTAGTGGTTCTTTTGTTGACCTAGGTCATGCCTTTGGTTTTTAAAGTTTGGGACCTGTAGTTTTGTTGGAAAGTCTTGAATTTCTAATGTTTTAGAGCTGTTTGGTGCTTTTTTTAGGGTCGTTTGGGTATGTTTATGGGTGTTTTTGGAGCTGATTAAGGGTTGTTTGGTTAGGTTTAAAAGTTTTTTGCGGCTTAGGAATTGAATTTCCATGTTAAAAAGCTATCATTTTTTGCACAAAACTGGTTCCACACGATGGTTCAACAGCGACTCATCGGGTCGATCAAAAAACCGGTTTTTAATATAAGGCAAAAGGGTATAAAGATGATGACTTTTGACCATCATTGGTCAAACTTATTACTCCCTTGCTATCATACTAACTCTCTCTCTCTCTCTCTCTCTCTCTTAATTGCAGATTAATTGTTACGAGTACTCTATTAGTGACTCATAACATGGAAATGGTTAATTGTTAACATTGATTGCATAAATAAAAAACGATCGATATGATATATGTAATAAATTGCATAGACACATGAAAAATCATGATTTTGAACCTTTAATTCATCATTTTATCTTTTGTGTTTGCTCCATAGCTAAATTCACAACTTGATAATTAGTGACCCGTAACACGTAAGGGTCCAACCAATCAAAAGGGTTTTTTTGGAGGTTGAAAAATATTGAATGGATTTATTGACAAATTTTATTTTTTAATGGTTTTTGTGACATTTGCCCGTTCTTTTATATTGTTGAATTATATATAATTATACATAAATACTTTTGTTGATGTCTTGGGAAATATTTTTGTCATCTAGAGAATTGTGTGGGCATATTAGCAATAGGCAATAAAGTTTATAATTTGGTTGAACCTACTAGAGATCTTTGAAAAATCACGTCTAGCATTCATGGTTAGCTTCTTTATTAATTATGGCCATATATATTGTGAATCTTTGTATGATGTATGTATAATTAACAAGTTTATTTGTTGCTCAGGTGCACGAGTAGACAGTGATAGTATGCGCATATTAGATGCACTCAAGAGTGCGGGTGAGTTTCTAAAAGAAAATCCTTTTATTTAAGTTGTAAGGCTCAACAAGCTATAAGGCTCAATAAGCCAAACCAATAGAAACGAGCTTTTAAAAATGAGTAAGGCTTATAGTGAGTCAAAATTACTTAAATAACGGATTAACACACAAACGATTGAAATATATGTGAATTTAATTTGACGTATGTTGATATGATGTTGTAATAATAAGCTTCAACACCAATTAATTCGCCAAACAGCTTTACAAAATATAAACCTCAACTTTCAACTTATGCATAAGATTTTCTGTTTTTAAACAATAATACTATATAATTAAATTTTTCTGGAAAAATCCCGTGCGTGCACTGGTATTAAAACTAGTTCTATAAAAGACGAGATATAAGAAAATTAATTACAGTGAGGACGCATTTGTCAATCAAAGTTGCAGTTTTTACAAGGTAATCGTTGCAATTTCTATAGTTTCTGATATTAGTTGTTTCAATTCCAGGAATGACATTCTTCTCGTATATGGTGGAAGACAAGTCTCCAAATAGTCCTTCATACGTTGAGTTCTTAGTACATGTCCATAGACAAATTCAAAACAAAATGGGTTGATGTTTTTTAACAAACACTAGTTCAGTTATGTTTATGGGTTTGTAGTTAGAATTTACATGGAGACACAGTTGAGTTCGAGCCTAAAGAAGCAAAAACGTGGGGATAGTCATCATAATTGGGTTTCACCTATTCCTGGTGAAAACTCGAGTAAAGTTTTGCTAGTATTATTTATGAAAGCGTAGCATAAACTGATAAAAAGAACGGTTGTGGTGTGGTTCTTGGTAATTGTTACTATTAAACACGGGTGGTTATACATATTTATATTTAGAAGTGTTTTTTGTTTCTTAATTTTATAATGAGATAAGATTTACATGTAATGCTGTTCTTTAGAGGGGCAAGTTTCAACTTATTTCTTATATTTCTTGATTTTATGTGGGAGTATGTTTGGTTCGAGTTGTATTTTATTGCTAACTAGACTAGTGCTTCTGAGATGAAAGGATTCAAATAGTTACAAGTTGACTATGCTAACAATAGTATTGCTTGATATACATAAGAATGCAAGAATATAGTAGGTACTCCTCAAACTAGCTTTTTATAAAAGAATCTAGTATGTTTAAACAAAATCACTAGTTTTTGTATTAAGTTTCTAACAAAAGTGCAAAACATCATAGCCACATACGACACTACACATCATTGTCTAAAAGGACCATATATAGATGCATATATCACAACCACATAATACTCTAGATAAGAGTCGTTAGCTACGGACATTGACTCGTGAAGTAAAATACATTTCATATTAGTCTATCACCTTTTGTATACATTCTATCTTCTAGTCTTTGCATGACAAGGATGGATGTCACTTATTGTTGACCTGGACTTTTCATAATACTAGTAATAAATTAATTAGAGGCTATTTTCCAGTAGATACTATTATGGATTAATGGTCTCTACTTTAAAACAACAAACGTGATTTGCACAAACTTAGTTTTGATTTGTACGTAACAATATTTTATGCTTTGTATATGTGTTACGTTGTGCTTATTCTCCTTTGTATCTTGTTATGCGTAAATCTAAAGTAACTATGTGCAAATCTAGAGTATATGTGTGTGCAGATTACCTCACACTAAACCAAACAAGTTTCAAGGTGAATTAGACTTAAACCGGGTAAAGCCTTTCATTTCTAGGAGTTTTGTGTGGCTACTTTAGGGATTGTCTGTACCTACCTTGTTACATATGATATAATAATAAACTTATATAAGCTCATGGATGAAACATTCTAAACCATTGAATTCGTTTTGTCTTTGTTTTAGAGGGCAATGTTTTATAACCTGCGTTGAACTGGGAACAGCCGGATATGATTGTTGTTTGCTTGTTTATGAACAAGCAGTTCTTTTGTTGACTAGGGTCATACGTTTGGTTTTTTTAAAGTTTGGGACCTCTAGTTTTGTTGGAAAGTATGGGCATTGAATTTCGAATGTTTTAGAGCTGTTTGGAGCTTTTTTAGGGTTGTTTGGGTATGTTTAGGGGTGTTTTTCGAGGGTTGTTTGGTTAGGTTTAAAAGCTTTTTGCAGCTATAGGAATTTAATTTCCAAGTTCAAAAGCTATCATTTTTTATTTTTTTTTTTGCATAAAAGTGGTTCCATATGATGGTTCAACGAGCGATTCGTTGGGTCGATCAAAAACCGGTTTTTAAAATAATGCAAAAGGGTATAAAGATGGTGACTTTTGAACATCATTGGTCAAACTAATTACTCCCTTGCCATCATGGTAATTTTTTTCTTGCGGATTAATTGTTACGAGTACTCTAATAGTGATTCATAACATGCAAATGGTTTAATGTTAACATTAATTGCATAAATAAAAAACGATTGATATGATATATGTAATAAATTGCAGAGACACATGAATATTTTGGCGGATGAAAAATATCGAGTGGATTTATTGTCAAATTTTATTTTGTAATGGTTTTTGTGACATTTGCCCGTTCTTTTATTGATGTCTTGGGAAATATTTTGGTTATAGCATGATCTAGAGAATTGTGTGGCCATATTAGCAATGGGCAATAAAGTTTATAATTTGGTTGAACCTACTAGAGCTGATCTTCGAAAAATCACGTCTAGCATTCATGGTTAGCTTCTTTATTAATTATGGCCATATATATTGTGAATCTTTGTATGATGTATGTAATAATTATCAAGTTTATTTGTTGCTCATGTGCACGAGTAGACAGTGATAGTATGCGCATATTAGATGCACTCAAGAGTGCGGGTGAGTTTCTAAATGAAAATCCTTTTATTTAAGTTGTAAGGCTCAACAAGTTATAAGGCTCAATAAGCCAAACCAATTGAAACGAGCTTTTAAAAATGAGTAAGGCTTATAGTCGGTCAAAATTACTTAAATAATGGATTAGCATGCAAAAGATTGAAATATATGTGAATTTAATTTGACGTATGTTGATATGATTTTATAATAATAAGCTTCAACACCAATTAATTCGCCAAACAACTTTACAAAAATATCAACTTCGACTTTCAACTTATAATATGAGCTACAGTTACAACTCCGGCCTTAGCTCCCCTTTCAATCATTTCGCTAAACATACTCATAGCCACATACGACCCTACACATCATTGACTATATATATATATATGCCTTATACGACCGCATGATACTTAGATAAGAGTAAGGAGTAACAATAGTGACTACTGAAGTAAAATGCACTTCATATTAGTCTATCACTTTTTGTATACATTCTATCTTTCTAGTCTTTGCATAACAACGATGGATAAAAGGACCTTACATATATGCATATTATGACCACATAATACTCTAGATAAGAGTAAACGGAAGTAACATGCACTTCATTTTGGTCTATCACTTTTTGTATACATTCTATCTTTCTAGTCTTTGCATAACAATGACGGATAAAAGGACCTTATATATATGCTTATTATGACCACATAATACTCTAGATAAGAGTAACAAGTAAAGACATTGAATATGGAAGTAAAATGCACTTCATTTTAGTCTATCACTTTTTGTATATGTTCTATCTTTCTAGTCTTTGCATAACAACGATGGACGTGAGTTATTGTTGACCTTGACTCTTCATAATAATAGATAAATGAGACGCAATTTTTCCTATATTGATGGTAAACTTTCAATACAATTCGTAATGCCCTTCTTATAGTTACAATTATGGATTAATGGTCTCAAGTTTGAAATAACAAATGTGATTTGCATAAACTTAGTTTTGATTTGTACATAATAATTTATATAGTTTATGCTTTGTATGTGTGTTACGTTATGCTTATTCTCCTTGTACGGCTGTTATGTTATGTGTAAATCTAAAGTACATATGTGCAAATCTAAAGACTAAAGTATATGTGTGTTCAGATCACCTCACTCTAAACCAAACAAGTTGGATGGCCGAGACCCCCTTAAATAACGCATGACAAATTATAAAGTTATTCAAACTCAACTGCAATTATGTATAATTTATATATAATAATGTGCATTAGTACACTACAAGGATAATGGGTTATAGTAATGACATGTCGTCGCAATAACCAATAAACACTTTTAGCGATAACACAAGTCGTCGCTAAAGGTATTTATTAAATAAAAAGAAATGATAAAAATTTTTAGTGACATGCATCATTTCCAGATCGGTAAGACTGTTGCCTACATTTTCCCAGATTTTTCATGACCAAATTTCCAGTTTTTTCTTTCCAAAAACATACTAATCCCATTTGAAAGTCAAAGAAAAGTGTTCAAAGTTCACAATACATCCCTGCTCACTTACGTATTCTCCATCCTCTTCATCATCTAGAATCTCAAGGGGATTGAGTGGTCGAGACATGGTGATATTAATGTTCGCGGCTTGTAACTTATCTAAAATTTTCGCCGTGACAATTTTATGCGCCTGACTTTGGGTATACATTCTTTTGTAGGATTGGGCGCTTGAAGAACTTGATGTATGCCCCGTCAATTGGGAGGGAAAACAAATAATAGCTCTACAAGAGAAGTGATATGTGACTTTATGGTCTATATTGTGAAGAATCATATAACTGATCTTGTATACTTTAACAATTGATAAGCAAATGTTGAAGAACTATATTATGAAAATCTATTTACAGATTTGCATCAAACAGAACTTAAAAAAATAATAATAAAAATAAAAAATAAAAAAAAACTAAAATAAAAGAGAGAATTATCTGATTATGTACTTGTTATACTTCAATAATAATTTTAACATCACAATAGATGAGCTCTTTTGAGCCATTTTTATTTTTTTTTTTTTTTTTTTTTTTTAAATACTTTCGCGCCAGGATCTGAGTTTCACAGTTGATCACAATTCTGGATTATTTTGATCAATGCATTTACTGGAACTGATTTTAAACAAAAATAGAATACTTGTTTACAAAGCAATCAAAGTTGTACTATGCAGTTAAAGGATTCTCCAAAAGGGACATTGGTTTCTCATGTAAAACAATCTTTGTGGAATAATATGACACCACCTAAATTTAATTTCTAAGAATTGGAAATTAATTTATGAGAAAAGGGTAGCTCAAGTATAAATATAGACATACGAACCTTCACTTTATAGGAAAAAAACATGCAAAAGCAAGCAATGGCTTCTTCAAATTTCTTACTTTTATCTCTAGCACTACTACTCATTGCTCTCTCATTTGTACCAAACTTTACTTCTGCTTCTTTGGAGGAAGCAAATGCTCTTCTAAAATGGAAAGCAAGCCTTAAAATCCCAAACAACTCCCAAATTGTATCTTCTTGGACACCCCTTCCAACGAATGCTAGTGCACCCGCTCCATGTCCTTCTTGGTTTGGAATTGCTTGCAATGCTGATGGGAACATTAACAAGTTGAACCTCTCAATGTCTGAGTTAAAAGGTACGCTTAACCAGTTCCCGTTCTCTATTCTAGGCAACCTTACCCATTTTGATATTAGTTTAAACAGCTTCTTTGGTCCCATCCCACCAGAAATCAGACTCCTGTCCAAACTTGTCTATCTTTATTTTTCAAACAATCAGTTTTCTGGTGTAATTCCACCTACCATTGGTAAACTAAGCCAGTTAACCGTCTTGCAACTTTTCCGAAACAATTTAACTGGTTCAATCCCACAAGAATTAGGGAATTTGAACTCTCTCACTGAATTAGCTTTGAGTTATAATCAGCTCAATGGTTCAATTCCTTCATCGTTGGGTGATTTGAAGTCTTTGAATCTCCTTTATTTGGGGCAAAATCAACTATCTGGGCCCATTCCAATTGAATTGGGAAATATGAAGTCTCTAACTGATTTACAATTGAGTTCTAATCAACTCAATGGTTCAATTCCTTCATCGTTGGGTGATTTGAAGTCTCTGAGTACCCTTTATCTGCACACAAATCAACTGTCTGGACCCATTCCAATTGAATTAGGGAATTTGAAGTCTCTCACTGATTTACAATTGAGCCATAATCAACTCTCTGGTTCAATTCCTTCATCGTTGGGTGATTTGAAGTCTTTGAATATCCTTATTTTGTACAAAAATCAACTCTCCGGACTCATTCCAATTGAATTAGGGAATTTGAAGTCTCTCACTGAATTAGATTTGAGCGAAAATCAACTCAATGGTTCAATTCCTTCATCGTTGGGTGATTTGAAGTCTTTGAATATCCTTTATCTGCACACAAATCAACTCTCTGGACCCATTCCAATTGAATTAGGGAATATGAAGTCTCTAACTGATTTAGCCTTGAGCGAAAATCAACTCAATGGTTCAATTCCTTCATCGTTAAAAAATCTGAGAAGCCTTCAGGTTCTGCATCTTCGTGTGAACAAGTTATCAGGTTCTATACCACAAGGAATCGGAGGTCTACAATTGGTTAATCTACAGCTGGACGCAAATCAGTTGTCTGGCCAATTGCCTGATGATTTGTGCCAAGGGGGAAAGCTTCAAATTTTAACTCTAGGTCACAATCAACTCTCTGGTCCTATTCCAAGAGGGCTATGGAATTGCTCCAACTTAATAAGAGCAAGGTTCGATAATAATCAATTTTTTGGAGATATATCGAATAGTTTTGGTGTCTACCCAAGCATAAATTTCTTTGATGTCAGTCATAATAACTTTCATGGGCAACTATCTCAAAACTGGGGTAAATGCAAAAAATTGACTACACTAATGATGGGATATAACAATATCAGCGGTAGCATACCACCGGAGTTTGGAAATTCAATTAAAGTGCTTGATCTTTCTTCTAATCATTTGGTTGGTCAAATTCCAAAGGAGTTTGGGGAGATGAAAAGTTTGTTAAATTTATACATGAGCGATAACAACCTTTCAGGTGTTATACCTCAAGCGCTTGGATCACTGCATGACCTCCTTATTCTTGACCTATCTAAAAATAGGTTAAACGGGTCATTACAAAGATATATTGGTGATTGGGTACAAATCAATCACATATATCTTAGTAATAACAAGCTCAGCGGAAAGATCCCATCGGAGATCGGTAAATTAAGTCAACTCAACGTTCTTGATTTATCTTGGAATTCATTTACAAAAGAGATACCATCGGAAATTGGAAGTTTAAAAAGTCTGGAAATGATGAATCTTTCTCACAATAAGCTATCTGGTTCTATTCCTAATGGTTTCAGTAACTTGCCAAGAGGGATTGATATAGACCTGTCTTACAATGAGTTCACAGGTCCCGTTCCCCCTTATGATGTCTTTCTAAATGTGTCTGCAAAAGCTTTTCAAGGAAATGATGGTCTGTGTGGAAATGTTACAGGTTTGAAACTTTGTGACAGTCAAATAAAAATGAAGAAAAATAATCATTTTCAGCATAAGCTCATCCTTGTAACTACGGTCCCACTTTTTGCGGCTCTTTTACTTGGTTTATTCATGTGTGGCCTCATTGCTTATCGACATAGAAAGAGAACTTCTCCACAGAAACCATCAAGTAAAGAAGGTGGCAAATTTTTCTCAATAACAAGTTTTGATGGGCAGGCGATGTATGATGAAATCATCAAGGCAACAAATGATTTTGATGATGCATATTGTATTGGGATGGGAGGATATGGTACTGTGTATAAAGCTGTGTTACAACCCAACAATTTAGTAGCTGTGAAGAAACTTCATTCATCATCTGAGAGTTACGATCATGTAGGCTTCCTAAATGAGGTACGAGCATTAACAAACATAAGGCACAGAAACATAGTTAAACTCTATGGATACTGCTCCCACGCTCGTCACTCATTTTTAATTTACGAATATCTTGAAAAGGGAAGTCTAAAATCGCTCTTAAGTAGCGATATCACAGCAAAGGAAATGGATTGGCTGAAAAGGGTGAGAATTGTTAGGGCTGTAGCGAATGGTTTGGCTTATATGCACCATGATTGCACACCACCAATAATTCATAGAGACATTTCTGGAGCTAATATCCTTCTGAATTCTGATTATGAGGCACATATCTCGGATTTTGGAACAGCAAAGCTTCTAAAGCTGGATTCATCCAATTGGACTGCGGTTGTAGGCACCTATGGCTATATTGCGCCAGGTAACTGCCATATATTTTAAAGTTATCTATACGTACTTCTTCTCAATTTTCAGATTTATCTATGTTACATATATTCTCATGTTTCCTTCCATGTAGAGCTTGCTTATACGATGGTGGCAACAGAGAAATGTGATGTGTATAGTTTTGGAGTTGTTGCACTAGAAGTGATTATGGGAAAGCATCCTGGAGAACTTATATCATGTCTACCAACAATGTCGACTGATGATCTATTGCTGGCCAATGTAGGAGATAGACGGATTCCGCGACCATCACCTCTAGTTGAGAAACTAGCTCATATAATTTTGAATGTCACACGGGCATGTTTGAACGACAACCCACACGAAAGGCCAACAATGCGCCAAGTCAAAGATTTATTGTCAGTGGATGATCGGCTTTGGATGAAGATGCATGTATCAGTAACTTGATGCTAGCTTCTTTGATTTTGTATGATGTCTAGTCATAAGTCATAAAGTTTAAAAAACTTTTTTTGGCTTTTTGTTGTCCTGAATTATGTTGTAGATTGTTATTAAATAAGAAAATAATTTATATCAATGAAGATTGCTACCTTTCTAGACTAATATTGTTACGTGTATTATGGATCTTTTTGGTAATTTCTTTAAATTATTCCAGTTTTACAATTTAAATTTGAGTAGTGATATCTCTTCATAGGAATTTACTTTATACACATAAATTTAGTGGGACCCACATAAATTTTACTGTACAAATAAAAGTTATGTGGGCCCCACTAAAATTATGTGTATGAAGTAAATTCTTATGTGGAGATATCATCTCCCTTTAAATTTACCAATGAGAAATTTGTATATCATTTAGAATTTATTCTTTCTCATATCAAGAAATATAGTTGACAGTGACTGCACACAAATAGCATAGACTGGAAGTCTGTTAATTTGTCAAAAAATAGCATAGACGGGAGAGGAAAGTTAGCTAAAAGAAATTTGCCAAAAAAGAAGACCGTGGAAGTCTGTTAATTTGTTAAAAAAGATGACCAAAGGTGAGCAGAAGGGAAATGGCAGGTGCTGACTATAACTTCACACTGAGAGACATACAATTGGATGATTTAGTTGAAGTTGCCGATCCAAAAACGTACGAGTGTTGGTGTCTCTAACTATTTATACAGTATCTAATTTCTCCTTGATGTGCTTAGTGAAAACGATAGAGGTGGCAACATGGGCAGGTCGATCGGGTTTAGTAACGGGTCAAAACGGTTAAATTCTTTTTACGGGTTCAATTGGTTTGCCAGAAACACCTTTGGTCAAAAATTTCATTAAATTTATTAGAAATAATCAGTGTGACACATATGATAACAAAATACATATTCTTATACCCAATGTTATTGAATAAATTGTACACTATGTGAAAGCTTCAACCCTTTTTGACCCGTTTCCTTTAGCTATTTTTTTTTTTTACTCGTTTGACCCATCAGAGATGAAATATATCCACATTGACACATTCATATCTAAATTGGTCAGAATTTCTACAAAGATTACATTTAAATTGGATAAAAATAGGCAGTTAACAAATAAGCATAACTACCTTATGTGACCCACTACTTTTCTACTCTAGGAAATGTAATGGTCATATGACCACTTCTTCAAGAATAAAAGAAATGGTAGTAGTTGGTGCGGTTCTCTCTTTTGGAGACCCGGAACGTATCAAACACTAATACAAAACTGAAAAATAAAATCCAACCTATGAAGTGATCTAGAAAAGCTTGTTACACATTCACCATGATCGAGCATTCAAACGCACACACAAACAAATAAATATCTGAATACTTTTTCAAACAAACATACAAGAAGATTGATCTAATGCATATATTAAATCGCAGGGGCACATGATTGGGCTTAAACGAACACTATCTAAACCGATGAATTCGTTTTGTCTTTGTTAAAGAAGGCAATGTTTTATAACCCGGGTTGAACCGGGAACATGGCTGTTGTTTGCTTGTTTATTAACCGGCGGTTCTTTTGTTGACCCCGGTCGACCCATTTTGTTAAATCCAGTTGGGTCATACCTTTCGTTTTTTAATGTTTTGGACCTGAAGTTTTGTTGGAAAGTATGTGTTTGGTATGGAATTTCTAATGTTTAAGAGCTGTTTGGAGCTTTTTAGGGGTGTTTTTGGAGCTGATTAAGGGTTGTTTGTTACATTTAAAAGCTTTTTGTAGCTGTAGGAATTGAATTTCCATGTTTAGAAGCTGTCATTTTTTGCTTAAAACCGGTTCCACACAACAGTTCAACAGGTGACTCGGCTGGGTTGATAAAAAAACCGGTGCACGGAATTCCAGAAAATTTACACAAAGATTGATACTTTTATAGCAACCCGAACCTCTTGCATTTGCTGCTACAGTTTGTATTTACAACTATACCAATACAATGCAACACTTTTTCTGTACATCTCATTCAACAATTTTCCTTCTAACCCCGACGGGTTGGGATGACCATGATCAAAGTAAAGAAAAAAAATAACTCCAAAAAGTCAACGTGACCATGACAATAAATTCAAAAAGTCTCCATAATCCCTCATACTACCACTCGAAAATCTCTTCGTCTTTTCCTAAATCTGCAAACGTCTCCAAGGCCTCAACGAACTTGATGTTATCCTATACGAATGTACATCTATACCAAGACCCAAAAACGCACTCTTCACATCAAATGGAGATTCATAGCTTGGATAGGTAGAATGCGATGGACCCGGGTCTGGGACAGGGCCGTGGCCTGAGTTTGTGCTGGCCCGTGGATCCAAGTCCATGGAAGTTAAATCCTCTTGGCTACACGTCGTTGAGCCCAAGTCACGTGTTTTTTCACACTTGTTGCAGACCAACTTCAAGGCCTGAACACACATTGGTGATAGTGATGGATCAACAAGGAAGTTTAGACCTTCTGGTGTTTGAAGCAGGGGACGGGCCCACGGGACAAGGATTTCTAGGCCGGATGACATTGACATGTCAACGGGTTTTCTTCCTGTTAGGAGCTCAAGGAGCACCACTCCATAGCTATATACGTTGCTCTTTACAAGAAGATGGCCTGTCATTGCATACTCGGGAGCCACATACCTGAAGTCAAATGAAAAGAAGTTTAAGAAAATTTGGACACCGCGAGTTCCCTAACGGGCCAAGACATATAATCTGACTTTTGTGCTGAGAAAAATCTCATTTGACTTTAAACTTGACCTGTAATGTACTCATTTTACAGAGAAAAAAAAGGTACCTGAAAGTGCCCATGACACACGTCGAAATATGCTGGTTTTCTTCATCTAAAGCGGATCGAACCGAACCAAAATCAGAAACTTTAGGAGTAAAGTCATGTTCCAGCAGAATGTTGCTAGACTTGAAGTCTCTATGTATGACTCTTGGGCTTGAATCTTCATGCAAGTAAGCTAACCCCCAAGCCGTACCCAAAGCTATCTTCAAGCGGCCCCCCCAATCCAGTGGTGCGACTTCCTTATCAATCCCTAATCAACCAAAATTTCACTCCAATTATAAACCATCTTCACTAAAAAAGATTAAAGTCAAAATATTTGACTTTTGAAAGTCAAACATTTCAATCCCAAACCAACCGCAATGTCACATTTAAGTACCAATATAAACCCGGCCAAACCCACCCTCATCTAAAACACCCAACTCGTTAAAATTATCAGTTGCTTTTTCCAGATCACTTGAACTAAACGTCTTCGCCGATCCTTTATAAGCTATATTAGACCAGAATGATAATGAAGCTGACACAGGCCCACTTCCTATCGTTGATCCACCGACCCCTGATTGGGCCCCTTCCCTACGTTTAACCAATAGAACAAAATGATGATGCCATACGGTCCACCATTCCCGTTGCGTGGTGATGGCATGTGTGGCGGTGGGGACGACCTATCAACAACAAAATGACTATGATTATTAGCAAGAAAATTTTCAGTTTGACTTTCGAGGTTAAACGAATCGATCCTTCAAGAATGGCAGATTTCCAAAATTTTCATGTGCATGCATGGTGGTCAAGATAATATAACAATTTTTTAGCAAAATCACTGGTTTTTATACAATGTTTCTAACCAACTTGCCATTTTCCGCTAAAATAACGAATACAATGAGCGAGTTTTGTTTGTAACCGATAATATATAGTAAGTGATAGCTGGTTACATCTTATTTTACTTAAATACCACATATTATCTAAACTAGATGTTTTGTTGACAACAGCCTTAGAGACGCCGTTAGCAAAACCCACAGTTTGCGTATCATTGTTTAGGTTGCTCAAAAATGTCAATCTCAGATAAAAAGTTTTCATTACAGAGTGACTCTTTAAAAAAATTAATAATAAAATAAAATAAAACAAAATAATACAAAGACTAAACTAGACATTCTAAAACTAGAGTGACTTGCCAATACAATAACCCATTTTGCTCACTATATATATAAGAGCAACAAAAACACAACCATACTCATATAGTCATATACTATCTCTTATGCATATTGAAAAAATTACATGTTTCGTCCTTGTGGTTTACCCAAAATCAAACTCGTCATCCATATTCGATTTTAATCTCACAAATAATCCTTAACTTTCAAACTATTTCCATTGATAGTCCTTATTTTCAAAATTTGGGACTCTTCTTGTAATAACGATGGTGACTACTTGTGTAATAGAAAACTTTAGATTATTATGCAGATGATCCTTATTTTTCAAAATAGAGACCATCGACGCAACTAGTTTGAAAATTAGGTATCAGTGGCGTAATTAAAATTAACAACAAGTCACCTAGGTTCTTGGCTCAAGCTGATTATATTGAACTCTATTGTAAAAAAAGAAAATTGACATATGTTATTTCACATCTACTATCTCTTATGCATATTGTTTTGACATTTTTTTTTAATCAAATGTGTGTTTGTTCAAGCTTATGAGCCCATTTTTATTTATTTTGAAGTTTATGGCCTTATATGAGATACTTATGATATAGTAATGAAACATAAACCAAAATCAAATAAACTTGGAGGGTATTTGTTTAAGCTTATTTGGCCTGCTTATGGGCTTATTAAACGTTGAAAAACTCCTAGGCTCTAAATAGGCTTATATAATTTGCGTTTATTAAGGGGGTGTTTGTTTAAGCTTATTTGACCTAATTATGAGCCTATTTTTATGGTTTATTTTGAAGTTTATGGGCTTATTTAAGCTTGTTATGATATAGTACTAATAAACTTATACAAGCTCATAAGCTAGTAAACCTAAAAGTAAGCTTAGGGGGTGTTTGTTTAAGCTTATTTGTGAACTTATGACCTTATATTTCATAAGCCTGAATTTTCAGGCTCATTTTGAGACTTAATGGTCTTATATAAGTTTAATATATCATGATAAGCTTATATTAGCCTATACGTCTCAAAATAAGCAGAAAAAGTTACGCTTATAAAATACAAGCCGAAATCAAATATGCTAACAAGCCCACAAATAAGATTAAACTAACACTCCCGAAGCCATTGAATTCGGTTTGTCTTTGTTTAAAAGTGGCAATTTTTTTATAACTCGGGTTGACTCGGCTGGTTGAACCGGATATGACTATTGTTTGCTTGTTTATGAACCCATGTGTTTTATTTTGTTGACCCAGGTCAACTCATTTTGCTAAATCCAGTTAGGTCATACGTACATTTTATTTTATTTTATTTTATTTTATTTATTTATTTATTTTTATGTATGAGCATGTAGTTTTGTTGGAAAGCATGGGTTTGGTATTGAATTTCTTATGTTTTAGTGCTGTTTGGACATGTTTAAGTCAGTGGCGGAGCTAGCATGAAAATTAAAGCGATTCTCTTAATAAGTCAAAGTGAAAAAAAATTAGCAGTAACAACCAATAAATGTGTCTATTCAGGTCGTGAGACCCAATTTAAACGAGAAAATTCACACTTGCACGTTAAAAATCTATAACATATTGTCAAATTTATTGAAATCAGGTGGGACCCAATATAAAAGTAACACACTCACACTATTAATACACCACACACTTTCAAGTTACAAGTTTAAAATAAGGTTTTCAATACAAACATGAAACGAATAAAAAAATAAGGGCAATTCCATTAAAAAACATTATAGTTGTCAAAACAATTATATTTTGAATATCGAACTAAAATAAAATACTCTTTTGAATACTAGTGTTGATATTTTTGTCTTTATGTAATTAATAAAGATAAAAATATATTCTGTGATGACCATTTTAACCTTGGATTTTTGAAAATTGCATACACCGCCTCTAGGGTAAATTACATAAATGGTCCTTGTGGTTATGCGAAAATTGCATCCACAGTCCCTAGTATATATTTTTTAGATCTGTTAGGTTTTTATATACGTTTTTATACGTTCTTACCTTTTTTGTTATTCACATTTGAATTTTTTTTGTCACAAGAATTGTTTATCGAAAAAAATTATTAGAAAATATTACGAAAAAAATTCAAAATTTTTTATTTTCACATGTCATGAAAAAATTTTTTTTAATTATTTTAGATAAAAATTTGAAAAAAAAATAGAATTTCGAAATTTTTTTTTTCAGAAAAAACAAAATTTCGAAAAAAAAAATTGGGAAAAAAATAGGGACAGTGGATGCAATTTTCTCCAAACAACAGCGACTATTTATGTAATTTAAGCTAAGAATGATGGATGCAACTTTGAAAATTATTTTTTGACAACTATAATGCTTTTTTATAAAATTAGCCCTAAAAAATATAGCCTAGGAAATAGAATAAACATATATACATAGATTTCTAAAAACCGAATTTAAAAAAAAAATTAAAAAAAAATGAAAATGAAAAGATGAAAAGTCAATTATTGGTCTCTTTCCTCTCTCTTCTTTCTTCTCCATTCAGACGTTCAGCTTGTTATTTTCCGGTAAGAAAAAAGTACGGTAATCCACTACATATACTTATTACTTTTCAGTACCAAGGTGATGACTTTTGACCATCATTGGTCAAACTTATTACTCCCTTGCTAACATGTTGATAGGGATATTTTCGTCATTTGCACAACCACATAACTTATCCAGTTTTTCTCCATCTGGCTTTTCCTTATATGTTGAAAATGTGTGATAAAAGAAGACACCAATTTCCAATTAAGAATCGGGTTACAAAGTGTTTGATGAAATGTTTCATTTAATTTTCTTTTAGTCGAAATCATGATCAGAGAAAATCCAAAACACTCCATATAAGACTAATTTTCTTAACTCTACTTACCATGAAACGAAGAAGGAAATGTCGAGCCTACAACCTTCTAAACTCTATACATGAGGGCCATCAATTTATTAAGCAATATTGTTCAAAAGCTTCTCAACTCAAATAGCATTAGACAATTTGTGTGCCTGAATATCAATACCTATAATATTATCAAAGTTCAACGCTCAATTAGCAAAAATGGGACGAGACAGGTTGGGAACTGAGCCGAAAAACATCTTGGTATAGAGGTAGGAAAAATGGTCAGATCAGCCACGTTAGGTAACAGGTCAAATTTAGTTTAGGTCAAAATGGGACGAGACAGGTTGGGAACTGAGCCGAAAAACGGGCATTCGTCTAAATTTGCACTAGGCTTACTATTTCATGCTAGTGATGCAAGTGTCTAATCTGTATGTTTTCAATAGCAATTAAGCACGAATTTTTAAATGAAGAAAATTTCATTAGTTTTGAGTATTCAATAATCTATCTTTCTAATGTCAAACCCAAATAACCCGTTGTCAAACAGAACCCAAATAAAGCTTAGTTGCTGATAGTAACAGTGGGTCAGTTTAATCTCATTGTGTTGATGGCAGGCAAAAATTATGCAAGAAAGGAGAACCATCAGGTGAGTTTTATAATTATACATCTAGTAGTTCTCTCTTCGTATGAAAATTGCAAAGATTCAAATTGACTCTTTTTTAAGTAATTTGTGATTAAGGGGGGTGTTTGTTGAAAATGTCTACAAATGGTTTGATGAAATGTTTCATTAAATTTTCTTTTAGTTGTAGAATCGGGTAATGGCGGAATGTGGCATACTTTTTAGTCTCTGACAAATCGTTCGGTTGGTTAGTGGCCTCTACTGTGATTCAATGAAGAATTTTTTGGGACATAACTCCAAGCCCATTGGAACTATGTTAGAATGGAAGGGTCAACAATGGATTTAGTGATCAAAAAGGTCTATCTAGTGAACATGTGAGCGATGACGAGATCTATATTCTTGAAAATGGAGAGGACTGCTTAGTTAATGTTGGAGGCTCTGTAGATCCTGATATAACACAAAAACTGTTTGGCGTTTCTTCTTTTAGTGAAATCCCCAGTCAGGTACACTTGATATTCGTATTTCTTGACTTGTATCATTATACTGGCAAAATGGCAGGTCTAGTAATGGGTCTAAACGGGCTTTGTTTGGCTTGAAATGACTTGAGCCATTTGACCCGTTCCAAATTTGTCTGCTTTTAAAAGTTAGCAAAACTGAATCATTTGTGACAAAATACTACCCAAATTGACCCATATATATGCAAAAGGGTCGAAGTTGGAATCTGTATATGCTCGCTCATTGCATAGCTTTTTTGTGGCTTATAAGTCTGATGTTTGCTAGAGTAACACTTTCAGAAGGTCTACTGATTCATCAATCATCTGTTTAACTCAAAACTTTTCGATACAGTTGGTACTGAAGCAATATGAAAACCCCTTATCAAAGAAGCTAAATGAGGTTGTAAATGAGATACGAAGCCAAAGATGTAACTACCTACGGTATGTAATGTCTGTGGTATATAATCTTATCAGTCAGATTAGTTGGTACTGAAGCATATGAGAATGTTTGTGTTGACAAGTAATCGCTTTTTTAATCTCATTGTGCTTATGGCAGGCTAAAATTATGCAAGAAAGGAGAACCATCAGGTAAGTTTTATAATATACATCTAGTAGTTCTGTCTTCGTCTGAAAATTGCAAGATTTTAGCTAATTTTTTGGATAAAAAACCCTTTAAACTGGGAATTCCCAAGAAAATTTGAAGATAATGTCTTTCCTGGCTATTTGCTAAAAAAAAAAAAAAAAAAAAAAAAAAAAAAAAAAAAAAAAAAACGCTTTAACAATTATAAAATAAACAAAATCTTGTCAACCCATAATGCCATATATCATAGGTAAATTTAGCTCGGGAACTTCTTTAGAAACGATAAAGATCACGTCTTTTCTGAGTATTTGTAAAGTACCATTCTATAAAGTCAAGATAAAGAAAATATATTACAGTGTGGACACATTTGTCAATCTAACTTGCAGTTTCAATTCCAGGAATGACATTCTTCTCGTATATGGTGGAAGATAAGTCTCCAAATAGTCCTTCATACGTCGAGTTCTTAGTACTTGTCCATAGACAAATTCAAAACAAAATGGGTTGATGTTGTTTAACAGACACTAGTTCAGTTATGTTTATGGGTTTGTAGTTAGAATTTACATGGAGACACAGTTGAGTTCGAGCCTAAAGAAGCAAAAATGTGGGGATAGTCATCATTGGGTTTCACCTATTCCTGGTGAAAACTCGAGTAAAGTTTTGCTGATAAAAAGAACGGCTGTGGTGTGGTTCTTGGTAATTGTTACTATTAAACACTGGTGGTTATACATATTTATATTTAGAAGTGTTTTTTGTTTCTTAATTTTATAATGAGATGAGATTTACATGTAATGCTGTTCTTTAGAGGGAAAAGTTTCAACTTATTTCTTATATTTATTGATTTTATGTGTGAGTATGTTTGGTTCGAGTTGTATTTTATTGCTAACTAGACATGTGTGAGTAGTTTTTGTATTAAGTTTCTAACCAAAGTGCAAAACCAGTATCATAACCACATACGACACTACACATCATTGACTAAAAGGTCCATAGATATATGCATATATTACAGCCACATAATACTCTCTAGATAAGTCGTTTGCTAAGGACAGTGACTCGTGAAGTAAAATACATTTCATATTAATCTATCATCTTTTTTATACATTCTATCTTCTAGTCTTCGCATGACAAGGATGGATGACCTGGACTTTTCATAATAATAAAAAATAATAATTAATTAATAGCAGAAATGCATATATATCATTTTCAAAATGAATAATTGCATATATATCCTTTGTACAAGTTTTTGATGCACATAATTGTGACAACTGGCAATCTAGGGAAACAATTTATAAACCCGCATTACTTTAAATTTAATAAATTTTTAGAATATTTGAAAAGTTTATTAATAATGGGAATTGTAAACGTTGAACCGTTGTTTGAACTTCGTAATATTTATGGAAGTTGATTTTAATTAATGGTTTGGTTTGGTGTATTCGTGATGATTTATTTTTGAAATATTTTATTTGGCACTACGTTGACTCTGGCACTAGGAAAACATAACGAGTTTTAATCTTTTAAATAACGGTTGCGGTTCTCCGTTAAACGAACATTTTTTTATATCTATATGTTTCGGGAAGTGTCTTTGGGAAGTTAATGACGACGTGCACGAATACGTTTGGCGACATTTAATACTTTTGTGAACGAGTAATCGTGTTATGGGAAAACCGATTAAAAATATTTTACTAAACATTAAAGGTATTGTGGTTTAAATTGGAAAAGTGAAACCTAAGGGACCATAGTGCAAATTTCGGGTATAATACCCACACCCTAACTCGTTATGTCTAGCTAGCAAGCGTTTTTGCGTATATGTCCACTTGATTTAATTATGAATTTAAACCTATGATCTCACCAGCGAAAGCTGATTTTTAGCGCGTTTTCTCAGGTAATTAAGTGATGCCCTTGGATGCTTGGATTGGAGGCTTGGCTTTGGCACCTGGTTCATGGATCTATTTTCCTAAAACTCTGATATGTTATTGTGGACCTTCGTTTATTTTCTTTTGGGCCTTACTTTGGATAAATTTGGGATAAATGTAAACTTTAAAACCCTGTTTGGTTGTGTTTTTCTTATGTTTACTTTATCTCGTTCTTTCATGACTTTGAATGGATACCAATTCCCGTAACACCTTGAAAGCTTGTTGAGTCTTCCGTTGTACCAAATTTTGGGGGTGTTACAATAATACAATGGTTTTTATGCATGCTTTGGATATATATGCAATTATGCATTTTCGGAATGATATATATGCAAAAACCCCTAAATTAATTAGAGGCTATTTTCCTATAGATACTACAACAAGTGGGAAGGCACCCACTGCGTTGCAGTAGGAATTTTTGATGAATTTTTGCGATAATTATTTACGAATAATGTTTGGGTGGAGCTTCTCGTTGTAGGATCGTGGTATGTTTTTTCCCGACACGTATTGTATCTGGTTGGAACAAATGCTGTGTGAAGCTATATTTGTAGTTGTCTTATGACGTCCTTTTTGGAATGAATGTTGTGTCGGGCATCAGTGTGTTGCGACGGGGCTAATTTTGACCGTTATAGTTTTAAAAAAAATTAGGACAATCTTAAAGTTATTTGATAAGTTAAAGGTGAATATTGAAAGTTCTTTTATTTAAAAACTATATATATATATATATATATATATATATATATATATATATATATATATATATATATATATATATATATATATATATATATATTAAACTTCAACATTTTTTATAAAACCGTACGTACGTCAAAAGTATATCAATATTGGGCTTGTTTTGTTCGTTATCGAGAGGCCTTTTTGGCAGTATTTTTTTTATTGAAGAAACCGGTAGGTATTTGTTAAATATTTCGCAAATAAAATTTGTTATAAAAAAAGTCATAAATATTAAAAAGTTTAGGGTGTATTTTGTAAATTTTATTTTACTTTTACTAATAAAGAAATAATTTTTTCTTTCTTTGCTCGAGGTTTCCACAACAACCACTAATCTTGCACCGATTCTACGAGCTATAGTATATAGATAGAATGTTAAACTTTTGATTTACAATTCGAAATGCCCTTCTTATAGATACTATTATGGATTAATGGTCTCTACTTTAAAACAACAAACGTGATTTGCACAAACTTAGTTTTGATTTGTACGTAACATTTTATGCTTTGTATATGTGTTACGTTGTGCTTATTCTCCTTTGTATCTTGTTATGCGTAAATGGAAAGTAACTATGTGCAAATCTAGAGTATATGTGTGTGCAGATTACCTCACACTAAACCAAACAAGTTTCAAGGTGAATTAGACTTAAACCGGGTAAAGCCTTTCATTTCTAGGAGTTTTGTGTGGATACTTTAGGGATTGTTTGTACCTAGCTTGTTACATATGATATACTAATAAACTTATATAAGCTCATGGATGAAACATTCTAAACCATTGAATTCATTTTGTCTTCGTTTAAGAGGGCAATGTTTTATAACCTGGTTGAATCGGGAACAGGTTCGGATATGACTATTGTTTGCTTGTTTATGAACTAGTGGTTCTTTTGTTGACCTAGGTCATGCCTTTGGTTTTTAAAGTTTGGGACCTATAGTTTTGTTGGAAAGTATTGAATTTCTAATGTTTTAGAGCTGTTCAGAGCTTTTTCAGGGTCGTTTGGGTATGTTTAGGGGTGTTTTTGGAGCTGATTAAAGGTTGTTTGGTTAGGTTTAAAAGGTTTTTGCAGCTTAGGAATTGAATTTCCATGTTAGAAAGCTATCATTTTTTTTGCATAAAACTGGTTCCACACGACAGTTCAATAGCGACTCATCAAGTCGATCAAAAAACCAGTTTTTAATATAAAGCAAAAGGGTATAAAGATAATGAGTTTTGACCATCATTGGTCAAACTTATTACTCCCTTGCTATCATACTAACTTTTTTTTTCTTCTTCTTGCAGATTAATTGCTACGAGTACTCTATTATTGAATCATAACATGCAAATGGTTAATTGTTAACATTGATTGCATAAATAAAAAATGATTGATATGATATATGCAATAAATTGCATAGACACATGAAAAATCATGATTTTGAACCTTTAATTCATCATTTTATCTTGTGTGTGTTTGCTCCATAGCTAAATTCACAACTTGATAATTAGTGACCCGTAACACGTAAGGGTCCAACCAGTCAAAAGGGTTTTTTTGGTGGTTGAAAAATATAAAAATATTGAATGGATTTATTGACAAATTTTATTTTTTAATGGTTTTTGTGACATTTGCCCCTTTTTTATGTTGTTGAATTATTGTTATTTCTTTTTCATGGGCTAAACGTGAATGTAATTTAGTGGCACATCGTGTTGCTAAAATAGCCTTTAGATCTCTTGATAACTTTTTATGGGATGTCAATATTCCGGATGAAATTACCTCAGCTGCGAGGAGTGATATTATTTAATATATTTTGTGGGGCTTTTGCCCTTCTTTCGTTCAAAAAAAAATTATATATAATTATACATAAATACTTTTGTTGATGTCTTGGTAAATTAGAGAATTGTGTGGGCATACTAGAGAATTGTGTGGGCATATTAGCAGTGGGCAATAAAGTTTATAATTTGGTTGAACCTACTAGAGATCTTTGAAAAATCACGTCTAGCATTCATGGTTAGCTTCTTTATTAATTATGGCCGTATATGTTGTGAATCTTTGTATCATGTATGTATAATTATCAAGTTTATTTGTTGCTCAGGTGCACGAGTAGACAATGATAGTATGCGCATATTAGATGCACTCAAGAGTGCGGGTGAGTTTCTAAAAGAAAATACTTTTATTTAAGTTGTAAGGCTCAACAAGTTATAAGGCTCAATAAGCCAAACCAATTGAAACGAGCTTTTAAAAATGAGTAATGCTTATAGTCAGTCAAAATTACTTAAATAACGGATTAACACGCAAAAGATTGAAATATATGTGAATTTAATTTCACATATGTTGATATATGATTTAATAATAATAAGCTTCAACACCAATTAATTCGCCAAACAGCTTTACAAAAATATAAACTTCAACTTTTAACTTATAATATAAGCTACAGTTACAACTCCGGCCTTAGATCCTCCTTCAACGCATTTCGCCAAACATACTCATAGCTACATACGACCCTACACATCATTGACTAAGAGGACCATATATAGTCTAGATAAGAGTAAGGAGTAAGGACATTGACTACTGAAGTAAAATGCCCTTCATATTAGTCTATCACTTTTGTATACATTCTATCTTTCTAGTCTTTGCATAATAACTATGGATAAAAGGACCTTATGCATTATACGACCGCATAATACTCTAGATAAGAGTAAGGAGTAATGACATTGACTACCGAAGTGAAATGCACTTCATATGAGTCTATCACTTTTTGTATACATTCTATCTTTCTTGTCTTTGCATAACAACGATGGATAAAAGGACCTTACATATATGCATATTACGACCACATAATACTCTAGATAAGAGTAAACGGAAGTAAAATGCACTTCATATTAGTCTATCACTTTTTGTATACATTCTATCTTTCTAGTCTTTGCATAACAAGGACACATAAAAGGACCGTATGTATATGCATATTACGATCACATAATACTCTAGATAAGAGTAAGGAGTAAGGACACTGAATATGGAAGTAAAATGCACTTCATATTAGTCTATCACTTTTTGTATATGTTCTATCTTTCTAGTCTTTGCATAACAATAATGGATGTGAGTTATTGTTGACTTTGACTATTCATAATAATAGATAAATGAGAGGCTATTTTTCCTATATTGATGGTAAACTTTCAATACAATTCATAATGCCCTTCTTATAGTTACAATTATGGATTAATGGTCTCAAGTTTGAAATAGCAAACGTGATTTGCACAAACTTAGTTTTGATTTGTGCATAATAATTTATATAATTTATGCTTTGTATATGTGTTACGTTCTGCTTATTCTCCTTGTACCTTGTTATGTGTAAATCTAAAGTACATACGTGCAAATTAAATCTAAAGACTAAAGTATATGTGTGTTCAGATCACCTCACACTAAACCAAACAAGTTGGATGGCCGAGACCCCCTTAAAAAGAAATGATAAAAACTTTAGTGACATGCATCATTTCCAGATCGGTAAGACTGTTGCCTACATTTTTCCCAGATTTTTCATGACCAAATTTCCAGTTTTTTCTTTATAAAAACATACTAATCCCATTTGAAAGTTCAAATTTCAAAAAAAAAAACATTGGTAGTCGTCACAATAAAAATACGAATAAGTTCAACAAATAAAATAGTTCAAAGTTCACAATACATCCCTGCTCACTTACGTCTTCTCCATCCTCTTCATCATCTAGAATCTCAAGGGGATTGAGTGGTCGAGACATGGTGATATTAATGTTCGCAGCTTGTAACTTATCTAAAATTTTCGCCGTGACAATTTTATGCGCCTGACTTTGGGTATACATTCTTTTTTAGGATTGGGTGCTTGAAGAACTTGATGTATGCCCCGTCACTTGGGAGGGAAAACAAAAAATAGCTCTACAGGAGAAGTGAGATGCGACTTTATTGTGAAGAATCATATAACTGATCTTGTATATTTTAACAATTGATAAGCAAATGTTGAAGAACTTTATTATGAAAATCTATTTACAGATTTGCATCAAACAGAACTTAAAAAAATAATAATAATAAAAAAATAAAAGAGAGAATTATCTGATTATGTACTTGTTATACTTCAATAAGAATTTTAACATCAAAATAGATGAGCTCTTTTAAGCCTTTTTTCTACTTTCGCGCCAGCATCTGTACGAAGCACATAGTTTCACAGTTGATCACATATTCTGGATCATTTTGATCAAAGCTTTTACTAGAACTGATTGGAAACCGAAAAATAAAATACTTGTTTACAAAGCAATTAAAGTTGTACTAGACAGTTAAAGTATTCTCCAAAAGGGTCATTAATTTCTAAAGTAAAATAATCTTTGAGGAATAACATGACACCACCTAAAATTTAATTTTTTTGAACTGGAAATTGATTTATGAGAAAAGGGTAGCTCAAGTATAAATAAAGACATACAAACCTTTACTTCATAGAAAAAAGAAAAAAGAAAAAAAAATGCAAAAACAAGTAATGGCTCCTTCAAACTTCTTACTTTTATCTCTAGCTCTGCTGCTCATTGCTCTCTCATTTGTACCAAACTTTATTTCTGCTTCTTTGGAGGAAGCAAATGCTCTTCAAAAATGGAAAGCAAGCCTTAAAATCCCAAATAACTCCCAAATTGTATCTTCTTGGACACCCCTTCCAACGAATACTAGTGCACATGCTTTGTGCCCTTCTTGGTTTGGAATTGCTTGCAATGCTGATGGGAACATTAACAGGTTGAACCTCTCGATGTCTGAGCTAAAAGGTACGCTTCACCAGTTCCCGTTCTCCATTCTAGGCAGTCTTACCCATTTTGATCTTAGTTTAAATAGCTTCTTTGGTCCCATCCCACCAGAAATTGGACGCCTGTTCAAACTTGTCTATCTTGATTTTTCAACCAATCAGTTTTCTGGTGTAATTCCTCCTATCATTGGTAAACTAAGCCAGTTAACCATTTTGAGACTTTTCAGAAACAATTTAGGTGGTTCAATCCCACAAGAAATAGGGGATTTGAAGTCTCTCACTGTATTATTTTTTAGCGAAAATCAACTCAATGGTTCAATTCCTTCAACGTTGGGTGATTTGGAGTCTTTGAATCTCCTATATTTGTGGCAAAATCAACTATCTGGAACTATTCCAATTGAATTAGGGAATATGAAGTCTCTCACTGAGTTAGATTTGAGCCTTAATCAACTCAGTGGTTCAATTCCTTCATCTTTAAAAAACCTGAGAAGCCTTCAGTTTCTGTATCTTCGTGAGAACAAGTTATCCGGTCCTATACCACAAGGAATCGGAAGTCTACATTTGCTTGAGTTACAGCTTGACGCAAATCAGTTATCTGGCCAATTGCCTGACGATTTGTGCCAAGGGGGAAAGCTTCAAAATTTAAGTGTAAATCAAAATCAACTCTCTGGTCCTATTCCAAGAGGGTTATGGAATTGCCCCACCTTAATAAGAGTAAGGTTCGATTTTAATCAATTTCGTGGAGATATATCGAATAGTTTCGGTGTCTATCCAAGCTTAAATTTCTTAGATGTCAGTCATAATAAACTTCAAGGGCAACTATCTCAAGACTGGGGTAAATGCAAAAAATTGACTACATTAAAGATGGGATATAACAACATCAGCGGTAGCATACCACCGGAGTTTGGAAATTCAATTCAAGGGCTTGATCTTTCTTCTAATAATTTGGTTGGCCAGATTCCAAAGGAGTTTGAGGAGATGAAAGGTTTGTTAAATTTAAACTTGAGCAATAACAAACTTTCAGGTGTTATACCTCCAGAGCTTGGATCACTGCATGGTCTCCTTGCTCTTGACTTATCCAAAAATAAATTAAACGGGTCATTACAAAGATATATTCGTGATTGGGTACAAATCTCTCGCATATATCTTAGTAATAACAAGCTTAGCGGAAAGATCCCATCGGAGATCGGTAAATTACGTCATCTCAATATTCTTGATTTATCTTGGAATTCACTCACAAAAGAGATACCATCAGAAATTGGAAGTCTAGAAAGTCTGGTATTGATGAATCTTTCTCACAATAAGCTATCTGGTTCTATTCCTAAAGGTATCAGTAACTTGCCAAGAGGGATTGATATCGACCTGCCTTACAATGAGCTCACTGGTTCTGTTCCCCCGTATGCTGTCTTTCTAAATGTGTCTGGAGAAGCATTTGAAGGAAATGATGGTCTGTGTGGAAATTTTACAGGTTTGAAAGTTTGTGAAAGTCAAAAAATAATGAAGAAAAATAATCATTTTCATCATAAGCTCATCCTTGTAACTACGGTTCCACTTTTTGTGGTTCTTTTAATTGGTTTATTCATGTGTGGCCTCATTGCTTATCGACGTAGAAAGAGAACTTCTCCACAGAAACCATCAGGCGAAGAAGGTGGCAAGTTTTTCTCAATAACAAGTTTTGATGGACAGGTGATGTATGATGAAATCATCAAGGCAACAAATGATTTCGATGATGCATATTGTATTGGGGTGGGAGGATATGGTACTGTGTATAAAGCTGAGTTACAACCCAACAATTTAGTAGCTGTCAAGAAACTTCATTCATCTTCTGAGAATGACGATCAAGGCTTCTTAAATGAGGTACGAGCATTAACAAACATAAGGCACAGAAGCATAGTTAAACTCTATGGATACTGCGTCCATGCTCGTCACTCATTTTTGATTTACGAATATCTTGAGAAGGGAAGTCTAAAATCACTCTTGAGTAGCGATATCACAGCAAAGGAAATGGATTGGCTGAAAAGGATAAGAATTGTTAGGGCTGTAGCGAATGCTTTGGCATATATGCACCATGATTGCACACCACCTATAATTCATAGAGACATTTCTGGAGCTAATATCCTTCTGGATTCTGATTATGAGGCACATATCTCGGATTTTGGAACAGCGAAGCTTCTAAAGCTGGATTCATCCAATTGGACTGCAGTTGTAGGCACCTATGGCTATATTGCGCCAGGTAACTACCATATATTTTAAAGTTATATGTACGTACTTATTCTCAAGTTTCAGATTTCTCTTAATGATGATCTGATATAACAGTTTTTTTTTGTATTCTCATGTTTCCTTCCATGTAGAGCTTGCTTATACGATGGCGGCTACAGAGAAATGTGATGTGTATAGTTTTGGGGTTGTTGCATTAGAAGTGATTATGGGAAAGCATCCCGGAGAACTTTTATCATGTCTACAAACCTTGTCTACTGATGATCTATTGCTAGCCAATGTAGCAGATAGACGGATTCCACCACCATCATCTCTAGTTGAAAAACTAGCTCATACAATTTTGGATATATCACGGGCATGTTTGAACTACTACCCACAGGAAAGGCCAACAATGCGCCAAGTCAAAGATTTATTGTCAGTGGATGATCGAGTTTGGATGAAGATGCATGTATCGGTAACTTAATGCTTGATCGAATTTGTATGATGTCTAGTCATATGTCATGAAGTTTAAGAAACTTTTTTTTTTTTTTTTTTTTTTTTTTTTTTTTTTTTTTTTTTTTTTTATCTTGTCCTGAATTACTCTATAGATTGTTATTAAATAAGGAAATAATTTATATCAATGAAGATTGCTACCTTTCTAGAATAATGCAGTTAGGTGTATTATGGATATTTTGGTTAATTTTTTAAAATTATCCAGTTTTACAATTAAGAATTTACCAATGGAAATTTTCTATATCAAGAAATATACTGTAGTAAACAGTGAGTGCACACAATGGAAGTCTGTTAATTTGTCAAAAAAGTGATATGATCTTAACCAGAAATGACTTAAGAAATGAGGAATTCAAGATATTAAGAATTGAACTCGAAATTGGAATACAATGGGATAATTTGTTTCAATTGACAGAGAAAGAAAAGTGTTTACAATTTGATAAGCTAACTAGTAAATGGGAGGAAGGAGGATTACTTTGACACATATCAATCCATCCCCCTTAAAATTATGCTTGTCCTCAAATCAACAATAACACATTCTGTAGTAGCAAGCCAAACACCCCAAAAAACAATAACCTTTTTCCTTAAGCCAAACACCCATTTCACCCTTTGTGAATACCCATTTCAAAACCCAACTACACGATCCATGTATAAAATCTAACAGCTGAATTCCTTACCGAGCATGAAGGATTGAAGTAACCAACTCTTCAAACAACTCTGTTGCATATCCCTCTGCCTTCGACCAACTTATTAGGTGATCCGATGCCAAAAACTTGATAAGCTGAGTCAAAATGTAGAGACTGACATCATACTTTCCTAACCAAGATAAAGCAAGCCACACTTGCACCTGTAATGGGCAACACTCCACAGCTCTCTGAAGCAAAAGCTTTGCATCCTCTTCATTAGCAAATTCCACAACTGCTTCCCATAGCCTTAAAGAATCAGCAAGACCTTTTCTTAGTACTTTGCTTTTAATCACATCTCCATGTTCCAATGTTGCAGCCCTTTCCTTAAGCCAATCAGCAGCAACATTTCCACCAACACCAGATACCAAGCAATTTATAGAGGCACCCGCGAGAAATTTAATACCGTTAACTTGGTAAAGTTCTTCATATTTCTGGGCCAGTGAAGGAGTAACAACCTTGGAAGAAAATGATCTTCTGGAAATATGACAGTTGCATCAAGGTTCCATCCAACAGCAGCCGCTGCAACTTTCATGCCAATGTAACCACCACCAACCGCAACTACTATTTGTGCTTTTGCCAATAATGATACTAATGAATCAACATCAGCACTATCGCGTATGTGATGAACACCAGGTAAAGTATCACCAATTTTCTCCGAAAATGTAGATGCAGTGTACCCTGTGGCAATAATAAGGGATCCAAATTTCAGTGAATTTGTTGTCAATGCTTGCTTCTCTGCATCGATTCCAGTCACCAGATCTTCATGCAGCATCTCTATCCCTTTCTCTTTGTACCAATCAGGCGTTTGCCTCTCACCTCTTTTTGTGAGAGTCAGGCGCTCATATGGAGCAAATGCCTCCTTAGAAATGATACACCTCCAACTATCACAAACCTTTTCTTTTTCCTCTTTGGCCATTTCCATATGTCGAACTCCCACTTTCCATATTTCAATTTGCATTTTGTGCCTCCTGATTTCTTCCTCTTAGGCCATTTCCATAACTCAACTCCAAACGACTAAAATTATCTCCATGAATCATTATAACAGAAGCCTTCACCGTAACAATTATTGTTGTCGTTACCACTAAAATCATTTTCCATACCATCATTATCAGTTGAACTAGGACTAACACCACGTTCCTTATCACAATATTCAAATCGATCCCAATCACAGTTTTCGACAAAACAAACGCCTTTTGTCTCCTCTTTCACATTCAGATCATCACTTTGATCCCAGTCACTCAAATCATCTTTTACACTAACCTAGATCAACTCATTAACAGTAGCATTCGGTTTTTGAATATCCATTAAAACATTAGAGCCAAAAGTATCAGAATTCGATGATGACGATACACCTAACAAACACTCCGTTTTCGGTTTCGGAAACTTCTTTAAAAATCTTTACCAACGAACCTTCCAATTTATCAAAAGACGTGAATTAAAGCTTGAATCTTTTACACCATTACTAATTGATTCTTTAACAGTTTCAACCGCATTTACAACCTCATGATCAACAACATCATCAAGTAATCTATTTTTAACTCAATTTCTTGCACTTTATCACATTATTTAGGAACATCATCAAGAACCATATTACCAATGTTGTTTTCGACCATATGACTTGCTTCTTTAACATCTTGTTTGAAATTTTTCTTTATTGGCATTTCATCAAACCGCTTATGTGCACCCGTATGATAACAAAATAGATATTCTTATCAACCAATGTTATTGAATAAATTGTACACTATGTGAAACCTTCAACCCTTTTGACCTGTTTCCTTTAGCTAACTACTTTTATTCATACTTAAAATACTCAAGGAACCATCTTGGCGTACTTGGTAAAAGTCAAAGTTCTTTTATAGAGAGTACGTACAAAAAGCTTTCCAACAGTACCTTTTATTCTGGAATAGAAATTTAAAAAAAGAATTATATATGTAGTAATTTTGCATGGAAGTCAATTTCTATATTAGACCAGCAGGTTAAAGCTTTTTATTCCTTGTCTTGCTCAGTCATATTGGCTATAGTTAATTTGTTGCTGTAACGAATGTAACAAAGTAAATTGTCATATCATCTAAAATTTTCATTAAATTTCAAAAGATATTTAATAAAATTTTGTTCTAAATATTGTGTTATACATATTGCACTGGACAAGACGTAACTTAACCCAAACCCACTGAAACCAGTTGTTGTGTTAGAAAAAGATGATTTTTTTAGTATTGTTGTTGTGTTGTGAAGAAGATGGTGAGCAAATGAAAATGGTTGTGGCTGGGATTTTTAATGTGATGGTAAGTGGTGAATGGTGATGTGGATTTGTGAGATGAATATTGTGGGGTAGTGAAAGGATGTGGTACTCTATTTTTTAATATATTGTGCAGCAGTGCCAAAAGTTAAATCTGAGAATTCACCTGAAATCAAATGTAGCCGGAGATCAAAGGTCTCTGACAATGGGTTTGCATGGCTTTTATTTGTTTTGATATGGTTGCTTAAGGGTCGCAATTTATTTTGTTTTCAAAATTTGTTGTTTTTGGGATGTTTAAAAACAGCGGGTTGGTGCAATGTGTGTGTTTAGTGGTGGTAAAAGTGTGGTGGGACCAATGGTGGTGATGGGTTTTTTAGTGGTAGGTTGACTGGTAGGGGTGTGCACGGTTCGGTTTGGGTCGGTTTTTGGCTAAAACCGAAACCGAACCGAAATGTTCGGTTTTTATATAACCCGAAACCGAAACCGTTCGGTTTTTGACGGTTCGGTTTTTTCGGTTTTTCGTCGGTTTCGGTTCGGTTTTTCGGTTTTTTCGGTTTCTAACCGTTTATATTTGGGCATGACAAATTTATACCAATAAACTTGTATTTATTTATTATTTTTTTATTTTTTTATTTATTTTTTGTCAATATAAGCATAATAATGTTTATTCCATAATTCTATAATTACACACATATAGATGAGACACACACATGTAAATAAAAATACAAATAAATAGTATGATCATCGTTATATATTTATTGATATATATTCTCAAGTAAACACACGACACGGCAAACACGCATATAAATATAAAAGTTGAGATAAATATATTATATATCTACCCACAAAATGAATATCAACTTATAAATTTGATTTATTTAGTTATTTATTTATATTATATTAATTATATATTTTTATATAATAAAATCGGTTCGGTTCGGTTCGGTTTTTACGGTTCGGTTTTTCGACAAAAACCGAAACCGAACCGTATATTTCGGTTTTTGAAAAATTAAAAACCAAACCATCGGTTTTTAGTTTCGGTCGGTTTTTTCGGTTTTCGGTTCGGTTTCGGTTTTTGCGGTTTTGTTTGCTCACCCCTATTGACTGGTTTAGACTGAAATGTGGAGGTTGACTTGTTTGGTTGAGGAAATGGGATATGTTATTATATTTCTCATTCGGTTCCACCTGGACATGGAAATAATCTTGATATCTAATCGAGAGAAGGTTTATATGAACTGCAATTTTCCAGTGACATTTTGGTAAATACTTAACATAAGGGCAAGTGATGTTGACTTTTATATGTAAATTTTCCAAAAGGATTTTGTCGATTCCTTACTTGGAGAAGTTGTTTATGGGTTCAGTTGGTTTATCTTATAGGTATCAGCTCATTTTGTCACTATGAGAAGAGTATTACCGTACTGCGCTATTTGGCTATATATCGTAATATTTTTTTCTAAACATAACGGCAAGATATTTTTGCTTTTGTTTCACTACTAGTTATTATACTCTCGCACGTGCGAGGTTTTTAAAATATATTTTAAATGATATATTTTTACTTATTAGAAAACAAATAATTTAATTTTTGTTTTGTTTGATTTTTGATTTATTGATTTTTAATTATAGTTTTGTTTATTATTAAAGATAATCATTTAAAAAGTTTGATCATACTGTTTGTGGAATCTTATTTATATTTTTGGTATTTATCTTCTTCTTGTATAGTATATCAACAAAACGAATTTATAAATTTATAAATTGAAAAATAATAATTAAAATATTACCTAATAAGGAAATAATTTTTTTTTTTGAAATACGATAGTCCCCACTTGTGGTTTTGTTTTATTATATAAAAGATTAGATACACTTTGTTTCATGTAACATTGGTTGCTACTTTTCTTAGAACATGCTGCATGCATCCTGGTATGTCAATATGTTTCAAAGTTAGCGACAAACAAAATTTTGTAGGATATTTGAACAGAACTAACCTTAGACAAAAGATTAATATAGAACTCATATTTGTCATATAACAAATAAATCAATCCTATCAATTCATTTTTTTTATCAAAATAAAAACAATAAACTTTCACCATTTTTTTAAAAATTAAATATCTCGCAAACCGTTAATTGTTACGCGAAAAAAATCATAGCATCATAACGAGAATTAAATTATCTTTTTACAGATATGCATTGTTATATACTTTCGATGAACTTTTTTTTTCGACGAATTTTTTTTTTCAAAATTTCCGCCCAGAAAAATCACATGTGATTTGTAAAAATCGCATGCGATTCGTTAAAATCAAATCATATATCACATGTGATTCGTAAGAATCATATGTGATTTGTAAAAATCAAATCATATGTGATTTTTACGAATCACATGTGCTTTTTCTCGGCGAAAATTTAAAAAAATAAAAAATAAAAAACATAAAGAGTTCGTCGAAAGTATATAGAATTGCATATCTATAAAAAGATAATTTAATTCTCGTTGCGATGGTGTATGTTTTGTGGTTTGAAGATTTACCGCTTGCAAAATATGTTGTTTTAAAAAAAAGTGAAAAATAGTTTTTTATTAATTTAGATAAAAAATAAAAGGCTATAATTGGTTTATTGATTCTATAACAAATATAAATTTAATATTGATCTCACCTCACTTAGTTTTATAGACATTATACTATATATGTAAAACCCAGGCGCTTCATCACAACGCGACACGTGTCGCTATAGTGTTTGCTAAAGTGTTGCTACAGTACTCGCTACAGTACTTTCTTTTTGCGCCACGTGCGCTACAGTAATCGCTACAGATTTTTTTTTTTAATTTTTTTACATAAATTTTCTTATGAAAATTTGTTTTTTCAAAAAAAAAATAATAATAACAAAAAATAAAAATAAAAAAATACAAAAAATAGTACACTTACAAAAAATTTCTTATACAAATTTGTTTCTTTTAAAATACCAAACAAGAAAAAAAAATGCATACCTAAAAAACAAACAACCAAAAAAAATTTAACCGCTAACGCAAAAAAAAAAAAAAAAAAAAAAAAAATCCGTAAACATATACAAATTATGCTTCCAAGTAAACATATGCATACTTCAAATAACAAAATTATTAATTACACCGTACAACCCACAAAATACAGAACACAAAACACACCCGCCGCAACGCGCGGGCTACCCAGCTAGTATATATATAAGACAAAAACAAAATGATAAAGTGACCGTATGATATTATAGCAAAGAGAAAATAATATGTCTCGTTCTATACACGCAACAAGTTCCTCATTACCATATATATTATTATACAACATATATAACATTAGAGTACTGATTGAGATACCTAAAAGATGTGCCTAAATTGATGCCTATTCTACATGGCATCATACTGATGGCAGCAGTAAGGGGACCTACTTTTTTACAAAGCATCAAGATCATGCTAGGCATATATTTAGACATACAATTTAGATCTCATAATCATTTTTCATAACATTATACTTGCAACAATTTCCTTATTGCCATATATATTATTATACAGCATATGTAACATCACATTGCATTGAACAATCTTTATTGTAGCTAGTAACGATTGTAGAGCATAATCATTAATATTAGGCCGGGTAATACATCATCTGGATTGGATGAGGATCTTTAAGGATGGTTAGGGTCCGGTTGATTACCTCCAGGAAAAGGCGAATTCCTGCCTCTTAAATAAGGCGAGCCCCCTCTTTGTGGCACATACCGTCCTGGAGAACTCGAATATGGTCCTCGGTTGAAAGGGTAGCCGTAAAGTGCAGCAGCCACAACCGGTTTGGAAGCAACAGTAGGATAATCTTTAGCATGTGAGTCAAGCGACTCCACTAATTCTCGACGACTGGTTTTCTTCTGGGTCGATAAGGCTCGATAACTAGGTAATTTTTTGATCTGCGAGGCTAGGTGAAGCCCGTCAAAAAGAATTAAATATCATGAATATCGTACTTCAAGAAAAACAAAAAAACTTGATGTCTAAAAACTTCCAAAAGCTCTATGCCGGATACATCAATGGATTAGCGTAAAAGTCCTTATTAATAGTCTTTTCTTGTTGGAGGTTCAAATAAAAATTTGAGTTAGCTTTGTTAGCTGAGACATAACTATACTTAACGAATTGCAACCTAATGAGTTTTCCACACAAAGATGATAGCATAAACAAAATTAGTTTATATTTAAACATATCTTGTGTTCTTCATCCAGCTTATAGGATGTATGGTAGTAGATATCGACCGTGCTGTGATTATTATTTTTAAACACATATATTGAAGGATACAAAACAAAAAAGCAAAAAAGAATACATCTATATTTACATATGTGGAAAACTAGAAGGGGAGTTGAATAGTTTTCCCCTCTTTTTCGTTTTATAAAAACTTGGTTTTGCAAAATGTTGATTCAAATTTATTCAATTGTTTGTTTGAAAACCTTCAATTAGAGTTTAGTATGAAAACAATATATAATCAATATGATCAATTATATATGTAGACTTTTGGATTAGTTTTCAAAACTTAGTTTTATGAATGAAGCTTTGGTCGATCTTTATGTGAATACGTTTTCCTTTTAAAATCTTAAAACATTTTGTATCAAATTATCTATCAAGTTAAACTTAATATGAGAAGTGTGAATAATAATCTATTTGACCATATCTTGTAATAAAACACACAATCACAATATTAACTTCTATCAACAACACAATCAATCATCACAACTATATAAGCAACAGCTAAGACATATAGGCAAGCATAGATATAAAGCGATAAATGCAAGAATAAATGACAAGAGATAAGAGAAAGGAAATGCAAACCAGACACGATGATTTATAGTGGTTCGGCTACAAGGACACCTTCCTTGTTCCTACTCCACTCATCGAGTCACCTACTCGAGAGTTTTCTTCACTACTCAACAAGCTCCCTTTTGGCGGAGAAAACCGTACACAACTTTTGCTTACACCATTTAACGACACTAAGCTAAATGTCGAGTTCTAATAGTAGCTAGAACCAATCTCACAACACAACTTCGATCACTACACAACTTCTACACAACTTCACGGCTTCTTCATGACTTCACGACTTCTTCACGACTTCACGACTTCATCACAACTTCTTCTAAACTCCACTACTTATTCACACACCTACATCTTCACAACTACATGTCTTCTCCATACTACTACTTCCTCCCACTACTTCTTACTCACTCATTAAATCACTACTAAGTAAGATCATCTTGATCTACTTATTACATATACATAATTCACAACTTCACCTAAGCACTAACTAGATCCTAATACATCTTTGGGTTTATGATAGGGAGGATTCTTCTCTTGCACTTTGAGTGATGAGATATTGGATCACTTGAAACAAAGATTAATAATCTTATGATCAAAGGGTTTTAGAAGGATATTTAGAGAGAATTGGATCTGAAAATTTTTGTGCAAAAGGTAGAGGAAAATTCCAGAAATGAACCAGTATTTATAGGCAAAGATTTCTGACAACTGGAGCGTGCCGGTCCCCTTAATTGTATGGCCGGTCCCCTTAATTATTAAGGGGGCCGCCCATAATTAAGGGGGCCACCCTACTGAAACGGTCAGAAATCTTTGTCTTTTCTGGTGAAAGTTTATTTGATGAAAAACTAACTGATTTTGGTTAAAAATTTGAATTCATATATTTGTTATGAATTAAAACATTTTTCTTTATTACCAAAAGTGTTTTTCAAAAATATATAATATGTTTATATAATTAAATAAACTTTGTAATAATTAATTAAATACCCCTTTGATCATGAGATGTATTAAGCACTTGTTTATCTATACCTTAAGTGATTGTTGAGGCAAACTCGAGACATTGAGATGTCGAGGCTTGTTGACGTAAGAATGCATAGAAGAATTGTGATCACAAGTAACTTAAGCACTTTACGTTATATGTTGTAACTTACATCTTTGTCATTATCAAAACATGAAGAGAATGTGTAGATTAAATATCGTAATATTCATGCCAACAACATACCGCTAGCCATTTTGGACATCGTGATTATAGGCCTTATTGCTGAAATTTCAGTAGGGAACGAGACCAAAAGGATACAACATAAAGCAAAGAAACATTTGCTATCCATTTTTTCAATGAGAGCAATTCTTGTATTATCACACAAATATGTAACTTGGTTTATATAATGTTTTATAGACAAACTAGCTGGATAGCCCGCGCGTTGCGGCGGGTGTGTTTTATGTTTTGTATTTTGTGTGTTGTACGGTGTAATTAATAATTTTGTTATTTGAAGTATACATATATTTACTTGGAAGCATAATTTGTTTAAATTTACGGATTTTTTTTTTTTTTTTTTTTTTTTTGGTATTTTAAAAGAAACAAATTTGTATAAGAAATTTTTTGTAAGTGTATTATTTTTTGTTATTATTTTTTTTTGAAAAACAAATTTTCATAAGGAAATTTATGAAAAAAAAAAAAAAAAAAAAAAAAAAAAAAAAAAAAAAAAAAAATCTGTAGCGAGTACTGTAGCGACACGTGGCAAAAAAAAAAAAAAAAAAAAAAAAAAAAAAACTGTAGCGAGTACTGTAGCAAGTACTTTAGCACTGTAGATGTACTGTAGCACTTTTTTGCCCCGTAGCGCCCGCATTTTAGAATATATATATAATTAAGGACCCAAATTTGCGGTGTCAATTGAAGTCAATAAAAGCCTTCAACCAAATGAAGATTTCATTTCATTCCTTCAACCAAATTTGTGGTGTCAATTAAGGACCCAAATTGGCAACGTCATACAACCAATAGGAACAAATTGATATGATGTTAATATCGATTATAATCTTGGATGTATGATTGTATCTGACGGGTATATACGTATGTAGACGTAAGCGCGTGTATGTGTGAGCTAGTGACATTTGATATGAATCTAGTACTTTGCTTAAAGATTATACAATAAACCGCACTATCAGGCATACCAATGGTGATTGGAGGATATGGGGGTGAGTGGTATACGCCAAGTTGCTAGTAACCTGAAAATAAGAAATACCAAGTTACTACTTTAAGAGAATCACAGGGGTTGGACCTGCGAATCAACTTCGGCGTGAGAGTAAGCAGATGATTATGAATATGTGAGTGATAATGTGTGAAATGATAGTGAAAAGGACTTAGCAAAACCTAAATCATTGCCGTCCTATTTATAGTGGAAGAAAACAGGTTTTGACTAGCATTTGCACATAAACCGGAGATCATGGGGGCGTCCCATGGATTTCGGTAACTGCTAGGGATAATGTCCCACATCCCCTATCTTGTCGGGAAAGCCTTGACCGGGTAGTGGAACATGTTTTGACTTGATCATGAAGAGCCTGTGTGATAACATCTTCGAAGTGCACACCATGAAGGGTGTTTACCTTTGATTGGCAAATTCTCTTGAGGTAGTAGTTGTTATGAATGACTTTACGCCATAAGAAATTTTATGACCAATGTTAGTATACGTGCTACGATCGTGCAATGAGTGACCACCCCAAAATTGACACTTAGAATAGAGAGAATATGAGTGTTTTGTTCCCGTTTCATGAGGTATTTAGCATTGATAAATTCTAGCATAGGAAGTTTTTTAAACTCATACTTTTCAATTTTCTTCGGAGATATCTTTTTAAGAAAAATTATAATAAGGTCTACTTGAGGGCAAGTAGAGTTCAAGTGGGGGGATATTTGATAACATCAAATAGTCCTGATATTTTAGTGTTAATTTTCCTTAATATGCTCATCATTTGTATCATTTTACTTGAATTTATACTCTTATTCGTTAATATTTCATTTTCAGGTTACTAATGAGCATAGGGGGAAAAAGACACGGATTTGGAATGTTATTAATGCAAATACACAAGAGTATGCTGACAGACAAGAGTTACGGCGTAAATCCCTGCTATACTTACGCCGTAACTAGGATTTACACTAGAAGACCAAAAGTCAACACAGTTCAAAGTTACGGCGTAATTCCAACATAAGTTACGCCGTATATACTTCCTGACTTATAAGAATTTCATGGTCCAATTAGTTACACCGTATCCATTTGTAAGGTTATGGCATAAAATTGTTAACGAGATTTCTACGATCGTAACTTATCTTTAATGTCGTAACATTATTACTATGGATAAGATCGTCTGAGTTACTGAGATTACGGCATAACTAACTCTAGGAGTTACGTCGTAACATAGTAGACGCATTAAATACAAGACCTGATTTTGCATTTTCACATATCCTCTCATCACACAAAAACCAAAGAATGACTCAGGGCTTCAAGGAGGACGATATTCAACAGCATACAAGTCATTTCCAATGGAGAATTCACAGCATACACTACATAAGTTTTATTATTTCGTATTACATTCTTGTACTTGATTCAATGTCTTTGATATGATCGTAAACAATGAATTTTCTTAATGTTTCAATATGATTGGCTAAACGCCATTGGTGTTAGCCTAGTTATGAAATTGTTATTGCTATGAGTTAGTTTTGTCGTTTTCATATCACTTTATGTGTATGATTTCTTTGCTTATTCTGTGACACCCTTGGTTTGGTAGCATGGTTGGTTGTATCTAGGAAACTAGGAAAGTTGATCATAGGACCCTAGTGAAATAGGTTGCAAGTTCTGGTAAGAATTAACCATAGGACTACCACTATCTTGCGTGAGATTTGATCATAGGATCACTGATGCGAGAAATTATAACCCTCGCAAAAGATTTTACAATCCTCCAGGCAGTGTACATGATCGCTGTAGTGTAGTATAGGTAGGTTTGAGGGATTGATCATTTTCTAGAAAAATAGTGTCGTTAGGTCAAAATGTATGACGAGATAGGTCTAGAGGTGAGGGATGGTTCTTTGTCCTTTTATTATTTTTATGAAAGCAAGTAAAAATCTCGGTTTTGAAAGAGTGGGGCGAATTAGTTGTTAGTCAACTAACCCAAAAAATATTAATAATAAAATTAAATAAAACTAATAAAAACATAAAGTAAAAGTGGTGACTACTTATGAGAAGAAAGTGTTTTTACTTAGATTTAATTACTCCCTAGTTATCTCCTGCTGATTTATTAAATTGTCACATTGTTGTTTTTGTTGAATCGTTGTATTCCTTAATATTAAATTGGTCGCGGTGAGGTGCCGAATTCCCCAACTCTATGAGCTTTAGTCTCCCCTAAATCCCTTAAAGTTTATTAAACTATCTAGCAGGATCTACAAGCGGTTGGGATATGAAGAATCAAAGTACTTCTGGAAGATTAAAGTACTGCTATGTCAAAGTACTGCTCAATAGTCAAAGTGCTGATTCAAGGTCAAAGTACTGCTCGTGGTTGAAGATTACTCAAAGTACTTTTAACAACAAGGACTAATATGCAATATTGTTAAGGATCATTATGTAATTTTATAATGTTCTAGAATTAGTTAGGGATAGTTTACTTGTCGTTCAAGTAATTATTGTAAACCGACTTAAGGTTTTCCTTATGCCTATAAAAGGAGCCTTAGGATAGGTATTAGATAAGAGTTTTAGAGTTCTACATTACGATTTCTAGAAAATGATTTTAGAGAGGTTAAGGATTGTTAGTGAATCTGTATTTAGAGAAGCAGGTTCAAGAGTTGGTTTTAATATAATTCAAAGTTTTTTCTTAGCTTTGTGTTAGTAGATTCCGCATACTTTACAAAGTAATATCAGTGTTTCAATATTAATTATTTTGAATTATTCAAGATTGTTAAAACCTTACAAGCTACAAAGTAGTTTGGTCAGAGTATACAACACAAGCCACAACTTACGCAATAAATACAATGAGAAAAACTAATAGTGCACTCTACAGTTGCGTTTCTAAGACGTTCAAGCAAGTTACAAAGGTTAGCCAGTTTTCTTAGCCTAACGCGAGGCACTCAACTAAATAAGATACAACAAATCAATATTCAATAACTAGGTTTCACTAGATCTAAGCAAACACAAATAAACTTAAGCTACCATGTTAATGATGGGAAATAACAGCATCAGCGGCAGCATACCACCGGAGTTTGCAAATTCAATTCAAGTGCTTGATCTTTCTTCTAATCATTTGGTTGGTCAAATTCCGAAGGAGTTTGGGGAAATGAAAAGTTTGTTAAATTTAAACTTGAGTGATAACAACCTTTCTCGTGTTATACCTCAAGAGCTTGGATCACTGCATGGCCTCCTTACTCTTGACCTATCCAAAAATAGCTTAAACGGGTCATTACAAAGATATATTGGTGATTGGGTACAAATCAATCAAATATATCTTAATAATAACAAGCTCAGTGGAAAGATCCCATCAGAGATCGGTAAATTACGTCAGCTCAACTTTCTTGATTTATCTTGGAATTCACTCACGAAAGAGATACCATCAGAAATTGGAAGTTTAGAAAGTCTGGTGATGATGAATCTTTCTCACAATAAGCTATCAGGTTCTATTCCTTACGGTTTTAGTAACTTCCCAAGAGGGATTGATATTGACCTGTCATACAATGAGCTCACAGGTCCAGTTCCCCCATATGCTGTCTTTCTAAATGTATCTGGAGAAGCATTAAAAGGAAATGATGGTTTGTGTGGAAATGTTACAGGTTTGAAATTTTGTAAAAGTCAGACTAATCATTTTCATCATAAGCTCATCGTTGTAACTATGCTCCTACTTTTTGCGGCTCTTTTCCTTGGTTTAGTCATGTGTGGCCTCATTGCTTATCGACATAGAAAGAGAACTTCTCCACAGAAACCATCGGGCGAAGAAGGTGGCAAATTTTTCTCAATAACCAGTTTTGATGGACAGGCAATGTATGATGAAATCATCAAGGCAACAAATGATTTTGATGATGCATATTGTATTGGGATTGGAGGATATGGTACTGTATATAAAGCTGAGTTACAACCCAACAATTTAGTAGCTGTCAAGAAACTTCATTCAACATCTGAGAATGACGATCATATAGGCTTCCTAAACGAGGTACGAGCATTAACAAACATAAGGCACAGAAACGTAGTTAAACTCTATGGATACTGCTTCCATGCTCTTCACTCATTTTTAATTTACGAATATCTTGAGATGGGAAGTCTAAAATCGCTCTTAAGTAGCGATATCACGGCAATGGAAATGGATTGGCTGAAAAGGGTAAGAATTGTTAGGGCTATAGCGAATGGTTTGGCTTATATGCACCATGATTGTACACCTCCTATCATTCATAGAGACATTTCTGTAGCAAACATTCTTCTCGATTCTGATTATGAGGCACATATCTCGGATTTTGGAACAGCGAAGCTTCTAAAGCTGGATTCATCCAATTGGACTGCGGTTGTAGGCACCTATGGCTATATTGTGCCAGGTAACTACCATATATTTTAAGGTTTTATATACTATACATACTTATTCTCAAGTTTTATAACAACTTTTTTTTTGGATTCTCCTGCTTCCTTCAATGTAGAGCTTGCTTATACGATGGTGGCGACAGAGAAATGCGATGTGTATAGTTTTGGAGTTGTTGCACTAGAAGTGATTATGGGAAAGCATCCTGGAGAACTTATATCATGTCTACCAACATTGTCGACTGATGATCTATTGCTAGCCAATGTAGGAGATAGATGGATTCCGCGACCATCACCTCTAGTTGAGAAACTAGCTCATTTAATTTTGAATCTCACACGGGCATGTTTGAACTACAACCCGCAGGAAAGGCCAACAATGCGCGATGTCAAAGATTTATTGTTAGGGGATGATCGAGTTTGGATGAAGATGCATGTATCGCTAACTTAATGCTTGATCGATTTTGTATGATGTCTAGTCATAAGTCATAAAGTTTAAGAAACCTTTTATGTTTTTTTTTTTCCTGAATTACGCTAAAGATTGTTATAAAATAACGAAATAATTTATATCAATGAAGATTGCTAACTTTCTAGAGTAATGCAGTTATGTGTATTATGGATATTTTTGGTAATTTCTTTAAATTATTCCTGTTTTACAATTAAAAAATTACCAATGGGAAATTTGTATATCAGTTAGAATTTATTCATACTCATATCAAGAAATTAAGTAAACAGTGAGTGCACACAAAAGATATTCAAAGACGTCAAATCACCCAATGAAGACTACTACTCTAACTGCTTAATCCACTAGCCTAAGAATTAGTAACTTGCATGGTTATGGATACGAGCTGAACTAACAACAATAAACAACTAAACTAGAACTACCTTACTGAACTAAATTCTCATTCTTTTTCTTCTCCGTTACAACTCATGCCAAGATTACATTTATATAATAAAAGATGCATGAAGACTACTACTCTAACTACTTAGTCCACTAGCCTAAGAATTAGTAACTTGCATGGTTATGGAAAAGTGAATAAGAGGGTACTTGTTGACCACTTCTCGTACACGTCATGGCCATAATGCAATACTAAGAAACAACTGTGAACTGTTGACCACTTCTTGTTTGACCATGTCAATCGTATCAGGAAGACTGTTAATTTGTCAAAAAAGATTGCATAGACTGGAGAAGAGAGTTAGCTAAAGGAAATTTGTCAAAAAAGATGGCCTATGGTATGGAGTAACTAAGGTACTGTTGTTTTCAGAAAGGGAAAAAGGTGAATAAGGTAGCAAGAAAGCTTGTACGAATATCTAGAGCAGAAGGGAAATGGCAGGGAAACTGGAATGCTAACTATAACTTCACACTTTGAGACCTACAATTGGATGATTTTGTTGAAGCTGGCGATTCAAAAAACGCACGAGTCTTGGTGTCTCTAACTATTCATAGGGTATTTAATTTCTCCTTGACGTGCTTAGTGAAAACGATAGAGGTGGCAACATAGGCAGGTCATTGGGTTTAGTAACGGGTCAAAACGGTTAATTTTTTGGTACAGGTCCAATTGGTAATTGCCAGTAACACCTTTGGTCAAAAATTTCATTAAATCTTATTAGAAATGATCAGTGTGACACATATGATAACAAAATACATATTCTTGTCAACCAATGTTATTGAATAAATTGTACACTATGTGAAAGCTTCAACCCTTGTTGACCCGTTCCCTTTGGCTAACTTTTTTTATTTTACTCATTTGACCCATCAGAGATGAAACATATCCCACATTGACTCATTCATACCTAAATGGGTCAGAATTTCCACAAAGATTACATATAAATAGGATAAAAATAAGCAGCTAACAAATAAGCATAACTACCTTATGTGACCCACTACTTTTCTATTCTAGGAAATGAAATCATGCATGCATGGGACAATACTAAACTTGCTGATTATTTTCTCCACTACCAGTAATGGTCATATGACCACTTCTTCAAGAATAAAAGAAATGGTAGTAGTTTGCGCGGTTCTGTATTTTGGAGACCCAGAACGTATCACACACTAATACAAAACTGTAAAATAAAAATCCAACCTATGAATTGATCTAGAAAAGCCTGTTACGCATTCACCATGATTGAACATTCAAACGCATACACAAACAAATAAATATCTGGATACTTTTCAAACAAACATACAAGAAGAATGATCTGATACAATCGCAGGGACATATGATTGGGCTTAAACAAACACTATCTAAATCGTTGAATTCGTTTTGTCTTGATTTAAGAGGGCAATGCTATATAACCCAGGTTGAACCGGGAACATGGCCGGTTATGACTGTTGTTTGCTTGTTTATGAAACGGTTGTTCTTTTGTTCCGGGTCGACCCATTTTGGTAAATCCAGCTGGGTCATACCTTTCGTTATTTTAAAGTTTTGGACCTATAGTTTTGTTATAAAGTATGGGTTTGGTAGTGAATTTCTAATGTTTAAGAGCTGTTTGGAGCTTTTTGGGGGCATTTGGGTATGTTTAGGGGTGTTTTTGTAGCTGTAGGAATTGAATTTCCATGTTTAGAAACTGTCCTTTTTTGCTTAAAACTGGTTCCACACGACGGTTCAACCGGCGACTCGGCTGGGTCGATAAAAAAACCTATGCACGGAAATTCAAGAAAATTTACACAAAGATTTATACTTTTATAGACAACCCGAACCTCTTGTATTTGCTGCTACAGTTTGTATTTACAACTATACCAAGGAATACATTACCAATACAATGCAACACTTTTTCTGTACATCTCATATAGCAATTCTCCTGCTAACCCGGCGGGTTGGGATGACCATGGTCAAAGTAAAGAAAAAAATAACTCAAAAAAGTAAACGTGATCGTGACAGTAACCTCAAAAAGTCTCTATAATCGCTCATACTACCACTCGAAAATCTCTTCATGTTTTCCCAAATCTGCAAACGTCTACTAGGCCTCAACGGGCCTGAACTTGAGGTTATCCTATACGAATGTACAAGTAGCCCAAGACCCGAAAACCCTCTCTCCACATCAAGTGGAAATTCACATAGCTTGGATAGGTGGAATGTGACAGGCGGGCAAGCGCCGTGGCCTGAGTTTCTACTGGCCCTCGGATCAGAGTCTAAGGAAGTCAAATCCTCTTGGCTACAAGTCCTTGAGCCCAGTTCTCGTGTTTCTTAGCACTCGTTGCAAACCAATTCAAGGCCTGAACCACCTCTCCCATAAAGGGTCGGTGTGATAAAAGTCCCTGGTTGCCACTGTCATTAAGATCATTACACATTGACACATTCATACTTAAATGGGTCAGAATTTCCACGGCTATAAAACTATATAGGAAAGTATTTTAAGATAAACTATAGACGGAAAGAACACTGTGGAAGTCTGTTAATTTGTCAAAAAAGAAAATACCTTTAGAGTGATAGCAATTTTTCAACACTAATACAAAACAAGTGGTCACTATAAGAATTTAAAACTCTAAAGCTAATTGATAGATTGACTAGTGACGCAGAGGGGTGGGTTTATTTGTTAGATGTAAAGTGGCAGCAGGTGTTCACCGGAGATGACAAGTTGGGAGGAAGAGATGGGGTGGTTATCGAGAAAATTTTATTTTATTATTTATTTATTTATTTATTTATTTATTTATTTATTTTATTTTTTTGCTGCTCACTAGGAGAAATGGAGAAAATGAAGCAGTAGAAGATACATAGTAATTGTTAAGGCAAGTGATTTGCACACTCACCAAATTTATTGGGACATTCTTTTTTTGCTTCAATAAATTGTACAAAACTTATATTGTGCATTATCTACTTGTACTGTGGATTGTGCGGATCAATAAATGGAGTGTGCGGATCAATTCCCAATTGTTAAATGGAACTAAAGAGTAAATTACACGGATGGTCTCTATGGTTTGCGTTGACTTGTGTCTTTGGTCCTTTGACTTTTTTTTATGCCTATAGTCCTTAACTCGAAAACTTTTAACACTTACGATCTTTTGACCAAACGCCGTTAGTTTTGACTGTTAAAAGTTCATCATCCATAATTGTCATTTCACGTTTCTCTTTCTGTGTACTTCTTCTCTCTATTCCATTTTTTTCTCACATCCTGTCCACCATTTTTTATCTTACACAGGGAAAATAGTTTTAATGGTTTTGAAAAATTTCACTTTTTTTTAATAAACGTCTTCATTATTCACCTATATAATATTGTACAAATAGGAAAAATGAGATTTTGTGGCCTTTTATAGTCTTTTACAAATAAGCTTTCACATAATGACGTGTAACAAAATGATAAGAGTGAAGATCCTCTCAAATTGTTTATAATTTGATTGGTCATATTAAAAAATTACCACCTATTAGATTAAAGAGTTAATTAATTAATTCATCCATGTGGTTGACACACAGTTGCACATTTCGTCAATAATTTTCAATAAGTATACCAGTCGTCTATAGTTGTCCATTTTACACTGACCGGTCCTTTGACCAAACTGCCGTTTGTTTTGGCCGTTAAGTCCGGGCATATGCTCGTCATGTGAGGGGCAAAATAGTCCTTATACTAAACCACATGGAAATTTTTTTTAACTGGAATATAAATTGTTATTATTTTAACTAACCCAAATTTATGTAACTAACTTTTTTCTTTTTTTTTTTTTGATTTTCTTATATTTTTAACTCTTAACTAAATAACACACTACACCACAAACAAATTATCATCTCTTACCACCACCACCCTCACTACATCCACCACCACCACCACCCATGTGGTGGTGATGGGTGGTGGTAGAGGATGAGATGATAATTTATTTGTGTTGTGGTGTCTCGAACTATTTATAGGGTATCTAATTTCTCCTTGATGTGCTTAGTGAAAACGATAGAGATGGCAACATGGGCACGTCGATTGGGTTTAGTAATGGGTCAAAACGGTTAACTTCTTTGTACGGTTTGCTAGAAACACCTTTGGTCCAAAATTTCATTAAATCTTATTGGAAATAATCAGTGTGACACGTATGATAACAAAATACATATTCTTATCAACAAATGTTATTGGATAAACTGTACACTATGTGAAACCTTTAACCCTTTTGACCCGTTTTCTTTAGCTAACTTTTTTTTTTACTCGTTTGACCCGTTAAAGATGAAACATATCCCACATTGTGTTATATTACTGCCACTAATAAAGGGAGTCAAAGGCAACATAATGTCACATGATGGAAACAATTCAAATGAAAATTTTATGCCAGTTAAAAAGTGTAATCGTGTGAGGAAAACTACCCCTAAAGCTAAGGGATTAAAAAGGAGATGCAAAGCAATATCTCTGTTTTCTTTATCATCTTCTTGTGTAATTTTAATTCTAGTCTGTAATTAACAACCTCGTTGAAGATTAATCCATCGATAAAAGTCCCTGGTTGCCACTGTTATTAAGATCATTACACATTGACACATTCATACTTAAATGGGTCAGAATTTCCGCAGCTATAACACTATATGGGAAAGTATTTTAAGAGAACACTGTGGAAGTCTGTTAATTTGTCAAAAAAGAAAATACCTTTAGAGTGATAGCAATTTTTCAACACTAATACAAAACAAGTGGTCACTATAAGAATTTAAAACTCTAAAGCTAATTGATGGATTGACTAGTGATGCAGATGGGTGGGTTTATTTGTTAGATGGAAAGTGGCAGCAGGTGTTCACCGAAGATGACAAGTTGGGAGGAAGAGATGGGGTGGTTATCGAGAAGAATTTTCTTTCTTTTTTTTTTGCTGCTCACCGGGAAAATGGAGAAGGGGAAGCAGTAGAAGATACGTAGTACTACATTGTTAAATGGAAACTAAAGACTATTAAACGGATGATCCCTATGGTTTACGTTGACTTGTGTCTTTGGTCCTTTGACTTTTTTTTATGCCTATAGTCCTTAACTCGAAAACCTTTAACACTTACGGTCCTTTGACCAAACGCGGTTTGTTTTGACTGTTAAAAGTTCATCATCCATAATTGTCATTTCACTTTTCTCTTTCTATCTTATTCTCACATCCTTGCCCACCTCTTCTCTGTGGACAGTCCACCTTTTTTTTTTTATCTTACACAAGGAAAATAGTTTTAATGGTTTTGTCCATTTTACATTGACCGATCCTTTGAGCAAACTGGCGTTTGTTTTGGCCGTTAAGTCCAGGCATATGCTTGTCACGTGAGGGGCAAAATAGTCCTTTTAACATTATACTAAACCATAGGGTCAATTTTTTTTTAACTAGAATATAAATTGTTAGTGTTTTAACTAACCCACATGGACGATTTATGTAACTGAGTTTTTTTTTTTTTTTTTTTTTTTTTTTTTTTTTTTTTTTTTTTTTTTTTAAATTTAACTCTTAACTAAACAACACACTACAATACAAATAAATTATCATCTCTTCCTCCACTACCTACCACCACCCTCACCACCCCCCACCACCACCACCCATGTGGTGGTGGTGGTAATGGGTGGTGGTGGAGGATGAGATGATAATTTATTTGTGTTGTGGTGTGTGTTTTAGTTAAGAGTTCAACTTAAAAAAAAAAAAAAAAAAAAAAAAAAAAAAAAAAGTTAGTTACATAGATCGTCCCTATAGATTAGTTGAAAAAATAAAAATAATAAAAAGTTTAAGTTCTAGTTTCATAAACCGTTCTTGTGGTTTGGCATAAAGTTAAAAGGACTATTTTGACCCTCGCGTGAAAAGCACGTGCCTACCGCCAAAACAAACGTCAGTTTGGTCAAAGGACCGGTCAATGCCAAATGGACGAAGTGGATTAGAAATGAGAATGAAGAAATTTAATTGGATGGTAGCAGAAAACGTTTAGACATAGATAATTACATATAGGAAAGGGAAGAAGTAAGGAGTTACTTGATACATTTTGCTTTGGCTTTTAATTTAATATAGAGTTAATTACATAAATCGTCCATGTGGTTGATACACAATTGCACCTTTCATACTTAACTTTCAGTAAGTAAAAAAAAATGGATTTCTCTCTCAAAAATAAAAACTGGCCGCCTACTTGCAACCCTAATTTCTAATTCTGATCACTAAATCTAGTTTTTGATTTCGTTTCTTTGATAGAGAGTGATCATATCATTCGTGGTTATCATTCTTTTACTAGACAACGATTGATTAGCCATTTTTTCTGTATTTTTATCGTTTTTAGGGTTTTCTTGACGGTTGTTCATCACTAACCTAATCGTTCTAATTGTTCTTCTCTTGTGTGTGTTTGCTTTTGGAAGAGATTTCTTTTCTTTTTCTCAGGCTCTCGTTCAGTTTCAGAATTACAATTTGCTGTTAGGGTTTCGCTATTGTCGGTACTTCTAAATCCAAGCCCTAATTGTATTTAGGGTGTTTGAGATTGAATGAATTGTACACGTACTATGTGAAACCTTCAACCTTGTTTTCTTTAGCTAACTTTTTTTATTTTACTCGTTAGACCCGTCAGAGATTAACATATATCACATTGACCCATTCATACTTAATTAGGTCAGAATTTGGCTTTAAAACTATATGGGAATGTATTTTAAGATAAAGTATGGATGGGAAAGAAGGTCATGGAAGTCTGTTAGTTTGTCAAAAAAGATGGCATAAACCGAAGAAGAAAGAATCTAACAAAAGAAAATTCCCTTTAGAATGATAGCAACTTTTTCATTACTAATACAAACCAAGTAGTCACTATAAGAATATTTAAAACTCTATAGCTAATTGATCGATTGACTAGTGATGGAGAGGGGATGGGTTTTTGTTAGACGGAAAGTGGAAGCAGTGTTCACCGGAGATGACAAGTAGGGAGGAAGAGATGGGGTGGTTATCGAGAAGAATTTTTATTTATTTATTTTTTGCTGCTCACCGGGAGAAATGGAGAAGGGGTAGCAGTAGAAGATACGTAGTAATTGTTAAATGGAACTAAAGAGTAAATTACACGGATGGTCCCTATGGTTTGCGTTAACTTGTGTCTTTGGTCCTTTGACTTTTTTTTATGCCTATAGTCCTTAACATGAAAACCTTTAACACTTACGGTCCTTTGGCCAAACGGCGTTAGTTTTGACTGTTAAAAGTTCATCATCCATAATTGTCATTTCACTTTTCTCTTTTTTATCTTTTTCTCACATCCTTGCCCAACCCTTCTCTCTATTCCATTCTTTTCCCGCATCCCGCCCACCCTTTTTTTATCATACACAGAGGTGGCACCTCTTCTCTCTGTTCCATTCTTTTCTCGCATCCCACCCGCCCACCCTTTTTTATCTTTTTCTCACATCCTTGCCCACCTCTTCTCTCTGTTCCATTCTTTTCTCCAACTATTTACTTGAAGTTGGCGATCAAAAAAATGCCCGAGTCATGGTGTCTCTAACTATTCATAGGGTATCCAAAAAAATGCCCGAGTCATGGTGTCTCTAACTATTCATAGGGTATCCAATTTCATTATTTTTAATAAACGTCTTCATTATTCACCTATATAATATTATACAAATAGGAAAAATGAGATTTTGTGGCCTTTTATAGTCTCTTATAATTTAAAAAGAGAAATGCTAAACCATAATTTTTTACAAATAAGCTTTCACACAATGACGTGTAACAAAATGATAAGAGTGAGGATCATCTCAAGCTGTTTATAATTTGATTGGTCATATTAAAAACAATTACTAGCTATTAGATTAAAGAGTTAGTTACTTAAATCGTTCATGTGGTTGACACACAATTGCAGATTTCGTCCTTAATTTCAATAACTATACCACTCATCTCTATGGTTGTCCATTTTACATTGACCGGTCCTTTGACCAAACTGGCGTTTGTTTTAGCCATTAAGTCCAGGCATATGCTCGTCACGTGAGGGGCAAAGTAGTCGTTTTAACTTTATACTAAACCATAGAGACAATTTTTTTAACTAGAATATAAATTGTTATTGTTTTAACTAACCTACATGGACGATTTATGTAATTGACTTTTTTTTTTCTTTTTTCTTAAAAAAAAAAAAAAAAAAAAAAAAAAAAAAAAAAAAAAACTCTTAACTATACAACACAAATAAATTATCATCCCTTTCTCCACTACCTACCACCACCCCCACCACCACCCATGGTGGTGGTGCACCACCCATATTGGTGGTGCAGCACCACCAATATTGGTGTAATAGGTGGTGGTGGAGGATGAGATGATAATTTTGTGTTGTGGTGTGTGGTTAGTTCAGATTTAAATAAAATAAAATAAAATAAAAGGTTAGTTACATAAATCGTCCCTGTAAGGTTAGTTGAAAAAATTAAAAAAATAAAAAATGAATAGAAAAGTTTAAGTTCCAATTTTAAAAAACCATTATTATGGTTTGTGATGAAGTTAAAAGGACTATTTTGCCCCTCACGTGACAAGCATGTGCCTATCGCCAAAACAGACGTCAGTTTCGTCAAAGGACCGGGCAATGCAAAATGGACAACCACATGGGTGATTGGTGTACTTACTGAAAGTTAAGTATGAAAGGTGCAATTGTGTATCAACCACATGGACGATTTATGTAATTATCTATGTCTGAACATTTTCTATATGTAATTTCTTACTTCTTCCCTTTCCTATATGTAATTATCTACGTAATTATCAACTATCAAGTAACTTCTTACTTCTTCCCTTTCCTATATGTAATTATCTATGTCTGAACATTTTCTACTACCATCCAATTAAATTTCTTCATTCTCATTTCTAATCCACTTTAGTTTGCATCAACCCATCTTCATATTCACATAGGCGTAGGTTTAAAGGGACCAAGGAAGGTGTTGGCCCTCCTAGAGTTTGGTCAATAGCGTAGGTTCAGGTATACTTTAAAAGTTTTTTATTTTATTTTATTTTCATAGCAAATAAGGCACCCTAATTCTTATGGCCCTCCCACGATACTCTTAAACCAAAAATGCTTCTCTTATTCTAAAGATTCTCTAGATTCACTTGTCTTATAAAAAAAATATTTCTATTATATTTATTTATTTATTTTTATTTTTTTGCTAATGTTTTATTTATATTGCTTTGGATATTCTAACACGCCACACTTTAAACTTTAAAAGACGTTCGTCCCCCTTAAAAAAAAAAAAATTAAAAAACAAAAATTCAAGCTCCATCATTGCTTATTCATTAATAAACTTCTCCACTTCATTTTATTGTATCAAATTCCATCACATACGAGGCTCACATCCAAAGCTACCACGTTACAAGCCTTTTCTTTCCCACGTTTTTATTTATTCTATCCAATTATATTTTCTAAACCTTTTCTTTCCAATGACACACAACTTCAAACATATCCATTTAAATAAATATGGATGACATGAATATATAAGTTCAAAGTTAAAGAAATATATAATCACACAACAAGGTACATACATAGTTGTTTTCATTATTATTGGTAACTATAATCGTTGTCGTTGATGACTTTGTCTTGTATCTTTTCGTCATTTGCACAACCACATCCAACTTATCCATTCAGGCGTTCACCTTGTTATTTTCCGGTAAGAAAAAAAGTATGGTAATCCACTATACTTATTACTACTTTTCAGTAACAAGGTGATGACTTTTGACCATCAAATGTCAAACTTATTACTCCCTTGCTAGTTGCTAACTTTCTGTTTTTGTTTCTTGCGGTATAATTATTGTTACGAGTACTTTTATCCAGTTTTTAATTAGGACGGAAATATCCACGTGTTCTCCATATGGGTCTTCCTTATATGTTTTAAAAAGAAAAAAGGAAAGAAATGAAAAGATGAAAAGTCAACTATCGGTCTCTTTCCTCTCTCTATTAGTGACTCATAATTGGTCAAACATCTTGATAGATAGGGATATTTTCATCATTTGCACCACACATCCAAGTATCCAACTTATCCAGTTTTTAATGGTTACGAGTAATCTATTAGTGACTCATAATTGGTCAAACATCTGGGTTTTCTTATATGTTGAAAATGTGTGATAAGAAGACACCAATTTCCAAACGAAGAATTGGGTACAAAGTGAAATGTTTCATTTGTTTATTTTCTTTTTTAAGTTGTAGACTTTAAAGTGTTTAATAATTTGTTTTATTTACTAATCTTCTTTTAGTCGAAATGATCAGAGAAAATTCAAAACACTCCCTAACTATATATGATTACTCAAGTCGCTATTACTCGTATCAGTTTCTCAGAAAAACACATCCTAAGACTAATATGTCTTAACTCTACTTACCTTGAAACGGGGAAGGAAATGTCGAGCCTACAACCTTCTAAACTCTATACATGAGTGCCAATATCATCACTTTATTAAGCAATATTATTCAAAAGCTTCTCAACTCAAATAGCATTAGACATTTTGTATGCCTGAATATCAATACCTATAATATTATAAAACTTCAACGCTCAATTAACGATAACCCTATGACAGAACATCTTGGTATAGAGGTAGCAAAAAAAGGTCGGATCAGCCAGGTTAGGTAACGTGTCAAATTTAGTTTAGGTCAAAATGGGACGAGACAGGTTGGGAGCTGAGCCGAAAAACTGGCATTCGTCTAAATTTGCACTAGGCTTACTATTTCATGCTAATGTACCTAAAAAGCTCGGGTGTGATGCAACTGTCTAATCTGTATGTTTTCAATAGCAATTAAGCATGAACTTTTAAATGAAGAAAATTTCATTAGTTTTGAGTATTCAATAATAATCTATCTTTCTAATGTCAAACCCAAATAACCCGTTGTTTAACAGAACCCAAATAAAGTTTAGTTGCTGATAGTAACAGTGGGTCAGTTTAATCTCATTGTGTTTATGGCAGGCTGAAATTATGCAAGAAAGGAGAACCATCAGGTGAGTTTTATAATATACATCTAGTAGTTCTATCTTCGTATGAAAATTGCAAAGATTTAAATTGATTCTTTTTTAAGTAATTTGTGTTGATTAAGGGGGTGTTTGTTGAAAATGTCTACAAAGGGTTTGATGAAATGTTTCATTTAATTTTCTTTTAGTTGTAGAATCGGGTAATGGTTGAATGTGGCATATTTTTTAGTCTCAGACAAATCGTTCGGTTGGTTAGTGGCCTCTACTGTGATTCAATGAAGAATTTTTTGGGATATAACTCCAAGCCCATTGGAACTATGTTAGAATGGAAAGGTCAACAATGGATTTAGTGATCACAAAGGTCTATCTATTCAACATGTGAGCGATGACCGGGATCTATATCTTGAAAACGGAGAAGACTGCTTAATTTATGATGGAGGCTCTGTAGATCCTGATATAACACAAAAACTATTTCGCGTTTCTTCTTTTAGTGAAATCCCCAGTCAGGTACACTTGATATTCGTATTTCTTGACTTGTATCATTATACTGACAAAATGGCAGCTCTAGTAATGGGTCTAAACGGGCTTTGTTTGGCTTGAAATGACTTGAGCCATTTGACCCGTTCCAAACTCATTTGTTGTTTTCTATATTTGTTGTTTTGGGATGTTTAAAAAAAGGGGGTGGCTGCAATGTGTGTTTAATGGTGGTAAAAGTGTGGTGTGATCAATGGTGGTGATGTGTTAAGTTTTAGTGGTAGGTTGTGTTAGAGTTTGACAATCAATATAGCACATATGCGGAAGCAAGGATCAATAATAACACGTATAAAGATTAACTAAAACATAAATAGTAAACGTACCCGATGCACTTCAAATAAACCTTGATTCTTGTACAAATAGATCAATGATAAACCCCTTACCGTTTTGTTTATCGATCTCTTGATAATTACTAAAGTAAGTAATTACCTCGTTCTTGTACACACAAACTACCAACAAATAAAGGTTTGATGCAAGTAAACAAAACACTTATATTTTGGAAGAACCAAAATCGATCCAAGATCCCTTGGGAGGGGTTGAACCGATCGGCCACAAAAGAAAGAGACAAGGAGAAAAGATTTAGGGTTAGTGTGTGTGCACAAAAGATGTGAAACCCTAATCCTTGGCCTTGTATATATACTAGGTGAATCTTGGAGCTCAAGTAAAGCATGGGTCGACCCATGGGATGGGCTTCGACCGGCCATAGCACCCAAAGGGTGTTTCTAGATCTTTCTTGACTCCCAAGTTACACTCTAGTCCTTTCCTTTTGTCCCTAATGATAATTAGTCCATACGTTTAATAACTAACGACCATTTAGTCCATTAAGTGTTTATAAATATATATATACGATACATTTAACATATATATATTTATTATACATTATTCTTGTTTGTAAAGTGTGCAATCCCGAGGTCTCGGGTTCGATACTAGACATTTACTTATTAATATTTATACGTAACTTTTAACAGCTCCCACTCGTATATCTATTAATAGTAAAATGACATTGGTTAGCGTCTTGCAATACTCCAATGCCCCTAGTTCGACCTGAGCTAGGTTTCCTGGAAAACCTTTAATGATTCATCATTATTATTATCCTTTCGCCTCTAATACTACATTAATAAAGATGTGAGGTTCTTTATTAAATTATGTTTCTCGTCTCTTTATGATTGAACAAAATTACCAAAACATCTGAACGTATTCCAAATAGACTTTGGGCGTGGCTACGCAAACATTTTGTCAACCCTACGAGGGGCCCAGCAGTATTAAACTTCTGAACAAATCAGAAGGAACGAATTCTCTCTTGACTACAAGAATAACCCATGAACTTTGCAACATTCTAAAAACAACCCTTATGACTTCCAATTACCGTAAGCGGTAGATTGCTCCACAAAATGCACTACATCCATGACACTTATCTGGTATCTCAAGTCTGAGGATAACTATTAAATATGATTCTCACATTAAATTTAAATCATATTGTTGGGATATGTCCAATACTCAATTCATTGAATATCATGTGAAATTGGTATGACTACGCATCAATATACTTTCAAGTATATCATTAACCAATACTCAAAATTGTCTTAGTTTAATGATATTCCCATATCATTAATCGACAACGGACTATTTAGAATAATAAATTATTCACGGATCTTAAACATGCAAATATAGGATATATTATTAAGACAATGAATAAATAAACATAACCAATATTTTATTTCATTAAAAATTAATAATTGTACATTACATCCTTTATCCAAATACTAATCACAAATGGGCATGAAACTATCAGCTAATTTAAGTCCTATTCCTTCAGCATGCTTGTAAAGCTTGGTGCCAGGTAAAGGCTTTGTAAATTGATCAGCCAAGTTATCATCTGTGTGAACTTTGAGCATTTCGATTTCACCTATTTCAACTTGTTCTCTGACATAGTGGTGCTTAATCAGGAAATGTCTGGTGCCTCTCATGATTCCAGGTTCATTGGCAAATGTAATTGCGGCTGAGTTGTCACAATACATTTTTATAGGTCGTTGAATCGAAGGCATAACCCCAAGCCCTGAAACAAACTTCCTAATCCAAACAGCTTCCATTGCAGCTTCTGAAGCAGCTATATACTCACTTTCTGTAGCAGACATCGCTAGTACACTCTGCTTTTTGCTCCTCCAATCAACAGCTCCTCCATTAATGACAAAGACATAACCCGTCTGAGACTTTGTATCATCTTTATAACCTTTCCAAGAAGCATCGCAGTAACCTGTTACATCAAGCTCTGCAGATGGAGTACCCCCATAAACCAAGAACATCTCTTTAGTAGCCCTAAGGTACTTAAGAATATTCTTAACAGCAGTCCAGTGTTTTTCACCTGGGTTCTGCTGATATCGACTGGTTAAATTCTGAGCAAATGCCACATCAGGCCTTGTACTTTTCACCGCATACATAATAGATCCCACAGCCGAAGCATAAGGGACTCTCTTCGTGCGTTGCACCTCATCAGGTGTTGAAGCACAAACTTTGTTGCTCAAGCCATGTTGCTCTTGCATCGGCAAATATCCTTTCTTGGAATTTTGCATACTGAATCTCTTCAATATTTTATCAATGTAAGCACTTTGGTTTAATCCAATTAATCGCTGAGATCTATCTCTATATATCTTGATTCCCAGAATAAATGCAGCTTCCCCTAGATCTTTCATAGAAAAACAACTTCCAAGATATGCCTTAACCTTTTGCAAACTTGGAATGTCGTTCCCCATGATCAATATGTCATCGACATATAATATAAGGAAAATTACATTACTCCCACTAGCTTTGTGATATACACATGGCTCATCAAGATTTTGAGTGAATCCATACTTCTTAATCTCACTATCAAATCTCTTATTCCATTGTCGTGATGCTTGCTTTAATCCATAAATGGATCTTTTAAGCTTGCATACACGATCTGGGAATTCTGGATTCACAAACCCCTCAGGCTGCGCCATATAGATGTCTTCATCTAGGCGACCATTTAAGAAGGCGGTTTTGACATCCATTTGCCAAATCTCATAGTCATAGTAAGCGGCTATGGCTATAAGAATCTTAATTGCCCTTATGTCAGCTACAGGAGAAAAGGTCTCCTCATAGTCAACACCAAAAGTTTGAGTATAGCCTTTAGCTACCAAACGGGCCTTATAGGTGTGTACAATGCCATCCATATCAGTCTTTTTATTGAAGAGCCATTTACTTCCAACTAGCTTGGCACCCGGAGGTAGGTCTACTTCTTCCCAGACTTCATTGTCTTTCATGGATTGCATTTCCCCATTCATAGCTCCCTGCCGTTTTTCCTTTTCAGGACTATTCATAGCAGCTTTATAACTTGTAGGTTCATCAAGATCCCCTGTCAAGTTGTCATCACACTCCACGTTTAGACATAGACGTGTAGGAGCCTTCACAGATCTTGAAGATCTGCGAACGGGAACCACTTCAACTTCTGGTGGAGGACCTAAACTTTCAGGTTCTTCAGGAAGTTGGCTAGTGTTTTCAGAAGGTGTTACATCTTCATGATCGTCTTCCAGATCATATACTCTCCCACTGAATTCTTGAGATATGAGCTCCTTTTCTAAGAAGTCTCCATACCTTGCAACAAAAACTTTGTTTTCAGCTTGGTAATAAAAGTAGTAACCCATAGTTTCCTTAGGGTAACCTACGAAGATGCACTTTACAGATCTTTGTTAGAGTTTGTCTGCTGAGTCACATTTAACATACGCCTCACAACCCCAGACCTTTAGATAAGACAAGTTAGGAGCTTTTCCAGTCCATACCTCATATGGAGTCTTATCAACCTTCTTTGTTGGAACCATATTTAAAATGCGAACTGCAGATTCCAAGGCATAATCCCAAAACGAGTAAGGAAGAGTTGTTAGATTAAACATAGATCGTATCATGTCTTGCAATGTACGATTCCTTCTTTCAGATACACCATTTTGTTGTGGAGTATATGGAGAAGTAAGGTGCTGGACAATTCCCTCCTTTGCTAAGTAATCTATAAACTCTTGACTTAGGTATTCACCACCTCTATCGGATCGAAGAGCTTTAATCTTCTTTCCTAGTTGCAACTTTACTTCTGCTCTAAACACTTTGAATGTCTCAAACACCTCATGTTTATGTTTAAGTAAATAAACATAACCATAACGGCTGTAGTCATCCGTAAATGTTAAGAAGTAGCTAGCACCTCTCCTTGACACATGTCTAAGTGGTCCACACACATCTGTGTGAATAAGACCAAGTAGATCATTCGCCCTTTCAATCCTATTTTTAAAGGGTTTCTTAGTCATCTTCCCAGCAATGCAAGATTCGCATTTATCAAATGATTCATCATTGATCTTTTCTAAAAGCCCATCATGTTGCAGCTTTTTCATGCGATCTTTGCCAATGTGAGCAAGTCGACAATGCCAAAGATAAGACGAATCCAGACCTTTCTTGATTCTCTTATTGTTGATGCTATACATTGAATTATTTTTAACAAAAGCATTATCATTATCATTCATATCAATTTCAAAGACACCATTCACAGCAAATGCATTAAAATAAAAAACACCATTTAAAGAAACCGAAATTCCATTGCTAGAAATAGTATGCTCAAAACCAAGGTTCAACAAACATGAAAATGAAATTACACCTCTAACAATTGACGGTGCATAATGACAATTATTTAAAGATAGTACTAAGCCCGAAGGCAACACTAAATCATAAACTCCTATAGCTTCAACTCCTGCATGCGCTCCGTTACCAACGTGCAAGAATTGTTGTCCATAGGCCAGCTTTCTCTCAACTCTAAACCCCTGCAAGGTATTGCAAATATGAATGCCACATCCCGTATCATATACCCATGAATTCAATTTGGGAGTAAGAGTGAATAATTCAATCATAAAGAACGCACCTGATGAGCTGGGGTTACCAGCTTCATTCCCCTGCTTCTTGAGTCGCAAGTCATGAATGTAGAGGGGGCAATTGCGCTTCCAATGGCCCTTTTCATGACAATGGTGACATGCCTGATCCTTCTTGTTTGGTGGATTCACCTTTTTCTGCTTAGGCTGATGTTGCTTCATCTTGGGTTCAGGTTGATAGGCCATGACCTGCTTGCCTTTGTTAACCTTCCCTTTGCCTTTGTTCACATGCGATTTCTTCTGGATTCTCCCACCATGAATTGCCAACATTTGCGGGGTAGGAGCCTTGACCTTGGCTGGTAGACTTTTCTCATACTCAACAAGTAATGCGAGTAATTCAGATACTGTCTTCCCCGAGCAGTGCATGTTGAAGTTCTGCACAAAACCAGCAAAGTCCTTGTTAAGGGACCTGTTGATCAAGTGCACTTGCACATTGTCAGGGTAACCAAATCCAATTCTGTGAAGCTGATCAAAAGATTCCTTCATCTCAGTCACATAATCTTCAACTGGTTTACCATCACCATGCTTGCAGTTATGTAGCTTGTCCAATTCATCATACAATTCAACTGCTAGTGGTTTCTCATAAGATTGCCTAAGAACATCAAGCATATCTTTTGGGAAAAAGTACTCAAACTTCTTTTGTAATTGAGCACTCATGCTAGTGAGCATTAAACAAGCAACCTCATTGAACTTAGCATGTTCCACCCTCCATGCCGCCTTAACTGCTTCTGGTTCAGCAGCAGCAGGCTCAGCTGGGCATTCTTCGGTCAAATAATCCATCTTACCGGTCGACCTCAAGACAATTCTAAGTGAGCGGTACCAATCATTGAAATTTTTTCCAGTCAGTTTCTCTCTCTCAAGATGACTCTTGAAAGCAGAAATCACAGATGGGGTATCGGGTTGAGCCATATCTACAGATAAAAGTTCAAACATTAGTATTTTCGATAATAAAGATCTTCAAGAAAATAAAATACCCAAAGTTATATTCATATAACCACCAAAATTTTCTTGAAAACCTAGGATCTAACTTTACATAGTTTCACCACATCAGTTGATCTGCTAGTGGTGAAAGTACAAAAGATAGTAATCTGTCGAACCATAATTGGCAAACAAGTTTTCCAACTCCTAGATCATTATGGGAATTACATCAAATTGATTCATCAACTTGCCTTGTAAGCATGTTTCATCCCATCTCATGCCTTAAATTCTAGGTCTCACGCACAACTTAATTAAGTCGTCTACCTTAGAAACGTGTAAAATTACAATTATGGTCTCACGCGTTAAAAGAATTTTACCTTGTTATAGTAATTTAGCCTAGGTCTCACGTTTACTAAATTAAAATTCCAAGTGTTCCTTATAGATAGATGGCATGTAACTTAAATTATAAGGGTATTTAATTTTGATGTGTAAATCAAAATATGTATAAAGATGCATGCACTCATCTTTATAGCATAAGTTTTCAAAACCTTTTTATTACCAATTCGTGAAATTAATACACAAAGTTTTACTTGAGGTTTAACAAACCCTAAGATGACTTTCTACAATTATGATTTTAAAAGTAATTCGTTTAAGACATATTCAAGATTGTGATAACCAAGGCAGACTTTAAGGCTCTTTTCTAAGCCTTCAAATCACGGTTATGAATATCGTCTTAAAGGACTTAATTTTAAAAGCATATTTGTACAAAACATCAATCAAGCAAAAGTTTATGGATTCAACTCAAAATCATGTAATAAAGTATGAATTTTTGCTAGTCTCGCCTGGGAGCTGATTACCGTGCGAATCGGACCACTATCGGCACTTAAGACCTTGCAAGATTCTTACTTTATCACTTTAGTTTCACCGTTTATTAGTCTATATTATTTTCTTTTATGAAAATCACCCTTTTTATTGCTTACATCAAGTCAAACAATTAAGAAAACAATAAAACAAGTAATTTAAAGAAAAATAAATTACTAATAATAATACGTGAAACAATTAGCCACATGCAAACCTGGTTAAAAGATCCTAATAAAATCAATTCTAGGTATAATTATGCATGTAATCACCTAAGGCCTTCCCTTCTTAATGGAAGTGGAGCCACATACATTGACGAATCAATTGCGTAGGCCAAAGATAATATACACACCACATAGCATATAAATTGATTTTAATATATGTTGGAGTCTTCCCCAATTTTAGATCTATTTAAAACATGTGACAATAAATAAACAAGCAAGATCCATGACTAACATGCATGTTTCGTCACGGATTAACCTAACAATTAGCACATAGGTCACAAGTACGTTCACAAAAACCGGTTAAGACCTAGGGGTTCTATATGATTACAATTTAATCAAGAAAACCACAAACCCTAATTAGGGTTTTTAGTGGAAATCGACCCCCTCCCCAAAATTAGGGTTAGGGTTTAAAATTTTATAAAAAAAAAATTTAAAGAAAAAAACCCTAGAAAAAACATGTATCTAAAACAATTAAAGATCCGATTTTTATTACGTTATAGTAATCAATTACATGTTATCCATGGCTCATGATGCCACTGTTAGAGTTTGACAATCAATATAGCACATATGCGGAAGCAAGGATCAATAATAACACGTATAAAGATTAACTAAAACATAAATAGTAAACGTACCCGATACACTTCAAATAAACCTTGATTCTTGTACAAATAGATCAATGATAAACCCCTTACCGTTTTGTTTATCGATCTCTTGATAATTACTAAAGTAAGTAATTACCTCGTTCTTGTACACACAAACTACCAACGAATAAAGGTTTGATGCAAGTAAACAAAACACTTATATTTTGGAAGAACCAAAATCGATCCAAGATCCCTTGGGAGGGGTTGAACCGATCGGCCACAAAAGAAAGAGACAAGGAGAAAAGATTTAGGGTTAGTGTGTGTGCACAAAAGATGTGAAACCCTAATCCTTGGCCTTGTATATATACTAGGTGAATCTTGGAGCTCAAGTAAAGCATGGGTCGACCCATGGGATGGGCTTCGACCGGCCATAGCACCCAAAGGGTGTTTCTAGATCTTTCTTGACTCCCAAGTTACACTCTAGTCCTTTCCTTTTGTCCCTAATGATAATTAGTCCATACGTTTAATAACTAACGACCATTTAGTCCATTAAGTGTTTATAAATATATATATACGATACATTTAACATATATATATTTATTATACATTATTCTTGTTTGTAAAGTGTGCAATCCCGAGGTCTCGGGTTCGATACTAGACATTTACTTATTAATATTTATACGTAACTTTTAACAGCTCCCACTCGTATATCTATTAATAGTAAAATGACATTGGTTAGCGTCTTGCAATACTCCAATGCCCCTAGTTCGACCTGAGCTAGGTTTCCTGGAAAACCTTTAATGATTCATCATTATTATTATCCTTTCGCCTCTAATACTACATTAATAAAGATGTGAGGTTCTTTATTAAATTCTGTTTCTCGTCTCTTTATGATTGAACAAAATTACCAAAACATCTGAACGTATTCCAAAATTGGTAAATTTATCCATTCCTAGCTAAATGGGTCAAAATGGTCACCTCTAATAATGTTTTCCAAAATTGGTAAATTTATCCATCTCTGTTGTCTCTTCCCTTCGATTCTTTAGGGTATTCAAGAACAAGACTACTCTCGAAACTTCTGTAAACGCATTCCAACAGATGTTGACCTACCTGAGGTATAAACTGAACTTTAATTTATTAGCCTTGAGTTCCTATCTTATAAGATCACTTTTATTGAAACTGATATTTTGCAGGTTGATTGTGACAAATCTATAATGCTGACTTTGAAACATGATGATAAATTAACAGATGGCAAAGATTGTTCTTTCCAGTGTGCGCTTCTTTATACTACTGTATATGGGCAAAGAAGAATACGTGTCTCCACCTTATCGTTGCCTTGCACAAACATGCTGAGCAATCTTTTTCGCTCAGCTGATTTAGACACTCAGTTTTCTTGTTTTCTAAAGCACGGTATTTGAATCTGTTTAATTTTGGATGTCACTTTTTCTTCATTTTTTGTATGTTGCTGCGGCTAATGAAATCCCTATTACCCCATTACCACAAGTGAGGGATCGGGTGACAGATCTTTGCATTAGTATACTTCATTTTTATCGGAAGTTTTGTGCAACTGTGTCATCATCTGGACAGCTAATTCTTCCTGAGGCACTCAAGTTGTTGCCTCTATACACTCACAGTCTGTTTTCTTCTTTACTGAAGGCATTCTAAGTAGTGGGTTTTGGTTTAATATTGCTTAAGATACGCACAGGTAATTTACTTCCTTTATTTCTTGATTTCAGCTTTGATTAAAAGTATTGGACTGCGAAGTGATGGGCGTATAGATGACAGGTCATTTTGGATCAACTATGTTACCTCACTTTCTGTTCAATTAGCAATCCCGCTTGTGTATCCCAGAATGATAAGTGTTCATGATATTGACTCAAAGGTTTAGAATAATCTCACTTAACAAAATGTTCAGATATTCAATTTCTACAACTTACACGTTTTTTTTGCATGTTTCATCTGTGGCTACAGGATACTGATGGATCCGTTATTCCCCCTCCTATACCACTCTCTAGTGAACATGTGAGCGATGACAGGATCTATCTTCTTGAAAACAGAGAGGACTGCTTAATTTACGTTGGACGCTCTGTAGATCCTGATATAACACAAAAACTGTTTGGCGTTTCTTCTTTTAGTGAAATCCCCACTCAGGTACACTTGATATTCGTATCTCTTGTCTTGTATCATTATAGTGGCAAAATGGCGAGTCTAGTAATGGGTATAAACAGGCTTTGGTGGCTTGGATTGACCTGAAACATTATTTTTATTCTAAGCAATAACCGACGTGGTAAATCTGATAAGGAAAACTATATTATAACACAGTTCAGGAGGTTATATGCATTATATACCTGTCGGCAACTTTCGACCTGTTTCAATTTTGGCTGCTTTTAAAACTTAGCAAAACTGACTCATTTGTAATTAATACTACCGAAATTCCTTCTAATTGCAAATGGGTTGAAGTTGACATCTGTATATGCTCATTGTCTCATTGCATAGATTTTGTGGCTTATAAGTCTGGTGTTTGCTAGAGTAACTCTTCTTTATTCATCAATCATCTGTTTAACTCAAACTTTTCGATACAGTTGGTACTGAAGCAATATGAAAACCCCTTGTCAAAGAAGCTAAATGAGGTTGTAAATGAGATACGAAGCCAAAGATGTAACTACCTACGGTATGTAATGTCTGTGGTATATAATCTTATCAGTCGGATTAGTTTATCTGTATATGAGAATGTTTGTGTTGACAAAGTAATCCCTTTTTTAATCTCATTGTACTTATGGCAGGTTAAAATTATGCAAGAAAGGAGAACCATCGGGTGAGTTTTATAATATACGTCTAGTAGTTCTGTCTTTGTATGAAAATTGCAAGATTCAAGTTGATTCTTTTTTAAGAAAAAATTCCTTTCATATACATAAAGGCTGTTTGGTAATTTTAAACCGGGACTTCCCAAGAAACGTCGAGAATTAAAAACTTTCCTGACTATATGCTAAAAAAATGAAAAATCCCTCCAACAATTATAAAATAAAGAAAATCTTGTGAAACCCATAATGCCATATATCATAGGCAACTTTAGCTCAGGAACTTCCTTAGAAACGATAAAGATTGTGTCTTTTCTGTGTATTTGTAAAGTACCATTCTATAAAGACAAGATAAAGAAAATTAATTACAGTGAGGACGCATTTGTCAATCAAAGTTGCAGTTTTTACACGGTAATCGTTGCAATTTCTATAGTTTCTGATATTAGTTGTTTCTATTCCAGGAATGACATTCTTCTCGTATATGGTGGAAGACAAGTCTCCAAATAGTCCTTCATACGTTGAGTTCTTAGTACATGTCGATAGACAAATTCAAAACAAAATGGGTTGATGTTGTTTTAACAAACACTAGTACAATTCAGTTATGTTTATGGGTTTGTAGTTAGAATTTACATGGAGACACAGTTGAGTTCGAGCCTAAAGAAGCAAAAACGTGGGGATAGTCATCATTGGGTTTCACCTATTCCTGGTGAAAACTCGAGTAAAGTTTTGCTAGTATTATTTATGAAAGCGTAGCATAAACTGATAAAAAGAACGGCTGTGGTTCTTGGTAATTGTTACTATTAAACACTGGTGGTTATACATATTTATATTTAGAAGTGTTTTTTGTTTCTTAATTTTATAATGAGATAAGATTTACATGTAATGCTGTTCTTTAGAGGGGAAAGTTTCAACTTATTTCTTATATTTCTTGATTTTATGTGTGAGTATGTTTGGTTCGAGTTGTATTTTATTGCTATGGTTCGAGTTGTATTTTATTGCTAACTAGACTAGTGCTTCTGAGATGAAAGGATTCAAATAGTTACAAGTTGACTATGCAAACAATAGTATTGCTTGATATACATAAAAATGCAAGAATATAGTAGGTACTCCTCAAACTAGCTTTTTATAAAAGAATATAGTATGTTTAAACAAAATCACTAGTTTTTGTATTAAGTTTCTAACCAAAGTGCAAAACCAGTATCATAGCCACATACGACACTACACATCATTGTCTAAAAGGACCATATATAGATGCATATATCACAGCCACATAATACTCTAGATAAGAGTCGTTTGCTAAGGACATTGACTCGTGAAGTAAAATACATTTCATATTAGTCTATCACCTTTTGTATACATTCTATCTTCTAGTCTTTGCATGACAAGGATGGATGTCACTTATTGTTGACCTGGACTTTTCATAATACTAGTAATAAATTAATTAGAGGCTATTTTCCTATAGATACTAATGTTAAACTTTTGATTTACAATTCGAAATGCCCTTCTTATAGATACTATTAATTAGAGGCTATTTTCCTATGTATTAATGGTCTCTAGTCTCTACTTTAAAACAACAAACGTGATTTGCACTAACTTAGTTTTGATTTGTACATAACATTTTATGCTTTGTATATGTGTTACGTTGTGCTTATTCTCCTTTGTATCTTTTTATGCGTAAATGGAAAGTAACTATGTGCAAATCTAGAGTATATGTGTGTGCAGATTACCTCACACTAAACCAAACAAGTTTCAAGGTGAATTAGACTTAAACCGGGTAAAGCTATTCATTTCTAGGAGTTTTGTGTAGCTACTTTAGGGATTGTTTGTACCTAGCTTGTTACATATGATATACTAATAAACTTATATAAGCTCATGGATGAAACATTCTAAACCATTGAATTCGTTTTGTCTTCGTTTAAGAGGGCAATGTTTTATAACCTGGTTGAATCGGGAACAGGTTCGGATATGACTGTTGTTTGCTTGTTTATGAACTAGTGGTTCTTTTGTTGACCTAGGTCATGCCTTTGGTTTTTAAAGTTTGAGACCTGTAGTTTTGTTGGAAAGTCTTGAATTTCTAATGTTTTAGAGCTATTTGGAGCTTTTTTAGGGTCGTTTCGGTATGTTTAGGGGTGTTTTTGGAGCTGATTAAGGGTTGTTTGGTTAGGTATAAAAGGTTTTTGCAGCTTAGGAATTGAATTTCCATGTTAAAAGGCTATCATTTTTTTGCATAAAACTGGTTCCACACGACGGTTCAACAGTGACTCATTGGGTCGATCAAAAAACCTGTTTTTAATATAAGGCAAAAGGGTATAAAGATGATGACTTTTGACCATCATTGGTCAAACTTATTATTCCCTTGCTATCTTTTACTAACTTCTCTCTCTCTCTCTCTCTCTCTCTCTCTCTCTCTCTCTCTCTCTCTCTCTCTCTCTTGTGCAGATTAATTGTTACGAGTACTTTATTAGTGACTCATAACATGCAAACAGTTAATTGTTAACATTGATTGCATAAATAAAAAACGATTGATATGATATATGTAATAAATTGCATAGACACATGAAAAATCATGATTTTGAACCTTTAATTCATCATTTTATCTTGTGTGTTTGCTCCATAGCTAAATTCACAACTTGATAATTAATGACCCGTAATACGTAAGGGTCCAACCACTAAAAAGGGTTTTTTTGGCGGTTGAAAAATATTGAATGGATTTATTGACAAATTTTATTTTTTAATAGTTTTTGTGACATTTGCCCGTTCTTTTATGTTGTTGAATTATATATAATTATACATAAATACTTTTGTTGATGTCTTGGGAAATATTTTTGTCACAGTATCATCTAAAGAATTGTGTGGGCATGTTAGCAAGGGTCAATATAGTTTATAATTTGGTTGAACCTACTAAAGATCTTTGAAAAATCACGTCTAGCATTCATGGTTAGCATCTTTATTAATTATGGCCATATATATTGTGAATCTTTGTATGATGTATGTATAATTATCAAGTTTATTTGTTGCTCAGGTGCACAAGTAGACAGTGATAGTATGCGCATATTAGATGCACTCAAGAGTGCGGGTGAGTTTCTAATAGAAAATCCTTTTATTTAAGTTGTAAGGCTCAATAAGCCAAACCAATTGAAACGAGCTTTTAAAAATGAGTAAGGCTTATAGTCACTTAAATAACGGATTAACACGCAAAAGATTGAACTATATGTGAATTTAATTTGACGTATGTTGATATGATTTTATAATAATAAGCTTCAACACCAATTAATTCGCCAAACAGCTTTACAAAAATATAAACTTCAACTTTCAACTTATAATATAAGCTACAGTTACAACTCCGGCCTTAGCTTCTCCTTCAACTCATTTCGCCAAACATACTCATAGCTACATAAGACCCTACACATCATTGACTAAAAGGACCATATATAGTCTAGATAAGAGTAATGAGTAAGGACATTGACTACTGAAGTAAAATGCACTTCATATTAGTCTATCACTTTTGTATACATTCTATCCTTCTTTCACAGCTTGTTATTTGATTCATACTTTCGGTGGTCTTGTGATTGAAGTCAGGGTTTATCCCTTGTTGTCGTTTTTGGAGTAACATATTACAATAAGACTTCGTTGATTGGATTGTATCATTTTATGGTCTGTACTATGTTGCTTTGGAAGTTAGGGTTTTGTATAAACCCTAGGTTGGTTAATGGACATGCTAATACTTCATGGACGTTATGCTTGGACAGACTTATGTTGATGATGTTCATTACAGTTTTGGGTGTTCGTTTGGAAGTTAGGGTTTTCAGTTCCCTATTCGCTTGGTTCAATCCCTGTTGCTTTGGTACACATTCTTATTTGGCGCATATGGGTTTGATTAGCCGTGTTAGCATCATTCTTTGACTGATGCTATGGTGATAATGGAGGTTAGGGTCTTTGTAAGCCCTATGATGTGTTTCTTCTTCTATGTGGATGTCAGTTGTCTTGGTGGTGCTTTTCTGGATCGCATGGAAGATGATTTGAAGTTCTATGATGACTATGTTCATGTTGTTACTTTAGTGAATCAAGCTTTATTTCCATGCCTTTTATTCGCTTGTATAGTCATTGTAGGTTGTAAGTTTTATTTTGAAAGTTATAAGAATGGCGTGTCATTCTTATATGAGAGTCTGTAAGTGTTCTAAGGGATTGTGATGAGAGATTCACTCTCATCCATTGTACTTCAATATTTTTTGGTTAATATATTTTACCAAGGTGCAGGATTACTCCCCTTTACCCAAAAACTATGGATAAAAGGACCTTATATGTATGCATTATACGACCGCATAATACTCTAGATAAGAGTAAGGAGTAACGACATTGACTACTGAAGTAAAATGCACTTCATATTAGTCTATCATTTTTTGTATACATTCTATCTTTCTAGTCTTTGCATAACAACGATGGATAAAAGGACCTTACATATATGCATATTACGACCACATAATACTCTAGATAAGAGTAAACGGAAGTAAAATGCACTTCATATTAGTCTATCACTTTTTGTATACATTCTATCTTTCTAGTCTTTGCATAACAACGACGGATAAAAGGACCTTATGTATATGCATATTACGATCACATAATACTCTAGATAAGAGTAAGGAGTCATAAAATTGAATATGGAAGTAAAATGCACTTCATATTAGTCTATCACTTTTTGTATACGTTCTATCTTTCTAGTCTTTGCATAACAACGATGGATGTGAGTTATTGTTGACCTTGACTATTCATAATAATAGATAAATGAGAGGCTATTTTTCCTATATTGATGGTAAACTTTCAATACAATTCGTAATGCCCTTCTTATAGTTACATTATGGATTAATGGTCTCATGTTTGAAATAACAAACGTGATTTGCATAAACTTAGTTTTGATTTGTACATAATAATTTATATAGTTTATGCTTTGTATGTGTGTTACGTTCTGCTTATTCTCCTTGTACAGTTGTACCTTGTTATGTTATGTGTAAATCTAAAGTACATATGTGCAAATCTAAAGACTAAAGTATATGTGTGTTCAGATCACACTAAACCAAACAAGTTGGATGATCGAGACCCCCTTAAATAATGCATGACAAATTATAAAGTTATTCAAACTCAACTGCAATTATGTATAATTTATATATAATAATGTGCATTAGTACACTACAAGGATAATGGGTTATAGTAATGACATGTCGTCGCAATAACCAATAAACACTTTTAGCGATAACACAAGTCGTCGCTAAAGGTATTTATTAAATAAAAAGAAATGATAAAAACTTTTAGTGACATGCATCATTTCCATAACGGTAAGACTGTTGCCTACATTTTCCCAGATTTTTCATGACCAAATTTCCAGTTTTTTCTTTCCAAAAACATACTAATCCCATTTGAAAGTTCAAACACTAGTACATAAATGGTTTTTAAGAATGGTTAAAATACATTTTTAAAAACGGTATTGAACCGTTCTGTTATGGAGCGTAGTAAATAATGGGCAAGATTATTTACTACGGTTTAAAACCGGTATAAAAAACATGCTACCACATTACTCAATTCATGACATAAAATATTAATATACCATTATTTACAACGTTCTAAAAGATCATACATTAAAAAAAATATTATACTATATTGTATTCTTATTTGAGCTGTCATCAATAAAAGATACCAATGACCTCTAATGTATGTACTCAGTACTATTTACTCAACTACACATGAACAATTTCTAAGCAAAATATGCTTTCATCAAGTCTCAAAAATCAAAATTGCTCATTCCATCATCTCAGTATCTATTCAAACAACAAAGTACATAGAACCCAAAAATTAAAATACATCTTATATCAATAATCAACAACTATTACATAAATTGATAAATTATGCCAAATTTCACATGGGTATATATCTATACTTGTAAGCAAACTAAACCCACATTTTAAAATATACAAAATGAAGAAGAGAAAAGGAGAATAAGATATACAAATGGAAGGCTAATTAAATCTTTGTCAAGTTCACAATACCTGCAACAAAAGAAAAGAAAAAAAAAAAAATTCAAACTTTATATATATCAAATCGAATCATTAGATCATCTAGATCTAAAACAAACAAATCTTAAAACTATAACAAATAAAATTATTTAGAAACAAACTAACCTTCCCAGATTTGGTGGGCGGACTAGCAACCGTATGTCGGTCATGATTTCGACGACTTCAATTTGTGATGACAGTGTGCTCTTTGTTTTCAACAAGTGGTGGTGGTGGTGATTTGGCTGGTGGAGGTGAGATGTTATATGTATATGTTTGTGTGTGTTTGTGAGAAATGAAAAGATGAGAAATGGAGGGAATTATCCCGCTTTTTAATTGGGAAAACTCTTTGAAATTGTTTTTTAATACAACGGTTATTAAACAACCGTATTAGAAAAAGGTTTTTCGATAGTACCCGTTTTAAATAACATTTTTTTGGAACGGTTTTGTAAGAAACTGTTCTATAAAATAAGTTTTTTGATTTTTTAAAGCGGTGTAGTGCAGAACCGTTATAAAAGAAGCGTTGCAACAAATACTTTTTGTAGTAGTGAAATTTCAAAAAAAAAAAAAAAAAAAAAAAAAAAACATTGGTAGTCGTCACTCGTCACAATAAAAATACGAATAAGTTCAACAAAGAAAATAGTTCAAAGTTCACAATACATCCCTGCTCACTTACGTCTTCTCCATCCTCTTCATCATCTAGAATCTCAAGGGGATTGAGTGGTCGAGACACGGTGATATTAATGTTCGCGGCTTGTAACTTATCTAAAATTTTCGCCGTGACAATTTTATGCGCCTGACTTTGGGTATACATTCTTTTTTAGGATTGGGCGCTTGAAGAACTTGATGCATGCCCTGTCTGTTGGGAGGGAAAACAAAAAATAGCTCTACATCAGAAGTGATATATATGCGACTTTATGGTCAATATTGTGAAGAATCATATAACTGTTCTAGTATAGTTTAACAATTGATAAGCAAATGTTGAAGAACTTTATTATGAAAATCTATTTACAGATTTGCATCAAACATAACTGAAAAAAAAAAAAAAAAAAAAAAAAAAGTGAGAGAACTATCTGATTTTGTACTTGTTATACTTCTATAAGAATTTTAACATCAGAATAGACGAGCTCTTTTAAGCCTCTTTTTCTACTTTCGCGCCAGGATCTGTACAATTAAAGCACATAGTTTCACAGTTGATCACACATTCTGGATCATTTTGATCAATGCTTTTACTGGAACTGATTTGAAAACAAAAATAGAAAAATTGTTTACAAGGTGGTTAAAGTTATACTACACAGTTAAAGTATTCTCCAAAAGGGACATTAATTTCTCAAGTAAAACCATCTTCGTGGAATAATATGGCACCACCTAAAATTTAATTTCTGGGAATTGGAAATTATAATTTATGAGAAAAGGGTAGCTCAAGTATAAATAGAGACATACGAACCTTCACTTTATAGGAAAAAAACATGCAAAAGCAAACAATGGCTTCTTCAAACTTCTTACTTTTATCTCTAGCTCTACTACTCGTTGCTCTCTCATTTATACAAAACTTTACATCTGCTTCTTTGGAGGAAGCAAATGCTCTTCAAAAATGGAAAGCAACCCTTAAAATCCCGAAGAACTCCCAAATTGTATCTTCTTGGACACTGCTTCCAACGAATACTAGTGCACCCGCTTTGTGCCCTTCTTGGTATGGAATTGCTTGCAACGCTGATGGGAACATTAACATGTTGAACCTCTCAACGTCTGAGTTAAAAGGTACGCTTCACCAGTTCCCGTTCTATATTCTAGGCAATCTTACCCATTTTGAGCTTAGTGTAAACAGCTTCTTTGGTCCCATCCCACCAGAAATTGGACTCCTGTCCAAACTAGTCTATCTTGATTTTTCAACCAACCAGTTTTCTGGTGTAATTCCACCTACCATTGGTAAACTAAGCCAGTTAACCGTTTTGCAACTTTTCGAAAACAATTTGACTGGTTCAATCCCACAAAAAATTGAGAATATTGTCTCACTTGAGAGGCTACGCCTCAATTCCAACAATATTTCTGGGTCAATTCCTTCATCGTTGGGTGATTTGACGTCTTTGAATATCCTTTATTTGTTCAAAAATCAACTCTCTGGATCCATTCCAATTGAATTAGGGAATTTGAAGTCTCTAACTGATTTAGAATTGAGCGAAAATCAACTCCATGGTTCAATTCCTTCATCATTGGGTGATTTGACGTCTTTGAATATCCTTTATTTGTTCAAAAATCAACTCTCTGGATCCATTCCAATTGAATTAGGGAATTTGAAGTCTCTAACTGATTTAGAATTGAGCGAAAATCAACTCCATGGTTCAATCCCTTCATCGTTGGGTGACTTGACGTCCTTGAATATCCTTTATTTGTACAAAAACAAACTCTCTGGACCCATTCCAGTCGAATTAGGGCATTTGAAGTCTCTCACTGAATTATCTTTGGGAGAAAATCAACTCTCTGGTTCAATCCCTTCATCGTTGGGTGACTTGACGTCTTTGAATAACCTTTATTTGTTCAAAAATCAACTCTCTGGATCCATTCCAATTGAATTAGGGAATTTGAAGTCTCTCACTGAATTATCTTTGGGTGAAAATCAACTCAATGGTTCAATACCTTCATCGTTGGGTGATTTGAAGTCTTTGAATATCCTTTATTTGTACAAAAACAAACTCTCTGGACCCATTCCAATTGAATTATGGAATTTGAAGTCTCTAACTCATTTAGAATTGAGCGAAAATCAACTCCATGGTTCAATCCCTTCAACGTTGGGTGACTTGACGTCCTTGAATACCCTTTATTTGTACAAAAACAAACTCTCAGGACCCATTCCAATTGAATTAGGGAATATGAAGTCTCTCTCTGAATTAGATTTGAGCGAAAATCAACTCATTGGTTCAATTCCTTCATCATTGGGTTATTTGAAGTCTTTGAATATTCTTCATTTGTTCAAAAACAAACTCTCTGGACCCATTCCATTTGAATTAGCGAATTTGAAGTCTCTCACTAGATTAGCTTTGAGCGAAAATCAACTCAATGGTTCAATTCCTTCATCGTTGGGTGATTTGAAGTCTTTGAATATCCTTTATCTGCACATAAATCAACTCTCTGGACCCATTCCTTTTGAATTAGGGAATTTGAAGTCTCTAACTGAATTAGATTTGAGCTTTAATCAACTCAATGGTTCAATTCCTTCATCGTTAAAAAACCTGAGAAGCCTTCAGATTCTGCATCTTCGTGAGAACAAGTTATCCGGCCCTATACCACAAGAAATCGGAAGTCTACAATTGTTTGAGCTAGAGCTGGGCATAAATCTGTTTTCTGGCCAATTGCCTGATGATTTGTGTCAAGGGGGAAAGCTTCAAATGTTAATTGTAAGTCAAAATCAACTCTCTGGTCCTATACCAAGAGGGCTAGGGAATTGCCCCAACTTAATAAGAGCAAGGTTTGATTTTAATCAATTTCGTGGAGATATATCGAATAGTTTTGGTGTCTACCCAAGCTTAGATTTCATTGATGTCAGTCATAATAAATTTCATGGGCAACTATCTCAAAACTGGGGTAAATGCAAAAATTTGACTACATTAAAGAAGGGATATAACAACATCAGTGGTAGCATACCACCAGAGTTTGGAAATTCATTTCATGTGCTTGATCTTTCTTCTAATCATTTGGTTGGTCAGATACCAAAGGTGTTTGGGGAGATGAAAAGCTTGTTAAATTTAAACTTGAGCGATAACAACCTTTCAGGTGTTATACCTCAAGAGCTTGGGTCACTGCATGGTCTACTTACTCTTGACCTATCCAAAAATAGGTTAAACGGGTCATTACAAAGATATGTTGGTGACTGGGTTCCAATCAATCACATAAATCTTAGTAATAACAAGCTCAGCGGAAAGATTCCATCGGAGATCGGTAAATTAAGTCAACTCAATGTTCTTGATTTATCTTGGAATTCACTGACAAAAGAGATACCATCAGATATTGGAAGTTTGAAAAGTCTGGTAATGGTGAATCTTTCTCACAATAAGCTATCTGGTTCAATTCCTAATGGTTTCAGTAACTTGCCAGGAAGGATTGATATAGACCTGTCTTACAATGAGCTCACTGGTCCCGTTCCCCCTTGTGCTGTCTTTCAAAATGTGTCTGGAGAAGCATTTGAAGGAAATGATGGTCTGTGTGGAAATTTTACAGGTTTGAAACTTTGTGAAAGTCAAATAATAATGAAGAAAAATGATAATTTTCATCATAAGCTCATCCTTGTAACTGTGGTCCACTTTTTGCGGCTCTTTTACTTGGTTTATTCATGTGTGGCCTCATTGCTTATCGACATAGAAAGAGAACTTCTCCACAGAAACCATCAGGCGAAGAAGGTGGCAACTTTTTCTCAATAACTAGTTTTGATGGACAGGCGATGTATGATGAAATCATCAAGGCAACAAATGATTTTGATGATGCATATTGTATTGGGATTGGAGGATATGGTACTGTGTATAAAGCTGAGTTACAACCCAATAATTTAGTAGCTGTCAAGAAACTTCATTCATCATCTGAGAGTGACGATCATATAGGCTTCCTAAATGAGGTACGAGCATTAACTAACATAAGGCACCGAAACATAGTTAAACTCTATGGATATTGCTTCCATGCTCGTCACTCATTTTTGATTTACGAATATCTTGAGAAGGGAAGTCTAAAATCGCTCTTAAGTAGCGATATCACAGCAAAGGAATTGGATTGGGTGAAACGGGTAAGAATTGTTAGGGCTGTAGCGAATGGTTTGGCTTATATGCACCATGATTGCACACCACCTATAATTCATAGAGACATTTCTGGAGCTAATATTCTTCTCAATTCTGATTATGAGGCACATATCTCGGATTTTGGAACAGCGAAGCTTCTAAAGCTGGATTCATCCAATTGGACTGCGGTTGTAGGCACCTATGGCTATATTGCGCCAGGTAACTACCATATATAAAGTTATATATACTCTACGTACTTATTCTCAAGTTTCCAGTTTATCTATGTTACATTTATTCATGAGCTGATATAACAATTTTATTTATTATTATTATTATTATTATTATTATTATTATTATTATTATTATTATTATTATTATTATTATTATTATTATTATTTTTATTTTTTTTTTTTTTTCTGTATTCTCATTTTTCCTTCCATGTAGAGCTTGCTTATACGATGGTGGCGACAGAGAAATGCGATGTGTTTAGTTTTGGAGTTGTTGCACTAGAAGTGATTATGGGAAAACATCCTGGAGAACTTATTTCACGTCTACCAACATTGTCTACCAATGATCTATTGCTAGCCAATGTAGGAGACAGTCGGATTCCGCCACCATTATCTCTAGTTGAGAAACTAGCTCATTCAATTTTGAATGTCTCACTGGCATGTTTGAACTACAACCCACAGGAAAGGCCAACAATGCGTCAAGTCACAGATTTATTGTGAGTGGATGATCAACTTTTGATGAACATGCATGTAGAGTTAGGATCAAATGAGAGGAAATTTTTTAATGAGAAGGGTGAGAAGAACCACAACCACACATTTCAGATGCACCTACAAAAAGAGATGCATCTCCCCTTGAAATTATCCCTCTTATTTGAAATGCGTGGCTGAAAATCCTTCTTATTCTTCTCATAATCTGTCTAAAGTATAATAAACTGTTTATGTTTTTCTTTTTTCTTTTCTTGACCTAATCAATTATGTTGTACATTGTTATCAAATAAGAAAATAATTTAGATCAATGAAGATAGCCACCTTTCTATTAGTCCAGTTTTACAATTAAAAAAAATTACGAATGGGCACAAGTTTATCAACTGTTATCACCTTCTCTAGACAGAGTAATATTGTAAAGGAATTAAATGATATACATTGGGAAATTTGTATGACAGTTGGAATTTATTTTTGCTAATAACAAAAGAAAATTCCCTTTAGAGTGATACTAATCCAAACAGCCTCTAAATTAACAAAGCAAGCTGGTAATGTATATCTAATAAGCAGTTATCCCACTTCCAAAACAAGCTGATAATATAGATTATAGAATGCCCGAAAGTTACCAACTTACCGATCATCAGATAATCCGTAAGGGGTGTTTAAACCCGTATTCTGTTTCACCTGTTTTATATTAATCCGTAACACTTCATCAACAATCTGACATAAAAGTTTGCCTTATTTATTTTGCATTTTACCAAAATATTTGTGGGGGCTAATCCAACAGAAGATGTGATTTGAAACGAAACTCAGTTCGAAATAAACAAAAATTTCGTAGCGATTTTAAGATAACACTATGAATAAGAACCTCTCTAGAGTCCTCACATGTTTCCATCTTGCTTTGGGTCTTAAAGTCAGTTTCAAGAAAATTTGCACAAAGATTTCTACTTTCATAGACAATCCGAACCTCTTGTATTTGTTGCTGCAGTGTGTATTTACAACTATACCAAGGAAATACATTCCTAATACAATGCAACACTTTTTCTGTACATCTCATTCAGCAATTTTCCTACAAACCCAAGGTTGGGATAATCATGGTCAAAGTAACGAAAAAAAATAACTCAAAAAAGTCAACGTGACTGTGACAATCACCTTAAAAGTCTCCATAATCGCTCCTACTACCACTCGAAAATATCTTCATCTTTTCCCAAATCTGCAAACGTCTCCTAGGACTCAATGGGCCTGAACTTGAGGTTATCCTATACGAATGTACATCTAGCCCAAGACCCGAAAACCCGCTCTCCACATCAAGTGGAGATTTATAGCTTGGATAGGTGGAATGCGATGTACCTGGGTCTGGGCCAGGGCCGTGGCCTGAGTTTGTACTGGCTCATGGATCAAAGTCCATGGAAATTAAATCCTCTTGGCTACATGTCCTTGAGCCCAAGTCTCGTGTTTCTTTGCACTCGTTGCAGACCAATTTCAAGGCCTGAACCACCTCACCCATAAAGGGTCGGTGTGATACTTCAGGCTGCACACACATTGATGTTGTTGCTGCTACTTTAGCAATACTGTCGAATGGAACTTCAAGGGATAGTGATGGATCAATAAGCAAGTTTAGACCTTCTGGTGTTGGGAGGAGGGGACTGTTGGAATTATTATATCATGACAATCATATTAATAAACCAAGAACATCAAAGTGAGCATGAGCGGAAGCAATTATAATAGATCGAATAACATGTAATTAATTAATCATTAATTTAAATAGTAAACATACTGTAGTGATTCTAGCCCGAACAAGAATCAATGCAATCTTCCGGAACCAATGAACCCTAATTAGGGTTTATAAGGATTATAAGAATTACCCCTTACCGTTTTGTAATTCAATCCAAGAATCAAACAATAGTGTGTTTGATTCACGTTCTTGTACACACGTACTAATTCAAGAAAACGTTTATGCAAATAATAACACAAAACCTTTTTTGGACTCAAGAAAAACGAAACCCTAAGGGGTGTTCGGTTTTGGTTCGACCAAGAAAAGAGAAGGAGAAGAAAAACACCAAGTTGTGTGTGTACAAGTTATGAGAAAACTCTTAACCTTGGGTTTGCTTATATACTAGAGTTTACTTGGAGCTCAAGGCACAAAGGAGGTGGATCCTCCTTGTGGCCGATCGGTTGGAAGCCCACATAGGGTGTTCCGGAACCTTCTTTTGTTTCCAAGTATTGTCTAGCAATTAGTTTCCTAATCTTCGTTTAATAATTAATTAGTCATTAATCAATAACACTAATTATTATTTAATTGTTTTGTATTTAATAATTAATTATAACATTTTATAAATAATTATTACATTTCCTCTTCATACGTATTGTGTGCAATCCCGTGATCTCAAGTTCGATCCTAACACACGACTATTATTATTTTGTCTATAAAACCAACAGCTCCCACTTAGACATATCATAATAGTGTGATCACATCGATTAGCGTCTTGCAACACGTCGATGCCTCTAGTACAACTTGAGTAAGGCTCCTGGAAAACCTTTTAATGATTTCTCATTATTATTATCCCTTTGTTTCTAATACTACGTTAATAAGGATATGGATCTAGGTCATTCCTTAATTAACCATTCTGTTTCTCGTTTTTAGAAATTGACAAGATTACCAAATCTTTTGAACCTTTCATAAAAGACCTTGGGCGTGGCCACGCAAACACCTTGACAACCCTACGAGGGCCCAGCAGTATTAAACTCCAAAAATTAATTTGAAGGAACAAATTCTTTATTGCCTACAAGCAAAACACACAAACTTTGTAACACTTCCGAAAACAACCCTTATGACTACCAGTTACGTATAGCGTTAAGTTGTTCCACAAAAATGTACTACATTCATGACCGTTATCTTGTATCTCAAGTCTAAGGATAACTTCTTATGATTTACTTAATGACAAGATCCATAAAGTAACATCATATAGTTGGGATAAGTCCTATATTCAGTATCATCGAATATCATCTGAAATGACATGTCTACGCATCAATATACTTAAGTATATTATATCAACTTCAGATTTGTCTTAATTTAATAATATTCCCATATTATTAACTGACAATGGACAATTTAGAATAACTCTTATTCATGGATTTAAATATGCAAAAATAGGACAACAATAATTAATAACAGAAATAAACATACCAACATACTTTATTTCATTAAAATAATAATTGTTTACAATATCCTTTATCCAAATACTAATCACAGTTATGCATGAAACTACTAGCTAATTCAAGTCCAATTCCATTGGCTAATTCATTAAGCTTCTCTTTCGCCAAAGCCTTAGTGAATGGATCAGCTAAGTTATCATCTGTGTGAACCTTCAACAGATTTATTTCACCTTCGTCAACCTTTTCACGAACAAAGTGATACTTCCGTAGAAAATGTCTGGTGCCTCTCATGACTCCAGGTTCATTGGCAAATATGATTGCAGCAGAATTGTCACAATACATATTAATAGGTAATTCAATTGAAGGCATAACACCAAGCCCAGAAACGAATTTCCTAATCCAAACAGCCTCCATAGCAGCTTCTGAAGCAGCAATGTATTCAGCTTCTGTTGCAGACATCGCAATTGTACTCTGCTTCTTGCTCCTCCAATCTACAACTCCTCCATTGATAACAAAGACATAACCCGTCTGAGACTTCGAATCATCTTTATTACTTTGAAAGGATGCATCACAGAAACCTGTAACACAAAGTTTTGCAGATGGATTTCCACCATAAACCAAAAACATATCTTTTGTATTCCTCAAATACTTAAGAATATGTTTAACAGCAATCCAATGTTTTTCACCTGGATTCTGTTGAAATTGACTGGTAATATTTTGAGCAAACGCCACATCTGGCCTTGTGCACTTAACCGCATACATAATAGATCCTACAGCCGAAGCATAAGGAACTTTACTCATGCGAGCCACCTCTTCAGGTGTTGAAGCACAATACTCATTACATAAGCCATGTTTTACTTCCATCGGCAAATATCCCTTCTTGGAATTTTGCATATTGAATCTTTTCAATATTTTGTCAATGTAAGCACTTTGACTTAATCCAATTAACCGCCTTGATCTATCTCTATAGATTTTGATTCCCAGAATGTATGCAGCTTCTCCTAAATCTTTCATAGAAAAGCACTTTCCAAGATATGCCTTTACTGCTTGCAAACTTGGAATGTCTTTTCCCATGATCAATATGTCATCAACATATAGAATTAGGAAAGTTACATTATCACTCCCACTAGCTTTGTGATACACACATGGCTCATCAAGATTTTGAGTGAATCCAAACTTTTTAATTTCAGCATCAAACCTCTTGTTCCATTGTCGTGACGCTTGCTTTAATCCATAAATGGATCTCTTAAGCTTGCAAACACGATTTGGGAAATCTGGATTTTCAAACCCTTCTGGTTGTGCCATATAGATGTCTTCATCTAGATGACCATTTAAGAAAGCGGTTTTCACATCCATTTGCCAAATCTCATAGTCATAGTACGCTGCTATAGCTATGAGTATTCTTATAGCTCTTATGTCTGCTACAGGAGAAAACGTCTCCTCGTAATCTATTCCAAAAGTTTGAGTAAAACCTTTAGCAACTAGACGAGCCTTATAAATGTGTGCATATCCATCCATATCAGTCTTGATTTTGTAAAGCCACTTACTCCCAACTACCTTGGCACCAGGAGGTAAGTCAACTTCTTCCCAGACTTCATTGTCATGCATGGATTGTATTTCCCCATCCATAGCAGCTTTCCATTTAGCTTTTTGAGGGCTATTAATGGCAGCTCTATAACTAGTAGGTTCATTAAGATCCCCTAGTGTATGCTGATCGACCTCTACATTAAGACATAGACGGTCAGGAGCTTTCACAGATCTTGAAGATCTGCGAATGGGAATTACTTCAACTTCCGGTGGAGGACCCGGACTTTCCGGTTCTATAGGAAGTGTGCTAGTGTTTTCTGAAGGCAATGCATTATTTAGATCATCTTCTAGATCATATACCCTCCCACTGATTTCTTGAACCACAAATTCACTTTCAAGAAAATCACCATATCTTGCAACAAACACTTTGTTCTCAGGTGGGTAGTAAAAGTAGTAACCCATAGTTTCCTTAGGGTATCCTACAAAAATGCATTTAACAGATCTTTGTTGGAGTTTATCTTGTGAGTCACGTTTAACATGCGCCTCACAACCCCAGACCTTTAAATAAGACAAGTTCGGAGCTTTTCCAGTCCATATCTCATATGGTGTCTTATCAACCTTCTTGGTGGGAACCATATTCAAAATACGAACAACTGATTCAAGAGCATAATCCCAAAAAGACAAAGGAAGGTTAGTAAGATTATACATTGATCGAACCATGTCCAACAATGTACGATTCCTTCTCTCAGATACACCATTTTGTTGTGGAGTATATGGAGATGTGAGATTCTGGACAATTCCATTCTCAGTTAAGAAATCTTTAAAATCTTGACTAAGGTATTCACCACCTCGATCAGAACGAAGAGCTTTAATCTTCTTTCCCAATTGCAATTCTACTTCTGCTTTGAAAACTTTAAATGTTTCAAACACCTTATGTTTATGTTTAAGTAAATAAACATAACCATAACGGCTGAAATCATCCGTAAAAGTTAAGAAGTAGACAGCACCTCTCCTTGACACATGTCTAAGTGGTCCACATACATCCGTGTGTATTAAACCAAGTAGATCTGAAGCTCTTTCCATATTACTATGAAAAGGTTTCTTCGTCATCTTCCCAGAAATACAAGATTCGCATTTATCAAATGACTCATCATTGATATTATTCAAAAGCCCTTCACGTTGCAGCTTTTGCATGCGAGTCTTGCCTATATGGGCAAGTGTACAGTGCCAAAGGTAAGACGAATTCAAGTCATACTTCATTCTCTTACTTATGCTGTATATCGAATTATTATTATTGTTGGAAGTCACACAATTATTCATATCAATTTCAAACACACCATTCACAGCAACAACATTAAAATAAAATACACCATTTAAAGAAACAGAAATTTTATTGCCATCAATAGTATGAGAAAAACCAAGATCCAACAAACATGATGTAACACCCCCAAAATACTGCAGCGGAAGACTGTGTCATAGGGATGCTACTTCAGGGCACAAAGTACAAGATATAGAAAACGAACTCTAAATGAGACGTTTTTAAAAAAGTTACCATTCGAATAGATAAAAGTCATAGTTTACAAACCAAAAGATCCCAAAATAGAATAGTACATAAGTTTTTAAAAAGTATCGAATGGTAAAAGATAAAAGCGAAAGTCTTCAAAATGCATGCCCTAAGACTCTCCGCTCCACATACCTGCTATCGCCCTTCTAACCTGAGATAAACATGCTTAAAAGTGTCAACACAAAGGTTGGTGAGTTCATAGAGTTGTTTAACAAACAAAGTTTATGCATATGTATGAAGGTTTCCCAGCAAAGGCATCGTAAATCCACTCAGTTACAAGTCCCGCCATAAGAGCCTTGTAACCTGTGTGTTTACAACCCACTGCTACAATATATAGTTTCTCAGGATTATATTCACCCAAGGTCAAGTATAGACACAAAGGCGGGGAACCACCATCCCAAATAGTACCTGTCACCCAACGTCGCATCTGTTTTGGACTTGGGTGGGGGGTGTTTCCCCATAATAGTACTATCAATACCTCTCCTTTGACAGATTACTGGGTGTCGTTTCCCCAAAGCATAAAAGTTTAAACGTTTCAAGTATCAAGTAAGTATAACACAGTTAAGTATAACACAATCACGTATGTATAAAATCAAGTCTAAGTGTTATCAAGTATAAAAGTAATCAAGTATAAATGTTTTAAATATTTGTACAAGTATAAACAAGTAGTTGAGCATGTATCTCCCCCAAAGAGTTAAAACAAGTGTAAAGAGTAAAAGTGGGGCTATGACTCACCTGGAGTGAAGATACAAATACGCGTAATGATAAGGACAACAGGGAGCGAACACTATCCGCAACTTGATGGTTTAGAGAGATGAGATGATGAAAAACCTACTAATCCTTGAGTTTTTATTTCAAAACTCCAACAAGGATGACTATATGATCAAGTTTATACCAAGATCTTGTAAAATTTGTTCTCCTTGCTCCTTGAACACCCTAGTTCGAATTTCACCTCAAGAGAAATGAAGAGAAAAAGTTTACTTGCACAAGAAAAGTGATTTTGTGATTTAAAATGGATGGAAAGTTTAATTTATATATGGAGACAATTGTTTGGTGAGTAATTAAGAGGGTTGGTGTGGTTTAGATATTTTAGGACAAAAGGAGGGGGGGCCGGTTCACAAAGGAGGGAAAAGGGGGGGGGGGGGGGTTTGTCTTGGGATTAATTAGGAAAATTAGTATTAGTAGTAAAGTGTAGTTAGGTTAGGTTTAGGTTTAAGGTTTAATCGGGTACCGGGTTTGTTAGAAATGAGTTTTGTTGAAGTTATTCGGGTCATAATAAAGTTATAAAAATTGTAAAAATAAGTCGGGTACAAGTACGGAGAGTTAGGGTGATTATCGTTCAATTTTGGTGAAAACCGTCGTTATCAAGTTAAACGTACGATACGTAATAGTTAAATTTCCAAAATACCGGGTAAATTAATATTATAGTTTTTATATTGTAAAAAAAATGAGTATAAAAACGTATTAGGATCATAGTCGGGAGTGTCGGACATGTTAGACACATTTATAGTTCGCGTATTAGCGTTTATTTAAAATAACGTACGTAAATCGTTAATTGTACCAAAAATATAGATTTAATTATCCTACGAGTGGAATAGCATGCAAGTGCCCTAATGATGATGTGCAGACTATTTCTAGTCCGTATGAAATGTCCCTGATAGAAATGCATGAATTCGCTCCTGAACCAATACGGTTACGCGAATTTGAACACTCGTAAACTAAATTTACGATGATATGAGTAATGCACGTGAATAGTGGTTTCCTCTCGGAAATGAATAGTGTCAGGTGAATAGTAAAATTTCTGAATGTGTCTCGGAATGTCTAAATGACCTCAAAAACGATGAATAGTGATCGATGAATAGTAAATGATGAATAGTAACTTGTGAATAGTAAATTGTCGAGGTTTGGTAAAATGACCTAAAATTACGGGTTGTGACAGTCTCTACCCCTTAAGGGAACTTCGTCCCGAAGTTCAGCTCATTCATTCCACATATGTTCCTAATGTTCAGCTCATTCCTTCCCAAACTCGTTAGAGTTGCTTACACCAATCAAATCATCTACTATCAATATAACTTAGATTAATGATGCTAGGTCTCAGATTAGTCGGGGTTGTGTATAAGTTCTATACCAAGACTTAAGTGCTACGAAAATAATATAGTTGTTCAAGAGAATGTACCCGTTATGCTATCGTGAACATGTTGGGTGATAGGATTTCCTAGGAAGTAAGCTCTGCCACGCGCGGGTGGAATCTCAACGGTCTCCTCTTTTGGCCCTTCAATTGCTGCTGCTAAGTTTGGACGATTGCTTCCTAGGTTAAGATTCCTATTCAACTTAGGACAATTATAACGGAAATGGTTTGGGCTGTTGCACTCATAACATGTCTTTTGGTTGTTTCCTATATTGCCCGCGCTCATCGATGCTCCACACCTATTTGCAAAATGACCCAACTGTTTGCACTTTGTACACACTCGGCAGGGCTCAGACCTCTGATGATGATAAGCACATTTAGTACACTTAGGATGCTGGCCTAAATACTCTCTCTGACCAGAACTAGTCGCCGCAAAGGTCCTTGCCCTTTTGTTGTCAGCTATCGCGCCTATATGCTTGTTCGACTCGCTTGTTCCCTTCCTTTTATCATTGTTCTTCAAGCTTCCATTTCTAACCATCTCATCTGTCAGAGTCCCTGCTCTCAATATTGCACTCTGAATTGTAGAAGGCTCAGTTGCTTTCACAGTCCCACGAATTTCTGGGACAAGACCATATATGTACCTCTCGATCCTCTTGGACTCAGGGGTAACCAGGTGTGGAACTAGTCTGGCTAATTCATGGAATCGATCTGTATAGGCTGCATGTCCAGCCCCTATCATAGAGTGATGATAAAGTTCATCCTCTAGCTTCTGCATTTCATTGTCCGGGCAGTATTCCTCCTTCAGTAGTGCCTTAAAATCATCCCATGTCATACCTACAGCTGCCTCTCTACCCCTAGCTTGAACCTGCGTATTCCACCATGTCAATGCCTTTCCTGATAGCAAGCATACGGAGTACTTCACCATTTGATGTGGTGCACAGTCACTAATGTCGATCACCGACTCCATCTTTTCAACCCATCGAGTATACCCTAACGCGCCTCCTACACCATCGAACTCAATTGGCTTACATGAGATAAATTCCTTATACGTACATCCAGTCCTAATGTTGTTGTTACCATTACCATTCTGGCCTATACCATTGGTGTTGTTAATTCCGCTTTCGTGATTTGCCAAGTTATTCATATGATCTCCAACTTGAGTGACAATAGTGGGGAGAAAGTTTTCAAGTTGTCGAGCGATGATGGCTTCAAAATCAGTATTTCCACTGTTGTTGTTATCATTGTTTTCAACGCCGTGACCACCTACTCTACCTCCACGTCTACCAGTTCTTCCACCATCGTTACCTGGGTTACTAGTGTCATGAGCAGCTCCCCTACCTCCTCTACCTCCACGTCCACCAGTCCTTCCACCCCTTGGTGTTGCGCCTCCTCGACCAGAGCTACGAGTCACTCTCCTTGGTGCCATGATTTCCTGAGAGGAAGGACATTTAATGAACGTCAGAGTTGAGGGAAAACCGTTGATTAACCAAAGTCTATACTTAACATCCTCATATATAATACCGTGCCACCAATTGTCTCCTAAGTCGTGCCAACACCGATCTACATATGCATAGTCATATGTCCACGTGTGTCGTGAAGCACTTATAATTATGTTGGCCACCACAATTATAAATGTTTCCTTTCACAGGTGTACATATCACCAGGCACACATATCTCAGTGGTAGATGTTGCTTAAATGGGAATCTAGGGAATGTCACGCTCAGTACGAAGGAACAAAGGATTCTCCCTTAAGTGCTAAAGTCACTAGGTAGTCTAGTTTCTAAAGGCTTCTAAAGAGTAACCTCAAGAGAACTCCCATCCTCGGGCAAATCATCAAATCTCTACAGCTAAGTAATAACCTTCATTTAACTTAGTCTCATGTCTCATCAAACAAGAACTGTCACAAGATTAAGTTAAATGATCAGTTATCACCGAGCTCCATATTTCTGATAACTTGCCTAGATTTTGGGACTTCCCCATCGGTACCACAAAATACCTAATAGTGTAGGTCTAAGAAAATTATCAGCAAGCGTACGTGTATGAAAAATGCAAGGCGATAGGGAGGAGAGTCTAAATGTATGTAGTTATAGTCTAGACTCTAAAAACAACCTAGTTCTCTATAACCAAGGCTCTGGTACCAATCTGTAACACCCCCAAAATACTGCAGCGGAAGACTGTGTCATAGGGATGCTACTTCAGGGCACAAAGTACAAGATATAGAAAACGAACTCTAAATGAGACGTTTTTAAAAAAGTTACCATTCGAATAGATAAAAGTCATAGTTTACAAACCAAAAGATCCCAAAATAGAATAGTACATAAGTTTTTAAAAAGTATCGAATGGTAAAAGATAAAAGCGAAAGTCTTCAAAATGCATGCCCTAAGACTCTCCGCTCCACATACCTGCTATCGCCCTTCTAACCTGAGATAAACATGCTTAAAAGTGTCAACACAAAGGTTGGTGAGTTCATAGAGTTGTTTAACAAACAAAGTTTATGCATATGTATGAAGGTTTCCCAGCAAAGGCATCGTAAATCCACTCAGTTACAAGTCCCGCCATAAGAGCCTTGTAACCTGTGTGTTTACAACCCACTGCTACAATATATAGTTTCTCAGGATTATATTCACCCAAGGTCAAGTATAGACACAAAGGCGGGGAACCACCATCCCAAATAGTACCTGTCACCCAACGTCGCATCTGTTTTGGACTTGGGTGGGGGGTGTTTCCCCATAATAGTACTATCAATACCTCTCCTTTGACAGATTACTGGGTGTCGTTTCCCCAAAGCATAAAAGTTTAAACGTTTCAAGTATCAAGTAAGTATAACACAGTTAAGTATAACACAATCACGTATGTATAAAATCAAGTCTAAGTGTTATCAAGTATAAAAGTAATCAAGTATAAATGTTTTAAATATTTGTACAAGTATAAACAAGTAGTTGAGCATGTATCTCCCCCAAAGAGTTAAAACAAGTGTAAAGAGTAAAAGTGGGGCTATGACTCACCTGGAGTGAAGATACAAATACGCGTAATGATAAGGACAACAGGGAGCGAACACTATCCGCAACTTGATGGTTTAGAGAGATGAGATGATGAAAAACCTACTAATCCTTGAGTTTTTATTTCAAAACTCCAACAAGGATGACTATATGATCAAGTTTATACCAAGATCTTGTAAAATTTGTTCTCCTTGCTCCTTGAACACCCTAGTTCGAATTTCACCTCAAGAGAAATGAAGAGAAAAAGTTTACTTGCACAAGAAAAGTGATTTTGTGATTTAAAATGGATGGAAAGTTTAATTTATATATGGAGACAATTGTTTGGTGAGTAATTAAGAGGGTTGGTGTGGTTTAGATATTTTAGGACAAAAGGAGGGGGGGGGGCCGGTTCACAAAGGAGGGAAAAGGGGGGGGGGGGGTTTGTCTTGGGATTAATTAGGAAAATTAGTATTAGTAGTAAAGTGTAGTTAGGTTAGGTTTAGGTTTAAGGTTTAATCGGGTACCGGGTTTGTTAGAAATGAGTTTTGTTGAAGTTATTCGGGTCATAATAAAGTTATAAAAATTGTAAAAATAAGTCGGGTATAAGTACGGAGAGTTAGGGTGATTATCGTTCAATTTTGGTGAAAACCGTCGTTATCAAGTTAAACGTACGATACGTAATAGTTAAATTTCCAAAATACCGGGTAAATTAATATTATAGTTTTTATATTGTAAAAAAAATGAGTATAAAAACGTATTAGGATCATAGTCGGGAGTGTCGGACATGTTAGACACATTTATAGTTCGCGTATTAGCGTTTATTTAAAATAACGTACGTAAATCGTTAATTGTACCAAAAATATAGATTTAATTATCCTACGAGTGGAATAGCATGCAAGTGCCCTAATGATGATGTGCAGACTATTTCTAGTCCGTATGAAATGTCCCTGATAGAAATGCATGAATTCGCTCCTGAACCAATACGGTTACGCGAATTTGAACACTCGTAAACTAAATTTACGATGATATGAGTAATGCACGTGAATAGTGGTTTCCTCTCGGAAATGAATAGTGTCAGGTGAATAGTAAAATTTCTGAATGTGTCTCGGAATGTCTAAATGACCTCAAAAACGATGAATAGTGATCGATGAATAGTAAATGATGAATAGTAACTTGTGAATAGTAAATTGTCGAGGTTTGGTAAAATGACCTAAAATTACGGGTTGTGACACATGAAAAGGAAACAACACCTCTAATTATAGAAGGTGCATAATGACAATTGTTTAAACAAAGTACTAAACCCGAAGGTAAAACTAAATCAAACATTCCTATGGCTTCAACTGCTGCTTGTGCTCCATTTCCCACATGCAGAAATTGCTCCCCATAAGCTAGTCTCCTTTCCTCTCTAAACCCCTGCAGTGTATTACAAATATTAATACCACATCCAGTATCATATACCCAGGAATTTATTTCACGAGATAAAGTAAATAATTCAATGACAAATAAGTTACCTGAAGTGCTGGCGCCCATGTGCCCAGTCTTCTTAACCTTATTGTTTCGCAAGTCATCGAGATAAAGAGGACAATTCCTCTTCCAGTGGCCCATCACCTTTCAGTAATGGCATCCTTGATCCTTCTTTGGATTATTTTTGATAGGAGGGTTCTTCTTTGGTTGAGGTGGTTGATAAGCCATAACTTGCTTATTCTTATCATCCTTCTTCTTTCCTTTACCCTTCTTCTTGTTCGCATTTGGCTTGTTAATTCTACCCCCTTGTATTGCAAGTACTTGGGGCGTAGGAGCCTTTTGTGGTGTACCTTTCTCATAATCAATGAGCAGTGCATGCAATTCACTTACAGTCTTCCCCACGCAATGCATATTGAAGTTCCTCACAAAACCACTAAATTCCTTATCAAGGGATCTATTGATTAAGTGCACAGCCATATCATTGTCATAGGGTTTCCCAAGTGTTTGTAGTTGATCCATGTAACTTTTCATTTTCAACACATGAGCACTCACAGGTTCACCAGGACCTTGCTTACAACCATGTAGAGCTTCCATCAAATCGTAAATCTCTACATTTGATGGTTTCTCATAGAGTTTCTTGAGTTCATCAATCATGTCTTTGGGAAAATACTCCTCAAACTGTCTTTGAAGAGCTGTGGACATTCCCCCTAACATCATTGCGGCCACATCAATATGTTCCTTGCTATCAAGATTCCATTTGGCTTTAGCAGCTTCAGTAGCTGCTGCGCCTTCAGGTTCAGCAGGGCAAGGCGTTTTCAAGATTTCGAGTTGACCAGTCACTCGCAGGACAATCCTTAGTGAACGGTACCAATCATTGAAATTTTCCGAGCCAGTCAATTTTTCTCGTTCAAAATAAGTTTTGAACACAGAACGTAGGTTGGTGTTATCAGTTTGAGCCATTTCTACAGATAAAGAAAGTTCAAAACATTAGTATTTTTGATAATACAATTTTTCAAGAAAATTAAAATACCCAAGGAAAATAAATCCATAGAATAATCTTGAAAACTAGGATCCTCCATAAACATAGTTCCATCACATTCAGTTGATCTGCTAGTAATGAAAGTATAATATGAGGTAACTTGTCGTACAAGTAATTGGCATAACATTTGTCCAATTCCTAGATTTATGGGATTTACAATCACAAAACATTTGTATTGTAAGCATGTTTAGTCCCCATCTTAATGCCTTGAGTCCAAGTCTCACTTCCTACTCAATTTAAGTTGTCTAACTTAAAAACTGTGAACTCACAAATTCATTACATCAGTTGATCTGCTAGCAATGAATTTATGAAATTTACCTTTCCATTGCAATCTCGCCAAGTCTCACTATGACGTAAATTACAACTTCAAGTGTTCTTAATTAGATGGCATTCAACTTAATTTTATAAGGGTATAACTATTTTGATGTGTTCAAAATAATGTATGAAGAAGCATGCATACAACTTCATAACATTGGTTTTACAAAACATTTTTATTACCAATTTGCTAAGAGTAAAATAACAAAGTTTTGATTGAGGTATCGGGTTCACCAATTAAAGAATAACCATCAATTATCGTCCACTATATCGTACTTTTGCTTACGCCCGAAGGCATAGTGTTTCGGATAATCATTGTGGAATTGTGGATTATTCACCCTTAAGATGACAATGTACATGTAATGGTTGTTCGGTAAGTATAATTTACACACAAACGAGCGTTAAGACATGAATGTTGTCTCTCTAAGGCCACAATTTAATGCGTTGCCATCCTTATTCCCATCTTGTAGTGTGTAAACTGCGGTCGAGCCTATTTAACCATTACGTACAAAAACATCAATCAACCAATCCTTTGAAATTTTAACACTTAAAAACCAAAACTATTTCGCCATTATTTAGTCCGTATTATTTTTTCTATTCAAAAAATTACCCTTTTCGTTTATATAAACATGTCTAACACAATAAATAAACAAAACAAGTAATTTGCAATAAAAAATAAAACAACTAAATAAACACATATACATAATCATAACAATTAAATATGTATAAAACATGTAGCCACATGCAAATCTTATTAAAAGGTCCTATTAATAATCAAATCTAGGCGTATAAACGTATTAATTCAATTAGGGCTTTCTTTTTCTTGGAAAAAGAGCCACATACGTCGATAAATCGATTGCGTAAGCCAAAATTAAATAAATACCACATAGCACATAATTGATTACTTAATATTGGAGTCTTCCCCAATTCTACATCTATTAAAATTTACATGTTTTAATATAACTTAACCATTAATATATATAAGCAATTTAAACCATTTAAATAACACAATAAAAATCCATGCAAACATGCACTTTTCATGGATTTAGCTTAACAATTAACATATTGCACCAAGATCGTTTACTAAAACGCATAAAGAAAAAAATTACATGACATCTTAGGGTTTCTAGTCAATTTTATAAAATAATAAAAGCAAAACCCTAAAAACCCTAAAAGGTCATTCGACCCAAAAAATTAGGGTTAGGGAAAATAAAACACAAACCCTAAAAAAAACATGTAACTATTCGAATCAAATCCAATTTTATGCGTTGCGATAATTAATTACACATTATAACGGCTCTAGATGCCACTGTTGGAATTATTATATCATGACAATCATATTAATAAACCAAAAACATCAAAGTGAGCATGAGCGGAAGCAATTATAATAGATCGAATAACATGTAATTAATTAATCATTAATTTAAATAGTAAACATACCGTAGTGATTCTAGCCCGAACAAGAATCAATGCAATCTTCCGGAACCAATGAACCCTAATTAGGGTTTATAAGGATTATAAGAATTACCCCTTACCGTTTTGTAATTCAATCCAAGAATCAAACAATAGTGTGTTTGATTCACGTTCTTGTACACACGTACTAATTCAAGAAAACGTTTATGCAAGTAATAACACAAAACCTTTTTTGGACTCAAGAAAAACGAAACCCTAAGGGGTGTTCGGTTTTGGTTCGACCAAGAAAAGAGAAGGAGAAGAAAAACACCAAGTTGTGTGTGTACAAGTTATGAGAAAACTCTTAACCTTGGGTTTGCTTATATACTAGAGTTTACTTGGAGCTCAAGGCACAAAGGAGGTGGATCCTCCTTGTGGCCGATCGGTTGGAAGCCCACATAGGGTGTTCCGGAACCTTCTTTTGTTTCCAAGTATTGTCTAGCAATTAGTTTCCTAATCTTCGTTTAATAATTAATTAGTCATTAATCAATAACACTAATTATTATTTAATTGTTTTGTATTTAATAATTAATTATAACATTTTATAAATAATTATTACATTTCCTCTTCATACGTATTGTGTGCAATCCCGTGATCTCAAGTTCGATCCTAACACACGACTATTATTATTTTGTCTATAAAACCAACAGCTCCCACTTAGACATATCATAATAGTGTGATCACATCGATTAGCGTCTTGCAACACGTCGATGCCTCTAGTACAACTTGAGTAAGGCTCCTGGAAAACCTTTTAATGATTTCTCATTATTATTATCCCTTTGCAACACGTCGATGCCTCTAGAATTTTAAGAAAATTTGGACACGGCGGGTTCCCTAACGGGCCAGGACATACAATTTGACTTTTGTGCTTAAAAAAGCTCATTTGACTTGAAACTTGACCTGTAATGACTCATTTTACAGAGAAAGCAAACGTACCCGAAAGTACCCATGACACGTGTCGAAATATGTTGGTTTTCTACATCTAAAGCGGATCGAGGCAAGCCAAAATTAGAAACTTTAGGTGTAAATTCATGTTCCAGCAGAATGTTGCTAGACTTGAAGTCTCTATGTATGACTCTTGGGCTTGAATCTTCATGCATGTAAGCTAACTCCCGAGCCGCACCCAAAGCTATCTTCAAACGCCCCCCCCCCCCCCCCATCCAATTATAAACATCTTCACTAAAAAAGATTAAAGTCAAAATATTTGATTTTTGAAAAGTCAAATATTTCAATCCCTAAGTACCTTTGACAGAAACTTTAGTCCCATCTTCAAGGGTCCCACAATAAATTTGAGTCCAGTTATGATTAATGATTAAAGTTACCGTGTGGTGGTAAAATTGAAAGATTGTTTTGGCGGTGATTGTGATGGTTACGAGTAGGCAAATGAGATCGAAGATTTTATATTATGATGAAACTAATCCTCTGTTTTTATATCCTATCACTAGTTATAATGCACGCGAATACGCGGTGATACATCCACTCAAATTCATCCACAAAAGAATCTCACACGCTAAGCTGGCGCCGTATGATTGGTTTTTTGTGGGAGCCACTCTCACAAAAAAACCAATCATTCAGCGCCACCTCAGTGTGTGGATTCTTTTGTGGATGAATTTGAGTGGATGTAGCAAAATTCGTTTTTTTTTTTTTTTTTTTTTTTTTTTTAATTTTTTGAATCACTAGACGAGTACCCGTGCATAGCAACGAGATTTTATAGCGACAGATCGTTTAGTGATAAAAAAAGTTTATGGATTATAAACTAAAAATAATAAAAGTTTGAAGATTTAAAGATTAAACATAATGTTTTGAAACCCGGTTCGACCCGTTCTGGACGAAAAATGAGTCGATTTAAATCGAGTGAACCCGATGGGTTGGGTCAAAACGGGTCAAATTAAACTGGGTCAACCCGCCGGGTTTGAAGCGTCCCAGGTCAACCCGGTTTTCGATGTTTATTAATAGTTTCATTTTGAAATATATGTTTTCATATGGCTTTTATTAGTTAGACGCACCGGTGGCGACACCGGTTCCCGGTTGAACCGGTTGGTCCGGTCCAGTTTTCAAAACTATATGTACCATCAACTTGTTAGTTTGTATGAAGTTTTGTGTGTTTTATTAATTTGTATAATGTGTAAAATAACATTAGTTAGTGTGTTAATTATTTTATATTTAGATTATGTTGTAACTTGTTTAAATTGTACATTGTGAAAATTTTATTGTACTGTTTAGTAAGGGGTGTTTTAATTGGTTGTTTTTAATTTAGAAACTACGGAGAAAGTAACGCAAATTCGAGATCGGCTGCAAGCAGCTAGAGATAGGCAGAAAAGCTACGCCGATCAGAGGCGCAAACCCCTAGAATTCCAGGTTGGAGATAGAGTGATGTTAAAGGTCTCGCCTTGGAAGGGTGTGATACGTTTTGGGAAACGTGGGAAACTTAATCCCCGCTACATTGGACCATTTCTTATTTTGGAAAGGATTGGGCCCGTAGCGTATCGTTTGGAATTACCTATGGAACTGAGTAAAGTTCATGATGTGTTTCATGTTAGTAATCTGAAGAAATGTCTTTCAGAGGAAACACCAGTTATACCGATCAAGGATATTCGTGTGGATGAAAGTTTGAATTTTGTGGAAGAGCCGATTGAGATAATGGATAGAGAGATCAAACGACTCAAGAGGAGTCGTATTCCGCTCATCAAAGTTCGTTGGAATTCGCGGCACGGACCGGAATTTACGTGGGAATGTGAGGATGAGTTTCGAAAAAGATATCCGAAGCTTTTCACTTTGTAGATGGGTTATTTCTAGAGAAACCCGGGACGGGTTCCTTCTGAGGCTGGGAGGATGTGACAACTGGCAAAATAGGGAGCCGTTTTATAAAACCCGCATTACATTGAAATTATAAATATAGAATTTTTGAAAATTTATTGTGACGAGATATTTTACGAACGTTGGTACTTGATTTTAATCGTACGAGGTTTATGGGATTTAGTTATTTATTTATGGTTTGATTCGTTTCGTTCGTGATGATTCATTTTGAGATCGTTATCTTTGGCACTACATTGACTCCGGCACTAGATTAACCTAACAAAATTTTTATATTTTACAAAACGGTAGCGATTCACCGTTAAATAAATATTATGTCTTTCGTACATATCTATATTTTTCGGGAAGCGTTGTTGGGAAATCAATTATGACGTGTACGCGTATGTTTGACGAAAATTTAATACTTTTATGAACGGGTAATCGGGTTACGGGAAAACCGATTAAAAAGAGTTCACTAATTATTAAAGTATTTGTGGCTACTTTTGGAAAAAGGAAACTTGAGGGACTAAAATGAAAATTTCGGGTATATTACCCCTAACCCTAACCCTTCACCCTCATAATAATATTTTCATCACTTTCTTCTTCCCCCTCTCCTTAGCCGCCGACTGCCGCCCCTCCACCATCGACCTCCACACCACATCACCACCACCAAAACACTCCCCATCACCTTCTTGTTCTTTTGGTGTGAAACACGCGCCTCTCCCCCTCCATTTTCTTATTAACGCCTCACCACACCTCACACAACACCATTACATCATCTAATCTTGGTTTTCATTCGATTTAGAGGTGAGAAAACATGAGTTTTGGGTCGGGTTTGACTATTTTGAGTCAAACCCGAATTGAATCTTGGTATTTTTGGGATGATAACATTGAGATGGAAATGGGTTTTGTTATAAAAACGAGTTTGGTATCCTTGGGGGTCGATTCTTGATGTATTTGTGCTCGGATTTGGAGTTTGTACGCGTTTGGATTTGGTTTTTGTGGCTCGATGTGAGCTTGACTGAGACCCTAGGTCTCGGTGTGACACTCCTCGACTCGATTAGAGTCTTGGAGGTGTGATGGTTCTTGTTCTTCTTGATTCTTGATGATGGTTTAATGCTTGTTGGATTTTTGGGTCTATGATGGCTCGAATTGTTGTTGTTGTTGTTTTGGATTCTCGGCCGAACCCCCCCTTCGCGGGCTGTTTTGGTCGAGAGGCTCCTTAGAGCTAGCCGAGACCGAGAGGTCTCGGGTGAGGTTATTGTTTTGGTTGTGACCTCACAAGTTGACCCGGGTTTGACTTGGTAAGTCGACCCGTATAATTGAGATATTTTTGTTTTGGTTCTTATATGGTAATATATTTGTTGTGAGTTATTTTGGGCCGAATCATTTGGACATTGGTTATTTGTATCGTGAATTGGAGTTGTGTTGACGAGTATGGGATTGGGGACCGATTGTGAGACGGTCAATTAGATGACGGAGATAGGTTAGTTGGGTGCCGTAGTCGGACCCTCATGTTGTAGCACGTGATATGGGATTGTTTGGACGAAGTTGATTTGTATTGTGACTTGATTATATTATTTTGAACTTGGACTATGAGCCGAGGGTCATGACTCGGACATGTGACCAAATTCTATGACTCGATAAATATTTAAAAGTCGAAATCAAAAATAATACTCGTTATAATATTATTAAGAATATAATCGTTTATATACGTATATATATAGACGCGTTAAACGTATATATATATATATATATATATATATATATATATATATATATATATATATATATATATATATATATAAATGCGTATATTAATAATAAAACGATCACGAGTAAACGTATAATAATAAGACGATAGTTATTATACTATGAAAATAGTGTAATAAATGACGGGATATTATTATAAATAATAACTATAAAAATAACGGTGAAACTTAAGTCGGGTAAATAATAATTAAAAATGTGATTTTTATTTTATAAATTAGAAACTTATCGAGTTATAGGAATTGTGGGTCTTTAAAGTCCAAGTGGGCTTTATATTGTGACTTTGTGTTGTCACGGATATATGACGGTTAATATAAACATTTTATATATCGAATGACTTATTCTAGATCGAGTTATTTGACGATATAAAATGGGTATATTAATGGGCATCGTATCCCACGACGCCCATAGGATGTGGTATATATTTTAGGGTAATGAATTACTATATGTCTCGTGGAATTTGGCCGATTCGACGATATATATATATATATATATAGGGAATTCATTGGGCTACGACATATACCAAATAGAAATTTATGTGCAATGTGCTTTAGGTTGGGTATGATTTTGGAACGATATATTACGTAAATAAGTATGGGAGGTTATCAAATCGACGGATTTAATAAGCTTCGATAATTATTTAAATAATATGTTGGGCTAACATTAGACCTATAGTTATCTTATTATTGTTCTTTGTTGAGGCTTTTTGGTTTGTGCTGTGTCGACCCTCCACCCGTATGGATACCAAACGTCGAATTTCAAATGAATATGAAGTTAATTCGAGAAATGGATATTTTGGAAAGTAAAATGAATTACGTTCGGGAATGGGAATATTGATTTTGAGGAAATGATTTCTGAACGGGTTTGATATTGTTACGAAGTGCCGAGTCTGTAGTCACCGTTACGTGAGTTGCTTGAGATTTACTTACATCTTTCTTCTATCGTTTCTTTTGAGGATTTCTGGACTTGAGGTGAGTCATAGCCCCACTTTTTCTCTTGAACTATGTTTTCAATACTTGGGGTGAGAAACGTGCAAATGCTTTAGGTGGACTATTATCGCTTTTTGATTTTAAAACTTGCTATGCTTATAGAACTAGGTAGAGCGAGACCTAGACTAGATCTAGGTAAGCTATTGATTTGGTTGTTGAGCGAGGCCTAGTCCCCGAACTAGGTAAGCTATTGGATTGATATTAGAGCGAGGCCTAGACTTGAGCTAGGTAAGCTATTGATTGGATTGATTTGAGCTATAGCGTGCACCTATAGGGTTGATTTGAGTTGGTTGGATTATTTTGGTTGGATATTTTGGTTGGATGATTGAGGCCTAGTCTAGCTAGCAAGCGTTTTGCGTATATGTCCACTATATCGAATTATGAATTTAAACCTATGATCTCACCAGCGAAAGCTGACTTTTAGCACGTTTTCTCAGGTAATTAAGTGATGCTCTATGGATGCTTGGATTGGAGGCTTGGCATTTGGCACCGGTTATGGATCTATATTTCTAAAACTCTGATAACTATTGTGGACCTATATTTATTTCTTTTGGGCCTGACTTTGGATGATTTTGGGATAATGTAAACTTTAAAACCCCGTGTGGTTGTACTTTATTATGTTTACTTTATCTCGTTCTTTTATGTCTTGTGTTTGGATGCCAATCCCCGTAGCACCCCGAAAGCTTGTTGAGTCTTCCGCTGTACCAAATTTTGGGGGTGTTACAGATTGGTATCAGAGCCAGGTTATAGAGAACTAGGTAAATAGACACCTAAACTATAACCGATTTTTATAGAAAATGATCCTCGACCATTGCCCGCCAGCCCGCCAAGCCGAAGCATCATTGTTTATTATTGAGGTATTATGAGATTATTGAGATGATTATTAGATTTGGGATTTCTTGAGATGATTTGAGGTTTATTGATTTAGCGATATGATGGCGTTTTGAGGAAATATTATGCGTTTTGAGGAATTATATGTGTTTTGAGGAATTATATGGCTTAATTGTTTTGCGAATGGTTTTAGTAATGCGGTATTTTAAATCTTTCTTGATTATATACGATTTGGAATTATATGATGATTTTTGGATATGGTATTTTGAGTTCGCGGTTTAGTCGTTTTGAAACACTTACACCTACCCTACGCCGTTGTCACAGACTATGGCCTCCCATACGCCTGATGTCGTTGAGGATATTCTTACTACACCGGTATTGCCAGCACGGTTCACCATGGCCCCTGATGACCCTTACCAGGTTGCCATGCATTCAGCTACTATGACACCGACAGGTTCTACTTCAGCACTACCTGCTGCATCTACGTAGGGACCCTCATCTTCTCTAGGGCTCCCTGGTACATCGAGGCAGCTTACTCTTCATCAGGCTTTGGCTCGCGTGGCACCTCGCTTTGCCCACCGAGCTACGGCACGCATGTCGGTACGCCCTACTCCATCACCTTTACAGATTGATGCTCATTCTCTTCTGTCTGAGGCGCCACCCACATCAGTGCGTCGTCGTCCTAGATCACCTACTACATCTCCATATGGTTCACCTAGTAGGAGACGACGATTGATGATGTACCCCTCTGACGAGGAGTATGAGGAGGAGTACGAGGGTGAGCAGAATGATGACCCTCAAGATGAGGAAGAGAATGATGACCCTCAGGATGAGGAAGAGGATGATCCTCAGGAGGAGGAGATGCCTGATGATGATGGGTCGCTAGCACATTCAGTTCATTCTGCGAAGCCCGATTCCCCGATACATCCGTTAGAGCCGGTTTCACCTGATCATCCATTTTTGTTTGATTCACCACCTGGTAGTCCTGTGGCGTCGGATGCACCTTCTGAGGTTTCTGCTGAGCATGCAGAGTTAGGTGAGACTGGTAGGATGTGGGCTCAGATTACTGCACAGGGCGAGAGGATCTCGCGGATGTCTGACCGACTTGAGATGGTCATTGCTGAGTTTATTGTTGAGTTGTTGCGGATTTGAGGAGTCTACGCCAGCGTCATGGCTAGATCGATTTGGATTTGTGGTTGTTATGTTGCTTCCTAAGCTACGGAGTACTCAGTTAGGAGAGCTGGTTATTCTATCCCTTAAGTCATGTTATTCGGATTGTACGTTTGATGAGTGCTCAAACACTCATCATTTTTACCGTATCTGAACTGCCAAAACATCCAAAAACACCCAAAAACGCATCAAAATACACAAATTATCCAAAAAAGTGTGTTTTATATGTTTTAGATGCAAAATGTTTGAAAACAAATGAAAAACGAACAAAGTTTGCACAATTGGCAGTTTCAGTCCCTCAAGTTTCAAAATCTGGCAAAACTAGTCCCTGGAAGTTTAAAACGAAAGAAAAGTCAACCCAAGGCAAAGAAAAGTCAAAAATTATCAAAATAAGTCCTTGGGTGATAAAGTTTGAGAAAATTACACTTTTACCCCTTAAAATCCAAAATTGACAAGAATGGTCCCTGGAGTTTTGGAAATTGACAGATTTGATCCCGGGTGGAATTATTTTGAATGAAAAATCATATTTGGTTGTTGGAAAATCATAAGTTATCACAATAGCCCTTGGATCATAAGTTTGGGAAATTTACAGAAAAAAGTCCCTCAACTTTAAAATTTTACAAAAATGGTCCTCGGGTATTTTTAAATGAAAAAATGTTATTTGTGATCTTGGTACAATTAACAATTGGCAAGATTGATCCTTATGGTTACTTGGGTAAAACACCACAGCCCCCCCAAGTTTTGCTAAATTACATGAATGGTCCTTGTGAATTAAAATTTACCAAAACCAAATCCGGACCTAACTTAACCAAAACCAAAACAACCCACTGGATTGTCTGATCCAGTTACTAATCCCCCAGGCCCATACAAACTTCAGCCCACCAAAATAAAAAGCTAACTCCCCAGCTCTCCCCCGTATTCTACCTTGTTGACTTCGGTCAACTCTTCACCTCCACCTCAGCCTGCTACCCTCCAAACACCACCATCATCACCCCTAGTCTTCACCACCTCCACACTCCATCATCATGACTTTCCCCCCCCCCCCCCCTTGCATCACCTTCCAAATGCTACCTTCCAAAACACTCCCTGGCTTCAACTATTTCGAAGAAACAGACAAAACCATCTTGGCGCCAAAAATGAATTGAAGGCCAAGATTAAATTTTTGTGATCCAAAGGTTGTAAACTCAGCTGGGAAAGAGCCAAGGGCACTCAGAAACCCTAATTGGGTGTATAAAAGGAGAAGAGGAGCAGTGAAGCAAGAGTTAGTTTTAGTTTTAAATTTTCAGCTTATTTTAATTATCTGTACTTTGTAATTTCCAGTTAAACTCAAGCTTGTAATTTGTTTCCCATTCAATAATATCAGTTTCAAGTTTAGTGATTCCTTTTGAGTTTTAATTTTCAGTGTTATTCAGAAAATAAGAAAAACAATATAAACAAATAAATAAAAAAATAAAAATAAAAATAAAAAAAAATGATGAAGAAGCAAGGAGCAGGTTAAGTTTGGGATGGACCTGGTAATAGAGACTCATGGGAGTCATTTAAGTGGTTCCTTGGTTCATTTGGTTAAGCTTGGAAAGCACATTGTAAGCTATTCCCTTACAAATTTATTGTTCAAATTGCTTATCAGCTTATTGTTCATGGTTAATTCTGGTTGGAATAGCTTAACTATAACTTGTGGTACCTAATATACTTAATGTGAAAGTTATAGGTTTCTAGTTTATGCTTTTGTTAGTTAACTGTGAGATTAGCTAAAAAAAAAAAGGTTTATCATTTGTTGCTTGATGAAAGTTGTTTATTGTGGTTTAAACTCAGTTGAGATACCTAAATTTAGCTTATGGGATAGCTGTTAACCAGAAACTTTGGTTTAATCACTTGCTTCTTTTGAAAACTGCCCAACAGAAATTCCTTAAGGGGTGTTTGGTTCAGTACCATACCCTATGATCCAAGAAGTTTTTGTGGTTACTTTCTGTCTACACCAGTCACCATAGGTTTAATATAGATAACCAAGTAATAAAATTCATCTCCCTTTTCAAAGAAAGTCAAAATAGTATATATAAGCCTTCATGGATTAACTGATGTGGATTTGATACATGAAACTTTGAATTTCAACTCAAAAGAAAGTAAGGTTGATAGATTTAGCTTCATATAGATTCAAACCAGCAGATTCAGTCATAAAATCAGGATTTAAATTTATCAAAGTCAACTATGGTGGTTTAAATATAGAAAGTCAAAATTGCTTTGTGCAGAAAACTCAAAATTTGAGGGAATTAATTTGAATTTTGTGTTTAAGCTTAGACTTTGAAACTTGTTCTAACTGAAAACCCCCCAGCTCTACTTTAAGAATCCATGACCACTTGAATTTTGTGATTTTTATTGTGGGTCCCACAGAGCCTCAAAGAGAGGTGCAGGGAAAGGTTCTCCCCTGTTTCAGTTTGTAGCCATTTTTCCAGGGTCCACATCTTGTTCATTATTTGAGCATTTTGCCTGAGATTTGGTGATTTGGGTAGCCTAGCAGCCTGACTTGTCGATTCTATATTTGGTTTACTATCTCTGGCTTATTTCATTATCTACTTTCTAGTCCTAAGTTGTGTTTTTTTGAGCACTATTGCTACTTATGTGAATCAATGCACATTAAGTTTGATGGTTTCATGTTTCTGTGTGATAAATGTTCTTGAAGTTGTTGTTATTAGTTTGTGTTAGTTACATGATGTTGTGTATGATTGAGTTTGAATTGGTCCATGCTATTTGGATAACTGCTTATTTCAAAAAAAGTCATTTGAGTTCTAAACTTTGCCACTGTTAAGAGTTTTAGCTTGGTTAAGTTTGAGCATTGTCTAAATTTAGTTTGCTTAAGTTGTTTTGAGACTACACAAAATCTTTGCAGACCATTTCCTAAGTTGTGACTTGTTGCAAAAGCCTTTGGCTTGAAAAACTTGCAAAAACCCATACTGAGCTAAACCACTGATTCAGTGGTGACCAGGCTCCATTCACAAGCCCCCATTTGCTCAATATTGAACCCCAAGGCCTGATCCATGGCTTTTTGGAAAGCCTTCCAAGGTAACTTGTAGGTTCCATCTTCAGTTTTCACCTTGGATTACCCCTGTGGGACCCACAAAGCCACAAAGTGACTTGCATACTCATCTGATCTGCCCTCAGCAGATACCCCTCACACCACCACCTTTTGTGGTGGTTTGTGACCACTACAGTGGTCCTTGCCACTTAAGTTTGGTTCCCCTCAACCCCCCTCCTACCCAGGAGTGTGTGTGAACCTTTTATTTGAACCCTAGGCCTGTGGACCCCACCTTATTTGGACCCTCAGGTTTGTCCCCAAACTGCATCAGTCCATTTTGTTTAGTGCTTATTTGAAGCCTTTTTGGCTTATTCAGGTTCTTTTGTTGCTTATTAGTTGCTTATCATTGATTGATAGACTCAGAGAAACCAAGTTTAAGCAGTGTGGACCCCACAATTTCCCATTTGAGCTTAAAACACTCCACAGTCAACAAAAGTCAACTGTGGGTGCAATAAGCATTTCAATTGCTTATTTGTTGGGTTAAAACAAAAGTGTTTTTGTTAAAGTTACTTGTTTTTATCTTATTATCAGTTTAGAAAAAGAAAAAAATCCAAAAAAAACCACTTTTAAGAATAGTGATAGCTTCTATTTAATAGGATTTATCTATTTATTTTTCTTTTTAATTAATTTCTAAGTAATATATCACTTTTATATTTTTAGAAATTAAATTTTAGGTTAAAATAATTTTATAAATTTTTCCAGATTTTTATTTTGTCATTTAGTGGTATTTCTAATTAATTGTAGTTTAATTTAGTTTTAATTAATATTAATCAATTAAATAGCATAATTAGTTTTTATATAATATAACCTAGTTTTTATAATTTTTATAGCTTTTATTTTAGTTAAAATAATTTTATAAATTTTTCTAGAATTTTTACTGTTCATTTAATAGTTTTTATAATTTAAATAGTTTAATTAGATATTAATTAATAAATAGAATAATAATTAGTTAAGTAGTTTAAAAATACATAAAATTAACTTTTTATAATTTTTTAGGATTCCCATGATGGTTAATTAGATTTATAAAATTTTTCTTAATTTTCTAAGTCTTTTAATTATTTTTAATAATTCTAATTAGTTTAATTAGTATTAAATAGACAATTAGTAATTAATTAATTATAAATAATTAAATAGTGTAAAAATAATTTTAATTTTTCTTAAAATTTTCTTTCATTATTAGGATTGTAAAAATATTAAATTTACACTTTTAACCCTTCCCGTCTCTCAGTTGTACTTTTTGTTTTGTGCGTCTGTTTACGTTTTTTTATTAAAACGTACGTTTTTAGTGTTTAGCTCAAATCTTCGTGATCTAAATTCCTGTAATTAATCACGTAGCTTTCCTAAGCTACATTTGTTAATAAATTCCAAATAATTCTGATCATAACCTTTTCCTGTGAATAATTACCCGATCACAAATACGCCAAAGTTACAATCCACACTTCAACGGGACTTAACGACCTGGTGATACCCTATATTACTCGGAGCATTGACCTAGGCTATTTGACTTTGTTGACCTTTATTTGGTTAATATAAGTTAGGTGGTTCAGGGCCAATCAAAATTTGGCGCCGCTGCCGGGGAAGTGTGCGCGTTTCTTTAGCGTTATTTGAGATTAGTGTTATCTCACCTCACTCACTGTATAAATACCACCACTTGTGTATATTTTCATAATCAAAATACAAAAAAGTCATTAACACTTTTCCTAAAGTGTTAAAACACCAAAAAAAAAAAAAATTAAAAACAACAAAACAGATCGTAACGTTTTCTGATTCGATTTTCTTTTAAGGTGATTCTTAAAGAGAAACGATTTTGGTAAACGAAACGATACCAAAAATATTGTCTAAAAGTTTTTAAACCCATTCACAAAACACAAAAACATCCGTCTCTTTCTTGTGTATAATAATTCTACATAAAAATAAACCGTCGCAAACCAAGACAGAACACCTTCCAACTGGGGGTGTGAACAAATAAGTTCCCAAACCAAAAAGATTAAAACTTGCCTTTGTATCCTTGTGTGTGGTGTACCTTTTCTAAAGAAGCCACTCACTTGTGATTATTGGTTTAAGTTCACTGTCGTTTTGCCTCGATTTTGTTTTGAGTGAGTTTTTAGTGCATGCGCACTCGTTCTTCTAGGTCTACTAGCCCATTACGTGAGCTTGTACGAAAACCTAGAAGACCTCGTAGACGTTCAGCACCAACAGTCGGATCTGAGATCCGTACTGTTGCCACACCCACTGTCACCATGGCGGAAGACCGTCCCATGTGTGAACTTCTCCAAGCACCCATCGAGGGTTACGGAGATGCCATTATTGTCCCAGCCATCGTGGCTGATAGTTTTGAGCTCAAAACCGGGTTACTCAATCTTGTAACCTCAAGTCAATTCTACGGTTTTGAGAGGGACGATCCTCATGCTCATATTCGATGGTTCAATAAAATCACATCCACCATCAAGTACAAAAATGTCCCATGTGAAGCAATAAAACTTCTTCTCTTCCCATTCTCATTGGAGGGGCAAGCCCGGATTTGGCTTGAAAAACTACCTCCACGATCTATTGAGACTTGGGAAGATCTTGTCAAAAAGTTTGTGAATGAATTCTTCCCACCTTCCAAGACCACGAGTCTTAAGAACGAAATCACCAAGTTCACTCAAAAATATGATGAATCTTTTGGTGAAGCGTGGGATCGTTTCAAAGAATTACTTCGCAAGTGTCCACATCATGGTTTCTCTGAGTTGATGCAACTCGATACGTTTTACAATGGCGTGAGCCAAGCTGATCAGGATTCACTCAATGCCTCCGCGGGAGGCAACTTTTTGAGTAAAACCACAAAAGAAGCTTTGCAAATCATAGAAAATGTCACAACTCACCATTTCAGGTCATTTCAGGTCATTTCCCGAACTTCGGAAAAACACTATTCATCAAACACTATTCATCAGTTTACTATTCATCGTTTTCGAGGTCAATTTGATATTCTGAGAAACTTTTGGGAAATTTACTATTCACGGGACACTATTCATTGCGGGAAAAGATTTCATCATTCATGTGCATTACACATTTCATCGTAAATTTAGTTTACGGGTATTCAAATTCGCGTAACCGTATTGGTTCAGGTGCGAATTCATGCATTATCAGTAATGACATTTCATACGGACTGGAGATAGTCTGCATATCATCAGTAGGTCAATTACATGTTATACCACTCTTAGGATTTTCAAATTACTATATTCAGTATATTTAACGTTTTACGTATTATGATTTCTAAATAAACGTTAACACACGGTTTATACACGACGAATATATCTAAATATTCCCACAATGGTCCCGACATATTTTTATATCCGTTTTAACATCATAAAAGTTATAACATTCAGTTACCCAGTATTTTGGAAATTTATTTTATTAATAACGTACGCGTATGAATATAACGACGGTTTTCGTTAAAACTAAACATTAATCACCCGATCACTCAGTAATTGTACCCAACATATTTTCAACATATTTTATCATTATAATGACTTTATTTAGACCCGGATAACTTCGTGAACATTTATCTCTATTAAACCCGTTACCCGATTTTAACAAACAACACAAACTAACCCCTAAAACCTATACTTATACCACTAATCATCTACTAACTTTCCTAATTAAATCAAAAACTAAGTTTTCTCCTTTGAACCCTTGGAAAAATCAGCCATGAACCCCCCTTTGACCTCATGCATATATGAAATCTTACACTTTGAACCTTTGCATAAATATCTTACTAAAACACTTAAAACATAAACATAAAAATTTTAGGAATCAAAAGCTCATCTTTTTCTTGTTCTTCCTCCAAAACCCACGACCAAACCAAAGGACTATGATCCATCCATGGTTTTTCAAAAAGTAAAACACAAAAGTTGTTCATTTTACAAGTCTAATCAAGAATCAAGCAACAAAAACACAAGAACATCAAGCATAATCATCCAATAATCATCTCATTTTGTCAAGTAAGTTTTCATCTTTATTTTTTCATGGATCATCCTATTTTTACATGTATTACATAAGTATCATGCTAAAAACCATGTATAAGTAGCTATACTACACTTTATTTTGGCTAAAAAGAAACATACAAACCCTAACTTTCTTGTTATGAATCCCCTAGCTCTAATAACTTGGTTAGGAGTCCATGGCACCCTAAGAAGGTGTATGGTAAGATTAGATTAGTCATGTGGTGATTACAAGAGGATTGGTGATGGTAGAAATTGGTTTTTAACCTTGGAAACTTGATTTGGAACTTATTTTAGACATGCTGTCCCGTTTTGTAAAAATCTGGAAAATCAGTAAACACCAAGGAAACTTTGGCAAAATTTTTAGAAAATACTTTAAAAAACGAATCCGTAGGCGAAAGAACGGATTAAAAAGAGTCTATAACGAAGAAGTTATGATTTTTGCAAGATTGTTGACGAAAAGTATTTTTCTGAAAATAGTTGCTGTTGGACGTTTTTCATGATACAAAAAGAGGCTTTAGACGTAACCCGGAGGAGCCGAGCTTTCCAAAATATATTACTACATACTAAGACGTAACCGTGGATATAAAGAACAAGTAAAACGGACAAGTAACGACAAAGATATACTCGTTTGAATATCGGCTAAAACCCTTTTATAATTGACAGCTTTTAATATAATTTGGCGCAAAAACTACGAAGTGCATTTTTAAGCTAAACATAATATCAAGTACCGAGCTTTATAACTAACGTAGTATTAGTTATTATGAGTATGTTTTCATCAATTCAAGGATTTCAACCCGAGTATTTCAACGCTTACATGGAAACTTACGTTATATATATATAAGTATATATATTATAACTAGCCATTTATATTTTCTAATAGCAATATTTTCCAAATTCTTGGATTATATATTTTGATAACACAAGTGTTTTTCAAAGAGTAGAGTGGTATAGAAACATGTGCATGGACATTCATAACATCATTTCATGATCTAAAGTAGATCGTTCATCATTTACATTAGGTTGCGGCTAGTGTGCGCGCCTTGTCTTTCAGTTCATTACATGTTCATGGTACCATCATATTGGGTTGCGGCAGCAAATTGTTCATTGGGGTTCATTTCATTTCATCACGGTTTCATCAGTTGAGGTGAGTTTTCATAGCCCCGTTTTCAATTCAACATTTTGATTGTTTTCAAATCCCACGGGGGGAATACATTGCATCAATCATTTCAGTACGAGCCCAAGTATTCAAACATGTACATAGCTTAAGTTACCTTGCCAAGTGAAAAGTCCCCTGTAACATCATGAACCGTTAATTTCAAGTACTAAGCGAGAGTGAGTGGATAGATCTATCGAGGGTGACGCCTCCATCCGTGGTAGTGGATACCAACAGTAAGCGGATGCATGTCATGTCTTTTACATTTGAATGTTTCGGCAGAACATTCGGGAGGGGCTTACAGTTTCATCAGTCATAGCTTCGGTGTCATGAGCTTAAGGCTATTGTACAATTTTCACGAGATTTTTATCTTGCATTTTTACTTGTGGTGGCCGTACATTATTACATTTTACAAACCTATGGAATTCACCAACATTCGTGTTGACGTTTTAGCAATGTATTTCAGGTTACTAAGGTAGCTCATGTGACATGCATTTGGACCTTCATGGAGTCGCGGAGTCGACGCGTCACATCATTATTTCATGCACTTATGTAAACATTTGATCTAGTATGACTTGATTTTCATGAACATGCAACACATTTTGGGGACCTCATTTTGTAAACTCTGAATTATTTCAATGATCAAATGCAGTATTTTCCAAACGACACTTTAGGTCGTTCAATATTTCCTTGTTGTGGTGCTATGACAGTTACACCCCCAGGCATTCCATTCCGCTGCAAGTCAGGTAAATTGGGGGTGTGACAGATTGGTATCAGAGCTAAGGTTATAGCGAACTAGGATGTATCTTGGACCCTAGACTATAACCGCATCATCATAGCATCTCATCATTTCATCATAAGTGCATAATCATGATACATGTTGTTTCATACATACCCTGTGCGAGTTATTTATACTCATATCCGTATATGTATATCATTTTATTGACCTGGTTCACAAGTGACATGTCTTCAGATACTCACCCTGACATCCTTTTATCGGATTCCGACATTGAAGATGCCTTGTCATTTTACACTACCATTATACCACCAGTTGCATTTACACCACCATTAGTACTATTGATTTGCCATAGGAACAGGGTTTTCCTATCATTCAGCCCGTACATAGAATGCCTTTTGGTAGTGTATTCAGAATTAATCTTAATTGACTTATTAGGATGCTTATTGCAAGGAAGATAGTGTGTTTTCTTTCCATCACTAGTAGGGCACTTACTACTCAGGTACTATCACCACCATCAGTTACTTATTACACTATTGGCCTTCCCACAGTGTGTACTTTAGTTTTACCTTTTGGATGTCGCGAGGTAGCGCGAAAGAGGGTAGTATTCCATTCACTAGTACCATCATTGTCATTTCCTTTTTCCATTCCCATTTGCTCAGACTTCAATCGTTTCGCAACATTTTAGCATTGTCTCATCAGGAATTAAGTTGATTTCGTTTTTGACGAATTAGTAGACTATTACCATTCGACAAGATTCACCCACGTATCCAATACACCATTCAAGCTATTTTACTATCATATGGGGAAACTGTTTTACAGAAAAATTTCTGAAGTAAGCTATTTTATTACCATCCTATAAATTGATTTTCTGTCATTACACCAAGTATTTACTATTATTACGCGAAGCAATTTTCATGTTACTTGAAAGAAAACATCAGAATACCATTTTAATAACAATGCGTTGAACACCATCTAAAACTTTTGAGAAAAGTTATGATATTTTGACAAAATCCAACATCGCATCATTAGTCCTCAATTATACATAGCCTGATCACCTATGTAAAATTCAGGAAGGATTATGCCATGAAGGAAATAATTACCTTTTCAAAGGATTGTTAATAACAATCTTCATTCGAAAGCTTTGTAAACAAAGGAACTCTTTCATAAACATCCCTTTTGCCGAACTATCCCTGGATACTTACCCCACCAGTCACTCATTCAGACATTAAGTTGGATTTTTCCCATTGACTTCCCTAGAGAGACTTTCCATATCAATTACATGCATGATTCCTCTATACAATAAAAGCAATGAAAGGATTACAGAACTAGAGGTATATAGTGAGAGAATTCATAACTCAACAACAAATCCTAAGATACTGCGAGACCATCCGAATCATCATCTCTGACCTAGTTGTCCAATGTTATTATTCAAGGGTACTAGCTAGACTGAGCTACAGGATTGAACTCAATATAGATGTCTGCAGGACAACACAATAGAAATACACCAAGCTTCTAATTGAGACTGTAGAGCATTTCATTTAAACATGGCCTCATCCATACATAAACTTTCCTGCAGTAAGTTTTCACAAAGTACAATTGTTTGAATCAAGAATATCGATGTAGATTCCTCTAAGGCATTATGTCTAGAAATTTCAGATAACTTCACCTTCATACCAAGCAAGGGATCAAGCCAGAACATATCTCCTCATCTACATGGGAAAACAGAATAGACATTCATCGACACAACATCAAGTGATACCTTCGTCTTGCCAATTACAACGATAAACTATTTCATGACTTAAGTTAGTCTAAATACCTATGCTTGTAGTTATGCCAGATAACCATCAATAGACATTATCCAACCTAAGGAACTAAGTGTTAGACATCTATGCATTTAAGCGAACATTTCCTATCCTACTATTTTATCCTTGTTAGTGTTTTCACTTTTAAATAAAGTTGATGCGTTTACATAAATCACATACCTTGTGGAAAAATGATTTCTGAAATTCCTATTTTGAACAAGTACGATCCTTTTTGGTCAATCTTTAGCAACACTATTGTACAATGAGAAATATACATAAACATCAAACTTTGGTAAGCAGTCTTAATCACAACATGTTTGAAAACAGTTCCTATTTCATAACTACTGGATTTTGAATCATCAGGAAAAATATTACCCAGTAAATCATTTGCTTCATTTTCTAAATTCGTTTATTCAGAGAAAGATTTCAACCAAAACTCACAATCGCGAGACAAATATCCAGAACCAACTTCTTTACAACATCGCTTATGCATTTAGGATTTGTGACTTGACAGTAAAGAATATTTGGAATATGTGATCAAGGAATTAGGAGGAACATCACAAATTGATCACGAAATTCAGTAGTGGAGACCAAACCCAATAGACAAAGAAAAACATATGTCTTATCATCTGTTGGAACAAAACACAAGGAATCAAATTGTTACCTATATGCTATCCCTTCAGATAACGCCAAGTTCGAAGGACCGAACGTTGTGGAATTAGTCACAAAGGTTTATTGTACCCATTTCAGTTATTCCTGTTAAGGAAACCATTTCAACTTGGACTTCAGATAATCAATTCAGGATTTCCTTCAGAAACCCATTTAGATGTGAACATCACCTATCACCCTCAGAACGATGGTCAAAGCGAGAGAACAATTCAAACATAGGAAGGTATGCTCAGAGCATGAGTGATTAACCCTAGAAATGGTTAGACTAATCATTTAACATAAATCAAATTCATCTACAACAATAGTTATCACACCAACAACGGAAAACTGGCAGAAGTTAGGTTGGTACATAACACACATCGTTTGGATTGGGTATCCTGAATAACAAACCATCCAGATTCAAGTGGGAGAACAAACTAAGTTAAAAGCATTGCCTTGGATTGGCACGATACGAATTGGATAACAAGAAAGGTTGAACCTTTAGCATATTGGACTATTTAAGATTCATTTTAGAATCGACCAACTAGCATACAAACTTGAGTTCTGGCAGAATTCGGCAGTATATATTACCAGTACCACATGTAAAACATTAAGAAGCGCAGACCATCGATTGATGGGCCAAACTCAGAAAAAGCTCAACTCACTAGTTCAGTAGGCATTCATGAGATAACCAGAAATTTTCTACAAGTCAAGAATCAGTTACAAGTTCAATAAGTCGTAAACCATTAAAACTTCAAGTTTTGCAGAGTTATGCAGAAAGTTCTGCCTAGGAAAGGCATGTTATCATTCAGAAAACTTGGAAAGTTACACCAATATACACTGGACCATTTATATTTCAAACAGGGTAGGCCTAGTGGCCGTCAGACTTGAACATTGTCAGAGAACAACAGGATTACACGAACATATTTCACTTTTTCAGATCCCCAGAAATGACTTACAGATGAGTCACTCATGATTCCATTGGAAGGGATCCAACCCAAAGTCAAACATAAACCTGGTAGGAGAACAAACAGAAACAATGGACCGTGTGGTCAAACAGTTGAAACAGAGTCGAATTCCTATCGTTAGAGTTCGCTGGAATTCTCGAATATCATCACCTTTTCACCAATACATTTTCAGGGACCAACATAAACTGAACTTCGGGACGAAGTTCCTTTTAGGGGGGAAGAATGTCACAACTCACCATTTCAGGTCATTTCAGGTCATTTCCCGAACTTCGGAAAAACACTATTCATCAAACACTATTCATCAAAACACTATTCATCAGTTTACTATTCATCGTTTTCGAGGTCAATTTGATATTCTGAGAAACTTTTGGGAAATTTACTATTCACGGGACACTATTCATTGCGGGAAAAGATTTCATCATTCATGTGCATTACACATTTCATCGTAAATTTAGTTTACGGGTATTCAAATTCGCGTAACCGTATTGGTTCAGGTGCGAATTCATGCATTATCAGTAATGACATTTCATACGGACTGGAGATAGTCTGCATATCATCAGTAGGTCAATTACATGTTATACCACTCTTAGGATTTTCAAATTACTATATTCAGTATATTTAACGTTTTACGTATTATGATTTCTAAATAAACGTTAACACACGGTTTATACACGACGAATATATCTAAATATTCCCACAATGGTCCCGACATATTTTTATATCCGTTTTAACATCATAAAAGTTATAACATTCAGTTACCCAGTATTTTGGAAATTTATTTTATTAATAACGTACGCGTATGAATATAACGACGGTTTTCGTTAAAACTAAACATTAATCACCCGATCACTCAGTAATTGTACCCAACATATTTTCAACATATTTTATCATTATAATGACTTTATTTAGACCCGGATAACTTCGTGAACATTTATCTCTATTAAACCCGTTACCCGATTTTAACAAACAACACAAACTAACCCCTAAAACCTATACTTATACCACTAATCATCTACTAACTTTCCTAATTAAATCAAAAACTAAGTTTTCTCCTTTGAACCCTTGGAAAAATCAGCCATGAACCCCCCTTTGACCTCATGCATATATGAAATCTTACACTTTGAACCTTTGCATAAATATCTTACTAAAACACTTAAAACATAAACATAAAAAATTTAGGAATCAAAAGCTCATCTTTTTCTTGTTCTTCCTCCAAAACCCACGACCAAACCAAAGGACTATGATCCATCCATGGTTTTTCAAAAAGTAAAACACAAAAGTTGTTCATTTTACAAGTCTAATCAAGAATCAAGCAACAAAAACACAAGAACATCAAGCATAATCATCCAATAATCATCTCATTTTGTCAAGTAAGTTTTCATCTTTATTTTTTCATGGATCATCCTATTTTTACATGTATTACATAAGTATCATGCTAAAAACCATGTATAAGTAGCTATACTACACTTTATTTTGGCTAAAAAGAAACATACAAACCCTAACTTTCTTGTTATGAATCCCCTAGCTCTAATAACTTGGTTAGGAGTCCATGGCACCCTAAGAAGGTGTATGGTAAGATTAGATTAGTCATGTGGTGATTACAAGAGGATTGGTGATGGTAGAAATTGGTTTTTAACCTTGGAAACTTGATTTGGAACTTATTTTAGACATGCTGTCCCGTTTTGTAAAAATCTGGAAAATCAGTAAACACCAAGGAAACTTTGGCAAAATTTTTAGAAAATAATTTCAAAAACGAATCCGTAGGCGAAAGAACGGATTAAAAAGAGTCTATAACGAAGAAGTTATGATTTTTGCAAGATTGTTGACGAAAAGTATTTTTCTGAAAATAGTTGCTGTTGGACGTTTTTCATGATACAAAAAGAGGCTTTAGACGTAACCCGGAGGAGCCGAGCTTTCCAAAATATATTACTACATACTAAGACGTAACCGTGGATATAAAGAACAAGTAAAACGGACAAGTAACGACAAAGATATACTCGTTTGAATATCGGCTAAAACCCTTTTATAATTGACAGCTTTTAATATAATTTGGCGCAAAAACTACTAAGTGCATTTTTAAGCTAAACATAATATCAAGTACCGAGCTTTATAACTAACGTAGTATTAGTTATTATGAGTATGTTTTCATCAATTCAAGGATTTCAACCCGAGTATTTCAACGCTTACATGGAAACTTACGTTATATATATATAAGTATATATATTATAACTAGCCATTTATATTTTCTAATAGCAATATTTTCCAAATTCTTGGATTATATATTTTGATAACACAAGTGTTTTTCAAAGAGTAGAGTGGTATAGAAACATGTGCATGGACATTCATAACATCATTTCATGATCTAAAGTAGATCGTTCATCATTTACATTAGGTTGCGGCTAGTGTGCGCGCCTTGTCTTTCAGTTCATTACATGTTCATGGTACCATCATATTGGGTTGCGGCAGCAAATTGTTCATTGGGGTTCATTTCATTTCATCACGGTTTCATCAGTTGAGGTGAGTTTTCATAGCCCCGTTTTCAATTCAACATTTTGATTGTTTTCAAATCCCACGGGGGGAATACATTGCATCAATCATTTCAGTACGAGCCCAAGTATTCAAACATGTACATAGCTTAAGTTACCTTGCCAAGTGAAAAGTCCCCTGTAACATCATGAACCGTTAATTTCAAGTACTAAGCGAGAGTGAGTGGATAGATCTATCGAGGGTGACGCCTCCATCCGTGGTAGTGGATACCAACAGTAAGCGGATGCATGTCATGTCTTTTACATTTGAATGTTTCGGCAGAACATTCGGGAGGGGCTTACAGTTTCATCAGTCATAGCTTCGGTGTCATGAGCTTAAGGCTATTGTACAATTTTCACGAGATTTTTATCTTGCATTTTTACTTGTGGTGGCCGTACATTATTACATTTTACAAACCTATGGAATTCACCAACATTCGTGTTGACGTTTTAGCAATGTATTTCAGGTTACTAAGGTAGCTCATGTGACATGCATTTGGACCTTCATGGAGTCGCGGAGTCGACGCGTCACATCATTATTTCATGCACTTATGTAAACATTTGATCTAGTATGACTTGATTTTCATGAACATGCAACACATTTTGGGGACCTCATTTTGTAAACTCTGAATTATTTCAATGATCAAATGCAGTATTTTCCAAACGACACTTTAGGTCGTTCAATATTTCCTTGTTGTGGTGCTATGACAGTTACACCCCCAGGCATTCCATTCCGCTGCAAGTCAGGTAAATTGGGGGTGTGACAGAAAACAAGTCTAAGGTCCGCTCTACACGAAGCAAACCGATTGTTTCCCAAATCAATGCGGGACCTTCTACTTCATCTTTTGTGGGTCAATCTAGCACGGATGCTAAGATTGACAAGCTCACTGAAGCGATCCAAGCTTTGGTTCTTGCCCAAACAAAGAAAGTTTCATTTCCACAACATCCTCCACCTGCTGAGGTTAAAAAAGTGGAAGTCTGTGTAACTTGTGGTGGGCCGCATGCCTACTACAATTGCACAGCTACTGATGGTACTCCATACGAAGCTCATGCTTTAGCGGGGTCCCAAAATCAAGGAGGCAATCAATATCGCCCTCCTATGGACCCTAGCTATCGTCCTCAACATCATTATCCTGGACCTCCTGGTTTTAATCAAAACCAAAATGTCCAAAACCGTGGCCAAAATCAAAATAGAGCTAACCAAGCTTATCAAAACCAAGGTTATCAAAACCAAGGTAACTTCAACCAGGGTCACGGTTTTCAAAATCAAAACCAAGGGTTCCAAAATCAAGGTTTCCAACAACAAAATCAAGGAAACTTTAATCGGAACCAAGGTCAGGGTAATTTAAATCAGGGATATTTTCATGGAAACAACAACCCTAATCAGGGTAATTTTCAAAATCAAGGTCCCAATCCGAACAATCGAGCTCCAAATATTCCTAATCCGAATCAAGCCATTGTTCCAACCGGGCCTTCATCTGACGAGTTGTTGAAACAATTCATGAAGTCCCAAGAAGAGTTGAACAAGTTGCTGGTCAGCCAGATTTCTGACATCAAGAAGTCTTTAAATGATCGACCCTCGGGCTCAGGTACTACTTTACCGAGCAACACGATCGCTAACCCGAGGGGCGATGCTAAGGCGATCACAACACGAAGTGGTGCTTCATATGATGAACCCGCGATTCCTACTACCTCTTCTTCTCCTCCAAAGGTAGTGAATCGTGAACCTGAGGTGACAAAGGACAAAGTGCAAAATCCTAGCCCACGAAGTACAGCACACGTCCAACCTCAGGTTATTCCTGAAACCAGATGTAAGCCTGGAGTTGTCTTTGAACCACCAGAAACTCCAGTGGACAGCCCTAAATCCAAAACTTCTATTCCCTATCCATCACGTCTCAGTGAACAAAAGCTCCGCGAAAAAGCTAATCACCAAATGGATAAATTTTTCCAAATCTTCCAAGATTTGCATTTTGATATCAGCTTCGCGGATGCTATTCTCTTGATGCCCAAGTTTGCTTCGACAATCAAAAATCTGTTGAGTAATAAAGAAAAATTATTTGAGATGGCAAGAACTCCTCTGAATGAGAACTGCTCTGCGGTTCTTTTGAAAAAGCTTCCTGAAAAGCTTGGAGATCCCGGGAAATTTCTCATTCCTTGTACTTTCCCGGGTATGGTTGATTGCTTCGCCCTGGCCGATCTAGGTGCTAGCATCAACCTGATGCCATATTCTGTGTGGAAGAAACTCTCTCTTCCCGAACTTACCCCCACGTGCATGACTTTAGAGCTTGCCGATCGTTCGATTTCTCGTCCCATTGGCATTGCCGAGGACGTATTCGTTAAAGTGGGGAAGTTCCATTTTCCGGCAGATTTTGTGATTGTTGACTTTGATGCCGATTCAAGGGTCCCTCTCATTCTTGGGCGGGGATTCCTTAGAACTGGGCGAGCTCTTATCGATGTATTTGAGCATGAGATCACATTACGTGTTGGAACGGAAGCCATAACCTTCAACCTAAATCAAACTTCGAGATACTCCTCCAATTATGATTGTGAGTCGGTGAATCAAATTGATGTCATCGATGTTGCTGCTGAGGAGTATGCTCAAGAGATTTTAGGTTTCATTGATGATTCTTCGAGTGAAAACCTCACTCAGTCTTCTCACCCCATCATAGCCAATTCTTCTCCTTCCCTCACTCCGTTTGAGGGAAGTGACTTCATCTTAGAAGAAATGGAGGCGTTTCTCAAAAGTGATTCAATTCCCGATGGAGTTGATAACCAAGAGATCGACCTCGAGAGGGATATTCTCATGCTTGAAAAATTGTTAAACGAAGATCCCTCTCCTCTTCCTGTTCTACCACAACAACTTCATAAAGAGGAGGTCAAAAATGTTGAGAAAACTGATGACTTCCCTGAGGTTGAACTTAAGGACTTGCCGCCTCATCTTGAATATGCATTTCTGGAGGGTGATGATAAATTACCCGTCATAATTGCCAAAGACTTAAGTGATGAGGAAAAGGCTGCTCTCATAAAGGTTTTGAAGTCTCATAAACAAGCAATTGCTTGGCGTCTCTCCGACATCAAGGGCATTGACCCTGAATTCTGTGCTCATAAAATTTTAATGGAGGACGACTTCAAACCTGCAGTCCAACAACAAAGAAGGGTGAATCCAAAAATTCACGAGGTTATCAAACAAGAGGTTTTAAAACTTCTTGATGCCGGATTGATTTACCCTATCTCGGACAGTCCTTGGGTCAGCCCAATCCATTGTGTTCCAAAAAAGGGTGGCATTACAGTTGTCACAAATGAGGAAAATGAGTTAATTCCCACTCGTTTGGTTACGGGTTGGCGCGTCTGTATTGATTATCGTAAGTTAAATGACGCCACCCGCAAAGATCATTTTCCTCTGCCCTTTATGGATCAGATGCTCGAGAGATTAGCGGGGAATGAGTATTATTGCTTCCTCGATGGTTTCTCGGGTTACTTTCAGATTCCCATTGACCCGCAAGACCAAGAAAAGACCACTTTCACGTGCCCCTATGGAACTTTCGCATATAAACGTATGCCATTTGGCTTATGTAATGCTCCGGGCACGTTTCAAAGATGTATGATGGCCATTTTTTCCGACATGATCGGTAAAAGTATGGAGGTCTTTATGGACGATTTCTCGGTCATTGGGGATTCGTTTAAAACATGTCTCTCCCATTTAGACAATATGCTAAAACGTTGTGAAGACACAAAGTTGTGTCTAAATTGGGAGAAGAGTCACTTTATGGTCAAAGAGGGCATTGTCCTCGGCCATAAAATTTCAAAAAACGGGATTGAGGTTGATCGTGCCAAAGTGGACGTCATTGCAAAATTACCTTATCCCACAACTGTGAAAGGTGTTAGGAGCTTTTTGGGTCATGCCGGCTTTTACCGTAGGTTTATTCAAGATTTTTCTAAGATCGCCCGGCCTATGACCCATCTCCTCGAAAAGGATGCTCCTTTTATCTTCTCTCCTGAGTGCATCGAAGCCTTTGAAACATTAAAGAAAAGGCTTACCGAGGCACCGATTCTTGTTGCCCCCGATTGGGACTTGCCCTTTGAGCTCATGTGTGATGCTAGTGATTATGCTATTGGGGCAGTCTTGGGGCAACGAAAAACAAAACATTTTCAGCCTATACACTATGCCAGCAAGACTATGACCGAGGCTCAAAGCCATTACACCACCACTGAAAAAGAATTATTAGCTGTGGTGTATGCTTTTGAAAAATTCCGGCCATACTTGATCCTGACAAAAAGCATAGTGTATACGGATCACTCGGCTTTGAAGTACCTTTTTGCAAAACAAGATGCAAAGCCGAGACTTCTTCGTTGGGTTCTCCTCCTTCAGGAATTTGATATCATTATTCATGATAAAAAAGGAGCTGAGAACCTAGCTGCTGATCATCTCTCCCGTTTAGAAAACCCCCATCAAGATGTTTTCGAGAGGAAAGAAATTAATGAAACATTCCCTCTCGAAACACTCAATGCGGTTGCCTTTCGTGGAGATTCTGTTACCCCTTGGTTTGCCGATTTCGCAAATTACCTTGCGGGTAACTTCATTGTGAAAGGGATGTCGTCCCAACAGAAAAATAAATTCTTTAAAGATGTAAAACATTATTTCTGGGACGACCCCTACTTGTTCAAAATCTGTGCGGATCAAGTCATCCGGCGGTGTGTATATGGTCAAGAAGCCGCTGAAATCTTAAAGGCTTGCCATGCTGGTCCCACGGGGGGCCACCACAATCCAAATTACACCGCCAAAAAGGTGTTTGATTCCGGTTTCTTTTGGCCCACAATCTACAAGGATGCCCATGAATTAGTCAAATCCTGTGACGCTTGTCAACGTCACGGGAATATTTCACAAAAGAATGAAATGCCACAAAATGCAATTCAAGTTTGTGAAATCTTTGACGTTTGGGGCATTGACTTTATGGGGCCATTCCCGTCATCTCATGGAAACAAGTATATACTCGTGGCCGTTGACTATTTGTCAAAATGGGTCGAAGCAAAAGCTTTACCCACAAATGATGCCCGAGTAGTTGTGAAGTTTTTGAAAGCTCTCTTTGCTCGATTTGGAACTCCACGTGCTATAATTAGTGATCGTGGTACGCATTTTTGCAATGACAAATTCGATAAAGTCATGCAAAAGTATGGTGTAACTCACCGTCTTTCTACTGCGTACCACCCTCAAACAAGTGGACAAGTAGAAGTTTCCAATCGAGGCATAAAGAGAATATTGGAGAGAACCGTTGGGGAAAATCGTGCATCTTGGTCGGATAAATTAGATGATGCACTTTGGGCTTTCCGTACGGCGTATAAAACACCCATTGGGTGTACGCCATATAAGCTTGTGTACGGGAAAGCGTGCCATCTTCCGATCGAGCTTGAGCATAAAGCCTATTGGGCTCTCAAGCATGCAAATTTTGACCTCAAAACTGCGGGTGATCACAGGAAAGTACAACTCAATGAATTAAATGAACTTCGTGATCAAGCTTACGAGAACTCTTTGATCTATAAAGAAAAGACAAACAAGATTCATGACTCCAAGATCAAGAACCGCATTTTCAATGTTGGTGATCGAGTCCTTCTTTTCAACTCTAGACTCAAGATCTTCTCGGGAAAGCTCAAAACCCGATGGACTGGTCCTTTCACTATCGTTAAGGTTTATCCTTATGGCACCGTCGAGTTATCACAAAATGACGGACCTAATTTCAAAGTGAATGGACATCGTCTAAAGCACTACTTTGGAGAGGACATACCACCCATGGTTGTCCCGGATCTCCAAACTTTCCCCAAGGACAATTGAATTCGGGGATCGAGTCAAGCTAGTGACTCGGTGAACAAAAATTAGCAACATATACGGGTTTTCACCCGTATTTCTGACTTCTTTCTACTTTCTACCACCCCAGTGTGGGGGAGTGGCCATCCCCCACCGTTTCAAAAGTAAATATTTTTCAAAATTCAATAAACATGTTTTGTATGTATATTATGTCATTCATCTCCCGGGCTGTCAGGGCAGATTTACTACAGTTAATCATTCACAAGTGATTAGCTAGCGTGGTAAACTTGACACAAGCCTGGGAAGTGTATGTATATTATATACTTTATCATTCAACTCCCGGGCTGTTAGGGCGAATTTATTACAGTTAATCATTCACAAGTGATTAGCTTGCGTGGTAAACCTAACACAAGCCTGGGAGGTAATGAGTCAAAAAAAAAAAAAAAAAAAAAAAAAAAAAAAAAAAAAAAAAAAAAAATTTGTATGTACAGATAAAATAAAGTGAAAAATACAAAACAAAATTCCACAGTTAGCTTCGAATATTATCTTTTTACGTTCACAGATTCGGCATAATAGCCAGGACTTTGAATATTGAGGACAATATTCATTTCTAAGTGTGGGGGGGAAATTCTAGCGAATTTTATCGCAAAATACTTTCAAGTACCCCCATTTTAGGCCAAAAATTTTTTCAAAATTTTTCACTTTATTCCAAAATTTTTGTGGTTATCAGTCCGCCAAAGTCTAAATGACAAAGGGATTGGCTAGTCCAGGAGCAAACGGCTCTTGGTAAAGACAACTCAAATCCGTTTATGGCTGGCAGTTTGCCAAAAATTGCATGGTTCCTCAACTCCCCCGCATCCTTATAAGCAAATGAGTTGGCTAGCCCACAAGATTATGGCTTGTGGTAAAGGCCGTGGAAAAACCATAATTGGTAATCAGCTCACCAAGATGTTGACTAGGTCCATCAAGATGCTGGCTAGTCCAGGAGCAAACGGCTCCTGGTAAAGACTTATCAAATCCGTTGACAGCTGGTGGTTTGCTCAAAATCACACGGTTATCAGGTGTGCCACAGTTCTTACACCTGGCTACTCCAGAAGTGATGGCTTTTGGTAAAGAGTTTAAAATCCATCAAGTTTTTCTCAAAAGATTGCTAGGGACTAGCAATAGCTTAGTGTGGGGGATTGATGAGTGCTCAAACACTCATCATTTTTACCGTATCTGAACTGCCAAAACATCCAAAAACACCCAAAAACGCATCAAAATACACAAATTATCCAAAAAAGTGTGTTTTATATGTTTTAGATGCAAAATGTTTGAAAACAAATGAAAAATGAACAAAGTTTGCACAATTGGCAGTTTCAGTCCCTCAAGTTTCAAAATCTGGCAAAACTAGTCCCTGGAAGTTTAAAACGAAAGAAAAGTCAACCCAAGGCAAAGAAAAGTCAAAAATTATCAAAATAAGTCCTTGGGTGATAAAGTTTGAGAAAATTACACTTTTACCCCTTAAAATCCAAAATTGACAAGAATGGTCCCTGGAGTTTTGGAAATTGACAGATTTGATCCCGGGTGGAATTATTTTGAATGAAAAATCATATTTGGTTGTTGGAAAATCATAAGTTATCACAATAGCCCTTGGATCATAAGTTTGGGAAATTTACAGAAAAAAGTCCCTCAACTTTAAAATTTTACAAAAATGGTCCTCGGGTATTTTTAAATGAAAAAATGTTATTTGTGATCTTGGTACAATTAACAATTGGCAAGATTGATCCTTATGGTTACTTGGGTAAAACACCACAGCCCCCCCAAGTTTTGCTAAATTACATGAATGGTCCTTGTGAATTAAAATTTACCAAAACCAAATCCGGACCTAACTTAACCAAAACCAAAACAACCCACTGGATTGTCTGATCCAGTTACTAATCCCCCAGGCCCATACAAACTTCAGCCCACCAAAATAAAAAGCTAACTCCCCAGCTCTCCCCCGTATTCTACCTTGTTGACTTCGGTCAACTCTTCACCTCCACCTCAGCCTGCTACCCTCCAAACACCACCATCATCACCCCTAGTCTTCACCACCTCCACACTCCATCATCATGACTTTCCCCCCCCCCCCCCCTTGCATCACCTTCCAAATGCTACCTTCCAAAACACTCCCTGGCTTCAACTATTTCGAAGAAACAGACAAAACCATCTTGGCGCCAAAAATGAATTGAAGGCCAAGATTAAATTTTTGTGATCCAAAGGTTGTAAACTCAGCTGGGAAAGAGCCAAGGGCACTCAGAAACCCTAATTGGGTGTATAAAAGGAGAAGAGGAGCAGTGAAGCAAGAGTTAGTTTTAGTTTTAAATTTTCAGCTTATTTTAATTATCTGTACTTTGTAATTTCCAGTTAAACTCAAGCTTGTAATTTGTTTCCCATTCAATAATATCAGTTTCAAGTTTAGTGATTCCTTTTGAGTTTTAATTTTCAGTGTTATTCAGAAAATAAGAAAAACAATATAAACAAATAAATAAAAAAATAAAAATAAAAATAAAAAAAATGATGAAGAAGCAAGGAGCAGGTTAAGTTTGGGATGGACCTGGTAATAGAGACTCATGGGAGTCATTTAAGTGGTTCCTTGGTTCATTTGGTTAAGCTTGGAAAGCACATTGTAAGCTATTCCCTTACAAATTTATTGTTCAAATTGCTTATCAGCTTATTGTTCATGCTTAATTCTGGTTGGAATAGCTTAACTATAACTTGTGGTACCTAATATACTTAATGTGAAAGTTATAGGTTTCTAGTTTATGCTTTTGTTAGTTAACTGTGAGATTAGCTAAAAAAAAAAAAGGTTTATCATTTGTTGCTTGATGAAAGTTGTTTATTGTGGTTTAAACTCAGTTGAGATACCTAAATTTAGCTTATGGGATAGCTGTTAACCAGAAACTTTGGTTTAATCACTTGCTTCTTTTGAAAACTGCCCAACAGAAATTCCTTAAGGGGTGTTTGGTTCAGTACCATACCCTATGATCCAAGAAGTTTTTGTGGTTACTTTCTGTCTACACCAGTCACCATAGGTTTAATATAGATAACCAAGTAATAAAATTCATCTCCCTTTTCAAAGAAAGTCAAAATAGTATATATAAGCCTTCATGGATTAACTGATGTGGATTTGATACATGAAACTTTGAATTTCAACTCAAAAGAAAGTAAGGTTGATAGATTTAGCTTCATATAGATTCAAACCAGCAGATTCAGTCATAAAATCAGGATTTAAATTTATCAAAGTCAACTGTGGTGGTTTAAATATAGAAAGTCAAAATTGCTTTGTGCAGAAAACTCAAAATTTGAGGGAATTAATTTGAATTTTGTGTTTAAGCTTAGACTTTGAAACTTGTTCTAACTGAAAACCCCCCAGCTCTACTTTAAGAATCCATGACCACTTGAATTTTGTGATTTTTATTGTGGGTCCCACAGAGCCTCAAAGAGAGGTGCAGGGAAAGGTTCTCCCCTGTTTCAGTTTGTAGCCATTTTTCCAGGGTCCACATCTTGTTCATTATTTAAGCATTTTGCCTGAGATTTGGTGATTTGGGTAGCCTAGCAGCCTGACTTGTCGATTCTATATTTGGTTTACTATCTCTGGCTTATTTCATTATCTACTTTCTAGTCCTAAGTTGTGTTTTTTTGAGCACTATTGCTACTTATGTGAATCAATGCACATTAAGTTTGATGGTTTCATGTTTCTGTGTGATAAATGTTCTTGAAGTTGTAGTTTGTGTTAGTTACATGATGTTGTGTATGATTGAGTTTGAATTGGTCCATGCTATTTGGATAACTGCTTATTTCAAAAAAAGTCATTTGAGTTCTAAACTTTGCCACTGTTAAGAGTTTTAGCTTGGTTAAGTTTGAGCATTGTCTAAATTTAGTTTGCTTAAGTTGTTTTGAGACTACACAAAATCTTTGCAGACCATTTCCTAAGTTGTGACTTGTTGCAAAAGCCTTTGGCTTGAAAAACTTGCAAAAACCCATACTGAGCTAAACCACTGATTCAGTGGTGACCAGGCTCCATTCACAAGCCCCCATTTGCTCAATATTGAACCCCAAGGCCTGATCCATGGCTTTTTGGAAAGCCTTCCAAGGTAACTTGTAGGTTCCATCTTCAGTTTTCACCTTGGATTACCCCTGTGGGACCCACAAAGCCACAAAGTGACTTGCATACTCATCTGATCTGCCCTCAGCAGATACCCCTCACACCACCACCTTTTGTGGTGGTTTGTGACCACTACAGTGGTCCTTGCCACTTAAGTTTGGTTCCCCTCAACCCCCCTCCTACCCAGGAGTGTGTGTGAACCTTTTATTTGAACCCTAGGCCTGTGGACCCCACCTTATTTGGACCCTCAGGTTTGTCCCCAAACTGCATCAGTCCATTTTGTTTAGTGCTTATTTGAAGCCTTTTTGGCTTATTCAGGTTCTTTTGTTGCTTATTAGTTGCTTATCATTGATTGATAGACTCAGAGAAACCAAGTTTAAGCAGTGTGGACCCCACAATTCCCCATTTGAGCTTAAAACACTCCACAGTCAACAAAAGTCAACTGTGGGTGCAATAAGCATTTCAATTGCTTATTTGTTGGGTTAAAACAAAAGTGTTTTTGTTAAAGTTACTTGTTTTTATCTTATTATCAGTTTAGAAAAAGAAAAAAATCCAAAAAAAACCACTTTTAAGAATAGTGATAGCTTCTATTTAATAGGATTTATCTATTTATTTTTCTTTTTAATTAATTTCTAAGTAATATATCACTTTTATATTTTTAGAAATTAAATTTTAGGTTAAAATAATTTTATAAATTTTTCCAGATTTTTATTTTGTCATTTAGTGGTATTTCTAATTAATTGTAGTTTAATTTAGTTTTAATTAATATTAATCAATTAAATAGCATAATTAGTTTTTATATAATATAACCTAGTTTTTATAATTTTTATAGCTTTTATTTTAGTTAAAATAATTTTATAAATTTTTCTAGAATTTTTACTGTTCATTTAATAGTTTTTATAATTTAAATAGTTTAATTAGATATTAATTAATAAATAGAATAATAATTAGTTAAGTAGTTTAAAAATACATAAAATTAACTTTTTATAATTTTTTAGGATTCCCATGATGGTTAATTAGATTTATAAAATTTTTCTTAATTTTCTAAGTCTTTTAAGTATTTTTAATAATTCTAATTAGTTTAATTAGTATTAAATAGACAATTAGTAATTAATTAATTATAAATAATTAAATAGTGTAAAAATAATTTTAATTTTTCTTAAAATTTTCTTTCATTATTAGGATTGTAAAAATATTAAATTTACACTTTTAACCCTTCCCGTCTCTCAGTTGTACTTTTTGTTTTGTGCGTCTGTTTACGTTTTTTTATTAAAACGTACGTTTTTAGTGTTTAGCTCAAATCTTCGTGATCTAAATTCCCGTAATCAATCACGTAGCTTTCCTAAGCTACATTTGTTAATAAATTCCAAATAATTCTGATCATAACCTTTTCCTGTGAATAATTACCCGATCACAAATACGCCAAAGTTACAATCCACACTTCAACGGGACTTAACGACCTGGTGATACCCTATATTACTCGGAGCATTGACCTAGGCTATTTGACTTTGTTGACCTTTATTTGGTTAATATAAGTTAGGTGGTTCAGGGCCAATCAACGTTCGTCTCGTATGGAACGATTAGTATTTATTATGCCTTTTGGTAGTATGGAATGATGTATTGATCGCTACATATGGACGAGGGTGAGCTCGTATGATATTTTACGGTTTTTGGCGTACATGGAGAATTGTGTCTTACTTGCGTGGTTGATATTGTGTTGGTATTACATTAATGACTATACGAAGAAACCCTGTCAGAGCTACCCGAACTGGAACTGCCGCGACTACTCCTGGTCGCCGAGGACGCCGTCCTACTCGAAATGTTGAAACCCCTACTCCTGATAACCTGGACACTACTAACCGCAACAACAGGAATCAAAATGTTGATGTTCAGGGAGACAATGATCATGTTCCACTTAATGCACCTACTGTGGATCAAGCAATGATCAATCAACTTGTGGAGCAACGAGTTGCTGAGCTACTAGCTGAGTCAAATCCTTCAAACAATTCTGCTGGAACCTTTCCACCTGTTCGTGCTAATGGATGTCACTACAAGGAGTTTAAGATTTGTGGACCGATTGAGTTTGGTGGAACTGAAGGAGTGGTTTACTTGGTTAGGTGGATTGAAAAGACTGAGTCTGTGTTCAATGTCAGTGGTTGTACGGAGAATGCGAAGGTAAAGTTTGCTTCTTTTACTTTCAAGGATGAAGCCTTAACTTGGTGGAACAATTACCGTAACTCGGTTGGGAGTGATGTGGCTTATGCTATGACTTGGGAGCAATTTAAGTCTTTGCTGATTCAGACTTACTGCCCAAGGAATGAGATTAAGAAATTGGAAATTGAGTTCTGGAACCACAAGGTGAAAGGTACCGATATGGCAACTTACAATCGCCGTTATCGAGAGTTGGCCTTACTCTGTCCTGATATAGTTAGGACTGAGACCCAAAAGACTGAGAGGTATACCGATGGATTACCGGTAGCTACCAGGAACGATGTGATTTCTGCTAAGCCTGCAAATATTCATGAGGCTATTACTATTGCTCAACAATTGATGGACTCTTTGGAATTGGAAGAAGCCGAGAAGGATAAGAATGGAAAGAGAAAGAGGGATGATCATTCTAAGGGTAATGATCGTCGAAACAAGAGACAAACAACTGCTAGAGCTTATGCCATGGGAGATGGAGACAAGAAGAACTACAATGGAGATGCGCCCAAATGTAACCGATGTTACAAGCATCATTCTGGTCGATGTATGGTAATGTGCAAGAATTGCTCTAAGATGGGACACATAACTAAGGATTGTAGAGCTCGACCACTTGCTATGGTTCAAGCTACTCCTGAAACTATGAGCAAAGCAAATGTTACTTGCTATGGATGTGGAAAGAAAGGACATTATCGGAATGAATGTAGGGAATCGTGGAACCGAGGAAATCAAGGATCGGGTGGTAATGGGTACAATAATGGAAACCGTGGAGCTGGAGGAAACCGTGGACGACAAGATAATGGGGACCAATGTGTGGAAGCTGGAGTTGCTCATGGGAGAGTGTATGCACTCGGGAACGAGAGAGGAGAAGATCCGAACGTTGTGACTGGTACGTTCCTTCTCAATAATCGTTATGCTTCCATACTATTTGATACTGGTGCCGAAAAGAGTTTTGTGTCCACTAAGCTTGCACCCTTACTTGAGAAACCCCCGATGGCCTTAGGAATTGGTTATGATGTAGAGTTAGCTAATGGAAACATAGAAAGGATTAAGACTATCATTCGTGGATGCACGTTAAACTTTCTGAACCGTCCTTTCAATATAGATCTTCTACCCGTCACATTAGGAAGTTTTGATGTCATTATTGGTTTGGATTGGTTGTCGAAGTATCGTGCCCATATAATCTGCGATGAGAAGATCGTGCGTGTGCCTTACGGCAAGGAAATTTTGAACATACCAGGAGATAGAAAGGATTTGAGAGGCCCGTCTAGATTAGCGGTCATATCTTGCACTAAGTTGCCGAAGCTAATGGAGAAAGGAAGTTACCTTTTCTTAGCCCAAATTTCTGAGAAAGGAGAGAAGGAGAAGAAGGAAAGGTGCATTGGAGATGTACCTATAGTTCGTGATTTTACAGATGTGTTTCCCAATGACTTGCCAGGAATTCCGCCTAATAGACAAGTGGAATTTCAGATTGAGTTGATACCTGGTGCTGCACCTGTAGCACGAGCGCCTTATCGTCTTGCACCTACTGAATTGGAAGAGTTGTCGAAACAACTAGCGGAGTTAGCTGAAAAGGGATTCATAAGACCAAGTTCTTCACCTTGGGGAGCCCCGGTCTTATTTGTGAAGAAGAAGGATGGATCGTTCCGTATGTGTATTGATTATCGAGAGTTGAACAAGCTAACGGTGAAGAATAGATACCCGTTACCGAGGATCGACGATTTGTTCGATCAACTTCAAGGATCGAGTGTGTATTCGAAGATCGATCTGAGATCGGGATATCATCAGCTTCGAGTGCGCGAGGAAGATATTCCGAAAATGGCTTTCAGAACCCGTTACGGGCATTACGAGTTTCAGGTGATGCCGTTTGGGTTAACTAACGCACCGGCGGTATTCATGGATCTCATGAATCGGGTGTGTAAGCCGTACTTAGATAAGTTCGTGATTGTGTTTATCGATGGCATTCTGATATATTCGAAGAGTGAGAAGGAACATGAGGAGCATCTAAGTCTCATCTTAGAATTGCTCAGGAAGGAGAGACTGTATGCCAAGTTTTCGAAATGTGAATTTTGGATTCCGACGGTACAATTTCTAGGTCATGTGATTGATAGACGAGGAATTCATGTGGATCCTGCTAAGATTGAAGCGATTAAAGATTGGGCTGCACCTACGACCCCAACAGAAGTTCGTCAATTTTTGGGATTAGCCGGTTATTACCGAAGATTCATTGAGGGATTTTCGAAGATAGCAAAACCGTTGACCTAATTGACTCAAAAGAGTGTTAAGTATGAATGGGGAGATAAGGAAGAGGAAGCCTTTCAGTTACTTAAGGAGATGTTGTGTAGTGCCCCTATCTTGGCGTTACCCGAAGGTAACGAGGATTTCGTCGTCTATTGTGACGCTTCACATAAAGGTTTAGGAGCTGTGTTAATGCAACGAGAGAAAGTGATAGCTTATGCTTCCCGATAGCTCAAGAAGCATGAGAAGAACTACACCACCCATGATTTGGAGTTAGGTGCTGTGGTTTTTGCTTTGAGGATATGGAGACATTACTTGTATGGAACCAAGTGTGTAGTGTTTACTGACCACAAAAGTCTGCAACACATTCTGAACCAAAAAGAGCTTAACATGAGGCAGCGACGTTGGATTGAGTTGCTAAGCGATTACGATTGTGAAATTCGCTACCATCCTGGTAAAGCAAACGTCGTTGCTGACGCTCTTAGTCAGAAGGAGAGGATTCCACCGTTACGAGTGAGGTCATTAGGAATGACTATCGTATCGCCATTACCGTCTCAAATATTTGAAGTTCAAACGGAAGCGTTGAAAGCAGAAAACAGATCTGCCGAGAATATATTTGGGATGGCTGAGAATGAGAAGGGATTTGTTAAGCGTTCTGATGGATTGTTATGTTTTGGAGATCGGATTTGGGTACCTTTGTATGTAGGAATTCGGGAGTTGATTATGCATGAGTCGCATAAGTCAAGGTACTCTATTCATCCTGGGTCTGACAAAATGTATCAGGATTTGAAAAAGTTATATTAGTGGCCAAATATGAAGGCAGATATAGCATCGTACGTTAGTAAATGCTTGACATGTGCTAAGGTTAAAGCCGAACATCAAAGACCGTCAGGATTGTTGACGCAGCCAGAACTCCCGGTTTGGAAATGGGAGCGGATTACGATGGACTTTATTACCAAAATTACCAAAGACAGCTAGCGGTTGCGACGCTATATGGGTAATTGTGGATCGTTTGACTAAGTCTGCTCATTTCCTGGCGATTAGTGAAGATGATAGCGTGGAAAAACTTGCGAGGTTGTATGTGAAGGAAATTGTTTCTCGTCATGGAGTTCCGATATCGATTATTTCGGATCGCGACAGCCGTTTCACGTCAGCATTGTGGCGATCACTTCAAACCGCTTTGGGGACGAGACTTGATATGAGTACTGCATATCATCCCCAAACCGATGGTCAAAGTGAGAGAACTATTCAGACTTTAGAGGATATGCTTCGTGCATGCATCATAGACTTTGGTAAAGGCTGGGAGAAATATCTACCCCTTGCGGAGTTCTCCTACAACAATAGCTACCACACAAGTCTTAAGGCTGCACCATTTGAACCTTTGTATGGTCGAAAATGCCGTTCACCTATTGGTTGGGCAGAAGTTGGAGATAGCCAACTCACAGGCCCTGAGCTTATCTTGGAAACTACGGAGAAAGTAACGCAAATTCGAGATCGGTTGCAAGCAGCTAGAGATAGGCAGAAAAGCTACGCCGATCAGAGGCGCAAACCCCTAGAATTCTAGGTTGGAGACAGAGTGATGTTAAAGGTCTCGCCTTGGAAGGGTGTAATACGTTTTGGGAAACGTGGGAAACTTAATCCCCGCTACATTGGACCATTTCTTATTTTGGAAAGGATTGAGCCCGTAGCGTATCGTTTGGAATTACCTATGGAACTGAGTAAAGTTCATGATGTGTTTCATGTTAGTAATCTGAAGAAATGTCTTTCAGAGGAAACACCAGTTATACCGATCAAGGATATTCGTGTGGATGAAAGTTTGAATTTTGTGGAAGAGCCGATTGAGATAATGGATAGAGAGATCAAACGACTCAAGAGGAGTCGTATTCCGCTCATCAAAGTTCGTTGGAATTCGCGGCACGGACCGGAATTTACGTGGGAACGTGAGGATGAGTTTCGAAAAAGATATCCGAAGCTTTTCACTTTGTAGATGGGTTATTTCTAGAGAAACCCGGGACGGGTTCCTTCTGAGGCTGGGAGGATGTGACAACTGGCAAAATAGGGAGCCGTTTTATAAAACCCGCATTACATTGAAATTATAAATATAGAATTTTTGAAAATTATTGTGACGAGATATTTTACGAACGTTGGTACTTGATTTTAATCGTACGAGGTTTATGGGATTTAGTTATTTATTTATGGTTTGATTCGTTTCGTTCGTGATGATTCATTTTGAGATCGTTATCTTTGGCACTACATTGACTCCGGCACTAGATTAACCTAACAAAATTTTTATATTTTACAAAACGGTAGCGATTCACCGTTAAATAAATATTATGTCTTTCGTACATATCTATATTTTTCGGGAAGTGTTGTTGGGAAATCAATTATGACGTGTACGCATATGTTTGACGAAAATTTAATACTTTTATGAACGGGTAATCGGGTTACGGGAAAACCGATTAAAAAGAGTTCACTAATTATTAAAGTATTTGTGGCTACTTTTGGAAAAAGGAAACTTGAGGGACTAAAATGAAAATTTCGGGTATATTACCCCTAACCCTAACCCTTCACCCTCATAATAATATTTTCATCACTTTCTTCTTCCCCCTCTCCTTAGCCGCCGACTGCCGCCCCTCCACCATCGACCTCCACACCACACCACCACCACCAAAACACTCCCCATCACCTTCTTGTTCTTTTGGTGTGAAACACGCGCCTCTCCCCCTCCATTTTATTATTAACGCCGCACCACACCTCACACAACACCATTACATCATCTAATCTTGGTTTTCATTCGATTTAGAGGTGAGAAAACATGAGTTTTGGGTCGGGTTTGACTATTTTGAGTCAAACCCGAATTGAATCTTGGTATTTTTGGGATGATAACATTGAGATGGAAATGGGTTTTGTTATAAAAATGAGTTTGGTATCCTTGGGGGTCGATTCTTGATGTATTTGTGCTCGGATTTGGAGTTTGTACGCATTTGGATTTGGTTTTTGTGGCTCGATGTGAGCATGACCGAGACCCTAGGTCTCGGTGTGACACTCCTCGACTCGATTAGAGTCTTGGAGGTGTGATGGTTCTTGTTCTTCTTGATTCTTGATGATGGTTTAATGCTTGTTGGATTTTTTGGTCTATGATGGTTCGAATTGTTGTTGTTGTTGTTTTGGATTCTCGGCCGAACCCCCCCTTCGCGGGCTGTTTTGGTCGAGAGGCTCCTTAGAGCTAGCCGAGACCGAGAGGTCTCGGGTGAGGTTATTGTTTTGGTTGTGACCTCACAAGTTGACCCGGGTTTGACTTGGTAAGTCGACCCGTATAATTGAGAGATTTTTGTTTTGGTTCTTATATGGTAATATATTTGTTGTGACTTATTTTGGGCCGAATCATTTGGACATTGGTTATTTGTATCGTGAATTGGAGTTGTGTTGACGAGTATGGGATTGGGGACCGATTGTGAGACGGTCAATTAGATGACGGAGATAGGTTAGTTGGGTGCCGTAGTCGGACCCTCATGTTGTAGCACGTGATATGGGATTGTTTGGACGGAGTTGATTTGTATTGTGACTTGATTATATTATTTTGAACTTGGACTATGAGCCGAGGGTCATGACTCGGACATGTGACCAAATTCTATGACTCGATAAATATTTAAAAGTCGAAATCAAAAATAATACTCGTTATAATATTATTAAGAATATAATCGTTTATATACGTATATATATAGACGCGTTAAACGTATATATATATATATATATATATATATATATATATATATATATATATATATATATATATAAATGCGTATATTAATAATAAAACGATCACGAGTAAACGTATAATAATAAGACGATAGTTATTATACTATGAAAATAGTGTAATAAATGACGGGATATTATTATAAATAATAACTATAAAAATAACGGCGAAACTTAAGTCGGGTAAATAATAATTAAAAATGTGATTTTTATTTTATAAATTAGAAACTTATTGAGTTATACGAATTGTGGGTCTTTAAAGTCGAAGTGGGCTTTATATTGTGACTTTGTGTTGTCACGGATATATGACGGTTAATATAAACATTTTATATATCGAATGACTTATTCTAGATCGAGTTATTTGACGATATAAAATGGGTATATTAATGGGCATCGTATCCCACGACGCCCATAGGATGTGGTATATATTTTAGGGTAATGAATTACTATATGTCTCGTGGAATTTGGCCGATTCGACGATATATATATATATATATATAGGGAATTCATTGGGCTACGACATATACCAAATAGAAATTTATGTGCAATGTGCTTTAGGTTGGGTATGATTTTGGAATGATATATTACGTAAATAAGTATGGGAGGTTATCAAATCGACGGATTTAATAAGCTTCGATAATTATTTAAATAATATGTTGGGCTAACATTAGACCTACAGTTATCTTATTATTGTTCTTTGTTGAGGCTTTTTGGTTTGTGCTGTGTCGACCCTCCACCCGTATGGATACCAAACGTCGAATTTCAAATGAATATGAAGTTAATTCGAGAAATGGATATTTTGGAAAGTAAAATGAATTACGTTCGGGAATGGGAATATTGATTTTGAGGAAATGATTTCTGAACGGGTTTGATATTGTTAGGAAGTGCCGAGTCTGTAGTCGCCGTTACGTGAGTTACTTGAGATTTACTTACGTCTTTCTTCTATCGTTTCTTTTGAGGATTTCTAGACTTGAGGTGAGTCATAGCCCCACTTTTTCTCTTGAACTATGTTTTCAATACTTGGGGTGAGAAACGTGCAAATGCTTTATGTGGACTATTATCGCTTTTTGATTTTAAAACTTGCTATGCTTATAGAACTAGGTAGAGCGAGACCTAGACTAGATCTAGGTAAGCTATTGATTTGGTTGTTGAGCGAGGCCTAGTCCCCGAACTAGGTAAGCTATTGGATTGATATTAGAGCGAGGCCTAGACTTGAGCTAGGTAAGCTATTGATTGGATTGATTTGAGCTATAGCGTGCACCTATAGGGTTGATTTGAGTTGGTTGGATTATTTTGGTTGGATGATTGAGGCCTAGTCTAGCTAGCAAGTGTTTTGCGTATATGTCCACTATATCGAATTATGAATTTAAACCTATGATCTCACCAGCGAAAGCTGACTTTTAGCACGTTTTCTCAGGTAATTAAGTGATGCTCTATGGATGCTTGGATTGGAGGCTTGGCATTTGGCACCGGTTATGGATCTATATTTCTAAAACTCTGATAACTATTCTGGACCTATATTTATTTCTTTTGGGCCTGACTTTGGATGATTTTGGGATAATGTAAACTTTAAAACCCCGTGTGGTTGTACTTTATTATGTTTACTTTATCTCGTTCTTTTATGTCTTGTGTTTGGATGCCAATCCCCGTAGCACCCCGAAAGCTTGTTGAGTCTTCCGCTGTACCAAATTTTGGGGGTGTTACAGACCCGGGTGGTTCAACAGGGTGAACCGTTCCGGTCAAAAAATTGGTCGATTTAAACCGGGTCAACTTGCTAGGTTAGGTCGAAAACGGGTCAAATTAAACCGGTTCAACCCGTCTGGTTTGAAGCATACCGGGTCAACCCGGTTTGTGATTTGCATTGATTGGTTGTATTTAATTTGGTAGATATGTTTTTAATTGGTTGTACAATGTTAATAAATCATTGTACTTTTAAGTAATAGGGTGTTTTAATAAAAGTATTACTTATATTTCATGATTTCCTTTAATAAAATTTTTCAAGATTTCCACTTTTCAAGATTGATCATTTTTTCAAGATTGACCATTTTTCCTTTATATGTAGTATAGATATATATTTTTATTTATTAAAAAACAAATAATTTAATGTTTGTTTTGTTTGATTTATGATGTATAATTATAGTTTTTTTTATTATTAAAGATAATTATTTAAAAATTTTAATCCTATTATTAATTGCATCTTATCTATATTTTTTGTATTTATCTTCTACTTGTGTTATGGATAAATATAAAATGTTACCTAATAAGAAAATAATATTTTTTTTAAATAAAATTATTACTAAATAAGGTATGAATTCATTTTTTTGAAATAGAAAATTCCGAATAGGGGTTTTGTTTTATTATATAAAAGATCTACTTACTATGTGTCATCCTTAAACTAACTTTGTTTATTACTTTTTGTCCCTACTTTACTTTGCTCTATGGTGAAGTTACTACTATAAAAATGCTAGGTTGTAGTTTTCTTTTTCTGGTAATACAAAGTGGGGCAATTCCATAAGTACCCAACTCAACACATGCTTTAAAAGCATTGTAATTATGCATTAAAAACTTGTGTTTTAGGTAAATATGAAATTTTGATATTTAAGTTGGGTAAATATGAAATTCACAAAATTGTACTCTTTATGTTCTAAATACAACAATATTAGACCGGAATGGTAATGAAGCTGACTCGGAATGATAATGAAGTTGACTAAAGCCCGCTTTCTATTGTTGATCCACCAACCCATGATGATTTTGTGATGGATAGTAAAGTAGCAATAGAGCGCAAAAGCAACAGACACACTGAGGGGCGTGATGTCGCTTCCGTTGTTTCCGTGACCACGGCTACAACTGCTGAGCCGGTCGAACTGATGACCTGTGTTTGTGGGTATTTATAACCCAAATCGAACCGTTGGGTTTTTGCCGACCCGGATCGAACCGATTCACTGGAACTAGGGGTGTCATAAATCCCGACCCGAACCCGAATAAGGATACTCGGGTCGGGTTACTCGGGTCCAAAATCTTAGTCGGGTCAATCGGGACAACCCGACTAACCCGATTACGAACTCGGGTTGGGTATCGGGTTTGAAATACTTGCCTATTCGTGTTCGGGTTAACCCGACTAACCCAAGTTTTTTTTTTTTTTTTTTTTTTTTTTTTTTTTTGTCTTTGTTCAATTGAAAGGCCCAAGTTAAATTAAGTGATCCATGTAGTAAACTTGGCCCATTTTCTATATAATTTTTAGTGTGGTTTTTGGCTTGAAAACTTTATAGGTTTAAAACGTACATATCCTAGAGTAAACTATATCATCATATCGTGAGTAATCATTTCACATGAATTGTATACTTTAATAATAAGAATATAAGACTGTGTATGGAAATGCTTATTACAAAATGGTATGTTTCAGATTTGTTGTTCCGAGATGAAAAAAGGTTATAATTGACTTGCAGAAGTTGCATATAGCCTGGACATCAATGTTGGCTTAGGTCCAACAAAAATATCAATGCGCAATTACTTACATGCTCATGTGTTTATATATTGTAATATGTTTAAAATCTAAGTGATCTATTCGTTAAATCAAATACTCATTTACCAATTGCGAAGTTTTCTTACTTTTATTAGTTCATAGAAACAATTGTTCTAATAAAAAAAATAATAAAAAAAAAACAATTGTTACAGAAAATGTTTTTAAAGACTAATTTTGATACATACTATGACAAAAACAATATAATAACTAAGTAGACTTATGGTTCATATACAATTTATGCAACAAATTACTACATTTTAACTACTAAGTTTAAGAAATAAAATTATGTGATTTTCTAAATTGGACAAACCCGAACCCGACTTGACCCGACCCGATTTGACTCGAACCCGACTAACCCGAGTTCAAATAGGGTCGGGTTCGGGAATATTATTTTTACCCTCGACCCGACTTGGACCCGACCAACCCGACCCGAATAGCACCCCTAACTGGAACCATCCGGTTCGAACTTTTTTCTTTAGTGAGCCGTGAGAGAGTGTGATTGGGGAGGGTCATGAGGATTGCTCAAAGTGAGTATAATACTAGTAGTAAGTTAAATATACTGTGGTTAGTTTAGATTTTAACTAAGGTTGTGAGTAAGTGAGCACTAACTAGTGAATGAATATATTTGTTTGCTAAGGGTGTGTTTCGTTAGCTTAGAGCACTAGGTACCGTGGTGCCATCGGCTTGGTGTCATGGGAACTTTTTGCTGCCACGTCAGCAAAAAGCTCCACGACACCAGAAATCCCACGGCACCACATTTCAGGGGTATCCGTTGGCACCAGAATTTCTGTTGCCGTCGGCCATTATATAGAAATAAACTTCATTTATATTAAAAACACACATTACATTTAAAAAAATGCATAAAATTAAAAACCTAGTACATTATATAGAAATAAAAGCCTATTCTTCGTCGGTAAGATATTTTGCCCGGATTCGAGCTTGTTGTGCTGCCACGATCCTTGCATTGACCGGATTCATCTTGCTTGTGTCCATCTCTAGCACCCGGATCTCCTCGGCAATCTTTAGAGATTCATACAAATTAACTCTTGCGAGTGACTCTCGCTCGAGCACATCCATCTTTGCCATGCGGTCTAACTCGATTTGTTGAGCCAACATTTCTTGAAACAATGCCGGGTTTTGAACCGGAACTAGCGGTCGAGTTTGACGAACGTTGGCTCTTAGAAATCCGGTACATGCCGTCTGGCCTTGGCAACTCGTCCGCTCCAAAATGCTCGGGCTCCTCTCGCGTGGACTGAAGACGAGCACGTCTTGCCAAAGTCGAGTCGGGATTTTTCCACTCGTGCTTGTCTTTCAAAAAGCCCCAAGCGGTCAAGTGTTTGAATTCATATCCCGTTATTTTTTTTTGGGTAAAAGGTCAACGACCCGGTAAATATATTACTCCAAAAAACATTTAAGTACAACGGATATGAGTGAATCCCATATCTCAGCCCGTTACATAGGCGAAAAGCTTACATAACAAGATACTTCCTATTTTCTACACAAGAAAACAAAACCACTACCACATAATATTGAAAAACTCGGACAAAAATATAAACTACTTCCTACGACCTTGGAGATTAAAGCCATAAATGGCATTAAGAGCATCCAATTCCCCTGGAAGATCATAAATTTGCTTCGAGTAATCATCATAGTCATCAAACTCATCTTCACGCTCATGACCTCCACCAAAAAGATTTGCAGATTCGTCGAACGTGTTAAGAACCTCATCCTCATCACTATCAGAAACCACAACATCACCCACCTTGGAAAATGGGTTAGCCCTCTTAGTGACAGAGGCAGACGGAATAGGATGACCTTCATCATCCACAAGAGTAGTTTTCCCATCAATAAGTAGCTTTTCAAGCTTACTAATCTTCTCAACTATTGGTGTAGAACCAACTTCCTTAGTTCCCATTGAATCAATCACAATCGGTTCTTGTGATGTAGTACCAGTCTTAACCGACTCTTCCACATTAACTTCCATTGTACGGCCAACATCCACATCCATGTTGGTGTCAGAAGTAGGAATACCAAACGCATCCGTATCATCCATATTAAGAGCATCAAATTGGTTAGATGTAGAAATCTTCGTACCACTAGAACTAGCCACATCAGAAGTCATCTTCTTAGTGCTACCAGCATTCTTAGTCGTCTTCTTAGGTTCAGGAGGAGTCTTTTTGGGTTGATACTGAAACTGCTTACCCACAACAGGTTTAGTAAACCCCCTAGACCCGGAATTGAAGGACCACCTTGCTTTCCTTTATTCTTGTGATTGACAGTCTTGAAACTATCATTAACAGGCTTAGTAGACTGAACATGAGGAATAACAACTATAGGACAATCAGTCAGAGTATGACCAAATATCTTACACTTGTCACAACGAGGTGGTTGCCACTCGTATTCAACCCGTATCTTCTCAATAGTCGAACCCGAACCATCAAGTAATGGTATCTCAACAGTGAGGCTGTCCCGGAGCACCTCATCCGATCTCACTTCTATCATGCATCTAGCAAAACTACTACGGCCCCACGATTCCTTGCACATTTGACTTGTAAAAGCATCTAACCTTTTGGGCATGCCAATCAGTGTGGCAAGAAGACTGAGGCCATCATCAAAAAACATAGCAAGGGGAACATCATGGAATTTAACCTACACCGGGATATTAGTCAAATCCTCTTTAAGTAGGTTTGTGTTCAAAGTCCATGGTTTAAGAATAATAGGAACATTTCTGATCAACCAAGGACTGTTTTCAAGCACATCATCAACACCTTTCTTCGAGTTGAATTTAAAGAAGAAGAACCCCATAGCATTCATTATTACCTTTTGCACACCAAACTTAGCCCATGCATTACGGACATAGTAATCAACAACCGGAAAAGCAAGGCGTTGGCCAAGAAAGTAACCGTAGAGAGTATTCTCAAACCGCGTGTTCACCTCTTCCTCTACTTTCATTGGAACTGAAAGGTCAACATCAGCCTTCTTCTTGCTACATTCCAACCTACGAAAGTTTGAAACATGTTTAAGAGGTTCATTAGAAGTAGCACCCGCGTAAGAAACCAACTTCACTCCCGTACCATTAGTAGTATCAACCTTGTGAGCATTAGGACCAGAAGTTACACTCCTATTCCTATTCACATTTATCCCATGCGAAGGAGGAGTACATGTAATATTAACTTTATTAGCTCCAATCTCACTTTGAATTTTATTCATGGCATCATCAAAATTCTGATGAGCATTATCAATCAAGTGCTTAACAGTATCAGCACTTGTAATCCGTTCCAAGTCGTCACCATGAGATGTATCTTTCGTAAGTGTAATCGGCTCCACTTTCTGAGTACCATACATAGAACATTCAGGTGCATCATCCTCATTCAAACTAACACTACTAGGGTTCATCATTGAGGGTGAACTCAAGTCACCAAGGCTAGTTGTGGCCTTTTGAATATCTCGTTATTTTTCTAAACAAAACGTGACAACGATTCATAAAATCTTTATCACCTTCCCCACTCATAACTGCCGTTTCATCAACAACCGTATTGAACTTCTTGGTATCTTTATTCATTGGAGTCTACTTTCCCGTCAACATGTTTTTGGTACGAGTAGTATACTTAAGCCTCTTTGCTTCTTTGTTGTATACTTCGAGCACTTTGTACCAAAAACGTATCCTTTTGTTGATCCGCACCCACTTTTGCATCCTCGGATACTTGGATGTAACACTCCGACAAAAGAAGCTCCTCTTCTTGGGTCCACATAGTGCGTGGTTGTCGGGACGGGACCACATCTTCTTCGTCACCTTCGTTGCCTTTGCCTTTCTTTGCCTTCGCCTTTGCCTTTGCCTTTGGTTTCTTCGCCATCGTCTTGGCCCTAGATTTCTTTGAGGTCGGTGTCGGAACAACTTCTTCATTCGACTCCGTTTTATCTTCCTCTTCCTCTTCGACTTCGTTAACATCAAAATACGAACCATGGTCCGAATTTGGTTGGGAAGGGATGGCTTGGCTTGTTTGTTGACTTTGTGTAAATTGATTAAATTGTTGTTGTTGTTGTTGTAATTTCAATTGACTAAATAATGCTAGCTCGTCGGGATTCATAAATGGGGTTTGGAAGTTGGGATAGTAACTGGGATTCGAAGACGATCCCGGATATTGACCGGGATTCGAAGACGACCCCGGCATTTGGTTCGTCGGATCGTTTAACATTTGGTTGATACATGGTGAGTTTAGATTCATTTTGAATGGAAATAGATAATAGATTGGAAGTGTGTGTGAAGTATGAGATAATAAGTGGTATTTATAAGGTTTTTTGGGGTTATATGATCGTTGCCAGCCAAAAAGAAAAGGAAAAAAATAGGATGGCGCAGCGCCGATGGGACGGCGCCACATGCAATGGCGCGAGGGACGGTGTCGTGTGCTGTCGGAAGAAATGGGTTGGTGGCCATGGCACCACCGTACCCCATGCTCTTATGCATTTTCCATAGGCGTAGGATTTGGTTTTGTGTCAAAGAAAAGTAAGGAGATGAAATATTTGATTGACTGAAATTAAGTTATTTGATAATCATGTATAAAAATTCGAAGTCAATAAATTATTATTTGTTTTGTTTGAAAAAGAAGAGAGATAGACTAAAAATAAGATGGTCTCACTTTATTCTTAAAATCCCATCTAATTGGTTTTGATAAAAGAAAATATTTGAGTTTGACGTCCAAATATCGAGATTTAAAATTTTACCAAACATTTACTTTTTACTTTGAGTCTGTAAAGCAAATCCAACACCTCCAACCAAATGCACCCTAAATTAAGTGATTTAGATATATGTCAAGATTAGTCATTTAATTGAGAGAGATGAGTTTTTATGGACCTAGCCAATAAGATAGAAACAAGGGTTTGGGCTCACTTGTTAAGTGGAAAAGAAACAAGGGTTTTTATGGACCTACCCTACTTAGTTTTATCGACACCAAGAGGCTTTATATCCCTACCGTTGTTTCCGTCACCATACGGTCCACCATTACCGTTATATGATGAGGGCACAGGTGCCGATGGAGGAAGACCTATTAACAGCCAAATGAATATAACTATATGTAAAAAGAACTTTAGTTTGACTTTTGAGGTCAAATGATCCTCCAAGTTGTTAAGTAGATTTATTTTTATTGGATTGGCATTAGTATTTTTTTTAGACTCACTACTTGTATTTGTATCAGTTTAACCTTAAACTCAAGTGTTATGTTTATGATTAGTATAAATATTGGGTCTCATCTAAATACTATCATCAATCAATATATCATGTTTTATATGGAGTTCGAGCTTTGGGGTGCTTATTTTTTCTGTTAGCTAAGGGATACGTGGGGCTCATGTGGCACCCATGGCTGTTAATGGGTCTGGATGAGGAGAATCTCCTTTATACTACTCATATGGGGATAAACCAAACAAGGAAAAAATAGACTTCACTTACAAAACAAATAATACTACCTCCGTCCCACATTAAGTGTCCACTTTCATAATGCACAAAGTTTTAAGAGATTCCACTATAAAACTCTCAACCAATCAAATATTATTTATATCCACTAAACTCTCATCTTATTGGTTGAAAGGTACACGTGGACACTTAATTTGGGACATCCAAAAATTTCATTATGGACACTTAATATGGGACAGAGGGAGTACTAAATAAATGGACCCCACACTTCCTTCCACTAACAGAAAAAAAGAAACACTCCCTTAGGTTTCACCAACAAAATTTGTTATCCTCCAGTTATTGGTTACTCGCCAGAAATCGGATCCCACTCATGACACATATTTTGGGGACCAATGGTGTAATCTATAATCTATACTACTATATAATGTATTTGGGACTATTCTATAATTAGAAAGGCTTAAAATTTCAGACTTTTACTTACTAATTATAGAAACAAGCACCCCTAACAATCACCCCAACATTTTATAATCACTTCAACAACCACCCCCAACAATTTATAACCACCTCAACAACCACCCCAACAACCACTTTCCACTACCCCATCTCCCTCCTCTTCACCCCAATAATCCGCCCCTGCATCGCGCGGACACCTTTCTAGTACTATATAATGTATTTGAGACTATTCTATAATTACAAAGGCTTAAAATTTTTGACTTTTACTTACTAATTATGGAAACAACCACCCCTAACAATCACCCCCAACAATTTATAACCACTTCAACAACCACCCCCAACAATTTATAACCACCTCAACAACCACTCCAACAACCACTTTCCACCACCCCACCTCCCTCCTCTTCACCCCCAACAATCCGCCCCGCATCGCGCGGGCACCTTTCTAGTATACTCTTAAGTCTTAACAAAATGATGCTTACGTGTAAACTAAAACATTTTCAAGACACGTATTAAACTTATTCCCAAACAACCCTTATATTTGATTTTATTCACACACACTGAGTGAGAAACACCATTATCAATGGCAAACATCAATCTCTCATATTAGGTTGCAATTAATGGGCCGCCGCGTGGACTGCCGAATGGTGGTGTTGGAGTGACGGGTTGTCCGCTGCCTCAACAAACTATGTCGTCGTTTTTGGGAGGTGGGATGCAGCCGGCTTCTGGACCGCCAATGTTTAGTGCAGCGCCGCCGCCTCCTGGGTCTGCGTACGGGACTCAACCGTGGTAAATGCAATCACGGCAAGTAAGTTATTCTTATTTTTTAGTTTCTTGTGTATATTTGAATAAAACCTAGCTTGTGAAGTCGAAATAGTTAGTTTTAGTAACAAGTAGGGTAGAATTACGAATGTGCCCTTAGTTTATATTTTAAGTTTCTAAATACTCGCGAATTGCCAGCACTTGATATCAAATAATCTGTGTCAAAGCGCAAATCCAGACGCCCACTTAGTATCAGCTTAGCAGTCTATGTGACTATTGCTTCATATGTGTCAATTAGGCTGCTTTTTTGGCAATGAAGAGTACCGGAGGCAAGCTTTTGGTATTTCAATCAGGCAAGCTTATTTATATTTTTAGCATGTGTTATTATTAAGAGGTCTGTGGTAGAAAGTAGAAACATATGTTGACCCCATTTATTATGTCTCAGTCTTGCCTTCTGTTGGTATTGCGGCTCTTTCTGCTAGAGGCTGAAGGAAGAACTAATATCTCTGCAGGAGAGAAGGTAATATCAACTAATGACCAGGTTGAACAAACAGGCCAAAATGGTTGGCGTTGGGCAGCTGGACCAACACTTTTTTGTCCTATATTTTAAGTCTATATATATATATACTGTTAGTGGGTCAAATACGATTACAAAATTATCTTATTACAATAGTTATGTAATGTTTGCTATAATGATTAAGTAGGTCTTATGCATGAAAAGATACTTTGGGCTAAATTTGACCTTTTTGACCCGTTTCCTTTAAATCTTTTGATACTAGAATCATATCTGCATGGTACTAAGATCTTATAAATGGGATTCACGTAGTATGTATAATGGCCTCACCAAAGTGCATCTACATGTTTAACGTAGTAAAGTTGGTGAAAGAAGTTAATCGGAAATCGCTTTTTCTTTTTTAAACCGCAGGAACCTCATAAATTACTTCAACCAGTAGACAAGACTATGAAGACATTGGCAATTGAATTTGCAGAGTACCAGGTGAACCTTTATCTAATTTGCATTTTGCTACCTCTTTGATGAGATTCAACCATTTTGATTTTATCTTACCAAATTGTTTATGTGATCACAAATATTTTATAGGTCTCTGTCGATGTGTTCATCACTACACAAAGTTATGTTGATATTGCTTCAATCTCTGTTATCCCTCGAACCACTTGAGGACAGGTAGTCATTGCAATCTTATTTTTTGTCAAACAAATTAGATTGGTTTTGTTGCCATTCTTTAAGAGTCGCTTTTATAAAATTCCCTCCTATTTTCAGGTTTATTATTATCACCCTTTCTCTGCACTTTCGGATCCCGCAAAACTTTACAATGATCTGCGATGGAATGTCACAAGACCACAAGGTTTTGAAGCAGTAATGCGTGTTAAGTAAACAGTGAGTGCACACAAAAGATATTCAAAGACGTCAAATGACCCAACGATGGAAGTCTGTTAATTTGTCAAAAAAGATAACCTAAGGTATGGAGTAACTAACGTACTGTTGTTTTCAGATAGGGAAAAAGGTGAATAAGTTATGAAGTTAGCGATCCAAAAAACACACGAGTTTGGTGTCTCGTGCTATTCATAAGGTATCTTTCTCCTTGCTTTGCTTAATCAAAATGGTAGATGTGGCAACATGGACAGGTCGATTGGGTTTAGTAACGGGTCAAAACGGTTAACTTCTTAGTACGGGTCCAATTGGTTTGCTAGAAACACCTTTGGTTTCATTAAATCTTATTAGAAATAATCAGTGTGACACGTATGATAACAAAATACATATTCTTATCAACAAATGTTATTGGATAAATTGTACACTATGTGAAACCTTCAACCCTTTTGACCCGTTTTCTTTAACTAACTTTTTTTATTTTACTCGTTTGACCCGTTAAAGATGAAACATATCCCACCAGGGACGGAGCCAGTAATTTGTATTAAGGGGGGCTCAATTTTTTTTTCCCGATAATGACATACAATTCATTATTTTACAAGCTACATTGAAGTTTGAATAATTGGACATACGGGTTAAATGATACCTTTTTAGTAGTAACCCAATTAAACATAGCTTACTACTTGCTCGAAAAGTGTTTAATTATTATACATAACGATTGAAATACTTGCTCGAAAAGTTGAAGAAAATGAAAAAATCGGGAAAACAGTAATGACGGATCTAAATCTTTATGTTGATGATAGCAGGAAAACAAACTGAGTAGCTTTTCTTCTATTCTGAATGATAAAATTATGATCTTATTGTAAAGTTAAGACACATATTGATTGCTCAATTATAGTGTATATATATATATATATATATATATATATATATATATATATATATATATATAAGTATCAATGAAATCCGCGAGAAATGCGGATTTACCGAGTCGTTCTCCCAACGAAAGTTGAATGGAACTTCGAATTATGAATCGTGTAGTGAAAAGTTAATAGTGAAAAGTGATGGTGAAATTCAAATTATGAAAAGAAATAGATAATTATGCAGAAAGTACAAGCTATATATGCACAAGTGTCTAAAATTAGAAAACGGAAATGCAATCGCGAAATTTAAACGTAACGTACGAATTAAAACGTGACTTTTATACTAAAAATGATCCTACAAATGTGAAACAAGTTTCTAAAAATCTTAAACTATTAAAAAGAATTTTGAGAAAAAGAAAAATGTTTTTTTTTTGGCTTTTTATTTATTTTCTATGATTTATTTTCTATTTATTGAATTAAAAAGTAATTAAAAATAAAGGAAATTATAAAAATAAATGGGAAAAATATAAAATCTATTCTGAAAAAATCTAAAATATTATAAAAGAATTTTCTAAAATATTTTTGTATTTTTAAAGGCTTTTTCTGAATTTTTATTGATTTTTGTATAATAAAAAGGATTTAAAAATGATTATTAATGAAGAAAAATTAAGAAAAATAGTAAATCAACTTGGAAAAATCTGAAAAATTCACAGAAAATCTAAAATAATATGCAAAGCTTGCAGAAAAATTTTGAAAAGAAAATATTAAGCAGAAGTGCTTATTTGGGCTAAATCAGCTTATGGCAAGTGCTTATTTATAAGCACTTGCCACAAAACTAAACCAAACTGAAAACACAGAAGTATTATGATACAAAAGACTCAGTTATGCTCAGAAATAAAAAGAGATAAGCACAAAAACAGTAGGATCAAGCAATAAGCAGTTATACAAGCTAATGATAAGCAATAAGCACTCTAGAATAATCCAAGATCAAAGTACTGATTGAAAAAGCTAAAACTCAACTAAAACAACTCAGAAGTATCAATTAGGCAATAGATCAAACTCAAATGAGCACTAGCAGCCTAAGGTACCAAAACAGAAACCATGCTCAAACTACAAATTAGCAGGCTCAAAAAGCTACACCTAATAAGCTCTAACCTAGAAACTTAAGGGGGCAAATGCTTAACTACGCTACTGAGTATCTATAAACCTCAAAGCTCTGTTAGGAACTACCAAATGATGTTCTAATATCACCCAATTCAGCAGCAGATAACTATAAGATATAATAAACAGTTGACTAAATGAAGACTACACTGGTTGACTTATTCCAATTTCAATGAATCAATTCTACTCCTAAATGTATTATGAAGCTACAATTACTCTAGATTAAGCTAGTTTAGTCTATTATGCAACTACTACTACACTTACACTAACTGTTTTCAATTTGTCCTAATTGCTAATGAAATTTGAAAACTATTTTGACTTTTTATTGTATAAACCTACTATTTTTATGATCTATTATCCTATTATTACTCTAATACAACATGTGTAAACCAGAAAATCCACAATCCAACTTCAACTTCACACAGTAATCACTACATCCAAACACCCCCTTATGAAGTAGTTATACTAGGAAATCATGAGATAAGCAATAATAGTCAAATCTAATGATCAAGCAAGTTGAAATAACAATTACAAAAGCAATTACAACTATCACAAGCAACAAAATCCAACAGTAACACAGAAGCTCAAATTATGAAATAAAATGAGAACAAAACTTACAATCCAATTCACCTCAGCTCTAAATAGAGGTGATTCACTTAGCAAGCCTGTCTCTAGACAGGCTGGGATCTTCCTTTTCTATCTCAGACTATCAACTTTACACCATTAATGAACTAATTCAATATCAGTTGACTTTTGTTGACTGTTAGAATTTTTGAAAAAGGAAACTGAATTCTATCTTCAAAAGCTTTTCAAAGCTTATATGAACTGTAACAAACAATTACACAGCTTAATTGAAAGCTGGTTTGAACAAAACTATTTTTTTTTCCTGATTTAAAGGTACTTTTTGAAACTAATATGAAAGCTAGATTAAAAAGTGAAAGATGTATGAAAATGACTCAAGTTGATAAAAACAGAAATGAAATTAAAGCAATAAGCAGTAACAACAATAAGCTAAATAGATTGATTATATAACTAATTTCATTGAAAAAATGGAAGATTACAATGAAGAGTAAAGTTACACTAAAAAGCTGAGAAATGAATCGGGCAGAGTTTGGCTACACTAAAAACTCTCCAACTAAACAAGCTACACTACATATCTATTTATACTAATGTGAGGAAGGATCTAGATATGAGAGAGTCACGGATTGCCATCTTGGCAATCCGTGTGGTGTGCTTCTTCTAAGCAATCCTGAGCCCTTGATCATCTCTCAATGATTGCCTTTGATTAACAGCCCTTGGATTGAGTAATTGTGACGCGTTTGAGCTAATCACATGCTGCCACCTGTCATTCCTTGTGTTTCTTTTGGTCTGACACCCTTCTGACATCACTGACACCTTCTAGAAGCTGAATGATTAGACAAAAACACCCTTAATCTCTATAATTTTGGACGGGGGTAATATTAGGGTTTATGTAAATAGTATTTCTGGGTAAGAGGGTGAATTTGGGGGGCGGGGTTTGGGTAATATTATTTTATTCGTTTGACCTTTTGACTTTAAGTGTTGACCGTGGGGTTTATGGGCTTGGGTAAAGATTATGGGATTGGGCTTGGTGTTTGTAAATGGCTATTGGACTTTGCAATTCTTTGGACCAGGCTTTTACAAATTATAATTGTAATTTAAGCTTTTGTAATAAGGACTAATTGTGTAGTTTATGCGAAATGAAGGACTAAAGCTGATAAAACTGAAACTTGTGATCCAAGGGCTTCTCTTGTAAAATTATGAATCATAAAGGACCAAATTAATCATTTCTTGAAAATTATCTTCAAAGGACCATAAATGTCAACTTCTGAAAACTTGAAGGACCGATTCTGACAATTCTTTGAAACATAGACCAAGGACCAAATCTGATGAATCTCAAATCTTTGATGACTTCAAAGGCTCAAAATTGACTTTCATTGACTGATCTGCACACATTCTACTCTTGTGCTCGTTTTTGCTAATTTTCGTTTGTTTTTCGTCATTTTGTGAAATATCCAACCCTGCACGTTCACAAACATAAAAACACACATTCTTTGGTATTTGTTAGCATAATTAGTCTATTAGGGTCAGTATTTGGCTATGAATAGGTATGTGAATTAACACATACCACATATACAAGTTTTTCATCTTATTATTTAATATTTATTATTCAAAACAAATAAAGAAAGAAAGCATTATTTAAAAAAAAAAGTTGGAAACTATACAAAGCAATACAATTGCTGGAGAATAAACCGAAAAAGGGAAAAGATAATAGGTCGTATAAATTTGTTAAGTATAAATAAATAGTCAAACAGGTTTAGACCTATATGGCTATATTCACTTGTCACCAAACATTTTTTATCTTCTCTCTCTATTTATTCATTCATTTCTTCTTCTAGCTTCTTCTTCTTCTTAAACACAACCTGCAACTTATCAGCCATTTTTAACCCTTAATCATATAGTGAAAATTTAACATTCTTAGCTAAAAATCAAGCTACAAGCTGGGCTAGTTGAGTAGGTTGGGGGTGGCCGAGCACCCGCCAGCCCCCCCCCCCCCCCCCCCCCACTGGCTCCGCCTCTGTATCCCACATTGTGTTATATTACTGCCACTAATAAAGGTTGTCAAAGGCAACATTGTGTCACATGATGGAAACAACTCAAATGAAAAGTTTAATGGAAGTTAAAAAGAGTAATCATGTGAGGCAACTACCCCTAAAGCTAAGGGACTAAAGAGGAGATGCAAGGCAATAATAGGAGTTAGTGAAGAATGTCATAACTGCTTCCCTCTCCCTGATATGTCTGTTTCATTCTGTTATTACTGTTTTCTTTATCATCTTCTTGTGTAATTTCAATTCTAGTCTGTAATTAACAACCTTGTTGAAGATTAATCCATCGATAAAAGTCCCTGGTTTCCACTGTTATTAAGATTATTACACATTGACACATTCATACTTAAATGGGTCAGAATTTCCACGGCCTATAGACGGAAAGAACACCATGGAAGTCTGTTAATTTGTCAAAAAAGAAAATCCCTTTAGAGTGATAGCAATTTTTCAACACTAATAAAACAAGTGGTCACTATAAGAATTAAAAACTCTAAAGCTAATTGATCGATTGACTAGTGATGCAGAAGGGTGGGTTGATTTGTTATCGAGAAGATTTTTTTTTTGTTTTGTTCCTGCTCACTGGGAGAAATGGAGAAGGGGAAGCAGTAGAAGATACAGAGTAATTGTTAAATGGAAACTAAAGAGTAAGTTTAACGGATGGTCCTTGTGGTTTGAGTTGACTTGTGTCTTTGGTCCTTTGACTTTTTTTTTACCTATATTCCTTAACACGAAAACCTTTAACACTTACTGTCCTTTGACAAAACGGCATTAGTTTTGACTGTTAAAAGTTCATCATCCATAATTGTCATTTCACTTTTCTCTTTCTATCTTTTTCTCACATCCTTGCCCACTTCTTCTCTTTGTTCCAATATTTTCTCATATCCTCGCCCACCTTTCTTTATCTTACACTGGGAAAATAGTTTTAATGATTTTGAAACTTTTCACTTTTTTTAATAAAAGTCTTCTTTATTCACATATATAATATTATAGAAATAGGAAAAATGAGATTTTGTGGTCTTTTATAGTCTCTTATAATTCAAAAAGATAAATGCTAAAACCAAATGTTTTTACAAATTAGTTTTCACACAATGACGTGTAACAAAATGATAAGAGTGAGGATCCTCTCAAGTTGTTTATAATTTGATTGGTCACATTAAAAAATTACTAGCTATTAGATTAAGGAGTTAATTACTTAAATCGTACATATGGTTGACACACAGTTGCACATTTCGTTCTTAATTTTCAATAAGTATACCAGTCGTCTCTATGGTTGTCCATTTTACATTGACCGGTCCTTTGACCAAACTGCCGTTTGTGTTGGCCATTAAGTCCAGGCATATGCTCGTCACGTGAGGGGCAAAATAGTCCTTTTAACTTTATACTAAACCATATGGACAATTTTTATAACTGGAATATAAATTGTTAATATTTTGACTAAACCACATGGACGATTTATGTAACTGACTTTTTTTTTTTTTTTTTTTTTTTTTTTTAACTCAACTAAACAACACACTACAACACAAATAAATTATCATCTCTTCCTCCGCAACCTACCACCAACACCCTCATCACCCCCCCCCCCCCCCACCAACACCCATGTGGTGGTGGTGGTTTGTGGTGGGTGGGTGGGTGGTGGTGGAGGATGAGATGATAATTTATTTCTGTTGTGGTGAGTTAGTTAAAAAGATCGTCCCTGTGGGTTAGTTAAAAATAAAAAAATAAAAAGTTTAAGTTCCAATTCCAAAAATCGTTCTTGTGGTTTGGCATGAAGTTAAAAGGACTATTTTGGCCCTCACGGACAAGCACATGCCTGGACTTAACCGCCAAAGCAAACGTCAGTTTGGTCAAAGGACTGGTCAATGCAAAATGGACAACCACATGGGCGACTGATGTACTTACTGAAAGTTAAGAATGAAAGGTGCAATTGTGAATCAACCACATGGAGAATTTATGTAATTAACTCTAGATTAATTTAAAGGCCAAAGCAAAACGTATCAAGTAACTTCTTAGTTCTTCCCTTTCCTATATATAATTATCTGTGTCTGAACGTTTTCTACTACCATCCAATTAAATTTCTTCATTCTCATTTCTAATCCACTTCAGTTTGCATCAACCCGTCTTCATATTCACATAGGCGGATGTTTAAGGGGACCTATGAAAGTGTTGTCCTCCTAGAGTTTGGTCAATGGTGTAGGTTCAGGAATACTTTAAAAGTTTTTTTTTACACTACATATTCATAGCAAATAAGGCACCCTAATTCTAATGGCCCTCCCACGATACTCTCAAACCACAAATGCTTCTCTTATTCTAAAGATTCTCTAGATTCACTTGTCTTATAAAATAATTTTTCGATTATTTTATTTATTTATTTATTTATTTATTTATTATTATTATTATTATTATTATTATTATTATTATTATTATTATTATTATTATTATTATTATTATTATTATTATTATTATTATGAATTATTATTATTATATGCTAATGTTTTATTTATAATGCTTTTCATATTCTAACATGCCACACTTTAAACTTTAAAAGATTTTCGGCCTTCTTAACAAAAAATTTCAAGCTCCACCATTGCATATTAATTAATAAACTTCTCCACTTCATTTTATTTTATCAAGTTCCATCACATATGAGGCTCACATCCAAAGCTACCATGCATTTTACCATATGGTTTAGAAACTTTGTTTAATTACATTATTGATAATGAAAAGATACAAGACAGCGTCATCAATGACAATGATTATAGTTACCAACAACAATGGAAACAAGTATGTAGAAAACTAGAATTGGGGGGGGGGGGGGGGGTTTGAATAGTTTTTACGGATTTAAATCTTGTTTATAAAAACTTTAGATTAGATTGAAAGTATGTGAAACATTTGGATATTTAGATTGAAAGATTGAAAGTACGTGATTATATATTTCTTTGACTTTGTCAATATGAGTTACATAGTATTATTCATGTCATCCATAGTATATTTCTTTGACTTCGTCAATATGAGTTACATAGTAACATTTAAACATCGTCAATCTAAAATCACAAAATTGCTTCCTTAAGACATTTCATCGAACACCTTATGTGTGTTTTCATGAAAACATGATTTCTTTGGAAAATTATGAGAAACACTTTAAAGATGAAGAATTGATGTTAATTTAAGGTTTGATGATGAAGATTTGTCATAATAATTTCGTTTTACCTCAATTGAATAAAACGTTACTCTTGACGAAATCTAAATTCTTGAAAGAGTCGTATTTTGTAGCGATTGAAAGAATATATGACGAAATTAAATATAAAACAAAAAATAATTTTGTTATTTTGAATGATTTTTGAAATTAAAATTAAGATAAAGATTTAGGTATGTTTTAAAAGTGATGGAGACAGGGACGGAGCCACGTTAGGCTAGGGATGGGCCATGGCCAACCCATCATATGGAGTAGATATTAATATTAGTTTGGTCTACAAAATACTCGAGGCCCATCCAAAATGTCAAAACAAATAGTGTAACGAAAAAACTCTTTTACAACTTTATATTTTCACTTTTTTATATTTAAACAAGTTATTTCACAAGGTAACATATATATACAATATAATGTTCACGTAAATCTAATGCTTTTTTTTTTTTTACTAAATTATAGTTACTCTAAGTTTGAATAGTTTTTACGGATTTAAATCTTGTTTATAAAAACTTTAGATTAGATTGAAAGTATGTGAAACATTTGGATATTTAGATTGAAAGATTGAAAGTACGTGATTATATATTTCTTTGACTTTGTCAATATGAGTTACATAGTATTATTCATGTCATCCATAGTATATTTCTTTGACTTTGTCAATATGAGTTACATAGTAACATTTAAACATCTTCAATCTAAAATCACAAAATTGCTTCCTTAAGACATTTCATCGAACACCTTATGTGTGTTTTCATGAAAACATGATTTCTTTGGAAAATTATGAGAAACACTTTAAAGATGAAGAATTGATGTTAATTTAAGGTTTGATGATGAAGATTTGTCATAATAATTTCGTTTTACCTCAATTGAATAAAACGTTACTCTTGACGAAATCTAAATTCTTGAAAGAGTCGTATTTTGTAGCGATTGAAAGAATATATGACGAAATTAAATATAAAACAAAAAATAATTTTGTTATTTTGAATGATTTTTGAAATTAAAATTAAGATAAAGATTTAGGTATGTTTTAAAAGTGATGGAGACAGGGACGGAGCCACGTTAGGCTAGGGATGGGCCATGGCCAACCCATCATATGGAGTAGATATTAATATTAGTTTGGTCTACAAAATACTCGAGGCCCATCCAAAATGTCAAAACAAATAGTGTAACGAAAAAACTCTTTTACAACTTTATATTTTCACTTTTTTATATTTAAACAAGTTATTTCACAAGGTAACATATATATACAATATAATGTTCACGTAAATCTAATGCTTTTTTTTTTTTTACTAAATTATAGTTACTCTAAGTTTGAACATCTTAGTATATATTTTGGCCCACTCGAATAATAAATCCTAGCTTCGTCACCATGGAAATAAGATGAGATGACTGTGAAAAAGGAAAAATAGGAGACGCGTGTTGTGTTGTGCCATGGATACTTTGTAGCGATTGAAGATATATATATATATATATATATATATATAGGGATGGGATCCGGTACATTTTTGGATTTTAATGCGGATGTACGGACGAATCTCAGCCCTCCATCTAGTCAACCATCTGAAAAAAGCGGAGTGGCATTATCGTAAATATCCCGACTTTTTTAAAAATCTTAATATCATAGTAGATTTTTTATTGAAAAAAATTCAAAAAAATCTGAAAAAATTAAAAAAAAAATAAAGAGAACAACAAATAATTATAAATCGCTGAAAAAAATTTCAAAAAAAAAATCATTTTCATCGTTAAAGGTATTGTGATATTAGCGTATAATTTTGACTTTTTTACAAAAGTCAAGATCTGATCTTGACAAAGTCAAGTCAAGATCAGATCTTGACTTTTGTAAAAAAGTCAAAATCAGATTCTGATATCACATAAACTTTTTTTTTTAATAAAAAATTTAATATCACAATAACTTTTTTAATATCATAAAAACTTTTTCTTAATAAAAATTGTTAATATCGCCGTAACTATCATGCTTTCTTAATATCAAAGTTAATTTTTTTTAATATCATTTTTACATGTAAAAAAACTTAATATCACGGTAGCACTCATAATATTGTTAATATCACATTAGCACTCATAATCAAAAAAGAAAAAAGTGCTCAGAAAAATCTGAAAAAAAAATAAAAAATAAAAGAACACAACTAGAGTAAGGATCGCTAAGAAGGAAAAAAATAAAAATAAAATCGTTTTCATGATCAATTGGTACCGTGATATTAGCGTCAGATCTTGACTTTTTTACGAAAAGTCAAGATCAGATCTGGAATGGGCGGTCCAGATCCATCCGCACATCCGCACTAAAAATTAAAATCCGCACCTGATCCTCGGTCTCTCTCTCTCTATATATATATATATATATATATATATATATGTGTGTGTGTGTGTGTGTGTGTGTGTGTGTGTGTGTGTGTGTGTGTGTGTGTGAATTTTTAAGTTTTAAAAACATATTAACGTAATTTTAAAATTTGTAATGATATTGATGTAGTTTGAAGTTTTTGTAAGTATATAGATGAAATTTCTCTTAAAAAAAATAGGTATTCCTCTTTTTTTTTTTTTTTTTTTTTTTAAATGAGTTTTTCCTCCTATTTTTTTGAAGATCGGGAACCGATATGAGGTTTTTTTTTTTTTTTTTTTTTTTTTTTTTTTTTTTTTTTTAAGAGCAAAATTTTCCTTGTCGTGATACATTTAAACTTTGGTCCCCAATTGAACGTGGCCAAATTAAGTAGAGGGACCCAATTAGCCATTTTCGCGTGAATAATTGGATCAATTGGCCTTTAGGAGATATATGTGCATTGAATATGTGGATAACATCTTTATTTTCTTTATTACATTTTTTTTTTGATAAATTGATGTTTAATGAAAGTATGCTTTATCTACGTACCAATAAAGTATAAGGTTGTGTATATGCACAATTGCACAAACCTACATGAAACAAAAGCAACGCCATAAGACAAATTCGGTAAAATTGTTTAGGAAAAGTTCATTTGACCAACGGTTAGCAAGCCTTATTATGAAATGGGAACGTCAACTTACTGAAAAGTAAGAGATTTGCCAGGTTTGAGCTGAGCATACGTGGTGGCATGCGCAAATCGTGTGTATTGACGTAACAAAATGAATGAATATTAACGAAACAAAATAAAAAGAGAAAGAAAAAATATATATATTAACCTGGTTTATTTATAGTTCGCCATCTATCAGACCATATATATAGGTGAATGCATTTGTCATGAATTATCTTGAAAAGAATAATTAAGGGTGTTTTTTTTAGGCAAGATAATCAAGGATCTTTAAAATGTTATTTTGGTTGATGTGTCAACTTATAAAGTGTGTACTGTACGTGTCCTTAAAGAATGTTAAAACAAAGTTTGGCTATTGCCTTACATATCTAAAGACTAGGGAGGGTCTAAAGATGTCCATAAGCACAACCCACGTATCTTCGATAACTTTTATCTAATATATATTGATCTAAGCAGATGGTTGTATTGTAGTTTCTTGATTCGTTAGTAGTAGTTATAAACCATAACATCTGTCTAACAGTAAGTCAATCACACATATACAATAACTAAATAATTTAGAGGGTTAATTAAGACAATCATGTTTTTGCTCAAATATACAAAATGTAACTGATATCCAGCGACTACAATTGATTAACGAAGTAATTATAATCTATATTATAAGGGGGTGGCATTGTTGCCTAAAGTTTTATCAATTGTTTTTTAAATTGACCAATAAAAAGAAAGAAATATATTTCATGCCTAAATACCCAGTGAACATGTGAGCGATGACAGGATCTATATTCTTGAAAAGCTTAGTTTATGTTGGAGGCTCTGTAGATCCTGATATAACACAAAAACTGTTTGGCCTTTCCTCTTTTAGTGAAATCCCCAGTCAGGTACACTTGGTATTCGTATTTCTTGACTTGTATCATTATACGGGCTTTGTTTGGCTTGAAATGACTTGAGCCATTTGAACCGTTCCAAATTTGCCTGCTTTTAAAAGTTAGCAAAACTGAATCATTTGTGATAAAATACTACCCAAGTTGACCCATATATATGCAAATCGGTAGAAGTTGGCATCTGTATATGCTCAATCATTGCATAGTTTTTTTCTGGCTTATAAATCTGATGTTTGCTAGAGTAACACTTTCAGAAGGTCTATTGATTCATCCATCATCTGTTTAACTCAAACTTTTGGATACAGTTGGTACTGAAGCAATATGACAACCCCTTGTCAACGAAACTAAATGAGGTTGTAAATGAGATTTGAAGCCAAAGATGTAACTACCTACGGTATGTAATATCTGTGGTATTAGGGGTGTCATAAAAGCCGACCCGGCCCGAACCCGAATATGGCTTTTCAGGTCGGGTTAGTCGGGTCCAAAATTATATTCGGGTCAATCGGGCCAACCCGAATTGACCCAAGTTCTAAACAAGGTCGGGTTCGAGTATAATTTATGTCTCTTACATGGGTTCGGGTCAACCAGATTGACCCGAGTTTCATATTTTTCTTTCTAATTTGTATGTAAACATCAAAATTGTATAATTTTTAAACAACCCAGACCCGAACCCGAATTCTAAACAACGCCGGGTTCGGGTATGACTTTTTGAGCCTTGACCCGGATTGGTTTATCTGTTTGTGAGAATGTTTGTGTTGACAAGTAATCACTTTTTTATTCTCATTGTGCTTATGGCAGGCTAAAATTATGCAAGAAAGGAGAACCATCAGGTGAGTTTTATAATATACATCTAGTAGTTCTGTCTTCATATGAAAATAGCAAGATTTAAATAGATTCTTTTTAAAGTAAAAAATCCTTTAATATACATAATGCCATATATCACAGGTAACTTTAGCTCAGGAACTTCCTTAGAAACGATAAAGATTGCGTCTTTTCTGAGTATTTGTGAAGTACCATTCTATAAAGACAAGATAAAGAAAATATAACGCAGTGCGGACAAATTTGTCAATCTAAATTGCAGTTTTTACATGTTAATCGTTGCAATTTCTATAGTTTCTGATATTAGTTACGATTCCTGGAATGACGTTCTTCTCGTATATGATGGAAGACAAGTCTCCAAATAGTCCTTCATACATTGAGTTCTTAGTACATGTCCATAGAAAAGTTCAAAACAAAATGGGTTGATGTTTAACAAATACTACTTCAGTTATATATGTTTATGGGTTTGTGGTTAAAATTTACATGCAGACACAGATGGGTTCGAGCCTAAAGAAGCGAAGCTTGAACCTTAGCAAAAAGTTGGGGATAGTCATCATTGGTTTTGTAATTATTATTTGTGAAAGCTTAGCATAAATGGATAAAAGAAACACCTTTTTGTCTGGTTCATGGTATACATCTACAAGATTTTTTTTTTTTTTTTTTTTTTTTTTTTTTTTTTTTTTTTTTTACAATGATATTAGATATACATGTAATGCTAGCTGTTCTTTAGAGGGGCAAGTTTCAGCTTATTTCTTATATTTATTGACTTGATGTGAGTATGTTTGATTCGAGTTGTATTATATTGCTAACTAGACTAGTGATATGAAATGAAAGGATTCAAATAGTTACAAGTTGTCTATGCAAACAATGTTATTGCTTGATATACAAGAAAATGCTAGAATATAGTAGGTACTCCTCAAACTAGCTTTTTAAGAAAGAGTAATATGTTTAAACAAAATCACTAGTTTTTTGTACAAAGTTTCAAACCAACTTTGTATATTACGCTAACGTAATCAATGGGTGAGTGAATTGTGTTTGTAATTGGGAACATCTAGGAAGTGATAAGTGATCACATCCATTGTGGTTAGGTGTTATTTCAATTAGCCTAGCTAGCTAGATTAGAGTGGTAGACTATAATGTTTGAGATTGACAAAGGTAAATCAAGATTTACAAAGTGGTTAGAGTGGTAGATTATAAAATTCCGTCACTATACAATTATGTACCTCTATACAATTATGTGCCGCTATATCATAACTAATGTTTTCAAAAAGGGTTTTATATCAGATAGGTTACCAAACTTTGCGATTTTGTTCACCTAAGTTACCCAACTATTTTTTTGTGCAAATGGGTTACCAAGCTTTGCGATTTTGTTCATCTAGGTTACTGAACTTACCAAAATATACGTAAACATCACTGGAACATGTAAAAACACGACATTAATGTTACTTAACTTACCAAAAAATGTACGTTCATGTTACTTGGATTACACAGAAAATATGAGGTGTACGCTACCCAAAAGTTCAGTAACCTAAGTGAACCAAAAAAAAGTTTGGTAACTTAGGTGAATAAAGTTGGAAAGTTGGGTAACCTATATGATATAAAACCCTTTTCAAAAAAATGCGCTTAAGGCAATGAACTTTCATTTTGTGTTCACTTGTTTACTGAGCTATTAGGAACAATCAAGGTTATAAATAGCATGAGGTGTGGTGGCATGACCAAGTCTCACGCTTTAGCAGTCATGGCGAAGCTTTTGGTTTTTAAGGCGTGACATAATGCATCACAAAATATGTAAATATTTATATATTTATATCATATTTTATATATATCAAGTTTACAAAAAGATTTATATATAATGAATAAGGCTATGTTTGGCAAAAGTACCTGTGAGAAGTAGCAGTGAGCAGTAGCCACACCTCCTGCTCACCGCTCACAGCTTCATAAAGAAGAATTGGAAAAATGAGCTTTCCTAAAAAAATAACAAAGCTCACAGCTCTCATGCCAAACGAACACTAAAAATTAAAAAGCTCATTCTCACCGCTCATTGCCCCAAAAAGCTCGGAAAAGCTTTGTGCCAAACATAGCCTAAGTTTAAGAAACCATCTTTACATGTAATATTCTTCATTTAAAAAAAATTATTAGTGGTGAAAAAAAACTCGTCACGCCTCACGCCTTAGCACGCCTTATCGCTCTTTTTCCCACCTCATCTCACTTCACGCCTAGAGTCGACGTCTTGGTCTATTTCGCAATGTGGAGGACACGCCTCACGCCTTAGTGACGCCTTGGCGCGACCATGGCGTGCCTTTTAGAACCATGGGAGGAATATTGTTCTATAATTTCAATGTTAATCTGAGTGACTTGAACACATATTTTTTTGATATGTCAAGTAACATAAATTTCTCGTTTTTCAAGTTCGGTGATGTGTAAGTATATTTTTTGTAAGTTTAGTGACTCAAATGTCATGTTTCATAACTTTAGTAACCCAAGTGAATAAAAAGAAATTTTGTTACCTTGGACGCATTTTAAAAAAAAGTTTAGTAATATCTTTGTCTATTAAGTCTTCTTGTATCTTATTTTGCCTCTATCTTGAAAGCATTTCATTCTTTCCTTTCCCCGTTATAGTTGGGGTGTTTTTAATATAGCCTTGACTTTTCAACAAAAAGTATAAATGAATTTCTATCAAGTGGCTACTAGGACATAGGACCCTACACATCATTAACTAAAAGGACCATATATGCATATTACAACCACATATCATTTGCTAAAGATATTGACACCTGAATTAAAATATACTTAACATTAGTCTATCATTTAATATTAGTCTTTGCATAACAACGCCGGATGTTATCTATTGTTGACCTAGACTTTTCATAATAATAAATATATTAGAGGCAATTTTTCCTATAACGTGCTCGTACGGGACAATGACATAAATATTTCAAAATGTGTTTTTAACATATGTCACAGTGTATCTAAATTTTAATTATTTGTACATAAAAGTTGTATATGATCTAATTTTAATTATACAATTCATTAAGAATGTAAATATCTATCTTGACATGCTTATTTTGAAGGTTTTGTTAAATAATAATTATGTAAAATCTTTTATACTTATATAGTTATAATAGCCGTGCATCGCAGTTTTTTACATAATGTTTTCATTATGTATTAATATCAATTAACATTTTGTATAGATTATTGGAGGAAGAATAATTTGACTTTATTTAATTGGCATGGTGTTCCGGTCGATGTTGTTAAATTTAAATATTAATATCATGGTTTAAACATTATGCGTGTTTAATAGCATCTAATGACCCTTGAAAAATTTGTTTTTTTTTTATATCCTTATATAAACTTAAAGAGAAAATTACACGTGTCATTGCTATATCTCTAATCTCTTGTATTTATTTTTATCTCGGAGTAACCAGTTAGGTCGTGCCTTCGTTTTGATATTTATATTCCAATTAATTTTAGTTGTATTTATTTTTTAAACTAGTGTATAGGGTGGTAAAACTTATAAAGAGGAATAACATGAGTCATTATTGAACATGGATAGAAAAAAAATTATGGACATCCTTACTTAATCTCATAAAGAAGAATAATCTAGCCGTGTGTATTTGTACAATATCATGTATTCATTTACTTGTTACAATAACTCGTGCTTTTATTTTGAAATTTATAAATAATATTTACAAATAACAACATATGTGTTGTTTTTAAAAAAAGTGTAGGACCTTAAATATATCAACTAAATCACTAAATAAACTCGTATGGTCGTACAAGAGAGGTGGCGGCTTCGATAGGAGATAAAGAAAGAGAACTTGTATTATCATAAACGAAACACACACTATTATGAGATTGTGTAATAAACCGAAAGAAATAGTTATTTGTTATTTACTAATTGTGTAATAAACCGAAAGAAATACTTGGAAAGGTAATTTTAGCACAAATTTAAAATTTTTATGGTATTTACAAGTGAAACTTTAGTCTTAATAAAGTGTCTCATGGATAAGAGTTATATAGCTAGCAAAAAAACCATACCACCAAAAAATTTCACCCAAAAATGTGAGGTTCATCTTCAGATATATAGGAAAAAAACATTCAACTTTAATACTTATGAGTGTATTGGTAGTATATATATAGATTCTATAACTTGCTTTAGTGATGCATTCCGATATCGCTAGTGAGATCACATTCGTGTGATTAGGATTTACTAAATTATAAGAGGAATTAGCATAACCCTTGTTTTTAGCCTGTTTCTGTTATAATTACATGGCTACATTAGTCAAGTAATTACCCCACACCCTTGTTATATACTCATTTTTAGTATAAAATACCCCTTGTACACCCTCTAAGCCAATCTTTTTCGCGGTTCTCATGATATTTCGGTGGATTCCAAAATATTAATGAAGATCATTGTTTCACCTCACTAAATGTTACACCCAAATCGCCTTAGCCTTCTTTGTATGCGCTCATTTTTAGTGCATTATTGTTACAATATTTATGTTAAACCCTTAGTTAATTATCTAGTTGTTTACATGGTTGCTAAGTCTAGTCATATCTTGTAAATACAATTTTGGGAAGATTGGGACTTATTATCTAGTTGTTTACATGGTTGCTAAGTCAAGTCATATCTTGTATTATTTATGGAGTAACGGGGAAGAACGTCAAATTATTACCCACATATTTATGTTAATATTTCAGATACTCCACATGTTTTGATCCTTGCAATTCGAGTCATTAGTTAGTTTATATCTATGAAAAATTGCAAGTGTGGGGATGTAATTATAAATCTTGAGTTATCTATATTATTTATTTTTAGCAGAGCAAAAGATGGCATGGCAAAAGTGTTTTAAAAAATTGAAAAAATAAGAAAAGAAAGAAAAAACATACGGACTGTCGTCTTGCTTTTGTTTAAGTCAAGAAAAATAACAAAAAGAGTTAGAGTTAGTTTGTCGAGTCTTAGATTCGCAACGCCACTTTGTACATGTAATTAACGTAGATGATTAACTTGCCACCAGTAAAATCCCCATATCCCCAAAACCGCGTTTTTCCTTACCCTTGCACTTAACGTTACAACCCTTGTAGAGTCCTATCTGATAGTTTATCCTAGGTGCTTATGCCAAAGCGGTGGAGGTTTTGATCCTTTATCAAGCCTATGGTAATCTATGTGCTAATAGGTAGAGAGTGTTTATTTGTCCATTTCCATATTGTTACATCACTTATAGTCTTATACACCAGAAAGATGAGAGAATCCAAACACTTTATGTGAGGTGCTAGTATATAATTTCCGTGCTTGTTATGACTATTATAGAATGAGTTATGTTGTAAATTATCTTTAAACCAATGATAAATGCCCCCTCGAACTTGTAAATTGATTAGGATAAAAGCATATTTGCTTGAGGACAAGCAAATTCCAAGTGTAGGGATATTTGATGAGGTGTATTTTTATACATTTTAAGGTGTCATTTAGCCTCTAAATCTATACAAATTTGATCATTTATTGCCCTTAATCGTTTCTATTTGAGTTTTAGGTACTTGGAAAATAAATGCTGGAAAATGGTGTGTTTTGGGCTCGATTGGACGGAAAAAAAGGAAACGACAACATCGGGAAAAATGTCACAGAAAAGGAGCTTTAACGATGTCACAACCACTAAGTGACACCGTCACTTGAAGAAATCGAAGATCTTGAATTTTCAGAAATTACAAGTGATGGCTCAGGCAATGGAGATGGCCTCATGACCAAATTACTTAAGGACGACGACGTCACACAACCCAACGTTGTCACATTAAGTCGGTGCAAAGAACGAAACCGTAACTAGCGACGAGCTGACAGCTTCACGTCTAATAAGTGATGCCGTCATAAGTGTAATTCTATATATATTATGATATTATTTTCATTGTAAAGTGTGCAACTTTGGGATAACCTAGTAATCTATACTTAGGGAGATTTAAAGTAGTTTCTCAGGCCTTTTGGCCCCAAGACTTCCTATGTCTTGAATATATAAGTTGTTTAATCAATCATTCAATTATGTTTACGTGTGATTGCTTAATTTCTTTATCTGCTTTTCTTTTCATTACAATGCTAGGCTTAATTTAATAGTACATGAAACCTAGTTATTGATTATTGATTGTCGTCTCTTTTTGATTAGTTGTTTTTCGTTAGGAGTCGAATAACTAACTAGGTTAAATTATACTAACTTGAACATGCGACTAAACAACGCGCAGTTATTATATTAACTCGGTTTTCATTGTATTTAATGCGTGAATTGTGTTTGCATTATGGAAATTTAGAATTAAAAGGGCATTCTCAGGCACGGCTCAATTAGAACATATTACATAGGAGTTAGGGATTAACCAACCCTTGATTGATATTAAGGAATACAATGCTCTCATTAGACAAGAACATGGCAATTCGACCAATGAATAAAAGATAACTACGGAGTAATGGAATTATAAGTAAATATACTTTACTTATATAAGAAGTTCACTAAATTTACTTTTCCGCTTATTTAGTTTAGTTTAATTTGGTTTTAAAAACCAACTCCTCCAATACCCGAGATTTTACTTGCTTTCTTATATATTATCAAAAACAAAAAATAATCTATTCGACGTACACTTCAAGCCTACCACACTATTCCCCTAGAGAACGATCAATCCCCGGACTTACCTATAGACTACAACGGTCAAGTACAATGCATAGGAGATTGTAAAACTTGTTGTGTTTTGCAAAATCCGCATCACTAAAGTATATGTGTATGTAAATCACCTCACACTAAACAAAACAAGTTCCATCGTATGAATTGATAAAATTATAAAGTTATTCAAATAGGTATGTTACATGTATAATAATATGCATTTTTTTTCCTTTTCTTTTTGGAACAAATAATATGCATTATCAACATAAGACCCTACACATCATTGATTAAAGCATATTACAACCATAGATCGTTTTGCCAAGGATATTGACTCGTGAACTAATACACTTAATGTTAGTATATCGCTTAATATTAGTCTTTTCATAACAACGATGGATGTTAGCTATTGTTGACCCGTACATTTCATAGTAATAAATAAATTAGAGGTTATTTTTCGTATAGAAAATAAACTTGTTATATATTCCGTGCACGCATGGGGCTTTTGCATAAATCTTACATAATGTGATATATCCAAAGCATAAGGCAAATTTTAGAACTCTAGAAGCTAATGTCTTAGTTTCGTTATATTATATGGTTACTTCATAGGAAAACGGTTTGCTTTTCCTATTGTGGAGAATTACGTGAAGAATGCTTGGGCGAAATATGGTATTCGAAGAGTCACAATGAACTCGAATGGGTTCTTCTTCTTCAAATTTAATACAAAAACTGGTATGGAACAAGTTCTTGAAAACGGCCCATCGATCATTAGGAATTTTCCTATTACCGTAACATATGGTCCCCTAATGCAAGCCTTAAAAGGAAGATCTTACACGAGTTCCTGTTTGGGTCAAGTTGCATAACGTTCCAATTGCGTCGTTAACCAATTATGTTAGACGCCTACACTAGTACAATGTGTTTGGAGTCATAGGGTCATAACAGTTAAGCAAGAGCACTTATTGAAATTAGCTCAGAATAGGTTTTGAAAGACTTGTTGGTACTTGCTATGCCTATGCTTGAAGGGGATGGTTATATTAAAGATATGTTAGAATTATACAATCAAAGTACACATATAGCGGAAGCTAGAATCAAGAATAAAACATATAAAGATTAACTAAAACATAAACCGGAACGTACCTTTTAGCACTTTAATTAAATCTTGAACAATATGAAGAACCCTAATTAGAATTTATGAATCAATGATCAATCCCTTACCGTTTTATTGATCGATTCCTTGATAACAACTATAGTGAGTTGTTACCTCGTTCTTGTACACACAAACTAATCCCGAATTAAATGAATTGCAAGATTTAAACACAAGATTTGTTTTATTAAAAACAAAAATCGAAAACCCTTGTGTATAGGGGTGTTCGATCGGCTGGAGAAAGAAGAGAAGAAAACAAAAGCCTAAGGGTATTGTGTGTGCACAAAAGATAAGAAACAATGACCCTTGGGTTTGTATATATACTAGATGAAAACTTTGGGAACAAGTTAGGGCAATGGGTTTCCACCCTCGGGCCTTGTTCGACCGGCCATACACCCCAAGAGGGTGTTCCGGATCCTTCTAGTCACCAAGTTTCACTCTAGTCCTTTTCCTTGCCAATTTGCGACAGTTAGTCCATACATTTAATAACTAACGATCATTAATCCTTAAACTTGTGTTATTAATAAATATACACAACTATTTAATATTTATTAATCTTTAATTCTCGTTTGTATTGTGTGCAATCCCGAGGTCTCGGGTTCGATACTAGACATTTACATATTAATATATATACGTAAATTTAACAAGATACTATCACGATTGAATACGAATGGCAGCCACCTTGGTGCGAAACATGCAAAACTTTTGGACATTCTGATGAAGACTGTCCAAAAATGGTTCGTGTTAATCAACATGGGAGGAAGGAGGATAGTAGCGATGGGTTGTCTAAACCAAAATCTAACTACATACTATTACCGTCCTAAGCAAAAAAACACCACTGTGAATGCTAATAATGCTTCAACTTCTAATGATGTTAACATGGTGACCATGAAAAACTCATTTGCTGCTTTGTCTAACCAGGCTGATTATGTGTGGGGAACCAGATATGATGTGAATATTGGAGATACATCTAAGATTAATAAGAATCATGGGGATAACAGTGAGAGTGAAGATGTGGAAAACTTTTTTGATGAAACCTCTAAATTCATGGAACAAGATGCGTTTAGTGATCCGAAGGGGGGCAGCCAGTACAAAGATATTGAGCTATAGTGACGACATATTTTGTCGCTAAAAGTATTTATTATGAATTAAGAAACATATTTAATATTTTAAAATTAATATATTAAGAAAATCATGTAATAAGCACTATAAGAGACGAGACAAGTCATCACTAAAAGTATTTATGAAATAAATAAAAAAGAAATGATAAATACTTTCAACAACGACATATCTCGTCGCTAAAAGTGACCCACATCATTTCCAGATGAGGTTGCATGCATTTATTTTCAGATTTTTCGGAAGTATTTCCGCAACCAAATTTTCATATTTTTTCCAGAAACGTGCTAATCCCATTTGAAAGTTCAAAGTTCATCAAAAAACATAGATCGTCATCACAATACAAATATGAAGATGTTCAACAAAGAAAATAGTTCAAAATCACAATACAACCTTACTCACTTATGTCGTTTTTTCAATCCTCTTCATCATCTAGAGTCTCACACGCATCGGGCGGCGCATGCACGATAATATTAATATTCGTGGCACGTACCTCATTGAAGAAATGTGTGAACCGAGAATTTGTCGCCTCGACAACTTTATCCACATGAGTTTGGGTATACATTCTTTGATTGGATTTGGCGCTTGATGACATCGTAGAAAGTTACCCAGGGACGTGTCACTTTCATAGGAAAAAATAAATAGAAAAAGAAAATATATATGCTTCTAGAAGTACCAGTCAACATTGTATACAAATCGATGTATTGCCGTCGTCGCTAAAAGTACAAGTCAAAAAAGTAACCTTTTTATTGTTTAGTTAACTTTTAGCGACGACACATGTCGTCACCTGAACTCCAGCTTTTTTAATCATTCCTATAAAAGTTTTATTCGCGTTTAAAAAAAGTATAATAACAAAAATTAAAAATAAAATAAAAAAGTAGCTCTACAGCAGAAGTGACATATGACTATTTATGGTCAATCACGTGAAAAAATCAATTAATTGATAAGCAAATGTTAAAGAGCTTTATTATGAAAATTTGTTTACAGACTTGCATCAAATGGAACTAAAAAAATAAATGATAACACATAATTAATGAATGATCTGATTATGATACTTCTATAAGAATATTAACATCAAAATTGACAAGCTCGTTTTAGCCCTTTTTTTCTACTTTCGCACCTGGATCTGTACAGAGCACATAGTTTCACAGTTGATCTCACATTCTGGATCATTTTGATCAAAGCTTTGATTGGAATAGATTTGAAAACAAAAATAGAATATTTGTTTACAGAGTGATTAAAATTGTACTACACAGTTAAAGTATTCTCTAAAAAGAACATTAATTTATCAAGTAAAACAATCTTTGTGGAATAATATGACACCACCTAAAATTTAATTTCTAAGAATTGGAAATTAAAGGGTAGCTCAAGTATAAATAAAGACATACGAGCCTAAACTTCATAGAAAAAAAACATGCAAAAGCAAGCAATGGCTTCTTCAAACTTCTTACTTTCATCTTTAGCTCTACTACTCATTGCTCTCTCAGTTTTACCAAACTTTACTTCTGCTTCTTTGGCGGAAGCAAATGCTCTTCTAAAATGGAAAGCAACCCTTAAAATCCCAAACAACTCCCAAATTGTATCTTCTTGGACACCCCTTCCAACGAATACTAGTGCACCCGCTCCGTGCCCTTCTTGGTTTGGAATTGCTTGCAATGCAGATGGGAACATTAACAAGTTGAACCTCTCTACTTCTGAGTTAAAAGGTACGCTTCACCAGTTCCCGTTTTCGATTCTAGGCAACCTTACCCATTTTGATCTTAGTGTAAACAGCTTCTCTGGTCCCATCCCACCAGAAATCGGACTCTTGTCCAAACTTTTCTATCTTAATTTTTCAACCAATCAGATATCTAGTGTAATTCCACCTACCACTGGTAAATTAAGCCAGTTAACCGTTTTGCAACTTTACGAAAACAATATAACTGGTTCAATTCCTTCATCGTTGGGTGATTTGGAGTCTTTGAAAATCCTTTATTTGTACGAAAACAAACTCTCTGGGCCCATTCCTACTGAATTAGGGAATTTGAAGTCTCTCACTGAATTAGATTTGAGCGAAAATCAACTCAGTGGTTCAATCCCCTCATCGTTGGGTGATTTGAAGTCTTTGATTATCCTTTATCTGCACACAAATCAACTCTCCGGACCCATTCCATTTGAATTAGGGAATATGCAGTCTCTAACTGATTTACTATTGAGCCATAATCAACTCAGTGGTTCAATTCCTTCATCGTTGGGTGATTTGAAATCTTTGAGTACCCTTTATCTGCACGCAAATCGACTCTCTGGACCCATTCCATTTGAATTAGGGAATATGAAGTCTCTAATTGATTTAGAATTGAGCCATAATCAACTCAGTGGTTCAATTCCCTCATCGTTGGGTGATTTGGAGTCTTTGAATATCCTTTATTTGTACAATAACACACTCTCTGGACCCATTCCAACTGAATTAGGGAATTTGAAGTCCCTCACTGAATTAGATTTGAGCGAAAATCAACTCAATGGTTCAATCCCTTCATCGTTGGGTGATTTGAAGTCTTTGAGTACCCTTTATCTGCACGCAAATCGACTCTCTGGACCCATTCCATTTGAATTAGGGAATATGAAGTCTCTAACTGATTTACTATTGAGCCATAATCAACTCAGTGGTTCAATTCCTTCATCGTTGGGTGATTTGAAGTCTTTGAGTACCCTTTATCTGCACGCAAATCGACTCTCTGGACCCATTCCAATTGAATTAGGGAATATGAAGTCTCTAACTGGTTTACTATTGAGCCATAATCAACTCAGTGGTTCAATTCCCTCATCATTGGGTGATTTGGAGTATTTGAATATCCTTTATTTGTACAATAACACACTCTCTGGACCCATTCCAATTGAATTAGGGAATTTGATGTCTCTCACTGAATTAGATTTGAGCGAAAATCAACTCTTTGGTTCAATCCCTTCATCGTTGGGTGATTTGGAGTCTTTGAATATCTTTTATCTGTACAAAAACAAACTCTCTGGGCCCATTCCTACTAAATTAGGGAATTTGAAGTCTCTCACCGAATTAGAATTGAGCGAAAATCAACTCTCTGGTTCAATCCCTTCATCGTTGGGTGATTTGGAGTCTTTGAATATCCTTTATCTGTACAGAAATAAACTCTCTGGGCTCATTCCTACTGAATTAGGGAATTTGAAGTCTCTAACTGATTTACAATTGGGTGAAAATCAACTAATTGGTTCAATTCCTTCATCGTTGGGTGATTTGAAGTCTTTGAAAATCCTTTATCTGCACACAAATCAACTCTCTGGACCCATTCCAATTGAATTAGGGAATATGAAGTCTGTAACTGATTTACAATTGAGCCATAATCAACTCACTGGTTCAATTCCTTCATCGTTGGGTGATTTGAAGTCTTTGAATATCCTTTATCTGTACAAAAACAAACTCTCTGGACCCATTTCATTTGAATTAGGGAATTTAAAGACTCTCACTGAGTTAGATTTGAGCGAAAATCAGCTCAATGGTTCAATCCCTTCATCGTTGGGTGATTTGAAGTCTTTGAAAATCCTTTATCTGCACACAAATCAACTCTCTGGACCCATTCCAATTGAATTAGGGAATATGAAGTCTGTAACTGATTTACAATTGAGCCATAATCAACTCACTGGTTCAATTCCTTCATCGTTGGGTGACTTGACGTCTTTGAATATCCTTTATTTGTGGGGAAATCAACTCTCTGGACCCATTCCTTTTGAATTAGGGAATTTGAAGTCTCTCGCTGAAATAGATTTGAGCTATAATCAACTCAATGGTTCAATTCCTTCATCATTAAAAAACCTGAGAAGCCTTCAGACTCTGTTTCTCCGTGTGAACAAGTTATCTGGTCCTATACCACAAGGAATCGGAAGTCTACAATTGTTACAGCTACAGCTGGACACAAATCAGTTGTCTGGCCAATTGCCTGATGATTTGTGCCAAGGGGGAAAGCTTCAAAATTTATCAGTACATTATAATCAACTCTCTGGTCCTATACCAAGAGGGCTATGGAATTGCTCCAACTTAATAAGAGCACACTTTGAATTTAATCAATTTCGTGGAGATATATCGAATAGTTTTGGTGTCTACCCAAGCTTAAATTTCTTTGATGTCAGTCATAATAAATTTCATGGGCAACTATCTCGAAACTGGGGTAAATGCAGAAAATTGACTACATTAAAGATGGGATATAACAACATCAGTGGTAGCATACCACGGAAGTTTGGGAATTCAATTCAAGTGCTTGATCTTTCTTCTAATCAATTGGTTGGTCAGATTCCAAAGGAGTTTGGGGAGATGAAAGGTTTGTTAAATTTAAACTTGAGCGATAACAACCTTTCAGGTGTTATACCTCAAGAGCTTGGATCACTGCATGACCTCCTTACTCTTGACCTATCAAAAAATAGATTAAACGGGTCATTACAAAGATATACTGGTGATTGGGTACGAATCACTCACATATATCTTAGTAATAACAAGCTCAGCGGAAAGATCCCATCGGAGATCGGTAAATTAAGTCAACTCAATGTTCTTGATTTATCTTGGAATTCGTTCACAAAAGAGATACCATCAGATATTGGAAGTCTAGAAAGTCTGGAAATGATGAATCTTTCTCACAATAAGCTATCTGGTTCTATTCCTAATGGTTTCAGTAACTTGCCAAGAGGGATTGATATCGTCCTGTCTTACAATGAGCTCACAGGTCCGGTTCCCCCTTATGCTGTCTTTCAAAATGTTTCTGGAGAAGCATTACAAGGAAATGATGGTCTGTGTGGAAATGTTTCTGGTTTGAAACTTTGTGCAAGTCAAATATTGATAAAGAAAAATAATCATTTTCATCATAAGCTCATCCTTGTAACTTCGGTCCCACTTTTTGCGGCACTTTTACTTGGTTTATTCATGTGTGGCCTCATTGCTTATCGACGTAGAAAGAGAACTTCTCCACAGAAACCATCAGGCGAAGAAGGTGGCAAATTTTTCTCAATAACAAGTTTTGATGGACCGGCGATGTATGACGAAATCATCAAGGCAACAAATGATTTTGATGATGCATATTGTATTGGGATGGGAGGATATGGTACTGTGTATAAAGCTGAGTTACAACCCAACAATATAGTAGCTGTCAAGAAACTTCATTCATCTTCTGAGAATGACGATCAAGGCTTCCTAAATGAGGTACGAGCATTAACAAACATAAGGCACAGAAACATAGTTAAACTCTATGGATACTGCTCCCATGCTCGTCACTCATTTTTGATTTACGAATATCTTGAGAAGGGAAGTCTAAAATCGCTCTTAAGTAGCGATATCACAGCAAGGGAAATGGATTGGCTGAAAAGGGTAAGAATTGTTAGGGCTATAGCGAATGCTTTGGCATATATGCACCATGATTGCACACCACCTATAATTCATAGAGACATTTCTGGGGCTAATATCCTTCTCGATTCTAATTACGAGGCACATATCTCGGATTTTGGAACAGCAAAGCTTCTAAAGCTGGATTCATCCAATTGGACTGCGGTTGTAGGCACCTATGGCTATATTGCACCAGGTAACTACCATATATTTTAAAGTTATATATACTATACGTACTTTATTCTCAAGTTTCAGATTTACCTATATTACATTTATTCATGATCTGATATAACAATTTTTTTTTTTTTTTTTTTTTTTCTAATTTATGTAGAGCTTGCTTATACGATGGTGGCGACAGAGAAATGCGATGTGTATAGTTTTGGAGTTGTTGCACTAGAAGTGATTATGGGAAAGCATCCTGGAGAACTTATATCATCTCTACAAACATTGTCTACAGATGATCTATTGCTAGCCAATGTAGGAGATAGACGGATTCTGCCACCAAATTCTCTAGTTGAGAAATTAGCTCATTCAATTTTGAATGTCTCACGGGCATGTTTGAACTACAACCCACAGGAAAGGCCAACAATGCGCCAAGTCAAGGATTTATTGTCAGTGGATGATCGAGTTTGGATGAAGATGCATGTATCGGTAACTTAATGCTAGCTTGATCGATTTTGTATGATGTCTAGTCATAAGTCATAAAGTTTAAGAAACTTTTTATGTTTTTTTGTTGTAAACTTAATGCTAGCTTGATTGATTTTGTTCGATGTCTAGTTAGAAAATAATTTATATCAATGGAGATTGCTACCTTTCTAGACTAATATAGTTACGTGTATTATGGATCTTTTTGGTAATTTCTTTAAAGGGTTAATGGCATATAATAGCAATGAACTTTCATTTGTGCCATTATCAGATACGAACCCAAAAAATTACAACTATCAGATACGAACTTTCAAATTTTGTTTCATTATCAGATACGAACTTTAAAAAAATACCACAATAATCATCCAACTTTGAATTTTTTTTTCATTATCGTACGCAACGAGATGAGATTTTTACATTGATAAAACAAAATTTGAAAGTTCGTATCTGATTGTTGTAATTTTTTAGGTTCGTATCTGATAATGGCACAAATGGAAAAGTTCGTTGCTATTATATGCCATTAACCCTTCTTTAAATTATTCCAGTTTTGCAATTAAAAATTTACCAGTGGGAAATTTGTATATCAGTTAAAATTTATTCTTACTCATATTAAGAAATATGGACTAGTAAACAGTGAGTGCACACAAAAGATATTCAAAGATGTCAAATCACCCAACAATGGAAGTCTGTTAATTTGTCAAAAAAGATAGCATAGACTGGAGGAGAAAGTTAGCTAAATGAAATTTGTCAAAAAAGAAAACCGTGGAACTCTGTTAATTTGTCAAAAAAGTAGGAATTCAAGATATTAAGAATTGAATTCGAAATTGGATTACAATGGGATAATTTGTTACAAATGAAACAATTGAACGTGAGACAGTTACAGAGAAAAAGAAAAGTGTTTACATTTCATAAGCTAGCTAGTAAATAGGAGGAAAGAGGATTTCGCTGGAAAATCTGTTTTGTTCTGATCTTGCTGTTCTCTTGACTTTTATTGACTTTTTCATTGATATTACTTTGACACATATCAAATCAACTTGAAGCAACCTTTCTTAGGACCTTTAAGCCAAACACCCCAAAAAACAATAACCCTTTTCCTTAAGCCAAAAACCCATTTCACCCTTTGTGAATACCCATTTCATAACACAACTACACGATCCATGTATAAAATCTAACAGCTGAAGTCCTTCCCGAGCGTGAAGGATTGAAGTCACCCACTCTTCAAACAACTCTGTTGTGAATCTCTCTGCCTTCGACCAACTTATTAGGTGATCCGATGCCAAAAACATGATAAGCTGAGTCAAAATGTAGAGATTGATATGTTTCGCATCATCATACTTTACTAACCAACATAAAGCGAGCCACACTTCCACCTGTAACGGGCAACACTCCACAGCTCTCTGAAGCAAAAGCTTTGCATCCTCTCCGATGTTGCAGCCCTTTCCTTAAGCCAAACAGCAGCAATATTTCCATCAACACCAGATACCAAGCTATTTATAGAGACACCAGCGAGAAATTTAACACCGTTCACTTGGTAAAATTATTCATTTTTCTGGGCCAGTGAAGGAGTGAACAACCTTGGAAGAAAATGATCTTCTGGAAATATGACAGTTGCATCAAGGTTCCATCCAACAGCAGCCGCTGCAACTTTCATGCCAATATAACCACCACAAACCGCAACTACTTTTTGTGCTTTTGACAATGATGATACTAATGAATCAACATCAGTAATATCGCGTATGTGATGAACACCAGGTAAAGTATCACCAATTTTCTCAGAAAATCTAGATGCAGTGTACCCTGTGGCAATAATAAGGGATCCAAATTTCAGTGAATTTGTTGTCAATGTTTGCTTCAGTCACCTGATCTCCATACAGCATCTCTATCCCTTTCTCTTTGTACCAATCAGGAGTTTGCCTCTCACCTCTTTTGTGAGAGTCGGGCGCTCATACGGAGCAAATGCCTCCTTAGAAATGATACACAGAATCCCATTAGCCTCCCACTTTCCATAATTCAATTTGCATTTTGTGCCTCCTGATTTCTTCCTCTTAGGCCATTTCCATAACTCAAACTCCAAACGACTAAAATTATCTCCATGAATCAGTATAACAGAAGCCTTCACCGTATCAATTATTGTTGTCATTACCACTAAAACCATTTTCCCTACCATCATTATCAGTCGAACTAGGACTAACACCACGTTCCTTATCACACAATTCAATTCGATCCCGATCACAGTTTTTGACCAAACAAACGCCTTTTTTCTCCTACTTCACATTCAGTTCATCACTTTGATCCCAGTCACTCAAATCATCTTTTACACTAACCTCGATCAACTCATTATGTGTAGCATTCGGCTTTTTAATATCCATTAAAACATTATAGCCAAAATATCAGAATTCGATGATGACGATACACCTAACAAACACTCCGTTTTCGGGTTTCCGAACTTCTTTTAAAATCTTTACCAACGAACCTTCCAATTTATCCAAAAGACATGAATTAAAGGTTGAATTTTTAACACCATTTCTAATTGATTCTTTAACAGTTTCAACCACATTTACAACCTCATGATCAACAACGTCATCAAGTAATATATTTTTTCAGCCAGTTGAATATTTACTTTATCACATTATTTAGAAACTTCATCAAGAACCAATGTTATCACAATGTTGTTTTCGACCATATCACTTGCTTCTATAACATCTTGTTTGAAATTTTTCTTTATTGGCAGTTCATCAAACATCTTATGTGCACCGATGTGATAACAAAATAGATATTCTTATCAACCAATGTTATTGAATAAGTTATACACTATGTGAAACCTTCAACCCCTTTTGACCCGTTTCCTTTAGCTAACTTTTTTTTATTGTACTCGTTTGACCCGTCAAAGATGAAATACAGTATATCCTACATTCACTCATTCATCCTGTAATGGGTCTTAATTTCCATGGAAGTCTGTTAATCTAACAGACTGGATAAGAATCTAAGAAAAGAAAATGGTGTCACCGGAGTGACTGGAGAAGAGGAAGCCGTAGAAGATGAAGTCACGGGGAAAGTGATATTTACTCACTTTAAACACTATAATGTTATATTTATCCAACAAAAAATAATAACAAGGCAATTCTATATATCCAATTTAAACATCAAATGAGGGTAAATTGGTCTTTTTAACAGTCAAACCTTTCATGTGCAAGTCAAATGAGGGTAAATTAGTCTTTTTAACGAGCATGGTTACCCGCGCGTTGCTGCGAGTTTGTGTTAGCCGATATTAGTTTTGTTATCGTGTTGTTTGTCGTCTATCATGTGTATGTTTTAAAGGTTTAATTTTGTTTGAAATTATGGTTTGGCAGTCCACGTGAGATAAATTTTTTTTAAGGCGGTTTACTTTTTCTTTTCCTCTTATATTGTTTGTGGTTAACTTTTTTGTATTTCATTTTTTTGGTAAAGCGTGTAAGTTAAAAAAAAATGTAAAGGATTTAATTTTTTTGTTTTTTTAAGTGTGTATTGGGATTGTATTACTTTGTTTCTTTTTGATTGGGCTTAAGGTTGTTTAGGCTAGATATGTGTTATGAACCTTAGTAAGACAGCTTATGTTATCTTGAGATTTAGAAGACAAAAGAGATGAAATGATAGGTTAGAACTTTTTGGGACTACTTACCCTTATCTCTAAAGTACATATGTGTCAAGAAGTAACATGCCCAAGAGAAAAGTGTGGTAAGAAAAAGAAAAAAAACGAATCATTCCATGGTATTGTTACTCCAACAGTATTTTGAAGCCATGGTACTATTATTATCATCATCAAAAATATTTAACCACTACTTTTTTATTTACTACTCATTTTACACACACACCATATAACTCTCTCTCTCTCTCTCTCTTCTCTCTTCTCTCTCACCACCCCTCGCCGGCGATCACCAATCTCCGGCCATCAACATCGCCGTAATATTTTCCGGCGTTAACTTTTCATAGCCGAATCGATAGATCGGCTTGTATGCTTTGTTTCTGGAGCTCGTGAGCCCGTGACACGCCTCGTATCACCGTCACGCTCCACTGCCGGTCGTCGAAAAATTTTCCGGCCACTTTTACCTTTTTACACCAAAAGATAGATCGGGACGTGCTAGTTTCGAAAGTACGTGGCAATCGTTTCAAAACCGCCCGGAGACCACCATCACGCCATAACCGAGCACACCACCACTATTATTTTTGTTAGATCCGAATATATAAATGTTTTGTTGATGAAAATGGTTTTAAAACTTGTGTTAAAATCTCGTGTGGGCCATTTTAAAATTAAAGCCATTGTTTGAGGAAAAAAAAACTGGATGAACAGTGTCGCTACAGTGTCGTTGCTACAGTAACGCACCTCACAAAAATACTGTTACAATCACTATAGCAACAATGTTGCTACAGTGTTTGCTACAGTACCGCTCACTGCCTTTTAGTATATATATATAATTCCTTTTTTTAATCCCATTTCATCAGCATCTACCTACATTCTTTTTCTCTCCACTCGTTCTCTTTATTTTCATCCACCAACCATAACCATTATCATTATCATTCACCACCATCTCTTTGAAATTCTATATCTATCATTGTAGATCAAACTTCATCATCATTTCTTCAAATGAAAAATCCATTCATATCACCAAAACACTTTCTCTGTCTCTTGCCACAAAACCTATATTCTTGTTTGCCACTCTATCTAACCATCACCGCCCTTTTCACATCACCACATCCCCTACTGTCAGCGCCAGCATTGGCGAAGCTACATAGGGGCCGGGAGGGGGGCCCGACCCTCCGAAATTTTTTTTGCGATGTAGGGGTATATAGTTTTCGTGTAGAAAAATTTCGGTATATTTGGTTTCGACCCCCCAAAATTTCAGTATTACCCAAAAAATAGCTTTAGGAAAAAAAAATTTAGATACCGACCCCCCACCGAAAAATTTCTAGCTTCGCCACTGCCAGTCACCACCCCACCCACCTCTGCCATCCATCATTGCACCCCGTTTCAGTTATATACTCACCACCAAAGACCCAATAGAGTCGTCCCTCCCTTCTGCTGCCGCATATTCTTACTGCTGTCATCCCTCATTTTCTTAGGAACCACCTTAAAATACCCTAGGAATTGAACCACCTTGGCGTCATTGGTACAATAGCCTATGTTGGAGATTAATGGCTGCAAAACTAGTGAAGAAGATGAGGAAATCTGGTAAAGTCAAAGTTCTTTTATATAAAGTACTGTTAGTACAAAAACCTTTTCAATAGAACCGTTCATTCTGGAATAGAAATTTAAAAAAAGAATTATATATGTAGTAATTTTTGCATGGAAGTCAATTTCTATATTAGACCAGCAGGTTAAAGTTTTTTATTCCTTGTCTTGCTCAGGCATATTGGCTGTAGTTAATTTGTTGCTGTAACGAATGTAACAAAGTAAATTGTTATATCATCTAAAATTATCATTAATTTTCAAAATAATTTTGTTCTTACTATTGTATTAGATATATAGCACCGGACAAGACATAACTTAACCCGAACCCATTGAAACCAGTTGTTGCGTTAGAAAAAGATGATTATTAGTATTGTTGTGTGTTGTGACCAATGATGGTGATGGGTTTTTAGTGGTAAGTTGACTGGTCAATTGGAAAAGACAATCTTACCCTCATCTATTTTTATTAAAGTATCTGTTTTTATTTTAAATTTACATAAGTGGTCAATTGGAAAAGACAATCTTACCCTCATATACAACTCCAACTACTATTGTTTGATACATATATGAGTTAAAGGTGGTGATGGGGTATTGGGGTTTACTAACCTACACGTAACAAAACTATATAATTGTTTTAAAAAAATGTTGTAGCAGATACTATAACTTGTTTTAGAGGTCACGTAAAGATGATGATTTGCTTGAACAATAAAAAGAGGTCAAACAAGATCAAGTTGGCCGCTATTAATTAATTAGTGGTTTAATCGACTTGTAAAGGCAACACATATATGTCCCTAGCATACGTTTCTTATACCTTAATTTATCATGAACTTACATAGATACATAGACACCGATATGAGCATGTAAACACACCCAAATAAATATATTCAGTTTAGATAATAAGAATTACCCATGCCATCGTCTTCACTCATAAGAGAATGCTTCAAATGGGAATTGTAACGATCAAGAAATCTACACAAAACAGATTGCTAAAAATGTTGGTTGAGGTCTTCAATGGACTTGAAATAAATAAAAGTTGAAAACAAAGTTTGAGAATATCAATTGTGTAGTTGCAAGTTAGAATTCAGTTAAGAACTGGCCTAGCTATTATCGTTCTTTAGTGAGCAGCCTATCCCAGTTAGCAATTTTTTGGATGTACGTGAAATAGGTATTTTCCATTAGGTTTTAGTATCTTTTACATAACGCTTTCACTTCGCATTTTTTTGCCTCTATGAAATGCTTTGGCCGACTCAATGGCAAGTTTACGTGTAAAATATATTAGATGATAGACGTTCCAAGCCCGTTTGTGAGTTTAGGGTCCATTAGGGGTTCCATTATGTCTCTTGCATTCTCTATGTATTGTGCTGGAATAATAAATCATACGCACGGGTTTTTTATGTTCTAACATGGTATCATGAGCAGGTATGATCTTAAGACCTACTTGGTCATCAAGTCACCACTTCTGTACCACCCAGTCACAACTACTTATCTCCTAAAAGCATCTCCTAAACCCTAATATCCAATCTCCAGTTATTTTTTTTCCATCGTGTTTTTTTATTTTTATTATTCACATCACGTATCTCATTACTTCATAATATAACACCCTAATATCATCTATCCTTCATAGTATATACAAGAGGTTATATCCAATACATACTACAGGTCCATCTCCTTTGCATACACTCTTATCAACATGGTTACAAATGTTTTCAAGTTATGCATGATGAAGTCTTTGAAGATTTGTCCATCTCCTTTGCATACACAAAGATTTGTTTTATTGTTGAAGAAATAAATTAAACTTGTTTTATTGTTTGTTTATTAGTAGATTGTTCGTACGGCTTTGTTACCAGTCTACTAAAGTTGACTGTTGGTACCAGCTCCTAAAACCGACCGTTGGTACATGTGGACTTAGCCGACTGTTGGTACAGTTTTATTACGAGTCGACTAAAGTTATGCTTTTATTATGTTAATGTTTTTTTTTCTTTTCTTTTCTAGTTTACTACTCGAGTTTCACGATTTCGCCGGTCGGACTACGGGGAAGTATTAGATGATAGATGGTCCAAGCCCGTTTGTGAGTTTAGGGTCCGTTAGGGGTTCCATTATGTCTGTTGCATTCTCTATATATTGTGTTGAAATAATACATCATACTCACGGGGTTTTAAGGTTCTAACAAGATCAAGCTCGTGCTGCCATCCTAACAACGTTGCAACATGCATGCTCTAACTTTTCATTGGTTATAAAATACGTCAACCTTTATTTAATTGATCTTAAAACTAAAGCATTAAAGCACAGAACACAAAACTAATATATTGTGGATACCTCGTTCTTTCCCTATTCGTGATCAGTTTGATTTCTCAGAAAACGTGATTTTACAGGCAATTCATGCACTTTTTTCCTTTCACCTGAACATAAACCATATGAGATAAACAGATGACATCAATTAAGAATTCACCATGAAGACTAGCTATATAAATAACTTCTATATTCAAGGCTTTAACACTACCCGTCCTAAACAACGCTTTCCATGTGTGCAACTAGCATTGAAGCCATAACATGGATGAATTGCTATTTTTTACTAGGCATTTCATCAAGTACCTTATGAGCAATAAAGTTAATGGTGATTAATAACCTACAAATGACAATCCGCTAAACCTAAACTTTTATAAACTCACATTAGCAATCAAACTCAACAAATAAAAAATCAAATCAATAGATGCTGTAAATCATATCTTCAACGAATTTATTGCTAATGAGTAACGTCATATCTTTAAAACTGGAATTTGATTGAAACAAATGGTTTAAAGAACACAGTTACATTTACATTTGCTTTTTTTTCTTTACGATCATGAAAGGGTTGGCATGCTCCATATTTCTGCACTTCTTTTAGACTTTTTTGGCACAAAGTATGATTAGCGGGTTTGAAAATTTTTTTTAGAAAACATTTAAAGTTTAATGCTCCAATTAGAAGAAAGCACTAATATAACATATTGTCAATAAAGAAAAGAACATGCCCGTATTCTTCACGGTTTAGAATTTTATGCTCCAATTAGAAGAAAGTACTTGGAAGAAAAATATGACACCACCTAAAATTTCTCAATAAACCAATTTTGTTGAATAATATGACACCACCTAAAATTTAATTTCTGCGAATTGGAAATTAATTTATGAGAAAAGGGTAGCTCAAGTATAAATAGAGGCATACGAACCTTCACTTTATAGAAAGAAAAAAAACATGCAAAAGCAAGCAATGGCTTCTTCAAACTTCTTACTTTTATCTCTAGCTATACTACTCGTTGCTCTCTCATTTCTACCAAACTTCACTTCTGCTTCTTTGGAGGAAGCAAATGCTCTTCTAAAATGGAAAGCAAGCCTTAAAATCCCAAACAGCTCCCAAATTGTATCTTCTTGGACACCCCTTCCAACGAATACTAGTGCACCCGCTCCGTGCTCTTCTTGGTTTGGAATTGCTTGCAATGCTGATGGGAACATTAACAAGTTGAACCTCTCTACGTCTGAGTTAAAAGGTACGCTTCACCAGTTCCCGTTCTCTATTCTAGGCAACCTTACCCATTTTGATATTAGTGTAAACACCTTCTTTGGTCCCATCCCACCAGAAATTGGACTCTTGTCCAAACTTGTGTATCTTAATTTTTCAACCAATCCGTTTTCTGGTGTAATTCCATCTACCATTGGTAAACTAAGCCAGTTAACCGTTTTGCAACTTTTCGGAAATAATTTTACTGGTTCAATCCCTTCATCGTTGGGTGACTTGACATCTTTGAATATCCTTTATCTGCATACAAATCAACTCTCTGGGCCCATTCCAATTGAATTAGGGAATTTGAAGTCTCTAACTGATTTACAATTGGGTAAAAATCAACTCAAAGGTTCAATCCCTTCATCGTTGGGTGACTTGACGTCTTTGAATATCCTTTATTTGTGGGGAAATCAACTCTCTGGACCCATTCCAAATGAATTAGGGAATTTGAAGTCTCTCACTCAATTAGATTTGAGCGAAAATCAACTCAATGGTTCAATTCCTTCATCGTTGGGTGATTTGAAGTCTTTGAATCTCCTTTATCTGTTCACGAACCAACTCTCTGGATCCATTCCAATTGAATTAGGGAATTTGAAGTCTCTCACTCAATTAGCTTTGAGCGAAAATCAACTCAATGGTTCAATTCCTTCATCGTTGGGTGATTTGAAGTCTTTGAATCGCCTTTATCTGTTCACGAACCAACTCTCTGGATCCATTCCAATTGAATTAGGGAATTTGAAGTCTTTAACTGATTTACAATTTGGTAAAAATCAACTCAATGGTTCAATCCCTTCATCATTGGGTGACTTGACGTCTTTGAAAGGCCTTTATCTGAACACAAATCAACTCTCTGGATCCATTCCAATTGAATTGGGGAATATGAAGTCTCTAACTATTTTACAATTGTGGCAAAATCAACTATCTGGTCCCATTCCTACCGAATTAGGGAATATGAAGTCTCTCACTAGATTATCTTTGAGCCAAAATCAACTTAATGGTTGTATTCCTTTATCATTGGGTGACTTGACGTCTTTGGAATACCTTTTTTTGTGGCAAAATCAACTATCTGGGCCCATTCCTACGGAATTAGGGAATATGAAGTCCCTCACTGAATTAGAATTGAGCGAAAATCAACTCAATGGTTCAATTCCTTCATCGTTAAAAAACCTGAGAAGCCTTCAGACTTTGTATCTCAGTGAGAACAAGTTATCCGGTTCTATACCACAAGGAATCGGAAGTCTACAATTGTTTAAGCTAGTGCTGCACACAAATCAGTTGTCAGGCCAAATTCCAAAGGAGTTTGGGGAGATGATAGGTTTGTTAAATTTAAACTTGAGCGATAACAACCTTTCAGGTGCTATACCTCAAGAGCTTGGGTCACTGCATGGTCTACTTACTCTTGACCTATCCAAAAATAGGTTAAACGGGTCATTACAAAGATATGTTGGTGACTGGGTTCAAATCAATCACATAAATCTTAGTAATAACAAGCTCAGCGGAAAGATTCCATCGGAGATCGGTAAATTAAGGCAACTCAATGTTCTTGATTTATCTTGGAATTCACTCACAAAAGAAATACCATCAGATATTGGAAGTTTGAAAAGTCTGGTAATGATGAATCTTTCTCACAATAAGCTATCTGGATCAATTCCTAATGGTTTCAGTAACTTGCCAGGAAGGATAGATATAGACCTGTCTTACAATGAGCTCACTGGTCCCGTTCCCCCTTGTGCTGTCTTTCTAAATGTGTCTGGAGAAGCATTTAACGGAAATGATGGTCTGTGTGGAAATGTTACAGGTTTGAAACTTTGTGAAAGTCAAAAGATAATGAAAAAAAATAAACATTTTCATCATAAGCTCATCCTTGTAACTACGGTCCCACTTTTTGCGGCTCTTTTACTTGGTTTATTCATGTGTGGCCTCATTGCTTATCGACGTAGTAAGAGAACTTCTCCACAGAATCCATCAGGCGAAGAAGGTGGCAAAATTTTCTCAATAACAAGTTTTGATGGACAGGCGATGTATGATGAAATCATCAAGGCAACAAATGATTTTGATGATGCATATTGTATTGGGATGGGAGGATACGGCACTGTGTATAAAGCTGAGTTACAACCCAACAATGTAGTAGCTGTCAAGAAACTTCATTCATCATCTGAGAATGACGATCATGGCTTCCTAAATGAGGTACGAGCATTAACAAACATAAGGCACAGAAACATAGTTAAACTCTATGGATACTGCTCCCATGCTCGCCTCTCATTTTTGATTTACGAATATCTTGAGAAGGGAAGTCTAAAATCGCTCTTAAGTAGCGATATCACAGCAAAGGAAATGGATTGGCTGAAAAGGGTGAGAATTGTTAGGGCTGTAGCTAATGCTTTGGCATATATGCACCATGATTGCACACCGCCTATAATTCATAGAGACATTTCTGGAGCTAATATCCTTCTCGATTCTGATTATGAGGCGCATATCTCGGATTTTGGAACAGCAAAGCTTCTGAAGCTGGATTCATCCAATTGGACTGCGGTTGTAGGCACCTATGGATATGTTGCACCAGGTAACTACTATATATTTCAGAGTTATATATTCGTACTTTTTCTCAAGTTTCAGATTTATCTATGTTACATTTAATCATGATCTGATGTAACTATTTTATTTGTATTAACTTGTTTCCTTCCATGTAGAGCTTGCTTATACGATGGTGGCGACAGAGAAATGCGATGTGTATAGTTTTGGAGTTGTTGCACTAGAAGTGATTATGGGAAAGCATCCTGGAGAACTTATATCAAGTCTACCAACATTGTCTACTGATGATCTATTGCTAGCCAATGTAGGAGATAGACGGATTCCGCCACCATATTCTCTAGTTGAGAAACTAGCTCATTCAATTTTGAAGGTCTCACGGGCATGTTTGAACTCCAACCCACAGGAAAGGCTAACAATGCGCCAAGTCAAAGATTTATTGTCAGTGGATGATCGAGTTTGGAATAAGATGCATGTGTCGGTAACTTAATGCTTGATTGATTTTGTATGATGTCTAGTCATAAGTCATAAAGTTTAAGAAACCTTTTATGCTAAAGATTGTTATTAAATAAGGAAATAATTTATATCAATGAAGATTGCTACCTTTCTAGAGTAATGCAGTTATGTGTATTATGGATATTTTTGGTAATTTCTTTAAATTATTCCAGTTTTACAATTAAAAAATTACCAATGGGAAATTTGTATATCAGTTAGAATTTATTCATACTCATATCAAGAAATTAAGTAAACAGTGAGTGCACACAAAAGATATTCAAAGACGTCAAATCACCCAATGATGGAAGTGATACGAGCTGAACTAACATCTATAAACAACTAAACTAGAACTACCTTACTGAACTAAATTCTCATTCTTTTTCTTCTCTGTTACAACTCATGCCAAGATTACATTTATATAATAAAAGATGCATGAAGACTACTACTCTAACTTGCATGGAAATGGAAAAGTGAATAAGAGGGTACTTGTTGACAACTTCTCGTACACGTCATGGCCATAATGCAATACCAAGAAACAACTGTGAACTGTTGACCACTTTTTGTTTGACCATGTCAACTCGTATCAGGAAGTCTGTTAATTTGTCAAAAAAGATTGCATAGACTGGAGAAGAGAGTTAGCTAAAGGAAATTTGTCAAAAAAGATGACCTAAGGTATGGAGTAACTAATGTACTGTTGTTTTCAGAAAGGGAAAAAGGTGAATAAGGTAGCAAGAAGGCTTGTACGAATATCTAGAGCAGAAGGGAAATGGCAGGGAATGCTAACTATAACTTCACACTTCGAGACCTACAATTGGATGATTTAGTTGAAGTTGGCGATCCAAAAACATACGAGTCTTGGTGTCTAGCTATATATAGGGTATCTAATTTCTCCTTGATGTGCTTAGTGAAAACGATAGAGGTGGCAATATGGGCAGGTCGATTGGGTTTAATAACGGGTCAAAACGGTTAACTTCTTGGTACGGGTCCAATTGGTTTGCCAGAAACACCTTTGGTCCAAAATTTCATTAAATCTTATTAGAAATAATCAGTGTGACACATACGATAACAAAATACATATTTTTATCAACCAATGTTATTGAATAAATTGTACACTATGTGAAAGCTTCAACCTTTGTTGACCTGTTCCCTTTAGCTAACTTTTTTTATTTTACTCCTTTGACCCATCAGAGATTAAACATATCCCACATTGACTCATTCATACCTAAATGGGTCAGAATTTCCACAAAGATTGCATATAAATAGGATAAAAATAAGCAGCTAACAAATAAGCATAACCACCTTACGTGACCCATTTCCTTTAGGAAATGAAATCATGCATGCATGGGACAATACTAAACTAAAAACATGGTATAAAGTTGCTGATTATTATTGTTATTACCTTATGTGACCCACTACTTTTCTACTCTAGGAAATGAAATCATGCATGCATGGGACAATACTAAACTAAAAATATGGTATAAACTTGCTGATTATTTTCTTGGGATAATTACCAAAATAGACCGGGCAACCATGGTCAATTCGGTTCCTGCCCACACATCCAAAAAAGTCTTTTTTAGACCGGGAAACTGGGCAACTCGACCCATATGATGACAAGTGTCCCAGTTGCGCAAAAAATGACAGATGTTGCCCAAAAAATTCACAAGTTGCCCAAAAAACTGACAGACAAGCGACACTTGTCACTTGCAGAAAAGTGACACCTCGTCAGTTGCCCAATTGTACAAGTTGCCCCGGTCTAAAAAAGACATTTTTGGATCGGGCGCAGGAACGGAATTGACCATGGTTGCCCGGTCTATTTTGGTAATTATCCCTATTTTCTCCTACCAGTAATGGTCATAGAACACTTCTTCAAGAATAAAAGAAATGGTAGTAGTTTGCGCGGTTCTGTCTTTTGGAGACCCGGAACGTATCAGACACTAATACAAAACTGGAAAATAAAAATCCAACCTATGAATTGATCTAGAAAAGCTTGTTACGCATTCACCATGATTGAGCATTCAAACGCATACACAAACAAATAAAAATCTAAATACTTTTCAAACAAACATACAAGAAGATTGATCTGATATATATACTAAATCGTAGGGACATATGATTGGCCTTAAACAAACACTATCTAAATCGTTTAATTCGTTTTGTCTTTCTTTAAGAGGGCAATGTTATATAACCCGGGTTGAACCGGCAACATGGCCGGTTATGACTGTTGTTTGCTTGTTTATGAAACAGTTGTTCTTTTGTTGACCCGGGTCGACCCATTTTGGTAAATCCAGCTGGGTCATACCTTTCGTTATTTTAAAGTTTTGGATCTAGAGTTTTGTTATAAAGTATGGGTTTGGTAGTGAATCTCTAATGTTTAGGAGCTGTTTGGAGCTTTTTAGGGGCGTTTGGGTATGTTTAGGGGTGTTTTTGTAGCTGTATGAATAGAATTTTCATGTTTAGAAACTGTCCTTTTTTGCTTAAAACTGGTTCCACGTGACGGTTCAACCGGCGACTTGGCTGGGCCGATAAAAAAACCAGTGCACGGAAATTCAAGAAAATTTACACAAAGATTGATACATTTATATTTATAGATAACCCAAACATCTTGTATTTGCTGCTGCATTTGTATTTACAACTATACCAAGGAAATACATTCCTAATACAATGCAACACTTTTTCTGTACATCTCATTCAGCAATTTTCCTGCTAACCCGGCGGGTTGGGATTTCCATGGTCAAAGTAAATAAAAAAATAACTCAATAAAGTCAACGTGACCGTGACAATAACTTCAAAAAGTCTCCGTAATCGCTCATACTACCACTCGAAAATCTCTTCATCTTTTCCTAAATCTGCAAACGTCTCCTAGCCCTCAATGTAGCCCAAGACCCAAAAACCCGCTCTCCACATCAAGTGGAGATTCATAGCTTGGATAGGTGGAATATGATGGACCGGGGTCTTGGCCAGAGCCGTGGGCCGAGTTTGTACTGGCCCGTGGATCAAAGTCCATGGAAGTTAAATCCTTCTGGCTACACGTCCTTGAGCCGAAGTCTCGTGTTTCTTCACTCTCATTGCAGACCAACTTCAAGGCCTGAACCACCTCACCCATGAAGAGTCGGTGTGATACTTCGGGCTGCACACACATTGGTGCTACTCCTGCTACTTTAGCAACACTGTCGAATGAAGCTTCAGGGGATAGTGATGGATCAATAAGCAAGTTTAGACCTTCTGGTGTTGGGAGGAGGGGACGGGCCCAGGCGACAAGGTTTTCTTGGCCCGATGGCATTGACATGTCAACGGGTTTTCTTCTTGTTAAGAGTTCAAGGAGTACCACTCCGTAGCTATATACGTCACTCTTTACAAGAAGATGGCCTGTCATTGCATACTCGGGAGCCACATACCTGAATTCAAATGAAAAGAAGTTTAAGAAAATTTGGACGCGACAGGTTCCCTAATGGGCCAAGGCATATAATCTGACTCATTTACAGAGAAAGAAAAGCGTACCCGAAAGTGCCCATGACACGTGTCGAAATATGTTGGTTTTCTTCATCTAAAGCGGATCGAGCCAAACCCAAATCAGAAACTTTAAGAGTTAAGTCATGTTCTAGCAGAATGTTGCTAGACTTGAAGTCTCTATGTATGACTCTTGGGCTTGAATCTTCATGCAAGTAAGCTAACCCCCGAGCCGCACCCAATCCAATGGTGTGACTCCCTTATCAATCCCGGCCTAAGCAACCAAAATTTCACTCCAATTATAAACCATCTTCACTAAAAAAGATTAAAGTCAAAATATTTGACTTTTGAAAGTCAAACATTTCAATCCCTAAGCAACCGAATTGTCACCTGTAAGTACTTTGACAGCAACTTTAAACCAAACCCACCCTCACCTAAAACACCCAACTCATTAAAGTTATCAGTTGCTTTTTCCATATCACTTGAACTAAACGTCTTTGCAGATCCTTTATAACCTATGTTATACCGGAATGATAATGAAGCTGACTCAGACCCACTTCCTATCGTTGATCCTCCAACCCCTGATTGGGCCCCTTCCCTACGTTTAACCAATAGAACAAAATGATGATGGCATACGGTCCACCATTCCCGTTGCGTGGTGATGGCATATGTGGCAATGGGGACGACCTGTCAACAACAAAATGATTAATATTATAAGCAAGAAAATTTTCAGTTTGACTTTCGACGTTAAAGGAATTGATCCTTCAAGTATGGTAGATTTCCAAAATTTAGGATTTTTTGTGGTTGTTGGTAGTGGTTAGGGGTGTTGTATGTGCATGCATGGTGGTCAAGATAATATAACAATGTTTAAGCAAAATCACTGTTTTTATACAATGTTTCTAACCAACTTGTCATTTTGCACTAAATAAACGAATACAATGAGCGAGTTGTGTTTGTAACCGATAATATATAGCTGGTTAGATCTGATTTTATTTAAACACCGCATATTATCTAAACTGGGGTTGTTTGATTACTTCTTAATGAATTTGGTTAAGCGCCCAAATTCTGAATCTGTCAAAGCTTGAGCGTTTGATAAATATTCCTTTGCCTCTTTATCATTCAATGTGGCTCTTAGTGATTTTGCAGAGGATGGTCCCCTAAATCATTCAGTAGCTATACTCTTTCTTTTGCCAATATTTTCATTTACTTTTTTCATTTGTTGATATAATAACGGGAAAAATCTTTAATAATGTATCATACTTGTCACAAAAATTATTTTCTTGTAGCGAACAAAAAAAATAGCTTTTTGATGTACTGAACTTTCATTTTTTGGCCTTTTTATGTACTATTGACATTTTTGCCCCTCAAAATATTGAAAATCCAAGGGCAAAAAAGTCACGAAAATACATCAAAAAGGACAAAAATGAAAGTTCAGTACATCAAAAAGCTATTTTTTTTGTACGCTACACGAAAGTAATTTTTGTGACAAGTATGGTACATTATTAAATATTTTTTCCCATAATAACCTGTAATTTTATGAAGCCTTTTTTAATTTATAAATTTATAACGTAGGCTTAATGGGGTTACAATCCAATTATAAATTCACACTAATAAATTTTTTAATTCTCCATTAACTACTTATCATTAATCAAGTATTATTATAAATTTAAATGTGTAACTTTTTTTTTATTATTGGAGTCCCTCGTTCAGTGCACTTATCAAACACTTTCTTTTCGTTCAGCACAGTTTTATTCAGGGCCATTGAATCATTCAGGTTTTTAAATCATTCAGCGCTAAATCATTATGTTTTACCAAACAGCCCCTTGTTAACAACAACCAGCCTTACAAGTGTCGTTAGCAAAACCCCGAGTTTGTGTGTCAAAAGTTTTCATTATAGAATGACTCTTTTAAATAATAATAATAATAATAATAATAATAATAATAATAAAATAATACAAAGACTACACTAGACATTCTAAAACTATAGTGACTTACAAATACAATAACCCATTTTGCTCACTATATAAGAGCAACAAAAACACAAAACCATACTCATATAGTTGTATAGTATTTTTATATTTTAAAAAATTATATGTCTCATCCATGTCCTTTACCCAAAATCACACTAGTCGTCCATATTCGATTTTAATCACACAAATAATCCTTAATTTTCAAACAAATTTCCATTGATAGTCTCTATTTTCATAAATAGGGACTATCCATGTAATAACGACAATGACTACGTGTGTAATAGAAAACTTTTGATTATTACGCAGATGATCCCTATTTTTCAAAATAGAAACCATCGACACAAATAGTTTAAAAATTAGGTATCATTGGCGTAATTAAAATCAACAACAAGTCACCTAGGTTCTTGGCTCAAGCTGATTATATTGAACTCTATTGTAAGAAAAATTCGACGTATGTTATTCCACATTTACTATCTCTTATGCATATTTTTTTGGCAAATGTCACATTTTTTTAATCTAATGTGTGTCTGTTTAATTGACTAACATCCCGGTGTGGGTTAAATTCCATGATGTTCCCCTTGCTATGTTTTCTAATGATGGCCTCAGTCTTCTTGCCACACTGATTGGTACGCCCAAAAGGTTAGATGCTTTTACAAGCCAAATGTGCAAAGAATCGTGGGGTCGTAGTAGTTTTGCTAGATGCATGATAGAAGTGAAGTCGGATGAGGTGCTTCGGGACAGCCTCACTGTTGAGATACCATTACTTGATGGTTCGGGTTCGACTATTGAGAAGATACGGGTTGAATACGAATGGAAACCATCCCGTTGTGATAACTGTAGGATCTTTGGTCATACTCTGGTTGATTGTCTTAAGGTTGTTGCACCTCCAGTTCAGCCTACCAAGCCTGTTAATGATGGTTTCACGACTGTTAATAATAAAAAGAAAGGTAAGTAAGGTGGTTATACTACTCAGGGTAAAGGAGGGTTTACTAAACCTGTTGTGGGTAAGCAGTTTCAGTATCAACCCAAAAAGAATCCTCCTGAACCCAAGAAGGTGGGTGGCACTATGAAAAGGGCCCCTAATGTGCCTAGTACGAGTGGAACGAAGATTTCTACATCTAATCAGCTTGCTGCTCTTAATATGGATGATACGGATGCTTTTGGTATTCCGTCTAATGACAACAACAAGGATGTGGATGCTAGTCGTACAATGGAAGTTATCGCGGATGAGTCTACTAAGACAGGTAAGACAATGGAAGTTAATGAGGAAGAGTCGCTTGAGATAGGTTCTGTTTCACAAGATCCTCTTGTGAGTCTAGTTAATGTATCAAAAGAACCGCTTGTGAGTGATTCAATGGGAACAAAGGAAGTTGGTTCTACTCCTATAGTTGAGAAAATTGGGAAGATTGAAAAGCTACTTATTGATGGGAAAACTACTCTTCTGGATGATGATGGTCTTCCTATTCCATCTACCTCTTACACTAAGAGGGCTAACCCATTTTCAAAGGTGGGTGAGATTGTGGTTTCTGATTGTGATGATGATGAGGTTCTTAACACGTTCGATGAATCAGCAAATCTTTTTGGTGGTGGTCATGAGCGTGAGGATGAGTTTGATGACTATGATGATTATTCGAAGCAAATTTATGATCTTCCAAAGAATTTGGATGCTCTTAACGCCATTTATGGCTTTAACCTCCATGGTCGTAGGAAGTAGTTTATATTTTTGTCAGAGTCTTTGGTTATCATGTTGCTAGTGGTTTGGTTCTTGTTCTAAATAGGAAGTATCTTGTTATGTAAGCTTTGTGCATATGTAACGGGCTGAGATATGGGATTCACCCATATCCGTTGTACTTAAATGCTTTTTGGTGTAATATATTTACCGGGTCGTTGACATTTTACCCAAAAAAAAAATGTGTGTTTGTTTAAGCTTATGAGCCCATTTTTATTTATTTTTAAGTTTATGGCCTTATACGAGATACTTATGATATAGTAACGAAACATAAACCAAAATCAAATAAACTTAAAGGGTGTTTGTTTAAACTTATTTTGGCTGCTTATGGGCTTATTAAACTTTTGAAAAGCTCCTTGTTTCTGAAAGTGAGGATGAGGTGTTTGAGCCAAATGATCCTATGGATAGTTACATTTCATCAGCTGGAGGACATCACGAGCTTGAAGGCTATCTGTCTGATGATTATGCGGCCCAGGTCTTTGATTTACCTGGGCAATTTGAGGAATATAATAAGCAGTTTGATTTCAAGCTTCAAGGCCGTTCGAGGAAGTAATCTCTTTATTTGGATCTGTTTATTTGTTTTGCATGTCGTTTTTGTTTTCAATGGTTGTTCTAGTTGTTGGTAGCTAGTTGTTCATTTATGGCATGTCATAAATGATATAGGGGTTGTTCAAGCGGTTGCTTGAGGTTAATGTGGCGTTTCAGCCACATTCCATTGTACTTGAAACAGTTTTTTTGGTTAATATATTTTGCCAGGGTGGAAGTTCCCTTTTACCCAAAAAAAATAATTTGCGTTTATTAAGCGGATGTTTGTTTAAGCTTATTTGGACTACTTATGAGCCAATTTTTATGGTTTATTCTGAATTTTATGGGCTTATTTAAGCTTGCTATGATATAGTACTAATAAACTTATACAAGCTCATAAGCTAATAAACCTAAAAGTAAGCTTAGGGGTGTTTGTTTAAGCTTATTTGTGAGCTTATGAACTTATATTTAATATGCCTGATTTTTCGGGCTTATTTTGAGACTTAATGGTCTTATATAAGTTTAATGTATCATGATAACCTTATATTATCCTATACGTCTCAAAATATGCCAAAAAAGTTAGGCTTATAACATACAAGCCGAAATAAAATATTCTAATAAGCCCACAAATAAGATTAAACAAATACCCCCGAAGCCATTGATTTTTTTTTTTTTTGACTCGGGTTAACTCATTTTGCTAAATCCAACTAGGTCATACGGTTTTTTTTTGTTTTTGTTTTTTTTTTTTTTTTTTTTTTTTTTGTTTTTTTTTTTTTTTAATAAGTTTTATCCTGTAGTTTTGTTGGAAAGCATGGGTTTGGTATTGAATTTTGTGTTTTAGAGCTATTTGGACATGTTTAAGTCAGTGGCAGAGCCAGCACAAAAACTAAGATGATTCTCTTAATAAGTCGAAGCTAAATTTTTGTAACAATGAAAACCGATAAATGTGTCAATTCGGGTTGGGTCGGACCCAATTTAAACAAGAAAATTAATACTGGCACATCAAAAACCTATAACCTATTGTCAAATTTATTGAAATCGAGTATTTACTGAAAGAAAAGTAACACATTACACTATTAATACATCACACATTTTCAAGTTACAAGTTTAAAATAAGATTTTTCAATGTACAACATGAAACAAATAAAAAATATAGCCTAGGAAATACAAAGATACAAAGATTTCTAGAAACCGAATTTGTAAAAAAAAAAAAAAAAAAAAAAAAAAAAAAAAAAAAAAAAAAAAGAAAAAATAAAAAAAAATGAAATGAAAAGTTGAAAAGTTGAAAAGTGAACTATCGGTCTCTTTCCTCTCTCTTGTTTCTTCTCCATTCAGGCCTTCACCTTCTTATTTTCCACTATACTTATTACTTTTGACCATCAAATGTCAGTCAAACTTATTAGTGACTCGTAATTGGTTAAACATGTTGATAGGGATATTTTCGTCATTTGCACCACCACATCCAACTTATCCAGTTTTTCTCCATTTGGGATTTCCTTATATGTTGAAAATGTGTGATAAAAGAAGACACCAATTTCCAAATGAAGAATCAGGTTACAAAGTGTTTGATGAAATGTGTCATTTAATTTATTTAAGTTGTAGATTTCTAAAAACCAAATGTTAAAAAAAAAAAAAAAAAAAAAAAAAAAAAAAAAAAAAAGTCAACTATCGGTCTCTTTCCTCTCTCTTCTTATTTTCAGTACCAAGGTGTTGACTTTTGACCACATCCAACTTATCCAGTTTTTAATTTGTCTCATCCACACCTCCCTCTGTCTCATATCTCCATCTGGGGTTTCGAAATGAAATGTTTCATTTAATTTTCTTTTAGTTGTAGACGTTAAGGGTGTTTACTAATTCGTTTTATTTAGTTTCGTAGTATCAATTGACGAGAGTGGATTAAAGTTTAGTTACTGATAGTAACAGTTGGTCAGTTTTACTTGTGTTTAGAAATGGTGTTCACTAGTTATAATGTGTGTCAGTTTCTCAATGTTTGTGTTGACAATTTTAATCTCATTGTGCTTGTTTATGAACCGCCGGTTCTTTTGTTGACCTGCGTCGACCCATTTTGCTAAATCCAGTTGGGTCATACCTTTTGTTTTTAAAAAGTTTGGGACCTGTAGTTTTGTTGAAAAGTATGTGTTTGGTATTGAATGTCTAATATTTTAGAGCTCTCTGGACATGTTTAATTAAGTGTTGTTTTGAGCTTTTTAGGGGTGTTTTAGGATAGGTTTAAAAGTTTTTTGATCATTTTGATCAAACCATTTACCGGAACTGTTTTGAAAACAAAAATAGAGTACTTTCTTACAACGCGATTAAAATTGTACTGCATAGTTAAAGTATTCTCCAAAATGGACATTAATTTCTCAAGTAAAACAATCTTTTACGAGTATTTTTTATTTATTTATTTTTATTTTTTTGACACCACCTAAATTTTAACTTCTAAGAATTGAAAATTGTTAGATATATATGAGACGTTACTCTCACAAAATATTTCGACAAAGTATGTAAAAAACTTTTATAATAGGAAACAAATGTCACTTAAAAATTCTTTATTTAAAAGCTTTTAAATATTTGCAGGCACTGCAGGTACTTTTGGCTACCAATACATTTTCTCTTTAATAGACCAATTGTGTGGCCATGTAGATGTGAACTATTGGAAAAACATGCTAGTCAACAACTACTGTATGTGATTCACATGTTACTTGACTTATAGAAGTAAATCTTCACTTTTCTTCACCACAAAAAACATGTCTAAAAAATCTTCAAATTATTCTTTTCTCATGCATGCATAACGAGGTTTGTCTCCCATCCCTTTCTTTTTCATTTATTGCAAAACACATTAGTTTACAAAAATTAATTTGTGAGAAAAGGTTAGCTCAAGTATAAATAAAGACATACGACCCCTCACTGTATAGAAAAAAACATGCAAAAGCAAGAAATGGCTTCTTCAAACTTCTTACTTTTATCTCTAGCTCTACTCATTGCTCTCTCATTTGTACCAAACTTTACTTCTGCTTCTTTGGAGGAAGCAAATGCTCTTCAAAAATGGAAAGCAAGCCTTAAAATCCCAAACAACTCTTGGACACCCCTTCCAACGAATACTAGTGCACCCACTTCGTGCCCTTCTTGGTATGGAATTGCTTGCAATGCTGATGGGAACATTAACAGGTTGAACCTCTCGGCGTCTGAGTTAAAAGGTACGCTTCACCATTTCCCGTTCTCTATTCTAGGCAGTCTTACCCATTTTGATCTTAGTTTAAACAGCTTCTTTGGTCCCATCCCACCAGAAATCGGACTCCTGTCCAAACTTGTCTATCTTGATTTTTCAACCAATCAGTTTGCTGGTGTAATTCCACCTACCATCGGTAAACTAAGCCAGTTAACCGTTTTGCAACTTTTCAGAAACAATTTAACTGGTTCAATCCCACAAGAAATAGAGAATATGAAGTCTCTCACTGAATTAGATTTGAGCTATAATCAACTCAATGGTTCAATTCCTTCATCATTAAAAAACCTGAGAAGCCTTCAGACTCTGTCTATCGGTCACAACAGGTTATCTGGTCCTATACCACAAGGTATCGGAAGTCTACAATTGTTTAGGCTACAGCTGTTCACAAATCAGTTGTCTGGCCAATTGCCAGATGATTTGTGCCAAGAGGGAAAGCTTCAAAATTTATCTGTAACTAATAATCAACTCTCTGGTCCTATTCCAAAAGGGCTATGGAATTGCTCCACCTTAATAAGAGTAAGGCTTGAATTGAATCAATTTTGTGGAGATATATCGAATAGTTTTGGTGTCTACCCAAGATTAAATTTCATTGACGTCAGTCATAATAAATTCCATGGGCAACTATCTCATAACTGGGGTAAATGCAAAAAATTGACTACATTAAAGATTGGATATAACAACATCAGCGGTAGCATACCACCGGAGTTTGGAAATACAATTCATGCACTTGATCTTTCTTCTAATAATTTGGTTGGTCAGATTCCAAAGGAGTTTGGGGAGATGAAAAGTTTGTTAAATTTAAACTTGAGTGATAACAACCTTTCAGGTGTTATACCTCAAGAGCTTGGATCATTGCATGGCCTCCTTACTCTTGACCTTTCCAAAAATAGGTTTAACGGGTCATTACAAAGATATATTGGTGACTGGGTACAAATCACTCGCATATATCTTAGTAATAACAAGCTCAGCGGAAAGATCCCAGCAGAGATCCGTAAATTAAGTCAACTCAATGTTCTTGATTTATCTTCGAATTCACTCACAAAAGAGATACCATCGGAAATTGGAAGTTTAGAAAGTCTGGTGATGATGAATCTTTCTCACAATAAGCTATCTGGTTCTATTCCTAACGGTTTCAGTAACTTGCCAAGAGGGATTGATATAGACCTATCTTACAATGAGCTCACAGGTCCGGTTCCCCCTTATGCCGTCTTTCTAAATGTGTCTGGAGAAGAATTACATGGAAATGATGGTCTGTGTGGAAATGTTACAGGTTTGAAACTTTGTGAAAGTCAAAAAGTTATGAAGAAAAATAATCATTTTCATCATAAGCTCATCCTTGTAACTGTGATCCCACTTTTTGCGGCCATTTTACTTGGTTTATTCATGTATGGCCTCCTCATTGCTTATCGACGTAGAAAGAGAACTTCTCCACAGAAACCATCATGCGAAGAAGGTGGCAATTTTTTCTCAATAACAAGTTTTGATGGACAGGCGATGTATGATGAAATCATCAAGGCAACAAATGATTTTGATGATGCATTTTGTATTGGGATGGGAGGATACGGTACTGTGTATAAAGCTGAGTTACAACCCAACAATATAGTAGCTGTCAAGAAACTTCATTCATCATCTGAGAATGAGGATCAAGGCTTCCTAAATGAGGTGCGAGCACTAACAAACATAAGGCACATAAACGTAGTTAAACTCTATGGATATTGCTTCCATGCTCGTCACTCATTTTTGATTTACGAATATCTTGAGAAGGGAAGTCTAAAATCGTTCTTAAGTAGCGATATCACAGCAAAGGAACTGGATTGGCTGAAAAGGGTAAGAATTGTTAGGGCTGTAGCGAATGGTTTGGCTTACATGCACCATGATTGCACGCCGCCTATAATTCATCGAGACATTTCTGGAGCTAATATCCTTCTCAATTCTGATTATGAGGCACATATCTCGGATTTTGGAACAGCGAAGCTTCTAAAGCTGGATTCATCCAATTGGACTGCGGTTGTAGGCACCTATGGCTATATTGCGCCAGGTAACTACCATATATTTTAAAGTTAGCTATAGGTACTTATCATGTTTCAGATTTATATATGCTACATTTAATCATGATATGATATAACAATTTTTTTTGTATTCTCATGTTTCCTTCCATGTAGAGCTTGCTTATACGATAGTGGCGACAGAGAAATGCGATGTGTATAGTTTTGGAGTTGTTGCACTAGAAGTGATTATGGGAAAGCATCCTGGAGAACTTATATCATGTCTACCAACATTGTCTACTGATGATCTATTGCTAGCCAATGTAGGAGATAGACGGATTCCGCCACCATATTCTCTAGGTGAGAAACTAGCTCATTTAATTTTGAATGTCTCACGGGCATGTTTGAACTACAACCCACAGGAAAGGCCAACAATGCGCCAAGTCAAAGATTTATTGTCAGTGGATGATCGAGTTTGGATGAAGATGCATGTATCGGTAACTTAATGCTTGATCGATTTTGTATGATGTCTAGTCATAAGTCACAAAGTTTAAGAAGCTTTTTATGTTTTTATGTTTTTTTTTTTCTTCTTCCTGAATTATGTTGTAGATTGTTATTAAATAAGAAAATAATTTATATCAATGAAGATTGCTACCTTTCTAGACTAATATAGTTACATGTATTATGTATCTTTAAATTGTTACAGTTTTACAATTGAAAGTTTACCAATGGGAAATTTGTATATCAGTTAGAATTTATTCTTACTCATATCAAATCAAGAAATATACACAGTGAGTGCACACAAAATATATTCAAAGATGTCAAATCAGCCCACAATGGAAGTCTGTTAATTTGTAAAAAAAGATAGCATAGACGGGAGAAGAAAGTTAGCTAAAGGAAATTTGTCAAAAAAAAAAAAAAGACCGTGGAAGTCTGTTAATTCGTCAAAAAAGTGATATGATCTTAATCAGAAATGACTTAAGAAATGAGGTTTAGATCTGTAAAACAACTAGGAATTCAAGATATTAAGAATTGAACTCGAAATTGGAATACAATGGGATAATTTGTTACAATTGACCAATTGAACGTTTAGAGAGTTACAGAGAGAAAAAAAAAAGTGTTTACAATTTGATAAGCTAACTAGTATTTAAAGGGAAATGGGAGGAAGGAGGATTTGGCTGGAGAATCTGTTTTGTTCTGATATTACTTTGACAAATATCAATCCATCCCGCTTAAAATGATGCTTGTCCTCAAGCATCCAAGCATTCAAATCAACTTGAGACAACCTTTCTTAGGACCTTTAACACATTTTGTTGTAGCAAGCCAAACACCCCAAAAAACAATAACCCTTTTCCTTAAGCCTAACACCCAACTACATGATCCATGTATAAAATCTAACAGCTGAAGTCCTTCCCGAGCTTGGAGGATTGAAGTCACCCACTCTTCAAACAACTCTGTTGCGAATCTCTCTGCCTTTGACCAACTTATTAGGTGATCCGATGCCAAAAACTTGATAAGTTGAGTCAAAATGTGAGACTAATATGTTTCGCAGCATCATATTTTCCTAACCGAGCTAAAGCGAGCCACACTTCCACCTGTGATAGGAAACACTCCACAACTCTCTGAAGCAAAAGCTTTGCATCCTCTTCATTAGCAAATTCCACTACTGCTTCCCATAGCCATAAAGAATCAGGTATATGTTCAAGACCTTTTCTTAGTACTTCGCTTTTAATCACATCTCCATGTTCCAATGTTGCAGCCGTTTCCTTAAGCCAAACAGCTGTAATATTTCCATCAACACCAGATACCAAGCTATTTATAGAGGCACCCACGAGAAATTTAACACCATTCACTTGGTAAAGTTTTTCATATTTCTGGGCCAGTGAAGGAGTGAACAACCTTGGAAGAAAATGATTTTCTGGAAATATGACAGTTGCACCAAGGTTCCATCCAACAGCAGCCGCTGCAACTTTCATGTCAATATAACCACCACCAACCGCAACAACTTTTTGAGCTTTTGCCAATGATGGTACTAATGAATCCACATCAGCAATATCGTGTATGTGATGAACACCCGGTAAAGTATCACCAATTTTCTCAGAAAATCTAGATGCAGTGAATTTGTTGTCAATGTTTGCTTCTGTGCTTCAATATCGGTCACCGGACCTTCATACAGCATCTCTATCCCTTTCTCTTTGTACCAATCAGGAGTTTGCCTCTCACCTCTTTTTGTGAGAGTCAGGCACTCATATTGAGCAAATGCCTCCTTAGAAATGATACACGGAATCCCATTAGCCACCCCTTTTTTCAACAAAAGTCCTAGTTACGTATCCACGTCCAACTATCGCAAACCTTTTCTTTTTCCTCTTTGGCCATTTCCATATGTCGAACTCCCACTTTCCATAATTCAATTTGCATTTTTTGCCTCCTGATTTCTTCCTCTTAGGCCATTTCCATAACTCAAACTCCAAACGACTAAAATTATCTCCATGAATCAGTATAACAGAAGCCTTCACTGTATCAATTACTGTTGTCGTTACCACTAAAGAAACACTCTAAAATCACTTTCCATACCATCATTATCAGTCGAATTAGAACTAACACCACGTTCCTTATCACACAATTCAATTCGATCCCGATCACGGTTTTCGACCAACTCATTAAAAGTAGCATTCGGTTTTTGAATATCCATTAAAACATTAGAGCCAAAAGTATCAGAATTCAATGATGACGATACACCTAACAAACACTCCGTTTTCGGTTTCGGAACTTCTTTAAAAATCTTTACCAACAAACCTTCCAGTTTATCCAAAAGACATGAATTAAAGCTTGAATATTTAACACCATTACTAATTGAATTTTTAACAGTTTAACCGCATTTACAACCTCATGATCAATAACATCATCAAGTAATCTATTTTTTTAACCCAGTTCTTTACTTTTTTAATCTCATCAACATCATCAATCTTACTCGAATCTTTAAACTCAATTTCTTGCACTTTATCACATTATTACTTTATCATATTACCAATGTAGTTTTCGACCATATCACATTGCTTCTTTAACATCTTGTTTGAAAATTTTCTTTATTGGCATTTCATCAAACGTGTTATGATAACAAAATACATATTCTCATCAACCAGTGTTATTGAATAAATTGTACACTATATGAAACCTTCAACCTGTTTTGACCCGTTTCCTTTGGCTCACTTCTTTTATTTTACTCGTTTGACCATTCATACTTAAATGGGTCAGAATTCGGCTATAAAACTAGCAGGAAAGAATACCGTGTTTGACGGAAAGTGGCAGCAGGTGTTGGTCCCTGTGGTTTGCGTTTTTTTTTTTTTGCCCCCTGGAAGATACTGTAATTGTTACATGGTTGGTCCCTCCCTTCTGCTGCCACCTTGGCATCCTTGGTAAAAGTAGTGAAGAAGACGAGGAAATTTGGTAAAGTCAAACTTCTTTTATAGATAATACAAAAACCTTTTCAATAGTATACCTTTTATTCTGGAATAGAAATTTAAAAAAAAATAAATATATATGCAGTTATTTTGCATGGAAGTCAATTTCTATATGGGCAAATTCCCAAAACAGGACAATTATTTTTCGGGTTTATTTATTCAGTACAAACCCAACCCCATTTCCCAATTTGGTCAAGTGCGATCGTGCGATCCCATTACCTTTATTACACGTGTCCCAGACAAAACCACCTTACCCATCATTTGTAGCCTACCCCACTTGCACTTGTCCCATACGTGGCCTTTGACTTTAATTTGCGAATGTGCGATTTCTGATCGTGCGAATTTCGGCTGCCCATGTGCAATATTTCTTGGAAAAGACCAAAAATCCTTCCAAAAGATTTTTATCATAAAAAAGAGTAATACCAACATCAAGTGAAACTAGACAAACCATTTGTTTCAAATGCAAAATACCAACATCAGTAATCCTATCACACTTGCCCAAAACAAGTGTCCTCAAACAAGTCATCAAATCTCCGCTCGCTAGATACTTTAAACCTAAATCAGTAATCAAAAAGCAACCTGTCAAATCCAACTTTCTTAAACAACTTGTTTCTCCAATAGCTTCGAGTGTTTCGTTTGTGACATTAGCACATCCTTCCAAAGTTAACCATCTCAATTTCTTTGATGATCGTACAAGGGACACAACTCCTGTAACACCCCCAATTCATGGTTGCAGCGGAATTCAAACTGGGTGTTACTCGACGGCACAATAGTCACAATAAAAGAAAACGAACTCTAATTGAGTCGTTTTAAAAGATCTATCATTCAAATTGTATAAATATCAGAGATTACAAAATGAGGTCCCAAATGGTTCCATGTTTACAATTTACATTAAATGAGTTTTTGAATGATAATAAAATTTATAGCCATCTTGAGTATCCGTGCCCTTCCGTGTCATCCTTGATCGTCATGAACCTGAAATACATGCTTGAGAGGTCAACAAAAAGGTTGAGTGATATTCATAGAGTTTGTTAAATGTTTGAACACAATGTGTTGGTAGTTAAATCGTTGAACACAATAATCGTAGTGTGAGCTATAGACTCACACTCATAGTTAGAAAACAAAGATGGGCTACGTTGTTATATGCCCGGAAAGGTTATTAATTCACTAAGCTTATGACACCAAAACGTTAACGTGTACCAATATCGATCGGCAGATTTATCCCGGTAGGTACTTTGCCGTTATACCTAATGTCTCAAATATTAATGCATTTGTTTGAACTTAGTCAAAACAAATGGGATTCGTCAATCCCAATAGGCCTATTCACAATATTCGCTCTCACTCGCAAGTAACCCTCGCAAGTGATTAAATGGTTCATAATAAGGGATCTTGGTTTGGCAAGGATGTTACTTAGTGATAATAAAACATAGTCTAATAGCATACAGTAGAAAGCATTGTGTTCGAGTAGAAAAATAATAGCATGTATTCCCCCCAAGGGTTTGTAAAATAGTTAAACAATATAAAGTGGAGCTATGAACTCACCTTAAGTTGGATGATGTATAATGAGAATGATGGATATGCCGTAAGAACTTCTACGAGCAACCTAGAATAATTGTTGCAACTTAGGTTTGAAATAATGTCTAAGGAAACATAAACGTGCCAATATATGTCTTGCACTTAGTCCATGATGTGGTACAATGTATAGTGTAAGTCTTTGAAAAAATTTGATTCATGAAACATGTATAGTTTATATATCGTTTACTACCGTTCGGGCCGACATAATTCAGAAGTCATGTAGTAAACGTTCGAGGAGCCAGGACACTTTAATTCGTAAATCCACAACTCATCTCGACGGCTTACATAATGAACTCCTCACATGAGGCTCCCTACTATTGTAGTAGTTGATAAAATATATATGTATATAAGTTTTGATCCGAAAAGTTACATGTCCGATATTTGAATAAACTTAGGAAAGTTTATCTTTACATGAAGATTGTTATTAGGGTAAGTTTCTTGTAACTTGTATGACAAATACTCGTAATATTTCCTGGTTCTTTAGATGAAGTAGATCCAAATTGTATGTTCAAGTTATCGCCAATACTTTAGTTCATGTTTTCGCCTCGGTATGTATATATGGTCGTTAGCTCATGCTTTTGCCTTGGTATGTTGATATGGTCATTTAGTCATGGCCTTGCCATGACCTTTGGTCATTGGTCCATGGTCATGAGACTCAACCTTGGCTCTAGCCATGGTTGTGGTCTTGATTATAGGTCATAAGACCTCTTATTCCTTTTAAAGTATAACCATAATATAGTGACTTATATATATGTAAATAGCTGTTAAGAAACTGAGAAATATCTCATTCGTTATTCATTTTCTGGAGACGTGCTCCTGAGTTTTTGAAGAAAACGTGATTCTGGACAACTTTCGTGCTTTAACTTTTTCATGAAACGGACCAGAAAGGCCTCTTTTTGCGTGTTTTAGGTTTCTGTAACAGAAAGCTTTTAGGCAGATTTGCCGTAAAGTTGTGGTAACTTCAAATGGTCATAACTTTTGACTCGGGTACTCGTTTTGGGTGATTCAAATTGCTATGTTTTCCTTGTTAAGTCCTCTTTAACAGTAAGTAAATTTCAAATATCATAGTTGTACTATTTTGGTCGTGGTTCTCCATAAAAGTCACTAGTTTACTTGTTTAAATAACATAAGTTAACAATCATTTGTAATAACTTGTTTTACCCATTTTTATACATCATGGACATGATCACAAGACAAAATATAGCATGAATAATATGTAAATAACATGAATATGATATTTAAGCAAGGAAGTATGTTAGGGTTGGCTTACAACTTTGGCTTTCTACAAAGAAAGGTAAGTAGCATGTAAGGAAAAGGACTTTGATAGGCTTTAGCTTCAACCCACTTCACTTCAAGCAATCTTTCTACTCTTGTATTATTGAAAGATAGATGATGAAAGTTGAGGTGACTTGAGTGGATTCAAACTCAAGAGAAATCACTAAAGTTTCTAGGGTTTGGAAATAGTTTGATGAATCAAAACCAAACTAGTGTTTATGTGTTGTTAAGCTCTTGAATCTCGCATGAAACTTGGAAGAGAATGAGCAAAGGAGATGGTGTTGGTGTGTGATATATCCCACGGCAACAAGAGGGGAAAAAGGGCTTTATAGGAGCTTGAGGAGGTTACATTTCATTGACTTGTCAACACTTGCTCACCAAGGTTAACACATGTTAACATCTTAAGGCCTAAAGCATGAGATCAAGCCACCTATGGGCTGAATCCCCCCCTAAGTCGGTTCAAGTTGGATAAGGAGGAGTGAGTTGGCTTGTGATGATATTATCCTAGTTATATTGATAGTTTTGGCTCCGTAAAATGCTAACCGTAAATGGTTAAGCCACGAAACGTAAAACCGGGTATCGTAAAAATACGAAACTTGGAAGAATGGTTAAACTTGTCAAAATACTCCATAATAAAATATAAAATGAGTGGTAGGTTCCATTGGGGTGGTAAAACCCTGCTAAAACTGGAAACACGGGTCTAAAACGCGTAATACGTAAAACGTACGAAAATTGCGTAAAATTGAGAAAAGTAAAATGTTACTTTTCTAATAGGATAAAAATGATTTAAAATGACTTATAATGTCTAGGCTGGGCTCAGTCTAGTGTCGGTTGGTATTAAATGTCTTTTAGACATCAAACCGTAAGCCTAAAAATCAAGGAATGACTTATAAAATCAAGGAATGATTTTTGGTCAAAGGAGGAAGGAAAAATATGTTGACTTTTTCTAATAAGTTGAAAACTCAAATCGTATTAGAAACGCGGTGCAGGTATAGGCTAAGGTTACGGTTGAGTAAAAACGCTTAAAACTGAAAATTCCAGTTTTTTTCACGGCCGAGGCTTATTTTGGTCATGTTTTTCTCAGTCATGATTAATTCTCAAATAAATCATGAGTGTGTCAAACATTTTTCTGATGCGGGGTCACTTAACGCGGTCGAGTTTCGTTGTGCGTAGAATTTTTGAATGACGTTTTACCCTAAAACGTGTAATTCCGTGTAATTCCTTAATAACTTTCACGAAAATGATCTGATGAATGTCAAACTTTTAATTTGCCATGGAAATGATTTATCACTCGAGGCCAAGAAACAAAAATCAAATTTCGGGAAAATTTTCGGGAAAAATGAATAGTAAAAGTGAATAGTGAAATTTTCCGGGAATAGTAATTAACCTGAAAATGCGAATTGTTACAGTCTCTACCCCTTTCGGGGAACTTCGTCCCGAAGTTCTATGTGTGTTATATGTTGGAGTCGTGTCGATGAAGAGGTGTGGTTACTTATGAGGACTAAAGTCTGGGATTTCCAATAGTTTGATTTGTCATTTCAGTGTATGGTATAGGATGAGGCTTACTTTTATGTAGGAAAGGTATGGTAATAGTCGAATATCAAAGAAAATTGATATAGCAGTCGAATATTAATAGGAATTGAGATATTAGTTGCAATCATAGCCTAGTAGGTAATCGGTTGTTGTACCTAGTGTTTATTGACTTCATACTTATGTTATTTCGGATACAAATAAGCCCACTTATTTATAATTCTTTATTTACATAGAGAGGCATCCCAAACAATGTAAATAGGGAAATATAAACTTATGGTTCGGTGATTTACAATTTCTTTATTTAAATGAAAAGGCATCCCAATCCATTCAAATAATTACAAATCATCCTACTTAGGAATTCTCAACACAACATTCACAATTAGCCGGTGAGTTACAAGGTAGTGTATTATGAGATGATACTGGTGTTTCAAAAGTACAAGATGAATATTCAATCTTGTAAAGCTGATGAGCGTGCTTGTGGTGTAACTATGGATGATTTGAGCTTTAAAAGTGCATCAAGATCTGTTAATGAGCTTGTGGTTTCAACGGTTGTGAAGATAATGATGTGATATGTTGATGAACAAAAGTGTGTAGTGTATGCTTAACATTAATATTCTTAGGCATAGATGTTGAGTTTGTTTTGAAAATCTTAAGAGATTTTAAAAGTTTATGATGGAATAGTATCCTTAGGACCTAAACATGATAGTACTTCTAAGGGATAAGAGAGAAAAATTGATAACTATCCCAAGATAGTAGTTCGGATTATCTCATAAATGAAAACTTTCAAGAATGAAATTAGGTAGTACAAATAAGGTGTTAAGATCTTGCTGAGTGGTAAGGCACTATCGTGTCTCTAGATCGTTTTAAAGAATTCTGGTGGTTTATCGAGTTCAAGTAGGAAATCAATCTGAACATAACCCTAGTACAACTATTCTCAGTATTTGAAAATTTTAAGTCGAATATAGTTAGTCAGACTATATTCCACTGTCCCTAGGTTAAATATAGGTGACTAGTCTATATTTAGCCAAGGTTCGATAAAATTTTCAAATACCTAAATTAGGTATACTTGTGATATGTCTGTTGCTTTCGGGAAACTGTCCACTAAACAAAGGCGATGTCAAACCCTTCAGTTGCAAGTCCCGCCCATACAAGACTTGTAACCCATGTTTTCACATTCCATCGCATAGAAGATAGTACGGGTAGGTATGTGTGTGGAAAGGAAGTTTTAAGTAACAGTCCATACTTGGCCAGGATCACGAGCTTTTAACAATGATGGTTTCATAAGAAAACTTTGATGAATGTAGAGCTGAACTTCAGCTTTCGTAGGTGATGGATTAGTTTATCCTTTAGAAATCTCATATTTCTTGTTTGGAAATCGATAAATTGTGATGGGTTTTTGATATCATATGAATTAATATTGATGAGGTGGTGGAATAATTCCAGAGACCATTGCACAAATCACAATGTCTAGGAAGTAGATTAGACCATTGTGCAATTCACAATGTCTGGGAAGTAGGTTAGACCATTGTGTGACTCAAAACATTTGAGAAATGATTAAGACCATTGTATCAAACAATGTCCGGGAAATAGGAAAGACCATTGTAATTCGTTACAATATCTTGGACATAGAATGTTGGAGTAGGAACATGATTGGGAGAATGTAGTTGTGCCGAAATGCCCTAGAATAGGCATACGCAGATATGTTTAGATAAAATGATTGAAAATAACTCGAATGTATATATAAATATACTAGTATTTGTTCGTGTAGTGGAAAATGCCTAGTGTGTATATATGAATATACTTATATGTTCATGTAGCATAAAATGCTTAATAAGTCCATAATCGTCTGGAGGATGGAAGACACGAAGATCGGAAGGCTATAAAATGTTTTTGCTTGTAGTGTAGTTATAGTTTAGGTCTCAATTAGACCCGTTTCTCTATAACCATGGCTCTAATACCAATCTGTAACACCCCCAATTCATGGTTGCAGCGGAATTCAAACTGGGTGTTACTCGACGGCACAATAGTCACAATAATAGAAAACGAACACTAATTGAGTTGTTTTAAAAGATTTATCATTCAAATTGTATAAATATCAGAGATTAAAAAATGAGGTCCCAAATGGTTCCATGTTTACAATTTACATTAAATGAGTTTTTGAATGATAATAAAATTTATAGCCTTCTTGAGTATCCGTGCCCTTCCGTGTCATCCTTGATCGTCATGAACCTGAAATACATGCTTCAGAGGTCAACACAAAGGTTGAGTGATATTCATAGAGTTTGTTAAATGTTTGAACACAATGTGTTGGTAGTTAAATCGTTGAACACAATAATCGTAGTGTGAGCTATAGACTCACACTCATAGTTAGAAAACAAAGATGGGCTACGTTGTTATATGCCCGGAAAGGTTATTAATTCACTAAGCTTATGACTCCAAAACGTTAACGTGTACCAATATCGATTGGCAGATTTATCCCGGTAGGTACTTTGCCGTTATACCTAATGTCTCAAATATTAATGCATTTGTTTGAACTTAGTCAAAACAAATGGGATTCGTCAATCCCAATAGGCCTATTCACAATATTCGCTCTCACTCGCAAGTAACCCTCGCAAGTGATTAAATGGTTCATAATAATGGATCTTGGTTTGGCAAGGATGTTACTTAGTGATAAAAAAAACATAGTCTAATAGCATACAGTAGAAAGCATTGTGTTCGAGTAGAAAAATAATAGCATGTATTCGCCCCAAGGGTTTGTAAAATAGTTAAACAATAGAAAGTGGAGCTATGAACTCACCTTAAGTTGGATGATGTATAATGAGAATGATGGATATGCCGTAAGAACTTCTACGAGCAACCTAGAATAATTGTTGCAACTTAGGTTTGGAATAATGTCTAAGGAAACATAAACGTGCCAATATATGTATTGCACTTAGTCCATGATGTGGTACAATGTATAGTGTAAGTCTTTGAAAAGAAATGATTCATGAAACATGTATAGTTTATATATCGTTTACTACCGTTCGGGCCGACATAATTCAGAAGTCATGTAGTAAACGTTCGAGGAGCCAGGACACTTTAATTCGTAAATCCACAACTCATCTCGGCGGCTTACATAATGAACTCCTCACATGAGGCTCCCTACTATTGTAGTAGTTGATAAAATATATATGTATATAAGTTTTGATCCGAAAAGTTACATGTCCGATATTTGAATAAATTTAGGAAAGTTTATCTTTACATGAAGATTGTTATTAGGGTAAGTTTCTTGTAACTTGTATGACAAATACTCGTAATATTTCCTGGTTCTTTAGATGAAGTAGATCCAAATTGTATGTTCAAGTTATCGCCAATACTTTAGTTCATGTTTTCGCCTCGGTATGTATATATGGTCGTTAGCTCATGTTTTTGCCTTGGTATGTTGATATGGTCATTTAGTCATGGCCTTGCCATGACCTTTGGTCATTGGTCCATGGTCATGAGACTTAACCTTGGCTCTAGCCATGGTTGTGGTCTTGATTATAGGTCATAAGACCTCTTGTTCCTTTTAAAGTATAACCATAATATAGTGACTTATATATATGTAAATAGCTGTTAAGAAACTGAGAAATATCTCATTCGTTATTGATTTTTGTGACAACCGGCAGTTTAGGGAGCTATTTTAAAAACCCGCATTTCAATTTAAGTTCGTTTATAATTTTTATTTGAAATTTTCATTTCACAACGAACTTGTAAGACCTATTTTATGGATATTTTATTTAGTGACGTTATGGAATTCGTGAATTATGTTCATAATTCATTTTTGATTATATGATCGGTGATGTATATTTGAATTCTCACTTGGTACTACGTTGACTTTGGCACTAGGATTGCCTAACGAAAGTTTATGATTCGTCTTAACGAGTCCGATTATATTTTTAATTATTTACGAGATGTTCTCGAGTGATATTGAAGTTTTGAAATGAGTTCGGGTTCGGGCCACATGTTTTTACATTTACCCGCGTTACCCGCTCCACCGTAATAATATTATTATTATTACTATTATTATTATTATTATTATTATTATTATTATTATTATTATTATTATTATTATTATTATTATTATTATTATTATTATTATTATTATTATTATTAACTTTTATAAAAAAAAAATAATAAAAGCTAAAATGGGTGTGTGTTGGTTCGGTTATCACACACACACAAAACCACTCACTCCTTATTCTCTCTCTCAAAATTCACCCTCATCTTCCCCATCTCTTAAACCTAGCCGCCGCCGACCATAAATCCGGCCACCACCGCCGTTTTACCGGCCACCCAACAAAACTAACACCACCATTTTATTCCCCTCTTTCCCCTCTTTCTTTTGGTATAAGAAACTCACCCTAGAACCATCATTAACACCACCAAATCTCTACTTATCCATTCGAATTTGTGGTAGTTTTCTAGATCCGTGCTTTTGGAAGATTAAGAAGGTGAGAAGGAAGCTATTCATGAGTTTTGGGAGCCACGTATTGGCTTTTATCCGTGGCTACACAGATAATATTATGGAGAATCGAAATGGGTTTTAATGGAAATGATGTTTTTGTGATTAAAAACTAGTTTGGTATCCGGGTTTCATGGTTTGGTCGTGGTTGACTCGGAACCGAGAGCAAAGCTCTCGGCTTAATTTGGTTCGAAGCCTCGTATGGCTTTGGTTCTTGGTGATGATTGATTGATTGATTGTTGTCGAGGGTGTTGTGTCCTCGATCCGAGCTAGCCGAGACCATGTGGTCTCGGGGTTTCATTCTTGTGCTCGTATGCCATGCCGAGACCCTCATGGGGTTCTCGTTGAGTGTGGTTCGAGCCTATTGGCTCGTATGGTTAATGTGGTTCGACCCTTGAGGGTCGCGGCTTTTAGCCGAGTACCACTTTGTTGCCGAATGGACCATTGGGTCGAATGGTTTACATGGTCACTTTGTTTTGGCTCTTGTGAGCTATATGTTACTTGTGATGTTTGATTCGAGTCCAAGTGACTCGCGGTTCGGAGCCGAGACTCAAGTGAGTCGAGGGCTCGGGTCGGCTTGGTAAACCGACCCACACATTAACTTGGTTATATTGTTGTGATATTTATTTATCGGCCGAATACTTTGGTTGAGTCGAGACCATTGTGGTCTCGACATGGGATATAATTATTGGTAATTGAGGAGTTGTTGACGAAAGTGATTGGGGACCGATTGTGAGACGGTCGTTAGATTGACGGAGATAGGTTAGTCGGGTGCCGTAGTCGGACCTTATTGTTGTAGCCCGTGGTTTGAGATTGTGATTGGACGGAGAATTGTTATTTATGACTTTTGCTTATTATTGGACTTGGACAATGAGCCGAGAGTCATGACTCGGACATATGACCATTTCGTATAACTCAATAACTATTAAAATTGAAACGAGAATAATAAAACTCGTAATAATAATTATTGATAATATGAACGTTTGTATGAAAGTATATACGTGAGTAACGTATATATATAACTATATAAACGCGTATATTAATAATAATAATAATCACGAGTCGTATTATAAATAATACGATTAGATATATATTAGGCTACGAAAGTGGCGTAATATTATTAAACGTATTACTATTATAAAAATTGTGTTATAAAACGGGAAACTCCCGACAATTATGAAACGTTTAATAAAATGTCGTTTTGGACATATAACGGATAAACTTATTGAGTTAGGCGAAGTTGTCATCATTCGGGTCCAGGTAAGTTACTATTTGTGACGTTCGTGTTGTCACGGATATATGACGACTAATATAGACGTTTCTATAATTAAATAACCACTTAACCGTAAGGTTGAGCCGGGTTGCTTGGTTATACGAAATAAATATATTAGTGGGCATCGTATCGTACGACGCCCATAGGTTGTAGTATATGTAAAGTGTAATAGATTGCGAGTGTATATATCGGGAAATCTGGCCAATTTGACGATATATATGAGGAATTTATTAAACTATGATATATACTATATAGTAATTATGTGCTATGTGCTTTAGATTGGGTGTGATCTTGGAACGGTATGTTACGTAAATAAATATGAGGATTATCAAATCGACGGATTTGGTAAACTTCGGCGATTTATTTAAATGATATATTGGGCTAATATTAGACCCATAGTTTATTTTATCTTTCTATGTGTGATCTTGTTGGTTTGTTTTGAGTCGACCCACCACCCGTATGGATACCAAACGCAAATACACCAAACTAATACGAAATGGATTTTCGGAAATAAAACGGATTCTCGTCCGGGTTTGGGAATATTATATATTTGAGGAAATGATTTCTGAAAGAGTTAATATTGTTAGGTCGTGCCAAGTCCGTAGTTGCTGTTTCGTGAGTTATCATACATCTTATTTCTACCTACCTCGTCTTGCTATTTTCTGGACTTGAGGTGAGTCATAGCCCCACTTTTTACTCTTGAACTATGTTTTCAACGATTGGGGTGAGAAACGTGCAAATTATTTTACGTGGACTATTATCGCTTTTATATTCTTTCTAAACTTGCTATGCGTATGGACTAGGATATATTGTCAGCTTTAGTCACACCTTTTGTGTGTACTATTCAAGGTTGGCTTATTTGGTTATTTGGAATTGTCAGCTTTAGTCACATATATGTTGTGTGTACTATTCAAGGTTGACTTATTTAGATACTGTAGTGTGCACCTATAGGTTATTAATACTTCGGAGGTTATCCGAGTATTTATTGGTATTGCGGGGGTTACCCGAATATCTATGTTGTTACGGAAGGGTATCCGTGTGTTATGTTGAGAGCGGAGGGTATCCGCAGGCTTTTAGCGAATCCTTAGTCTAGCTAGCAAGCGTTTTGCGTATATGTCCACTATATTATTAGTTGAATTTAAACCTATGATCTCACCAGCGAAAGCTGACTTTTAGCACGTTTTCTCAGGTAATTAAGTGTTGAGATGCATGCTTGGAATGGAAGGCTCGGCCAAGGCTCGCGGTTTATGGATCTATTTTTCTAAACTCTGATAACTAAATTTGGACCTACTGTTATTTTATTTTGGGCCTGACTCTGAATGATGTTGGGATAAATGTAAACCTTAAAACCCCGGTTTGGTTGTGTTTTTATTATGTTTACTTTATCTCGTTCTATATTGTCTTGTGTTGGATACCAATCCCCGTAGCACCCCGAAAGCTTGTTGAGTCTTCCGCTGTATCAAGTTTTGGGGGTGTTACAGATTGGTATCAGAGCCAAGGTTATAGAGAACTTGGTAAATAAACGCCTAAACTATAACCGTATTTTTATAGAAAATGATCCTTGACCACCGCCCGCCAGCCCGCCAAGCCGAAGCATCTTCTATTATTTGAGGTATTATGAGATATTTGAGATGATTTGAGGTTATGGATTTTAGTAATAAGATGGCGTTCTCGAGGATTTATATGGTCTATATGTTTTATAAACATTTTAGTAATGCGGTGTTTGAAATTCTTTTATTAAGATTATATATGAGTATATTTGGTACGATTTTATGAGTTGTGATTTAAGTTGTTTTGAAACACTTACACCTACCCTACGCCGTTGTCACAGACTATGGCCTCCCATATGACTGATGTCGTCGAGGACATCCTTACTGCACCAGTTTTACCTGCACAGTTCACTATGGCATCTGATGACCCTTACCAGATGGCCATGTCTTCAGCTATTGTGTCACAGGCAGCTTCTACTTCAGCACTACCTGCTGCATCTACGCATGGACCCTCATCTCCTTTAGGGCTCCCTGGTACATCGAGGCAGCTTACTCTTCACCAGGCTTTGGCTCGTGTGGCACCACGCTTTGCCCACCGAGCTACGGCACGCATGTCGGTACGCCCTACTCCATCACCTTTACAGATTGATGCTCATTCTCTTCTGTCTAAGGCGCCACCCACATCACTGCGTCGTCGTCCTAGATCACCTACTACATCTTCACATGGTTCACCTAGTAGGAGACGACGAGTGATGAGGTACTCTTCCGATGAGGAGGAGGAGGAGTACGAGGGTGAGGATGAGGCTGATGACCTTGAGCGGGAGGATGACCCTCAGGAGGCTGAGCATGGTGATGATGATGATCCTGAGGAGGAGGATGACCCTCAGGAGGATGAGATGCCTGATGATGATGATGATGATGAGTTAGCACCACCAGCTCAGGCTGAGGAGCCTGATTCACCTGTACACCCGATTGAGCCCGATTCACCTGATCATCCGTTCTTGTTTGAGTTGCCACCTGGTAGTCCCGTTGAGTCGGATGCATCTTCTGAGGTTTCTGCTGAGCATGCAGAGTTGGGTGAGGTTGGCAGGTTGTGGGCTCGGATTACTGAGCTTAGTGACAGAGTTGCACGTGTATCTGATCAACTTGAGAGAGTTATTGGAGAGTTTTTAGCAGATTTGAGAGTTGACTTGACTGTCGTTGTGGGCAGGACTACTGAGCTGAGGAGAGTTATGATGGATGTCCACGAGCATATCGATAGTTTGCAGCGAGGATTCGTTACTGCTCGTGAGGCCGACCGCAAGCTTTGTCAAAGGAATGCCGAGCTAGAGAAGGAGGTGGCTGACCTCAAGAGAGACCGAGACACCCATAGCGTGGAGTTAGGATCGTTATGGAGGGATCTTGATGGCTTGAGGCAGGAGTTGAGGATTCTCCGTCAGCCACGTGGCTAGTTGTTTGGGTTATATTATCTTGTTGCTTTCTTAACCGAGGAGTTTTCGGTTAGAAAGGCTAGTTATCATATTTTGATGTATTTTTTTCGGTATTCGTCTCTTTTGGAACGATTAGTATGTTTTGTGTTATCCGTTAGTTGGAACGATATAGACCGCTATTGTATGGTTGATGGTTATTAGTATATGGTATTATGTGATTTTGGGTGTTATGGAAACTGAATCCTTATTCGCTTATTTGTTGTTACGTGGTGTATTGTTGCTATTCTTTCCATGACTTGATTCGTTGAGATGCTTTGTTGAGCATATCGATAAGTTCTATTGGAGACTCATGAACTTGTATGATGTTACAGATCAATGGCACCACGTCGAAACCCTGTTAGGTCTACCAGAACTGGTCCTGCTGTGACTACTCCTGGTCGCTGAGGTCGTCGACCTACTCGAAATGTTGAAACCCCTACTCCTGACAACCTGGACACCACTAACCGTAACAACAGGAATCAAAATGTTGATGTTCAGGGAGACAATGATCATGTTCCACTTAATGCACCTACTGTGGATCAAGCAATGATCAACCAACTCGTGGAGCAAAGAGTTGCTGAACTACTAGCTGAGTCAAATCATTCCAACAATTCTGCTGGAACCTTTCCACCTGTTCGTGCTAATGGATGTCAATACAAGGAATTCAAGATTTGTGGACCCATTGAGTTTGGTGGAACTGAAGGAGTGGTTTACTTTGTCAGATGGATTGAGAAGACTGAGTCAGTGTTTAATGTTAGTGGTTGTGCGGAGAATGCAAAGGTAAAGTTTGCTTCTTTTACTTTCAAGGATGAAGCTTTGACTTGGTGGAACAACTATCGAAGTGCAGTTGGGAGTGATGTAGCTTATGCTATGACCTGGGAGCAATTTAAGTCCTTGCTGATTCAGACTTATTGCCCAAGGAATGAGGTCAAGAAGCTAGAGATTGAGTTTTGGAACCACAAGGTGAAAGGTACAGATATGGCGACTTACAATCGTCGTTACCAGGAATTAGCCTTGTTGTGCCCTGATATGGTGAAAACCGAGACTCAAAAGATTGAGAGGTATACTGATGGATTGCCTGTAGCTACAAGGAATGATGTGATTTCTGCTAGGCCTGCAAACATCCATGAGGCAATCACAATTGCTCAACAACTTATGGATTCGTTGGAATTAGAAGAAGCTGATAAGGAGAAGAATGGAAAGAGAAAGAGAGACCGTCACTCTAAGAGTACTGATCACCGAAGCAAGAGACAAGCTAAGGCTTATGCTATTGGGAATGGAGATAAGAAGAACCAGAACGGTGATGCACCCAAGTGTGATCGTTGCCACCAGCATCACACTGGATGGTGTAGTGTGAAATGCCAGAATTGCTCAAAGAAAGGACATACAGCTAAGGACTGTAGAGCCCGACCTCTTGCTATGGTTCAAGCTGCTCCTGAAATGAGAAACAAGGCAGATGTCACCTGTTATGGGTGTGGAAAGAAGGGACACTATAGGAATGAGTGTAGAGAATCGCGGAACCGTGGAAATCAAGGCTCGGGTGGTAATGGGTACAATTATGGAAACCGTGGAACTGGAGGAAATCGTGGACGACAAGATAATGGGGACCAACGTGTGGAAGCTGGAGCTGCTCAGGGAAGAGTGTATGCACTCGGGAACGAGAGAGGAAAAGATCCGAACGTCGTTACTGGTACGTTCCTTCTCAATAATCGTTATGCTTCCATGCTATTTGATACTGGTGCCGATAGGAGTTTTGTGTCCACTACGTTTGCACCCTTACTAGAGAAACCCCCGATGGCCTTAGGAATTGGATATGATATTGAGTTAGCTAATGGGAACATAGAAAGGATTAATACTATCATTCGCGGTTGTACGTTAAATTTCTTGAACCATCCTTTCAACATAGATCTTCTACCCGTCACGTTAGGAAGTTTTGATGTAATCATTGGTATGGATTGGTTGTCGAAGTATCGTGCTCACATACTTTGCGACGAGAAGATCGTGCGTGTACCATACGGAAAGGAAGTCTTAAATATATTAGGAGACCGAAAGGATTCTAGGAGCCCATCCCGATTAGCAGTCATATCTTGCACAAAGTTACCGAAGCTAATGGAGAAGGGATGTTACCTTTTCTTAGCCCAAATTTCTGAGAAGGGCGAGACGAAGAAAAAGGAAAGGTGCATTGGAGATGTGCCTATAGTTCGTGATTTTCCTGATGTGTTTCCTGATGATTTGCCGGGAATCCCGCCGACTAGACAAGTGGAGTTTCAGATTGAGTTGATACCTGGAGCTGCACCTGTAGCACGAGCACCTTATCGTCTTGCACCTACCGAACTGGAAGAGTTGTCGAAACAATTGGCGGAGTTAGCCGAAAAAGGATTCATAAGACCAAGTTCTTCACCTTGGGGAGCCCCAGTCTTATTTGTGAAGAAGAAGGATGGATCGTTTCGTATGTGTATTGATTATAGAGAGTTGAATAAGTTAACGGTGAAGAATCGATACCCGTTGCCTAGGATCGATGACTTGTTCGATCAACTTCAAGGATCGAGTGTGTATTCGAAGATCGATTTGAGATCGGGATATCATCAACTTCGAGTTCGCGAGGAAGATATTCCGAAAACGGCTTACAGAACCCGTTACGGGCATTACGAGTTTCAGGTGATGCCGTTTGGGTTGACTAACGCACCGGCAATATTCATGGATCTCATGAATCGTGTGTGTAAGCCTTACTTAGACAAGTTTGTGATTGTATTCATCGATAACATTCTGATTTATTCAAAGAGTGAGAAAGAGCATGAGGAGCATCTAAGACTCATTTTAGAATTGCTCAGGAAGGAGAAACTTTATGCCAAGTTTTCGAAATGCGAATTTTGGATTCCGACGGTACAATTTTTGGGTCATGTGATTGATAGACAAGGAGTCCATGTGGATCCTGCTAAGATTGAGGCGATAAAAGATTGGGCTGCACCTACAACCCCAACCGAAGTTCGTCAATTTTTGGGTTTAGCTGGTTATTACCGAAGATTCATCGAGGGATTTTTGAAGATAGCTAAACCATTGACCAAATTGACCCAAAAGAGTGTTACGTATGAATGGGGAGATAAAGAAGAGGAAGCGTTTCAATTGCTTAAGAAAATGTTGTGTAGTGCTCCTATCTTAGCGTTACCAGAAGGTAACGAGGATTTCGTCGTCTATTGTGATGCCTCACATAAAGGTTTAGGAGCCGTGTTAATGCAACGAGAGAAAGTGATAGCTTATGCTTCCCGACAGCTCAAAAAGCATGAGAAAAACTACACTACCCATGATTTGGAGCTCGGTGCTGTAGTTTTTGCTTTAAGAATATGGAGACATTACTTGTACGGAACCAAGTGTGTTGTATTTACTGACCACAAAAGTCTACAACACATTTTGAATCAAAAAGAGCTCAACATGAGGCAGCGACGTTGGATCGAGTTGCTAAGCGATTATGATTATGAAATTCGCTACCACCCTGGTAAAGCAAACGTCGTTGCTGATGCTCTTAGTCGAAAGGAAAGAGTACCACCGTTACGAGTTAGGTCATTGAGAATGACTATCGTATCGCCATTACCGTCTCAAATACTCGAAGCTCAAACGGAAGCGTTGAAAGCAGAAAATAGATCTGCCGAGAATATATTTGGGATGGCTGATAATGAGAAAGGATTTGTTAAGCGTTCTGATGGATTATTATGTTTTGGAAATCGGATTTGGGTACCTTTATATGGAGAAATTCGAGAATTGATTATGCATGAGTCGCATAAGTCAAAGTACTCCATTCATCCTGGTTCCGATAAAATGTACCAGGATCTTAAGAAGTTCTATTGGTGGCCAAATATGAAGGCAGGTATAGCATCGTACGTTAGTAAGTGTTTGACATGCGCCAAGGTTAAGGCTGAACACCAGAGACCGTCAGGACTACTAACGCAACCAGAACTTCCAGTCTGGAAATGGGAGCGGATTACTATGGACTTCATTAGCAAATTACCGAGGACAGCTAGCGGTTGTGACGCTATCTGGGTAATTGTGGATCGTCTGACAAAGTCTGCTCATTTCTTAGCTATTAGTGAAGATGATAGTGTAGATAAGCTTGCGAGGTTATATGTGAAGGAAATTATTTCGCGTCATGGAGTCCCGATATCTATTATTTCGGATCGTGATAGTCGTTTTACGTCAGCTTTGTGGCGATCACTTCAAACGGCTTTGGGGACGAGGCTTGATATGAGTACTGCATATCATCCCCAAACCGATGGTCAAAGTGAGAGGACCATTCAGACGTTAGAGGATATGCTTCGTGCATGCATCATAGACTTTGGTAAAGGCTGGGAGAAGTATCTACCCCTTGCGGAATTCTCCTATAATAACAGCTACCACACAAGTCTTAAGGCTGCACCATTTGAAGCTTTGTATGGCAGAAAGTGTCGTTCGCCTATTGGTTGGGCAGAAGTTGGAGATAGTCAACTTACAGGCCCTGAGCTTATTTTGGAAACTACAGAGAAAGTAACTCAGATTCGTGATCGGTTGCAAGCGGCTAGAGATAGGCAGAAGAGCTACGCCGATCAGAGACGTAAACCTTTAGAGTTCCAGGTTGGAGACAAAGTAATGCTGAAAGTCTCGCCTTGGAAAGGTGTAATACGTTTCGGGAAACGTGGTAAACTCAACCCACGCTACATTGGACCATTCTTGATCTTAGAAAGAATTGGGCCCGTGGCTTATAGGTTGGAATTACCGTCCGAACTGAGTAAAGTTCACGACGTGTTTCACGTGAGTAATTTGAAGAAATGTCTTTCTGATGAGATGCCCGTCATTCCAATGAGGGACATTTGTGTTGATGAGAAACTGAATTTCGTGGAGGAACCGATTGAGATTTTAGATCGTGAAGTTAAACGACTCAAGAGGAGTCGCATTCCGCTCGTCAAGGTTCGTTGGAATTCCCGACATGGACCAGAGTTTACGTGGGAACGTGAGGACGAGTTCAGGAAGAGATATCTGAAGCTTTTCACTTCGTAGATAAATTTTTCTGAGTGAAACCCGGGACGGGTTTCCTTCTGAGACGGGGAGGATGTGACAACCGGCAGTTTAGGGAGCTATTTTAAAAACCCGCATTTCAATTTAAGTTCGTTTATAATTTTTATTTGAAATTTTCATTTCACAACGAACTTGTAAGACCTATTTTATGGATATTTTATTTAGTGACGTTATGGAATTCGTGAATTATGTTCATAATTCATTTTTGATTATATGATCGGTGATGTATATTTGAATTCTCACTTAGTACTACGTTGACTTTGGCACTAGGATTACCTAACGAAAGTTTATGATTCGTCTTAACGAGTCCGATTATATTTTTAATTATTTACGAGATGTTCTCGAGTGATATTGAAGTTTTGAAATGAGTTCGGGTTCGGGCCACATGTTTTTACATTTACCCGCGTTACCCGCTCCAACGTAATAATATTATTATTATTACTATTATTATTATTATTATTATTATTATTATTATTATTATTATTATTATTATTATTATTATTATTATTATTAATATTAACTTTTATAAAAAAATAATAATAATAAAAGTTAAAATGGGTGTGTGTTGGTTCGGTTATCACACACACACAAAACCACTCACTCCTTATTCTCTCTCTCAAAATTCACCCTCATCTTCCCCATCCCTTAAACCTAGCCGCCGCCGACCATAAATCCGGCCACCACCGCAACAAAACTAACACCACCATTTTATTCCCCTCTTTCCCCTCTTTCTTTTGGTATAAGAAACTCACCCTAGAACCATCATTAACACCACCAAATCTCTACTTATCCATTCGAATTTGTGGTAGTTTTCTAGATCCGTGCTTTTGGAAGATTAAGAAGGTGAGAAGGAAGCTATTCATGAGTTTTGGGAGCCACGTATTGGCTTTTATCCGTGGCTACACATATAATATTATGGAGAATCGAAATTGGTTTTAATGGAAATGATGTTTTTGTGATTAAAAACTAGTTTGGTATCCGGGTTTCATGGTTTGGTCGTGGTTGACTCGGAACCGAGAGCAAAGCTCTCGGCTTAATTTGGTTCGAAGCCTCGTATGGCTTTGGTTCTTGGTGATGATTGATTGATTGATTGTTGTCGAGGGTGTTGTGTCCTCGATCCTAGCTAGCCGAGACCATGTGGTCTCGGGGTTTCATTCTTGTGCTCGTATGCCATGCCGAGACCCTCATGGGGTTCTCGTTGAGTGTGGTTCGAGCCTATTGGCTCGTATGGTTAATGTGGTTCGACCCTTGAGGGTCGCGGCTTTTAGCCGAGTACCACTTTGTTGCCGAATGGACCATTGGGTCGAATGGTTTACATGGTCACTTTGTTTTGGCTCTTGTGAGCTATATGTTACTTGTGATGTTTGATTCGAGTCCAAGTGACTCGCGGTTCGGAGCCGAGACTCAAGTGAGTCGAGGGCTCGGGTCGGCTTGGTAAACCGACCCACACATTAACTTGGTTATATTGTTGTGATATTTATTTATCGGCCGAATACTTTGGTTGAGTCGAGACCATTGTGGTCTCGACATGGGATATAATTATTGGTAATTGAGGAGTTGTTGACGAAAGTGATTGGGGACCGATTGTGAGACGGTCGTTAGATTGACGGAGATAGGTTAGTCGGGTGCCGTAGTCGGACCTTATTGTTGTAGCCCGTGGTTTGAGATTGTGATTGGACGGAGAATTGTTATTTATGACTTTTGCTTATTATTGGACTTGGACAATGAGCCGAGAGTCATGACTCGGACATATGACCATTTCGTATAACTCAATAACTATTAAAATTGAAACGAGAATAATAAAACTCGTAATAATAATTATTGATAATATGAACGTTTGTATGAAAGTATATACGTGAGTAACGTATATATATAACTATATAAACGCGTATATTAATAATAATAATAATCACGAGTCGTATTATAAATAATACGATTAGATATATATTAGGCTACGAAAGTGGCGTAATATTATTAAACGTATTACTATTATAAAAATTGTGTTATAAAACGGGAAACTCCCGACAATTATGAAACGTTTAATAAAATGTCGTTTTGGACATATAACGGATAAACTTATTGAGTTAGGCAAAGTTGTCGTCATTCGGGTCCAGGTAAGTTACTATTTGTGACGTTCGTGTTGTCACGGATATATGACGACTAATATAGACGTTTCTATAATTAAATAACCACTTAACCGTAAGGTTGAGCCGGGTTGCTTGGTTATACGAAATAAATATATTAGTGGGCATCGTATCCTACGACGCCCATAGGTTGTAGTATATGTAAAGTGTAATAGATTGCGAGTGTATATATCGGGAAATCTGGCCAATTTGACGATATATATGAGGAATTTATTAAACTATGATATATACTATATAGTAATTATGTGCTATGTGCTTTAGATTGGGTGTGATCTTGGAACGGTATGTTACGTAAATAAATATGAGGATTATCAAATCGTCGGATTTGGTAAACTTCGGCGATTTATTTAAATGATATATTGGGCTAATATTAGACCCATAGTTTATTTTATCTTTCTATGTGTGATCTTGTTGGTTTGTTTTGAGTCGACCCACCACCCGTATGGATACCAAACGCAAATACACCAAACTAATACGAAATGGATTTTCGGAAATAAAACGGATTCTCGTCCGGGTTTGGGAATATTATATATTTGAGGAAATGATTTCTGAAAGAGTTAATATTGTTAGGTCGTGCCAAGTCCGTAGTTGCTGTTTCGTGAGTTATCATACATCTTATTTCTACCTACCTCGTCTTGCTATTTTCTGGACTTGAGGTGAGTCATAGCCCCACTTTTTACTCTTGAACTATGTTTTCAACGATTGGGGTGAGAAACGTGCAAATTATTTTACGTGGACTATTATCGCTTTTATATTCTTTCTAAACTTGCTATGCGTATGGACTAGGATATATTGTCAGCTTTAGTCACACCTTTTGTGTGTACTATTCAAGGTTGGCTTATTTGGTTATTTGGAATTGTCAGCTTTAGTCACATATATGTTGTGTGTACTATTCAAGGTTGACTTATTTAGATACTGTAGTGTGCACCTATAGGTTATTAATACTTCGGAGGTTATCCGAGTATTTATTGGTATTGCGGGGGTTACCCGAATATCTATGTTGTTACGGAAGGGTATCCGTGTGTTATGTTGAGAGCGGAGGGTATCCGCAGGCTTTTAGCGAATCCTTAGTCTAGCTAGCAAGCGTTTTGCGTATATGTCCACTATATTATTAGTTGAATTTAAACCTATGATCTCACCAGCGAAAGCTGACTTTTAGCACGTTTTCTCAGGTAATTAAGTGTTGAGATGCATGCTTGGAATGGAAGGCTCGGCCAAGGCTCGCGGTTTATGGATCTATTTTTCTAAACTCTGATAACTAAATTTGGACCTACTGTTATTTTATTTTGGGCCTGACTCTGAATGATGTTGGGATAAATGTAAACCTTAAAACCCCGGTTTGGTTGTGTTTTTATTATGTTTACTTTATCTCGTTCTATATTGTCTTGTGTTGGATACCAATCCCCGTAGCACCCCGAAAGCTTGTTAAGTCTTCCGCTGTATCAAATTTTGGGGGTGTTACAATTTTCTGGAGACGTGCTCCTGAGTTTTTGAAGAAAACGTGATTCCGGACAACTTTCGTGCTTTAACTTTTTCATGAAACGGACCAGAAAGCCCTCTTTTTGCGTGTTTTAGGTTTCTGTAACAGAAAGCTTTTAGGCAGATTTGCCGTAAAGTTGTGGTAACTTCAAATGGTCATAACTTTTGACTCGGGTACTCGTTTTGGGTGATTCAAATTGCTATGTTTTCCTTGTTAAGTCCTCTTTAACAGTAAGTAGATTTCGAATATCATAGTTGTACTATTTTGGTCGTGGTTCTCCATAAAAGTCACTAGTTTACTTGTTTAAATAACATAAGTTAACAATCATTTGTAATAACTTGTTTTACCCATTTTTATACATCATGGACATGATCACAAGACAAAATATAGCATGAATAATATGTAAATAACATGAATATGATATTTAAGCAAGGAAATATGTTAGGGTTGGCTTACAACTTTGGCTTTCTACAAAGAAAGGTAAGTAGCATGTAAGGAAAAGGACTTTGATAGGCTTTAGCTTCAACCCACTTCACTTCAAGCAATCTTTCTACTCTTGTATTATTGAAAGATAGATGATGAAAGTTGAGGTGACTTGAGTGGATTCAAACTCAAGAGAAATCACTAAAGTTTCTAGGGTTTGGAAGTAGTTTGATGAATCAAAACCAAACTAGTGTTTATGTGTTGTTAAGCTCTTGAATCTCGCATGAAACTTGGAAGAGAATGAGCAAAGGAGATGGTGTTGGTGTGTGATATATCCCACGGCAACAAGAGGGGAAAAAGGGCTTTATAGGAGCTTGAGGAGGTTACATTTCATTGACTTGTCAACACTTGCTCACCAAGGTTAACACATGTTAACATCTTAAGGCCAGAAGCATTAGATCAAGCCACCTATGGGCTGAATCCCCCCCCCCCCTTAAGTCGGTTCAAGTTGGATAAGGAGGAGTGAGTTGGCTTGTGATGATATTATCCTAGTTATATTGATAGTTTTGGCTCCGTAAAATGCTAACCGTAAATGGTTAAGCCACGAAACGTAAAACCGGGTATCGTAAAAATACGAAACTTGGAAGAATGGTTAAACTTGTCAAAATACTCCATAATAAAATATAAAATGAGTGGTAGGTTCCATTGGGGTGGTAAAACCCTGCTAAAACTGGAAACACGGGTCTAAAAAGCGTAATACGTAAAACGTACGAATATTGCGTAAAATTGAGAAAAGTAAAATGTTACTTTTCTAATAGGATAAAAATGATTTAAAATGACTTATAATGTCTAGGCTGGGCTCAGTCTAGTGTCGGTTGGTATTAAATGTCTTTTAGACATCAAACCGTAAGCCTAAAAATCAAGGAATGACTTATAAAATCAAGGAATGATTTTTGGTCAAAGGAGGAGGGAAAAATATGTTGACTTTTTCTAATAAGTTGAAAACTCAAATCGTATTAGAAACGCGGTGCAGGTATAGGCTAAGGTTACGGCTGAGTAAAAACGCTTAAAACTGAAAATTCCAGTTTTTTTCACGGCCGAGGCTTATTTTGGTCATGTTTTTCTCAGTCATGATTAATTCTCAAATAAATCATGAGTGTGTCAAACATTTTTCTGATGCGGGGTCACTTAACGCGGTCGAGTTTCGTTGTGCGTAGAATTTTTGAATGACGTTTTACCCTAAAACGTGTAATTCCGTGTAATTCCTTAATAACTTTCACGAAAATGATCTGATGAATGTCAAACTTTTAATTTGCCATGGAAATGATTTATCACTCGAGGCCAAGAAACAAAAATCAAATTTCGGGAAAATTTTCGGGAAAAATGAATAGTAAAAGTGAATAGTGAAATTTTCCGGGAATAGTAATTAACCTGAAAATGCGAATTGTTACAACTCCTAGATCCCCAACATGTAACCTCCTACTTAAATCCACCTTAACCAAATGGCGACAAGCATTCACTACTGCAAGCAAACCAGCATCATCAAAGTCATACACCGACGGATTATTATACAAAAGACAGCTTCAAGAAGTGGATATTAGGACATGATTGGGCTAGGTGTTTCATGTGATTGTTGGAAAGTGGTAGACAACATTCGAAAGATAGTAATTTTCTACACAAAAATAAAAAAGATAGAAAAATAAAAAAGAGTAATAGGACAAAAATTAGACAGAAAGTACAGAGATATGATATTTTTGGTCTTTTCCAAAAAATATTGCACATGGGCAGCCGAAATTCGCACGATCGCACGATCAGAAATCACACATTCGAAAATTAAAGTCAAAGGCCACATGGGGGACAAATGCTAGTGGGGTGGGCTGCAAATGATTGGTAAGGTGGTTTTGTCTGGGACACGTGTAATAAAGGTAATGGGATCGCACGATCGCACTTGACCAAATTGGGAAATGGGGTTGGGTTTGTACTGAATAAATAAACCCGAAAAATAATTGTCATGTTTTGGGAATTTGCCCTTTCTATATTGGATATAGCAATATTAGACCAGGTCAAAGTTTTTTATTCCTTGTCTTGCTCAGGCATATTAGCTGTAATTAATTTGTTGCTGTAAGGAATGTAACAAAGTAAACAGTTATATCATCTAAAATTATCATTAATTTTCAAAAGATATTTAATAAAATTTTGTTCTAATTATTTTTATATATGTTGTGTTAGAAAAAGATGATTTTTTTTAGTATTGTTGTTGTGTTGTGAAGAAAATGGTGAGCAATGAAAATGGTTGTGGATTTTTTAATGTGATGGTAAGTGGTGAATGGTGATGTTGATTTGTGAGATGAATATTGTCGGGGTACTTTATTTTTTTAATATATTGTGCAGCGGTGGCCGAATTTAAATATTACAATTCTCCTGAAATCTAATGTACCCAGAGATCAAAGGTCTTTGACAATGGGTTTGTATGACTTTTATTTGTTTGGATATGGTTGCTTAAGGTTTGCAAATTATTTAACTTTCTAGATTTGTTGTTTTTGTTGTTTCGTGGTGGTAAAAGTGTGGTGTGACCAACGGTCGTGATGGATTAAGTTTTACTGCTAGGTTGACTAGTTTGTTAGACTTAATCACTTAAATGTGGTGGTTGACTTTCTTGGTTGGGGAAATGGGGTATATTATTAATTGAGTATCTATTTTAAATTTAAATAGGTGGTCAATTGGAAAAGACAATCTTACCCTCATACACAACTCTAATTACTATTGTTTGATACATATACGAGTTAAAGGTGGTGATGGGATTTACTAACGTACACGTAACAAAACTATATAATTGTTTTAAAGAAATGTTGTAGTAGATACTATAACTTGTTTTAGAGGTCACGTAAAGATGATGATTTGCTTGAACAATTAAAAAGAGGTAAAACTAGATCAAGTTGGCCGCTCTTAATTAGTGGCAACACATATATGTCCCCTGCATACATTTCTTATACCTTAAATGATCACGAACTTACATAGATACATAGACACCCATATAAGCATTGTAAACACACACAAATAAATATATTCAGTTTAGATAATAAGAATTACCCATGCCATCGTCTTCACTCATAAGAGAATGCTTCAAATGGGAATTGTAACGATCAAGAAATTTACACAAAACAGATTGCTAAAAATGTGGGTTGAGGTCTTCAATGGACTTGAAACAAATAAAAGTTGAATACAAAGTTTGAGAATATCAATTGTGTAGTTGCATGTTAAAATTCAGTTAAGAACTGGCATAGCTATAATCGTTCTTGATTGAGCAGCCTATCCCAATTAGCAATTTTTTGGATGCACGTGAAATAAGTATTTTTCCATTAGGTTTTAGTATCTTTTACGTAACGTTTTCACTTCGCATTTTTTTGCCTCTATGAAATGCTTTGACCGATTCAATGGCAAGTTGACGTGTAAGATATATTCTGCACTTCTTTTAGACTTTTTTGGCACAACTTATGATTAGTGGTTTTGGAAATTTATTTTAGAAAGCATTTAAAGTTTTATGCTCCAGTTATAAGAAAGCACTCATATGCCATATTGTCAATAAGGAAAAGAACATGCCCGTATTCTTCACGGTTTAAAATTTTATGCTCCAATTAGAAGAAAGCACTTTGGAAGGAAAATATGACACCACCTAAAATTTCTCAGGTAAAACAATCCTGTGGAATAATATGACACCACCTAAAATTTTATTTCTGAGAATTGGAAATTAAGTTATGAGAAAAGGGTAGCTCAAGTATAAATAAAGAAATACGAACCTACACTTTATATAAAAAACATGCAAAAGCAAGTAATGGCTTCTTCAAAGTTCTTACTTTTATCTCTAGCTCTACTACTCGCTGCTCTCTCATTTGTAGCGAACTTTACTACTGCTTCTTTGGAGGAAGCAAACGCTCTTAAAAAATGGAAAGCAACCCTTAAAATCCCAAAGAACTCCCAAATTGTATCTTCCTGGACACCCCTTCCAACGAATGCTAGTGCACCCGCTTCATGCCCTTCTTGGTTTGGAATTGCTTGCAACGCTGATGGGAACATTAACAAGTTGAACCTCTCCACTTCACAATTTCCCGTTCTCTATTCTAGGAAATCTTACCCATTTTAATCTTAGTGTAAACAGCTTCTTTGGTCCCATCCCACCAGAAATCGGACTCCTGTCCAAACTTGTCCATCTTGATTTTTCAACCAATCAGTTCTCTGGTGTAATTCCACCTACCATTGGTAAACTAAGCCAGTTAACCATTTTGCATCTTTACGGAAACAATTTAACTGGTTCAATCCCACAAGAAATAAAGAATATTGTCTCACTAGAGAAGCTAAGCCTCCATAACAACAATATTTCTGGCACTATTCCTTCAGGGTTGGGTGATTTGACGTCTTTGAATATCCTTTACCTGTACACAAATAAACTCTCTGGACCCATTCCAATTGAAATAGGGAATATGAAGTCTCTAACTGATCTAGCATTGGCCCAAAATCAACTCAATGGTTCAATCCCTTCATCTTTGGGTAATTTGACGTCTTTGAAATTCCTTTTTTTGTGGTAAAATCAACTCTCTGGACCCATTCCAATTGAATTAGGGAATCTGAAGTCTCTAACTGATTTAGAATTGCACGAAAATCAACTCAATGGTTCAATTCCTTCATCGTTGGGTGACTTGACGTCTTTGAAATTCCTTTATCTGTACATGAATCAACTCTCTGGACCCATTCCAATTGAATTAGGGAATATGAAGTCTCTCACCGAATTAACTTTTGGCAGAAATCAACTGTCTGGGCCCATTCCTACTGAGTTGGGGAATATGAATTCTCTCACTAGGTTAACTTTGAGCGAAAATCAACTCTCTGGTTCAATCCCTTCATCGTTGGGTAACTTGACGTCTTTGAATATCCTTAGTTTGTTCGAAAACAAACTCTCTGGACCCATTCCAATTGAATTAGGGAATATGAAGTCTGTCTACGGATTAGCTTTGAACAGAAACCAACTCAACGGTTCAATTCCTTCATCGTTTAAAAACCTGAGAAGCCTTCAGACTCTTTATCTCAGTGAGAACAAGTTATTCGGTCCTATACCACAAGGAATCGGAAGTCTACAATTGTTTACGCTACATCTGGAAAAAAATCAGTTGTCTGGCCAAATACCAAAGGAGTTTGGGAAGATGAAAAGTTTGTTAAATTTAAACTTGAGCAACAACAACCTTTCAGGTGTTATACCTCAAGAGCTTGGATCATTTCATGGCCTCCTTACTCTTGACCTTTCCAAAAATAGGTTAAACGAGTCATTACAAAGATATATTGGTGATTGGGTACAAATCAATCACATAAATCTTAGTAATAACAAGCTCAGCGGAAAGATCCCATCAGAGATCGGTAAATTAAGTCAACTCAATGGTCTTGATTTATCATGGAATTCACTCGCAGAAGAGATACCATCAGAAATTGGAAGTTTAAAAAATCTCGTAATGATGAATCTTTCTCACAATAAGCTATCTGGTGCTATTCCTAATAGTTTCAGTAACTTTCCAAGAGGGATTGATGTCGATCTATCTTACAATGAGCTCACAGGTCCGGTTCCCCCTTATGCTGTCTTTCTAAATGTGTCTGGAGAAGCATTACAAGGGAATGATGGTCTGTGTGGAAATGTTACAGGTTTGAAACTTTGTGAAAGTCAAAAGTCAATGAAAAAAAATAATCATTTTCATCATAAGCTCATCCTTGTAACTACGGTCCCAGTTTTTTCGGCTCTTTTACTTGGTTTATTCATGTGTGGCCTCATTGCTTATCGATGTAGAAAGAGAAATTCTCCACAGATAGCATCAGGCGAAGAAGGTGGCAAAATTTTCTCAATAACAAGTTTTGATGGACAGACGATGTATGATGAAATCATCAAGGCAACAAATGATTTTGATGATGCATATTGTATTGGGATGGGAGGATATGGTACCGTGTATAAAGCTGTGTTACAACCCAACAATTCAGTAGCGGTCAAGAAACTTCATTCATCATCTGAGAATGACGATCATATAGGCTTCCTAAATGAGGTACGAGCATTAACAAACATAAGGCACAGAAACATTGTTAAACTCTATGGATATTGCTTCCATGCTCGTCACTCATTTTTGATTTACGAATATCTTGAGAAGGGAACTCTAAAATCGCTCTTAAGTAGCGATATCACAGCAAAGGAAATGGATTGGCTGAAAAGGGTAAGAATTGTTAGGGCTGTAGCGAATGGTTTGGCTTATATGCACCATGATTGCACACCACCAATAATTCATAGAGACATTTCTGGAGCTAATATCCTTCTGAATTCTGATTATGAGGCACGTATCTCGGATTTTGGAACAGCAAAGCTTCTAAAGCTGGATTCATCCAATTGGACTGCGGTTGTAGGCACCTATGGCTATATTGCGCCAGGTAACTGCCGTATATTTCAGATTTATCTATGTTACATATATTCTCATATTTCCTTCCATGTAGAGCTTGCTTATACGATGGTGGCGACAGAGAAATGCGATGTGTACAGTTTTGGAGTTGTTGCACTGGAAGTGATTATGGGAAAGCATCCTGGAGAACTTATATCATGTCTACCAACAATGTCGACTGATGATCTATTGCTGGCCAATGTAGGAGATAGACGGATTCCGCGACCATCACCTCTAGTTGAGAAACTAGCTCATATAATTTTGAATGTCACACGGGCATGTTTGAACGAGAACCCACAGGAAAGGCCAACAATGCGCCAAGTCAAAGATTTATTGTCAGTGGATGATCGGCTTTGGATGAAGATGCGTGTATCGGTAACTTGATGCTAGCTTGATCGATTTCGTATGATGTCTAGTCATAAGTCATAAAGTTTAAGAAACTTTTTATGTTATTTTTCGTGTCCTGAATTACATTTGAGCCAAAATCAACTCAATGGTTCAATTCCTTCATCATTGGGTGACTTGACGTTTTTGAATATCCTTAATTTGTTCAAAAACAAATTCTCTGGACCCATTCCAATTGAATTAGGGAATATGAAGTCTCTCACTAATTTATATTTGAATGAAAATCAACTCAATGGTTCAATTCCTTCACAGTTAAAAAACCTGAGAAGCCTTCAGATTCTGCATCTTCGTATGAACAAGTTATCCGGTCCTATACCACAAGGATTCGGAAGTCAACAATTGTTTCAGCTATTTCTGGACACAAATCAATTGTCTGGCCAAATTCCAAAGGAGTTTGGTGAGATGAGAAGTTTGTTAAATTTAAACTTGAGGAATAACAACCTTTCAGGTGTTATACCTCAAGAGCTTGGATCACTGCATCGCCTCCTTACTCTTGACCTATCCAAAAAATAGGTTAAACGGGTCATTACAGGGATATATTGGTGATTGGGTGCAAATCAATCACATAAATCTTAGTAATAACAAGCTCAGCGGAAAGATCCCATCGGAAATCGGTAAATTAAGACAGCTCAATGTTCTTGATTTATCTTGGAATTCACTCACAAAAGAGATACCATCCGAAATTGGAAATTTAGAAAGTCTGGTAATGATGAACCTTTCTCACAATAAGCTATCTGGTTCAATTCCTAATGGTTTCAGTAACTTTCCAGGAAGGATTGATATAGACCTGTCTTACAATGAGCTCACTGGTCCCGTTCCCCCTAGTGCTGTCTTTCTAAATTTGTCTGGAGAAGCATTACAAGGAAATGATGGTCTGTGTGGAAATGCAACAGGTTTGAAACTTTGTGAAAGTCAAATACTAATGAAGAAAAATAATCATTTTCACCATAAGCAAATCCTTGTAACTGTGGTCCCACTTTTGGCGGCTCTTTTACTTGGTTTATTCATGTGTAGCCTCATTGCTCATCGACGTAGAAAGAGAACTTCTCCACAGAAACCATCAGGCGATGAAGGAGACAAAATTTTCTCAATAACAAGTTTTGACGGACAGGCGATGTATGATGAAATCATCAAGGCAACAAATGATTTTGATGATGCATATTGTATTGGGATGGGAGGTTATGGTACTGTGTATAAAGCCGTGTTACAACCCAACAATTTAGTAGCTGTCAAGAAACTTCATTCATCATCTGAGAATGACGATCAAGGCTTCCTAAATGAGGTAAGAGCATTAACAAACATAAGGCACAGAAACATAGTTAAACTCTATGGATATTGCTTCCATGCTCGTCACTCATTTTTGATTTACGAATATCTTGAGAAGGGAACTCTAAAATCGCTCTTAAGTAGCGATATCACAGCAAAGGAAATGGATTGGCTGAAAAGGGTAAGAATTGTTAGGGCTGTAGCGAATGGTTTGGCTTATATGCACCATGATTGCACACTGCCTATAATTCATAGAGACATTTCTGCAGCTAATATCCTTCTCGATTCTGATTATGAGGCACATATCTCGGATTTTGGAACAGCAAAGCTTCTAAAGTTGGATTCATCCAATTGGACTGCGGTTGTAGGCACCTACGGCTATGTTGCGCCAGGTAACTACCAATATTTTGAAGTTATATCTCAAGCTTTAGATTGATTTATGTTACATTTAATCATGATCTGATATAACCTTTTTTTTTTTTTGTTGGTATTCTCATGTTTCCTTCCATGTAGAGCTTGCTTATACGATGGTGGCGACAGAGAAATGCGATGTGTATAGTTTTGGAGTTGTTGCACTAGAAGTGATTATGGGAAAGCATCCTGGAGAACTTATATCATGTCTACCAACATTGTCTACTGATGATCTATTGCTAGCCAATGTAGGAGATAGACGGATTCCGCCACCATATTCTCTAGTTGAGAAACTAGCTCATTCAATTTTGAATGTCTCACGGGCATGTTTGAACTACAACCCACAGGAAAGGCCAACAATGCGCCAAGTCAAAGATTTATTGTCAGTCGATGATCGAGTTTGGATGAAGATGCATGTATCGGTAACTTAATGCTTGATCGATTTTGTATGATGTCTAGTCATAAGTGATAAAGTTTTAGAACTTTTTATGTTTTTTTTCTTGTCCTGTATTACGCTATAGTTTGTTATTAAATAAGGAAATAATGTATATCAATGAAGATTGCTACCTTTCTAGAATAATGCAGTTACGTGTATTATAGATCTTTTTGTTAATTTCTTTTAATTATTCCAGTTTTACATTAAAAATTACCAAACTGAATTTTGTATATCAGTTAGAATTTATTCTTACTCACATCAAGACTGTGGAAGTCTGTTAATTTGTCAAAAAAGAAGACCGTGGATGTGTGTTAATTTGTCAAAATAGATGACCTAAGGTATGGAGTAACTAACATACTGTTGTTTTCAGATAGGGGAAAAGGTGAATAAGGTAGCAAGAAGGCTTGTATGTACATCGACAACAGAAGGGAAATGGCAGGGAAACTGGAATGCTGACTATAACTTCACACTTCGAGACCTACAGTTGGAGGATTTAGTTGAAGTTGGCGATCCAAAAAACGTACGAGTCTTAGTGTCTCTAACTATTAATAGGGTATCTAATTTCTCCTTGACGTGCTTAGTGAAAACGATAGAGGTGGCAACATAGGCAGGTCATTGGGTTTAGTAACGGGTCAAAACGGTTAATTTTTTGGTACAGGTCCAATTGGTAATTGCCAGTAACACCTTTGGTCCAAAATTTCATTAAATCTTATTAGAAATAATCAGTGTGACACGTATGATAACAAAATACATATTCTTTTCAACCAATGTTATTGAATAAATTGTACATTATCTGAAAGCTTCAACCCTTTTTGACCCGTTTCCTTTAGCTAACTTTTTATTTTTTACTCGTTTGACACGTCATAGATGAAACATATCCCCCATTGACTCATTCATACCTAAATGGGTTAGAATTTCCACAAAGATTGCAAATAAATAGGATAAAAATAAGCAGTTAACAAATAGCATAACTACCTTACGTGACCCATTACGTTTCTACTCTTGGAAATGAAATCATGCATGCATGGGACAATACTAAACTAAAAACATGGTATAAACTTGCTGATTATTTTCTCCACTACCAGTAAGCCAAATGTCACATTTTTTGTCTAATGTGTGTTTGTTTAAGCTTACTAGTTATAATGCCCGCGCACGCGCGGGTTTTTTTAAAATCTTTTGAAATAATTATTTAAAATTTTTAATCCTATTGTTAATTGCATCATATCTATATTTTTTGTATTTATCTTCTACTTGTCTTGTGGATAAATATAAAATAAATAATCTTTTTGTTAAATATCTTATTTATATTTTTTGTATTTATCTTCTACTTGTGTTATAGATAAATATAAAATATTACCTAATAAGAAAATAATCTTTTTTTTAATAAAATTATTATTAAATCAGGTATGAATTGATATTTTTGAAATGCAAAATTTCCAATAGGGGTTTTATTTTATTATATAAAAGATGAGCCCATTTTTATTTATTTTGAAGGTTATGGCCTTATAAGAGATACTTATGATATTGTAATGAAACATAAACCAAAATCAAATAAACTTAGAGGGTATTTGTTTAAGCTTATTTGGCCTGCTTATGGGCTTATTAAACTTTGAAAAACTCCTAGGCTCTAAATAGGCTTATATAATTTGCGTTTATTAAGGGGGTGTTTGTTTAAGCCTATTTGGCCTATTTTTATGGTTTATTTTGAAGTTTATGGGCTTATTTAAGCTTGTTATGATACAATACTAATAAACTTATACGAGCTCATAAGCTAGTAAACCCAAAAGTAAGCTTAGGGGGTGTTTGTTTAAGCTTATTTGTGAACTTATGAGCTTATATTTCATAAGCCTGAATTTTCAGGCTCTTATATATGTTTAATATATCATGATAAGCTTATATTAGCCTATACGTCTCAAAATAAGCAGAAAAAGTTAGGCTTATAAAATACAAGCCAAAATCAAATATGCTAACAAGCCCACAAATAAGATTAAACTAACACTCCTGAAGCCATTGAATTCGTTTTGTCTTTGTTTTAAAGTGGCAATTTTTTTATAACTTGGGTTTGGGCTTACGTGAGCCTGGTCCCATTAGTGATGCGGCCCAAACACATGATGACGTATAGGCTACATATGGGCCACGAGCCCAAATGATAAACATTACTAAGGCCCAAAACCACCGTGCGTGGGCTATTGTAATTTGGGCCGCATCACTAATGGGACCAGGCTCACGTAAGCCCAAACCCAAATAAAACTATACGCGGTATAGATAAGGATCATCTATTTATGGAATAGATATCCTTACCCGGATAAGCACCATGGGTGCGAAACGTAAGGAGCACGAACCCTACAAGGATTCTGCGCCTATATAAGGAATGACATAACCCTCATTCAAGGTACGATTCACAAACCCTAACTCTTTACGAGAACCCTAAATCGATTACTTACTCTCACGCCGGAGTCTAATCGTGGGATACAATCCCACGATAAGTCTAACGGTGTTGTTTATTTTCTTAGTGCGCAGGTTACAAGTACTAAGAAGCGAATTGGTACGAGAGCAAGAGCCCATAACCAGGAACGCCCAACTTTTCTATCAACAAGTGGCGCCATCCGTGGGACCCTACTAAGAACTAAGAACTAGAATGACAAAAAATAAGAATTCGGGCCAGCGGACTCCGCAGTCAGAAAAACGTGACCCCCAGAGGAAGAATCAACAAGGTTCGACCCCTAGGCAGGTTGCTGGGACAACCAGCACACCCGGTCACCAAGAGGCAGGAACAACCCAACCTCTTCCAGCGGTAGAACTACCTGTAAGGACTACCCAAATCACCCCAGTGGTCCCAAGCGTTGAGGAACTCCAGCGCACTCTCTTCACCACTCCTCACCAAACTGTGCCCACAGTGAACAACACTGTGCCACCAGGTGCGCCTAACCGAGATAGGGTGCCTAATACTGAGGCAGACATTCTTGCAGCAACTGAGGACACACCCAATCTAACGTTGGGAAATTTTGTATCCCAAAATTATGAAACCTTAACCGCCCTCATGCAAGAAGAAGCAAGGAGAAGAGCAAGTACGAGCCTACAAGCTCGACTCAATTTTGGTCCTGAACGCGAACCATCACCCCTGCACCACCCACGAGGAAGACGCGCAGAACGTACCACTATCCATGATAGGCTGGGTACGATATCTGATTCACAATACTCAGAAGACAGCGAGAGGCGTACTAATGTTCACTCCAGACTTGGCAGTCGAGGGATACAAGACCGATTAGGACCTCAGCATTCACCGAGCCAAAGATCCTCTAAACCTGGGAGTAAGAGGATGTACGACAGGTTGGGGAAAAGAAGATCCCCAATTGAAAGTCCCTCAAGCTCTTCTTCAGAAAGAAGCCGGCACAAGCGTCGCAAAAGAGAATACTCTTCCTCCAGTGACTCCTCGGACAACGAGGATAAAGAAACAGGACATTGGAAGTCAAGAGGAAGACGTCACGTGGAAGAGAATGAAGATATGTCTCTTCCATGGCGTCGCCAGAAAGTTGATGCGTTCACACGACGCATCAGCGATTATTCAGACCGCAAACGCAGGCGCATGCCCACTAATGTAAAAACATATGATGGAACGGGTGATCCGGATGATCATCTAAAAGTTTTCGAATCAGCCGCCACTATCGAAAACTGGCCACAGCCTGTGTGGTGCCACATGTTTAATTCTACGTTAGTAGGAAACGCGCGCACATGGTTTAGCAAACTCCCACGTAGGAGCATCGATGGGTTTGAGGAATTAAGGAAAGCATTCCGCCTCAACTTCACCCAAAGAAAGAAGTGCGCTAAAAATCCTGTTGAACTAGCAAGAGTAAAACAGCGCCAAGGGGAATCAACCAGTGCTTTTATGGAACGCTTCAAGGATGAGTGCATACAAGTAAAAGCATGTCCTGAAGTCCTAAAAATTTCAGGGTTCATGAATGGGATTAATAACCCAGAACTTATCCGAAAGCTAAATGACAAAGTTCCCCAGACCTTCGATGAGCTAACAAAGCGCACCAGATCCTTTATACAAGGAGAAGCAGCTGTTGCGGACAGCAAAAAGGGTTATTCGAACTATAGGCAGCAAGAACAGCCTAGGAGACAATCCAACGATCAGAATAACAACCGCAACAGGAATTACCGCAGCGGAAGAGACAATGACAAGTATACCCCTCTCACAAAAACTCCGAGGGAAATATTTGTAACAGAAGGTGCAAACTTCCCAAAACCGCCACCAATGCGGACCGCAGAGGAAAAGCGCATAGGGAATGGATACTGCGAGTACCACGGTCAAAAAGGCCATACAACTAACGAGTGCGTCCAGCTAAGACAACTAATTGAAAAGTTAGTAAGAGAAGGCAGAATGGACCACCTTGTAAAAAACATCAAAGAGGGAAAAGACAAACAAAGGAACGGGGGTAAGAAAGAGCCCCCCCAAAGAAAAAGCTGATACCATATACATGATACAGTCATGGCAGCGCAAGATAAAGCAAAAAGTTAGCCAAAAATTCTCTCCAGAAAAAGAGATATCTTTCCCTACTCTAGCTGCGGACAACACAGTTGTAGAACCTCTAACTATTGAAATACATACGGGAGGACATGATATCCACCGCATGTACATTGATGGAGGAGCATCCGCAGATATCCTGTATGATCATTGTTTCAAAAGACTGCGACCTGAAATCCAAAATCAATTGATACCAGCAACAACGTCATTGACTGGATTCACAGGAGAAAAGATCTGGCCCATGGGGCAGTTACGCTTGCTGGTGGTCGTAGGAGATGAACAACACTCAACCGCAACATGGATAAATTTCATGGTAATAAAGTCTCCCTCACCATACAATGGTATCATTGGGAGACCTGGAATATCATCTATGCGCGCTGTACCATCCACAGCGCATGGAATGCTTAAGTTTCCAGTGGAAGGAGGAGTTGTCACCCTCTATAACACAACAGTACCACCAAGAGAATGCAATGCGGTAACAACTGAGGTAGAGACTATTCCAGAACAGCGCACAGAAAAAACACCAAACCTAAAAGTCGCTATTCATCCCGATTACCTGGAACAACAAGTTTCGATTGGTGGATCTTTATCTGACAAAGGTAAAGCAGCTGTATGCGCACTCTTGCAGAAGAACCTGGACATCTTCGCATGGGAACCAAAACACATGACAAGAGTGCCACGCTCTATCACAGAGCACAAGCTGCAAATCCAACAAGGATATCCCCCAATACGACAAAAGAAGCGCGGCCAGGCCCCAGATCGTGCAAAGGCTATTCTAGAAGAAGTACATAAACTCGTAGACGCAGGCATCATGCGCGAAGTGTACTACCACGACTGGCTCTCTAACCCAGTTATGGTAAAGAAGAGCGATGGAAGTTGGAGAATGTGCGTGGACTTCACGGACCTTAACAAAGCATGTCCACAGGACTGCTATCCACTGCCAGAAATAGACTAGAAGGTAGAATCCCTGTGCGAATACCCTTTCAAATGCTTCCTAGACGCATACAAAGGGTATCACCAAATTCAGATGGCAGTCGGGGACGAAGAAAAGACAGCATTCCACACCAGTCAAGGAGTGTACTGCTACACAAAAATGCCTTTTGGCTTAAAAAATGCAGGCGCAACATACCAACGACTGGTGGACACAGCTTTCGAGAAACAAGTAGGCCGCAACTTGGAGGTCAACGTTGACGACCTTGTCATAAAAAGCCACACAGAGGAGGAATTGGTGCGCGACATCGAGGAGACGTTCAGAACATTGGGACGAATAAATATGAAGTTAAATCCCAAGAAGTGCACCTTCGGCGCAACCGAAGGCATGTTCCTGGGATACTTAATAGAACCCGATGGAATCAAGCCTTGTCCAGAAAAAACAAAGGCTGTTATTGATCTCCCCTCACCGCGCACACTTAAAGAAGTCCAGTCATTGAATGGAAAGTTAGCAGGGCTAAACCGTTTCTTATCTAAGTTAGCAGATAAATCCCTTCCTCTCTTTAAAACGCTCACGAAGTGTACTAAAAAGGGAGACTTTCGCTGGACCAGAGAAGCGGAGGAAGCTTTCCAACAACTTAAACACCATCTGGCATCTCTTCCCAAACTTGTCGCACCGCGACCAGGGGAAGAGCTAATCATGTACTTATCAGCAACTCATGGAGCAGTTAGCGCAGTACTATTGACAGATAGGAACTCCGTCCAGACACCCATATACTTTGTAAGCAAAGCCCTGAAGAAGACAGAGACTAACTACAGCGCTATGGAAAAACTGGTCTTAGCCCTAGTATTTGCAGCCAAAAGGCTGCGCAGATACTTTCAAGCGCACCCGATAGCTGTAATCACCGATCAGCCAATCAAACAAGTTATCTCTAAACCTGACGCATCAGGACGGTTACAAAAATGGAGTGTACTATTAAGTGAATATAACATCTCATATAGACCGCGCACTGCAATCAAAGGACAAATCTTAGCCGATTTCATAGTGGAGAAGCCAGATAGCGATAGTCCAACATCTGCAACCAAAATAGATCTACAAGAACCCTGGATTCTGTTCACAGATGGGTCCTCATGTGTAGAGGGATCAGGCGCAGGCCTTATTCTTACAAATCCAGAAGGTATGGAATTCACCTATGCGCTGCGCTTTGAATTCACGGCCACAAACAATGAGGCAGAATATGAAGCCCTACTAGCCGGACTACGCATCGCAATCCAAATGGGTGTACGCAACCTAGAAGCAAATGTAGATTCTCGGCTAGTCGCTAACCGTGTGCTAGGTGAATATGAAGCCAAGGATAAGCACATGACCCAATACCTGGAAAAAGACAAAGTCCTTGATCAAAAACTTTGACAGGTTCACAATAAAACAGGTGCCTAGAGGAGATAACAGGAAGGCTGATGCGCTCAGCAAGATCGCATCCACAAGCTTCGCGCACCTCTCAAAACAGGTATTGGTGGAAACCCTAAAAAAAAAGTCAATCTTGGAAATGGAGATATCCACAGTGATAGAAGAACAAGATCCTACATGGATGACACCTATCATTGAATTCATCAGCAAGGGAATCTTACCACAAGATCATAAGGACGCTCAAAGAGTGCGGCGCACAGCGCAACGATTTGAACTACGCAACAACATACTCTATCGACGCTCTTTCTTACAACCCTGGCTCAGATGTGTTGGACCTGTTCAAGCAGACTACGTCCTCCGAGAAATTCACGCTGGATCATGTAGCATGCACTCAGGGCCGCGATCTGTGGTGGCAAGCGCTCTACGGTCAGGGTATTATTGGCCAACCATGCATCGTGACGCACGCGATCTGATAAATAAATGTAGCAATTGTCAAGTACATAGACCAATCCCGCGCCGACCACAACAAGAGCTAACACCCATTACTTCACCATGGCCATTTTATAAATGGGGCATTGATATCGCGGGGCCCTTTCCAGTTGCAGCAGGAGGAGTAAAGTTCCTCATCGCAGCCATAGACTACTTTACGAAGTGGATTGAAGCAAAGGCGGTGGTGAACATCACAGGAAACCAAGTCAAACGCTTTGTCTGGGACAACATTGTCTGTCGCTTCGGACTACCGGGTGAGATTATATCAGACAACGAAAAACAATTCTGTGATAACCCATTCAAAGATTGGTGCGCGCAATTAAACATCACGCAACACTTCGCTTCAGTAAAACACCCACAAACCAATGGCCTAGTTGAGCGCGCAAACCGCAGTCTAGGTGAAGGAATAAAAGCGCGCCTTGACAGACACAAAGGAAGGTGGGTAGATGAGCTTTCACATTTCTTATGGGCGCATCGCACAACAATCAAAACCAGTACTGGCGACACGCCATTTTCCCTCGTCTATGGAACAGAAGCCGTCATACCAGCTGAGATAGGAATGCCAACTATACGAACAGCAGAGGTCAACGTCACAACAAATGACGAGGAACGGCGCATAGACTTGGACTTACTAGAAGAAAGGCGTGAACGCGCAGCCATACGTGAAGCAAAGGCTAAGGCAAAAATGAAGAAATATTATGATGCAAAGGTCAAACACACTTCATTCAGACCAGGAGACTTTGTTTACTGCGCCAATGATGCGAGCCACGCAGAAGACACAGGCAAGCTCGGACCAAAATGGGAAGGACCTTACGAGGTCACAGACACGCTCGGCAACGGCGCATACAGACTGCGCGATATGGAAGGTCACGACCTAGCGCGCACTTGGAACATCTGCAATCTTAAAAGATGGTACTTTTAGGCTACGACCATCACACAGACACCTTTGCATCCTACGAGATGCCCAATAAGTGTTTGTTTTTCTGTTCTTTCCTAGGAATTGTATTTTTATTTTTTCAAAAAACTTGCAAGTATCAATAAAATGTTATGGTTTCTAGCTAACTCCATAGCGTATTTCACTTTATTGCATACATACTTATATATGTCAATATCGTTATCTTATATTTTTGCCTACATGGCGTGCATGCACTAATTAAAGACCCACGAAGGCATAAAGGATGAGTAAACCTACTAATTCACTCGTTGAGTAAGAGGGTTGCAAACCCATCAACATTGGATCACGTATCCTTGCTAAGCGCCTTACTTTTGAGACGTTGAGGTAAGTTTCACGTGTGCACCCCACGACGGGTGCGCAAATATTAAGTACACCGTACAAGCTTAGCAAATAACGAGCCAAGACACTTGGTCAAATAACAAAACTTAGCAAACAATGCAAGTATATTTCTTAAAATCACGCAGCCAAGACACTTGGTCAAATAATTAAACTTAGCAAACAATGCAAGTATATTTCTTAAGTCACGCACTTAATCAACAAAAAGGTATCTTATTCAATATTTTTTACACAAAAAATTACAAGGAAAGATACACTTCATTATTTACATAATACATATACAAAAAGCCTACACGCTATGGCGATGCTCAGGGCTATCCTTCCGAGCAGCAGAACTCCCCGCCTCCTGAAGCTTTCTCAGAATCAAGGCGTCCTTGGGAGATACGGTAGGAACACTCACGGCCACACCATCAGACCTAGGTATGTGTGCACCACACAAGCCACACAACACTGCCTTGCCCTTAATGCCCCTCTTCTGGGCAGCCCTCTGCGCGTGACGCTCCACAACCTCTTTCAAGAGCAAATGGGTTGAGGATGTGGTGAGGCTGCGCGAACACGGGAATCTGCAGCTGCGACACATCAGGCTTCAAGAAGTAATCTGGTTGCGCCTCTGCATCCTCCAAAAGGTGGCGCTCCAAAGTCAACCCCGCCATAAGTACATCTATGGGGTTGTCTTGGTCGCGCTCCAACCTTCCAATGTGCGGCAACTCGAGGACCTTTAACCCCGCCATAGCCTGCATCAACTCATCGTAGGCAGCCGCATTATAACCAGGGACATCTGCCAAGTCCTTGGTCAGAAGCTTGGCCTCATGAAGATCCTCCATAGCCTGCGACTTCCCCCGCGCTACCGCACAGTGAACCACCTTTCCAAAGGCGTCCAACACCTCTTGGGACTCCAGAGTCCCCATAGCAGCCAGGCGCAGCCCGTGGCTAATCAACCACCTACATCAACAAAGACAATTTGTGTTAATAAAAAGCATAGCAACAAAAATTATTATGAAGAAGAAGAGTACAAAAAATATCTGCGCTCAGCAATGGTCGACATCAAATGAGGATATAACTCCTCATCGTAATCGATGCTCAGGCCGCGTAGCTTGTCCTCCTGCAGCTGGATGATCTTCATCAAATCTTCCTTGAACTTGGCAATGTTAGCAAAATGCTCCACCTTCTTCTCCTCCAAATACCTAACAGCCCAAGTCATGTCAGACTTATAATGATGAAACTTCCCGCGCGCCTCCTCCACCTCAGCAAGGGCGGACAACTTCTCATGGGTGACTTTCTCAGTGTACACCCGGGAGGACTCCAACTCCACCTGCGCATCAGCCAACTGCGCATGGAGCTTCGCTATCTCCTCATCCTTCTGGGCGAGAGTACTGCTCTCCCCGACATACTTCTCCCTCAACTGAGCCACCAGCTCAGACTGACGCGTAGTAGTCGCAGCCAACTCATCCATTAACTGCTGCGCCTCTCCACCCTCATCAACCTTGGCTTTCCCCTCCTTGTTTTCATTCTGCGAAGAGGAAACCACATCCACGAAGACTCCATCATTCTTCGCGGCATCGTCCCTACAAGATATGAAGACAACAGTTAGTACATATTGCGACAAGTAATGTACAAGAAATATAATAGGGACGCAGATACTTACAGGAATGGAGAGGTCTCAGCAGCCTTCTTATCCGCACCACGAGCGGATGTCTCCTCTTCCTCAGACGACTCCTCATCACCAATGAGGTAGCGTCATCTCTTCTTGGGGCCACTGGTCTCCGCCTCTCCCTTGCGCTTAGTATTCTGCGCCACCTCCTCCTTCAGTACCTCCTCGGGCTTTAGGATCTCTATGCTGTCAGACGACTCAGCGCGCGCCTCCTCTTGCGCCACCTCCACATCTGGCGCCACGCTCTGAACGGGCGTCACTTGGAGCGGCGGCGTGTTTTCAGGGACAACCTCCGGCAGCACGGTCAAGCGACCCTCAGTCGCCTCCAGTATTGGCTGCTCACCTTCCCTCAGAGGGCGCACCCCTATAGTCACCTGCTTTGGTTTTTCCAACTTCACAACGGCGAATAGATCCATCTCTGCGCACATAAACAAAACAAGAAAGAAGAAGGGATTAGTTATTAAAGGTGCGCATACAAAAAGACTTACAAAATTTAAAGTAGAAGGGACGAACACCCACCCCGGCCTTCCTCACTTATAAAAGTGGGCACCTCGTCAGCAGCGCCGAAGTAATTGCGACTCAACCCCATGTGTACCAAAAACTCCTCCGGATAAGGGTTAATGGCCAGGCGGTTGACATCAAGAGTCTGCGCATCAGTCAGCCTATAGGAACCGGGTGCGGGGCGCCCATCCCTTGGCAAAGTATCCTGAGTATAAAACTCGTAGGGTGATGGAAAAACTACATCATCAACCCAGAAAAAATGCTCCCTCCAATTTCTTAGGGAGTCTATCTTCTCAGTGTAACACTGAAGCGCCCCCGGGTGCTTCGCAAAAGATACCCATCCATTTGACCACGTCGTGTGGTAAAAGGAGCGGAACAAGGATATGGTCGGATCTATCGCAAGTAAACGGCAGTTTACTTCAAAATTCGACACCTTAGTCGCACCTATACAGTGCAGCTGTGAGATGTGGAGGCGATAGTGGTTGAGCAAATCGCTCAGAAAAATAGATATTGGCACGCGGTAATTCGCGTACTCAAAGAATTTTGTGTATAGCCCTATTTTCCCTTTGGGGAAATCAGCTATACACGCGTCAACATCTGGAGCCTCTGGACGCACATCCAGAGGAATGAAGTAGTCAGACATAAACTGAGTAACATCATTCTCCGTCATCGCAGAACGAAAGTCCTCTAACTGGGCAACCATTTTCATTAATTCACTAGTAAAACGCACACAAAAATTACCTAAGGAAATGATTATTTTCTTTGCAAAAGATAGCTTTCAAGAAAGTGAGCAATGGTGAGTGTGTGTTTTACTGTGTGTGATTGTAAAAAAATGGGGCGGTGACTATTATATAGGGAGTAAAAAAACCCTAGATTATCTCCACGTGGATCCCACTCACAAAAACGTGTGGCTAGAAACGAACCGGTACATGCACTTTTTCCCGATTTACGAGGGCCACGTGGACACAACCCCCAATTTTCGAGGTATCCCTTTTGAGATATTTATGACTAGGTGCATTGCACTTTAAAATGGGCGGCAATATTTCAATGTTCTCCCGCCACGCTTACCGCTGATAATATTAGTCTAGCATCCGCGGCTACGAGCCACGCATACTAGACTGGGGGGACATGATGACGTATAGTCTACATATGGGCCACGAGCCCAAATGATAAACATTACTAAGGCCCAAAACCACCGTGCGTGGGCTATTGTAATTTGGGCCGCATCACTAATGGGACCAGGCTCACGTAAGCCCAAACCCAAATAAAACTATACACGGTATAGATAAGGATCATCTATTTATGGAATAGATATCCTTACCCGGATAAGCACCATGGGTGCGAAACGTAAGGAGCACGAACCCTACAAGGATTCTGCGCCTATATAAGGAATGACATAACCCTCATTCAAGGTACGATTCACAAACCCTAACTCTTTACGAGAACCCTAAATCGATTACTTACTCTCACGCCGGAGTCTAATCGTGGGAGACAATCCCACGATAAGTCTAACGGTGTTGTTTATTTTCTTAGTGCGCAGGTTACAAGTACTAAGAAGAGAATTGGTACGAGAGCAAGAGCCCATAACCAGGAACGCCCAACTTTTGTATCAACACCTGAAGCCATTGAATTCGTTTTGTCTTTGTTTATAAGTGGCAATTTTTTTATAACTCGGGTTGACTCGGCTGGTTGAACCGGATATGACTATTGTTTGCTTGTTTATGAACCCACGTGTTTTATTTTGTTGACCCAGGTCAACTCATTTTGCTAAATCCAGTTAGGTCATACGTACATTTTATTTTATTTTATTTATTTTATTTTATTTATTTATTTTTATTATTTTTTTTATGTATGAGCATGTAGTTTTGTTGGAAAGCATGGGTTTGGTATTGAATTTCTTATGTTTTAGTGTTGTTTGGACATGTTTAAGTCAGTGGCGGAGCTAGCACGAAAACTAAGGCGATTCTCTTAATAAGTCAAAGTGAAAATTTTTAGCAATAACAACCAATAAATGAGTCTATTCAGGTCGTCAGACCCAATTTAAACGAGAAAATTCACACTTGCACGTTAAAAATCTATAACATATTGTCAAATTTATTGAAATCGGGTGGGACCCAATATAAAAGTAACACACTCACACTATTAATACACCACACACTTTCAAGTTACAAGTTTAAAATAAGGTTTTCGATGTACGAACATGAAATGAATAAAAAAAATAAGGGCAATTCCATTAAAAAACATTATAGTTGTCAAAAAAATTATATTTAGAATAGCGAACTAAAAAAAAAAAAAAAAAAAAAAAAAAAAAAAAAAAAAAAAAAAAAAACTGTTTTGAATACTAGTGTTGACATTTTTTTCTTCATATGATTAATAAAGATAAAAATATATTCTGTGATAACCATTTTACCCTTGGATTTTTGAAAATTGCATACAGTGCCTCTAGGGTAAATTACATAAATGGTCCCTGTGGTTATGCGAAAATTGCATCCATAGTCCCTAGTATATATTTTTTAGATCCGTTACGTTTTTATATGTTCTCACCTTTTTTTATTCACATTTGAATTTTTTTTTGTCACAAGAATTGTTTATCGAAAAAAAATTATTAGAAAATATTACGAAAAAAAATTCAAAAATTTTTATTTTCACATGTCACGAAAAAAAATTTTAAAATTATTTTAGATAAAAATTTGAAAAAAATAGAATTTCGAATTTTTTTCAGAAAAAATAGAATTTCAAAAAAAAATTGGGAAAAAAATAGGGACAGTGGATGCAATTTTCTCCAAACAACAGCGACTATTTATGTAATTTAGGCTAAGAATGATGGATGCAACTTTGAAAATGATTTTTTGACAACTATAATGCTCTTTTATAAAATTAGCCCTAAAAAATATAGCCTAGGAAATAGAATAAACATATATACATAGATTTCTAAAAACCGAATTTAAAAAAAAAAAAAAAAATGAAAATGAAAAGATGAAAAGTCAACTATTGGTCTCTTTCCTCTCTCTTCTTTCTTCTCCATTCAGACGTTCAGCTTGTTATTTTCCGGTAAGAAAAAAGTACGGTAATCCACTACATATACTTATTACTTTTCAGTACCAAGGTGATGACTTTTGACCATCATTGGTCAAACTTATTACTCCCTTGCTAACATCTTGATAGATAGGAATATTTTCGTCATTTGCACCACCACATAACTTATCCAGTTTTTTCTCCATCTGGGTTTTCCTTATACGTTGAAAATGTGTGATAAAAGAAGACACCAATTTCCAAACGAAGAATCGGGTACAAAGTGTTTGATGAAATGTTTCATTTAATTTTCTTTTAGTCGAAATGATCAGAGAAAATCCAAAACACTCCATATAAGACTAATTTTCTTAATCAAAAGCTTCTCAACTCAAATAGCATTAGACAATTTGTGTGCCTGAATATCAATACCTATAATATTATCAAAGTTCAACGCTCAATTAGCAAAAATGGGACGAGACAGGTTGGGAACTGAGCCGAAAAACATCTTCGTATAGAGGTAGGAAAAATGGTCAGATCAGCCAGGTTAGGTAACGGGTCAAATTTTGTTTAGGTCAAAATGGGACGAGACAGGTTGGGAACTGAGCCGAAAAACGGGCATTCGTCTAATTTGCACTAGGCTTACTATTTCATGCTAATGTACCTAAAAAGCTCTGGTGTGATGCAACTGTCCATCTTTCTAATGTCAAACCCAAATAACCCGTTGTCAAACAGAATCCGAATAAAGCTTAGTTGCTGATAGTAACATCTAGTAGCTCTCTCTTCGTATGAAAATTGCAAGATTTAAATTGATTCTTTTTTAAGTAATTTGTGTTGATTAAGGGGGTGCTTGTTGAAAATGTCTACAAAGGGTTTGATGAAAGGGATGTTTCATTTAATTTTCTTTTAGTTGTAGAATCGGGTAATGGTTGAATGTGGCATATTTTTTAGTCTCAGACAAATCGTTCAGTTGGCCAGTGGCCTCTACTGTGATTCAATGAAATTTTTTTTGGGATATAACTCCAAGCCCATTGGAACTATGTTAGAATGGAAGGGTCAACAATGGATTTAGTGATCACAAAGGTCTATCTAGTGCACATGTGAGCGATAACGGGATATATATTCTTGAAAAGGGAGAAGACTGCTTAATTTATGTTGGAGGCTCTGTAGATCCTGATATAACACAAAAACTGTTTGGCCTTTCCTCTTTTAGTGAAATCCCCAGTCAGGTACACTTGATATTTGTATTTTTTGACTTATATGGCAGGTCTAGTAATGGGTCTAAACGGGTTTTGTTTGGCTTGAAATGACTTGAGCCATTTGACCCGTTCCAAATTTGCCTGCTTTTAAAAGTTAGGAAAACTGACTTATTTGTGATAAAATACTACCCAAATTGACCAATATATATATGCAAATCGGTAGAATTTGGCATCTGTATATGCTCGCTCATTGCATAGGTTTTTTGTGGCTTATAAGTCTGATGTTTGCTAGAGTAACACTTTCAGAAGGTCTATTGATTCATCAATCATCTGTTTAACTCAATATGAAAACCGCTTGTCAAAGAAGCTAAATGAGGTTGTAAATGAGATACAAAACCGCTTGTCAAAGAAGCTCATTGCATAAGATTATGTGGTATATAATCTTATCAGTCGGATTAGTTTATCTGTATATGGTTGCTTAAGGGTCGCAATTTATTTTGTTTTCTAGATTTGTTGTTTTGGGATGTTAAAAAAAAAAGGGGGTGGCTGCAATGTGTGTTTAGTGGTGGCAAAAGTGTGGTGTGACCAATGGTGGTGATGGGTTAAGTTTTAGTGGTAGGTTGACGGGTTTGTTAGACTGAAATGTGGAGGTTGACTGGTTTACAATAATCCCGCAAAACTTTACAATGATCTGCAATGGAATGTAACAAGACCACAAGGTTTTGAAGCAGTAATGCATGTTAGATGTAGCCAAGTGAGCCTTAAAAAGATGTCTGCTTCAGTTTCACTTTCATACTATATATTCATAGATGTGGCAAATTGGGTGGGTCGGTAGGTTTGGGCATCAGGTCAAATTAATCAGGGTAGGTTTCGGTATTCGTTGGATCTGCTTGACCCAAAACACTTCATATCATTAATTTTCAAGTTTTTTAAATATATTCATGTGTCAAATCTGATTACAGAATGTAATCTTATTTCGACAATGATTCAATGTGTCAAATAAAAGGTTATAGACCAATTTGCCCCATTTTCTTCTAACACATTATGTTATCCTTACAAATCAAGTGTAACCTGAATCGACCCATTACTAACTAAATGGGTCAAAATGGTCACCTCTAATAATGTTTGCCAAAATTGGTAAATTTATCCATCTCTGTTGTCTCTTCCCTCCGATCTTTAGGGTCTTCAAGAACAAGACTACTCTGGAAACTTCTGTAAACGCATTCCCACAGATCCTGCGGTATATACTGAACTTTAATTTATTAGCTTCGAGTTCCTAACATATAAGATCACTATTATTGAAACAGATATTTTGCAGGTTGATTGTGACAAATCTATAATGGTGACTTTGAAACATGATGATAAATTAACAGATGGTAAATCTGATTAGGAAAACTTTATTATAACACAGTTCAGGAGGTTATATGCATCATACACCTGTCGGCAACTTTCGACCCGTTTCAATTTTGGCTGCTTTTAAAACTTAGCAAAACTGACTCATTTGTGATTAATACTACCGAAATTCCTTCTAATTGTGAATGGGTTGAAGTTCGCATCTGTATACGCTCATTGTCTCATTGCATAGATTTTGTGGCTTATAAGTCTGGTGTTTGCTAGAGTAACTCTTTCAGAAGGCCTATATATTCATCAATCATCTGTTTAACTCAAACTTTTCCATACAGTTGGTACTGAAGCAATATGAAAACCCCTTGTCAAAGAAGCTAAATGAGGTTGTAAAGATGTACTTATCAGTCGGATTAGTTTATCTGTATATGAGAATGTTTGTGTTGACAAAGTAATCCCTTTTTTAATCTCATTGTACTTATGGCAGGTTAAAATTATGCAAGAAAGGAGAACCATCGGGTGAGTTTTATAATATACGTCTAGTAGTTCTGTCTTCGTATGAAAATTGCAAGATTCAAGTTGATTCTTTTTTAAGAAAAAAATTCCTTTCATATACATAAAGGCTGTTTGGTAATTTTAAACCGGGACTTCCCAAGAAACGTCGAGAATTAAAAATTTCCAACAATTATAAAATAAAGAAAATCTTGTGAAACCCATAATGCCATATATCATAGGCAACTTTAGCTCAGGAACTTCCTTAGAAACGATAAAGATTGTGTCTTTTCTGAGTATTTGTAAAGTACCATTCTATAAAGACAAGATAAAGAGAATTAATTTCTGTGAGGACGCATTTGTCAATCAAAATTGCAGTTTTTACACGGTAATCGTTGCAATTTCTATAGTTTCTGATATTAGTTGTTTCAATTCCAGGAATGACATTCTTCTCGTATATTGTGGAAGACAAGTCTCCAAATAGTCCTTCATACGTTGAGTTCTTAGTACATGTCCATAGACAAATTCAAAACAAAATGGGTTGATGTTGTTTTAACAAACACTAGTTCAGTTATGTTTATGGGTTTGTAGTTAGAATTTACTTGGAGACACAGTTGAGTTCGAGCCTAAAGAAGCAAAAACGTGGGGATAGTCATCATCGGGTTTCACCTATTCCTGGTGAAAACTCGGGTAAAGTTTTGCTAGTATTATTTATGAAAGCGTAGCATAAACTGATAAAAAGAACAGCTGTGGTGTGGTTCTTGGTAATTGTTACGATTAAACACTGGTGGTTATACATATTTATATTTAGAAGTGTTTTTTGTTTCTTAATTTTATAATGAGACAAGATTTACATGTAATGCTGTTCTTTAGAGGGGCAAGTTTCAACTTATTTCTTATATTTATTGATTTTATGTGTGAGTATGTTTGGTTCGAGTTGTATTTTATTGTTAACTAGACAAGTGCATCTAAAATGAAAGGATTCAAATAGTTACAAGTTGACTATGCAAACAATAGTACTGCTTGATATACATAAAAATGCAAGAATATACTCCGTAGTATGTTTAAACAAAATATAGTATGTTTAAACAAAATCACTAGTTTTTGTATTAAGTTTCTAACCAAAGTGCAAAACCAGTATCATAGCCACATACGACACTACACATCATTGACTAAAAGGTCCATAGATATATGCATATATTACAGCCACATAATACTCTAGATAAGAGTCGTTTGCTAAGGACAGTGACTCGTGAAGTAAAATACATTTCATATTAGTCTATCACCCTTTTTATACATTTTATCTTCTAGTCTTTGCATGACCTGGACTTTTCATAATACTAGTAATAAATTAATTAGAGGCTATTTTCCTGTTGTTACTAATGTTAAATTTTTTATTTACAATTCGAAATTACTTAAATAACGGATTAACAATCAAAAGATTAAAATATATGTGAATTTAATTTGACGTATGTTGATATGATTTTATAATAATAAGCTTCAACACCAATTAATTCGCCAAACAGCTTTACAAAAATATAAACTTCAACTTTGAACTTATAATATAAGCTATAGTTACAACTCCGGCCTTAGCTACTCCTTCAACTCATTTCACCAAACATACTCATAGCCACATACGACCCTACACATCATTGACTAAAAGGACAATATATAGTCTAGATAAGAGTAAGGAGTAAGGACATTGACTACCGAAGTAAAATGCACTTCATATTAGTCTATCACTTTTGTATATATTCTAATGCACTTCATAATAGTCTATCACTTTTGTATATATTCTATGTTTCTAATTTTGCATAACAACTATAGATAAAAGGACCTTGTATATATGCATTATACGACCTCATAATACTCTAGATAAGAGTAAGGAGTAACGACATTGACTACTGAAGTAAAATGCACTTCATATTAGTCTATCACTTTTTGTATACATTCTATCTTTCTAGTCTTTGCATAACAACGATGGATAAAAGGACCTTACATATATGCATATTACGACCACATAATACTCTAGATAAGAGTAGACGGAAGTAAAATGCACTTCATATTAGTCTATCACTTTTTGTATACATCCTATCTTTCTAGTCTTTGCATAACAATGATGGATAAAAGGACCTTATATATATACATATTACGACCACATAATACTCTAGATAAGAGTAGAGAATCAGGACATTGGATATGTATGTAAAATGCACTTCATATTAGTCTATCACTTTTTGTACGTTCTATCTTTCTAGTCTTTGCATAACAACGATGGATGTGAGTTATTGTTGACCTTGACTCTTCATAATAATAGATAAATGAGAGGCTATTTTTTCCTATATTGATGGTAAACTTTCAATACAATTCGTAATGACCTTCTTATAGTTACAATTATTGATTAATGGTCTCAAGTTTGAAATAACAAACGTGATTTGCACAAACTTAGTTTTGATTTGTACATTTATGCTTTGTGTATGTGTTACGTTCGAATTATTCTCCTTGTATCTTGTTATGTGTGAATCTAAAGTATATATGTGCAAATCTAAAGACTAAAGTATATGTGTGTTCAGATCACCTCACATTAAAGCAAACAAGTTGGATGCCCGAGACCCCCTTAAATAACGCATAACAAATTATAAAGTTATTCAAACTCAACTGCAATTATGTATATTTTATATATATAATAATGTCCATTAGTTCACTACAAGGATAATGGGTTATAGTAATGACATGTCGTCGCTAAAGTATTTATTAAATAATTAATAAACTTATTTGATAAATTAAAATTAATAAATGATAAAACTAAATAACCAATAAACACTTTTAGCGACAAAACAAGTCGCCGCTAAAAGTATTTATTAAATAAAAAGAAATGATAAAAACTTTTAGTGGCATGCATCATTTCCCGATCGGTAAGGCTGTTGCCTACATTTTTCCCAGATTTTTCATGACCAAATTTTTAGTTTTTTCTTTCCAAAAACGTACTAATCCCATTTGAAAGTTCAAATTTCACAAAAAAAAAAAAAAAAAAAAAAAAAAAAAAAAAAAAAAAAAAAACACATTGGTAGTCGTCACAATAAAAATACGAATATAAGTTCAACAAAGAAAATAGTTCAAAGTTCACAGTACATCCCTACACACTTACATCTTCTCCATCCTCTTCATCATCTAGAATCTCAAAGGGATTGAGTGGTCGAGACACGGTGATATCAATGTTCCCGGCTTGTAACTTATCTATAATTTTCGCCGTGACAATTTTATGCACCTGATTTTGGGTATATACATTCTTTTTTCGCCGTGACAATTTCATCATCTAGAATCTCAAAGGGATTGAGTGGTCGAGACACGGTGATATCAATGTTCCCGGCTTGTAACTTATCTATAATTGCCCCATCAGTTGGGAGGGAAAACAAAAAAATAGCTCTTCAACGGAAGTGATATGTGACTTTATTTATTGTCAATATTGTGACAAATCATATAACTTATTTTTTATATTTTAACAATTGATAAGAAAATGTTGAAGGACTATATAATGAAAATCTATTTACAGATTTGCATCAAACAGAAAAAAAAAAAAAAAAAAAAAAAAAAAAAAAAAAAAAAAAAAAAAAAAAAAAGGTATCTGATTATGTACATGTTATTTACTTCTATAAGAATTTTAACATCAAAATAGATGAGCTCTTTTAAGCCATTTTTTTATTATTTTATTATTTTATTATTTTATTTTTTCTCTTTCACGTCAGGATCTGTGCAAAGCACATAGTTTCACGGTTGATCACACATTCTGGATCATTTTGATCAATGCTTTTACTGGAACTGATTTGAAAACAAAAATAGAATACTTGTTTACAAAGCGATTAAAGTTGTACTATAGAGTTAAAGTATTCTCCAAATGGGACATTAATTTCTCAAGTAAAACAATCTTTGTGGAATAATATGACACCACCTAAAATTTAATTTCTAAGAATTGGAAAATAATTTATGAGAAAAGGGTAGCTCAAGTATAAATAGAGACATACGAACCTTCACTTTATAGAAAAAACATGCAAAAGCAAGTAATGGCTTCTTCAAACTTCTTACTTTTATCTCTAGCTCTACTACTCATTGCTCTCTCATTTGTACCAAACTTTACTTCTGCTTCTTTGGAGGAAGCAAATGCTCTTCTAAAATGGAAAGCAAGCCTTAAAATCCCAAACAACTCCCAAATTGTATCTTCTTGGACACCCCTTCCAACGAATGCTAGTGCACCCGCTCCATGTCCTTCTTGGTTTGGAATTGCTTGCAATGCTGATGGGAACATTAACAAGTTGAACCTCTCAATGTCTGAGTTAAAAGGTACGCTTAACCAATTCCCGTTCTCTATTCTAGGCAACCTTACCCATTTTGATATTAGTGTAAACAGCTTCTTTGGTCCCATCCCACCAGAAATTGGACTCCTGTCCAACCTTGTCTATCTTAATTTTTCAACCAATCAGTTTTCTGGTGTAATTCCGCATACCATTGGTAAACTAAGCCAGTTAGCCATCTTGCAACTTTTCGAAAACAGTTTTACTGATTCAATCCCTTCATCTTTTGGTGACTTGACGTCTTTGAATATCCTTTATATGTATACAAATCAACTCTATGGGCCCATTCCAATTGAATTAGGGAATATGAAGTCTCTAACTGAATTAGGTTTGGGCAATAATCAACTCTGTGGGCCCATTCCAATTGAATTAGGGAATATGAAGTCACTCACTAAATTAGCTTTGAACGAAAATCAACTCAATGGCTCAATTCCTTCATCGTTGGGATATTTGAAGTCTTTGAATATCCTTCGTTTGTGGCAAAATCAACTCTCTGGGCCCATTCCAATTGAATTAGGGAATATAAAGTCTCTCACTAGATTATCCTTGAGCGATAATCAACTCAATGGTTCAATTCCTTCATCGTTGGGTGATTTGAAGTCTTTGAATATCCTTTATCTGCATACAAATCAACTCTCTGGACCCATTCCAATTGAATTAGGGAATTTGAAATCTCTCACTGATTTAAAATTGTACAAAAATCAACTCAATGGTTCAATTCCTTCATCGTTGGGTGATTTGAAGTCTTTGAATCTCCTTTATCTGTACAAAAATCAACTCTCCGGACCCATTCCAATTGAATTAGGGAATTTGAAGTCTCTCGCTGAATTAGATTTGAGCGAAAATCAACTCAGTGGTTCAATCCCTTCATCGTTGGGTGATTTGAAGTCTCTCGCTGAATTAGATTTGAGCGAAAATCAACTCAATGGTTCAATTCCTTCATCGTTGGGATATTTGAAGTCTTTGAATATCCTTCGTTTGTGGCAAAATCAACTCTCTGGGCCCATTCCAATTGAATTAGGGAATATAAAGTCTCTCACTAGATTATCCTTGAGCGATAATCAACTCAATGGTTCAATTCCTTCATCGTTGGGTGATTTGAAGTCTTTGAATATCCTTTATCTGCTTACAAATCAACTCTCTGGACCCATTCCAATTGAATTAGGGAATTTGAAATCTCTCACTGATTTAAAATTGTACAAAAATCAACTCAATGGTTCAATTCCTTCATCGTTGGGTGATTTGAAATCTCTCACTGATTTAGATTTGAGCGATAATCAACTTAGTGGTTCAATCCCTTCATCGTTGGGTGATTTGAAGTCTTTGAATATCCTTTATCTGCACATAAATCAACTCTCTGGACCCATTCCTTTTGAATTAGGGAATTTGAAGTCTCTAACTGAATTAGATTTGAGCTTTAATCAACTCAATGGTTCAATTCCTTCATCGTTAAAAAACCTGAGAAGCCTTCAGATTCTATATCTTGGTGAGAACAAGTTATCCGGCCCTATACCACAAGAAATCGGAAGTCTACAATTGTTTGAGCTAGAGCTGGGCATAAATCTGTTTTCTGGCCAATTGCCTGATGATTTGTGTCAAGGGGGAAAGCTTCAAATGTTAATTGTAAGTCAAAATCAACTCTCTGGTCCTATACCAAGAGGGCTAGGGAATTGCCCCAACTTAATAAGAGCAAGGTTTGATTTTAATCAATTTCGTGGAGATATATCGAATAGTTTTGGTGTCTACCCAAGCTTAGATTTCATTGATGTCAGTCATAATAAATTTCATGGGCAACTATCTCAAAACTGGGGTAAATGCAAAAATTTGACTACATTAAAGATGGGATATAACAACATCAGTGGTAGCATACCTCCGGAGTTTGGGAATTCAATTCAAGTGCTTGATCTTTCATCTAATCATTTGGTTGGTCGAATTCCAAAGGAGTTTCGAGAGATGAAACGTTTGTTAAATTTAAACCTGAGCAATAACAACCTTTCAGGTGTTCTACCTCAAGAGCTTGGATCACTGCATGGCCTCCTTACTCTTGACCTATCCAAAAATAGGTTAAACGGGTCATTACAAAGATATATTGGCGATTGGGTACAAATCAATCACATATATCTTAGTAATAACAAGCTCAGCGGAACGATCCCATCGGAGATCGGTACATTAAGTCATCTCAATGTTCTTGATTTATCTTGGAATTCACTCGCACAAGAGATACCATCGGAAATTGGAAGTTTAAAAAGTCTGGTAATGATGAATCTTTCTCACAATAAGCTATCTGGTTCAATTCCTAATGGTTTCAGTAACTTGCCAGGAAGGATTGATATAGACCTGTCTTACAATGAGCTCACTGGTCCCGTTCCCCCTTGTGCTGTCTTTCAAAATGTGTCTGGAGAAGCATTACAAGGAAATGATGGTCTGTGTGGAAATGTTACAGGTTTGAAACTTTGTGAAAGTCAAATAATAATGAAGAAAAATAATCATTTTCACCATAAGCTCATCCTTGTAACTGTGGTCCCACTTTTTTCGGCTCTTTTACTTGGTTTACTCATGTGTGGCCTCATTGCTTATGGACGTAGAAAGAGAACTTCTCCACAGAAACCATTAGGCGAAGAAGGTGGCAGATTTTTCTCAATAACAAGTTTTGATGGACAGGCGACGTATGAAGAAATCATCAAGGCAACAAATGATTTTGATGATGCATATTGTATTGGGATGGGAGGATATGGTACTGTGTACAAAGCTGAGTTACAACCCAACAATATAGTAGCTGTCAAGAAACTTCATTCATCATCTGAGAATGACGATCAAGGCTTCCTAAATGAGGTACGAGCATTGACAAACATAAAGCACAGAAACATAGTTAAACTCTATGGATACTGCTTCCATGCTCGTCACTCATTTTTGATTTACGAATATCTTGAGAAGGGAAGTCTAAAATCGCTCTTAAGTAGCGATATCACAGCAAAGGAAATGGATTGGCTGAAAAGGGTAAGAATTGTTAGGGCTGTAGCGAATGGTTTGGCTTATATGCACCATGATTGCACACCACCAATAATTCATAGAGACATTTCTGGAGCTAATATCCTTCTGAATTCTGATTATGAGGCACATATCTCGGATTTTGGAACAGCAAAGCTTCTAAAGCTGGATTCATCCAATTGGACTGCGGTTGTAGGCACCTATGGCTATATTGCGCCAGGTAACTGCCATATATTTCAGATTTATCTATGTTACATATATTCTCATATTTCCTTCCATGTAGAGCTTGCTTATACGATGGTGGCGACAGAGAAATGCGATGTGTACAGTTTTGGAGTTGTTGCACTGGAAGTGATTATGGGAAAGCATCCTGGAGAACTTATATCATGTCTACCAACAATGTCGACTGATGATCTATTGCTGGCCAATGTAGGAGATAGACGGATTCCGCGACCATCACCTCTAGTTGAGAAACTAGCTCATATAATTTTGAATGTCACACGGGCATGTTTGAACGAGAACCCACAGGAAAGGCCAACAATGCGCCAAGTCAAAGATTTATTGTCAGTGGATGATCGAGTTTGGATGAAGATGCATGTATCGGTAACTTAATGCTTGATCGATTTTGTATGATGTCTAGTCATAAGTCATAAAGTTTAAGAAACCTTTTATGTTTTTTTTTCTTGTCCTGAATTACGCTATAGATTGTTATTAAATAAGGAAATAATTTATATCAATGAAGATTGCTACCTTTCTAGAATAATGCAGTTATGTGTATTATGGATATTTTTGGTAATTTCTTTAAATTATTCCAGTTTTACAATTAAAAAAGTACCCATGGGAAATTTGTATATCAGTTAGAATTTATTCATACTCATATCAAGAAATTAAGTAAACAGTGAGTGCACACAAAAGATATCCAAAGACGTCAAATCACCCAACGATGGAAGTGATACGAGCTGAACTAACAACTATAAACAACTAAACTAGAACTACCTTACTGAACTAAATTTTCATTCTTTTTCTTCTCTGTTACAACTCATGCCAAGATTACATTTATATAATAAATGATGCATGAAGACTACTACTCTAACTACTTAATCCACTAGCCTAAGAATTAGTAACTTGAATGGAAATGGAAAAGTGAATAAGAAGTAAGAAGTAAGAAACAACTGTGAACTGTTGACCACTTCTTGTTTGACCATGTCAACTCGTATCAGGAAGTCTGTTAATTTGTCAAAAAATATTGCATAGACTGGAGAAGAGAGTTAGCTAAAGGAAATTTGTCAAAAAAGATGACCGAAGGTATGGAGTAACTAATGTACTGCTGTTTTCAGATAGGGAAAAAGGTGAATAAGGTTGCAAGAAGGCTTGTATGAACATCAACAACAGAAGGGAAATGGCAGGGAAACTGGAATCCTGACTATAACTTCACACCTCGAGACGTACAATTGGATGATTTAGTTGAAGTTGGCTATCCAAAAACGTACGAGTCTTGCTGTCTCGAACTATTTATAGGGTATCTAATTTCTACTTGATGTGCTTAGTGAAAACGATAGAGGTGGCAACATGGGAAGGTCGACTGGGTTTAGTAACGGGTCAAAACGGTTAACTTCTTGGTACGGGTCCAATTGGTTTGCCAGAAACACCTTTGGTCCAAAATTTCATTAAATCTTATTAGAAATAATCAGTGTACGTGACACATACGATAACAAAATACATATTCTTATCAACCAATGTTATTGAATAAATTGTACACTATGTGAAAGCTTCAACCCTTGTTGACCCGTTCCCTTTGGCTAACTTTTTTTATTTTACTCATTTGACCCATCAGAGATGAAACATATCCCAAATTGACTCATTCATACCTAAATGGGTCAGAATTTCCACAAAGGATAAAAATAAGCAGTTAACAAATGGCAGTAGTTCGCGCGGTTCTGTCTTTTGGAGACCCGGAACGTATCACACACAATTACAAACATTCACTATGATCGAGCATTCAAACGCACACAAACAAATAAATATATGAATACTTTTCAAACAAGCATACAAGAAGCTTGATCTGATAGATATACTAAATCGCAGGGCACGTGATTGTGCTTAAACAAACACTATCTAAACTGTTAATTTGTTTTGACTTTGTTTAAGAAGGCAATGTTTTATAACCCGGTTTGAACTGGGAACATGGCTGTTGTTTGCTTGTTTCTGAACTGCCGGTTCTTTTGTTGACCCGGGTCAACCCCTTTTGCTAAATCCAGCTGGGTCATACCCTTCATTTTTTAAAGTTTTGGACCTGTAGTTTTGTTGGAAACTATCTGTTTGGTATTGAATTTCTAATGTTTAGGGGTGTTTTTGGAGCTAAATAAGGGTTGTTTGATTCGATTTAAAAGCTTTTTGTTTCTGTAGGAATAGGATTTCCATGTTTAGAAGCTATCAGTTTTTGCTTAAAACCAGTTCCACAGGTGACTCGGCTGGGCCCATAAAAAAAACCAGTGCACGGAAATACAAGAAAATTTACTCAAAGATTGATGCATTTATAGACAACCCGAACATCTTGTACTTGCTGCTGCATTTGTATTTACAACTATACCAAGGAAATACATTCCCAATACAATGCAACACTTCTTCTGTACATCACATTCAGCAATTTTCCTGCAAACCTGACGGGTTGGGATGACCATGGTCAAAGTAAAGAAAAAATAACTCAAAAAAGACAACGTGACCGTGACAAAAAACGTACGCAAAAGTGCCCATGACACGCGCCGAAATATGTTGATTTTCTTCATCTAAAGCGGAACGAGCCAAACCAAAATCAGAAACTTTAGGAGTAAAGTCATGTTCCAGCAGAATGTTGCTAGACTTGAAGTATCTATGTATGACTCTTCGGCTTGAATCTTCATGCAAGTAAGCTAACCCTCTAGCGGAACCTAAATCTATTTTCAAGTTGTGCAACTTCTTATCAATCCCTAATCAACCAAAATTTCACTCCAATTATAAACCATCCTCGCAATAAAAAAATAATAATAAAGTCAAAATATTTGACTTTTGAAAAGTCAAACATTTCAATCCCTAAGCAACCGAATTGTCACATTTAAGTACCTTTGGCAGCAACTTTAGTCCCCTCTTCAAGGGTCCCACTATAAATTTGAGTCCAGTTATAATTAATAATTAAAGTTACCTTGTGGTGGTTTAATTGGAAGATTGATTTGGCGGTGATTGTGATAGTCACGAGTAGGCAGATGAGATCGAAGATTTTATATGATGATGAAACTAACCTTCTGTTTTTATATCCTATCATTTACTTACTATGTTTTATTCACTCATTTTTTTAAACTTTACTTTCTCTATGATGAAGTTACTACCATAATCACAAAATTGTACTCTACTCTTTATGTTCTAAGGGATGGTTTTTTCACCGTTGGACTTGAATGATGGTAAAATTAGAGTGCGTTTGGTTTGTAGGTGAGATTGGAATTGAATATGGATTTGGGAAAGGTTTGAAAAAAATGAGGAGAGATAAATTAATATTTATTTAAAGTATGTATTTGTTTATATATAAATTAAGCTATTATAAATTAGTTTATAAACAAATATGTGGTTGAAATTGTTTTAAAAATTACAATGTAAATTTAGATTGGTTGGTTTCACCAAAAGTCACCAAGTGGGGCAAAAATTGATCTATGATTGAAAGTGGTGTGCCAAGCGAATCAAAAAGGAACCAAACAACTAATTTTATTATTCTTTCAATCCATACCATCTAATACCCCTAAACCAAACGGGCCCGTAGATTGTTTGGTTACTTCATGTGGGCCCTCGGATTGGCTATGAATGTTACATTTGATATCTAAGAATCCTAGCTTTAAGGCCCGTTTGGTTTGTAGGTGGATTTAGGATTTGGATTTGGATTAAAATTTGGAGTAGGATTTGGATTTGGAATTAATATAAGAGAGAGAAAATATATTATAAAATAAATAAATAATAATTTATAATTTAATAATATGTTTAAAATTATTTAAAATTTTAAATGACAAAAAGAAAAAATATGTGACTTACATTAAAAAATGGCCCACTTATATGTCTATTAAGTGAAATCCCAGCATGTTGCTCTGGATTCTTGGATGGAGATTATTTAGGATTTAACCCCAATAAGGCCCAATACGTACCAAATAGCGAATTCCTACTTTTAGTCTTAAACGGATCTCAAAACACGGTAACCAAACGCACCCTAAGTTCAGGTTTTCTCTAATATTACTGACATTGCATGTCTTTATTTAAAATGAATGGGCCATGTTTTCATTTTAACCACTCATTCATATTCTTCTTTTTCATTTTTATTTATAATAAGAAGTTTTAGTTATAAATTTATATATGTATTTTTATAACAAATAATATTTAAATCAAATCCAAAACTCAAATTTTAATCAAAATCCAAATTCAAATTATAATCATAAAGTCATCTACAAACCAAACGGGCCCTAAATACAACAATATTAGACCGGAATGGATTATGATGCTGACTCGGGCCCACCAACCCCTGATGACTTTGTGACAGACAGTAAAAAAGCAATAGAATGCAAACAGCAACAGAGACACAAAGGGGCTTCATGTCTCTTCCGTTTTTTCCGTGACCACGGCTACAACTGCTGAACCGGTCAAATCGATGACCGGTGATGTTACAACAAGCCAGTTTTGTGAAGATTTATAACCCAAATCGAACCGTTGGTTTCAGCCGATCCGTATCGAATCGGTTCACTGGAACCATCCGGTTCGAACTTTTTTCTTTGGTGAGAGAGTGTGAGCTGGGAGTGTTACGTTGTATTGGTCAAAGTGAGTTTAATACTGTAGTAAGTTAAATATAGTGGTCAATGTAGATTTTGACTAAGGTTGTGAGTAAGTGAGCACTAACTAGGAATGAATATATTTGTTTGCTAAGGGTGTGTTTGGTTAGCTTATGCATTTTGCATAGGTGTAGAATTTGGTTTTGAGTGAAAGAAAAGTAAGGAGATGAAATATTTGATTTACTGAAATTAAATTATTTGATAATCATGTATAAGAATTATAAGTCAATAAATTATTACTTGATATGTTTGAAAAAGAAGAGAGATAGACTACAAGTAAGATAGTCTCACTTTATTCTTCAAATCCCATATATTTGTATTGGTTTTGATAAAAGCAAATATTTGAGTTTGACATCTAAATATCAAGATTCAAAATTTTACCAAACATTTACTTTTTTACTTTGAGTCTCTAAAGCAAATCCAACACCTCCAATCAAATGCACCCTAAATTAAGTGATTTAGAGATATGTCAAGATTAGTCTTTTTATGGACCTACCCAATAAGATGGAAACAAGGGCTTGGGCTCACTTGTTAAGTAGAAAAGAAATACCCTACTTAGTTTTATCGACAGCAAGAGGCTTTATATCCCTACCATTGTTTCCGTCACCGTACGGTCTACCATTAACGTTGTATGATGAGGGCACGGGTGCCGATGGAGGAAGACCTATTAACAGCCAAATGAATATAACTATATGTAAAAAGTACTTTAGTTTAACTTTCAAGGTCAAATGATCCCTCCAAATTGTTAAGTATTTTTTTTAGACTTACTACTTGTATTTGTATTGGTTTACCTCAAACTAAAGTGTTAGGTTAATGATTAGTATAAACGAGGTGGACCACCCGCGCGTTGCCGCGGGGTTTCCGGAATACAAATTATTCAATCGCTCAGTTTTAACATTTTAAAACAATACAACTTGTCTTGTCACCTTTTTCTAACCGTATAATCTAGACCTTCAAAAACCAACAATAAATCTAATCATAACTCTACATACCACCACCGTAACACGACCATGAAGTCCCAACTGATCTGAAACATATGGTTAACTTATCTCTTTCGATCCTTGAAACACATATACCTGAAGTTCCAATCAAAGCATTCTCACACTTTATAATCAGGATTAGCCTGCAAAATCATGGTATCTTATTCACCTTCCAGTTTACGTGACATATAATACATTCCAAGAATATGGTGAGAATTGTACCTTAAAATCACCATGGTCAGTAATATTGAAGAAATATGTTGTGATTTACTCTTTTGCGAAATCCCTTAAGATATAAACATTTCTGTTTGCTCTTTCATCACTTGTGAATATGAAGTGATCAGGAACTAAGACAACTTTGCAGTCCCAAACCTGAATATCCAAATAAAGTTAACTGTAAAAAGAATGGATTTGCACATATCGTTTACAGGTAAAATTGAAAAATGTATATTTTCAAAGTATGTATACCTTTGCGGGTCAGAAAAACTGAATGGATTCATAAAATTACACATACACCATCACTTCTTACAACAAATATGCACCTTGAGTTTCTGAACTGTGGATGTCGATCAACCTTGAAAATCGAAAGAACATTATACTAAATCACAATACGCAAGTAACAATATTTAAAAAAAAATGTAGCATGAAAGTCGATTCAAGATATTCGATTCGAGTTTTAAACAACTGTTGTTGGCCATGCACGGGTCAAGAACTCAAGATTTCTGAAGACAGACTTTAAGTGATTATAAACAGGCAAAGACTCATTGTCAATGAAATTAAAAACTTTATTTTGTATTATTGGTCGGAAAGTGAGGTCAGTATGATCACGGATTAAAAAAGATGACAGATATGAAAATGGTGAAATAACCATCAAATGTCAAGGTATGGTGATTAACATTGGGAAGACCAAATTTTCGCTAAATGTGGACATAAAAGAGTATAAATGTTTGTTTATTAATTCGAGGTACTGCATTGCTAATCATTATTAGCAGTAATACACATACATAACCCGAAACCCCAAAAACTGAAAATAAACACACCTGTGCGTAGTAGCCGTTTATAGTTATAGAGTTCCTGCTGGTGTTCCATTACAGTTTGTAGCTCTGCGCCAAACATTACACGACCTGTTGCTGCTGATATTTTGTCTTTGCAAATCATTCCATTACAGTTTGTAGCTCTGCGCCAAACCATTCTTATATTTGCAACGAAAATAGTAAAATAAAAGAGCAAATTCAAATTAGTTATTACCTTAAGCTTCTTTTTTTTAGGTAAAGGGTTTTATACCGGGTGAATACCTTAAGCTCCTTCTCTGATGCTTGCCCAGCTTCTTTCTTAGCTTTCTTTTTTGCTTATGCTGCTGTCAGGTTGAAAAGGATCAATTAACGTTTACATACCTTGAGATCCACCACTGCTTGTACCACCATTCGCAACAGCTGCAACACCAATAAATAAAGAACCAACCGAACATCCTTCACCTTTGCCTTGATCCAATATGTAATACCCACTTTCTTAAACATCGCTTTGCAAATATCAGTTTTTTGATCAATAGATGATGCCAAGCAACCATCATCTTCTAGCACCTTTTTTCAAACGTAAACCACACCCATTACAGCCCCCACTTCAGCCCCTAACGCATCCATTTCAGTCCCATCTCGGCATCGAAACGCACCCACTTCAGCGACCATTCCAGCGCCCAAGTCCATCCTTTTTCAGCCCCCGGTTTAGCATCTACATATCCTGATTTCAGCCCCCAAACCCATTCATTTCAGCCTACAAATCCACACCCCCAAAGTCATCCATTTTCGTCCCCTAAACCCACATGTTTCAGTGCCCATTTGAGAACCCAAACACACAAAATTTGAGGCCCTGTTTCGCCACAATTTAAGACACCTATATAGAATGCTTATATAAGTAGATAGATTTGAAAATATGTCGACGCTTAAGCCGAAATCAAATAAGGCTAAAGAAACACCACCTGCTTATTATAAATAAGGCGTATAGGAAATAGTGTGTAAATAGATAGTAACATAAAGAGTGTTTGAGAAGTAATTATATCGAAAAACAGTCACCAAACACTCCCAACTATATAAAATATTTACGGAAACACTTTTTTTGAACAACTACGATTATCAACATGGCAGTGATAGCGAAATACAAACACAAACCCAAGACACAACCATTACACCACAGTTTAATTGATTTAGTACCTGGATTCCTGTCGAAAAGAATTCCAGATAATAAAGAACCGCCATTCAGTCACTGTGGTCGCAAGCACGCACTCACTAATTTTATTACCACTAATGGCACCATGCGAGATTATCTGAAAAAGACCCAAAAGCATTATTAAATTAAAAGATGGTAGCTTTGATTATATTAAAGAATAATAATCGGGTATAAATGGCAAAACAAACGGGTAAAATTCAAAGCGCGGTTAAATTGGGTTGATCTGCTAACATTTTTAACTCGTTGAGCATGTTTGACCCGTTTCCTTTGTAGCCAACTTTTATATTATATATTCATATGCATTGAAACATTTAGAAAGAGCATGCTTCCTTAGTTTGGTACACAATTAACAGGTTATTGCTGGTCTACATAGAATATAATGAAAAAGTTAGCAGGTTTCCATCCTTACTTCTTTCAACTCCATGGCCCCGCTTTGACAAAGATATCCCCAGCAAGCATTTCTGACAAATTCTCCACTTTTTGCCGCTTTTTGTCACTAACCTTAACCACACCACCAGGCTTCAGCCCTTGCGTAGCTCAGCTGCCTTACTCCTTTTCGCAACAAAAGTATGTGGTTACACCTGAAATGAAAACATGAAACCGATTTTATTGGGACATGTGATACTAAAACAATATTTATCAGATTAGTCTAGCATTGAATGCATACCAAGCCGGAGGTCGTCGATCCTCACCATAGTATTTTCCAACCTAGGTACTCTTACACTATTAGCCGGAAGTGCAGGAAGTTACCATTTTCAACTAACGCTGCTGCAAATCCAAATATAAACAGAATTAAAGAAACACAAAATCTACATGAAAACAAAAGCGACCCCAATATACATCATAGAATTTTAACCACTATAGACTCTGTACATAACCACGATTCGCAAAATACATAACATATATGTTCAACAATAGCATAAAAGTTTACAATTGAGGTCGGGAGAGGTTCCACAGGTTAATAGTACCACATAATTTTATTGTAACAAATACCTTTTGGAAAAGTCCATTATCCTTTTCTATTCATCCTCACGACGCACAATCACAGATTGCACTTTCTCCTCATGTAATTGATCCCAATCTATACAAACAAAACACACTTTACAATCAGATCACAGAATTTAGGCTAAAAACCACTTCGTATTAAAAATGTGAAATTGAGCCTTCTCATTTTCTTTTTACCTACTTAAAGCTTTTATATCTAATAAGCACTTTCAGTTGAGTGGCTCCCAACCTCCTTAATTTACCCGAAACTAAGCGGATAACATAAGCAATTTTTGGAAATAACGATGAACCTAACCTGAACTTATAGTTATACACTACTTTTTTACAAAACCGATGTAAATGATATCTAATTTTTGGGCTTTCGAGTCAACCCAACGTCAACCTAAGACTGTATCAAAGTTAACTGTTTGTTATGCAGGCTCTGTACATAATTGATAAAAAAATTTTTACAGATACCATAATCGTAAATTAAACGATACAATAGAACACCCACAATTGATCCATACCCAATTTCTCCAAAAGCTTAACAGTAAAAAAAAAAAAAAAAAACACATCACATATTCACACCCAACAAATCCAACCAAACATCCAATACAAAAACAAACTCCTTAAACTTAAACTATGACCTAAAAAATTCACCTAATCCTTCCAATTTTTACCTAATTTACAAATTCGAATAGAAAAAAACTGAATATATACAACAACACTGAAAATAATTTGATTAACATACTTCAAGTTAAAAGCGAATCCAAGATCCTAAATAAATAAAAATACCCCAAAAAAAATGAAGATATTGAAAAAGATTAAGAAACCGCTCACGGGTCAAAGAGGTGTTCGTATCTGCACTTCCTTTTTGTAATTCATGAACCCCTCTCAAAATACTTCGAACCTGCAATGAAACAAACACCCATGAATAAAAAATTAAAGTTTTTTTTATTGAAAAAAAAAAAAAAAAAAAAAAAAAAAAAAAAAAAACCTGGAACCTTCGTTTGTGTAGCAAAACCCTCTTTAATCCCGGCCCTGAATGGCCGATGAAAGATATAGCGGGGCGCGAGATCTGGGGGTGTTTGATGAATCATAACATTGTAGCTGGGAAAAAATATTATAAAAAAAAAAAAAAAAAAAAGTTTTGGGGGTATAGCCCAAGGGATAGTATAATAGTATAATATTGGTCTCATCTACGTACTATTATCAATCAATATATCACGTTTTACATGGTATCCGAGCTTTAGATGAGTTCACCAACAAAATTTGCTATCCTCCCGGAACTACATGTTTGCTTAGGGGGGGCTCTGCCCTCCATGATTCGTTAAAAAATATTAATTTTTAATGTAAAAATTTATTTTTTAGGACCATTTTATTAAAATGCACTCGACCACAAAAAATCAAGTTGCCCCCCAAAAACAATGTAAAAACCTTAAATCTCTATTTTAATTTTAAAAAAAAATATCAGTTTTTGATGTAATTTTTTTATGACCTTTAAATTTTTTTAATTAAAGTGTAGTCACAAATTTTAGAGAAAAAAAAATAAAAAATTGCCCCTGTACTCTAAGATCGTGGGTCCTCCAGTGATCCGGATCCCATGACACATATTTTGGGGACCCATAGAAATCTACTCTTAACAAAATGATGCTTACGTGTAAACTAAAACATTTTCAAGACACGTATTAAAACTTATTCCCAAACAACCCTTATATTTCATTTTATTCACACACACTGAGCGAGAAACACCATTATCAATGGCAAACATCAATCTCTCATATTATGATTTGGTATTGCAATTATTGGGCCGCCGCGTGGACTGCCGAATGGTGGTGTTGGAGTGACGGGACGTCCGCTGCATGCCTCAACAAACTATGTTGTCGTTTTTGGGAGGTGGGATTGGGAGTGAGAATCAGATGAGAGGGGCGAGCTTCTGGACCGCCGATGTTTTTAGTAAGTTTTTTTGATGTTTGACTTTGTTATATATATTTGAATAAAACCGAGCATGTGAAGTCGAAGTAGTTAGTTTTGTTTTAGTAACAAGTAGGGTAGAATTACGAATGTGCCCTTAGTTTTTATATTATCTAAATACTCGCGAATTGCCAGCACTTGATACGAACAGTTTACTTTCAAAATGAACATCCAGACGCTCGAAATGCTTTCATATTTTAATACGGATTCTGGTTATTTGAGATAACTAATCCCTCGATTAATACAGATATATGCGTAGTCGCGTAGAAGCTTTAGATTATCTAAGATACTTGATCCCTCTAGGCCTCGATCATACGAGAAATATGCGTAGAAGCTTTAGATTATTTAAGATACCTAATTCCTCTATCAGAACAGAAATTTGCGTAGAGCTTTAGATTAAACTCAACCCCTCGATCAGAACATTAATTACAGAAGCTTTAGATCAATTAGTTTGCATTTCAGCTTTTGAAGCTATTGTGGATTATGAACCATTTGCTTTATCTTACATACTGATATGACACATTAAAATTTTCACTTAAATAGTACACTCACGAAGATATAAGTGATATAGACATCCAAACGCTATCTCATGCAGTGTGTTTTATTACAGATTTTGGGTACTTAAGATCATACGAGCAGTTTCAAAATGCACATCAGAACAGTTTACTTTCAAAATGCAACTTCCAAACACTATTAAAATGCTATCACGTTTTATTACAGATTCTGGCTATTTAAGATGCTTAATCCCCCATATTTGAGTAGAAGCTTTAGATTATTTAAATACTCAGCCCCTCAACCATATCATTATAAAACTTATGGATTAGGATCCATTTTTATCTCTACCTTAGATACTAATGTGACCCGTAAAACTTTGCACCTGATAACGGTGATAAGTTTGTTACAATATACATATTAACATATGTATTTGCAGTACGAGTTTAATCAAAGATTCTAAATATGTTCTTGTTGCATAAATACATACAGAATGTGCCACGTCCTCCAATCCCTGGTCCGGGTCAACCACCAAGGATGTATGGCATGCCGCCACCTCTTCCTAACCAACAATCAATGGCTACTATATCGCCTGCAATGGGTCCCAGTGGAAATGCAGTTTCAGGACCATCAAAGATTGATCCTAACCAAATCCCACGCCCTGGTCCAACATCGTCTGTCCTTTTACATGAAACTCGACAGGGTAACCAGGCCAATCCTCCACCGGTATTCATCATTACTCTTCTTAAATATCCTTTTTATTCACAGTTTATGGAATAGTGTTTACTTTAGAGTTGGAAAGATTGGCGGGCTGTCAGGTTGAATGTGTTAGTTTGTCAAATACGATTTTAGAAATTATATTAAATAATTAATTGAGATTTTGAATGGTTCTCGGCTCCTATTATGAAAGTATTTGTACTAATTTTATGTATATCCTGATATGTTGTTTTAAATTGAAGCCTGCTACAACCGAATTTATTGTAAGGGATACTGGAAATTGCAGTCCCCGGTACATGAGGAGCACCATTAATCAGGTTACGTGGGTATTCTTTCAACTACTTCTCTTGCGGAAATTTTATGCTTACTTAATTGTTGGATTGTTTTGTTGCTCTTTCAGATTCCTTGCACCTCTGATCTTTTGACCACGTCTGGCATGCAATTGGCACTGTTGGTCCAGCCCCTGGCCCTTCCTCATCCAGAAGAGGAACCTGTCCAAGTAAGGCTAGATATACTAACTAAGATTACTATATAGCCCTTAAGTCTTAGGGGTACTTATTTGCTACCTCAATGGTCTTTGACAAGATGGACTATTTGGTATAGTTTCACTCAAATATTAATTGAATGATAGAAAATTTCAAAGTTGAATACAGAAGTTTTTCATATGGTAAATCTGAATTTGTTTTTTCAGATAGTGGATTTTGGCGAAGGTGGCCCTGTTCGTTGTTCTCGTTGCAAAGGTTACATCAATCCGTTCATGAAGTTTGTGGATCAGGGAAGACGTTTTGTCTGTAACTTCTGTGGTGAGTTTTGATATCTCTTATTTTCTACCTTTTGCCATAATTTAGTTCTAAGAATATATACTGATTAGAAAAAATCTCATTGTATACTTGACATACATGCTAATAGCTGACTTTGTATACAGTATCAATACAAACTTTTCGCCTATAAATATATTGATATTGACAATAAAAACATATACTGTGCTGATTTGAACTGCTGCATGTCAACTAGTATATTGACTTATTGTAAATAAAATGTAACCCATGTCAACCGACTTATAAGTGAATGGGTTGAATACACCACTTTTAGTTCAATATGTCTTCTTACGTTCTACTCTTTTGCAGGCTTCACGGATGAAACTCCGCGTGACTATCAATGCAATCTAGGTCCAGATGGCAGGCGAAGGGACGCTGATGAACGACCTGAGTTATGCAGAGGAACAGTTGAATTTATTGCCACAAGGGAATTCCTGTTTCGTGTGATCTCTAGCTTCTTTTTGCACTTCTCTCAACATTCATACTATCTTTATAATATTTTTATATATTTTTCCCAGGTACGTGAGCCAATGCCTGCTGTATTCTTTTTCCTCATTGATGTATCAATGAATGCCTTGCAAACTGGTGCAACAGCGGGAGCTTGCAGTGCTATCAGCAGAGTCATTGCTGATCTTCCAGTAAGTTCATGTTAATTGTGGCTAGAGATGAAAATAGTTGGGTCCGATAATGGGTCTAAATTGGCATAATCTTAGATATGGGTCGGGTTATTGACCTGGTTTTTAAAACCTTTTTTTATAAATAATTAGTGTTCCTAACTTGATTACAATAATTAGATTATTTCAAATTTCCAATTATAATATAATTGAAAGTAAATATTCCTAACTTGATCACAATTGCCACCTTTAGTTCTCGTGGTGCCACATGGCTCCCCTTAAATATTTAATCTTATTGACGTTTAACCTCTGACAATAGGTTCGAAATTGGTATGTAAGTAGTGATCTGTTTCATATTTACAATTAGCTGTAGACTTTTTGAAGTAACAAAATAATACTATGGTTGCTGCAGGAGGGTCCTCGAACAATGGTGGGAATTGCCACATTTGACTCAACCATCCATTTTTACAATCTGAAACGGGCATTACAACAGGTATATATAATGGCAGATTATTGTTTATAGATTTTTGGTACGGTGCAGCCGTGCAGGCTGTAGATTGTATGCGTAAAAAAAACTTTGTCCAACTTTCACCATGTTTGCTTTTGGATTGCCATTTCAATCTTTCCAGTTTTACCTGTTAGAAATAAAATATAACCAGAATTGACCCATTTATAAGTAAATGGGTCGAAACAGCCACCTCTAGTTTAGTAACTTACAAGATGATATTGCTGTTTGTGATCAAGTTTTTGCGTTTTGTTGTTGCAGCCATTGATGCTCATAGTTCCTGATGTTGAAGATGTTTACACTCCTCTCCAAACTGATATTATTGTTCAACTTTCAGAGGTAAGTTAATACATGCATTACCTTGAAATCGTGATGGAGCTCTTTTCTTGGCAGTTCTTGCCAACTCGTGATTATCCGTCATATTCTAGAAGTTATTATTTTCATCCAGTTTTAGGTGACTTTGGAACTGATTCCCAACGTATTTCACATCATTGTGATGTTACAGTGTCGTGATCATCTAAACTTTTTGCTGGAGAGCATCCCGAGTATGTTTGAGAGTAATAAAACTGCTGATTCTGATTTTGGTGCCGGGATGAAGGTATTAATTTTTCTCTGTTTGATTGTACATTTGTACCCGTGCAAGCACAGCGTGTCTAAGGGTAGAAGAAGTTACCTATATACCTACCAATAACCTAATCTCAGAGACTGTCACTTTATTTCACAAGACATCTCTATTTTCTTTTTCATCTCAGATCATCTTTTTTTGGTCATCCCGTTTAATGATTTTTTGAACGACCAGAATTCATCGAACACTCACATGTCCCATTTTTAAACAGGCTAATGCCTGTTCTTTATTCTGATATTTTTTTTTATCAATTAATCTGTGTCAAAGCGCACATCCAAACGCCCACTTAGTATCAGCTTAGCACAGTCTATGTGACTATTGCTTCATATGTGTCAATTAGGCTGCTTTTTTGGCAATGAAGAGTACCGGAGGCAAGCTTTTGGTATTTCAATCAGGCAAGCTTATTTACATTTTTAGCATGTGTTATTATTAAGAGGTCTGAGGTAGAAACATATATTGACCCCATTTTATTATGTTTCAGTCTTGCCTTCTCTTGGTATTGCGGCTCTTTCTGCTAGAGAGGCTGAAGGAAGAACTAATATCTCTGCAGGAGAGAAGGTAATATCAACTAATGACCAGGTTGAACAAACAGGCCAAAATGGTTGGCGTTAGACTGGACCATCACTTTTTTGTCCTATATTTTAAGTCTATATATATACTGTTAGTGGGTCAAATACGATTACAAAATTATCTTATTACGATAGTTATGTAATGTTTGCTATAATGATTAAGTAGGTCTTATGCATGAAAAGATACTTTGGGCTAAATTTGACCTTTTTGACCCGTTTCCTTTAAATCTTTTGATATTAGAATCATATCTGCATGGTACTAAGATCTTATAAATGGGATTCACGTAGTATGTATAATGGCCTCACCAAAGTGCATCTACATGTTTAACGTAGTAAAGTTGATGAAAGAAGTTATTCTGAAATCGCTTTTTCTTTTTTAAACCGCAGGAGCCTCATAAATTACTTCAACCAGCAGACAAGACTATGAAGACATTGGCAATTGAATTTGCAGAGTACCAGGTGAACCTTTATCTAATTTGCATTTTGCTACCTCTTTGATGAGATTCAACCATTTTGATTTTATCTTACCAAATTGTTTATGTGATCACAAATATTTTATAGGTCTCTGTCGATGTGTTCATCACTACCCAAAGTTATGTTGATATTGCTTCAATCTCTGTTATCCCTCGAACCACTGGAGGACAGGTAGTCATTGCAATCTTATTTTTTGTCAAACAAATTAGATTGGTTTTGTTGCCATTCTTTAAGAGTCGCTTTTAATAAAATTCCCTCCTATTTTCAGGTTTATTATTATCACCCTTTCTCTGCACTTTCGGATCCCGCAAAACTTTACAATGATCTGCGATGGAATGTCACAAGACCCCAAGGTTTTGAAGCAGTAATGCGTGTTAGATGTAGCCAGGTGAGCCCTAAAAAGATTTATGCTTCAGTTTAACTTTCATACCATATCCGTTGATGTGGCAAATTGGGTGGGTCTGTCGGGTTGGGCATCGGGTCAAATCAGTTAGGGTAAATGTAGGTATTGGTTGGATCTGCTTGACCCGAAACACTTCTTTATTTCTTATCATTGATATTTGAGTTTTTGGTATATAGTTGATGTGCCAAATATGATTACAGACAGTGGTCTTATTTCAACAATGATTCAATGTTTCACATAAAATGGTTTAGACTAATTTGTCCTGTTTCCTTCTAACACTTTTTATTTATGCTACCCTTAAAAACTAAGCGTAAACCTCGACACATTCATATCTAAATGTGTCAAAATGGTCACCTCTTATAATATTTTCCAAAATATGGTATACTTATCCGTTTCTCATTTTGTTGTCTCTTCCCTTCGATTCTTTAGGGTCTTCAAGTACAAGACTACTCTGGATACTTCTGTAAACGCATTCCCACAGATGTTGACCTACTTGCGGTATATACTGAACTTCAAATTTATAAGCCTTGAGTTCCTAGCTTATAAGATCACTTTTATTGAAACTAATATTTTGCAGGTTGATTGTGACAAATCTATAATGGTGACTTTGAAACATGATGATAAATTAACAGATGGCACAGAATGTTCTTTCCAGTGTGCACTTCTTTATACTACTGTATATGGGCAAAGAAGAATACGTGTGTCCACTTTATCGTTGCCTTGCACAAGCATGCTGAGCAATCTTTTTCGCTCAGCTGATTTAGACACCCAGTTTTCTTGTTTCCTAAAGCAAGGTATTTGAATTTGTTTAATCTTGGATTTCACTTTTGCTTTATTGAATACTATAAAGATTTATTCTTTTTTTGTGTTGCAGCGGCTAATGAAATCCCTATTACTCCATTACCTCAAGTGAGGGATCGGGTGACAGATCTTTGCATTAGTATACTTCATTCTTATCGGAAGTTTTGTGCAACTGTGTCATCATCTGGACAGCTAATTCTTCCTGAGGCACTCAAGTTGTTGCCTCTATACACTCTCGGTCTGTTTTCTTCTTTATTAAAGGCATTCTAAGTTGTGGGTTATCAGTAGTGGTGGCATCGGATACCAACCAAAACTAATAATCCAATCATTCTAAATCAGTTCGGTCGCAAACCATTCCTTGAAAGCGAGAGCCACTAAAGGTGGCAATTTCAGCGCATTTATTTATTACCAATAATTTGATTGAATGGGAATGTATCAAATGTGTTGGAAGTCCCCTTAAGGTTTTTTATAATGTATGCAACCTCATAAATTACCTTCTATAAAAGATTAAGATAATCTTGGTAAAAAGTGTTTGTGGGTCATTTCAACCTGGCTCATGCTAAAGATGACCTGTTTTGACTTGTTCTTTTTTCACCTGGTCATCTTGCCAACTCTAGTGAAAATATAACGAATCCAAATATTCTTTCGATTTGCCCACCCCCTAGAGATACCATTTAAATGTTTTGGTTTAATATTGCATAAGATACGCACAGGTAATGGACCTCCTTAATTTCTTGATTGCAGCTTTGATTAAAAGTATTGGACTACGAAGTGATGGGCGTATAGATGACAGGTCATTTTGGATCAACTATGTTACCTCACTTTCTGTTCAATTAGCAATCCCGCTTGTGTATCCCAGAATGATAAGTGTTCATGATATTGACTCAAAGGTTTAGAATAATCTCACTTAACAAAATGTTCAGATATTCAATTTCTACAACTTACACGTTTTTTTTTTTTTTTGCATGTTTCATCTGTGGCTACAGGATACCGATGGATCCGTTATTCCCCCTCCTATACCACTCTCTAGTGAACATGTGAGCGATGACGGGATCTATCTTCTTGAAAACGGAGAGGACTGCTTAGTTTACGTTGGAGGCTCTGTAGATCCTGATATAACACAAAAACTGTTTGGCGTTTCTTCTTTTAGTGAAATCCCCACTCAGGTACACTTGATATTCGTATCTCTTGTCTTGTATCATTATAGTGGCAAAATGGCGAGTCTAGTAATGGGTATAAACAGGCTTTGGTGGCTTGGATTGACCTGAAACATTATTTTTATTCTAAGCAATAACCGACGTGGTAAATCTGATTAGGAAAACTATATTATAACACAGTTCAGGAGGTTATATGCATTATACACCTGTCGGCAACTTTCGACCCGTTTCAATTTTGGCTGCTTTTAAAACTTAGCAAAACTGACTCATTTGTGATTAATACTACCAAAATTCCTTCTAAATGTAAATGGGTTGAAATTGACATCTGTATATGCTCATTGTCTCATTGCATAGATCTTGTGGCTTATAAGTCTGCTGTTTGCTAGAGTAACACTTTCAGAAGGTCTATTGATTCATCAATCATCTGTTTAACTCAAACTTTTCAATACAGTTGGTACTGAAGCAATATGAAAACCCCTTGTCAAAGAAGCTAAATGAGGTTGTAAATGAGATACGAAGCCAAGGATGTAACTATCTACGGTATGTAATGGCTGTGGTATATCATCTTGTCAGTCGGATTAGTTGATCTGAATATGAAAATGTTTGTGTTGACAAGTAATCCCACTGTGCTTATGGCAGGCTAAAATTATGCAAGAAAGGAGAACCATCGGGTGAGTTTTATAATATACATCTAGTAGTTCTGTCTTCGTATGAAAATAGCAAGATTTAAATAGATTCTTTTTTAAATAAAAAATCCTTTAATATACATAATGCCATATATCACAGGTAACTTTAGCTCAGGAACTTCCTTAGAAACGATAAAGATTGCGTCTTTTCTGAGTCTTGTAAAGTACCATTCTATCAAGACAAGATAAAGAAAATATAACGCAGTGCGGACACATTTGTCAATCTAAATTGCAGTTTTTACACGTTAATCGTTGCAATTTCTGTACTTTCTCATATTAGTTACGATTCCTGGAATGACGTTCTCCTCGTATATGATGGAAGAGTAGAAGACAAGTCTCCAAATAGTCCTTCATACGTTGAGTTCTTAGTACATGTCCATAGAAAAGTCAAAACAAAATGGGTTGATGTTGTTTAACAAATACTACTTCAGTTATATATGTTTATTGGTTTGTGGTTAGAATTTACATGCAGACACAGATGGGTTCGAGCCTAAAGAGTCGAAGCTTGAATCTTAGCAAAAAGTTGGGGATGGTCATCATTGGTTTTGTATTTATTATTTGTGAAAGCTTAGCATAAACGGATAAAAGAAACACCCTTTGGTCTGGTTCATGGTAATTGTTATTTAAAGACTAATGGTGATATATACATCCACAAGGTTGGGTGTTTTTTTTTTTTTTTTTTTTTTTTTTTTTTTTTTTTTTTTTTTTTTTACAATGATATTAGATATACATGTAATGCTAGCTGTTCTTTAGAGGGGCAAGTTTCAACTTATTTCTTATAGTTATATGCATTATATACCTGTCGGCAACTTTCGACCTGTTTCAATTTTGGCTGCTTTTAAAACTTAGCAAAACTGACTCATTTGTGATTGATACTACCGAAATTCCTTCTAATTGCAAATGGGTTGAAGTTGACATCTGCATATGCTCATTGTCTCATTGCATAGATTTTGTGCCTTATAAGTCTGGTGTTTGCTAGAGTAACTCTTTCAGAAGGCCTATTTATTCATCAATCATCTGTTTAACTCAAACTTTTCGATACAGTTGGTACTGAAGCAATATGAAAACCCCTTATCAAAGAAGCTAAATGAGGTTGTAAATGAGATACGAAGCCAAAGATGTAACTACCTACGGTATGTAATGTCTGTGGTATATAATCTTATCAGTCGGATTAGTTTATCTGTATATGAGAATGTTTGTGTTGACAAGTAATCCCTTTTTTAATCTCATTGTACTTATGGCAGGTTAAAATTATGCAAGAAAGGAGAACCATCGGGTGGGTTTTATAATATACGTCTAGTAGTTCTGTCTTCGTATGAAAATTGCAAGATTCAAGTTGATTCTTTTTTAAGAAAAATTCCTTTTGATATACATAAAGGCTGTTTGGTAATTTTAAACCGGGACTTCCCAAGAAACGTCGAGAATTAAAAACTTTCCTGACTATATGCTAAAAAAATGAAAAATCCCTCCAACAATTATTAAATAGAGAAAATCTTGTGAAACCCATAATGCCATATATCATAGGCAACTTTAGCTCAGGAACTTCCTTAGAAACGATAAAGATTGTGTCTTTTCTGAGTATTTGTAAAGTACCATTCTATTAAGACGAGAAAAAGAAAATTAATTACAGTGAGGATGCATTTGTCAATCAAAGTTGCAGTTTTTACGCGGTAATCGTTGCAATTTCTATAGTTTCTGATATTAGTTGTTTCAATTCCAGGAATGACATTCTTCTCGTATATGGTGGAAGACAAGTCTCCAAATAGTCCTTCATACGTTGAGTTCTTAGTACATGTCCATAGACAAATTCAAAACAAAATGGGTTGATGTTGTTTTAACAAACACTAGTTCAGTTATGTTTATGGGTTTGTAGTTAGAATTTGCATGGAGACACAGTTGAGTTCCACCCTAAAGAAGCAAAAACGTGGGGATAGTCATCATTGGGTTTCAGTTATTCCTGGTGAAAACCCGAGTAAAGTTTTGCTAGTATTATTTATGAAAGCGTATCATAAACTGATAAAAAGAACGGCTGTGGTGTGGTTCTTGGTAATTGTTACCATGGTTATCAAGATCGCGATCTTGATCGTAAGATCGTACGATCTTACGATCCTACACAAGAAAACCTTGCAAGATCGGAGTAGGATCAGAGGCACCATAGGATTGGAGTAAGATCGTAAGATAGCTAGTAAGATCGTAGGATCGCTATCGATCCTGATCCTACTAAAAAACTTAACTTTTATCATTAAACATAAAAATAAGCTCATTTGACCCATTTTTCAAGCCATGGTCACTGTAAAGAAAGAAATTAAGTACGAGTACAAAAATGTTAAAGCGAGGTATTATCTTATAAGCACATCAAACGAAGTTAATGCACCGTTTGAAGTCATATTGATCATTGATTACTAATGCTTTAGAATTTTGGGTTTTTGATATTTAGGCTATGATGTTTAAAACTTCAAATAATTTTTATCATATACGACTCTTGTAGTCGTATTTCTTTTGTACCCAAATCATTCAAGTAATAGTTTGAAACATGAACTAATTGCATGTATTGCATTATTAGTATGATAAATGAACTTTTAAATTTTCATTCATATCCATTTAAGTTGATTATTCTGATCGAATTTCATGTTGAACTATATATAACTACAACTGCTATAAAAAAAAGTCAACATTTTTGTAGGATCTTACGATCTAAATTCGATCCTACGATCCCGATCTTGCGGAGACAAAAACGATCCAAGGTAGGATCGCGATCTTGATAACGTTGATTGTTACTATTAAACACTGGTGGTTATACATATTTATATTTGGAAGTGTTTTTTGTTTCCTTTATAATGAGATATAAGATTTACATGTAATGCTGTTCTTTAGAGGAGCAAAGTTTCAACTTATTTCTTATATTTATTGATTTTATGTGTGAGTATGTTTGATTCGATTTGTATTTTATTGCTAACTAGACACGTGCATCTGAAATGAAAGGATTCAAATAGTTACAAGCTGTCTATGCAATGGTATTGCTTGATATACATGAAAATGCAAGAATGTAGTTGGTACTTCTCAAACTACCTTTTTATGAAAGAATATAGTACGTAATACTAGAAAACCTAGAAACGTTTAAAACCTAAAAACGTGTACGTTGAATTTAAATTTACGTTAACGTACGAAATAAAACGCAAGTTTTGTGAAATAAAATACCTACGGATATGAAAATTACATTTTTACAATCCTAATGATAAAAGAAAATTTTTAGAAAAAGAAAAATAATTTTTACACTATTTAATTAATTACTATTAATTAATTACTAATTATTAATTACTTTTTAATTAACTAAATTACACTAATTATTAATTAATTATGAAAATTAACTAGAAAAATGAAAATTAAATTTAGAAAAATCTAAAATATTATAAAACTAATTTTAAAACAGAAAACCTATTTTTAAGACTATTTAAATAATTATTATTAATTATTAACTAATTATTAATTAATAAAAACTAATATTAATTATTAAAAATACTAAATGAAAAGAGAAAAATGTGAGAAAATTACAGAAATTATTTTATGACTACAGGAACCTAGGAAAATTATAAAAATGAGATTAGCTTTTTAAATAAGCTAAAAATAAGCTAAAAAGCTTAAATAGAAGCTAGCACTTTTGGTATTTTTGGATTTTTCAAATTTTTCTTTAACAACTTACTTTGACTACTGAAATTAAGTACTTTTTACAAAGGAACTTTTGCTAGAGCTTAATATTAAGCTATGTGGAAAGTTAAAATTGAGACAGAAGGTATTATTAAGCTTGAACCAAGTAGATTTTTAAACAAGCAAGCTACCAATAAGCAATAAGCTACTGAATAAGATATAAGTTACTGAAGTGCATGTGAAATAAGCTAAAATTACAAAATAAGAACTCAAAATAAGCCACCAGATCACAAATAAGCAAAGCTCAAAACCACAGAACCAAAACAGGCTTTGGGGCTAAATGCAGCCCATTGTGGGGCCCACAGGGGTGACCCAGGGACCAAATGAAATGGTGATCTGAAGAGAAGGCCTGAGGGGCTATCCAAAAAGACCACAAGCTCAGGATGAGCATAAGTGATGAGAAAACTAGGGGCTTATGAAATGTGCTCAATCCACACTGATGAGTCAGTGTGCAGTTTGAGTCAGGCAATCAAAAGGAACAAAATAAGCAAACTTAGCAAGCAATAAAATGAAAATAAGGATTAGAAACTACAACTCAGGTATATAAGCTTCTCAAAACACCCAAGATCAGATAATCATCTCAAGGATTGAGCTACTTGTGCCTTGGGAAAAATGGTTCAGTCAGGCCTAAGTACAAAGTGATTATTTTAAATAAGCATATTAAGCACAATGAGCACAATGGTAAAAATTATCACACACTCAGTTTCACCCAACCTCAAACAACATCTTACAACTAAAATCAACAATCAAACAAGCTTGGATCAACAGAAACCAAAATCAACAAGTTTAGTGAGGACTGAGCACATGCAGTTAAAACAGTCCAAGATGGGCAACTTTAGAGGGCAAAATAAGCTAAATTAATAAGCACTAAGGGAGAAACTAAATGAACAGGACTAAGGTCTACCTAAGAAAGATTCTAAAGCAACAGAAATCAAGGCCATTTACTCAAAATTGATCAAGATAGAACCAATTGAAATCTGACCCAAACCTGGGTGCAGGGGAAAAACAAAACCACACAGTCCTCTTCAAGATTGATTTTCACCAAGCAAAAGGCTTTCAACTGGATTTTTCTTTTTTGAAATTAATTAACAAGCTAGAAAGGTTTGTAAATCAAAAAATGTTATCTATTTACATCCACAATTGAATCCTACAAGTCCCTTTGAAGTCTGTCTCATTATTCTGAATATGCCATTTGACTTTTTGAAATATTCACCTAAGTTGACTATAGTGAGTTTCCAAGGCTCCTAATTGCTCAATTATGTTACACTAACCCTAAATGAACCTAAATCTACCTATATTACCCACTTATGTATTGAAATTGAGGTTTTGATTCACAAAGTCTTCAACAGATAAGCTGTTGAAGAAGTAAATGTATGATTTTGACTTTTAACCTAAGATTGCCAAAGGTTAATGCATAAACACAACTGATATGATCCTAGGTACAATAAACTAACCAACTTAGACCTTTAACTCAACTCACAGTATACCAAGAACATTGATCCAAACACTACTATATCTAGGCTGATGAGAATTTAAAGAAGTTACAGCAACAATTTAGCTAAGAAACTGAAAAACAATCCTAAAGCAAGCTATATTAAGTACTAAACAGCAGAAAACAGTCACTAGAAAGCATTCAATCCAAACTTCATAGGTAATAGCATAACAGTAATCAAATAAGAATGAGAATTATATGATCTAACCTCAAATAAGGTATGTAAATCACAGGTTATAGCTTACCAATACACCATTCAAAACAAGCATAACCACATAAATCCCCTCTGGATTAACTTATCACCCCCATGAGCTCTTGTTGACTTTTAAGTTGACTTTTTATGATTTATGGGATGGAACCAGTTGCAAAGCTAGGTAAGCTTGCAAAAGCTTTTCAGTGAGCAACTTAAGCTTAATCAACCAATTAACAACAACTCATTCCACTTCAAAACTAACATGATATTTTTCAAGGAATTAAAGCATCAACTGATTTGGAATGAAAAAACTGAAATTGATATCTAAAACAAGTCCAAATTACACTGCAAGGATTTGAAATTACAACTTAAATCTAACTTACAATTGAGCTTGAAAACTAACTACTACTACTTTTCTAACCTAAACTACCATAATAATTAACTTCTTCACCTCTGCCTCCTTTTCTTTATTTATAAGCTTCAATAAGCATTCTTGGCTTTTTCCCACTTTGATTTGGAGCCGCTGGATGGCTTGAATTCATCTTGGCCTTTGAAAGTGATATTGGCGGGAAAAATAGATACAAGTAATTTGGCTTTTAGCCTTTGGCAGAGGGAGAGGGTTTTGGTGTTTTGTGGTGGAAAGGTAATGTAGGGTTTGGAGTGTGGGATTAGATGTGGTAGGGGTGATGATGGTGTTGGATGTGAGTGGGTTTGGCAGAGATTGCAGGTCATGGGTGGAGGGGAAAAGAAGGGTTTGACCAATTTTGACCCTGGGAGGGGTTTTATTATTTTGGGAGTGGGCTTGTTTAATAGTTGGGCCAAGGGTTTGGGGGGTGTTGTGGATCAGGCTTTGGTTTGGGTGGGGTGGTGTTTGTTTGGGTTTTAATTAAAACAAGGGTCCATTTGGTTTAAATAAAACACAAGGACTAAACATATAATTTGATGAAAATTGAGGGGCTGAAATTGAAAGTACCCCAAAGTACAAGTAAGGACAAATCCTGCCATATTCCATAATACAAGGTCCTTAAATGTTTTTATTTCAAAATTACAATTCCTGGGGGTATTTTCTACCAAGTTTCAAACTTCAGGGGCCAAATTGTGAATTTCTTCAAACTTTTTATCCAAGGACCATATTTGCCAACTTGTAATTTCCCAAGGACCCAAAAATGATTTTTCATCCAAAACTTTCCACCAGGGACCAAATCTGCCAAAATCTGAAAGTACAGGGACTGAACTAGTAATTTTCCAAAACTTTTGAGATTTTTCACCAAAGGACTAAATGTGACAATTTATGATTTTAAAAGGACCTTTGGTGATTTTTCTTTTATTTCAAACCTCCAGGGACTAGTTTTGTCAAATTTTGAAACTTGAGGGACTGAAACTGCCAATTATGCAAACTTTGTTCGTTTTTCATTTGTTTTTAAACATTTTGCATCTAAAACATATAAAACACAATTTTGAGATAATTTCTGTATTTTGATGCATTTCTGAGTGTTTTTGATGTTTTGCAGTTCAGATTTGACCAAAAATGATGAGTGTTTGAGCACTCATCAATCCCCCACACTAAACTATTGCTAGTCCCTAGCAATAAACTGTTTTGAAAACTTAATGGATTTGAAACTCTTTACCAAAAGCCATTACTTCTGGAGTAGCCAAATGTATCAGTTCAAGTAAGAACTATGGTCCACTTGATAACCATGTGATTTTGAGCAAACCACCAGCTGTCAACGGATTTGATTCGCCTTTACCAAAAGCCTTTTGCTTCTGGACTAGCCAACTCTTGATGGACAAAGTCAACATCTTGGTGAGTTGATTACCAATTATGGTTTTTCCACTGCCTTTACCACAAGCCATAATCTTGCGGGCTAGCCAACTCATTCACTTTTTGGGATATGGCGAGTTGATTTACCATACAATTTTGGGCAAATTGCAAGCCGTCAACGGATTTGAGATATCTTTGCCAAGAGCCGTTTGCTCCTGGAATAGCCAGTCCTTTTGTCGTTTAGACATGGCGGACTGATAACCACAAAAAAATTTGAACTTTAGTGAAAAAAATTTTAAAATTTTTGCCAAAAACGGGGGTATTAGATAGTAAAATGTGATAAAATTCGCTAGAATAGCGAAATACCCCCCCCCCCCCCCCCCACACACTTAGAATGAATATTGTCCTCAATATTCAAAGTCCCGGCTATTATGCCGACTCTTGGAACGTAAAAGGGCAACATTACAATCTAAATGTGGAAACACCATTTTTGTTTTTTCACTTTATAAGTAACCACAGTAGGGGTAACACCCCCACACTTAGGGTGAAAACCCTATAAGCATGCTACTGTTTTTGTTTACCGAGTCGCTAGCTTGACTCGACCCCGAATTCATTTGTCCTTGGGGAAGCATGAAGTGGAAGAAGCAATCTCAACCAGACTTTCATTCAAGATGTTTGGACAAACATTTGAAGCACGTGAAAGTTCCAGACCGATGAGATAAGTATCCGGCTCAAGATAATGATACATAAAATGCCGGGATCAAAGATGGTATCTTCATTCCCGAAGGAGTGAAGAAGAGAGGAAGGCACCTCGAGAGCAGGCTCATTAGCCTGAGTTTGGATTTTAAGGGTTAAGCTCAAAAACATCCCGGGAGGGTGGGTGGGAATTCGCAAATCCTCATGATTGAGTGCATCTCCCCCCGGGCTATCATACTCCGGAGGAGTCATGATAAGGTGATCAATGATGGTCTCAGAAGGAATTTCATCAACATCGCTGATGTCTCCATAAGATAAAGAATTTTCATCAGTGTTTAAATCACTAAGCCTGGTATTGAGATAGGAATTGAGTGATGGATCATCATTCAATAAGCTTTCAAGGAAAAGAATATCCCCCTCAGAATCAAGATAGTTATCATCAACTTCATACGAAGTTGAACTATCTAAGGCAAGGAATGCTTCGACTTCTTCCAGATCATCTTTGAGATCAAAGAGATCATCATCACATCCCGATGGAAGTGGATTGGTGTGAGAGAGTTCATCGACGAACTCCTCGAGAAGAAAGTCAATATTAGAGTGGGGAAGGGATGCATCAACATACTCAATGTCTCCATAAGATAAACAATCATCACTGGAATCAGAGACAGTCTCAATTTGATCATTTGGATTATCAGGGGGTGAAGGAATATCGCACACTTGATCAAAAGTTCCCTGTGACTCTCTCGGGATTGGGACAAGGATCTCAACACTAGACTTTATTAATTCGTCCGATTCCTTATTAGGAACAGTGCTAAGATGCTCATCCCCCATGTTTAGAGAGTGAGTATGAACTTCGGGTGTGATAACAACAGACTGAGGGAGATGTGAGGAGCTAGCATTCATGGATTGTACAAGTTCCATTTGATCTTCTGCTAGTAATTTCCCCGTCTCATTATTTTCTCCCTGATTTTCAATGGAAGAAATCACAAATGATGAATCTGACGAACCCTTATAAATTTGAAGGATATCAAGGGTATCTTCATTATCACTATCATCATCACAGTCTAGAAGAGCAGCTTTACAAAATTTGGCACGTGTTACAGCTGCTTGTTCTAAGACTAGCAATTCTTCCATGCTCAATTTGTTTCTAGCCTCTCCTTCTTCAGCAAGAAATTCTGCCATAGATTTTTCATGTGAGTCTTGAAACGATGTAGTAACCAACTCCTCCTTAAGTTCTTTCAATATATCAAGAGCCTTTAGTAAAAGGTCTTGCTCAGTATCATGAGGAGTTGTGTGAATCATACGGTACTGTGGAGGTGGGTCTGAAAACGAATAGTCGTAATTGTTACAAGGAAATGGATTCCTTGTTTGACAATCTGAGCTAGAGTGTGGACCTCCACAGTAATCACAACAGTGAAACTGATGCGACTGTGGGTTATAAGTGCTAGAGTTATAATCGTTACCATGAAACTGCTCATAGACAAGCGTGTTTCCCGATTGACAATCAGAACTGTGGTGGGAACCACCACACTGCTCACAACAGTAAAACTGCTGAGTCTCATGGTGTGGTAACTGATGGAATGAATCAGTCGTGTCATGGTAGGAATAGGGATTCTGGTTATAGACAGGCCCGTTTCCTGACTCTACCATGCTACAGCTGGGGCAATTGCCACCATTATAAGGATTACCACACCAATGGCAAATAAGAAGGTGTGAGTGAGACATAGAAAGAATCAAAAGGTTTAGAAGGGTAAGAAAGATGTGAGAGGGTAAAGGTGAATATTTTTGGATTTTTGGATAAACATTTTGTACAAATGATAAAGAAAATCTTTTTGGATTTTTGTGTTCGTTGAAAACTAATTTTAAAAAGTTTTCGGGAACCTTTTTATGAAAATATACACAAGGATGGTAAATATACAATGGATGTATATCCAGGTTCACTAATACGCAAAACCGCTTAGAATACGCACACAGCCTCCCCGGCAGCGGCACCAAATTTTGATTGAGGCTAAAGCAGCCAACTAAAGTCAACCACGGATGTGGTCAATATAGTCAAACTCCTTAGGATCAATGCTCCGTGGAAGTATAGGGTTTTCCCGGGTCGTTATGTCCCGACGAGGTGTGGATTGTATTCAAAACGGGTTTGTGATCGGGTGAATTTGGACGGAAATGGGTATAAGTGAGTTGTGATTGATTATACTACTGAACTATAAAAGAAAATAGCTTAAGTAAGCTATATTAACAAGTACGTAATACTAGAAAACCTAGAAACGTTTAAAACCTAAAAACGCGTACGTTGAATTTAAATTTACGTTAACGTACGAAATAAAACGCGAGTTTTGTGAAATAAAATACCTACGGATACGAAAATTACATTTTTACAATCCTAATGATAAAAGAAAATTTTTAGAAAAAGAAAAATAATTTTTACACTATTTAATTAATTACTATTAATTAATTACTAATTATTAATTACTTTTTAATTAACTAAATTACACTAATTATTAATTAATTATGAAAATTAACTAGAAAAATGAAAATTAAATTTAGAAAAATCTAATATATTATAAAACTAATTTTAAAACAAAAAACCTATTTTTAAGACTATTTAAATAATTATTTTTAATTATTAACTAATTATTAATTAATAAAAACTAACATTAATTATTAAAAATACTAAATGAAAAGAGAAAAATATGAAAAAATTACAGAAATTATTTTATGACTACAGGAACCTAGGAAAATTATAAAAATGAGATTAGCTTTTTAAATAAGCTGAATATAAGTTAAAAAGCTTAAATAGAAGCTATCACTTTTGGTATTTTTGGATTTTTCAAAATTTTCTTTTACAACTTACTTTGACTACTGAAATTAAGTACTTTTTACAAAGGAACTTTTGCTAGAGCTTAATAATACGCTATGTGGAAAGTTAAAAATGAGACAGAAGGTATTATTAAGCTTGAACCAAGTAGATTTTTAAACAAGCAAGCTACCAATAAGCAATAAGCTACTGAATAAGATATATGTTACTGAAGTGCATGTGAAATGAGCTAAAATTACAAAAGAAGAACTCAAAATAAGCCACCAGATCACAAATAAACAAAGCTCAAAACCACAAAACCAAAACAGGCTTTGGGGCTAAATGCAACCCATTGTGGGGCCCACAGGGGTGACCCATGGACCAAATGAAATGGTGATCTGAAGAAAAGGCCTGAGGGGCTTTCCAAAAAGACCACAAGCTCAGGATGAGCATAAGTGATGAGAAAACTAGGGGCTTATGAAATGTGCTCAATCCACACTGATGAGTCAGTGTGCAGGTTGAGTCAGGCAATCAAAAGGAACAAAATAAGCAAATTTAGCAAGCAATAAAATGCAAATAAGGATTAGAAACTACAACTCAGTTATATAAGCTTCTCAAAACACCCAAGATCAGATAATCATCTCATGGATTGAGCTACTTGTGCCTTGGGAAAAATGGTTCAGTCAAGCCTAAGTACAAAGTGATTATTTTAAATAAGCATATTAAGCACAATGAGCACAATGGTAAAAATTATCACACACTCAGTTTCACCCAACCTCAAACAACATCTTACAACTAAAATCAACAATCAAACAAGCTTGGATCAACTGAAACCAAAATCAACAAGTTTAGTGATGACTGAGCACATGCTGTTAAAACAGTCTAAGATGGGCAACTTTAGAGGGCAAAATAAGCTAAGTTAATGATGCGTGGGAATCGCAACAGGCTTTACCTCTCAAGGGATCTTGAGAAGCTTACAACCCCCACCAGGCAGTGTACCTGATCGTTGTAGTATAGTATAGTGACAAGTACCGGGGGATTGATCGTTCAGCTTAGGAATAGTGTCGCTAGGATTAGAAAGCCTAAATACTAGTTCTAAAGGTGAGGGATGATTATTTTTGTGTTTTTATATTTTATGGAAAGCAAATTAAAATCTCGGGTTTGAAAGATTTGGGCGGAATTAGTTGCTAATCAACTAACCCAATACTAAGATGCAATCAAAATAAAATACTAGAAATGAAAATAAACTAATTTATACTAAGGTTGTGAGCAGTAATTGGAGAAAATGTGTTTACTTTGATTTCACTACTCCCTAGATATCTTTTACATGTTAATTACTTGTTATAATTGCATGGATGACGGATCGTATTCCTTAATACCATTCATGGGGTGGCACACATAACTCCCCAATTCTATGAGCTCTTATCTCCTCCTACACCATGCCCAGCACAACTATAGGGATTGTAAACAGTGGCTCATGCATTAAATACAACCAATAAAGACCTAGTGCGCGTTGGTTCATGTTTCTTAAGACGTTCAAGCATGTTACCAATTGGAGATCTGCCAGTTTTCTTAAGCCTAACATATAAATCATTCATCCAAGACAAGAATAAACAAGTAATCAACACATAATCAATATCTAGGTTTCATTAGATCTAAGCAAACACAAGATAGATCTAGCCTAGCATGATGGAATTAAGACAAGAACAAGATATAGACAACCAACACATAGACATATTGATTGAATTAGAAGAACACTTATCTTGATTAATCATGCAAGGTATCAAGGGGTTGGAACCCTTGAAAAACCTGTAAAGTTACACCAAAATCGTACTTAGGGTTTCTCCTAAAACTTCTCTCTTTAAATGTGAAAAATTAGAAAACTATATATAGGAAAAGGGGTCTGACGGCGTCAAGACCAATTAGGAGACGCCGTCACCTCGCCGCCAAAACAATCCTCGGACTGCCTAGATCTACATTTGACGCCGTCAAGAATAATTCATTTCCAGGCCGTCATGACTTTTACTCTTAACGCCCTACCTTCATGACGCCGTCAAAACTCTTCTGGGTCGTCATGGAATTTTACTCTTGACACCGTCAGGGAACTACTCTTGACGCCGTCATGCACTGTTCCCAGCATGGAAAATTAAGACTTTGGCGTTTTCTTCACTTTTATGCTCCAAAAACGTCCGAATTGCTTCCTTTTCCAGATTTCACTCCCAAAGTACCTAAAATCACAAAAGGAATGATTTAGGGCAATATTTGATCAAATAAATTCGGATTCGGGCTTAAATGACCTACTAAAAACGGATCATTTTTCGCCTCATCATATACCCTTACACTTGAGATTTGCTTGTCCTCAAGCAAATGCGCTTTTATTCTACTCAAAAGACAAGTTAGGGGTCATTTAACACTAATATAAAAGTAATTACAACAAATAATCGTTCCACTAAAGACCAATAGACAAGCACGGAGGTCATACACAAGCACCTCACAAATAGTGTTTAGATACTCACATCTCTCGGGTGTAATAAAGTGTAAATTACAATATGGAAACGGAAGATATCTCTCACTACCTGTCATAGCAAAATAGATTACCATAGGCTTGGGAAAGGATCAAACCTCCACCACATGGCATAAGCACCTAGGATAAACTATCAAAGAGGTCTTTCAAGGGTTGTAACGTTAGGTGTAGGGATATGAAATACACGGTTTTGTTGGATAAAGGAAGTTTTACTGGTGGCGAGTTAACAATCTTGGTTAATTACAAGTACAATATGGCGTTGCTAAGCCAAGACTAGATTCGACTTAAGCTAATAAATCAAAAAGAACAAAAACATAAAATGAACATAGAATAAAAAGGGATGGTAGTCCGTATGTTTTTTCTCTTTTTTTTTTTTTTTTTTTTTTTTTTTATTTATTTTTTTATTTTTTTGCATACACTCTTATCCTACCATCCAAAATAATACATCATAGGGGTTGAACATTCCCCTTACACTTGAATCTTTACATACTTTACATTAAACTAATCTAATGACTCGAATTAAGAAAATCAAAACACTTGGAGCACTTTTAAGATTAACGTATATATGGGGGTTGTCACACCCCCAATTTACCTGACTTGCAGCGGAATGGAATACCTGGGGGTGTCTGTCATAGCACCACAGTTACAGTTACATTGAATGACCTAAAGTGTCGTTTGGAAAATACTGCATTTGATCATTGAAATAATCCAGAGATTACAAAATGAGGTCCCCAAAATGTGTTGCAAGTTTATGAAAACAAGTCCTACTAGATCAAATGTTTACATAAGTGCATGAAATAATGATGAGACGCGTAGACCCCGCGACTCCATGAAGGTCCAAATGCATGTCACATGAGCTACCTTAATAACCTGAAATACATTGCTAAAACGTCAACACGAATGTTGGTGAATTCCATAGGTTTATAAAATGTAATGATGTACGGCCACCACAAGTAAAAGTGCAAGATAAAAATCTCATGAAAATTGTACAATAGACCTTAAGCTCATGACACCGAAGCTAGACTGATGAAATTCTATGCCCCTCCTGAATGTTCTGCCAAAACACTCAACTGTGACAGAAATGAAATGCATCCACTTCCTGTTGGTAAATATTACCACGGATGGAGGCATCACCCTCGATAGATCTATCCACTCACTCTCGCTTACCGGCAAATTAACGGTTCATGATGATACAGGGGACTTATCACATGGCAAGGTAACTTAAGCAATGTACATATGTTTGAATACTTGGGCTCGTACTAAAATGATTGATGCAATGTATTCCCCCCGTGGGATTTGAAAACAATCAAAAATGTTGAATTGAAAACGGGGCTATGAAAACTCACCTCTAGCTGATGATACTGTGATGATGTGAAATGAACAACCATGAACATGTAATGAGCTGAAAAACAAGGCGCGCACACTAGCCGCAACCTAATGTGAATGATGAACGATCTACTTTAGATCACCAAATGATGTTATAAATGTCCATGCACATGTTTCCTATACCACTCTACTCTTTGAAAAACACTTGTTGTTATCAAAAGTATATATTCCAAGACTTAGGAAAAATATGGCTATTAGAAAAATAAACTAGTTGTAATATATATACTTATATATATATCGTATGTACCAATGTTTGTGTTGAAATCCTCGGTTTGAAATCCTTGAAATAACGCCTTGTGGTGATGAAAATATACTTGTGTTCACTAATATGTCATTAGTTATGAATTTAGGTACTTGGTTAATATTTCTAGAAAATCTAGAATTTAGTACGTAGTGTTATTATTATTTCTAAAAGCTGCCAATTATAGAGGATTTTTGCCGATATGGAAACGTGAATATCTTTGTCGTTATAAGCCCGTTTTACTTGTTCTTTATATCCACGGTTACGTCTTAGTATGTAGTAATATATTTTGGAAAGCTTGGCTCCTCCGAGTTACGTCTAAAGCCTCTTTTTGTCCGACGAATAACGTCCAACAGCATGTATTTTTCCGGAAAATAGTTTTCGTCAATAAACTTGCAAAAATCATAACTTCTTCGTTATAAACTCTTTTTAATCTGTTCTTTCGCCTACGGATTCGTTTTTGAAAGTATTTTCTAAAAATTTTGCCAAAGTTTCCTTTATGTTTACTGATTTTCCTGGATTTACCAAAATGGGACAGAATGTTTATTTACTTGTTACAAAACCATTTTTCTTGTTCAAAACTAGTTTCAACCTCAACCAAAACTCTTGCAAACTTCACAAAACTATACTAATCCTACCATACACCTTCTTAGGGTGCCATGGGTTCCTAATGACTAGTAAACAAGTTAATTTAACAAAAGAACACCTAAAACCAATTCTAGGGTTAGTATGATCAAAAAGTCTTCAAAAATAAAGTGGTATAACTAGTATGAGCATGAAATTAAGCATGAATACCATGATTAATAAGTGTTAATTAGATGAAAACATGAAAATAAATTTGAATACTCACTTTGAGATTTTAGGTGATGAGATGATTAGAAACCTTGGATTACTTGTGTTTTTGTTGGATGATTCTTGATTAGAATAATGAAATGAACAACTTTGATGCTTTGTACTTTGAAAAATAATGGATGGATCATGGTGATGAAGTTGGGTCGTGGGTATGGTGATGGAGAAGATGAGATGAGAACTTTTGGCTTATGAAAAAGTTATGTTATGATTCTTGTAAATTAGTATGTTTATGTTTTGCTGGTTTATGTAAATAAGTAACTAGTTATAACGTATAATACTACATAATAAAGCATGAGGTTAAAAATTACTACTTGTGGTCTTGGATGGTTTAGGGGGCCTGTTTTCAATGTATAAAAGAGTAGCCAAATCGGTTTTGATCACTTAGGAAATGTAGGGTAATATTAATTGTAGTTTAGTGTAAGTATTAGTTATAATCGGGTACCGGGTTTGCTAGAAATAAATGTTAACAAAGTTGACCGGGACTTAATAAAGTCATAAAAATGTTAAAAATATGTTGGGTACAGTTACTGAGTGTTCGGGTGATTATTGTTTAGTTTTCACGAAAATCGTCGTAATATTCATAAGCTCGCGTTATAAATAAAATAAATTTCCAAAATACTAGGTAACTGAATGTTATAACTTTTATGATGATAAAATGGATATAAAAATATGTCGGGACCATTGTGGGAATATTTAGATATATTCGTCGTGTTTATAAACCGGGTGTTAACGTTTATTTATAAATAATTATAAGGAAAACGTTAAATGTATCAAATATATAAATTTGAAAATCCTAAGAGTGGTATAACATGTAAATGACCTACTGATGATATGCAGACTATCTCCAGTCCGTATGAAATGTCATTACTGATAATGCATGAATTCGCACCTGAACCAATACGGTTACGCGAATTTGGATACCCGTAAACTAAATTTACGATGAAATGTGTAATGCACGCGAATGATGAAATCTTTTCTGGAAATGAATAGTGTTTAGTGAATAGTAAAATTTCTGAATGCTTCTCGGAATGTCAAACTGACACCAAAAATGATGAATAGTAAACTGATGAATAGTGTTTTGATGAATAGTGTTTGATGAATAGTGTTTTTCCAAAGTTCGGGAAATGACCTGAAATGACTTGAAATGGTGAGTTGTGACATTCTTCCCCTCTAAAAGGAACTTCGTCCCGAAGTTCAGTTTATGTTGGTTTCTGAAAACATATATGTGAAAAGGTGATGATATTCGAGAATTCCAGCGAACTCTAACGATAGGAATTCAACTCTGATTCAACTATTTGACCACACGGTTCATGACTTCTGTTGGTTCTCTTACAAGGTCTGAGATTGTCATTTGGGTTGGATCCCTTCCAATGGAATCATGGGTGACTTATCTGAAAGTCATTTCTGGGGATTTGAAAATGTGAAATATGTTTGTGTAATCCTGTTGTTCTCTGACAATGTTCAAGTCTGACGGCCACTATGCCTTCTCTATCTGAAATATTAAATGGTCCAGTGTATATTGGGTTTAACTTTCCAAGTGTTCTGAATGATATCATGCCTTTCCTAGGCAGAACTTTCTGCATAACTCTGCTTACCAACTTGAAGTTTTAATGGTTTACAACTTATTGAACTTGTAACTGATTCTTGACATGTAGGAAATTTTCTGGTTATCTCATGAATGCCTACTAGACTAGTGAGTTGAGCTTTTTCTGAGTTTGGCCCATCAATCGATGGTCTGCGCTTCTTAATGTTTTAAATGTGATACTGGTAATATATACTGCTGAATTCTGCCAGAACTCAAGTTTGTATGCTAGTTGGTCGATTCTAAAATGAATTTTAAATGGCCCAATATGCTAAAGATTCAACTTCTCTTGTTATCCAATTTGTATCATGCCAATACAAGGCAATGCTTTTAACTTAGTTTGTTCTCCCACTTGAATTTGGATGGTTTGTTATTCAGGATACCCATCCAAATGATATGTTTTATGTACCAATCTAACTTCTGCTAGTTTCTCGCTGTTGGTGTGATAACTATTGTTGTAGATGAATTTGATTTATGTTAAATGATTGTTCCAACCATTTCTAGGGTCAATCACTCATGCTCTGAGCATACCTTCCTATGTTTGAATTGTTCTCTCGCTTTGACCATCGTTCTGAGGATGATAGGTGATGTTCACATCTAAATGGGTTTCTGTAGGAAATCCTAAAATGATTACCTGAAGTCCAAGGTGAATCGGTTTCCTTAACAGGAATAACTGAAATGGGTACAATAAACCTTTGTGACTAATTCCATAACGTTCGGTCCTTCGAACTTGGCGTTATTTGAAGGGATAGCATATAGGTAACAATTTGATTCCTTGTGTTTTGTTCCAACGGATGATAAGACATATGTCCTTCTTTGTCTATTGGGTTTGGTCTCCACTACTGAAGTTCGTGATTAATTTGTGATGTTCCTCCTAATTCCTTCATCACATAATCCAAATATTCTCTATTGTTCAGTCACAAATCCTAAATGCATAAGCGATGTTGTAGGGAAATTTGTTCTGGAAATTTGTCTCGCGATTTTGAGTTTTGGTTGAAATCTTTTTCTGAATAAACGAATTTAGAAAATGGAGCAAATGATTTACTGGGTAATATTTTTCTTGATGATTCAAAATCCAGTAGTTATGAAATAGGAACTGTTTTCAAACATGTTGTGATTAAGACTGCTTACCAAAGTTTGATGTCTATGTATATTTCTCATTGTACAATAGTGTTGCTAAAGATTGACCAAAAAGGATCGTACTTGTTCAAAATAGGAATTTCAGAAATCATTTTTTTCCACAAGGTATGTGATTTATGTAAACGCATCAACTTTATTTAAAAGTGAAAACACTAACATGGATAAAATGGTAGAATAGGAAATGTTCGCTTAAATGCATTGATGTCTAACACTTAGTTCCTGAGGTTGGATAATGTCTATTGATGGTTATCTGGCATAACTACAAGCATAGGTATTTAGACTAACTTAAGTCCTGAAATTGTTTATCGTTGTAATAGACAAGATGAAGGTATCACTTGATGTTGTGTCGATGAATGTCTATTCTGTTTTCCCATGTAGATGAGGAGATATGTTCTGGTTTGATCCCTTGCTTGGTATGAAGGTGAGGTTATCTGAAATTTCTAGTGACATAAGGCCTTAGAGGAAAATACATCGATATTCTTAATTCAAACAATTGTCCTTTGTGAAAACTTACTGCAGGAAAGTTTATGTATGATGAGGCCATGTTTAAATGAAATGCTCTACAGTCTCAATTAGAAGCTTGGTTTATTTCTATTGTGTTGTCCTGCGGACATCTATATTGAGTTCAATCCTGTAGCTCAGTCTAGCTAGTACCTTTAAATGATAGAATTTGACAACTAAGTCAGAGATGGTGATTCGGATGTTCTTGCAGTATCTTAGGATTTGTTATTGAGTTATGAATTCTCTCACTATATACCTCTAGTTCTGTTTAGTAGTTCTGTAATCCTTTCGTTGCTTCTATTTTATATACGAATCCTGCATGTAATTGATATGGAAGGTCTCTCTTAGGGAAGTCAATGGGAAAATCCAACTTAATGGCTAAGTGAGTGACAAGTAGGGTAAGTATCCAGGGATAGTTTGGCAAAAAGGATGTTTATGGAATGGTTCCTTTGTTTACAAAACTTTTATATGAAGATTGTTATTAACAATCCTTTGAAAAGGTAATTATTCCCTTCATGGCATAATCCTTCCTGAATTTTACATAGGTGATCAGGCTATGTACAATTGAGGACTAATGATGCGATGTTGGATTTTTGTCAAAATATCATAACTTTCCTCAAAAGTTTTAGATGGTGTTCAACGCATTGTTATTAAAATGGTATCCTGATGTTTTCTTTCAAATAACATAAAAATTGCCTCGCGTAATAATAGTAAATACTTGGTGTAATGACAGAAAAATCAATTTATAGGATGGAAATAAAATAGCTTACTTCAGAAATTTTTCTGTATAACAATTTCCCCATATGATAGTAAAATAGCTTGAATGGTGTATTGGATACGTGAGTGAATCTTGTCGAATGGTAATAGTCTACTAATTCGTCTTAAACGAAATCAACCTAATCCCTGATGAGATAATGCTAAAATGTTGCGAAACGATTGAAGTCTGAGCAATTGGGATAGAAAATGGAGTAAACGAAGGTTATGATTTTCACCTAGGTAACAAAAGATAGATATTACATTGGATAGAAAAGTGCTTAATACCACTAGGTCATGTCATCATACCAACAGTAAGTACAAAAGGAAAGATACAACCCTAAAGGGCTCGAACTATGGTTTATATATTGAAACAAAGCTCCTGCTGCTGAAGTATTGTTGTTATCCTTGATGTTGCTAATATCCTGACTGTTCTCTTTCAACAGCTCACGCTATTCCTCGAGCGATTCAATCTTGATTCCAAGTTCCTGATTTTCCTTGTTCCTTAGCTCCGGGCAGTCGTTCTTGAAATGCCCTAACTTTCCACATTTGAAGCAACTCCCTGGGGTTTTCTGATTTGTGAGTTTCCTACCATTTTCAGTCCGATGACCCTGCTTCTTGCACACTCCACATGTTTTACTGCAATGACCTCGGTGATATTGATTACACAGGTTGTAGTAAGGTAACTTTCCAATATACCTTCTCTTTGTGTGCGGTTCTGCAGCAAAGGCTCTATTCATTTCTTGTCCTTTGGGTGATTGTTGAGCAGCATTGCAACCTAGATTGTTGTTCCACTTCCTTTTATTGTCACTATTGTTTCCTGATGTCTCGGCGTGAACTATGAGTTCCTTTGCCTCGATCGCCCTTTTTGATAGCTTCAGACATGGCATCGGGTTCCCATGCGATGACCAACATACGAATTCCATGGGAGAGTCCCCCAATGTACTTTTCAAGTTTCTTGCTTTCCGGTTCATCCATTGCAAAACCTAGTCGTGTTAATTCATAAAAATGAGTAGTGTACTCGTCACATCATTTCCTACCATGATAAAGTTTAGTGTTTCCTGTTCCCTTGCTCGTAATTCACTTCCTACACAAAATGTTATACCCATCATCCTTCTTAGTTTCTCCCAAGAGTGTGAGTAGGCAGTATCAACTCCTACCATCTTAATATGTTTGGTCCACCATTCCTGGGCATGATCCTGAAAAGTGCATGTGGCGAACTTAACCTTGTATTCCTTACGACAGTCGCCACATTGAAATATTGTTTCTATTTCTTCGAACCATTTGAGAAATTCCTTTGTGTCTCTAGTTCCGCTAAAAGAGGGAGGATTGCACCCCATAAATTCCACGTGAGTAAGTTCCTTAGTGAGGGCGGTGGCTATGTTCTTAGCAATGACTTGTCAAACAGCAGCTCGCGTCATGCTTGGAGTGGTTTGCTTAAATCTCTCTTCATCAAATCATAAGAGACCATGGGGATATAGTTAATAAAAGTCATCATATTCACAACACATGAATATAATACATGAAAATTTCGGTCTACGTGAACCGGTATCACAAATAGCACAACCATTTCTTACATAGTAGAGTCACACTTGATATATTTGTTTGTACAACAATCAAAAGACAACAAGTTCTTTAGACTATGTCCCACACCTTCTGTGGCTAGGATAATAGCAAAAGCTAGTGAGGATATAAATCTGGTCTAGGGACTTCCTGGTGTCCCTCTGTGTGAAATCAGGTTTGTGGCATCATAAGGTCGAGATAGTCCTGAAGTGGTATCTGAAGTTGTGCATCTATCAAATCTTAGATAATGTAAGTTCTGAACTATTCCTGAAGAATCTGCGGATGTTTCTGTTGAGTCCGTGTTATTGGTATTATCTACTACATGTTATCTAGTTCATGGCAAGTGGGAAAGAAAAAGGAAAATGACAATGATGGTACCAGTGAATGAAATACTACCCTCTTTCGCGCTACCTCGCGACATCCAAAAGGTAAAACTAAAGTACACACTGTGGGAAGGCCAATAGTGTAATAAGTAACTGATGGTGGTGATAGTACCTGAGTAGTAAGTGCCCTACTAGTGATGGAAAGAAAACACACTATCTTCCTTGCAATAAGCATCCTAATAAGTCCATTAAGATTAATTCTGAATACACTACCAAAAGGCATTCTATGTACGGGCTGAATGATAGGAAAACCCTGTTCCTATGGCAAATCAATAGTACCAATGGTGGTGTAAATGCAACTGGTGGTATAATGGTAGTGGAAGATGACAAGGCATCTTCAATGTCGGAATACAATAAAAGGATGTCAGGGTGAGTATCTGAAGGCATGTCACTTGTGAACCAGGTCAATAAAATGATATACATATACGGATATGAGTATAAATAACTCGCACAGGGTATGTATGAAACAACATGTATCATGATTATGCACTTATGATGAAATGATGAGATGCTATGCTGATGTGGTTATAGTCTAGGGTCCAAGATACATCCTAGTTCGCTATAACCTTAGCTCTGATGCCAATCTGTCACACCCCCAATTTACCTGACTTGCAGCGGAATGGAATACTTGGGGGTGTCTGTCATAGCACTACAGTTACAGTTACATTGAACGACCTAAAGTGTCGTTTGAAAAATACTGCATTTGATCATTGAAATAATCCAGAGATTACAAAATGAGGTCCCCAAAATGTGTTGCAAGTTTATGAAAACAAGTCCTACTAGATCAAATGTTTACATAAGTGCATGAAATAATGATGAGACGCGTCGACCCCGCGACTCCATGAAGGTCCAAATGCATGTCACATGAGCTACCTTAATAACCTGAAATACATTGCTAAAACGTCAACACGAATGTTGGTGAATTCCATAGGTTTATAAAATGTAATGATGTACGGCCACCACAAGTAAAAGTGCAAGATAAAAATCTCATGAAAATTGTACAATAGACCTTAAGCTCATGACACCGAAGCTAGACTGATGAAATTCTATGCCCCTCCTGAATGTTCTGCCAAAACACTCAACTGTGACAGAAATGAAATGCATCCGCTTCCTGTTGGTAAATATTACCACGGATGGAGGCGTCACCCTCGATAGATCTATCCACTCACTCTCGCTTACCGGCAAATTAACGGTTCATGATGATACAGGGGACTTATCACATGGCAAGGTAACTTAAGCAATGTACATATGTTTGAATACTTGGGCTCGTACTAAAATGATTGATGCAATGTATTCCCCCCGTGGGATTTGAAAACAATCAAAAATGTTGAATTGAAAACGGGGCTATGAAAACTCACCTCTAGCTGATGATACTGTGATGATGTGAAATGAAAAACCATGAACATGTAATGAGCTGAAAAACAAGGCGCGCACACTAGCCGCAACCTAATGTGAATGATGAACGATCTACTTTAGATCACCAAATGATGTTATAAATGTCCATGCACATGTTTCCTATACCACTCTACTCTTTGAAAAACACTTGTTGTTATCAAAAGTATATATTCCAAGACTTAGGAAAAATATGGCTATTAGAAAAATAAACTAGTTGTAATATATATACTTACATATATATCGTATGTATCAATGTTGGTGTTGAAATCCTCGGTTTGAAATCCTTGAAATAACGCCTTGTGGTGATGAAAATATACTTGTGTTCACTAATACGTCATTAGTTATGAATTTAGGTACTTGGTTAATATTTCTAGAAAATCTAGAATTTAGTACGTAGTGTTATTATTATTTCTAAAAGCTGCCAATTATAGAGGATTTTTGCCGATATGGAAACGTGAATATCTTTGTCGTTATAAGCCCGTTTTACTTGTTCTTTATATCCACGGTTACGTCTTAGTATGTAGTAATATATTTTGGAAAGCTTGGCTCCTCCGAGTTACGTCTATAGCCTCTTTTTGTCCAACGAAAAATGTCCAACAGCATGTATTTTTCCGGAAAATAGTTTTCGTCAATAAACTTGCAAAAATCATAACTTCTTCGTTATAAACTCTTTTTAATCCGTTCTTTCGCCTACGGATTCGTTTTTGAAAGTATTTTCTAAAAATTTTGCCAAAGTTTCCTTTATGTTTACTGATTTTCCTGGATTTACCAAAATGGGACAGAATGTTTATTTACTTGTTACAAAACCATTTTTCTTGTTCAAAACTAGTTTCAACCTCAACCAAAACTCTTGCAAACTTCACAAAACTATACTAATCCTACCATACACCTTCTTAGGGTGCCATGGGTTCCTAATGACTAGTAAACAAGTTAATTTAACAAAAGAACACCTAAAACCAATTCTAGGGTTAGTATGATCAAAAAGTCTTCAAAAATAAAGTGGTATAACTAGTATGAGCATGAAATTAAGCATGAATAACATGATTAATAAGTGTTAATTAGATGAAAACATGAAAATAAATTTGAATACTCACTTTGAGATTTTAGGTGATGAGATGATTAGAAACCTTGGATTACTTGTGTTTTTGTTGGATGATTCTTGATTAGAATGATGAAATGAACAACTTTGATGCTTTGTACTTTGAAAAATAATGGATGGATCATGGTGATGAAGTTGGGTCGTGGGTATGGTGATGGAGAAGATGAGGTGAGAACTTTTGGCTTATGATAAAGTTATGTTATGATTCTTGTAAATTAGTATGTTTATGTTTTGGTGGTTTATGTAAATAAGTAACTAGTTATAACGTATAATACTACATTAAAAAGCATGAGGTTAAAAATTACTACTTGTGGTCTTGGATGGTTTAGGGGGCCGGTTTTCAATGTATAAAAGAGTAGCCAAATCGGTTTTGATCACTTAGGAAATGTAGGGTAATATTAATTTTAGTTTAGTGTAAGTATTAGTTATAATCGGGTACCGGGTTTGCTAGAAATAAATGTTAACAAAGTTGACCGGGACTTAATAAAGTCATAAAAATGTTAAAAATATGTTGGGTACAGTTACTGAGTATTCGGGTGATTATTGTTTAGTTTTCACGAAAATCGTCGTAATATTCATAAGCTCGCGTTATAAATAAAATAAATTTCCAAAATACTAGGTAACTGAATGTTATAACTTTTATGATGATAAAATGGATATAAAAATATGTCGGGACCATTTTGGGAATATTTAGATATATTCGTCGTGTTTATAAACCGGGTGTTAACGTTTATTTATAAATAATTATAAGGAAAACGTTAAATGTATCAAATATATAAATTTGAAAATCCTAAGAGTGGTATAACATGTAAATGACCTACTGATGATATGCAGACTATCTCCAGTCCGTATGAAATGTCATTACTGATAATGCATGAATTCGCACCTGAACCAATACGGTTACGCGAATTTGAATACCCGTAAACTAAATTTACGATGAAATGTGTAATGCACGTGAATGATGAAATCTTTTCTGGAAATGAATAGTGTTTAGTGAATAGTAAAATTTCTGAATGCTTCTCGGAATGTCAAACTGACACCAAAAATGATGAATAGTAAACTGATGAATAGTGTTTTTCCAAAGTTCGGGAAATGACCTGAAATGACTTGAAATGGTGAGTTGTGACAGGGGTAATATATGTTGTTCTTCCCCATTACTCCATAAAATAAGTACTTACCCATGAGTCCCGATCGTCCCAAAACAATATGTACAAGGATATGACTCGACTTAGCAACCATGTAAACAATTAGAAAGTTAACTTAGGGTTTAACAAATAACAATAATGCACTAAAAATGAGCGCATACACGGAAGGCTAAGGCGATTTGGTTGTATATTTAAGTGGGGTGTAACAAATTCTTCCTTTAAGTAAAATGCTTAAAGTTAGAAACGAAAAGATAGGCTCGGAGGGGTGTACTAGGGGTTTCATGTACTAAAAATGAGTACAACGCTAAGGGTGTGGGAAAAATTAGTTGACTTAACTAGCCAAGTAATATGACTTAAATGGTCAAGTAATTCTGATACGGGTTTAACACAAGGGTGATCCTAATGCCTCTTATCATGTAGTAAATCCTACCACACGAATGTAGTCTCACTAGCGGTCTCGGGATGCATCACTAACGCAAGTTCTAGAATCTAAATGCTACCGGTACACTCATAAGCACTAATAGTAAATGCTTTTCCTATCAAATCTAAAGGCGAACCTCACATATTTGGGTGGAAAATTTTTATAAATATATGGTTATGTGCTAGTCATACAATCTCCTATCCATGAGACGCTTGCTATGGCTAAAGTTTCACTCCTAAATGTTGTAAAAAATTTTAAATTTGGCGCTAAAATTGCACTAACAAGTATTTCTCATAGTTTTATTACACATCTACCATCAAACAAAACAAACTCAAGCGAAAGTGCATATGTAAGGTATCATCTTTTTACCCTCCCCTTACACTTAAGATGAACATTGTCCCCAATGTTCAAGTAAAGAATGTAAAAGTGAAATAAGTAAAAAGAATGAAATCAAATACTCCCCTGATTTGCTCGGTATGGATAGTAAGATGGCCAGGTTAAATCTTCCTCCAAGAAAATGAACAATCAAAGCTTCCCTTCCAGAATATAAATCATCTTCTTGTCATGCATAACCTGTAAAACCTGACAAAATAGACAAGACAACCTCGCGTAAAATCGGCGGCATCCTATATAAGTTACTAAATCCTAGAAAACAAGATAAGATATAATGCTTGTGGAATGAAGTTTGCAGATCTCCTGGAGATTATAAAACTTAATAATTCACAAAAACCATAAGACTCCGTTAGAAAAACAAAACCGGTAAAATTTCCAGATTTTTACTCCTGACGCCGTCAAGAGTAAACCCCTGACGCCATCAGAATTGACCTGTAGAAATTCTTATGTTAAGTTTCTGGAAAGTTTCTGGAAAAACTTGGTCCTACTTCCTGGAAAATCCTGCAAAACTTCATTATGACTCAATACAAGCATTTGACTCTAACAAATACGAATATACATGTTCATTTAATATTGTGGAGAATCATGATCGGTTTTTGGGGTTTCCCCTTACACTTATCTTTTGCAAAAATACCTTTAAGTGGAGTTAAGACTAGGCCAAAACAACAAAGTAAAGTATTTCCACTATTTAGTTTAGAAACATGATCTACCAACAATAAAAATAAAGCATGCATACGGAAGCAAATAACAAACAAACAAATAAAATCACACAAAACATGGGTTGCCTCCCAAGAAGCGCTTTTCTTTATTTATGAGTCTTGTAGCTAGACTCAAGGTCATGTGTTACTACGAGACCTCATCGTTGGTTTCACTCTCTAGGTCGTCTTCTAAACCAGTTTTGTATTCCGGACCTAGTTGTAGGCATTCTTTATAGAAACCAAGCATCCTATTCTTTACATATTCTACTCCTCTACGTCTATCATCCTCATTCCTATAATAAGCCGCTTGCTTGTGTTCTTTTTTGAAATTAGAGAGAAGGCGGTATTGCTCAATCTTGTAGGGCATTTGATAGGCAACCTCATCATTCTCTTCCTTAAATCTAACTATCCCTAAAGTCGGATCATAACTCATCCTAGTGGCCTCAATAAATGATTTTCCGAATATTATTTGGCTTAGGCAAGCATCAATCACCGGACGAGTGTCCTCAACTATCATAAAATCGATCTCATAAGTGAGATTCCCTATAATCACATGCAGTCCCTTCACTCTTCCTGCAAAATTACTTATCAGATTCTTACCGGGCATCATCCTAAAATCAAGTTGCTTCTTCATCACCCAATTGTAATAAGTCCTAGTCATGATGTTAACGGGGGATCTAGGGTCGATGTAAGCTTTCCATATATGCATGTGTCTGATATTGCATGGGATGTTAATGTTAGAGGGGTCTCCTATTTTGATAAGGGGTATGCCGAAGATATATGGTCTCTCTGGACTATCGAATAAATCCCTATGGTACTCCCGTTCTTCCTCGGTGGGCAACTTATCAAAGTATTTTTCTATAGGCTCTACCTCCTCTAATTCCTCATCCTTATTAACCTCAACTTCCCTACTCTCATCCTTACTATCGGCTTCTACTCTAACTTCATTCTTGTTACTCTCCTCTATCTCCTTATCTATCGGCTAAATGGTGACAACATTGACAAAGTGGACATGTTTGGATGATGAGGGGTCCTTAATTTGGATTCCACTATTGGTGTCCCTAGTGTCCTTCCTAGGTGTGATTAATGCTTGGTTGTTGAGGGCTTTCAACAAGTTGTCAATCTTGTTGGTCATCTCTGTTTGTTGTTGGTTGAATTCGGTTTCGAACCTAGCTATGCGAGCTTCTTGAGATGCCATGAATTTTGACATCAATCCTTCAAGATTGTTGGTACCACCATAGTTGTTAGAAGGATTGTTGTTGAAAGTACGGTTGGATGTTGGACCGTTTGGTTGGTAACGATTAGGTGGGTTGGATGAATTGGGTTGATTTTGTTTCCACCTAAGGTTTGGGTGATTTTTCCAAGAGGGGTTATATGAATCACCGTAAGTGTTTGGCTCGGGCTTGAAAGTGTACCACTTATCTCCCGCTTCGTCGGTACGCGTGGATGCGTAGTCCGCAAAAGTTGTTCCGGGGAGTTCCATACAATCACGAGTGTCATGGGGACCACTACATAATTCGCATGAAGAAGTGATTTTGTTCACTTGACTTGAAGGCTTAGGAGCTTTGTAAGATTTCATGAGAAACTTGACTTGGTCCTCAAGTTCCATGATCCTACGGTCGGGAGTACTAGAATTGTTCGAAGGCAAAGATATTGCCTTGACCGTTTTGTTCAAATCACGGGGATCATTCCAACTTTCGTTGTCATAGAGAGCAAGATCTTCTATGACTTCCCATGATTGTTCCGCACTAAGATCACGTAGCTTACCACCGGCCGATTGGTCAATGGCTCGCCTCATGGAGATGTCGATATGGTCATAAAAGATTTGGACTTGGAGCCAAAGATCTATGCCATGATGAGGGACTTTTTGGAGTAAGTCCTTGAAACGAGTCCATGCTTCATAATGAGATTCATTTTGACGTTGTTGGAACATCAAGATGTCATTTCTAAGCTTAGTAGTTCTCCCCGGTGGGAAAAATTGAGCAAGGAAACGAGTGGTGAGATCATCCCATGTGGTGATGAATCCCGCGGGTAAACGCTCAAGCCATTGACTAGCTTGATCCCGTAGAGAGAATTGGAATAGGCGTAAATGGGTAGTCTCTCTAGTTTCAACACCTAGGTCTATGGAATCTATGATTTTGAGAAAGTCCTTAAGATGTTGGTTTGGATCTTCGGAACGAAGTCCATGGAATGCACATCCGCTTTGCACCAACCGGATGGTGTCGGATCGCAAGGGGGTCACATTGGCTCCGGTGAGCTCAATGGTGTTTCGGTAACCTTGATGGCTAGGTCAGGAATACTCTCCTAAGGTTCGGGGCCTAAGGGGTTCAAATGGTGGGTTTTGTTGTGGTGGGATGACGAGTTCAAAGATGTTACCACCTTCCATGATGTCGGATGGTAAAGAGTTACGAACAAAAGCACAAAGAAATGAGATAGACTAAAGAAGACCTAAAAATAAAAATAAAATCTTACTAGAAAGGAATCTAGCAAGTAGACCTAATAAAAAGAAATTCTAACCTAGACAATAACTATTCCCCGGGCTGCGGCGCCAAAAACTTGATGCGTGGGAATCGCAACAGGCTTTACCTCTCAAGGGATCTTGAGAAGCTTACAACCCCCACCAGGCAGTGTACCTGATCGTTGTAGTATAGTATAGTGACAAGTACCGGGGGATTGATCGTTCAGCTTAGGAATAGTGTCGCTAGGATTAGAAAGCCTAAATACTAGTTCTAAAGGTGAGGGATGATTATTTTTGTGTTTTTATATTTTATGGAAAGCAAATTAAAATCTCGGGTTTGAAAGATTTGGGCGGAATTAGTTGCTAATCAACTAACCCAATACTAAGATGCAATCAAAATAAAATACTAGAAATGAAAATAAACTAATTTATACTAAGGTTGTGAGCAGTAATTGGAGAAAATGTGTTTACTTAGATTTCACTACTCCCTAGATATCTTTTACACGTTAATTACTTGTTATAATTGCATGGATGACGGATCGTATTCCTTAATACCATTCATGGGGTGGCACACATAACTCCCCAATTCTATGAGCTCTTATCTCCTCCTACACCATGCCCAGCACAACTATAGGGATTGTAAACAGTGGCTCATGCATTAAATACAACCAATAAAGACCTAGTGCGCGTTGGTTCATGTTTCTTAAGACGTTCAAGCATGTTACCAATTGGAGATCTGCCAGTTTTCTTAAGCCTAACATATAAATTATTCATCCAAGACAAGAATAAACAAGTAATCAACACATAATCAATATCTAGGTTTCATTAGATCTAAGCAAACACAAGATAGATCTAGCCTAGCATGATGGAATTAAGACAAGAACAAGATATAGATAACCAACACATAGACATATTGATTGAATTAGAAGAACACTTATCTTGATTAATCATGCAAGGTATCAAGGGGTTGGAACCCTTGAAAAACCTGTAAAGTTACACCAAAATCGTACTTAGGGTTTCTCCCAAAACTTCTCTCTTTAAATGTGAAAAATTAGAAAACTATATATAGGAAAAGGGGTCTGACGGCGTCAAGACCAATTAGGTGACGTCGTCACCTCGCCGCCAAAACAATCCTCGGACTGCCTAGATCTACATTTGACGCCGTCAAGAACAATTCATTTCCAGGCCGTCATGACTTTTACTCTTGACGCCCTACCTTCATGACGTCGTCAAAACTCTTCTGGGTCGTCATGGAATTTTACTCTTGACGCCGTCAGGGAACTACTCTTGACGCCGTCATGCACTATTCCCAGCATGGAAAATTAAGACTTTGGCGTTTTCTTCACTTTTATGCTCCAAAAATGTCCGAATTGCTTCCTTTTCCAGATTTCACTCCCAAAGTACCTAAAATCACAAAAGGAACGATTTAGGGCAATATTTGATCAAATAAATTCGGATTCGGGCTTAAATGACCCCCTAAAAACGGATCATTTTTCGCCTCATCAGTTAATAAGCACTAAGGGAGAAACTAAATGAACAGGACTAAGGTCTACCTAAGAAAGATTCTAAAGCAACAGAAATCAAGGCCATTTACTCAAAATTGATCAAGATAGAACCAATTGAAATCTGACCCAAACCTGGGTGCAGGGGAAGAACAAAACCACACAGTCCACTTCAAGATTGATTTTCACCAAGTAAAAGGCTTTCAACTGAATTTTTCTTTTTTAAAATTAATTAACAAGCTAGAAAGGTTTGTAAATCAACAAATGTTATCTACTTCCATCCACAATTGAATCCTACAAGTCCCTTTGAAGTCTGTCTCCTTATTCTGAATATGCCATTTGACTTTTTGAAATATTCACCTAAGTTGACTATAGTGAGTTTCCAAGGCTCCTAATTGCTCAATTATGTTACACTAACCCTAAATGAACCTAAATCTACCTATATTACCCACTTATGTATTGAAATTGAGGTTTTGATTCACAAAGTCTTCAACAGATAAGCTGTTGAAGAAGTAAATGTATGATTTTGACTTTTAACCTAAGATTGCCAAAGGTTAATGCATAAACACAACTGATATGATCCTAGGTACAATAAACTAACCAACTTAGACCTTTAACTCAACTCACAGTATACCAAGAACATTGATCCAAACACTACTATATCTAGGCTGATGAGAATTTAAAGAAGTTACAACAACAATTTAGCTAAGAAACTGAAAAACAATCCTAAAGCAAGCTATATTAAGTACTAAACAGCAGAAAACAGTCACTAGAAAGCATTCAATCCAAACTTCATAGGTAATAGCATAACAGTAATCAAATAAGAATGAGAATTATATGATCTAACCACAAATAAGGTATGTAAATCACAGGTTATAGCTTACCAACACACCATTCAAAACAAGCATAACCACATAAATCCCCTCTGGATTAACTTATCACCCCCATGAGCTCTTGTTGACTTTTAAGTTGACTTTTTATGATTTATGGGATGGAACCAGTTGCAAAGCTAGGTAAGCTTGCAAAAGCTTTTCAGTGAGCAACTTAAGCTTAATCAACCAATTAACAACAACTCATTCCACTTCAAAACTAACATGATAGTTTTCAAGGAATTAAAGCATCAACTGATTTGGAATGAAAAAACTGAAATTGATATCTAAAACAAGTCCAAATTACACTGCAAGGATTTGAAATTACAACTTAAATCTAACTTACAATTGAGCTTGAAAACTAACTACTACTACTTTTCTAACCTAAACTACCATAATAATTAACTTCTTCACCTCTACCTCCTTTTCTTTATTTATAAGCTTCAATAAGCATTCTTGGCTCTTTCCCACTTTGATTTGGAGCCGTTGGATGGCTTGAATTCATCTTGGCCTTTGAAAGTGATATTGGCGGGAAAAATAGATACAAGTAATTTGGCTTTTAGCCTTTGGCAGAGGGGGAGGGTTTTGGTGTTTTGTGGTGGAAAGGTAATGTAGGGTTTGGAGTGTGGGATTAGATGTGGTAGGGGTGATGATGGTGTTGGATGTGAGTGGGTTTGGCAGAGATTGCAGGTCACGGGTGGAGGGGAAAAGAAGGATTTGACCAATTTTGACCCTGGGAGGGGCTTTATTATTTTGGGAGTGGGCTTGTTTAATAGTTGGGCCAAGGGTTTGGGGGGTGTTGTGGATCAGGCTTTGGTTTGGGTGGGGTGGTGTTTGTTTGGGTTTTAATTAAAACAAGGGTCCATTTGGTTTAAATAAAACACAAGGACTAAACATGTAATTTGATGAAAATTGAGGGGCTGAAATTGAAAGTACCCCAAAGTACAAGTAAGGACAAATCCTGCCATATTCCATAATCCAAGGTCCTTAAATGTTTTTATTTCAAAATTACAATTCCCGGGGGTATTTTCTTCCAAGTTTCAAACTTCAGGGGCCAAATTGTGAATTTCTTCAAACTTTTTATCCAAGGACCATATTTGCCAACTTGTAATTTCCCAAGGACCCAAAAATGATTTTTCATCCAAAAATTTCCACCAGGGACCAAATCTGCCAAAATCTGAAAGTACAGGGACTGAACTAGTAATTTTCCAAAACTTTTGAGATTTTTCACCAAAGGACTAAATTTGACAATTTATGATTTCAAAAGGACCTTTGGTGATTTTTCTTTTATTTCAAACCTCCAGGGACTAGTTTTGTCAATTTTTGAAACTTGAGGGACTGAAACTGCCAATTATGCAAACTTTGTTCGTTTTTCATTTGTTTTTAAACATTTTGCATCTAAAACATATAAAACATAATTTTGAGATAATTTCTGTATTTTGATGCATTTCTGAGTGTTTTTGTATGTTTTGCAGTTCAGATTTGACCAAAAATGATGAGTGTTTGAGCACTCATCAGAGACAAGGAACGGAAAGTGGTTTGATCTCTAAGTTGGTGCTGGATTGAGAAGAAAGCTCGCATGAACATAGAAGAAACTATAAGCTTTACAGATGACTAATCTAAAGAAGAAGATGATGCAAATGATTATTTGTATGAAAGGATGCATTTATTCATTATAATGGAAACAATTTAATTAGTCTGTTTACATGATTTGAGTACTTAACATTATGTAAAGACTCCATTTTTGTGGAGCTTCAGTTTAAATAAAATAAGTTTCATGTTCCTTTAATTAAAAGTCCAATTATATAATTTATACTTTCACAATAAAGGTAATCTGATTTTCATTCAAATTTAATCAATATATATGAATAGTCAATTGGGCACTTATTATTATATTATTACAAGATAATATGATTACAAATAGTAATCTAAATCCTATGAAAATAAAACTACATTTCATTTCTGATATCAACCAATTAAGTACATAAATTAGAAATTTTAAACAAGATATCACATGAGGTGAGGCTTAAATTTCCATTCGATTTTGGTAAAATATATATTTATTGCCATTCGATTTCTGCAAATGTGGTTGCTTAAATTACAACATTTTATAAAAGGAAATTGTAAGATCTTTTGTTTATTCATTCGCTTGAATATTGTGGTCCCTAAGTTAATTTTTTGAAACTGATTTTATGATAATAAAGTGGCAGACAATTACATTTAGAGGAGAAACTGAAGCATGGAAGAGCAAGAAGAGAGTTTAAAGACGGTCAATAAGTGGGTGCAACTAAAGAATTGCATTGAAATATAGTATAATGCGACTACTCTAGGTGGGAGCAGTCATCGCAAATTTGTGTTCACTAAGCAGGCTCATCAACATAAGCTATATCGCATAAAATATTGGTGCTAAAAATCATGAAGGTGGGTAGGATTATCAAACGTTTAGAGTAAAACAATATTTATAAAATAATAGTTGAGAATATGAGGTACAAATTTACAATAATTTGAGGGTTGTAGTATGTTATGTTTGAAGGTGGGTAGGATTATCAAATTTACAAATTTACAACATAAGCTATATCGCATAAAATATTGGTGCTAAAAATCATGAAGGTGGGTAGGATTATCAAACGTTTAGAGTAAAACAATATTTATAAAATAATAGTTGAGAATATGAGGTACAAATTTACAATAATTTGAGGGTTGTAGTATGTTATGTTTGAAAAGAATAACGTCATCGGTGCATAATTGGCAAATTATCAATTAACAAGCATTATTGTTTGTGATATTTTTTATTTAGTTTGATTGATGCTCCCTCTATGCTTTCTCAAGATTGCATAATAATCATGAGGTAATCCATACATGCTATCACTTTGTTCTAAAACTATCATGATAACATAATGAGTACATATATTATACCTATAACCAAGATATAACATATGAAGCTCGCCCGTCTATCAGACGGGTCATGAAGCTATTATTAATATTAACAGAAATTATGCCTCTTGATTTAACAACTTTAGATTTTCAATAAAAAATAAAAACGAACTTGATATGTTATTATTTCAAAAACAAGTTAGCAACATAAAATGTAACGACTTTACTTAAATCAGTCAAATATGAATTTCAAACCATTATAAAACACACAAATTTCCATGATCAAGAATTTATACACATTATGCAAATTTGATTTTCTACACTTCAACAAAATGATTTTCTTCGTACGTCTGGAATAATATTTAATACCAAACAATACTAATATTTTAATTTTAATAACAAAATTCTAAGAAACAAAAGCACCTTTAAATCATAATATAAACCAATTTAGATATATAAATTAAAAATGTCTATCAAGATATTACATGAGACTCACCCGGCCATCGGCCGGGTTATGAAGCCAGTATATATATATATATATATATCCTGCTCATATGACAGGCATACACATATACCAAAATGGCCAAGTGATCACATATCATATCATATCAAAATGGGGACTCTGTGGATCAACCACACCTCCACAGAAAGTGTCATGCCATTGGTGCCTCAATGACATGGCCATGGTACCTCCATGACTAGTTAGTAAACTTGGGCATAAGAACAAAATGAAACACATCATATCATATCATCATGGCATATCAAATGAATCATATCAAGGGATCATGTTGAACGAATCATATCAAAGGATCATATCATAGGATCATATCAAATGAATTATCACACATATTCAAGCCCCTTTACTCACGTAAATTAATATGTATGCCCATGTTAATTATATAGTTTATTCCTAGATTTTAGATCATGTTTTCAACGTCATAATAAGATCTTAACCTTTATGTGACCCATGATATTCATGCATGCAATATACCAAGTTTTAAATCAAGTTTGACACCACAAAATATACATATGAAAGCTAAGTATAACCTGTTGATTTTCTACACTATGCATGCACTCACACGTCCAACACAACCCAAGACTTACTAGTCACAACCCGATTCGAATTAAAGTCACACACACATGGGAGACGATTTCATTGATTACAATCGCTTAAATAGTCACGATGGGATAATCCCAGATAGACGCGAACACTTACCCTAAAATTACTCAAACACTTATTCTAACAAAAGATAAAACACATGATAGTTATCCTTGTAGGCGTATCATTAATGTACAACTAGTTAAAGCAGAATTTATAAACAATACAACAGTTTAATGCACAAATTGGAGTATGCAAATCATTTCCCTTTCACTATAAGTTTTCATTTGTTATATTTACTTTAGTTGGATCATGAATGAATTAATGTAATACGTCGATATGAAACGATGTCGCTGTGATATGATATGTTTACTTTAGTTGTATCCAGTACGTTAATCATGTGCACGATAATGTCCACAACCATGATTCTGTTTATAATGGATCAATTTCTAATTATGTTGATTCTGTCTACAAACTGGAGCAAGAACTACCTGAAAGTGTATCGAATAGAAAGTTACTGGACACAAAGGTTGGTAAAATGGAAGAAAAAAAAATAGCCCCTTGGATGGCTTGGGGGACGTAAATTTAGAAAGTTGATCCATGATCTGAAGAATTATGTTCTTGACTTCAGCATCATGTTCGTTACAACAACAGCGTACTGCAGAGCAAAACAGTGAGACTCCTTGCAAATTTTTTTATCAGGATAGTCAAGACAAAGTGTATGAATAAAACCCTACCCAGTGACATGGCAATTCATAACGAGAATGAATTTGTGTCATAATCTGAAGCTAAAAGACAGTACCCCCTTGGTTGGAGCTTATCGGTTAGAACCTTGACAATCATTGAAATGGCGCTACGTGGCATCAAAAAAAGGTCTCACTAATAACTTCACAAGCCCAAAGAAAATAGGTTCAACTACCTAAAAAGATACGTTGAGGAGTACCTACTATACTGTTGCATACTCATATTCCGTTGTTTGCATTGACAACTGGTTGTAGCTATTCGAATCCTTTCATCTCAGAAACTCAAATCAAACATACTCACACAAAGTCATATAATCAACCACTATCTAAGCTCTTGCAATTGGGTACGGTGACAGAATATTAGAGTGAGTTTGAGATATTTATAAATCGAGTAACGGGGATCTCTGAAAACTTTACTTAAATCGATGTATATCTCTGGATTTAAACCAGCTTTACAATGTAAACTCTTAAAGTCAAACCCTATAACTTTAGGCGAAGCTTTTTCATTAGCTCGCTTAATGTAAGCACGTTTTGTAGACCAATGGCCGGCTACTACCAGCGCTACACTCAGTGGATATCAAAAGAAGAACAACAATATTTTATTTGGCAAAGCTTGACGATTTCATTGATTACAATCGCTTAAATGGACACGATGGATAATCCCAGATAGACGCGAACACTTATCCAAAAATGACACAAACACTTATCCTAAAAAAAGATAAAACACATGATAGTTATCCTTGTAACTGTATCATTATTGTTCGATGTGGCACTTTTAATCCTCAAAGGGGAATTGTCATCGTCAAAATTTTGTTCAAAAATTTTACACATCAAATAATTTCGTAGTACATCATATTTAAAAGATTTTGTTGAAACAATGAGTCCAATGTACTTCTATTGGTTTATTTTTGAGCTCACATGACTTTATTCCTTTTTCCGGTATCTAAAACTATTTATTTTATTGCTTCTTTTTCCAGCCACAATTTAAATTCAAAAACTTGCTTTAACCAATGCATCTTTATTGGAAACACGAAAAGTTCTTATCACGATTTTAATTTTGGAGTTTTGATATTTAGACCTACAATATATACCTAATAATAAACCTAACCAATAATAGAATGACACTTGTCTTTATTTGAAAAGTTTAATAAATCATTAATATCATTCCTAATATACCCTTTAAATGTAAATTCCTAATTTTAAGGAACTAGTTTTCTCTCCATTTGTCAACTTATTTCTCTATACCTGTGATGCATCGTTGTTCATTTTGGCCCACAAACAATTAAGTATCGTTGATACTTGATACTACAATCTAATTGTTACTTGTAATACACAAAAGCACAGACAAAAATATAAATTTGGTGGCAGAGATTCTTCACGTAAATGAAGATGAAGAGGTCGTTATGGTTGAGCAAAATATTGGGAGGGGATTAGAGAAAGGAAAAACAATTAACTAAGGGTATATGAGGAATAACGCATTAATTTGACTTGGTATTTAAATAAGTAACAAGTGGACCAATAAGATTTGTAGGTCTAATTTTAGGCAATACATTTAGGCTTAAGTATCATTTTTCTTAATTTTGTATCTATATATTCATTATCACGATTTTAATTTTGTAGCACAAATATTCATCGAATAAATTGATTATTATCTCTTGTCCTTATGCTCTTTAGTTTCTTATTTACAATCTTTCATTTTATAAAAAACTCAGGGTACGTTCGGTAGAGAGAATTTTAGAGAAATGATGTGAGTAAAAGGATATGAATTTAGAGAATTGAAATTAGTTGATAAATTTGATAAATCCTGCTGTTTGATAACACTAAAGAAGTTGATATGAGAAATTAGCTATTTTAATATATACTAAAAATTGGTTGACTAATAAATGAATAATAAAGTTATGAAAAAGCAATCTTAATCATTTACGTTTGAGATAGTCACTTTAAAAAAAATATCGTTAACGAAACTTTATCTAGACTAAAAGGATCCAAGGGCACATATGGTAGAGATAATTACAGAGATATGACATGAGTAAAAGAATATAAATTTAGAGAATTGAAATTAGTTGAGAAATTTGTTAAATTCTTATGTTTAATAACATTCAAAATTGTTATGAGAAATTAGCTATTTTAATATATACTAAAATTTTCTTGACTAATAAATGAATAATAAAGTTATTAAAAAGCAATCTTAATCATTCACGTTTGAGATAGTCACTTTAAACAAAAATATCATTAACAAAACTTTATATATACGAAAAGGATCTGTGACAACCGGCAATTTAGGGAGTTATTTTGAAAACCCGCATTACGTTAAAGTTCGTTTATAATTTTTATTTGGAAATTTTATTTCACAACGAACTTGTAAGACCTATTTTATGGATAATTATGTTTCTATGATGTTATGGAATTCGTGAATTATTTTCATAATTCATTTTGATATTATGCTCAGTGATATATTTTCAAATTCTCACTTAGTACTACGTTGACTCTGGCACTAGGAAACCTAAAAGTTTAATAACTTACGAGTTTTAATATGTTGGACGTTTAATAACGTATTTATTATAAATTTCGGTGGAATATATATATATAGCCCGTCAAATGGTGAAAATAACGAGTTTCGGGGATGTACAATATTTTTATCGTAAGTTTTCACTTACGTGAGGGGACGTTTTTATTAATTTAACTTGGAAGTAAAAGGTTTGGTGTACAAATAATAAGGAAACTTAGTTGAGGGACCTAAAGTGAAAATACTCTATTAAAAACCCTAACCCTAACCCATCTTTATCATTTTCATTAAAAACTCACCCACCCTCTCCTCTCTTCTCCCTCACCGCCGGCCACACCCAAAATCCGGCCACCACCGCCGTTACCCACCGTACACCGTCACTCCAAAATCCTCCCCACCTTCTCCTTGTTACGTTGTGGTGATTCACGCGCTCAAAAACCCTCCCCCTCACCTCGTTCTACCACCACCGACGCCACCCACATCACCTTCACCATCTTTCTTGGTTTATTATTATAGATCCGCGGGTAAGTGTGCACAAGGTGCCTCGTTTTTGTTGAAAAACTTACCCAAACCCACGAATTTTATTAATATGGATCGGATTTGGAGAAAATGGTTAAAAGTGATAATGGGTTTTGCTAAAAACGTGTTGGATCTTAGTTTAGTATCTGGGTTTTGATGTTTGGTTGGGTTTTGATGTGTGGTCGACCCCCCTAGCCGAGGCCCTCTCCTCAATTTCTATTAATTTCGGGTCGATGTGGTCATTTTGACCCGTTTTTCTGGATGGTTGACCATTTGTGGTCATGGTGATTAATTGGCTTAATTGTTTTGGCCCATGGTTTGATTATTTTTGTTGTGGTCGACCCTTGTGGGAGCCGAAGACCCAAAATGGGTCGATTGGGGTCATTTGGGTCGAGCTCGTGTGAGCTAGCCGCGACCGTAGTGGTCTCGGGTGGGACCCTCTTGGCTCTTGGTATATGATTTGACTTTAGTTGACTTGGTCTTTGACCCGAGTACGGTTAATTTTTGAGAACCGTGGTTGGTGTCGAAATATATATGTTTCGACAAATTTTTATTTGTTATGGTTAATTGTGTATATATTGATTGGTTATCATTATTATTGCGACTTATTGGATTTTAAGCGGATGACAAGTTATTTTGGACTCGTGGTATATATTGAAGAAGTGTTGACGAAAAATGGTTTTGGGGACCGATTGTGAGACGGTCACTTAGATTGACGGAGATAGGTTAGTCGGGTGCCGTAGTCGGACCCTATTGTTGTAGCACGTGGATTGGGATTGTGTTGGACGGAGATACTTTTGTATTTATGACATTTGCTTATTACTTTGGACTTGGACAATGAGCCGAGAGTCATGACTCGGACATATGACCATTTCGTATGACTCGATAACTATTTACAATTTAAAACGTAAATAATAAAACTCGTAATAATAATTATTGATAATATAAACGTTTATATGAATATATAGACGTGAATAACGGATATATACTTATATAGGCGCGTATATTAATAATAATAATCACGAGTCATATTATAAATAATACAACTAGATATATATTAGGCTACGAAAGTGGCGTAATCTTATTGAACGTATTATTATTATAAAGAAATTGTTATAAAACGAGGAATTCTCGGCAATTACCAAATATTAAATAAAAATGTCATTTTATATATAATAAATAAACTTATTGAGTTATGCGGAGTTATTGTCACTCGAGTTCAGGTAAGTTTATTTGTGACTTTCGTGTTGTCACGGATATATGACGATTAATATAAACGTTTTCTATAACTAAATAACCACTTAACCGTAGGGTTGAATCGGGTTATTTGGCTATATAAAATGAATATATTAATGGGCATCGTATCCTACGACGCCCATAGGTTGTGGTATATGTAAAGTGTAATAAATTGCGAATATATATATATATATCGGGAAATCTGGCCAATTTGACGATGTATATGAGGAATTTATTAAACTATGATATCTACCATATAGTATTTATGTGCTATGTGCTTTAGGATTGGGTGTAATCTTGGAACGGTATGTTACGTAAATAAATATGAGGATTATCAAATCGACGGATTTGATAAACTTCGGCGATTTATTTAAATGATATATTGGGCTAATATTAGATCCATAATTTATTTTATGATCCTTTGTGTGACCTTTTGGTTTGTTTTGTGTCGACCCACCACCCGTATGGATACCAAACGAAAATACACCAAACTAATACGAAAAGGATTTTCGGAAATAAAACGGATTTTCGTCCAGGTTTGGGAATATTTTGAATTTGAGGAAATGATTTCTGAACGAGTTGGTAATGTTAGGTCGTGCCGAGTCCGTAGTTGCTGTTTCGTGAGTTACTATACATCTTATTTCTACCGACTTCTTCTTGCTATTTTCTGGACTTGAGGTGAGTCATAGCCCCATTTTTACTCTTGAACTATGTTTTCAATACTTGGGGTGAGAAACGTGCAAATTATTTTATGTGGACTATTATCGCTTTTATATTCTTTTAAAACTTGCTATGCGTATGGACTAGGATGTATTGTCAGCTTTAATCACATTTTATGTGTACTATTCAAGGTTGGCTTAATTGTATTGTCAGCTTTAGTCACACGGTTCGTGTGTACTATTCAAGGTTGGCTTATTTAGATACTGTAGTGTGCACCTATAGGTTATTGATACTTTGGAGGTTATCCGAGTATTTATTGGTATTGCGGGGGTTACCCGTATATCTATGTTGGAACGGAGGGTATCCGTGTGTTAGGTTGGAGCGGAGGGTATCCGCAGGCTTTTAGCGAATCCTTAGTCTAGCTAGCAAGCGTTTTGCGTATATGTCCACTATATTGTTAGATGAATGTAAACCTATGATCTCACCAGCGAAAGCTGACTTTTAGCACGTTTTCTTAGGTAATTAAGTGATGATACGGATGCTTGGAATGGAAGGCTCGGCCAAGGCTCATGGTTTATGGATCTATTTTTTTAAACTCTGATAAATAATTTTGGACCTATTGTTATGATATTTTGGGCCTGACTCTGAATGATGTTGGGATAAACGTAAACGTTAAAACCCCGTTTTGGTTGCGTTTTTATTTTGTTTACTTTATCTCGTTCTATATTGTCTTGTGTCGGATACCAATCCCCGTAGCACCCCGAAAGCTTGTTGAGTCTTCCGCTGTATCAAATTTTGGGGGTGTTACAGATTGGTATCAGAGCCAAGGTTATAGAGAACTAGGTAAATAAACGCCTAAACTATAACCGAATTTTTTATAGAAAATGATCCTTGACTACCACCCGCCAGCCCGCCAAGCCGAAGCATCTTCTATTATTTGAGGTATTATGAGATAATGAGATGATTGTTAGACTTGGGATTTATTGAGATGATTTGAGGTTTATGGATTTTAGTAATAAGATGGCGTTTCGAGGAATTACATGGTCTATATGTATTATAAACATTTTAGTAATGCGGTGTTTGAATCTCTTTGTATTGAGATTATATAATTGAATTATTCGATGAGGATTTTTAGTATGGTATTTTGAGTTGTGACTTAGTTGTTTTGAAACACTTACACCTACCCTACGCCGTTGTCACAGACCATGGCCTCCCATATGCCCGATGTTGTCGAGGATATTCTTACTGCACCAGTTTTACCTGCATAGTTCACTATGGCATCTGATGATCCTTACCAGATGGCCATGCTTTCAGCTACTGTGCCGCAGACAGCTTCTACTTCAGCACTACCTGCTGCATCTACGCAGGGACCCTCATCTTCTTTAGGGCTCCCTGGTACATCGAGGCAGCTTACTCTTCATCAGGCTTTGGCTCGTGTGGCCCCACGCTTTGCCCACCGAGCTACGGCATGCATGTCGGTACGCCCTACTCCATCACCTTTACAGATTGATGCTCACTCTCTTTTGTCTGAGGCGCCACCCACATCATTGCATCGTCGTCCTAGATCACCTACCACATCTCCACATGGTTCACCTAGTAGGAGACGATGATTGATGAGGTACTCTTCCGATGAGGAGGAGGAGGAGTACGAGGGTGAGGATGAGGCTGATGACCCTGAGCAGGAGGATGACCCTCAGGAGGCTGAGCAGGGTGATGATGATGACCCTGAGGAGGAGGATGACCCTCAGGAGGATGAGATGCCTGATGATGATGATGTGTTAGTACCACCAGCTCAGGCTGAGGAGCCTGATTCACCTGTACATCCGATTGAGCCTGATTCACCTGATCATCCGTTTTTGGTTGAGGTACCACCTGGTAGCCCGGTGGCATCGGATGCATCTTCTGAGGTTTCTGCTGAGCATGCAGAGTTAGGTGAGATTGGCAGGTTATGGGCTCGGATTACTGAGCTTGGTGAGAGAGTTGCACGTGTATCTGATCGACTTGAGAGAGTTATTGGAGAGTTTTTAGCGGATTTGAGAGTTGACATGACTGTCGTTGTGGGCAGGACTACTGAAATGAGGAGAGTTTTGATAGAGGTCCACGAGCATATCGATAGTTTGCAGCGAGGTTTTGTTACTGCTCGAGAGGCCGACCGCAAGCTATGGCAAAGGAATGCCGAGCTAGAGAAGGAGGTGGCTGACCTCAAGAGAGACCGAGACACTCATAGCGTGGAGCTAGGATCGTTATGGAGGGATCTCGATGGCTTGAGGCAGGAGTTGAGGAGCCTACGCCAGCAGCGTGGCTAGTTGCTTGAGTTGTGTTATCTTGTTGCTTTCTTAACCGAGGAGTATTCGGTTAGAAAAGCTAGTTATCATGTTTTGATGTATTTTGTTCAGTATTCGTCTTTTTTGGAACGATTAGTACGTTTTGTGTTATCCGGTAGTTGGAACGATGTTAGATCGCTATTGTATGGTAGATGGTTATTAGTATATGGTATTATGTGATATTGGGTATTATGGAAATTGAGTCCTTATCCGTTTTATTGATGTTTCATGGTGTATTGTTGCTATTCTTTCCATGACTTGGCTTCGTTGAATTTCTTTTGTTGAGCATATTGATAAGTTCTATTGGAGACTCATGGACTTGTATGATGTTACAGATCAATGGCACCACGACGAAACCCGGTTAGAGCTACAAGAACTGGTCCTGCTGTGACTACTCCTGGTCGCCGAGGACGCCAACCTACTCGAAATGTTGAAACCCCTACTCCTGACAACCTGGACACTACTAACCGCAACAACAGGAATCAAAATGTTGATGTTCAGGGAGACAATGATCATGTTCCACTTAATGCACCTACTGTGGATCAAGCAATGATCAACCAACTTGTGGAACAAAGAGTCGCTGAACTACTAGCTGAGTCAAATCATTCCAACAATTCTGCTGGAATTTTTCCACCTGTTCGTGCTAACGGATGTCAATACAAGGAGTTCAAGATTTATAGACCCATTGAGTTTGGTGGAACTGAAGGAGTGGTTTACTTAGTCAGATGGATTGAGAAGACTGAGTCAGTGTTCAATGTCAGTGGTTGTGCGGAGAATGCGACGGTAAAGTTTGCTTCTTTTACTTTCAAGGATGAAGCTTTAACTTGGTGGAACAATTACCGAAATTCAGTTGGGAGTGATGTAGCTTATGCCATGACTTGGGAGCAATTTAAGTCTTTGCTGATTCAGACTTATTGCCCAAGGAATGAGGTCAAGAAGCTAGAGATTGAGTTTTGGAACCGCAAGGTGAAAGGTAATGATATGACGACCTACAATCGTCGTTACCAGGAATTGGCCTTGCTTTGCCCAGATATGGTGAAAACCGAGACTCAAAAGATCGAGAGGTATACTGATGGGCTGCCTGTAGCTACGAGAAATGATGTGATTTTTGCTAGGCCTGCAAACATCCATGAGGCAAGCACAATTGCTCAACAACTTATGGATTCGTTGGAATTAGAAGAAGCTGATAAGGAGAAGAATGGAAAGAGAAAGAGAGACCGTCACTCTAAGGGTAATGATCACCGAAGCAAGAGACAAGCTAAGGCTTATGCTATTGGGAATGGAGATAAGAAGAATCAGAACGGTGATGCACCCAAGTGTGATCGTTGCCACCAGCATCATACTGGATGGTGTAGTGTGAAATGCCAGAACTACTCAAAGAAAGGACACACAGCTAGGGACTGTAGAGCACGACCTTTTGCTATGGTTCAGGCTGCTCCTGAGATGAGAAATAAGGCAGACGTTACTTGTTATGGATGTGGAAAGAAGGGACACTATAGGAATGAGTGTAGAGAATCGTGGAACCGTGGAAATCAAGGCTCGGGTGGTAATGGGTACAATCATGGAAACCGTGGAGCCGGAGGAAACCGTGGACGACAAGATAATGGGGACCAGCGTGTGGAAGCTGGAGCTACTCAGGGAAGAGTGTATGCACTCGGGAACGAGAGAGGAGAAGATCCGAACGTCGTTACTGGTACGTTCCTTCTCAATAATCGTTATGCTTCCATACTATTTAATACTGGTGCCGATAGGAGTTTTGTGTCCACTACGTTTGCACCCTTACTAGAGAAACCCCTGGTGGCCTTAGGAATTGGATATGATATTGAGTTAGCAAATGGGAATATAGAACGGATTAATACCATCATTCGCGGTTGCACGTTAAATTTCTTGAACCACCCTTTCAACATAGATCTTCTACCCGTCACGTTAGGAAGTTTTGATGTTATCATTGGTATGGATTGGTTGTCGAAGTATCGTGCTCACATACTTTGCGACGAGAAGATCGTGCGTGTACCTTACAGAAAGGAGATCCTAAATATATTAGGAGATCGAAAGGATTCTAGGAGCCCATCCCGATTAGCAGTTATTTCTTGCTCTAAGTTACCAAAGCTAATGGAGAAGGGATGTTACCTTTTCTTAGCTCAAATTTCTGAGAAAGGAGGATTGGAGATGTGCTTATAGTTCGTGATTTTCCTGATGTGTTTCCCGATGATTTGCCGGGAATCCCGCCGACTAGAAAAGTGGAGTTTTAGATTGAGTTGATACCTGGTGCTGCACCTGTAGCACGAGCACCTTATCGTCTTGCACCTACCGAGCTAGAAGAGTTATCAAAACAATTGGCGGAGTTAGCCGAAAAAGGATTCATAAGACCAAGTTCTTCACCTTGGGGAGCCCCAGTCTTATTTGTGAAGAAGAAGGATGGATCGTTCCGTATGTGCATTGATTACCGAGAGTTGAACAAGTTAACGGTGAAGAATAGATACCCGTTACCTAGGATCGACGACTTGTTCGATCAACTCCAAGGATCGAGTGTGTACTCGAAGATCGATTTGAGATCGGGATATCATCAACTTCGAGTTCGCGAGGAAGATATTCCGAAAACGGCTTTCAGAACCCGTTACGGGCATTACGAGTTTCAGGTGATGCCGTTTGGATTGACTAACGCACCAGCAATATTCATGGACCTCATGAATCGGGTGTGTAAGCCTTACTTAGATAAGTTCGTGATTGTATTCATCGATGACATTCTGATTTATTCAAAGAGTGAGAAGGAGCATGAGGAGCATCTAAGACTCATCTTAGAATTGCTCAGGAAGGAGAAACTCTATGCCAAGTTTTCGAAATGCGAATTCTGGATTCCGACGGTACAATTTTTGGGTCATGTGATTGATAGACAAGGAGTCCATGTGGATCCTGCTAAGATTGAGGCGATAAAAGATTGGGCTGCACCTACAACCCCAACCGAAATTCGTCAATTTTTGGGTTTAGTTGGTTATTACAGAAGATTCATTGAGGGATTTTCGAAGATAGCTAAACCATTGACCAAATTGACTCAAAAGAGTGTTACGTATGAATGGGGAGATAAAGAAGAGGAAGCATTTCAATTGCTTAAGAAGATGTTGTGTAGTGCTTCTATCTTAGCGTTACCGAAAGGTAACGAGGATTTCATCGTCTATTGTGACGCCTCACATAAGGGATTGGGAGCCGTGTTAATGCAACGAGAGAAGGTGATAGCTTATGCTTCCCGACAGCTCAAAAAGCATGAGAAAAACTACACTACCCATGATTTGGAGTTAGGTGCTGTGGTTTTCGCCTTAAGAATATGGAGACATTACTTGAACGGAACCAAGTGTGTTGTATTTACCGACCATAAAAGTATACAACACATCTTGAATCAAAAAGAGCTCAATATGAGACAACGACGTTGGATTGAGTTGCTAAGCGATTATGATTGTGAAATTCACTACCATCCTGGTAAAGCAAACGTTGTCGCTGATGCTCTTAGTCGAAAGGAAAGAATACCACCGTTACGAGTTAGGTCATTGGGAATGACTATGGTATCGCCATTAGCGTCTCAAATATTTGAAGTTCAAACGGAAGCGTTGAAAGCAGAAAACAGATCTGCCGAGAATATATTTGGGATGGCTGAGAATGAGAAAGGATTTGTTAAGCGTTCTGATGGATTGTTATGTTTTGGAGATCGGATTTGGGTACCTTTGTATGGAGGAATTCGGGAGTTGATTATGCATGAGTCGCATAAGTCAAGGTACTCTATTTATCCTGGGTCCGACAAGATGTACCAGGATCATAAGAAGCTCTATTGGTGGCCAAATATGAAGGCAGATATAGCATCGTACGTTAGTAAGTGCTTGACATGTGCTAAGGTTAAAGCCGAACACCAGAGACCGTCAGGATTACTAACGCAACCAGAACTTCCAGTCTGGAAATGGGAGCGGATTACTATGGACTTCATTACCAAATTACCGAAGACAGCTAGCGGTTGTGACGCTATCTGGGTAATTGTGGATCGTCTGACTTCAAAGTCTGCTCATTTCCTAGCAGTAAGTGAAGATGATAGTGTGGATAAACTTGCGAGGTTATATGTGAAGGAAATTATTTCGCGTCATGGAGTCCCGATATCTATTATTTCGGATCGCGATAGCCGTTTTACGTCAGCTTTGTGGCGATCACTTCAAACGACTTTGGGGACGAGACTTGATATGAGTACTGCGTATCATCCCCAAACCGATGGTCAAAGTGAGAGGACCATTCAGACGTTAGAGGATATGCTTCGTGCATGCATCATAGACTTTGGTAAAGGCTGGGAGAAGTACTTGCCCCTTGCGGAATTCTCCTATAATAATAGCTACCACACAAGTCTTAAAGCTGCACCATTCGAAGCTTTGTATGGCAGAAAGTGTCGTTCGCCTATTGGTTGGGCAGAAGTTGAAGATAGCCAACTCATAGGCCCTGAACTTATTTTGGAAACTACTGAGAAAGTAGCTCGGATTCGTGATCGGTTACAAGCAGCCAGAGATAGGCAGAAAAGTTACGCCGATCAGAGACGTAAACGCTTAGAGTTCCAGGTTGGAGACAAAGTGATGCTGAAAGTCTCGCCTTGGAAGGGTGTGATACGTTTCGGGAAACGTGGTAAACTCAACCCACGCTACATTGGACCATTTCTTATCTTAGAAAGAATTGGGCCAGTGGCTTATAGGTTGGAATTACCACATGAACTGAGTAAAGTTCACGACGTGTTTCACATTAGTAATTTGAAGAAATGTCTTTCCGATGAGATGCCTGTCATTCCAATGAAGGATATTCGTGTTGATGAGAAATTGAACTTCGTGGAAGAGCCAATTGAGATTTTAGATCGTGAAGTTAAACGACTCAAGCGAAGTCGCATTCCGCTCGTCAAGGTTCGTTGGAATTCCCGACATGGACCAGAATTTACGTGGGAACGTGAGGACGAGTTCCGGAAGAGATATCCGAAGCTTTTCACTTCGTAGATGAATTTTTCCGAGTGAAACCCGGGACGGGTTTCTTCTGAGACTGGGAGGATGTGACAACCGGCAATTTAGGGAGTTATTTTGAAAACCCGCATTACGTTAAAGTTCGTTTATAATTTTTATTTGGAAATTTTATTTCACAACGAACTTGTAAGACCTATTTTATGGATAATTATGTTTCTATGATGTTATGGAATTCGTGAATTATTTTCATAATTCATTTTGATATTATGCTCGGTGATGTATTTTCAAATTCTCACTTAGTACTACGTTGACTCCGGCACTAGGAAACCTAAAAGTTTAATAACTTACGAGTTTTAATATGTTGGACGTTTAATAACGTATTTATTATAAATTTCGGTGGAATATATATATATATATATATATATATATATATATATATATATATATATATATATATATATATATATATATATATAGCCCGTCAAATGGTGAAAAAAACGAGTTTCGGGGACGTACAATATTTTTATCGTAAGTTTTCACTTACGTGAGGGGACGTTTTTATTAATTTAACTTGGAAGTAAAAGGTTTGGTGTACAAATAATAAGGAAACTTAGTTGAGGGACCTAAAGTGAAAATACTCTATTAAAAACCCTAACCCTAACCCATCTTTATCATTTTCATTAAAAACTCACCCACCCTGTCCTCTCTTCTCCCTCACCGCCGGCCACACCCAAAATCCGGCCACCACCGCCGTTACCCACCGTACACCGCCACTCCAAAATCCTCCCCACCTTCTCCTTGTTACGGTGTGGTGATTCACGCGCTCAAAAACCCTCCCCCTCACCTCGTTCTACCACCACCGACGCCACCCACATCACCTTCACCATCTTTCTTGGTTTATTATTATAGATCCGCGGGTAAGTGTGCACAAGGTGCCTCGTTTTTGTTGAAAAACTTACCCAAACCCACGAATTTTATTAATATGGATCGGATTTGGAGAAAATGGTTAAAAGTGATAATGGTTTTTGCTAAAAATGTGTTGGATCTTAGTTTGGTATCCGGGTTTTGATGTTTGGTTGGGTTTTGATGCTTGGTCGACCCCCCTAGCCGAGGCCTTCTCCTCGATTTCTATTAGTTTCGGGTTGATGTGGTCATTTTGACCCGTTTTTCTGGATGGTTGACCATTTGTGGTCATGGTGATTAATTGGCTTAATTGTTTTGGCCCATGGTTTGATTATTTTTGTTGTGGTCGACTCTTGTGGGAGCCGAAGACCCAAAATGGGTCGATTGGGGTCATTTGGGTCGAGCTCGTGTGAGCTAGCCGCGACCGTAGTGGTCTTGGGTGGGACCCTCTTGGCTCTTGGTATATGATTTGACTTTAGTTGACTTGGTCTTTGGCCCGAGTACGGTTAATTTTTGAGAACCATGGTTGGTGTCGAAATATATATGTTTCGACAAATTTTTATTTGTGATGGTTAATTGTGTATATATTGATTGGTTATCATTATTATTGCGACTTATTGGATTTTAAGCGGATGACGAGTTATTTTGGACTCGTGGTATATATTGAAGAAGTGTTGACGAAAAATGGTTTTGGGGACCGATTGTGAGACGGTCACTTAGATTGACGGAGATAGGTTAGTCGGGTGCCGTAGTCGGACCCTATTGTTGTAGCACGTGGATTGGGATTGTGTTGGACGGAGATACTTTTGTATTTATGACATTTGCTTATTACTTTAGACTTGGACAATGAGCCGAGAGTCATGACTCGGACATATGACCATTTCGTATGACTCGATAACTATTTACAATTTAAAACGTAAATAATAAAACTCGTAATAATAATTATTGATAATATAAACGTTTATATGAATATATAGACGTGAATAACGGATATATACTTATATAGGCGCGTATATTAATAATAATAATCACGAGTCATATTATAAATAATACAACTAGATATATATTAGGCTACGAAAGTGGCGTAATCTTATTGAACGTATTATTATTATAAAGAAATTGTTATAAAACGAGGAATTCTCGACAATTACCAAATATTAAATAAAAATGTCATTTTATATATAATAAATAAACTTATCGAGTTATGCGGAGTCGTTGTCACTCAAGTTTAGGTAAGTTTATTTGTGACTTTCGTGTTGTCACGGATATATGACGATTAATATAAACGTTTTCTATAACTAAATAACCACTTAACCGTAGGGTTGAATCGGGTTATTTGGCTATATAAAATGAATATATTAACGGGCATCGTATCCTACGACGCCCATAGGTTGTGGTATATGTAAAGTGTAATAAATTGCGAATATATATATCGGGAAATCTGGCCAATTTGACGATGTATATGAGGAATTTATTAAACTATGATATCTACCATATAGTATTTATGTGCTATGTGCTTTAGGATTGGGTGTAATCTTGGAACGGTATGTTACGTAAATAAATATGAGGATTATCAAATCGACGGATTTGATAAACTTCGGCGATTTATTTAAATGATATATTGGGCTAATATTAGATCCATAATTTATTTTATGATCCTTTGTGTGACCTTTTGGTTTGTTTTGTGTCGACCCACCACCCGTATGGATACCAAACGAAAATACACCAAACTAATACGAAAAGGATTTTCGGAAATAAAACGGATTTTCGTCCAGGTTTGGGAATATTTTGAATTTGAGGAAATGATTTCTGAACGAGTTGGTAATGTTAGGTCGTGCCGAGTCCGTAGTTGCTGTTTCGTGAGTTACTATACATCTTATTTCTACCGACTTCTTCTTGCTATTTTCTGGACTTGAGGTGAGTCATAGCCCCATTTTTACTCTTGAACTATGTTTTCAATACTTGGGGTGAGAAACGTGCAAATTATTTTATGTGGACTATTATCGCTTTTATATTCTTTTAAAACTTGCTATGCGTATGGACTAGGATGTATTGTCAGCTTTAATCACATTTTATGTGTACTATTCAAGGTTGGCTTAATTGTATTGTCAGCTTTAGTCACACGGTTCGTGTGTACTATTCAAGGTTGGCTTATTTAGATACTGTAGTGTGCACCTATAGGTTATTGATACTTTGGAGGTTATCCGAGTATTTATTGGTATTGCGGGGGTTACCCGAATATCTATGTTGGAACGGAGGGTATCCGTGTGTTAGGTTGGAGCGGAGGGTATCCGCAGGCTTTTAGCGAATCCTTAGTCTAGCTTGCAAGCGTTTTGCGTATATGTCCAGTATATTGTTAGATGAATGTAAACCTATGATCTCACCAGCGAAAGCTGACTTTTAGCACGTTTTCTCAGGTAATTAAGTGATGATATGGACGCTTGGAATGGAAGGCTCGGCCAAGGCTCATGGTTTATGGATCTATTTTTCTAAACTCTAATAAATAATTTTGGACCTATTGTTATGATATTTTGGGCCTGACTTTGAATGGTGTTGGAATAAATGTAAACGTTAAAACCCCGTTTTGGTTGCGTTTTTATTATGTTTACTTTATCTCGTTCTATATTGTCTTGTGTCGGATACCAATCCCCGTAGCACCCCGAAAGCTTGTTGAGTCTTCTGCTGTATCAAATTTTGGGGGTGTTACAGGATCTAAGGGCACGTTTGTAAAGATAATTTTAGAGAAATGACATAAGTAAAAGAATATAAATTTAGAGAATTAAATTAGTTGAAAATTTTGATAACATTAAAGAAATTGATATGAGAAATTAGTTATTTTAATATATACTAAAATTTTCTTGACTAATAAATGAATAATAAAGTTATGCATAAGCAATCTTAATCATGATAGTCAGTTTAAGCAATAATATCATTAATGAAACTTTATCTAGACTTAAAGGATCTAAGGGCACGTTTGGTAGAGAGAATTTCACAGAAATGACACGAGTAAAAGAATATAAATCTAGAGAATTGAAATTAGTTGAGAAATTTGATAAATTCTTTTGTTTGATAACATTAAAGAAATTGATATGAGAAATTAGCTAGTTTAATATATACCAAAATTTTCTTGACAAATAAATGAATCTTTTATATAATAAAAGAATTACATCATTTCGCAGTGTTTTTGAAAATCCCTTCTCATTAAAAAAAAAATTGGACCAATAGCAGAGCTCAATTTTGCCACGTAGGCGAAATCGAGCAGCGTGATTGGTCAATAAAAAGTCAAAATTAAATTGATTTTGGTCAAACTTAATAAATTTGATGGAGAAATTTAGTTAAGAAAAAAATGCATAAAAATATAGGTGTCAAATTTATGAAAACAAAAACTTAAAAAAAGAGGTAGTAATTAATAAATCTTTAGTGATTGAATTTTAAGTAATTTATATAGAGTAAAGTGTAAAATTACAAGTTTCCATGTTTTTTAATATCTTTATAAAAAACACAAATAACCCCTTACACTTTATACCCCCTATATTTTATAATAGTAACTTTGTTTAAAATTACATGAGACTATCATCCATTAAAATTACAAAATTTGGAAAATATGTGAATTTGTTTTAATATACGTAAAATATTTTTTTAAACTAATGTTAGTTTTAAACTTTCATCCATTAGAATATTTTTTTAAATAAGGACTCATTTGGTAAATATGCGAATTAGTTTTAATATACGTTAAATATTTTTTTAAACTAATGTTAGTTTTAAACTTGCATCCATTAGAATATTTTTTTTTTAAATAAAGACTCATGTTACTATTTAAAAGTTTAATTTATATGTACAAGGGTTTGAAATACGGCTAAATTATTAGTAACGGGAATATAAATATCAAATGGTAAGCATGATACTGTGATATAAAAATAAATATACACGATTCTACTTATAACAACGACTCATGAAATTGTTATTTAAAATTTGTATATGGATATCCATAAAAACATTTTAAAAACTTTACGGAGCATATTTTAACTTCATCAACACTCATTATGTGCTACTAAATTCACACATTTTATAGAACATGATATTATAATTAAAGTTAAACAACAAAATCAACCTCAACCTCAACATGTCTGTCAGTTAAAAACGTTATACAAAGCTAATTATTAAAAAAAAACAAACAAACACATTGGTTAGATAGTCATTGTTTAATATAGAAGATATTTTCCTTAAATTATATTAAAAAAATGCACGCATCACAATTCTTATTTGATAACAATCACCTCCTAAAAAAAATTAAAAAAAAAACGTAGGTGTTTTCCGCTTCTAAAAAAAAGCTTATAGCTTTATCATACACTTATTGTGTTACGGTAATTGAATAAGCCAATAAGCACCTTTAATAAGCATAACCAAACACCCCTTTAGTTGTAATATGAAGTTTTCTTATTTGATGTTATGACTAACTTTGTTGTTATCCTCGCTATAATGCAACACATTAGTGGTTTTTGCAGTTTTATTATCTTATCGCACAAACTAAAGTGTAATGCAATTTGTTGTGTGCGTTTTTTAGAGGAGGATTAAGTATCAACATTTGATTGTCGTGGAATGATTTTCTACGCCTGCTCAAGTTATGAATGTATAATTTAGTTGAGTTGCTGATTTAGATAATACATGAATGTATTTTAATGTACCAAAGATGTGTTTTAGTGCCAATATAGGGAATTTTATGGTAGGAATTCTTTTCGGAGTGTAATTTGTCTTTGAATAAGTTAATGAAACTTAGCAGGTGTTTGCTATCATTGACAACACTATAAGTGTCAACCAACGGTCTAAAATATGGGTGTCTTTTACCTTGATGATTTAGACAAATTGTAAAGAAAGTTGCATTAAAGTGAAAGGTCGGTAAAGATTCAAACAATACTAAAAGACTTGCGAATATACTTTTTGTCATTTTTTCATGCATTTATAATTTACTTATACAAGTAATAATAATTTCCTTATATAGTTCGGACTTAGAGAAAAATTATTCTTATACATTATACATAAACGTAAGATTAAATTTGAGTTCTACCCATTAAATATTTTTTTAGTTTCTCTTTATGTAATAAAGAAGCTATAGTGTAAGCAACTATGTTAATTTGGTAATTTTATGATCAAACATGAGAAGTAAATAACACAAACTTATGAAAATACAACTTTCCAAACAAAAAGGTACATTAGTAAAAATGATTTGATGGTTATTCATAATTAAGGAAATGAATCAATTTTCAAAGCTATCTAAATATGTTACATATTTTAACGAAAATATAAGTAAAAGAAATAGCACAATTACAAAACACATCGTAAATTGATAGCACGGGTTTGCAAAACTAAAAGCATATATCATTAACATCTCATGTAAGTCAAGTATTATCATGTGATTTTACTTGAATAATAAAATATTATTTTTAATCTAAAACCATTCTCCTAAAATAATAAGCAGGTTATAACATATACATATATTTTTAGTCCACCAAGTAAAATCATTTGAAACATGTTAAGTTGTTCATTTCTTAATCGATAATAATACATAATTAAAACGAAATTTTAAAAACCCTGTGCGTGCACAGGTATTATAACTAGTAATAAAGTTATGCAAAAAGCAATCATAATCATTCACGTTTGTCATAGTCACTTTAAACAATAATATCTTTGTTCAAAAAAAAAAAGAAAAAAACAATAACATCACTAGCGAAACTTTATCTAGACTAAAGGATCGCCTTTTCCCTTTTATTGAATAAGTTCAATCAATCTTGATTTTTTTTTTTTTTTTTTCCTAAGGATATTTGGTTGTCCAGTACCAACCCATGAAATGGATATATCATATATGAAGTGTATTTGTTCTCCATGTTGTGTTTCTTTGTATAAGGAACACATGCAGTTGCATCATGCATGTCTGGGCTTTTGTATTTTGTTACATTTACATAAGGGAGATGATTTGTGTACCATTTTTTGGCTATACACCACTAAATCAAACCAGTAATGCACACAATACAACACCGTTATGCATAATTTTGTAGTGGATGGTAAATAAAAATGGTGTACAAATCACATCCCTTTACATAAGTGTATATTTGCTTCTTTTCTTTTCGATCATGAAACTGGGTATCAAGCAACAGGAATTTTTCTATGTAGACTGATCATCATATAAAGATCCTATGGTAAGCCGTTAGTATTTTGTGTCATATAGTGTATTCGATTACCGTATGTATTTGAAAGGGTCGGCATGCTCCATATTTTTGCACTTCTTTTAGACTTTTTTTGGCACAATGTATTATTAACGCTTTTTGAAATTTACTTTAGAAAAGATTTAAAATTTTATGCTCCAATTAGAAGAAAGCACTCATATACCATCTTGTCAATCAAGTTGTCATATGTGGGTAGGTATGGGGAGGTCGTCGACTCGTCGTTGATTAGCAAAAAGGAACATGCCCATGTTATTCACGGGTAAGTTTGGTGAGGTCATCGTTGATAAAAGTGAACAAAAAAAGGTAAAATCATGTCAGTGTAAATTTCTTGGGTGTTAACTGTTATGTAAACTTGTAAAGTTTATTCTTTAAAGAAAGATTGATTAGCAAAGGTGCACCAGAGAAAGAAACAGAGGATTTGTATATTGAATAATGCAAAGGTTGATCTTATGTGATCCACCACAAAAAACATGTCTAAAAAATCTTCAAATTATTCTTTTCTCATGCATGCGTAACGAGACCTGTCACCCATCCTTTTCTTTTTCACTATTGCAAAACACATTAGTTTACAGATTTATGAGAAAAGGGTAGCTCAATTATAAATAAAGACATACGAACCATCAGTTTTAGAAAAAAAACATGCAAAAGCAAGTAATGGCTTCTTCAAACTTCTTACTTTTATCTCTAGCTCTACTACTCATTGCCCTCTCATTTGTACCAAGCTTTACTTCTGCTTCTTTGGAGGAAGCAAATACTCTTCTAAAATGGAAAGCAACCCTTAAAATCCCAAACAACTCCCAAATCGTATCTTCTTGGACACCCCTTCCAACGAATACTAGTGCACCCGCTTCGTGTCCTTCTTGGTTTGGAATTGCTTGCAACTTTGATGGGAACATTAACATGTTGAACCTCTCGACGTCTGAGTTAAAAGGTACGCTTCACCAGTTCCCGTTCTCTATTCTAGGCAATCTTACCTATTTTAATCTTAGTGTAAACAGCTTCTTTGGTCCCATCCCACCAGAAATCGGACTCCTGTCCAAACTTGTCCATCTTGATTTTTCAACCAATCAGTTCTCTGGTGTAATTCCACCTACCATTGGGAAACTAAGCCAGTTAACCATCTTGAAACTTTTCAGAAACAATTTAACTGGTTCAATCCCACAAGAATTAGGGAACTTAAACTCTCTCACTGAATTAGCTTTGAGTTATAATCAACTCAATGGTTCAATTCTTTCATCGTTGGATGATTTGAAGTCTCTGAATCTCCTTAATTTGGGGCAAAATCAACTATCTGGGCCCATTCCAATTGAATTGGGGAATATGAAGTCTCTAACTGATTTACAATTGAGCCATAATCAACTCAATGGTTCAATTCCTTCATCGTTGGGTGACTTGACGTCTTTGAATATCCTTTATTTGTGGGGAAATCAACTCTCTGGACCCATTCCAATTGAATTAGGGAATATGAAGTCTCTAACTGATTTAGGTTTGAGCGAAAATCAACTCAGTGGTTCAATTCCTTCATCGTTGGGTGATTTGAAGTCTTTGAGTACCCTTTATCTGCACACAAATCAACTCTCTGGACCCATTCCAATTGAATTAGGGAATATGAAGTCTCTAACTGATTTACAATTGAGTTATAATCAACTCAATGGCTCAATTCCTTCATCGTTAAAGAACCTGAGAAGCCTTCAGATTCTTCATCTTCGTGTGAACAAGTTATTGTTAGTTTTAACGGATAATAAATTAATATATCATGACCGGACTCGAACTCGAGACTTCGGGATTGCACACTTTACGTATGAGTTTCAATTAATTAATAATTATTGTTTTAGTGACGAATAATTATTAAATTCACGAAATGAGCATTTAACGGTACCTAACGACCGTTGGACGAAACATGAAGGACTAAATGTGGATAAGAGTGAAAGTTTGGTTCGGGTTGGGCCTTGAAAACCCATGGCCGGCCAAGCCCTCCCTTCCTTAGGGTTTGGGATAGCTTTTGCTCCAAGTTTCTTGAATGCTATATAATGAGACCTCCTCTCATTCATTCATTCATCCCTTGGTTCACTTGCAAACCAAATCTCCTTCTCTTTCTCCTCTTGAGTTAGAAATCGAACTACACCCTTATAGGGTTCCTACTAGATTTCTAAGCTCAAAACCATTCTTGTTTAGTTGATCAACTACACCCTTCTAGGGTTCCTACGCGATCTTCTAAACATTGTGTTTGGATTGCTTGTGAATTAAGAACCTAGCTTTTCTTATTGAAACGCTACTAATACGTGTGTTCAAGAACGAAGTGTTGGCATACTTTTGCTAACAAGGTGATTTGCCCTATTCGACTAACCCTAGTCGATCCACCATTAAACCCAATTAGGGTTTATAGTTCTTGTTCCATTGGTTTCTTGTTCTTGCTAGAAATCACAAAGAGGTACGCATCCATTTACATTCGGTTAATTTATTATTTGTATTTGATCTATTCCGCTGCGTACTCTTTGATGTTTATATGTTTATAGTTATTCATATATTCCAACAGTGGCATCAAGAGCCGTTAATACATTATAATGAATTACCGAAACACATAAAAAATTGAATCGTTTGATTAATCACATGCTTGGTGTTCTTATGTTTTTATATTTTTCATAAACCCTAAATTTATTTTTTTTATATAAATGTCGAATTTTTTATTTAAAGAAATTAGGGTTTGATGAATTATGTGATAAAAACTTGTAGAAACCCTAGGTTGCATGTAATTTATGTGTATATAAATGGATATTGGTTATATGCCGTTTGGTTGCGTTCCTTGATTGACATGATTATTTGTTATAATATGTGCAATATGGGCATCCATGACAAACCATGCATGTGTTGTCTTGGATTATGATGATTTGGTTTTAAGATTTCATGCTTATTATGCGATTCTATTATAATTGATAAATTGTTTAGTAAATATTATGTATAAAGATTACTAAAATTTGATTAATTATAATATTAGGGATGACCCTATTAATCGTGTATTAAATCAATAGTGTGTTTTAATATTGATTTTAATTTAGCATGACCATTATTGTTGTTTGTTTATTTTATTTTATTACTTTTGTTTTATATGTTTTTAACATGATAGTAACAAAGGGTAATTTCTATAAATAAAATATTAAACGGACTTAATAATGGTGAAATCTTGTTTTGAGCTTACTTAATAAATCTTGGACTTTTGGTTGATTGATCGCGACTGTATTAAGTGGTTGAAAGGTGGAACTAATTATGACAAACTATTAAAGTGGGTATAAGGATGGCTACGCATTAAATTGCGGCCTTAGTGAGCCTCCATTCTGGCTTACCGCTCGCCTGTGAGTCATATTTTAGTCTTTACCTAACATCCATGATAACTACGAAGCACTTAAGGCAAAGTTGTAAGTTTCTCAACGCCTTAATCAAAAGTTTGGAGATTTAAGCTCGTAAAGAAACTAATGAGTAAAAGTTTTTTTACATTAAACATATGCTACAAGATGAATGCATGACATCTTTGTACATATATTTGATAACACACATCAAATTTACTACCCTTAAATTTAAGTTATATGCCATCCAATGAAACGGAAACACCTAAAATTGGATCTACGTCAGGGCGTAACCTGGCTAGATTGCAATGGAGGGGCAAATTACATGATTTCATCACTAGCAGATCAACTGGTGTGGTGTCATTATGTAAGTTTGTTGTTTCTTAAATTGGTTAACTTAATTGAGTTGATAGTGAGAACTGATCACTCAAGGCATAAGAAGATGGGGATAAAACATGCTTACATTGCAACTGCGGTTGGCAATTAATGTAAATCCCATCGATTCTAGGAATTGCAATTGAATATTGGCAATTGAGGTTCGACTCGTACCTTATTGAATAACGTCATCACTAGCAGATCAACTGATGTGATGAACTTATGTCAATTTGGATCCTAGTTTTTCAGTGAAAATTAAATGGTTATATGATTATGAACCATGGGTATTTAATTTTCTTGAAAATTTAATTATCGAAAATACTAAAATTGAATTTTGTAATTCTTTTTAACGTATTAATGCAACATTAAAGCCGTAAACGTGGTTTGGTCTTAAATTGGTAAATTGATATAATTCTGCTTTCAAACATAATGTTTGATTGAGAAAAATTTACCGAAATGAAAGAAAGTCTATTTTCCATGAAAGAAGAATAAGACTCAATCATATTCCTTTTCATGATTGAGAAAGGTTTGATAGGAACATAAGAATAAGACTCAATCCTAAGTCTATTTTCCATGAGAAAAGAATAAGACTCAATCCTATTCCTTTTCATGATTGAGAAAGGTATAATAGGAACATTAGAATTGTCTACATTCTAATATATAACTCATAGCTATCTTTAATATTTAAGGATATAGCACATCTTATTTTCCATAGAAATTTCATTACTCTTATTTGGTGAATGAATTCTTCTATAACAAACAAGGCATTTGGTTAAATGGAAAATATGAGTTATTAGAAGCTGGACAGATTACCGCAAAATTGGTAAAAGGCAAAGCTAGTATTTTATCTAGTTGTTGTGCTTTAAAGGTGCTACATACCATTATGGGGATGGTAGGCCTATTAAGGAAGAAGCTGCATGCTCAAATTCTTCAAGTTAATATCATTGATGGATAATCCATCATAAACATAGTAGAATACACATTTTAGAACCTGAGTAATTATTACGTATGGGTTTTTCTAAATGTGTAGGAAAGTAAAAACAAGCAAATTGTTTTCACTGGTTATGAAACACGTACAATGTTGTCAAATCCAGTGGGAGCTTTGTGTTGTTTACTGAATATAGAGTTATTGTTATGTTCTCTAATTCAGTGGGAGCTACAAGACTTAATTTCTGTGTAGTAGCCCAAAATTATCTTCAAGATAATTACTTTCAAATTGTAGACACTCATGTTCTTAGGATAGCCATATGCGTTTCCTGATAAGACAAAGTAGTCCTACATCTACTTATGACACAAATCATATTGAATCACATAAACAAACTTATGTTGTGTTGTTTATATACTACATGATATTGTTCAATGCACAAGTGGGAGAATTGTCTATTGTGTGCAAAGGAACAATACATAGAGAAATATGATGATAGGATTCTCTTAATTGCAAGGTAAGAGATCAATGTTCTAATAAGACTTATACATTTAATGTGTAAGATTATCTTATGTAGAACATGTGTCATGATTATAAGACTACTTTTATGTCTTATGATATTCAAATTAAAAGAAACACTTGAATTTACAATTTACGTCAGGGTGTAACCTGCCTAGATTGCAATAGAAAGGTAAACTACATGATTTCATTACTAGCAGATCAACTGATGTAATGGAATTATGTGAGTTTGCAGTTTCTTAAATTGGATAATTCATAAAATGACATAAGCAAATGAAGTAGTAAATTAACTTGAAATTACTATTGAAACCAAGTGGAGGTGTTCACAAATACTTTAGTTATTTATGTTTATATCTTCTTATAAACATGAAGTCTTTTAACTATTACAAGACTTATAATAAAGTGAGACGTTAAACTTGTTATGTTTCAAACAAGAAATCATTGAGTTGATCAATGATGTACAACGTAAAGTGGGAATATAACAGTTTATGTCTTCTTAAGACATGAACATGAAGTAACTTGTTCAAAAGGTACTTATGTTATATAGCATGCAATTGGCTTGGAAATTCTATTGTACCATTAAGTTGACTTAGTTGGTAAATAGGTAAGCCAAAGGGAATAAGTTTATCTTACATATTGTTAGTTTGTCTCACAATATTAATTCTAATGAAACATCACAAGTTGGTGGTGTGTTCAGTTAGGAAAAATCAAACTCTTGTTATATTGTTTGATTAAAAGATAAATATGACTGCTTTTCTTCCAAAAGTTATCAAGGTTAGAAAATTGAGTATGAATGGATATACTCAATAAGACTCCAACCTAGAAGATTAAATAAGACATTATGTAATGTGGTGAATCATATTAAAGTCTTAAAATGAAGTTCTGATTTTGTTAATAAATAGTTTTAACAAACAAGAGTCAGGAACTGTAAAATATTTTTGTAATATCCCAAATGAGAACGATTTAGTGTTGCTCATCTTGCTAAAGTATTTATAAAATACAAAAGGCAAGTGGGAGTTTTGTTTAGATCTTGAAAGATCAAAAATTACAAAATATATAATCTTCTAAAACCACACTAGTGAAAATCATGATGAGGTTTGAAATGTAAAGGTTAAATCTCAACATGATGAAACTCTCATTCATAGATCCGTAGGGATGTCTCAGATATTTAATTAATATGCTGAGAATTATGAATTACAGGATCAAAGTAAGCCTGTTAATCATAATGACGCATTTACTAATTATGGTAAATTGCTCATACTATGAATGTTAAGATGTTGTCCATAAAGATAAGTCAACTTTGAAAATTTGGTTTATCTTAATGAAGATGAGTTTCTGCAAGAGAAGAAAAACCCTAGAGGTTTAAATCTTTGCATAAAGAATCATATGGACAAAATTGTATACATATTTTAATGTATGTCTTATGACAAGATTATTAATCATACTTAAGTAATTAACTATGATTGAATACTCTTTCCTAAGCACATTAAAATACAAAGATGGTAGTTGTCATATTCATTTTTATGAATATGAAATTTGACAATGGATTATAAAACCTCTTTCTTATATAATTACTTAAGCGAGGACGATGAGTAATTAAGAGTTTTATGAATTCATTTAATCTTTAAAAGTATACAAAATGCAAGAATCCAAGTATGGATAGATGCATGCATCAAGGAGATAAATCTTATCTTTAAATATTAAATCTATGTTTTGATTTATAATTTAAAATAAGATAACTCCTAAGTAATTCTGAAAGCTAGTGGGAGTATTATGTTTACTTATTTAAATCATATATGTTGTGTAACATATAGGAAGTAACATTCTATATAAGTTAAATGGTAAGTCATAACTTGGAATGAAACTTTACTTGAAAGATTTAATAAGTACAACCTTGAATATATGTTTATTGATGTAAACATGTGCGGTAAATGAATCTAATAGAACATGATATATCATTTAGAAAGTTTAAATGGATATGTAGTACATAAATGAAATTAAGTTGGACACGAGAATCTTTCATGTACATCATGTTGTTGTTATATCATGCTTTGATAAAAGATGATTTGACAACATTGATATCTAATGAAAGATATTAGATAAGTTGTGTAATAAATATTCTAAAGGAATATATTTGGATATAGAATCACATCCTCAGCCTGGAACAATTTCTAGATTCTATAAATGAACAATTTGTAAAATTGTCATAGCCAACAAACTTGAAAGTTTGGAAGGAATAAAACATTACACATTGAAGTTTACGGAAAAGAGCATATTGTTGTTTGCATACAATGATGCTAATATAAATTGAAATGACACTCAATACTAGTCATGGAAGGATTTCATCCTTGTTAATAGCCATGTGTACTAGTTATGCTTAACGAAAAGCATAGTTGCATTATACGTTAAAGAATAAGAATACTTTAAACTTTAAAGGTTTGGAAGTTTAATTATCATAAATTGTATGTTGAGGATGTCATACACATTTTATGATGTATTATGTGGTTATATCAAATTATTTGAATGCACATATACAAGAATTTCATTATTGAAATAAGTATTCTCAAAATTCCGATAGATCAAAGTTAGTTGAATAATGTCTTGTCAACAAGTATGATTACTTGAGGCATAATTGTCAACAAGTATGATTGGTATTACTTGAGACAAAATTCATTAACGAGAATTTTCATGCATTGATCTATTTAGTATTTGGATAAAGGATTGTAAACAATAATTATTCGAATGAAATGAAGTATTGTGTTATGTTTATTTCTATTCATAAATATTGTATCCTATATTTGCATGTTTAATCCATGAATAACTTAAGTTATTCTAAATTGTCCGTTGTCAATTAATGATATGGGAGTATCATTGAACTAAGACAAATGTGAGATTTGGTATAATATATATAAATTATATTGGTGCGTAGACAAGCCAAATTCACATGATATTCAATACTGGATAAATTGGATATAGGACAAAATCCCAATTACATGATTGTACTTATGGATGTTGTCATTAGAGTAAATCATGAATATTTATCCTCAGACTTGAGATACCAGGTAACTACTGTGGATGTAGCTCATTTTCTGTGAGATAATCTAACGCTATCCGTAACTGGTAGTTATAAGGATTATTTTCAGAGGTGATGCGAAGTTCATAGGTTATGCTTGTAGTCAATACAGGATTTGGTTCCTTCAAATTTGTTTTGAAGTTTAATACTGTTTGACCGCTCGTAGGATTAACAAGATGTTTGCATGGCCATGCCCAAGGTCTATCTGGAATACGTTCAGAAGAGTTGGTAATCTTGCTTAATCATAAATAACGAGAAACACTAGTTAATTATGGAATGACTTCAATCCATATCCAAATTAACATAGTATTAGAATCAAAAGGATAGGTATGATGATGAATCATCAAAGGTGGTTTTTTCCAGGAAACCATACTCGAGATCGTTCTGGGGACATTGGCGTGTTATGCTAGACTAACCATTGTCATTGTTACATTAATCTATATCCGAGTGGGAGCTGTTAGTTTTAACGGATAATAAATTAATATATCATGACCGGACTCGAACTCGAGACTTCGGGATTGCACACTTTACGTATGAGTTTCAATTAATTAATAATTATTGTTTTAGTGACGAATAATTATTAAATTCACGAAATGAGCATTTAACGGTACCTAACGACCGTTGGACGAAACATGAAGGACTAAATGTGGATAAGAGTGAAAGTTTGGTTCGGGTTGGGCCTTGAAAACCCATGGCCGGCCAAGCCCTCCCTTCCTTAGGGTTTGGGATAGCTTTTGCTCCAAGTTTCTTGAATGCTATATAATGAGACCTCCTCTCATTCATTCATTCATCCCTTGGTTCACTTGCAAACCAAATCTCCTTCTCTTTCTCCTCTTGAGTTAGAAATCGAACTACACCCTTATAGGGTTCCTACTAGATTTCTAAGCTCAAAACCATTCTTGTTTAGTTGATCAACTACACCCTTCTAGGGTTCCTACGCGATCTTCTAAACATTGTGTTTGGATTGCTTGTGAATTAAGAACCTAGCTTTTCTTATTGAAACGCTACTAATACGTGTGTTCAAGAACGAAGTGTTGGCATACTTTTGCTAACAAGGTGATTTGCCCTATTCGACTAACCCTAGTCGATCCACCATTAAACCCAATTAGGGTTTATAGTTCTTGTTCCATTGGTTTCTTGTTCTTGCTAGAAATCACAAAGAGGTACGCATCCATTTACATTCGGTTAATTTATTATTTGTATTTGATCTATTCCGCTGCGTACTCTTTGATGTTTATATGTTTATAGTTATTCATATATTCCAACAGTTATCCGGTCCTATACCACAAGGAATCGGAGGTCTACAATTGATTAAGCTAGCGCTGGGCACAAATCAGTTGTCTGGCCAATTGCCTGATGATTTGTGCCAAGGGGGAAAGCTTCAAAATATATCTGTACATCATAATCAACTCTCTGGTACTATACCAAGAGGGCTAAGGAATTGCTCCACCTTAATAAGAGTAAGCTTTCAATATAATAAATTTCGTGGAGATATAACAAATAGTTTTGGTGTCTACCCAAGCTTATATTCCTTTGATGTGAGTCATAACAAATTTCATGGGCAACTATCTCATAACTGGGGTAAATGCAAAAAATTGACTAGATTAAAGATGGGATATAACAACATCAGCGGTAGCATACCAAAAGAATTTGGGAATTCAATTCAAGTTCTTGATCTTTCTTCTAATCATTTGGTTGGTCAAATTCCAAAGGAGTTTGGGGAGATGAAAAGTTTGTTAAATTTAAACTTGAGCGATAACAACCTTTCAGGTGCTATACCTCAAGAGCTTGGATCACTGCATGGGCTACTTACTCTTGACCTATCCAAAAATAGGTTAAACGGGTCATTACAAAGATATATTGGTGATTGGGTACAAATCAATCACATAAATCTTAGTAATAACAAGCTCAGCGGAAAGATCCCATCGGAGATTGGTAAATTAAGTCAGCTCAATGTTCTCGATTTATCTTGGAATTCACTCACAAAAGCGATACCAAACGAACTTGGAAATTTAGAAAGTCTGGTAATGATGAATCTTTCTCACAATAAGCTATCTGGTTCTATTCCTAATGGTTTCAGTAACTTGCCAAGAGGGATTGATATCGACTTGTCTTACAATGAGCTCACAGGTCCAGTTCCCCCTTATGCTGTCTTTCTAAATGTGTCTGGAGAAGCATTACAAGGAAATCGTCATCTGTGTGGAAATGTTACAGGTTTGAAACTTTGTGGAAGTCAAAAGATAATGAAGAAAAATAATCATTTTCATCATAAGCTCATCCTTGTAACTGCCGTCCCACTTTTTGCGGCTCTTTTACTTGGTTTATTCACGTGTGGCCTCATTGCTCATCGACGTAGAAAGAGAACTTCTCCACAAAAACCATCAGGCGAAGAAGGTGGCAAATTTTTCTCAATAACAGGTTTTGATGGACAGGCGATGTATGATGAAATCATCAAGGCAACAAATGATTTTGATGATGCATATTCTATTGGGATGGGAGGATACGGTACTGTGTATAAAGTTGAGTTACAACCCAACAATTTAGTAGCTGTCAAGAAACTTCATTCATCTTCCGAGAATGACGATCAAGGCTTCCTAAATGAGGTACGAGCATTAACAAACATAAGGCACAGAAACATAGTTAAACTCTATGGATATTGCTTCCATGCTCGTCACTCATTTTTGATTTACGAATATCTTGAGAAGGGAAGTCTAAAATCGCTCTTGAGTAGCGATATCACAGCTAAAGAAATGGATTGGCTGAAAAGGGTAAGAATTGTTAGGGCTGTAGCGAATGGTTTGGCTTATATGCATCATGATTGTACTCCACCTATAATTCATAGAGACATTTCTGGAGCTAATATCCTTCTCGATTCTGATTATGAGGCACATATCTCAGATTTTGGAACAGCGAAGCTTCTAAAGCTGGATTCATCCAATTGGACTGCGGTTGTAGGCACCTATGGCTATATTGCGCCAGGTAACTGCCATTTATTTTAAAGTTATCTATATGTACTTCTTCTCAAGTTTCAGATTTATCTATGTTACATATTTTCTCATGTTTCCTTCCATGTAGAGCTTGCTTATACGATGGTGGCGACAGAGAAATGCGATGTGTATAGTTTTGGAGTTGTTGCACTAGAAGTGATTATGGGAAAGCATCCTGGAGAACTTATATCATGTCTACCAACAATGTCGACTGATGATCTATTGCTGGCCAATGTAGGAGATAGACGGATTCCGCCACCATCACCTCTAGTTGAGAAAGTAGCTCATATAATTTTGAATGTCACACGGGCATGTTTGAACGACAACCCACAGGAAAGGCCAACAATGCGTCAAGTCACAGATGTATTGTCAGTGGATGATCGACTTTTAATGAACATGCATGTAGAGTTAGGATCAAATGAGAAGAAAATTTTCAATGAGAAGGGTGAGAAGAAACCACAACCATACATTTCAGATGCACATACAAATAGAGATGCATCTCCCCTTGAAATTATCCATCTTATTTGAAATGTATGTCTGAAAATCCTTCTTTTTCTTCTCATAATCTGTGTACGTTGTCTAATTAAAGTATAAGAATTTTTTTTCCATGTCCTGATCAATTATGTTGTAGATTGTTATCAAATAAGAAAATAATTTAGATCAATGAAGATAGCTACCTTTCTATTAGTCCAGTTTTTCAATTAAAAAAATTACCAATGGGCACAAGTTTATCAACTGTTATCACCTTCTCTTGACAGAGTAATATTGTAAAGGAATTAAATGATATACATTGGGACATTTGTACGACAGAATTTATTTTTGCTGATATCAAAAGAAAATCAAACAAAAGAAAATTCCCTTTAGAGTGATACTAATCCAAACAGCCTCTAAATTAACAAAGCAAGCTGATAACGTATATCTAATAAGCAGTTATCCCAGTTCCAAAACAAGCTGATAATATAGATTATAGAATGCCCGAAAGTTACCAACTTACCGATCATCAGATAGTCCTTAAGGGTTGTTTAAACCCGTATTCTGTTTCACCTGTTTTATATTAATCCGTAACACTTCATCAACAATCTGACATAAAAGTTTGCCTTATTTATTTTGCATTTTACCAAAATATTTGTGGGGGCTAATCCAACAGAAGATGTGATTTGAAATGAAACTCAGTTCGAAATAAACAAACATTTCGTAGCGATTTTAAGATAACACTGTATATGAATAAGAGCTACTTCCTTTTACAAAGAACCTCTCTAGAGTCCTCACATGTTTCCATCTTGCTTCGGGTCTTAAAGTCAGTTTCTAGAAAATTTACACAAAGATTTCTACTTTTATAGACAACCCAAACCTCTTGTATTTGCTGCTGCAGTGTGTATTTACAACTATACCAAGGAAATACATTCCTAATACAATGCAACACTTTTTCTGTAAATCTCATTCAGCAATTTTCCTGCAAACCCGACAGGTTGGGACGAACATGGTCAAAGTAAAGAAAAAAAATAACACAAAAAAGTCAACGTGACCGTGACAATAACTTCAAAAAGTCTCCATAATCGCTCATACTACCAATCGAAAATCTCTTCATCTTTCCCAAATATGCAAAAGTCTCCTAGGCCTCAACGGGCATGAACTTGAGGTTATCCAAAACGAATGTACATCTATCCGAAGACCCGAAAACCCACTCTCCACATCAAGTTGAGATTCATAGCTTGGATAGGTGGAATGCGATAGACCCAGGTCTGGGACAGGGCCGTGGCCTGAGTTTGTACTGGCCCGTGGATCAAAGTCCATGGAAGTTAAATCCTCTTGGCTACATGTACTTGAGCCCAAGTCTCATGTTTCTTCACACTCGTTGCAGACCAACTTAAAGGCCTGAACCACCTCACCCATGAAGGGTTGGTGTGATACTTCGGGCTGCACAGACATTGTTGCTACTGCTGCTACTTTAGCAATACTGTCGAATGGAGCTTCAGGGGAGAGTGATGGATCAATAAGCATGTTTAGACCTTCTGGTGTTGGGAGGAGGGGACGGGACCAGGCGACAAGGTTTTCTTGGCCAGATGGCAATGACATGTCAACGGGTTTTCTTCCTCTTAGGAGCTCAAGGAGTACCACTCCATGGCTATATACGTCACTCTTTACAAGAAGATGGCCTGTCATTGCATACTCGGGAGCCACATACCTGAAATCAAATGAAAAGAAGTTTAAGAAAATTTGGACACCGCGGGTTCCCTAACGGGCCAAGACATATAATCTGACTTTTGTGCTGAGAAAAAGCTCATTTGACTTTAAACTTGACCTATAATGTACTCATTTTACAGAGAAAAAAAACGTACCTGAAAGTGCCCATGACACATGTCGAAATATGCTGGTTTTCTTCATCTAAAGCGGATCGAGAATGTTGCTAGACTTTGTCTCTATGTAAGCTAACCCTCTAGCGGCACCTAAATCTATTTTCAAGTGGTGTAACTTCTTATCAATCCCTAATCAACCAAAATTTCACTCCAACTATAAACCATCTTTACTAAAAAAGATTAAAGTCAAAATATTTGACTTTTGAAAGTCAAACATTTCAATCCCTAAGCAACCGAATTGTAACATTTAAGTACTTTGACAGCAACTTTATTCCCACAATAAATTTGAGTACAGTTATGATTAATGATTAAATTTACCGTGTGGTGGTAAAATTGAAAGATTGTTTTGGCGGTGATTGTGATGGTTACGAGTAGGCAGATGAGATCGAAGATTTTATATTATGATGAAACTAACCCTCTGTTTTTATATCCTGTCATTTACTTACTATGTTTTATTCAACCATAATTACAAAATTGTACTCTACTCTTTATGTTCTAAGGGGCAGTTTGGTTGATGGTTTTTTCGCTGTTGGACTTGAATGATGGTAAAATTAGAGTACGTTTGGTTTGTAGGTGGGATTAGAATTGAATATGGATTTGGGAAAGGTTTGAAAAAAATAAGAAGAGATAAATTAATATTTATTTAAAGTATGTATTTGTTTATATATAAATTAAGCTATTATAAATTAGTTTATAAACAAATATGTGGTTGAAATTGTTTTAAAAATTACAATGTAAATTTAGATTTGTTGGTTTCACCAAAAGTCACCAAGTGGGGCAAAAATGGATCTATGATTGAAAGTGGTGTGCCAAGCGAATCAAAAAGGAACCAAACAACTAATTTTATTATTCTTTCAATCCATACCATCTAATACCCCTAAACCAAATGGGCCCTTAGATTGTTTGCTAACTTCATGTGGGCCCTCGGATTGGCTATGAATGTTACATATTTGCTATCTAAGAATCCTGGCTTAAAGGCCCGGTTGGTATGTAGATGGGTTTAGGATTTGGATTTGGATTTGGATTTAAATTAAAATTTGGATTAGGATTTGGATTTGGAATTGATGTAGGAGATAAAAAAATATATTATAAAATAAATAAATAATAATTTATAATTTAATAATATCTTTAAAACTATTTAGAATTTTAAATGACAAATAGAGAAAAATATGTGACATACATTAAAAAATGGCCCACTTATATGTCCAATAAGTGAAATCCCATCATGTTGCTATGGATTCTTGGATGGAGATTATTTAGGATTTAACCCCAATAATACGTACCAAATCGCGAATGCACAACTAGCCCAACGTCTCCTAGGCCTCAACGAGCCTGAACTTAAGGTTATCCTATACGAATGTACAACTAGCCCAAGACTCGAAAACCCACTCTCCACATCAAGTGGAGATTCATAGCTTGGATAGGTGGAATGTGACGGGATTGGGTCTGGGTCGTGGCCTGAGTGTGTACTGGCCCGTGGATCAAAGTCCATGAAAGTTAAATCCTCTTGGCTACAAGTCCTCTAGCCCAAGTCTCATGTTTCTTCACACTCGTTGCAGACCAACTTCAAGGCCTGAAACCACCTCACCCATAAAGGGTCGGTGTGATACTTCGGGCTGCACACACATTGATGCTATTGCTGCTACTTTAGCAATACTGTCAAATTGTCAATGGAACTTCAGGGGAGAGTGATGAATCAATAAGCATGTTTAGACCTTCTGGTGTTGGGAGGAGGGGACTAGCCCAGGCAACAAGGTTTTCTTGGCCCGATTGCATTGACATGTCAACGGGTTTTCTTCCTGTTAGGAGCTCAAGGAGTACCACTCCGTAGCTATATACGTCACTCTTTACAAGAAGATGGCCTGTCATTGCATACTCGGGAGCCACATACCTGAAATCTAACTTTTGTGCTAAGAAAAAGCTCATTTGACTTTAAACTTGACCTGTAATGTACTCATTTTATAGAGAAAGAAAAGTGTACCCGAAAGTGCCCATGACACATGTCGAAATATGTTTGTTTTCTTCATCTAGAACGGATCGAGCCAAACCAAAATCAGAAACTTTAGAAAAAAAATTAAAGTCAAATATTTGACTTTTGAAACGTCAAACATTTCAATCCCTAAGCAACCGAATTGTTTCATTTAAGTACCTTTGACAGCAACTTTAGTCCCCTCTTCAAGGGTCCCACTATAAATTTGAGTCCAGTTATGATTAATGATTAAAGTTACCGTGTGGTGGTAAAACTGAAAGATTGTTTTGGCGGTGATTGTGATGGTTACGAGTAGGCAGATGAGATCGAAGATTTTATATGATGATGAAACTAACCCTCTGTTTTTATATCCTATCATCTACTTACTATGTGTCATCCTTTAACTAACTCTGTTTGTTACTTTTAGTCCCTACTTGACTTTGCTCTATGGTGAAGTTACTACTATAAAAATGCTAGGTTGTAGTTTTCTTTTTCTGGTAATACAAAGTGGTGCAATGCCATAAGTACCTAACTCAACACATGCTTTAAAAGCATTGTAATTATGCATTAAAAACTTGTGTTTTGGGTAAATATGGAATTTTGGTATTTAAGTTGGGTAAATATGAAATTCACAAAATCATACTCTTTATGTTCTAAATACAACAATATTATACTGGAATGATGATGAAGCTGACTCGGAATGATAATGAAGCTGACTCGGGCCCACTTTCTATTGTTGATCCACCAACCCATGATGATTTTGTGATGGATAGCAAAGTAGCAATAGAGCGCAAATAGCAATAGACACACCGAGGGGTGTGATGTCACTTCCGTTGTTTTTGTGACCATGGCTACAACTGCTGAACTGGTCAAATCGATGACCGGTGATGTTACAGCAAGCTGGTTTTGTAGGGATTTATAACCCAGATCGAACCGCTGGGTTTCAGCCGACCCCGGTCGAACCGGTTCACTGAAACCATCCGGTTCGAACTTTCTTCTTTCGTGATAGAGTGTGAGTGGGGAGGGTTATGAGTATTGGTCAAACTAAGTTTAATACTAGTAGTAAGTTAAGTATACTATGGTTAGTTTAGATTTTGACTAAGATTGTGAGTAACTAAGGGTGCATTTGGTTTGCTTATGGATTTTGCATATGTGTATGATTTGGTTTAGAATGAAAGAAAAGTAGATAGATGAAATATTTGATAGATTGAAAATAAATTATTTAATAATTATGTATAAAGATTATAAGTCAATAAATTATTTTTTGTTATGTTTGAAAAAAAAAAGAGAGATAAACTAAAAATAAGATGGTCTCACTTTATTCTTCAAATCCCAACTATTTGTATTGGTTTTGTTAAAAGCAAATATTTGAGTTCGATGTATCAAGATTCAAAATTTAACCAAACACTTACTTTTTATTGAGTCCCTAAAGCAAATCCAACACCTCCAAAACAACCGCACCCGAACTTAAGTGATTTGAAGAAATGTCTAGATTAGTCATTTGCTTGAGAGACATGGGTTTTTATGAACCTACCCAATAAGATGGAAACAAGGGTTTGGGCTCACTTGTTAAGTGGAAAAGAAAAACCCTGCTTAGTTTTAACTACACCGAGAGGCTTTGTGTCCCTACCATTAGTTCTGTCTTCATACAGTCCACTATTAGCATTATGTGATGATGGAATATGTGGCGATGGAGGAAAACCTATTAACAGGCAAATGAATATTACTATATGTAAAAAAAAAAAAAAAAAAAAAAAAAAAAAAAAAAAAAAAAGTTGACTTTCGGGGTCAAACGAACTGATCCTCCAAGTTGTTAAGTGGAATTATTTTTATTGGATTGGTATTAGTATTTTTATTAGAGTTACTACTTCTATTTGTATTGGCTTAACCTCAAACTCAAGTGTTTGGTTAATGATTAGTATCAATATTGGGTCTCATCTACATACTATTATCAATCAATATATATCATGTTTTACATGGTATCCAAGCTTTAGATGAGTTCACCAACAAAATTTGCTATCCTCCGGTCATCAGCTACTCACCAGTGACCAGGGGCGGAACTACATGTTTGCTTAGTGGGGGCGGTGCCCTCCATGCTTCGCCAAAAAATATAAATTTTTAATGTTAAATTTTATTTTTTAGTACCATTTTATTAAAGTGCACCCCACCACAAAATTAAATTCTCCCTACAAACAATGTAAAAACTAAAAACCTTAAATCTGCATCTTAATCTTAAAAAAAATTATCAATTTTTAGTGTAAATTTTTTTGACCTTTTAATTAAAGTGCATCACGAATTTTATCAAAAAAATAATAATAATAATAAATTAAAAAAAAATTGCCCCTGTACTCTAAGACTAGACGAGTACCCGTGCATAACAACGAGATTTTATAGCGACAGATTGTTTAGTGATAAAAAAAAGTTTATGGGTTATAAACGAAAAATAATAAAAGTTTGAAGATTTGAGGATTAAACATAAATTTTTGAAACCCGGTTCAACCCGGGTGGTTCAACCGGTTGAACCGTTCGGGTTGAAAAACGCCGATTTAAACTGAGTCAACATGACGGGTTGGGTTAAAAACAGGTCAAATTAAACCGGGTCAACCCGCCGGGTTAGAAGCGTCCCGTGTCAACCCGATTTTTTATGTCTATTAATAGTATCCTTTTGAAATATATATTTTCGTATGGCTTTTGTTGGTTAGCCGAACCGATGGCAACACCGGTTCCTGGTTTAACCCGTTGGTCCGGTCCAGTTTTCAAACTATATGTACCATTAACTTGTTAATTTGTATGGAGCTTTACATGTTTTATTAATTTGTATAATGTGTATAATAACATATACTTTTCATTTTAGGGTGTTTTAAAAATAATATTAATTAGTCTGTTTAATTATTTTATAATTTAGATTATGTTGTAGCTTGTTTAAATTGTATATTGTGAAAATTTTGTTGTACTTTTTAGCAAGGAGTGTTTTAATTGGTTGTTTTTAATTCGATATATATGCTTTTAATTAGTTGTACAATGTGAATAAATTATTATACTTTTTAAGTTATGGAGTGTTTTAATAAAAGTATTAATTACACTATTAATTTCTCTCGTCCTTTAACTATAGACTCTTTATATCATGGGTCCGCCACTGCCAGTGATCCGGATACCAATCATGCATGACACATATTTTAAGCAGAAACGCTAAAGTATATTAAGTTTATATATTAAGTTTCTAAATACTCGTGAATTGCCAGCACTCCACACCATTCAAAGTCATTATTGCAAGTTTTAAACAGAAACGCTATTTCATGTATCGCGTTTTATGCTCATCCGAACAATTTAATTTCAAAATGAACATCCAGACGCTCGAAATGCTTTCATATTTTAATAAGGATTCTGGTTATTTGAGATAACTGATACCTCGATTAATACAGATACATGCGTAGTCGCCTAGAAGCTTTAGATTATCTAAGATACTTGATCCCTCGAGGCCTCGATCATACGAGAAATATGCGTAGAAGCTTTAGATTGTTTAAGATACTTAATCCCTTTATACAAAATATACTCCAATTAATATTTCACACACATACATAATAGTGATGACAGCCATTCATATTTCATTAAAATACCCACTTTATACAAAATATTCTCCAATTAATATTTCACACACATTCACAAAACAAATATAAAAAAACATAAAATTTTGCTTGTGGTCCCACCATGTTATAAACAGTGCTCGGTGAGTAACTCACAGAACAAAACGCAAATGGCCGTGAGTTGGAAGAGGCGACGTGGAAGTCACGATAGTGAGTGACTCACTCACGGAGGTTTTGGGCCTTTTGGCTCCACTCCCTCCAACCTACGAAAGGGTATTTTAGTTACTAATGTGTTATTGAGAGGCTGATGAGGTGACGCTAAACTAAGACACTTGCTCAGTTCTCGAGTTGATTCATTAAAGAAAAGGGAAGGAAAAGGGAAAAGGTTTACTCCACATTGTGTTCTCGAGTTATTTTATTAAAGAAAATGGAAGTAAACTGGAAGTAAAGTTAGGGCATTTTGGTAGAGAGAATTTTAGAGAAATGAAATGAAGTAGAAAATAGAAATTTAGATAATAGAAATCAGTAGAGAATTTTGTTCAATTCTAATGTTTGGTAACAACAGAGACTTAACCCGAGAAATGAAAAAAAAAATAAAAAATTAAATAACATTTTATCATATGAGACTCAGATGTATTTGTTTGTTGATTTTTTTAAAGAATTAATTTTTTTCTAAATAACAATTTTAAAAAATATATATATAATTTTTTTTTTATTTTTTTTTAAATTTATTTTAAAAAAACTTATTTTTTAAAAAATTGTTTTTTTTAATTTTCTTAAATTTATTTTTTATAAAAGTAATTAAAAAAATTATTTAAAAAAAATGTTTTTTTCTAAATAACAATTCTATAAAAAATATATATTTTTTAAATTATTTTTGTAGTTTTTTTTAACAAAGTACACCATTTAAAAAAATTATAATTTGAAGCGAAAAAAAAAAAAAAAAAAAAAAAAAAAAAAAAGACCCATTTCTCTAAATTCTCCACCAAAAGGATGGAAATAGAGGTTAACCAAATTACACTACCATTTCTCTCAAACTCTCCATCAATTTCCCTTCAATTCTTCACTTTTTCATTTCTCTCTACCAAACAAGAGAATTCAATCCAATTTCATTTCTCCTCTTTCTTTTCTCTCTACCAAACACACCCTTAGTGTTATTTGGATGAATTTGTTTTACTTTCACTAGTTATAATACCTGTGCACGCACAGGGTTTTTTAATTTTTTTTTTTGATTATGTATTATTATCGATTAAGAAATAAATCACTTAACATGTTTCAAACGGTTTTACTTGATGGACTAAAAATAAAAAACCAATGTATATATATGTTATAATCCACATATTATATTAGAAGAATGCTTTTTGATTAAAAATAATAGTTTATTATTCAAGCAAAATCACATGATGATACTTGACTTGCATAAGATGTTAGCGATATATGTTTTTAGTTTTGCAAACCCGTCCTATCAATTTACGATGTGTTTTGTAATTGTGATATTTCTTTTACTTTTATTTTCATTAAAATATGTAGCTTATTTAAGCTTTGAAGATTGATTCATTTCTTTTATTACAAATAACCATCATACAATTCATGTATTATCTAAATCAGTAACTTAACTTAATTATACATTCATACCTTAAGCAGGCATAGAAAATCCTTCTACGACAATCATGTGTTGATACGTAATCCTCCTCTAAAAAACGCACACAACAAATTGCACTACATTTATATTCCCGTTACTAATAATTTAGCCGTATTTAATATTCAAACCCGTGTACGCATAAATTAAATTTTTAAATAGAATAACATGAGTCCTTATTTAAAATTAAAAAAAATCTAGAAAAGTCTAAAACTAACATTAGTTTAAAAAATATTTAACGTGAACTAATTCGCATATTTACCAAATTTTGTAATTTTAATAGATGAAAGTCTAAAAACTAATAATAATACTAATGTAATTTTAAACAAAGTTAATATAATAAAGCATATGGGGTATAAAGTGTAAGGGGTTATTTGTTTTTTTTTTCTAAAGTTATTAAAAAATATGGAAACTTGTAATTTTACACTTAGCTCTATATAATTTATTTAAAATTCAACCATCAAAGTTTTATTAATTACTTCATCTTTTTTTATGTTTTTGGTTTCATAAATTTGACACATGAGAAAAGATCAATGCAGAACATGATTTATCTAAAGATCCAACCGGTCAATCACAGCCATTGATCTTATATCAATCCACGGTTGGGATATAATCTAACAAACATAATATAAGTGAGATAGAAGGGTAACTTTGTCATTTATTCCCACTAATATATCTCTCCTCACCTAATATTACACAGTCACATTCATTTCCCCCAACCCCCCAAATTCAAAACCGACGATACTCTCACCTTCATTTCTCACACAGTTACACACACCAATTGCACTCACCTTCCCCAAATTCAAAACCGTATCTTAATGCTTTTCAATGGCTGATCTACGAGAAGAGATACGACAGAGACAAGAAGTGAAGCCATCTGAAGGTATGCCGTTTCTCTATTCGTTTAGATTCATGTAATTTTGTTTTGTTTTTGTATTTAACGAGTTTTAATAATGATTATTTGTTTAGTTGAGTGATTAGTGTTTGCTAATTTGTTGATTAGGGTTTGAATTTGGGTATTAGGGTTCTTATTTTAGGGAAGGTGAGATCTATTAAAACGAAATTGGGGTTTTATTTTTTTATTTTTTTTGTTGTTTTGTTTTGATAATCTGTGGATTAGCCGATTAGGATTTTGAATTTGGGGATTAGGGTTTGAGTGAGAGTAATGGGGATTTCAGTGAGGGTAATGGTGATGGAAGAAGTTGGTGGTTTCATTGTGGTGGTGGTCATGCCAGTGTTCATGAATCAATCACATGTGATTCTGTATGTGATTCTGTATGTGATGGAAGAAGTTGGTTGTTTCATTGTGGTGGTGGTCTATGTGGGTTTGTATGTTTATTTTCTTAGAATATGTGTATTTTCTTAGAACATATGATTCTTTTTTGTTTACTCTATAATTTATGTGTTTTTATGTTTTTGTTTTGTTAGGTGCTTCTGTTATATAGCCGCCGGTTAGTGAAGTTGCTGGTGTTCAGTCTAGTTCTCCATCCGGTTCTCCTTTTCGGGTGACTCGGAAGAATTTCCTAGAAAAGTCTAATCCCCCTGTTTACTCTAAGCGGATTGATGCGAGTATCCGTATGCCTCTTCCGTTGTCTTATGCGCTGCCTAATACAAGTACCCCTATGCCTCTTCCGGTGTCTTTTGCACTTGCTAATACAAGTGTTGATAAGTCTAATTCGAAGACAGATCCTAAGGGTAATACAAGTGTTGTAAGTGTTGATAAGTCTAAGGCTAATCCCGAGTCTATTGTTCCGAATGATAAGGTGGTTGATGTTATTTCGGCCAAGTCTAAGGTTGTTGGTGTTAATGATAAGTTGACTGGTGAGAGAGTTAAGGATAAGGTGATTAGGGATGTGCAGAAGTCTAGGGCTGGTGATGTGTTGAAGGCTGGTGATAAGGTGAATGATAAGTTGACTGATGAGAGAGTTAAGGGTAAGGTGATTAGGGATGTGCAGAAGTCTAGGGCTGGGGTAAGGTGATTAGGGAAGTGCAGAAGTCTAGGGCTGGTGATGTGTTGAAGGCTGGTGATAAGGTGAATGATAAGTTGACTGATGAGAGAGTTAAGGGTAAGGTGATTAGGGATGTGCAGAAGTCTAGGGCTGGTGATAAGGTGAATGATAAGTTGACTGATGAGAGAGTTAAGGATAAGGTGATTAGGGATGTGCAAAAGTCTAGGGCCGAGAAGTCTAAGGCTGCAGATGTGAAGAAGTCTAAGGATAAGGCAATTGTTGATGTGAAGAAGTCTAAATCTGTTGATGTATTGAAGGCAGAAGTGTTGAAGGCAATGCCAAATGTTCTGAAGTCTAAGGATAAGGCATTGCAGAAACGTGATGTTGAGAAGTCTTTCTCTAAACGAAAAAGGAAGTTGTCGGATAAAGAGTATAGTGGTGAACCTAAGTTGTCTAAGAAGTTGAAGCATAATAAGGTGAATAAAGGGAAGAGGGTTTCATCTTCTCTTTCTACTGATGAAGTTAATTCGGATTCTTGTGATGAAGGTGTTAGTTTGATGAAGAATGTTAAGAGTAATAAAAGGCTCAAGAGAAAGAATGTTACTGATGAAAGTGATGTGAATACTAATAAATTGCTTAAAAAGCTTTTGACGGGTGATGTTGACGATGCCGATTCTCTTAAGCTTATGCTTAAGAAATTGAAGGGCGTTATCGATGAGGTTTCTGATTCTGAAGACGAAGGGGTTGTGCGAAAGTCGAAAATGGAAGTTAAGAAACCAAAATGTAAGAAGAAGAAAGAGGAAAATGATTTTGAAGGTGATGATAAAGCTAATGTTAGGAAGCTTAAAAAATTGGGAAATGATAGAATGTTGTTGTCAGTGGAGGAACAACAACAGTTAGAGTATGTTGCTAAATTTCCAACTCTTAGGGTAAGGAATGCTCCTTGTTCTCTGATTTCTTCTATCCGTCAATCAAAAGTTAACATGGAACGGTTTCTTCATGAAATAGGTTTTAAATCATTTCTTAGAATTTTCATTGATCAACTTCCTTCAAGGTTGGGTAGGTTTGTGGCTGCGAATTTTGATATAGCCACTAATAAGTTGAATTTGTTGAATGGTTTGTCGATCCATGTCACTCCAGAATTAATTCATGATATGTTAGGGATTCCGCTTGGTGGTACTCCGTTGTTTTTGTTTGAGCAAAGATCTGTTAAAGATGATTTTGTCAAAGCTTGGGTTGATCAGTTTTATCCCAAATCTTTTAAAGACATTCGTAACAGTGATATTGCTAGAGAGTTGGTTAATGCGAATAAAGTTGATGATTTTTTCAAACTTAACTTCCTTATGCTGTTTTCCAACACGATGGGAAGGTGTGACACCATGAATGGGCAAATTTGTTTAGATGTTGTTAGACATATTGCGCAAGATCTTCCAATATCTGAGATCGATTGGTGTGGTTACATTCACAATTGCCTTCAGTATAGTGCCAATCCACAAGGACAATGCAACTACACTGGTCCATTAACCGTGCTCATGGTAAGTTTATATATTTAGTTAATTTTAAATATTGTTCCTGTTTGTCATATGTAACTTTTATTCCTTTTTTTTCCCAGCTTGTCTATCTAGATTCTACCAAGTTTGAAAAGTTTCACGTTGTTCGTATGCGTCCAGCCATCTTAAACTGGTCGACAACCTTAATTAGACAACGACAGGATCTAGAACTTAGTGAGAGGAAGTTGGGGGAACTAGAGCTTAATCCTAAGTGGACTGAGGTAGAAGCTAACGAGACAGAAGGTTTTATTGATGCTGGTTTGTCGGAATCTTCTGATAAAGAGGTTGGTTTATTTGTTATAGTCGATCATTAAATGTTAGTTTTTATTGAATCACATGTGTTCAAATCACATGTGATTCACATGTGATTAACTGCAATGCAAGAAATATTGCAGTTAATCAATGTGATTCACATGTGATTAGTTTGTAAATCACATGTGATTAGTTTGCAGATCACATGTGATTTGCACACCAATCACATGTGATTTACAAATTAATCATATGTGAATCACATTGATTAACTGCAATATTTCTTGTCTTTGACATTATTATTAAATACAGGTTTTGTTTAACAAAATTCAAGAAAAGCTTTCCATCATATATTCTGAAAGACATTCTGTTGAAGCCGAACTTTAGAAAGCTTATAAAAAGTATGCTGATGATGAAAAGTTTGGTGAGTTATATGAGAAATATTCCGATCTTTTCAAAAAACCTGTCTCTTTAGCCGAAATGGGGGGTGATGATCCTGGTTCAGATGATAATCATGATGAAACTGGTGGAAGTGATAATGATGGCAGTGGAAATGATCGTGATATTAGAAAGGTAAGTTTAGATGGTTTAGATACCTTTGGTTTTAGTAAAATTAGTTTAGATCATTTTGAAAAAGATTCATCTCAGGAAGAGAAGCAAGTCGATTCTCAGGGTGAGAAGGGAGTTGATGTACCTGCAGACAGTGAGAAGCCGGCTGAAAATGTGGTTGGTGTTGAAGATCCGTATCAGGGTGAAGCTGATATTGTTGAGCCAGCTGAAGATTATGAGTTGGAGATCAACAGTACGCCCGAGACTTACACTCAGTGGCTAAATAACAATATCGATCTTGTAAATGAGGTGATTGATTGTATTGTAGACGAATATCTATACGTAATACTCTAACAGAAACATCTTTTTATTCTTTTAAATATTGTTTCTTTTTAATTAAATTATATCTTTTTATTCTTTTAAATATTGTTTCTTTTTAATTAAATTATGTTGTCTTACTTCAGGGTGATATGTTTGATAAAGGGACGTGTGAGGAATTGGTTGTCACGAATGCGGGTCCGGGTACTCCTGAAAGAGTGGCTACTCGTGTTTCCAAAGGTAGTCCTGAGATAATCCTTCCTGAAAAACGAGTTGCGAAACCGTCTTCTTTCCTCTGCTCGCCCTACATGAATAAGAAGACTAAAGTTGTGCCTCGGATGACGAGGGTGGAATTTATGGTTGGAAACGGCTTGTTTTGTATGCAGGGTGACAAGATGTAGGTTCTATTTTATTTAAAGATTTTTGAACTTCTTTTATTGTTTAGGTAATCACATGTGATTAACTCAAAATCACATGTGATTTTGAGTGAATCACATGTGATTCACTATTGAATTTCTATGTTATTTTAGCTAATGACATTTGTGTCTTTTTGATGATGCAGTGAAACTATTTTTGAAACTCATTCTGGCATCAAAGTTTCATCAATTCGTTTAAACATGGAAACGTTAGCACCTGGTTTGTGTCTTGATGCAAATGTTATCGACTGTTGGGGTGCCATTCTTAACCATGAAGAGAGTTTCAAAGATGTTGGATCTTTGTCAAGGCGTTTCATGCCTACTGGTTGTATTGTAAGTGTTTTTTTTTTTTTTTTTTTTTTTTTTATGAATTTCATTGTATTATTATATATTATTTGATTTTTACAATTTATGTTTGTTATTTTATGCAGACAAAGCAAATGATTGATGGAAGTTTGGATTCAAAGGGTCGATTGAAAAGTTTTGATGCCCAAGTTTCTGCACATTTTCAAAATGTCGCTGGCATTGATCTAAAAGGCATTGATTTGGTAATGTTATTATTTTCTTTTTAGAATTATACTTGTTATATTCATAGTTTTCCATTTTTATTAAGTGTTTTTTTTTTTGGTTAATTCAGGTGTTTTTTCCAATTCTCAATGAAGGGCATTTCTATGTTGTTATCTTCAACTTTTTAAAGACAACTACGATGACAATACTTGATAACATTGACAGTGGGGCAAAGTATGATGGAAAGTATAAAGTAGTATGTGATGTTCTTGTAAGTATTAGTTTTCTCCCTGTTCACATGAGATTTTCATACAAATCACATGTGATTTTCATACAAATCACATGTGTTTTCCTTTGATCTCATTTTTTTTTTACAGAAAGATATGTTTGCCAGTCATCTAAAATTTCATCGTTACAAAAGGTATGCTAGCATTAAGAAACTGATTCCAAAGATCCCAAGGCTTAAATGGAGTACAAGCTCAAATTACCTAGATTGTGGTATTTTTGCCATGCTGCACATGGAAAGTTATATGGGTGAAGCTCCTTCAAAATGGGACTGTGGGCTTGTGGCTGAGTCAAAGGACCAATTAGACTTGTTGAGGAGGCTGAGATTCAAGTTCGCTACCAAAATGTTGTTGCATGAGCTTAATGTGCATCGAGAAAAGATGCTTGAAGAGGCCAAGGAGTTTGACAAATTAGATTCTGAATCGAAGATGCAGATTATTGTTCAAGCAAGAATGAACAGGAAAGAACGTGAAGGAAAAGATGCAAACGAACTTGAAGCCAAGTGATCGTCTAGGATAGGAGAATCAGGCTAGGGAACAATATTTTTAGTTTAGTTATCGTATGCTTTTTTCATGTTAAGTATCTGAAGTCAAACAATTTCCATGGTAGTTTAATTATGGAATGCTAGTCAGAATATCCATGGTAGATTAGAATGCTTTATTAAGCAGGATTTAAGTTTTGTTGTGTTTTGGGAAAGTCAATCCTGGTAATTAAATCCTGTCTTTTGTTATAAATATTTTGGTTTTAGATGTTACTTTCACTTAAAGAATAATCCAATGTGATTTATCAGAAAATCCCATGTGATTGGTTTGTATATCACTTGTGATTGTTGTTCAAATCACAAGTGATTTATGTGTAAATCACATGTGATTTTGAACACAGTATATTTTATTTTAATCAAAATACAAAGTAAACAATAATTCAATGTGATTCAAGCAATATTTTGGCAAATATGCCACAAGTATGTAAGAGTTCAATAAGTAAACATTAAACAAGAGTTGTACCATATGTAAACAATAAACAAGAGTTCCATAGGTAAACATTCTAAAGAATACTTCAACATAGTAAATATGCTCAATTATCAACTGTTGTTGCTTTTCGCTTTGCGTTTGGGTTCTTAGGACAAGTTGTTTTCATATGCGTGTTGGTCTTCTCTCCACAATGGCCACAAGTCTTCATTTGCTTCTTTTTAACTCCAAGTGCCTTTTCTCGCTCACTCTTTCGCCTTTTGTTGCGTTCTGCTTCTGTAATATTTCCTTTGGTTGGTACCTTTGTTGGATTGTTAACTGTCTGTTTATCAGGTTTTGAAATAGCAAAATGCTCACCAATCACATCTCCCGTTTTTCCCGAAGGAGGAATTGGCACCTCAGCCTCTACTTGTGTCTTTAATGTCTTCAACTTTTCTACAAAAGCACCCATCTTCTCTACATTATTGCTCAACCTAAATAAACAATCATCCACCACAGCATTTGCTTCATTTGTAAGCCTTTCAACTTCTACATTTTTTCCCCATATCTGTTTCTTTTTCTTCTCAAGTCAGGTGGAATTATATCCCTTGTCCACCGCCTCAAAATATATTGATTTGGAATGACTTCAATATCACGATTCTTGAAGACACAAAATATATGTCGGCACAGGAAACCGTATCGAGCAAAATGTCTGCAGGAGCATACAACCGACCCATCTTCTATATTACAAAGTACCTTTTCAAAACAAAATAATAAAAGAATTATATTCTGTGAATGTGATTTACATACGAATCACATGTGATTACAAGACAAATCACATGTGATTTCCACATAAATCACATGTGATTATACTATAAATCACATGTGATTCTAAAGAGATCACATGTCATTTCAGGAATCAAATGTAATTCTTGTAAAGAAACTAACAAATATTTTTAATAAATCACATACCTTATAGTCTATAACTCTTTGTGCTGCTGTTTCACTTTCATCTTCAATTTCCTTGTTTAGTGTTCTATAAGGCGCTGCATTTTTGTCTCTAACTATGACAATCTCAGAACCTTCTTTCTGTATTGAACAAGTCCAGCATGCTTCATTTATTTCTGTTTGAACAAGCAAAAATATTGTCCTAGTATAAACTCTTGCTGCATGACGTTCAATTTTTAACATTGTTTTACACTTTGGTGCCGCTTCTAGTGTTTTGAAGTCCAAATGTTCTTGCCTATAACGTTGCCTTTCCATTGCTGATTCATAGGACATCATGAAGCTAACTAGTGTTGATCCTGGGCTTGTGAAACTTTTGAAGAACGAGTTTTCACTCTCAGACCTTGATGTGGTTCTCATCAATCCAAATAATGGAGAGTCTATAAAATAAGCTGGAATCCACATTTCTCTAAGATTAAACATCTTTGTCAACCATTTGTATTTTTGCAAACCAAAATCTTCAATCAACTTGGCCCATCTTTCTTCAAATTGGAAGGGTTCAATGAACATATTCCAAATGAGCTTCTTAAAACGCTTCTTGAAATCAGTTTCTTTGTATATTGTCTTACAAATCTGTTTTATTGAGAAATTGAGTTTTAGTGGCTTATTTTTCAGTATAAAGCATATGATATATACATAGGAATCACATGTGAATCATATAATTTTAAAGTTGAATCACCTGTGAATCACATGTGATAAACATCTGAATCACATGTGATTTGTCTGGAAATCACATGTGATTCATTTAATATTATAGTTGAATCACATGTGAATCACACATAAACAGATTAGTTAATTGAATATTCTTACCTTTGCTGGAATCTTTTGGTCAATATGCCACATGCAAAGTCTGTGTTTTGAGTGAGTGAAAACGGCTTCAATAGCTCTCTTCATTGCTCCATCTTGATCTGTTACAACCATGGTTGGTTCTTTGTTGAAGGCAGTCATAAATGCGTTAAGTAGCCACGTGTATGATTCGGTATCTTCATGTAAATGCATCCCCGAACCAAATGTGACACACCTTCTGTGATTATCGACGCCAGTGAATGGTACAAACACCATGTTGTACCTAGGAACATATATAGATTAATATACTGTGATGCAAAAGTAAATCACATGTGATTGAATATATAATCACATGTGATTGATTATATAATCACATGTGATTGAGTATATAATCACATGTGATTGTTGAAATCAATCATATGTGATTTTGGTTTTAAAAGGAAATCATATTAAAAAAATTATATGTAAATTAGAAAAAAAATAATAATAAAAACTTACTTGTTACACCTGAATGTTGCATCAAAGAATACTATGTCTCCAAACTCTTTGTAGTTGCATTTCGCAACTTCATCAGCCCAAAACATTGCCTCTAACTCACTATTTTTTACCTTATATTGAAATGTAAAGTCCGGCACATAATCCTTTCTATTTTTCCATTTTGTTTATAAGCATTTGTGCATCACTCTCCCCTATGAAAGCATTAATATCCCTTTGATGATTCTTAAAATCATCAGATGTCCCATGAACATACTCATATCCACCTTTCATACTGGTTAACAAGTTATGAGCCCGTGTTGCACCAATCTTGTTTGTTGCTGATTTTACAATAAACATTTTGTGTGCTTGAGTCATTTTTCTTTGTTTTTTTGTAAAATGTTTGTATTCTTTTGGTATTAGCATATGATTGTGTTTATCAATAAACTGAACTAATTTGTATTTTCCAGAAACTGTATGCAATTCCAACCTTATACGAGCTTTACAACCTGTTACATGAACAGTTGTATTTCTTTTTTGTTTGTCACTGGTTTCAGGATCCAAAGTGTCAATATTAATACCTCTTGGAAGACCTTCTTTGTTACACATGATGTACTTGTGTTGTACCTTACCAGATTTTGTTAATCGTTGCCCTGACTTTTTGATTTGAAAACCTCCTGCTTCTGCGTAAGTACTATACATCTCTATAGCTTCCTCTAAAGTATCATAGTATCTTCCCTCAACAGGTATAGGAATGCCTTCATCTACATGAGGCACCCAATGTATCGATCCACCCGGTGTCTCAGAATGCTCATATAACGTTGGTCTGGGTGATCTCATAGAATCTGTATATAAAAAACAGATCACTTGTGATTCATGGGTAAAACACATGTGATTATCTAGTAAATCACATGTGATTATTTAGTAAATCACATGTGATTTAACTTTATAACATATTCAAACAATAAAACAGCATAGTCACAGAATTACATGTGATTTAAGTTAACTAATAATCTGAATCACATGTAATTCATATTAAAAAGATTCAAACAATAAAACAACATAATCACAGAATTACATGTGATTTAAGATAACTAATAATCTGAATCACATGTGATTCAGATTAAAAACATTGTGAGTCACATTTTGTGAATCACATGTTATTAAAACAACATAATAACATTTTGTGAATCACATGTGATTTAAAAGGAAATCACATATGATTTACAAATAATTCAAATCTTTTTTACTCCTTTCTATGTTTTAAAATAACCTAGTTCAAATCACATGTGATTTAACATTCCAAAATATCAAAACACTAAAACAGCTAACAACGAAACTGTATAATATACCAAAAGATCAAATCACATGTGATTTACCTTCAATTTTCTTTTCAACGTCAACTTCATCTACAACATCTACTGGAACATCTACAACATCAACTTCTGGTAAAACTTCTTCTAGATCTTGTAAATCATCTACAACATCTCCTGTGTCTGCAACATCTACTGTAACTTCGATCAGCTTATTCTCATCTATAACATCAATTAAATTCCGATTGTCATCCATTTTTAGACGACGGCGGTGATTTTTCCGGCGATTTTATGGTGATTGTGATGAAAGAGAATGTAGATCCGATAATAACGGTGGTTTTTATGGTGTGAATGACGGTGATTGAGTGAAACGACGACGGAAGTAGGTGTCCGGCGATGATTTTGCAGCGATGTTTACTTTTCCGACGATGTTTACTTTTCCGGCGAAACTTTTCCGGCGGTGGTTTTATGAGAGAGGAAGTAGGTGCCGGTGTGTGTGTTTTTATGAGAGAGAAAGTAGGGTTTTGAATGAGATGAAGGAAGATATTTTTTCTTTTTATTGGTTAGAGGTAAAATTACTTATTTGTCCTTGTTTTGTATTTTCAGATTTGATCTCATCCGTAGGATTAAAAGAGGATGGATGGTTGGGATTGCTTGGTTTGTTCTTTAGAAAAGGGTGGATTGTCATGGATCTCACCTCTTTGACACATATATTTTTAATCGTTTTTTTTCTTAACCAAATTTCTCCACCAAATTTATTAAGTTTGACCAAAATCAATTTAATTTTGATTTTCTATTGACCAATCATATTGCTTGATTTCGCCTATGTGGCAAAATCGAGCTCTCCTATTGGTCTAATTTTTTTTTTTCAATAAGAAGGGATTTGCAAAAACATTCCGAAATGATGTAATTCTTTTATTATATAAAAGATTTCCGCCCAAAATATGAGAGGAAAGTGTTTTAGTTCCTTTTCATTCTCTTTTCTTTAATGAAATAACTCGATAACGGGTGTTTCCTACACCATGATCATACTTTGATAACTAACTTGATACAGTTGCCATAAACAATACACATAGTACAACCCATTGAAGCACACACTACCACCACCACCTTCCCCAAATTACATCACATCAAAAACACCTTCCTTTTAAATTAATCTCATAACATCAAATTAGCCCTTGTAACTTTTTTTACTTCAGGTATCATCTACTCATTCAATTAATTAATCAACATCTGTTTAAGAAAATTTATAAAATTTATAAAAATTTGTAAAAATTATTTAATTACTGTTTTTTAGGATTTAATTTGATTGATTGAATGACTACTCCTGGTGTCCCTAGACCTAATCATAACAATAATTTTCCCCCAAATTATAACCCTAACCCTAACCCTAATTTTATTGCTGATAATTTACAAAACTTGCAACTAAACCGCCCCCGAATGCGGCGAAAGTGGCGAATGGACTGCGTGGTCCTCCGCCGCCATTCGATAGTCGTCCCGGACCGCCTGGTGTCGGTCCGAGAGGACCTCCGCAAGGTACATTGCCTAATAGACCAGCTGGCGGTAATGTGGGCCCGAGAGGACCTCCGCAAGGTCCGCCGTTAGGTAGTGGTGTGATGAGTAATGGGCCGCCGCGTGGAGTGGGACGTCCGCCGCCTCAACAAACTATGTCGTCGTTTTTAGGAGGTGGGATTGGGAGTGAGAATCAGATGAGAGGGCCGAGTTTTGGAGCGCCGCCGGGAGGGGGGATGCAGCCGGCTTCTGGACCGCTGATGTTTAGTGCACCGCCGGCGCCTCCTGGGTCTGCGTACGGGACTCAACCGTGGCAAATGCAATCACGTCAAGTAAGTGTTTTTATTTTATTTTATGTTTTAGTGTCTTATGTATACTTGAATAAAGCCGAGAATGTGAAGTAGAAACTGTTAGTTTTAGTAATGGTTAGTAACAAGTAGGGTAGAATTACGAATGTGTCCTTAGTTTATATTTTAAGTTTCTAAATACTCGCGAATTGCCAGCACTTGATACCATTCAAAGTGATTATTGCAAGTTTTAAGCAGGAGCACATCCGAACAGTTTACTTTCAAAATGCACATCAGACGCTCAAAATGATTTCATATTTTAATACGGATCTAATCCCTCGATTAAAACAGAAATGTGCATAGCAGCTTTATATTGTTTAAGATACTTAATCCCTCGATCATAACAGAAAATGAGAAATATGCGTAGAAGTTTAGATTATTTAAGATACTTAATCCCTCGATCGGAAGAGAAATATGCTTAGAAGCTTTAGGTCAAGTACTTTGCATTTCAGCTTTAGACAAAGTACTCAGGGGTCCCTTAAATTTTGGGTATACCAATATATCGTGTACTACCTCGTAACAGCACTAAGGAGTCCAACAATTTATAAAAAATGCCAGGTTTAAGATTTTTATAAAAATGTCCGGATTCTGATTTTTTATAAATTGTTGGACTCCTTAGTGCTGTTACGAGGTAGTAAACGATATATTGGTATACCCAAAATTTATACTGTGGATTATGAACTGCTTTCTTTATCCTACATACTGATATGACACATTAAACTTTACACCTAACAGTACATTTGCGAAGATATAAGTTGTAAGTTAGTTGCAAAATACATATTAACATACATGTTTGAAGTACTAGTTTAATCTGCGTTTGCTTATTATATAGACATCCAAACGCCATCTCATGCAACGTGTTTTATTACAGATTTTGGGTACTTAAGATCATACGAGCAGTTTCAAAATGCACATCAGAACAGTTTACTTTCAAAATGCAACTTCCAAACAATATTAAAATGCTACCACGTTTTATTACAGATTCTGGCTATTTAAGATGCTTAATCCCCCATATTTGAGTAGAAGCTTTAGATTATTTAAATACTCAACCCCTCAACCATATCATTATAAAATTTATGGATTAGGATCCATTTTTATCTCTAACTTAGATACTAATGTGACCCGTAAAACTTTGCACCTGATAACGGTGATAAGTTAGTTACAATATACATATTAACATATGTATTTGCAGTACGAGTTTAATCAAAGATTCTAAATATGTTCTTGTTGCATAAATATATACAGAATGTGCCACCTCCAATCCCTGGTCCGGGTCAACCACCAAGGATGTATGGCATGCCGCCACCTCTTCCTAACCAACAATCAATGGCTACTATATCGCCTGCAATGGGTCCCAGTGGAAATGCAGTTTCAGGACCATCAAAGATTGATCCTAACCAAATCCCACACCCTGGTCCAACATCGTCTGTCCTTTTACATGAAACCCGCCAGGGTAACCAGGCGAATCCTCCACCGGTATTCACCTTTTGCCATAATTTAGTTCTAAGAATATATACTGATTAGAAAAAATCTCATTGTATACTTGACATACATGCTAATAGCTGACTTTGTATACAGTAACAATACAAACTTTTCGCCTATAAATATATTGATATTGACAATAAAAACATATACTGTGCTGATTTGAACTGCTGCATGTCAACTAGTATATTGACTTATTGTAAATAAAATGTAACCCATGTCAACCGACTTATAAGTGAATGGGTTGAATACACCACTTTTAGTTCAATATGTCTTCTTACGTTCTACTCTTTTGCAGGCTTCACGGATGAAACTCCGCTTGACTATCAATGCAATCTAGGTCCAGATGGCAGGCGAAGGGACGCTGATGAACGACCTGAGTTATGCAGAGGAACAGTTGAATTTGTTGCCACAAGGGAATTCCTGGTTCGTGTGATCTGTAGCTTCTTTTTGCACTTCTCTCAACATTCATACTTTCTTTATAATATTTTTATATATTTTTCCCAGGTATGTGAGCCAATGCCTGCTGTATTCTTTTTCCTCATTGATGTATCAATGAATGCCTTGCAAACTGGTGCAACAGCGGGAGCTTGCAGCGCTATCAGCCGAGTCATTGCTGATCTTCCAGTAAGTTCATGTTAATTGTGGCTAGAGATGAAAATAGTTGGGTCCAATAATGGGTCTAAATTGGCATAATCTTAGATATGGGTCGGGTTATTGACCTGGTTTTTAAAACCTTTTTTTATAAATAATTAGTGTTCCTAACTTGATTACAACAATTAGATTATTTCAAATTTCCAATTATAATATAATTGAAAGTAAATGTTCCTAACTTGATCACAATTGCCACCTTTAGTACTCGTGGTGGCACATGGCTCCCCTTAAATATTTAATCTTATTGATGTTTAACCTCTGACAATAGGTTTGAAATTGGTATGTAAGTAGTGATCTGTTTCATATTTACAATTAGCTGTAGACTTTTTGAAGTAACAAACTAATAATATGGTTGCTGCAGGAGGGTCCTCGAACAATGGTGGGAATTGCCACATTTGACTCAACCATCCATTTTTACAATCTGAAACGGGCATTGCAACAGGTATATATAATGGCAGATTATTGTTTATAGATTTTTGGTACGGTGCAGCCGTGCAGGCTGTAGATTGTATGCGTAAAAAAAAACTTTGTCCAGCTTTCACCATGTTTGCTTTTGGATTGCCATTTCAATCTTTCCAGTTTTACCTGTTAGAAATAAAATATAACCAGAATTGACCCATTTATAAGTAAATGGGTTGAAACAGCCACCTCTAGTTTAGTAACTTACAAGATGACATTGCTGTTTGTGATCAAGTTTTTGCGTTTTGTTGTTGCAGCCATTGATGCTCATAGTTCCTGATGTTGAAGATGTTTACACTCCTCTCCAAACTGATATTATTGTTCAACTTTCAGAGGTAAGTTAATACATGCATTACCTTGAAATCGTGATGGAGCTCTCTTCTTGGCAGTTCTTGCCAACTCATGATTATTCACCATATTTTAGAAGTTATTATTGTCATCGGGTTTTGTGTGACTTTGGAACTGATTCCCAACGTATTTCACATCATTGTGATATTACAGTGCCGTGATCATCTAAATTTTTTGCTGGAGAGTATCCCGATTATGTTTGAGAATAATAAAACTGCTGATTCTGCTTTTGGAGCCTGGATGAAGGTATTATTTTTTCTCTGTTTGATTGTACATGTGTATCCATGTGAGCACAACGTGTCTAAGGGTAGAAGAAGTTATTCCTATATACCTACCATTAACTTAATTTCAGAGACCCACTTTATTTCACACGACGTCTCTATTTTCTTTTTCTTCTCAGACTATCCTTTTTTGGTTATCTCGTTTAATAAATTTTTTAATGACCAGAATTCACCAACCACTCAAACATAGACGTGTCCCAATTTTTTAACAGGCTAATGCCTGTTCTATATTCTGACATTTTTTTTCTCAAATAATCTCTTTCAAAGCGCACATCCAAGCACCCACTTAGTATCAACTTAGCAGTCTATGTGACTATTACTTCATCTATGTCAATCAGGCTGCTTTTCTGGCAATGAAGAGTACCGGAGGCAAACTTTTGGTATTTCAATCAGGCAAGCTTATTTATATTCTTGCCATGTTTTATTATTAAGAGGTTTGAGGTAGAAACATAGTAGTTGTGTCATTTTATTATGTTTCAGTCTTGCCTTCTGTTGGTATTGCGGCTCTTTCTGCTAGAGAGGCTGAAGGAAGAACTAATATCTCTGCAGGAGATAAGGTACTATCAACTAATGACCGGGTTGAACAAACAGGGTAAAAATGGTTGGGGTCGGCTGAACCAAAACTTTTTTGGCCTATATTTTATAAGTTGGATCCATGTAGTATGTATAATGGCCTCACCAAAGTGCATGTACATGTTTAACATAGTAAAGTTGATGAAAACAGAAGTTAATCTGAAATTGCTTTTTTTTTTTTTTTTTTTTTTTTTTTTTTTTTTTTTTTTTTTTTTTTTTGTGTTTTTAAACCGCAGGAACCTCATAAATTACTTCAACCTTTAAACAAGGCTATGAAGACATTGGCTATTGAATTTTCAGAGTACCAGGTGAACCTTTATCTGATTTACATTTTGCTACATATACTATGAGATTCAACCATTTTGATTTTATCTGATCACAAATATTTTATAGGTCTCTGTCGATGTGTTCATCACAACCCAAAGTTATGTTGATATTGCTTCAATCTCTGTTATCCCTCGAACCACTGGAGGACAGGTAGTCATTGCAATCTTATTTTTTGTTGCCATTCTTTAAGAGTCTCTTTTATAAAATTCCCTCCTATTTTCAGGTTTATTATTATCACCCTTTCTCTGCACTTTCGGATCCCGCAAAACTTTACAATGATCTGCGATGGAATGTCACAAGACCACAAGGTTTTGAAGCAGTAATGCGTGTTAGATGTAGCCAGGTGAGCCCTAAAAAGATTTATGCTTCAGTTTAACTTTCATACCATATCCATTGATGTGGCGAATTGGGTGGGTCTGTCGGGTTGGGCATCGGGTCAAATCAGTTAGGGTAAATGTAGGTATTGGTTGGATCTGCTTGACCCGAAACACTTCTTTATTTCTTATCATTGATATTTGAGTTTTTGGTATATAGTTGATGTGCCAAATATGATTATAGACAGTGTTCTTATTTCAACAATGGTTCAATGTTTCACATAAAATGGTTTAGACTAATTTGTCCTGTTTCCTTCTAACACTTTTTATTTATGTTACCCTTAAAAACTAAGCGTAAACCTCGACACATTCATAAAATGGTATACTTATCCGTTTCTCATTTTGTTGTCTCTTCCCTTCGATTCTTTAGGGTCTTCAAGTACAAGACTACTCTGGAAACTTCTGTAAACGCATTCCCACAGATGTTGACCTACCTGCGGTATATACTGAACTTCAAATTTATAAGCCTTGAGTTCCTAGCTTATAAGATCACTTTTATTGAAACTAATATTTTGCAGGTTGATTGTGACAAATCTATAATGGTGACTTTGAAACATGATGATAAATTAACAGATGGCACAGAATGTTCTTTCCAGTGTGCGCTTCTTTATACTACTGTATATGGGCAAAGAAGAATACGTGTGTCCACTTTATCGTTGCCTTGCACAAGCATGCTGAGCAATCTTTTTCGCTCAGCTGATTTAGACACCCAGTTTTCTTGTTTCCTAAAGCAAGGTATTTGAATTTGTTTAATTTGGATTTTACTTTTACTTTATTGAATACTATAAAGATTTTTTTTTTTTTTTTTTTTTTTTTTTTTGTGTGTTGCAGCGGCTAATGAAATCCCTATTACTCCATTACCTCAAGTGAGGGATCGGGTGACAGATCTTTGCATTAGTATACTTCATTCTTATCGGAAGTTTTGTGCAACTGTGTCATCATCTGGACAGCTAATTCTTCCTGAGGCACTCAAGTTGTTGCCTCTATACACTCTCGGTCTGTTTTCTTCTTTATTAAAGGCATTCTAAGTAGTGGGTTATCAGTAGTGGTGGCATCGGATAACAACCAAAACTAATAATCCAATCATTCTAAATCAGTTTGGTCGCAAAATTCCTTGAAAGCGAGAGCCACTAAAGGTGGCAATTTCAGCGCATTTATTTATTACCAATAATTTGGTTGAATGGGAATGTATCAAATGTGTTGGAAGTCCCCTTAAGGTTTTATATAATGTATACAACCTCATAAATTACCTTCTATAAAAGATTAAGATAATAATCTCTTGGTAATCTTATTTTTTGTAATCATAATCAACTCTTTAACAATCTCTATAGGTTCAAAAAAGATTGGCAAAAAGTGTTTGTGGGTCATTTCAACCTGGCTCATGCTAAAGATGACCTGTTTTGACTTGTTCTTTTTTCACCTGGTCATCTTGCCAACTCTAGTGAAAATATAACGAATACAAAGATTCTTTCGATTTGGCCACCCCATACCACTTAAATGTTTTGGTTTAATATTGCATAAGATACGCACAGGTAATTGACCTCCTTTATTTCTTGATTGCAGCTTTGATTAAAAGTATTGGACTACGAAGTGATGGGCGTATAGATGACAGGTCATTTTGGATCAACTATGTTACCTCACTTTCTGTTTCTACAACTTAACAAAATGTTTAGAATAATCTCACTTAACAAAATGTTCAGATATTCAATTTCTACAACTTACACGTTTTTTTATTTTTTTTTATTTTTTTTTATTATTATTTTTTTTTTGCATGTTTCATATGTGGCTACAGGATACCGATGGATCCGTTATTCCCCCTCCTATACCACTCTCTAGTGAACATGTGAGCGATGACGGGATATATCTTCTTGAAAACGGAGAGGACTGCTTAATTTACGTTGGAGGCTCTGTAGATCCTGATATAACACAAAAACTGTTTGGTGTTTCTTCTTTTACTGAAATCCCCACTTAGGTACACTTGATATTCGTATCTCTTGTCTTGTATCATTATAGTGGCAAAATGGCGAGTCTAGTAATGGGTATAAACAGGCTTTGGTGGCTTGGATTGACCTGAAACATTATTTTTATTCTAAGCAATAACTGACGTGGTAAATTGATTAGGAAAACTATATTTAACACAGTTCATGAGGTTATATGCATTATACACCTGTCAGCAACTTTCGACCCGTTTCCATTTTTACTGCTTTTAAAGCTTAGCAAACTGACTCATTTGTGATTAATACTACCGAAATTCCTTCTAATTGCAAATGGGTTGAAGTTGACATCTGTATATGCTCATTGTCTCATTGCATAGATTTTGTGGCTTATAAGTCTGGTGTTTGCTAGAGTAACTCTTTCAGAAGACCTATTTATTCATCAATCATCTGTTTAACTCAAACTTTTCGATACAGTTGGTACTGAAGCAATATGAAAACCCCTTGTCATAGAAGCTAAATGAGGTTGTAAATGAGATACGAAGCCAAAGATGTAACTACCTACGGTATGTAATGTCTGTGGTATATAATCTTATCAGTCGGATTAGTTTATCTGTATATGAGAATGTTTGTGTTGACAAAGTAATCCATTTTTTAATCTCATTGTACTTATGGCAGGTTAAAATTATGCAAGAAAGGAGAACCATCGGGTGAGTTTTATAATATACGTCTAGCTGTAGTTCTGTCTTCGTATGAAAATTGCAAGATTCAAGTTGATTCTTTTTTAAGAAAAAATTCCTTTCATATACATAAAGGCTGTTTGGTAATTTTAAACCGGGACTTCCCAAGAAACGTCGAGAATTAAAAACTTTCCTGACTATATGCTAAAAAAATGAAAAATCCCTCCAACAATTATAAAATAAAGAAAATCTTGTGAAACCCATAATGCCATATATCATAAGCAACTTTAGCTCAGGAACTTCCTTAGAAATGATAAAGTTTGCGTCTTTTCTGAGTATTTGTAAAGTACCATCTTTTATATAATAAAAGAATTACATCATTTCGGAGTTTTTTTGACAAAACAATCTTAGTGGAAAAAAATTGGACCAATAGAAATGCTCGATTTTGACACATAGGCGAAATTGAGCAATATGATTGGCCAATAAAAAGTCAAAATTGAATTGGTTTTGGTTAAACTTTAATAAATTTTGTGGAGAATTTGATTGAGGAAAAAAAACACATAAAAATATAGGTGTCAAATTTATAAAAATAAAAACTTAAAAAAGGAGGAGGTAATTAATAAAACATTAGTGGTTAAATTTTAAATATATTATATGTAGTTGATATAATATCATTTGAAAACCAAACTTTTTTTACATACCAAGGGACTAATCTCCACCATGCATCTTTCCTCCATCTTTATTTGATCTAATGGATGAGATTAATCCCAACAATTTAAAAAACCCACTTTCATCCCTTTTTATCAAATATTAATATCTTTCAAACCGTTAATCGTTAAGCGAAAAAAAAATATACCGTTATGACGAGCATTTAATTATCTTTCTATAGATAGTCATTTTGATATATTTTTGACAAAATTTTTTTCGTTTTTTTCACGTTTTTTTTCGTGGCCGAAAAAATCATATATGATATATGATTTTTTCGGCCACGAAAAAAACGTGAAAAAAACGAAAAAATAAAATTTGTCGAAAATATATCAAAATGACTATTTATAGAAAGATAATTAAATGTTCGTCGCGATGGTATAATTATTTTCGCTTAACGATTAACGGTTTAAGAGATATTTAAATTATAAAAAATGGGTGAAATATTAAATGCTTTTAATCTCAACCATTGATTTCTTTTTAGATGGATGGTGTGGATGCGTCCCTTGGTATGTGAGGAATGTTTGGTTTTTTAAATAACTCGACTCATATGTAGTTAAGCGTAAGATTATAAATCTCCATGTTTTTTTATAACTTTAGATAATAAACAAATAACCCCTTACACTTTATACCGCATACACTTTATAATATGAACTTTGTTTACAATTACATGAGTATTAGTATTGGTTTGAGATTTCCATCCATTAAAATATCTTTTAAGCTAAATATTAGTTTCAAACTTTCATCTATTAAAATATCTTTTTACTATGTACGTTAAATATAAATAAGAACTCATGTTATCCTATTTAAAAGTTTAATCTATACGTACACGGGTTTGAGTATTAAATACAATTAAACTATTATTAACGGTAATATAAATATCAAATGGTAAGTACGAGTTGCTGTGATATGAAAATAAATATTCGCGATTGTACTTATAACGACTCATGTAATTATTATTTAAAGTTTATATACGGATATCCGGAAAAACATTTTTAAAAAACTTCATCAATGCTCATTATGTGCTATTGAACTCGCACATTTTGTACAACAAGATATCAATAGTTAAAGTTAAACAACAACATCAACCTCAACATTAACATCTATGTCAGCTAAACAAAGTTAAATCTTTCATTCAATAAAATTTTTACAAAATATTAATTGATATTAATACATAATGAAAAACTATGTATACTTATTAGTTGTACTTATATCATAATTTTCACGGGTAAATTCTTATATATCCATATAGTAAACAAAAATTTTAAAATAAATTTGATTTATGTATAAACCCATGTGATCAAAGAACCTTTGGCCCAATAACATTATAAGGAAACACGCCCAAGAATCCAATACAAGGTCGATGCCACGGTTATATTTACAATTTCTGCTAACTATTTTTTTAACTTTCGTACATGTTGATGCTCTAACTTTTTAAAATATACATAAGATTTTCTGTTTTTAAACAATAATACTATATAATTAAATTTTTCTGGAAAAATCCTGTGCGTGCACGGGTATTAAAACTAGTTCTATAAAAGACAAGATATAAGAAAATTAATTACAGTGAGGACGCATTTGTCAATCAAAGTTGCAGTTTTTACAAGGTAATCGTTGCAATTTCTATAGTTTCTGATATTAGTTGTTTCAATTCCAGGAATGACATTCTTGTCATATATGGTGGAAGACAAGTCTCCAAATAGTCCTTCATACGTTGAGTTCTTAGTACATGTCCATAGACAAATTCAAAACAAAATGGGTTGATGTTTTTTAACAAACACTAGTTCAGTTATGTTTATGGGTTTGTAGTTAGAATTTACATGGAGACACAGTTGAGTTCGAGCCTAAAGAAGCAAAAACGTGGGGATAGTCATCATAATTCGGTTTCACCTATTCCTAGTGAAAACTCGAGTAAAGTTTTGCTAGTATTATTTATGAAAGCGTAGCATAAACTGATAAAAAGAACGGCTGTGGTGTGGTTCTTGGTAATTGTTACTATTAAACACGGGTGGTTATACATATTTATATTTAGAAGTGTTTTTTGTTTCTTAATTTTATAATGAGATAAGATTTACATGTAATGCTGTTCTTTAGACGGGCAAGTTTCAACTTATTTCTTATATTTCTTGATTTTATGTGTGAGTATGTTTGGTTCGAGTTGTATTTTATTGCTATGGCTCGAGACTTCGAGTTGTATTTTATTGCTAACTAGACTAGTGCTTCTGAGATGAAAGGATTCAGGTAGTTACAAGTTGATTATGCTAACAATAGTATTGCTTGATATACATAAGAATGCAAGAATATAGTAGGTACTCCTCAAACTAGCTTTTTATAAAAGAATCTAGTATGTTTAAACAAAATCACTAGTTTTTGTATTAAGTTTCTAACAAAGTGCAAAACATCATAGCCACATACAACACTACACATCATTGTCTAAAAGGACCATATATAGATGCATATATCACACCCACATAATACTCTAGATAAGAGTCGTTTGCTAAGGACATTGACTCGTGAAGTAAAATACATTTCATATTAGTCTATCACCTTTTGTATACATTCTATCTTCTAGTCTTTGCATGACAAGGATGGATGTCACTTATTGTTGACCTGGACTTTTCATAATACTAGTAATAAATTAATTAGAGTCTATTTTCCAGCAGATACTAATGTTAAACTTTTGATTTACAATTCGAAATGCCGTTCTTATAGATACTATTATGGATTAATGGTCTCTACTTTAAAACAACAAACGTGATTTGCACAAACTTAGTTTTGATTTGTACGTAACATTTTATGCTTTGTATATGTGTTACATTGTGCTTATTCTCCTTTGTATCTTGTTATGCGTAAATCTAAAGTAACTATGTGCAAATCTAGAGTATATGTGTGTGCAGATTACCTCACACTAAACCAAACAAGTTTCAAGGTGAATTAGACTTAAACCGGGTAAAGCCTTTCATTTCTAGGAGTTTTGTGTGGCTACTTTAGGGATTGTTTGTACCTACCTTGTTACATATGATATAATAATAAACTTGTATAAACTCATGGATGAAACATTCTAAACCATTGAATTCGTTTTGTCTTTGTTTTAGAGGGCAATGTTTTATAACTTGCGTTGAACTGGAACAGCCGGATATGACTGTTGTTTGCTTGTTTATGAACAAGCAGTTCTTTTATTGACTTGGGTCTTACGTTTGGTTTTTTTAAAGTTTGGGACCTCTAGTTTTGTTGGAAAGTATGGGCATTGAATTTCGAATGTTTTAGAGCTGTTTGGAGCTTTTTTAGGGTTGTTTGAGTATGTTTAGGGGTGTTTTTTGAGGGTTGTTTGGTTAGGTTTAAAAGCTTTTTGCAGCTACAGGAATTTAATTTCCAAGTTCAAAAGCTATCATTTTTTATTTTATTTTTTTTTTGCATAAAAGTGGTTCCATATGATGTTTCAACGAGCGATTCGTTGGGTCGATCAAAAACCGGTTTTTAAAATAATGCAAAAGGGTATAAAGATGGTGACTTTTGAACATCATTGGTCAAACTTATTACTCCCTTGCCATCATGGTAATTTTTTTCTTGCGGATTAATTGATACGAGTACTCTAATAGTGATTCATAACATGCAAATGGTTTAATGTTAACATTAATTGCATAAATAAAAAACGATTGATATGATATATGTAATAAATTGCAGAGACACATGAATATTTTGGCGGATGAAAAATATCGAGTGGATTTATTGTCAAATTTTATTTTGTATTGGTTTTTGTGACATTTGCCCGTTCTTTTATTGATGTCTTGGGAAATATTTTGGTTATAGCATGATCTAGAGAATTGTGTGGCCATATTAGCAATGGGCAATAAAGTTTATAATTTGGTTGAACCTACTAGAGCTGATCTTCGAAAAATCACGTCTAGCATTCATGGTTAGCTTCTTTATTTAATTATGGCCATATATATTGTGAATCTTTGTATGATGTATGTAATAATTATCAAGTTTATTTGTTGCTCAGGTGCACGAGTAGACAGTGATAGTATGCGCATATTAGATGCACTCAAGAGTGCGGGTGAGTTTCTAAATGAAAATCCTTTTATTGAAGTTGTAAGGCTCAACAAGTTATAAGGCTCAATAAGCCAAACCAATTGAAACGAGCTTTTAAAAATGAGTAAGGCTTATAGTCGGTCAAAATTACTTAAATAATGGATTAGCACGCAAAAGATTGAAATATATGTGAATTTAATTTGACGTATGTTGATATGATTTTATAATAATAAGCTTCAACACCAATTAATTCGCCAAACAACTTTACAAAAATATCAACTTCGACTTTCAACTTATAATATGAGCTACAGTTACAACTCCGGCCTTAGCTCCCCTTTCAATCATTTCGCTAAACATACTCATAGCCACATACGACCCTACACATCATTGACTAAAAGGACCATATATAGTCTAGATAAGAGTAAGGAGTAAGGACATTGACTACAAAAGTAAAATGCACTTCATATTAGTCTATCACTTTTGTATATATTCTATCTTTCTAGTCTTTGCATAACTATGGATAAAAGGACCTTTTATATATATATATATATATATATATATATATATATATATATATATATATATATATATATATATATATATATATATATATATGCCTTATACGACCGCATAATACTTAGATAAGAGTAAGGAGTAACAATAGTGACTACTGAAGTAAAATGCACTTCATATTAGTCTCACTTTTTGTATACATTCTATCTTTCTAGTCTTTGCATAACAACGATGGATAAAAGGACCTTACATATATGCATATTATGACCACATAATACTCTAGATAAGAGTAAACGGAAGTAAAATGCACTTCATTTTGGTCTATCACTTTTTGTATACATTCTATCTTTCTAGTCTTTGCATAACAATGACGGATAAAAGGACCTTATATATATATGCATATTATGACCACATAATACTCTAGATAAGAGTAACGAGTAAAGACATTGAATATGGAAGTAAAATGCACTTACGTATTATGACCGCTAAAGGTATTTATTAAATAAAAAGAAATGATACAAAATTTTAGTGACATGCATCATTTCCAGATCGTAAGACTGTTGCCTACATTTTCCCAGATTTTTCATGACCAAATTTCCAGTTTTTTCTTTCCAAAAACATACTAATCCCATTTGAAAGTCAAAGAAAAGTGTTCAAAGTTCACAATACATCCCTGCTCACTTACGTATTCTCCATCCTCTTCATCATCTAGAATCTCAAGGGGATTGAGTGGTCGAGACACGATGATATTAATGTTCGCGGCTTGTAACTTATCTAAAATTTTCGCCGTGACAATTTTATGCGCCTGACTTTGGGTATACATTCTTTTGTAGGATTGGGCGCTTGAAGAACTTGATGTATGCCCAGTCAATTGGGAGGGAAAACAAAAAATAGCTCTACAAGAGAAGTGATATGCGACTTTATGGTCTATATTGTGAAGAATCATATAACTGATCTTGTATACTTTAACAATTGATAAGCAAATGTTGAAGAACTATATTATGAAAATCTATTTACAGATTTGCATCAAACAGAACTTAAAAAAATAATAATAAAAATAAAAAATAAAAAAACTAAAATAAAAGAGAGAATTATCTGATTATGTACTTGTTATACTTCAATAATAATTTTAACATCACAATAGATGAGCTCTTTTAAGCCTTTTTTTTTTTTTTTTTTTTTTTTTTTTTTTTTTTTTTAATTTTTTTAATACTTTCACGTCAGGATCTGAGTTTCACAGTTGATCACAATTCTGGATTATTTTGATCAATGCATTTACTGGAACTGATTTTAAACAAAAATAGAATACTTGGTTACAAAGCAATCAAAGTTGTACTACGCAGTTAAAAGGATTCTCCAAAAGGGACATTGGTTTCTCATGTAAAACAATCTTTGTGGAATAATATGACACCACCTAAATTTAATTTCTAAGAATTGGAAATTAATTTATGAGAAAAGGGTAGCTCAAGTATAAATAGAGACATACGAACCTTCACTTCATAGAAAAAAACATGCAAAAGCAAGCAATGGCTTCTTCAAAGTTCTTACTTTTATCTCTAGCTCTACTACTCGTTGCTCTCTCATTTATACCAAACTTTACTTCTGCTTCTTTGGAGGAAGCAAATGCTCTTCAAAAATGGAAAGCAACCCTTAAAGTCCCATACAACTCCCAAATTGTATCTTCTTGGACACCCCTTCCAACGAATACTAGTGCACCCGCTCCGTGCCCTTCTTGGTTTGGAATTGCTTGCAATGCTTTTGGGAACATTAACAAGTTGAACCTCTCTACGTCTGAGTTAAAAGGTACGCTTCACCAGTTCCCGTTCTCTATTCTGGGCAACCTTACCCATTTTGATCTTAGTGTAAACAGCTTCTTTGGTCCCATCCCACCAGAAATCGGACTCCTGTCCAAACTTGTCTATCTTAAGTTTTCAACCAATCCGTTTTCTGGTGTAATTCCATCTACCATTGGTAAACTAAGCCAGTTAACTGTTTTGCAACTTTTCGAAAACAATTTTACTTGTTCAATCCCTTCATCGTTGGGTGGCTTGACGTCTTTGAATATCCTTTATCTGCACACAAATCAACTCTCTGGACCCATTCCAATTGAATTAGGGAATTTGAAGTCTCTAACTGATTTACAATTGGCCAAAAATCAACTCAATGGTTCAATCCCTTCATCGTTGGGTGATTTGGCTTCTTTGAATCTCCTTATTTTGCAGCAAAATCAACTATCCGGGCCCATTCCAATTGAATTAGGGAATATGAAGTCTCTCACTGGATTAGATTTGAGCGAAAATCAACTCAATGGTTCAATTCCTTCATCGTTGGGTGATTTGAAGTCTTTGAATATGCTTACTATGTTCAAAAATCAACTCTCTGGACCCATTCCAATTGAATTAGGGAATATGAAGTCACTCACTCAATTAAGCTTGGGTAAAAATCAACTTACAGGTTCAATCCCTTCATCGTTGGGTGATTTGAAGTCTTTGAATATCCTTTATATGCACGCAAATCAACTCTCTGGATCCATTCCAATTGAATTAGGGAATTTGAAGTCTCTCACTAAATTATCTTTGAGCAGAAATCAACTCAATGGTCCTATACCACAAGGAATCGGAAGTCTACAATTGTTTCAGCTAGCGCTGGATACAAATCAGTTGTCTGGCCAATTGCCTGATGATTTGTGCCAAGGGGGAAAGCTTCAAAATATATCTGTACATAATAATCAACTCTCTGGTACTATACCAAGAGGGCTATGGAATTGCTCCACCTTAATAAGAGCAAGGTTTGAATTTAATCAATTTCATGGAGATATATCGAAATTTTTTGGTGTCTACCCAAGGTTAAATTTCTTTGATGTCAGTCATAATAAATTTTATGGGCAACTATCTCAAAACTGGGGTAAATGCAGAAAATTGACTACATTAAAGATGGGATATAACAACATCAGCGGTAGCATACCACCGGAGTTTGGGAATTCAATTCAAGTGTTTGATCTTTCTTCTAATCATTTGGTTGGTCAGATTCCAAAGGAGTTTGAGAAGATCAAAGGTTTGTTATATTTAAACTTGAGTGATAACAACCTTTCTGGTGTTATACCTCAAGAGCTTGGATCACTGCATGGCCTCCTTACTCTTGACCTATCCAAAAATAGGTTAAACGGGTCATTACAAAGATATATTGGTGATTGGGTACAAATCAATCACATATATCTTAGTAATAACAAGCTCAGCGGAAAGATCCCATCGGAGATAGGTAAATTAAGGCAACTCAATGTTCTTGATTTATCTTGGAATTCACTCACAAAAGAAATACCATCAGATATTGGAAGTTTGGAAAGTCTGGTAATGATGAATCTTTCTCACAATAAGCTATCTGGTTCAATTCCTAATGGTTTCAGTAACTTGCCAGGAAGGATTGATATAGACCTGTCTTACAATGAGCTCACTGGTCCCATTCCCCCTTGTGCTGTCTTTCAAAATGTGTCTGGAGAAGCATTTAAAGGAAATGATGGTCTGTGTGGAAATGTTACAGGTTTGAAACTTTGTGAAAGTCAAATAATAATGAAGAAAAATAATCATTTTCATCATAAGCTCATCCTTGTAACTGTGGTCCCACTTTTTGCGGCTCTTTTACTTGGTTTACTCATGTGTGGCCTCATTGCATATCGACGTAGAAAGAGAAGGTCTCCACAGAAACCATCTGGCAAAGAAGGTGGCAATTTTTTCTCAATAACAAGTTTTGATGGACCGGCGATGTATGATGAAATCATCAAGGCAACAAATGATTTTGATGATGCATATTGTATTGGGATTGGAGGATACGGTACTGTGTATAAAGCTGTGTTACAACCCAACAATTTAGTAGCTGTCAAGAAACTTCATTCATCATCTGAGAATGACGATCAAGGCTTCCTAAATGAGGTACGAGCATTGACAAACATAAAGCACAGAAACATAGTTAAACTCTATGGATATTGCTTCCATGCTTGTCACTCATTTTTGATTTACGAATATCTTGAGAAGGGAAGTCTAAAATCGCTCTTAATTAACGATATCACAGCAAAGGAAATGGATTGGCTGAAAAGGGTAAGAATTGTTAGGGCTGTAGCGAATGGTTTGGCTTATATGCACCATGATTGCACACCACCTATAATTCATAGAGACATTTCTGGAGCTAATATCCTTCTCGATTCTAATTATGAGGCACATATCTCGGATTTTGGAACAGCAAAGCTTCTAAAGCTTGATTCATCAAATTGGACTGCAGTTGTAGGCACCTATGGCTATATTGCACCTGGTAACTACCATATATTTTAAAGTTATATATACTATACGTACTTATTCTCAAGTTTCAGATTTATCTATATTACATTTATTCATGATCTCATATAACAATTTTTTTATTATTATTCTTTTATTATTTATTTATTTATTTATTTCTTATTCTCATGTTTCCTTCTATGTAGAACTTGCTTATACGATGGTGGCGACAGAGAAATGCGATGTCTTTAGTTTTGGAGTTGTTGCACTAGAAGTGATTATGGGAAAACATCCTGGAGAACTTATATCACGTCTACCGACATTGCCTACTGATGATCTATTGCTAGCCAATTTAGGAGATAGTCGGATTCCGCCACCATCATCTCTAGTTGAGAAACTAGCTCATTCAGTTTTGAATGTCTCACGGGCATGTTTGAACTACAACCCACAGGAAAGGCCAACAATGCGTCAAGTCATAGATTTATTGTCAGTGGATGATCGACTTTTAATGAACATGCATGCAGAGTTAGGATCAAATGAGAAGAAAATTTTCAATGAGAAGGGTGAGAAGAGACCACAACCATATATTTCAAATGCACCTACAAATAGAGATGCATCTCCCCTTGAAATTATCCATCTTATTTGAATTGTGTGTCTGAAAATCCTTCTTTTTCTTCTCATAATCTGTGTACGTTGTCTAAAGTATAAGAATTTTTTTTTCCATGTCCTGATCAATTATGTTGTAGATTGTTATCAAATAAGAAAATAATTTAGATCAATGAAGATAGCTACCTTTCTATTAGTTCAGTTTTTCAATTAAAAAAAATTACCAATGGGCACAAGTTTATCAACTGTTATCACCTTCTCTTGACAGAGTAATATTGTAAAGGAATTAAATGATATACATTGGGACATTTGTATGACAGAATTTATTTTTGCTAATATCAAAAGAAAATCAAACAAAAGAAAATTCCCTTTAGAGTGATACTAATCCAAACAGCCTCTAAATTAACAAAGCAAGCTGATAACGTATATCTAATAAGCAGTTATCCCAGTTCCAAAACAAGCTGATAATATAGATTATAGAATGCCCGAAAGTTACCAACTTACCGATCATCAGATAGTCCTTAAGGGTTGTTTAAACCCGTATTCTGTTTCACCTGTTTTATATTAATCCGTAACACTTCATCAACAATCTGACATAAAAGTTTGCCTTATTTATTTTGCATTTTACCAAAATATTTGTGGGGGCTAATCCAACAGAAGATGTGATTTGAAATGAAACTCAGTTCGAAATAAACAAACATTTCGTAGCGATTTTAAGATAACACTGTATATGAATAAGAGCTACTTCCTTTTACAAAGAACCTCTCTAGAGTCCTCACATGTTTCCATCTTGCTTCGGTTCTTAAAGTCAGTTTCTAGAAAATTTACACAAAGATTTCTACTTTTATAGACAACCCAAACCTCTTGTATTTGCTGCTGCAGTGTGTATTTACAACTATACCAAGGAAATACATTCCTAACACACTGCAACACTTTTTCTGAAAATCTCATTCAGCAATTTTCCTGCAAACCCGACAGGTTGGGACGAACATGGTCAAAGTAAAGAAAAAAAATAACACAAAAAAGTCAACGTGACCGAGACAATAACTTCAAAAAGTCTCCATAATCGCTCATACTACCACTGGAAAATCTCTTCATCTTTTCCCAAATCTGCAAACGTCTCCTTGGCCTCAATGGACCTGAACTTGAGGTTATCCTATACGAATGTACATCTAGCCGAAGACCCGAAAACCCACTCTCCACATCAAGTGGAGATTCATAGCTTGGATAGGTGGAATGCGATGGACCTGGGTCTGGGCAAGGGCCGTGGCCTGAGTTTGTACTGGCTCGATCAAATTAAAGTCCATGGAAATTAAATCCTCTTGGCTACATGTCCTTGAGCCCAAGTCTCGTGTTTCTTCGCACTCATTGCAGACCAATTTCAAGGCCTGAACCACTTCACCCATGAAGGGTTGGTGTGACACTTCGGGCTGCACACACATTGATGCTATTGCTGCTACTTTAGCAATACTGTCGAATGGAACTTCAGGGGATAGTGATGGATCAATAAGCAAGTTTAGACCTTTTGTTGTTGGGAGGAGGGGACGGGCCCAGGCGACAAGGTTTTCTTGGCCCGATGGCATTGACATGTCAACGGGTTTTCTTCCTGTTAGGAGCTCAAGGAGCACCACTCCGTAGCTATATATGTCACTCTTTAACAGAAGATGGCCTGTCATTACATATTTGGGTGCCACATACCTGAAATCAAATGAAAAGAAGTTTATGAAAATTTGGACACCGCGGGTTCCCTAACGGGCCAAGAGGCCCAAGACATATAATCTGACTTTTGTGCTGAGAAAAAGCTCATTTGACTTTAAACTTGACCTGTAATGTACTCATTTTACAGAGAAAAAAAGGTACCCGAAAGTGCCAATGACACGTGTCGAAATATGTTGGTTTTGTTCATCTAAAGCGGATCGAGCCGAACCAAAATCAGAAACTTTAGGTGTAAAGTCATGTTCCAGCTGAATGTTGCTAGACTTGAAGTCTCTATGTATTACTCTTGGGCTTGAATCTTCATGCAGAAAAGCTAACCTCCGTGCCGCACCCAATCCAGTGGTGCGACTTCCTTATCAATCCCGGCCTAATCAACCAAAATTTCACTCCAATTATAAACCATCTTCACTAAAAAAGATTAAAGTCAAAATATTTGACTTTTGAAAGTCAAAACATTTCAATCCCTAACCAACCGAAATGTCACATTTAAGTACCTTTGACAGCAACTTTAGTCCCACCTTCAAGGGTCCCGCTATAAACCCAACCAAAACCACCCTCACCTAAAACACCTTTGCAGATCCTTGAACTAAACGTCTTTGCAGATCCTTTATAAGCTATATTAGACCAGAATGATAATGAAGCTGAAACAGGCCCACTTCCTATCGTTGATCCGCCAACCCCTAATTGGGCACCTTCCCTACGTTTAACCAATGGAACAAAATGATGGCATACGGTCCACCATTCCCGTTGCGTGGTGATGGCATGTGTGGCAGTGGGAACGACCTATCAACAACAAAATGACTATGATTATTAGCAAGAAAATTTTCAGTTTGACATTCGAGGTTAAACGAATCGATCCTTCAAGTATGGTAGATTTCCAAAATTTTCATGTGCACGCATGGTGGTCAAGATAATATAACAATGTTTAAGCAAAATCACTGGTTTTTATACAACGTTTCTAACCAACTTGTCATTTTGCGCTAAAATAACGAATACAATGAGCGAGTTTTGTTTGTAACCGATAATATATAGCAAGTGATAGCCGGTTACATCTGATTTTATTTAAACACCGCATTTATCTAAACTAAATGTTTTGTTAACAACAGCCTCAGAGGCGTCGTTAGCAAAGCCCCAAGTTTGCATGTCATTGTTTACGTTGCTAAAAATGTCAATCTCAAGTAAAAAGTATTCATTATAGAATGACTCTTTAAAAAGTAATAATAATAAAATAAAATAATTCAAAGACTAAACTAGACATTCTAAACCTAGAGTGACTTGCCAATACAATAACCCATTTTGCACGCTATATAAGAGCAACAAAAACACAACCATACTTATATAGTCATATGGTATTTTATATTTGAAAAAATTACATATTTCATCCTCGTGCCTTACCCAAAATCACACTCGTCGTCCATATTCAATTTTAATCACACAAATAATCCTTAATTTTCAAACTATTTCCATTGATAGTCCCTATTTTCAAAAATAAGGACTATCCGTGTAATACGATTGTGACTACACATGTGTAGTACATGTAATAGAAAACTTTAGATTATTACGCAAATGATCCCTATTTTTTAAAATAGCGACCATCGACGCAACTAGTTTGAAAATTAGGTATCAGTGGCGTAATTAAAATTGGCAACAAGTCACCTAAGTTCTTGGCTCAAGCTGATTCTACTGAACTCTATTGTAAAAAAAAAGTTTGACTTGTGTAATTTAACATTTACCTCTCTTATGCACATTGTTTTGGAAAATGTCACATTTTTTGTCTAATGTGCGTTTGTTTAAGCTTTATGAACCCATTTTTATTTATTTTGAAGTCTATGGCTTTATACGAGATACTTATGATATAGTAATGAAACATAAACCAAAATCAAATAAACTTAGAGGGTGTTTGTTTAAGCTTATTTGCCCTGCTTATTAAACTTTGAAAAACTCCTAGGCTCTAAATAGGCTTATATAATTTGCGTTTATTAAGGGGGTGTTTGTTTAAGCTTATTTGGCCTATTTTTATGGTTTATTTTGATGTTTATGGGCTTATTTAAGCTTGCTATGATATAGTGCTAATAAACTTATACAAGCTCATAAGCTAGTAAATCCAAACGTAAGCTTAGGAGGTGTTTGTTTAAGCTTATTTGTGAGCTTATGAGCTTATATTTCATAGGCCTGAATTTTCGGGCGTATTTTGAGACTTAATGGTCTTATATAAGTTTAATATATCATGATAAGCTTATATTAGCCTATGTAACAATTCGCAAATTCAGGTTAATTACTATTCCCGGAAAATTTTACTATTCATTTTACTATTCTCTTTTACTATTCATTTTTCCCGAAATTTTCCAGAAAGTTGATTTTTATTTCATATTCTCAAGTGATAAATCATTTCCATGACAAATTAAATGTTTGAAATTCGTCAGATCATTTTCGTGAAAGTTATTAAGGAATTACACGTTTTAGGGTAAAACGTCATCCAGAAATTCTACGCACAACGAAATTTGACCCCGTCAGGTGACCCCACATCAGAAAAATGTTTGACACACTCATGATTTATTTGAGAATAAATCATGACTGAGAAAAATATGACCAGAATAAACCTCGGCCGTGAAAAACTGGAATTTTCAGTTTTAAGCGTTTTTACTCAGCCGTAACCCTAGCCTATACCTGCACCGCATTTCTAAGATGATTTGAGTTTTCAACTTATTAGAATAAGTCAACATATTTTTCCCTCCTCCATTGACTAAAAATCATTCCTTGATTTTACAAGTCATTCCTTGATTTTTAGGCTTACGGTTTGATGTCTAAAAGACATTTAATACCAACCGACACTAGACTGAGCCCAGTCTGGACATTATAAATCATTTTGAATCATTTATATCATATTAGAAAAGTAACATTTTACTTTTCTCAATTTTACGCAATATTCGTACATTTTACGTATTACGCGTTTTAGACCCGTGTTTCCAGTTTTTAGCAGGTTTTACCACCCAAATGGAACCTACCACTCATTTTATATTTTATTATGGGACATATGGACATGTTTATTAATACTTTCAAGTTTCATAATTTTACGACGCCCGGTTTTACGTTTTGAGGCCTAATCATTTACGGTTGGCATTTCCCGGAGTCAAAACTAGCAAATATCTTAGGATAATATCCAAGCCAAGCCAACTCACCCCCCTAGCTCTTGTGAACCGCCATTAGGGGGGGGGGGGGGAGTCACACCCTTGTGTGGCTTGATCTTGGGCAAAATGGCCTAAGATGTATACATGTGTACAAGTGTGCTTAGGAAGCTTTGACTAGTCCATTTTGTAACCTCCTCAAGAGACTATAAATACCCCCTCCCCTCCCTCTTGTTGCCGTCCATCTCACACCCCAAAACCACTCACACTTAGCTTTATTTCCTTCAAAGTTCAAGCAAGGTTCAAGAGCTAGTTCAAGATAGAAACCCTAGGGTAATCTTAGGTTACCAAAACACTTCCAAACCCTAATATACTTGGTGATTTCTCTTGAGTTTAAATCCACTCAATTCACCTCAACTTTCATTACATCTCTTTCAAGAATACCAAGGGTAGAAAGATTGCATGAAGTGAAAAAGGGTTGAAGCAAGTCTATCAAAGTCCATTTCCTTACTTGTTACTCCTTTCTTTATTAGAAAGCCAAAAGTTGTAAGCCTAAACCTAACATGCTTCTTGTTAATTAATCATGTTCATATCATTTACATGTTATTCTTGCTATATTATGTCTTGTATGAATGTCCATGGTGTATAAAAATGAGTAAAAGATGTTGTTATAATTGATTGTTACAATAAGTTACTAGAACAAGCAAACTAGTGACTTTCTTGGTAAGACCTGATCAAAATGGTAAAAATTTGATATTGGATTATTACATATTACAGTAGAGGACTTAACAAGGAAACCATAGCAACTTGAACCACCTAAAACGAGTATACGAGTCAAAAGTTACGCCCATTTGAAGTTACCAAAGATTTCCGGCAAAACTGCCTAAAATGTTTCTGTGACAGAACCTAAAACACGCAAAAAGAGGCCTTTCTGGTCCGTTTCATGAAAAAGTTAAAACACGAAAGTTGTCCGGAATCACGTTTTCATTCAGGAACAGAGAGGCTCGAGCCTTGAAAACGCTTTCTGAGTGAAATATTTCTCAGTTTCTTAACAGCTATTTACATATATATAAGTCACTATATATTGGTTATACTTTAAAAGGAACAAGAGGTCTTATGACCTATAATCAAGACCACCACCATGGCTAGAGCCAAGGTTGTGTCTCATGACCTTGGAACAAGGACCAAAGATCATGGCTAGGCCATGACGAAATGACCATACCAACTTACATAGGCGTAAACATGAAACAAGGAATTGGCGATATATTGAACAAGCAATTTGGATCTACTACACTTAAAAAGGAACCATGAGATATTACAAGGAAAAATGGTCATACAAGACTTATGAAACTACCCCTAATAACAATCTTCATGTACTAATAAACTTTCCTAAGTTTATTCAAATATCGGACATGTAACTTTTCGGATCAAAACTTATATCTATATATTTTATCAACTACTACAATAGTAGGGAGCCTCATGTGAGGAGTTCATTATGTAAGCCGTCGAGATGAGTTGTGGATTTACGAATTAAAGTGTCCTGGCTCCTCGAACGCTTACTAACATGACTTCTGAATTATGTCGGCCCGAACGGTAGTAAACGATATACAAAACATACATGTTCATGAATCTTTTCTTTCAAAGACTTACAATATACATCATACCACATCATGGACTAAATGCAAGATATATATAAGCACTACTTCATATTCTTTACACAAATCCTAAGTCACGACATTCTATTATAGGTTGCTCGTAGAAACCTACACGATCCGACCATTACCTTCATTACTTGCTATCTTACTTGAGGTGAGTTCATAGCCCCACTTTACATTACTTCAATGTTTTACAAACCCTTGGGGGAAATACATGCTACTTTTAAACCGAACACAATGCTTTGAAACTGTATGCTGCCTGATTGTTTTATTATTACTAAGTACCTACCTTGCCAATCCTAGGCCCCTATCATGAACCATTAAATCACTAGTATTAGTGAGCGCGAGTATTGTGAATAGGCCTATTGGGATTGAAGAATCCCATTTGTTTGAGCAGATTAGTTCAACAAATGCACTATATTTGAAACATTAAGTGTGACGGCAAAGTACTTACTGGGGCAACATAACCGCCGATTGATATTGGTACCCGTTAACGTATTGGTTGCATGAGCTTAGTATATAATAATAACTGTTTTGTTTTCTAACATAAGTATGAGTCTAATTAACTCATTACTACCAACATATTGTGTTCAACCGTTAAACAAACTCTATGAATTTCACTCAACCTTTGTGTTGACCTCTTAAGCATGTATTTCAGGTCCATGATAATCAAGAATGGAGCGGAAGGGCACGTACCGAAGGAAGAAGGCTATAAACTATTATGTCATTCGATAAAAACATCAAAGACTTTATATTGATGTATTTTGAAACATGGAACCTTTTGGGACCTTACTATGTAAACTTTGATATATTTGAATAAATATGAATGACAACTCTTTTTATTACGACTCGGTTAGAGATCGTTTTCTATTATTATGACTGTTGTGCCGTCGAGTAACACCCAAGTTGAATTCCGCTGCATCATGAATTGGGGGTGTTACAGCCTATACGTCTCAAAATAAGCAGAAAAAGTTAGGTTTATAAAATACAAGCCGAAATCAAATATGCTAATAAGCCCACAAATAAGATTAAACAAACACCCCAGAAGCCATTGAATTCGTTTTGCCTTTGTTTAAAAGTGGCAAATTTTTTTAAAAAAAGTGGCAATTTTTTTATAACTCGGGTTGACTCGGCCGGTTGAACCGAGAACTGAGCCGGATATGACTATTGTTTGCTTGTTTATGAACCCATGTGTTTTATTTTGTTAACCCGGGTTAACTCATTTTGCTAAATCCAGTTAGGTCATACGTATCTCTCTCTCTCTCTCTCTCTCTTAATTTTTTTTGAAAGTATGAGCATGTAGTTTTATTGGAAAGCATGGGTTTGGTATTGAATTTCTTACGTTTTAGAGCTCTTTGGACATGTTTAAGTCAGTCGCGGAGCAAACACGAAAACTAAGGTGATTCTCTTAATAAGTCGAAGAGAAATTTTTGTAACAGTGACTGACAACCAATAAATGTGTGAATTCGGGTCGGGTCGGACCCAATTTAAAAGTAACACACTCACACTATGATTAATACACCACACATTTTGAAGCTACAAGTTTAAAATAAGGTTTTCAATGTATAACATGAAACAAATAAAAAATATAGCCTAGGAAATAGAAGAAACAAATATATAAAGATTTCTAAAAACAAAATTTTTTAAAAGAAAAAAAAGGAAATAAATGAAAAGATGAAAAGTCAACTGTCGGTCTCTTTCCTCTCTCTTCTTTCCTGTCCATTCAGGCGTTCACCTTGCTAACATGGTAACTTTCTGTTTTTGTATCTTGCGGTATACAGTAATTGTTACGAGTACTCTATTGGTCAAACATGTTGATAGGGATATTTTCGTCATTTGCACCACCGCATCCAACTTATCCAGTTTTTAATGTCTCATCCACACCTCCTCCCTCAATCTCATATCTCCATCTGGGTTCAAAGTGTTTGATGAAATGTTTCATTTAATTATTTTTTAAGTTGTAAACTTCGAAGCCCGGCCATTCGAACATGTGAGCGATGACGGGATCTATCTTCTTGAAAACGGAGAGGACTGCTTAATTTACGTTGGAGGATCTGTAGATCCTGATATAACACAAAAACTGTTTGGCGTTTCTTCTTTTAGTGAAATCCCCACTCAGGTACACTTGATATTCGTATCTCTTGTCTTGTATCATTATAGTGGCAAAATGGCGAGTCTAGTAATGGGTATAAACAGGCTTTGGTGGCTTGGATTGACCTGAAACATTATTTTTATTCTAAGCAATAACCGACGTGGTAAATCTGATTAGGAAAACTATATTATAACACAGTTCAGGAGGTTATATGCATTATATACCTGTCGGCAACTTTCAACCTGTTTCAATTTCGGCTGCTTTTAAAACTTAGCAAAACTGACTCATTTGTGATTAATACTACCGAAATTCCTTCTAATTGCAAATGGGTTGAAGTTGACATCTGTATATGCTCATTGTCTCATTGCATAGATTTTGTGGCTTATAAGTCTGATGTTTGCTAGAGTAACACTTTCATAGGGCCTATTGATTCATCAATCATCTGTTTAACTCAAACTTTTCGATACAGTTGGTACTGAAGCAATATGAAAACCCCTTATTGTCAAAGAAGCTAAATGAGGTTGTAAATGAGATACGAAGCCAAAGATGTAACTATCTACGGTATGTAATGTCTGTGGTATATCATATCAGTCGGATTAGTTTATCTGTACATGAGAATGTTTGCGTTGACAAGTAATCCGTTTTTTAATCTCATTGTACTTATAGCAGTCTAAAATTATGCAAGAAAGGAGAATCATGAGGTGAGTTTTATAATATACATCTAGTAGGTGTCTTCGTATGAAAATTGCAATATTTTTAATTTGATTTTTTGAAATGGGATATTAAACTGGGGATTCACAAGAAAAATTGAAAATAAGGTCTTTCCTGACTATTTGCTAAAAAAGTGAAAAAAAACCCTTCAATTAAAAAAAAAAATAATAATAAATAAATAAATAAATAATCATGTGCCGGGTCGTGCGGTGATTGAAGCCGCACAACGTAAACGCATCAAGTACGAGGCTAAATGTGCGGATATGGGATATGGGTTTCTCCCATTTTCATTCTCTTCTTTTGGAGAACTTGAGAAGGATGCAGTGGCCTTACTTAAGCGTATCCGAAGATTCTCGGTGACTCAATACATTGGAGCACGTGCTGCTGCTCATATTTTTAGTAGGATTAGTTTCAATATATCTAGAGGAGTGGGGGCTCAGATTGTTTCTCGGCTCCCCATTAATTTCTTGTAAATCCTATTAGTTTATAATAAAGTGATGTTATAAAAAAAAAAAAAAAAAAAAAATAATAATAATAATAATAATAATAATAATAATAATAATAATAATAAAATAAATAAAATCATGTGAACCCATAATGCCATATATCATAGGAAACTTTAGCTCATGAACTTCCTTAGAAATGATAAAGATTGCGTCTTTTCTGAGGATTTGTAAAGTACCATTCTATAAAGACAAGATAAAGAAAATATAATACAGCGCAGACACATTTGTCAATCTAAATTGCAGTTTTTACACCGTAATCATTGCAATTTTTTTTAGTTTCTGATATTAGTTTCAATTACAGGAATGGCATTCTTCTCGTATATGGTGGAAGACAAGTCTCCAAATAGTCCTTTATGCGGGGAGTTCTTAGTACATGTCCATAGACAAATTCTAAACAAAATGGGTTGATGTTGTATAACAAACACTACTACAGTTATGTTTATGGGTTTGTGGTTAGAATTTACATGGAAACATAGTTGGGCTGAAGCCTAAAGAAGCAAAGCTTGAATCTTACCAAAAACTTGGGGATGGTCATCAGTGGGTTTCACCTATTCTGGTGAAACCCGAGTAAAGTTTTGCTAATATTTATATACTTATTTATATTTAGAAGAGTTTTTTGTTTCTTAATTTTATAATGAGATATAAGAGTTAGATGTGATGCTGTTTGGTTTGAAGGTATGGAAACGAAGGAATGTTTTCATTCCCAACATAGTTGTTCACTTGTTTGGTTTATGGGTTTGGTTTTTTAAAATGGGTATGAAACGCATAAAAATAAATATTTTCTATACCCACCTATGATGGTGGGTTTAGAAACCCATTTCTATACCCATATTCATAATCATTCACATCATTCACATGGTTCTAAAAGATGCGCCATGGCAATGCCAATGCGCCGCTAAGGCGTGAGGCGTGACCTCCACGTTGCGAAATAGACCAAGGCGTTAACTCTAGCCGTGACGTGAAATGAGGTGGGAAAAGGCGCGGGGTTTTTTTATTTAACTACGATAATTTTTTTTTTTTTTTTTTTTTTTAATGAAAAATATTACATGTAACTATGTAAGGTTAGTTTATTAACCTTATTCATTATGTACGATGCTTTCTGTAAACTCGATATATATGAAATATGATAAAAATATAAAAATATTTTCGTATTTTGCATTTCAATAAAATGCGCTTAATGTAACGAACTTTCATTTTGTTCACTTGTTTACTGAAAAATTATGAAGAATATTGTTCTATAATTTCAATGTTAATCGGAGTGATTTGAACGCATATTTTTTGATATCTTAAGTAACATAAATGTTTCGTTTTCAAGTTCGGTGATGCGTATGTTTTTTGTAGTTTTAGTGACTCAAATGTTTTGTTTCATAACTTTAGTAACCCAAGTGAATAAAATGAAATTTCATTAACGTGGAGGCATTTTTTAGAAAGTTTAGTGACATCTTTATCTATTAAGCTTTCTTGTATCTTATTAGCTTCTATATTGGAACATATCGTGTTCTTTCCTTTCCCCTTATAGTTGGGGTGTTTTTAATATAGCCTTGACTTTTCAAAAAAGAAGTATAAATTTGTCTAGCATATTACCACCACATATCGTTTGCTAAAGATATTGACACCTTCAAGCATACTACTAGGACATAGGACCCTACACATCATTAACTAAAAGGACCATATATGCCTATTACAACTGTATATCGTTTGCTAAAGATATTGACACCTGATGTAACTTATACTTAATGTTAGTCTATCATTTAATATTAGTCTTTGCATAACAACGACGGATGTTAGTTATTGTTGACCCGGTTTTTTCATAATAATATATAAATTAGTGGCTATTTTCTCTATAGATAATTAACGTGCTCGCACAGGGCTATGACATAAATCTTAAAAAGTGTGTTTTAACATATGTCATAATATATCTAAATTTTAATTATTTGTGCATAAAAAGTGTATATTATCTAATTTTAATAATACAATTCATTAAGAATGTAAATTTATTTAGTGATAAGGTTCATCTTGCTAATTATCTAAAAAAAATCGCAAGACCTTGCTAATTTGTAACCTTGCGATCTTTAAAAAAAATAAATAAAAAATAAAAAATAAAAATAAAAATCTAACAAGATCTTGCTAGTTTCATGGGTAGTTTGGCTTGTAGGATAAAAAAATGGGTATTTGGTGAAATATGTCTGCACAATTAGTAATTTTTTTTCCCTTTCCTATTGAAAAGTTGTTTTTTCTGATATCCTTATTTAAACTTTAAAGATGAATTACATACGTAGTTGCTTATCAATAATCTCGTGTATTTATTTTAATCTCATAGTAACCCAATGGGCCATGCCTTTATTTAGATATTTATATCCATGTTACTAATAATTCTAGCCGTATTTAATTATTAAACACGTGTACGCGGGGGTTAAACTTATAAAGATGATTTATATGACTTTATTGAACGTGAATAAAAAAATAAATATATACGGACATCACCTAATCTCATAAAGAGTAATAAACTTAGTCGTGTGTACATGTACAATCTCGTGTATTTATTTACATATCACAGTAACTCGTGTTTTTATTTTAAAATTTATAAACAATATTTACAAATAACAACAACATATGTTGTTTTTAATAAAAAATTATAAAGTCTATCAAGTACTTATTAATTTTAGAGTAAAATACACTGTTCGTCCTTGTGGTTTATGTTGACCGATGAGTTTCGTCATCTGACCCAAACATATGCGTCGTTCGTCCTTAAATGCAAAACGTTATCTACCTTTGGTCCTTCGCTCTAACGACGCATACTAACTCTCGTTATATGGCAACATGTGATGACCATGTGAGGCTGTTTGGTCTTTTCTCACAAGGACGAACGGTGTAACTTATTATAAAAACAAGAGTAAAATGCACCATTTATCCCTAAACCTGTACCTAAACCGCTAGCTGAGTCATTCAGAATATTTAAAGTCACCCAAGGTCCCTAATGTTCACGTTTTGCATCACCCAAGGTCCTTTTGACCGTTATCCGTCTGTCAACATCCGTTAAGTCCCCTATGTACCTTGGACATGAGGGCAAAATGGTCTTTTCATCGCTTTTTTTTTTCTAATAATTATTTTGGTACAATTGGCGTTGACTGTCGTTGACTGGGATGAGCTGGCTGACGTGGCAAAATTGAAAATAATTAAAATTCCCTTGGCAAGGTTATCATTGTTTCTTTTATTCTTTTTATCCAATTGTTTGGGGTGAAAATAATTAAAGTTCAATAGGCAAGGCTCGAACTCGGATAACAATATTTAACAAACCAACACGTTACCACTGGACCAAGGCTCCAATGGTGTTAACCATTGTTTCTCTTATTCTTTTTTCCAAATATATGTCTCGTCATCTTCATCTTCATCTTTTCAAAAAAAAATAAAAAATACCCACTTATATAAATACCCACTTATAAATACGCACACCGAAACTGAAGGAAAGCTTCTGATGATTGAGGGCCTAAGAATACAACTGAGACAATGAATTCGCAGCACTCAAAAATGTCGAATACATCATCCGATCCACTTCGTTTAAACTACTTGCAATTGATTTCCTCCTATATTATTCTCTATAAACCCTAAACCTTCTCTGCTTAGAACAAAACCCTTGCACACGGGTAGGAATACCAGATGACCCATTTGCTAACTTGTTTAACAGATTTAACATATATATGATGTATATCATTGATAAATACATCATGATTTGATATATCTAATTACAGAAGATCATAATTCAAGCAGATCAACTAAGTAATGCAACAAGTGAAACAAACAATAAAAGTACAGTAGTTAATTATTTGGTTGGAACTTCAAACTAAAGTGAGATGATCAAGTGGGGGTAGATCTGCAGTTGTTTTTATTTATTTATTTTGTCGAGGCATTTATTTGACGAAATCAACAAAAAGGTGAAACAAAAGGTTGAAATTTGTGTGTGTATTAATAAGTGGGTATTTATTTGAAAAGATGAAGATGACCAGATATATAAATTGGATAAAAGATTAGAAGAAATGATGGTTGACACCATTGGAGCATTGGTCCACTTGTAATGTGTTAGTTTTGTAAACGTTGTGTGCTGAGTTCGACCCTTGCCAATGAAATTTTAATTATTTCAACCCAAATAATTGGATAAAAGAAAAAATAAATAAACAATTACTAATTACAAAGGACGCTTGGTCCAGTGGTAAGGTGTTGGTTTTGTAAACGTGGTGACTCGAGTTCAAACTTTGCCAAGGGAATTTTAATTATTTTCAATTCTGCCACGTCACATGTCTACGTCACCCAGCTCATCCCGTCGTAGTCAACACTAATCGTACCAAAATAATTAAAAAAAATCGATGAAATGACCATTTTGCCCTCATGTGTAAGGCTCATGGGGGACTTAACGGATGTTGATTGAGTGATAGCTGTCAAAAGGACCTTGAGGGTGACTTTAAATTTTCCGAATGACTCAGCTAGTGTTTTGGGTACAAATTCAAGAACGAACGATGCATTTTACTCTAAAAAAATTAATAATAAAACTAAGGAAAAATGATATTTTTCCTACTATATGTGTCTACAAATCTTCTTACTTGCGTGATTTTGACAAGTGTAAAGATCAATGAACTAAATTTAGAGTGAGAAATAATGCATGAAACATGTTGTATAATTGTATGGGTAGAAATAAGAATAGGAATATTATGTAGGAGGAAATAACAATGCTCTAAAACTATGGGTCCGTTTGGTTTATAGGTGGGTTTGGAAATGAATTTGGATTTGATTTAGGATTTAGAAATAGAAAATATATTTATTAAATGTATTTTATAATAAAACTATAGTAAAAAAATATTATTTAAAAATTTATATAAAAATTGTATGTGAGAGTAGAAACTGGTGGGTCTCACGGGTTTGCCAAAACCCTCCCAATTGATGTGGAATTTAATTTGATTCCTTATATTATTCTTTTTATTAAAAGAATGAACCAAATAACACATTCTTGTCACTTCAAACATAAAACTCATTCCAAAGTATCAAACCAAACTCACCCTAACTTTGTCAACTCATTTCCACCACACATATATGTCTTTTCTCACTTTCTTATCCTCTCACTTCATCTTCTTCCTTTCTCTATCTCCATCATCTAATCACCTTTCTATCAAACTAACCTATCAAAAAACCTCCTCTCAACATTAACGTCTATGTCTATAATTTTTATTCAAAGAAAAAAAAATGAGAAGTTATGTAAATCATGAATTTTGAGAAGTCAACAGTTGGCAGTGTCATTACAGGTGGTGCCGGTGGCAAATTTGGGTTGTGGGTATTTTTAGTAACAAATTGGTCGGTGTTTACCAAAATAATATGTGAATTTTGTCACCACACCCACCAGACTCCACGAAACTACCAAATGTAATATTAGTCAGTGTTTACCAAAATAATATGTGAATTTTGTGAAGCATATCGTATCTTATAAAATTTTCCAAGGAGATTCCATAAAATTAGTGTCATAGATTTAGAGGCCACTGTTTTTTAAATACCGAGTATGGTTCTAGCGACTTATGTTTTTTATTTCTTTAATTTAACATTTATAATTTTTCTATGCAACATGATTATTTTATTAGTTAAGAGGCGTATAGCTTAATTATCACACAAGGCTCTAAAATTACGAGACATACCATGCTTTTAATAAAGTTGAAAGATGATGGGTTGGTGTTTGTGGGTTTGATTTTATGAAAATGAGGTGGTGTCTATCGAATGAGATGGTGTTTATCAAATGAGTTGGGTGTTGATTGTGGTTATAAATGTTAATTTAGCGTTTTCGGGTGTTGCTTTTGGGGTTTGTGAAGGTGGCCAGTGGTGGATAATGGTGGTATATGAAGGTGAAGAAAAAGGATGGTAGATTGATTGATGTTAGTGGGCCACTATTAATATTGAAGTTAGTTTAGTTAGTGGTGAGTCATAATGGTGAAATGGCTGATTTATCCTCGTGTGCAAACTTGAAAGGACGAAAATAGCCTCAGGTGTGGTGACTTAACAAGAGTTGGTATGTGTCATTAGAGCGAAGGACCAACGATAGATAACATTTTGCATTTAAAGACAGACAGATGTTTGTTCGGCCAAAAGACGAAACTCGTCGATCAATGCAAACCACAAGGTCGAACGATGTAGTTTACTCTTAATTTTATAAAGATTTAAGAAAACAAGAAAAGTGATAAGTTTATTTAAACTAATATAATTTACTAGCTTCAAGACCCGCCCGATGGGCGGGCTAGCTCTAAAAATACTTTTAAGATAATAGATAGAGTAAAAAGCTTGATACAACCAACTGATGTTTTAAAAAAAAACCGCAAGAAAACTACTTGATTGCGGAGAAGAGAATGACAAACAAAAACACACTTATAATCTATGAAGGACTTATTTATAAACATCGTTGGTTGTGGAGTTTTTGTAGATGACATCTTTGTAACATGATATCCCTTCCTTCTAGCTTTATACTCATGAAAAACTACATCCTACATGTATTTGTCCATGTGAAAAAACAGATAGTTCGAGTACCCACTTTACCACTTGATATAATTTGTGACATCCTACATGTATTTGTCCATGTGAAAAATCAAAGTTTGTTGTAGCATTAGAAATAAACGATTACCTGATGTACAACATTCGAAATGCTAACTTGATTAACGCACACCAAATTTGAGTTGCTTTTTTCATATTGATAAAGCAAGTTAATCTCATAATACCAAAAGATAACAAAGAATATATCCAGCAAAAACTATTTCATTATGATGCATTGATGTCCTCAAATTACAAAGAATCCAAGTATCCAACATAAAATATGAGTTGTTTTTATTCAGACATGAGTACCAACTCTTTTTTGCACAAAATAGTTTCCAGTAACAATCAAACTCAATGAAATTGAAACTTTATATAGCATAAGTACACAATTTAAGATAAGAATATCAAAATTAGATTATGCTGCATCATATATTTGTCCTTAATTTAGTCCGTGAATCATCAATTCTTCGCAGAACTTTAAATAAATCCTATAGCAGTTATGAATTATGATATTAAATCTGCGAACTAATGGCATTCCTCTTTAACTTGAATAGGTGATCAAACGGACCTTGAGGTTGGTAGTTATACCCAATTTCGATCACAAAATACCTCAGCACAACTCTTGGTTCACCTAGCTTCCAGTCCTTTTTTTTCCATAGCAGTGCTTTAGGACGTACAATATATGGTATAACAACTAAACATTTGATGGGATTAAAACTTGATTCATTAATATATCTGCTTATTTTGATAATCATATAATTATTTGTTGGTGCTAATATAAGTTTACTAAATTAGAACTATTCTTTAACTACACAAAAAATAATGTATTTTTCCATGAGTTGGTTACCTCATTCAATCAAGAGGTTTAGTCGCCTCAAATCCATGTCATTTACCCAGAGGGCTCACAAACCTGCAAAACAATTTTAATTAAACATGTATGATGTTTCATTACATAACAGTCACTTTGGAGTAGTTGGCATTGCTTTTACGTTCAGGTAATCATAAACAAAGTATATGTGTTAAAAAATGTAGGCCGGCTAATGGGTCAAAACATAAAAATACAATTACCTATTATTTTTTCTATTCATACGTATGATGTTTCATTGTATAACAGTCACTTTGGGAGTGTTTGGCATTGCTTTTACGTTCAGGTAATCATAAACAAAGAATTCGCGTCAAAAAATTTAGGTCGGCTAATGGGTCAAAGCGGAACAATACCCATTACCTATTTTTTTTCCTATTCACACTCAATAGTCAATATTGCTCCCATAGCCTGTAATTACAACCACACAAAGCAAAAGAAATGGGACTTGGACTATTGATTGCATATCCATAAATGGACGTAAATGACAAACAGTTGCATATCTAGTGAAAGAAGTTGTAGAGTGCTTGCTTGCAGATAATAGCACCATGTACTGCAAAATTGTTGCTCTCTTTATGGCGCAGACCACTGGTTGAGGTAATCAAGCTGAGACACACACTGACTTAAGGATCATCAAAAACTTATGTCATAATATTATCGTGTTATGCAATAAAACAGATATACAATGCATCGTGAAGATAATATCAAATAAAGATCAAATTAGTTGATATCGACACTTCATGACTACCTGCATATGGTACATGTATATACTCTAGAGAATGGTGCACTCCATTCATGTGTCATGTCGGCGCACCAAGGTTTCAAAAGTTTCCTATTCATGATGAGTAGTCGGTTGATAAATATTAATACAAAGTTTTCCTATTCAACACCAACCCCTAGACCAATGGGATTGGTTGTTGCAAATGTAATACTTTCACCATTTGAAATAACATCAAGTTGCTCCAACATCAGAGATGTCAATAACGAACCTTACGTGTAATGATTGATCTATCCGATCCAAGCTCATCGACTGTCCTGAACATATAAATGAGCACCCAATCAGTATAGATTATAGTAAACAAACTTAGAAGCCATTTGAATTTAATGCTACCCATACCTGGGATTTGGAACGAGTATTTTGTGTAGTTGAACAGATTAGGATACTCACGCAGTAGTTTCTTGTTGCACTTAAAGTGAACTACATAAACCTGCACATAGATCCATCTCATAAATAATCTCTATCCAAACAATAAAAAACAAACAGCCACATGTAGTTCGCGTAGCAACCACTCGATCTATATTTGCTTAGTTTAGCTGATAGTTTGTTAATGTTGTGATACGTTATGTTGTAGGTGGTTTTGGATATGAGTAGAATTGCAGAATTGCAGAGTTGTGGTAGAAGCAGAATCGTAGAATTTGTATAATTGAGCAAAAAGGAGTTAGCTAATAGCTGTTATCTGATGTAATTGCATAATTGTGGTAGATGTTAGAGAAACAAAGGACCAAAGTAATTGAGGTCTTTTATCTGTTTGTTAAAACTCAAAAGTAATTGAAGAATGTTATGATGTTTAGTCTCAAGTTGAATCCAGTTTATACTATGTAATAGAGTCCTTGATATTGAAGATTTAAATTTGGAATTTGTTTAGTTTTATATAATTTGTAAAAATCTGGATATATAATTTGTTTTGGTCAATAGCACTATATAATTTGTCACACTTTCAAGTGTGAACTTTTCTAGTATACCCGCTTTTCTTAGTTTGCTTTGGTTGGTTTGTTCACACTTTCAAGTGTGGAGTTTTTATAATTTTCCACATTATAAAGAGTTAGCTCCTTCTTTTTTGTTCACACTTTCAAGTGTGGACTTTTCAATTCTTGTTCTTCTATTTGTTCACTCTTCCAAATGTGGAATTTTCAATTCTTTTCCACAGTTTACATTGTGAAGCTTCTTTCCTCATGTTCACAACTAACTATGTGACAAAAAAAAAAAAGTATTTCTCCAAACTTTGTGTGAATAGTCTATTTATATATTCACGAAAATAAGTGGCAATTCACAATAATTTTGTAACAACGAAAATCCCCACACAAGAGGAAAGTGTGGAGAATGGAATTATACACACTTTAATGTGTGAAGATGTATCAAATTAACAGTGTAAAATAATATGCTTTTTTGTAGTTATTGTTATGTGCAAATCTTAAGTAAACATGTGCAAATCTAAAGCATATGTGTATGTAAATCACCTCACACTAAACCAAACAAGTTCCATTGCCGAGACCTTTTAAATAACGCATGACTTGATAAAATCTTTTATATAATAAAAGAATTACATCATTTCGGAGTAATTTTGCAAAACCCTTCTTATTGAAAAAAAAATATAGACCAAAAGGAGAGCTCGATTTTGCCACGTAGGTGAAATCAAGCAATATGATTGATCAATAGAAAGTCTAAATTAAATTAATTTTTGTCAAACTTAATAAATTTGATGGAGAAATTTGGTTAAAAAAATGCATAAAAATATAAGTGTCAAATTTATGAAAACAAAAACTTAAAAAAATACGAAGTAATTAATAAAACTTTGGTTGTTGAATTTTAAATAAATTATGTAAAGCCAAGTGTAAAATTACAAGTTTCCATATTTTTTAATAACTTTAGAAAAAACACAAATAACCCCTTACACTTATACCTCTTATACTTTATAATATTAACTTTGTCGTTGGTGAAAGACCTGCATGGAGCTGAGCCCTTCTCACCTACCTGCTTTGTGGAGAGTTTGATCCGGAAAAAACGAGTGCGTTGTCCAGTTAAGCCAACCCATAACAAAATGTTAGATCGGCTGACACAACCGAATTAATTGAGGAAAAGGAAAGCCCAGCGACCAAGCACTCCCGCCCCGAAAAGCGGAGACCGAAGAACTACCAGGTTGTCGAAGACATGTCTGAAGAGGAGGCCGGCGGCCTCGATATAATATTAACTTTGTTTAAAATTACACGAGTATTAGTATTCGATTTTAGACTTTTATCCATTAAAATTACAAAATTTGGTAAATATGCGAATGTATAATTAAGTTGAGTTGTTGATTTAGATAATACATGAATGTATTTTAATGTACCAAAGATGTATTTTAGTGCCTATATGAGAAATTTTATGGTAGGAATTCTAAGCATGTGTATTTGAATGAGTTAATGAAACTTAGCTGGTGTTTGATATCATTGATAACACTATGGGTATCAACCAACGGTCTAAAATATGGGTGACTTTTACCTTGATGATTTAGGCCAATTGTAAAGAAAGTTGCACTAAAGTGAAAGGTCGGTAAATATTCGAACAATCTTAAAAGACTTGCGAATGTACTCTTTGTCATTTTTTTCATGCAATTATAATTTACTTATACAAGTAATTATAATTTCCCCATTAAATCTTTTTTTGTTTGTCTTTATGTAATAAAGAAGTTGTAGTTTACGCATCTATGCTAATTTGGTAATTTTATTAACAAACATGAGAAGTAAATAGCACAAACTTATGAAAATACAATTTTTCAAACAAAAAGGTACATTAGTAAACATGGTATGATTGTTATTCATAATCATGGAAATGAATCAATCTTCAAAGCTATCTAAATATGCTACATAACTTAACGAAAATATAAGTAAAAGAAATACCACAACACATCAAAAATTGATCGCATGGGTTTGCAAAACTAAAAGCATAAATCACTAACATCTAATGCAAGTCAAGTATCATCATGTGATTTTGCTTGAATAATAAAATATAATTTTTAATCCAAAAGCATTCTCCTAAAATAATAGGTAGATTATAACATATATACATATGATTTTGTATTTTTAGTCCACCAAGTAAAACCAATTATATTGAAACATGTTAAGTGATTCATTTCTTAATCGATAATAATAAATAATCTCTATCCAAACAATAAAAAACAAACAGCCACATGTAGTTCGCGTAGCAACCACTCGATCTATATTCGCTTAGTTTAGCTGATAGTTTGTTAATGTTGTGATACGTTATGTTGCAGGTCGTTTTGGATATGAGTAGAATTGCAGAATTACAGAGTTGTGGTAGAAGCAGAATCGTAGAATTTGCATAATTGAGCAAAAAGGAGTTAGCTAATAGCTATTATCTGAAGTAATTGCAGAATTGTGGTAGATTTTAGAGAAACAAAGGACCAAAGTAATTGAGGTCTTTTATCTGTTTGTTAAAACTCAAAAGTAATTGCAGAATGTTATGATGTTTATTGTCAAGTTGAATCCGGTATATACTATGTAATTGAGTCCTTGATATTGAAGATTTAAATTTGGAATTTGTTTAGTTTTATATAATTTGTAAAAATCTGGATATATAATTTGTTTTGGTCAATAGCACTATATAATTTGTCACACTTTCAAGTGTGAACTTTTCTAGTATACCCGCTTTTTTTAGTTTGCTTTGGTTGGTTTGTTCACACTTTCAAGTGCGGAGTTTTTATAATTTTCCACATTATAAAGAGTTAACTCCTTCTTTTTTGTTCAAACTTTCAAGTGTGGACTTTTCAATTCTTGTTCTTCTTATTTGTTCACTCTTCCAAATGTGGAATTTTCAATTCTTGTCCACAGTTTACAGTATGAAGCTTCTTTCCTCATGTTCACAACTAACTATGTGACAAAAAAAAAGTATTTCTCCAAACTTTATGTGAATAGTCTATTTATATATTCACGAAAATAAGTGGCAATTCACAATAATTTAGTAACAACGAAAATCCCCACACAAGAGGAAAGTGGGGAGAATGGAATTGTACACACTTTAATGTGTGAAGATGTATCAAATTAATTGTGTAAAATGACATGCTTTTTCGTAGTGATTGTTATGTGCAAATCTTAAGTAAACATGTGCAAATCTAAAGCATATGTGTATGTAAATCACGTCACACTAAACCAAACAAGTTCTATTGCCGAGACCCTTTAAATAACGCATGACTTGATAAAATATTTTATATAATAAAAGAATTACATCATTTCAGAGTGATTTTGCAAAACCCTTCTTATTGAAAAAAAATAGACAAATAGGAGAGCTCGATTTTGCAACGTAGGTGAAATCAAGCAATATGATTGGTGAATGGAAAGTCAAAATTAAATTGATTTTGTCAAACTTAATAAATTTGGTGGAGAAATTTGGTAAAAAAAATGCATAAAAATATAAGTGTCAAATTTATGAAATCAAAAACTTAAAAAAAGATGAAGTAATTAATAAAACTTTGGTTGTTGAATTTTAAATAAATTATGTAAAGCTAAGTGTAAAATTTCATGTTTCCATATTTTTTAATAACTTTAAAAAAAACACGAATAACCCCTTACACTTATACCTCTTATACTTTATAATATTAACTTTGCCGTTGGTGAAAGACCTACATGGAGCCGAGCCCTTCTCACCTACCTGCTTTGGGGATAGTTTGATCTCAACAAAATGAGTGTGTTGTCCAGCCAAGCCAACCCATAACAAAATGTTAGATCGTCTGACACAACCGAATTGATTGAGGAAAAGGAAAGCCCAGAGACCAAGCACTCCCGCCCCCAAAAGCGGAGACCGAAGAACTGCCATGTTGTCGAAGACACGTCTCAAGAGGAGGCCGGCGGCCTCTTAGTTTACCACCCTACCCACTAATGGACTATGAGGGGGAAGGTGAACGGGAATCGACCGAAAAACCGAACCGCTTGACCCCTTCATACTCGATAAAATATTAACTTTGTTTAAAATTACACGAGTATTAGTATTAGATTTTAGACTTTTATCCATTAAAATTACAAAATTTGGTAAATATGTGAATGTATAATTAAGTTGAGTTGCTGATTTACATAATACATGAATGTATTTTAATGTACCAAAGATGTATTTTAGTGCCTATATGAGAAATTTTATGGTAGGAATTCTAAGCATGTGTATTTGAATGAGTTAATGAAACTTAGAAGGTGTTTGATGTTATTGATAACACTATGGGTATCAACCAACGGTCTAAAATATGGGTGTCTTTTACCTTGATGATTTAGGCCAATTGTAAAGAAAGTTGCACTAAAGTGAAAGGTCGGTAAGTATTCAAACAATCCTAAAAGACTTGCGAATGTACTCCTTGTCATTTTTTTTCATGCATTTATAATTTACTTATACAAGTAATTATAATTTCCCCATTACATCTCTTTTTATTTCTCTTTATGTAATAAAGAAGCTGTTGTTTAAGCATCTATGCTAATTTGGTAATTTTATTATCAAACATGAGAAGTAAATAGCACAAACTTATGAAAATACAATTTGTCAAACAAAAGGTACATTAGTAAACATGGTATGATTGTTATTTATAATCAAGGAAATGAATCAATCTTCAAAGCTATCTAAATATGCTACATAATTTAACGAAAATATAAGTTAAAAAAATACAACATATCGAAAATTGATCGCATGGGTTTGCAAAACTAAAAGCATAAATAACTAACATCTCATGCAAGTCAAGTATCATCATGTGATTTTGCTTTGAATAATAAAATATAATTTTTAATCCAAAAGCATTCTCCTAAAATAATAGGTAGATTATAACATATGTACATATGCTTTTGTATTTTTAGTCCACCAAGTAAAACCAATTATATTAAAACATGTTAAGTGATTCATTTCTTAATCGATAATAATAAATAATCAAAATGAAATTATAAAAACCCTGTGCGTGCACAGGTATTATAACTAGTTATAAAGTTATTCAAATGCCTATGTTACATGTATAATAATATGCATTTTTTTTGTTTGTTTTTTTTTAACTTATGTTATGCATTATCAACATAGGACCCTACACATGATTGACTAAAGCATATTACAACCACAAATCATTTTACCAAGGATATTGACTCCTGAACTAATGCACTTAATGTTAGTCTATTGCTTTATATTAATCTTTGCATAACAACCACGGATGTTAGCTATTGTTGACCTGGACATTTGATAATGATAAATAAATTAGAGGGTACCTATAGATAAAAACTTGTTATATATCTAAATAAATTAGAGGGTACCTATAGATAAAAACTTGTTATATATCCCGTGCACGCACGGGGCTTTTGCATAAATCTTACATAATGTGTTATATATACAAAGCATAAGGAGAACTTTAGAACTCTAGAAGCTAATGCTTAGTTTCGGGGAAGTAACTAGGAAGATTTATGCAAAAGCCCCTTTATAGGAAAAGGGCTTGCTTTTCCTATTGTGGATAATTATGTGAAGAATGCTTTGGCGAAATATGGTATTCGAAGAATCACGATGAACTCGAATGGGTTCTTCTTCTTCTTCAAATTTAATACAAAAACATGTACGGAACAAGTTCTTGAAAACGGCCCATCGATCATTAGGAAGGTTCCTATTATCCTTAACATGTGGTCTCCTAATGCAAGCCTTAAAAAGGAAGATCTTACACGATTCCTGTTTGGCTCAAGTTGCATAACGTTACAATTGCGGCATTTACGGAAGATAGCTTGAGTATGATAGCAACTAAGATTTGTATAACCAATTATGTTAGATGCCTATACTAGTACAATGTGTTTGGAGTCATAGGGTCATAACAGTTATGCAAGAGCACTTATTGAAATTAGCTCAGAACAGGTTTTGAAAGACTCTTTGGTACTTGCTATACCTATGCTTGAAGGGGATGGTTATATTAAAGATACTATCACGATTAATTATGAGTGGCAGCCACCTCGGTGCGAAACATGCAAAAGTTTTGGACATTCTGATGAAGACTGTCCAAAAATGGTTCGTGTTAATCAACATGGGAGGAAGGAGGATAGTAGCGATGGGTTTGTGGAAGTAACTAGGAAAGGAGGAAAAGGGAAGCAGATTGTTAAGCAATATGCTCGTCACATTGATGGGGTGAAGTTGTCTAAACCAAAATCTAACTTCTATCACTGTCCCAAGAAAAAAAACACCATTGTGAATGCTAATAATGATTCTACTTCTGGTGACTTTGGCGACACCCTAAAATGCCTAACACTTTGATCGATCCTTCCTCTACCACTTGAACTCTTGCGTTTCTTGCATCATTATGATCTTCCTTGATTGTCTGGTGCATATATATCATCTGTTTTTGTAGCTTAGCTATCGAAGTTTAGGGTTTTTAGTCGATTTTTCTTATTCAAACCGATCTAAGGGTTGATTCGATTCTGATCTATTCTATTGTCCTTAATCCGGTTACTATCCATCTCATCCTCTTTTTAATCGATTATAATACTAATTATTGGTTGGATGAATATGGATGTTGGTTAGTTTTTGTGTGCTTCATGTGAAAACCCTAAGCGATTAGGGTTTTATTTTTCTGCTCTGGTTTTGCTTGATGCTGGTTATTCTTGTTCATGTGTTTGGTTTGTTCAACTGGTTGTGAGAGATGAATAGGGGTTTTTTGAGTTCTAAGAGTGCTAATAAGTATACGGCTGCTAGGAAGGGTGGGGAGGGTGAGAGTACCGATCTGAATAAGGGTGCTGATGTGATGTTGAAGGCAGATTCCTTGGATTCGGGTGGAGTGGGTGACATTGACATGATGAAAAAGGGTAGTGGTTCAGCTGATGTTGTTGATTGTGATGTACGTGAACATGTGCCTGAACAAGTGAAGCCAGTTTCACTTGATGCATATGCTAATGTTACAATGGATGATGGGGAGCAGCCTCATTTTACAAATGATTCTAATTCGTCTTCACAAGGCTCTCAACAGCCTATTATGGAACAATTGATTGCTAATGCGAATAAGAATTTTGATGAAGCCATGAATAATATTCAACGTGAGATTGTTGCTAATAAGGCTTCCTCTTCTAGTGGTATTGGGCAAACTTCTAATTCGACAGCTTTTGGTCCTGATGCTTCTAAGGATGCTAATACTAGTGGTACTGGAGTGAAGTCGGTTTCTTACACGGGTGCTACTTCTAATGAACCTCTGAAACACGTGTCTAATTTTCGGAGGTTGGAATGTAGCAAAAAGAAGGATGATGTTGACCTTTCAGTTCCATTGAAAGTAGTGGAAGAGGTAAACACGAGGTTTGAGAATACTCTCTATGGTTATTTCCTTGGCCAACGCCTTGCTTTTCCTGTTGTTGATTACTATGTCCGCAATGCATGGGCTAAGTTTGGTGTTCAAAATGTAATGATGAATGCAAAGGGTTTCTTCTTCTTTAAGTTCAATTCGAAGAAAGGTGTTGATGATGTGCTTGAAAACGGTCCTTGGTTGATCAGAAATGTTCCTATTATTCTTAAACCATGGACTTTGAACACTAATCTACTTAAAGAGGATCTGACTAACATCCCTGTTTGGGTTAAATTCCATGATGTTCCCCTTGCTATGTTTTCTGATGATGGCCTCAGTCTTCTTGCCACACTGATTGGTACGCCCAAAAGGTTAGATGCTTTTACAAGCCAAATGTGCAAGGAATCGTGGGGCCGTAGTAGTTTTGCTAGATGCATGATAGAAGTGAAGTCGGATGAGGTGCTGCGGGACAGCCTCACCGTTGAGATACCGTTACTTGATGGTTCAGGTTCGACTATTGAGAAGATAAGGGTTGAATATGAGTGGCAACCACCTCGTTGTGACAAGTGTAAGATATTTGGTCATACTCTGACTGAATGTCCTAAGGTTGTTATACCTCCTGTTCAGCCTACTAAGCCTGTTAATGATAGTTTCAAGACTGTCAATAATAGGAAGAAAGGAAAACAAGGTGGTTCTACAATTCCGGGTAAAGGAGGGTTTACTAAACCTGTTGTGGGTAAGCAGTTTCAGTATCAACCCAAAAAGACTCCTCCTGAACCCAAGAATGTTGGTGGCAATAAGAAGAAGACTCCTGATGTGGCTAGTTCTAGTAGAACAACGATCTCTACATCTAACCAGTTTGATGCTCTTAATATGGATGATACGGATACGTTTGGTATACCTACTTATGACACCAACATGGATGTGGATGCTGGCCGTACAATGGAAATTAATGAGGATGAGTCGGTTAAGACTGGTACTATATCACAAGAACCGCTTGTGAGTGATTTAATGTGAAATAAGGAGGTTGGTTCTACTCCTATAGTTGAGAAAATTAGTAAGCTTGAAAAGCTACTTATCGATGGGAAAGCTACCCTTGTGGATGATGAAGGTTTTCCTATTCCGTCTGCCTCTGTCACTAAGAGGGCTAACCCATTCTCTAAGGTGGGTGATGTTGTGGTAACTGATAGTGATGAGGAGGAGGTTCTTAACACGTTTGACGAATCAGCAAATCTTTTTAGTGGAGGTCATGAGCGTGAAGATGAGTTGGATGACTATGATGATTACTCGAAGCAAATTTATGATCTTCTAGGGGAATTGGATGCTCTTAATGCCATTTATGGCTTTAATCTCCAAGGTCGTAGGAAGTAGTTTATATTTTTGTCCGAGTCTTTAAATGGTTTTGTTTTCTTGTCTAGAAAATAGGAAGTATCCTGTTATGTAAGTCTTTTGCCTATGTAACGGGCTGAGATATGGGAATCACTCATATCCATTGTACTTAAATGTTTTTTGGAGTAATATATTTACCGGGTCGTTGACCTTTTACCCAAAAAATAATGATTCTACTTCTAATGATGTTAACATGGTGACCATGAAAAGCTCATTTGCTGTATCTAACGAGGCTGATTAAGTGTGGGGAACTCGACATGTTCGATGTGAATTGGAGATACATCTAAGATTAATAAGCCGCATGGGGATGCATGACAGTGAGAGTGAAGATGTGGAAAATGTTTTTGATGAAACCTCTAAATTCTTGGAACAAGATGCGTTTAGTGATCCGAAGAAAGGCAGCCACTACAACAAGGATATTGAGCTATAGTGACATATTTCGTCGCTAAAAGTATGTATTATGAATTAAGAAACATGTTTAATATTTTAAAAATAGTATATTAAGAAAATCATTTAATAAGCACTGTTAGAGACGAGACAAATCGTCACTAAACGTATTTATGAAATAAATAAAAAATAAATGATAAATACTTTCAACAACGACATATCTCGTCACTAAAAGTGACCTACATCATTTCCAGATGAGGTTGCATGCATTTATTTTCAGATTTTTCGAAACTATTTTCGCAACCAAATTTTCATACTTTTTTCCAGAAACGTGCTTATCCCATTTGAAAGTTCAAAGTTCAACAAAAAAACATAGGTCGTCGTCAGAATACAATTACGAAGATGTTCAACAAAGAAAATAGTTCAAAATCACAATACAACCTTACTCACTTATATATGTCTAGCGCTGTAAACGAACCGGACGAACATGAACTGAGCCTTGTTCATGTTCGTTCATTTAATTTTAACCGGACAAATAAACGAACACGAAAGCTTAAACAGACAAATTTTCTTGTTCATGTTCATTTATTAAGAAAATGAGCGTTCATATTCGTTTAAGACAAACAAACATAAAATTTATTAAATTATGCATCTAATATTGTTTTATAAGTGTTATTTTGTTTAAACAACTAATTTTAAAATTATACAATTAAAAGATATGATATACGAACATAAATAAATAAGTGAACATAAACGAACGTTAACGTATGCATAATCGAACGTTCACAAACATAAACGAACGGACACGACTTTTGTTCATGTTCGTTCATTAAACTAAATGAATGTAAAATATTGTTCATGTTCGTTCATTTAATAAATAAACAAACCTAAATGAACTTTTTACCGAACGTTTCATGAAATGTTCACTGAATGTTCAATTCGTTTACAGCCCCACTTATGTCGTCTTCTCAATCCTGTTCATCATCTAGAGTCTCACGGGGATCGGGCGGTGCACGCACAATTATATTAGTGTTCACGGTTTGTACCTCCTTTAAGAAATGTGTGAACCGAGAATTTGTCGCCGCGACAACTTTATCCACCTGAGTTTGATTATTCATTCTTTGATGGGATTTGGCGCTTGAAGAACTTGATGCAGAAAGTTGGGAGGGAAAGCGCGAAATAGGTGGAAAAATATTTTGGAAAAGAAAACTTAAATAAATAAATAAAAATACTTTATGCGACGTTTTGTCATCGTAGAAAGTTAGCCGGGGACTTTTAACTTTCAAAGGAAAAATAAATTGAAAAAGAAAATATATATGCTTCTAAAAGTACCAGTCAAAATTGTATACAAATTGACGTATTTTCGTCGTCGCTAAAAGTACCGTAAAAAAAGTAACCTTTTTGTTGTTTAGTTAACTTTTAGCGACGACACACATCATCACCTGAAGTCCAGATTTGTTAATCATTCCTATAAAAGTTGTATTCGAGTTAAAAAAAAAAAGTAGTTCTACAGCAGAAGTGACAAAATCATTTAATTGATAAGCAAATGTTAAAGAGCTTTATTATGAAAATTGATTTACAGATTTGCATCAAACAGAACTAAAAAAGCAAATGATAACACATAATGAATTATCTGATTATGATACTTCTATAAGAATTTTAACATCAAAATTGACAGAGCTCGTTTTAGGCCTTTTTCTACTTTCGCACCTGGATCTGTACAAGGCACATAGTTTCACAGTTGATCTCACATTCTGGATCATTTTGATCAAAGCTTTTATTGGAACTGATAAAAAAACAAAAATAAAATATTTGCAATTATTTACAAAGCGATTAAAGTTGTACCACACAGTTAAAGTATTCTCTAAAAGGGACATTAATTTCTCAAGTAAAACAATATTTGTGGAATAATATGACACCACCTAAAATTTAATTTGTGAGAATTCGTATTCAATTTATGAGAAAAGGGTAGCTCAAGTATAAATAAAGACATACGAGCCTAAACTTCATAGAAAAAAAAACATGCAAAAGCAAGCAATGGCTTCTTCAAACTTCTTACTTTTATCTCTAGCTCTACTACTCATTGCTCTCTCATTTGTTCCAAACTTTACTTCTGCTTCTTTGGAGGAAGCAAATGCTCTTCTAAAATGGAAAGCAAGCCTTAAAATCCCAAACAACTCCCAAATTGTATCTTCTTGGACATCCCTTCCAACGAATACTACTGCACCAGCCTCGTGCCCTTCTTGGTTTGGAATTGCATGCAACGCTGATGGGAACATTAACATGTTGAACCTCTCGACGTCTGAGTTAAAAGGTACGCTTCACCAGTTCCCGTTCTCTATTCTAGGCAAACTCACCTATTTTGATCTTAGTGTAAACTGCTTCTTTGGTCCCATCCCACCAGAAATCGGACTCCTGTCCAAACTTGTCTATCTTAATTTTTCAACCAATCAGTTTTCTGGTGCCATTCCACCTACCATCGGTAAACTAAGCCAGTTAACCGTTTTGCAACTTTTCAAAAACAATTTAACTGGTTCAATTCCACAAGAAATAGGGAATATGAAGTCTCTCACTGGATTAGCTCTGTGGCAAAATCAACTCAATGGTTCAATTCCTTCGTCGTTGGGTGATTTGGAGTCTTTGAATATCCTTTATTTGTGGGCAAATCAACTATCTGGGCCAATTCCAATTGAATTAGGGAATATGAAGTCTCTCACTAGATTAGCTTTAGCCGAAAATCAACTCTCTGGTTCAATACCTTCATCGTTGGGTGATTTGGAGTCTTTGAATATCCTTTATTTGTCCCAAAATCAACTCTCCGGACCCATTCCAATTGAATTAGGGAATATGAAGTCTCTCACTGAATTAGAATTGAGCTATAATCAACTCAATGGTTCAATTCCTTCATCGTTAAAAAACCTGAGAAGCCTTCAGACTCTGTCTATGGGTGACAACAAGTTATCTGGTCCTATACCACAAGGTATCGGAAGTCTGCAATTGTTTAGGCTACATCTGTTCACAAATCAGTTGTCTGGCCAACTGCCTGATGATTTGTGCCAAGGGGGAAAGCTTCAATATTTATTTGTAACTGATAATCAACTCTCTGGTCCTATTCCAAGAGGGCTATGGAATTGCTCCACCTTAACAAGAGTAAGGTTTGAATTTAATCAATTTTGTGGAGATATATCGAATAGTTTTGGTGTCTACCCAAGCTTAAATTTCGTTGATGTCAGTCATAATAATTTTCATGGGCAACTATCTCACAATTGGGGTAAATGCAAAAAATTGACTACATTAAAGATTGGATATAACAACATCAGCGGTAGCATACCACCGGAGTTTGGAAGTTCAATTCGAGCACTTGATCTTTCTTCTAATAATTTAGTTGGTCAGATTCCAAAGGAGTTAGGGGAGATGAAAAGTTTGTTATATTTAAACTTGAGCAATAACAACCTTTCAGGTGTTATACCTCAAGAGCTTGGATCATTGCATGGCCTCCTTACTCTTGACCTTTCCAAAAATAGGTTTAACGGGTCTTTACAAAGATACATTGGTGACTGGGTACAAATCACTCGCATATATCTTAGTAATAACAAGCTCAGCGGAAAGATCCCATCGGAGATCGGTAAATTAAGTCAACTCAATGTTCTTGATTTATCTTGGAATTCACTCACAAAAGAGATACCATCGGAAATTGGAAATTTAGAAAGTCTGGTAATGATGAATCTTTCTCACAATAAGCTATCTGGTTCTATTCCTAATGGTTTCAGTAACTTGCCAAGAAGGATTGATATCGACCTGTCTTACAATGAGCTAACAGGTCTGGTTCCCCCTTATGCTGTCTTTGTAAATGTGTCTAGAGAAGCATTACAAGGAAACCATCGTCTGTGTGGAAATGTTACAGGTTTGAAACTTTGTGAAAGTCAAAAGATAATGAAGAATAATAATCATTTTCATCATACGGTCATCCTTGTAACTACGGTCCCACTTTTTGCGGCACTTTTAGTTGGTTTATTCATGTGTGGCCTCATTGCTTATCGACGTAGAAAGAGAACTTCTCCACAGACACCATCAGGCGAAGAAGGTGGCAATTTTTTCTCAATTACAAGTTTTGATGGACAGGCGATGTATGACGAAATCATCAAGGCAACAAATGATTTTGATGATGCATATTGTATTGGGATGGGAGGATACGGTACTGTGTATAAAGCTGAATTACAACCCAACAATATAGTAGCTGTCAAGAAACTTCATTCATCATATGAGAATGACGATCAAGGCTTCCTAAATGAGGTACGAGCATTAACAAATATAAAGCACAGAAACATAGTTAAACTCTATGGATATTGCTTCCATGCTCGTCACTCATTTTTGATTTACGAATATCTTGAGAAGGGAAGTCTAAAATCGCTCTTAATTAACGATATCACAGCAAAGGAAATGGATTGGCTGAAAAGGATAAGAATTGTTAGGGCTGTAGCAAATGGTTTGGCTTATATGCACCATGATTGCACACCACCTATAATTCATAGAGACATTTCTGGAGCTAATATCCTTCTGGATTCGGATTATGAGGCACATATCTCGGATTTTGGAACTGCGAAGCTTCTAAAGCTGGATTCATCCAATTGGACTGCAGTTGTAGGCACCTATGGCTATATTGCGCCAGGTAACTACCATATATTTTAAAATTATGTATACGCACTTCTTCTCAAGTTTCAAATTTATCTATGTTACATTTAATCATTATCTAATATATATATATTTTTTTTGGATTATCCTGTTTGCTTCCATGTAGAGCTTGCTTATACGATGGTGGCGACAGAGAAATGCGATGTGTATAGTTTTGGAGTTGTTGCACTAGAAGTGATTATGGGAAAGCATCCTGGAGAACTTTTATCAAGTCTACCAACATTGTCTACTGATGATCTATTGCTAGCCAATGTTGCAGATAGACGGATTCCGCCACCATCATCTTTAGTTGAGGAACTAGCTCATACAATTTTGAATGTCACACGGGCATGTTTGAACGACAACCCACAGGAAAGGCCAACAATGCGCCATGTCAAAGATTTATTATCAGTGGATGATCGACTTTGGATGAAGATGCATGTATCGGTAACTTGATGCTAGCTTGATCGATATGATTTCGTATGATGTCTAGTCATAAGTCATAAAGTTTAATAAACTTTTTATGTTTTTTTGTTGTCCTGAATTATGCTTTAGATTGTGAATAAATAAGAAAATAATTTATGTCAATGAAGATTTCTACCTTTCTAGACTAATATAGTTACGTGTATTATGGATCTTTTTGGTAATTTCTTTAAATTATTCAAGTTTTACAATTAAAAATGCACACAAAAGATATCCAAACACGTCAAATCACCCAATAATGAAAGTCTGTTAATTTGTCAAAAAAGATAGCATAGACCGGATCCTGAGAAGAAAGTTAGTAAAGGAAATTTGTCAAAAAAGAAGACCGTGGAAGTCTGTTAATTTGTGAAAAAAGATGAACTAATTAGGTATGGAGTAACTAATGTACTATTGTTTTCAGATAGGGAAAAAGGTGAATAAGGTTGCAAGAAGGTTTGTATGAACATCAAAAGCAGAACGGAAATGGCAGGGAAACTGGAATGCTGACTATAACTTCACACTTCGAGACCTACATTTGGATGATTTAGTTGAAGTTGGCGATCCAAAAAAGTACGAGCCTTTGGTCCAAAATTTCATTAAAACTTATTAGAAATAATCAGTGTGATAACAAAATAGATATAATTATCAACCAATGTTATTGAATAAATTGTACACTAAGTGAAATCTTCAACCCCTTTTGACGGTTTTCTTTAGCTAACTTTTTTTTATTTTACTCGTTTGTGATACGACCCGGTTAGGGTTTGTATCGGGATAAGGCACCACTTCAAGCGTGTGCTGGCTCCGTCAGAAAATAGAAGAAAAGAACTAGAGATTTGTTTATTAACTTTTGATTGATTGAATATAATAAATGATTACAATAGTATTTATAAGACAAAGTAGGGTAAAACCCTAAGACCTAAATAGGCCATGGGCTCGGGCCCAGGCGTATCATTCCCCACTCCTTCAAAACCACCTTGCCCTCAAGGTGTTTTCTTAAAACATTCTTAATTGACTTCCCTAAATAAACATGAAAATAATCATAAACAAAGACACGTAAATAAAGATAGATTATATGACATAATCTTTATGCCATACGTTTGGACTTCTTGAGTAGTTTGGGCAGTCCATCCTCCTGCAACATTGGCGTAATCCAGGATCTCATAATCTTCTTTGAATTGCAGCCTTCACCTTTTTATTCTTTCGTATTCCTTTGCCGTGAACATAACACAACACCATTCTTCCATCTTTTGCTGCCCCACGACCCTTCTTGCGATATACCCACTTCAAACTAACAACCAAACTCTAGCCGAGAACATCTCTACCCTCCAACATCTTAATCACAAACTCCTTGATTAAACCCAAATTTATTTCATCTGTACTACCATCAGATATACCACCTCCATCCTTAAGTAGCGATATCACTATATTCGACTCATCTTCGTCAACCCTACATGCTTCACCACCACCCACAACAACATCTTTCACAATTTTTTTATTTTCTGAAAATTCGCTAAACTCACTACGAACTTCCACATTACTCTCACCAATATCAAATACTTCGTTTATCACGCTACTAACCTCAATAACACGAATATCTTCATTAGCATCTAAGGACTCTTTAATCACATATGGAGCTTCTTCACTTGGCCATGATAGAACGATATCTATTTTCTCTTCAATGTTCAGATTTTTCCCTGCAATTATCTCAAAACGAGCCTCCATTATACGGGCCATGGAATAGGCTTCTCCTAAAGTTGTAGACGCTAACCTTAAGAGTGCACATTGTAGAAGCGGTTTAAATCCTGATATATAAATCGATTTAAATAAAGATTCTGAGATCTAAGAATCTTAAAATCATTCTCGTATTCGGTCACCGTACCCATTTGCAAAAGCTTAGATAGTGCGTCCCAATCATTGCTGCCCGATGCCATGAACAGTAACTTGAATAACAAGGAAAAAAAATTCTGATGAACAGCAACTATGAACAGTACCGGGGGAACAGTGTCAATGAAACAGTACCGTGAACAGTGTCGATGAATAGTACCAGTGAACAGTGGGATGAACAGTGTCGTGAACGGTAATTTTTTTTTTTTTTTTTTTTTTTTTTTTTTTTTTTTTTTTTTTTTTTTTTTAATTGGAAACCCTAATCAAAAACCCTCTCAACGAGAGCTCTCAATGAAAGCACCAATTGATACGACCCGGTTAGGGTTTGTATCGGGATAAGGCACCACTTCAAGCGTGTGCTGGCTCCGTCAGAAAATAGAAGAAAAGAACTAGAGATTTGTTTATTAACTTTTGATTGATTGAATATAATAAATGATTACAATAGTATTTATAAGACAAAGTAGGGTAAAACCCTAAGACCTAAATAGGCCATGGGCTCGGGCCCAGGCGTATCAGTTTGACCCATCAAAGATGAAAAATATCCCACATTGACTCATTCATACTTAAATGGGTCAGAATTTCCACAGCTATAAAACTATATGGGAATGTATTTTATGATAAACTATGGACCAGAAAGAAGACCGTGGAAGTCTGTTAATTTGTCAAAAAAGATGGCAGAAACCGAAGAAGAAAGAATCTAACAAAATAAAAATCCCTTTAGAGTGATAGCAATTCATTCATCACTAATACAAAACAAGTGGTCACTATAAGAATTTAAAACTCTGTAGCTAATTGATCAATTGACTGGTCATGGAGAGGAGTTGGGTTTATTTGTTAGTCGGAAAGTAGCAGCAGGTGTTCACCGGAGATGACAAGTTGGGAGGAAGAGATGGGGTGGTTATCGAGAAGAATTTTTATTTTGTATTTTGTATGTTTTTTTGATGATGATGCTAAATGGGAGAAATGGAGAAGAGGAAGCCGTAAAAGATCATTGTTAAATGAAAACTGAAGAGTAAGTTACACAGATGATCCCTGTTGTTTGCATTGACTTGCATGCTTAGTCCTTTGACTTTTTTTATACCTATAGTCCTTAACTCGAAAACCTTTAACACTTTCGGTCCTTTGGCCAAACAGCATCGGTTTTGACCGTTAAAAGTTCATCATCTATAATTATCATTTCACTTTTCTCTTTCTATCTTTTTCTCACATCCTTGCCATCCTCTTCTCTTTGTTCCATTCATTTCTCACATCCTCGCCCACCTTTCTGTATCTTACACAGGGAAAATAGTTTTAATGGTTTTGAAAATTTTCATTTTTTTTAATAAACATATTCATTACTCACCTATATAATATTATATAAATAGGAACAATGAAATTTTGTAGCCTTTTATAGTCTCTTACATTTTAAAAAGAGAAATCCTAAAACCATAAAAAATACAAATAAGCTTTCAGACAACAACTTGTTACAAAATTGATAAGAGTGAGGATCCTCTCAAGTTGTCTATATTTTGATTGGTCATGTTAAAAAATTACTAGCCATTAGATTAAAGAGTTAGTTACATAAATCGTTTATGTGGTTGACACACAGTTGCACCTTTTGTCCTTATATTCACTCTCAATAAGTATACCAATCGTCCCCGCGGTTGTCCATTTTGTATTAACCGGTCCTTTGATCAAACTTGTGTTTGTTTTGGCCGTTAAGTCCAGGCAATTGCGTGTCACGTGAGGGGTAAAATAGTCCTTCTAAATTTATACTAAACCATAGGGACGATTTTTGTAACTAGAATATAATTTTTATTTTTTAAGAAAAATCTTAGTTAACTTATAAGGCCGATTTATGTAACAAACTTTTTTTTCCCTTTTTTTGAGTTTAACTGTTAACTAAACCACACACTACAACACCAAAAAATTATAATCTCATCCTCCAACACTTACCACTATCACCACCACCCACCACATAACTCTCCACCACCTACCACCCACCACCACCACACATACACATGGTGGTGGTGGGTGGTGGTGGTGGTTTGTGGTGGGTGGTGGTGGAGGATGAGATGATAATTTATTTGTGCGGTGGTGTGTAGTTTAGTTAAAAATAAAAAATAAAAAATAAAAGGAAAAAAAGTCAGTTACATAGATTGTCCCTGTGGGTGAGTTGAAAAAGAAAAAAAAAAAAAGTTCGAGTTAAAAAAATCATTCTTGTGGTTTAGCATGAAGTTGAAAGGATTATTTTGTCCCTTACTTGACAAGCACTTGCCTGGACTTAAAGCCCAAAACAAACGTCAGTTTTGTCAAAGGACCGGTCAATGCAAAATGGATAACCACATGGATGACTGATGTACTTATAGAGTCAAGTAAGAAAGGTGCAACTGTGTATCAACCACAGGGATGATTTATGTAATTAAATCTAGATTAAATTAAAGGCCAAAGCACAACATATCAAGTAACTCCTTCAGTTATGTGACAACCGGTAATTTTAGAGATTTATTAGGTATTGCGTTACGTAAAAACAAGATATTTGAGACCTAGATACCAGTTTAGATATACGAGGTTTTATTTGGGAATATTGATATGTGATATGAGATGTTTCCCTTGTAGAACTTGAGTTCGAACACAACATGAATCGGCATGAGTCTAAACCTAATAATACGTGAAATAATTGATTTAATATGGTTTGAACAAATATAGGCGTATAAATAGTCATTTTTAAAGGAAAAACAATTCAAAAATTTATGGCACAAGTTAGAAAATCTCACAGATAATTTTACTAGCCTAAACGAGCCTGAGAAACTAAATAACAAAAAATAGCAAAGATACACATTTGACCCCTCGCATTAGGTACCTCGTGCCCCTCTTTCTTTGCAAAATTGACACAATCTACCCTTGTGGTTAATAAAACCCTACACCACTTCATTACTAACTCTAAATCTAAATCAACACTTTCTCTCTCTCTCCCCCTCTCTCTCTCTCTATCTCTCTCTCTCTCTCTCTCTCTCTCTCTCTCTCTCTCTCTCTCTCTCCCTTATACACTGTCGTCGTCACCCTCACACGGCTACCACCACCACAAGAATCACACGGCCACCACCACTACACGCCACCTCCACCTCCACCTCCACCTCCACCTCCACCTCCACCTCCACCTGATGAATAACATCAAACCCACCCTTATTTCATCCCTTTGAAGGCAAATCCGTGGTGAATGCGCCATAAACCCACCCTACGTGTCGTCGCCATTTTTAGTCGAGTTTTGGTAAGTGTGGTCGTGCCAAGTCCATCGTGCTATGAGATTATAGTTGTTGTTATGCTAGGCTACCCTTGATCGTTGTATATGTGCAGTACTTGACTGAGGTGAGTTTCAAAGCCCCACTTTTACTCATATATTGTATTTGAAATCTTAGGGTGAGAAAGCATGCAAAATTGTTTTGAATGGACCTAACTATTATTTTATGATTGTCTATAACTTGTTAACCGGCTAAGGTTAAATATTACATAAGGGCTCCCATGTCCCCTACATGAGGGCTCACATGTCCGCTAGATGAGGGCCCCGTGTCCTTGTCTGCTATATGAGGGGCCCAGTGTCCTACTTGTTATTTTGGAATATGTGACTGATATTTAGCTTAGTTGATAAGGTGAAAAGTGTACCACTTTTAGGGGGTCATTTAAGCCCTAAATCATGATTATTTGATCAAATATTGCCCTAAATCGTTTCTTTTGTCATTTTAGGTACTTGGGACGTGATTTCTGGAATATGAAGCATTGTGGAGCTTTTTGGACATTTTTATGCTCAAGAATGAAGAAAACGAGAAAATCAAGAATCCATGCTGGAAACAGTACCTGACGGCGTCAAGCTCTACAAGGTGACGCCGTCACTCATTGATAAAGAGGTGGATAATTCAAGTTGTACGTGATGGGCCAGAAAGATTTCAAGGCATTTGTACATGACAACGTCACCAAGGCCGTCAAGAGCAAGTTACATGTGACGGCGCAGAACACGTTTATACATGACGGTGTCAGGATTTACCTGACGACGTCAAATGATAAAGAGTGACGACGTCAGGAAAAAGGCTTACACAAGAAGAAACCTTAGTAAAACCGTCACATGTTGACCAAGACAATCATAACTTATGCGCGGAGTAGCTGACACTGTTTTGGCCATAACTTTTGCATACGAACTCGGATTTGAGCGATTCAAAAAAGGAAACGATCGGGACGAAAAAATCTTCGATTTGGTGGAAAAATGGTTATGACGCCATCACTTGTTATGGGCTGACGCCGTCAAGATGGGCCGGGCAGAAAACAGCCTATAAATATAACATCATAACTTCATTATTTTCAAGCCCTAACCCTAAAGGTCTATTCCTGGGTTTAGGTAGGTGTTTTTCTAGCAACTTAGAGGGTTTCAATCACTCTAAACATCTTGTAATGGTTTGTTGATTCTATCTTAATTCATGTCTTCAATTAACATTATTGTTGCTTGTTCTTCATTAATTATGCTTGGCTAATTCATCTTGTGTCTACTTATGATTGTTTGAAACTTGTATATAATTGATTAGATCTTATTGATGTCCTTGTTGATGTTTGTGTCTATCTTCATCAATTAAGGTTTGACAACTTCAATAGGTCTAGTTGATTTAGCTTATAATTCTTGATTCCTATTGTCTCTTGTTTGGTTGATTGAATTCGATGTTAGGCTTAAGAAAACTGGCAGACTTCCAATTGGTAACTTGCTTGAACGTCCTAAGAAACATGATCGGAGGTGTACTACGATTTTTGGTTGTATTTAATGCATAAGTGAATTCTAATGATCCCATGTTAGGAGCTTTTAACAGCTCGACATAGGAGTGAAGTAGGATCTTATAGAGTTAGGTAATATTGTACACGGCCCTACGAATGGTATTAAGGAATATAACCCGTCAATTAAAACAAGGTGTGACAATTCAATAGGTAGAATTGGATAGCTAGCAAGGAGTAATACATCATAGGTAGACATGCTTCACTTACCTTATAGAACCCTAGTTTATTTTCCTGCACATTAGTTTAAGTAGTAGTTATTGGGTTAGTTGATTAGCAACTAATTCCGCGCCTTCTTCCAAAACCCGAGATCATTACTTGTTTTCGAAAAAATATAAAAATACAAAAAGAATCATCCTTCACCTTTAGACATAGTTAGATTAATTTCAATCCTAACGATACTATTCCTGAGTTGAACGATCAATCCCCCGGTACTTGTGACTATACTATACTACAACGATCAGGTACACTGTCTGGTAGGGGTTGTAAGCTTCTCAAGATCCCTTGAGAGGTAAAACCTGTTGCGAGGGTGCAATTCCCACGTATCAAGTTTTTGGCGCCGCAGCCCGGGGAATAGTTATTGCTTAGGTTGAAATTTGAATTTTATTAGGTCTACTCATTAGGTTCCTTTCTAGGGAGATTTTTTATTTTATTTTTCTAGGTTTTCTTTAGTCTATCTTATTTCTTCGTTTCTTTGTTCGTAACCATTACCATCCGCCATCATGGAAGGTGGTAATATCTTAGATCCCATCATCCCACCACAACCAATCCCACAACAACCAAACCAACCTCATAGAGCCCGCACCCTAGGAGAGTACTCCCAACCAAGCAACAAAGGTTACCGAAACGCCATTGAGCTTCCCAAAGAAGCCATTGTAGCCCACCTGCGACCCGACACCATCCGGTTGGTGCAAAACGGATGTGCATTCCACGGACATATGTCCGAAGACCTAATTCAACACCTTAAGGTCTTTCTTAAAATCGTAGATACCGTTGACCTTAACGGTGCTACTAGAGATACTACCCGATTGCGTCTCTTCTGTTTCTCTCTTCGTGACCAAGCTATCCATTTGCTTGATCGTCTACCCGCGGGATCTATCTCGACTTGGGATAATCTCACCTCTCGTTTCCTTGCTAAATTTTTCCCACCGGGGAGAACTACCAAGCTAAGGAATGACATCTTGATGTTCCATCAACGTCAAGGTGAAACTCTTTATGAAGCATGAACTCATTTCAAGGAACTACTCCACAAAGTCCCTCATCATGGCCTCAATCTTTGGTTTCAAATCCAAATCTTTTTTGATGGAGTTAATCATCAAACTAGAAAACTATAGATCACGCTGCCAATGGTAGACTAAGTAAGGTCAGTGTTCATAAGTGCTGGGAGGTCATTGAGGACTTAGCACAATACGAAGAAGAAGAATGGGAGGATCCAATGTTCTTGGAGGAAGGAAGTTTAGATTACATGAATGCAACCCAAGAACGGTTATTTGAGAACATCGAAAGGCAGGTTGAGGAATTGATGAGAGCCGAGATGCCCATGGCTAATCCCTTTGGATATGGGAATGCAGACAGTAAATATACGTTTCCTGAATATTCATGACAAGAGGAATTCGAAAGGATAATGCAGACTTTTGTAAACAACCAAGAGAGGCAAATCCAACAATTAGAAGCCCGCATGGAAAATACCCGAAGTGTTTTCATGGACTTGGCTGATAAGTTTATATCAAGGATTAAGGAGAAAATTAGGGAAGAAGCTATACCCAAGAAGATCAAAAAGATTTTTGAACTCCCAATCCCTAATGAAACAAGCAACGATGGGCACAATGAAACACCTCTCTCTGTGAGTTCAACCCAGAATAACTTCTATTCTCATAAGCTTCCTTTTGAGAAAGGGAACTCTCACGCCTATACCATAACCTCTAAATCACTCAAACCAACCTTGATGCATAGGGTCTCTATGATTTCTCAAACCAAACCCATTACCCATAAAACCTCTTTCCAACATTCCAACTTCAAAATGCCAACACTCCACTTCTTTGATGAAAGCAAGTTTGAGTACGAAGATGAAGATGAAGTTGAAATAAAAAAGATGGGAACCGGAATGGATGAAGAACCATTAGAGCATACTATTTATGAAAAATGGCAAGAGCTCAAATCTTTGTCATAAAACTCTTTTAACTTCAAATCCACCCATGAAACCAAAGGATTCGGGTAACCTAACAATGAAGGTGGTAGACTCTTTCCCCATTCACTCACCCCTTTACCTCACGTGACATATTTCCACCCTAAGGGTGTGTATCGCTACTTCCACCCGCACTTAATCCTAAGTGTAGGGAAAACCTCCCCTATTTCCATTAAATAAGGGTAGAGTCATGCTCGTGACCCGAACAAAAACTAGCGCTTGTTGGGAGGCAACCCAACCCATGTTTTTAATTGTTTGATGTTTTTAATTTATTTGTTTGTTTGTGTCGTATATGCTTAATTATAATTGTTGAGTTTTCATGTTTTGAATAATTTGTGAAAATGCTTTATTTTGTTTTTAACCTCGTCTTAATTGCATATAAAGGTATTTTACAAAAAGATAAGTGTAGGAAAGTTTCTATATTGTTAAAAAGAATGAAATTCGAACATGAAAAATTCATAATTCATGATTAGCATGTAGAACCTTAGTTTATTTTCCTGCACATTAGTTTAAGTAGTAGTTATTGGGTTAGTTGATTAGCAACTAATTCTGCCCCTTCTTCCAAAACCCGAGATCATTACTTGTTTTCCAAAAAATATAAAAATACAAAAAGAATCATCCTTCACCTTTAGACCTAGTTAGATTAATTTCAATCCTAACGACACTAATCCTGAGTTGAACGATCAATCCCCCGGTACTTGTCACTATACTATACTACAACGATCAGGTACACTGCCTGGTGGGGGTTGTAAGCTTCTCAAGATCCCTTGAGAGGTAAAACCTGTTGTGAGGGTGCAATTCCCACGTATCATTAGTCCGGTGTAGCAATCTAACTGTTAATACTTTTTGCTTAAACCTATGAACTCACCAGCGTTAGCTGACCCTTTTAGCATGTTTTCTCAGGTAATTGATGCAACTGCTGCTTAGGATTTTGAGGCTTGGCAAGTGGCATGGTTCTTGGATTAATTTCATACTCCGATAACTTAGGATTTATATTTATGTTTTTGGGTTTATGTCCGCACTTTTGAATAAATGTAAAAATTAAATATTTTGTTGAAATGTTTTAATTAAAATGGATGATGTATTTCTATTTTCTTATGCTTGTGTTATGTACTAATCCCCGTAGCACTCCAAAGCTTTAATATTCCGCTGTAGGGGTGTTACAAGTTCTTCCCTTTCCTAAAGGTAATTATCAATGTCTGAACTTTTTCTGCTACCATCCAATTAAATATCTTCATTCTTATTTTTAATCCCCTTCTGTTTGCAACAACCCATCTTCATATTCACATAGGCCGAGGTTGATGAGACCAAGGAAAGTGTTGTTCCTTCTAGAGTTTGGTCAATAGTGTAGGTCTGGGTATAGTTTAGAAGTTATATCTTTTGTTTTTTTACTGCATATTTATAGCAAATGACACGCACCCTAATTCTTATGGCCCTCCCACAATACTCACAAACCAAAAATGCTTCCCTTATTCTAGAGATTCTCTAGATTCACGTGTCTTATAAAATATTTTTATATCTTTTTTTGCTAATCTTTAATATTTCTTTTATTTATAATGCTTTGGATATTCTAACATGCCACACTTTAAACTATAAAAGATTTTCGGCCCTCTCAACAAAAAATTTCAAGCTCAATGATTGCATATTCATTAATAAACTTCTCCTCTTCATTTTACTGTATCAAATTCCATCACATATAAGGCTCACATCAAAGCTACCATGCATTTCAATATATGTTTTAGGAACATTGTTTAATTATGTTATCGATAATGAAAAGATACAAGACAACGTCATCAACGACAATGATTATAGTTTCCAACAACAATGAAAACAAGTATGTATGTACCTTGTTTTGTGATTATATATTTCTTTAACTTAGACAATTAATATGAGTTACATAGTACTCCCTCCGTCCCAAAATTATTGTTCACAGACAAAAATAACACAGTTTAAGAAAAGTGCATTAATTACTGCTTTGAATTCTACAAAATCCAATAAAAGACAATTTTAACCTTTGACAATTAATTAATGTGTTCATTTAGTTTTGTAAATATCAATTTTAGTTAAGGGCAATATAGTAAACTTAAACAAATGTAACTACCATTTTTAGTAGTGGACAATAAATTTGGTACATCCAAAAAAGGAATAGTGGACAATAAAATTGGGACGGAGTTAGTACTATTCATGTTATCCATACTTGATTACATGGTTATGTCTGAAGTTGTGCGTCGTTGGTCTAGTGGGAAAGAAAATGTTTAGAAAATATAATTGGATAGAATAAATAAAGAGTCTGGTGTGAAAGAAAAGGTTTAGAAAATATAATTGGATATAATAAATAAAAACGTGGGAGATTGGAGAGAAAAATAAATTGCATTAAGGTAAATAAAAATAAAGAAATTCCGTTAGAGTAATGAATGAGAAGAAATTCATTAATATTTTTAATTTTGTCCATTAATTTAATCTAACGGCTAATATTTCTTTAACGAGACCAACCAAGTTATTAGAGGATCTTCACCCATAAAAGAAAAAGTTGTAAATGAAGTGAGTAAATAAGTGATCTAAGTATCAGGCCATATCATTGCGTGAAAATAATTTTACAAAGTTTATTTGATTCTAGCAAATCTCTTTAAAAAAATAAAATAAAAAATAAAAAATTTAAACAAGAAAAGTATTACTGGGTAGTAGAGTACTTAAGGACAAAATGTATCAGCATATAAGTCAAAACTAAGAGACACGTTACGTTAATAAGAAAATAAAAATCAAAAGTAGCCACCCACCCCACATGCGTTCTTTTCTTGATCGTAGTCGTCACTTCATCCACTTTTCTCTGTTATTATGTTTTCTTTTTCTAATCAAAGTCTCGACACAAGGATGTTTGTGTCATTCACAACTTCACCCAAGGAATTATTACAAACCCATCACCAAATTTAACCAATTTACATTTTTATCTTCGAATCTTCAATCAATGCTCACCCATCTTCCGTTACCACTTTCACCCTCACCACAACAAACATGCACACACAGACAAATAAAGATTTGAATTTTTTTATATAATAAAGGAAAATCTCAAGTACGGACTTTTGTATTTAAAAAAAAAAAAAAAAAAAAAAAAAAAAAAAAAATCTTTTTTAGCAATCATTATATTATTTTTGTATTTTTTGAGATTTTTTTTATTGTAAAAAGGATAAGTATTTTCTTTATTTGACTAAAAATTTAAAAAATTCGATTGTACAATTGAATGCAGAAAAAAACCAAAATTGTGTATGTACTTCTTAACTATTTTTACATAGTCTAGGGGTATAATCGTAAACTAAAATAAAATAAATAAAAAGCGGAGGAGAAAATTATCCATCGCTAATTCCCACAAGAAGACACCTTCATCTTCACAATTCACTTTTGTAACACAAGTATGAATTGACGCGGTTTATAGTTACTACTTGGATACTCGCGCACAGTGGTGGCGATAAATATAGTTGTATTATAAAATAGTAAATGAATTGCTAACCTAACTCTCCCCGCAATTCCCTACCCGTTTAGTTAATTCGTTTCACAACCCTCCGAATGTATATGTGTTAGTTGTATGTGTTTGTTTGGGTTTCCCGTAGCATTCTTGTGACATCATTATTCTCGCATATAGAAAAACCCTCACAATCTCTTACCCATTAAATACTCCCCACAAAAGTGTATGATTTTATCGAATCAATTTAGTATTTATTGAAATAAAGATTAAAGTTGTAAAAATTGAATCAAAATAAAATAAACCCACTAAAAATATAAAAACTAAAAACTCATTAAAATATATCAAAATGTATATTGAATTAAAGAACACAAAATTTTAGAAAATCTGGTGAAATTGGATCATAAAAAAAATAAATAAATAATTAAATATTTCAATTTGAAAATAAAAGTGATTTTTTAGTTAATAAGTGACACATGTTACTTCATTAGTGGAGCTTCTTATCTTAAATTTAGGTGGAGCCCACAACTTAAATGCTTTATATAATAGTATAGATCAACATACTATATGCGAATAAAAGGTTAGTTTTGAATTGCCTTAAAGTTGTTTGATGTTATGCCTCTGAAAACTTTTCGTCTTAGATTGTGATAAAGTTAGATTGTGATAAAGTTAGATACAGAACATTAAGAAATTTGATTAGCAAGTTTTGAGTTGATGAACTTGAGGTACAACCAGCCTTTTTTGAAATTCACATCACGTATCTCTTTCCTTCATAATGTAACACCCTAATATCATCTATCCTTCATCATATATACTAGAGGTTCATTATAACACACCATATCCACTACATACTACAGGTCCATCTCTTTGGACGTATAGTCTGGACTGGACCAGGAATGGGCCAGGCCCAGAAGACAGCGGCCAACTCTACGCCTAAACCCTAATTCCATGCCTTATAAATACATGGCTGGAATTCTCTTCTTAACACAACATAACAGGTTACCCTAAACCTAATTCTTGTATGCTATATCGCACCAATACTAACTTGACCGTCGGAGGTGGATCCCGGGGCTACGGCCTCGGGTCCACTCCTAACGGGTTCTCTTTGTTGACAGGTCTACTCAGGGCTCGAGAAGACGACTAACGGCCCAAGGAGAGTCATCGAATTCAGCCCGCGCCAGATTATGCATCAACAAGTGGCGCCATCCGTGGGACCATGACTACGACAAGTATCGTGCTCTCACATCACCGGAAAGCAACCACGAGTTCAAAAGCCGGTAACTTTAAAACTTTGTATTTTTTGGGTTGCACTTTAAGACCCGGCCGATGCGGTATTCACTCTTTACTTTCTGTTAGTACACGATAGAAAGTAAAAAACTAAAACACAGTTATTGAATTTGGTCAACATATACGGCAACATAAATATAACAAAGTTATATTGACTTTGAGACACGCGCACTATTTAATTTTTGTCTTTTTGTCGCATTAGGCCGTGGGAGACAATCTCACAAAGTTATATTGATTTTGTTATACGTAGCATATAAATATAAATACTTATTTAAGTCAATTATTTCTAAAATTTAAAAAGATATGTTATCAATCGGTAAGATATGTCTTTTAAATTTAAAAAGATATCCCAATATCTTTTAAATATTCAAAAAATTTTATGTAAATCTTTTAACTTGGTAGACACGATTTTACCTATAACCGCACTAAATCCGCACGATCGGACCTACTTTATCTTTTAGCCGCGAACAACGCAGTTACAATAAATCTACCCGCGGTAGGCCATGCGTCCGGACATCTTCGCAGATTGGCGCCATGAGCGCACTGTCACGTACAGGCACCGCGATGCTAGTCAATCGCCATGAGCGCACTGGACAAAAGCCGTGGACATCTGCGATCATCCACAAACGTTAGAGTCTATGCGGTCACGATACATCCATCTGCGTCTGTGCGTGCGATTGAAACTATTAGTCGGGGTCACGGTGTGTCCATCCACGTCATTATTTTTATTATAATAAAAAAGAAAAAGATCAATAAATCGCCATGAGCTTACTGCGTTCGCAGATTAGCTATGTGATACTTCTCTAATATAGTTTGTAAAACCTCACGCTAGGTGTAATTCGCACTGCTACTTCTCTTATGTGTTAATTTCATATGCTATGTGCTATATCTTGTTTCACGCTAATCTTTTACTTTATTAGATTTTATATGTTGCGATTCGCGGCATATACTTCTAATATTTGCATTAAGTGTTTTTCAGGATTTGAATAACTAAGTTAAAATGATCCTACACGAGTAGCACCATCACACTTGGGGGGCTACCAGGGTATATAATACCACTGTTTCCGTACAAGTCACGCAGGCATATTTGGAAGCAGATCGTACGTAAGAGGTATTGCAAGCCCGGTACAAAGAAGGATTTAAATATTCACACCATCTTGCTGCATGGGAGACGTCCTCTGTCGGTTGTAAAAATGAATATAATGTTTGCGCACAGCGTGCATCCTTGTCGCGCACAACGCGCACTTCTGCCATAGAGGCACGTCTTCTGTCGCACCATGTTGCATCGCTACTGGTATAACAGGTACGCCCTTACCCAGGATGCAGCATACGAGATCCACCTTCACCGTTGTGAGACAATCACAATCGCAATCCTAGTGCGCGCTGTCGCATTTGGGCTGCGCAGTATGGTTCGTCCCATGTGCGCACAAGTTGCGCACACATGGGCCATGTCGTCATGGTTGATTGGGCCTACGCAACCATGAACAGAACTTAAGTCTAGCATAACATAGCCACACACTATGTCCTACTAAACTTGGGGGGCTTGTGGACGTATAGTCTGGACTGGACCAGGAATGGGCCAGGCCCGGAAGACAGCGGCCCACTCTACACCTAAAACCTAATTCCATGCCTTATAAATACATGGCTGGAATTCTCTTCTTAACACAACGTAACAGGTTACCTTAAACCTAATTCTTGTATGCTATATCGCACCAATACTAACTTGACCGTCGGAGGTGGATCCTGGGGCTACGGCCTCGGGTCCACTCCTAACGGGTTCTCTTTGTTGACAGGTCTACTCAGGGCTCGAGAAGACGACTAACGGCCCAAGGAGAGTCATCGAATTCAGCCCGCGCCAGATTATGCATCAACAATCTCCTTTCCATACACTCTTATCAACATGGTTACAAATGTTTTTAAGTTATGCTTGATGAAGACTTTAAAGATTTGTCCTTGCTTTTGCTTGCTACAAGAAGATTTGTTTAACTGTTGAAAAACAAAATTATAGTTGTTTTATTGTTTCTTTGTTAGTCGATTGTTCGTACGGCTTTATTACCAGTCGACAAAAGTTAATCGTTGGTACCAGTCCCTAAAGTCGACCGTTGGTACGGTTTTGTTACCGGTCGACTTAGCCGACCGTTGGTATAAGTCGATTAAAGTCGAATGTTGGTACGCTTTTGTTATGAGTAGACTAAAGTTATGCTTTTATTACATTAATGTTTTGTTTATCTTTTATTTTATAGTTTACTACTTCAGTTAGAGCTTTCGCGATTTTGCCGCTCGGACTATGTGGAAGCAGGGGCGGAGCCACCTTAGTATTAGTAGGGGAAATGCCCCCAACAAGTGATCTTCCAAATACATAAAATATATAATAAAATAGGTAAAAATGATGAGGAAGAAGTGAAGTGCCCTCACCTATAAGATCAAAGTGCCCTCGTCAATTAGAGAGCTCTCTAATGCAAAAGAAAATTGTTTCTCCGGCGGGTTTTTCAGTCAAAAAATATGGAGAACGAGAAGAAGATATATTGGGGAAGTGTGAAAAATGGGTGAGGGGATAAGTGGGGTGTGGGCCACTGGTTGGAAGCAATATAATTTATTTCTCTTGTTCAAATGTACGACCTTTTTTTGGTGTATTAGGAATCTTTAAATGGTGTTTATTTTTTGAGTGGTGTTACATTGTTGGATCGTTGTAGCTCGAGGTTGTTTAGACCTCATAGGATCTAGGGTTAATAACATTGATAATAACATGCAGCGGAATAGAACAAATCAAAGTTATTGACACAAGGTTTTTACCAACATCACCTCTAATTATTATTTGATCAGAATAATACGTGTTACCAATTGTAACAAGGATCCAAGAACTCTCAGATCTTAGAGGTATCGAACACAAACAAGTTCTAGGCATCTACAAGACATATGCCCTAGAACACACACACACACCTTTCCTGTATTTTACATTGTGGAAGACCTAATTCAAAACATACGACCTGTATCCTCTTTATATAATAGAGGATTAGGTTTACAAAGGATATATTCTAAATAATAAAAAGATCCGTAGTAATCTTTTTCTTGCATTTGAAGTTTCATCCTTTGTCACATTAAGTCCCTCTTGTTTTCATTCTTTTATTTATTTTGTCACATCAAATCAAGAATCCCAACAATCTTCCCCTATTTGATGATGACAAAACAAACAAAGTCGTGTACGAACTTCCCTAGGCGAAGTAGAGAAGTTGAGATGTAGACATCTCCCTGAATGAAACAAGTCTTGTCTTCCCCTTAAGCCATGCCATGCCACTCCAACATCTCTTCCCCTTTTTGTTATCAACAAATAGGGAACATATGAAATATGATCTTTACCACTACGAACCAATATCACAAACTTCCAATCCAAGCCTTCCAATGTTTCAAATTGCCCTCCATGAAGCACAAAACGAATAATGAACCCAAAACAATAGAAAACTCCAACTAGCAGTAGAAATAGTGATCAATAGTAGCAAACATCAAACACTTCCCCTTGAGTGGTGCATGAACATCAAATGAATAAACACATCATAAGAATAAGCTTCCCCTGAAATCAATGTGTTAGTCATTTTCATGATTCTTCAAATCTGTAGGCTATATGTAATGATCACATATGAAGAAAACCAAATATAACAAACTTGATGAAGAAGTAGAATTTCCCAAACTTGTGTCTTATGTCTTGTACTAATACTGACTTCAAACGTATACTTAACGTATAGGGAGATCGCAATCTCTTGACAATAACCACTGAGCACAATAACGTAACTCCTTCAAGTGTCTGTCAATTCTTCGTCACATCTTGAATGCACAAACAAGTTACCTCCAGCTAAAAGATATAATAAAACACAAACTTGTGAAACTCAACTACAACATCAAATAAATGATATTCACCTTTCTTCATAATCAATTAAGCAATAAGAACAAGCCATAAATCTTTTACGAACAAATAAACCAAAAACCTTCTTGTGTGTGTAAACCAAAACCAATCAAACATACATACTTCCCCTCACTGCTCGCAGCAGTAGAAACAATTTATATCGAGCAGCAGGTTGCTAGCAGCAGAGTAACACTCGAGCAGTAGAGTTAAAACTTTCGAGCAGCAGAATTATAAACCCGAGCAGTAGTGTTATAAACGCAGCAGTAGTGTAAAACTTTCGAGCAGTAGAGTTAATAATACCAACGCAGCAGTAGAAACAAATTATAGTGTCCACGATGAACAAATTATAAATACGACTGAGCTGCTATCTCCATTATCCCCTTAACATAATTAAATAAACCAAGTCTCACGTGAAGATACTCATCACATTTGACCAATCACCTATTCAATAGCAGCAGTATACGCGAGACACAGCAATATTTAAAAAAGGCACCAACAGTAGCACAAACCAATCATTGAGCAATAAATCAACTTGTGCCTTTTTAATGAGTAACCGACCATGTTCTTGAAAAATTAAATTCGGCCAATTTAATCTTTGAATGTGACACACGAAATCTGATCTTGGACTTTAGCAAATATTAGTACTCCATAATATAATAATACTAGATCAGTGCAAGCTATTTATCAAATCTTCAATCAATAAACGACAACCCTCTTTTCTCCACTGACTCCATAATCAATCTTTTAAATAATCACCCTTTGAATATTTAATCAACCCCACGTGATTGAGAAGAATGATTATAATAGTAGTACGAGAATAGAAAATAAATTCACCTTGTATCTCTTTTTGTCGCTTAGGGTTTTACAGCAGCATCATAAAAATACGAAACCTAATATCAAAGCTGCTTTCTTCTCCACAATAAAACCTTGTAGATCCCTAGATATCACGAGCAACCAGCTCTGATACCACCTGTTGGATCGTTGTAGCTCGAGGTTGTTTAGACCTCATAGGATCTAGGGTTAATAACATTGATAATAACATGCAGCGGAATAGAACAAATCAAAGTTATTGACACAAGGTTTTTACCAACATCACCTCTAATTATTATTTGATCAGAATAATACGTGTTACCAATTGTAACAAGGATCCAAGAACTCTCAGACCTTAGAGGTATCGAACACAAACAAGTTCTAGGAATCTACAAGACATATGCCCTAGAACACACACACACACCTTTCCTGTATTTTACATTGTGGAAGACCTAATTCAAAACATACGACCTGTATCCTCTTTATATAATAGAGGATTAGGTTTACAAAGGATATATTCTAAATAATAAAAAGATCCGTAGTAATCTTTTTCTTGCATTTGAAGTTTCATCCTTTGTCACATTAAGTCCCTCTTGTTTTCATTCTTTTATTTATTTTGTCACATCAAATCAAGAATCCCAACATACATCCACAAAAAGTTCCACAAAATGACTTGTACGTCTTTGATTTGTTTAACTATTGAAAAAATATTATAGTTGTTTTATTTTTTGTATGTTAGTCGATTGTTCGTACGGCTTTATTACCAGTCGACTAAAGTTAACCGTTGGTACCAGTCCCTAAAGTCGACCGTTGGTACGGTTTTGTTACCAGTCGACTTAGCTGACCGTTGGTACCAGTCGATTAAAGTCAAACTTTGGTACGGTTTTGTTATGAGTAGACTAAAATTATGCTTTTATTTTCTAGTTTACAACTCCAGTTAGAGTTTTCGCGATTTCGCCGCTCGGATTATGTGGAAGCAGGGGCGGAGCCACCTTAGTATTAGTGGGGGAAATGCCCCCAACAAGTGATCTTCCGAATACATCTTTACATATATATGAGACAAGTTTCGACTTGCACATGATACTTTAAAAGCTGTACCATGACACACTGCTGACTGGATAATGTAAGTCATATACTATGTCAGCAACATCCTCCACATTGGCACTTTAACATGATTGCGGAATTTGTTTAAGAAATTTGACACAAGTGTGATTCGAACCCCGGTCATGCATAATAACAACCAACACTCCTACCACTAGAGCAACTGTTTTTTTTGTGTTACACATTGGAAAACAAAATTGATAAAGCTCGAAATTTCTTATGCTATAAAGGGGGAAATATTTGACCTTATTCATTGAATGCAGCGTTTTTTCCCTAAAATTTCTCCCCCTCTTCAACCAAATATCAATAATTCCATAATTCACTCACCAAGTAATCAATATGGTTCCGTTTCAATTTAAAAATCATATCACAAAATTTACGGATGATTTCAAAATCAAAATATTTTACACATATTTCTCAAATGCACATTCCATTCCAATCTTCTGAAAAGTTCCACAATCGATTTCAATGGCACAAAAGCGAGATATGTAACTGATTTAAATTGCAAGTCTTTTATATCGATTTCAATGGCACAAGTTGTAAGTCTCTTTCCCCTGAATCAATAAGACACATCATGAATTCATCCCATTCTTATCTTAATCATTTTTGAGATTGATTTTTTTTTCTTCAAATTGTTTCAGAAAATCATGGAAGAGTTTAAACACATAATATTATCTTAATCAAACATACGATCAATTCATTCACAGTTTTTCAAACTCCATCTTCATCCACAACTTTCGATCCATCATTAACCAAGGTTATTCAACTTCAGTTTCAAAAGACATTTGTACCAGTCTTATTCATAATCAAGATTTGGATTTAATATTAGCAGAAATTCTCTTTAGTTTGATTGTTTTTTTTTTCCTTTTGCATGTGCATAAATGGTGATCCAAAATCATAAATAAAGATTACAATCGAAGTTCACCGGGTATATTTGATAAAACAAAATATTCGAATATTGTTTTTGGTTATTTTGATTGATATTTTTTTACTAGAATGAGAAATTGTGTTTGAGTTGCATTTATACGATATTTATGTTTGATTGATGATGTAGCCACCGGAATACATGGCATCGTGCTGGAATAAATCACCACCGATTGATTCAATGATCAACTTACAATGTATGTTCGTTATGTTTTTTAGGTTAATTTTGTTGAACTATAATTAGTTTTGCAATTTAATTTTATACCTAGCATGTTGAATTCGAGAGTTTCCAGGTGGATCTAAAGGTGTTCCAATAGCACACGTCAAGCAAGTGAAGGTTGAAATTAATGATTGACGTTGTTTTTGAATAGCATTTTATGACACTAAATTAACACTGACACATTCTATAATTGTATGTAGCCCATCGGTAACAGGTTGGTGGCTGAAAGAATACACATCTAATGAACGACCATCATAGCAGGTTAATGTTATTCATTAAAGATAATATGTGTAGATTTAATGGGTTCTGATATGTAAAAGAGACGACTCTGTATCCTTTGGAGCATAGTGTTAGTCACAATCAACTTTGCACCCTGTCAAACAGCTGAACTAACACATATCGACCACCATATAACCTCCATGAATAGAAGTTTTAATGAGCATTTGCACAGGCCTAACCAAAAACCATTCATTTGTACTGTAAGTTCCTTATATATTGATTAGATAACCAATATACTGTTATAATTTTTTAAATTTAGATTTTCTCCTCCATTTTGCAGGTTAGTGTTTGTGATCACATTGGAGGCAGTTTTGGCTCAATTGCAGGTTATATATGTTGCACCTAGCTGTGGCAATTTCAACCCGCTTACTTTCTCAAAAGACTGATTCAGGTTGTGTTCTTCCTTCATTGGGTTAGAGCTGAAAGAATACTGTTTTCCAATCATAGCAAAGTTCTTAATCATTGTTAAGCACGATCAATATTGCATCATATGTTTTATAACATGTCTTAACATATGCTGCTTAGTTAAAGGGTTGGTGCAACTATATGCATCAAAATGCTTTTAATACGACATTACTATTTTGTGCAACAATGTAGGAGAAACGATGGGTAGAATTTAAAGGGGAAGTTGATTTGATCTCTATTCTAGGCATAATTCTATACAACAAACATCAGGTATATGTTGGGTCAACATGGTTAAGGGTATGTTGAATTGGAGTGTTTGGAGTTTAAATACAAATAGGGATATGTGATTTAGATTTAACAAATAAAGACTAGTTTTGCAAAAAACATAAAAGTTAGAACCAGTCATTGGTTTAAAAATGTATAATTCATTTTTCTTCTGTTTTGACATATGCTTTAAGTTTGGTGGTCTCTGAGTTGGATTTTTGATTCTTCATATATAGGATGCCGAAGGCGTATACTAATTGCAAATATTGGGAGTTATATGGGTGGTGTAGACTTGCGGCATAAGAAAAATGAAGGTTATGATAATTTTGATCCTCAATCTAAGCACGATAAGCGGTTGGACGTTGTGAGCATATCCGCAACTTGGCATCTTGGAAAGCTTCAAGTGATAATTTTATCTCAGTCTTCTTTCTCTTTTCCAAATATTTGTTCAAAGTTATCTAATTACGACACATTATTAATTCTATTTGAAAATTTCTATATGCATACATATTAATGGTATCTTCACATGGATTTGACAGGGTTTTGATCAGCTACGTTCCGGTCTACTACAGTAGCAGAAGTTATACATGTCGGGTTCCCAACCTCTTCATCAGCTGCAAATGCTCACGCCCATTAAAGGATTTATTTAAACAAGGCATACTTAGAATAGTAACATTACTCTGCTTTCACTTTCAGAACGTTTCTAATTTAATGTAGGACTAGTTTTAAAACGATATAGCAATATGCATATTTTAGGTAGCAAAACCTTAATGTTTGTCTTATGTCTGATTTAGTGTGGTGTAATTCTTTGAACAAACCAATTAGATCACTTATGCTTATCTATTTACTCAAGGTAAAATAAGCAGGTGTTGCCAATAATTAGATCACTTATGCTTATCTGCTTTGTGTTTTGGGTCAATCCCACCCGACCCATAGAAAGATTATGTGTTTATGTAATCTAGCAATTTTTCCACGTCTACTTTTTTTATGCCAATGATTAATAAAGTATTTTCTTCCAACTTGTGGTTTTAAAGGCTTATGTCCAACAGCTAGAAATTAGCATAATGGAGCTGACCAAACTTGAGCAGGAGCTTCAGTGTGCTCGACAGTATGTATTTTCTGCACATATCTTTTGTATATAACTGGAACCACCTTCAAGTATATCTCATTTTTCTTATTGAAATGCATTTATATTTTTCTGTATGGGCATCTTCATTTCAAGTTCAGGAGAACAGTCTTAGTCGATGAGTGGGAATGGTACAAACATCTTGTCACTTTTAAAGTTTCAGTTTGATATTTTGTGGTCACCATTTCTGATTAACATACTTAGATACCATGACAAATGAGAAGTAGTTGTGACTTTCGTTATTTGTTTACTTATTTATCTTTTAATTTCTGGTATACACACTAACAAAAATAGCATGTTACTTTGAACCATAGGTGACAAGCTTATTGATTCGAAAAATAGGTTACAAAACTTGGTTTGCTTTCACCATACGATACTTAAGGATGATAGCTTTCATCGATTGGATTGTAATACTGATTATTGATGTAAAAAAAAATCACAGGTGATATGTACAGATGCTACTGCAAGAACCACAAGTAACTCCGGAACAATAAACCACCCAGAACCTTTGTGACACCCTTAGAACTATTTTACGGTTATAACATGTATGTATAAATGATTTTAATTCTTTCCTTAACCCACCATTTTGTATTATATTTATTTGTGAAATTCCAAAATATCATATTCCTTTATTGAAGTGAAACATAGGACACTTTCAGCCATTTTAACTTTTCTTCATTTAAATATACTTCATTCATCGCTTGATTTGGGTGCCATCATGGAATAAAGTGGATTATGTTGTATAAGGAAACACATTTATAAATTTTGAACAATATTCATTCTTTATAATGTTGTTGTTTCAAGAGTCAAGATGAAAAAAGGTTTGAAGGTTCTTTTTTGTAACAAAGACGCCAAATACACGAACTACGCAACAAATATTTTGTATAAAGAAGTTTTATTTTGTATATGAAAAAGAACCATATAATTTATTTGTTCTCATACTTATCATTGTTGCTTTTACATATAACACGTGAACATCATATTTTTCTTTAACATATTTTCCGTTATTCATTATTTATTTACGTCCAGTTAGATTTTGTCAAGCAACATTATGAAGCGAACCCGCCCATCGGGCGGGTCAACTGTATGTCGCTATGTCAAGAGTCAAGAGCAAGCGAGGATTGAAGGTTTTATGTTTAGATAAAGATGACAACTATTGCAACTACACTTCAAATTTCATTTATAAAGAAGTCTTATGTTGGATTTGAATAAGCATTATTGTTTTGTACATTCAACATATGCATTGTTACTTATAAAACTGACATGTTCTTTAAACAATTTTTTATTTATTTTTATTATGTTTTGCGCTTATCAATGTTTATTTTCTTCCTCTTAATATTATCTTTATTATTATGAAGCGAACGCGAACCCGCCCACCGGGCGGGTTATGAAGCTAGTAAAAAATATAATAAAATAGGTAAAAATGATGAGGAAGAAGTGAAGTGCCCTCACCTATAAGATCAAAGTGCCCTCGTCAATTAGAGAGCTCTCTAATGCAAAAGAAAATTGTTTCTCCGGCGGGTTTTCCAGTCAGAAAATACGGAGAACGAGAAGAAGATATATTGGGGATGTGTGAAAAATGGGTGGGGGATAAGTGGGGTGTGGGCCACTAGTTGGAAGCAATATAATTTATTTCTCTTATTCAAATGTAAGACCTTTTTTTGGTGTATTAGGAATCTTTGTAACACCCCCAAAATTTGATACAGAGGAAGACTCAACAAGCTTTCGGGGTGCTACGGGGATTGGTATCCAATACAAGACATAATAGAACAAGATAAAGTAAACATAGTAAAAACGCAACCAAAACGGGGTTTTAAAGTTTACATTTATCCCAACATCATTCAGAGTCAGGCCCAAAATAAAATAACAGTAGGTCCATAATTCAATATCAGAGTTTAGAAAAATAGATCCATAAACCTGGAGCCTTAGCCGAGCCTTCCAATCCAAGCATCCATATCATCACTTAATTACCTGAGAAAACGTGCTAAAATTCAGCTTTCGCTGGTGAGATCATAGGTTTAAATTCATCTAACAATATAGTGGACATATACGCAAAACGCTTGCTAGCTAGACTAAGGATTCGCTAAAAGCCTGCGGATACCCTCCGCTCCAACATAGATTTTCGGGTAACCCCCGCAATATCATAAATACTCGGATAACCTCCGAAGTATTAATAACCTATAGGTGCACACTATAGTATCTAAATAAGCCAACCTTGAATAGTACACACGAAACCGTGTGACTAAAGCTGACAATCCCAAATAAGTCAACCTTGAATAGTACACGTAAAATATATGTAACTAAAGCTGACAATCCACCAATAACCAAATAAGCCAACCTTGAATAGTACACACAAAATATGTGACTAAAGCTGACAATCCACCAATAACCAAATAAGCCAACCTTGAATAGTACACACAAAATATGTGACAAAAGTTGACAATACATCCTAGTCCATACGCATAGCAAGTTTTAGAAAGAATATAAAAGCGATAATAGTCCACATAAAATAATTTGCACGTTTCTCACCCCAAGTATTGAAAACATAGTTCAAGATTTAAAAGTGGGGCTATGACTCACCTCAAGTCCAGAAAACAGCAAGAAGAAGTCGGTAGAAGTAAGATGTATAGTAACTCACAAGACGGCAACTACGGACTCGGCACGACCTAACAATATCAACTCGTTCAGAAATCACTTCCTCAAATTCAAAATATTCCCAAACCCGGATGTATTCCGTTTTATTTTCCGAAAATCCATTTCGTAGGAGTTTGGTGTATTTACGTTTGGTATCCATACGGTTGGTGGGTCGACACAAAACAAACCAAAAAGTCACACAAAAGAATAATAAAATAAACTATGGATCTAATATTAGCTCAATATATCATTTAAATAAATCACCAAAGTTTATCAAATCCGTCGATTTGATAATCCTCATATTTATTTACGTAACATACTGTTCCAAGATTACACCCAATCCTAAAGCACATAGCACATAAATACTATATGGTATATGTCGTAGTTTAATAAATTCCTTATATACATCGTCAAATTGGCCAGATTTCCCGATATATATATATATTCGCAATTTATTACCCTTTACATATACCACAACCTATGGGCATCGTAGGATACGATGCCCATTAATATACTCATTTCGTATAGCCAAATAACCCGGTTCAACCTTTCGGTTAAATAGTTATTTAGTTATAGAAAACGCTTATATTAATCGTCATATATCCGTGGCAATACGAAAGTCACAAATAAAACTTACCTGAACTCGAGTGACCACGACTCCGCATAACTCGATAGGTTTACTCGTTATATATATAAAATGACATTTTATTTAATATTTAGTAATTGTCAAGAGTTTCTCGTTTTATAACACATTTTTATAATAATACTTCCAATAATATTACGCTACTCTCGTAGCCTAATATATATTTAGTCGTATTATTTATAATATGACTCGTGATTTTTATTATTATTAATATACGCATTCATATAATTATATATCCGTTATTCGCGTCTATATATTCATATAAACGTTTATATTACCAATAATTATTATTACGAGTTTTATTATTTATGTTTTAATTGTAAATAGTTATCGAGTTACACGAAATGGTCACATGTCCGAGTCATGACTCTCGGCTCATTGTCCAAGTCCAAAGTAATAAGCAAATGTCATAAAAATCAATACATCTCCGTCCAACACAATCCCAATCCACGTGCTACAACAATAGGGTCCGACTACGGCACCCGACTAACCTATCTCCGTCAATCTAAGTGACCGTCTCACAATCGGTCCCCAATAACACATTTCGTCAACACTTCACAATATCAAAATCCCATATCCAATGTCGAGACCAAACATGGCCTCGACCCACATGTAATCGGCCAAGAAATCAAATAAACAACCAATCAATAACAAAACCAATATCAAACCAAGTTAACAATCAAGAAACAAAATAATCAAGGTCACACTCGGGTTGGTTTACCAAGCCAAACCCAAGCCTACACGACTCAACTGAGTCGCGGTAAACACCACGAGCTAAGAGGCTCGAATCAAGTACCAAGGGTCACAAAAATGGCTCCAAGGAGCACTCCAAAATACCCATTCGACCAAGAGGGTCTCGGAAACAACAACAATAACACGGCTTCGAGCCGCGACTCTCATGAGTCGAACCAAGTATACCAACGAGAGCAAGAATACCAAGAGCCAAACCACGGCTCATAAATAACAAGAAAACGAGCACCACGGCTCGAGTCCATATCCAAGCCGTGAGTCATGGACTCACGGTTCGAACCAAACCCACGAATAACAACCCGGATACCAAACCATTTAATAAAATCGCGTTTCCAACAAAAACCCATAAGTATTATCCCCGTTTTTGGGTGAAAACCCATCCGAATCTAAACCCATCGTGACCAAAGGTCACGTTTTAATAAAAACGCGAGTCACACTCGCCTCACCTTCGATCAAGTAAGTTCCAAACCGTATAACACTTCGAAAATAATGATTGGTGGTGAGATATGGTGATCATTCGTGATGTAAAAAGGTGTAATAGGGCGCGTGTAGGGGCGGATCTAGGAGATTCGATGGTGGGGATCACGACAATAGTGGTGGTTTGTAGTGGTGGTCGGCGGTGAATTGGTGGCGGCCGGTTTAATAGTCGGCGGCTAGGGTTGAGGGGGAAGAGATAAAATGAGAGAGAGAGAGAAGTGAGGGGTGAGTGTTGGTGTGTTTGTGTGAAAACCGGACCACAAGGGACCAATTTTGTGGTTTACTCTTTTTATTTATTTATTTTTTTAAAATAATAATAATAATGATAATAATAATATTAGTAATAATAATATTACTAGTTGTGTTGAGTGGGTAAAGTGGGTAAACGTAAAACGTACGGCCCGAAACCCAAACTCATTTCAAACTTCAATATCTCCCGAAAAACATCTCGTAAATAATTAAATATCATCGGACTCGTAAAACAAGTCATAAAATTTCCCGTTAGGTAAACCTAGTGCCGGAGTCAACGTAGTACCAGTGAGAATTTTAAGAATACATCATCACGTAAATTTCCATAATGAATTATTAAGATAATTCACAAATTCCATAACAACATAAGATATAATTATCCATAAAAATTGGTCTTACAAGTTCGTTGCGAATAAAAATTCCAAATAAAAATTATAAACGAACTTTAACGTAATGCTGGTTTTTAAAATAGCTCCCTAAATTGCCGGTTGTCACATCCTCCCAGTCTCAGAAGAAACCCGTCCCGTGTTTCTCTCGGAACAATTCATCTACGAAGTGAAAAGCTTCGGATATCTCTTCCGGAACTCGTCCTCACGTTCCCACATAAATTCTGGTCCGTGTCGGGAATTCCAACGAACCTTGACGAGCGGAATGCGAATTCGCTTGAGTCGTTTAACTTCACGATCTAAAATCTCAATTGGATCTTCCACAAAATTCAATTTCTCATCAATACGAATATCCTTCATCGGAATAATAGGCATCTCATCAGAAAGACATTTCTTCAAATTACTAACGTGAAACACGTCGTGAACTTTACTCAGTTCATGTGGTAATTCCAACCTATAAGCCACGGGCCCAATTCTTTCTAAGATAAGACTTGGTCCAAAGTAGCGTGGGTTGAGTTTTCCACGTTTCCCGAAACGTATCACACCCTTCCAAGGCGAGACTTTCAGCATCACTTTGTCTCCAACCTGGAACTCTAAGGGTTTACGTCTCTGATCGGCGTAACTTTTCTGCCTATCTCTGGCTGCTTGTAACCGATCACGAATCTGAGCTACTTTCTCTATAGTTTCCAAGATAAGTTCAGGGCCTGTGAGTTGGCTATCTCCAACTTCTGCCCAACCAATAGGCGAACGACATTTTCGACCATACAAAGCTTCAAATGGTGCAGCTTTAAGACTTGTGTGGTAGCTATTATTATAGGAGAATTCCGCAAGGGGTAAATACTTCTCCCAGCCTTTACCAAAGTCTATGATACATGCACAAAGCATATCCTCTAGAGTCTAAATGGTCCTCTCACTTTGACCATCAGTTTGGGGATGATATGCAGTACTCATATCAAGTCTCGTCCCCAAAGCCGTTTGAAGTGATCGCCACAAAGCTGACATAAAACGGCTATCGCGATCAGAAATAATCCATATCGGGACTCCATGACGAGAAATAATTTCCTTCACATACAACCTCGCAAGTTTATCCACACTATCATCTTCACTAATTGCTAGGAAATGAGCAGACTTTGTCAGACGATCCACAATTACCGAGATAGCGTCACAACCGCTAGCTGTCCTCGGTAATTTGGTAATGAAGTCCATTGTAATCCGCTCCCATTTCCAGACTGGAAGTTCTGGTTGCGTCAGTAATCCTTACGGTCTCTGATGTTCGGCTTTAACCTTAGAACATGTCAAGCACTTACTAACATACGATGCTATATCTGCCTTCATGTTTGGCCACCAATATAACTTCTTAAGATCCTGGTACATCTTGTCAGAACCAGGATGAATAGAGTACCTTGACTTATGCGACTCATGCATAATTAACTCCCGAATTCCTCCATATAAAGGTACCCAAATCCGATCTCCAAAACATAGTAATCCATCAGAACGCTTAACAAATCCTTTCTCATTCTCAGCCATCCCAAATATATTTTCAGCAGATCGGTTTTCTGCTTTCAGCGCCTCCGTTTGAGCTTCAAGTATTTGAGATGGTAATGGCGATACGATAGTCATTCCCAATGACCTAACTCGTAATGGTGGTATTCTTTCCTTTCGATTAAGAGCATCAGCAACAACGTTTGCTTTACCAGTATGGTAGCGAATCTCGCAATCATAATCGCTTAGCAACTCAATCCAACGTCGTTGTCTCATGTTAAGCTCTTTTTGATTCAAAATGTGTTGCAGACTTTTGTGGTCAGTGAACACAACACACTTTGTTCCGTACAAGTAATGTCTCCATATCCTCAAGGCGAAAACCACAGCACCTAACTCCAAATCATGGGTGGTGTAGTTCTTCTCGTGCTTCTTGAGCTGTCGGGAAGCATAAGCTATCACTTTCTCTCGTTGTATCAACACCGCTCCTAAACCTTTATGAGAAGTGTCACAATAGACGACGAAGTCCTCGTTTCCTTCAGGTAACGCTAAGATAGGAGCACTACAAACATCTTCTTAAGTAATTGAAATGCTTCCTCTTCTTTATCTCCCCATTCATACGTAACACTCTTTTGAGTCAATTTGGTTAATGGTTTAGCTATCTTTGAAAATCCCTCGATGAATCTTCGGTAATAACCGGCTAAACCTAAAAATTGATGAACTTCTGTTGGGGTCGTAGGTGCAGCCCAATCTTTTATTGCCTCAATCTTAGCGGGATCCACATGGACTCCTTGCCTATCAATTACATGACCCAAAAATTGTACCGTCGGAATCCAAAATTCGCATTTAGAAAACTTGGCATAGAGTTTCTCCTTCCTGAGCAATTCTAAGATAAGTCTTAGATGCTCCTCGTGCTCCTTCTCACTCTTCGAATAAATCAAAATGTCATCGATGAACACAATCACAAACTTATCTAAGTAAGGCTTACATACCCGATTCATGAGATCCATGAATATCGCCGGTGCGTTAGTCAACCCAAACAGCATCACCTGAAACTCGTAATGCCCGTAACGGGTTCTGAAAGCCGTTTTCGTAATATCTTCTTCGCGAACTCGAAGTTGATGATATCCCGATCTCAAATCGATCTTCGAATACACACTCGATCCTTGAAGTTGATCGAACAAGTTGTCGATCCTCGGTAACGGGTATCTATTCTTCACCGTTAACTTGTTCAACTCTCGGTAATCAATGCACATACGAAACGATCCATCCTTCTTCTTCACGAATAAGACTGGGGCTCCCTAAGGTGAAGAACTTGGTCTTATGAATCCTTTTTCGGCTAACTCTGCCAATTGTTTTGACAACTCTTCTAGCTCGGTAGGTGCAAGACGATAAGGCGCTCGTGCTACAGGTGCAGCACCAGGTATCAACTCGATTTGAAACTCCACTTGTCTAGTAGGCGGGATTCCCGGTAAATCATCGGGAAACGCATCAGGAAAATCACGAACTATAGGCACATCTCCAATGCACCTTTCCTTTTTCTTCGTCCCTCCTTTCTCATAAATTTGAGCTAAGAAAAGGTAACATCCTTTCTCCATTAGCTTTGGTAACTTAGTGCAAGAAATGACTGCTAACCGGGATGGGCTCCTCGAATCCTTTCGATCTCCTAATATATTTTGGATTTCCTTTCCGTAAGGTACACGCACGATCTTCTCGTCGCAAAGTATGTGAGCACGATACTTCGATAACCAATCCATACCAATGATGACATTAAAACTTCCTAACGTGACGGGTAGGAGATCTATGTTGAAAAGGTGGTTCAAGAAATTTAACGTGCAACCGCGAATGATGGTATTAATCCTTTCTATATTCCCATTTGCTAACTCTATATCATATCCAATTCCTAAGGCCATCGGGGGTTTCTCTAGTAAGGGTGCAAACGTAGTGGATACAAAACTCCTATCGGCACCAGTATCAAATAGTATGGAAGCATAACGAATATTGAGGAGGAACGTACCAGTAACGACGTTCGGATCTTCTCCTCTCTCGTTCCCGAGTGCATACACTCTTCCCTGAGAAGCTCCAGCTTCCACACGTTGGTCCCCGTTATCTTGTCGTCCACGGTTTCCTCCAGCTCCACGGTTTCCATGATTGTACCCATTACCACCCGAGCCTTGATTTCCTCGGTTCCACGATTCTCTACACTCATTCCTATAGTGTCCCTTCTTTCCACACCCATAACAAGTAACGTCTGCCTTATTTCTCATCTCAGGAGCAGCTTGAACCATAGCAAGAGGTCGAGCTCTACAATCCTTAGATGTGTGTCCTTTCCTTGAGCAGTTCTGGCATTTCACACTACACCATCCAGTATGATGCTGGTGGCAACGACCACACTTGGGTGCATCACCATTCTGGTTCTTATCTCCATTCCCAATAGCATAAGCCTTAGCTTGTCTCTTGCTTCGGTGATCATTACCCTTAGAGTACTGGTCTCTCTTTCTCTTTCCATTCTTCTCCTTATCAGCTCTTTCCAACTCCAACGAATCCAAAAGTTGTTGAGCAATTGTGATTGCCTCATGGATGTTTGCAGGCCTAGCAGAAATCACATCATTCCTTGTAGCTACAGGCAACCCATCAATATACCTCTCGATCTTTTGAGTCTCGGTTTTTACCATATCTGGGCAAAGCAAGGCCAACTCCTGGTAACGACGATTGTAAGTCGTCATATCATTACCTTTCACCTTGTGGTTCCAAAACTCAATCTCTAGCTTCTTAACCTCATTCCTTGGGAAATAAGTCTGAATCAGCAGAGACTTAAATTGCTCCCAAGTCATGGCATAAGCTACATCACTCCCAATGGAATTTCGATAATTGTTCCACCAAGTTAAAGCTTCATCCTTGAAAGTAAAAGAAGCAAAATTTACCTTCGCATTCTCCGCACAACCACTGACGTTGAACACTGACTCAGTCTTCTCAATCCATCTGACCAAGTAAACCACTCCTTCAGTTCCACCAAACTCAATGGGTCCACAAATCTTGAACTCCTTGTATTGACATCCATTAGCACGAACAGGTGGAAAAGTTCCAGCAGAATTGTTGGAATGATTTGACTCAGCTAGTAGTTCAGCAACTCTTTGCTCCACAAGTTGATTGATCATTGCTTGATCCACAATAGGTGCATTAAGTGGAACATGATCATTGTCTCCCTGAACATCAACATTTTGATTCCTGTTGTTGCGGTTAGTAGTGTCCAGGTTGTCAGGAGTAGGGGTTTCAACATTTCGAGTAGGTCGGCATCCTCGACGACCAGGGGTAGTCACTGTAGGACCAATTCTGGTAGCTCTAACAGGGTTTCGTCGTGGGGCCATTGATCTGAAACATCATACAAGTTCATGAGTCTCCAATAGAACTTATCAATATGCTCAACAAAAGTAATTCAACGAAGCCAAGTCATGGAAAGAATAGCAATAATACACCACAAAACATCAATAAAGCGAAAAGGGACTTAATTTCCATAATACCCAAAATCATATAATATCATATACTAATAACCATCAACCATATAATAGAGATCCAACATCGTTCCACTACTGGAAAACACAAAACATACTAATCGTTCCCAAAAGAGACGAATACTGAACAAAATACATCAAAATATGATAACTAGCTTTTCTAACCGAACCCTCCTCGGTGTAGAAAGCAACAAGACAACATAACCCAAGCAACTAGCCACGCTGCTGGCGGAGGCTCCTCAACTCCCGCCTCAAGCCATCAAGATCTCTCCATAAAGATCCTAGCTCCACGCTATGGGTGTCTCGGTCTCTCTTGAGGTCAGCCACCTCCTTCTCCAGCTCGGCATTCCTTTGCCATAGCTTGCGGTCGGCCTCTCGAGTAGTAACAAAACCTCGCTGCAAACTATCGATATGCTCGTGAACCTCCATCAAAACTCTCCTCATCTCAGTAGTCCTGCCCACAACCACAGTCATATCAACTCTCAGATCCGCTATGAACTCTCCAATAACCCTCTCAAGTCGATCAGATATACGTGCAACTCTCTCACCAAGCTCAGTAATCTGAGCCCATAACCTGCCAATCTCACCTAACTCTGCATGCTCAGCAGAAACCTCAGAAGATGCATCCGACTCATCGGGACTACCAGGTGGCAACTCAACTAAAAATGGATGATCAGGTGAATCAGGCTTAATCGGATGTATAGGTGAATCAGGCTCCTCAGCCTGAGCTAGTGGTACTAACACATCATCATCATCAGGCATCTCATCCTCCTGAGGGTCATCCTCCTCCTCAGTGTCATCATCATCACCCTGCTCAGCCTCCTGAGGGTCATCCTCCTCCTCAGGGTCATCAGCCTCATCCTCACCCTCGTACTCCTCCTCCTCCTCCTCGGAAGAGTACCTCATCAATCGACGTGTCCTAACAGGTGAACCATGTGGAGATGTGGTAGGTGATCTAGGACGACGACGCAATGATGTGAGTGGTGCCTCTGACAGCAGAGAGTGAGCATCAATCTGTAAAGGTGATGGAGTAGGGCGTACCGACATGCGTGTCGTAGCTCGGTGGGCAAAGCGTGGGGCCACACGAGCCAAAGCCTGATGAAGAGTAAGCTGCCTCGATGTACCAGGGAGCCCTGAAGAAGATGAGGGTCCCTGCGTAGATGCAGCAGGTGGTGCTGAAGTAGAAGCTGTCTGCGGCACAGTAGCTGAAAGCATGGCAATCTGGTTAGGATCATCAGATGCCATAGTGAACTGTGCAGGTAAAACCGGTGCAATAAGAATATCCTCGACAACATCGGGCATATGGGAGGCCATGGTCTGTGACAACGGCGTAGGGTAGGTGTAAGTGTTTCAAAACATCTAAATCACAACTCAAAATACCATACCAAAAATCCTCATCAAATAATCTCAATAAAGAGTTTCAAATACCGCATTACTAAAATATTTATAAAACATTTAGACCATATAATTCCTCGAAACGCCATCTTAATACTAAATCAATAAACCTCAAAACCTCAAATCATCTCAAGAAATCCCAAATCTAATAATCATCTCAAATATCTCATAATACCTCGAAATAATAGAAGATGCTTCGGCTTGGCGGGCTGGCGGGCAGTGGTCAAGGATCATTTACTATAAAAATTCGGTTATAGTTAAGGTGTTTATTTACCTAGTTCTCTATAACCTTAGCTCTGATACCAATCTGTAACACCCCCAAAATTTGATACAGCGGAAGACACAACAAGCTTTCGGGGTGCTACGGGGATTGGTATCCAACACAAGACATAATAGAACGAGATAAAGTAAACATAGTAAAAACGCAACCAAAACGGGGTTTTAAAGTTTACATTTATCCCAACATCATTCAGAGTCAGGCCCAAAATAAAATAACAGTAGGTCCATAATTCAATATCAGAGTTTAGAAAAATAGATCCATAAACCAGGAGCCTTAGCCGAGCCTTCCAATCCAAGCATCCATATCATCACTTAATTACCTGAAAAAACGTGCTAAAAGTCAGCTTTCGCTGGTGAGATCATAGGTTTAAATTCATCTAACAATATAGTGGACATATACGCAAAACGCTTGCTAGCTAGACTAAGGATTCGCTAAAAGCCTGCGGATACCCTCCGCTCCAACATAGATATTCGGGTAACCCCCGCAATATCATAAATACTCGGATAACCTCCGAAGTATTAATAACCTATAGGTGCACACTATAGTATCTAAATAAGCCAACCTTGAATAGTACACACGAAACCGTGTGACTAAAGCTGACAATCCCAAATAAGTCAACCTTGAATAGTACACATAAAATATATGTGACTAAAGCTGACAATCCACCAATAACCAAATAAGCCAACCTTGAATAGTACACACAAAATATGTGACTAAAGCTGACAATCCACCAATAACCAAATAAGCCAACCTTGAATAGTACACACAAAATATGTGACTAAAGTTGACAATACATCCTACTCCATACGCATAGCAAGTTTTAGAAAGAATATAAAAGCGATAATAGTCCACATAAAATAATTTGCACGTTTCTCACCCCAAGTATTGAAAACATAATTCAAGATTTAAAAGTGGGGCTATGACTCACCTCAAGTCCAGAAAACAGCAAGAAGAAGTCGGTAGAAGTAAGATGTATAGTAACTCACAAGACGGCAACTACGGACTCGGCACGACCTAACAATATCAACTCGTTCAAAAATCACTTCCTCAAATTCAAAATATTCCCAAACCCGGATGTATTCCGTTTTATTTTCCGAAAATCCATTTCGTAGGAGTTTGGTGTATTTACGTTTGGTATCCATACGGTTGGTGGGTCGACACAAAACAAACCAAAAAGTCACACAAAAGAATAATAAAATAAACTATGGATCTAATATTAGCTCAATATAACATTTAAATAAATCACCAAAGTTTATCAAATCCGTCAATTTGATAATCCTCATATTTATTTACGTAACATACCGTTCCAAGATTACACCCAATCCTAAAGCACATAGCACATAAATACTATATGGTATATATCGTAGTTTAATAAATTCCTTATATACATCGTCAAATTGGCCAGATTTCCCGATATATATATATTCTCAATTTATTACCCTTTACATATACCACAACCTATGGGCGTCGTAGGATACGATGCCCATTAATATACTCATTTCGTATAGCCAAATAACCCGGTTCAACCTTTCGGTTAAATAGTTATTTAGTTATAGAAAACGCTTATATTAATCGTCATATATCCGTGGCAATACGAAAGTCACAAATAAAACTTACCTGAACTCGAGTGACCACGACTCCGCATAACTCGATAGGTTTACTCGTTATATATATAAAATGACATTTTATTTAATATTTAGTAATTGTCAAGAGTTTCTCGTTTTATAACACATTTTTATAATAATACTTCCAATAATATTACGCTACTCTCGTAGCCTAATATATATTTAGTCGTATTATTTATAATATGACTCGTGATTTTTATTATTATTAATATACGCATTCATATAATTATATATCCGTTATTCACGTCTATATATTCTTATAAACGTTTATATTACCAATAATTATTATTACGAGTTTTATTATTTATGTTTTAATTGTAAATAGTTATCGAGTTACACGAAATGGTCACATGTCCGAGTCATGACTCTCGGCTCATTGTCCAAGTCCAAAGTAATAAGCAAATGTCATAAAAATCAATACATCTCCGTCCAACACAATCCCAATCCACGTGCTACAACAATAGGGTCTGACTACGGCACCCGACTAACCTATCTCCGTCAATCTAAGTGACCGTCTCACAATCGGTCCCCAATAACACATTTCGTCAACACTTCACAATATCAAAATCCCATATCCAATGTCGAGACCAAACATGGCCTCGACCCACATGTAATCGGCCAAGAAATCAAATAAACAACCAATCAATAACAAAACCAATATCAAACCAAGTTAACAATCAAGAAACAAAATAATCAAGGTCACACTCGGGTTGGTTTACCAAGCCAAACCCAAGCCTACATGACTCAACTGAGTCGCGGTAAACACCACGAGCTAAGAGGATCGAATCAAGTACCAAGGGTCACAAAAATGGCTCCAAGGAGCACTCCAAAATACCCATTCGACCAAGAGGGTCTCTGATTCGTCTCAAACGGTCAACTTTTATTAGTCAGCCACTTGTGAATGGTCAACCGTAAAAGTCAAACTGCTTAAGGCAAATGCTTCCATGGAATACAGTGTTTCCTCGGGTCGTAATGTCCCAACGAAGTGTGCGATGTTTTATTAAAAACGAATCTGTGATTAGTGAATATGAACAGGGATATGAATAAAGTGTGTGTGTGAGTGATTACACTAGGGTTTTATAACTTAAAATAACATAGGTAAACTATTAGAACGATTATGTGAAACCTAGATATTTAAAAACGTTTAAACGTAAACTAAATTAAAAATCAGACGCGACTGCGTACTGAGAAAAAGGTGAGTTTTAAGGAAAAATAAACTGTAGGGGTTAAAAATGAAAATTCTATAAACTTAAACTTAAAATAAAATTAAATTAAAAAGAAAATTATTTTTTAGATTATTTTATTATTTATTATTAATTATTTAATTAAAAACTATTTAACTATTTAATTAAATCTAATTTAAAGCAAACTAAAAATTATAAATACTACAAATTAAACTAAAAACTTGTAAAAATAATTTCTAAACTTAAAAATGAACTGAAGAAAGTATAAAAAATGAAAATAAATATTTTTGTCTTTTTATGAATTTTCTATTAATTAAAAACTATTTATCTTAATTAAACTATTTAAACTAATTTAAATTACAATTAATACTAAATTAACTTAAAAAATTATGAAAAAATTTATAAAACTATTTTATGACTCATAAAAGCTAGGAAAAATATAAAAACTAGGGGTTACCTTATAAAAATTAATTATGCTATTTAAAACTTATTTATTGATTAATTATTAATAAAACTATTTTTAATTCTAATAAATACTAAATTACAAAATAAAAATCTGAGAAAATTATTAAAAATACTTTAACCTAAAAGGAAATTATTAAAAATATAAAATTACAAATTACTTAATAAAAATATGAAAATGAAAATTAAAATTAAATTAAATTAAATAGAAACTATCACTTACTATTATATTGGTTTTTTTTTTGAATTTTTCTTTTTCCAACCTATATTATACTTAAAAATAGATAACTTTTGTAAAAACAAATATTTTATAACTTATTAATAAGCAATGTGAGGGCTTATTACCTCCACAGTTGACCTTTGTTGACTGAATATGGAAATAAGCTCAAATGAGCTTATGTGGGACCCACCTTGGTAAAACTTGGTTCCTCAGAGTTAATTGAACATGTATAAGCAAGAATAAGCACAAGGGGTCCACTGAATAAGCCAATAAGCCACAATAAGCACTTGCTTATTGTGGACTGAGACAGGAAATGGGACAAAGATCAAGGCTTAATCCAGGTGGGGTCCACAGGGTTAGAGGTAAAACAAAAGGTCAATGGGGGATCCCTGGTAGGAGGGGGTTCAAAGATACTAAGGTTATGGTGTGGGACCCACTGAGGTTGTCACAAATCACCACCAAAGTGGCGGTGATGAACTGAGCTGCTGATGCAAGGGAGGCTTTCCTCCCTGCAGTTGTGTTTGGGGTTGTGTGGGGCCCAGGGTAAAAATCACAAAAATGTAAGCTATGTGGGATTCCGAAGTTGAGGTGGTAGTCTATTACCACAACAATTTTCAGAACCTAAAACCTAATACACAAATCTAGAAAAATCCCTCAAGATTTGAGAAAATCTGAGAATGGAAATTTGACTTTTGATAGAACTTTGCTAAATTGACTTTTCTGAGGTTTGATTGGTCTTTACTGATTATACATGCAATATTAAGCTATGATACTGTTATATTGAGCTACAATAACAACTTAAGAGATAGATTAATGGCTTATGAGAACCAAATTCCTACACAGTTAACTGTGTAGGCAAACACACAATGATTTTGACTTTTTGTTGTTTGAAACCTTAGTTTTAAGACTATTATAACCTAATATGACCTAAAGTAGTATGTTTAAACTATCCTAGACAACTAATAACATCAAACACACTCAATATCAAACTGAGCCAAACACCCCCTTACAGAAAGTTTATACTAACTCAACTAGGATTAGACCTAAAAATTCCCAACTACTGATCTTAACCAACTGATTAACTATATTTAAAGCTTTTTAAGCAATAAAATGTAATTACTAATAACAAGAAAAGCTAAGTGTAAAAATCAAACTATTGACTTACAAATGGTAAAGGCTGAGAACCATGGAATCAGGGTCAATAATCACTTCCTAATGCCTCCCATAAGGCTCTAATACCAAGATCATCCAAATATATCCTGCTCCTTGATCCAATCTTTCTTCTTCACAAACTTTTGATTTATTTTCTATTTTCTTTGATTTTCTTGTATTTTTGATTTTGTAAAGCTAAACTGTTTAGAATGCCAAAGAAAGTTTATAAAAACTTAACAATAACTTATTAAAGCTTAATGGGATCACTGAAACAACATTCAACAATATTTAAGTTAAAGTGTCAATTTAACTTAAAAATGCCAAAACTGATTTTCTTAACAAGACTTGGAAATTAATGATCAACAATGTTTATAACACATTAAATTAACTGAAAACAACTTAGTATAACTGAGAATTACAACTAAAATGGAAATTACACTACCTACGATTACAATAAACTAAAGCTACTCTAATAATTGAACTCTTCTACTTCTTTCTTTATTTATAGAGATAAATTAGGTTTCCCTTGACTTTCTGAATGTTTCCCACTTCTAATCTGAGCCATTGGTTGGCTGAATCACTCTGAGCCTTTGATTTCACCTTTTGGCGCCAAAAGTCTTATGCCACAGTAGTTTTGCGTGGAGAGGGTTTTAGGCATTAAATGGGGTTTGGTGAGGTGTGGAGGACAAGGGTAGACAGCTGGGGTGAGGTGGTGGTGAAACCACTGAGGTGGAAGGTGGTATGGTGACTGGATGGTATGGAGGGAGGAGGTGAACAGTGGGGAGGTTTTGCTCGGTTTTTATTTTTAAAAGGGAGTGGGCTTGGATTGGAGTTGGGCCAGGGAAAGGTGGGCTGGGGTTTTAATAAAAGGGTTGGGTTTATATTTGGATTGGGTTAATAGAAATAATATAGGATCCGTTTGGTTTTGTTAAGTAATAAATCACAAGGACCAAAATTGTAATTTACAGAATTTTGAGGGCAGGTTTTGTAAATTTACCAAAGTTAACAAAAGGGCCTATCTTACCAAGTGTGAATAGTACAAGGGTAATAAATGATAATTCACTAATTTAAAATACCTAGGGACTAAATTTGTCATTTTGGAAACTTGAGGGACTAAATGTGTAATTTATTCAAAACTTTCACTCAGGGACTAATAGTGACAATTATGAATTCCCTAGGACCCTTAATGATAATTTTCCCATTTTGAACACCCGGGGACTAAAACTGTCAAGTTTGAAACTTTGAGGGACCTGTTTTGCCAAACTGTGAAACTTCAGGGACCAATCATGTAAATTCACCAAACTTCACACCAAGGACCGTTCCTGCAAAAGATTAATAGCACAAGGACCAAAATTGCTTTTCTTAAAGTTTTTAACATCCCAGGGACCATTTATGTCAATTTCCAAAGTATAGGGACTAAACTTGTAATTTTGTGAAACTTTGCACCAAAGGACTAAATATGTAACTTTATGATTAAAAAGGACCTTTGATGACTTTTTCATGTTTTTAGAATAACCAGGGACTAGTTCTGCCAATTTATGAAACTTGAGGTACTGAAACTGCCAATTATGCAAATTTTGTACGTTTTTCATCTGTTTTTGCATATTTTGCATTTGAAACATATAAAACACACTTCTAAGATATTTTAAGTATTTTGATGCATATTTGAGTGTTTTTGTATGTTTTAGCAGCTCAGATTGGTATAAAATGATGAGTATTTAGACACTCATCAATCCCCCACACTAAACTATTGCTAGTCCCTAGCAATCTTTTGAGAAAAACTTAATGGATTTGAAAAACTCTTTACCAAAAGCCATCACTTCTGGAGTAGCCAGGTGTAAGAACTGTGGTACACCTGATAACCGTGTGATTTTGAGCAAACCACCAGCTGTCAACGGATTTGATTAGTCTTTACCAAAAGCCGTTTGCTTCTGGACTAGCCAACTCTTGATGGAATAGTCAACATCTTGGTGAGCTGATTACCAATTATGGATTTTCCACTGCCTTTACCACAAGCCATAATCTTGCGGGCTAGTCAACTCATTCACTTTTTAGGATAAGGCGAGTTGAGGTACCATACAATTTTGGGCAAATTGCAAGCCATCAACAGGTTTGAGATATCTTTACCAAGAACCGTTTGCTCCTGGATTAGCCAATCCTTATGTGGGTTAGACATGGGGGACTGATAACCATTTATTGCGTTCTAAGTGAGAAAAAATTTTAAAATTTTGGCTAAAATGAGGGTTCTTGATGGAACATGTGTTTAAATTCGTTAGAATAACGAATCTCCCCCCACACTTAGAACTGAATATTGTCCTCAATATTCAAAGTACCGGGTGTAAAACCAACACTTAGAACGTAAGAAGAAAATATTCCATAACCTTTATTTAAGTTTATGTACACACATTTTTTTTTTTTTTTTTTTTTAGAATATATATATATATATATATACAACATGTGGGTTAGTATCTCCCCCACACTTAGGGTGAAAACCCTAAGCACATGCTACTGTTTTTATTTACCGAGTCGCTAGCTTGACTCGACCCCGAATTCATTTGTCCATGGGGAAGTATGATGTGGAAGAGACAATCTCAATCGGACTTTCATTCAAGACGTTTGGATAAACATTTGAAGCACGTGAAAGTTCCACACCGATGAGATAAGTACCCGGCTCATAATTTATAAATGAGAATGCCGGGATCAAAGATAATGTCTTCATTCCCGAAGGAGTGAAGAACAGGATAGGGAACAGAATATATGAAGAAAAGAAAGAAAGTCATGATGAAAATCATAATTAACTCCTCATCTTCAATAGGAGAATTCATTGTTTCATGAATCTCCTTTTTTAAGCTCGTTTGATCAAGACATATTATGGGTACGTCTAGATTAAAATAGAAATTATCATACTCCGGAGGAGATATGATATGAGTGAGTTCACCGGAGAACTCCTCAAAGGTGAATGATTCGTATTCGGGATTGATTTGAGTGAGTTCACTGGGGAACTCCTCAATAGTAAATGATTCATAAACGGGAAGAGAATTATAAGAATGAGAAGTGGTGATACCACTTATCTTCTCTTCCGTTTGATCAAAATGGAACGTTTGCAATTCCGGAATAGAATCATTGATCAAAATCTCACTATCCTTGACGGGGATAGGAGATGAAATAGGCTCTTCATTAAAAGCCTCGATTCTAGAAATGAGAAGATTAGCATTTAGTAAAGTAAGACGAAGAGCTTCGTCTTGGTGTATTTCTTCATCATTCTCTTCTTCTGAGTTGACAAGCTCAGAAGGTAATTCCCCCACATAACTAATGTCTCCACAAGATAAAGAATAGTTCTCATCAGAATCAGAGAACATCTCAATATGATCATTTGGAAAGACAAGAGGAGGAGGAATATCACACAGATGATCAAGAATTCCCTGTGACTCACTTGGGATTGAGACAAGGTTCTCAACACTAGACTTTATGAATTCGTCCGCTTCCTTTGCAGGAATAGTGTCAAGATGCTCGTCCCCCATGTTCAGAGAGTGAGTGGGAACCTCGGGTGTGATAACAGCAGACTCAGGGAGTTGAGAAGGACTAGCAGTAATGGATTCTACAAGTTCCATTATTTCTACTGCTGGTGATTCAGTTATATTCATTTCTCCCTGTATTTCTACTGAAGTAGCTTCAACTGAAGTTGAATCAAAAGGTTCCTCAGACACCTTTGGGATTGGAACAAGTTCATTTATTTCCTTAAGAGGAGTTACTTTGAAGTGCTTGTCCCCCATTATTAAGATATCTGAAGGGTCATTTGAGTTTTTGTCTTCAATTGGTTCATCCTCGTCACTTATATCCTCAAGATGTAATGAGTTAACAAGAGGTTTTTGTTTCTCAAGAATTAGATCCCTAAGAGTGTTTATTCCATCTTGAATAGTTTTGTTGACTTGACTTTGAGCCAAAATCATTTTTATCAATTCAGCTTTAGCTAACTCGTCCTGAGGAAGTGGTTGAGGGTTTGTGTACTGTGAAGGCTGGTTAAAACCAAATTCATGATTGTTACAAGGAACCTGTTCATAGACAAACTGATTCCTAGTTTGACAATCAGAGCCGTAGTGAGGGCCTCCACAATACTCACAACAGTTGAACTGATGTGGCTGTGAGTCGTATGTGTTTAAGTCATAATTGTTATCAGGGACCTGCTCATAGACAAGCGTGTTTCCTGATTGACAATCAGAACTGTAATGTGAACCACCACAATACTCACAACAGTTAAACTGCTGAGTCTCATGGTATGGAAGCTCGTGGAATGAATCAGTCATGTCAGGGTAGGAATAGGGATTCTGGTTATAGACAGACCCGTTTCCTGACTCTACCCTGCCACAACTGGGAATTACCACCATTATAAGGACTACCACACCATTGACAGACAAGAGGGTGAGAATAAGACATAGAAAGAATCAAAGGTTTTAGGGGGTGAGAAATGAAGAATCAAATAGGTAGGGATGTAAAGGTGAATATTTTTGGTGTTTTTGAAAATTTTTGTAGTACTAATAAGAAGGAAAATATTTTTGTGTTTTTGTGTTCGTTGAAAACTAATTTTAAAATGTTTTCGGGAACTGTTTTGTTTTTATATGATAATAATATGAACAAGGATGGATAAATATACAATGAGCGTGTATTCAGGTTCACTAATACGCAAAATCGTTTAGAATAAGCGCACAACCTCCCCGGTAGTGGCGCCAAATTTTGATTCGTCTCAAACGGTCAACTTTTATTAGTCAGCCACTTGTGAATGGTCAACCGTAAAAGTCAAACTGCTTAAGGCAAGTGCTTCCGTGGAATACAGTGTTTCCCCGGGTCGTAATGTCCCAACGAGGTGTGCGATGTTTTATTAAAAACGAATCTGTGATTAGTGAATATGAACAGGGATATGAATAAAGTGTATGTGTGAGTGATTACACTAGGGTTTTATAACTTAAAATAACTTAGGTAAACTATTAGAACGATTATGTGAAACCTAGATATTTAAAAACGTTTAAACGTAAACTAAATTAAAAATCAGACGCGACTGCGTACTAAGAAAAAGGTGAGTTTTAAGGAAAAATAAACTGTAGGGGTTAAAAATGAAAATTCTATAAACTTAAACTTAAAAGAAAATTATTTTTTAGATTATTTTATTATTTATTATTAATTATTTAATTAAAAACTATTTAACTATTTAATTAAATCTAATTTAAATCAAACTAAAAATTATAAATACTACAAATTAAACTAAAAACTTGTAAAAATAATTTCTAAACTTAAAAATGAACTTGAAGAAAGTATAAAAAATGAAAATAAATATTTTTGTCTTTTTATGAATTTTCTATTAATTAAAAACTATTTATCTTAATTAAACTATTTAAAATAATTTAAATTACAATTAATACTAAATAAACTTAAAAAATTATGAAAAAATTTATAAAACTATTTTATGACTCATAAAAGCTAGGAAAAATATAAAAACTAGGGGTTACCTTATAAAAATTAATTATGCTATTTAAAACTTATTTATTGATTAATTATTAATAAAACTATTTTTAATTCTAATAAATACTAAATTACAAAATAAAAATATGAGAAAATTATTAAAAATACTTTAACCTAAAATGAAATTATTAAAAATATAAAATTCCAAATTACTTAATAAAAATATAAAAATGAAAATTAAAATTAAATTAAATTAAATAGAAACTATCACTTACTATTATATTGGTTTTTTTTTTTTGAATTTTTCTTTTTCCAACCTATATTATACTTAAAAATAGATAACTTTTGTAAAAACAAATATTTTATAACTTATTAATAAGCACTGTGGGGGCTTATTACCTCCACAGTTAACCTTTGTTGACTGAATATGGAAATAAGCTCAAATGAGCTTATGTGGGACCCACCTTGGTAAAACTTGGTTCCTCAGAGTTAATTGAACATGTATAAGCAAGAATAAGCACAAGGGGTCCACTGAATAAGCCAATAAGCCACAATAAGCACTTGCTTATTGTGGACTGAGACAGGAAATAGGACAAAGATCAAGGCTTAATCCAGGTGGGGTCCACAGGGTTAGAGGTCAAACAAAAGGTCAATGGGGGATCCCTGGTAGGAGGGGGTTCAAAGATACTAAGGTTATGGTGTGGGACCCACTAAGGTGGTCACAAATCACCACCAAAGTGGTGGTGATGAACTGAGCTGCTGATGCAGGGGAGGCTTTCCTCCCTGCAGTTGTGTTTGGGGTTGTGTGGGGCCCAGGGTAAAAATCACAAAAATGTAAGCTATGTGGGATTCCAAAGTTGAGGTGGTAGTCTATTACCACAACAATTTTCAGAACCTAAAACCTAATACACAAATCTAGAAAAATCCCTCAAGATTTGAGAAAATCTGAGAATGGAAATTTGACTTTTGATAGAACTTTGCTAAATTGACTTTTCTGAGGTTTGATTGGTCTTTACTGATTATACATGCAATATTAAGCTATGATACTGTTATATTGAGCTACAATAACAACTTAAGAGATAGATTAATGGCTTATGAGAACCAAATTCCTACACAGTTAACTGTGTAGGCAAACACACAATGATTTTGACTTTTTGTTGTTTGAAACCTGAGTTTTAAGACTATTATAACCTAATATGACCTAAAGTAGTATGTTTAAACTATCCTAGACAACTAATAACATCAAACACACTCAATATCAAACTGAGCCAAACACCCCCTTACAGAAAGTTTATACTAACTCAACTAGGATTAGACCTAAAAATTCCCAACTACTGATCTTAACCAACTGATTAACTATATTTAAAGCTTTTTAAGCAATAAAATGTAATTGCTAATAACAAGAAAAGCTAAGTGTAAAAATCAAACTATTGACTTACAAATGGTAAAGGCTGAGAACCATGGAATCAGGGTCAATAATCACTTCCTAATGCCTCCCATAAGGCTCTAATACCAAGATCATCCAAATATATCCTGCTCCTTGATCCAATCTTTCTTCTTCACAAACTTTTGATTTATTTTCTATTTTCTTTGATTTTCTTGTATTTTTGATTTTGTAAAGCTAAACTGTTTAGAATGCCAAAGAAAGTTTATAAAAACTTAACAATAACTTATTAAAGCTTAATGGGATCACTGAAACAACATTCAACAATATTTAAGTTAAAGTGTCAATTTAACTTAAAAATGCCAAAACTGATTTTCTTAACAAGACTTGGAAATTAATGATCAACAATGTTTATAACACATTAAATTAACTGAAAACAACTTAGTATAACTGAGAATTACAACTAAAATGGAAATTACACTACCTACGATTACAATAAACTAAAGCTACTCTAATAATTGAACTCTTCTGCTTCTTTCTTTATTTATAGAGATAAATTAGGTTTCCCTTGACTTTCTGAATGTTTCCTACTTCTAATCTGAGCCATTGGTTGGCTGAATCACTCTGAGCCTTTGATTTCACCTTTTGGCGCCAAAAGTCTTATGCCACAGTAGTTTTGCGTGGAGAGGGTTTCAGGCATTAAATGGGGTTTGGTGAGGCGTGGAGGACAAGGGTAGACAGCTGGGGTGAGGTGGTGGTGAAACCACTGAGGTGGAGGGTGGTATGGTGACTGGATGGTATGGAGGGAGGAGGTGAACAGTGGGGAGGTTTTGCCCGGTTTTTATTTTTAAAAGGGAGTGGGCTTCGATTGGAGTTGGGCCAGGGAAAGGTGGGCTGGGGTTTTAATAAAAGGGTTGGGTTTATATTTGGATTGGGTTAATTGAAATAATATAGGATCCGTTTGGTTTTGTTAAGTAATAAATCACAAGGACCAAAATTGTAATTTACAGAATTTTGAGGGCAGGTTTTGTAAATTTACCAAAGTTAACAAAAGGGCCTATCTTACCAAGTGTGAATAGTACAAGGGTAATAAATGATAATTCACTAATTTAAAATACCCAGGGACTAAATTTGTCATTTTGGAAACTTGAGGGACTAAATGTGTAATTTATTCAAAACTTTCACTCAGGGACTAATAGTGACAATTATGAATTCCCTAGGACCCTTAATGATAATTTTCCCATTTTGAACACCCGGGGACTAAAACTATCAAGTTTGAAACTTTGAGGGACCTGTTTTGCCAAACTGTGAAACTTCAGGGACCAATCATGTAAATTCACCAAACTTCACACCAAGGACCATTCCTGTAAAAGATTAATAGCACAAGGACCAAAATTGCTTTTCTCAAAGTTTTTAACATCCCAGGGACCATTTATGTCAATTTCCAAAGTATAGGGACTAAACTTGTAATTTTGTGAAACTTTGCACCAAAGGACTAAATATGTAACTTTATGATTAAAAAGGACCTTTGATGACTTTTTCATGTTTTTAGAATAACCAGGGACTAGTTTTGCCAATTTATGAAACTTGAGGGACTGAAACTGCCAATTATGCAAACTTTGTACTTTTTTCATCTGTTTTTGCATATTTTGCATTTGAAACATATAAAACACACTTCTAAGATATTTTAAGTATTTTGATGCATATTTGAGTGTTTTTGTATGTTTTAGCAGCTCAGATTGGTATAAAATGATGAGTATTTAGACACTCATCCGTCTCGGCAACAACAACAACAACACGGCTTCGAGCCGCGACTCTCATGAGTCGAACCAAGTATTCCAACGAGAGCGAGAATACCAAGAGCCAAACCACGGCTCATAAATAACAAGAAAACAAGCACCACGGCTCGAGTCCATATCCAAGCCGTGAGTCATGGACTCACGGTTCGAACCAAACCCACGAATAACAACCCGGATACCAAACCATTTAATAAAATCGCGTTTCCAACAAAAACCCATAAGTATTATCCCCGTTTTTGGGTGAAAACCCATCCGAATCTAAACCCATCGTGACCAAAGGTCACGTTTTAATAAAAACGCGAATCACACTCGCCTCACCTTCGATCAAATAAGCTCCAAACCGTATAACACTTCGAAAATAATGATTGGTGGTGAGATATGGTGATGATTCGTGATGTAAAAAGGTGTAATAGGGCGCGTGTAGGGGCGGATCTAGGAGATTCGATGGTGGGGATCACGACAATAGTGGTGGTTTGTAGTGGTGGTCGGTGGTGAAGTGGTGGCGGCCAGTTTAATAGTCGACGGCTAGGGTTGAGGGTGAAGAGATAAAATGAGAGAGAGAGAGAAGTGAGGGCGAGTGTTGGTGTGTTTGTGTGAAAACCGGACCACAAGGGACCAATTTTGTGGTTTACTCTTTTTTTTTTTTTTTTAAATAATAATAATAATGATAATAATAATAATATTAGTAATAATAATATTACTAGTTGTGTTGAGTGGGTAAAGTGGGTAAACGTAAAACGTACGGCCCGAAACCCGAACTCATTTCAAACTTCAATATCTCCCGAAAAACATCTCGTAAATAATTAAATATCGTCGGACTCGTAAAACAAGTCATAAAATTTCCCGTAAGGTAAACCTAGTGCCGGTATCAACGTAGTACCAGTGAGAATTTTAAGAATACATCATCACATAAATTTCCATAATGAATTATTAAGATAATTCACAAATTCCATAACAACATAAGATATAATTATCCATAAAAGTTGGTCTTACAAGTTCGTTGCGAATAAAAATTCCAAATAAAAATTATAAACGAACTTTAACATTATGCGGGTTTTTAAAATAGCTCCCTAAATTGCCGGTTGTCACAATCTTCAAATGGTGTTTATTTTTTGAGTGGTGTTACATCCACAAAAAAGTTCCACAAAATGACGTGTATGTCTTTGATTGGTGTATTTGGGTATTGATTCTCTCTCTTCTTTTGTATTAAGCCAATCAAAGAGATCCAAGTCATTTTGTGAATTTATTTTGTGTGAACTTTTTTGTGGATATAGCACTACTCTTATTTTTTAGCATGATTTTGATAACAACATAATGGGTATTTTAATTTTATTTTTTTAGAATGTTTTTCACAATTATGGTTACATATAATAATCGCTAAAAGGTCAATTCTATATTTTTTCAACACAAGCTTTAAAGACATTATACTTGTATATTAAAAATTTGTGTTTTGAAAAATATGTAATTTTGATGTTTTGATTGGGTAATACATGGAGTTATCTCTTAATTAAACTATTCATAAAATTGTGGGCGTTTTAATACAACTTTTATGTACTTAACATTTGAATTTTTGGTAAATTAGATGAAATCACAATAGGATTTTTTGTTATCGTCATTTAAACTTTATAATCAGTGTTAACTGCATCATAGTAGAGCACTTTTAATGCCTTTATATCAAACCCGACCCTGTTTCTTTTAAATTACGCTAGAAAATGGCATCTCTTGTTATCTAATTTTTCGCTCGATGCTCCCGTGATCACATTTCCTGGCTCCGCCACTGCGTGAAAGTATTAGATGATAGATGGCCCAATCCCATTTGTGAGTTTAGGGTCCGTTAAGGTTTCCATTATATCTCTTGCATTCTCTATATATTGTGCTGGAATAATACATCATGCCCACTGGGGTTTTAATGTGTTAACAAGATCAAGCTCGTGCTGCCATCCTAACAACGTTGCAACATGCATGCTCTGACTTTTCATTGGTTATAAAAAACGTCAACCTTCATTTAATTGATCTTAAAACTAAAGCAGTAAGAAAACAAAACTAATATATTATGGATACCGCGTTCTTTCCCTATTCGTGTGATCAGTTTGATATCTCAAAAAACGTGAATTTACAGGCAATTCGGGCACCTTTTTTAATTTTTAATTTTTATTTATTTATTTATTTATTTTTTTCACCTGAAAATAAATGATATGAGATAAACAGATAACATCAATTAAGAATTTACCATGAAGACTAGCAAAGTTAATGGTGACTAACCTACAAATGATATTCCGCTAAACCTAAAATTTCTGAACTCACATTAGCAAATCAAACTCAACAAATAAAAAATTAAATCAAGTGATGCAGTAAATCAAATCTTTAACGAATATACTGCGAATGAGTGACGTCATATCAAGCTTTAGGAACTTTTTGAGTGTTAGATGCAAAAGGAAATATATTTTAATGAAGCTTGTATATTGTGTTTTATTTACATTTGCTTCTATATGGTGCATTTGAAAGGGTTGGCATCAAAATTTGTTTCTGTGGAGAAGTTCTCTTTCTACTTCGATAAGCAATGAGGAGGCCATACATGAATAAACCAAGTAAAATGGCCGCAAAAAGTGGGATCACAGTTACAAGGATGAGCTTATGATGAAAATGATTATTTTTCTTCATTACTTTTTGACTTTCACAAAGTTTCAAACCTGTAACATTTCCACACAGACCATCATTTCCATGTAATCCTTCTCCTGACACATTTAGAAAGACAGCATAAGGAATAGAACCAGATAACTTATTGTGAGAAAGATTCATCATCACCAGACTTTCTAAACTTCCAATTTCTGATGGTATCTCTTTTGTGAGTGAATTCGAAGATAAATCAAGAACATTGAGTTGACTTAATTTACCGATCTCTGCTGGGATCTTTCCGCTGAGCTTGTTATTACTAAGATATATGCGAGTGATTTGTACCCAGTCACCAATATATCTTTGTAATGACCCGTTAAACCTATTTTTGGAAAGGTCAAGAGTAAGGAGGCCATGCAATGATCCAAGCTCTTGAGGTATAACACCTGAAACGTTGTTATCGCTCAAGTTTAAATTTAACAAACTTTTCATCTCCCCAAACTCCTTTGGAATCTGACCAACCAAATTATTAGAAGAAAGATCAAGTGCATGAATTGAATTTCCAAACTCCGGTGCTATGCTACCGCTGATGTTGTTATATCCAATCTTTAATGTAGTCAAAATTTTGTATTTACCCCAGTTATGAGATAGTTGCCCATGAAATTTATTATGACTGATATCAATGAAATTTAAGCTTGGGTAGACACAAAAACTATTTGATATATCTCCACTAAATTGATCAAATTCAAACCTAACTCTTATTAAGGTGGAGCAATTCCATAGCCCTCTTGGAATAAGACCAGAGAGTTGATTTTCAGTTACAAATAAATATTGAAGCTTTCCCCCTTGGCACAAATCATCAGGCAATTGGCCAGACAACTGATTTGTGAACAGATGTAGCCTAAACAATGTTGTTTATGAGGGGTGATAGGGTATCCTGATAGCAATTAGAAGTCACGAGTATGAACGCTTTCAGATCGATTAAATTGGAGTGGATACCAATTAACGACCGGATAAAATCTAATTGATTCAAGTTTGTGTATATTGTTGTGTTTGCAAATCAGAAAAAACGTTGCTGTTTCCTTCTGTTGTTCTTCTGTATATTCAAGTTAGGGTTAACTGCCTTTTGGCAGTTTCAAGGTTTCAAGCTGTCAAATTTAGTCCCTCAATTTCCGAAAATTTAATTTTCTGAGGAATTTTTGACATAGCAACTTAGTGGATAATATACACATTAATTTTCTGAGGAATTTTCTGAGAAATTTAGTCCCAGCCAGGGGCGCTGCCCCTTGGACCCTGCTTCTCTCAGGGGCGTTGCCCCCGAACCCCCACCAAGGGGGCTACCGCCCCCTTGGAACCCCCGTTAGTCCAGTTAATATTCATATAAGTGTCGACCCTTATATGCATATTAAACTCAATCTATTTAACACTAAAATACCAATCAAACCTCCCCCATTTTAGTGTAATCATAAATTAACTAACTAGTTCACAGCAAACAATCAAACTAATGCATAAATGAAATGTCGAGACGATTGAATTTCATATTAGTATATTACACATTCCAAATATTCGGTTATCAAGGTTTCCCGAAAGATTGAACCTTGTAATATCACTATTGAATACATGAAGATAATATACACATTAGTTTTACATACACAATTTCTTACTTGGCACATTATTTTACTAGCCTATGTCCCTATCCTTTCTTGAGTACATCGAAGCCAAGTCCCAACTTCTTGAAGCAGCTAAACTTCGTACTCATATAGGTAGTTCTTTTAATCTCGCACCTGCAAATGCAATTTTTCAAAAGACCTATTAAGAAGAACACTTCAACCTTCTTTATCTTGCAGAACCGAACACATACCTTTGGGATAATTTAATGTTGTGTTCCAAACTCTAGATATTAAGCTTTCCACATTCAAAATTCAGCACCTAACGTCATATTAGGTGGGAATTGGGTATCTTAACATGAGAGCTTTTATATGGACTTTAACCCCAATCCCACAGCTGATCCTTTCACGAGATCTCTACATAACCCTTTGGTTAAATGATCAGCTAAATTCCGATGAGTTGCAATCCACTCAACGGATATGACACCATGCATTATGAGCTCACGAACCATGCTGTGTCTTACACCTAAGTGTCTTGACTTGCCATTATACACTTGACTATAAGCCTTAGCCAGAGTAGCTTGACTATCACACCTGATAGAAATAGAAGAAATCAGCTTTGGCCACAACGGAATTTCATAAATCAAATTCCTTAACCATTCAGCCTCATTACCAGCTGCCGCCAAAGCAACAAACTCGGATTCCATAGTTGAGTTTGTTATGCAAATCTGTTTCTTTGATGCCCAACTAATGGCACCTCCCCCAAGAAGGAACACCCATCCAGATGTAGAAGAATGATCTTCTTTATTGGATATCCAACTTGCATCGCTAAAACCCTCAATTACTGAAGGAAACCCAATGTAAGTTAACTTATAATCAACTGTTCCTTTCAAGTACTGAAATACTCGATCCAATGCTCGCCAATGAAATGTACTAGGATTGCTAGTAAACCTACTAAGCTTTCCGACTGCATAAGCAATATCCGGCCTAGTAATTATCATAGCATACATTAAGGATCCAATCCTTTTCGAGTATTCAAGTTGAGACACCGCTTTACCTTTATTAGGTAATAGCTTAACTTGAGGATCCATGGGAGTACTTGTAGGAGAATAATTCTTAAAGTCAAACTTATCCAAGATCTTCTCAATATAATGAGATTGAGAAATTGAAATACCCTTGTTTTCATGTATGATCTTAATACCTAAGATCACTTCCGCCTCCCCCATGTCTTTCATAGAAAATTTAGATGACAAGAATTCCTTTGTCTCATCTACTTGATCTTGGTTTGTACCAAAGATTAACATGTCATCTACATATAAGCATATAATGACTCCATTCTTAGAATCATCAAATTTACTATAAACACATTTGTCAGCTTGATTTAAAATAAAACCACTTGACAACACAATTTCATCAAATTTTTGATGCCATTGTTTAGGTGCTTGTTTTAACCCATAAAGAGATTTAACCAACTTACATACCTTGTGTTCATGTCCAGGCATAACAAACCCTTCGGGTTGTTTCATATAAATCTCTTCATCTAATTCACCATTCAAGAATGCAGTTTTCACATCCATTTGGTGAATTACAAGATTGTGTATAGCAGCTAATGCTAATAACAATCTAATAGTAGATATCCTAGCAACCGGAGCATATGTATCGAAAAAATCAATACCCTCTTTTTGTCTAAAGCCTTGGATTACCAACCTGGCTTTATACTTATCAATAGTACCATCTACTTTCATCTTCCTCTTGAAGATCCATTTACTTCCTAATGGTTTACAACCAGGAGGTAAATCAGCCAATTTCCAAACTTCGTTTTGCAAGATGGAATCCATCTCATCTTGGACTGCTTCTTTCCAAAAAGCAACATCCCTTGAAGCCATTGCTTCACTATATGTCATTGGATCCTTATCAATATTAAAACAATATTGATATTGATAATTAATTTCATTCCTTGATCCTTCAACTAAGTAAAGTTGAAAATCATCACCAAAAGTTTTGGTTTTTCTTACTCGTGTACCCTTTCTTGGTTCAGTGCTAGTCGATGGAACATCTTTGGTATTAACCGGTTCATTAGAACGATGAATCATGTCCCTTGGCCTAGGTATAGATGTGAATCTTTCTTCATCAAAGATTGCATCTCGTGATTCTATCACAGAATTCACAGAAACATACTCATTAGGTTCTAATACATAAAACCTATATGCATATGAGTTTTCAGCATACCCAATGAATATGCAATCTATACCTCTTTCACCTAAAGTTTTCCTTTTAGGTTCAGTGAGCCTAACAACAGCCCTACATCCCCAAACTTTGAGAAAACTCAAGTTTGGTGCTTTTTTATGCCAAAGTTCATAAGGAGTTTTCTTATTGCTTTTACCGGGGATACGGTTCAGCAAATAACAAGCCGTTAACATGGCTTCTCCCCAAAATCCTTCACTTAACCCCGAATAAGATAACATTGAATTCACCATTTCTTTCAATGTCCTATTCTTTCTTTCATCCACACCATTTTGTTGTGGTGTGTATGGAGCCGTTGTTTGGTGTATTATTCCGGTAGATTGGAAATATACTGGATCATAATACTCCCCTCCACGATCGGTACGCAAGATTTTTACCAAATCCTTTTGATGAAGCTCTACCTCTTGTTTATAAATACGAAATTTATCAAGAGCTTCATCCTTTGAATGCAATAAATATATATAGCAATAACGTGATGCATCATCAATGAAAGTTATGACATATTTCTTATTTCCTAGAGATGGTGTAGCATGCAAATCACATAGATCACTATGAATAAGGTCTAACAGTTTGGATTCACGATTTGCATTTTTAAATGGTTTTCTAGTAATCTTAGTTAACATGCAAGTTTTACACTTATTATGGTCCAACTCAATAGATGGAATCATACTCATTTTAGACATCTCTTTCATTCTTTTATAATGAACATGTCCTAGTCTAGCATGCCATAATTCCATGTTACTAAGTTTAACACTAGATATAGAATTAACCATACAAATCGAATTAAAAGTAGAAGGCATATCTAAATTAAGCATAATCATTCCATTACACAAATAACCAAATCCAACAAAAGAACCATGTTTCGACAAGATATACTTGTCGGATTCTAACACTTGTTTGTACCCACAATTATTTAATACTACACCGGACAACAAGTTTTTCCGAATACCGGGCACATACAATACATTACACAACGAAATTGTTTTTCCAGAAGTAAAAGTTAAATCTACTAGTCTAATTCCAAGTATTGGTTCTGTTGCGACATTTCCCATAGTTAAAACACGTCCATCATTAATAGTTGCAAGTTCCTTGAACCATCTTCGGTCCTTGCACACATGACACGTCGCACCAGAATCATACCACCAAGCAATATCATCATCCTGTACATAGAACGATTCACAAATTAATGATACATAATTCAAATCCGAATTATAATTAATTGTTAATATTGTACCTGCTTGTTTCGGATCTCCTTTGGATCCACCACTAGTACCAGCCTCGTTTTTGCCTTTTCCACTACGGCAATCACGTTTGAAATGTCCAGGTTTCCCACATTTCCAACAGCCCCCATCGTTGGACTGTTTTGCTTTCTTTCCATTTCCCTTTTTGTAATCGTTACCTTAAAACTTTCGTTTCTTGTTCTTAGAATCCGAACCCTTTTTGAAACTATTATTAGTTTCTTCAACCATATTGACATTTGAACCACCAATATCCTTGTCTTTTTCATTCACCCATGTTTTCTCCATACGTCTACACCCTTCCTCAATACTAATGGTACTTCCCAACTCAACCAAATTGTATTCTTCCTTCTTATGTTTCAAAGTAGTTTTGAAATCCTTCCAAGAAGGCGGAAGTTTGTCAATAATAGATGCCGTCGCAATGGATTCATCCATTTTTAAACCATGTTGGGTAAAGCGACCAAGTATACTAAGACACTCATTGTATTGTTCCATAACAGAACGACCATCTATCATTTTGTAATTCATGAAATCACTAACCAAGAATTTCTTATTGGATGAATCTTCAGCCATGTACTTGGCTTGAAGCGTTTCCCATAACTCTTTTGCAGATTCTACGTTTTGATAAATATCAAAAAGAGTGTCACACATACCATTTAAAATTGTTCCTCGACATATGAAGTCATCATTCCAGAACTTGTTGCGTTTTCTGATTTGATCAATGGTTTCACCCTCCACTTCTTCTGGTGCTGGTGTCGTCAAAACGTACACAACCTTCATGGTGGTTAACAAGAATTGCATCTTCTTCTGCCATCTTCGAAAATCCTGCCCTTCGAATTTGGCTAACTTCACAAACTTAGAAGTCATATCTCGTACAGATTCTCCTGCCATCTTGTTAAGTAATTTAATCGATCTTTGTTGTTTATGAGGGGTGATAGGGTATCCTGATAGCAATTAGAAGTCACGAGTATGAACGCTTTCAGATCGATTAAATTGGAGTGGATACCAATTAACGACCGGATAAAATCTAATTGATTCAAGTTTGTGTATATTGTTGTGTTTGCAAATCAGAAAAAACGTTGCTGTTTCATTCTGTTGTTCTTCTGTATATTCAAGTTAGGGTTAACTGCCTTTTGGCAGTTTCAAGGTTTCAAGTTGTCAAATTTAGTCCCTCAATTTCCGAAAATTTAATTTTCTGAGGAATTTTCTGAGGAATTTTTGACACAGCTCGACCCCTGCCAGGGGCGCTGCCCCTTGGACCCTGCCAGGGGCTGCCGCCCCTTGGACCCTGCTTCTCTCAGGGGCGTTGCCCCCGAACCCCCACCAAGGGGGCTACCGCCCCCTTGGAACCCCCATTAGTCCGGTTAATATTCATATAAGTGTCGACCCTTATATGCATATTAAACTCAATCTATTTTACACTAAAATACCAACAAACAATTGTAGACTTCCGATACCTTGTGGAATAGGACCAGATAACTTGTTGTTACCCATAGACAGAGTCTGAAGGCTTCTCAGGTTTTTTAATGATGAAGGAATTGAACCATTGAGTTGATTATAGCTCAATTCTAATTCAGTGAGAGACTTCATATTCCCTAATTCAATTGGAATGGGTCCGGTGAGTTGATTTTAGGACAAATAAAGGATATTCAAAGACTCCAAATTACCCAACGATGAAGGTATTGAACCAGAGAGTTAGAATTTTGAAGCTATACAACGATGTTGTATATTGTGTTTTATTTACATTTGCTTCTATATGGTGCATTTGAAAGGGTTGGCATGCTCCATAACAAATTTTGAAGGTGGCAATTTTTTCTCAATAACAAGTTTTGATGGACAGGCGATGTATGATGAAATCATCAAGGCAACAAATGATTTTGATGATGCATTTTGTATTGGGATGGGAGGATACGGTACTGTGTATAAAGCTGAATTACAACCCAACAATATAGTAGCTGTCAAGAAACTTCATTCATCATCTGAGAATGACGATCAAGGCTTCCTAAATGAGGTACGAGCATTAACAAACATAAGGCATAAAAACATAGTTAAACTCTATGGATATTGCTTCCATACTCGTCACTCATTTTTGATTTACGAATATCTTGAGAAGGGAAGTCTAAAATCTCTCTTAAGTAATGATATCACAGCAAAGGAAATGGATTGGCTGAAAAGGGTAAGAATTGTAGGGCTGTAGTGAATGGTTTGGCTTACATGCACCATGATTGCACGCCGCCTATAATTCATCGAGACATTTCTGGTTATAATATCCTTCTCAATTCTGATTATGAGGCACATATCTCGGATTTTGGAACAGCGAAGCTTCTAAAGCTGGATTCATCCAATTGGACTGCAGTTGTAGGCACCTATGGCTATATTGCGCCAGGTAACTACCATATAATTTAAAGTTAGCTATAGGTACTTCTCATGTTTCAGATTTATCTATGTTACATTTAATCATGATATGATATAACAATTTTTTTTTGTATTCTCATGTTTCCTTCCATGTAGAGCTTGCTTATGCGATGGTGGCGACTGAGAAATGCGATGTGTATAGTTTTGGAGTTGTTGCACTAGAAGTGATTATGGGAAAGCATCCTGGAGAACTTATATCATATCTACCAACATTGTCTACTGATGATCTCTATTTGAGAAACTAGCTCATTCAATTTTGAATGTCTCACGGGCGTTTGAACTACAACCCACAGGAAAGGCCAACAATGCGTCAAGTCACAGATTTATTGTCAGTGGATGATCGACTTTGGATGAAGATGCATGTATCGGTAACTTGATGCTAGCTTGATCGATTTCGTATGATGTCTAGTCATAAGTCAAAAAGTTTAAGAAACTTTTTATGTTTTTTTGTTGTTCTGAATTATGTTGTAGATTGTTATTAAATAAGAAAATAATTTATATCAATGAAGATTGCTACCTTTCTAGACTAATATAGTTACGTGTATTATGGATCTTTTTGGTAATTTCTTTAAAGTATTCCAGTTTTACAATTAAAATTTACCAATGGGAAATTTGTATATCAGTTAGAATTATTCTTACTCATATGAAGAAATATAGTTAACAGTGAGTGCACACGAAAGATATTCAAAGACGTAAAATCACCCAACAATGGAGAAGAAATTTAGCTAAAGAAAATTTGCCAAAAAAGAAGACCGTGGAAGTCTGTTAATTTGTCAAAAAAGATGACCTAAGGTATGGAGTAACTAATGTACTGCTGTTTTCAGATAGGGAAAAAGGTGAATAAGGTTGCAAGAAGGCTTCACACTTCGAGACCTACAATTGGATGATTTAGTTGAAGTTGGCGATCCAAAAACGTACGAGTCTTGGTGTCTAACTATTTATAGGGTATCTAATTTCTCCTTGATGTGCTAAGTGAAAATGATAGAGGTGGCAACATGGGCGTGTCGATTGGGTTTAGTAACGGGTCAAAACGGTTAACTTCTTGGTACGGGTCCAATTGGTTTGCCATAAACACCTTTGGTCCAAAATTTCATTAAATCTTATTAGAAATAATCAGTGTGACACATATGATAACAAAATACATATTCTTATCAACCAATGTTATTGAATAAATTGTACACTATGTGAAAGCTTCAACCCTTTTTGACCCGTTTCCTTTAGCTAACTTTTTTATTTTACTTGTTTGACCCATCAGAGATGAAACATATCCCACATTGACTCATTCATACCTAAATGGGTCAGAATTTCGACAAAGATTACATATAAATAGGATAAAAATAAGCGGCTAACAAATAAGCATAGCTACCTTATGTGACCCACTACTTTTCTACTGTAGGAAATGAAATCATGCATGCATGGGACAATACTAACTTGCTGATTATTTTATCCACTACCAGTAATGGTCATATGACCACTTCTTCAAGAATAAAAGAAATGGTAGTAGTTCGCACGGTTCTGTCTTTTGGAGACCCGGAACGTATCACACACTAATACAAAACTTTAAAATAAAAATCCAACCTATGAATTGATCTAGAAAAGCTTGTTACACATTCACTATGATCGAGCATTCAATCGCACACACAAACAAATAAATATCTGAATACTTTTCAAACAAACATACAAGAAGATTGATCTGACACATATACTAAATCGCAGGGACATATGATTGGGCTTAAACAAACACTATCTAAATCGTTGAATTCGTTTTGTCTTTCTTTAAGAGGGCAATGCTATATAACCCGGGTTGAACTGGGAACATGGCCGGTTATGACCGGTGTTTGCTTGTTTATGAAACGGTTGTTCTTTTGTTTATGACCGGTGTTTGCTTGTTTAGTAAATCCAGCTGGGTCATACCTTTCATTTTTTTAAAGTTTTGGACCTATAGTTTTGTTATAAAGTATGGGTTTTGTAGTGAATTTCTAATGTTTAAGAGCTGTTTGGAGCTTTTTAGGGGCGTTTGGATATGTTTAGGGGTGTTTTTGTAGCTGTAGGAATTGAATTTCCATGTTTACAAACTGTCCTTTTTTGCGTAAAACTGGTTCCACACGACGGTTCAACCGGCGACTCGGCTGGGTCGATAAAAAAACCGGTGCACGGAAATTCAAGAAAATTTACGCAAAGATTTATACTTTTATAGACAACCCGAACCTCTTGTATTTGCTGCTACAGTTTGTATTTACAACTATACCAAGGAATACATTACCAATACAATGCAACACTTCTTCTGTACATCTCATATAGCAATTTTCCTGCTAACCCGGCGGGTTGGGATGACCATGGTCAAAGTAAAGAAAAAAACAACTCAAAAAAGTCAACGTGATCATGACAGTAACTTCAAAAAGTCTCTATAATCGCTCATACTACCACTCGAAAATCTCTTCATGTTTTCCCAAATCTGCAAACGTCTACTAGGCCTCAACGGGCCTGAACTTGAGGTTATCCTATACGAATGTACAAGTAGCCCAAGACCCGAAAAGGATCAGTAAGTAAGTTTAGACCTTCTGGTGCTTGAAGCAGGGGACAGGCCCACGCGACAAGGATTTCTTGTCCCTATAACATTGACATGCCAACGGGTTTTGTTCGTGTTAGGAGCTCAAGGAGTACCTCTCCGTAGCTATATACGTCACTCTTTACAAGAAACTTTACGAGTTAAGTCATGTTCTAGCAAAATGTTGCTAGACTTGAAGTCTCTGTGTATGACTCTTGGGCCTTAATCTTCATGCAAGTAAGTTAACCCTCTAGCGGCACCCAAAGCAATTTTCAATCCCCCCCCCCCAAAAAAAAAAATCCCTAACACCAATTATAGACCATCTCCATTAAAAGTTGAAGTAAAATCATTTGACTTTAAAAGTCAAATTTTCAATACCTAACTAGCCGATTTTTCACATGAAAGCAAGCCATGTTCTTTAAAAATAAAAAAAAATAATAAAATAATAATAAAATAAAATAAAATAAAAAAAAGAAAGAAAGAAAGAAAGAAAGAAAAATTAGCTGACTTTTGCAAGTCAAACATTTGACTTCGGAAAGTCAAGCATTTCATACCATGAAGGTGAGATTCAACGCTTCCATTTGGGCTTAGCTCATAAACTAAACACCGGTTTCTTTCTTCTGTACAAATGCCAAGCAGCCGAACCAAATTTCTATGGTGCAAGCGGCTAAGCATCTCAACTTCAGCCAGGAATTCCCGACCCCCTTGTTTATCATCACGTTTAAGTACCTTGACAGCAACTTTAGTCCCATCTTCAAGGGTCCCACTATAAACACGCCCAAACCCACCCGCACCTACACGACCCAACTCGTTAAAATAATCAGTTGCTTTTTCCATATCACTTGAACTAAACGTCTTTGCAGATCCTTTATAAGCTATATTTGACTGGAAGGATAATGAAGCTGACTCGGGCCCAATTCCTATTGTTGATCAACCAACCCTTGATGATTTTGTGACGGGATTAAAGTAAAGTAGCTGATTGGGTGTGTCCTGATTGGGCCCCTTCCCTACATTTAATTAGCAGAACCCACACAGCAACAGAGACTAAAACCACGGCTACAACTGCTGATAAAACTATTATGGAAATTATGCAACCACTTAGCCTATTGCTAGACCTTTGCTTACTGATATCGACCCCGAGGGGCTTTATGTCCCTACCATTGTTTCCATGACCATACGGTCTACCATTACCGTTGCGTGATGATGGCAGATGGAGGAAGACCTATTAACAACAAAATGATTATGATTATAAGCAAGAAAAAAATTCAGTTTGACTTTTGAGGTCAAACAAATTAATCCTAGAAGTACGGTAGAGGTGACAATTTCGACCCATTTACTTATTTGTCGGTCTTACTAGAAGGCCAGCTCATATACTAATGGAAAGAAGGTGTAAAGTGAAACACCAAGACCGAGCTCAACTTGCATTGGCAAAACAAACTTGCATGGTGTACCAGGTGGGGTGTTCGTTAACGGCTTGACACACATTATTGTACAATTTTCAAATTATGTAAAATTCAAATTGTATGGATTGCCAAAAGTTAACCATCAGTTAAACAAAGGGGCTGCTAATGGAAATTCCACTAAACGTTCACAACTTTTCGTGATTTATTCCTTAAATTATTAAAGTTGATTAAGTTCCTTTAATCCCTACCATGAGATTATTTGAATTTGAATTTAAATGAGAAGAAAATGTTGAGGAGTTAAGACGGGAGTGGACCTGTGCATATACTTGTTGTTGGGCCTATTGGGCTTGAGACATTTGGTGTAAGTAACCATATTGGGCTATTAGTGTTTGTTGAGCATGTGCAATCTCTAAAAGTTGGGCTTGTCCCATTCTCCTAAGATCCATGATAAGGAAAATAAATAAATAAATAAATAAATCTTTGATATTGAAAGTGGCTGCTATAACAACTATATGTTCTTTGTCAAACAATTCTATTTATACTAATTATTTTACACAGTTGGTATTCATGAATTTAAAAAAAATTATAATAATAAAAAATTAATAAAAAAAGCAAAATTTTTATATTTAATAATTTTTTAAAATTAATCTAAATCTCTACTGTATAAATACCATAGTATTCCTTTTTATTTTGTGCTAATTCATAGTTAAGTAACTGAAACACGGTTTATTAATACTAAACTAGCAAATGTACATAACAACGAGAATTTAAAGTGGTATATAGTTATAATTATATTTTGTTTAAGTGTATTGTGTAACGTTTTGTTTAACCAAAATATCACAATAACTATTTGCAATTACATTTTGATCTTTTCACGTTTTATTTTGAATGTTAACGAAACACTTACCACAATATCGCATATCGTTAATTGTACGCCGCTAGGAACCGTTGCCGCTAGGCGTGGGTACTCGCCTAGTGTGTGTATATATATATATATATATATATATATATATATATATATATATATATATAAAGTCGCTCAAAGTACAAATAAGTCGCTTAACGTAGGTTGCTCGAAAAGTACATGCCTTTATAGCTTACACATGCAGAATAAAAAAGGACATGGCGCGAACTTTTTTGTGCCACTTGACGACTTCTTATCAAAAGTAAAAAAGTCGCAAGTCACTCGGTCTAGTTTGTTGGTTTTGAAAAGTTATAAAAGTTAAGCGACTGGTCTAATCTCGGGATTTACTCTACTATTTATCTGGTATACAGATTACCTTCCTCCTTGTTAGACGATCGGTATTAAATCCCCATATAGGATTTGATCGTGTGACGCCAATATCCAAAAGAAGAACACCGTGTTCCATTGTTTAATTGTGAAGCAAACATTAGCATCCTAACGTAATCCCTTGATGTGTAGTGTGAACAACTTGTAGTGCTGGTTATTTTAACCACTAACGGTTTCAAGAAAAGATTCAAGATCAAGAGGAATCAATCTTTATCGATTGATTAAAGGTTAGTACTTTACGTGTTTATTTATTTGTTAACCCATAAACATTGAACTAGATTCATCCGCTACGTAGTTGTAGTATTGATAGTTATATCAATATGAAATCCCAACAATATAAGTATGTGATAATGTTTAGTTGTCGAGTCTTATAAAGGTTTGATGTATGTGGCAACCACTATATTAGTAAGGATAAGAATTATTGGTGACTTCTTGGTCCACATTAATTTCATTTTTTGGTAAACACATAATTGGAGTTGAGATCCATGAAGAACCTATATATGCCAAAGAACCAATCAACAAATCATAACCATAAAATCCAATTTGATCCAATGGCTTAGATTAAATCTAATATTTAAACTTGAGGGGCAAAAAAGTCAATTACATAAACAAAAAAAATCAATTACTTCATTCTTACAAAAAAAAAATTACGGAAAAACACACACACACCCCAATCGCTCTCCAATCCAATCCCATACCCTAATCCCCAATCGCCACCTTAAAACCTTCATCACCACTGCCGCCACCTTCACCACCAGAAAACCTTCATCACCGGAAAACCTTCATCACCGTCGAAAAACCTTCACCGTCGCCGTCACCTTCCCCTTCACCGTCGTCAAATCCATCATCAAATCCCTGTACACCTTCATCGTCGTCAAAAAACATACACAGAACCTTGTACACCTTCACTATCGTCACCTTCTGCCATCTCTATGGAAGAAGAAAATTTACCTGAGATAATGGAGGATCCTGATGTAGAAGAAGGTAAATAATATATGATTCTTCTGTTTTTCTATTTTTTTTCTAGTTTACTATTTTACATGTAATTCTAGTAGAACCAGATATGATTCTTTTCAGAAATAAATAGTATAATATGTAATTCTAGTAGAATCAGATATGATTCTTTTCATAAATAAATAGTATTTGATCATTGTAATGTAAAAACATAATCTCAGATTGTTATGGTGGATGATGAGGTTATGGATGAAGCTGAGATATTGGTGGATGCTGTTGTGGAAGAAGAAAATATTGCTGTTATTCAATGTAAATCATATGTGATTCAGCTTATTTTTTTTGCTTTTTAAGCTTATTTATACATTCTGTAAATCAAAGAAGAAAACAATCGTATACGATTTTTGTACAATCATATACGATTTTTGTACAATCATATATGATTCTTGTACAAATCATATATGATTCTTGTAGAATCATATATGATTCTTGTTAAATCATATATGATTCTTGTTAAATCATATATGATTCTTGTAGAATCATATACGATTCTTGTGAAATCATATATAATTCTAATGAAAATACTATATTTCAGCATATGTGACGACACCAAGGCCAACTTTATACGCACTTGAAGAAACTCCCGGGGGATCTGTTACTTGGGAACCTGTTGTTGATGATATTTATTTAGCTGTTGAGGGGAAAAAGTTTAATACGATAGAGGAATGTGTTGAAATGTACAACAAATATGCTGAAGTAGCAGGATTTGAAGTTAAAAAATTGTCCCAAAAAAATACAAGAAGTGGTTTGGTAAAAAGTAAGTACCTTATGTGTAATAGGCAAGGGATTCCAAAAGAGATAAATACAAACACATTGGATCTTAAAAACAGTGATAAGCAAGTAAGAAATACAAGACAACGGGTAACAGGTTGTTTGGCGCGAGTATTATTAACTTTGGATGATGTTTCTGGACAATATGTAGTAAATAAATTCCATTCTAAGCACAATCATTTAATGATTCCGAAAGAGTATCAACATCTAACAAAGGAAGATGACTCAAGCGCAAAAGGTGTTCGTTGTGAAAGCTTCAAATATGAAACTTGGTGCGACAAAGGCACACCGTTCGTTATGTGGCATTAAAGGTGGTTATCAATATGTTCATGGCATAAGCAGTGATTTCAAGAATCATCAAAGGGATATAAATGTGTGCGTAGGTGAAAGTGACGCGCAAATGCTGATAAACAAAATGGAAAACTGAAAGAAATATGTGCCAAACTTTACATTTCATTATATGGTTGAAAAAAGTGAGTTGGTTGCACTGTTTTGGGCGGATGAAGTTGCCAAATGCAACTATAAGGAATTTGAAGATGTAGTGTCATTTGATGCAACATTCAGAACTAACAAGTAAGTAACTTTTAAAATCTGAATAACATGTGATTTATAAGAATTAGATACGTAATATAAGTGATTCACATAGAATCATATATGATTCACATAGAATCATTATGAATATAAGTGATTATGAATATATATAAGGATTACTATGTTTACTTTTAATATAAGTGATTCTGAATATAGGTGATTCACATAGAATCATATATGATTCTCACAGAATAACATGTGAAACTTTTGCTTCTAATTTGAAATTTTTGTGTGAAACTTATGATATTCAGGTGCGACATGGTGTTTGTTCCATTCACCGAGGTAGATAATCACAAAAAGAGTGTGACATTTTGTGCCGAAATGCTTCTAAGAGAAGATGCAGAAGCTTACGCATGGCTACTAAAATCATTCATGATGGCACATGGGAAACAACCAAAAATGATTGTAATGGATCAAGATGGAGCCATGAAGTTAGAAATTGAAGCTGTTCTTACTGAATCCAAACACAGATTATGCATGTGGCATATCACCCAAAAAATTCCAGCAAAGGTATTCTAATTCATATACTATTTTAAAAATGCAAAATACGATTTTTCAGAATTATATGTGGCATATCAAGAAGTTAGCAATTGAATCATATGTGATTCTTTCAGAATCATATGAGAATCATATGAGAATCATATGAGAATCATAAATGATTTATTTTTATTTTATTTATTTATTTATTTTTTACAGATTTGTAAAGAAATCTATGATGAAAATGATTTCAAAAAGCGTTTGAACAAGATTGTGTGGAATATGTTCATGGAACCATTGAAGTTTGAAGAAAAATGGACAAAATTGATTGAAGATTTTGAATTGCAAAACCACAAAATGGACAAAATTGATTGAAGATTTCAAAAAGCGTTTGAACAAGATTGTGTGGAATACTTCAAGGTCTGAGATTGAAAATGCATTCTTCAGACATTTCACAAATCACGGGTCGACATTGGTTCATTTCATGATATGCTTCGAATCTGCAATGGAGAGGCAAAGGTATCGGCAAGAACAAATGGACTTTAACACATTTGACTCAACTCCAAAACTTTGTATAGAGTTGAATATGGAACGCCATGCATCTAAAGTATATACACGAACAATATTTCTGCTTGTTCAAAATGAAACAAAGGAAGCTTGTTGGAATTGCACAATAGAAGAGTTTAGAACGAAAGAGGGCTGTGAGATGTGTGACAACTGGCAAATTAGGGAGCCCTTTTGAAAACCCGCATTACTTTAAAAATTATGATTTTTGGAATATATGAAAAGGTTATTTGTGATGAGATTTTGTGAACGTTGGAATGTGATTTTTATCGTACGTTATTTATGGGATTTGATTATTTATTTATGGATTGGTTTGGTTCATTTGTGATGATTTATTTTTGAGATCATTATTTTGGCACTACATTGACTCCGGCACTAGGATAACCTAACAATTTTATTTATTTTAAATATTGGTTCGGATATTTTTATTTTTGGAACGTATCGCGAGGTTTTGATTATTTTGGAATGAGTTCGGTTGAGAAAGTTGATTGGTTATTTAAGGTTTCGGGATTGGTCCGTGTATTTACACCGGGCTACTTAACCCACTACACCCCTCAATATTATTATTATTATTATTAAAAAAGTCTTGTTTTTAAAAGAGTAAATCACAAAAATCGTCCCATGTGAACCTGATAAAGCAAACACAACCCACCAACACTCTCATCATCTTCATCATCTCTCTCTTTTTAATATATCACCACCACCGCCCCCTTTAACCACCAATAGCACCACCACCGCCACCCTCACATCAAAACTAACACCACCATCTTAACCATCTTTTCCCGATCTATCTATTGGTATAAACCACGCGCGATTTGGACCACCCTAACACCACATACGAATTGATATCACCACGTTAACACCACCATTGTCATCTTTTCTTTTTGGGTTTTTGAAGAAACTTAGTTTTGGAGCTTTATTGAAGGTGAGTGGCCACGAATCTAATTCGTGCGCCTCGATTTGTACCCAATCCGTGGGTATAAGTATATTTTCTTGATGGGTTTTGATGAAATCTTAGCTAAAAATGATGGGGAAATGATATTTTGTCATTAAAAATCCGTTTGGTATCTTGGGTTTTGGTTTTGACGCGAGTTGATACTCGATTTGTAACTTTGGGTCGCGTTTGGTTTAGTTTGTTGGCTCGATAGGAGCATGGCCGAGACTCAAGGTCTCGGTGAGACCCTTTTCTTGGCTCGTTGGGAGTCCAAGAGAGCTCATGGTCCGATATTATTGATTCTTGGTTGATTTGGTTTAGCCGATTTGATGTTGTGTTTGTCTTGGGTGTGCCGTGACCTTGTATTGTCCGTTTGGCTGATTTGGTACGGCTCGTTGAGCCTATGTCGTGGCCTATTGGCCTTGGTTTCGAGTCCTTGTGACTCACGGTTCTAACCGAGACCCAAGTGGGTCGTTTGGCTCGGGTTTGGCGTAGTAAACCAAACCGTATTATAGGTATCATGGATGTTTTCTTGTTATTGTTTTTATTGTGGTTATTATTATTGTGTGGCATTATTCATTTTGGACCGAAGCTTTTGGATGGGTCGAGACACTTTGTGGTCTCGACTTGGTATACTTGTGATTTGGATTATGGAGTTGTGTTGACGAGTGTGGATTTGGGGACCGATTGTGAGGCGGTCATTAGATGACGGAGATAGGTTAGTTGGGTGCCGTAGACGGACCCTCATGTTGTAGCACGTGGATATGGGATTGATTTGGACGGAGTTGATTTATTTATTTTGACATGGTTATTATTTTTGGACTTGGACTATGAGCCGAGAGTGATGACTCGGACATGTGACCAAATTCTATGACTCGATAAATATTTAAAAATCAAACATTAAAAATAATACTCGTAATAATATTATTGATAATATAATCATTTATATACGTATATAGACGTGATAAACGTATGTATATATATATATATATAAATGCGTATATTAATAATAAAACGATCACGAGTAAATGTTATAATAATATAACGATAATTATTATACTATGCAGATAGTGCAATAAATGTCGGAATATTGTTATAAATAAATAACTTGAAATAACGTCGAGAACTAATAAGTCGAGTGAGTAATAAATAAAAACATGATGATTTTTATAAATTTAGAAAAACTTATCGAGTTATACGAGTTGTGGTTATTTAAAGTCCAAGTGGGCTTTACTATGTGACTTTTGTGTTGTCACGGATATATGACGATTAATATATCCATTTTCTATAACTACGTAACTTATTTAATCGACGGGTTAAATAGGGTTTATTTATCTATAGAAAATGAGTATATTAATGGGCATCGTATCCTACGACGCCCATAGGTTGTGGTACGTGTATTAGGATAATAAATTACTATATATCTCGTGGAATTGGCTAAATTGACGAATTTGGCAAATTGGACGATATATATAGGGAATTTATTGGACTACGATATTTACCATATAGTATTCTTTGTGCTATGTGCTTTAGGTTGGGTATAATTTTAGAACGATATATTACGTAAATAAATATGGGGGATTACCAAATCGACGGATTTGATAAGCTTCGATGATTTATTTAAATAATATATTGGGCTAATATTAGACCTATAGATGGGTTATTATTTCGTTCATTGTGGCTTCTTGGTTTGAGTTGAGTCGACCCTTCACCCATGTGGATACCAAACGTCGAATTTCAAATATATATGAAGTTAATTCAAGAAATGGATATTTTTGGAAAGTAAAATGGAATACGTTCGGGAATGGGAATATTTGATTTTTGAAGAAATGATTTCTGAACGAGCTTGATATTGTTAGGAAGTGCCGAGTCTGTAGTTGCCGTTACGTGAGTTGCTTGAGATTACTTACGTCTTTCTTCTATCGTTTCTTTTGAGGATTTGCTAGACTTGAGGTGGTCATAGCCCCACTTTTACTCTTAAACTTTGTTTTCAATACTTGGGGTGAGAAATGTGCAAATGTTTTATGTGGACTATTATCGCTTTGTTTATTTAAAACTTGCTATGCTTATAGAACTAGGTAGGGTTAAGCGAGGCCTAGTCCCGAACTAGGTAAGCTATTGATTTGGTTAATGAGTAAGGCCTAGTCCCGAACTAGGTAAGCTATTGATTGGTTGTTGAGCGAGGCCTAGTCCCGAACTAGGTAAGCTATTGGATTAATTATAGAGCGAGGCCTAGACTTGAGCTAGGTAAGCTATTGATTGGATTGATTTGGGCTATAGCGTGCACCTATAGGGTTGATTTGATTTGGTTGGATTATTTCGGTTGGATGATTGAGGCCTAGTCTAGCTAGCAAGCGTTTTGCGTATATGTCCACTATATTGAATTATGAACTTAAACCTATGATCTCACCAGCGAAAGCTGACTTTTAGCACGTTTTCTCAGGTATTTAAGTGATGCCCTTTGGATGCTTGGATTGGAGGCTTGGCAATGGCACCGGTTATGGATCTATTTTTCTAAAACTCTGATAAACTATTGTGGACCTATGTTTATTTCTATTGGGCCTTACTTTGGATAATTCTTGGGATAAATGTAAACTTTAAAAACCCATTTTGGTTGTGTTTTTCTTATGTTTACTTTATATCGTTCTTTCATGACTTTGAATGGATACCAATCCCCGTGGCACCCCGAAAGCTTGTTGAGTCTTCCGCTGTATCAAATTTTGGGGGTGTTACAGATTGGTATCAGAGCCAAGGTTATAGAGAACTAGGTAAATAGACACCTAAACTATAACCGATTTTCATAGAAAACAATCCTCGACCATTGCCTGCCAGCCCGCAAAGCTGAAGCATCATTGTTTATATAGAGGTATATCGAGATGATTATTGGATATGGGATTCTTGAGATGATTTGAGGATTTGAGATTTATTGATTTAGTGATATGATGGCGTTTTGAGGAATTATATGCGTTTTGAGGAATTATATGGCTTAATTGTTTAACGAATGATTTTAGTAATGCGGTATTTTAAATCTTTCTTGATTTTATATGATTGGGAATTATATGATGATTTTGGTATGGTATTTTGAGTTCACGGTTTAGTTGTTTTGAAACACTTACACCTACCCTACGCCGTTGTCACAAATCATAGCCTCCTTTGCACGTGTTGTTATTAAGAATTGTTATTGCTAGTACGCGTCGCCCCCCGTAGATCACTATGGCCTTTGATGACCCATACGTGTTAGTCATGCGTTCGGCCACTACGTTATCGTCTCATTGACGCCCTAAGTCACCGATTTTATCGCCTCGTGGTTCACCTGCTCAGAGATGACTATTGATGGAGTACCCCTCCGACGAGGAGTATGAGGAGGAGTACGAGGGTGAGCCAAATGATAACCCTCAAGATGAGGAAGAGAATGATGACCCTCAGGACGAGGAAGAGGATGATCCTCAGGAGGAGGAGATGCCTGATGATGATGGGTCGCTAGCACATTCAATTCATTCTGCGAAGCCCGATTCCCCGATACATCCGTTAGAGCCGGTTTCACCTGATCATCCGTTTTTGTTTGATTCACCACCTGGTAGTCCTATGGCGTCGGATGGACCTTCTGAGGTTTCTGCTGAGCATGCAGATTTAGGTGAGACTGGTAGGATGTGGGCTCAGATTACTTCACAGGGCGAGTGGATCTCGCGGATGTCTGACCGACTTGAGATGATTATTGCTGAGTTTATTGCTGAGATAAGAGTTGATTTGACTAATATCGTGGGAAGGACGACCGCGATTAGGAGAGGTATGATTGAGATACATGAGCAGATAGAGAGTCTGCAAAGAGGTTTCCTCACGGCTGGCGAGGCAGATCACAAGCTGTGGCAGAGGAACACGGATTTGGAGAAGGAGGCAGCAGACCTCAAGAGAGATAGAGATATCTACAGTGTTGAGCTGGGATCGTTATGGAGAGATTTGGATGGTTTGAGATCGGAGTTGAATAGTCTACGCCAGCTTCATGGCTAGATCAATTTGGATTTGTGTTGTTGTTGCGTCGCTTCTTAAGCCAGGGAGTACTTGGTTAGGAGAGCTAGTTATTCTATCTCTTAAGTCATGTTAATCGGATTGTATGTTCGTCTCGTATGGAACGTTTAGTATTTATTATGTCTTTTGGTATTTTGGAACGAAGTATCGATCGCTACTTGTATGGACGATAGTGATTTCGTGTGATATCCTACGGTTTTTGGTGTACATGGAGAATTGTGTTCCTATTTGCGTGGTTAATATTGTGTTGGTATTATGTTCGTATTTCGACTTTCACCAAATTAGATTCTTGTTGGACGTTATGGTACGTGTTAGTGGAGACTTACGAACCTTGTATTGTGACTTAGATTAATTGCCCCACGACGAAACCCTGTTAGAGCTACCAGAACTGGTCCTGCAACGACTACTCCTGGTCGTCGAGGACGCCGTCCTACTCGAAATGTTGAGACCCCTACTCCTGATAACCTGGACACTACTAACCGCAACAACAGGAATCAAAATGTGGATGTTCAGGGAGACAATGATCATGTTCCACATAACGCACCTACTGTGGATCAAGCAATGATCAATCAACTTGTGGAGCAACGAGTTGCTGAGCTACTAGCTGAGTCAAATCATTCCAACAATTCTGCTAGAACATTTCCACCTGTTCGTGCTAATGGATGTAACTACAAGGAGTTTAAAATTTGTGGACCCGTTGAGTTTGGTGGAACTGAAGGAGTGGTCTACTTGGTCAGGTGGATGGAGAAGACTGAGTCAGTGTTTAATGTGAGTGGTTGTGCGGAGAATGCGAAGGTAAAGTTTGCTTCTTTTACTTTCAAGGATGAAGCTTTAACTTGGTGGAACAATTACCGAAATTTGGTTGGGAGTGATGTGGCTTATGCTATGAGTTGGGAGCAATTTAAGTCCTTGCTGATTCAGACTTACTGCCCAAGGAATGAGATTAAGAAGCTGGAGATTGAGTTCTGGAACCATAAGGTGAAAGGTACCGATATGGCAACTTACAATAGCCATTATCGAGAGTTAGCCTTACTTTGTCCCAATATGGTTAGGACTGAGACTCAAAGGATTGAGAGGTATACCGCTGGGTTGCCGGTAGCTACAAGGAACAATGTGATTTCTGCTAAGCCTGCAAACATTCATGAGGCCATCACTATTGCTCAACAATTGATGGACTCGTTGGCATTGGAAGAAGCTGAGAAAGACAAGAATGGAAAGAGGAAGAGGGATGATCACTCTAAGGGTAATGATCGTCGAAACAAGCGACAAACAACTACTAGAGCTTATGCTATGGGAGATGGAGACAAGAAGAACTACAATGGAGATGCACCCAAGTGTAACCGATGTTACAAGCATCATTCTGGTCGATGTACTGTGATGTGCAAGAATTGCTCTAAGATGGGACACATAGCTAAGGATTGTAGAGCTCGACCACTTGCTATGGTTCAAGCTACTCCTGAAACTATGAGCAAGGCAAATGTTACTTGCTATGGATGTGGAAAGAAGGGACATTATAGGAATGAGTGTAGGGAATCGTGGAACCGAGGGAATCAAGGATCGGGTGGTAATGGGTACAATAATGGAATCCGTGGAGCTGGAGGAAACCGTGGACGACAAGATAATGGGGACCAACGTGTGGAAGCTGGAGCTGCTCATGGAAGAGTGTATGCACTTGGGAACGAGAGAGGAGAAGATCCGAACGTCGTTACTGGTACGTTCCTTCTCAATAATCGTTATGCTTCCATACTATTTGATACTGGTGCCGATAAGAGTTTTGTGTCCACTAAGTTTGCACCCTTACTAGAGAAACCCCCGATGGCCTTATGAATTGGTTATGATGTAGAGTTAGCTAACGGGAACATAGAGAGGATTAGGACTATCATTCGCGGTTGCACGTTAAACTTTCTGAATCGTCCTTTCAACATAGATCTTCTACCCGTCACGTTAGGAAGTTTTGATGTTATTATTGGTATGGATTGGTTGTCGAAGTATCGTGCTCATATACTTTGCGATAAGAAAATCGTGCGTGTGCCTTACGGCAAGGAGATTCTGAAGATACCAGGAGATCGAAAGGAATTGAGAGGCCATCTAGATTAGCGGTCATATCTTGCACTAAGTTGCCGAAGCTAATGGAAAAAGGATGTTACCTTCTCTTAGCTCAAATTTCTGAGAAAGGAGAGAAGGAGAAGAAGGAAAGGTGCATTGGAGATGTAGCTATAGTTCGTAATTTTTTGGATGTGTTTCCCGATGATTTGCCGGGAATCCCGCCTACTAGACAAGTGGAGTTTCAGATTGAGTTGATACCTGGTGCTGCACCTGTTGCACGAGCGCCTTACCGTCTTGCACCTACTGAACTGGAAGAGTTTTCGAAGCAACTAGTGGAGTTAGCCGAAAAGGGATTTATAAGACCAAGTTCTTCGTCTTGGGGAGCCTCGGTCTTATTTGTGAAGAAGAAGGATGGATCATTTCGTATGTGTATTGATTATCGAGAGTTGAACAAGTTAACGGTGAAGAATAGATACCCGTTACCGAGGATCGACGATTTGTTCGATCAGCTTCAAGGATCGAGTGTATTCGAAGATCGATTTGAGATCGGGATATCATCAGCTTCGAGTTCGCGAGGAAGATATTCCGAAAACGGCTTTCAGAACCTGTTACGGGCGTTACGAGTTTCAGGTGATGCCGTTTGGGTTGACCAACGCACTGGCGGTATTCATGGACCTCATGAATCGGGTGTGTAAGCCTTACTTAGATAAATTTATGATTATGTTCATCGATGACATTCTAATTTATTCGAAGAGTGAGAAAGAGCATGAGGAGCATCTGAGGCTTATCTTAGAATTGCTCAGGAAAGAGAAACTGTATGCCAAGTTTTCTAAATGCGAATTTTGGATTCCGACGGTACAATTTCTGGGTCATGTGATTTATAGACAAGGAGTTCATGTAGATCCTGCTAAGATTGAAGCGATTAAAGATTGGGCTGCACCTACGACCCCAACAGAAGTTCGTCAATTTTTGGGTCCAGCCGGTTATTACCGAAGGTTCATTGAGGGATTTTCGAAGATAGCAAAACCGTTGACCAAATTGACTCGAAAGAGTGTTAAGTACGAATGGGAAGATAAAGAAGAGGAAGCATTTCAGTTACTTAAGGAAATGTTGTGTAGTGCTCCTATCTTAGCGTTACCTGAAGGTAACGAGGACTTCGTCGTCTATTGTGACGCTTCGCATAAAGGTTTGGGAGCTGTATTAATGCAACGAGAGAAGGTGATAGCTTATGCTTCCCGACAGCTCAAGAAGCATGAGAAGAACTACACCACCCATGATTTGGAGTTAGGTGCTGTGGTTTTTGCCTTAAGGATATGGAGACATTACTTGTATGGAACCAAGTGTGTAGTGTTTACTGACCACAAAAGTCTGCAACACATCTTGAATCAAGAAGAGCTCAACATGAGACAACGACGTTGGATTGAGTTGCTAAGCGATTATGATTGTGAAATTCGCTACTATCCTGGTAAAGCAAACGTTGTTGCTGATGCTCTTAGTCGAAAGGAGAGAATTTCACCGTTACAAGTTAGGTCATTAGGAATGACTATCGTATCGCCATTACCACCTCAAATATTAGAAGCTCAAATGGAAGCGTTGAAAGCAGAAAATCGACCTGCTGAGAACATATTTGGGATGGCAGAAAATGAGAAGGGATTTGTTAAGCGTTCTGATGGAGTATTATGTTTTGGAGACCGAAGTTGGGTACCATTTTACGGAGGAATTCGAGAGTTGATTATGCATGATTCGCATAAGTCAAGATACTCTATTCATCCTGGGTCCGACAAGATGTACCAAGATTTGAAGAAGTCATATTGGTGGCCAAATATGAAGGCAGATATAGCATTGTATGTTAGTAAGTGTTTGACATGTTCTAAGGTTAAAGCCGAACATCAAAGACCGTCAGGATTATTGACGCAGCCAGAACTCCCAGTTTGGAAGTGGGAGCGGATCACAATGGATTTTATTAGCAAATTACCAAAGACAGCTAGCGGTTGTGACGCTATATGGGTAATTGTGGATCGATTGACTAAGTCTACTCATTTCCTGGCGATTAGTGAAGATGATAGTGTTGATAAACTTGCGAGGTTGTATGTGAAGGAGATAGTTTCTTGTCATGGAGTTCCGATATCGATTATTTCTGATCGCGACAGCCACTTTACGTCAGCGTTGTGGCGATCACTTCAAACCGCTTTGGGGACGAGACTTGATATGAGTACTGCATATCACCCCCAAACCGATGGTCAAAGTGAGAGAACCATTCAGACTTTGGAAGATATGCTTCGTGCATGTATAATAGACTTTGGTAAAGGCTAGGAGAAATATCTACCCCTTGCGGAGTTCTCCTATAACAATAGCTACCACACAAGTCTTAATGCTGCACCATTTGAAGCTTTATATGGTCGTAAATGTCGTTCACCTATTGGTTGGGCAGAAGTTGGAGATAGCCAACTCACAGGCCCTGAACTTATTTTGGGAAACTACTGAGAAAGCAACACAAATTCGAGATCGATTGCAAGCAGCTAGAGATAGGCAGAAAAGTTATGCCGATCAGAGACGTAAACCCCTAGAATTCCAGGTTGGAGACAAAGTGATGCTGAAAGTCTCGCCTTGGAAGGGTGTGATACATTTTGGGAAACGTGGGAAACTTAATCCCCGCTACACTGGACCATTTCTTATTTTGGAAAGAATTGGGCACGTGGCTTATCGGTTGGAATTACCACCGGAATTGAGTAAAGTTCATGATGTGTTTCATGTTAGCAATTTGAAGAAGTGTCTTTCGGATGAAACGCCGGTTATACCAATTAAGGATATTCGTGTGGATGAAAGTTTGAATTTTGTGGAAGAGCCGATTGAGATACTGGATATAGAGATTAAACGACTTAAGACAAAGTCGAATTCCGCTCATCAAAGTTCGTTGGAATTCGCGGCATGGACCGGAATTCACGTGGGAATGTGAGGATGAGTTTCGAAAGAGATATCCGAAGCTTTTTACTTCGTAGATGGTTTGTTCCGAGAGAAACCCGGGGCGGGTTTCTTCTGAGGCTGGGAGGATGTGACAACTGGCAAATTAGGGAGCCCTTTTGAAAACCCGCATTACTTTAAAAATTATGATTTTTGGAATATATGAAAAGGTTATTTGTGATGAGATTTTGTGAATGTTGGAATGTGATTTTTATCGTACGTTATTTATGGGATTTGATTATTTATTTATGGATTGGTTTGGTTCATTCGTGATGATTTATTTTTGAGATCATTAATTTGGCACTACATTGACTCCGGCACTAGGATAACCTAACAATTTTATTTATTTTAAATATTGGTTCGGATATTTTTATTTTTGGAACGTATCGCGAGGTTTTGATTATTTTGGAACGAGTTCGGTTGAGAAAGTTGATTGGTTATTTAAGGTTTCGGGATTGGTCCGTGTATTTACACCGGGCTACTTAACCCACTACACCCCTCAATATTATTATTATTATTATTAAAAAAGTCTTGTTTTTAAAAGAGTAAATCACAAAAATCATCCCATGTGAACCTGATAAAGCAAACACAACCCACCAACACTCTCATCATCTTCATCATCTCTCTCTTTTTAATATATCACCACCACCGCCCCCTTTAACCACCAATAGCACCACCACCGCCACCCTCACATCAAAACTAACACCACCATCATAACCATCTTTTCCCGATCTATCTATTGGTATAAACCACGCGCGATTTGGACCACCCTAACACCACATACGAATTGATATCACCACGTTAACACCACCTTTGTCATCTTTTCTTTTTGGGTTTTTGAAGAAACTTAGTTTTGGAGCTTTATTGAAGGTGAGTGGCCACGAATCTAATTCGTGCGCCTCGATTTGTACCCAATCCGTGGGTATAAGTATATTTTCTTGATGGGTTTTGATGAAATCTTGGCTAAAAATGATGGGGAAATGATATTTTGTCATTAAAAATCCGTTTGGTATCTTGGGTTTTGGTTTTGACGCAAGTTGATACTCGATTTGTAACTTTGGGTCGCGTTTGGTTTAGTTTGTTGGCTCGTTAGGAGCATGGCCGAGACTCAAGGTCTCGGTGAGACCCTTTTCTTGGCTCGTTGGGAGTCCAAGAGAACTCATGGTCCGATATTATTGATTCTTGGTTTATTTGGTTTAGCCGATTTGATGTTGTGTTTGTCTTGGGTGTGCCGCGACCTTGTATGGTCCGTTTGGCAGATTTGGTACGGCTCGTTGAGCCTATGTCGTGGCCTAGTGGCCTTGGTTTCGAGTCCTTGTGACTCACGGTTCTAACCGAGACCCAAGTGGGTCGTTTGGCTCGGGTTTGGCGTGGTAAACCAAACCGTATTATAGGTATCATGGATGTTTTCTTGTTATTGTTTTTATTGTGGTTATTATTATTGTGTGGCATTATTTATTTTGGACCGAAGCTTTTGGATGGGTCGAGACACTTTGTGGTCTCGACTTGGTATACTTGTGATTTGGATTATGGAGTTGTGTTGACGAGTGTGGATTTGGGGACCGATTGTGAGGCGGTCATTAGATGACGGAGATATGTTAGTTGGGTGCCGTAGACGGACCCTCATGTTGTAGCACGTGGATATGGGATTGATTTGGACGGAGTTGATTTCTTTATTTTGACATGGTCATTATTTTTGGACTTGGACTATGAGCCGAGAGTGATGACTCGGACATGTGACCAAATTCTATGACTCGATAAATATTTAAAAATCAAACATTAAAAATAATACTCGTAATAATATTATTGATAATATAATCATTTATATACGTATATAGACGTGATAAACGTATGTATATATATATAAATGCGTATATTAATAATAAAACGATCACGAGTAAATGTTATAATAATATAACGATAATTATTATACTATGCAGATAGTGCAATAAATGTCAGAATATTGTTATAAATAAATAACTTGAAATAACGCCGAGAACTAATAAGTCGGGTGACTAATAAATAAAAACATGATGATTTTTATAAATTTAGAAAAACTTATCGAGTTATACGAGTTGTGGTTATTTAAAGTCCAAGTGGGCTTTACTATGTGACTTTTGTGTTGTCACGGATATATGACGATTAATATATCCATTTTCTATAACTATGTAACTTATTTAATCGACGGGTTAAATTGGGTTTATTTATCTATAGAAAATGAGTATATTAATGGGCATCGTATCCTACGACGCCCATAGGTTGTGGTACGTGTATTAGGATAACAAGTTACTATATATCTCATGGAATTGGCTAAATTGACGAATTTGGCAAATTGGACGATATATATAGGGAATTTATTGGACTACGATATTTACCATATAGTATTCTTTGTGCTATGTGCTTTAGGTTGGGTATAATTTTGGAACGATATATTACGTAAATAAATCTGGGGGATTACCAAATCGACGGATTTGATAAGCTTCGATGATTTATTTAAATAATATATTGGGCTAATATTAGACCTATAGATGGGTTATTATTTCGTTCGTTGTGGCTTCTTGGTTTGAGTTGAGTCGACCCTTCACCCATGTGGATACCAAACGTCGAATTTCAAATATATATGAAGTTAATTCGAGAAATGGATATTTTTGGAAAGTAAAATGGAATACGTTCGGGAATGGGAATATTTGATTTTTGAAGAAATGATTTCTGAACGAGCTTGATATTGTTAGGAAGTGCCGAGTCTGTAGTTGCCGTTACGTGATGTGGAGTTTGTTAGACTCTTGGACCGTTTTGAGCACTAGGGTTCAACAATAACAATGATAATAACATGCAGCGGAATAAGAACAAATCAAAGTTATTGACACAAAGTTTTTCCATCATCACCTCCAATTATTATTTGATCAGAATAATAACGTGTTACCTAAATGTAACAAGGATCTAAGACACCTCAGACCTTAGAGGATTCGAACTAGTTCTAGTCGTTTACAATGAACCACAACCTAGAACACACACACACACTTTTAGTCGACTACATATTGAAAGACATATATATAAAACCTGTACCCTATGTCTCTTTATATAGAGAGATATTAGGGTTTACAAAAGACTACGAAGGACTAAATATAAAATCTTCTTTATCAAGCAAGTCCTTCTTGTTTCAATCTTCATCTTTTGTAGAATTCCAGCTTTGCATTATAGTCCCTTTGTTTCATTCTTTTATCTATTTTGTCACATCAAATCAAGAATCCCAACAATCTTCCCCTATTTGATGATGACAAAACAAACAAAGTCGTGTACGAACTTCCCTAGGCGAAGTAGAGAAGTTGAGATGTATGCATCTCCCTGAATGAAACAATTATTGTCTTCCCCTTAATCCATGCCATGCCACTCCAAAATTTCTTCCCCTTTTCGTTATCAACAAATAGGGAACGTATGCAATATGATCTTCCCCTTGAGTGGTGCATGTAGATGAACTGATTAAACACATCATAATATGCTTCCCCTGAAATCAATGTGTTAACCATCTTCATGATTCTTCAAATCTGTAGGCTCTTATGTAATGATCACTGATGAAGAAAACTGAGTATAACGAATTTGATGAAGAAGTTGAATTTCCCAAACTTGCGTCTTATATCTTGTACTAATCACGTGACTCCAAACTTATACCCAAAACTGAATATATAAGTAGACCGTAATCTCTTGACAAAATCCTCATCTTCAATGAGACACTGAGCACAATAACGTAACTCCTTCAAGTGATAGTTAACTAGGTCTTCGTCCATCCTCCCCTTGACCTATGAAAACTAGATTTGACAAGTCTTCGTCACCACCTGTAACAATTCGCAATTTCAGGTTAATTACCATTCCCGGAAAATTTCACTATTCACTTTTACTATTCATTTTTCCCGAAACTTTCCTGAAAGTTGATTTTTATCTGATATTCTTGAGTGATAAATCATTTCCATGGCAAATTAAATGTTTGACATTCGTCAGATCATTTTCGTGAAAGTTATTAAGGAATTACACGTTTTAGGGTAAAACGTCATTCAGAAATTCTACGTACAACGAAACTCGACCGCGTTAAGTGACCCCGCATCAGAAAAATGTTTGACACACTCAAGATTTATTTGAGAATTAATCGTGACTGAGAAAAACATAACCAAAGACTTCCCAGCAGGTCACCCAAGTCGGTACTACTCTCACATGAGCACGCTTAACCGAATGGGCGATTAACCGTTAGACCACAAAACGAGTTTCTAAGACGTTTTGAGTTTTCAAACTTATTAGAAAAAGTCAACATAATTTTTCCCTCCTCCTTTGACCAAAAATCATTCCTTGATTTTATAAATCATTCCTTGATTTTTAAGCTTACGGTTTGATGTCTAAAAGACATTTAATACCAATCGACACTAGACTGAGCCCAGTCTAGACATTATAAGTCATTTTAAATCATTTATAACCTATTAGAAAAGTAATATTTTACTTTTCTCAATTTTATGCAATATTCGTACATTTTACGTATTACGCGTTTTATACCCGTGTTTCCAGTTTTTAGCAGGGTTTACCACCCAAATGGAACCTACCACTCATTTTATATTTTATTATGGGACATATGGAAATGTCTAACAATACTTTAAAGTTTCATAATTTTACGACACCCAGTTTTACGTTTTGAGGCCTAATCATTTACGGTTGGCATTTCCCGGAGTCAAAACTAACAAATATCTAGATATTATCATCCAAGCCAAGCCACCTCCCCCCCTTATCCCTTGTGAACCGCCATAGGGGGGGGGGGATTCATCACTTAGGTGTCTTGATCTCATGCTTAAGGCCTTAGATTGCATACATGTGTTCAAGCTTCCTTTGTAAGCTTTGACTAGTCATGTAAACTAACCTCCTCAAGCCCATATAAATACCCCCTCCCCTCCTTTGTGCCGTGCATCCCCAACCCCAAAACCACTCCACACTTAGCTTATTTTCTTCAAAGTTCTTGCAAGGTTCAAGTGCTTATTCAAGAAGAAACCCTAGTTTGATCATAAGTTACCAAAAATCTTCCAAACCCTAACATACTTGGTGATTTCTCTTGAGTTTAAATCCACTCAATTCACCTCAATCTTCATCATCCATCTTTCAAGAATACCAAGGGTAGAAAGGTTGCATGAAGTGAAAAAGGGTTGAAGCAAGTCTATCAAAGTCCATTTCCTTACTTGTTACTCCTTTCTTTATAAGAAAGCCAAAAGTTGTAAGCCAAACCCTAACATGCTTCTTGTTAATTTATCATGTTTATATCATTTACATGTTATTCTTGCTATATTATGTCTTGTATTGATGTCCATGATGTATAAAAATGAGTAAAAGATGTTGTTATAATGGATTGTTGAAACAAGTTACTAAAACAAGCAAACTAATGAATTTCTTGGTAAGACCTGATCAAAATGGTAAAAATATGATATTTGATTATTACATATTGTGGTAGAGGACCTAAAAAGGAAACCATAGCAATTTGAACCACCCAAAATGAGTATACGAGTCAAAAGTTACGCCCATTTGAAGTTACCAAAGATTTTCCGGCAAAACTGCCAAATACCATTCTGATCAAATTTGGGTTTTCAAAGTCCCACTTCTGGTTCGATTCATCAAAAAGTTAAAACACGAAAGTTGTCCGGAATGACGTTTTCGTTCAGGAACAAAGAAGCTCGAGCCCTGAAAACGCTTTCCGAGTGATAAAATTCTTCAAATTCTAAACAGCCCATTTTTAGGCCAAAGTCACTATATTATGGTTATACTTTAAAAGGAACAAGAGGTCTTATGACCTATAATCAAGACCACAACCATGGCTAGAGCCAAGGTTGTGTCTCATGACCTTGGAACAAGGACCAAAGGTCATGGCTAGGCCATGACGAAATGACCATACCAACTTACATAGGCGTAAACATGAAACAATGAATTAGGCGATAACATGAACAAGCAATTTGGATCTACTTCACTTAAAAAGGAACCATGAGATATTACAAGGAAAAATGGTCATACAAGACTTATGAAACTACCCCTAATAACAATCTTCATGTACTAATAAACTTTCCTAAGTTTATTCAAATATCGGACATGTAACTTTTCGAATCAAAACTTATATCTATATATTTCATCAACTACTACAATAGTAGGGAGCCTCATGTGAGGAGTTCATTATGTAAGCCGTCGAGTTGAGTTGTGGATTTACGAGTTAAAGTGTCCTGGCTCCTCGAACGCTTACTAACATGACTTCTGAATTATGTCGGCCCGAACGGTAGTAAACGATATACCAAAACATACATGTTTCATGGATCTTTCTTTCAAAGACTTATACTATACATCATACCACATCATGGACTAAATGCAAGATATATATATAGGCACTACTTCATATTCTTTACTCCGAACCTAAGTCGCAACATTCTATTATAGGTTGCTCGTAGAAACCTACACGATCCAACCATCACCTTCATTACTTGCTATTCTACTTAAGGTGAGTTCGTAGCCCCACTTTCTATTGTTTAACTATTTTATAAACCCATGGGGGGAATACATGCTATTATTTTTCTACTCGAACACAATGCTTTCTAATGTATGCTTCACGACTATGTTTTATTGTCACTAAGTAACGATTGCCATGTTCGAAGTCCCTATATCATGAACTATTAGTCACTACCTATAGTGAGCGCGAATATTGTGAATAGATCTATTGGGATTGACGGATCCCATTTGTGTAGAACAACGATGAGTTCACACAAATGCACTATATTTGAGATTTAGCGGTATAATGGCAAAAGTACCTTGATAGGGCTTCTATAATGCCAATTTTGTTGGTTCGATGTTAATGTTTTGGTTGCATGAGCTTAGTGAAATAAATAACGATTTTGTTTTCTAACTATGAGTGTGAGTCTATAGCTCACACTACGACATATTGTGTTCAAACGATTTAACTAAACTCTACGAATTCCACTCAACCTTTGTGTTGACCTCTCAAGCATGTATTTCAGGTTCATGACGATCAAGGATGGTACGGAAGGGCACGGATACTCAAGAGGGCTATAAATTTTATTATCATTCAAAACTCATTTAATGTAAATTGTAAACATGGAACCATCTGGGACCTCATTTTGTAATCTCTGATATTTATATAATTTGAATGATAAATCTTTTAAAACGACTCAATTGGAGTTCGTTTTCTATTATTGTGACTATTGTGCCGTCAAGTAACACCCAGTTCGAATTCCGCTGCATCCATGAATTGGGGGTGTTACAGATTGGTATCAGAGCCATGGTTATAGAGAAACGGGTCTAATTGAGACCTAAACTATAACTACAATTACAAGCAAAAACATTTTATAGCCTTCCGCTCTTCGTGCCTTCCATCCTCCAGACGATTATGGACTTATTATGCATGTTATGCTACATAAACATATTAGTATATTGCTATATATATGCTTGCCATATTTTGAGCACTCCCCATAAACGATAGAATTATTTTAACATTGTAATTCTTCTTATAGAAATCATGTGCGTACCCACTTCTCCCGATTATGTGCCCACTCTACCTAATAACTTCCAAGTCTTACCACCCTCACCTGAGTTCGGATTTGACTTCGTAAATGCCTTCGCTTCTGATGACGAAGAAGAACCTTTCGAAGATTCAATCGACGAAGAAGAGGATAATGAATACGAATATGTACTAGAACCATTACCACCACCACTATCACTTCCCTTTGATATCCCTACATGTGATGAATTGGATCACTCACTATGGATTGTACCTCGACCACCATGGATCGAACAAGAAAGTCAACATGAAAACTGCAGCTTCTCAAATTTCATCGACTCGTACCTCTATGACACACTAAACCAAGAAGTTGCCGATCAATTAGAGCTGCTCGGACCTTCTAATCCACAATAGACTAGTGTGATGATACTAGTTAACTTTTGTACTACTAAACTGATTAGACTCAGTTAGTAAATGTTACGAAATCTATGTAATAACTAGCGATAGTAAAAACGTTGTAATTACTAAACTGAAAGTATCAGTTAGTAAATTTTGAAGAAACTTGTAATAGGTTTCGATTTTGTAAATCAACCAACGTTGTACGAATAAAACTCTTGTTTTATATACTATCATGTGTTATGCTTTTAAGTTTCAAACATTATTATCCTATCATTCTTAGCAAAAATTGTGCTCATCTCACAACTCTCTAATTACGATGTATCTTTTGAACAATAGAATCATGGCGCCAAAGAAAAAGACACCACCAACGATGACGCAAGCCGCCATCCGCAAACTGGTAAAGGACAGTATCAATGCAGCACTTATCACGGAGCGAGCAGCCGTAGCTGCAGCAGCTGCAGCAGCTGCCGAAGCCGCCACAGCTGCTGGTGCTGCTGATGCTGCAGCAGTCGCCGATGCTGCAGCAGCTGCTGATGCTGCATCAGCTGATGAAGCCGCCATTGCTGCGGAAGCTGCAATAGCTGCAGAAGCTGCAAGAATTGCCAGTCTTAACCTGGGAGGACCAAACTCAACTACCCCTCCGGTGACCAATGTTACTACAGTACCAAAGGGTTGCTCGTTCATTTCCTACTTGAAATGTGAACCCATCAAATTCAATGGTACTGAAGGAGCTGTAGGTCTGACCCGCTGGTTTGAAAAGGCGGAGTCGGTGTTCTTGGTTAGTAAATGTACCGAGGAGGATAAGGTTCAGTATGCCACGAGTACTCTATTGAATGAGGCATTGTCCTGGTGGAACTCAATTGCTCAACCCATGAGCATTGAGAATGCCTACAAAATTACTTGGGCTAATTTGAAACAAATGATGATCAAGGAATACTGTCCTCGCAGTGAAATACAAAAGTTGGAGGTTGAATTTTGGGATCATACGGTTAAGGGAAATGATATCATAACCTACAATCGTCGATTTCAAGAATTAAGGATACTTTGTCCAACAATGGTTTCCCCAAAGGAAAAATTGTTGGAAAGATATATCTGGGGGCTTCCATCCAGCATACAAGGGCATGTAACTTCGGCAAATCCAAAGGAACTTGATGAAGCTATGCGGATGTCCCGCAGCCTCATGGACCAAGTGATACGAATGACAGAAACCCGAAAGCAAACCAACCTCAACACCAACAACAACACCAACAACGCCAGCAATACCAATAACCCCAACAATTCCAACTACAGTAACAACAATAACAATAGGAACAACAACAACAAGCGACCATGGGATGGTAACCATGGAAGTAACAACAATAACAACAACAACCAAACTCAAAACAACAACCAGCAAAACAAAAGACAAGAGACCGCAAAGGCTTATGTGGCTGCACCAACTAGAGGCTCAGGATATACCGGGAATGCTCCACTATGCAATAAGTGTAACTTCCACCACTCAGGTCCTTGCCCGGCTAAGTGTCGCAACTGTCAGAACACTGGATACCTTGCCAGAGATTGTAGAGTCAAGGATGTAGCTACCGGTAGCAACACACAACCGATAGTTATATGCTTCGGGTGTGGAGAAAGTGGACATTACAAGAACCAATGTCCCCAAAACCAAGGTCAACAAGTTGAAGACAACCAAGGGTGAGCATATATGATAAGAGGAGAAGGAGCTTATCAGAATCTCAACAACACTGCAGAACAATGAAGTTTAGAACTTAGCAGTCATATTTATTTATGCACTCTGTTGTACTACGTGTATGTCATCCCTAGTAATGGGAGTTTTATGACTTAAGAATATTTATTGTTCAATAAACGGCTCTTTGTGATATTTCTCATCTATTGTACTTTCTATCTCCAAACCAATTTGATTGTTTAGCAGACTATTACCATTCTATGAGACTTACTCAGTTATCTTTTAAACCATTCAACAAATTTTACTTCAAGCTAATTTGTTATCACTTTATTGTTTCACATCATTTTACTCCAAGATATTCTACCACCATCCTAGAAATCATTTCGTTGATACCACCCTATAAATCAATATCATGCCTTCATTTCCAACTTTCATCACAAACCACTAAATCTCAACATACCAAAATGAAGAACACAAACCTTCTTAACCTTCTCACCATCATCATCTTCACAACCCTTAATCCCGCAAGCTCACTTTCTGATATTGATGCACTTTTAAAGCTCAAATCATCCTTAGTTACACCACAAGCAAACTCATCAGCCTTACAAGATTGAATACCATACGTGACTAAACCGAACATCACATTATCGGTCCTAAATTATACATAGCCTGATCACCTATGTCTAATTCAGGAGGGATCATGTTATGCTGGGAGCAGTCACCTGTATGTTTTCTTAGAAATAAACTTCTCATAAGTAAACTCATCCTACGCCATACACTGAAACAACAAATCAAACTACATCACTCTAATCCTCATAAGTAACCACACATCTTTATCGACACCACTCCAACATATGACACACATAGAACTTCGGGACGAAGTTCCCCGTAAGGGGTAGAGACTGTAACAATTCGCAATTTCAGGTTAATTACCATTCCCGGAAAATTTCACTATTCACTTTTACTATTCATTTTTCCCGAAACTTTCCCGAAAGTTGATTTTTATCTGATATTCTTGAGTGATAAATCATTTCCATGGCAAATTAAATGTTTGACATTCGTCAGATTATTTTCGTGAAAGTTATTAAGGAATTACACGTTTTAGGGTAAAACGTCATTCAGAAATTCTACGTACAACGAAACTCGACCGCGTTAAGTGACCCCGCATCAGAAAAATGTTTGACACACTCATGATTTATTTGAGAATTAATCGTGACTGAGAAAAACATGACCAAAGACTTCCCAGCAGGTCACCCAAGTCGGTACTACTCTCACATGAGCACACTTAACCGAATGGGCGATTAACCGTTAGACCACAAAACGAGTTTCTAAGACGTTTTGAGTTTTCAAACTTATTAGAAAAAGTCAACATAATTTTTCCCTCCTCCTTTGACCAAAAATCATTCCTTGATTTTATAAATCATTCCTTGATTTTTAAGCTTACGGTTTGATGTCTAAAAGACATTTAATACCAATCGACACTAGACTGAGCCCAGTCTAGACATTATAAGTCATTTTAAATCATTTATAACCTATTAGAAAAGTAATATTTTACTTTTCTCAATTTTACGCAATATTCGTACATTTTACGTATTACGCGTTTTATACCCGTGTTTCCAGTTTTTAGCAGGGTTTACCACCCAAATGGAACCTACCACTCATTTTATATTTTATTATGGGACATATGGACATGTGTAACAATACTTTAAAGTTTCATAATTTTACGACACCCAGTTTTACGTTTTGAGGCCTAATCATTTACGGTTGGCATTTCCCGGAGTCAAAACTAACAAATATCTAGATATTATCATCCAAGCCAAGCCACCTCCCCCCCTTATCCCTTGTGAACCGCCATAGGGGGGGGGATTCATCACTTAGGTGTCTTGATCTCATGCTTAAGGCCTTAGATTGCATACATGTGTTCAAGCTTCCTTTGTAAGCTTTGACTAGTCATGTAAACTAACCTCATCAAGCCCATATAAATACCCCCCTCCCCTCCTTTGTGCCGTGCATCCCCAACCCCAAAACCACTCCACACTTAGCTTATTTTCTTCAAAGTTCTTGCAAGGTTCAAGTGCTTATTCAAGAAGAAACCCTAGTTTGATCATAAGTTACCAAAAATCTTCCAAACCCTAACATACTTGGTGATTTCTCTTGAGTTTAAATCCACTCAATTCACCTCAATCTTCATCATCCATCTTTCAAGAATACCAAGGGTAGAAAGGTTGCATGAAGTGAAAAAGGGTTGAAGCAAGTCTATCAAAGTCCATTTCCTTACTTGTTACTCCTTTCTTTATAAGAAAGCCAAAAGTTGTAAGCCAAACCCTAACATGCTTCTTGTTAATTTATCATGTTCATATCATTTACATGTTATTCTTGCTATATTATGTCTTGTATTGATGTCCATGATGTATAAAAATGAGTAAAAGATGTTGTTATAATGGATTGTTGAAACAAGTTACTAAAACAAGCAAACTAATGAATTTCTTGGTAAGACCTGATCAAAATGGTAAAAATATGATATTTGATTATTACATATTGTGGTAGAGGACCTAAAAAGGAAACCATAGCAATTTGAACCACCCAAAATGAGTATACGAGTCAAAAGTTACGCCCATTTGAAGTTACCAAAGATTTTCCGGCAAAACTGCCAAATACCATTCTGATCAAATTTGGGTTTTCAAAGTCCCACTTCTGGTTCGATTCATCAAAAAGTTAAAACACGAAAGTTGTCCGGAATGACGTTTTCGTTCAGGAACAAAGAAGCTCGAGCCCTGAAAATGCTTTCCGAGTGATAAAATTCTTCAAATTCTAAACAGCCCATTTTTAGGCCAAAGTCACTATATTATGGTTATACTTTAAAAGGAACAAGAGGTCTTATGACCTATAATCAAGACCACAACCATGGCTAGAGCCAAGGTTGTGTCTCATGACCTTGGAACAAGGACCAAAGGTCATGGCTAGGCCATGACGAAATGACCATACCAACTTACATAGGCGTAAACATGAAACAATGAATTAGGCGATAACATGAACAAGCAATTTGGATCTACTTCACTTAAAAAGGAACCATGAGATATTACAAGGAAAAATGGTCATACAAGACTTATGAAACTACCCCTAATAACAATCTTCATGTACTAATAAACTTTCCTAAGTTTATTCAAATATCGGACATGTAACTTTTCGAATCAAAACTTATATCTATATATTTCATCAACTACTACAATAGTAGGGAGCCTCATGTGAGGATTTCATTATGTAGGCCGTCGAGTTGAGTTGTGGATTTACGAGTTAAAGTGTCCTGGCTCCTCGAACGCTTACTAACATGACTTCTGAATTATGTCGGCCCGAACGGTAGTAAACGATATACCAAAACATACATGTTTCATGGATCTTTCTTTCAAAGACTTATACTATACATCATACCACATCATGGACTAAATGCAAGATATATATATAGGCACTACTTCATATTCTTTACTCCGAACCTAAGTCGCAACATTCTATTATAGGTTGCTCGTAGAAACCTACACGATCCAACCATCACCTTCATTACTTGCTATTCTACTTAAGGTGAGTTCGTAGCCCCACTTTCTATTGTTTAACTATTTTACAAACCCATGGGGGGAATACATGTTATTATTTTTCTACTCGAACACAATGCTTTCTAATGTATGCTTCACGACTATGTTTTATTGTCACTAAGTAACGATTGCCATGTTCGAAGTCCCTATATCATGAACCATTAGTCACTACCTATAGTGAGCGCGAATATTGTGAATAGATCTATTGGGATTGACGGATCCCATTTGTGTAGAACAATGATGAGTTCACACAAATGCACTATATTTGAGATTTAGCGGTATAATGGCAAAAGTACCTTGATAGGGCTTCTATAATGCCAATTTTGTTGGTTCGATGTTAATGTTTTGGTTGCATGAGCTTAGTGAAATAAATAACGATTTTGTTTTCTAACTATGAGTGTGAGTCTATAGCTCACACTACGACATATTGTGTTCAAACGATTTAACTAAACTCTACGAATTCCACTCAACCTTTGTGTTGACCTCTCAAGCATGTATTTCAGGTTCATGACGATCAAGGATGGTACGGAAGGGCACGGATACTCAAGAGGGCTATAAATTTTATTATCATTCAAAACTCATTTAATGTAAATTGTAAACATGGAACCATCTGGGACCTCATTTTGTAATATCTGATATTTATATAATTTGAATGATAAATCTTTTAAAACGACTCAATTGGAGTTCGTTTTCTATTATTGTGACTATTGTGCCGTCAAGTAACACCCAGTTCGAATTCCGCTGCATCCATGAATTGGGGGTGTTACACCACCGTATAAAACAAACAAGTTATCTTCAATGTGTAACTCCCCACTTTGAGATATGATAAGAACACAAACTTGTGAAACTCAACTACAACATCAAATAGATGATAATCAATCTTCTTCGTAATCAATTAATCCAATAAGAACGAAATACCAGCCTTTAAATCATTTAAGAACATAAACCAACCCAATCTTCTTGTGTGAGTAAACCAAAACCAATCAAACATACGTACTTCCCCTCACTGCTCACAAATTATCAAAACACAGCAGCAGATTAAATTTCGCACAGCAGCAGAGTCAAATACCAAGCAGCAGTGTCAAGCAGCAGAGAAAAAATACAACAGCAGTAGAGTCATAAAGCTAGCAGTAGAGTAAACTTTGTAGCAGCAGAGTGATTTAATGCTAGCAGCAGAATGAATTTGAGTAGCAGAATGAAGATAATACTAGCAGAAGCTTAGCAGTATAGCGATCAAAGTTCATGACCATATTAGGGTTTAGTGAATGTCGCGAAAACCCTAAAATCACCAAAAATCATTCATACACCTCCACAACTGCTTTCCTTCAAGAATTATAAACACCAAACAATATATAACCAACTTCTATGATGAATTTATGCAATAGAAACCTAAATCAAAGAAGTTGATATAAAGAAAACCCTAAAAATCGAATTACAAACCCTTTGTCTGCAGCAGTTTTCGACACACCAGAACTTCCACATAAAAGCTCAGATTAAAGATCCCTCCGGTGGAAATCTTCCTTGATATATAGAGAAGCTCCAGTAAAAATTTCAGCCCGATCCAATGGTTAACGAAGGAGATATCGCCGTTTGAAAACTGACCTGCAGAAAGTTACGAAAATTGAAACCAAATTCGATTTTCAGCATCATTCTTCGACTAAAAACCTTGTGAATCCCTAGGTAACGAGCTCCCCAAGCTCTGATACCAATTGTTGATCCCAGTTGAGCTTAAACGATCTTATATAGAAGTTAACTTGAATGAACACTTAAGCTAATACGCGGAATATAAAAGCTTAACTTAAGAAGAATAATGATTCTCTTTCAACACTTCAATATTATTAATACGAGCACTCAACAATGCTAGGGTTTTACAACCTTGAAGTGAATAATAACACGTACATAAACTAACCCTAGGATCCTCCTTTTATAGGCCAAGGAGTCCTACTAGGTTTACAATTCCTTTCTCTACAAGATAAGTATATTCTAGATAAATATAATATTTACACAATCTATTCTATATTTATCTAAACCGTATACATCCTTATCTCATTAGCAGCAGATTCTGTCAGCATCATTTATCCTCAGCAGCACTTTGACATTAGCAGCAGAATCATTACTACTAGCAGCAGTTTCACTTAGCAGCATTTTAACTCAGCAGCAGTTTCAAACCCAACACGTGAGTTGCTTGAGATTACTTACGTCTTTCTTCTATCGTTTCTTTTGAGGATTTGCTAGACTTGAGGTGAGTCATAGCCCCACTTTTACTCTTGAACTTTGTTTTCAATACTTGGGGTGAGAAATGTGCAAATGTTTTATGTGGACTATTATCGCTTTGTTTATTTAAAACTTACTATGCTTATAGAACTAGGTAGGATTAAGCGAGGCCTAGTCCCGAACTAGGTAAGCTATTGATTTGGTTAATGAGTGAGGCCTAGTCCCGAACTAGGTAAGCTATTGATTGGTTGTTGAGCGAGGCCTAGTCCCGAACTAGGTAAGCTATTGGATTAATTATAGAGCGAGGCCTAGACTTGAGCTAGGTAAGCTATTGATTGGATTGATTTGGGCTATAGCGTGCACCTATAGGGTTGATTTGATTTGGTTGGATTATTTTGGTTGGATTATTTCGGTTGGATGATTGAGGCCTAGTCTAGCTAGCAAGCGTTTTGCGTATATGTCCACTATATTGAATTATGAACTTAAACCTATGATCTCACCAGCGAAAGCTGACTTTTAGCACGTTTTCTCAGGTATTTAAGTGATGCCCTTTGGATGCTTGGATTAGAGGCTTGGCAATGGCACCGGTTATGGATCTATTTTTCTAAAACTCTGATAAACTATTGTGGACCTATGTTTATTTCTATTGGGCCTTACTTTGGATAATTCTTGGGATAAATGTAAACTTTAAAAACCCATTTTGGTTGTGTTTTTCTTATGTTTACTTTATCTCGTTCTTTCATGACTTTGAATGGATACCAATCCCCGTGGCACCCCGAAAGCTTGTTGAGTCTTCCGCTGTATCAAATTTTGGGGGTGTTACAAGATGCTTAGGTTTAGAGATAGAAATGCGGTTGCTTATAGGACACTTTATAAAGAAAAAGGAGAAGAACAAGTGCAGGAATGTGAAAAGTAGTAGAATACAAGGTAAATTTACTTGCATATTATTAAATGTTTTTTAGCTGCTATCATTGTATATAAACAATCACATGTGATTTTCATGAAAATCATATATGATTCTCATGAAAATCATATATGATTTTCATGAAAATCATATGTGATTCCAAACTAAATAAGTTCTAATTTTCTTCCCTTTCTTTTCTGTAATAAGGTTCTGCGTTCTCTTGAAGACGGGTAAGTGGAATGTACTTGTAGACATTTTCATTGGTTCGGATTCTTATGTCGACACGCATTTTGTGCTTTAAAGAACCGTAATGTTCAAATGATACCGGAAAAGTACATTTTGAGGCGTTGGAGGAGAGATATAATACCACCTGCACTGAGAAGAAACACAAACAGGTATGGAGAAAAAAATGTACCAATTGAAAAATTAACAAATGAGGCTACATTCGTGGTAGATGAGTGTTTATATTTGTTGGGTAAAGATGAAGGGAAGTTAGGAAAGTTTGTGGAACAATTGAAATCAATCAAGAAAGGAATTGAGGATGAAGCGCCTAAACCTCCTTCACGGAAAAAAGAAATTAAGGATGTGATTGAGGATGTATATGCAGTTAAGAAACCTGAAAAACAAGATGTCAACAATCCATCCAAAGGTTGGTCTAAAGAAGCACGTAGAAAGAGTGGAAGAGAAATAGCACTTGAAGAATCATCTAAGTTGTCAACAGTAACACGTTCATTCTTTCACAAAGGTTAACGACTAATTCAACACGTCAACTTGTACAATACCAAATGCCGAAATGGATGCTAATTTACGCCTTTCTACTTTCACTCGATATTCTACTTTAAAAACTCATCCAAATGAGCTGACAACACTGTAACAACCATAACAAACTATTTATAATCAAACATAAAACGGAACAATTTCCATCTTTCACAAAGTTTAATGACTAACTCGGCACATTAGCTTGTGGAATAACAAATGATGCTTATTTACGACTTTCACTTGATATTCTATGTCAAAGACTCATCCAAATGAGCAGACAACAAGTCATAACAAACTAAACTAGCACCAATACAAACTGACTAATCGGCAAAACAAATTACTCAACACCACAACTTGTACACTCACAAAAATAATACTGACCACGATATTATGTTCCTATTTTATGACGTTAGCTTACTTTCTACTTATTCCACACAAATTTACAACTAACTAAACTAACACTATAACAAACATAACTAACTAACTAACTGGCAAACAAACTATTTAACACCACAACTTGTACACTCACAAAAATAACACAAACCGCAATATTATGTTCCTATTTTACGACATTAGCCTACTTTCTACTTCTTCCACGCAAATTTATAACTAACTAAACTAACACTGTAACAAACATAACAAACTATTCGTACAACTAACTTATCAGCAAATTTATGACATAATCCTACTTGAAACAACAAAATAAGCAATTTTACCCTTCATAAACAATCAAATAACCAAATAAGCAATAAAATAAGCAAAACCTATTGCTAATATACACAAAACATAAATAATCCACAAAATAAGCAATTTTACCCTTCATTTCATCAACTAACTCCATTATTTCATAAACTACGGTGGTTTATGGCAGTTCACAGTGGCGGCTTGACGTTTATGAGGGTTAGAAGAGACGGTTATTGAGAGAGATTGAGATTGATAGTTATGATTGAGAGATTGAGATTGTTTATGAGGGTTTGATGGGTTTGAAGGAAACGGTTTATTTTTTTTGGTGCAGAGGAAACGTTTATGAATTGATTGAATTCAACTAAGTGGGGAAGGAGTTATTAGTAAGGAGGGAATTGACCACATTGCCCCTACATTAATAAAAAAAGAAAAAGAAAAAGAAGGTAGGATTTATATGCACCGTGGATGATAAAAGGGATGGACGGACGAGATGAAATATTGGGTTCTTTGGTAACATGTGGATCTATACGGAAATTTTGGCCTATGAATTATTGGTGACAATTACAAGAGATGACAAGAAAATATGATCAAAATGGATAGCAATTTGTGGTAGGATCAAATGATCTCAATGAACTTTCGTTTATGAGGGTTAGAAGAGATGGTTATTGAGAGAGATTGAGATTGATAGTTATGATTGAGAGATTGAGATTGTTTATGAGGGTTTGAAGGAAACGGTTTATTTTTTTTTTGGTGCAGAGGAAACGTTTATGAATTGATTGAATTCAACTAAGTGGGGGACGAGTTATTAGTAAGGAGGGAATTGACCTCATTGCCCCTACATTAATTAAAAAAAAAGAACAAGAAAAAAAAGGTGGAATTTATGTGCAACATGGATGATAAAAGGGATGGATGGATGAGATGAAATATTGGGTTCTTTGGTAAAATGTGGATCTATACGGAAATTTTGGCCTATGAATTATTGGTGACAATTACAAGAGATGACAAGAAAATATGATCAAAATGGATAGCAATTTGTGGTAGGATCAAATGATCTCAATGAACTTTCATTTATGCCACATTGGAGACATTCAATAATAATAATTATTATTATTATTATTATTATTATTATTATTATTATTATTATTATTATTATTATTATTATTATTATTATTATTATTATTATTATTATAAACATCACTTTCATTAGAAACAATACTATAGGATTACAAGAAATTGGTGTGGAGTCTCGAAACTATCTGAGCTCCCACACTTTTAACAATAGCAAAACTAATCCTACTGAAGATATGAGTTGCAGCGCGGGCCCCAATATCTTAAGTTATAGAGAACTTCTGGATCCGCTTGAGTAAGGCCACCACATCTGTCTCAAGTTCCCCCAAAGAGGAAAATGAAAAAGGGATAAACCCATATTCCATATTCGCACATTTAGCTTCGTACTTGACACGTTTGCGTTTTGCGGCATCAATCACCATGCGACCTGGCACAAAGTCAATCATACCAGTTTGCGTGAGAGGAGACGACCCCGTTAAATCAACACGCACATCCTTCCCTTCGTCCCAGGAATGGAGCAAAATATCTACTGGCATTAAGACCTGATCTCTTTCTCCACTTAACCCGATGTCGACCTTTTTACGAGCCGAGACCCTGGATCGAGATCAGATATCAAGCAAAGTATCTCACACCATGTTGTGCCGATGTTTGATACCAATAGTGCCAGTACACGATATAGCATGGTCCCCGTAAATATCCCCGGTGAAAGCGTTGGAACATGCTGAGCACGGCACCTTCACAGAGAAGAGGGGAACGCCTAGCCGATAGCATAATATGCACCTGCAAGTTCTTGCATTCATAGTCTGTCCCAAACCAGATATCGGGACCACCCTAACCCAATCTAAAGTATAGTCCTCCTTTTACGACCTCCAGAGTGCCATTTGTCGATGAGATATACAAAATGTGGATTCAGCCATTTGGGTAACACGTTCGAAATATATATCTGCCAATCAAAAACCCATTTCATAACGAGCTCACTACTGAACTCAAAGTCCATACTAACAGGTCCACGCAGTAATTTAACACCATGTAGTGGGCGAGCAATTTTAGGCGGGAAGACACCTGCAAGCATGCATCGGGGGTCTTCCTTTGGCCTGAAAACCGCATTCTTATCCACATTGAGGTGCAGGCCGCGTCGTGTCCTTCCACCATAATAAGCTCTAAAGCCTTCCCCATGACCAGCGTATCTTCGATAATAGTGCCATCATCTAGATACCTTGAAGGGACAGACTGAAAGAGTCTCTAATATTACACACCAAGGGATGCAACACCAAGGCAAAGAGAAGAGGTCCAAGTGGATCACCTTGCTGCACACCTTGGTGTGACCAAAGCGTGTGTTCCCCGTAATATAGTCTAGCTGGCCTGGAGTAACAAAATTCCACCCAACGTGAAATAGCGGGAAAACGCAAGCGAAGAAGAAAGAACTCAGACCGCCGCAGTATAATGACCGTCACAAATCTTCCTCCTGCATTGCTTGACATTACGCTCACCCAAGTCCAAATTTTCCTCGGCACTAGTAGACCATGCAGGGGGGGATTCAGCTAAAATCTCCCTAACAAGTTGCAAACTTCCACCATACGTGCTCCAAGATCGGATGGCATTAGCAATATATTCTTCTTGGCGTTGGCGCTTATTGACGGACCTACACTCCATGTTACTCCTCGGAGCAAAGGCTTTAAGGAGACAAAGAGGCAAGACTAACATGCTAACCCAACAAGAAATGTCTTTAGGTGTGCAGATCACCTTATCAAGAGCTCCTTATTATTATTATTATTATTATTATTTTTTATTTTATTATTATTATTATTATTATTATTATTATTATTATTATTATTATTATTATTATTATTATTATTATTATTATTATTATTATTATATTTTTTAATAATAAATTATTATATTTATTGAAACATAATAATTTTACACAAAGTTGGATGGGAGTCTAGACACAAGCTATTACTTATTAATTTTAATAATAAATTATTATATTTATTGAAACATAATAATAATAATAATAATAATAATAATAATAATGATAATAATAATAATAATAATAATAATAATAATAATAATAATAATAATAATAATAATAATATATTATTATTATTATTATTATTATTATTATTATTATTATTATTATTATTATTATTATTATTATTATTATTATTATTATTATTATTATTATTATAAAACATCACTTCATTAGAAAATCATAGGGTTTACAAGAAATTAGTTGGGAGCTGAGATACTAACTGGGCCCCCACTCCTCTGGCTATGGCAAAATCAATCCTACTAAAAATGTGATCAGCGGCACGTGCTCCGATGTCCTGAGTAACTGAGAATCTTCGGATGCGCTTTAGTAAGGTCACCGCATCCTTCTCAAGTTCTCTCCCAAGGAAGAGAATGAGAAGGGGATAAACCTATATCCAATGTCCGCACATCTAGCCTCGTACTTGACACGCTTGCGTTGTGCAGCTTCGACCACCGCACGACCAGACACAAAATCAACCATGTTGGTTTGCGTCAAGGGGGACGCCCCTGTCAAATCAACACATGCGTCCAGCCCACCGTCCCAAGAATAGAATAACACATTAGCTGGGCGTAAGGTTTTGTCTTTTCTCCACATAGCCCAATGTCAACCTCTTTACGAGCCGAGATCCCTGACCGAGAACATATAATAATAATAATAATAATAATAATAATAATAATAATAATAATAATAATAATAATAATAATAATAATAATAATAATATTATTATTATTATTATTATTATTATTATTATTATTATTATTATTATTATTATTATTATTATTATCATCTTAAAAGTGTTAAGAGGGGCTGATTATATTTTTAACCACGTTAAGTTGACTGCCAACATGTGCTCCTATTCATGAATCTTTTCCATGTTCCCTCATTCGCACGTTCAAGTGGTGGACATAGGACCACTACACATATTAACTAAATGGACCATATAGGCATATTAATTACAACCACATATCGTTAGTTGTTAGTTGTTACTTGTTAGTTGACCCGGACTTTTCTAATAATACATAAATTAAAGGCTACTTTTCCAATACATAATTAATTGTTTATATATTTTGTGTGCGCACGGAGCTTTGATATAAATCTTACATGTGTTTTAACATATGTCACAATATATCTAATTTTTAGTTATTTGGGCATAAATTGTATAATTTTAATAATAAAATTCGTTAAATAAACTGTATAATTTTAATAATAAAATTCGTTAAGAATTTAAATTTCTATCTTGCCATGCTAAAGCATACACGATGGTTTTATTATATTAAATAAGATTTATCTATAACCTTAGGAGCACATGTGGTTTTTTTTACATAATAGTCGTGCACGTGTGGTTTTTTTTTACATAAAATTTTCATTATGCATTAATATTGATTACTATTTTGAATAGATATTTATTGAAAGAATAATTTGATTTTGTTTAATTAGCATGGTGTTGCGATTGATGATGTTTGATACAAATATTAATATCATCCTTTAGAAATTATGCATGTTTAATAGTATGTAATGACCCTTGAAAAAAAAAATTTCCTGATATCAAATACGAAGAAGTTCAACAAAGGAAATAGTTCAAAATTCACAATACATCCTTAGTCACTTATGTCGTCTTCTCGATCCTCTTCATCACCTAGAGTCTCATTGAAGAAATCTGTGAACCGAGAATTTGTTGCCACGTCAATTTTATTCACGTGAGTTTGCGTATACATTCTTTGTTGGGATTTGGCACTTGAAGACTTGATGCATGCCCGGTAAGTTGCGGAGGAAAGCAAAACTCTTAAAGTTTTTTTAGACCGGCTTGTTAGTTATTGGTGGTTCAGGTCTAGCAGTGACATCTAATTGTGCAGTATGCTGACCTTGAGACCCGCATGTTCCTCCTTTACCGCTTGAGGGGGTAAAAGTTCCGGAAGGGACTCAACTTGAGACCTCCCATAGCCAAACATCCCCTCCCCAAGGCACCTTAAGGAAACCTTGTGGAATAACAGCCACCTAAAAATTAATTTCCTAGAATTGGAATATGATATCTGATAAAAGGGTAGCTCAATTATAAATAAAGACATATGGACCTTCACTTTATAGAAAGAAAAAAAGCTGCAAAAGCAAGTAATGGCTTCTTCAAAGTTCTTACTTTTAACTCTAGCTCTACTACTAGTTGCTCTCTCATTTATACCAAAGTTTACTTCTGCTTCTTTGGAGGAAGCAAATGCACTTCAAAAATGGAAAGCAAGCCTTAAAATCCCAAACAACTCCCAAATTGTATCTTCTTGGACACCCCTTCCAACGAATACAAGTGCACACGCTTTGTGCCCTTCTTGGTTTGGAATTGCTTGCAACGCTGATGGGAACATTAACTTGTTGAACTTCTCAATGTCTGAGTTAAAAGGTACGCTTCACCAGTTCCCGTTCTCTACTCTAGGCAGTCTTACCCATTTTGATCTTAGTTTAAATAGCTTCTTTGGTCCCATCCCACAAGAAATCGGACTCCTGATCAAACTTGTCTATCTTGATTTTTCAACCAATCAGTTCTCTGGTGTAATTCCACCTACCATTGGTAAGCTAAGCCAGTTAACCGGTTTGCAACTTTTCAGAAACAATTTAACTGGTTCAATCCCACAAGAAATAGGGAGTATGAAATCTCTCACTGGCTTAGCTCTGTCGCAAAATCAACTATCTGGTTCAATTCCTTCATCGTTGGGTGATTTGGAGTCTTTGAATCTCCTTTATTTGAGGCAAACTCAACTATCTGGACCCATTCCAATTGAATTAGGGAATATGAGGTCTCTCACTGAATTAGATTTGAGCTTTAATCAACTCAATGGTTCAATTCCTTCATCGTTAAAAAACCTGATAAGCCTTCAGATTCTGTATCTTCGTGATAACAAGTTATCCGGTCCTATACCACAAGGAATTGGAAGTCTACAAATGTTTAGGCTACATCTTGACGCAAATCAGTTGTATGGCCAATTGCCTGATGATTTGTGCCAAGGGGGAAAGCTTCAATATATATCTGTAAGTCAAAATCAACTCTCTGGTCCTATTCCAAGAGGGCTATGGAATTGCAATTTAATAAGAGCAAGCTTTCAATTTAATCAATTTCATGGAGATATATCGAATAGTTTTGGTGTCTATCCAAGCTTATATTCCTTTGATGTCAGTCATAATAAATTTCATGGGCAACTATCTCATAACTGGGGAAAATGCAAAAACTTGACTAGATTAAAGATGGGATATAACAACATCAGCGGTAGTATACCACCGAAGTTTGGGAATTCAATTCAAGTGCTAGATCTTTCTTCAAATCATTTGGTTGGTCAGATTCCAAAAGAGTTTGGTGAGATGATAGGTTTGTTAAATTTAAACTTGAGCAATAATAACCTTTCAGGTGTTATACCTCAAGAGCTTGGATCACTGCATGGCCTCCTTACTCTTGACCTATCAAAAAATAGGTTAAATGGGTCATTACAAAGATACATTGGTGAGTGGGTACAAATCAATTATATATATCTTAGTAATAACAAGCTCAGTGGAAATATCCCATGGGAGATCGGTAAATTAAGTCAACTCAATGTTCTTGATTTATCTTGGAATTCACTCACAAAAGAGATACCATCGGCAATTGGAAATTTACAAAGTCTGGTAATGATGAATCTTTCTCACAATAAGCTATCTGGTTCTATTCCTAATGGTTTCATTAACTTACCAAGAAGGATTGATGTCGACTTGTCTTACAATGAGCTCACAGGTCCGGTTCTCCAATTTGCTGTCTTTCTAAATGTGTCTGGAGAAACATTACAAGGAAATGATGGTCTGTGTGGAAATGTTACAGGTTTGAAACTTTGTGAAAGTCAAAATAATCATTTTCATCATAAGCTCATCCTTGTAACTGTGATCCCACTTTTTGTGGCTCTTTTACTTGGTGTATTCATGTGTGGCCTCATTGCTTATCAACGTAGAAAGAGAACTTCTCCACAGAAACCATCAGGCGAAGAAGGCAGCAATTTTTTCTCAATAACGAGTTTTGATGGACATGAGATGTATGATGAAATCATCAAGGCAACAAATGATTTTGATGATGTATATTGTATTGGGATGGGAGGATACGGTACTGTGTATAAAGCTGTGTTACAACCCAACAATTTAGTAGCGGTCAAAAAACTTCATTCATCATCTGAGAATGACGATCATATAGGCTTCCTAAATGAGGTACGAGCATTAACAAACATAAGGCACAGAAACATAGTTAAACTCTATGGATATTGCTTCCATGCTCGTCACTCATTTTTAATTTACGAATATCTTGAGAAGGGAAGTATAAAGTCGCTCTTAAGTAGCGATATCAATGCAAAGGAAATGGATTGGCTAAAAAGGGTAAGAATTGTTAGGGCTATAGCGAATGGTTTGGCTTATATGCACCATGATTGTACACCTCCTATCATTCATAGAGACATTTCTGGAGCTAATATTCTTCTCGATTCTGATTATGAGGCACATATCTCGGATTTTGGAACAGCGAGGCTTCTAAAGCTGGATTCATCCAATTGGACTGCGGTTGTAGGCACATATGGCTATATTGCGCCAGGTAACTACCATATATTTTAAAGTTATATATACTATACATACTTATTCTCAAGCTAGTTATATTCGGAGTAACAACTTTTTTTGGATTCTCATGCTTCCTTCAATGTAGAGCTTGCTTATACGATGGTGGCGACAGAGAAATGCGATGTGTATAGTTTTGGAGTTGTTGCACTAGAAGTGATTATGGGAAAGCATCCTGGAGAACTTATATCATGTCTACCAACATTGTCGACTGATGATCTATTGCTAGCCAATGTAGGAGATAGACGGATTCCGCGACCATCACCTCTAGTTGAGAAACTAGCTCATTTAGTTTTGAATGTTACATGGGCATGTTTGAACAACAACCCACGGGAAAGGCCAACAATGCGCCAAGTCAAAGATTTATTGTCAGTGGATGATCGGCTTTGGATGAAGATGCGTTTATCGGTAACTTAATGCTTGATCGATTTTGTATGATGTCTGGTCATAAGTCGTAAAGTTTAAGGAACTTTTTATTTTATTTTTTTTCTTGTCCTAAATTATGTTATAGATTGTTACTTAATAAGGAAATAATTTATATTAATGAAGATTGTCACCTTACTATAATAATAAAGTTATTTATCACCTTCTGTAGACACACTAATATTGTAATTGGAATTAAATGATGCTCCTTCCGTCCTAAAAAGAGTGTCTACAAACAAAAATTGTAAAAATTATGATACGTGTAATTAATAGTAGTTTTGATTGATAAAATGTCATTTTTACTCTCATAGTTAATATACAAATAAAAAGTAAGTAGTTAATGCAAGTTTTGATTAGAAGGGTAAAGTAGAAAAACTGGTAATAACTCATAACACTTATTTTGGTACAAACATAAATAGTAAGATGGACACCTTTTTTGGAACGGAGGGAGTATATATTAGGAAATTTGTATGCCAGTTAGAATTTATTCTTACTAATAACAATAAATTAACTAGAAGTCTGTTAATTTGTCGAAATAGATGGCATAGTAGATTGGAGAAGAAGAAATCTAACAAAAGAAAATTCCCTTTAGAGTGATAGAAAATTTTCCGTCGCTAATACATAAAAGTTTTGGAAGGTTAATGATTTCCCTTGATTTGCATAATCTATTGTTTTATAGGATAACTAGTTATAATGCCCGTGCATGCACTGAGTTTTTTCTAAATTTGTTGATAATAGCTCAATTATATTGTTATTCACTTCAAACTTTTATTTACATAGAGGTTGAAATCTTAAACTTTTAATACTGTATTTTTATATGTTAAATAACAAACAGTGTGTGTGTGTGTGTTTTTTTTTTTTTTTTTTTTTTTTTTTTTTTTGCTATAATCATTGTTTATAATAAGCTTGATAATCTTAAACTTAGGTTATACCCATGTGGAAGGCTCGAAGCGGAAACTACAACACAATTGATCTCCCTCGCCGATGATGAAATTCTTCAAGTGTGAAATTGATCTTACTTGTGATGTAGAAGCACAACAGAGACTCTATCTTAATCTTTACCACTCTTAATGAAAAAGGAAGATGCAAAAAAAGCAACTAACATTGTCGATAAGTTCATATATGTATAAGTTCGTTAAACGCGATTAAAGGCTCATTGACGTGGTCTCCCGTAAAGTGGGACACTTTGTCTCTTTGTGAAAATTAAAATAATTCTTCCCTTCGACAGCTTGACATTGTAACTAAGATTTATAGCCAATTTAGTAACTAATAATGATTTTAACTTTAATTTTGCACATGATAATCCTCAACCACAGTTATAGCAAGTCTAAAATGAATTACGAAAACATTAAATAGAGTATATCACCAATTACATTAAATGACTTCAAAAAACAATCGTAAAGTAAACCGGTGACCAGCGGTAAGAATACCGGCCTTCAAAAGAGGAGGTCAAGGATTCGAATCCAACAGGGAGAAAATTAATCCACTTGTGACCAACATCTTCCTGTTCATCTTCACGTGTATGCAAATTGGGATAACGAATCTTCCTTGCATCTTCAGCATCGTGATCATCTATCTCATTCACTATGAAACCTGTGCGGAAAAAAAAATTAAAAAAATAAAAAAATAAAAAAAAAATAAAAAAAAGATAAAAGCCTTATCAACAAAATTAAAAGAAATTCAAAGTTTTATAAGATATGATGAATACATTACAGCTTGCAATAGTTCAAAGGTCAAGTGAAGAGTGCCAATATATATTATCACATTAGCAAATTAAGAAACAGAAACTTCACCATGAAGCATTCACAAAGAAAGCAAAAATATGACAATGCAGTATTTCATGCACATAATAGAATCACTGGCTGAACTTAAACTAATCCTTTGCAGTATATACACGATGCTAAATATAAATCTAAGTGTGATCAAATTATAAAGTAACCATGATAAGTTAAATATAGAGTAACTACTAAATTATAAAGTAACTACTAAATATAAAGTAATCATGATAAGTTAAATATAACTGGGCAAGTTTGACACGAGAGATTATGGAAGATTATTAAGGCTTAAGATTATTTTTTTGAAAAATATGTTTTAGTCAAAAAACAATATTGTTTGGTACACTAAGATTGTGAATTATTTTTGAAAAATAAGTTCTCAAACACAGCTTTTAAAAGATTATCGAGATTATTTTTCACAAATTAACTGATTTTAATATTTTTCATCAACAACACCAGCACGACTAAAAAACTACAATTTTAATCTTTTTCCAGCACCAGCACCATCATCACCAACCGCACAAGTACAAACATCAGCATCAGCAACAACTATTTTTGCCAAACATACCGTAACTGTGATCAAATTATAAAGTAACCATGCTAAATATGAACTTTCGTTGTAATTAACCTAGTGTTAGTAAGAGCCAGAGGAAAAAAAATATTAATCATCGACACCGGTTTATGATTTAATATTCTATTGTTTCCCATAATGCATAAACCCGGCTCACAAAAAAAGCTAGCGTGGCAGATAAAATGAGAGGAATTGACCCTCATTATTGTGTTTAGCCTTATCCTGCTTGTAACACCATAGAAAATTTTTGTCGGAAACAATCGCGTTAAATGGGTCAAGCGGGACAAACAGTTGTACCCAAAAGCTTCCAACATGGTATTTGTAATGCTCACAGCCTCCTAATTTACTTTGTGCAAATGATTAGCTTATTATTTAAGAACAATATTTAATTTTTGGAAACTATGTATTCAAGTTAATCCGGCCCATTTCAAACCTTATGGAAAACCTTTTTAGTCATATAAAACTTTTAAAGATACAGAAATGCATAAAATTTAAGAAGATTGGTACGTTCTCAACTATTGACTTGAGCGGTACCAAAGTGACTTGAGCGGGTAAGAATGCACGGTGTTATAGTAGCCCATACTCGACCAGAGTCAGCATTTGACCCTATAATATTGAAAGTTCCTGTCAGAATTTACTAAAAGCATGTCTGAAAACTCAAACTTTACATAACATGGTTGGATTTTTATTAAGGTTGGTTACTAAAAGATAAGCATGCTATAAAAGATTTGTCAATATAAACAACAGTGATGATTGATACCATACTTGGAAAATACATGTGACAAAAAAGACTGAAAGAGTATGCTACTTAAAAATGATTGTGTTGAATATTATATAACCGACGTCAAATAAAAATGGATGTATGGAATGTTTGGATGCGCTTGTGTCGTTGTAACTTTGAAGCTGCAATAATCCAGATGATCAAGTCTTTGTGTATTTGTAGAATTTTAATTTGAGAATTTGATAGGCTTATTCTCTTAATAACAACTAACCATATTAGAACTTGAATGGGTATTGCTGGCTTTGATGGACCAAATTCACTCTGCCAATCATAATTATCAAATGACATAACCGGGAAAACGAAATAAAATAAAATAAAGGCAGCTTAACTTTATGAAGCAATTAAGCAAAAGTAATAAGATATTTGATAAAAAAAAAATTCAAGACTTATTATGTTAATAGTTCACTTAAAAAACGTTTATTCTCTGTATGCAAATTCAGCTAGTTAATTTATTCCCCACATTCAGAAAAAAGAAGTTTTACACTCTTCTCCAGGAGCATAGCAGCCTATTAGATTATTAGGTACCTGAAAGGTCAGGCCAATGCATTCTCCCTAATCATTTAAAGTTGGGGATCACTATTACTACAAAGTGGCTGGTATAAACAATGGTTATAACATGAAATACTAAGTCTAGTACTGCATTTACATGATGATTCGGGGGATCATCGTCTATTTCGCTTTGAACATCTAGCTTGTGATATATAGCATTATTCCCAATCAGTTGCTGACATAATGAGCACGTGCAATGAGAAGTCTAAAACAATGACTTTTTAGCTGCACAAATAATCTAAGGACTAAACTATTTTATTTACAAAATGTATCAAAATGAATACAGGAAAAAATAAATAAATAGCACTCAACCTCATCTCTTGGAGAATAAATAGTGAAGACCGCTTGTAATGTACTCTGCTTTGCCCCAGTACTAACAGAAATGTAGTCGGTTGCGTAAGAAATATCATTCTCCTCTACATTAGGAAATGAGCAAAAACATATTTAGAGTTAATAAAACATTATTCTTTGACCTTTTAAATATTCCATAATTTTAAGGTTTTATTTTTTTTCCTTTTTTTTTTATTTATTTTTTTTAGTTATTGACTTATAAGCAATTTTTTTACCAGTTGACTTTTCTTTATAAAGATATGTTGTTGCAAATCTGCCACTACCAAATCCTTTAACTTTTATGTAGTCATCTTCAATTTGTTTTTCTTCTATGTCCAATATTGAAACTTTTCTTATAGAACTTTTTTTCAGTTATAAGCAACATGCTTCCTTCATTGACTTTGTTTTCATACGCTAATCTACACTTACTTGTGGTTCCATGGCTATGTTAATTTCAGAACTCAATTCTGGAGGAGCTGCAGTCCTCCACTGCCGCCTTTTTGCCGTTCGACTCTTCCTTCCATTACTTTTGCCACCATTTCCTCCACTCTTTGAGACATCACAGCCTCCCAAATTTCATTTGATTTAGGGAACTGCATATCCAAACACCCCTTGATGCTGCATATTTGTAGCTGATCCAACAATTTAGTTTAATAATAAATTTCAGTAGAATATACTGTAAACAAATAACTTAATCAATAGATACAACCATAGGCAGAAGATAACCAAAACAACATAAAGCATATTTACATAACCCAACTAAATCAATAAAATCATATTATGGCATATATAACCCAAACAGCATAAAGCATGCTAAATAATCTATTATAACAACGACTCAACAAAAGAAACCCTAAAGTCGACTCTCCCTCTGGCGACTTTTTACCCTCCTTTTTCCTAATCGTTTCTCCCCTACCGATTCCATTCGTGTGTCTCTGTTGGATTACACATCTGCTGTCGGTTCTTGTGGATTAATACTAAGAGTTTCTAATCGCTGGTACTTACTCCTAACCTTCTTTAATCGATTCTGTCCATCTTCTAAGAGGTTAGGGTTTATTCTTAGGTATCTTTTGTTGTCGATTAATCTATTACTCGTTATTACATCAACATCAACTATGGTTGGAGGTTGAAGGATTGGTGCGTTTGTGTGTAAACCCTAACTGTTATAGTTAGGGTTTGTTCCTGTTTGCTTGATTCTGCTGGTTGGTGTGTGGGGTTACGGGAGAGATGAATAAAGGGTTTCTTAGCAAGAAGAGTGTATCTGCTAGGGTTTTGGAGAACCTTAGTCCTGAATCTGGTATGATTGAAACTAAATTGGTTGGGAGCGAACATGACCTGGTGGAGCCGGTTTCACTTGGTAATATTCAATCGGTCACTACTAGTTTTGGTGAGTTGAGTACACCCTCAACGATGAACCCTAGTAGTGTTAGTTTGAATGTAGATGATGCTCCTGATTTCTCTATGAATGGTACTCAGAAAGTGGAGCCGATTCAACTTACGAATGATACATCACATGGTGACGACTTGGAGCCGGTTACAAGTGCTGATGTGAAGCACTTGCTATCTAATGCACATAAGAATTTTGATGCAGCCATGACTAATATTCAACGGGAGATTGTTGCTAATAAGGCTTCCTCTTCAAGTGGTATTGGGCATAATTCGAAAGTTTCTGGTCCAAATGTTTCTAAGGATGATACTACTAGTGGAGTGAAGTCGGTTTCTTATGCGGGTGCTACTTCTAATGAACCTCATAAACATGTGTCTAATTTTCGGAGGTTGGAATGTAGCAAAAAGAAGGATGATGTTGACCTTTCAGTTCCATTGAAAGTAGTGGAAGAGGTAAACACGAGGTTTGAGAATACTCTCTACGGTTATTTCCTTGGCCAACGCCTTGCTTTTCATGTTGTTAATTACTATGTACGCAATGCACGGGCTAAGTTTGGTGTGCAAAAGGTTATGATGAATGCAAAGGGATTCTTCTTCTTTAAGTTCAATTCGAAGAAAGGTGTTGATGATGTGCTTGAAAACGGTGGTTGATCAGAAATGTTCCTATTATTCTTAAACCATGGACTTTGAACACTAATCTACTTAAAGAGGATTTGACTAACATCCCGGTGTGGGTTAAATTCCATGATGTTCCCCTTGCAATGTTTTTTGATGATGGCCTCAGTCTTCTTGCCACACTGATTGGCACGCCCAAAAGGTTAGATACTTTTACAAGCCAAATGTGCAAGGAATCGTGGGGCCGTAGTAGTTTTGCAAGATGCATGATAGAAGTGAGATCGGATGAGGTGCTTCGGGACAGCCTCACTGTTGAGATACCATTACTTGATGGTACGGGTTCAACTATTGAGAAGATACGGGTTGAATACGAGTGGCAACCACCTCGTTGTGACAAGTGTAAGATATTTGGTCATACTTTGACTGATTGTCCTACAGTTGTTATACCTCCTGTTCAGCCTACTAAGCCTGTTAATGATAGTTTCAAGACTGTCAATCACAAGAAGAAAGGAAAGCAAGGTGGTCCTACAATTCCGGGTCAAGGGGGTTTACTAAACCTGTTGTGGGTAAGCAGTTTCAGTATCAACCCAAAAAGACTCCTCCTGAACCTAAGAAAGCTGGTGGCACTAAGAAGAAGACTTCTGATGTGGCTGGTTCTAGTGGTACTAAGATTTCTACATCTAACCAATTTGATGCTCTTAATATGGATGATACGGATACGTTTGGTATTCCTACTTATGACACCAACAAGGATGTGGATGCTGGCCGTACAATGGAAGTTAATGAGGATGAGTCGGTTAAGACTGGTACTACATCACAAGAACCGCTTGTGAGTGATTCAATGGGAACTAAGGAAGTTGGTTCTACTCCTATAGTTGAGAAAATTAGTAAGCTTGAAAAGCTTCTTATCAATGGGAAAGCTACTCTTGTGGATGATGAAGGTCATCCTATTCTGTCCGCCTCTGTCACTAAGAGGGTTAACCCATTTTCCAAGGTGGGTGAGGTTGTGGTTTCTGATAGTGAGGAGGAGGAGGTTCTTAACACGTTCGACGAATCAGCAAATCTTTTTGGTGGAGGCCATGAGCGTGAAGATGAGCTTGATGACTATGATGATTACTCGAAGCAAATTTACAATCTTCCAGGGGAATTGGATGCTCTTAATGCCATTTATGGCTTTAATCTCCAAGGTCGTAGGAAGTAGTTTATATGTTTGTTCGAGTCTTTCAATTTTATGTGGTAGTGGTTTTGTTTTTCTTGTCTAGAAAATAGGAAGTATCTTGTTATGTAAGCTTTTTGCCTATGTAACGGGCTGAGATATGGGACTCACTCATATCCGTTGTACTTAAATGTTTTTTGGAGTAATATATTTACCGGGTCGTTGACCTTTTACGCAGTAATATTCTTAATGGATATAGAACACAATAAGCTATTATTGGCTATACAAACTACTTGTCTGGGCACCTACTTATTTATAGGGCTTGAATGCTAATATGATTTTTTAGTCGTCGTCTGTTTTTTGGTATAGTATTGGGTCCCCTAACACCCTAACATTCAGCATCATGTATACCAAAATCGATTTAAATAAGATCGTATGTAAAAGGTTAAGAATTTCCTACAATTATCTTGGGGAGCATGACCTCTAGTGGCTACTATTATACCTTATTCAAATTAGAGTCAATTTATATTTCCTGTTGAATTTAATTATTAACTTCTTATACAGCCAAGCAAACATTAGGACATAAAACGTAAGTATACATACTATCAAGCAAAGTCTAGCCTATTACAGGCTCTCCATACAATATAACTAAAAAAATATTTGATCCCAATGTCCTCGTTTGAAGTACATTATTATTATAGTGAAAAAAAAGGTAATAGGCCACATACCTCTTACCAAAGTTGTATTGTGATATCAGCAAGACGACGAACTTCTTTTGCCTATAACAATTCCAAGTTATGGAAGTGAAATATGTAATAGCATATTGACTTATAAAAAAAATTACGCTAGATCTCAAATCTCACAAACATGTCACATGCAAAAAACCTAAATATCTGTTCCTTCATATATAATCACACTTTACAATTCCAATATGTTGAACTTATGGGTTGACTTAATTTAAGTATACATGATGCAGACATCTGAGTTTAACAAACATATCTAACAAATCAAAGTTTTATTAAGTCCAGGAGTAAAATTGTATGTTAGACATGTCTAATCAATCCATTAAAAGTCTCTTATGATACACTTTTCAGACTTGAGTTTCCTGAAGCACAAACTTATCTTCACCTTCGACCAAGTGATGGATAATCTAAAATTCTGAATGCTTCCAAATCCGTGCATGCCATTAGCTGAATGTCTTCCTACTACATTTAAATGCATGAGCATTCTACTATAACTGTTGACACATTAAAATTTATATCATGAAGGCTAGTATTTCTACCTTTAGGATTTTGATGAGGTTTTCGATAGTTATTTCATGTTCACGCTGATGTATTCATGATTAACTATGTCTGTTAATTCAACCTTTTAATTATAAGCATGTTTGTTCCAAAAGAAATATTTATATGTTGTGTGTGCATGTGTTGCTTGGCTTTCAGTCCAGTATATTGGTTTAAACATGATTTGAAAAAAAATGGAATGAAGTTAAAAGAGAAGGGTGTAGCTGTTGATGTTGTCAACTTTGGTGACAAGAATGGACCTAAGGTCGGACGGCGTCCGATGTGGCGTGATCCGTTAGAAGATAACAGCATCCCGGGAGAAAGTAAGAAGGGAAGTCTTGAGGCGTTGGTTACTGCTACGAATCATATGGACAATAGTCTCATTCTTCATGTTCCAGAAGATCAATTTTATCTCCGTGACCACTTATCAAGCTTCATAATATAATTTTTTTGCTTAATTGGATCCATATTGGAAATGCTACTTTTTTTTTTTTTTTTTTTGCTTATATATGTATAATGTAAACATTTACTGTTAGGTATCCAATTCTCTCTCGGAGACGGTGGGAGCAAAGCAGCAGCTCGCAGTCTATCAAAGAAAGGCAAAAATGGCAAATTGACATATTAACTAAAGAGAATGAACACATGAAACGAGAGTTAGAATTCTTCCGTACTGAATTTTCTAAGTTTTTCCACAAGGTAAAAGGTCGTGCTGCTCTGAATTGTTGATGTACAATGGTACAAAAAGTTGTATTGGTCACGCCAAAAATGTGTGACGATATGCCTATAGTCACACACGTTTTTTTCATTGTGTGTCACTAAAAGTCCCACCACCGTAGGTGGCATATGGTCACATTATTGAGTTCGTGGCCTTTTCCATCGAAAAAGAGTGATCAAAACCCCGAATATGTGTGACAAATTAGGCACAAGTTTTGTTGGATTAGTCATTATCAGTGACCGTAAACACCTTATAGTCACACAAATGTTTTTTGAGAGTGACTATTGTTCGTCCTTTGGCCACATAAATATATAATATATGTGACATTTGAGATGATATATTCAACTAAATGTGTGTTTTGTGTGACTATTTCCTGTCCTGTGGCCACATGAATATACAATAAATGTGACGTTTTTGATGATTTAGTCACACAATGTGTGTTGGTTTTTGGAGTTAGTCACATACAATTTAACACAAAGTGGCCAAAAGTGTTAATAAGTGTGACCATATGCTGTTTAAAGTGAAGAAATGTGTATTTTGTGTGACTATTGATCATCCAATGGCCACATGAATTTTATGTTTGTGTGGCCTTTTGTAATATTTAGTCACACAAAACATTTTTGTTTTGGGTATTTAGTCACATACCATTAAGCAAACAGTGGCCAAAAGTGTAAATAAGTGTGACCATATGCTGTTTAAAGTGAAGAAATATGTATTTTGTGTGACTATTGATCATCCAATGGCCACGTGAATTTTATGTTTGTGTGGCCTTTTGTAATATTTAGTCACACAAAGCATGTTTGTTTTGGGTATTTAGTCACATACCATTAATCAAACAGTGGCCAAAAGTGTTAATAAGTGTGACCATATGCTGTTTAAAGTGAACAAATGTGTATTTTGTGTGACTATTGATCATCCAATGGCCACATGAATTTTATGTTTATGTGGCCTTTTGTAATATTTAGTCACACAAAGCATGTTTGTTTTGGGTATTTAGTCACATACAATTAATCAAACAGTGGCCAAAAGTGTAAATAAGTGTGACCATATACTGTTTAAAGTGAAGAAATGTGTATTTTGTGTGACTATAGATCATCCAATGGCCACGTGAATTTTATGTTTGTGTGGCCTTCGGTAATATTTAGTCACACAACGACTAAAGCAAACAGTGACCAAAAGTGTTAATAAGTGTGACTATATGCATCTTTTAGTCACATTTAAAAAATCAATATATATCAAAACAATTCAAATATATATCAAAACAAATTCAAATACAATAAAATTGGAATGTATAACTGAACAAAATGTAAAATTGATCCTTTTATACACCAAGGAGTCCTAGTCGGCTTACAATAGTTTCTTTATAAGTATCTATAATCTTTTCCATAAGCAAGTAGCAACTTCGAGCGGTCTTAATCTCTGAGCAGTACGAATTTTAACTAGCAGTAGTAACTTTTGTACTATCAGTAGTAAATACTTGGCCACATTTTCTTTGAAGTTCATGAGCTGCACTAAATCCATCTAAGCAATATTAACACAAACATGATCAGCAGTAATTCAAACAAGATCATGAAGACTTTTAATCCAAAACAATGAACATACTAATAAAATTTGCAGTTAAACTTACAAGTTTTTCTCCCATTGATCTAATCTCATCATCTGGATATAAAAGCCTTGAAAATGTAGGCTACTGCATATCAACACATCAGGATGAGAGCAGGACTACAACATGTCAAAGCTCACAACATAACAGAACTAGATGAGCCACTGGTTCAACTATCTGCACAAACATGATAGGAGAGTTAATACTAGTACCACGTTAGTACTGCTGGAGCAGAGTTACTACTGCTAGTATATATATATATATAAAACAGAATGTATATAAATGAAGCAAATATATATAAAATTGTAATGTCGTATATAATCAAATCCTCAACTATAATAAGTTAAAACCTGTTGACTCTTCGCCGCCTTAGCTTGCTTTTGCAAGGTTTCACTAGAGACCAAATGTTTTTGCTTCATTGGTACTAATTTTAGTCCTGTATTTTGTTCACTAATATTTGGTATCATAGTTGGTGGTGTAACCTGTAGAACCGGTTTGTCGTGGCTTAAGCGTTTTCGTATGTCCGATAGTTTTAACAGGTTCCTATATGTATATGTAAAACACGGTACATTAGTCATGTACGTAAAACTAAAAAAATCAAAGGTGGATGTTTTATTACTTACCACTATTTCCATTACTAGTACGTTTTCCAAAGTTTCAATGGCCATTGGAGTGGTCATCTGCAATATAAATTAAGAAATACAATGGTGTTATCATTAGAAAATGAAATTGTTAACAACATAAAAAGTGGCTTACATCTGAGTCTAATGCCAGTTTCTTTCAGCAAAAAAAATATGGGAAATGTAAGTAACTAAGGCACTAATAACGCTGCATAATATAACATCTGCCAACCATGAAACCGTAAAAATATACATGGGTTGGCTTTGGTGACTGAGATGGAGCATACCCATGCCTCGAAAATGAAGTGTGCCAGAAAATCCATCTGAGGGGATTTTTAGCCAGGCATCCCATGTATCATCCTCACCCGTGAAAATAGCATGTAGCCCCAGCAAGAAACAAGTAACGTGATTAATGCTAACATAAAAGACGACAACATTGGATGTCCCAAATATAAGTTTAGCCTCAAAAAGAAACATACGGGTTGCATATTGACTCGGGCAACAAATAATATACAATTGGTTGCAATTTTATGCAGTGCCAAACGTGGAACGAATAAATGTCAAACACATTACCAAGCAAGCAAATCACTAAGATTTGGTACAAATGAAACAGTTTGACAAAAAGCAACCATATTTGAGTTAATTTCCTATATAACAGCTGTTATGTTAATCTTTTGATAGATAACTTACGCAACTGCGATAAGCAAACTCCAATTGTTCAGCAACATCCTCCCAGAGTGGAAACCAATCAAGACTCCCTTTACGAGCAAAACAGTGGCCTCTTAGAACACGTCAATTGTCTCCATTCCAATAAACAGGAAAACTATGTCGTCTTAATAAGTCTACCTGCAACGATTACCACCACACTAATTTATAATCAAAAACATTTTTTAGGCTAGTTTAATCCACGAAAATCAATGTAAATCATTTTATATTCGATTACACATTTAAGAAAATATAAATTAAATATGTGTTTGAGCATACCCATGAATAGAGTAGGATAGGTGAGATGAGGGTGATGGTGGCTCGACTGTGATGCTGGTGGTTATCTCGAACCAAACAACCGAAGCAAACAAAGTTTCCCATACAATTCCCTTGTCTTGATGACGGTGATGGCGTGGAGGAGCGATGGTTGGTGGAACCACGGCGAGATAAGGCGGTGAAGTGTGGTGGTGGTGTAAGTCTGTTCAGGAGAGAAGGAGAAGAGATGAATAGAGAGAAGATAGATCTGACTAAGCTAGTAGTGTTAATGTTTTGATTTTGGGTGAAAAAGGGGTGACATATGAGCACTATATTAAAAATTTTGGGGAAAATTAAGGGGCGGGATCATTAGAGCACTATATTAAAAATTTTGAGATTGAAAGCCTATCAAATGAGCTCGAAATGTTTAATAAGTTGAGCTCAACCTTATATAAGTTCGACTCGAGTTATTGTTGAGTTCTCGAGCTTGTAAGTGATATAAAATATGTGTTTTTTTTTAATATGTAAGTGTACTAAGTGTAAATACTTATTTATGAATGTATCAAGCTTTTCGAGCTGAAGTCGAACCAAATTCAATTCTTAGGTTATATTTCAAATTTAATTTTTGCAATAAAACACATATTTATAGATAAATCAAGTTTTTCGAGTCAAGCTCAATCCGAGTTCAAACTTTCTCAATCCCGGATAACATATGATCGGGAGGTCCCTGGATACTTGCTTCTTAGTGTCTGTGACAAATGGTATACACCTACCAAGCCGGTGCAACCCATGCATGACCAGTGATAATGGCTAATTCACATGGGTCATGGGTCATGTGCATTAGGTTATCACTGGTCACATTCATTAATTAATGGGTATTTGACATCGATCATATGGGTCATATGCATTGGGTGGATAGTTGCTTAGAGTGTCATGTTACGACACATCCATGACTGTTGACAATTGGTAATTAACATGCATTATGGGTCATGGGTCATGTGCATTGGGTTATAGTGGCTTTTAGTGTAATGGAAACCATGCAAGACCGATGATAATGGCTAATTCACATGGGTCATGGGTCATGTGCATTAGGTTATCACTGGCCACATTCATTAATTAATGGGTATTTGATTGACATCGATCATATGGGTCATATGCATTGGGTGGATATATAGTTGCTTAGAGTGTCATGTTACGACACATCCATGCCTGTTGACAATTGGTAATTAACATGCATTATGGGTCATGGGTCATGTGCATTGGGTTATAGTGGCTTTTAGTGTAATGGAAACTATGCAAGACCGATGATAATGGCTAATTCACTTGTGTCATGGGTCATGTGCATTAGGTTATCACTGGTCACATTCATTAATTAATGGGTATTTGATCAACATCGATCATATGGGTCATATGCATTGGGTGGATATATAGTTGCTTAGAGTGTCATGTTACGACACATCCATGCTTGTTGACAATTGGTAATTAACATGGGTAATTGGTCATGTGTATTGGGTTGTAGTGGCTTTTAGAGCAGTTACATTAGTAACGCACGGGGTGCGTTATTTGTCTTTTAACGTGCGTTATTCGTACGTGATTGTTGTGTATGGTTGCGTTAATGGTGCGTTAACAAGCCGGGTTATTCCATTAACCAGGCGTTAAAGTGATTTTCTTAAAAAAAAAAAAAAAAAAAAAAAAAAAAAAAAAAAAAAAAACTTTTTTCGTCAGTTTTGGCCCCTCTAAAATTTATAACATTTGGAATATAAGTTAATGCAAATTGCAAAACACCCCCTTAGTTCAAATTCAAATTCAAGATTAAACGATACGCAACATTACAACAATACGAAAAAGAAATACACACGATACAGAAAATTAAAGAAATACACACGATACAGAAAAGAAATAAACACGATACGGAAATTGTCACTTATTGAAAGCGGGATACATTTCAAATTTTGAATTCAAAACAGAGGGCGGGGTAATTTGAAATTTTGAATTCAAAACAGAGGGCGGGATAATTTGAAATTTTGAATTCAAAACAGAGGGTGGGGTAGTTTTAAATTTTGAATTCAAATAGAGGGCGGGATACTTCCACAAAGCATCCTATAAATACCTATTGGGGTTATGTTGAATACACACACAATTCACACCCACAATCATCAAAGAATTCTCTTTTGTTCTTCCAATAGAATGTCTCATAACACATCACCTGAAAACGCATCGTATTTTATGTTTGATGTTTGCTGTAGTTTGTTTAATGTATGTTTAAATTTTGAGTATTAATATAATTAAGTTGTGTTTTATTAGTTATTAAATGAAATATTAGTTTTAGTTGAGGGTTGAATTTGAAAATAATTGAGTTAAAACTTGGGTAAGGGAAATGTAAAGAAGATCAACCCCCCCCCCCCAATTTATTGGGTAGTGATCCGTTACCCACTATTGGGTAATGGTTTATTGCATTATGCTTTGCCAAGCATATTTTTTCACTACCTTTCCCATTCTTCACCCCCTATAACCCCCTACCAAGCATTAGGGGTGTTCAAAAAACTCGAGAAATTGACAAACAAGCATTCGGTTTCGGTTTTTACTTTTAGATATCCGTGGTTAACCGAACCTAACCGTATATAATATAAATAAATTACCCGATGGATAGTTAAAATTTTCCAACTAACCGAACCGAACCGCCCCGTGAACACCCCTAGCAAGAGTATCAAACACACTTCATTTACACTTCTACAGTAATATATAATATATATATATATATATATATATATATATATATATACAAACTTATCAAACACACTTCACACATTTCCATAATCCTCTATTTCTCTCTCACACTCATAGTTACAACTCACTCAGATCTAGATTTTGATCCCAAATCTCAAAAAGCTGATAAGATCACAAATGAATATAATCCAAATACCCCCTTAGAGCTATTTATTCTTAGGCTTAGGTAGATTATCTGTTATAAGAATTGCGTTGCATTTGTGTTGATAGAATAAGGAAGAACATGCTGTGTTGTTTTTGTGAATAATTAGAGCAAAAGAGATATTAAGGTTTGCTTGAATTAGCTTATTTTATCTTAGGATTAGGTTGACTATTTGTTATAAGAATTATGTTGCATTTATATTGAGAGAATAAGGAAGAAAAGTGGCGGATGTGTGTGCGAATATTTAGGCTAAAACATCCAAGTATCAAAGATGGAAGAAGTATCAGTGATGGGTGGACAGACACCACTTTCAAGTATGAACATAAACTTGTTCTGGTGTTGTCCATCCATTATTGATTCATCTTTGCTCTTTGTCAAAATACAGAAATAATTATTAAGTATAATTTGTATTGATAGAATAAGGAAGAACATGTTGTGTTGTTTTTACGAATAATTAGAGCAAAAGAGATATTAAGGTTTGCTTGGATTAGCTTATTTTATCTTAGGATTAGGTTGAAGTACAATAAACATATCAAGAACTTAAACAGTTTTTTCATGTATTTAGTTACAATGAAAATATTTTCATTGCATTGTTGATATAAATTTAATATGATTTCATTGATTCATGATTAGCTCTCTAATGTCGTAAGTGTTGACATAAATAATGTCTTAAAACATTGTTAGCATATTAACAATGTCTCTATGTTTTGATAATTACAAAGCATAAACTCATTAATCTAAAACTTATGACGTAAACAAGTTTTTAGTGCTTAATATTTGTCTTTGCTTCCATATCACTTAAGGTATGAATAAACAAAGGGTTTATTACATTTTATGATCAAAGGAAATTTTTCTAATCACTAGAATTTTTATAAAATGTATTAAACATCTTATATCTTTTACAAAATTACTTTTGGAATTAAAAGAATATGTTTAATTCATTATAAATATATGATTTCAAATTTCCAACAAAAAATGGCAAATTCTATCCAGAAAAATATTCCCCACTAAAAGACATGAAAAACCAACGTTCTGAAGGGGCGGCCCCCTTAATTCCTTAGGCGGCCCCCTTAATCATTAAGGGGACTGGCCACAAATTAAGGGGACCGGCGACGCTCCAGAACAGTATTTTTCTCCCCTATAAATACTGGTTCACTCCTCAGAATTTTCTCACCTTTTGCACTTCAAAACTTTCTGATCTAGATCCATATTTCTATTCTCTTATCCTTTGATCATAAGTGTATAATTCTTTGTTTCAAAGTGATCCAAACTTCATCCTCTCAAGTGCAAGAGAAGAATACTTCTATCCCCAAAGACAAGAAGTATTACAACTTGTTGTGATCTCCACATCCAAGTTGTTGGTGCATCATCAAAGATCATTTACATTATTCTTTGTGAAGATTGTTGTGAATATTTGATTGTAGATAGTTGTGCTAGATATATAGATTGTGTGATTAGTTAGTAGCTTGGTGTGAAGAAGATAAGTTAGGAACTAGATTGGTGTGAAGAAGATAGGTGTGGAGTAGTTAGTTGTGAAATAGATTGATTTGAAGAAGTTGTGTAGAAGTTGTGACTTAGGTGTGAAGAAGTTGTGGTGTGAAAATTGGTGTGTAAATTGGTGTGTACGGTTTTCTCCGCCATAAGGGAGCTTGTTGATATAGTGAAGAAAACTCTCGAGTTAGGTGCTCGGGGAGTGGAGTAGGGCAAGGAAGGTGTCCTTGTAGCCGAACCACTATAAATCTCTTGTCTCGCGGTTCGATCTTTCCATCTCTTACTTATTTCATTACTTATCATTGTTACATATTGTGTATTGTTAGTTGTTTATATTGTACAAGACTTGAGATCACATATTAAAAGCTAAGAAAACACTAAAACTATCTTTTATAACAAATTAAAAAGACGTAAAACTATTCAACCCCCCTTCTAGTTTTCCACAATTGGTATCAAGAGCCACGTCTAGCAAGATTTTTAAAATATATTATATTTTAAAACTTGTAACGATCTATGGAATCTGAAAAATATTTAGAAGGGTAATCTATGCAAACACCACCACTATTTGAAAGTGATGGATTTTTATATTGGAAAAATAGATTCGAAACGTATGTGAAATCATAAGATCTTGATCTTTGGCATATTATTACCTTTGGTGATTTTCCTCCTATTCAATATAATATTGAAACTAAAATAAATGAAATTGTTTCTTTCGAAGAACAAAATTATGATTTGAAAAAGAAATTAGCAAAAAATAATGTGGCTAAAATGGTCATTTATAATGCGTTACCACGCAAAGAATATGAAAGAATTTTTATGTGTAAAACCGCCAAAGAAATTTGGGATTCTTTACTAATTACTCACCAAGGTAATAGCCAAGTCAAAGATAATAAAATAGATCTTCTTGTACAACAATATGAACAATTTACGATTTCGGAAGAGGAATCAATTGATAATGCTTTTGCTAAGTTTAACACTATTATCACAAGTTTAAAAGCACTTGATGAGACATTTTCTAGTAAAAATTGTGTCAGGAAATTTCTTAGGGCATTGTATCCAAAATGGCGAGCTAAGGTCACGGCAATTGAAGAATCAAAAAACTTGATGACGTTATCACTAGATGAACTAATTGGCAACTTGAAGGTTCATGAAGAAATCATAAGAAGAGATTCGGAAACGGTCAGAGTCAAGAAAGAACAAACCAAATCCATTACTCTAAAAGCCAAAAAGGAACCTAGTGATGATGATGATTCAAGTGACGAAAGTGAAGACGAAGAATATGCAATGGCCGTAAGAGAATTCAAGAAGTTCTTCAAGAGATGAGGAAGATTCACTAGATCATCACGAGACGAAAGAAAAGCATTCCAAAGAAATAGAAGTGACAACTACGGGAAAATAAAGTGCTTTAGATGTGGAAGTCCAAATCATCTCATTGGCGAATGTCTAAAGCCACCGGATTATGAAAATCAAGGCGCTTTTGTTAGTGGAACATGGAGTGATAGTGACAAAGAAAAGTTGAAAAGCCAACAGACGAAAAGTGTTTTATGGCAAAAGAAACCGACGAAATAGTTTTAGGAATTGACTTGGAACCTAACGAATGGATCAAAGATAGCGGATGTTCGAGGCACATGACGGGGAACCGCAAGCTATTCTCTACATACAAGGCATACAATGGAGGTAACGTTATTTTTGGTAGTGACTTACGGGGAAAAATCATTGGCAAAGGTACGATTTCTCAAGACTCACTTACTATTGAAAATGTAGAGCATGTAGATAAATTAACATATAACTTGCTTAGTGTAGGACAAATATGTGATAATAAATGTAGAGTCACATTTACCGAAGAGGATAGCGAAATAGTTAAGAATGGAAAAATTATAGGTAGAGGAATTAGGAAAGGTGGCATATATGTTATGAAACTAGGAAACAAACCTGAGGATAGGATATGCCTAACGACCGTAGATGAAAACTCTACATTGTGGCATAGGAGATTAGGACATGCTAACATGCAACAAATACAATATTTGGCCTCTAAGGAATTAGTTAGAAATTTGCCTAATCTAAAATATGATAAGCATTTTTGTGATGCATGTAAAATTGGAAAACAAGCTCATGCTAGTCACAAAGCTAAGAATATAGTATCCACTACTAGGTGCCTAGAATTATTACATATGGATCTTTTTGGTCCATCCGCTGTACGGAGCTATGGAGGAAACAAATATACCTTAGTAATAGTAGATGACTACTCATGATACACGTGGACTAGGTTTTTAAGTGACAAAACCCAAGCCTTTGAAAAATTCGAAATATTTAGTAAAATGATTCAAAACAAATTAGGATGCTCAATAGTTGCCATTAGGACGGACCATGGTAGGGAATTTGATAACGAGGTACAATTCGGAAAATATTGTGAGTTAAATGGAATATCTCATAATTTCTCCGCTCCTCGTACTCCTCAATCAAATGGCGTAGTAGAAAGAAAAAATAGGTCACCACAAGAAATGAGTAGAACTATGTTAAATGAACAATCCATTCCACAAAAATTTTGGTGTCACGCCGTAGATACATCAACTTATATTTTAAATAGGGTATCAATTAAGAGAATTCTAGGAAAAACTCCTTATGAGTTATAAAGAGGTAGAAAACCAAACTTAAGCTACTTTTGGGTATTTGGAAGTAAATGTTATATTCTAAACACTAAGGATTACCTCACAAAGTTTGATCCAAAATCATATGAAGGAATATTCTTAGGATACTCACAAAATAGCAAAGCATATATAATACTTAACAAACACTCCATGAAAGTAGATGAATCACTAAATGTAACATTTGATGAAACACCACCACCTCCTAAAACATTACCTTTAGAAGATGATGATTTAATCGAAGATGAAGCTATTGAGGTTAGTAAAACAAAACCCATAGGAAATGATAATGAAGACATTCAATTAGAAAATAACGAAACTGTTAATATTAAAGAATCTAGATTACATCCATTAGATAATATAATAGGACATCTTAACCAAAGAACCCTTAGGTTACAAGCCCAAGATAAAAACAATTTCTTTTGTTTCCTCTCAGCAATAGAACCTAAGAATATTAACGAGGCTTTAAAAGATGAAAGTTGGGTTATAGCTATGCAAGAAGAATTAAATCAATTTAAGGCAAATGATGTTTGGGAATTAGTCCCAAATCCAAAGAATATGACCATCATAGGAACCAAATGGGTATATAGGAATAAGTTAGATGAGAATGGAGTAGTTACTAGGAATAAAGCTAGGTTAGTTGCCCAAGGTTATAATCAACAAGAAGGAATTGATTATGATGAAACTTATGCCCCCGTAGCTAGACTAGAATCAATTAGGATATTACTTGTCTATGCTTGCGCCCTAGATTTTAAGTTATTCCGAATGGACGTGAAAAGTGCATTCCTTAACGGTTTTATCAATGAGGAGGTATATGTGGCACAACCTCCAGGATTCATTGACTTCGCAAAACCTGATTATGTTTATAAGTTGAAGAAAGCTTTGTATGGACTCAAACAAGCTCCCAAAGCATGGTATGATCGATTAAAAGCTTTTCTTATTAAACATGATTATTCCATGGGAATGGTAGATAACACTATTTTCACTAAAAGGAAAGACCCAAATCTCATCATTATCCAAATATATGTTGATGACATTATATTTGGATCGACTTGTCAAGACATGTGTGATGAATTTGCCAAAATCATGCATGATGAGTTTGAGATGAGTATGATGGGTGAAGTAAACTTCTTCCTAGGATTCCAAATAAAACAATTAGAAGATGGAATATTTTTTAACCAATCTAAGTACATTAAGGAAATGCTTAAGAAATTTGGCCTAGAAGACTCAAAACCCATGAAAACTCCCATGTCTACGGAAGTAAAACTCACAAAGGACGATGAAGGTGAGTCCGTAGATAACACCAAGTATAGAGGAATGATAGGTAGTTTACTATACTTGACGGCAAGTAGATCCGATATCATGTTTAGTGTCTGCCTTTGTGCCCGTTTTCAAGAGGATCCCAAAAACTCTCACCTAGAAGCGGTTAAGCGTATCTTCCGATACGTTAAAGGCATTATACACTTAGGACTATGGTATCCTAAGGGATCCGGCATAGAAACCATCGTCTATGCGGATTCGGATCATGCGGGAGACTACGTAGATAGAAAGAGCACTAGCGGTATTTGCACGTTTATGGGATGTTGTCTAACATCTTGGTTTTTGAAGAAGCAAACTGCTCTTGCTATTTCTACCACCGAAGCCGAATATGTAAGCGCCGGAAAGGCATGTCAACAAGCACTATGGATGAAACAAGCTCTCGTAGACTATGGCATTAGGTTAGAAAATGTCCCCATTATGTGCGATAACAAAGGTGCGATAGATTTAAGTAAAAATCCGGTGCAACACTCTAGGACTAAACACATAGAAATACGTCACCATTTTCTTAGGGATAATGTACAAAAAGGAAATATATCTATAGAAAAGGTTGCATCGGAAGACAACATTGCGGATATATTCACAAAACCCCTTAAGCGTGAATTATTCAACCACTTGCGTTTAGGATTAGGAATGATGGAACAAGTTTACTAAATTATATTGAATTAATACAAATTTATACTTGCATGAAATTTATTTTTCTTCCATTTCCTCTTTTCTGAGTCTAGGAATCTATTTCGCACAAAACTAAAGATTGAGAAGATTTATTTTCTTTGCATAAACCTCTTTGTAAAACTCAATCAGTTTTCTCTAAAAATTATTCTCACAATCTAGGAATCACATGAAGATCATTTTTCTTGCATTGTTGACTAATTCTAAAAACATTGTCTTTCAAAATCATGCATAAACTCTCACATAAATTGTCAAGGTATATAATCTAATATATGTCTTTGACATTCATGATCGAGCAAAAATTGAATCAAGGAGATCATTTGGATTGTTTCTTAGGATCGTTATTTCTTTTTGCATCTAGGATTCGAAACAATCACAACTCCACATTTGTTGCATATAGACACACACTAGGGCAAATTCACTAATAATGGTGTCATCTTGATCTATCACTAGCTTTTCACTCACTAATTGCCTTTGCCTTTAATCTAAGATAGGTGCCTTAGGAAGTTTAAGTGATCTTGCCCTTACTTACCTCCCCTTGCTTATTATGTGTTGATTATTTGCTCTTTTGCCTATGTGTTATTGCATGCATGCTATATCTTGATTAGATTAAATTCTATATTGCCTAAAGGAATTGTACTTGCTTGAATTCTAATCCAAACACACAACTTTTCTGCAAATTTTCTGCCAAAAACCCAATTCTGGCAACCTGAAAATCACCAGATGGGCGGCCCCCTTAATTTTGTAAGGCGGCCCCCTTAATCATTAAGGGGACCGCCCCCTAATTAAGGGGACCGGCCATCTGATGGTCGGGTTTACAGAATCTTTTAGGCTTTTTAGCCTATTTCAACCTACATTTCCCAATTTTCACCAACCCATTTTGTCCTAATCTCCCAAAGAAACTTTATCCATCCATAAACACACAAATCTTACACTATAAATACCCCCAATCCTCAAAACTCTTCACTCATCCCTTCATGGCTTCTCCAAACAAACCCAAACCAAAAGCCTCAAGGCTTGCAAGAATGACGGAAAAACCCGTTTGGCGAAGAAAAAGCCCTCGAAACAAATCCATCATAACAAATGAAGTTGGAAGTCACTCAACACCACCAACCACTTACTTCCCAAACTTTCCACCAAATTCACAAGGACATTCATTTGATCCTCTTTACAAACCATACAACATTGGCCAAACATCTTCCTTCATGCCAAACCACTCATCTCATCCTCCAATCACTTGTAATGATCCATACAAGTTTGATCAACCATCCCACTAAAACTCCAACTACACAAACCAAATTCATCCATATCAACACAATGACTTTCTCCGCATTACCACGGAAAAGCAAAAGTTCCGTGATGAAATATCACAAATCCATGATCTTTGTGATCTCAATGCCATGCATCTTGCACAATACAACAAAGGGCAACCTCCATCATCTCCCTACAACAATTGCCTTCCTCACTCTCTCAACTTGGATCAAGTTACAAACCACACTCATTATTGCCCTTGTTGCATCTTCCTTCAAAAACAAATCCTATACTTGAGTGAAGATATTTCTTGGATTGAATATCTCCTCACTCGACCTCATCCCATTCCACCCTTAACACGATACAATATCGTAAGGTCCACCTCTTCCGCTCCATACCCCACTCCACATCCTTCTCCATCTAACATTCTCTTCTAATATTTTGTGTAGCCAAGATTTCCATAGCTCATTCCCTTGGTGCTCTCAAATGAGGGGGAGTATACATCAAGGGGGAGTTTTAACCTTTTTGATTTTACAAAAAGGGGGAGAAGAGAATGTTAAACTCTAAATACTTGTCTAAAAATTATTTTTTAGACCCAATGAGTTTAAGGTTTTGTAATTATCAAAAAGGGGGAGATTGTTGACATAAATAATGTCTTAAAACATTGTTAGCATATTAACAATGTCTCTATGTTTTGATAATTACAAAGCATAAACTCATTAATCTAAAACTTATGACGTAAACAAGTTTTTAATGCTTAATATTTGTCTTTGCTTCCATATCACTTAAGGTATGAATAAACAAAGGGTTTATTACATTTCATGATCAAAGGAAATTTTTCTAATCACTAGAATTTTTATAAAATGTATTAAACATCTTATATCTTTTACAAAATTACTTTTGGAATTAAAAGAATATGTTTAATTCGTTATAAATATATGATTTCAAATTTCCAACCAAAAATGGAAAATTCTATCCAGAAAAATATTCCCCACTAAAAGACAAGAAAAACCAACGTTATGAAGGGGCGGCCCCCTTAATCATTAAGGGGACCAGCCACTAATTAAGGGGACCGGCCACGCTCTAGAACAGTATTTTTCTCCCCTATAAATACTGGTTCACTCCTCAGAATTTTCTCACCTTTTGCACTTCAAAACTTTTTGATCTAGATCCATATTTCTATTCTCTTATCCTTTGATCATAAGTGTATAATTCTTTGTTTCAAAGTGATCCAAACTTCATCCTCTCAAGTGCAAGAGAAGAATACTTCTATCCCCCAAGACAAGAAGTATTACAACTTGTTGTGATCTCCACATCCAAGTTGTTGGTGCATCATCAAAGATCATTTACATTATTCTTTGTGAAGATTGTTGTGAATATTTGATTGTAGATAGTTGTGCTAGATATATAGATTGTGTGATTAGTTGGTAGCTTGGTGTGAAGAAGAAAAGTTAGGAACTAGATTGGTGTGAAGAAGATAGGTGTGGAGTAGTTAGTTGTGAAGTAGATTGATTTGAAGAAGTTGTGTAGAAGTTGTGACTTAGGTGTGAAGAAGTTGTGGTGTGAAAATTGGTGTGAAAATTGGTGTGTAAATTGGTGTGTACGGTTTTCTCCGCCATAAGGGAGCTTGTTGATATAGTGAAGAAAACTCTCGAGTTAGGTGCTCGGGGAGTGGAGTAGGGCAAGGAAGGTGTCCTTGTAGCCGAACCACTATAAATCTCTTGTCTCGCTGTTCGATCTTTCCATCTCTTACTTATTTCATTACTTATCATTGTTACATATTGTGTATTGTTAGTTGTTTATATTGTACAAGACTTGAGATCACATATTAAAAGCTAAGAAAACACTAAAACTATCTTTTATAACAAATTAAAAAGACGTAAAACTATTCAACCCCCCTTCTAGTTTTCCACAGTAGGACCTACATAACTAATATGTATGTTCGTCACATTTAAGTGAGCAATATAAATGATAGTAAGAATTTGGTTGCTAAGTACTTAAAGCTCAGTTATCAGGGCATATCTATCTAACGATGTAGATGGGTTCCATCGCTTTGATTGGACCCCATTTTCTAACGATGTTTAATGGTTCTTTCAATAATCAAGATTAAACATCGTTAGAAAACAGGGTCCAATTAAAGCGATGGAACCCATCTACATCGTTAGATAGATATGGCCTGATCATTGAGACGTCTTCAATGCGATAATGATATAGTGTGTATTGTTCATGATAGGCCACACTCCTTCATTATCGCATTCAAGATGAGTGATGTTACTTAGACTCTATTCTTTACTCAACATTTGTAGATTGTTTGTATCACTCTGTTTGCTTTATATATATGTATGATGTATTTTTGATATAAGAATTATGTTGCATTTGTATTGAGAGAATAAGGAAGAAAAGTGGCAGATGTGTGTGTGAATATTCATGCACAATTAGCTCTCTAATGTCGTAGAATCTACATAATTAATATGTATGTTCGTGACATCTAAGCGAGCAATATAAATGATAGTAAGAATCTGTTTTCTAATAACTTAAAGCTCAATGATTAGGGCGCTCTATCTAGCGTTGTAGATGGTTCCATTGCTTAATTTGGAAAACGTCTACTACCATTTGTGTGGTTATTAGACGGTACTGCAATGTTAGATAGATCGATCTGGCCTGATCATTGAGACGCCTTCAATGCAATAATGATATAGTGTGTACTGTTCATGACATACCACACTCCATTATCGCATTCAAGATGAGTGATGTTACTTAAACTCCATTCTTTACTCAACATTTGTAGATTGTTTGTATTACTTTGAGTCTGGAATTTCAACATACCTTTCCATTCTAACTTCCCATACTGTTTCTTTTGTTTTTTCAACAATCTAGCAATGCGGCTGGTGCAGTCCTTTGCTCAAAGGGAGTTGAAACGACAAAAGGAGCAGTAGTGGGAAGTTAGAAGGGTTACGTATGTTGGTTTATTGCATTCCATTATTTTTTATGATCTAAAACCAACCATCCACCAGGTAATGTGGCAATTGGAGTTCCAAGAACAAAGGTTGTTTCAAACACACCCTGAATTGCAACATTATCTTTTATTTCATTTACACTATATTTTTAAAAATTTTAATATATTTTTTTAATTTTTTTGCAGCAAATCCATGGTCAGACTACTTTCCAAAGGGATATTTGGATCAGGTCAATCATGAAATTTTGCAGATTTCTTCAAGTCAATCATGTTCCATTGTGACTAGTCTTTGTTGGCGACTAATATGTACATAGTTCTGTCAAGAGTTATATATAAGCATTGATCCCTGGCAAACGCTCGTCCCAATGGATCATGATTGGCCCGAAGATGTTGAAAAGGTTCAAGCTACCTATGGGAAACATCAATCCTTTCCTGCATTAAACATAGGTATTTTGGTTTTCCCATATCTCCTTTTTATACTCGTTTCCATGTGTATCTCAAATCACAAATCCTAGTTTATCAAATCTCTAAACAAAAACCTGCAGGAAGTATTCATAAACAATGTCTGCAAACAACAAGAGATCAGCACAATGGGTTGAAGGAGAAGGTTCAAGCAGGTCTGCTTCAAAAAAGAAAGCGGCAAAAAGTGTAAAAAAATTTAAATTGGATGAAAATACGTGGTACAATTGGTTGGCTGCTGAAAGAAAGAAAGAAGGAAAAACACAATCTATCAAACAACATGCTGAGGATGAGAAGGAGTACAAAGCAACAAAAAAACCATCTCTCAAACAACATCCCAAGGCATACAAGACATTGGATGATGATGATTTGTCTGATGTGGAGTTTGATGGGTTGAATTACGAAGATGCACATGTGGCATTTGACCCGGAGAAATCTCCAAAATTAGATTAGTAGATTTTTAGAATGTGTAACTTTTATTTCCAGTATTTTGTAATTTTTCATTTCAAGTTTTAATGGAAAATGTTTAATCTTAATTCCAGTACTTTTGTCATTGCTCAATTTTCTCATTACTTGTTGATATTAATATAATGATTCATCCTTTGTAGTATAAAAAGATTCTGCTACTAAGAAAACGTTACTGCATGTGGTTTTGTACATTATTTTGTAATTTTTCATTTCAAGTTTTAATGGAAAATGTTTAATCTTAATTCCCGTACTTTATTACTTGTTGATATTAATATAATGATTCACCCTTTGCAGTATAAAAAGATTCTGCTGCTAAGAAAACGTTACTGCAGCTGGTTTTGTACATTATTTTGTAATTTTTCATTTCAAGTTTTAATGGAAAATGTTTAATCTTAATTCCAGTACTTTTGTCATTGCTCAATTTTCTCATTACTTGTTGCTATTAATATAATGATTCACCCTTTGCACTAAAAAAGATTCTGCTCCTAAGAAAATGTTACTGCAGCTGGTTTTGTACATTATTTTGTAATTTTTCATTTCAAGTTTTAATGGAAAATGTTTAATCTGAATTCCAGTACTTTTGTCATTGCTCAATTTTCTCATTACTTGTTGATATTAATATAATGATTCACCCTTTGTAGTATAAAAAGATTCTGCTGCTAAGAAAATGTTACTGCAGCTGGTTTTGTACATTATTTTGTAATTTTTCATTTCAAGTTTTAATGGAAAATGTTTAATCTTAATTCCCGTACTTTATTACTTGTTGATATTAATATAATGATTCACCGTTTGCAGTATAAAAAGATTCTGCTGCTAAGAAAACGTTACTGCAGCTGGTTTTGTACATTATTTTGTAATTTTTCATTTCAAGTTTTAATGGAAAATTTTTAATCTTAATTCCAGTACTTTTGTCATTGCTCAATTTTCTCATTACTTGTTGATATTAATATAATGATTCACCCTTTGCACTAAAAAAGATTCTGCTGCTAAGAAAACATTACTGCAGCTGGTTTTGTACATTATTTTGTAATTTTTCATTTCAAGTTTTAATGGAAAATGTTTAATCTTAATTCCAGTACTTTTGTCATTGCTCAATTTTCTCATTACTTGTTGATATTAATATAATGATTCACCCTTTGCACTAAAATATATATATATATATATATATATATATATATATATATATATATATATATATATATATATATATATATAGTGTTGTATTCTATACAGTACCAATATTAGATACAGTACTTTACAGTACCATTCTAGACCAATCAGAACCGTTGGATCACTTACTCTATGGATGAGATCAATTGTACCTTTAATGCAACTAATTGAAAGATGAGGATCTTTTATTTAATTAAACAAAAAGCTGGAAGGTTATTATGGGTATTTCACATTAATTTTATTTAAAACGCATTGTAATTTTAGATCTCTCTCATTCCATAAAAAAACCTGTCCACCATAAATTTCTCCCTCACTTTGACCAACCACGTTCTTCAAACAAACCTCTCTCATTTGTTTATTGCCTACCGAAAATCAAATCAAAGAAAACCTCTCTCATTATTTTATTAGTCTCGAATGATTTCGGAGTTATATATGGTTGTTGATTTAGTCGATGAGGTTTGTTCCAGTAATCAATTCTTCACATTTTTTTTTATCTCGATGTTGGTTTTTGGCATGGGAGTTTTATTTATAAGAAATCAATATATGTTATTTAGTTCGTAATGAAAGTCGATTTTGGTTTAACTTTGTTACAGTATTTCATCTATTGCAAATTGTTTTGTTTTGTGATCTATTTCTCGAGACGGTTCGTAAATAATTTGGTAGATTTGAGGATTAGATCTCTTATATTATCTGTATAATTTACCAATTGTAAGTTAATTAGTATTATATATCTTTCTTGATTGCAATTATATTAAAAAAAAAAAAAAAAAAAAAAAAAAAAAAAGGAAGTTGGATTTCGATATAACTTTTATGATGATGACATATAACTTCTTGTTAGAATTGGTCTTTATTCTTGTTTAACAGGTCTTGGCATGTTATTCAACGGAAATCTTTAATAGTATGGGTTCTTAAATTTGCATCAATGAAACTGGTGTACATATGTGCTTTAAGAGGAATTGTTTCAGTTCCGGACATGTTGAGTCGAAAGTCACTCAACGTTTATTAAAACATATATGTTGTACAAGTTGTTTTTGTTAGTATCGAGTTTAGTTTATATTGACTATGATATATATGTAGGGTCTCTCGTAAGTGCGCACATATATTAATAAAAAATTAGTGAAAGGGTGCATATGTGTTTTATGGTTGGTATAAATCAATGAAATGGTGTGCATATAGGTTTTGAATTTGAAATAAAATGAAGGAAAGATGTATGCATATATGTTATAATTTTGAATACGTGTTTGCTAGTTGTTTTTGATAAAATAAATAATAATTCTTTTGTAGTTTCAGGTATTGAACATCTCTTATAAAGATATAGACCATGACCAATATAAAGCGTGCACATATGTTTTTGGAAAGACGTGCACATATGTTCTAATGAATTTGACGAGAAAACGCATTGTGCACATATGTTCTGGAAGGGTACTCGTATGTTCTAACGAATTTGATGAGAAAGTGAAGTGTGCACGTATGTTCTTGAAGTGCACACATGTTTTTGATGACGTGGACATCTATATTTAACAAGATACATTTGTATTGGAATTGTATTTCATTTTGTATCAAATTTTGTGTATACTATTTATTTTCTTGGTTTGTTATTTAATTTTTAGAGGTTACATGTATATTTTTTTTGTCATAAATATCGAAGATTAAAGAATGTACGCTAGAAACATATGTGCAATTACAATTTTAAATCAAAATAAGTTTGACTTTGAAATAATTAAACGCAAGTATGCAATTATACAATATTAAAAAAAACACATAGGCAAAGGAAAATATAAAATTTTTTATTAATTACGAAAATTAGAGGTTTTAGAAAAACGTTTTTAATTAAAAAATACAAAAAGAAAGTAAAAATGTGTTTTACCATTTTACCCTTTTGTATTAATTAAAAAGATTTAATAATACTAAATTATTATTGGTCTAAATGGTACTGTAAAGTACTGCATCTAATATCGGTACTGCATAGAACGCGCCCCTATATATATATATATATATATATATATATATATATATATATATATATATATATATATATATATATATATATATATGCTTCTAAGAAAACGTTACTTCTGCTGGGTTTGTACTGCTAGAACTGAGAGTACAGGGGTGGATTGGTAACATTGACACATAACGGTTTAAATCCCCAATCAAATTGATAATTCAGTTTCACGCACACATAATTTCTCTATAATCACATACACTAACATCTTTTATCAATAATTTTCAAAATCCCCAAATCAGAAAACCCTAATTCAAGATGGTGTTGCCAATTGAATCAAAACGCACATTTGTTGACAGACACAACATGGTCGCTTTTTTGAAGAAATCAGATGGTTCTGAAGGATTCACACAGATAATCGATTTCTTGAATGCTACCCCTATTAGGTATGCATTAACTGTGAATCCTCCTATATGCATTTCTTTTATTAAGCAGTTTTGGGCTACTGCTAAGGTCATAACTTTTAATGGAGAAAAACATATTAAGGCTAAGGTAGATGGCCAAGATATACTCATAACTGAGTCATCTATTAGGGAATCTCTTAACCTACCAGATAATGAAGTGATTGTGTGTCTTGAAAATGCCGCCATTTTCAAAGGTTTGAAAAAAATAGGGTATGAGAAGAAGAATGATAGATTAAAATTTTATAAAGATCTCTTCTCATCTCAGTGGAAATTCTTGATTCATACTCTCCTACATTGTTTGAGTCCTAAAACAACAGGTTGGAATGAGTTTGGTACCACCATGGCATCAGCAGTTGTAACAATTCGCAATTTCAGGTTAATTACCATTCCCGGAAAATTTCACTATTCACTTTTACTATTCATTTTTCCCGAAATTTTCCCGAAACTTGATTTTTGTTTCTTGGCCTTGAGTGATAAATCATTTCCATGGCAAATTAAAAGTTTAACTTTCATAAGCTCATTTTCGTGAAAGTTATTAAGGAATTACACGGAATTACACATTTTAGGGTAAAACGTCATTCAAAAATTCTACGCACAACGAAACTCGACCGCGTTAAGTGACCCCGCATCAGAAAAATGTTTGACACACTCATGATTTATTTGAGAATTAATCATGACTGAGAAAAACATGACCAAAATAAGCCTCGGCCGTGAAAAACTGGAATTTTCAGTTTTTAGCGTTTTTACTCAGCCGTAACCTTAGCCTATACCAACACCGCGTTTCTAAGACGATTTGAGTTTTCAACTTATTAGAAAAAGTCTAACATATTTTTCCCTCCTCCTTTGACCAAAAATCATTCCTTGATTTTATAAGTCATTCCTTGATTTTTAGGCTTACGGTTTGATGTCTAAAAGACATTTAATACCAACCGACACTAGACTGAGCCCAGTATAGACATTATAAGTCATTTTAAATCATTTTTATCCTATTAGAAAAGTAACATTTTACTTTTCTCAATTTTACGCAATATTCGTACGTTTTACGTATTACGCGTTTTAGACCCTTGTTTCCAGTTTTAGCAGGGTTTTAGCACCCCAATGGAACCTACCACTCATTTTATATTTTATTATGGAGTATTTTGACAAGTTTAATCATTCTTCCAAGTTTCATATTTTTAGGATACCCGATTTTAAGTTTCATGACTTAACGACTTACCGTTAGCGATTACCGGGACCAAAACTCACTCCGTAAGCTAGATAATACCAAGTTTAAGTACCTAGTCACCCTAACCATCTTATGAACGTGTATAAGGGTGATTCACCATGGCATGTGCCTAAGTTATAAGTCTTGATCTATTGGATTGGTTACATGTGTTAAACTTGGTCTCCAAGTGTTGGAAAATATCCTAAATACTTGCACCTCCTTAAGGCAACTTCCTAGCACCTCCTCAAACTCATATATAAGCCCTCCCCATCCCTCCTAGTCGTTCACAACACAAATACCCTCTCATTTGCTAGTTTACTTCAAGTTATATTCTAGAAATCAAGTGGAATATCCACACATAAACCCTAGTTAGGTTTTGATTCATCAAACACTTCCATAACCTCATATACTTTGGTGATTTCTCTTGAGTTTAAATCCACTCAAGTCACCTCAACTTTCATCATCTCTCTTTCAAGATTACAAGAGTAGAAAGATTGCATGAAGTGAAGTGGGTTGAAGCAAGTCTATCAAAGTCCTATCCTTACATGTTAACTACCTTTCTTGTAGAAAGCCAAAAGTTGTAAGCCAAACCCTAACATGCTTCTTGTTAAATAATCATGTTCATGTTATTTACATATTATTTATGCTGTATTATGTCTTGTATTCATGTCCATGATGTATAAAAGTGAGTAAAACATGTTATTGTACATGATAGTTAAGATAAGTTATTCAAACAAGTAAACTAGTGACTTTCATGGTACAACCTGATCAAAATGGTAAAAAATATGATATTGGATCATTACATATTGTAGTAGAGGACCTAACAAGGAAACCGTAGCAATTTGAATCACCCAAAACGAGTATATGAGTCAAAAGTTATGACAATTTGAAGTTACCAAAACTTTCCGGCAAAACTGCCTAAACCATACTGTTTTGCATTCTGACTTTTTGAAAGTCACCCTTCTGTTCCGATTCATCAAAAAGTTAAAACACGAAAGTTGTCCGGCATCACGTTTTCATTCCGGAACAAAGAAGCTCGAGCCTTGAAAACGCATTCCGAGTGAGATATTTCTCAGTTTCTTAACAGCTATTTACATATATATAAGTCACTATATATTGGTTATACTTTATAAAGACCAAGAGGTCTTATGACCTAGATTCAAGACCACAACCATGGCTAGAGCCAAGGTTGAGACTCAATACCATGGAACAATGACCAAAGGTCATGGCAAAGCCATGGCTAAAGACCATATATACATACCAAGGCGAAAACATGAGTTAAGACCACATAAACATACCAAGGCGAAAACATGAGTTAAGACCATATATACATACCAAGGTGAAAACATGAGCTAACGACCATATACACTTACCAAGGCAAATACATGAACTAGAGAGTTAGCAATAACTTAAACATACAACTTGGATATACTTCATCTAAAGAACCATGAAATATTACGAGTATTTGTCATACAAGTTATAAGAACTTACCCTAATAACAATCTTCATGTAAAGATAAACTTTCCTAAGTTTACTCAAATATCGGACATGTAACTTTTCGAATCAAAACTTATATCTATATATGTTATCAACTACTACAATAGTAGGGAGCCTCATGTGAGGAGTTCATTATGTAAGCCGTCGAGTTGAGTTGTGGATTTACGAATTAAAGTGTCCTGGCTCCTCGAACGCTTACTAACATGACTTCTGAATTATGTCGGCCCGAACGGTAGTAAACGATATATATACCATACATGTTTCATGAATCTTTTCTTTCAAAGACTTACATTATACATCATACCACATCATGGACTAAATGCAAGATATTTATATAGGCACTTATTCATATTCTTTACTCCGATCTTAAGTCGTAACATTCTATTATAGGTTTCTCGTAGAAACCTACACGATCCAACCATTACCTTCATTACTTGCTATCTTAGTTAAGGTGAGTTCATAGCCCCACTTTACATTACTTCAATGTTTTACAAACCCTTGGGGGGAATACATGCTATTATTTTTCTACTCGAACACAATGCTTTCTACTGTATGCTATTCGACTATGTTTTATTATCACTAAGTAACATCCTTGCCAAACCAAGATCCCTTATTATGAACCATTTAATCACTTGCGAGGGTTACTTGCAAGTGAGCGCGAATATTGTGAATAGGCCTATTGGGATTGACGAATCCCATTTGTTTTGACTATGTTCAAACAAATGCATTAATATTTGAGACATTAGGTATGACGGCAAAGTACCTACCGGGATAAATCTGCCGATCGATATTGGTACACGTTAACGTTTTGGTGTCATAAGCTTAGTGAATTAATAACCTTTCCGGGAATATAACAACGTAGCCCATTTTTGTTTTCTAACTATGAGTGTGAGTCTATAGCTCACACTACGATTATTGTGTTCAAATGATTTAACTACAAACACTACGATTATTGTGTTCAAATGATTTAACTACAAACACTATGATTATTGTGTTCAAACGATTTAACTACAAACACTACGATTATTGTGTTCAACGATTTAACTACCAACACATTGTGTTCAAACATTAAACAAACTCTATGAATATCACTCAACCTTTGTGTTGACCTCTCAAGCATGTATTTCAGGTTCATGACGATCAAGGATGGCACGGAAGGGCACGGATACTCAAGAGGGCTATAAATTTTATTATCATTCAAAACTCATTTAATGTGATTTGTAAACATGGAACCATTTGGGACCTCATTTTGTAATCTCTGATATTTATATAATTTGAATGATAAATCTTTTTAAAACGACTCAATTGGAGTTCGTTTTCTATTATTGTGACTATTGTGCCATCGAGTAACACCCAGTTTGAATTCCGCTGCAACCATGAATTGGGGGTGTTACAGATTGGTACCAGAGCCAGGGTTATAGAGAAACGGGTCTAATTGAGACCTAAACTCTAACCACACATACAAGCAAAAACATTTTTATAGCCTTCCGCTCTCCGTGTCTTCCATCCTCCAGACGATTATGGACTTAGTAAGCATGTTATGCTACACAAACATATTAGTATATTCATATATACCCATTTTGAGCATTTCCCCGTAAGCATTAGTATATTGATATATAAACTCGGTTTATTTTCAATCATTTATCTAAACAATGGACTAAACATATCTGCGTATGCCTATTCTAGGGCATTTCAACACAATCACATTCTCCCAATCATGTTCCTACTCCAACATTTTATGTCCAAGACATTGTAACTGATTGCAATGGTCTTTCCTATTTTTCAAGACATTGTATTATACAATGGTCTTAACCATTTCTCAAATGTTTTGAGTCACACAATGGTCTAACCTACTTCCCAGACATTGTGAATTGCACAATGGTCTAACCTACTTCCGAGACATTGTGTTTTGCGCAATGGTCTCTAGAATTATTCTATCACATCATCAATATCATTTCATATGATATCAAAAATCCGTCACAACCTATCGATTTCTAAATAAGAAATATGAGATTTCTAAAGGACAAACAAATCCATCACCTACAAAAGCTGAAGTTCAGCCCTACATTCATCAAAGTTTTCTTATGAAACCTTCATTATTAAAAGTTCGTGATCCTGGCCAAGTATGTTCTATTTTAGAACTACTTAAAACTTCATTTCCACACGTACCTACCCTTACTATCTTCTATGCAATGGAATATGAAAACATACGTTACAAGTCTTGTATGGACGGGACTTGCAACTTAAGGGTTGACATCGCCTTTGTTTAGTGGACAGTTTCCCGAAAGCAACGGACATATCACAAGTATACCTAATTTAGGTATTTGAAAATTTTATCGAACCTTGGCTAAATATAGACTAGTCACCTATATTTAACCTAGGGACAGTGGAATATAGTCTGACTAACTATATTCGACTTAAAATTTTCAAATACTAAGAATAGTTGTGCTAGGGTTATGTTCAGATTGATTTCCTACTTGAACTCGATAAACCACCAGAATTCTTTAAAACGATCTAGAGACACGATAGTGTTTTACCACTCAGCGAAATCTTAACATCTTATTTGTACTACCTAATTTAATTCTTGAAAGTTTTCATTTATGAGATAATCCGAACTACTATCTTGGGATAGTTATCAATTATTCTCTTCATCCTGTAGAAGTACTATCCTGTTTAGTTCCTAAGGATACCATTCCGTCATAAACCTTTAAAATCTCTTAAGATTTTTAAAGCAAACTCAACATCTATACCTAAGTGTATTAATGTTAAGCATACACTACACCCTTTTGTTCATCAACATATCACATCATTATCTTCACAACCGTGGCAAACACAAACTCATTAACAGATCTTGATGCACTTTTAAAGCTCAAATCATCCTTAGTTACACCACAAGCACCCTCACCAGCTTTACAAGATTGAATATTCATCTTGTACTTTTGGAACACCAGTATCATCTCATAATACACTACCTTGTAACTCACCGGCTAATTGTGAATGTTGTGTTGGGAATTCTTAAGTAGGATGATTTGTAATTATTTGAATGGATTGGGATGCCTTTTCATTTAAATAAAGAAATTGTAAATCACCGAATCATAAGTTTATATTTCCCTATTTACATTGTTTGGGATGCCTCTCTATGTAAATAAAGAATTATAAACAAGTGGGCTTATTTGTATCCGAAATAACATAAGTATGAAGTCAATAAACACTAGGTACAACAACCGATTACCTACTAGGCTATGATTGCAATTACTATCTCAATTCCTATTAATATTCGACTGCTATATCAATTTCCTTTGATATTCGACTATTACCATACCTTTCCTACATAAAAGTAAGCCTCATCCTACGCCATACACTGAAATAACAAATCAAATTACATCACCGGTAATCCCAGACTTTAGTCCTCATAATTAACCACACCTGTTCATCGACACCACTCCAACATATGACACACAAAGAACTTCGGGACGAAGTTCCCCGTAAGGGGTAGAGACTGTAACAATTTCCAATTTCAGGTTAATTACCATTCCCGGAAAATTTCACTATTCACTTTTACTATTCATTTTTCCCGAAATTTTCCAGAAACTTGATTTTTGTTTCTTGGCCTCGAGTGATAAATCATTTCCATGGCAAATTAAAAGTTTAACTTTCATAAGCTCATTTTCGTGAAAGTTATTAAGGAATTACACGGAATTACACGTTTTAGGGTAAAACGTCATTCAAAAATTCTACGCACAACGAAACTCAACCGCGTTAAGTGACCCCGCATCAGAAAAATGTTTGACACACTCATGATTTATTTGAGAATTAATCATGACTGAGAAAATCATGACCAAAATAAGCCTCGGCCGTGAAAAACTGGAATTTTCAGTTTTTAGCGTTTTTACTCAGCCGTAACCTTAGCCTATAGACTGAGCCCAGTTTAGACATTATAAGTCATTTTAAATCATTTTTATCCTATTAGAAAAGTAACATTTTACTTTTCTCAATTTTACGCAATATTCGTACGTTTTACGTATTACGCGTTTTAGACCCGTGTTTCCAGTTTTAGCAGGGTTTTAGCACCCCAATGGAACCTACCACTCATTTTATATTTTATTATGGAGTATTTTGACAAGTTTAATCATTCTTCCAAGTTTCATATTTTTAGGATACCCGATTTTAAGTTTCATGACTTAACGACTTACCGTTAGCGATTACCGGGACCAAAACTCACTCCGTAAGCTAGATAATACCAAGTTTAAGTACCTAGTCACCCTAACCATCTTATGAACGTGTATAAGGGTGATTCACCATGGCATGTGCCTAAGTTATAAGTCTTGATCTATTGGATTGGTTACATGTGTTAAACTTGGTCTCCAAGTGTTGGAAAATATCCTAAATACTTGCACCTCCTTAAGGCACCTTCCTAGCACCTTCCTAGCACCTCCTCAAACTCATATATAAGCCCTCCCCATCCCTCCTAGTCGTTCACAACACAAACACCCTCTCATTTGCTAGTTTACTTCAAGTTATATTCAAGAAATCAAGTGCAATATCCACACATAAACCCTAGTTAGGTTTTGATTCATCAAACACTTCCATAACCTCATATACTTTGGTGATTTCTCTTGAGTTTAAATCCACTCAAGTCACCTCAACTTTCATCATCTCTCTTTCAAGATTACAAGAGTAGAAAGATTGCATGAAGTGAAGTGGGTTGAAGCAAGTCTATCAAAGTCCTATCCTTACATGTTAACTTCCTTTCTTGTAGAAAGCCAAAAGTTGTAAGCCAAACCCTAACATGCTTCTTGTTAAATAATCATGTTCATGTTATTTACATATTATTTATGCTATATTATGTCTTGTATTCATGTCCATGATGTATAAAAGTGAGTAAAACATGTTATTCTACATGATTGTTAAGATAAGTTATTCAAACAAGTAAACTAGTGACTTTCATGGTACAACCTGATCAAAATGGTAAAAAATATGATATTGGATCATTACATATTGTAGTAGAGGACCTAACAAGGAAACCGTAGCAATTTGAATCACCCAAAACGAGTATACGAGTCAAAAGTTATGACGATTTGAAGTTACCAAAACTTTCCGGCAAAACTGCCTAAACCATACTGTTTTGCATTCTGACTTTTTGAAAGTCACCCTTCTGTTCCGATTCATCAAAAAGTTAAAACACGAAAGTTGTCCGGAATCACGTTTTCATTCAAGAACAAAGAAGCTCGAGCCTTGAAAACGCTTTCCGAGTGAGATATTTCTCAGTTTCTTAACAGCTATTTACATATATATAAGTCACTATATATTGGTTATACTTTATAAAGACCAAGAGGTCTTATGACCTAGATTCAAGACCACAACGATGGCTAGAGCCAAGGTTGAGACTCAATACCATGGAACAATGACCAAAGGTCATGGCAAAGCCATGGCTAAAGACCATATATACATACCAAGGCGAAAACATGAGTTAAGACCACATAAACATACCAAGGCGAAAACATGAGTTAAGACCATATATACATACCAAGGTGAAAACATGAGCTAACGACCATATACACTTACCAAGGCAAATACATGAACTAGAGAGTTAGCAATAACTTAAACATACAACTTGGATATACTTCATCTAAAGAACCATGAAATATTACGAGTATTTGTCATACAAGTTATAAGAACTTACCCTAATAACAATCTTCATGTAAAGATAAACTTTCCTAAGTTTACTCAAATATCGGACATGTAACTTTTCGAATCAAAACTTATATCTATATATGTTATCAACTACTACAATAGTAGGGAGCCTCATGTGAGGAGTTCATTATGTAAGTCGTCGAGTTGAGTTGTGGATTTATGAATTAAAGTGTCCTGGCTCCTCGAACGCTTACTAACATGACTTCTGAATTATGTCGGCCCGAACGGTAGTAAACGATATATATACCATACATGTTTCATGAATCTTTTCTTTCAAAGACTTACATTATACATCATACCACATCATGGACTAAATGCAAGATATTTATATAGGCACTTATTCATATTCTTTACTCCGATCTTAAGTCGTAACATTCTATTATAGGTTGCTCGTAGAAACCTACACGATCCAACCATTACCTTCATTACTTGATATCTTAGTTAAGGTGAGTTCATAGCCCCACTTTACATTACTTCAATGTTTTACAAACCCTTGGGGGGAATACATGCTATTATTTTTCTACTCGAACACAATGCTTTCTACTGTATGCTATTCGACTATGTTTTATTATCACTAAGTAACATCCTTGCCAAACCAAGATCCCTTATTATGAACCATTTAATCACTTGCGAGGGTTACTTGCAAGTGAGCGCGAATATTGTGAATAGGCCTATTGGGATTGACGAATCCCATTTGTTTTGACTATGTTCAAACAAATGCATTAATATTTGAGACATTAGGTATGACGGCAAAGTACCTACCGGGATAAATCTGCTGATCGATATTGGTACACGTTAACGTTTTGGTGTCATAAGCTTAGTGAATTAATAACCTTTCCGGGCATATAACAACGTAGCCCATCTTTGTTTTCTAACTATGAGTGTGAGTCTATAGCTCACACTACGATTATTGTGTTCAAACGATTTAACTACAAACACTACGATTATTGTGTTCAAACGATTTAACTACAAACACTACGATTATTGTGTTCAAACGATTTAACTACAAACACTACGATTATTGTGTTCAACGATTTAACTACCAACACATTGTGTTCAAACATTAAACAAACTCTATGAATATCACTCAACCTTTGTGTTGACCTCTCAAGCATGTATTTCAGGTTCATGACGATCAAGGATGGCACGGAAGGGCACGGATACTTAAGAGGGCTATAAATTTTATTATCATTCAAAACTCATTTAATGTGATTTGTAAACATGGAACCATTTGGGACCTCATTTTGTAATCTCTGATATTTATATAATTTGAATGATAAATCTTTTTAAAACGACTCAATTGGAGTTCATTTTCTATTATTGTGACTATTGTGCCGTCGAGTAACACCCAGTTTGAATTCCGCTGCAACCATGAATTGGGGGTGTTACAGCAGTGATATGCCTTGCTAAAGGAAAACCTTTCAATTTTTCAAAAATGATTTTGGAGGGTATGATCAAGACCTTGGGTGATGATGGTACTTCTTTATTATATCCAAGGTTTTTGCAACTTATTATTCAAAAACATTTGACTACCTTTAAAATACATAAAGGAACTTATGCTGCCCCCTCACTACAAAAGAAAGTATTTTCAAATCTAAAAAATAATGGCAAGGATTTTTCAAGAAAGGTTACACCGCTTTTTCCATATATGGTGAACCTTCCACAAAAAAAGGGTGAGGATGTCATGGGTGTGGAGCATGCCAGTGGTAACATGCATGAGAGTGAGTATACACCCGTTGATTCACCTCTCAGGGAAGGTAACACATCCAGAAGTGATGAGGGTAGTTCTGAAACAAATGAATTGATGGATTCTGGTGAGAATAGAATGAAACTTATACAGGATCTGAAGGCCTGTTGTACCCAGTTAGAAGAGGATATTCTTGGCCTCCAAAAGCGCTTAACAAAAAATGGTGCAAAGATCAAAAGGTTGAAGCTGAGTGTTCGATATTTGGAAGGTCGAAAGAGGTCAAGAAAAGCTCAGTTTAGAAGGTTGTAGAAGGTGGGCACAGCACACAGGGTGAGTTCTTCTAAGGCTACTAGTTTGGAGGATGCTCCCAAACAGGTGACGAATGAAAGCAGAGTCTCAGGGGAGGAAACAACAAATGCTGAAGGTGCTTGTGCATATATGCATGTGGATATGGATATTGGGATTGATAGTGATGATAATGTGGATGATGATTATTTAGTTGCTGAAAAGGGGGTTATGAGGCGGTTTTGGAAGATGTAAATAACGAGCAGGTAGTGGAAACTAATACTAGTTTGGGAGAAACTGCTACTAATAGTATTGTTGAAGAAATGGCTAAGGTGGTACAACAAGATGTTTCTACTGCTACAACAAATCAAGTTTCTACTGCTGAAGTTGCTACAGATGAAGAGGTTGCAAAGATAGTTGATGAAGCTGAAATAGCTAACTTTATGGATGAGAATAGGAGAGATAAAGTGTCTAAATTTGAAACAGATGAGCAAGTAAAATTTAGACTTGAAGAAGAGGAGAAAAAAAGAGCTCATGGAGAGCAAATGCAAGCTTTTATTGATGCGGATGAAGTTCTACAAGCTAGAATTAAAGAACTTTACATAGATGAGACTGTAAATGGGGAAGACAAAGTACAAAGACTTGCTGATTTGATAAAGGAAAGATATGAAGAATTAGTTTTGAAGGACCTAATTAAGTCAATGAATCAACGTCAAAGTCAGAAGAAGAAAAGAAATCCCACAAGGTCTCAGCTCATCAGTGAAATGAAGATATACATACAGCATCAAGGTGAGTATAAAGCTTCTGACCTCAGGGGAATGACATATGAACAAATTGAAAATCTATACTACCGACTCAAGAAATATGTTGAAAACTGTATCCCCATGGGTACAGAAGAAACACCATCAAAGAAACAAAAGATCATTGAAGACAAACCTGCTAAGAAGAAGAATGATTCACAAAGAAAAGAAGACAACTCTTCTCATGATCAGATGATGGTGATTGTTCCTGAAACATTATATGTTGACCCTATTCAAGCTAGACATCCAATCATGGACTGGGAGATTTACCGAGATAAATTTGGAAAGGCTTGGAAGATAATCAGGGCTGGTGGAGGATCAGCAGTGTACAAAAGGTTTGAGGATTTGATAAGAACAATTGACAGAGTAGACTTAGATTATGGGAGTTGGTTCAAGAAAGAATCAAAACAGTCAAGAAGCTAGATGCAAAAGAGCAAGATTTGCGGGTTGAATTACATAGGTTATATAAACCTGATCCAGCTGATATCTATTGGAACTTCCAATGCCATCATTTCTCAACTTCATGGAAGTTTTATGATAGCTGCAATGTACATCACTTATCAACACAAGGTGGAATTGATGTTTTTATGCTTGCAGAAAAAGAATATCCTTTGCCTGCTAGTTTACTTGCTGTGATGACATCTACAAAGATCATATGTGAAGAACGTAGAGAGGTAGTTAAAGATCTCATTGAAAGAATTCATGCTCAGTATAAGAGAGCATTGTATGATGTGAAGGAAACAAGCTGATAATTAGGTGTTTGGAGGTAGCAGGGGTACGTACTTTAGCTTCTCTGTTTTCATTATGTTGTAAAAAACCTTTTGGTAAGTACTATATAATTCACCTTTTGTGAGATTACAACTCTGTTGTTTGTACAAAAGTTACTACTGCTATTACAATAGTTACTACTGCTATTACAATAGTTACAACTGCTATTACAACTCTTGCTTGTGTAACTCAATGTGACTAATATCAAGGTTAATGATAACTGAGTTCACATTTTGCTATAAATAATAGTCACATGAAATTCACAATGTGACTATTTTTGAATGTATTGGTCACATATAATACCCTTATAACGTGGCGATAATCATGATTTAGATACACATTTGTGATATGGTGTGACTATTGTAAAGCCTATAGTCACATGATCGTGCTACAATTAAATGTGACTATACACATTAGGTTGTGGCAAGCAAACACACACTAGACTTTAGACACGCATATTAACTTACGTCACCATATGTATCAAATTTTGGTTACACTTAATCATGTATGTTTATGGTTTAGTGTGACCATATATGACATTTAGTCACACTCTTCAAGTGTGTGACATATATTTGTCACTTTTAAATGCATATCGTGACTAACGCTTCAAACTTACTTTTCAGTTGTCACACATTTCACATTCATATGTGGCTAAATATTCAGCAAAGCTTAGCAGTCATGTTTAAATAATGTGTGACAAACTTGACTATATAATTTAGACACATATACAATTACTTCATGTGACCATATATGAATTTTGGTCACACTGTTCAATTGTGTGACATATATTTGTCACATACGTATATATATAGTGTGACTAATGTCTCAAACTCATTTGTATCTGTCACACGTCCCAAATTATAAGTGACTAAATAATCAAAAAAAAATTCCAGTTACCTCTAGTCACATAAATATTCAAATGTTTGTCAATAGAATTCCGAAATGGTCACACAAGTCAGATCAAGTGTGGCTGTTTTTTTATTCTGGTACATTTAGTCACGTATAAATGTTACAGTGTGACATTTCAAAATCGACCATGCGTGACCAATAGAACTTTTTGTACTAGTGGTATGTCCGCTGCTGATAAACTGTTGATGATTATTCGGAACATTTGAGTTTTTATGTTTTTCTATTAAAAGAGACATTGACCCTGGTTGATTTATGACTTTTTGTGAGTACAAATTATTTGAGTAGCTAGTTTCTTATTGCTAACGAGACACGTTCATCTGAAATGAAAGGATTCAAAGAGTTACAAGTTGCTGCATCAAAATCAAATTTAATCATGAGTTTAAGGAATTCCTTAACTGATAATCTGAAACATCTATATAAATGTAAATTTTTATTTGGTTTCATAGAATTAAGAAAGTATAGATTATAGAATGCCCAAAAGTTACCAACTTATCGATCATCAGATAGTCCTTAAGGGGGTTTTTAAACCCGTATTCTGTTTCACCTGTTTTATATTAATCCATAACACTTCATCAACAATCTGACATAAAAGTTTGCCTTATTTATTTTGCATTTTACCAAAATATTTGTGGGGGCTAATCTAACAGAAGATGTGATTTGAAATGAAACTCAGTTCGAAATAAACAAACATTTCGTAGCAATTTTAAGATAATACCATAGTCACATGGAACGGGGATCGCTCCGGTACGGGATCGCGGTACTGGATCACGGTTCGCTATTTCTTAAAATCCGGTACGACGGGGGGTAGGCTCATTCCGGTTTGCTTCGATTCAGTGTACCAAATACTTTGGTACGACGTACCCAATTATAACAGTGTTTAGTTTCATATATTTTGATACATCCACAAGTCATAACTCATAACTAAACTTCAATGATATATTAATAATATTTAATATTAATAGACTTGCCAATGCACCATACAAAGAGTATGGGTATGATAAGAAACTGTATGTATAACATATTTTCAGCCCAACGACAAATGTTATAGCCCAGTCTACACTTTCGGGTATAAACGACAACCCATTCCGAATCAAATGAGGCCCGCTCTTATGATATAACTAAATATACAGATTCTTTATTTGACCTAAAGTACACGCACACTTAGTTTACATCCGCCTACCATCTAACTTTTCTCCCAAACCCTAATGAAACTTCCCATTTACACAAATTCAAGAGAAATAGAGTATTGGAACCCTTCAAATTTCCACAGTTGGCGTATTACATAGTATTCGAACGTGTTTTCAAGCCCTATAAATCGCCGATTTGTGAATTATTAGATCGCCGATTCGCTAATTGTTGGATCGCGATCCGGTGGAAAATGGAACGGCGATAGGGAACGACGATTATTGTTTTCAGTTCGTGATCCCCAGCGATCCGGATCACAAACGTACCGTGATTGGGAACGACCGATCTAGAACAGAAATCGTTGCTAGTTGGGCGATCCATGTGACTATGGATAATACTGTATATGAATAAGAGCTACTTCCTTTTACAAAGAACCTATCTAGAGTCCTCACATGTTTCCATCTTGCTTCGGGTCTTAAAGTCAGTTTCAAGAAAATTTACACAAAGATTTCTACTTTTATAGACAACATGAACCTCTTGTATTTGCTGCTACAGTGTGTATTTAGAACTATACCAATGAAATGCATTCCTAATACAATGCAACCTTTTTCTGTACATCTCATTCAGCAATTTTCCTGCAAACCCAACAAGTTGAGATGACCATGGTCAAAGTAAAGAAAAAAAATAACTGAAAAAAGTAAACGTGACTGTGACAATAACTTCAAAAAGTCTCCATAATCGCTCATACTACCACTCAAAAATCTCTTCATCTTTTCCCAAATCTGCAAACTTCTCCTAGGCCTCAATGGGCCTTTTTATATATTAGTAGTAAACTCAAACATAGATTAGGGACTTAAGTGTACTTTATAATTAGATTAGGTGTTAGACATAAACTAAGCTTGGAGTGCAAGGCAAGCTAAGGTTTCTACCCCTCATCTCTATAAATAGAGATGAGGGGGGATGCTAGTTATTCATTCTTCTTCCTCGTTGTAATAATTTTATTAGGTTATTTAATAAAGGTTTGGCACGAGGGTATAACATGTGCATATACTTGTCGATTCTTTGTAGTCTCTCGTGTCTGCTACTCGTGTGCTCAATTCAACTCATGGTCTAGCTTTCCGCGGTCGAACTTTGGGTTTGTTGTAGAGGTTTATCCAACAAGTGGTATCAGAGCCTTGTTCGAGAAGAACAAATCACACAATGTGGATAGAGCCAAAACAAGAGAAACGAGTGAACCGGTTTGGTTCATCAGTTACTGCGCAGTCGCTGGAAAATTGGCACTGCGGGTTCGTTAACCATTGGATTTCTACGAAATTCGAACCGTAGGTTGAAGACACATAGATATAGGATCTAACTGTAGGGATCTTGCATCAAAGCTTCTAGGAAGGAGATATAGATTGTCGAATTTACTGATTTGGTTGGTGTCTTGTTTGTCGTTTTTGGTTATTATTTGGCTATTGTTGTGTAGATTACAAGATTAAAGGTTTCTAGGTTTACGAGTCAAGATTAATTGGGCAACAAGGTTCTTGAAGTTGTCTTGCAAGGAGGTGGATCAATTCTCCTAGGGTTATAGGATCTTATACACACAAATTAAACCGTATTAAGGTTATGCAAGTAACTACACAAGAATAATTTTTGAATAACAAAAATCGATCCACAAACCCTAGGTGAGGGTGTCGACCGGTTTTGGAACAAGAAAGAGAGGAGAAAAACATAGGGATAATTGTGTACACAAAAGATGTGAAAACAATGACCCTAGGTTTTGTATTTATAGTGATTTGGTAACTTTGGGAACAAGCTAGGGCAAGGGATACCCCTTGTGGAGTGATCGGCCGACCCAAGCCCAAGGAGGGGGGTTCTAGACCCTTCCTTGGTTACCAAATTACATAAACACCCTTTTTCTATCTTTCGTCTAACGGTCGTTAGTCCCTTTACCCTTAAGTACTAACGGTCGTTATATTCTCGTGTCTAATAATAGATATAATAAAACATTTATTATTTTTCCTTAATACTCATTTGTAATGTGTACAATCCCGAGGTCTCGGGTTTGATACTAGACATTTACACATTAATATATATACGTATATTTAACAGCTCCCACTCGTATATCTATTAATAGTAAAATGACATTGGTTAGTATCTTGCAACACTCCAATGCCCCTAGCACGACTCGAGCTAGGTTTCCTGAAAAAACCTTTAATGATTCATCATTATAATTATCCTTTTGTTTCTAATACTACATCAATAAAGATGTGAGTTTCTTTATTAAATTTCTGTTTCTCGTCTCTTTATGATTGAACAAAATTACCAAAACATCTGAACGTATTCCAGATAGACTTTGGGCATGGCCACACAAACATTTTGTCAACCCTATGAGGGGCCCAGTAGTATTAAACTTCTGAACAAATCAGAAAGAACAAATTCTTTCTTGACTACAAGAATAACCCATGAACTTTGCAACACTTCTGAAAACAACCCTTATAACTCCCTGTTACGGTGAGCGGTAGATTGCTTCACAAAAATGCACTACATCCATGACTCTTATCTAGTATCTAAAGTCTGAGGATAACTTTAAATATGATTCTTACATCAAACATTAAATCATATTGTTGGGATAAGTCCTATATTCAATTCATTGAATATCATGTGAAATTGGTATGACTACGCATCAATATACTTTCAAGTATATCCTAACCAATACTCAAATTTGTCTTAATTTAATGATATTCACATATCATTAATCGACAACGGACAATTTAGAATAATAATTTATTCATGGATTTAAATACGCAAATATAGGATATATTATTAAGACAATGAATAAATAAACATAAACAATATTTTATTTCATTAAAATAATAATTGTACATTATATCCCTTATCCAAATACTAATCACAAATGGGCATGAAACTTTCAGCTAATCTAAGTCCTACACCTTCAGCATGCTTGTAGACCTTGGTGCCAGGTAGAGGCTTTCTTAACTGATCTGCTAAGTTTTCATCTGTGTGAACTTTGAGCATTTCGATTTCACCTATTTCTACTTGTTCTCGAACATAGTGACACTTAATCGGGAAATGTCTGGTACCTCTCATGGTTCCAGGCTCATTGGCAAATGTAATTGCAGCTGAGTTGTCATAATACATATTTATAGGTCGTCGAATCGAAGGCATAACCACAAGCCCTGAAACAAACTTCCTAATCCAAACAGCTTCCATTGCAGCTTCTGAAGCAGCTATATACTCAATTTCTGTAGCAGACATCGCTAGTACACTCTGCTTTCTGCTCCTCCAATCCACAGCTCCTCCATTAATGACAAAGACATAACCCGTCTGAGACTTCGTATCATCCTTATCACCTTTCCAAGAAGCATCGCAGTAACCTGTAACATCAAGTTCTGCAGATGGAGTACCCCCATAAACTAAGAACATATCTTTAGTAGACCTAAGGTACTTAAGAATATTCTTAACAGCAGTCCAGTGAGCTTCACTTGGATTCTGCTGATATTGACTGGTCAAATTCTGAGCAAATGCCACATCAGGCCTTGTGCTTTTCACCGCATACATAATAGATCCCACAGCTGAAGCATAAGGGACTCTCTTCATGCGTTGCACCTCTGCAGGTGTTGAAGCAAAAACTTTCTTGCTCAAGCCATGTTGTTCTTGCATTGGCAAATATCCCTTCTTGAAATTTTGCATATTGAATCTCTTCAATATTGTTATCAATGTAAGCACTTTGGCTTAATCCAATTAATCGCTGAGATCTATCTCTATATATCTTGATTCCCAAACTAAATGCAGCTTCCCCTAAATCTTTCATAGAAAAACACTTTCCAAGATATGCCTTAACCTTTTGCAAACTTGGAATGTCGTTTCCCATGATCAATATGTCATCAACATATAAAACAAGGAAAATTACATTACTCCCACTAGCTTTGTGATATACACATGGCTCAACAAGATTTTGAGTGAATCCATACTTTTTAATCTCACTGTCAAATCTCTTATTCCATTGTCATGATGCTTGCTTCAATCTATAAATGAATCTTTGAAGTTTGCATATACAATTTGGGAATTCTGGATTCACAAACCCCTCAGGCTACGCCATATAGATGTCTTCATCTAGGCGACCATTTAAGAAGGCGGTTTTGACATCCATTTGCCAAATCTCATAGTCATAGTAAGCGGCTATGGCTATAAGAATCCTAATAGCCCTAATGTCAGCTACAGGAGAAAAGGTCTCCTCATAGTAAACACCAAAAGTTTGAGTATAGCCTTTAGCTACCAAACGGGCCTTATAGGTGTGTACAATGCCATCCATATCAGTCTTTTTCTTGTAGAGCCATTTACTCCCAACTAACTTGGCACCCGGAGGTAGGTCTACTTCTTCCCAGACTTCATTGTCTTTCATGGATTGCATTTCCCCATTCATAGTAACCTGCCATTTTTCCTTTTCAGGACCATTTATGGCAGCCTTGTAACTTGTAGGTTCATCAAGATCCCCTAGTAAGTTATCATCACACTCTACATTAAGACATAGACGTGTAGGAGCTTTCACAGGTCTAGTTGACCTACGAATGGGAACCACTTCAACTTCAGGTGGAGGACCTAAACTTTCAGGTTCCACAGGAAGTTGGCTAGTGTTTTCAGAAGGTGCTACATCTTCATGATCGTCTTCCAGATCATATACTCTCCCACTGAATTCTTGAGATATGAGCTCATTTTCCAAGAAGTCTCCATACCTTGCAACAAAAACTTTGTTTTCAGGTGGGTAATAAAAGTAGTAACCCATAGTTTTCTTAGGGTATCCTATGAAGATGCACTTTACAGATCTTTGTTGGAGTTTGTCTGCTGAGTCATGTTTAACATACGCCTCACAACCCCAGACCTTAAGATAAGACAAGTTAGGAGCTTTTCCAGTCCATAACTCATATTTTGTCTTATCAACCTTCTTTGTTGGAACCATATTAAGAATGCGAATCGCATATTCTAAGGCATAATCCCAAAATTAAAAAGGAAAAGTTGTTAGATTAAACATAGATCATATCATGTCTTGCAATGTACGATTCCTTCTCTCAGATACACCATTTTGTTGTGGAGTATATGGAGAAGTAAGGTGCTGGACAATTCCCTCCTTAGCTAAGTAATCTATGAACTCCTGACTCAGGTATTCACCACCTCTATCGGATCGAAGAGCTTTAATCTTCTTTCCAAGTTGCAACTCTACTTCTGCTTTAAACACTTTGAATGTTTCAAACACCTCATGTTTATGTTTAACTAAATAAACATAACCATAACGGCTGTAATCATCCGTAAATGTTAAGAAGTAGCTAGCACCTCTCCTTGACACATGTCTAAGTGGTCCACACACATCTGTGTGAATAAGACCAAGTAGATCATTAGCCCTTTCAATCCTATTTTTAAAGGGTTTCTTTGTCATCTTCCCAGCAATACAAGATTCGCACTTATCAAATGATTCATCATTGATCTTTTCTAAAAGCCCATCATGTTGCAGCTTTTCCATGCGAGCCTTGCCAATGTGAGCAAGTCGACAATGCCAAAGATAAGACGAATCCAGACCTTTTTTTATTCTCTTATTACTGATGTTATATATTGAATTATTTTTTACAAAAGCATTATCATTATCATTCATATCAATTTCAAAGACACCAATCACAGCAATAGCATTAAAATAAAAAACACCATTTAAAGAAACTGAAATTCCATTGCTAGAAATAGTATGATCAAAACCAAGGTTCAACAAACATGAAAATGAAATTACACCTCTAACAATTGACGGTGCATAATGACAATTATTTAAAGATAGTACTAGGCCCAAAGGCAACAGTAAATTAAAAACTCCTATAGCTTCAACTTCTGCATGTGCTTCGTTACCCACGTGCAAGAATTGTTGTCCATAGGCCAGCTTTCTCTCAACTCTAAACCCCTGCAAGGTATTGCAAATATGAATGCCACATCCCGTATCATATACCCATGAATTCAATTTAGGAGTTAGAGTGAATAATTCAATCATAACGAACGCACCTGATGAACTGGGGTTACCAGCTTCATTACCCTGCTTCTTCTGTCGCAAGTCATGATTGTAGAGAGGACAATTGCGCTTCCAATGGCCCTTTTCATGACAGTGGGGACAAGCCTGATCCTTCTTGTTTGGAGGATTCACCTTGTTCTGCTTAAGCTGATGCTGCTTCATCTTGGGTTATGGTTGATAGGCCATGACCTGCTTGCCTTTATCACCTTTCCCTTTGCCTTTGTTCACATGCGATTTCTTCTGGATTCTCCCCCCATGCATCGCCAACACTTGCGGGGTAGGAGCCTTGACCTTGGCTGGTAGACTTTTCTCATAATCAACAAGCAATGCGAGTAATTCTGAGACTGTCTTCCCTGAGCAGTGCATGTTGAAATTCTGCACAAAACCAGCAAAGTCCTTGTTAAGGGACATGTTGATGAAGTGCACTTGTACATTGTCGGGGTAATCAAATCCAATTCTGTGATGCTGATCAAATGATTCTTTCATCTCAGTCACATAATCTTCAACTGGTTTACCATCACCATGCTTGCAGTTGTGTAGCTTGTCAAGTTCATAATACAATTCAACTGTAGGGGACTTTTCATAAGACTGCTTAAGCACTTCAAGCATCTCTTTAGGAAAGTAGTACTCAAACTTCTTTTGTAACTGAGCACTCATGCTAGTGAGCATTAAACAAGCAACCTCATTAAATTTAGCATGCTCCACCCTCCATGCCGCCTTAACTGCTTCTGGTTCAGTAGCAGCAGGCTCAGCAAGGCATTCATCGGTCAAGAGATTGAGCTTACCGGCCTCCCTCAAGACAATTCTGAGCGAACGGTGCCAATCATTGAAATTCTTTCCAGTCAATTTTTCCCTTTCAAGATGACTCTTGAAAGCAGAAATCACAGTTAGGTTATCGGGTTGAGCCATATCTACAGATAAAAGTTCAAACATTAGTATTTTCGATAATAAATATCTTCAAGAAAATAAAATACCCAAAAGCTATATTCATATAACCAACTAATTTTCTTGAAAATATAGGATCCAACTTTACATAGATTCCACCAAATCAGTTGATCTGCTAGTGGTGAAATTATAAAAGATGGTAATCTGTTGAACAATAATTGGCAAACAAAATTTCCAATTCCTAGACCATTATGGGATTTACATCAAATTGATTCATCAATTTGCCTTGTAAGCATGTTTCATCCCATCTCATGCCTTAAATTCTAGGTCTCATGCACAACTTAATTAAGTCTTCTACCTTGGAAACTGTAAAATTACTATCTATAGTCTCACGCATTAACAGAATTTTACCTTGTTATAATAATTTAGCCTAGATCTCACGTTTACTAAATTAAAATTCCAAGTGTTCCTTATAGATAGATGGCATGTAACTTAAATTTTAAGGGTATTCAATTTTGATGTGTTAATCAAAATATGTATAAAGATGCATGCACTCATCTTTATAGCATAAGATTAAAAAAAAAAAAAAAAAAAAAAAAAAAAAAAAAAAAAAAAGAAAAAACTTTTTATTACCAATTCTTGAAATTAATACACAAAGTTTTACTTGAGGTTTAAAAAAAACCCTAAGATAACTTTCTACAAGAATGATTTTAAAAGAAATTCGTTTAAGACATATTCGTAAATGTGATAACCAAGGCAGACTCTAAGGCTCTTTCCAAGCCTTCTTACCACGACTATGAATTTTGTCTTAAAGGAGTTACTTTTAAAAGCATGCTGTACAAAACATCAATCAAGCAAAAGTTTATGGATTCAATCTCAAAACATGTAATAAAGTATGAATCTGGCTAGTCTCGCCTTGGAGCAAATTACCATGCGAAGCGAACCGTTGTTGGCACATAAGACACCGCAAGATTCAATCTTTATCACTTAAGGTTTCACCATTATTAGTCCATATTATTTTCTTAATAAAAATCACCCTTTTATTGCTTACATCATGTCAAACAATTAACAATAAAACAAGTAATCAAAGACAAATCAAAACAACTAATAATAAATAAAGTGAAACAATTAGCCACATGCAATCTTTATTAGAAAAGATCCTAACAAAATCATTTCTAGGTTTTATACACATATAATCAACTAGGGCCTTCACCTCTAATGGAGATGAGTCACATACATTGACAAGTCAATTGCGTAGGACAAAGTTAATCATATATCACATAGCACATAATTTGTTGACATAAATAATGCCTAAAAACATTATTAACATGTTATCAATATCTCTATGTTTTAATTATCACAAAACCTTAAACTCATAGAACTAAAACTTGTGACATAAACAAGTATTTAGTGATTAATATTTCACTTTCCATCCAAATCACTCAAGGTATGAATAAACAAAGTGTTTAGTGCATTTTATGATCAAAGGGGTATTTAATTAACTAATGCAAAGTTTATTTAATTATACAAACATATTATATATTTTTGAAAAACACTTTTGGTAATAAAGAAAAATGTTTTATTCATACTAAATATATGAATTCAAATTTTTAACCAAAATCAGTTAGTTTTTCACCACATAAACTTTCCCCACTAAAAGACAAAGATTCTGGCCGTTTCAGCTGGGCGGCCCCCTTAATTATAAGGGGCGGTCCCCTTAAAATTAAGGGGACCGGCCTTGATTTAAGGGGACCGGCCACGCTCCTCTGTCAGAATCTGTTGCCTATAAATACCACCTTAAACCTGGATTTTTTCCTCACCTTTTGCACTACTAAACTTTCTGATCTAGATCCAAATCTCCATTCTTTTATCCTTTGATCATAAGTGTATAATTCTTTGTTTCAAAGTGATCCAACCTTCATCCTCTCAAGTGCAAGAGAAGAATACTTCTATCCCTCAAGACAAGAAGTATTACAACTTGTTGTTATCTCCACATCCAAGTTGTTGGTGCATCATCAAAGATCATTTACATTATTCTTTGTGAAGATTGTTGTGAATATTTGATTGTAGATAGTTGTGTTAGACATAGATTGTGTGATTAGTTAGTAGCTTGGTGTGAAGAAGAAAAGCTAGGTATTAGATTGGTGTGAAGAAGATAGGTGTGGAGTAGTTAGTTGTGAAGTACATTGATTTGAAGAAGTTGTGACTTAGGTGTGACGAAGTTGTGGTGTGAAAAGTGGTGTGTAAATTGGTGTGTATGGTTTTCTCCGCCATAAGGGAGCTTGTTGATATAGTGAAGAAAACTCTCGAGTTAGGTGCTCGGGGAGTGGAGTAGGGCAAGGAAGGTGTCCTTGTAGCCGAACCACTATAAATCTCTTGTCTCGCGGTTCGATCTTTCCAACTCTTACTTATTTCATTACTTATCATTGTAATATATTGTGTAGTATTAATTGTTTATATTGTACAAGACTTGAGATCACATATTATCGTATCTAAGTTTTTTAAAAAGCTAAGCAAAACTCTAAAACTAATTTTTATAACGAAGTAAAAAGACGTAAAACTATTCAACCCCCCTTCTAGTTTTCCACAATTGGTATCAAGAGCCACGTCTAGCAAGATTTTTAAAATATATTGTATTGTAAAACTTGTAACGATCTATGGAATCTGAAAAATATTTAGAAGGGCAATCTATGCAAAGACCACCACTATTTGAAAGTGATGGATTTTTATATTGGAAAAGTAGATTCGAAACTTATGTGAAATCAAAAGATCTTGATCTTTGGCATATTATTACCTTTGGTGATTTTCCTCCTATTCAATATAATGTTGAAACTAAAATGAATGAAATTGTGTCTTTTGAATAACAAAATGATGATTTGAAAAAGAAATTAGCAAAAAGTAATGAGGCTAAAATGGTAATTTATAATGCGTTACCACGCAAAGAATATGAAAGAATTTTTATGTGTAAAACCGCCAAAGAAATTTGGGATTCTTTACTAATTACTCACCAAGGTAATAGCCAAGTCAAAGATAATACAATAGATCTTCTTGTACAACAATATGAACAATTTACGATTCCGGAAGAGGAATCAATTGATAATACTTTTGCTAAGTTTAACACTATCATCACAAGTTTAAAAGCACTTGATGAGACATTTTTTAGTAAAAATTGTGTTAGGAAATTTCTTAGGGCATTGCATCCAAAATGGCGAGCTAAGGTCATGGCAATCGAAGAATCAAAGAACTTGATGACGTTATCACTAGATGAACTAATTGGCAACTTGAAGGTTCATGAAGAAATCATAAGAAGAGATTCGGAAACGGTCAAAGTCAAGAAAGAACAAACCAAATCCATTGCTCTAAAAGCCAAAAAGGAACCTAGTGATGATGATGATTCAAGTGACGAAAGTGAAGATGAAGAATATGCAATGGCCGTAAGAGAATTCAAGAAGTTCTTCAAGAGACGAGGAAGATTCACTAGATCATCACGAGATGAAAGAAAAGCATTCCAAAGGAATAGAAGTGACAACTATGGGAAAAGAAAGTGCTTTAGATGTGGAAGTCCAAATCATCTCATTGGCGAATGTCTAAAGCCACCGGGTTATGAAAGTCAAGGTGCTTTTGTTAGTGGAACATGGAGTGATAGTGACAAAGAAGAAGTTGAAAAGCCAAGAGACGAAAAGTGTTTTATGGCAAAAGAAACCGAAGAAATATGTTAAGGAATTGACTTGGAACCTGATGAATGGATCAAAGATAGCGGATGTTCGAGGCACATGACGGGGAATCGCAATCTATTCTCTACATACAAGGCATACAATGGAGGTAACGTTATTTTTGGTAGTGACTTACGTGGAAAAATCATTGGCAAAGGTACGATCTCTCAAGACTCACTTACTATTGAAAATGTAGATCATGTAGATAAATTAACATATAACTTGCTTAGTGTAGGACAAATATGTGATAATAAATGTAGAGTCACATTTACCGAAGATGATAGCGAAATAGTTAAGAATGGAAAAATTATAGGTAGAGGAATTAGAAAAGGTGGCATATATGTTATGAAACTAGGAAACAAACCTGAGGATAGGATATGCCTAACGACCCTAGATGAAAACTCTACACTATGGCATAGGAGATTAGGACATGCTAACATGCAACAAATACAATCTTTGGCCTCTAAGGAATTAGTTAGAAATTTGCCTAATCTAAAATATGACAAGCATTTTTGGAAAACATGCTCATGCTAGTCACAAAGCCAAGAATATAGTATCCACTACTAGATGCCTAGAATTATTATATATGGATCTTTTTGGTCCATCCGCTGTGCGGAGCTATGGAGGAAACAAATATACCTTAGTGATAGTAGATGACTACTCACGATACACGTGGACTAGTTTTTTAAGTGACAAAACCCAAGCCTTTGAAAAATTCGAAATATTTAGTAAAATGATTCAAAATAAATTAGGATGCTCAATAGTTGCCATTAGGACGGACCATGGTAGGGAATTTGATAACGAAGTACAATTCGGAAAATATTGCGAGTTAAATGGAATATCTCACAATTTCTCCGCTCCTCGTACTCCTCAATCAAATGGCGTAGTAGAAAGAAAAAATAGGTCACTACAAGAAATGAGTAGAACTATGTTAAATGAACAATCCATCCCACAAAAATTTTGGTGTCACGCCGTAGATACATCAACTTATATTTTAAATAGGGTATCAATTAGAAGAATTCTAGGAAAAACTCCTTATGAGTTATTAAGAGGTAGAAAACCAAACTTAAGCTACTTTAAGGTATTTGGAAGTAAATGCTATATTTTAAACACTAAGGACTATCTCACTAAGATTGATCCAAAATCATACGAAGGAATATTTTTAGGATACTCACAAAATAGCAAAGCATATATAATACTTAACAAACACTCCATGAAAGTAGAGGAATCACTAAATGTAACATTTGATGAAACACCACCACCTCCTAAAACATTACCTTTAGAAGATGATGATTTAGTCGAAGATGAAGCTATTGAGGTTAGTAAAACAAAACCCATAGGAAATGATAATGAAGACATTTACTTAGAAAATAACGAAATTGTTAATATTAAAGAATCTAGATCTCATCCATTAGATAATATAATAGGACATCTTAACCAAAGAACCCTTAGGTCACAAGCCCAAGATAAAAACAATTTCTTTTGTTTCCTCTCAGCAATAGAACCTAAGAATATTAGCGAGGCTTTAAAGGATGAAAGTGGGGTTATAGCTATGCAAGAAGAATTAAATCAATTTAAGGTGAATGATGTTTGGGAATTAGTCCCAAATCCAAAGGATATGACCATCATAGGAACCAAATGGGTATATAGGAATAAGTTAGACGAGAATGGAATAGTTACTTGGAATAAAGCTAGGTTAGTTACCCAAGGTTATAATCAACAAGAAGGAATTGATTATGACGAAACTTATGCCCCTGTAGCTAGACTAGAATCGATTAGGATATTACTTGCCTATGCTTGCGCCCTAGATTTTAAGTTATTCCAAATGGATGTGAAAAGTGCATTCCTTAACGGTTTTATCAATGAGGATGTATATGTGGCACAACCTCCAGGATTCATTGACTTCGCAAAACCTGATTATGTTTATAAGTTAAAGAAAGCTTTGTATGGACTCAAACAAGCTCCCAAAGCTTGGTATGATCGATTAAAAGCTTTTCTTATTAAACATGATTATATCATGGGAATGGTAGATAACACTCTTTTCACTAAAAGGAAAGACCCAAATCTCATCATTGTCCAAATATATGTTGATGACATTATATTTGGATCGACTTGTTAAGGTATGTGTGATGAATTTGCCAAAATCATGCATGATGAGTTTGAGATGAGTGTGATGGGTGAACTTAACTTCTTCCTAGGATTACAAATAAAACAATTAGAAGATGGAATATTCTTTAATCAATCTAAGTACATTAACGAAATGCTTAAGAAGTTTGGCCTAGAAGACTCAAAACCCATGAAAACTCCCATGTCTACGGAGGTAAAGCTCACAAAGGACGATGAAGGTGAGTCCGTAGATAACACCAAGTATAGAGGAATGATAGGTAGTTTACTATACTTGACGGCAAGTAGACCCGACATCATGTTTAGTGTCTGCCTTTGTGCCCGTTTTCAAGAGGATCCCAAAACCTCTCACCTAGAAGCGGTTAAGCGTATCTTCCGATATGTTAAAGGCATTATACACTTAGGATTATGGTATCCTAAGGAATCCAGCATAGAAACCATTGTCTATGCGGATTCGGATCATGCGGGAGACTACGTAGATAGAAAGAGCACTAGCGGTATTTGCACGTTTATGGGATGTTGTCTAACGTCTTGGTTTTCGAAGAAGCAAACCGCTCTTGCTATTTCTACCACCGAAGCCAAATATGTAAGCGCCGGAAAGGCATGTCAACAAGCACTATGGATGAAACAAGCTCTCGTAGACTATGGCATTAGGTTAGAAAATGTCCCCATTATGTGCGATAACAAAGGTGCGATAGATTTAAGTAAAAATCCAGTGCAACATTCTAGGACTAAACACATAGAAATACGTCACCATTTTCTTATGGATAATGTACAAAAAGGAAATATATCTATAGAAAAGGTTGCATCGGAAGACAACATTGCGGATATATTCACAAAACCCCTTAAGCGTGAATTATTCAACCACTTGCGTTTAGGATTAGGAATGATGGAACAAGTTGACTAAATTATATTGAATTATTTCAAATTTATACTTGCATGAAATTCATTTTTCTTCCATTTCACCTTTCTGAGTCTAGGAATCTATTTCGCACAAAACTAAAGATTGAGAAAATTTATTTTCTTTGCATAAACCTTTTTGTAAAGCTCAATCAATTTTCTCTAAAAATTATTCTCACAATCTAGGAACCCCATGAAGATCATTTTCTTTGCATTGTTGACTAATTCTAAAAACATTGTATTTCAAAATCATGCATAAACTCTCACATAAATTATCAAGGTATATAATCTAATATATATCTTTGACATTCATGATCGAGTAAAAATTGAATCAAGGAGATTATTTGGATTGTTTCTTAGGATCGTTATTTCTTTTTGCTTCTAGGAGTCGAAACAATCACAACTCCACATCTGTTGCATATAGACACTCACTAGGACAAATTCACTAATAATGGTATCATCTTGATCCATCACTAGTTTTTCACTCACTAATTGCCTTTGCCTTTAATCTAAGATAGGTGCCTTAGGAAGCTTAAGTGTGCTTGCCTTTACTTACCTTCTATTGCTTATTATGTGTTGATTATTTGCTCTTTTGCCTATGTGTTTTTGCATGCATGCTATATCTTGATTAGATTAGACTCTATATTGCCTAAGAGAATTGAACTTGCTTGAATTCTAATCTAAACACATAACCTTTCTGCAAATTTTCTGCTAAAAACCCAATTCTGGCAACCTGAAAATCACCAGATGGGCGGCCCCCTTAATTTTGTAAGGCGGCCCCCTTAATCCTTAAGGGGACCGGCCATCTGATGGTCGGGTTTACAGAATCTTTTCTGCTTTTTAGCCCATTTCAACCTACATTTCCCATTTTTCACCAACACATTTTGTCCTAATCTCCCAAACAAACCTTATCCATCCTTAAACATACAAATCTTACACTATAAATATCCCCAATCCTCAAAACTCTCCATTCATCCCATCATGAACTCTCCAAACAAACCAAAATCAAAAGCCTCAAGGCTAGCAAGGATGATGGAAAAACCCGTTTGGCAAAGAAAAAGCACTCGAAACAAATCCATCATCATAAATGAAGTTGGAAGTCATTCCACACCCCCAACTTCTTACTTCCAAAACTTTGCATCAAACCAACAAGGTCATTCATTTGATCCTCTTTACAAACCATACAACATTGGCCAACCATCTTCCTTCAAGCCAAACTACACCTCTCAACCTCCAACCACTTATAATGATCCATACAAGTTTGATCAACCATCAAACTACAATTCCAACTACACAAACCCAACTCATCCACAACAAACCTATGATCCCCTCCACATTGCCACGGAAAAACAAAAGTTCCGTGATGAAATAAACCAAATCCATGATCTTAGTGATCTCCTAGCTATGCATCTTGCACAACGCAACAAAGGGCAACCTCCATCATCACCCTATGCAAATTGCCATCCCCACTCTCTCAACTTGGATCAAGTTACAAACCACACTCACTTTTGCCCTTGTTGCATATTCCTTCAAAAACAAATCCTCTACTTGAGTGAAGATATTTCTTGGATTGAATATCTTCTCACTCGTAATCATCCAATACCACCCTAAACACGATACAACATCGTGAGATCCACTTCTTCCGCTCCACACTCCACTCCATATCCCTCCCAATCCAACATCTAAGCTTTATGCTTATGTTTCTCTTCAAGCAAATAAAACAATCAACCATGGGTTGCAAGCAAGTCCAAGTGCTCTCTTAGGCAATATAGGAGATGAGTCACATACATTGACAAGTCAATTGCGTAGGACAAAGTTAATCATATATCACATAGCACATAATTTGTTGACATAAATAATGCCTAAAAACATTATTAATATGTTATCAATATCTCTATGTTTTAATTATCACAAAACCTTAAACTCATAGAACTAAAACTTGTGACATAAACAAGTATTTAGTGATTAATATTTCTCTTTACATCCAAATCACTCAAGGTATGAATAAACAAAGTGTTTAGTGCATTTTATGATCAAAGGGGTATTTAATTAACTAATGCAAAGTTTAGTTAATTATACAAACATATTATATATTTTTGAAAAACACTTTTGGTAATAAAGAAAAATGTTTTATTCATACTAAATATATGAATTCAAATTTTTAACCAAAATCAGTTAGTTTTTCACCAAATAAACTTTCCCCACTAAAAGACAAAGATTCTGGCCGTTTCAGCTGGGCGGCCCCCTTAATTATAAGGGGCGGTCCCCTTAAAATTAAAGGGACCGGCCTTGATTTAAGGGGACCAGCCACGCTCCTCTGTCAGAATCTGTTGCCTATAAATACCACCTTAAACCTGGATTTTTTCCTCACCTTTTGCACTACTAAACTTTCTGATCTAGATCCAAATCTCCATTCTTTTATCCTTTGATCATAAGTGTATAATTCTTTGTTTCAAAGTGATCCAACCTTCATCCTCTCAAGTGCAAGAGAAGAATACTTCTATCCCTCAAGACAAGAAGTATTACAACTTGTTGTGATCTCCACATCCAAGTTGTTGGTGCATCATCAAAGATCATTTACATTATTCTTTGTGAAATTGTTGTGAATATTTGATTGTAGATAGTTGTGTTAGATATAGATTGTGTGATTAGTTAGTAGCTTGCTGTGAAGAAGAAAAGCTAGGTATTAGATTGGCGTGAAGAAGAAAAGCTAGGTATTAGATTGGTGTGAAGAAGATAGGTGTGGAGTAGTTAGTTGTGAAGTAGATTGATTTGAAGAATTTGTGTAGAAGTTGTGACTTAGGTGTGACGAAGTTGTGGTGTGAAAAGTGGTGTGTAAATTGGTGTGTATGGTTTTCTCCACCATAAGGGAGCTTGTTGATATAGTGAAGAAAACTCTCGAGTTAGGTGCTCGGGGAGTGGAGTAGGGCAAGGAAGGTGTCCTTGTAGCCGAACCACTATAAATCTCTTGTCTCGCGGTTCGATCTTTCCAACTCTTACTTATTTCATTACTTATCATTGTAATATATTGTGTAGTATTAATTGTTTATATTGTACAACACTTGAGATCACATGTTATCGAATCTAAGTTTTTTAAAAAGCTAAGCAAAACTCTAAAACTAATTTTTATAACGAAGTAAAAAGACATAAAACTATTCAACCCCCCTTCTAGTTTTCCACATAATTGATTTTAATATATATATATATATATATATATATATATATATATATATATATATATATATATATATATATATATATACTGGAGTCTTCCCCAATTTTAGATCTATCTAAAACATGTGACAATTAATAACAATTAATAGATCCATGACTATCATGCATGATTCGTCACGGATTAAGGCATAACAATTAGCACATCGGTCACTAGATACGTTTACACAACCGGTTAATGACCTAGGGTTTCTAGTGATTACATATTAATCAAAAAACCACAAACCCTAATTAAGGTTTTAAGTAGAAATCGACCCCCCCCCCATAAATTAGGGTTAGGGTTTCAAAATTTAAAAAAAAAAATTAAAAGAAAAAACCCGGGATCAAAACATGTATCTAAAACGATTAAAGATCCGATTTTTATTACGTTTTAGTAATCAATTACATGTTATACATGGCTCGTGATGCAACTGTTAGAATATGACAATCAAAGTACACGTATTGCGGAAGCTAGGATCAAGTATAACACATACAAATATTAACTAAAACATAAATAATAACGTACCCGATGCACTTCAATAAATCTTGATCTTGTGTAATAATAGATCTATGATAAACCCCTTACCGTTTTGTTTATCGATCTCTTGATAATAACTATAGTGAGTTATTACCTCGTTCTTGTACACACAAATTAACCCTTATTAAGGTTATGCAAGTAACTACACAAGAATAATTTTTGAATAACAAAAATCAATCCACAAACCCTAGGTGAGGGTGTCAACCGGTTTTGGAACAAGAACGAGAGGAGAAAAACTTAGGGATAATTGTGTACATAAAAGATGTGAAAACAATGACCCTAGGTTTTGTATTTATAGTGATTTGGTAACTTTGGGAACAAGCTAGGGCAAGGGATACCCCTTGTGGAGTGATCGGCCGACCCAAGCCCAAGGAGGGGGGTTCTAGACCCTTCCTTAGTTACCAAATTACATAAATACACTTTTTCTATCTTTTGTCTAACGGTCGTTAGTCCCTTTACCATTAAGTACAAACGGCCGTTATATTCTCGTGTATAATAATAAATATAATAAAACATTTATTATTTTTCCTTAATACTCATTTGTAATGTGTGCAATCCCGAGGTCTCGGGTTCGATACTAGACATTTACACATTAATATATATACGTATATTTAACAAACGCTTCCATTTGGGATTAGCTCATAAACCAAACACAGGTTTCTTTCTTCTGTACAAATGCCAAGGAGCCGAACCAAATTTCTATGGTGCAAGCGGCTAAGCATCTGAACTTCAGCCAAGAATTCCCAACCCCCTTGTTTATCATCACGTTTAAGTACCTTGACAGCAACTTTAGTCCCATCTTCAAGTGTCCCACTATAAACACGCCCAAACCCACCCGCACCTACAGGACCCAACTCGTTAAAATTATCAGTTGCTTTTTCCATATCACTTGAACTAAACGTCTTTTTTGCAGATCCGTTATAAGCTATATTTGACGGGAAGGATAATGAAGCTGACTCGAGCCCACTTCCTATCATTGATCAACCAACCCCTGATGATTTTGTGACGGATAGTAAAGTAGCTGATTGGGTGTGTCCTGATTGGGCCACTTCCCTACATTTAATTAGCAGAACCTACACAACAACAGAGACTAGAACCATGGCTACAAATGCTGATAAAACAATTATGGTAATTATGCAACCACTTAGCCTATTGCTAGACCTTTGCTTACTGATATCGACCCCGAGGGGCTTTATGTCCCTGCCATTGTTTCCATGACCATACGGTCTACCATTACCGTTGCGTGATGATGGCAGATGGAGGAAGACCTATTATCAACAAAATGATTATGATTATAAGCAAGAGAAAAATTCAGTTTGACTTTTGAGGTCAAACAAATTAATCCTAGAAGTACGGTAGAGGTGACAATTTTGACCCATTTACTTATTTGTCGGTCTTACTAGAAGGCCAGCTCATATACTAATGGAAAGAAGGTGTAAAGTGAAACACCAAGACCGAGCTCAACTTGCATTGGCAAACCAAACTTGCATGGTGTACCAGGTGGGGTGTTCGTTAACGGCTCCACACACATTATTGTACAATTTGCAAATTATGTAAAATTCAAATTGTATGGATTGCCAAAAGTTAACCATCAGTTAAACAAAGGGGCTGCTGATGAGGCAAAAAACGGTTCATTTTTAGGGGGTCATTTAAGCCGGAATTTGAATTTGTTTGATCAAATAATGCCCTAAATCGTTCCTTTTGTGATTTTAGGTATTTTGGAGTGAATTCTGGAAAAAGAAGCATTTTGGACGTTTTTGGAGCATAAAAGTGAAGAAAACGGCAAAGTCTTCATTTTCCTTGCTGGGAACAGTACCTGACGGCGTCAAGAGCAATTTGATGACGGCGTCAAGAGCAAAAATGGTGACGGCCCAGTGAAAATGTGACGGCGTCAAAGCATGGCCGTCAAGAGTAAAAGTGATGACGGCCCAGAACAACATTACACATGACGGCGTCATATCTGGATCTAGGCAATCCGATTTTATTATTGGCGGCGGGTTGACGGCGTTAGAAGTTTCTTCTTGACGCCGTCACCTTAGAAAATCTATATATAGTCTTTGTAATTTTCATTCAAAAGAGAGGACAATTTTAGGGGCGACTTGAATAAACCCTAGCTCGACTTTTACAGTATTTTCAAGGGTTTTCACCCCTTGAAACCCTTCATGTTCAATTAAGATTAGTATCCTTTCAATTTATTCAATATGTCTATGTGTTGTTTGAATATATCTTACGCTTGTCTTGATTTTAACATGCTAGGCTAGATCTCTTGTGTGTTTGCTTAGATGTAATAAAACCTAGATGTTGATTATAGGTTGATTGCTTGTTTATAGTTGTAATGGATGAATGATTTCGATGTTAGGCTTAAGAAAACTGGCAGACTTCCATAGTGTAACTTGATTGAACGTCTTAAGAAACATGAACCAATGCGTACTAAGGTTTTTATGGTTGTATTTAATGCATTAGCGAATTCTAGTGATCCCATGTTAGGAGCTTCTTGCAGGCTCGACATAGGAGTGAAGTAGGAGCTTATAGAGTTGGGGAAGTACGTACGCCACCCCACGAATGGTATTAAGGAATATAACCCGTCATCCACGCAACTGTAACAAACTATCAACCTGTAAAAGATATCTAGGGAGTAATGAAATCTAAGTAAACACATTTTTCCCATTTATTTTTCACTCCACATTAGTAATTAGCTTTATTTACATTTTTGTTATTTTATTTTGGTTGCATCTTAGTTATTGGGTTAGTTGACAAGCAACTAATTCCACCCACTCCTCTAAAACCCGAGATTTTTAATTGCTTTTCATAAAATATAAAAACACAAAAAGAATCATCCCTCACCTCTAGACCTAGTTTTTAGGTTTTCTAATCCTAGCGACACTATTCCTGAGTTGAACGATCAATCCCCCGGTACTTGTCACTATACTATACTACAATGATCAGGTACATTGTCAGGTGGGGGTTGTAAGCTTCTCGAGATCCCTCGAGAGGTAAAACCTGGTGCAATTCCCACGCATCAAGTTTTTAGCGCCGCACCCTGGGGAATAGTTATTGTCTAGGTTAGGATTTCTTTTTATTAGGTCTACTTGCTAGATTCCTTTCTAGTAATACTTTATTTTTATTTTTATTTTTAGGTTTTCTATAGTCTATCTTTTCTTTGTGTCTTTGTTAGTGAAAACCTTTCCATTGTCTCTTCCGTTCACCATTATGGAGAACGTGAACCCACCAAGTCCGACACTAGAGCTTTACCAGAAAAAATATAATTACACCAGTTTGGATATACCAAGATGGGGGAATGAAATGAGGAGGACAGGATCTTATATTGATTTTATTGAGTACCTTGAGAAAAGAGGCCAAGTGCATAAGACTTTTAAAGAATTCACCTTAGGAGCTCCATCAACCCCTCAAAATGCCTCACTTAGTGAAACCTATGCACCATATGAGCCTTCACCTAGGATAGTTTCGTATGAGCCACCTAGCTGCATGTCATGGTTAGGCACTACCATAATAAAGGATGAACATATAGGTGACCTTGATGTGACGGAGGATTTAGCCGAACATGATCACATTGATCAAAAAGATCTTGGTTTTATGGTCGATGATGATGAATCTCAAGAAACACATGATGAATCTTTTGGGCAATTTGAATATAGCAGTCAGAATATTGAGGATGATCCTTATGATTCGGATATAGAAGTTGAGATGCCTAGAGAAGCACTTGAGATACTTGGGAAAATGTTAGCGTTAGATTATAATAAAACACATGTTAAGGATATAGGTGATCTTGACACAAGGAATGATGAAGTAAATAACATAAGCTCATAAAGTACCCCACGAGTCCTACCACCGTTTGAGACACACACACCAAACGTGACTTACCCGGAAGAAGTAGAAGAAACTTTAGGAATCCCAATGGAGGTAGAACCCTTGGACCAAGCACCACTAGAGGATATAGGTTTGAATACTTATAGTGATAACCTTACTCTTAGTTCTAGGGAAGTTCCTAGTTTTGATGAACCGGAGCCTCAATCAAAACCGTTACCTAATCTTCCATCCTTGGATGAAAATTTAGGAATTGAAATAGTTTCCGATCCACCCATCAAACCATATAGTCCGGGTAGTCTTAGGACAAAGGTAGTGGACTCTAAGCCTTGTAGAGAGGAAGCCAATATAGGAGTGGAAAATGACCTTACATGCTTACATCACCCATTTATGATTGATCACAAGAAACATTATGGGTTTAAACCGGGTTTATTAGGTCAAGATGGATTCCCAACTAGGAGTCTCTTGAAGTTGATTGAAAATGATCCCTTTCTAGGAGAAAATCTTAATCCACCCATTAACCCTATTGAATTAGGTAAGGTTATGATGATAGGAACACACCCCTTTTTGCATATAATTCATCCACCACTCTTTTCTCACGTGGCATACTTCCACCCTAAGGGTGTGTATCGCTACTTCCACCCGCACTTAATCCTAAGTGTAGGAAAAACCTCCCTTCTTTCCATTAAATAAGGGTAGAGTCAGGCTCGTGACTTGTACAAAAACAAGCGCTTCTTGGGAGGCAACCCAAGCCCGTTTTATTTGTTTGATTTTTAATTGTTTGATTTTTGATTGTTTGATTGTTATTTGTTTCCGTATGCATGCTTTATTTTTATTGATTGGTAGATCATGTTTCAACTAAAATGGTGAAAATACTTTATTTTGTCGTTTGACTTCGTCTTAACTTCATACAAAGGTATTTCGCAAAAGATAAGTGTAAGGGGAAACCCCAAATATGTTTTTAAGAAACAAAATTGATCATGATTCTCCACAATATTAAATGGACATGTATATTTGTATTTGTTAGAGTCAAATGCTTGTATCGAGTCATAATGATGTTTTGCAGGATTTTCCGGGAAGTAGGACATAAGTTTTTCCAGAAATTTTCCGGAAACTTAATGTAAAGATTTCTGCAGGTCACTTCTGATGGCGTCATGAGTTTACTCTTGACGGCGTCATGTGTAAAATTTTGGAAATTTTGCTAGTTTTGTTTTTCTAACGGAGTCTTAAAGTTTTTGTTAATTCTTTAGTTTTATAAACTCTAGGAAATCTGCAAACATTCTGTGGAAAACTAGAAGGGGGGGTTGAATAGTTTTACGTCTTTTTAATTTTATTTTGAAAACTTAGTTTAGTTTTAAAACCTTGTTTGCTTTTAAAACTTTGATTCAATCTTATGTGAACTCAAATCTTGAACAATATGAACAAGTATATCTAAGTATAAACAATAATAATAATGTATGCTAAGTATGTGAAATCAACACATGCATAATATAAACAATTGTAGCTATATACGAGAGATAAGTACGTAATCGTTTATTTTATAATCCTTAGTTATATTTTGTATGAAAACTATACTTGATCGAAATGATCAATTATATGTATGTAACCTTTTTAGTTTGATTGTAAAAACTTTGTTTTGCGAATAAAACTTTCGTTTGATCTTTAAGTAAAATCAATACTAGCACTATATGAGCAACTATATATATACGTCTACGTCTACAAAATTAATAATGATATAAGCAAGATAATAAGTAAGATATGGAAAGATCTAACCGCGAGACAAAGGATTTATAGTGGTTCGGCTACAAGGACACCTTCCTTGCCCTACTCCACTCCTCGAGTCACCTACTCGAGAGTTTTCTTCACTATATCAACAAGCTCCCTTATGGCGGAGAAAACCTTACACACCAATTACACACCAATTACACACCAATTTACACACCAATCTACACACCAATCTACACACCAATCTTCACACCAATCTACACACCAATCTTCACACCAATCTACACACCAATCTTCTTCACACCTAGATCACAACTACTACACACCAATTCACTACTTAATCACACCACTTCTTTCACTCCTATCTTCTACACACCATTAATCCTATTCACCAATTCTTCTACACACCAATCTTCTTCCTAACTTATCTTTTTCACAACTATTCTCTAACAAATATTCACAACTAATCACACTATGAAATAATAATCAATGATGATGCTCAAACAACTTAGATGTGGAGATCACAACTAGTTGTAATACTTCTTGTCTTGAGGGATAGAAGTATTCTTCTCTTGCACTTGAATGGGTTATGTATGGATCACTTTGAAACAAAGATTTAAGAATGTATGATCAAAGGATTTATAGATTGGAAATGGAGATCTAGAACAGGAAGTTCTGGGGTGCAAAAGGTGGAGAAAAAATCCAGGTTTAAGGTGGTATTTATAGGCAAAAGTTTCTGACAGAGGAGCGTGGCCGGTCCCCTTAAACCATGGCCGGTCCCCTTAATTTTAAGGGGACCGCCCTTTATAATTAAGGGGGCCGCCCAGCTGAAACGGCCAGAAACTTTGTCTTTTAGTGGGGAAAGTTTATTTGGTGAAAAACTAACTGATTTTGGTTAAATATTTGAAATCATATATTTAGTATGATTAAAACATTTTTCCTTATTACCAAAAGTGTTTTTCAAAAATATATAATAAGATTATATAATTAAATAAACTTTGTATTAGTTAATTAAATACCCCTTTGATCATACATTGCACTAAACACTTTGTTTATTCATACCTTAAGTGATTTGGATGTAAAGAGAAATATTAATCACCAAATACTTGTTTATGTCATAAGTTTTAGTTCTTTGAGGTTATATTTTGTAATGATCAAAACATAGAGATATTGATAAAAACTTAATAATGTTTTTGGCATTATTTATGTCAACAATCTCCCCCTTTTTGATTATTACAAAACCTTAAACTCAAAAGATTTAAAACTTGTTATTAGACAAGTATTATAGAGTTTACCATTTCTCTTCTCCCCCTTTTTGTAAAATCAAAAAGGTTAGGCCGAATAATCTTCGTGAAAGAAGTTTAAACGGGTAGAGAACTCCCCCTTGATGTATGCTCCCCCTTGTTCGATGGCACCAAGGGATCGAGATATGGAATTCTCGCAAGAAAAATATTTGAAGCACAAGCATATATAGAAGAATATGCAATATACAAATAACAAGCATAGTAAACAAATATTAAGGATATATAACAATTAATTCAAAGTGATTATGTTAAAAGATCCTAATTTGCCAAAGAGAGCCATTGGACTTGCTTGTAACAAAAGGTTGGTTGATTCGTATTTGAAAGTGAAAATCATAAGCATATGGTATGCTTAGATGGTTGATGATGGAGTGTTTGGAATGAGGATGGTTGAGTTAGGATAAGGTTGTTGGATTAATGGAGGTTGTTGGATTAATGGAGGTATATGTTCGGGTCATGAATGTTGGATAGTTTGGTGGTGGAGAGTTTGTAGCAGAAGAGGTTGATTGAGGTTTTGGATGTTGTTCAAGTGAGGGTATTGGATGTGATCTAGTGAGAAGATATTCAATCCAAGTGTTCATTGAATGCAATGGTTTTTAGGAGAAAGATGCAACAAGGTCAATTGTTGACATGCTTCTCAAGTTGATTTATGTTGTGTGGTGATGAGGGTGATCTAGATGAAGGTGGATCCAAATTGCGTTGAGCAAGATGTAAGGCTAAAAGAGCACTAAGCTCATGGGCTTCTTTTAGCGCCTCAACGAACTTCAAGTGTTCGGAGGAAGATGATGGTGGTGGAGCATGATAGTTGTCTTGGGTGATGGTTTGAACATGCAACATAGGAATGGCATGTGAAGTTGTAGGATGTGGTGGTGATACGCTTGGTGGTGGAGACATGTTTGAGCTTGGGTAATCATGAAAACATGATATGGGTGGAAGAGATCCTTCATAAGTGGATGGTGTTTTTGTTGAATCAGCAACATGTAAAGTATTGGTAATGAGGTTGGGATTATTGTTTTGGGATTGTGCATGCTCATCATAAGAAGGAGCATTAGTCGAAGCACGAATGGATGATTTGTTGTTAAATGGATCATTTGTGTGAGAGTGAGGTTTAGGTGTTGGTTGATTATGAACAACATCGCTTGAGTTCTGAAAAGATTATGAGGTTTGAGTGTAATTTAGAAGGATATGGGTGAGTAAAGGTTTTTGATATGTAATGTTGGTGAGAAGGAAAGTGAGGTGTTAGGTAAGTAATGTTTGAAAACATAGGAGGAATTTGGTGTTGGATGTTTGACAACGTCATTTGGTTTGACGGAATTTTAAAGGAAGTTAGGCTTTCTTCTCCAAACAAGTTTCTTGGTGGCTTTGGTTTAATGGGAGAGGAAATGATGAGATGAGTGGAGATTGAGAGGAATGAGAGTGTTTATAGTGTAGGATTGGTGGGATCAAGGATGGATAAATATTGATGGAAGGTTTATGATAAAATAGGTTTGTGAATTTTGGGAAGTGTAGGATGAAATGGGCTAAAAAAATAGAAAAGGGAAACAACACCTTCAACCATCAGATGGCCGGTCCCCTTAATAAGGGGGCCGCCTTATGATTTAAGGGGGCCGCCCATCTGGTGATTCCCAGATTGCCAGAAAAGGGTTTTTGGTAGTGAATTGCAGAAAGGTTGTGTTTTTGGTTTCAAACAAGTCCAACTCTTTGAGGCAATCAAGCATATACTAATTATGTAGCCAAAGCATGTTAACCAAGGAGATTAAGTAAACAAGCAATTTCATCTAGCATGCAAACATACTCATGAAGCAAGTAAAATATAAGTGCTAGGAAACAATAAGCAACATCAAGTATTTCATAACTACATAACAATGAGGATTAATTCTAATGTGTATCAATGTGCAATAAGTGGGTAGTTATGATAGCATGTATTTCTAGACTTGTTACAAACAAAGTCTTAATGAACAAACCATGGTCCTCTTGATTTGATTTAGTTCACTTATAAGTGTCATTTATATAAATATAGATGACAAATATGAGATCAGCATGCATGATTTTAAAAGAGACGTTTTTAGCATTATTCAACAATGTTTGAAAGTAAGTTTTCACTTGGATGTGAGAGTTATTTGAATAAAATAGATTGGGTTTTTACTTCAAAATGTGTGAATGAACGGTAAAGAATATTTTCCCAATCTTTAGTTTTGATCAAAACAAAATTGTGAATATTGATAGTGAAAACATGTTATTTAAAAGTGGGATAGTTATTTGAAAGACTATTTTCCAAAATGTGAGGTTTTTGCATATTTTTAGAGATATTAGATTTTTAACAACAGATATCATAAATCAAATATTTTAAAAAATGTTTATTAAAGATCTCATGCTCAAGAGGATTGGTTAAGCCTATTATTATCTCATGCTATCGTTTCTACATATCCTATGATCCTAAAGGAAATGAAGACGATAATTTATATGTTAGATGCGAGAGTGTTGAATGGGGTATAACCTAACATCTATAGTTCCTTTGTTTTCGCACGCTTATCTGACTTAATGCCATAGTCTACGAGAGCTTGTTTCATCCATAGTTTTCTTACGCGAGGGATCTAATCCTACTTCTATATTTACGATTGATCCACTTAACTCATTTCACTTCATCACCATGAGTTTCCTAATAGTGGATATAGAAGATTTCCATTTTCTATTTTGTTCGGCAATGAACAATTTTATCTTATACCTAGGAAAGTCAACCAATGATGTTTCTAGGTTATAAGAATATAAGCAATTATGTACTAAGCATTAATCTAACTAATCATTTATCTAAGCATGCAAATTATAGTGATGAACTTAAAAGAAACGCGTACCTTTTAGTCTTCAATGGAATATCTTCAAGCACTTCAAGTGACCATGTTGACTTATAGAAGTCATTTGTAGATGATATTCCAACTTCTTCCAAGATTGACAACTTAGCCACTTGGTCCCCATTGTCTAATTGGTCCAAACATATTTAACATTTGGCTAGGATGCATGTATGGTGGTAATATTTCCCATTGTCTCATTGGTCCAAAGTTGTTTGGTCCAAACATATTTAACATTTGGCTAGGATGCATGTATGATGGTAATATTTCCCAAGGATTGTAACTTGGTTGATAATTCCACATTTGATTTCTAGTGTTATTGTAATATTGTCTATTTTGATTTCTTCTAGGTTGAGATGTTTTAGATCTTGGATGATGATTTTTAGTTTTTCTTGGTGGTGGAGTTTTAGATCTAAATTTAGGTTTAGAGGATCCTACTTCGGTCTTTAAGGATGGTTTATAAAAAGTTTTTACTTTTTCATCATTCGCAATGGGTATTTTTCTATCTTTTGTAAGTATATACTTAGGATTTGATTCTAATAATCTTTGTTTACTAGATTCACATTCAAACTTTATACTTTTATTTTCACTAGTTGAAGTTAATCCTAGACCGGTTTTATCTCCCGAAGTTTCTTGAGCACTTAGTATTTTCTTAAGTGGGTTATTACTATTTTTAAACCTGTCAAGTTTGAAAATTTCATCTTTAAGTTTTTCGTTTTCATTTTTAACCTCTAAGCAAGTTTTACATTTTACAAAAACTTCTTTTCCTTTTTCCAAATGTTGTAGTTTAATTTTTAATTCGAGTACTTCATTTTCTAATTGATTATTAATATGTTTTAGTGACTTATTTTTAGCTATAACCTTTTGACCTAATTTGCATAACCTATTATATTCACTATCTAGGTCTTTTTCGTCTAATGATAAATTTTTGTCACTAAAGTATTCGGTTTCGAAACGTACCTCGCTTGATGTCTTAGCCATAAGACACTTTTCTTCATTTGTGGTTTCTTTCTTGTCCTCATCGCTATCACTCCAAGCACCTCCGATAAACGCCTTTTGATTTTGATCTCTTGACATCATTGGACACTTTCCGATGAGATGATTTGGATTGCCACATTTAAAACACTTCCTTTCATTATATGGTTGCCTAACATATCTTCCTCGTCTTTTGAAGTATTTCTTGAAGTCTCGTACGGCCATAGCATACTCTTCATCGTCACTTTTGGAGGTTGAGCATTCTTCGTCACTAGAGTCCTTTTTAGCTTTCAACGCAATTGATTTGCTTTGCTCCCTTTTTTCATTGAGAATCTCGGAGTCTTTCTTTATTATTGCTTCGTAGACTTTCAGGTTGCCGATCAACTCATCAAGTTGAAGAGTTAACAAGTTCTTCGATTCTTCAATCGCCGTAACTTTAGCTCGCCATTTTGGATGAAGAGCCCTAAGAAATTTCCTAACAAAATTCTTACTAGAAAAATTCTCATCAAGTGCTTTTAAACTTGTGATAATAGTGTTAAATCTAGCAAAAGCATTATCTATTGATTCCTCCTCCGGAATCGTAAATTGTTCATATTGTTGAACAAGAAGATCTATTTTGTTATCTTTAACTTGACTATTACCTTGGTGAGTGATTAGTAAAGAATCCCAAATTTCTTTTGCGGTTTTACACATAAAAATTCTTTCGTATTCTTTACGTGGTAACGCATTGTAAATAACCATTTTTGCTTCATTGTTTTTAGAAAGTCTTCTTTTTAAATCATCATTTTGTTTTTCAAAAGGTACTATTTCATCTTTATTTGTTTCGGGATTATTTTGAGTAGGTAAAAAATCACCATTAGTAATAACATGCCAAAGATCTAGATCCTTTGATTTCACATAAGTTTCGAATCGATTTTTCCAATATAAAAATCCATCACTTTCAAATAGTGGTGGTCTTTGCATAGATTGCCCTTCTAAATATTTTTCAGATTCCATAGATCGTTACAAGTTTTAAAATACAATATATTTTAAAAATCTTGCTAGACCTGGCTCTGGTACCAATTGTGGAAAACTAGAAGGGGGGGGGGGGGGTTGAATAGTTTTACGTCTTTTTAATTTTATTTTGAAAACTTAGTTTAGTTTTAAAACCTTGTTTGCTTTTAAAACTTTGATTCAATCTTATGTGAACTCAAATCTTGAACAATATGAACAAGTATATCTAAGTATAAACAATAATAATAATGTATGCTAAGTATGTGAAATCAACACATGCATAATATAAACAATTGTAGCTATATACGAGAGATAAGTACGTAATCGTTTATTTTATAATCCTTAGTTATATTTTGTATGAAAACTATACTTGATCGAAATGATCAATTATATGTATGTAACCTTTTTAGTTTGATTGTAAAAACTTTGTTTTGTGAATGAAACTTTCGTTTGATCTTTAAGTAAAATCAATACTAGCACTATATGAGCAACTATATATATACGTCTACGTCTACAAAATTAATAACGATATAAGCAAGATAATAAGTAAGATATGGAAAGATCTAACCGCGAGACAAAGGATTTATAGTGGTTCGGCTACAAGGACACCTTCCTTGCCCTACTCCACTCCTCGAGTCACCTACTCGAGAGTTTTCTTCACTATATCAACAAGCTCCCTTATGGCGGAGAAAACCTTACACACCAATTACACACCAATTACACACCAATTTACACACCAATCTACACACCAATCTACACACCAATCTTCACACCAATCTACACACCAATCTTCTTCACACCTAGATCACAACTACTACACACCAATTCACTACTTAATCACACCACTTCTTTCACTCCTATCTTCTACACACCATTAATCCTATTCACCAATTCTTCTACACACCAATCTTCTTCCTAACTTATCTTTTTCACAACTATTCTCTAACAAATATTCACAACTAATCACACTATGAAATAATAATCAATGATGATGCTCAAACAACTTAGATGTGGAGATCACAACTAGTTGTAATACTTCTTGTCTTGAGGGATAGAAGTATTCTTCTCTTGCACTTGAATGGGTTATGTATGGATCACTTTGAAACAAAGATTTAAGAATGTATGATCAAAGGATTTATAGATTGGAAATGGAGATCTAGAACAGGAAGTTCTGGGGTGCAAAAGGTGGAGAAAAAATCCAGGTTTAAGGTGGTATTTATAGGCAAAAGTTTCTGACAGAGGAGCGTGGCCGGTCCCCTTAAACCATGGCCGGTCCCCTTAATTTTAAGGGGACCGCCCTTTATAATTAAGGGGGCCGCCCAGCTGAAACGGCCAGAAACTTTGTCTTTTAGTGGGGAAAGTTTATTTGGTGAAAAACTAACTGATTTTGGTTAAATATTTGAAATCATATATTTAGTATGATTAAAACATTTTTCCTTATTACCAAAAGTGTTTTTCAAAAATATATAATAAGATTATATAATTAAATAAACTTTGTATTAGTTAATTAAATACCCCTTTGATCATACATTGCACTAAACACTTTGTTTATTCATACCTTAAGTGATTTGGATGTAAAGAGAAATATTAATCACCAAATACTTGTTTATGTCATAAGTTTTAGTTCTTTGAGGTTATATTTTGTAATGATCAAAACATAGAGATATTGATAAAAACTTAATAATGTTTTTGGCATTATTTATGTCAACACATTCATTCCACAAGCATTATATCTTACATTGTTTTCTAGGATTTGTTAGTATATATAGATTGCCGCCGATTTTACGCGAGGTTGCCTTGTTTGTTTTCTCAAGTTTAACAGGTTATGTATGACAAGAAGATGATTTATTTTTCTGGAAGGGAAGCTTTGATTGTTCATTTTCTTGGAGGAAGATCTAACCTTGTTACCGCACTATCCACACCGAACGAATCAGGGGAGTATTTGATTTCAATCTTTTACCTGTTTTACTTTTACATTCTTTAATTGAACATTGGGGACAATGTTCATCCTAAGTGTAAGGGGAGGGTAAATGATGATACCTTATTGGATACACTTGCTCTTGAGTTTGTTTGTTTGATGGTAGGTGTGTAATAAAACTATGAGAAATACTTGTTAGTGTAATTTTAGCGCCAAATTTAAAATTTTTTACAACATTTAGGAGTGAAACTTTAGCCATAGCAAGCATCTCATGGATAGGAGATTGTATGAATAGCACAAAACCGTACTATTCAAAAAAAATTTCCACCCAAATATGTGAGGTTCGCCTTTAGATTTGATAGGAAAAGCATTCATTATTAGCGCTTATGAGTGTATCGGTAGCATTTAGATTCTAGAACTTGCGTTAGTGATGCATCTCGAGACCGCTAGTGAGACTACATTCGTGTAGTAGGATTTACTACATGATAAGAGGCATTAGGATCACCCTTGTGTTTAAACCTGTATCATAATTACTTGACCATTTAAGTCATATTACTTGGCTAGTTAAGTCAATTAATTTTTCCCACACCTTAGCGTTGTACTCATTTTTAGTACACGAAACACCTAGTGCACCCCTCCGAGCCTATCTTTTCGTTTCTACCTTTAAGCATCTTACTTAAAGGAAGAATTTGTTACACCCCACTCAAATGTACACCCAAATCGCCTTAGCCTTCCGTGTATGCACTCATCTTTAGTGCATTATTGTTATTTGTTTAAACCCTTAGTTAATTATCTAATTGATTACATGGTTGCTAAGTCGAGTCATATCCTTGTACATATTGTTTTGGGACGATTGGGACTCATGGGTAAAGTACTAATGTTATGGAGTAATGGGGAAGAACATCATATTATTACCCCCATATGTGCGTTAATCTTAAAAGTACTCCAAGTGTTTTGATTATCTTGATTCGAGTCATTAGATTAGTTTATTGTAAAGTATGTAAAAATTCAAGTGTAAGGGGAATGTTCATTCCCTATGATGTATTATTTTGGATGGTCGGGTAAGAGTGTATGCAAAAAAAAGAAAAAAAAAATCGAAAAAAATTCGAAAAAAAATAAAAAAAATAAAGAAAAAAAAAAGAAAAAAGAGAAAAGAGAAAAAAAAAAACATACGGACTACCATCCCGTTTCATTCAATGTTTATTTTATGTTTTTGTTATTTTTCATTTATTAGCTTAAGTCGAGTCTAGTCTTGGCTTAGCAACGCCATATTGTACATGTAATTGACCAAGATGATTAACTCGCCACCAGTAAAGATTGCCTATATCCAACAAAACCGTGTATTCCATATCCCTACACCTAACGTTACAACCCTTTTAAAACACCTCTTTGATAGTTTATCCTAGGTGCTTACGCCATGTAGTGGAGGTTTGATCCTTTCCTAAGCCTATGGTAATCTATTTTGCTATGACAGGTAGTGAGAGATATTTTCCATTTCCATATTGTGATATATACTTTATTGCACCCGAGAGATGTGAGTATCTAAACACTATTTGTGAGGGGCTAGTGTATGACCTCCGTGCTTGTATTTGGTCTTTATTGGAACGATTATTTGTTGTAATTCCTTTTATATTAGTGTTAAATGACCCCTAACTTTTATTTTGATTAGAATAAAAGCGCATTTGCTTAAGGACAAGCAAATCTCAAGTGTAAGGGTATATGATGAGGCGAAAAATGGTCCGTTTTTAGGGGGTCATTTAAGCCGGAATTTGAATTTATTTGATCAAATAATGCCCTAAATCGTTCCTTTTGTGATTTTACGTACTTTTGGAGTGAATTCTGGAAAAGGAAACATTTTGGACGTTTTTGGAGCATAAAAGTGAAGAAAATGGCAAAGTCTTAATTTTACTTGCTGGGAACAGTACCTGACGGCGTCAAGAGCAATTTGATGACGGCGTCAAAAGAAAAAATGGTGACGGCCCAGTGAAAATATGAGGGCGTCAAAGCATGGCCGTCAAGAGTAAAAGTGGTGACGGCCCAGAACAACATTACACATGACGGCGTCATATCTGGATCTAGGCAATCCGATTTTATTATTGGCGGCGGGTTGACGGCGTCAGAAGTTTCTTCTTGACGCCGTCACCTTAGAAAATCTATATATAGTCTTTGTAATTTTCATTCAAAAGAAAGGACAATTTTAGGGACGACTTGAATAAACCCTAGCTCGACTTTTACAGTATTTTCAAGGGTTTTCACCCCTTGAAACCCTTCATGTTCAATTAAGATAAGTATCCTTTCAATTCATTCAATATGTCTATGTGTTGTTTGAATATATCTTACGCTTGTCTTGATTTTAACATGCTAGGCTAGATCTCTTGTGTGTTTGCTTAGATGCAATGAAACCTAGATGTTGATTATAGGTTGATTGCTTGTTTATAGTTGTAATGGATGAATGATTTCGATGTTAGGCTTAAGAAAACTGGCAGACTTCCATAGTGTAACTTGCTTGAACGTCTTAAGAAACATGAACCAATGCGTACTAAGGTTTTTATGGTTGTATTTAATGCATGAGCGAATTCTAGTGATCCCATGTTAGGAGCTTCTTGCAGGCTCGACATAGGAGTGAAGTAGGAGCTTATAGAGTTGGGGAAGTACGTACGCCACCCCACGAATGGTATTAAGGAATATAACCCGTCATCCACGCAACTGTAACAAACTATCAACCTGTAAAAGATATCTAGGGAGTAATGAAATCTAAGTAAACACATTTTTCCCATTTATTTTTCACTCCACATTAGTAATTAGCTTTATTTACATTTTTATTATTTTATTTTGGTTGCATCTTAGTTATTGGGTTAGTTGACAAGCAACTAATTCCACCCACTCCTCTAAAACCCGAGATTTTTAATTGCTTTTCATAAAATATAAAAATACAAAAAGAATCATCCCTCACCTCTAGACCTAGTTTTTAGGTTTTCTAATCCTAGCGACACTATTCCTGAGTTGAACGATCAATCCCCCAGTACTTGTCACTATACTATACTACAATGATCAGGTACACTGCCAGGTGGGGGTTGTAAGCTTCTCGAGATCCCTCGAGAGGTAAAACCTGGTGCAATTCCCACGCATCAGCTGCTAATGGAAAATCCACTAAACGTTCCCAACTTTTCATGATTTATTCCCGTAACTTATTAAAGTTGATTAAGTTCCTTTAATCCCTAACATAAGATTATTTGAATTTGAATTTGAATTTGAATTTAAATGAGAAGATGCACCTGTATCCATATTCCTGCTCGCATCACCAAAATGTTGAGGAGCTAAGACGGGAGTGGACCTGAACTGTGCATATACTTTTTGTTGGCCCTATTAGGCTTGAGACATTTGGTGTAAGTAACCATATTGGGCTATTAGTATTTTTCGAGCATGTGCAAGCTCTAAAAGTTGGGCATGTCCCATTCTCCTAATATCCATGATAAGAGGGAAAAAATCTTTGATATTGAAAGTGGCTGCTATAACAACTAAGTTTGAAATAAATTAATGTAGATGTTCTTGTGCCAAGAATTGGCATTTGCTTATCCAAAAATTAATAACAGAAAGTGAAATGTGATGTCACGTCCATGTTGCAAAGATTCTTAAGATCTGTCCACGTGAAGATTTGAGAATGAAAAGAAAATTATAATCACGAGAAAACAATTGATGAAAGAATTGAGAAAAAAAAGTGACGGTAATTATTTTGTAATTTTAGGGTTTAAAAAAAAAGTGACGGTAATTATTTTGCAAAGATAGGTATATTATGGACTTGGGCCATCTAACATAATAATATACCTAATTACCTATCTAATAAAAATAACAAAACGAAGTTGTAAAACTTATTAGCTAATCCACTAATTCGAAGTCAAACAAAAATATTGTCACTATCTGAGTCTAACAGAGAGTTAAAGCAACATATTTGGCGGGAAGGTGAAATGAAAATGACATAGATTGTGAAAATTAGTGGTGTTTGGTTATGAGTAAAATTTTGTAAATAGCGTTAATTCCCAATATAAAAAAACCACTAATTGCATTACGTATATTCTTTTAAAGTATCATCGAAGTAAATAGCGTTAATAGACAAATATATCATTAAACTTTAAAAAAAATGTGTCTAAGTTAGTGAACTTTCATTTTGTTCACTTGGGTTACCGAAGAATATTTTTGGATAAGTTAATTGTGGGGGCTTGAACCCATATTTTTTATTAAGTTAAGTAACATAAATATCGCGTTTTTCAAGTTCAGTGATGTGTATATATATTTTTGTAAGTTTAGCGACTCAATTGTTATGTTTCATAAATTTAGTAACCCAAGTAAATAAAATAAAATTTCGTTACTTTAGGCACATTTTTTTGAAAAGTTTAGTGATATATTTGTCATGTATGTTTTTAGGGTGTCTTTGGTTTATGGGTGGGGTTACGATTTTAATTTAGATTAGGATTATGATTTGTTTTTGGTATATTGTTAAGGAGAGAGAAAATCAATTATTATTTTAAATATATATATGTTAATGTTTATTTTATAACTAAGAATATTATTTTAAATTATATATATATATATATATATATATATATATATATATATATATATATATATAGGGAGAGAGAGAGAGAGAGAGTTAGGATCAAATAGGAAGAATAATTAAAATAGGAATAATAAGAAGTAACCACAACCACACATTTCAGATGCACCTACAAAAGTGGATGCATCTTCCTTCAAAATTTCCCATCTAATTTGAAATGTGTTGCTAGAATTACTTCTTACCCTTCTTATTTTAATTATTCTTCTTACTTGATCCCTTCCCTATATATATATATATATATATATATATATATATATATATATATATATATATATATATATAACGCGAAACAAAGATAAGAGAATGAGTGGTTCACAATTAAATAGGACCCACACTTTTATGAAAATGATTCAAATCTGGATAGGTGACCTGGGTTTTGCTCATCCCTTATTATTTGGTATTATTGACAAAATCAAAACTCAATACCTCATAACAAACAAAGTTTTTTACTTTGGCTTTAATCCAAAGTCCCAAAACCCCAAAAAGCAAACACACCCTTAGCTTCTATCTTGGAAGCATTTCGTGTTCTTTCCTTTCCCCCTTATAGTGGGGGATGTTTTAATAAACCCTTGACTTTTAGAAAAATAATAAATTTGTCTATTCATGATTTTTGCTCTCATTCGACTGTTCAAGCGGTGGCTATTAGGACATTGGACCCTACACATCATTAACTAAATGGACCATATGTGCATATTTACAACCACATATCGTTAGCTATTGTTGACCCCGAATTTTCATAATAAAAATAGATTAGAGGTTGTATTTCCTATAGATAATTAATTGGTCATATACTCCGTGCATGCATGGAACTTTGACATAAATCATACATAATGTGTTTTTACATATATAACAATATATCTAAATTTAAATTATTTATACATAAAAACTATATATTCTCTAATTTAATAATACAATTCGTTAAGAATCTAAATATTTATCTTGGCATGCTAAATTATGTCTGGTGCATACATGGTGGTTTTGTCAAATCAAATTTATCTATAACATTATGCAAAATCTTTTATACTTATATTGTTATAATAGTCGTGCACATGCGGTTTTTTGCATAATTTTTTTATTATGTATTAATATTGATTAATATTTTGTATTTATTTTTATTGAAAGAATAATTTAATTTTTGTTTAATTAGCATGGTGTTGTAGTTGATGTTGTTTGATTTAAATATTGATATCATGTTCTAGAAATTATGTATGTTTACTAGCTCGCAATGACCCTTGAAATATTTTTTTTCTTCCTAATAGCCTTATTTAAACTTTGAAGATGAATTACACGGTCTTTGTCGTATTTAGAGTCTTTGTTACACACATATAGCTGAGACACATACATGCAAGTGAACATACACATAGTATGATCATCGTCATATATTTATTGATATATTCTCAAGTAAACACACAACACGCCAAACACGCATATAAACATAAACGTTAAGATAAATATATTATAAATCTACCCACAAAATTTATATGAATTTATAAATTTGATTTATTTTGTTATTTATTCATATTATATTAAGTATATATTATTATATAATAAAATCGGTTCGGTGTGTTTTTTCGGTTCGGTTTCGGTTTTTTCGGTTTTGTTTGCTCACCCCTTGTTACCTGTTAGGATGTACCTTCATTTTGATATTTGTATTCTAGTTAATAATAATTTTAGCCGTATTTAATTTTTGAACTTGTACGTGTACGTGTTGGTTAAACTTATAAAGAGAAATAACATCAATCGTTGTGGAACGTGGATAAAAAAGATAAATAAAAAAAATCCGGGCATCCTTAGTTAATCTTATAAAGAAGAATAATTTGAGTCACGTGTATATGTACAATCTCATATATTCATTTACATATCACAGTAACACATGTTTTTATTTTGAAACTTAAAAATAATATTTAAAAATAACAACATATATGTTTTTTTTATGAAGTTTTTAAAAACATAAAAAGTGATAAGTTTATTTTAGCCTATGTAATTTATTTAAAACTTAACAATTAAAGTGTACAATCTCGTATATTCATTTAAATATCACAGTAACATGTGTTTTTATACATATATCTTTTTATGTAATTTATATTGGTTTGACCAAATTGAAGTGAATTTTGACTTTTATTTGCCAATCAAAATGTTTGATTTTGAAATTGAACTCTCTCATTAGTTAATATAACAATCTATTTGTAAAATTTGTACTTTTCTTATTATACTAGTTTTAGAACCCGTGCATGCACTGGGTTTTGGTAGACATTATAATGTGTATTAATATTTCAATAAGTTTGTTTTGAGGTTAAATATTGTAACAAATGAAAAATCTATGGTTTTGTAATGTTTAAGATTTTTCTATAAAATTATATTAAATCCTTAAAACTTATATAGTTATAATACCCATGCATGCGCTGGTTTTTACAAAACCTTTTAATTATGGATTAATATTGATTAATATTTGGTATAGACTTTTGTTGCACGAAAGATTTGAATTTGTTTAACTAGAATTGTGTTTAGTTTGACCTTGTTTAAATTAACAATTGATATCATGTTCTAGGCATTTTGCGTGTTTAATGGTATATAAATGAGCTTTGAAAAAATATGTGTCATTGCCATATGTACAATTATACTATATAATATTCATTGAAGTGGTTTGCGGAGCTGTCACTTTTCCGAAGATGCCACCTTGGAGGTGGGCTTGAGGGAGTGGGGCAGCTTGGGTGCTCTGTGGAGCCACGATTTAAGGCAACATTGTTCATGTGACAACTGGTAAAATTTTGGAGTGCTCTAAATACTGTGTTACATTTGGTATGGATACATGATATATGAGGATCGTTTTAGGAATTTATTTTGGAATATATGGAATTTTATTTCGAATATTATTATGTGATATGAGAAGTTTCCCCGTAGGATATGAGATTGAGCACAACGCAAATTGGCACGAGTCTAAACCTAATAATACGTTAAATAATTGATTAATAATGTTTTGAGGAAAGATAGGCATATAAATAGTCATTTCTAATGGAAAAATGATTTATGAATTAATGGCGCAAGTTAAAAAGTCTCACGGAAAGTTTAACTAGCTTAAATAGGCCCAAAAGTAGTTTTATGAGAAGATTAGCCAAGTTACATGAATGGTCCTTACACTTAGAGTTTAGCCGCGCCCCTTTCCTATCAAACTTGACACAAACGACCCTTTGGGTTAATAAAAACTCTACACCCTCATTTTAACCCTAAACCTAAAAAATTCCATCTCTCTTTTGCAGCTGTCGCATGCCCAAACACCACACCACCACCTCCGCCGCTCACCGCCACCCTAACACTAAAACACCACCACACTCATCTTATAATCGAACTTGTGATATAATTTCTGAGGTGCACACGCCCCCACACACCATTGCCATGAGCCGCCACCTTCATCCGTGTAACACCCCTAGTCTCGTATAGCAGCGGAAGCTAAACAAGGGTATTACTCCATAACATAAAGTACAGAAAACCACTCTAAAATGAGACATTTTTAAAATACATTAATATTTGAATTTATTCATAATATCATAGTAGAATACAGGTCCTATAATGTACATAATAAGTTTAAAACGTTATCGAATGATAATATGCATATTCTTCAAAATGTCCATTCCGTTTGCCTCCATTTATGTGCCAGACATACCTTAAGGACCTAAGATAAAACATGCCAAAAAGTCAATACAATTGTTTACTGAATTCATAGGTTTAAATAATAGACAATTAGTTTTCAGAGTTAAAGTGGTAATTGAAATGAATACAATCATATGGTAAGTATATATATTATTGCATCTATGCTCATGGCACTCAAACTAACGGTATATATCACCAATGATATATAGAATAATAATGATCCCGTGTAGGTACTCGCAAGTGATTAATGGTCCATGAAGTGGGGACTTGTGGCATAGGGAACTTAGACCCAAGCAATAATATATATTCAGAAAAGCATACAATTTAGCAATAATTGTCCGTATAGCATGTATCTCCCAAAAAGAGTTTATAAAACTGTTTAAGTAAAAGTTGCGGCTATGAACTCACCGCAGTATTTAGTAGTGGATTATAGCAACAGATAGTGTATGGCGAGACCACAATCTTTAACGATAACCTATTAGAGTATAGTGATCGTGTCTTAGTATAGTGTACGATAGTAGTGTACAAGTATATGTAAAGTTATTAACTTGATTAAGATGTTGTATATTATTCTAGTGATTTGGGAAAAGGAGTGAAGTATCCTTAAGGTATGGTTTGGATATTAGCCTTTTATAAATGACATTATACTACCATTCAAGCTATCAAAATCTAGAGGTCATATAGTGAATGTATGAGGAGCCACGACACTTTAATTTGTAAATCTACAGCTCGTCAATATGACACTTCGAAAAGGCCTCTTATGATAATGAAACTCCCTACTATTGTAATACTTATCATTTATAAATAAAAGTATTTGATGAGACAAATGTTGTATAAAAACATTTGTTGTGTTTCGTTAAAGACTATTGGTTGAACTAGTGTGGTGACGTGATGATATAAGTTGTGTGTCGTGAAAAAGTTTAGCATAACGTTAGTCAAGTGTGAATGTTACCAATTTAATGGTCAAGTGTGTTGTGATGAAATCACTAATAGCGTTTCATAACTTTGTCGTGCAAATGTTCAAAACGATTTTTATATATCATACTAGTTAATATACTTTCGCGGATCAAGTGAAAGTTATGACTTTGTGGAAAAATGATATTCACATAGCTAATATGTAATATGGTCATTTTTATAGGTTGTCGAGGTCGGGAAAATGAGTCAAATAAATGATCGAGTCTCAATAACAAGTTTCGGGTCATCAAATCCCAAACTAGCCGTGCGGCTAGACACACAACCTTGAGAAAAAAACCAAGACCATATCCGTGGCTATGTCTCAGCTTAGAAGGCCTTGAGATAATAACCTTGGCTGTGTCTCGACCTCAAGAGGTCAAAATGCCATAAAGACTCTTGAGTCATGGCTACTTTTTGGTCTAAAACAGGTCCAGTTAGTTTCTGCAGTTTACAACCTTCGTTTTTCACTTTCAGGCTAAAATTCTCGCACAATTTTTTGTAAAACATCTTTCTGAACAATTTTCGTGTTTGACACTTTCCATGATTCGGACCAGAAAGGGGTCTAAATCGTGATTTAAGATCAGAAGACTTTTTGTTCCAGCACCTAATTTCCATCTAGTAATCTTCATTTAGCCATAACTTTTTAACTACAAGTCCTTTTTAAGTGATTCAAAAGCTCAAGTTCTAGTTTTTAATTCCTCTAACAGCTTATTAAAGTCATTTAAGTCCATGGCTCATGAATTTGTGTCAAAACTCATCACAAATCACTAGTTACACACTAGTTGTTTTAAAGGGGTTTCTACACAAGTTCTATCCATCTTTTTCCTATATGTACAACATCAATCATATCATATTACATATACACCTTATACATCATGAAAATACATCAAAAGATTCTAAGTTTATTACAACCATATTGAATAACTTGAAAAATAAATAAATTCTTACAAGGATTAGGTTGAGTAGTTACAAGAACAATCAAACCTAAACCCCTTTTATTCTCCAACTTTGTCTTCAAACTTCCTATAGCCTTAGAGAACCCTTGTACTAAGCCTTCTAACTCAGCCTTTGGTCTTGTGTAGGTCTTGTTGTGAGCTTGGAATCACCAAAGTAACTCTTGTACTAGGTAGAATACATCATGGCCTTTATCTTCTTAATATGTATTGTTTCTAGATTCAAAATAGATGTTGGTGAAATACGGTGTACGTATGGAAGAGTAGACAAGAGATATTATTTGTGACTTACTTCACAATGAAGATAGATATTTTGAGTGATTTTATATGGAGGTGCAAGGATTATGTGTGTAGATCGTTTATAGCTCATCTAGGGTTAACAATAGTAAAGACAACAATCATGCACAGCGGAATAAGTAAAACATCTTTATTATTGAACAAGGTTTTTACTTCACCATCTCTAACAACTAAACTACTTAACATGTTCTACCTTGATCAAGTAGAACACGTTATCTAAACTAAAACACTAAACCCTAGGCGTTTATCTTCTACGCCTAGGTTACACACACACACCTTTACTAGACGTCTACATTGTGGAAGACTTGAATGATTTAATTTGATGACCTATGTCCTCGTTATATACTAGAGGATTAGGGTTTACAAAATACTACTAAGGACTAATAAATAAAACTTCTTTTGCAAGCAAGTCCTTCCCATCTTTCGTAGAATTCCTTCTTGTCACCTCAAGCCCTTCATGTTTCATTCTTCTTGTTTCGTATCATCAAATCAATAAATATAATTCCCAACAATCTTCCCCTATTTGATGATGACAAAACAAACACCTTCTTGTATGAACTTCCCTAGACGAAGTAGAAAAGTTGAGATAATTAAATCTCGCCATGAATGAAACAATCTTGTCTTCCCCTTAAGCCATACCATGCCACTCCAAATCTCTTCTAACATCTCTTCCCCTTTTTGTTATCAACAAATAGGGAACATATAAGCAATAGAAACTTCCCCTTGAGTGGTGCATGTACATCAAATGATTAAACACATAATAAGATACTTCCCCTGAAACCAATGTGTTAATCATCTTCATGAATCTTCAATTCTGTAAGCTCCTTGTAATGATCACTGATGAAGAAAATCAAGTATAACAAATTTGATGAAGAAGTAGAATAACCCAAACTTGTACCTTATATCTTGTACTAATCATGTGACTCCAAACTCATACCAAGAACAAAAAATATGAGTAGACCGCAACCTCTTGACGAAATCCTCAACTAATATGAGACACTGAGCACTACAATCCTTAAAGTGATAGCAAATGTGACATTAAGCACCTTCAGTTTGTAGATAATACACCAATTTGCTAGATTCATCAAGTCTTTGTCACAACTTTAACGCACAAACAAGTTACCTCCTACTATAAGGTATGATAAGAACACTCATCCAAGAAACTCCACTTCACCTTCAAATAAGTGATAAACAATCTTCTTCGTAATCAATTAATCCATAAGAATCAATACGAGCCTGTTAAAACCTTTAAGAACATAAACCAACTAACCATCTTGTGTGTATGAAACTAATAACCTGTGTGTGTAATCTAACAAACTGCTCATAATTAACCAATAACCAAAGTAGAACCAATCTCATAAAAACCCATCTCGGCTATCCCTCACTGCTCGTAAATCATGCATATATATTGAACCATAAAATTCTTTACATGTCTCGCAGCAGTACTTTGAACAATAAACATAGCAGTACGTTGAAGCATAGCAGTACTTTGAATGTGCAAGCAGTACTTTCAAGTATACGAGCAGTACTTTACTTCAAGAGAGCAGTACTTTGAAAAACAATGGGGCAGTACTTTTATGTGAATGAGTAGCAGAACAAATACAAACGAGTAGTAGTAAAGTCGTGGCACTAGAAACATGTTATCCTTTGTTCTTGCTCTCAAAACCCATTGATAAAAATAGAATCACAGCAGCATTACTGAACATCTCACATGCGCTAGATGACAAATTTTCTTCAAATCCACCGACCCATTGATACTTGAAAAGATGATAGACTTTGAAGACCAATCAGTACGAGGATAAAACCACTCTCACCGACCCATGATCACAACAACTGATAATGAATAATTCATACCGACCCATGATCAGCAGCAGTACCTCGTTAAAACTCACAATTAAATTAATAAATCGAATCCATGATCTATCACAATTGATATGAGATAAACCAATCTGCCCCACAAATTCACTTGATGTTTTTCTTCTTTGTCGCTAAGTGAGGGATTTTAATATCATAGTCACCAATCAGGGATGTTTAAATCGAAAGTACCTGGTATTTATCTTTCTCAACAATTCACGTGATCAATTAAGAACTCCATGCACCTCATGACAAATCGATTAATCAATATCACCAACCCATTATTGACCAATCATTAATAGATCTTGAATACTAATTGTTACCATGTGATATTATGTCGCCATACATAAACAGTCGATACCTTAAAATTTAAACACTAATTCGTACCTTATTCAAAACTGCTTCTTTTCAACGACAGTAAAAACACCTTGTAATCCCTAGGTCACGAGCTAACCTAGCTCTGATACTAATTGTGTAGATCGTTTATAGCTCATCTAAGGTTAACAATAGTAAAGACATCAATTATGCACAGCGGAATAAGTAAAACATCTTTATTATTGAACAAGGTTTTTACTTCACCATCTCTAACAACTAAACTACTTAACATGTTCTACCTTGATCAAGTAGAACACGTTATCTAAACTAAAACACTAAACCCTAGGCATTTATCTTCTACGCCTAGGTTACACACACACACCTTTACTAGACGTCTACATTGTGGAAGACTTGAATGATTTAATTTGATGACTTATGTCCTCTTTATATACTAGAGGATTAGGGTTTACAAAATACTACTAAGGACTAATAAATAAAACTTCTTTTGCAAGCAAGTCCTTCCCATCTTTCTTAGAATTCCTTCTTGTCACTTCAAGCCCTTCATGTTTCATTCTTCTTGTTTTGTATCATCAAATCAATAAATATAATTCCCAACATTATGTGTCTTAACATAAGACCTTGTAACCTAAACAAGGCCATGTATACTAGTGACTAGCACAACTTTTGCCCACCTCTTGCTTGAGGTGGTGTGAAGGTTGGTTGCTAGCGTATAAAGTAACCTCATGATGAAACAATGCTTCTATGGGGTATAGTTTGGTCCCGGTAATTACTAATGTTAAGCCGTTAAATCACGACACATAAAAGAATGGCAACGTAAAAATGTAATACTTACAAAAATGTTAAAAATTATCAATATACTCCAACTAGGTATACTAAAAGTGTGATAAGCCTAACGGAGTGTGTTTATGATGGTAAAACCTAATAACGTAGGTTTGAGCACGCGTATACGTAAGAAATAAAATGCTCGCGTAAAAATGACAATTGAAATTGGTTATAAGAAGTTACTTGTTAAAGATAGGGAATTGTAATATAAGTTTGACACTCTTGAAATTAGTTCAACAAAAACCATTAACTCTTTAAAACAAGAAATTTCTGATTTAAAAAAACCAGCTTTCAAAACAAAAATCAGCTTATACCAATCTTGAAAAAGAACGGGATGAGTTGAAAAAGGACTTTGCAAAGAAAGAAGATAAACTTTTGGATGAAATCATAGAGTCAGAACCTATGATAAAAAAAATTATAAATCTTGTTCGTTAAAACGGGTCATTCGAGTCAAACAATTCATATGATTACAAATCAAACTAATCCGATTTACCATACAAAACAAAAAATGGCTCTTGGTGACAAAACTCCTTGTAATCTCAAGAAAGCTCATGAAGAACAGAATGCTTTGTATAATGGAAATATTATATATGCTAAACATGATCCTCCCATCATTCGGGATTTTGTACAAACGATAGAACTTGTTGAAGAGAGCATAACTAAAATGCAACAAAAGAATCCAGATTTGAAACCAATTGATTACATGAAACTGAACAAACTGTCTGGAATTACTTTTGTTCCATAGAAACAAAAATCTAAGTTTTCCAAAAACCGAGGCATCTCAAAACTAGTTTCTAAACCATTAGTTGCTTCCAAATCTGTTTCAAAACTGTAACAGATGTCTTCAAACAACACTTTTAACACAAGTGATTCCAGAAGATTTCTTGATGATCTTAAAACCAGAATTGGGCAACTTCAAACGCTTTTAGAATCTAAAATGAGATTGACGGAAAACAATTGGAACTCAACTGTTCATTTACAACTAAAAAAGATACTTGAACGTGACTTTGCTCATCCAATTAATATGATTAATGCTTGGGTAATTCATTTTGAGCAAGCATTTTTGAAAGAAACGGTTGACTTTTTCAAGGACCACAAATCCTTGGTAAAGCAAGCAAATGAACGTTGTGAAAACATCAAACTTATGGAAATTTTAAATGATTCTCTTTTCGAAGCAGTTCTGTCTATTGATATTATATCCATCATTTTACAATCATATTCTGTTGAAGACGATGAAAGACTGCGAGCTGAGACCTCCGCAATTGTTTCCAAATATGAAAATGCTCTTATCAAAACTGAAAAGGAAAATGTGTCATATTTTAAACAACTTGATCGGAAAAGCGAAGAATACAACTATGACAAACTGTCGTATGAGCGTGCCTTCAAGAACATGAAAGAGCAAAATGATCTTTTGAGGGCTCGGCTTGAAAGTATAAAAGGGAAGGGTGTGGACACTAAGTTTGCAAAACCATCAACTTTGGAGAAACCAAATGTTTCAAAAACAGTTGAAAAACCAAAAATTTCAGTTTTCCGGTTTGCTCTAAAAGTCGATGAGAAAAAGGATTTGACAAAACCAGTCACTCCACAACCCTTGCCCAAGCAAAAAGATATTGAAAAGATTGTTGAAAATGCAAATGTTGTTGAACGAAACACGAATGTGCTTAATTCTAGCCCTTTTAAGAATACTACACCAAATGTCACCAGAAAAACTGTTAAAGAATCTGTTGGTTCTAACGACTTCGTCCACAATCACCATTTAAAAGAAGTTAGGAAAAAGGCACATATTCGAAAAGACGGAAATTTAGGTGCAAAACCTAGTGTGATGAATTCTACAAGATTCCAAAGCACTGTCAGTAGTAGTAAACCATTGCCTAGGAACCATCAATAAAAGACTAGGGATTGGCCTGCATCTAAGAGTAGTTGCGAAAAAGAAAATGCTATGCACGTAGAAAACAACACTAGAAATGTTGAGTCTCTTTCGAAAATAAAGCAATTTCCAAAAGACTATAGTGATAAAGTTAAAGTTGTTGTTTTAAACAAGGATTTTGCATTTGTCTGTCCTACATGTCAAAAATGTGTTTTTCAGCTAATCACGATGCATGTATTGCACAATTTATAATGAAAAGAAAGTCAAGTGTCAGGACACAATCCACTAAGACACCAAATCGAAACAAACCTGTTGATAAGAAGCAAGAGGTTAAGAAACCTAATAGGTGGATATCTACAGGATGTAGTTTTTCCAAGACTGAGACTTCCGCTGCATCTGATAAGAATACTACGTTTAGATCTTACCTTAGGTGGATTCCTACGGAAAAAGTTTTTAAAACAGTTGGTCTTAGATGGATTCCCACAGGGAAGATTTTTGATAGTTGCACAAATACTAATAATAGTGTAAATCATCAGGATAAGGAAGTAGAAACCACTACAACCGTTGATAGCGAACACCCTCAATGTGAGGAAACATGTACTTCTAACACTGTTATTTGTGAAAATTCTTCTTCTGTAGATGCAGGCACTTGTGAAAGTGATCCAGGTTCATACACTCGATGTGGAAAAGAAGAATCTTATGCCAACATCGCATACGGAAATCCTTATCATATTCCACTTTTACTTGTCCAAACTTAATTCTTCTTTCTTCAATTCTTCTTTGTAAATATTTTTGAAAAACAAAAATACAAAAAATATAAAATTTTCAAAAATCCAAAAACAATATAAAATCAAAAAATTCAAAAATATTCTTCTCACGACATGTCTCTCGTATAATCGATATTCTGTACATATCTAGAAATGTCATTCAACAATGATACGGACATGTATAGATGCTTGAGCGGGAGTTCATTTAAATGTTTTCTAAAACATGTCGTTTCTATATTTTTTTCTCAAAAATATGGCTTTCGTATACTTTAGTACGAAACCCGGACCTAAATGATGACTTCTGATTATTTTCATATCAGGACTCGTTCGTTCAAAGATGAAATCATTTTCAAAAAGTTAGAGTATAATCAAACGAAAAAGATTTCAAACAAAAACTCGTTATCCAAACAGAATTCTTGAGCACTTTTTCAAGATTGTTCAAAATATTTTTCAAAATCTCTCAAAATTAGTTGTCACAACTCGTAATTTCCGGTCATTTTCCAACCCTCGACAATTTACTATTCACAGTTACTATTCACCATTTACTATTCATCAATCACTATTCATCGTTTTTGAGGTCAATTTGACATTTCGAGAAACATTCAGAAATTTTACTATTCACTTGACACTATTCATTCCCGGAAGAAAACCACTATTCACGTGCATTACTCACGTCATCGTAAATTTAGTTTACGAATATTCAAATTCGCGTAACCGTATTGGTTCAGGAGCGAATTCATGCTTTATCATTGGGGATATCTCATACAGACTAGAAATAGTCTGCATATCGTCGTTATGACACTTGCATACTATTCCACTCATAGGATAGTTAAATTAGTACTTTGGGTATAATTAACTTTTACGTATATTTATTTCTAAATAAACGTTAACAAACGACCAATAATGTGACTAACACGTCCGACACTCCCGACGATGATCCCAATATATTTTTATATTCATTCTAATAATATAAAAATTATAATATTAATTTACCCGGTGTTTTCAAATCAACTGTTACGTTTTCCGGTCGAAGCTTATAACTCCGTCGGTTTGCGATATTTCAACCCGATCATTATTTTAACTTCCGATTCTCATCAGGAATATTATTTTTACAATTTTTACAACTTCATTATATTTTATTTTATCTCGTTATAATTTATTTTTAGTTAACTCGATACCCGGTAATACCTAAAACACACAATATATAACTAAATCATACACCAAAAGTCAAGTATTTTGCAAAACTCTTCCACCCTTTGACAATTGCCGCCCCCCCCCCCCCCTCTTTGATTTCCCTAAATTGTGGATCTTGTCTTGTACCATTTTCTTATAATACATATAACCTAAACTAGATATTTTATCTCATTTTCACAAATGCAAGAAAACTTCTCATCTCTTTTCTCTCTATAAGGGTGCTCGGCCTAGGGTAGATCAAGAAGCAAGAACCATCATTTTTCAAAGATCAAAGTGTAATCTTGTTCATATAGTTATCCTTGTTAGAGTTTTGGAATAAAAACTCAAGGATTGTTAAGGTTTTCACCATCCAAACTTCATTAATCTTCCAAGTAAGTTAACAAAACTCATTTCATAATTTTTACAAGTTATTACTATGGTTATATATTTTTCTTACAAGAACTCATGCATATATTAACTTATACCACTTTATTTTTGTAAACTTTTGATCATACAAGCCCTAGAAATGATTTTTGGTTAGATCCTTGTTAGATCTACTTGGTTTATGATGTTTAGGAACCCATGACACCCTAAGAAGGTGTATGGTAGGATTAGACTAGTTTTGTGGTGATTGAAAGTGGTTTGGTTGAAGTTGGAACAAGTTAGAAACTAGGAAAATCTATTTTTGACACTTTCAAAATGTTACTGTCCCTTTTTGGCAAACGTGGAAAGATCAGGGGCAAGGGTGTAACTTTTGACCAAAGATTTAGAAAATACTTTCCGATACGGAACTATGGCCGAAAACGGGGATAAAAACGAGTTAATAACGAAGGAGATACGCTAAAAACGAGTTTAACGACGAAAACTATATTTTCCGGAAATGCTTGCTGATGAACAGTACTCACGGGCAAATTTGAGCATGAAACTTGATCTAGCCGTCATAAATTGTCAAAAACATGTTAGTATGTTGTCTCATGATTCCGTGGATATAAAGAACGAGTAAAATGAGCTTAAAACGACCAAGTTATACGCGTTTTACATCGTCAAAACTATATATATATTTTTTGTCACTACTAGAAAAATAATATAACTACGTACTAAATGACATATTTTCTAGATTTCTTATTCAAGGAATTTATTTTTAACTACGATATACGTACGACTCAAGGTTTATTACGCGACTACTAGACGCTATTTTAAGGTTTTCAAGACGAGGAATATCACACTAACATTTTTATACGATATACTACGACAAGTTATATACTTCTATATTTGGACTTATTTTCCTAAGTATGGAAACTATTTTACTTTGACAATAACTAGTATTTCCAAGTTACGAGTGGTATAGGCATCATGTGCACATGCATTCATTTCATCACGTCATGATCTAAGGTAGATCGTTATTACTCATATTAGGTTGCGGTTAGAGATCGTGCCTCATTTCAGTGTATCCACTATTGTCGTCGTAGCTATCGCTCCAGGTGAGTCATAGCCCCTACTTTTTAATTATTTTGCAAACTCTTTGGGGGAGAATACATGCTCGTTTTACTTAAATGCATTCTTTGCTTTACTTGGTTGATGACCTACATTTCATTGATATGCTTGATTTCCTGTATTTCATATGACTTGTCTCTTAAACATTATTACTTATTTTATATGACCTCATTGTCATTATTGTTCACCTGGCGACATTGTCAGCATTGTTCATCTGGCGACATTGTCAGTATTATTTATCTGGCGACATTGTCAGCATTATTTATCTGGCGACATTGTCAGCATTGTTGATATAACCTCATTGACTGAATTATTTATATAGCCATTTTGCTATGTTTATCTGGGAATTTGGATACCATTATTACTTTTGTTCACGTAGACTTTAACACTTTTGGCAGTGGGTTGTAAACACACAGGTTACAAGTCTCTTATGGCGGGACTTGCAACTGAGTGGATTTACAATGCCTTTGCTGGACGATTATTTCTCTATAGGCATTGCTTGTTAAACAACTCTATGAACTCACCAACCTCGTGTTGACACTTTAGCATGTATTTTCAGGTTTTAAGCATATGGCACGCTACTGGAGGTTTTGGCAGGGCATGGCATGGTCATAGAAGACTCTGATTATTCATTTGGGGACCGTTTTAAACCATTTTTAAGGGCCTACTTCCGCACTACTTTTAAAATGTAAATTCAACATTTATGACTTAACTATTTTATTCTATATAATTGAAGTGAAAACCATTTTTGTACTTATGTTGTGATACCGATTGAGTTACACCCCAGCTACACGTATGCTTCCGCTGGACCCGATTTTGGGGGGTGTGACATTAGTGCTAAAGATAACTCTCTCCAAACCCTTAATTGATTTTAAAATGAGCTATCATAAAGGGGGAGTATAAAATCAAAAATGTTCCGATTTTATGCAAAAACAAATATGTCTATCTCTCCAAATGCTTTTTTCTTAATCATTTGATACAAAAAATATCACGCTATGCTATTTTTGAGGGGGAGAAGACATGATTAAAATGTGATCAAAATGTTTAAAGATTGTGACTGAATCTTGAAAGAGCTCGACTCAGAAAGTACCAATGAATTGACGAAGCTTAAAATGTCAGTAATCAAAAAGACTTGTCCTGTACGGGTAATAATTTCAAGCTATTCTAACTAGTGATGTAAGCGTGTCTCAAATAGGACTTGTCTGAGTAGAATGTACCGTATCAAGAGACTTTCATTGGACTTGACCAGGATGGGTAATAATTCCAAGCTAGTCTAACTAGTGATGAAAGCGTGTCTCAAATCGGTCATGTTTCGCCGAAAGCTGATCAATTCAAAAGTGCAAACTCCTCCCGCATGTGCAAATTTCTTAAAAAATACATGAGCACATGTGAAGGGTGAGTCCTTCAAAAGAAACTAAAACTCTCAAAGTGTTAACAAATATGTTTCATAATCATAAACACTTTGAGAGATTTTCAAATGAATGGTTTTATGGCAACAATAGGATAGTCATGAAAATATAAGGTGATTATTGTTAGGTTTATGTCCAATGATCCGCCAGAGCCGGAGGGATCTACCCAAGGACAATTCAAATAGATAAGAATTAGAAGTCCTTAGGTATGATTGAAAAAAGGAATAAAGAAATGAAAGGAGAAAGAAGGGGTTGAAGAATTAAAAAGAAAAGTTAATGAAAGGGTGAAAAGAAATAGCCCTCCAACTGATCAACCATAGGGCAGAAACCGGGTTCAATTCATATGCTACTGGTTGTTACTAAGGTGACACCGGTATTGAAGACAAAGACGTCATGGACCCAGTGACGCACTGCACTAAACCTTCTAGCCAATCGGGTATCTCTTAAAACGTACTTGTTTCATTCTCACAAAGAACCTTGCATAATCTATCGACCTCTCACTCTGAGATGTGTTGATATTGAAAAGGTGGTACTCTGCTCCATGCCACCGATGACTTAAATATGCACTTTTTGAGTCTAGAGCCTCGAGATAACATCAAAAGATCTCTTAGGAACACATGATACTTCTACAATGGTGATCCAGCATTATGGACACCAGATGTACACTTAAGAGTCCTACGCAGATCTTAGCAATCTGCCAGAACATTTATGAGAGGACTTACTTTTGTAATTCTCAATGATTGAATGAAAACTCTTGCCAGGGTCAACATCAAACAGCTTTGACAGCAGGTCACTTCGGTAACTCATTGTGGGTTACGCTTAGTGTTAGCGGTGGTTCCAAAATGTTCTACAGTCGTGGGTGATCTCCAGCGACTCACCCAATCATTGATTTACTTAGGTAAATCTTGTAATTCCTCTCGAGGGTATCCGATTTAGGAACGACCTTGTGATAAAGCGAAATTTGTTACGCTTTTAAGGGGTCATTTAAGCCTTAAGTCGTGATAATAGGATTAATTATTACCCTAAATCGTTTCTTTTGTCATTTTAGGTACTTTGGAGAAAAATTCGGGAAAACATAACATTTTGGACGTTTTTGGAGCATAAAATGAAGAAAACGACAAGGTCAAGAATCCAAGCTAGAAATTACACCTGACCGCGTCACCTGTTCCTAAGGGAAGGCATCAGCCTTTGTGTCAAGGGGTGCAAATTACTTTTACACTTGACGGGCCAGAAGACTTTTTGGGCATTACACGTGACGGCGTCACCCTTTACCAGAAGAAGGCCATCACATATAACTGTAAAGTGTGATGGCCCAGAACCCATATAACGAGACGGCATCAAGAAGTTGGATTGGACGACAAGAAACCCTAGCCGCGGCGAGATGACGGCGTCAACCATCAAAAGATGATGTCATCACCCTTGTAAATCTATATATAGTTTTGTATTTTTCATTCATTAGTGTGCAACTTTGGAGAGGAACTTTGTCACACAAACCCTAGGTCGAATTTTAGAAGTTTTTAAGGGTTTCATACCCTTGTCTCTTCCATGTTTAATTGAAGATAAGTAATCTATCAATCATTCAATATGTCTATGTGTTGTTTGATTCTATCTTACGCTTATCTTTCTTTTAACATGCTAGGCTAGGTTTATTTGTGTTTGCTTAGATGTAGTGAAACCTAGTTATTGATTTTTGATTGATGGTTGGTTATTAATTGTTGTTGGGTGGTTGTTAATCAATGTTAGGCTTAAGAAAACTGGCTAATCTCCTATTCGGTAACTTGCTTGAATGTCTTAAGAAACATGAATCGGATGTGTACTATGATTTTAATGGTTGTATTTAATGCATAAGTGACTATTAAGGAGGCCATGGTATGGATACTTAATGTTTCGCCATAGGAAGAGATAGAAGCTTATAGAGTTGGGGAAGATCATACACGGCCCCACAAATGGTATTAAAGAATCCAACTCGTCACCACACAATTGTAACAAGCTTATCAATCAATAAAAGATAACTATAGAGTAATGAAATCTAAGTAAACACGTTTTCTCCATATATAGTTTCACATTTTATTTTATTGTCATTTTATTTTTATTGCATTAGTAGTTAATTAGGTTAGTTGACTAGCAACTAATTCCACCCACTCTTCCAAAACCCGAGATTTTACTTGCTTTCCATAAAATATAAAAATACAAAAAGAATCATCCCTCACCTCTAGACCTAGTTAGATCAATTTCAATCCTAACGAACACTATTCCCTGTGGAGAACGATCAATCCCCCGGTACTTGCCACTTCATTATACTACATCGGTCAGGTACACTGCCTGGTGGGGATTGTAAGCTTCTCAAGATCAGTTGAGAAGTAAAACTTTCGTGTAGACCACAATCCGCACATCAAAGTTTTTGGCGTTGTTGCTGGGGAATAGTTATTGTTTAGGTTGAAATTTATTTTTATTAGGTCTAATCACTAGATTCCTTTCTAGTAAGATTTTTGTTTTTATTTTATAGCCTTTCTTTAGTCTATCTCATTTCTTCGTTTCTTTGTTTGTAACCATTACCATCCGCCATCATGGAAGGTGGTAATATCTTTGATCCCATCAACCCACCACAACCAAACCAACCTCCTAGAGCCCGCACTTTAGGAGAGTGTTGATATAAATAAATGACTAAAAACGTTATTCATATCTTTCGATATCTCTATGTTTTGATAATCACAAAACGAAAACTCATCAAACCAAAGATTATGACATAAACAAGTATTTAGTAGTAAATACTCATCTTTACCATTTAATCACTTAAGGTATGAATAAACAAAGTGTCTAATGTATTACAAGATCAAAGGAACACTTTTGTTAATCACTAGATATTTATAAAATGTCACAACTCACCATTTCAGGTCATTTCCCGAACTTTGGAAAAACACTATTCATCAAACACTATTCATCAAAACACTATTCATCAGTTTACTATTCATAATTTTTGGTGTCAGTTTGATATTCCGAGAAGCATTCAGAAATTTTACTATTCATTGAACACTATTCATTGCCGGGAAAGTTTTCACTATTCACTTGCATTACACATTTCATCGTAAATTTAGTTTACGGGTATTAAAATTCGCGTAACCGTATGGGTTTAAGTGCGAATTCATTTCATTATCAGTAAGGACACTGCATACGGACTAGGGACAGTCTGCATATCATCATAACAGCATTTCCATGTTATACCACTCTTAGGATTTTCAAATTTATATATTTGATACATTTAACGTTTTCTTTATAAGTATTTATAATAAACGTTAACACCCGGTTTATGAACACGACGAATATATCTAAATATTCCCACAATGGTCCCGACATATTTTTATATCCATTTTATCATCATAAAAGTTATAACATTCATTTACCCAGTATTTTGGAAATTTATTTTATATACAACGTGAGCTTATGAATATTACGACGGTTTTCGTGAAAACTAAACAATAATCACCCGAACACTCAGTAATTGTACCCAACATATTTTTAACATTTTCATGACTTTATTAAGTCCCGGTTAACTTCCTTAATATTTATTTCTAGCAAACCCGGTACCCGATTATAACTAATACTTACACTAAACTACAACTAATATTACCCTACATTTCCTAAGTGATCAAAACCGATTTGGCTACTCTTTTATACATTGAAAACCGGCCCCCTAAACCATCCAAGACCACAAGTAGTAATTTTTAACCTCATGCTTTATTATGTAGTATTATACACTATAACTTGTTACTTATTTACATAAACCACCAAAACATAAACTTAACAAGTTCCTAGAATCATAACATGCACTTTTCAAGATCCAAAAAGCTCTCATCTCCTCCTTCCTTCCCCAAAACCCACGACCAAACCAAAGGACCAAGATCAAGCCATTATTTTTCTTAGTACAAAGCTACAAAGTTGTTCATTTCATCATTCTAATCAAGAATCATACAACAAAAACACAAGTAACACAAGATTTCTCATCATCTAATCACCTATTATTTCAAAGTGAGTTATCAAATTTATTTTCATGTTTTCATCTAATTAACACTTGTATCTCATGGTATTCATGCTTAATTTCATGCACAAACTAGCTATACCACTTTATTTTTGTAGACTTTTTGATCATACAAACCCTAGAATTGGTTTTAGGTGTTCCTTTGTTAAATTAACTTGTTTACTAGTCATTAGGAACCCATGGCACCCTAAGAATGTGTATGGTAGGATTAGTATAGTTTTGTGGAGTTTGCAAGAGTTTTGGTTGAAGTTAAAACTAGTTTTGAACCTTGGAAATGGATTTGTAACAAGTTTATAAACATGCTGTCCCATTTTGTTAAATTCTGGAAAATCAGTAAAAACAAAGTAAACTTTGGCAAAATTTTTAGAAAATAATTTCAAAAACGAATCCGTAGGCGAAAGAGCGGATTAAAAAGAGTTTATAACGAAGAAGTTATGATTTTTGCAAGTTTATTGACGAAAAGTATATTTTCTGAAAATACATGCTGTTGGACGTTTTTCGTCGGACAAAACGAGACTTTAGACGTAACCCGGAGGAGCCAAGCTTTCCAAAATATATTACTACATACTAAGACGTAACCGTGGATATAAAGAACAAGTAAAACGGACTCATAACGACAAAGATATTCACGTTTCAATATCGGCAAAAATCCTCTATAATTGGCAGCTTTTAGAAATAATAATATTAACACTACGTAGTACTAAATTCTAGATTTTCTAGAAATATTAACCAAGTACCCAAATTCATAACTAATGAAGTATTAGTGATTACAAGTATATTTTTATCACTACAAGGCGTTATTTCAAGGATTTCAAACCGAGGATTTCAGCACTAACATTGATACATACGATATATATTTATATATATATACATTTCAACTAGTTTATTTTCTAGTAGCAATATTTTCCTAAGTCTTGGAAAATGTATATTTTTTATAACAACAAGTATTTTTCAAAGAGTAGAGTGGTATAGGAAACATGTGCATGGACATTCATAACATCATTTGGTGATCTAAAGTAGATCGTTCATCATTCACATTATGTTGCGGCTAGTGTGCGCGCCTTGTTTTTCAGCTCATTACATGTTCATGGTTGTTCATTTCACATCATCACAATATCATCAGCTAGAGGTGAGTTTTCATAGCCCCGTTTTCAATTCAACATTTTTGATTGTTTTCAAATCCCACGGGGGGAATACATTGCAACAATCATTTTAGTACGAGCCCAAGTACCAAAACATATGTACATTGCTTAAGTTGCCTTACCATTCAGTTAAAGTCCCCTATTTATTATCATGGACCGTTAATTTGCCGGTAAGCGAGAGTGAGTGGATATATCTATCGAGGGTGACGCCTCCATCCGTGGTAGTGATTACCAACCGTAAGCGGATGCATTTCATTTTGACACAGTTACGAGTGTTCTGGTAAAACATTCGGGAGGGGCATATAATTTCATCAGTCATAGCTTCGGGGTCATGAGCTTAAGGTCTATTGTACAATCTTCATGAGATTTTTATCTTGCACTTTTACTTGTGGTGGCCGTACATCATTACATTTTACAAACCTATGGAATTCACCAACATTCGTGTTGACGTTTTAGCAATGTATTTCAGGTTATTAAGGTAGCTCATGTGACATGCATTTGGACCTTCATGGAGTCGCGGAGTCGACGCGTCTCATCATTATTTCATGCACTTATGTAAACGTTTGATCTAGTATGACTTGTTTTTCATAAACATGCAACACATTTTGGGGACCTCATTTTGTAAACTTTGGATTATTTCAATGATCAAATGCAGTATTTTCCAAACGATACTTTAGGTCGTTCCATGTAACTGTAACTGTGGTGCTATGACAGACACCCCCAGGTATTCCATTCCGCTGCAAGTCAGGTAAATTGGGGGTGTGACATAAAATGTCACAAAACATTTTATATCTTTTGTAAAACATTTTTGGAATTAAAAGAATATGTTTAATTCATTACAAATTTGTGAATTCAAATTTTCAACCAAAAATGGCAAATCTAATCCAGAAAAATTTCCCTCACAAAAGAAAAAGAAAATCCAACGCTCAGGAGGGCGGCCCCCTTAATTTTACTAGGCGGCCCCCTTAATCATTAAGGGGACCGCCCCCTAATTAAGGGGACCGGCATGCTCCAGAACAGTATTTTCTGGCCCTATAAATATTGGATCATTCCACATATTTTTCTCGCCTTTTTGCACTATAAACTTTCTGATCTAAACATCCTTCTCCATCCTCTAAAAATCCTTTGATCTTATATACTTTGATCTTTGTTTCAAAGTGATTCAAGCCTCAACACTCAAGTGCAAAGAGAAGAATACTTCTATTAGAAGTATTACAACTTAGTATCATCTTGCTATCTAAGTTGTTTGTTTGTTTCATCTTGTTGATCTTTCATATTTTGGTGAATAAGGTGTATGTATTAGTTAGCTAGATTTAGTTGTAGAATCTAGAATTGTTGTAAGTGTGAAGTGGAACTTGAAGTGAAGAAGTAGTGTTGGATAGTAGTGAAGATAGGAGAGAGTAGCAATAGTGACTAGTAGTGAAGTAATTGAAGCTTCCAAGTGGAGAAGACTAGAGGACATTAGAAGATTAAAGTTGTGAAGACACTAGTGGCTTGAAGGTGCAAAGACATTATTGGTTTGAAGTTGTGAAGACATTGGTGCTTTGAAGTTGTGAAGTTGCAAGACATAGAAGTCGTGAAGTATTTTGTGAAGGCGTGAAGATACTTGTGGTGTGAAGAAGCATAGAAGAAGTAAAAGGTGTGAAGAAGTTGTGGTGTGATATTTGGTGTGAGATTGGTTCTAGCTACGATTAGAACTCGACATTTTGCTTTGTGTCGTTAATTGGTGTAAGCTTTTGGTGTGTACGGTTTTCTCCGCCATAAGGGAGGTTATTGACTTAGTGAAGAAAACTCTCGAGTTCGGTGCTCGGGGAGTGGAGTAGGGCAAGGAAGGTGTCCTTGTAGCCGAACCACTATAAATCCTTTGTCTCTCGGTTTGATCTTTCCATCTCTCATTCTCTACTTGTTTACTTACTTGCTTCTCGTACATTATTATTATTGTGTGTTGTGCATATATTGATTTCACATAAAGATCAAACTAGGTTCCATTTAAAACATTAATTATACATTAGTAAAATATAAGTATATACAATTATTAAAACACATATACATATATAAATACCTACTTATAATTAAGTGAGATATATGAAATTATAATTATGATTAAGTGAGATATATGAAATTATAATTTCTATTCAACACTTTAAATAAGTAGTATCTATGTGATATAAGTGAATAAATTTGTATCTATACTTTAGCTTCAAAGGTTTTTACGATTACCATTAATTCTTTGAAAGCGAACTTTTATTAAACGAAAAAGATGCAAAACTATTCAACCCCCCCTTCTAGTTTTCCACAATTGGTATCAAGAGCCACGTCTAGCAAGATTTTTAAAATAGATTGTATTTTAAAACTTGTAACGATCTATGGAATTTGAAAAATATTTAGAAGGGGAATTTACACAACAACCACCATTATTTGAAAATGATCATTTTCTTGAATGGAAAAACAAATTTGAAAATTATGTGAAATCAATAGATCTTGATCTTTGGCATATCATTTCAATTGGTGATCTTAAACCAACCAAAATGAATTTTGAGAATCAATATAATAATCTTCAAACCAAAATTGATAAAAACACTAAAGCCAAATTACTTATTTTCAGAACTCTACCAAGAGTTAAATATGAAAGATTATTTCGTTGTAAAACGGCAAATGATATTTGGAAATGTCTTTTAAAGTTTCACCAAGAGAAATGTAAAACCAAAGATGATAAACTTGATATTGCACAAGAAATAGTTAATCTAGAAAAGTTAGTAAATAAACATTTAGTTGAAACAAACACATGTACTACTAGTTCAAATGTGATCATTGAAGGTATCTATAACGAAGAATACATGAGCCAAATCCGAAGAAAGAGCGTTAATAAATCATGGTGCAACAAGTGCAAAGAAGACGATGATAATACGGCTTATGAGAATATTCAAACAAATGTGAACACAAGTATTGATGGCAAGGACTACATGCTTCTAGATCCAAGCGAAACTACAAACAAAACATGGTGCGACTTGGACATTGGAATTGATCACCGTATAGCATGTGAAGAATGTACAACTACAAATAAGGTACAATCCAAAACCAAACATTTTTGCTATGATCAATTTATATTAGAATTTTCAAAAATGGAAAACAACTTTAAACATTTTTGCAACATTGACTCAAAAATTATTTTTAAAAATGAATCTTCAACATCCGCTGAAAACAACTTTGAAAAAGAAATAATTTTAGAAGATAAAATGTCTAGATTTGAAAGTAATATTGAAATTGATCTTGAATGTAAAAAATGTCAAGAATACAAACATGAAATTAAAATGGAAAATGAAAAAGCAAAAACATTGGCAAAATTCGAAAATAGTTCTAAATCTTTAAAATATCTTCTCAACATTCAAAAGTCACTTTATGATAAAACCGGCTTAGGATTTATCATAAATGATCCTTCAACAAATGTATCAAAACAAATAAAATTTATTAAACCTAGTGAATAAATTTAGAACTAATACTATTAACACTTATTATTTATTACTCGAGTCAAGAAAGTCATTGTTTGTTAATTAAAACAAACTATTGATGAATTCTTGTACTTATCGACGACATCCTCATCATGTGCATTCAAATGCAATAGATGTTCTCATCTAACCAGCTAGGACCCATGAGAATCTGGGTACCAAGCTTTTTATCATGTTTAGGTAATTAACGAACGAAGAGTCTATTACGTGTTGATTTACTCATCTCGTTCTATTACCTTTGACTGCTATTGGTTTCTATCACTTTGTTTCACATTCTGCAAATGTTTCGCCTATGATGTCGTTGCGGCAATTTTTTTGTCTCGGCATTTTGTTCTTCACTCTTGGAGTATTGGTATCATGGTGTGTCCGTTACTATTTCAAGAAGAAGCCTCCAAAGCACAATTTTTATTAGCCTTCACGACTTGTGATGATTGGTGTGATCGATTATGCATCTCGGATCTAGATCCCTTGATTTCTATAGCGTTGGAATGTTACTTGGCTACTTCGACATGTTTTGGACAAACTTTTAAGGTTTCTTCCATTTCCCTCATGCCCACTCTTAAAGAAAAGCTGGACCTGAGATAAGTTTTCTTTTCAAAAACTTGCCAATATTACATTATATTTTAGAATGCTTTAATTAGTATGTGAATATGATTTAACTTATAAGTTGCCATGCTTTTAGATCATTAATACTAATATATGCATATATGATATTAGCATTATTAACCTTCTTGTTGTTTAGTCTATTATCATTTTTCTTAATCTTCTATGATCTATAGTAGAATACTTTCCACTTAAGCTATATGATCTTACTAGTTGCATAAATAGATGTATTATAATTGAGACTTGTTAGTAACTTGTTATTATGATGTTCTTTGTATATATATATATATATATATATATATATATATATATATATATATATATATATATATATATATATGGATCTTGTTTGTAACAAGTCTTGAAGTCCATATAATCATATCCACCTATTTGTTACGTGTTAACAATCATCAATATGTTTGCTCTAGACTAAATGTTATCATCTTCATATAGTTACACATTTAACTTATTTGCCTTATTGCCTCCTTAGTTGCATATCTTAATTGATAAATTAATAGATAGCATGATTATTAGAAATTAATTGCCTAATTTAATTATTTCTATATCACTCTCTACATTCATGAATAGTATGCCCTATGTTGCCTCAAAGGGTTGAACTTACTTGAATCCAAATCCAAAAACACAACCTTTTTGAAAATTTTCTGCCATAAACCCATTTCTGGCATTCTGGGAATCACCAGATGGGCGGCCCCCTTAATTATATAAGGCGGCCCCCTTAATGATTAAGGGGACCGGCCGTCTGATGGTCGAGAATACTGTTTTCTTTATCACTTTTTGACCCATTTCAGCCTATACTTTCCAAAATTCACAAACATATTTTGTCCCATGCTATCCCTCAAAATTTACCTTCCTAAACCACATTTCTCATACACTATAAATACCCTCTTCCCATCATTAATGCCATCACACCCAAACATGTCATCTCCCAACAACCAAAAACCTAAGATTTCAAGAACCGCAAGGATCTCCGTCAAACCCGTTTGGAGGAGGAAACTTGATTCTTGTCATAACTCAAGTGATGTTGTTCCAAGTCAACCAACTACTAAACCTCAAACCCACAATAATGACTCATCTCACAACCTATCACCCACTCATTCCCCCATTCATGCTTCTTCTTATGATGAGCATGCTCAATCCCAAAACAACAATTCCAATCTCTCAATCAATACTTCACATGTTGCTCATTCAACAAAAACACCACTCACTCATGGAGAACCTCTTCCACCCATTTCATGTTTTCATGACTACCCAAGCTCAACCATGTCTCCATCACCAAGAGTACCACCACCACATCCTACAACTTCACATGCCATTCCTATGTTGCATGTTCAAACCTTCACCCAAGACAACCATCATGTTCCACCATCATCACCTTCCTCCGAACACTTGAAGTTCGTTGAGGAGCTAAAAGAGGCTCATGAGCTTAGTGCTCTTTTAGCATTACATCTTGCTCAACGCAATTTGGATCCACCCCAATCAAGCTCACCATCATCACCAAACAACATCAACCAAGTTGAGAAGCATGTCAACAATTGCCCTTGTTGCATCTTCCTTCAACAACAAACCATTGCTTTGAATGAGCACTTCACTTGGATTGAGTATCTTCTTACAAGATCTCAACAAACACCATCACTTGAACAACATCAAAACCCTCAATCAACAAATTCTACTTCTAATCCACCACCTACAAGTTCCACATCTCCAAACTCACCAACATCCATGCAACCAAAAGTTTATCTCCACTAAACCACCAAGCACTTTATATGCTTATGTTTCTCATTTTCAAATAACACTCTTCAACCATTTTGGGATTCAAGAAAGTTTGGTGACACTCCTTGATTGGCACAATAGGATGCTCTACTTAGTTTAGTATTCTATATTTATGGCTTTTATAACAATGATAATGGGTTGACATAATCATTTTCTATCAATGAATGACTTAATATGTGTTCCTAATTATCTTTTGCCATGCTTATTATTTGTTGGTATTATGATATATGTGTTTGCTTGTGCCATGCTTGTGCTTCTAATATTTTTCTTGCAAGAATTCCAATTCTCGAACCCTTGGTGCCCTCAAACGAGGGGGAGCATACATCAAGGGGGAGCTTTCCTTCTATTGGCTTAAACCTTTTTGATTTTACAAAATGGGGGAGAAGTGAATATAAACTAACTAAATACTTGTCTAAAAATTAATTTTTGGATTTAATGAGTTTAGGTTTTGTAATCATCAAAAAGGGGGAGATTGTTGATATAAATAAATGACTAAAAACGTTATTCATATCTTTCGATATCTCTATGTTTTGATAATCACAAAACGAAAACTCATCAAACCAAAGATTATGACATAAACAAGTATTTAGTAGTAAATACTCATCTTTACCATTTAATCACTTAAGGTATGAATAAACAAAGTGTCTAATGTATTACAAGATCAAAGGAACACTTTTGTTAATCACGAGATATTTATTTATATCTTTTGTAAAACATTTTTGGAATTAAAAGAATATGTTTAATTCATTACAAATTTGTGAATTCAAATTTTGAACCAAAAATGGCAAATCTAATCCAGAAAAATTTCCCTCACAAAAGGACAAGAAAATCCAATGTTCAGGAGGGCGGCCCCCTTAATTTTACTAGGCGGCCCCCTTAATCATTAAGGGGACCGCCCCCTAATTAAGGGGACCGGCATGCTCCAGAACAGTATTTTTGGCCCTATAAATATTGGATCATTCCACATATTTTTCTCACCTTTTTGCACTATAAAGTTTCTGATCTAAACATCCTTCTCCATCCTCTAAAAATCCTTTGATCTTATATACTTTGATCTTTGTTTCAAAGTGATTCAAGCCTCAACACTCAAGTGCAAAGAGAAGAATACTTCTATTAGAAGTATTACAACTTAGTATCATCTTGCTATCTAAGTTGTTTGTTTGTTTCATCTTGTTGATCTTTCATATTTTGGTGAATAAGGTGTATGTATTAGTTAGCTAGATTTAGTTGTAGAATCTAGAATTGTTGTAAGTGTGAAGTGGAACTTGAAGTGAAGAAGTAGTGTTGGATAGTAGTGAAGATAGGAGAGAGTAGCAATAGTGACTAGTAGTGAAGTAATTGAAGCTTCCAAGTGGAGAAGACTAGAAGACATTAGTAGATTAAAGTTGTGAAGACACTAGTGGCTTGAAGGTGCAAAGACATTATTGGTTTGAAGTTGCGAAGACATTGGTGCTTTGAAGTTGTGAAGTTGCAAGACATAGAAGTCGTGAAGTATTTTGTGAAGGCGTGAAGATACTTGTGGTGTGAAGAAGCATAGAAGAAGTAAAAGGTGTGAAGAAGTTGTGGTGTGATATTTGGTGTGAGATTGGTTCTAGCTACGATTAGAACTCGACATTTTGCTTTGTGTCGTTAATTGGTGTAAGCATTTGGTGTGTACGGTTTTCTCCGCCATAAGGGAGGTTATTGACTTAGTGAAGAAAACTCTCGAGTTCGGTGCTCAGGGAGTGGAGTAGGGCAAGGAAGGTGTCCTTGTATCCGAACCACTATAAATCCTTTGTCTCTCGGTTTGATCTTTCCATCTCTCATTCTCTACTTGTTTACTTACTTGCTTCTCGTACATTATTATTATTGTGTGTTGTGCATATATTGATTTCACATAAAGATCAAACTAGGTTCCATTTAAAACATTAATTATACATTAGTAAAATATAAGTATATACAATTATTAAAACACATATACATATATAAATACTTACTTATAATTAAGTGAGATATATGAAATTATAATTTCTATTCAACACTTTAAATAAGTAGTATCTATGTGATATAAGTGAATAAATTTGTATCTATACTTTAGCTTCAAAGGTTTTTACGATTACCATTAATTCTTTGAAAGTGAACTTTTATTAAACGAAAAAGACGCAAAATTATTCAACCCCCCCCCTTCTAGTTTTCCACATAGAGTACTCCCGACCTAGCCATCAAGGCTATCGAAACACCATTGAGCTCATCCAAGGAGCCAATGTGTCTCCCTTGCAATCCGACACCATCCGGTTGGTGCAAAGCGGATGTGCATTCCATGGACTTTGTTTCGAAGATCCAAACCAATATCTCAAGGATTTCCTTAAAATCGTTGATTCCATAGATCTTCATGTTGGCACTCGAAAGACGACCCGATTGCGTCTCTTCCAATTCTCTCTACATGACCAAGCTAGTCAATGGCTTGAGCGTTTACCTGCAGGATCCATCACATCTTGGGATGATCTCAATTTTCGTTTCCTTGCTCAATTTTTCCCACCGGGAAGAACCACCTAGTTAAGGAATGACATCTTGATATTCCAGCAACGTCAAGATGAAACTTTTTACGAAGCATGAACTCGTTTCAAGGACTTACTTCAAAAAGTCCCTCATCACGGCATAGATCTTTGGCTCCATGTCCAAATCTTCTATGACCATATCAATCTACCCACAAGGTGAACCATTGACCAAGCGGCTGGTGGTAAGCTACGTGATCTAAGTGTGGAAGAATCATGGGAACGCATAGAAGATCTTGCTCTCTATGACAATGAAAGTTGGAATGATCCCCGTGATTTGAACAAAACGGTCAAGGCAACATCTTTGCCTTCGAATAATTCAAGCACTCCCGACCGTAGGATCATGGAACTTAAAGACCAAGTCAAGTTTCTCATGAAATCCTACAAAGCTCCTAAACCTTCAAGCCAAGTGAACAAAATCACTTCTTTATGTGAATATTGTAGTGGTCCTCACAACACTCGTAATTGCATGGAACTCCCCGAACAAGCTTTTGCAGACTACGCATCCTCGCGTACTGACGAAGCCGGAGACAAGTGGTAAACTTTCATACCCGAGCCAAACCCTTACGGTGATTCATACAACACCTCTTGGAAAAATCACCCAAACTTTAGGTGGAAACAAAATCAAAACACCCCTTAAAACAATGCATCCAATCCACCTACTCGTTTCCAATCAAACGGTTCATTCTCAAACCATACTTTCAACAACAATCCTTCCAATAACAATGGTAGTACCAATAATTTTGAAGGATTGATGTCCAAATTCATGGCATCTCAAGAAGCTCGTTTATCTAAGTTTTAGTCCAAATTCAAACAAAAACAAAGTGAGATGACACATAGGATTGACATCTTGTTGAAAGCTCTCAATGACGGAGAAATGGGAGCACTCCCAAGCGACACGGTCAAGAACCCGAAACTAAACGTTAACGCCATCTCTTCATTTACGTCTCCTAGTTGTTGCCCACAATACTATCCGGTCAAAGCTATGAGCACATGTTTCAAGCAAACCCAAGCTGTTCAAAACGACAAACAAAATGAAACCACCAATAAAGAGTTGGTCAACAAAGTAATTGAAACACCTCCGATTCAAAACCTTGACGATGAATTCAAGGAGCTCTACCTTGAACGTCCGGTTATTGATGTCTTAGCTTGAGCCCCCTACTACAATGCCCTTTTTGAAAAATATGAGGAGAAACTTAAGTTGGGTAAGAATGGGACCGCCTTAGTTCAAAACAAGCTACCTAAGAAATTAGATGATCCAGGCATATTTGTTCTACCTTGCAAGATCGGAAATTCTGAAGCTTTTGACACATTAGCCGATCTTGGGTCAAGCCTAAATCTGCTTCCGTTATCCCTTTACACCACTCTTAAGCCTGGAAAGTTAGATGAAACGGAAGTGATCATAGGTCTTGTGGATGGAAGTGTAGCATATCCAGTTGGGGTAGTGAAGGACGTATTAGTGCACATAGGAAGATTAACAATTTTAGCCGATTTCCACGTCCTTGATATGGTTAGTGACACTACATGCCCTTTGTTGATAGGAAGAGGATTTTTAGCTACCGCAAGTGCGATGATTGATTGTAAGGAATCTAGAATAGCGGTAGGAGAAGGGGAAACTGGGTCGGTATATGATGTTAAGAAACATGCCTACGATACTAATGAGGAACCAACACCTCATTGGGTAGACTTGAATAGGAGACCATCTAGATACAGACCTTGGGTTAATAGAGACTTCATAGGACTCCAACGCCCATTTTACCTAGAAGAGGAATTCGTGAACTGGACACACACGGTAGAACAACTCTTGGCTAGGGATATAGAATTAAACCCATTTGAAGATCCTCTAGTTTTTAGAAAGATGATTGAATTCTTAGGAGTCTTACCCATTAACCTAGGAATGAATAGGTGGAAAATTGAAGGTGACAAATGCAAATGGAATTGGAATAAACCAACTAAGGAAGGAGATGGATCATGGCGCCTAAGGATGACACTATATGATCCGGATGGAGAGAAATTAAAACCTAAATTTGATCCTAAAGACATCCTCGATGAGGATCTCGCTCACATAACGTAGGGCATGACTTTGAGTCTAGCGACAAGACTCGTTAATAAAGAAAAGCGCTTCTTGGGAGGCAACCCAAGCTTTAATTGTTTGTTTGTTTGTCTTTTTGATTTTATTTGCTTCCGTATGTTTGTTTTATTTTCATTGTTTATTGTTCATGTTCAAACATTTTGTGAAAATGCTTTATTTTGTTTTTAACTTCGAATTGATTACATATAAAGGTATTTTGCAAAAGATAAGTGTAAGGGAAATCCAAATTTGTTTTTAAGAACGGATTGAGCATGAACGATAACAATGAGATATAAACATACATATTAGTACTTGTTTGAGTGAAATGCTTGTATCGAGTCATAATGATTGTTTTGCAGGATTCCAGGAATTCGAACATGGGTTTTTCCAGAAATTTTTCGGAAACAAAATAAAGAATTTCGTCAGGTCAAATCTAACGGTGACAGGCATCACCTGACGACATCAGGTACAATTTTCTGGAAATTTTGCAGGTTTTGTTTTTCTGCCGAAATTGTAAAGCTTTATAAAATCTGTATTTTATAACCTCCAGGAATCTAAAAACAATCATTCCACAAACATTATATCTTTACTTGTTTTCTAGGATTTAATTTTATGTAGTTTTACCGCCGATTTTATGCGAGGTTTTCTTGTTTGTTTTCTCAGCTAATTAACAGGTTATATTGGACAAGAAGATGTACATAGATAAGCAAGCTTTTGGCGCTGCTTTAATCTTGAAGTTTTCACATTTTCTTGGAGGAAGATTTAACCATGTTACTACAGCATCCACCCCAAACGAATCAGGGGAGTATTTCTTTCATTCTTTCATTTTCCTTTACTTTTACTTTCTTTCAATTGAACATTGGGGACAATGTTCAGCTTAAGTGTAAGGGGAGGGTAAATGAAGATTCCTTAGAGATTACAATTGCACTTGATTTTTGTCTTGCCCAATAGTAGATGTGTAATAAAACTGAGATAAACACTTGTTAGGGTAATTTTAGCACCAAATTTAAATTTTTTTGCTACATATAGGAGTGAAACTTTAGTCCTAATAAGTGTTTCATGGATAGGAGTTATATGACTAGCACAAATAAACCGTACCACTCAAAAATTTCCACCCCAAATATGTGAGGTTCACCCCTAGATTTGATAGGAAAAGCCTTAGTGCTTATGTGTGTACCGATAGCATTTAGATTCGAGAACTTGCGTTAGAGATTCATTCCGAGACCTCATGTAAGACTGCATTCGTGTAGTTGGAATTACTACATGATAAGAGGCATAGGATAACCATGTTTTTAAGCATGTTTCTTTTTGTAATTACATTGACTTCATTGGTCAAGTAATTTTCCCACACCCTTGTGATGTACTCATTTTTAGTACACGATACCCCTAGTACACCCCTCAGAGCCTATCTTTTTCATTTCTAACTTTAAGCATTTTACTTAAAGGAAGAATTTGTTTAAAATCCACCCCCAAATGTACACCCAAATCGCCTTAGCCTTCCTTGTATCCACTCATCTTTAGTGTATTATTGTTACAACATTTGTTTAAACCCTTAGTTAATTGTCTAATTGATTACATGGTTGCTAAGTCGGGTCATATCTTGTACATATTGTTTTGGGACGATTGGGACTCATGGGTAAAGTACTATTGTTATGGAGTAATGGGGAAGAACATCATTTATTACCCCCATATGTGCGTTAATATTTTAAAGTACTCCAAGTGTTTTGATTATCTTGATTCGAGTCATTAGATTAGTTACATGTAAAGTATGTTAAAGTTCAAGTGTAAGGGGAGAACCGAGCCCCCTTGATGTATTATTTTGGATGGTAGGTCAAGAATGTATGCAAAAAAAAAATAATAAAATAAAAAAAAGAGAAAAACATACGGACTACCATCCCGTTTCCTTTTGTTTTCATTTTGAGTTTATGTTATTTATTTATTAGCCTAAGTTGAGTCAAGTCTTGGCTTAGCAACGCCACTTTGTACATGTAATTAACTAAGATAATTAGCTTGCCACCAGTAAAATATCCCTTTATCCAACAAACCGTGTTTTCCATATTCCTACACCTAACGTTATAACCCTTTAAAAAGACCTCTTTGATAGTTTTTCCTAGGTGCTTACGCCAAGTGGAGGAGGTATTTTTTCCTTTCCCAGCCTATGGTAATCTATTTGCTATTACAGGTAGTGAGTGATATTTTTTCATTTCCATTAGTTATATTTTGTTTAATGACACCCCAGAGATGAGAGTATCCAAACACTATTTGTGAGGTGCTAGTATATAAACTTTGTGCTTGTTTTGATTAAGGTGGAACGATCATGTGTTGTAATTACTTTTATATTAATGTTAAATGACCCCTAACTTGTATTTTGATTAGAATAAAAGCTCATTTGCTTGAGGACAAGCAAATCTCAAGTGTAAGGGTATTTGATGAGGCGAAATTTGTTACGCTTTTAAGGGGTCATTTAAGCCTTAAGTCGTGATAATATGATTAATTATTACCCTAAATCGTTCCTTTTGTCATTTTTGGTACTTTGGAGAAGAATTCTGGAAAACATAGCATTTTGAACGTTTTTCGAGCATAAAGTGAAGAAAATGATAAAGTCGAGAATCCAAGCTGGAAATTACACCTAACGGCGTCACCAGTTCCTAAGGGATGGCGTCAGCCGTTGTGACAAGAGGTGGAAATTACTTTTACACTTACGCGCCAGAACACTTTTTGGGCATTACACGTGACGACGTCACCCTTTACCAGAAGAAGGTCGTCACGTATAACTCTAAAGCGTGACGGCCCAGAACCCATATAACGAGACGGCATCAAGAATTTCGATTGGACGACAAGAAACCCTAGCCGCGGCAAGATGACGGCATCAACAATCAAAAGGTGATGCCGTCACCCTTGTAAATCTATATATAGTTTTGGATTTTTCATTCATTAGTGTGCAACTTTGGAGAGGAACTTTGTCACGTAAACCCTAGGTCGAATTTCAGAAGTTTTTAAGGGTTTCATACCCTTGTCTCTTCCATGTTTAATTGAAGATAAGTAATCTATCAATCATTCAATATATCTATGTGTTGTTTGATTCTATCTTACGCTTGTCTTTCTTTTAACATGCTAGGCTAGGTTTATTTGTGTTTGCTTAGATGTAGTGAAACCTAGTTATTGATTATTGATTGATGGTTGGTTATTAATTGTTGTTGGGTGATTGTTAATCGATGTTAGGCTTAAGAAAACTGACTAATCTCCTATTCGGTAACTTGCTTGAACGTCTTAAGAAACATGAATCGGATGTGTACTACGATTTTAATGGTTGTATTTAATGCATAAATGACTATTAAGGAGGCCATGGTATGGATACTTAACGAGTCGCCATAGGAAGAGATAGAAGCTTATAGAGTTGGGGAAGATCATACATGGCCCCACAAATGGTATTAAGGAATACAACCCGTCACCCACGCAATTGTAACAAGCTTGTCAATCAATAAAAGATAACTAGGGAGTAATGAAATCTAAGTAAACATGTTTTTTCCATATATAGTTTCACATTTTATTTTATTGTCATTTTATTTTTATTGCATCAGTAGTTAATTGGGTTAGTTGACTTGTAACTAATTCCGCCCACTCTTCCAAAACCCGAGATTTTACTTGCTTTCCATAAAATATAAAAATACAAAAAGAATCATCCCTCACCTCTAGACCTAGTTAGATCAATTTCAATCCTAATGAACACTATTCCCTATGGAGAATGATCAATCCCCCGGTACTTGCCACTTCACTATACTACATCGGTCAGGTACACTGCCTGGTGGGGATTGTAAGCTTCTCAAGATCCCTTGAGAAGTAAAACTTTCACGTAGACCACAATCCGCACATCACCTTGGTAAGGGTTAGAAGGAGTTTTCACACTATCCTATTAACGATCTCTAATTCCGAACCTGTAAGTACTGGATGTTTATTACTAACCGTTTTCATACAGCTACCCTTACCTCATTATTATCATCACCACCACTCTAGTTTCCACATGCTCATACATACATCTAAAGTCAATGAAAGTTCTCATAAAGATCAAGGCATAGCAAAGTTCAAAGAAAGATTCTACATTACAAAAGGGAATCTACAAAGTAAATAGACAAAGATTAAAGTGAAAGGACGGGAACAACAAATATATGTATTACAAAGACTAAAGACGTATGAGCATCTTGTAAAGGCATACAACCACTGAAGACTAAGAAGTGACGAAAGGCAGATAAAGAACGATGAAAATTCATTTATCAAAGATCACAAAGCATGAAGGAACAAAGATTAAAGACTATTCTTCAACGACACACAAAATTCAAGACAAAGTAGTTAGAAGACCTAATCACGTGGAGCATCATTCGAATGACCACCCCTTAGGGGGTGATTGTTAACATTAAAAAAACGTAAAACGAAGTGATGGTCATTCTCATTATTAGAACTTTGTAATGTGTCGTATACGTTATTATAGATTAATCAATTGGGCTTGTGGACTTGGCAATCTAATATGTTATGTGTTATATTGTATAAGCCTTATGAAATGCAATCTTAGTCCACCAAGTCCAAACCAATAGAAATCCTTTAGGGCGTCATCTTGTATCCACTATATAAACACCTCAAAGCTCATTTGAGGTGTGTGCTTGAGTGTGTATTGTGTGTATTTTGCTTATGAAATAAAGTTCTCATCTTCATCTTATTCTCTATATTATACGCCACATACATATATCATCCAAGTCACCATCTTTACTTCATATTATGCTCTATATTGTGATAAAGTTGTGATATTTACGGTCCTACAGTAACTAACCCTAGTTGTTACACCATAACTTAGTCGAAGCTATAAATACAAGCCCTTAATTCTAATTTTTCACAAATCCTCTAATCATACAAAACCAGAGAATGACTAAGGGCTTCAAGGAGGATGATATTCAATAGCATAAAAGTTATTTCCAAGGGAGAATTTATGCCACACACTACAAAATTTTAGTATTTTATATTACATTCTTGTATTTAATTAAATGTCTTTCAATATGATCCTAAATATTGAATTTTCTGCATGTTATAATATGATTGGCTAAATACCTTCGGCGTTAGCCTAGTTATGAATTTATTATTGCTATGAGTTAGTTTTCTAGTTTTCATATTGCTTTATGTGTATGTTTTCTTTGCTTATTCTGGGACACCCTTGTTTTGGTAGCATGGATAGTTGGTTGTATCTAGGAAACTAGGAGAATTGTTCATAAGACCCTAGTGAAATAGGTTGCGAGTAGTGGTAAGAATTGACCGTAGGACTACCACTATCTTGTGTGAGAATAGATCATATGATCACCCTCCAAAAGGAACTGCTTAAGAAGTTAGGGGGAACCTAAGTTCCGAGAGGCCGGGTTTCGTTGAATAAGTCTTAGATCGTAGTGGTGCTTAATGACTCTTCTGTAGGGTAAACCCTCGAACTCTCGTAATCATTTGGTTATGGAATAGGACGCTATGGAAAATAGGCTAGACAAATTTACCCAAGGAGTCTAGTGACTTTAACCCCCATGTGGAGCAATAGAGGACACTAATTAGAAAACGTAATCATACTATAACAAGATTAGTAACTAGGCTAGCACATTTTTCCCTATTGATTATCTTTCCCAATTTAATTTGCTTTCATTTTTATTTCATTTCTTAGTTTATAATTATTTAATCCAAAACCCCCTTTTTAAACCAGTGACATTAGAACTTAAGTTAGCGCTGTACTCATAGCTCTTGGGACAACCTTGGCTTTACCGATTACTATACTACACAAGACCGGGTACACTACCCATTAGTGCATTAGGTAGACCTTAGGTAGACGAGAATTATGAATAGTAAAACCTAGTCAGAGATCCTGTATCTAGTTTTTGGCGCCACTACCGGGGAGCTATTTTTTTAATTTTAAGTTCATTCATATTTATTTTAAATAATTTTTTAATATGTCAGGTTACAAAACTCGAAGTGCTAAACCTTTCCTAGTAACACCGTATGATAATCCGGGAAAGCAATTTGATCAAAGAGAAACAATACACCTATTTCTCTTCATAACATTTTATCTTTCTACGAATAAGAGCATTCAGACTCAGATTCCGAATTAAATAGGGAACCAGATATCAATGCCCTTACCATGGAACAATACCTGGGTAGGACTAATGAGGACTCCATCCGAGGGGTAACTATACCATTAGCCCATGAAACAGTGAAGTTTGAAATTAAAAGACAAATTATCCAAGAGTTACGGAACAAATAATTTTTTGGTGACAAAGAAGAGGAAGATGTCCAAGAACATGTTGAGGAAATCCTATATATAGTAAGCATTTTTGGTGTTCCAAATATCTCGCACTATACTCTTATGCTAAAGGTTTTCCCTATGACCCTCACTGGATCGACAAAAAGATGGTTTAATCGACTTCCACTAGAGTTAAAAGCAACTTGGGATATTATACGGAGAGCATTTGTACAAAAAAAATTTCCCACCTTCTAGACTAGCAACCCTTTTCAGGGAAATTCACGGTTTGTACAAGAGAGGGAAGAAACACTTTACCACGCTTGGGAAGGATATAAGGAACTTCTCTAGAGATGTCCCATGCATTTGTACAAAAAAATTTCCCACCTTCTAGACTAGCAACCCTTTTCAGGGAAATTCACCGGTTTGTACAAGAGAGGGAAGAAACACTTTACCACGCTTGGGAAAGATATAAGGAACTTCTCTAGAGATGTCCCATGCATGATCTAAACAAACATCAAAAGATATGCATTTTTTATAGAGGATTGGACACCACGATTCGCCAACTTCTAGATTATCAAAAGCCCATTCCAGGTTTGCAGTCCATCCAAAGGATAGCAGACCATTGTCATAAAAGGCATATTGAATGGGGTATAGACCTAGGGATAACTTCAAGCATAAGGTCATGAAGACATTAACTAAGAAGGACGAAGATTACTCTCTTGAATTTGAGAATAGAAGGAAGGGAAGAGAAGAAGCACAAAATGCTCAACAAAAGGAGGAAGTAAAAAAGCATGGTTGGTACAAAAGATAGAAATAGTTTATAGGAAATAGTGTACAAGTACATCGTTGAATCTACAAAAAGACAAGAATGAGAGCATGGCCAGATTTGTGCATGTACAGGGTGCTCAACCGTACAGGGCCCCTAATTTTTTAGGGCCTCCAATTTCTGAAATTTAAAGATATAAAAAACTGCGTTTGGGATGATTTGAGTGAATTAAATGGTGTTTTGGATGGTAAATACACTTTTTATATGTTCCCGAACTAGTTACGGAAGGTGTAGAAATACAGAGCATGGGTTATGGCCTATGGGGTTATACGTTCTTGTGAAGAAGATGACCTAGTAACTTGTTATCAGTGGCTACAGTAAAAAAATTTCTCTACAAGTTATGAACCTGTTAATATGTAAAATTTGATTTTAGCCCCTTTTCCTTTTATACTTGATAAACCCAAACCCAATTGATGAATACTTTGACCACATTCTACAAAAAGTATCACTTTCCTGAAATACTAATTTTGTATTTGAAAATTAATCATTGTACAACAAACATGATCTCTTAAATATTAATAGTTTGCATCCCACATATTTTTGTCTAAATATAATACTTTTCAACTAATTAAATTGGTATTGTAATAAAAAGATTCATATAGCATGACTCAATGAATAAAAGCTGCAAAAATTTGCTATCTTTATATATCTCTAAACTAATGTGTGCTTAAATCAAGCTCAACCACTTTTACGGTCTTAAAAAATTTGGCGGTCAAAGGCCTAATTCGAAGTTTTGGCACAGGGCCTCCAAAATCCATGGGACGGCCCAGAACGAGAGGAAGAAATGCTAAAAAAAATTTTGTTGAAAGCACCATTTCATATCTTAAGGCTCACGATATCAGGATAAAAATCTTAAAATAAAAGTAGAGCAATGTACCAATAAAATTAAAAAATGTTTGGAAAGAAAAGATGAGGGAGCAGAAGAAAGTGTTATCAAAACTATCAAAGAAACAAAATTGGTATTCATTGATGAAGCATCAAATGAACCGACAACCTTCTCCGAAAAGTAAAAAGGAGACTTGTGAAGGAGCAACTTCTGCTCGATAGTTTGGGAACTCTTCTTGTTAATCTACCCTTAGTTGATTCAATTAATAATAAATCTAACGGTCTTCAATGTTTACAGGAATTAATTGACAAGAAGGATAGCTTGGAAAGAGTCGATTTAGTGAAGCTCAATGCTAGGTGCTCGGCTATATTATGGAATGAATTACAAGGAGAAAGACCCTGGAATTTTTACTCTCCTGTGTTTAATCGGTAATCTTAAAATTAGTAATGCATTAGCAGATTTAGGAGCTAGTATTAGCATAATGACTTACTCTATGTTTACACGTTTGGGATTTGGGAGTTTGAAACCCATCAAAATGGAGATTGAAATGGTTAACAAATCAACACAATCCCTTTTGGGGATTGTAGAAAATGTGTTGGTAAAAATTGATAAGTTTGTTTTCCCAGTAGATTTTGTTATTTTAGAAATCGTAGAAGATACGAAAATCCTAATTATATTGGGAAGACCTATGCTTGTCATAGCACACGCTAAGGTTGATGTTTATTGAAAAAGAATGACATTAGAAGTAGGAGGGGAAGAAATTACTTTTAAAGCTAATAAAATTGTGTCTATTCCCGAAAACAGAAGTGTTTGCGTGGTCAACCAGGTACATGAGCTTGAAGAATTTGATTGGGAAGAATTTCTAAAAAAAATAAAGAAGCGGTCCAAGGAAATTCTTTCGAGCATGACGATCTCTCACCAATAGGATATTTTGACGTTTTCATGGAATTCGAAGAAAATGATCAAAGAACAGGAATGGAGATAGGAGACTCAAACCTAGAGTTAAATTTTATGGATTTAGTTCCATGGCAAGAGAATAAGAGCAACACATGCATGCAACCGACACAGCCAGATTTCTTGAAACAGGCACAAGAGTTCACCATCGGAATCCTTACAATTTGCAGCTTACTTGCAATATCGGGTTTGTTGACTTTCCCCCTTTCGTTAACATAAGATCACCAATAAATATCATGTCTAAGGAAAGTTATAATCAAATCATGAACCAAGAACTAAAGTATAAAGGAAGTAACTTTCTTGGAATAGCTAGTAACATTCACGTATTTATTGGAATCTATACATTTTTAGTAGATTTTAAGGTGTTTTATGATACAAACAAGTTTGTGGAAAATGAGTTAGAAGGAGTTATTTTAGGAGCACCATTTAAGGAAACATCAGGTCTTGAGGAAGACGTTATCAAAGGGTTAGTCTAGCTGACAAGTAAGAATGACAAAACCATCTTTAGGATGCCAAGAACAGTGTCTAATTTCAAACATTGGATGAAGAGACAATTAAGCAATGCCAAACCTCTTTTAGAAATTAGTCAAGAAGATAAAGCAAATGGGTACAATTATCAATATCAAAAGATTAATGATTTCTAAAAGGGATGCTTGAAACTTGGTGAGGAGTACAAGAGGGACGAAAGGGTTGTTGATTGGATAGAATGTAGGCATGTTAGCTCCCACGAGATGACTAATCATCATTTCTAACCATGGCCTTGAGTCTAACTTAAAGACTCATAAATAAACAAAAGTGCTTTTTTGGGAGACAACCCGAATTGTCATTTCTCTTTCCCTTGTTATTAGTTTAGTTTGGTTTGGTATGCTTTGTTATGATTTTTGCAGGTATTAGAGAAAGACAGATGGCTTGGAAACGCACCATGGAGTCTTTCACTCCTGGAATTCTTTTCAGAGAGTTTCTACGGTGTAACTAATTGCTACGGTTACGCCGTAACCATCGTTAGACATCTGCAATTTTGTCAGGTGTCATTACTTATGGCGTAACTCAATCCATGAGTTTACGCCATAATTTTCCCCTATACCAAAAAATTTTAAATAAATTACATACTTTAACCTTGTATTAGTTTTTAAATGAACTTTGTGGGTGTGTTCCCTGTATACCCTCACGAGACTTCACTCGTCCCCTCGGGACACCAAGTGGTTTAAAAGGCTTGTTGCATACGCTAAATGCAACGTGATTCCTGCGAAAGTGAGTTAGGTTTTTGTTTTTATTTTATTTTTATTTTTAGATATATGCTTGTGGGTAGTGACGTGATTTCAGGTATTTAGAGTTTGCTTACGTGGCGAAGCGAAGGCACGTTTTTTTCAAACATGATCCTTGTATCATTTTTGGAGCAAATTTGAGGGGATTTCTTGTTCTAATTCTACTTTTCTCCTTTATTATTACATGTTTGGTACAAAAGGGACTTTGTACATTTCAAGTGGGGGAACGCGAGTAGAATTATAACTTTAATTTTATTTGCCCATTTTTCTAGTTTATTTTGAAAAATTATACCATTTTTAAAAATGTTGACATGTTTTTCTTAACCAAATTAGAATGAACCTTTGCCGAGCACACTAATACCTTTGATTTCCTTAATGAGATTTAGCCTTTCATTTTTCCCATTTTACTCAAATACACCAAATATTGAGTGTGTCAGTAGTATTGTAAACTTTAGAACTTGGATTTTACATCATTTCGAGACCATAAACGAGTAGTGCGTGGGGTAGGCTTGATACATTTTGGAGGGACATTTTGAAAAGGCAATGTTTAGGATTTACACCAAATAGCCCATATGTGTTTAATTGTGTGCATTTATCGATTAGTCACCTCGACTTTTCGACCCCCGTGTTAAACCTTTTTTTTTTGCACTCACCTTTTGTACAAGATACCCCTAGGTACACCCTTTCGAGCCATTCTTTTCGTTTCTTTACCCATATAAGGTATTGTTTTGTTACACGTATTCGCCTTAGCCTATCGTGTAGTCTTAGTTTATGATTGGGCAGTCGCCGTTTTCCTAAGTTTGAGGTTTGGGTAGAGAGATTCACGAATCACGCCTACATTGAAGATATATTTTTGAAGATCATTGAAGACCCCCCATATTCCTTATATATGATTCATCTCAAGTGGGTGGATTTCTATTTTTTGTTTGTAGTTATAAAAAAAGAAAAGAATAGTAGTTTATTTATTTGTTTAATGTTGTAAAAAGGATAGTGCATGTATTATAAGCACTAATCCTTATTTGCGGAGCTTATTGATCTAGAGTCGTGGATCCTACCTAGTTCACATTCGATTGAAGATTTTTGAAGACCAAGTTAGTGTGTACCTCGCTATATGACATCTAATCATGGCACAATAACTTATTACATCATGATCCGGTTTTCGCATCTTGAAGCTTGGACTTTGTATGGACGTTGGGCGGTGAGCCGGTGACAACTCGGTTATAGGCTAAGACTATTTGCTTGTTTATTTTTATTTTCACCCTTTATGTGCATCGCATGTCTTATCCTACCCTTTAGTCATGAATCATTCTTAGGTGAGGAAATGAGCAATCATTGGTGTCTTGGCCATGGATTTGGTCATGTATCGATGGTCTTTGTCACCTTCTCCGTAGCATTTTAGTAATGACTATTCAACTTAGCATTATTAAATTGTTCACCCAACGTTGCCTTTAAAGATTGTCTTGACCTTAGCTCAAGTGGTGGAGATTTGTGTAACTACCTAGCCTATGATAGAATACATGCTACGACCGTGCAATGAGTGACCACCCAAAATTGACACTTAGAATAAAGAGTGTATAAGTGTTTTGTTCCCATTTCGTGAGGTGTTCGGCTTTGATAAATTTTAGCATAGGAAGTTTCTAAACTCATATCTTCTAATTCTCTTGGGAGATATCCTTTTAATAATGATTTTAATAAGGTCTACTTGAGGGCAAGTAGAGTTCAAGTAGAGGGATATTTGATAACATCAAATTGTCCTGCTATTTTAGTGTCATTCTCATTATTAGAACTTTGTAATGTGTCGTATACGTTATTATAGATTAATCAATTGGGCTTGTGGACTTGGCAATCTAATATGTTATGTGTTATATTGTATAAGCCTTATGAAATGCAATCTTAGTCCACCAAGTCCAAACCAATAGAAATCCTTTAGGGCGTCATCTTGTATCCACTATATAAACACCTCAAAGCTCATTTGAGGTGTGTGCTTGAGTGTGTATTGTGTGTATTTTGCTTATGAAATAAAGTTCTCATCTTCATCTTATTCTCTATATTATACGCCACATACATATATCATCCAAGTCACCATCTTTACTTCATATTATGCTCTATATTGTGATAAAGTTGTGATATTTACGGTCCTACAGTAACTAACCCTAGTTGTTACACCATAACTTAGTCGAAGCTATAAATACAAGCCCTTAATTCTAATTTTTCACAAATCCTCTCATCATACAAAACCAGAGAATGACTAAGGGCTTCAAGGAGGACGATATTCAATAGCATAAAAGTTATTTCCAAGGGAGAATTTACGCCACACACTACAAAATTTTAGTATTTTATATTACATTCTTGTATTTAATTAAATGTCTTTCAATATGATCCTAAATATTGAATTTTCTGCATGTTATAATATGATTGGCTAAATACTTTCGGTGTTAGCCTAGTTATGAATTTATTATTGCTGTGAGTTAGTTTTCTAGTTTTCATATCGCTTTATGTGTATGTTTTCTTTGCTTATTCTGGGACACCCTTGTTTTGGTAGCATGGATAGTTGGTTGTATCTAGGAAACTAGGAGAATTGTTCATAAGACCCTAGTGAAATAGGTTGCGAGTAGTGGTAAGAATTGACCGTAGGACTACCACTATCTTGTGTGAGAATAGATCATATGATCACCCTCCAAAAGGAACTGCTTAAGAAGTTAGGGGGAACCTAAGTTCCGAGAGGCCGGGTTTCGTTGAATAAATCTTAGATCGTAGTGGTGCTTAATGACTCTTCTGTAGGGTAAACCCTCGAACTCTCGTAATCATTTGGTTATGGAATAGGACGCTATGGAAAATAGGCTAGACAAATTTACCCAAGGAGTCTAGTGACTTTAACCCCCATGTGGAGCAATAGAGGACACTAATTAGAAAACGTAATCATACTATAACAAGATTAGTAACTAGGCTAGCACATTTTTCCCTATTGATTATCTTTCCCAATTTTATTTGCTTTCATTTTTATTTCATTTCTTAGTTTATAATTATTTAATCCAAAACCCCCTTTTTAAACCAGTGACATTAGAACTTAAGTTAGCGCTGTACTCATAGCTCTTGGGACGACCTTGGCTTTACCGATTACTATACTACACAAGACCGGGTACACTACCCATTAGTGCATTAGGTAGACCTTAGGTAGACGAGAATTATAAATAGTAAAACCTAGTCAGAGATCCTGTATCTAGTTTTTGGCGCCACTACCGGGGAGCTATTTTTTTAATTTTAAGTTCATTCATATTTATTTTAAATAATTTTTTAATATGTCAGGTTACAAAACTCGAAGTGCTAAACCTTTCCTAGTAACACCGTATGATAATCCGGGAAAGCAATTTGATCAAAGAGAAACAATACACCTATTTCTCTTCATAACATTTTCTCTTTCTACGAATAAGAGCATTCAGACTCAGATTCCGAATTAAATAGGGAACCAGATATCAATGCCCTTACCATGGAACAATACCTGGGTAGGACTAATGAGGACTCCATCCGAGGGGTAACTATACCATTAGCCCATGAAATAGTGAAGTTTGAAATTAAAAGACAAATTATCCAAGAGTTACGGAACAAATAATTTTTTGGTGACAAAGAAGAGGAAGATGTCCAAGAACATGTTGAGGAAATCCTATATATAGTAAGCATTTTTGGTGTTCCAAATATCTCGCACTATACTCTTATGCTAAAGGTTTTCCCTATGACCCTCACTGGATCGACAAAAAGATGGTTTAATCGACTTCCACTAGAGTTAAAAGCAACTTGGGATATTATATGGAGAGCATTTGTACAAAAAAAATTTCCCACCTTCTAGACTAGCAACCCTTTTCAGGGAAATTCACCGGTTTGTACAAGAGAGGGAAGAAACACTTTACCACGCTTGGGAAGGATATAAGGAACTTCTCTAGAGATGTCCCATGCATTTGTACAAAAAAATTTCCCACCTTCTAGACTAGCAACCCTTTTCAGGGAAATTCACCGGTTTGTACAAGAGAGGGAAGAAACACTTTACCACGCTTGGGAAAGATATAAGGAACTTCTCTAGAGATGTCCCATGCATGATCTAAACAAACATCAAAAGATATGCATTTTTTATAGAGGATTGGACACCACGATTCGCCAACTTCTAGATTATCAAAAGCCCTTTCCAGGTTTGCAGTCCATCCAAAGGATAGCAGACCATTGTCATAAAAGGCATATTGAATGGGGTATAGACCTAGGGATAACTTCAAGCATAAGGTCATGAAGACATTAACTAAGAAGGACGAAGATTACTCTCTTGAATTTGAGAATAGAAGGAAGGGAAGAGAAGAAGCACAAAATGCTCAACAAAAGGAGGAAGTAAAAAAGCATGGTTGGTACAAAAGATAGAAATAGTTTATAGGAAATAGTGTACAAGTACATCGTTGAATCTACAAAAAGACAAGAATGAGAGCATGGCCAGATTTGTGCATGTACAGGGTGCTCAACCGTACAGGGCCCCTAATTTTTTAGGGCCTCCAATTTCTGAAATTTAAAGATATAAAAAACTGCGTTTGGGATGATTTGAGTGAATTAAATGGTGTTTTGGATGGTAAATACACTTTTTATATGTTCCCGAACTAGTTACGGAAGGTGTAGAAATACAGAGCATGGGTTATGGCCTATGGGGTTATACGTTCTTGTGAAGAAGATGACCTAGTAACTTGTTATCAGTGGCTACAGTAAAAAAATCTCTCTACAAGTTATGAACCTGTTAATATGTAAAATTTGATTTTAGCCCCTTTTCCTTTTATACTTGATAAACCCAAACCCAATTGATGAATACTTTGACTACATTCTACAAAAAGTATCACTTTCCTGAAATACTAATTTTTTATTTGAAAATTAATCATTGTACAACAAACATGATCTCTTAAATATTAATAGTTTGCATCCCACATATTTTTGTCTAAATATAATACTTTTCAACTAATTAAATTAGTATTGTAATAAAAAGATTCATATAGCATGACTCAATGAATAAAAGCTGCAAAAATTTGCTATCTTTATATATCTCTAAACTAATGTGTGCTTAAATCAAGCTCAACCACTTTTACGGTCTTAAAAAATTTGGCGGTCAAAGGCCTAATTCGAAGTTTTGGCACAGGGCCTCCAAAATCCATGGGACGGCCCAGAACGAGAGGAAGAAATGCTAAAAAAAATTTTGTTGAAAGCACCATTTCATATCTTAAGGCTCACGATATCAGGATAAAAATCTTAAAATAAAAGTAGAGCAATGTACCAATAAAATTAAAAAATGTTTGGAAAGAAAAGATGAGGGAGCAGAAGAAAGTGTTATCAAAACTATCAAAGAAACAAAATTGGTATTCATTGATGAAGCATCAAATGAACCGACAACCTTCTCCGAAAAGTAAAAAGGAGACTTGTGAAGGAGCAACTTCTGCTCGATAGTTTGGGAACTCTTCTTGTTAATCTACCCTTAGTTGATTCAATTAATAATAAATCTAACGGTCTTCAATGTTTACAGGAATTAATTGACAAGAAGGATAGCTTGGAAAGAGTCGATTTAGTGAAGCTCAATGCTAGGTGCTCGGCTATATTATGGAATGAATTACAAGGAGAAAGACCCTGGAATTTTTACTCTCCTGTGTTTAATCGGTAATCTTAAAATTAGTAATGCATTAGCAGATTTAGGAGCTAGTATTAGCATAATGACTTACTCTATGTTTACACGTTTGGGATTTGGGAGTTTGAAACCCATCAAAATGGAGATTGAAATGGTTAACAAATCAACACAATCCCTTTTGGGGATTGTGGAAAATGTGTTGGTAAAAATTGATAAGTTTGTTTTCCCAGTAGATTTTGTTATTTTAGAAATTGTAGAAGATACGAAAATCCTAATTATATTGGGAAGACCTATGCTTGTCATAGCACACGCTAAGGTTGATGTTTATTGAAAAAGAATGACATTAGAAGTAGGAGGGGAAGAAATTACTTTTAAAGCTAATAAAATTGTGTCTATTCCCGAAAACAAAAGTGTTTGCGTGGTCAACCAGGTACATGAGCTTGAAGAATTTGATTGGGAAGAATTTCTAAAAAAAATAAAGAAGCGGTCCAAGGAAATTCTTTCGAGCATGACGATCTCTCACCAATAGGATATTTTGACGTTTTCATGGAATTCGAAGAAAATGATCAAAGAACAGGAATGGAGATAGGAGACTCAAACCTAGAGTTAAATTTTATGGATTTAGTTCCATGGCAAGAGAATAAGAGCAACACATGCATGCAACCGACACAGCCAGATTTCTTGAAACAGGCACAAGAGTTCACCATCGGAATCCTTACAATTTGCAGCTTACTTGCAATATCGGGTTTGTTGACTTTCCCCCTTTCGTTAACATAAGATCACCAATAAATATCATGTCTAAGGAAAGTTATAATCAAATCATGAACCAAGAACTAGAGTATAAAGGAAGTAACTTTCTTGGAATAGCTAGTAACATTCACGTATTTATTGGAATCTATACATTTTTAGTAGATTTTAAGGTGTTTTATGATACAAACAAGTTTGTGGAAAATGAGTTAGAAGGAGTTATTTTAGGAGCACCATTTAAGGAAACATCAGGTCTTGAGGAAGACGTTATCAAAGGGTTAGTCTAGCTGACAAGTAAGAATGACAAAACCATCTTTAGGATGCCAAGAACAGTGTCTAATTTCAAACATTGGATGAAGAGACAATTAAGCAATGCCAAACCTCTTTTAGAAATTAGTCAAGAAGATAAAGCAAATGGGTACAATTATCAATATCAAAAGATTAATGATTTCTAAAAGGGATGCTTGAAACTTGGTGAGGAGTACAAGAGGGACGAAAGGGTTGTTGATTGGATAGAATGTAGGCATGTTAGCTCCCACGAGATGACTAATCATCATTTCTAACCATGGCCTTGAGTCTAACTTAAAGACTCATAAATAAACAAAAGTGCTTTTTTGGGAGACAACCCGAATTGTCATTTCTCTTTCCCTTGTTATTAGTTTAGTTTGGTTTGGTATGCTTTGTTATGATTTTTGCAGGTATTAGAGAAAGACAGATGGCTTGGAAACGCACCATGGAGTCTTTCACTCCTGGAATTCTTTTCAGAGAGTTTCTATGGTGTAACTAATTGCTACGGTTACGCCGTAACCATCGTTAGACATCTGCAATTTTGTCAGGTGTCATTACTTATGGCGTAACTCAATCCATGAGTTTACGCCATAATTTTCCCCTATACCAAAAAATTTTAAATAAATTACATACTTTAACCTTGTATTAGTTTTTAAATGAACTTTGTGGGTGTGTTCCCTGTATACCCTCACGAGACTTCACTCGTCCCCTCGGGACACCAAGTGGTTTAAAAGGCTTGTTGCATACGCTAAATGCAACGTGATTCCTGTGAAAGTGAGTTAGGTTTTTGTTTTTATTTTATTTTTATTTTTAGATATATGCTTGTGGGTAGTGACGTGATTTCAGGTATTTGGAGTTTGCTTACGTGGCGAAGCGAAGGCACGTTTTTTTCAAACATGATCCTTGTATCATTTTTGGAGCAAATTTGAGGGGATTTCTTGTTCTAATTCTACTTTTCTCCTTTATTATTACATGTTTGGTACAAAAGGGACTTTGTACATTTCAAGTGGGGGAACGCGAGTAGAATTATAACTTTAATTTTATTTGCCCATTTTTCTAGTTTATTTTGAAAAATTATACCATTTTTAAAAATGTTGACATGTTTTTCTTAACCGAATTAGAATGAACCTTTGCCGAGCACACTAATACCTTTGATTTCCTTAATGAGATTTAGCCTTTCATTTTTCCCATTTTACTCAAATACACCAAATATTGAGTGTGTCAGTAGTATTGTAAACTTTAGAACTTGGATTTTACATCATTTCGAGACCATAAACGAGTAGTGCGTGGGGTAGGCTTGATACATTTTGGAGGGACATTTTGAAAAGGCAATGTTTAGGATTTACACCAAATAGCCCATATGTGTTTAATTGTGTGCATTTATCGATTAGTCACCTCGACTTTTCGACCCCCGTGTTAAACCTTTTTTTTTTGCACTCACCTTTTGTGCAAGATACCCCTAGGTACACCCTTTCGAGCCATTCTTTTCGTTTCTTTACCCATATAAGGTATTGTTTCGTTACACGTATTCGCCTTAGCCTATCGTGTAGTCTTAGTTTATGATTGGGCAGTCGCCGTTTTCCTAAGTTTGAGGTTTGGGTAGAGAGATTCACGAATCACGCCTACATTGAAGATATATTTTTGAAGATCATTGAAGACCCCCCATATTCCTTATATATGATTCATCTCAAGTGGGTGGATTTCTATTTTTTGTTTGTAGTTATAAAAAAAGAAAAGAATAGTAGTTAATTTATTTGTTTAATGTTGTAAAAAGGATAGTGCATGTATTATAAGCACTAATCCTGATTTGCGGAGCTTATTGATCTAGAGTCGTGGATCCTACCTAGTTCACATTCGATTGAAGATTTTTGAAGACCAAGTTAGTGTGTACCTCGCTATATGACATCTAATCATGGCACAATAACTTATTACATCATGATTCGGTTTTCGCAACTTGAAGCTTGGACTTTGTATGGACGTTGGGCGGTGAGCCGGTGACAACTCGGTTATAGGCTAAGACTATTTGCTTGTTTATTTTTATTTTCACCCTTTATGTGCATCGCATGTCTTATCCTACCCTTTAGTCATGAATCATGCTTAGGTGAGGGAATGAGCAATCATTGGTGTCTTGGCCATGGATTTGGTCATGTATCGATGGTCTTTGTCGCCTTCTCCGTAGCATGTTAGTAATGACTATTCAACTTAGCATTATTAAATTGTTCACCCAACGTTGCCTTTAAAGATTGTCTTGACCTTAGCTCAAGTGGTGGAGATTTGTGTAACTACCAAGCCTATGATAGAATACATGCTACGACCGTGCAATGAGTGACCACCCAAAATTGGCACTTAGAATAAAGAGTGTATAAGTGTTTTGTTCCCATTTCGTGAGGTGTTCGGCTTTGATAAATTTTAGCATAGGAAGTTTCTAAACTCATATTTTCTAATTCTCTTGGAAGATATCCTTTTAAGAATGATTTTAATAAGGTCTACTTGAGGGCAAGTAGAGTTCAAGTAGAGGGATATTTGATAACATCAAATTGTCCTGCTATTTTAGTGTCAATTTCCCCCTAATTTGCTCATCATTTATATCATTTTACTTGAATATATACTCTTATTCGTTAATATTTCATTTTCATGTATTTAATGAGCATAGGAACAAATAGACGTGGATTTGGAAGGTTATTAATGAAAATACACAAGAGTATACTGATTAGACAATAGTTACGGCGTAAATCACTACTCTACTTACGCCGTAACTCGGATTTACACTAGAAGACCAAAAGTCAACGCAGTTCAAAGTTACGGCGTAACTCCTACATAAGTTACCCCGTATATATTTCCTGACTTAGAAGAATTTCATGGTCCAATTTGTTACGCCGTAACCATTTTAAGGTTACGACGTAAACTTGTTAATGAGAGTTCTACGATCGTAACTTGTATCTAAATTACGTAGTAACTTTAATATTATGGATAAGATCATCTGAGATACTGAGGTTACGGCGTAACTAACCCTAGTTGTTACGCCGTAACTTAGTCAAGGCTATGAATACAAGCCCTAATTCTGCATTTTCACATATCCTCTCATCGCTCAAAACCAGAGAATGGCTAACGGCTTCAAGGAGGATGATATTGTGCAGCATACAAGTCATTTCCAAAAGAGAATTCATGCCACACACTACATAACTTTTAGTATTTCGTATTACATTCTTGTATTTAATTCAATGTCTTTCATTATGATCTTAAACATTGAATTTTCTACATGTTTTAATATGATTGTCAAAACACCTTTGGTGTTAGCCTAGTTATGAATTTGTTATTGCAATGAGTTAGTTTTCTCATTTTCATATCGCTTTATGTGTATCCTTTCTTTGCTTATTCTAGGACACCCTTGTTTTTGTAACATGGATAGTTGGTTGTATCTAGCAAACTAGGAGAATTGATCATAGGACCATGGTGAAATAGGTTGCGAGTAGTGGTAAGAATTGAGCATGGGACTACCACTATCTTGCGTGAGAATTGATCATATGACCACCCTCCAAAAGGAAGTGCTTAAGAAGTTAAGGGAAACCTAAGTTCCGATAGGCCGGGTTCTGTTGAATAAGTCTTATATCGTAGCGGTGCTTAATGACTCTTCTGTAGGGTAAACCTATGAACACTCGTAATCATTTGGTTATGGAATAGGACGCTATGGAAAATAAGCTAGACAAAATTACCCAAGGAGTCTAATGACTTTAACCCTCATGTGGAGCGATAGAGGACACTAATTAGAAAACATAATTATAGCATAACAAGCTTAGCAACTAGGCTAGCACATTTTTCCCAATTGACTATCTTTTCCAATTTAATTTGCTTTCAGTTTTATTTAATTTCTTAGTTTATAATTATATTTTTAAACCAGTGACATTAGAACTTAAGTTAGATCCGCACTCATAGCTCCTGGGATGTCCTCGGCTTTACCGACTACTACACTACACATGACCTGGTACACTGTCCATTAGTGCATTAGGTAGACCTTAGGTAGACGAGAATATAAATAGTAAAACCTAGTCAGAAATCCTGCATCCGGGAAGCAAAAAAAGGTGGAAAATATATTGGCAAAGAAAACTTAAATGAATAAATAAAAATACTTAATGCGATGAATTCATCATAGAAAGTTACACGAGGACTTTTTATTAGCCAACTATAGTTAGCCCAGTTATATTTATATGTTTAGTGTTATCGGATTTTGGCTCATTAAGGGTTTTGCATGTAATTGGTATATCAAACTTTTATATACCAAATATTGGTGTTTAATGGAATCAAGGAGATTAAACCTATATCTATCACGGTATGAGAGCCTCAAGATCCTCCACCTAAATCTTCAGCTGCATGTTTCTTCTACTACTCAACTCATTGCTTACACGGATGAGGAATGGGTGGGTTGCCGGTCACTCGCTGGTCTACTTTCGGTTACTGTGTTTTTCTTGGTGACAATCTGTTATCTTGGTCTGTTAAACGATAGGTGACATTATCTTGGTTGAGTGCTGAGGCCGAGTATCGTAGTGTTGCTAATGTGGTTGCTGAGACAGCTTGTACTCGCAATCTGCTGCATGAGCTTCATAACCCTTTGTTTACAACTACTATTGTTTATTTTGATAATGTAAGTGCTGTTTATTTATTGACGAATCATGTTCAGCATCAATGTACCAAAACACACTCAAATAAATATTCATTTTGTTCATGATTATATGGCTTCAGGACAAGTTTGTGTGCTTCATGTCCCTTCTTGTTTTAGTATGCCGACATATTTACTAAGGGAATGTTCTGGTGTGGGTTAAACTCCATGGTGTCCCTGTGATTGCTTTTAGTGATGATGGTTTGAGTGTTGTTGCTACTAAGCTTGGTACTCCTTTGATGCTCGATTCTTACACATCTGACATGTGCGTCCAATCATGGGGTAGGTCAAGCTATGCTAGAGCCGTGATTGAAGTTCGGGCTGATGTCGAGTTAAAAGATACTATTGTGGTGGCTATGCATATACTTTCTGGGGAGGGGTTTTACACGTGTACTATTCGTGTTGAATATGAGTGGAAACTGTTAGTAGTATTATGATGTATTATGTATTGGGCCAAGCCCGGTTAGTTAGCATCCACGTATTTATATACTCATTGTAATCCCTTTTATGATATACAAAACACATACATTAACATGGTATCACAGCCACGATCTTTCTCCTAAAACATCTCCCAAACCCTAATATCCAATCTCCAATTATTTTTCAGCCGTCCTTTTTTAATTTTTTCCATCACATCTCACGTATCATTTTTCCATAATAACCAGCATCTCCTTCATAATACTACAAGCTACATACTACATATTCATCTCCTTTGCATACACTATAGATTCATCTCCTTCATAATATCCCACGCCATGGTTACTACAGACACACTTCCCACCACCATCTCACAATCTGATAAGCTTTTAGCCCTCCCCTCCATTACCACCCTCGTCCTGGTTAAACTAGACGTTGAAAAGTCTAACTACTCTTCGTGGTCTTTCTTCTTCAAGAACCATTGTGAAGGGTCCGAAGTCTTGGACCACATCAAAGTGAAAGACGCATCATCAAGTAATGAAGCCATCACTCCTCCCACTGCCAAATGGTTAAAGATAGACTCGGTCGTAAAGTCTTGGATCTTTCTTACATGTAGCGATGTCATTATTAAGCGTCTTGTTAAGGCTAACCCTAGAACTGCCTTATACGCATGGAGTTTCCTTGAGTTTCCTTGAAATGATTTTTTTAGACAATAAGCGGACTAAAACCATTGCTTTACGAGGCGAGTTACTGGTTTTAGACATGGGTGACTTGACTGTCGACGCATATTTTGCCAAAATAGAGTCCATTGCTACCTTACTTTGTGACCTTGGATCACCCATGGACGATGAGGATATTGTCACTTATACCATTAACGGTTTGAGTGATCATTTTGCTTACATGTCTAGCATCATTGCCCATCACGATCCTTTCCCGGACCTTGACACTGTTAGATCCATGGTTACAACCGAGGATCTTCATTTCAAACATAATACAAGTCCAACCTTATCCCTAACAACCTCCTTGTCTCCCACTGTATTGCTAGCCGAAACCAACACAACACCGAACAAAGACTCTAGACCTCGTGATTCTCGCGGACCGACCTCGACGAATGTTTGTCGTCATTTTGGTCGTACAGGAATGTGCAAATGGGGTAATGGTTGCCGCTTCGTACATGATTCCTCTTCACGTACTGGTGTTGTGACCAATCACAATTCTTTGTGGTCTACTTCATCCTCTCATCAACCTGGTCCTATTAATACACCACATAACCTTAATAATATGGACCAACAAAAACTAGTACAACTTGTCCAGGCCCAACGACGGTTGTTAGCCCAATATGGGTTGCAAGAAAACATAAGCCAAGCCCAATTATACGTCTCTCCGTGTTTTGGTTGTTTGTGTTATGCTCACCTAGACACTAATCATAAGCTAGGCCCACGATCCACACCTTGTATATTTCTTAGATACCCATCTAACCACCGCGGGTTTCGTTGCTTAGACCATTCTACAAACAAAATTATCATCTCTCACAACTTCACCTTTGATGAGACAATTTTCCCTTATGGGTCCGTTACACCAAACGCCGCGCCTTCATACACCTTCCTTGAGACCTCACCAACATCACCAAATATCATGGCCCGTCACATCCTATCCCAACCTACTAGACCCATGGTTGCCTCTCCATCAATCATACCAAACCACACTCCTCGAGATCTACCATCTACTATTTCTACACTGGACCCTTCATCCACTACTCAAGACACACCACAACACACGGCCCAACAGACCTTGGATCATTCTGGTCCATTACCCTTTATGCCCTCTATCACTTCGTCAACCACTGCTTCTCCTCAACCCAATAATTCCGCTGCTTCCCAACCTCCTAACCCGACTTCAACTCACCCCATGGTCACACGTTCTCGTGTTGGTACTACTAAAAAGAATCCGCATTATAATTGTCGTGTTTCCACCATTTCTCCTATTCCTAGGTCCTACACTATTGCTATCAACGATCCCCATTGGCAACATGCTATGTTAGACGAATATACTGCTTTAATTAAAAATAATACTTGGATTCTTGTGTCGCGACCGCCTGACGCGAACATTGTTCATTCCAAGTGGTTGTTTAAGCACAAGTATTTTGCAGATGGATCTTTGAGTAAGTACAAGGCTCGTCTTGTGGCTAATGGGAATAGTCAACAAATAGGTGTTGATTATGATGAGACATTTAGCCTGGTGGTTTAACCACCGGCTACTATTCGCACGGTTCTTAGTCTTGCTACTTCTCGACATTGGTCTGTTCAGCTCGATGTCAAGAATGCTTTTCTCCATGGTACACTAGCTCAGACCATATACATGCATCAGCCTCCGGGTTTTCGGGATCCTCAGCATCCCGATCATGTTTGCCTATTACAGAGATCGTTGTATGGTCTCAAGCAGGCACCTCGTGCTTGGTTTCAGCGGTTTGCAGCTTATGCTACTCGTATTGGTTTTTCTCACAGCAGATGTGATTCGTCCTTGTTCATTTACAAACAGGGGCCTGATGTTGCTTAATTATTACTATATGTGGATGATATTTTGTTGACAGCTTCTTCTACAGCATTATTACAAAGGATTATTGCTTCTTTACATCAGGAATTTTTGATGACTTATCTTGGTCCGCTGAACTACTTTCTGGGCATCTCTGTCACACGGTCTCCCAAGGGGATGTTTCAATGCCAGAAACAGTATGCATCGGAGATTCTTGACCTATTGTCATTCATGCCGGACTCCTGTCGATACAGAGTCCAAGTTGGGAGCTGATGGTTCTCCGGTCTCCTATCCGACTCTTTACCGGAGTCTTGTCGGGGCTTTACAGTACCTCACCTTTACTAGACCAGATTTTTCTTATGCAGTTCAACAGGTTTGTCTTTACGTCTTTACATGCACGATCCTCGGGAGCCTCATCTTGCTGCTCTTAAAAGGATTTTATGTTATGTCTGCGGTACTTTGGATTATGGTCTTCAGTTGTATTCCTCCATGACCTCTTCTTTGGTGGCATATTTAGATGATGATTGGGTGGGTTGCCCAACTACTAGACGTTCTACTTCAGGTTATTGTATTTTTCTTGGCAACAATCTCCTATGTTGGTCTTCCAAGAGGCGGTACACTTTATCACATTCTAGTGCTGAGGCAGAGTATCGTGGTGTTGCCAATGCAGTGGCTGAGACTTCATGGTTGCGGAATCTTCTTCTAGAGTTGCACTTTCCTCTACATTCAGCCACTATCGTTTATTGTGATAATGTCAGTGCGGTATATCTATCATCTAATCCCATGCAACATCAACGCACGAAACGTATCAAGATTGACATTCATTTTGTTCGGGATCAGGTTGCTACTGGAAAGGTTCACATCTTACACGTTCCTTCACGGTATTTTCACAAAGGGGTTTCCGTCTGCATTGTTTGATGAGTTCCGGACCAGTTTGAGCATTATGCGTCCTCCCGCTCCAACTGCGGGGGGATGTTAATATTATTATGATGTATTATATATTGGGCCAAGCCCGGTTAGTTAGCATCCATGTATTTATATACTCATTGATGTGTGTGTTGTAAAGTTTTTTGTCATATTTAGGAGGAATGTCCCAAAAATCCTGGTTTGGGTGTGATGAAGAACTTGAAGAAGCCTAGTCAGGCTCCTAAAGATGTGACGGTTGGTCTCAAAGTGAGTTTTAAACCTGCAAAAGAGTACAAACATGTTTCAAAAAAGACCACAGCTAACTCTAATAAGAAGAAAGGTGTGGATCCTACTAAAGAGGTTCGTAACTCAAACCCATTTGATGTGCTTAATTCGGTTGAAAATGATGGAGAGTTGGGTACCAATGGAGGAATTCAAATTTGGCTAGTAATGGAGCAAATCCTATTGGCTCTTCATTCTGGAATGTTGAAACTAGTAGCACTAGTACTACTCCTATTGTTGAGAAAATTGGAAATCTTGAAAAGCTAATTATTGATGGGAAAGTTACTCTTGTGGATGATGATGGTAAACTTCTTAAAAAGGTTGATTATCCAGGTGATCATGATAGTGAAGACCAGCGTGTGAGTGATTTGAAAGAGAAGGAGCAGGATGCAGCTACTAAGCCTAGTATTTCTTTCTCTAATTGTACTTCTTCAACTAAGGTGGGTAACCCATTCTCTAAGATGGGTAACGTGGTTGTTTCGGATAGTGACGATGATGAAGTTCTGGAATATCCTAATGAGACTAACTATTTTGGTAGTGGAGGGAACGAGAGGAGTCTTTTTGAGCAATGGAAAAATGGTACATGTGATTACAATGATTATGAAGATGGTTACTTTGATGATTGTGGTCTATCTGTGGCCCAATTAAAGGCTCCTGCCATCCATGACATACACTTGGATAGGTTGCTTTTCCCTTATTTAGCATAAAGATTGATGTGTCTTTGTTTATGCTTGTTTTTTTGTTTTGTTTTCAAGTTGTGTGTAGCTAGTTGATCGTTTATGGCTTGTCAGGAATGATTTAGTGGTTGTTCAAGCAGTTGCTTGAGATTAATGTGGTACTTCAGCTACATTCCATTGTATTTAACTGTTTTTTTGGAGTAATATATTTTACCGGGTAGAAGGCCCTTTACCCATATTTTCTAAGGGACTTCCTGCTGCGTTATTTCTTGATTTTGATATCCAGTTTGAACGTTCGAAGGCCTCCCGCTCAAACTGCGGGGTGTATTCGCCGACTATAGTTATTAGCCCAATTATATTTATATGTTTAATTTATTGGATTTTGGCCTATTAACGGTTTTGCATGTAATCGGTATATCAAACTTATATATACCGAATATTGGTGTTGAATGGAATCAAGGAGATTAAACCTAAATCTATCAATTTTCACTTTCAAAGGAAAAAAGTAAATTGTAAAAGAAAATATATATGCTTCTGGCGACGATACCGTCGTCGTTAAACGTGTCACTCAAAAAGGTAACTTTTGTCGTTTAGTGAACTTTTAGTGACGAGACACGTCGTCACCTGAAGTCCAGTTTTGTTGAACATTCCTATAAAAGTTGTATTCGCGTTAAGAAAAAGTAGTTCTACAGCAGATGTGACATATGACTTTATTTATGGTCAGTGTTGTGACAAAAGCATTTAATTGATCTTATATATCTTAACAATTGATAAGCAAATGTTAAAGAGCTTTATTTTGAAAACTTATTTACAGATTTGCAGCTAACAGAACTAAAAAAAATAAAAAATATTTAAAAAAATAAAAAATAAAAAATAAATAAATAAATAACACATAAAGAACTATCTGATTATGTACTCGTTATACTTCTATTAGAATTTTAACATCAAAATTGAGGAGTTCGTTTTAGGCCTTTTTCCTACTTTCGCACCAGGATCTGTACAAAGCACATAATTTCACAGTTCATCTCACATTCTGGATCATTTTGATCAAAGCTTTTACCGGAACAGATTGGAAAACAAACATAGAATACTTGTTTACAAAGCGATTGAAGTTGTACTACACATTTAAAGCATTATCCAAAAGGGACATTAATTTCTCAATTAAAACAAGTTGTACTACACAGTTGGAAATTAATTTTTGAGAAAAGGGTAGCTCAAGTATAAATAAAGACATACGAGCCTCACTTTATAGAAAAAAACATGCAAAAGCAAGTAATGGCTTCTTCAAAGTTCTTACTTTTATCTCCAGCTCTACTACTCATTGCTCTCTCATTTATACAAAACTTTACTTCTGCTTCTTTGGATGAAGCAAATGCTCTTCAAAAATGGAAAGCAAGCCTTGAAATCCAAAACAACTCCCAAATTGTATCTTCTTGGACACCCCTTCCGACGAATACTACTGCACCCGCTTCGTGCCCTTCTTGGTTTGGAATTGCTTGCAACGCTGATGGGAACATTAACATGTTGAACCTCTCGAGGTCTCAGTTAAAAGGTACGCTTCACCGGTTCCCTTTCTCTATTCTAGGCAATCTTACCCATTTTGAGCTTAGCATAAACAGCCTCTTTGGTCCCATCCCACCAGAAATCGGACTCCTGTCCAAACTTGTCTATCTTAATTTTTCAACCAATCAGTTTTCTGGTGAAATTCCACCTACCATTGGTAAACTAAGCCAGTTAACCATTTTGGAACTTTCCGGAAACAATTTTACTGGTTCAATCCCTTCATCGTTGGGTGACTTGACGTCTTTGAATATCCTTTATCTGCACACAAATCAACTCTCTGGACCCATTCCAATTGAATTAGTGAACATGAAGTCTCTAACTGATTTAGAATTGGGCAAAAATCAACTCAATGGTTCAATCCCTTCATCGTTGGGTGATTTGGTATCTTTGAATCTCCTTATTTTGCGGCAAAATCAACTATCCGGGCCCATTCCAATTGAATTAGGGAATATGAAGTCTCTCACTGGATTAGATTTGAGCGAAAATCAACTCAATGGTTCAATTCCTTCTTCGTTTGGTGATTTGAAGTCTTTGAATATGCTTACTATGTTCAAAAATCAACTCTCTGGACCCATTCCAATTGAATTAGGGAATATGAAGTCACTCACTCGATTAAGTTTGAGCGAAAATCAGCTCAATGGTTCAATCCCTTCGTCATTAAAAAACCTGCGAAGCCTTCAGTTTCTGTCTCTCCGTGTGAACAAGTTGTCCGGTCCTATACCACAAGGAATCGGAAGTCTACAATTGCTTAAGCTATATCTGAACACAAATCAGTTGTCTGGCGAATTGCCTCACGATTTGTGCCAAGGGGGAAAGCTTCAAAATTTATCTGTAAGTCATAATCAACTCTCTGGTCCTATACCAAGAGGGCTATGGAATTGCCACACCTTAATAAGAGCAACCTTTCAATTTAATCAATTTTGTGGAGATATATCAAATAGTTTTGGTGTCTACCCAAACTTATATACCTTTGATGTTAGTCATAATAAATTTCATGGGCAACTATCTCATAACTGGGGTAAATGCAAAAATTTGACTAGATTAAAGATGGGATATAACAACATCAGCGGTAGCATACCACCGGAGATTGGAAATTCAATTCAAGAGCTTGATCTTTCTTCTAATAATTTGGTTGGTCAAATTCCAAAGGAGTTTGGGGCGATGAAAGGTTTGTTAAATTTAAACTTGAGTGATAATAACCTTTCAGGTGTTATACCTCAGGAGCTTGGATCACTGCATGACCTCCTTACTCTTGACATTTCTAAAAATAGGTTAAACGGGTCATTACAAAGATATATTGGTGATTGGGTACAAATCAATCACATATATCTTAGTAATAACAATCTCAGAGGAAATATTCCATCAGAGATAGGTAAATTACGTCAACTCAACGTTCTTGATTTATCTTGGAATTCACTCACAAAGGAGATACCATCGGAAGTTGGAAGTTTAGAAAGTCTGGTGATGATGAATCTTTCTCACAATAAGCTATCTGGTCCTATTCCTAATAGTTTCAGTAACTTGCCCAGAATGATTGATATAGACCTGTCTTACAATGAGCTCACTGGTCCGGTTCCCCCTTATGCTGTCTTTCTAAATGTGTCCGGAGAAGCATTACAAGAAAATCGTCGTCTGTGTGGAAATATTACAGGTTTGAAACTTTGTGAAAGTCAAAAGATAATGAAGAAAATTAATCATTTTCATCATACGCTCATCCTTGTAACTATGGTCCCACTTTTTGCGGCCCTTTTACTTGGTTTATTTATGTGTGGCCTCATTGCTTGTCGACGTAGAAAGAGAACTTCTCCACAGAAACCATCAGGCGAAGAAGGTGGCAAATTTTTCTCAATAACAAGTTTTGATGGACAGGCGATGTATGATGAAATCATCAAGGTAACAAATGGTTTTGATGATGCATATTGTATTGGGATGGGAGGATACGGTACTGTGTATAAAGCTGAGTTACAACCCAACAATATAGTAGCTGTCAAGAAACTTCATTCATCATCTGACAATGACGATCATATAGGCTTCCTAAATGAGGTAGGAACATTAACAAACATAAGGCACAGAAACATAGTTAAACTCTATGGATATTGCTTCCATGCTCGCCACTCATTTTTGATTTACGAATATCTTGAGAAGGGAAGTTTAAAATCTCTCTTAAGTAGCGATATCTCAGCAAAGGAAATGGATTGGCTGAAAAGGGTAAGAATTGTTAGGGCTGTAGCGAATGGTTTGGCTTATATGCACCATGATTGCACACCACCTATAATTCATAGAGACATTTCTGCAGCTAATATCCTTCTCGATTCTGATTGTGAGGCACATATCTCGGATTTTGGAACAGCGAAGCTTCTAAAGCTGGATTCATCCAATTGGACTGCGGTTGTAGGCACCTATGGCTATGTTGCGCCAGGTAACTACCATATATTTTAAAGTTATATATACGTACTTATTCTCAAGTTTCAGATTTATCTATGTTACATTTAATCATGATCTGATATAATTTTTTTTTAATTATTTTTTTTAATTTTTATTATTATTATTATTATTATTATTTTTAATTCTCATGTTTCCTTCCATTAGAGTTTGCTTATACGATGGTGGCGACAGAGAAATGCGATGTGTATAGTTTTGGAGTTGTTGCACTAGAAGTGATTATGGGAAAACATCCTGGAGAACTTATATCATCTCTACAAACATTGTCTGCTGATGATCTATTGCTAGCCAATGTAGGAGATAGACGGATTCCGCCACCATATTCTCTAGTTGAGAAACTAGCTCATTCAATTTTGAATGTCTCACTGGCATGTTTGAACTACAACCCACAGGAAAGGCCAACAATGCGCCAAGTCAAAGATTTATTGTCAGTGGATGATCGACTTTGGATGAAGATGCGTGTATCGGTAACTTGATGCTAGCTTGATCGATATCGTATGATGTCTAGTCATAAGTCATTTCCTTGTCCTGCATTACGTTGTAGCTAGATTATTATAAAGTAATGTATGTGTAACTTAATACAGTTATGTGTTTGGATCTTTTTGGTAATTTCTTTAAGTTATTCCAGTTTTACAATTAAAAAATTACCAATGGGCACAAGTTTATAAAATTGTAAGAGTATGATATGAAATATACGGAATAGTGAATTGATAATGATTGTGTTCTTATTGATTGTGATGTACATTACAAAGAGGTCCATATATATGAAATACAAAGGGGCTTAATTAAGGTAAATTGATAAAGCCCATCAATCTTGCTAATCACATTAAAGTGCCAGACTAATCTATAACTCAAAAGAGGAAACACAATATTCGGTCTAACACTCCCCCGCAGTCCGAGCGGCGAAATCGCGAAAGCGCGGACTGGAGTAGTAAACTAGAAAAGAAAAAAAATATTAACATAATAAAAACATAGCTTTAGTCGACTCGTAACAAAACCGTACCAACGGTCGACTTTAGTCAACTGGTACCAACGGTCGGCTAAGTCGACTGGTAACACAACCGTACCAACGGTTGACTTTAGAGACTGATACCAACAGTCAACTTTAGTCGACTGGTAATAAAGCCGTACGAACAATCAACTAATTGACAAACAATAAACTCGTGCATTAACATCAAAAGAAAGCCAAAAGTTCTTTATAGATCCAACTTTTACCATAGAACCCATCAAGCAATCTTAACCACTCATTTTTTTTATCAAAATAAAAAAGTAAACTTCCACCCTTTTTTTAAAACTTAAATATTTAGCAAACCGTAAATCGTCAAGCTACAAAAAAAATACCATCGCGACGAGAATTAAATGATCTTTCTATTGATATGCATTGTCATATACTTTCGACGAACTTTTTTTTTGCCCAGAAAAATCATATATGATTCGTAAGAATCATATATGATTCGAATAATCGAATCATATATGATTTTTTATGAATCATATATGATTTTTACGAATCATATATGATTCTTTCTGGGCAAAAAAAAAGTTCATCGAAAGTATATGACAATGCATATCAATAGAAAGATCATTCAATTCTCGTCGCGATGGTATTTTTTTTTTTTTTGTAGCTTGAAGATTTACCGTTTGTAAGATATGTTGTTTTGAAAAAAAAGGTTGAAAATATAAATAGGTGGCTATAATTGGTTGATAGGTTCTATGACATGTATGAGTTCTTCATGGATCTCAACTCTCAAAAGAAAAGATGATAAAATGAAAGTTGGTTCTAAAATTTGAACCCCCAAAGAATCTTCTAAACAAACGGGGCTTAATTAAGGTAAATTGATAAAGCCCATCAATCTTGCTAATCACATTAAAGTGTCACACTAATCTATAACTCAAAAGAGGAAACACAATATTCGGTCTAACAAAAATAATATACACCGGGAAATTTTTATATCAAGAAATTAACTAAACACTGAGTGCAGTATTATGATTATAAAAATTACTAATGAGAATAAGTGTATTAAATAATATACACTCGAAAAGAAGATCGTGGAAATTATATTTTTTGAATAATACAGTTACGTGTATTGTGGTTCTTTTCGTATATTCTTTGAATCAATTATTGCAGTATTATGATTAAAAAACTACCATTGATCGTGATGAACCACTATTTAGCGGATAATGCTAATTCACTCAAGGGAGACGTATTGGCGTCTCGGCAGGATATGTTTGAGCTAGGATGCAGGGGCTATGACCTGCTAAGAATAAAGCAGCGTTAGTCTCACCGTGGAGGAGGCCTCCACGGTCAACCTCGGGTGTAAGGATAAGTATCTGTGGGAATGTAAATGAGTAAGAAAGTAGTATTGAGAGAGTGTGTCCAGGTCTACCTTTGTCCAAATACCTTTGGTATTTATAGGCCAAATAATCTTGGCGTTACTTGTGGCTCAAGGGTTGACCTTGTACTAAGCTGTCGTCATGATGTCAGCGTATCTCTGTCGGGGACAGCGACAGAAGGGTATGGCCCTTTGTCTTCTGGTTTGGCTGACATCATTCAGTGTACCCACTCTGCTACGTGTTCCCCAAGTGTTATCCATTTAGAACAAGATTCGTCTGAGGCTTGCTTTCTACTGAGGATTCCCTGCTTCTGGGACAGTCACGGGTTTGGTGACTTGTAACCCACTTGCACCTTGGGGCCGAGGACCATAGTAATCATCTGCTCTCCATCCCCGGATGGAGGCCGAGTTTGGTTCTCTTCTTCCTTATTTGTCTGGGGTTCGGGAATGGCCCTTCCGCCTACCTTAGGGTGATCCGGGGGTATGTGAGATGACTTCCGCGGATAGGTTAGGAGCGGCTCTTAAAGGTCCGTGAGTGAGTTGCTTATTGTCATGTAGTTATTTCTATCATGTACGTGATCAAGTCCCCCAAGTCTGGAGTAATGCACGGGTAGGCCTTCCGTCATTAGTTTAGACTTATTTTAGGTTATGGCCGTGGATAAACCCCCGGACCATCTGTTGCGAAGAATTGGTATTTATCACGCACGTGATCAAGTCCCCCAAGTCTGGAGTAATGTACGGCTAGGGCTTCTGTCATTAGTTTAGACTTATTTTAGGTTTTGGCCGTGGATAAACCCCGGACCATCTGTTTGCGGAGAACTGGTATTTATCATGCACATGATCAAGTCCCCCTATTCTAGCATGATGTGTTGCGGAGAAGCATTATGCTAGAATATGCCAGCTGTCGTTCATAGTCTTTGATTTCATTACTATGCGCCGTATTCCTTGAGCAGTGTGTATATTTACCATGATCTTATTCTAGTTGGTATGTGAAATTATATTCATAGGTAAAGACGAGTTAAGGTAAGCATCAAAGCTCCTATATACAATCTTATAAGGTAATTGCATGTTAAAGAGGCTGTCTTTTTCAATTTTAGTCCTAGGATCAACATGTTTAAGAGGGTTCATAATTTCCTCCATCCTATCCTCATTAATTACATCACCATCGTCTAGGTCCTCATAGAAGTCCGAATAGTAAAAAGGGCTAATTCTATGGTCGTTATCATGGTCAGATTCTTCCATCCCAGAATTATTGCCAAAGTGATGATCAGGTGAGAGGTTAAGAGGGTTCTCATTTTCCACTACAGGGATTGGGATGAGTAGTTGGAAAATTCTTCGACGAAAAACACGAATAACAGGAATCAAACGATCAATGCTATTGTTATCCATCGAGAAGGTTTACAAACAAAGGAAACAAAGAAGAAAGATAAACTAAAGAAGACCTATAAAATAAAAATAAAATCTCACTAGAAAGGAATCTAGTGAGTAGACCTAATAAAATAAATTTCAACCTAAACAATAACTATTCCCTGGCAGTGGCGCCAAAAACTTTGATGTGCGGATTGTGGTCCACACGAAAGTTTTACTTCTCAAGAGATCTTGAATAGCTTACAATCCCCACCAGGCAGTGTACCTGACCGATGTAGTATAGTGAAGTGGCAAGTACCGGAGGATAGATCGTTCTCCACAGAGAATAGTGTTCGTTAGGATTGAAATTAATCTAAATAGGTCTAGAGGTGAGGGATGATTCTTTTTGTGATTTTATATTTTAAATGAAAGCAAGTAAAATCTCGGGTTTGGAAGACTAAGCGAAATTAGTTGCTAGTCAACTAACCCAAATAACTACTAATGCAATAAAAATAAAATGACAATAAAATAAAATGTGTAACTATATATGGAGAAAATGTGTTTACTTTGATTTCATTACTCCCTAGTTATCTTTTATTGATTGACAAGCTTATTACAATTGTGTGGGTGACGGGTTGCATTCCTTAATACCATTTGTGGGGCCATGTACAATCTTCCCCAACTCTATAAGCTTTTATCTCTTCCTATGGCGACACGTTAAGTATTCTTACCATGGCCTCCTTAATAGTCACTTATGCATTAAATACAACAATTAAAATCATAGTACACATCCGATTCATGTTTCTTAAGACGTTCAAGAAAGTTACCGAATAGGAGATTAGCCAGTTTTCTTAAGCCTAACATCGATTAACAATCACCCAACAACAATTAATAACCAACCATCAATCAATAATCAAAAACTATATTTCACTACATCTAAACAAACACAAATAAACCTAGCCTACCATGTTAAAAGAAAGACAAGTGTAAGATAGAATCAAACAACACATAGACATATTGAATGATTAATGGATTACTTATCTTTAATCAAACATGGAAGAGACAAGGGTATGAAACCCTTAAAAACTTCTGAAATTTGACCTAAGGTTTGTGTGACAAAGTTCCTCTCTAAAGTTGCACACTAATGAATGAAAAATCAAAAACTATATATAGATTTATAAGGGTGACGGCGTCACCCTTTTGATGGTTGACGCCGTCATCTCGCTGCGGCTAGGGTTTCTTGTCGCCCAATCCAACTTCTTGACGCCATCACTTTATAAGGGTTCTGGGCCGTCACGCTTTAGAGTTACACGTGACGGCCTTCTTCTGGTAAAGGGTGACGCCATCATGTGTTAATGCCCAAATTGTCTTCTAGCGCGTCAAGTGTAAAAGTAATTTCCACCTCTTGTCACAAAGGCTGACGCCGTCCCTTAGGAATGGGTGACGCCGTCAGGTGTAATTTCCAGCTTGGATTCTTGACTTTGTCGTTTTCTTCACTTTATGCTCCAAAAACGTCCAAAATGCTATGTTATCCAGAATTCTTCTCCAAAGTACCTAAAATGACAAAAGTAACGATTTAGGGTAATAATTGTTCATATTATCATGACTTAAGGCTTAAATGACCCCTTAAAAGTGTAACAAATTTTGCCTCATCAATAAAAGACAAGATATTTTTTGACGTTTAATTCTTATTAGAAATCAATCAAAGAATTATACCCAAGTGTTTGTGGATAACACTTGGTATTGAATGACAAGTATGGTGTATTACTCCTCACTAGACTTAAGCTAAGCTTAAGTAGCAACTAATGACCAACTGAGCTATCTCAGGGACTATTGCTATTTAGAGAGAGTAAAGATTTGGTTTGAGAATGTCTAAGCATTTAGTGCACAAACTTAATCTTTACATCTCTCTTATGACTCCTATTTATACACAAGTATAATTCAACAGTTACCTAAAAGACAAAGATGACATAAGCCTACATTGGACAAAATGCCTATGCATTTTGTCACTGTTACATTTGGCTATAAGTAGTAAAAGACAAAATTACTTTCCAATCTTTAGTGTTGACACACTTCTTGGTTTTATACCCATTCAGGGTAAGTTGACCTTTACATGATAAGGACCCTTCATTATCAATTCAAACTTATCCCGCCTAATCCCGCCTTTACTTCAGTCTTCATATCTTCAGTCTTTGAACACTCAGTCTTTATAGTTGGTGAGGAGCTTTGGGGATTCAGTGAGCTATTTTCATCACTCACTGAATCCATCATCTTCCTCTTTGGCTCAGATGTCATTCACTGAGTTCCTCCTCACTGAATGGAGAACCCTTCTTCATAGGCTCGTCCTGAGCTTCTTAAAGATGACTCACTGAATGACTGTTCATTCAGTGACTTGAGTATGTTTAAGGTTATCAAATACTTAGGATATTTTATGTTCAAATCCTAGTTTAAAGGAGTTTAGGTATTCACAGACCCAACTCATGCTATATTTGAAGAAGAGCGATTTATGTCTATACCTAGACCAAGAGGTATGATTCAGCCATCTTTAAGTAAGATAGCTAAAGATGAGGTTGAAGGTACTGATGATGTACCTAGTCCATCTGTTCCTAGAAAAAGCACTAGAACAAGAAAAACTAAGTCTTTTGGGTCTGATTTTCAACTTTATTTAGTTGAAGGAACAAGAGATAAGACTTTATCTCAACGTGAATATTGTTTCATTATTGAGGAGGATCCAAGGACCTTGAGTAAAGCAATGGCTTCTAAGGGATGTTGCCTTTTGGAAAGAAGTAGTTCAAAGTGAGATTGATTCCATCATGCATAATGATACTTGGGAATTAACTGATTTGCCTCCTGGATGCAAAGCATTAGGATGTAAATGGATCCTTAAAAGGAAAATAAAAGTGGATGGAAGCATAGATAAATATAAAGCCAGATTGGTTATCGAAGGATTTAGACAAAATGAGAGAATTGACTTCTTTGATACTTATGCTCCTATTGCTAGGATTTCCACTATTAGATTGTTGTTAGCTCTTGCAGCTATACATGATCTAGTTATTCACCAAATTGATGTGAAAACTGCATTCTTAAATGGTGATTTGGATGAGGAAATTTACATGAAACAACCTGAAGGGTTTATGATGCTTGGACATGAAAGCAAGGTATGTAAATTGAAGAAATCATTGTATGGTCTGAAACAAGCACCAAAACAATGGCATCAAAAGTTTGATGATGTGGTCTTGTCTATTGGTTTTTCTTTAAACCAAGCTGACAAGTGTGTGTGTATAGCAAATTTGATGCTTCTGGTAAAGGAGTAATAATTTGCTTATATGTGGATGACATGTTGATCTTTGGTACTGACCAAGATCAAGTTAATAAGACAAAGGAATTCTTGTCATCTAATTTTGAAATGAAAGATCTCAGGGTGGCTGAGGTGATTCTTGGTATTAGAATCAAACGAGGAAACAATGGTATTTCTATTTCTCAATCTCATTATATTGAGAAGATACTGACAAAGTTTAACTTTGCTAATTGTTCTCCTGTTTATACTCCTGTAGATCCTACTGTAAAGTTTCGACCTAATACAGGAACTCCAGTGTCTCAACTAGAATACTCTAGAGCTATTGGATGTCTTATGTATGCCATGATTAGCACTAGACCAGATATAGCTTTTGCTGTAGGAAAGCTTAGTAGGTACACTAGCAATCCTAGTGCTCTACATTGGCAAGCTCTGGGTCGAGTATTTCAATATTTGAAAGGAACCATGGATTATGGTTTGACTTATAGTGGTTATGAAGGTTATTCTGATACTAGTTAGATTAATAATATGGAAGATCACTCATCTACGAGTGGTTGGGTATTCCTTCTTGGAGGATGTGCTATTTCTTGGGCATCAAAGAAACATACTTGTATTACAAGCTCAACCGTGGAGTCTGAATTTGTTGCTTTAGCTGCAGCTGGTAATGAAGCTGAGTGACTGAGGAATTTGGTTTATGAAATTCCTTTGTAGCCTAAACCAATATCTACCATTTCTATCACGTGTGATAGTGCTGCTACCTTGGCTAAGGCTTACCTTGGCTAAGGCTTATAGTCAAGTGTACAATGGCAAATCTAGACACTTAAGAAAGTATAGATTATAGAATGCCCGAAAGTTACCAACTTATCGATCATCAGATAGTCCTTAAAGGGTGTTTAAACCCGTATTCTGTTGTTTCACCTGTTTTATATTAATCCGTAACACTTCATCAACAATCTTACATAAAAGTTTGCATTATTTATTTTGCATTTTACCAAAATATTTGTGGGGGCTAATCCAACAGAAGATGTGATTTGAAACGAACCTCAGTTCAAAATAAACAAACATTTCATAGCGATTTTAAGATAACACTGTATATGAATAAGATCTACTTCCTTTTACAAAGAACCTCTCTAGAGTCCTCACATGTTTCCATCTTGCTTCGGTTCTTAAAGTCAGTTTCAAGAAAATTTACACAAAGATTTCTACTTTTATAGACAACCCGAACCTCTTGTATTTGCTGCTGCAGTGTGTATTTACAACTATACCAAGGAAATACATTCCTAATACAATGCAACACTTTTTCTGTACATCTCATTCAGCAATTTTCCTGCAAACCCGACGGGTTGGGATGACCATGGTCAAAGTAAAGAAAAAAAAATAACTCAAAAAAGTCAACGTGACCTTGACAATAACTTCAAAAAGTCTCCATAATCGCTCATACTACCACTCGAAAATCTCTTCATCTTTTCCCAAATCTGCAAACGTCTCCTAGGCCTCAATGGGCCTGAACTTGAGGTTATCCTATACGAATGTACATCTATCCCAAGACCCGAAAACCCGCTCTCCACATCAAGTGGAGATTCATAGCTTGGATAGGTGGAATGTGATGGATCTGGGTCTTGGCCAGGGCCGTGGGCCGAGTTTGTACTGGCCCGTGGATCAAAGTCCATGGAAGTTAAATCCTCTTGGCTACATGTCCTTGAGCCCAAGTCTCGTGTTTCTTCACACTCATTGCAGACCAATTTCAAGGCCTGAACCACCTCACCCATAAAGGGCCGGTGTGATACTTCAGGCTGCACACACATTGATGCTATTGCTGCTACTTTAGCAATACTGTCGAATGGAACTTCAGGGGATAGTGATGGATCAATAAGCAAGTTTAGACCTTCTGGTGTTGGGAGGAGGGGACGGGCCCAGGCGACAAGGTTTTCTTGGCCCGATGGCATTGACATGTCAACGGGTTTTCTTCCTGTTAGGAGCTCAAGGAGTACCACTCCATAGCTATATACGTCACTCTTTACAAGAAGATGGCCTGTCATTGCATACTCGGGAGCCACATACCTGAATTCAAATGAAAAGAAGTTTAAGAAAATTTGGACGCGGCAGGTTCCCTAACGGGCCAAGGCATATAATCTGACTCATTTACAGAGAAAGAAAAGCGTACCCAAAAGTGCCCATGACACGTGTCGAAATATGTTGGTTTTCTTCATCTAAAGCGGAACGAGCCAGACCAAAATCAGAAACTTTAGGAGTAAAGTCATGTTCCAGCAGAATGTTGCTAGACTTGAAGTCTCTATGTATGACTCTTGGGCTTGAATCTTCATGCAAGTAAGCTAACCCCCGAGCCGCACCCAAAGCTATCTTCAAGCGGGCCCCCCAATCAAGTGGTGCGACTTCCTTATCAATCCCTAATCAACCAAAATTTCACTCCAATTATAAACCATCTTCACTAAAAAAAATTTAAAGTCAAATATTTGACTTTTGAAAGTCAAACATTTCAATCCCTAACCATCCAAATTGTCACATGAAATAAAACCATCTTCATAAACAAAAAAGTAAAGCACAAAAAAGCCAAACATTTGACTTTTGCAAGTCAAACATTTGACTTTGGAAAGTCAAGCATTTCATACCGTGAAGGTGAGATTCAACGCTTCCATTTGGGATTAGCTCATAAACCAAACACCGGTTTCTTTCTTCTGTACAAATGCCAAGCAGCCGAACCAAATTTCTATGGTGCAAGCAGCTAAGCATCTCAACTTCAGCCAGGAATTCCCGACCCCCTTGTTTATCATCACGTTTAAGTACCTTGACAGCAACTTTAGTCCCATCTTCAAGGGTACCGCTATAAACCCGCCCAAACCCACCCTCACCTAAAACACCCAACTCATTAAAGTTATCAGTTGCTTTTTCCATATCACTAGAACTAAACGTCTTTGCAGATCCTTTATAAGCTATATTAGACCGGAATGATAACGAAGCTGACTCGGGCCCACTTCCTATCGTTGATCCACCAACTCCTGATGATTTGGTGATGGATAGTAAAGTAGCTGGTGGGGTGTGTCCTGATTGGGCCCCTTCCCTACGTTTAACCAATAGAACCCAAGCAGCAACGGAGACTAGAACCACGGCTACCACTGCTGATAAAACTATTATGGAAATTATGCCACCACTTAGCCTATTGCTAGACCTTTGCTTACTGATATCGACACCGAGGGGCTTTATGTCCCTACCGTTGTTTCCATGACCATAAGGTCCACCATTACCGTTGCGTGATGATGGCATAGGTGGCGATGGAGGAAGACCTATTAAAAATCAAATGATTATGATTATATGTAAAAAGATCTTCAGTTTGACTTTCGAGTTGGTAGAGGTGACTTAAAAAGCCCGTTTCAACCAATCCAACCCATAAATAATTGTTGAAAGGGCCGGTTTCAACCCAAACCTGTTACCATCTTAGTTTCGACCCATTAACTATTAATGAGTTGACTTGGGTTGTATTTTACACATTCTGGCAAAAGGATGGTGGGGGGGAAATTAAATTAATAACAGAAACGGGTTAAATGGATAATGAAGTGTGGTAGAGTCAACCCGTTTCTACCGGTACTGAAAAAAGGCGCATTTTGAACTGTTGCCCAAACCCTCCCGACCCGTTCATATCTCGATCTCTTAGTATAGAGGTACCTGGATACTTCACAAACAAAACTTCATAATCGCCAAAAAGAGAGGACTTAATAGGCACTTGTTTCAGCCATAATCTTTGAGCAGTTACATAGGCGGTGAAGTTGTCAAATTTTTCACCAAGGGGTACCAAGTTGATCATAACAACTGTCTTTTCTGAATCTTCGTTGTCTTCATTTGCTCCCATGATTCGAACTTGGCTTGATTTCATTGAAAGTCCGGCAGCCATTTCAAAAGCAAGCTCAGATACTAATGGAAAGAAAATGTAAAGTGAAACACCAAGACCGAGCTCAACTTGCATTGGCAAAACACACTTGCATGGTGTACCAGGTGGGGTATTCGTTAACGGCTCCACACACATTATTGTACAATCTACAAATTATGCAAAAGTCAAATTGTAAGGATTGCTGAAAGTTAATCATCAGTTAAATAAAAGGCTACTAATAGAAAAAAAAAAAAAAAAAAAAAAAAAAAAAAAAAAAAAAAAAAAAAAAAAAAACACTAAATTTAAAGGTAGCCTACATAACGTCGAAAGTTTAGTGGTTTTTCCATTACTAACCCATAAATAGAATAGTGACTGGATATGGCTACGTTATTTGATAAGTTTATATACCTTCATTGGGAGGTGGAGGTGGTAATGCTTGAAGCGGCTTTGGGATCCTTGGTGAAGATCGAGAAGGAGATACTTTAGGTGGAAGAACCGGCACTAGTAAACATAAGGATGATAAAATATTAGCTTTACGAACGAACTAACAAAAAAAACTGAAAAGCAATTCAAAGGTAGTTCTTACTTGTAGTTTCTACAGATGGAGACATTGTAGGCGGAGAAATTGTAGTAGGCGGAGAAATTGTAGGCGAAATAGAATTTTCAGCTGGAGGAACTTTTGAACCTGCCGATAGTCAATATGCATAAGAGACGAAACTTGAGAACATAAAGAATAGAAACACATAAGTTTGTCAATGAGCATATGCATACCTCGACTTGGTGTTGGGGGATCAAGGTGCCTTGGACTGCTCTCTGGAGCTGATGGCGGTGGAGGGTTAAGGTGTATTGGCTTACTCTTCGGTCCTGGTGGTGGTGGAGGATACACTGGCGGTAAAGAAGGCGGTGAACGAGACTTTGTAGGCGGAGGCTCGTGACTTGAATGTGGAGGAGGAGCGTTGTGCACAACTGGAGCTACATTAAAGAAAGAGCAAACTCTAAACTGTTACTGTATTACTTTTTCGCTTATGCTTTATATAATTAGAAAGAATAAAGGGCGTTTAAAAATGCCTTTGACTGGAGGAGGTTGAGTTGGAGCGATGTAATTGGTTGTCCGATTTGGAGGTGAAGGAGGAATAGCAGTTGATACGGGTGAAATATGAGGCTCTGCACAAACGAATTTAGTAAAACATGTTTTCATTTATTTATGGACAAACCACATAGGCAAGTGTTTTCTAAATAAATTAAAAAACGAATACTGACCTGGTAAGTTCGGAGGAGGTATGGATGAGTTATGACGTATTGGCGAGTTGCTTGGTGGCAATACAACAGGAACTGCATCAGTAAAATGACAAACATTAGCTTGATCTATACGTTTTTATTTTTGAAAAAAATAAATAAATAAATAACAATATAAAGTCGAATCTTTAGTCCACCTGGTAAACTAGTTGGAGGTACCGCTAATGTAGGTTGAGGCGGTGGTACGTTTATATCAGATGCATGTGGTGGTGATGCAACAGGCACTGCGATAGCAAATTATAAACCGAAGTAAGATTCGTGAAGCAAAAAATAAAAATAAATAAATAACAGCCTATGTGTGTATGACAATGAATAATAAAAAGAATAAAGATTTTATCTCACCTGGCGAATTTGGTGGAGGCATGGGCAATGTAGGGGGACTTGGAGGTGAATCTATCGGCAACGTGCTTGGGGATGACGCCACAGGGGCTAATTAGCAAATTATAAGAAAACAAGTTAGAGAAATGTTAATGAGAATTTCACATCCAAACACCCCCTTATTCAGAAAAAGGTCGAATCATATTAAAAGAGTGTAAGCTATAAGCTTAAAGAAAAAGATCCAAACCCACCTGGCAAATTTGGCGGAGGTACAGACAATATAGGCGGACTTGGAGGAGGATTTATTGGTAATGTGCTAGGAGGAGACGCTGCAGGGGCTGAATAGTAAATTTTATGAGAACACCTTAGCGAAAATTATAATGCTACTGAAGAATATATAACAAAAAGAAATCTTACGGGGTGTAGGTAAACTTGGGGGAGGAACAGTCACTATAGGCGGACTTGGACGTGGATTGATTGGTAACGTGCTAGGAGGCGATGCTGCAGGGACTGATTAGTAAATCATATGAGAACACATTAGCGAAAAATCATAATGCTACTGAAGAATATATAGCAAAAAAAAAAAATCGTACGGGGTGTAGGTAAATTTGGGGGAGGAACAGTCACTATAGTCAGACTTGGAGGTGACGCTGCAGGGGCTGAATAGCAAATTTTATCAGAACACTTTAGGAAGAAATCAATATTTTATTGAAAAGTTTATAAAAAAGACAAATCTTACGGGGTGTAGGTAAATTTGGCGGAGGTACTGTCAATATAGGGGGACTTGGAGGTGGATTTATTGGTAATGTGCTTGGAGGTGACGCCACAGGGGCTGCTTGACATAAATAATGAAAATATCAAAATACGTAATATCAAAATATTACTCATGATGTGCAACATATCACTCTATTTTACAACCTCCATCCCAAAGTGAATGCAGAACTTGACTAGGCATACTAATGGTAACGAGGTACTTAGCTGTAACAGATAAAAACTATGTTTTTTGTGTAGTCACCTGTCATGTTAGAAGGAGGTACGAGCATTGCAGGTGGCATAGGTGGTGGTGAACTTGGCAATGTGCTTGGCGGTATCTCAGCAGGAACTGCAAAACAAACCATTTTAATTTATATACTAAAACACGAATAATAAGAATGTTGAAACATAAAGTAATAGATATATCATTACGTGGCAAGTGAAAAGGTGGTGGTGCCATTGGCAATGTGGTTGGGGGTGATGCAACAGGCTCTGCACATTATATGTACAAAATCAGATTTCTAAATATATACCAAAAGATTAGATTACATAGTTTAAATGTAAGCACACCAGGCAATATGGACGGTGGTGGTGATTGGGGCATAGAAGGTGGCACTTGAGATACAGACGGTGGTGGCACTTGCGTTATAGACGGTGGTGGCACTTGAGTTATAGACGGTGGTGGCACTTGAGTTATAGATGGTGGTGGCGCTTGAGCCACCGGTGGCGGATTTTGAACCACTTCTACTGGCGGTGGTGTTATTTGTACTGCATTCAAGTCAAACACAAGTTAATAGAGGTGCTAAAAGTATTTAGTATGAAAACATAAATCTATTTTTTCGCCCGCCTCATTAAAAGACTATAATCAGTTTGCAAATTACCCGGAGCTGTTGGCGGGTAGGCAGGGGACTTGGTAGCAGGTCCCGGTTGAGGAATTGGTGGCACAATTACAGGGATGGTTGGCTGGATGAGTGGTGGACTTGGTGGTGACCCTTCTGGGATTGATGTAACCGGTGCTGCAAAAAGTTATCACATTTTAACACAAAAACTCTAATATATGTTGTCGCAACAATTATATCAATCTCGATATAACTACTTCCAGTTTTCAATTTAACGCTAAGCTGATTTGTTCGGTCTGTTTTGAATATTAAAACCTTAAAAATCATTTAATCTTCAATTTATAACAAAACTCGTATCAGGTTTGACTTTGTGAAATATTACATTTGACCTCAGAAGTCAAAGCATACCTGCTGCATCTGATGGTACTACATTTAAAGGAGCATCCGGAGTCGATGAAGGTCCAAGATGTATACTTCCTTCTGGTCCTAATGCCGACTCAAAATGTACAGAAGCTGAAATGATATCAGCAAACTCAGGTTACATAAATAATTAAATATGTCCATACAAAAGTCTAATGCATAACACTTTTTTTATTAAAGTCATCTATATAGATCTTGATACAATTAAAGAATGATGAATTAACTATTGTAAATTTCTCAAGTTCATAAACTCTTTTTCTGGCAACATTACAAGGCTTCCAAATCTAATGTTAAAATACAAACACAAATTCCTTAAATTGCAACATAGTGACCAAACAATGATTGTATGTGTGCGCAACAACATACTCAATCCCGTTGGGGCGGGGTATGGGGGAGGTAGAATGTAGACAGATCCTACCCCTACCCCAAGATAAACCGAGAGTAGGGAGACTGCTTCCAAGAAGACCTCCGGCAAGTGAGAATAACATATAAATCAATCCAGTTACAACATACTATTTCCATCTTTCTATAATTAGCAAGTTTCAAGCTTTATCAGTAATGCAGCTCAAACACAGCCACAACAATCAAGAAAACCAAATCCCACATAACAAATTCACAAAACACAAAATTTCCAACTAGGGTCATCAAGAAACTAGCTAAAATCAAATCATAACATATCAAAATCCAAAATTTCCACAAGGGCAAAAAGGGAAATTAAGTTACCTGAAGACACCTCATGAACCACAAAACTAAGAACAATGGCATAAACCAACACCATATACTTCACCATCAAATCCATCATCCCATCAATAACAACTAAAACAATAAATGATCCACAAAACTTAAGGAACCAAACCAAAGTTTATAAAATTATTGGAAACTATATAACTCATGGCACTTATTATAATACTAATAAGTACTACTTCTGAACATGTAAAAACTTGAAGCAACAATAAAAGATGAGAGAGAGAAATGAGTTTAAGTTTAGATCAAAGAAGACCCACAAAACAAACAGTGGGTAACAAGCAATGAATAAAAAAGTTTTACAGTTTTTTTTTCTTTCTTTCTTTTTTTATATATGTATGGTTATGAAAGCATAATGAAATGCTCTGTAATATGCAGAGTAGATACTTTAATATTTTAACAGAAACATGTTATTCTTACAGTTATGACTTACAAACAACTGTTCTCTTTCTGTTTTCAAGAATTATTTATTAAAAATAGATTATATATTATACTATTTGTTAAGGGTTAATAACTTAATATATCATAAAATAGTATTGTATTTTTGCTATTGTCCATTAGTAATTAAACTTATATTTGTAACATTTTGGTAATTACAGGTACTTGATTTAAAATAGTACTCCCTCTGTCACAAAATTGTTGTCTCATTTTGACTTTTTTTTTGTCTTTTTTTCTCAACTTTGTTTATAAATATTTTTGTTTGTCTTGATAAAAATTATATCAATGAAAATACATTAAAATTCAATCTGTTCATATATTTTGCATCAAGTATTATGTAATATAAATAAAAATACTTAAAATCCAAATTGAAAAATAAATAACGAAAAAGTTAAAATGGGCAATAATTTTATAACGGAGAGAGTAATTATTTTCCTTATTTTTTAAAATGTAATTGGCATAACTAGTCCAGCTGTGTAAAGTAACAGAAATTACAGTAAAATATGGACATGGTTTTCTGACATGCTAAACAAAAGGGAAAAATCTAAGGTGTTTCTTCCTTTTTTTTTTTTTTTTTTTTTTTTTTTTTTTTTTTTTTTTTTGCCTCGTTTCCTTAACTAATTGGCTAAAAAGTTAAAACACATCTATATTTGACAATAACTTATGAAACATTAAACAACTTTATGTGAATAACGGACTGAAAAATAGAAAAATAATTACTATTTTTAGCCATTGAAAATACAATAATAACTAAAACAGTATACAAAAAGTTTAATTACTAAAATGACACATTGAAAAAAGTAAAATGATTTTTTATGACATTAACCCATTTGGTAAACCAAATCATAGATGTTAGCATTATGTGTACTTAGTGTAAAATTTTACAAATAATAATAATAATAATAATAATAATAATAATAATAATAATAATAATAATACTCTTCTGCTGCAACCGGTAGCTAAAAAGATATGCACGTGTTTATTTTGTGTGTCAAATATGTTCGTCACTCGTAGCAGTTGCATTTCTGCAAATAATAGTTAATGGTAGCAATTAATAATAGCTTTAATTTTATAAAAGTGTCTTCTAAATGTCTGTAATTGTAAACTTTTAATAATAAAGTTTAGAAAAAGGTTTAACAATAAACATTTTTTTTTATTATCGCTTCAGATATAAACATTCTAATAAAATTATAAATATAACCTAAAAAAAAGAACATATTCTTGTATATCACAAATCTTTATACTAACCCAAGTTGCAAAAACAACACTTGAGACAATCAAGATTGATTCTTTATAATATCAAGTTTTACAAATTTAACATATTTCAAGTCTCAATGAAAAAAAGTACTAGACACATATTATAAAAAGAAGTGTTTTCTCTATTTATTTTAGTTATTCCAGGAGAATTTCCTTGATATATTAAAGTATAAAAAGTCTTAATATTTGTGACCAAAGAATTAGGCCTAAAACTTTGTCAGAAAGAAATATTAAAAAAAGGTTTAATGGGTTTTGATTAAAAGTAAAAAGGGTTGCTTTGACTTTATTTAATTCCTGGTTTTCAGTTTCTATGAAGTTGGGTATGCAAGAAATAAAGAGGTGGCATGTGTCAATTTGCATTTGACAACTCACCTTCTTTTTGTGTGAATATTAATCCAAAAATAATCATTTTTAAGGATTTTTTATTTTATTTTTTTGTACATTTTAATTTGTCTAACTTTTTTATGTGTCCTTTTTACGCTAAGAGGTTATGAAATCGACATATTTGTTAGATAAAGAATCCAGGTAATAGCTTTTTTAAAGGTCGGTGTTGGGTGGACTTGAAGTGAATCAAGTAATATTCGAGTTAGAACTTGACTTTAGATCTTTAAGAGACAAATTATACATATCCTCCAAAAAAGCAAACGGTATTTCTTCATGTCTTTTTTTTTTTTTTTTTTTTTTTAATAATTTTGTTTATATAAAAAAATTACAACCCTGAAAGTACAAAAAATAAAAATATAAAGTTTAATAAGTGAAAAGCTTAAAACAAAACTGACAGAAAATACGAAACAAAAATTAATAAAAATTATGTTGTACTGTAAACATTACAAATTGGGTCAGAGGGTGGGAGGACAAAACATCACATTGGGGTATGTATAACTTTAATTTTTTAGGAGAGTTACATTAAGGGTGCGTTTGATATGCTGGGAGGAATGACAATGGGTATGAGTTTGATAGTACTCAACTATGAAAGTTCCATTCCTCACTCTCTAGCCATATATGGAGTATGGAAAATAATGGACTTTCATAGTCATAGTTGTGGGCCCAGGCACCCTAAACAAACACTAACTATCACTTTCATAGTGATAGTTGATTCCCAGGAATGGGTACCAAACGCACCCTAAATACTAAACTTTTTTTATATACCAAAGGATTCATCCTCACCATCTATCTAAAAAGAAATCAATGGTTGAGATTAAAAGTATTTTAATATTTCACCTATTTTTTATAATTTAAATATCTCTTAAACCGTCAATCGTTAAGCGAAAATAATTACACCATCGTGACGAGCATTTAATTATCTTTCTATAGACGGACACTTTGATATACTTTCGACCAAAAAAATCATTTTTTTCACATTCTTTTTCTTGGTCGAAAAAATCATATATCATATATATATATATATATATATATATATATATATATATATATATATATATATATATATATATCATATGTGATTTTTTGACCACGAAAAAAAGCGTGAAAAAAACAAAAAAATTTGTCGAAAATAACAAAATGCCTATCTATAGAAAGATACTCCCTCCGTCTCAAAATTATTGTCTCATATTGATTTTTTTGGTATTTCTTCATCAACTTTGACTATAAATAACTTTTGTTTGTGTTATACAATTTTTGATAAAAATTATACCAAATGAAAATACATTTAAAACTCAATTCGTTCATATATTTTGTATCAAGTATTATGTAATATAAACAAAAATACTTAAGGTCAAAGTTGAAAGGTAAAGACCAAAAAAATCAATAGGGGACAATAATTTTGGAACGGATATAGTAATTAAATACTCATCGTAACGGTATATTTTTTCGCTTAACGATTAACGATTTGAAAGATATTAATATTTGAAGAAAAAAAAAGATGAAAGTGAGTTTTTTTTTAAATTGTTAGGATTAATCTCATCCATTAGATCAAATAAAGATGGAGACAAGATGTAAGGTGGAAATTATTCTCTTAGTATGTAAAAAAGTTTGGTACTCAAATTATCTTAAATCTTAATCTTTAATCTTTAAGTTAGAACTTTGTGAGATAAGAATTTGATCGAGTTTATAAATACTCGGTTTGAAATAATTTCATGGTTTTCTTCATTTCGAGCTCTATATGTAATTAGTGCTAAATGTCATTGGGTGGCACAAACTCGAAATTTAGTTGAGCGTGTTAGAACTTACCTATTGAGTTTTCGTTATGTATTTATTTTCTTATGAATATAATCAAGCTCTTAAAGTGAGTTCGAGCTAAATGTAACTTCGTTGGCAAGTTTCAACTTGGTTTTACATTTAGGTGGTTTTTATTCTATAAAATAAATCTTTTAACAGTCTTTTGATCTAATTCGTTGAGACAAGCTCAGACATTTTGTCCAATAAGCCGTTTTTTTTTTTTTTTTTTTTTTTTTTTATTTTATTTTTTTTCGTTTAAACTCGGTCAGGGGCACAAATGTCTTAACGAACTAATGACTCTTCACTCTTTACTTTTTTTTATGTATTTGTTTCTTTCACTTTTACTTTTATTTATGTATTTGTTTTTTTCACTTTAATTTTTTTTTTCTTTTTGCGCGATATTTTTTCTCGACTTTTTCTTTAATATTGATAGCACGTTAAAGAGATTACTCTTCTCTTTTTTCTAAACAAATAATGTTGAGAATAATAAGATGATAATGCTCAAACACTTAAGAGTTTTTCAAACAATAGTGATATATAACTAGTTTGTGAAATTAAATTTGTGGCATGTGTAATTTGAACATGAGTTTAAATTATTCATTATTAAAACAAATTAATTATTAATTAACAATGTTAAGTATACTATGATTTTTTTTTTGTAATCATGATTGTAAAGTAAATGATAGTGACAATTTGTATAATAATGAAGATGTTCAACCACATAAGAGAACAACAGATCAACAATATATGACTATTTTACGAGATTAAATTGCGACACAATGTTTTTGAATGTTTTGTTTAAGATATTTTATTCCCACGTTAGTAAACTATGTTAAACTCAAATGCTCCATACAATTTTTAAACATGTTTATGTTTCGTAAGAATAAAATTGATTTGTACTTATATCATTCAGACATAATAATAATAATAATAATAATAAGTAAAAAAAAAAAAAAAAAAAAAAAAAAAAAAAAAAAAAAAAAAAACAAACAATTGATCCAGATCCAGTCATTTGTGCCTTAGATTCATTAAGATTTACATTCATAGCCCTTTAATAAACAAAGAGCACCTTATATTTGACAAAATTAGTTAAAAGCTGTGGTGTGAGGTGTAACTTTTATTTAGAATTGAGTCTCGAAACTTTTAGAGTAAATTGTAAAACTGGTCATTCATGTTCCACGAAATAGCAAAAATGGGACCTAAACAAAAAGTAGCACAAAAAAGACACCAACGTTCCGAATTTTTGCAAAATCGCCACCGAGAGGCCTTTTCTGTTAGTTTCATCGTTAAGTGCCATGTCACCGAGGGTATTATCGTCATTTCACTGCTTTAAGGTCCACGTGGCATATCACTATTGATTCAGGGACTAAATTTGCAAAGTTATTTTTATCTTTTATTTCACATTTACCACCACCACCACACAACCAACACCACCACCTTTACCCTTCATCTTCATCTTCTCTGGTGACCAAACCCAGATTCCGATCACTTTTTTTTTTCTTTTTCTTTTTTTTTACTGTACAACAATCTCAATCTGGGTTTAAAAAAAATGACATGTTTATTTGTGCTTAAAGTTGAGACGAAGTTCATGTTGCCTCAGCTCCAAATGTTTTCATACTGAATAGTTGTCAATTGAGTGTAACTTTGCTATTGTTTTTTCTTCTTATCTGTTAGCATGCTGAACTTCCTGAACTTCCTGAATATTTCCGAATTTGCAATATGGGTAAGAATTCGTCGGGTTCAGAAGTGTTTGGTCTAGAACTAGTCTCGTGGAAAGATTATCTTGCAACTTCAGTCTTGCAGGAAAATTGTGGCATTAACACAAGAACTCCCATTAAGTTTCCAATAAATTTACCAAAAGGGTTTGATTATGAAAAGAAAGTGAGAATATGGGTGCATGAATGGCAGAAATTGCCTTATATTTCACCATACGAAGATGCATTCTTTTTGTCACCCAACAGTGATCAAGTAGAAAAACGGACAGTGGTTGTGCTACATGAGTTAATGCATCTTCTTGTATCGAAGAAGACAGAAAAAGAAAACTTATTGGCTTTAGGGGATTATTTGGGATTTGGGACGAGGTTAAAAAAAGCTTTGATTCACCATCCTGGCATCTTTTATGTTTCAAACAAGATCTGGACACAAACAGTGGTGTTAAGGGAAGCTTATAAGAAGGATCTCTTAGCTGAGAGACATCTGTTGATGGGAATGCGGTATCGGTATCTGCATCTTATGAACCAAAGTGTGAAAGTAAAGAGAACTTATGTAATTCATGTTAATGGCATTAACAAACGCATGAGTTCTGCTACTAAAGGAGGTTAATGGTAAGTTCTCAGTAAGAGTTTGATACTCTTGGCTAGAGGCAACAGTTCAAAATGCTGTGAATTGCTAGAATTGGACAAAAAACCCACCGCACCCGTACAAAACATTACCCGATTGATCTGAACCCGTTTTGCTACTTCTGCTATAGACTGTGTGGAACAGACCTAGAAGTGTACACGTGACATGTAAGGCCAATATTGTTGGAATCATTGAAGTTTATGTGAGAAGTGGGAAGATGCTTACCTGAGGAAGCGTTTTCTTAAAGACAATACATGTGGTAAGAATATATAGAGAGCAGATGGAACTACACCCACCGTCACATAAAGGTTGCAACTTGCAAGACATGCCTTTTGGGTTCTCCCCATGAAGATTGCAAGTTTCCATTTTTCATAAAATTTAGCAACTTGACCATCATCTTGATGACGTCATCATGAATTAAATTGATAGTATTCATTTGGTTATTCGTGTATTTGTATATTACCTTTTACTAAAACTATAATCCAACTTCCAACATAGATAATGAGATTTTAAAGAGTTGGTGCACAATTTAATGATGGAAGATGCTTGCAACATACTGATCAACTACAATATGGCTTCCATTTAAGCTTTATATACGAGCCAGCTGTTCTCGTATGCTTGTAATTTGATTTTCTTGCAGCAGATCACATTACAGGGTAAAATACAAGCTGAAGTGAGTCTGCCTAGAAGTGGATGCCATGGAGCTTGGTGTTAGAATGTTGGATTGTATGAATATTCATAGAGGTGAGGTTAGCGAAACTAGTTTCCTTAATTTTCTTTTTCGGAATCTTTATTGAAGTATATGGCTGTGTTTGACAATTGCCTTTTTCTGTATAAATTTGAATTTGTGAAACCTAATTAAAACTGGTGTGTGGCAAACAGTCGCATATGATAACTTAAATGTAATTAAGATGTCATTTTTTTTAAACCCAGATTGAGATTGTTGTACAATAAAAAAAAAGAAAAATAAAAAGAAAAAATGATCAGAATCTGGGTTTGGTCATCGGAGAAGATGAAGGGTAAAGGGTGGTGGTGTTGGTTGTGTGGTGGTAGAGAGTGGTGGTGGTGGTAAATATGAAATAAAAGATAAAAATAACTTTGCAAATTTAGTCCCTGAATCAATAGTGATATGCCACGTAGACCTTAAAGCAGTGAAATGACGATAATACCCTCGGTGACATAGCACTTAACGATGAAACTAACAGAAAAGGCCTCTCGGTGGCGATTTTGCAAAAATTCGGAACGCTGGTGTCTTTTTTGCGCTACTTTTTGTCTCGATCCCCTTTTTGCTAATTTGTGGAACGTGAAGGACATTTTTGCAATTGTAAAAACTATAGATCAGCTCTAAAACTACAACCACAACACAAGATTTCACCCAGCCAACCACCCCTTGGTGAATATTCTTATTACTAATAAAGTCAAGAAGATGAGTCCACAACTGTGTGCTCACCAAACAGATACAAAAGAAAGTAAACTGCCCCCTTCAGAAGGATTCAGTTTATCACACTACAATAATCAAGAATACAACTGAACCTCACTACACACTCTCAATCCTATACTAATACCAGAACCAGATTATCAAGATGATCACAATAACACCAAGACAATAATACTGAATCGCAATGAGAGAGTAAACCCAATCGTAATTTTGTGAGATGAAGATATGAGAGAGAGAGGCTGGGACATGAGCTTATATAGCATCAATTTACACTTCAGTCCTTCATGTTTAGAAACCTGCTAAACAAAGCTAAAAACACCAAACTATGAGAAATAAGTACAAGAATAGTCCCTGTACTTATAAACCATGAGAGTGAATAATAAAACTACAATATCTAACACCCCCTCTCAGTTTCATGGCTTAAACATGTCCACAAGACCAAGTTTCTCACAAAACCACTTATGTTGAGTTATACTCAACCCCTTTGTAAAACCATCTACAACATTAGATGCAGAACCAACCTTCACAGTTTTAATCACACCAGAATATACTTTCTTTCTTACTAAATGAAGATCAATTTCAAAGTGTTTAGTTTTTTCATGAAAAACTGGATTAGCAGCTATTTGAATAGCTGAACTACTATCACAAAACAAGTTTACTGGTAACAAGCCCTCAATATTTAGATCTTTCAGTATTTTATTTATCCAAATAATTTCACAAGTAGCAGATGCAAGACATCTGTACTCTGCTTCAGCAGAAGATCTAGATATAGTTGCTTGTTTTTTACTTTTCCATGAAACAAGATTATTGTAGAAATAAACACAATAACCTGAAACTGACTTTCTAGTTTTTAAACACTTAGCCCAATCTGCATCAGAAAAAGCATGCAAGCTAATTTTTTTTCCTTTATTAAACTGAATACCAGTACCTGGACCTTATTTAAGATACCTCAACACTCTTAAACCTGCATTAAAATGAGACTGCAAAGGAGCATGCATATGTTGACTCAAACAATGCACAACATAAGCAATGTCAGTCCTAGTAAAAGAAAGATATATCAACTTGCCTACTAGTTTCTGATACTCAGTCAAATTAGTGATAAACTTATCACCATTAGATTCAACATGATTCAAAACCACATTCTGCTGTAAAGGTGTAGCAGCAGGCTTACAAGCCAACAAACCATATTCACTAAGAAGCTCAAGACAATATTTTCATTGAGTTAAACAAACACCACTATCATTCTCAAGAACTTCAATACCCATAAAGTACTTAAGAACACCAAGATCTTTAATCATGAATTTAGAATTTAAAAACTGTTTAAATTTTTCAATTTCAAGTTTATTATTCCCAGTAATGACCATATCATCCACATAAACAAGTAAAGCCATAAAAACATCTTTATCATGTTTAACATACAAAGAATAGTCATTTTTACTTTGAATAAAACCATGATCAACCAAAACAGTAGTTAACTTCTCATTCCATTGCCTAGGAGCTTGTTTCAAACCATACAAAGACTTAAGAAGTCTACAAACTTTAGTTTCATCTTTATCATAATAACCAGGTGGCAATTTCATATAGACTTCTTCATGAAGATCACCATACAAGAAAGCATTATTAACATCAAGTTGATAAAGAGGCCAATCATTAGTAACAGCTAAATTAATTAAACATCTAACAGTGACCATCTTAACAACAGGACTAAATGTTTCATCAAAATCAACACCTTCTTTCTGCCCAAAACCTTGAGCAACCAGTCTAACTTTATACCTATCCACTTCACCAGAAGACTTATACTTAATTTTCCAAATCCATTTAGAACCTATAGCCTTTCTACCAGGAGGTAAGTCTGTAACCTCATAGGTATTGTTCCTATGTAATGCTTCCATTTCAGCATCCATAGCCTCATTCCATTTTGGATTAAGACTAGCCTCTTAGTAAGACTTTGGTTCAACAGACTTATTCAGAGTGGTGGTAAAACAAACATTTCTAGCAGACAACTTAGAGTAAGCAACATATTTTTCAAGACCATATCTACTAGAACTAGAGACAATGTAATCATTAAACCTAATAGGTTGAGACTTATGTCTAATAGATCTCCTAAACTCAGTCTGAGGTTCTTCCTCAGTGTTGCTAGGACCCTCACCATTTTTGTTTTGTAAACCATTGCCCTCAGAGGTGACCAAATTATCTTCTATTTGGGTTGCAATGGCATCTACTTCATCCTCAACTGTGTTAACACATTCATCAGAAGCAGTTCCTCTATTGCCATCCTCATTAGAAGGATCCCCCTCTTCATCATTGGGACTTTGAGGACTCTTGATGTCAAAAAAAACTTAAACATTCAGAATTTGTTCCACCAATCTCATTTAGATCAAGAGAATGTTCATTACAAGATTTCATTTTAAAAGGAAAGATAGTTTCATAGAACTTCACATCTCTTGAAAACAAGAAAGTTTTCTTGTCAATACTATACAATTTATAAGCCTTTTTCTCAGTGGAAAAACCAATTAAAATACATTTATCAGACCTTGGAAAAAACTTATCAGTATTATTTAAAACATTTGCAAAACACAGACATCTAAAAGCCCTCACATGAGAGAGATCAGGGTCCTTACCATACACTATTCTAAAAGGGGAAGCACCATACAAGACAGAGGAGGGAAGCCTGTTAATCAAATAAACAGCAGTTAAAATACACTCAGGCCACATAGACAGAGGAATTCCCCCCCTGAAACATAAGACTCCTAGCCACATTCAACAGGTGTCTATGTTTCCTTTCAGCAATCCCATTTTGCTGAGGAGTATAAGCACAAGAAGTTTGATGAATAATACCAAGATTATTAAACAATGTAGACATTTTGTTATTCACAAACTCTGTTCCATTGTCAGACCTAACAATCTTAACTCTTTTTCCAAACTGAGTAAAGATGAGTTTTATAAAACTTTCGATATATTCACAAACTTCCATTTTTGTTTTAAGCAAATAAACCCAAACAACCCTGATAAAGTCATCAACAATGCTAAGAAAGCACCTAAACCCATCTCTACTAGTAACTCTATAAGGTCCCCAAATATCACAATGAATCAGATCACCAATATTAACAGACTTATGGTCACTTAGAGGAAATGGTTCTCTAGTCTATTTAGCTTTATGACATATGTCACAAGGAGTAGACTGATCACCTTTCCTAAACCCAATGGTCTTTTGTAAAACATTCATGACTTGATCAGCAGGATGACCAAGTCTACAATGCCACAAATCTCTAGATACATAACAAATAAAACCAGAATTACACAGACCAGAAACATACTCACCATGAATATGACCATCAAACAAATATAGACCAGCAGACTGACTACCAGTCCCCATAATTTTGCCCAGATTCAAATCCTGAATATAACATTTTTGCTCATCAAAACCAACAAAGAACTTACTGTCTTTTATATTTTATTAACATAAAGAAGACTAACATTATAATCAGGCACAACTAACTCATTAAAAAGCACAATATTATTAGTCAACTTTAAACTGCCAATGGCAACAACTTTAGCCATAGTCCCATTTGGATAACCAACAGTTAACATCAAACTAGTAATATCAACCACATTAAACATATTGGTAGTAGAGTTAGTCATATGTTGATTAGCCCCACTATCAATAATCCATCCCAAAGTAACATTATACCCAGTACCACCAGTTTTAGAACAAAAGAATCTTTCAATGTTGAGATTAAAAAACACGTTATGATTAAGAAAACTAGGTTTAATACCTGCCATATTAGTAGAAGCACCAACAGCAAGCTTCTCATTAATCAAACTCAGAAGTTTCACCATCTGATCATTAGTGAAAGAACCAGACAAAGAACCAGAAGTAGATGGCAAGTTTTGAGACAAATCAGAACTAGCATTGAATCTTTTATTATCACCATTTTGTCTAACCAAATTAGGATTTCTTTTAAAACCAGGAGGATAACCATTTAACTCAAAACACCTATCAATAGTGTGACCAATTAATCCACAATGTTTGCACAGAAGATTAGGATTAGGACCTCTATTATTATTAGTGTTACCTCTTCTGTTATTACTATTAGAAATAGAATTAGAATTGTTACTAGTATTAGCATTATTCTTAACAGTAAAAGCAGCAGGTACACTTTTAACAATCAGAGAACCAAGAGAAAAACCTCTATGAGATTCTTCTCTGGAAACCACAGCAAAAGCATCCTTTACATCTGGTAAAGGATCTCTAGACAACAAATTACTTCTGACATTTTGATACACATCATTCAATCCCATAAGAAACTGCATGAGTCTAACAAGTTGATTATGCTTAAGAGTATCCTCATGAGCAGCACAAGTACAAGCATGCAAGAGAGTCAGAATATCAAACTCTCTCCAAAGGGAGTTGAGTTTATGATAATATTCTGGGACAGACAAATCACCTTGTTTTAACTCATTAATCTTATGAACGAAATTAAAAATAACAGAACCATCCATTTTGTCATAAGTTTCTTTCAATTCATCCCAAACTTCAGATGCAATCTCAGAATAGACTTGTCCAAGGTACAACTCTTGGGACAAAGATCCAAGAATCCATCCTAAAACAATAGCATTGCATCTTTCCCATTGCTGAGAAAGTACAACACTAGTAACAGGTTTAACACAAATACCATCAATAAAACCCATTTTATTTTTCCCTCTTAAAGCAATTTTCATTGTAGTAGACCACATTTTATCATTTTCAGCACCAGTCAATTTCACATTAACCAAAGCTAAGTTGGAATTATCATTAGCATGCAAATAAAGAGGATTATCAGCATCTAAACTACTAATAAGAACTTGTTCAGCCACAATAACAGAACAAGTAAAAATAAGCAGACAAACAAAGAATAACTAATCAAACAACCTAACAAAACAATTAAACCAATAATCACCAGACTTCCAAGACTGCCCAAGAACCTATCCTCCAACGACCTAGACTCAAATAACATACTTAAACCACAAAGAAAAACTAAAAACTCACACCCAAACCAAACTGAAACACCCAGTTTCACACCTGTCAGGTGGAAGAGCAGGTATCCTTGCTTCTCACGGAAGTAGGTCAAGATGTTACCCCCTGAGTTTGCAGTATCACCACTAAAGTGTTCAGGGGTTTAAAGGAAGAAAGAAACTTACAGAGCTCTGAAATTGCAGCGGAAATACCAAGTACCAAACATCAACAGCCTTGATTCACTTAGTCAAGACTGTTGATAACCAAGATAATCAACCAAAAACCTCCACAAATCACCAAGAATCAAGATCCCCAAATTCCAAATTAGGGTTTCAAGAAACCCTAACTGAAAAAATCAAGAATCACCAAAAACCAAACCCTAAAATATCAAGAGCCAATGGAGATCAAAACCGAGTCTCTGATACCATGTAAAAACTATAGATCAGCTCTAAAACTACAACCACAACACAAGATTTCACCCAGCCAACCACCCCTTGGTGAATATTCTTATTACTAATAAAGTCAAGAAGATGAGTCCACAACTGTGTGCTCACCAAACAGATACAAAAGAAAGTAAACTGCCCCCTTCAGAAGAATTCAGTTTATCACACTACAAGAATCAAGAATACAACTGAACCTCACTACACACTCTCAATCCTATACTAATACCGAAACCAGATGATCAAGATGATCACAATAACACCAAGACAATAAGACTGAATCGCAATGAGAGAGTAAACCCAATCGTAATTTTGTGATATGAAGATATGAGAGAGAGAGAGGCTGGGACATGAGCTTATATAGCATCAATTTACACTTCAGTCCTTCATGTTTAGAAACCTGCTAAACAAAGCTAAAAACACCAAACTATGAGAAATAAGTACAGAAATAATCCCTGTACTTATAAACCATGAGAGTAAATAATAAAACTACAATATCTAACAACAATTTACCCAAACTTTTATGTGTATAGAAATGTCTAGTAAAGTATTTTGAAAGTGTAACTTGAAAATGCAAAATAGACAATAAAACAAATAAAAACCTTGATGATAAACAAAATTGATCGAGAGGTCTTTATGTAATTTTGTTTATTAGAAGTTCAACCTTTTATTTTTCTTAAAGTTCGTGTTTTTTTTTTTTTTTTTTTTTTTTTTTTTTTTTTTTTTTTTTTTTGGTGGTAAAGAGAAAAAAAGTTAGTAACTTATTACTTTGTATCTTGGGCCTCTTCAAAATATCCCTTTAGCTGCTATAAGCTTATTTCATCCAATCATACGTTAACAAATTTGGAATATCACTTTGCGGTTAAACAAAATGCTACAGGATAGAAATGCATTGATAGTTATGTTCGTGGTCCTTAATTCCTTATTTAGAGCATTTTGAAACATTTTATTTGCTAAGTTTAATTACAAGAGCATAACAAGTCAAAAAGATATGTTAATGTCGTTTTATATATCTAATGGTTCGACCTAGGTCAAATTAGGTAAACCCGTTGAATCGAGTACATATAAACAGTTGCTTGAATGTGATGAAATGATGATCATAGATCAAAGTTTATTACTTGAAGCCGGTGGCGGAGACAGGAGGACACGTGACCCCCTAATGAAAAAATTGTAGTAAAATTCTTTTTGAATATCTGGTTACTTTTGTAATTTGTTCTTTTAACTTTTTTGAATATCTGGTTATTTTTGTAATTTGCTCCCTAACTTTTTTGAATATCTGGCTTTTTTTATTTTATTTTTATCTTTTATTTATTTATTTTTTTAATTCTGGCTGTTTTTGAATATCTTGGCCATAATTTTTTGGCTCCGCTACTACTTGAAGGACATTTTTAAACTAAGACATATTGTCTGTACATGCTAAACGAGTCTCGTGATGAATCTGGCTGTAATACATGAATTATTCTCTCCAAAAGAAAGATTAAAGACAAAAAAACCCAATGTTAAATTATGATCAAATAGTTGGCAAACTAAAAAAGGATACTTGAAGTGAGCCCCTAAAGATTTGTGTGCCAAATTAAAAGTTGAATCATACATGAAGACAACAAAAATCTGTCCTACGTTTTGGTTTCATTTCAAGTGACAAACTTATTATGGGACACATAAATTTAAATAAAAAATATATATAGATTTCTTGTCTTCATATTTTGATTACATGCATGTTTCTATATATATTCTTGGCGTAATTTGTATGTTAAAATGAAAGCTTGCATACACCGACAACAAAGTCTCATAAAAACAAGTTTTACATAAGCTTTTAAAGTATGATGCATGGTACAAAATACAAATGCTATCGAAGCTGAAAGACACTACGAAACGACTACTTAAAACCCGAGTCGTAAAAACCAAGACTTCGTCTTTGTAGAAACCAAAGACACGATGCAAAGTCTTACTGAAATTGACAAACAAATAAGTGTATAAAATGAGTATATATAATACAGACAAAGGATGAAACCCTAAAAGCTAAATAGGCTCGTGGGCCATTTATTGGCTAATATGCTAACAGTCTTATCAGTTAAAGTACCAAACTCGAAGTAACTTGATACAATAGTTGTCGAAATCATGAACACCACAACATTACCACACCAGATACATGAAATATGTAAATTTGCTGTTCGGTATCACTTATAGAAGACAATCATATCGATATTGTTGTGTAAGAAGAGAAACTGTATCGATTAGATTAGAAAAAGTTAACATGTTACAAAAAAAATTAAAAAAAAGTTTGTTGATTGTTAATGATGAATCAATTAGTTAAACCATTGCTTGCTAATTAAGTAATGGATAAAATTGATTAAAGTTACATAATGGATATGAGATGATTGGCATAAAGTGATTGTGTTAGCAGAATAAATACCGTTATCACAAAATGGACATTTTTTTTTTCTTATCTGGGTAAGATGAGTCTTTTTACTATGATATACACGCTTTTATTAGGTTAACCTCTTTTGACATTTTTTTAGACACCTTCAAATATACACACCTAACAAAGTTTGAACCATCGTCTTCTTATTTAAATAACATAATCTTAGGTAGTAAGTGGTATTAATTTCATCAAAGTGCCAGTAATGACTAATGAGTAGTGCCAAAGACTTTGAGACATTATTAGCATGTCATTGTTGTCGCCTTTCACGTGTCAAAAACACCCTCATCAATCAAAGTTATACAACAAGAGATTAGATTCCCTTTTTGTAAGGTCATCTTGATTAGCATGTGAATTTTAGTATCGACACCCAATATTTTGTGGGCCTCATTTTATCAATATGTTTTGAAAGCTATATATTTCTTTGCATACCTTAACTTTTTGAGGAAATCTCAAAAGAAAAATATATTACATTTTAAGTTAATTTAAATGTTAATTATGGCATGAGTTAACCGAACCCCCTATAGGGAGGGTTTGTGGAAGACTTTGCTGCCGCCGCCTGTACTGTCTGCATTAAAACTTGTACATTTTGACTAAAGTAGGTAGACCCCCATGGTAGGGAGGGTCCGGTTAACACATCCCGTTAATTAACTTTATTTCTCTTAATGTAAAGTATCAAAGTTGATAATTTGTGTAATACAAGGTTTTTTCGACTTTTCGAATGATGTTATCAGTCATTTTTTTCCAACTGAAATGGTTAACTATATGATGCATCAATATAATTGAGCAATTAAAAGTTATTTATTTGGGCTAAAATTATGACCGGTAATCGCTTTCGTAAAGTTGAAAAAGTGTTATATTTCTTAAAAAGAGCTTTGACATCTAAAAAAAAAAAAAAAAAAAAAAAAAAAAAAAAAAAAAAAAAAAATCAAATTGATATAGATTTGCCCAAAACTTTTTTAATATTATTTGTATGGATCAAATGTTGAATAGTCATTTAATGTTTGTTAAAATCCCACCTCATCTTTCTTGTCCCACGCCCAAAAGTAGAAATTGATGGACTAAATATAAGCAATTTTCCAAGACGGTTTTAAAATCAAGTGAATTTTTACCAAAACATCGTGTTTGTCTTCTTCGACCATGACTTATTATCAAACATTTCAATATAAATTATGAAATCGATTTTCGTTGATTATCTCAAAGAAGTTTATCTAGCTAGAAAAGTTCGAACTTCGAACTCTAGACTTTATGTGAAGACATTAGATTTGTTATGTCATATGTGCATATATTCTTACTTTACTTTACTCATATCAACAACCAATCAACATAAGATATAATCCTAGTAAATTCTGAGTATAAAGATTGAATATGACAAAAGTAGTTGAAACGAATAACAAACATGAAAACGAATGATCAAGATCAACAAATTCCAATTGTACTGTACGTATATAACTAGACATACAAATGGTATGCAAACACCAAACCAATGTATACTTAGCATGCTAGCATGCACATCTTATGGAGGAGTAGTTTTCGGGTCATCCAACTCGTCTGACGTGCTCATTTCGCGAAAATCATAAATCGTACATACATATACTATAACACAATTGCGATGCTTACTTCTAACACATGCAAATCATACATTATGGCATTATACAGTAAAACTTTAGTCACTTTAAGAATTATAAACAGTGGCGAAGCTTGGATTTTTCGAGTGGGGGGTCGGGATCTAAAATTTTTTTTTCCTAACACTATGGGGGGTCGAAACCGAATTAAATTGGGGGGGCGAAACCGAAAATACCGAAATTTTTCTACACGAAAACTATATACCCCTACATCGCAAAAAAAATTTCGGGGGGTCGGCCGCCCCCCTATGAAGCTGCGCCACTGATTATAAAGAACCATGAGGCATATGTATTATGTAAAGTTTAAAAAGAGAACATGTTCTCTGAAACATTGCACACATGGGTTGGTTGGCTTCTTCCAAACCTAACCATCAAGAAAACTTTTTATCATGTGATAGATATTAAGGACTTGCAGATTCTGTACTTTGTACCATAACACCATTTATCATGCAATCACCATATCATGTACTATTGGTCAATTGTGCTACTAACCCACCAAGTTACCAGCTCAATTTCAGACCAAGTACAAGTAAGTAAGTAACTTTAATTTGTTGAGATCATGAAGTGTAAAAATTGCCTTTCAAAATTTGGCAAAGCTTCTAATTAGGTTAGGTATAAATTTAGGTTTTGACTTTATTTACGTACCACGAAAACGCTGCATGATAAAAGAATAATCATAGCTACTCATTTTTAAACCAGTTAAGAAATACACTTCCACCTCTTTCCAATAACAATAATATTACACAAATCGTAAATCGTTAAAGCAAAAAAATGCAACATTATGACGAACATTTAAGTATATTTTAACATAGAAATAACTTAATATACTTAAAAACAAGTTTTTTTTCTTGTTTCCGTTTTATTGTTTGAACGTGCATTTTATATATCACATATGATTTAATGTTAACTTCAAAGTTTAAATATTTAACGCCTATAGTAATGAACATCAACTCTTTTAACAAAATTACAAATTCGTTGTTTTTTTACTAGAAACTAGACATTTGTAACTTTTTCTACAATAATTTTGACCACACAACGATGTTGTAAAAAATGAATATTAAATGTTATCGTCAGACTAAGAGTATGTTTGGCACAACTAGGAGCTGGAGCGGATCGCTGGAACGGGTTGATGGAGCATGTAGCTGGAGCTTTTTTTTACATGCTAGTACAACTAGCATTTCATTTAGTAGCTTATTTTTTTAACAGGCTCCTTTAAGCCGTGTCAGCCAAACGAGACTTATTTTAAATGGGTTTTTCTAATGTGTGCCCTGGGGGCACACGTTAAGAACACCAAAAGGACAATGGGACCCACGAAAAAGTACATCCGGACCCACACCTTTTATCTGAAAAGTGTACTTTTCTGTGGGTCCGGATGTACTTTTTCGTGGGTCCCATTGTCCTTTTGGTGTTCTTAACGTGTGCCCCCAGAGCACACATTAGAAAAACCCATTTTAAATGGTAGCTTATTTTTCTAAAAAAAATAAGTTCATGCTACGATAAGCTCTGATAAGCTCGTGCGCCAAACATAGCCTAAGAAGGGATCTACAATGGTCGAGAGGGGACATAACACTAGATAGGCCGCCTCTTGACCATTTCTAGCATACAAGGCCAAAGTTACCCCTAGGGCCAAAGCTTCTTAGCAGCTCTATATAACCTTAATGCCGGCAGTTGTGTCACAGGCTCGCGTCACAAAGCCCGGTAAACATAACTGGTGTAAATGGGTCTTAATATTATAACTTAGCTATTGTTCTAGGCGATGTGGGTAAAAAAGAATAGTTACCATTTGCATTGATTTGCTTTTCATCCACAATATCACAAATTCACAATTAACAAATAAAGTTGGAGAAGTCATTGGGCTTTATATTGGCCCAAGTTGTTTTATTATGGGTTGGTGAATAGATGTTGGGTTCAGTTTTAAGAGTTACAAGGCTTCCATAGTTCCATTTAAGTTTTATTTGGACATTTAAAGCGAAAAATTTATGATTATCGCCCTTGTTTAAATGAATGTCTCAATGTACAGATAACCAATGTTTTCAAACCCGGGTTGACCCGGCCGGGTCAACAGTCGGACCGGTACCCGGTAAAAAACGGGTCAAAAAATCCGGGTTTCTAAAATCGGGTCAACCGGTTAGACCCGCCGGGTTTTGAGTGACCTGGGTTTTAAAACCCGGCAGGGTTTGGATTTTCTCTTTTTTTTTTTTCTTTTTTTTTTGCCATTATTGAGGTGCTATTTTTGTTTGATGACTTTTCTTATGATGTTTATTCACTCACATTTGTGATTAATTTTCACTTATTAGATTGAATTCGGGTTCTGATATTCAAAGCGCTTATTTTTGTTTTTAGTTTGAACTTTGAAGCATTTATGAAGGATTAATATGCAGGTTCTTTGCTCTTTTTTCACAGCAAAGTAGTGTTTGAAGTTTGGACATTAAACTTTGAACAATAGAAAATAGATTTTTGGAAATGTGCATAAAACCGGGTCTAACCGGGTTGACCCGGCGGTCGAACCGGTTGACCCGGTGACTCAGCCGGGTCGATCCCAAACCCGGGTTTCAAAACATTGCAAATAACTAGTTTATGACATGCAATTATAAAGTTTTTCTTAGACTAAGAATCTAGTTTTTTTCTTAATAAGGCGGCAAAATATGAGACGTCATACATATGAAATTAGTTTTGGGTCAAAATTGATATTGACATGCGGTTAGAAATAAGTTGAGTCGGGTTTGATGGCTCATCAATTACATTTCTGTTTATAGGAAAAAAGACATGAGTCATGTGTCGTTTAATGGTGATCACTAGTTCACTCTACATTATTAGAAAAGATCACATTCATAAGTACCCATTAAACCACGCCAATCAAACATGTGTCATTTGTCTCTTGAAAGAATCACAAATTCAAAAAAAATGATATAAAAATTAATGGAATTATGTTGTATAAAAAAAGTCTTAAAGTTTATAGATATTTTTCAAACACAATTATGTTAACCAGCTAATAACATTTATTTAGCTTGGCTATCATAGTGCATTTGAAAACATACCTACTAACTTAAGATACTAATTTGGTACACCATAGGGTATATAAGCTACTAATATTTCCTTTCTACAATCTATGTGGGATTCAATATGATTTATATCAAGAAGAACAATGAGGTGCTTAAATTTACTATTGACTCATGCACCGTACTAATATGAGTATATGACATATATCATTTGCATGCTTGTTTACTCCGGATAGAAAAATGGGTTAGTAAAAATTATATGACAAGACAAACAAATATTCAACTCTATTTTGTTTGTTGTAAATGGTAATCTTGCATGACGCAAGGTCGCAGTCACCTGTTTGTTTGCCCTTTGAGTACGTTGAAAATTAGTTTGCAGTTATTTCACAAAACCAACTTTAAAACATCAGAGCATCTCTTTGGTTTAATATTTGTAGATGATGTGAGATATAAATTTGTGTGAGGCGAACCACTCTCACTTTTCTCATCAATAGATGTAAAACACAAATTGTAACATACATTAGTTTCCATAATCAAACAACGTCAATCAAACATTTGTCATTTATTTCTTAAAAAAATTATACGAAATGAAATAAAAAATAATAGAATTATGATATATGAAAAGAGTTAACCGCTAAGAAAACACCCATCATCAAACAACGTCAGTCAAACATTTGTCGTTTATCTCTTGAAAAATAAAAACCATAGTTGAAATGATATAAAAAGTAATGGACATCTATTGCATAAAAAAGGTTTTTAGCTTAAAAAAAAAAAAAAAAAAAAAAAAAAAAAAAAAAAACTTTAGTTTATAAATATTCTCGAACATATCAAATATTATCAACTAATTATTATTAGCCGATAAATATTATGAGGATAACATACTACTAATCTAAAGATACATGTGTGGTACACCAAAAGGTATATAAGATATCACAATTTCTTTTCTTTACTTTACTAGTTATAATACATGTGCACGCACAGAGTTTTTAAAATTTCTTTTTATTATATATTATTATCAATTAAGAAATGAATCACTTAATATATTTTAAGTGGTTTAACTTGGTGGACTAAAAATAAAAACCACGTGTATATATGTTATAATCTACATATTATTTTAGGAGAATGCTTTTGGATTAAAATAATATTTTATTATTCAAGCAAAATCACATGATGATACTTGACTTGCATAAGATGTTAGTGATATATGCTTTTAATTTTGCAAACTCGTGCTATCAATTTACGATGTGTTTTGTAATTATAGTATTTCTTTTACTTATATTTTCGTTAAAATATGTAACATATTTAGATAGCTTTGAAAATTGATTTATTTCATTTATTATGAGTAACTATCATACCATGTTTATCGATGCACATTTTTGTTTGAAAAATTGTATTTTCATAAGTTTATGTTATTTGCTTCTCAAGTTTAGCCATAAAATTACCAAATTAACATATATGCTTACAATATATCTTCTTTATTACATAAAGAGAAACAAAAAAAATATGTAATGGTAGAATAAGTTTATGTATAATGTATAAGAATATGTTTTCTCTAAAACCGAACTATATAAGGAAATTATTATTACTTGCATAAGTAAATTATAAAGGCATGAAAAGAATGACAAATAGTACATTCGGAAGTCTTTTAGGATTGTTTGAATCCTTACCGACCTTTCACTTTAGTGCAACTTTCTTCACAATTGGCCTAAATCATCAAGGTTAAAGACACCCATATTTTAGACCGTTAGTTGACACCCATAGTGTTATGACGTTATCAATGACAGCAAACGTTTGCTAAGTTTCATTAACTGATTCAAAGACACCCGTTAAGAATTTCTACAATAAAATTTCTCATATAAGCACTAAAACACATCTTTGGTACATTAAAATACATTCATGTATTATCTAAATCAGCAACTCAACTTAATTATGCATTCATACCTTGAGAAGGCGTAGAAAATCCTTCCACGACAATCATGTGTTGATCTTAATCATCCTCTAAACAAATTGCATTACATTTTAGTGTGTGCGATAAGATCATAAAACTGCAAACACTACTAACATGTTGCATTATAGTGAGGATAACAACAAAGTTAGTCATAACATCAAATAAGAAAACTTCAGATTAGAACTAAAGGGGTGTTTGGGTTATGTTTAGTAAAGGTGCTTATTGGCTTATTCAATTACCATAACACAATAAGTTTATGATAAAGCTTTAAGCTTTTTTGAGAATCTTAATAAAAAAAATCCTTGAACTCACAACTAATTCTATCATAGATTAGTGTGTTTATAGTAAAAACACAAATATTAAATGTAGAACTTTTCACTAAAACATTAAAAAAAAAGTTACTTAAAATTGGTGTGTATAAAAAAAATAATAATAAACCATAAAAAAAGGTTACTAAAAACTATCAGTTAGATAAGATATAAGTCAAAGTTCTATCGAGGTATCTTTCGGATTCAATTCAGAAGCAAAAAGAGGTTAACATATAAATCATAAGCATAGAAGAATTGTTGTATCTCAAATCCGTTATTTCCAACTCAATAACATTATCGCAGTCTAGTAACGTAATAACCTGATTAAAAACTATATATATTTGCTTAATAATTCTCATGTAAATACTTTTAATTTCTTTACAACAGCCAACTATTACTTTTTTTTTTTTTTTTTTTTTTTTTTTTTTTTTTTTTTTTTTTTTAATGAAACATCATGTCAATGAATAAATTTAGGTTATCACCTACATAGTTTTCCTTTTTTTGATTTGGGGGGTGATTATTATCAAATAACGATTGGGTGATGCGGTTTTTTTTTTTTTTTTATTCTTATTTTTATTTTTTTATATATTTTTTTTAAGGAGAACACCTTCTAAATTAAAAAATGACTATCTAACCTTTTTCTTTTTCCTTTCTATTTTTTTTAATTTTTTTTATTATCTTAATTAGCTTTGTATAACGTATTTAACTGACATACATGTTGAGGTTGATATTATTTTTTTAACTTTAACTATTAATATCATGTTGGACAAAATGTGTGAGTTTAGTAGCGCGTAATGAGCGTTGATAAAGTTAAAATATGCTCTATAAAGTTTTAAAAATGTTTTTATGGATATCCATATATAAATTTCAAATAACAATTCCATTAGTCGTTGTTATAAGAGAATCACGTATATTTATTTTCTTATCACATTAACTCGTGCTTACCATTTGATATTTATATACACGTTAAAAATAATTTTGCTGTATATAATATTTAAAAATAATTAAACTTTTAAATAGAATAACATGAGTCTTTATTTAAAAAAATATTATAGAAAAGTCTAAAACTAACATTAGTTTAAAAAATATTTAACGTGTATTAAAACTAATTCGCATATTTACCAAATTTTGTAATTTTAATGGATGAAAGTCTAAAAACTAATACTAATACTCATGTAATTTTAAACAAAGTTAATATTATAAAGTATAGGGGATATAAACTGTAAGGGGTTATTTGGTTATTTTCTAAAGTTATTAAAAAACATGAAAACTTGTAATTTTACACTTAGCTCTATATAATTTATTTAAAATTCAACCACCAAAGTTTTATTAATTACTTCCTCTTTTTTTAAGTTTTTGTTTCAATAAATTTGAAACTTATATTTTTATGCAATTTTTTTCTTAACTAAATTTCTTTACCAAATTTATTAAGTTTGACCAAAATCAATTTAATTTGGACTTTCTATTGACCAATCATATTGCTCGATTTCGCCTACGTGGCAAAATCGAGCTCTCTTATTGGTCTAATTTTTTTTCAATAAGAAGGGATTTGTTAAAACACTGATGTAATTCTTTTATTATATAAAAGATCTATGTGGGATTTCAATGTAAATTTGATATTTTTCCTAAAGAATTTATGCAAAAACACCGCATGTTTGTTATTTTCAATTATTTTGGGTAACATTTTAAAGTACATTTTGATATAGCTAAGCCAAAGATCATTTGTTCGGAATTTCAATACATCTTTAGTAAACGTCATTCTGTTAACATATATACTTGTAAGTAATGTGTGTTTATATTATCATTCGTGATTATATTCATAGTTTACTTTGACGTATTGACAACAACCGCTATAAGATTTATCTCTAATAAGTTCGAGTGAGTATTAAAAATCGAAGTTGACAAAGTAGTTTTTGAACGAATAACAAACTTGAAAAGGAGTGGCCAAGCGACTAATATAACACAATTTCTTATTAAGTTCGTTGGGTTCTATAAAGTTTGTTCAAAATTTTTTACCACACAACGACGTCATAAAATTATAAAAAATCTAAACTTAAAGTGTTAAGAAGGGGAAAACGATGGTTGAAGGGGCATAACTCGGGATAGACCGCTGCCCCTTGGCGACAATTTAGTGTTAGGTCACTCATGTAGATGCTATTATTGCATCTACTTTATCCTTTATATAAATAGAGTTCTCGTCTCATGAAACAAGATATGAGTTATTTTGATTATATCTAAGATTATATACTCTCTGATAGTCTCTTAAAACTTATAGTTTCTTATTAGCAGATAGTTATCTTCGTTATAATACACATTCAACAATGTCAATAAAAATATTCATCAAACCTCTTATACATTCATAAAGAACTTTAGAATTCAATTAAAATGTCAATTAAAAACTTGTTTGTAAAAGACGAGACATGGTCATAATATTATAACTTAGCTATTGCTCTCGGCGATGTGACCATGTGGGTGAACAAAAACAGTTGCCATTTGCATCGATTTGCTTTTCTTCCACAATATTACAATTCACAAATATGGGTTTTACATTGGCCCAAGTTGTTTTACTATGGGTTGGTGAACTGATGTTGGGTTCTGTTTTAAGAGTTACAAGGCTTCCATTTACGTTTTATTTGGACAAATGTTGAAATTTTTTATGATTGTTGTCCTTGTTTCAAATGATTGTAACAGTGTGCAACTATTTAAATAATACGTAGTATATAATGGGTAAGGATCCAGTAAGAAGAAAACTTAAAATGAGAAAGATGAGAAATAACTATAACTACATATTTGAGATGCGTCGACTTGAATTAGATGTATTTCTATTCATTTAGATGCACCCCAGTTACATTCTAAAGTAATTTTGAAGTGAAAACGATGCAAAGTAGTACTTGCAACAAATTAGACACTCAGAGGACGAAAAATACGTAGGATTTTTCTCACATGCTAAAATGCATCTAATATATGTATATGCATCTAATTTTTAGCTAGAAAATATATTATGGTGCATCTAAAAGATTAGGGATGCATATAAATCAAATCGACGCATCTCTAATATATGCTTATAGTTATTTCTTATCCTTCTCATTTTAAGAGTTCTTCTCATTCGATCCTAAGTCAGTATATAATAACTAGTTTATAAAGTTCTTATTTTGAAACTAAGAATGTAATATCTTTTTTTAATAAGACGATGTATGATGTGGCAAAACAAGAAACTTCAAGCATATATATGAATTTAGTTTTGGGTCAAAATTTGGTCTTGAAATGTGGTCAGAAATGAGCTGAGTTTGGGTTTAATGCTTCATAAATCACATTTGTGTTTATAGGAAAAAGGACTCGTCTCATGCGTGGTTTAAAGGTAATCTTTAGTTAACTCTGCATAATTAGATAAGATCACATACATTAGTACTCATTAAACCACATAAGTCCTACTTGTGTCCGTCTATCTTTTAAAAGTCGAAAATTCAAAAGAGTTGATATAAAACGTAATGGAATTCTGTTCTAAGAAAAAGAAAAAAAAAAAAAAAAAAAAAAGAACCCATTGAGAAAACAAAAAGCTTAAAGTTTATAGATATTTTCAAACACAACAATGTTAACCAACTAATAAAATATTTAGAAGTTGAACATTAGTGCGTTTGAGAACATACTACAAACCAAAGATACTAGCGTGAGACACCATTGGGTACATAAGCTACTAATATTTCCTTTTTTCAATCTATGTGGGATTCAAAAAAAAATTGTTCTTTTTTTCCTTTCCAAAGAGAACAATAAGGTACTTAAATTAACTATTGACTCGTGCACTCTTATTCATATGATATACATCGTTTTTATGATCATTGTTATGAAGTGACTCGTATAATAACCCCAAATGGGAAAATAGGTTACTAGAAATTATACGACTAGACAAACACATGTTCAACTCGCTATTTTCTTTCTATCTTGTTTGTTGTAAATGGTAATGGTTTTCATGACGCAATGTTGCAATCACCTGTTTGTTTGCCCATCAAGTATGTTGAAAATTCGTTGGCAGTTATTTCACAAAATCAACATTAAAAAATGATGGTATCTCTTTACAAGTTCAAAGTTGCCCCTAAGGGCACTAGCTTCTTAGACCTTCGTATAACTTTAACATCCACACTTCGTCACATGCCCACACCACCAAGCTCGGCGATCATAACTGGTGTGAATGGGTCTTGATACCAGAACTTCGTTATTGCTCTCAGCGATTGTGGGAAAAAAGAGTCACCATTTGCATTGATTAGCTTTTATTCCGCAATATCACAAATTCACAATTCAGAAATAAAGTCGTGGAGAGATAATTGGAGTGATTGGCCCAAACCAAGAAAGAAGAGTATTATATGGGCTTTCTGTTAGTTCATTGGGCTAAGTTTTAAGAGTTACAAGGCTTCCATTTACGTTTTATTTGGACATATGAAGTGAAAATTTATGATTAGTTTATGACATGCAATGATAAAAAGTTATTCTGAGACTAAGAATCTAGTCTTTTTCTTAATAAGACATATGTATAAGGCGGCAAAACATGAGACGTCATACATACATATGAACATGTGGTCAGAAATGAGTTGAGTCGGGTTTGATGGCTAATCAACTACACTTGTGTTTATAGGAAAAAAGACATGAGTCACGTGTCGTTTAATGTTGATCACTAGTTCACTCTACATGATTAGATAATATCACATTCATCATAAGTACCCATTAAACCACATAAGTCAAACATGTGTCGTTTGTCTCTTAAAAGAATCACAGATTCAAAAAAGAAAATAAAAAAATAAAAAAATATATAAAAATGATATAAAAAGTAATGGAATTCGTTAAGAAAAAAAAGCATAAAGTTTATAGATATTTTCAAGCACAATCATGTTAACCCGCTAAAACATTTATTTAGCGGGATACAAAATTATCTTTGAGAACATATCTACTAACTCAAGATACTAGTTTGGAACACCATGGGATATATAAGCTACTAATATTTCCTTTCTACAATCTATGTGGGATTCAATATGATTTATATCAAGAAGAACAATAAGGTGCTTAAATTTACTATTGACTCATGCACCGTACTAATATGAGTATATGACATATATCATTTGCATGCTTTTTAAATAACTCATACCAAGCTCCAATATTATTGTTATGAAGTGAGTGGTGACAGTTTACTCCGGATAGAAAAATGGGTTAGTAAAAATTATATGACAAGACAAACACATATTCAATTGTATTTTGTTTGTTGTAAATGGTAATCTTGCATGACGCAAGGTCGCAGTCACCTGTTTGTTTGCCCATTGAGTACATTGAAAATTAGTTTGCAGTAATTTCACAAAATCAATTTTAAAACATGATGGCATCTCTTGTTTTAATATTTGTAGATGATGTGAGCTAAATAAATTAGTGTGAGGCGAACCATTTTCACTTTTCTCATCAACCTATGTGGAATAGATGTAACACACAAATTGTTATAGAGCCTACAAGTTCGAGCATGAAAAAGACACGTCTCATGGGTCATATAATAACGAGCTCTAATCCACTTTGCTTAACTAGATACGATCACATACATTAGTTTCCATAATCAAACAATATCAATTAAACATGTGTCGTTTATTTAATAAAAAAATTATATGAAATAAAATAAAATATAATGGAATTATGTTATATGAAAAGAGTTAAAGAAAAAATCCATATTCAAACAACGTCAGTTAAACAAGTGTCATTCATCTTTAAAAAAAATATAAAAAGATTATATAAAATGATATAAAAAGTAATGGAATTATATTGTATAAAAAAGTATCAGCGAAAATAAGAAAAAACTTTAGTTTATAAATATTTTCGAACACACCAAAATTATCAACTATCAACTAATTATTGTTAGTAGCTGATAATAGCGGTTTTGTTCGACAACATACTACTAATCTAAAGATACATGTCTAGTACACCATATGGTATATAACCTATCAATATTTCCTTTTCTCAACCTATGTGGGATTTAATCAAAAGAATTTATTAAAAAAACGCCATGTTTGTTATTTTCATTTTTTGGGTAACAATTTAAAGTACATTTTGATATAGCTAAGCCAAAGATCACTTGTTCAGAATTTCAAAACATCTATAGTAAACGTCATTCTGTAAGTATATATACTTGTAATGCACTAATGTGCCTTTATATTATCACTCGTGATGATATTCATAGTTTACTTTGACGTATTGACAACATCCAATATAATATTTTATCTCTAATAAGTTCGAGTGAGTATTAAAAATTGAATTTGACAAAAGTAGTTTGAAAAACAAACTTGAAATGACTTGATACTCAGAACTTATACTCATAACTCATGAAAATGACTTTTGGTCATTGGGGTGATTGGCTCAAACCAAGAATTAAGAGTGTTATATGGGCTTTATCTTGGCCCAAACTGTTTTGCTATGAGTTGGTGAATTTATGTTGGGCTGAGTTTTAAGAGTTACAAGGCTTCTATTTAAGTTTCATTCGGACTACATATGATGAAATTTTTATCATTGCTGTCCTTGTTTAAATGATAGTCTCAACTCTCAAATGATAAGTATAATTAGTTTATGACATGCAATGATAAAGTTATTCTGAGACTAAGGATCTAGTTTTTTTTATTAATAAGACGATGTATAAGGCGGCAAAACATGAGACGCGATACATACATATGAAATTAGTTTTGGGTCAAAACTGATTTTGACACGCGGTCATAAATGAGCTGAATCGGATTTGATGGTTCATCAATCACACTTGTGTTTATAAGAAAAAAGACATGAGTCATGTGTCGTTTAATAGTGATCTCTAGTTCACTCTACATAATTAGATAAGATCACACACATAAGTACCCATCTACATCAATCAAACATGTGTCGTTTGTCTTTTAAAAGAATCACAAATTCAGGAAAAATGATATAAAAAATAATGGAAAAATATTAACCGTTAAGAAACAAAAAAGCTTAAAGTTTATAGATATTTTCAAACATAATTGTGTTAACCACTAATAGCATTTATTTAGATGGAGAACACATTACTGCTCGATAACATGCTACAAACTGAATATTCTAGTTTGAGACACCGTAAGGTATATAAGCTACTAATATTTCCTTTCTTCAATCTATGTGGGATTCAATATGAAAATGATTTTTATATCAACAAGAACAATAAGGTAAATTTACTATTGACTCATGCACTGTACTAATATCACATATATCATTTGCATGCTTTTTAAATAACTCATACCAAGCTCGAATATTACTGTTAGAGTAAAGTACACCGTTCGTCCTTGTGGTTTGCGTTGACCGCAGCCTGTGGTCCTTTGATCAAAAAAATTGCACCGTCCATCCTTAACTCAGAAACGTTATGCACCATTAGTCCTTCCCTCTAACGGGGTGGACTAACACTCGTTAACTTGTTTGCTTATGAGGGTATAAACGTCATTTTGCACTATAAGGACGAACGGTGCAAGGATGAACGGTGCAATTTTTCGCTTTTGGTCCCTTTTTAATGCTTTCTTCCGGTTTTTTATGTTTTCACCCGTTTTTGTCCCTTTTTTTTACGTTTTCGCCATTTTCGCCCGTTTTTTTTCCCTTTTTTTTACGTTTTCGCCCGTTTTCGTCTGTTTTTATCCGTTTTTTTTTACGTTTTCATCCCGTTTTTTACGTTTTCATCAATTTTTTTACGTTTTCGCCTATTTGTTTTACGTTTTCGTCCGGTTTTTTACCTTTTCATCTGTTTTTTTACGTTTTCGTTGATTTATTTTACGTTTTCACCCGTTTTTGTCCCTTTTTTTACGTTTTCGCCCATTTTCGCCTGTTTTTTTCCGTTTTCGTCCTTTTTTTTTACGTTTTCGCCTGTATTCGTCTGTTTTTATCCGTTTTTTACGTTTTCATCCCGTTTTTTACGTTTCCATCAATTTTTTACGTTTTCGCCTGTTTATTTTACGTTTTTGTCTGGTTTTTACGTTTTCATCTGTTTTTTTTACGTTTTCGCCGATTTATTTTACGTTTTCTTCCGTTTTTTACATTTTCATATGTTCATTTTACGTTTTCGCCATTTTTTACGTTTTCGTTCAGTTTTTACGTTTTCGTCCATTTTTTTACGTTTTCGTCAATTTTTCACGTTTCGCCCACTTTTTTTTACGTTTTTGTCCGTTTTTCTTACATTTTTATCCATACTTATCCGTTTTCATCCATTTTTATTCTTCCCTATCCGTTTTTATACGTTTTCATCCCTTTTTTTACGTTTTCGTCAATTTTTTACGATTTCGCCCTTTCTTTTACGTTTTCGTCCGTATTTTTACGTTTTCGACTGTTTTTTATGTTTTCGCCCCTTTTTTTTACGTTTTGCTCCATTTTTTTATGTTGTCATCCATTTTTTTTTTATGTTTTCATCCGTTTTTGTCCTCTTTTTTTTACGTTTTCATCACTTTTTTTACGTTTTTGTCCGTTTTCATCTTTTACGTTTTCCTCCCATTTTTTACGTTTTTTTTTCCATTTTTCTTACGTTTTTATCCATTCTTATCCGTTTTCATCTTCTTTTATCCGTTTTTTTACGTAAAAAAAGAGACGAAAATGTAAAAAAATGGACAAAAACGTAATACACCAGACAAGAATGTTAAAAAACTGACGACAACATAAAAAACGGACGAAAACGTAAAAAAACAAACGAGAATGTAAAAAAACGGACGAAAACTTAAAAAAACAGACGACAACATAAAAAGCGAAGGAAAATATAAAAAAACAGGCGACAACATAATAAAACGGGCGAAAACGTAAAAAAACATACGACAACATAAAAAATGGATGAAAACGTAAAAAAATGGCGAAAACGTAAAATAAACATACGAAAACGTAAATAAACGGAAGAAAACGTAAAATAAATCGGCGAAAACATAAAAAAAAACAGATGAAAACGTAAAATAAACAGGCGAAAACGTAAAAAAATTGATGGAAACGTAAAAAACGGGATGAAAACGTAAAAAAAACGGATAAAAACAGACGCAAACGAGCGAAATCGTAAAAAAAAAGGGACGAAAACGGAAAAAACGGGCGAAAACGTAAAAAAAAATGGACAAAAATGGGTGAAAACGTAAAATAAATCGGCGAAAACGTAAAAAAAAACAGATGAAAACGTAAAAACTGGACGAAAACGTAAAATAAACAGGCGAAAACGTAAAAAAAATTGATGGAAACGTAAAAAACGGGATGAAAACGTAAAAAAATGGATAAAAACAGACGAAAACGAGCGAAAACGTAAAAAAAAGGGACGAAAACGGAAAAAAACGGGCGAAAACGTTAAAAAACGGACAAAAACGGGTGAAAACGTAAAATAAATCGGCGAAAACGTAAAAAAAACAGATGAAAACGTAAAAACCGGACGAAAACGTAAAATAAACAGGCGAAAACGTAAAAAAATTGATGGAAACGTAAAAAAAGGGATGAAAACGTAAAAAAACGGATAAAAACAGACGAAAACGGGCGAAAACGTAAAAAAAGGGGAAAAACGGGCGAAAATGGGCGAAAACGTAAAAAAAGGGACAAAAACGGGTGAAAACGCAAAAAACCGGAAGAAAGCATTAAAAAGGGACCAAAAGCGAAAAAATTGCACCGTTCGTCCTTGCACCGTTCGTCCTTATAGTGCAAAATGACGATTATACCCACATAAGCAAACAAGTTAACGAGCGTTAGTCCACCCCGTTAGAGGGAAGGACTAATGGTGCATAACGTTTCTGAGTTAAGGATGAACGGTGCAATTTTTTTGGTCAAAGGACCATAGGCTGCGGTCAACGCAAACCACGAGGACGAACGGTGTAGTTTACTCTTACTGTTATGAAGTGAGCGGTGAGGGTTACCCCGGATAGGAAAATGCGTTGGTAAAAATTATATATCGAAACAAACAAATATTCAACTCTATTTTGTTTGTTGTAAATTAGTTTGCGGTTATTTCACAAAACCAACTTTAAAACATCAGAGCATCTCTCTGTTTCAATGTAAAAAAAAAAAAAATCCAAAAGAATTTATACAAAAACACCATGTTTGTTATTTTCAATTTTATGTGTAACATTTTGATATATATAGCTAGGCCAAAGATCACTTGTTCAGAATTTCAGTACATCGAATAGTAAAAGTCGTTATGTTATTATATATACTTGTAATGCAGTAATGTGTGTTTATATTATCATTCGTGATTATATTCGAGGTTTACTTTGACGTATTGACAACAACCAATATATAAGATTTATTTCTAATAAGTTCGAGTGAGTATTAAAAATTAAATTTGACAAAAGTAGTTTTTGAACGAATAACAAACTTGAAAAAGAGTGGCCAAGTGACTAAGTTAGCACACAGACCAATATAACACAATTTCTATTAAGTTTGTTATTCTATACTTCTATATAATGCATGGATAAACCAAGCCTAACTCCTAACCAAAAATTAAGATAAGGAACTTCAATCATGAGGTGACATGTGTCACTTCTCAACTAACTCCAAGCCTAACTCCTAACAAAAAATTAAGATAAGGAGCTCCAATAATAAGGTGACATGTGTCACTTCCCAACTTAAAATTCACCTTTATTTTCAAATTGAAATATCTATTTATCTATTTATTTTTTTAGTTATCTAATTTCATCATATTTTTTAAAATTTTGTGCTCTTTAATTCAACATCCATTTTTATATATATTTACGAGTTTTTAGTTTTTAGATTTTTAGTGGGTTTTTTTAATTAAAATTTTACAACTTTAACCTTTATTTCAATCAATACAATATTGATTCGTCAAAATCATATACTTTTGGGTGAGTGTTTGACGGGAAAGAGATTGTGAGGATCATTCTATATACGGGAATAATGATGTCACAGGAAAGCTACGGAAAACCCAATCAAACACATATACATTCGGAGTGTTGTGAAACGAATTCACTAGCTAAGCGGTAGGGAATTGCGGGGAGAGTTGGGCTAGCAATTCATTTACTACCCGTATTATTATATTTTTCGCCGCCGCTGTGCGCGGGTATCCGACTAGTTTTTATAAAGTTTGTTCAAAATTTTTGACCACACAACGACATCGTAAAAAAAAAAATATTATATATATATATATATATATATATATATATATATATATATATATATATATATATATATATATATATATATATATATATATATATTCTAAACTGAAAGGGTTAAGAAGGGGAAAACACTGGTCGAGGGGGCATAACTCGGTATAGACCTCTGCCTCTTAGCGACAATCTAGTGTTTGGTCACTTATGTAGATGCTATTATTGCATCTACTTTATATTTATATAAATAGAAGTCTCGTCTCATGAAACAAGATATGAGTTATTTTGATTATATCTAAGATTATATACTCTCTGATAGTCTTTTAAAACTTATAGTTTCTTATTAGCAGATAGTTATCTTCGTTATAATACACATTCAACAATGTCAATAAAATATTCATCAAACCTCTTATACATTCATAAAGAGCCATAGCCCATAACCCATTACCTATATATATACTATAGGGCCTGCACCGTCCATTTTTTTAATTATTATTTTATGGGCCGATCTTTTGGGCTTATTCTGCCCCAACTTGGTAGCCCAAATATTTGTTATTAAGAGTAGAACTCTCCCATGGATTCCTTGCCGACAAAGAACAATGAATTGGCATATTCCTCGTACTACTATTGGCTGAAATTGAGAGTGGAGCATGAGAGTGGGTGGAGGCAAAAAGACGAGACGCATTATAGTGAATTATTTTGAGAGTTTGTAGTACACTCACCTTACACTTGCAACTTTGAATATCCCTCATATTATCTCTATATAGTATAGGGAAAATATGTACAGCCCTATAAAAAGTTTATGTATAATTTTATTTTTTATATACTAAAGTTTATTTATCAAATATATAATAAATATTTAACGATTTATATCATTAGAAACGCCTCCGCATTATAAACAAAACCAATTTAATATTAATATACATTTAACATACGTGTGCTTTTATAAAAATAAGTTGAAATTAGCAACAAATTAGCCTCGTCGCAACACACTGGTGCCCGACACAACATTCATTCCAAAAAAATATGTCGTATGACAATTACAAATATAGCTTGACACAACATTTATTCCAAACAAACACGGCAAAAAACATTCCACGATCTCACAACGAGAAGCCCCGCCGCAACGCGGCGGGTGCCGGTATCCTTTTTAATGACCATGTCTCGTCTTTTACAAACAAGTTTTTTATTTCAATTATTATATCAATTTTGTACAATGACATAAATCCTTTTCCTTTAATGTCGCTTTGGAGGAGCCTTGGTTAACTACGACGGCCCGAGGAACCTTGGTCGCTTCCGAGGAGCCTTGGTCGGAGTTTACCCTAGGGCCCTAGCTTCTTAAACCTCCGTGTAACTTTAATGCTCACACTTGTGTCACCGGCTTACGTCACCGAGCCCGGCAAACATACTCGTGTAAATGGGTCTTAATATTAGAACTTAGCTATTGCTCTCGGCGATGTGGCCATGTGGGTGAACAAAAACAGTTGCCATTTGCATCGATTTGCTTTTCTTCCACAATATTACAATTCACAAATATGGGTTTTACATTGGCCCAACTTGTTTTACTATGGGTTGGTGAACTGATGTTGGGTTCAGTTTTAAGAGTTACAAGGCTTCCATTTACGTTTTATTTGGACAAATGTTGAAAATTTTATGATTGTAACAGTGTGCAACTATTTAAATAATACGTAGTATATAATAACTAGTTTATAAAGTTCTTATTTTGAAACTAAGAATGTAATATCTTTTTTTAATAAGACGATGTATGATGTGGCAAAACAAGAAACTTCAAGCATATATATGAATTTAGTTTTGGGTCAAAATTTGGTCTTAAAATGTGGTCAGAAATGAGCTGAGTTTGGGTTTATAAATCACATTTGTGTTTATAGGAAAAAGGACTCGTCTCATGCGTGGTTTAAAGGTAATTTTTAGTTCACTTTACATAATTAGATAAGATCACATACATAAGTACTCATTAAACCACATAAGTCCTACTTGTGTCCGTCTATCTTTTAAAAGTCGAAAATTCAAAAGAGTTGATATAAAACGTAATGGAATTCTGTTCTAAGAAAAAAAAGAACCCATTGAGAAAACAAAAAGCTTAGAGTTTATAGACATTTTCAAACGCAAGGATGTCAACCCACTAATAATTATTTAGAAGATAGAACACAATACGTTTGAGAACATACTACAAGCTAAAGATGCTAGTGTGGACACCATTGGGTATATAACCTACTAATATTTCCTTTCTTCAGCCTATGTGGGATTAAAAAAACAATGCTTTTTTCCATTTCCAAAAAGAACAATAAGGTACTTAAGCTAACTATGACTCGTGCACTCTTATGAGTTATGAATATGATATACATCGTTTTTATGATCATTGTTATGAAGTGACTCGTATAATAACCCCAAATGGGAAAATAGGTTAATAGAAATTATACGACTAGACAAACACATGTTCAACTCGCTATTTTCTTTCTATCTTGTTTGTTGTAAATGGTAATGGTTTTCATGACGCAATGTCGCAATCACCTGTTTGTTTGCCCATCAAGTATGTTGAAAATTCGTTGGCAGTTATTTCACAAAATCAACATTAAAAAATGATGGTATCTCTTTACAAGTTCAAAGTTGCCCCTAAGGGCACTAGCTTCTTAGACCTTCGTATAACTTTAACACCCACACTTCGTCACATGCTCACACCACCAAGCTCGACGATCATAACTGGTGTGAATGGGTCTTGATACCAGAACTTCGTTATTGCTCTCAGCGATTGTGGGAAAAAAAAGTCACCATTTGCATTGATTAGCTTTTATTCCGCAATATCACAAATTCACAATTCAGAAATAAAGTCGTGGAGAGATAATTGGGGTGATTGGCCCAAACCAAGAAAGAAGAGTATTATATGGGCTTTCTGTTAGTTCATTGGGCTAAGTTTTAAGAGTTACAAGGCTTCCATTTACGTTTTATTTGGACATATGAAGTGAAAATTTATGATTAGTTTATGACATGCAATGATAAAGTTATTCTGAGACTAAGAATCTAGTCTTTTTCTTAATAAGACATATGTATAAGGCGGCAAAACATGAGACGTCATACATACATATGAACATGTGGTCAGAAATCAGTTGAGTCGAGTTTGATGGCTAATCAACTACACTTGTGTTTATAGGAAAATAGACATGAGTCACGTGTCGTTTAATGTTGATCACTAGTTCACTCTACATGATTAGATAATATCACATTCATCAAAAGTACCCATTAATCCACATAAGTCAAACATGTGTCGTTTGTCTCTTAAAAGAATCACAGATTCAAAAAAGAAAATAAAAAAATAAAAAAATAAATAAAAATGATATAAAAAGTAATGGAATTATGTTCTATGAAAAAAGTTAACCGTTAAGCAAAAAAAAGCATAAAGTTTATAGATATTTTTATAGATACGAGATTGGCGCTGGTCGCCGCGTTGCGGGCGAGCGTATTTATAGGCAAAGTTTTTTATTGTTTAAAAAAAAAATCTTTAACTGCGTTGACGTTTTAAATGTATAAATATTTTTAGCATGGAAATTGTTGTTTTTATAATATTTTTAATAGTATAAATGTTTTTCTCGGAAAATGCATGAGTAATAGAGAAAGAAATTTGTGTTTTTTTTTATATGTATTTAAGAACTCAGTTTTTTTTAACCATGACGTTTTAGTTTTTATGAAATATTTAAGCACGGAAATTTGTTTTATCCGTTTAGTTTATCCGTTTTAGTTTCAATCAAATAGGTAAATTTTTGTTTTTGTTTTTTTTTTTTTTTGTTAAATGCTTATGTGTTTTTTTAAATGTATAAATGTTTTTAGTAGATAAATTGTTTTATTTGTTTTAAATGTAATCTTTTACATTATTTACATTTTTTTTTCTTTATGTTTTTTTATTTTTGTGTTGTAATATTTTTTTAGGTATAAGGCATGTGTCGGTCAAATAAGGTGTGTGCCGGTCAAAATTTAGGCGTGGGTAATAAAAGGGTGTTCTCCCCCTTTTCTATCAAACGAACCCTAGCTTCTGCAATTCAATCTCCACCAAGCTCCATTTCTGTAATTAAGTGCTTTTGTTATGGCTTCAGTACCAAGAACTTCTGCCTACGCACTTGCGCGTACTCCTAACTTCCAAAGGCTTAAGTTTGTTGCCGGTTCAAACGAAGTAGAGGATTGCTTGCATGTGGCTTTTGCTCAAGATGATACCGAAAATGATCAATTGCTAAGGGTGCTTGGTGAGCAGCGTGATCATCTTGCTGCAAAGGTCAAATGGTTAGAGGATTTGGTGGAGGAAGGGGAGGGTTTTTTGCCGATGCATGAGCACGGTGATATTGGGTTGGACCGTTTGAAGGAGACATTGAAGAGGGAGAGGAAGGTGCTTGCTGGATTGATCAAGACCATGGATCTAGCACGCAAAGGAAGAGAAGAAAAGAAGTTGAATCTTTACTTTTTCGAATGATGGGCTGGGCACTGGCTGTGGTATATTTTGGTTATCTCTTGTGTTTTTATTAGAAGTATGTTTGGTGGTCAGGGCTGCTTTTGGAATTATCAGTTTATGTTGATGTGTTATCATGGAACATGTTTTTTTTTTGCGAATGGTAACTGGGATGTATGAAATTTGGTGGTTGTTAATATAAGCTGAAGTTTATGTTTAAGATTATGCTATTTTTTTTATGGTAAATGTTGATAGCATTATTTCTGATATGCATAAGTGTTTATATCGTTGCAATCTATGGTATACTAAACATATAATTGGTAAGAGAATTAGTATTTGTAGCAAAATGCAAAGGCAGTAGTTAATTAGTACTAAAACCATGGCTATAGAGGCCATGCACAAAATATAGGTCGATATGACGACTTCATAATATAGTTTTGGCTTGACGACCGGTACCTAGTACTTGTTACAAATACTTATAGAAATACATGTCTTGAAGGAATAGGCCATCACGTGCATAGTGTACTTATAAGCGATCATTCTTCTTTTTTGGATTTTTTGAATCCTGATGTTGTGCTTTCATCATTGTCGGCTGTGAAAAGGGCCCTCCTCGTACTTTTTTCTAACTGTTTGTTTTATGGAGTCTGATGTTCCGGACAAAGAGGATTGTTCTTTTAGTGTTTCTGGCGGTGTGTCCATTGGTATTGCAGGCTGTGTAGGCTGTTTTGCTGGTGTCTTGATTTGGATTTCTTTGAGTTGAAGTGGTTCTGGTGTTTTCGTTTCTTCTGGTACAGTAACTGGTTTTGGTAGTTTGGCGGCTGGGGTCATTTCAGAGTGTTTTAAGTCAAGTAGTTCAGCGTCTTTGGTTTGTGAGGTTGTGATGTTTGTTTTGATTTCTATTTTCACTGGAGATTTTGTTCCTGAAGAGTCAATGCTACTTTCTGCATTAAGAGCATTGGGTGGTGGCAATAAAGGTGTATCATCCCAGCATGTATCGAGAATGAAAAGCTGTCGTTCTTTTGTACTCTCTGGATCAAAATGCAACTGAAAGATTCTTTTTTTTCCTTGTAGAGAAAGCAGTTCTGGTGGGTAATCGTAGGAGTCTTGGTGCGGCATAGTTTGTAGAAGTTCCTTACAGTCTGTTACCAATGAATTCGCTTCATTACTGAAACATGTCATTGTGACATTGCCACTGCCATCGGATAATTCAATTCTGAAACAGTAGCTGTATACAAAACACGGAAAGTATTATTAGTAATTTATACATTTGCATAAACGCTGCTATATTTACACAGCGGTAGAATAATTTGCCGATATTTTAGGTTACCTGTAGAGCAGATCATCTTCGGATGCTGGTTGTTTGCAATGGATATGTGACCAGCCTTTAGAAATCTTTGATTTGCAGTCTAGGCATTTTTGAAAAAACCATGGCCTTTTTGCAATGACCTTGTCAATTGTTGCGTCAACAGTAAAGCGAACATTCTGGTTCATTAGAACTGCAAATGTTTAGCAAGCTTGTATTTGCTAAGTGCTTTGGCTAAGGTGTACATTACCTGTTGATTCTGTGGATTCTCTTTTGCTAAATCTCCTAGGACAACACGGTTTCTGAATTTTTCTTGCTGTGGATCTGTGCATCGTTCGTGCTGGACATTCAATATTGCGGGTGGATCAAAGAAATCGTCATAGCTGTATAGTTAATACATACAGTTTTAGCGCGTTTTTAATTTTAGATTTGCATTTTTGTATTGTGACTTTGTTAACTTACACACTGCAAATTTCATGGTATTCTGGTGTGTCTGGATTGAAGTAGTACTCTGTTGCATTTGTAGCCGAAAGTTGAAGGCCTGTATGAGTATAAAAATGTGTTAAAAGATATAGTCTACAGCTTACATGATTAGTATAAAGTGCTCAATTTACCTCCATATTGTTTGACCAAGCATGAACTGACTGCAATGATTGTTGGTTTTTTGGCTTTCTCATATTCTTGTTTCCTAAAACTGTGAGCATCTTCATTCCATAGAGTAAACCGCACTGTTCGTCCACTGTTGAAATGACACGTTATTTAAAACTGGGAAAACATGGTAATTAGGATTTACGAATAAATGTTTGATTCTTACTCTAAGTTTTGCACGCCAATGTCTCTCCAAACAGATGAATCTTTTGTTGCTTTTAGTGATTTTTGTATCTCAGTCACATATTGCACACGTCCAATGTAATCTGTAAATATAATAAGTAAGGCATGTGCATATTACCTATGGCGGTTTTATATATGCATGTATTATGTACCTGTTAGCATTCCTTCTTTAACATCTATTTTTGAATACAGGTCTCGGTAGCTGGAAAAGTTGAAATAGTGGCATGGGAAACCTGTATCTGGCGTGTCCTGAACATCTGTGCATGTCCCGAAGGCCAATGAAAGTGAGTGTGGGACAACTTGCATCCATAGTTTTGCCGGCTGAAATCCAAATCCGGATATCCTGTAAGTTTTATTGATGTGAAGGAGGGCATCGAACTTAGGTTTGTCTCGTAAGCTAATTTTTGCTTGTATAGCCATCCCCTGTAAATGAAACAGAAATTATAACTATAAGCTAAGCAATGTTTAATTTTCCTCATTTTTATTGACAATATAAGAAAGCTAACTGTTTAGGTAAATATTGGAATAGTATTTTGTACCTGTTTATCAATTAGTAAGACACAAAAGAGAACCGGTTTTCCTTGTTTGTTTGTTGGTGTCCATTTTCGGTAGACTTTTGCATATATAACCTGACCATGATCTGTAGCTTTTAAATCAGCTAGGGTAGTTTCTTCTGAATGCGTAACAATTTCCTTGCCTTTTGAATCGGATGATGTTACAATGCTAGAAGTCTGTTCCATTTGGCTGTATATGAAAACCGGGCATAAAAATGTTCAGACATATATTAAGGTGTAGAGAATCTTTACGATGCAAACATGCATATTCTAAATTGGAGAGATAAGCAAACACAGAACACGTAGAATACTATGTAACATAATATGTGAATAATAATTACGCATTTTTGCTAGGAAGATAAATGATGTCTGTATAGCTAGGTATAAGAATGAAAATGCGAGCAAGTGTAACCTGTGTAGATGAAACTATGGTTAAAAAATCTTTGTACACAACATTTTTAGTCATGTTTTCATCCTTGCCTGGATGCTGTTTAATCAGCATTTTCAAACCTTTAGGGGACGTTGCTCTTGACAATGCAACATATAGCTGACCATGGCCAAAGACAGGCTCGGGTAGGTATACGCCAATTTTATTTAATGACTGGCCTTGGCTTTTATTGATTGTCATTGCGTAGCAGAGCTTTACTGGGAACTGCTTTCTTTTAAAAATAAATGGCAAGGTGTCGTCCTTATTTATAAGCAAAATCCGCGGTATGTAAACTTTTTCGGACATTCTTGTACCAGTTATGATTTTTGCTTGAATCAGTCTGCTGTATACATGTGTAACAATCATTCGTGTACCGTTACATAGGCCACCACCTAGATTTAGGTTCCTTAGCAGCATTATAGGCGCACCGACTTTGATTATAAGCTCATGGGGAGGCATTCCTGAAAAGGAAAGAGTGTTTAAGTATTCCTGAGGATATAACAGCTCTGTTGCTCCTCCATCACTCGTTTTTGGCACCGCCTCATCTACACTTGTAAAAGTATAAGTATCCCCTTCTAGCATATCTAGCACTGCAGAGTTTATTTGATCTGCAGTCTTGTTTTTTGGACATACAATTGCCTTTTCTTGTAACACTGCTGCGTTTGGTGATTGTAAAGTTTCTTGATCATATATAAAACTAATAAGTTCTTCAATAGCTGTTTCGCCGTCGGGAATACAACACCTGTCTGGTATCAGTATCCATTTTGAATCTGATTCATCACTTTCATCTGCTTGTCCAATAGTACCATTCCCAACTTCAAGTAACCATTTAGAGAAAGCCGTAGTCGCCTCATAATCTTCTGCTGATAGGCCTGTTCGTTGCAGACGCATATTCTGTTTAAGGCGAATAACCTGGAAAGCTGGCCATAGGTACGACAGTGTGATAGAAGAGGCAATAATTTCTTCTTTTGGAGCCTTTTTCTTTACAGGAAGCGTTTGCCTGAAATCTCCACCTAAAATAACTGTTTTTTTCCCAAAGAGGTCGTCTGGTGTATTCATTATATCCCTTAACGTCCGATCGAGTGCTTCAAAACACCTTCGATCATTCATAGGAGCTTCGTCCCATATGATAACATCGGTTTGTTTTAGCAATTCCGCTACCTGCATGTTCTTTTTAATGCTGCACACTGACTCTTCAGTTAAATCAAGAGGGATTTTGAATCTTGAATGTGCTGTCTGTCCTGCCGGTAGTAACAAAGCAGCGATACCCGAAGAAGCAACTGCCAGTACAATCTTCCCTTGCGATCTTAGCGTAGAAATTATAGTTTTCCAGACGAAAGTCTTTCCTGTGCCTCCGTGATCATAAACAAAAATGAGTATCTGGCTATGATTCTGAACAGCATTGGGTACTTGATCAAAAATTATGCGTTGCTCAATGTTAAGCTGAAGGACCAATCTTTCACTTTCACTTCTTAACAGATCACGGTTGTAGGATCTTTCTTGCATGACTGCCCTGTTATTCAAGATCTGCAATAAGTGTGGCGGAGGAAGATCAAAGCCATAGTCTTTGACAGATTTCCCATAGAAGTTAAAAATTGCTTGCAGTTCAAACATAAGACCACCTTCCAAGTCATCTGGATTGACATGAAGGTTTGGTATATGTAATACTTCTGCAAGTATTGACGGGATGTCTTCAGACATTGAATCTGCGTGTGACTGGAGCAACGTAACTGGGTTGGAAACATCACAAAAGATGACGATTTGGCAATAAAGATTCCTCATTTCAGAAGCAGTTGCTGAGAAAGAAGCTTCTTGTAAAGCAATGTTCCATTCTTGATCACCTCCTAATAGACCCATTGCTTCGCACGCTGCTCTATATGTAGGATAAGTGACGGCATCAACTTTGCGGAGATGCTGGAACGACCTGCTGCCTTTTTGGTGGCAGAGTAGCATGCGCAAGTAGAATGCGTCACCAGAGCTAGGATGTATATATGCCAAACGACCGATTGCCAAGGTAGTAGAACGTTTTCTACGCTGCCAATACTTGCCATCTTTATACCACACAAATTCTTTAGGAAAGTTCAGATATGTAAGATGTCGGCCATCTGTATTGTAAGTATTGTATCTGAACCATTCTGTAAGCGTCGTTCTCTTGTTGTGGTCGTTGTCAACAACCGTTTGCAGTTGCTGTTGGCTTCTAAAAGTGACTCGCTGCATATTCTCTAGGTGAACTGCAAGTATCTGGACCGGTGGATCTCTGCTATGTATCTGGAATGCAAGGATCCTCCAGCATGCTTCGTGTGGTCCGATGTATCTTGCATCCTGAAAATTCTTTATCTCATCAATGCGCAATGCAGAGCGGCTTGTGCTTGCTCCTGAATCTCCGATCGACCATGTAATGCGAGTCACGATCCTATCAGTGCCCTTGGAAATGTACTTGAACAGATATTTTATAAGCATGGACCACTCGCAATATTCAACATTGATATGTGCGTAGAAGCGCATCAGCAGAGACCGGTTATATGGAACAACAAATCCATTATCAAGGCTAATATTTTGCTTCATCGTTGTGATGCCCAAATCTCTTCTGCGATAATGCACATATCCTTTTGCATCGATGAACGTTGCAGAACAAAATGCCTTAGGAAAGTTCTTAGTACACTCATCACCACTCCGCATACACGGTGCAGATGTATTTACTGGGCCACATGGCCCATGTATCATGAACTCTGTCACTATTCTGTAGGCTTCAGAGTCATTTAACGGGTCCGGTAGTTCTGCTGATACATATACGTCTACATCTTCATGAGCTTGTATCCGATCGTTTTCTTTGATCCAGAGCAGTAAATGACAGTGTGGCAGCCCTCTTTTTTGGAACTCCACCGTATATAAGACTTCAAGGCAAAAGTAAAAAGATCAGATTAGTAATGTAACCAAGAAATGTATCTACTTTACATAACATGTCAGCAGACGTAACGCAAACAATACCTGCTTCAACATGGCCGGATGGCTTTGAATCTCGTAAGAAGCTCACCAAATCATGTATCTTTCTTTCAAATACACGGTCAACAACATCGGGTCTGTCTGCAACTGTTACATGTGGGAATTGTTGCATATATTCTTTAATTTCAGGCCAGTTCACATTGCATGTGAACGTGATAAAGAATGATGGATTTCCATGTACACGGCATATAGCTAAAGCGTCCAAATAATGGCTATACATGTACCTTGGCCCTCCTGTAAAAGATGAAGGAAGGATTATCCTTGAACCTACATCTGATCCATCTTGATCTCCTCGTGATAAAGCATCGTATAACCCAGCCATGTAATCACTCCGAATATCATTCTGATGCTCTCGCACGTAGTCAATCCGTGACTGCTCTATGCTGCAGTAGGCTGTAACGACATATTGTTGAAATAGCCTGCCACTCCGTGTGAGCAAGGCATATTCACCAATTCGATCGTGCACCTGGTATGAGTAGTATTTTAGCATTGTCATTTTCTTTGGTGGGTCGTCTGAGAAAGTTTGGCCTAATAAGACACGGCCTATATGGTAACCATCTTCGCCAAAGAGAAAAATAAGCGGGAATTGCAACGACATATAAGAAGCATTGAGCTTGTTAACACTTTTTAGCTGCCTATCATGCTGCTCAATAATCACATCAAAATCAGTCTCTACATCAGGGCCACCTTCAAAAACTATTGCACCAATTGAATCACCTGCAGGAAGTTCATGCTGGCGTGAACCGATAACACCAAACAAACGCACCTTGAACTCTGGCACATTTGCTTCTGCTATTTTATCTCTTGCTGTCCTAAATAGCAGAACCAGTTCATTGTGCTCGTCAAGAATTTCAATCAAGTTTTCCACAATATCTGCGCGCAACCCGTGGCCGGATCTCTGAAAACTTTCTAAGCGATTTGCAACTTCATTTTCAGTGTCATAGATATACAGCTGAAGAAACTTGGGCCGCATATTTTGTTCTGGACACAGGCTTCCAACCCGATGGTAAAGCTGGCCTGAAATTTTGAACACGTAAGGACCACGGCCCCTGTTTATTGAGTTGTCTATTTCTGCTCCCAATGATGTCATGGCAAACATTTGATTGTAAGCACGAATGTTTTCCATAAAGTGGCGGTTTGTGAATAGTTCCCTGATGTATTCTGGATAATTGCCATGCCTTTCAACCTTAACTTTGCCACCGCCACAGCATCTATGATACTCTGGCCGTCTTCTGCTACTTGAAGCGATTTTTTCATCATACCAAAAACGCGCATTGCAATGATGGCAGACTTGGTCACACTGGCCCATGTATGCGTATGTATCTGGAGCACCTATATTATAGAGAAACGGTAAGCCCTAATAAAGGTTATTTTGCAAAAGAAAGTTACATTTTCATTTGACACACGCAAAAAAAAAAAAAAAAAGTAAGCCTGCAGCATACCTTGTCTAGATGATGCATCTCTACTTTGAAAGGCAGGCCGCCTCCGAACATTGGTCGATGATGCACGTGCTGCAATTTAAAGAAAACGTTAAAAAAAAGCTAGCAAGTAAATACAGAGTAATGTAATAAGTAAGACATTGATTAATTGTTAACTGTTTTATTTTCAAAGTGAATGAAAACCTTGAGGCTGACGACGCCGATTGGTTGCAGGTGAATCTACATTATTGGCAGGCGGCATTGCATAACGGGAATCACATGGATTTTGAAGAGCTGCACCACACAGATAAGTAAACTCATTAGAAAATTTAGTTGATTAATGAGTATAAGTACTGTAATTTTTTTCTTTATCTGAAAAGGTAAACTAAACATACGAATATACCTTGGTCAGATGTTTGATGCGCATTCCGTAGAGCAATCCTTCGGCGCGTCCTGGACACTGAAGTATTGGATGCATCTGAAGGTACAAAAAAAAATGCCCGGTAAGTAAGCAAGTAATCTTTTAGCAAATTCATGCTGGACCTATTCATGTAACCAAAAAAAAGAAGCTATGAAACCTTGGCTTTCACACTGATGAGCATTCGTATGCATGTTTAGATGACCGGAAGATGGACTCATGGTACTCCGATTGTCATTGACAGCTGAGGAAGTGCCATTGCCATCTAATACGAATATACCTTGTTCAGATGTTTGATGCGCATTCCGTAGAGCAATCCTTCGGCGCGTCCTCGACACTGAAGTATTGGATGCATCTGAAGGTACAAAAAAAAATGGCCGGTAAGTAAGCAAGTAATCTTTTTGCAAATTCATGCTGCACCTATTCATGTAACCAAAAAAACAGAGGCCATGAAACCTTGGCTTTCACACTGATGAGCATTCGTATGCATGTTTAGATGACCGGAAGATGGATTCATGCTACTCCCATTGTCATTGACAGCTGAGGAAGTGCCATCGGCATCTAAGGACGGTGAAAAAGGTATGTCTTGTGTATAAAGCATACACTGATGACCTATAACTGTTTGGCAATCGCTGTCTATCCTAATCAAATGGTCAGAACCTATAACCAAAAAAGACACTAATGTTATGCATGTAAAATACAATAAAAAAAAATCTCAAATAACTGAAAGAAACGGCCAAATTACATAGGAATTGTTCTTCATTTGAAATTCCTGTATAAACATCAGATATTTTTCGCTTCCCTTTATCTATCAAAGGCGGAGGGCTGGTATGACATGGAGGCTGCATATCTAAACTGGCCGTGTTTACAGCCTGCGCCTCCTCCATGGTGCATCCATCTGCAAAACAGTGAGACCAACAAATTTAAAATGGTAGACAACATAAAACACATGACTATCAAAAAGACAATCATTAAAAGGTTGATATATAACACATACCTGGTATCTCTGCAGGCTGACACTGTACTGGTGCAAAGTTTTGTGTATGGGTGCCAAAAGTTTGAGACCACAAAGGTTCGCTTCTCTCACTACATTCATCAGTTACAGCCAAGGTACGGCATTCTTTTTGGTTTTGTAAGGTAGCATGTTTTTTATCATTCTGAGAACCATGAGGATCACCACTAAAGAAATCTAAATGCACTTCCACAGTATCTACATTAGGTAGCAGTCTACTCTTCTTTAGATTTATATCATTAGTTGATACCCTACGTACCGCTTTTTTTTTAGTCTTCATATTTTCTGAAGCTAAGCCTAATGCATTTTTGAGATATATAAGTAAATAAAAGTATGAATAATTATCAAAGGAAGTAACAGCCACACATATTACAGTTACATACACAGAGGCATCAGAATCTAACCATCATAACATATAAATAAGCTGTGTAATTGCACATGCACACAGACATTATAACCTAAGCATGATAACATATAAAAATGCATGAATGTAACCATGCAAAGCAAGTAAGAGAAAAAGAGAGAAACTTGCAATAAGCATGTTAGACACAACAAATCCACACAAACCTTGAAGCAAAGCTGCAGTTTTGTTAGGCTAACTTTGTTTTTTTTGGTGCACTGTGTTATTTTTTGTAGCTTCAGATCTGAGGAAGAAGCTGTGATATGAGGCTAACCATGCAAAGTATGAGGGTTTAGAAGGCAAAGAATGTCCTTCTTTGCATTAAATGAAGCATGGAAGTAGCATACCTTGTAGGATTTTATGCAAAAAAGTCATGTAAATTACCAACCCTTTGAGATAAGGGTCTAACTACATCACGAAAAAAACACTGTAGATAAACAGTGGATGAAACGGCAGTGTTTCCTTCCTGTTTTAAATAAACTTGTAATTTTCAAGCACAATCATGTTAACCCGCATTTATTTAGCGGGATACAAAATTATCTTTGAGAACATATCTACTAACTCAAGATACTAGTTTGGAACACCATGGGATATATAAGCTACTAATATTTCCTTTCTACAATCTATGTGGGATTCAATATGATTTATATCAAGAAGAACAATAAGGTGCTTAAATTTACTATTGACTCACGCACCGTACTAATATGAGTATATGACATATATCATTTGCATGCTTGTTTACTCCGGATAAAAAAAATGGATTAGTAAAAGTTATATGACTAGACAAACACAAATTTAACTGTATTTTGTTTGTCGTAAATGATAATCTTTCATGATTCAAGGTCGCAGTCACCAGTTTGTTTGCCCATGAGTATGTTGAAAATTAGTTTGCAGTTATTTCACAAAACCAACTTTAAAACATGAGGGCATCTCTTGTTTTAATATTTGTAGATGATGTGAGTTATATAAATTCGTGTGAGGCGAACCACTCTCACTTTTCTCATCAATAGATGTAACACACAAATTGTAACATACATTAGTTTTCATAATCAAACAACGTCAATCAAACATTTGTCATTTATTTCTTCAAAAAATTATATGAAATGAAATAAAAAAAAAATAGAATTATGTTATATGAAAAGAGTTAACCGCTAAGAAAACATCCATCATCAAACAACGTCAGTCAAACATTTGTTGTTTATCTCTTGAAAAATAAAAACCACATTTGAAATGGTATAAAAAGTAATCGACATCTATTGTTAAAAAAAAAAAAAAAAAAAAAAAAAAAAAAAAAAAAAAAAAACAACTTTAGTTTATAAATATTCTCGAACATATCAAATATTATCAACTACGTAGTAATTATTATTAGTCGATAAAGATTTTGATGATGTTCGAGAACATACTACTAATCTAAAGATACATGTTTGGTACACAAGTATATAAGCTATCAATATTTTATTTCTTTAACCTATGTGGGATTCAATGTAAATATAATTTTTATTCAAAAGAATTTAATCAAAAACACCATGTTTGTTATTTTCAACATTAGTACCTAAATTTACTATTGACTCATGCATTGTACTAATATGATTAGATGACATATACCATTTGCGTGCTTTTTAAATAACTCATACCAAGCTCGGATGTTATTGTTACGAAGCGAGTCGTACAACTTTACCGTAAATAGAAAGACAGTTTAATAGAGATTATATGATTAGACGAACATATATTCAACTCTATTTGTTGTACATGATGATGGCATTTTTTCGTGACGCAAAAATCACCTATTTGCTTGCATTTAATTCACAAAAACATATTATTAATTCGAGTAAGGTGAGCCACGTAAACTTGAATTACTAAATTCTAATAGACTATCAATGTTTGTCGTGTGTTAATGCTAGCATTTTTAGAAATAATTATACTTTTTTAATTCACTTGATGCACTTTGCACAGGGAAATACTTTTTAAGAGGGTACATATGTCCTTTTATCATTTGACTAATAGTAACAACGACTTTTGTAAGGGTCGGTCTGTCCAACATGCAGCCCCCCCCCCCCCCCCTCACGCGTCCTCAAATAAATGCGTCATCAATGATTTTTGTTCCATAGGGTCGCTAAGCCGACCTTACTTTTTTGCATATGGTTTGTGTGTGTGATTGTTTTTTTAATAATTTTTACGTGTTATGTTTTTTTGTTATAACTATGGTCGCCTTATTACGAGCTTATGGTCATGTATTGTCCTCATACTTTTGTGTGATCAGTTAATGTCTTAAACACGACTATGAAGCTCGTATTATCAATTGCCTTAGTATACATTTTTTATTAAACAACTTTGTATTAGTCTTTTAAAGTCATTTACTTATGTTAGTCAGCCTCGTGGTAAACTTGGGAGTCGTAACATAAATCCAAAGTTTAAAATCCCTAAAGTCAAAATTTGATCTTGAAATGTCGTTAGCAATTAATCAAGTTGGGTTTGATGGTTCATAAATTACATTTGTGTTTATAGGAAAAAGGACTCGTCTAATGTGACGTTTAATGGTAATCTTTAGTTCAACGTACATAACTAGTTAAGATCACATACATTAATATCATAATCAAACAACTTTAATCAATCTCAAACATGTGTCGTTTTGTTTCTCAAATGTAAAAAGTTACAATAAAATGATGTAAAAAGTAAAGAAATTATGCTATGTGAAAAAAGTTAACAGTTAAGAAAGAAAAAAGAGAAAAATTTAGAGTTACAATAAAATGATGTAAAAAGTAAAGAAATTATGTTATGTGAAAAAAGTTAACATTTAAGAAAGAAAATAGAAAAAAATTAAAGTTACAATAAAATGATGTAAAAAGTAAAGAAATTATGTTATGTGAAAAAAGTTAACAGTTAAGAAATAAAAAAGAAAAAAATTTAGAGTTCATAAGATATTTTCACTCACAATTGTGTTAATCCAATAATAGCATTTAATTACTAAAGTAACACAATTAGAGTTGAGAATATACTAGTAACTAAAGATTCTTGTTTGGGACACGATAGGGTATATAAGCTACTAATGTTTTTTCCTTTGACCTATGTGGGATTCAAAGGCATTTTTATTTTTTTTTTAATTTTTTTTTTCCTTAAGAAAAACAAAACAATAAGGCACCTAAATTTACTATTGACCCGTGCAATGTACTAATAATATATTACTTGTGCGCTTTTCAAATAACTTATACCAAGCTGAATATACATTGTTATGAAGCGAGTTATGCAACTTTACATGGATAGAAAAACGGGATTTTAAAAATCATACCACTAGACAAATGATTCTATTCTATTTTGTTTTCTGTTTAATTTGTTGTAGATGATAATGGTCTTCATGACGCAAGGTCGCAATAACATGTTTGTTTACCCATTAAATACTTGTGTCACAGGTGCACGTCACCAAGCCCGACAAACATACCTGTAAATGGGTCCTAATATTATAACTTAGCTATTCTTCTCGGCGATGTGTGGAAAACAAAACAATTACCATTTTCATTGATTTGCTTTTCTTCTTCGATATCACAAATTCACAATTCACAAATAAAGTTGGGAGAGGTCATTGGGGATTTGGGGTCAGTGATTGGCCCGAACCAAGAAAAAAGAGTGTTATATGGGCTTTATATTGGCCCAAGTTGTTTTACTATGAGTTGATGAATTGATGTTGGGCTAAGTTTTAAGAGTTACAAGGCTTCCATTTAAGTTTTATTTGGACATATAAAGTGAAAATTTATGATTTTTGTCCAATATAACACGAAATGACTTGATACTCACAACTCATGCTCATAAACTCATGAAAATGACAGTTGGTAATTTTAGCCGATTGTATTTTACTTGAGACCAACAGCTTTATACAAATATAGCTCATGACGAGTTAGGAAGTGCGTAGTGCACACTCGTTATAATTAACTTGATAACGTCATGACAAAAATGGGGTCAAGGGGCAACCATAAGTCATCCAACTTGTCTGACGTGCTCACTTTGTGACAATCATAAATCGTACGTACATATAATATAACACAATTGCGATGCTTACTTCTAACACATGCAGTCACATATGCGTATTTTTGCCTAATATCCTCGGTAAAGAATAAAATTGTAACCGGACACTTTTTGTCCTACACTTGTTTTGACATATTGACTTGTTACATATGTTGTAAATAATTCATTGAAATAATTCGAGTAAAGAAAAATTTTAATTGTGCTTATTTTGCTGCTTTTGATACATTATACACGTAAACATTTTAAAATCAAAAACTTATCGTCAATACAAAAAGGGATCAACTATGATCCGGAAAACATCTACTCCTAAACAGCCATAGATGTCGTCTATAACTTGTCTAGAACTATGGTAAAGGGAACACCTACTACTAAAGCAGTAGTAGATGTCGTCCCTAATATATATGGTTTAGAACTATGGTCGGGGGAACATCTACTAAACACAGACTATGAAGCTCGTATTATCAATTGCCTTAGTATACATTTTTTTATTAAACAACTTTGTATTAGTCTTTTAAAGTCATTTACTTGTGTTAGTCAGCCTCGTGGTAAACTTGGGAGTCGTAACATAAATCCAAAGTATAAAATCCATAAAGTCAAAAACTGATTTTGAAATGTGGTCATAAATGAGTCGAGCTGGGTTTGATGGTTCATAAATAACATTTGTGTTTATCGGAAAAAAGACAGTCTCATCTGTCGTTTAATGGTAATATTTAGTTCACTCTAGATAACTAGAAAAGATCACATACATGTCGTTTAATGGTAATATTTAGTATCATAATCAAACAACATCAATCAAACTCAAATACATGTCGCTTTGTCTCTTAGAAAATCAAAAGTTTAAATAAAATTATGTAAAAAATTAATGGAATTATGTTCTGTGAAAGAAGTTAACCGTTAAGAAAAGAAGAAAAGCAAATGATGTAAAATGTAAAGAAATTATATTCTATGAAAGAAGTTAACCGTTAAGAAAAAGAAAAAATTTTAGAGTTCATAGAATATTTTCACACACAATTGTGTTAACCCACTAATAACATTTAATTATTGAGAAACACAATCTGGTGGAGAACATCCTAGTAACTAAAGATTTGCTTGCTTGGGACACCATAGGGTATATAAGCTACTAATGTTTTTTTTCATCAACCAATGTGGGATTCAAAGGCAAACTTTTTTTTTTTTTTTTTTTTTTTTTTTTTTTTTTTTATTATTATTATTATTTTTTTCAAAAGGAACAATATAAGGCACCTAAATTTACTATTGACTCATGCAATGTACTAATAATATATCACTTGTGCGCTCTTCAACTAACTTACACCAAGCTGAATATGCATTGCTATGAAGCGAGTCATGCAACTTTACGTGGATAGAAAAATAGGATTTTAAAAATTATACCACTAGACAAATGATTCTATTTTGTTTTCTGTTTAATTTGTTGTAGATGGTAATGGTTTTCATGACGCAAGATCGCAATAACATGTTTGTTTACCCATTAAGTATGTTGAAAATTCGTTGCCAGTTGTTTCACAGAACCAACATTAAAACATGATGGCATCTCTTTGTTTTAATATTTGTAGAAGATGCGAGCTAAATAAATTTGTGTGAGGTGAACCATATACTCGAATCATTCGATTCTAATAGACTTTGGATGTGTTGTCGTGTGTCAATGTTTTATCATCAGGTAGCTCTTGTATTATAAATGCCTCTATACACATTAATTAAACAAAGCAGCTTTGTATTCACATAGTATTAAACTATTAAGCATTAATCAAACTCAGAATTATCTCTAGTTTTAGAATATTTTCACACATATGTTACTATTGAGATACAAGCCTATTTGTAATTTCAGACGGAAAAAAGCTTTTATTGTGTCACTTAAGTTATATAGGAATTCCTGAGCCCAGCCAATTGAGAAATCCACCAATCCATATATATGATGTGTTAACATCCATGTTATTTGAAAGAGGTTGACCCCCTTATCCGAATAAGGGGTGTCAGTCGAGTCGGGTTGGTTGAGTTCGGGGCAAGTCGGGTCAATACCAAAAGCAATATACCTGAATCCGACACTATTTGAACTCGAGTTAGTCAGGTTCGGGTCAATTTGGGTCAGGTCAACTCGGGTCGAGTCAATTCGGGTTCAAGTCAACCCGAATATGAGTAAAATAGTCATAAATTTGAGATTTAGTTCTCATTTATATAGATAATTTATAAAAAAATATATTAAAAAAATTAAAAAACCCCCTTATTCGGGTCAAAACGGATCAATCCGAACCCGAGTTAGCCAAACTTTTTCAACCCGACACCCCGACCCTATTTAGCATTCGGCTTACTCTAGTTGACCCGAATGATTCGAATTCAAATTCTGATCCGAGTAACCCGACCCGAATAAACTTAGTCGGTTCAGGTTTTTTAACACTCCTAATCCGAATCACGCATTGTAGGATTTGAAGCTACGATATCGGGTTTTGGAGACCTTAAAATCATTTTGGTATTATATTTAGTTTTTTCTTTTACTAGTCAGCCTAGTTGTAAACTTCGGAGTCGTAATATAATCCGAAGTTTAAATCTCATAAAGCTAAAAAGTCTTTGGCCAAACACTCCCTTAAGTAAAAATTAACTAGTAAGTTATTTCAAGATTTTTGAATTTTATCAGTGTCTTAAAAATCGGCTTAAATAGTCAATTAATTGATTAATCGACATCTAAGGCCTAGTCATCCACTAATCGTTTGATTTTAGCCTAATCAGTTTAACTTCTGTTTTTTTTAACATTATTAAAAAAAAAATGATTGGCACACTCACACTTTTGATTCGACACTAAATACTGTACACTACACACTATAAGTATTGTACAAACTGTAAGTAATGTACAAGTACTGTTCTCTAAGTAATGTACATACTGTAAGTACTGTACAAGTACTGTACACACTGTAAGTACTGTACAAGTATGTACAAATTGTTAAAACACGCTGTAAGTACTGTACAAGTATGTAAAACATATAGTAGAGTGTCACAATTAAAAGTGTGAGTGTGCAAATCATTTAGTATTAAAAAAATAATTAATAATATAAAAGAAAAAAATTAAAACATATAAAAAAACTTTATTACATATTTACACAACACCCCCTAAAAAACCAACAACTTAACAATTCTCACTCATCACCATTAGCGTTTGATCCCCTCTTCTTCTCCCCACACACAAAAACCCTCAAAACTCAAAACCAAAACATCAAACCATCATTAATGGCGGAAAAACCCCAACCGGTTCAAGTACTGTACTGTGGTGTATGCGGGTTACCCGCTGAGTACTGTGAATTTGGACCCGATTTTGAAAAATGTAAACCTTGGTTGATCCAGTATTCACCTCAAACTTACCCTGATCTTCAAGGTAATTGTGTTTTTGGATACCCTTTTGGCTTAATTGCAAAACCCTTTAAGGAATTTTTATAAAGTTTGTTAATTTGTGATTTGGTTTTTTATGTATTTGTTATTTATTTTTATATATTTTTTAATGGTTTATATGCAAATGTGAAGGATGGTAATTATGTTTTTGGATACCCTTTTGGCTTAATTGCAAAACCCTTTAATGAATTTTTATAAAGTTTGATACTTTGTGATTTGGTTTTTTATGTATTTGTTATTTTTTTTAAATAATGGTTTATATGCAAATGTGAAGGATGGTGATTGTGTTTTTGGATACCCTTTTGGCTGAATTACAAAACCCTTTTGTGTTTTTTTGTTAGTTTTGTGATTTGGATTTTTTCTTTTTTGTGAAGGGGTGTTTGTTTATGAGGTTATATATATATGGTTTTGTCTTATGTTTCATAAGCCCTTGTTTTCGGCTTTTTTTGAAGCTCATGGTTGATTTAAGGGAGTGTTTGTTAAAGCTTATATGGTTTCGGCTTGTTTGAAACTTATGGGCCTATATACGCGTGTTATGTGATACTAAACTTATTTGAGCTTAAAAGTTTAAGATAAGCCGAAAAAACGAGCTTATGAAACATAAGCCGAAACAACATGAGCTTGTAAGCCCAAAAATAAGCTTAAGAAACATCCCCAAGATGCGAATGTGAAGGATGTTAATTGTGTTTTCTTATACCCTTTTGGTTTAATTGCAAAACCCTCTAAATGTTTGATTTTGTTTTTTGTGAAATGTTTATTAGGTGCTGATGTGAAGGATGTTGATGGTGTTACTAATCAACTTCAATCGGCTACGATCACAGATGGAGTTTCTGGTTCTGGTAATGCTGGTTTTGTATTGTTAATGCTTTAATTTGATTACACTGTATTTATGCTTATACAATCATACTAGTGACGGCATGTAGGTTTTGCTTAGTACATATGCTAGTTCATGTATCAATGTATTATAGCATGCTTTCGGTCGATGATAATGATGGCCAATTGATATGATTTAAGGGGTGCTTGGAATTGTTTGTTGAAGCCTTCTTATTGCTTGTAATGCTTATTCAAACTGTATTTGAACAATCAGTTTGGAGTTGCTTATAAGTTATTCTAAGCAGCTTATAAAAACAGAATTTAGTATATAAGCACTTTTAATAAGCAATCCCAAACACCCCTTAATTGGTCAATACCCAAAAATGAACTCAAAAGAATCCCAACATAGGTACTCTTAGCTTTTTCATAAGGAACAGAAAAATGTCAATCTGCGTGTTTGGATGACATTATCCCCTTTCATGAATATCATTAACTCCTGCATCATCCTTTGCATCAATGAGCAATCTATATGGCATACATAGGTTCTAAGACATGTCATAGGCTAGGAGTATAGTATAAGTATGTGTTCCTCAACTTTGAGGCTTGTAGATGAGATTGAATTCTGAAGAAGGTAAATGGGAACCAGATCGATACTGCATAACATTTCATAAATTGCCGGGGGTCTAATTCCAAAGTTTATAGAAAACAGTAAGGATATTCAACAAATTAGGCTCTTACCTATACCTAACTTTTGAGTCAATGAACGGTATAAATATCCCGCCTTTTGAGTCAATGAACGGTATAAATATCCCGCCTTTTGAGTCAATGAACGGTATAAATATCCCGCCTCAATACGACAATAACACTCATGCCAATTTTTCCAATTGGGTATGGAGGTATGTATGGAAAAAACGATTGACATGAATATTGTAGAGGTTTGCTAATTCTTCTTAGACACGCGATCTATATGTACACCTTTTAGATTGTAGCAAATTCGTAACGTGTTGTGTAAATAAAAATAGGATGTCTCAATAAGATGAGAGAATATGGGTCGTGGGTAACTTGGTTTCAGAAAATCCCAAAGGTGGGCATGCATTGCATTTAATTATTGAGCTAACGTAACCATTGGTACATAGGAGAAACGCACATTTTTTCATAAGGAAGGTCGCATCAAGGGGATTATGCTTTTTAAAAAGGGGTGGACCACAAGCTAAGAAACTAGCTGTTACCAATTTCGTAGAGACACTTCTTAGACTCTAACTTATAGGTGTGGCTTTCTCTTGTCGAACTCGTATATTAAGTGCTTCAGGGGTGTTCTGATGGTCCAAGGTCCTGAGCTTAAGGTTCTCATGGTTGACTGCAAAAATCCAACGGTTCCAAATATCAATAAACTATTAGGGGCTCAGAAACACTCAGTAGACTAAATGACCTTAGCGTCGATTAGGGGCCCCTAATTTTAAACTTTTGACTTTTCCACAATTTACAGTTTTACACCCATTCACTTTTTGCATGCAATTTAGAATTAAAATATATGACTAAATCAGTTTTGGAATTCTAATACTCTTCATTTTGATCACTTGGATTTATCTGAAAAGTGTGCGTCCAAGTGATCCTCAATAAGTTTTAAACCTAAACATGAAGGTTTCAGTAAGTTCCACGAGGTCAATTCCAAGCTTTCGATAATTATCATGAACTTCATTTTACATATATATGATCTATAGAAGTCATGAACTCCTAGAAGCAAGTTTGTTAGATTAGATATGAATGAGCAAGAAAAAGTGTAAAATATGAACATGGAAAATTGCTATATTCTACATTTGTGCGGACATATGAACTATCAAGATTATAACAAGACTGTTATTTCCAACCGCAATGTGAATGCATGTTAAGTCACTTTCCTGCTACCTTTCGTTCCTTCTGTTTTAGTGATAAAAATCTTAGCGTTTGAATGTTCTATGCAATTGTTTTTATGCGATGACAATTTCTGAATTTGGACTTGTATTATAATTCTTAACTGCAGGCTCTTCAGCACCAAAGCAGGAACCAGTAAAGAGACTTCCAGGGGGGAAAGTTAAAAAGAAGGTATAAGTTGGTCAAGTTCTTTATTAAAAATTTATAGACTCGTGTTTGTGTAACATATATGCATTTTGATTGGATTTGTGGCTTTGTGCTAATGCTTTAGAAGTGTATTATATGGATAATGGACCAAAAGTATTGAATTTCTGCTTATTAGAAAAAAGAATCTTGTAGCCCTAAAATTCTCTATTCTTGCAACACGTAGTCTTAATTATTTATATCCTGAAATGGGCAGCTCAGTAAATGAGTCATCTGCAATTGTGATGACTAGAAAGTAGAAACGGTCAAATATGTGTTAAGTGACGGTTTATATCCAACAATAGTTGTTTAAGTTCATGTAATCATTCTTTATTCTATTCATGCAAAATTTTAAATGATGCTATACTTGTTTAACTATGCCAAAATCGAACGTATACTTAGGTTTGGAAAATTATTTACACATTGAAGAGGCTAAAGGCTATGGGCAGCTATGGTAATATAGCCTGTTCGCGCCTTTTTAATTGCAAGGACACTAGAGACGCAATCTGGACGAATGCATTTTTTCAGGGATAGTCTTAACGCATGAATGCTATTTTCTATTATCGTCACATTTATTATGAACTATGATACGGAGGTACTTTGAGCGCGGTTCTAAGGTCTTGCGGATATTAGTCTTAACGCTTGAATGCTATTTTCTATTATCGTTACATTTATTATGAACTATGATACGGAGGTACTTTGAGTGCGGTTCTAAGGTCTTGTGGATATTGCGTTACTATATATGAGACTAAATATTTCTGACCCTCCCAAGGTTTTCAAATGAGTATAAAATTGTTGGTTTATCATCAATTATATAATCCATACTCTTGTTTTGTAGGAGAAACAAGAAGTTATAATTGAGAAGGTAACCCGTAACAAGCGAAAGTCTATCACCACCTTGAAAGGCCTTGATCTTTTTGGTAAGCATAATCTTGCATCATAAAGTTAAATTTATTTAGAATCTTTGTTGTTGTTAATAATTTTGTATTTCATTTTAATTTCAACCTCTGTGGTCTTTCGGCACATGTTGATCCATCTACTTATGAATGTGTTAATCTTGCCAAGGGATCAGTCAAACTGGTTGAAATTGGCACAATGTCTAGTTCTAATGCATACAACCTGCTAAAACACGTTATTAAAAGATTAAGATAATTATTGGCATGTAATAATAATTTCTATTGATGATCCATACATTAATGTGTTTAGTTGAGCCTTCATGTCTCCTTGCTTGTAATATTCTTAAAATGCATCGTAGGTGTTAAACTGAGTGATGCATCAAAGAAGCTTGGAAAGAAGTTTGCTACTGGAGCTTCTGTAGTTAAGGTACAATTTCAGTGACTTCACACGTCATAAGCCTTGATTACTTTTTTCAGAATCATCTGTGAATAACTAAAACTTTGTGTACAGGGGCCAACCGAGAAAGACCAAATTGATGTACAAGGAGACATCGCATATGACATCGTGGAGTTTATTACACATACATGGCCTGATGTAACAACTCTATTCTTGGGCCACCTTCATATATACTGTATCTACATTTCAAGGGCAAATATCATAATATGACAAACTTCTTTTGCAAAATGTCTAATACAATAATAAGGCGGGCTTAGAGGCTTATAGGGGCTTGAGCTTATAAAATAAGCTTTGTTTGTCACAGAGGCTTATGGAAGCTTTTATAAGTCATAAGCCTAAGCCCATTGAAACGGGCTTACGGGGGCTTATAGTGGTCAAATTACTTAAATACCTTTCAAAATATAATTAATTAACATACAAAAGCTTGAAATATATTGATGTGTTTTTATGCGATTTTACATTTATAAGCTTTAGCTCTAACTAATTCGCTAAATAGCTTTCTAAAATACCAGCTTATGATATAAGACCTAGCTCCAGCTCCCGCCCCAACTCCAGCCCATTTCGCCTAACATACCCTAAAATATACTTTTTTCAATTGCCTAGCTTGGTAATCAAAGTTACTACAGTTGGCTAGTTTGGTATTTAAAGTGTTTCTTTGCTTCTCTTTGGTAATAATGTTCTAATAATCAAAGTTATTCGTCTGATCTTGCAGGTTCCGGAAACAGCAATTTACTTTATTGAAGATGGGAAAAAGGTCCCTGCCGCCTGAAATTTGAAGCTTGGGTATGCTATTTCCCTTAGATTGTGGGATATCTATGATTTCCGACTGTGTTCTTGATAAAAAGAGATGTTTTTGTTGTTTATAGAGCAATCGCTAGATACCCGTTTCTTTTCTTTTTGGAAACTTCCTGTTACATGACAAGCAATGCATAAGATTTTACATTCGAGTTGTGGTTTATGTCTATACGGATGTGCATTTTGAAACTGATTGTCACGACTTAAGATCATAAACACGTAACCAGTTTTACATTTATCGCCATGTTTTTCTCCGGATTTCTCAAAACTGATCTATCAGTTTAAAGCTCTCATCTTTTATATAATAAAGGAATTACATCATTTCAGAGTTTTTTTTTTGACAAAACAATCTTATGAGAAAAAAAATTGGACCAATAGGAAAGATCGATTTTGACACATAGGCGAAATCAAGCAATATGATTGGCCAATAAAAAGTCAAAATTGAATTGATTTTGATCAAACTTTAAAAAATTTAGTGGAGAATTTGATTGTGGAAAAAAACATATGAAAATATAGGTGTCAAATTTAGAAAATAAAAACTTAAAAACAAATGAGGTAATTAATAAAACATTAGTGGTTGAATTTTAAATATACTATATGGAGTTAAGTGTAAAATTATAAATCTCCATGTTTTTTAATAACTTTAGATAATAAACAAATAACCCCTTACTCTTTATACCCCATACACTTTATAATATAAACTTTATTTACAATTAAATGAGTATTAGTATTGGCTTGAGACTTCCATTCATTAAACTTACAAAATTTATAAATATACAAATTAGGTTTAATATAAGTTAAATATTTTTAAAATAAATATTAGTTTTAAATTTTCATCTATTAAAATATATATATTTTTTTAATATGTCCTTATATAAAGACTCATGTTATCCTATTTAAAAGTTTAATCTATGCGTACATGGATTTGAATATTAAATACGGCTAAATTATTATTAACGGTAATATAAATATCAATGACTCATGTAATTATTATTTAAAGTTTATATAGGGATATCCTGAAAACATTTTTAAAAACTTTACAGAGTCTATTTTAACTTCATCAGATCATTATGTGCTACTAAACTCGCATATTTCGTACAACATGATACCAATTGTTAAAGTTAAACAACAACATCGACCATAACATCTATGTCTGCTAAATAAAAGTTTATATACGTATATATTTTAACTTATAACAACGACAACGCTCGTGCTACTAAAATCACACATTTTGTATTACATGACATCAAATATACGTGATTGTACTTATAACAACGACTCATGTAATTATTATTTAAAATTTATATACGGATATCCGGAAAAACATTTTTAAAAAACTTTACGGAAAATTAGATTATTAAGTGGGTAAAATCTAACTTAGGCTAAGATTTGATATTAATGATTTAAAGTAGCAGTGAGCTTAATGAGACTATTGTTAGATTTCAGAACACATCTTTTTTAAATTTAAGATTTTGAATTTAAATTAAGCTGAACTGAATTTGGTGTATCAAATATATGTGAATTGATGTTTGATGATTAATTTGAAAACCCTAATTTGTTGTTGGAGTAAATTTTGAATTTTGGATTTTAATTAATGTGTTTTACTGATCATTTCGATACTTTAATAATATTTGAGAAGCCAGAACTAATGGGCATCGAATAAGACACTAAATGTTGATGTAAGTTGTGGATATATAAACAAAATGTTCGAATTTCTAAAGTCAAAATTATTGATCACATTTGATCTAATTCTTTGTTTAAATCTTGAATATTTATTAAGTTCTAAGTTTGATCGGGTTATGGAGATTGGATTGTCTTAATGGTTTTTTTTGGATGATAATTCATCTATTTTGAGGTCATTTGTAAAAGGGTGGGTTTTAATATTTTATTAATGTTCCGTACGTTAATTTTGGACTTTATATAGACCGGTAGTAAACGATGAGTTAAATGCAGGTTTTAACTTTGAATACTGATGTGTGGGCTATGGGACTGGAGCTACATCTTTGTACGGTTATACCAGTCACATCTTTCTTCCTAATGGAGAGGCATTTGGGAAAGGCACCAGAGCACGTGAAATGACATTCAACATCAAGCAAAATAAGTTTAAATGATCTATGTTATAATGCTAAACGTGTAAAACGAGAATCATATATTGCAATATCTAACAAATAGGGCTTGAAATTTATTTTTTTTGTGTTTTTTTTATCGATAGAGGCAGTCATTGCAAAATGATGGTTACGTTGGGATAAGTCGAAAGATGTTCCGCCAAAGGTACTTCTACAAAAGAACACATAAAGCCTTACATTTTACTTGAAGTTGCATTCTCGATGTATCTTAAGTGAAGTGTGAAGTTTAGTATAGTTTGTAAAACTAAATTTAATTTCAAGAGGTGTTATTAGTGAGTTTTTGGAAGTATAATTAATATTTTTCATAGACTGTATATTGATATTGCAATTTTCAAAATTTTAACATCCACACTGTAGGCATACGTTAGATTTATTAGGTCAATTATAATATGGTCTAAAAAGTTGTACAAGTAAATACTGAATCAAGCATAATTTTTTATGTAAATATTTGTAAATGATAGTTTAACTTTCCCGACCTGTTTCATAATGGTCAACTTTATTGGTGCTATTGCTACACTTTCAACTTACAATAGCTCAACATATTATACAGGCGTGATATAATAGTCCACAATATAACTAACGACATAATATAGTATTACCAAAAGCTTCACTATTTGTTTTTGTTTAAGAAATTAAAATAGAGACTCAATTTATGGGTGGTGATTAACAAAATGGTAGCAAGGCAATTTATACAAATCACCATTGGCGAATAAGACCTTATCACTTTATGTCACGAGTCATCAATACTCCTCTTCTATTCATTTCAGTAAAAAACTTATTTCTAAAACTATTAGTTATACAAGAACCCAAACATAACAACTTTAACAGACTAACAAATAATTGACAGAGAGATCATCAAATGGACCGCACGACTTTAAAAAAGTTACAATCAAATAATATGTATATTTTGTAATGGTATCATCAAAATGCAAATCGTGTTATGCTATTTGTTTACATCAATAAAAACAACTAACGTGTAAAAAAAAGGAAGATACGAGGGTGAAAATAGAAGATTCGTAAGCAGTAGATTGTAATAATTTTGTATCAAATATGCGTCATTGATATACATTATTTAAAAAAAAAAAATAATAAATAAAACGGACAATAACATCTAAAATAAATATGATCCATCTAAAAGTTTCATGTGTTATACTAGAAGAATACATGATAAAAATTTTATATCAGAATCTCGTACGTGCACGAGTATTATAACTAGTATTGAACCAACATGAACAACATCCCAAAGCCCCCACCTTCTATTAATGTAGCCTTGTACAATCTTTCTGGCACGACATTTATTGCATATCGTAACGTGTCAATTGGTTGTTGGTAGTTGCATAATAGAATCTGTGACCATATCTAGAACTAGATCAACTTGGTTGTTCTATTCGAGTCAAATGAAGCGATTGACACGCATATGGTCAAGTCTTGTGGGCTCCGAACAACATGATTGCGCTTGTAGAACATGATGTAATGAACATTTAGCATGAAATGAACAACACTTAGTAGTATTTGGACCACAATATATAGACACATAACATCAAGGGGGACAAAAAGAACCAAATGGAGTATAATGGTGGTGAACATTACCTATTTCTATAATGGAGTATAGTTCATTCTTTGTATGTTTGACTTTAGACCCAAGTAGTTTAAGGGGTATGTATCAATGTATGTGTCTATTTAGTGCCATTTAAAAGGAAATCTTAGAATTAATATTACATAGATATGGTTGAATTTCATGTTAGACATATGGTGTGTTTAGTGCGGAGATGGATACACCTACCCACTGGGCAGTTTACCCGGATGAGATGTAATTCAGTCATTGGAAGAGAATAAACAAAGCATTAATTGTGTTTTTATTCCTTTCAATGACATGCACATGCCACATATTACAAGCACATGGGTAGCCTATCCACTGAGTAGATTAAGTTTTCTCCGTTTAGTGCCATTTAAAAGGAAATCTTAGAATTAATATTACATAGATATGGTTGAATTTCATGTTAGACATATGGTGGTGTGTTTAATGCCATTTAAAAGGAAATCTTAGAATTAATATTACATAGATATATGGTTGAATTTTATGTTAGAGACATAGGGTGTGTTTAATGCCATTTAAAAGGAAATCTTAGAATCAATATTACATAGATTTGGTTGAATTTCAAGCTAGACATAAAATCTAACTTATGAATTCTATCATATTCTGATATATTGTGTTTGAATTTTGCTAAAACTATTGCATTCAATTTGAGTTGACAATTTAACAATGGTGGAGACTAGTTGATCACATCTCCTAATATTTACTCAATGTAGGTTTACACGTAGTATTTTCGTGAAAATTTAGTAGTTATATCTAGACATGCCAAAATAGATCGATCAGAAACTAATGTCAAAGATTAGTAATGTTTTAGTACGTGTCAAAACGTGCTACTTAACCCGTAAACAATGTTTAAGCATCTGTAGTTTTATTTATGTGACCTGTTTGATCAAGTATGACATCTATAGATATCAAGTCAAACATATGTTTTTGATTGTTTAATTCATATTAACTTATTATGTATGGTTATTTGACAAATGAGTGAATGCTAGTTTAATAGTCTATTTGAAAAGGTCAATGAACTTAAGCTAGCATACATAGTTTCTAACAGTTGATTTGACATCCTAACAACAGTTGCATAATCTTTAGGCCTAATCTTTAAGAACTTATGATTACATTAAACATGCATACTAAATTATAAGTGGATTGTATTTGTGTCCCTTAAGGCATCACAAACTCTACAAGCTTATCTTTCATGATTCTACAAGGCTATATGCTTATTTATTTAAATTTTGCTTGGTTTCTTTAATCTATGAATAAGCATTTTCTTAATTATAAAATATTGATCACAAGGTGACCAAACGGTAATAATACCAGTCTTTTAAAGCGGGGGTCAAGGGTTCAAATCCAACGGGGAGAATTTTAATCTCTTTATGGCCACAGAGGTTCATCTGCGCCGACTCCGGGCTATCCAAAAGGGTCGTCGACCTAGGATTAGTCGTCTCGTAATGTCAAGTCAGAAACCCAGGTAAATAAGGAAAATATATATATATATATATATATATATATATATATATATATATATATATTACACAACACTTTTTTGAACTAAATATTTACACATATCTTTTTGGAATGAACATTGCTAAAGCCTCCAACAATATTCTCTTGCTAATACTTCTACACACAATAATATTATATATATATTTTTTCACCATTCTTTTTCTGCATTTAAGCCGTCAATTCTGACATTTGTCAAGATTTGTGAGTAGAAGGATAAGTAGAAATAATTTGCAGAAGGAAATAGCATTTTCCTTTTGGAATCCTTTATATTCCTGTTAGAAGTTTTGAACCGTTGAGCATTAGGCTAGTGACAGTAAGGGTATGTGATCGAGTAAGTCGATCGGTTTCAGTCGATCCCTTTTAATGTGGGTATTCGGTCGAGGAGGAAAGAAAAGGGAATAAGCCGCATGCACGATCGACTTTACATTTTCATTTGATTGTCATTTGATCCATGTGACCGTTGTTTATATATGTACATTTGAGGTAAAAACAAAAAACAAAGAAAAAAAAATTCATACCGTTAAGAAGTAGCCATTTGAAAAAAAAAAAAAAAAAAAAAAAAAAAAAAATCTTTTAAAAACCTAATAAATACATAACATAAAACACACTCAAATTCACAAACCTCAATTCAAACATTCTCTATATTCAATCACATCATTAATTCTTTCGAGATCTTTTTTGCCAAACTAGTTTGATCGTTTTAATGTAATTTGAATACGTGTTGTAATGTTTTTTATTTTATTTGAATTAATATGTAACATTTTAATTATTAATGAAATTTGAGTTTGTGTTAAAAATGTTAAAAAAAAAAAAAAAAAAAAAAAAAACTGAACTTGGTCGCCCTTACTGGGGCACTGAATCGTCTACAGGTCGCTGGAGAGAGAAAGCTGACGTGGCAGGGAAAAGTAAGGGGATTGAATCCCCTTACTGTGCCCAGCCTTATCTTCATTGGGAAACATTTTCTAGATACTTTGCATCTTGAAATTGTAAAGTAAATGAAACAAAGCTTTAAGTCAATGCAATTATTTTGTTCAGGACTAACAATTATATAAGCTTTAATATTGGAAAAATGAAGTCATTGTATAATGATGTAATCTAAATATTTCAAGTATGATTTAATGACGCCATTATTCAAGTGATCAAGTCATCCCTTTATGATTCCCTTTGATTTTTTTAGTTGTACGTTTTGCCTCATTAGAAAAACCCTAATCTGAAAATTACAAGTTTTGAAGAGTAAAATCTTTTTAAATTAATCTCCATTACATTTAAGACTTTCCCATTTAGTTTTCCTTGTTAAGATCGAATTATCTATAACTATGAAACTTTATGTCATACAATATCTAAATTTTAAGCTTTGTAGACAACCTTTTAACCATCATGAAGGTGATATAGTAGTTATACACCTTAATATCCTCATAAGTGGTCTCGAGTTCAAACCTTTCTAGATACACATCGTGAAGTTTGCCACAGAAAGGATCAGAAATGGTCACGTGATCATACCCGGTTGGGCCACATACATTTGAGTCAAAACTCGATTTTCTCGAGTAACGAACATTGATAATAACTAGGTTACAATTTTTGTAGATAACCATTTGCTTGATACTATTAGGATTGTCATTGAAGTTACTATTGCATGCAATGCATTGAATATATTAAATTTCTAGAAGAGCAACACCAATCGTTTGAAAACATTGATATCTTGTAACAATGCATTGTCACTTTCATCACTTATTATTCTACATAAATTAGATGAGTTTGCATTCACATGAAATGTATACGATCTTTTAACCTTTGACACTGACAAGAAAGATTCTTTATAGAATTCTTAGATTTCGTGTACTTTTAGCTCGAATTCAATGTGATTAAGTAAGCCAAATGTTTCAAGACGATTCGCTAGCATCGACATAATAATGTAAATTCAAATGTTTTCTTTCTTAATTTAGTAATGAAAGATTATATATTGATGTTAAGAAATTTCATATGATCTTCAAAAATCTTGAATGTTTGTATTTTCATATCATCAACTTGGTAAAATGGCCCACTTCCAACCCTACTCTCCATAACAATGGGCAAAAAAGAAAGACACTTCAAATCTTTCTTGGACCACTTTTTGGTCTTCTCTTTTTATTCATTCTCTCAATAGTTATGTCATGATAAACAATTTTTTTGAGGGAAAAAGAAAAAGCAAGCTCATATCCGAAGGTCCTTTTCTACCTTTGGTAAAACCGGAAGCAGTCTCTCTACCTTAAATAGGGGTAAGACTGTCTACGTCTCAACCTCCTCATACACCGTGGAAGACGGTATTGAGAGTTACTTTATTTTACCTTTTTTTTTTTTTATATGTATAGTCTTTTTGGGTATACTAAAGTATGGATCTATGAGTCTATGACAATCTAAATGTTATACCATCTTTATATCCAAAAGTTAAATAAGTTGAGAAAGCCTAACCACATGCACCATGTTTGGGTGTTTTTTTTGAACGACAGGCATTTCTAATTAAAGACCACAAATTTTACAATACATGTTTGGGTGTTGAGTGGTCATTTCTCGAAGAGACGGAGAACAAACCTCTGTCGATATTCCACCGAACTTTAGGTAGGATTTGAGATTGAATGCATAACCTATTTTCTTAAAGCCCGTCAACGGGTGAAATATATGGACGTTTGTAATGAGATTGAATGCATATCAATAATTATCACCACAATCAAATAACACGTCACTATAAATCAAGAAACCTAATTACTAAGACATTCGAGTTTAGTTAAAACATCAACAATCAGACATTATTAAACACTTTCATAATCAAAAGAAGGGATAAGTAGGTTTAAACATCAAAGTCAACACAATCATCATCTATTATCAAACATATTTAGAGGAGCAGAATCAAACACGAAAAAGATCAAAACACTTCGATAATGCGACAAAGTTAGTTCATAGGTCAAACAAGCAAATATTATCGTAATCTAGTTTATATGATTAGTACTTTTTGAATCCAAGTATTTGCTTTGTAACTAACCTTTTAGAAATAAGCTTTAATTTTTAGCTTTCATTTCTACATCTACAACTTTATCTATTGTCAAACATATCTTACCTTCACGTAAAATATATAGGTTTTTAACCTTAAAAAAAAAAAAAAAAAAAAAAAATGTTGACCTTGTTTATTATAGCACATGTTCAAAACAATATAAATAAAAATATTGAGTTATCTCTCACCATATACCACTCTATCTAAACAATAACTCAAATTTAATGGTATATCTAACAATAATTGTTCATTGTGTAAATCTTGATTTAGTCCAAACAAAGATCATGAAAATCTTTGACATATCAAAATATAGACTGCCCAAATTGATTATTCATTGTGTAAATCTTTTGATGTGAAACATTAGCAACCACAATGGATTTATAACATGTCATATATATACGTATGGGTTGATAAATCTAATATTTGTTAGCTTAGGTCAAAATATACTTCCTAATCTTTTATAAGGCCAATATAAAAATCATAATTATCATCCATTATTTTAAGTTTAGTATAATACATGAATCAATTCAAGTTATTGTAAGGCCTGCAATTTGCTTCTTATCTCTAGTTAATCTAAGGCCTAACAATTATTTTGTGATTAAGTTGTGCTCATATAAATTAATGATCCGTTTTCTCTAACTACTCGAGAAAAAACCTTTATCTCGTTTTTGTGGTTCTTAATAAAATATTGTCTTTCTTAAAAATAAAATAAATTAAAATAAAATAAAATAAAAATAAAATGTAGTATCGTTTAAGAATTAAGACGGTTAAGATCCTATATCCATTTGAATGTAGAAATGTTGAAAATTGTAATGGTGAAGGTCAACCATCGTTTCGTAACAACTAGGCAATTATTTAAACAATATTTTTTGACTAATGTTTACATTTAATTTATTTATTTAATTAATTTATTTTTTTAAAAACTATAATTCTTTTCCTGGAAAAAGTTGAATGTACCAAGTTGTTCATGAAATTTATATATCAAGGGTCCACAAGATACGCCATGTGTTCTATTGATAATATATTTATTTCTTTTATGACTTAAAACTATATTATTTATTTTGTGAGAAATAAATAACTTCATAGTTCTTTTGTGCACATATAGGTTAAAAAAAATTGTCAATTTTTGGGATCAATTATTTAGTATTTATTCTGTCTAATTTTGGTGTAATATTATTTCTTAAATGTTACGTGTACGCAATTCATGTTAGATATATAGTTAAATTAGTAGCCGTGTTTATATCTTCTTTTCCATTTTTGACATCATTTATCCTTTCTCCTTAATTTTTGGGTAAAAATATATTAAATCATGTCTTTAATGTGTTACTAGAAATACGGTAGTAGTAAATAATAATAGTTTTATTGTTATCTAAATTAAGCAAAAGGGAAAAAAGTTTGTTGCAAAAGAGTATATCACAATTTTCGTGAGACAAAAAAGATTTTTCATTTTTATTGCATTCTCTTACTTGTTGGTATAACTTACAAGTAAATGAAAAAAATAATAAAAAAAAAAATTAAATAATTGCAATCTTTAATAAGTTTTTCAATTTGTTTGATGGCAGGCAAAGAAAGATTTGTACTATATTTTATAGATCTTGATTTCCATATTGGGAAACTCATCCTTTTTTACTCATGACGTGTCAAACTTATTAACTTGGGTATGCATTATCATTGTAAAAAGCTTTTGAGCATATATAAAAAATATAAAAATATAAAATGAATTATATTTCATATTTTGTTTCCATATAAGTTAAACAGAGAATCTAAAGATATATATGTACGAGGTATACTGTCAAACTTATTAACTTGGGTATGCATTATCATTGTAAAAAGCTTTTGAGCATATATAAAAAATATAAAAATATAAAATGAATTATATTTTATATTTTGTTTTCATATAAGTTAAACAGAGAATCTAAAGATATGTACGAGGTATACACTCTCTTTATTGTATTTGTCTTTGGTTTTAATGGTGTGGGGACTTAAAAACATTTACATGTGTAAATGTACAACTCCACATAATATTTTGATAGAATTTCGTGCCTTGATGTTGGAAAAAAAGACAGAATTTACGACGAACTTCTAGGCCGGGTGTAGAGGTGACTAACATTATCATCGCCAATTTAAATGGCTATCTTTTTTTTGAACGGCTATTGTCGCCAATTTGGCGGCACGTCAAAATAACTACTTTTGTAAAACATACTATATAACAAGTTTAGCTCACATACTAATCTCATAAATAATAAAAACGTGTTTGTACAAACAAGCTACAAACTCGGCCGGCCTCACTACAATGACGAAACATACTAGATACTATAACGGGTATATATGTAAAATATATTGAAGTTCATTGGTAGCTTCCAAGCAGTTGCAAAGCTTTCTGTGTGCATTTATAGGGACGAAATGATAGGATCCAAGCTAGACCTAATGAAATAAATACCAACGTTGGTTTTAAGTTTGCATGCATTTGCAAGGTGTGAATGAAGCACATACATAATACATTGGTCAATAGTAGCTAGGTTCTATTTAAATGCAATAAACAAGAAAGGAACGTATGAACGAAAAGTAAATATAAGTTTTAAAGCTAATTTGATCCAATAATGTATACACACGTATGTTAAGTACAAGTGTATGTGTGTATAATTGTGTGTATTTATACGTACGTATCTTATATTTATTTAATATATATTGCTAGCTCATAGTACGAGATTGGGTGAAAGTCAAGTACTTTTTGTTTGACCTTTAATGGTTCGGAAGACGATGCACCGTCCTAACTTGCCTTGACTCGAAAGATATATCCATCTAATACTAAAAAATTGAAATAAAAAAACTACATATATACGAGTGACGACTATATAATATTGAGAGAATATTAACATAATATTACAAAATTTATGTCATTAAACATGTGATGTGATGACCTTTGACACATATGAAAATTAGTTACAAAATTTATAGTGTTCTATGACAAAATCTTATGTTGACCCCACCACCTATGTACCAATATCATAAAAACTACACTTGTGTGTAAGATATATAGACTTCTTCAAAGTATAGTGATTTGTAACAAAAATTTTCTAAATACGTCCTAAGTTGTGTTTAAAATAATCTAACAAAGAGTTATATTTTTATTTACTCAAAGGTATATCTTTTTTTTTACATTGAAGTCACATTTTGACTTTTTCTATTGCATGCAACTTCCCATTTCTATAAATATTGACATACTTCACCACCGCACTTTTCATCCAAGATAATCTCAATCCTTATATATATATATATTCAATTCTCTCTTTGATCTTTATAGTCTCACATATTTAATCTTATCATGGCTTACCCTCATGTGCTTTATGCATATTTTGTTATACCTTTCATAATAAACATGTTAGTTTTCACAGCTCTAGTGTCATCATCTAGACCATGGCCTCCAAACACTCTATTCTCAACATTCGAAAATGAAAGTGCCATAGAAAACAATCTTTGTAAAGACACAATTTGCATGAAAATAGCCTCTTCCGACTACGGAAAACTCATGCAAGAAATCCCTATTGGAGTTCTTCGTCCTTCGTCTGTTTCTGATATCGTCAAACTAGTGAAAACCTCTTACGAATCTCCTTCTCCTTTTACTATTGCCGCTCGTGGCAATGGGCATTCGGTTAGGGGTCAGGCTATGGCCAAGGATGGGGTGGTGGTGGATATGTCAACTTTGAATAGTAGTAGGGGTCTTTTTGGAAATACTGGGATTAGGGTTTCTGGAGATGCTTCTTTAGGGTTTTATGCAGATGTTGGAGGTGAGCAGCTATGGATCGATGTGCTGCGAACCACGCTTGCGCGAGGACTTGCACCAGTCTCATGGACTGATTATTTGTATCTTACCGTTGGTGGTACACTGTCTAACGCGGGAATTAGTGGACAGTCATCTTTCCATGGTCCTCAGATTAGCAATGTTCTTGAAATGGATGTCATTACTGGTATATTTTTATATATACTTAAATAGTACAATTATTATTTATTTTTTTATTTTGTATTTATGATGGTATATTTATCAACTTATTTGTGGTTATATTTATAGGAAAAGGGGAATTGATGACTTGCTCAAAGGACAATAATCCTGATCTATTTTATGCCGTTCTTGGAGGTCTTGGCCAGTTTGGGATCATAACTAGAGCACGAATCGTTCTAGACAAGGCACCAAAGAGAGTAAGATCATCTTCATCATATATCGTCTTTGAGTTTTTTACACAACATTTTATATGAACATGTAAAAATTTCACATGTTTATCTTTTGCATGTTGCATTTTAACATGTAAATGTGTAAAACGTATAGTTACAAATTGAACTTCACGAAGAATGGAATTATAACACGGACACAATAATGGAAGAAAAATATCCCTTACACAATAATGTAAATGTGTAAAACGTATAGTTACAAATTGAAGTTACAAAGAATATCCCTTACGCAAGGATATTTCCATTTTTGGAAGTTTGGAAAAAAGTCTTTCGAGTGCATGACTATCGATAATATTTTTTTAACGGCGATTTTATTAAACTATCACTAATAGTCTAATACTAGTAGTAAATACTTGCGTAAATAAACATGCACGCGGAAACAATAAAGTCGTAAACTGTTGACAGTTATCGTACAACCTAGTACTGAAAATCAGGAAAATATTCAAACGAAAAGATTCATGCAACTGTGAAACATTCAATAATCTTTTTACTAATCATTTGCTCATGTCTCTAAAAATAGGTGAAATGGTTTAAAATAATCTATAATGATTTTGCGAAATTCACAAAAGATCAAGAATATTTGATCTCAGTTGATGGGTTCAATTATGTGGAAGGCTCTTTGATCATGGCAAGCAGTCCTGCAGACAGCTTTTTCTCCCCTTCTGATGAATCTATGATAAGTTCTTTAGCCTCAAAAAAAGGCATTTTATACTGCTTAGAAGCCGTTAAGTATTATGACGATTCAATCCTAAATACCATTGACGAGGTTAGCGTTATGATCTTATGATCAACATATTAGTTCTATGTTACATTGGAATCTATAAGCTTATAAGGTACTTGTATGTTTTGCAGGAACTTCAAAATATATTCAAAGCACTGCATTTCGATCCTGGATTTATATTCAGTAAAGCTGCGTCTTTATTTGATTTTCTAAATCGAGTAAGAGCAGAAGAGGTACTACTTACAACCTTGGGGCTATGGGATGTCCCTCATCCATGGCTAAACCTTTTCGTGCCAAGATCACGAATAATGGATTTTAATCAAGGTGTTTTTATCGATATTGTTAAAAATCAAAGCAAGAGTGCAGGGCCATTTCTTGTCTACCCAATTAACCGAAAAAAGTAAGTAATTAACATCTAAAGAAATACCTAATAATCTTTATATAGGGGGTGTTAGAGAAATAATAAGCAAAGCCTAAACACCCCCTTAATCTCCCAATTGTGTTTTGCTAGTTTTCTGACACATTGCGTCTTGAAAATATTCAGGTGGGATGATAGAATGTCGGTCGTTATACCAGAAGACAATGATAATATGTTCTACACCGTAGCATTACTGAACTCGGCTGGGAGAACCGTTGATCCGGCAGTCATCGACAAGCAAAATAACGATATTCTAGAATACTGTAAAAAGAATGGGATCATGATCAAGGAATACTTTCCACATTACAAAAAGAAAGAAGAATGGATGAAACATTTTGGCAAGAAATGGAGTGTTTTTAAGGAGAGGAAAGAACAGTTTGATCCTAAAAAGATATTGTCTCCTGGACAAGGAATTTTTAATTCTGAATGAAGTTTTAAATTGTATAGCTAAGTATGCTATATAAACAATCTATGTTGGATTTATGTATAAAAGTAATCTTGTTAGGCACTTCACTTAATTCAATAGTTTTCTACCATTGTAGGCTAATAAAAGAATATAAGTTGTTGTCCATGGCCACCATATGTAAAATATAATTATGATGTTTAGTTGGATGTGATTTGTTAACATAATCCTTTCTAATTTTTGCTTATCCTAAAATGAGGGAAACTCAATACACTAGACTTCTATACATATATAATGGGCGTAGGCCCATTTTGCTACACCATCTGATCCAAGAATAGTCAAGACTTTGCAATCTATTTCCATGTTAACTCATCCAATGCTTAAAGCTGGCATGACTTTGAGAAAGTCAAATCCGCTTATAAATGATATATTTTGTTATATCCAAGAGTTGCACTTATAGCACGATGTTCTGCTATGAAGTGTTGGATGACCGCCTTAGTCATTGATCGATCTCCTTACTATACTCAAACATGTGGTATGAGCCATAAAGTTTAACTGAAATACAGAAATTGGCTACTATATAGAGAAAAGAAAGTTACCTCTTTATGGTCATGAAGGACTCGGACAATGGCTAGAAGCCCTTGTTGCGGTAAAGCAACGTCTCCTCTGTATCCAAAACCATTGCCAAAAAAACCTTGATCAAAATTTTAACCACCCAAAGTTTGTCAAGTGTCATATTTCTTGTTTATCATTACAAAGGATACATCTATCGTAAACGGTGGTCATTCTTTAGTAATAGCACCCCGCATATTTGGTCCAATAGTTTGTGTTAAGTACCAATCGGTATACATGCTGTTTGATCACACACGGGGTGCTATTGTTAGAGTTTGACAATCAATATAGCACATACGCGGAAGCTAGGATCAATAATAACACGTATAAAGATAACTAAAACATAAATAAGAACATACCCGAAGCACTTCAATAAACCTTGAACTTGTGTAATATAGATCAATGATAAACCCCTTACCGTTTTGTTTATCGATCTCTTGATAATTACTATAGTGAGTAATTACCTCGTTCTTGTACACACAAACTACCAATGAATAAAGGTTTATGCAAGTAAACGTAAACACAAGTTTTGCTTATGAAAAAATCGACCCAAATCCCTTATGGGAGTTTAGTGAACAAAAGATATGAAACCCTAACCCTTGGCCTTGTATATATACTAGATGATTTCTTTGAGACCAAGCAAGGGTGGATCGACCCTATTGGGTTGGGTCGACCGGCCACACCCCCTCCAAGGGGATTCCGGATCCTTCTTGTCTCCCAAAATACATTCTAGTCCTCGTTCTTTCATTCCTTAATAATAGTTAATACTTACGTTTAATATTAATGATTATTTAGTCCCTCAAGTGTTTATAAATATATATATACGATACATATAACATATATATATTTATTTACTTTATTCTCGTTTGTAATGTGTGCAATCCCGAGGTCTCGGGTTCGATACTAGTCATTTACATATTAATATTTATACGTAACTTTTAACAGCTCCCACTCGTATATCTATTAATAGTAAAATGACATTGGTTGGCGTCTTGCAATACTCCAATGCCCCCAGTTCGACCTGAGCTAGGTTTCCTGGAAAACCTTTAATGATTCATCATTATTATTATCCTTTCGCCTCTAATACTACATTAATAAAGATGTGAGGTTCTTTATTAAATTCTGTTTCTCGTCTCTTTATGATTGAACAAAATTACCAAAACATCTGAACGTATTCCAGATAGACTTTGGGCGTGGCCACGCAAACATTTTGTCAACCCTACGAGGGGCCCAGCAGTATTAAACTTCTGAACAAATCAGAAGGAACGAATTCTCTCTTGACTACAAGAATAACCCATGAACTTTGTAACTATTCTGAAAACAACCCTTATGACTTCCAATTACGGTAAGCGCACTACATCCATGACACTTATCTGGTATCTCAAGTCTGAGGATAACTTTAAATATGATTCTCACAATAAATTTAAATCATATTGTTGGGATAAGTCCAATACTCAATTCATTGAATATCATGTGAAATTGGTATGACTACGCATCAATATACTTTCAAGTATATCCTTAACCAATACTCAAAATTGTCTTAGTTTAATGATATTCCCATATCATTAATCGACAACGGACTATTTGGAATAATAAACTATTCATGGATCTTAAACATGCAAATATATGATATATTATTAATACAATGAATAAATAAACATAACCAATACTTTATTTCATTAAAATTAATAATTGTACATTACATCCCTTATCCAAATACTAATCACAAATGGGCATGAAACTATCAGCTAATTTAAGTCCTATTCCTTCAGCATGCTTGTAAAGCTTGGTGCCAGGTAAAGGCTTTGTAAATTGATCAGCTAAGTTTTCATCTGTGTGAACTTTGAGCATTTCGATTTCACCTATCTCAACTTGTTCTCTGACATAGTGGTGCTTAATCGGGAAATGTCTGGTGCCTTTCATGATTCCAGGTTCATTGGCAAATGTAATTGCAGCTGAGTTGTCACAATACATTTTTATAGGTCGCTGAATCGAAGGCATAACCCCAAGCCCTGAAACAAACTTCCTAATCCAAACAGCTTCCATTGCAGCTTCTGAAGCAGCTATATACTCACTTTCTGTAGCAGACATCGCTAATACACTCTGCTTTCTGCTCCTCCAATCAACAGCTCCTCCATTAATGACAAAGACATAACCCGTCTGAGACTTCGTATCATCCTTATCACCTTTCCAAGAAGCATCGCAGTAACCTGTAACATCAAGTTCTGCAGATGGAGTACCCCCATAAACCAAGAACATCTCTTTAGTAGCCCTAAGGTACTTAAGAATATTCTTAACAGCAGTCCAGTGTTTTTCACCTGGATTCTGCTGATATCGACTGGTTAAATTCTGAGCAAACGCCACATCTGGCCTTGTGCTTTTCACCGCATACATAATAGATCCCACAGCCGAAGCGTAAGGGACTCTCTTCATGCGTTGCACCTCTTCAGGTGTTGAAGCACAAACTTTATTGCTCAAGCCATGTTGCTCTTGCATCGGCAAATATCCTTTCTTGGAATTTTGCATATTGAATCTCTTCAATATTTTATCAATGTAAGCACTTTGGCTTAATCCAATTAATCGCTGAGATCTATCTCTATATATCTTGATTCCCAGAATAAATGCAGCTTCCCCTAAATCTTTCATAGAAAAACAACTTCTAAGATATGCCTTAACCTTTTGCAAACTCAGAATGTCATTTCCCATGATCAATATGTCATCGACATATAATATAAGGAAAATTACATTACTCCCACTAGCTTTGTGATATACACATGGCTCATCAAGATTTTGAGTGAATCCATACTTCTTAATTTCACTATCAAATCTCTTATTCCATTGTCGTGATGCTTGCTTCAATCCATAAATGGATCTTTTAAGCTTGCATACACGATCTGAGAATTCTGGATTCACAAACCCCTCAGGCTGCGCCATATAGATGTCTTCATCTAGGCTACCATTTAAGAAGGCGGTTTTGACATCCATTTGCCAAATCTCATAGTCATAGTAAGTGGCTATGGCTATAAGAATCCTAATAGCCCTTATGTCAGCTACAGGAGAAAAGGTCTCCTCATAGTCAACACCAAATGTTTGAGTATAGCGTTTAGCTACCAAACGGGCCTTATAGGTGTGTACAATGCCATCCATATCAGTCTTTTTCTTGAAGAGCCATTTACTCCCAACTAGTTTGGCACCCGGAGGTAGGTCTACTTCTTCCCAGACTTCATTGTCTTTCATGGATTGCATTTCCCCATTCGTAGCTCCCTGCCATTTTTCCTTTTCAGAACTATTCATAGCAGCTTTATAACTTGTAGGTTCATCGAGATCCCCTATCAAGTTGTCATCACACTCCATGTTAAGACATAGACGTGTAGGAGCCTTCACAGATCTAGAAGACCTGCGAACGGGAACCACTTCAACTTCAGGTGGAGGACCGAAACTTTCAGGTTCCTCAGGAAGTTGGCTAGTATTTTCAGAAGGTGTTACATCTTCATGATCGTCTTCCAGATCATATACTCTCCCACTGAATTCTTGAGATATGAGCTCCTTTTCTAAGAAGTCTCCATACCTTGCAACAAAAACTTTGTTTTCAGCTGGGTAATAAAAGTAGTAACCCATAGTTTCCTTAGGGTAACCTACGAAGATGCACTTTACAGATCTTTGTTGGAGTTTGTCTGCTGAGTCACGTTTAACATACGCCTCACAACCCCAGACCTTTAGATAAGACAGGTTAGGAGCTTTTCCAGTCCATACCTCATATGGAGTCTTATCAACCTTCTTTGTTGGAACCATATTTAAAATGCGAACTGCAGATTCCAAGGCATAATCCCAAAACGAGTAAGGAAGAGTTTTTAGATTAAACATAGATCGTATCATATCTTGCAATGTACAATTCCTTCTTTCAGATACACCATTTTGTTGTGGAGTATATGGAGAAGTAAGGTGCTGGACAATTCCCTCCTTTGCTAAGTAATCTATAAACTCTTGACTCAGGTATTCACCACCTCTATCGGATCGAAGAGCTTTAATCTTCTTTCCTAGTTGCAACTCTACTTCTGGTTTAAACACTTTGAATGTTTCAAATACCTCATGTTTATGTTTAAGTAAATAAACATAACCGTAACGGCTGTAATCATCCGTAAATGTTAAGAAGTAGCTAGCACCTCTCCTTGACACATGTCTAAGTGGTCCACACACATCTATGTGAATAAGACCAAGTAGATCATTAGCCCTTTCAATCCTATTTTTAAAGGGTTTCTTAGTCATCTTTCCAGCAATGCAGGATTCGCACTTATCAAATGATTCATCATTGATCTTTTCTAAAAGCCCATCATGTTGCAGATTTTTCATGCGATCTTTGCCAATGTGAGCAAGTCGACAATGCCAAAGATAAGACGAATCCAGACTTTTCTTGATTCTCTTATTGTTGATGCTATACATTGAATTATTTTTAACAAAAGCATTATCATTATTATTCATATTAATTTCATAGACACCATTCACAGCAATAGCATTAAAATAAAAACCACCATTTAAAGAAACTGAAATTCCATTGCTAGAAATAGTATGCTTAAAACCAAGGTTCAACAAACATGAAAATGAAATTACACCTCTAACAATTGACGGTGCATAATGACAATTATTTAAAGATAGTACTAAGCCCGAAGGCAACACTAAATCATAAACTCCTGTAGCTTCAACTCCTGCATGCGCTCCGTTACCAACGTGCAAGAATTGTTGTCCATAGGCCAGCTTTCTCTCAACTCTAAACCCCTGAAAGGTATTGCAAATATGAATGCCACATCCCGTATCATATACCCATGAATTCAATTTAGGAGTAAGAGTGAATAATTCAATCATAAAGAACGCACCTGATGAGCTGGGGTTACCAGCTTCATTCCTCTGCTTCTTGAGTCGCAAGTCATGAATGTAGAGAGGACAATTGCGCTTCCAATGGCCCTTTTCATGACAATGGTGACATGCCTGATCCTTCTTGTTTGGCGGATTCACCTTTTTCTGCTTAGGCTAATGTTGCTTCATCTTGGGTTCAGGTTGATAGGCCATGACCTGCTTGCCTTTGTTACCTTTCCCTTTGCCTTTGTTCACATGCGATTTCTCGGGATTCTCCCACCATGGATTGCCAACACTTGCGGGGTAGGAGCCTTGACCTTGGCTGGTAGACTTTTCTCATAATCAACAAGCAGTGCGAGTAATTCTGAGACTGTCTTCCCCGAGCAGTGCATGTTGAAATTCTGCACAAAACCAGCAAAGTCCTTGTTAAGGGCCCTGTTGATCAAGTGCACTTGCACATTCTCGGGGTAACCAAATCCAATTCTGTGAAGCTGATCAAAAGATTCCTTCATCTCAGTCACATAATCTTCAACTGGTTTACCATCACCATGCTTGCAGTTGTGTAGCTTGTCCAGTTCATCATACAATTAAACTGCAGGAGGTTTCTCATAAGATTGCTGAAGTACTTCAAGCATATCTTTTGGGAAAAAGTACTCAAACTTCTTTTGCAATTGAGCACTCATGCTAGTGAGCATTAAACAAGCAACCTCATTAAACTTAGCATGTGTCGCCCTCCATTCTTCCTTAACTGCTTCTGCTGCAGTAGCAGCAGGTTCAGCTGGGCATTCATCGGTCAAGTATTTGATCTTACCGGTCGACCTCAAGACAATTCTAAGCCAGCGGTACCAATCATTGAAATTCAATTGGCAAACAAGATTTCCAATTCCTAGATCATTATGGGAATTACATCAAATTGATTCATCAATTTGCCTTGTAAGCATGTTTCATCCCATCTCATGCCTTAAGTTCTAGGTCTCACGCACAACTTAATTAAGTCGTCTACCTTAGAAACTGTAAAATTACAATTATGGTCTCACGCGTTAAAAGAATTTTACCTTGTTATAGTAATTTAGCCTATGTCTCACGTTTACTAAATTAAAATTCCAAGTGTTCCTTATAGATAGATGGCATGTAACTTAAATTATAAGGGTATTTAATTTTGATGTGTAAATCAAAATATGTATAAAGATGCATGCACTCATCTTTATAGCATAATTTTTCAAAACCTTTTTATTACCAATTCGTGAAATTAATACACAAAGTTTTACTTGAGGTTTAATTAAACCCTAAGATGACTTTCTACAATTATGATTTTAAAAGTAATTCGTTTAAGACATATTCAAGATTGTGATAACCAAAGCAGACTCTAAGGCTCTTTTCTAAGCCTTCAAATCACGGTTATGAATATCGTCTTAAAGGACTTAATTTTAAAAGTATATTTGTACAAAACATCAATCAAGCAAAAGTTTATGGATTCAATTTCAAAATCATGTAATAAAGTATGAATTTTGCTAGTCTCGCTTGGGAGTTGATTACCGTGCGAATCGGACCACTAGCGGCACATAAGACCTTGCAAGATTCTTACTTTATCACTTTTGTTTCACCGTTATTACTTCATATTATTTTCTTTTATGAAAATCACCCTTTTTATTGCTTACATCAAGTCAAACAATTAAGAAAACAATAAAAACAAGTAATTAAAAGAAAAAAAAACAACTAATAATAATAACGTGAAACAATCAGCCACATGCAAACCTTGTTAAAAAAGATCCTAATAAAATCAATTCTAGGTATTATAACGCATGTAATCAATTAAGGCCTTCTCCTCTTAATGGAGGAGAGTCACATACATTGACGTATTAATTGTGCAGGCCAAAATCAATATACACACCACATAACATATTAATTGATTTTAATATATATGTATTGGAGTCTTCCCCAATTTTAGATCTATTAAAAAACATGTGACAAATAAATAATACAAACAAGATCCATGACTAACATGCATGTTTCGTCATGGATTAAACCTAACAATTAGTACATAGGTCACAAGTATGTTCACATAACCGGTTTAAGACCTAGGGTTTCTATGTGATTACAATTTAATCAAGAAAACCACAAACCCTAATTAGGGTTTTTAGTGGAAATCGACCCCCCCCCCCAATGTTAGGGTTAGGGTTTTAAATTTTAATTAAAAAAATTTAAAGAAAACCCTAGAAAAACATGTATCTAAAACAATTAAAGATCCGATTTTTATTACGTTTTAGTAATCAATTACATGTTATCCATGGCTCGTGATGCCACTGTTAGAGTTTGACAATCAATATAGCACATACGCGGAAGCTAGGATCAATAATAACACGTATAAAGATAACTAAAACATAAATAAGAACATACCCGAAGCACTTCAATAAACCTTGAACTTGTGTAATATAGATCAATGATAAACCCCTTACCGGTTTGTTTATCGATCTCTTGATAATTACTATAGTGAGTAATTACCTCGTTCTTGTACACACAAATTACCAATGAATAAAGGTTTATGCAAGTAAACGTAAACACAAGTTTTGCATATGAAAAAATCGACCCAAATCCCTTATGGGAGTTTAGTGCACAAAAGATATGAAACCCTAACCCTTGGCCTTGTATATATACTAGATGATTTCTTGGAGACCAAGCAAGGGTGGATCGACCCTATTGGGTTGGGTCGACCGGCCACACCCCCTCCAAGGGGATTCCGGAACCTTCTTGTCTCCCAAAATACATTCTAGTCCTCGTTCTTTCATTCCTTAATAATAGTTCATACTTACGTTTAATATTAACGATTATTTAGTCCCTCAAGTGTTTATAAATATATATATACGATATATATAACATATATATATTTATTTACTTTATTCTCGTTTGTAATGTATGCAATTCCGAGGTCTCAGGTTCGATACTAGTCATTTACATATTAATATTTATACGTAACTTTTAACAAGATGAGTTGATGGGTATACACTTAATTGTTTGAGTGAAGAATTTTATAATAAGTAATGAAAGGTTTTGTTTCTGAACTGTGATAGTTGGGAGGCATGCAACACATGATCTTAATTTTAGGGAGAAAGAGTGTGAACGAAAACCGGAATTGGTATTGTTACTAGCTCAATCACTTATTGTTGCTAATTGCCATTTTAAAATCAAGATTGGTCTTGTTACGAGAAACGAGTGCACCTTCTTTTCCAAGAATCCGAAGAAAGACCTAATCCTACACGACATAAGCTTAAAGCTTTTCTCCAGTTTTTTTTAGATAAATGGTGTTTTTTTTTTTACTTTTGTTTGCAAAAGTGGGGTCTTTTTTAGTTTTGTGGACCACTAGTCCTTTTATTTACTTTCTAAAGTTTACAAATTTAGCCTTTAACTTATAGAAGATGTTATACTACGTATATATTTTCTTTTTCTTTGGTAAAGGTGTATTTTAGCTCGTTGCAATGGCACTATACTTTCTAATAAAAGCAAGACTTACGGTTAAAGGTAAGATCGATATAAGACTTGATTGGTAGTTGTCTATCTCCTCTTATTGCATTGTTAATACTCTCTAAAATATTTATTGTTAATATAAGCAATTGGCAATATATTATTGTTAGCATCTTTCGTTACAGCAACAAGTAGCTTCCCTATGTAAGAACCCTTCAAATGAGCACCATCAACAGAAATCATAGGTGGAAATAAATAAAATGCATTAATAGCAGGCCCAAATGCCCCAAAAAAATATATCTTAAATGTAAAAACAGGTTCGATCCTCACTCCCTACAAAAGGCCGGAGGTCCTTTCTACCTTAGGTAGAACCGGAAGCAGCCTCTCTACCTTAGGTAGGGGTATGGTTGTCTACATCTCAACCTCCCCCATACACCGTGGAAGACGGTATTGGGACCCATAACCCGTGGAAGACGGTATTGGGAGTTACTTTTTTTTTTAATTTCATGAGCTGTGTGGATCATGAAACCACTTTACAATGTTAATGCTGTAAACAAACTGAATATCTGGTGAATATTTCATGAACTGTTTGATAAAAGTTTGTTTATATTCAGTTATTTATTAAATGAATGAACATGAACTTTACGTTCATTTAGTTAAATGAGCGTAAATGAATAAAAGTTACGTCTGTTAATTTATGTTCATGAACGTCCGATTGTGTGTTTATTAACATCCAATTATGTTCATTTATTTTTTTATGTTCGTATATCATATTTTTTATTTGTATAATTTCAAATCTGGTTTGTTTAAAAAAACACTACACTTATAAAACAAAATATTGAGCATAATTTTAAAAAAATTATGTTTGTTTTCCTACGTTCATATGTTCGTTTAGTGTCTTAATTAATAATCATAAACGAACACGAACAACTTATTTTCTTAATAAACAAATACGAACAAGAAAATTCGTCTGTTTAAGCGTTCTTAATAAACCAATCAAGGTACGACGTATGAAATTAAGTATCAGTTATTTTTTATTTATTTATTTATTTATTTTTCGATTCATATAATTATGTCAGGCTCTAACTAAAAAACTACGTCTATAATTATTAATGAATTTCTTTTGTGTGGATTAAAAAGGTTATTTGGACAAAACAAATCAAGAGTGTGTTGTATAATATGAACCAACATCAGCAACCGGGAATAGAGCAGCAAAACACAGTACCAAAAAAGCCCGGAAATGACCCGTAAATAGCTTATAAGAACAGCAAACAAAACCCAAAAAGGACAGCAAACAGAAAGTGCACAAGAAGAACTTCTTTGTCCTTTTAAGGTTTCTACAGAGCCCGTTTGATTGCTTCAAGCCTACGTACTGTACACCCCAAGATTGATGCAGTCTCGTATCGGTTTATTGTAAGCGAAAACAATAACTCATAATGCACAATCGGTTTAGTAAGAAAATATTCAAGATTATGTGGAGTAATAGAGTTTAACATCCCTATTTATAGATGAAGAAAGCCAGTTTGAACCCACATATTATCAAACGGAATGATATATTCGGAATGATAAAAAACACACTATATTCGGAATGATAAAAAACACACTAAATCCTGCATACACTATTTTGAGAAAGTCAAATCCGCTTAATGATATATTTTGTTGAGTTGCACTTATAGCAGGATGTTCTGCTGTGAAGTGTTGGATCACCGCCTTAAAGTCATTGATCGATCTCCTTACCATACTCAAACATGTGGTATGAGCCTTAAATTTTCCCTGAAATACAGAAATTGGCTACTATATAGAGAAAAGAAAGTTACCTCTTTATGGTCATGAAGGACTCGGACAATGGCTAGAAGCCCTTGTTGCGTAAAGCAACGTCTCCTCTGTATCCAAAACCGTTGCCAAAAAAACCTTGATCAAAATTTTAACCGCCCAAACTTTGTCAAGTGTCATATTTCTAGTTTATCATTACAAAGGATACATCCGTTATAAACGGTGGTCATTCTTTAATAATAGCATCCCGCATGTTTGGTCCAATAGTTTGTGTTAAGTACCAATCGGTATACATGCTGTTTGATCACACACGGGGTGCTATTACTAAGAGAATGACCATTGTTGAAGGGATGGCTAGTTGTTATAGGCCATTGGATCATGCAGGCTTTTAACTTGGCATCATGCTATAATACTATATTCCTAAAGACAATAATTGATGGGTATACACTTAATTGTTTGAGTGAAGAATCTGTGACCCGAAATAATCTTCATACTTATGCTTAGTATTATTATTAGTTAGTTAAAAGTTAGAAGGACCATTTATGTTAAGTAGGAAGTTTATAACTAACTTCTAGTTATTTCGGTTGGACAAAGACCAAACCGAATGGTCACAATGGTTAGGCCAAGTCGAATGGTCACAACCATTCTGATGAAAAGTCACAATGGTTCAACACAATGGTTGAAACCTTATATATATGTAATTACATGTAACTTTACAATGGTTAATGAAATTTTAGTTTTACTTATTCACAATATTACTTTGAAACTCACAATCGATCCAGAAACATTGGGACAACAATTGGCATCAAGAGCAAGGATTCAATACACCGAAACAAAAAACAAAAATTCTGCAAACATCATAAAAATATTCAGAAACCGAAGCCAAGGAAAAACGCAGGAAAAGGAGAAGGACAATCCGTTTTTCTTCTTGAGCGAGAGAGACAATCTGTTTTCTTTCTATTCTTCCAAAGAAAACATAAGAAAATTGAATAAGAAACGCGTAGAAAAGATAGTGCACGATCTAGTTTACGCAAGGAGTTGCAAACGCCAACATCAAGCGTATTGGTGTCGAGGAAGAAAAGAGGAGACTTTGTGTAGAACAAGAGACAACCGGTTGGAGATTAACACAAAGCAAAAAACGTTGTTGTAAAGAAGAAAAGTATACGAAGAAGATTTGCTAGGAGTACTCAAGATTGTGTGGAGATTTATTTGTTGTGTCGAATTTAACACAACAACAACAACAACGAGCGCAACAAAAACAAACAGAAGACCAGAAACTTGTGGTTTGTTTTTTCGTTGCAAAGAAGAAAAGGAACGAACGAAGAGTTTGATTTGTTCCAAAAGGTTACCAAGGCGTGGTAACATAGAACGTGTAAAGTGGTATTGTTTTCGTTGATCTTCTCGAACTTCTGGAAACTTATAGTTCGACAGCAACAATTCGAAAAAAGTCAGAAACTTGGTTGTTTTTCTGGTCCGAAGCAGAAGACAAGAAGAAAAGAAATCTCAGTCCGAGTTTTGGGTTAGAAATTAAAAGTCGAATTGAAGGGAAAGGAACCAAAGACAACGAGGCAAAACAAAACAAGGGAACACACAAGGAAATTCAAATCTGTGAATTATCACAACGAGGTCACAAAACAAAATTCAAACCTTTTGAATTTCGTTATATTTCATATTAGATACTCGTTATACTATTAGGATTCCCAAAAACTATTATTGTTCCCGTAGTATTAAGTATACCACAAAAGGGTAGAAATTCTCATTAAATTAGAAAGTGAAGATCATTAACACTTTCAACATGGGCGATGACACAAACGCAACAACTACATTAAAACCCATAACACCTATTGCACAATACCAATGCCCTAAGTTGAAAAACACAAATTATACGGTATGGGCTATACAAATTAAGGCTATATTAGAAGCACATGGTTTATGGGATACAATAGAACCTAAGGAAGGCGTAGAAATAGATGATAAGAAGGATAAGTCAACTATTGCCCTTCTATATCAAGCGTTATCAGAAGATGTAATTTTACAAGTAGCAAGTTGTAAAAAGGCAAAAGAATTATGGGAATCACTAAAAAGGAGACACGTAGGAGAAGAGAAAGTGCAACAAGCAAAGTTGCAATCTTTAATGATAGGATTTAATGCCCTTCAGATGAAGGATGATGAAACCGTGGATGCATTTTCAGATAAGTTAAATGGTTACGTTACTAAGGCAAAAGAACTAGGCAAAACATTGGATGAATCACTTGTAGTTAGAAAACTATTAGACTCCACACCAGATAGATTCATTCAGATAGTAGCATCCATAGAACAAACTAGTGATCTAGATGATATTACCCTAGATGAGATCACTGGAAAACTCAAGGCATTTGAGGAAAGAATAAAACTCCGTAAGGGAAGTCAAGTTGAAAGTCAGGATAATTTACTATTCACACAAGGTGAACACTCAGATAGAGGAAAGAAGTTTATTAAACGCGGAGGTAGATCAAATTATTCACGAAGAAACTGGCGAAACAACAGACATAGAAATAACTCACATGAAGGAAACTCAAACTATAAGGGAAACCCTAATAAGAATACAAACAGGAAGGATTTGAGTACCGTAAGATGTTACAAGTGCAACAAACTTGGACATTTCATGAACAAATGTAGATAAAAAACAACAGCTCATGAACAATCAAACCTTATCTTAGAAGATGAAGAACCATCACTATTAATGACCGTACATGAAACCAAATACGAAGAAGTATTGTTGAATGAAGGCCAAATTCAACCAGGGAAATATGCTTCAAAGGATGAAAGCGTATGGTATTTAGATAACGGTGCAAGTAACCATATGACAGGAACCAAAACTCATTTTAAGGATATAGATGAAAAGATAACAGGACGAGTACGTTTTGGAGATGGGTCGTATGTAGAAATAAAGGGAAAAGGCTCTATATTGTTAGGCTGTATAAACCAAGAACAAAAGGTAGTAACGGATGTGTATTATATACCGAACCTTAAGAGCAACATACTAAGTCTAGGACAACTTACAGAAATAGGTTGTAGAGTTATAATGGATGGGAATAAATTGACTTTGTATGACAAGAGCAGAAGGTTGTTGATGAAAGTAGAAAGATCTAAGAACAGACTTTACAGTATTAAACTACGAATAGACACACCTATATGTCTATTAGCAAATATAGATAACCAAGCATGGTTATGGCATGCTAGATTAGGTCATCTAAACTTTGACGATATCAACAAGATGACTAGAAAGGGTCTAGTAGATGGATTACCTAGAATAAATCATGTAGGACAGATTTGTGATGCATGTTTATTGGGAAAGCATAGTAGAACACCATTTCCAAACCAAGCTAAATTCAGATCAAAGAACCCGTTGGATTTAATATATGGAGACCTTTGCGGTCCTATTAGTCCAACAACACACTCAGGCAAGAAACTAATATTCTTGTTAGTAGACGATTGTACACGTTTCATGTGGGCTTACTTTCTTACTTCGAAAGACCAAGCCTTTAGTACATTCAAGGAATTTAAGCAAAAGGTAGAAATGAAATTGAGATTGAAAGTAAGGATGCTTAGAACAGATAGAGGTGGTGAATTTACATCAAATGAATTCACACAATACTGTAAGGGTAATGGAATAGCTAGACAGTTAACAGCACCATACTCACCACAACAGAATGGAGTAGTGGAGAGAAGAAATAGGACAGTGTTATCAACCACAAGAAGTATGATGAAAGCCATGAAGTTACCTTTAACTTTTTGGGCGGAAGCAGTGAAACACGCTATTTACATACTAAATAGGGTACCTACAAGAGCCCTAGTAGATAAAACTCCATATGAGGCAATCTACAGTAGAAAACCAAATCTAGAAAACCTAAGGATATTCGGATGCACAGCTTATGCTAAGATAACAACACCTCATTTAAAGAAGCTGGATGATAGAAGCATACCAATGATCTATTTAGGAGTAGAGGAAGGATCAAAAGCATGTAGGTTATATGATCCAATAGCCAAGAAGAAATATGTTAGTAGAGACGTTAAATTTATGGAAACTAAACCGTGGAATTGGGAAAAGAATGGAGAGGATACAAGTACACAAGACACATCTTGGACTAGTTTTGTGGTAGAGGAAGTTGACAATGCAAACCAAATACCTATCAACATAGGAAACGATGACTATGTAGTTCCAATACCGGATCCGTTACCAGATCCAACATCAGAACCAAACTCCCCCACAGAACCAAACTCACCATTCACACCACCAACATATAATTACGAACCTAACTCAGAAAGTGAAATAGAAACTACTATTAGTTCACTTAGAAGCTCGTTAGGAAGCTCGGGAAGAATTGATCATACACCAGTTAGAGGATTAAAGGATTTGAAAGCAATCTACGAAACAACTAGTGTCGTTGAAACACCTAGTTTATTCTTCATAGAAGAAGAACCTCGTAACTATAAGGAAGCATCAAAAGATAATAAATGGATTGAGGCCATGAAGATTGAATTGGATTCAATAAACAAGAACAACACATGGATTCTTACTACATTGCCAGAAAATCAAAAGGCAATTGGACTCAAATGGGTATTTAAAACCAAAAGGGATGCACATGGACATATTATCAAATACAAGGCACGGTTAGTAGCAAAAGGATACGTACAAGAACAAGGAATAGACTTCGATGAAGTATTTGCCCCAGTTGCTAGGATAGAAACAGTTCGTTTAATATTAGCGTTGGCAGCATATCACAGTTGGCAAGTTCATCACTTAGACGTAAAATCAGCATTTCTACATGGTGATTTAAAGGAAGAAGTCTACGTTACACAACCAGAAGGATTCGTACAACCAGGAGAATCAGGAAAAGTGTACAAGCTTATTAAAGCTTTATATGGATTAAGACAAGCACCGAGAGCTTGGAACGTGAAGCTTGATCAAACCTTAAAATCATTAGATTTCAAGAAGTGTAACCTCGAACAAGCAGTTTATACAAGGAGGACCAAGAACTCAACAATTATAGTTGGAGTTTATGTAGATGACTTAATAATTACAGGCACTCCAAAGAAAGAAGTAGAATTCTTTAAATCCCAGATGGAAGAAAAGTTTGAAATGAGCGACTTAGGATTGTTAGCTTATTACCTTGGGATAGAAGTTACACAGACAGGAGGAGAGATTACAATCAAGCAAACAGGTTATATTAACAAGATCTTGAAGGAAACAAACATGGAAGATAGTAATGATACGGAGATACCAATGGATCCCGGTACTAAGTTGGTCAAGGCGGAAGATGGAGAATCAGTTGACGCAACTTATTACAGAAGCTTAATTGAAAGTCTCAGGTACTTATTACATACAAGACCATATCTTAGTTATTCAGTCGGACTACTCAGCAGATGGATGCAAGAACCGAAAGACCATCACCTGAAAGCAGTAAAGCAAGTAATCCGATACATCAAAGGAACAAAAGAGCATGGCATAATTTACAAGAAAGAAGGCGGCTGCAAGATTACAGGATATAGTGATAGTAGCTATGGAATCAACACTGATCAAGGAAAAGGAACTACAGGCGTAGTATTTTATTTTGGAGAGTCACCCATTACATGGAGCACTCAGAAACAACCGACAGTGGCACTATCATCATGTGAATCAGAATTTATGGCGGCTACAGCAGCAGCATGTCAAGCATTATGGTTGAAAAGATTACTCAGTGAATTAACTGGAAATGAAGAACAAAAGATAATGTTGAAGATAGATAACGTCTCAGCAATAGCATTAGTGAAGAACCCAGTTTTTCATGGAAGAAGTAAACACATAGATATTCGATACCATTTCATTCGAGAATGCGTAGAGAATGGACACATCAACATAGAACATGTCAGAGGAGAACTACAAAGAGCAGATATACTAACAAAGGCTCTACCAAGATTGAAGTTCATGACAATGCGACAAATGCTCGGAGTTCAAGATTTAACAAGAAGCAACGATGAAGATTAAGGAGGAGAATGTGACCCGAAATAATCTTCATACTTATGCTTAGTATTATTATTAGTTAGTTAAAAGTTAGAAGGACCATTTATGTTAAGTAGGAAGTTTATAACTAACTTCTAGTTATTTCGGTTGGACAAAGACCAAACCGAATGGTCACAATGGTTAGGCCAAGTCGAATGGTCACAACCATTCTGATGAAAAGTCACAATGGTTCAACACAATGGTTGAAACCTTATATATATGTAATTACATGTAACTTTACAATGGTTAATGAAATTTTAGTTTTACTTATTCACAATATTACTTTGCAACTCACAATCGATCCAGAAACATTGGGAGAATCTTATAACAATTAATGAAAGGTTTTGTTTCTGAACTGTGATAGCTGGGAGGCATGCAACACATGATCTTTTAGTAGGGAAAGAGTCTGAACGGAAAACAGAATCGGTCTTGTTACTAGCTCAATCACTTATCATTGCAAATTGCCGTTTGAAAAAATTGAAATAGTTCTGTAACCACTGTCCTTGATCAAGCTTCTATTCAACGAAATGAAGCTTCATTCTTTTAATTGGATCACTAATAGGCACAAAAACTTTCACCTTAATTGGATTGAGTGGTTCGATAATCCTTGTAACGCACTTCCAATGTAATTGTATCTTGTTTCCCTAGCTCCTTGCTAGGGTGTTTATATACAATATCGCTGTTCTATTTTTTTCCATCTAACCACTGAAACATACTAAACCATTTTTGTTTTAACTATGACTTTGTGGTTCAAATCAAGTAAACTATTATAAATTAAGATCAAAGTGACTGGTTATTTTTCTACTTGATCCACCATGTTATGGCCAAATTCTATATCATACAACCTTCAGTCTTCACATAAATAGACTATGACGGTTCTTTAACAGCTAAGTATGACTATTATTAGACTAACTCTAGAAACCTTACTATTAATTTTATATTTTTATTGTGGGTGAATGCAGTTCATGAATGTTTACAACACTTCAGATCAATGCAGAACATATTTCGGTATAAAGTACTCGTATTTTAACAAGTAAACTATAACAGACTTAAGCATGTTTGTTGTATGATGTATCTACCTTGGTATTTTTACCTAAGGATTGGGTAGGGTTTAGGTGATGCATAGAAATCGCATGTTAATGGTGCCAAGAAAACTTCAAAAGATGATTGGCTCATTATAAAAAGGGATGCACCCCTCTCAACGAAATATAATTGAAACCAAACAGCTAGAAAATCATGAATATCTGTCAGCTCGAATCCTGTTTACATTACTGTTAATTATCAGCATGTGTATTTTTTTTTCATTATGTGTAGAGGGTTGATGGTGAATTACGTGTTGCTGATGGTGGCAGCTCAAACTATGTCTGATAACGGCATGCTTCTTCCTATTCTTGTTTCATATCGGCTTCTCTTCTCTACTGCATTAGTTCTTGTAGGGACATGAAGATTGTTGATTCAGTAAGGTGAGCAACTTGCTGCATGCATTTCACAATCAACACTGTAATTCATCAACATTATCCCGAACTTTCTAGCCATATTACGACTCATTTCATGCCTTGTGAACCACTGTGCGCTCATCAGAAATGTATTAATGGGTCATTCATTCTTTGTCATATAAGAGATTTTAACTTCATGTTAAAAATATACTTCATGACATTACTTGGTCATGTTATTTTCTTACAGTGAGCCAATTAAGTAGCTAACATGTTGTTTTTTAATCCATAAGGCAAAGAGAAACAGATATATACATGCACCTAACTTCAAGAGCATTGACGAAACCCATGATGACATCTTGTATAAGAGTTATAAATTGGCCTCGAGAGTAAAGAGTCTTGTGAATAACATTATGGATCAGATTGTACATGAGCAAATGCGTAGAAGGACGGTGATGGACTCGATGATTGCACATCACGGGCTCAAGACGGCGATTATGGGTTTTCTTAACTGTTATTTTCAGTGTTTTTCAAACTTATATTTACAGTTTACTAGTAAAGGAAAATAAATAACATTATAAATTAAAAACTTTCAAAAGTACTTACTTTGTTAAATTTATTGTAAAAACACAAGGGTCTACTAAAAAAAACTCCTTTCGTTCTCCAGAGATACCTCGCCTCATCACATCTCCAACAAAGGTGTCACGGCAGACATCAAGACCCAATATCTGTTTTAGTTTATCAAACGTGTTAATATTATAAATTAGGGAATGAAGAGACTAAAAATTGATAGAATGCTACTTACTTCTGTTGCTGGAATGAAGGACCGCTCCGGAACATAATTATGCTGCTTGCCAGGCCTTGATGGTGGAACTCTCATTTTTGGGGGGAAGAAAGTGGCCCCTTTTTCGGCGGAGTTTGCAGTATCGCTTTCTGTCATGTAGTTGTGATGACATTTAGAAAGAAGAGACCAAGAAAAAAAAAAGTCTTTTGCTGATTTTTGCCATCACTGGAAAAGAAATTGTGTTGTAGGCATTAATGAGTGTAGTTGTTGCTCTTTTTTAGTTGATTACAAAGATATAACAACATTAACTAATCAACTTCCATTTCTAAATAATGTAAGACTTTTAAGTTTAAAACATAGAACAATATATACGAACGTATATGTAAATACAAAGATATTTTCAAACGTTTAGATTCTTATTAAAAGTGAATGAAAGAATTTACCTAAGATTGTTTTGCAGAATAACAATCTAAGTTGAATGACAATGTTTGGTGATCTCCTCACTAAACTTAAAACAAAAAAGCAAAGCTATTGTTTAAGTAAGAACTATGCTTTTCCAACGGATATTTATCAAGGACTTAGTTCTATTTTGGAGGAGTAAATGCTCTTGAATATATATGTTTCACATTAATTACAAGAGATGAAACATTTACTTCTTTACAACATTCCTATTTATAGTCAAGATTCGAGATGGATACTCGTGGGGTAATAGCAGCGTGTCAAACTTTAGCTAGCAAAAGTAAAATGGTACTTTTGTGGCATTAAATGCTCTTATTCCTAAGACATGTCCAACCATGCTTTAAGGAACAGTGTTGATAATTTTTTTTTTTATTATTTATTCATTCTTTGTATGTTTGACTTTAGACCCAAGTAGTTTAAGGGGTATGTATCAATGTATGTGTCTATTTAGTGCCATTTAAAAGGAAATCTTAAAATTAATATTACATAGATATGGTTGAATTTCATGTTAGACATATGGTGTGTTTAGTGCGGAGATGGATACATCTACCTACTGGGCAGTTTACCCGGATGAGATGTAATTCAGTCATTGGGAGAGAATGAACAAAGCATTAATTGTGTTTTTATTCCTTTCAATGACATGTACATACCACATATTACAAGCACATGGGTAGACTACCCACTGAGTAGATTAAGTTTTCTCCGTTTAGTGCCATTTAAAAGGAAATCTTAGAATTAATATTACATAGATATGGTTGAATTTCATGTTAGACATATGGTGGTGTGTTTAATGCCATTTAAAAGGAAATCTTAGAATTAATATTACATAGATATATGGTTGAATTTTATGTTAGAGACATAGGGTGTGTTTAATGCCATTTAAAAGGAAATCTTAGAATCAATATTACATAGATTTGGTTGAATTTCAAGCTAGACATAAAATCTAACTTATGAATTCTATCATATTCTGATATATTGTGTTTGAATTTTGCTAAAACTATTGCATTCAATTTGAGTTGACAATTTAACAATGGTGGAGACTAGTTGATCACATCTCCTAATATTTACTCAATGTAGGTTTACACGTAGTATTTTCGTGAAAATTTAGTAGTTATATCTAGACATGCCAAAATAGATCGATCAGAAACTAATGTCAAAGATTAGTAATGTTTTAGTACGTGTCAAAACGTGCTACTTAACCCGTAAACAATGTTTAAGCATCTGTAGTTTTATTTATGTGACCTATTGGATCAAGTATGACATCTATAGATATCAAGTCAAACATATGTTTTTGATTGTTTAATTCATATTAACTTATTATGTATGGTTATTTGACAAATGAGTGAATGCTAGTTTAATAGTCTATTTGAAAAGGTCAATGAACTTAAGCTAGCATACATAGTTTCTAACAGTTGATTTGACATCCTAACAACAGTTGCATAATCTTTAGGCCTAATCTTTAAGAACTTATGATTACATTAAACATGCATACTAAATTATAAGTGGATTGTATTTGTGTCCCTTAAGGCATCACAAACTCTACAAGCTTATCTTTCATGATTCTACAAGGTTATATGCTTATTTATTTAAAATTTGCTTGGCTTCTTTAATCTATGAATAAGCATTTTCTTAATTATAAAATATTGATCACAAGAGGTAACCAAACGGTAATAATACCAGTCTTTTAAAGCGGGGGTCAAGGGTTCAAATCCAACGGGGAGAATTTTAATCTCTTTGTGGCCACAGAGGTTCATCTGCGCCGACTTCGGGCTATCCAAAAGGGTCGTCGACCTAGGATTAGTCGTCTCGTAATGTCAAGTCAGAAACCCAGGTAAATAAGAATATATATATATATATATTACACAACACTTTTTTGAACTAAATATTTACACATATCTTTTTGGAATGAACATTGCTAAAGCCTCCAACAATATTCTCTTGCTAATACTTCTACACACAATAATATTATATATATATTTTTTTTCACCATTCTTTTTCTGCATTTAAGCCATCAATTCTGACATTTGTCAAGATTTGTGAGTAGAAGGATAAGTAGAAATAATTTGCAGAAGGAAATAGCATTTTCCTTTTGGAATCCTTTATATTCCTGTTAGAAGTTTTGAACCGTTGAGCATTAGGCTAGTGACAGTAAGGGTATGTGATCGAGTAAGTCGATCGGTTTCAGTCGATCCCTTTTTATGTGGGTATTCGGTCGAGGGAGGAAAGAAAAGGGAATAAGCCGCATGCACGATCGACTTTACATTTTTATTTGATTGTCATTTGATCCATGTGACCGTTGTTTATATATGTACATTTGAGGTAAAAACAAAAAACAAAGAAAAAAAAATTCATACCGTTAAGAAGTAGCCATTTGAAAAAAAAAAAAAAAAAATCTTTTAAAAACCTTATAAATACATAACATAAAACACACTCAAATTCACAAACCTCAATTCAAACATTCTCTATATTCAATCACATCATTAATTCTTTCGAGATCTTTTTTGCCAAACTAGTTTGATCGTTTTAATGTAATTTGAATAAGTGTTGTAATGTTTTTTATTTTATTTGAATTAATATGTAACGTTTTAATTATTAATGAAATTTGAGTTTGTGTTAAAAATGTTTTTAAAAAAAAAAAAAAAAAAAAAAAAAAAAAAAACACTGAACTTGGTCGCCCTTACTGGGGCACTGAATTGTCTGCAGGTCGCTAGAGAGAGAAAGCTGACGTGACAAGGAAAAGTAAGGGGATTGAATCCCCTTACTGTGCCCAGCCTTATCTTCATTGGGAAACATTTTCTAGATACTTTGCATCTTGAAATTGTAAAGTAAATGAAACAAAGCTTTAAGTCAATGCAATTATTTTGTTCAGGACTAACAATTATATAAGCTTTAATATTGGAAAAATGAAGTCATTGTATAATGATGTAATCTAAATATTTCAAGTATGATTTAATGACGCCATTATTCAAGTGATCAAGTCATCCCTTTATGATTCCCTTTGATTTTTTTAGTTGTTTTGCCTCCTTAGAAAAACACTAATGTGAAACTTACAAGTTTTGAAGTGTAAAAACTTTTTAAACTAATCTCCATGACATTTTAGACTTTTCATCTTAGTTTTCCTTGTTAAGAATTATCTATCATCATGAAACTTTATGTCATACAATATCTAAATTTTAAGCTTTGTAGATAACCTTTTAACCATCACGAAGGTGATATAGTAGTTATACACCTTAATGTCCTCATAAGTGGTCTCGGGTTCAAACCTCTCTAGATACACATCGTGAAGTTTGCCACAGAAAGGATCAGAAATGGTCACGTGATCATACCCGGTTGGGCTACATACATTTGAGTCAAAACTCGATTTTCTCGAGTAACGAACATTGATAATAACTAGGTTACAATTTTTGTAGATAACCATTTGTTTGACACTATTAGGATTGTCAATGAAGTTACTATTGCATGCAATGCATTGAATATATTAAATTTCTAGAAGAGCAACACCAATCGTTTGAAAACATTGATATCTTGTAACAATGCATTGTCACTTTCATCACTTATTATTCAACATAAATTAGATGAGTTTGCATTCACATGAAATGTATACGATCTTTTAACCTTTGACACTGACAAGAAAGATCATATCCTTTATAGAATTCTTAGATTTCGTGTACTTTTAGCTAGAATTCAATGTGATTTAGTAAGCCAAATCTTTCAAGACGATTCGCATCGACATAATAATGTAAATTCAAATGTTTTCTTTCTTAATTTAGTAATGAAAGATTATATATTGATGTTAAGAAATTTCATATGATCTTCAAAAATCTTGAATGTTTGTATTTTCATATCATCAACTTGGTAAAATGGCCCACTTCCAACCCTACTCTCCATAACAATGGGTAAAAAAGAAAGACACTTCAAATCTTTCTTGGACCACTTTTTGGTCTTCTCTTTTTATTCATTCTTTCAATAGTTATGTCATGATAAACAATTTTTTTGAGGGAAAAAGAAAAAGCAAGCTCATATCCGAAGGTCCTTTTCTACCTTTGGTAAAACCGGAAGCAGCATCTCTACTTTAAATAGGGGTAAGACTGTCTACGTCTCAACCTCTCCCATACACTGTGGAAGACGGTATTGGGAGTTACTTTATTTTACCTTTTTTTATATGTATAGTCTTTTTGGGTATACTAAAGTATGGATCTATAAGTCTATGACAATCTAAATGTTATACCGTCTTTATATCCAAAAAGGGTTAGATTAGTTGAGAAAGCCTAACCACATGCACCATGTTTGGGTGTTTTTTTTAACGACTGGCATTTATTATTAAAAACCACGAATTTTACAATACATGTTTGGGTGTTGAGTGGTCATTTCTCGAAGAGACGAAGACCAAACCTCTATTCCAACGAACTTTAGGCAGGATTTGAGATTGAATGCATAACCTATTTTCTTAAAGCCTGTCAACTGGTCAAATATATGGGCGTTTGTAATGAGAGAGTATCGTTCATTAACTTGTAAAAGTTAATCTTATTCGCCATTCTTATAACTAAAACATGATCTAACATGAAGTGAAACAATAATTATCACCACAATCAAATAGCATGTCACTATAAATCTAGAAACCTAATTACTAATTTATCTAGACTTTGGAGTTTAGTTCAAACATCAACAATCAGACATTATTAAACACTTTCATAATCAAAAGAAGGGATATAAGTAGGTTTAAACAATCAAAGTCAACCCAATCATCAACTATTATCAAACATATTTAGAGGAGCAGAATCAAACACGAAAAAGATCAAAACACTTCGATAATGCGACAAAGTTAGTTCATAGGTCAAACAAGCAAATATTATCGTAATCTAGTTTATATGATTAGTACTTTTTGAATCCAAGTATTTGCTTTGTAACTAACCTTTTAGAAATAAGCTTTAATTTTTAGCTTTCGTTTCTACATCTACAACTTTATCTCCAGTGCGACATCAGTTTATTTTGTCAAACATATCTTACGTTCACGTGAAATATATAGGTTTTTAACCTTCAAAAAAAAATTCCTTAAATCTCAAGATTTGTTGACCCTTGTTTATTATAGATTTATAGCACATAATCAAAACACTATAAATAAAAAGGCTGAGTTATATTACATCATATACCACTCTATCTAAACAATAACTCAAATAAATGGCATATATAACAATAATTGTACTTCATTGTGTAAATCTTGATTTAGTCCAAGCAAAGATCATGAAAATCTTTGACATAACAAAAAATAGACTGACCAAGTTGATTATTCATTGTGTAAATCTTTTGATGTGAAACATTAGCAACCAACATGGATTTATGACATGTAATATATACGTATGGGTTGATAAATCTAATATTTGTTAGCTTAGGTCAAAATATATTTCCTAATCTTCTTTAATAAGGCCAATATAAAAGTCATAATTATCATCCATTATTTTAAGTACATATTGCTTAGTATAATACATGAATCAATTCAAGTTATTGTAAGGCCTGCAATTTGCTTCTTATCTCTAGTTAATCTAAGGCCTAACAATTATTTTGTAACTTCAAATACTTTGATTAAGTTGTGCTCATATAAATTAATGATCCGTTTTCTCTAACTACTCGAGAAAAAACCTTTATCTTGTTTTTGTGGTTCTTAATAAAATATTGTCTTTCTGAAAAAAAAATAAATAAATAAAATAAAAATAAAATGCAGTATTATTTAAGAATTAAGACGGTTAAGATCCTATATCTATTTGAATGTAGAAATGTTGAAAAATGTAATGGTGAAGGTCAACCATCGTGTCGTAACAACTAGGCAATTATTTAAACAATATTTTTTGACTAATGTTTACATTAATTTATTTATTTAAAAAAAAAAAAAAAAAAAAAAAAAAAACTATAATTCTTTTCCTGGAAAAAGTTGAATGTACCAAGTTGTTCATGAAATTTATATATCAAGGGTCCACAAGATACGCCATGTGTTCTATTGATAATATATTTATTTCTTTTATGACTTAAAACTATATTATTTATTTTGTGAGAAATAAATAACTTCATACTTCTTTTGTGCACATATATGTTAAAAAAATGTCAATTTTTGGGATCAATTATTTAGTATTTATTCTGTCTAATTTTGGTGTAATATTATTTCTTGAATGTTACGTGTACGCAATTCATGTTAGATATATAGTTAAATTAGTAGCCGTGTTTATTTTCTCTTTTCCATTTTTGACATCATTTATCCTTTCTCCTTAATTTTTGGGTAAAAATATATTAAATCATGTCTTTAATGTGTTACTAGAAACACGGTAGTAGTAAATAATAGTTTTTATTGTTATCTAAATTAAGCAAAAGGGAAAAAAGTTTGTTGCAAAAGAGTATACCACAATTTTCGTGAGACAAAAAAGATTTTTCATTTTTATTGCATTCTTTAATAAGGTTTTCAATTTGTTTGATGGCAGGCAAAGAAAGATTTGTACTATATTTTATAGATCTTGATTTCCATATTGGGAAACTCATCCTCTTTTACTCATGACGTGTCAAACTTATTAACTTGGGTATGCATTATCATTGTAAAAAGTTATTGAGCATATATAAAATGTAAAAATACAAAATGAATTCTATTTTATATATATATTTTTTCCATATAAGTTAAAAAGAGAATCTAAAGATATGTACGAGGTATACACTCTCTTTATTGTATTTGTCTTTGGTTTTAATGGTGTGGGGACTTAGCACATTTCCATGTGTAATGTACAACTCCACATAATATTTTGACAGAATTTCGTGCATTCATTATTAAAAAAAAAAAAAAAAAAAAAAAAAAAAAAAATTGCGACTCTAGACCAGGTGTAAAGGTGACTAACATTATCATCGCTAATTTAGCGGCCTGTAAAAATAACTACTTTTGTAACACAACAATTAAGTTTAGCTCACATACTAATCTCATAAATAATAAAAACGTGTTCGTACAAACAAGCTACAAACTCGGCCGGCCTCACTACAATGACGAAACATACTAGATACTATAACGGGTATGTAAAATATATAGAAGTTCATTGGTAGCTTCCAAGCAGTTGCAAAGCTTTCTGTGTGCATTTATAGGGACGAAATGATAGGATCCAAGCTAGACCTAATGAAATAAGTACCAACATTGGTTTTAAGTTTGCATGCATTTGCAAGGTGTGAATGAAGCACATACATAATACATTGGTCAATAGTAGCTAGGTTCTATTTAAATGCAATAAACAAGAAAGGAACGTATGAACGAAAAGTAAATATAAGTCGTTGTTAAAACTAATTTGAACCAATGTATACACACGTATGTTAAGTACAAGTGTGTGTGTGCATGTAATTGTGTGTATTTATACGTACGTATCTTATATTTATTTAATATATATTGCTAGCTCATAGTATGAGATTGGGTGAAAGTCAAGTACTTTTTGTTTGACCTTTAATGGTTCGGAAGACGATGCACCGTCCTAACTTGCCTTGACTCGAAAGATATATCTATCTAATACTAAAAAATTGAAATAAATCAACTACATATATACGAGTGACGACTATATAATATTGAGAGAATATTAACATAATATTACAAAATTTATGTCATTAAACATGTGATGTGATGACCTTTGACACATATGAAAATTAGTTGCAAAATTTATGTAGTTTTCTATGACAAAATCTTATGTTGACCCCACCTACGTACCAATATCATAAAACTATACTTGTGTCTAAGATATATAGACTTCTTCAAACTATAGTGATTTGTAACAAAATTTTTCTAAATACGTCCTAAGTTATATGTTTAAAATAATCTAACAAAGAGTTATATTTTTATTTACTCAAAGGTATATCTTTTTTTTACATTGAAGTCACATTTTGACTTTTTCTATTGCATGCAACTTCCCATTTCTATAAATATTGACATACTTCACCACCGCACTTTTCATCCAAGATAATCTCAATCCTTATATATATATATATATATATATATATATATATATATATATATATATATATATATATATATATATATATATATATATATATATATATATATATATATATATATATATTCAATTCTCTCTTTGATCTTTATAGTCTCACATATTTAATCTTATCATGGCTTACCCTCATGTGCTTTATGCATATTTTGTTATACCTTTCATAATAAACATGTTAGTTTTCACAGCTCTAGTGTCATCATCTAGGCCATGGCCTCAAAACACTCTATTCTCAACATTTGAAAATGAAAGTGCCATAGAAAACAATCTTTGCAAAGACACAATTTGCATGAAAATAGCCTCTTCCGACTACGGAAAACTCGTGCAAGAAATCCCTATTGGAGTTCTTCGTCCTTCGTCTGTTTCTGATATCGTTAAACTAGTGAAAACCTCTTACGACTCTCCTTCTCCTTTTACTATTGCCGCTCGTGGCAATGGGCATTCGGTTAGGGGGCAGGCTATGGCCAAGGATGGGGTGGTGGTGGATATGTCAACTTTGAATAGTAGTAGGGGTCTTTTTGGAAATACTGGGATTAGGGTTTCTGGAGATGCTTCTTTAGGGTTTTATGCAGATGTTGGAGGTGAGCAGCTGTGGATCGATGTGTTGCGAACCACGCTTGCGCAAGGACTTGCACCAGTCTCATGGACTGATTATTTGTATCTTACCGTTGGTGGTACACTGTCTAACGCGGGAATTAGTGGACAGTCATCTTTCCATGGTCCTCAGATTAGCAATGTTCTTGAAATGGATGTCATTACTGGTATATTTTTATATAGACTTGATTAGTACAATTATAATTTATTTTATTATTATTTTTTTATTTATGATGGTATATTTATCAACTTATTTGTGTATTTATAGGAAAAGGGGAATTGATGACTTGCTCAAAGGACAATAATTCTGATCTATTTTATGCTGTTCTTGGAGGTCTTGGCCAGTTTGGGATCATAACTAGAGCACGAATCGTTCTAGACAAGGCACCAAAGAGAGTAAGATCATCTTCATCATATATCGTCTTTGAGGTTTTTACACAACATTTTATATGAACATGTAACAATTTCACATGTTAATATTTGCATCTTGCATTTTGCATTTATTTTACCGGGGTAATCCCCTTTACCTGATATTTGCATGTTGCATTTTAACATGTAAAACGTAACAAATTGTTATAACATGGACGCAATGGAAGAAAAATTATGTGATTATTAAGAAAAATCTTTGAAGTTACAAAGAATATCCCTTACGCAGGGATATTTCCATTTTTGGAAGTTCGGAAAAAAGTCTTTCGAGTGCATGACTATTGGTAATGTTTTTTTTAACGGCGATTTTATTAAACTATCACTAATACTAGTAGTAAATACTTGAGTAAATAAACATGCACGCGAAAATAATAAAGTCATAAACGTACTGTTGACAGTTATCGTACAACCTAGTACTGAAAATCAGGAAAATATTCAAACGAAAAGATTCATGCAACTGTGAAACATTCAATAATCTTTTTACTAATCATTTGCTCATGTATCTAAAAATAGGTGAAATGGTTTAAAATAATCTATAACGATTTTGCGAAATTCACAAAAGATCAAGAATATTTGATCTCAGTTGATGGGTTCAATTATGTGGAAGGCTCTTTGATCATGGCAAGCAGTCCTGCAGACAGCTTTTTCTCCCCTTCTGATGAATCTATGATAAGTTCTTTAGTCTCAAAGAAAGGCATTTTATACTGCTTAGAAGCCGTTAAGTATTATGACGATTCAATCCTAAATACCATTGACGAGGTAATTAGCGTTATGATCTTATGATCAACATATTAGTTCTATGTTACATTGGAATCTATAAGCTTATAAGGTACTTGTATGTTTTGCAGGAACTTCAAAATATATTCAAAGCACTGCATTTCGATCCTGGATTTATATTCAGTAAAGCTGCGTCTTTATTTGATTTTCTAAATCGAGTAAGAGCAGAAGAGGTACTACTTACAACCTTGGGGCTATGGGATGTCCCTCATCCATGGCTAAACCTCTTCGTGCCAAGATCACGAATAATGGATTTTAATCAAGGTGTTTTTGTCGATATTGTTAAAAATCAAAGCAAGAGTGCAGGGCCATTTCTTGTCTACCCAATTAACCGAAAAAAGTAAGTAGTTAACATCTAAAGAAATGCCTAATAATCTTTAGGGGGTGTTAGAGAAATAATAAGCAAAGCCTAAACACCCCCTTAATCTCCCAATTGTTTTGTGCTAGTTTTTTGACACATTGCGTCATGAAAATATTCAGGTGGGATGATAAAATGTCGGTCGTTATACCAGAAGACAATGATGATATGTTCTACACTGTAGCATTACTGAACTCGGCTGGGAGAACCGTTGATCCGGCAGTCATCGACAAGCAAAATAACGATATTCTAGAATACTGTAAAAAGAATGGGATCATGATCAAGGAATACTTTCCACATTACAAAAAGAAAGAAGAATGGATGAAACATTTTGGCAAGAAATGGAGTGTTTTTAAGGAGAGGAAAGAACAGTTTGATCCTAAAAAGATATTGTCTCCTGGACAAGGAATTTTTAATTCTGAATGAAGTTTTAAATTGTATAGCTAAGTATGCTATATAAACAATCTATGTTGGATTTATGTATAAAAGTAATCTTGTTAGGCACTTCACTTAATTCAATAGTTTTCTACCATTGTAGGCTAATAAAAGAATATAAGTTGTTGTCCATGGCCACCATATGTAAAATATAATTATGATGTTTAGTTAGATGTGATTTGTTAACATAATCCTTACTAATTTTTGCTTATCCGAAAATGAGGGAAACTCAATACACTAGACTTCTATACATATATAATGGGCTTAGGCCCATTTTGCTACACCATCTGATCCAAGAATAGTCAAGACTTTGCAATCTATTTCAATGTTAACTCATCCAATGCTTAAAGCTGGCATGACTTTGGAGAAAAGATGACTTTGAGAAAGTCAAATCTGCTTAATGATATATTTTGTTGAGTTGCACTTATAACACGATGTTCTATTGTGGAGTGTTGGATCATCGCGTTAAAGTCATTGATCGATCTCCTTTACTATACTCAAACATGTGGTATGAGCCTTAAATTTTAATTGAAATACAGAAATTGGCTACTATATAGAGAAAAGAAAGTTACCTCTTTATGGTCATGAAGGACTCGGACAATGGCTGCATCATCCATAGGATCTTGGTTAATTTTCTGTCCTAGCTAGAAGCCCTTGTTGCATAAAGCATCTCGTCCTGTCCTCCATATCCAAAACCGTTGCCAAAACAACCTTGATCAAAATTCTAACCGCCCAAACTTTGTCAAGTGTCATATTTCTAGTTTATCATTACAAAGGATACATCCGTTGTAAACGGTGGTCATTCTTTAATAATAGCATCCCGCATGTTTGGTCCAATAGTTTGTGTTAACTACCAATCGGTATACATGCTGTTTGATCACACACGGGGTGCTATTACTAGGAGAATGACCATTGTTGAAGGGATGGCTAGTTGTTATAGGCCATTGGATCATGCTGGCTTTTAACTTGGCATCATGCTATAAGCCTATAATACTATATTCCTAAAGACAATAGTTGATGGGTATACACTTAATTGTTTGAGTGAAGAATTTTATAATAAGTAATGAAAGGTTTTGTTTCTGAACTGTGATAGTTGGGAGGCATGCAACACATGATCTTTTAGGGAGAAAGAGTGTGAACGAAAACCGGAATTGGTCTTGTTACTAGCTCAATCACTTATTGTTGCTAATTGCCATTTTAAAATCAAGATTGGTCTTGTTACTATAAACGAGTGCACCTTCTTTTCCAAGAATCCGAAGAAAGACCTAATCCTACACGACATAAGCTTAAAGCTTTTCTCGAGCTTTTTTTTAGATAAATGGTGCTTTTTTTACTTTTGTTTGCAAAAATGGAGTCTTTTTTAGTTTTGTGGACCACTAGTCCTTTTATTTACTTTCTAAACTTTACAAATTTAGCCTTTAACTTATAGAAGATGTTATATATATTTTCCTTTTCTTTGGTAAAGGTGTATTTTAGCTCGTTGCAATGGCACTATACTTTCTAATAAAAGCAAGACTTTCGGTTAAAGGTAAGATCGATATAAGACTTGATAGGTAGTTGTCTTTCTCCTCTTATTGCATTGTTAATACACTCTAAAATATTTGTTGTTAATATAAGCAATTGGCATTATATTATTGTTAGCATCTTTCGGTACAGCAACAAGTAGCTTCCCTATGTAAGAACCCTTCAAATGAGCACCATCAACAGAAATCATAGGTGGAAATAAATAAAATGCATTAATAGCAGGCCCAAATGCCCCAAAAAAATATATTTTAAATGTAAAAACATTTCATGAGCTGTGTGGAACATGAAACCACTTCACAATGTTAATGCTGTAAACAAACGGAATATCTAGTGAATATTTCATGAACTGTTTTATAAAAAGTTTATTTATGTTAAGTTATTTATTAAATGAAATGAACATGAACTTTATGTTCATTTAGTTAAATGATCGTAAATGAACAATAGTCACGTCTGTTAATTTATGTTCATGAACGTCCGATTGTGTGTTTATTAACATTCAATTATGTTCATTTATTTTTTTATGTTCGTATATCATATTTTTTATTTGTATAATTTCATATCTGGTTTGTATAAACAAAACTACACTTATAAAACAAAATATTGAGCATAATTTAAAAATGTTTATGTTTGTTTTCTTACGTTTATATGTTCGTTTAGTGTCTTAATTAATAATCATAAACGAACATGACCAACTTATTTTCTTAATAAACAAATACGAACAAGAAAATTCGTCTGTTTAAGCGTTCGTGTCCCGTTAACTAACGAACATGAACAAAGCTATATTTGCGTTCGTCCGGTTCATTTACACCCTACACAACGTGTTAGGATTTGAAGCTTCCAAAGTCGCAATGTAATCTGGTAACATATCAAAGTTTCTCTTCCATATTCCGTACAAGGTCTCTAGAGCTTTCGGTCTACTATGCCACACCTTCCATTAAGAAACATCAACATTCAACTTATTTTTTATATCCAGCCAATGAGTAATTTTCCACTTATAATAATTTTTCTTATTAATTGCACGAATATGTGTAAAAGATTTTTATAGGTGAGAAGAGCATGTGGCATTATTGGTTGGAGTCGAGTTATTCTACAAACCAAACATTCCTCACATACCAAGGGACTTATCCTCACCATCCATCTAAAAAAGAAATTAATGGTTGAGATTAAAAACATTTTAATATTTCACCCATTTTTTATAATTTAAATATATCTCAAACCGTTAATCGTTAAGAGAAAATAATTACACCATCGTGACGGGCATTTAATTATCTTTCTATAGACGGGCACTTTGATATACTTTTGAAAAAAAAAAAAAAATCATTTTTTCACGTTTTTTTAAGTGGCCGAAAAAAATCATATTTGATATGTAATATCATATATGATATTACATATCATATCATATATGATATTACATATCATATAATATCATATATGATATTACATATCATATATGATATTACATATCATATATGATATTATATGTAATATCATATATGTTTTTTTCGGCCATGAAAAAAAAGTGAAAAAAAACGAAAAAAATTTTTTTTGTCGAAAATATGTCAAAGTGCCTATCTATAGAAATTTGAACTAGAGTAAAAGGAAGATTTCAAAGAAAAGAAAAATTAGAGGTGTCAATTTGTGTGCAAAATAAAAAAAATGGGCTAAGTGAGCAAACTTTTAAAAGATTTGGGCATATTTGGTCCACCTCTTTTTTTTTTGGAATGGGCATATATTGCCCATTTAAAAGTTAAATGAGCACATATTTTCTCTTAATTGGATAACATTACAATTGTTTTTAAAGAAAAAGTTTTAGATATAATATATTTAATTTTTTAAATATAAATGAGGTGTTGAGTTTGAGGAATTTATTTCGTCGTTTTGGATATTTTCTAAAACGATTCATATAACATGCGCCCGTTTGGCCCGCGCCAGTTTAACCCGCGCTTGTTTAGCCCTTAGCCCATTTAACCCGTGGCCAGTGCGCGCCCGGCCCGCCCATTTTGTTACCTATAAGAAAAATATATATAACAGCTTTTATAAGTTAAAGGCTATTTTTGTAAAGTTTAGAAAGTAAATAAAAAGGGACTAGTAATTCACAAAGGGCAACTAAAAAAAGAAACATATTTACATGAAGAAAAAAAAGACCCATTTTTGCAAACAAAAGTCAGAAAAGCACAATTTATCTAAAAAAACTCTAGCTTTTCTCTTATACTTGGATATCCATTAGGCTTACAAAAGTTAGTTTTTGTTAGATTGAGTGGTTTTCTAATCCTTATAACGCTCTCTCTTATCTCTTGTAATTTATTTGCATTTGTGGCGGTGATTATCTTGTGCAAGTGGGGCAGTCGCATAGGGCTACCATTTGTGAGAGGCTTCCAATTTAGTGTATGTTAATTAGTATTTATGCATACCGTGTTTGAATTTACACTGTCCTTTTTAAAAACTATCAAACTTGATCCAATAAAGGCCCACACTATAGTATTAAAAGAGTGAAAGACTTAGATCGGATATGGAACAATTTGCGTAATAGCAAAGAGTTTTTCGTGATTTATAGGGCCTTATTCGTAGTTTCGCACTGAATCACACAAATCAATAGGATGACCCTGATTTGCATGGCTACTTGCTAGATTCTCTTATATAAATTTCCATTCGAACAAAGATACTTACCTAATATACAGTAGCTAGTATTAGATAGTTGGCCCAAGCCTTATTGTGGGATTAGGGACCATTAGGGTTTCCTATGTTGCTTTTGTATATCTATTAACATAAACCATTGGTTGTGTTCATAAACAGTATGTATTTAGATAAATTAAACACTGTCATTTGACCATATAGAAACGAATTCATTTTTATGTAACCACTTAAACATACTACACCATTTTTTGTTCAACTATGACTTTGTGGTTCAAATCAAGTAAACCATCATAAATTACGATCAAAGTGACTGTTATGGACAAAATATATATCTACAACCTTCAATCTTCACATTCATGGAAATCGACGGTTCTTTAATAGCTAAATATGACTATTATTAAACTAGCTAGAAACCTTTGCTGTTAATTTTATTGGCGTGTGAATGCAGTTCATGAATGTTTATGTACAACACTTCAAATTAACGCAGAATACATTTCGGTATAAAGGACTCGTATTTTAATTTGTAAACTCTAAAAGATTTAAGCATGTCTATTATAAGATGTATCTACCTTGGTATTTTTACCTAAGAATTTATTGGGTAGGGTTTAGGTGATACATTGAAATCGCATGTTATAATGGGACATAATGATATTAAAAGGTAATATACTTGCCACAAATTCATCGAATGGGTAGTGAACTATTTTTTTTCATTTTAAGGGTAATTTTCTTTCAAAATCATCATCTTTAGGGTATTTTGTAAAAATTTTGGACAATTTTGCCCCTTATAGCTAATACAAAATTTTTTTTCCTGAAGGGCAAAATTGTCCAAAATTTTTGCAAAATACCTTAAAGATGATAAAGTTGAAAGAAAATTACTTTCAAAATGAAAAAAAATAGTTCACTACCCATTCGATGAATTTGTGGCAAGTATATTACCTTTTAATATCATTTGCCCTTATAATGGTGCAAAGAAAACTTCAAAAGATGTTTGGCTGGTTATAAAAAGGGATGCGCCGTCTCGTCGAAATATTGAAACCAAACAGCTAGAACGAAACATCATGAATATATATCTATCAGCTCAAATCGTTTTTATATTAAGTTAATTATCACTTTATCAGCATGTGTATTTGTTTTTTCATTATGGTTTGTACTTTGTAGGGTTTATAAAGATGGTGAATCACGTGTTGCTGATGGTGGCAGCTCAAACTATGTTTGATAATGGCATGCATGCTTCTTCCTATTCTTGTTTCATATCGGCTTCTCTTCTCTACTGACAAACTTACTTACTCTGAGAGTGTAGTAAGTATATTAGTCTGATTCCTCACCTTCTGGGAAGGTCCCTGCTTCCTTTTCTCTTCTTGCAAGCTCTGTAAGCGTTTCTGTATTCCATTATTTTGTAATATATCAATATATCATATCTTACCTTTAAAGTTTAATGCGCAAGCTTCTTTGTTTTAGGTACAGTTAAATTTTCCTAGCTTAACGAGATCCAACCCCTTGACATCTTGCTGAGAAATCAAGGGTTTCCTTAACGGTCATTTCTCCAACATGGATATCATTCTGGCTAATGTAGGCTGATGTCCTCCGAGGTTCAAATTCATTCAACCCATGACCGTTGTATGTTATCTCTACACTAACTCTTAAGCTGGGATCCACCCAACAAAGAAAGATAAAGCCATGCATTAAAACACAATACTTTGCGTTTACAGACACTTATTTCATAAACTCTCAGCTTATGACGGCATGCTTCTACCTCTTCTTGTTCCCTATCGGTTTCTATTCTCTACTGAATTGACTGTTTCACATGCGATGTTGAAATGCTTTTTAGGAGTTTTGGATTCTTTGTTGATATATTTGAGAGATTCTTGTGCCATGAGAGAGTCAATTGTTAACAATTTTTTAGTCAAAAAGCTGGCTTTCTACGATGGGTGGTGGTGCAATCTCTTCTGGTAATGGAAAAGCGTATCTGGACAAGCAAACAATTCTTTTGATTTTCACGTGTGCCATGGCGGGATGTGGTGGTTTGATGTTCAGTTATGATCGATATCAGGATTTCAGGTGGAGTGACATCTATGTCACCCTTCCTAGAAGAATTTTCCCCAAAGGTTTAGAGAATCAGGCAGAAACTCAAGAATCTAGCAACCAATATTGCAAGTTTAATAGTGTTCCATTAACTATGTTTACATCGTCGTTGTACTTAGCTGCACTCTTGGCTACTGTAGTAGCATCTTTCACAACAAAGTCTTGGGGGAGGAAAATCTCTATGCTCATTGGCGGTCTCACTTTTTGTGCTGGAGCACTCATTAACAGATTTGCTCAACTATCTTGATGCTTATTGTTGGTCGTACTTATTCTTCTTGGTGTTGGTTATTCGCTAACCAGTTAGCTTTGATATTTGTTAATCTTATTATCAGAAAAAACCAATCGAGTTACGACGTGTGAAATTAAGTCTCAGTTTTTTGTTTTTTTTTTTTGTTTTTATTATTTATTTATTTTTTCCGATTCATATAATGTTGGATTAATCGTTTTAAAGGGGTTCACGCATGCATGTCTAAAAGATTTTAATAAGTATTTATGTTTTATATATATATTATGTTTTAGTTTGGTAGTTTGAATTGGTACTTCATTTGACTTAGTATTTGAGTTGTTGAGGGTCATGTACCGATTCTTAGGGAAAGTCATGGGTAGCATTCTAGTCCTAGTTTTCTGTTCCACGTTTTGTATTCAAAAGACTATATATAGCCATATGTGATATGAATAAACAGCAAGTTTGGGTGTATTCTTTTATCCAAACGTCTTTCACATTCTACATATAATTATGTCAAGGCTCTAACTAAAAAACTACGTCTATAATTATTAATGAATTTCTTTTGTGTGGATTAAAAAGGTTATTTGGACAAAACAAATCAAGAGTGTGTTGTATAATATGAACCAACATCAGCAACCGGGAATAGAGCAGCAAAACACAGTACCAAAAAAGCCCGGAAATGACCCGTAAATAGCTTATAAGAACAGCAAACAAAACCCAAAAAGGACGGCAAACAGAAACTGCACAAGAAGAACTTCTTTGTCCTTTTAAGGTTTCTATGGAGCCCGTTTGATTGCTTCGAGCCTACGTACTGTACACCCCAAGATTGATGCAGTCTCGTACCGGTTTATTGTAAGTGAAAACAATAACTCATAATGCACAATCGGTTTAGTAAGAAAATATTCAAGATTATGTGGAGTAATAGAGTTTAACATCCCTATTTATAGATGAAGAAAGCCAGTTTGAACCCACATATTATCAAACGGTTTTCGCATCATATCACTTCCAAGAATCACTCTCATATCCCTTCAAATTCGTGGTATACACTAGCCTAGGTAAACATGTAACAACCCACTATATTCGGAATGATAAAAAACACACTAAATCCTGCATACACTATTTTGAGAAAGTCAAATCCGCTTAATTATATATTTTGTTGAGTTGCACTTATAGCAGGATGTTTTTTTTTTTTTTTTTTTTTTTGGTAAAGGGAACTCCACCCTGGTAAAATATATTAACCAAAAAACGTTTAAAGTACAATGGAATATGGCTGAAACGCCACATTAACCTCAAGCAACCGCTTGAACAACCACTAGATCATTTATGACATGCCATAAATGAAAAACTAGCTACCAACAACTAGAACAACCACTAAAACATAAAAAAACATGCAAAAAAAATAAACAAATCCAAATAAATGATTCCTTCCTTGAACGGCCTTGAAGCTTGAAATCAAACTGATTGTTAAATTCCTCAAATTGCTCGGGTAAGTCATAGATCTGGGCCGCATAATCATCAGAAAGATAGCCTTCGGGTTCGTTATGTCCTCCTGCTGATGAAAAGTAACTATCCATAGGATCATTTGGCTCAAACACCTCATCATCACTTTCCGAAACAACCACTTCACCCACCTTTGAGAATGGGTTGCCCTTCCTTTTACCATCAGCCACAGGAATAGGTTTACCATTATCATCCACAAGAGTGGCTTTCCCATCAATAATAAGCTTTTCAAGCTTTCCAATTTTCTCAACAATAGGAGTTTTCTTCATAGGCGATGGAGAAGTAGTTTTGGAAGAACTAGAAATAACTTCAGGGGTACATGTAGTGCCAATCACAGGTTCCAAAACCGACTCTTTTTCTTTAAGAACATCAAAACTGTTCTTCAAATCAACAAGGTTGATATCTTCTACCCAATTATTATTCTTACCTAGGTCGTCCAGGGGAGGAGCCGTACTACTAGTAGGATCAATAGTAGGTTCATTACAAGTAGAACCTACATTAACTGTTGGAGAACCTGTATTCGATTGGACAGATGGCGTCGATGCTCCTCCATTCTTTGGCTTACTAACCGGCCTATAGTAATACGAAACTTTAGGCTTTTGAAAACGAATTCCATCAACTTGGCGATTAGTACCCCGAAGCTTACCTTTGCCTTTCTTCTTATCAGCTTCAACGAAACCCTCTTCATCAACCAAAAATTTATCTTTCACAACCGGTTTCACTCTCTTAGGACATTCATTATCATTGTGATCAAATACTTTACATGTCTCACATCTTGGCGGCTTCCACTCATATTCAATATCAATTTTTTCCAATGAATGACCTGACCCATTAGGGTAGGGGATAGCAACCACAAGAGAGTCAAGTAAGGCTTCCTTTGATGACACTTCAACAAGGGCCCTAGCATATGAGTTATGACCCCACGACTTAAGGCACATCGTACTCGTATAGGAATCAAGCATGATAGGACGACCAATTTGCGTTGTAATCAAACTAAGACCAACCTCAGAATACGCAACAACCGGAATATTATGAAGTTTAACCCAAACAGGAGCTAGAGTGATATCATCTTTTGTAAGTTTAGTTTTCGGAGTCCAAATATTCAAAAAGATAGGAACCAATCGTATCAACCATGGACCTTCTTCCAACACCCTTTCCATACCCTCTTTGGTTTCGAATTGGAAAAGGAAAAAACCATTATTAAGCATAACCCTTTGTAAACCAAACTTTGCCCAAGTATTTCTAACGTAATTTTCAACTACCGGGAAAGCGAGTCTCTTACCAATGAAATAACCATACAACGTATTAGCGAATCGAGAGCATACCTCATTGACAGCTTCCAAAGGGATGGTAACATTAGCACCAGCCACACAATTGTTGTTTCGCATCTCCGAAATCTTAACGATCTTCTTGAGAGTTTTATCCTTAAACATATCCGCGAAAGATACGGGAGTAGAACCTAATTGAGTCCCTGCTTTAAGTACATTCGTATCACTGGTACTAGGACCAGACTTACCATCACTATGAGATTCAATGTTTTGCGTCGACACATTCTCACTATCATCAGATTTTCCAACGGAATTCATACCTTTAGTTGCGCTATTAGTATTCACAAAATCTTTTTCCATCTCTCTCAAACCCACTAACAATCACCAAAAATAATACAAAAACCAAGCATGTAGCAGCTTACAATCGAAAAAGAGAAAACCCTAACTGTAAAGTTAGGATTTTAATTGAGCGCACCAACCACAATCGTCACATGATATAGGAACAAATTAGATCTATTCAAATATAATGTGAATGCCAAAATCGAATATGTATATTATAAATCCCAATCACCGACCCACTATGAGAAGCAACCTTGTTAGAAAATAAAATCAATTAGCGATAAAGTGACATTGATTCAAAAAGGAGCAATCAATTAATTAATTCTCTAACCACCAACCACGATGGATAGCAGAATAATTAGAATCGATCGACCAATGAATTTAATGGAGAGTAACTTTCAATCGCCAATGTCGCCGAGAGAGTTTTTTTTTAGGGTTTTTTTTTTTTTTTAATAAGTGCTTATAGCAGGATGTTCTGCTGTGAAGTGTTGGATCACCGCCTTAAAGTCATTGATCGATCTCCTTACCATACTCAAACATGTGGTATGAGCCTTAAATTTTCCCTGAAATACAGAAATTGGCTACTATATAGTGAAAAGAAAGTTACCTCTTTATGGTCATGAAGGACTTGGACAATGGCTGCATCATCCATAGCGTCTTGGTTAATTTTCTGTCCTAGCTAGAAGCCCTTGTCTCGTAAAGCAACGTCTCCTCCGTATCCAAAACCGTTGCCAAAAAAACCTTGATCAAAATTTTAACCGCCCAAACTTTGTCAAGTGTCATATTTCTAGTTTATCATTACAAAGGATACATCCGTTGTAAACGGTGGTCATTCTTTAGTAATAGCATCCCGCATGTTTGGTCCAATAGTCCGTGTTAGGTACCAATTGGTATACATGCTGTTTGATCACACACGGGGTGCTATTACTAAGAGAATGACCATTGTTGAAGGGATGGCTAGTTGTTCTAGACTTATAAGCTATTGGATCATGCAGGCTTTTAACTTGACATCATACTATATTCCTAGAGACAATTTGATGGGTATATACTTAATTGTTTGAGTGAAGAATCTTATAAAAAGTAATGAAAGGTTTTGTTTCTGAACTGTGATAGTTGGGAGGCATGCAACACATGATCTTTTAGTGGGGAAAGAGTGTGAACGGGAAACAGAATCGGTCTTGTTGCTAGCTCAATCACTTATCGTTGCAAATTGCCGTTTGAAAAAATTGAAATATTTCTATAACCACTGTCCTTTGGCGATATAGAAACGAATTCACTTTTACTCAAAAAAGACCAAAAATCGAGTTCTCTTCAACGAAATGAAGCTTCATTCTTTTAATTGGATCATTAATAGGCACAAAAACTTTCACCTTAATTGGATTAAGTTGTTCGATAGTCCTTGTACGTAACGTACTTCCAATGTAATTGTATCTTGTTTCCCTAGCTCCTTGCTAGGGTGTTTATATAAAATCTCGTTGCTCTATTTTTTTTCTCTAACCACTGAAACTTACTACACCATTTTTGGTTTAACTATGACTTTGTGGTTCAAATCAAGTAAACTATCATAACTTATGATCAAAGTGACTGGTTATTTTTCTACTCGTTCCACCGTGTTATGGCCAAATTCTATATCCTACAACCTTCAGTCTTCACATAAATAGACTATGACGGTTCTTTAACAGCTAAGTATGACTATTATTAGACTAACTCTAGAAACCTTACTATTAATTTTATATTTTTATTGTGGGTGAATGCAGTTTATGAATGTTTACGATACTTCAAATCAATGCAGAACACATTTCGGTATAAAGGACTCGTATTTTAACGTAAACTGTAACAGACTTACGCATGTTTGTTGTATGATGTATCTACCTTGGTATTTTTACCTAAGGATTGGGTAGGGTTTAGGTGATACATAGAAATCGCATGTTATAATGGTGCCAAGAAAACTTTAAAAGATGATTGGCTCATTATAAAAAGGGATGCACCCCTCTCAACGAAATATAATTGAAACCAAACAGCTAGAAAATCATGAATATCTGTCAGCTCGAATCCTGTTTACATTACTGTTAATTATCAGCATGTGTATTTTTTTTTCATTATGTCTAGAGGGTTTATAAAGATGGTGAATTACGTGTTGCTGATGGTGGCAGCTCAAACTATGTCTGATAACGGCATGCTTCTTCCTATTCTTGTTTCATATCGGCTTCTCTTCTCTACTGCATTAGTTCTTGTAGGGACATGAAGATTGTTGATTCAGTAAGGTGAGCAACTTGCTGCATGCATTTCACAATCAACACTGTAATTCATCAACACTATCCCGAACTTTCTAGCCATATTACGACTCATTTCATGCCTTGTGAACCACTGTGCGCTCATCAGAAATGTATTAATGGGTCATTCATCCTTTGTCATATAAGAGATTTTAACTTCATGTTAAAAATATACTTCATGACATTACTTGGTCATGTTATTTTCTTACAGTGAGCCAATTAAGTAGCTAACATGTTGTTTTTTAATCCATAAGGCAAAGAGAAACAGATATATACATGCACCTAACTTCAAGAGCATTGACGAAACCCATGATGACATCTTGTATAAGAGTTATAAATTGGCCTCGAGAGTAAAGAGTCTTGTGAATAACATTATGGATCAGATTGTACATGAGCAAATGCGTATAAGGACGGTGATGGACTCGATGATTGCACATCACGGGCTCAAGACGGCGATTATGGGTTTTCTTAACTGTTATTTTCAGTGTTTTTCAAACTTATATTTACAGTTTACTAGTAAAGGAAAATAAATAATATTATAAATTAAATACTTTCAAAAGTACTTACTTTGTTAAATTTATTTTAAAAACACAAGGGTCTACTAAAAAAAACTCCTTTCGTTCTCCAGAGATACCTCGCCTCATCACATCTCCAACAAAGGTGTCACGGCAGACATCAAGACCCAATCTCTGTTTTAGTTTATCAAACGTGTTAGTATTATAAATTAGGGAATGAAGAGACTAAACATTGATAGAATGCTACTTACTTTTGTTGCTGGAATGAAGGACCGCTCCGGAACATAATTATGCTGCTTGCTAGGCCTTGATGGTGGAACTCTCATTTTTGGGGGGAAGAAAGTGGCCCCTTTTTCGGCGGAGTTTGCAGTATCGCTTTCTGTCATGTAGTCGTGATGCCATTTAGAAAGAAGAGACCAAGAAAAAAAAAAGTCTTTTGCTGATTTTTGCCATCACTGGAAAAGAAATTGTGTTGTAGGCATCAATGAGTGTAGTTGTTGCTCTTTTTTAGTTGATTACAAAGATGTAACAACGTTAACTAATCAACTTCCATTTCTAAATTATGTAAGACTTTTAAGTTTAAAACTTAGAACAATATATACGAACGTATATGTAAATACAAAGATATTTTCAACGTTTAGATTCTTATTAAAAGTGAATGAAAGAATTTACCTAAGATTGTTTTGCAGAATAACAATCTAAGTTGAAGGACAATGTTTGGTGATCTCATCACTAAATTCAAAACAAAAAAGCAAAGTTATTGTTTAAGTAAGAACTATGATTTACCAACGGATATTTATCAAGGACTTAGTTCTATTTTGAAGGAGTAAATGCTCTTGAATATGTTTCACATTAATTTGCAAGAGATGAAACATTTACTCCTTTACAACATTCCTTTTTATAGTCAAGATTCGAGATGGATACACGTGGGGTAATAGCATCGTGTCAAGCTTTAGCTAGCAAAAGTAAAATGGTACTTTTGTAGCATTAAATGCTCTTATTCGTAAGACATGTCCAACCATGCTTTAAGGAACAGTGTTGATAATTTTTTATTATTTATTTTTTAACCAATTCTAGTACTATCTTAGGGACTTGTGTTTACACTTATGGTATTTATTTCCTAGTCGAAGATCATTGGGCACTGAATTGGCCCCATTGTAGTGAGTAATTATATATCATTAGTAAGTAATTATATGCTTCTTTCCTTCTATATATACCCTTTATCACAGAACCTGGTTATTAAAGCAATTATATAGCATTCGCAGCCAAATTTGACACTAATCATCTATAAAGTTTTTAAAACTTCGTACAGAATTATCAGTAATACCATTTTGCCACCTCTAGTGAGCAAGAGACTAGTTCTCAATAAATGAGGGTTTTAATGATATTAGTTTAAGATAGCAATGTATTAAAGTGAATTGGAATTTACATTATATCATTTTATTTTCTAAATATCACAAGTGAATGCATAACAAGACCAATTCTTGGTGTTGATGTTTTTCACATGATCAAACGGATGATACCTTTGCAAGCTTTGGGTTGTGACTTATTTCGCCGCCATTTCGGTATGTTCTAATGTTTATTTTAGTTATAAGGAAGGAATGAAAGTGTGATCTCACATTGCATAAACAAACTGTAAGCTGCCCATGTATTAGGAATTTGGAATTGTACCTTTTTGGCCTCACACAATTAATGGTTGATCATAAAGAATACAACTAACATTGGCAAATATACCATATATGTTGGAGCTAAAGAAGGAATAGGATGCAATCCTGCAGAGTTAAACATATCTAAGATAGAACAAACTTGCTAGAGTCTTCTCACAAAGAAAACATTATCTGATCGGAATCCACACCGATGTTCCAGCGCGATATGGAAACCAATTAATCAATTCAGCGTTCATGTGTTAAATTAAAGTTTATGGCCTACAAAATGACTCACGATGAGGTTTTATAACAGACAATAATAAAGCTGAAAAGAGATATAGACATATGCCTACTTGGTGTCAGCAAGGCTTCCAACAATGGCTGCATAAAACGCATCTTGTTAATTAGGAGTAAGGTGTTTACATGCATATAAACAAGTAGGGTTGGATCAGTTGGAAAACCCCTTGCCTCTCAACCAAGAGGTCAAGGGTTCGATCCTCACTCCCTACAAAAGGCTGGAGGTCCTTTTCTACCTTAGGTAGAACCGGAAGCAGCCTCTCTACCTTATGTAGGGGTAAGGCTGTCTACATATCAACCTCCCCCATACACCGTGGAAGACGATATTGGGACCCATAACCCGTGTTTACATGCATATAAATTCTCTGCCAACGAACTTCTGTAAAATAAGTGGTACAAAAACTTAGGGTGCGTTTAGTTGGAGAGAAATTCTTCATTTTTCCAAAAAATTTTTCATAAGAAAATGAAAAAACTGAAAACGCGTTTAGTCGCACTTTTTTTCAAACAATTTTCAAAAAAAAATGAAATTCTCATTTTCTAAATTTTAACTAAGAAATTGAAAAGCCCATTCTACCATTCTCACTTTTTTCTTTTTCATTTTTTTCCCAACTCAAAAAAAAAAAAAAAAAAAAAAAAAAAAAAAACATATACACCATTCTACCCATAATCTCTCGTGTCATCCTTCACAACTGACCATCGCCGCCACCGTCGCAATTTGAGGTAATCTTCTTATTATTTTCAAAGAGAAAAATATAACTCCAACTAAACGCGTTTTCAAAATTCTCAACTCTTCTCTAGAGAAGAAAAACCATCCCCTTCTCAAGGAACACTACAAGAATCAGGAGAACAGGCGTCGAACCGTTTCCTGTCGACATTATGTCGACGGCATAATACAGAAAACGACAAAAAAAAAAACGATTGACCGAGGCCAACTGCGTTGAATTTTTCATAATCGTATTTTCCCGTCGACATGTCGACGGGAAACTTTTAGAATATTTTTTTAGCCTCAATAATTCACCAAAGTTGGGCGCGAAATTTACCCGCTAATATATTCCCGTCGACATGTCGACGGGAATATATTAATAACGTTTTATCCCACAATTAACGTGTGATTAAGCATAATAATTATTATGTTTTAAGATTCCCGTCGACATGTCGACGGGAGTATATTACTAATTATAAACATTTTTAATAAATGGGTAAAATATTGGGCGGGATATTTTCCCGCTTTATTGTTCCCGTCGACATGTCGACGGGAATATATCTTTAAAAATCAGGCTATATATATCCTCACAAATACATTCCCGTCTCATTTTTTTACCAATATATACATTCTCACAAAATTATTTCCGTCTCATTTTACACATCTCACAAATAATTCAATCGTCAATTCTTACAAGACACACATGACTTGGCGTGGTTGCACAGTTGAAGAGGAGTACTCAAAAATCTTGTCACACGAGCTCCTCTTTAATGAAGTTATGTTAACTTTTGGTCATGCAGTTTATGAGGAATATGGTGATTTTAAGGATGCTGAACCGTGGATGAGAGACAAGATTATCGAATGGTGTAGGAAAAAGCCGTACTACAAAGAGTACATGGACGAGCTAGATACTGCTGAAGCTCAAGCTGCTGCTGAAGCTCAAGTTGTTGCTGTTGGAGGTGACGACGAAGCTGAAAGTACGTTAGAAACAAAACTTGATAATCTGGGAAATAGGATCACAAATCTTGAAGCTACGTTTGCACATATCAAGGAAATGAGAGCAAGGAAGGGAAAAGATGGTGCGAGTTCGAGTAAAGCGGGAAGTAGCCGCAAAAAAAAATAAACGGGTTGTTTCGTTTGATCTGTTGTTTTAGTTGTCGAGTTGTTTAGTTTGAGTTGTTTCGTTTGGTTGTCGAGTTGTTTAGTTTGAGTTGTTTCGTTTGGTTGTCGAGTTGTTAAGTTTGAGTTGTTTCCTTTGGTTGTTGAGTTGTTTAGTTTGGTTGTCGAGTTGTTTAGTTTGAGTCTGTATGAAAATGCATGTGGTTAAGAACTCTTGCTTGTTTTAAATAAACAGTTTGCCTTTGTGTTTGATAATTATTGCTCCTTCAGTTCTAACCATTGCATCTCGACTCGTTCGTTTAACATCTCATGTATAACCATTGCATCTCGACTCGTTCGTTTAACATCTCATGTATAACCATTGCATCTCGACTGGTTCGTTGCATCTCGACTCGTTCGTTTAACATCTCATGTATAACCATTGCATCTCGACTCGTTCGTTTAACATCTCATGTATAACCATTGCATCTCGACTCGTTCGTTTAACATCTCATGTATAACCATAGCATCTCGACTCGTTCGTTTAACATCTCATGTATAACCATTGCATCTCGACTCGTTCGTTTAACATCTCATGTATAACCATTGCATCTCGACTCGTTCGTTTAACATCTCATGTATAACCATTGCATCTCGACTTGTTCATTTAACATCTCATGTATAACCATTGCATCTCGACTCGTTCGTTTTACATATCATGTATAACCATTGCATCTCGACTCGTTCGTTTTACATCTCATGTATAACCATTGCATCTCGACTCGTTCGTTTAACATCTCATGTATAACCATAGCATCTCGACTCGTTCGTTTAACATCTCATGTATAACCATTGCATCTCGACTCGTTCGTTTAACATCTCATGTATAACCATAGCATCTCGACTCGTTCGTTTTACATCTCATGTATAACCATTGTATCTCGACTCGTTTGTGATATTCTAATTATTTTATTTTATATTTTAATAAATGATTTTTTTAATTATAATATAAGTAATTAATTTTAAATATATATATATATTTTAATTTTATAAAAGTATTTATAATAAATAATTTTTTTCAATTATATAAATTTAGTTTATTAATTTTATAAAACTTATTTTTTAATATTTTATAAAAGTATTTATAATAAATAAATTTTTTTAATTATATTAAAGTAATTTTATACAAGTATTTATAATAAAGTAATTTTACAAAGTATTTATTATAAATATTTTTTTGAATAAAAGCTATTTTCCCGTCGACATGTCGACGGGAATAAAACCGCCAAAATTTTCGTGAAAATTTAATACGTCCCGCCAAACGCAAACGACAAAATATTGTAATATTACCATCGACATGTCGACGGTATGAGTAATAATATAAAAAATTTTCTTAATATTCCCATCGACATGTCGACGGGATAATAAAAAGGAATACCAAAACCATATCTGGTCAAAATTATTGCTCATAACTTCGAACCATCAAAAAACCATCCCCCCCCCCTCTCGCCGGCGATTATACCACCAATCCTCCACCACTCCTCCACCACTCCTCCACCACACCTCCACCACACCACCACCACTCCTCCACCACTCCTCCACCCCACATTACACTCCACAGCTCACCACACCACTCCACCACTCCGACACTTGCACCACTGTGCACCTCCTCCTCTACCCCTTCCATTATTTAATTCTCTCCTCTACCCCTCCATTTTTTAATTCTTCTTCTTCCCCACTTCTCTTCTTCTTCACTCCGACACAGCAGGTGAGCCTCGTTTATTGTTGTTGTTAATAAAATTTGTTATTATTATTGTTGTTATTAAAATTTGTTATTATTATTGTTAATAAAATTGGTATTAAATTTTGTTAATAAAATTGCTATTAAAATCTTGTTAATTTTTGTTACAGTAGCAGCAGGTGAGAGCCCAGGGTGAGAGCCGAGGGTAACAGCAGGGTGAGAGCCTCGTTTTATTTTTTTTATTAACTTTTGGTATCCCGACGACAACAGTTTTTTTTTAAAATTTTGATATAACCATTATATATTGTATCTCTTTTATTATAGCCCGAGCCCAAGACGAGACCACAGCCGAGCCACAGCCGAGACCACAGCCGAGACCACAGCCGAGCCACAGCTGAGCCACAGTCGAGACCACAGCCGAGCCACAGCCGAGACCACAGCTGATACGTACGGTATGTATTCCTTTTTTAAAATTTTTTTTTCTTCTTATTTATGCTTTGTTGTAGCGTTTGGTTACTAGTTTAGTGATTGCAGCCGTATGTATAGTTTGGTTACTAGTATAGTGTTGCGGAATGTGAACTAGCCGTAGGATATTGTGTACCCACGGTGCAAATAGCACCTTGGGGGACTTGGTATTGAACTAGCCGTAGGATATTGGGTGAGTTTGGTTAAATGTTAGTTGGCGTTTGGTTAGTATATATTGGTTAGTTTGGTTTTCGGCTTATATAACGGGCTTATGGTTTGTTTGGTTTTCGGCTTATGTTTCACAAGCTTAATTTTTATGGCTTATTTTGAAACTTTTTAACTTAAATAGTTTCAAAATAAGTAAAAAAAAATAAGCTTATGAAACATAAGCCGAAAACCAAATAAGCCATAAGCCCGTAGATATATTGTTTGGTTTTCGGCTTATATAACGGGCTTATGGTTTGTTTGGTTTTCGGCTTATGTTTCACAAGCTTAATTTTTATGGCTTATTTTGAAACTTTTTAACTTAAATAGTTTCAAAATAAGTAAAAAAAAATAAGCTTATGAAACATAAGCCGAAAACCAAATAAGCCATAAGCCCGTAGATATATTGTTTGGTTTTCGGCTTATATAACGGGCTTATGGTTTGTTTGGTTTTCGGCTTATGTTTCACAAGCTTAATTTTTATGGCTTATTTTGAAACTTTTTAACTTAAATAGTTTCAAAATAAGTAAAAAAAAAAATAAGCTTATGAAACATAAGCCGAAAACCAAATAAGCCATAAGCCCGTAGATATATTGTTTGGTTTTCGGCTTATGTTTCATAATAGTTTCAAAAATAAGTCACAAAAACAAGTTTCAAAATAACAAAATAGTTTTATGAAACATAAACCGAAAACCAAACAATTGTTTATAGTCTAATTGTTTAACTTAAAATATATGCTATTGTTAGACTTTTGTGAATGTTTTAGGATTTTAGTGATTAATTTCGGAAAGTCCCCGTCCGAAGTTAATCATCCTATAGAAAACCCGTCCGAAATTAATTTATTAGAAATTAATTTCGGAAAGTCCCCTGTTTGGGACTGCTTTTTGAATGTTTTGTCTCATTTAGGATATGGATGCGTATAATTGATTTACTATTTGAGATGATTTCGACAGTGTTTCTCCTTTACTCCTACGAATATGTCTTTAATGTACATATTTGGGGAGTTGAGGGGAAATGCTGCCGAAATTTTCTCAGATAGTAAATCAGTTATACGCATTCATATATGAGATGAATCATTCAAAGAGTGGGTTAGGATTGCCTTCCATAGTTGCACTAGGTGAACAAAACAACTTTCCTTTATTTTGAATGTGTAATAACTAAGAGTTGAACAAAACAATATGCAGTTATGATACTTGATAAGAGTTGGACCCGTTTAGACACTAGTGTTTCCAAAGAGTTTTTTGATGGTCTTGCCGCATTCGTTGAACATTGCAAGCCGTTATTGAATAGTTACGGCAACATAAAATGTCCATGTCGTCTTTGTTGTAATGTTCCATGGGTATCTCTCGACTTACTTAAAAGCCACATAAGTGAAAATGGGTGGGACCCAACTTATACACAATGGCGTGAACACGGTGAACCGGATCCTCTTCCTATACAAGATAACACAACACGATGTGAGATGAGTGACATGCGTGCGTGCATTAATGATATTTTTGATATTCCTCCAAATAATGAACAAAATGAGTCAACTCTTCCAAATATTGGCGAGACAAGTAACGAGCCAGCTCAAGCAACGACACCTCCTGTACGTAACGAGTATGAAGAGTTACTTGCCAGTTCCACCCAGCCTCTTTACCCGGGTTGTGACTTTATGACAACCTTGGATTTTATGTCAAAGTTTACGCATCTCAAGGTCAGCGGTAAATGGAGTGACACTTCATTTAACAATACGCTAAAATTTCTCCAGGAAGTATTTCCTCCTAGGTTAGGTTACAATCTCCCACCATCATACTCTGCTATAAAAAAACATTTAAAAAGGTCGGGTTAGGGTATGAGTCGATACATGCTTGTGAAAATGATTGCTTTTTATATCGGGGGACTGGTGCCGAAGATTTGGAGTATTGTCCGGTCTGTAAAACGAGTAGATGGAAAGACAAGAACACAACGGGGAAGAAAGTTCCTAACAAGGTGTTGCGTTACTTTCCTATCATTCCTAGGCTACAACGTTTGTAAAAATCTATTCACACCGCAAAACATATGACTTGGCATGCTACTGGAAAGTCTACGGTAAACGGTATGATGCAACACCCGGTTGATGGTGAAGCATGGCAGAAGTTTGACAGCGGTAAATATTCGGAATTTGCTAACGAACCGAGAAACGTTCGATTAGGTTGGCTGCTGATGGTTTCAATCCATTCGGCAACCTTAGTCAGACTTACAGCATGTGGCCTGTTATCTTAACAACATACAACTTGCCTCCATGGTTATGCCTGAAAGAGACTACTTTGATGCTGATGTTGTTGATTCCTGGACCTAAATCACCCGCGAAGGACATTGATGTTTACTTAAAGCCTTTGATTGATGACCTTAAGGAATTATGGAAAATACCAGGTATCCCGACTATGGACGCTGTTACAGGCAAAGTATTCAACATGAGAGCGATGCTTTTATGGACCATCAATGATTTTCCTGCTCGTAGTAGTTTGTCATGTTGGAGTGGGCAAGGTTACTACACATGCCCTACATGCAAAGTAGGCACTCCGGCTACGCGTGTGATAAGCAAAATAGGTTATGTTGGCCATAGAAGATTCTTAAAAAAAACCATAAATGGAGGAGGGATACTACTACATTCAATGGTGCACCTGATTTTACAGATCCTCCTAAAAAAGAATGTCCGGCTGATATCTTGACTCAACTTGCAATATTGCCTACACGTTTGCCGGGGAAACATCCAGATTATGGGGGTGGGAAGATAAAACGTAATACTACAACCGACCTGAACTGGACTAAACGGTCTATTTTCTACGAGCTTGAATATTGGTCTTCTCTTACTCTAAAACACAATTTAGATGTCATGCATATCGAAAAAAATGTTGGAGAGTATCTTGAACACTTTGTTAATGAATGACAAATCTAAAGACACTGCTAAGGCAAGACAAGACTTGCAAGCTTTGGGCATTCGACAGGAGTTGTGGCTCGGAAATAAACAAAACGGGAAGTGCTCGAAGCCTCAAGCTAAGTACTCCCTCACACCCGATAAAAGAAAACTGTTCTGTCAATACATCAAAACAATTAAACTGCCAGATGGGTTCGGATCCAAGTTCAAGTCGAAAGTGACCAAAGATGATAACAATATAACGGGCATGAAGTCTCATGACTGTCATATAATGATGCAACGGTTACTTCCTTATGGACTTCAGCAATACCTGGACACACCGACTTATACACCATTAATCGAGCTTTGTTCATTCTTTAAGCAAATTTGTGCCCGAACTTTGATGGTGAATGACATGGTGAAAGCTAAAGAACAGTTGATCAAAATTTTGTGCAGTCTCGAGCAAATATATCCTCCTGCTTTTTTTGACATTATGATTCACTTGGTTATGCATTTACTTGAAGAGGCTATTCAAGGCGGGCCTGTTTCATTTCGGTGGATGTATCCATTTGAAAGATACATGAAGAAGCTAAAAAACTATGTACGAAATAAAGCTAAGCCGGAAGGTTCAATAGCGGAGGGTTATGTTGCAGACGAAGCATTAACTTTTTGTTCTCGTTATTTTCGGGGCGAAATTGGGACGAAATTTAATCGTCCCACTGCATCTCAGGGCTGTCCTCTTCCAACAAGTGATTTCCAGGTGTTCCGATCACTATGTAAAACGTCTGGTAAAGTGACAATTATTCGGTTAGGTCTCCAAGAAATGAAGAAAGTGATATGGTATGTACTTCACAACAGTCCTGAGATCGACGCGTACATGAACGAGTTCGAGAGGTACGCGTTTTTATTTCGAAATTTCTTTTTCCCAAGTTGTCTTTTCGATTAATTCTAATATCATGTCCATTTTCAGCGAACATCCTGATAGCGACATGCAACAAGAATTTCCTAGATGGTTTCAGACGAAGGTAAACTTATTATATGTAATTCCTTGTATAAATAACGACTATATATATTACTCATCTCCATCTATTCTTATCTTTGTTCATAGATCGGTAAACTTTACACTGACAATGACCCAAGGTGTACTCCAGACTTATTCGCTTTGGGTTGTGGACCATTATCGACCGTAACCTCAGTTCACACTTGCGTAGTCAACGGTGTGAAGTTTGTTGTACACAGCCGCGATGTAAAACGTACAACTCAGAACAGCGGAATTTGTTCTCCTAGCGAGAAGGAAGGAGAAATGTATTATGGCCAGCTAGAAGAAATTCTGGAGTTCGCGTATACCCAGTTCAAAGTTGTGCTGTTTCGAGTTAAGTGGTTCGACTTGGTCAAAAGAGGTAGAGTCGAACGTTATAACACTAGAAACAACATGACACAAATTTGGGCATGTAGCACAGCGTTTGAAGATCAACCTTACATTCTCGCAACACAAGCAAAACAAGTCTTCTACCTTGAAGATCCTGCCAGACGACCACTCCATTGGAAGGTCGTCCAAGAAGTGAATCACAACACAACCTGGGATGTCATTGTGACAGAAGACGATGATGATGTGATACATGGCAACAACTCATCGAATCTCCAACTGTCTGCTAATTTGAATGATTTGGCATTTGAAACCTTAAATATCGATGGTCAATCAACGTTAGTTGAGGCACCACCACCAATCATTCAAGTTGATGACGACGGTGAATTTATTGATGATGAGGACGACGATCCTTATGATTTAGCGGACTCTGATGCAAACAATTCTGATGATGAAGTTGAAGATGCGACTCATGCTGTTTATGATAGTGATGTAGATGTAGCAGATTGATCTTAAATTGTAACTTGTAAAACGACACTTAGCTTATTTGAATGAAATTGTTATGGATTTTTTAAATGTGTATATTTATTTTAAATGTGTATGTATTTGAATGTGTGCATGCTTATGTTAATTTGTTCCTGAATTTCTATATGTTAATTCAACTTGTACTTTTACAGATGGCAGCAGTAGCGTGAGGTCACGGTGGTGACGGTGCCGATGACCCACCACCACCTTATCGTTCGATTACTAGCGGTCACCGTAGTGGTAAGAAAATTAAACTTGATAATTTGAATTTTGTTACTTGTTATTTTTTAACGTTTTCACTCACTTCAATTGTAGGTTCGTCACAAAAACCTCGACGAGGAGGTAGAGCGAGACAAGCTGGTGGCAGGGGTGGAGGTCGGGCTGGCGACAGGGCACAGGTCCGTGAAGCCAACAAAAACAAAGACCTCAGGAAAGCTGTGACTGCCTCGGGCCCGCAATCGATCGAGTTTGAGTGGGGTGATCAGAAGACATTTCATCATGTTGGGCCCAACCGCGCATGGTTCGGTAACTATGTTGGCGAGCTGGTTAGGTCCTTGCCGTTGCACTATCCCTCCTGGCGCAACCTTGACGAAGCGACTCGACAGGGCTTCATGAACCGACTCGGGGTCAGTTATTTTTTTTTCCTTTTAATTATATCTTTATATTTAATTCTTTGAATGTGTACATTTATTTAAATTTGTTTAATTGTGTATATTTGTTTAAATTTGTTTGCAGGAATTCTTCGACTTGCAGACCCACATGAACTCACCCCATTGGGAAACCATTAAGGCGGGCCTCAATGCGTACATTGCTAAGGTCTACTCCGACAACAAGGGCACGATGAAGAGGGTTTACTTCGACGGGGAGGGTGGGCCTGAAAAAGTGGATGAGATACGAAGAAACCCTCCTCCGAACGTCGAGCCATCTGTGTGGGAGGAGCATATCAAGTTTTACATGAATGAGAAGACCCTGAAGCGTGCTGCTGTGAACAAGGAGAACCGAAAGAAGTTGAAGGTGTACAGCCGCCACGGTTCCAAGTCATTGGCCGCTATTCGCCACGACTACGTAAGACACATTTTATTTTTATACAAGTATTTTGTTTTTATAAAATTATTTAATTATAATTATATAAAAGTAATTAATTTTGATTTTATAAAAGTATTTAAGTTTAATTAAAATAAATATGGTGTTTGATTTGCCATTTTTAATTTGTTTCATCTTATATATATGCATGTGTATATACAGTTTCTGAACAGCAAGGACAAAAAATACCCGTCCCTCATCCAGTCGTTTTACGACACACACTGCGACAGTGATGGTATGTGGTTGCAGGATGAGGCTCGTGTTCAATATGTAAGTATCTTTTATTTATTTATTTTTAATTTATTATTTATTTTTTAATTTATATATATATATATATACACACACACTTACATATATATATATATATATATATATATATATATATATATATATATTCTCAATTAAATAGGAAGAGATGGTCCGGCTGCGAGATCTGGGAGCGAATACGTCGGAAGGGGTGGCGTACACGGAGGAGCAGATACTTGCTAAGGTTTTGAAGGGCAAGCAGCGGGGCCACATCGCCGGACGGGGTAGGGTCGTACCCGGGCTCTCCAGGCCACCGTTACCATACACCCCGCCTCCACCTCCAGGTATGTACAGTTTGATAATATATTAATTATAGATTACTCGATCATGACTCAAATTAAGTATTGCAATAGATGTTTTTTAATTTTGATTGTTTCATTTTCAGAATACGCTGAGATGGAGAAAAAGCTTGCTGAGGCCGAGAAGAAGATTGCTGAGGTCGAGGAGACTCGCCTTCGAGAAGCTGAAGAGCATAAGAAGTTGAAGGCGGAGATTGCTTTGATCACAGGTTTTATCTCCTCCAACCCGCGATGGAACGAGTATGTTAGTCAGGCGGGTTCTCAGCACGTGGATGGCTCAGGCAGTGGCGTTGGAGGTAGTGGCTCAGCTGGAGGGAGCGGGAGTCGCAGAGACGATGAGGATGGTTCTGGCGATGATGAGGGTCCTACTGATGATCACGAGTGATTTTGGATGTAGAGGTACAAACTTGGGTATTTTGTGTTGTACTTATGCTTGAAACAATATTTTGGCGACCCATATGTTAGTATTGTATAGTTTAACCTTTTGGCGACTTGAACGTCGCGGATATTAAAACATTTGTGGATATGGCAGCTAGGTTTAGACATTACCACACCCCGTTTTGTAGATTTTATATGTTTTTATTCATTTTGAGGGTGTTTAGCGATATTTTGCAAGTGTTATAGCCGATGGCGAGTTATACGTTTAGGACATGTTGATATTGAGTGGTTATAGGTGCTTGTAATGTTACAGGTTTTGGTAGATTTTTTCCGGAAAATCCGGAAAAAATCTGGAAAATTGCTATATTTGCAGCCTGCTGTTAGCAGGGTGTTAACAATGATACCATCGACATGTCGACGGCATCATTGAAACATAATTATTGGTTATTTAATGATACCGTCGACATGTCGACGGTATCATTAAAACAAAAGTATTGTTTTTAATATAATGCCGTCGACATGTCGACGGCATTATATTAAAAACAATACTTTTGTTTTAATGATACCGTCGACATGTCGACGGTATCATATAAACCATAATTATAATCAACTAATAAAAACGTTAATTATTTATATGGTACCGTCGACATGTCGACGGGAAGAGTTTGACGGACACAAATTTCTTTGACTGGAAAACGACGTGGGACCCACAGTGTCGACGGTGATTGTCGACGGGAACACTGTTCCCGTCGAAGCACAGCCGTCAATGTGGTACCGTCGACATGTCGACGGTAACGTATGATTCCGTCGACATGTCGACGGAAAGGGCTTAAAAAAGTCGTCGGGGAAAGCCTCGATTGTACTAGTGGAATTTAAAGATGAAAAAATTGAGAAAATTTTCACCAACTAAACGGCCACTTAATTTCGCAAAGGTTTTTCTTACAATTAACACTTCTACAATCAATTTTGACCGCAAGGTTTTCCAGCATCACACTTCTTGGCTCTTTGACTGGCTATTAAAAAATTTAAAATCTTAAACAAATTTGTAAAAACGTGTATTATAGACAAATTTATTATAATCATTTGATACGATTTTGTTTAAATTTTTTATTTCTCATCCTGACTACAATGATTTTCTTTAAATGCCGAGCTTGCATAAAAGTTTGTAGCCAAAATGACCACAACAAATATATGTAACGTGAGCTTGAACGTAATTAACCCTGACACTGATAACTAATTATCTATGTATTAAACTTAAAGGAGGGAAAAGCGATCAATAAAATACGTATAATATGGCATATACGTACTGCATCACTTGGCATTTGTTATACGAGTAATAAAAATTAAAAACACTATCATATTTGTTATGAAAGATTTAGCTCTAACACAAAGCATCCCAAAGTACATTAAAAGATTAGTGTTGTAATTTTTAAAGGAGATTTGAAGAAGATTATTGAAAGATACACACTACAAATAAAACCACCTTTAGTGACGCCTAAGTCGTCACCAATTTACATTAGAAGTCGTCACCAAGTGTGTTTGTGACGATATGTCGTCACAAATTTAGCGTCACCAAACCATTGTCACAAATCAACTTTGTGACGACAAAGTGTAGAGTAATTAGTGACGACAAAAGGGGCCCACAAATATTCAACGCAAAGACCAAACATAGTGGGCCATAGCACATTTGTGACGACAATATCGTCACTAATATTTATATAAACTAAATTATTTTACAAAATTATTTCAGATAAAACTGAAATAAATAAAAATGATAATTATTTAGTGACGACAAACTCGTCACCAAATTTATTTATTTACCATTTTTAATCATTTATTAAACAAAAAAATTTAATTAAATCATTTATTTGTGACGACAAAGTCGTCACGAATATTTTCTATAACATTTATTTACCTTTTTTAATCATTTATAAATTAAATAAAATTAATAATATGGTTTTCTTTAGTGACGACAAAGTCGTCACCATGCTTTATATAATATTTTTATTTGTGGCTGCCCCAAAAATAGTGACGACAAAGTCGTCGCTAACTATTGCTACACAGAAGAAAAAAAAACAGCAGTAGCAGCAGCTGCATTTTCAGATTTTTTTTCCGGCCGAAATAATAAGCTCATTCACGGAACTCAGCTCGGATCACACTAACCTATCAACTACCAAGAAACCTATAACTAAATCATTCACGCAAGTCAACTTTCGGATTACACTATCCTAAAGCAATACGCATCTCAACACAACAAAGAATAATCTAAATTAAACAACCAAAATATATTCTTGCAGCCTTTAAAAAAAACATACCAAACGCATACACCTTTAAAAAATGTCGGCGGCGTGCTGCTGCTGCTTCTGGCAGTGGTGCTGCTGGTTCCGGCGGTGGTGCTACTGCTTCCGGCGGTGGGCCTAACCAAACACAAACACAACTAAAATTTAACAAAACATATTAATCAAAACAAAATTAAGTAACTAAAATTAACAAAAGATTACCTTTAAACAAAATTAAATAACTAAAAGCGCAAGTGGTGGTTGTGAGGGTGAAAGTGGTGGTTGTGGTGTTAAAAATGGTGGTGACTAGAGTGATTGTGATGAAAAACGAGTTCATTATCGTCTATGTCGAGTGGTTAGGGGAATGGTTTGGGGAAAAATGAAACACTTAGCCATTTCTGAGAATGGATCTTATAAATAATGCTTTGTAGTTTGTCGTCACTAATCATTTATTTTTGTGATTTTTATCATTTGGCGGGATAAGGTGGGTTATACAAAATTTTCACCAAAATTTTCATTTTTGTCTTTTGCGAGTTTGGTGACGACTATGTCGTCACTAATCATTAATTTTTGTCATTTATAGCATTTGGCGGGATAAGGCGAGCTACACAAAATTTTCATTTTTGTCTTTTTGCGAGTTTCGTGACGACTATGTCGTCACCAATCATTTATTTTTGTGAAAATTCATTTAAATTACTTATAAATTACATAACATGCTAAACGGATGATTCGAGATGTTATGGATATACATAACATGTTAAATGGATGATTCGAGATGTTATGGTATACATAACATGTTAAACAGATGAGTCGATATGTTATGGATATGCATAACATGTTAAACGAATGAGTCAAGATGTTATGGATATACATGACATGTTAAACGGATGAGTCGATATGTTACGGATATTCATAACATGTTAAACGGATGAGTCGAGATGTTATGGATATATATGACATGTTAAACAGGTGAGTCGAGATGCGACGGATATGCATAACATGTTAAACGGATGAGTCGAGATGTTATGGATATACATGACATGTTAAACGGATGAGTCGAGATGCTATGGATATACATAACATGTTAAATAGATGATTCGAGATGTTACGGTTATACATAATATGTTAACATATACATAACATGTTTAACGGATGAGTTGATATGTTATTGATATGGATAACTTGTTAAACAGCTGATTCGAGATGTTATGGATATACGTTAAACGAATGAGTCGAGTTGTTATGGATATGCATAACATGTTAAACGAATGAGTCAAGTTGTTATGGATATGCATAACATGTAAAACGGATGAGTCGAGTTGTTATGGATTTGCATAACATGTTAAACGGATGAGTCGAGATGTTATGGATATGCATAACATGTTAAACGGATGAGTCGAGTTGTTATATATATGCACAACATGTTACACATATGAGTCGAGTTGTTATCGATCTGCATAGCATGTTAAACGGACGAGTCGATATGTTATGGATATACATAACATGTTAAACGGATGAATCGAGTTGTTATGGATATGCATATCATGTTAAACGGATGAGTCGAGTTGTTATAGATATACATAACATGGTAAACAGATGAGTCGAGTTGTTATGGATCCGTCGACACCAGCAGTTTCCGGACGCTGGAATCATTTTCCGTCCACCACCTTTTATCACCTCAACTTGTAGATCGGGCTACCCCGGTCATGATTCTACCACACACCCGCCCTATCCACTACTCACAACCACTCAACCTCACAACCACAAACACACACTGTTATCATGGTGAAGATGGCGGAATTTGAAGCTTTTCCTTGTCCTTGTGAACGAGGAGACGTGATCTTACGAGAATCGCATAAACCTTACTCAAAGAGTAAACAATACTATGCGTGTCCTTTCTCGAAGGTGAACAATTACATACTTTTTTGTGTATTATATAAATAATTTTGTTAGTTGTTAAAAATAATAGTTTTTACTTTTTAACAGGGTGGGACTACGGATTATGGATGCGATTTCTTTTTATGGAAGGAGGAACGAATCGCCAAAATGACCGCTTCTCTTAGGGCTTCAACATCAAGCGATTCTGGATCTGCTCCAACAAGGTGCTCAAACTGTCATGAAAAAGATCTTAGGGTAAACATGCTTGAGGCACAAAATCAGTTGCTACTCTCAAGAATAAGGATGCTGGAGGCGAAACTTGAAATGACAATGTATCCCGACAACCACGAAAATGAACACAACCCGTTTATTTTATTTTTGCAGCTATTTCCCGCTTTGCTTGAACTCGCACCATCTTTTCCCTTCCTTGCTCTCATTTCCTTGTGACGTGCAAACGCAGCTTCCAGATATGTTACTCTATTTTCCAGATTATCAAGTTCGGTGTCGACGTCAAACGTGCTTTCAGCTTCATCATCACCTCCAACAGCAGCAGTTTGAGCTTCAGCAGCAGCAGCAGCTTGAGCTTCAGCAGCACGTTGAGCTTCACCATCCATTGTTATATGTGTTTTTCGATAATTAACAAACGGGTTTTTGTGAGTTTATGTGTGTGTTTTGCCAAGTTAAGAATTATTCAGTATATATAAAGTAAAAGAATGGCGGTACAAAGGGAAAATGAGGCGGGAAAATAAATCGTCGGTACCAAATAAGCGGGAAATAATCCCGCCAAATATTCGCTACTATTCACAAGCGTGGGGGACAAAAAATGTATCGAAAAGATTCCGACGTCATTTCGTCGGCACTATCACACTAATAACGTAATCAAACGGTAATCATACGCTAATAAAAATGTTAAACGTAATAATTTTTTTTAACTGAATACTGACGCCAAGTCGTCGGGAAACTCTTGGCGGGTCAAATTCCCGCCCAAGTTTCCCCAATTATTGAGAAAGTCAAATTTGACCAAAAAATTGCCAACGAACTGGCGTCGGTAATGTGAAATCCCAAAAATTCAACGTGAGTTTGGCTGGGTCAATCATTTTTTTTGTCGTTTAGCGTAAAATGCCGACGAAAACGTGTCGTCGGGATTAGTTTCGTCGCCAGTTCTATTGATTCTAGTAGTTATTCTACTTTTTCCAAAATCATTATAAATTTTAAAAATCATTATTTATACTTTATAAAACCTTTTCATAATAAAATACAAAATAATTTAGCTATAATAAAACGGTGACGATTATGTCGTCATTAAGTGTAAAATTAAATTAGTATAATATTTCGTGACCCAAAGTGGATGGCGGGATTTGGCGGGTTATTAAAATTTTACCAAAGTAATATAAACAAGTTTTAAAACCTTCTTATTAAAATATTCGTGACGACTTTGTCGTCACTAAGTTATTTACCAAGAAAACTTAAAAAAGAAAGAAAGAACGATTGTTTAAAAATTATAGTATTTTTGTTAAAAATATAAAGTAATATAGTTGTAAGTAACGATTTGTGACGACAATGTCGTCACAATTTATTTTAAAAAAAAACTTGTTTTGAAAAATCATTATTTATATTTTTTATAAATTTTTATTACAAAAAAGAAAATAATTTAGTTATAATAAAATATTGGTGACGACATTGGCGTCACTAAATAAAAAAATTCATTATTCATTTGGATTATTTATTCAAAAGATATTGTGCAGATATAAAATAAATTTGGTGACGACATAGTCGGCCCGATTTTGCGTGGGCCCCCGATTTGTGTTTGACTAAACCATTGTTGGTGGAAAAGTTTGAAAGTGGTGGGTCCTTGTGAAGTTTGTGACGACTATGTCGTCACCAATTAAAATGGTGTCCCCAAAGGTGGTTTAGTTTGTAGTGACAAGTGGAAAGAGACTTTCCTCGACTACAAGATCATTTAATTAATAACATTTTAGCCTTTGCAACTTCAAATCTACCAGATATTTTTTTACGATGTGTTTCACGACATGCATCATGAAATATTTCCACGAGGTACAAGTACAAAATTCATGAAGCTTTGCAAGAAATACTTTACTAAGAAAGACACTTTTAAAATAAGGGACTTCTTTAAAATTAGAAGAACAAATTACATGTACATTATATTGGAGAATCCATAAGATTCACTACATTTACACAACTCATATAAATACTAGATGATAATTAAGTTGTTGATTCAGAAAACCAATTTATGTTTACTTCAGCTATGGGCGAGGCTCGATGGAGGGTCAACAAGTTTGTAGCAAACATTAACTTTCCATCTTCACCACCTAACATTTGGGTTGCGTTAGGATCTATATAAATCCCCTTTAGCAAAGGGGAACAAGCAAGTATACTCTTTATCAAAGATACTTCAGCCTCTGAACCCCTCAAATTGAAAAACTCCACCCACTCTAGCTTCAGGGTTTTGGATGTGTGGGAGTCTACCTCATCAGTTAAAAGTAAAGGTGTCGGGACATCATCGTTGTAAGTAGCCTACAAGATTGAAGAAGGATATCAGATATGATGGACGACTATGATAATTCATATGGATCAATATAATATGTATTCACTTACTTCAATGGCAAGCATCTGCAAATTCGGGAAACTCCGAATCACATCATAAGCACATGATAGCACATTAAAACTGCCGAAATCTACTTTCCATAATGCAAGATTCATGAGACAAGGAAATATGGCAGTGCTCCTCCGCCTACAAACAGCTTCTGCATTAAACTGTCACAAAAGGGGTACGTATAAAAAAATAAATAAATTGGGCTCGTTTCATAAAGCGTTGCTGCAATATGCTGTAAGTTGAAATCAAGAACCAGCTGGTAAGTCTTACCTTGCAATTTTCAAAATTGAAATGAAGCTCTTCAAGTTCTGGAAGAGAACTAACAAGCTCAAAGATATCTGAATTTTTTATAGCTATATTTTTGAGGTTGCATAAGCGTAAACATTTAAGTAAGGGACACTGAGTTATAAATCTCTCTATATTTCCAGTTTCGAATCCTACATCCACCAAGTCTAACTTCCGTAGCTTTGGAAAACCACAAAAACTAAGTGGCGTATATAAACAACAGTTACGAATCACTAAATCTATAAGGCCTAGGCAAGAGAATATATATGTATGCAACATAAGTTGTGTTTGGTGATAATTTATGATTGACAACTCCTTAATTCCTTTCTCGGACAAGAACATAACCCAAAGACAAACATCCTCAGCATCCAGCATCTTGTATGGTGGTATTATAAGGGCAAACGTTGTCACGGAGCCCTTGAGACAATGAAGAATTCTACTTATAACCTTTTCATTGGAATTGATTTTGCCTTGTTGCCCTGGATCGAAGAAATTGTAATCAAATACGAGCTCAGTGCGCAAAGTCCACTTTAACCTAAAACTTTTTGACAAGATACTCGTCCTCACTGCATCATGTATTGGCAAAAGATCCATAATATGACTTATCACATTGTCGGGCATGTTGCTAATTGCATCATCTACTTCAACTTCTGATGATAAGTTATGTTTTTGGTCTGCCTGTTCCATTATTAATCTAGCAATGCAACATATATAAGTCAAATAAGAATCGAGTATTATTGTAAAGCAACTTAATATCATATGCTTAGAACACTTTCATAGCATGCAACTATTGTTAACATAATACGTATTAAACAGCAAATCTATACGTAAAGACAAAAAAGCGAATACAAACATTGAAACAAACCCTAACCTTGAAATCGTTTGATGCGAGTAAGGTTTTCTTATATCGAATAAACCCAAGATTATGAATTTATATATATAGTCGTACATACTTTCCATACATTGTAAAGTTTTGTGGATCGGATCTTCAATGAATAGACTATGATCCATTAAAAGCCCAATTAAATTATTGCATAAAAGCCCACTTTATGAATTACTAGCAGGATACTGTTGCTCTTACTTTGGGAAAGTATCAATGTAACACAAATTAAACTTGAGACTTCGTTAAATTCCCTTTTTGCGTTTATTTGGCATGTGCCAGTTTAATTAGTATTTGTTACTCCCTTCGGAGTAGTAACTTTTGACTTGATATATTATCATTAACATTTGTGGTGGCCAATTACGAGTATTTGACTAATTATTTTTAAGATGCTTGGTGCAGTGTACCTTATTTGACGAAGTTTTGGAATCCAAAATGAGGTATACCTAAATCTATCAAGCAAAATTATTTGCTAATGTTCAAAATTTATATAGCTTCAAAAGTGCATGCCTAGTCCCTGCAAATTTACAAGGGCATAATGTTGAATTTCCTCTTGCATTTAATACATCAATTGAATGCATAATTTATAATATGACAATTATTTAAGAGTAAAACAACAAAAGTCGTAAAATAATTATTCATATATTGTTTAATTATAAGGGTAAATGACACAAAATAGTACTCACTTAGGGTCTGTATTCATTCAAGTTACTCTATTTTTTTTCTTTCACATAAAGGTGGCCAACTTAGGTTTTCTTTATTCTCACTTCCATTAACCGACTAATGACCATTTCGTTAGTAAATTATATGTTTGGTCCTTGAGTCACTTCATGTATAGTTTCCACTACCACCTGCGACCACTACCAACCGCTGCCACCACCCCCTGCCACCTCTACCACCATCATCCAACACCACTAGCAACCACCACCACCATTACCGCCGCCACCACCAACACCACCTGCCACCTTCACCACCACCGTCCACCACCTCCACCAGCCGTTGCTAGTGGTGGTGCCATAGGGTGGTTGTGGGTAGTGTTGGTGGTGGAGGTGGCGGGTGATGGTGGATAGTGGTGGTGGCAGTTGGTGGTGGTGCAGGCGAACGGTGGTGGCAGAGTTAGTGGGTGGTGGTGGTGGTTAGTGATGGTGGCGGTGGTTGGTGGTGGTGGTGGATGGTGGTGTGAGGAAGGGTGGTGATGGTGGAGGCGGCTGGTAGTGCTGGTGCCTGCTGATGGTGGTGGTAGGGTATAGTTGGTGGTGGTAACTATACATGAAATGACTATACAAAGTCAATGACCTAATATGTAATTTACTAACTAAATGGTCGTTAGTGGGTTAATGAAAATGAGAAAAAAAAAAAAAAAAAAAAAAAAAAACACTAAATCGGCTAAAAAAAGTTGGTCGCCTTTATATGCAAGAAAAAAAGTGTAGTACCTTGATTGAAAACAGACTCTAAGTTGAGTGTATTTTTATGCGATTGGAAACAGACCCTAAGAGCATATGCAATTGTTGGTTTAAGTAAAAGTTTTTTACTATTTGAAAAAGCTTTTCAAACGCTTTTTATCATGAAAGACTTTTTACAAAATTTTGAAAGAAAGACGTGACACCACCTAAGTCTTTGAAGGCAAAAGCTTTGTATTTGTAAGAATTGCTATAAATGCACAAGTCTAGCATTTATGACCACAAATACATCAAGTTATCAATAGCTTGAACCATTACATATGCTCTAAGTTGAGTGGCTTTTAGTAGGTGTAGATAATATTTGATTAGTGGGTGTCAATGCCCAACTTTTTAAGCTGTCTATCATTTTTCTGAAGAAAATAATTCTGATATTGGTTTATGAGACTTATTTATTGAAAGTTACAAACAAAAATATATAGTGGATTGCATATATATCTGACTAAAACTTATAATTGCACATATATTTTGCAAAGCTCAAGAAGTATTTTTCAATTAAAAAAAGAGACATATGTCAAAATTCTACTGATATTTTGGTAAAGTTACTTTTTTACATTTTATTTTTTATTTATTTTGGGCTAGTTACAAAATTTTCTCAAAAATAATTTTGAGAGGCTACTATATAAAGGCAAAGTAAGAAAGAAAGAGACCAAAAGCTCAAAATCGGAGGTCACCAATTTGGTAAACACTAACTTTTCTAAAATTATATTTTTTTGTTGCGAATTATCTATAGGGTGTGTTTGTGTTAGCTTATTTTACATAACCCTGATAGCTTATTTGAATTATATACTCTCCCATACTGCATTTCATCAAAGCTCACTTCAATTTAGGGGGTCTTTGTTTCGGCTTTTGGCTTATTTGGTTTTTGGCTTATGTTTCATATGCTCACTTTTTGTAGCTTATTTTGAAACTTTTTTTTTTTTTTTTTTTTTTTTTTTTTTTTTTTTTTTTTTTTTGCTTATATAAGCTTATTATGACATTATAAATAGGGATAATTACCAAAATGACCTGTTGCCCTGCGATCTAGGCATTTTTAGCCCTATTTTGAAATATTCTTGATTTAGCCCGGGTTGCCCTGGGCAACAAGCGTATAGCCAACCGCATGATGATACGTGTCCTCCAGTTGCCCAAAAACCACAAAAGCTGCCCCAAAAAATGACACTTGTTATCATCCGGGTGGCTATACGCTTGTTGCCCAGGGCAACCGGGCTAAAACGGGAGTATTTCAAAATTCGGGCTAAATATGCCTAGACCCAGGGCAACCGGGCCATTTTACTATTTTTCCCTTACAAAAATATATAGGGGGTCTGGGGGTGTTTGTTTAAGCTTATATGTGGCCTTATGAGCTTATTTGATTTTGGCTTATTTTCATATTTTTGGGCTTATATTAGTTTGTTATATCATAATAATCTTATATGAATCCACAAGCCTCAAAATAAGCTGGAAAACTAAGGCTTATAAACTATAAGCCAAAACCAAATAAGCTCGTAAGCCCACATATATAAGATTAAACAAACAACCCCATAAGCCGAAAAGTTTCAAAATAAGCCACGAAAAGTGAGCTTATGAAACATAAGCCCAAAACCATATAAGCCATAAGCCGGCTATATAAGCTGAAACAAACACCCACTTATATACTATGCATTTGTTTTAGTAAATGCTCATTTGAACCATAGTTAGAATACGCATTTAAAGTTGCTAAAGAATGGGATGTTGAGATGCAGGGCGTTACAAAAAGATTAGTATCAAGAACTAATTTATGTGCTCTATTTTAAATTTTGGTTTCTTCGAATGTTAGCTAGTCTTATAAATTCGACGTTTCAGAAAAAAACCATAGTTAGAACATCAGTGAAAATCGACTCTAGAAAGATTGGTCAAGCTGTTTTTCCATGGTGCTTATGTCCTCTGACTAGAGTCTGTCCAGAGACCACGTGACCAGTGACATATGGCTCTCGAAGACTAGAATTTTACCCCTTGTGACTTGATGTGTTTGTGTATCTTGAGTGTACTTATGTAATGCAATGAGTTTGTGACTACGGTTTTGTTACGAAGCTAGCTTCTTTGTGATTTTGCATATGCTAATTTCTATTGTAATCTGCTATTGAATTTGCACAGTAATAAGTTACAAACTATTCTATTGAATAGCTACCGGCTAAATATGCATTTGTTTAAGGTTGATTGTTAAGAATACTTATATTATTTGTATTTATAAAAATTTCAGCTTGGTTTTGTTGTTACACGAATGGCAGAACTTATTCTTGATGATATGTATGAGAAAATTTTCCTAAGATTGGATGTGAGGAATCTCGTTAGATGCAAAAGTGTGTGTAAGTCGTGGAAATCTTTCATCTCCGGGTCTCTTTGTAACAACTGGCAGTTTAGGGAGCTATTTTTAAAACCCGCATTACAACTTAAGTTCGTTTATAATTTTTATTTGAAATTTTCATTTCACAACGAACTTGTAAGACCTATTTTATGGATATTTTATTTAATGACGTTATGGAATTCGTGAATTATGTTCATAATTCATTTTTGATTATACGATCGGTGATGTATATTTGAATTCTCACTTGGTACTACGTTGACTTTGGCACTAGGATTACCTAACATAGTTTTATGATTCGTCTTAACGAGTCCGTTATATATTTTAATTTATTACGAGAGGTTCTCGTGTGATATGGACATTTTAAAATGAGTTCGGGTTCGGGCCACGTGTTTTTACATCTACCCACATTACCCGCTCAACCGTAATAATATCTTTATTATTACTATCATTATTATTATTCTTATTATTATTATTACTTTAAAAAAAAAAAAAAAAAAAAAAAAAGTTAATAAAGGTGTGTTTGTCCCGTTTCTACCCACACACACAACACAAACACAAACTTATCTCTCTCTCACCTCACTCTCTCTTCTCCCTCACCATCCTAACCCTAGCCGCCCCTTAAATATTCCGGCCACACCACAGCCACCGCCGGCCACCACCCTAAACCACCACCATAAATCGATTCCCCATCATCCCTACTCTTAGATCTACTATAACACGCGCCTCCTACCACCACTTTTATCACACGAATCACCACCAAATTTACCACAAATCGTTTATTCTTGAAGGGTTATCACGGTTTTGAGCTTTTTAGTTCGAAGGTGAGCGAGTTTCACTCGTATTCTTGGTAAAAAAAAGCGACCCTTGGTCACGATGTATTTAAGATTCGAATGGGTTAACATTGGTGGACGCGTATTACAAATGGATCTTGGATGAAAAACGTTTTTCTTAATAAGTTTGGTATCCGGGTTGGTTTTTCATGATGGTTGATTCGAACCGTGAGTCCCTGACTCACGGCTTGGTTATGGTTTCGAGCTGTGATGCTTGTTTATCTTATTGGTTATGAGCCGTGGTTGGCTCTTCGTAGCCTTGTTCTCGTTGTGGCCTTGATTCGACTCTTGTGAGTCGCGGCACTTAGCCGTATGGTTGTTGATTTTACCGAGACCCTCATGGGTCGAATGGGTATGTTTGGAGTGCTCGTTGGAGCCTAAGTTGTTAACCTTGGATACTTGGTTCGAGCCTCTTGGCTCGTGATGTGACCGAGACTCAATTGAGTCGTATAGCCTCGGGTTCGGCTTGGTAAACCGACCCGAACTCTAACTTGGTTGATGTTATTTTTCTTGATTATAATTGTGAACTATTTGTATATTATTATTTCATATGATTGTTTTTGGTATATTGTTGTGGTATTTATTTCTCGGCCGAATACTTTTGGGTCGAATTGGATATTGGACATTGTTTTGATATTGAGGAGTTGTTGTCGAGTGGGATGTGATATGAGGACCGGTTATGAGACGGTCGTTAGATGACGGAGATAGGTTAGTCGGGTACCGTAGTCGGACCTTATTGTTGTAGCCCGTGGTTGAGATTGTGATTTGGACGGAGAATTATTATTTATGACTTTTCCTTATTGTTGGACTTGGACAATGAGCCGAGGGTCATGACTCGGACATATGACCATTTCGTGTAACTCAATAACTAATAAAATTGAAACGAGAATAATAAAACTCGTAATAATCATTATTGATAATATGAACGTTTGTATGAAAGTATATACGTGAATAACGTATATATATAACTATATAAACGCGTATATTAATAATAATAATAATCACGAGTCGTATTATAAATAATACGATTAGATATATATTAGGCTACTAAAGTGGCGTAATATTATTAAACGTATTATTATTATAAAAATTGTGTTATAAACGGGAAACTCCCGACAATTATGAAACATTTAATAAAATGTCATTTCGAATATACAACGGATAAGTTTATTGAGTTAGGCGAAATTGTTGTCACTCGGGTCCAGGTAAGTCATTATTTGTGACTTTCGTGTTGTCTCGGATATATGACGACTAATATAGACGTTTTCTATAAGTAAATAACCACTCAACCGTAAGGTTGAGCCGGGTTGTTTGGTTATATGAAACGAATATATTAGTGGGCAGCGTATCCTACGACGCCCACAGGTTATAGTATATGTAAAGTGTAATAGATTGCGAGTGTATATATCGGGAAATCTGGCCAATTTGACGATATATATGAGGAATTTATTAAACTATGATATATACTATATAGTAATTATGTGCTATGTGCTTTATATGTGCTTTAGATTGGGTGTAATCTTGGAACGGTATATTACGTAAATAAATATGAGGATTATCAAATCGACGGATTTGGTAAACTTTGACGATATATTTAAATGATATATTGGACTAATATTAGATCTATAGTTTATTTTATCTTCCTATGTGTGATCTTGTTGGTTTGTTTTGAGTCGACCCACCACCCGTATGGATACCAAACGCAAATACACCAAACTAATACGAAATGGATTTTCGGAAATAAAACGGATTCTCGTCCGGGTTTGGGAATATTATATATTTGAGGAAATGATTTCTGAAAGAGTTAATATTGTTAGGTCGTGCCAAGTCCGTAGTTGCTGTTTCGTGAGTTATCATACATCTTATTTCTACCTACCTCGTCTTGCTATTTTCTGGACTTGAGGTGAGTCATAGCCCCACTTTTTACTCTTGAACTATGTTTTCAATGATTGGGGTGAGAAACGTGCAAATTATTTTACGTGGACTATTATCGCTTTTATATTATTTCTAAACTTGCTATGCGTATGGGCTAGGATATATTGTCAGCTTTAGTCACACCTTTTGTGTGTACTATTCAAGGTTGGCTTATTTGGTTATTTGGAATTGTCAGCTTTAGTAACATATATGTTGTGTGTACTATTCAAGGTTGACTTATTTAGATACTGTAGTGTGCACCTATAGGTTATTAATACCTCGGAGGTTATCCGAGTATTTATTGGTATTGCGGGGGTTACCCGAATATCTATGATAGTACGGAAGGGTATCCGTGTGTTTTGGTTATTGCGGAAGGGTTTCCGTGTGTTATGTTGAGAGCGGAGGGTATCCGCAGGCTTTTAGTGAATCCTTAATCTAGCTAGCAAGCGTTTTGCGTATATGTCCACTATATTATTAGTTGAACTTAAACCTATGATCTCACCAGCGAAAGCTGACTTTTAGCACGTTTTCTCAGGTAATTAAGTGTTGAGGTGCATGCTTGGATTGGAAGGCTCGGCTGAGGCACATGGTTATGGATCTATATTTTCTAAACTCTGATAATTAAATTTGGACCTATTGTTATTTTATTTTGGGCCTGACTCTGAAATGATGTTGGGATAAATGTAAACCTTAAAACCCCGTATTTTGGTTGTGTTTTTACTATGTTTACTTTATCTCGTTCTATATTGTCTTGTGTTGGATACCAATCCCCGTAGCACCCCGAAAGCTTGTTAAGTCTTCCGCTGTATCAAATTTTGGGGGTGTTACAGATTGGTATCAGAGCCAGGTTATAGAGAACTAGGTAAATAAACGCCTAAACTATAACCGTATTTTTATAGAAAATGATCCTTGACTACCGCCCGCCAGCCCGCCAAGCCGAAGCATCTTCTATTATTTGAGGTATTATGAGATATTTGAGACTTATTGAGATGACTTGAGGTTTATGGATTTTAGTAATAAGATGGCGTTCTCGAGGATTTATATGGTCTATATGTTTTATAAACATTTTAGTAATGCGGTGTTTAAAATTCTTTTATTGAGATTATATATGGAATTATTTGATGAGTATGTTTGGTATGGTTTTATGAGTTGTGATTTAAGTTGTTTTGAAACACTTACACCTACCCTACGCCGTTGTCACAGACTATGGCCTCCCATATGCCCGATGTCGTCGAGGACATTCTTACTGCACCGGTTTTACCTGCACAGTTCATTATGGCATCTGATGATCCTTACCAGATGGCCATGACTCCAGCTACTGTATCACAGGCAGCTTCTACTTCAGCACTACCTGCTGCATCTACGCAGGGACCCTCATCTTCTTTAGGGCTCCCTGGTACATCGAGGCAGCTTACTCTTCATCAGGCTTTGGCTCGTGTGGCACCACGCTTTGCCCACCGAGCTACGGCACGCATGTCGGTACGCCCTACTCCATCACCTTTACAGATTGATGCTCATTCTCTTCTGTCTGAGGCACCGCCCACATCACTGCGTCGTCGTCCTAGATCACCTACTACATCTTCACATGGTTCACCCAGTAGGAGACGACGAGTGATGAGGTACTCTTCCGATGAGGAGGAGGAGGAGTACGAGGGTGAGGATGAGGCTGATGACCCTGAGCGGGAGGATGACCCTCAGGAGGCTGAGCATGGTGAAGATGATGACCCTGAGGAGGAGGATGACCCTCAGGAGGATGAGATGCCTGATGATGATGATGATGAGTTAGCACCACCAGCTCAGGCTGAGGAGCCTGATTCACCTGTACACCCGATTGAGCCCGATTCACCTGATCATCCGTTCTTGTTTGAGTTGCCACCTGGTAGTCCAGTGGAGTCGGATGCATCTTCTGAGATTTCTGCTGAGCATGCAGAGTTGGGTGAGATTGGCAGGTTGTGGGCTCGGATTACTGAGCTTAGTGACAGAGTTGCACGTGTATCTGATCGACTTGAGCGAGTTATTGGAGAGTTTTTAGCAGATTTGAGAGTTGATTTGACTGTCGTTGTGGGCAGGACTACTGAGCTGAGGAGAGTTATGATGGATGTCCACGAGCATATCGATAGTTTGCAGCGAGGATTTGTTACTGCTCGTAAGGCCGACCGCAAGCTTTGGCAAAGGAATGCCGAGCTAGAGAAGGAGGTGGCTGACCTCAAGAGAGACCGAGACACCCATAGCGTGGAGTTAGGATCGTTATGGAGGGATCTTGATGGCTTGAGGCAGGAGTTGAGGATTCTCCGTCAGCCACGTGGCTAGTTGTTTGAGTTATATTATCTTGTTGCTTTCTTAGCCGAGGAGTGTTCGGTTAGAAAAGCTAGTTATCATATTTTGATGTATTCTGTACGGTATTCGTCTCTTTTGGAACGATTAGTATGTTTTGTGTTATCCGTTAGTTGGAACGATGTTAGATCGCTATTGTACGGTTGATGGTTATTAGTATATGGTATTATGTGATTTTGGGTGTTATGGAAATTGAGTCCTTATTCGCTTATTTGTTGTTACGTGGTGTATTGTTGCTATTCTTTCCATGACTTGGTTTCGTTGAAATGTTTTGTTGAGCTTATCAATAAGTTCTATTGGAGACTCATGAACTTGTGTGATGTACAGATCAATGGCACCCCGTCGAAACCCTGTTAGGTCTACCAGGACTGGTCCTGCTGTGACTACTCCTGCTCGCCGAGGTCGTCGACCTACTCGAAATGTTGAAACCCCTACTCCTGACAACCTGGACACCACTAACCGTAACAACAGGAATCAAAATGTTGATGTTCAGGGAGACAATGATCATGTTCCACTTAATGCACCAACTGTGGATCAAGCAATGATCAACCAACTCGTGGAGCAAAGAGTTGCTGAACTACTCGCTGAGTCAAATCATTCCAACAATTCTGCTGGAACTTTTCCACCTGTTCGTGCTAATGGATGTCAATACAAGGAATTCAAGATTTGTGGACCCATTGAGTTTGGTGGAAATGAAGGAGTGGTTTACTTAGTCAGATGGATTGAGAAGACTGAGTCAGTGTTTAATGTCAGTGGTTGTGCGGAGAATGCGAAGGTAAAGTTTGCTTCTTTTACTTTCAAGGATGAAGCTTTGACTTGGTGGAACAATTACCGAAATGCAGTTGGGAGTGATGTAGCTTATGCTATGACTTGGGAGCAATTTAAGTCCTTGCTGATTCAGACTTATTGCCCAAGGAATGAGGTCAAGAAGCTAGAGATTGAGTTTTGGGACCACAAGGTGAAAGGTAACGATATGGCAACTTACAATCGTCGTTACCAGGAGTTAGCCTTGTTGTGCCCTGATATGGTGAAAACTGAGACTCAGAAGATTGAAAGGTATACTGATGGATTGCCTGTAGCTACGAGGAATGATGTAATTTCTGCTAGGCCTGCAAACATCCATGAGGCAATCACAATTGCTCAACAACTTATGGATTCGTTGGAATTAGAAGAAGCTGATAAGGAGAAGAATGGAAAGAGAAAGAGAGACCGTCACTCTAAGAGTAATGATCACCGAAGCAAGAGACAAGCTAAGGCTTATGCTATTGGGAATGGAGATAAGAAGAATCAGAACGGTGATGCGCCCAAGTGTGATCGTTGCCATCAACATCACACTGGATGGTGTAGTGTGAAATGCCAGAATTGCTCAAAGAAAGGACATACAGCTAGGGACTGTAGAGCTCGACCTCTTGCAATGGTTCAAGCTACTCCTGAGATGAGAAATAAGGCAGATGTTACCTGTTATGGGTGTGGAAAGAAGGGACACTATAGGAATGAGTGTAGAGAATCGCGGAACCGTGGAAATCAAGGCTCGGGTGGTAATGGGTACAATTATGGAAACCGTGGAGCTGGAGGAAATCGTGGACGACTAGATAATGGGGACCAACGTGTGGAAGCTGGAGCTGCTCAGGGAAGAGTGTATGCACTCGGGAACGAGAGAGGAGAAGATCCGAACGTCGTTACTGGTACGTTCCTTCTCAATAATCGTTATGCTTCCATACTGTTTGATACTGGTGCCGATAGGAGTTTTGTGTCCACTACATTTGCACCCTTACTAGAGAAACCCCCGATGGTCTTAGGAATTGGATATGATATTGAGTTAGCTAATGGAAACATAGAAAGGATTAATACTATCATTCGAGGTTGTACGTTAAATTTCTTGAACCACCCTTTCAACATAGATCTTCTACCCGTCACGTTAGGAAGTTTTGATGTAATCATTGGTATGGATTGGTTGTCGAAGTATCGTGCTCACCTACTTTGCGACGAGAAGATCGTGCGTGTACCCTACGGAAAGGAAGTCCTAAATATACTAAGAGACCGAAAGGATTATAGGAGCCCATCCCGATTAGCAGTTATATCTTGTACAAAGTTACCGAAGTTAATGGAGAAGGGATGTTACCTTTTCTTAGCCCAAATTTCTGAGAAGGGCGAGACGAAGAAAAAGGAAAGGTGCATTGGAGATGTGCCTATAGTTCGTGATTTTCCTGATGTGTTTCCTGATGATTTGCCGGGAATCCCACCGACTAGACAAGTGGAGTTTCATATTGAGTTGATACCTGGTGCTGCACCTGTAGCACGAGCACCTTATCGTCTTGCACCTACCGAACTAGAAGAATTGTCGAAACAATTGGCGGAATTAGCCGAAAAAGGATTCATAAGACCAAGTTCTTCACCATGGGGAGCCCCAGTCCTATTTGTGAAGAAGAAGGATAGATCGTTTCGTATGTGTATTGATTATAGAGAGTTGAATAAGTTAACGGTGAAGAATCGATACCCGTTACCTAGGATCGATGACTTGTTCGATCAACTTCAAGGATCGAGTGTGTATTCGAAGATCGATTTGAGATCGGGATATCATCAACTTCGAGTTCGCGAAGAAGATATTCCGAAAACGGCTTTCAGAACCCGTTACGGGCATTACGAGTTCCAGGTGATGCCGTTTGGGTTGACTAACGCACCAGCAATATTCATGGATCTCATGAATCGTGTGTGTAAGCCTTACTTGGATAAGTTCGTGATTGTATTCATCGATGACATCCTGATTTATTCAAAGAGTGAGAAAGAGCATGAGGAGCATCTAAGACTCATTTTGGAATTGCTTAGGAAGGAGAAACTCTATGCCAAGTTTTCGAAATGCGAATTTTGGATTCCGACGGTACAATTTTTGGGTCACGTGATTGATAGACAAGGAGTCCACGTGGATCCTACAAAAATTGAAGCAATAAAAGATTGGGCTGCACCTATAACCCCGACCGAAGTTCGTCAATTTTTGGGCTTAGCTGGTTATTACCGAAGATTCATCGAGGGATTTTCGAAGATAGCTAAACCATTGACCAAATTGACCCAAAAGAGTGTTACGTATGAATGGGGAGATAAAGAAGAGGAAGCGTTTCAATTGCTTAAGAAAATGTTGTGTAGTGCTCCTATCTTAGCGTTACCAGAAGGTAACGAGGATTTCGTTGTCTATTGTGACGCCTCACATAAAGGTTTAGGAGCCGTGTTAATGCAACGAGAGAAGGTGATAGCTTATGCTTCCCGACAGCTCAAAAAGCATGAGAAAAACTACACTACCCATGATTTGGAACTCGGTGCTGTGGTTTTTGCTTTAAGAATATGGAGACATTACTTGTACGGAACCAAGTGTGTTGTGTTTACCGACCACAAAAGTCTACAACACATCTTGAATCAAAAAGAGCTCAACATGAGACAACGACGTTGGATCGAGTTGCTAAGCGATTATGATTGTGAAATTCGCTATCATCCTGGTAAAGCAAACGTTGTTGCTGATGCTCTTAGTCGAAAGGAAAGAGTACCACCATTACGAGTTAGGCCATTGGGAATGACTATCGTATCGCCATTACCATCTCAAATACTTGAAGCTCAAACGGAAGCGTTGAAGGCAGAAAATAGACCTGCCGAGAATATATTTGGGATGGCTGATAACGAGAAAGGATTTGTTAAGCGTTCTGATGGATTATTATGTTTTGGAGATCGGATTTGGGTACCCTTACATGGAGGAATTCGGGAATTGATTATGCATGAGTCGCATAAGTCAAGGTACTCCATTCACCCTGGTTCCGATAAAATGTACCAGGATCTTAAGAAGTTCTATTGGTGGCCAAATATGAAGGCAGATATAGCATCGTACGTTAGTAAGTGCTTGACATGCGCCAAGGTTAAGGCTGAACACCAGAGACCGTCAGGACTACTAACGCAACCAGAACTTCCAGTCTGGAAATGGGAGCGGATTACTATGGACTTCATTACCAAATTACCGAGAACAGCTAGCGGTTGTGACGCTATCTGGGTAATTGTGGATCGTCTGACAAAGTCTGCTCATTTCTTAGCTATTAGTGAAAATGATAGTGTGGATAAGCTTGCGAGGTTATATGTGAAGGAAATTATTTCGCGTCATGGAGTCCCGATATCTATTATTTCAGATCGTGATAGTCGTTTTACGTCAGCTTTGTGGCGATCACTTCAAACGGCTTTGGGGACGAGGCTTGATATGAGTACTGCATATCATCCCCAAACCGATGGTCAAAGTGAGAGGACCATTCAGACGTTAGAGGATATGCTTCGTGCATGCATCATAGACTTTGGTAAAGGCTGGGAGAAGTATTTACCCCTTGCGGAGTTCTCCTATAATAATAGCTACCATACAAGTCTTAAGGCTGCACCCTTCGAAGCTTTGTATGGCAGGAAATGTCGTTCGCCTATTGGTTGGGCAGAAGTTGGTGATAGTCAACTTACAGGCCCTGAGCTTATTTTGGAAACTACCGAGAAAGTAACTCAGATTCGTGATCGGTTGCAAGCCGCCAGAGATAGGCAGAAGAGCTACGCCGATCAGAGACGTAAACCTTTAGAGTTCCAGGTTGGAGACAAAGTGATGCTGAAAGTCTCGCCTTGGAAAGGTGTAATACGTTTCGGGAAACGTGGTAAACTCAACCCACGCTACATTGGACCATTCTTGATCTTAGAAAGAATTGGGCCCGTGGCTTATAGGTTGGAATTACCGTCCGAACTGAGCAAAGTTCACGACGTGTTCCACGTGAGTAACCTGAAGAAATGTCTTTCTGATGAAATGCCCGTCATTCCAATGAGGGACATTCGTGTAGATGAGAAACTGAATTTCGTGGGGGAACCGATTGAGATTTTAGATCGTGAGGTTAAACGACTCAAGAGGAGTCGCATTCCGCTCGTCAAGGTTCGTTGGAATTCCCGACATGGACCAGAGTTTACGTGGGAACGTGAGGACGAGTTCAGGAAGAGATATCCGAAGCTTTTCACTTCGTAGATGAATTTTTCCGAGTGAAACCCGGGACGGGTTTCCTTCTGAGACGGGGAGGATGTGACAACTGGCAGTTTAGGGAGCTATTTTTAAAACCCGCATTACAACTTAAGTTCGTTTATAATTTTTATTTGAAATTTTCATTTCACAACGAACTTGTAAGACCTATTTTATGGATATTTTATTTAATGACGTTATGGAATTCGTGAATTATGTTCATAATTCATTTTTGATTATACGATCGGTGATGTATATTTGAATTCTCACTTGGTACTACGTTGACTTTGGCACTAGGATTACCTAACATAGTTTTATGATTCGTCTTAACGAGTCCGTTATATATTTTAATTTATTACGAGAGGTTCTCGTGTGATATGGACATTTTAAAATGAGTTCGGGTTCGGGCCACGTGTTTTTACATCTACCCACATTACCCGCTCAACCGTAATAATATCTTTATTATTACTATCATTATTATTATTCTTATTATTATTATTACTTTAAAAAAAAAAAAAAAAAAAAAAAAAAAAAAAAAAAAAAAAAAGAGTTAATAAAGGTGTGTTTGTCCGGTTTCTACCCACACACACAACACAAACACAAACTTATCTCTCTCTCACCTCACTCTCTCTTCTCCCTCACCATCCTAACCCTAGCCGCCCCTTAAATATTCCGGCCACACCACAGCCACCGCCGGCCACCACCATAAATCGATTCCCCATCATCCCTACTCTTAGATCTACTATAACACGCGCCTCCTACCACCACTTTTATCACACGAATCACCACCAAATTTACCACAAATCGTTTATTCTTGAAGGGTTATCACGGTTTTGAGTTTTTTAGTTCGAAGGTGAGCGAGTTTCACTCGTATTCTTGGTAAAAAAAAGCGACCCTTGGTCACGATGTATTTAAGATTCGAATGGGTTAACATTGGTGGACGCGTATTACAAATGGATCTTGGATGAAAAACGTTTTTCTTAATAAGTTTGGTATCCGGGTTGGTTTTTCATGATGGTTGATTCGAACCGTGAGTCCCCGACTCACGGCTTGGTTATGGTTTCGAGCTGTGATGCTTGTTTATCTTATTGGTTATGAGCCGTGGTTGGCTCTTCGTAGCCTTGTTCTCGTTGTGGCCTTGATTCGACTCTTGTGAGTCGCGGCACTTAGCCGTATGGTTGTTGATTTTACCGAGACCCTCATGGGTCGAATGGGTATGTTTGGAGTGCTCGTTGGAGCCTAAGTTGTTAACCTTGGATACTTGGTTCGAGCCTCTTGGCTCGTGATGTGACCGAGACTCAATTGAGTCGTATAGCCTCGGGTTCGGCTTGGTAAACCGACCCGAACTCTAACTTGGTTGATGTTATTTTTCTTGATTATAATTGTGAACTATTTGTATATTATTATTTCATATGATTGTTTTTGGTATATTGTTGTGGTATTTATTTCTCGGCCGAATACTTTTGGGTCGAATTGGATATTGGACATTGTTTTGATATTGAGGAGTTGTTGTCGAGTGGGATGTGATATGAGGACCGGTTATGAGACGGTCGTTAGATGACGGAGATAGGTTAGTCGGGTACCGTAGTCGGACCTTATTGTTGTAGCCCGTGGTTGAGATTGTGATTTGGACGGAGAATTATTATTTATGACTTTTCCTTATTGTTGGACTTGGACAATGAGCCGAGGGTCATGACTCGGACATATGACCATTTCGTGTAACTCAATAACTAATAAAATTGAAACGAGAATAATAAAACTCGTAATAATCATTATTGATAATATGAACGTTTGTATGAAAGTATATACGTGAATAACGTATATATATAACTATATAAACGCGTATATTAATAATAATAATAATCACGAGTCGTATTATAAATAATACGATTAGATATATATTAGGCTACTAAAGTGGCGTAATATTATTAAACGTATTATTATTATAAAAATTGTGTTATAAACGGGAAACTCCCGACAATTATGAAACATTTAATAAAATGTCATTTCGAATATACAACGGATAAGTTTATTGAGTTAGGCGAAATTGTTGTCACTCGGGTCCAGGTAAGTCATTATTTGTGACTTTCGTGTTGTCTCGGATATATGACGACTAATATAGACGTTTTCTATAAGTAAATAACCACTCAACCGTAAGGTTGAGCCGGGTTGTTTGGTTATATGAAACGAATATATTAGTGGGCAGCGTATCCTACGACGCCCACAGGTTATAGTATATGTAAAGTGTAATAGATTGCGAGTGTATATATCGGGAAATCTGGCCAATTTGACGATATATATGAGGAATTTATTAAACTATGATATATACTATATAGTAATTATGTGCTATGTGCTTTATATGTGCTTTAGATTGGGTGTAATCTTGGAACGGTATATTATGTAAATAAATATGAGGATTATCAAATCGACGGATTTGGTAAACTTTGACGATTTATTTAAATGATATATTGGACTAATATTAGATCTATAGTTTATTTTATCTTTCTATGTGTGATCTTGTTGGTTTGTTTTGAGTCGACCCACCACCCGTATGGATACCAAACGCAAATACACCAAACTAATACGAAATGGATTTTCGGAAATAAAACGGATTCTCGTCCTGGTTTGGGAATATTATATATTTGAGGAAATGATTTCTGAAAGAGTTAATATTGTTAGGTCGTGCCAAGTCCGTAGTTGCTGTTTCGTGAGTTATCATACATCTTATTTCTACCTACCTCGTCTTGCTATTTTCTGGACTTGAGGTGAGTCATAGCCCCACTTTTTACTCTTGAACTATGTTTTCAATGATTGGGGTGAGAAACGTGCAAATTATTTTACGTGGACTATTATCGCTTTTATATTATTTCTAAACTTGCTATGCGTATGGGCTAGGATATATTGTCAGCTTTAGTCACACCTTTTGTGTGTACTATTCAAGGTTGGCTTATTTGGTTATTTGGAATTGTCAGCTTTAGTAACATATATGTTGTGTGTACTATTCAAGGTTGACTTATTTAGATACTGTAGTGTGCACCTATAGGTTATTAATACCTCGGAGGTTATCCGAGTATTTATTGGTATTGCGGGGGTTACCCGAATATCTATGATAGTACGGAAGGGTATCCGTGTGTTTTGGTTATTGCGGAAGGGTTTCCGTGTGTTATGTTGAGAGCGGAGGGTATCCGCAGGCTTTTAGTGAATCCTTAATCTAGCTAGCAAGCGTTTTGCGTATATGTCCACTATATTATTAGTTGAACTTAAACCTATGATCTCACCAGCGAAAGCTGACTTTTAGCACGTTTTCTCAGGTAATTAAGTGTTGAGGTGCATGCTTGGATTGGAAGGCTCGGCTGAGGCACATGGTTATGGATCTATATTTTCTAAACTCTGATAATTAAATTTGGACCTATTGTTATTTTATTTTGGGCCTGACTCTGAAATGATGTTGGGATAAATGTAAACCTTAAAACCCCGTATTTTGGTTGTGTTTTTACTATGTTTACTTTATCTCGTTCTATATTGTCTTGTGTTGGATACCAATCCCTGTAGCACCCCGAAAGCTTGTTAAGTCTTCCGCTGTATCAAATTTTGGGGGTGTTACACTCTTTTTGTTAAAGCTCATTTGAACCACAGTTACAACAGTAATGAAAATGGACATAAAAGGATTGGTGAGGCTGTTTTTCTGATTGCTAATCATGAATTAGGATATCCTATTATTGGCTCTTCGAATGGCCTAGTATGTATATCTGATCATGAGGAACTTCTAGTTGCTAATCCCACAACTAGAGAAGTAAAAACGCTGCAATATCCCCTTGACATTGTCTACGACTCGCCATGTTGGGGATTCGGTTATGATTCCGTCACAGGCGACTAAAAGGTTGTTTTAGGGCTCACGAAAGGAAACGACCAGACATGCTTTCAAGTGAAGTCTCTTAAATCAAATGCTTGGAATGTTGTCGGAGAAGTGGATTATATATGTTCTGATCTTCAATGTTTTGGTGTCTTATGCAATGGGGCGATTCATTGGGTTATGCATCCAAAAAATAATGAAAACGAGCAAGTGATTTTATCTTTTGATTTATCCAAGGAGGAATTGGAAGAAATCCCCCAACCCGATGATGCGAGATGCAAATTTGATAATGCTTGCAAGCCGAATATGATTTTGGGGATTATGGAAGAATGTCTATGCTTAAAGTGTCGTGACTTGCATTTCGATAAGTTATGGGTGATGAAGAAGTACAATGCAAAAGAGTCTTGGGTAGTGCCAGATAATTACCAATACACGCGTGAATTTGGAGATGACCCTTGGGAAGTGGGGCCTGATGCTTCTGGACGTTATTTTTGGTTTATTGGTAATCGAAAGTTTTGGTGTGTCCCTACTATCGTTGAGAGCCTTGTATCTCCTCATCTACAAGCTGAAAATGAATAGGTGTGTTATGACTGTTATAGAAATACTTGTGCCTTTTGATTTCTTATTATTTTGTATGATATTATGATTGCCTGTTTAATAAATATGTCTTCGCATTGATAATTCATACTGGTACATTAGCTAAGGTTATCAATGAACTCAAATGTGAAACTTCTGTTCTGTTAAAGATGGCCTATTTGAATTTCATTAACATTATTTCAAAACCTGTGACAGTTAAGCTAAATGCTTGGATTGACGAGATTTTTTTCCCTTTTTTTTCTTGTCAAAATCGGTGTACTGAGTTATTTGCAGGCCAAAATGTGTTATGGGTGATGGGTAGTCGAACTCAAATGGGAGTATTCCAATTCAATTTATGTTCTACTTCCATGAAGTCGAAAAGTTTGTATATTTTATGAAGCAGAATGATTGATTGCTGTTTATTTTAGTTTACTTTGTTGCGTTTGTATGTAGACTCCATCTTGTACTCACTTCTTGTTTTGATGTATCAGCAGGGTCCTTGGAGTGCAAGAGTTTGATGCTATTGAAGTAGTTAATATGAGGTTCCAGAGTAATTCACAAAAATTCTGCATTTGTTATTTCAGCATTTTATTGCTATGATTCTAGGATGCCGTCTACTCATTCGCTTATAATCATTTTATTGCCGTTTGATTCTGAATTTGAAAGAAGTTACGTATTTTCTAGCATCTTCTAGTATATGATGCGCAAAGTATGGTCGGTCTATCTGTCTATCAGTCATCTGTCAGTTTATAGTTTTCTACTTTTCTTCTTATATTGGTATAAGTTGGTAACTAGTTGAGATCTAGTATCGAAAGACACAAGTTGAAAAAATTACTACGTAATACACTCATGTAGATTGTCCATACTCGATACAAACTTACCAATATAGTCATTCGAGTTGCAGCGAAAGACCCAGTGAAAGACGACACAAGCTTGAAGAATTAATTAATAGATTCGAGTCAAGGTCCATTCAGATTGGCCCATTTAGAGTCCATTTTTCATGCCCAAGGGTTATATAACGTTGACCATATATATACTCTCATATGATCATAAACGAAATTAATACTGTGGTTCATTTGAAGCCTGAATTGAAGGTAAATATCCTTGAGCAAATGAATCATATATTATTTTTCATATCATGTTATGTAATTGTGCATGCAACAAATAATTAATATAATTTAATGTTGTTTCATCTAAAGTACTACGTATAACTTAAAAACTTAGTTAAATCATTTCTCATGTCTAACAAATGCATGTTTAAACGAGTACAAAATGATTACAGTAAAACAGTTTAAACAAAATAATACAAAAAAGTTTTTCGAACGTTTAAAATTCTTATTTGATATAATCAATAAATTTGACAAGGATTGTTTGCGGAATAATAAATACAGTTGAATGACAAAGTGTAATGTGATCTTCTCAGTTTCTTAAACACAAACCAAGGTTATTTGTTAAAGTAAGAACTATGCTACCACACTGAATATATCTTTGATCTCCGAAGCTCGTTTTATCAAAGCTCATTTCAACCATAGTTACAACAGTAACGAAAATGGACATAAAATACGTATAATATGGCATATACGTATTATCTTTTGACTATGTCCCACTATAATAGTCCTCTTGCTAACGCCAACTCAAATTTGAAAGTTACTTTCTCTCTTTGAAGGCTGGAGACGTGTGGACGTTAACACAGCAAATGACACTTTTATTAGAAAACAGGTTTGAATAGATGATCAGGCTCAGATTTGTGGTTGACCTGAGTCCCATAGGGGTATTCCTGAGTCCTCTAGTGTTACTTTTCCTTTTGGCTTATTTGGTTTTTGGCTTATGTTTCATATGCTCACTTTTTGTAGCTTATTTTGAAACTTTTTTTTTTTATATAAGCTTATTATGACATTATAAATAGGGATAATTACCAAAATGTCCCGTTGCCCTGCGATCTAGGCATTTTTAGCCCCATTTTGAAATATTCTTGATTTAGCCCGGGTTGCCCTGGGCAACAAGCGTATAGCCAACCACATGATGATACGTGTCCTCCAGTTGCCCAAAAACCACAAAAGCTGCCCCAAAAAATGACACTTGTCATCATCCGGGTGGCTATACGCTTGTTGCCCAGGGCAACCGGGCTAAAACGGGAGTATTTCAAAATTCGGGCTAAATATGCCTAGACCCAGGGCAACTGAGCCATTTTACTATTTTTCCCTTACAAAAATATATAGGGGGTTTGGGGGTGTTTGTTTAAGCTTATATGTGGCCTTATGAGCTTATTTGATTTTGGCTTATTTTCATATTTTTGGGCTTATATTAGTTTGTTATATCATAATAATCTTATATGAATCCACAAGCCTCAAAATCAGGTGGAAAAGTAAGGCTTATATAAACTATAAGCCAAAACCAAATAAGCTCGTAAGCCCACATATATAAGCTTAAACAAGCATCCCCATAAGTCGAAAAGTTTCAAAATAAGCCACGAAAAGTGAGCTTATGAAACATAAGCCAAAAACCATATAAGCCATAAGCCGGCTATATAAGCTGAAACAAACACCCCCTTATATGAAATAATAGTACAGTAGCTAATTATACGCATTTGTTTTAGTAAATGCTCATTTGAACCATAGTTAGAATATGCAAGTAAACTTGCTAAAGAATGGGATGTTGAGATGCAGGGCGTTACAAAAAGATTAGTATCAAGAACTAATTTATGTGCTCTATTTTAAATTTTGGTTTCTTCGAATGTTAGATAGTTTTAGAAGCCTACTGAATGTTAGCTAGTCTTATAAATTCGACGTTTTAGAAAGAAAAAAAACCATAGTTAGAACATCAGTGAAAATCGACTCTAGAAAGATTGGTCAAGCTGTTTTTCCATGGTGCTTATGTCCTCTGACTAGAGTCTGTCCAGAGACCACGTGACCAGTGACATATGGCTCTCGAAGACTAGAATTTTACCCCTTGTGACTTGATGTGTTCGTGTATCTTGAGTGTACTTATAAATGCGATGAGTTTGTGACTACGATTTTTTTACTAAGCTAGCTACTTTTGTGATTTTGCATATGCTAATTTCTATTGTAATCTGCTATTGAATTTGCACAATAAGTAGTTACAAACAATTCTATTGAATAGCTACCGGCTAAATATGCATTTGTTTAAGGTTGATTGTTAAGAATACTTATTTGTATTTTATAAAAATTTCAGCCCGGTTTTGTTGTTACACAAATGGCAGAACTTATTCCTGATGATATCTATGAGAAAATTTTCCTAAGATTGGATGTGAGGAATCTCGTTAGATGCAAAAGTGTGTGTAAGTCGTGGAAATCTTTCATCTCCGGGTCTCGTTTTGTTAAAGCTCATTTGAACCACAGTTACAACAGTAATGAAAATGGACATAAAAGTATTGGCGAGGCTGTTTTTCTGATTGCTAATCATGAATTAGGATATCCTATTATTGGCTCTTCGAATAACCTAGTATGTATATCTGATCATGAGGAACTTCTAGTTACTAATCCCACAACTAGAGAAGTAAAAACACTGCAATATCTCCTTGACATTGTCTTAAACTCGACATGTTGGGGATTCGGTTATGATTCCGTCACAGATGACTATATAAGCTTTTTTTCCAACTTTTTTGGCTTATATAAGCTTATTATGACATAATAATGAATATATACACGTAAGCCGAAAAGTTTCAACATGAGCCACAAAAAGTGAGCTTATGAAACATAAGACCAAAACTAAATAAGCCATAATCCAGCTATATAAGGCGAAACAAACAGTAGCTAATTATATACTATGCACCTGTTTAAATAAATGCTCATTTGAACCATAGTTAGAATACGGTACCCCTTGTGACTCGAAGAGTTTGTGAGTACGATTTTGTTACTAAGCTAGCTACTTTGTGATTTTGCGTATGCTAATTTCTATTGTAATCTGCTATTGAATTTGCACAGTAAGTAGTTACAATAGCTACCAGCTAACTATGCATTTGTTTAAGGTTAATTGTTAAGCATACTTATTTGTATTTTATAAAAAAATTCAGCCTGGTTATGCTGCGCAAATGGCAGAACTTATTCCTGATGATATCTATGAGAAAATATTCCTAAGATTGGATGTGAGGAATCTCGTTAGATGCAAAAGTGTGTGTAAGTCGTGGAAATCTTTCATCTCCGGGTCTCGTTTTGTTAAAGCTCATTTGAACCACAGTTACAACAGTAATGAAAATAGACATAAAAGGATTGGTGAGGCTGTTTTTCTGATTGCTAATCATGTATTAGGATATCCTATTATTGGCTCTTCGAATGGCCTAGTATGTATATCTGATCATGAGGAACTTGTAGTTGCTAATCCCACAACTGGAGAAGTAAAAACGCTGCAATATCCCCTTGACCTTGACTGCTACTCATCATGTTGGGGATTCGGTTATGATTCCGTCACAGACGACTACAAGGTTGTATTAGGGGTCACGAAAGGAAAGGACCAGACATGCTTTCAAGTGAAATCTCTTAAATCAAATGCTTGGAATGTTATTGGAGAAGTGGATTATAGATGTTCTGAAGTTCAATGTGTTGGTGTCTTATGCAATGGGGCAATTCATTGGGTTATGCATCCCAAAAATAATATAAAAGAGCAAGTGATTTTATCTTTTGATTTATCCAAGGAGGAATTTGAAGAAATCCCCCAACCCGATGATGTGAGATGCAAATTTGATAATGCTTGCAAGCCGAATATTATTTTGGGGATTATGGAAGAATGTCTATGCTTAAAGTGTCGTGACTTGCATTTCGATAAGTTATGGGTGATGAAGAAGTACAATGCAAAAGAGTCTTGGGTAGTGCCAGATAATTACCAATACATGCGTGAATTTGGAGATGACTCTTGGGAAGTGGGGCCTGATGCTTCTGGACGTTATTTTTGGTTTATTGGTAATCGAAAGTTTTGGTGTGTCCCTACTATCGTTGAGAGCCTTGTATCTCCTCATCTACAAGCTGAAAATGAATAGGTGTGTTATGACTGTTATAGAAATACTTGTGCCTTTTGATTTCTTATTAATTTGTACCATATTATGATTGCCTGTTTAATAAATATGTCTTCGCATTGATAATTCATACTGGTACATTAGCTAAGGTTATCAATGAACTCAAATGTGAAACTTCTGTTCTGTTATAGATGGCCTATTTGAATTTCATTAACATTATTTCAAAACCTGTGACAGTTAAGCTAAATGCTTGGATTGACGAGAATTTTTTTCCCTTTTTTTCTTTTCTTGTCAAAATCGGTGTACTGAGTTATTTGCAGGCCAAAATGTGTTATGGGTGATGGGTAGTCGAACTCAGTTGGGAGTATTCCAATTCAATTTATGTTCTACTTCCATGAAGTCGAAAAGTTTGTATATTTTATGAAGCAGAATGATTGATTGCTGTTTATTTTAGTTTACTTTGTTGCGTTTGTATGTAGACTCCATCTTGTACTCACTTCTTGTTTTGATGTATCAGCAGGGTCCTTGGAGTGCAAGAGTTTGATGCTATTGAACTAGTTAATATGAAGTTCCAGAGTAATTCACAAGAATTCTGCATTTGTTATTTCGGCATTTTAGTGCTATGATTCTAGGACGCCATCTACTCATTCGCTTATAATCATTTTATTTCCGTTTGATTCTGAAATTGAAAGAAGTTATTTCTAGCATCTTCTAGTATGATGAGCAAAGTATGGTCAGTCTATCAGTCATCTGTCAGTTTATAATTTTCTACTTTTCTTCTTATATTGGTATAAGTTGGTAGCTAGAAGACATGTTGTAGCGAAAGAGACAAGTTGAAGAAATTACTAATACACATCCAAATTCAAGATTGTCCATACTCGATACAAACTTTAACAATAGTCATTCGAGTTGTAGCGAAAGACCCAGTGAAAGACGACACAAGCTTGAAGAATTTATTAATATAGTCATTCGAGTCGAGGTCCTTGTGGCTTGTGTCCGGACCTAATTGAGAATTCAAGATTTACCTTAATAAATTCGATAGAAAACCTTATATCAAGACAGTAAAAGTTAAACAAAAAGAACGAAAATACAAACTAAAACTAGACACATAAACTCAACATTAAGACATAAACCCTTAATTTGTGATCCATTTGCAAATTGCAATGTACCTACTTGGGCTTCAATCAGGGGAAGGATTCGACAAGGCCCATTCAGATTGGCCCATTTATAGTCCATTTTCATGCCCAAGGGTTATATTATATAACGTTGACCATAAATGATTTGGATGCCTGACTCATGTGCCTACTAATATGCCTAATCTATTTATTGTTGGATACATGTATTGCATAATTTATCTCTCTTCAAGAGGCGAGTTATTTTGCGGACTAAAAAAAACATACATTCTTACGGACTAATCTGGGCCGTCCGTTTCATTGAATTAAAAACACAGATCATATGATTAAAAAAACACGGAGGGACTAAAACTGCAAATATAACAAACTTACCCCACCAAATCAAACGTCATTATCCACACACCATCTTTTCTTTCTTTTTTTATTATTTTTTTTCTTTTCTTTTTTCTAACTTCACGTTTTTCCTATAATTCAATTATTTTTTTTTTATTTTTTTTTTATTTTTTTTTTGCGTTTTTTTTACGTTTTTTTCGTTTTTCATACATATTCGTCGGTTTTTTACGTTTTCGTCAGTTTTCTTACGTTTTCGTTCGTTTTCATACATTTTCATCCGTTTTCATACGTTTTCGTCAGTTTTCTTACATTTTCGCTCGTTTTCATACGTTTTCATCTATTTTCTTACGTTTTCATACGTTTCGTCCATTTTAATACGTTTTCGTCCGTTTTTATACGTTTTCGTCCGTTTTCTTACGTTTTCATCTGTTTTTTTAATTTTTTTCATACGTTTTCGTCTGTTTTCTTACGTTTTCGCCCGTTTTCATACGTTTTCGTCCGTTTTCATATATATATTCGTTCATTTTCTTACGTTTTCATCTGTTTTTGAATTTTTTTCATACGTTTTCGCCCGTTTTCATACGTTTTCATCCGTTTTCATATATATTCGTCCGTTTTCTTACGTTTTTGTCTATTTTCATACGTTTTCATCCGTTTTCATATGTTTTCGTCCGTTTTCATACGTTTTCGTCCATTTTTATACGTTTTTATATGGTTTCAATCTGTTTTCATTCATTTTCATCCGTTTTTATACGTTTTCGTCCGTTTTCATTCATTTTAGTTCTTTTTTAAATGTTTTCAAACGTTTTCATACCTTTCTGAATATCACAAGTGATATACTGTGATTATCAGAATATCACTTGTGATATTCAGAATATCGCGAGTGATATTGAATATCACTCGCGATATTCTGAATATCACAAGTGATTTTTAAAATTTTGTAATATGAAAATCACAAGTGATATTCAGAATATCGCAAGTGATATTCAAAATATTGCAAGTGATATCTGAATATCGCAAGTGATATTCTGAATATCATAAGTGATTTTCAACAAATGTTCTGTGACATGAAAATCGCAAGTGATATTCAGAATATCTCAAGTGATATTCTAAATATCAAAAGTGATATTCTGAATATAAATCACAAGTGATATTCAGAATATTACAAGCGATTTCACGCTTTTTTTGATTCACGTTTTTTCAAAAGTGATATTTTGAATATCACTCTGAATATCACAAGTGATATTCTGAATATCACAAGTGATTTTCAACAAATGTTCTGTGACATGAAAATCGCAAGTGATATTCAGAATATCGCAAGTGATATTCTAAATATCAAAAGTGATATTCTGAATATAAATCACAAGTGATATTCAGAATATTACAAGTGATTTCACGCTTTTTTTAATTCACGTTTTTTCAAAAGTGATATTTTGAATATCACTCTGAATATCACAAGTGATATTCTGAATATCACAAGTGATTTTCAACAATTGTTCTGTAACATGAAATTCACAAGTAATATTCTAAAATATTACAAGTGATATTCCGAATATCACAAGTGATTTTCAACTAATATTTTGTAACATGAAAACACAAGTGATATTCTAAAATATCACACGTGATTTTCAACTAACGTTTTGTAACATGAATATCACTTGTAATTTTCTGAATATCACTTGTGATTTTCATGTTACAAAACATTAGTTGAAAATCACTTGTGATATTCAGAAAAACACAAGTGATATTCAGAAAATCACAAGTGATATTCTGAATATCACAAGTGATATTCCGAATATCACAAGTGATGTTCAACTAATGTTTTGTAACATAAAAATCACAAGTGGTATTCTGAATATCAAAAGTGATATTCAGAAAATTACAAGTGTTATTCAGAATATTATAAGTGATTGTCACATTTTTTTTAATTCACGTTTTTTTCACTTTCTTACGTTTTCTTCTGTTTTTGTTCGTTTTCATACGTTTTCTTTCGTTTTCATACGTTTCTGAATATCACAATTGATATTATTAATATCACAAGTGATATTTTGAATATCAAAGAAAATCACTTGTGATATTAAGAATATCAATTGTAATATTCAGAAACGTATGAAAACGAACGAAAACATATGAAAACGAACGAATACGTATGAAAGCGTAAAAACACGCCTGGAAAGGGACAAAAACGTATGAAAAATTGATGAAAACGGACGAAAACGTATAAAAACTGCTGAAAAGTATGAAAACAGACGAAAGCGTCTGAAAACAGAAAAAAATACATAAAAACGGACGAAAATGTTTATAAACTTATGAAAACAGATAAAAATGGATGAAAGCATATAAAAACAGACGAAAACGTCTGAAAACAGACGATAATGTAAAAAATTGATGAAAACGTTTGAAAGCAGATAAAAACGTCTGAAAACGTATAAATACTGCCGAAACGTATGAAAATAGACGAAAACGTTTGAAAACAGACAAAAATGTAAAAAATGGATGAAAACAGACAAAAACGTATGAGTATCACCGAATATCACTTGTGATATTCAGAAACGTATGAAAACGTCTAAAATTGGCCCAAAAAAATTGAAAAACGGACGAAAACCTATGAAAATGAACGAAAATGTAAGAAAACAGACGAATATGTAGGAAAAAGGACGAAAACATCTAAAAACGGACGAAAACATAAAATAATGGAGGAAAACGTATGAAATCAGACGGAAACATATGTAAACATATGAAACCGGACGAAAACGTATAAAAACGGATGAAATCGTGTAAAAACGGATGAAAACATATAAAAACGGACGAAAACGTATATAAACGTATGAAAACGGACAAAAACGTATAAAAACGGACGAAAACGGACAAAAACGTATAAAAACGGATGAAAATGGACAAAAATGTCTGCAAACATATAAAAACTGACGAAAACGGATAAAAACGTCTGAAAACAGACGAAAACGTAAAAAAACGGACGAAAACGTAAAAAATGGACGAAAACGTATAATAACGAACAAAAACGTAAAAAAACAGACGAAAACGTACAAAAACGGTAAAAAACGTCTGAAAACGGACAAAAACGTCTGAAAACGTATATAATCATGTGAAAACAGACAAAAACAGACGAAAACGTAATAAAATGAGAAAAAATCGTGAATTTATTTAAAAAAGAAAAGCTTGACTTATTTAAAAAAAAAAAAAAAAACGTGAATTGAAAAAAAAAAAAAAAATGTGTAACGTTAGTTGGAAAAAAGAGCCAAAAAAAAAGAAAAAAAAAAAGAAAGAAAGTAAATAATAAAAAAGACAAAAAAAAAGGAAAGAAAAAAACATAGACTTAGGTTTCCATGTTTAATCTTAGGTTAATCCCCACCATTAGATCAAACTAAATGGATGGTGGGGATTTGTCCCTTGGTATGTACAAAAAAACTAGTTCACAAAAGAACTTTTCTCCTCTCTTCAAACTTACCATTTGCCAAGTGTATGATCATATTTCTTATGCATAAAATTAGGCATGCCAATGCTACTCATATATACTCTCATATATAAACGAAATTAATGTGGTTCATTTGAAGCCTGAATTGAAGGTAAATATCCTTGAGCAAATGAATCATCATATATTATTTTTCATATCATGTTATGTGATTGTGCATGCAACAAATAATTCATATAATTTAATGTTGTTTCATTTAAAGTACTACGTATAACTTAAAAACTTAGTTAAATCATTTCTCATGTCTAACAAATGCATGTTTAAGCGATTACAAAATGATTACACTAAAACAGTTTAAACAAAATAATACAAAAAAGTTTTTCGAACGTTTAAAATTCTTATTTGATACAGTATAATCAATAAATTTGACAAGGATTGTTTGCGGAATAATAAATACAGTTGAATGACAAAGTGTAATGTGATCTTCTCAGTTTCTTAAACACAAACCAAGGTTATTAGTTAAAGTAAGAACTATGCTACCACACTGAATATATCTGTGATCTCCGAAGCTCGTTTTATCAAAGCTCATTTCAACCATAGTTACAACAGTAACGAAAATGGACATAAAAGGATCGGTGTGGCTGTTTTTCTAAGTAGTAGCTAGTATGTTTGACTGATGGTCATGAACTTCTAGAAGCTAATCCATTGATAGAATACAACCTCGTTTACATTTACACTATACGTAAAAGTATATTTTAATCAAAATTTGTCAAACGTTCAGTTTTAATTTTGTGTTTTTTGAACATATCACGCGATATAATCAACATGAAACATTGCTTATTAAATAATTTACTATTACTTGGTTGATTAGGTAAAAGTTCAATAGGTAGGATTACTACTTGTGCACCATCCCTTTAAATCTTAACAAACAACATTTGGGTTCGATATTAAAAGGAATTGGAATGTACATACAATCATACAACAGGCTCAAGATATTAAAGGGAATTGGTGGTGCAATGGTGTTCCGTTTTCGGCTGCTGCCATTACCAAAGCATCACGAGTCCTTTATGCAGTTTAATGGGGTTGGGTTCATTTCACTTGGTCTTACTTCAGCTTATTTTATTTGATGTTATATTTGTAATAATAATATAGAAAATGAAACCATATAGCCTAGTTTGTTAATGAACAAGAAAGTTTAATCCCGCATGTTGCTTGAGCCGCACCCACGTTTAATGAACAACAACCCTTTGTATATATATACGGACATGGTCTACGTCTTATTTTTCATGTTTAAACTTCACTGTAACACGTCTGAAATCATTTGTCTGCAGATAATGATACAAAATTTAGTTCTAGTATTTCTTATGTTTATGAACTCAATCTTTAGCACAAATTCGATATGGTGTGAGTTATTATTTTCTTGCCAATCTACATTTTAAGTTAAAAATCTCATGTTCCTCTTTGTTACCTTATGTAACCTTCTTGGTCTAAGGAAATTCAACATTGATGAAAGTAGTTTCGTTGTACGTAATTATAGATTAGTATGTTTTATTTCTTTTACGAGTACTAAAGTACGTACCATAAAAATAGAACAATATTGATAGCCGTAAGGCCCTGTAATTATAGATTAGTATGTTTTATTTCTTTTACGAGTATTAAAGTACGTACCGTAAAAATAGAACAATATTGATAGCCGTAAGGCCCTTTAAAATCGTTTCCCTCCTCTTTTATATGCAAGTTATAAATCCGATACATGATACCGAAATAAAATGATTCAACCATATCTATCATGCATAATATATGATGTATCTACCTGCAATCTGCTTGTTATTGGGGTGAAATTTTTGTGACTAGGTAACAATGGGTTGTTGAACCATGCATTACAACCATCATAATACTATGTATAAAGTTCTAGGCACAACTTGTTTTTTTGTTTCTCTATAAAACCAAGAGAAAGTGTTCTAAGAGGTCATAATACTCGCTACAAATTAAATACACTCCCACCTCTCGGCACGTATATATGGAAAATATTGAAATCAAACAACGTTTACAGGAGTGTCTGTTTTCCACAAATTCGTGGCTAAAAAATGACATATATTGGTTCTCTTTGTTCTTCTTGCCTATCAGTTTCTATTCGCAACTGCATTCATTGTTCCTCTTGCACTTCCTGTTGTAAGGTTTGGTTTTGTTATTCTAGGTTAGGGAAAATTTGAAAGTGAATGCAAACTAATATCGAACATTTTAATCCCAATTGTCTCGCATATTTTTCCAAAACTTAAAAGTAACACAAAATCTGTTTAGATTGTCTTATAAATGCAGTTCTTTTAATATAGTTACGGATGCTGGTGTTAAAACGATTTTTAATTGATCATTCATTATTGAGATTTGCTAGAAAAAAATATTTGAAAAGTAGATAGATCCAAACCCTATTGTAAGATGAATGCAAGGGAACAATTAATTCAGTAGAGAATAGAAACCGATATGTTGCAAGAATAGAAAGAACCATGCCGCCATATTAGCCACGAGCTTGGAAAAGACATATACTCCTACAAACGTTGTTTGAACCGCTACAATCAGCATAACCTCGGGCTCAACCCATTTGTCACGTCACAGATCTTTGCCACATTCAGATTCTAGAAAAAATAAACCAGGGTCAAAAGAAACAGTCCAATGTCCTTCAGTGATTAGAATTAATTTTTTTGTTAAGGCTCATAGGCTCTAACTGAATTTCCAGAATTAATTTTTTGTTAAAGCTCTTGGGCTCTAACTATATTTATAGATTTAATTTTTTTTTTAATACTCATGGGCTCTAACTGGATTTCCAGAATTAATTTTTTTTGGTCTCTAAGTGAATTTCCAGATTTAATTTTTTTAAGGCTCTAGGGCTCTAACTAGATTTCTAGAATTAATTTTTTGTTAGGGCTCTTGGGCTCTAACTGGATTTACAAAATAAATTTTTTGTTAAGGCACTTGGGCTCTAAACTGTATTTCAAGAATTAATTTTTGGTTAAGGCTCTTGTGCTCTAACTGGATTTCCAGAATTAATTTTTTGTGTTCTCTAACTGGATTTCCAAAATTAAATTTTTGTTAAGGCTCTTGGGCTCTAACTCGATTTGTAGATTAAATTTTTTGTTAAGGCTCTAACTAGATTTCCAGAATTAATTTTTTGTTAAGGCACTTGGGCTCTAACTGGATTTACAGAATTTATTTTTCGTTAACGCTTTAGGGCTCTAAATGAATTTCTAGAATCAATTTTTTGTAAGGCTCTTGGGCTCTAACTGGATTTCCAGAATTAATTTTTAGTGGTCTCTAACTGGATTTCCAGAGTTAAATTTTTGTTAAGGCTCTTGGGCTCTAACTTCATTTCAGTTTTAATTTTTTTGTTAAGGCTCTAGGGCTTTAAGTGGATTTCATTAATTAATTTTTTGTTAAGGCACTTAGACTCTAATTGGATTTCTAGAATTAATTTTTGTTTAAGGCTCTTGGTCTCTAACTGGATTTCTAGAATTTATTTTTTGTGACCTCGAACTGGATTAACAGAATTAAAGTTTTCTTAAGATTCTTGGGCTCAAACTGGATTTTCAGATTTATTTTTTTGTTAAGGCTCTAGGGCTCTAATTAGATTTACAGAATTAATTTTTTGTTAAGGCTTTTGGGCACTAATTTGATTTCCAGAATTAATTTTTTGTTAAAGCTCTTGGGTTCTAACTGTATTTCCAGAATTAATTTTTTGTTAAGGCTTTTGGGCTCTAACTGGATTCCAAAATTAATTTTTTATAAAGGCTCTTGGGCTCTAACTGGATTTTCAAAAATAATTTTTTGTTAAGGCACTTGGGCTCTAACTGGATTTCCCGAATTTATTTTTTGTTCAGGCTATTGGGTTCTGATGGATTTCTAGAATTAATTTTTTGTTAATGCTCTTGGGCTCTAACTGGATTTCCAGAATTAATTTTTTGTGGTCTCTAATTAACTGAATTTCCAGAAATAATTTTTTGTTAAGGCTCTTGGGCTCTATCTCGATTATCAGATTTAATTTTTTGTTAAGACTCTAGGGCTTTAACTGGATTTCCAGAATTATTTTTTTTGTGAAGGCACTTGGTCTCTAACTGTTTTTCCAAATTTTTTAAAGGCCCTTGGGCTCGAACTGGATTTCCAGAATTAATTTTTTCTTAAGGCTCTTGGGCTCTAACTGGATTTCCAGAATTAATTTTTTGTGGTCTCTAACTGGATTTCCAGAATTAAATTTTTGCTAAGGCTCTTGGGCTCTAATTGTATTTTCAGATTTAATTTTTTTGTTAAGGCTCTAGGTTCCTAACTAGATTATAAGAAATTTGTTTTTGTTAAGGCACTTGGGCTCTAACTGGATTTCCAGAATTAATTTTTGTTTAAGGCTCTTGGGCTCTAACTGGATTTCCAGAATTTATTTTTTGTGGTCTCTTACTGAATTTACAGAATTAATTTTTTCTTAAGGCTCTAGGGCTCAAAATGGATTTCCAGATTTAATTTTTTGTTAAGGTTCTAAGGCTCTAACTAGATTTCCAGAATTAATTTTTTGTTAAGGCTCTTGGGCTCTAACATGATTTCCAGAATTAATTTTTTGTTAAAGCTCTTGTGTTCTAACTGGATTTCCAGAATTAATGTTATTGTTAAGGCTTTTGGGCTCTAGCTGGATTCCAGAATTAATTTTTTTTGTAAAGGCTTTTGGGCTAGCTCTTGGGCTCTAACTGGATTTTCAGAATTAATTTTTTGTGGCCTCTAACCGGATTTCGAGAATTAAATTTTTGTTATGGCTCTTGGGCTCTAATTGGATTTCCATATTTAAGTTTTTTAATTAAGGCTCTAGTGCTTTAACTGGATTTCCATATTTTCTTTTCTTAATGGTAAATTTTAATAAGAAAAGGGCCAAAAAGGCACAAAGTACAAAAATGAATATGAAAGCCAAAGCTTTAAAACTGTTAGGACATATCCCTAATTAGTTAACTTTGGCTTCAACAAGGCATAATAGCCAAATAAAGGATGCAAGTTCAAATACAATTAAACCAAACAACATAAACAAAACAAATACGAACTTCGTTACATAGAATATAAATTGTAGAAGATAGCAGTCAAAGTAACCCCAAAAAAATCAATCAAAGCAGTAAAAAAATGGCTTAAACTATGGTCAACATCATACTCTGAATACATGGGCCAGTGCAAAGGTACCAACCTATGCACCTCCAAACATCACCATATGATGATAACACATAGTAAGAAAAAAAAAACAAGACTGGTTTTAAAAGAGATACCATTCATAAAGGAGATAATAGTGCAGCAACATATCCATACATAATCTTGAGCTCAAAATCTTAGAGCATCCCACATAATCATCATAACATCCCAAAACTCTATAACATCCAGAGATCAATAACCATGAGGAGTGCTAGTAAAGCATGTTTAAAAGAAAATGCCTCCTTAAAAACCTACCCAAAGTAAAACCAAAAGGGCAAAACCTTTGGCTAGGAAAAGAGTGCATCTTTCCCTTAAACCTCCCCAGAATGGTGGTGCAGAACTCATTAAGCAGCTTGTACACACGAAAATCACCAAAACTGCCAAGCATGTATAATAAATAAAGACCAAAGCACCACCATACCTGTTCAATATAAAACTCACCAAAGATCCCAGCAAAACCAATAAAACGTAACATAAAACATAACACTGTTAGACCAAATACAGTCAAAGAGATGAGCAGGCTTTGAGATCCAAACATCCATAACAATTAGCCAGCGCAGACTAATAGTAGAACCCAAGAGGTTAAGTTCACCCAAGGTATGAAGCCCTTCCTCTACACCATATTTACCACAGATAAATAAAACATAAGGCCTACTCTCATCAGTAGTGCATAGCCAAAAAATCAGCCTTCCAGCAGTCCCATCATCATACGTAAAATACCACCAATACATACTGATCCCATTACCAAAATTGCAAAAATTCAAACTACCAATGAAACATACAAAGACCATCCTGATCTTGTGTATAAAAGTATAAACATGCAAGCTATGTGATATCATCAATATTCATATCATTAATCACCCCCATGGTACCTTTTCCACCTAAACTCGGAAGATTCCAAATATCGGCAACTTTACATACCTTACTAGACCATTTAATGTTGAGACTTAAAAGCCTAAGCCGAACAATTCTAGTGATCAGATTAAAAATAGTTTTCACAGACTTATCCTTACCGTCAAAAAGTCTAATATTACGCTCTTGCCAAATAAAGTAAACCACAGCCCCAAACACGAGTCTTTGGACAATAATCCAAATGGAGTTACTAGCCTTTCTAACACAAACCGTAGATATGGCCTCAGCCCAGACATCAGAAACATTGTTAAGTCTAGCCATAATCTTTAATTTACTCCATAAAAACTTCGAAAACTGACAATCAAAAAATAAGTGATTGTGCGAGTCCATACAAGTCAAACATAAAGGGCAACGATTATTACTTAAATTGAACCACTTAGAAAGTCTATCTTGCATTTTTAATCTACCTTTAACAACCATCCATAAGATAAAAGCATGTCTAGGAATACATTGCTTAAACCACAACACCTCAGGCATATCATTCCTAAGAATACTATAGGCTTCCTTAACACTAAAATTAACAACATCATACTTTTTATTATACCAAACAGGTTTATCCTCATGATCACACAGAATAGGCGTAGGAATATCAATAACTTCATCAAATTTACCAATCCAATCCATATGCCATGTCCACCTACCATTATCAATCCAGTCAACGATTTTATCATTAATATCATAACCATTCTCAACTAGGAAACTGTGGGAGATGAGTTTACTTAAAGGACCTCTAATATGCCATTTATCAGACCAAATGAAACAATTCTTCCCATTTCCAACCTTACAACCAACATGACTTCCAATACTATCCCTAAGTCTTCATTATCTGTCTCCAACTCCACCCCATGCTTTTATGAACAGAAAGATCCCAAATACACCTTCCCTTTAACCTATAGCAGTTAACCTATTTAACCCATAACGAGTCTTTTTTACTGACAACATTCCAGCACATAAGAGCCTCATTCATTAACCTCATAGATCTAAAACCCAGACCACCTTAACTCTTAGGCCTACAAACGTCTTTCCAAGAAACACAAGCAATTCCCTTCCTAACCTCAGTGTTAATACAAATATCGCCTAAAAACGTTATTTATATTTTACGATCTTCGCTAAGTTTTGTTAACGACAAAATGTAAACTTTAGTTTCTAAGCAAAACATAATCTTAGTTTTTAAGACTTGCATAAACTAGACTTTTGCTACATTTTTACATTTCATAAAACACAACACAAGTTTATTTCTTAAATTAGAAATTGTCACATCACATTTATGGCAAGTTTTGTCATTATGTATTTATGGAAAGAAATGTGTTTGACTAACTTTGTTGTTGCTTACAAGTTTCATGTTTGAATTGATTTAAGTGATGTGACATTGTTTGGTTGCTAGGAGTTATGAGACAAGACCTTGTTTGGTTTGAAGAGTTATTGCAAAAACCTACTGCAGGCCCGGCGGTACCCTGGGGGTACACGGGCGGAACCCATCTGAGGGTTCCGCCTGATCCGCCAAGCATGCAGAATGTTGTGCTATAAATACCAAGCCATAACTTGATTTTTGGCTAACCTCTTGAGATCATATTTTACACACACACTCATCTTTTCTTCTAACCTCTTAACATTGTTAATGTGAAGTTTCTCTTTGTAGCAAAGAAGCTCACAAGGTCATCAAAAGTTACAAGTTTCCAACACAACGTTGCAAGACTTGTTAGCTTAGTATTGTGTAAACTCTTATTGTTTACACGTCTTTTGTTTGTGTATATTCTGAAGTGAGTGGTTAGTATTTTAGTCCTCAAAATACAAAGAGTGTTGGGAGTTGTTGTACCCTAGTAAAAGAACTAACGGGAGTGGTTGTGCCCTTGTAAAAGAACTCGACATTTAGCTTTGTGTCGGTAAAAGTATAAGCGACGTGTAAGGTTTTCTCCGCCGGTGAAAGGAGCTTGTTGACTAGTGAAAGAAACTCTCGAGTTGGATACTCGGGGTGTGGACGTAGGGCAAGGAAAAAGAGTCCTTGTAGCCGAACCACGATAAATACTCGTGTTGTGGTTTGATCATTTCTTTCATTTACTTACTTGTTATATATTGTGTTTGTGCATATATCTTTGATCAAACGAAAAGTTTCAAAGCTAACTTAACAAGTATAAAAAGATTTTAATCGGTAAACTATTCAACCCCCCTTCTAGTTTTCCACAATTGGTATCAGAGCTACGTTACTCAAGCTTTTAAAATATATTGTGTTTTAAAACTTGAAACGATCCATGGATTTTGAAAATTACAAAGAAGGGCAATCTATGCAAAGACCACCACTCTTTGAAGCAAATGGTTTTATATATTGGAAAAACCGTTTTGAAACTTACGTGAAATCTAAAGATATAGATTTGTGGTATATAATTATTGATGGTGATAACGTAGTTACTAACATCAAAGATGATGATCAAAAGAAATTAATAGGTAAAAATAATGAAGCTAAAATGATGCTTTATAATGCTTTGCCTAAGAAAGAATATGAAAGAGTCTTTTTGTGTAAAACCGCCAAAGATATTTGGCAATCTTTAATTGTCACTCATCAAGGAAACTCACAAGTTAAAGATAACAAAATTGATCTTCTTGTTCAACAATATGAACAATTTGTTATTTCCGAAGATGAGATTATTGATAATGCCTTTGCTAGGTTTAACACTATTATTACTTCACTTAAAGCACTTGATGAATCTTTTTGTAGTAAGAACTTTGTCAGGAAATTTCTTAGAGCACTCCATCCGAAGTGGAGAGCAAAAGTGACGGCAATTGAAGAATCCAAAGATCTTTCAAGCATGTCACTTGATGAGCTTATTGGAAACCTCAAAGTTCAAGAAATGGTAATGGAAAAAGATTCGGAACTAGTTAGAGGCAAGAAAGAAAAAGTTAAGTCCATTGCCTTGAAAGCTAGAGTCCAATCAAGTGATGATGAAGAATCTACTTCGGATAGTGATGATGAGGAATATGCTATGGCCGTGAGAGACTTCAAGAAGTTCTTTCGTAGGCGAGAAAAGTTTGTAAGGCAACCTAAAGATGACAAGAAAACCTTCCGGAAAGATCGTGATGATCGAAAAGGAAAAGTTGAAAGAAAATGTTATAGGTGTGGAGACACAAGTCATCTTGTAGGAGAATGTCCAAAACCACCCAAGAGCAAACCTCAACAAGCTTTTGTGGGTGGTGCTTGGAGTGACTATGAAGGAGATGATGATGAGCCAAAGAATGATGATATTGCTCTCATGGCTCACAACTCAAATGAGGTACTCTCCGACTCATCTTACTCCTCTATAGATGATGATACTTTACAAAATGAATATAACAAACTTTGTGAGTTTAGCTTAAAAATCATAAACAAAAATAAATTTTTGAAAACTAAAAAGGAATTTTTAGAAAATGAAGTCTATGAGTTAAAAGAAAAGGCTAAAAGATTAGAAAAGGGTAAAGATATTGACACCTCATGCAAATCATGTGAAGAACTTAAACTTGAAGTTGAGAGACTTAAAATTACTCAAAATGATCTAATCAAACAAACCACAAAGTTTAAAAAGTTCGATAAGAGCATTTCATGTGCGGATGAAATTATGAAACTTCAAAAGTCACCTTTTGATAAAACAGGTCTAGGTTTCAGGAAAGTAGAAATCATTAAGGGACAAACGAAACAAGAAAAGAACACACATGAAACAAACAAAATTGCTACAGCAGCCCACGAACCAGACGGAACCCAAATTAGGGTTCCGCCCGTTGGCCCCGAGGGATCCACCAGGACTGCTGCAGCAGTAACTCCATCCACATAGGATCGTTCAAAATTTGTTAAAGTTACATATAAAAATGGAACAAAACCTGCCTTTAGAACTGGAGTAGGACTTAGTAAAAGTGAATTTAGAGCTAAGACTACTCAACCAAGACCTAAGACTCCAATTCCCAAACGCCCCTTTCCAAAGAGCAACTTCAATGCTCGACCAAACTATCAACACGCTTGGAAGCAAAACACTCCTGGACATTACCAAAACTCAAACTACATGCCATGGAACACTTATGTTCTATTTTCTTATTTGGAACGAATTAATGGTATGCTTAACCAAAATGGACCCATGAGAAATTGGGGACCAAATGTTTGAGTGTTTTTTATAAAATAGGTGTGCCTCAAAGTTTGTTTGGATCCGGATGAATGGATTAAAGATAGCGGTTGTTCAAGGCACATGACGGGTAATAAAAGCCTCTTCTCAACATATCACAAATGTGATGGAGGTAATGTTACGTTTGGTAGTAATGCTAAGAGCAAAATCATCAGAAAAGGTACAATCTCTCATGACTCCCTTTCTATAGATGATGTTGCTCATGTTGATAACTTAGGATCTAATCTTCTTAGTATTAGTCAACTTTGTCGTAATAAGTATAATGTCCTTTTTAGTGAAAACGGTAGTAAAATCCTTAAAGATGGTATAACCGTAGCAAAAGGTGTCCTTAAGAACAACGTATACGTCATGAAGTTGGATTCAACATCTAGAGACAAACTTTGTCTTACCTCATTAGATGAATCTTCAACTTTATGGCATAGATGTTTAGGACATGCTAACATGAGACTAATCCAAAACCACTCCTCCAAAGACTTAGTTCGAAACCTACCCAAGTTGAAATATGACCAACACTATTGTCATGCTTGCAAAGTCGGTAAACAAGTCCATAGTAGCCATAAGGCTAAAAACATGGTGTCTACATCTAGGTGTCTAGAACTTTTTCATATGGATTTGTTTGGTCCATCCGCTATACAAAGTTATGGAGGTAACTTCTATACTTTGGTCATAGTAGATGATTACTCACGTTATACTTGGACAAAGTTTTTGAAAAGTAAAAATGAAGCTTTTGATAAATTTGAGATTCTAAGTAAGAAAATTCAAAATCAAGTAGGGTCTAATATAGTGTCTATTAGAACGGATCACGGTCGTGAATTTGATAACGAATTTCAATTTGGAAACTTTTGTGATAAAAATGGAATTACTCATAACTTTTCGGCTCCACGTACTCCTCAATCTAATGGTGTAGTAGAACGTAAAAACCGGACATTACAAGAGATGAGTAGAACAATGCTTAATGAACAAACTATTCCACAAAAGTTTTGGTTTAATGCCGTTGACACATCAATGTACATTCTTAATCGTGTCCTAATTAGACAATTTTTGAATAAAACTCCTTATGAACTTTATAGAGGTAAAAAGCCTACATTAGGATACTTTAGAGTGTTTGGGAGTAAATGCTTCATTCTTAACACCAAGGATTATCTCACCAAATTTGACCCAAAGTCTTATGAAGGTGTATTTCTTGGATATTCACAAAATAGTAAAGCTTACATTGTTTTGAACAAAGAAACCTTAAGAGTCGAGGAATCGTTAAACGTAACATTTGACGAAAGTCTACCTCCCTCTAAGACATCACCTTTGGTAGATGATGACTTAGTTGAAAGTCAAGCAATTGAATGTCAAGAAATCTTAGGTAATGACAAGGAAGATGAACTATTAAACAAAGAACTTGTCAATGTCAAAGAATCTAAAAGTCATCCATTAGACGGTGTCATAGGCAACATTAACGAAAGAACACTTAGATCAAAAGTTCAAAATGAAAGCAACTACTTTTGTTTCGTGTCAACCATTGAACCGAAAAACATTAATGAAGCCATTAAAGATGAATCTTGGGTAATTGCAATGCAAGAAGAATTAAACCAATTTGTTAGGAATGATGTATGGACATTAGTTCCTCAACCAAAGAGTCAAACAATAATTGGAACAAAATGGGTCTTTCGTAATAAAATGGATGAAAATGGAATTGTATCTAGAAACAAAGCTAGGCTAGTAGCACAAGGTTATAATCAACAAGAAGGCATTGATTACGATGAAACTTTTGCTCCGGTAGCTAGGCTCGAGTCAATTAGAATATTACTTGCTTATGCGTGTGCACATAATTTTAAACTTTCAAATGGACGTCAAAAATGCATTTCTAAACGGAGTCATTAATGAAGAAGTATATGTGGCTCAACCACCGGGCTTCATCGATTTTGAAAAACCTAATTATGTTTACAAACTTAAAAAGGCTCTTTACGGACTTAAGCAAGCTCCAAAAGCATGGTATGATCGACTTAAAACATTCCTAGTTGACCATAAGTATACCATGGGCTTAGTTGATAATACTCTCTTCACTAAGAAGAAAGATTCACATATTATCATAGTCCAAATCTATGTTGATGACATTATATTCGGATCAACTTGTCAAGAATTATGTGTGGATTTCTCAAAAATCATGCATGACGAGTTTGAAATGAGTATGATGGGAGAACTCAACTTTTCTTAGGACTCCAAATCAAACAACTTGAAGATGGTATCTTCTTTAACCAATCTAAATATATTAAGGACATGCTTAAGAAATTTGGACTAGAAGATTCGAAACCTATCAAAACTCCCATGTCCACGGAAACTAAACTCACCAAGGATGAGGAAAGTGAATCCGTAGATAGCACTAAATATAGAGGTATGATTGGTAGTCTACTTTACCTAACGGCTAGTAGACCCGACATTATGTTTAGTGTTTGTCTATGTGCTCGTTTTCAAGAAGATCCTAAAACTACCCATCTCGAAGCCGTTAAAAGGATTTTTAGGTATATTAAGGGCACTACACATTTAGGTTTATGGTATCCCAAAGAAACGGGAATAGACACCATAGTGTATGCCGACTCGGATCATGCCGGTGACTATGTCGATAGAAAAAGCACAAGTGGTATTTGTACTTTTGTTAGATATTGTCTCACCTCATGGTTCTCTAAGAAGCAAACGGCTCTTGCTATCTCAACAACGGAAGCCGAGTACGTTTCGGCCGGAAAGGCATGTCAACAAGCTCTTTGGATGAAGCAAGCTCTTGTCGACTACGGAATTCAACTCAACGACATCACAATTCTTTGTGACAACAAAGGTGCCATTGATCTTAGCAAAAACCCGGTTCAACATGCTCGTACCAAACATATTGAAATCCGTCATCATTTCCTTCGTGACAACGTCCAAAAAGGAAATATCTCAATTGAGAAAGTTTCTTCCGAAGATAACATAGCCGACATTCTCACAAAACCTCTTAAACGTGAACCTTTTAATCTTCTTAGGCTAGGCTTAGGACTCATGGAACCTACATTGTAGTTCTGGACATTAGACAAAAATCACAAAAATCAAAACAAATCCAAAACCATTTTTTTCAGCAGGGTCGGCGGAACCCTCAGCCATAACGGACGGAACCCAACCCAGGGTTCCGCCGTGTCCGTCGACCTGCAGAATCATTTTCTTTGTTTATATTTAACCAAACACCCACTATCTCATACCACCACTTCAAGGCTGATACTATTCACTTCACCACTCATCCACTCCTACGAATTCTTGGTCCTCCATTCATTTACATTGCAAATCAATCATCATTGTAAGTATTCTAAACATGATTACAATCCTGATCTGAGTCTAGGAATTCTATTTCTTGCACAAAAACAAAAACTTGGGGTTATGCATTAACTTAAGAAATTCATGCATGAGATTAGGTAATTAATAAAACTAATCATGTTTCCCATGGTTAGGAATTGCATCTTTAATTAGTATAAACATGTTTGCTAAAACACCCCATGTCAAATCCTTTCAAAAATTTCTCACAAGTAGGACAAATATTTTTCCGTCTCACATTAAGAATACAAAATCAAAACGTTATGTTCAAAACATCACTTGCATAATGTCTCTTGAATGCTAAAGGGAATACATAACCAATATGTATTTTCGGGTACATTCAAACGAAGCTACATTGAACTAGGAGCGTTTGGGTTATCTTTTGTTTTATAACAAAACTTGCATAAAACGATTTTGAAGCATCAAAATGAGTCAAGATAACCGCACCTCCACATTGTTTTCATATAGGCACACACTAGAACTTCCACATTATAATAGTGGTTTACGTAAACTAAAATGTGAAATTTTGTTGTTCTAGGAATCATCATGCCTCCTCTAACCCACTACGACCACAAGGACACCATTAAGTACCTACCAAAACACCACAAAACCAAAGGCCTTACCGCAAATCAAGTAAACGTTTTCAAAGCCCTAGAAAAACACTATGTCCATGAGGGTAGAACCATAGACCCATCTTTCCTAGAAGGCACAAACCTTTACGCCGATTTTGCCACAATAAACTTTGAGTGTCTTTTGAATATCGACGAGCCTATTTGTCCTAGGTTCATTCTAGAGTTCTATGCATCATGCGTCCTCTCAACGGATGATTATGGTCATATGTCTATCCACTTTAGGGTTAGCGGTAACCAATACTCCTTCACTCTTGAGGAATTTGCTCAAATCCTAGGTGTTCCAAACCGTGGTACTTGCCTCTATTCCGACTTGCACTCCCTCTCAACTCTTGACAACCTCCAAGACCGTATCCATCCTTATGACACACCCCTTGTCTCAAAAGACATACTCCGTGACCACCTCTTTGTTAGGACCACCACCACTAGGAGAACCCGTTCGGGGAATGAGGTCGATAAGGACCCATATGGAATGGAAATGAACGAACTCAAACCCCAATTCAAGAAATGGGAGGAAGTCCTTAGAGCAAATGTCATTAGCACAATAGGGAACCGTGACCATATCAACCTTTGCCTTTGCTACATGCTCTACTCCTTGTCCGTTAGGCAACCCTTCAACCTTGCCTACTACATGGCAAAGAGAATGGCCGACATTCCCGTGCATGGCACAACGGCTATGCCATATGGAATGCTCTTGACCCGTCTCTTTAGGTTTATCTCACCCATTCCACCAACTTCAAATGGTCTTCTTCTTGACTATACTCTCATTCCACACACCTTTGTTCCACTTAGTGATAAGAGAGTTTACAAAGCCCAAGGAAAACGTCCACATCCTCCTACCTCATCTTCATCTTCCTCAATGAGTGAAGATGACAATTTGCCAAACTCTAGGCTCCCACCTCTAGAATACCTTTCCCAACTTCCGGATATTCCAAATGAGTCGGAGGAGTTCAAGCAAACAAAGGGGATGTTCAAAAACATTGGGAGATTCCTCGCGAAGATGAAGAAGAAAATGGACCGTCAATGAGTGCGGGTGTGTTAGGAGTGTTTGGCACAAGGTGCTATTGAAACAATTTGGTCGTTTAAACAATATTTGTGATGTATTTGTGTGTTAGTACAATGTTTGATACACTTTGGAACATGTTTCAACTAACAATGTTGCAGGAAGACAACTTTTGGCGAGTTGTCAAATTTTCATGGTTATGGAATTTTCACTAAGTATGGTGAAATTCTCGACCTCAAGGTCAAACTCATATGATATGTGTGTTTAGGTGTCTAATTTTTGCATTGCCTAACCAGAAATGAAGTATCTCTTTGATTTTAGGAGTTTTTGAAAATTTTGAAAATCGTTTCGCGGGTCAAAAACGCGGACTGTGAAGTTTTTCAGGGCTGGCGGATCCGGCGGATCCCAAATTTGGGTTCCGCCAGTACAAATTCTGGGTAACCTAGATTTTGCCCAACGGACCAGACGGTACCTTCACTTGGGTTCCGCCTGTGTCATCTGAGGGTGCCGCCAGTAGCCTGCAGATTTTTTTTTTCTTTTTCGCCAATTCAACATTGAAACACCAAAATCCAATCCTTAAAGGTAGAAACCCATTACTTGCAATGTGTTTAGCATAATAGGATACTCCTTCTTCCATGAACTTAACGAAAACCAATTCCCGCCAAAATTCAAATTTAACCATAACAACCTCAAGGACCCCTCAAACATAAAGGAATGAACCCTTTTAAGGGATCCTTGAAATTCCTGAGATTTATACAACCAAAAATCCACCAAAACCACTATGCATTTAGTGCAAAACTCGTCTTCTCACTTCACCATTTTCATTGGATTGACTTCCATGACATGACAACCCACAATTAAGTTTTCCAAATCATTAGGAACCACCATTTTTGTATGGACTAACATCAAATCCAAACACTCCTTCCCACAAATCTTCATCACTATAAATTAAACCATCCTAAACACTAACAAATCACACCTTCTTCATCACCATTTCTGAAACTTTAAACCATTTTAACCATGACCAAGTCAACAAACACCTCTCAACCATCACGACCCATCCGGAGAACCGCCCGGATAAGTGTCAAACCACTATGGTCAAACCAACCCATCAACCTTAGCTCCTCATCTTCGTATGAATTCACGTCACCCATCAAAAATGAACATTTTTTGAACCTTGCATCTCCATCTCCATCACCCAAACAACCAAATGAGCTTACTCCACCACCAACTAAATCACCCATTGACCCAACTCCACCAAGTGCTCCAACCCAACCATCCAAAACTCCATCACCATCACCATTACCCAAAATTGAATCTATGGAGCTTTTCGGGTCTCCTCCAACATCACCACACCTATATGTCCAAGATTTGAATGATCTTCCACCAAGACATACCCAACCACCACCTTTTGCAAATCAATCACCAAGGTCAATTCTTGATCTTGATGAAGATCTTCAACTTACCCAACCACCACAACAAGTGTACCAACCACCCAAACCGTTGTTGTTTCACCCAATTTATCGTGAAATCCATGGTCCTCTTTATGGAGAACCAAATTTTGAACACCATGATCACCCAACTCCACCACCTTTTCTAGCCCAAACCTATGAGTCTTTCTTTCCCTCTTATGAGGAAATACAAAGCATGGTTGACAACCACCTTCATCAAGCAATGGAATTTCAAACCACCTTGCTTGATTCAATCCCAAATCCATCCTCCACCCAAGAACCAAAACCAAACCAACCCCTAAGCCAAGAAACCAAAACCAATCCATTTTCACCCACCCATCCACATGTTTGCTCAAATTGTGAGCAAATGGGTGAAAGCATCAAAACCTTGCTTCACCAATTCCAAAATGAAACCCGGTTTGCATTCCAACACGTCATTGAACGTTTGGATGCACTTTCCCACCCCAACAAATCCTAGACAACCCTTGGAGGCCGTTTGCCCCAATTTAGGAATGTAGGATTTTATTTTATTTTCTTGGTTATTTTCTTAGTTTTTGGTTACTAAGTAGTAGAATAGTTAACATTTCTTGTCTTTTGACTTTTATAAGTCAAAATTTTACTTGGAATGAAATTTCTTTCTACTTACTTTTGTGCATTGTTGGTTGATCGTTGTTGTGTTGTCATTGTGGTTGCAATGTGTGTGGTAACTACAAGCTTGCCTATATATATCACCAACTAACCATTTTTTTTGTAGGTCTCAAAATCCATGTTTCCCATATTGGTACTCCATTTAGGGGGAGTATCGATCAAGGGGGAGTATGGCCATTATTCCGCTTCGCTACTCTACTTTTTGTTTCGACAAAAAGGGGGAGAAACATATTAAACCTTCAAATACTTGATATGCCTTTTCGTCTCTCAAGTAAAACAAGGTTAATATAATTTTTTTTAAGTCTTGAAAACCAAGATTTTTCGTGTTACTTAAAAACAAAGTTTATGTTTTGTCATCAACAAAAAGGGGGAGATTGTTAATACAAATATCGCCTAAAAACGTTATTTATATTTTACGATCTTCGCTAAGTTTTGTTAACGACAAAATGTAAACTTTAGTTTCTAAGCAAAACATAATCTTAGTTTTTAAGACTTGCACAAACTAGACTTTTGCTACATTTTACATTTCATAAAACGCAACACAAGTTTATTTCTTAAATTAGAAATTGTCACATCACATTTATGGCAAGTTTTGTCATTATGTATTTATGGAAAGAAATGTGTTTGACTAACTTTGTTGTTGCTTACAAGTTTCATGTTTGACTTGATTTAAGTGATGTGACATTGTTTGGTTGCTAGGAGTTATGAGACAAGACCTTGCTTGGTTTGAAGAGTTATTGCAAAAACCTATTGCAGGCCCGGCGGTACCCTGGGGGTACACGGGCGGAATCCATCTGAGGGTTCCGCCTGATCCGCCAAGCATGCAGAATGTTGTGCTATAAATACCAAGCCATAACTTGATTTTTGGCTAACCTCTTGAGATCATATTTTATACACACACTCATCTTTTCTTCTAACCTCTTAACATTGTTAATGTGAAGTTTCTCTTTGTAGCAAAGAAGCTCACAAGGTCATCAAAAGTTACAAGTTTCCAACACAACGTTGCAAGACTTGTTGGCTTAGTATTGTGTAAACTCTTATTGTTTACACGTCTTTTGTTTGTGTATATTCTGAAGTGAGTGGTTAGTATTTTAGTCCTCAAAATACAAAGAGTGTTAGGAGTTGTTGTACCCTAGTAAAAGAACTAACGGGAGTGGTTGTGCCCTTGTAAAAGAACTCGACATTTAGCTTTGTGTCGGTAAAAGTATAAGCGACGTGTAAGGTTTTCTCTGCCGGTGAAAGGAGCTTGTTGACTAGTGAAAGAAACTCTCGAGTTGGATACTCGGGGCGTGGACGTAGGGCAAGGAAAAAGAGTCCTTGTAGCCGAACCACGATAAATACTCGTGTTGTGGTTTGATCGTTTCTTTCATTTACTTACTTGTTATATATTGTGTTTGTGCATATATCTTTGATCAAACGGAAAGTTTCAAAGCTAACTTAACAAGTATAAAAAGATTTTAATCGGTAAACTATTCAACCCCCTTCTAGTTTTCCACACTCAGTACTATCCCATAAGAAATATTTGAAAATTCTATCAATAGTAGTACAAATATGCTTAGGAATAATAAACATTGAGGCCCAGTAAACATTCAACGAGGACAAAATAGAATCAATCAACTGCAGCTTACCAGCATAAGACAACGACTTATTTTTCCAATCTAAAATTCTTTTCTTAACATTCTCAACAAGAACTCTACAATCCACATTACATAATTGCTTAGTCATCATGGGAACCCCTAAATATCTAACCGGCAACTCACCCTTTTTAAAAGGCAAAGAAAGAAAAATTCTCTCTTTCTCAGCATCAGGAACATTGCAATAGAAGGCAGTACTTTTCTCTTGACTAGGATATATACCAGAACACATACTAAACTCATCAATCCCTTTCCTAAGAATGCATACAGAATCACGATCACCATGACTCAGAAGCAATAAGTCATCGGCAAAACACAAATATGTCAAACTTAACTCACTATATTTGGTGTGATATTTAAACCTGTTATCCCGTCTTATTTGACGTTTAATCATAAGGTTCAAAACTTCCATAATAAGAGTAAAAAGGTAAGGCGAAATGGGATCACCTTGCCTCAACCCTCTCCTACTCTTAAAAAAACCATGAATCTCATTATTGGCAAATAATGAGAAAGAGGCAGTAGTTAGGCATATCATAATCCAATTAAATTTTTGTGGTCTCTAACTGGATTTCCAGAATTAAATGTTTTTAAGGCTCTTGGGCTCTAACTGGATTTCCAGATTTAATTTTTTGTTAAGGCTCTAGGGCTCTAACTGAATTTCCAAAATTAAACTTTTGTTAAGGCACTTGGGCTCTAACTGGATTTCCAGAATTAATTTTTAGTTAAAGCTCTTGGGCTCTAATTGGATATCCATAATTAATTATTTATGTCTCCAACTGGATTTCCAGAATTAAATTTTTAAGGCACTTGGGCACGAACTGGATTTCAAATTTATTTTTTCTTTAAGGCTCTTGGGCGCTAACTGGATTACCATTCTTAAATTTTTGTAGTCTCTAACTGGATTTTAAGAATTAAATTTTTGCTAAGGCTCTTGGGCTCAAACTGGATTTCCAGATTTAATTTTTTGTTAAGGCTCTAGTGCTCTAACTGGATTTCCAGAATTAATTTTTTATTAAATCTCTTGGGCTCTGACTGAATTTCCAGAATTAATTTTTTGTTAACGCTCTTCGGCTCTAGCTAGATTCACAGAATTGATTTTTTTGTTAATAATCTTGGGCTATAACTGGATTTCTAGAATTATTTTTTTGTGGTCTCTAAATGGATTTCCAAAAATAATTTTTTGTTAAGGCCTAAGGGCTCTAACTGGATTTCCAGAATTAATTTTATTTAAGGCTTTTAGGGTCTCACTGGATTTCCAGAATTAATTTTTGTTAAGGCACTTGGGCTCTAACTAGATTTCCGGAATTTATTTTTTGTCATAATTTATTTTTTGTTAAGGCTTTTGTGCTCTAATTGGATTTCTAGAATTAAGTTTTTGTTAAGGCTCTTAGGCTCTAACTGGATTTCCAGAATTAAAATTTTGTGGTCTCTAACTGGATTTCAAGAAATAAATTTTTGTTAAGGCCTTAGGGCTCTAACTGGATTTCCAGAATTAATTTTATTTAAGGCACTTGGGGTCTCACTGGATTTCCATAATAAATTTTTTGTTAAGGCACTTGGGCTCTAACTAGATTTCCAAAATTTATATTTTGTTAAGGCTTTTGTGCTCTAACTGGATTTCCAGAATTAAGTTTTTGTTAAGGCTCTAGGGCTCTAACTGGATTTCCAAAATTAATTTTTTGTAGTCTCTAACTGGATTTCCAGAATTAACTTTTTGTTAAGGCTCTTAGGCTCTAACTGAATTTCCATAATTAATTTTTTTTTGTGGTCTCGAACTGGATTTCCAGAATTTAATTTTTGTTAAGGCTCTTAGGCTCTAACTGGATTTCAATATTTAACTTTTTGTAAATGCTCTAAGGCTCTACGTGGATTTTCAGAATTAATTTTTTGTTAATACACTTGGGCTCTAACTGGATTTCAAGAATCAATTTTTTGTTAAGGCTCTTGGGCTCTAAATGAATTTCCAGAATTAATTTTTTGTTAACGCTCTTGGGCTCTAACTAGATTTACTGAATTAATATTTTATTAATACTCTTTGAACTATAACTGGATTTCCAGAATTAATTTTTTGTGGTCTCTAACTGGATTTCCAATTTTAAATTTTTGTTAAGGCTCTAGGGCTCTAACTAGATCTCCAGAATTATTTTTTTGTTAAAGCTCTTAGGCTCTATCTGGATTTCCAAAATTAATCTTTTGTTAAGGCACTTGGGCTATAACTGGATTTCCAGAATTATTTTTTAGTTAAGGCTCTTGGGCTCTAACTGGATTTACATAATTAATTTTTTATTGTCTCTAACTGGATTTTCAGAATTAATTTTTTAAGGCACTTGGGCTCTAACTGGATTTCCAGAATTAATTTTTGTTTAAGGCTCTTGGACTTTAACTGGATTTCCAGAATTAATCTTTTGTAGTCTTTAACTGGATTTTCAGAATTAAATTTTTTCTAAGGCTCTTGGGCTCAAACTGGATTTATAGATTTAATTTTTTGTTAAGGCTCTAAGGCTCTAACTGGATTTCCAGAATTAATTTTTTATTAAGGCTCTTAGGCTTTCACTGGATTTCCAAAATTAATTTTTTGTTAAGGCTTTTGGGTTCTTACTGGAAATTCAAGAATTAATTTTTTGTTAAGGCTTTTGGGCTCTAAGTAGATTTATAGGATTAGTTTTTTCTTAATGCTCTTGGTCTCTAACTGGATTTCTAGAATTAATTTTTTGTGGTCTCTAACTGGATTTCCATAATTAAATTTTTGTTAAGGCTTTAACTAGATTTCCATACTTAATTTTTTGTTAAGACACTTGGGCTCTCACTGGATTTCCAGAATTAATTTTTTGTTAAGGCACTTGGGCTCTAACTGGATTTCCAAAATTAATTTTTGGTTAAGGCTCTTGGGCTGTAACTGGATTTTCAGAATTAATATTTTGTGGTCTATAACTTGATTTCCATAGTTAAATTCTTGTTAAGGCTCGTGGGCTCTAACTGGATTTCCAGATTCAATTTTTTGTTAAGGCTCGAGGGCTCTAACTGGATTTCCAGAATTAATTTTTTTGTTAAGACTCTTGGGCTCTAATTGGATTTACAGAATTAATTTTTTGTTAAGGATCTTGGGCTTTAACTAGATTTCAAGAATTAAGTTTTCGCCAAGACTCTTCAAATCTAAATGGATTTTCAGAATAAATTTTTTTAAGGCACTTGGGCTCTATATGGATTTCAAGAATTATTTTTTTCTAAGGATCTTAGGATCCAATTGGATTCCCAAAATTATTATTTTGTTAAGGCTCTTGTGCTCTAACTGGATTTCCAGAATTAAGTTTTTGTTAAGGCTCTTAGGCTCTAACTGGATTTCCAGAATTAAATTTTTGTGGTCTCTAACTGGATTTCCAGAAATAAATTTTTGTTAAGGCCTTAGGGCTCTAACTGGATTTCAAGAATTAATTTTATTTAAGGCTCTTGGGGTCTCACTAGATTTCCAGAATTATTTTTTTGTTAAGGCACTTGGGCTCTAACAGGATTTCAAAAATTTATATTTTGTTAAGGCTTTTGTGCTCTAACTGGATTTCCAGAATTAACTTTTTGTTATGGCTCTAGGGCTCTAACTGGATTTTCAAAATTAATTTTTCGTAGTCTCTAACTAGATTTCCAGAATTAACTTTTTGTTAAGGCTCTTAGGCTCTAACTGAATTTCCATAATTAATTTTTTTTTGTGGTCTCGAACTGGATTTCCAGAATTAAATTTTTGTTAACGCTCTTAGGCTCTAACTGGATTTCAATATTTAATTTTTTGTAAATGCTCTAGGGCTCAACATGGATTTCCAGAATTAATTTTTTGTTAAGACACTTGGGCTCTAACTGGATTTCCAGAATCAATTTTTTGTTAAGGCGCTTGGGCTCTAACTGAATTTTCAGAATTAATTTTTTGTTAACGCTCTTGGGCTCTAACTAGATTAACAGAATTAATATTTTATTAATACTCTTTGAGCTCTAACTGGATTTGCAGAATTAATTTTTTGTGGTCACTAACTGGATTTCCAGAGTTAAATTTTTGTTAAGGCCTTAGGGCTCTAACTGGATTTCAAGAATTAATTTTATTTAAGGCTCTTGGGGTCTCACTAGATTTCCAGAATTATTTTTTTGTTAAGGCACTTGGGCTCTAACAGGATTTCCAAAATTTATATTTTGTTAAGGCTTTTGTGCTCTAACTGGATTTCCAGAATTAACTTTTTGTTATGGCTCTAGGGCTCTAACTGGATTTCCAAAATTAATTTTTTGTAGTCTCTAACTGGATTTCCAGAATTAACTTTTTGTTAAGGCTCTTAGGCTCTAACTGAATTTCCATAATTAATTTTTTTTTGTGGTCTCGAACTGGATTTCCAGAATTAAATTTTTGTTAACGCTCTTAGGCTCTAACTGGATTTCAATATTTAATTTTTTGTAAATGCTCTAGGGCTCAACATGGATTTCCAGAATTAATTTTTTGTTAAGACACTTGGGCTCTAACTGGATTTCCAGAATCAATTTTTTGTTAAGGCGCTTGGGCTCTAACTGAATTTTCAGAATTAATTTTTTGTTAACGCTCTTGGGCTCTAACTAGATTAACAGAATTAATATTTTATTAATACTCTTTGAGCTCTAACTGGATTTTCAGAATTAATTTTTTGTGGTCACTAACTGGATTTCCAGAGTTAAATTTTTGTTAAGGCTCTAGGGCTCTACCTAGATATCCAGAATTAATTTTTTGTTAAAGCTCTTGGGCTCTAACTGGATTTCCAAAATTAATCTTTTGTTAAGGCACTTGGGCTCTAACTGGATTTCCAGAATTATTTTTTAGTTAAGGCTCTTGGGCTCTAACTGTATTTTCAGAATTAATTTTTTATTTTCTCTAACTGGATTTTCAAAATTAATTTTTTAAGGCACTTGGGCTCTAAGTGGATTTCCAGAATTAATTTTTGTTTAAGGCTCTTCGACTCTAACTGGATTTCCAGAATTAATCTTTTTTGGTCTTTGACTGGATTTCCAGAATTAAATTTTTTCTAAGGCTCTTGGGCTCAAACTGGATTTCCAGATTTAATTTTTTGTTAAGGCTCTAGTGCTCTAACTGGATTTCCAGAATTAATTTTTTATTAAGGCTCTTAGGCTCTCACTGAATTTACATAATTAATGTTTTGTTAAGGCTTTTGGGTTCTTACTGAAAATTCCAGAATTAATTTTTTGTTATGGCTTTTGGGCTGTAAGTAGATTTATAGGATTAGTTTTTTGTTAATGCTCTTGGTCTCTAACTGGATTTCTAGAATTAATTTTTTGTGGTCTCTAACTGGATTTCCATAATTAAATTTTTGTTAAGGCTTTAGGGCTTTAACTAGATTTCCATACTTAATTTTTTGTTAAGACACTTGGGCTCTCACTGGATTTCTAGAATTAATTTTTTGTTTAGGCAATTGGGCTCTAACTGGATTTCCAAAATTAATTTTTGGTTAAGGCTCTTGGGCTGTAACTCGAATTTCAGAATTAATATTTTGTGGTCTATAACTGGATTTCCGGAAATAATTTTTTGTTAAGGCTCGTGGGCTTTAACTGGATTTCCAGATTTAACTTTTTGTTAAGGCTCGAGGGTTCTAACTGGATTTCCAGAATTATTTTTTTTGTTAAGACTCTTGGGCTCTAATTGGATTTACTGATTAATTTTTTGTTAAGGATCTTGGGCTTTAACTAGATTTCAAGAATTAAGTTTTTGCCAAGAATCTTCAAATCTAATTGGATTTCCAGAATAAATTTTTTCTTAAGGCACTTGGGCTCTATCTGGATTTCAAGAATTATTTTTTCTAAGGATCTTAGGATCCAATTGGATTCCCAGAATTATTATTTTGTTAAGGCTCTTATGCTCTAACTGGACTTCCAGAATTAAGTTTTTGTTAAGGCTCTTAGGCTCTAACTGGATTTCCAGAATTAAATTTTTGTGGTCTCTAACTGGATTTCCAGAAATAAATTTTTGTTAAGGCCTTACGGCTCTAACTGGATTTTCAGAATTAATTTTATTTAAGGCTCTTGGGGTCTCACTGGATTTCCAGAATTAATTTTTTGTTAAGGCACTTGGGCTATAACTGGATTTCCAAAATTTATATTTTGTTAAGGCTTTTGTGCTCTAACTGAATTAACTTTTTGTTAAGGCTCTAGGGCTCTAACTGGATTTCCAAAATTAATTTTTTGTAGTCTCTAACTGGATTTCCATAATTAACTTTTTGTTAAGGCTCTTAGGCTCTAACTGAATTTCCATAATTAATTTTTTTTGTGGTCTCGAACTGGATTTCCGGAATTAAATTTTTGTTAAGGCTCTTAAGCTCTAACTGGATTTCAATATTTAATTTTTTGTAAATGCTCTAGGGCTCTACATGGATTTCCAGAATTAAATTTTTGTTAAGACACTTGGGCTCTAACTGGATTTCCGGAATCAATTTTTTGTTAAGGCTCTTTGGCTCTAACTGAATTTCCAGAATTAATTTTTTGTTAACGCTCTTGGACTCTAACTAGATTTACCGAATTAATATTTTATTAATACTCTTTGGGCTCTAACTGGATTTCCAGAATTAATTTTTTGTGGTCTCTAACTGGATTTCCAGAATTAAATTTTTGTTAAGGCTCTAACTAGATCTCCAGAATTAATTTTTTGTTAAAGCTCTTGGGCTCTAACTGGATTTCCAAAATTAATCATTTGTTAAGGTACTTGGGCTCTAACTGGATTTCCAGAATTATTTTTTAGTTATGGCTCTCGGGCTCTAACTGGATTTTCAGAATTAATTTTTTATTGTCTCTAACTGGATTTTCAGAATTAATTTTTTTAAAGGCACTTGTGCTCTAACTGGATTTCAAGAATTAATTTTTGTTTAAGGCACTTGGACTCTAATTGGATTTCCATAATTAATCTTTTGTGGTCTTTAACTGGATTTCCAGAAATAAATTTTTTCTAAGGCTCTTGGGCTCAAACTGGATTTCCAAATTTAATTTTTTGTTAAGGCTCTAGGGCTCTTACTGGATTTCCAGAATTAATTTTTAATTAAGGCTCTTAGGCTCTCACTGGATTTCCAGAATTAATTTTTTGTTAAGGCTTTTGGGTTCTTACTGGAAATTCCAGAATTAATTTTTGTTAAGGCTTTTGGGCTCTAAGTAGATTTATAGGATTAGTTTTTTGTTAATGCTCTTGGTCTCTAACTGGATTTCTAGAATTAATTTTTTGTGGTCTCTAACTGGATTTCCATAATAAATTTTTTGTTAAGGCTTTAACTAGATTTCCATACTTAATTTTTTGTTAAGTCATTTGGGCTCTCACTGGATTTCCAAAATTAATTTTTTGTTAAGGCACTTGGGCTCTAAATGGATTTTCAAAATTAATTTTTGGTTAAGGCTCTTGGGCTGTAACTGGATTTTCAGAATTAATATTTTGTGGTCTATAACTGGATTTCCAGAATTAAATTTTTGTTAAGGCTCGTGGGCTCTTACTGGATTTTCAGATTTAATTTTTTGTTAAGGCTCGATGGCTCTAACTGGATTTTCAGAATTAATTTTTTGGTTATGACTCTTAGGCTCTAATTGGATTTACAGAATTAATTTTTTTGTTAAGGATCTTGGGCTTTAACTAGATTTCAAGAATTAAGTTTTTGCCAAGACTCTTCAAATCTAACTGGATTTCCAGAATAAATTTTTTCTTAAGGCACTTGGGCTCTATCTGGATTTCAAGAATTATTTTTTTCTAAGGATCTTAGGATCCAATTGGTTTCCCAGAATTATTATTTTGTTAAGGCTCTTGTGCTCTAACTGGATTTCCAGAACTAATTTTTTTGTGAAGGCTCTTGGACTTTAACTGGATTACTAGATGTATTCTTTTCTTAAGGCACTTGGGCTATAAATGGATTTCTAGAATCAATCTTTTGTTAAGGCTCTTCGGGCTATAACTAAATTTTTAAAATTAATCTTTTGTTAATGCTCTTGGATTTCCATAATTTATCTTTTGTTATTGGCTATTTGGCTCTAACTGGATTTCAAGAATTACTTTTTTTCTTAAGGATTTTAGGATCTAACTCGATTTCCAGAATTAACCTGTTCATTAAGCTTTTGGGCTTTAACTAGATCTCCAAAATTAATTTTTTTATTAAGGCCCTTTATGATCGAAATGGATTTCTAGAATTAGCTTTTTGTTAAGGCTCTTTGGCTCTAAGTGGATTTTCATTGTTAAGGCTCTTGGACTCTAACTGCATTTCCCGAATTAATTTTATGTTAAGGCTCTTGGGTTCTTACGGGATTTCCAGAATTAATTTTTTTGTTACAGCTCTTGGGCTTTAACTGGAGAATATTTTAGGGAAATTCCAAAACTACACTCAAAATCGAATTTGTGTCCACTATTAAGTCATGAATACTGAAAATTCCAATTTTGGCCATGTGCGACCTGTGCTAATGCGCGACTCCACAAAAAATGTGACACATAACATGACAAAAAGTACCATTCTAATCATTTGGCGACACACTTTGTAACACCCCCAAAATACCACAGCGGAAGACTGTGTCGTTGGGATGCTACTTCAGGGCACAAAGTACAAGATATAGAAAACGAACTCTAAATGAGACGTTTTTGAAAAGTTACCATTCGAATAGATAAAAGTCATAGTTTACCAAAACAAAGATCCCAAGGTAGAATAATACATAAGTTTTTAAAGTGTATCGAATGGTAAACGATAAAAGTGAAAGTCTCCAAAAGCATGCCCTAAGACTCTCAGCTCCACATATCTGCTATCGCCTTTCTAACCTGAGATAAACATGCTTAAAGTGTCAACACAAAGGTTGGTGAGTTCATAGAGTTTGTCTTAATACAGTTGAAAAGCCTATAAAGCATGTTCACACTGCAAAGGCATCGTAAATCCACTCAGTTACAAGTCCCGTCATAAGAGACTTGTAACCTGTGTGTTCACAACCCACTGCTACAATATAATATGATTAAGATATGTATAAGTTCATAACAACAGTTAAGCAATTAGTAGTGAGTCTACACTTCATCTCCGAAGACCTCACGTTTGTATGTATGTCTCCATGGTTGTGCCCAGCAACTTAATCTGGGGCCATTGGAAGTATGTATGTATGTCTCCATGGTTGTGCCCAGCAACTTAATCTGGGGCCATTGGAAGTCTCAAGAATACACCATCACAGTTTAGTATAACACAGATAAGTATAGTACAATCACGTATGTATGACATCAAGTATAGTGATATCAAGTATAAGTGTTTTGAGTATCTGTACAAGTAAGCAAGTAGTTGAGCATGTATCTCCCCCAAAGAGTTGATAGAACAATTAAAAGAGTAGGGGCTATGACTCACCTTAAGTGATGATACTTGAAATGAAATGAAGTGAACAACAATGATCGGTTAACTGCCGCAACCTAGTATGAATGATGAACGATCTAATTTAGATCACCAAATGATGTTATGAATGTCCATGCTCATGTTCCTATACCACTCTTACTCTTTGGAAAGACACTTGTGTTATCAAAAATATATAATCCAAGAATTTGGAAAAATATTGCTATTAGAAAATAAAATAAGCTAGTAGCAATATTTATACTTATATATATATATATATATATTGTATGTTTCCATGTTAGTGTTGAAATACTCGGGTTGTAATCCTTGAAATATCGCTTTGAAATGATGAAAATATACTTGTAATAACTAATACATCATTAGTTATAAAGTTTGGTACTTGGTAATATTTCTAGCTCATAAAAGTACTACGTAGTTTTAGTGCCAATTTTACTAAAAGCTGTCAAAATAAAAATGGGTTTAGCCGATATTCAAACGTGAATATCTTTGTCGTTATAAGTCCGTTTTACTTGTTCTTTATATCCACGGTTACGTCTTAGTATGTAGTAATATATTTTGGAAAGCTCGGCTCCTCCGGGTTACGTCTAAAGCCTCTTTTTGACCGACGAAAAACGTCCAACAGCAACTATTTTCCAGAAAATACTTTTCGTCAACAATCTTGCAAAAATCATAACTTCTTCGTTATAAACTCTTTTTAATCCGTTCTTTCGCCTACGGATTCGTTTTTGAAAGTATTTTCTAAAAATTTTGCCAAAGTTTACTTTGTATTTATTGATTTTCCTGGATTTCACAAAATGGGACAGCATGTCTAAAACATGCTCCAAATCAAGTTTTCAAGGTTTATAACTAATTTCTAACATCACCAAACCTCTTGTAATCACCACTTAGCTAATCTAATCCTACCATACACCTTCTTAGGGTGCCATGGGCTCCTAACCAAGTTATTATAGCAAGGGAATTCATAAATAAAAAGTTAGGGTTTGTATGTTCCATTTTTGACAAAATAAATGGTGGTATAGCTAGTTGTACATGGTTTTTAGCATGGAACTCATGCAATACAAGTAAATATAAGATGATTCATGTAAAAATAAAGTTGATAACTTACTTGATAAAATGAGATGATTGAATGACTAGAAACCTTGGATTACTTGTGTATTTCTTGTTTGATTCTTGATTAGGCAAGTATAATGAACAACTTTGTAGCTTTAACTTATCAAAAATTATGGTTTGATCATGAATCTTGGGTTTGGTCGTGGGTTTGCAAGAGAAAAAGATGAAGATGAGCCTTTTTGATTCTTGAAATGTTATGTGTTTATGTTATAATGGTTTATGTAAATATGTAGTTGTAAGTATATTAGTATAATACTTGTACATAATGACTAAAGGTTGAGAATACAAAATGAAATTGCCTTGTGAGGACTTTAGGGGGGCCGGCTCATGGGGATGAGGGGGGGGGGGGATAGGGTAGTTTTGATTTAATTAGGAAATTAGTGTAAGGTTTTGTGTTAGTTTGTGTTATTTGTTAAAATCGGGTACCGGGATTAATTGAAATAAATGTTCACGAAGTTAACCGGGACAAAATAAAGTCATAATAATGATAAAAATATATTAAAAATATGTTGGGTACAATTACTGAGTGATCGGGTGATTATTGTTTAGTTTTCACGAAAACCGTCGTTATATTCATAAGCGTACGTTATAAATAAAATAAATTTCCAAAATACTGGGTAACTGAATGTTATAACTTTTATGATGTTAAGATGGATATAAAAATATGTCGGGACCATTGTGGGAATATTTAGATATATTCGTCGTGTATAAACCGGGTGTTAACGTTTACTATAAATACTTATACGTAAAAACGTTAAATGTACTGAATATAGAAATTTGAAAATCCTGAGAGTGGTATAACATGAAAATGCTGTTATGATGATATGTAGACTATCCCCAGTCCGTATCCAGTGTCCTTAGCACTAATGAAATGAATTCGCACCTAAACCAATCCGGTTACGCGAATTTGAATACCCGTAAACTAAATTTACGATGAAATGAGTAATGCAAGTGAATGATGAAAACTTTTCCGGAAATGAATAGTGTTTAGTGAATAGTAAATTTCCCAAATGTTTCTCAGAATATCCAAATGACCTCGAAAATGATGAATAGTAAAACGATGAATAGTGTTTTGATGAATAGTGATTTATGAATAGTGTTTTTCCAAAGTTCGGGAAATGACCTGAAATGATGAGTTGTGACAATCTTCCCCTCTAAAAGGAACTTCGTCCCGAAGTTCAGTTAATGTTAATCAGTTAAGTGTGTGTTTAAGAAAATGTGCCAAAGCTTATGTATGTGGGTTTCCTATCCAACTAGGTACGTTCTCGTGGTCAGACTTGATGAGGCAAACCTTCCCAATCCCGAGCATAGTCCTCAAAAGACCTCCTTTAGGTTAATCATTTAGGTAACCGATTTTCACTTAATCCCACAACCCAATCAAACAAGAACAGTCATGAGATTAGGCTAAATCGGTTTGAGTGATGACTTTAACTTTTAGCTTGATTTTTCGCAACCCAATCAAACAAGAACAGTCACTAGTACCAAGCTAAAAATCAAGGTCTGGATTCAACATCCTTGAAAAAGATCTTTTGAAAGATTGGCTCAACTTTGGAATTGCTTACACTAATCAAATTACTAATGTTAGTATGACTAAGGTTAATGCTGCTAGGTCTCAGATTAGTCAATGTTGTGTATAGGTCCTATATTAAGACTTAAGTGCTACAAAAATACGCTAGTTGTTCAAGAGAATGTACCCGTTGTGCTATCGCGGACATGTTGGGTGATAGGGTTTCCTAGGAAGTAAGCTCTGCCAATTGCGGGTGGAATCTCATTGGCCTCATCTCGTGGCCCTTCAATTGCTGCTGCTAAGTTTGGACGATTGCCTCCTTGGTTAAAATTCCTTTTCAATTTAGGACAGGTGTTCCGAAAGTGATCCGGGCTGTTACACTCATAGCATGTCCTTTGGTTGTTCGTCATATTGCCCACATTTACTAGTTCTCTACACTGGTTTGTAAAATGACTAGACTGTCTGCAAATTGCACACACACGGCAGGGCGCAATCTTCTGATGATGAAAGTTACATTTCGTACATTTAGGATGCGGGCCTAAATACTCTTTCTGACCCGAATTAGTCACCGCAAAGGTCCTTGCCCTTTTGTTGTCAGCTATCGCGCCCATCTGCTTATTCGACTCGCTTGTTCCCTTCCTTTTATCACTGTTCCTCAAGCTTCCATTTCTAACCATCTCATCTGTCAGAGTCCCTGCTCTCAATATTGCACTCTGAATTGTAGAAGGCTCAGTTGTTTTCACAATCCCACGAATTTCTGGGACAAGGCCATATATGTACCTCTCGATCCTCTTGGACTCAGGGGTAACTAGGTGTGGAACTAGTCTGGCTAATTCATGGAATCGATCTGTATAGGCTGCATGACCAGCCCCTATCATAGAGTGATGATAGAGTTCATCCTCCAGCTTTTGCATCTCTTTGTCCGGGCAGTATTCCTCCTTCAGTAATGCCTTAAAATCATCCCATGTCATACCTACAGCTGCCGCTCTACCCCTAGCTTGAATCTGCGTATTCCACCATGTCAATGCCTTTCCTGATAGTAAGCACATGGAATACTTCACCATTTGATGTGCTGCACAGTTACTAATGTCGATCACCGACTCCATCTTTTCAACCCATCGAGTATACACCAACGCGCCTCCTACACCATCGAAATCAATTGGCTTACATGACGTAAATTCCTTATACGTGCATCCGGTCGTAATGTTGTTGTTGCCATTACCATTCTGGCCTATACCATTGGTGTTGTTAATTCCGCTTTCGTGGTTTGCCAAATTATTCATATGATCGCCAACTTGAGTGACAATAGTGGGGAGAAAGTTTTCAAGTTGTCGAGCGATGATGGCTTCAAAATCAGTATTTCCACCGTCGTTGTTATCATTGTTTTCAACGCCGTGACCACCTCCTCTACCTCCACGTCCACCAGTTCTTCCACCATCGTTACTTGGGTTACTAGTGTCATGAGCAGCTCCTCTACCTCCTCTACCTCCACGTCCACCAGTCCTTCCACCCCTTGGTGTTGCGCCTCCTCGACCAGAGCTACGAGTCACTCTCTTTGGTGCCATGATTTCCTGAGAGGAAGGACATTTAGTGAACGTCAGAGATGAGGGAAAACCGTTGATTATCCAAAGTCTATACTTAACATCCTCATATATAATACCGTGCTACCAGTTGTTTCCTAAGTTGTGCCAACACCGATCTACATATGCATAGTCATATGTCCACGTGTGTCGTGAAGCACTTATAATTATGTTGGCCACCACAATTATAAATGTTCCCTTTCACAAGTGTACATATCACCAGGCACACATATCTCAGTGGTAGACGTTGCTTAAATGGGCATCTAGGGAACGTCACGCTTAGTACAAAGGAACAAAGGATTTTCCCTTAAGTGTTAAAGTTACCGGGAAGTCTAGTTTCTAACGGTTTCTACAAAGTATCTAATAGCGTAGGTCTAAAAATAAATTACCAGCAAGCGTATGTGTATGTAAAGTGCAAGGCGATAGGGAGGAGAGTCTACATGTATGTAGTTATAGTCTAGACTCTAAAACAACCTAGTTCTCTATAACCAAGGCTCTGGTACCAATCTGTAACACCCCCAAAATACCGCAGCGGAAGACTGTGTCGTTGGGATGCTACTTCAGGGCACAAAGTACAAGATATAGAAAACGAACTCTAAATGAGACGTTTTTGAAAAGTTACCATTCGAATAGATAAAAGTCATAGTTTACCAAAACAAAGATCCCAAGGTAGAATAATACATAAGTTTTTAAAGTGTATCGAATGGTAAACGATAAAAGTGAAAGTCTCCAAAAGCATGCCCTAAGACTCTCAGCTCCACATATCTGCTATCGCCTTTCTAACCTGAGATAAACATGCTTAAAGTGTCAACACAAAGGTTGGTGAGTTCATAGAGTTTGTCTTAATACAGTTGAAAAGCCTATAAAGAATGTTCACACTGCAAAGGCATCGTAAATCCACTCAGTTACAAGTCCCGTCATAAGAGACTTGTAACCTGTGTGTTCACAACCCACTGCTACAATATAATATGATTAAGATATGTATAAGTTCATAACAACAGTTAAGCAATTAGTAGTGAGTCTACACTTCATCTCCGAAGACCTCACGTTTGTATGTATGTCTCCATGGTTGTGCCCAGCAACTTAATCTGGGGCCATTGGAAGTATGTATGTATGTCTCCATGGTTGTGCCCAGCAACTTAATCTGGGGCCATTGGAAGTCTCAAGAATACACCATCACAGTTTAGTATAACACAGATAAGTATAGTACAATCACGTATGTATGACATCAAGTATAGTGAAATCAAGTATAAGTGTTTTGAGTATCTGTACAAGTAAGCAAGTAGTTGAGCATGTATCTCCCCCAAAGAGTTGATAGAACAATTAAAAGAGTAGGGGCTATGACTCACCTTAAGTGATGATACTTGAAATGAAATGAAGTGAACAACAATGATCGGTTAACTGCCGCAACCTAGTATGAATGATGAACGATCTAATTTAGATCACCAAATGATGTTATGAATGTCCATGCTCATGTTCCTATACCACTCTTACTCTTTGGAAAGACACTTGTGTTATCAAAAATATATAATCCAAGAATTTGGAAAAATATTGCTATTAGAAAATAAAATAAGCTAGTAGCAATATTTATACTTATATATATATATATATATATATATATATATATATATATTGTATGTTTCCATGTTAGTGTTGAAATACTCGGGTTGTAATCCTTGAAATATCGCTTTGAAATGATGAAAATATACTTGTAATAACTAATACATCATTAGTTATAAAGTTTGGTACTTGGTAATATTTCTAGCTCATAAAAGTACTACGTAGTTTTAGTGCCAATTTTACTAAAAGCTGTCAAAATAAAAATGGGTTTAGCCGATATTCAAACGTGAATATCTTTGTCGTTATAAGTCCGTTTTACTTGTTCTTTATATCCACGGTTACGTCTTAGTATGTAGTAATATATTTTGGAAAGCTCGGCTCCTCCGGGTTACGTCTAAAGCCTCTTTTTGACCGACGAAAAACGTCCAACAGCAACTATTTTCCAGAAAATACTTTTCGTCAACAATCTTGCAAAAATCATAACTTCTTCGTTATAAACTCTTTTTAATCCGTTCTTTCGCCTACGGATTCGTTTTTGAAAGTATTTTCTAAAAATTTTGCCAAAGTTTACTTTGTATTTATTGATTTTCCTGGATTTCACAAAATGGGACAGCATGTCTAAAACATGCTCCAAATCAAGTTTTCAAGGTTTATAACTAATTTCTAACATCACCAAACCTCTTGTAATCACCACTTAGCTAATCTAATCCTACCATACACCTTCTTAGGGTGCCATGGGCTCCTAACCAAGTTATTATAGCAAGGGAATTCATAAATAAAAAGTTAGGGTTTGTATGTTCCATTTTTGACAAAATAAATGGTGGTATAGCTAGTTGTACATGGTTTTTAGCATGGAACTCATGCAATACAAGTAAATATAAGATGATTCATGTAAAAATAAAGTTGATAACTTACTTGATAAAATGAGATGATTGAATGACTAGAAACCTTGGATTACTTGTGTATTTCTTGTTTGATTCTTGATTAGGCAAGTATAATGAACAACTTTGTAGCTTTAACTTATCAAAAATTATGGTTTGATCATGAATCTTGGGTTTGGTCGTGGGTTTGCAAGAGAAAAAGATGAAGATGAGCCTTTTTGATTCTTGAAATGTTATGTGTTTATGTTATAATGGTTTATGTAAATATGTAGTTGTAAGTATATTAGTATAATACTTGTACATAATGACTAAAGGTTGAGAATACAAAATGAAATTGCCTTGTGAGGACTTTAGGGGGGCCGGCTCATGGGGATGAGGGGGGGGGGGGGGGGATAGGGTAGTTTTGATTTAATTAGGAAATTAGTGTAAGGTTTTGTGTTAGTTTGTGTTATTTGTTAAAATCGGGTACCGGGATTAATTGAAATAAATGTTCACGAAGTTAACCGGGACAAAATAAAGTCATAATAATGATAAAAATATATTAAAAATATGTTGGGTACAATTACTGAGTGATCGGGTGATTATTGTTTAGTTTTCACGAAAACCGTCGTTATATTCATAAGCGTACGTTATAAATAAAATAAATTTCCAAAATACTGGGTAACTGAATGTTATAACTTTTATGATGTTAAGATGGATATAAAAATATGTCGGGACCATTGTGGGAATATTTAGATATATTCGTCGTGTATAAACCGGGTGTTAACGTTTACTATAAATACTTATACGTAAAAACGTTAAATGTACTGAATATAGAAATTTGAAAATCCTGAGAGTGGTATAACATGAAAATGCTGTTATGATGATATGTAGACTATCCCCAGTCCGTATCCAGTGTCCTTAGCACTAATGAAATGAATTCGCACCTAAACCAATCCGGTTACGCGAATTTGAATACCCGTAAACTAAATTTACGATGAAATGAGTAATGCAAGTGAATGATGAAAACTTTTCCGGAAATGAATAGTGTTTAGTGAATAGTAAATTTCCCAAATGTTTCTCAGAATATCCAAATGACCTCGAAAATGATGAATAGTAAAACGATGAATAGTGTTTTGATGAATAGTGATTTTCCAAAGTTCGGGAAATGACCTGAAATGATGAGTTGTGACACACTTGTCACATTTTGAATGGGTCGCACTGTCGCACAGCCGCCGGTCGAGCAAGGTAAATGTGTGATCACATTCAGAATGTGACAAGTGTACCTTTTGTCAAGCCACATGTCCAATTATGAATGGAGCCGCACAGTAGCACAGTAGCACATGACCTAAATTGGAATTTGTAAAAAAGCTCACTTAGTATTGGACACAAATTCGATTTTGGTGTAGTTTTGGATTTTTCCTTAAATTTTATGTTAAGGCTCTTGGGCTCTCACTGGTTTTCCAGAATAATTTTTTTAATGCTTGGACTCTAACTGGATTTCCAGAAATAATTTTTTGTTCATGCTCAAGGGTTCTAATTGGATTTTCTGATTTTACCTGTGTTAAGGCTCTTGGATCCTAATTAGATTTTCATAATTAATTTTTGTCTAGGTTTTTGGGATCTAACTAGATTTCTAGAATTAATTTTTTGTTAAGGCTTTTGAGCTATAACTTGATTTTCAGAATTAATTTTTTGTTAATGATCATAGGCTCTAACCGGATTTGAAGAATTGATTTTATGTTAAGGCTCTTGTTCTCTAACTGGATTCCTAGAATTCATTTTTTGTCAAGGCTCTTGGTCTTTAACTGGAGTTTCAAAATGTCTTTTTTTTTAAGGCTCTTGGAATGTAGACCCGAGGGTAAAAAGACTAATCTTTTTTTGTGATAGATGGTCTTCATCTTGACTTGGTCACCCTCTATTGCATTTGGTCCTCTTCATTACATCCTCAATTGAAGGACCCGTCCTCAAAGGATTTCAGGCAAAACTCGATCGACTGCATGATCGAATCCTCCCTTCTTTGTTATGTATGAGTGTGTTTATTAAATTGTTTTGCGGGATATTTTGTATTTAGGTGGGGTATTTTTTTGTGGTGACCTAATTCGAAATGTACTATCAATTATCCATTCGACCTACTCATTCACCATCTTTACATCAAGCGAATGTGATATGAAATTCGAAGTTATTTCCTTCTCGTGTGTTCTAAGTGTATGACCCATAACGTGACGTTGTTGGATCATTTCAATGAATGTAATGAGCCTATTCAGTTAGTATAATAGTTTTTGGTTGCTAGGAGACATAATTTTCTCCATGCTGCAAGATTTTATGAAAATCTCGACAGAAGTAACTGCTTCCACTGGACTATGAGTGCAAAGATACCGAATGCAGGAAGGTTAATTAATCCCACTTCGAGATACCTGCAACAAGTAACTGATTTCCTTAATACATGCTAGCTTTATTTTAGGAGTGTTAGCGCAATAATCTTTTAACAAAGTTCTAAAAAAAGGATAAAAAGGGGGGCATGTATTGGCCCTTTAGGTATTGGATGTGGGGGTAAAGGTCAAATAAAAAGACAAATTTTCATAAAAAGAATAAAAAGTGTTTTTTTTTTTCTTTTTTTTTTTTTTTTTTTTTTTTTTTTTTTTTTTTTTTTTTTAAGTTCTCGAAAAATTTCACAAGATCGGGTATGTTGGTGCATGAAAAAGTTCTAAAGTAAGTTTATCTAAAGGTTGATACTTTATCCGAAAAAAATTATAAAATAATACGTTTGTGCATTAAACCGCTTTTTTGTGCAACAAAAATTCGTTTTTGGACCCAACTTCTTTTGACTTTTTTTATCAAAATAATATTGCGCATCTAACTAAAGCAAGTTGAAAATTTTGTGCATTAAAATTTTTTTGCGCATTAAAATTCGTTTTTTGTGCATTAAAAAAAGTATAAAAACTCAAAATTAGCAAAACTTCTTTCACAAAAGTTTTATGCACCAACATACCCGATCTTGTGGAATTTTTTTGAAATTTTTCGAGAACTTAAAAAAAAAAAAAATATTTTTATTCTTTTTACAGATATTTGTCTTTTTATTTTAACTTTACCCTTGGATGTGGTACTTTAAAGTTTATACCAGGTTCTCACTAACATGTATTTTATTATGTAATTTACAAACTAGGGCATGATTCAAATGTATGATGGCATATTTTAGTAAATGGGCCTACATGGGCTTCCTCGTACAACCCAAACAAAATTAAATAATAATAATAATAATAATAATAATAATAATAATAATAATAATAATAATAAAAATAAAAAAATAAAAAAATAAAAAAACCTACATATATACAAACAAACGAACAATCGCATAATATTTGGTAGCTAAACGATCGAAAAATTAGCAATGGCGATTATCATACCACATGACGTATTATTCCATCGCATTCTACCAAGGCTTCCAACCAAATCTGCATCACGTTTCAAGAGTGTTTCCAAGGAATTCAACTCGTTCCTGTCGTCGAATGTGTTCAAAAAGATGCATATTCGCCATATAGTTTACCCTCAAAACCATGACAAATTTATCGTCTTGTTCCATGATCTTAGAGAACCACACACGTTAGGCACCATCGACTGTGAAGCACCTGCAAATAAGGTTTTAACTCATACCTCCTTTAAACTACCTGCCATGGCGTCGTCTAAAGGTACAATTGCGTTTCTAACATCTTTTCATGGACTGGTATGTTTATACATTCCCATAAAGAATAATTATGCAGACCACTATGATCTAGTTTTATGGAATCCCGTGACAAGTGAGTATAAGAGATTGTCTAAACCCAAGTCTCGTGAGGAACACAACGCCATACATTGGGGATCAACATTAGGAATGTATTATAGGTCTTGCGAAAACGACTACAAGCTTGCAATTTTAAGCTTGATGTGTAATGTTGTTTACATATACTCGTTGAAAGCAAATTCATGGAGAAGGGTCGCCGTTCAAGGTACTGACGGCTTGAAAGTATATCAAGCGTTGCAAAGTACTTATTTGAATGAAAATCTCTATTTTCTAAATAGTGATAAGAAATATTCGGTTATAAAGTTTGATACAAAGACTGAAAGGTTCACAGAGCTGAAAACTACTTCAGGTTTTAATAATGTTCAAAACAAATTTCGTGCGACTCTCATGGTTAAAAAAGGTTGCCTTCATGTTTGTATTGTGTATGACGTTGGGAAGACTGGTTTTGAAACCGAATTATGGAAGATTACTGAAGAAGGAGATTGGAAGAAGATGGAAAGTTATAGTGTAGATCCGGGTAATATGCACAATATGAAGCCATTGCATATGAGGAGGAATGGAAATTTGTTGATAACCTGACGTTGTTGGATCATTTCAATGAATGTAATGAGCCTATTCACTTAGTATAATAGTTTTTTGTTGTTAGGAGACATAATTTTCTCCATGCTGCAAGATTTTATGAAAATCTCGACAGAAGTAACTGCTTCCACTTGACTATGAGTGCAAAGATACCGTATGCAGGAAGGTTAATTAATCCCACTCCGAGATACCTGCAACAAGTAAATGATTTCTTAATACATGCTAGCTTTATTTTAGGAGTGTTAACGCAATAATCTTTTAACAAAGTTCTAAAAAAAGGATAAAAAGGGGGGCATGTATTGGCCCCTTAGGTATTCGATGTGGGGTAAAGATCAAATAAAAACACAAATTTTCGTAAAAAGAATAAAAAGAAATTTTTTAAAAAAAAAGTTCTTGAAAAATTTCAAAAAAATTTCACAAGATCGGGTATGTTGGTGCATGAAATTGTTCTAAAGTAAGTTTATCTAAAAGTTGATACTTTATCCGAAAAAAAATTATAAAATAATACGTTTGTGCATTAAACCGTTTTTTTGTGCAACAAAAATTCGTTTTTCGACCCAACTTATTTTGACTTTTTTTATCAAAATAATATTGCGCATCTAACTAAAGCAAGTTCAAAATTTTGTGCATTAAAATTTTTTTGCGCATTAAAATTCGTTTTTTGTGCATTAAAAAAAACGTATAAAAACTCAAAATTAGAAAAACTTCTTTCGCAATAGTTTTATGCACCAACAATATACCCGATTTTGTGTAATTTTTTGGAATTTTTCAAGAATTTTTTTTAAAAAAAAATTCTTTCTATATTTTTATGGATATTTGTCTTTTTATTTTAACTTTACCCTTAGACGTGGTACTTTAAAGTTTATACCAGGTTCTCACTAACATGTATTTTATTATGTAATTTACAAACTAGCGGCATGATTCAAATGTATGATGGCATATTTTAGTAAATGGGCCTACATGGACTTCATGCCTCGTACAACCCAAACAAAATTACAAAACAAAAACCCTACATCTATACTACTTATAGAGGAAAAACAGTCAAAATGAAAAGTTGAGTTTTCAACACTTAGTCATATGAGAGAGAAAATAATGTAATTAATAATCTTATTAAAACACCACATAACTTAAAGATACAATGATTTATTCGCATTGTATAACCAATTAAAAACATATCTACCAAATTAAATACAACCAATTAAAACACAAACTGGGTTGACCCAGGACGCTTCAAATCCGGCGGGTTGACCCGTTTTTTACCCAACCTAGCAAGTTGATCCGGTTTAAATCGACCCATTTTTCGACCGGAACGGTTCAACCGGTTAAACCACCCGGGTCGAACCTGGTTTCAAAACATTATGTTTAACTCCCAAATCTTCAAACTTTTATTATTTTTCGTTTATAACCTATAAACTTTTTTTTATCGATGAACTATCTGTCGCTAAAATCCCGTTGCTATGCACGGGTACTCGTCTAGTATATACAAACAAACGAACAATCTCATAATATTTGGTAGCTAAACCAGATCGCAAAATTAGCAATGGCGATTATCATACCACATGACGTATTATTCCATCGCATTCTACCAAGGCTTCCAACCAAATCTGCATCACGTTTCAAGTGTGTTTCCAAGGAATTCAACTCGTTCCTGTCGTCGAATGTGTTCAAAAAGATGCATATTCGCCATATAGTTTACCCTCAAAACCATGACAAATTTATCGTCTTGTTCCATGATCTTAGAGAACCACACACGTTAGGCACCATCGACTGTGAAGCACCTGCAGATAAGGTTTTAACTCCTACATCCTTTAAACTACCTGCCATGGCGTCGTCTAAAGGTACAAATGCCTTTCTAACATCTTTTCAAGGACTGGTATGTTTATACATTCCCATAAAGAATAATTATGAAGACCACTATGATCTAGTTTTATGGAATCCCGTGACGAGTGAGTATAAGAGATTGTCTAAACCCAAGTCTCGTGAGGAACGCAACGCCATACATTGGGGATCAACATTAGGATTGTATTATAGCTCTTGCAAAGATGACTACAAGCTTGCAATTTTAAGCCTGAAGTGTAATATTGTTTACATATACTCGTTGAAAGCAAATTCATGGAGAAGGGTCGCTGTTCAAGGTACTGACGGCTTGAAAGTATATCAAGCGTTGCAAAGTACTTATTTGAATGAAAATCTCTATTTTCTATATAGTGATAAGAAATATTCGGTTATAAAGTTTGATACAAAAGACTGAAAGGTTCACAGAGCTGAAAACTACTTCAGGTTTTAATAATGTTCAAAACAAATTTCGTGCGACTCTCATGGTTAAAAAAGGTTGCCTTCATGTTTGTATTGTGTATGACGTTGGGAAGACTGGTTTTGAAACCGAATTATGGAAGATTACTGAAGAAGGAGATTGGAAGAAGATGGAAAGTTATAGAGTAGATCCGGGTAATATGCACAATATGAAGCCATTGCATATGAGGAGGAATGGAAATTTGTTGATGCTCGTTGCGAAGGTTTTCTTTATAATGTGAATCTCAAAAAGAAGCATAGCAAAGGTAAAGGAAAAGACAATAAGACGCTGTGTGGCGACATGGACACCGAAATATCTCAGATAGTGAGATACACTGAGACGTTCGTGTCTCCTAATCAATACATCGAGTAGCTTGCGGTCCTATTTTTCTTTAATTCCATGGGTAATGATACTATCATTAAGTAATCTTCTTTAGACTACATAAACAATCAACATATGAGTTAGCATTCGGTTTAAGATTCGGGTTAATTATTTTTATTTTATAAGCACTTGTCTTTCTTATTTTCAAACAAGTTATTTGTGACCGCTTTGCGCAGGTACAATACTATCATACATTTACAATAAAATCACTATCATCTTTAAAGGAGTACGCCTTATGGTCTATGCAGAATGTCATTTATGAAAGCCAAAATATTAGTAATCATACATTAGTACAGATAGTTTGCTTCATAATTTATTTGGTTACGAGAATACAAGATGGTTTTTCAAGGGATCATACCCTATGTAGATTCTCCTTTATGAAAGCCAAAACAGTAGATACTAATTCCTCTCGGTGTTTGTTGTAGCAATGGTCAGCACCTTCAACGATGTGTAATTTATGGTTGGGTATGATCTTGGCAAACTCCAGGCCATCTTCAACTGGAATGATTTCATCTTTTGATCCATGAATTGTTAACACCTTGCAATCTTGGCCAATGTTGAGTCCCGCTTCGCGCATGTTTGTGTTCAAGCGTTCCAATAAACTTTCTTCAGTCACAAGAAACGACACTTCTCCTATATAAACAGAATAATAGTTGTAACTCAACATAAAGTCACATGTTGTGTAACATTAGAGGTGGCATGATAGGCAAGTCGGGTGGATTAGGTAACCAGTTGAAACATGTTTTGTTTTCTAGTGCAGGTCGACATACAAACACTTTTTTGTCCGCTTAAAAAAAGCTACAGATGATTCGCATACATCAGTGTACAAGGTTCTAAGCACTGAAGATACACTGTATGTCACTTTCAACCTGTTAAACCCATCCGACCCATTTGACCCGATTCATTTTTTGCTAAGCTTCTTAATTTGACCCATTGATACGCTTGGGATATATAATAACCCCCAGACTCATTCATAAATAAATAGTTAATTGCCAACTCTATTAATGAAGAAGGTTAACCTGTTTTCGATTTGATGTCAATAAAGCCGTCTTTTTTCGCTCTTTCCAGATAGTCTTTTCCCAAACGCTCCTCAATGCCCCTATCCATCTTATACCGACCAGAAACGTTGAAAACAATTGGGATATCATGATGTAATGATGCGTATAAGACCACCACATTACCACCTGCAAAAAGATAATATGATGTAAGATGCACATAAAATTCGAAGCTTGTTTGACCTCAAGAAGTCAAACCATCTATACTAGACTTCAAACGGGTGAAACAGTTGCAAAATGAAATACCTTTACTGTGTCCAAGAATTGCACTTATAACACGATTTGCAGCAGTGAAGTGTTGGACAACTGCATGCAAATCACTGACCTCCTTACGATAGTTACCAAATTCAAATGTGCCTTCACTTTCTCTGAAATATAGCAATTGCTTAGTGTACAAACAAGAAAGAAGATAACGATTAACTCTTTAACAAATTGTCTCTATTCATAGCACATCTTTTGAGTTCTTGAAACCAAGAAGAACCATTCCAGCCTTGATGTTGATAATTAGTCTATTTGACCTCAGAAAGTGTACTAATTTTCCTTAAAGATGACACAAAACAACAGCATCGTGTAACCCCGAATTTTTTGGAGGACACATATAAAAATAGAAACTTGTTATTATGCTGCATGTCCATAGTAAATCGAAATAGTATGGACACTTACCCATTCCCTGAGAAGTCGAAGCGAAAGGCACTAATCCCCTGATTTTCCAAAGCAACCGCAAGTTCCACCATCATACTATATTCCTAGAGACAATAATGCATTCACTATGAACCATCCCAAGAATCAAAGCAAAATTATCTGTTTTAGACCCAAATTTCAACTTTGAGCAGTAAGTTTGTTGTCTTCTTGTTATTGCAATGTTTGTGTCATGAAACAAAACTTTGTGAAAAACGAATTATATACCTTTGTACCTTGGAAGCCATGGCACAAGATTACAATCTCTTTGGAGCCTGTTTCATGTAATAAACCCACAAGTTTCTCACCGCTGTTGTTTTGTATGATTATTTTCTGTTGTTCAGTCCCTGAAACAATGCAAGATACACAATTTCAATTATCTTAGATGAAAATTCACAAATGTTATAGTAGAAAAATGAAGTCAATGAACTTTCACTTTGGAAATAAATAATACGAATAGGGTCTTCGTCATTGTGTTTTGAGAGTCATTGTGTAATATAGAATAATCACTTTTAACGGGCAGCTGGATATAGTGTTTGGATGTGCTTTTAATGCTTAAAGTTCTGAAAACCAGATACTCGGTAGTTGAGTGTTTGAAAAATTCCGATAATTTAAGGACTTGTATGTCAATGGCTCTATGTAGCCAGAGAATCAGAGCACATTTGGTCAGAAACTATGGTCAAACTGATTTCTCGAGTCAATTCCATTACACCCTTACATTAGAAACTGATTATCTACCATATGAAAAAGCAATAACCATTTACTCACTTAGTGCAATGGTAAACAACCCTATAAATTTCCAGAAGCAAGTTGGTTTTTATCCTTCTAATTTCTAGCGCAATGGTTTGACTTCTAATGTCAAATGGGCACATAGGGAGTGTTTGGGATCTCTTATTATAAACTGCTTATTCCTTCTAATATAAGCAGATAAACGGTTTTCAATATTTCTATTGCTTACCAACCTTTTAAACCAATAAAAAAGCAGACAATTAAATAGATAAGCAAACACCACAATAAGCACTAGACACAAAACAGTTAGCTTTTAAGTTAGTTACCATAATCCACATCAAATTTGCAAAAGAGTAACTTGGTTACCAACTTTCTATCCTTCTATTTCTAGCACATCCCATTTTTCACTACTCATCAACGGTTTATAACTTCTAATGTAGCTAATAGGGTGTTTGGGATTCCTTATTATAAATTCCTTATTCTTTTAATATAAGCATATAAGCAGTTTTCAATACAGTTTTCGCCATTGCTTATCTACCTTTAAACCAATCAATAAGCAGATACACAAAGAAATAAGCAATCCCAATTTTTCACTACTCATCAAGGGTTCAAGACTTCTAATGTCAAAGGGGTTAACCGGCTAACAAGGAGTGTTCGGTATTGCTTATTTTAAGGGGGTGTTTGTTTAAGCTTATATGTGGCATATGAGCTTATTTGTGTTTCGGCTTATGCTTCATAAGCCTCAATTTTCCGGCTTATTGTGAGACTTATGGTAATAAACTTATATAAGCCAACAAGTCTCAAAATAAGCCGGAAAATTATGAAATATAAGCCGAAATCAAATAAGCTCATAAGCTCACATATAAGCTTAAACAAGCACCCCCTAAAGTGCTCGTCTGGTTCGAAAACAGGAAGATACCAACTAAAGCCTAAGTTGAAGTGCTTAAGTTAACAACAACAAAATATCTTATTAAAAAAAAGCATAAAATTACAAAAACATAAATTCAATCCAAGAAATCAAAAGGGTTAGTACATATGATCAAATCATGTAATGGGTCAATCTTCAAATCACAAAATAACCCAAAAAGCATCAAACTTTATTAAAAAAGGCTGAAATGGGTATAAATAAAGATCGCCGGAAAATTGACCTGGGTTTTGCTGGTGGTTTCCGGCGGCGGCGACGGTGGTGGTGGAGTCTCCGGTGGCCATTTTCAGATGAAAGTGTGTTGTGCTGCTGAGAGTGTATAGTGATGATTGTTTAAGTGATGAGTTTGATAAAGTAGGGGGTTTTGTGATATTAATGGAAGTGGAGGGTAGAAAATGAAACTTATGAATCAATGTCAACATCTTTTGTGTGATAAACAATAAGGTGTGACTACAAGATGACTGTACTTATGTACATCAGTACATTGTAATACATCGGGTATGTTAGGCAAAATTAGTTAGAGTCGGAGCTCGAGCTTAAAGAAGCTTGAATCGAAACTATAGTATTCAACTTTTTTTTTTTTTTTTCAAATATGTTTGACAAAATAGATATAGTCGTACCATATAATTATAAAAGGGAATTGATTTGCACACTTTAAAAAATTATTGGGACATTCTATTTATGAATTAAATATTTGTACAGTATTAATATTGTGTTTCACCTGTTTGATATATGAGTGTCTCAATAAATTTTAAGTGTGCAAATCACCTCCTATTATAAAATCTCGTAAAAGGACGGATAATTTAATTACCAATATAAATGCATAAGGGTATTTATGTAACTAAACATTTAAAAGCTCAAACTCCAATGAAAGCTATCTTTAATGATAGGCTCTTATGAATATTAGGGGTGACAACCATGCCTAATGATGTCTAAACATTAATAGTAATTAGCCAATCATGTTAAGCCAACTAATTTCATGCCTAATGATACCTAAGTCCATATTTTTAGTGGCAATGTGATGCCTAACTATGCCTAAACCTTGTTTTTTTTTCTTTTTTTTTTTTTGATTTTTTTATTTATAATTATATTTAACAATTTAATTTAAAACATCAAATTCTATTAATAATTCAAATAAAAGTTACATAATACTTTAGGAAAATAAAAACAAAACAAAAATTAAAAATAGGAAATCACTACTCATCGAGGTATGATAAGTCTTGCGCCGCTACGTGCTCCGTAAGATCATATTGAAGACGGTTATGAATATCTTCGTCCAGTAACTCTTCTAGCACACTATCGTCATAAACTGGCGTGATCGGCTGATCCATTATATGAACCGGTGATATTGCCACACCATCGTCTTTTAAAATCATATTGCCCAATATAATACACGTATAAACAATTTGTCGAATCTTTGCGACGGTCATAGGTCGTAGAGGACGACTGAGAATAAACCATTTTCCCTTCAAACGACCAAAAGCTCGCTCGACATCCTTTCTTGCAGACTCTTGTAGTTTCTTGAACTTCTTTTCCTTCGGGTCAGTGGGATACGGATATGCTTTAACAAGAGTTGAATATTTAGGATATATTCCATCGGCAAGATAATATCCACGTTTGTAGAGACGTCCACGTAAATAAAAAGAATTGTTTGGCGTCGTACCATTTCGCTCGTTAACATATAATGGAGACTGATTCAAAACATTGATATCGTTGCTTGAGCCGGGCGGACAAAAAAACGAATGCCAAATCCACAAATCATATGAAGCCGTCGCTTCAAGCATAATTGTTGGGTATTGGTGATCACCTCTCTTATATTGGCCTTTTAAATATTTAGGACAATTTCGCCAAGTGAAATGTGTACAATCAATGCTACCAAACATTCCAGGAATGTGATGTTTTTCTTCATGTACCTCGAATAACCGAGCAATGTCATAGGTTGTCGGCCTACGTAAGAACTCTCGGCCGTATAACTTTATAATCGCATCACAAAATTTATCAAGACATTCACCTATAAAAAACAAAATATTATTTTATAAAAAAAAATATATATTGAAAAAAAAATTACTAACGACTAAAAAAAAATAACAAAAAAATAATAAATAACAAAAAAAAAATGACTAACGACTAAAAAAATAACAAAAAAAAAAAATAATGAATAACAAAAAAAAATGACTAACGAATAAAAATAATAAATAACATAAAAAAATAGTAACGAATAAAAAAAATATTAATAACCTGAAGTTCTTCGTGCCATGTTTAAATAGTCATCGAATTTATCCGGAGGTTCACCCATTGCGAGTTGCCGTATTGCCGATGTGCATTTATGTAACGCTGTGAAACTAGTCTTTCCATACGCGTCTTGACCCTCTTGAAACCATTCAAATTGCGCTTCAATTTCATTTACAATTTGTAAATACAATCTTTTACTCATACGAAAACGATCACAAAAAACATCTTCGTTAAACTTTGATTGTTCAACGAAATAGTCATTCATTAAATTTTCTAAAGCTTTATCACGAAAACGTTTTACATAACCACGGATGAAGGTAGAGCTTGTCGTGTCTTCAAGAGCTTCGTACGCGGCTAAAAAGGTTTCGATTGTACTACCGGATAACCATTCTTCGGATGAGTCGGGGGGAATAATTATTTAGTTTGAGGATGAACCCGATGATGACATGGTTTTAGAATGTAAATTGTATGTGTGATTTGATGTTAGTTTAGATGTGAAAATGAAAAGGAAAATAGTTAGTATTTAAAGATTTTTTTTTTTTTTTTTTTTTTTTTTTTTTTTTTTTTTTTTTTTTGAAAATCTTCCCAAACGGACTGATTTTAAATGCATGCAACGGTTAGAAATTTAATGCCAAGCTCCACACCGAATCGGTATAAAATACCGATTGGCTCGCCGATTTCTTGATGCCGACGCAATGGCAATGTGTTGCCGATCCACGCCGAGGCTTGCCGACCCAATACCGACTACGATGCCACCCCCTTAAAAGGTTAAAAAAGCTTGCATGATAAACGAAATTTGTTTTAAATCTAAGTATCTATAAGCTCTAATAAAGTTTTCGCTAAACACACGCATCTTAATGATTCAGTATGCGGTGTTTTTATCTAGATAAAATATGACAACATGATGCATGGTCATGAAGTCGGTCATCAATTAGGTCATCCACATTAAGCCTCAATTGAAGGACGTGTCTTCGCATGCAAAAAAAAAAAAATAATAAAAAAATAAAATAAAATAAAATAAAAAAGACTTGTGAAGTCATCAAAAGGGTGCACAAGATTAAAAAACTAAAAGTAAAAGGTTAATAGACTATACTCCATCAAACATATATAACTTATTCATGGATTTATTAATTCATACATCAATGCAAATATTTTGCTTTATTAGTTATTTAGTTAATTCAAAGAGCACAACCATGGTTCTTCAAAGAATCACACCCTATGCATATTGTCCTTTATGAAAGCCAAAACAGCTGAAGCTAACTCGTCTCGGTGTTTGTCATAGCCATGGTTAGCCCCTTCAATGATCTGTAATTTATGGTTTGGTATGACCTTGGCAAACTCCAAAGCTTCTTCAACTGGAATGACTTCATCTTCTGATCCATGGACAGTCAACACGTTGCAATCTTTGTAAATTTTAAGTCCCGCTTCATGCATGTTCGTGTTCAGACGTTCCAGTATACTTTCTTCGGTCAAACGAAATGACACTTCTCCTATATAAGCAGAATAATAGTTTGAATTCAACATAAACTCACTTCTGGTGCATCACACGTTAGAGGTGGCATGATAGACAAGTCGGTTAGGTTGGGTAACCAGTTGAAACGTGTATTGTTTTTTAGTGCAGGTTGACATACAAACACTTTTTTGTCCGCTTAAAAAAAAGTTACAGATGATTTGCATACATAACTTAACAAGGTTGTAAGCATTGAAAATACGATGTATGTGACTTTCAACCTGTTTAACCCGTCCGACCCATTCGACCCGATTCATTTTTTTGCTTAACTTCTTAATTTGACCCATTGATACGCTTGGGATATATAATTGCCACCTCTATTATTGAATGAAGGCTAACCTGTTTTTGATTTGAAGTCAACAAAGCCGTCTTTTTTTGCTCTTTCCAGATAGTTTTTTCCCAAACGCTCCTCGACGCCCATATCCATCTTATAACGACCAGACACGTTGACAACAATTGGGATATCATGATGTGAAGATGCATATAAGACCACATCATTCCCACCTACAAAATAAATATTAGCTTTAGGTATACCATATCAGCTCTAAAACTCAAAAGCATGCACACATTCAAGAAAATTCAACAATATTATTGAGTTATCTTTTTATAGTTGTTAAAAGTCAAAGACTTGGAGCTTGTTTGACTTTCCGATAGTCCAGCTAGCTAAAATAGCGTACCTTTACTATGTCCAAGAATTGCACATATAACACGATTTGCTGCAGTGAAGTGTTGGATCACTGTGTGCAAGTCATCAACCTCCTTACGATAGTTACCAAATTGGAATGAGCCTTCGCTTTCCCTGAAATACAGAAATCCCTTATAATCATACGGATTTATCAGATAAAAGATATATTTTGACTTGAGAGTTTAAATATTATCATTCCATTAGAAAGTGGATAATAAATTTAAAACATGATTTATAATAACTTCCTTTTTTCCATTTGTAGCATGTCTACTACTCGTACCTCCTAAGTAACAAGTGATTAAGATTTTTCTTGAAACTAAGAGGACTCGTACCAGCTTTAAAGTTGGCAATTAGTCTATTTGACCACAAAAGTCAAAAGGTATTGTTTTCATTTTCAAAATGCATTGTGCAACATTAGGGACTTACCCATTCCCTGAAAAGTCGAAGCGAAAGGCACTGATCCCTTGTTTTTCCAATGCAAAAGCGAGTTCCCCCATCATACTGTATTCCTGGAGACAAGAACATGTTCACATTATAATCATTTCAGCTTAAAGTTATGCTTTGATGCAATATATTTGTTGTTTATCTATAACAACAATCACGAAAAGTGATTAAAAATTTAGAATAAACCTTTGTGCATTCGAAGCCATGGCACAAGATTACAATCTCTTTGGAACGTGTTTCATGTAACAAGCCTACAAGTTTCTCACCGCACTTGTTTTGTATAGTTATTTTCTGCGGTTCAATCCCTGAAACACATACAGTAGTTCAAAGATCAGTAACTCGAAAAAAATTCTTATAGAAACTCTTCATGCTTTTCGAAATGTGGAATAAGTAACTCACATAGGTTACTCAAAACTGCTTTTGAATAAACAATCACAATGTGCAAACACCCTTTCTAATAAGCAATCCCAAACACCCCAAATTACATTTCTATTACTTCATCGTTTATGACGTCAAAGTACTAATCTTTATGACATGAAATAAACATTATAATAAGCACTGGAATTTGCATTTGGGGTGGCCATGAAAATGTTCAAAAACGGTCATGGATTAGGCCGTGTACATCTGAGTCAAAGACTCACCTATGCGGGCAACAAACCTCACCCATCTACTAGAATTTGCATTTGAAACATACTAAGTTGGTCAGGTGTAGTTAAATTCTGGAGTCGGCGGTTTAACTAAAAGTACAACAATTTATGCATGTGAATTTCTTAAAGGGTGTTTGTTCGGGTTATATAGCCGGCTTACGGCTAATTTGGTTTTGGGTTTATGCTTCATAAGCTCATTTTTTGTGGCTTATTTTAAAACTCTTCATCTTATATTAGTTTATTGTGTATTAATAAGCTTATATAAGCCAAAAAGTTTCAAAATAAGTCGCAAAAAGTCAAAAAAAAAAAAAAAAGTTTTAATCCAAGAAATCAAAAGGGTTTGTACATATGATCAAATCATGTAATGGGTCAATCTTCGAATCACAAAATAACTCAAAAAGCATCAAACTTTATTAAAAATAAAAAAAAAAAAAAAAAAAAAAAAAAACTGAAATGGGTATACTTAAAAATTGCCGGAAAACTGACCTGGGTTTTGATGGTGGTTTCCGGCGGTGATGGAGTCTCCGGGGGACATTTTCAGATGAAACTGTGTTGTGCTACTGAAGGTATTAAAGTGCTGATTGTTTGAGTGATAAATTTGATATAGTAGGGGGTTTTTGTGATATTAATGAAAGTGGAGGGTAGAAAATGAAACTTATGAATCAATGTCAACTAACAAGTGTTGTATTGTTCAGAGTTCAGACAAACTATGAGAAGTGTTTGTGGTCATATGTTGACCTTTTATGCTCCTAAATGATTTTATATATATATATATATATATATATATATATATATATATATATATATATATATATATATATATATATATATATATATATATATATATATATATATTTTATATTTTATTATTATTATTATTTATTATTATTTTTAATGTGGATAATTTAAGGAAATATTTAGTAAAAGTTGTTGCTCAACAAAGTGTTTGAATTAGCTTAGGCCAAAATGTATTATAGTACCCTAAATTTGTGTCTAACGGGGTCTTCTAATACCCTGGACTTCTAAAGGTATAGAATAGTACCATTAACTTGAAAACTCGGATTTCTTAGTACCTTGACTCATTTACCTCACCCACACGCTTTCCTCGTGACTTTCTCGATTATTTTTTTTTTTAAATAACAATAAAAATACGTCACTAAAAAAGAAATTGATTAAAACGAAACGCTGAACTAGCAGTTACCAAGTCTCTCCAATATGGAGTACAAGACAACGAAGACATCAATTAACCAGTTGTGCGTGAAAGGTGAGTTCGATGTTGAGATTTGATTGAGGAATAACACAAAATTCAAGCCACTACAGTTTATGCCACATTTCTTAAAAATAACATGGGTTTTTCTATCATTTACTTATCAAAGCAAAATCTGCTCGTGAGATGCTAATTTCGTATACCCTTATGGAGATGCTAATTCATAGTATCTAAAATCTCAAAATAAGTATCTGCACAAATGAATAAGAGAACTTGCTTTTACCAATCATAATATTGAAGATCGTCCTTAAAAAATACTGCAAATTACACTTCAATTACTATTAACTTACTACTATACAAGCCATTTATTTCATCATCTTGTGTTCTCTTTAAATTTGAGGAAGACCTTGTTGTAAGTAAAATCCAACATATGACATTCCAAATTACAATTCCTACGCGTAAGATATCAAAACAAAAATATATTTTAATAGAACCCTTTTAATTCAACAAACTTTGATCAATCGTTTAAGATGGTGACTGGGGTTAGAGAAAAGCATGGAACTTAATCCAAAAAAATTGATCAATTGTTTAAGATCCTACATGAGCCATGCCTATTTATTATTCCGAGTAAAAAAAACTTACAGGAAGGTCATGTGAAATTCATGTGAGTGTGTTAAACCGAGTCAAGGTAGTGAGGAATCTAATTTTTTAAGTTGAGGGTACTATTCTGCACCCTTAAAAGTTTGGGGTACTAGAAGACCCAGTTAGACAAATTTATGATGCTATAATATATTTTGGCCGACTTAATAAGCTAATAAGTTAGTTTAAGTATTTAACAATTTCAATTTATGCTAGTATAATGATTGAGAAATGACATGCTTGCGTATTGGTAAATTTGGTCAGTTAATTGGTGCTTTTAACAAATAGGTCATAAGTTCAATCTTAACTGACTAAAAAGATAATTGAATAAATGTTCATTATGAGATAGCTCTTTGGGAAAGGTCAGACTAAAAGGACAAAAAGAATCAGGATTTACTCGCCTATCTAAGTTTCTTTAACTATGTTTATCAATGGATTGCTAACCCAATCGGTTAGGTATACCATACAAAAATGATAATATTTTAACAAAACCTTCCAATCTTTCTATCAACCAAGGTCACATGGCAATCTTGGTTGACAACCTCCAATCTACCACATGGCAACCAATGAATGGCTATTTGTTTTCCTTTTCTTTTCTTTTTCGTTTTTATACTTATTATTTTATAAAAGAATAGAATGGTTGTATGTATTGGTTGGGTTGGGTTGTTGATAAATGGTAAAAAAAAAATATAGTTTGATTGTATGTACATGTTGTATAGGTGGATGAGTAAAAAAATAATATTTTAATTTAAAATTGGGTTGGATAAGGTTGTAAATAAAGATAGTCCTAGAGTTTATCCTCGACTCACATAAATTATGTTTTGGTATATGTAATCTGAATAACAATATATTTCTTCTATGTAAACTTTCATACATTGCGATGATACAAATATTGGGTTCGAACCTTAGCCATAATCTGTAAACTAACAATTAAAACCTTAAAAGGGTTGTATATTGACTTGATTCAAGAAAACAAAGCTTATTGGGATAGAGCCTTGAACATAATCTATAAACTTACAAATAATACCATTAAAAAGCTGGATATTGACTTGATCAAGAAAATGTATTTGTTAACCATCATGCCACCATCAAGGAATTCATCAGGGTAGTTTCTTATTAAGTAGTATAATCATTATATGAAACACTGTATTACCATAATCGGTCAGCCAGCCAATATCAGAATGTTGTAGCTTTGACACATTTACTTATAAATATTGAATTTATGTTCAAATAATAGCGATCTATACCAAGAAGCCAAGCCGATTAATACATACAATCTTAAAATGTGCCATTGGTGATACTGTTGGGACAATGCCTCAATAGCTAGAAAATCACTAATACAAATCATGTCCTTTTGATTCATTTTACTAGCATTAGCAGAAATTGTCAAACACTTAAACTTTTTTTATTTTATTTTATTTTATTTTTTTTAAAGCTTGAAACAACATAAGCTAATCCAAACATTGTGTTTTACACGTGTTTTCAAACAACATTAACTTATAAACATTTTTTGTAAATAAGCTTAAATGATCAAATAAGCTAAACAAAAAACACGCCTAGATTAAAAAGTAAATTTGCAACATCCTTTTACCAAATATTTTCTTAAAAATATCCACATTCACAATAAAGAAATAGCATTCATAATGTAACTTAGCTGAGTAGCTTACTTGGATTGTATCATATGTATTATCAATTTAATTTTTCAGTTTCAAGAATTGCATTCGAATAAATTAGTTTGCTTGTGGGTCATTTGTGTTGCACAACATGTTTTTGATAAAATGTGTGAATGACTTAACTGCTGTATTTTTATGATGCGGTTGTCATTAGGCTATGCTGTTGATTGTTATAAGATGAAAAAGGGTATCACAAGCGGTTAGCTAAGCTGTTTAGTTGATTTTGGGATTTCTTTTATGAAGATTATTAGTGTTTAGTGTTTAATGTTAAGTGTTAGTTAGTTGAATTTTGAAACCTTAAGCCAAACTTAATGCCACCCACCAAACCTAAGCTCGAAAAAACCAACGTGGGGGAGGAAGTTTTAGACTTAGTCATACTATATTATAAAGCATGAATGCCTACTATTAATAGAATACTTGAAATTAAACATTACACATTTCAATGCTAAAAGTACAAGTGATTCAACACAATTAGACATTTAATACAATAAATGAGATATAATTAGACATGTACAAGTTTAGTAGCTACATGTACACACCACTTTGTCTTTGTCATTAAAGTTTAAAATTAATGACTTAAAATTAAAAATTAATGACTTAAATTGATCATTATGTACATTAAATACAATTAATTAAATAATCAATAAATACAATTAATACACTTATTAAAACATCCCTTACATAAAAAATACAAATTATCAAGCATATTATACAATAAACTTAAACACAATTCCTGCATTAAATGTCACTAGTACAAGTAATAAAACATATTATACAAATTTTTAAGCCCGGATTGGCAATGGGCCAAATGGGCTCGAGCCCGAAGGGACACGGGTCAAACGGGCTCGAGCCCGAACGGACATGAGCCAACGGGCTCGAGCCCGAACGGACACGAGCTAAACGAAATTTTTAATATCCATAAATTTATTATCGAAAAGAACATAATAAACTAAAATATGTTCACATATTTTACAAACCAAGCAAACTACTAAACAAAAACATAAAATAAATAATAAATAAAATAATACAAACTAAACAAAATTTCATCAAACTTTTCCATAAAAAACTAATCAGTAAAGCTATTGCCAAAAAATGTACGAATAAAATAAATTATTAACCAAAGAAATTAAATTACATGGTGCCCGCAGCTACATGGCGCGGCGACCCTGCTAGTTATACCTTATACATGTTAGAATTTTAATATCATGACATTCATATAAAATCAAAATACACACGTATGCGGAAGCTATGGATCAAGTATAACATATAATTATTAACGTAAACATAAATAGGAACGTACCTTTAGGTTCTAGCAAGAACAAGAACCAAACTTTAAACCTTCAACAAAGATGAACCCTAATTAGGGTTTATGTGAATTAGGGATCTTTTGATTAACCCCTTACCATTTTGTTAATCGATCCAAGATACAATCAATAGTGTGATTGAACCACGTTCTTGTACACACATAATAAATCAAATTAAAGTAATGCTAGTTTTAATATACACAAAACAATATTTTGTTTTAAAACCAAAACCATTCAACCAAATAAAACAAATCACCAACAATTGTGATATAGTAGTCGATCACATAAGTCAACAGAAAAGTGAAACATTAAATGCACAGTATACATGTACATGCATAATATGCATGTATACCAACCTTCTGTGAACCTGCTTGTCGACAGTTACAAAGAAAGAAAAACAAAGATGTGTTGTTTAAGTTTTTGGATTTAGCGTGTGTACGAGTGCTCCAAAAAAATAAACCATTAACTTTGCTTTTATAGGATACAAAACTTAGGAAACAAGTTAGGGCTTGAGTTTTAGATCTTTCTTGTTCTCTATTTTTTTTTTTATCCATGGTCCTTATCTTTGTACGTTAGTCAATTTTCGCCAATTGCTAACATTCTTTAATTTTTTTGTGTAATTAATAATTAAATATAACTTTTTATATTAAATTATTAAACTTTAATTCTCATACGTAAAGTGTGTAATCCCGTGGTCTCGAGTTCGATTCTAGTCATATACATATTAATATTTATCCACAAACTCTAACAATATACACAATGTTGAGGACCAAAACTCTGTTTCCTTAGTTTCCCATAAGTGTTATGCGACTAATGGCATTATGCGTAACCGTGTAACTGTCCACACACTTTACTCCAGCCCTTCTTGTTTAAGTAAAAGATTCCCTTTCATCGAGTCATTAACACTTAAAGGCCCCCCATCTTATTTTACTCGTACACATGATAATGGTATCCGAATCACCCCATGGATACAACAATTAGCTCTCGAGTTTAGGTGTTTGAAAGAACTTCATATCTGTGGTCTGGATGTTCATGATGAAGATTGATGAGGCGAAAAGTGTACCGCTTTTAAGGGGTCATTTAAGCCCGAATTCGAGATTATTTTATCAAATATTGCCCTAAATCGTTCCTTTTGTCATTTTAGGTACTTTTGGAGAGAAACCTGGAAAAGGAACCATTTTGGACGTTTTTGGAGCATAAAAGTGAAGAAAATGGCAAAGTCTCAATTTCCTTGCTGGGAACAGTACCTGACGGCATCAAGCCTCTACACATGACGGCATCAAGAGTTACAAAAGATGTGGATATGGACTTATAACGTGACGGTCGAGAGAGTTTTCAAGCTTATGGCCTGACCGCGTCACCAAGGCCGTCAGGGTCCAATTACACATGACGGCCCAAAGTAATTTCCTACATGACGGCGTCACAAATAGATCTAGAAAATACGAATTTTATCATGGCGGCGAGTTGACGGCGTTACGAGCTAATACATGACGCCGTCACGAAGAAAAATCTATATATAGTTTTCGAATTTTCATTCATTGTGTGGAACTTTGTGTGTGCAACTTTGAGGGAATAAACCCTAGGTCGAATTTTATCAGTTTTTCAAGGGTTTCAACCCCTTGATTCTTCCATGTTCAATTGAAGATAAGTATTCATTCAAATCATTCAATATGTCTATGTGTTGTGTGATTATATCTTACGCTTGTCTTCTCTTTAACATGCTAGGCTAGATTTTCATTGTGTTTGCTTAGATGTAGTGAAACCTAGATATTGATTATGGGTTGATTGTTTGTTTATAATTGTTACGGATGATTGTATTCGATGTTAGGTTTAAGAAAACTGGCAGACTTCCATTGGTAACTTGCTTGAACGTCTTAAGAAACATGATCGGAGGTGTACTGCGATTTTTTGTTGTATTTAATGCATAGGAGAATTCTTATGATCACATGTTAGGAGCTTCTAACGGCTCGAAATAGGAGTGAAGTAGGATCCTATAGAGTTAGGGAATATTGTACACGGCCCTACGACTAGTATTAAGGAATATGACCCGTCATCCATGCAATTGTAACAAGCTAATCAACCTGTAAAAGATATCTAGGGAGTAATAAAACCTAAGTAAACACAACTTTCCTCATTATTGTTTCCACCATATTAGTATAATTAGTTTTATTTTTATTTCTGTTATTTTATTTTGATTGCATTTTTAGTTAATTGGGTTAGCTAGTTGGCTAGCAACTAATTCCGCCCATTCCTTTAAAACCCGAGATTTTACTTGCTTTCTATAAAATATAAAAATACAAAAAGAATCATCCCTCACCTCTAGACCTAGTTTAGTAGGCTTTCTAACCCTAGCGACACTATTCCTGAGTTGAACGATCAATCCCCCGGTACTTGTCACTATACTATACTACAACGATCAGGTACACTGCCTGGTGGGGGTTGTAAGCCTCTCGAGATCACTTGAGAGGTAAAACCTGTTGCGAGGGCGCAATCCACATGCATCAAATTTTTGGCGCCGCAGCCTAGGGAATAGTTATTGTCTAGGTTAGGATTTCTTTTTATTAGGTCTACTTGCTAGATTCCTTTCTAGTAAGATTTTTATTTTTATTTTTATTTTTAGGATTTCTTTAGTCTATCTTATTTCTTCGTTTTTTTGTCCGTAACCTTTACCATCCGACATCATGGAAGGTGGTAACATCTTTGAACCCATCAACCCACCACAACAAAACCACCCACAAAACCCACCACTAGCGAACCAGCCTCCTAGGCCCCGAACTTTAGGAGAGTATTCCCGTCTTAGCCACCAAGGCTATCGAAACACTATTGAGCTCACTCAAGGAGCCAATGTGTCCCCCTTGCGATCCGACACCATCTGGTTGGTGCAAAGCGGATGTGCATTCCATGGACTTTGTTCTGAAGATCCTAATCAACATCTCAAGGATTTCTTTAAAATCGTAGATTCCATAGACCTTGATGTTGTAACTAGAGAGTCGACCCGATTACGCCTATTCCAATTCTTTCTACGTTATCAAGCTAGTCAATGGCTTGAACGTTTACCCGCGGGATCCATCACCTCATGGGATGATCTCACCACTCGTTTTCTTGCTCAATTTTTCCCACCGGGGAGAACTACCAAGCTTAGAAATGATATCTTGATGTTTCAACAACGTCAAGGTGAAACTCTATATGAAGGATGGACTCGTTTCAAGGACTTACTCCAAAAAGTCCCTCATCATGGCATAGATCTTTGGCTCCAAGTCCAAATCTTCTATGACCATATCGATCTCTCCATAAGACGAACCATTGACCAATCGGCCGGTGGCAAGCTACGTGATCTAAGTGCGGAAGAATCATGGGAACTCGTAGAAGATCTTGCTCTCTATGACAATGAAAGTTGGAATGATCTTCGTGATTTGAACAAAATGGTCAAGGCAATATCTTTTCCTTCAAACAATTCTAGCATTCCCGACCATAGGATCATGGAACTTGAGGACCAAGTCAAGTTACTCATGAAATCTTACGAAGCTCCTAAGCCTTCAAGCCAAGTGAACAAAATCACTTCTTCGTGCAAATTATGTAGTGGTCCCCATGACACTCGTGATTGCGTGGAACTCCCCGGACAAGCTTTTGCGGATTATGCATCCTCGCGTACCGATGAAGCGGAAGATAAGTGGTACACTTTCAAACCCGAGCCAAAACCTTACGGTGATTCCTACAACCCATCTTGGAAAAATCACCCGAACCTTAGGTGGAAACAAAACCAAAAAAAATTCTTCCAATTCCTACAACCCAACTTTTGTTATTTTATTTTGATTGCATCTTAGTTATTGGGTTAGTTGATTAGCAACTAATTCCGCCCACTCTTACAAAAACCGAGATTTTAATTGCTTTTATAAAAATATAAAAATACAAAAAGGATCATCCCTCACCTCTAGACTTAGTTTTTAGGTTTTCTAATCCTAGCGACTCTATTCCTGAGTTCAACGATCAATCTCCCGATACTTGTCACTATACTATACTATAACGATTAGGTACACTACCTGGTGGGGGTTTTAAGCTTCTCAAGATCCCTCGAGAGGTAAAACCTGTTGCGATTCCCATGCATCAAGTTTTTGGCGCCGCAGCCCGGGGAATAGTTATTGTCTAGGTTAGGATTTCTTTTTGTTAGGTCTGCTTGCTAGATTCCTTTCTAGTAAGATTTTATTTAAATTTTAGGTTTTCTTTAGTCTATCTCATTTCTTCGTGTCTTTGTTCGTAACCTTTACCATCCGACATCATGGAAGGTGGTCACATCTTTGAACCCATCAACCCACCACAACAAAACCACCCACAAAACCTACCACTAGCAAACCTACCTCTTAGGCCCTGAACCCTAGGAGAGTATTCCCTTCCTAGCCACCAAGGCTATCGAAACACCATTGAGCTCACCCATGGAGCCAATGTGTCCCCCTTGCGATCCGACACCATCCGGTTGGTGCAAAGCGAATATGCATTCCATGGACTTCGTTCCGAAGATCCTAATCAACATCACAAGGATTTCCTTAAAATTGTAGATTCTATAGACCTTGATGTTTCAACTAGAGAGTCGACCCGATTACGCCTATTCCAATTCTCTCTACGTGATCAAGCTAGTCAATGGCTTGAACGTTTACCCGAGGGATCCATCACCTCATGGGATGATCTCACCACTCATTTCCTTGCTCAATTTTTCCCACCGTGGAGAACTACCAAGCTTAGAAATGATATCTTGATATTCCAACAACGTCAAGGTGAAACTCTATATGAAGCATGGACTCGTTTCAAGGACTTACTCTAAAAAGTACCTCATCATGGCATAGATCTTTGGCTCCAAGTCCAAATCTTCTATGACCATATCGATCTCTCCACAAGGTGAACCATTGACCAATCGGTCGGTGGTAAGCTACGTGATCTAAGTGCGGAAGAATCATGGGAACGCATAGAAGATCTTGCTCTCTATGACAACGAAAGTTGGAATGATCCCCGTGATTTGAACAAAACGGTCAAGGCAATATCTTTGCCTTCGAACAATTCTAGCACTCCTGACCGTAGGATCATGGAACTTGAGGACCAAGTCAAGTTTCTCAAGAAGTCTTACGAAGCTCCTAAGCCTTCAAGCCAAGTGAACAAAATCACTTCTTCGTGTAAATTGTGTAATGGTCCTCATGAAACTCACAACTGCATGGAGCTTCCGAAACATGCTTTTATGGAATTCACATCATCGCACGTTGATCGAGGTCCTCGAAACTTTGATGAGGACTATGAGGCATGGAAGGATAAACCTAATTTCAAAGGATACCAAACTCGGAGCGTATCCTTTAATGATTCCCCTCCACTAGAATGGTCCGAGAATTTTCTATCACAGAGCACTCCTAGGCAAAGCGATGAAGATGCCTTGCGAAAGTTCATTCTCTCTCAAGAATTACAGCTCTCCACGCTCGAGACCAGATTTAGACAACAGCAAGCCGACATGAATAACAAGATTTGCAATCTGTTAACTGCTATTAAAGAGCACGCTGTTAATAAACTGATTCAGGCTGAAGAGGTCAAATCTGTTACAGTCATGAATCAGCCAACCTCTCCTGTGAAAATAAAAAGTCCTAGTAAACTCTTTAAACATCTGTCACCGAAGGTAAAGGACGTGAGGGACCCTGTTAACCCCTAGGACCAATCCATTTTGTGAATACTATCACCCAAATATCCGCTCCTACACCTAACCAGAGCCAACAACCAACCGGAAATAAGAGTCATGAAGTTAAGGATGAAACCTCTGAGCTAGACCAAGAATTGGCCAAGAACCCTGCCAACTCATTCGAGGACTTCGTCACACAAGAGTCAGGCAAATTGGATAAAGCAGAAGAGAGACCAAAAGGGCATACGAAGAATCCAGCAATTTTGGGTAAATCTATTATAGAGGAACCCGAGAAAAATCTGGTGGATATGACTATAGGGAGTAGTGATAGGATTAAGGGAAGCTACTCTGAAGTTTTCAAGATTTCCTGCACTGCTAGGAAGAAGCTCTTAACCGATACTCATATAGATCCTAACCTCCCTATCAACATAATCCCCCTTTCCCTTTACAACGAAGCCTTCCCTGAACGTACATCGTATGAAAGAATCAATAACACCGGAATTATAAAAAATTTATCGGTTATGTTTGGAGAATCCATCTATAACATTGACCTCACCATAGTCGATGACATAGACACTGTGACTAATCTAACATTAACCAACCTTGTTCTCGATAAACCATTTGTAAATGAATCGGGGGTAATCCTTGATGAGAAGGATGGTAGTGCCTTATTCACCGATGGCGTCAGGAAGGTAATTTTTCCGAAGGTTAATGAGGAGGTATACGAGTACCGTCCGTCACTAGAAGGGAATATATATGGATCAAAGGATGGAAGACCGAGGAGGATAAAGCAGTGTGATCCGAATAACCTCAAAATCCCTTGTATGATCGGTCACAAGTGATTCGATAATGTCTACATTAACGTGTTCCTACCTAAGAATTTTATGTCCCTATTCCACTATAACAATATCTGTAGATGGGGAATGATTTATAAAGGAGAAAATGTTGTTGGTAGAGATCATGAAATCCAGGTATTCGTAGGAAATATGGCATTCACAATGGACTTTACGATCGTGGAAAACATTGAGGACTATGTCGACCCAAGGTTGTCACAAGTTATTTTCAGAGCGCCCTTTTGTGAAATCACTAACTTGATGGTTGACGATCGGAACGGAATCATGACCTTCGCTGATGGAATTAGGAGGGTGTCATACCAAACGCCATACAAGAGGAAGGACCTCAAAGGGATTGATTGTGACGGGCTTGATAAGCTAGGTTCTCAACTTATCTTATGTGATGAAGATGTTCGGAGAGGATGTAAGAACACTTCTGATTTACCATGTGGATTCTTTAAGGATGTAAGTAAACTTGGATCCAAGTATCAGGAAGATATCTTTGAGTTTGAAGACTCGAAATACCTGCACTATGAAAGCGATACCGAGATAGGAGATGACCTAGAAAATGAGACCAACGATGAGGTCACGTAATTGCCCATGACCTTGAGTCTAGCTACAAGACTCGTAAATAAAGAAAAGCGCTTCCTGGGAGGCAACCCATGTTTTGTGTGATTTTTATTTGTTTGATTATTATTTCCTTCCGTATGCATGCTTTATTTTTATTGTTGGTAGATCATGTTTCAAACTAAAATTGTGAAAATGCTTTATTTTGTTGTTTGACTTCGTCTTAACTTCATACAAAGGTATTTCGCAAAAGATAAGTGTAAGGGGAAACCCCAAATATGTTTTTAAGAAATGAAATTGATCATGATTCTCCACAATATTAAATGGACATGTGTATTAGTATTTGTTAGAGTCAAATGCTTGTATCGAGTCATAATGATGTTTTGCAGGATTTTCCAGGAAGTAGGACATAAGTTTTTCCAGAAATTTTCCGGAAACTTAACGTAAAGATTTATGCAGATCACTTCTGACAGCGTCATGAGTTTACTCCTGACGACGTCATGTGTAAAATTCTGGAAATTTTGCTCGTTTTGTTTTTCTAGTGGAGTCTTAAAGTTTTTGTCAATTCTTTAGTTTTATAAACTCCAGGAAATCTGCAAACATTCATTCCACAAGCATTATATCTTAATTTGTTTTCTAGGATTTGTTAGTATATATAGATTGCCGCCGATTTTACGCGAGGTTGCCTTGTTTGTTTTCTCAGGATTAACAGGTTACATATGACAAGAAGAAGATTTATTTTTCTGGAAGGGAAGCTTTGATTGTTCATTTTTCTTTGAGGAAGATCTAACCTTGTTAACACACTATCCACACCGAACAAATCAGGGGAGTATTTGATTTCATTATTTTGCCTATTTCACTTTTACATTCTTTAATTGAACATTGGGGACAATGTTCATCCTAAGTGTAAGGGGAGGGTAAATGATGATACCTTATAGGATACACTTGCACTTGAGTTTGTTTTTTTGATGGTAGTTGTGTAATAAAACTATGAGAAATACTTGTTAGTGTAATTTTTGCGCCAAATTAAAAATTTTTTACAATATTTAGGAGTGAAACTTTAGCCTTAGCAAGCGTCTCATGGATAGGAGTCGTATGACTAGCACAAAACCGTACCATTCAGAAAAATTTTTCACCCAAATATGTGAGGTTCGCCTTTAGATTTGATAGGAAAAGCATTTACTATTAGTGCTTATGAGTGTACCGGTAGCATTTAGATTCTAGAACTTGCGTTAGTGATGCATCCGGAGACCGCTAACGAGACTACATTCGTGTAGTAGGATTTACTACATGATAAGAGGCATTAAGATCACCCTTGTTTTAAACCCGTATCATAATTACTTGACCATTTAAGTCATATTACTTGGCTAGTAAAGTCAATTAATTTTTCCCACCCCCTTAGCGTTGTACTCATTTTTAGTACACGATACCCCTAGTACACCCCTCCGAGCCTACCTTTTTATTTTTAACTTTAAGCATCTTACTTAAAGGAAGAATTTGTTACAATTCAGTTAAATGTACAACCAAATCGCCTTAGCCTTCCGTGTATGCACTCATCTTTAGTGCATTATTGTTATATGTTTAAACCCTTAGTTAATTATCTAATTGATTACATGGTTGCTAAGTCGAGTCATATCCTTGTACATATTGTTTTGGGACGATTGGGACTCATGGGTAAAGTACTTGTGTTATGGAGTAATGGGGAAGAACATCTATTATTACCCCCATATGTGCGTTAATCTTAAAAGTACTCCAAGTGTTTTAATTATCTTAATTCGAGTCATTAGATTAGTTTATTGTAAAGTATGTAAAAATTCATGTGTAAGGGGAATGTTCATTCCCTATGATGTATTATTTTGGATGGTAGGGTAAAAGAGTATGCACAAAAAAAAGGGAAAAGAATAGAAAAAGAAAAGAGAAAAAACATACAGACTACCATCCTGTTTCATTCTATGTTTATTTTATGTTTTTGTTATTTTTCATTTATTAGCTTAAGTCGAGTCTAGTCTTGGCTTAGCAACGCCATATTGTGCATGTAATTAACCAAGATGATTAACTCGCCACCAGTAGAGATTGCCTATATCCAACAATACTGTGTATTCCATATCCCTACACCTAACGTTATAACCCTTTAAAAGATCTCTTTGATAGTTTATCCTAGGTGCTTACGCCATGTGGTGGAGGTTTGATCCTTTCCCAAGCCTATGGTAATCTATTTTTCTATGACAGGTAGTGAGAGATGTTTTCCATTTCCATATTGTGATATATACTTTATTACACCCGAGAGATGTGAGTATCTAAACACTATTTGTGAGGTGCTAGTGTATGACCTCCGTGCTTGTCTTTGGTCTTTAGTGGAACGATTATTTGTTGTAATTACTTTTATATTAGTGTTAAATGACCCCTAACTTGTATTTTGATTAGAATAAAAGCGCATTTGCTTGAGGACAAGCAAATCTCAAGTGTAAGGGTATATGATGAGGCAAAAAATGAACCATTTTTAAGGGGTCATTTAAGCCCGGAATTGAATTTATTTGATCAAATATTGCCCTAAATCGTTCCTTTTGTGATTTTAGGTACTTTTGGAGTAAATTCTGGAAAAGGAAGCATTTTGGACGTTTTTGGAGCATAAAAGTGAAGAAAACGGCAAAGTCTTAATTTTCCTTGCTGGGAACAGTACCTGACGGCGTCAAGAGTATTCATATGACAGCGTCAAGAGTTGGAAGTGGTGACGGTCCAGAGAAAACGTGACGGCGTCACGTATGGCCGTCAAGGTTCAAGATATGGTGACGGCCCAGAACTAATTACACATGACGGCGTCAAATCTGGATCTAGGCAATCCGATCTCATTATGGGCGGCGAGTTGACGGCATCAGACATTTCTTCTTGACCCCATCACCCTGTAAAATCTATATATAGTTTTGCGATTTTCATTCATTAGTGTGGAACTTTAGAGGGGTAACTTTGGAGAAACCCTAGCACGAATTTTACTGTTCTTTCAAGGGTTTTTACCCTTTGAAACCTTTCATGTTCAATTGAGATAAGTATCCTTTCAATTCATTCAATATGTCTATGTATTGTTTGAATATATGTTACGCTCGTCTTGAATTTAACATGCTAGGCTAGATCTCTTGTGTGTTTGCTTAGATGTAGTGAAACCTAGATGTTAATTATGGGTTGATTGTTTGTTTATAGTTGTTACGGATGAATGATTTCGATGTTAGGCTTAAGAAAACTGGCAGACTTCCATAGGGTAACATGCTTGAACGTCTTAAAAAACATGAACCAATGCGTACTAGGTTATTTTGGTTGTATTTAATGCATGAGCGAATTCTAATGATCCCATGTTAGGAGCTTCTTGCAGGCTCGACATAGGAGTGAAGTAGGAGCTTATAGAGTTGGGGAAGTACGTACGCCACCCCACGAATGGTATTAAGGAATATAACCCATCATCCACGCAATTGTAACAAACTATCAACCTGTAAAAGATATCTAGGGAGTAATGAAATCTTAGTAAACACAAGTCTCCCCATTATTGTTCACACCACATTAGTAATTAGCTTTATTTTCATTTCTGTTATTTTATTTTGATCGCATCTTAGTTATTGGGTTAGTTGATTAGCAACTAATTCTGCCCACTCTTCCAAACACCGAGATTTTAATTGCTTTTATAAAAATATAAAAATACAAAAAGAATCATCCCTCACCTCTAGACCTAGTTTTTAGGTTTTCTAATCCTAGCGACACTATTCCTGAGTTGAACGATCAATCCCCCGGTACTTGTCACTATACTATACTACAACGATTAGGTACACTGCCTGGTGGGGGTTGTAAGCTTCTCGAGATCTCTCGAGTGGTAAAACCTGTTGCGATTCCCACACATCAGTTACCATTGGAAGTCTGCCAGTATTCTTAAGCCTAACATCGAAATCATTCATCCGTAACAACTATAAACAAACAATCAACTCATAATCAACATCTAGGTTTCACTACATCTAAGTAAACACACAAGAAATCTAGGCTAGCATGTTAAATTCAAGACAAGCGTAAGATATATTCAAACAACACATAGACATATTGATTGAATTGAAAGAGTACTTATCTCAATTGAACATGAAAGGTTTCAAAGGGTAAAAACCCTTGACAGAACAGTAAAATTCGTGCTAGGGTTTCTCCAAAGTTACACCCTACTTGTCTCTCTCTAATGAATGAAAATTGCAAAACTATATATAGATTTTACAGGGTGACGGCGTCAAGAAGGAATTTCTGACGCCGTCAACTCGCCGCCCATAATGATATAGGATTGCCTAGATCCAGATTTGACGCCGTCATGTGTAATATTGCTCTGGGCCGTCACCACATCTTGAACCTTGACGGCCAGACGTGACGCTGTCATGTTTTCTCTGGACCGTCACCACTTCCAACAATTGACGCTGTCACAAGAAGACTCTTGACGCCGTCAGGTACTGTTCCCAGCAAGGAAAATTAAGACTTTGCTGTTTTCTTCACTTTTATGCTCCAAAAACGTCCAAAATGCTTCCTTTTCCAGAATTCACTCCAAAAGTACCTAAAATGATAAAAGGAACGATTTAGGGCATTATTTGATCAAATAAATTCAAATCTGGGCTTAAATGACCCCCTAAAAACGGTTCATTTTTCTCCTCATCAATTATTAATTTTGGGTTTCGTGTGTGTGTGTGTGTGTGTGTGTATATATATATATATATATATATATATATATATATTAGATTGACGTTGGGATTATTCGGAGTAGTGGTAATGTTTATGGAGTTGTGTTGACGAAGGTGATATACGAACCAATTGTGAGACGGTTACTTAGAATGACGGAGATAGGTTAGATAGGTGTCGTAGACGGACCTTATTGTTGTAGCATGTGATTATGGGACTTGATGACGGAGATGGATTACTTTTGGTTGAGTTTGATATTATTACTTTGGACTCTTGGTTGTGCGAGTCGAAGTCACGTTGACTTTCTAGTCAACGATTAAGTTCGGCAAAACGCCTTAGCACTTTGATTTGGACAATGAGCCAAGAGTGATGAATCGGACATGTGACTCATCTTATATAACTCGACGTTAATGATAATCAAACTTAATAACAAAAAAACTCGTAATACTTATATTAATAATATAAACATTTGTATAAATATATAAATGTGAAAACTTATATATATTTATACAAGTGCGTATATTAAGAATAAAATGATCACGAGTAATAAAATAATAATGTAACGATAAATATTATACTATGAAAATAGTATAATATATGTCGGGAACGTTATTATAAACAAACAATTATAAATGACGATATAATTATAATGTTGGATTCTCTACGAAACGAAATGCCTTTTTGCAAAATAAAATGAGAACTTACGAGTTATACAAGATCGAGGACACTTGAGTCCAAGTGGGTTATATTATTCATTTAATGACTTTTGTGCTTGTCATGGATATGTGACGTTAATATATTCATTTGCTATAACTACGTAACTTATTTGATCGACAGATTAAATAGGATCTACTTGGTTATATAAAAAGGGTATATTAATGGGTATTGTATCCTACGACGCCCATAGGTTGTGGTATGTGTACAGGAATAATGAGTTACTAAATACCTCGTGAGGGTTACCGAATTGACGAATTTGGTAAGTTTGACGATATATTTAGGGAACTTAGATACTTACCATATAGTTTTCTACATGCTATGTGACTTAGGTTTTGGGTATGATCTTGGAATAATATATTAGGTAAATAAGTTGTGGAAGAGTAGCAAGTCTACGGCTTTGATAAACTTCGATGATTTATTTAAATAATATATTGGGATAATATTAGACCTGTAGATCATTTTATTATTCTCTTCGTTGTGATTATCTTGGTTCAAGTTGTGTCGACCTTCCACCCACATGGATACCAAACGCCAAACTAATACGAGGATAATACAAGGAATGGATTTTTTGAAAGTAAAAAGAAATACGTACGGGATTGGGAATATTTGATTTTGAGGAAACGATTCTGAGAAGAGTTTATATTGTTAGGAAGTGCCGAGTCAGTAGTTGCCATCTTTTGAGTTATGATACATCTTGATTCTACCGATTTCTTTGTGATGATATCTGGACTTGAGGTGAGTCATAGTCCCACTTTTACTCTTGAACTTTGTTTTCAATACTTGGGGTGAGAAACGTGCAAATTGTTTTATGTAGACTTTTATCGCTTTTTGTTTAAAACTTGCTATGCTTGTAGAACTAGGTATGTTATAGTGCATGTCGTATCACGAATGCATGAACATGTCGTATCCTTACGAATGTTGGGCATGTCGCATCCTTGCGAATGCATATTGATTTGATTTGGTTTTGAACTATAATGTGTGCACCTATAGGTTTGGTTTAGTGATTTGAGGCCTAGTCTAGCTAGCAAGCGTTTTGCGTATATGTCCACTTGATTGAATTAAGAATTTAAACCTATGATGTCACCAGCGAAAGCTAACTTTTAGTGCGTTTTCTCAGGTAATTAAGTTATGATTTTGGATGCTTGGATTGGAAGGCTTCGTTTGGCAACGTGGTTTAAGGATCTATTTTCTCAAATTCTGATATGTAATTGTGGACCTACGTTTATTTCTTTTGGGCCTTACTTTGAATAAATTTGGGATGAATGTAAACTTTATAAACTCAGTTTGGTTGTGTTTTATTTATGTTTACTTTATCACATTCTTTTATGACTTGTGATGGATACCAATCCACGTAGCACCCCGAAAGCTTGTTTAGTCTTCCGCTGTACCAATTTTTGGAGGTGTTACACGTTAAAGACAAACCTTATTGTTGTTTTTACCGTTATTATAATCTACAATAGTGCTTTTTGTAATTATACACAAATTACACAGATAGGTCTTATTGCAATATATTTCAAAATGGGATAATTAGTAAAATAGCCCGGTTGCCCTAGGTCTAGGCATATTTAGCCCGTTTTTTAAAAATTCCCGTTTTAGCCCAGGTTGCCCTGGGCAACTTGTGCATAGCCAACTACAGAGTGCCACGTCGTGGCAACTTTTTTGTATTTTGGGCAACTTGAGAACACTTGTCATCTTTTAGTTGGCTATACGAAAGTTACCCAAGGCAACCTAGGCTAAAACGGGAATTTTTCAAAAACGGGCTAAATATTCCTAGATAGAAGGGCAACGGGCCATTTTGGTCATTTTCCCTTTAAAAATCCATCCTTGATATAACTTGGTTGAGCAAATTGGCAAGCTCTTTTTTTGGGGAGAACTCTATTTGCCCTTGTTGCGTCATTTTTCTCAGCCCTACCCTCCCACTCACAATATCCCTTCAAACGCTGCTTATATTTTGTTGCATCCCTCGACTGGCTGGCTTTCCAGTGATTCTTTTCCCTCTCTTGATCTAATACCTTCTACGTCTCTATAAGACCCAGATTTGGTAATCATGATACAAAATATAGGTACACAAAGGTTTTGAGACGCCACTTCTGGGTAAAGTATCCTGAAAGGGTTCTGGCTCTCCAGCAAAGATGAGACATTGTATTGGTTGAAGAACTAGTTGTACTTGGGCTGGGCCAACTTGATTGGAATTCAAATGAGCCGAATATTTATTAGTTACTATTTATTAGTTACTAGTTTCATCTATTGAAGGCGACTTGTATTCAATCCTCAACTTTTGTAACACAAAAATCCAAAAGATCATGTTTAAAGCAAAAAATAATAATAAAATGTGTCATTGGTTAATCTTGGTTAGTCTCCATACGTATACTACAAAGACTTAACCATCGAAGAAACCGAAACAAAGCATCCGGAAATGGAAGAAAAACGTTTATCACAGTTCGGTTTAGGTTTTTAATTTTATTAGGAGGAATTGCATATGTATCCGACTAAAAGTTACTGTAATAATTGCATATTTATCATTCATTCATGTCTACCTAAACCGAACCATGTATAACATACACATATATTTTCGAATAACCACTTATTTAGAGTATTCGCATGTCCGATTACCCGACAATTACATAAAAATAGTGAAATAAATAAATTTCCTGATATGAAAAATAACTTTTATCTACCACTACATTTTTAGTTAAAACTTAAAAAATAAAAACTTAACATTAATGGCACCAACCATTTAACACACAAATTACACCATCAAAAACACACACAAACGCACACAATTATCTTTCACAAAACCCCCTAAGAATCAGCCACCATTCTCAATAATCTGATCTCGTTGATTTTCAAAGCTTGGAACAAAGCTTGCTTTGTGGGTCATTTGTGTGTTGCACACCAGCTGTACGTTTGATAAAAGAGTTTTGGTTCATTTGTGTTTACAACAGCTGTTTAAGATGAAAAAGGGTTTCGCAAGTGGTTAGTTAAGCTGTTTAGTTGGCCTTTTTTTCATTCATTTTGTGCTTTTTTTAATATTATTATTAGTGTTTACTTTATAGTGTTAATTAGTTAGTTGAATTTTGAAACCTTAAACCAAACCAAACCTTAATGGCACCCACCAAATGTAAGCTCGAAAAAACCAACGTGGTGGAGGAAGTGTTAGACACTGTTACACCTTATATACGCAATGTTGAGGACCGAAACTCTGTTTCTTTAGTTTCTAGTAAGTTTTGTGAGATTGATGGCATTACACGTAAGCGTGTAATTGTCCACACACTTTTCTCCAACCCTTCTCGCTTAAGTAAGAGATTCCCTTTCATCGAGTCATTAACACTGAAAAGTCCTCCATATCATTTCATTAATACAAATAATTATGCTATCCGAATCACCACATGGATTGAACAGTTAGCTCTTGAGTTTAGGTGTTTGAAAGAACTTCATATCCGAGGTCTGGTTGTTCATGATGAAGATCTCGAGAAATTGGCGAGAACTCGTGGTAAGGATTTAAGGAGCTTGACGATTAAGAGGTGTACAGGGTTTTCGACAGATGGATTAAGGCATGTCTCTAAGTATTGTAACCAATTAAGAACTTTGTGTTTGAAAGATTCTAATTATCATATTGATGTGAAAGATGGGATTTGGTTTCATAAATTGGCATTGAATAGCACGGTTTTGGAAAGGTTACATGTCAAGAATACGGATACTGTTAATGCAGAAGATCTTACACTTCTTGCTAAAAACTGTTATAACTCATTAATATCGTTGGATATTGGAGGGTGCTATCTAAGTAAACTAGGAGATGCCTTTAGATATGCTGTTAGGTTGGAACATTTTGGTGGTGGATATATATGTGATGAGGAAAGTGAGCTTGTTGGTTTCCAGTTTCCCCCGAATATACGTTCTTTAAGTACAATGGAATTGCCCGTAACTCAATATTCGAGCATACTCCCTTTACTGAATCAGATAAGGAAATTGAAACTTGTATTTGTAGATTTGGATGAAGATCGCCAGTGTTTATTGTTTAAGAGTTGTCCCAATTTGGAAGTTCTATATACCTTGGATGACTGTGGAGACAGGGGATTGCAAGTTATTGGTCAATTTTGCAAGAAATTGCGCAAACTTACCCATTTTGGGCGTGTGACCCAGGTGGGAATGATTGCTCTGGTAAAAGGATGTACTAATTTGGAGCATTTAAAGGTTAGCATTAGAAATGTTTCAAATGAAGTTCTCGAGTGTGTAGGAACTCATTTAAAGAATCTGCGTGATTTCCGTATATGGTTGACTAGGGAAGATGGTATATCAGATTTACCGCTAGACAATGGGGTTAGAGCTATGCTAATGGGTTGCAACAAACTCGAAAGGCTAGATATCAGTCTCTGGCATGAAGGATTAACGGACGTCGGTTTTGAATATATCGGGAAGTATGGTGCTAATTTGCGGTCTCTATCTCTTTCTCATATAGGAAAGTCTAATGCAGGACTTGTGAAGTTATCAAAAGGGTGCCCAAAATTAAGCAAACTGAGACTGGAAGGTTGTTCCTTTTGCGTGCAAGTTGTTACCCGTTCTGTGTTTAATATACCTTCTCTAAGGTATGTTGGGTTTAAAAATAGTGAGCGCATTGCTTTGGCACTCACTCGTCCAGAGTTTCAACTTTGAAACATTGGTATGTATGTTCTTTGTCATTTACTTAAAAATTTATTGTTTTTTCCCGGTTAATAAGGGTGTCGATCTTGCTCTGGGAGTTTTTGTAGTCTTGGAATATCGTGATTGTGAAATTCTATCAATGGCCTGCTTTCTATCATTTGTTTAGCACAAGTTAGATTTTTTATGAGTATTCTATTAGACCAAATAAGGGGGTTTTATATATCTCATGAGCCAAGACATATCCAGAGTGAGACCATGTATAAACTGAATGCTCCATCCCATATTTAAATAAATCTGGCAACTTGTGACCAATTCTGCAGCCGAGAGGTGATAAATTTATGCATACAGGCAATGAATCAAAAAGTGGATAAAGTTTAAGTAATTGATTCCATACATTAACGAAGACGGCCTTAAAGTTTGAGAACTGCATGCGCTTCATTTTATGATATACAAGTCTGAACTTGTGTAACTGTCTATGGAGGTCTAGGTACGAATTTTTTCAACAAGTTACGGCAGCTGCAAAAAGATACAAACTCATGTATATCTTAATTTCTTCTCTTTCAAAGGATCATGTGTGCTGGCATGGAACAATTACTGGAAATCTGCACTACTTGAGCTTAGTTGCAACACCATACTGGCTGATGGTGATTGCATAGTCATCCACATGTAGAGTGCAGTGGATATATAACATATATGTAAAACAAAAGCTAATGTAGTGAGAAGACCCGGGAAATTATAGTCTGAAATTATTAGTAAACGTAAATGGCAGATATGAGCTGTTTACATGCCAAGGCACTTCATAAATTTGTTAATATTTATAAGAGAAAAATAAATTTGTCAGTTTGTACATGTCAATTTTATGCCACTTTTCTTACTATCACCCTCTGAATTTGTTAATCTTTGTCAACTCATATAGGAAGGATCAAGTTGAAAAGGAATTCTCCAACAAGAGATGAATTTTATGAAGAAAGATAGAAGTTGATGTAATTGCATGAAGAGGAAACGGCTAATATGAAGAGTAAGCACCAGAAATAAGAGATTGAGATGATAGAAATGTTTAAACACAAAATTCGCATCGGGTATGACTTGTTTGTCAAGTCTGATATTAGCTTATTTCACTATAGGTTGTAGTAAAACATGTTTGTGACTTGTAAAACTTTGACGCGTTTAGCATTGTATGTCATGCACTTCTTCTTTCGTTGGTGGTTATCTAGATGAACTTGCAGAAATATTTGAATTGGTGTAGTGCTTGTTGAGTGGTTATGTACTACCGTTCTTATGCGCATAATCACTTCCTGTGTTCGTTCTGTCACTCATTTTATTTACTTTGCAACATACTAATGCAAATTTGGTTAGCTGATAATTAGGCATTTATATGTGACTTTGGTTAGCTGTAAAGATTCCAATCCGTAACTTGTTTGCTATAAAGTAGTAAAGCATAGCGGTGGTAGTTTCATAAATGAGCCCCCTGGAGTTAACCTGATCTTTGGACTGTCCATTTTTTGACAATACGCTCGTGCTTACAGGTACGTTTCTTCTGAATTTGAACCGTTGCTTCAAGAATCAGGCATTAAAGACAAACCTTATTGTGGTTTTTACCGTTATTATATTCTACAATAGTGCTTTTCGTGATTATACACAAATTACAAAGGTAGGTCTTATTGCAATATATTTCAAAATCCATCCTTGATATAACTTGGTTGAGCGAATGCCAAGCTCTTTTATTGGGGAGAACTCTATTTTCCCTTGTTGCGTCATTTTTCTCAGCCCTCCCACTCACAATATCCCTTCATACTCTGCCTATATTTTGTTGCATCCCTCGACTGGCTGCCTTTCCAGTGATTCTTTTCCCTCTCTTGATCTAATACCTTCTATATCTCTATAAGACCCAGATTTGGTGATCATGAAAAAGGGTTGCGCAAGAGGTTAGTTAAGCTGTTTAGTTGGCCTTTTTTTTTTCATTCATTTTGGGCATTTTTTTAAAGATTACTATTAGTGTTTAGTGTTAAGTGTTAGTTAGTTAGTTGAATTTTGAAACCTTAAACCAAACCAAACCTTAATGGCACCCACCAAACGTAAGATCGAAAAAACCAATGTGGTGGAGGAAGTGTTAAGACTTAGTTATACCTTATATACGCAATGTTGAGAACCAAGATTAACCAATTACACATTTTAATTAGAGTTACTTTCATAAAACGTCCCTGTGGTTTGTCGGGTTTAACGAAATTGGTCCCTCACAAGAAAATATTACGGATCCTCTCCATGTGGTTTTGACCTGTATTGGGTTTGGTCCCTTTACCACTTTTTCTATTAGTTTGACCGTCAAGTATAGTTGAAATGACACTAATACCCTCGTATGTTTTAGCGTACGGTCATTGTGGTTTGTCTCGTATAACAGATTTAGTCCCTAAGTTATTATTATTATTTTTTTTTCAAAATTATTTTTTTTCGAGTTCTTCATGAAAAATTTATAGATGTTTTTAAAAAGTTTTTTAATAGTATTTTTTTTTATATTAAAATTTATAATTTTTAAATAGTTTTTAACAGGAGTTTTTTATAAAGTTTTTTGACAAAAAATATTTTTACTATATTTTTGTTAAATTTTTATGTAAATGACAAAACTTTTTTTGTCAAAAAGTTATAAAAAAATATGTCAAAAAAAGTTCAAAAAAATAAAAAATAAAATAAAATCTACCAAAAAAGTTATAAAAAATTTCTGACAATAATAATAATAATAATAATAATAATAATAATAATAATAATAATAATAATAATAGTAAATAAAAAATAAAAAAATCTGGCTAAATTTTTTTATCTAAAAATTCTTACTAAATTTTTGTTAAATTTCATACAAAAAAATTAAAAACTATATCATAATTCTTTTAAAAAAAATTTGACAGAATTTTTTTGACAGAATGTGTCTTACAAATTTTAATTGACTTTTCTCAAAAAGAATTTTAAATATTTTTAGTGGAATATATTTTTCTTAAAAGCTTTTGATAGAATATTTTTAAATTTATTTTGAATATTTTTAAACTTTTAAAACAATTTTTTTAAGTTTTAAATATTTTAGACAGAATATTGTTAAATTTTTTGAATATTATTGATAGAATATTTTTTGATCTTTTTTTTTAAGTTTTTTTTTTTTTTTTTTTTTTAAATTGAATATTTTTTACAGAATATTGTTAAGAAACAAGAAAATATAGTCAGAAATTACTACTCCCTCCGTCCCATAGTTATAGTCCAGTGTTGACTTTTAAAGTCTTTGGTTTTCAACTTTGACCTTAAATATTTTTATTTGTGTTATATATTACTTGATACAAAATATATGAATGGTTTGAGTTTTAAATATATTTTTCATTGGTATAATTTTTATCAAGCATTATATAACACATATAAAAATATATAAGGTCAAAGTTGTCAAATAAAGACTTAAAAAGTCAGCAGTGGACTATAATTATAGGACGGAGGTAGTAGTAAACGTACATCACAGATATATATATAGGGAGACTTTCTTGCGAGAACCATTTTATCTGCGAGAACTGAGAGAACCAGTAAAAACATACATGCACGCCTTTTAAAATAAAATAAAAATACATGCAAATCATCAATAATCGTAATTATCCACCTATGTTCTTCAATATCATCATGAACTCGTCCTCTTTTTTCACAAAAACCTTACACACGGCCGCAATATTGTCATTGCACGCCTTATAATAACATACATGCACACCTTCAAAGAAAAATTTTGTATTTCCAATTTCTTATCAAATTCTTTAGAACAACTATGTTTTTTTTAAAACATATATTTTGTTTTTAGAACATATGTGCAAAAACACAATTATTGAAGGCGTGCATGTGTGTTTTTGGTGGTTCTCTTAGTTCTCGCAGATAAGATGGTTCTCGCAAGAAAGTCTCACTATATATATATATATATATATATATATATATATATATATATATATATATATATATATATATATAGGGGGACTTTATTTTCAGAACCCTGTTAAGTGCGAGAACTGTGAGAACTCCAATTTTGCATTAGAAAGCATGTATGTTCATATAAAACATGTATGTTTTCTTACATACACCTTAATACAAATACCTGCGTAACATACATGTTCATATAAAACTATTTTGCATTGATATGTTGCACTTAACAGGGTTTTATATGAACATGTATATTACGCAGGTATGTGTATTAAGGTGTATGTAAGAAAACATACATGTTTTATATGAACATGCATGTTTTCTAATGAAAAATTGGAGTTCTCGCAGTTCCCGCATTTAACAGGGTTCTGAAAATAAAGATACTATATATATATATATATATATATATATATATATATATATATATATATATATATATATATATATATATATATATATATATATATATATATATATATATGTTAATCTTTATAATTGGCAGAAAGAAATTTGTCAGCTTTTAAATGTCAATAATATATGTTATCACCTTTATCAGTACACCCTATGAATTTGTTAATCTTTATTGACCCATATAGGAAGGAGCATAAGGAAGGTAAAAGTTGATGTAATTGCATGAGGAGAAAATGGCTAAGAGATTGTGATGATAAAAATGTTTAAACTCAAAATGACTTGTTTGTCAAGACTGATGTTAGCTTATTTCGTTGTATGTTGTGACTTGTAAAATTTTAAAAAATCTTTTACCGTTGTGTGTCATGCACCTCAGCTCCTGTTACGTTTCCGGTTATCCGCAGGCGATTGCAGAAATATTTGCATTGATTTGCTTGTTGAGTAGGTATGCACTACTATTATTAATGCATGATGGGATCAAAAAAGAGTTTTTAAACGTATTTTATATTAGATATTCATCGTTTATATGTTACACACACACACACACACACACAGAGAGACACACACACACAAGTGTTGGTCGATCTAACCCACTTTGACGTGTGCTGAAAAAACCTACCCATTTTGACCCAGCAAGAAAGGTGGAAACATAAAAAAATATAGTCTATAGTTTGTCTTGTAATAATGTTGTGATTCAGTTTTGGATGGACTTAAGGCGCGCAACTATGGGTATTGGTGTTTGGATTGGACTGATTGTCTGATTTTAGTGGTCTATGTTATTGTGGATTGAGGCGTATAATCATAGCTTCGATGAGTGTTATAATCATTAGTTCATGGGTATGTTTATTTTGTTGCTATTCTTGTTTCTGCATTGAAGATGGTTTGACTAAACATACAAAGATTAAGAATCTGCTAAGTAAGATACTAAGATATATATGATATACGGTACAATATATTCTGATGAATTCGAGTACGCATTCTTGTTTACTAAAAGTTAAGAGTAAGGTTACACCTCAAGCAATTAAGTAAAAAACATTTCATTGACTTCCAAGAGGTAGTACAGTTGTTGATGTAATACAAGAATCCCAGTTACGTTCTTGTGGACAAAGAGGTAGTCCGACATTACTATATATCCTCCAGTTAATGTGGGCATGTGGCATACGACAAACTAATCATAGAGACAATGTATCCAAAGGAGTGAGAGTAGTGTTTCTTGAACGTGAGGTCATGGCGGGACTTGGTATCACCCTTCGCCAAGATAAAGCCAGTCAGCGCAGAGATTGCAGTAAGCACAGAAGTAGCGACAGCAAGGACAACCGACGAGACCTTGTATTGTATACTTTTACGAGTAGATTAACCTCCTTTTCCGCTGTTTGTGTTGTTGTTCACTGTATGAAATTAAAAAAATTATTAATGTTAGAATTACTTTAAAGGGAAAAAACAGAAGCAAAAGGAAGATGGGAAAAAGTTGGAGCTACCTGTTTTGCGTAGTGGTCATCAATTGGCATTGAATAGCACGGTTTTGGAAAGGTTACATTTTACAAATATAGATATTTCTCATGAAGAAGATCTTACACTTCTTGCCAAAAACTGTTATTCGACAAAATAAATATATTTTTCTTGAATTGAAGGAATTAATTTGTGAATTGGTGTAATGGACCATATTCACCTAGAAACTTTTAGCATTATTCTCCAACGCCACACAAATATCTGAACATCTCTCGCCATCTCTGAGCTCGCCGCGGCTTTCATAACCGACTCATTGGCAATCCAATACCTCACCTTCAACAAAGCCGTCGCCCGTTGAGTATAAGACGGATACTCAGTATCTTCAATTGATGCCATTGATAATGTTGAATCTAAGTGTAAGTGTGTGTTTATGGTTTAAATGTGAAGCAAAATAGACTTGCATAACAATTATAAAGTCGGCATCATTGTTGCTAATCAGCGTTTTGGAATACTTGTGAAGTGAAATAGACTTGCATAACAATTACAAAGTCAGTATCTAGGATTTGTGTTTTGTTTAAATTTAAATAAAAGGAAACCGTGCGAAGCAAGCTTAGGGCATCTGCTATAGTAGTTTATAAAAAGATTTATAAAATGATGAACACGTTTAAGAACTTGTAAACCATAGTGAAGATAAGTTTATAAAAAGGTTTATAATGAATAAGTCTAGACTATTAAACCTCTTCATAATTTAATGTATTTGAATTTTGTATAATTTTTATAAAGTTTTATGAGGTTTATACATAGTGAAGACAGGTCCAAGGTTTGTTAATTAATGTCATAATAAAACTAAAAACTTATATAAAGGTTTAACATAGTGGATGCTCTTATGTTCAACTTGTACCTCAAGTTATAAAAACTTACAAGAAGTTATGCATAGTAAAAGGGCTAAACTATAATCTGACTAGAAGTTAAGGTATTTAAAACATATATATCTTGACTCGATTTAAGGATAAACTTTACCAAGCTTAATTAGGTGATCGACTCCTTGTTTTAAGATAAACACATACGTTCAAAGAGCAAAAAGCAAAGAGATCGATCGACTTGCTGTTTAAAGTTCATAAGAAGGTTAGTTTTTATGTGTTTTTAACTCATGAAATATATGTTCTTTTACTATGTGTTTCTAATTAGTTCTAAGAGATGTTTTTTTCTTTGTTATTCGACAAAAGCTGAAGGCATGTATGTGTAGTGTTTGTCCCTAAGATTATATTACCTGTATAAATCCCAATAAAGTATAATATCTAACTTAGTTCATTTGTAGTTTGTCAATAAGGATCATAGTTTGCTTTATATTCGTAAATATAACGAATATATACTGTCGTGTGAAGCACAGGTAATTATCTAGTTATGCGCAGAAATATGGAGCTTTGATATTACTAATTATGATGGTATTCTCATAAAGCAATTTACATCTTATTGTTAAATTTCTTATTATTAGTTTAATTTCATTTATTGCAGGTTTAGTTCTGTGGTTTCAGAGGATCAAGAAAGTAATTCACTCAAAGTTTAACATCAAACCTTAAACCAAATCAAACTTTAATGGCACCCACTAAACGTAAGACGAAACACAAGCCCTAAGAAACCAAAGTAGGGGAGGAAGTTTTAGACTTAGTTATATCTTATATACAAAACATTGAGGACCGAAACTCTGTTTCGTTACTTTCCCGGAAGCTTTACGAAATTGATGGCATTATGCGTAAGCGCCTAACTGTCCACACTCATTACTACCCAAATCCGTCCCGTTTAATTAAAAGATTCCCTTTCTTGGAGACGTTAACACTTAAAGGGCCCCCGTCTCATTTTAATGATATGCGAATCACCCCATGGATTGAACAACTAGCTCTCGACTTTAAGTATTTGAAAGAACTTCATATCCGTCGCCTGGTTGTTCATGATGACGATCTCGAAACTTGGCGACAACACGTGGTAAGAATTTAAGGAGTTTGCAGATTAAGAAGTGTACAGGATTTTCGTCATACGGATTAATGCATGTCTCCAAGTATTGTAACCAACTGAGAACTTTTTGTTTGGGATATTGTTATCATATTAATGTGAAAGGGATTTGGTTACATCAATTGGCATTGAATAGCACAGTTTTGGAAAACTTCTATTTTAAGGATTCAGATATTTCTGATGCAGAAGCTCTTACAATTCTTGTAAAAAACTGTTGTAACTCATTAATATCGTTAAAGATTGGAGACTGCTATCTAAGTAAACTAGGAGATGCCTTTAGGTATGCTGTTAGGTTGGAACATTTTGGTGGAGATATTTTGGATGAGGAAAGTGACCTTGTTGGTTTCCAGTTTCCCCCAAATATGCGTTCATTAAGTATACAAGATTTGCCAGTAACTCGATATTCAATTGTACTCCCTTTTCAGAATCATATAAGGAAATTGAAACTTGCTTTTTCAGACTTGGATAATGAGTGCCAGTGTTTGTTCTTTAAGAGCTGTCCCAATTTGGAAGTTCTACATACCCAGGATGAATGTGGAGACAGGGGATTGCAAGTTATTGGTCAGTTTTGCAAGAAATTGCGCAAACTTACCCATTATGGGGTTGTGACCCACGTGGGATTGATTGCTGTGTCAAAAGGATGTACTAAATTGGAGTCTTTAAGGGTTAGCCTTGGAGATATTTCAAATGAAGCTCTTGAGTGTGTAGGAACTCATTTAAAGAATCTGCGTGATTTCTGTATTTCGTTGAATAAGGAAGACGGTATACCAGATTTACCACTAGACAATGGCGTTAGAGCTATGCTAATGGGTTGCAGCAAACTCGAAAGGCTAGATATCTATCTCAGGCATGGAGGATTGACAGATTTGGGTTTGGAATATATTGGGAAGTATGGTGCTAATTTGCGGTCTCTATCTCTTACTCGTACAGGAAATTCTAATGCAGGACTTGTGAAGTTATCAGAAGGGTGCCCAAAATTAATAAAGCTAAAATTGAGATGTTGCCCCTTTAGCGAGCAAGTTGTTACCAGTTGTGTGTTTTGTATGCCTTCTCTAAGGTATGTTTGTCTTCACAGTGGTGATCGTACTGTTTTGGCTCTCATTCGTCCAGAGTTTCAACTCTGAAACATTGGTATGTATGTTCTTCGTCATTTACTTGGAACTTCTTGGGAGTTTTTGTAGTCTTGGAATATCATTATTGTGAAATTCTATCAATCACATGCTTTCTATCTTCTCATTAGCATGAGTTTTATATTAGACCAAATAAGGGGTTTTTGTATATCTCATGAGGCTAGACACACCCAGAGTGAAAGCATGTATAAAGGATTGCACCGCCGAGAGGTGATAAATGGCCGATGCATAAACACAATGAATTAAAAAGTGGATAAAGTTTATGTAATTGATTCTAAATATTGACGAAGATGGCCTCAAAATTTCAAAACTGCACTTCATTTTATGATATATAAGTCTGGACTCATGTAACTGTCTATTTGGGTCAAGGTATAACTATTTTCAAAAACTTTTACAGTAGCCGCCAAAATATACAAACTCATGTATTTCTTAATTTCTTCTCTTTCAAAGGATCTTGTGTGCCATGGAACAATTACAGGAAATGTACACTAATTGAACATAGTTGTAGCACCATACTCGCTGTAGGTTGTGACTTGTAAAATTTTAACTCGTTTAGCATTGTATGTCATGGACCTCCTGTTTCGTTTGCATTGATGTGCTTGTTGAATAGGTATGCACTACCGTTATTATGGTATGCAGCATAATCACTTCATGTGTGCATTCTGTCACACATTTTATTTACATTGCAACATATGAATGCATGATGGGATCAAAAAAGAGTTCTTAAATGTATTATTAGATATTCATTGTTTATATGGTAACACAGAGAGATACACAAGGGCTTATATGTCGATCTAACCCACTTTGACATGTGCTAAAAAAACCTACAAATTTTGACCCAGCAATAATATAAGAAGTTTGTGAGTGTTTTTAAGAGGTTTAGAAATTATGCCAAGACCCTTGAGACATTATAGTCAAGGGTTCTGCACTTCACTCCAATGAAAAGTGCCTTCGACTTCTACAAGTATAATTTAGTAATTACATACTATAGGTTCTCGTTTGATGAAATTACATTTCTTAGAAAGTTTGGTATTCAAGACAATAACATGATCCTTATGGTAAACAGTATCTAGTCAGTCTTTTAATGTTGATTTTAACACATCTTGGTAGATATTCCATGTTCATTCATTGAATGTAAATGGTCTACACAATATAAGTCAAACAGTATGATTTGCATAATCATGCTGTAAAGTTATAGTCTTTAGGACTTGGTTAATCTTGTTGCGTTTTCAAGTCTCAAATAATCAAGTTTTCAAGTTGTTGTGTTTGGTATAGTGAGACCGGTTCTGATTATCTGATAATTCCAGGATCAGATTGATTAAGTTTTGGATAATTAGTTTACTAGTTGCTGAAACAAACTGATGGATTCGAGAGTTACCTGATTTCTTAGGGCCATTATACATGCAAATCCTAAGATAATCAGACTTTGCCAAACACTCGAACTTATATTATATAACCAGGTTTGACTTTTGTTGGGAATGCAATTTTAAAATGTAACTAAGCTTTAGTTATATGACAATTGAGCTTCTAACTTAATTATATGTGATAACTCAATCCATTTAACTTTACACTTTGTCTCATTTGGTGCAACATGGTCTATATATGTTTAGAAACTTAATGATCATTTAGAAACTACTAATCATAGTTTTGATGAGTGTTATAATCTCACTAGTACATTGGTATATATGTTTATTGTTGCTGCAGTTGTATGGCTATTATCGTTGCTGCATTGAAGATGATTTGACTAAAGATACAGGGATTAAAGAATCTGCTTTACTATAAAATCGCATTTAGTAACTTATATGTTTTCAAAATCGCATCAAAGTTGAGATTCAACAGTTTTGGGTTAGTTGTTTTGTCGACCCAAGCGACCAAGTCAATAACATTGACATCCTATCATGGTACATGTTATGTGACTATGTGTTATCTTTTCTTTTCTTCTTTATTTACATGTATAATTTCTAATAAATGGATAAGCTTTTTGCTCCTTTAATCTACTTCCACCCTCGTGAAGAATTCTTTCCGTCGTCAGTCACGTGTTCTTTGATAATGGAGCCAAGGTTTTTGATCCTTCACCTCGTGCGATCATTAACAATGGTGAATATGTTACACGCAACGAACAGAAAATGATGCCTACTTAGACCTCCGCGCTGATTATAATTTGAAGGATAAGGTGAAAAGAGGGTCACTAACCGACGCGGTTGCTTATATCCACGCCAAACTCGATCTAGGTGGTACATGTAGTGACCTCGTCATATGGTTCTATTACCCTTTTAATGGTCCATCAGTGTTCCAATTTGGAGAATTCACCATTTCGGTGATTGGGACTTTGGAGCATATAAGTTTTAAGGATCAATAACTATGACGGGATTTTGACATCAATATCTAGCTCAACACGCAAAGGGAAAATGGTTGGCGGCTAATGAATTTGTGTGAATTGCAGTAGAGAAGAGAAACCGGTGGGAAACAAATGTAGGAAGAACCATGACATGATTAGTTGCAGCTTGAACCGTGTCCATATTTACCATCTTTACAAACTAATTACACCAGAAAAAAGTACACATGTTGAAAAAAGTACACATGATTAGTTGGTTTCTGTATTTGGTGTAGAAGATCTCTAGCCAAAATATGTGAGTAGACGATTCATGAGCCGAAAGAGATTGAAGATTGTTTAGCTGTTTGGTTTCATAATTCCATGAGAGGATTGAATCCCTTAATATAGTTGCCAAAAGTTAAAATGTCCTATGTACGTCCCTTAATCTATTGTAACGTACAATATCAATGTATTAACTAAATCCTACCGACTAATTTTGAGGTAGATACATCATGCATGATACATGGTTTGAAGGCTTTAGGTACAAACACATATAAGCAAAAACACTCTCTCATCTATGTTCTCTTCGCACGTACAAGCAAATTTGGCAGCACGACCATTCATCAACAAACACATTTTGCACTCATCCGGCCTCTTTGTTGCCACATTTTACCCTTCTGTCGTCAGCCACTTTTCCGATAAAATAACGGTGGTTATGGTGAACGGTGTGTGGCGATGGTGAACCGAAAGTATGCATATGTTTGGTTGCGTTAGTGTCTCGTCATTTTTCTGAGAATGTGAATGTAGTCCATCCATGGAGGTGTGTTTGATATTGTTATTATTTGTCTTGTGACAAATGACAATAGATCAAAGAAGATTTTATTTTATTTTTTTTCTATAAACGGTTAATGATGTTGTAAGGTCTATTTGGGAAATATTTGTGTTTTGTTATTTTAAATTTAAATATAAAAAGTTTGATAGTTTGATTTTTTTTTTTTTTTTTTTTTTTTTTTTTTTTTTCGCGCGTGATTTTTCATTCTAATCTTGTGACAATGTTCATTTGAGGTGGATTTATGAATGAAATGTTTCAGGCCATTATTAAAATCTTTTTGGGGATAGATGATGATGTTATTTGGGCTGGATTTATGACTAAATACTGTGTTTGGTGGTTGCTGATGAGCACCATTTATTTGGGCTAGATTTATGACTTGTAATATTTATTTATTTTATTTGTTATTTATTTATTTTTTATTTTATTTTATTATTATTATTAATTTTTTTTTGGCTAGATTCAAGGATTGTAACACTAAATAAATTTAAAAACGTTCATTCTTTAACAAAAAATTGTTGATCTACATCAAATGTATAGCTTAATAATGAATAATACTAAACGACTTTTGTACTAACAAACTATCATAGAATTGCCCCTAAACAATCCTTGGTCTATTTGTAACACAAATTATAGGATAGCTTTTAAAGTTATTATAGGATAGCTTTCAAAGCAGGCCTGACTAGTCGCCAGTTTAGCAAAAAAATATATTTCACGTAAAATGAGGGGAGTTTTATGACATCAGTTGAACTGAAGGGTGATAAATGAAAATTAGAGATCCATTTTGTCTTTATCTCCCCACTTAATTATCACTTCACTGCATTTCTTCTACTTTTATTTGCTTTTCATTTCACACACACTAATTACACCGTCAAAAACACACACAATTATCTTTCACAAAGAACAAAACGAAACCCCACAAGAATCAACCGTCATTTTCAATGATCTGATCTTATTGGTCTAAAGGTTTGCTTCAGGGTCATTTGTGTTTGCACACCAGGTGTTTGATAAAATGTCTCTGTGAATTTTTATGATTAGGCTATGCTAGCTATTCATTGATTTGGGGTTTTTTCTAAGATTATTATTAGTGTTAAGTGTGTGTTAGTTACTTGAATTTTTATGTGAACCTTAAACCAAACGTAAGCTCGAAAAAAGGAACATGGGGGAGGAAGTGTTAGACTTAGTTATACCTTATATACACAATGTTGACGACCGAAACTCTGTTTCCTTAGTTTCCCGTAAGTGTTATGCGACTGATGGCATTACCCGTAAGCGTGTAACTGTCCACACACTTTACTACCCAAACCCTTCCTCTTTAAGTAAAAGATTCCCTTTCATCGAGTCGTTAACACTTAAAGGTCCCCCATCTGATTTTAATGTTAGAGATGATTATGATATCCGAATCACCCCATGGATCCAACAATTAGCTCTCGAGTTTAGGTGTTTGAAAGAACTTCATATCCGTTGTCTGGATGTTCATGATGAAGATCTCGAGAAATTGGCGAGAACACGTGGCAAGGATTTAAGGAGTTTGAAGATTAAGAAGTGTAAAGGGTTTTCCACAGATGGATTAAGGCAAGTCTCTACCTTTTGTAACCAATTGAGAACTTTGTGTTTGAAAGGTTATATTAAAAAGAAAGATGGGATTTGGTTACATGAATTGGCATTGAATAGCACGGTTTTAGAAAGGTTACATTTTATGGATATAGATTGTTTTGATGTAGAAGATCTTACACTTCTTGCAAAAAACTGTTGTAACTCATTAATATCATTGAAGATGGGAGAGTGCTTTCTAAGTAAACTAGGAGATGCCTTCAGATATGCTGTTAGGTTGGAACATTTTGGTGGACATATTTGGGATGAGGAGAGTGAGCTTGTTGGTTTCCAGTTTCCACCAAATACGCGTTCATTAAGTACAACGGATTTGCCAGTAACTCGATGTTTAACTATACTCCCTTTTCTGAATCATACAAGGAAATTGAAACTTGGATTTTTAGAATTGGATGAGGAGTGCCAGTGTTTATTGTTTAAAAGTTGTCCCAATTTGGAAGTTCTACATACCGAGGATGAATGTGGAGACAGGGGATTGCAAGTTATTGGTCAGTTTTGCAAGAAATTGCGCAAACTTACCCATTATGGGCTTGTGACCCATGTGGGACTGATTGCTCTGGCAAAAGGGTGTACTAAATTGGAGTCTTTGAAGGTTAAACTTGGAGATATTTCAAATGAAGCTCTAGATTGTGTAGGAACGTATCTGAAGAATCTCCGTAAATTCCGTATGCGCCTGTTTAAGAAAGATGGGACAACATATCTGCCGCTAGACAATGGGATTCGGGCTATGCTAATGGGTTGCAACAAACTCGAAAGGCTAGATATCAGTCTCTCGCATGAAGGATTGACGGATGTGGGTTTGGAATATATCGGGAAGTATGGTGCTAATTTGCGGTATCTATCTCTTACTCGTATAGGAAAATCTAATGCAGGACTTGTGAAGTTATCGGAAGGGTGCCTAAGATTAAGAAAACTGAAATTAAGGATTTGTCCGTTTAGCAAACAAGCTGTTAACAGTTATGTGTTTAATATACCTTCTCTAAGGTATCTTTATTTTGACAATAGTGATGTTGATGGTGATCTTATTGTCTTGGCACTCACTCGTCCAGAGTTTCAACTTTAGACATTGGTATGTATGTTCTTTTCCTATTAATATTGGTTTTTATTACTTTCTTATAATAAGGATGTCTTGGAATATCATGATTGTGAGATTCTATTAATTCCATGCTTTCTATCATCTGTTTAGCACGAGATAGGTTTTTTTTACCAGTTTTCTGTTAGACCAAATAAGGGGATTCTGTATAAATGACGCACCACCCCATTTGTAAATATTCCTGGCAACTTGGGAACAAATCCTGCAGGCCGAGAGGTGATAAATGGCCTATGCATAAATACAACAAGTTAAAAAGTGGATAAAGTTTATGTCATTGGTTCCAAATATTATCATTGCCTTAAAATTTTAAAACTGCACTTCATTTTATGATATAAATGTCTGAACTCGTGTAACTGTCTATGGAGGTACGACCTTTTTCAACAACTTACGGTAACCGCCAAAACATACAAACTCATGTATTTTAAATGACAATTAAATATATGTTTCCACCTTTCTTACTATCACCCTCTAAAGGACGTGAGTTCGATTCCGTTCCGCAAGCATGGTTGGGCATTGGGTGGAGGTATTTCACAGGCATCAAACCTTTGCTGGGTAGGGTTGATGGGTACCATTATGGTACACAGGGTTGAGGTGTCCCTGCCAATCTACACTTTTAGATCCTCCTACTATCACCCTCTGAATTTGTTAATATTTATTGACTCATATAGGAAGGAGCAAGCCGGAAAGGAAGTCTCAACGAGTGACTAAATATAGGAAGAATGGAAGAAGTTGATGGAATTGCATGAAGAAGAAATGGCTAATATGAAGAGTAAGCACAAGAAATAAAAGATTGAGATGATAAAATTGTTTAAACTCAACATCTGCATCTGGAATGACTTGTTTGTCAAGACTAATATTAATTTATTTAGCTATATGTTGTAGTAAAACTTGTTTGTGACTTGTAAAACTTTAACTCGTTTAGCATTGTATGTCATGCACCTCTTGTTTCATTGGTGGTTATCCAGATGAACTTGCAGATATGTTTGAATTGGTGTAGTGTTTGTTGAGTGGGTATGCAGCATAATCACTTCATGTGTGCATTCTGCCACTCATTACTTAGCAACATGTTAATGCATGACGGGATCAAAAAAGTGGTCTTAAATGTATTATTAGATATTCATTGTTTATATGGTAGACAGAGAGACACAAGTGTTTATGTGTCGATCTAACCCACTTTGACGTGTGCTGAAAAAACCTACCCATTTTGACCCACAAAGAAAGGTGGAAACATACAAAGATATAGTCTATTGTTGCATAATGAGATTTTTTAGTCTACATTTATTTTGCTGCTATTCCTGTTGCTGCATTGAAGATGATTTAACATACAAAGATTATAGGATCTGCTAAGATATACATGTGTCATTTGTTGCCTGACAGTAAGTCACAAGCTTCTAAACTTAGTCGTGTACATTGGGACCTTTAAGGGGTCGACATGCATACGTTACTGACGTGTTATATACATTATATCTTACAGGGACATGATATTCTAATGGCGACTATGCTAACTGGAGCTGCAATTATGGACGGTGCAAACTTGCCCGCAACCTCAAACACTTGAACATTTGGCTGCTATTGAACTGATGCGGCTTAAACATATTATCATTGTGCAACACCAATAAGATTTAGTTCAAGGAAACGTAGCTGTTGGCCAACATGAAGCAATTCAGAAATTCATCGAGGGAACAGTTAGTTGTCAGTTTGGTTAGATAATGGGTCTAAACGGTTCGGATCAAAATATGTACTGTAATTCTTTGGGTTTGTTTGAGACTGGATATGTGTTTTAGTGTCAAAAAAGATATAAAAATTCATTTATAACATGATTTTCTAAACTAATTATTGATTTACCTGTCCGACCCGTAATAGATAAAGCAATATCCTGAATCGACCCATTTAAAAGTTTTTGTTGCGTGGTGTTTTGAGGTTAAACCAAACGATAGAGATTCATCCTGGGATTGTTTTTAAAGCAGCAATATTCATATTGAGGGTGTTTGGGATTGCTTACTTTAGTGTTCGTCTGCTTATTGGGTTTTTTCAAATCATATGCTTGAAAAAACACCTCATTGGGTTTGAATTTTAACTGTACGAGTGTCAATTACATCAGGTGAACTTCCCTTTTGGAGCGTCTGTTGGGTGTAAATACCACAGGAGAAGATCAACAGGGAAGGGTGTCACAGCTGACAAAACAAGAAGTGCTAATGTTGAACATAGGATCAATGACCGCATGGGTTTGAGTTTTGGCTGTCAATAGAAGAACGGCAACGGCAACACTACAATTGGTGAACCCCGTGTGTACCAGCATAGGTGAGGGGATTGCATTAGGCAGGAGAGTTAATAAACACTGGAAGCTAATCTGTTGGGCCGAAATTCAAGGTGGTCAACAATTGAAATCGTCCTCAATATAGGACCAATGAATATAAACTGAAACCATGCTTGTTTTTTCCGTTATGAAACTGATTCTTGTGGTAGATATACATTGTTTTGAATATTATTGGTTGAGATATTTGTTTATACATTTTCCTCGACATCTTACTTACATTAAGTAATATAATAGTACGATCAACTACCTTGTGAAACATGTTCTTATTCTATATTACTAGGTAAATTCTTCAATGTTTCTTGAGATCATTTAAGTAACAAAACTTGTTGAACGCATTCTATGCATAGCCATTCCAAAAGACGGAAAACAACTAGAATGCATAAAGTAAGAAACGAATTTGGCCAACATACCCATTAAGGCCATAATACACAAATGAATCTAGTGTTCGGGGTCTAGAAATCACCCCCAAGAATGTATAGCGTTTAAACATGCAATCATGTTAAGCAAAATTTAGAAAATGGAGCTACTTCAGCTATACCTTTATGTTGCATCACTGATTAAGATGTTCTTTTATGAAAGACAATACAATGGAACCCAAGTCATCTCGATGCTCAGAGAACCTGTGGTCGGCGGCTTCGATGATATGTAGCTTGTGGTTCGGTATAACCTTTGCAAAGCCCAATGCCTCTTCTACTCGGACGACTGAATTATCAGATCCATGAACGGTTAACACCCTGTGTAAAAAGAGCACAACCATCATCACATATTCACATATATAAAAACAGTTAATACATGATCTGTCTTGAACTAACAAAAAACGATTCTGGTTATGTTTGACTTTCAAAGGTCAAATAAGCTGTTTCTTAACTTGAAATTCTGAGATGCAACAGTTGCCAACATGTATAATGTTTCAAGCTCTTGTGATCCATAACATGCATACTTGTAAAATCGATTCCCAAATATGTGATAGTAGATTTGAATTATGTCTAGTTCTAAAGTAAGCAAACCATAGGTAAAAAAGTACATTGAAGTGGCCATTAAAAAGACTTGTAAAGACACACACATAAAAAAAAAAAAAAAAAAAAAAAAAAGGCCTACCCATTTTGACTAACCCATTTTAAACGTATTATTAGATATTCATCGTTTATATGGTACACAGAGAGAGATAGAGAGACACACAAGTGTTTATGTGTCGATCTAACCCACTTTGACGTGTGCTGAAAAAACCTACCCATTTTGACTCAGCAAGAAAGGTGGAAACATAAGAAAATATAGTATATGGTTTGTCTTGTAATAATGTTGTGATTCAGTTTTGGATGGACTTAAGGCTCGCAGCTATGGGTATTGGTGTTTGGATTGGACTGATTGTCTGATTTTAGTGGTCTATGTTTTTGTGAATTGAGGCGTATAATCATAGCTTCGATGAGTGTTATAATCATTAGTTCATGGGTATGTTTATTTTGTTGCTATTCTTGTTTCTGAATTGAAGATGATTTGACTAAACATACAAAGATTAAGAATCTGCTAAGTAAGATATATATGATATATGGTACAATATATTCTGATGAATTCGAGTACGCATTCTTGTTTACTAAAAGTTAAGAGTAAGGTTACACCTCAAGCAATTAAGTAGAAAAATCCCACGGGATTCGTAAAAAGACAATTTTTTTTTTTCAAAAATTCCGTCCAGAAAAATCCCTCGGGATTCGTAAAGATATCCCACAGGATTCGTAAAAAGATGATTTTTTTTTTCAAAATTTCCGTCCAGAAAAATCCCATGGGATTCGTAAAAAGACGAATTTTTTTTAAAAAAAATTCTGTCCAGAAAAGTCCCACGGGATTCGTAAAGAAATCCAACGGGATTCGAAAAGACGATAAATCACAAAGGATTCAGTATGAATCCTATGTGATTCTTTGGTGCATCCCATGGGATTTTGTATGAAATCACAAGGGATTCATTGTGAATCCCATGGGATTCGGTATGAATCTCAAGGGATTTATTATGAATCCCATGAGAATTTTTTTGTCGATTTATCTTGTCGATAAAATACAAAGGATTCTGTATGAAATCACATGAGATTAAGTATGAATCTTAAGAGATTCATTGTGAATCCTATGAGACTTTAAAAAAAGAAACCAAAAGATAACTACACATAGGTAGAAACATTTAATAAAAAGTAAATATAATAAATTCGAGAAAAACGTGTCAACATTATTTCCAATTAAGGATTTGTAAAATATAAAATATAAAATAAAAAGTCCGTAATATTTTCTTTTGTTCCCATTTCCCCATTTTCTGCTAAGGCTGCCGGTAGTGGGACGGAAAAAATCGTTCATCAACATCGGTCGATCGATGTCAATATCGATCATTACCATTGTGGAACATCGGTCGCCGGTGATTGATATGGAATATCGTTCGGTGTTTCAACCGATATTCAAGAAACGTTTCTACCACTTTTCAATCAAAAAGTAACCGTTTGTATTTAAAAAAAAAAAAAAAAAAAAAACTTTTTTTCAAAAAACAATACCACTTTTCATCCTATAAATACCAACAATCAAACCCACATTCAAACACATAATTTCAAACACAATTCAAACAAATTAATCATCAATATTCATTCACCATGTCCATGTCGTCCTACGAGTATTTGTTTGGTTCTTCGTCCTACGAGTATTTGTTTGGTCCTACGAGTATTGAAATGTTTTAATTTCGTATCGTTTCGTTTATGTAATGTTTACGTTTTATTAATAAAAGTTGTATTTGTGTTAAAAGATTTATTTTTTTTTTTTTTTTTTTTTTTTTTTTTTTTTTTTTTAAAGAAAAGATGATGCAATATGGGTTGCCACTGTGATGAGATAGATGAATATGAGTTGAAGAGAGAGAAAGCTGATGTGGCAGCCGGAAAGATGATGCAATATGGGTTATCACTGTGAGAAGCTTAAGGGGAGGAGACTTTATGACATTTCTTTTACTTATTAAAAGAAAATAGCATCCTTTTTTGAATTTTATAATGCCCAAATATAATTACGTCACCCACATCTTTACAAATCCCTCCATATAAAAACGTCTCCATAACCAAAAAATCAAATCGTACTTTTCATAATAACAACTCAATATCTCCGGTGAATATTCCGGCGATCAGTCAACTCACCGGAATCTCACCTCAACTTACAAACATGAATCCTTAATAGTAAGTCAAACCCGATTAGATCTGTGTTTTTTGGTTGGATTGTGATGTTATTGTATTAGATCTGTGTTTGGTTGACATTTTATGATGCTTAATTTTTAGATCAAATTAAGTAGAGCAATTCCAAATAGATCGTTTGATGAAGGTATGGGCTGACTAAAATGCCCCTCAGTATATTTATTTATTTTAATTTAAACCATTGGATGAAAGAAGGATGGATGGTTGAGATTTTGTTATTTATTTTTTAGATAAATTTTGTTTCGTATTAAACTTTTCTCATGTCGGCATTCAAAAATCACCTTTGAAGAATTTACAATCAATAATTAAAGGATCAAAAGTCGAAATGAGGGAGGGTTTATTTGAAGAATTTGAAGGTTTATTTTGAAGGCTCAAAATTAGAGGTTCGCAAGTTATAACAAGAGTTCGCAGAGGGTCTGAAAGAGGTGCAGCGGCAAAGAAGTTCAAATAGGTGAATTAGGTCCCAAAAATACTAGTGAGTGAATATGGTCCAATACACTGGTTCAAGCAAAATAAATAAATACTGTGTTGGGAGGGTTCATTACTTCAACCAGGGTAAGTTTAGAGTAATTTATTAGGAAGGTTCTTTCTGGTTTTTTTGCAAAATGGGTTATGTTCAATCAAAGTGTAGGTGTTTAGACTTGTATTAGAGCATTTTCAATGTTTGCATTAAAATTTTATTTTTTACTAATTTGAGCTTATATGTAAGATTATTAGCTTATTTAATTTCTTCTCAAATTACATAAGCTTGGATTTTTCAGCTTATTTTGAAACTTATGAACTTTTACAAGTTTTATTATAGTATAATAAGGTTATAAGAGCCGGTATATCTCAAAATAACAGCAAAAATAAGATAAATTCGGGCTTCTGATATACTATGCGAGTACACGTCGCATAGCAATGGATTTTGTATGTAATGTTTATACATACAAAATAAATGATCAAAATGTAATTGAAAAATGTTATACATGCGATAATTTATCTTCACGTGTTGCTAAATGATAGCCATTTGGTGAAAAGCTTATACACAAAACCGGCTTCACATGACCTTTTGAAGCAAGAATGCTTCTTGCCGACCGTAGGTCCCACACACGAGCCAACGCATCAAGTCGGGGTGAAAAGTCAAACCATACACACTTCGGCTATGACCTTGCTGATAAAGCAGATCAAAACAAAAACGAACACCTTGAAAGCGGCCGATCATCACCAATCTCACTCGAAACCATATCAAAACTTTTATCATTATTCTCCAATGCCACAAAAATAATCTGTCTCGCCCTTTCTAACCACACCGCGGCTTCCATAATAGGCAATCCAATACCTCACATTCAACAAAGCCGTCGACCGTTGAGTATAAAATGGATACTCAGTACCTTCAATTGATGCCATTGATAATGTTGAATTTAAGTGAACGTGTGTGTTTATGGTTTAAATGTGGAGTAAAATAGACTTGCATAACAATTACAAAGTCGGTATCCCTGTTGCTAATCGGCGTTTTGGAATCCTTGTGAAGTGAAATAGACTTGCATAACAATTACAAAGTCGGTATCTAGGATTTGTGTTTTGTTTAAATAAAAGGAAACAGTGTGAAGCATGCTTAGGGCATCCACTTTAGTAGTTTATAAAAAGGTTTATAATGAATAGGTCTAGACTATTAAACCTCTTCATAATTTAATGGATTTGAATTTTGTATAATTTTTATAAAGCTTTACGAGGTTTATACATAGTAAAGATAGATTCAAGGTTTGTTAATTAATGTTATAATAAAACTATAAACCTTTATAAATGATTATAAATCTTTTATATAATAAAATAAAACCCGGGAATTTTTCATTTCAAAAAAATCAATTCATTCCTTATTTAGTAATAATTTTATTTAAAAAAAAGATTATTTTCTTATTAGGTAACATTTTATATTTATCCATAACACAAGTAGAAGATAAATACAAAAAATATAGATAAGATGCAATTAATAATAGGATTAAAATTTATAAATAATTATCTTTAATAATAAAAAACTATAGTTAAACATCATAAATTAAACAAAACAAAGATTAAATTATTTGTTTTTTAATAAATAAAAAAATATGATTCAAAAAAAATTTTAAAAATCCGCGCGTGCGCGGGTATTATAACTAGTGTTTAACATAGTGGATGCTCTTATGTTCAACTTGGGCCTCAAGTTATAAAAATTTAATACAAATTATGTATAGTAAAAGGGCTAAATTATAATCTGACTAGAAGTTAAGGTATTTAAAACATATATATCTTGACTCGATTTAAGGATACCCTTTACTTATACGTTTTAGTTTGTTCAATTAAAAAGCAAATAGTGCGTGCGAATTACCAAAGCTTAATTAGGTGATCGACTTCTTGTTTTAAGATAAACACATACGTACAAAGAGCAAAAAGCAAAGAGATCGATCGACTTCTTGTTTTAAGTTCATAAGAAGGTTAGTTTTTACGTGTTTTTAAAAACACTCATGAGATATATGTTCTTTTACTATGTGTTTCGAAGAGCTGAAGACATGTATGTATATATAGTGTTTGTCCCTAAGACTATATTATGTATTTGCATGATTTTATAGCTAAAACTAATAGAATTTAGGTGTAACAAATTCGTATATAATCTAACTTTTTGATGAATTATTATTACCTGTATAAATCCCAATATAAAGTATAATATCTAACTTAGTTCATTCGTAGTTCGTCAATAAGGATCATAGTTTGCTTTATATTCGTAATTATTTATACTGTCGTGTGAAGCACAGGTAATTATCTTGTTATGTACAGACATATGGAGCTTTGATATTACTAATTATGATGGTATTCTCATAAAGCAATTTAGATGTTATTGTTAAATTTCTTCGTATTAGTTTAATTTCATTTATTGCAGGTTTAGTTCTGTGGTTTTAGAGGATCGAGAAAGTAATTCACTCAAAGTTTAACATTAAACCTTAAACCAAACCAAACTTTAATGGCACCCACTAAACGTAAGACGAAACACAAGCCCGAAGAAACCAAAGTAGGGGAGGAAGTTTTAGACTTAGTTATATCTTATATACAAAACATTGAGGACCGAAACTCTGTTTCGTTAGTTTCCCGGAAGCTTTATGAAATTGATGGCATTATGCGTAAGCGCCTAACTGTCCACACTCATTACTACCCAAATCTGCCCCGTTTAATTAAAAGATTCCCTTTCATGGAGACGTTAACACTTAAAGGGCCCCCATCTCATTTTAATGCTATGCGAATCACCCCATGGATTGAACAACTAGCCCTCAACTTTAAGTATTTGAAAGAACTTCATATCCGTCACCTGGTTGTTCTTGATGACGATCTCGAAACATTGGCGACAACACGTGGTAAGGATTTAAGGAGTTTGAAGATTAAGAAGTGTACAGGGTTTTCGTCATATGGATTAATGCATGTCTCCAAGTATTGTAACCAGCTGAGAACTTTTTGTTTGGGATATTGTTATAATATTAATGTGAAAGGGATTTGGTTACATCAATTGGCATTGAATAGCACAGTTTTGGAAAAGTTCCATTTTAAGAATTCGGATATTTCTGATGCAGAACCTCTTACAATTCTTGTAAAAAACTGTTGTAACTCATTAGTATCATTGAAGATTGGAGATTGCTATCTAAGTAAACTAGGAGATGCCTTTAGATATGCTGTTAGGTTGGAACATTTTGGTGGATATATTCATGATGAGGAGAGTGAGCTTGTTGGTTTCCAGTTTCCCCCCAGTATACGCTCATTAAGTATAAAGAATTTGTCAGTGCCTCAATATTCAATTGTACTCCCTTTTCTGAATCATTTAAGTTAATTGAAAGTTGCAGATTATTCATCTCATCATGAGTGCCAGTGTTCATTGTTTAAGAGGTGTCCTAATTTGGAAGTTCTATATACCCACGATGTATGCGGAGACAGGGGATTGCAAGTTATTGGTCAGTTTTGCAAGAAATTGCGCAAACTTACCCATAATGGGTTTGTGACCCATGTGGGATTGATTGCTATGGCAAAAGGATGTACTAAATTGGAGTGTTTAAAGGTTAGACTCGGAGATATTTCAAATGAAGCTCTCAAGTGTGTAGGAACCCATTTAATGAATTTGCGTGATTTTCGTATATGGTTGGGTATATTAGATTTACCGCTAGACAATGGGGTTAGAGCTATGCTAATGGGTTGCAGCAAACTCGAAAGGCTAGGTATCACTCTCTCGCGCAGATGTAAGTCTGGAGGATTGACGGATGTGGGTTTGGAATATATCGGGAAGTATGGTGCTAATTTGCGATTTCTATCTCTTACTCGTACAGGAAAGTCTGCACAGTTTGATGCAGGACTTGTAAAGTTATCAGAAGGGTGTCCAAGATTAAGAAAGCTGAAATTAAGGTTTTGTCCCTTTAGCAAACAAGCTGTTGTCAGCTCTGTGTTTAATATACCTTCTCTAAGGTATGTTTGGGGTCGGAGCAGTGATTTTACTGCATTGGCACTCACTCGCCCAGAGTTTGAACTCTGAAACATTGGTATGTATGTTCTTCGTCATTTACTTAAAAACTATAGTTCTTTTTCTTTTAATAAGGGTGTCTTGGAATATCGTGATTGTGAGATTCTATAAATTGCATTGCTTTCTATCATATGTTTAGCACTGAGTTAGGTTTTTTACGAGTTTTCTATTAGACCAACTAAGGGGTTTCTGTATAAATGATGCACCATCCCATTTTTAAATATTTCTGGCAACTTGGGACCAAATCCTGAAGCCGGGAGGTGATATATAGTCTATGCCTAAAGACAATGAATTAAACAGTGGATAAAGTTTATGTAATTGATTCCAAATATTGATGAAGATGGCCTTAAAATTTTTAAAACTGCACTTCTTTTCATGATATATAAGTCTGGACTCGTGTAACTGCCCCTGTGGAGGTCTAGGTATGACTTTTTTCAACAACTTACAGTAGGCGAGAAACATACAAACTTGGCATTTCTTCTCTTTCAAAGATCTATGTGTGCTGGCATGGAATAACTACAGGAAATGTGCACTGGTTGAGCATATAGTTGCAGCACCATACTGGCTGATGGTGATTGCATATATGGAAACCTAAAGCTAATGAAATTAGATAGATGACGCGGGAAAGTATATTACTAGTAAACGTAGATGACAGATATGAGCTGTGTACATGCCAAGGCACTTCTTGAATTTGTTAATCTTTATAATTGAGAGAAATAAATTTATCACCCTGAACTTGTTAATCTTTATTGACTCGTATAGGAAGGAGCAAGTCGAAACGGAAGTCTCCAACAAGTGACGAAATTTAGAAAGGAAGGTAGAGATTGAGACGATAAAAATGTTTAAACTCAAAATTAGCATCTGGAATGACTTGTTTGTCAAGACTGATATTAGCTTATTTCGCTATAAGTTGTAGTAAAACTTGTATGCCATGCACCTCTTGTTTTGTTGGTGGTTATCCACATGAACTTGCAGAAATATTTGAATTAGTGTAGTGCTTGTTGAGTGGGTATGCAGCATAATCACTTCATGTGTGCATTGTGTCACTCATTTGATTTACTTTACAACATATTAATGCATGATGGGATCAAAAAGGAGTTTTTAAATGTATTATAAGATATTCATCATTTATATGGTACACAGAGAGATACACAAGTGCTTATGTGTCGATCTAACCCACTTTACCACATGTATGTTAGTCTCTCAAAATTCAATCTCGATCATAGTGGCATGTAAGCAATGATTCTGTGTCCCTGAACTGATGTAGTAATGAACCTCCTTTAATATACTTTTTTTTTTTAACACACACCTTTAATACACATGTGCAAGTAAATGAGTGTTTTCAGCATTGGTTGGACCGGTAGCTAGACTGTGTCTTATGTCTTAACATTAAAACGCTAAATCTTTTTGGTGTGAATTTATTAACTTGTAACCACGTACATTTTTATGAGATTTACAATATGTCTGTTGCATTGCGGTAAAAAGTGCTCCACATGAGTGCATTGAAAGGTAAATAAATATCTCCACATCAGCTATGGACTACATGCTAAAAAGTTCCATCATCAATCTTGAGTGTCACCCGACTTTATGAGTTGTGAAATATAGTAGTAGTAGTAAAAGTTAATTACAAAATCAAAATGTAAAATTGAATGAGAATCACATTTTGTGAAAAGGTTAAATACTCTTTTTTACAAAAGTTAAAATTCAAAGATCACATTTTAAGAATTTACAACTGATAACTGAATATTCAAAATTTGAATTTGAAGAATTTGAAGGTTTTTAAGTGATGGAGAAGAACAAAAGGTTCATTTTGAAGGTTCAAAATTAGAGGTTCGTAATTTATAACAAGGGGTCGCAGAAAGAGATGCCACGGTGAAGAAGTTCAAATAGGTGAATTGGGTCCAAAAAACCAAATAAAAAAATACTAGTGAACATGGTCTGAAACACCGGTCCAAGCAAAACAAATAAATACTTTACCCAGTTCAATTGAAATCTAACTTAATTTGAAGGCGCCTTTTGTTTTGTGTTAGGGAAGGGTTCATTACATTAAAATTTGGTCGATTTAATGGGATTTTTTTTTACCTCAGATGGGTTATTAAGTAAAATTATTAGCTTGTTTAATCTCGTCTCATAATATATTACATAACCTCGGATTTTTTAGCTTATATTAAAACTTATGGACTTATATAAGTTTTATTATATTATAATAAGGTTATATGAGCCGGTATATCTCAAAATAACAACAAAAATAAAATAAATTTGGGGGGCTTATGATATACTAGGCGAGTATACGTGCATAATAACGGATTTGTTATGTAACATTTATACATACAAAATAAAATAATCAAAATGTCATTTAAAAATGTTAAACATGCGATAATTTATCTTCACCAGCTCCTGTTGCTAAATGATACCCATTTGGTAAAAAGCTTATACACAAAACCGGCTTCACATGACCTTCTGAAGCACGAATGCTTCTTCCCGCACACAAGCCAACGCATTAAATCAGGGTGAAAAGCCAAACCATACACACTTCAGCTATGACCTTACTGATAAAGCATATCAAAACGAAAATGAGCACCTTGAAAGCGGCCGATCATCACCAATCTCAGTAGAAACCATATCCAAACTATTAGCATTATTCTCCAAGGCCACACAAATATTCTGAGCATCTCTCGCCATCTCTAAGCTCGTCGCGGCTTTCATAAGTGACTCCTTGGCAATCCAATACCTCACCTTCAACAAAGCCGTCGACCGTTGAGTATAAAACGGATACTCAGGACCTTCAATTGATGCCATTGATAATGTTGAATCTAAATGTAAGTGTGTGTTTATGGTTTAAATGTGAAGCAAAATAGACTTGCATAACAATTATAAAGTCGGCATCGTTGTTGCTAATCGGCGTTTTGGGATACTTGTGAAGTGAAATAGACTTGCAACCATTATTTACAAAACAACAATTTTCAACTTTGAAGTTGTTCAGGAAAAGTAAAAACTCTCCCACCCTCTGGCGACTTTGGAGATTAGCGATTCCTAAACATCCCTAAATTCACGATCGTCTTTTACTCCTATCAATCGTCCTCTAATGTTTTTATTGTTTCCTTGAGTAATCAGTTAACATAAAATCGTTCCTGGATCTATTGATTTGTTCTACAAGTGATCGTTTTTAGGGTTTGCTGGGTATCGATTTTACCTAATCGGTTTTTAGGGTTTTCTGCCAATCGATACATTGCTATTGATCCCTAATCATTGGCTGTTGAATCGACCATCATTATGGGTTGAATAATTATTCGTTCTTGCTTATAAACCCTAGTTGTAAACTAGGGTTTTAATTAGTACTGTTTATGATCAGTTGTTCGTTCTTGTGTGTTGTTTAATCGTGACATACTGTTTTAAGGGTTTGTTTGTTCGTGATGTCGGTTTCGGGAGAGGTGAATAACATCGATTTGAGTGAATTACATGCTCGTATGAATGATAATCCTGCTGGGAACGCCGATGTTCCACAGCCTACGATGGCAACTAGGATTCTTCATAATCCTAATGAAAGGCCTGATGGGAATTCAAGCTCAACTCCTAACGTTGGACCTGCTGTTACAAAGCAAGTGGAGCCGGTTCCACTTGCATCGACTACTAATACTGTTACCCCGGTTAAGTCTTCGGCTATTGCAGCTCCTACGGGTGTTGGTTCTACTTTGGCTAAATCACCAAGTGATGCTAACTTGGAGCAACCAACTAACCAAGTGAAGCCGGTTTCACTTGGTAACGTTGTCAATGATTCACATGCGGCTGTTAATGTTAATATGGGTACAATGGATACTTCTAATGGCTCTCAACAGCCTATTGTGGAACAATTGATAGCTAATGCGCATATGAATTTTGATGATGCTATGAATAAAATTCAAAGTGAGATTGTTGCTAATAAAGTTTATTATACAAGTGCTCCTCCTTCGAGTGCAACCTCTGGTCCTAATGTGAATATGAATATGAGTGCAACTTCTGGTCTCAAGGCTCACAAGGTTGATACTACTGTTGGTACTGGAGTGAAATCGGTTTCTTATGCGGGTGCTACTTCTAATGAACCTCAGAAACATGTGTCTAATTTTCGGAGGTTGGAATGTAGCAAAAAGAAGGAGGATGTTGACCTTTCAGTTCCAATGAAAGTAGTGGAAGAGGTGAACATGAGGTTTGAGAATACCCTCTATGGTTACTTCCTTGGTCAACGCCTTGCTTTTCCTGTTGTTGATTACTATGTTCGCAATGCATGGGCTAAGTTTGGTGTGCAAAAGGTAATGATGAACGCTAAGGGGTTCTTCTTCTTTAAGTTCAATTCGAAGAAAGGTGTTGATGATGTACTTGAAAACGGTCCTTGGTTGATCAGAAATGTTCCTATTATTCTTAAACCATGGACTTTGAACACAAACCTACTTAAAGAGGATTTGACTAACATCCCGGTGTGGGTTAAATTCCATGATGTTCCCCTTGCTATGTTTTCTGATGATGGCGTCAGTCTTGTTGCCACACTGATTGGCACGCCCATAAGGTTGGATGCTTTTACAAGCTAAATGTGCAAGGAATCGTGGGGCCGTAGTAGTTTTGCCAGATGCATGATAGAAGTGACGTCGGATAAGGTGCTTCGGGACAGTCTCACTGTTGAGATACCATTACTTGATGGTTCGGGTTCGACTATTGAGAAGATACGGGTTGAATACGAATGGAAACCACCTCGTTGTGACAACATTAAGATCTTTGGTCATACGCTGGTTGATTGTCTTAAAGTTGTTGCACCTTCAGTTCAGCCTACTAAACCTGTTAATGATGGTTTCACGACTGTCAATAATAAAAAGAAGGGTAAGCAAGGTGGTTTTACTACTCAGGGTAAAGGAGGGTTTAATAAACCTGTTGTGGATAAGCAGTTTCGGTATCAACCCAAAAAGAATCCCCCTGAACTTAAGAAGGTGGATGGCACTAAGAAGAGGGCCTCTGATGTACCGAGTATGAGTGGAACGAAGATTTCTACATCTAATCAGTTTGCTGCTCTTAATATGGATGATACGGATGCTTTTGGTATTCCGTCTAATGACAACAACATGGATGTAGATGCTGGGCTTACAAGGGAAGTTACTGCGGATGAGTCTACTAAGACAGGTAATACAATGGAAGTTAATGTGGAAGAGTCTACTAAGATTGGTAATGCTTCACAAGCTCTTCTTGTGAGTGATTTTACTTCACAAGAACCACTTGTGAGTGATTTACTGGGAAAAAAGGAAGTTGGTTCTACTCCTATAGTTGATAAAATTGGTAAGCTTGAAAAGCTACTTATTGATGGGAAAGCTACTCTTGTGGATGATGAGGGTCAACCTATTCCGTCTACCTCTTTCACTAAGAGGGCTAACCCATTCTCAAAAGTGGGTGAGGTTGTGGTTTCTGATAGTGATGAAGATGAGGTTCTTAACACGTTTGACGAATCAGCAAATCTTTTTGGTGGTGGTCATGAGCGTGAAGATGAGTATGACTATGATGATTATTCGAAGCAAATTTATGATCTTCCAGGGGAATTGGATGCTCTTAATGCCATTTATGGTTTTAATCTCCAAGATCGTAGGAAGTAGTTTATCTTTTTGTCAGAGTCTCTACTATCATGTGATTAATGGTTTGTTTTCTTGTTTCGAAAATAGGAAGTATCTTGTTATGTAAGCTTTTCGCCTATGTAACAGGCTGAGATATGGGATTCACCCATATCCGTTGTACTTAAACGTTTTTTGGAGTAATATATTTACCGGGTCGTTTGACCTTTTACCCCAAAAAAAAATAGACTTGCATAACAATTACAAAGTCGGTGTCTAGGATTTTTGTTTTGTTTAAATAAAAGGAAACAGTGCGAAGCAAGCTCAGGGCATCCACTATAGTAGTTTATAAAAAATTTATAAAATGATGAACATGTTTAAGAACTTGTAAACCATAGTGAAGATAAGTTTATAAAAAGGTTTATAATGAATAAGTCTAGACTATTAAATCTCTTCATAATTTAATGTATTTGAATTTTGTATAATTTTTATAAAGTTTTATGAGGTTTATACATAGTGAAGATAGGTTCAAGGTTTGTTAATAAATGTCATAATAAAACTACAAACTTTTATAAAGGTTTAATATAGTGGATGTTCTTATGTTCAGTGCCTCAAGTTATAAAAACTTACAACAAGTTATGCTAGTAAAAGGGCTAAACTATAATCTGACTAGAAGTTAAGGTATTTAAAACATATATATCTTGACTCGATTTAAGGATAAACTTTACCAAGCTTAATTAGGTGATCGACTCCTTCTTTTAAGATAAACACATACGTACAAAGAACAAAAAAAAAAAAAAAAAAAAAAAAAAAAAAAAAACAATGAGATTGATCGACTTGCTGTTTAAAGTTCATAAGAAGGTTAGTTTTTACGTGTTTTTAAGAAAACTCATGATATATACGTAGTATGTTCTTTTACTTTGTGTTTCTAAGTTCTAAGATATGTTTTTTTTTCTTTGTTATTCGACAAAAGCTGAAGACATGTATGTGTAGTGTTTTGTCCCTAAGATTATATTATGTATTTGCAAGATTTTTTTATAGCTAAAACTAATAGAATTTAGGTGTAACAAATTCATATATAATCTAACTTAATGGAATTTCGATAGATTATTATTACCTGTATAAATCCCAATATAAAGTACACTATCTAACTTAGTTCATTCGTAGTTCTTCAATAAGGATCTAGTTATGTGCACACATATGGAGCTTTGATATTACTAATTATGATTGTATTCTCATAAAGCAATTTACAACTTATTGTTAAATTTCTTCTTATTAGTTTAATTTCATTTGTTGCAGGTTTAGTTCTGTGGTTTTATAGAGGATCAAGAAAGTAATTCACTCAAAGTTTAACATCAAACCTTAAACCAAATCAAACTTTAATGGCACCCACTAAACGTAAGACGAAACACAAGCCCGAAGAAACCAAAGTAGGGGAGGAAGTTTTAGACTTAGTTATATCTTATATACAAAACATTGAGGACCGAAACTCTGTTTCGTTACTTTCCCGGAAGCTTTACGAAATTGATGGCATTATGCGTAAGCGCCTAACTGTCCACACTCATTACTACCCAAATCCGTCCCGTTTAATTAAAAGATTCCCTTTCTTGGAGACGTTAACACTTAAAGGGCCCCCGTCTCATTTTAATGATATGCGAATCACCCCATGGATTGAACAACTAGCTCTCGACTTTAAGTATTTGAAAGAACTTCATATCCGTCGCCTGGTTGTTCATGATGACGATCTCGAAACATTGGCGACAACACGTGGTAAGAATTTAAGGAGTTTGCAGATTAAGAAGTGTACAGGATTTTCGTCATACGGATTAATGCATGTCTCCAAGTATTGTAACCAACTGAGAACTTTTTGTTTGGGATATTGTTATCATATTAATGTGAAAGGGATTTGGTTACATCAATTGGCATTGAATAGCACAGTTTTGGAAAACTTCCATTTTAAGGATTCGGATATTTCTGATGCAGAAGCTCTTACAATTCTTGTAAAAAACTGTTGTAACTCATTAATATCGTTAAAGATTGGAGACTGCTATCTAAGTAAACTAGGAGATGCCTTTAGGTATGCTGTTAGGTTGGAACATTTTGGTGGAGATATTTTGGATGAGGAAAGTGACCTTGTTGGTTTCCAGTTTCCCCCAAATATGCGTTCATTAAGTATACAAGATTTGCCAGTAACTCGATATTCAATTGTACTCCCTTTTCAGAATCATATAAGGAAATTGAAACTTGCTTTTTCAGACTTGGATAATGAGTGCCAGTGTTTGTTCTTTAAGAGCTGTCCCAATTTGGAAGTTCTACATACCCAGGATGAATGTGGAGACAGGGGATTGCAAGTTATTGGTCAGTTTTGCAAGAAATTGCGTAAACTTACCCATTATGGGGTTGTGACCCACGTGGGATTGATTGCTGTGTCAAAAGGATGTACTAAATTGGAGTCTTTAAGGGTTAGCCTTGGAGATATTTCAAATGAAGCTCTTGAGTGTGTAGGAACTCATTTAAAGAATCTGCGTGATTTCTGTATTTCGTTGAATAAGGAAGACGGTATACCAGATTTACCACTAGACAATGGCGTTAGAGCTATGCAAATGGGTTGCAGCAAACTCGAAAGGCTAGATATCTATCTCAGGCATGGAGGATTGACAGATTTGGGTTTGGAATATATTGGGAAGTATGGTGCTAATTTGCGGTCTCTATCTCTTACTCGTACAGGAAATTCTAATGCAGGACTTGTGAAGTTATCAGAAGGGTGCCCAAAATTAATAAAGCTAAAATTGAGATGTTGCCCCTTTAGCGAGCAAGTTGTTACCAGTTGTGTGTTTTGTATGCCTTCTCTAAGGTATGTTTGTCTTCACAGTGGTGATCGTACTGTTTTGGCTCTCATTCGTCCAGAGTTTCAACTCTGAAACATTGGTATGTATGTTCTTCGTCATTTACTTGGAACTTCTTGGGAGTTTTTGTAGTCTTGGAATATCATTATTGTGAAATTCTATCAATCACATGCTTTCTATCTTCTCATTAGCATGAGTTTTATATTAGACCAAATAAGGGGTTTTTGTATATCTCATGAGGCTAGACACACCCAGAGTGAAAGCATGTATAAAGGATTGCACCGCCGAGAGGTGATAAATGGCCGATGCATAAACACAATGAATTAAAAAGTGGATAAAGTTTATGTAATTGATTCTAAATATTGACGAAGATGGCCTCAAAATTTCAAAACTGCACTTCATTTTATGATATATAAGTCTGGACTCATGTAACTGTCTATTTGGGTCAAGGTATAACTATTTTCAAAAACTTTTACAGTAGCCGCCAAAATATACAAACTCATGTATTTCTTAATTTCTTCTCTTTCAAAGGATCTTGTGTGCCATGGAACAATTACAGGAAATTTACACTAATTGAACATAGTTGTAGCACCATACTCGCTGTAGGTTGTGACTTGTAAAATTTTAACTCGTTTAGCATTGTATGTCATGGACCTCCTGTTTCGTTTGCATTGATGTGCTTGTTGAATAGGTATGCACTACCGTTATTATGGTATGCAGCATAATCACTTCATGTGTGCATTCTGTCACACATTTTATTTACATTGCAACATATGAATGCATGATGGGATCAAAAAAGAGTTCTTAAATGTAGTATTAGATATTCATCGTTTATATGGTAACAGAGAGAGATACACAAGGGCTTATATGTCGATCTAAGTCATCTAACCCACTTTGACATGTGCTGAAAAAACCTACCCATTTTGCCCTAGCAATAATATAAGTTTGTGAGTGTTTTAAGAGGTTTAGAAATTATGCCAAGACCCTTGAGACAATATAGTCAATGGTTCTGCACTTCACTACAATGAAAAGTGCCTTCGACTTCTACAAGTATAATTTAGTAATTACATGCTATAGGTTCCCGTTTGATGAAATTACATTTCTTATAAAGTTTGGTATTCAAGACAAATAACATGATCCTTATGGTAAACACTATCTACTCAGTCTTAATGTTGATTTTAACACGTCTTTATGGTAGATAGTCCATGTTCATTCATTGAATGTAAATGGTCTACAGAATATAAGTCAAACAGTATGTTTGCATAATCATGCTGTAAAGTTAGTCTTTAGGACTTGGTTAATCTTGTTGCGTTTTCAAGTCTCAAATAATCAAGTTTTCAAGTTGTTGTGTTTGGTATAGTGAGACCGGTTGATTAAGTTTTCTTGTTGCGTTATCTGATAATTCCAGGATCAGATTGATTAAGTTTTGGATAATTAGTTTACTAGTTGCTGAAACAAACTGATCGATTCGAGAGTTACCTGATTTCTTAGGGCCATTATGCATGCAAATCCTAAGATAATCAGACTTTGCCAAACACTCGAACTTATACTATATAACCAGGTTTGATTTTTGTTGGGAATGCAATTTTAAAATGTAACTAAGCTTTAGTTATATGACAATTGAGCTTCTAACTTAATTATATGTGATAACTCAATCCATTTAACTTTACACTTTGTCTCATTTGGTGCAACATGGTCTATATATGTTTAGAAACTTAATGATCATTTAGAAACTACTAATCATAGTTTTGATGAGTGTTATAATCTCACTAGTACATTGGTATATATGTTTATTGTTGCTGCTGTTGTATGGCTATTATCGTTGCTGCATTGAAGATGATTTGACTAAAGATACAGGGATTAAAGAATCTGCTTTAATATAAAATCGCATTTAGTAACTTATATGTTTTTAAAATCGCATCAAAGTTGAGATTCAACAGTTTTGTGTTAGTTGTTTTGTCGACCCAAGCGACCAAGTCAATAGCATTGACATCCTATCATGGTACGTGTTATGTGTTACATGTATAACTATGTGTTATCTTTTCTATTCTTCTTTATTTACATGTATAATTTCTAATAAATGGATAAGCTTTTTGCTCCTTTAATCTACGTCCACCCTCGTGAAGAATTCTTTCCGTCGTCAGTCACGTGTTCTTTGATAATGGAGCCATGGTTTTTGATCCTTCACCTCGTGCGATCATTAACAATGGTGAATATGTTACACACAACGAACAGAAAATGATTCCTACTTAGACCTCCCCGCTGATTATAATTTGAAGGATAAGGTGAAAAGAGGGTCACTAACCGACGCGGTTGCTTATATCCACGCCATACCTGCTCTAGGTGTTCCAATTTGGAGAATTCACCATTTCGGTGATTGGGACTTGGGAGCATATAAGTTTAAGGATCAATAACTATGATGGGATTTTGACATCAATCTATCTAGCTCAACACGCAAAGGGAAAATGGTTGGCGGCTAATGAATTTGTGTATATAAATGGAAGGCCCGTCACCCGTGTATGCAGCTTTGCATGATCACACACACACACACTATAATGCTCCAACTAAAAAGATACATTTTAATTCAGAATATCTCCTTGATCCAAATGAAAAACAAATGCTACTTGATTACTTGAGTATTTTTGTGGGGAAGAAAGCGGCCCCCTTTTTCGGCGGAGTGGGCAGCATCGCTTTCTGTCGTGTAGTGCTTATTCAGAAGAATCATAAAAATTGCAGTAGAGAAGAGAAACCGGTTGGAAACAAATGTAGGAAGAACCATGACATGATTAGTTGCAGCTTGAACCGTGTCCATATTTACCATCTTTACAAACTAATTACACCAGAAAAAAGTACACATGTTGAGAATTACTACAAGTTGGTTTCTGTACGTATTTGGTGTAGAAGATCTCTAGTCAAAATATGTGAGTAGACGATTCATGAGCTGAAAGAGATTGAAGATTGTTTAGCTGTTTGGTTTCATAATTCCATGAGAGGATTGAATCCCTTAATATAGTTGCCAAAAGTTAAAATGTCCTATGTACGTCCCTTAATCTATTGTAACGTACAATATCAATGTATTAACTAAATCCTACCGACTTTTGAGGTAGATACATCATGCATTATACATGGTTTGAAGGCTTTAGGTACAAACACATATAAGCAAACACTCTCTCATCTATGTTCTCTTCGCACGTACAAGCAAATTTGGCAGCACGACCATTCATCTATAAACACATATTGCCGCATGCGACCTCTTTGTTGCCACATTTTACCCTTATGTCGTCGGCCACTTTTCCGATAAAATAACGGTGGTTATGGTGAACGGTGTGTGGCGATGGTGAACCGAAAGTATGCATATGTTTGGTTGCGTTAGTGTCTCGTCATTTTGCTGAGAATGTGAATGTAGTCCATCCATGGAGGTGTGTTTGACAAGGTTCTAGATAGCGTGAGGCGTGGCGTGGCGGCGAAGCCAAGCCTCAAGCTATAGCGAAGCTATAGCGTTTTTTGAGGCGTGACCAAGGCGGCATAATTTTTTATAGATTTATATATTTATATCATATTTCATATATATATATATATATATATAGGATCCGGTTCCATTGAGAAGGTTTTTATTTTGAGAAGATTGAGAAATCTTCGTTTGAGCAAACTGATTAATGTTTTTTATTTGATTCACAAGTAAACATCATTTTATGGTGAATCGAATCTATAAATCACAAATTTGATTCACAAATTATTGTTAAAAACGAGTTATGATGATGATTCATTAAATTTGTACAGATGATTCAGTATTCTACATATATCGCAAAATCGAGAGATTTTTAACATTGATTCAAAAAAATTTTTACACATTTTGAATTTTAATCACATTAAACTGAGTTTTATGCTTGAAAAACATGAATCAAAGTTAAAAATCTATCGTTTTTGAAAACCTTCTCAATCTTCTCAAAATAAAAACCTTCTCAATCGATCCAGATTCTATATATATATATAGGATCTGATTCCATTGAGAAGGTTTTTATTTTGAGAAGATTGAGAAATCTTCGTTTGAACAAATTGATTCATGTTTTTTATTTGATTCACAAGTAAAAATCATTTTATGGTGAATCAAATCTATAAATCACAAATTTGATTCACAAATCGTTGTTAAAATCGAGTTATAATGATGATTCATTAAATTTGTACAGATGATTCAGTATTCTACATATATCGCAAAATCAAGAGATTTTTAACATTGATTCAAATTTTTGTTACACATTTTGAATTTTAATCACATTAAAATGAGTTTTATGCTTGAAAAACATGAATCAAAGTTAAAAATCTATCGTTTTTGAAAACCTTCTCAATCTTCTCAAAATAAAAACCTTCTCAATCGATCCAGATTCTCTCTCTCTCTCTCTCTCTATATATATATATATATATATATATATATATATATATATATATATATATATATATATATATATATATATATATATATATATATAATACATCAAGTTTACAAAACGCGTTATACATAAGAAATAAACTCAAAAAGCTAAACTATTATTGCATTTTTCATCATTTCTTTAAATAAAACCTACTCCGTGAGAGTAAACTGCTAAAAGATAAAATGTAAAAACCTAAAAACTACGGTACAAAATATCACATTCACATATTCACATTCACTTGTTATATTATCTTTTAGCATTTGATTTATAAAGTTAGCCCAAGCCCAAGTTCCTTCTAGCCCAATAATAGTAAATCACTAAATCCTACAAAAGCTTCAAAATAAAGCGTCACGCTTCACGCTATAGCACGCCTTACCACGTTTTTTCGCGCTTCATAACACGCTACGCCTTAAGAAGACGCATTGGCCTGTTTCGTAACGTGGAGGCCACATGACAATAGATCAAAGAAGATTATATTGTTATTATTTGTTATATTGTTATTATTTGTCTTGTGACAAATGACAATAGATCAAAGAAGATTATATTTTTTTTCTATAAACGGTTAATGATGTTGTAAGGTCTATTTGGGAAATATTTGTGTTTTGTTATTTTAAATTTAAATCTAAAAAGTTTATTTTTTTTTAATTTTTTTTTTAATTTTTTTTATTATTATTATTTTTTTTTTGCGTGATTGTTCATTCTAATCTTGTGATAATGTTCATTTGAGGTGGATTTATGAATGAAGTGTTAAAATCTTTTTGGGGATGGATGATGATGTTATTTGGGCTGGATTTATGACTAAATAGTGTGTTTGGTGGTTGCTGATGAGCACCATTTATTTGGGCTAGATTTATGACTTGTAATATTTATTTATTTATTTTTTGACCAGATTCAAGGATTGTAACACTATTAGGTAGGGATGGCAATAAAACCCGAACCCGACGGGGAAACTCGAACTAATTGGGGCGGGGCAGGGCATGCTAATCGGGTTACGAGGCGAGTTTGGGGATTAAATGAGGATTTTAATTGGGTTTGGGGCGGGGAGCGGGGAATCGTCGCCCCGCCCCGCCCCACCCGATTAATATATACACATATACAAATATATATCTATACTTATATAGTATTTGTTAGTATTTACGTGATAAAAAATTATTACTCTAATATTGTTAGTTTTTTATATTTGTAAGAATGCAAAATTGTAATTATATAAAATAGTTTAGTGTCATATTTTTAAGTTTTAATTTTTGACGGTATAATTCATCATTATTTATTTATAATACTATCGTGAAAACTTATTCAACTTAGTAAGCCTTGTTTGTAATTGATTATTAATAGGTTCGTTATTGCTAACGGTTTAAAAATAACAATAAATGTGAATTGGTAAGACTTTGGTCGAGAATTGCATCCAAAGACGACACCCCGATAAAATCTCCGATTAATACGGGGCGGGTTTGGGGACCATCACGCCCCAACGGGGCGCCCCGATTAGATCCCGATGAGGATCGGGGCGGGTTTGGGGAAAACTTTGTTAATCGGGTTTGGGGATGGGGATGGCCACCCCGCACCAAACCCGGCCCGTTGCCATCCCTACTATTAGGGTCCGTTTGGTTTAATACTTTTGAATTGGTTTGAGGTTGACATGACTGTAAATGTTTGTTTGTTTGCCGGATTCGGTTTTGAAATAGTAAATGAAATCCTTAGGCAAGGGAATCTGCAAAAGACACCTCCATAGTTAGGATTGAGTGGAAAGAAATAATTTTTTTCAAAGTTTGTGCTAATGTATTATTTTTTTAATGTCACAGTTGTATTGTTTAGTGATAGTGGTGAGACCAAAAAGTCATTTTCAACCTAGGATATACGATATGGTGGACATAACTATTTCAAAATAATATTAAATTTTTTATTTTATTTTTATCTCAATATATAAAACAAACACAATTCTATACTATCATTTATTTTCTCTCTCTTACTTTTCTTTCAAACCAAATCCAAATCCTATTTCAATCCCACCTACAAACCAAACGGGCCCTTAGTATATATATATATATTTTTCGACTTCAACAAATTTTATAAAATTATACATATGCCAAAAGCATATCAATATTGTGCTCGTTTTGTTCGCAATCCAAAGCTCTTCGCGTTAGTATATTTTTTATTAATGATAAACATGAACTATATATGAATGAATTTGTACATCAAACTTCTCTTCTTCAAACAAAAAATTATATTTCACGTAAAATGATAAAGTTGGGAGTTTTATAACATCAGTTAAAGTGGAGGGTGATAAATGAAAACTAGAGATCCATGTCTCCATTTTGTCTTAATTATCACTGCATTTCTTCTACTTTTATTTGCTTTTCATTTCACACACTAATTACACCGTCAAAAACACACACAATTATCTTTCACAAAAAACAAAACAAAACAAAACCCCCCACAAGAATCAGCCGTCATTTTCAATGATTTGATCTTCTTGTTCGGTTTCAAGAATTGCATTCGAATAAAGTTTGCTTGTGGGTCATTTGTGTTTGCACACCAGGTGTTTGATAAAATGTCTCTGTGAATTTTTATGATTAGGCTATGCTAGCTATTCATTGATTTGGGGTTTTTTCTAAGATTATTATCAGTGTTAAGTGTTAGTTAGTTACTTGAATTTTTATGTGAACCTTAAACCAAACCAAACCAAACCAAACCAAACATAAGCTCGAAGAAACCAACATGGGGGAGCAAGTGTTAGACTTAGTTATACCTTATATACACAATGTTGACGACTGAAACTCTGTTTCCTTAGTTTCCCGTAAGTGTTATGCGACTGATGGCATTACCCGTAAGCATGTAACTGTCCACACACTTTACTACCCAAACCCTGCTTCTTTAAGTAAAAGATTCCCTTTCATCGAGTCATTAATTCTTAAAGGTCCCCCATCTTATTTTAAGGCTACAGATGATAATGGTATCCGAATCACCCCATGGATCCAACAATTAGCTCTCGAGTTTAGGTGTTTGAAAGAACTTCATATCCGTGGTCTGCTTGTTCATGATGAAGATCTCGAGAAATTGGCGAGAACACGTTGTAAGGATTTAAGGAGTTTGAAGATTAAGAAGTGTACAGGGTTTTCGACAGATGGATTAAGGCATGTCTCTAACTATTGCAACCAATTGAGAACTTTGTCTTTGGAAAAGTGTTATCTTATTGAAGTGAAAGATGGGATTTGGTTTCATCAATTGGCATTGAATAGCACGGTTTTAGAAAGGTTACATTTTATGAATATAGATTGTTTTGATGTAGAAGATCTTACACTTCTTGCAAAAAACTGTTGTAACTCATTAATATCATTGAAGATTGGAGAGTGCTTTCTAAGTAAACTAGGAGATGCCTTTAGATATGCTGTTAGGTTGGAACATTTTGGTGGACATATTTGGGATGAGGAGAGTGAGCTTGTTGGTTTCCAGTTTCCACCAAATACGCGTTCATTAAGTACAACGGATTTGCCAGTAACTCGATGTTTAACTATACTCCCTTTTCTGAATCGTACAAGGAAATTGAAACTTGGATTTTTAGAATTGGATGATGAGTGCCAGTGTTTATTGTTTAAGAGCTGTCCCAATTTGGAAGTTCTTCATACCCAGGATAACTGTGGAGACAGGGGATTGCAAGTTATTGGTCAGTTTTGCAAGAAATTGCGCAAACTTACCCATTATGGGCTTGTGACCCATGTGGGACTGATTGCTCTGGCAAAAGGGTGTACTAAATTGGAGTCTTTGAAGGTTGAACTTGGAGATATTTCAAATGAAGCTCTAGATTGTGTAGGAACGTATCTGAAGAATCTCCGTAAATTCCGTATGCGCCTGTTTAAGAAAGATGGGACAACATATCTGCCAATAGACAATGGGATTCGGGCTATGCTCATGGGTTGCAACAAACTTGAAAGGCTAGATATCAGTCTCTCGCATGAAGGATTGACGGATGTGGGTTTGGAATATATCGGGAAGTATGGTGCTAATTTGCGGTATCTATCACTTACTCGTATAGGAAAATCTAATGCAGGACTTGTGAAGTTATCGGAAGGTTGCCTAAGATTAAGAAAACTGAAATTAAGGATTTGTCCGTTTAGCAAACAAGCTGTTAACAGTTATGTGTTTAATATACCTTCTCTAAGGTATGTTTATTTTGACAATAGTGATGTTGATGGTGATCTTATTGTCTTGGCACTCACTCGTCCAGAGTTTCAACTTTAGACATTGGTATGTATGTTCTTTTCCTATTAATATTGGTTTTTATTACTTTCTTATAATAAGGATGTCTTGGAATATCATGATTGTGAGATTCTATTAATTGCATGCTTTCTATCATCTGTTTAGCACGAGTTAGGTTTTTTATGAGTTTTCTGTTGGACCAAATAAGGGGATTCTGTATAAATGATGCACCATACCATTTTTAAATATTCCTGGCAACTTGGGAACAAATCCTGCAGGCTAAGAGGTGATATATGGCCTATGCATAAAAACAAGAAGTTAAAAAGTGGATAAAGTTTATGTCATTGGTTCCAAATATTAACGAAGATGGCCTTAAAATTTTATAAGTGCACTTCATTTTTATGATATATAAGTCTGAACTCTAAACTTGTGTAACTGTCTATGGAGGTACGACCTTTTTCAACAACTTATGGTAACCGCCAAAACATACAAACTCGTGTATTGTTTAATTTCTTCTCTTTCAAAGGATCACATGTGCTGACATGGAACAATTACACGAAATGTACAGTACTTGAGCATAGTTGTAGCACCACACTGTCTTATGGTGGTTGCATAGTCATCCACACTTAGAGTGCTATTAATATTGGTTTTTATTACTTTCTTATGTATGTTCTTTTCCTATTAATATTGGTTTTTATTACTTTCTTATAATAATGAAATTAGTCATCCACATTAATATGTGTACATTCGAGGGAACTTCATGAATGTGTTGATCGTTATAATTTTAAATGACAATTAAATATATGTTTCCACCTTTCTTACTATCACCCTATGAATTTGTTAATATTTATTGACTCATATAGGAAGGAGCAAGCCGAAAAGGAAGTCTCAACGAGTGACTAAATATAGGAAGAATGGAGGAAGTTGATGGAATTGCATGAAGAAGATGTTGGTCCCATCCGGATCATATATTTATTCGAATCAAACATGGTCTATGAACAAACACACGACACACAAACTCACGCTTTTGTATATAATGAATCTGTTGTTGAACCTTATAAATGATGTTTTATTGATTGAAAAAGGTTAAATGTTACAAACGAAACCTATCCCTATATATACTACATTAACATGAACCATTGTGACTTTTCTGAAACGTCACAACCTTTCAACCTATAACCGAAATAACTAACTATTCGGTTAGTAACTTTCTACTTGACATTCTAGACCCCTAAACTTATACTTTTTACATTCGACTCTAAATACAATACTACTAATTACATAACGACCCCTTGAACATGGATTAATGGATTATCATCCAATATTCCTCCCTAATTCATTAATCCGTGTCTTCAACATCTTCATGTCTTCAACTCGATCTTTGATGACTTCATATCATCTTTTCTATAGAACCAATTCTTCCAAATACCTTTTGATACAATTTTGCTACTGCTTTCTTCTTCCCAGTCACTTGTTCTTCATCCACTGTTGGTTTTTTTCTTTCTGCAGTCCACTTCGATCCATCTTCTCTGATGTTGTAACACAACGCAACTGGTAAAGTTCTCTTTTCTTCTTTTGGTTCTCTTTCCTGTTTGCGACTCCATAGCCTAACAAACAAGTTTCTCTCATTCCTTTTTCCTTCAATCTTCTTGTTGCTTTCTTCAAAAACTTTCTGTTTCTCTTCAATTCTGATTTTTTTCACAGCCATTTTGATCATATAACATGATCATTCTTCACTTCTCTTTGTCTAATCTCCAGATTTGATCCCTGATCAAATTTCTTCTTTTTTCTGAATTAACTTTGTCTCTCTTGATCTTCTCTGATCGGTCTTGATTGATTCCCTGAATCAATCTCTTCACTATCTTTCTCTCTTCTTGATTAACCGGTATGCGCACGGTTTCTTCTCTTCTCTTGATTGATTCCCTGAATCAATCGGTCTCTTTGGATCTTTTACAATAGCACTATCAACCACTCTTTGGATCTTTTATGTTAGTACCATCAACCACTTCTATCTCTTCTCTGAAAACGATTCCCTGAATCGCTTTTTGAACTTGATTCCCTGAACCAAGTTATTCTTCTCTCTGGTGTTCGCAGTTTAGTTTTCTTGCAATCTGCAAATGTATTCTTCTTGAATCTCTGATGAAACACAAACTGAAACACGGGGTTTGATTCGAACTTCTGATGCTCTTGATACCAATGTTGGTCCCATCCGGATCATATATTTATTCGAATCAAACATGGTCTATGAACAAACACACGACACACAAACTCACGCTTTTGTATATAATGAATCTGTTGTTGAACCTTATAAATGATGTTTTATTGATTGAAAAAGGTTAAATGTTACAAACGAAACCTATCCCTATATATACTACATTAACATGAACCATTGTGACTTTTCTGAAACGTCACAACCTTTCAACCTATAACCGAAATAACTAACTATTCGGTTAGTAACTTTCTACTTGACATTCTAGACCCCTAAACTTATACTCTTTACATTCGACTCTAAATACAATACTACTAATTACATAACGACCCCTTGAACATGGATTAATGGATTATCATCCAATAGAAGAAATGGCTAATATGAAGAGTAAGCACAAGAAATAAAAGATTGAGATGATAAAATTGTTTAAACTCAACATCCGCATCTGGAATGACTTGTTTGTCAAGACTAATATTAGTTTATTTAGCTATAGGTTGTAGTAAAACTTGTTTGAGACTTGTAAAACTTTAACTCGTTTAGCATTGTATGTCATGCACCTCTTGTTTCATTGGTGGTTATCCAGATGAACTTGCAGATATGTTTGAATTGGTGTAGTGCTTGTTGAGTGGGTATGCAGCATAATCACTTCATGTGTGCATTCTGCCACTCATTACTTAGCAACATATTAATGCATGATGGGATCAAGTGTTTATGTGTTGATCTAACAAACTTTGACGTGTGCTGAAAAAACCTGCCCATTTTGACCCAGCAAGAAAGGTGGAAACATACAAAGATATAGTCTATTGTTGGATTTTTTTTAGTCTATGTTTATTTTGCTGCTATTCCTGTTGCTGCATTGAAGAAGATTTGATGATAGAATCTGCTAAGTCACAAGCTTCTAAACTTAGTCGTGTACATTGGAACCTTTAAGGGGACTACATGCATATGTTACTGACGTGTTATATACATTATATCTTACAGGGACATGATATTCTAATGGCGACTATGCTAACTGGAGCTGCAATTATGGACGGTGTAAACTTGCCTGCAACCTCAAACACTTGAACATTTGGCAGCTATTGAACTGATGCGGCTTAAACATATTATCATTGTGCAAAACCAATAAGATTTAGTTCAAGGAAACGTAGCGGGTAGTCAACATGAAGTTATTCAGAAATTCATCGAGGGAACAGTTAGTTGTCAGTTTGGTTAGAATTATACAATCAAAGTACACTTATAGCGGAAGCTAGGATCAAGAATAACACATACAAAGATTAACTAAAACATAAATTGGAACGTACCTTTTAGCACTTCAATTAAATCTTGAATTCTTGGATGAACCCTAATTAGGGTTTATATGAATTAGGGATCTATAGATTAACCCCGTTAATCGATACAAGATGTAAACAATAATGTGTTTACACCACGTTTTTGTACACACGTACTAATAGCGATTCGCTGTGAATGCTAGTTCTTGAATCACAAATAAAGCACCAAACAAAGTTTTGCTTTAATATAGGTCGAACCCTTTAATTATCTATCTGTCGAACATAAATAATAGAAGGAAGAAAGGCAATACTTGCATGCCCATGACCTGTGTATGATATGCATGCATATTAATCATATATATACATTATATATACATATGATAATAGATTCGATGCATGTGTCAGTAGATTGCATGATACCATACGAATTGTATAAAGAAAAGGTTTGGTGTCTTATTTTTCTGGTATTATTATTTTTTTTTTCCGAAATCACAAAGGGTGTATTTATATAGCTTTTAGTCTTGTCCAACAAGCTATTGCTAGCACCTCCTTAAGTTTCAAAACTCGACACTCAACCCCCTCCTTTTTACTTGTTCGACTCTATAAATATTTGTGATTTAATAATTAAATATAACTATTCATATATTAATTATTTAACATCGATTCTCATACGCAAAGTGTGCAATCCCGTGATCTCGGGTTCGATTCTAGTCATACGAATATTAATATTTATCCACAAACTCTAACAGCTCCCACTTGGATATCTATTAATAGTGTAATGACATTGGTTAGCGTCTAGCAACACGCCAATGCCCCTAGATCAACTCAAGGAAGGTCTCCTGGAAAAACCTTTAATGATTCATCATTATTATTATCCTTTTGTTTCTAATACCACGTTAATAAAGATATGGATCTTAGTCATTCTTTAATTAACAATTCTGTTTCTCGTTGTTTATGATTGAGCAAGATTACCAAAACATCTGAACGTATTCCAGATAGACTTTGGGCGTGCGCACGCAAACATCTTGTCAACCCTACGAGGGGCCCAGCAGTATTAAACTTCAAAACAAATTTGAAGTACAAGAATAACCCATGAACTTTGCAACACTTCTGAAAACAACCCTTATAACTCCCTGTTACGGTGAGCGGTAGATTGCTTCACAAAAATGCACTACATCCATGACTCTTATCTGGTATCTCAAGTCTGAGGATAACAAATTCATGATTTACTTACCGACAAGATCCATAAAGTAAAATTATGTAGTTTGGATAAGTCCTATATTCAATTCATCGAATATCATGTGAAATTGGTATGTCAACGCATCAATATACTTTCAAGTATATTCTTAACCAATACTCAGATTTGTCTTAGTTTAATGATATTCCCATATCATTAATCGACAATGGACAATTTAGAATAATATTAGTTATTCACGGATTTTAAACATGCAAATATAGGACATAATATATTATTAATGAAAACAAACGTACTAAGTACTTTAATTCATTATAAATAATAATTGCTTAATGTCCTTTATCCAAATACCAAAATAGATCAATGCATGATTATACTAGTTAATGAATTTTCCTCAAGTAATAACTTGAAGACAATTATGCCTCAAGTAATGACAATCATACTTGTTGACAAGGCATTATTTCATCTAACTATGATCTATCCGAATTTTGAGAATACTTCTTTCAAGAATTCAATAATTAAAATTCTTGTATGTGTAAATCCAACTATCTTGATATAGCCACATAATTTTTCATAAATAGTGTGATATCCTCAATCACCAACTTATGACAATCAAACTTTCAAACCTTTTAAAGTTTAAAGTATTCTAATTCTTTAATGTTTAATGCAACTATGCTCTTAGTTGAGCACAACTAGTTCTCATGAAATCCTTCATGACTAGTTACTGAGTGTCATCTCAATTAAACCAGCATCATTGTATATTAAACACAATATGCTCTTTAAAATTTTCGTAAACTTAATATCCATAGTGTAATGTTTAGGAGCTATTCCAGGTTGAGGATCATTATTCTAATTTCAAACATTTTCTATTAGAATATCTATTACACAAGTTATATAATAACTTTTAATTGGATATCAAATATTGTCAAATCATTAAGCACTTAAGCATGATAAAACAATAATATGATGCACATGAAAATCCTTCAGTCAAACTTAGATTTTATTCATGTTTGATCTTTACAAATATGTATATCCATTTAGTCTTCCAAAATGATATATCATATTCTATTTAGAATTTTATTTACCACACTTGTTCGTTTAATAATAAACTTTAGTTTCAAGGTTGTATGTTTTATTTCCTAAATCTTTCAAGTAAAGTTTCATTCCAAATTAAGTCTAACCTTTTACTTATATGGAATGTTACTCTACAATATATATGATTTAGTAAATCAAACATAATACTCCCACTAGCTTTCAGGAATACTTAGAAATTATCTTATTTCAATTATAAACCAATTCATGGATATAATAATTAAAATAAGAGAAATTTCCTAGATGCATGCATTTATCCATTCATGGATTATTGCACTTTGTACACTACCAAAGATTTACTTGAATTCATAAACTCCTTTGATTACTTATCGTCCTCGCTTAAGTAATCATTCAAGAAAGAGTTTTGATATTTCATTGTCAAATTTCATATTCATGAAATTTAAGTATGACAATTACCATCTTTGTATCTTTAATGTGTTTTAGGAAAGAGTATTCAATCATAGTTAATTGCTTAAGTATGATTAATAATCTTATCATAAGACATGCATTAAGATATGTGTACAATTTTTGTCCATATGATTTCTACACAAAGATTTAAACCTCTAGGGTTACTTATCTTTGAATAAACTCATCTTCATTCTCTAACCATTAAGAATTAAGATAAATCAAATTTAAAATTTGAATATCTTTATGAACAACATCTCCAACATTCATAATATGAATAATTTACCTAATTCGTTATTTTGGTAATACTACATCATATAATCGTCAGCATATTAATTAAATACCTGAGATATCCAAGTGGATCTATGAATGATAATTTCATCATCTTGAGGTTTATCATTTACATGTTTTGCCTCATCATGATTTTTACTAGTGTGTTTAAGAAGATTATGTATCTTGTAAATCTATCTTATCAAGATAAAATACTCCCACTTGCCTTTAGTATTATATAGAATAAACTAGTTAGCAATTAGAGCAACAATCCGACGTTCTCTTTTAGGACATTACAAATACCCATTGACAGTTCCTGACATTCTTTTGTTAACAACCTACCAATAAGTAGCTTAACAAATTCAGAACTCCAATTTAAGACTTAATGTGATTCATCACATTTCATAATGTCTTATTAATCTTCTAGGAGTCTAATTGAGTATATTCAATCCATACTCAATTTTCTAACCTTGATAACTTTCAGAAGAAAAGAAATCATAGTTATCTTTAATCAAACTTCTAACAAGAGTTTGATTTCCCTAACTTAACATACCATTATATTTTGGTATTTAAATTATAATAAATATTGTAAGAAGATCTAACAATATATATAAGATAACTATATTCCTTTTGGCATACCTATTTACCAACTAAGTCAACTTAATGATATAATAGTATTTCCAAACCAATTGCATGCTTTTTATATAACACAAGTACTTTTGACCAAGTCACTTCATATTCATGTCTCTTCAAAACATGAACGTGTTATATTCCCACTTTCCGTTATTAATCATTGATCATCTCAATGACTTCTTGTATATGTCTTAATTAAAAGACCATAACAAGCTAACGTCTTACTTTATTATAAGTCTTGTAATACTTAGAAGACTTCATGTTTATAAATATACAATAATGTATAAACATGTATAATTAAAGTAATCATGAACACCATCATTTGATTTCATTAATATTTTCAAGTTAACACACTACTTCATTTTTATTTATGTCATTCTTAGAATACATAATTATTGAAGTAGTATTATTATTGACACATGTTCTAATAGATATCTAATTTAGAAACTGTAAATTATCCATGTTGGTCTCACGCATACATGGAAATTCACCTTGTTGTTAATATTTAGCCTGCGTCTCACGTTTACTAAATTTCAACACCAAGTGTTTCTTAGATTAAATTTATATAAATCATATTAGAACTATAGTCTCTTACTTTGCAGTTAAGAAAATTCGTTAAATCATATTCTTATGTGTTGTACCTTGCACACAATGTAGATTTCTCCCACTTGTGCATGGAACAACATCATGTACCATATGAACAACACGCACGCGTTTGTTAATGTGAACAATATGATTTGTGTCATTAGTATAACTAGTAGATATAGAGTTTAGTTAATCAATCAAGGAAACGCACATGACTATCCTTGAAAATATTAGTGTCTATATTTGGAAAGTATTTATCTTGAGATGTTCAAAGATAAAGTAGAGTCTTACCAAGATAACAATCATTGTGACTCCTACTGAATTAGAGATCATTACTATGATTCCTTATTCAGTAATACACACATAATACTCCCACTGAATTCGACAACATTGTAAATGTTTATTAATCCAGTGAAAAGAAAAAGTGTGCTATTCACTTTCCTACATCTTTTAGAAAACCCATTCATAACAATTAATTAGGTACTAAAAGAATATATTCTTCTACATAAATGTGATTCATCACATTCCAAACTATTAACTTGAAAAATTGAGCATACAATTTCTTCCTTAATTAGGTCTACCATTCCAACAATTGAATGTAGTACCTTTAAATGGTCAAAGCAAAACAACTAGATAAAATAATCTAATTCGTCTTTTACCATTGTGCAGTAATCAGTCTAGCTTCTAATTTAATAACTCATAAAGTGCAAATCATCTTACTATTAAAGTTTGCTATGAGTTATGTATTTAGAATTTAGACTATTCTAATCATCCTATGGAAAGAATAGGATTAAGTCTCACACTTCTCCTAATGGAAAGAAGACTTTGATTTATTCTTTTAGTAAAATTGACTCTAACCAAAAACCCAAACGGGTGTAGATCAATTAAAAGAATAACTTACGTTTACGGTTTTAAGTTGCATTAATACATTTAAAGAATTTACAAAATTCAATTTTAGTATTTTCGATAATTTATATTTCCAAGAAAATATAATACCAAAGGATATATTCATATAACCAACATATTTTCTTGAAAATCTAGGATCCAACTTTACATAGATTCCACCACATCAGTTGATCTGCTAGTGGTGAAAGTATAAAAGATGGTAATCTGTCGAACAATAATTGGCAAACAATTTTCCAATTCCTAGATCATTATGGGATTTACATCAAACTGATTCATCAATTTGTCATGTAAGCATGTTTCATCCCATCTCATGCCTTAAGTTCTAGGTCTCACGCATCAACTTAATTAAGTCGTCTAACTTAGAAACTGCAAATTCTCCATGTGTGGTCTCACGCACACTCGGAAATTTACCTTGTCATTAAAATTTAGCCTGCGTCTCACGTTTACTAAATAATAACTTCAAGTGTTTCTTATAGTTAGATGGCATGTAACTTAAATTTTAGGGTATTCAATTTTGATGTGACTATCAAAATATGTATAAAGATGCATGCACACATCATTATAGCATAAGTTTTCAAAACCTTTATATAACCAATTAATAAGATTAATACAAAAAGTTTTACTTGAGGTAAAATACCTTAAGATGATTTTCTACAAGAATGATTTTAAAAGAAATTCGTTTAAGACGTATTCAAGAGTGTGATAACCAAGGCAGACTCTTAGGCTCTTTTCTAAGCCTTCATATCACGATTATGAATTTGTCTTAAAAGAGTTACTTTTAAAAGCATGTTGTACAAAACATCAAACAAGCAAAAGTTTATGGATTCAATCTTAAAACATGTAACAAAGTATGAATCTTGCTAGTCTCGCCTGGGAGCTGATTACCGTGCGAATCGGACCACTAGCGGCACATAAGACCTTGCAAGATTCTTACTTTATCACTTTTGTTTCACCGTTATTAGTCTGTATTATTTTCTTTATGAAAAATTACCCTTTTATTGCTTACAAACGTGTCAAACAATAACAATAAAACAAGTAATCAAAGAAAAACAAACAACTAATAATAATAAAGTGAAACAATTAGCCACATGCAATCCTTATTAGAAAAGATCCTAATAAAATAAAGTCTAGGTATAATCATGCATGTAATCAACTAAGGCCTTCTCCTCTTAATGGAAGAGAGTCACATACATTGACGAATCAATTGCGTAGGCCAAAGCTAATATACACACCACATAGCATATAAATTGATTTTAATATATATTGGAGTCTTCCCTAATTTTAGATCTATCTAAAACATATGATAAATAAAAAAAAACAACAAGATTCATGACTAACATGCATGTTTCGTCACGGATAAAACCTAACAATTAGCACATAGGTCACAAGATACGTTCACTTAACCGGTTAATGACCTAGGGTTTCTAGTGATTACACATAATCCAAGAAAACCACAAAACCCTAATTAGGGTTTCATGGAAAATCGACCCCCCCCCCAAAATTAGGGTTAGGGTTTCGAATTTTTCAAAAAAAATTAAAAGGAAAAACCCTAGATCAAAACATGTATCTAAAACACTTAAAGATCCGATTTTTATTAAGTTTTAGTAATCAATTACATGTTATCCATGGCTCGTGATGCCACTATTAGAATTATACAATCAAAGTACACTTATAGCGGAAGCTAGGATCAAGAATAACACATACAAAGATTAACTAAAACATAAATTGGAACGTACCTTTTAGCACTTCAATTAAATCTTGAATTCTTGGATGAACCCTAATTAGGGTTTATATGAATTAGGGATCTATAGATTAACCCCTTACCGTTTTGTTAATCGATCCAAGATGTAAACAATAATGTGTTTACACCACGTTCTTATACACACGTACTAATAGCGATTCGATGTGAATGCTAGTTCTTGAATCACAAATAAAGCACCAAACAAAGTTTTGCTTTAATATAGGTCGAACCCTTTAATTATCTATCTGTCGAACATAAATAATAGAAGGAAGAAAGGCAATACTTGCATGCCCATGACCTGTGTATGATATGTATGCATATTAATCATATATATACATTATATATACATATGATGTAACACCCCCAATTCATGGATGCAGCGGAATTCGAACTGGGTGTTACTTGACGGCACAATAGTCACAATAATAGAAAACGAACTCCAATTGAGTCGTTTTAAAAGATTTATCATTCAAATTGTATAAATATCAGAGATTTACAAAATGAGGTCCCAAATGGTTCCATGTTTACAATGTATAATAAATGTGTTTTTGAATGATGATAAAATTTATAGCCCTCTTGAGTATCCGTGTCCTTCCGTGCCATCCTTGATCGTCATGAACCTGAAATACATGCTTGAGAGGTCAACACAAAGGTTGAGTGATATTCATAGAGTTTGTTTAATGTTTGAACACAATGTGTTGGTAGTAAATCTTTGAACACAATAATTGTAGTGTTTGTAGTTAAATCGTTTGAACACAATATGTTGGTAGTGTGAGCTATAGACTCACACCAATATTTGGAAAACAATGATGGGCTACGTTGTTATATGCCCGGAAAGGTTATTATTTCACTAAGCTTATGACACCAAAACGTTAACGTGTACCAATATCGATCGGCAGATTTATCCCGGTAGGTACTTTGCCGTCATACCTAATGTTTCAAATATTAATGCATTTGTTTGAACTTAGTCAATACAAATGGGATTCGTCAATCCCAATAGGCCTATTCACAATATTCGCGCTCACTTGCAAGTAACCCTCGCAAGTGATTAAATGGTTCATAATAAGGGATCTTGGTTTGGCAAGGATGTTACTTAGTGATAATAAAACATAGTCGAATAGCATACAGTAGAAAGCATTGTGTTCGAGTAGAAAATAATAGCATGTATTCCCCCCAAGGGTTTGTAAAACATTGAAGTAATGTAAAGTGGGGCTATGAACTCACCTTAAGTAAGATAGCAAGTAATGAATGTAACTGTTGAATCGTGAAGGTTTCTACGAGCAACCTATAATAGAATGTCGCGACTTAGGATCGGAGTAAAGAATATGAAGTAGTGCCTATATATATATCTTGCATTTAGTCCATGATGTGGTATGATGTATAATGTAAGTCTTTGAAAGAAAGATTCATGAAACATGTATGTTTTGTATATCGTTTACTACCGTTCGGGCCGACATAATTCAGAAGTCATGTTAGTAAGCGTTCGAGGAGCCAGGACACTTTAACTCGTAAATCCACAACTCAACTCGACGGCTTACATAATGAACTCCTCACATGAGGCTCCCTACTATTGTAGTAGTTGATGAAATATATAGATATAAGTTTTGATCCGAAAGGTTACATGTCCGATATTTGAATAAACTTAGGAAAGTTTATTTGTACATGAAGATTGTTATTAGGGATAGTTTCATAAGTCTTGAATGACCATTTTCTCTTGGTAATATCTCATGGTTTCCTTTTAAGTGAAGTAGATCCAAATTGCTTGTTCATGTTATCGCCTAATTCATTGTTACATGTTTACGCCTATGTAAGTTGGTATGCTTATTTCGTCATGGCCTAGCCATGACCTTTGGTCCTTGTTCCATGGTCATGAGACACAAACTTGGCTCTAGCCATGGTGGTGGTCTTGATTATAGGTCATAAGACCCCTTTGGTCTTCATAAACCATAATCTATATGTAATGACTTTGTCTAAAAAATGGGCTGTTTTGAATTTGAAGAATTTTATCACTCGGAAAGCGTTTTCAGGGCTCGAGCTTCTTTGTTCCTGAACTAAAACGTCGTTCCGGAAAACTTTCGTGTTTTAACTTTTTGATGAATCGGACCAGAAGTGGGACTTTCAAAAAGTCAGAATGCGATTCAGTGAGGTTTAGGCAGTTTTGCCGGAAATCTTTGGTAACTTCAAATCGCCATAACTTTTGACTCGTATACTCGTTTTAGGTGGTTCAAATTGCTATGGTTTCCTTGTTAAGTCCTCTAATGTAATATGTAATGATCCAACATCATATTTTTACCATTTTGATCAGGTCTTACCAAGAAATTCACTAGTTTGCTTGTTTTAGTAACTTGTTTTAACAATCAATAACAATAACTTGTTTTGGTCACTTTTATACATCATGGACATAACTACAAGACATAATATAGCAAGAATAACATGTAAATAACATGAACATGATAAATTAACAAGAATCATGTTAGGGTTTGGCTCACAACTTTTGGCTTTCAAAGATGAAAGGAAGTTAACATGTAAGGATAGGACTTTGATAGACTTGCTTCAACCCACTTCACTTCATGCAATCTTTCTACTCTTGTAATCTTGAAAGATGGATGATGAAGGTTGAGGTGACTTGAGTGGATTCAAACTCAAGAGAAATCACCAAGTATATGAGGTTATGGAAGTGTTTGATGAATGATAACCTATCTAGGGTTTCTACCTTGAACTAGCACTTGAATCTTGCATGAAACTTGAAGAGAATGAGAAAATGAGATGGTGTGGGTGTGTGTGTGATGAGGGACGGCCAAGGAGAGGGAGGAGGGTATTTATATGGCTTGGAGGAGGTTAGAAATGTTGACTTGTCAACCCTTGGAGGCCAAGGTTAACACATGGATGAAATCTAAGCCTCCTAGCATGAGATCAAGCCACCTAGGGGCTGAATTCCTCCCCTAAGTCGGTTCATATGCTTGGGGGACAAGGGTGTGGACTTTTCTTGGTATTATCCAAGATACTTGGTTAGTTTTGACTCCGGGAAATGCCAATCGTAAATGATTAAGCCTCAAAACGTAAAACCGGGTGTCGTAAAATTATGGAACTTGAAAGTATTGATAAACATGTCAATAAGTTCCATAATAAAATATAAAATGAGTGGTAGGTTCCATTTGGGTGGTAAACCCTGCTAAAAACTGGAAACACGGGTCTAAAACGCGTAATACGTAAAACGTACGAATATTGCGTAAAATTGAGAAAAGTAAAATGTTACTTTTCTAATGTGATAAAAATGATTTAAAATGACTTAAAATGTCTAGACTGGGCTCAGTCTAGTGTCGGTTGGTATTAAATGTCTTTTAGACATCAAACCGTAAGCCTAAAAATCACGAAATGACTTATAACATCAAGGGATGATTTTTGGTCAATGGAGGAGGGAAAGAATATGTTGACTTTTTCTAATAATTTTGAAAACTCAAAATGTCTTGGAAACTCGTTTTGTGGTCTAACGGTTAATCGCCCATTCGGTTAAGCGTGCTCATGTGAGATTAGTACCGACATGGGTGACCTGCTGGGAAGTCTTTGGTCATGTTTTTCTCAGTCACGATTAATTCTCAAATAAATCATGAGTGTGTCAACCATTTTTCTGATGCGGGGTCACTTAACGCGGTCGAGTTTCGTTGTACGTAGAATTTCTGAATGACGTTTTACCCTAAAACGTGTAATTCCTTAATAACTTTCACGAAAATGATCTGACGAATGTCAAACATTTAATTTGCCATGGAAATGATTTATCACTCGAGAATATCAAATAAAAATCAACTTTCGGGAAAGTTTCGGGAAAAATGAATAGTAAAAGTGAATAGTGAAATTTTCCGGGAATGGTAATTAACCTGAAATTGCGAATTGTTACATATGATAATAGATTCGATGCATGTGTTAGTAGATTGCATGATACCATACGAATTGTATAAAGAAAAGGTTTGGTGTCTTATTTTTCTGGTATTATTATTTTTTTTCCGAAATCACAAAGGGTGTATTTATATAGCTTTTAGTCTTGTCCAACAAGCTATTGCTAGCACCTCCTTAAGTTTCAAAACTCGACACTCAACCCCCTCCTTTTTCCTTGTTCGACTCTATAAATATTTGTGATTTAATAATTAAATATAACTATTCATATATTAATTATTTAACATCGATTCTCATACGCAAAGTGTGCAATCCCGTGGTCTCGGGTTCGATTCTAGTCATACGAATATTAATATTTATCCACAAACTCTAACAGATTGCATAGTTATCCACCCTTAGAGTGCAATGGATATACAACATATATGGAAACCGAAAGCTAATGAAATTAGATAGATGACGTGGGAAAGTATTGTCTGAAATTACTAGTAAACGTAGATGACAGATATGAGCTGTGTACATGCCAAGGCACTTCTTGGATTTGTTAACCTTTATAATTGAGAGTAATAAATTTATCATCCTCTGAACTTGTTAATCTTTATTGACTCGTATAGGAAGGAGCAAGTCGAAAAGGAAGTCTCCAACAAGTGACGAAATTTAGAAAGGAAGGTAGAAGTTGATGTAGTTGCTTGAAGAACAAAATGTCTAATATGAAGAGTAAGCACAAGATATAAGAGATTGAGATGATAAAAATGTTTAAACTCAAAATTAGCATCTGGAATGACTTGTTTGTCAAGACTGATATTAGCTTATTTCGCTATAGGCTGTAGTAAAACTTGTATGTCATGCACCTCTTGTTTTGTTGGTGGTTATCCACATGAACTTGCAGAAATATTTGAATAAGTGTAGTGCTTGTTGAGTGGGTATGCAGCATAATCACTTCATGTGTGCATTGTGTCACTCATTTGATTTACTTTACAACATATTAATGCATGATGGGATCAAAAAGGAGTTTTTAAATGTATTATAAGATATTCATCATTTGTATGGTACACAGAGAGATACACAAGTGTTTATGTGTCGATCTAACCCACTTTGACATGTGCTGAAAAAACCGACCCATTTTGACCCAGCAAGAAAGGTGGAAACATAAGAAAGGTTGCAGAAGGAGAGTTGGAGTTTTTTTCAATAATACAAGTTCATTGATATTTGGATAGCAATTTTCAAAATTTTCGTGTGATTTCAATAATCAAAAAAAGAATCAGTGGCAGTGTCTCTAGTGTGCAGTTGTCTTTTAGCCGTATAGAATATTGCTTGTGTAAACTGGTCTTTCCTTTTACCACATGTATGTTAGGGTGTGTTTATTTTTGACTTATTGTCCTTTTTGGAAATGAATCCTGATTGAGAAAGATTTTTTGTTTGTTTCTTATTAACTTATTACAAATGTATATCCTAGTTGCATATGGGGAAAAATGGGCGCCCTTTCCATTCAGGAAATTCAATATATTTTGTCTTTTCTACTTTACCTCTTTCTTACTTTACTCTTTCCATCTTTCATATAAATTATCACACAAACTCCTTCACTTTTTTGCTCTTCCATCCATTCCTGTTTGCTCTTCCATCCATTCCTGCTTTGCCCATAAGGTATTTCGATGCAATTTCTTTTAATTTAAAATTCGAATATGTTTCCTTAAATTCACGATTGTGCTGTCAAAACCCACATATAAGATGACATTTGTTAGTCTTGTTTAAATATTAATAACATTGCATTTATGTCCTACCTATGGCGATTGTTTTTTAAATGCCAAGATGATTTAAACAAAGGGTCTTTATCCTTAGATAATTGTTGAAACTGACTTTGTAATTTCTGGGTTATAGCAGAGCGCATGTAGTTTAATTTGATATGCATGTGGTCTCATTTCATATTGGATTCTTGTTATTAAATTATAGTTCAAGTACCTCATGGCTTCTGCTATATCACTATGGACGGGCTTTGGATTCTTACGCAACATACACTAATTAAAGAAATGATGGTAACCTCATTGGACAGTTAAACCAAACCATCTTACCATCACATTTTTGGTCCTTGTGGTTGTATCAAATTCTCACTTTTGGTCCAATTTTTAAAACACGTGAGACTCCAGTCTAGTAGTTTGAGTTTTGTTCTACTTTTGGTCCAATTTTCTAATAGAGTTAGTTTAGTCGTTAAGTCTAATTGTAAAAAGGCAATATTAGTCCTTTAACCTATCGGTCGTTTGCAACGTTCGTCCTTTATACCAAAGATCATTTGCAATATTTGCACCGTTAGTCATTTCAGTTAGTTAGTCTTTTAAAAAAAATTATAAAAAAAATTGAAAAAAATTAGAAAAAAATTCTTAAAAAATGATTTTTTTTTTCCAAAAAAAATAATTTGAAAAAAAAATTTCTAATAAAAATTTTTCTTGAAAAATTCGAAAAAAATTCTAAAAAAAATTATATGACGAAAATTTTTTTTCCCAAAAAAAATAATTTGAAAAACGAAATTCAACTAAAATTTTTTGTTAAAAGATTCAAAAAAAATTCTTAAAAAAAATTAGACGAAAAATTAAATTTGAAAAAAAAAATTCTAATAAAAATTTTTGATAAAAAGTTCTAAAAAAAAAAATTGACGAAAAAATTAATTTGAAAAAAAAATTCTAATAAAAATTTTTGTTAAAAAATTCTAAAAGAAAAATTTGACGAAAAAATTAATTTGAAAAAAAATTTATAATAAAAATTTTTATTAAAAAATTCGAAAAAGAATCTAAAAAAAATAATTTTGACGAAAATTTTTTTTTCCAAAAAAAATAATTTGAACATAAAATTTTATTAGAATTTTTTTTCAAATTAATTTATTCGTCAAATTTTTTTTTAGAATTTTTTTTGAATTTCTTAACAAAAATTTTTATTAGATTTTTTTTTCAAATTATTTTTTTTTTCGTCAAATAATTTTTTTTTTAGAATTTTTTAAGAAAAAATTTTTTTAGATTTTTTTTTTCAAATTATCTTTTTTGGAAAAAAAATTTCAAAAAAAAAAAAATCATTTTTTAGAATTCTTTTCTAATTTTTTTCGATTTTTTTTGAAATTTAATTTAAAAGACTAACTAACTGAAAGGACTAACGGTGCAAAAATTGTAAACGATCTTTGGTATAAAGGACGAACGTTGCAAACGACCGTTAGGTTAAAGGACCAATGTTGCCACTTTACAATTAGATTTAACGACTAAACTAAGTCCATTAGAAAATTGGACCAAAAGTGGAACAAAACTCAAACTATTGGACTGGAATCTCACGTGTTTTGAAAATTGGACCAAAAGTGAGATTCTGATACAGCCACAAGAACCAAAAATGTAGTTAACTCTTTATTATATTATAATAACAAGGTTATATGAGCTAGTATATCTCAAAATGACAACAAAAGCAAGATGAATTTGGGCTTTTGATGTACTAGGCGAGTACTCGTGCATTAAAACGGATTATGTATGTAACGTTTAATCATAGAAAATAAAATAATCAAAATATAATTGAAAAATGTGAAACATGCGATAATTTGTCAAACCACCTCCTGTTTCTAAATGATATCCATTTGGTGAAAAGCTTATACACAAAACCGGCTTCACATGACCTTTCGAAGCAAGAATGCTTCTTCCCGACCGTAGGTCCCACACACTAGCCAACACATCAAGTCGGGGTGAAAAGCCAAACCATACACACTTCGGCTATGACCTTGCTGATAAAGCATATCAAAACGAAAACAAACACCTTGGAAGCGGCCGATCATCACGAATCTCACTAGAAACCATATCAAAACTTTTAGCATTATTCTCCAATGCCACAAAAATAATCTGAGCATCTCTCGCCCTCTCTAATCTCACCGCGGCTTTCATAACCAACTCCTTGGCAATCCAATATCTCGCCTTCTTCAACAAAGCCGTCGACCGTTGAGTATAAAACGGATACTCGGTACCTTCAATTGATGCCATTGATACTGTTTAATTTAAGTGTACTTGAAATGTGCAGTAAAATAGACTTGCATAACAATTACAAAGTCGGTATCGCTTTTGCTAATCGGCTTTTTGGAATCCTTGTGATCATCACCGTAGCAGGAGGTTTGTGGAATCGGCATCTCTATGATTTGTGTTTTGTTCAAATAAAAGGAAACCGTGCTAACCAAAGCTTATTTTCAACTTGGGCCTCAAGAAACCTTAAAACAAATTATGTATAGTAAAAGGGCTAAATTATAATCTTACTAGAAGTTAAGGTATTTAAAACATATATATCTTGACTCGATTTAAGGATAAACTTTACTTATACGTTTGAGTGTGTTCAAAGGAAATCGTGCGTGCGAATTAGGTGATCGACTTCTTGTTTTAAGATAAACACATACGTACAAAGAGCAAAAAAAAACAAAGAGATTGATCGACTTGCTGTTTGATGTTCATAAGAAGGTTAGTTTTTACGTGTTTTTAACAAGATATATGTTCTTTTACTATGTGTTTCTAAGTTCTTAAGATATCTTTTTTTCTTTGTTATTCGACAAAAGCTGAAGACATGTATGTATAGTGTTTGTCCCTAAGATTATATTATGTATTTGCATGATTTTTTATAGCTAAAACTAATGGAATTTAGGTGTAACAAATTCATATATAATCTAACTTGATGGAATTCTGATAGGTTATTATTACCCTTATAAATCCCAATATAAAGCACAATATCTAACTTAGTTCATCCGTAGTTCGTCAATAAGAGGATCATAGTTTGCTTTATATTCATAAATTTACATTGGAGCAATTGATTACTAATTATGATGGTATTCTTATAAAGCAATTTACACCTTATTGTTAAATTTCTTCTTATTAGTTTAATTTCATTTATTGCAGGTTTAGTTATGTAGTTTTAGAGGATCAAGAAAGTAATTCACTCAAAGTTTAACATCAAACCTTAAACCAAACCAAACCTTAATGGCACCCACTAAATGTAAGACGAAACACAAGCCTGAAGAAATCAAAGTAGGGGAGGAAGTTTTAGACTTAGTTATATCTTATATACAAAACATTGAGGACCGAAACTCTGTTTCGTTAGTTTCCCGGAAGCTTTATGAAATTGATGGCATTATGCGTAAGCGCCTAACTGTCCACACTCATTACTACCCAAATCCGTCCCGTTTAATTAAAAGATTCCCTTTCTTGGAGACGTTAACACTTAAAGGGCCCCCGTCTCATTTTAATGCTATGCGAATCACCCCATGGATTGAACAACTAGCTCTCAACTTTAAGTATTTGAAAGAACTTCATATCCGTCACCAGGTTGTTCTTGATGACGATCTCGAAACATTGGCGACAACACGTGGTAAGGATTTAAGGAGTTTGAAGATTAAGGAGTGTACAGGGTTTTCGTCATATGGATTAACGCATGTCTCCAAGTATTGTAACCAACTGAGAACTTTTTGTTTGGGATATTGTTATACTAATGTGAAAGGGATTTGGTTACATCAATTGGCATTGAATAGCACAGTTTTGGAAAAGTTCCAATTTAAGAATTCGGATATTTCTGATGCAGAACCTCTTACAATTCTTGTAAAAAACTGTTGTAACTCATTAGTATCATTGAAAATTGGAGATTGCTATCTAAGTAAACTAGTAGATGCCTTTAGATATGCTGTTAGGTTGGAACATTTTGGTGGAGATATTTATGATGAGGAGAGTGAGCTTGTTGGTTTCCAGTTTCCCCCAAATATGCGTTCATTAAGTATAGAGGATTTGCCAGTAACTCGATATTCAATTGTACTCCCTTTTCTGAATCATATAAGGAAATTGAAACTTGCAGATTATTCATCGAATCATGAGTGCCAGTGTTCATTGTTTAAGAGGTGTCCTAATTTGGAAGTTCTATATACCCGGGATGTATGTGGAGACAAGGGATTGCAAGTTATTGTTCAGTTTTGCAAGAAACTGCGCAAACTTACCCATAAGGGGTATGTGACCCATGTGGGATTGATTGCTATGGCAAAAGGATGTACTAAATTGGAGTGTTTAATGGTTAGACTCGGAGATATTTCAAATGAAGCTCTCGAGTGTGTAGGAACCCATTTAAAGAATCTGCGTGATTTCCGTATAAGGTTGGGTAAGGAAGACGTTATATTAGATTTACCGCTAGACAATGGGGTTAGAGCTATGGTAATGGGTTGCAGCAAACTCGAAAGGCTAGATATCACTCACTGGTACAGATGTAAGTATGGAGGATTGACGGATGTGGGTTTGGAATATATCGGGAAGTATGGTGTTAATTTGCGGTCTCTATCTCTTACTCATATAGAAATGTCTAATGCAGGACTTGTGAAGTTATCAGAAGGGTGCCCGAGATTAAGAAATCTGATATTAAGAGGTAACAGCAAACAAGTTGTTGTTCCCAACTCTGTGTTTAATATACCTTCTCTAAGGTATTTTTGGGGTAACAGCAGTAATCCTAATTTTTGGGCACTCACTCGTCCAGGGTTATACCTTTGAAACATTGGTATGTATGTTCTTCGTCATTTACATGCAAATTAATTGTTTTTTTTTTTTTTCCCTGTTAATAACAGTATCTTACTTTGGGAGTTTAGCACGAGTCAGGTTTTTTACGAGTTTTCTTTTAGACCAAATAAGGGGTTTCTATATAAATGATGCACCATCCCATTTTTATATATTACTGGCAACTTGGGACCAAATCCTGCAACCCGGGAGTTGAGTAAATAGCCTATGCCTAAAGACAATGAAAAGTGGATAAATTTTATGCAATTGATTCCAAATATTAACAAAGATGGCCTCAAAATTTCAAATTTGCACTTCAGTTTATGATATAATTCTGAACTCTGAACTTGTGTAACTGTCTGTTGGGGTCTAGCTACGACTTTTTTCAACAACTTACAATAGGCAGAGAAATATACAAACTTGTGCATTTCTTAATTTCTTCTCTTTCAAAGATTCATATTGGCTGATGCTGATTATAGTCATCCAGACTTAGAGTGCAATGGATGTACAACATATATGGAAACGGAAAATATAGTCGCAAATCACTAGTAAAGTAGTAAACGTACATCACAGATATGAGCTTTGTTTATTAAAGCACTTCATGAATTAGTTAATCTTTATAATTGAGAGAAATATAATTTTCAGTAAACGTAGATCACAGTTATGAGTTGTGTGTATTTGAGGGAACTTCGTGAATGTGTTAATTTTTATAATTGAGAGAAAGAAATTTGTCAACTTTTAAATGTCAATGAAATATATGTATCCACTTTGTATAGGAAGGAGCAAGTCGAAAAGGAAGTCTCCAACAAGTGACGAAATTTAGAAAGGAAGGTTGAAGATGTAATTGCATGACAAGGAAATGGCTAAGAGATTGAGATGATAAAAATGTTTAAACTCAAAATCCGCATCTGGAATGACTTGTTTGTCAAGACTTATATTAGCTTATTTAGCTATAGGTTGTAATAAAACTTGTTTGTGACTTGTAAAACTTTAACCCGTTTAGCATTGTATGTCATGCACCTCTTGTTTCGTTGGTGGTTATCCAGATGAACTTGCAGATATGTCTGAATTGGTGTAGTGCTTGTTGAATGGGTATGCACTACCCGTTTAGCCTATTTCGTTGTAGGTTGTGACATGTAAAACTTTAACTCGTTTAGCATTGTATGTCATGCACCTCCTGTTTCGTTTGCGGTTATCCATAGGCGATTGCAGAAATATTTGCATTGGTGTGCTTGTTGAGTGGATATGCACTACCGTTATTATGGGTATGCAGCGTAATCACTTCATGTGTGCATTCTGTCACTCATTTGATTTACTTTGCAACATATTAATGCATAATGGGATCAAAAAAGAGTTTTAAAATGTATTATTAGATATTCATCGTTTATATGCTAGACAGAGATACACACAAGTGTTTATGTGTCGATCCAACCTACTTTGACATGTGCTGAAAAAACCTACTCATTTTAACCCAACAAGGAAGGTATACAAAGATATAGTCTATTGTTGCATAATGAGAGTTGGATTTTTAGTCTGTTTATTTTGCTGCTATTCTTGTTGCTGCATTGAAGATGATTTGACTAAACATACAGAGATTAAAGATTATAGAATCTGCTAAGTAAGATATACATGTGTCATTTGTAGACTGCCCAGTAAGTCGTGAGCTTCTAAACTTAGTCGTGTACATTGGGACCTTTAAGGGGTTGACATGCATGCGTTACTGACATGTGTTATATACATTATATCTTACAGGGACATGATATTCTAATGGCGACTATGTTAACTAGAGCTGCAATTATGGACAGTACATTATTACTCATATCTGCAAATGAAACTTGCCCGCAACCTCAAACCCTTGAACATTTGGCAGCTATTGAGTTGATGCGGCTTAAACGTATTATCATTGTGCAAAACAAAATCGATTTAGTTTTAGGAAACGTAGCTGTTAGCCAACATGAAGCCATTCAGAAATTCATCAAGGGAACAGTTAGTTGTCAGGTTGGTTAGATAACGGGTCTAAACGGTTCGGATCAAAATATGTAATTCTTTGGGTTTGTTTGAAACCGGATATGTGTTTTAGTGTCAAAAACGATATAAAATTCATTTATGAAATGACTTCTAAAGTAATTATTGATTTACCTGTCCGACCCGTAATAGATAAAGCAATATCCTGAATCGACCCATTTAAAAGTTTTTGTTGCGTGTAGGGTGTTTTGAGGTTAAACCAAACGATCGCTATTCATCCTGGGATTGTTTTTAAAGAGAAGAATGGAGACATCAAGTGTAGACCGATATACACGAGTATAGTTTCTTTGTGTGCTGAAGGAATGAACTAAAGTTTGCCGTCCCCGGTGGGCTCATTGGAGTAGGAACAAACATGGACCCTGCACTGACCAAATCTGATAGGTTGGTGTGCCATGTGCTTGGGGAAGTTGGATCGCTTCCTGATGATTATGTTGAACTTAAGGTAAGTTACTTGGTTATTCATATTTGGAGGGTATTTGGGTAGCTCAGTTTAGTGTTAGTCTGCTTATTGCGTTTTTTCAAATCATATGCTTGAAATAATACCTCATTGGGTTTGATTCTAATTGTATGAGTGTCGTCTACATCAGGTGAACTTCTTCCTTTTGGAGCGTCTGTTGGGTGTAAATACCACAGGAGATCGAAGATCAACAGGGAAGGGTGTCACAACTGACAAAACAAGAAATGCTAATGTTGAACATAGGATCAATGACTGCACAGGCTCGAGTTTTGGCTGTTAATATATATATAAGAACGACATCAACAACACTACAACTGGCGAACCCTGTGTGTGTACCAGCATAGGTGAGAGGATTGCACAGAGCTGGAGAGTTGATAAACACCGAAGGCTAATCGGTTGGGTCGAAATTCAAGGTGGTCAAACAATTGAAATCGCACCTCCCTCAATATAGGACCCAGGAATATAAACTTCTTGTGGCAGGTATAGACTGTTTTGAATATTATTGGTTGATATATTTGTTTGTTCAGTTTTCTCGACATCCTACTTACATTAAGTAATATAATAGCAGTACAATCAACTACCTTGTAAAACATGTTCTATGCTTAGCCATTCCAGTAACAAAACTTGTTGAACGCATTCTATGCTTAGCCATTCCAAAAGACGGAAAACAACTAAAATGCATAAAGTAAGAAACGACTTTGACCAACATACCCATTAAGGCCATAATACACAAATGAATCGAGTGTTCAGGGTCTAGAAATCACCCCCAAGAATGTATAGCGTTTAAACATGCAATCATGTTAAGCAAAATTTAGAAAATGGAGCTACTTCAGCTATACCTTTATGTTGCATCACTTATTAAGATGTTCATTGCGAGATGATGTACCCTACTATACTGGTCAAGGGATCGTGGGTATTAAGGGTTATAGAGTTAGTGACTGTTTGGGCAAAAAAAAGTCAAAGGATCAAGAGTGTGAGTCAACGCAAACCTTAGGGACCAACTGTGTAATTTACTCAAGATAAAAACATAACACGATACCATTGCTTTCACACACTAATTACACCATAAAAACACACACAAACACAATTATCTTTCACAAAACAAAAAACCCAATAGAATCAGCCGTCACTTTGAATGATCTGATCTTCTTGTTCACTTTCAAGAATTGCATTCGAACAAATGTTTGGTTTTGGGCCCTTTTTTTTTGCACACAAGGTGTTTGGACTAGCCTATTGCTATTGATTGTTATAAGATGAAAAAAGGGTTTCACAACTGCTAAGCTAAGCTGTTTAGTTAGCCTTTTTTTTTTTTTTTTTTTTTTTTTTTGCCCTTTTCTAAGATTATTAGTAGTGTTAAGTGTTAGTTGAATTTTGATACCTTAAACCAAACCTTAATGGCACCAACCAAAAACACTCCCGGAAAAACCAAAGTGGGGGAGCAAGTTTTAGACTTAGTTATACCTTATATACACAATGTTGATGACCGAAACTCTGTTTCCTTAGTTTCACGTAAGTGTTATGCGACTGACGGCATTACGCGTAAGCGTGTAACTGTCCACACACTTTACTCCAACCCTTCTCGTTTAAGTAAAAGATTCCCTTTCATCGAGTCGTTAACAATTAAAGGTCACCCATCTGGTTTTAATGAAACATATCATCATGATATCGAAATCACACCATGGATTGAACAATTAGCTCTCGAGTTTAGGTGTTTGAAAGAACTTTTTATCCGTCGTCTGGTTGTTCGTGATGAAGATCTCGAGAAATTGGCGAGAACACGTGGTAAGGATCTAAAGAGTTTGAAGATTAAGAAGTGTAACAGCAGGTTTTCGACGGATGGATTAAGGCATGTCTCTAACTATTGTAACCAATTGAGAACTTTGTGTATTTCTGATTTTATTAATGTGAAAGATGGGATTTGGTTACATCAATTAGCATTGAATAGCAAAGTTTTGGAAAAGTTCCATTTTAAGGATTCCGGTATTTCTGATGCAGAAGCTCTTACAATTCTTGCAAAAAACTGTTGTAACTCATTAATATCGTTGAAGATTGGAAAGTGCAATCTAAGTAAACTAGGAGATGCCTTTAGATATGCTGTTAGGTTGGAACATTTTGGTGGTAATAATTGGGATCTGAAGAGTGAGCTTGTTGGTGTCCGGTTTCCGCCAAATATGCGTTCGTTAAGAATAACGGATTTGCCAGTAACCCGATGGTCTGTACTCCCTTTTCTGAATAAAATAAGGAAATTGAAACTTGCATCTTGCTGCGCGTATGAGTGCCAGTGTTTATGGTTTAAGAGTTGTCCCAATTTGGAAGTTCTATATACCCAAGATGAATGTGGAGATAGGGGATTGCAGGTTGTTAGTCAGTTTTGCAAGAAATTGCGCAAACTTAACCATAATGGGCTTGTGACCCACATGGGATTGATTGATGTGGCAAAAGGATGTACTAATTTGGAGTCTTTAAAGATTGTCCTTAAAAATATTTCAAATGAAGCTCTCGAGTGTATAGGAACTCATTTAAAGAATCTGCGTGATTTCCGTATATCGTTGATTAAGAAAGACAGTAAAATTATTTTACTGCTAGACAATGGGGTTAGAGCTATGCTAATGGGTTGCAACAAACTCGAAAGGCTACATATCAGTCTCTTGGATGAAGGATTGACGGATGTGGGTTTGGAATATATCGGGAAGTATGGTGCTAATTTGCGGTCTCTCTCTCTTAGTTGTATAGGAATGACTAATGCAGGACTTGTGAAGTTATCGGAAGGATGCCCGAGATTAAGAAAACTGAAATTAAAGGGTTGTCCCTTTGGCAAAGAAGTTGTTGCCGACTCTGTGTTTAATATACCTTCTCTAAGGTATGTTTGGGGTTACATCGAACGTATTGATTGGGCACTCGTTCGTCCAGGGTTTCATCTTTGAAACATAGGTATGTATGTTCTTCGTCATTTAGTTGAAAATTATTGTTATTTTCCTATAAATATTAATAACACGGTCTTACTTTGGGAGTTTTCATAGTCTTGGAATATCATGATTGTATGCATTAAGACACATTTTTAAATATTTCTGGCAATTTGGGACCAAATCCTGCCGCCGAGAGGTGATAAATGGCGTATGCATTAAGACAATGAATTAAAAAGTGGATAAAGTTTATGTAATTGATTCGAAATATTAGCAAAGATGGCCTAAAATTTTCAAAACTGCACTTCAGTTTATGATAAAATTCTGAACTCGTGTAGCTGTCTATTGGGGTCTAGGTACGACGTTTTTCAACAACTTACAGTAGCCACCAAAACATACAAACTCATGTGTTTCTTAATTTCTTCTCTTTCAAAGGATCATGTGTGCACTACTTGAGCATATTTGTAGCAACATACTGTCTGATGGTGATTGCATAGTCATCCACACTTAGAGTGCAGTGCATATACAACTTATATGGAAACCGAAAGCTACTGAAATTAGATAGATGACACGGGAAAATATTGTCGGAAATCACTAGTAAACATACATTACAGATATGACTATATGAGATGTGTACATTCCAAGGCACTTCGCGAATTTGTTATTTCTTTATAATTGACCGAAAAATAAATTCTCAGTTTTGCTATGGGTTTAGTCATTAGGTTGTGACCTGTAAAACTTTGAGTCGTTTATCGCTGTATATCATGCACCTCCTGCTTTGTTGGTGGTTCTCAGCATGCAATTGCAGAAATACTTGTTGATTGGATATGCACTTACGTTAATTATCCTTCGTACCACGCACAACCAGTAGTTTTTGTTTTGTCTTTTACTCTACATGCTTTTGTTTCCTGGTTCGCGCTTGGCAATAACAATAAGACATCAATTACTACCTGAAATTGTACTTCAGGTAAAAAAAAAAAAAAAATCGCTTGATTCTTGGGAGGGTTCATTGTGAATGTGGAATTTTCGGTTGCATTGGGAAACAGGGGACAGTGTCTTTCACTTTAAGAGGGTATCAGTGGTTGGTTTGGTGATTGATGTAAATCGGTGGTTGTTGGAGTTGTTGTTTTGATGGTTATATATTTATAATGGTTCAATAGGTGGTGTGGTTCGCATCTAGTTTTTGATCGCCTTGACAAGGGTCGAGGGTCTAATTTCGACGTGTCGTGGTCTTACAATAAAAACCGTTCTCTTGGTAAAACATCCTTACATATCATCGTGCCACCACTCTATTTGTTTGTGTAGTCATAGCCAGTTTGTAGTTTCAGTGTCGAGGTTGTGGTAGTGGTCGGTTTTTTGCCCTTAAGTGTAGTACGTGTTATGAAAACCGTTTTCTTGGTAAAACATCCTTACATATCATCGTGCCACCACTCTATTTGTTTGTGTAGTCATAGCCAGTTTGTAGTTTCAGTGTCGAGGTTGTGGTAGTGGTCGGTTTTACTTTACACTTTCTCTCATTTGATCCAACATGGTCTATATATGTAACTAGTAATTATATATGATAATTCGATCCATTTTACTTTACACTCTGTTCCCGAGTATAAAACGGAAAGAAAAGAGATGGAGAGAAAAAAAGGAGTGAAGTAAAGAGGAGAGTAATAAGAAATTATTTTTTTTATCTTGTGTTCCCGAGTTGAAAAGAAAAGAGAATGAAGTAACAAAAAAATAGCTTTAAAATCAACACCACTCAATTTCATCCCAATTTGGGAAGTAAAATAGGAGAGTAATTTTGATGTAATTTACTATCCTTTACTTTCCTGTCCCCTCCTAAAAAATCTCAGGAACACAATTTTTTTTTACTACCATCACAAACCTTTCCCTTTCACTTAAAAAAATAAACTCGGGAACAGAGTGTTACACTTTCTCTCATTTGATCCAACATGGTCTATATATGTTTAGAAACTTAATGACCATTTAGTATGACTCTACTCTAATTCTTCTTTTCTTTTTGTTTTTATTTATTTCATGTGTTTTGCTGGTAAACTTAGAACATTTAGGTGTCATTTGGATTGAAGTAAAATGTGGATTGAGGTGTATGATCATGAATGGTAGGGAAGAAATAAAGTGTTCTAATCTAGAATAAATATAATGATCATTTAGAGCTTACGGTACAGTGAGCATGGTGAGCTCGGCTGGTACCGCAATGCCATACCTATGGCGCCAAACCCACACCATGGCTGGTCGACACTCGCGCCACCACCACCAACCCATGCATTTTTTTTCCTTTCTTGTATTCTTGCTCAAGCTTTTCTATTTCATTAAAAAAAAACTTTTGTTTTTGACAGTGAGAGACTCATCAAAATAAGAAAAAAAATGTTATTGAGGTAGCGCAACTTCTTCCCATGGCACCACTAGGGTTGAGCAAATCCACCCGAAAATCTTTTCGAACCATTAAACCGACCAAAACCGGACCAAACCGAACCAACCTTATTCGGTTCGGTTTCGGTTTTGTATATATATTTTGGTTTTTTTTCGGTTTCGGTTTTGTATATATATTTTGGTTTTTTTTCGGTTTCGGTTCGATTCGGTTTTTTCGATTCGAACCTGAAAACCGACCCGAACCGAGTTATTCGGTTTTGACATCTATTTCTCGGTTCGATTTTCGGTTTGAGTTTTTTCTTTCTAGGTTTTCGGTCAGGTCGGTTCAAGTCGGGTTTGACCCGATGCTCACCCTAGGCACCACACTCTACCTAGCGCTCTTAGTACGACTCTACTATAATTCTTCTTTGCTTCTTGTTTTAGTTAAAACCCTTAACTTTAAATAATCTTTTAATTAAAACCCTTAACTAACGATAATTTATTATCTACTTAAAATAACATGGTATTTTGATCACTATAACTTCTTTTTCTTTATTTAAACTAGTAACATGTAAAGCTGACATTTAGTTTGAATGACTATAAACTAAAGAAATAGTGAAACGTTTGGATATCAACACTACATAATACGTGTTAAGAAATGGTCGTAATCAAGTTGTTTACACAAACTACAAATTGCAACTTAAAGATATGCGTTGTTCTTCTGCTTGATTCAAACCCAAGAACAATATGTAACTCAAGAACCGAAAATCGACAAACCCGACGTAAAATGGGTCGGGTTAGTCGATTTAGTTAAAAAAGTAGGTCATTTAAAGTTGCTGATAAAAGATTACCAAAAATAGTTAAATGTTTTTATTATGCAATCAAACAACGTTATGGACCATGGATAAAAGAATCAAATGGTTTTCTTAAACTATATTTATTGTTAAGGGGATTATTTAAGGAACAATGGTATAGAATATAGAGGCCTAACAAATATGTCTAAATTTAGGTCTAATCCATTAACAATTTGACACATTACTAATACATTTTGTCTCTCAAATCTTCACTTTTGATTTATTTACTTGGTATCATTAAAGGTGGTAATTTGTGCCAAAATTAAAAAAATAGACTAAATAGGCAAACTTTTAAAACATTTTGGCACAGTTGCCCCCCCCCCCCCCCCCCCCCCCCCCTTTTTTTTTTTTTTTTGAAATGGGCATATTGCCCATTTAAATGTAAAATGGGCACATTTGGATACATACTTTCTCTCAATTGGATAAAATTACAATTGTTTTTTAAAAATATTGTCGATATAATATATTTAATTTTTTTAAATATAAATGGGGTGTTAAGTTTTAGGAATTTATTTCGTCTTTTTGGGTATTTTCTAAAATGATTCGTATAACATGCGCCTGTTTGACCCGTGCCTGTTTAGCCCACGCTCGTTTAGCCCGTAGCCCGTTTGACCCGTGGCCTGTGCCCGCCCGGCCCGCCTGTTTTGCCACCTATAATTATCATCTTGTTCTTAGGTATATTTTTAGTCATTCATTTTAAGCATGTCAATCATTTTCCTTATTTTAATTTTCAAACAAAGTTAAAGATAAAAATATTGGAAAAAAAAGTTAAGAAGTTAAACCATAAATTGAGTAAAAGTTCATAGATTAAAGCATACATTGACTCAAAGTTAAGGACAAAAACATTGCAAAAAATCAGGGGTTTGGTGACATTAATGAAACTAGAGGGCGAGAAATGAAAATTAAATATTATTTTCTTTTTTCTGTCCATCAATGTAAAAATAAGTAAAGTGGTTGTCTTGGTCAATAACACATTTGCTTTTCAGTCATTTCATTTCACACACACTAATTACACCATCAAAAACACACACACACAATTAGAATCAGCCGTCACTTTCAATGATCTTGTCTTCTTGTTCACTTTCAAGAATTGCTTGTGGGTCATTTGTGTTGCACACCAGGTGTTTGATAAAATGTTCCATTGACTTTAATGTTGTATTGATTAGGCTATGCTATTTATTGTTATAAGATGATTTTGGGCTTTTTTTAGAGATTATTATTATTGATTAGTGTTAAGTGTTAATTAGTTAATTGGTTTTTGAAACCTTAAACCAAACCAAACCTTAATGGCACCCACCAAACATAAGCTCGAAAAAACCAACGTGGGGGAGCAAGTGTTGGACTTAGTTATACCTTATATACACAATGTTGACGACCGAAACTCTGTTTCTTTAGTTTCCCGTAAGTGTTATGCGACTGATGGCATTACCCGTAAGCGTGTAACTGTCCACACTCTTTACTCCAACCCTTCTCGTTTAACTAAAAGATTCCCTTTCATCGAGTCATTAACACTTAAAGGTCCCCCATCTGGTTTTATACATACGTATCATAATGATATCCGAATCACCCCATGGATTGAACAATTAGCTCTCGAGTTTAGGTGTTTGAAAGAACTTCTTATCCGTCGTCTGGTTGTTCATGATCAAGATCTCGAGATATTGGCGAAAACACGTGGTAAGGATTTAAGGAGTTTGGAGATTAAGAGTTGTAAAGGGTTTTTGACGGATGGATTAAGGCATGTCTCTAACTATTGTAACCAATTGAGAACTTTGTGTGTGAAATATTATTGTCTTATTGACCTCAAAGATGGGATTTGGTTACATCAATTAGCATTGAATAGCAAGGTTTTGGAAAAGTTACATGTTACGATTAAGGGTATTTCTGATGCAGAAGATCTTACACTTCTAGCAAAAAACTGTTGTAACTCATTAATATCGTTGAAGATTGGAGAGTGCTATCTAAGTAAACTAGGAGATGCCTTTAGATATGCTGTTAGGTTGGAACATTTTGGTGGAACTAATTATGACCAGGAGAGTGAGCTTGTTGGTTTCCAGTTTCCCCCAAATATGTGTTCATTTAGTATAAAGGATTTGCCATCAACTCGACATACAACTATACTCCCTTTTTTGAATCAGATAAGGAAATTGAAACTTGTATATTTAGGCTTGAGATGTGAGTGCCAGTGTTTGTTGTTTAAGAGGTGCCCCAATTTGGAAGTTCTATATACCGAGGATGTATGCGCAGACAGGGATTACAAGTTATTGGTCAGTTTTGCAAGAAATTGCGCAAACTTAGCCATTTTGGGCATGTGACCCACATGGGATTGAATGCTGTGGCAAAAGGATGTACTAATTTGGAGTCTTTACATGTTACCATTACAAATATTTCAAATGAAGCCCTCGAGTGTGTAGGGACTCATTTAAAGAATCTGCGTGATTTCTGTATATGGTTGGGTAAGGAAGACGGTATATTAGATTTACCACTAGACAATGGGGTTAGAGCTACGCTAATGGGTTGCAGCAAACTCGAAAGGCTAGATATCAGTCTCTGTCATGAAGGACTGGCGGATGTGGGTTTGGAATATATCGGGAAGTATGGTGCTAATTTGCGATTTCTATCTCTTACTCATACAGGAAAGTCTGCACAGTCTGATGCAGGACTTGTGAAGTTATCAGAAGGGTGTCCAAGATTAAGAAAACTGAAGTTAATTGGTTGTCCCTTTAGCAAACAAGCTGTTGCCAGCTCTGTGTTTAATATACCTTCTCTAAGGTATGTTTGGGTTTGGAGCAGTGATTTTACTGCACTCACTCGCCCAGAGTTTGAACTTTGAAACATTGGTATGTATGTTCTTCGTCATTTACTTAAAAACTATTGTTCTTTTCCTTTTAATAAGGGTGCCTTACTTTGGGAGCTTTTGTAGTATTGGAATATCATGATTGTCAAATCCTATTAATTGCATGCTTTCTTTCATCTGATTAGCACGAGTTAGGTCTTTTACAAGGTTTCTGTTAGACCAAATAAGGTGGTTTCTGTATAAAGGATTGCACCATCCCATTTTTAAATTTTCCTGCCAACTTGGGACCAAATCCTGCCGCCAAAAGGTGATAAATGAATTAAAAAGTGGATAAAATTTATGTAACTGATTCTAAATATTAACAAAGATGGCCTCAAAATTTCAAAACTGCACTTCAGCTCATGATTTATTTTGAACTCATGTGACTGTCTGTTGGGGTCTAGGTACGACTTTTTTCAACAACTTACAATAGGCGTAGAAACATACAAACTTGTGCATTTCTTAATTTCTTCTCTTTCAAGGATTCATGTGTGCTGGCAGGGAATTTACAGAAAATGTACACTTGCAGTGCATATACAACATATGTGGAAACCGAAAGCAAATGAAATTAGATAGATGACACAGGAAAATATAGTCGGAAATCACTAGTAAATGTACATCACAGATATGACTATATGAGCTGTGTACATCCCAAGGCACTTGGTGAATTTGTTAATCTTTATAATTGACCGACAAAAATGAATTCTCAGTTTTTAAATATCAAATATATGGTTCCGCCTTTCTTACTATCACCCTCTGAATTTGTTAATCTTTATTCATTTTGAAGGAGCAAGCTGAAAAGAAAGTCTTCAACAAGTGACGAAATATAAGAAGAAAATGAAGAGTAAGCACAAGAAATAAGAGATTGAGATGATAAAAATGTTTAAACTCAAAATTCGCATATGGAATGACTTGTTTGTCAAGACTGATATATTAGCTTAGTTTGTTGTAGGCTGTGACTTGTAAAATTTTAACTCGTTTATCATTGTATGTCATGCACCTCCTGTTCTGTCTCTGGTTATCCATAGGCGATTTCAGAAATATTATTAATTGTATGCATCATAATCGCTTCATGTGTGCATTCTGTCACTCATTTTATTTACTTTGCAACATATTAGATATTGATCGTTTATATGGTACACAGTGTTTATGCGTCGATCTAACTGACTTTGACGTCTGTTGAAAAAACCTACCCATTTTGACCCAGCAATAATAGAAGAAGTTTGTGAGTATAAATAAGAGGTTTAAAAATTATGTCAAGATCCTTAAGACAATATGGTCAATGGTTCTGCACTTCACTCCAATGAAAGTTCCTTCGACTTCTCCATGTATAGTTTAGTAATTACATGCTATAGGTTCCTGTTTGATGAAATTACATTTCTTAGAAAGTTTGGCCACGTCTTTATGGTAGATATTCTATGTTCATTCATTGAATGTAAATGGTCCACCCAAAATAAGTCAAACAGTATGATTTGCATAATCGTGCTGTAAAGTTATAGTCTTTAGGACTTGATTAATCTTGTTTGTTTTCAAGTCTCAAATAATCAAGTTTTTGGACTTTTTGTGTCTGGTATAGTGAACCCAGTTCTGATATCTGATAATTCCGGGATCATATTGATTTAGTTATGGATAAATTAGTTTACTAGCAGCTATTCCAGAGTTATCTGATTGCATGGGCAGGAATTGTGTACAAATATCTCTTCTTCCTCAAATCCCAAATTCTACAAGTATTATATTCACCTCCTGTTGCTAAATGATACCCATCTCGTGAAAAGCTAATACCCGAAATCGGGTTCACATGATAAAGAAAGAATGCTTCATCCTGACTGTAGGTCTCATACACGAGCCAACCCATCAAGCCCACAAGACGCTGCAACTGAGCCATCAGGGTGAAAAGCCAAACCATACACACTTCGGCTATGACCTTGTTGATAAAGCAACTCTTCACCAGTCTCATTATCCCACAATCTCCATACTTGCCTGATGGATGGAAAGCAACATGAGCTAAGCGGTCCAAATGACCCTTGTATGCCTTAAGCAAATTCATTTATGAAATGACTTCTAAACTAATTATTGATTTACCTGTCTGGCCTGTAATAGATAAAACATATCCTGAATCGACCCATTAATAAGTTCTAGTTGCTTGTAGGGTGTTTTGAGGTTACACCAAACGATAGAGATTCGTCCTGGGATTGTCTTTTAAGAGAAGAATGGAGACATCAAGTGCAGACCGATATACACGAGAATAGATTCTTTGTGTACTGAAAAGAACGAACTACAGTTTGCCGTCCCTGGTGAACTCATTGGAGTAGGAAAAACCATGGACCAAATCTGATAGGTTGGTGGGCAACAATGTTGACGGCTGAATCATCAGATATAAACAATGCATGATCTGTCTTGAACTAACAAAAAAAACGATTCTGGTTACGTTAGACTTTCAAGGGTCAAATAAGTTGTTTCTTAACTTGAAAATTTGAGATGCAACAGTTGCCAACATGTATAATGTTTCAAGCTCCCTTTAATTAGACACAATGTATTACTATAAATGTTATTGAGGTTTAAATCCTTTTGAACAACGTATGCAAATTTGAATCTAAAAATTAGAAGGTTTGACCGTGTCCTATATGGCTCTTACTTGCGATCTTTGTCAATTAGCAGGTATGCTTCGTGCATATCCAAACGAGCCATCAAACTTTCTTCGTGCAATCTTGGTCTCATAAAAAATAATTATTTTATCCGTCTTATATTAAGTATCACTAATTAGTCACTAACCAATTGACCACCTAATTTTCTTTTGGAGCTTGGGGAGGGGTTTTACCCGGGTTCGAGTTTCGGAAACGACAAAAAAAATCCAGATTTTTCTCTTAGTGCGAAGCCGTGAGTTTTATGGGTTTTCCTTTACGGGTCTCTCCTAGTGGTTCGGGTCTCGGGCCTACCTGTTTGGATGGTGTAACTCGGGGTGTCGGATTTCAAGTGTAGTGCCCTTCTTAAAAAAAAATTATCAATAATTACTCATTAAAGTTTTTTTTTTTTTTTTTTTTTTTTTTTTTTTTTTTTTTTTTTTTTTTTTAATATGTAATTAGTAGTGTTAGAATGAGGATATACGTAATTCCCACTTTCATAATTCTCAAAGTTTTAAAAAATGAAAATTTCATCTATATCCTTGAAAACATCAATATCCTTACTAAAATCAATATTACATAAATATCCTTACAAAGTTTCAAAAAACTCATCTATATCCAAATATCCAATTTAACCATAAATAAATGATGATAATATATTAAAACTTATCTAAACACTAATTAGCAAATTAAATGACAATCTTACCATTATAATATGCTAATCAAATACAAAATAGGCATAATTGCATATATATCCCTCTCAAATTAAACAATTGCATATATATCATTTGTACAAGTTTTTTATGCAAATAGTACAATGATTTTTATGCATGCTTTGGATATATATGCAATTATGCATTTTCAAAAGGATATATATGCAAAAAAATAAAAAAATAAAAAAAAAAAAAAAAAAAAAAAAAAAAATAATGTCAACATTCAACCAGATATCTTTTTCTTCGTTCTCAATTCATCTGGAAGTTGCCTTCTTTTTTATGGGTTTTTAGTTAAAGAATATGAAAGTGGAAGTTGCCTTCTTTTTTATGGTTTAAAAGAATATGAAAGAAGAGTATTGATAATAAACTAATTATTAGTTTCAATCTTCTCAACGTATCATTACATTATTGGAAACACTTTATTTGATTATCTTTTTTTTTTTTTGAACAGCAACAAGAAGAATATATATATACAAATGGAGCATCCTACTAAGGCACTAGGAGACCAAGATACAATGATTAATTACAGAGGTGTTTTGTGGGTTATCGAACCACTCAATCCAGTTTACATTAGACCTTTTAAGCCTGCTAGAAATCCAGTTAAATGAAAACAACTTAATGTCATTAAGAAGCAGATTTTTGGAAGGTCGTTTGGTTATCCACATTGTTGTTCCACATTGTTGATTCATATTTTGAAAAGTTAACGACCGGTAATGAACTTTGCCCTTGATTTCCAACAACACAATTTAAAATCAATCTTAACAAAATCTAAACAAAGAATAATCAAACAATTTAATAACGTGGCATGTTTTGAGATAATCTTGTAAAAACAAAGACCACGGAGAAGAAAAAAAAAAAAAAAATGAGTAACTCAAGTATGCTTAAGCAATTAAGCGTGCCCAAGTGAGAGTAGTACCGGGTCGGGTGACCGTCCGGGAAGTCCTCACTTAAGGACCATAAGCTTTAATGATACCAACCAGCTGCCTTAGAAGCCTGGGCCCAGCCATGTGATGTCTTGACCAACAAAAAAAGGACGCGTGTTCGATTCCAATCCGCAAGCATGGTTGGGTATTGGGTGGAGGTATTTTACAGGCATAAAACCTTTGTTGGGTAGGGTTGATGGGTACCATTATGGTACACAGGGTTGATGTGTCTCTGCCAATCTACACTTTTGACCAACAAGTATGCTCATTTTGTTTTTTACAAGGGTATAAATGTAAAACACCCCTTTAGTTACCTATAATTAATAGCTTTGAATTTTTTTAATTATTTTTTATAATAAAATTGGATATTTGAATATAAATGGGTATTTTCAAGTTTTGTAAGGGTATTAATGTAATATTAATTTTAGCAAGGATATTGATGTAATACTGAAGTTTTTTAAGGATATAAATGAAATTCTCTCTTTTAAAAAATATGACTAATTACCCGGGTTTTTTGATCCCTTTTTTTGCCAGAACCAGTAGAACTGGTTAAGGGTGATCACGGTCCAAAAACCGGACCGGACCGACCAAGACCGGACCGGACCGAAGACCGAGAACCGGAAAAACCATAGACCGAGACCGGACCGAATGTGGTCGGTCCGGTCTCGGTCCGGTCCGGTCCGGTCGGTCTTCGGTCGGTCCGGTCCAATTAGGCTAGATTTGGCAAGTTTTTTCGGGTTTTTGGTCGGTCCGGACCGGACCGGACCGGACCGACCGGACCGAGGACCGAATTAGCCAAAAAGCTTAGACCGAGGACCGGACCGAATGTGGTCGGTCCGGTCCAGTCCGGTCCGGTCCGGTCGGTTTTGTCGGTCGGTCCGGTCCATCCGGTCCGTTTGCTCAGCCCTAGAACTGGTTAACCCGACCGGGTCGACCCGGGTTTCAAAACACTGGTTTTAAGGATTACACTATTGGGTTATTGCTTTATTCGGAAAACAAATTACTTTTATTCGAAAAGAGTAGGGTTCTAAAAGATGCGTCACGATGGCATTAAAACATTGCTAAGACGCAAGGCGTGACCTTCACACTATACTAGAGGTGATCACGGTCTAAAAACTAGACCGGACCGGCCAAGACCGGACCGGACTGAAGACCGACTTTGGGAAAAACCATAGACCGAGACCGGACCGAATGTGCTCGGTCCGGTCGGTCTTCGGTCGGTCCGGTCCAATTAGGCAAGATTTTGGCATGTTTTTTCAGTTTTTGGTCGGTCCGGACTGGACCGAGGACCGAATTAATGAAAAATCCCAGAACGAGACCGGACCGTTGGTCCTTCGGTCGGTCCGTTCGGTTTTATCGGTCGGTTCGGTCCGGTCCAAACGGTCGGAATGCTCACCCTTACACTATACAATAGACCACTGGTTCAAAGCATGACTTGAGATGAGAAGTGAAAAGACATGTCAAACCTAACCATCACCTGCCTAGTAATTACACCTACTCACACACGCTTTCATTTCATTTCACACACACTAATTACATTTCACAAAAAACAAAACGAAACCCCATTAGAATCAGCCGTCATTTTCAATGATCCGAGCAAAGTTTGCTTGTGGGTCATTTGTGTTTGCACACCAACTGTTTGGTAAAATGTCTCAGTGACTTAAATGTTTTATTTTTATGGCTAGGTTGTGATTAGGCTATGCTTTTGATCGTTATAAGATGAAATAGAGTTTCACAATTAGTTAGCTAAGCTGTTTATGATTATTATTAGTGCTTAGTGTTAAGGGTGGGTTAGTTTGTTGAATCCTGAAACCTTAAACCAAACCAAACCTTAATGGCACCCACCAAACGTAAGCTCGAAAAAACCAACGTGGGGGAGGAAGTGTTAGACTTGGTTATACCTTATATACACAACATCGACGACCGAAACTCTGTTTCTTTAGTTTCCCGTAAGTTTTATGAGATTGATGGCATTACGCGTAAGCGCCTAACTGTCCACACACTTTACTACCCAAACCCTGCCTCTTTAAGTAAAAGATTCCCTTTCATCGAGTCATTAACACTTGAAGGTCCTCCATCTGTTTTTATGCATACATATCATAATGATATCCGAATCACCCCATGGATTCAACAATTAGCTCTCAAGTTTAGGCGTTTGAAAGAACTTTTTATCTGTCGTCTGGTTGTTCATGATGAAGATCTCGAGAAATTGGCGAGAACACGTGGTAAGGATTTAAAGAGTTTGAAGATTAAGAAGTGTAAATGGTTTTCAACGGATGGATTAAGGCATGTCTCTAACTATTGTAACCAATTGAGAACTTTGAGTTTGAAGGGTTCGGATGATATTAATGTGAAAGATGGGATTTGGTTACATCAATTAGCATTGAATAGCACAGTTTTGGAAAAGTTCCATTTTAAGGATTCGGGTATTTCTGATGCAGAAGCTCTTACAATTCTTGCAAAAAACTGTTGTAACTCATTAATATCGTTAAAGATTGGAGACTGCTATCTAAGTAAACTAGGAGATGCCTTTAGGTATGCTGTTAGGTTGGAACGTTTTGGTGGAAATATTTTGGATGAGGAAAATGACCTTGTTGGTTTCCAGTTTCCCCCAAATACGCGTTCATTAAGTATAGAGGACTTGCCAGTAATTCGATATTCAATTGTACTACCTTTTCTAAATCATATAAGGAAATTGAAACTTGTATCTGTCAGGTATGAGTGCCAGTGTTTATTGCTTAAGAGGTGTCCCAATTTGGAAGTTCTATATACCCAGGATGAATGTGGAGACAGGGGATTGCAAGTTATTGGTCAGTTTTGCAAGAAATTGCGCAAACTTAGCCATTTTGGGCATGTGACCCACATGGGATTGATTGCTGTGGCAAAAGGATGTACTAATTTGGAGTCTTTACATGTTATCATTACAGATATTTCAAATGAAGCCCTCGAGTGTGTAGGGACTCATTTAAAGAATCTGCGTGATTTCCGTATATGGTTGAATAAGAGAGGCGGTATAACAATTTTACCGCTAGACAATGGGGTTAGAGCTATGTTAATAGGTTGCAGCAAACTCGAAAGGCTACATATCAGTCTCTTGGATGAAGGATTGACGGATGTGGGTTTGGAATATATCGGGAAGTATGGTGCTAATTTGCGATTTCTATCTCTTGCTTGTACAGGAAAGTCTGCACAGTCTGATGCAGGACTTGTGAAGTTATCAGAAGGGTGTCCAAGATTAAGAAAACTGAAGTTAATTGGTTGTCCCTTTAGCAAACAAGCTGTTGCCAGCTCTGTGTTTAATATACCTTCTCTCTGGTATGTGTGGGGTCGGAGCAGTGATTTTACCGCATTTGCACTCACTCGCCTAGAGTTTGAACTCTGAAACATTGGTATGTATGTTCTTCGTCATTTACTTATAAACTGTTGTTCTTTTCCTTTTAATAAGGGTGTCTTGGAATATCGTGATTGTGAGATTCTATAAATTGCATTGCTTTCTATCATCTGTTTAGCACTGAGTTAGGTTTTTTACGAGTTTTCTATTAGACCAACTAAGGGATTTATGTATAAATGATGCACCATCCCATTTTTAAATATTCCTGGCAACGTGGGACCAAATCCTGAAGCCGGGAGGTGATATTTAGTCTATGCCTAAAGACAATGAATTAAAAAGTGGATAAAGTTTATGTAATTGATTCCAAATATTGACGAAGATGACCTTAAAATTTTAAAACTGCACTTCTTTTCATGATATATAAGTCTGGACTCTTGTAACTGCCCCTGTGGAGGTCTAGGTACAACTTTTTCAACAACTTACAGTAGGCGAGAAACATACAAACTTGGCATTTCTTCTCTTTCAAAGATCTATGTGTGCTGGCATGGAATAACTACAGGAAATGTGCACTGGTTGAGCATATAGTTGTAGCACCGGCTGATGGTGATTGCATAGTTATCCACCCTTAGAGTGCAATGGATATACAACATATATGGAAACCGAAAGCTAATGAAATTAGATAGATGACGGGGAAAGTATTGTCTGAAATTACTAGTAAACGTAGATGACAGATATGAGCTGTGTACATGCCAAGGCACTTCTAGAATTTGTTAATCTTTATAATTGAGAGAAAAAAATTTGTCACCCTCTGAATTTGTTAATCTCTAATTATTTATTCATCTTGAACTGTATCTGATAATCTTTAATGACTTGTATAGGAAGGAGCAAGTTGAAAAGGAAGTCTCCAACAAGTGACGAAATATAAGAAGAAAAGGAAATGTCTAAAATGAAGAGTAAGCCCTAACTCAGTGCATTGTATATGGAATGACTTGTTTGTCAAGAAATAAGAGATTGAGATGATAAAATGTTTTAACTCAAAATTCGCATATGGAATGACTTGTTTGTCAAGACTGATATTAGCTTATTTCACTGTAGGTTGTGACTAGTAAAAGTTTAACTCGTTTAGCATTGTATATCATGCACCTCCTGTTCTAACTGTGGTTAACCATAGGTGATTTGAGAAATATTTGCATTGATGTGCTTGTTGAGTGGGTATGCATAATTACTTCATGTGTGCATTCTGTCACTCATTTTATTTACTTTGCAACATGTTAATGCATATGATGGGATCAAAAAAGAGTTTTTCAATGTATTATAAGACATTCATTGTTTATATGGTACACACACAAAGAGACGCACAAGTGTTTATGTGTCGATCTAACCCACTTTGACATGTGCTGAAAAAACCTACCCATTTTGACCCAGCAAGAAAGGTGGAAACATAAGAAAGGTTGCAGAAGGAGAGTTGGATTTTTTTTTGAATAATACAATTTGGATACCAATTTTCAAAATTTTCATATGATTTCAATAATCAAAATAAGAATCATTAAATAAAGTTATATATAATCAGGTAATTCTGAATGTACATCAAAAATCAAGTTTCGCACTACGTCATAAACCTTCAGTACTTTGAATGTTCAATACAAAAATGAATCTAGCATCTAGGGTCCGAAATTCACCAATAATGTATAGCACTAAATTTTGTTGAGCGAAGCCCTGAAATGGAGCTACTTCAATTACATTCATGTTGTACCGCGTTGAGCGAAGCCCTGTATAGCACTTTCTGCAGAAACCCTTTTCCCAAACCCTCTTGCTCACCCCCCCCCCCCCCCCCCCCCCTCTGTCTTGTACCGTCCAGACATGTTGATGACACGGGGAACATCATGATACTTAGACGCGTATAAGAGCACCACATTCCCACCTGCAAGTAAATAAGATAAAGGAACCATACCACGTTACTACATAATCTTAAGAAACAAAATTGAACCGCTGATGTATAGAATCACATGTTAGAATACCTTTACTATGTCCAAGGATTGCACTTGGTATTGGTTTCCTACATGCATACAAAATCAACAGAACAGTTATCAAGATTTACAAGTGACAACAATTTATAGAAATATGGAATGGACCTTGATGAAACAATTCATTAACGAGAAGTCAAACAGAAAACATTCAAGATCATTACACGAATGTGAACTTGATTATGTCAATATCAAAAACTGACATTTGGAAAGATTTAATTTCTATTAATACAAGACTGGGGTTTAAAAAAAAATCGAAAAAGTAATTTAATGATAACTCAAAGAAATCACTTTGGTTTATTTCTAGCCTGATAAATGTCTCACTTAGGGGATGTTTTGTATTCTGTTTTCAAAGTACTAAGTTGTATGTGATATGAAATAATCAGAATCTGTTTATCAAGAGTACTTACAACTTCCAAAACTTACGCATCATTGATCTATCATACAATTCATTTTCTGGTGATTTGCCACAATAATACTTCCAAGAGTGGTTAGCAATGGAGATACAGACAACTGCATAATATACGCATATAGGAATTTATATCATTCAGGAATACAACAACGTGGTATACGACTCGTGGGTTGGGAATTATTCATTCTCGTTGAATATATAACAAAGGTGTAAAGACTGAGTATGAGAAGATTATAAACGTATTTGTAGTAATTGATCTCTCGAGTAACAAGTTTTGAGGAATTATTCATACTCGTGGTCTTCTGGTGCCATCCCACCATCTATGGTAGACAATTCGATACCTTCCTGAACAATTCTTGTATAGGAAATTCAGCATTGTGTGGAGACCCTTTGTCTAAGAAATGTGGAAACTAAGAAGTATCAAAGGCATCGGTAGTTTCATTAGACCAGGACACAGTCTGACTTCCCAAGCGGAGTTGATTGGGTTGTTAATACTCAGTGGACTTGGTAGCGGGCTAGCGATTGGGCTGATTTTTGGGAACCACCTAATGACAAGATACTACAAGTGGTTTCTAGAAAGATTCTAGTTTCTTTACGAGGGCTGATGAACTGAAGACGGTCCACGATGGAATTTTTACAGCAAGCAAGTGCATTGAAGGTGATCAGAAGGCGATAACGTATATAATTATATATGTGATAATTTCATGCTAATGTAGCATAATATGTATAGCATTTACCTACTTATGCACCCGTTTTACCTATAATAAGTTCATTTGCTACTGCAACTCTGTGCGAATTGGGCCCTGGTGCACTTATTGCTGATTTGGTTATCCACATATTTAAGTTGACTATTGACAACATCATAAGTCATAACTACAACAAAATAGGTTGCAGCAGATAGTATTTTGATGTGCCTTAGCTATTTGAAGTTGTGACAATCAGATAAAAGTTGTTTTGAGACAAATGTTGATAACAGGAGTGTTCAGGATTGCTTATAGAAACTCCGTATCGCTTTTTGAGATAAACCAAACACTTTCAGGTTGCTGAAGGGGTGTTTGATTTATCTTATTTTAAAGAGCTTATGCTAATCAGCTTATCAGTGTACGAGCATAATGAACTTTTTTTTGAAAAACAACTGCATAATTACTTATGAAATGCCTTTTTATGCAGTGTTACCCCATAAGCTGTTTGAATACTCAAAAGCTGTTACGCTGAAGCAGCTTACCCAAACACCGTCTTATTCAACACACTTATTTGACTCACAAATATAACCATATAAGCACTTAGGATAAGAAACCCCATACACCCTCCAAACTAATTATCTGCAGACTTAAAACACTATAATTCAGTTTCAATAAGCAGTCTCAAACGCCCTCATCTCATAAGTCAATACCTTTAATCAAATACACTAACCACTTACGGGTGGCCTAGTGGCAAAAGGCCTGAGACTATCATCACTATAATGCGGGAGGTCTCAAATTCAATTTCGGCTAGGTGCAAACAACCCCAAAGTGGGCACGCTAACCTCCTGAAAAGGGAGGACTTTACCCGGTTTAAAAATCAGTTTTTTTCTGCGTAACACTTAACTGCTTAGGCAGATAAGCAGTCTTAAACATCCTCATAATCAGATAACTACAATCATTCACAAAAACACTAGAAGCTAAGAATGCAATCACCATATAACACATGATAAGCCTACTTTTTTTCAGGCTTATGTGCTTATTTGAAGAACTCATAAGGCCAATCTTTTCAGCATATGGGCTTAACAAGTCGAGCTTATTAATAAGCTCATAAGCCCAAAATGTGGGCAGCTTTACACACATACAGTAAATAAGTTTTATAGAAACCATTTTTTCACTGGATATAGGCGGGTCTTTCCGGGTCTTGTCCTTTTCTAGCCGGGTCTAGCCACGTCTTGGCCGGTTCAAGCCGGGTCTATCCGGGTCTTGGCCGGAATGGCCGGTTCTTGACCGGAAATGTCCGGGTCCTGGCCGGGTCTTGGCTGGAGTTGACCGGGTCTTACCGGATATAGCCGGGTCTATCCGGGTTTTGTCGGTAATTGTTTGAGATTAAATTTTGATAAAGTGGGGTGTTTGGTTGTGATGAGAAAGATGAAGGGGGCTATTGTTTATTGTTAAAGTTTTTTTTTTTTTTTTTTTAAGGGTGGAGTTTTAGATAAGAGCAATATTAGCTCCATAAAAGATTTATAAAAGAAGATCCATATAAACATATGTCATGTGAATATGGTGAGAAAAAAATATGAAAGAAAAAACATCATGCAACATGATTGGTCCAATTCAATTGACATGTCATTGTGTAGACAATTTTTTTTAAAATGTAAGTGGATGTAGCATTTCTCTTTAAATAAAGTTGTGTTTTTTGACTCATTTGAGTGGTTGGTGGGAATTGCTTTTTTTCTTTTTTTTCCTGCTTATCGGCTTATTTTTAAGCATATTAGTGTTTTTAATCAATGACAGAACAAGTGGCAGTTCCATAATGAAATTCTTATACCTAATGCTTATTTTTGTTAAAAATACCAATTTTTTTTGTTAATGCACCGATTCAAAACGAACTATAGATGGGCGGATTACAAGCTCAAACCAAACCTGAAAAAAAAAACTATAGTAAATACCGATTGACTGTTGGAGAGGTCCAAAACAGTTATACAAAGCTAAATTATACCAATAATAATGCACTAGAGGAAAATTCAAATGCATACCCTTATTTTGGTGCATACCAATGGACAAATCCCCACCCTTCATCTTTTTTGATCTAATGGCCTAGATTAATCTAAGATTTAATCAATTAAACCTAATTTTATCCCACCTATATAAAGTTTTATTTTATTTATTTTTTTCTCATTCGCTTTTTTTTCACACACACCAACTGTGTGTTTTCTCTTAACCGACTTCCCGCGATAATCAGTTACATTTTCCCTCCATAATCATTTACCACCGCAACACCACCGCTACACCACTGCAACTCTTCCGTCGGTTCCATCACAACACCACTGCTCTCCAGCTCGAATTGATTGCTCATTATCCCAATTGATTTGCGCATGGCGATTTTTGATCTTAATCAATCTGCTGTTTCGGTTTCAGAATCTTCTATTAATTCAACCGATCGTTTAGCTGTTATCTGGTGCGGTTTGTGATAATTCTGGTAGCAGTTACAGTGATTCTTCTTCTAAGCATTCTGAGGATGATAATGCATCATGTGAGTTTAATTTTGATTTTTAAGCTTATTTTTCTGTTTTTTGTTGATGATAAGCTGTTGATTATAGTGTTATTATGCTTATTATCTTAAACATGATGATAATTGTTCAGTATCACCAGTGATATGTTTAGATTTTTCATTATTATTTGTCAAACAACTTATGAAACATATCACCAGTGATATGTTTGCTTATTTAGGTTAGCATGTTGTTGATATATGTGTAGTATCACAAGTGATTTGTTATTATTAGCTGTTTTTTGTTTTATGCTTTTGATCCGTTAGTTTTCACAGCTTAAACATGATGATGATTGTGTAGTATCACCAGTGATATGTTTAGTTGTTCATAATTATTTTGTTAAAAAACTTATGAAACATATCACCAGTGATATGTTTGCTTATTTAAATTAGCCTGTTGATTATATATGTTTTAATATCACTAGTGATATGTTTTTATTAGCTATTTTTTGTCTTTATGCTTTTGTTCCGTTAGTCTTAACAACTTAGACATGATGATAATTGTGCAGTATCACCAGTGATTTGTTAAACATGCTATGAAACATATCACCAGTGATATGTTTGCTTGTTTTATGTTAGTTTGTTGATGATACTTTGTTTGTTTAGCTGTTTCTAATTATTTGTTAAACTTCTTATCAAACATATCACCATTGATACATTTGCTTTTTTTTAGCCTGTTGTTGATATATGTTTAGTATCAACAGTGATATGTTTTAATAAGCTGTTTTTGTTTTATGCTTTTGATTTTTTGTTTTACCACCTTCTTTTTCAGCTTCTGGTGTTCTTAAAACTCCTCAATCTTTTGCTCATCATGATTTTATCGATACTCCTGGTGGATCGGTTTTTTGGGTTCCCAGAGTTTCTGCCAGTGTTTTACTAAAGCTTTTGAGTGTTTATAATTCTGTTGATGAATGCATTAGTATGTATGCGAAATATGCTTCTGAGGCTGGATTTGGTATTAGAAAGTCTAGTCAGAAAAGGTTAAGGGATGGTTTTGTAAAAGAGAAGTATCTAGTTTGCAATAGGGAAGGTTGCCCAAAGAGAATTCATTTGAATACTTTAGCTCGTAAGAAAGGTGATAAGCAAGTTAGGACTTCATATTTTAGGGTAACTGGTTGCAAAGCGCGTGCAGTTTTCCATATGATTCCCGGAACATCTCAATATCAGCTTACTAGCTTTGTTGTTGAGCATAATCACGCACTAGATCATATAGAGTACAAACATTTGTCAAAAAGTGAGAGGAAGCTACCATACCATGAACAGCTGTTCATTATGAAAGCAGCTAATCATAATCTTGGTGCGACTAAAGCTCATAGTTTGTATTCTGGGTTGAAAGGATCTACAGCGTTTGTTCATGGTACGCAAACCGAGTTTTGTAATTTTACTCGTGGTATAAATTGTTTCATTGGTGATAGTGATGCTCAGATGCTTATTAACCGTATGGAAGATCGGATGAAGTTTACGTCGAACTTCTCTTTTGATTATTTTGTTGAAGATGCTGAGCTTCGTGGATTGTTTTGGGCTGATGAGGTTGCTAAGTGTAACTACAGAGAGTTTGGTGATATTGTCTCATTTGATGCCACTTACAAGACTAATAAGTATGTTTTGTTTTTTTAAACATGTTATATTTTCATTGAATAATTATGACAATCACCTGAGATATTTTTTTTTTCTCAGATATCGTATGGTTTTTGTGCCTTTTACTGCTATTGACAATCACCGGAAGTGTGTTACTGTTGGTTCTGATCTTCTTAAGAATGAGACTACTGAATCGTACATATGGTTATTGCAAGCGTTCAAGAAAGCATTTGTTCGTTCTCCAAATATCATTGTCACTGATCAAGATGGTGCAATGTGGAATGCGATTGCTGAGGTGCTTCCTGATTCCAAGTACAGGCTTTGCATGTGGCATATCATGCAAAAGCTTCCAGCTAAGGTATCTCCTTTGATATTTTCATTTTTAATTATTCTTATAAATTTTTAGAAGTTGTTTATCTCCTTTTGATTATTTTATTTTTTTATCCACAATTCTGTTTAATGATTCTGTTTTGTATCACTAGTGATACTTTATTGTCCTTTTGCATTTTTCTGTATAGTGATTCTTTTTTTGTATCACTTGTGATACTTTGTTGTTTTTCAGATTGTTTCCAGAATATATGATGTTACTGATTTCAAGACTAAATTTAGCAAGATTGTTTGGAATATGTACATTGGTCCTGAGGAGTTTGAGTTCAGATGGAATGAGTTGATGGTAGAGTTTAATCTTCTAAATCACAAGTGGTTGAACAAGATGTATATGATTAGATCTTCATGGATTCCCGCATTCTTTGTTGATTCTCCACTTTGTGGATTGATGAGGATTACATCGAGGTCGGAGAGTGAGAATTCTTTCTTTTCGCATTTCACGAATCCTACTTCTACACTTGTTAAGTTTATGGTTTTATATGAGTCTGCAATGGAGAAACAGAGATATGTACAAGAAAGACTAGATCATAACTCATTTGACTTATTCCCTGCTTTGTTGACGCCATTGGAAATTGAAGTTCATGCAGCAAGGGTTTACACTCGCAAGTTGTTTGTGCTTGTGCAAAAGGAGATAATTGCTGGGTCATGGTTATGTTCTATTGAGTCGAAAACTTGTGATGAGGTATCTGATGTGTCTGTTATTTCTGAGCAAAAATTGGTTCCTGGTATTATTCCAGAAGTTGTTGATGAAGAAGAAAGTACTTCAGAGAATGTTGAAGAAGAGATTATCTTGTATCAGAAAGACGCTGGACGGTACAAGGTACATTTTATTTTTGTGTTTTTACATGTATTTTTTGTTTTAAGTATCACATGTGATATGAGGTATCACTGGTGATATTAGGCATCACCTATTTTATTATGTGTATCATTTTTTTATTTTTATTTTTTTTATTTTTTATGAAGGTGGTCTATAACAAATTAGATGGTTCAGTTGCTTGCTGTTGTCAGCTTTTTATCCGCCGCGGGATTTTATGTCGTCATATTTTCTGTGTATTCAAGAATTGTAATGTGCTTAAGGTCCCAAGTCAGTATATACTCAAGCGTTGGACAAGGGATTTGATTCCACCTGATTTGAGGAGGCAAAAGGCACGTTATGGTCAACAGAATGAAGAGATAGAAAAGCTTGCTATTGAGGCGTCTAGTTTAGTTGAGGCATGTGTGAGTTTGATGATTGAGAATCAACCAAAGCTGACTTCTTTTGTAGGCAAGTGATGAGGCGAAAAATGATCCGTTTTTAGGGGGGTCATTTAAGCCCGAATCCGACTTTATTTGATCAAATATTGCCCTAAATCGTTCCTTTTGTGATTTTAGGTGTTTGGAGAGTGAATTCTGGAAAAGAAGCCATTTTGGACGTTTTTGGAGCATAAAAGTGAAGAAAACGGCAAAGTACCAAATTTCCATGCTGAAGATACAAGGTGACGGCGTCAAGACTACCATCTTGACGGCGTCAGACATGAAGAATTAAATACCGTAGGTGGTGACGGCGTCAGCAGCCTTCATGACGGCGTCAAAGTGGCAAGAATAAAATACCGTGGTCGGTGACGGCGTCACATAGGCCGTCATAAGTAGATCAAGGCCGTCCGAGGAAGTATTTGGCGGCGAGGTGACGGCGTCACATGTTACTCTTGACGCCGTCAGCCTGTTTTTCCTATATATAGTTTTCTAGTTTTTTCATTAAAGAGGGAGAAGTTTTGGTGAAACCCTAAAGACGATTTTGGTACAACTTTTACAGGTTTTTCAAGGGTTCCAAACCCTTGAGACCTTGCATTGTAATTGAGATAAGTGTTCTTTCAATTCAATCAATATGTCTATGTGTTGGTTGTTTATATCTTGTTCTTGTCTCAATTCCACTATGCTAGGCTAGATCTCTTTTGTGTTTGCTTAGATCTAATGAAACCTAGATGTTGATTATGTGTTGATTACTTGTCTATTCTTGTTTTGGATGAATGATTTATATGTTAGGCTTAAGAAAACTGGCAGATCTCCAAATGGTAACATGCTTGAACGTCTTAAGAAACATGAACCGAGGCGTACTAGGTCTTTATTGGTTGTATTTAATGCATGAGCCACTGTTTACAATCCCTATAGTTGTGATGGGTCATGGTGTAGGAGGAGATAAGAGCTCATAGAGTTGGGGAGTTATGTATGCCACCCCACGAATGGTATTAAGGAATACAATCCGTCATCCATACAAGTGTAACAAGTAATTAACGTGTAAAAGATATCTAGGGAGTAATGAAGTCTAAGTAAACACAATTTCTCCAACCACTGCTCACAACCTTAGTTTAATTTAGTTTAATTTCATTTTTTGTATTTTATTTTAATTATATAATAGCTTTGGGTTAGTTGAATAGCAACTAATTCCGCCCCCTCTTCCAAAACCCGAGATTTTACCTGCTTTCATAAAAATATAAAAATACAAAAATAATCATCCCTCACCTTTAGAACTATTAATTAGGTTTTCTAATCCTAGCGACACTATTCCTAAGCTGAACGATCAATCCCCCGGTACTTGTCACTATACTATACTACAACGATCAGGTACACTGCCTGGTGGGGGTTGTAAGCTTCTCGAGATCCCTCGAGAGGTAAAGCAAGGTGCGATTCCCACGCATCAAGTTTTTGGCGCCGCAGGCCGGGGAATAGTTATTGTCTAGGTTAGGATTTCTTTTTATTAGGTCTACTTGCTAGACTCCTTTCTAGTAAGATTTTTATTTTTATTTTTAGGTCTTCTTTAGTCTATCTTATTTCTTCGTGCCTTTGTTCGTAACTCTTTACCATTCGACATCATGGAAGGTGGTAACATCTTTGAACCCATCATCCCACCACAACAAAACCCACCATTAGAACCCCTTAGGCCCCGAACCTTAGGAGAGTATTCCCGACCTAGCCACCAAGGCTACCGAAACACCATTGAGCTCACCGGAGACAATGTGACCCCCTTGCGATCCGACACCATCCGGTTGGTGCAAAGCGGATGTGCATTCCATGGACTTCGTTCCGAAGATCCAAACCAAAACCTTAAGGACTTCCTCAAAATCGTAGATTCCATAGACTTAGGTGTTGAAACTAGAGAGACCACCCGCTTACGCCTATTCCAATTCTCTCTACGGGATCAAGCTAGTCAATGGCTTGAGCGTTTACCCGCGGGATCCATCACCACATGGGATGATCTCACCACTCGTTTCCTTGCTCAATTTTTCCCACCGGGGAGAACTACTAAGCTTAGGAATGACATCTTGATGTTCCAACAATGTCAAAATGAATCTCTTTATGAAGCATGGACTCGTTTCAAGGACTTACTCCAAAAAGTCCCTCATCATGGCATAGATCTTTGGCTCCAAGTCTAAATCTTCTATGACCATATCGACATCTCCACGAGGCGAACCATTGACCAATCGGCCAGTGGTAAGTTACGTGATCTTAGTGCGGAACAATCATGGGAACTCATAGAAGATCTTGCTCTCTATGACAATGAAAGTTGGAATGATCCCCGTGATTTGAACAAAACGGTCAAGGCAATATCTTTGCCTTCGAATAATTCAAGCACTCCCGACCGTAGGATCATGGAACTTGAGGACCAAGTCAAGTTTCTCATGAAATCTTACGAAGCTCCGAAGCATTCAAGCCAAGTGAACAAAATCACTTCTTCATGCGAATTATGTAGTGGTCCCCATGACACTCGTGATTGTGTGGAACTCCCCGGAACAGCTTTTGCGGACTACGCATCCACGCATACCGACGAAGCGGGAGATAAGTGGTACACTTTCAAGCCCGAGCCAAACACATACGGTGATTCATACAACCCCTCATGGAAAAATCACCCAAACCTTAGGTGGAAACAAAATCAACCCAATTCTTCTAATCCGCCTAATCGTTACCAATCAAACGGTCCACCATCCAACCGTACCTTCAACAACAATCCTTCTAACAACTATGGTAGTACCAACAATCTTGAAGGATTGATGTCAAAATTCATGGCATCTCAAGAAGCCCGCATAGCTAGGTTCGAAACCGAATTCAACCAACAACAAACGGAGATGACCAACAAGATTGACAACTTGTTGAAAGCCCTCAACAACCAAACATTAATCACACCTAGGATGGACACTAGGGACACCAATAGTGGAATCCAAGTTAAGGACCCCTCATCATCCAAACATGTCCACTTTGTCAATGTTGTCACCATTAAGCCGATAGATAGGGAGATAGAGGAGAGTGACAAGGATGAAGTTAGAATAGAAGCCAATAGTGAGGATGAGAGTAGGGAAGTTGAGGTTAAAAAGGATGAGGAATTGGAGCAGATAGAACCTATAGAGAAATACTTTGATAAGTTACCAACCGAGGAGGAACAGGAATACCATAAGGATTTATTCGATAGTCCCGAGAAAGCATATATCTTTGGCGACCCCCTGATCAAAATGGGAGACCCCTCCAACATTAACATCCCATGTAATATAGGGCACATGCATATATGGAAAGCTTACATCGACCTTAGATCCCCCGTGAACATCATGACTAGGACCTATTACAATTGGGTGATGAAGAAGCAACTCAATTTTAGGATGATGCCCGGTAAAAATTGGATAAGTAATTTTGCAGGAAGGGTTAAGGGAGTACATGTGATTGTAGGGAATCTCACCTATGAGATTGATTTTATAATAGTGGAAGACACTCGTCCAGTGATAGATGCTTGCCTAAGCCAAATTATATTTGGGAAGCCATTTGTTGAGGCCACTAGGATGAGTTATGATCCGACTTTAGGGATAGTTAGGTTCAAGAAAGACAATGATGAGGTTGCTTATTAAATGCCCTACAAGATCGAACAATACCGCCTTCTCTCTAATATCGAAAAGGAACATAAGCAAGCGGCTTATTATAGGAATGAGGAGGATAGACGTAGAGGAGTAGAGTATGTTAGAAATAGGATGCTTGGTTTCTACAAAGAATGCTTGCAACTAGGTCCGGAATACAAAACTGGCTTAGAAGACGACCTAGAGAGTGGAACCAATGATGAAGTCACGTGATAACCCATGACTTTGAGTCTAGCTAAAAGACTCATAAATAAAGAAAAGCGCTTCTTGGGAGGCAACCCATGTTTTGTGTGATTTTATTTGTTTGATTGTTATTTGCTTCCGTATGCATGTTTTATTTTTATTGTTGGTTGATCATGTTTCTCTACTAAAATGTGGAAATACTTTATTATGTTGTTTGGCCTAGTCTTAACTTCAACCTAAAGGTATTTTTGCAAAAGATAAGTGTAAGGGGAAACCCCAAATATGTTTTTAAGAAACAAACCGATCATGATTTTCCACAATATTAAATGAGCATGTATATTCGTATTTGTTAGAGTCAAATGCTTGTATTGAGTCATAATGAAGTTTTGCAGGATTTTCCAGGAAGTAGGACGAAGTTTTTCCAGAAATTTTCCGGAAACTTAACATAAGAATTTCTGCAGGTCCATTCTGACGGCGTCAGGGTATTGCTCTTGACGGCGTCAGGAGTTAAAATCTGGAAATTTTACCGGTTTTGTTTTTCTAACGGAGTCTTATGGTTTTTGTGAATTATTAAGTTTTATAATCTCCAGGAAATCTGCAAACTTCATTCCACAAGCATTATATCTTACTTTGTTTTCTAGGATTTAGTAACTTATATAGGATGCCGCCGATTTTACGCGAGGTTGCCTTGTCTATTGTTGTCAGGATTTACAGGTTATTTGTGACAAGAAGATGATTGATATTCTGGAAGGGAAGCTTTGATTGTTCGTTTTCTTGGAGGAAGATTTAACCTGGCCAACCTATAATCCATAGCGAGCGAATCAGGGGAGTATTTGATTTCATTCTCTTTACTTTTTCACTTTTACATTCTTTACTTGAACATTGGGGACAATGTTCATCCTAAGTGTAAGGGGAGGGTAAAAAGATGATACCTTACATATGCACTTTCGCTTGAGTTTGTTTTGTTTGATAGTAGATGTGTAATAAAACTATGAGAAATACTTGTTAGTGTAATTTTAGCGCCAAATTTAAAATTTTTTACAACATTTAGGAGTGAAACTTTAGCCATAGCAAGCGTCTCATGGATAGGAGGTTGTATGACTAGCACATAACCGTATATTCAGAAAAATTTTCCACCCAAAAATGTGAGGTTCGCCTTTAGATTTGATAGGAAAAGCACTTATTATTGGTGCTTATGAGTGTACCGGTAGCATTTAGATTCTAGAACTTGCGTTAGTGATGCATCCCGAGACCGCTAGTGAGACTACATTCGTGTGGTAGGATTTACTACATGATAAGAGGCATTAGGATCACCCTTGTGTTAAACCCGTATTATAATTACTTGACCATTTAAGTCATATTACTTGGCTAGTTAAGTCAAGTAATTTTCCCACACCCTTTGCGTTGTACTCATTTTTAGTACACGATACCCCTAGTACACCCCTCCGAGCCTATCTTTTCGTTTCTAACTTTAAGCATTTTACTTAAAGGAAGAATTTGTTACACCCCACTTAAATGTACACCCAAATCGCCTTAGCCTTCCGTGTATGCGCTCATTTTTAGTGCATTATTGTTATTTGTTAAACCCTAAGTTAACTTTCTAATTGGTTACATGGTTGCTAAGTCGAGTCATATCCTTGTACATATTGTTTTGGGACGATTATGACTCATGGGTAAGTACTTATTTTATGGAGTAATGGGGAAGAACATCATATTATTACCCCCATATGTACGTTAGAATAGTTGAATGTAAAGTATGTAAAGATTCAAGTGTAAGGGGAACGTTCATACCCCAATGATGTATTATTTTGGATGGTAGGGTAAGAGTGTATGCAAAAAAAAAAAAAAAAAAAAAAAAAAAATTAAGAAAAAGAAAAAAAAAATAGAAAAGGAAAAAGAGAGAAAAAAGATACGGACTACCATCCCGTTTTCATTCTATGTTCATTTTATGTTTTTGTTATTTTTCATTTATTAGCTTAAGTCGAGTCTAGTCTTGGCTTAGCAACGCCATCTTGTACATGTAATTAACCAAGATTGTTAACTCGCCACCAGTAAAACTTCCTTTATCCAACAAAACCGTGTAATTCATATCCCTATACCTAACGCTACAACCCTTTAAAAAAACCTCTTTGATAGTTTATCCTAGGTGCTTACGCCATGTGGTGGAGGTTTGATCCTTTCCCAAGCCTATGGTAATCTATTTTGCTATGACAGGTAGTGAGAGATATCTTCCATTTCCATAATGTTATATTACTTTATTACTCCCGAGAGATGTGAGTATCTAAACACTATTTGATAGGTGCTCGTGTATGACCTCCGTGCTTGTCTATTGGTCTTTAGTGGAACGATTATTTGTTGTAATTACTTTTATATTAGTGTTAAATGACCCCTAACTTGTCTTTTGAGTAGAATAAAAGCTCATTTGCTTGAGGACAAGCAAATCTCAAGTCTAAGGGTATATGATGAGGCGAAAAATGATCCATTTTTAGGGGGTCATTTAAGCCCGAATCCGACTTTATTTGATCAAATATTGCCCTAAATCGTTCCTTTTGTGATTTTAGGTGTTTGGAGAGTGAATTCTGGAAAAGAAGCCATTTTGGACGTTTTTGGAGCATAAAAGTGAAGAAAACGGCAAAGTACCAAATTTCCATGCTGAAGATAAAAGGTGACGGCGTCAAGACTACCATCTTGACGGCGTCAGACATGAAGAATTAAATACCGTAGGTGGTGACGGCGTCAGCAGCCTTCATGACGGCGTCAAAGTGGCAAGAATAAAATACCGTGGTCGGTGACGGCGTCACATAGGCCGTCATAAGTAGATCAAGGCCGTCCGAGGAAGTATTTGGCGGCGAGGTGACGGCGTCACATGTTACTCTTGACGCCGTCAGCCTGTTTTTCCTATATATAGTTTTCTAGTTTTTTCATTAAAGAGGGAGAAGTTTTGGTGAAACCCTAAAGACGATTTTGGTACATCTTTTACAGGTTTTTCAAGGGTTCCAAACCCTTGAGACCTTGCATTGTAATTGAGATAAGTGTTCTTTCAATTCAATCAATATGTCTATGTGTTGGTTGTTTATATCTTGTTCTTGTCTCAATTCCACTATGCTAGGCTAGATCTCTTTTGTGTTTGCTTAGATCTAATGAAACCTAGATGTTGATTATGTGTTGATTACTTGTCTATTCTTGTTTTGGATGAATGATTTATATGTTAGGCTTAAGAAAACTGGCAGATCTCCAAATGGTAACATGCTTGAACGTCTTAAGAAACATGAACCGAGGCGTACTAGGTCTTTATTGGTTGTATTTAATGCATGAGCCACTGTTTACAATCCCTATAGTTGTGATGGGTCATGGTGTAGGAGGAGATAAGAGCTCATAGAGTTGGGGAGTTATGTATGCCACCCCACGAATGGTATTAAGGAATACAATCCGTCATCCATACAAGTGTAACAAGTAATTAACGTGTAAAAGATATCTAGGGAGTAGTGAAGTCTAAGTAAACACAATTTCTCCAACCACTGCTCACAACCTTAGTTTAATTTAGTTTAATTTCATTTTCAGTATTTTATTTTGATTATATAATAGCTTTGGGTTAGTTGAATAGCAACTAATTCCGCCCACTCTTCCAAAACCCGAGATTTTACTTGCTTTCATAAAAATATAAAAATACAAAAATAATCATCTCTCACCTCTAGAACTATTAATTAGGTTTTCTAATCCTAGCGACACTATTCCTAAGCTGAACGATCAATCCCCCGGTACTTGTCACTATACTATACTACAACGATCAGGTACACTGCCTGGTGGGGGTTGTAAGCTTCTCGAGATCCCTCGAGAGGTAAAGCAAGGTGCGATTCCCACGCATCAGCAAGCTCAGAAAGTTAAAGTCAGATTTTGAGTCTGAGTTTCCAAAAGTTCCTCCTCGCACAGTTGCTCAAATGGTTCATCAGTTTATGGGTGTTAAGAAGCCTACTAAAAATAATGTTAGAAATCCTTCAAGAGCAAGTAATAAGGGATATATGAAGGATCGTATTAAGAGTGGGCGTGAGATAGCACTTGAGAAAAATAATAAGAAGAAGAAGGGATGTGGTATTTGTGGGTTGACTGATCACAACAGGCGTACTTGTCCACAGAGGAGTGGAGCAAGTGTAAATAGAGGTGATGAAGCAGGCGGAAGTGGTGGTGATGGAGCAGCTGGAAGCGGAGGTGATTGAGCAATTGAAGTTTGATTTTTAGTAATTGGTTTATTTTTTTATTTTTGTGACTTTATGAAATATTTGTGACATTTATCACTTGTGATAAAGCATTAAAGTTATTAAATATTTGTGACATTTTTTGTTTTTGTTATTTTTTAGAATAATTGAATTTCTGTTTATCCCTTGTGATACTTTTTTTCAGATTTATTTTGTTTATTTGATCTCAAGTGTTATTTTACTTTTATCACCTATGATAAAGAATTTAAATGATGAAAAGCATAACCTAAACAGATTAAAGTGTTTAATTTTTTGTGACATTTATTTTTGTTATTTTTAGAATGATTGAATTTCTGTGTATCTCTTGTGATACTTTTTTTTTTTTATATTTATTACTCCCTCCGTCCCAAAATTATTGTTCACGTTTGACTTTTTCGGTCAATCTTTTTTAACTTTGACCTTAAATATTTTTGTTTGTGTTAGGTAATACTTGATGAAAAATATATGAATGGATTATGTTTATAATGTATTTTCATAGTTATAACTTTCTATCAAATGTTATATAACACAAATACAAATATTTATGGTCAAATTTTTAAATAAAAGACTTAAAATGTCAAACATGGACAATAATTTTGGGACGGAGGTAGTAGTTTATATCATGTCAAGTGTTATTTTAATTTTATCACCTGTGATATAGAATTATGAAAAGCATAATATAAACATTATGAACATGTGATAAATCACTTGTGATAAACCATAATAAAGGGACTATTGTCTTACAACTTCAAGTTACCCAAAACTAATGTTTTACATCTTTTGATTGCCAATTACAAGATTCTATTCCAAAACTAAATCTCAAATTGTTAACTACTTCTTTTCATTTTCTCTTTGTCTCTGTTCATTTTCTTGAGCAATCTTTCTCTTTATTGCCTCCTCGACCAATTTTTTTGTTTCTTCTTCGTCTGAGTTTTCAACTGCAAACTTTAAAGCGTAGTCTGACATCATTTTTTGGTTATCATTTACTTCATGAAGCATTATCTTTGCTGCATATTTTGCTCTCAAGTTGTTTATCTGCATTCTGTGATTTTTGTCTTTTTCTTTTAGCATGCCTGTTTCCCATTTTGTTGCACTCTTTCCCTGATAATGTTCCATATATAGCATCATGTACAAACCACAATTTATCTTTTCTTTCTTTGTCCTCCAACTCATGTTTAAGATTGTTGGTTTTCTTTTTTGATTCATTAATTCATCTCCTTTTGGATGTTGATATGTCGACAAATGTTTTGCAAAAACACCCCTCTGAAAATTAAGATACAAAATGTTATTTATAAACTAGTATCACAAGTGATATGCTTAATTTATTTTGCACAAAGAAATTATATATGAAGCATTCATTATAGTGTTTTCTTACCACAAACTCATAGTTTTCTTTGTATTTTCCCTCGTATGTTCCATTTGAATCATTGTTATCTATTATCACGGATGTCCCTTTGATGATGTTGAAAACTATTAGGTAGTAATGCTCATGTGAAATGATTGATAAGAAAACCTATTTAATTTATATAAAATGATGTAAGTTTTAAAAATAATTCAATAAGTACATTGATTAGTTTATAAATTCATATTATATACCAGGTCAAGGTCTTCAAATTGTAGCTTTCTTATATCGTCTTCCATCTGAATTGCAATCATCTTTGCAAACTCATCGTATTGTTTATCTATCTTTGTAAGCAAGCATTCTGGATCATCCTGTATTATTCCCAGGAGCTGCTTGAAAATTAAAAACAAATTTAATTAAGTTTATAGATAAGATACATTCAAGTATAATAAATTATTTTTAAATAATATTTATCTTACCATCATTGATGTATAAAAGTAATGCCTTTTTATCTCTTTATCTGATAGCCATTCCTCGTAATTTAGGATTGAAGCAAATGTGTCGATCACAGGAGTTTCAATTTTCAATCCTGGTGCTAGTGATTATACATTCATTCTCATTAATTCTACTCCTTGGTCCTTGAAAACTTGTTCTCTGTTTTGACAATATGACAGGTGATAAATATAAGAATCTACATATGTTACTCATTTTTCATGTATCACAGGTGATACTATGTATCACAGGTGATACTATGTATCACCTGTGATAATTTCAAGTTCATAAATATTTAAAGTTAATCTTACGCTTCATTTCCTTGCATAGAGAAGATGCTTCTTGCCAATAGTAGTTCATCCTCTGTTGGCTCTTCTGTCGTGCTGACCTTTTCGTTTATATAGGGTGATTGCAAGCACCGATATTGGGTTTCTTCATCATTTGATTCCGTTTTCTTGAATGGTTTCAACTGTTCTTCTGGGGTATCAAATCCTAGATTAAATGATGGCTGAGATCCTCCTGGTGTGAACACAAAAATGTGCTCCCTACTTTGACAACTAGATGGGCCTTCTTGTTCCTTTTCTTTTAATTTTTGTGAAGATTCACCCGCTTCTTCCGTTTGTTTTTCTTCAACGTTTTTCTCATTTCCAAATGTCTGACATTCACTATCTTTGAAGGCTTCAAAGAATTCTTCATCGGTTAAGTCTTCAAGCTTCTTTGAAGCCAATTTGGCTTCTTTCTCTTTCATTTCTCTGAATTCATTTTTAATTTGTTCATCACTTTTATTCAGCAATTCGTCAAAAATTGATGCATCATCCCAAAAAAAAATCATCTTTAATTTTTTCGCCATTCTCATTTTTTTGACTTGTTAACTTGTTTGTTTCATCTTTTTTTCCTTCATTGTTTCCTGGAGCTTCATCCTTGTTTATACTGCTGGCTTCATTGTTTCCTGGAGCTTCATCCTTGTTTATACTGCTGGCTTCATTGTTTTCTGAAGCTACATCCTTTTTTCTTCTGTTTTGTTCTTTGTTTCCTGCAGCTTCATCCCTTATATTATTACTCCCGTCATCTTTATCATTTCCAATCCCTTCATCTTTTTCAAAGTTTGATTCTGATTTTTAGACATTTGGGTCACCTTCATTATTATCAACTATCATAGATTCTCCATTATCATCTGCACATTCTGCGTTTTGATCTCCATTGTTGTCATCTTCATCATCACTTGTTTCAAATTTGATACGACTTGATTCTGTCGATGATGATTTACAATTTATGTTTCTGAAAATTTGATTGAATCTCTCTCTATATTCATTAAGCCTTCTGTTATTCCCAAACTTGAATATAGTATCTATTATTGTTTCTTCAAACAATTCTTTCTCATTCAAAATGCTTTCTATTTTATCTTCTAACATCTGATAAATTTCCTGTAAATCAATTTAAAATAATAATATCACAAGAGATAATATAAAATAATATTCTGCTTATTATTATCTAGTATCACAAGAGATATCATAAAATAATATCACAAGAGATATTATAATTTAGTATAAAGTCATAGAATATTATTCTGCATATTATAATCTAGTATCACAAGAGATATCATACACTTACCTCTTTTTGAGCACTTCTTTCTTTTTTATTTAGACCTCCCAGATCTCCTATTATCTCGACCATTCCAAAGTATTTTGTTACATCCATTTCTAGAGTCTCCCTGCTTTTCAGCAGGTTTGCATTCCAGCTTTTGAAAGCCGGTAATCTTCTTGGTACATTCATTGCATCAAACTTTGTATATTGTAAATATGCAAGCTGTTTCATCAACCATTTAACAGATGAAACATAAATAAAAAAAACATTCTTTATGAGGTATCACAGGTGATATCTCATATTAATTTTTAACAAATAAAATTAATGTATTAGTATCTTAAAAGAAAAATCAAAAAAATATTAAGGAGTTACCGTCAAGAATGTTACTGGTCCGTAATAGACGACTTCTGTCCTATCCTTCTTTCTTGTTACCCAATCTTTTTTTGATAATCTTGCACATTCATACACGTATGTGCACCAGTCTATATCTGTCACGTCATCTTCTTCAAGTACGTTTTCCAATACTATTGTTTTTACGACAGAGTTGTTATCACATTCTCCCAATGTATTTGCAACTAGCATCAAAAAGTTCATTCTGAAGATGAAATATGTGTTTCTTGTCTTTCTTATCTGCTTTGATATTGCATTTATTGTCAACTTGTTTTCATCTTTGTATTGTTCCTTCCATTCTTCCTCAAATTTATCATTCTTTTCTGTTTGTCCTTCATTTCTTTCCAACCTCCTTGTTCCCTTTGGTAACCCAAGAGCTACCTTCACTGTTTGTGGAGAAATTTGTAAGTTTCCCGTTGGAAGCCTAAGATTCATTGTTTCTACATCGAGGCTGTCTACTATAAAAAATGCTAGCCTTGTTGGTAATTCTTCAATTGGAAAATCAATCAAGTCTCCAAACCCCATATGTCTAATTAATCTTTTTCTTTCAACTCTTAGTCCATGCGTTGCTTCAAATAGGGGCTTAATTGCTGCCCTTGCCCTCAACAATGTATACCACTTTCGTTTCTTTTTTGCATTTCCATCATCATCCACCTCAGTTTCATCTATTTTTCTTTTCCCATTTGCTTTTTCTTCTTTTTTTGCTGCATCTTCTTTATTAGTTTCTTTTGTTTCTTCAGCTTCTTCATTTTCAACCTGTGGCATAATGTAAAGTATGTTTTATTAAATTAGTATTTTGTTTAACACCAGTGATATTCAAAGTATCTCCAGTGATACTAACCTTTTTATTAGATTGTTCTTCTCCTTCTTTCTTTTCTGCTTCTTCCTTTTCATCCTTTCTTTCAAAATTTGCTGCCTGTGTCCTTTCTTCCTTCATCAGCATTTTCTTCTTATTTTTTTCTTCTAATTTTTGTTGTTGTTCTTCTAATCCTCTTCCATAACATTTTTTTTACAGTCTAATCTTGGCAATTGTTTTCTTCTTTTTTGTTTTTTTTCCTCTGTTTTATTGTCTGCATTTTTAACACCAAATCTTATGAACCAAATTTAAGCTAATCAGAAGCTACTCAAAATCTAAATTAAAAACCTAAGACTGTTAACACAGATAGATAAGTTAACAATAAGCGAATAAACCATCTATAAGATTTATAATTAACTTGTACCAAACACCCCTTAAAGTAGACTATTTTGTTTTTTAAGCTAAAATAGTTAATAATAAGCTAGGATTTTGATTGACATAAGTTTAACAAAAATATTAAAGAACAAAAAATCAAGTTTAAACAGAAAATAAGCAAATGAAACTACAACAAAACATATTTAAATTTGATTGAAATGATTGTCATACCGTTATCTACATTTTGTTCAATGTCTTTCCCCTTATCTTGTTTTTCAGCTCCCAATTCATTCATCTTTTACTCTATTTGATTTTTAGACGTATGGTATGGTGTGTGTGTTTGTGTGTGTTTTGTCTGATGGTTTATGTTGCAGATCTAGGTCAAAGCTGTCGATTCAGTAAATTTTTATTTGGGTATTTGGGTTTTTTTTGCAATTTTACACTTTTGGTCCTTGTATTTTTATTTTTTCTAATTTATTTATAATATTTTTTTTATCACTGGAGATATGATTATTTTTTAATAGTTATATAAATGTTTTAAAATTTTTTGTGCTTTAGTTTTTGTTTTAAAAATATTATTAAGAATTTCTTTAATAGTCCAATAATTAAATATAGTTTGGGCTTACTAACTGGGCCAAATAGTTTATGCTTAGAGACTTGCCCAAAGAATTTTTAGATTTTCTATATACAAAATATGAGGTATCACCTGTGATACATATATACAAAGTAAGAGATATCATCAGTGATACATTTAGAATCATACATTGGTCATATAATTCAAAGGGATTTAAAACCTCAAATATAATACTTCAACTGTCTTCATTTCCCAAAATGCAGAACAAAGAAAATACAAAGATTCCATAGTTTTTTTAGCATAGGTATCATCTAATCCTAGATGCATTCAGATTTTGCAATATCCATAACAGAATATAACACAATCTCCACCACCAGAGAATGTGGTTCAGGATCTAATAGAGCACCCCTGTCATTCTTAGGTAACCCCAAACTTGGACAGTTGTCCATCACATTCCGTGGCTCGGCAGTGCTTCAATGGATTTTTGCTTATCGAATACTTAATCCTAGTTTAGAAATCTAAAATACATAAAACAGAATCATAAATTGTTTTTGGAAATAAATTGTCTTTGGAATAGCATTAAATTCAACTAATGCTTTTCTTCTGCTGCCTTTTTCTTCATAGCTTCTTCAACCATCATCTTCATCTTTTCTTTATCATTGTGTTCTTTAGCAAACTTGATAGCGAAATATGACGTCATCTTGCTATTCTTGTTCACATCGTGCAAGAGAATCTTGGCAGCATACCTCATCCTCATCTTTTTAACCTGTTCAGCATATTGTCGGTTTCTTTCGTCCAAGATGTTTGTCTTCCATTTTAGTCCAAGTTCACCATGAAACATCTCCATATGCATCATCATATACAGGCCACAATCTATCTTGTTTTATTTTGTTTTCCATTTCATACTTGGTATCTTCGGTTTCGCTTCTTTGATTAGTTGTTTCAATGCTGGGTGTTTAGTTCTCATCATGTAATGAACAAGCATCTCTTTCTGCAAATAAAATTAAAATTCTTCTATTAAAATAAAATGTATCTCTAGTGATATTTATCCAAATAGAACAAACACAAAATAAAATCTATCTCTAGTGATATTAATTCAAATAAAACAAAAAACAATTATAGATCAGTCCAGATGTAACTTACCACAAAAACAAAAATTGCTTTGTATTTTCCGTCGTAATCTGCATCAGATATACTGTTGTCCAGTATTATTGCTTGACTTTTCTCAAGGTTGAATACTATGACATAGTAATGTTCATGAGCTATGATGGGGAAGAATACCAAGTTTACATCTCTCAATTTGTTACTTGTTTCATCCTTGTTTAGTATATCCATAAACTGCTCAATCTGTTTGTCCAGGTCTTTATCCTCCTTTTCAATCTCCGGATGCTGTTTTATCACAACATACAAAAAGTTTATTAAAAATGATTTTTTTTATTAAGATCATATAAATTTTAGATATACATTTATTTTTGTTATTTTAAATATATTTACCGTTGCAGCCAATGGTAAGTAGTATCTTCTCTTTTCTTTCTTAAGTTTGCTTCTCTCTTCTTCATTCATCACCGCAATGAATGCGTCAATTATAAGGCTTTCAATTTGTATCCCTGGCGAAAGTGTCTATAATGTTATTCTTGGTACTACTGTTCCCTTTCCATCATCAAACAACTCGTCTCTATATTTTTGTATCACATGTGATATATGTTAGTTTCTTTGTTACATATATAAATATCTCTGGTGATAAAAAAACATAAATTAAAATATAAATAGCAAAATATAAGAATCTTACAGGATGTATCCTTCCATTGAAAACACGCTGTATGCTAACAGTGTTTCATCTTCTGTCAATGGCTCCATCACATTAGCCATTTTGTTATTATACGGTGACTTTAAGTACATTGACGGTTTTACTTACCTTTTTCCTTCTTTTATTTCATTTTCTTTGATGCTTGCTTCAACAATGTCCTTTCCAGTTCCGAATGGTTTTACTTGAATTGATGGGTTTTCATGTTCTTGAATTGCAGTTTCTCTTTCAGCCTGTTCAATGTTTCCATTTTTAAAATAAGCTAAACCAAACTATATGTCAACAACGTAAAGAGAAACAAAAACATACCACTCACGAATTATATCCTTGTGATTTTTTTGTTGCTTAAAGATAACTATTTAAACTTAAAAGTATCTAACCTTTTCATTTGCTCTTTTTTCGTTAAGCTTCTTTGCGGCTGCTTTCCTTTTCTCAGCTGCTTCCTTTTCAGCCTCTATCCGAGATTTTTCTATTTCAGCTTTTATTTCTTCTTGTTTTTTGTTTGCTTCTTCTTTTGCAGCCTGTTTTATTAAAAATTAAAAGACTATTATATTGTATCACTTGAGATATTTTTTTTTTATTATACCATTTTTTATTTTATTTACCTTTTGTATTTTTGGTTGTCTTTTTTTCTCAGTGGCTTCTTTTTGTTTTTGAAGCATTTTTTCTTTTGATCTTTTAAGTTTTTCTTCTCTCTCTTTTTTAGCTTCTGCTTCTTTTGCTGCAGCTTCTTTTTTGGCCTGTTTTTAAAATTAAAACAAAAAATTAAGTATATATTTGTATCTTATAATTTGTGATACTTCATAAACAAATCTATACAATTAATCAAACCTTTTGTTCTTCTTGTTTTTTGGCATGTTCTTTCTCTGCAGCTTCTTTTAAGGCCTGTATGTCAATTTAAAACAAAAATTTAAGTATATATATGTTTTTTATCACTTGTGATACTGCATAAACAAAACTATTTAATATATCACAGGAGATACTATCCATTTTTTTCATTTGTTAATAAAGACCATATTAGGTTGCATATTTACAATGTTCACATAAGTATTGAATTAACCTAACCTTTTCTTCTTCCTGTTTTTTGGCATGTTCTTTCTCTGCAGCTTCTTTCTCTGCAGCTTCTTTTAAGGCCTGTATGTCAATTTAAAACAAAAAATTTAAGTATATATAGGTATTTTATCACTTGTGATATTGCATAAACAAAACAATTTAATATATCACAGGAGATACTATCCATTACTTTCATTTGTTAATAAAGACTATATTAGGTTGCATATTTACAATGTTCACATAAGTATTGAATTAACCTAACCTTTTCTTCTTCCTGTTTTTTGGCATGTTCTTTCTCTGCAACTTCTTTCTCTGCAGCTTCTTTTAAGGCCTGTATGTCAATTTAAAACAAAAAATTTAAGTATATATAGGTATTTTATCACTTGTGATACTGCATAAACAAAACAATTTAATATATCACAGGAGATACTATCCATTACTTTCATTTGTTAATAAAGACCATATTAGGTATGACATTTGATACCTCATATGAAACAGGTTGCATATTAACAATTTACACATAAGTATCGAATTAATCTAACCTTTTCTTCTTCCTGGTTTTTCTGATGTTCTTTTTCTGCAGCTTCTTTCTCTGCAGCTTCTTTTTCTGCCTGTATGTTAATTTGAAACAAAAAATTAAGTATATATAGGTATTTTATCACTTGTGATACTGCATAAACAAAACTATTCAATATATCACAGGTGATACTATACATTACTTTTATTTGTTAATAAAGTCATATGAAACAGGTTGCATATTATCAATATACACATAAGTATCACTTGTGATACTGCATTTACATAACTACTGAATATGTCTTACCTTTTCTGCGTCGTCCTTTTCCTTCGCTAAATCTTCTATGGCAGCATCGTTTAAATTTTCATCCAAATTTTCTCCTTCATCACCTCCTCCATTATTATCATTGCCATCTTCATCATTATCACTACTCTCATCTTCTTCTCCAGTATCTTCATCTTCTCTTTTGCTAGGGCCTGCCTCATCTTCTATCAATCTTCCAACTTCATCAGTTCTTATTCCTATTTTGAATTCTGCATTGAACCTTTCTAAAAACCTCCCTATTGTTTCATCCCCTTGGTACATTTCCATGCTTACTTTGATGGAATTTTCTAATTCTTTTTTCTCTTTTAAAACTCTTTCAAAGTTTTCTTTTATTGTGTCGTATATGTCCTGTTTGTAAATAAATAAACATAAGTATTCATTACTAGTTATATCTTTTAATAAGCTAATTTATCACTAGTGATATCTTACCTGTCTCAGCTTTTGATTTTCATTTTCTTGATTGTTTTCATCTTCTTCAATGACCATCACCAAGCCGAACTGTTGTGCATCCATCTCCTTCTCCTGCCTTTCCTCTATAAAATCTTGTCTCCAATTCTTAATGGCTGGCCATTTCCGTGGAACATCCATTTCTTCGAATTTCGTGTAATGCAAGTAAATAAGCTGTTTTTCAATGAAACAAAACTTTCATTAAAATACAATTAGTTAATAAAATCAATTCTAAATTAAATCCACTTTATAAAAAGACAAAACTTTGAAATTATCACTGGTGATACTATACAACAGATTTCATATAAAGCTTATTTTTTAAAGTTAACTTTTACTTACTGTGAATGTCACATGGGGTCCGTAGTACCAATTTTCAAACGTTTTATCATCCCACTTTTTCTTGCTATTTTTCATGCAATTCCATATGTATGTGCACCAATCTATCTTGTGTATGTCTTCTGGTGATTTTATGTTTTCCAACACATCATACTGCAACATTGCTGAATTTTTGCAAGACACAAGGCAGTTTGCAAAGAGCATCAAGTAATTCAAATCAAAAATGATGTCTGTTCCTTCTGATTTTTGAATTATGTTTGATAAAAGTGTTGGTTTTCTTTGCCTTGTGTCGCGTGGCAGCTGTGCCATGAATTGGCAGTAGACTGAGTCCTTTGGCAACCTTTTTGTCTCAGCATAGAATGGTATTGGTCCCATTGGGATTCCCAGTACTTCTCTAATCTTCTTTGGAGTTATTTTGATAACCCCACCTTTTGGCAAGTTTATCTGCATTTTATCCTCATCCAAGTTTTTTAATATGAAGTATGGTAGTTTTGCTGGAAACTTGTTATATGGGAACCCAAGTAATGAGCCAAAGCCCATTTCTCTCACCCGTTGTTTTCTCTCTGAGCTCAATTTATGTGTAGCTTCATAAAAGGGTTTTACAGTCGTCTTTGCTCTAAACGACTTGAACCATATTGCTTTATCATCTTCTTCCTCTTCCATTTTCTGTTTACCCTTTTTCTTATCCTTTTTCACCTCGACCACAAAATCTTCATCATCTGTATCTTGCTTTTGCAATTCTTTCTTTCCTTTATCCTTACCCTTCTTTTTCTCAGCAACAAATTCATCATCTTCCTCATCTTCCCTTTTTCCTTTTCTTTTATCTTTTTCTGCCCTTTTTCTTTTTCCGGCCACTTTTTTCTTTCGGTCTTCTTCTTTTAATCGTTGTTTCTTTGTTTTGCTTCTTGTTGTTGCAATTGGGGATTCTGTTTCTGTTGTTTTCCTTTTTGCTATTGGTTTTTTCTTGGCAATTGTTTTCGTTGTCTTTTCAACCTTGTGCACTGACCCTTTTTTCTTGTTTTTTGAAGTCTCTATCTCTTCTTCTTCATCTCCCATATTTGCAACAACAATTGCTATTGTTGTTTGTTGTATCACTGGTGATATGTTAGGTGTTCCTTCAGGTGTTGGTGACATCACTAGTGATATCATTGGTGATAACTGAGTTGAACCTTTATTGGTTGGTGGTGTTTGTGTTGGTGTTGTTTCAGGTGTTGGTGTTTTTGCAGGTGACCTTTGACTTATTGGTGTAACGAGTATTGCTGGCTTTGGTTTTGTTTTTGTTGGTGTGCTTGTTGATTTTCTTGCCGTTGACCTTGTCATTGGTGATGACGTGGTTGTTGATGTGGTTGGTGCTAATTGTTGTGATGTTGTTGTTGTTTCAGTTGTTTCCGTGTCTTTTTTTTTTTTTTTTATAGTGATTCGAAATTTCTTTTTAGGGGTTTGTTTCTTTGTTATACCTGCATAAAACAAATTCCAAATAAGTTTTTTGAATACGATAAATGTGATATATAAACTCTGAGGCTATGTTTGGCGTGGAGCTTTTTTGGAGCTTTTTTGAGTAATGAGCGGTGAGAATGAGCTTTTTTGTTTTTGATGTTTGTTTGGCATGAGAGCTGTGGGCTTTGCTATTTTTTAGGAAAGCTCATTTTCCCAATGCTTCTTTATGAAGCTGTGAGCTTTTTTGGCTACTGCTCACAGCTCACAGCTACTGCTCACTGCTCCTGCTCACAGCTACTTTTGCCAAACATAGCCTGAATGTGTCTGCGTCATATTATTTATGACATTCTACTGCAATTATACACACATTTTGCCAAATGTGTATGTATCACAGGTGATATACAGAGATAAATGTCAAAATAAAGTACAACACATACATTCAGGTTTTTATCATAGTTGATTCTTCTAAAAGTATGCAAACTTATATCTTACAATATACCTTTACTTTTTTCAATCTCTGGTGATAATTGCAAAAAGTCACTTGTCTTCAGAACTGCATTTAATTTTTTTTTAGATATTTAATACAATGTATGCATTTTTTTTTGTAAAGCTTTATTAAGATAAACTAACCGTTTAAAGCTTGTATCGCGGACAGTTCTCCAAAGATTTCATTCTCTACATTTTTTTCAAAAAGCACAAATTTAGTTTCTCATCATATATACTAGTTATCAGTACAAGTGATGATTATCACAGGTGATATACTACAAATTCTGAATAAAACTACATTCAAATATTTTTCATCACAGATTTTATTCTACCAAAAATTTATGTAAGCCATTACAACTGTTTTATCACTGGTGATATACTATCATAAACTTATGTAAGTATCTACATCTATTCATCATCATGACATATTTTCTGCTGCTAAAATATGAATAAAACCACTACAACTTTTTTATCACTTCTGATATACTACCAAAAATTGAACAAAGCAACTACAACTGTTTTATCACTGGTGATATATTACTATATTTTGAAGTAAGCCACTACATCATCATCACATATTGTTGACATAAATAATGCCTTAAAAACATTATTAAGTTTTTATCAATATCTCTATGTTTTGATCATCACAAAATATAACCTCAAAGATTTAAAACTTGTGACATAAACAAGTGTTTGGTGATTAATATTTCTCTTTACATCCAAATCACTTAAGGTATGAATAAACAAAGTGTTTAGTGCAATGTATGATCAAAGGGGTATTTTATTAACTAATACAAAGTTTATTTAATTATATAATCTTATTATATATTTTTGAAAAACACTTTTGGTAATAAGGAAAAATGTTTTAATCATACTAAATATATGATTTCAAATATTTAACCAAAATCAGTTAGTTTTTCACCAAATAAACTTTTCCCACTAAAAGACAAAGTTTCTGGCCGTTACAGTTGGGCGGCCCCCTTAATTTTAAGGGGGCCGGCCATGCTTTAAGGGGACCGGCCACGCTCCTCTGTCAGAAACATTTGCCTATAAATACCACCTTAAACCTGGATTTTTTCCCCACCTTTTGCACTCCAGAACTTTCTGTTCTAGATCTCCATTTCCAATCTAGAAATCCTTTGATCATACATTCTTAAATCTTTGTTTCAAAGTGATCCATACATAATCCATTCAAGTGCAAGAGAAGAATACTTCTATCCCTCAAGACAAGAAGTATTACAACTAGTTGTGATCTCCACATCTAAGTTGTTTGTGCATCATCATTGATTATTTTTTCATAGTGTGATTAGTTGTGAATATTTGTTAGAGAATAGTTGTGTAGATAGTAGAAGTTGATTAGTAGTGAAGTAGGATAGTTGTGAAGATTGGTGTGTAGAAGAAGGTGTGTAGAAGATTGGTGTGTAAAAGCTAGGTGTGAAGAAGATTGGTGTGAAGATTGGTGTGAAGATTGGTGTGAAGATTGGTGTGTAGATTGGTGTGTATATTGGTGTGTACGGTTTTCTCCGCCATAAGGGAGCTTGTTGATATAGTGAAGAAAACTCTCGAGTTAGGTGCTCGGGGAGTGGAGTAGGGCAAGGAAGGTGCCTTGTAGCCGAACCACTATAAATCGCTTGTCTCTCGGTTTGATCTTTCCATCTTTTACTTATTTCATTACTTACATAATTATTGCTTCATAGTATATATATTTAGTGTTGTTCATATTGTGTATAACTAGATTTCATATACCATCGAATCTATATTTTATAAATCAACGAAAACTTTTAAACAATTTGTTTTATAACAATTAAAACGACGTAAAACTATTCAACCCCCCCCCCCCTTCTAGTTTTCCACAATTGGTATCAAGAGCCACGTCTAGCAAGAATTTTAAAATATATTGTATTTTAAAAACTTGTAACGATCTATGGAATCTTTAAAATATTTAGAAGGGCAATCTATGCAAAGACCACCACTATTTGAAAGTGATGGATTTTTATATTGGAAAAATAGATTCGAAACCTATGTGAAATCAAAAGATCTTGATCTTTGGCATATTATTACCTTTGGTGATTTTCCTCCTATTCAATATAATGTTGAAACTAAAATGGATGAAATTGTAGATTTTGAAAAACAAAATGATGATTTGAAAAAGAAACTAGCAAAAAATAATGAGGCTAAAATGGTTATTTATAATGCGTTACCACGTAAAGAATATGAAAGAATTTTTATGTGTAAAACCGCAAAAGAAATTTGGGATTCTTTACTAATCACTCACCAAGGTAATAGTCAAGTTAAAGATAACAAAATAGATCTTCTTGTACATCAATATGAACAATTTACGATTCCGGAAGAGGAATCAATTGATAATGCTTTTGCTAGATTTAACACCATCATCACAAGTTTAAAAGCACTTGATGAGACATTTTCTAGTAAAAATTGTGTTAGGAAATTTCTTAGGGCATTACATCCGAAATGGCGAGCTAAAGTCACGACTATTGAAGAATCAAAGAATTTGATGACATTGTCACTAGATGAGCTTATTGGCAACTTGAAAGTCCATGAAGAAATTATAAGAAGAGATTTGGAAACGGTCAAAGTCAAGAAAGAACAAATCAAATCCATTGCTCTAAAAGCCAAAATGGAACCTTGTGACGATGATGATTCAAGTGACGAGAGTGAAGATGAAGAATATGCGATGGCCGTAAGAGAATTCAAGAAATTCTTCAAGAGACGAGGAAGATTCACTAGATCACCACGTGACGAAAGAAAGGTGTTCCAAAAATATAGAAGTGATAACTACGTAAAAAGAAAGTGCTTTAGATGTGGAAGTCCAAATCATCTCGTTGGAGAATGTTTAAAGCCGCCGGGTTATGAAAATCAAAGCGCATTTGTTAGTGGAACATGGAGTGATAGTGATAAAGAAGAAGTGGAAAAACCAAAAGAAGAAAAGTGTTTTGTGGCAAATGCAACCGACGAAATATGCCTTGGAATTGACTTGGAGCCTAACGAATGGATCAAGGATAGTGGATGCTCGAGGCACATGACGGGGAATCGCAAGCTATTCTCTACATACAAGGCATACAATGGAGGTAACGTTATTTTCGGTAGTGACTTGCGTGGAAAAATTATTGGCAAAGGTACGATTTCTCAATACTCACTTACTATTGAAAATGTTGAACATGTAAATAATTTAACATATAACTTACTTAGTGTAGGCCAAATATGCGATAATAAATGTAGAGTTATCTTTTCCGAAAAAGATAGCGAAATAGTTAAGAATGGAAAAATTATACGTAGAGGTATTAGGAAAGGAGGAGTATATGTTATGAAACTAGGAAACAAACCTGAAGATAGGATATGCCTAACGACCCTAGATGAAAACTCTACATTGTGGCATAGGAGATTAGGACATGCTAACATGCAACAAATACAATCTTTGGCCTCTAAGGAATTAGTTAGAAACTTGCCTAATCTAAAATATGACAAACATTTTTGTGATGCATGTAAAGTTGGAAAACAAGCTCATGCTAGCCACAAAGCTAAGAATATAGTATCCACCACTAGGTGCCTAGAATTATTACATATGGATCTTTTTGGTCCATCCGCTGTGCGGAGCTATGGAGGAAACAAGTATACCTTAGTAATAGTAGATGACTACTCACGATACACGTGGACTAGGTTTTTAAGTGACAAAACCCAAGCCTTTGAAAAGTTCGAAATATTTAGCAAAATGATTCAAAATAAGTTAGGATGCTCAATAGTTGCCATTAGGACGGACCATGGAAGGGAATTTGATAACGAAGTACAATTCGGAAAATATTGTGAGTTAAATGGAATATCTCATAATTTCTCCGATCCTCGTACTCCTCAATCAAATGGGGTAGTAGAAAGAAAAAATAGGTCACTACAAGAAATGAGTAGAACTATGTTAAATGAACAATCCATTCCACAAAAATTTTGGTGTCACGCCGTAGATACATCGACTTATATTCTAAATAGGGTATCAATTAGAAGAATTCTAGGAAAAACTCCTTATGAGTTATTAAGAAATAGAAAACCTAACTTAAGCTACTTTAGAGTATTTGAAAGTAAATGCTATATCTTAAACACTAAGGACTACCTCACTAAGTTTGATCCAAAGTCATATGAAGGAATATTTTTAGGATACTCACAAAATAGTAAAGCATATATAATACTTAACAAACACTCAATGAAAGTAGAGGAATCACTAAATGTAACATTTGATGAAACACCACCACCTTCTAAAACGCTACCTTTAGAAGATGATAATTTAGTCGAAGAAGAAGCTATTGAGGTGAGTAAAACAAAACCCATAGGAAATGACAATGAAGAAACTCACTTAGAAAATAACGAAATCGTTAATATTAAAGAATCTAGATCACATCCTTTAGATAATATAATAGGACATCTTAACCAAAGAACCCTTAGGTCACAAGCCCAAGATAAAAACAACTTCTTTTGTTTCCTCTCAGCAATAGAACCTAAGAATATTAATGAGGCTTTAAAGGATGAAAGTTGGATTATAGCTATGCAAGAAGAATTAAATCAATTTAAGGCAAATGATGTTTGGGAATTAGTCCCAAATCCAAAGGATATGACCATCATAGGAACCAAATGGGTATACAGAAATAAGTTAGACGAGAATGGAATAGTTACTAGGAATAAAGCTAGGTTAGTTGCCCAAGGTTATAATCAACAAGAAGGAATTGATTATGATGAAACTTATGCCCCCGTAGCTAGACTAGAATCAATTAGGATATTACTTGCCTATGCTTGCGCCCTAGATTTTAAGTTATTCCAAATGGATGTGAAAAGTGCATTCCTTAATGGTTTTATCAATGAGGAGGTATATGTGGCACAACCTCCAGGATTCATTGACTTCGCAAAACCTGATTATGTTTATAAGTTAAAGAAAGCTTTGTATGGACTCAAACAAGCTCCCAAAGCTTGGTATGATCGATTAAAAGCTTTTCTTATTAAACATGATTATTCCATGGGAATGGTAGATAACACTCTTTTCACTAAAAGGAAAGACCCTAATCTCATCATTGTTCAAATATATGTTGATGACATTATATTTGGATCGACTTGTCAAGACATGTGTGATGAATTTGCCAAAATCATGCATGATGAGTTTGAGATGAGTATGATGGGTGAACTTAACTTCTTCCTAGGATTACAAATAAAACAATTAGAAGATGGAATATTCTTTAACCAATCTAAGTACATTAAGGAAATGCTTAAGAAATTTGGCCTAGAAGACTCAAAACCCATAAAAACACCCATGTCTACGGAGGTAAAGCTCACAAAGGATGATGAAGGTGAGTCCGTAGATAACTCCAAGTATAGAGGAATGATAGGTAGTTTACTATACTTGACGGCAAGTAGACCCGATATCATGTTTAGTGTCTGCCTTTGTGCCCGTTTTCAAGAGGATCCCAAAACCTCTCACCTAGAAGCGGTTAAGCGTATCTTTCGATACATTAAAGGCACTATACACTTAGGATTATGGTATCCTAAGGAATCCGGCATAGAAACCATTGTATATGCGGATTGGGATCATGCGGGAGACTACGTAGATAGAAAGAGCACTAGCGGTATTTGCACGTTTATGGGATGTTGTCTAACGTCTTGGTTTTCGAAGAAGCAAACCGCTCTTGCCATTTCTACCACCGAAGCCGAATATGTAAGCGCCGGAAAGGCATGTCAACAAGCACTATGGATGAAACAAGCTCTCATAGACTATGGCATTAGGTTAGAAAATGTCCCCATTATGTGCGATAACAAAGGTGCGATAGATTTAAGTAAAAATCCGGTGCAACACTCTAGGACTAAACACATAGAAATACGTCACCATTTTCTTAGGGATAATGTACAAAAAGGAAATATATCTATAGAAAAGGTTGCATCGGAAGATAACATTGCGGATATATTCACAAAACCCCTTAAGCGTGAATTATTCAACCACTTGCGTTTAGGATTAGGAATGATGGAACAAGTTGACTAAATTATATTGAAATATTTCAAAATTAATACTTGCATGAAATTTATTTTTCTCCCATTTCATCTTTTCTGAGTCTAGGAATCTATTTCGCACAAAACTAAAAATTGGGAAAATTTATTTTCTTTGCATAAATTTTTTTTAAACTCAATCAATTTTCTCTAAAAATTATTCTCACAATCTAGGAACCCCATGAAAACCATTTTCCTTGCATTGTTGACTAATTCTAAAAACATTATATTTCAAAATCATGCATAAACTCTCACATAAATTGTCAAGGTATATAATCTAATATATATCTTTGACACTCATGATCAAGCAAAAATTGAATCAAGGAGATTATTTGGATTGTTTCTTAGGATCTCTATTTCTCTTTGCTTCTAGGAGTCGAAACAATCACAACTCCACATTTGTTGCATATAGACACTCACTAGGACAAATTCACTAATAATGGTGTCATCTTGATCCATCACTAGTTTTTCCACTCACTAAGATCCTTGCCTTCAATCTAAGATAGGTGCCTTAGGAAGATTAAGTGTGCTTGCCTTTGTTTTCCTCCTATTGCTTATTATGTGTTGATTATTTGCTCCTTTGCTTATGTGTTTTTGCATGTATGCTATATCTTGATTAGATTAGATGCTATATTGCCTAAAGGAATTGAACTTGCTTGAATCCAAGTCCAAAAACACAACCTTTCTGCAAATTTTCTGCCAAAAACCCAATTCTGGCAATCTGGAAATCACCAGATGGGCGGCCCCCTTAATTATGTAAGGCGGCCCCCTTAATTTTAAGGGGACCGCCCCCTAATTAAGGGGACCGGCCATCTGATGGTCGGGTTTACAGAATCTTTTCTGCTTTTTAGCCCATTTCAACCTACATTTCCCATTTTTCACCAACACATTTTGTCCTAATCCTCCAAACAAACTTTATCCATCCTTAAACACACAAATCTTATACTATAAATATCCCCAATCCTCAAAGCTCTCCATTCATCCCATCATGAACTCTCCAAACAAACCAAAATCAAAAGCCTCAAGGCTAGCAAGGATGACGGAAAAACCCGTTTGGCGACGAAAAAGTCCTCGAAACAAATCTATCATCACAAATGTAGTTGGAAATCATTCCTCACCACCAACCTCTTATTTCCCAAACTTTGAATCAAACCAACAAAGGCATTCATTTGATCCACTTTACAAACCATACAACATTGGCCAAACATCTTCCTTCAAGCCAAACTACACCTCTCAACCTCCAACAACTTATAATGATCCATGCAAGTTTGATGAAACATCAAACTACAATTCCAACTACTCAAACCCAACTCATCCATACCAAACCTATGATCCCCTCCACATTGCCACGAAAAAACAAAGGTTCCGTGATGAAATAAACCAAATTCATGATCTTAGTGATCTCCTTGCTATGCATCTTGCACAACGCAACAAAGGGCTACCTCCATCATCACCCTATGCAAATTGCCTTCCCCACTCTCTTAACTTGGATCAAGTTACAAATCATACTCACTTTTGCCCTTGTTGCATATTCCTTCAAAAACAAATCCTCTACTTGAGTGAAGATATTTCTTGGATTGAATATCTTCTCACTCGTAATCATCCAATACCACCCTTAACACGATACAACATCGTGAGATCCACTTCTTCCGCTCCATGCAACACCCCATATCCACCTCAATCAAACATCTAAGCTCCATGCTTTTGTTTTCCTTCAAGCAAATAAAACAAATCAACCATGGGTTGCAAGCAAGTCCAAGTGCTCTCTTAGGCAATATAGGACTATATCTTTTCTTTTGTTTTAGTGTAATCAATATGCTACAAGCATATTGAATGTTGTTATACTAATTATTTCTATCATGCTTGAATGAATCTATTTTTATTTGCATAATTGTTGCTTTTGCATATATATGTGTGTTGCTCTCTTCAAAATATTTTTGTAGCCAAGATTCCAATTGCTCGTTCCCTTTGTGCTCTCAAACGAGGGGGAGCATACATCAAGGGGGAGTTCTCTACCCGTTTAAACTTCTTTCACGAAGATTATTCGGCCTAACCTTTTTGATTTTACAAAAAGGGGGAGAAGAGAAATGGTAAACTCTATAATACTTGTCTAATAACAAGTTTTAAATCTTTTGAGTTTAAGGTTTTGTAATAATCAAAAAGGGGGAGATTGTTGACATAAATAATGCCTTAAAAACATTATTAAGTTTTTATCAATATCTCTATGTTTTGATCATCACAAAATATAACCTCAAAGATTTAAAACTTGTGACATAAACAAGTGTTTGGTGATTAATATTTCTCTTTACATCCAAATCACTTAAGGTATGAATAAACAAAGTGTTTAGTGCAATGTATGATCAAAGGGGTATTTTATTAACTAATACAAAGTTTATTTAATTATATAATCTTATTATATATTTTTGAAAAACACTTTTGGTAATAAGGAAAAATGTTTTAATCATACTAAATATATGATTTCAAATATTTAACCAAAATCAGTTAGTTTTTCACCAAATAAACTTTCCCCACTAAAAGACAAAGTTTCTGGCCGTTACAGTTGGGCGGCCCCCTTAATTTTAAGGGGGCCGGCCATGCTTTAAGGGGACCGGCCACGCTCCTCTGTCAGAAACATTTGCCTATAAATACCACCTTAAACCTGGATTTTTTCCCCACCTTTTGCACTCCAGAACTTTCTGTTCTAGATCTCCATTTCCAATCTATAAATCCTTTGATCATACATTCTTAAATCTTTGTTTCAAAGTGATCCATACATAATCCATTCAAGTGCAAGAGAAGAATACTTCTATCCCTCAAGACAAGAAGTATTACAACTAGTTGTGATCTCCACATCTAAGTTGTTTGTGCATCATCATTGATTATTTTTTCATAGTGTGATTAGTTGTGAATATTTGTTAGAGAATAGTTGTGTAGATAGTAGAAGTTGATTAGTAGTGAAGTAGGATAGTTGTGAAGATTGGTGTGTAGAAGAAGGTGTGTAGAAGATTGGTGTGTAAAAGCTAGGTGTGAAGAAGATTGGTGTGAAGATTGGTGTGAAGATTGGTGTGTAGATTGGTGTGTAGATTGGTGTGCATATTGGTGTGTACGGTTTTCTCCGCCATAAGGGAGCTTGTTGATATAGTGAAGAAAACTCTCGAGTTAGGTGCTCGGGGAGTGGAGTAGGGCAAGGAAGGTGCCTTGTAGCTGAACCACTATAAATCGCTTGTCTCTCGGTTTGATCTTTCCATCTTTTACTTATTTCATTACTTACATAATTATTGCTTCATAGTATATATATTTAGTGTTGTTCATATTGTGTATAACTAGATTTCATATACCATCGAATCTATATTTTATAAATCAACGAAAACTTTTAAACAATTTGTTTTATAACAATTAAAACGACGTAAAACTATTCAACCCCCCCCCCCTTCTAGTTTTCCACACATATGTTGTATCACAAGTGATATTCAACAAAAAACTGAAGAAAATCACTATATTCATCACATTATTATAACAATCTCTCTACACAAATTCAGAAAAAAAATGTAAGATCTAATTAAATAGTATCTTATAAAAGTCAAATAAGTTCATATTCATCACATGCATCACAGTACCACATCAAAAGTCAACATAAAATTCACAAAAATATTTATAAGTATCAATAATATTCATAAATAAGTACAAAATCACTAGAGATACTATTAAAACTAGTAAATAATTAGTCGGAAGCATCGTACCTTCATCCCGAGACTCATTAGGTTCATTTTGAACCGGTTTTTTTCCTGTATCTGCTTGTGCACTCGATGATTCTTCCATTTTTGTGTTTTATCAATAATTTGAACGGTTAATTTTGAGTTTTTGTGGTAGTTAGTAATTGCGGTTAGAGAGAGAAAATGGAACTGTGTGTTTTTAATTGTGTGGAAAGTGACGGGTCAGGGGGTAGGTAGATGGGGATAAGTTTGGGGAATTGGCAATTTTGGTCCCTCCATGTTTTTTATTATTAAAAACTGTTTTTTTAAATAGAGGCTTCTGATTAGTCCATTGGTATGTGAGAGTTTTTGGGTATGGAAAATAAAACGCCTCTAATGCACTATAAGAACATACCACTATCTAATATAATGCAACTATCAAACATGCAGCTCAAAAAGCAAAACCTCCAAAGTGTAACACCCCCAAAATTTGATACAGCGAAAGACTCAACAAGCTTTCGGGGTGCTACGGGGATTGGTATCCAAACACAAGACATAAAAGAACGAGATAAAGTAAACATAATAAAGTACAACCACACAAGGTTTAAAAGTTTACATTATCCCAAAATCATCCAAAGTCAGGCCCAAAGAAACATAAATGTAGGTCCACAATAGTTATCAGAGTTTTAGAAATATAGATCCATAACCGGTGCCAAATGCCAAGCCTCCAATCCCAAGCATCCGCAAAGCGTCACTTAATTACCTGAGAAAACGTGCTAAAAGTCAGCTTTCGCTGGTGAGATCATAGGTTTAGATTCTTAATTCAATATAGTGGACATGTACGCAAAACGCTTGCTAGCTAGACTAGGGCGCAATCATCCAACAAAATAATCCAACCAAAATAATCCAACCAAGTCAAATCATCCCTATAGGTGCACGCTATAGCTCAAATCAATCCAATCAATAGCTTACCTAGCTCAAGTCTAGGCCTCGCTCCTAAATCAATCCAATAGCTTACCTAGTTCGGGACTAGGCCTCGCTCAACAACCAATCAATAGCTTACCTAGTTCGGGACTAGGCCTCGCTCAATAACCAAATCAAATAGCTTACCTAGATCTAGTCTAGGCCTCGCTCTACCTAGTTCTATAAGCATAGCAAGTTTTGAAATCAAAAAGCGATAATAGTCCACATAAAGCATTTGCACGTTTCTCACCCCAAGTATTGAAAACAAAGTTCAAGAGTAAAAGTGGGGCTATGACTCACCTCAAGTCCAGAAATCCTCAAAAGAAATGATAGAAGAAAGACGTAAGTAAATCTCAAGCAACTCACGTAACGGCGACTACTGACTCGGCACTTCCTAACAATATTAAACCCGTTCAGAAATCATTTCCTCAAAATTAAATATTCCCATTCCCGAACGTAATTTATTTTACTTTCCAAAATTTATCCATTTCTCGAGTTTACTTCATGTTCATTTGAAATTCGACGTTTGGTATCCATACGGGTGTAGGGTCGACACAGCGCAAACCAAAAAGCCACAACAATGAACGATAATAAGACAACTACAGGTCTAACGTTAGCCCAATATATTATTTAAATAATTATCGAAGCTTATCAAATCCGTCGATTTGGTAACCTCCCATATTTATTTACGTAATATATCGTTCCACAATTATACCCAATCTAAAACACATTGCACATAAATTTCTATTTGGTATATGTCGTAGCCCAATGAATTCCCTATATATATTGTCGAATCGGCCAAAATTCCACGAGACATATAATAATTCATTGCCCTAAAATATATACCACATCCTATGGGCGTCGTGGGATACGATGCCCATTAATATATCCATTTTATATCGTCAAATAACTCGATCTAGAATAAGCCATTCGATATATAAAATGTTTATATTAACCGTCATATATCCGTGACAACACGAAGTCACAATATAAGGCCCACTTGGACTTTAAAGACCCAAAAATTCGTATAACTCGATAAGTTTCTAGTTTATAATTAAAATCACGTTTTTAGTTGTTAGTTATTCGACGTAAAGTTCGTCATTATATATATATATATATATATGGTAATTAGTTATAATAATGTCCCGACATTTATTGCACCATTTTCATAGTGTAATAACTATCGCTTTATTATTATACGTTTACTCGTGATCATTTTATTATTAATATACGCATTTATATATATATATGTACGTTTAACACGTCGATATACGTATATAAACGATTATATTCTTAATAATATTATTACGAGTTTTATTTTTAATGTCAACCTTTAAAGATTTATCGAGTCATAGAATTTGGTCCAAATGTCCGAGTCATGACCCTCGGCTCATAGTCCAAGTCCAAACAATATAATCAAGTCACAATAATAAATATAATAACTCCGTCCAAATCAATCTCAATACCACGTGCTACAACATGAGGGTCCGACTACGGCACCCGACTAACCTATCTCCGTCATCTAATAACCGTATCACAACGGTCCCCAAATCACTTTCGTCAACACATCTCCAATATACTCAAAATCACAAGATACCACAACATATCCAAGATAATAAACCAAATGTCCAAAAGGTGAACATTACCCGAATAAATAATCACAAGTAACAATATTGTCCGAAACCAATATAGGCGGGTTGAGTTACCAAGTCAACCCGGGTCAATCATAAGTTCAAGACATAAAACGGAGCCACACCCGAGACTAAAGAGTCTCGGCTAGCTCTTTGAGCTTGCTCGAACCAAAAACAGCCCCTAGGGGGTGTTCGGCCAAATACCACACGACCACAAGGTCCAAATAAAAAGAAAACAACAACTCATTCGACCGGACCCAAGGGGGGTCACGGTCTTGCTCACATCGAGCCATTCCAAACCAAACGGACCCTTAGGGTCTCGACAATAATCAAACAACAACAACAAGATGAAGTGGGGAGGATCCCCATAGCCCTCGGCTCGACACAATAGCCACCAAAAACAAACTCCGAGACCTCGAGGGTCTCGGCTACACTCAAATCCGAGCACCAATCCAACCAAGGAATCCATCAACAAGAAGTCCTTCCTCAAATTTGAACCCCAAAACAATCCACCCGGATACCAAACGCGTTTTTCTCAACCAAAAATCATTTTTCCCACTTTATTCTCACAAAAACCCATCCAAGAAAACCATATACCCACGGGTTGGGTATCAAATCGAGACACACGAGTCGGACTCGTGGTCACTCACCTCAAAAATTGGCTCCAACTCGATTCCTTTAGAAAACCCAACAAGATGAAACAAGAATGGTGGTGTTAAATTAGATGTGGTAATTCGTACGTGGTGTTAGTGAAGGTTTTAGAGCGCGTGCAATACACCAAAAGATAGATCGGGACACAAGGGTTAAGATGGTGGTGTTAGATTAGATGGGGGAGAGGCGGTGGCGGCTGTGGTGGCCGCACAAGGTGGCGGTGGTGTTAGGGTTTTGGGTGATAAGATGTGGGGATGAAGGAGAGAGAGAGAGATGGTGTTTGTATGTTTTTGTGTGTGTGGCGTGGAGGGTGATTATACCCAAACGAACCAACCGGCCCCCAAGGCCCAAAAATGATAAACAAAATACTAATAATAATAATTCTTGTGATATTAGAGGAGTGGGTGAGGTAACCCGAGATAAATAACGCGGACCAAACCCGAAACTCAAATAACCAAATATCTTTCTCAAACCAAACCCGTTCCAAAATAATAATATCCGATCCAATAATAAAATGAAATTAAATTGTTAGGTCAACCTAGTGCCGGAGTCAAAGTAGTGCCAAAAAAATAACGATCTCACAATAAATCATCACGAACGAAACGAAACAAACCATAATTAAATAACTAATTCCCATAAACATCGTACGATCAAAATCAAGTACCAACGTTTGTAAAATATCTCGTCACAATAAATTTCCAAAAATTTCATATTTATTATATAAATGTAATGCGGGTTTTATAAAACGGCTCCCTATTTTGCCAGTTGTCACATCCTCCCAGCCTCAGAAGGAACCCGTCCCGGGTTTCTCTCGAAATAACCCATCTACGAAGTGAATAACTTCGGATATCTCTTCCGAAACTCATCCTCACGTTCCCACGTAAAGTCCGGTCCGTGCCGCGAATTCCAACGAACTTTGATGAGCGGAATACGACTCCTCTTGAGTCGTTTGATCTCTCTATCCATTATCTCAATCGGCTCTTCCACAAAATTCAAACTTTCGTCCACACGAATTTCCTTGATAGGTATCACTGGTGTTTCCTCTGAAAGGCATTTCTTCAAATTACTAATATGAAACACATCGTGAACTTTACTCAGTTCGATAGGTAATTCCAAACGATACGCTACGGGCCCAATTCTTTCCAGAATACAAAATGGTCCAATGTAGCGGGGATTCAATTTCCCACGTTTCCCAAAACGTATCACACCCTTCCAAGGCGAGACCTTCAACATAACTCTATCTCCAACCTGGAATTCTAGGGGTTTACGCCTTTGATCAGCATAGCTCTTCTGCCTATCTCTAGCTGCTTGCAGTCGATCTCGAATCTGCGTTACCTTCTCCGTAGTTTCCAAGATAAGCTCAGGGCCTGTGAGTTGGCTATCTCCAACTTCTGCCCAACCAATAGGTGAACGGCATTTTCGACCATACAGAGCTTCAAATGGTGCAGCCTTAAGACTTGTGTGGTAGCTATTACTGTAGGAGAACTCCGCAAGGGGCAGATACTTCTCCCAGCCCTTACCAAAGTCTATGATGCATGCACGAAGCATATCCTCTAAAGTTTGGATAGTTCTCTCACTTTGGCCATCGGTTTGGGGATGATATGCAATACTCATATCAAGTCTCGTTCCCAAAGCCGTTTGAAGTGATCGCCACAAGGCCGACGTAAAACGACTATCACGATCTGAAATAATAGATATCGGGACTCCATGACGAGAAACAATCTCCTTCACATACAACCTCGCAAGTTTTTCCACACTATCATCTTCACTAATCGCCAGGAAATGAGCAGACTTAGTCAAACGATCCACAATTACCCATATAGCGTCGCAACCGCTAGCTGTCTTTGGTAATTTGGTAATAAAGTCCATCGTAATCCGCTCCCACTTCCAAACTGGAAGTTCTGGCTGCGTCAACAATCCTGACGGTCTTTGATGCTCGGCTTTAACCTTAGAGCAAGTCAAGCACTTACTAACATATAGTGCTATATCTGCCTTCATATTTGGCCACCAATATAATTTCTTCAAATCCTGGTACATCTTGTCCGACCCAGGATGAATGGAGTACCTCGACTTATGCGATTCATGCATAATCAGATCTCGAATCCCTCCATACAATGGTACCCAAAGCCGATTTCCAAAACATAACACTCCATCTGAACGCTTAACAAATCCTTTCTCATTTTCTGCCATCCCAAATATATTCTCAGCAGGTTTATTCTCTGCTTTCAATGCTTCCGTTTGAGCTTCTAATATTTGAGATGGTAATGGCGATACGATAGTCATTCCCAATGACCTAACTCGTAATGGTGGAATTCTCTCTTTTCGACTAAGAGCATCAGCAAGAACGTTTGCTTTACCCGGATGGTAGCGAATTTCACAATCGTAATTGCTTAGCAACTCAACCCAACGTCGCTGCCTCATGTTAAGCTCTTTTTGGTTCAGAATGTGTTGCAGACTTTTGTGATCAGTAAACACTACACACTTGGTTCCATACAAGTAATGTCTCCATATCCTTAAAGCAAAAACCACAGCACCTAACTCCAAATCATGGGTGGTGTAGTTCTTCTCATGCTTCTTGAGCTGTCGGGAAGCATAAGCTATCACTTTCTCTCGTTGCATTAACACAGCTCCTAAACCTTTATGTGAAGCGTCACAATAGACGACGAAATCCTCGTTACCTTCGGGTAACGCCAAGATAGGAGCACTACACAACATCTCCTTAAGTAACTGAAAGGCTTCCTCTTCCTTATCTCCCCATTCATACTTAACACTCTTTTGAGTCAATTTGGTCAACGGTTTTGCTATTTTCGAAAATCCCTCAATGAATCTTCGGTAGTAACCGGCTAATCCCAAAAATTGACGAACTTCTGTTGGTGTCGTAGGTGCAGCCCAATCTTTTATCGCTTCAATCTTAGCAGGATCCACATGAACTCCTTGTCTATCAATTACGTGACCTAGAAATTGTACCGTCGGAATCCAAAATTCGCATTTCGAAAACTTGGCATACAGTTTTTCCTTCCTGAGCAATTCCAAGATAAGTCTTAGATGCTCCTCATGTTCTTTCTTACTCTTTGAATAAATCAGAATGTCATCGATAAACACAATCACGAACATATCTAAGTATGGCTTACACACCCGATTCATGAGGTCCATGAATACAGCCGGTGCGTTAGTCAACCCAAACGGCATCACCTGAAACTCGTAATGCCCGTAACGGGTTCTGAAAGCCGTTTTCGGAATATCTTCCTCGCGCACTCAAAGCTGATGATATCCCGATCTCAAATCGATCTTCGAATACACACTCGATCCCTGAAGTTGATCGAACAAATCGTCGATCCTCGGTAACGGGTATCTATTCTTCACCGTTAACTTGTTCAACTCTCGATAATCAATACACATACGAAACGATCCATCCTTCTTCTTCACAAATAAGACCGGGGCTCCCCAAGGTGAGGAACTTGGTCTTATGAATCCCTTCTCGGCTAACTCCGCTAATTGTTTCGACAACTCTTCTAGTTCAGTCGGTGCAAGACGATAAGGCGCTCGTGCTACTGGTGCAGCACCAGGTATTAACTCAATCTGAAATTCCACTTGTCTAGTAGGCGGAATTCCCGGCAAATCATCGGGAAACACGTCCGAAAAATCACGAACTATAGGTACATCCCCAATGCACCTTTCCTTCTTCTCCTTCTCTCCTTTCTCAGAAATTTGGGCTAAGAAAAGGTAACTTCCTTTTTCTATTAGCTTCGGCAACTTAGTGCAAGATATAACTGCTAATCTAGATGGGCCTCTCAAATCCTTTCTATCTCCTGGTATGTTCAGAATCTCCTTGCCGTAAGGCACACGCACGATCTTCTCATCGCAGATTATATGGGCACGATACTTCGACAACCAATCCATACCAATAATGACATCAAAACTTCCTAATGTGACCGGTAGAAGATCTATGTTGAAAGGACGGTTCAGAAAGTTTAACGTGCATCCACGAACGATAGTCTTAATCCTTTCTATGTTTCCATTGGCTAACTCTACATCATACCCAATTCCTAAGGCCATCGGGGGTTTCTTAAGTAAGGGTGCAAACTTAGTGGACACAAAACTCTTATCGGCACCAGTATCAAATAGTATGGAAGCATAACGATTATTGAGAAGGAACGTACCAGTAACAACGTTCGGATCTTCTCCTCTCTCGTTCCCGAGTGCATACACTCTCCCATGAGCAACTCCAGCTTCCACACGTTGGTCCCCATTATCTTGTCGTCCACGGTTTCTTCCAGCTCCACGGTTTCCATTGTTGTACCCATTACCACCCGATCCTTGATTTCCTCGGTTCCACGATTCCCTACACTCATTCCGATAGTGTCCTTTCTTTCCACATCCATAGCAAGTAACATTTGCCTTGTTCATAGTTTCAGGAGTAGCTTGGACCATAGCAAGAGGTCGAGCTCTACAATCCTTAGCTATATGTCCCATCTTAGAGCAATTCTTGCACATTATAGTACATCGACCAGAATGATGCTTGTAACATCGGTTACATTTGGGTGCATCTCCATTGTAGTTCTTCTTGTCTCCATCTCCCATGGCATAAGCTCTAGTAGTTAGTTGTCGCTTGTTTCGACGATCATTACCCTTAGAGTGATCGTCCCTCTTTCTCTTTCCATTCTTATCTTTCTCAGTTTCTTCCAATGCCAAAGAATCCATCAATTGTTGAGCGATAGTAATAGCCTCATGAATGTTTGCAGGCTTAGCAGAAATCACATCGTTCCTTGTAGCTACCGGCAATCCATCGGTATACCTCTCGATCTTTTGGGTCTCAGTCCTAACCATATCGGGACAGAGTAAGGCCAACTCTCGATAACGGCGATTGTAAGTTGCCATATCGGTACCTTTCACCTTGTGGTTCCAGAACTCAATCTCCAATTTCTTAATCTCATTCCTTGGGCAGTAGGTCTGAATCAGCAAAGACTTAAATTGCTCCCAAGTCATAGCATAAGCCGCATCACTCCCAACCGAGTTACGGTAATTGTTCCACCAGGTTAAGGCTTCATCTTTGAAGGTAAAAGAAGCAAACTTTACCTTCGCATTCTCCGCACAACCACTGACATTGAACACAGACTCAGTCTTCTCAATCCACCTAACCAAGTAAACCACCCCTTCAGTTCCACCAAACTCAATCGGTCCACAAATCTTAAACTCCTTGTAGTGACATCCATTAGCACGAACAGGTGGAAAAGTTCCAGCAGAATTGTTGGAATGATTTGACTCAGCTAGTAGCTCAGCAACTCGTTGCTCCACAAGTTGATTGATCATTGCTTGATCCACAGTAGGTGCATTAAGTGGAACATGATCATTGTCTCCCTGAACATCCACATTTTGATTTCTGTCGTTGCGGTTAGTAGTGTCCAGGTTATCAGGAGTAGGGGTCTCAACATTTCGAGCTGGACGGCGTCCTCGACGACTAGGGGTAGTCGTTGCAGGTCCAGTTCTAGTAGCTCTAACAGGGTTCCTTCGGGGTGCCATTGATCTGAAACATCATACAAGTTCGTGAGTCTCCAATAGGACTTATCATATGCTCAACAAGAATTTAATCAACGAAGCCAAGTCATGGAAAGAGAATCAACAATACACCATAAAACATCAATAAGACGAATAGGAAACTCAATTTCCATAATACCCCAAAAACCACATAATACCATATCATAATAACCATCGGCCATACAAGAAAGATCCAACATCATCTCATCTACCAAAAACACAAAGATAGTAATCGTTCCAACAAGACGAGAAATTAACGGAAAATACATCAAAAATAGGATAACTAGCTTTTCTAACCGAACACTCCCCGGTTAAGAAAGCAACAAGACAACCTAAACCAATCAACTAGCCACGCTGCTGGCGAAGTCTACTCAACTCCTGCCTCAAGCCATCAAGATCCCTCCATAACGATCCTAGCTCAACGCTATGGGTGTCTCGGTCTCTCTTGAGGTCAGCCACCTCCTTCTCCAGCTCAGCATTCCTTTGCCATAGCTTGCGGTCAGCCTCACGAGCAGTAACAAAACCTCGCTGTAAACTATCGATATGCTCATGAACCTCCATCAAAACTCTCCTCGTCTCAGTAGTCCTGCCCACAACTACAGTCATATCCACTCTCAGATCCGCTATGAACTCTCCAATAACCCTCTCAAGTCGATCAGATACACGTGCAACTCTCTCACTAAGCTCAGTAATCCGAGCCCACAACCTGCCAATCTCACCCAACTCTGCATGCTCAGCAGAAATCTCAGAAGATGCATCCGACCCAGCGGGACTACCAGGTGGCAACTCAAACAAAAACGGATGATCAGGTGAATCAGGCTCAATCGGGTGTACAGGTGAATCAGGCTCCTCAGCCTGAGCTGGTGGTACTAACACATCATCACCATCAGGCACCTCATCCTCCTGAGGGTCATCCTCCTCCTCAGGGTCATCAGCCTCATCCTCACCCTCGTACTCCTCCTCCTCCTCATCGGAAGAGTACATCATCAATCGTCGTCTCCTACTAGGTGAACCATGTGGTGAAGGGGTAGGTGATCTAGGACGACGACGCAATGATGTGGGTGGCGCCTCAGACAGCAGAGAGTGAGCATCAATCTGTAAAGGTGATGAAGTAGGGCGTACCGACATGCGTGCCGTGGCTCGATGGGCAAAACGTGGAGCCACATGAGCCAAAGCCTGATGAAGAGTAAGCTGCCTCGATGTACCAGGGAGCCCTAGAGAAGATGAGGGTCCCTGCGTAGATGCAGCAGATGGTGCTGAAGTAGAACCTGTCAGTGTCATAGTAGCTGAATGCATGGCAACCTGGTAAGGATCATCAGGGGCCATGGTGAACCGTGCTGGCAATACCGGTGTAGTAAGAATATCCTCAACGACATCAGGCGTATGGGAGGCCATAGTCTGTGACAACGGCGTAGGGTAGGTGTAAGTGTTTCAAAACAACTAAACCGTGAACTCAAAATATCATATCCAAAATCATCATAAAATTCCAAATCGTATATAATCAAGAAAGATTTAAAATACCGCATTACGAAAACCATTCTCAAAACATTTAAGCCATATAATTCCTCAGAACACATATAATTCCTCAAAACGCATATAATTCCTCAAAACGCAATCATATCGCTAAATCAATAAACCTCAAATCCTCAAATCATCTCAAGAATCCCAATTCTAATAATCATCTCAATAATCTCATAATACCTCAATAATCAACAATGATGCTTCGGCTTGGCGGGCTGGCGGGCAATGGTCGAGGATCGTTTTCTATAAAAATCGGTTATAGTTTAGGTGTCTATTTACCTAGTTCTCTATAACCTTGGCTCTGATACCAATCTGTAACACCCCCAAAATTTGATACAGCGGAAGACTCAACAAGCTTTCGGGGTGCTACGGGGATTGGTATCCAAACACAAGACATAAAAGAACGAGATCAAGTAAACATAATAAAGTACAACCACACAAGGTTTAAAAGTTTACATTATCCCAAAATCATCCAAAGTCAGGCCCAAAGAAACATAAATGTAGGTCCACAATAGTTATCAGAGTTTTAGAAATATAGATCCATAACCGGTGCCAAATGCCAAGCCTCGAATCCCAAGCATCCGCAGAGCGTCACTTAATTACCTGAGAAAACGTGCTAAAAGTCAGCTTTCGCTGGTGAGATCATAGGTTTAGATTCTTAATTCAATATAGTGGACATGTACGCAAAACGCTTGCTAGCTAGACTAGGGCGCAATCATCCAACAAAATAATCCAACCAAAATAATCCAACCAAAATAATCCAACCAAGTCAAATCATCCCTATAGGTGCACGCTATAGCTCAAATCAATCCAATCAATAGCTTACCTAGCTCAAGTCTAGGCCTCGCTCCTAAATCAATCCAATAGCTTACCTAGTTCGGGACTAGGCCTCGCTCAACAACCAATCAATAGCTTACCTAGTTCGGGACTAGGCCTTGCTCAATAACCAAATCAAATAGCTTACCTAGATCTAGTCTAGGCCTCGCTCTACCTAGTTCTATAAGCATAGCAAGTTTTGAAATCAAAAAGCGATAATAGTCCACATAAAGCATTTGCACGTTTCTCACCCCAAGTATTGAAAACAAAGTTCAAGAGTAAAAGTGGGGCTATGACTCACCTCAAGTCCAGAAATCCTCAAAAGAAATGATAGAAGAAAGACGTAAGTAAATCTCAAGCAACTCACGTAACGGCGACTACTGACTCGGCACTTCCTAACAATATTAAACCCGTTCAGAAATCATTTCCTCAAAATTAAATATTCCCATTCCCGAACGTAATTCATTTTACTTTCCAAAATTTATCCATTTCTCGAGTTTACTTCATGTTCATTTGAAATTCGACGTTTGGTATCCATACGGGTGTAGGGTCGACACAGCGCAAACCAAAAAGCCACAACAATGAACGATAATAAGACAACTACAGGTCTAACGTTAGCCCAATATATTATTTAAATAATTATCGAAGCTTATCAAATCCGTCGATTTGGTAACCTCCCATATTTATTTACGTAATATATCGTTCCACAATTATACCCAATCTAAAACACATTGCACATAAATTTCTATTTGGTATATGTCGTAGCCCAATGAATTCCCTATATATATTGTCGAATCGGCCAAAATTCCACGAGACATATAATAATTCATTGCCCTAAAATATATACCACATCCTATGGGCGTCGTGGGATACGATGCCCATTAATATATCCATTTTATATCGTCAAATAACTCGATCTAGAATAAGCCATTCGATATATAAAATGTTTATATTAACCGTCATATATCCGTGACAACACGAAGTCACAATATAAGGCCCACTTGGACTTTAAAGACCCAAAAATTCGTATAACTCGATAAGTTTCTAGTTTATAATTAAAATCACGTTTTTAGTTGTTAGTTATTCGACGTAAAGTTCGTCATTATATATATATATATATATATATATATATATATATATATATATATATATATATATATATATATATATATATATATATATATATATATGGTAATTAGTTATAATAATGTCCCGACATTTATTGCACCATTTTCATAGTGTAATAACTATCGCTTTATTATTATACGTTTACTCGTGATCATTTTATTATTAATATACGCATTTATATATATATATATATGTACGTTTAACACGTCGATATACGTATATAAACGATTATATTCTTAATAATATTATTACGAGTTTTATTTTTAATGTCAACCTTTAAAGATTTATCGAGTCATAGAATTTGGTCCAAATGTCCGAGTCATGACCCTCGGCTCATAGTCCAAGTCCAAACAATATAATCAAGTCACAATAATAAATATAATAACTCCGTCCAAATCAATCTCAATACCACGTGCTACAACATGAGGGTCCGACTACGGCACCCGACTAACCTATCTCCGTCATCTAATAACCGTATCACAACGGTCCCCAAATCACTTTCGTCAACACATCTCCAATATACTCAAAATCACAAGATACCGCAACATATCCAAGATAATAAACCAAATGTCCAAAAGGTGAACATTACCCGAATAAATAATCACAAGTAACAATATTGTCCGAAACCAATATAGGCGGGTTGAGTTACCAAGTCAACCCGGGTCAATCATAAGTTCAAGACATAAAACGGAGCCACACCCGAGACTAAAGAGTCTCGGCTAGCTCTTTGAGCTTGCTCGAACCAAAAACAGCCCCTAGGGGGTGTTCGGCCAAATACCACACGACCACAAGGTCCAAATAAAAAGAAAACAACAACTCATTCGACCGGACCCAAGGGGGGTCACGGTCTTGCTCACATCGAGCCATTCCAAACCAAACGGACCCTTAGGGTCTCGACAATAATCAAACAACAACAACAAGATGAAGTGGGGAGGATCCCCATAGCCCTCGGCTCGACACAATAGCCACCAAAAACAAACTCCGAGACCTCGAGGGTCTCGGCTACGCTCAAATCCGAGCACCAATCCAACCAAGGAATCCATCAACAAGAAGTCCTTCCTCAAATTCGAACCCCAAAACAATCCACCCGGATACCAAACGCGTTTTTCTCAACCAAAAATCATTTTTCCCACTTTATTCTCACAAAAACCCATCCAAGAAAACCATATACCCACGGGTTGGGTATCAAATCGAGACACACGAGTCGGACTCGTGGTCACTCACCTCAAAAATTGGCTCCAACTCGATTCCTTTAGAAAACCCAACAAGATGAAACAAGAATGGTGGTGTTAAATTAGATGTGGTAATTCGTACGTGGTGTTAGTGAAGGTTTTAGAGCGCGTGCAATACACCAAAAGATAGATCGGGACACAAGGGTTAAGATGGTGGTGTTAGATTAGATGGGGGAGAGGCGGTGGCGGCTGTGGTGGCCGCACAAGGTGGCGGTGGTGTTAGGGTTTTGGGTGATAAGATGTGGGGATGAAGGAGAGAGAGAGAGATGGTGTTTGTATGTTTTTGTGTGTGTGGCGTGGAGGGTGATTATACCCAAACGAACCAACCGGCCCCCAAGGCCCAAAAATGATAAACAAAATACTAATAATAATAATTCTTGTGATATTAGAGGAGTGGGTGAGGTAACCCGAGATAAATAACGCGGACCAAACCCGAAACTCAAATAACCAAATATCTTTCTCAAACCAAACCCGTTCCAAAATAATAATATCCGATCCAATAATAAAATGAAATTAAATTGTTAGGTCAACCTAGTGCCGGAGTCAAAGTAGTGCCAAAAAAATAACGATCTCACAATAAATCATCACGAACGAAACGAAACAAACCATAATTAAATAACTAATTCCCATAAACATCGTACGATCAAAATCAAGTACCAACGTTTGTAAAATATCTCGTCACAATAAATTTCCAAAAATTTCATATTTATTATATAAATGTAATGCGGGTTTTATAAAACGGCTCCCTATTTTGCCAGTTGTCACACAAAGCATTATACTCCAAAATAAGTAGGGTGCATTAGAGACCAAAACAAACCAACCACATGACATACAACAAGCTAGTTAGCAGGGTACATTAGAGACGAAAACAGGCCATCCACATGACATACAACAAATTAATTTGGGGGACGAAAGAAGAAGCTATATCACCCAAGTAGGAAATCACATTCTAAAGAATTACTTCCTTGGACTGAAAATGATGATTGAAATCCAAAGAAAAGTAGTCAATCAACCCTCACTAAACGAGGAAAATGGTCAAACACCCCAGCAAGGCTTCATTCTAAGGAATAGTTAGCCATTTACTTATACCAAACAATCAAAAGACTAGCTTCTTCAAATGGACACCATCCTAGTTGACATAGCAGCAGGCCAAAAAAGCTAAGGAACCCCCAAAGAGCAATATCTTACTATATTATAAAGGAGGAATGCCTTCTAATTTTAGCATGCTTAATTTTAAGCCTTACAAATTAATAAGCTTAAAGTACAAGTGATGAAAATATAGTTATACATTTACAAGTTAATAAGCTTAAAGTATACACCAATTTTCCCCTCATTTAATTCTAACATACCATTAATACTAACATTAAATATAATATATAAAACATTATGTACATTAAATACAATTAATTAACCGGTCAATAAATACAATTAATGCACTTATTAAAACACCCCTTACATAAGAAATACAAATTATCAAGCATATTGTACAACCAACTTAAACACAATTCCTGCATTAAATGTTACTAATACAAATAATAAAGCAAATTATACAAATATTCAAGTCTGAACGGGCAACGGGTCAAATGGGCTCGAGCCCGAACGGGCATGGGCCAAACGGGCTCGAGCCTGAACGGACACGAGCCAACGGGCTCGAGCCCGAACGGACACGAGCTAAACGAAATTTTGATATCCGTAAATTTATTGTCAAAAAGAACATAATAAACTAAAATTACACGATTCACCGAAAAATTTTAATTTAGGGTACCCGCCGCTGCAACGCGCGGGTACCCTGCTAGTTAGAAACAAATGACAGACCAATTTACATCAAAAACATAAACACCTCCATACTAATCCAAACACACTGACAAGAAACCAGTTTGATAGTCTACTTCCTAAGGACATATAACTAATTCAACCAAATGGTAATAGGCCCTTCCTCTACACTTTTACTACCACAGGATAGAGAGTTCACATGCCAAGGTTTCCACCATTCAAACTTAGGCAATATTTCTTTTTCCTTTAGTTAAGGGATTTGGTCTACACAAATATTTAATAATGTTTATTTTTTATGTGGAGCCCACTTATTTTCACTAATATCTCGATATCACCAAGGGCCCACATGTGACCTACATATATTTGTATGGTTCTGAATCAAAAAAAAAAAAAAAAAAAAAAAAAAAAAAAAAAAAAAAGGCTGCCTTTGCCATCTTAGATGTTACTGCATTGTGCTACTAAGAGTGTGTAATGCGGCGAGATATATTTTAGATTTATTTCCTTTTCATTTTAAATGGAAATCTAAAATTAGTTTGCTGAGGTGACAGCTAGAAGATTGAGATATATTTTTATTAATTTTTATATGCTGTTTCGATTTATGAGATTATGCAAACATAGTAAGTTTGTATGTTTAACAAATTGTATTTAAAAAAAAATTAATCACATTTTTATTTTATTTTAAAGATCTAGGAAACTTTTTGGAAAGTAAATATCTAATTCCATTTTGGTTTCGTTATTTTTTTGGGAAATGAATAATAGTACAATACAATTTGTGTTAAAGTGAAGAATTGCACAACACATTTCATTTCCGAGTATATCCCCTCTTAAAAATAAAAACATTTCATTTCACACACACTAATTACACCATCAAAAACACACACAAACACAATTAGAATCAGCTGTTACTTTCAATGATCTGATCTTTTTGTTCAGTTTCAAGAATTGCATTCGAACAAAGTTTGCTTGTGGGTGATTTGTGTTTGATAAAATGTCCCATTGACTTTAATGTCTTATTTTCTTATGGGGTTTTGATTAGGCTATGCTATTTATTGTTATAAGATGAAGAAAGGGTTTCACAACTGGTTAGTTAAGCTGTTTAGTTAGCGTTTATTTCATTCATTTAGTAGGGATTTTTCTAAGATTATTATTAGTGTTTAGTGTTAAGTGTTAATTAGTTAATTGGATTTTGAAACCTTAAACCAAACCAAACCTTAATGGCACCCACCAAACGTAAGCTCGAAAAAACCAACGTGGTGGAGGAAGTGTTAGACACTGTTATACCTTATATACGCAATGTTGAGGACCGAAACTCTGTTTCTTTAGTTTCTAGTAAGTTTTGTGAGATCGATGGCATTACGCGTAAGCGTGTAACTGTCCACACACTTTACTCCAACCCTTCTCGTTTAAGTAAAAGATTCCCTTTCATCGAGTCGTTAACACTCAAAGGTCCCCCATCTCATTTTAATGATACAGATGATTATGCTATCCGAATCACCCCATGGATTGAACAGTTAGCTCTAGAGTTTAGGTGTTTGAAAGAACTTCATATCCGTGGTTTGGTTGTTCATGATGAAGATCTCGAGAAATTGGCCAGAACACGTTGTAAGGATTTAAGGAGTTTGAAGATTAAGAAGTGTGAAGGGTTTTCGTCAGATGGATTAATGCATGTCTCTAAGTATTGTAACCAATTTAGAACTTTGTGTTTGGGATATGATGGTTGGATTGATGAGCAAGATGGGAATTGGTTACATCAATTGGCATTGAATAGCACAGTTTTGGAAAGGTTACATATTATGAATAGGGATATTTCTTGTGATGCAGAAGAAGATGTTACACTTCTTGCAAAAAACTGTTGTAACTCATTAATATCGTTGAAGATTGGAAAGTGCTATCTCAGTAAACTAGGAGATGCCTTTAGATATGCTGTTAGGTTGGAACATTTTTCTGGAGATAATTGGGATGAGGAGAGTGAGCTTGTTGGTTTCCAGTTTCCTCCAAATATGCATTCATTAAGTATAGAGGATTTGCCAGTAACTCAATATTCAATTGTACTCCCTTTTCTGAATCATATATGGAAATTGAAACTTGTATCTCCCTTAAGGTATGAGTGCCAGTGTTTATTGTTTAAGAGTTGTCCTAATTTGGAAGTTCTATATACCCAGGATGTATGTGGAAACAGAGGATTGCAAGTTATTGTTCAGTTTTGCAAGAAACTGCGCAAACTTACCCATAATTGGTATGTGACCCATGTGGGATTGATTGCTATGGCAAAAGGATGTAATAAATTGGAGTGTTTAAAGGTTAGACTCGGAGATATTTCAAATGAAGCTCTCGAGTGTGTAGGAACCCATTTAAAGAATCTGCGTGATTTCCGTATATTGTTGGATAAGGAAGACGTTATATTAGATTTACCGCTAGACAATGGGGTTAGAGCTATGGTAATGGGTTGCAGCAAACTCGAAAGGCTAGATATCATTCTCAGGTACAGATGTAAGTATGGAGGATTGACGGATGTGGGTTTGGAATATATCGGGAAGTATGGTGTTAATTTGCGGTCTGTATCTCTTACTCGTATAGAAATGTCTAACGCAGGACTTGTGAAGTTATCAGAAGGGTGCCCGAGATTAAGAAAGCTGATATTAAGAGGTAACAGCAAACAAGTTGTTGTTCCCAACTCTCTGTTTAGTATACCATCTCTAAGGTATTTTGGGGGTACCAGCAGTAATCCTATTGTTTGGGCACTCACTCGTCCAGGGTTATACCTTTGAAACATTGGTATGTATGTTCTTCGTCATTTACTTGCAAATTAATTGTTTTTTTTTTTCCTATTAATAACAGTATCTTACTTTGGGAGTTTTTGTAGTCTTGGAATATCATGATTTTGAAATTTTTTCAATCGCATGCTTTCTCTCATCTGTTTTGCACGAGTCAGGTTTTTTACGAGTTTTCTTTTAGACCAAATAAGGGGTTTCTGTATAAATGATGCACCATCCCATTTTTATATATTACTGGCAACTTGGGACCAAATCCTGCAACCCGGGAGTTGATAAATAGCCTATGCCTAAAGACAATGAAAAGTGGATAAATTTTATGCAATTGATTCCAAATATTAACAAAGATGGCCTCAAAATTTCAAAATTGCACTTCAGTTTATGATATAATTCTGAACTCTGAACTTGTGTAACTGTCTGTTGGGATCTAGCTACGACTTTTTTCAACAACTTACAATAGGCGGAGAAACATACAAACTTGTGCATTTCTTAATTTCTTCTCTTTCAAAGATTCATGAGTGCTGGCATGGAATAATTACAAGAAATGTGCACTACTTGAGCATATAGTGTTAGCACCATATTGGCTGATGCTGATTATAGTCATCCACACTTAGAGTGCAATGGATGTACAACATATATGGAAACGGAAAATATTGTCGCAAATCACTAGTAAACGTACATCACAGATATGAGCTTTGTTTATTAAAGCACTTCATGAATTAGTTCATCTTTATAATTGAGAGAAATATAATTTTCAGTAAACGTAGATCACAGTTATGAGCTGTGTGTATTTGAGGGAACTTCGTGAATGTGTTAATTTTTTTAATTGAGAGAAAGAAATTTGTCAACTTTTAAAAATGTCAATGAAATATATGTATCCACTTTGTATAGGAAGGAGCAAGTCGAAAAGGAAGTCTCCAACAAGTGACGAAATTTAGCAAGGAAGGTTGAAGATGTAATTGCATGACTAGGAAATGGCTAAGAGATTGAGATGATAAAAATGTTTTAACTCAAAATCCGCATCTGGAATGACTTGTTTGTCAAGACTTATATTAGCTTATTTAGCTATAGGTTGTAATAAAACTTGTTTGTGACTTGTAAAACTTTAACCCGTTTAGCATTGTATGTCATGCACCTCTTGTTTCGTTGGTGGTTATCCAGATGAACTTGCAGATATGTTTGAATTGGTGTAGTGCTTGTTGAGTGGGTATGCACTACCCGTTTAGCCTATTTCGTTGTAGGTTGTGACTTGTAATACTTTAACTCGTTTAGCATTGTATGTCACGCACCTCCTGTTTCGTTTGTGGTTATCCATAGGCGATTGCAGAAATATTTGCATTGATGTGCTTGTTGAGTGGGTATGCACTACCGTTATTATGGGTATGCAGCATAATCACTTCATGTATGCATTCTGTCACTCACTTAGTAACATATTAATGCATGACGGGATCAAAAAAGAGGTCTTAAATGTATTATTAGATATTCATTGTTTATATGGTAGACAGAGAGACAGAAAAGTGTTTATGTGTCAATCTAACCCACTTTGACTTGCTGATAAAATTACCCATTTTGACCCAGCAAGAAAGGTGGAAACATACAAAGATATAGTCTATTGTTGCATAATGAGAGTTGGATGTTTTAGTCTACGTTTATTTTGCTGCTATTCCTGTTGCTACATTGAAGATGATTTGACTAAACATACAAAGATTAAAGATTATAGAATCTGCTAAGTAAGATATATAAGTGTCATTTGTCGACTGCCCAGTAAGTCGCAACTCACAAGCTTCTAAACTTAGTCGTGTACATTGGGACCGTTAAGGGGTCGACATGCATACGTTACTGACGTGTTATATACATTATATCTTACAGTGACATGATGTTCTAATGGCGACTATGCTAACTGGAGCCGCAATTATGGACGGTGCATTACTACTCATATCTGCAAATGAAACTTGCCCGCAACCTCAAACACTTGAACATCTGGCAGCTATTGAACTGATGCATCTTAAACATATTATCATTGTGCAAAACCAAATAGATTTAGTTCAAGGAAACGTAGCTGTTAGCCAACATAAAGCCATTCAGGAATTCATCGAGGGAACAGTTAGGTTAGATAACGGGTCTAAATGGTTCGGATCAAAATATGCAATTCTTTGTGTTTGTTTAAAACGGGATATGTGTTTTAGTGTCAAAAACAATATAAAAATTCATTTATGAAATTACTTCTAAACTAATTATTGATTTACCTGTTCGACCCGTAATAGATAAAACAATATCCTGAATCGACCCATTTAAAAGTTTTTGTTTCGTGTAGGGTGTTTTGAGGTTAAACCAAACGATAGAGATTCACCCTGGGATTGTTTTTAAAGAGAAGAATGGAGACATCAAGTGTAGACCGATATACACGAGTATAGTTTCTTTGTGTGCTGAAAGGAATTAACTAAAGTTTGTGGTCCCTGGTGGACTCATTGGAGTAGGAACAACCATAGACCCTACACTGAGCAAATCTGATAGTTGGTGGGTCTAAAGAAATTATCAAAAATGTATTATCTTATAATTTTAGCGAATTATTAATTTAGCACCCTATCCTCAAGTCGGGACCGGCAAAAAATATTATCTTAGAGAGTTTATTAAATAATCGAGTATTAATTTATCGAGTTTCTACTGTATACTAGTTCATTTAATGTAAAATTTTTAATTATGGTATCTTTAAACATAACCCCATGGGTTGTGGTTAACAAAACCTTTTTAGAATGTAACTAACCTTTATATGGCTTCTAACTTAGTAATTATATATGATAATTTGATCCATTTTACTTTACACTTTCTCTCATTTGGTGCAACATGGTCTATATATGTTAAGAAACTTAATGACTAGGGGTGTCATAAATCCTGACCCAACCTGGACCCGAATAAGGATAATCGGGTCAGGTTACTCGGGTCCAAAATCTAACTCGGGTCAATCGGGTCAACCCGATTGACCCGAGTACTAACTAGGGTCGGGTATCGGGTTCAAATTACTTTTCTTATTCGGGTTCGGGTCAACCCGACTAACCCGAGGATTTTTCTTTTCCTTAATGCTATCTCCGTCTCAAAAATATTGTCCATATTTCTATTTTTGGTAGTCTCAAAATGATTGTCCGCTTTCTCTTTTAAGTAAAAACTAGGGAATATAGTAGGGGAAATTTCTTTTTGTATGGTTGAAAACTAAAGTGGCTTCATTTTTATTAAACTTTGTAATTCTTGTCTCCTGACAATTATTTTGAGACGGAGGGAGTATAACTTTTTTTAATCTTTGATTTTGTTGTTTAATTTTGATTTATGTGGAGTACTCTTTCTTCTATTTTATTTGCAATTTGCTAGAACTAATTAAATTAAAGCTATATTTTGATATTTTCTTTTTCGACTTTATGTGCAAAAGATGTGCAAATGACCTACTGATCAACAAAGTAAAGCATATTTTTAGGGGAGTGATTCGCACATCATTTTTTTTTATAAACACACAATTTTTTACAACAATGTAATGCACAGAGAGCACACAGTGTGGTGCAAAAATAAAAAAAGTTGGTTTGCAAATCAACTCTCATATTTTTAACTTCAATGCCGAATTGCGTCTTTATTAATTGACCTGCATTAATCTTCGTAATTTAAGGTGATTCCATTTTACCTCATCTATAACCTGATAAGCTTTACTGAACCAATCTCGTTAACTTGTAATATATTTTAATATTTAGTATTACACACATATAAAGTCACAAATTGGACTAGTCATGAACATATATTTCAATAGTTAGTAATACACATATAAAGTCATAGTTCCAAAAAAAAAAAAAAAAAAAAAAAGAAAAACATAGAATCTGTCAAGTAAGATATACATGTGTCAATTGTCGACTGCTCGGTAAGTCACAAGCTTCTAAACTTAGTCGTGTACATTGGGACCTTTAAGGGGTCGACATGCATACGTTACTGACGTGTTATATACATTATATCTTACAGGGACATGATATTGTTGGAATTTATATATCAAGTTAACCAATTAACTACGAGTACGCAGCGGATATTAGATCTAGTTAAGCAATTATGATTAACACACAAATAATAAACAATTTAAAGGAAAAGAGAAAACATGAAAAATAAATAGAAAACTAGTGAGAGTCGGATTAGCATAATACGGCTAAAGGTGTGTGAGCCTATTGGGGGCACACACATTAAACATTTAGAATACGTTATGTATTTCACGTAAAGTCTCAAATGTGACCCGGTTTGGACATGAAATAAACTAGACAATACTCCTTGCTTGTCCTAACCCTTGTGGCCAACTATAGAAGGATCTAGAAAGGGAATAATCTGTAAAGATTCATTAGTGATAAGGAGGAAAGGAAGAGTTGTGATAAGGCTTAAAGTTGAAAGAGTTTTAAGCTTATCATAAATGTGTTTTAGCCTTATCATGAGTGAGAATTGAGAGGCTATATAAACCTCCCTATCCCTGCTCATAATATACGATACATAAGCTAAAACAAAACACCCTACGTACTATAATACTTTTCTTTTCCTCGTGTCAAATTAAATCACAGAAACAAAGTTTTGGTTTGTTTGACTTTTCAAATATATCAAGCCTTAAAGAAGTATTAATAACTAGTATATTAATACTTGAAGTTGCTGTCCTCTTTTGATTATCACATTCGAACGTATACCACTTTGGTATTCGATCGTGTTTAAGCCACAACAAGAACACAAGTTTGTTTGGTTGTTTATGTGAAGCAAGACTTGGTATTTGAGCATACGTGAAGGTAGGCTAGCATTCCGGACGTATTTGTTTGACGTGTTTGTGTGAGCAACCGTAGAGGTAGTATATATTTACTACTTAGTTTCATTTGCGGGTGACTACGAGGGTTAGTTTTCTATTTATTTTTCATGTTTTCTCTTTTCCTTTAAATTGTTTATTATTTGTGTGTTAATCATAATTGCTTAACTAGATCTAATATCCGCTGCGTACTCGTAGTTAATTGGTTAACTTGATATATAAATTCCAACAGTGGCATCACGAGTCAACTCGTTTAGTGGTTATGGGTTACACAATTTAATAAACACGCGAAAAGGCTGCATGAAATCTAATTTAGTTATTTGTTTTATTTTTGTTTTGACAACTATCATGCAATACTTGTCACTAATTAATAAAAAATACCTAGACACAAATGAATTAAAATTAATTGTTAATTAGATACATAAAATAGCAAAATATATTAAAAGTTAATTTGTTTGCCATGATTATTTTATGTGTGTATTCCGGCTATAAGACCTACGCAATCAATTTTTTTTTATGCATGTGGCGATCTAGGCACTTGATGAAAACCTAGTGAGGGTCTTATGGTTCTCTATTTGGGGAAGACTCCTAGTGGACTCGGTTGTTATATGTATAATTAATGTTTTTGTTTATGTACTTGATTCTTTATTTGCATAATTGTTACATGTTTTATACACCTAATTGCATGCAATATGGAATAATACATATCGAAATCATGACATTAATATGGACTTAATTTACACGCCTAAATACCATGCTCATTGTGCCCTGCTATTTGATTCGTGGAAAATTGTTTTTGTAAAATTAAGCGACCTAAATTATTGAAACAAGTTTTCATGAAATTAAAAACTGGACGCTATGGACACTTGGGAAGTACGGCTCACCCACTAGAACAAACTATAAGGGGGGTTTAAGGATGGTGCGCACAGTCACACCTAAAGGATTTCTGGTTATTGCCTCGCGCTGACCTGGTCCTCCGCCACCTTGCGAGTTCGATTGGAGCTACCGTGAACCATGATGATCACTACAATGTCATTACTAAAGTTTTTAAAATAAAGTGCTACAAAGTTGTTTTGCATGCTTCTTTGTACACAAATTTTACCACATTTATGTGTTTACCCTATGTGAAAATTTTAAGTCTATGCCAACCAACCAAGGACACGTGCTTTTGGCTTGACCTCTTTGGTCAGACCTTAGGGCCATTCCAAATCCATGGTAAATATTGCTCATTGGTCAGACCTTTGGTTATATTTGCATGTTCTTGTTTGGTCGACTTATTTCGAGTATGCTTGGTCAGACCTTGGACCCGAGGCATAAGATGAGACTAAACATGCTCATGACATTACAACTTGTCTACTAATGTCTTGATCAGTCTCATAAGTCTAAGAGTTGCATTTTATGCAATTAACGCTCGTCGCTTACCTCTTGCCCCATTTGTTTACACATTGGTCAGACCTTTGGTAATAAGTGGGAGGTCAAGTTGGATCTTAGTCTTAGTTAGTAATTAATTGGGTAGTTAATTCTATTAAGAATTTAATTATCGAAAATACTAATTATTTGAACTTTTCTTATATTGTAGATGACTACCTCAGTCGGAAACAATTCGGTACTCAGGAGTTTCTTTGAGAAACAAAAACTCACTGGACCTAACTTCATTGACTGGTATCGCCAGCTTCGCATTATACTGTTAGCTGAAGATAAGGAAAATTACTTGGAGCATCCTATTCCTACTGCACCTGTTGCAACTCCTGGACACCCAGTCCTTCCCGAGGCTCTTGCAGCTCACACTGCTTGGGTCAAGGGGTCAAAGGACATTGCTGCTTTCATGCTTATGACCATGGACTTAGAAATCCAACGAAATCTAACCCATCTTGGTGCATATGACATGTTACAGGAGTTGAAAAGCATGTTTGCTCAACAGGCAGAACAGGAACTTCTGCAAACCGCGAGGGAATTTCACTCGTGCAAGAAAGAAGAAGGTCAATCTGTAAGCTCATATGTTCTAAAGATGAAGAGCTACATTGACAACTTGGAGCGTTTCGGTCATCCCGTCACTTTGAACCTTGGAGTAAGTCTAATCTTAATTGGACTCTCTAGGGAGTATGACAGCTTTGTGCAGAACTATAATATGCACAGCATGGGGAAGACTGTGAATGAATTACATGCTATGCTTAAACAACATGAGCAGACGCTACCCAAGAAAGATGCTGCACCTGCACTTCATGCTATACGTGCAGGAAAGGTCCAGAAAAACCAAGGTAAAAAACCGTTCAAGGCTGCTAAGGGGAATCAAGGGAATGGAAAGTATAAGTTGGCTTATGCTCCTGAGCATAAACCATCTTATGCCTCCAAGCCCAAGAAACCTCCACCACCCAAGAAGGATAGCCTTGCAAAGGACGCGACCTGTCACCAATGTGGTGAAATAGGTCATTGGAGAAGGAATTGTCCCGTGTATCTCGCTGAGTTGCTGAAAAAGAAGAAGCTATCTCCAGGAGCTAGCACTTCAGGTATTTTCACCATAGAACTCTATACTTTTCCTAGTACATCTTGGATTTATGACACGGGTTGTGGTACTCACATCTATAATACTATTCAGGGTCTCAGGGGAAGTAAGAAGCTGAAGCCAGGAGCTTTAAGTCTGTACGTGGGCAATGGTCAACGGGCAGGAGTTGAAGCTATTGGAAATTATCATTTATGTCTCCCAAGTGGATTAGTAGTTGTTTTGAACAATTGTCATTTTGCTCCCTCTATTACTAGAGGAATTATTTTAGTTTCTCGTTTGTTTGACGATGGTTTTATTAACCGCTTTGAATCGAATAATACAATTTCAGTTTCTAGGAATAATGTTGTTTATTTTAGTGCTATCCCAAGGGATGGTATTTATGAAATTGATATGTCTTGTTCTAAAACAAATGATAGTTCTATGTATGCTGTTAGCAATAAAAGAGCCAAGCTAGACTTGGACTCTACTCTCTTGTGGCATTGTCGTCTTGGACACATTAGCAAGAAACGCATGGAGAAGTTGCAACATGATGGACTTCTCAACTCAACTGACATTAAGTCATTTGAAAAGTGTGTTTCATGCATGTCTGGTAAGATGGCAAGAAAACCCTATTCACATCAAGTGGAAAGGGCTAAGGATCTACTTGGACTAATACACACCGATGTATGTGGCCCATTTAGAATTATGTCAAGACAAGGAGCAAGTTACTTCGTTACTTTTACTGATGACTATAGTCGGTATGGTTATGTTTACCTGCTGAAACATAAACATGAAGTGTTTGAAACATTTAAAGTGTTTCAAAAGGAAGTAGAAAACCAACTCGGGAAGACCATTAAGTCACTACGTTTAGATCGTGGAGGTGAATATATGAGTCAAGAGTTTTTGGATCATCTTAAGGAGCATGGGATTATTGCCCAATGCACTCCTCCTTACACTCCACAACATAATGGTGTGTCTGAGAGGAGAAATCGAACACTGCAAGACATGGTTCGCTCCATGATGAGTCAAACTACTCTTCCAAAGTCCTTTTGGGATTATGCCCTTGAGTCTGCTGCACGCATTCTCAACATGGTTCCAACTAAGAAGGTTGATAAGACACCATACGAGGTATGGCATGGCAAAGCCCCTAAGTTGTCTTACTTAAAAGTCTGGGGTTGTGAGGCACTTGTTAAGCGTGATACACTTACCAAACCTGACAAACTAGAACCCAGATCTATTAAGTGTATCTTCATAGGATACCCAAAGGAAACAATGGGATATTCTTTCTATCTTCCATCTGAGAACAAAATATTTGTTGCTCGAAATGCTGAGTTCTTTTAGAGTAATCTTATGGATCAAGAAGCAAGTGGGAGTCTAGAAGATCTTGAAATTTTTCAAGAAGAAGATACAAATCCTTCTGTAGACACTAGCTTAGGTCATGATGAGGATGATCAAGAAGTTGATGAACCTCAAAGTGATATCAATCCCATTCGTAAATCCGCTAGGACACGCCGTGCCCCAGATTGAATGTGCTTATACATCGATGCTGAGGAGCATGAGTTGGGGGATCTTGGTGAACCCAAAACCTATAAAGCTGCATTATTGGATCCTGAATCCAAGAAATGGCTTGGTGCGATGAATGTGGAAATACAATCCATGAAAGACAACGAAGTCTGGGAATTAGTTGAGCTTCCTCCTAACTGTAAAACTGTTGGTAGCAAATGGCTCTTCAAAAAGAAGACTGACATGGATGGTGCAGTACACACCTTTAAAGCTCGTCTTGTAGCAAAGGGCTTCACTCAAACCTACGGGATTGATTATGAAGAGACCTTTTCTCCTGTTGCAGACATTAGAGCTATAAGGATTCTTATAGCCATAGTTGCGTTCTATGACTATGAGATTTGGCAAATGGATGTCAAAACCACCTTCCTCAATGGACATCTTTACGAAGAAGTCTATATGGAGCAACCTGAAGGTTTTGTTAATCCAAAATATCCTAACCGAGTATGCAAGCTCAAGCGTTCCATTTATGGACTTAAGCAAGCATCTAGGCAATGGAATAAACGTTTTGATGATGAGATTAAGAAATTTGGTTTTACTCAGAATCAAGATGAGCCATGTGTATATCAGAAAGCTAGTGGGAGTTATGTCACTTTCCTAATTCTATATGTTGATGACATATTACTCATGGGAAACAACATTCCAATGTTACAAGATGTAAAATCCTATCTTGAAAGATGTTTTGCCATGAAAGATCTAGGAGAAGCTGCATATATTCTTGGAATCAAGATTTATAGAGATAGATCAAGACGGTTAATTGGTTTAAGTCAAAATGCTTACATTGAGAAAATATTGAAGAAATATTTTATGGAAAATTCCAAATGAGGAACTATCCCAATGCAAGAAAAGCTTAAATTGAGTAAATCACAAGGTGCTGAGACACCTGCTGATAAAGAGCGCATGCAAAGAGTTCCCTACGCCTCGGCTATAGGATCAATTATGTATGCTGTGAGATGTACTCGTCCTGATGTTGCGTTCGCCCAGAACATAACAAGCCGATTTCAACAGAATCCAGGTGAACTTCACTGGACCGCTGTTAAGAATATTCTTAAGTATTTACACAATACTAAGGATATGTTTCTGGTTTATGGAGGGGATATGAAACGAGAGCTCAGGGTTTCTTGCTACACTGATGCTGGATATCTGACAGATGCTGATGACCTCAAATCTCAGACTGGATATGTATTCGTTTTAAATGGAGGTGCTGTTGACTGGAAAAGCACAAAGCAAAGTATTTATGCAACTTCATCTACAGAAGCTGAGTATATAGCTGCTTATGATGCATCTAAAGAGGCTGTATGGATTCGAAAATTCATTTCTGGGCTTGGCATTGTTCCCACAATTGAAGAACCCATAAATATGTATTATGATAATACTGGAGCCATTACTATAGCTAATGAAAGTGGAATCACCAAGGGTGCTAGACATTACCGCGCAAAAGTTCATTATCTTCGAGAGACCATTGAGATGCGAGACGTGAAGATATCAAAAGTTCACACAGATGACAATCTAGCCGATCCATTTACGAAGGCTTTAGCATATCCTAAGCATTCTAAATTGACTAGGGATATTGGTTTGATACCAACTAGTAGTCTCATGTAAATCTGTGTGTAATTAGTATTTGGATAATTTGGAATTGTAAGACAGTTTTATTTTCTGATATATAAAGATACGAGGTATTTGTTATTTTATTCATATAACCTGTTATTCCATATTTGCATGTTTAATCCATGAAATGATTTATCATTCTAAATATGTCCATTGTCGGTTAACAATATGGGAATATTGTTATGCAAGGCAAATGTGAGTGTTGGTTATATTCTATGAGAATCTGGATTGTTCCCGCCAAACTCATATGTATTCACAAGGGATGCATATTGGATACCCCAACTTTCAAACATTTACTTTTGGATCCTTGTCATGAGTAAAATGTTGAAATGGTTTGTTAAGTCATCCTTAGACTTGAGATACAAGCAACTTCTGTTATGTGTGGATATCACTTTTGTAATTATATGCCAAACGCTGTCTTGAATAAGGTAGTTATAAAAGCTATTTTTCGGAGTGATGTGAAGCAGCATCCACAACACTTGTAGTCAACAAAGGATTTGTTACTCCACTTGATATGTGCAGAAAGATACCATGGGCCCTCTCCAGAATTAATCAGATAATTGTTCGGCCGAACCCAAAGGGTAATGCAAGATGATTCTTGATTACATTTGGTATATCTAATTAAATTCAATAACGAGAATCTAAATGGTTAAACTATATGGAATGACTTAAGATCCATATCCATGGTTTAACGGTATCTATAACAAAGGATGATAACAGCAAGACATAAATGACCATGCTATTGAGAATGATTTATGAAACTATATCTCAGACACCTTTAGTTTAATAGCGAGTGAGAGCGTTGCTAGACGTTTCCGTCGTTGGTGTTTGTGCTATCTGCTACTCCAACTCCCAAGTGGGAGCTGTTGGAATGTGAGAGTCGGATTAGCATAATACGGCTAAAGGTGTGTGAGCCTATTGGGGGCACACACATTAAACATTTAGAATACGTTATGTATTTCACGTAAAGTCTCAAATGTGACCCGGTTTGGACACGAAATAAACTAGACAATACTCCTTGCTTGTCCTAACCCTTGTGGCCAGCTATAGAAGGATCTAGAAAGGGAATAATCTGTCAAGATTCATTAGTGATAAGGAGGAAAGGAAGAGTTGTGATAAGGCTTAAAGTTGAAAGAGTTTTAAGCTTATCATAAATGTGTTTTAGCCTTATCATGAGTGAGAATTGAGAGGCTATATAAACCTCCCTATCCCTGCTCATAATATACGATACATAAGCTAAAACAAAACACCCTACGTACTATAATACTTTTCTTTTCCTCGTGTCAAATTAAATCACAGAAACAAAGTTTTGGTTTGTTTGACTTTTCAAATATATCAAGCCTTAAAGAAGTATTAATAACTAGTATATTAATACTTGAAGTTGCTGTCCTCTTTTGATTATCACGTTCGAACGTATACCACTTTGGTATTCGATCGTGTTTAAGCCACAACAAGAACACAAGTTTGTTTGGTTGTTTACGTGAAGCAAGACTTGGTATTTGAGCATACGTGAAGGTAGGCTAGCATTCCGGACGTATTTGTTTGACGTGTTTGTGTGAGCAACCGTAGAGGTAGTATATATTTACTACTTAGTTTCATTTGCGGGTGACTACGAGGGTTAGTTTCCTTTAAATTGTTTATTATTTGTGTGTTAATCATAATTGCTTAACTAGATCTAATATCCGCTGCGTACTCGTAGTTAATTGGTTAACCTGATATATAAATTCCAACAGATATTCTAATGGCGACTATGCTAACTGGAGCTGCAATTATGGACGGTGCAAACTTGCCCGCAACCTCAAACACTTGAACATTTGGCTGCTATTGAACTGATGCGGCTTAAACATATTATCATTGTGCAACACCAATAAGATTTATTTCAAGGAAACGTAGCTGTTGGCCAACATGAAGCAATTCAGAAATTCATCGAGGGAACAGTTAGTTGTCAGTTTGGTTAGATAATGGGTCTAAACGGTTCGGATCAAAATATGTAATTCTTTGGGTTTGTTTGAGACTGGATATGTGTTTTAGTGTCAAAAAAGATATAAAAATTCATTTATAACATGATTTTCTAAACTAATTATTGATTTACCTATCCGACCCGTAATAGATAAAACATATCCCGAATCAACCCATTAATAAGTTCTAGTTGCTTGTAGGGTGTTTTGAGGTTACACCAAACGATAGAGATTCTTATTGGGATTGTCATTAAAGAGAAGAATGGAGACATCAAGTGCAGGCCGATATACACGAGAATAGATTCTTTGTGTGCTGAAAAGAACGAACTACAGTTTGCCATCCCTTTTGGATTTGAATTTTAACTGTATGAGTGTCACTTGCATCAGGTGAACTTCCCTTTTGGAGTGTCTGTTGGCTGTAAATACCACAGCAGAAGATCAACAGGGAAGGGTGTCACAGCTGACAAAACAAGAAATGCTAATGTTGAACATAGGATCAATGACCGCAGGGGTTCGAGTTTTTGCTGTCAATAGAAGAACGACAACAACAACACTGCAACTGGTGAACCCCGTGTGTACCAGCAAAGGTGAGAAGATTGCATTGAGCAGGAGAGTTGAAAAACACTGGAGGCTAAACGGTTGGGCCGAAATTCAAGGTGGTCAAACAATTGAAATCGCACCTCCCTCAATTTTCCATTTAGAAACTGATTCTTGTGGCTGGTATTCACTGTTTTGAATATTATTGGTTAATTTATTCAGTTTTCTGGACATCCTACTTACATTAAGTAATACTGTATAATAGTAGTACAATCAACTACCTTGTAAAACATGTTCTTATAATACTATATTACTAGGTAAATCTTCAATGTTTCTTGAGGTCATTTAAGTAACAAAACTTGTTGAACGCATTCTATGCATAGCCATTCCAAAAAAAAACAACTAAAATGCATAAAGTAAGAAACGAATTTGACCAACATACCAATTAAGGCCATAATACAAAAATGAATCTAGTGTTCGGGGTATAGAAATCACCCCCAAGAATGTATAGTGTTTAAACATGCAATCATGTTAAGCAAAATTTAGAAAATGGAGCTACTTCAGCTATACCTTTATGTTGCATCGGTGACAATACAATGGAAGCCAAGTCATCTCGATGCTCAGAGAACCTGTGGTCGGCGCCTTCGATGATATGTAACTTGTGGTTCGGTATAACTTTTGCAAAGCCCAATGCCTCTTCTACTCGGACGGCTGAATCATGAGATCCGTGAACTCTCAACACCCTCAATTAGGGTAAACTTGATATGTCTTGAAACAACAATGATCCTGGTTACATTTGCCTTTCAAATAGAGTAAATGATGCATTACATTATAATATTTACAGCTACATTCAATTAGGGTAAACTTGATATGTCTTGAAACAACAAATGATCTTGGTTACATTTGACTTTCAAGGGTCAAATGTTGTTTCTTAACTTGTGATTTGAGATGCGTAAGTTGTCAAAATGTATAAGATTTGCAGCTACACTCAAATAGGGTAAACGATGCATTACATTATAAACATTATCGAGGTTTAAATCTTTTTGAAAAACGTATACAAATTTGAAACCGAAAAATCGAAAATCAAAAGGTCTTGACCGGAATAGCTGGGTCTTACCGGATTAATCCGGGTCTTGGCCGGAATAGCCGGGTCTTGACCGGGTCTAGCCTCAAAATGGTTGGAAACTGCTTTTTCAGCAGCAGTTATGTAGCAGCCATCTGGGTTGCTCCTCTTTTGACTGGAAGGACTTGTTTGAGATGAAATTAATAAAGGGCGGATTTTGGTTGTGATGAGAAAGTTGGAGGGGGTTAAATGATACTCCCTCCGTCCCATAAAAACTGTCCAGTTGTGGTTCAACTTTGACCTTATCTATTTTTGCGGGTATTATATAATACTTGATGCAAAATATATGAATGGATTGAGTTTTAAGTGTATTTTTCATTGGTATATTTTTACATCAAGTATTATGTAACACAAAAAAAATATTTAAGGTCAAAGTTAAACCAGTTTGACTTTGAAAAGTCAAACTGGACAGTTTTTTTGGGACGGAGGGAGTAATTGTTTATTGTTATTTATTTATTTATTTATTATTATTTTTTTTCTAAACCTTATTTTTAAGCAGATTAATGGTTTTATTTAGTGACAGAACTAGAGGCGTTCCCGTGATGAAATTTTGATTCGTAGAGCTAATATTCATTAACAATGCCAAAATTTCGTAAATGCATCCGATTCAAAATGAACTATATATCTAGTATTTGCTTAGTTGATCCGTCAGCAAGAGAAATTAAACTTCATTTACTATCAACTCAATCGTTTCATTTGAAATCGCATTTTTTCCTCTCAAACTACAGTTTAGAAAATGTTGCGAACCCGATCATTCTTATTCCTGGTTTTAATTTTAATATCTGCATACTTTTTGCTTTTATTGTTTTCTTTTTAGCAGGGAAGTAATTTTTCATAAATTGGCAAGAAACGGGTTATTTTGTGTTACTTATTTGATACTAGTATTATATATCACAATTAGTTTTTAAGTTATTGTATTTTCAAGTATTATTACATCTTCTAGTAGACTAATACAAACACCAGTTTAGAGAAAGTAATTGTTTGAGTACATAAATGGTCCTTGTGGTTTGTTAAAAATTACGAATTTAATTCATTTTTTATTTTTGTATCAAATCCGGTCCTTGTGGTTTTAAAATGTCTGATACGAAAAAGAAAAATGAACTGAATCTGTAATTTCCAACAACCCACAGGGACCATTTATGTAGTTAACTCTAATTGCTTTTTAAACATATAACATTGGCCGGTTGGTTTGTTGGTCGGCTAAAAAAATCCCATTTTACACATACACTTGCGTTCATTTCATTTCACACACACTAATTACACCATAAAAACACACACAGAAAAACATAACCCTCAAAGAATCAGCCGTCATTTTCAAGAATTGCATTTGCACAAAGTCTGCTTGTGGGTCATTTGTGTTTGATAAAATGTCACAATGTATTAGATGTTGTATTTTTATGGGGTTTTGATTAGTCTATGCTATTGATTGTTATAAGATGAAATAGTGTTTTACAATTTGTTAGTTAAGCTGTTTACTTAGCCTTTTTTATTCATTGTGGGTCATTGTAATATGATGATTAGTTTGTTGGGCTTTTATAAGAAGAAAAAAGGGATTTTTCTAAGATTATTATTAGTGCTTAGTGTTAGTTAGTTAAATTTTGAAACCTTAAACCATATGAAATGCCACAAAGAATTGCGTAAGTTGTTGAGGGGTACATCTGTCTATTCACAACAAAGTCCTGTGTACGGATAAAAAGTGTCCGTGTAAATATCATCTCCCTTAGTTTACTAGTAGCTGCAACAAACTTATTCAGAGTTATCTGATTGCATGGGCAGGTATTGTGTACAAATATCTCTTCTTCCTCAAATCCCAAATTCTACAAGTATTATATTCACCTCCTGTTGCTAAATGATACCCATTTCGTGAAAAGCTAATACCCAAAATCGGGTTCACATGACAAAACAAGAATGCTTCTTCCCGACTGTAGGTCTCATGCACGAGCCAACCCATCAAGCCACAAGACGCTGCAATGGTGATTTTTCTCTGGCGACAATGGTGATTTTTCTTCTAACCCTAACATCCTAAATCGATCTCTAATCTTCCATTCTTGTTCTAATCCTTATAACAATCGTGTTTCTGACGATTAACTTGTTTAATTCAGTCTAATAACATTATTTTTATTCGGATTCAGTCTTGATTGAACTAGGGTTTCGGTTTTCTTAGGGTTTTTGTCTAATCGCTGGTATTTATTATTGGTTGTTTAATCGACTTTCATTCCTTAATCGTATCTAACATGGAAGTCGGTTAGTCTGGTGGGTATTTAATGCATGCCTTAACGATTGTTGAGGCTCTCGTTTAAGATTGACGTGGTTCTTAAGGTTTTATTCTTTGCGCAGAATTAGGGTTTCGTTGTTTGTTTCTTGTTTTTATTCTATTGTCATGGAGAAAGTGGGAGAGGAGCAAAATACTTTGTCAAGCACTATGGCTGATGATAACAGTGCTACTATTGATTTGTCAAAGGTGACCATGAGGAAACATAAGAAGTCTAAACCTAAGGATGTTACAGGTGTGGCGACGCAGCCTTTAGCTGTAAATTCTTGTGATACATCTCCTCATGTTCAGGTTGATAACATCCGTGAGTCTATCAAATGTAAACACGATACTATTGAAGGGGTGTTGGGTGTTTCGATTAAATCTGCCATTGATCTTGACTTATTCCTTAAGGGTATTGAAGCGGGTAAATATCCGATATGGCCTAATTTGGATACTGAAACGCGTTCACAAGTGTATGAGGCTATGAGTGGTTTAATGGAGGTCTATGTACCTAGCATGACGGCTAATGCAACAAATTCTGATGTGAGTGGCAAAGATACTACAACTAATGACTACGTGGAGGTTAATACAACTAATGCAACTAATTCTAGTTCTTTGGTTGCTGAGGCTGTTTGTGAAGGTGTTAATGTGTCTATTCCTTGAAGAATAGTTGAAAAGGTTAGTGCACGCCTAGAGCACACTCTTTATGGCTATTTTATTGGTAATAGAATGGCGTTTCTAGTGGTTGATTACTATGTTAAGAATAATTGGGCTAAGTATGGTTTGAAAAAGATCATGATGAATGACAAAGGTTTTTTCTTTTTTAAATTTGATACTCAAGCTGGTTTAGAATCTGTTTTGGAAAATGGACCTTGGATGATTCGTAAATCTCCAATCATTCTCAAGAAATGGTCTATTGGTACTAGCTTATGTAAGGAAGACTTGACTCACATTCCGATATGGGTTAAACTGCATGATGTGCCTCTCCAAGTATTTGAAGATGATGGTATTAACTTGATTGCTTCATTTATTGGCAAACCTATTATGTTGGATTCGTACACAAGTTCTATGTGCAAGGATTCTTGGGGTAGAAGTAGTTTTGCTCGGTGTTTAATTGAAGTGGGTTCAGTGGATGAGCTCGTAGAAGTTATCACTATTGGTGTCCCCTCTCTTACAGGGGATGGTTTTACTAAAGAATCTATCCGGGTTGAATATGAATAGAGGCCTCCTAGGTGCACTTTATGTAAGATTTTTGGGCACATCTATGAGCATTGTACTAAAAAAGAGACTACTCCCCCTGTTGTTACTACTTCAAATGTGGTTCCTCCTGCTTATGATGGTTTCCAAAAGGTGAGTCGTAAGAAGAAAAAAGGTAAAAGCCAGTCTGGTATTGTTGGTACTTCTGTCAAACAGACTATCAGGTATGAGCCAAAGAAGACCACTAGTGAACCTATAAAGGTAGCTACTAGTAGTGTGCCTACATCGTCATCTAAGTTGAAGTCTAAAGGTCTCTCCTCTAAGGGGGTGAAGTGTCTACATCCAACCCTTATGATGTTCTAGCTACTGATGAAGATGGTGAAGATGATTGTGTTGATAACATGTTTGATGAATCAGCTAATTTATTCCCTAATGTTGCTTATGGTGGAAGTTCTTCTTTCACGGATGATGCTGCTGGTTAGCTTGATTTGTTTTTGTTTTGGTCTAGGTTCATTTTGTTTCTAGAGTTGTCATGAGCTTTTGGCATGTCAGAAGCTCTAGGTTAGTTGTCTATCAAGCTGTATTTGCTTGAGGTTAATGTGGTATTCAGCCACATTCCTTTTGTACTCAAACGTTTTGGTCTTAATATATTTACCAGGGTGCAGGATTACTCCCCTTTACCCAAAAGACGCTGCAAGTGAGCCATCAGGGTGAAAAGCCAAACCATATACACTTCGGCTATGACCTTGTTGATAAAGCAACTCGTCACCAGTCTCATTATCCCACAATCTCCATGTGTTATCAAAACTAGTCGTACCCAAATACTTGCCTGATGGATGGACAACAACATGAGCTAAGCGGTCCAAATGACCCTTGTATGCCTTAAGCAAATTCATGAAATGACTTCTAAACTAATTATTGATTTACCTGTCTGACCTGTAATAGATAAAACATATCCTGAATCAACCCATTAATAAGTTCTAGTTGCTTGTAGGGTGTTTTGAGGTTACACCAAACGATAGAGATTCGTCCTGGGATTGTCTTTAAAGAGAAGAATGGAGACATCAAGTGCAGACCGATATACACGAGAATAAATTTTTTGTGTGCTGAAAAGAACGAACTACAGTTTGCCGTCCCTGGTGGACTCATTGGAGTAGGAAAAACCATGGACCAAATCTGATAGGTTGGTGGGCCATGTGCTTAGGGAAGTTGGATCGCTTCCTGATGTTTATGTTGAACTTGAGGTAAGTTACTTGATTATTCATATTTGGTGGGTGTTTGGGTTTGAATTTTAATTGTATGAGTGTCATTTACATGAGGTGAACTTCTTCCTTTTGGAGCGTGTGTTGGGTGTAAATACCACCAGAGAAGATCAACAGGCAAATAGAAGAACGACAACAGCAACACTACAACTGGTGAACCCCGTGTGCACCAGCAATGAGCAGGAGAGCTGATAAACATTGGAGGCTAATCGGTTGGGGCGAAATGCAAGGTGGTCAAACAATTGAAATCGCACCTCCCCCAATATAGGACCGAGGAATATAAACTGAAACCATGATTTTTTTTTTTTTTTTTTTTTTTTTTTTTTGAAATTATGCTGATTCTTGTGGCAGATATACATTGTTTTGAATATTATTGGTTGAGATAAGAAGTGATCTTTGTTTATTTGGTTTTCTCGACTTACTACATGCATTAACTAAAATAATACTCCAGTAGTACGATTATGTACGGGTAAAACATGTTCTTATACTAAGGTAAATCTTCAATGTTTCCTGAGGCCATAATACACAAATGAATCTAGTGTTCGGCTTCTAGAAATCACCCGAAGAATGTATAGCGTTTAAACATGCACTTATGTTAAGCAAAATTTAGAAAATGGAGCTAATTCAGCCATACCTTTATGTTGCATCACTGATTAAGATGTTCATTGTCAGATGATACCCTACTATACTGGACAAGTCCCGGGTATGATTAATGATGAATGAACCTGACAAGTTCCGGGTATGATTAATGATGAATGAACCGGGCAGTCAACTTGTTCAGAAAGTCAACTGCGTTGTTAAAAGTGTGGTAAAATTGATGGTAAAATCATTTTTTATAAGCTAAAATTAGTACTTAAATCTCGTTTAATTATTACTCAATTACTACACTGCCACATGAAATTCGAAAAACCCCAAAATGTGAATTGATTTGGGTGGAAAACATGTCATGATCTTACATATGCAATGCGGCCACTGGGTCTGGGACTTGCTTAATAGATAGTTTAAATAAGAATGATTGCATATTCATGTTTACCTGAACCGAACCGTGTGTAACACACATATATTTTTGAATAACCGGTTATTTAGTGTATTTGCATGTCCGATTACCCTTCACTTTCATGTCCAATTATTTAGAGTTTACTAGTAACAAATATTAGAGAACACAGTTTCATATCTCGTTAACATTACTATATATATAATGTACCGTCGAAAACGACGCATGTACTGTCGTTTCGATCTTTCGTCTTTTTAGTCCGGCCCATGCGTGTTGTCCAGGCCCGTTATCTTGGCCCGTTCCTTTTTTTCCTTTTTTTAATGCTCTTTGATATTAACGACGCCACCGCCTCAATACTCATACTTATCTTCATCCGTCATCTTTTTGGCCCGTTTCTCTGCCTTCCGTTGTCGACCGGTTGTTGTGTTTTCAGTTACTTGCCGGAACTGTCAGTTTATTCGTTCTAGGGAAACCAGTGCTGTGTCGTTGGTGGTCGTCGTTTTCTACCCTTTTTTTTTTGCTATTATGTTTCTTTGTGTATCTAATGATTTTCGTCTATGTGTTTTTCTATTCTGTGGGATATGATGTTGCACACGTATGCTGTTAGTTGTTTAGTTACCTTTTGATGTTTCATGTCTTGCACGTTTAGATATGAGAACCAAAACTAAGGCCGTGCGCAGGAACAGTAGTGAACAACTGTTAGAGGATGTCTGATCTGTAAGTGCTGAGGCTGGTGTCGGTTCAGTTGTTGCCGATGTTGATCTTTGTCGTCCTTTAGATAGTCAGACGTTAGTTGATGCTTCTATAGTTCTATAGATGTGGATACTTTGTTGGATCCTAATAGTGGTAGTGTCATTGGTATGATGGATGCGCCGACTTGCGTGTCGGACGGTATAATTATTCATGACGCTGACTTTCGTGGATTCATGGATGTCGATGCTTCACCGTCATATACTGGTGCTTTGCCTGAGGGGCTTCTTTCAAGGGTTGATGTTACTGGTATGCTCATGAGGTTATCTAATGGAATAACGATCGGTGAACTTGATCTGGCTCGCGCGATGGGGAAGGCGCGGCATCACCAGTTTCCAGCTTCTATGGACGTTGTTGGGAAAGGAAAGAGGAAGGTCGATGACATGCCTATGTTCACAGAAAATGGTATTTTATATTTTCTATTCGTGCTTTATCGTGCGTGTGCATTATTCATGTATGTAACGTTTCCGCTGCGTTTTTTGTATGCAGATTCTCATGCTGTTGATAGATGTGTTGGTGACTCTTCACCAGCTGCTTACATTCCAGGTATTTTGTCACACTTTCATTTTTCCCGTGTCACTATGTCTGTTGTTTCAGTCACTAATTAGGTATTCAATGTTAATTTTGCAGCTGAGGTTGGAGTTGGGAGTAGTAAAGCCTTCATTCCTATTGCTAACGAAGGTCGTTTGTTATGTGTCTGTACATGGCTCATTCATGGTGTTGGTTTTTGTGTTTGCGTGGTCACTTAATTCATATTTTTTTTTTTTTTTTTTGCAGGTTTAGTCACCCATCCTGATGCTCATCATAGGTCTGACGTTCGATATGCGTGTCCATCAAATACTCATGAATGTGAGCCGGGTCTTTGTTTCTAGCAGCCTCATATGCTGTCTTTCTTTTGTGCTAGAAATTTATGTCTTACCATTATTTTGACAGGTGATTTAAGCGGTCCTGTAACTGGTGCTTTTCCCTCTGGTGTGCATCCTTGACGCCCCATATTTATTCATAGAGACAACAAGTGTGTATCCGCTCCCGTGTACTAGCACTATAGTTTGCACATTAATGTAAACCTACACTAGGTTGAGTCACGGTAACAGTAAACAATATATGTTGTTTACCTGACCAAAATTTACACTTTCTCAATCTTCGTCGCATACAAATATTTGTTGATTACTTTCTATATTCGCCAATATTAACGGACATGCTCTATTGATTACTCTACAGGAACACGTCAGATAACGCTGCATTAGCTGCAATTGCTAGGTCTGCAGGAAAAAGACCAGTAGGCAACCAACTCTCAGTTTCATATTACTTGATCAACATGTAATGTTACGTTGCACAGTCTATTGAAATGCGCATTGAATGAACCAAGATTACCTTTTCCATTGGTTCACTATGTTATAGGGAGGAGCAATACAGGCGAATGTGGAAGGGCGGGAACGAATCTGTTTCGACAACACTCTTCAAATAAATGGCATATAGGCATATACAATTACCGGGTTTGGATTACTAGATACAAAAAGGTGGATGCAGACCCTGCCCAATCATTTCACATTGATACTCGGAAGGCTTACAGATGTTCAAACGTTCTCTGGAAGCGAATTTCCAGTACACCACTTCAATTTTGCACCATAAGGTGAGTTGTCTTCGCTTGCTGACAAGAACGACATGATATTAACAGGTACGCATTACCATCATCATTAACCTATCTTGAATATCCATTGTAACTACACATTGCCAAACCGCAGATTACATCGGTTGTGTTCTCTACGTGGGCGATGTGCGAGGGCCTACCAATGCAAACCAGAGGTCGATCAGTTGTCTGGAGGGATATCATGCTCCAGAACCTAGAGTAAGTTCTGCTATTCTCTACTGGGTTCCAACGTTCTCTAGCAATAATCAACTGACATTTTCTTTTGTATACAGAGGAGACACCGTGAGGTTCATTCTCTGGAATGAAAAGGCTAGAGGTTTCAACACTGACGAGTTTGAAAGAGAAGCGAAGCCAACTGTCATGGCAGTTAGTTCATGCTGGGTTAAGACGTATGGAGGTAATGTTCCTGTCACATAGTCATGTCTAAAACATGTAAACAGAGTTGTTTCTAACAAACGCGCCAACACATGCAGGGTTACAACTTTCCAGCACGCGCTGCTACTTACTACTATCTGAATCCGCCCATTCCTGAGACAAGCTATATACTCATCATGTGAGTTTTTAACAGTATAAAACATAGTCATAAATTCAGATACAAAGCTATTTCACAAACCCTGGTACTTAATGAGCAAAGGCCAGATTAGTGTTGATATTGCAACATGTTATTTATTTAAATCCTAAAAATAGCTGGCTAACCTGGAATAACTTTACAGTTATAATGAACCGTTGGCGCCACCAGCAATACAAAATGTCCGTACTTACCGATATGATGACATCGAAAAGGAAAAGCTAGGGAACAGAGTCACAGTGGATGAACTGTTGCGCGAGGACCCGTAGAATCAAACAGTAGGCATTCACCCCTGATCTAAAAACACCGAGGATAAGACATATTGAACTTTTGTTATTTTTTGCGGAATGTCAGATTTACAGTCTTGCTACACTTTTAGAGACTGTTGCTGGAAGAGCCTGGTACTTTCTTCGATGCCGTGACTGCAGGCACAAAATATTCGACGACCGGCCGCACGCACACTGTGAACCGCCAAACCCTGGAGAACCAAACGTCTGCAGGTACGAGTAGTAACATTGATTGTGTAAATGACACAAATACAAGATATAATTTGCGACAACATTGTGTTTACATGTCGTGACCAAGTTAGGTTTTTTTCCAAACTCTGCAGTTACTCTTTTAGGATAGCAATCTCCGACAACACTGGAACGTTGATATTAACATGTTTCAGTAACGAGGCACATTCAATGGTAACAGAGTGCAATAAAGTTGTGTCAGAACAAGGCTATACAAATCCATATACATTGCCACTGGATTGGGTTGCATTGGAAGGAACCACACATTTGTTACAACTACATTCTGCGCCGGAATCAACCAACGAAAATCCAGTATACATTCTTGATACAGTAATGGAAACCGGCCCGCAACTGCTGATAGCACCTCAGGAGAACGCACCAGCCAACCTCGCAGATCCACAACCACAAAACCAAATACTTCTGTTAACAGGACCCGAAACACACACACAGCAAGGAAATCAGTCACAGGCAACAGTCGAGAAACAACCAGCCACGCCACCTGCAAATGAAAACATACAAACATCAACCCCTGTTACTGGAAAAGCCACGGCCGATGTACACGAACATGTCGCAAAGACTGAAGGTGCAAGTACCTCTGTTCGTAGACAGCTACTAAAACATGACACGCAAGAAGAAATGAACACAGCTACCAAGAAAGCAAAGCAAAGAGAATGAAACCTGTATGCCCATGGAACTGCCTTCCTATAACCAGTTTCTATGTACAGGTAAATGTAGTATATCGGTCTATCTAAACAGTAGATGTGTGTAAAATAAAAACCACGAACCATTTGTATGTTTCTTAGTTCTGATAATGTATTAGCTTCATAGAACCTGCCAACGTAAGTTGCGTTAGAAAGAGCTACCGGATCACAGTCAGTGGTAACGACATAATCATCGATCTAGGCGATAATCATCCGAAGATCCACAGATTTATTCGTTACCATTGACTGATCCACTCAGCTTTCTCTGAAAACAAAGCATCGTCAAAGCAAACCAGTTGCTCGAAAAAAAACAAACGCTGCAGGTATACAACAACTTTATCATTCACCACATAACACGCACGTACAACCAAATGATCGCTGTCCCGCCGCAACGCGGCGGCCCACAGCCGTCCTCGCTTTGATAATGGGTGAACTTTGAGACTCAAATATATAAAAAAGTTTATATTTTGCAGACCTTAAAAAGAAGCCTATTGGGCTATTGTCAACCAACAGGAAAGCCCAACACAAAACCCATAAAATTAGTTGTAAAAGTTCGCTTTTCATTTCACACACACTAATTACACCATCAAAAACACACACAGACACAATTATCTGTCAAGAAAAACCCTAATTTTCAGGGATCTGATCTTTCTCGGTTTCAAGGATTGCGTTGGAACAAAGGTTTGCTTGTGGGTCATTTGTGTTTGCACACCAGCTGTTTGATAAATGTGTCAGTGAATTAAATATTTTATTTTTATGCTACTGATTGTTATAAGGTGAAAGGTTTTCACAAGTGGTTAGTTAGTTGAATTTTGAAACCTTATGCCAAACAAAACCTTAATGGCACCCACCAAACGTAAGCTCGAAAAAACCAACGTGGGGGAGGAAGTTTTAGACTTAGTTATACCTTATATGCACAACATCGAGGACCGAAACTCTGTTTCCTCAGTTTCCCGTAAGTGTTATGCAACTGATGGCATTACGCGTAAGCGCGTAACTGTTCACACACTTTACTACCCAAACCCTGCCTCTTTAAGTAAAAGATTCCCTTTCATCGAGTCGTTAACACTTAAAGGTACCCCATCTAATTTTAATGATGATTATGCTGTCATAATCACCCCATGGATCCAACAATTAGCTCTCAAGTTTAGGTGTTTGAAAGAACTTCATATCCATGGTTTGGTTGTTCATGATAAAGATCTCGAGAAATTGGCGGGAACATGTGGTAAGGATTTAAGGACTTTCAAGATTAAGAACTGTACAGGGTTTTCGACAGATGGATTAAGGCATGTCTCTAACTATTGTAACCAATTGAGAACTTTGTGTTTGGGCTATTCTAATTATATTGGATTGAAAGATGGGATTTGGTTTCATCAATTGGCATTGAATAGCACGGTTTTGGAAAGGTTACATGATATGAATATTGATATTTATGATCATTCAGAAGATCTTACACTTCTTGCAAAAAACTGTTGTAACTCATTAATATCGTTGAAGATTGGAGCTTGCTATCTAAGTGAACTAGGAGATGCCTTTAGATATGCTGTTAGGTTGGAACGTTTTGGTGGAGATATTTTGGATGAGGAAAGTGACCTTGTTGGTTTCCATTTTCCCCCAAATACGCGTTCATTAAGTATGGAGGATTTGCCAGTAACTCGATATTCAATTGTACTCCCTTTTCTAAATCATATAAGGAAATTGAAACTTGTACCTAGCTTAAGATATGAGTGCCAGTGTTTATTGTTTAAGAGGTGTCCCAATTTGGAAGTTCTATATACCCAGGATGAATGTGGAGACAGGGGACTGCAAGTTGTTGGTCAGTTTTGCAAGAAATTGCGCAAACTTAGCCATTTTGGGCATGTGACCCACATGGGATTGATTGTTGTGGCAAAAGGATGTACTAATTTGGAGTCTTTACATGTTATCATTACAGATATTTCAAATGAAGCCCTCGAGTGTGTAGGGACTCATTTAAAGAATCTGCGTGATTTCCATATATGGTTGGGTAAGAAAGACGGTATAACAGATTTACCGCTAGACAATGGGGTTAGAGCTATGCTAATGGGTTGCAGCAAACTCGAAAGGCTACATATCAGTCTCTTGGATGAAGGATTGACGGATGTGGGTTTGGAATATATCGGGAAGTATGGTGCTAATTTGCGATTTCTATCTCTGACTCGTACAGGAAAGTCTGCACAGTCTGATGCAGGACTTGTGAAGTTATCAGAAGGGTGTCCAAGATTAAGAAAACTGAAGTTAATTGGTTGTCCCTTTAGCAAAGAAGCTGTTGCCAGCTCTGTGTTTAATATACCTTCTCTAAGGTATGTTTGAGTTCGGAGCAGTGAAACCGCATTGGCACTCACTCGCCCAGAGTTTGAACTTTGAAACATTGGTATGTATGTTCTTCGTCATTTACTTAAAAACTATTGTTCTTTTCCTTTTAATAAGGGTGCCTTACTTTGGGAGCTTTTGTAGTATTGGAATATCATCATGATTGTGAAATCCTATTAATTGCATGCTTTCTTTCATCTGATTAGCACAAGTTAGGTTTTTTACAAGTTTTCTGTTAGACCACATAAGGGGGTTTCTGTATAAAGGATTGCACCATCCCATTTTTAAATTTTCCTGCCAACTTGGGACAAAATCCTGCCGCCAATGAATTAAAAAGTGGATAAATTTTTTAAATTTTCCTGCCATTTTTAAATATCATCATGATTGTGAAATCCTATTAATTGCATAAAGACAATGAATTAAAAAGTGGATAAAATTTATGTAACTGATTCCAAATATTAACAATGATCACCTCAAAATTTCAAAACTTCAGTTTATGATTTATTCTGAACTCATGTGACTGTCTTTTGGGGTCTAGGTACGACTTTTTTCAACAACTTACAGTAGGCGTAGAAGATACAAACTTGTGCATTTCTTAATTTCTTCTCTTTCAAGGATTCATGTGCGCTGGCATGGAATTTACAGAAAATGTGCACTACTTGTGCATAGTCATCCACACTTAGAGTGCAGTGCATATACAGCATATGTGGAAACCGAAAGCAAATGAAATTAGATAGATGACACGGGAAAATATAGTCAGAAATCACTAGTAAATGTACATCACAGATATGACTATATGAGCTGTGTACATCCCAAGGCACTTGGTGAATTTGTTAATCTTTATACTTGACCGAAGAAAAGGATTTCTCAGTTTTTAAATATCAAATATATGTTTCCGCCTTTCTTACTATCACCCTCTGAATTTGTTAATCTTCATTCATTTTGAAGGAGCAAGTTGAAAAGAAAGTCTCCAACAAGTGACGAAATATAAGAAGAAAATGAAGAGTAAACACAAGAAATAAGAGATTGAGATGATAAAAAATGTTTAAACTCAAAATTCGCATATGGAATGACTTGTTTGTCAAGACTGATATATTAGCTTAGTTTGTTGTAGGCTGTGACTTGTAAAATTTTAACTTGTTTATCATTGTATGTCATGCACCTCCTGTTCTGTCTCTGGTTATCCATAGGTGATTTCAGAAATATTATTAATTGTATGCATCATAATCGCTTCATGTGTGCATTCTGTCACTCATTTTTTTTACTTTGCAACATATTAGATATTGATCGTTTATATGGTACACAGTGTTTATGCGTCGATCTAACCCACTTTGACGTCTGTTGAAAAAACCTACCCATTTTGACCCAGCAATAATATAAGAAGTTTGTGAGTGTAAATAAGAGGTTTAGAAATTATGCCAAGATCCTTAAGACAATATGGTCAATGGTTCTGCACTTCACTCCAATGAAAGTTCCTTCGACTTCTCCAAGTATAGTTTAGTAATTACTATGCTATAGGTTCCCGTTTGATGAAATTACATTTCTTAGAAAGTTTGGCCACGTCTTTATGGTAGATATTCTATGTTCATTCATTGAATGTAAATGGTCCACCCAAAATAAGTCTAAACAGTATGATTTGCATAATCGTGCTGTAAAGTTATAGTCTTTAGGACTTGATTAATCTTGTTTGTTTTCAAGTCTCAAATAATAAAGTTTTTGGACTTTTTGTGTTTGGTATAGTGACCCAGTTCTGATATCTGATAATTCCGGGATCATAATTTAGTCATGGATAAATTAGTTTACTAGCAGCTGCAACAAACTTATTCCAGAGTTATCTGATTGCATGGGCAGGAATTGTGTACAAATATCTCTTCTTCCTCAAATCCCAAATTCTACAAGTATTATATTCACCTCCTGTTGCTAAATGATACCCATTTCGTGAAAAGCTAATACCCAAAATCGGGTTCACATGACAAAGCAAGAATGCTTCTTCCCGACTGTAGGTCTCATGCACGAGCCAACCCATCAAGCCACAAGACGCTGCAAGTGAGCCATCAGGGTGAAAAGCAACACACTTCGGCTATGACCTTGTTGATAAAGCAACTCTTCACCAGTCTCATTATCCCACAATCTCCATGTGTTATCAAAACTAGTTGTACCCAAATACTTGCCTGATGGATGGAAAGCAACATGAGCTAAGCGGTCCAAATGACCCTTGTATGCCTTAAGCAAATTCATTTATGAAATGACTTCTAAACTAATTATTGATTTACCTGTCTGACCTGTAATAGATAAAACATATCCCGAATCGACCCATTAATAAGTTCTAGTTGCTTGTAGGGTGTTTTGAGGTTACACCAAACGATAGAGGTTCGTCCTCGGATTGTCTTTAAAGAGAAGAATGGAGACATCAAGTGCACACCGATATACATGAGAATAGATTCTTTGTGTGCTGAAAAGAATGAACTACAGTTTGCCGTCCCTGGTGGACGCATTGGAGGAGGAAAAACCATGGACCAAATCTGATGGATTGGGGAAGTTGGATCGCTTCCTGATGTTTATGTTGAACTTGAGATAAGTTACTTGATGATTCATATTTGGTGGGTGTTTGGGTTTGAATTTTAATTGTATGAGTGTCATTTACATGAGGTGAACTTCTTCCTTTTGGAGCGTGTGTTGGGGGTAAATACCACCGGAGAAGATCATCGTATTTCACAAGTTATTCATTGCAAACACAATTAATTCAAATGATATATTATATCATGTATGACCATTGGCGAGAATTATAAATGTTTCATACACATTTTAGTATGACACTTTAAATCGATATTATGATAATCATCTTTATAAATCAAGGGGTTCTTTTCACATCATGTGACCTCATAAACATGATTGTCGTTTATCCATATAAGGATAGTTAGCACCTTTCTTTAGTTTTTATGATACACACATATTTCATCCTTTTGATGTTCAAATCATAAGATAAGACAAAATATGTTTTTTGTTTCAAATTCAACTTCTATGCATTCAGTTGCCTTTATAATCATAAATCAAACTGCATGAAACTTAAACAATATTTAAATCTAGATCTCTTTACAAGGTTTGATAGGCAAACATAATTCTTTATTTGGCATAATACTATACACTAAGACAATTATTAAAGGTATGCCAAAAACTTGATTAATTCAATACAATCAAGTAGTGTTCTCGAGAACTTCTCTTATATGTTTTAACATAAAAAAATCACTAGCATGCTCCATTCATTTTATATGCTATAATGAAATCTCAAAATCACACGAGCTCTATTCATTAACTTTTAGACGCACATCGATTACTTATTATATTACCAGACTTATAAATATTGTATACATTATTCGATCCACCACCACATGAGAAGATATCTCCTTATGATCTTTTCTATGTCTATATGAAAATATTGTGTCATTAGTTATGCCTTAATCATGAAAATTTCATTACTTTAATTTCGCTTTCTCATAAAGACCAATACTTATCCAATAATTATACACATTCATATGTACGGACTTCAAGTCCTAGTAACCACGTCTCATAACAATTCCGCTAACAATAAGACCTCTGGCGCCACCAATGCAATCGCTACTACCCCCAACGCTACCGCGGCGCCGGTGGCAAAAGGAACCCAGTCAGGTTGCGAGGGCTTGTTTGCTTCCTTGTGTGCTTCCTGAAAAGTGAAAACCATAACAGAAAACAATAAAATTTCTCCCCAAAAAGTCACAACATATATAGTTATATACAGACATAATAAATAAAAGAAAAATAAAATAAAATAAAATAAAATAAACACACACACACACAATGATTTACACAATGATTGATCGATGGCATACTTGGTATCACTTAGAAATTTGTCCCACAATGATTTACACTCATGAGGAGTTATGATTGTCTTCGAAGCCGAAATCTGAACGTATATTAATAATGTGCACAACAAAAATATTGTCATGTACTTTTCTTATATAGACAATACGATTCATTTACAGAGAAATAGATTAAAGCTATACAGTAATATTTATGCAGAAAAAGAGACCCGTGTGGCATAATACCTTTGGCCAGCTGCTTGAGGCCAATGAGCTGTTTCTTGGTTCGTCTAATAATGTGCGAACCAGCATATGATAAATTGTATTAGTCTCTTCATCTAAGCGAATTGCAGCCAGTACAGAGAGCACCCTTAGAGACTGCAAGATATAACCTAGGTTAAGGTCCTGTACGTATTGAAAACTCTTAGATGCAATGTTAAATATCCTCTAATAAGTGATTCTTACAGAAGTCTGGGCAGTACGCTTTATAGCTTGAATATCCTCCTTCTCAGTCCAGGATCGTGGACATAAATCTTTATCGTGGTTGAATATTGATGTAAACCTGTGTGATTTTAGCATATTTGCAGTGAGTTATAGTAAAAGAAAATAAATATATGCAGCAATACAATACCTATCCTTCATGATGTATGATACATCTTTGGCTACTTCTTTTGTTATCAGTTCAACTTGTCCTCTTGCATAATTCCATAATTCTGAAATCATATCCGCTTTGCCATGCTCATCCTTTTCAAAACCAGAAAATGCTAAAGAGAACTCTGATTCAACTTTCTGAGTTTCATCCTTGTAATATTTTCTTATCGCAGGCCAGACATCACCACCATGATCTTGTTTTAGAAGATCTCCCACAGGACCAGACAACGCCTCTTTTAATTTCAACTGTCAAAAGAAGTGATTAACCATCACATCACAGATTCTAAAACTATACAATTTTAATTGTATACTCAATTTAAAGACAATAAACACAAATTTAATACTGCCTCATCTGCCGTTCAACAAAAAATATTTACCTCGTATCGTGTAGTAAGTTCAAATAGTTTGACTGTTCGAACATCAGTAGCATGTAAATCTATATCTTGGTAAAATCTAACCCCTATATTAGCTGACTCCCAACTCTCTTGCTTAATAGAGGCATCTGTATGGAGATGTAGATTTGGAGTCAAAACTTAATATTTCTAAATTCCAAAATTAAAGAAAGAAAATAACTTATGACAAGTGATACTTATTCACATTGTTCATCAAATAGGCTCGTGAACTTTTTATGGCAGTCACGAGCCGCTATTTCAAACTCTCGTCCTTCATTTAAAGCAATATTAAGTGCCGTTTTGAAGTTCTTCAGCGTCGTAGATTGTAGGTGTTCCAACAACAATTGGTAGGCTGGTTGAACAAGCTATGTAGAATAGAAGATGCGAAAAAGTCAATGAGGGAATTTGCTACTACATGAGTAAAAAACAAAATCACATTTCGAAACGAACAAGAAACATTACTTGGACAAGTTTCTCTTCCAGTTGATTTCTTTTTGCCAATCTAACACTAGTGTCATAGTGTGAAGTTGCATCGTCATAACTGAAAACAAGTTACTTAGATACATGAAATCTGTGACGTATATAAAATATAACTGGTATAATTAAAAGGTTTGCATTACCTCGATAAACATTTGTGAAACAGTGATTTAAGTACATCTCCATAGTTTTTGACAACATACGGTTTTAAAGCCTTCGAATCCTGCATGCAAGATTTATTTATTTAATTTGAATATCCGAAAAAGAATGTGTCTAGTTAATTGCTGGTAGCGGTAAAATTGGCGGCTGTGGGTTACTGTCGCACCACAGTAACAGGTTACAGGTTATGGAGCCGGGCAGGTTAACGGTACAGTTGGCGACAGTTTAGGGTGTCAGTGGCGACAGTGCAGGTTGTGTGTCACAGGGCTTATTTTTATGTTCTTTTACATCAGTTTTTTCATTCCGACACTTCCTGATTATCTGTTTTTATAAATAGGAAAACAGTTTTTTACAAACATGTAAAGAGCTGCTTAAATCATACTATTGTTTATCTAAAAAATAAAATTAAAACTACTTTGTACTTTCATAGTTAGGCTAAATATGAGATCTAGTACACTTATTTATCAAATGTATGAAAAGACTTAAAAAAATCGCATAGTTGCCACCAGCAACACACTTATATTTATACCTCATCAGCAATTTCTTGGCATCGCATAGTTGCCAACATAATCTGCAAAAAAAAAAAATAAAAAAAAATAAATAAATAAATAAATAAAGACCGCCAGGTCTTTATTTTCCATATTTGTTGTGCACTGAAAGAAAAATCTGAAGCAGGAACAACTCCTTGTCTATCACTCGCTAGACCGCCAGGTGCAATAGATTGGAAGAACTTTTGCCTCATATTAGCCACCTTACAAACCACACACAAAAAAAGTAAATGATAAAAGAATAAAAAACTATATGTTGCAAAAACAAGTTAACAATTGCAACTGATGGCTAGCATACCTGAAGTCTAAACTGTTCCTCTTTATATTCATAATTATCTAGCACAACAACTTCAATCTGTTCACTCGATAGATGAGAAGTTGTGATATTAGATACTTTTAAAGATAATTTAAGTGCAATATTTAGGTTCTTACATTAAAAACATCGCTCAGTGGGGTGTGTTTGTGGGCTTCTGGCTTGGGAATGCAATCCCATATCTACCGCAAATAACATGTTATCATAAGTGGAAAGTCATATTATTTCTTAAGGTTAACCAGACAATGAAATAAGTTACCCTTTGGATATCTTTCTTCAAGTTAGACTCTATCTTTTCACTAGGTGTCTGCACACACACACACACACACACACACACACACACACACACACAAAAAAAAAAAAAAACTCAAATCAGATTCAAGTCAGATTATGTTACTCTTACACAAGGTACAAGCATTTACTGTTTACAAAAGTTATACTTTTGTTTTATCACGTATGACGAACATTAAAGTTGTTTTGCGTGGAGCAAATAAACGCAACATAGCCTGAAAACATCAACAATAATATTAGCAAATAGACCATAAGAAATGAATGTACAAATACTGATGATGTACCATGAATACAGTTCTCAAAAGGGGTTTATTTGAAGCATGCTCACGCCCAATATCATGGCACCAGCTATGTAGCACAAAAATCCAGAAACACAACTTTATTGTACAAGAATTTCGGATAAGAAACTCAGAATAAGATTATATATGGAGTTACCAGCAAGCTTACATGTTTATAAGCACTATATCACAAATAGCAAGCAAAAAAAGCGCACTTTGATTCTCGAATGCAGTATCCTGGAAAAATACTAGAATCATGTAAATGAGAGCAAACAATAATGATACAATCACAGCTGAAAGGAATTTTATTTATTTATTTATTTATTTATTTTATTTTTTTGAGTAACCTCTCCTCGTTCCTGTCCATCAGTACCCTCAACATCTAGTACAATTGTGCGAGGTTCAATACCAACACATCTTGCTATCCAAATACCTCTGGTTGTCTGACATCTGATGACAAGAACAGAAAAATGACAAAAATGTATGCATATAAAACAAAATAAAAATAGCAACTGATATAACACGCCTTTCATCTTCAGCATCCATCATGGTGAAGTTGGTATGAAAAAGATGATTCAAAAGTGTACTCTTCCCTGTAGAAACACACCAGAGTCAGAACTTGCATATGAAGTTACAAACTATATTTTATACTTTTATGAGTGTTTCTGAAACAACATAAACAAATATAGGAAATCATATGATGGTAGCTTTAGCGTCATGTTGAACATAATAAGAGTTCTTTTAAACAAGACATACCACTGCTCTGTGGACCCATGATAGCAACAACAACATAAGAAGTCCCGCATTCTCCAAGTTCCACTTGTTTGATAAAATTATCAAGTTTATCTGCACCGAAGGCACCATGCTCATCTATGACCTGGGTGGGGTAAGATTTGATTTCGTGGTCTGAAAGAAGAAATCAACCCATGTAAACTTTAAAAGATATACAATGCATCATATGATCGATCCAAAGTTTAACATATGGATATGATTGCACAATAATTAAGTTTTCCCAACCCAATAGCTACTAGAATAGAATTAGTAACTACAAAAAAGCCCGAGAAGGTTTAATTACCGACACTACCTAAACTATTCCCAACACGTAAAATTCTTACATGTTATCTATAATCTATAGACAAAAGTTCCGTAAAGAACTAAAGAACAAATCCTTTTATCTCAACTATCATTTTTTTAATCAAATAAAAAAAGTCACTTTCATACTTTTATTTTAAATTAAAATATCTCACAAACCGTTAATCGTTACGCGAAATTAATTATATTATCGCGACGAGAATTAAATTATCTTTCTATAGAAAAATAACAAATCACAAGTGATTTTACAAATCACGTGTAAGTGCATATATATATATATATAAAGGTAATTTAATTCTCATCGCGATAGTTTATTTTTCATAGCTTGAAAATTTACCGTTTGCAAGACATGTTTTAAATTTAAAAAAAAAAATTGAAAAATAGGATTTTTTTTTTTTTGATGAAAAAATGGATAGCTAGGATTTACCCATTTGTTCTTTAGAAAAAAAAGTGTTCTTTATTGATCTTACATCATTATCTATAACTACTTGTAATGTAGTAGGGATGTTTTTAAATATTAAGTCTCAAATTTTTAAATTTTACTTGCTAATTCAAGACTAATGTATACAACTTGTAACATAGATAAATTAAATGTAATTCTGTTTGGTAACATAAAACAATTGAATTTTATTTTGTTATATGTAATTTTGAAATCAAGAATGACTTAAGACTAAACAAATAAAACAACTTAACTTTGTTATACTCATTTATATATCATATAATACATGTCATCAGAGTATTATGACGAGAAAGATGATTAGGTAAAGATGAATTAGGGACGCTACATTACAGAAGTATTAGTGAATCATGTTGACATGTTTGATCTTCGCATCGAACATGTTGTATAGAGAAGATTTGTATAAATGAATAAACCACATGTGTATTGATAAATATTTTAAGAAATTGCTCTCATCATATAAAATGACATACAAGTCTCCTTCCTCATCCCGCCAATCAAAACTGCATCTTTAGAGGGGAAGGTATGCCTCGCCACAGCTCTTCACCACACCGGACCACCCTCGTTGAAGCTCGCCACTTTGGAGCTCCTCGTCTGCACGACTAGCTAAGGTGACTGACAAAGCGTCCTTTTTTTTCTTTTTCTTTTTTCATTTTCTTTTGTATTTTTTTTTATATGTTTTGTAAATAGTGGGCCTCAAATGAGTAAGTTGAGGTTAGTTGTGAGTGAGGAGGGGGTTAGTTGTGAAGAGGTGTTAAGGTGATGTGGCACCCGTGGGCGCCAAATGAGTAATTTCATCTCTTCACCACACCTCTCCCTCTTATATTCGTTTTGCATTGTGAGGGTAACATGCTAGTTATTACTAATGCAAACAATTTACTATGCCTCTTAACACAGCCACAACTATCTAGCTAGTTATAGACTTAATCTTCACAAGACCATCTTCCATATATATTTTGTAAGGATGCAACCATGGACACAAAACTTCGAGTCAGGTTCGATGTGTCTATCAAAGTTACAACATGCATAAGCTTATATCTAAGATAAGATCAATATTTATAATTAGTAAAAAATTTAGCAGGAAGTTAACATAGATAAACTAACTACCATCAAATTATTTGAGCTACCCTAAACAAGAATTTAATGCCCCTGCTAGTATAAGATCTTTATGCTAGTTAATCGTCGTTCATAATAAAAATAAAAATCAAATCACAAAACAAGCAGCTAGTTTATTCTGAAACATACAAAATGCGTACCCATCAAGAACGATTGAAGTTGTTATTTGATTTTGATTTCTGGAAAACGTAGAGTGTGATATTGTTGAGATGTTTCTGATGTCTTCATAGAATTTATAGTAAATTTAGTTTGAAGGGGTCCACTATTGTTGTTTTGCCTTAGCTTCAAGTATATTATACGATGCGTTAATTGTTTGATTATACATTGCTTTTATCCTTTATATACACACTACAAGGATAAGGAGAACAGGTGACGAGCTGTTTCCCGTCGACATTTCCCGTCGACTTTATGTCGACGACATAAGGCAGAAAACGACAAAAAAAACGCTTGACCGAGCCTAACTGCGTTGAATTTTTCATAATCGTATTTTCCCGTCGACATGTCGACAGGAACATTTTAACATATTTTTTTAGCCTCAATAATTCACCAAAGTTGGGCGCGAAATTTACCCGCTAATATATTCCCGTCGACATGTCGACGAGAATATATTAATAACGTTTTATCCCACAATTAACGTGTGATTAAGCATAATAATTATTATGTTTTAAGAGTCCCGTCGACATGTCGACGGGAGTATATTACTAATTATAAACATTTTTAATAAATGGGTAAAATATTGGGCGGGATATTTTCTCACTTTCTTGTTCCCGTCGACATGTCGACGGGAATATATCTTCAAAAATCAGGCTATATATATCCTCACAAATACATTCCCGTCTCATTTTTTTACCAATATATACATTCTCACAAAATTATTTCCGTCTCATTTTACACATCTCACAAATAATTCAATCGTCAATTTTTACAAGACGCACATGACTTGGCGTGGTTGCACAGTTGAAGAGGAGTACTCAAAAATCTTGTCACACGAGCTCCTCTTTAATGAAGTTATGTTAACTTTTGGTCATGCAGTTTATGAGGAATATGGTGATTTTAAGGATGCTGAACCGTGGATGAGAGACAAGATTATCGAATGGTGTAGGAAAAAGCCGTACTACAAAGAGTACATGGACGAGCTAGATGCTGCTGAAGCTCAAGCTGCTGCTGAAGCTCAACTTGTTGCTGTTGGAGGTGACGACGAAGCTGAAAGTACGTTGGAAACAAAACTTGATAATATAGGAAATAGGATCACAAATGTCAAAGCTACGTTTGCACATATCAAGGAAATGAGAGCAAGGAAGGGAAAAGATGGTGCGAGTTCGAGTAAAGCGGTAAGTAGCCGCAAAAAAAAAATAAACGGGTTGTTTCATTTGATCTGTTGTTTTAGTTGTCGAGTTGTTTAGTTTGAGTTGTTTCGTTTGGTTGTCGAGTTGTTTAGTTTGAGTTGTTTCGTTTGGTTGTCGAGTTGTTTAGTTTGAGTTTTTTTCTTTGGTTGTTGAGTTGTTTAGTTTGGTTGTCGAGTTGTTTAGTTTGAGTCTGTATGAAAATGCATGTTGTTAAGAACTCTTGCTTATTTTAAATAAACAGTTTGCCTTTGTGTTTGATAATTATTGCTCCTTCAGTTCTATTATTTGTGCGTACAAATTTTAAATAAACAGTTTGCCTTTGTGTTTGATAATTATTGCTCCTTCAGTTCTAATTATTGCTCCACAACAACAACATTTTATTAAACAACAACAACAACAACAACATTTTATTAAACATCAATAACATCAACAACAACAACAGCAAACAACAGCAACAACAACGATAACAGTACTACATATGAAATTTATCCATGTCACCTAAAAGGTCACGGAGTATTGCATCCGACTGACATGCGTGGTCGTGGTTGGGATACAGTGTATGTTTGTGGTTGTGAGGTTGAGTGGTTGAATCGTGACCGGTGTGGCCCGATCTACAAAATGAGGTGATAAAAGGTGGTGGCAAGAAAAAGATTCCGGCGGCCGGAAAATGCTGGTGTTGCCAGAAAACAGAAATTGCTAGAGAGAGATAGAGAGAGAGAGATATAGTGAGATGAGTATGTGTGTGTGTGTGTTTATATTGTGAGGATAAGGTGTTAGGTAGAAAAAAAGTTGTTAGGTAAAACCATTGCATCTCATGTATATATAACCATTGCATCTCGACTCGCTCGTTTAACATCTCATGTATAACCATTGCATCTCGACTCGTTCGTTTTACATCTCATGTATAACCATTGCATCTCGACTCGTTCGTTTAACATCTCATGTATAACCATAGCATCTCGAATCGTTCGTTTTACATCTCATGTATAACCATTGCATCTCGACTCGTTCGTTTAACATCTCATGTATAACCATTGCATCTCGACTCGTTCGTTTAACATCTCATGTATAACCATTGCATCTCGACTCGTTCGTTTTACATATCATGTATAACCATTGCATCTCGACTCGTTCGTTTAATATCTCATGTATAACCATAGCATCTCGACTCGTTCGTTTAACATCGCATGTATAACCATTGCATCTCGACTCGTTCGTTTTACATATCATGTATAACCATTGCATCTCGACTCGTTCGTTTAACATCTCATGTATAACCATTGCATCTCGACTCGTTCGTTTTACATATCATGTATAACCATTGCATCTCGACTCGTTCGTTTTACATCTCATGTATAACCATTGCATCTCGACTCGTTTCTTAATTTTATAATGGTTGGGATTTAGTATTTTGTGATATTCTAATTATTTTATTTTATATTTTAATAAATGATTTTTTTAATTATAATATAAGTAATTAATTTTAAATATATATATTTTTTTAATTTTATAAAAGTATTTATAATAAATAATTTTATAAAACTTATTTTTTAATATTTTATAAAAGTATTTATAATAAATAAATTTTTTTAATTATATTAAAGTAATTTTATAAAAGTATTTATAATAAAGTAATTTTATAAAAGTATTTATTATAAATAATTTTTTTTAACAAAAGCTATTTTACCGTCGACATGTCGACGGGAATAAAACCGCCAAAATTTTCGTGAAAATTTAATACGCCCCTCTAAACGTAAACGACAAAATATTGTAATATTACCGTCGACATGTCGACGGTATTAGTAATAATATAAATTCAAGGCGGGCCTGTTTCATTTCGGTGGATGTATCCATTTGAAAGATACATGAAGAAGCTAAAAAACTATGTACGAAATAAAGTTAAGCCGGAAGGTTCAATAGCGGAGGGTTATGTTGCAGACGAAGCATTAACTTTTTGTTCTTGTTATTTTCGGGGTGAAATTGGGACGAAATTTAATCGTCCCACTGCATCTCAGGGCTGTCCTCGCCCAACAAGTGATTTCCAGGTGTTCCGATCACTATGTAAAACGTCTGGTAAAGTGACAATTATTCGGTTAGGTCTCCAAGAAATGAAGAAAGTGATATGGTATGTACTTCACAACAGTCCTGAGATCGACGTGTACATGAACGAGTTCGAGAGGTACGCGTTTTTATTTTGAAATTTCTTTTTCCCAAGTTATCTTTTCGATTAATTCTAATATCATGTCCATTTTCAGTGAACATCCTGATAGCGACATGCAACAAGAATTTCCTAGATGGTTTCAGATGAAGGTAAACTTATTATATGTAATTCCTTGTATAAATGACGACTATATATATTACTCATCTCCATCTATTCTTATCTTTGTTCATAGATCGGTAAACTTTACACAGACAATGACCCAAGGTGTACTCCCGACTTATTCGCTTTGGCTTGTGGACCATTATCGACCGGAACCTCAGTTCACTCTTGCGTAGTCAACGGTGTGAAGTTTGTTGTACACAGCCGCGATGTAAAACTTACAACTCAGAACAGCGGAATTTGTTCTCCTGGCGAGAAGGAAGGAGAAATGTATTATGGTCAGCTAGAAGAAATTCTGGAGTTCGCGCATACCCAGTTCAAAGTTGTGCTGTTTCGAGTTAAGTGGTTCGACTTGGTCAAAAGAGGTAGAGTCAAACGTTATAACACTAGAAACAACATGACACAAATTTGGGCATGTAGCACAGCGTTTGAAGATCAACCTTACATTCTCGCAACACAAGCAAAACAAGTCTTCTACCTTGAAGATCCTGCCAGACGACCACTCCATTGGAAGGTCGTCCAAGAAGTGAATCACAACACAACCTGGGATGTCATTGTGACAAAAGACGATGATGATGTGATACATGGCAACAACTCATCGAATCTCCAACTGTCTGCTAATTTGAATGATTTGGCATTTGAAACCTTAAATATCGATGGTCAATCAACGTTAGTTGAGGCACCACCACCAATCATTCAAGTTGATGACGACAATGAATTTATTGATGATGAGGACGACGATCCTTATGATTTAGCAGACTCTGATGCAAACAATTCTGATGATGAAGTTGAAGATGCAACTCATGCTGTTTATGATAGTGATGTAGATGTAGCAGATTGATCTTAAATTGTAACTTGTAAAACGACACTTAGCTTATTTGAATTAAATTGTTATGGATTTTTTAAATGTGTATATTTATTTTAAATGTGTATGTATTTGAATGTGTGCATGCTTATGTTAATTTGTTCCCGAATTTCTATATGTTAATTCAACTTGTACTTTTACAGATGGCAGCAGTAGCGCGAGGTCACGGTGGTGACGGTGCCGATGACCCACCACCACCTTATCGTTCGATTACTAGCGGTCACCGTAGTGGTAAGAAAATTAAACTTGATAATTTGAATTTTGTTACTTGTTATTTTTTAACGTTTTCACTCACTTCAATTGTAGGTTCGTCACAAAAACCTCGACGAGGAGGTAGAGCGAGACAAGCTAGCGGCAGGGGTGGAGGTCGGGATGGCGGCAGGGCACAGGTCTGTGAAGCCAACAAAAACAAAGACCTCAGGAAAGCTGTGACTGCCTCGGGCCCGCAATCGATCGAGTTCGAGTGGCGTGATCAGAAGACATTTCATCATGTTGGGCCCAACCGCGCATGGTTCAGTAACTATGTTGGCGAGCTGGTTAGGTCCTTGCCGTTGCACTATCCCTCTTGGCACAACCTTGACGAAGCGACTCGACAGGGCTTCATGAACCGACTCGGGGTCAATTATTTTATTTTCCTTTTAATTATATCTTTATATTTAATTCTTTGAATGTGTACATTTATTTAAATTTGTTTAATTGTGTATATTTGTTTAAATTTGTTTGCAGGAATTCTTCGACTTGCAGACCCACATAAACTCACCCGATTGGAAAACCATTTCGGTGGGCCTCAATGCGTACATTGCTAAGGTCTACTCCGACAACAAGGGCACGATGAAGAGGGTTTACTTCGACGGGGAGGGTGGGCCTGAAAAAGTGGATGAGATACGAAGAAACCCTCCTCCGAACGTCGAGCCATCTGTGTGGGAGGAGCATATCAAGTTTTACAAGGAGAACCGAAAGAAGTTGAAGGTGTACAACCGCCACGGTTCCAAGTCATTGGCCGCTATTCGCCACGACTACGTAAGACACATTTTATTTTTATACAAGTATTTTATTTTTATAAAATTATTTAATTATAATTATATAAAAGTAATTAATTTTGATTTTATAAAAGTATTTAAGTTTAATTAAAATAAATATGGTGTTTGATTTGCCATTTGTAATTTGTTTCATCTTATATATATATGCATGTGTATATACAGTTTCTGAACAGCAAGGACAAACAATACCCGTCCCTCATCCAGTCGTTTTACGACACACACTACAACAATGATGGTATGTGGTTGCAGGATGAGGCTCGTGTTCAATATGTAAGTATCTTTTATTTTTTTTTTAATTTATTATTTATTTATTTTTTATTTTTTTTAATTTATATATATATATATATATATATATATATATATATATATATATATATTTATATATATATATATATATATATATACACACACACACACTTACATATATATATAAATTTTCTCAATTTTTTTCTCAATTAAATAGGAAGAGATGGTCCGGTTGCGAGATCTGGGAGCGAATACGCCGGAAGGGGTGGCGTACACGGAGGAGCAGATACTTGCTAAGGTTTTGAAGGGCAAGCAGCGGGGCCACATCGCCGGACGGGGTAGGGTCGTACCCGGGCTCTCCAGGCCACCGTTACCGTACACCCCGCCTCCACCTCCAGGTATGTACAGTTTGATAATATATTAATTATAGATTACTCGATCATGACTCAAATTAAGTGTTGCAATAGATGTTTTTTAATTTTGATTGTTTCATTTTCAGAATACGCTGAGATGGAGAAAAAGCTTGCTGAGGCCGAGAAGAAGATTGCTGAGGTCGAGGAGAATCGCCTTCGAGAAGCTGAAGAGCGTAAGGCCTTGAAGGCGGAGATGGCTTTGATCACAGGTTTTATCTCCTCCAACCCGCGATGGAACGAGTATGTTAGTCAGGCGGGTTCTCAGCACGTGGATAGCTCAGGCAGTGGCGTTGGAGGTAGTGGCTCAGCTGGAGGGAGCGGGAGTCGCAGAGGCGATGAGGATGGTTCTGGCGATGATGAGGATCCTACTGATGATCACGAGTGATTTTGGATGTAGAGGTACAAACTTGGGTATTTTGTGTTGTACTTATGCTTGAAACAATATTTTTACGACCCATATGTTAGTATTGTATAGTTTAACCTTTTGGCGACTTGAACGTCGCGGATATTATAACATTTGTGGATATGGCAGCTAGGTTTAGACATTACCACACCCCGTTTTGTAGACTTTATATGTTTTTATTCATTTTGAGGGTGTTTAGCGATATTTTGCAAGTGTTATAGCCGATGGCGAGTTATACGTTTACTCGTTTCGGGTGATTAAACACAAAAACGTGTAAAAACAAACAGCAAATGGCTAAAAACGGATGGAAACGGATGAAAACAGGCTAAACGTGTAAATCGGGTTGTTCGATAAGTTGGGTTTAATTAAATCGGTTATATTTTTATTCGGGTCACAACACATAAAAAAACATGTAAAAACAAACAAAAATAGGTAAAAACGGATGAAAACGTATGAAAACGGACTAAACGTGTAAATCGGGTTGTTCGATTAGTTGGGTTTAATTAAATCGGTTATATTTTTATTCGGGTCACAACACATAAAAAAAGTGTAAAAACAAACAAAAATAGGTAAAAACGGATGGAAACGGATGAAAACGGACTAAACGCGTGAATCGGGTTGTTCGATTAGTTGGGTTTAATTAAATCGCTTATATTTTTATTCGGGTCACAACCACCACAACCACCAGCCACCAGCTACCAGTCACCTGCCACCAGCCACCATCACTACTACCACCAGCCACCACCACCACCATCCTCCACCACTACTACTACCACCAACCACCACCACCACTCCCATCACTACAACCACCACCACCAGCCACCAGCCACCACCACCACCACCATCAGCCACCACCAGACACCACCACCACCACAACCATTACCACCACCATCCACCACCACCACTACTACCACCAGCCACCACCACCACCATCCACCACCACCACCACCAGCCACCACCACCACCACAACCACCACCACCACCATCCACCACCACCACTACAACCAGCCACAACCACCACAACCATCCACCACCACCACTACTACCAACAACCACCACCACCACTCCCACCACTACAACCACCACCACCAGCCACTACCATCACCGCCATCAGCCACCACCAGACACCACCACCACCACAACCACCACCACCACCATCCACCACCACCACCAGACACCACCACCACCACAACCACACACCACCACCAGCCACAACCACCACAACCATCCACCACCACAACTACTACCAACAACCACCACCACCACTCCCACCACTACAACCACCACCACCAGCCAACACCATCACCACCATCAGCCACCACCAGACACCACCACCACCACCATCCACCGCTATTACCACCAGCCACCACCACCACCACTACTACCACTAACCACCACCATCACTCCCACCATTATAACCACCACCACCAGCAACCAGCAACCACCACCACCACCACCAGACACCACCACCACCAGACACCACCACCACCACAACCACCATCCACCACCACCACCAGACACCACCACCATCACAACCAGCCACCACCACCAGCCACAACCACAACAACCACCACCACAACCATCCACCACCACCAGCCACAACCACCACAACCACCAACCACCACCACCACCAGACACCACCACCACCAAAACCAGCCACCACCACCACTACAACCACCAATCACCACCACCACAACCATCCACCACCACCACTACTACCACCAACCATCACCACCACTACCAGCAGCCACCACCACCACCATCAGCCACCACCAGACACAACCACCACCAGACACCACCACCACGACAACCACCACAACCACCATCCACCACCACCACCAGCCACAACCACCACCACAACCATCTACCACCACCAATACAACCACCAACCACCACCACAACCATCCACCACCACCACTACTACCACCAACCACCACCACCACTACCAGCAACCACAACCACCAAAACCACCACCACCACAACCAGCCACCACCAGACACCATGACCACCACCAACCACCACCAGACACCACCACCACCATAACCACCACCACTGCTACTACCACCAACCACCACCACCATAACCATCCACCACCACCACTACTACCACCAACCACCACTACTACCACCAACCACCACCACCACTACCAGCAGCCACCACCACCACCATCAGCCACCGCCAGACACCACCAACACCACCAGCTACCACCAAACACCACCACCACCACAACTACCACCACCATCATCCACCACCACCACTACTACCACAACCACCACCACCACCACCACCACCATCCACCACCACCAGACACCACCACCACCACAACCAGTCACCACCACCAGCCACAACCACCAAAACCACCACAACCATCCACCACCACCACTACTACCACCACCACCACAACCATCCACCACCACTACCACCAACCACCACCACCACTACTAGCAGCCACCACCACCACCATCAGCCACCAACAGACACCACTACCACCAGCCACAACCACCAAAAGCACCACAACCATCTACCACCACCAATACTACGACCAACAACCACCATCACAACCACCACCACAACCATCCACCACCACTACTACCACCAACCACCACCACCAACACCAGCAGCCACCACCACCACCATCAGCCACCACCAGACACCACCACCACCAGCAGCCACCACCAGACACCACCACCACCACAACCACCACCACCAACACCAGCAGCCACCACCACCACCATCAGCCACCACCAGACACCACCACCACCAGTAGCCACCACCAGACACCACCACCACCACAACCACCACCACCACCATCAACTACTACCACCATCCACAACCACCACCACCACCATCCACTACTACCACCAACCACCACCACCACAACCACCACCACCACCACCATCTACCACTACTACCACCAGCGACCACCACCACCACTACTACCACCAACCGCCACCATCACTCCCACCACTACAACCACCACCACCAGCAACCAGCCACAACCACCACCACCATCAGCCACCACCAGACACCACCACTACCACAACCACGATCCACCACCACCACCAGACACCACCACCACCACAACCAGCCACCACCACCAGCCATAAACAACACAACCACCACCACATCCATCCACCACCACCACTACAACCACCAATCACCACCACCACAACCATCCACCACCACCACTACTACCACCAACCACCATCACCACTACCAGCAGCCACCACAATCACCATCAGCCACCACCAGACACCACCACCACCAAACACCACCACCACCACAACTACCACAACCACCATCCACCAGCACCACCAACCACAACCACCACCATAACCATCCACCACCACCAATACAACCACCAACCACCACCACAACCATCCACTACTACCACCAACCACCACTACCAGCAGCCACCACCACCACCAGCAGCCACCACCAAACACACCACGACCACCACCAGACACCACCACCACCACAACCACCACTACCACCACCACCACCACTACTACCACCAACCACCACCACCACAACCACCACCACAACCATCCACCACCACCACTACTACCACCAACCACCACTACTACCACCAACCACCACCAACCACGACCACCACTACCAGCAGCCACCACCAACACCATCAGCCACCACCAGACACCACCAACACCACCAGTCACCACCAGACACCACCACCACCACAACCACCACCACCACTACTACCACCAGCCACCACCACCACCATCCACCACCACCAAACAACACCACCACCATCCACCACCCCCACCACAACCAGTCACCACCACCAGCCAGAACCACCACAACCATCCACCACCACCACTACTACCACCAACCACCACCACAACCATCCACCATCACCACTACTACCACCAACCACCACCACCACTACCACTACCAGCAACCACCACCACCACCACCAGACACCACCACCACCAGCCACAACCACCAAAACTACCACAACCATCCACCACCACCACCACTACCAGCAGCCACCACCACCACCATCTGCCACCACCAGACACCACCACTACCACCACCACCAGCCACCACCAGACACCACCACCACAATTCCTAAAGCCCATTCTCCATAAACCAATCTACAACAATTCCTAAAGCCCATTCTCCATAAACCAACCAAAGCCAAATCCACTTAATATATTTTTTTTACCCAGCCCACCACTTTACCCTTAATACCCGGTAAAAACCCACCCACAGTCAAACAATAATAATAAATCCTAACGCGTTTTTTTTTTACCCCCAAATTCCCTCAACCCAGAAAATTCCCAAATATGAACCCTAAAACCATAAGAACCAAATTGGCTCGAACCACCTAAAGCCACACCAATTAACTAATAACTGCCAATCATTAGAGCTTCTAGAAGCCCCTCACGTGATGTATCATGTGTTAGAGAGATTGATTGGAGCTGTGTTAGCACTTGGCAGAATGCTATTGGTCGAGACGCGTCACCAATATGCATTGGATACTCTTTCTAGAAGGCTTTGAGCACATGTCAGAGTGTAAGCACATTTGGGACAAGTGGCTGCATCTTATTGGTATGGACACCTCACGAATTCTGATCCAAGGGCTTATATTTAATGAAAGAAACACAAAATTGATCAAGTGGCTGAGATGAGAAGAAAGAAGCACAGATAGTTGCACGGATTGCCAGCGTGGAATCAGACCCCAACCCCTCACTCTGCTTCTATAAATAGTGGTAAATTTTTAGGTCAGGGTGTGTAATTCTAGTGTAGTGAAACTCTGCAAAATTTTATTCTCAATTGTATTTAGATTAGTTAATGTACTATTTTACTTAATGTTTTAATAAAATTTAGCTTTCCATAGAATTTTTCTATTAAATTTCTGTTTTAGTTCTTAGTTATAAGCTAATTTCATTTCATATTTCAGCTTATTTCATTTATATTTAAAACTGCTTATTATGTTTTAAAACTTCAGTTAACTGTTTACTTCATTTGTATTATAGCTCATATTATTTCTCTATATCTGTTTAAATATCCTTTTACGATAAAAGAAATAAATAAATAAATAATATATATATATATATATATATATATATATATATATATATATATATATATATATATATATATATATATATATATATATATATATATATATATAAATGTGTTTACAATCAGTAACTCAGGACTAAGATAAGCTGATCACAGCTTATAAGTTGTACATTCAAGCTTTATAGCTTGTAGTGTATAATTTTACTGTTTCATTGAAAGTTTGTGATAACCTGTGTTTGCTGAGGTGGTTGAGGTGCTATTGGATAAGCAGGGTCAATAAGGGAAGGACCTGCCTATCTTTAAAGATAGGCAATCATAGTGAATCCCCTCAATTGAGGCTGAGGGGAAATTACTTTGTGAGTTTCTCAATTTAATTTCATTGATTATAGATTTGCTCTTTATAATATTGTTTCATTGATTTAGATTGCTTAGTTCAGTATTTGTTCTTGTCATTTGAATCTTTGATATCATAGATTGTTTTGTTATTGGATATTAGTTGACAGTTTATAGCTATAATTGTCTGTGGAAGTATATTGTATATCTGTGTTTTCAGCTCTTGTGATAAGAGATTATTGGCTTAATGTTACTTAACTATTGTTGATCTGAGATTTTGAGTAATAGCTGATGTTAGAAGTTGATTGTTTCTGGTTCAACCTCATTTAATACTATTGAATCTGCAGTAATCATTGAATCAGTGTTGGTTAGTTTGTAGCTGTTAAAGTTTTGTTTAATTTTTTGGTTCAAGGGGTGTTTGGAATTGCATTGAACTGAGTTTATGAGTAGTTGGTTAATTGTTTTCCTGTCACACTTAGATTGCTTTTATGTTATAATAGAGATTTAATTTATTTAAACAGTTAGTAGTTCATCATATAGTCAAAATCAGTTTTAAGTTTGGTTAACTGATAGAGTATTATTAGAAACAATTAAGTAAATTGTAGTTTAAGATTCTTAATCAATATTTGTAGCTTCATTTAGTCTTTAGATTAGCTTATACAACATCTAGAAGTAGTTTAGCTCAGCTGAATTTGGAATTAGTCAAACCAAATAAGTCTTGGAAAGTCAACTGTTTCATTCTTATTGGTGCACAGACTGCTGAACTGAGCTTATTTTTAGTTACTAATCATTAGTTTTTTTGTCACAAATTTATTTGATTCTATATCTCTGATTGTCAGTTTTGGAATTGCTTCATTAATTTTGTTACTCAGTGCTTAACTTGGTTGCTTAGTTCACTTGTGAAATTGGCTGTTTGGAATTAGTTCACTGCTTGTGATTTTGGGCTGTATTTCTAAATTGGAGACTGGATTTGTGATTTTATTCTTGAACTGAGAAGTATTTGAGTGGTGAAAGTATTCTGGATTGTAGTTTTATTTATGGAATTGCTTATTCTAGTTCTACTGCTTAACTGTGAGCTTGTTTTTGAGCTTATTGCATTGCACTTTGAGTATCTGTGGAGTTTAGTGTATACAATTGATCTTATTCTTGCATATCTGAGTTCATAGCATCAAACTTAGTTTGTGTTTATAGATTTATAGAGATCTGATCACAAGTGCTTAATAATAAGCACCTGTGATAAGCAGTTCAGTCAGAAAAAGCACTAAATAAGCTGATTTTCATTTCAATAATTTTATCCAAGTTTCTTTTATTATTTTTGATTTTCTGGAATTTTTCCAGATTTTTCTAAAGCTTTTTACTATTTTTCTTAATTTCTTTTGATTTTATTCAATTTTTAATTAGCTTTTAATTACCAAAAATTCATAAAAAGTCAAAAAAGGGTCTGAAAAATACAAAAAGATTTTTAGAAATTCTTTTATAGTATTTTAGAATTTTCAGATTTGAATTTTTATTTTTCCACCTTATTTTTCTATTTTTCTCCATTTTTAATTCATTTTTTAATTCAAAAATTCAATTTTAATTCATAAAAAATAAAAGAAAAGTCTTAAAAATATTTTTCTTTTTTCTTAAAATTCTTTTTATTAGTTTAAGATTTTTAGAAAATATTTTCAAGTTCGTAGTATAGTAATATTTCATACTTGTTTGTGAATACGTGAACTATTTGATTGTTATTTTTCACTTTCTCACTTTTCAAATCACGATTTCACGAATCGATATTCTCAATTCCATTCGCCTTCGTTGGGAAACGACTCGGGTGATCCGTATTTTACGCGGATCACTTCGATACTATACTATATTATATATAATTGGTTTTCACACGAATCAATTTTTGGTGCCGCTGCCGGGGAAGGCCGAAGTGAATTTTTGAATATCGTTTTTGAAAAAATCGTGTTTTGTTAAGCCTTCCTCTACTTTGTATATATATCTCTATAAAAATTGAAAATTTCAAAAACACTTTTCCTAAAGTGTTTTCAAAAATACCAAAAAAATAATAAAAGTTACAGCCTCGACTTGATCGAAAGAAAGGGCGTTGTAAACCAAAAAAGTCTCGCAATATAACGAAAACATAATTTAGTTGTTTATCGGACTATTTCAATTACTACAACCGAATAAGCGGGAAATACGGATAGCTAAGACTTTAAATTGCTAGCTGAAGAGAGATCCATTCTTCTCTCCCGTCCCTTCACGCGTGGTTTTGAAAGAAACGGTTTTCGATTAACATTACGTTTTAAGAAAAGAAAAACAAAAGAAATAAAAATTTTTTGTGAAAAATATATAAAAAAAAAAAAAAAACAAAATGATTTTCTTTTCTCTTTTCTTTTTCATTTTCTTTTTAATTTTGCTCGTGGTGTATGCACACCCGATCTTCGTTTGAGAGTCTTACGTCTCCGTTCTCTAACCCCGAGCGGGTTTACGACATACGAGTTGGGTTCATTTCCTTGACGACGAGGAGATGAACCAAAACGAACACAACGGACCCCCGCCGATGGGTGGTCCGCAGCACAATGTTATCCCGCCGATGGGACAACAACCGGCATTTGATCTACGTCCGATGGAAGAACAACTTCAATCACCATTCAATGGTGTGAGGAGAGCTATTGTGATTCCGGACATCAATGCCAATTTTGAGATCAATCATGGATTACTCAATTTGATCACGGGTATATCCTTTCACGGGTTCGATCACGAAGACCCTTGTGCTCACATTAGAAATTTCACCGACATCGCTGAGACGATTAGAATGAACCAAGTTCCTCACGATGTGGTGAAATTGAAGTTATTTCCTTTCTCCTTAAAAGGAGCAGCCCGGACTTGGCTGGAAAAGGAACCGCCTAACTCGATTCACACTTGGAATGATCTCACTTCCAAGTTTGTGAATTACTTCTATCCTCCTTCTAAAACTTCTAACCTACGTTCTCAAAACTTTCGGTTCCAACAAGCTTTTGATGAAACGTTTAGTGAAGCTTGGGACCGATTCAAAGATTAGAAGGAGAAATGTCCGAACCACGGGTTTACCGACCTTCAGCAGATTGATACGTTTTATAATGGGTTATGTCATGCTGATCAAGATTCGCTTAACTCTGCTGCGGGTGGTAACTTGTTGGCTAGGAACACGAATGATGCCTTCACGATAATCGAAAATAAGGCTCGTGTTAAAATGTCGAGAAATAAACCACAAGTGTCTAACAATGGTAAAAATAACGATGAATTGGTAAAAATGATTGTGGCTTTAACGAAAAAAGTTGATGCAATGTCTATGGAAAAATCAAGTAAACATGTCAATGTCGTTAATCAAGGTTGCATTACTTGTGGTGGTCCACACCCGTATTATGAATGTTCGACGACCGGCTCTTTTGCTCAAGAGAACGTGTATGCTGCAAACATGGGTGGCAACAGTTACCCACCTCTTCAAGGAGACCGTAATCTCCTCAGCTACCGTTCGAGCCATTTTCAAGGACCACCCGGGTTTAATCAACCTAATCAAGTGAATCAGAATAACAATGTCCAAAACCGTAATCATCAATTCAATAACAATCAAAATCACAACCGTGGAAATAATGGTTTTCAAGGACAAAATCAGAATTTTCACCAAAATCAAAACCGGGGAAATTACCACCAAGGCCCGCCTCAAGGGAATAATTTTCAAAACAATGGGAATTTTCAGAATAATAATCATGGAAATCAGAATAATGGCAATTTTCGAAACCGTCGGCAAAGTTTTAATAATCAAAATCAAGCTGCTATTCCAAATCCGACGCCCACGGAAGAGTTGATTAAACAATTGATTCAGAGTCAACAAGCTTTAATTGCTAAACAAGATGAAACAACGAGATTGTTTGCGACTCAAATCAATGAAATTAACAAGCGTTTAAATGATCGACCCTCGGGCTCTGGAACTTTGCCAAGCAACACGATCGCTAACCCGAGGGGCGATGCAAAAGCGATCATAACAAGGAGTGGTGTTACTTATGATGGACCGACGGCTCCGACTACCTCTTCTTCTCTACCCCCCAAGGTAGTCACCCGTGAACCCGAGGTGACAACGGATACGGAAATTCCTATTGATAATGGAAGGACCGAAGACATCCAACCTCCGGTGGTCCCGACGTCTAAAGGAAAGGAAAAGGTTGTTAATGATAATGAAAATGAAACACCCGTTAAAACAAAGTTGCCATATCCGTCACGCTTAAATGAACAAAAGCACCGCGAGAAGGATAAAAACCAAATGGAGAATTTTTATCAGATTTTTCAAGAGTTACACTTTGATATAAGTCTCGCGGATGCTATACTTTTAATGCCTAAATTTGCTTCAATGCTAAAAGGTCTTTTGAATAATAAAGAAAAGCTTTTTGAAATGTCAAGGACTCAAATAAACGAGAATTGCTCAGCGGTTCTTCTTAAAAAGCTACCCGAAAAGCTTGAAGACCCTGGCAAGTTTCTAATACCGTGCAATTTTCCGGGTATGGTTCAATGCTTCGCCTTGGCCGATCTTGGTGCTAGCATTAACCTTATGCCGATGTCGATATGGAAAAAGTTGTCTCTTCCTAACTTGACACCGATGCTTATGACCCTCGAGCTTGCCGACCGATCTACGTCTTGTCCAATTGGCATAGCTGAGGATATTTTTGTCAATGTTGGGAAATTTCATTTCCCTACGGATTTTGTGGTTGTTGATTTCGATGCTGATCCACGGGTTCCTCTCATTCTCGGGAGAGGTTTCCAAAGGACCGGTCGTGCCTTAATTGATGTTTATGACGAGGAGATTACTTTACGTGTTGGAAATGAAGCCGTCACTTTTAACCTTGATCAAACCGCGAGATACTCCTCTGATTACGATGTTTCTTCCGTCAACCGTATCGATGTTATTGATGAAACTACGGAGGAGTATGCTCAAGAATTTCTTGGTTTTACCGATAATGCTTCGAGTGGCAATCCCACTCCTTCTGTTGAACCGATCGTCTCCGATTCTTTCCCTTCCCTCACTCCGTTTGAGGGAAGTGATCTCGCTTGGGAAGAAATCAATGCTTGTCTTGTAAATGAATCATTTTCACCTGAAATTGATAATAACAACTTTGATCCGGAGGGGGACATTTTATTAATTGAAAAATTGTTAAACGAAAAACCGATTGTTTCTTCCCCTCCGGTTGACTTAAAAATGGCAGACGTAAAAGAAGTTAAGCCGTTTATTGAGCATCCTCCGGAGCTCGAGCTCAAGGATTTTCCTCCTCATCTCGAATACGCATACTTGAAAAAAAAAGATAAATTACCGGTTATAATATCAAAAGGCCTTAAAGATGAGGAGAAGACACGACTCTTAGATGTGCTTCGGAAGCATAAAAGTGCGATTGCTTGGAAAATATCCGACATTAAGGGAATCGACCCTCGATTTTGTACTCATAAGATTCTTCTTGAGGATAATCACAAAGCTTCTGTCCAGCAACAACGACGGGTTAATACACAAATCCATGAAGTGATCAAAAAGGAAGTTATTAAACTCCTTGACGCTGGAATGATTTATCCAATCTCGGATAGTTCATGGGTTAGCCCGGTTCATTGTGTGCCAAAGAAGGGCGGAATCACTGTTGTGAAGAATGACGATAATGAGCTTATACCGACTCGACTTGTGACCGGATGGAGAATTTGTTTCGACTACCGAAAGTTGAATGATGTGACACGTAAAGACCATTTCCCGCTTCCTTTTATGGACCAGATGCTTGAACGTTTAGCGGGAAATGAGTTCTATTGTTTTCTGGATGGCTTTTCTGGGTACTTTTAAATTCCCATTGATCCCCCGGATCAAGAAAAGACCACTTTTACTTGCCCGTTTGGAACATTTGCCTATCGTAGAATGCCCTTTGGCTTATGTAACGCTCCAGGCACGTTTCAACGGTGTATGATGGCCATTTTCTCCGATATGATTGAAAAAACCATGGAAGTATTCATGGACGATTTCTCCGTCTATGGAGATTCTTTCGACTCTTGCCTTTCCCATTTGGAAAATATGCTAATTCGGTGTGAAAACACTAATTTAGTTCTAAATTGGGAAAAGTGCCACTTCATGGTTAAAGAGGGAATAGTCCTCGGCCATAAGATATCCAAATCTGGAATTGAGGTGGATCGGGCAAAAGTCGATGTTATTGCTAAATTACCACGCCCGACTACCGTCAAAGGAATTAGAAGTTTCCTTGGTCATGCCGGCTTTTACCGACGTTTTATTCAAGATTTCTCCAAAATAGCCCGGCCTCTGACCCACCTTTTAGAAAAAGACGCTCCGTTTAACTTCACAAATGAATGCATCAATGCATTTAATGTTTTGAAGAAGAAGTTAACGGAGGCACCAATCTTAGTTGCCCCCGATTGGAACTTACCATTTGAGCTAATGTGTGATGCAAGCGATTATGCCATTGGTGCAGTCCTGGGGCAACGTAAGAACAAGTATTTTCAGCCGATACACTATGCAAGCAAGACCATGAATGACGCCCAACATCATTACACAACCACTGAAAAGGAGATGTTAGCGGTCGTCTATGCTTTTGAGAAATTTAGACCTTATTTGTTGCTTAAAAAGTGCATAGTGTATACGGACCACTCATCCCTTAAGTACTTAATGGCGAAGCAAGACGCTAAGCCACGATTAATGCGGTGGGTTCTTTTGCTCCAAGAATTTGATGTCGAAATACGAGACAAGAAAGGAGCTGAGAATCTTGCTGCCGATCACCTTTCTAGACTTGAGAACCCCCATCAAAGTGTTCTCGAGAATAAGGAAATTACGGAAACATTTCCTCTCGAGACACTTGGGAGTGTGACCAAAATTGACCAAAGTACCCCATGGTTCGCCGATTTTGCGAATTACCATGCGGGGAAATTCATTAGGAAAGGGATGTCGTCCCAACAAAAGAAGAAATTCTTTAAAGATATCCGACAATATTTTTTGGACGACCCCTACTTGTTCAAAGTCTGTGCGAATCAAGTGATCCGGCGGTGTGTTCACGGTACGGATGCCGTTGAAATTCTTAAGGCATGTCATAGTGGACCCACGGGGGGACATCATGGTGCCAATTTCATCGCTAAGAAGGTTTTCGATTCCGGCTTTTATTGGCTGACGCTATATCGGGATGCCCATGAATTGGTGAAAACATGTAATTCTTGCCAACGTCAAGGGAAAATATCTCAAAAATATGAAATGCCGCAAAATGCGATTCAAGTTTGTGAGATTTTTGACGTTTGGGGCATCGATTTCATGGGGCCATTCTCGTCGTCTAGGGGTAACAAATATATTCTCGTGGCCGTCGGTTACTTATCAAAATGGGTTGAAGCGAAGGCACTCCCCAAAAATGACGCCCAGTGGTTGTTAAGTTTTTAAAGAGTCTCTTTCCCCGATTTGGTGCACCTCGAGCCATCATAAGCGATCGTGGGACCCATTTTTGCAATGATCAATTTGCAAAAGTTATGCTTAAATATGGTGTCACACATCGTCTTTCCACGGCTTATCATCCACAAACGAGTGGTCAAGTTGAGGTCTCCAATCGTGGTTTAAAATGTATACTTGAAAGGATAGTAGGAGAGCACCGTGCCTCTTGGGCCGACAAATTAGAAGATGCATTATGGGCTTTCTGGACCGCTTACAAAACTCCCATTGGGTGTACACCATATAAGCTGGTTTACGGGAAAGCTTGTCACTTGGCCATCGAACTAGAGCACAAGGCCTACTGGGCCTTAAAACATGCCAACTTTGACTTGAAAACCGTGGGTGATCATAGAAAAATTCAATTGAATGAGTTAGTAGAACTCCGTGATCAAGCTTACGAGAATTCTTTGATATATAAAGAGAAAACAAAAAGAATTCATGATGCCAAGATCAAAGACCGCGTTTTTAACGTTGGTGATCAAGTGCTACTTTTTAATTCTCGGTTAAAGATATTCTCGGGTAAGCTTAAAACCCGTTGGTCTGGACCATTCACAATAACGCAAGTTTTCCCTTATGGAACCATTGAGTTAGCTCAACAAGATGGTCCCAATTTTAAGGTGAATGGTCACCGATTGAAACACTATTTTGGAGGGGATGTACCGACTATGGTAGTCCCGGATCTCCAAACTTTCCCCAAGGACAATTGAATTCGGGGATCGAGTCAAGCTCATGTGACTCGGTGAACAAAAACAAGCGCTTCGTGGGTGGCAACCCATGCTTATCCATTTTCATCTTCTTATTTTCTATTTTCTAACAAATAATGTGAGGAGGGGGTGCCTCTTCTACTCGTGTGTTCCATGGTTGTTTGTGATGTTTGTTAGGATTGTCCGTGATTTATGATGACTCTCGTGCTTGTTATCTTCTCCGCTCGAGTTTCATTCATCGGTGCTACTTGGAAATCCTATATCCGTGAATCTTATCGACTAACGTTTTCTTTGGCATAATTAATAAACGGCCTAGAATTTTGTTAGGATTACCTTTACCCGAAAAACATTGAGGACAATGTTTCATTCTAGTCTGGGGGAGGGTGAATCTTCGATTCGATTTTGACCTTGCATTTTTCACATGTCGTGCACTCTTGCAACTCCGTTTTTCCACCAAAAATTAAAAAAAAATGAAAAATGAGAAAATTTCAAAAATTTTGAAGAAAAAGTCATGAAAAAGCATAAAAAATGAGAAAAAGTTGAAAAAGTTGTGCAAAAATATAATAAAGTTTGAATAAGTGTTTTGACACCTTGTTGACTTTCTTGCTGGCGAGAGTAGGAATAAATATTTTGACTTGACCGGGCGTGTTGAGCCCTAGCTTGTTCCCTTAACCAATGATGATCATATAAGCTTGTGCTAGTTTTGTACACAAGGAGCTATAAAATGCGAATTCTTTCTTAAGAATCTGCAAGTTCCCGTACTTGACTTTATACATGCGCAACTTAAAAGCTTTCGCTAGTCTTTTACATCAGGAGCTAGAAAACGCGAATTCTTCTTCTAGAATTTGCAAGTTTCCGTATCTGACTTTATATATGCGTGGTTGATTATCGGCTAAGTATTCGCGGGTTTCATTACTTGGAATCTTAAATTGCAAAGAGCGAGAAATGATAGAGTTTATTTAGAAGTTAGATGCTAAACGTGGAGTAGTGGTTCTCTTTAGAGCTCATAAGAGGTACTTGTGGCTTTTTACTCCCATCAGATACGTCACCCATATATAATAGATGTTCTAGGTTAATTAGTGGTATTTCGGTTTGAATAATATTTAGTTCTTTGTTTTCTTAAGAGAATTTTTGCTTTAGAAGTTGGGTACATATCAAGGAACATCAAAAATAAGAGCAAAAAGTGAAAAAATCAAAAGTCAAAAGTTGATTATCTATGTGGTTTTGGAGCTACCCAATAAGCTTCTATTGATGTTATGAGAAAAAAAAGTCAAGAAAGGAAAAAAGTGAAAAGTATGAAAAAAATATGAGAAAAGTGAAAAAAATGAAGAAAAGTGAAAAGTTGAAAGTTATGATGAATAAGAGCTTATGTATAAATAAGTTGTTGGCGCGTGAGGTGCATGTGATTAGTGATTAGTAATCAGTCACATGAGGTGCATGTGATTGTACTCCGCAACTTATATCTTTGATATTGTATGTACCCCAAATTCCTTGATGTGGACCGAATTTCTATTACAGTGGTTCTTAAGAGAAAATGAATAACTACTTATCGTTTTAACTTAGGTATCACTATCGGACTAAAAAATATTGAAACGAGAAAATATGAAGCAATTCATTTCTCAACAAAAATAAAATATTGAGATACAAAACCTAGGAAATGGGAGTAAGGAGTTTCCACAAGTAACTGTTATGAGTAGTGTTAGCATCTAATTTGTAGATAAGCTGTGATCTCGTTTGTACGCTTAGTTTGGGGACTCGTGAAAAATCAAGGATGACGATTTTTTATCCGTATGGTCACTTCTTAAATAGTAGTGTTTCTACTCGTTGACCCTAAAAATTATTGCAAAATAATGAAAGTCGGCAAACCGTCACAAGTATGAAGTATGAAAAATCAAAAAAATAGAAGTGAAAGTAGAATAAAGGAAATTTTTTGTAAAACGGAGCGTTTTCGGGAATAAATGATTTTGTAATCTCTTTTGAACCTCCTTGCTACTTTTCAAAGTTAGTAGGAAGAGTATCAAAATTATTTATCCCAAGAGCGTGAATTGATCACATTGCGTGAGGACACGGCAATACTTTAGTCGGGGGGATTTTGGTGAGTGCTTATTTACTCACTATTTTATGGCTAATTATCGACCCAAAATGACTATTTGAGCTAACAAATGCCAAGAAAACACGTGTTTTTATGTTGTGAATATGCAGGAACGGATTTATCATAAAAAGACGAAAAATCACACGAATACCGGAAAAAAAACAGGCACGAGAGTAGAAGTTGGTCAAAAAGTCAATGCCGGGATCTAAAAGTCAACTACAGTCCTTCATTTATTCAGATTTGGCAGAAATAGTCCTTGGATTACAATTTTGAAAAATGACAAAACCAGCCCTTGGAATTTCAAATGTTACAACTTTGGTCCTTGATTTTTATTTGTACCAAAAATCTGAAAATAACAAAAGCCTGGTCCATTTTCTAATCCAAAACCAATCCACAACAATTCCTAAAGCCCATTCTCCATAAACCAACCAAAGCCCAATCCACTTAATATATTTTTTTTTACCCAGCCCACCACTTTACCCTTAATACCCGGTCAAAACCCACCCACAGTCAAACAATAATAATAAATCCTAACGCGTTTTTTTTACCCCCAAATTCCCTCAACCCAGAAAAACCCCCAAATATGAACCCTAAAACCATAAGAACCAAATTGGCTCGAACCACCTAAAGCCACACCAATTAACTAATAACTGCCAATCATTAGAGCTTCTAGAAGCCCCTCACGTGATGTATAATGTGTCAGAGAGATTGATTGGAGCTGTGTTAGCACTTGGCAGAATGCTATTGGTCGAGATGCGTCACCAATATGCATTGGATACTCTTTCTAGAAGGCTTTGAACACATGTCAGAGTGTAAGCACATTTGGGACAAGTGGCTGCATCTTATTGGTATGGACACCTCACGAATTCTGATCCAAGGGCTTGTATTTGATGAAAGAAACACAAAAGTGATCAAGTGGCTGAGATGAGAAGAAACAAGCACAGATAGTTGCACGGATTGCCAGCGTGGAATCAGACCCCAACCCCTCACTCTGCTTCTATAAATAGTGGTAGATTTTTAGCTCAGGGTGTGTAATTCTAGTGTAGTGAAACTCTGCAAAATTTTATTCTCAATTGTATTTAGATTAGTTAATGTACTATTTTACTTAATGTTTTAATAAAATTCAGCTTTCCATAGAATTTTTCTATTAAATTTCTGTTTTAGTTCTTAGTTATTAGCTAATTTCATTTCATATTTCAGCTTATTTCTTTTCTATTTAAAACTGCTTATTATGTTTTAAAACTTCAGTTAACTGTTTACTTCATTTGTATTATAGCTCATATTATTTCTCTATATCTGTTTAAATATCCTTTTACAATAAAAGAAATAAAAAAAAAGAATATATATATATATATATATATAAAAAATGTGTTTATAATCAGTAACTTAGGACTAAGATAAGCTGATCACAGCTTATAAGTTGTACATTCAAGCTTTATAGCTTGTAGTGTATAATTTTACTGTTTCATTGAAAGTTTGTGATAACCTGTGTTTGCTGAGGTGGTTGAGGTGCTATTGGATAAGCAGGGTCAATAAGGGAAGGACCTGCCTATCTTTAAAGATAGGCAAGCATAGTGAATCCCCTCAATTGAGGCTGAGGGGAAATTACTTTGTGAGTTTCTCAATTCAATTTCATTGATTACAGATTTGCTCTTTATAATATTGTTTCATTGATTTAGATTGCTTAGTTCAGTGTTTGTTCTTGTCATTTGAATCTTTGATATAATAGATTGTTTTGTTATTGGATATTAGTTGATAGTTTATAGCTATAATTGTCTGTGGAAGTATATTGTACATCTGTGTTTTCAGCTCTTGTGATAAGAGATTATTGGTTTAATGTTACTTAACTGTTGTTGATCTGAGATTTTGAGTAATAGCTGATGTTAGAAGTTGATTGTTTCTGGTTCAACCTCATTTAATACTATTGAATCTGCAGTAAGCATTGAATCAGTGTTAGTTAGTTTGTAGCTGTTAGGTTTTGTGTAATCTGTTGATTCAAGGGGTGTTTGGAATTGCATTGAACTGAGTTTATGAGTAGTTGGTTAATTGTTTTCCTGTCACACTTAGATTGCTTTTATGTTATAATAGAGATTTAATTCATTTAAACAGTTAGTAGTTCATCATATAGTCAAAATCAGTTTTAAGTTTGGTTAACTGATAGAGTATTATTAGAAACAGTTAAGTAAATTGTAGTTTAAGATTCTTAATCAATATTTGTAGCTTAATTTAGTCTTTAGATTAGCTTATACAACATCTAGAAGTAGTTTAGCTCAGCTGAATTTGGAATTAGTCAAACCAAATAAGTCTTGGAAAGTCAACTGTTTCATTCTTATTGGTGCACAGACTGCTGAACTGAGCTTATTTTTAGTTACTAATCATTAGTTTTTTGTCACAAATTTGTTTGATTCTATATCTCTGATTGTCAGTTTTGGAATTGCTTCATTAATTTTGTTACTCAGTGCTTAACTTGGTTGCTTAGTTCACTTGTGAAATTGGCTGTTTGGAATTAGTTCACTGCTTGTGATTTTGGGCTGTATTTCTAAATTGGTGACTGGATTTGTGATTTTATTCTTGAACTGAGAAGTATTTGAGTGGTGAAAGTATTCTGGATTGTAGTTTTATTTCTGGAATTGCTTATTCTAGTTCTACTGCTTAACTGTGAGCTTGTTTTTGAGCTTATTGCATTGCACTTTGAGTATCTGTGGAGTTTAGTGTATACAATTGATCTTATTCTTGCATATCTAAGTTCATAGCATCAAACTTAGTCTGTGTTTATAGATTTATAAAGATCTGATCACAAGTGCTTAATAATAAGCAATTGTGATAAGCAGATCAGTCAGAAAAAGCACTAAATAAGCTGATTTTCAATTCAATAATTTTATCCAAGTTTCTTTTATTATTTTTGATTTTCTGGAATTTTTCCAGATTTTTCTAAAGCTTTTTACTATTTTTCTTAATTTCTTTTGATTTTATTCAATTATTAATTAGCTTTTAATTACCAAAAATTCATAAAACGTCAAAAAAGGGTCTGAAAAATACAAAAAGATTTTTAGAAATTCTTTTATAGTATTTTAGAATTTTCAGATTTGAATTTTTATTTTTCCACCTTATTTTTCTATTTTTCTCCATTTTTAATTCATTTTTTAATTCAAAAATTCAATTTTAATTCATAAAAAATAAAAGAAAAGTCTAAAAAATATTTTTCTTTTTTCTTAAAATTCTTTTTATTAGTTTAAGATTTTTAGAAAATATTTTCAAGTTCGTAGGATCATTTTTCGTTATACGTTACGTTTTAAATTTTGCGGTTGCGTTTCCGTTTTTACGTTTTTCAATTTGGTGCATAATTAGCTTGTACTTTCTGCATATTTCATACTTGTTTGTGAATATGTGAACTATTTGATTGTTATTTTTCACTTTCTCACTTTTCAAATCACGATTTCACGAATCGATATTCTCGATTCCATTCGCCTTCGTTGGGAAACGAGTCGGGTGATCCGTATTTTACGCGGATCACTTCGATACTATACTATATTATATATAATTGGTTTTCACATGAATCAAACCACCACCACCATCCACAACCACCACTACTACCACCAACCACCACCACCACTCCCACTACTACAACCACCACCACCAGCCACCAGCCACCAGCCACCAGCCACCACCACCACTACTACCACCACCAGCCACCACCATCAGTACCACCACCAGCCACCACCACCACCATCAGCCATAACCACAACCACCACCACCACCAACCACTACCAACACTACCGCCACCAGCCACCACCAGCCACAACTACCACAACCCCCACCACCACTCCCACCACTACAACCACCACTACCACCACCAACCACCACCACCACTACCACTATTTGCCTTTCCCTTTCCCGTTCCCCATTTTAAACCAAGCGCACTCAATGTTATTTGTAGTGTTTTTGTTGCATCTTTTTTTTAGTCATCTTTATCATAAGTATTAAATGTAGTGATCATTTAAAATATAGTTATTCATATATCAGAAACTTTTTAACATGTTATATATATTTTGAATTTGTATGTTGTATCAAATAAAGCACAAATTACCTTTAATTACTAGAGTGTCATAATTTGGACTAAACTATACATTAATAACACTTACTTATTAAAAACTTAAAAAGTGATTTGATTGATTTGCATGAGAAAATGAACAGACTGCATGGGAAGACTCAATACTTTGAATTAGTACTCTGTAATTACTTTGTGCAATGATTTAGTTTACACAGCCGCCACATAAATCATTTTATATATTTGGAGTAGATTAATATATTACTGTATCTTTGTTTCATCAGTACCCACATAAATCATCATCAAGTCAATCACAATTTCTTACTTAACCATTATCAAATCATCATCAAAAAACATGTCTGTATCTCCTAATCTCGATGAACTGAAAGATTTGTGTGGGTCTGATAAACTTCACAAATGTTTCAAGTTCCTCTTCAGTCAAGAAATTCCTCTAAATGAAGTAATGATCCGGTGTTTGGGTGAGAAGCGTGATGAGCTACGGATAAGTGTTGATAAGCGCACCGAGAGAATGGCTGAGGTTTTTGAGCTTGACTTTGATGAAGAAGAAGCTGCTGATGATGGTTATGAGTCCCTTCAGGAGGTTCAAGTGATGGAGCGCCGTTTGCTGGAATCCCTTTCGGCCATTTTGGTTGACCTTCGTGCTCTGGTGTCCAAGAAGGAGGAAGCCATTGCCGATTTGGATTATTATGATCAGACCTCCAGTTGAATGGTTGTTTAAGTAGGGTCTTTTTGGTTAGGTTTGGTGGTTCCTTGTTATGTTTTTGGTTGTTGTTTTGAAGGAATTGGTACATTTAATCACCCTCTGTAATCTTTAATACTAATGAATATGATTTATTGTTTTATGTCATAATCTTGTGTTTTTATTTTAAATCTCACACACTGAAATATTACACACATAAGAAACACATATTGGTGAAATAGGTATCTTCAGTGAATTTGGGGGTTTCAAAATGAAGTAACAAAAATGAAATCAAGCAATAAACAATCAAAATAAACGCTCTATATAAGAGCTTGATTGTTTTATCATCAATACAGTCATCCATTTGGGTCTTTATCAAGTCATTCATGTATTAGTTTTTTAATTGTATGCTAATAAGATTTTTAAGTTGATTAGGTTATGATTTTTTGTGAGGTTCAGATGGATTATTAAGGGTTGCTTGATTCTTATTGTCTGCTATAGATGTTATAGAGTGTTTGGGATGGATTATTAAGGGTTGCTTGAAATTGATGTATGGATATGTTTGCAAGTTAATTAGATTATTTGTGTTTAAGTAGCTTGTTTAGTTAGTACTCAGGTTGTGATAAGCTTCAAATATTGTACAAGCTTCAAATATCATGGTGGAGACTAATACTAGTTTGGGAGAAACTGGTGTTACTCGTAATGTTGAAGAAATGGCTAAGGTGGTACAAGAAGATCAAGTTTCTATTGCTGTAGAGGTTTGGATTGTATGTTCTTCTTTGTATCTGATCTTGGGAATGCCAATATCAGCAATTGTTTATGTTGTAAAAAACCTTTTGGTAGGTAATATAATTCACCTTTTGTGAGATGACAACTGCTGTAGAGGTTTGGATTGTATGTTCTTCTTTGTAGCTGATCTTGGGAATGCCCATATCAGTTTCTATACCTTTTTTTTCCTGAAATGGTGAATTTTATTCATTAAGGACCCAACAACTTACAAAGACTATACAAGCAGTCAAATTGAACACTCATTTGATTGATACAATATAACAGATACATTCTACACAATCATTCACGAAACTAGCTGATTCAATATCCACCATTCTTCTAGACTTAGCAACTACATGCTAACATCTAGGCAACCATGGAGAAATATCCCTTATTGGCTACATTTCCACTAAACAAACACCCTTCCTAATTCCATCCTAGTCAGTTTATATACTTTAGTTGTTTAGATTTTGTAACAAAATGAAAAGATAGTCTATAAGAGGAATATAAAATAACTTATATGCGTAAAAGACCTAAGGGCGGAGATGGTTGAGTTTTTGGTGTTTTGAAATGGAGGTCACAGGTTCGATACCTGTGGATCCCTTTTTTGGTATGTCCTCCCCAAATTTTTTGAAAAGCCCTCTATATTTTTTTTTACCAAATTTCGAATTCTCCCTCCACCCATTTCTATCTACACACACGTTTCTCACATTTCTCACCAATCACCACTCACAGCCACCAATCACCAGTCACATTACAGCCACCATTCACCACTAACCATCCATCATATCACTTGTCGGTCCGGCCATCAACAACAGAGGGAGGTTCATTTAGATCTAAATTAAGTACTTTTTTAATTAGGAGTTCATTAATTATGTTGGAATTTTAAGTTATTAATCATTTTCATTGTCAATTTTATTTGTTATGGATTTGTTGGTTTCTTGTTTCTTTGGTAATGTTAACTTATCGGATTTTTGGCCGAATCGTTTAATTAACCAACAACACAATAAAGATAACATGTTGTGATTTACACATTTTTCTTAATCCCACGTTTTCATATTTGACATTGAAGCTTAATTAGATTGATGCCCAATACATTCATTCCATTTTGTTGTTGCAATTCTTATTGTAAACCTTATTAGCTAGACACTTGTGACTTGACATTGGAACTTCATTAATCTAAAGCTTGATATATGCTTATATTGGTTTAACTTGTAACTTGTAGGATATATACGTTATCATTTGACCTCAACAATAATAGCATGGACAAGTCTTGGATGTCAACTATTAGGACCAAGAAACAATATATTGATGGAGTAGCAGCGTTTATTAAGTATGCAGCACACAACTTGCAGAAGATGAAGAACATCGACCTACGAGTTAATATACGATAGCTTAAGATGCCATGTCCGTGTACCACATGTTTAAACAAAAAAGAGCAAACAGTGGATGACATGGAGTACCATTTATTCTACTACAGGATTAATCTTAGATACAGAAAATGGGATAAACATGGAGAAAAGGATGAGCAAGTAACAACAGCCCAAATACCTGATAATGCAGAAACATAGTTTTTTGATGACACGAATTTCGACATGGAGTCACATTCAGAAATTCCAACAGATGGCCCAGCAACAGTAGAAATGGTTAATGCTACGAAAGAAAATTTTGATGAGCATGACCTTGCCAAGTTTCAAAAACTATTATTAGATGCGGAGAAGCCACTTTATAAAGGATGTCCTGACTTCACAAAGTTGTCCGCAATAGTTAATTTACTAAACTTGAAGTGTAAGTATGGAGCTTCTGATAAGTTCTTTACTGAACTACTAGGATTGATACAAAAAAATGCTACCTGCTGGTAACGAAATGGTTGAAAAAACTTATCAGCCCAAAAAACTAATGAGAATGATGAGATCAGGATATGAAAAGATACATGTATGTAGCAACAACTGCATTCTTTACTGGAAGACTAACAAAGAGTTGACTGTTTGTCCAACTTGTGGGATATCAAGATGGAAGGTGGATAATAAGACACGTAAAGTGTATGAAAACATTCCGGCAAAGGTAATGTGGTACTTTCCAATTATACCAAGACTGCAACGACTCTTTAAGTTAGAGAGTATTTCAGAAGATCTAAGATTGCACGCAACAAGGAGGGTAACAGATGGTGTTTTACGTCACCTTACAGATTCACAGGCATGGCGTACCATAGATAAAAAATTCCCGCACTTTGCTGAAGATCCGAGAAATCTACGGCTAGGAATATCGGCTGACGGGGTTGACGTCAACTCAGGAACTAGGCATCACAGTGTATGGCCAGTTTTATCTGTCATATACAACCTTCCTCCATCGTTGTGTATGAAAAGAAAGTTTATCATGCTTTCGGTATTGATATCGGGATACCCGGGAAATGATATCGATGTATTTTTAGAACCGTTGGTTAATGATCTGCATACCTTATTCGAGGACGGGGTTGATACATATGATGCTTGTACAAAAGAAAAGTTTAAGCTGCATGCCGCTGTGTTATGGACGATAAATGATTACCCTGCACTTGGTACATTATGTGGCTGCCCATACAGTGGATTCAAAGGTTGTGTAGTATGTAGGAAAGATACACACTGTGTTAGACTTTCCGCCTCATCCATGCAAAGTTATGCTGGACACAGACGATATCTACCATACAGCCATGTGTTCAGAAGGAAAACGGCGGCGTTTAATGGACAAGAAGAAATGCAACATGCTCCAACTCCATTGACTGGGGAACAAATATACAGCGAGGTACAACTAATTGAAAATAAGTGGGGAAAAGGAAAACAAATAAACAATAACACCTCGAATAACCAAGAAGATATGAGAGGTAGTGGTGGGAAGATTACAAAGCAGAAAAGGAAAACAACAGAAGCAGACGGTAGTGCAAGCCAAGTAAATGAACCATATTGTAAGAAATTCAACATTTGGTATCGAAAGCTAAAGTATTGGAGGCATAATGCTGTTCCACATTGTATTGACTTCATGCATGTAGAAAAGAATGTTGCTGAGAGTCTAGTCGGAACTTTGCTGAATGTTCCTGGAAAGACAAAAGATAGAATGAATGCTCGATTGGATTTGGAAGAGTTGAGGATAAAAGAAGAGTTGTTTGCTAGGAAAGAAGCAGACAAAACAACACTACCTCCAGTAGGTTAAACATTAACGAATGCTGAAAAAGACATCTTTTGTGAAACATTAAGCAACATCAGGGTACCACAAGGCTATTGTTCAAATTTCTCTAGTTTGGTCAGCCAAAATGATAAGTAGCTCATTGGCCTTAAATCGCATGACTATCACATGCTAATGCAAGAGTTTTTGCCCATTGCTATACGTTCAATCATGCACCCACCCACACGATTTGCTACTATCAGGTTTTGCTTTTTCTTTAAAGCTATATGTAGGAAAGAAATCATCTTGCAAGAACTAGATAAGATGCAACAAGAACTTGTTGTGACACTGTGCCTTCTCGAGAAGTTCTTTCCTCCGTCATTTTTTGATATTATGATACACTTGACAGTGCACCTAACTAGGGAGGTAAAATTATGTGGTCCCGTATGCTTTTGGTGGATGTATCCCTTTGAAAGATGTATGAAGGTTATTAAAGGACATGTGCGAAACAGAAATAGACCAGAGGGATGCATTGCTGAGGAGACTATCGCGGAAGAAACAATGGAGTTTTTTAGCGAGTATCATAAAACCATGAAAACTATTGGTATCACACCTGATAAACATGTAACCAATGAAAATGAGGATGGAGAGCCATTGTCGGCCGGCAAATCAAATGTAATTACCAGAGATGTCTTTCAGAAAGCACATTTGTATGAAATACAGAATACAGATGAAATTGTGCCGTATATCAAGCAAGTATTACTAACACATGTCTATTTCGTTGCTTAAAATGTTGTATCAAATATAATAATCAAATACATTGTTTTGTTTCAGGCGACACAAGCGATTTTTGAAAACAAAATACCCGGGTAAAAAAATGGAATTGCTGGAGAATGAGCACACTAAATCTTTTGCTAAGTGGTTACACGAAGAGGTAATTACTCGTATGTTGTTTATACTACTTTTTTGTTTGTTGATAAATAGAATTGAGTTGTTCCTGCAATTTAAAGATAATATATACTTGTAATGAAATTCAGGTTGATAGAGAGTTAGTGATACCCAAAGATAGTGTATCAGAAACTGTGAGGTAGTTATCATTTGGACCACGCGCCGACGTAGTGAAATACGAGGCATACAACATCAATGGGTATACATTTCGTACGAAAAGTAATGACGCCATAGTTTACCAGAACAGTGGGGTTAGTGTTGAAGCAGCAGATCTTCACATATCCAAAGAAGTTGCAACCACAAGAAAAGCATTTTATTATGGGATTTTACAAGAGATATGGGTACTAGATTATCATTTCAGGCAAATTCCTCTTTTCAAATGTGATTGGGTTAATTCAAAGAATGGTGGGGTCAAACGCGATACTCTTGGTTACACATTGGTAGACCTGAATAATTTAGGCCACAAGAATGATCCGTTCATATTAGCCTCACAAGCACGACAAGTGTTTTATGTGAAAGACCAGGCAGATAAAAAATTGTCTATCGTCTTTAAAACACCTACCAAGAATTACAAAGATACGTATGACGATGTCGATGAGGAATTTAGTACAGTCATTCACGAGCAAAATGATAACATATTGCCGCGAGTAAACTACAAGCAAAAGATGCCTACTATCGAACCGACTGTGAAGGTATTGTTATACGAAAATCAAAGTGAAGTACATGTCATTCTCAAGCTGTAATACTTTGTTTAGGGATTTATTTTTGTCTGCAGAACCTATTTAAGCTTTTGTTTTCCTGAAAATACTCTTTTAAAGGATTTATGTTGTTTTTGTTGTGTTAATTGTTTAGTTCGTACTTGCGAATACTCTTTTAAAGGATTCCAGTTTATACAAAAGTATAAGTTCTGGCAGCATAAACTGTGTACTAGCAGTATTAACTATGTACTAGCAGTAGTAAACACCCTGCATATTTTTGTTATAGTTGTCTTGTATATATATGCAGTTTTCATGCTTGTGGTTATGCCTTTATATACTGCAGAGTTGAAAAAAAAAACAGTGTTTGGTATGAAAGATTCTCAATTGCAGGCACTTTGTTGAAAAAATAGTGGTTGATAAAGTAGTCAATGTGCAGTCATGACTAATTGACTGAACTCAATTAAGTGAATATCAAATAACATAAGTTATCAGAAATGTGTGACCATATGTATCGAATTGTGACTACGCTTTAGTAATGTGTGACAAAATATGACTATGATTTGGTCACACAGAAACTCAATGTGACTAATATCAATGTTAATGATAACTCATGACTTCACACTTTGCTATAAATAATAGTCGCAAGAATATTTCACAATGTGACTATTTTGAATGTATTGGTCACATATAATACCCTTATAATGTGGCCATAAACATCATTTAGATACACATTTGTGATATGGTGTGACTATTGTAAAGCCTATAGTCACATGATCGTGCTTCAATTAAGTGTGACTATACACATTAGGATTTGGCAAGCAAACACACACTAAACATTAGACACACATATTAACTTACGTGACCATATGTATTGAATTTTCCTTACACTTAATCATGTTTCTATGGTTTAGTGTGACCATATATGATATTTGGTCACACTCTTCAAGTGTGTGACATATATATTTGTCACTATTAAATCCATATCGTGACTAATGCTTCAAACTTACTTTTCAGTTGTCACACATTTCAAACGCTATGTGGCTAAATATTCAGCAAAGAATAGCAGTCACATTTAAATAATGTGTGACAAACTTGACTATATAATTTAGTCACATACACAATTACTTCATGTGACCATATATCTATTTTGGTCACACTCTTCAATTGTGTGACATATATTTGTCACATACGTATATCTGTAGTGTGACTAAAGCTTAAAGCTGATTTGTATCGGTCACACGTCCCAAATTAAAAGTGACTAAATGATCGAAAAATATTTACCAGCTACCCTCTAGTCACATAAATACACAAATGTGTGACATATATCTTCCGAAATGGTCACACAAGTCGGATCGAGTGTGGCTGTTTATTTTATTTTCATACATTTAGTCACGTAAATATGTTACAGTGTGACCGTTTGAAATCGACCATGTGTGACGAAAGGCCATTTTTGTACCAGTGGTTCCTAGTGAAATCAAAGGTGGTCAGGTAACACTGACAACAGCCTTAATCAAGCAAAACAACACGCTGGTCTACTTGTTACTAAAGCAAGCAGAAGAATTTAGATCCATAAAGGAACAGCTAGATAAAGTTAGTAGTAGCCTAAACACGTTCATAGAAAAAGAAAGAAATAGAAAAGAGTTAGAAGAATCAATCTGTGATCTATCCAAAAGATTAGGATTGACAGGAGTAACCGAAAAGCAAGTCCCAAGGATAAAACAAGGTCCAATCTTCTACTACAAAAATCCAAAAGCCATCTTTACCTCCCAATATGGTAAAGAAACGAAATGAATCTCTCAAGAGTAAGTGGCGGCCCTAGTACCCATACTAGGCCAAATGTTCGAGGAACGGACTCGAATGATGAAATACCAACTCAAGAAGATCAGATCAGAGGCTACCAAAGGATGAGGCGAGCAGGTTTCGAAGCTAGAAGACAACTCAATAGCCTTATCGGAAGAAACCGGAGAAACAACCACAACAACACTCTTGAAACAATAATAAACCCAGAAGAACAACTGGTGATCTCAAGAGGAAGACGAGCACAACTTGCACAGGCAAAAGTGCTTTACTCAAATAACAGACAAACAGCAAGACACCGAGTTTATGAACACTACTCGGAACAAAGAATATGTTGTGCAGAAATGGATTAGGAGGATCTCAGATTATGTAACGAAACAAGTCACCAAGCTCTACAAAGAGCAGGTCTCCAACATATTCACATCGGGTTAGCAATGATCAGAATATACGGTCTGCACAGAACTGGTGCGGGAACTAATGCATTAGTAACCTTACAAGACACAAGATGGTCAGACACAACGAGAATCGTTAGCACAATGGAGGTTGACTTAGCTCAAGGAACACAACTCGTGTACATGGTTCCTTATATGATGGTAAGCATTGAAGACTTCTATAATTACTTCAGGCTCTCGGTTATGACCCATGGTTATGAGGCATGGCAAGGCGTTGATAACTTGCTAGTAACAATAGCCCTGGTTACAAGGCTTTCAAATACAAGTTATGTGGGTTTTCAATATAACATCAATGATGTTATTGACCACTTAACCACCAATGGCGTTCTAGCAATCCCTGGAGAAAGAAGAACAATGGAAGACCGTGAAGGAAGAAGTTGGCATTTAAGGCCAATCCAAGAAGCAACTGTAAGAGTCACCACAAGAGTCATAGTGACCAGTTGCTTGGATCGAACGACAAGCCTATGGTTTGAAGGATATGGCAGGGCTCGACCTGCAAGAATATTCGTAGATGTTAGTGATATACAAGTGGTTCAGGATGAAGATGAAGAAACTTTTCTTCATACAGCAGCTTGTGTTTACATTGAACAAATGGTTCAACACGAAAATACAAATGATTGACAATGTGAAGAATGTGTCCACACAAGAAGATCCACTCACATAAGCTATGAAGTATGCTTTTGTGATGATTGCTTGGATTATGAACAAAAGATGCAAGATGAACCATTAAATCAAAGAAGACGATCCAACAAACCAAAAAGAAAGAAAGGAAACTAGTCAACACTTGGCCAGCCTAGTGGAAAATGGGACTATTATGTTAGGTATGATATACCTACTGATACGATTCCAATTGAAGAAATTGTTGCGGTTGGATGGGGTGAGGAATTTAATGATGATGAATTTAACTCACCAACAACAATTATCGTCAAATAATGCTCAAGTGAATCATCAGAGTTTGAATGGGAAAACCCATTCGCAGAGAAGCATAGTGAATACAGTTCAAAGTTCCAACGATTTTGATCCCGAAGAGCTGCCTTACCCAGTTAAAGCTGAATATTCAGTGGAAGTAAACTTCCACGTACATGAACAAGAACTCCCCTACCCAAAATTCTTAAAAAAGGTAGAAGAGTTAATAAAAGAAACAGCTTATATGGCAAACGGAGAATCGTCTAGTTCGAATTTCACATACCAACCACCAAAAAATTCAATGATGGGTCCCCCGATCTATCCACCAGCAGATAGGGAACAACCAACAAGTTATGGGAACGAAAGAGCAGATCCTGTTGGGTCTATTAGATTTGATGATACAAAACAAGAAAGAATGAAACAATAGGGACTTAATACGACAAGAAGGAATTCAATAAAAGATGGAGAAGGACTTGCTTGCAAAAGAAGATTTATATTTTAGTCCTTCGTAGTATTCTTGTAACCCTAATTCTGTGTTATATAAACAGAATACAGGGAATAGGTTTTTATTAAGTCTTCCATAATGTAGATATCTAAAGGTATGTGTGTGTGTCTAGGGCGTAGAATATAAACGCCTAGACTAGAAGTGTTTCATAGCCTCAAGAATCTTTGATTCCTGTTACAGATTTAGGTGTAACCGTATTATTCTGATCAAATAATATTTGAGGCTTGGATGTGGAAAACCTTGTTCATAACATTGATGATTGTTTAATTCCGCTGCGTATATTGTTAATCTTTGTTATTGTGTGTCCTAGATACTATGAGGTCTAAACAACCTCGAGCTACAACGATCCAACATGTGGCATCAGAGCCAGGTTAGTCGTCAAGGTTTTTATCGTTGAAGTAGATCTGGATAAAGGTACAATCGGTTTTTAAAGTATTTGTTTGTCGATTAGTGTATGTTGCTACATCATACTAATTTATTACGGGTTAGAATTAACGACTACGTTAAAAAATTCGTCAATCATTGGTCAAAATAGTTAATGGGTCGGTGACAAGGTAATTTGATTGGCTTATTCATTAATGTATTCCTCGTACTGATCTGATATTCAATGAACATACAAGTGGAAGGGTGACATGGAGTGGTGATTTGATTTGCATGCGAATGTAAATATGAATTATCTAAACCTCATACATCACGTTCATTATTTTATTGTCGGTGTGTGGGGATGGTTTGTAGTCATCGATAGTAATTAAAGAATTAAACTTGGTACTTCAATCATCATGGGTCGGCGCTATTACTGTCTACCTCGTATTGATTTGATCGATTATATAATTTTTGGTTAGTCACTACTCTTTCTAAATTGATAAATTGTTAAGGCTTAATTATTAATATATATGGTCAACAATATCATGCTATCAATTAACGATCAATGCCCAGAATAGATATCATAAATTGGTCGGTTTATCGTCTTGTGAATGGAATTTGTGGTGATCACTTTAATCTCGTACTACTTAATGACAGTGGGTTAGTGCATAATTGGAGAATAGATTTTTGGTATAGAGTGATATTATTTGTTGAAGGTCTATGATCTGCAAGAAGAATTGATAGTACGATATGGTTTCTGTGATGTGTAAGGATACTGTTGGTGAATCATTCACTTGTTTATACTGCTGCTCCATGGAAACGTACTACTGCTTTTGAGTACTTACTGCTGCTAAGGTTATTTGATTCTACTGCTACGTTTATTTTTCTGCTACTCGAAAGTTTTATTCTGCTGCTACACATCTGATCATTGAAATCAAGTTTCTACTGTCATTGAAGAGTAGTTTTTGTCGATATTTAAGGGTTCTTGAAAGTTTTGTTTTGTCAAAGTTTAATTGATTGAGGGGAAGAAGCTTCAAGAATACATAGGTTTTAAGGTAATTCGACCAGGAATTTTATGGGCAGTTTGATTGGAAGGAGATGGTTTTACACACACATGGGATTTTGGTTCACACACACAAGGAGTTTTTGGTTTTTGTTCTTAACAGTTTAAAGGCTCGTATTTGGATTATTGATTAATTGGTTATGAAGGAAAATTGTTTATCTCTTATTTGAGATTGAAGTGAGGTTCACAAAGGAGTTTACTTATTTCATCATCAAGATTCTGACTATTGATTGGTGACTTGCTTGGATATATGGTTTATGATTGGGACTTGGTTTATCTAGTTTTCCTAGGTCAAGGGGTGGATGGACGAAGACCTAGTTAACTATCACTTAAAGGAGATACATTGTAGTACTCAGTGTCACACGAAGAAAGTCGTTGTGGATAATTTCAAGAGGTTTAGAGATTTGTTTCAGCAGCACCAAATTCTCTATATCGTTCTTCAATCAACAATAGTGCAAGCTTAAGTAACGAGTTTGGGATATTTTACTTTGGTTTCAAGTTTGGTATATCAAGTTTTCTTCACATGTGATCATTACATAGAGCCTACAGAATTATAGATTCAATAAGATGGTAAACATATTGCTTTCAGGGGAAGCTTATTGATTAAATGTTTAACCATCCACATGCACCACTCAAGGGGAAGTTTTGCATACGTTCCCTATTTGTTGATAACAAAAAAGGGAAGAGATGTTGGAGTGGCATAGCATGGCTTAAGGGGAAGACAAAGATTGTTTCATTCATGGCGAGATTTAATTATCTCAATTTCTCTACTTCGTCTAGGGAAGTTCGTACAAGATTCGTGGTTGTTTTGTCATCAAATAGGGGAAGATTGTTGGGTCTATTAGATTTGATGATACAAAACAAGAAAGAATGAAACAATAGGGACTTAATACGACAAGAAGGAATTCTATAAAAGATGGAGAAGGACTTGCTTGCAAAAGAAGATTTATATTTTAGTCATTCGTAGTATTCTTGTAACCCTAATTCTGTGTTATATAAACAGAATACAGGGAATAGGTTTTTATTAAGTCTTCCATAATGTAGATATCTAAAGGTGTGTGTGTGTCTAGGGCGTAGAATATAAACGCCTAGACTAGAAGTGTTTCGTAGCCTCAAGAATCTTTTGATTCATATTACAGATTTAGGTGTAACCGTATTATTCTGATCAAATAATATTTGAGGCTTGGATGTGGAAAACCTTGTTCATAACATTGATGTTTGTTTAATTCCACTGCGTATATTGTTAATCTTTGTTATTGTGTGTCCTAGATACTATGAGGTCTAAACAACCTCGAGCTACAATGATCTAACAGATCCACAATACTTTAGAGGTGGATATGGGCAGTACCATAACCAGCAATGGACGTTACCCCCAAACTACTCACAAAGCGGATCTCTAATCAGTTTATCTATAGATCCAGGATTATGGGCGGATGCGATTGCAAGATGGGATACAATAACAATAAACGTCCTAAATGATAAGACATGGGCTAATAATAAGTCAAAGTTGATGTTTGTGGAAAATCTGCTAGGAGAACAAGAGAAACTAATGTGGCAACAATGGCGAACAGTTTTTCCAGAATCATATGAAGGCCTCGAAGCCATAGCTGACGACCCACAAAACATTAATTCACAGGTCAGACAGATAATCCTCATGGAAGATCCATACAGAGGCTCTACGGAAGTACAAAATATTGCTAAAAGAGATCTGGAAAGGTTAATATGCGAAGAAACCAAGAACCTTTGGGAATTTATGGAAGAATTCAAGATCCTGGCAATAAAATCCGGAAGGCTGTTGATACGTGGGAATCGCACCTTGCTTTACCTCTCGAGGGATCTGGAGAAGCTTACAACCCCCACCAGGCAGTGTACATGATCGTTGTAGTATAGTATAGTGACAAGTACCGGGGGATTGATCGTTCAGCTTAGGAATAGTGTCGCTAGGATTAGAAAACCTAATTAATAGTTCTAGAGGTGAGGGATGATTATTTTTGTATTTTTATATTTTTATGAAAGCAGGTAAAATCTCAGGTTTTGGAAGAGTGGGCGGAATTAGTTGCTATTCAACTAACCCAAAGCTAATATATAATTAAAATAAAATAATGAAAATGAAATTAAACTAAATTAAACTAAGGTTGTGAGCAGTAATTGGAGAGATTGTGTTTACTTAGACTTCATTACTCCCTAGATATCTTTTACACGTTAATTACTTGTTACACTTGTATGGATGACGGATTGTATTCCTTAATACCATTCGTGGGGTGGCATACATAACTCCCCAACTCTATGAGCTCTTATCTCCTCCTACACCATGACCCAGCACAACTATAGGGATTGTAAACAGTGGCTCATGCATTAAATACAACCAATAAAGACCTAGTACGCCTCGGTTCATGTTTCTTAAGACGTTCAAGCATGTTACCATTTGGAGATCTGCCAGTTTTCTTAAGCCTAACATATAATATCATTCATCCAAAACAAGAATAGACAAGTAATCAACACATAATCAACATCTAGGTTTCATTAGATCTAAGCAAACACAAAAGAGATCTAGCCTAGCATAGTAGAATTGAGACAAGAACAAGATATAAACAACCAACACATAGACATATTGATTGAATTGAAAGAACACTTATCTCAATTACAATGCAAGGTCTCAAGGGTTTGGAACCCTTGAAAAACCTGTAAAAGATGCACCAAAATCGTCTTTAGGGTTCCACCAAAACTTCTCTCCTTTAATGAAAAAACTAGAAAACTATATATAGGAAAAGTAGGCTGACGGCATCAAGAGTTACATGTGACGCCGTCACCTCGCCGCCAAATACTTCCTCGGACGGCCTTGATCTACTTATGACGGCCTATGTGACGCCGTCACCGACCACGGTATTTTATTCTTGCCACTTTGACGCCGTCTTGATGGCGTTTGATGCCGTCACCACCTTCGGTATTTTAATCTTCATGTCTGACGCCGTCAAGATATTACTCTTGACGCCGTCACCTTGTATCTTCAGCATGGAAATTTGGTACTTAGCCGTTTTTCTTCACTTTTATGCTCCAAAAACGTCCAAAATGCCTTCTTTTCCAAAATTCACTCTCCAAACACCTAAAATCACAAAAGGAACGATTTAGGGCAATATTTGATCAAATAAATTCGGATTCGGGCTTAAATGACCCCCTAAAAACGGATCATTTTTCGCCTCATCATATACCCTTACACTTGAGATTTGCTTGTCCTCAAGCAAATGAGCTTTTATTCTACTCAAAAGACAAGTTAGGGGTCATTTAACACTAATATAAAAGTAATTACAATAAATAATCATTCCACTAAAGACCAATAGACAAGCACGGAGGTCATACACAAGCACCTCACAAATAGTGTTTAGATACTCACATCTCTCGGGTGTAATAAAGTAATATAACATTATGGAAATGGAAGATATCTCTCACTACCTGTCATAGCAAAATAGATTACCATATGCTTGGGAAAGGATCAAACCTCCACCACATGGCGTAAGCACCTAGGATAAACTATCAAAGAGGTCTTTTAAAGGGTTGTAACGTTAAGTATAGGGATATGAATTACACGGTTTTGTTGGATAAAGGAAATTTTACTGGTGGCGATTTAACAATCTTGGTTAATTACATGTACAAGATGGCGTTGCTAAGCCAAGACTAGACTCGACTTAAGCTAACAAATGAAAAATAACAAAAACATAAAATGAACATAGAATGAAAACGGGATGGTAGTCCGTATGGTTTTTCTCCTTTTTCCTTTTCTATTTTTTTTTTCTTTTTCTTAATTTTTTCGAATTCTTTTTTTTTTTTTTTTTTTTTTTTTTTTTTTTTTTTTTGCATACACTCTTACCCTACCATCCAAAATAATACATCATAGGGGTATGAGCAATCCCCTTACACTTGAATCTTTTCATACTTTACATTGAACTATTCTAATGACTCGAATTAAGAAAATCAAAACACTTGGAGCACTTTTAAGATTAACGTACATATGGGGGTAATAATATTATGTTCTTCCCCATTACTCCATAAAATAAGTACTTACCCATGAGTCCCAATCGTCCCAAAACAATATGTACAATGATATGACTCGACTTAGCAACCATGTAATCAATTAGAAAGTTAACTTAGGGTTTAACAAATAACAATAATGCACTAAAAATGAGCGCATACACGGAAGGCTAAGGCGATTTGGGTGTACATTTAAGTGGGGTGTAACAAATTCTTCCTTTAAGTAAGATGCTTAAAGTTAGAAATGAAAAGATAGGCTCGGAGGGGTGTACTAGGGGTATCGTGTACTAAAAATGAGTACAACGCAAAGGGTGTGGGAAAAATTAGTTGACTTAACTAGCCAAGTAATATGACTTAAATGGTCAAGTAATTATAATACGGGTTTAACACAAGGGTGATCCTAATGCCTCTTATCATGTAGTAAATCCTACCACACGAATGTAGTCTCACTAGCGGTCTCGGGATGCATCACTAACGCAAGTTCTAGAATCTAAATGCTACCGGTACACTCATAAGCACCAATAATAAATGCTTTTCCTATCAAAACTAAAGGCGAACCTCACATTTTTTGGTGGAAAATTTTTCTGAATATACGGTTATGTGCTAGTCATACAACCTCCTATCCATGAGACGCTTGCTATGGCTAAAGTTTCACTCCTAAATGTTGTAAAAAATTTTAAATTTGGCGCTAAAATTGCACTAACAAGTATTTCTCATAGTTTTATTACTCATCTACTATCAAACAAAACAAACTCAAGCGAAAGTGCATATGTAAGGTGTCATCTTTTTATCCTCCCCTTACACTTAGGATGAACATTGTCCCCAATGTTCAAGTAAAGAATGTAAAAGTGAAAAATTAAAGAGAATGAAATCAAATACTCCCCTGATTCGCTCAGTATGGATTATAGGTTGGCCAGGTTAAATCTTCCTCCAAGAAAACGAACAATCAAAGCTTCCCTTCCAGAATATAAATCATCTTCTTGTCATAAATAACCTGTAAATCCTGACAACAATAGACAAGGCAACCTCGCGTAAAATCGGCGGCATCCTATATAAGTTACTAAATCCTAGAAAACAAAGTAAGATATAATGCTTGTGGAATGAAGTTTGCATATTTCCTGGAGATTATAAAACTTAATACTTCACAAAAACCATAAGACTCCGTTAGAAAAACAAAACCGGTAAAATTTCCAGATTTTTAACTCCTGACGCCGTCAAGAGCAATACTCTGACGCCGTCAGAATGGACCTGCAGAAATTCTTATGTTAAGTTTCCGGAAAATTTCTGGAAAAACTTTGTCCTACTTCCTGGAAAATCCTGCAAAACTTCATTATGACTCAATACAAGCATTTGACTCTAACAATACGAATATACATGTTCATTTAATATTGTGGAGAATCATGATCGGTTTGTTTCTTAAAAACATATTTGGGGTTTCCCCTTACACTTATCTTTTGCAAAAATACCTTTAGGTTGAAGTTAAGACTAGGCCAAACAACATAATAAAGTATTTCCACATTTTAATTGAGAAACATGATCAACCAACAATAAAAATAAAACATGCATACGGAAGCAAATAACAATCAAACAAATAAAATCACACAAAACATGGGTTGCCTCCCAAGAAGCGCTTTTCTTTATTTACGAGTCTTGTAGCTAGACTCAAAGTCATTGGTTACTACGTGACTTCATCATCAAACATCACATCCTCCTCATTAATCATTTCATTGTTATTTTCTTGGTAATGTTTTACACGTTGTATGTTAACCGTGAATTCCCTACCCTCATCATCAATCAACACTACTGCTCCAAATTTAGAAGAATTCTTTACCGTGAATGGCCCATACCATCTAGACTTAAGTTTTCCCGGAAATAATCTCAACCGAGAATTGTATAATAGGACCTTGTCTCCTTCTGAAAATTCTTTGGGTTTCTTAATTCTTTGATCATGCCATCTTTTAGCTCTCTCTTTATATGTGATGGAGGATTCGTAGGCTTCTAGTCTAAGCTCATCAAGCTCATGTAATTGCAAAAACCTATTATTCCCAGCAGTTGTGTAATCTAAGTTGCATGCCTTAAGCGCCCAATAAGCCTTGTGTTCTAATTCTACCGGTAAGTGACATGCCTTTCCATACACCATGCGGAATGGGGTCGTTCCAATAGGTGTTTTGTAGGCAGTTCGGAATGCCCATAAGGCTTCGTCGAGTTTGAATGACCAGTCCCTTCTGTTTTGACTAACCGTTTTTCAAGTATTCTTTTAATAGCTCTATTGGTGTTTTCGACTTGGCCGTTGGTCTGTGGATGATAGGCAGTGGAGAATCGATGGGGTACTCCATACCTCTTCATGACCTTTTCCATTTGTGCGTTGCAAAAATGTGTTCCCCTATCGCTGATGAGAGCTTTCGGAATCCCGAATCTTGCGAAAAGCTTTTTCAGGAAATGAATGATCACTCTAGCATCATTAGTCCTAAGGGCTTGTGCTTCAACCCATTTTGAAACATAGTCAATGGCGACTAAGATGTACTCGTTCCCCCCTGAGGACGGAAAGGGTCCCATAAAGTCAATCCCCCAAACATCGAATACCTCACAAACTTGTATAAAGTTCTGAGGTGCCTCATCCCTATGTGATATATTTCCAGCCCGTTGACATGCATCACACGCTTGTACCATATCTTTTACATCACGGAAAATTGTGGGCCAATAGAATCCTGCATCTAGAATCTTTCGGGCTGTAACGTTTATCCCATGATGCCCTCCAGAGGGACCGGAGTGACATTCCCTCATGATTTTTACTGCCTCATTCTCCGAAACACAACGCCTTATAATGTGGTCAGGACAACTTCGGAATAAAAATGGTTCATCCCAGAAGTAATATTTTAGCTGGGAAAAGAACCTCTTCCTCTCGTATTTAGTCAGGTGTTCAGGAACAAGTCTACATCTACTTGCGAAGTAATTGGAAAAGTCGGCGTACCATGGTTCCGAATCAAGGATAGACATAAGTTGTTCGTCAGGAAACGAATCCTTAATCTCACTTCTATCGTGTTTATCCAGGGGGTTTTCAAGATGAGATAGATGATCGGCGGCTAGATTCTCTGCCCCCCTCTTATCACGAATCTCAACATCAAATTCTTGTAGCAACAAGATCCACCGAATTAGTCGTGGTTTGGCGTCCTGTTTCGCAAACAGATATCTAAGTGCTGAGTGGTCAGTGAAGACGACTGTCTTTGAAAGGACAAGATATTGTCGGAATTTGTCGAATGCAAACACTACGGCTAATAATTCTTTTTCGGTGGTGGAGTAGTTCTCTTGGGCAGGATTCATGGTTTTGCTAGCGTAGTAAATAGGTTGGAAAAGCTTGTCACGTTGCTGACCTAATACAGCCCCGACAGCGAAGTCGCTAGCATCACACATTATTTCAAATGGTAACTCCCAGTTGGGTGTGATCATGATTGGAGCTTGAGTGAGTTCCCTTTTTAGGAGATCAAAAGCATCTTTGCATTCTTGGGAAAAATCGAACGGAGCATCCTTCACAAGCAATTGAGTCATTGGCCGGGCAATTTTGGAGAAGTCTTTGATGAATCTCCGATAAAATCCGGCGTGTCCCAAAAAGCTGCGTATTGCCTTAACAGTCGTGGGGTATGGTAACTTAGATATAGCTTCAACCTTAGCTTGGTCCACCTCTATCCCGTTCCCTGAAATCTTATGCCCCAACACAATCCCTTCTTTTACCATGAAATGACATTTTTCCCAGTTCAACACCAAGTTGGTTTCCTCACAACGTTTAAGCATCTTTTCTAAATTAGCAAGACAGCGGTCGAAGGAGTTTCCAAAGACTGAAAAGTCATCCATGAAAACTTCCATGCTGTCTTCCATGAGTTCGTGAAAGATTGCGGTCATGCAACGTTGGAAAGTGGCGGGGGCATTACATAGCCCAAAAGGCATCCTTTTGTAGGCAAATGTTCCATAGGGACAAGTAAATGTGGTCTTTTCTTGGTCCTCAGGTGCTATGGGGATTTGAAAATATCCAGAAAATCCATCCAAGAAGCAATAGTACTCGTGTCCAGATAATCTCTCTAACATCTGATCAATGAATGGTAAGGGAAAGTGATCTTTCCTCGTGGCATCGTTGAGCTTTCGATAGTCAATGCATACCCGCCATCCAGTGACAGTTCTCTGGGGCACCATCTCACCCTTGTCATTTTTTACTACAGTCATTCCACCCTTTTTAGGTACAACCTGCACAGGACTGACCCATGGGCTATCCGAGATTGGGTAAATTAGTCCTGCATCCAAAAGTTTGATAACTTCTTTCTTCACTACTTCCTTAATGTTAGGGTTCACTCGCCTCTGGGGTTGCACCGTAGGTTTATAATCTTCCTCCATAAGAATCTTATGTGTGCAAAAAGTTGAGTCAATCCCCTTAATGTCGGCCACACTCCATGCGAGTACCCCCTTGTATTTCTTCAGGACCTCTAAGAGTTTAACCTTTTGTTCCTTTTCCAAGGAAGAGTTTATGATTACCGGGAGTTGGTTTTCTCCCTGAAGAAAGGCATACTCCAAATGATTAGGGAGCTCTTTAAGATCAACGTCAGGGGGCTCGATAATAGAAGGTTTGAGCTTGTTCTCGGGCTTTCGGAGCTCGAGATGTTCTGTTGCCTCTTGTCTGAGGTAGAAGGAGACTGCATTAACATCCTCCGTTTTTTCCACCTCTAGCAAAGGCAGGAAACTCTCATCCCGTAGCCAGCCTTCATCGATTTGTTCATCGATGCAATCATCAATGACATCTGTGAGCTCATCTACTTCCCCGGGCAGCGGCGCCAAAAACTTGATGCGTGGGAATCGCACCTTGCTTTACCTCTCGAGGGATCTGGAGAAGCTTACAACCCCCACCAGGCAGTGTACCTGATCGTTGTAGTATAGTATAGTGACAAGTACCGGGGGATTGATCGTTCAGCTTATGAATAGTGTCGCTAGGATTAGAAAACCTAATTAATAGTTCTAGAGGTGAGGGATGACTATTTTTGTATTTTTATATTTTTATGAAAGCAGGTAAAATCTCGGGTTTTGGAAGAGTGGGCGGAATTAGTTGCTATTCAACTAACCCAAAGCTAATATATAATTAAAATAAAATAATGAAAATGAAATTAAACTAAATTAAACTAAGGTTGTGAGCAGTAATTGGAGAGATTGTGTTTACTTAGACTTCATTACTCCCTAGATATCTTTTACACGTTAATTACTTGTTACACTTGTATGGATGACGGATTGTATTCCTTAATACCATTCGTGGGGTGGCATACATAACTCCCCAACTCTATGAGCTCTTATCTCCTCCTACACCATGACCTAGCACAACTATAGGGATTGTAAACAGTGGCTCATGCATTAAATACAACCAATAAAGACCTAGTACGCCTCGCTTCATGTTTCTTAAGACGTTCAAGCATGTTACCATTTGGACATCTGCCAGTTTTCTTAAGCCAAACATATAATATCATTCATCCAAAACAAGAATAGACAAGTAATCAACACATAATCAACAACTAGGTTTCATTAGATCTAAGCAAACACAAAAGAGATCTAGCCTAGCATAGTAGAATTGAGACAAGAACAAGATATAAACAACCAACACATAGACATATTGATTGAATTGAAAGAACACTTATCTCAATTACAATGCAAGGTCTCAAGGGTTTGGAACCCTTGAAAAACCTGTAAAAGATGCACCAAAATCGTCTTTAGGGTTTCACTAAAACTTCTCTCCTTTAATGAAAAAACTAGAAAACTATATATAGTAAAAGTAGGCTGACGGCGTCAAGAGTTACATGTGACGCCGTCACCTCGCCGCCAAATACTTCCTCGGACGGCCTTGATCTACTTATGACGGCCTATGTGACGCCGTCACCGACCACGGTATTTTATTCTTGCCACTTTGACGCCGTCATGATGGCGTTTGACGCCGTCACCACCTTCGGTATTTTAATCTTCATGTCTGACGCCGTCAAGATATTACTCTTGACGCCGTCACCTTGTATCTTCAGCATGGAAATTTGGTACTTAGCCGTTTTTCTTCACTTTTATGCACCAAAAACGTCCAAAATGGCTTCTTTTCCAGAATTCATTCTCCAAACACCTAAAATCACAAAAGGAACGATTTAGGGCAATATTTGATCAAATAAATTCGGATTCGGGCTTAAATGACCCCCTAAAAACGGATCATTTTTCGCCTCATCAGCTGTTCTTCCCAGAAATAACTGAGAAGTTCTTTTCAAAGCTTCCACCTTCCTTATCACAAAAGATAAAGGATGGTTTTCAAAAGGCCTATCCCGGAGTGGTAACAGGAGTTTTACCAGCAATAAGCTTCACACATACCTTTGTGTTAGAAATGTGTAAGGAAGCAGCTCTAAGCAAGGAGCTTAGGGACCTTGACCTATGTGCATCAATACCAATTCTAGGTTACTACAAAGAAACCAGAAAAACGTATTCTATAAGAAAGGCATAGAGTTACAGAGGAAAACCTCATGGTTCTCATGTCAAGAGAAACAAGAACAAATACAAAGGCAATCCAATGAAGGCCAGTAAGTGCAAGTGCTTTATCTATGGAAAAGAAGGACACTATGCAAGAGAATGCAGAAGCAGGAATGGAGATATTGCTAGAGCAGCAATTTACAAAGATCTGGATTTAGATCAAGAATGGGATGTAGTCTCAGCTGACATGGATGATAGCAGCGTTTGTAGTATATCAGGAGATGACGGAGAAAATGCTCAAGCTAACACCGGAATAATCCATGAAAGCCTTTTTATGGCATTTAGCGATTATGAAAGTGATAGTGAACCAGAGGCATTCACTGAAGACAAAGAAGAAGAAGAAGAAGTAGCCTACATGTTCCAACTGACAAGATTTACTCCTTATTACCCGGGCAATGCTGAACAAATTGAAAAAATGAGAAATAATGTTTGAAACTGGAGGCCGGAAAAAGAATTACCAGAGAAAAGTAAAAGCTGTAACCACCCTTGGAAAGAAAATTGTGTAACAGGCTTCAATACCTGTTATTACTGTGTAATGCTAACCACGGAAAGATCAAGAATACACTGTCCCGAGTGCGAACTAACTGCATGTGCTCTATGTGCTCTTCATTACCTCAAAATAATAGTAAATGTGGCAAAGATTGATCCAGTCAGCAAGGTTACTAGGAATGAAGAAAGAAGAGTCACTGAAGGACCCCTAATGCAGATGCTGAAGTAAAAAGATGAAGAGATAAAGAAATTCATCAAAGAACAAGCAGTAAATGAATTTCAGGCCCAGCAAAAAGATAAAGAATTTAAGGAACAAATTGCCAAAGCTGTAAAGAAAAAGGAAGAGCTTCGTGCAAGAGGCTTAGAATGGCAAGTTTTCAGGGAAAAGCTTAAAGAAGAAAATAAGGAGCTGAAGAGAAAGGAGGTAGACCTTCTAAATGCGGATGAAAAGATAAGAGCCATGAATGAGAAATTCCAACTGATGGACTCTCAAAACAATAAGCTCTATGATAAAACAAAGGTTCAAGAACTCCAAATTAAAGAATTAAAGGAGAAACATGTTGAAGATAAAGCCCTTATAACAAAGCTTAGAAAGCAGAACCAAGACCATCTTAGAGAATTATCGGAGATGGAAAGAAAATGGCAAGAGCAAGCAAACCTTGCAAAAAGGAATGAACAAGAACAGGCTACACGCTCTCAGAATCAAGAGATGACTATTAAAAGGTTAAAAGAAGAGTTAAAGGAATTCAAAAGGGTTATGAATGTTGTCCATGGTATTGAAATCCAGCATAACCATTCATAAAAACCATTTGGGGTTATGAATGCTGTCCATGGTATTGATTCTTCCGCCATGGCCACTTGGTGAAATCCAGACTTCAAGTCAAACTTAGAGAAAATCTTTGCATTCTTCACCTTTTGAACAATGGTGTTGATACCAGGTAATGAATACTGGTCTTTATACGTATTATCATTAAGGGATACGTAATTGAACACCAGTCGCTCCTTTCCTCTTGTCTCTTTTCTTGTTACTGGATCAACTATTGTTCCTGAATTCACAAACATGGCACGGGTGCGGTGCCTGCTTTTGCTTTCCCTTATGACTCCAGTTTTTAGAAGATCATCAATATGTTTGATGAAGGCTGCTTCCATTGCTGGAGTGACGTCTTTCAAGGGCTTGTCTTCTATTGTAACATCAAGGTTAATGATGTCCAATTTGCACATTTCCCCATTTTTCTTCCAATATCTTAAAGGATCTTCGCCTATGTATCCTTGCTCCTTTAGCCTTTCTAGGATTGGATCAAATTTCTTCATAAAGTCTGGACTTATGACTTTATAAATTGTTTCATGAGTCACCGTCATCTGGTACTCAGCCTCATCCATATCCAATTCCTTAATTGTTACTTGGCTAACTTCTGTGTAACTAGAGGTTTTAAACTTTGTTACCTTCTTGTATATGGTGATTTCGTCTCCTTCAATACGAATACCTCCTTGCATTGCTCTTAAGAAGTTAGTCCCGATTAGCATTTGTATGCCATCATTGATGGTCATATCAAAGGTGTAGATCATGGGTATCTTAAACTTGTTTCCTTCAATTGAAAAGTATCATGCCTTTATCATATGTCTGGCTTCTTGCTGTGAGTTCAGGCCGCTGATACTTACAATTCTATTTACTGGTTCAACGGCTTCGTCAAGGACAACATCACGGTTGAGGAAACACGATGAAGCTCCTGTATCAGTAATTGCCTTTGTCTTGAAGATTTTACATCCGGGGATGTCAAAATCTACAGTAACGTTGTAGAATTGATTGACCACCTTCTTGATCTTCAGAGGTCCTTGTAATGGTTCTCTATTTACATTTCTTGAGGCCTCCGTTTCTATGACTACGTTGGCTACTTCTTGTTGGATGTCAGTCAGAGGAGTATCCCTTTTGAATTCCTTTAATTCTTCTTTTAACCTTTTAATAGACATCTCTTGATTTTGAGAGCGTGTAGCCTGTTCTTGTTCATTCCTTTTTGCAAGGTTTGCTTGCTCTTGCCATTTTCTTTCTATCTTCGCCAATTCTCTAAGATGGTCTTGGTTCTGCTTTCTAAGCTTTGTTATAAGGGCTTTATCTTCAACATGTTTCTCCTTTAATTCTTTAATTTGGAGTTCTTGAACCTTTGTTTTATCATAGAGCTTATTGTTCTGAGAGTCCATTAATTGGAATTTCTCATTCATGGCTCTTATCTTTTCATCCGCATTTAGCAGGTCTACCTCCTTTCTCTTCAGCTCCTTATTTTCTTCTTTAAGCTTTTCCCCGAAAACTTGCCATTCTAAGCCTCTTGCACGAAGCTCTTCCTTTTTCTTTACAGCTTCGGCAATTTGTTCCTTAAATTCTTTCTCTTTTTGCTGGGCCTGAAATTCATTTACTGCTTGTTCTTTGATGAATTTCTTTATCTCTTCATCTTCTTCCTTCAGCATCTACATTAGGGGCCCTTCAGTGACTCTTCTTTCTTCATTCCTAGTAACCTTGCTGACTGGATCAATCTTTGCCACAGTTACTGTTATTTTGAGGTAATGAAGAGCACATAGAGCACATGCAGTTAGTTCGCACTCGGGACAGTGTAGTCTTGATATTTCCGTGGTTAGCATTCCACAGTAATAACAGGTATTGAAGCCTGTTACACAATTTTCTTTCCAAGGGTGGTTACAGCTTTTACTTTTCTCTGGTAATTCTTTTTTTGGCCTCCAGTTTCAAACATTATTTCTCATTTTTTTCAATTTGTTCAGCATTGCCCGGGTAATAAGGAGTAAATCCTGTCGGTTGGAACATGTAGGCTACTTCTTCTTCTTCTTTGTCTTCAGTGAATGCCTCTGGTTCACTATCACTTTCATAATCGATAAATGCTATAAAAAGGCTTTCATGGATTATTCCGGTGTTAGCTTGTGCATTTCCTCCTTCATCTCCTGATATACTTCAAATGCTGCTATCATCCATGTCAGCTGAGACTACATCCCATTCTTGATCTAAATCCAGATCTTTGTAAATTGCTGCTCCAGCAATATCTCCATTCCTGCTTCTGCATTCTCTTGCATAGTGTCCGTATTTTCCATAGATAAAGCACTTGCACTTACTGACCTTCATTGGATTGCCTTTGTATTTGTTCTTGTTTCTCTTGACATGAGAACCATGAGGTTTTCCTCTGTAACTCTTTGCCTTTCTTATAGAATACCATTTTCTGGTTCCTTTGTAGTAACTTGGAATTGGTATTGATGCACATATGTCAAGGTCATTAAGCTCCTTGCTTAGAGCTGCTTCGTTACACATTTCTGACACAAAGGTATGTGTGAAGCTTACTGACCTTCATTGGATTGCCTTTGTATTTGTTCTTGTTTCTCTTGACATGAGAACCATGAGGTTTTCCTCTGTAACTCTTTGCCTTTCTTATAGAATACCATTTTCTGGTTCCTTTGTAGTAACCTGGAATTGGTATTGATGCACATAAGTCAAGGTCATTAAGCTCCTTGCTTAGAGCTGCTTCCTTACACATTTCTGACACAAAGGTATGTGTGAAGCTTATTGCTGGTAAAACTCCTGTTACCACTCCGGGATAGGCCTTTTGAAAACCATCCTTTATCTTTTGTAATAAGGAAGGTGGAAGCTTTGAAAAGAACTTCTCAGTTATTTCTGGGAAGAACAGCCTTCCGGATTTTATTGCCAGGATCTTGAATTCTTCCATAAATTCCCAAAGTTTCTTGGTTTCTTCGCATATTAACGTTTCTAGATCTCTTTTAGCAATATTTTGTACTTCCGTAGAGCCTCTGTATGGATCTTCCATGAGGATTATCTGTCTGACCTGTGAAGTAATATTTTGTGGGTCATCAGCTATGGCTTCGAGGCCTTCATATGATTCTGGAAAAACTGTTCGCCATTGTTGCCACATTAGTTTCTCTTGTTCTCTTAGCAGATTTTCCACAAACATCAACTTTGACTTATTATCAGCCCATGTCTTCACATTTAGGACGTTTATCGTTATTTTCTCCCATCTTGTAATCGCATTCGCCCATAATCCTGGATCCGTAGGTTAACTGAGTAGAGCTCCGCTTTGTGAGTAGGCTGGGGGTAACGTCCATTGCTGGTTATGGTACTGCCCATATCCACCTCTAAAATATTGTGGATCTGCTCTTTCGTTCCCATACCTTGTTGGTGGTTCCATATCTGGTGGTGGATAGATCGGGGGACCCATCATTGAATATTTTGGTGGTTGGTATGTGAAATTCGAACTAGACGATTCTCCGTTTTCCATATAAGTTATTTCTTTTATTAACTCTTCTACATTTTTTAAGAATTTTGGGTAGGGGAGTTCTTGTTCATGTACGTGGAAGTTTACTTCCACTGAATCTTCAGCTTTAACTCGGTAAGGCAGCTCTTCGGGATCAAAATCGTCGGAACTTTGAACTGTATTTCCACTATGCTTCTTTGCGAATGGGTTTTCCCATTCAGACTCTGATGATTCACTTGGGCATTCTTTGACGATAATTGTTGTTGGTGAGTTAAATTCATCATCATTAAATTCCTCACCCCATCCAACCGCAACAATTTCTTCAATTGGAATCGTATCAGTAGGTATATCATACCTAACATAATAGTCCCATTTTCCACTAGGCTGGCCAAGCGTTGACCAGTTTCCTTTCTTTTTTTTTTTTGGTTTGTTGGATCATCTTCTTTGATTTAATGGTTCATCTTGCATCTTTTGTTCATAATCCAAGCAATCATCACAAAAGCATACGATAGCTTATGTGAGTGGATCTTCTTGTGTGGACACATTCTTCACATTGGCAATCATTTTTGTTTTCGTGTTGAACCGTTTGTTCATTGTAAACACAAGCTGCTGTATGAAGAAAAGTTTCTTCATCTTCATCCTAAACCACTTCTCGATCACTAACATCTACGGATATTCTTGCAGGTCGAGCCCTGCCATATCCTTCAAACCTTAGGCTTGTCGTTCGATCCATGTGACTGGTCACTCCGACTCTCGCGGGGACTCTTACAGTTGCTTCTTGGATTGGCCTTAAATGCCAACTTCTTCCTTCAAGGTCTTCTATTGTTCTTCTTTCTCCAGGGATTGCTAGAACGCAATTGGTGGTTAAGTGGTCAATAACATCATTGATGTTATATTGAAAACCCACATAACTTGTATTTGAAAGCCTTCCAACCAGGGCTATTGTTACTAGCAAGTTATCACCGCCTTGCCATGCCTCATAACCATGGGTCATAACCGAGAGCCTGAAGTAACTATAGAAGTCTTCAATGCTTACCATCATATCAGGAACCATGTACACGAGTTTTGTTCCTTGAGCTAAGTCAACCTCCATTGTGCTATCGATTCTTGTTGTGTCTGACCATCTTGTGTCTTGTAAGGTTACTAATGCATTAGTTCCCGCACCAGTTCTGTGAAGACCGTATATTCTGATCATTGCTAACCCGATGTGAATATGTTAGAGACCTGCACTTTGTAGAGCTTGGTGACTTGTTTCGTTACATAATCTGAGATCCTCCTGATCCCCTTCTGCACAACATATTCTTTGTTCCGAGTAGTGTTCATAAACTCGGTGTCTTGCTGTCTGTCTGTTGTATGAGTAAAGCACTTCTGCCGGTGCAAGTTGTGCTCGTCTTCCTCTTGAGATTCCCAGTTGTTCTTCTGGGTTTATTATTGTTTCAAGAGTGTTGTTGTGGTTGTTTCTCCAGTTTCTTCCGATAAGGCTATTGAGTTGTCTTCTAGCTTCGAAACCTGATCGCCTCATCCTTTGGTAGCCTCTGATCTGATCTTCTTGAGTTGGTATTTCATCATTCGAGGCCGTTCCTTGAACATTTGGCCTAGTATGGGTACTAGAGCCGCCACTTACTCTTGAGAGATTCATTTCATTTCTTTACCGTATTGGGAGGTAAAGATGGTTTTTGGATTTTTGTAGTAGAAGATTGGACCATGTTTTGTCTTTGGGACTTGCTTTTCGGTTACTCCTATCAATCCTAATCTTTTGGATAGATCAGAAATTGATTCTTCTAACTCTTTACTTTTTCTTTCTTTTTCTATGAACGTGTTTAGGCTACTGCTAACTGTATCTAGTTGTTCCTTTATGGATCTAACTTCTTCTGCTTGCTTTAGTAACAAGTAGACCAGTGTGTTGTTTTGCTTGATTAAGGTTGTTGTCAGTGTTACCTGACCACCTTTGATTTCACTAGGAACGCTGAATCCTACTGCTGGAGATTCTATTTCTTGAGTAACTTGGAGGGCTTCAATGTAATCTGGACTTACTTTTTCGGTAACCAAATTATTCATGAAGTAAGGAAAGCTTGAACTTCATTTATAAGGTGTTCTGATGAGGCGAAAAATGATCCGTTTTTAGGGGGTCATTTAAGCCCGAATCCGACTTTATTTGATCAAATATTGCCCTAAATCGTTCCTTTTGTGATTTTAGGTGTTTGGAGAGTGAATTCTGGAAAAGAGGCTATTTTGGACGTTTTTGGAGCATAAAAGTGAAGAAAACGACAAAGTACCAAAAATCCATGCTGAAGATACAAGGTGACGGCGTCAAGACTTCCTTCTTGACGGCGTCAGACATGAAGAATAAAATACCGTAGCTGGTGACGACGTCAGATGGATAGGTGACGGCGTCAAAGTGGCAAAGAATAAAATACCGTAGGTGGTGACGGCGTCACATAGGCCGTCACAAGTGGATCTAGGGCGTCCGAGGAAGTATATGGCGGCGAGGTGACGGCGTCAGAATTAACTCTTGACGCCGTCAGAACGTTTTTCCTATATATAGTTTTCTAGTTTTTTTCATTAAAAAAAGGAGGAGTTTTGGTGAAACCCTAAAGACGATTTTGGTGCCTCTTTTACAGGTTTTTCAAGGGTTCCAAACCCTTGAGAACTTGCATTGTAATTGAGATAAGTATACTCTTAATTCAATCAATATGTCTATGTGTTGGTTGTTTATCTTTTGTTCTTATCTTAATTCTACTATGCTAGGCTAGATTTCCTTTGTGTTTGCTTAGATCTAATGAAACCTAGATGTTGATTATGTGTTGATTACTTGTCTATTCTTGTTTTTGGATGAATGATATTATATGTTAGGCTTAAGAAAACTGGCAGATCTCCAAATGGTAACATGCTTGAACGTCTTAAGAAACATGAACCGAGGCGTACTAGGTCTTTATTGGTTGTATTTAATGCGTGAGCCACTGTTTACAATCCCTATAGTTGTGCTGGGTCATGGTGTAGGAGGAGATAAGAGCTCATAGAGTTGGGGAGTTATGTATGCCACCCCACGAATGGTATTAAGGAATACAATCCGTCATCCATACAAGTGTAACAAGTAATTGACATGTAAAAGATATCTAGGGAGTAATGAAGTCTAAGTAAACACAATTTCTCCAAATACTGCTCACAACCTTAGTTTAATATTAGTTTAATTTCATTTTCATTAGTTTAAATTAATTATATAATAGCTTTGGGTTAGTTGAATAGCAACTAATTCCGCCCACTCTTCCAAAACCCGAGATTTTACTTGCTTTCATTAAAATATAAAAACACAAAAATAATCATCTTTCATCTCTAGAACTACTAATTAGGCTTTCTAATCCTAGCGACACTATTCCTAAGCTGAACGATCAATCCCCCGGTACTTGTCACTATACTATACTACAACGATCAGGTACACTGCCTGGTGGGGGTTGTAAGCCTCGCGAGATCCCTCGAGAGGTAAAGCAAGGTGCGATTCCCACGTATCAAGTTTTTGGCGCCGCAGCCCGGGGTATAGTTATTGTCTAGGTTAGGATTTCTTTTTATTAGGTCTACTTGCTAGATTCCTTTCTAGTAAGATTTTATTTTTATTTTTAGGTCTTCTTTAGTCTATCTTATTTCTTTGTGTCTTTGTTCTTAAACTGTTTCGATGGATCACAATAACACTGATCGACTGATTCCTATTATTCGTGTTTTTCGTCGTAGGATGTTCCAATTGCCCGCCCCACTCCCTTTAGCAGAAAATGAGAACCCACCTAACCTCTCACCCAACCACCACTTTGACAATGATTCTGAGCTAGAAGAGTCTGATCATGATGATGACCGTAGGGCTAGTCCTTTTTACTATTCAGACTCCGATGAGGATCTTGATGATGGCGACGTAGTCAATGAGGATAGAATGGAAGAGGAAATAAACCCTCTTAGGTATGTGGACCCTAGAACTAGGATTAAGTGCGATAGTTCATTTAACATGCAATTCCCTTGTAAGATTGGATTTAAGAGCTTTAATGCCTATCTCAACTCATCTCTTCCGATGAACATAATTTCACGTAACGAATACAATAAAATCATGGTAGATGAGTTAGAATACAAAGGGGACAACATTATTGCTAAGGCAATACCATTGCACGTATTTGTAGGAAGGTTGGTTTATCTTGTTGAGTTCATGGTTATGGAGAATCTAGGAGAATTTATTGATAATAAATTGACCCAAGTTGTGTTTGGAAAACCCTTCAAACGGTTGACCAACCTTGATGAAAAACTCATAGAAGGGCTGATTACATTCTCGGATGGGAATGAAGATTTTGTCTATCAAATGCCCCGCGCACACCCTAGGTTCAAAGATTTTTCCATGGAGAAGTGTAGTAGGTATCCGCCTATGGAAATGCTAAGTGAGAATGATGAGAGAAAAGGACTTAAGTACACGCATGAAAAGAATAAAAAGTACTATCGCCGGTGCTTAGAGTTAGGAGAAGAATATAAGAAAGATGAGGCGACAATTAGATGGCCCACACTTGGTTATGTGAGCATAAGCGATACACGGTAACCCACGACTTTGAGTCTAGCTACAAGACTCGTAAATAAAGAAAAGCGCTTCTTGGGAGGCAACCCATGTTTTGTGTGATTTTAATTGTTTGATTGTTATTTGCTTCCGTATGCATGTTTTATTTTTATTGTTGGTTGATCATGTTTCTCAATTAAAATGTGGAAATACTTTATTATGTTGTTTGGCCTAGTCTTAACTTCAACCTAAAGGTATTTTTGCAAAAGATAAGTGTAAGGGGAAACCCCAAATATGTTTTTTAAGAAACAACCCGATCATGATTCTCCACAATATTTAATGAACATGTATATTCGTATTTGTTAGAGTCAAATGCTTGTATTGAGTCATAATGAAGTTTTGCAGGATTTTCCAGGAAGTAGGACAAAGTTTTTCCAGAAATTTTCCGGAAACTTAACATAAAGATTTCTGCAGGTTCATTCTGACGGCGTCAGGCTATTGCTCTTGACGGCGTCAGGAGTCAAAAATCTGGAAATTTTACCGGTTTTGTTTTTCTAATGGAGTCTTATGGTTTTTGTGAATTATTAAGTTTTATAATCTCCAGGAAATCTGCAAACTTCATTCCACAAGCATTATATCTTACTTTGTTTTCTAGGATTTAGTAACTTATATAGGATGCCGCCGATTTTACGCGAGGTTGCCTTGTCTACTTTTGTCAGGATTTACAGGTTATTTAAGACAAGAAGATGATTTATATTCTGGAAGGGAAGCTTTGATTGTTCATTTTCTTGGAGGAAGATTTAACCTGGCCAACCTAAAATCCATACCGAGCGAATCAGGGGAGTATTTGATTTCATTCTCTTTACTTTTAACTTTTACATTCTTTACTTGAACATTGGGGACAATGTTCATCCTAAGTGTAAGGGGAGGGTAAAAAGATGATACCTTACATATGCACTTTCGCTTGAGTTTGTTTTGTTTGATAGTAGATGTGTAATAAAACTATGAGAAATACTTGTTAGTGTAATTTTAGCGCCAAATTTAAAATTTTTTACAACATTTAGGAGTGAAACTTTAGCCATAGCAAGCGTCTCATGGATAGGAGGTTGTATGACTAGCACATAACCATATATTCAGAAAAATTTTCACCCAAAAATGTGAGGTTCGCCTTTAGATTTGATAGGAAAAGCATTTATTATTGGTGCTTATGAGTGTACCGGTAGCATTTAGATTCTAGAACTTGCGTTAGTGATGCATCCCGAGACCGCTAGTGAGACTACATTCGTGTGGTAGGATTTACTACATGATAAGAGGCATTAGGATCACCCTTGTGTTAAACCCGTATTATGATTACTTGACCATTTAAGTCATATTACTTGGCTAGTTAAGTCAACTAGTTTTTCCCACACCCTTTGCCTTGTACTCATTTTTAGTACACGATACCCCTAGTATACCCCTCCGAGCCTATCTTTTCGTTTCTAACTTTAAGCATCTTACTTAAAGGAAGAATTTGTTACACCCCATTTAAATGTACACCCAAATCGCCTTAGCCTTCCGTGTATGCACTCATCTTTAGTGCATTATTGTTATTTGTTAAACCCTAAGTTAACTTTCTAATTGATTACATGGTTGCTAAGTCGAGTCATATCCTTGTACATATTGTTTTGGGACAATTGGGACTCATGGGTAAGTACTTGTTTTATGGAGTAATGGGGAAGAACATAATATTATTACCCCCATATGTACGTTAATCTTAAAAGTGCTCCAAGTGTTTTGATTTTCTTAATTCAAGTCATTAGATTAGTTAAATGTAAAGTATGTAAAGATTCAAGTGTAAGGGGATTGCTCATACCCCTATGATGTATTATTTTGGATGGTAGGGTAAGAGTGTATGAAAAAAAAAAATATATATATATATATATATATATATATATATATATATATATATATATATATAGAAAAAGGAAAAAGAGAGAAAAAACATACGGACTACCATCCCGTTTTCATTCTATGTTCATTTTATGTTTTTGTTATTTTTCATTTGATAGCTTAAGTCGAGTCTAGTCTTGGCTTAGCAACGCCATCTTGTACATGTAATTAACCAAGATTGTTAACTCGCCACCAGTAAAACTTCCTTTATCCAACAAAACCGTGTAATTCATATCCCTACACCTAACGTTATAACCCTTTAAAAGACCTCTTTGATAGTTTATCCTAGGTGCTTACGCCATGTGGTGGAGGTTTGATCCTTTCCCAAGCCTATGGTAATCTATTTTGCTATGACAGGTAGTGAGAGATATCTTCCATTTCCATAATGTTATATTACTTTATTACACCCGAGAGATGTGAGTATCTAAACACTATTTGTGAGGTGCTTGTGTATGACCTCCGTGCTTGTCTATTGGTCTTTAGTGGAACGATTATTTGTTGTAATTACTTTTATATTAGTGTTAAATGACCCTTAACTTGTCTTTTGAGTAGAATAAAAGCTCATTTGCTTGAGGACAAGCAAATCTCAAGTGTAAGGGTATATGATGAGGCGAAAAATGATCCGTTTTTAGGGGGTCATTTAAGCCCGAATCCGACTTTATTTGATCAAATATTGCCCTAAATCGTTCCTTTTGTGATTTTAGGTGTTTGGAGAGTGAATTCTGGAAAAGAGGCTATTTTGGACGTTTTTGGAGCATAAAAGTGAAGAAAACGACAAAGTACCAAAAATCCATGCTGAAGATACAAGGTGACGGCGTCAAGACTTCCTTCTTGACGGCGTCAGACATGAAGAATAAAGTACCGTAGCTGGTGACGGCGTCAGATGGATAGGTGACGGCGTCAAAGTGGCAAAGAATAAAATACCGTAGGTGGTGACGGCGTCACATAGGCCGTCACAAGTGGATCTAGGGCGTCCGAGGAAGTATATGGCGGCGAGGTGACGACGTCAGAATTAACTCTTGACGCCGTCAGAACGTTTTTCCTATATATAGTTTTCTAGTTTTTTTCATTAAAAAAGGGAGGAGTTTTGGTGAAACCCTAAAGACGATTTTGGTGCCTCTTTTACAGGTTTTTCAAGGGTTCCAAACCCTTGAGACCTTGCATTGTAATTGAGATAAGTATACTCTTAATTCAATCAATATGTCTATGTGTTGGTTGTTTATCTTTTGTTCTTATCTTAATTCTACTATGCTAGGCTAGATTTCCTTTGTGTTTGCTTAGATCTAATGAAACCTAGATGTTGATTATGTGTTGATTACTTGTCTATTCTTGTTTTTGGATGAATGATATTATATGTTAGGCTTAAGAAAACTGGCAGATCTCCAAATGGTAACATGCTTGACCGTCTTAAGAAACATGAACCGAGGCGTACTAGGTCTTTATTGGTTGTATTTAATGCATGAGCCACTGTTTACAATCCCTATAGTTGTGTTGGGTCATGGTGTAGGAGGAGATAAGAGCTCATAGAGTTGGGGAGTTATGTATGCCACCCCACGAATGGTATTAAGGAATACAATCCGTCATCCATACAAGTGTAACAAGTAATTGACATGTAAAAGATATCTAGGGAGTAATGAAGTCTAAGTAAACACAATTTCTCCAAATACTGCTCACAACCTTAGTTTAATATTAGTTTAATTTCATTTTCATTAGTTTAAATTAATTATATAATAGCTTTGGGTTAGTTGAATAGCAACTAATTCCGCCCACTCTTCCAAAACCCGAGATTTTACTTGCTTTCATTAAAATATAAAAACACAAAAATAATCATCTTTCATCTCTAGAACTACTAACTAGGCTTTCTAATCCTAGCGACACTATTCCTAAGCTGAACGATCAATCCCCCGGTACTTGTCACTATACTATACTACAACGATCAGGTACACTGCCTGGTGGGGGTTGTAAGCCTCGCGAGATCCCTCGAGAGGTAAAGCAAGGTGCGATTCCCACGCATCATGTTCAATCTTATGAACTTGGTCTTGGACAATCTTTAGCTTCTTATCTAACTCTGCAGTTAGACGTAGAGCTTCTTCTTCTATCTTCTAAGGTTGTCGTGCAATTTCTTCTATGAGAATTAAGACTTCAGCTTTGGTTAAGGGTTTAGTGCCTCTTACTTCGGATGAAATCTGCTGTAATGCTTTACTGGATTCCTTTTGGTTTTTCTTAAGTTGATTTTTACACTCTGCTACTTCTATTTTAATAAAACTATTTTCTAACTTTAAATCATGAAAATGTTTAATAAAGACTTTTGAAGATAATAAAAGACGATCGTAGATAACATCAATATTTTGACTAAAATCAGAGAGCTTTATATTTGAAACACCAGATAAGTCGAGATACTCAAGGCTAGCCGTCCGGGAATGTTTATACCAATCTTGTATTTCTCTTTCATACCTTTCACTCATAATCTTGTAAAAACCGTTTTTAGTTTTAGCTAAAAAAAAGGTTACAATTCAGAAAAACTATCCATTTTGAAAAATTTCTTTTCCTTCTTTCCAGTTATCGGACCCCTTACTGCCACTCTAATGGACTTACTTTTAGGCCACGCCTCTTAGGAAATTTATAAAAGAAAACAATTTCAAACTTATCCAAGTTTTTGTTTAAAACCTTTGAAAAGTATAAAACGTATTGTACGATTTTCCTAGTTTTGAGTAAACAGAGTAATTATACGATTTTCGTGAGGTGTTCGGCTTTGATATATTCTAGCATAGGAAATTTTTAGACTCATATTTTCCAGTTTCTTGGGATATATCTTTTTGAAAATTATTCTAATAAGGTCTACTTGAGGGAAAGTAGAGTTCAAGTGGGGGGATATTTGATAACATCAAATAAGTCCATGATTTAAGCGTTAATTTTCCCCTAAAATACTCATCTTTTGTATTCATATGCTAGGATATGTACTCTTATTTGTTTATATTCGGTTTTCAGGGCAAAGATGAGTAAAGGAACGAAGAAACGCGGAAATGGAAGGACTTAAGACAAAATATATGAAGTATGCAGATTCTGCACCAACTACGGCGTAGAGGTTCCATCTACCTACGCCGTAGCAAGAATATATGAAGACTACGGCGTAGCTCAATCCGTGACTATGGTGTAGATATTTATTAAAGGGCTCTACGGAGTAGCTACTCTCCACCTTCGGCGTAGTCCCCAAAAGAAGGCAGTACGGAACTCAAGTGGCCTAGGAAGAAGTTACGGCATAGTACCTCATCTAACTACGCCGTAGATACATCAAAGGAAGAAACTATGCCCGTAGCACTTGATCAAGCTACGGCGTAGTTGGTATTTACAAAGGCTACGGCGTAGCCACTCATTCAGCTACGCCATAGCAAAGTCGGGCCTATAAATACCAGCCCCAATTCCGAGTCTATCATCACATTCTACAACATATAGAAGGTGGGAGAAACTCAGGGAGCAGGAGGAACGAAGTTCAATCCACATACGAGTCATTTCCAAGGGAGAATTCATGCACCAATCATAAGTTTATTCATTCCTTTGATTTGTATTCGATTCATGTTCACATTTGTTATATTAAACTTTTGTTTTACTGCAACTATGAATATGAGTGGCTAATCACCTCTTGGTGTTAGCCTAGTTATGAAATTGTTATTTTTATGATTTAGTTTTCTACGCATCTATTGTTGTATTGTTTGTATACTTTCATGGCGAGTCTTAGGACACTCTAGTTATGGTAGTGTTGAGCATTGGTAGTTCCTTGGAGGCTTGGTGAATTAACCCTAGGACCCAAGCCGATGGGGATGTGACTTGGTGATAGCAATATCACCATACATGTGCGAATTAACCCTAGGACCACCTACTTATGCAATATGCTTGAAGGAGTTAGAGGGGGTGTAAGATCTGACCATGCCGCATCCCGCTAGACTTGTCCATGTTAGTAGAGGTGCTTAATGACTCTTGCATCTTCGTAGGTTCACGCTACCCGATGAACTCTCGGCTTTACAATAGTCGGGAATAGGACAAGGTGCATGATAGATTTAGGAGATTTAACCCTTTGATCCTAAATGACTATAAACCTCAGATGATCCGATAGGATGCACTTATAGATAACTAATCATAATAATAACAAAAGTAGTAATTAGGTTAACACTTCTTCTCCTTATTGATTCTCTTCTATTTACTTACTTGTTTTGTCATTTACTTTTATTAGTTAAATATTCTTATTAATCATAAACCCCCTTTTATACGTGACAGTAGACTTAGATTGATTCCACACACTTAGCTCTTGGGACGACCTCGGCTTTACCATCTAGCTATACCTCACAAGACCGGGTACATTGCCCGATAGTGCATTAGGTAGACCTTAGCTAAAAGAGACACTTATAAATATTAAAACCTGGTCGGTAAAACCTGCATCAGTATCAGCCATATTAAGGGCGTCAAACTGATTAGATGTAACAATATTCGTTCCACTTGTACTAGGCACGTCAGCAGCCTTTTTCTTGTTGACATCCACTTTCTTAGGTTCAGGGGGAGGCTTTTTGGGTTGATAAATGAACTTCTTACTCACAGCAGGTTTAGTAAACCCTCCTTGACCCGTACCAGTAGAAGCACTTTGTTTACCCTTCTTCTTGTTGTTGACAGTTTGGAAACCATCATTTCCACTCTTAGAAGGCTGATTAGGGGGTACAACAGATTTTAGACATTCAACAAGAGTGACCAAAGATCTTACACGTATCACATCGAGGTGGCCTCTACTCGTATTCAGCCCGTATCTTTTCAATAGTCGACCCCGACCCATCAAGTAGGGGGATTTCAATAGTTAGGTTGTCCCTAAGTACCTCATCCGACTTTACTTCAATAATGCATCTAGCAAAACTACTACGGCCCCATGATTCCTTGCACATTTGGCTAGTATAAGCATCAAGCATTTTAGGCGTACTAATCAATGTGGCAAGGAGACTAAGACCATCATCAAAAAACATAGCAAGAGGAACATCATGAAATTTAACCCACACCGGGATGTTTGTCAAATCCTCTTTGAGTAAATTAGTGTTCAAAGTCCAAGGTTTAAGAATAATTGGAACGTTTCTAATTGTAACACCCCCAAAATTTGATACAGCGGAAGACTCAACAAGCTTTCGGGGTGCTACGGGGATTGGTATCCAACACAAGACAATATAGAACGAGATAAAGTAAACATAGTAAAAACACAACCAAAATACGGGGTTTTAAGGTTTACATTTATCCCAACATCATTTCAGAGTCAGGCCCAAAATAAATAACAATAGGTCCAAATTTAATTATCAGAGTTCAGAAAATATAGATCCATAACCGTGTGCCTCAGCCGAGCCTTCCAATCCAAGCATGCACCTCAACACTTAATTACCTGAGAAAACGTGCTAAAAGTCAGCTTTCGCTGGTGAGATCATAGGTTTAAGTTCAACTAATAATATAGTGGACATATACGCAAAACGCTTGCTAGCTAGACTAAGGATTCACTAAAAGCCTGCGGATACCCTCCGCTCTTAACATAACACACGGAAACCCTTCCGCAATAACCAAAACACACGGATACCCTTCCGTACTATCATAGATATTCGGGTAACCCCCGCAATACCAATAAATACTCGGATAACCTCCGAAGTATTAATAACCTATAGGTGCACACTACAGTATCTAAATAAGTCAACCTTGAATAGTACACACAACATATATGTGACTAAAGCTGACAATTCCAAATAACCAAATAAGCCAACCTTGAATAGTACACACAACATATATGTGACTAAAGCTGACAATCCACCAATAACCAAATAAGCCAACCTTGAATAGTACACACGACAGGTGTGACTAAAGCTGACAATAGATCCTAGTCCATACGCATAGCAAGTTTAGAAAGAATATAAAAGCGATAATAGTCCACGTAAAACGATTTGCACGTTTCTCACCCCAATCATTGAAAACATAGTTCAAGAGTAAAAAGTGGGGCTATGACTCACCTCAAGTCCAGAAAATAGCAAGACGAGGTAGGTAGAAATAAGATGTATGATAACTCACGAAACAGTAACTACGGACTTGGCACGACCTAACAATATTAACTCTTTCAGAAATCATTTCCTCAAATATATAATATTCCCAAACCCGGACGAGAATCCGTTTTATTTCCGAAAATCCATTTCGTATTAGTTTGGTGTATTTGCGTTTGGTATCCATACGGGTGGTGGGTCGACTCAAAACAAACCAACAAGATCACACATAGAAAGATAAAATAAACTATAGATCTAATATTAGTCCAATATATCATTTAAATAAATCGTCAAAGTTTACCAAATCCGTCGATTTGATAATCCTCATATTTATTTACGTAATATACCGTTCCAAGATTACACCCAATCTAAAGCACATATAAAGCACATAGCACATAATTACTATATAGTATATATCATAGTTTAATAAATTCCTCGTATATATCGTCAAATTGGCCAGATTTCCCGATATATACACTCGCAATCTATTACACTTTACATATACTACAACCTGTGGGCGTCGTAGGATACGCTGCCCACTAATATATTCGTTTCATATAACCAAACAACCCGGCTCAACCTTACGGTTGAGTGGTTATTTACTTATAGAAAACGTCTATATTAGTCGTCATATATCCGAGACAACACGAATGTCACAAATAATGACTTACCTGGACCCGAGTGACAACAATTTCGCCTAACTCAATAAACTTATCCGTTGTATATTCGAAATGACATTTTATTAAATGTTTCATAATTGTCGGGAGTTTCCCGTTTATAACACAATTTTTGTAATAATAATACGTTTAATAATATTACGCCACTTTAGTAGCCTAATATATATCTAATCGTATTATTTATAATACGACTCGTGATTATTATTATTATTAATATACGCGTTTATATAGTTATATATATACGTTATTCACGTATATACTTTCATACAAACGTTCATATTATCAATAATGATTATTACGAGTTTTATTATTCTCATTTCAATTTTAATAGTTATTGAGTTATACGAAATGGTCATATGTCCGAGTCATGACCCTCGGCTCATTGTCCAAGTCCAACAATAAGAAAAAGTCACAAATAATAATTCTCCGTCCAATCACAAATCTCAAACCACGGGCTACAACAATAGGGTCCGACTACGGCACCCGACTAACCTATCTCCGTCAATCTAACGACCGTCTCACAATCGGTCCCCAATCACTGTTACCAATCGCCAACAACTTCTCAATTACCAAATTCAATAACCAATTCGACCCAAAGTATTCGACCGAGAAAATAATACCACAACAACCAATATACCAAAAACAATGATATGAAATAATAATATAACAAGTAGTTCACCATTAGCACAAAAAAAATAACACCAACCGAGTTGATGTTCGGGTCGGTTTACCAAGCCGAACCCGAGGCAACACTTCACCACAACTAGTGTGGGTCCCACCCGAGACCTCCATGGTCTCGGCTAGCTCTAAATGAGCCAAACTAACCACACGACCTTCTAGGGTCGTCGGCCAAGAAACCATTCGACAACCATGGTTAACCATGACCATCATTAATCGGTCAAACAACAAAACGAGGATCCAAACACCCTCATCGAACACCAAGAATTACCGAAGGTCAACTGTTCGGCCAAACAAGCACAATCCGAGGGTTTCACCCTCGGGTACACCTCGACCCGACGAAAAATAAACCAACCCGGATACCAAACTATTAAGAAAAACGTTTTTCATCCAAGATCCATTTGTAATACGCGTCCACAAATGTTAACCCATCAAGTATTACACGTTTTTAATTAAAAACCCATTCGGATATCATCATGTCGTGACTCTAGGTCACGATTTTATTAACAATACGAGTGAAAACTCGTCTCACCTTCGATCTAGAGCTCAAAACCGTGATAACCCTTCAAGAATAAACGATTAGTAGTGAATTTGGTGGTGATTCGTGTGATAAAAATGATGGTAGGAGGCGCGTGGTGTTGTAGATCTAGTAGATTAGATGGTGTAGATCAAGAATATGGTGGTGGTGTAGAGTGGTGGCCGGCGGTGGCGCTGTGGTGGCCGGAATATTTAAGGGGCGGCTAGGGTTTAGGTTGTAGAGGAGAGGGAGAAAAGAGATGAGATGTTTGAGAGAGAGAGTGGAAATTTGTGTTTGTGTTGTGTGTGTGGGTAGAAACCGGACAAACACACCTTTATTAACTCTTTTTTTTTTTTTTTTTTTTTTTTTAAAGTAATAATAATAATAAGAATAATAAATATAATAGTAATAATAAAGATATTATTACGGTTGAGCGGGTAATGTGGGTAGATGTAAAAACACGTGGCCCGAACCCGAACTCATTTTAAAATGTCCATATCACACGAGAACCTCTCGTAATTAATTAAAATATATAACGGACTCGTTAAGACGAATCATAAAACTATGTTAGGTAATCCTAGTGCCAAAGTCAACGTAGTACCAAGTGAGAATTCAAATATACATCACCGATCGTATAATCAAAAATGAATTATGAACATAATTCACGAATTCCATAACGTCATTAAATAAAATATCCATAAAATAGGTCTTACAAGTTCGTTGTGAAATGAAAATTTCAAATAATAATTATGAACGAACTTAAGTTGAAATGCGGGTTTTAAAAATAGCTCCCTAAACTGCCAGTTGTCACATCCTCCCCGTCTCAGAAGGAAACCCGTCCCGGGTTTCACTCGGAAAAATTCATCTACGAAGTGAAAAGCTTCGGATATCTCTTCCTGAACTCGTCCTCACGTTCCCACGTAAACTCTGGTCCATGTCGGGAATTCCAACGAACCTTGACGAGCGGAATGCGACTCCTCTTGAGTCGTTTAACCTCACGATCTAAAATCTCAATCGGTTCCTCCACGAAATTCAGTTTCTCATCTACACGAATGTCCCTCATTGGAATGACGGGCATTTCATCAGAAAGACATTTCTTCAGGTTACTCACATGGAACACGTCGTGAACTTTGCTCAGTTCGGACGGTAATTCCAACCTATAAGCCACGGGCCCAATTCTTTCTAAGATCAAGAATGGTCCAATGTAGCGTGGGTTGAGTTTACCACGTTTCCCGAAACGTATTACACCTTTCCAAGGCGAGACTTTCAGCATCACTTTGTCTCCAACCTGGAACTCTAAAGGTTTACGTCTCTGATCGGCGTAGCTCTTCTGCCTATCTCTGGCGGCTTGCAACCGATCACGAATCTGAGTTACTTTCTCGGTAGTTTCCAAAATAAGCTCAGGGCCTGTAAGTTGACTATCCCCAACTTCTGCCCAACCAATAGGCGAACGACACTTCCTGCCATACAAAGCTTCGAAGGGTGCAGCCTTAAGACTTGTATGGTAGCTATTATTATAGGAGAACTCTGCAAGGGGTAAATACTTCTCCCAGCCTTTACCAAAGTCTATGATGCATGCACGAAGCATATCCTCTAACGTCTGAATGGTCCTCTCACTTTGACCATCGGTTTGGGGATGATATGCAGTACTCATATCAAGCCTCGTCCCCAAAGCCGTTTGAAGTGATCGCCACAAAACTGACGTAAAACGACTATCACGATCTGAAATAATAGATATCGGGACTCCATGACGTGAAATAATTTCCTTCACATATAACCTCGCAAGCTTATCCACACTATCATCTTCACTAATAGCTAAGAAATGAGCAGACTTTGTCAGACGATCCACAATTACCCAGATAGCGTCACAACCGCTAGCTGTTCTCGGTAATTTGGTAATGAAGTCCATAGTAATCCGCTCCCATTTCCAGACTGGAAGTTCTGGTTGCGTTAGTAGTCCTGACGGTCTCTGGTGTTCAGCCTTAACCTTGGCGCATGTCAAGCACTTACTAACGTACGATGCTATATCTGCCTTCATATTTGGCCACCAATAGAACTTCTTAAGATCCTGGTACATTTTATCGGAACCAGGGTGAATGGAGTACTTTGACTTATGCGACTCATGCATAATCAATTCCCGAATTCCTCCATGTAAAGGTACCCAAATCCGATCTCCAAAACATAATAATCCATCAGAACGCTTAACAAATCCTTTCTCGTTATCAGCCATCCCAAATATATTCTCGGCAGGTCTATTTTCTGCCTTCAACGCTTCCGTTTGAGCTTCAAGTATTTGAGATGGTAATGGCGACACGATAGTCATTCCCAATGACCTAACTCGTAATGGTGGTACTCTTTCCTTTCGACTAAGAGCATCAGCAACAACGTTTGCTTTACCAGGATGATAGCGAATTTCACAATCATAATCGCTTAGCAACTCGATCCAACGTCGTTGTCTCATGTTGAGCTCTTTTTGATTCAAGATGTGTTGTAGACTTTTGTGGTCGGTAAACACAACACACTTGGTTCCGTACAAGTAATGTCTCCATATTCTTAAAGCAAAAACCACAGCACCGAGTTCTAAATCATGGGTAGTGTAGTTTTTCTCATGCTTTTTGAGCTGTCGGGAAGCATAAGCTATCACTTTCTCTCGTTGCATTAACACGGCTCCTAAACCTTTATGTGAGGCGTCACAATAGACAACGAAATCCTCGTTACCTTCTGGTAACGCTAAGATAGGAGCACTACACAACATTTTCTTAAGCAATTGAAACGCTTCCTCTTCTTTATCTCCCCATTCATACGTAACACTCTTTTGGGTCAATTTGGTCAATGGTTTAGCTATCTTCGAAAATCCCTCGATGAATCTTCGGTAATAACCAGCTAAGCCCAAAAATTGACGAACTTCGGTCGGGGTTGTAGGTGCAGCCCAATCTTTTATTGCTTCAATTTTTGCAGGATCCACGTGGACTCCTTGTCTATCAATCACGTGACCCAAAAATTGTACCGTCGGAATCCAAAATTCGCATTTTGAAAACTTGGCATAGAGTTTCTCCTTCCTAAGCAATTCCAAAATGAGTCTTAGATGCTCCTCATGCTCTTTCTCACTCTTTGAATAAATCAGAATGTCATCGATGAATACAATCACGAACTTATCCAAGTAAGGCTTACACACACGATTCATGAGATCCATGAATATTGCTGGTGCGTTAGTCAACCCAAACGGCATCACCTGGAACTCGTAATGCCCGTAACGGGTTCTGAAAGCCGTTTTCGGAATATCTTCTTCGCGAACTCGAAGTTGATGATATCCCGATCTCAAATCGATCTTCGAATACACACTCGATCCTTGAAGTTGATCGAACAAGTCATCGATCCTAGGTAACGGGTATCGATTCTTCACCGTTAACTTATTCAACTCTCTATAATCAATACACATACGAAACGATCCATCCTTCTTCTTCACAAATAAGACTGGGGCTCCCCAAGGTGAAGAACTTGGTCTTATGAATCCCTTTTCGGCTAACTCTGCCAATTGTTTCGACAACTCTTCCAGTTCGGTAGGTGCAAGACGATAAGGTGCTCGTGCTACAGGTGCAGCACCAGGTATCAACTCAATATGAAACTCCACTTGTCTAGTCGGCGGGATTCCCGGCAAATCATCAGGAAACACATCAGGAAAATCACGAACTATAGGCACATCTCCAATGCACCTTTCCTTTTTCTTCGTCTCTCCCTTCTCAGAAATTTGGGCTAAGAAAAGGTAACATCCCTTCTCCATTAGCTTCGGTAACTTTGTGCAAGATATAACTGCTAATCGGGATGGGCTCCTATAATCCTTTCGGTCTCCTAGTATATTTAGGACTTCCTTTCCGTAGGGTACACGCACGATCTTCTCGTCGCAAAGTATGTGAGCACGATACTTCGACAACCAATCCATACCAATGATTACATCAAAACTTCCTAACGTGACGGGTAGAAGATCTATGTTGAAAGGGTGGTTCAAGAAATTTAACGTACAACCTCGAATGATAGTATTAATCCTCTCTATGTTTCCATTAGCTAACTCAATATCATATCCAATTCCTAAGGCCATCGGGGGTTTCTCTAGTAAGGGTGCAAATGTAGTGGACACAAAACTCCTATCGGCACCAATATCAAACAGTATGGAAGCATAACGATTATTGAGAAGGAACGTACCAGTAACGACGTTCGGATCTTCTCCTCTCTCGTTCCCGAGTGCATACACTCTTCCTTGAGCAGCTCCAGCTTCCACACGTTGGTCCCCATTATCTAATCGTCCACGATTTCCTCCAGCTCCACAGTTTCCATAATTGTACCCATTACCACCCGAGCCTTGATTTCCACGGTTCCGCGATTCTCTACACTCATTCCTATAGTGTCCCTTCTTTCCACACCCATAACAGGTAACATCTGCCTTGTTTCTCATCTCAGGAGCAGCTTGAACCATAGCAAGAGGTCGCGCTCTACAGTCTCTAGCTGTATGTCCTTTCCTTGAGCAATTCTGGCATTTCACACTACACCATCCAGTGTGATGCTGATGGCAACGATCACACTTGGGTGCATCACCATTCTGATTCTTCTTATCTCCATTCCCAATAGCATAAGCCTTAGCTTGTCTCTTGCTTCGGTGATCATTACTCTTAGAGTGACGGTCTCTCTTTCTCTTTCCATTCTTCTCCTTATCAGCTTCTTCTAATTCCAACGAATCCATAAGTTGTTGAGCAATTGTGATTGCCTCATGGATGTTTGCAGGCCTAGCAGAAATTACATCATTCCTCGTAGCTACAGGCAATCCATCAGTATACCTTTCAATCTTTTGAGTCTCAGTTTTCACCATATCAGGGCACAACAAGGCTAACTCCTGGTAACGACGATTGTAAGTTGCCATATCGTTACCTTTCACCTTGTGGTTCCAAAACTCAATCTCTAGCTTCTTGACCTCATTCCTTGGGCAATAAGTCTGAATCAGCAAGGACTTAAATTGCTCCCAAGTCATAGCATAAGCTACATCACTCCCAACTGCATTTCGGTAGTTGTTCCACCAAGTCAAAGCTTCATCCTTGAAAGTAAAAGAAGCAAACTTTACCTTCGCATTCTCCGCACAACCACTAACATTAAACACTGACTCAGTCTTCTCAATCCACCTGACTAAGTAAACCACTCCTTCAGTTCCACCAAACTCAATGGGTCCACAAATCTTGAATTCCTTGTATTGACATCCATTAGCACGAACAGGTGGAAAAGTTCCAGCAGAATTGTTGGAATGATTTGACTCAGCTAGTAGTTCAGCAACTCTTTGCTCCACGAGTTGGTTGATCATGGCTTGATCCACAGTAGGTGCATTAAGTGGAACATGATCATTGTCTCCCTGAACATCAACATTTTGATTCCTGTTGTTACGGTTAGTGGTGTCCAGGTTGTCAGGAGTAGGGGTTTCAACATTTCGAGTAGGACGGCGTCCTCGGCGACCAGGGGTAGTCGCTGCCGTACCAGTTCGGGTAGCTCTGACAGGGTTTCGTCGTACAGCCATTAATATATTTCCAAGACAATATCAACCACGCAGATAGGAACACAATTCTCCATGTACGCCAAAAACCGTAGAATATCGTACGAGATCACCATCGTCCATACAAGTAGCGATCGACACTTCGTTCCAAAATACCAAAGACATGATAAATACTAATCGTTCCATACGAGACGAACGTACAATCCGAATATCATGACATAAGAGCTATAATAACTAGCTCTCCTAACCAAATACTCCTTGGCTTATGTAGCAACACAACAACCTGATTCCAAATCGATCTAGCCACGATGCTGGCGTAGACTCCTCAACTCCGATCCCAAACCATTCAAATTCCTCAATAACGGTCCCTGCTCAACACGATGTGTATCTCTATCCCTCTAGAGGCCCGCAACCTCCTTTTCTAACACTGTGTTCCTCTGCCACAGCTTGCGATCTCCCTCGCGAGCCGTGAGGAAACCTCTCTGCAGACTCTCTATCTGCTCATGTATCTCTATCATACATGTCCTAATCGCTATCGTCCTGCCCATGACAGTAGTCAAATCAACTCTCAACTCAACAACAAACTCAGCAATAAACTCAGCAATAATCATCTCAAGTCGGTCAGACATCCGCGAGATCCTCTCGCCCTGTGCAGTAATCTGAGCCCACATCCTACCAGTCTCACCTAACTCTGCATGCTCAGCAGAAACCTCAGAAGGTGCATCCGATGCCACAGGACTACCAGGTGGTGTATCAAACGAAAACGGATGATCAGGTGAAATCGGTTCTAACGGATGTATCGGGGAATCGGGCTTCTCAGCCTGAGCTGGTGGTGCTAACACATCATTATCATCATCAGGCATCTCATCCTCCTGAGGGTCATCCTCCTCCTCAGGGTCATCATCATCACCCTGCTCAGCCTCCTGAGGGTCATCCTCCCGCTCAGGGTCATCAGCCTCATCCTCACCCTCGTACTCCTCCTCCTCATCGGAAGAGTACCTCATCAATCGTCGTCTCCTACTAGGTGAACCATGTGTAGATGTAGTAGGTGATCTAGGACGACGACGCAATGATGTGGGTGGCGCCTCAGACAGAAGGGAATGAGCATCAATCTGTAAAGGTGATGGAGTAGGGCGTACCGACATGCGTGCCGTAGCTCGGTGGGCAAAGCGCGGGGCCACACGAGCCAAAGCCTGATGAAGAGTAAGCTGCCTCGATGTACCAGGGAGCCCTAGAGAAGATGAGGGTCCCTGCGTAGATGCAGCAGGTAGAGCTGAAGTAGAAGCTGCCTGTGATACAGTAGCTGAAGACATGGCCATCTGGTAAGGGTCATCAGATGCCATAGTGAACTGTGCAGGTAAAACCGGTGCAATAAGAATATCCTCGACAACATTAGGCGTAAGGGAGGCCATAGTTTGTGACAATGGCGTAGGGTAGGTGTAAGAGTTTCAAAACAACTTAAATCACAACTCATAATACCATACCAAATATACTCATCAATAATTCCATATATAATCTCAATAAAAGAATTTCAAACACCGCATTACTAAAATGTTTATAAAACATATAGACCATATAAATCCTCGAGAACGCCATCTTATTACTAAAATCCATAAACCTCAAATCATCTCAATTATCTCATAATACCTCAAATAATAGAAGATGCTTCGGCTTGGCGGGCTGGCGGGCGGTAGTCAAGGATCATTTTCTATAAAAATACGGTTATAGTTTAGGCGTTTATTTACCTAGTTCTCTATAACCTTGGCTCTGATACCAATCTGTAACACCCCCAAAATTTGATACAGCAGAAGACTCAACAAGCTTTCGGGGTGCTACGGGGATTGGTATCCAACACAAGACAATATAGAACGAGATAAAGTAAACATAGTAAAAACACAACCAAAATACGGGGTTTTAAGGTTTACATTTATCCCAACATCATTTCAGAGTCAGGCCCAAAATAAATAACAATAGGTCCAAATTTAATTATCAGAGTTCAGAAAATATAGATCCATAACCGTGTGCCTCAGCCGAGCCTTCCAATCCAAGCATGCACCTCAACACTTAATTACCTGAGAAAACGTGCTAAAAGTCAGCTTTCGCTGGTGAGATCATAGGTTTAAGTTCAACTAATAATATAGTGGACATATACGAAAAACGCTTGCTAGCTAGACTAAGGATTCACTAAAAGCCTGCGGATACCCTCCGCTCTTAACATAACACACGGAAACCCTTCCGCAATAACCAAAACACACGGATACCCTTCCGTACTATCATAGATATTCGGGTAACCCCCGCAATACCAATAAATACTCGGATAACCTCCGAAGTATTAATAACCTATAGGTGCACACTACAGTATCTAAATAAGTCAACCTTGAATAGTACACACAACATATATGTGACTAAAGCTGACAATTCCAAATAACCAAATAAGCCAACCTTGAATAGTACACACAACATATATGTGACTAAAGCTGACAATCCACCAATAACCAAATAAGCCAACCTTGAATAGTACACACGACAGGTGTGACTAAAGCTGACAATAGATCCTAGTCCATACGCATAGCAAGTTTAGAAAGAATATAAAAGCGATAATAGTCCACGTAAAACGATTTGCACGTTTCTCACCCCAATCATTGAAAACATAGTTCAAGAGTAAAAAGTGGGGCTATGACTCACCTCAAGTCCAGAAAATAGCAAGACGAGGTAGGTAGAAATAAGATGTATGATAACTCACGAAACAGCAACTACGGACTTGGCACGACCTAACAATATTAACTCTTTCAGAAATCATTTCCTCAAATATATAATATTCCCAAACCCGGACGAGAATCCGTTTTATTTCCGAAAATCCATTTCGTATTAGTTTGGTGTATTTGCGTTTGGTATCCATACGGGTGGTGGGTCGACTCAAAACAAACCAACAAGATCACACATAGAAAGATAAAATAAACTATAGATCTAATATTAGTCCAATATATCATTTAAATAAATCGTCAAAGTTTACCAAATCCGTCGATTTGATAATCCTCATATTTATTTACGTAATATACCGTTCCAAGATTACACCCAATCTAAAGCACATATAAAGCACATAGCACATAATTACTATATAGTATATATCATAGTTTAATAAATTCCTCGTATATATCATCAAATTGGCCAGATTTCCCGATATATACACTCGCAATCTATTACACTTTACATATACTACAACCTGTGGGCGTCGTAGGATACGCTGCCCACTAATATATTCGTTTCATATAACCAAACAACCCGGCTCAACCTTACGGTTGAGTGGTTATTTACTTATAGAAAACGTCTATATTAGTCGTCATATATCCGAGACAACACGAATGTCACAAATAATGACTTACCTGGACCCGAGTGACAACAATTTCGCCTAACTCAATAAACTTATCCGTTGTATATTCGAAATGACATTTTATTAAATGTTTCATAATTGTCGGGAGTTTCCCGTTTATAACACAATTTTTGTAATAATAATACGTTTAATAATATTACGCCACTTTAGTAGCCTAATATATATCTAATCGTATTATTTATAATACGACTCGTGATTATTATTATTATTAATATACGCGTTTATATAGTTATATATATACGTTATTCACGTATATACTTTCATACAAACGTTCATATTATCAATAATGATTATTACGAGTTTTATTATTCTCGTTTCAATTTTAATAGTTATTGAGTTATACGAAATGGTCATATGTCCGAGTCATGACCCTCGGCTCATTGTCCAAGTCCAACAATAAGAAAAAGTCACAAATAATAATTCTCCGTCCAATCACAAATCTCAAACCACGGGCTACAACAATAGGGTCCGACTACGGCACCCGACTAACCTATCTCCGTCAATCTAACGACCGTCTCACAATCGGTCCCCAATCACTGTTACCAATCGCCAACAACTTCTCAATTACCAAATTCAATGACCAATTCGACCCAAAGTATTCGACCGAGAAAATAATACCACAACAACCAATATACCAAAAACAATGATATGAAATAATAATATAACAAGTAGTTCACCATTAGCACAAAAAAAATAACACCAACCGAGTTGATGTTCGGGTCGGTTTACCAAGCCGAACCCGAGGCAACACTTCACCACAACTAGTGTGGGTCCCACCCGAGACCTCCATGGTCTCGGCTAGCTCTAAATGAGCCAAACTAACCACACGACCTTCTAGGGTCGTCGGCCAAGAAACCATTCGACAACCATGGTTAACCATGACCATCATTAATCAGTCAAACAACAAAACGAGGATCCAAACACCCTCATCGAACACCAAGAATTACCGAAGGTCAACTGTTCGGCCAAACAAGCACAATCCGAGGGTTTCACCCTCGGGTACACCTCGACCCGACGAAAAATAAACCAACCCGGATACCAAACTATTAAGAAAAACGTTTTTCATCCAAGATCCATTTGTAATACGCGTCCACAAATGTTAACCCATCAAGTATTACACGTTTTTAATTAAAAACCCATTCGGATATCATCATGTCGTGACTCTAGGTCACGATTTTATTAACAATACGAGTGAAAACTCGTCTCACCTTCGATCTAGAGCTCAAAACCGTGATAACCCTTCAAGAATAAACGATTAGTAGTGAATTTGGTGGTGATTCGTGTGATAAAAATGATGGTAGGAGGCGCGTGGTGTTGTAGATCTAGTAGATTAGATGGTGTAGATCAAGAATATGGTGGTGGTGTAGAGTGGTGGCCGGCGGTGGCGCTGTGGTGGCCGGAATATTTAAGGGGCGGCTAGGGTTTAGGTTGTAGGGGAGAGGGAGAAAAGAGATGAGATGTTTGAGAGAGAGAGTGGAAATTTGTGTTTGTGTTGTGTGTGTGGGTAGAAACCGGACAAACACACCTTTATTAACTCTTTTTTTTTTTTTTTTTTTTTTTAAAGTAATAATAATAATAAGAATAATAAATATAATAGTAATAATAAAGATATTATTACGGTTGAGCGGGTAATGTGGGTAGATGTAAAAACACGTGGCCCGAACCCGAACTCATTTTAAAATGTCCATATCACACGAGAACCTCTCGTAATTAATTAAAATATATAACGGACTCGTTAAGACGAATCATAAAACTATGTTAGGTAATCCTAGTGCCAAAGTCAACGTAGTACCAAGTGAGAATTCAAATATACATCACCGATCGTATAATCAAAAATGAATTATGAACATAATTCACGAATTCCATAACGTCATTAAATAAAATATCCATAAAATAGGTCTTACAAGTTGGTTGTGAAATGAAAATTTCAAATAATAATTATGAACGAACTTAAGTTGAAATGCGGGTTTTAAAAATAGCTCCCTAAACTGCCAGTTGTCACACTAATCAACCAAGGACCGTTTTCAGGGACATTCTCAACACCTTTCTTTGAATTAAAGTTAAAAAAAAAAAAAAAAAAAAAAAAAAAAAAAAAAAAAAACCTTTGCATTCATCATAACCTTCTGTAAACCATACTTAGCCCACGTATTGCGTACATAGTAATCAACCACAGGAAAAGCAAGGCGTTGGCCAATGAAATATCCGTACAGAGTATACTCAAACCTATTATTCACCTCTTCAACTACTTTCATAGGGATAGAAAGATCCACACCCTTAGATATCTTGCTACATTCTAGCCTACGAAAGTTAGACGTGTGTTTCTTAGGATCATTAGAAATAGCACTAGCATATGACATAGAAGATTGTTTCAAAGCATCCACATCAACCTTATCAATACCAACAGTCCCATGTGAATTCGTAACAACCTTTTCAGAACCCAGAGATTGGTTAGTAGCCCCATGTGAACCATTCAGCTCATTAACAAAAGAATCAAGTGAGACCGGCTTCACTTGTTTATTCTTGTCCACTAGTGTAGATAATTCTATATCACCATCATCCACACTCCAATCAGAAATAATAGGTCCAGATGATGCATGATGCATGTAGAGGCTGATTTGAAGAAGGATCACCATTACTAGGAGGAGCATTATCGTAGTTCATTTTAGCATCATGTGAAACCAGCTTCACTTGTTCAGGAACTAACTTATAACACCACCAGATGCATTCGAAACTGATTGTACAACCGTAGAATCTGCCCCATCCTTAACGCTTAGACCATGACCAGATTCATAATCATGTGCACCAGTAACAGTGGAAACAAATACATCATTAGGGTTCCTAATACTCCTAGCAGCTTCGCGAGTTTTAGAACGTTTGAATCTAGCACTCAATTCATCAAAGTTCACATTAGCAGGTTGTGTTAATGAACTAGTACCCATCGAATCACCAACATCAACGTTAATATTCCTCATGGACTTAGAACCATCAACTTGAGTGTTACCCATAGAACGAGTAGCACCAGACGAACCCTTAGTCGCACTCTTATAATTCAAAAAACCCTTATTCTTCTCCCACCACCACTAAAACAAAGCAAACAAGAAGCAACCAATAACACCAGCAACATGCAATACCCAAAAATCAAGATAATACCCTAATCGCTTAGGGTTTAGATTCGAACACCAAAAAACTAACCAGCACCCATGTTAATCCAATCAATAGAGTAGATCGTTCCTTATATAAATAAAATAAAACTCAAACCGACCTATAAATTATCTCACCACCTACCCACGTGAGATCAATAGCAATGTAATATCAACAAATCATTTAGAACTAGGAATGAATAGACGATCCACTAACACAAATCAAAATAATGAATTAATGAGATAGTGCAAAGTTTATGCCGTCAAATAATCAAACATTGGAAACACAAAAAACGAATCAAAAGCAACCGACCCATGATAAATTGAAACCATTAATCCACAAAATTAAAAGTTTATGAATCGTAGGAAGTAATCGTAATGTTAAGGATTCGTTTTTCACCAAATTCGCCAAACACGAGAGAAACTTAGGGTTTTTTTTCCAATTTGTGTAATCCTTATAAACCCTAATTAGGGTTTATCACAATTATTGCTTGGATTGATTCTTGTTTAGTTAGAATCCAAAAGTACACATACGTTTTATGTTTGGTTAATTAATTTACATATTATATGACCCTATACGCTTCCGCATGTATACTTGATGTTTATGTTTATTTAATTTTGATTGTCATGTACTATTAAAATTCCAACAGAATCATGGAAATATTTTTACTTCCGCTCCCCTATCGCAGCAATGACTATCCCGGCCACTGTCACTGCCATTGATGCCACAGCGCTGATGATCACAACCCAGTCAGGCTTTTCTTCTTCCTCCTCTCTTTTCTGAAAATTGAAAACCATAACAGAAAGCAATAAAATTTCTCCCCAGAAAGTCACAACAGCAAAGTTATACAGACGTAATAAATAAATAAAATAATACAGAATTAGTTAGTCAGCGATAGAAGCATACCTGGGAAGCAATAGCTTGATCGATGTTATACTTGGTATCACTTAGAAATTTGTCCCACAATGATTTACACTCACGAGGAGTTATGATTGTCTTCGCAGCCAAAATCTGAACGTATAGACAATACGATTCATTTACAGAGAAATAGATTAAACCTATACAGTAATATTTATGCAGAAAAAGGGACCCGTATGGCATAATACCTCTGGCCAGCTGCTTGAGTCCAATGAGCTGTTTCTTGGTTCATCTAATAATGTGCAAACCAGCATATCATAAATTGTATCTGTCTCTTCATCCAAACGAATTGCAGCCAGTACAGAGAGCACCCTTAGACACTGCAAGATATAACCTAGGTTAAGGTCCTGTACGAATTGAAAACTAATAGATGCAATGTTAAATATCCTCTAATAAGTGATTCTTACAGAAGTCTGGGCAGTACGCTTTATTGCTTGAATATCTTTCTTAATCCACGATAATCGTGGACGTAAATCTTTATCGTGGTTGAATATTAATGTAAACCTGTGTGATTTTAGTATATTTGCAGTGAGTTATAGTAAAAGAAAATAAATATATGCAGCAATACAATACCTATCCTTCATGATGTTCGGTACATCTTTGGCTACTTCTTTTGTTATCAGTTCAACTTGTCCTCTTGCATAATTCAGTAATTCTGAAATCATATTTGCTTTGCCATGCTCATCCATTTCAAAACTAGAAAGTGCTAAAGAGAACTCTGATTCAACTTTCTGAGTTTCATCCTTGTAATATTTTCTTATCGCAGGCCAGACATCACCACCATGATCTTGTTTTAGAAAATCTCCCACAGGACCAGACAACGCCTCTTTTAATTTCAACTGTCAAAAGAAGTGATTAACCATCACATCACAGATTCTAAAACTATACAATTTTCATTGTATACTCAATTTAAAGACAATAAACACAAAGTTAATACTACCTCATCTGCCATTCAACAAAAAATATTTACCTCGTATCCTGTAGTAAGTTCAGATAGTTTGGCGGTTCGAACATCAGTAACATGTGAATCTATATCTTGGTAAAATCTAACCCCTATATTAGCAGAGTCCCAACTCGCTTGCTTAATGGAGGCATCTGTATGGAGATGTAGATTTGGAGTCAAAACTTAATATTTCTAAAATCCGAAAATAAAGAAAGAAAATAATTTATGACAAGTGACACTTATTCACATTGTTCATCGAATAGGCTCGTGAACGTTTTACTGCAGTCAAGAGCCGCTATTTCAAACTCTCGTCCTTCATTTAAAGCAATATTAAGTGCCGTTTTGAAGTTCTTCATCGTCGTAGATTGTAGGTGTTCCAACAACAATTGGTAGGCTGGTTGAACAAGCTATGTAGAATAGAAGATACGAAAAAGTCAATGAGGGAATTAGCTACTACATGAGTAAAAAACAAAATCACATTTCGAAATGAACAAGAAAGATTACTTGCACAAGTTTCTCTTCCAATTGATTTCTTTTTGCCAGTCTAACACTAGTGTCATAGTGTGAAGTTGCATCGTCATAACTGAAAACAAGTTACTTAGATACATGAAATCTGTGACGTATATAAAATATAACTGGTATAATTAAAAGGTTTACATTACCTCGATAAACCTTCGTGAAACAGTGATTTAAGTTCATCTCCATAGTTTTTGACAACATACGGTTTTAAAGCCTTTGAATCCTGCATGCAAGATTTATTTATTTAATTTGAATATCCGAAAAAGAATGTGTCTAGTTAATTGCCGGTAGCGGTAAAATTGGCGGCTGTGGGTTACTGTCGCACCACAGTAACAGGTTACAGGTTATGGAGCCGGGCAGGTTAACGGTACAGTTGGCGACAGTTTAGGGTGTCATTGACGACAGTGCAGGTTGTGTGTCACAGGGCTTATTTTTATGTTCTTTTACAGCAGTTTTTTTCATTCCGACACTTCCTGATTATCTGTTTTAATAAATAGGAAAACAGTTTTTTGACAAACATGTAAAGAGCTGCTTAAATCATATTGTTTATCTAAAAAATAAAATTAAAACTACTTTGTACTTTCATAGTTAGGCTAAATATGAGATCTAGTACAAATCATTATAACTTTTTAACTAAATATTACGTATAACATAAGAGGCTTGCTTGGCTAATGACTTGGTCATTAAAAGTAACTTAAATGAGTTATATTTATACCTCATTTGCTAAGCCTTGCACAGGATGAGATTGTATGGCATCTTTTGTTCTAATCCACACCTGCAACACACTTGTTTATCAAATGTATGAAAAGACTTAAAAAAATCGCATAGTTGCCACCAGCAACACACTTATATTTATACCTCATCAGCAATTTCTTGGCATCGCATATTTGCTATCATAATCTGCAAAAAAAAAAAAAAGAAAAAAAAAAAAAAGAAAAAAAAAAAGACTTAAAAAATCGATCTAGAAAGCATTAATGATTTTATCAGAATTGTTTTAGAACACTTACATTGAGAGCAGGTATGTCTAGGTCTTTATTCGCCATTATAACATTCCATATATGTTGTGCACTGAAAGAAAAATCTGAAGCAGGAACAACTCCTTGTCTATCACTCGCTAGACCGCCAGGTGCAATAGATTGGAAGAACTTTTGCCTCATATTAGCCACCTTACAAACCACACACAAAAAAAGTAAATGATAAAAGAATAAAAAGCTATATGTTGCAAAAACAAGTTAACAATTGCAACTGATGGCTAGCATACCTGCAGTCTAAACTGTTCCTCTTTATATTCATAATTATCTAGCACAACAACTTCAATCTGTTCACTCGATAGATGAGAAGTTGTGATATTAGATACTTTTAAAGATAATTTAAGTGCAATATTTAGGTTCTTACATTAAAAACATCGCTCAGTGGGGTGTGTTTGTGGGCTTCTGGCTTGGGAATGCAATCCCATATCTACCGCAAATAACATGTTATCATAAGTGGAAGGTCACGTTATTTTTTAAGGGTAACAAGGCAATGAAATACGTTACCATTTGGATATCTTTCTTCAAGTAAGACTCTAGCTTTTCACTAGGTGTCTGCACACACACACACACACACAAAAGAAGAAAAAAAAAAAAAAAAAAAAAAAAAAACACAAATAAGCTTCAAGTCAGATTATGTTACTCTTACACAAGGTATAAGCATTTACAGTTTATAAAAGTTATACTTTTGTTTTATCACGTATGACGAACATTAAAGTTGTTTTGCGTGGAGCAAATAAACGCAACATAGCCTGAAAACATCAACCATCATATTAGCAAATAGACCATAAGAAATGAATGTACAAATACTGATGATGTACCGTGAATACAGTTCTCAAAAGAGGTTTATTTGAAGCATGCTCACGCCCAATATCATGGCACCAGCTATGTAGCACAAAAATCCAGAAACACAACTTTATTGTACAAGAATTTCGGATAAGAAACTCAGAATAAGATTATATATGGAGTTACCAGCAAGCTTACATGTTTATAAGCACTATATCACAAATAGCAAGCAAAAAAAGCGCACTTTGATTCTCGAATGCAGTATCCTGGAAAAATACTAGAATCATGTAAATGAGAGCAAACAATAATGATACAATCACAGCTGAAAGGAATTTTATTTATTTATTTATTTATTTATTTTATTTTTTTGAGTAACCTCTCCTCGTTCCTGTCCATCAGTACCCTCAACATCTAGTACAATTGTGCGAGGTTCAATACCAACACATCTTGCTATCCAAATACCTCTGGTTGTCTGACATCTGATGACAAGAACAGAAAAATGACAAAAATGTATGCATATAAAACAAAATAAAAATAGCAACTGATATAACACGCCTTTCATCTTCAGCATCCATCATGGTGAAGTTGGTATGAAAAAGATGATTCAAAAGTGTACTCTTCCCTGTAGAAACACACCAGAGTCAGAACTTGCATATGAAGTTACAAACTATATTTTATACTTTTATGAGTGTTTCTGAAACAACATAAACAAATATAGGAAATCATATGATGGTAGCTTTAGCGTCATGTTGAACATAATAAGAGTTCTTTTAAACAAGACATACCACTGCTCTGTGGACCCATGATAGCAACAACAACATAAGAAGTCCCGCATTCTCCAAGTTCCACTTGTTTGATAAAATTATCAAGTTTATCTGCACCGAAGGCACCATGCTCATCTATGACCTGGGTGGGGTAAGATTTGATTTCGTGGTCTGAAAGAAGAAATCAACCCATGTAAACTTTAAAAGATATACAATGCATCATATGATCGATCCAAAGTTTAACATATGGATATGATTGCACAATAATTAAGTTTTCCCAACCCAATAGCTACTAGAATAGAATTAGTAACTACAAAAAAGCCCGAGAAGGTTTAATTACCGACACTACCTAAACTATTCCCAACACGTAAAATTCTTACATGTTATCTATAATCTATAGACAAAAGTTCCGTAAAGAACTAAAGAACAAATCCTTTTATCTCAACTATCATTTTTTTAATCAAATAAAAAAAGTCACTTTCATACTTTTATTTTAAATTAAAATATCTCACAAACCGTTAATCGTTACGCGAAATTAATTATATTATCGCGACGAGAATTAAATTATTTTTCTATAGAAAAATAACAAATCACAAGTGATTTTACAAATCACGTGTAAGTGCATATATATATATATATAAAGGTAATTTAATTCTCATCGCGATAGTTTATTTTTCATAGCTTGAAAATTTACCGTTTGCAAGACATGTTTTAAATTTTTAAAAAAAAAATTGAAAAATAGGATTGTTTTTTTTTGATGAAAAAATGGATAGCTAGGATTTACCCATTTGTTCTTTAGAAAAAAAAGTGTTCTTTATTGATCTTACATCATTATCTATAACTACTTGTAATGTAGTAGGGATGTTTTTAAATATTAAGTCTCAAATTTTTAAATTTTACTTGCTAATTCAAGACTAATGTATACAACTTGTAACATAGATAAATTAAATGTAATTCTGTTTGGTAACATAAAACAATTGAATTTTATTTTGTTATATGTAATTTTGAAATCAAGAATGACTTAAGACTAAACAAATAAAACAACTTAACTTTGTTATACTCATTTATATATCATATAATACATGTCATCAGAGTATTATGACGAGAAAGATGATTAGGTAAAGATGAATTAGGTACGCTACATTATAGAAGTATTAGTGAATCATGTTGACATGTTTGATCTACGCATGGAACATGTTGTATAGAGAAGATTTGTGTAAATGAATAAACCACATGTGTATTGATAAATATTTTAAGAAATTGCTCTCATCATACAAAATGACATACAAGTCTCCTTCCTCATCCCGCCAATCAAAACTGCATCTTTAGAGGGGAAGGTATGCCTCGCCACAGCTCTTCACCACACCGGACCACCCTCGTTGAAGCTCGTCACTTTGGAGCTCCTCGTCTGCACGACTAGCTAAGGTGACTGACAAAGCGTCCTTTTTTTTCTTTTTCTTTTTTCATTTTCTTTTGTATTTTTTTTATATGTTTTGTAAATAGTGGGCCTCAAATGAGTAAGTTGAGGTTAGTTGTGAGTGAGGAGGGGGTTAGTTGTGAAGAGGTGTTAAGGTGATGTGGCACCCGTGGGCGCCAAATGAGTAATTTCATCTCTTCACCACACCTCTCCCTCTTATATTCGTTTTGCATTGTGAGGGTAACATGCTAGTTATTACTAATGCAAACAATTTACTATGCCTCTTAACACAGCCACAACTATCTAGCTAGTTATAGACTTAATCTTCACAAGACCATCTTCCATATATATTTTGTAAGGATGCAACCATGGACACAAAATTACGAGTCAGGTTCGATGTGTCTATCAAAGTTACAACATGCATAAGCTTATATCGAAAAATCCTAAGATAAGATCAATATTTATAATTAGTAAAAAATTTAGCAGGAACTTAACATAGATAAACTAACTACCATCAAATTATTTGAGCTACCCTAAACAAGAATTTAATGCCCCTGCTAGTATAAGATCTTGATGCTAGTTAATCGTCATTCATAATAAAAATAAAAATCAAATCACAAAACAAGCAGCTAGTTTATTCTGAAACATACAAAATGCGTACCCATCAAGAACGATTGAAGTTGTTATTTGATTTTGATTTCTGGAAAACGTAGAGTGTGATATTGTTGAGATGTTTCTGATGTCTTCATAGAATTTATAGTAAATTTAGTTTGAAGGGGTCCACTGTTGTTGTTTTGCTTTAGCTTCAAGTATATTATACGATGCGTTAATTGTTTGATTATACATTGCTTTTATCCTTTATATACACATTACAAGGATCAGGAGAACACGTGACGAGCTGTTTCCCGTCGACATTATGTCGACGACATAAGGCAGAAAACGACAAAAAAAAAAACGCTTGACCGAGCCCAACTGCGTTGAATTTTTCATAATCGTATTTTCCCGTCGATATGTCGACAGGAACATTTTAACATATTTTTTTAGCCTCAATAATTCACCAAAGTTGGGCGCGAAATTTACCCGCTAATATATTCCCGTCGACATGTCGACGAGAATATATTAATAACGTTTTATCCCACAATTAACGTGTGATTAAGCATAATAATTATTATGTTTTAAGAGTCCCGTCAACATGTCGATGGGAGTATATTACTAATTATAAACATTTTTAATAAATGGGTAAAATATTGGGCGGGATATTTTCCCGCTTTCTTGTTCCCGTCGACATGTCGACGGGAATATATCTTCAAAAATCAGGCTATATATATCCTCACAAATACATTCCCGTCTCATTTTTTTACCAATATATACATTCTCACAAAATTATTTCCGTCTCATTTTACACATCTCACAAATAATTCAATCGTCAATTCTTACAAGACGCACATGACTTGGCGTGGTTGCACAGTTGAAGAGGAGTACTCAAAAATCTTGTCACACGAGCTCCTCTTTAATGAAGTTATGTTAACTTTTGGTCATGCAGTTTATGAGGAATATGGTGATTTTAAGAATGCTGAACCGTGGATGAGAGACAAGATTATCGAATGGTGTAGGAAAAAGCCGTACTACAAAGAGTACATGGACGAGCTAGATGTTGCTGAAGCTCAAGCTGCTGCTGAAGCTCAAGTTGTTGCTGTTGGAGGTGACGACGAAGCTGAAAGTACGTTGGAAACAAAACTTGATAATCTAGGAAATAGGATCACAAATCTTGAAGCTACGTTTGCACATATCAAGGAAATGAGAGCAAGGAAGGGAAAAGATGGTGCGAGTTCGAGTAAAGCGGGAAGTAGCCGCAAAAAAAATAAACGGGTTGTTTCGTTTGATCTGTTGTTTTAGTTGTCGAGTTGTTTAGTTTGAGTTGTTTCGTTTAGTTGTCGAGTTGTTTAGTTTGAGTTGTTTCGTTTGGTTGTCGAGTTGTTTAGTTTTAGTTGTTTTCTTTGGTTGTTGAGTTGTTTAGTTTGGTTATCGAGTTGTTTAGTTTGAGTCTGTATGAAAATGCATGTGGTTAAGAACTCTTGCTTGTTTTAAATAAACAGTTTGCCTTTGTGTTTGATAATTATTGCTCCTTCAGTTCTATTATTTGTGCGTACAAATTTTAAATAAACAGTTTGCCTTTGTGTTTGATAATTATTGCTTATTCAGTTCTAATTATTGCTCCACAACAACAACATTTTATTAAACAACAACAACAACAACATTTTATTAAACATCAATAACATCAACAACAACAACAGCAAACAACAGCAACAACAACGATAACAGTACTACATATGAAATTTATCCATGTCACCTAAAAGGTCACGGAGTATTGCATCCGACTGACATGCGTGGTCGTGGTTGGGATATAGTGTATGTTTGTGGTTGTGAGGTTGAGTGGTTGAATCGTGACCGGTGTGGCCCGATTTACAAGTTGAGGTGATAAAAGGTGGTGGCCAGAAAAAGATTCCGGCGGCCGGAAAATGCTGGTGTTGCCAGAAAACAGAAACTGCTAGAGAGAGATAGAGAGAGAGATATATATATATATATATATATATATATATATATATATATATATATATATATATAGTGAGATGAGTATGTGTGTGTGTGTGTGTTTATATTGTGAGGATAAGGTGTTAGGTAGAAAAAAAGTTGTTAGGTAAAACCATTGCATCTCATGTATATATAACCATTGCATCTCGACTCGTTCGTTTAACATCTCATGTATAACCATTGCATCTCGACTCGTTCGTTTTACATCTCATGTGTAACCATTGCATCTCGACTCGTTCGTTTAACATCTCATGTATAACCATAGCATCCCGACTCATTCGTTTAATATCTCATGTATAACCATTGCATCTCGACTCGTTCGTTTTACATTGCATCTCAGGGCTGTCCTCGCCCAACAAGTGATTTCCAGGTGTTCCGATCACTATGTAAAACGTCTGGTAAAGTGACAATTATTCGGTTAGGTCTCCAAGAAATGAAGAAAGTGATATGGTATGTACTTCACAACAGTCCTGAGATCGACGCGTACATGACGAATTCGAGAGGTACGCGTTTTTATTTTGAAATTTCTTTTTCCCAAGTTATCTTTTCGATTAATTCTAATATCATGCCCATTTTAGTGAACATCCTGATAGCGACATGCAACAAGAATTTCCTAGATGGTTTCAGACGAAGGTAAACTTATTATATGTAATTCCTTGTATAAATAACGACTATATATATTACTCATCTCCATCTATTCTTATCTTTGTTCATAGATCGGTAAACTTTACACAGACAATGACCCAAGGTGTACTCCCGACTTATTCGCTTTGGCTTGTGGACCATTATCGACCGTAACCTCAGTTCACTCTTGCATAGTCAACGGTGTGAAGTTTGTTGTACACAGCCGCGATGTAAAACGTACAACTCAGAACAGCGGAATTTGTTCTCCTGGCGAGAAGGAAGGAGAAATGTATTATGGTCAGCTAGAAGAAATTCTGGAGTTCGCGTATACCCAGTTCAAAGTTGTGCTGTTTCGAGTTAAGTGGTTCGACTTGGTCAAAAGAGGTAGAGTCAAACGTTACAACACTAGAAACAACATGACACAAATTTGGGCATGTAGCACAGCGTTTGAAGATCAACCTTACATTCTCGCAACATAAGCAAAACAAGTCTTCTACCTTGAAGATCCTGCCAGACGACCACTCCATTAGAAGGTCGTCCAAGAAATGAATCACAACACAACCTGGGATGTCATTGTGATAGAAGACGATGATGATGTGATACATGGCAACAACTCATCGAATCTCCAACTGTCTGCTAATTTGAATGATTTGGCATTTGAAACCTTAAATATCGATGGTCAATCAACGTTAGTTGAGGCACCACCACCAATCATTCAAGTTGATGACGACAATGAATTTATTGATGATGAGGACGACGATCCTTATGATTTAGCATACTCTGATGCAAACAATTCTGATGATGAAGTTGAAGATGCGACTCATGCTGTTTATGATAGTGATGTAGATGTAGCAGATTGATCTTAAATTGTAACTTGTAAAACGACACTTAGCTTATTTGAATGAAATTGTTATGGATTTTTTAAATGTGTATATTTATTTTAAATGTGTATGTATTTGAATGTGTGCATGCTTATGTTAATTTGTTCCCGAATTTCTATATGTTAATTCAACTTGTACTTTTACAGATGGCAGCAGTAGCGCGAGGTCACGGTGGTGACGGTGCCGATGACCCACCACCACCTTATCGTTCGATTACTAGCGGTCACCGTAGTGGTAAGAAAATTAAACTTGATAATTTGAATTTTGTTACTTTGTATTTTTTAACGTTTTCACTTACTTCAATTGTAGGTTCGTCACAAAAACCTCGACGAGGAGGTAGAGCGAGACAAGCTAGCGGCATGGGTGGAGGTCAGGATGGCGGCAGGGCACAGGTCCGTGAAGCCAACAAAAACAAAGACCTCAGGAAAGCTGTGACTGCCTCGGGCCCGCAATCGATCGAGTTCGAGTGGCGTGATCAGAAGACATTTCATCATGTTGGGCCAAACCGCGCATGGTTCAGTAACTATGTTGGCGAGCTGGTTAGGTCCTTGCCGTTGCACTATCCCTCCTGGCACAACCTTGACGAAGCGACTCGACAGGGCTTCATGAACCGACTCGGGGTCAATTATTTTATTTTCCTTTTAATTATATCTTTATGTTTAATTCTTTGAATGTGTACATTTATTTAAATTTGTTTAATTGTGTATATTTGTTTAAATTTGTTTGCAGGAATTCTTCGACTTGCAGACCCATATGAACTCACCCGATTGGAAAACCATTTCGGTAGGCCTCAATGCGTACTTTGCTAAGGTCTACTCCGACAACAAGGGCACGATGAAGAGGGTTTACTTCGACGGGGAGGGTGGGCCTGAAAAAGTGGATGAGATACGAAGAAACCCTCCTCCGAACGTCGAGCCATCTGTGTGGGAGGAGCATATCAAGTTTTACATGAATGAGAAGAACCTGAAGCGTGCTGCTGTGAACAAGGAGAACCGAAAGAAGTTGAAGGTGTACAGCCGCCACGGTTCCAAGTCATTGGCCGCTATTCGCCACGACTACGTAAGACACATTTTATTTTTATACAAGTATTTTATTTTTATAAAATTATCTAATTATAATTTTATAAAAGTAATTAATTTTGATTTTATAAAAGTATTTAAGTTTAATTAAAATAAATATGGTGTTTGATTTGCCATTTGTAATTTGTTTCATCTTAGATATATGCATGTGTATATACAGTTTCTGAACAGCAAGGACAAACAATACCCGTCCCTCATCCAGTCGTTTTACGACACACACTGCGACAATGATGGTATGTGGTTGCAGGATGAGGCTCGTGTTCAATATGTAAGTATCTTTTATTTATTTTTTTTAATTTATTATTTATATATTATTTATTTTATTTTTAATTTATATATATATATATATATATATATATATATATATATATATATATATATATTATCTCAATTTTTTTCCCAATTAAATAGGAAGAGATGGTCCGGTTGCGAGATCTGGGAGCGAATACGCCGGAAGGGGTGGCGTACACGGAGGAGCAGATACTTGCTAAGGTTTTGAAGGGCAAGCAGTGGGGCCACATCGCCGGACGGGGTAGGGTCATACCCGGGCTCTCCAGGCCACCGTTACCATACACCCCGCCTCCACCTCCAGGTATGTACAGTTTGATAATATATTATTTATAGATTACTCGATCATGACTCAAATTAAGTATTGCAATAGATGTTTTTTAATTTTGATTGTTTCATTTTCAGAATACGCTGAGATGGAGAAAAAGCTTGCTGAGGCCGAGAAGAAGATTGCTGAGGCCGAGGAGAATCGCCTTCGAGAAGCTGAAGAGCGTAAGGCCTTGAAGGCGGAGATTGCTTTGATAACAGGTTCTATCTCCTCCAACCCGCGATGGAACGAGTATGTTAGTCAGGCGGGTTCTCAGCACGTGGATGGCTCAGGCAGTGGCGTTGGAGGTAGTGGCTCAGCTAGAGGGAGCGGGAGTCGCAGAGGCGATGAGGATGGTTCTAGCGATGATGAGGGTCCTACTGATGATCACGAGTGATTTTGGATGTAGAGGTACAAACTTGGGTATTTTGTGTTGTACTTATGCTTGAAACATTATTTTGGCGACCCATATGTTAGTATTGTATAGTTTAACTTTTTGGCGACTTGAACGTCGCGGATATTAAAACATTTGTGGATATGGCAGCTAGGTTTAGACATTACCACACCCCGTTTTGTAGACTTTATAAGTTTTTATTCATTTTGAGGGTGTTTAGCGATATTTTGCAAGTGTTATAGCCGATGGCGAGTTATACGTTTAGGACATGTTGATATTGAGTGGTTATAGGTGCTATTACAGTTACAGGTTTTGGTAGATTTTTTCCGGAAAATCCGGAAAAAATCTGGAAAATTGCAATATTTGCAGCCTGCTGTTAGCAGGGTGTTAATAATGATACCGTCGACATGTCGACGGCATCATTGAAACATAATTATTGGTTATTTAATGATACCGTCGACATGTCGACGGTATCATTAAAACAAAAATAGTGTTTTTAATATTATGTCGTTGACATGTCGACGACATAATATTAAAAACAATACTTTTGTTTTAATGATACCGTCGACATGTCGACGGTATTATATAAACCATAATTATAATCAACTAATTAAAACGTTAATTAGTTATATGGTCCCGTCGACATGTCGACGGGAAGAATTTGACGGACACCAAATTCCTTTGACCGGAAAACGACGTGGGACCCACAGTGTCGACGGGAACACTGTTCCCGTCGAAGCACAGCCGTCTATATGTTCCCGTCGACATGTTGACGGTAACGTATTATTCCATCGACATGTCGACGAAGAGGGCTTAAAAAAGTCGCCGGGGAAAGCCTCGATTGTACTAGTGACAGGACTTTGAGGTGTTTCGTGATTGTGTAGGTCATGTGCGAAAAGTAGTTAAGGTTGTGATATTGCAAGCCTAGAATGAAGACATGAGAGACTTGGACGTTGTTGCATTGTTTTGGTTATAACTTCTTCGTCCGAGTTCCGTTTTACTTGATTCAAAAGGCCAACGAAATAGGAGAAAGAGATATTCCCATTTAAGTAACATGATTCACGAAAACCTGAAGTTAAATGGACATTTTATTTAGTGCTATTTTCGGATGGAAACATGGACACACAAAAGAGACATATTCCAAGCTCATTTAATTAAAGATTTTGTTGGATTTATCTAATTATCAAAAAGAAGGCCCAGTGATGCTTTTGGCTGCTTAGTTTGGACGAAAATAAGGAAATCCCAATTCTTAGCTTTGGCGTGAAGAAAAGAAAAAGGGAGCATGCCTTGGTTATATATATTCTTCGACAACACAAGACCTATCATCCATCTCTTTAATATATTCGGTAGACCACAGGAAGCAAAGCACAACCGAAACATCCTCTGTGCCAACAGCCACAACGTCAAATAACCTTCGACCATCAATTATCATTCGATGGGCGCTCTGTGTTATCTATTTGCAAACACTGATATGCAAATCACACAACAAGAATTAGATTAGTAGAAAATTAAATATTTGTTTTTTGTTGATTTCAAGGAGCAGATCACAATATGAAAATCCAAATAAGCATTGATCGTCAAATTCTCACAAGAAAGTATGTAAACACATGTGCACTCATCATCAAATTCTTTTCCGAATTTTCTCATCTTGAAGTATATACACATTTAGATCATTCCTCTTCATCGTCTATATTTAAAAAGTAAATAAAACATATTTAACAACTTATAAATGCAAATCTAACACTCCAACACTCAATAATTATGACATTTATAATCAATCCAAACACCACCTGAGACTTTGAAAGAAAACAAAGAAAAAATAAGTACTTTGAAACTTTAAGGGCCTGAGATCCTCAATTCAATGGTAATATATGTATATAACCATTTCTTAAAAAGATTCTAACTTTTTTGATAACATGTACGTAGAAATAAAAAAAGATCTAAGGAGTACCAATGTACTATATAACTCAAATCAGTTAGATCTATATATCCTCAATATAAATAGATAATTAAAAGCACATTGTTTCAAAAAAAAGGTTATTAAAAGCACAAAAATTAAAAAGAAAAAAACTCGTCAATGCATATTAACCAATAATCAATAATAGTTGGATTTGTTACTTACAAATCCCTGTACCATTCACCATCAATGAAGAGAAAAAAAGGAGTTATGTCGCAATAAAAATCGTAGAGAATCTGATCGCAAGGATTATAGTCGCCCTTGATGATTGAATTGAAGGATCATGTTTTTTTATTTGACCTGATCATTCATACGCTTGTAATATCTTGGTCGAAAGAAAATGACGGCAATGAATAGGCAAATAAAATTAGGTTAAATGTTTAAAACTGATCCCACCAAATCCCCAAATATTGTGGGACGGTTATTATAAAAGTTTAATATGAAATCCTTTTTTATGGAGAAGGAAAATACCTAATTTGCCCCTAATTAAAATCTTTCTTTTAAAATTAGTTATAGATATTTTCAAAAATGTCATCTTGCATTGACATGATATACATCATGCATTATTAGGAGTACAAAGGTGGTTCTCGCGGTTCTCGCAATTTATTTGGTTCTGAAAATAACCTCACACTATATATATATATATATATATATATATATATATATATATATATATATATATATATATATATATATATATATATATATATATATATAGAGAGAGAGAGAGAGAGAGAGAGTAGAGATCCAATAAGAATATTAGTTAAAATGAGAAAAATAAAAAGTAATTTCAGCATTGATGCGGATAAGATTGATAGTGGCAACATTGTAAATAACTAACCAATTATAAGGATTTTAAAGGTTGTATAAGGGTATAACTGTCAAACAAACACGCTTCGAAAACTCACCCTTAACATTCGGAAAGTTAATTTAATACTTCTGATTAATCAAACATCCAACATAGGCCCTACTAATGGTCGATTACAAACTTTACCGATTGGGGTTATTTGTAGATTTTTTATTGCATCTTTTTTCTATCAGTTGAATACTTGAATGGATTATACGAGATGCATATATGGACAAATAGATGCACACGTGTAGATAGATTCATTATTCATGCATATCATACGTGTGTCGAGTCAAGTTTATAAAATAAATAGATGCAAATACTTCTACTAGATGCATAGGATTGTAATGACCATGTACAATATTTTAATCAACTTTCATACATAATTGGTGATACATTTCAAAGATGCATCTATATGCGACATTTATACGAATTGTTATATGGCTTCATCTTTAATGTATTGATTGTTGCATCTATTAAAAGATTCATCTATCGTCTTTTTTTTTTTGGGTAAAGGGGTTTACCCGGTAAAATTTATGCATCTATCGTCTTTATTAATATATGCTTTAGAAATTAGACGAATCCATTATAATGTATTTTATTTCTTTTCGTGGATGCAAAATTCTTTTGCATGTATGCATATGTTATCATGCATCTATATTTACGTACAAGCAGATGCATATATATATATATATATATATATATATATATATATATATATATATATATATATATATATATATATATATATATATATATATATATATATATATATATAGTGTGAGGTTATTTTCAGAACCAAATAAATTGCGAGAACTGCGAGAACCAATCTGATCCATTCACTTTTTGATCAATGGCTGTAAATGCTGGTGGCATAATTGTAATTAAATAGAAGATCTTGTAACTTTTCATAAATTGTAAAAGGGTAGTAATGGAATTTCGCATTCATTTTATCAATAACTGCTCACCACAAATTTAGGTGAAATTGATAACAAGGAAAAAAATCACAGATCTACTCATTCGTTTCACACAAGCCATCATTTTTCTTTCTTTAAGAAATTCGTGATCTCCCCTGTGGAGAGCTTCAAATCAAAATCCCTAAATCCGCAAATAAAATCTCCTCAAGGGAATCAATCAATGGCTTTTTCCGTTTCGTGTTGCCGCCACATCCGTCGGCCACCATCACACCACAGCCATCATCATCATCTCCGGTCGCCACCAACAACGCAGCCGCCACAATCATCACCGCTACCTTGCCCCCACAGTGTTGTCGCCGTCATCACAAGGAAGAGACAAGAGTCGTTGGTTTACAGGTCTAGTGTGAGGTCACGTTTAGGGTTTGATTTGGGTTCACTTTTGGTTCGAGAATCACCATCACCGCCGCCTTCATCACCTCGTCTGTCTTTCTTTTCATCTCGTTGGTAAGTCGGAAAACTCAAGACTCGTCTATTTTAACGGTTGTAAAAATTATTATTAAATCGATTCTTGTGCTTTTGTGGAATAAAATGGGATTAAAACACGTTTTTGAATTCATTTTTTTTTTTGTGTGGTGTAAAAGGATTAAAAGAGATATGGTTTTGATTTAGTGATACTTTGTTTCTCTATTGTTAAGATATCTAACATTTCTTTGGATCATTGTGTACATGTATACTGGTGCACATGTATTTATGCAAAGGTTTTGGTTGCGTATCATAGTAATTCCTATACACATGATCTTCTAATTTCGTACATTAATTAGAATGATATTTATGGGTTTTGTGTTTCTCAATTATTTTTTACACATGCTTTAATTTTCTGATCTTACTTATTGCAGAATGTAGCCGCTTTTCATGTACGTACCGTGTCTCGTTGCAGACATTGAAGATCATGCAATGGTGCACACATGTTTTGATGAGAGTTTTAAACGAGTGCACATGTATTTACGTGATGAAAATGAGAATTTAATAAAGAATGCACATGTGTTTATATCTTAGCATGAGTATTTGAAACAAATGCACATGTGTTTATGTCCTAACCTGAGTATTTGAAACGAATGCACATGTGTTTATGTCCTAACCTTTTTTAAGAATTTAGGAAACTGGTATTACACACATGTTTGGATGAATTTGATGAGAAACTTCAAATATACATGTTTTTCGAAGACGTGCACATATGTTCTTGGAAGACATGCACATGTATATTTAACAAGATACGTTTGTATTTGAATTGTATTTCATTTGATATCTCATTTTGTGTATAATGTTTATGTTCTCGGTTTTGTAAATTTGAAAGTTTAAAGAATGTAAAATAGAAACATATATGCAATTACATATTTAAGCAAAACACATTTGAAGTTTAAACAATTGTACACTAAAAATACATGTAAATTTTTATTAGTTGAGAAAAACACATATGCACCAAGACTTTTTGGAAAAAAAAAAAAAAAAAAAAAAAAAAAAAAAAAAAAAAAAATCCTAAATTATGGGATTTAGAAAAACGAAATTAATAAAAAAAATCAAAAATCATATAAAAATTGTCTTTTACAATTATACCCTTTTGAATTAAATAATAAAAATAAATATTAAAAAAAATCTGATTGGTTGATGCTAGTTCTCGCAGTTCTCGCAATTTATTTGGTTCTGAAAATAACCTCACCCTATATATATATATATATATATATATATATATATATATATATATATATATATATATATATATTTATGTATTTATTTAATTTTGCATCTCTTTTAATTGAAAACTAAATAGTTTCCTAACATAAACTCTTGCATCTATGTCATATCATATAGATGCATATCTTAAACACAAGTGGCGTATTTAACATTAAATATATATTTAAGCATTAACTTTAATAAGCATGTCAAAGAAGGAGATTGAACATGAAAAAAAGACGATACGTTGTAGATCAAAGAATATGGAGAAAAAGAAGGAGAATGTTATGTTCAAAAGAGGGAGAAAGATATATATACCCTTTAAATCAATCTTATCCGCATCAATGCTGAAATTACTTTTTATTTTTCTCATTTTAACTAATATTCTTATTGGATCTCTACTCTCTCTCTCTCTCTCTATATATATATATATATATATATATATATAGTGTGAGGTTATTTTCAGAACCAAAAGAAATGCGAGAACCAATTGTAGCCATTAGATTAGTTAATCAATGGATGTAATGCTTTGTGGCATAAATGTAATTTAGTGGAAGATGATGAATTATTTCATAAGAGGAGGAGGGACATCAATGGTATTTCACTACTATTTCATCTCGTCAAATTTCATAACCGTCCCTATTAATAGGGATTTTTCTAATTGTAATTAGGTTAACCAAAAAAACACGTCCATATCAATATATCATTCACTTCTTAACTGCTCACAAGCCGCCATCATCATCTCAAAGTTCTCTAATCATCTGAATATTAGCGAATGATAGAAGAAAAAAAAATGCATTTAATCAGGTTTGTCTAGTATATCACAAATAATTTTACTTTTTGTCAAATGATTCTTTTTTTCTTTCATCACTTGTAGATGATATTTTCATATCAAATTCATCTAAGATTTTGAGTTTCTGATTATTATTTGAAAGTTAAATACAAATATTTGATGTTCGAATTAACTAAATCCAAGTGTTATTTTTTTAAATGGGTATATTGATTCAGTTTGTGTGTTTCACATCACAAATAAAATCACATGACCAATGAGTTTCACTACTTTCGTTGTGTCACCACAAATTATAAACTACCATTTGTTTTAATTTATTATCACTACATTGTTTTCGTATGATTATATGTAGTATTACTATATTGTTTAATGTGTGTCAAGGGATAACTAAGGTAGGTTCACGACTAAACACATGTGCATGATACAAGATCATGTGTTTGATGATATTAAAGACGATGTATACTACTACAAAAAACGTTAAAAAGATCGGTGGAAAACCCACAAAAAGATCGGTTATGAACCACTCTATACAAGGGTGATCTTTATGAGCGAAACACATATTAAAAGATTCATCTATCGTCTTTTTTTTTTTTGGGTAAAGGGGTTTACCCGGTAAAATTTATGCATCTATCGTCTTTATTAATATATGCTTTAGAAATTAGACGAATCCATTATAATGTATTTTATTTCTTTTCGTGGATGCAAAATTCTTTTGCATGTATGCATATGTTATCATGCATCTATATTTACGTACAAGCAGATGCATATATATATATATATATATATATATATATATATATATATATATATATATATATATATATATATATATATATATATATATATATATATATATATATATATATATATGGTGAAGTTAAAATAAAAAGATAAATATCCGTAAAAAGAATAAAAAGAATTTTGTTTTAAAAAAAGTTCTCGAAAAATTCCAAAAAAATTTCACAAGATCGGGTATGTTGGTGCATAAAACTTTTGTGAAAGAAGTTTTTCTAATTTTGAGTTTTTATACGTTTTTTTTAATACACAAAAAATGAATTTTAATGCGCAAAAAAAATTTTAATGCGCAAAAAAAATTTTATTGCACAAAATTTTTAACTTGTTTTAGTTAGATGTGCAATGTTATTTTGGTGAAAAAAGTCAAAAGAAGTTGGGTCCAGAAACGAATTTTTGATGCAAAAAAAAACGATTTAATGCGCAAACGTATTTTTTTTATAATTTTTTTCGGATAAAGTATCCACTTTCAGAAAAACTTCCTTCACAACTTTTTCATGCACCAACATACCCGATCTTGTGGAATTTTTTAGGAATTTTTCGAGAACTTTTTTTAAATTTTTTTTATTTTTATTCTTTTTACGGAAATTTGTCTTTTTATTTGATCTTTATCCTATATATATATATATATATATATATATATATATATATATATATATATATATATATATATATATATATATATATATATATATATATGTATATATATATATTATGTATTTATTTAATTTTGCATCTCTTTTAATTGAAAACTAAATAGTTTCCTAACATAAACTCTTGCATCTATGTCATATCATATAGATGCATATCTTAAACACAAGTGGCGTATTTAACATTAAATATATCAATAGATGAGTGTAAAATTAAAACTTGGTATTCAACATCATTAAATATATATTTAAGCATTAACTTTAATAAGCATGTCAAAGAAGGAGATTGAACATGAAAAAAAGACGATACGTTGTAGATCAAAGAATATGGAGAAAAAGAAGGAGAATGTTATGTTCAAAAGAGGGACAAAGATATATATACCCTTTAAATCATAATTTAAATGATTGGTTGAAATTACTTCTCATTCTTCTTATTTTAAAATTACTTCCTATTTGATCATATATATATATATATATATATATATATATATATATATATATATATATATATATATATATATATATGGTAGGGTTCTTTTCAGAACCAAATAAATTGCGAGAACCAGCATTAACCAATCAGATTTTTTTAAATATTTATTTTTTATTATTTAATTCAAAAGGGTATAATAGTAAAATTACATTTTTTTGAATTTTTTAATAAAAATCGTTTTTTTTAGTTTTTTTTTTTTTTTTTTTTTGATATAATTATTTTCCAGCATGTATGATTTCACGTATGATTTCGAAAGATTATGTGCATATGTGTTTTTTTTATATAAGGTAAATTTACAAATTCTTTTATCGTTCAATTGCTTAGATCTCTAATGTGTTTTGGTATAAAAAAAAAATTTACACAAGTGTATTGAATGTCAAATATAAATATTTTAGATATATCGCATACATTTCAAAACAAAAACATTATAAACAAAATTAAAAATCATATCACATACAATTCAAATACAAAATTTTAAAAGTAAATAATAAATGAAAGTTTCGTTGATTTATAGCTATGTCTACTATTCTTCTTGCAATTTCATGCACTTGTGTCTTTAATCTCTACTTCTTTATCATAACTATTTTTTCGCTAAATGTATGTACAAAACACATGTGCACTCTTGACATTGCTCATCATACTCGTATCTGTAAGCACAACCAATTAATAAACGAATTACTTAATCATAATATCTAACAAAACACATATGCATAATGTATTTCTGACTTGTTCACAAGCGACAATTTTTAAAAATTAGTACAACCTTAAAACACAAAACACAAGTGCACCGTTAAATCACAACTGTAAAAACACATATGCACACAAGTCATCAAATTCACTAGAAACTATAAAAACACACATGCATTCTCAATGCACATATGCACACTCCTTTTATTAATATTGTATCAACCACAAAACAAACACAAACTAATTTTTTCCATTTTGTATCAACCGTAACAGAAATATGCATGCCCTTCTACTAATTCATGGCTTATAGATTAATATACTAATAAATCTTATAAATTTATAATGTATAAAAAAGAATATCAACTCACTAATAACCAAATCATATATTTTTTTTAATATAACAGGCATAGATGTTGAGATCGTTTTCTTAACTTTCATTGCAAAACTTGAGTATTTTAATTTAATTTTTATTACAATAAAAAAAAAAAGGCCTTTTGGGCTTGCATATAACGAAAGCAAGAAAAAAGTTAAAATCCTCACCAATAAACATTAGCACCAAATCTAAACCATGTCAAATAACTTTGAAACACATATGCACACACTTCTATTAACCATAAAACACATATGCACACAATTCTATTAACTTATTAACCATAAAACATATATGCACATTCTTTCCCACTATATTTTTATAAAACCAACAAATTAAATCTTGAAAAGATGCATATTACCTATTTACAAATAAAGAAAATTGAGAGACAGTACAAATCTAAAAAGCACCTTATATTTTATCTTGTTCTTAAACCAACATATAAATATGAATTAGTACCGCAAACACAAACACCTTATATTCTATAAAAAAAAGGCATACATGAACACTCTTACATCCCCGAACACAAACAACTTCGATTCATTTAAAAATGAATTAATAGTGACTTCATGTAATATTCATAGATTTATATTCTATCTTGTTCTTAAAATGAAAAACAGAATATATCCACATGGACTAAATACTCAACACACCGACCCCCTAGATCCGTAAACTCAAACCATATTAATGCGAAATCCTTACTTCCTTCACGTTGTAGTGGATATTTTTATTAATGTTTCATTGATGTACGGTTTCTCTATCAGATCCAAACCGAAGGATGTATGGTATTGACCGCTCGCTTTAAAATTACAGTGGATGGAGAGGTTTGAGTGGAAAAGTGAGAGGGATTCCAAAAATTAAGTGGCGGCTGCATTCTTTTTTAGGGTTCATCTTGAAACAGAATGATAAGAGTGCAATGTGGAAATATATTTGTAACTGCTCCTATTTTTGTGTTCGGTTATGTTTGGTGAAATTCCATAATTGCCCTTAAACTTAGTTAAAATAATCAGACGAAATTCTTTTTATTTACCATAATGCCATTTCATATTCATCCGTTGATTATTTTGATCAAAGGCTAATATTAGTTCTCGCAGTTCTCGCAATTTATTTGGTTCTGAAAAGAACCTTACACTATATATATATATATATATATATATATATATATATATATATATATATATATATATATATATATATATATATCAACTACTTATAATGTAGATTTAGTCAAAGGGGAAAAGTGGAAAACTTAATTTTCAGTCAATCCCCATTTTACCCTTCTATACTACAAGGGTGAGAGAAAATGAATTGTGTAATTAATGCTCTTATTAAAACACCCCATAACTTAAAATTACAATAATTTATTCATATGGTACAACCAATTAAAAGCATCTATACCAAATTAAAAACAATCAATTAAAACACCCCTTACTAAAAAAAGTACAATAAAATTTTCACAATATACAATTAAAACAAGCCACAACATAATATAAAATATAAAATAATTAAACACACTAATTAATGTTATTTTTAAAACACCCTAAAATGAAAAGTATATTATATTATACCCGTGCATAGCAACGGAAATTCCTAGCGACAGATAATTAATGATAAGCGATATTCTAGTAATTGTTTTGTGTAACGTTCAAAATAGAAAGTGAAAATATCAAAATGCAATTAAAATAATACAAAGTATCTACTAATTTAAAACTTAAGAGCATCATTTTAGTTTGGTGCTAAACTTCATTCACGAAATATAAAACCACGTGGTGTGACACGCCAAGACGATCATCAATGGTTGCAAACCTGGTCACAATGTCTCAGATATGTATACTGTGACTAACTATTATAAAATTTACCATGGCATGTTAAATTTATTAGGAATTCAAAATTTAACATTGCGTAAATAGACTACAATTCAATCACCTAAAAGATTTGGTATGAATCCATTTGCTGTTAAAATTTTCTTTAGCCTCTCTAGCAATGCCTTTACCTATCATTGTTTTGCGTGTTCCCTTGAACTGGTTTCCTTAGAAATTGGCCTGGTCAAGTGTTGCTCCTCTTTTGCGTTACGATATTGATTAGTCACCAAGTTCCTGCCGGTAAGAGTATCACAAATCTTATTTAGCTTATAACCCTTTATGCTTAAAATTATATTGCAACTACAATGGTTATCAATAAGTACATGCAGCACATATACATCACTCTAAGGATATCAGATTGCAAATAGATGTATATTTAATCGCTAACAATTACGCGACCGCTTGTTATATTTAGTTCATTAATAACCTAGCGGTTACAACTGAAAAACATGGTGGAAGGATAGTATAGTAGTAGTTTCCAAATTGATGCTTATAATAAGGGGCGCAATTGTATGTTATCATACCAATGTGGGAGGGGTTGTTACAGCTTCATTTGTCAAATTTGTTACAGGAATACACACATACATGTAAACTAAGAAATCTTTCCATTTTGAGTAAAATAGTAAACAAACCAATAGTAGCGAGTGTTTTTACCTCAAGGTCGATCTTCAACTTTTAGAGCCACGTCAACAAATAGTTGTTGCAACAAATCACACCTCTGAGTTGGTGAAGCAAGTGTCTGGAAAACAAACTCAAAATTATCCAATTCTAACTATCAAAATAACCAAGAAATTAAATCAAGAAATGTCAATTGCAACACTAAAAGTACAACTCTTATAACTTAAAGGTGATTTCAACATGACTAAAGTACATAATATGTAAGACATATTCTTGAGTCTTTTATAAAAGAATGTGAGGCTATTTCGAATGAAAGAAAGTACCTTGGGACCATTCACGAACATCACCACCAATTCTAAGTTTGATACAATTCACAAAATCCGCCTCTAATCCAACCACACTTTGAGCTGTTATCTTTGGTCTTTGTAATATAATTTGGATTCCAAATACATAGTTAAGTTCGTAGGCAAACTACCAGCTTCGGTGGTTAAAAAACTCATGAAGTATGTGGGTGAGTTCCTTCCACTCAGATGCATCCTGAATAGGCACTCAACTTTTCATTTGCCAATGGGATAGAATCATGCTACTCATACTTCCATTTAGTGGTAGAAGCACCTGCATTTACATTTTATTTAGTTTCAGAAATGAAGATTCGTTTACTAAAATAAATCACATACTTATTTTTTTAAAATCCGTTGCTAACCTTCAAGTTATGATCTGCGTACTTTAGTTTGTAGTTTTGTTAGTGTACATCTATAGCTGTACCAAGTATTAAATAAAGTCACATTAGAGTCCCCTCAGAAGTTGCATGATCAACGTGTTGTCTTTGTATGAATATTCACCCAAAGTATCTAACTCAGAGATGGCTTCATCAAATGCCTGCCATGAAATATACAAAAAATGAAATGTGTAACTGAATCAATCGGAAAGGGAAGGGTCGACATACATGCTGATACTAAACTTCAATTTAATGTGTTATTAAGACATGCAAAGTATTACAAAAACAAATAAGCAGTAAAATAGCCTTCTAAGTTGCCTAGTTTACAAAACCGTGTGCATTTTCTTTGTAATAATTTTATGATCACAAATTTGGCTAATTGTACCGATATCTTTATATGGCAAACCAGAGCAAACCATGAAACCAATAAAAATTAATTAATAGCTAGCTTAGTAGACACCAATCCTAAAATGCTAAACAAATAATCTCATACAGATGAATTAATAGCTAGCATAGTAGACACCAATCCTAAAATCCTAAAAAAACATCTATCAATTTCTTCATCCAATCGAGTTCATCAGTTTCAGGCCATAATGTCAAACGGGTACAACTTAATAAAATACTCGTTACGAAATATTTATACATGGTTACCATCCTACCAAAAAGGCCTCACCAAGATATGATTTTTAAGTTGCAGCAACACCCTCTGTCGGCTGCTATGCAAATTTCGGCAACGCAGAGATATTCCGTCTAAAACAGCAGCTGAAAAAATGCGATAGCAACATAGATTTAAAAAAACTTCAAAACTAAATACATAAATCTATATAAAAAAATTCAAAACTAAAAAAAACAAACCTCAAAATATGATAAACTCGTTTATAGAGGTTCCGGTAGTGAGGTTGCTGTGGTGGTCAGACTCGGACGTAGTGGGTCTCGGTGGTGGCGACGGCGCAAATTCCGGCGATGGCAGCAGCTCCAAGAAATCCTAAATTTGGTACATTCCAAGTAGCTTTGCGAGAGGCGCATAGACATGTAGCGTTTGAATTGCAATGAAGGTGTACATGGTAAACAAATATGAAAACAATGAGAACTCGAATAACAAAACTGCATAGACATTTCAGCAAATCTGACCCCACCTGGTTATGCGAAGGAATATGTGAAAGAGTCCACATATTATGTAGTATATCTGCTGATTAGCAATTATCACGCGGACCTGGAATAAGTATCAAATTCAGAAGCAATTGAAATAATAAAGATCTTTAATAATCCATGAATATCCTAATTCTTACCTCGTCATTCATGGCTAGAAACATTTGTAGAAGATCATGAACTTTCACATCTTGTACAGTGCAATTTTTATTTTTATACTTCAGCTTTCCAAGTTTCGACACCTGAATAACGCTAGAATCAAGTATGGCACATACAACCCCTAGGCCCAAGCAACAAAATTGTAACAATCACAACTACAGATGTTTACTATATGCAAAAGTATAACACCTTAGTTTCTCCTTCAACAATGCGACGAACAGTAGCACCAAACTACTCCTCTATTTTCTCAAAAGCGACAAATTTTGTATCTTCAAGCGTCTTTCCTTTTGAATCATAACAGATAGCATAGTTTACTTTAGGAATATGCATATTTCATATATATGATTATTACATGGCTCCAAAGAGTATGCTCATCTCAACAACTTAATTTTAGCCCATAACTGAACACGATAAATAGTTGGAAGACACGTAAAATATTTCTATAATCATGGTTGTTTATACTTTATACAACTGATATAAGCAAGTATATATGTAACTTTTGTTACATTACAATCCATTTATTCTAAACAAAAATAGTATAAAATCACGCACAATGATCTATAGTGATAAAGATGTATACCGTACATGTAACGGAGGGTTCACTGCTAGCAACTCAGTCCAGTGTGAACCAGGTCCAAAGCATATCAGCTTCCACATTTGTGCATTTTTCATGACTGGATTAACAACAAATCAATCCAAAATTGAACTTGCATTGTCCGTTGTTGAACCATGTAATAGCTGATATGAATTTTATCATCGAAAATTTGCAAATAACATACAATTAAACCACATCAGTCGACATTCAATAAACATAAAATAGATGCAAGTGAATCCTTTCCAATATACATCACTCGATATAAAAATCTGTGGCACTTAACGTTGGGATGTGCATCTTTATACATGTTATTTAATAATTTATACAGACAACTTGTGGTACACAACTACACACTAAAGACCAAAGTCCCACAGATTTGATTACAACTACTTTCGCTCAAGCATCATTAGTCCAAATCATCATTCAAGATAATTTGTTCAGCATTTTCAACATCAAGTTCTATTAGCATTACCTAAGGAGTATCTAGATTTATTTTTCAAAAAGCTACGTTTTGCCTATAAGGAAACGTACACAATCACATTTTCTAAATCGTTTTCTAACTATCTACTCGCAAGTGTAATAATCAAATAACCTCCAACGCAATACCAAAAAACGAACGATAAAAAAACACAAACCTTAACAAGGTGAACAACCTCCTTAAGATCAAGAGCAACCTTCTTCCCATCACCCTTATCCTCTGTTTTCTCAACCTTAACCAAAACCGGAAAGGGAACCTTTTGCTCCTCTTCTTGACCCCGAAACACCCGTCTCATAAACCGATTCTCGGCTTCAATCTTTCTCCTCTCAGCCTCCAAATCCACGTCGTCACCCTCACCATCACCACCCACCCTATCCTCCGGCAAAGGTGCCATCTTTCGCCCATAAGAAACAAGGGTATTAAATCCCTAACGAACTTGGCATCTTCATGGCTTAATTGCGGTCATTCGTGGGTTTCTGGCAGTGGTGAGTCTCGATGGGGTGAGGGTTTGGCGAATTGGTGGTGGTGGCGGTGGCGGTGGCGGTGAGTGTGGCGGCGGCTGAATAAGCTATGCTGGTCATTCGTGTGTGAGTTTGTGTGGGTGGCTAATGAGGGCGTTTGTTTTTACAGGCTTGCATTTACATAATTAGAGAAGGGCAAAATGGGCTTGCATTTACATAATTAGAGAAGGGCAAAATGGGCATTGACTGAAATTTCAGTTTTTCACTTTTCACTTTGACCATTCAGACATTATAAGTAGTTAAGATTAATAAAACACACAAAACTTTATACAAGTTAATAAGTTGATGTTGCATATAGTTTTGAAAACTGGACCGGACCAACGGGTTCAACTGGGAAAAACATATAGTTTTGAAAACTGGACACGACGGGTTCAGTTATTAAAAGCATGACTCGGTTTAAATCGACCCATTTTTTGACCGGAACGGTTCAACCGGGTTTTAAAACATTATGTTGACATGAGCTTAAGTATCAAAGTCAATAAGTCAACACATTTAATCCCTAAATCTTCAAACTTTTATTAGAGGTGGCAAAACGGGCGTGCACGGGCTAAAATGACACGGGTTAAAACGGACACGGGCTAAACGGACAAATTATAAATCGGGCCAAACGGGCACGAGCTAAAACGAGCAAATTATAATTCAACTATTAAAAACATTCGGAACAGTCCTAAAAACCCCTTTAATTCATCTTGTAAAAAAAGATCAAGCATCTAAGTCATAACTATATTTTATCATTTTTTCTTAAAAAAAATATAAAAAAAATAGAGTATTAAATGAATAAAAATGCAACTAATTAAATATATCTATCAATTAATTAGAGTATTAAATAATTATGCATAAAATAGTTAATAAATGAGATAAATTAAAATTAAAATAGTTGGAATGTTTTATAGTTACCAGTGACAAGTGAATTGGTCGGAAAAAAAGGAGAGTAATTGCTTGAAGGTTGAATTATGTGATTCGAAAGCCCATCTAATAATATATGTTTTTATCTTTTGCCTGTAAGAGCCCATCAAATAAATGCGTGGGGGCAAAAAACGCCTCAAACTTTTAAAAAAGTGTCAAAAATCGCCCAAAAATTACAAATTGAGCAAGATTTGCCACCCCTAACTTTTATTATTTTTCATTTATAACCCATAAACATTCTTTTATCACTAAACGATCTGTCGTTATAAAATCCCGTTGCTATGCACGGGTATTCGTCTAGTATATATATATATATATATATATATATATATATATATATATATATATATATATATATATATATATATAGTGTGAGGTTATTTTCAGAACCAAATAAATTGCGAGAACTGCGAGAACCAATTTTAGCCATTAGATCATTTAATCAATGGATGAGATGGTTTGTGCCACTTGTGTAATTAAAGAAAATGTTAGGTAAACTATTGTAAATGATCTAGGGGCATTTGTGGAATTCCAAATAATTATTTTTAAAAATCAAACCCACGTTTTTTTGGAATTACCTCAACTTTATTTACCCTAATATTCTTTTATCCCTGCAGAATACAACCGCCTCTATTGCTTTTCTTCTCTTATCCAGATCTCTCTAAACTGAAAATCAATGAAGATAGCGATGATTGTTCTTTTATCTTGTCATAAAGATGCAGATCGATGATGATTATGATAGGTAATATAAAAAACGTTTTCATCGTTGTTCGACATTCAATATCATAAGTATAAATAATGATGGATGATGATAATACTGATTGACGAGGTTTGATTTCGATCTATGTTCTAAAATCGTTTCCGGTATTGGTTTACGCTTTAAATTGTTTCTAAAATATTCTGATGTGTTCGAAATCTTTCAATTTGTTTTAGATCGTTCATATATCGTTTTCCTTAATTTGTTTATATGAAATCTTTTTCTTATGTGACAAATATATTTGATTATAATAATAAAAATTTGTATATTTCTCATTTGCAATCGTGGCATCTAATAAACAAATAAGTGATGAAATTAAATCATGTAAAAAATGTTGGTTGACTATATCTTGTTTTGGTGGGTTCACATGTGGAGGTTTAAAAACGTGGCTTCTTGTTTTTTCGTTGAAGAAAAATCAAAACTCATTCATTAATTCATTTGTTATATTTGTTGTTTCTTTAAAAATAATAGTGAGTAGGGTGTGCAACGAAGTTGTTGAAATGATTAGTTATGTACCGTGTAATGTATTACTAGTTGATGAATGAAATATTTTGAATCATAATCATGGACGAACTGGTTGCGGCAAGCTAACTCATATGCATCGTTGTACGTTGTATGTTGTATTTTATTTTATTTTTATTTTTTTAATATAATTATGTGTTAGACTAATAGGTAATATTTGACGTGTTTGTGGATCTGTTACGTTATGATTTGTATTGTTAGATAAATCGGTTTTGTTAGTTAGATCACATATGTGTGCATTTTTGTTTTCACTTGATATGAATAAAGGAACAATGTTGTGCTTTTTGATGTAAGGGTGCACTTGTGTTTTGTGCTTTAAGTATGTACTAATTTCTAAAAGAAGTCGAATCTGGTCTGGTGTGCACAATCAAAAATACATTGTGCATATGTGTTTTGTTAGTTGTTATGATTGAAATGAATTAAAAGTTGTGCATATATGTATTTTAAGGTAATATAAAATAAATGAAATGATGCATACATGTTTTAAGTTTGGTATAAATTGGATGAAAACGGTATTCATATGTTTGGTATTATTTTTTACATTGTGCATATGTGTTTACTTAGGGGTTGAATTTTTTTATTGCAAAAGCCATAGAGAATATTGGCGAATATGTTACTGGCGCATAGAAAAGTTGTTACTAGTGCATGTATGTTTTATTAATTGATTCTAATAACTAATATGATTCTTGTTGATATGATGTTATACTTGTATGTAAAAGTGTATTTTGTCTTTCTTTTCGTTATTATAAAATAATTGAATTATGTGCATATGTGTTTTAAGGTTAGAGTGAATGTGTATTTTATGGCTGGTAAAAAGATCAATGAAAAGGGTTTGCATATATGTTTTATGACCTATAAAAAGTTAATAAAATGTGTTGTTAGGGCTGATGCAATATCAATACAAGTAGTGTGCATATGTGTTATTGAGAATGCATATGTGTTTTCATAGTTTCCGGTGAATTTAATGCCTTGTCTGCATATGTGTTTTACAGTTTTTAATTTAAATGTATTGAAATTGCATAAATGTTTTTATTTATGATATAAGGATGTTTTTTGTTTAGTTCTGATTTAAAAGTGCACTTATGTTTTAAGGCTGTACTAATTTCTCAAAATGGTCTTTTGTGAACAAGTCAGAAATACATTGCTCATATGTGTTTTTTTAGATGTTATGATTAAATAACTCGTTTATTAATTGGTTGTGGTTACAGGTTCGAGTATGATCAACGGCATTAAGAGTGTACATGTGTTTTGTACATACCATCTAGCGAGAAAATAGTTATGATAAAGAAGTAAAGAGTAAAGGCACAAGTGCATGAAGTTGCGAGAAGATTAGTAAACACAACTATACATTAACGATACTTTCATTTATTCTTTACTTTTAGAATTTTGTATTTGAATTGTATGTGATATGATTTTTAACTTTGTGTATAATGTTTTTGTTTTGAAATGTATACGATACATCTAAAATATTTATGTTTGTCATTCAATGCACTTGTGTAAATATTTTTTACCAAATTACATTAGAGGTCTAAGCAAATGAACAAGAAAAATATATGTAAATTTACATTATATATAAAAAAAATACATATGCACTCTATCTTTTGAAATCGTACATGCTTGAAAATAATTATTTCAAAAAAAAAAAAAAAAAAAAAAAAAATCCTAAAATTTAGGATCTAAAAAAACCTTTTTACTAAAAAAAACTTCAAAAAAATAAAATAAAAAATGTAATTTTACTATTATGCCCTTTTCAATTAAAAATAAAATTAAATATTCAAAAAAATCTGATTGGTTGATTCTGGTTCTCGCAGTTCTCGCAATTTATTTGGTTCTGAAAATAACTCTACCCTATATATATATATATATATAGGGTCCCTTTCTTACGAAAACCACCTTATTTACGCAAACTGCAAAAACTACCCTTTTAAAACTAATAATACACAATGTACATTGTTTAATGCTTCATAGCATTTTGTTATTTTTATTTAATACAAAAGGGTATAATAGTAAAAGATATTTTCATATTATTATTTTTTTTATAATTACTGTTTTCTGTAAACATTAAAATTCGGATTTTTTTTAAATGCTTACATGTTTTCAAATAGTCATGGTGCAGTTTTTTTTTTTTTTTTTTTTTTTTTTTTTTTCAAATAAGCAAAGGTGCGTACATGTTTTTTCTTCTGTGCATATATGTATTCAATTAGTCAAAGTGCATACATTTTTTTTTCAAATACTCAAGTTGCATACATGTTTTTTTTAGCTAACATTTTTTTTTATCAACCTACCATTATTTTTATAAACACAAATTAAAAAACATAAATCATTATAAAAAAAAAGAAACAATATTAATATACTTAAATGTTACATTCACTTGATTACAAGTACAAAAATACATGCAATAATCATATATCTCCAAAAGTCACAAATTATCTTCATGTATAATCGTATTCATCCACTCTCGGTCTTAAATGATATCATCATCTTCGTCAATCAATCTGAAACAAGCATGCACGAAAACGATTAAACCACAAACAAATAAGAAATGAAAATTAATCACAACAACTAGCATAACGCGTATGCACAATCTTGTGTTTATTAAACTCATGATATAAACATGTTTTTTAATCATAAACACAAAACATATATGTTTTATAATCCAAAACACAAAACATATATGTTTTATACATAACATATATGTATCTTTCCAAAACATATATGTCTTGTGTTATATGTTTTATGAACCAAACACAAAACATAATGTTTTATAATCAAAACATATAAGTTTCTACAAATCCCATAAATTTCATCCTAAACACTAACCGAAACCTAATTAGTTTTCAAAATTCGAACATTTAAAAACTCGACTAATTATCATGTATTTTTATAAATAAAGCACTTAAAAAAACAATTTTTATAAAACATCATTACCTCATTTTAATAAGTTATTAAACTACTCGTAATAAATAAACTCATCCTTATAAGTTTTTATGTGTGGTGCGCCGAAGATTAGACACCACCCCATCTTTGGTGTCAGTGACACAACAATCAACATTAAGTATTAAATATTCATCACTAAATTATGTGTAAATACTTAGCATTACTTTTGTACTAGTTACATTTAATTTTCATTTGTGTTGAATGGAAGACGTCACCAACAAAGACTCCAATCTTTTATATAATAAAAGAATTACATCATTTCGGAGTGTTTTTACAAATCCCTTCTCATTGAAAAAAAAATTAGACCAATAGGATAGCTCAATTTTGCCACGTAAGCGAAATCGAGCAATATAATTGGTCAATAAAAGTCAAAATTAAATTGATTTTGGTCAAACTTAATAAATTTTGTGAAGAAAGAAAAAAATTGCATAAAAATATAGGTGTCAAATTTATGAAAACAAAAACTTAAAAAAGAGGAAGTAATTAATAAAACTTTGGTGGTTGAATTTTAAATAAATTATATAGAGCTAAGTGTAAAATTACAAGTTTTCATATTTTTTAATAACTTTAGAAAAAAATCAAATAACCCCTTACACTTTATACCCCTATACTTTTTAATATTAACTTTGTTTAAAATTACATGAGTATTAATATTAGTTTTTAGACTTTCATCCATTAAAATTACAAAATTTGATAAATATGCGAATTAGTTTTAATACACGTTAAATATTTTTTAAACTAATGTTAGTTTTAGACTTTTCTAGAATATTTTTTTAAATAAGGACTCATGTTATTCTATTTAAATGTTTAATTTATGCGTACACGGGTTTGAATATTATATACAGGTAAATTATTTTTAACGTGAATATGAATATTAAATGGTAAGCACGAGTTAGTGTGATATGAAAAATAAATATACGCGATTCTCTTATAACGACTCATGAAATTGTTATTTGAAATTTATATATGGATATCCATAAAAACATTTTAAAAACTTTATAGAGCATATTTTAACTTTATTAATGCGCATTACGTGCTACAAAACTCACACATTTTGTACAACATGATATCAATAGTTAAAGTTAGAAAAACAACATCAACCTCTATTTCAACATGTCTCTCAGTTAAATACGTTATACAAAGCTAATTAAAAAAAAATGAGTTAGATAGTCATTGTTTAATTTAGAAGGTGCTCTACTTAAATTATTAAAAATAATAATAATAAAAAAATAAAAAAAAAATGCACGCATCACGCAATCCTTATTTGATAACAATCACATCCTAAATCAAAAAAAGAAAAACTATGTAGGTGATAACCTAACTTTATTAATCGACATGATGTTTCATTAAAATAATAATAAAAAAAAACCGTATAGTTGGCTATTGTAAAGAAAATAAAAGTATATACATGAGAATTATTAAGCAAGTATATATAGTTTATGGGTGTCAACCAACGGTCTAAAATATGGTTGTCTTTAACCTTGATGATTTAGGCCAATTGTGAAGAAAGTTGCACTAAAGTGAAAGGTCGGTAAGGATTCAAACAATCCTAAAAAACTTCCGAATGTACTATTTGTCATTGTTTTCATCAATGTTGCAAAAATCGTGAATCGGTAGTCGGGCGGTCGACCACCCTGCAGCCTGTAATCGGTCAAGGCGGTGATTAATCGGTTTGGCATTTCCTGCATGTTTTGGGAATTTCTGGAGAGCAAACTAAAGATCTTAACTGATTCCAAGCCTTCTATGTTTACAAACCTCAATAAAATGCTTCAATTCTGATTATGAGGCCCATTGTACGTTATAAGTGAAATAAACGATCCCCAAATTAAGTAAAATGCCTAAATTTCTATTTTTTTAGATTGATCGATTCGGCCGATTCGGCCGATTTTTTACCGATTCGGCCGATTTTTTACCGATTCGGCCGATTTTTGACCGATTCGGCCGATTTTTTACCGATTTTTTCTGATTTTTTTGCCTAGGCCGATTCTTTCACCAATTTTCGAAAATCGACAAGGTGCATCACCGATTAGCGATTAATCGGCCGATTCAGCCGATTTTTGCAACATTGGTTTTCATGCATTTATAATTTACTTATGCAAGTAATAATAATTTCCTTATTTAGTTCGGTCTTAGAGAAAAATTATTCTTATATATTATACATAAAAGTATTCTACCATTACATCTTTTTTTGTTTCTCTTTATTTAATAAATAAGTTATAGTGTAAAAGCATCTATGTTAATTTGGTAATTTTATAGTTAAACTTGAGAAGTAAATAGCACAAACTTATGAAAATACAAAATTTTCAAACAAAAATGTACATCGATAAACATGGTATGATGATTACTCATAATAAAGGAAATAAATCAATCTTCAAAGCTATCTAAATATGCTACATATTTTAACGAAAATATAAGTAAAAGAAATACAACAATTACAAAACACATCGTAAATTAATAGCACGGGTTTGCAAAACTAAAAACATATATCACTAACATCTTATGCAAGTCAAGTATCATCATGTGATTTTGCTTAAATAATAAAATATTATTTTTAATAAAAAAGCATTATCCTAAAATAATAAGTAGAGCATAACATATATACACATGGTTTTTATTTTTAGTCTACCAAGTTAAATCATTTAAAATATGTTAAGTGATTCATTTCTTAATCGATAATAATATATAATCGAAAAGAAATTTTAAAAACTCTGTGCGTGCACAGGTATTATAACTAGTTCTCATTTAGTTTGAATGGAAGATGTCACACGAATCATAATGTAAATCGTTCAGTATATTGATGTGATCGGGAACCATTTGAAACAAAAACACAATAAACATTAAGGGAATTTACCCGCGACAACGACAGTTCTAGTGGCGGCGGTGGCGCATATTCCGGCAGCAACAGCGGTGCATATTCCGGACTGAATCAGTCGTATCGTGTTTTATGATTCCATATAAACAATACTCCTTTCGTGGATCAACATTGACGAATAATTTTTTTCTTTTATTTATAGAGATTTTGTGATGGCTGAGAGGATGATTAGGGTTTGAGGGAGAGATGTGTGAGAGAAAAAATGTTGCACGAATTAAATGAATGGTTCCTAAAAATATGGGACAGTTTTTTTAAAATAATAATATTGAAATTCCCCTACTCATTAGCATTTTTTAGGATGGATACATAATACCTAAATTGCATTTTCAGCTTTACAAATGATAACCTAATCTTTCAATAAATTACATAAATGGCACATTCATTTATGACCATTGATCAATTAATCTTATGGCTAAAAAGTGGTTCTCGCAGTTCTTGCATTTAAAATGATTCTCGCAAGAAAGTCTCACTATAATACACACACACACACACACACACATATATATATATATATATATATATATATATATATATATATATATATATATATATATATATATATATATATATAGGGTAAGGTTCTTTTCAGAACCAAATAAATTGCGAGAACTGCGAGAACCATAATCAACCAATCAGATTTTTTTAGATATTAAATTTTATTATTTAATTTAAAAGGGTATAATGGTAAAAATACCTTTTTGTTTTGATTTCATTTTTTTACAAAAAAAACGTCTCTTTAGTTCCTAAATTCTAGGATTTTTTTTTTTTTTTTTTTTTTTTTTTTTTTTTTTTTTTTTTTTTTCATTTTACCTGTTTAAAATAACATTATATGCACATGTGTTTTGTAAAAAAAATATTAACTACTAACTACATAATAACAATTGTATTTTTCGTTTATGCATAGGTATTTTGTATTTGCACATGTATCTTTAAAAAATATTACATAAATATGTATACAAACAACAACACTTTATTAATAGATTTGCAATTTCATAATTTAGAAATTGTCTTACCCAAGTTATACGATATTAACACTTTATTAATAGATTTGCAATTTCATAATTTACAAAACGTCATTATGTTGAAACTTTTATTCAATTTTATTTCAAATATATGAAGCATGCACATGTGCATAATCTAATGTCTTTAACGGTTGGTTCATCTTTTTGGCGTGCACATGTATTCCTCGGATGGTTCAAGAACCCATGAAATCTGCACATGTGTTTTTAATCTTTGTGCACATGTGTTTTTATCTTCTCACTCATCTTAACTGATATAAGTCTGTGCCATCATCCAAAACGTAACCTGCCACCATCAATTATCATTCACCACATCAATACATTATACATGTGCATTCACCATTTTGGTAATCTCGAACAAAAATCTAGAAATTTATGCATAGATGCAATCAACCTAATAGATACAATACCATAACCAATACACATGTAATACTACATATTGAGTTAGATCCATCAACATCAATGACGCTTCATACTAACTTATAAACATTAAAAAAATCAATTGATATACAAAACAATACACATGCATCACTACAAATATTATTTAACCATAGTGATAGTGTAACTGGGGTCGCCTATATTTCGCATTTGAAAATGAAAAAACCAATTAACAGGATATAAATTAAATATGAAGATAAAATTAGTGTTAAACTTTTATCAAATTAGCCAAAAAAAACCCACCTTATCACCAACAAATACACCATTGTGTTTCTATCGAACTTCTTTCTTTTCCTTTTATATAATCAACCTCAGCCACCAAATAGATCTAATCTTACTTAACAACCCAAATCTTGAAACAAACTATTAGAAGTTCAATTATTTTTTAATAGATCTAAAACATTTGTTAAATAACATATCATATACTAGACAATAGACATATTGAAGGATAAAAATAGATGTCGATCTACAACAAAAAAGTCGAATAGAACCTGTGTGATACTGACGTGGTGATTTCTCCATCAGATTTAAACCGGACGATGTATGATACTGACGTCTCACTTTAAAATTTAGGTAGATAGAGAGGTTTGAGTGGGAAATTGAGAGGGGGATTGGAGAAATTAATTGGTGGCTGCATTTTGTTTTAGGGTTCATCTTGAAAAGAGAATGATAAGAGGAAATGTGAAAATAGATCTGTAACTTCTCCTACTTTTGTGTTGGTTGATGTGAGGTGGAATTCCATAATTGCCCTTTAATTTAATTAAAAATACCAGACGAAATTCTTCTTATTTACCATAATGCCATTTTATTTTCATCCATTGATTATTTTGATCTAACGGTTAATATTGGTTCTCGCAGTTCTCGCAATTTATTTGGTTCTGAAAAGAACCTTACACTATATATATATATATATATATATATATATATATATATAGTGTAAGGTTATTTTCAGAACCAAAAGAAATGCTAGAACCAATTGTAGCCATTAGATTAGTTAATCAATGGATGTAATGCTTTGTGGCATAAATGTAATTTAGTGGAAGATGATGAATTATTTCATAAGAGGAGGAGGGACATCAATGGTATTTCACTACTATTTCATCTCGTCAAATTTCATAACCGTCCCTATTAGTAGGGATTTTTCTAATTGTAATTAGGTTAACCAAAAAAACACGTCCATATCATTCACTTCTTAACTGCTCACAAGCCGCCATCATCATCTCAAAGTTCTCTAATCATCTGAATATTAGCGAATGATAGAAGAAAAAAAAATGCATTTAATCAGGTTTGTCTAGTATATCACAAATAATTTTACTTTTTGTCAAATGATTCTTTTTTTCTTTCATCACTTGTAGATGATATTTTCATATCAAATTCATCTAAGATTTTGAGTTTCTGATTATTATTTGAAAGTTAAATACAAATATTTGATGTTCGAATTAACTAAATCCAAGTGTTATTTTTTTAAATGGGTATATTGATTCAGTTGTGTGTTTCACATCACAAATAAAATCACATGACCAATGAGTTTCACTACTTTCGTTGTGTCACCACAAATTATAAACTACCATTTGTTTTAATTTATTATCACTACATTGTTTTCGTATGATTATATGTAGTATTACTATATTGTTTAATGTGTGTCAAGGGATAACTAAGGTAGGTTCACGACTAAACACATGTGCATGATACAAGATCATGTGTTTGATGATATTAAAGACGATGTATGCGTAGCATATGTTTTTTATATTATGGGGTGTGGGTTTTTGTTTGGAGTGACGCAATTAGTTTTGTTTATTTAGTTACTTGGGTAGACATGCTTTTAAAGAAGCTGTGCACATGTATTTAAATTTTTTAATCACTAGAATAAGTTATTAAAGGTACCGATGTTTCATGGTTAAAAGAGTTCAATGTTCATGATTATTTAAGCTTTCAATGGTGTTTGAATCGCGGCTAAACCTTCAATAAAAATAATTGTGCAGGCTTTTGTAGATACGTTTACTGAAGAGGAAGAACACATGTACACAACTCAAACCTTTTTCCAGTTGGAAGATCATGCACTTGTACATGCTCAAGCCCTTTTCTAGTTGGAAGATCAAGCACATGCATGTATACAACGAAGATTGTGACAGGTGAAAGTGGCAAAGACAATGTTAATATAAAATTATTATAATGATGCATATGTGTTATTACTGTTGGAATGAAATTTCTAAAAGACTGTGCATATGTGTTTTATGGTTGCAGGTTACATGACGTTATGGCTGTTGGCATAGACTTGTATCAGTTAATTTAATGTATTCTTGAACCAGGCGAGAAATACATGTGCACGCCTAAAAGATAAACCAATTGTTAGAGACATTGTATTAAACAGATATGCACACTTCATATATTTGTAATAAAATTGAATAACATATAACTAGAGTAAGACAATTTGTAAATTTCGAAATCGCATAAATCTAATAATAAAGTTTTGTTGTTTATATTTATATTTATGTAATATTTTTAAAGATGCATATGCAGATACAAAACAACTATGCTTAAACAAAAAATACAATTGTCATAATGTAGTTAGTAATTAACCTTTGTTTTTACAAAACACGTGTGCACATAATGTTTTTTTTTTAAATAGGTACAATGCAAAAAAAAAAAAAAAAAAAAAAAAAAAAAAAAAAAAACTTGAATTTAGGAACTAAAAAACGTTTTTTTTTCCTTAAAAAATAGAGAGAATTGCAAAAATTGTCCCTAAAGTTTGGCCAAATTGCACGTTTCGTCCTGAAAGTTTGGAAAGTTAAAGGATCGTCCCTGTGGGAAACTTTTGGGGCAAAAATCGTCCCTGGCCAACTTCAAATGACTAAAATACCCCTGCCAAACTTTAGGGACGATTTTTGCAATTCTCTCTTTTTCAGATTCTTACTCAAATGGTCCCTGTGCTTCGCTGGGCATTACAAATTTAGTCCTAACTTTTTTTTTTTATTTATTTATTTAACTATTAATATTAGTATTATTTTTTTTATACGATTTCGTCCGTTTTTATCCGTTTTTTCTTTCGTTTTTGTCCGTTTTTCTTACGTTTTTGTCCGTTTTTCTCACGTTTTTTTCGTTTTCATACGTTTTTGTTCGTTTTTCTTACATCGTTGTCCGTTCTTGTTACGTTTTTTTTTGTTTTCTTACGTTTTTGTCCGTTCTTGTTACGTTTTTTTTCGCTTTCATACGTTTTTGTTCATTTTTCTTACGTTTTTGTCCCTTTTTCTCACGTTTTTTTCGTTTTCATACATTTTTGTCCTTCTTTCTTATGTTTTTTTCCGCTTTCATACGTTTTTGTCCGTTTTTCTCACGTTTTTTTCGTTTTCATACGTTTTTGTCCGTTTTTCTTACGTTTTTTCCGCTTTCATACGTTTTTGTCCGTTTTTCTCACGTTTTTTTCGTTTTCATACGTTTTGTCCGTTTTTTCTTACGTTTTTTTCCGCTTTCATACGTTTTTGTTCGTTTTTCTTATGTTTTGGTCCGTTTTTCTCACGTTTTTTTTCGTTTTCATACGTTTTTTAAAAGTATTATTTCTAATAAAATTTTTAGAAAAATATTTTTTCAAAAAAATCGAATCAATTTTTTTTCGAATAAACATTTTTTAGAAAAATATTTGAAAATAAAAATATTTTTTAGAAAAAATATTTTTTAGAAGAAATATTTAAACGTATGAAAACGAAAAGAACGTGAGAAAAAGGGACAAAAACGTAAGAAAAATGAACAAAAACGTATGAAAGCGGAAAAAAAACATAAGAAAAACGGACAAAAACGTATGAAAACGAAAAAAAAGTGAGAGAAACGGACAAAAACGTAAGAAAAATGAACAAAAACGTATGAAAGTAGAAAAAAACGTAAGAAAAATGGACAAAAACGTATGAAAACGAAAAAAACGTGAGAAAAACGGACAAAAACGTATGAAAGCGGAAAAAACGGACAAAAACGTATGAAAACGGAAAAAATGTGAGAAAAACGGACAAAGACGTAAGAAAAACGAACAAAAACGTATGAAAGCGGAAAAAACGTAGGAGAAACGGACAAAAACTTATGAAAACAAAAAAAAAACGTGACAAGAACGGACAAAAAAGTAAGAAAAACGAACAAAAACGTATGAAAACGAAAAAAAAGTGAGAAAAAACGGATAAAAACGTAAGAAAAACGAACAAAAACGTATGAAAGCGGAAAAAAACGTAACAAGAACGGAAAAAACGTAAGAAAAACGAACAAAAACGTATTAAAACGGAAAAAAAAACGTGAGAAAAGCGGACAAAAACGTAAGAAAAACGAACAAAAACGTATGAAAGCGGAAAAAAACGTAGGAAAGACGGACAAAAACGTATGAAAACAAAAAAATGTAACAAGAACGGACAAAAACGTAAGAAAAACGAACAAAAACGTATGAAAACAAAAAAAACGTGAGAAAAACGGACAAAAACGTAAGAAAAACAGACAAAAACGAAAGAAAAACGGACAAAAATGGACGAAATCGTAAAAAAAAAATAATACTAATATTAATAGTTAAATAAATAAATTAAAAAAAAAGTTATGACTAAATTTGTAATGCCCAGCGAAGCACAGGGACCATTTGAGTAAAAATCTGAAAAAGAGAGAATTGCAAAAATCGTCCTTAAAGTTTGGCAGGGGTATTTTAGTCATTTGAAGTAGGCCAGAGACGATTTTTGCCCCAAAAGTTTCCCACAGGGACGATCCTTGCACTTTCCAAACTTCCGGAACGAAACGTGCAATTTGGCCAAACTTTAGGGACGATTTTTGCAATTCTCTCTAAAAAATATTCAAAAATGAAAAAAAATAAATAAGTAATTTTACCATTACGCCCTTTTAAATTAAATAACAAAATTTAATATCCAAAAAAATCTGATTGGTTGATGTTGGTTCTCGCAGTTCTCGTAATTTATTTGGTTCTGAAAAGAACCTCACCCTATATATATATATACTAGCCGAATACCCGCGCCTAGCGGCAGCGGTGTATAGTTTCGACCGAATTTTGAAGGTGAATATTTTTTTCCCGACAAATTGTATTTTTTGCGTTAATTCTTTTTTTAGGTATATTTTTCTCATGGCTTGGTTGCATTGTTTTTTCGAGAGTATTGAACTTTGCTTGAGAGTGTCATTTTCGATAGCACTGTTTTAAGTTGAAGTTGTCATCAATAATAATAATAATAATAATAATAATAATAATAATAAGTCTTGTATTTAATAGCCGAGTACACGCACTTAACAACAACGTTTTTTTTTGTGACACATTAATTCATTAGGAAACATCACAATAATATATGCTACGGAGTATATTTAATATATATTTTACCATTTGTAAGATAAACTCTCTTTCCGAAATAAATGTCTAGAATTTCTATTTTGGAAGCTCTCAAAATAAATGTCCCTTGTTTATTTCAACCAATTAAAATAACCTTAGTAATTAAGGATGATACTTGATTGATTAATATACGGAGTAGTTAGTAAAATTTATGCAATTTGAATATACACATTACTTTTAGTAGTCTTTTTAATAAATTCTGTTCAAAGGGAAAGAGAATGAGAAAGATAATTGTAGGAAAAGAGAAATAAAAGCATTCCCTCAGTTTATTGGGTAATGACCAATTACCCCATAATACTCCCTCCGTCTTAAAATAAAGTGCATTTATTACAGCTTTCTTTTTCTTACTTTTTAACAGAATGACTGTTTTACCCTTACCTAATTAATTAAGTTATTCTTAAAAGTTTGTAATAATAATTTCTAAGCAAAAACAATATGGTAAACTCGATTAAACTTTCATATCTACATTTAGTAGTGGACAATTAAAATGAGACGTCTAAAAAAGGAAACGTGGACTATTAATTTGAGACAGAGGGAGTACGTTATTGCATTATACTTTACCAAGCACCTTTTTTAACTATATTTCTCATTACTCGCCCCTTTAACTTATTTTGTGTGCTCAATGAATATATAATCAAATTTGAAACTAAAAATTCTATTTTTATGAGTTGTCATTTTCAGTTATTGATGATTTTAGTTTGATTTGTTGCGATTGTCCAAGTTGGAATTTTGTCCGGTCCACTTTTTACTACTTTTGCTAGTTTGTCCAGTCACTTCATGAATATGGCAAGGGTTGTGTCATATGGCACAAATCCATACATTCAGATGAGGATGAAGGTTTATGTTCAAAAAAAAAAATAAAAAAAAAATGAGGATGAAGGTGAATAATTTATGACAATATTGAATATTCAATGGCACCACCGATCCACGTATAATAAAGTCAACGAAAACATAATACCGAATGTTCGTATAATTTAAACTACAGAGCATGTCATATGTCTTCAATTTTTATAGCCTTTTTTAAAAGTTCAATATTTTTCAATAACTCAAAAATAAAAGTTCAACGTGTCAAAAAAATTTATTTTAAAAAACGCAAAAATTTAATCATTTTTAAAGTGAAATTATTAAAAAAAAAATCAAATTTCTATAATTTCAAACGTTTAGAAGTATGTCAGATTTGAAATTTCAAATTATTTTGAATTTTCAGCTGTTTCGAAAGTTTCAAAACCTTTTGACATTAGAATTTCAAATTTTCAATCTTATAGTTTTGAATTTTTTGTTACTTACAAAATAAAACTTTGAAAGTGAAATAAGTGAATTTGTGATTTCTAAGTTTTAAGCCTATAAAAAAAAAGAATATTTTTATTTTTTATCAACTTTTAAAATCTGCCATACTTGTTAATTCCAATTTCAAAATCCCATACTCCCATATATCAAATTTTTGGTAAATTAAGTTTAAAGAGCACCTATATTTCACAAAAATATAACAATTTAAATCACTAACAAAACACATGTATAAATTCCCGGAAAGAAGCAAACAGTTCTTGAAGGAAATCCATAGATCCAAATGTCGGTAGCAGATTCCGGCGACGGCCACGACAAATCTGAGAAAAAAAATAGTAAAAGAGGATAGAAAATATTTCAATAATAAAAATATCTAGAAAATGAAAAGTTCTTATATCTATAAAAAAACATCAATCCAAAAAAAATAAATAGATCTATGTGCAATTATTAAAAACTTTAAAATAAAAAAAACATACATCTTATTTCTCCGGTTCAGCGGCAACACAAGCGGTTCAGCGGCGGCAACAACTTTTTTCCGGCGAGACAGCGGCGGCGGCAGCAACAGCAAGTGGCGGCTGTAACAAAAAAACGTCCGGATATGTATAAAAACTCGAGTGTAGCAGAATATTTTGTCAAAGGCAAGTGGCAGCTAAAAATTTGAAAAAAAATGTTATAACCTTTTAATTATAAAAACCTTAAAATCTTTAGATCTATATTAAATATAAAGATAGATCTATAAAATAAAATTTTAGATCTATATGAAAAAACTTCAAACTAAGAAGAAAAAGTTCAGAATATGAAGAAGACAAACCTTTCGTGAAGATTACGGTGTTGGGTTTTCGAACTGTGGTAGTGGGCCTCGGCGGTGGTGGTAATAGTGGAGGTGGTCGTAGATGAGAAAGAGATGAATGGTGGGAGTGATTTTGTGCTGTGTATTTTAGTTGGGTGAGAGTGTTTTTGGGTAGGAGTGAATTTGTGTGTGATGAGAATTAAAATGACAGTGGGTGTGTTTTTGTTTGTATGGTGGGTGTGTTTTAAATGGTTTGGGTATATTTTAGGTTCGTAAATTGGTTTGGTGTGTGTTAATTTAGGTTTGGATGTAGGTTAGTGTGTTGAATCTTAAAATGGGAGGATTGGGGATATTGGTGTTTTATAAAGGAGTATAGATATATATATATATATATATATATATATATATATATATATATATATATATATATATGATGAGGCGAAAAATGATCCGTTTTTAGGGGGTCATTTAAGCCCGAATCCGAATTTATTTGATCAAATATTGCCCTAAATCGTTCCTTTTGTGATTTTAGGTGTTTGGAGAGTGAATTCTGGAAAAGAAGCCATTTTGGACGTTTTTGGAGCATAAAAGTGAAGAAAACGGCAAAGTACCAAATTTCCATGCTGAAGACATAAGGTGACGGCGTCAAGAGTAAAGTCTTGACGGCGTCAGACATGAGGAATAAAATACCGTAGGTGGTGACGGCGTCAAACGCCTTCATGACGGCGTCAAAGTGGCAAGAATAAAATACCGTGGTCGGTGACGGCGTCACATAGGCCGTCATATGTAGATCAAGGCCGTCCGAGGAAGTATTTGGCGGCGAGGTGACGGCGTCACATGTAACTCTTGACGCCGTCAGCCTGCTTTTCCTATATTTAGTTTTCTAGTTTTTTCATTAAAAGAGAGAGAAGTTTTGGTGAAACCCTAAAGACGATTTTGGTGCATCTTTTACAGGTTTTTCAAGGGTTCCAAACCCTTGAGACCTTGCATTGTAATTGAGATAAGTGTTCTTCCAATTCAATCAATATGTCTATGTGTTGGTTGTCTATATTTTGTTCTTGTCTCAATTCTACTATGCTAGGCTAGATCTCTTTTGTGTTTGCTTAGATCTAATGAAACCTAGATGTTGATTATGTGTTGATTACTTGTCTATTCTTGTTTTGGATGAATGATATTATATGTTAGGCTTAAGAAAACTGGCAGATCTCCAAATGGTAACATGCTTGAACGTCTTAAGAAACATGAACCGAGGCGTACTAGGTCTTTATTGGTTGTATTTAATGCATGAGCCACTGTTTACAATCCCTATAGTTGTGCTGGGTCATGGTGTAGGAGGAGATAAGAGCTCATAGAGTTGGGGAGTTATGTATGCCACCCCACGAATGGTATTAAGGAATACAATCCGTCATCCATACAAGTATAACAAGTAATTAACGTGTAAAAGATATCTAGGGAGTAGTGAAGTCTAAGTAAACACTATTTCTCCAACCACTGCTCACAACCTTAGTTTAATTTAGTTTAATTTCATTTTTTGTATTTTATTTTAATTATATAATAGCTTTAGGTTAGTTGAATAGCAACTAATTCCGCCCCCTCTTCCAAAACCCGAGATTTTACCTGCTTTCATAAAAATATAAAAATACAAAAATAATCATCCCTCACCTTTAGAACTATTAATTAGGTTTTCTAATCCTAGCGACACTATTCCTAAGCTGAACGATCAATCCCCCGGTACTTGTCACTATACTATACTACAACGATCAGGTACACTGCCTGGTGGGGGTTGTAAGCTTCTCGAGATCCTTCGAGAGGTAAAGCAAGGTGCGATTCCCACGCATCAAGTTTTTGGCGCCGCTGCCGGGGAAATAGTTATTGTCTAGGTTAGGATTTCTTTTTATTAGGTCTACTTGCTAGATTCCTTTCTAGTAAGATTTTTTATTTTTTTATTTTTTAGGTCTTCTTTAGTCTATCTTATTTCTTCGTGCCTTTGTTCGTAACTCTTCACCGTCCACCATCATGGCAACCAACGAATTCTCCAACCTTAGGATCACTAGGAGTCGTAGCACCACTAAAGACCTTGTCTTGCCTTATGCAGAACCCGAAAGAGAAATGTGTAGGTTAAGACGAACTCACTCAACACCTGAACCATCCAGCATTGCTATCGACTTTGATGCACCTCTCTCTGAAGAAAATTCATAAAATCACATCACAACCCCTAGCTCCTACAACGAGACGAATACCCCTATAATACCTCCTCCTAAGCGTCTCAAGGACTACACTTCCCCAACTCCTCGTAGGTTTTCCAATGCCATTGTTTACCCAAACGAACACACCAACGAGGTCTTACATGCAAATGATGTTTGGCTTGTCAAAAGTGTGTGTAAGTTCCACGGACTTGATGAAGAAAATCCAATCCAACACATCAAGGACATCCTAAAAATAGTGGACACCATCCATATGGATGGGGCTACTAGAAACACATCCCGACTGCGATTCTTTCCTTTCACCTTATACGAAAAAGCCCAAGAATGGTATGACAAACTCCCTTCCGAATCTATTTTCACATGGGAGCAACTCATATCCAAGTTCTATGAGAAGTTCTTTCCACCTGGAAAAACTTCAGCATTTAGAGATAGGATCCTTCGTTTCCGAAAGGGGAAAGATGAACCCTTCCATAAATCATGGACTAGATTCAAAGATTTAATAAGACAAGTTCCACATCATGGCATTGAACTTTGGCTCTTGGTCCAAATCTTTTACGAAAATATCTCCTCTAATGACCGGAACGGAATTAACCAATCTAGGAAAGGAAGATTGGCCAATCTTAGTGCCGAGGAAGGATGGGACAGGATTGAAGAATATGCCCAAGACCAGGATGACACTTGGGATGAACCTGAGTTGACTATCGGCATTTCTGAAACCACCTCGGATCGATTAAGCAAAGTTCACAAAAGAATGGATTGCCTAGCTGGATCGCAACAACCTAAAATGCTGTCGAATCCTTACTTAATCTGCGATTACTGTGGAGGTCCGCATGAGGTGGAGGAATGCGGAGGAGCAGCCACAACTGAACATGCGTGCTTGTCAGGAGGAGACATTTATGCTGATCCCTCCCTTTTGCTCTTCTACCAAAATGACGATTACACCCTTTGGGGAATTCTGGTAAAGAAAAGAGAAGGGGAGGGAGGCCCTGAATTCAAGATCAGGAGCAATTTCGAAGATGACCTTGGTCACTTCACTCAAGAAAAAGACTTGCAAATGAAAGGGCTTAATGAGCTTTTCGACGAACAGCAGGAGGATGTCGGAGAATTTTTCAGCAAGCTTAACTCAGCCCTAGATAACCTCCAACCACCGTTAGAAAGAAGAAAAGATCCCATGCTCGCGATAACCACACGGGCCGGAACGACAACCAAGGACCCTCCTTACCCAAACTCGTCCCCCGTCACACTCGATTCAGACAAACCTGGGGAGGAGGAGCAGGATTTCGGCATTGGCACCCCGGACCAACCACCCGTGACAACCCCCTCCCCATCAGCCCTTCCTAACCCACCTGTGAGAATTCCATACCCATCCCGACTAAGGAACCAGAAAACTGAGAATGATAACAAGAGGTTCTTGTCATACCTAAAAGACTCAGTTGTCACCATACCTCTCCTGGATGCTTGCTATCACATGCCAAAGTATAGTACATACTTCAAAAAGCTGCTCGCTAACAGGAAGAAGCTCGAGGGTCTTGTAACCCTGGGGGAAGAATGCTCAGTGGTGACCCATCGAGGGCTACCAAAGAAGGTAGACGATCCGAGCAGCTTCACCTTGCCGTGCTCTATAGGACCTCTATCAATCAAGAATGCTCTTGCCGATTTGGGAGCAAGTATCAATCTCATGCCTCTCTCTATGTTCCGTAAACTAGGATATTCCGGATTGAAGCCTACCCGTATGAACATCCAACTAGCCGATAGATCAGTCAAGTACCCTGAAGGGATATGTGAGAACGTGCTAGTCAAGGTTGGGAAATTCAAATTCCCGGTCGACTTCGTAATCCTGGATATGGAGGAGGACGACGTGGTACCTATCATTTTAGGTAGGCCATTTCTTGCTACCGCTCGTGCAGTCATCGATGTCTACGATGGCAAATTGACCTTACGAGTAGGAGACGATAGCACAACCTTCGACATTAAGGATTCTATGGACCTCTCCCTCGAAGCATCCAACCGGCTCTACTTTATCGGGGAAGTAGATGAGCTCACAGATGTCATTGATGATTGCATCGATGAACAAATCGATGAAGGCTGGCTACGGGACGAGAGTTTTCTGCCTTTGCTAGAGGTGAAAAAGACGGAGGAGGTTAATGCAGTCTCCTTCTACCCCAGACAAGAGGCAACGGAGCATCTCGAGCTCCGAAAGCCCGAGAACAAGCTCAAACCTTCTATTATCGAGCCCCCTGACGTTGATCTTAAAGATCTCCCTAATCATTTGGAGTATGCCTTTCTTCAGGGAGAAAACCAACTCCCGGTAATCATAAATTCTTCCTTGGAAAAGGAACAAAAAGTTAAACTCTTAGAGGTCCTGAAGAAATACAAGGGGGTACTCGCATGGAGTGTGGCCGACATTAAGGGGATTGACTCAACTTTTTGCACACATAAGATTCTTATGGAGGAAGATTATAAACCTGCTGTGCAACCCCAGAGGCGAGTGAACCCTAACATTAAGGAAGTAGTGAAGAAAGAAGTTATCAAACTTTTGGATGCAGGACTGATTTACCCGATCTCGGATAGCCCATGGGTCAGTCCTGTGCAGGTTGTACCAAAAAAGGGTGGAATGACTGTAGTAAAAAATGACAAGGGTGAGATGGTGCCCCAGAGAACTGTCACTGGATGGCGGGTATGCATTGACTATCGAAAGCTCAACGATGCCACGAGGAAAGATCACTTTCCCTTACCATTCATTGATCAGATGTTAGAGAGATTATCTGGACACGAGTACTATTGCTTCTTGGATGGATTCTCTGGATATTTTCAAATCCCCAAAGCACCTGAGGACCAAGAAAAGACCACGTTTACTTGTCCCTATGGAACATTTGCCTACAAAAGGATGCCTTTTGGGCTATGTAATGCCCCCGCCACTTTCCAACGTTGCATGATCGCAATCTTTCACGAACTCATGGAAGACAGCATAGAAGTATTCATGGATGACTTTTCAGTCTTCGGAAACTCCTTCGACCGCTGTCTTGCTAATTTAGAAAAGATGCTTAAACGTTGTGAGGAAACCAACTTGGTGTTGAACTGGGAAAAGTGTCATTTCATGGTAAAAGAAGGGATTGTGCTGGGGCATAAGATTTCAGGGAACGGGATAGAGGTGGACCAAGCTAAGGTTGAAGCTATATCTAAGTTACCATACCCCACGACTGTTAAGGCAATACGCAGCTTTTTGGGGCACGCCGGATTTTATCGGAGATTCATCAAAGACTTCTCCAAAATTGCCCGGCCAATGACTCAATTGCTTGTGAAGGATGCTCCATTCGATTTTTCCCAAGAATGCAAAGATGCTTTCGACCTCCTAAAAAGGGAACTCACTCAAGCTCCAATCATGATCACACCCAACTGGGAGTTACCATTTGAAATAATGTGTGACACTAGCGACTTCGCTGTCGGGGCTGTATTAGGTCAGCGATGTGACAAGCTTTTCCAACCTATTTACTACGCTAGCAAAACCATGAATCCTGCCCAAGAGAACTACTCCACCACCGAAAAAGAATTATTAGCCGTAGTGTTTGCATTCGACAAATTCTGACAATATCTTGTCCTTTCAAAGACAGTCTTCTTCACTGACCACTCAGCTCTTAGATATCTGTTTGCGAAACAGGACGCCAAACCACGACTAATTCGGTGGATCTTGTTGCTACAAGAATTTGATGTTGAGATTCGCGATAAGAGGGGGCAGAGAATCTAGCCGCCGATCATCTATCTCGTCTTGAAAACCCCCTGGATAAACACGATAGAAGTGAGATTAAGGATTCGTTTCCTGACGAACAACTGATGTCTATCCTTGATTCGGAACCATGGTACGCCGACTTTGCCAATTACTTCGCAAGTAGATGTAGACTTGTTCCTGAACACCTGACTAAATACGAGAGGAAGAGGTTCTTTTCCCAGCTAAAATATTACTTCTGGGATGAACCATTTTTATTCCGAAGGTGTCCTGACCACATTATAAGGCGTTGTGTTTCGGAGAATGAGGCAGTAAAAATCATGAGGGAATGTCACTCCGGTCCCTCTGGAGGGCATCATGGGATAAACGTTACTGCCCGAAAGATTCTCGATGCAGGATTCTATTGGACCACAATTTTCCGTGATGTAAAAGATATGGTACAAGCATGTGATGCATGTCAACGGGCTGGAAATATATCACATAGGGATGAGGCACCTCAGAACTTTATACAAGTTTGTGAGGTATTCGATGTTTGGGGGATTGACTTTATGGGACCCTTTCCGTCCTCAGGGGGAAACGAGTACATCTTAGTCGCCATTGACTATGTTTCAAAATGGGTTGAAGCACAAACCCTTAGGACTAATGATGCTAGAGTGGTCACTCATTTCCTGAAAAAGCTTTTCGCAAGATTCGGGATTCCGAAAGCTCTCATCAGCGATAGGGGGACACATTTTTGCAACGCACAAATGGAGAAGGTCATGAAGAGGTATGGAGTACCCCATCGATTCTCCACCGCCTATCATCCACAGACCAATGGCCAAGTCGAAAACACCAATAGAGCTATTAAAAGAATACTTGAAAAAACGGTTAGTCAAAACAGAAAGGACTGGTCATTCAAACTCGACGAAGCCTTATGGGCATTCCGAACTGCCTACAAAACACCTATTGGAACGACCCCATTCCGCATGGTGTATGGTAAGGCATGTCACTTACCGGTAGAATTAGAACACAAGGCTTATTGGGCGCTTAAGGCATGCAACTTAGATTACACAACTGCTGGGAATAATAGGTTTTTGCAATTACACGAGCTTGATGAGCTTAGACTAGAAGCCTACGAATCCTCCATCACATATAAAGAGAGAGCTAAAAGATGGCATGATCAAAGAATTAAGAAACCCGAAGAATTTTCAGAAGGAGACAAGGTCCTATTATACAATTCTCGGTTGAGATTATTTCCGGGAAAACTTAAGTCTAGATGGTATGGGCCGTTCACGGTAAAGAATTCTTCTAAATTTGGAGCAGTAGTGTTAATTGATGATGAGGGTAGGGAATTCACAGTTAACATACAGCGTGTAAAACATTACCAAGAGAATAACAATGAAATGATTAATGAGGAGGATGTAGTAACCCATGACTTTGAGTCTAGCTACAAGACTCGTAAATAAAGAAAAGCGCTTCTTGGGAGGCAACCCATGTTTTGTGTGATTTTATTTGTTTGATTGTTATTTGCTTCCGTATGCATGTTTTATTTTTATTGTTGGTTGATCATGTTTCTCAATTGAAATGTGGAAATACTTTATTATGTTGTTTGGCCTAGTCTTAACTTCAACCTAAAGGTATTTTCGCAAAAGATAAGTGTAAGGGGAAACCCCAAATATGTTTCTAAGAAACAAACCGATCATGATTCTCCACAATATTTAATGAACATGTATATTCGTATTTGTTTGAGTCAAATGCTTGTATTGAGTCATAATGAAGTTTTGCAGGATTTTCCAGGAAGTAGGACGAAGTTTTTCCAGAAATTTTCCGGAAACTTGACATAAGAATTTCTAAAGGTCCATTCTGACGGCGTCAGAGTATTACTCTTGACGGCGCCAGGAGTTAAAATCTGGAAATTTTACCGGTTTTGTTTTTCTAACGGAGTCTTATGGTTTTTGTGAATTATTAAGTTTTATAATCTCCAGGAAATCTGCAAACTTCATTCCACAAGCATTATATCTTACTTTGTTTTCTAGGATTTAGTAACTTATATAGGATGCCGCCGATTTTACGCGAGGTTGCCTTGTCTATTGTTGTCAGGATTTACAGGTTATTTATGACAAGAAGATGATTTATATTCTGGAAGGGAAGCTTTGATTGTTCATTTTCTTGGAGGAAGATTTAACCTGGCCAACCTATAATCCATACCGAGCGAATCAGGGGAGTATTTGATTTCATTCTCTTTACTTCTTAACTTTTACATTCTTTACTTGAACATTGGGGACAATGTTCATCCTAAGTGTAAGGGGAGGGTAAAAAGATGATACCTTACATATGCACTTTCGCTTGAGTTTGTTTTGTTTGATAGTAGATGAGTAATAAAACTATGAGAAATACTTGTTAGTGTAATTTTAGCGCCAAATTTAAAATTTTTTACAACATTTAGGAGTGAAACTTTAGCCATAGCAAGCGTCTCATGGATAGGAGGTTGTATGACTAGCACATAACCGTATATTCAGAAAAATTTTCCACCCAAAAATGTGAGGTTCGCCTTTAGTTTTGATAGGAAAAGCATTTATTATTGGTGCTTATGAGTGTACCGGTAGCATTTAGATTCTAGAACTTGCGTTAGTGATGCATCCCGAGACCGCGAGTGAGACTACATTCATGTAGTAGGATTTACTACATGATAAGAGGCATTAGGATCACCCTTGTGTTAAACCCGTATTACAATTACTTGACCATTTAAGTCATATTACTTGGCTAGTTAAGTTAACTAATTTTTCCCACACCCTTAGCGTTGTACTCATTTTTAGTACACGATACCCCTAGTACACCCCTCTGAGCCTATCTTTTCGTTTCTAACTTTAAGCATTTTACTTAAAGGAAGAATTTGTTACACCCCACTTAAATGTACAACCAAATCGCCTTAGCCTTCCGTGTATGCGCTCATTTTTAGTGCATTATTGTTATTTGTTAAACCCTAAGTTAACTTTCTAATTGATTACATGGTTGCTAAGTCGAGTCATATCCTTGTACATATTGTTTTGGGACGATTGGGACTCATGGGTAAGTACTTACTTTATGGAGTAATGGGGAAGAACATCATATTATTACCCCCATATGTACGTTAATCTTAAAAGTGCTCCAAGTGTTTTGATTTTCTTTATTCGAGTCATTAGAATAGTTTAATGTAAAGTATGTAAAGATTCAAGTGTAAGGGGAATGCTCAAACCCCTATGATGTATTATTTTGGATGGTAGGGTAAGAGTGTATGCAAAAAAATAAAATAAATAAATAAATAAAAAAATAAAAAAAAAATCGAAAAAATCAAGAAAAAGAAAAAAAAAATAGAAAAAGGAGAAAGAGAAAAAAACATACGGACTACCATCCCGTTTTTATTCTATGTTAATTTTATGTTTTTTTTGTTATTTTTCATTTGTTAGCTTAAGTCGAGTCTAGTCTTGGCTTAGCAACGCCATATTGTACATGTAATTAACCAAGATTGTTAACTCGCCACCAGTAAAACTTCCTTTATCCAACAAAACCGTGTAATTCATATCCCTATACCTAACGTTACAACCCTTTAAAAGACCTCTTTGATAGTTTATCCTAGGTGCTTACGCCATGTGGTGGAGGTTTGATCCTTTCCCAAGCCTATGGTAATCTATTTTGCTATGACAGGTAGTGAGAGATATCTTCCATTTCCATAATGTTATATTACTTTATTACACCCGAGAGATGTGAATATCTAAACACTATTTGTGAGGTGCTTTTGTATGACCTCCGTGATTGTCTATTGGTCTTTAGTGGAACGATTATTTGTTGAAATTACTTTTATATTAGTGTTAAATGACCCCTAACTTGTCTTTTGAGTAGAATAAAAGCTCATTTGCTTGAGGACAAGCAAATCTCAAGTGTAAGGGTATATGATGAGGCGAAAAATGATCCGTTTTTAGGGGGTCATTTAAGCCCGAATCCGAATTTATTTGATCAAATATTGCCCTAAATCGTTCCTTTTGTGATTTTAGGTGTTTGGAGAGTGAATTCTAGAAAAGAAGCCATTTTGGACGTTTTTGGAGCATAAAAGTGAAGAAAACGGCAAAGTACCAAATTTCCATGCTGAAGACACAAGGTGACGGCGTCAAGAGTAAAGTCTTGATGGCGTCAGACATGAGGAATAAAATACCGTAGGTGGTGACGGCGTCAAAGTGGCAAGAATAAAATACCGTGGTCGGTGACGGCGTCACATAGGCCGTCATAAGTAGATCAAGGCCGTCCGAGGAAGTATTTGGCGGCGAGGTGACGGCGTCACATGTAACTCTTGACGCCGTCAGCTTGCTTTTCCTATATATAGTTTTCTAGTTTTTTCAGTAAAAGAGAGAGAAGTTTTGGTGAAACCCTAAAGACGATTTTGGTGCATCTTTTACAGGTTTTTCAAGGGTTCCAAACCCTTGAGACCTTGCATTGTAATTGAGATAAGTGTTCTTCCAATTCAATCAATATGTCTATGTGTTGGTTGTCTATATCTTGTTCTTGTTTCAATTCTACTATGCTAGGCTAGATCTCTTTTGTGTTTGCTTAGATCTAATGAAACCTAGATGTTGATTATGTGTTGATTACTTGTCTATTCTTGTTTTGGATGAATGATATTATATGCTAGGCTTAAGAAAACTGGCAGATCTCCAAATGGTAACATGCTTGAACGTCTTAAGAAACATGAACCGAGGCGTACTAGGTCTTTATTGGTTGTATTTAATGCATGAGCCACTGTTTACAATCCCTATAGTTGTGCTGGGTCATGGTGTAGGAGGAGATAAGAGCTCATAGAGTTGGGGAGTTATGTATGCCACCCCACGAATGGTATTAAGGAATACAATCCGTCATCCATACAAGTATAACAAGTAATTAACATGTAAAAGATATCTAGGGAGTAGTGAAGTCTAAGTAAACACTATTTCTCCAACCACTGCTCACAACCTTAGTTTAATTTAGTTTAATTTCATTTTTTGTATTTTATTTTAATTATATAATAGCTTTGGGTTAGTTGAATAGCAACTAATTCCGCCCCCTCTTCCAAAACCCGAGATTTTACCTGCTTTCATAAAAATATAAAAATACAAAAATAATCATCCCTCACCTTTAGAACTATTAATTAGGTTTTCTAATCCTAGCGACACTATTCCTAAGCTGAACGTTCAATCCCCCGGTACTTGTCACTATACTATACTACAACGATCAGGTACACTGCCTGGTGGGGGTTGTAAGCTTCTCGAGATCCCTCGAGAGGTAAAGCAAGGTGCGATTCCCACGCATCAATATATATATATATATATATATATATATATATATATATATATATATATATATATATATATATATATATATTTGCGTTCATATGGTGTACAAGCTTAAAATAGATAAAATAAGCACACTTGTGGACGGTTGGATCTAACTTGATAGATCAAGATCAAAATAAATTAGATGAATTTATTAGTAGTGTCTTTAAGGGTATTATAGTAATCTTAGTATTTTGCATTCTTTCACATATTCCTTGTTAAACGCTCCCTCCCCATTAATTAGTTATTCATTGTTAAACGTTTTTTTGTTTAGTAGAATTTGCATATTTGTCTTTTTTTGTCAACTGCATAATGAGTTTATTTTTGTTTATTTGGGCATGTATTTGTATTTGTATGTATGGTTTCAACTTTTGTATTACCATATAATATTTTATAATAACATTCGTGGATTTTAGATTTGTTGTATTTTGCTAATCTTATATTCGATGAGCTCGGTACCAATCCCGTACCGAACCCGTACCGAATTGGTTGTACCGTTTTTTTCCCGAGCATGAAAAGAGTGTACCGGTACCGTACCAGACGGGATACCGGTATCGGGAAATCGGTACCGTACTACTTTTTCCCCTTTTTTGTTGAACCAAAAGAAAATCTAGGTTTCATGCAAGTAAGTTGATATAAATTTATTATGGTGAACACAAAGTACTGATGATCAAGTTGCAAGTTAAAATAATAAAAATTGCTTTGCAATTACACTTTCTTTTTCCTTCATAAAGTAACAATATTTTTCATGAAATGAAAGTAATGGACATTAAATTCGTTGTTTTTATAATTGTGTGTTTCATCTAACTAGCAAACGGTATGTACGCTCTATAACATTTGGCCTTCTTTATTTTGAAATCAACTACTAATTTAATAGCAAATGGGACATTTGATCATACACACCATGTCAATATCAATTTAAGATGAAGTCAAATATCAATTTAAGATGTTGCTACGAGAACATATATTCTTTAGTTATTCTTCATTGATCACTGGTTGGCAGCCACGCTACGAAGTATTTATCATGGTCCACAGCTTGAACGCTATCGAGAACTAATCGACTAGAAAATGATTGGTCTTGTTTGAAAGAATTCTTTGGCTATATCAAGCGATGAAATGACATCATTTCTGTTTTCATTTTAATAATTTTAAGGCTGCATTGTCTTTTTAAATTACGGGATTAATTAGGAAAAAAAAGTTTTGTATTTCGGTACCGAATCCGGGATCTCCCGCATAGGTACCGTACCGGATTTGTTTGAGCTATTTTTGTAGTACCGGTCCCGTACCGAGTAAAGAGAACCGGTACCGGTACGGGTCGGTACCGAAACGGTTCTGGTAATACACGTGCATGAATCCTTAGCAACTAATACACCTTCATGCCACTACTTTCCAAACTCTTTTATGAGTAGTGCAAAATCAAGTAATACACGTGAGCTGCAATCAACTAACACACTTTCCAAACTATTAGAAAACATGCATGCTACTGATGCACATGCATGAATCCTTAGCAACTAATACACCTTCATGCCACTACTACACATGAATCATTACACACTGATAGGTTATTCAATCTAATAGCTTATACACAACTATACGTAGTTAATACACAACTATATGTAGCTAATACACCTAATAGCTTATACACAACTATACGTAGTTAATACACAACTATATGTAGCTAATACACAATCACATCTAAGTAGGTACAAGTACAATACACAACAACTAACACACATTCCAAACTACTACAAAACATGTATGCTAATGATGCACATAAATCCTTAGCAAGTAGCACACATACTCACCTAATAGCTTATACACAACTATACGTAGCTAATACACAACTATATGTAGCTAGTACATATTTATGTGTATATGCATCAAAAAATTGACGTGTCATTATACATATATAAAAATTAGTAATAGTGTAATTTGTATATCACTGTTACAGTTTTACTTGTAAAATGCGTACTAGTAATAGTGATTGCATGTTTGTAAATTGTGTATTTATCAAGAGATTAATTTATTGGTTTTATACTACTGTATATTATAACTGCAATTGTATAAATTAAAAATTAATGGGTATCACAAGTCTATGTACGCGTATGATATGTGTATCAAATACGAAAGTAATTCTTAATTAATGTTTATTATTCTTTTTCTATGTTGTCAATTATCAATTAATGATCAATAAATAACGAAAAAAATGCATGTGATTTGATGATCCATCAATGATCAGTTAATGAATTTAATAAAAACAAATTTGGGGTGGCTCGTTAATTTACCACAAAAGGGTGATCATATGCCTTTTTTTTATACAAATTAAGTCAACTAGTCCCATTAGTTCTCATGTTAATTACAATAATGCCATCCATTTAATTACATTTAAATCTCATCTACAATCCAGATCCAACGGTTCACAAGTGTGCTTATTTTATCTATTTTAAGCTTGTACACCACAATAACGCTCCCATATATATATATATATATATATATATATATATATATATATATATATATATATATATATATATATATATATATATATATATATATATATAAAAGGTGTGCATTGTTGGTTGACCATTTAGGTGTTATGATTGTACTACACCTTGTTATGGTAACATATATCTTGTGTTTTAGACACTAACTTTCTTTTGTAGGTTCAAATCTATGTATCCTTACTTGGCACTTCATTTATGGGGAGTATTGTCCAAGGGGGAGCACTTGCATTTTTCCGCTTCGCAACTCTTCTTTTTGTTTCGACAAAAGGGGGAGAATTTATATTAAACTTGTTCTCATCCTTAACTCTTGCATATCATATCATATCATTCACGATATTGAGTAAAACAAGTTTAAAGTTAAACTTTTAAAGACTTAACACTAGAATTAATGATTTACTTAGAAATAAAGTTTATGTTTTGTCATCAACAAGAAGGGGGAGATTGTTAATACAAATATCGCCTAAAAACGTTATTTATATTTTACGATCTTTGCTAAGTTTTGTTAACGACAAAGTGTAAACTTTAGTTTATAGTAAAACATGATTTTAGTGTTAGTCTTGTATAACTAGACTTTACATTTCATGTTAAACATAATATTGTTATATTTCTTAATATAGAAAGTGTAACATGACATCATGGCATGCATCATGAGCATTTATGGAAATGTTGAGTGTTTGACTTTTCATAAGACATCTTACACACTTTGGAAGGATTCTCACTTCATCTATTGTGTGTTTGAGTAGAAGTAACTTGATGTGACATTGCTAGATATGGAAAGATTTCTTGAAGGCTTTGACTGTCAGACACTGGCGGAACCCTTGGGTTACAAGGGCGGAACCCTTGTTTGGATTCCGCCGGATCCGCCAGTGTCTGGTTTGTTTGGCTATAAATACCAAGCCACTTGCAAGAAATCGATTATCACTTTTAGCTATAGAATATATATATATATATATATATATATATATATATATATATATATATATATATATATATATATATATATATATATATATATATATATATACTCTCAATACTCTTATCTAACTCAGTAACAACTCACTTGTGTGATTCTCTTTTGGAGTTAAGAAGTTCACAAGTTCATCCGAGAAGTTACACGTTTCAACTCAACGTTGCAAGACTTGTTAGCTTTGTATTGTGTAAACTCTTATAGTTTATACTTCATTTGTATCTTGTATTGAAGTGATAGGTTAGTATTTTAGGCCTTAAAATACTTAGTGTGACGGGAGTGGTTATACCATTGTAAAAGAACTCGACATCTAGTTTAGTGTCGGAAATAGTGGATAGGCGACATTAGGTTGGTTCTACCTTTAACTAGGACCCGGTATTTAGCTTTGTACCGGATAAAGTGTAAGCGACGATTGTAGAGGTTTCTCCACCCGTGAAAGTAGTTAGTTGACTAGTGCTTGAAACTCTCGAGTTGGAAACTTGAGGCGTGGAGTAGGGCAAAGAAAAAGAGTCCTTGTAGCCGAATCACGATAAACAATCATGTTGTGGTCTGATCGTTTCTTTCATTATACTTGCATATTATATATTGTCTTGTAGTTTAGATCTTTGATTAAACGTAAAGATTCAAAAGGTAATTAACTTAAAAAGCGATAAACTATTCAACCCCGCTTCTAGTTTTCCATAGAATCAATGCATATAAGTAGAGGTGGCAATTTGTGACCAAAAAAAAGGGGGGGGGGGGGTTTAAATGGGCAAACTTTTAAAAGATTTGGGCACATTCGGTCCGCTTTTTTTTTTTTTTTTTTTTTTTTTTTTTTTTTTTATAATAAATGGGCATAAATACGCACATATTTTCTCTCAATTGGATAACATTACAATTGTTTTTAGAGAACTAGTTGGATACCCGCACACATCGGCGGTGATAAATATTGTTATATTATAATATACTAAACGAATTGATAGCCCAACTTTTCCCTCAATTCCCTACCCGCTTAATGAATTCGTTTCACAACAGTCCGAATATATATGTTAGTTGTATTTATTTGCTTGGGTTTCCCGTTACTTTCCCGTAACATTATTATTCCCGCATATAAAAAGTCCCCCGCAATCTCTTGCCCGTCAAACACACCCCCCAAAGTATATGATTTTGTCGAATCAAGATTGTATTGATTGAAATAAAGGTTAAAGTGGTAAAAAAAATTTGAATTAATAAAAATAAACACACTAAAAATTTAAAAACTAAAAACTTATAAAAATATATCAAAATGGATGTTAAATTAAAAAGCACAAAATTTTAAAAAATATGATGAAATTAGATCATAAAAAAATAAATTGATAAAAAGATATTTCAATTTGAAAATAAAGGTGAATTTTAAGTTAGGAAGTGACACATGTCATCTCATGATTGGAGCTCATTATCTTAATTTTTAGTTTGGAGTTAGTTAAGAAGTGACACATGTCACTTCATAATTAGAGCTCCTAATCTTAATTTTTGGTTAGAAGTCAGGTTTTGAATTAGATGCATTATATAGTAGTATAGAAAAATTGTAGATATGATATATTTAATTTTTTAAATGTAAATGAGGTTTTAAGTTTGTGGAATTTATTTCGTCGTTTTTGGTATTTTCTAAAACGATTCGTATAACATGCGCCCGTTTGGCCCATGCCCGTTTAGCCCGTAGCCCGTTTGACCCGTGGCTATTGCCCGCCCGACCCGCCCGTTTTGCCACCTAATCACCTATACATATAAGTGCACATAAATATGGGAAATTTGTATAGCTAGATTATTACTGTATCAACTATCAAGGTTATAATGGGAATTTAATGGTGTGCAACTGTACATGATAGTAAAATGGGTAAATATGGTAGATTTGGTGTTAATATTGGGTACATATGACACTAGAAGTTTTAGTTGAGTAAATATGTCATTTTGTAGTTTAAATTACGGAGTAAATATTTTTTTTAAATGAATAATAGTACACTACAATTTTAAATGAATAATAGTATAGTATAATTTGATAAAGCAGGGAGTTTTATGACATTAGTTAAAGTGAAGAGTGATAAATGAAAATTGGAGTATCTCCCCTCTAGTTCTATTTATGGTTAAAACTTGAAAAATAAATAAATAAAACATACACGGATAGCATTTCACACACATACTAATTACACCATAAAAAAACACACACAAACACATACTAATTATATAGTAGTTAGGTCTTTATTTCCGAGTTCTCCCCTCTTAAAAATTTTGCTTTTCATTTCATTTCATTTCACACATACTAATTACACCATCAAACACACAAACACAATTAAACCCTACGAACCAACCGTCATTTTCAAGGATCTGATATTTCTCAGTTTCAAGAATTGCATTGGAACAAGGTTTGCTTGTGGGTCATTTGCGTTTGCACACCAGCTGTTTGATTAAATGTCCCAGTGACTTAAATCTTGTATTTTTATTATGGGGTTTTGATTAGGCTATGCTATTTATGGTTATAAAATGAAATAGGGTATCACAAGTTGTTAGTTAGCCTTTCTTTCATTGATTTAGGGATTTTTCTGAGATTATTATTATTAGTGTTCAGTGTTAAGGGTTAGTTGAATTTTGAAACCTTAATGGCACCCACCAAATGTAAGCTCGAAGAAACCAATGTGGGGGAGGAAGTGTTAGACTTAGTTATACCTTATATACACAACATCGAGGACCGAAACTCTGTTTCCTTAGTTTCCCGTAAGTTTTATGAGACTGATGGCATTACGCGTAAGCACGTAACCGTCCACACACTTTACTACCCAAACCCTGCCTCTTTAAGTAAAAGATTCCCTTTCACCGAGTCGTTAAAACTTAAAGGTCCCCCATCTAATTTTGATGATACAGATGATTATGGTAATTGTCTGCGAATCACCCCATGGATCCAACAATTAGCTCTCGAGTTTAGGTATTTGAAGGAACTTCATATCCGTGCTCTGGTTGTTCATGATGAAGATCTCGAGAAATTGGCGAGAACATGTGGTAAGGATTTAAGGAGTTTGAAGATTAAGAAGTGTCGAGGGTTTTTGTCAGATGGATTAATGCATGTCTCTAAGTATTGTAATCAATTGAAAACTTTTTGTTTGGGATATGCTTTTTGGATTAATGTGCCAGATGGGACTTGGTTACATCAATTGGCATTGAATAGCACAGTTTTGGAAAGGTTACATGTTATGAATATGGATATTTCTTGTGATGCTGAAGATCTTACACTTCTTGCAAAAAACTGTTCTAACTCATTAATATCGTTGGAGATTGGAGCATGCTCTCTGAGTAAACTAGGAGATGCCTTTAGATATGCTGTTAGGTTGGAACATTTTGGTGGATATATTCGTGATGAGGAGAGTGAGCTTGTTGGTTTCCTGTTTCCCCCAAATATGTGTTCCTTAAGTACAAGGGGTTTGCCCGTAACTCAATATTTGAGTGTACTCCCTTTTTTGAATTAGATAAAGAAACTGAAGCTCACATCTGTAGACTTCCTCTATGGGTGCCAGTGTTTATTGTTTAAGAGGTGTCCCAATTTGGAAGTTCTATATACCGAGGATGTATATGGAATGTGTAGGAACTTACTTGAAGAATCTCTGTAAATTCCGTATGAAGTTGGATAAGAAAGATGGGACAACAGATCTACCGCTAGACAATGGGATTCAGGCGATGCTAATGGGTTGCAGCAAACTTGAAAAGCTAGATATCAGTCTCTGGCATGGAGGATTCTGGCATGGAGTATTAACGGATGTGGGTTTGGAGTATATCACGAAGTATGGTGCTAATTTGAGGTCTTTGTCTCTTACTGTTATAGGAAAGTCTAATTCAGGACTTTGTGAAGTTATCCAAAGGGTGTCCAAGATTAAGAAAGCTGATATTAAGGGGTTGTCCCTTTAGCAAACAAGCTGTTGACAGCTCTGTATTTAATATACCTTCTCTAAGGTATGTTTGGGGTTACAGCAGTGATCTTAATGTTTGGGGACTCACTCATCCAGGGTTTCAACTTTGAAACATTGGTATGTGTGTTCTTTGTCATTTACTTGCAAATTATTGTTATTTTTCTATTAATATTAATAACAGGATCTTACTTTGGGAGTTTTTGTAGTCTTGGAATATCGTGATTGTGAATTTTTATCAATTGCATGCTTTCTATCTTCTGATTAGCACGAGTTAGGTTTTTTTACAAGTTTTCTATTAGACCAAATAAGGGGTGTTTGTATATCTCGTGAGCCTAAACACACCCAGAGTGAAATCATGTATAAAGGATTGCACCATCCCATATTTAAATACTCCTACCGACTAGGGACCAAATCTTGCCGCCGAGAGGTGATAAATGGCTGATGCATAAAGAAAATGAATTAAAAAGTCGATAAAGTTTATGTCATTGATTCCAATGTATGAACAAAGATGGCCTTAAAATTTTAAGACTGCACTTCAGTTTAAAAGTTTATGATATAAGTCTGAAATCATGTAACTGAAATCATATAACTATTTTCAACAACTTACAGTAGCCGCCAAGGTATACAAACTCATGTATTTCTAATTTCTTCTCTTTCAAAGGATCATGTGTGCTGACACGGAAAATTTACTGGAAATGTACACTACTTGAGCATAGTTGTAGCATTATACTGGCTTATGGTGATTGCATAGTCATCCACACTTGGAGTGGAGACAACTTATACGGAAACCGAAAGCTAATGAAATTAGATAGATGACACGGGAAAATATAGTTGGAAATCACTAGTAATCGTACTTCACAGATTTGACTATATGGGTTGTGTACATTCCAAGGCACTTCGTGAATTTGTTAATCTTTATAATTGAAAGAAAATTAAATTCTCAGTTTTTGAATGTCAAATATATGTTTACGCCTTTCTTACTATCATCTTCTGAATTTGTTAATCTTATGGTAGAAGTTGATGTAATTGCATGAAGAGGAAACGGCTAAAAGAAGAGTAAGCACAAGAAAGAAGAGATTGAGGCGATAGAAATGTTCAAACACAATATTCGCATCTGGAATGACTTGTTTGTCAAGACTCAAGACTAATATTAGCTTGTTTCGTTGTACGTTGTAGTCATTAAGGCTGTGACTTGTAAAACTTTAACCCGTTTAGCATTGTAACTTGTGTTTGTCATGCACCTCCTGTTCCGTTTGTGGTTTTCCATAGGCGATTGCAGAAATATTTGCATTAATTTGCTTGTTGAGTGGGTATGCACTACCATTATTATGTCATTATGTGTATGCAGCATTCATGTGTGCATTATGTCACATTTTATTTACTTTGTAGTTTGCAACATATTAATGCATGATGGGATCAAAAAAGAGTTTATAAATGTATTTTATGTTTACACAGAGAGATACACAAGTGTTTATCTGTCAATCTAACCCACTTTGACGTGTGCTGAAAAAGCCTACCCATTTTGACGCAGCACGAAAGGTGGAAACATAAGAAAATATAGTCTATGGTTGCATAAGGAGAGTTGGATTTTTTTCAACATTACAAGTTCATGGATATTTGGATACCAATTTTCAAATTTTTCATATGATTTCAATAATCAAAATAAGAATCATTAAACATCAAATAAAGTTAATGTATAGCAGTAATCAGGTAATTCTGAATTTACCATAAAAAATCAAGATTCATACAATGTCATACAACTTCAGTATTTTGAATGTTCAATACAAAAATGAATCTAAGCATCTAGGGTCCGGAATTCCCTGCTAATGTATAGCACTAAAACACATAATTTGTCGAGCAAAGACCCAAAATAGAGCTACTTCATTTCCCTTCATGAAGTATGATCTTGGTTGCGATTAACAGGTTCTTTAATGAAAGACAAAACAACAGAAATTAGTTCATCTTGATGCTTCAAGAATCCATGGTCGGCTCTTTTAACAATATGTAACTAGTGGTTCGGTATGATCTTTGCCAACTCTAATGCCTCTCTGACTCGGACAATTGTATCATCAGACCCGTTTACTGTCAACACACTGCATAACAAACATAGCTTTTTAATCATATAGAATAGAAATATCCTGCCATCATCGCGTGCATAAAATGGATACATGGTGTCTTGAAATTACAACAGATGAGTATGATGAAAAAGTAGAGTTCGCATTTGACTTTTTAGGGTCAGACACATTTGACTGAAGTAATTTTATATCTTACCTGCAAGCTTCATGCATATTTGTATTCAACCGCTCCATCAAACTATCCTCAGTCACACGATATAAGAACTCTCCTACACACCAAGCTTTTAATAGTTAGTTTTTGCATTTTAAGGCGCTGGGAATGAATGTTTCAAAAGTTGATGAGCAAGAATACCAGTTTTGCCTTTAACATCTATAAAACCATCTTCCTTCACTTTAAAACAAAGGAATCAGGTTACTTTACTAAAAAAACTTAAGAAACAAAAGTGAACTGCTGATGTATAGAATCATATGTCAGAATACCTTTACTATGTCCAAGGATTGCACTTGTTACACGGTTAGCTTCACGAAAGTGTTGGATTACTGACTGCAAGTCATCAGCCTCTCTAAAATAATTACCATACTTAAATATGCCTTCGCTTTCCCTAAACAGAAATATATGCCAAATGACAGAGTTAATTCCTCATAACTAGGGGTGATAATCAGTTGTTCAAAGCTAGTAACAACTTATTTTGGATTGCAATTTAACAAGACATCTAGTGATTTGAATTGGAGTTTTCATGAAACAATTCATCAATGAGAAGTCGAACCGAGAACATTCATGATCATAAACGATTATAAATGAAATATTTGGTATAGAGCTTCATGTTGATAAAATCAATAATTACTCAAAGAAATTAACATTAATTTCAAGGGGTGTTCGGTATTGTTTGAGATGAAATTAACATTAACTGGGTCTTACCGGAGTTGGCCGGGTCTTGGCCATTTGGGCTTTGCTCAAAATCGTTTGAGATGAAATTTTGATAGAGGAGGGAGTTTCGTTGTGATGAAAAAGATGAAGGGGGCTATATGATACTCGTTTATTGTCATTATTATTATTATTATTATTATTATTATTATTATTATTATTATTATTTTTATTATAAACCATCACTTTTATTAACAATAAATAGGATTTTACAAGAAATTGGTGGGGAGCCGAGAAACCAACTGGGCCCCCACACCTTTAGCAATAGCGAAACCAATCCTATTAAAAATATGAACGGCAGCCCGCGCTCCAATGTTTTGAGTCGTAGAGAAACGTCGAATACGCTTTAGAAGAGTTACTGCATCTTTCTCAAGTTCTCCAAAAGAGGAGAAAGAGAAGGGGAGGAACCCATATCCGATATCCACACATTTGGCCTCATACTTGACACGTTTACGTTGTGCAGCTTCAATAACCGCACGACCTGGCATAAAATCAATCATACCAGATTGCGTCAAAGGTGACGACCCCGTAAGATCAACACAAACATCAAGCCCACCATCCCAAGAGTAAAGTAATATATCAGCTGGGTGCAAAGATCTATCCCTATCACCATAAAGCCCAATATCCACCTCCTTACGAGCTGAAATTCCGGACCGAGAGCATATATCAACAAGAACATCACGCACAATATTATGCCGATGTTTAATGCCAACAATACCCGCACAAGAAACCGCGTGATCCCCATAAATATCTCCAGTAAAAACACGAGAACAAGCTGAACACGGTACCTGAATAGTGAAAAGAGGAACACCCAGCCGATAACACAACACACAACGGTATGTCCGGGCATTCATAGTTTGACCCAACCCAGATATAGGAGCCACCCTGAGCCAATCTGAAGTATGTTCCTCCTTTAAAGAGCTCCATAACGCCATCTGTCGAGGAGAAAGATGGAATGTAGATTCAACAGTTTGGGTAAGAGGAATGTTAGTGATTGGTGCTAAACCGTCAGATAATTATTGGTCAACCACTTGCGAATGGTCAACTCTAATAGTCAAACAGCTTAAACCAATGCTCCGTGGAAGTATAGTGTTTCCCCGGGTCGTTATGTCCCGACGAGGTGTGGATTGTATTCAAACGGTTTCGTGATCGGGTGAATTTGGATGGAAAGGGGTTTGAGATTGATTGAACTTAAGGAATCTACAATGAAATAGCTTAAACAAGCTATTTGAATAAGACGAGAAACTAGGAAAAACCAAAAACGATTAAAATCTAAAAACGCGTACGTTACGTTTAAATAAAACGTAAACGTACAAAATAGAACGTGAAATCTGAGATCTGAAAACCCCCAGGGGGTGAAAATGACTTTTTTACAAACTATAAGATAAAAGAAAATTTTTAGAAAAAGAAAATAAATTTTAACCCTAATTAATTATTTAATATTAATTAAATACTAATTAATACTTATTAATAATATTTAAAACACTTAAATATAATTAAATACTAATTAAATACTAGAAAAATGAAAATAAAATTTCTAAAATTATAAAATAACTAAAAATAAGTTTTAAAAAATAAAAATATGTATTTTTGTCTTTTTGTGAATTTTCTATTAATTAATAACTAATTAATTACTAATTAACTAATTAAACTATTTTAAAATAAGAAAAATACTAAATGAACAGTAAAAATTCTAATAAAATTTATAAAATTATTTTATAACATATAAAAGCTATAAAAAATATAAAAACTAGGTTTTGCTTAATAAAAACTAATTATGCTATTTTAAACTAATTATTAATTAATAATTAATAAAACTGAGATTAATTCTAATAAATACTAAATAATAAAATAAAAATCTAAAAAAATTACTAAAAATACTTTAATATATAAGGTAATTAATAAAAATATAAAAAAGCTAAATAATTAATAAAAATATAAAAATGAAAATTAAAATTAAATTACATTAAATAGAAACTATCACTTAATTTAAATTTGATTTTTCTTTTACAAACCTATTTAATACTTAAAAACAAACACTTTTTGTAAAAACAACTTTTTTATAAACTTAAAATAAGCACTTTGGAAGGTAATAAGCAAAATAGTTGACTTTGTTTGACCAAAGTTAAAAATAAGCTGAAATGGGTACAAGTGGGACCCACTTTGGTTAAAACTGATACAAACAACTTATATGAACTTGTTTAAGCTGGAAAAAGCACAAGTGGACCTCAGAATAAGCTAAAAGCTAGCAATAAGCACATTGGAACTTTGAAACTAAACTAAAAATGGGACAGACTTGTGTGGAGATTCCAAGTGGGACCCAGTGGGTATGAAGTCAAACCATGGGTCAAAATGTGATGTGTGGTAGGAGGGGGTTGAGGGAAACAAGATTAATGGCCTGGGGCCCACTGGGTTGGCTGGAAAACCACCACCAAGTGGTGGTGGTGGTGGTGTGTCTGCTAAAACAGAGCAGAGGTGCAGCCCTGCAGCCCTCTTTGGAGGGTTGTGGGGCCCAGGAGAAAAATTGCAAAAATCAGATGATCATGGGATATCAAAGCTGAGATGGCAAACTACCTAATGAAACAAGATTCAAGTCCTAAGACCTTATACAAAATTCAAAACAAATCCCTCAATATTTGGAAAAAACTGAAGTCATACCAATTTGACTTTTTCATATTCATGCTCAGTTTGACTTTTATAGATTTAGATTGTTTCTAATAAGCTTAGGGTGTAATGATAAGCTAAAAGAATGTTAAATTAAGCTATAACATCAGCTTATGCATTGATATGAGCAATCATGGATCCTAAAATCTACACAGTTGACAGTTATGAAGGATTTTTTTATGAATCTGACTTTTTTCCACACAAGGCCTGAATTTGAAGCTTTATTTGACCTAACCTAACCTAAGGTGATTCAAAAATACCAAAACAATAACCAACTAACAACAAGATCAATGGGACAGTGCTTAACCCAAACACCCCTTACTTAACTGTAATTGAATATTTATGAAGCAAAATGGTAATGAACACCATGAAACATAGTCTTAAGCTTACTCTAATCCAGTATTGAACATGAACAAAAGGAATCAACAACTATAACAACTATAACTAGCAAATACAAAGTTTGAGCAATTATTAATAGAAGCTTGAAGTGAGACTTACAATCTTGGGATCCTGACTGAATTAGGTGAAATACCAACCTAAACCTATCTTAGGGTAGGCTTACACATCATCATTAACCACCCATTATCTACCCAGAATAACCATCAATAACTTCCCCTGCTTTGTTGACTTTCGTTGACCAAACATCATTCACCATTTAAGTCAGAATTGAACTAAGGGTCCCAATTTTTACACTAGCAAGAAGCTTTACTGAGACTATACAACACTGATTACCAATCTTTAACATCTTATATGCTATAATGGATTTAGAGCAATTTCGAATAAAAATTAAGTTGAATGAGATAAACTTGGAACTGAGATTAACAAAGGTTTAAATTACAATAATAAAACACAATACAACAATTAACAACTAAAAATTACATTTGAAAAAGGAAAAATTATAAAAACGACATAAGAGTTTTTAACTAAAATTATTCTACTCCCCTTTTCTCCTTCTTCTCTTCTTTTTCTTGAGTTTTATAGCTCCTGGGGATCTTTGTTGACTTTCCCACATTTAATCTTAGCCATTGGATGGCTTGAATTAATCTTGGCCTTTGAATGATATTTTGGCGCCAAATTCCAACTTGTCTGTTTCTTTGAATAATTGGATGCCCGAGGGAGAGTTTGGATTGTTGTGTTTGTTTGAGGTTCAAGGGGGGAGGGGTGGAGTGTGTAGGAGGGAAAAGCAGTGTAAGGTGATGATGGGGATGGCTGTGGTTTGCAGGTATGAGGTGGAAAGGGTGGGTCAACGCTGGGGGGTTGACTGGGGTTTTAATACGGGGTAATATTATTAGAAGGGGTGGGCTGGTGTTGGATGTGCCTTGGGTGTTGATTTTGGGCTGGGGTTTATGTTGGGTTTAATAAGTGGGGTAATAATAGGGTACGTTTGGTTTAAATGAAATATAAGCACAAGGACCTTTTATGTAATTATTCCAAAACTTAGGGACTGAAGTTGTAAATCTCCCAAAGGTAGTATAAGGGTTAATTCCTGCCAAATAAAAATAGTTAAAGGACCATGATTTGTAATTTTCCAAAAATTTACACCCAGGGACTATTTTTGCCAAATGTGAAAGTAGAGGGACCAAAATTGTAAATTTTCAAATCTTTCATTCCAAGGACTAATATTGACTATTTTAAATTCCCAAGGACTCAAGTTGACTATTCTTTGAATTATTTTGACCAGGGACTAATTTTGACAATCTTTGAAAGCTCAGGGACCTTTTATGTCAATTTGGATTTTTAGGGACCAAACCTGTAATTTTCTCAAACTTTTCACCCAAAGTCTAAATTTGATAATTTTTGACTTTTAAAAACTTTGGGTTGACTATTCTTTCATTTAATACCTTTAGGGACTAGTTTCGTCAATTTTTGAAACTTGAGGGACTGAAACTGCCAATTGTGCAAACTTTGTTCGTTTTTCATTTGTTTTTAAACATTTTGCATCTAAAACATATAAAACACACTTTTGGAATAATTTCTGTATTTTGATGCGTTTTTTAGTGTTTTTGTATGTTTTGGCAGTTCAGATACGATAAAAATGATGAGTATTTACACACTCATCAATCCCCCACACTAAACTATTGCTAGTCCCTAGCAATCTTTTGAGAAAAACTTAATGGATTTTAAACTCTTTACCAAAAGCCATCACTTCTGGAGTAGCCAGGTGTAAGAACTGTGGCACACCTGATAACCGTGTGATTTTGAGCAAACCACCAGCTGTCAACGGATTTGATTAGTCTTTACCAAAAGCCGTTTGCTTCTGGACTAGCCAGCTCTTGATGGAATAGTCAACATATTGGTGAGCTGATTACCAATTATGGATTTCCCACGGCCTTTACCACAAGCCATAATCTTGTGGGCTAGCCAACTCATTTGTTTTTGGGGAGTTGAGGAACCATTCAATTTTGGGCAAATTGCAAGCCATAAACGGATTTGAGATGTCTTTACCAAGAGCCGTTTGCTCCGGGACTAGCCAATCCTTTTTGTCGTTTAGACAAGGCGGACTGATTACCACAAAAAATTTTGAACCTTAGTGAAAATTTTTTTTGAAAATTTTGGTCAAAACGGGGGTATTATATAGTAAAATGTGATAAAATTCGCTAGAATAGCGAATACCCCCCCCCCCCCCACACTAAGCATGAATATTGTCCTCAATATTCAAAGTCCCGGCTATTATGCCGACATTTTGAACGTAAAAGGGCAACATTACAAGCTAAGCGTGGAAAACACCATTTGTTTTTCACTTCATTTGTAACCATAGCATGGGGGACTCCCCCACACTTAAGGTGAAAACCCTATAAGCATGCTCTGTTTTTTTTACCGAGTCACTAGCGTGACTCGACCCCGAATTCATTTGTCCTTGGGGAAGCATGATGTGGAAGAGACAATCTCAATCGGACTTTCATTCAAGATGTTTGAACAAACATTTGAAGCACGTGAAAGTTCCACACCGATGAGAGAAGTATCCGGCTCAAGATAATGATACATGAAAATGCCGGGATCAAATATGGTGTCTTCATTCCCGAAGGAGTGAAGAACAAGAGAAGTCACCCTATAGGTGAAGAAAAGGAAGAAAACCATGATGTAAATCTTTATAAGATTTTCTTCCTCGAGATCAGGCTCCGTAGCCTGGATTTGGATTTCAAAGGGTAAGCTCGTAAACAACCCGGGAGGGTGGGTGGGAATTTGCAAATTCTCATAATTGAGAGCATCACCCCCGGGCTATCAAACTCCGGAGGAGTCATGATATGATGAGTGAGTTCACCGGAGAACTCCTCATGAAGAGAATCATTCACAAGATGTGAATCTGTGAACTCATGTTCCGGAATAGACTCATCACAATCCTCATTCTGAATATCAAAGAGTGGATTATCAGAAATCAAAGTGAATTCAGAGTTGAATTCAAATAGAGGATTGGTGAGAGTAGTGTTGAATGTTTCGGGAACCAAGAGATTAACATTCTCTATTGGATTGTCGGGATAAGAAGTGAGTGACGGATCATGATATAGGAGACTTTCAATTTCTCCCAGATCGGCTTCGAAGTCAAGGAGACCATCATCACTTTCTAATGAAAGTGGATTGATGTGAGTAAGTTCATCAGCGAACTCCTCAAGAAGATGATCAGCATCAGTTTGTGGAACTGATGCCTCAACATACTCAATGTCTTCATAAGATATACAATCATCGCTAAAATCTGAGAAAGTCTCAAATTGATCTTTAGGACACTCAAGAGGGGAAGGAATATCACACACGTGATCCAAAATTCCCTGTGACTCTCTCGGGATTGGAACAAGGTTCTCAACACTAGACTTTATGAATTCGTCCGATTCCCTTTCAGGAACAGTGTCAAGATGCTCGTCCCCCATGATCAAAGAGTGAGTGGGAACCTCGGGTGTGATAGCAGTTGTTTGAGATGGAATCTCAACTGCTGGGGTATCAACTGATGAACTTGAAGTTTTATAAAATTCAAGGATGTCAAGTGTATCCTCATCATCACTGTCATCAGGAATGAAACGGAACAAAGAGCTAGATTTGGCTGGTTTTTCTCTTGCAATGGATTCCCTCACAGATTTTTCATAGGCATCTTGGGAATTTATTTTAGCAGCCTGCTCTTCAGCAAGCAATTCTTCCATAGATTTTTTATGAGTGTGTCTTTGGGCAAAGTCTTGAACTAAACCCTTAAGCTCATCAACGATTTTCATCATATTTTGCATTTCAGGAAGAAGTGCTTGATTCATATCGTACTGTGGAGGTTGGTCGTAATAAGGTGTGTCAAAATTGTCACAAGGGTATGGATTCCTTGATTGACAATCTGAGCTAAAGTGTGGACCTCCACAGTAATCACAACAGTAAAACTGTTGAGGCTGTGAGTCGTATGTGCTAGAGTCATAACTGTTATCAGGAAACTGCTCATAGACAAGCGTGTTTCCCAATTGGCAATCATAACTGTAGTGTGAACCACCACAGTACTCACAACAGTAAAACTGCTGAGTATCATGGTGTGGTAACTGATGGAATGAATCAGACGTGTCATGGTAGGAATAGGGATCTGGGTTATAGACAGACCCGTTTCCGGATTCTACCATGCCACAGCTGGGGCAATTGCCACCATTATAAGAATTACCACACCAATGGCAAACCAGAAAGTGTGGATGAGACATAGAAAGAATCAAAAGGTTTGGGAGGGGTAGGGATGAAGAATCAAAGATGTGAGAGGGTTAAGGTGAATATTTTTGGGTTTTTGGAAATACATTTTGTACAAATGAGAAAGAAAATGTTTTTGTGTTTTTTGTGTTAGTTGAAAACTGATTTAAAAAGTTTTCGTGAACGGTTTTGTTTTGAAAATAGGAAAATATGAACAAAGGATGGATAAATGTACAATGGAACGAATTCCAAAGACACTAATCAGAAAAACCGTTTAGATACGCACACAACCTCCCCGGCAGCGGCGCCAAAAATTTGATTGGTGCTAAACCGTCAGATAATTATTGGTCAACCACTTGTGAATGGTCAACTCTAATAGTCAAACAGCTTAAACCAATGCTCCGTGGAAGTATAGTGTTTCTCCGGGTCGTTATGTCCCGACGAGGTGTGGATTGTATTCAAACGGTTTCGTGATCGGGTGAATTTGGATGGAAAGGGGTTTGAGATTGATTGAACTTAAGGAATCTATAATGAAATAGCTTAAACAAGCTATTTGAATAAGACGAGAAACTAGGAAAAACCAGAAACGATTAAAACCTAAAAACGCGTACGTTACGTTTAAATAAAACGTAAACGTACAAAATAAAACGTGAAATCTGAGATCTGAAAACCCCCAGGGGGTGAAAATGACTTTTTTACAAACTATAAGATAAAAGAAAATTTTTAGAAAAAGAAAATAAATTTTAACCCTAATTAATTATTTAATATTAATTAAATACTAATTAATACTTATTAATAATATTTAAAACACTTAAATATAATTAAATACTAATTAAATACTAGAAAAATGAAAATAAAATTTCTAAAATTATAAAATAACTAAAAATAAGTTTTAAAAAATAAAAATATGTATTTTGTCTTTTTGTGAATTTTCTATTAATTAATAACTAATTAATTACTAATTAACTAATTAAACTATTTTAAATTAAGAAAAATACTAAATGAACAGTAAAAATTCCAATAAAATTTCTAAAATTATTTTATAACATATAAAAGCTATAAAAAAATATAAAAACTAGGTTTTTCTTAATAAAAACTAATTATGCTATTTTAAACTAATTATTAATTAATAATTAATAAAACTGAGATTAATTCTAATAAATACTAAATAATAAAATAAAAATCTGAAAAAATTACTAAAAATACTTTAATATATAAGGTAATTAATAAAAATATAAAAAAGCTAAATAATTAATAAAAATATAAAAATGAAAATTAAAATTAAATTACATTAAATAGAAACTATCACTTAATTTAAATTTGATTTTTCTTTTACAAACCTATTTAATACTTAAAAACAAACACTTTTTGTAAAAACAACTTTTTTATAAACTTAAAATAAGCACTTTGGAAGGTAATAAGCAAAACAGTTGACTTTGTTTGACCAAAGTTGAAAATAAGCTGAAATGGGTACAAGTGGGACCCACTTTGGTTAAAACTGATACAAACAACTTATATGAACTTGTTTAAGCTGGAAAAAGCACAAGTGGACCTCAGAATAAGCTAAAAGCTAGCAATAAGCACATTGGAACTTTGAAACTTAACTAAAAATGGGACAGACTTGTGTGGAGATTCCAAGTGGGACCCAGTGGGTATGAAGTCAAACCATGGGCCAAAATGTGATGTGTGGTAGGAGGGGGGTTGAGGGAAACAAGATTAATGGCCTGGGGCCCACTGGGTTGGCTGGAAAACCACCACCAAGTGGTGGTGGTGGTGGTGTGTCTGCTAAGACAGAGCAGAGGTGCAGCCCTGCAGCCCTCTTTGGAGGGTTGTGGGGCCCAGGAGAAAAATTGCAAAAATCAGATGATCATGGGATATCAAAGCTGAGATGGCAAACTACCTAATGAAACAAGATTCAAGTCCTAAGACCTTATACAAAATTCAAAACAAATCCCTCAATATTTGGAAAAAACTGAAGTCATACCAATTTGACTTTTTCATATTCATGCTCAGTTTGACTTTTATGGATTTAGATTGTTTCTAATAAGCTTAGGGTGTAATGATAAGCTAAAAGAATGTTAAATTAAGCTATAACATCAGCTTATGCATTGATATGAGCAATCATGGATCCTAAAATCTACACAGTTGACAGTTATGAAGGATTTTTTTATGAATCCAATTTTTTCCACACAAGGCCTGAATTTGAAGCTTTATTTGACCTAACCTAACCTAAGGTGATTCAAAAATACCAAAACAATAACCAACTAACAACAAGATCAATGGGACAGTGCTTAACCCAAACACCCCTTACTTAACTGTAATTGAATATTTATGAAGCAAAATGGTAATGTACACCATGAAACATAGTCTTAAGCTTACTCTAATCCAGTATTGAACATGAACAAAAGGAATCAACAACTATAACAACTTTAACTAGCAAATACAAAGTTTGAGCAATTATTAATAGAAGCTTGAAGTGAGACTTACAATCTTGGGATCCTGACTGAATTAGGTGAAATACCAACCTAAACTTATCTTAGGGTAGGCTTACACATCATCATTAACCACCCATTATCTACCCAGAATAACCATCAATAACTTCCCCTGCTTTGTTGACTTTCGTTGACCAAACATCATTCACCATTTAAGTCAGAATTGAACTAAGGGTCCCAATTTTTACACTAGCAAGAAGCTTTAATGAGACTATACAACACTGATTACCAATCTTTAACATCTTATATGCTATAATGGATTTAGAGCAATTTCGAATAAAAATTAAGTTGAATGAGATAAACTTGGAATTGAGATTAACAAAGGTTTAAATTACAATAATAAAACACAATACAACAATTAACAACTAAAAATTACATTTGAAAAAGGAAAAATTATAAAAACGACATAAGAGTTTTTAACTAAAATTATTCTACTCCCCTTTTCTCCTTCTTCTCTTCTTTTTCTTGAGTTTTATAGCTCCTGGGGATCTTTGTTGACTTTCCCACATTTAATCTTAGCCATTGGATGGCTTGAATTAATCTTGGCCTTTGAATGAGATTTTGGCGCCAAATTCCAACTTGTCTGTTTCTTTGAATAATTGGATGCCAGAGGGAGAGTTTGGACTGTTGTGTTTTTTTGAGGTTCAAGGGGGGAGGGGTGGAGTGTGTAGGAGGGAAAAGCAGTGTAAGGTGATGATGGGGATGGCTGTGGTTTGCAGGTATGAGGTGGAAAGGGTGGGTCAACGCTGGGGGGTTGACTGGGGTTTTAATACGGGGTAATATTATTAGAAGGGGTGGGCTGGTGTTGGATGGGCCTTGGGTGTTGATTTTGGGCTGGGGTTTATGTTGGGTTTAATAAGTGGGGTAATAATAGGGTACGTTTGGTTTAAATGAAATATAAGCACAAGGACCTTTTATGTAATTATTCCAAAACTTAGGGACTGAAGTTGTAAATCTCCCAAAGGTAGTATAAGGGTTAATTCCTGCCAAATAAAAATAGTCAAAGGACCATGATTTGTAATTTTCCAAAAATTTTCACCCAAGGACTATTTTTGCCAAATGTGAAAGTACAGGGACCAAAATTGTAAATTTTCAAATCTTTCATTCCAAGGACTAATATTGACTATTTTAAATTCCCAAGGACTCAAGTTGACTATTCTTTGAATTATTTTGACCAGGGACTAATTTTGACAATCTTTGAAAGCTCAGGGACCTTTTATGTCAATTTGGATTTTTAGGGACCAAACCTGTAATTTTCTCAAACTTTTCACCCAAAGTCTAAATTTGATAATTTTTTACTTTTAAAAGCTTTGGGTTGACTTTTCTTTCATTTAAAACCTTTAGGGACTAGTTTCGTCAATTTTTGAAACTTGAGGGACTGAAACTGCCAATTGTGCAAACTTTGTTCGTTTTTCATTTGTTTTTAAACATTTTGCATCTAAAACATATAAAACACACTTTTGGAATAATTTCTGTATTTTGATGCGTTTTTGAGTGTTTTTGTATGTTTTGGCAGTTCAGATACGATAAAAATGATGAGTATTTACACACTCATCAGTTAGCTCCATAAAAGATTCATAAAACAAGATCTACATAAACATATGTCATGTGAATATGGTGAGAAAAAAAAAACAAAAAAAAACCAAAAAAAAACAAAAAAAAACAAAAAAAAAATCATGCAACATGATTGGTCAATTCAATTGACATGTTATTGTGCAGACAATTTTTTGTAAAATTTATGTAGATGTAGCATTTCTCTTTAAATAAAGAAGTTTTGTTTTTTGGCCTCATTTGAGTGGTTGGTGGGGATTTTCCCCCTGCTTATCGGCTTATTTTTAAGCATATTAGTGTTTTTAATCAGTGACAAAACAAGTGCTGTTCCATAATAAAATTTTAATGCTAATTTTTGTTAAAAATATCAAAAAAAAAATTAAATGCACCCGATTCAAAATGAACTATAGATGGGTGGATTACAAACTCAAACCAAACCCTTTAAAAAAACTATAGTAAATACCGATTGACTATTGGATATGTCTAAAACAGTTATAACTATTTCAACCAAATCATAATAGGCCCTTCCTCTACACTTTTACTACCATACCATAGGATAGAGAGTTCACATGCCAAGGTTTCCATCATCCAAACTTAGGCATCTTAGATGTTACAGCGTTGTGCTACTAAGAGTGAGTAATGCGGCGAGATATTGACAAATTTACTTCTTATGCAGTAATCACGTGAATTCCTTTTCTTTGTAACTGTAAATTTATAATTAGTTTTGTTAAGGTGAGAGCTAAAAGGTTGAGATATATTTTTTATTAATTTTTATATGCTCTTTTGATCTATAAAATCATGCAAATATCATAAGTTTATAATAGTAGTCACATTCGGTTCATTACTAACCAGTTTTAGAGTGGAACTTTGAGTAAGTTTGTACGTTTAACAATTGTGTTTTTAAAATATTGTTAAAGTGTGTGAATAATAAATAAAGAATACAAAGAACAAGAAGATAGATAATGTAGAATTCAGTTTTATTCATCTCATAAAAAGGTGTATTTATAATACAAGATAGTGGATTCTAGAATATATATAATTTCCTAATATACATTAAATACCTCTAGTCAATATCCTATAAGATATGAACATCCATTCTATATTTATCCATAATTAACTCCTCCTTGGAGGTTTATATGAGGATTATGTGTCACACCCCCAAAATCGGGTCCAGCGGAAGCTTACATGTAGCTGGGGTGTAACTCAATTGGTATCTCAACACAAGTACAAAAACGGTTTTCAGTTGAATCATTTAGAATAAAATAGTTTAATAAAAAATGTTGAATTTACATTGTTAAAAGTAGTGCGGAAGTAGGCCTTTAAAATAGTTTAAAACAGTCCCCAAATGAATATCAGAGTCTTCTATGACCATGCCATGCCATGTCACCTCCAGTAGCGTGCCATAACTTAATACCTGAAAATACATGCTAAAGTGTCAACACGAGGTTGGTGAGTTCATAGAGTCTTGTAAAAAAGAATGTAATGCATATGAATGAAGATTTCCCAGCAAAGGCATCGTAAATCCACTCAGTTCCAAGTCCCGCCATAAGAGACTTGTAACCTGTGTGTTTACGACCCACTGCCAAATACTACGTATGATTTGGTTTACGTGAACAAAAGTAATACTTGTATCTAGATTCAAAGATAAATATAGCAATACCGCTATAAAACAATTTTCGACAATGAGGTTATATAAACAATTTTGGCAATGAAGTTATGTAAACAATGCTGACAATGTCGCCAGATAAACAATGATGACAATGAGGTCATATAAACTATTCTGACAATGTCGCCAGGTAAACAATGATGACAATGAGGTCATATAAAATAAGTCTAGTAGGGAAACAACAATATTACGTTTGACATCACAGTCAAGTGGGGAAACCACAATATTACGTTTGACATCACAGCCAAGTGGGGAAACCACAATATGTTTGACATCACAGCCAAGTGGGGAAACCACAATATTACGTTTGACATCACCGCCAAGTGGGGAAACCACAATATTACAAGGAGGTCATATGACAAATCAGTCAAGTAGGAAACATCAATATTACATTTGACATCACAACCAAGTGGGGAAACCACAATACGTTTGACATCACAGCTAAGTGGGGAAACCACAATACTACATTTGACGTATATGAACAATTGGTGACCATGAGGTCATATAAACAAGGATGAAAAATCCCATGAAATGCAGGTAATCAAACATACCAAAGAAATACAGGTAATCAAACATACCAATGAAATGCAGGTGATCAAACATATATTTAGGTAAAGCTGAAAATATTTGAGTAATCAACCATGTAAGCGAGTAATGCGTTTAAGTAAAACGAGCATGTATTCTCCCCCAAAGAGTTTACAAAACAATTAAAAGAGTGGGGGCTATGACTCACCTGGTGTGGTAGCTACGATGACAAAAGTGGATACACTGAAATGAGGCACGATCTCTAACCGCAACCTAATATGAATGATAGTCTCTAATGTAAGAAATGAAATGATGCTACACATGCAAATACGTACATTATCGATACCACTCGTGAAATTTGAAAATAATGTTTATCGTCGAAAAATACATTTTTGACGTCTCGTTAAGTTAATAACCACTTTCCATGTAAATACGTTAAAACGGTACTCCACGATCCTCGTTTAGTGTTTTATCGGTAAATATAGTATTTTCATCGTAAAATAACATTTTCATTACTTGAAAATATGCCCAAATTGGCCTCGCAAAACTAGTTGCAAAATATCGTACGTTAAGTGTTAGTGATGAAACTCGGCATTTTCGAAAACCTTGCAACAATGTCTAGAAGTCATGTCATTTAACTTTTGACCATACGGGTCTCGGCGGTTAAGAAATATGGCTTTCAATTTCATTACTTGAAAATATAGTTTTCAACACTTACAACTTTTATTACCAAAAGCTGTCAATTTATTATAAGTTTTGTCGGGTTTCAAACATGTATATCTTGGTCGAAATAAGCTCGTTTACTACGTTCTTTATATCCCCGGAATCGTATTAATATATACTAATATATTTTCAGTAGGTCGGCTCCTATAGATTACGTCTAACGCCTCTTTTTGTCGGTCGAAATTCGTCCAACAGCAAGTACATTTTCAGAAAATAGTTTTTGTCGTTAAACTTGCAAAAATCATATCTCCTTCGTTATAAACTCGTTTTAATCCGTTATTTCGCCCAAAGCTTCGTTTTTGAAAGTATTTTCTAAATATTTTGTCCAAAATTACACCCTAGCCCCTGAGTTTCCCACGTTTTACAAAATGGGACAGTAGGTTATGTATTGTTTCAAAAATGGGTTTTCCTAGTTTGTAACTTGTCCAAAACCTAACCAAACTACTTCAAATTAACTCCACATGTACCCAATCCTACCATACACCTTCTTAGGGTATCATGGGTTCCTAAACATCACCAATCTTGGTGGATCTCTTGAAGTTACTAATAAAAATTTATAGATCTAGTGTTAAAGATAGTTTATGTGCAAAGTGGTATCTAAAACATAAGTAAGTTGCATTACCAACTAGTATATCTTCAAAATACATAAACATATAAAGTAAATGGAAGTATGAAAAGATCAAAAAGTGTTCTTGAAGCTTACTTGAAGATTTGATGAGTTTTGAGCAAGAAAACTTAATAATCTTGAGGTTTTTATTTCAAAACCTTAACTAGATTAACACTATTACTTGTTTAGACACTTGATTCTTGAAACACTATGGATTCATCTTAGTGTTATTCTTGTGGCTGATCCAAATGAAGAAAAAAGAAAGGAAGAGAGCTTTTGTTGCTAGTTGATTTGGTGTAAATGAAAGTATACTTGTTATAAAGTCTTGGAGTAGACTTTTTAGTCTTTGAAATCAATATAATATGAACCTAGGGGGAAAGATCCACACTTTAGGGGAAATTAAATGGGAGGAAAAGATTTGCAAGACTTTTGTAATATTTAGGTTAGATATTTTGAGTTTTAGGAGATACCGGGTACCGAGTTTGCTAGAAATAAAGTTTAACTGTACCAAATAAAATATGACGACGTTGTAAAAATTATGAAATTACTTTCTTAATGAGAATCGGGTATTAAAATATTTATCGGGTTGAGATATCGTGATTGGACGTAATTATAGTCGTTTACCGGAAAATATAGCAATTGGTTTCAAAACACCTGGTAAATTAATAATATCATTTTTATATTAGTATGAAAATATATTAGAATCGTAGACGGGAGCATCGGGTATATATATTAGTATTAAAAACTGAGTGGTAACGTTAATTACAAATTAAGCATACGTAAATTGAAATAATGCATATCCGTGTAGGTCCTAAAGTACTGATGATGTTACTAATTAATGATATGTAGACTACTCCAGTCTATATGACGTGTCCCTACTGATGATGCAGGAATTCGCAGCTAAACATAACTGGTTATGCGAATTTGAATACCCGTAAACTAGATTTACGAAATGATGAACGACAATCGTGAATAGTGATTTCCTTCCGGGAATGAATAGTATCATATGAATAGTAAAATTTTCGAACGCTTCTCGGTATCTCAAACTGACTTCGAAAACAATGAATAGTAAAATGATGAATAGTGATCGGTGAATAGTAAATGATGAATAGTAACTTCCCGAGATCAATAATGAAATTTCGAAGTTTGAAAAAAGACCTGAAATTACGAGTTGTGACATTATGCCTCATTAAAACCTTACTAGATAAAACCCAATGGGACAAAAATCTAGTAAAGGAAAAAGAGTAAATAACTCCTTTATACGCTCGGGGATGTTGCCTCATTAAAAACCTTGCCGGAAAACCCTATAGGGACAATACCATAGCCAAGGAAAAAAGAGTGCAATGCGTATCTTCTCTCCCCCTGATGATCACATCACTTAAGCTCATTGAATCAGAGAAATGCACCTTAAAGTGTCTTGATAAAATCACATGAATAAGTATTCTCTACATGTTGTTCACATATCTAATTTAAGGATTAAGATAATATATCTCATTCATGTACGTCATCGTATTTCACAAGTTATTCATTGCAAACACAATTAATTCAAATGATATATTATATCATGTATGACCATTGGCGAGAATTATAAATGTTTCATACACATTTTAGTATGACACTTTAAATCGATATTATGATCATCATCTTTATAAATCAAGGGGTTCTTTTCACGTCATGTGACCTCATAAACATGAATGTCGTTTATCCATATAAGGATAGTTAGCACCTTTCTTTAGTTTTTATGATACACACATATTTCATCCTTTTGATGTTCAAATCATAAGCTAAGACAAAATATGTCTTTTGTTTCAAATTTAACTTCTATGCATTCAGTTTCCTTTATAATCATAAATCAAACTGCATGAAACTTAAACAATATTCAAATCTAGATCTCTTTACAAGGTTTCATAGGCAAACATAATTCTTTATTTGGCATAATACTATACACTAAGACAATTATTAAACGTATGCCAAAAACATGATTATTTCAATACAATCAAGTAGTGTTCTCGAGAACTTCTCTTATATGTTTTAACATAAAAAAATCACTAGCATGCTCCATTCATTTTATATGCTATAATGAAATCTCAAAATCACACGAGCTCTATTCATTAACTTTTAAACGCACATCGATTACATATTATATTACCAGACTTATAAATATTATATACATTATTTGATCCACCACATGAGAAAATATCTCCTTATGATCATTTCTATGTCTTTATGAAAATATTGTGTCATTAGTTATGCCTTAATCATGAAAATTTCATTACTTTAATTTTGCTTTCTCATAAAGACCAATACTTATCCAATAATTATACACATTCATTTGTACGGACTTCAAGTCCTAGTAACCACGTCTCATCACAATTTTGTTAATGCTAACGATGCGACCTATGGCGCCACCAATACAATCGCTACTACCCACAGCACTACCGCGGTGCCGGTGTAACACCCCCAAAAATTTGTTTTGACAGCGAAAGACTAATTTGGGTGTTATGTTGAGGATCGCATTCATAATTATAAAAACGACTCAAAAATTCCTTTTTGAGCTCATGTTATTGAATTCAAAAGCAAGGATGTATAATAGTTATTACATCACATCGTTTTTGAAAGTGACTATTTGTTTATTTGTTACACCACTGACACAAGGTCAAATGCCCACTCCATGCCTCCTGAGCTTTGCTTCAATTATCTAAGATACATGCTAAAAAGTCAACAAAATTTTTGAGTGAATCCATAGCGTTTATGTTTAGAAACAGTTGAACACATTCCAAGTATTTCAAAAGCAGTTCATATATCATATATGATATGTAATATCATATATGTATAGTTCCGTATGCTATTGCCATAAATCTCATGAACACAACGTTAACATGTATGTGAGCCATCGCAATGACATCACACAGTATAAGGGTGCCCTTGGGTAGGAGTTTGCCAGTTCTCCTAGTATCAAATAGAGTGCATTAGTCTATATGCCGGCTAGCTTAAAGGCTATCTATCCGGCTAGAACAAATGGGCCGGTCAAGCACCAAATTGATCTATTCACTATATTCATGTTCACTTACTGCCTCAGCAAGTAACTAAGGTTCAAAATAGAAGGGACTTTCAAATAGTGACACAGTTGTCTTATGCAATATTCCGTTCGCATACATAAAGTGAAATACTTGTGTTCAAAAAGTAGCATGTATCCCACCCACATAGTTGTAAAGCATATAAAAAGTGTGGGACTATAGACTCACCTCGAATGAGTGTGTAGGTAGGCAAATAAATAAGTTCAAGTGCAACTGGTGAACGTCTCCAACACGCAACCTGGATATTATGAGAAACCTCAGTTTCTTGTGATAGAGTCGGTTTGCATATGTGTATAATGCTTGAAGTTCAAGAACAATATTACACGTAATATTGTCTTGTCTTTATGTGCCGTGGTTAAGTCATGCCAGACTTAGAGAGTTGTGTTATCCTTGCAGGGTATGAGTGTTTATTCTGTTCCATGTTCTTGGTGAAAGTTTACTCAGTAAACCTTAAGATTTCCTAAGGTTTATACTTTAAACCTTAGTAGTGAAACATTACAGTTTCAGTCCTTGAGCTTTGTGACAGTGACATATTGGTATAATATGTCAGAGGTGATCTTTTGTTATCTAGTTAATCCTCAAATATTCACTTTTGTATTATTAAAATTAACATTTTATCAAGTTTAGTGAAATTACACTTTTAACCCCTGTACTTTATAAAGTTTACATTTATAACCCATAAGTTAGTAAAAATGACATTTAAGTACCCTAAGTTCATCATTACTTCATTTATAACCTTACTTTGTCAATATAACAGTTTTGACACCTTGGTTCCAATATTTACACAATTTGTCCTTGTACTTTCAAAATTGACACCTTTAGTCCTTGTAAAATGTATATTTACATTTTTAGTACTTATAATATCAATTTAGTCAATAAATGACAGAAACATTCCAAAGATACTGTTTTTACACCAGATTTACAGAATCTATAATTTTGGCCCTTGTAGTTTAGAAAGTTTGCAAAACTAGTCCTTTATGTATAAATGTTCATTTTAGGCCCTTATACCTTCAAATTTACGCAAGTGACTCAAAATACTTTATATTTACTGTTAGTAACCTCAACTTACAAAAATTACAGTTTCTACCCTTAGTTTCCCATATTGACAATTTTAGTCCTTCAACTTTGTATCCTTTGCATTTTTAGTCCAAAATACACTTTTAGCTTATGAACTCTTATTTTTTAGATTATTATATTCCCAGAAGCTCATAGGAGCTGTGGTGAGCTTATTTGATAGCTTATGTTAGCTTAAAGCTTATTTTCTAGTTAAGTGGGCTTAGTGGCCTGTTGAGGCCCATAAGGTGTTATGTGGTTCCAGTGGGCTCCCAACTGGTTGGAGGGGTTCTTGGGCTAAGTTTTGACCTTGCCATGATGAGTAGGGGGTTAGTGGGCTGAGGAGAGCCCACACGTTTGGTTCAGTTTGATGGGCTTAAGCCCATTAAGGGTGCTTGGTTACTTTCTGTGAACGAGACATAAGCTCAAGCTTTGAGCTTGTAAGGCAGCTTATACAAGCTGGTGAGAAAGTGAGTTTGGTGTAGCTTTTTTCTTAAGGTTCCAAAGTATTAGTTAGTACAAAAATATGTATATGCTATACGTATAGATTTCGCTTAATGAGACCAAAGTGAAAGGAGTATTTACGTACTAAATACTTAGAATTTATATAACTGTTTTCAGCTTAAGGTGCACACGACATAAGGATCGTGTGATATTCTTGGTCTTATGGTTTTTTTAAGCTTATAAAAAGTTCATAGCTCCATTTATACATATACTGAGATGTGAGTGAGAGTTTTTGTGAGGCATGAGCTTAACGAGACATAAGAGATAATAAGCTATGGTGTTGGTGTGTTATACGAATGAAAATAAGAAAATAAATCCTGAAATTGACTAAGTGTTTAGAGTAGCTTACTACACCTTCAAAGGTGGGTAGTTTAGAGGCTGTGGAAGCAAGGAGAGAGTTGTGGAGTTGGGACTCAATTCCTAGCACACCAAGGTCCTAGGAGGAGCTTATGGTTAGCTTGTGAGAGTTTGGGGTAGCTTATGGTTTCCTGCTTTCTTCTCGTTGTACAATAGTGAGCAAGAAGTGTGTGTGAGTTTGTTTTGAGAGTTGTACGTGAGTTATCATGCATGAGGGTATGTTAACATGAGATAGAGACAACTTGTGGGACAAAGGGAATATGGCAGGAGGATAACGAGTAGGGGGTATAGGATAGGTTGATTGGCCACAAGTTGGGGGTTCCAAGTGTGTTCAAGGGGCGGTTCATGTGGTGACGAGGGATAGAGGTTCTAGAAGTCCATTTTATTTCGCGTAGCATGTTATACGAGTGAGTAGGAGTAACCTTGAAGTCCTTTGGTCTTTGTGAGGTCATGTGGTCTAGTGTGAATGCATTTGGAGGGGTGTTTGGATCGCATAATATCAAAAGGGTCCGTTTGGTATAGTAACGTGACCAAACAATATGTTCATGGTCGAGTAGAGGTCTAGGGGAGTTGGGGTGAGTTATTGATAGGGTTATAAGTCCCTTAGAATCCTTTGTGAGGTTTGTAGAGGTTGTGGTTTACTTAAGAGTCCAAATGAATGCATACGTGACCAAAAATAATCAAGTATGGGTCAAAAAGTTCATTGTGACACCTTGGAAGCTTAGAGTCAAGTTTGGCTTAGTTAAAACAACTTAAAATGAGTAATGGGGAGTTTCTATATGCCTTGGAAGGTTCCATGCAGGCTTGAGTGAGTTGTGACATTTTATGTGCACGTTTGTATATATATCGAGACAAAAGAAATGAGCTAGGGCACGTTATTGGATTGTGAGGTTTGTGTGTTGCCTAGAATCACTTAGTAAGTCGTTTGGGAGAGTTTAGAACACAATAGAATCAATAGAAACGCGTTTATCATAAAATGACCAAAGTTGGGTACGTTTAGATATGTCGTGACCTCGCTAAGCTTTGCCTATGTTTCACTGTTCATTTATACGTATTAGGGCGAGATATAAGTTGATCTCGATTCTTTTGGTGGTGAACAATGAGTTCATGCCTTTTATTTCATAGGTTATTTGTAAGAATCGCGAATAAACGAGCCAAAGTAAATGTGTGTTGACATGTTATCGTATAACATTTAGAGGTTTTGGATTGGGCTTATGTTTGGGCTCATGAGCCGCGGCCCAAGTTGGCTAGAAGGTTGGATCCGTTTGGTTGTGTAGTTTGATCCGTGGGTTTGTTTGTGACTACATGAAGTGGTCCAACATGTGTGGGCCCCACTTGAGTAAAATTGTTCCTCATTGGCAGTGTGGGGTCCACAGAGAGAAATGTGGGTCCCACAGAGTGTATTATAGCTCGTATTAGTATTGTGAGCACCACTGAGGTGTAATCCCCATATGTGGGTGTTGTGGGGTTTCCACTGAGATATAAATCTCATATGTGGGAGTTATGTGATCCATTGAGATGTAATTCTCATATGTGGGAGTTGTGATGTTCCACTGAGTCATAATTCCTCATATGTGGTAGTTGTGTGGTCCACTGAGATATAATTCTCATATGTGGGAGTTGTGATGTTGCGTGTGAGCTCATTCTAGAATAGTATAGATCACATAGCACATAATGATTCAGAGTTGCATAGTGTAAACAAAAGTTTAAATTTTTTTTCTAAAAATGGGTGCATGAACAGTAACATGCAATTATTTCCTGATTAGTGTTTCCTATGGGTTTTTCACAGGGTATTACACCATTCAGGTTGCGAGGGCTTGTTTGCTTCCTTGCGTGCTTCCTGAAAAGTGATAACCATAACAGAAAACAATAAAATTTCTCCCCAGAAAGTCACAACAGCAAAGTTATACAGACATAATAAATAAAAGGAAAAACACACACACACAGAGAATTAGTTAGTCTGCGATAGAAGCATACCTGGGAAGCAATAGCTTGATCGATGGCATACTTGGTATCACTTAGAAATTTGTCCCACAATGATTTACACTCACGAGGAGTTATGATTGTCTTCGCAGCCGAAATCTGAACGTATATTAATAACGTGCACAACAAAAATATTGTCATGTAATTTTCTTATATAGACAATACGATTCATTTACAGAGAAATAGATTAAAGCTATACAGTAATATTTATGCAGAAAAAGAGATCCGTGTGGCATAATACCTCTGGCCAGCTGCTTGAGGCCAATGAGTTGTTTCTTGGTTCGTCTAATAATGTGCAAACCAGCATATCATAAATTCTATCAGTCTCTTCATCCAAACGAATTGCAGCCAGTACAGAGAGCACCCTTAGAGACTGCAAGATATTACCTAGCTTAAGGTCCTGTACGAATTGAAAACTAATAGATGCAATGTTAAATATCCTCTAATAAGTGATTCTTACAGAAGTCTGGGCAGTACGCTTTATAGCTTGAATATCTTCGTTAATCCAGGATCGTGGACATAAATCTTTATCGTGGTTGAATATCGATGTAAACCAGTGTGATTTTAGTATATTTGCAGTGAGTTATAGTAAAAGAAAATAAATATCTGCAGCAATACAATACCTATCCTTCATGATGTATAATACATCTTTGGCTACTTCTTTTGTTATCAATTCAACTTGTCCTCTTGCATAATTCAATAATTCTGAAATCATATTTGCTTTGCCATGCTCATCCATTTCAAAACTAGAAAGTGCTAAAGAGAACTCTGATTCAACTTTCTGAGTTTCATCCTTGTAATATTTTCTTATCGCAGGCCAGACATCACCACCATGATCTTGTTTTAGAAGATCTCCCACAGGACCAGACAACGCCTCTTTTAATTTCAACTGTCAAAAGAAGTGATTAACCATCACATCACAGATTCTAAAACTATACAATTTTAATTGTATACTCAATTTAAAGACAATAAACACAAAGTTAATACTGCCTCATTTGCCGTTCAACAAAAAATATTTACCTCGTATCGTGTAGTAAGTTCAAATAGGTTGGCTGTTCGAACATCAGTAACATGTAAATCTATATCTTGGTAAAATCTAACCCCTATATTAGCTGACTCCCAACTCTCTTGCTTAATAGAGGCATCTGTATGGAGATGTAGTAGATTTGGAGTCAAAACTTAATATTTCTAAAATCCAAAATTAAAGAAAGAAAATAACTTATGACAAGTGACACTTATTCACATTGTTCATCGAATAGGCTCGTGAACTTTTTATGGCAGTCACGAGCCGCTATTTCAAACTCTCGTCCTTCATTTAAAGCAATATTAAGTGCCGTTTTGAAGTTCTTCAGCGTCGTAGATTGTAGGTGTTCCAACAACAATTGGTAGGCTGGTTGAACAAGCTATGTAGAATAGAAGATGCGAAAAAGTCAATGAGGGAATTTGCTACTACATGAGTAAAAAACAAAATCACATTTCGAAACGAACAAGAAACATTACTTGGACAAGTTTCTCTTCCAGTTGATTTCTTTTTGCCAATCTAACACTAGTGTCATAGTGTGAAGTTGCATCGTCATAACTGAAAACAAGTTACTTAGATACATGAAATCTGTGACATATATAAAATAAAACTGGTATAATTAAAAGGTTTGCATTACCTCGATAAACCTTCGTGAAACAGTGATTTAAGTACATCTCCATAGTTTTTGACAACATACGGTTTTAAAGCCTTCGAATCCTGCATGCAAGATTTATTTATTTAATTTGAATATCCGAAAAAGAATGTGTCTAGTTAATTGCTGGTAGCGGTAAAATTGGCGGCTGTGGGTTACTGTCGCACCACAGTAACAGGTTACAGGTTATGGAGCCGGGCAGGTTAACGGTACAGTTGGCGACAGTTTAGGGTGTCAGTGGCGACAGTGCAGGTTGTGTGTCACAGGGCTTATTTTTATGTTCTTTTACATCAGTTTTTTCATTCCCACACTTCCTGATTATCTGTTTTTATAAATAGGAAGACAGTTTTTTACAAACATGTAAAGAGCTGCTTAAATCATACTATTGTTTATCTAAAAAATAAAATTAAAACTACTTTGTACTTTCATAGTTAGGCTAAATATGAGATCTAGTACAATTTGTTGGTTTTATAGACAAAATAATAATAGTCGTGTGTTAGGATCGAGCTTGAGATCACGGGATTGCACACAATACGTATGAAGAGGAAATGTAATAATTATTTATAAAATGTTATAATTAATTATTAAACACAAAACAAATAAATAATAATTAGTATTATTGATTAATGACTAATTAATTATTAAACGAAGATTAGGAAACTAATTACTAGACAATACATGGAAACAAGAGAAGGTTCCGGAAACCCCTAGGGGGCACCATAACCGATCGGCCAAGGGGTGTAACCCACCTCCTTTGTGCCTTGAGCTCCAAGTAATGTTTAGTATATAAGCAAACCCAAGGTGAAGGTTTTTCACATAACTTGTACACACACAACTTGGTGTTTTCTTCTCCTTCTCTTGTCTTGGTCGAACCAAAACCGAACACCCCTAAGGGTTTCGATTTTTCTTGTGTCCAAAAAGTGTTTTGTGATTCTTACTTGCATAAATTTTTCCTTGAATTAGTACGTGTGTACAAGAACGTGAATCAAACACACTATTGTTTGATTCTTGGATTGAATTACAAAAAGGTAAGGGGTAATTCATATAATCCTTATAAACCCTAATTAGGGTTCATTGGTTCCGGAAGATTGCATTGATTCTTGTTCGGGCTAGAATCAGTACGGTATGTTTACTATTTAAATTAATGATTAATTAATTACATGTTATTCGATCTATTATAATTGCTTCCGCTCATGCTCACTTTGATGTTCATGGTTTATTAATATGATTGTCATGATATAATAATTCCAACAGTGGCATCTAGAGCCGTTATAATGTGTAATTAATTATCGCAACGCATAAAAATTGAATTTTGATTCGTATAGTTACATGTTTTTTTTAGGGTTTATGTTTTTATCCCTAACCCTAATTTGGATCGAATGACCTAAGGGTTTTTTTAGGGTTTTGCTTTTAATTTTATTAAAACCTAATTAGAAACCCTAAGATGTCATGTAATTGTTATGCGTTTTAGTAAACGATCTTGGTGCAATATGTTAATTGTTAAGCTAAATCCATGAAAAAGTGCATATTTGCATGGATTTTTATTGTGTTATTTAAATGGTTTAAATTGCTTATATATATTAATGGTTAAGTTATATTAAAACATGTAAATTTTAATAGATGTCGAATTGGGGAAGACTCCAATATTAAGTAATCAATTATGTGCTATGTGGTATTTATTTAATTTTGGCTTATGCAATCGATTTATCGATGTATGTGGCTCTTTTTCAAAGAAAAAGAAAGCCCTAATTAAATTAATACGTTATACGCCTAGATTTGATTATTAATAGGACCTTTTAATAAGATTTGCATGTGGCTACATGTTTTATACATATTTAATTGTTATGATTATGTATATGTGTTTATTTAGTTGTTTTATTTTTTTATTGCATATTACTTGTTTTGTTTATTTATTATGTTAGACATGTTTATATAAACGAAAAGGGTAATTTTTTGAATAGAAAAAATAATACGGACTAAATAATGGCGAAATTGTTTTGGTTTTTAAGAGTTAAAATTTCAAAGGATTGGTTGATTGATGTTTTTGTACGTAATGGTTAAATAGGCTCGACCGAAGTTTACACACTATAAGATGGGTATAAGGATGGCAACGCATTAAATTGTGGCCTTAGATAGACAACATTTTGTCTTAACGCTCGTTTGTGTGTAAATTAGACTTACCGAACAACCATTACATGTACATTGTCATCTTAAGGGTGAATAATCCACAATTCCACAATGATTATCCGAAACACTAAGCTTTCGGGCTTATGCAAAAGTACGATATAGTGGACGATAATTGATGGTTATTCTTTAATTGGTGAACCCGATACCTCAATCAAAACTTTGTTATTTTACTCTTAGCAAATTGGTAATAAAAATATTTTGTAAAACCAATGTTATGAAGTTGTATGCATGCTTCTTCATACATTATTTTGATCACATCAAAATAGTTATACCCTTATAAAATTAAGTTGAATGCCATCTAATTAAGAACACTTGAAGTTGTAATTTACGTCATAATGAGACTTGGCGAGATTGCAATGGAGAGGTAAATTTCATAAATTCATTGCTAGCAGATCAACTGATGTGATGGATTTGTGAATTTACAGTTTTTAAGTTAGACGACTTAAATTGAGTAGGAAGTGAGACTTGGACTCAAGGCATTAAGATGGGGACTAAACATGCTTACAATACAAATGTTTTGTGATTGTAAATCCCATATATCTAGGAATTGGACAAATGTTATGCCAATTACTTGTACGACAAGTTACCTCATATTATACTTTCATTACTAGCAGATCAACTGAGTGTGATGAAACTATGTTTGGAGGATCCTAGTTTTCAAGATTATTCTATGGATTTATTTTCCTTGGGTATTTTAATTTTCTTGAAAAATTGTATTATCAAAAATACTAATGTTTTGAACTTTCTTTATCTGTAGAAATGGCTCAAACTGATAACACCAACTTACGTTCTGTGTTCAAAACTTATTTTGAACGAGAAAAATTGAATGGCTCGGAAAATTTCAATGATTGGTACCGTTCACTAAGGATTGTCCTGCGAGTGACTGGTCAACTCGAAATCTTGAAAACGCCTTGTCCTGCTGAACCTGAAGGCACGGCAGCTACTGATGATGCTAAAGCCAAATGGAATCTTGATTGCAAGGAACATATTGATGTGGCCGCAATGATGTTAGGGGGAATGTCCACACCTCTTCAAAGACAGTTTGAGGAGTATTTTCCCAAGGACATGATTGATGAACTCAAGAAACTTTATGAGAAACCATCAAATGTAGAGATTTACGATTTGATGGAAGCTCTACATGGTTGTAAGCAAGGTCCTGGTGAACCTGTGAGTGCTCATGTGTTGAAAATGAAGAGTTACATGGATCAACTACAAACACTTGGGAAACCCTATGACAATGATATGGCTGTGAACTTAATCAATAGATCCCTTGATAAGGAATTTAATGGTTTTGTGAGGAACTTCAATATGCATTGCGTGGGGAAGACTGTAAGTGAATTGCACACACTGCTCATTGATTATGAGAAAGGTACACCACAAAAGGCTCCTACACCCCAAGTACTAGCAATACAAGGGGGTAGAATTAACAAGCCAAATGCGAACAAGAAGAAGGGTAAAGGAAAGAAGAAAGATGATAAGAATAAGCAAGTTATGGCTTATCAACCACCTCAACCAAAGAAGAACCCTTCTATCAAGAATAATCCAAAGAAGGATCAAGGATGCCATTACTGCAAGGTGATGGGCCATTGGAAGAGGAATTGTCCTCTTTATCTCGATGACTTGCGAAACAATAAGGTTAAGAAGACTGGGCACATGGGCGCCAGCACTTCAGGTAACTTATTTGTCATTGAATTATTTACTTTATCTCGTGAAATAAATTCCTGGGTATATGATACTGGATGTGGTATTAATATTTGTAATACACTGCAGGGGTTTAGAGAGGAAAGGAGACTAGCTTATGGGGAGCAATTTCTGCATGTGGGAAATGGAGCACAAGCAGCAGTTGAAGCCATAGGAATGTTTGATTTAGTTTTACCTTTGGGTTTAGTACTTTGTTTAAACAATTGTCATTATGCACCTTCTATAATTAGAGGTGTTGTTTCCTTTTCATGTTTGTTGGATCTTGGTTTTTCTCATACTGTTGATGGCAATAAAATTTCTGTTTCTTTAAATGGTGTATTTTATTTTAATGCTGTTGCTGTGAATGGTGTGTTTGAAATTGATATGAATAATTGTGTGACTTCCAACAATAATAACAATTCGATGTACAGCATAAGTAAGAGAATGAAGTATGACTTGAATTCGTCTTACCTTTGGCACTGTAGACTTGCCCATATAGGCAAGACTCGCATGCAAAAGCTACAACGTGAAGGGCTTTTGAACGATATCATTGATAAGTCATTTGATAAATGCGAATCTTGTATTTCTGGGAAGATGACGAAGAAACCTTTTCATAATAATTTGGAAAGAGCTTCAGATCTACTTGGTTTAATACACACGGATGTATGTGGACCACTTAGACATGTGTCAAGGAGAGGTGCTGTCTACTTCTTAACTTTTACGGATGATTTCGGCCGTTATGGTTATGTTTATTTACTTAAACATAAACATGAGGTGTTTGAAACATTTAAAGTTTTCAAAGCAGAAGTAGAATTGCAATTAGGAAAGAAGATTAAAGCTCTTCGTTCTGATCGAGGTGGTGAATACCTTAGTCAAGATTTTAAAGATTTCTTAACTGAGAATGGAATTGTCCAGAATCTCACATCTCCATATACTCCACAACAAAATGGTGTATCTGAGAGAAGGAATCGTACATTGTTGGACATGGTTCGATCAATGTATAATCTTACTAATCTTCCTTTGTCTTTTTGGGATTATGCTCTTGAATCAGCAGTTCGTATTTTGAATATGGTTCCCACCAAGAAGGTAGATAAGACAGCATATGAGATATGGAATGGAAAAGCTCCGAACTTGTCTTATTTAAAGGTCTGGGGTTGTGAGGCGTATGTTAAACGTGACTCACAAGATAAACTCCAACAAAGATCTGTAAAATGCATTTTTGTAGGATACCCTAAGGAAACTATGGGTTACTACTTTTACTACCCACCTGAGAACAAAGTGTTTGTTGCAAGATATGGTGATTTTTTTGAAAGTGAATTTGTGGTTCAAGAAATCAGTGGGAGGGTATATGATCTAGAAGATGATCTAAATAATGCATTGCCTTCAGAAAACACTATCACACTTCCTATAGAACCGGAAAGTCTGGGTCCTCCACCGGAAGTTGAAGTAATTCCCATTTGCAGATCTGCGAGATCTGTGAAAGCTCCTGACCGTCTATGTCTTAATGTAGAGGTCGATCAGCATACACTAGGGGATCTTAATGAACCTACTAGTTATAGAGCTGCCATTAATAGCCCTCAAAAAGCTAAATGGAAAGCTGCTATGGATGGGGAAATACAATCCATGCATGATAATAAAGTCTGGGAAGAAGTTGACTTACCTCCTGGTGCCAAGGTAGTTGGGAGTAAGTGGCTTTACAAAATCAAGACTGATATGGATGGATATGCACACATTTATAAGGCTCGTCTAGTTGCTAAATGTTTTACTCAAACTTTTGGAATTGATTACGAGGAGACATTTTCTCCTGTAGCAGACATAAGAGCTATAAGAATACTCATAGCTATAGCAGCGTACTATGACTATGAGATTTGGCAAATGGATGTGAAAACCGCTTTCTTAAATGGTCATCTGGATGAAGACATCTATATGGCACAACCAGAAGGGTTTGAAAATCCAGAATTTCCAAATCGTGTTTGCCAGCTTAAGAGATCCATTTATGGATTAAAGCAAGCATCACGACAATGGAACAAGAGGTTTGATGCTGAAATTAAAAAGTTTGGATTCACTCAAAATCTTGATGAGCCATGTGTGTATCACAAAGCTAGTGTGAGTGATAATGTAACTTTCCTAATTCTATATGTTGATGACATATTAATCATGGGAAAAGACATTCCAAGTTTGCAAGAAGTAAAGGCATATCTTGGAAAGTGCTTTTCTATGAAAGATTTAGGAGAAGCTGCATACATTCTGGGAATCAAAATCTATAGAGATAGATCAAGGCGGTTAATTGGATTAAGTCAAAGTGCTTACATTGACAAAATATTGAAAAGATTCAATATGCAAAATTCCAAGAAAGGATATTTGCCGATGGAAGTAAAACATGGCTTATGTAATGAGTTTTGTGCTTCAACACCTAATGAGGTGGCTCGCATGAGTAAAGTTCCTTATGCTTCGGCTGTAGGATCTATTATGTATGCGGTTAAGTGCACAAGGCCAGATGTGGCGTTTGCTCAAAATATTACCAGTCAATTTCAACAGAATCCAGGTGAAAAACATTGGATTGCTGTTAAACATATTCTTAAGTATTTGAGGAATACAAAAGATATGTTTTTGGTATATGGTGGAAATCCATCTACAGAACTTTGTGTTACAGGTTTCTGTGATGCATCCTTTCAAAGTAATAAAGATGATTCGAAGTCTCAGACGGGTTATGTCTTTGTTATCAATGGAGGAGCTGTAGATTGGAGGAGCAAGAAGCAGAGTACAATTGCGATGTCTGCAACAGAAGCTGAATACATTGCTGCTTCGGAAGCTGCTATGGAGGCTGTTTGGATTAGGAAATTCGTTTCTGGGCTTGGTGTTATGCCTTCAATTGAATTACCTATTAATATGTATTGTGACAATTCTGCTGCAATCATATTTGCCAATGAACCTGGAGTCATGAGAGGCACCAGACATTTTCTACGGAAGTATCACTTTGTTCGTGAAAAGGTTGACGAAGGTGAAATAAATCTGTTGAAGGTTCACACAGATGAAAACTTAGCTGATCCGTTCACTAAGGCTTTGGCAAAAGAGAAGCTTAATGAATTGGCCAATGGAATTGGACTTAAATTAGCTAGTAGTTTCATGCATAACTGTGATTAGTATTTGGATAAAAGGATATTGTAAACAATTATTATTTTAATGAAATAAAGTATGTTGGTATGTTTATTTCAGTTATTAATTATTGTTGTCCTATTTTTGCATGTTTAAATCCATGAATAAGAGTTATTCTGAATTGTCCGTTGTCAGTTAATAATATGAGAATATTATTAAATTAAGACAAATCTGAAGTTGATATAATATACTTAAGTATATTGATGCGTAGACATGTCATTTCAGATGATATTCAATGATACTGAATATAGGACTTATCCCAACTATATGATGTTACTTTATGGATCTTGTCATTAAGTAAATCATAAGAAGTTATCCTTAGACTTGAGATACAAGATAACGGTCATGAATGTAGTACATTTTTTGTGGAACAACTTAACGCTATACGTAACTGGTAGTCATAAGGGTTGTTTTCGGAAGTGTTACAAAGTTTGTGTATTTTGCTTGTAGTCAATAAAGAATTTGTTCCTTCAAATTAATTTTTGGAGTTTAATACTGCTGGGCCCCTCGTAGGGTTGTCAAGGTGTTTGCGTGGCCACGCCCAAGGTCTTTTATGAAAGGTTCAAAAGATTTGGTAATCTTGTCAATTTCTAAAGACGAGAAACAGAATGGTTAAATTAAGGAATGACCTAGATCCATATCCTTATTAACGTAGTATTAGAAACAAAGGGATAATAATAATGAGAAATCATTAAAAGGTTTTCCAGGAGCCTTACTCAAGTTGTACTAGAGGCATCGACGTGTTGCAAGACGCTAATCGATGTGATCACACTATTATGATATGTCTAAGTGGGAGCTGTTGGTTTTATAGACAAAATAATAATAGTCGTGTGTTAGGATCGAACTTGAGATCACGGGATTGCACACAATACGTATGAAGAGGAAATATAATAATTATTTATAAAATGTTATAATTAATTATTAAACACAAAACAAATAAATAATAATTAGTATTATTGATTAATGACTAATTAATTATTAAACGAAGATTAGGAAACTAATTACTAGACAATACATGGAAACAAGAGAAGGTTCCGGAAACCCCTAGGGGGCACCATAACCGATCGGCCAAGGGGTGTAACCCACCTCCTTTGTGCCTTGAGCTCCAAGTAATGTTTAGTATATAAGCAAACCCAAGGTGAAGGTTTTTCACATAACTTGTACACACACAACTTGGTGTTTTCTTCTCCTTCTCTTGTCTTGGTCGAACCAAAACCGAACACCCCTAAGGGTTTCGATTTTTCTTGTGTCCAAAAAGTGTTTTGTGATTATTACTTGCATAAATTTTTCCTTGAATTAGTACGTGTGTACAAGAACGTGAATCAAACACACTATTGTTTGATTCTTGGATTGAATTACAAAAAGGTAAGGGGTAATTCATATAATCCTTATAAACCCTAATTAGGGTTCATTGGTTCCGGAAGATTGCATTGATTCTTGTTCGGGCTAGAATCACTACGGTATGTTTACTATTTAAATTAATGATTAATTAATTACATGTTATTCGATATATTATAATTGCTTCCGCTCATGCTCACTTTGATGTTCATGGTTTATTAATATGATTGTCATGATATAATAATTCCAACACAATTCATTATAACTTTTTAACTAAATATTACGTATAACATAAGAGGCTTGCTTGGCTAATGACTTGGTCATTAAAAGGAACTTAAATGATTTATATTTATACCTCATTTGCTAAGCCTTGCACAGGATGAGATCGTACGGCATCTTTTGTTCTAACCCACACCTGCAACACACTTATTTATCAAATGTATGAAAAGACATAAAAAAATCGCATAGTTGCCACCAGAAACACACTTATATTTATACCTCATCAGCAATTTCTTGGCATCGCATAGTTGCCACCATAATCTGCAAAAAAAAAAAATAATAATAATAAAAAATAATAAAAAAATAATAAAAAAAAAAATCGATCTAGAAAGTATTAATGATTTTATCAGAATTGTTTTAGAACACTTACATTGTGAGCAGGTATGTCTAGGTCTTTATTCGCCATTATAACTTTCCATATTTGTTGTGCACTGAAAGAAAAATCTGAAGCAGGAACAACTCCTTGTCTATCACTCGCTAGACCGCCAGGTGCAATAGATTGGAAGAACTTTTGCCTCATATTAGCCACCTTACAAACCACACACACAAAAAAGTAAATGATAAAAGAATAAAAAACTATATGTTGCAAAAACAAGTTAACAATTGCAACTGATGGCTAGCATACCTGAAGTCTAAACTGTTCCTCTTTATATTCATAATTATCTAGCACAACAACTTCAACCTGTTCACTCGATAGATGAGAAGTTGTGATATTAGATACTTTTAAAGATAATTTAAGTGCAATATTTAGGTTCTTACATTAAAAACATCGCTCAGTAGGGTGTGTTTGTGGGCTTCTGGCTTGGGAATGCAATCCCATATCTACCGCAAATAACATGTTATCATAAGTGGAAAGTCATATTATTTCTTAAGGTTAACAAGACAATGAAATAAGTTACCCTTTGGATATCTTTCTTCAAGTAAGACTCTATCTTTTCACTAGGTGTCTGCACACACACACACACACACACAAAAAAAAAAAAAAAAAAAAAAAAAAAAAAAAAAAAAAAAAAAAAAAAAAACTCAAATAAGCTTCAAGTCAGATTATGTTACTCTTACACAAGGTATAAGCATTTACAGTTTATAAAAGTTATACTTTTGTTTTATCACGTATGACGAACATTAAAGTTGTTTTGCGTGGAGCAAATAAACGCAACATAGCCTGAAAACATCAACCATCATATTAGCAAATAGACCATAAGAAATGAATGTACAAATACTGATGATGTACCGTGAATACAGTTCTCAAAAGAGGTTTATTTGAAGCATGCTCACGCCCAATATCATGGCACCAGCTATGTAGCACATAAATCCAGAAACACAGCTTTATTGTACAAGAAGTTCAGATAAGAAACTCAGAATAAGATTATATATGGAGTCACCAGCAAGCTTACATGTTTATAAGCACTATATCACAAATAGCAAGCACAAAAAGCGCACTTTGCTTCTCGAATGCAGTATCATCCTGGACAAATACTAGAATCATGTAAATGAGAGCAAACAATAATGATGCAATCACAGCTGAAAGGAATTTTTTTTTAGTAACCTCTCCTCGTTCATGTCCATCAGTACCCTCAACATCTAGTACAATTGTGCGAGGTTCAATACCAACACATCTTGCTATCCAAATACCTCTGGTTGTCTGACATCTGATGACAAGAACTGAAAAATGACAAAAATGTATGCATATAAAACAAAATAAAAATAGCAACTGATAACACGCCTTCCATCTTCAGCATCCATCACGGTGAAGTTGGTATGAAAAAGATGATTCAAAAGTGTACTCTTCCCTGTAGAAACACACCAGAGTCAGAACTTGCATATGAAGTTACAAACTAGACAAAATTACACGGATGGTCCCTGTGGTTTACATGGATTACAAGTTTAGTCCCTAAGTCAAAATAAGTACACTAGACATCCCTAATTTTGAAACCTGTCACCCTTTTAGTCCCTAATTTGGATAGGCCGTTAGTTTATCCGTTAAGTTATTTACACCATTAGTCCTTCGTTAATATTTTTTACACCGTTAGTCCTCATTTTCTAAAAAAAATCCCCATTTTTTGCACCGTCAGTCCCTCCATTAATATTTTCCACCGTTATCAATCTTTTTACGTATTTGTCCATTTTTTAACGTTTTTGTCCGTTTTTTTTAACGTTTTCGTCTATTTTTTTTTTTTACGTTTTTGTCAATCTTTTTACGTTTACGTCCATTTTCTTACATTCTCGTCCGTTTTTTTAACGTTTTCGTTCATTTTTTTAACGTTTTTGTCAATCTTTTAACGTTTTCGTCCATTTTTTTAACGTTTTAGTCAATCTTTTTACGTTTTCAAAATTTTTTTTCCAATTTTTTATTCAAAAAAAATTTTGAAAAAAAAATTCAAAAAATAATTATCGAAAAAAAAATCTTAAAATATTCGAAAAATAATTTTTTTTAAGAATTTTTTAGAAAAAAATTAAAGAAAAAAAATTCTTAATTTTTTTTAATTTCGAATAAAAAAAATTTTCAAATAAATTTTTTTTACAAAATTTTATTTACTAATTTTTTTTTTTGAAAAAAAAATCAAAAAATAATTATCGAATTTTTTTTTAAAATATTCGAAAAATATTTTTTTTTGGAATTTTTTAGAAAAAAAAAATAAAAATCTAAATATAAAAAAATCGAATAAATTTTTTTTAGAAAATTAAAAAAAATAGAAATATTTTTATTTTTCGAATATTTTAAGATTTGAATTTTTCTAAAAAATATATTTTTTTTAATATTTTTTCTAAAAAATATATTTTTTTTAAATTTTATTCGAAAAAAATTTTTATTCATTTTTTTTTAATTTTAGATTTTTAATTTTTTATTTTTTTTACTAAAAAATTCCAAAAAAATTTTATTTTTCGAATATTCAGACCAGAAATGGGTCAAAATCGTGATTTAAAATTGACACAGAAACATTTTTCTCAAATGTCAAAATTTCTTTTAGTGTACTTACCTAATCACAAAAAAAATGAGTGAAAACGTAAAAAAAACGAAAACAGATAAAAATATAAGAAAATAGATAAAAACATAAAAAACGGACGAAAACGTAATAAAACGGCTAAAATATAAGAAAACAGACTAATATGTAAAAAAGCGGACAAAAACGTAAAAAATAGACGAAAATGTTAAAAAAACGGACGAGAACGTAAAAAATGGACGAAAACGTGAAAAAATGAACGAAAACGTTAAAAAAATGAACGAGAACGTAAAAAGATTGACAAAAACGTAAAAAAACGAACGAAAACGTTAAAAAAACGAACAAGAACGTAAGAAAATAGACGAAAACTTAAAAAGATTGACAAAAACGTAAAAAAATGGACGAAAACGTTAAAAAACGGACGAGAACGTTAAAAAATGGAATAAAAATGTAAAAAGATTAATAACGGTGCAAAATATTAATTGAAGGACTAACGGTGCAAAATATGAGGACTTTTTTAGAAAATATGGACTAACGGTGCAAAAAATATTAACGAAGGACTAACTGCAAATTACTTAATGGATAAACTAACGGCCCATCTAAATTAGGGACTAAAAGGGTGACAGGTTTCAAAATTAGGGATGTTTGGTGTACTTATTTTGACTTAGGGACTAAACTTGCAATCCGTGTAAACCACAGGGACCATCCGTGTAATTTTGTCTACAAACTATTCTATACTTTTATGAGTGTTTCTGAAACAACATAAACAAATATAGGAAATAATATAATGGTAGCTTTAGCGTCATGTCAGACATAATAAGAGTTCTTTTAAACAAGACATACCACTGCTCTGTGGACCCATGATAGCAACAACGACATAAGAAGTCCCGCATTCTCCAAGTTCCACTTGTTTGATAAAATTATCAAGTTTATCTGCACCGAAAGCACCATGCCCATCTATGACCTGGGTGGGGTAAGATTTGATTTCGTGGTCTGAAAGAAGAAATCAACCCATGTAAACTTTAAAAGATATACAATGCATCATATATGATCGATCCAAAGTTTAACATATGGATATGATTGCACAATCATTAAGTTTTCCCAACCCAATAGCTACTAGAGTAGAATTAGTAACTACAAAAAAGCCCGAGAAGGTTTAATTACCGACACTACCTAAACTATTCCCAACACGTAAAATTCTTACATGTTATCTATAATCTATGAGTAAAGATCATTTGAGGACCAAACTTTTTTTACATATCAAGGGACTAATCTCCACCCTCCATCTTCCCTCCATCTTTATTTGATCTAATGGATGAGATTAATCACAACAATTTAAAAAACCCACTTTTATCATTTTTTTTCAAATATTAATATCTTTCAAACCGTTAATCGTTAAGCGAAAAAAAATATACCGTTATGACGAGCATTTAATTATCTTTCTATAGATAGGCTAATTGATATATTTTCGACAAAATTTTTTTTTTTTCGTTTTTTTCACGTTTTTTTTTCGTGACCGAAAAAATCATATATGATATTACAAATAATATCATATATGATATTTCATATCATATATGATATGTAATATCATATATGATATTATATGTAAAATCATATATGATATTGCATATCATATATGATATGCAATATCATATATGATTTTACATATAAAAAAAAAATGGTATTTGGCGGAACCATCTCAAGTCCGTGTACCTTTTTGGTACCGAGCCCCCCACCCAACAAGGAAGGCATATCCCGGTAAATTACCTAGGTAACACTGGCTGACCAAGTTGGAGTCCGGAATCAAACCCCCGCCTTTAAGCTTTGACTTGATCAACTGCGCGCTTTTGCGGTAAATCATATATAAAATCATATATGATTTTATATGATTTTACATATAATATCATATATGATATTACATATCATATATGATATGTAATATCATATATGATATTGCATATCATATATGATATGCAATATCATATATGATTTTTTTTTTCGGCCAGGAAAAAAAAACGTGAAAAAAACGATTTTTTTTTTCGAAAGTATATCAAAGTGCCCGTCTATAGAAAGATAATTAAATGCCCGTCGCGATGGTGTAATTATTTTCGCTTAACGATTAACGGTTTAAGAGATATTTAAATTATAAAAAATAGGTGAAATAATAAAATCCTTTTAATCTCAACCATTGATTTCCTTTTTAGATGGATGGTGGGGATGAGTCCCTTGGTATGTGAGGAATGTTTGGTTTGTAATATAACTCGACTCATAATCCATAGACAAAAGTTCCGTAAAGAACTAAAGAACAAATCTTTTATCTCAACTATCATTTTGTTATTTTTTTTTATTATTTTTTTTAACAATTAATTTTTTGTTTTAACTAAAATGGTAAATTACAAGTGGCATGCAGGTAAACGGGCCACAAGCTGCGCCGCTACCCCCTTTTGTATTGCAAAGCCTACTCTATTAAAAATAAAACATTGGCCCTTAGCAGCCGGAGAGTTACTTTGCACAACTTTCTTCACGCGATCGAGGAGCTTGATTGCTTGGAGGGCTATCGCCCCAAAGGTATCAAAAGCGAAGGGCACAAACACATGTTGGTTCTCTAGACAAGCCGTTTCATGTTTATCCACTTTTTTGCTCTTGGCTTTCAAAAGTGCATGCCCCGCCACAAAAACAGAATCCCGGAGTCACACCAACGGGGAAACCCCATTAAGGTCAATGCACGCATGCTTGCCTTGCGCCCATCCAAACAAAAGAATGTCCGCTGGCCTCATGGTGGACCGCCCGTCCAATGGGTCCGTCAAGAAATTCCACGGGAGCCTCTTTCTTAGCTGAAATCTCTGCCCTTCGTAGCACATCCCATAGAACATCTCTAACCAGGTCATGTCTGTATTTAAAGCCTGGCAGCTCCTTACAATGTAGGGCGTGTTCTCCAAACTTGTCCAAGCATGCTTTTTTACAAATCGGACACGGTTCGTCGACGGGAAACATGGGAATCATAAGCCGGTATTTGAGGACAGCCCGATATTCGATAGCCGACATGTGTTGCCCGAGTCCGTCAATTGGGAGGGCACTGAGGAAATCTTGAGCATGGGCCCCTTTGAGGCATTCAAACACCGCTTTCTAGCGCGAAGACATGTTAAACTCCTCCATATTCTGCATGGCTTTACAGTTAAACGCACTCGCCAAGATTTTTTGAGGTTTTTTTGGGCGGTGTCTTTATCCATAAAACAGCCCAGCTCTACATTGGGGAGAGAGCTGCGAATGTTGTCCAGTGCGAGCTTGTAATCATTGTCCATCCCAACCATACCGCTGTTCCTTAGAATGTGTTCTTGTAGCTTCCAGGACTGCGCCCTAGAAGCCACATAAGCATATGCGGACACATCTTCCGCTGAGCACAGGCCCAACCCTCCCGAGCTAATCGATAGGGAAGCCAGTCGCCATTGAAGATCCCCAGAAAAAGGCCCCCCATGAACAACAATATCCTCAACTGCACCTCGGAGACCCTTGTCAAAAATGGATACTGCTTCCCCGACAAAGGTCGGTTGGCACGTTCGAAGCCCAAACAACAATTTGGCCACACCCATACATGAGCGAAGCAATAAGAGCTCACTTTGGGGGTCCCGTAACTTCTGCAAAATGCCCATTAGGTCAACCGCGCGCTGAGCCCTCTTGACTGCCATAGAGCTAATGTAATCCCCATCACGGCTAACAGCCCCCCCTAGAAGTTTTACCCCTGTCTGTGGTCTTCCAATCTCATCAGGAAAAATGCCAGGCTTCACTTTCATACCATTGCATGTTGGCCAAAAGATCTCCGACTTCTTAATATTTAACATAAGCCCAAACAGGGGGCCTTCCGCTCGAATTATGTCAAGGGCCTTCGCTACTTCCTCTGCCCTGCCTATAATCGTGCCATCATCCAAATACCACGCATGAAAGGGTACAGAGCAGTGTTCTTCCACCTGTAGCACCAACGGATGCAAGACAAGTGCAAAAAGAAGTGGTCCTAAAGGATCCCCTTGCTGGACCCCTGTGTAGGCCCCGATACAGGTGTCTCCAATGTAGAGCCTGGCAGGCTGGGCGTACAAGAACTGAACCCATTGGTAGATAGATGAGCAGCGGATACTTACTTCGCGTAGAAGGATTGTGCAGTCAACCATGTTAAAAGCCTTCGAAAAATACACAATGAGCATGGCCAGTGATCCGTCGTCACGGAACGCATTCAAGAATCTATTCGCACTATGGAGGATAGCCTCAGCTCCATTAGGGACCCCGACCCCATATTGAAAGTCCCCTAAGTAAGCTGACATCTCTTTCCCGATTTTACGCATTGCAACTTTAGAAACCAACCTCCGCCATATACCCCCGACTGCAATGGGCCGGATTCCATTATCAGGTTTTAATAAGGGGGTTAGGGGGCAGAGGCAATGAATTCCGCCAGAATTTTCGGGCACAACCCCCGCAGCCAAATGTTAACCACCTCCGTGATGACCACCAGAAGAGCAGATGGCGGAGAGGACCCCTGTCCACACAACGCGTCCATAATATGTTGTGCTCTCAAACCGTCCCTCCCACACGAAGTTCCTTTAGGGAAAGAGCCGATATTCTCCAACACACATTCAGCGTTTACATGAATAGCATCTTTGTTGGGCAAGACACGAGGCAAGTGGGGGGGATCCCGGACCGGGTGCTTATCAACCAAAGCTTTTAAGGTGGAATCCCCACAAGGTGCAACCCCAGAAGAGCACAAAACCTTAACCGCAGCCGTGAAGTGACCATCAGCAACTTTCCTCAAACATTGTTTCATATTAGCCCCATTCTCTGATTCATTTTGGCTGACTGGCCCTCTAGTCAACTCTTCACCCGATTAGGAAAGAAGGGGGACAACGAGCTCCTCAATACCCGCGCCATCTTTCCAAATGGCTAAGGAGCGCATGATGCTACTGCATTGCAACGATTTACGATTCCCAGACCTCCGTTCCTGCCTGGAAGTCGGTCGGATAGTACGTAACGTGCAACGAGGCAACAACAACAATTTAATCCAGGCCTCAACTGATCGAGGGGCAGCCACCACCTTGCCCAATGTGTTTGATAAAGCCTGTGCAAATGCTAATCAACAAGACGGGGGGATGCTTTTAACCGTAGTTATCAGCATAGCAAAAAGTCTTTCCAGAAGACTAATATCCACAACCAACTTGCTACCAATATCCTGCTCAGTAGCCGGTTCGACTATTGGCTGGCAGGCCTTAGGGATCCCTATAATAAATTCACCCTTACCATCAACATTCCGCAAGAATTTGGCGACACCATCTTCATGATGACACCCCCTACTGAGGGCATGCAAGGCCATGCATCGGCCACATAACCACTGATTAATATTCTGCAAGGCCTCCACAACATCCCCAAAGAGGCCCAAATCCTCGGAAATGGCATTCCGCAAGGCTTCTTTCCCATCATCCCACCCTAAATGGTCCCGTTTAAGGTGAGCAAGCAGCCGGGAGCTGCTTGATATACCAAATTTACAAGAGTGAAAAAATTTAAATGGGCAGGCTTGTCCTGCATCAGAAATGCAGAGTCCACTCCCTTTAACAAATTGACGCCGCCTTCCAACAGATGGCGACATAACTACCAAACCCGACTCGAGGTGAGTGGGCATGCACTATCTCCCAAGATCGTTCCAGGGCAACTAAAAATTGCCTATTCCTAGGGTAAACGCGAGGCACCTAACCCATGGCCCGGGGAAGGTGGCGGGGCTTGTTGCAGGGGTTATTCACAATCTAAGTTGATTGGTGTTGTTGGAAGTATAAACAGAAAATACAACTATCACTCCTCTGAATCTCGAATCGGTGCTGAAAGGTGAATTTGGAATGGAGCAGATCACGTGAATGATTGGCTGGAGATCGTTGATGTGAGCACTGGATTGGAGATCGGTGTTAAAAAAAAGTCACTTTCATCCTTTTATTTTAAATTAAAATATCTCACAAACCGTTAATCGTTACGCGAAATTAATTATATTATAGCGACGAGAATTAAATTATCTTTATATATGAAAATAACAAATCACAAGTGATTTTACAAATCACGTGTAAGTGGATATATATATATATATATATATATATATATATATATATATATATATATATATATAAAGATAATTTAATTCTCATCACGATAGTTTATTTTTCATAGCTTGAAAATTTACCGTTTGTAAAACATGTTTTAAACTAAAAACAATTGAAAAATAGGTTTTATTTTATTTTTTTATTTTTTATGAAAAAATGGATAGCTAGGATTTACCCATTTGTTCTTTAGAAAAAAAGTGTTCTTTATTGATCTTACATGATAATCTATAACTACTTGTAATGTAGTAGAGATGTTTTCAAATATTAAGTCTCAAACTTTTAAATTTTACTTGCTAATTCAAGACTAATGTATACAACTTGTAACATAGATAAATTAAATGTAATTCTATTTGGTAACATAAAACAATTGAATTTTATTTTGTTATATGTAATTTTGAAATCAAGAATGACTTAAGACTAAACAAATAAAACAACTTAACTTTGTTATACTCATTTACTAGTTATAATGCCAGCGCACGCGCGGTTTTTTTTTTTTTTTTTTTTTTTTTTTTTTTTTTTTTGGAATCATATATTTTTATTTATTAAAAAACAAATAATTTAATATTTGTTTTGTTTGATTTATGATGTTTAATTATAGTTTTTTATTATTAAAGATAATTATTTAAAAATTTTAATCCTATTAGTAATTGTATCTTATCTATATTTTTTGTATTTGTCTTCTACTTCTATTATAGATAAATATAAAATGTTACCTAATAAGAAAATAATTTTTTTTTAAATAAAATTATTTTTAAATAAGGTATGATTCGATTTTTTTGAAATAGAAAAGTCCCCACTTTAGGTTTTATAAAAGATATATCATATAATACGTGTCATCGGAGTATTATGACAAGAAAGATGAATTAGGTACGCTACATTACAGAAGTATTAGTGAATCATGTTGACATGTTTGATCTACGCATCGAGCATGTTGTATAGAGAAGATTTGTGTAAATGAATAAACCACATGTGTATTGATAAATATTTTAAGAAATTGCTCACATCATATAAAATGACATACAAGTCTCTTTCCTCATCCCGCCAATCAAAACTGCATCTTTAGAGGGGAAGGTATGGCTTGTTGCCATCCCTCACCACTCCTACGTGGATAGACAATGAGCCTCGCCACAGCTCTTCACCACACCGGACCACCCTCGTTGAAGCTCGCCACTTTGGAGCTCCTCGTCTGCACGACGAGCTAAGGTGACTGACAAAGCGTCTTTTTTTTCGTTTTCTTTTGTATTTCTTTTACATGTTTTATAAGTGGCGGGCCCCAAATGAGTAAGTTGAGGTTAGTTGTGAGTGAGGATGGGGTTAGTTGTGAAGAGGTGTTAAAATGATGTGGTACCCGTGGGCCCTAAATGAGTAATTTCATCTCCTCACCACTCCTCTCTCTCTTATGTTCGTTTTGCATTGTGAGGGTAACATGCTAGTTATTACTAATGCAAACAATTTACTATGCCTCTTAACACAGCCACAACTAGCTAGCTAGTTATAGACTTAATCTTCACAAGACCATCTTCCATATATATTTTGTAAGGTTGCAACCATGGACACAAAATTTCGAGTCAGGTTCGATGTGTCTATCAAAGTTACAACATGCATAAGCTTATATCGAAAAATCTTAAGATAAGATCAATATTTATAATTAGTAAAAAATTTAGCAGGAAGTTAACATAGATAAACTAACTACCATCAAATTATTTGAGCTACCCTAAACAAGAATTTAATGCCCCTGCTAGTATAAGATCTTGATGCTAGTTAATTGTCGTTCATAATAAAAATAAAAATCAAATCACAAATAAACAAGCAGCTAGTTTATTCTGAAACATACAAAATGCGTACCCATCAAGAACGATTGAAGTTGTTATTTGATTTTGATTTCTGGAAAACGTAGAGTGTGATATTGTTGAGATGTTTCTGATGTCTTCATAGAATTTATAGTAAATTTAGTTTGAAGGGGTCCACTGTTGTTGTTTTGCTTTAGCTTCAAGTATTATTCGATGCGTTAATTGTTTGATTATACATTGCTTTTATCCTTTATATACAGGACTTTGAGGTGTTTTGTGATTATGTAGGTTATGTGCGAAAAGTAGTTAAGGTTGTGATATTGCAAGCCTAGAATGAAGACATGAGAGATTTGGACGTTGTTGCATTGTTTTGGTTATAACTTCTTCGTCCGAGTTCCGTTTTACTTTTTTTTTTGAACGGCAACTTTATTAAAAACAAAACAAAAACACTAGCAAGACGTGAAGTTAAATGGTCATTTTATTTAGTGCTATTTTCGGATGGAAACATGGACACACAAAAGAGACATATTCCAAGCTCATTTAATTAAAGATTTTGTTGGATTTATCTAATTATCAAAAAAGAAGGTCCAGTGATGCTTTTGGCTGCTTAGTTTGGACGAAAACAAAGAAAGCCCAATTCTTAGCTTTGGCGTGAAGAAAAGAAAAAGGGAGCATGCCTTGGTTATATATATTCTTCGACAACACAAGACCTATCATCCATCTCTTTAATATATTCGGTGGACCACAGGAAGCAAAGCACAACCGACACATCCTCTTATATTAAAAAAACTACACATTTGTTCAGAATAGCGAAAATTACTGGGGGAACAGTAAAGGGGCTAAACAAATTATGTATAGTAAAAGGAAACGGTGCTAAGCAAGCTTATGTTCAACTTGGGCCTCAAATTATCTTTTTTATATAATAAAACAAAACCGCTAGTGGGTACTTTCGTATTTCGTAAAAAAGAATATTTCCTTATTAGGTAATATTTTAATTCTTATTTTTTAATTTAAAATTTTAAAAATTTGTTTTGTTGATAAGTAGAAGATAAATACAAAAAATAAAATATAGATAAGATGCAATAATACACAAGTAAAAGATATATAAAAAAAATATAGATAAGATACAACTAATATTAAATTTTTTAAATGATTATCTTTAATAATAACCAAATATAATTAAAAATCATAAGTAAAAAAAAGATTAAATTATTTGTTTTTTAAGAAGTAAAAATATATCATTAAAAAAAATTTTAAAAAACTAGTAGAAACACATAGTAAAAGAAGTTAAGGTATTTAAAATTTAAGGATAAACTTTACTTATACGTTTGAGTGTGTTCAATTAAAAAGCAATTCGTGCATGTGAATATATTACCAAGCTTAATTAGGTGATCGACTTGCTGTTTTAAGATAAACACATACGTACAATGAGCAAAAAGCAAAGAGCTAAGATCGATCAACTTGCTGTTTAAAGTTCATAAGAAGGTTAGTTTTTACGTGTTGTTAACAAAACTCATGAGATATATGTTCTTTTACTTTGTGTTTGTAAGTTCTAAGATATCTTTTTTTCTTTGTTATTCGACAAGAGCTGAAGACATATATGTATAGTGTTTGTCCCTAAGATTATATTATGTATTTGCATGATTTTTTATAGCTAAAACTAATAGAACAAATTCATATATAATCTAACTTAATGGAATTTCGATAGATTATTATTACCTGTATAAATCCCAATATAAAGTATAATATCTAACTTAGTTCATTCGTAGTTCGTCAATAAGGATCATAGTTTGCTTTATATTCGTAAATATAACGTATATATTTACATTGTCGTGTGAAGCACAGGTAATTATATCTAGATAGGTGCAGACATATTGTGCTTTCATATTACTAATCATGATGGTATTCTCATAATGCAATTTACATCTTATTGTTAAATTTCTTCTTATTAGTTTAATTTCGCTTATTGCAGGTGTAGTTCTGTAGTTTTGGAGGATCAAGAAAGTAATTCACTCAAAGTTTAACATCAAACCTCAAACCAAACCAAACCTTAATGGCACCAACCAAAAACACTCCCAAACCCAAGCCCGAAAAAACGGAAGTGGGGGAGCAAGTTTTAGACTTAGTTATACCTTATATACACAACGTTGAGGAACGAAACTCGGTTTGGTTAGTTTCCCGTAAGTTTTATGAGATTGATGGCATTATGCGTAAGCGCCTAACTGTCCACACTCATTACTACCCAAATCCGTCCCGTTTAATTAAAAGATTCCCTTTCATGGAGACGTTAACACTTAAAGGGCCCCCGTCTCATTTTAATACTATGCGAATCACCCCATGGATTGAACAACTAGCTCTCAACTTTAAGTATTTGAAAGAACTTCATATCCGTCACCTGGTTGTTCTTGATGACGATCTCGAAACATTGGCGACAACACGTGGTAAGGATTTAAGGAGTTTGAAGATTAAGAAGTGTACAGGGTTTTCGCCATATGGATTAATGCATGTCTCCAAGTATTGTAACCAACTGAGAACTTTTTGTTTGGGGTATTGTTATAATATTAATGTGAAAGGGATTTGGTTACATCAATTGGCATTGAATAGCACAGTTTTGGAAAAGTTCCATTTTAAGAATTCGGATATTTCTGATGCAAAACCTCTTACAATTCTTGTAAAAAACTGTTGTAACTCATTAGTATCATTGAAGATTGGAGATTGCTATCTAAGTAAACTAGGAGATGCCTTTAGATATGCTGTTAGGTTGGAACATTTTGGTGGATATATATGTGATGAGGAGAGTGAGCTTGTTGATTTCCAGTTTCCCCCAAATATGCGTTCATTAAGTATAGAGGATTTTCCAGTAACTCGATATTCAATTGTACTCCCTTTTCTGAATCATATAAAGAAATTGAAACTTGTATCTAGCTTATGGTATGGGTGCCATTGTTTGTTGTTTAAGAGTTGTCCCAATTTGGAAGTTCTACATACCCAGGATGAATGTGGAGACTGGGGATTGCAAGTTATTGGTCAATTTTGCAAAAAATTGCGCAAACTTACCCATTATGGGGTTGTGACCCACGTGGGATTGATTGATGTGGCAAAAGGATGTACTACTTTGGAGTCTTTAAAGGTTAGCCTTAGAGATACATCAAAGGAAGCTCTCGAGTGTCTAGGAATGCATTTGAAGAATCTCCGTAAATTCTGTATGGAGTTGGTTGGGACAACAAATCTACCGCTAGACAATGGGATTCGGGCTATGCTAATGGGTTGCAACAAACTCGAAAGGCTACATATCAGTCTCTGGCATGAAGGATTGACGGATGTGGGTTTGGAATATATCGGGCAGTATGGTGCTAATTTGCGGTTTCTATCTCTTACTCTTACAGGAAATTCGATTGCAGGATTTGTGAAGTTGTCTATTGCAGGACTTGTGAGGTTATCAGAAAGGTGCGCGAAATTAAGAAAGCTAAAAATGATTGGCTGTCCCTTTAGCGAGCAAGTTGTTAACTGTTCTGTTTTTAATATACCTTCTCTAAGGTATGTTTGGGGTTACAATAGTGGTATTACTGTTTTGGCACTCACTCGCCCAGAGTTTCAACTTTGAAACGTTGGTATGTATGTTCTTCGTCATTTACTTGCAAATTATTGTTTTTTCTATTTTTAATAAGAGTGTCTACTTCGGAAGCTTTTGCTTTCTTGGAATATCGTGAATGTGAGCTTTTAATTGAGAGAAAGAAATTTGTCAGCTTTTAAATGTCAAATAAATATATGTTTCCACCTTTCTTACTATCACCCTCTCTATTTGTTAATCTTTATAGACTCGTATAGGAAGGAGCAAGTCGAAAAGGAAGCTGATGTAATTGCAAGAGGAAACAGCTAAAATGAAGAGTAAGCACAAGAAATAAGAGATTGAGATGATAAAAATGTTTAAACTCAAAATCCGAATCTGGAATGACTTGTTTGTCAAGACTGATATTACGCTTATTCCGCTGTAGGTAAAACTTGTTTGTGGTTGTAGTAAAACTTGTTTGTGACCTGTTTAGCATTGTATGTCATGCACCTCTTGTGTCATTGGTGGTTATCCAGATGAACTTGCAGAAATATTTGAATTGGTGCACTACCTTTCTTTAACAACAATCAATTCAGTAGAGATGATTTGTAATCAATCTGCCATATGTTATTTCCTCTCCATTTTGTCCCAACAATCTGCCCATCATCGTCTACTTGATCCATTTCATATACAATATAAACAAAGCAATTTACATTTAACTCTGAAAATGTGATTAGAATAGGATTCGATTCGTTAACCTTTCTTTTGACCAACAAAATCCAGAGTAAAAAACCCCAATTTGTAATCGCGTTTCCAACATGTAATAAACTATCTGAATGATAATGGAAATGTATAATAACAGATATACAAGTAAGCAGAGAAAATGTGGCTTCACATCAAGTTTTAAATAATGGTTCAAAGATGTGGAATGTGGTATTGAGATTACTTGTTCAGTTGTTCTCAACTTTCAGTGTGCCCTTGATTCATTGGATCAGCTGGTTTGCTGTCAAAGCTCCTTCCTGCAAACTAATAAACACAAACAGGCGTTGAACACGGACGGAGACTCTCCCGCCCCTAGGCTATTAGAGACTTCACTGTCATTATTATTTTCAACTACACATCAAACATGGAAGGGTATCACAGCTGACAAAACAAGAAATTCTAATGTTGAACATTGGATCAGTGACCGCAGGGGCTCAAGTTTTGGCTGTCAATAGAAGAACGGCAACGGCAACACTATAATTGGTGAACCCGTGTGTACCAGCATAGGTGAGGGGATTGCATTGGGCACGAGAGTTGATAAACACTGGAAGCTAATCAGTTGGGCCGAAATTCAAGGTGGTCAAACAATTGAAATCGTCCTCAATATAGGACCAAGGAATATAAACTGAAACCATGCTTGTTTTTTCCATTATGAAACTGATTCTTGTGGCAGATATACATTGTTTTGAATATTATTGGTTGAGATTTTTGTTTATTCATTTTTCTCGACATCCTACTTACATTAAGTAATATAATAGTAGTACGATCAACTACCTTGTGAAACATGTTCTTATTCTATTCAATGTTTCTTGCGGTCATTCAAGTAACAAAACTTGTTGAACACATTCTATGCATAGCTATTCCATAAGACGGAAAACAACTTGGGGCCGTTTGGTTTAATAATAGGAATCACAATCGGTATGAATTTGATAGTAGTGGTGGGCCCTTAAGAATGATAGATTCTGTGACAACCGGCAGTTTAGGGAGCTATTTTAAAAACCCGCATTTCAATTTAAGTTCGTTTATAATTTTTATTTGAAATTTTCATTTCACAACGAACTTGTAAGACCTATTTTATGGATATTTTTAATTAATGACGTTATGGAATTCGTGAATTATGTTCATAATTCATTTTTGATTAAATGATCGGTGATGTATATTTGAATTCTCACTTGGTACTACGTTGACTTTGGCACTAGGATTACCTAACGACAGTTTTGTGATTCGTCTTACGAGTCCGACTATATTTTTAATTATTTACGAGATGTTCTCGAGTGATATTGAAGTTTTAAAATGAGTTCGGGTTCGGGCCACATGTTTTTACAATTACCCGCATTACCCGCTCCACCGTAATAATATTATTATTATTACTATTATTATTATTATTATTATTAACTTTTATAAAAAAAAAAAAAAAAAAAAAAAAAAAAGGATAATAAAGGGTCCTTTGGTCCGGTTCTTCACCCACAACACACACTCACCACTCCCATTCTCTCTCTCTCTCTAACACATCTTCTTCCCCACTCCAAAACCCTAGCCGCCGAACTTCAAAACCGGCCACCATCGCCGTGTTACCGACCACCCAACAAAACAAACACCACCATTTTATCCCTCTCTTCACCCTCTTTCATTTGATATACGATACTCACCCTAGAACCATCATTAACACCATCAATCTTGTAATAATCCATTCGAATTTTTAGTACTTTTCTAGATCCGTGCATTTGGAGGTCTAAGAAGGTGAGAAGGAACTATTCTTGGGTTTTGGGTGCCACGAATTGGCATAAATCCGTGGCTACACGGATTATTTTGTGGAGAAACGAATTAATCTTTAATGGAAATGATGTTTTAGTGATGAAAAAGTTAGTTTGGTATCCGGGTTTTCATGGTTTTGGTCGTGGTTGACTCGGAACCGAGAGCAAGGCTCTCGGCTTATTTTGATTCGAAGCCTCGGGTGGCTTTGGTTTCTTAGTGATGGCTGTGTTGGTTGTTGTCGAGGGTGTTATGTACCTCGATCCGAGCTAACCGAGACCCTTGTGGTCTCGGGGTTTCTTTTGTGCTCGTATGACCATGCCGAGACCCTCATGGGGGTTCTCGATTAGTTGTGGTTCGAGCCTCGGCTCATAGAGATTATTGTGGTTCGACCCTTGTGGGTCGCGGCTTAGCCGTGTATTATTTTGTTGCCGATTTGACCATTGGGTCGAATGAGTTATATGGTTACCTTATTTGACTCTTGTGAGCTATGTGATGTTTATGTGTTGGTTCGAGTCCAAGTGACTCGCGGGTTGGAGCCGAGACTCAAGTGAGTCAAGGGCTCGGGTTGGCTTGGTAAACCGACCCACACATTAACTTTGTTAATGTTAATTCTTGAATATTTGTGAACTTGATTGTTATATTGTTGTGGCATTTCATTTATCGGCCGAATACTTTTGGTTGGGTCGAGACCGTGTTCGGTCTCGACATTGGATATTGTTATTGGTAATTGAGGAGTTGTTGACGAGAGTTATTGGGGACCGATTGTGAGACGGTCGTTAGATTGACGGAGATAGGTTAGTTGGGTGCCGTAGTCGGACCCTATTGTTGTAGCCCGTGGTTTGAGATTGTGATTGGACGGAGATTTGTTATTTTATGACTTTTGCTTATTATTGGACTTGGACAATGAGCCGAGAGTCATGACTCGGACATATGACCATTTCGTATAACTCAATAACTATTAAAAATTGAAACGAGAATAATAAAACTCGTAATAATAATTATTGATAATATGAACGTTTATATGAAAGTATATACGTGAATAACGTATATATAACTATATAAACGCGTATATTAATAATAATAATAATCACGAGTCATATTATAAATAATACGATTAGATATATATTAGGCTACGAAAGTGGCGTAATATTATTAAACGTATTATTATTATAAAAATTGTGATATAAAACGGGAAACTCCCGACAACTATGAAACGTTTAATAAAATGTTGTTTTGGATATATAATGGATAAACTTATTGAGTTAGGCGAAATTGTTGTCGCTCGGGTCCAGGTAAGTTATTATTTGTGACGTTTGTGTTGTCACGGATATATGACGACTAATATAGACGTTTTCTATAATTAAATAACCACTTAACCGTAAGGTTGAGCCGAGTTATTTGGCTATATGAAACGAGTATATTAGTGGGCATCGTATCCTACGACGCCCATAGGTTGTAGTATATGTAAGGTGTAATAGATTGCGAGTGTATATATCGGGAAATCTGGCCAATTTGACGATATATATGAGGAATTTATTAAACTATGATATATACTATATAGTAATTATGTGCTATGTGCTTTAGGTTGGGTGTAATCTTGGAACGGTATGTTACGTAAATAAATATGAGGATTATCAAATCGACGGATTTGGTAAACTTCGGCGATTTATTTAAATGATATATTGGGCTAATATTAGATCTATAGTTTATTTTATTATTCTATATGTGATCTTTTTGGTTTGTTTTGAGTCGACCCACTACCCGTATGGATACCAAACGCAAATACACCAAACAAATACGAAATGGATTTTCGGAAATAAAACGGATTCTCGTCCGGGTTTGGGAATATTATATATTTGAGGAAATGATTTCTGAAAGAGTTAATATTGTTAGGTCGTGCCAAGTCCGTAGTTGCTGTTTCGTGAGTTATCATACATCTTATTGCTACCTACCTCGTCTTGCTATTATTTGGACTTGAGGTGAGTCATAGCCCCACTTTTTATTCTTGAACTATGTTTTCAACGATTGGGGTGAGAAACGTGCAAATCATTTTACGTGGACTATTATCGCTTTTATATTATTTCTAAACTTGCTATGCGTATGGACTAGGATCTATTGTCAGCTTTAGTCGCACCTTTTGTGTGTACTATTCAAGGTTGGCTTATTTGGTTATTGATGAACTGTCAGCTTTAGTCACACCTTTTGTGTGTACTATTCAAGGTTGGCTTATTTGGTTATTTGGATTGTCAGCTTTAGTCACATATTTGTTGTGTGTACTATTCAAGGTTGGCTTATTTGGATTGTCAGCTTTAGTCACATAGTTTCGTGTGTACTATTCAAGGTTGACTTATTTAGATACTATAGTGTGCACCTATAGGTTATTAATACTTCGGAGGTTATCCGGGTATTTATTGGTATTGCGGGGGTTACCCGAATATCTATGTTATTGCGGAAGGGTATCCGTGTGTTATGTTGAGAGCGGAGGGTATCCGCAGGCTTTTAGCGAATCCTTAGTCTAGCTAGCAAGCGTTTTGCGTATATGTCCACTATATTGTTAGTTGAATTTAAACCTATGATCTCACCAGCGAAAGCTGACTTTTAGCACGTTTTCTCAGGTAATTAAGTGTTGAGGTGCATGCTTGGATTGGAAGGCTCGGCTAAGGCACACGGTTTATGGATCTATTTTTCTAAACTCTGATAATTAAATTTGGACCTATTGTTATTTTATTTTGGGCCTGACTCTGAAGGATGTTGGGATAAATGTAAACCTTAAAACCCCGTTTTGGTTGTGTTTTTACTATGTTTACTTTATCTCGTTCTATATTGTCTTGTGTTGGATACCAATTCCCGTAGCACCCCGAAAGCTTGTTGAGTCTTCCGCTGTATCAAATTTTGGGGGTGTTACAGATTGGTATCAGAGCCAAGGTTATAGAGAACTAGGTAAATAAACGCCTAAACTATAACCGTATTTTTATAGAAAATGATCCTTGACCACCGCCCGCCAGCCCGCCAAGCCGAAGCATCTTCTATTATTTGAGGTATTATGAGATATTTGAGATGATTTGAGGTTTATGGATTTTAGTAATAAGATGGCGTTCTCGAGGATTTATATGGTCTATATGTTTTATAAACATTTTAGTAATGCGGTGTTTGAAATTCTTTTTATTGAGATTATATGATGGAACTATTTGATGAGTATATTTGGTACGGTATTATGAGTTGCGATTTAAGTTGTTTTGAAACACTTACACCTACCCTACGCCGTTGTCACAGACTATGGCCTCCCATATGCCCGATGTCGTCGAGGATATTCTTACTGCACCGGTTTTACCTGCACAGTTCATTATGGCATCTGATGACCCTTACCAGATGGCCATGTCTTCAGCTACTGTATCACAGACAGCTTCTACTTCGGCACTACCTGCTGCATCTACGCAGGGACCCTCATCTTCTCTAGGGCTCCCTGGTACATCGAGGCAGCTTACTTTTCATCAGGCTTTGGCTCGTGTGGCACCACGCTTTGCCCATCGAGCTACGGCACGCATGTCGGTACGCCCTACTCCATCACCTTTACAGATTGATGCTCATTCTCTTCTGTCTGAGGCGCCACCCACATCATTGCGTCGTCGTCCTAGATCACCTACTACATTTTCACGTGGTTCACCTAGTAGGAGACGACGAGTGATGAGGTACTCTTCCGATGAGGAGGAGGAGGAGTACGAGGGTGAGGATGAGGCTAATGACCCTGAGCGGGAGGATGACCCTCAGGAGGCTGAGCATGGTGATGATGATGACCCTGAGGAGGAGGATGACCCTCAGGAGGATGAGATGCCTGATGATGATGATGATGAGTTAGCACCACCAGCTCAGGCTGAGGAGCCTGATTCACCTGTACACCCGATTGAGCCTGATTCACCTGATCATCCGTTCTTGTTTGAGTTGCCACCTGGTAGTCCCGTGGAGTCGGATGCATCTTCTGAGGTTTCTGCTGAGCACGCAGAATTGGGTGAGGTTGGCAGGTTGTGGGCTCGGATTACTGAGCTTAGTGACAGAGTTGCACGTGTATCTGATCGACTTGAGAGAGTTATTGGAGAGTTTTTAGCAGATTTGAGAGTTGATTTGACTGTCGCTGTGGGCAGGGCTACTGAGCTGAGGAGAGTTTTGATGGATGTCCACGAGCATATCGATAGTTTGCAGCGAGGATTTGTTACTGCTCGTGAGGCCGACCGCAAGCTTTGGCAAAGGAATGCCGAGCTAGAGAAGGAGGTGGCTGACCTCAAGAGAGACCGAGACACCTATAGCGTGGAGTTAGGATCGTTATGGAGGGATCTTGATGGCTTGAGGCAGGAGTTGAGGATTCTCCGTCAGCCACGTGGCTAGTTGTTTGGGTTATATTAGCTTGTTGCTTTCTTAACCGAGGAGTGTTCGGTTAGAAAGGCTATTTATCATATTTTGATGTATTCTGTTCGGTATTCGTCTCTTTTGGAACGATTAGTATGTTTTGTGTTATCCGTTAGTTGGAACGATATAGATCGCTATTGTATGGTTGAGGGTTATTAGTATATGGTATTATGTGATTTTGGGTGTTATGGAAATTGAGTCCTTATTCGCTTATTTGTTGTTACGTGGCGTGTTGTTGCTATTCTTTCCATGACTTGATTTCGTTGAGATGTTTTGTTGAGCATATCGATAAGTTCTATTGGAGACTCATGAACTTGTGGGATGTTACAGATCAATGGCACCGCGTCGAAACCCTGTTAGGTCTACCAGGACTGGTCCTGCTGTGACTACTCCTGCTCGTCGAGGTCGTCGACCTACTCAAAATGTTGAAACCCCTACTCCTGACAACCTGGACACTACTAACCGCAACAACAGGAATCAAAATGTTGATGTTCAGGGAGACAATGGTCATGTTCCACTTAATGCACCTACTGTGGATCAAGCAATGATCAACCAACTCGTGGAGCAAAGAGTTGCTGAACTACTCGCTGAGTCAAATCATTCCAACAATTCTGCTAGAACTTTTCCACCTGTTCGTGCTAATGGATGTCAATACAAGGAATTCAAGATTTGTGGACCCATTGAGTTTGGTGGAACTGAAGGAGTGGTTTACTTAGTCAGATGGATTGAGAAGACTGAGTCAGTGTTTAATGTCAGTGGTTGTGCGGAGAATGCGAAGGTAAAGTTTGCTTCTTTTACTTTCAAGGATGAAGCGTTGACTTGGTGGAACAACTACCGAAATGCAGTTGGGAGTGATGTAGCGTATGCTATGACTTGGGAGCAATTTAAGTCCTTGTTGATTCAGACTTATTGCCCAAGGAATGAGGTCAAGAAGCTAGAGATTGAGTTTTGGAACCACAAGGTGAAAGGTAATGATATGGCGACTTACAATCGTCGTTACCAGGAGTTAGCCTTGTTGTGCCCTGATATGGTGAAAACTGAGACTCAAAAGATTGAGAGGTATACTGATGGGTTGCCTGTAGCTACGAGGAATGATGTAATTTCTGCTAGGCCTGCAAACATCCATGAGGCAATCACAATTGCTCAACAACTTATGGATTCGTTGGAATTAGAAGAAGCTGATAAGGAGAAGAATGGAAAGAGAAAGAGAGACCGTCACTCTAAGAGTAATGATCACCGAAGCAAGAGACAAGCTAAGGCTTATGCTATTGGGAATGGAGATAAGAAGAATCAGAACGGTGATGCACCCAAGTGTGATCGTTGCCATCAGCATCATACTGGATGGTGTAGTGTGAAATGCCAGAATTGCTCAAGGAAAGGACACACAGCTAGGGACTGTAGAGCTCGACCTCTTGCAATGGTTCAAGCTGCTCCTGAAATGAGAAACAAGGCAGATGTTACCTGTTATAGGTGTGGAAAGAAGGGACACTATAGGAATGAGTGTAGAGAATCGCGGAACCGTGGAAATCAAGGCTCGGGTGGTAATGGGTACAATTATGGAAACCGTGGAACTGGAGGAAATCGTGGACGACAAGATAATGGGGACCAACGTGTGGAAGCTGGAGCTGCTCAGGGTAGAGTGTATGCACTCGGGAACGAGAGAGGAGAAGATCCGAACGTCGTTACTGGTACGTTCATTCTCAATAATCGTTATGCTTCCATACTATTTGATACTGGGGCCGATAGGAGTTTTGTGTCCACTACATTTGCACCCTTACTAGAGAAACCCCCGATGGCCTTAGGAATTGGATATGATATTGAGTTAGCAAATGGAAACCTAGAAAGGATTAATACCATCATTCGCGGTTGTACGTTAAATTTCTTGAACCACCCTTTCAACATAGATCTTCTACCCGTCACGTTAGGAAGTTTTGATGTAATCATTGGTATGGATTGGTTGTCGAAGTATCGTGCTCACATACTTTGCGACGAGAAGATCGTGCGTGTACCATACGGAAAGGAAGTCCTAAACATATTGGGAGACCGAAAGGATTCTAGGAGCCCATCCTGATTAGCAGTCATATCTTGCACAAAGTTACCGAAGCTAATGGAGAAGGGATGTTACCTTTTCTTAGCTCAAATTTCTGAGAAGGGAGAGACGAAGAAAAAGGAAAGGTGCATTGGAGATGTGCCTATAGTTCGTGATTTTCCTGATGTGTTTCCCGATGATTTGCCGGGAATCCCGCCGACTAGACAAGTGGAGTTTCAGATTGAGTTGATACCTGGTGCTGCACCTGTAGCACGAGCACCTTATCGTCTGGCACCTACCGAACTGGAGGAGTTGTCGAAACAATTGGCGGAGTTAGCCGAAAAAGGATTCATAAGACCAAGTTCTTCACCTTGGGGAGCCCCAGTCTTATTTGTGAAGAAGAAGGATGGATCGTTTCGTATGTGTATTGATTATAGGGAGTTGAATAAGTTAACGGTGAAGAATCGATACCCGTTACCTAGGATCGATGACTTGTTCGATCAGCTTCAAGGATCGAGTGTGTATTCAAAGATCGATTTGAGATCGGGATATCATCAACTTCGAGTTCGCGAGGAAGATATTCTGAAAACGGCTTTCAAAACCCGTTACGGGCATTACGAGTTTCAGGTGATGCCGTTTGGGTTGACTAACGCACCAGCAATATTCATGGATCTCATGAATCGTGTGTGTAAGCCTTACTTGGATAAGTTCGTGATTGTATTCATCGATGACATTCTGATTTATTCAAAGAGTGAGAAAGAGCATGAGGAGCATTTAAGACTCATTTTGGAATTGCTCAGGAAGGAGAAACTCTATGCCAAGTTTTCGAAATGCGAATTTTGGATTCCGACGGTACAATTTTTGGGTCATGTGATTGATAGACACGGAGTCCATGTGGATCCTGCAAAAATTGAGGCGATAAAAGATTGGGCTGCACCTACAACCCCAACCAAAGTTCGTCAATTTTTGGGTTTAGCGGGTTATTACCGAAGATTCATCGAGGGATTTTCGAAGATAGCTAAACCATTGACCAAATTGACTCAAAAGAGTGTTACGTATGAATGGGGAGATAAAGAAGAGGAAGCGTTTCATTTGCTTAAGAAAATGTTGTGTAGTGCTCCTATCTTAGTGTTACCAGAAGGTAACGAGGATTTCGTCGTCTATTGTGACGCCTCACATAAAGGTTTGGGAGCCGTGTTGATGCAACGAGAGAAAGTGATAGCTTATGCTTCCCGACAGCTCAAAAAGCATGAGAAAAACTACACTACCCATGATTTGGAGCTCGGTGCTGTGGTTTTTGCTTTAAGAATATGGAGACATTACTTGTACGGAACAAAGTGTGTTGTGTTTACCGACCACAAAAGTCTACAACACATCTTAAATCAAAAAGAGCTCAACATGAGACAGCGACGTTGGATTGAGTTGCTAAGCGATTATGATTGTGAAATTCGCTATCACCCTGGTAAAGCAAACGTTGTTGCTGATGCTCTTAGTCGAAAGGAAAGAGTACCACCGTTACAAGTTAGGTCATTAGGAATGACTATCGTATCGCCATTACCGTCTCAAATACTCGAAGCTCAAACGGAAGCGTTGAAAGCAGAAAATAGATCTGCCGAGAATATATTTGGGATGGCTGATAATGAGAAAGGATTTGTTAAGCGTTCTGATGGATTATTATGTTTTGGAGATCGGATTTGGGTACCTTTATATGGAGAAATTCGGGAATTGATTATGCATGAGTCGCATAAGTCAAGGCACTCCATTCATCCTGGGTCCGATAAAATGTACCAGGATCTTAAGAAGTTCTATTGGTGGCCAAATATGAAGGCAGGTATAGCATCGTACGTTAGTAAGTGCTTGACATGTGCTAAGGTTAAGGCTGAACACCAGAGACCGTCAGGATTACTAACGCAACCAGAACTTCCAGTCTGGAAATGGGAGCGGATTACTATGGACTTCATTACCAAATTACCGAGAACAGCTAGCGGTTGTGACGCTATCTGGGTAATTGTGGATCGTCTGACAAAGTCTGCTCATTTCCTAGCTATTAGTGAAGATGATAGTGTGGATAAGCTTGCGAGGTTATATGTGAAGGAAATTATTTCGCGTCATGGAGTCCCGATATCTATTATTTCGGATCGTGATAGTCGTTTTACGTCAGCTTTGTGGCGATCACTTCAAACGGCTTTGGGGACGAGGCTTGATATGAGTACTGCATATCATCCCCAAACCGATGGTCAAAGTGAAAGGACCATTCAGACGTTAGAGGATATGCTTCGTGCATGCATCATAGACTTTGGTAAAGGCTAGGAGAAGTATTTACCCCTTGCGGAATTCTCCTACAATAACAGCTACCACACAAGTTTCAAGGCTGCACCCTTCGAAGCTTTGTATGGCAGAAAGTGTCGTTCGCCTATTGGTTGGGCAGAAGTTAGAGATAGTCAACTTACAGGCCCTGAGCTTATTTTGGAAACTACAGAGAAAGTAACTCAGATTCGTGATCGATTGCAAGCGGCCAGGGATAGGCAGAAGAGCTATGCCGATCAGAGACGTAAACCCTTAGAGTTCCAGGTTGGAGACAAAGTAATGCTGAAGGTCTCGCCTTGGAAAGGTGTTATACGTTTCGGGAAACGTGGTAAACTCAACCCACGCTACATTGGACCATTCTTGATCTTAGAAAGGATTGGGCCCGTGGCTTATAGGTTGGAATTACCATCCGAACTGAGTAAAGTTCACGATGTGTTTCACGTGAGTAATTTGAAGAAATGTCTTTCTGATGAAATGCCCGTCATTCCAATGAGGGATATTCGTGTTGATGAGAAACTGAATTTCGTGGAGGAACCGATTGAGATTTTAGATCGTGAAGTTAAACGACTCAAGAGAAGTCGCATTCCGCTCGTCAAGGTTCGTTGGAATTCCCGACATGGACCAGAGTTTACGTGGGAACGTGAGGACGAGTTCAGGAAGAGATATCCGAAGCTTTTCACTTCGTAGATGAATTTTTCCGAGTGAAACCCGGGACGGGTTTCCTTCTGAGACGGGGAGGATGTGACAACCGGCAGTTTAGGGAGCTATTTTAAAAACCCGCATTTCAATTTAAGTTCGTTTATAATTTTTATTTGAAATTTTCATTTCACAACGAACTTGTAAGACCTATTTTATGGATATTTTTAATTAATGACGTTATGGAATTCGTGAATTATGTTCATAATTCATTTTTGATTAAATGATCGGTGATGTATATTTGAATTCTCACTTGGTACTACGTTGACTTTGGCACTAGGATTACCTAACAACAGTTTTGTGATTCGTCTTACGAGTCCGACTATATTTTTAATTATTTACGAGATGTTCTCGAGTGATATTGAAGTTTTAAAATGAGTTCGGGTTCGGGCCACATGTTTTTACAATTACCCGCGTTACACGCTCCACCGTAATAATATTATTATTATTACTATTATTATTATTATTATTATTATTATTATTATTAACTTTTATAAAAAAAAAAAAAAAAAAAAAAAAAAAAAGGATAATAAAGGGTCCTTTGGTCCGGTTCTTCACCCACAACACACACTCACCACTCCCATTCTCTCTCTCTCTAACACATCTTCTTCCCCACTCCAAAACCCTAGCCGCCGAACTTCAAAACCGGCCACCATCGCCGTGTTACCGACCACCCAACAAAACAAACACCACCATTTTATCCCTCTCTTCACCCTCTTTCATTTGATATACGATACTCACCCTAGAACCATCATTAACACCATCAATCTTGTAATAATCCATTCGAATTTTTAGTACTTTTCTAGATCCGTGCATTTGGAGGTCTAAGAAGGTGAGAAGGAACTATTCTTGGGTTTTGGGTGCCACGAATTGGCATAAATCCGTGGCTACACGGATTATTTTGTGGAGAATCGAATTAATCTTTAATGGAAATGATGTTTTAGTGATGAAAAAGTTAGTTTGGTATCCGGGTTTTCATGGTTTTGGTCATGGTTGACTCGGAACCGAGAGCAAGGCTCTCGGCTTATTTTGATTCGAAGCCTCGGGTGGCTTTGGTTTCTTAGTGATGGCTGTGTTGGTTGTTGTCGAGGGTGTTATGTACCTCGATCCGAGCTAACCGAGACCCTTGTGGTCTCGGGGTTTCTTTTGTGCTCGTATGACCATGCCGAGACCCTCATGGGGGTTCTTGATTAGTTGTGGTTCGAGCCTCGGCTCGTAGAGATTATTGTGGTTCGACCCTTGTGGGTCGCGGCTTAGCCGTGTATTATTTTGTTGCCGATTTGACCATTGGGTCGAATGAGTTATATGGTTACCTTATTTGACTCTTGTGAGCTATGTGATGTTTATGTGTTGGTTCGAGTCCAAGTGACTCGCGGGTTGGAGCCGAGACTCAAGTGAGTCAAGGGCTCGGGTTGGCTTGGTAAACCGACCCACACATTAACTTTGTTAATGTTAATTCTTGAATATTTGTGAACTTGATTGTTATATTGTTGTGGCATTTCATTTATCGGCCGAATACTTTTGGTTGGGTCGAGACCGTGTTCGGTCTCGACATTGGATATTGTTATTGGTAATTGAGGAGTTGTTGACGAGAGTTATTGGGGACCGATTGTGAGACGGTCGTTAGATTGACGGAGATAGGTTAGTCGGGTGCCGTAGTCGGACCCTATTGTTGTAGCCTGTGGTTTGAGATTGTGATTGGACGGAGATTTGTTATTTTATGACTTTTGCTTATTATTGGACTTGGACAATGAGCCGAGAGTCATGACTCGGACATATGACCATTTCGTATAACTCAATAACTATTAAAAATTGAAACGAGAATAATAAAACTCGTAATAATAATTATTGATAATATGAACGTTTATATGAAAGTATATACGTGAATAACGTATATATAACTATATAAACGCGTATATTAATAATAATAATAATCACGAGTCGTATTATAAATAATACGATTAGATATATATTAGGCTACGAAAGTGGCGTAATATTATTAAACGTATTATTATTATAAAAATTGTGATATAAAACGGGAAACTCCCGACAACTATGAAACGTTTAATAAAATGTCGTTTTGGATATATAACGGATAAACTTATTGAGTTAGGCGAAATTGTTGTCGCTCGGGTCCAGGTATGTTTTCGTCCGTTTTCATATGTTTTCGTCCGTTTTCGTCCATTTTTATACGTTTTCATATGGTTTCAATCTGTTTTCATTCATTTTCGTCCGTTTTCATTCACTTTAGTTCGTTTTTAAATGTTTTCAAATGTTTTCATACCTTTTTGAATATCACAAGTGATATACTGTGATTATCAGAATATCACTTGTGATATTCAGAATATCGTGAGTGATATTGAATATCACTCGCGATATTCTGAATATCACAAGTGATTTTTAAAATTTTGTAACATGAAAATCACAAGTGATATTCAGAATATCGCAAGTGATATTCAAAATATTGCAAGTGATATCTGAATATCGCAAGTGATATTCTGAATATCACAAGTGATTTTCAACAAATGTTCCGTGACATGAAAATCGCAAGTGATATTCAGAATATCGCAAGTGATATTCTGAATATCAAAAGTGATATTCTGAATATAAATCACAAGTGATATTCAGAATATTACAAGTGATTTCACGCTTTTTTTAATTCACGTTTTTTCAAAAGTGATATTTTGAATATCACTCTGAATATCACTGAATATCACAAGTGATATTCTGAATATCACAAGTGATTTTCAACAATTGTTCTGTAACATGAAATTCACAAGTGATATTCAGAAAATCACAAGTAATATTCTAAAATATTACAAGTGATATTCCGAATATCACAAGTGATTTTCAACTAATATTTTGTAACATGAAAATCACAAGTGATATTCTAAAATATCACATGTGATTTTCAACTAACGTTTTGTAACATGAATATCACTTGTAATTTTCTGAATATCACTTGTGATATTCAGATTATCACTTGTGATTTTTGTGTTACAAAACATTAGTTGAAAATCACTTGTGATATTCAGAAAAACAAGTGATATTCAGAAAATCACAAGTGATATTCTGAATATCACAAGTGATATTCCGAATATCACAAGTGATGTTCAACTAATGTTTTGTAACGTGAAAATCACAAGTGATATTCTGAATATCAAAAGTGATATTCAGAAAATTACAAGTGTTATTCAGAATATTATAAGTGATTTTCACATTTTTTAATTCACGTTTTTTTCACTTTCTTACGTTTTCTTTTGTTTTTGTTAATTTTCATACGTTTTCTTTCGTTTTCATACGTTTCTGAATATCACAATTGATATTATTAATATCACAAGTGATATTTTGAATATCAAAGAAAATCACTTGTGATATTAAGAATATCAATTGTGATATTCAGAAACGTATGAAAACGGACGAAAACATATGAAAACGATCGAATACGTATGAAAGCGTAAAAACACGCCTGGAAAGAGACAAAAACGTATGAAAAATTGATGAAAACGGACGAAAACGTATAAAAACTGCTGAAAAGTATTAAAACAGGCGAAAGCGTCTAAAAACAGACAAAAATACATAAAAACGGACGAAAATGTTTATAAACGTATGAAAACAGATAAAAATTGATGAAAGCATATAAAAACAGACGAAAACGTCTGAAAACAGACGATAATGTAAAAAATTGATGAAAACGTTTGAAAGCTGATAAAAACGTCTGAAAACGTATAAATACTGCCGAAACGTATGAAAATAGACGAAAACGTTTGAAAACAGACAAAAATGTAAAAAAAATGGACGAAAACAGACAAAAACGTATGAGTATCACCGAATATCACTTGTGATATTCAGAAACGTATGAAAACGTCTAAAATTGGCCAAAAAAATTGAAAAACGGATGAAAACCTATGAAAATGAATGAAAATGTAAGAAAATAGACGAATATGTAGGAAAAAGGACGAAAACGTCTAAAAACGGACGAAAACATAAAATAATGGAGGAAAACGTATGAAATCAGACGGAAACATATGTAAACATATGAAACCGGACGAAAACGTATAAAAACGGATGAAATCGTGTAAAAACGGATGAATACATATAAAAACGGACGAAAACGTATATAAACGTATGAAAACGGACAAAAACGTATAAAAACGGACGAAAACGTCTGAAAACGGACAAAAACGTATAAAAACGGATGAAAACGTATGAAAATGGACAAAAATGTCTGCAAACATATAAAAACTGACGAAAACGGATAAAAACGTCTGAAAACGGACGAAAACGTAAAAAAACGGACGAAAACGTATAATAACGAACAAAAACGTCTGAAACAGACGAAAACGTAAAAAAAACGGACGAAAACGTATAAAAACGGTAAAAAAAGGTCTGAAAACGGACAAAAACGTCTGAAAACGTATATAATCATGTGAAAACAGACAAAAACAAACGAAAACGTAATAAAATGAGAAAAAATCGTGAATTTATTTAAAAAAGAAAAGCTTGACTTATTTAAAAAAAAAACGTGAATTGAAGGTGTAACGTTAATTGGAAAAAAGAGCAAAAAAAAAAAGAAATAAATAAAGAAACAAAGTAAATAATAAAAAAGACAAAAAAAAAGGAAAGAAAAAGACATGGACTTAGGTTTTCATGTTTAATCTTAGGTTAATCCCCACCATTAGATCAAACTAAATGGATGGTGGGGATTTGTCCCTTGGTATGTACAAAAAAACTAGTTCACAAAAGAACTTTTCTCGTAAATATATTATGTTAAACTGATAACAACAGTAATAATATGCTATTTAAGGTTCTTTTTGACTTTTAGCATATATTTGTACTTGTGTAACAATATAGTACGAGGTGGATCACCCGCGCGTTGCCGCGAGATGTTTTGCCAAAAAAGTAGTTATTTCAGTTAACGACCGTTAGTTATAAGGACAAAATTTGCAACGAACCTCTAAGATGGAGGGCCAATTGCAGGCGGAATTTAAAAAAAAAAGTTAACGGTCGTTAGTTATAAAGACTAAATTTGCAACGAACCTTTAAGACGAAGGACCAATTGTAAAAAAAAAAAAAAAAAAAAAAAAAAAAAAAAAAAAAAAAAAAAAAAAGTTAACGGTCGTTACTACTTAACGGTCGTTAAATACTTAACGACCGTTAGTTACTGTACATTTCACTGTTCACTGTGAGTGTGTGCACTGTAGCTTTGCTACTGTAGCATATGCTACAGTACAGCCTGATAAATGTAACGTATAGTAATGACAACTTAACATCATGATTTTCAGATTTTCTAATTTTAATTTCTAGCGTTATATTTTTCTTAAATCTTAAAAATGTTTATGGTTTCGATAAAATACCATACACTGTAATTAAGTTATTTTAAAAATGGCATGTGGTTTAATATACTTTGCATGACATTTCCTATGTTAATTCTTTTGCTCACTATTTAAAATGGAGCACTTTTGTTTACGTTATTTAAACCCGCCTCGACTTGTTTCTAACTCGCTATAGGAAAAAATTCACAATTCCTAATGCAATCACATCCCCTAGCAATGCCACTATTTACGAAAAAACGATTCTTTGCACTATTTACGCTTAAAGATTTCATATTATCGCCTTTCTTTTTGCGCTCACATGTATAGGGATTTTTTTTTTGCCCCCCACAATCTAGTTTTCTGACTCCGCCACTGCCGAGTAGTATTACTTACATTCGGCTTGTGAATAAAGTTTTTTGTAATAAGAATAGTCAGTCTCTTTAAGTACATTTGTGTTTACATACAAACAATTTATCATGCCATATTGTCTTTGCTCTTCATATTTAACTCTAAGACAATATTAAAAAAGGCTATCAGAATACACATAACTCTAAATTGGTGAAGTATTTGTGGATTGCGAAGTTTGACCTTGGCTTGCTAAACTGGCCATGTCAAAATATTTGATGTAGAAGTGGGTAGACAAAAGATGAAAAGCTATGAATTGGTAAGTTACTTAATTCATTTATCACATACTTATAAAAAAAGAGGCGTTTTATTTTGTAAACTCAAAAATACTCACATACCAATGGACCAATCAGAAGCCTCCATTTAAAAAAACATAAAAAACACGGAGGGACCATTTTTGCCAACTCACCAAACTTACCCCACCAACCCCACCCCATACCTCTCACTTTACATACATCAGATATTATAAAAAACCAACTTTCTCTCTCTAACCATCATCAAAAACCACCATAACAAATAAAAAATAACCACTTTTTAACCGTTCAAATCATCAATAAAACACAAAAATTGAAGAATTATCGAGTGCACAAGCAGATCCACGAAAAAAACCGGTTCAAAATGAACCTACTGAATCTTGGGATGAAGGTATGATGCTTCTGACTAATTATTTAGTTGTTTTATTAGTTGTGTTTTTTAGTGTTTACATTTGGTTGAGTTTCTGAGTAAAAAAAACTTTGTATACATGGATGCACACCAAGTGTTTGATGAAATGTGTGACTGAAAAGTATCACCAGTGATATTTGAAGTTGAACTGTATACGTGTGTATCACCAGTGATATTTGAAGTTGAACAATATATGTGTATTGTCACTAGTGATATTTGTATTTGACTTAACCGTGCAAATCACATAAAGCACACAGAAAATGAAAAAATCGACATCTAAAACAACGAATACTTTAGTTTTTACTGTTATAGAATCATTATTAGTGTGTTTTACTAGTTAATTTTCGATAATTTGTGATGTTGTGATGATTTATGTGATAATATGAGATATTAAAAGTTAGGTTTAACATAACAAAAGATATGTTGTGATGCTTCTGTTTGATTTGTGGTGGATTTGTATGTTTAATGATTGTGCATGTTTCAAAAGGTTTTACCGCGGTATTTGAAAACAATATTTACTGGTAGTGTATTACATGTGATATAAAAGTTAAATTATTGTTGATTGGTAGAATATCTATTGTTATTTGAAAACAAATAGTTATTTGTTTGACATATGATATTGAAATCAAATGAACTTAACAAAAATTATGAAAATATTTTGATGCAGATTTGAATGAGACCTGTGTAAAAAACAGCCTCATCAAACGAAAAGAATCAACAACAAGTGCAATTGTCGTTGAAAAAAGCAAAACATCTCCACAACCAAATTGAAGAAGCTCAAACACTTGTGATATCACAAGTTCCTCCATCACCACAATTGATTCAACAATAGAAGAAAGCTGACATACATGTGATATCACCAGTGATATCACCTGTGATATCAAAAGTTCCTTCGAAAGCATCTGGGAATAAAATGAAGGTGTTGGTTGATGAACCAATGAAGAGGACGATTGTTGAAGAACAAAGTAAATAAAACAAGTTGATGAAAACAGTTGCGTTGTTATGTTTTAATCTATACGGTTATAAATAAATGTGTATAGTTGACAAGTTGGAAGTCAATAGTACGTATTTAGTTTGACTGAATCATGTTATTTGTCACAAGAGATTCAAGCTCACATAAATGGGCCATAGTGAGCAATTGTTTAATCCATCTTGATTTGTGAATATTTGTTTGATAAAGTTTTGAGTGGTACTCCGTATTTAGTTTAATATGGTAATATGAAAAGTGAAAAGTGTCATATATGTAGTATCACCAGTGATATTTGAAGTTGAACTGTATATATGTATTATCACTTGTGAAATTTTGTATATTTTATAGGTTTTTTTTGTTTACTTGTTAAGCTTTATTTTACTAGTGCTATTGAGTAAACCTAACAATTCACAGAAGAGAAAAAAAATAGTATCACAAATGATATACAAGTCCAAGATAAAACTAGCAATGCTATTAAATAAACCTAACAATTCAGTAAAAAAAATCAATCAATCAGCAAACTAATACTTCAATTGCAGCGACTGAGAAACCGCCTACACTTTCAACTACACCACCGCCCAATTGACATTTGAAACTTTTCCCTTGTTTGGACAAGTATGTCTATTATGATCAATTAAACTACAAATATTACAACCCTTCTTTTGGTTCTTAATTTTCTCGATAGCTTTCTCACGTCCACCCTAAATACGCTCATTCTTATGTCCTTTAGGAGGATTCTTTATACCCATAAAATCTTGAACAATATCACAAACTTTTCGGGGTGGAAGACTTGGCAAATCAGTCTCAACTTTTGACTTTAGCTCTCTCAGGTTGTCTACAAAAGTAGTCTAGTATCATAGACAGCTTATCAGTAATTACAACAATAAGAAACAGATTATCAAATATATCACTGGTGATACTACACATATATCAAACATATCACTGGTGATACTACATATATATCAAGCATATTACTGGTGATACTACACATATATCAAACATATAAAATCCAATAATGATCTACATACTCAGCATTAAACTCAGAAACAACACGAAAAATGCCAAGAACTCCATAAGCTTTTTTGGTAGCCGTGCAAGCATTTAAATAGAGCACCACATAAAAGACTTCAAAACACTGTAGGTTACACCTTAATTAATAAATAATAAGCAATATTACACTATAATTAATAACTTATCAATAACTTATACTCACAGCTTATCACCACAAACTTATATTTTCATCCTCATCAAAATGTCAAAAATATTATATAAGAAAATTAAACATCTTAATATAAACAACTTATAAATAAATAGACTAACAATTATCACTGATGATACTAAACATATATCACTGGTGATACTAAACCAGCTTATAATCATCAACTTCAAATATCACTGGTGATACTAAACGTATGCTAAAGAGCATATTCAAAACCACAATTTGACACAAAAATAGCATTCAAATGCAGTTAAAAACATAAATTCAACTAACAACTTAATTAATAAGCAAAATTACAAAAGCAGATAACAAAATTATCAAATATTTTTTACTTACACATTTCATCAAACACTTGATGTGCAGCTTGATAAGAAGAAATGTTAACAACTTGATTCACATAATTATCAACTGATTCAACAACATTATCAACTGCAACAATATCAATCAAATCTGCTTTTGAAACAAACACTTATTTCAGATCAAAAGAAGCCATAAAAAATGATGATAATGATCGAAACGGTGATAGTGATCGGAGTGGTGATGGTGATGGTCATCGGAACAGTGATGATGAAAGACACGGTAACTGTCGATCGGAACAGTGATGGTAATCAGAGTGGTGATCGGAACATTGATGGTGATGATGAGATGATGATCGGAACAGTGACGGTGATCGGAATAGTGATGGTGATGATGATCGGAATGGTAATATAATTGATTTATGAATGCAAGGAATGAGAGCAGAGGAAACACACAAGAAGTGTGTGTAAAAAATAAAGCGAATAAAAAAAGAAAAAGAAAAGAAGGGGCTTTATATAGTTGAGAGTATTAATATTAAGCAAATTAAATCTTAGATTAATCTAGGCCATTAGATCAAAAATGATGAAGGGTGGAGATTTGTCCATTAGTATGTACAAAAATAAGGGTATGCAATTGAATTTTGCTCTATAAAAAAATAGTATAATTAATAAAAGATTTGTTAGGAAAGAACTAGACATCTAAATGTTGCATTATAAAGGCAACCATTAAATGTTACGTATGCTTTCACAGGAGTAGTTAAAGGAAAAGGCAAGGTAAGTAAGACTAGTTCTAAACATTTAAAGCCCATTCAATTTAATCAATTTTAGAAGTACATGTTAATTAAAAACACAAAAGTTGTCAGTTCTTCAATCCAAAAATACATTGGAGTCTTTAAAAACTACTCCGTATAACATTAATGAGCAACCTCAACAACAATATTAACTTTTATCAATTCAAACGAGTAATACTTATTTGGGTTTTTCTAACTTGTGCCAAGCACACCAAAAGTACACAAGGCCGACGAAAAAGTATACAGTGATTCACATAAAAGTACAGACAGATGTACTTTTATGTGAGTCCCTTTGTACTTTTAATGTACTTTTGATGTGCTTAACTTGTGCCCTAAGGCACAAGTTGGAAAAACCCTACTTGTTTATAAGTGATTATATTTTTGTTGTAATTTCATATTCGTTTTTAAATAATTATTTTGTTATATGTTATTATATAAAAATAACACATAATTTAGCTCTTCTTTTAAAAAAGACTTGACTTTTTTTGTTAAGCGCATTTCAAAAGCCCTGACTTTCGGACTTTTTCACGAGTTTTTTTTAGGCTTTGAGTTTATCCCGTGCCGCATGCTCAAGCCAGACAAGACTTTGATGAAATATATAAGGACCACTTAGGCCTGTTGAGCTAGGCCGCGCTTTTTCGAGACGGGCCTAAGCCCATGCACGGGCTTTACCTCATTTGTGCTCGGGCCTTATGTACAAATGTTTCTATTCTTTATTTCCAACCCATGCATCTTCGAAGAAGCTCAATATAGTGTTAGTCTTAGCTACAAGTAACCATGAAAATGTCTAAATGTAATCAACCACACAAGCTTGCGTATATGCTTTTGTGCTTGCGTACATTTTTATTTATGACACATTGATGCTCTCCTCGTATACGATTTGACAAAACACTTTAAAATAATAAATAGAATACAAGAGTAAAATAAATGCATACGTGTTTCAATAAGTTAGTTGGGTTAACATTTGTTTCTACAACAACCTCATTGTCATTACTCATACAATAAATTGCACAACAACCTCAATATGTTATTCTGTTTATAAAATGCAAGAGTTCCACTACATAATCTTGCAAGCCAAAGTTGTTTTCTTACAAAATTATTTTCAAAATTAAGATATTATGTAGTTTGGATCGATCATTATTGCCACATAATATGAGTTTCATTGATGAAAGTCGTGTATGGCATGTGCCATGGGATGATATTGCATTTGATTGTTGAAATAGGTGGTCTCGGAATAATATACTCAAGGTAAAATTTCATTTCTTTGTTATACATTTATATATATTTCATTTTCAAAGTTATTCATGCTGCAAATTTTTATTATTTAGATTGTTTTGCATAAATCAGGCTAGTACTTGAGGAGTTTATAACCTACTATTGCTTAAAAACAACATTGTTATATTTGTATAGGTGGATGAGTACATGTATATAGTATTTTTCTCAAATGACATTTGGGCCAAAATATTGTTAAGGACAGAAAATGAAATCGTGAAGGATTTGCTAAAGAATATCGACCCAAACAGATGAAATCTAGGATATTATAGTTTAAATTTTACAAGGCGGGTTTACTTCAGAAAAACACATATAAGTCTAGTTTCTTTCAAATGTTAATTGTTTAAATATAATTTATAAGATTTTGTGCACTGTTTCATGATGCTTCAAAGATGTGATTTGTATGCTAATGATACATATTAAGATTTTGTGCACTATTTCATGATGCTTCAAAAATGTGTACAAATAACTTATGAATGTATTTTCGTAGAATCAACCCTCGAGGACATCTGTCGTTCGTGATGTTCAGAAAGCGCTGTTGAATAAGGGGGCAGAAGCAGAGCAGCATGTTGATGAAGATGAAGATAGGATTGTTGTAGTCAGGCAAAGGGATCCTAGAGACACGAGGATGAGTTCGAGAGTTCTAAGGAAGACGAAGAAGGTCGTCGCTAGGACTGCCTCGAAGGAAGCCCCCAAGAAGGATTTCCAGTCTGATGCTGACGTCATCATCCTAAAGAAAGGAAGTAAGAAAAGGTACTGAATGTTTTTTTTAGGTATTTGAGGTTTTTCGTTTGTTTCATGACATATACTTTTATGAATCATATGGTATGGATTTTATGATTTCGCGTATGGTTATGATTTGAGGTGTTTTTTTTAGGTATTTGAGGTGACATAGACTTGTGATTTTGGATTCTACGTATATTCTTTAGCAAAACATTTTTGTCGGAAAAAAAGTTGCAGCAGTTGTTGATGCATAATCTAGCGCGGGCTAATTCAATGACTCTCCTTGGGCCGTTAGTCGTCTTCTCGAGCCCTAAGTAGACCTGTCAACAAAGAGAACCCGTTAGGAGTGGACCCGAGGCCGTAGCCCCGGGATCCACCTCCGACGGTCAAGTTAGTATTGATGCGCGGAGCATATGAGAATTAGGTTTAGGGTAACCTGTTGTGTTCTGTTGTGAATGGAACCCCAGCCCTATATTTATAAGGCATGGAATTAGGGTTAAGGCGTAGAGTGGGCCGCTGTCTGCCGGGCCTGGCCCATGTAGGATCCAGTCCGGACCATACGTCCACAAGCCACCCAAGTTTAGTATGACATAGTGCGTGGCTATGTTATGCTAGACTTAAGTTCTGTTCATGGCCGCGTAGGCCCAATCAACCATGACGGCATGACCCATGTGTGCGCAACTTAGGTGTGCGCATAGGACGGACCATATTGCGCAGCCCATATGCGACAGTGCGCACTGGGAATGCGATTGTGATTGTCTCACAATGGTGAAGGTGGATAGGTGGATCCCTATGCTGCATCCTAGATAAGGGCGTACCTTTTGTACCAGTAGCAATGCAACATAGTGCGACAGAAGACGTGCTCCTGTGGCAGAGGTGCGCGTTGTGCGCGACAAGTATGCGCATTGTTCACGACAAAGGTGCGCGCTATGCGCGCTGCGCGCGAACATTACATTCGTCTTTACAACCGACAGAGAACGTCTCCCCTGCGGTAAGATGGTGCGAATATTTAAATTCGTCTTTGTACCGGGCCTGCAGTACCTCTTACGTACGATCTGCTTCCAATTATGCCTGCGTGACTTGTATGGAAACAGTGGTATTATATACCCTGGTAGCCCCCCAAGTTTGATGGTGCTACTCGTGTAGGAGTGTTAAACTTAGTTATTCAAATTCTGAAAAATACTCAATGCAAATATTAGAAGTATATGCCGCGAATCGCAACATATAAAATAACTAATGAAGTAAAAGATTAGCACATAGCAAAAGTATAGCACATAGCATGTGAAATTAAAACATAAGAGAAGTAGTAGTGCGAATTACACCTATCGTGAGGTTTTACAAACTATATAAGAGAAATAGCACGTAGCTAATATGTAAACGCAGTGCGCTCATGATCGTTTTTTTTTTTTTTTTTTTTTTTTTTTTTTTTTTTAAATAATGGCGCGGATGGATGTACCATGACCGCGACTAATAGTTTCTGTTGCACGCACAGACGCAGATAGATTTATTGTGTCCGCATAGACTCTAACGTTTGTGGATGATCGCAGTTGACCACGGCTTTCGTCCAATGCCTGTACGTGACAGTGACAGTGCGCTCATGGCGATTGACTAGCATCGTGGTGCCTGTACATGACAGTGCGCTCATGGCGCCAATCTGCGAAGATTTCCGAACGCATGGCCTAACGCGGGTAGATTTATCGTGACTGCGCTGTTTCGCGGCTAAAAAATAAAATAGGTCCGATCGTGCGGATTTATTGCAACTTTAGGTAAAATCGTGTTTACCAAGTTTAAAAGATTTACATAAAATCTTTTGAATATTTAAAAGGTAACATATCCTTTGAACTCGATGGTTGCTTTCCGGTGATGTGAGAACACGAAACTTGTCGTAATCGTGTCCCACGGATGGCGCCACTTGTTGATGCATAATCTGGCGCGGGCTAATTCAACGACTCTCCTTGGGCCGTTAGTCGTCTTCTCGAGCCCTAAGTAGACCTGTCAACAAAGAGAACCCGTTAGGAGTGGACCCGAGGCCGTAGCCCCGGGATCCACCTCCGACGGTCAAGTTAGTATTGATGCGCGGAGCATATGAGAATTAGGTTTAGGGTAACCTGTTGTGTTCTGTTGTGAATGGAACCCCAGCCCTATATTTATAAGGCATGGAATTAGGGTTAAGGCGTAGAGTGGGCCGCTGTCTGCCGGGCCTGGCCCATGTAGGATCCAGTCCGGACCATACGTCCACAGCAGTAAAAAAGGAGATAAGAGGATGAGGACTATTTTGGTCATGTGGGTTATTGAGTAAAAACTAAAAACTAGTAGTACTTTTTTTTGTCAAGTATAATCGTACTTAGATATATGGTTGTAAACGAACCGGATGAACACGAACAAAGACTTGTTCATGTTTGTTCGTTTAATTTTGACGGGACAAATAAATGGATATTAACATTTAAACGGATGATATTTCTTGTTCGTGTTCGTTTATTAAGAAAATGAGTTGTTCATGTTCGTTCATTAAATCACTAAATGAACGTTATACGAACATAAATGAACATAGACAAACAAACATAAACTTTATTGAATTATGCACAATATATTGTTTATAAGTGTTATTTTATTTAATCAAACCAATTTTGAAATTATACAATTAAAATATATAATCTGCGAACGTAAATAGGTAAATGAACATAAACATACGTTAACGAACGCATAATCGGACATTCACGAACATATATGAACAGACGTGAATTTTGTTCATGTTCGTTTATTTAATAATAATAATAATAATAATAATAATAATAATAATAATAATAATAATAATAATAATAATAATAATAATAATAATAATAATAATAAAGGTGTGGGCCCAGATAGTTTCGAGGGTCCTTACTAATTTCTTGTAATCCTATGGTTTTGTTGCTAATAAAAATGATGTTTTATAATAAAAATAAATAAATAAATAAAATAATAATAATAATAATAATAATAATAATAATAATAATAATAATAATAATAATAATAATAATAATAATAATAATAATAATAATAATAATAATAATAATAATAATAATAAGGGCAAATGGCACAAAAAGGCATCAAAGTTAGGGTCCATATACAATCAAGGTATCCAACTTTTTTTCTTGCATATAAAGGTTCTCAACTTTTTTTTTTGGCGGATTTGGGTTTTTTCCTAACTTCCGTTAACTCACTTCGTTAGTAAATTACATGTTTGGTCCTTGAGTTTCTATAGTAATTTCGTGCACCATCTACCATCACCCACCACCACCTCCTGCCACCTTTACCACCATCCACCACTACCATCTACCTCCACCACACCACCCACCTCCACCACCACCAACTATTTCCACCACCACCACAACAACCACCGTCAGTATTATAAGTTTTCTTTTGAAAATCTTATACCACTTGTAGTTTTTCAACATTGTTAATCAGCTTCTCTAAGCTTCGTGATCATTGGAATCAGTTTCAGTTATGAAATCAGGAAACTCTCACAAATACAAAAAAAAAAAAAAAAAATTAGAGTAAAAATTCAAAAGTGAGTGTTCAAAGGTTACAGGTTTGGAACATGGTGATTGTGGAATGTCCATAGGTGTAGAAGTCTCAGGGGAGGTTTAGGACAGGGTTGTGACCTTATCCTTGATTTGAATCACACAAGAAGCAATTGTAAGCCTGAATCTCAACTTTTTTTTAGAGTTTACTGTAGATTAGCTTAATGTAGCTTATTATCTGCTTGTAACTGTTTATTATTCATTATTATTGTTTATTAGATAAATATTAATTATTAGATTAAGCCTTGGTATCTTTTTGTTCAAGATTCATTGTAAACTGCCATCTAAGAGGGTGTTTGGATCAGTTTGTTACATTGTGTTCTAATTATTATTAGGAGTTAAGTTTGGTTTGTTCAGGTTACCTTAGGTCATACTAGAGTAAAGAAAGCATAAAACTTGTATATCCTTAGTAAAAAGTCAAAATCACCATTGTTGCCATCTAGGGTTTGTAATCCACACATTTCAATTCATAAATAGGATTTTTAGCATAATTTAGTCTACTTGCAACTTAATACAACTTATTTAATCAGTAGGAGTGATTTCTAGTTCATATAAGTCAAAATATGTAGTTTTTCACAAAAAGTCAAATTGTGCCTTGTGCAGAAAAACCAAATGTTCCAAGAATTTTTGTGATTTTTATGTTTAGAGTTAGGACTTGAAATTTTCACAAGTTAGAGTCTACCATCTAATATTTAATAATCAGCTTTCAGCTTATTTTTCAGAATTTTTCTTGTCTGGCTTATTTGGCTCCTAAGTGACCTGCAGGGATGGTCATTGCCCTGCCCCATCAGTTCTGTCCCACAGGCCATAATTCACCAGCCCTTTATGAGCTTATAAGTGGGTCCCACGGTGTGAGCTTGGGCTTTTTGGAAAGCCAATAAGCCCTTCTACAAGGACCAAAGCTTATTTCTTGCTTTATAGCTTATTTGATAGGGCTGCAAGTAGCATTAACTTTGTCCCATTCCACCCTTATGCTGAGTCATCAGTATAAACCACCCAAGTTCATGCCCTCCCCTAGTGCTTATTAGTGGGACCCATGGCCTGAATCTTGGCTTATTAGAAAGCTCTTCTGGGTGGCTTTTAGGATCCACTCTTAGTTTGGTCTTCCAATCACCCTATTGGTCCCCACAAGGCCTGGTAGTTGGCCTGTTTGGTGTTTAGCTTTTAGCCAAGTGCTTAATTGCTTATAGTAGCTTATCTAGTGTGCTTATCTGTTTTATTTTGCTTATTTCAAGATCCTCTAAGTCTGTTTTAGCTTATTTATCCATGTGGTAGCTTTTTGTTGGCTTTTTCAAAAGCACCAAAGTCCTAATAAGCTTTGTTCCCTAATCTGTTAAGCACTTTGGTTCCCAAAGTGCTTAATTTTGAGTTTTAGCCAAAGTCCCTTCATAAAAGTTTGTTATTTCCAGTATATAAATAGTTTTGTAAAATAAAAATTAAAAAAAAAAACCCAAAAATAAAATAAGTGATAGTAACTGATCTTGAATCTGGTGATGAAAGCTTAATTTTAAGAAGAGTGGTGGTGGTGGTGGTGGTGGCGGTGGCGGATAGTGGTGGTGGAGGTGGGTGGTGGCTGCAGTGGTGGTGGTGGACACAGGAGGTGGTGGTGGGTGGTGGTGGATGGTGCATGAAATTACTATACAAACTCAAGGACCAAACCTGTAATTTACTAACGAAGTGAGTTAACGGAAGTTAGGAAAAAACCCAAATCCGCCAAAAAAAAAGTTGAGAACCTTTATATGCAAGAAAAAAAGTTGGATACCTTGATTGTATATGGACCCTAACTTTGATGCCTTTTTGTGCCATTTGCCCTAATAATAATAATAATAATAATAATAATAATAATAATAATAATAATAATAATAATAATAATAATAATAATAATAATAATAAAGGTTAGAACATGTTTTTGACATCTATCAGTTTTATTTGCATAAGGGGGGTGTTTGATTTCGACTTAATTGACTTAATATAAAAAAACTGAATTAATTAAGTTATATGATTGTTTGATAACTTTTTCTGAATGAGCAAACCTGAGTTGCCTGAAATTACCAATTTAACCTTTTGTTTGATTTTGTACTGAATAAAATATAGCGTTTGATAAAAAAAATATACTCAAATTAAAATAACGTTGGAATATATATATATATATATATATATATATATATATATATATATATATATATATATATATATATATATATATATATATATATATATATATATATATGAATGGTCTTTTACATCATAGAACAGTATAAATTACTAACTAATTTACGATGAAGCATTTAAAAGATGGTATATGGTAAATACATCAATGAAGTTCTAAAGCTATAGGTAAAAAGAATTAATTTAATTTACAGTTTAGAAATTCATTGTGGTTAATAATGATAGGTTGTTAAAAAAAATGAAAATAGGGATATGTTAACTTAAAATAATCAAACTTTTGATTAAAAGGAAAAAAATTTTGGAGAAATGCTGGCTACGGAAAAAAAAATATATAGAGCATTTCATGCGTATATTGAAATGTCGATCTTGACAAATTTTAATTACTGAATGACTTTGCATATATATTAGTTTGAATGGCTAAGAAGCATGTGGGACCATTAAGTATCTCAAATTAGACTACCAAAGACAACACCCTCTGACAGAATTAGTGTTGGGCGCTGAATCACTAAATTCAGAAGCTATCAAACACAGCTTAAGTAATCTCTTAATTAAACATAACTTAAAAAAAAAAAATTAACAAACAAGCCCTAAGTCATTATTATTATTATCACAAACTTCGTGCTATAAGATATTTGCAACTCGTCCTTGTACCTTAAAGTTTTATTTTCCCCGAAGTATATGGACTTGTTAATTTACTTTTATCTTCTGGTATAACTACAAATGTAAGAGTTATATATATTTGATTTAGAGTCATGAAGTACAAAAATGTAAGAGTTATGTAGAAAAAAAAAATTAATAATAATAATAATAATAATAATAATAATAATGATAATAATAATAATAAAGTCGACTTAGCTTTTCTATAGCTAGAGGAGTGGGAGCTCAATTAGTATCTCGGCTCCCCACTAACTTCTTGTAAATTCTTTGAGTTTCTAATAAAGTGATGTTTATAATAATAATAATAATAATAATAATAATAATAATAATAATGTAGAGCCGAGTTGGTTCGAACATGGGTTATCCAATTCAGAAATATGTTCGTAACATGTCTATATTTATTGAAACCACTTTTAGTTATTTGCATTGTTTCACTTTGCGGTCTTTATTTGGACAATCGGTTTTTACGACAAGTTGAACTGGGACCAATATGTTATGTGTCGTAATAATCACGGCGGTTAGGTGGTTTTGTAGGTACATTCGGCTTGTGACTATAAGTTTTTTCGTATGAGCAATTGGTGTCTTCAAGTACATTTATCTTTACATACGAACAATTTAGCTTGCTACATTGTGTCATTGTTTTTTCACTTCATATTTGACCCGTCTTGACACAATATAAGGTCACATAAGCCAAATGTGTTGATCCTAGTGCGGCTCGAGTTGGAAGGAATTTAGTACCTTATAAGTACACTGTTTCGAGGAAAAGTTAACCCGAGTTAAATAAATTGTTGCTAACTAGTGCTTCGATTGCTAAAAAGCGTGTACCAATAGGTTTTTGGAATTTATGGGTATTCACAATCGCCATTCATAAGCAGTGCGATTCATGTCAACTCTGGAGTATCGACTTGGTAACTGAAGCAATGACTTTAGCATTTTGGTTTTTTAGATGTGTTTCCACTTTATTGCTCGAGTTATATTGTAGTTAATTATCACGTTGTGTGTTTGTTACAAGGTTTTGATTTCAAGACAATGTGGCAGACAGATTTGCTTGAAATGAAAAGTTGTTTTTTGGCCTATCGGTATTTATGACAAGTTGAATCTGGACAAATATCTTTTGTGTCGTCATAATCGCGGCGGCCAGGTGGTTTTGTAGGTACTTTCGGTTCGTGAATAAAGTTTTTTCATATAAACAATAGGTGTCTTTAAATACATTCATGTTTACATACGAACAATTTAGCTTCCAACATTGTGTCATTGTCTATTCTCTTCGTATTTGAGTTTAGAAACAAAAAGAAGAAAAATAAATGACTGTTATAATTATAAACCATAAAATTTTATGACTAACAAAATATTATAAAAGGAACTGTAGTACTTTGAGAGGAAATTTTGAAAATATATGAAGTCGAAAGACGTTGTGTAATTTTTAGAAAACTAAAAGTAAAAGATTTAATAATAAGATTAAAAAAGGAAGTGCTACTCAATTGAGAATAGAACCTGGGTCACATTATTCAACCGCAAGGAGCTTTACCAATCCACTAGCTCTCCCCACAAGTTGAATAATTTATTTTGTGACTTTTATAAAAGATATATACGAGTTTTTTTTTATCAAATTAAACTTTTCCATTTTATTGTACGGGAGGTTGGACAATATACCGGGAGAAAAAACATTACTAATTATACAAAACTTGTAAAATCTCTGTAGTGGTAATCATAGGATCGAATTTTGATCCTCTTATTCCTATAATGTTGGTCGTTTATTTCTCACAGTTCTATGTCAGATTAGTACATTTTAGCCATTTTAGCCATTGTTGCCACCTGGGGCCAGTTGTCTCATGAGCATGTAATATGCGGCCTGAAAGATGTTACCAAGTCTAGCTCGACCTGGATTAACATGGTTCTCGTCATGGTCTGACTTGTGAACCTTGAGTAGATGGGCTTGATTCGAGCATGTGATTGATGAGCTTTGGCTACTAATATTGATACACTATCATTCACCTATTAAGATAACTTATACTTCTCATCTTTTTAATATTTTTTAATGGTTATTTAATGATACTTGGGTGTTCTTGATAATATCGGTAATCTTATGATAGAATTAGTTAATTATATCAAGAAAGTTATGTTTTAATAATAATAAATGGCGCAAAAATGTAAAAGTTATAAAAATAGACGAGTACCCCGTGCATAGCAACGGGATTTTATACACCGACAGATAGTTTATTGATAAAAAAAAGTTTATATGTTATAAACAAAAAATAATAAAATTTGAAGATTTGGGGATTAAACATAATGTTTTAAAACCCGGTTTGACCCGGGTGGTTCAACCGGTTGAACCGTTCCGGACGAAAAATGGATCGATTTAAACCGGTTGAACTTGCTAGGTTGGTCGAAAACGGGTCAAATTAAACCGGTACTACAAGAAAAAGTGCTTTTAGTGACGAATTTTTTTGTGACCACTCATGATTTGGTCTCTATTATCATGGTTTAGTCACCAATATATTTGTCGTCACTGCATTTCCGTCATTGCCATAGAATTAGTGACCGTTACAAAATGTGGTCACTAAGTTGTCACAAATGACAAGTATTAGTGACGACAAATAATGGTCACATAGTCCCTAAACCATGAATATAATATTTTCAATGAAATATTAAGTTGCCGAGTTAGACTAGAGACCAAAAGTGGTGGTCACTGCCGAAAAAAAGCATACTAAGTTTAAAGACCAAGTATTAGTGGTCACTAGCTTATCAAATTAGAGACCAAGGTTGGTGGTCACTGATTTACAAAATATTGAGACAAAAAGAGTAGTCACATAAACAGTAACCCCTAAACTTTAAAGACCAAATATTAGTGGTCACTAGTTTTTAAAATTAGAGACCAAGGTTGGTGGTCACTAATTTACAAAATATTGAGACAAAGAGAGTGGCCATATAAACCCTAACCCCTAAATTAAACCCTAACCCCTAAATTTAAAGACCAAGTATTAGTGGTCACTAGTTTTTCAAATTAGAGACCAAGGTTGGTGGTCACTAATTTACAAAATATTGAGACAAAAAGAGTGGTCACATAAACCGTAACCCCTAAACTTTAAAGACCAAATATTAGTGGTTACTAGTTTTTAAAATTATAGACCAAGGTTGGTGGTCACTGATTTACAAAATATTGAGACAAAGAGAGTGGTCATATAAACCCTAACCCCTAAATTTTAAAGACCAAATAGTAGTGGTCACTAGTTTTTCAAATTAGAGACCAAGTTTGGTGGTCACTGATTTACAAAAAATTGAGACAAAGAGAGTGGTCATATAAACCCTAACCCCTAAATTAAAACCCTAACCCCTAAATTTTAAAGAGCAAATAATAGTGGTCACTAGTTTTTCAAATTAGAGACCAAGTTTGGTGGTCACTGATTTACAAAATATTGAGACAAAAAGAGTGGTCACATAAACCGTAACCCCTAAACTAAAACCCTAAATATATATTAGAAACTAAAATTAGTATTCATTAAATTATTAAATTTACGCAACATCACAAGTCGATCAGATCGAGATTTTTTAAAATATCGGCAAGGTAAATAACTAAAATGACAATGCATCAGTAATAAAAAACAGTAAGGTGATATGCTAACAATTTAAGGTATACTCATTACTCGTAAGATTTTATTATATTATATATTTTTTATTTTATCTAAATAACTTTGATTAAATTTGCACTTAAATATTTACATTTAATTTAAACAAACAAATACTTAAATTTACAAATGATGCACCACAACTCACCACATCTTAATAACTTTGCATAAATATTCATTCAAACAAACAAACCGTTAAATATTCATTCACCACTATCAGTATTAGCGCTTCTCACCACATCTCACTACATAAACGATTTCTATAAACGATTTCCCTCACCACAACTCACCATGCGCCTCTCACCACCTGAACCACCGTTTAAATCAGTATTAGCGCCTCTCACCGCCGTCGCTCACCACCACATCTCACCACTATCAATTGGATTTGAGGTAATTTTAGCTGTCAAATTCAAGTTCAATTTCTGTTTATCATGTAGTTTGGTAATTTTTTGTTTATCATGTAGTTTGGTAATTTTAGCGCCTCTCACCGCCGTCGCTCACCACCTGAACAACCGATATCAATTGGATTTGAGGTAATTTTTTGTTTGTGCTGAATAACTGTTTGACGAAATGCCTGACTTAGTTGTGTGTATTTTTTTGCTAAAAATATTGTGGATTGGATGTGCAGATCAAGTGTTTGACAAAATGCCTAACTTAGTTGTGTGTATTTTTTAGTAATTTATTGTTTGTGTATTATGCGTATTGTGTAGTTATGAACTAGTTCGTGCGTTGCCTTAAGCTGCCAACTAGTACTTTAGATTGGTGATTTTGTTTAAGTCTTCCGTTTTATAGAAGCGGTCGTGAAATAACTTGAATACTATCTATATACAAGTAGTCGTGAAATAGTTTGAGTTTGATGTGTATAATTGTGTGAAATGATTCGAAATAAAGTCATGTTTTGTTTGTTAATTGTCTTAAACGATAGCAAATATGAATAGATTTACAAATGTGATTTTCTACATGAATAGATTTTAATGGCGAGCCATATGATGATTTAGATGATAGTGATGATGATATGGCAATTAGTGAAGGTAGTGATGGTGATAATGATATGGATGATGATGATGATGACCTTGGCGAGATGTTAAATAACATAGGTGAAAGTAAAGGAGGTGTTAATTGGCAAAGTGATGGTGAATCAATCAACCAAAGGTCAGCATAAAATTGTAAGTTCACTGATCTTGTCTTAGGGTAGCACAGTAGGTTCTAGGATTTAATTGAAGCTTATAAACAGTTAGCAGTGTAAACTTTAGATTGTTCAACTTGTTTTAGCTTTTTAAGCTCATTTGGTAGTTTATCCAAGCCTTGTAAGGCTGCTGTTCAGACTTGCACATCAGTGCTTGGTTGTCCCAAGCAGCCACTTTTACATCAGTGCTTGCACATCAGGTACTTGAATTTTTTAATATCTGGTATATTGCTTTTAGTTCTGGTATATTGCTTTTAGTTCTGGAAATGATAATGTGTTATTAGTTGTTAAGGTTTATTGAATTATGTTGGTGGTAACTTACTAACATAATGATCTTCATTTCGTGTTTGGAAGTAATAGTTCTGAACTTGTTTTTAGAGTAATAGCTCGGACAGCGGGTGATCAGTAGGTTTTTGACCAGTTATGTTATATGTAAAAGTTCCTATGACTTGGCATCTTGCTCCGTATTGGATTCACAAAACATTTTCAGGTTTTGCACTTCAGAGTTTCCTATAGCTCTGTACCAGTTGCATATTCAGTTAGAAAAAGTACATGTGATTTAATATGCAGATTACTTTAACACTGTAAGTTATGCGCTATGAAGATTCCTAAATAATATTTGTATTATTTTTTCTAATTGCTATATACATCCATCTATCTTTGGATAAAGAACTTTAGAGAGAAAGAATTAGATATCACTCTAGCCTTTGTATCTGCCTTGTAAACCTGCTATGATTTTACCAATATCTTTCATAGTATGGGCTCATAATCTTAGGAATGCCGAACTGTAACGCCAATTCACTTGTTAGCTGTTATTCTTGATTAAAAGTAGACCAGGAGGTTCTAGTCCTCCAAATTTCAGATATAGAAATAAATACGCAGTCTGATTGGCTGAATAGCAATGTTAGATACTTGGACTGGATATCAGTATTTGTACATAAGCACAAAATGGAATGAATATATATATACCATATATATATATATATATATATATATATATATATATATATATGGTATTTTGAACACACCTTAAAAGTTGAGTAAGAGTCAAGATGTGTCACTCCCTCACAAACCTGATGTACCACGAAAGAGACTATCTTATACTAGATTGGAAGATGAAGAGGTGCAAGAAGAGGTGCAAAGTCAGCCTAATATACCACGAAAGAGACAAGCTTATACGAGATTGGAAGATGAAGATGTGCAAGAAGAGGTGCAAACTCAGCCTAATATACCACGAAAGAGACAAGCTTATATTAGTGATGGAAGAGATAAAGCGTTTGTCTGAATTGGTATCTCAAAATTCTGTAAGTTAACATAATATACTGAATCTTAAATCTTACGTTAATATTGGCTATTTGTTTCAGTTATAGACTTATAGGGCTGTTTAGGACTTGCTTATTAAGATTAGAAATTATACTGACGTAGGACTTGCTTATTAAGATTAGAAATTATAGGGCTTTCCGGCTTATTTTAAGACTTTTGGGTTTATATAAGCTTATCGTATTATATAAGCCACAAGTCTCAAAATAAGCCGTAAAATTGGGGCTTATGAACACAAATAAGCTCATAAGCCACATATAAGCTTAAACAAACACCCCCGGGTCTGAAAAGAATGTAGAATTATGGATAACTAATTATTAGTTACCTGTAATTAGTTGTAGATTCTGATTCCTAATCGCTTTAAAATACGTCCAAACATCTCTGTATTTGTTGTCTTGTTATGAGGGGTGTTTGGAAGTGTTTATTCGAAATGATTATTTGTAGGTCAAGAACTTGATTCAGATTATCAGATTCCTTGAGTTAATAATAGCTTTAACTAGCTATTACTCCTTACTTAGTTACTTCTCAAAATCTGATAATTCCAACTCTAAAGAATTAACAGGCAAATACCAGTATCATAATTGTTGAACAATGAAAAATGCGGCACATTCAAATGGCTTATTAGTAAATCGTGATTTGTGAGAATGTAAGCTGAAATTTTGCTTGTTCTGCCCGTATTGAAACATAACTTCTGTTTGTGATGCTTTATTATTGTCCTTTGATCTTATAAATGATACGAGTATGTTGAGCTTACACACTTCACCACTGTCTTCCAATTGCGCATTGTTGCAAGTGTGTAGTATCTGCTAGGAAACCTCATGCTATGGATAATTAAACAATCATTCGCACAGATGTCTGCATAAGTATTTAATCTATTCTGCATCCAATATGGTTATTTCCATAAGGCATAACTGCATAAGTAATTGTGAGTTTGTGACGACTTTTAATTATATGAAAAGAAAACAATGTTGAATAAAGAATTAATAAGAAGTACAGTGTCACAGTGTGACCAACCCTAAAGCAAATGGGTTATGTATAGCCGTATTGGATCCAATCAATGGCTGATCTTGAAATATCGACCAGGGTAAGCGTACAAGTTTTGTACATTTTTATCTCTCAAGGCCATTTGATACCAACTAACTTGAGTTGATAGGTGGATCAATAGGAATTATCAATTATGCACAGTCCTTGTTGTTACCTCAGTCATTGAATTTGGTTGCATCAGTTCAGTATAGGTTCATATAGTGTAGATTAGTCATAAACTTTACATCTCATTATATAAAAAGTCAAAATCACTTGTAATGATCATTATCTGTTAACTGTGAGAATTAAGTGATTGCATAAGTTTTGTCAGTAGTTAAATGAGTAATTGTTTTAGTATAATCCACTTGCATTGTAGCTTAACACTGCATTTCATTCCAATTTTAGTCATTCCTAATTCACAAAAGTCAAAGTTTCATGAATAATAAAAAGTCAAAAATATCAAGTTCATAGGAATAGGACATCTTTCTAAGTAACCTGTAGGCTTTAATGTAGATTAAAAATAGATGTTAATTGCATTTCTATGTTCATTTGTTGCTTGTGAACCAAAATCAAAAAGAATTTCAAATTTTAAGAATCATTTGCTAGTTAGAAATCAAGCTCAAAGTAAGCTATCTGGTCATTTTAGTGCCCTGTACCTAGCCATATTGCTCTATCTCAGTTTGTTCATGGCCAATTTTCTGCTTACCTAGTGATTGTTTTTGTTTGATATTTGGTCCTCTTAACCTTTGGTTGCCTGTTCATGCGATTTACCTGTTTTAATAAAGTAGCTTTTAGAGATGAACCGCGTGCATTAGCTTTTAGGTAGACCATTGGGACTGTTTGGTTTGATTTTCTTTATCAGCTTACGTGTTCATTTTGAGCTTATATGTGTTAGATTTCAGGTTGATTTGGTTAACTCAGTTGGTATAAGCTAGTAGTAAGTCAGTTTGAGCTTGTAGGTTCCTTTGGATAGCTTCTTGCCATTTAGTGTAGTTGCTTGAATATTCAGTTATATTCAGTTATTGGATTTTGCTTGTCTGAGCTTGTGAGCTTTATTCAGCTTGTTTGTCTTATTGTTTGACTGAGTTTATTGCATTATTTGTAGGGCGACTAAAAGTTCCGTTGGATGCAAGGCCGAGTTGGATACAAGGGTCGTTTGGTACTGAGTTGGATACAAGGATATGATTCAAGATATGTTTTATTGCTAATAAACAAGATGTTAAAAACTTGAATGCTAAGTTTTTTTTTCTTTTGTGGTTATATTCGTTTCCTTTGTTGTTCAAAAATTATATGTTAAAAAGAATCTTATGTTTATGAAGTCATAAGTAATATTTGATATTTTTGTTCCAATTCTTTGGTTTTAATTTTTTGTGCAGTTATATATTTTGTGAAATTGCTAAATCGTTTTGTAAATTTGTTCAAGTGACCACTTTTTGCTTTTAAAAGTAAATAGATGGTGACTACCAGTTGGTCTCTAAATTTAATATGAAGTGACCACACATATCGTCACTGATGGGTGTTAACGGTGAGTTAACGGGTTCGTTATCTTTAACAAATCAGTGACCACTTTCATGACCATTGTTATCCGTCACTATCTATCAGTTCAGTGACCACCTTCGACTCTTAGTGACCAAAATTAGTGACCGAATATATCGTCACAATAATAGTGACCACCGTATTATGGTCATTGGTTAGAGACGGATTTTAATTTTTGGTCTCTAATAAAAATAGTGACGGAGCTATAGTGACGAAAAGTGACCACCCAGGTTTTGGTCACTAAAACAGTGTTAGTGACCGATTTTGTACTGATAGTGACCATTTTCGCTTTGTCACTAAATCCAGCTTTTCTTGTAGTGCGGGTCACCCTGCCAGGTTTGAAGCGTCCCTGGTCAACCCGGTTATTTTTTTGTATTAATAGTTTCCTTTTGAAATATATGTTTTCAACATTTCCTTTTTTAGTTTCAACTTTTCACTATTTAGTTTTTTCTTCGGGTTCCCAGTTGAACCCGTTGGTCCCGTCCAGTTTTCAAAACTATGTGTACCATCAACTTGTTAGGTTGTATGAAGTTTTGTGTGTTTTATTAATTTGTATAATGTGTATAATAATATGTACTTTTCATTTTAGGGTGTTTAAAAATAACATTAATTAGTGTGTTTAATTATTTCATATGGATTATGTTGTAGCTTATTTAAATTGTATATTATCAAAATTTTATTGTACTTTTTAGTAAGTGGTGTTTTAATTGGTTGTATTTAATTTGGTAGATATATGCTTTTAATTGGTTGTACAATGTGAATAAATGATTGTACTTTTAAGTAATAGATATATTTTAATAAGAGTATTAATTACAGTATAATTTAGTTTTAGGAAACCATTCATTACTGATTTAATCAAAATAAATACTGATTGATATGATTAGTAACTTTCTCTCTTATTTGACCAAGTGTTGAAAACTCAACATTTCACTTGACCATTTCTCCATTACAAAAATTAAGATTTGATTTAGAGTCATAAAGTATAAGGGGGTGGCATCCTTGCGGTGAAGTTGGGTCGGCAAAGGCTACCGATCGGCAACCATGGTTGCTAGTGCATCGGCAAGGTGAATTCGGTGCCTCAAACGGCGAATCTCACCGTTTCGGTGGGGAGAAAAACTAGGCTCAATATTACCGTTTGGAGTAAATGCTAGGAGCGTGGATCCATTTAAAAAAAAAAAAAAAAAAAAAAAAAAAAAAAAAAAAAATCCCTATAAATATTCACTAATAACACATATTGTTTCATTCACAAAAATTTCACAAATCAAATCACAAAAACAATACACAATTTATTTAACCATCTCAATGTCTTCTTCGTCATCGGACGAGATCATTATTCCCCCGGATTCGTCTGAAGAATGGTTATCCGGAAGTACGTTTTAAACCTTTTTAGCCGGAAACGAAGCTCTTGAAGACACGGCTAGCTCTACCGACACCCGTGGTTATGTCCAACGCTTTCGTGAAAGAGCATTAGAAACTCTATTGAATGATTATTTTGTTGAACAACCAAAGTTTAATGAAAACGTTTTTCGTAATCGTTTTCGTATGAGTAAAAATTTGTTTTTAAAAATTGTTGATGATATTGAAGCCCAATTCGAATGGTTTCAACCGGGTCAAGACGCGATGGGCCAAAATAGTTTCACGCCATTACAAAAATGTACATCCGCCATTCGACAACTCGCAACGGGTGAACCTCCGGATAGATTTGATGACTATCTAAACATGGCACGAAAAACGTCAGGTTATTATTTTAATTTAATTATTTCGTTATTAATTTTTTCAATTTGTTTTTGTTATTAAGTTATTTAAATTGTTTTCGTTATGTTTTTTTGTTAAAATGTTTTAGTTATTATTTTTTAGTTATATATTTCGTTATTTTTTTTTATTAAAAGTTGTCCTTTTATTTTAGGAGAATGCCTTGATAAATTTTGCGATGCGATTATAAAGTTATATGGTCGAGAGTTCTTACGTAGGCCTACAAGCCATGACATAGCACGCTTATTCAATGTACATGTATTGTTTTTTAATAAAAATAGTTGTTTTTTATTAAGTGTTTAATTATGTTTTTTTTTTATTTAAATTATATAATTATGTAAAATTTAATGCTTGACATTAGGCAAGATTGCCACTTAAAATTGAAGTTTAGGCAACTTTAGGCAAAAAATGTGTTGGAAGATCATGATTGGTTGTTTGCATTAAAAGATGAGGCAACCTTAGGCAAGGTTGCCACCCCTAAAGGTGTTGGCTAGGTAAAAAAGGGATATGCGAAGAGAGGCTGGTTCGAACATCGGTTATGTAGACACCACACAACACACTTTACCAGCACCACCAAACATTCAGCTATTCATATTCTTAATATTTATGTATTTATTTAAACCACCTTGACCTATTTGTTTCACTTTGCAGTCTATATTGAGAGAAAATTGTCTTCATAATGAACCCGGTCCAATAAGGTCAAGTCGAATGTGTTGATGTTAGTGTGGTTCGAGAGGGGAGGAATTTAGTACCTTATTAGTACACTGTTTCGAGACAACGTAACCCTAAGTTGGATAAACAATTACCAACTAGTGTTTCGATTGCTAAAAAGCGTGTTACAAAAGTTTTTTGGAATTTATGGATGTTCACAATCACCATTCTTAAGAAGTGCGATTCATGTCAACCCTTGGAGTGTCGAGTTGGTAACAGAATCAATGTTAAGCATTTACGGTGCCAGTGTTTTTATGACAAGTTGAATTGGTACCAACATGTTTTGTGTCGGCATAATCACGACAGTCTGGTAGTTTTGCAAGTATATTCGGCTTGTGTATAGACGGAACTTGGGTGTATTTTATGGGAGGGGTGAGTGTTACAGGAGTATTAGTTAATTTAAGAGGGCCAAAGTTATTTCGCTTAAGCAAATAGAAGTAAAACTCTAAAGTTTTGAAAGGGTCGTGGCATTTTCCAGTCTCCACTAAAGTCTGTCCATGAGCTTGTGATTAAAGTTTTTTTATATGAACAATTGGTGTCTTTATATACATTTGCTCGTCATATTTGACTTTAGAAACAAAAAGAATAAAAATTAAAATAATTATAAACCACAAACTGACTAACAAAATTTGATAAAATATAGAAAATGAATAAAGTTGTAAGATGGTGTGTAATTTTGAAAAAGTAAAAAGTAAAACATTTAAAAACAAAATTAAAACCCGATGAAGCTACGGGGATTAGGAATCGAACTTGGGTCTCTTTATTCAATCCAAGGAACTTTACCAATCCAGCAGCTCCCTCGGCTAGTTGAATTCTTTATTTTATGACTTTTATAAGAGAAAAATATTGAGTTATATCCAATTAAACTTTTCCATATTTTTGTAAAGACGGATGGACTATATATACATATCCAGGAGAAAAAACACTACTTTTGGATGAAACAGTAAAAGATGTAATTACTGATCAATATATAGTTACTTTACATACATGAATTGCATTCTTGTAATACAATAAGACTATCAAACACTTTGATAGCTTATTGAAATATAAATTAGACATCTGTCGAAGTTAAAATGAATTTACAGTTGATGATCACGTTGTGTGTTTGTTGCGAAAGGCTGGTTTCAAGACAATGTGGCTTTAATATTCAAGTTTGGCGACAAATGTATTTATAATGGAAAGTTGATTTTTGGCCCATCGATTTTTACGACACGTTGAATTCTGACCAATATGTGGTGTGTCGTCATAATCACAGCGGCCAAGCAGTATTACGCACATTCGGCTTGTGAATAAAGTTTTTTCAAAATGCACAATCGGTTTCTTTAAGTACATTGGTGTTTACATACAAACAACTTATCATGTCATATTGTCTTTGCTCTTCTTATTTTACTCTAGGACAATATTAAAAAAAGGGCTATGAGAATTGTTGACGTATATGTCCGGAAGGAATGATCCGGACGCTGCAAATATGACCGGACGGTAAACATTACCCTCCGGCAAGTGGGCCAAGAGGCAAGTCCACGTGCGCCGCTTTCCCAGGAAATCTGCAAACATGTCTCCAACTGCTACTGACACAAGCCTAGTCCTAGAATAATGGCTACTGTTCATGAGATATCCTACTATTCACATGTACGATTACTATTCAAATAGTGTTACTTTCACTGTTCATCTGTACCCTCTTTGGGGTGGTATAAATACCCCCAAAGTCATTTATGGTAGGATACTTTTTTCCTAGAAAACACACACACATATCACTATATATTTCGGTCTTAAATCCATACTTATTTTCACGCCCGAGCTTGGTCCTGGGATAACACCCGGGGCGAGGCTAACGAGTGATTGTGCTTGTGCAGGGCTCAAGGCCGAAGGAATCACCAACTAGACATCCGGAGGGAGCAAGTATTTACTTCAACAAGAATACACGTAACTCTAAATTGGTGAAGTATTTGTGGATTGCGAAGTTTGACCTTGGCTTGATAAACTAGCCATGTCAAAATGTGGCGAATATTTTCTGAAAATATTTGATGTAGAAGTGGGTAGACAAAAGATGAAAAGCTATGAATTGCAAACTACTCAATTCATTTATCACATACTTATAAAAGAAAATAATATAATTAATAAAAGATTTGTTAGGAAGAGGTGAGTTATTTTACATACTAAGTTTTTGTTAAAAACTAAGGGACAAATTCCCACCATCCATCTAGTTTGATCTAATGGTGGGGATTAACCTAAGATTTAATAAGACAACCTAAGTCCATGTTTTTTTTCTTGTCCTTTTTGTCTATCATATTTATTCTTTTTTTTTCCTTTTTTCTTTTCTTTCTTTTTTTATTCTTTTTTTTTCTAACTTCACGTTTTTTCTATAATTTTTTTTTTTTTTTTTTTTTTTTGCGTTTTTTTACGTTTTTTTCGTTTTTCATACATATTCGTCGGTTTTTTACGTTTTCATCAGTTTTCTTACGTTTTCGTTCGTTTTCATACATTTTCGTCCGTTTTCAAACGTTTTCGTCTGTTTCTTACGTTTTCACTCGTTTTCATACGTTTTCGTCTATTTTCTTACGTTTTCACCCGTTTTCATACGTTTCGCCCATTTTAATACGTTTTCGTCCGTTTTTATACGTTTTCGTCCGTTTTCTTACGTTTTCATCTGTTTTCGAATTTTTTTCATACGTTTTCGTTTGTTTTCTTACGTTTTCGCCCGTTTTCATACGTTTTCGTCCGTTTTCATATATATATTCGTCCATTTTCTTACGTTTTCATCTGTTTTTGAATTTTTTTCATACTTTTCGCCCGTTTTCATACGTTTTCGTCCGTTTTCATATATATTCGTCCGTTTTCTTACGTTTTTGTCTATTTTCATACGTTTTCGTCCGTTTTCATATGTTTTCGTCCGTTTTCATACGTTTTCATCTATTTTTAAACGTTTTCGTCTTTTTTTATACGTTTTCATATGGTTTCAATCTGTTTTCATTCATTTTCGTCCGTTTTTATACGTTTTCGTCCGGTTTCATTCATTTTAGTTCGTTTTTAAATGTTTTCAAACGTTTTCATACCTTTCTGAATATCACAATTGATATACTGTGATTATCAGAATATCACTTGTGATATTCAGAATATCGTGAGTGATATTGAATATCACTCGCGCTATTCTGAATATCACAAGTGATTTTTAAAATTTTGAAACATGAAAATCACAAGTGATACTCAGAATATCGCAAGTGATATTCAAAATATTGCAAGTGATATCTGAATATCGCAAGTGATATTCTGAATATCACAAGTGATTTTCAACAAATGTTCTGTGACATGAAAATCGCAAGTGATATTCAGAATATCGCAAGTGATATTCTGAATATCAAAAGTGATATTCTGAATATAAATCACAAGTGATATTCAGAATATTACAAGTGATTTCACGCTTTTTTTAATTCACGTTTTTTCAAAAGTGATATTTTGAATATCACTCTGAATATCACAAGTGATTTTCAACAATTGTTCTGTAACATGAAATTCACAAGTGATATTCAGAAAAATCACAAGTGATATTCTAAATATTACAAGTGATATTCTGAATATTACAAGTGATTTTCAACTAATATTTTGTAACATGAAAATCACAAGTGATATTCTAAATATCACACGTGATTTTTAACTAACGTTTTTTTAACATGAATATCACTTGTAATTTTCTGAATATCACTTGTGATATTCAGATTATCACTTGTGATTTTCATGTTACAAAATATTAGTTGAAAATCACTTGTGATATTTAGAGAATCACAAGTGATATTCAGAAAATCACAAGTGATATTCAGAAAATCACAAATGATATTCCGAATATCACAAGTGATGTTCAACTAACGTTTTGTAACATGAAAATCACAAGTGATATTCTGAATATCAAAAGTGATATTCAGATAATTACAAGTGTTATTCAGAATATTATTAGTGATTTTCACATTTTTTTAATTCACGTTTTTTTCACTTTCTTACGTTTTCTTCTGTTTTTGTTCGTTTTCTTTCGTTTTCATATGTTTCTGAATATCACAATTGATATTATTAATATCACAAGTGATATTTTGAATATCAAAGAAAATCACTTGTGATATTAAGAATATCAATTGTGATATTAAGAATATCAATTGTGATATTCAGAAACGTATGAAAACGGACGAAAACATATGAAAACGAACGAATACGTATGAAAGCGTAAAAACACGCCTGGAAAGGGACAAAAACGTATGAAAAAATGATGAAAACGGACGAAAACGTATAAAAAATGCTGAAAAGTATGAAAACAGACGCAAGCGTCTGAAAACAGACAAAAATACATAAAAACGGACGAAAATGTTTATAAACGTATGAAAAGAGATAAAAATGGATGAAAGTATATAAAAACAGACGAAAACGTCTGAAAACAGACGATAATGTAAAAAATTGATGAAAACGTTTGAAAGCAGATAAAAACGTCTGAAAACGTATAAATACTGCCGAAACGTATGAAAATAGACGAAAACATTTGAAAACAGACAAAAATGTACAAAAATGGATGAAAACAGACAAAAACGTATGAGTATCACCGAATATCACTTGTGATATTCAGAAACGTATGAAAACGTCTAAAATTGGCCAAAAAAATTGAAAAACGGACGAAAACCTATGAAAATGAACAAAAATGTAAGAAAACAGACGAATATGTAGGAAAAAGGACGAAAACGTCTAAAAACGGACGAAAACATAAAATAATAGAGGAAAACGTATGAAATCAGACGGAAACATATGTAAACATATGAAACCGGACGAAAACGTATAAAAACGGATGAAATCGTGTAAAAACGGATGAAAACATATGAAAACGGACGAATACGTATATAAACGTATGAAAACGGACAAAAACGTATAAAAACGGACGAAAATGTCTGAAAACGGACAAAAACGTATAAAAACGGATGAAAACGTATGAAAATTGACAAAAATGTCTGCAAACATATAAAAACTGACGAAAACGGATAAAAACGTCTGAAAACAGACGAAAACGTAAAAAAACGGAAGAAAACGTATAATAACGAACAAAAACGTCTGAAACAGACGAAAACGTAAAAAAACGGACGAAAACGTATAAAAACGGTAAAAACGTCTGAAAACGGACAAAAACGTCTGAAAACGTATATAATCATGTGAAAACAGACAAAAACGGACGAAAACGTAATAAAATGAGAAAAAATCGTGAATTTATTTAAAAAAGAAAAGCTTGACTTATTTAAAAAAAAAAAAAAAAAAAAAAAAAAAAAAAGTGTAACGTTAATTGGAAAAAAGAGCAAAAAAAAAAAGGAAAAAAAGAAAGAAAGTGAATAATAAAAAAGACAAAGAAAAAGGAAAGAAAAAGACATGGACTTAGGTTTTTATGTTTAATCTTAGATTAATCCCCACCATTAGATCAAACTAAATGGATGGTGGGGATTTGTCCCTTGGTATGTAGAAAAAAACTAGTCCCTAAATGAACTTTTCTCTTGTTAGGAAAGAACTAGACATCTAAATGTTGCATTATAAAGGCAAGCATTAAAAGTTACGTATACTTTCACAAGAATTCACAAGAGTAGTTAAAGGAGAAGGCAAGGTAAGTAAGACTAGTTCAAAACATTTAAAGCCCATTCAATTTAATCAATTTTAGAAGTACATGTCAATTAAAAACACAAAAGTTGTCAGTTCTTCAATTCAAAAATACACCTCAATTGGAGTCTTAAATAACTACTCCGTATAAAATTAATGAGCAAAATCAACAACAATATTACTCCCTCCGTCTCATAATAATTGTCCACTTTGAATTTTTTGAGTCTTCGTTATTCAACTTTGACTATAAATATTTTTATTTATGTAATATAATAGTTGATGGAAAATATATGAATAGATTGAGTTTTAAATATATTTTCATTTAATATAATTTTCATCAAGTATTATATAACGCAAATAAATATATTAATGGTCAAAGTTGATCAAGAAAGATTCAAAAAAGTAAAAGTGGACAATTATTATGGGACGGAGGTAGTAACTTTTATCAATTCAAACAAGTAATACTTATTTGGGGAAAACTTGCTTGTTGCAACAAGCAGGCTTCTTGCCTACTTTTCCTTTAAAAAAAATTTAAAATTTTTACGATTAAGCCACTAAATTCAGATCACTGATACACTTTCCCCCTGAGCCCTCTTTACATAGGAAAGCAGGTAATTGCCTGCTGTGGAAAGCATACATCATTTTCCCTACTTATTTATAAGTGATTATATTTGGGTAAAGTCTATAAATTAGCAACGTACTTTTCTTACTTTACAGTGTTAGGTAACGAACTTTTTTTATTACCAATTTAGTCATTGAAACCTGTTAATTTTTTACGATATAGTAAATATGACCCGCTGATTTTCCAAGTAGATAAATAATTTTTTTTTAAACTTAAAATTTTTTCCACCTCGTCTTTTTTCCATTCCATTTTTTCGTTCAAGAATCCAACAAATAGTTGATACTCATCATTATTGTTTCATGAGCCCAAATGGTAAAGCTAATTCCTGGAAACAATTAAAGGGCGCAAGTTCCAGAAAATGAATAAACAACAACACTACAAAAATTTCTTGATGCTCAATTGACACTCTAAAATTTTAATTAACAATCTTTGGAATTGTTTTAGACGGATTCGATCATGGTCGAGTGTTCAGAAGAGATTTCCGAACCAAATCCCTAACACAATTGTTTAAAACAAACCTTTATTCTCAAATCCCCAAATTTTCTTTATCAACCCTAATTTTTGAACTGCCCTAATTTATAACAAGATTGTACACATAATATATTTACCTCATTAATCAATAATACTGATAGAGTTACAAAGATGTTCATGGAGTTATTTTAGTCGAGTAGCAACTGTGGCGTCAGATCCATAGGTTTGCTATTGTTGTAGAAATTAGGGATTTTGAAGAAGTGGATGATTTTGAATGGAGATCGTGATTGGATTTATGAATAAGTGGAAAGTTCAAAAAAATTGAAAAAAATGATTTTTTTTTCATCGTGACTTACATTATGTGTGGTTGTTGAAGATGAAATATAAAAGGGAAAGTTAAACACAATCCATCACGGTGGAATGGATTGTTGGTATTTATTTTCTATGTGTTGATAAATTTGATCAAAACACCAAATCATCTTTTTAGATTTGTTGGAAATTTTGCCGGAAAAGATGGTGGTTGTCGGAAAATTGCCAGATTTGAAGATTTGCTTGTATGTTATCATTTGAAGATATAATACAATGAAGATCTGCTTTGTTTCTTGTTTATGAAGATTTAAAAAATAAATGAAAATGCATGTCATTAGTCAAAATAAGTCAAGTATGAGGTGGTATATCCAACTAAGTAAAAAAAAAAAAAAAAAAAAAAAGAATGACGTGTCAGTCATTTTTTAGATTCAACCGGTTGCCTGTGACAATAATTACTATATCGTAAAAACTTAGCGAGTTTTAATAACTAAATTGGTAATAAAAAAAGTTCGTTACCTAACTCTGTAAAGTAAGGAAAGTACGTTGCTAATTTATGGACTTTACCCATTATATTTTGGTTGTAATTTCATCATTTGTTTCTAAATAATTATTTTGTTATATGTTATTATATAAAAATAACACATAATTTAGGCCTTCTTTTAAAAAAGACCGGACTTTTTTTGTTAAGGGCTTTTCAAAAGGCCCGATTTCGGAATTTTTCACGAGTTTTATTAGGCTTTGGGTTTATCCTGTGCCGCATGCCTAAGCCAGGACTTTGATGAAAAATATAAGGACCATTTAGACCTGTTGAGCTAGGCTGCACTTTTTCGAGTCAGGCCTAAGCCCTTGCACTGGCTTTACCTCATTTGTATCTCTAACTCAAAATAGCTCTTGAATAAGTTGTAGTTGTTATCTCTAATATATATAAAGTTTTCGGGATTTTTATTTTAAAAAGTCTTAACATTTTCAAGCTTACACATTTATATTTTTTTTAATTCAATTTAATGCAAGTTTAATTATTCATTATAACTATCAATTATCTGTAATTGTACATATTAGTTTAAACATTAAAAGTTAAGCTAAAACAATATTGCAAATTTGTAACTACACAAGTCTATAATATGGTCATTGGGTTCTTAACTACACGTATATATAATGGTCATTCAATCTTTAAAATTCAATTTTGTAACTAAATATTTATATAATTATCAGTACAATAATTTTAAATTAAAACAATTAGAAAATTTGCAACTAATTAACTTTTGGATGGTTTTACGGACAATCCTACGTTACCATGTCTATAGTATAAACATCAAACATGGTGTATTAATAAGTTTCATGTAATTTATGAGACACAATTACTATGGATGGTTAATTTAATTTATATATTTCCTATCGAGTTACATTTCATATTTTTTTATTAGAGAGTTGCATAAATCTATTTTCATGACAAGTTGCATAATATAATTGAGTATATTCATTCACTTTTACGACATAAATAAACGACACATGAATCTCCCTTTCATAGCTGCAATCAACAATTACCACTGCCAATAACCACCACCGAATTTTTCTTATTTACTATTACTATATATCGACGTCAATTATCTTTTCTTTATTTATTTTTCTATCATACCCACAGCATTGCACGAATACAATGCTAGTAAAAAATGATGAGTTTTAAATATTATAACATATTACGATACAAAATTAGCGGATCATTTTTAGATATGATGGTCAGGTTATGCATCTGTGTTTTGCTTATGCGGGTTTGTAACTTTTTGAAAATCATAACCGTGGCTAGATGTTAAACTGGAATGCGCACAAATGAATGATTTATGCATGGTAATATTTCTAACCACTTTCGTAAGAAGCTCATAAATACATTCTTTGATTACATTGTTTTAATGTCGAAAAGCCTTATGTACAAATGTTTCTATTCTTTATTTCCATCCCATGCATCTTGGAAGAAGCTCAATATAGTGTTAGTCTTAGCTACAAGTAACCGTGAAAATGTCTAAATGTAATCAATCACACAAGCTTGTGTATATGCTTTTGTGCTTGCATATATTCTTTATTTATGACACATTGATGCTTCCCGGACTTTTGTATACGATTTGACAAAACACTTTAAACTAATAAATAGAATACAAGAGTAAAATAAATGCATACATGTTTTGATAAGTTAGTTGGGTTAACATTTGTTTCTAGTCTTTAAGTAAAGTAACACAACAGCCTCATTTTCATTACTCATGCAATAAATTGCACAACAACCTCAATATGTAAATAAACACTTGACGACCACTACCAGAAAAAGGCCCTTTAGTGACTTTTTTAGCGACGTATTTTATGATTACGACTTTTAGGTGATGGGTTGCTGTAAACGAGTCGCAAATTTTTTGCGACTCGTGACATGTGTCGCTAAAAAGAGCGACTAGTATAACGACTTCATAAAATAAGTGGCTATAAATTTGCGACTTCAGTATTTCTTGTCGCAATTTGCGTCGCTGTTTCAAAGAGATGTTGCCATCTAAGTCGCTTAACACGACGAGTGTTACGACCTATTTGTTGGAGGTTTCTATCGATGTCCAATTAAGTTTATGTTCTTACAAATGTTAGTATTTTTTTGTTATAGTAAGACAAGTAGACAACATTCTAAACATCTTAAAAAAAAAAAAAAAAAAAAAAAAAAAAAAAAAAAAAAAAAAAAAAACCTTATTCTCATGTAACAAGCAAATATAGATTCAAGCTCTTCAATATTAACAAAAAAGTTATTTACAACTTCTGAAAACTAAATATTCAATGAAAATGCTTATCAAACTGTAACTTTTCATTCAAACATATACTTATCAAACTAATGGCTAAAATGCCAACTTTTGTCATTCAAACCACTCATAGAAACTCATCAAAACAAAGAAGTTATTTACAAGGGGGACCCGGTCTTGACACAATATATATAAGGTCAGTTACATTTAATGTACCCTCAACTACTAAACTTAAACTCTATTCACGCGGATTGATGACTTGGCTTGCAAAAGGACCGTGGATGTAGATATGATGTGAATAATATGAATACGTATTATATATACCTTCCCAAAACTTGCAACAATTCCACACAGCAAAACAACAAAACCTCTCTTTCTTTCACACATCAAAGGTTAATTGATTTACTTTTTCTTCGATTAGATGGCGCAACCGGAAGCGATTTTGATCACCTTTGCACAATTCCAAGTACACAACAATCAGGGTCATACTATCGAAAACTTAATGGCTCAATATAATGGTAAGATTTTTTTTTCTTTCTCTTTTGCTTAATTGCTTAGGTGTTGTTGCCTTGTTGGCAAATATTTTGTGAGAGGGGGCAAAAAAATTTAGTTTTTTTTTTTAGTGTTTCTAATAGTAATTTAGAATTCGTATTATATGCTTATTTTATAAAAAGTATTATATACCAGTAATCGTAAATGTCTAATTTTACTTGTCGCTCCAAAGATCTATAATTTTTTTGAGAATGCAAACTTTACTTACCATTTTTTTGTAATAGTAACAAGAGAGGTGTTACTTGCGGCGATGGCCAGAGAAAACTTTTATGTGCTCAATGGCGTTCGAGTACATGGTCCAGACCTAGCACTCAACTTAAGGATTCACCTTCCACCGTGGCAAGGTATTGCTTCACGCACATTCAATTATCAAAATACTTTCGAGCATGTAATGGAACACATCGCTCAACTGGTCGGATTGCCATTTGGTGATTGGGTGGCATCGACCCAACTTCATGGTCAGTACATCTTAAACAATGCAATCGATTGGCACACTGCAACGACATACTTTCTAGAAAAGCAAGAAGGAGCTGACTTTCGGCGGTTTTCATTAACCGTTCACCTTGTTACGCCACCAGGAGTTGGTTTTGGCCGTGGTGGTGGTGGTGGTGGTCGTGGTGGTCGTGGTGGGCGTGGCTAGAGATTTGAAAAAGATCTGTGTTTATTTATGATTTAGAAAGTATTTAGAAGTGTTTTAATTTAGCTTATGTAAACAGTGCGCTTCTAGCTTATGTAAACAATGTCCTTTTAGGGGTGCTATTAACAATCTAACAGTTTTAGTCAATCTCTAACGATTATCGTGCCTATTTGTCTACTAATTGGAAGTTATATATTGATGATTTTCTGAATGAACTAATTGAATGACTTTACATACAAGTAGAAGTAACATAGTGATAAAAAGATAACCTCTCATGCATCCCAAGCAATAACATGCAGTGAAGATGAATAAACAAAGTAACTTAACTTAAAAGATTAAATTAGTCCAGAATTACATGTTGAGCAATTGGAACTTAAAGGCTTAATTGAAGATTAATAAACAATTGAGAAATGGTTGCTATTTAGTCCAGAATAAGATAGAAGCTAGTCGTAACCGAAAATCATTGCACTTGTAGATCGACATATGATCGTGTCGACATAGGACCAAATTTGAAGAAAAAAAAATGGCCACTAAACTAATTTTCTTATCTTTGCGTAGAAGTCTTTGTCAACACGGACATATATGTGATAACACGTAATATCATAATCCACGACGAGATAGTTTTGATATTACTTATTGTCCAATTATACAATGATCTTTGACTCAAATTGTATTTAATGATCTTTCAAAATTGATAATACTTGATTCATAACTTACAGTATACGAAACTGATAGAGACCAATTAGAGGAGATCAATCTCCTAAGATAAATAGCTAATTGAGTTAGCAACTCTCCAAGAAATTAAGAAAGGAACAAGACTACTTTTTAACATATTTTCTTCTCTTCCTCATTAACAATGCAAGTTACATTTAAATAGGAAATAAAACCAGTAGTGGTCTCCTAATCTTAAGGCACAAGAACAAAAAACATGGGAAGTTAAATACACGTAGTACTAAAGTGGTAGACTTGTGGTTCCTAAAATTTTGCATGAAACAAACTGGTTCAATTGTGCATGTGGAAAATAAAGAGATCATGGTTGCTTGTGTCTTCATGCACATATCAATACTCCGCGCCTCAAGACGAGCCTTGTCCTCAAGGCTCATGATTGTGTAACTCGGGTCATGAGGCTTCCAAGGAGGGTCGAGGAAAACAAAGTCAGGCGGTTTGCATTGGTGTCCGTCGAAGTAATCTAACACACACTTAAAACAAAGGCTGCCAATATGTTTTCGTTTCATCTCCATGAGGCTGAAGCACATCATACGTGTAGCGGAAGGTGGGGCAAGAGACGCTATCACCAGTGAACTTTTCGGTGGTGAAGGTTGGTAATTTTTCTCGTTCAGGTGGCTTTCAGTTGATGGTTTTGATGTTGGTGGTGGAGTATACGAAGTGGAGTCTGGATAATACTTGGCCATGGTTTCAGCCAACTTGGCCATGGCGACTTCAAGTCGTGGGCCTATTGGTCGAGAACGTACGGCGTTGTTGATTGGAGGCATGAGTAAGCCATGAACCACAGTGGTGTGGGTGGGTGGTGTTTTGTTGCCGTCTGTTGTGCTGGAGGATTCGGGTTTTCGGAGGGTAGTGAGGAGATTGTTGTTTTGTTCAAAGTTCTGTGCCAATTGGTTTACGATAATGTCTTGTTTTTCAGACGTAGCAGTGGTGACTTGAAGAATTTTGTTCAAGGTTTCGTTCAAGTTGGCCAAGGCTTCCTCAAGAGGAGGAGGGTTGCGTTTCGGAGGCATGAGTAAGATCAATGAAAGCACCAAATGATAGAGACCAATTAGAGGAGGTCAATCTCCTAAGATAAATAGCTAATTGAGTTAGCAACTCTCCAAGAAATTAAGAAAGGAACAAGACTACTTTTTAACATATTTTCTTCTCTTCCTCATTAACAATGCAAGTTACATTTAAATAGGAAATAAAACTAGTAGTGGTCTCCTAATCTTAAGGCACAAGAACAGAAAACATGGGAAGTTAAATACGCGTAGTACTAAAGTGGTAGACTTGTGGTTCCTAAAATTTTGCATGAAACAAACTGGTTCAATTGTGCATGTGGAAAATAAAGAAATCATGGTTGCTTGTGGTCTTCATGCACATATCAGAAACTAAGAAATATAAAAGACAATGATCGAAAAAGTCTCTCTCTAGGTTTGGCGATTTCCGGCCGCCGCCACCAAACTTTTTCCGACCAAAACAGTTCCTAAATCGTTTCTCTGCCTATTCTGGTATGCAATCGATTTAGGAGTTGTTATACTTGTGGTGGCGGTCGGTGGTTCAATTTTTTGATCTTATAAATCGCTTTTCTCGGCTGCGATCTATGAAAACCCTAATATGCTGTTGTTACGATTATTTTTTTTAGGGTTTTCTTGGTTATTGGTTAATGATTTGAGGGTATGGTTTATCTTATTTTAATCGTTATTCGTTTGATTTGGGCGATCAAATACTGGTCCATAACCGCCTCGTTTGGTTATGGTTGCTTTCACGAACGTAACCCTAGATTTAGGGTTCCTACTCTTTGGTTTTGATTTGGTCCTGCTGTTGATGTGATGGTCCTGCACGTTCATGTATATCATATGTTATGTAAGTTGGATTTTTTAATCCATGTTTATCATATGTTGATGTGATCTGTGATCGTGATTGGTTCTGGTAAGTTTTTGAGATGTTGGTTTTGATAAGCGGGTTTTGAGAGAGTTGGTAGTTTTATCGCTGGAGGTTAGGGTCTTGTATCCCTACTGCAAGTCCATGGCAGATTTTGTTACATATTAATGGTTTTGTCTTGGACCCTATTCAGGTGTGGTTTAGATCTGATCAGCATGGTTTTTAGTGTATTCGTTATAAGGCTAATGGCTTCTGGTTCGGATCTGATCTGGGTTATGTATGTTGTGTGTCTCAACCTATTATTGACGGAGCTGCTGCTTGGAATGTTTCATGTGATTTGGTGCAGCTGGTCGTATGCTTGGTTGATGGAAGTTAAGTTTTGGGGGCTCTTATTCAAAACCCCAATCACACAATCATGGATCTGTTGCAGTTTATGGTTGTGTCCCGGCATGATGTACGGAGTACTATATATAGTCGGATGTGTGGTTACCTTGGATCATTTGGGTGGTGGGTTTGCTGATGAAGTCTAATCTTTATACGTTCCCACTTGTGATCAAGGTACTACGGGCTGTTTGATCTTTCTTGGATCATTGGTGGTTCGGTGTAGTCTTTTGGTGATCTACCATTGTCAAGGCTGCTTCGTGGTATATTCTGGACTACTATGACGACTTGTGAAGATTCAAGGGTGTCTACTTGAATAGCATTTTATTGTTTTATTATATAGTCGTTATAGTTTGATGTTCTATTATGAGTTATAAGTGTGGTTTGTCACGCTTATATTGTGGTTATTGGTAGTGTCATCTAGGTAAGTTATAGGAATGAGTTTCATTCTTATATGAGAGTTTGTAAGTGTCCTAAGGGACTGAGGCGAGGGAACTCACCCTCGCCCTTTGTACTTCAATGTTTTTTGGTTTATAATATTTTACCAGGGTGCAGGATTACTCCCCTTTACCAAAAAAAAAAGACAATGATCGACCTATGTTTGGGGTGATAGCTGATGTTTTTTAAGCTATTCTCATCTCGGCTATGTGGGTTATGTGGCAATATCGAAACAACGTTATCTTTGGAGCAGTGAAGATGAAGAAAAGCATAATATTTGATCGAATCGTGTCTCATTCGTTTGAGTGTACGTGTTCTTGTAGAGGAAAGGATGTTTATTCTAATTGGTCGATGTGGTTACAAAGCCCAATGACTCTGTGTTTATAATTTGTTTTCTAACGTCTCACTAGTTTTTTAGTTGTAATATTGCCGTTAAAAAAAAAAATAAATAAATAAAAAAGGACAACGATCGATGTTTTTATACATCTTGCAACTGGGTCAGAGGTGGTGATCCAGAAGAAGGCTGCTAAGGAGTGCATTGGCAAAAATAATCTGCAATAGTGCAATGTATGTATATGTGTCATATGTGCATCCATGCATGCATACTACACTATTATATTAACGTAAACTTGGACAACGATACACGACTACACATATATTGGAACGTATAATTTTTAATGTCAATACGGATTGGGGTGACCTAGCTAGCAAAACCATTATTTGTCTATTTATAAAATGGCTGAGCTAGTCAACATATGATTAACAAATTAGCCGATTTTAAATAATAGTGACCTTAATAAACAAAAAAGTTATACATTGACTTAATTGAACATTTTTAAAAAGTACAATTATCTTCGAGTGCAATAACCCTTTATTTAATATGGACCGATAGAAAATATAAAAAATTATAAATGGGTCATTTGAAACTTAGAATCCATCTTGCCCTTCTCCTTTAAAAATATGTGGGCCCAATGGGATTAAGTCTCACTTTTTAATCCAAATAATGTAATCAAACATGGTTTTTGATCTCTAAAAGCATCTACAATGCATCAAGTCTTTAAAGACTTGATGCATTTAATGTAATAAAAGACTTTAAAGAATGACTTTGAGTTTATCAAGCTTTTGTAAAAAACATTTTAGAATAGTAAAAAGCTATTGTTGGTTTTTGCATTGTAGATGCTCTAAACTCAAATACTAAAGAGATGAGTGGATACCAAACGGGCCCTTAATATATACGAAAATACGAAATAGAACTATCCAATCAAACCGAAAAAAGTGCCCCCATATTGGGAGAGAAAAGAGAAGACTGCGGTCAATGATCAAACTTCACTTTAATATTGAAGCAAAAGTAGGTGAATGACTACATATATATGTTATACATCGTCGAGTATACTATTTCCAAAAGATATGTATGATTCAATGAAGGACATTTTGCAATGACCCTAACAATTCATGCTAGCCGCGCGCGACGCGACCAACTGATATGACCAACATGAGCCAAGCCTAAATAGGATAGGGAACAATGATAAAAATAGAAAGAGCAGTGATATCAACTTCAGATCTAAAAGTAGAGACAAGATTGACCTACTCCGTAGTATATGTCGTAAAATATCAATAATAAGCTAGAAGATTGATCGATGTTAAGCACTAATGATTTAACACGCGCGTACGACGTGCTTTTGATATATGAAGTGAGGTTCATCGGGTGTCTAAAACGTAGTTGAGTTCACTGTTCCATCATTTTGTATATGATAAAATTAGCAATCCGAATACATACATTGTGGATGAAAAAATAATGGAGTAACATAATATGCATGTACTATATAGTTATTATTATTATTATTATTATTATTATTATTTTTTTTTTTTTTTTTTTTTTATCAACATCACTTTATTGAGAAACAAATAGGATTTTACAAGAAATTAGTGGGGAGCCGAGATACTAACTGAGCCCCCACACCTCTAGCTACAGCAAAACCAATCCTACTAAAAATATGTGGAGCAGCACGTGCTCCAATGTCTTGGGTCATAGAGAATCGTCTAATGCGCTTTAATAAGGTCACTGCATCCTTTTCAAGTTCTCCAAAAGAAGAGAATGAAAAGGGGAGGAACCCATATCCGATATCAGCGCATTTAGCAGCGTACTTGACACGTTTACGTTGTGCAGCTTCAATAACCGCCCGACCGGGCGTAAAATCAACCATACACGAACGCGTCAAAGGTGACGATCCTGTAAGATCAACACAAACATCAAGGCCACCATCCCAAGAGTAAAGTAACATATCGGCCGGACGTAAGGTTTTGTCCCTCTCTCCACGAAGCCCAATATCCACCTCCTTACGAACTGAAACTCCAGACCGAGAACATATATCAACAAGAACATCACGCACAACATTGTGCCGATGTTTAATACCAACTAAGCCTGCGCACGATACAGCATGATCTCCAAAAATATCTCCAGGAAAAATCTTAGAACAAGCTGAACATGTCATCTGGACAGTAAATAGAGGAACACCCAACCGATAACACAACACACATCGGTAAGTCCTGGCATTCATAGTTTGTCCCAATCCGGATATCGGTGTCACCCTAAGCCAATCTGACGTGTAATCCTCTTTTAAAGAATTCCATAAAGCCATCTGTCTAGAGGATAAATGGAAAGTGGATTCAACCGTTTGGGCAACACGTGCGAAATATATATCTGCCAATTTCTTCATAAGTTTGGGGGCAGCGATCTCACTAGGGTTACTCATAAGGTCAATATCCATATTCACATTAAAAGTACACAATGCATCATCAAAAGAGGGACCAGTAGACACAATACCAGAACTACGGAGAAGCTTAGTCTGTAAGCTGGCAGATTGAAGTCTAGAAGCAAGGAAGGCATAGTTCAGGACATCACTTGCAGAATACACCCCAAGTCCCCCGAGAGCAAAAGGTAGGGTGGCAAGTCTCCATTGCCAATCACCAAACCCAGGTCCAGAAGCAGTGACAATACGTTCCAAAGAAGAGCGAAGTGCTGCATCAAAAGAAACCTGAGCACTCTCAAAGACCCGAGGAGGACATGTGCGCATGGAAAAATATAACTTGGAAATACCAGCACATGCACGCAGTAGCAACAACTCACACTGGGGATCATTAAGCTTAGCAACAGCATCCATAAGCTCAATAGTTTTAGCAACCCTTTTCATAACAAGCTTACTACTAAACTCAAAATCCACACTGGCGGGGCCCCCTAATAATTTAACACCATGCGAAGGTCGAGAAATATTAGGGGGAAAAACACCAACATACCTGCTCCTGGGGTCTTCCTTCGGCCAAAAAACCTCAGTTTTATCAACGTTGAGGTGTAAACCACAACTAGGTCCATCCATCATAATCAACTCCAAGACCTTCCCCACAACCAAAGTATCCCCAATAATAGTACCATCATCAAGATACCAAGCTTGAAGAGAAAGAGTGAAGGAGTCTCGAATCTTACATGCCAAGGGATGTAACACTAGAGCAAAAAGAAGAGGCCCAAGCGGATCACCCTGTTGCACCCCTTGGTGCGACCATAAAGTATGCTCACCATAATATAATCTAGCAGGACTGGAGTAACAGAATTCCACCCAACGCGAAATAGCCGGAACACGAAGGCGAACTTCTCGTAACATAACCGCCCGATCCACCATATTGAAAGCATTTTTAAAGTCCACCAACAACATAGATAACCCCACATCACCCCCACGGTCTTCAATCAACCGGTTCACAGCATGAAGGATTGCCTCCCCACCTCCCGAAACACCCACACCAAATTGCAAACCGTCAAAATAACCATCCAAAGAATGGCCAATCATAGAAGCACAAACCTTGGAGACTAAACGCCTCCAAACAGTCCCAACAGCGATAGGACGGATCCCCCCTCCTGGTTTAACCAAGGGCGTGAGAGGTGCACTGGCAACATACTCTCCCAACACCCTGGGGCATTTGCCCTCAAGAAAAAGGTTCACCACCTGGGTGATAGAAGCGACTAACTCATCGGAGATGGCAACAGCAGCACCGCTTAAACAATCCAAAAGATGTTGAGCACGCAAACCATCCCTTCCACAAGAAGTACCACGAGGGAAACTCTTAATCATATCAAGAACCATAGCAGGAGATGCTGAAAGGTGATGATGATCAATAGGTATATCTGGCAAAAGGGGAGCAGACTGAAAAGGGTGCTTAGCTTTTAAATCCTCAAGAGTAGTACTATCATAAGCCGCAATACCCGAAGAGGAAAGAACTCTGACAGCAGCAGTATAATGGCCATCACAAATCTTCCTCTTACACTGCTTGATATTACGGTCACCCAAGTCCAAGTTACCCTCATCAATATTAGACCATAAAGGGGAGGGTTCGGCTAAAACCTCACGCACAATCTGTAAACTGCCACCAGGTGTGCCCCAAGATGAAATCGCATTAACAATATACTCTTCCTGTCGTTGACGCTTAGTGGCAGACCTACACTCTTGATTACTCCTCGGGCAAAAAGTTTTAAGCAGGCAAAGAGGCAAGACTAACAAACCAACCCAGCAAGAAATGTCGTCAGGCGAACAAACCACCTTATCAAGAGCTCCTTTCAAAACCCGAGAAAACCCCAAACGACATTTAGGAGGGATGGATTTGACAGTACGCAACCCCTTAGAAAGTAGAGTATCAAGGAGATGTAAATCAAAACCACCAAACTCATCAGAAACCAAATCCCCAACAAGAGCAACATGAGAAGGAACCTGTGGTTTGGTGAGATCATACAACACGAACCGAACAACGCCATCACCACAATCAGGGGGTGACACAAAATCAGACCCCCTACCATGCCGACACTTAGCCTGGAAAGTATGCGTTTTGAAACAACCACCACATAACCATAATCCCATACGTTTAAGTGTAACCTCAGCTCTTTCAAAAATAACCAAATCTGACAGGAGAGAATGTCTAGTGATAGCTTGCGCTTCACCAATGAAGTGTCGATCACGGAGATGTGTGATCAAATAAGTCTTAGTAAGCCCATTTCCACCCCCATCACGACACCCACTAAGACCCGCGAAGGGGCAATGAAATCTCGTAATAGGCATAGGAAAATAGACTTATACACCAACTGAAAAGCTATAAAGGAATCACCAACTTACAAAAGTAACAGTACTGTAGCAGTAGCAAAAACTCCAATGTAACTAGGCACCAAAAGTGAAGGCAACAAAATCTCCAAATCAACACGCAAAAACAAACCACTTACCAATGCAACAGTACTGTAGCAAACATGTAGATAGCTAAGACAAACTCGAGGCAGTACAACATCATAAACTAAAAGCAGACACGAGACAAAACAAAGCAACCACAACCGCAAACGAACCCGAAAACTGCCTGCAGAACCTGTTTGAAACCAGAGCCAGAATAGGAGAAACAACCACCCCCTAAACCTGATCTGAAGAACCAAAACAAACCCCCACAACCGGCTAAAAAAACTATGGAACCAGCAGCGATCAGATCTCAGAAGACGAAAACCCTAAAACCGATGGAACCAATGAAGCCAACCCCAGCAGCAAACGAGCAGGAATACGGTATGGAAGAATCAAAATCACTGTAAAGAAGCATCAAAACCCCAACGAAAATAAACTAAAACGAGTTTCACAAAGAAACCCTAAAAAAAAATGGAACGAAGTGATCCCAAAAGAAACCCTAGATGAACGAAGTGATCAGCGGTCTCACCTTATCAAACCCAACTGGAGATTGAATCAAAAAGAAGAGACGTGATCAAAGGTGTTCCTGGGAATGAAAGGGATCGTCATAATCGCCCATACAAAAGGAGAGAAACCTTATTATTATTATTATTATTATTATTATAGAAAGTTTGTCGATCACTATAGACTTCTGGACGTGTCTCCTCAAACTCGGTGGATCAAAGGGGTGCCAATCAAGGTTAATGTTCATGCATGGAAGGTGAGATTGGATAGTTTGCCTACGCGCCTTAATATATCCCGTAGAGTTATAGACATTCCTTATATTCTTTGTCCCATATGTGGTAGGGTGGCAGAATCGTCGAAGCATTTGTTCTTTGATTACCATATTGCTAAAGATAATTTTCGTAAGATTTGTCGTTGGTGGAATTTGGATTTCATGGAGGTGAGCTCATTTGATGAGTGGTTTTTTTGGATTGTTAATCTCAAGATGCCCACTAAGCATAAAAGGTTGTTAGAAGGGGTGTGTTTTGGATTGTGGTGGCGTATTTGGTCTTTTCGTAACAAAAGTGGTTTTGGTGCGGATTCCTCATCTAAGGCGGCTATCTTTGATGACATAGTTTTGTACTCTTTTTATTGAAGTCGTTATAGATGTAAAGTGTTATTTAGCTGGGTTGATTGGTTAAAAAATCATCATCTTGTGTCTTTGTAATTGTCTAGCTCCTTGCTAGTTTTTCTAATAAAAGTGCAATTTGCATGACTATTTCCATGGGTAAGAAGATTGGTTCAAACACTCCAAAAGTATAAAGAAGAGGTGGGTTTGCCTAGGTATGTTATAAATTGTAATGACGCTTGTGAAGTTTATAAAATAGTGCTACTGAGGTTGTTGAGCAATTAATTGCAAGAGTAATGTTTGTTGTACTATGGTAGGTTTGCTTGGTCAGACTAGTCTGTTGACCGAATTCAATGTACTTGTAAGTTGTAACAACCATCCACGCATTTACCTAGTTTGCTATGCTAAACGATAAGGGAGGTAATTTGTACATCATTTCTTTTATCCATCCACCACTAAATCATGCATAGCAGTGTTGTACTGTGTGTATCATTGGTGTAATTTAGTGGTGGATGACTAAAATAAATAGTGTACAAATCATCTCCCAAACGATAACTCTTTACAAATATCCAGTGATGAAGGAACCAAACAGAAAATTAGCTTTAAGCATAAAATCTTATAAAATTAGAACCCTCCCAAAAGTTAAATACTTGATCTCAAGTTTGATAACAAAAACGCTTAGTTGCTTACCACTAAGCTAAATAACATTTTGTGTTTTGATAATCTCTAAATAAATATCTAAATTGGGGTGGGATCCTCTCCCATTACCTGAGTCAAGTTGATTGATTTTCAACTATTGTATTAAAATCAATGGTCAAGATTAAAAGATTCTCTTTTAATCTCTTTGAATTTTGACCATTGATTTTAATCCAATGGTTGAAAATCAACCAACTTGACTCAAGTTGATGGGATAACTTGAGAGGATTATAGTCCATCTAATTTAGACAATTTTGAAGAAAAGAATGCTTCATAATTTACTTGTCAAAATTTAAAGGAACTCTAAAAAGTGGTAGATACCATCAGGTTATGGGGTTGCAGTGCTGTCTCGTGGTTTGCGGTAGTGATAGGCAACAACAATAAGAGTCTCTATTACACTTGTAACTAAAAAGAAATTGCATATAAACTTGAATTATGTGGCTCATGTATGTTTAATATTAAACGTTTTTATATAGAAAATTAATAAAACAGTGAAGTTTTTTAAGTGAAAGCATTGTGCGACAACACATATTGCGGATCCTCCAAAACCCCTATACGGGGTTGCTTATTTTATTGATCATAATCCTTTACATCAATGTACATGACTGTATCATTGTGTTTACATTTATGGGTTAAGTAAAAAAGGTAAAAAGGGGTTGCTTTTTTTATTGATCATAATCCTTTATATCAATGTACATGACTGTATCATTGTGTTTACATTTATGGGTTAAGTAAAAACGGTAAAAAAGAAGTACAATATGAATTAATTTTCAATAGCTCTCATGATCAGTCTTTCAAATTTAATATCTCAAAACTCAAAAGAGAGGTGTAAAAAAATGTCTTCCGAACGACACTTCATCGTAACATATGACTTAATTCTGAAAATCACTTTTAATTCTGAAATCTAAGTATGTATCATCTTATACTTTTTTAATTTATGTGTAGTTAGGTTAGTTTTTAATTTTGAGAGATCTACAAACAATGTGTTTGTTTACAAAAGCTGAGAGTTCAAAAAACTTTACTAAAATTTCAACAAAAAGACTTCAGCGAACTCTTTTCTCTTTGACCAATAGGTTTAAAACCTCATTTCTCATTAAGGCTATTCACACTGGGCCGGGAAAAAATGGTCGACAACATCGGTCGACCGATATTAACATCGGTCGTTCCCAATGTGGGAAATCGATCGCCGGTCAACCAAAATCAATATCGATCGGTTTTCCAACCGATATTCCACAAAGTTTTCAAACACAATTTACCACTTTGGATACATATAGAACTTGCAAGGTGGTATGCAAAGTTGATGGAGCAATGGATATACTGAGAGTATATAGATACAACAATGAAACTAGATGGAAACATATATAAGTTTTTCGTATAAAGTTGCATGTTGGAAGGGTTTGTAGACATATATAAGCAATGGATATACTGAGAGTATATAGATACTGAGAGCAATGGATTTGCAAGTTGGAAGGGTTTGTAGACATATATAAAGTTGCATGTAAGTTTTTCACTAAGATGGAAACACGTATGATATAAAGTTGCATGTAGTGGAAATTAGATGGAAACACGTATATACTATAGATATCAAGTTGCATGTAGTGGAAAAATGGTTTAATTTCGTATCGTTTCGTTTATATAATGTTTATGTTTTATTAATAAAATTTGTGTTTGTGTTAAAAAATATTTTTTTAAAAAAATGATGATGCAATATGGGTTGCCACTGTGATTAGAGAGATGAATATGAGTTGAAGAGAGAGAAAGCTGAGGTGGCAGCCAGAAAGATGATGTAATATGGGTTGCCACTGTGAGAAGCCTAATAAAGTAGCAAGAGATTGGCATATGACTTGTCTTTTCAATTGTGTATGATTTGTCCTACTTTTTACAGTTGGCATTATGAGCAGCATTTAGCATCAATGACACGATGCAAGGTTAGGAGTAATGGTCACATGACCATCATTTATATTTCAGCGTCACATTAACTTTTCGACATATCACCCTACAACCATTTTTAGAGGTGTAATAGTTACCATCTAACCGAATACATAAAAATACCCCACTTTATAAAAATATATCATTTATTATACCCCACACTCACTCGTAAACCAAAAAAATCACCTTAATTTTCGTTAGATGGTATGTACCACCCAACCAACACAAAAGAGTGTGCTTCACGTGATGGTATTCGGCCGTTATGGCCTTGGCGCACGAACATGCCTCTTTACGTGTGGTGAAAGAGCACCATAACGGCCGGTCTAAAGATGACAAACTTATCTATATATGTGGATACTAAATGAGTAAATTCGTTCTTTCATGACAGAAAACAATCATATACTTCAGTAATCACATGCATCATTAACTTTTTGTTCCATCAAAAACTAATGTTTTCCCATATATATACAGTGTCTTTCATATAATATGGAAAAGTTCAAATAGAGCAAGGAAACTAATAAATCGGTTATATTTAAATGAAACCAAGTGAAGTGTTTAACCGACTGACTAAATCGGTTATATTTAAATGAAACCAACTGGTAAAACTCATATGCGTTTGAATAAGCCCAACTTGAAACGCCCAAAAATTATCATTATTCAGAAGGTTTTATGTATAGTAGAGATAACAAGTACAACTTATTCAAGTGCTAATTGGAGTTATAAAGTTTTGTTACATCTAACGGTTTATTCTCATAGCCGTTTTTTTATTTTCTATGTTCTAGAGTCAAATATGAAAAGGAAAGACAATAGGCCAAGATAAATTGTTCATACGTAAAACACAAATGTACTTTTCATATGAAAAAACATTACTCACAAGCGGAGTGTACGTAAATACTACTTGGCTGCCGTGATTATGACGACACGACACATATTATTGGTCATAATTCAACTTGTCGTAAAACCGTGGCCCAAAATAAACTTTTCACTTTAAATACATTTGTGAGCAAACTTTGCTTGAATGATAAAGCCATGTTATCTTGAAACCAACTTAAATGCACTCGTATATTATGGTTCAAAAAATTTTGTGCACCGGTCATATCTGATCCTGGTTCTCCGCCCCTGTTAGTACGGTTCGAGATGAGAGGAATTTAGTACCTTATAAGTACAACGTTTCGAGACAAAGTAACCCCGAGTAGATAAATTGTTGCTAACTAGTGTTTCGATTGCTAGATAGCGTGTTACAATAGCTTTTTTTTTTTTTTTTTTTTTTTTTTTTTTTTTTATTGAATTTATGGGTGTTCACAATCGCCATTCTTAAGCACTGAGATTCATGTCAACCCATGGAGTATCGAGTTGGTAACCGAAGCAATGACTTTAGCATTTACGGTACCCGGAAGAGAAAAGGAAACGAGACACAAAAAGTAAGTAATATGGGGTATCCAACTCGACAGTGCAATCCGACTAGCTACGACGACTACCATTTTTGGATAGCCTGGAGTCATCGCATGTGAACCTCTGTGGCCACTCATATTACAAACAAAAAGAAGTAAAAAACAAAACTTTATAACTGGCATTAGCACTTTGTGAGGAAATGTAGAAGATGAATAAAGTTGTAAGATGGTGTGTAATTTTGAGAAAACTAAAAGTTAAATATTTTAAAAATAAGATTAAAACTGAAAGTAAAGTGGAGTAGGAATTGGACCTGGGTCACATTATTCAGCCGAAAGGAGCTTTACCAATCCACTAGCTGTTGAATACTTTTTTTGTGACTTTTTTGACAGAAATATATGAGTTTCTTCTATCCAATTAAACTTTTCCAATTTATTGTAAGGACGAGAAAAAAAAAATGTTACTTTTGTATGAAATAGTAAATGATGTAACTACTGAAGTATATAGTTACTTTACATACATGAAATAACGAAATTAGTATCCGCATACATAAATACTGTAAATTTATTTTCGTACAATTATTTTTTTCTCATTTTGATTGCTAAGTATACAAAACTTGTAAGATCTCTGTAGAGGTAATCATAGGATCGAATTTTGGTTTGTTTTCTTGCTTTCGCGGGTTTGCTACTTATTCAAAAACAAAACCGTACGTATGTAGATGTTTCATTTGGCCAGAATGGGCACTAACGACCGGTTTATATAAATAATCGTTGTTTACATTGTCTTCAATTTAGCAAAGCCTTACATACAAAATTTTCTCTTCTTTATTTCCAGCCCTATACATCTTGTAAGACGCTCACTATAGATTGTTGTTAACTTGTAATAGTCTAACCAGAAACAGTAACGTAAATGGCAGAAAATTTGTAGATACAAATGTTTGTTTTGTATATAGACTAAACACTAAAGAGACATGATGGTTTAGAGTTGCAAAGGGTAAAGTGTTGTCATGTCATTTTAAGAAATATATATTAAAAAAGGTTTATTTTCAAAAGGAAATATGCTTTTGTGCTTGCGTTTATTCTTTATTTATGACACACTGGTGCTCTCCAGACTTTCGTATATGATTTGACATAACATTTAATAAATAGAATACAAGAGTAAAATAAATGCATAGGTGTTTTTGATAAGTTTGTTCGGTTAACATTTGTTTCTAGTCTTTTACTCATGCAATAAATTGCACAAATAAATGTATTCACCAACCTGTTTTCACTTTTCATTACTCATGCAATAAATTGCATAACAACCTCAATATGTTATTCTGTTTATAAAATGCAAGAGTTCCACCACATTGTCTTGCAAGCCAAAGTTGTTTTCTTTCAAAATTAGGATACTTTGTAGTTTGGATCGATCATCCTTGCGACATAATATGAGTTTCATTGATGAAAGTCATGTATGGCATGTGCCATGGGGATGATATTGCATTTGATTGTTGAAATAGGTGGTCTCGGAATAATATACTCCAGGTAAAATTTCATTTCTTTGTTATACATTTCAATATATTTCATTTTTAAAGTTATTCATGCTGCAAATTTTTATTATTTAGATTGTTTTGCATAAATCAGGCTAGTACTTGAGGAGTTTGTAACCTACTATTGCTTAAAAACAACATTGCTATATATTTGTATAGGTGGATGAATACATGTATATAGTATTTTTCTCAAATGACATTTGGGCCAAAATATTGTTAAGGACGGAAAATGAAATCGTGAAGGATTTGCTAAAGAATATCGACCCAAATAGATGAAATCTAGGATATTACCGTTTAAATTTTACAAGGCGGTTTACTTCAGAAAAACACATATGAATGGTTACTTACTGTTTACTATTAGGAAGTTGTCCAAATGCTTGGAAGAAATCCTATTTATACCGATTAACTAGTGCCATCTATTGACGTAAATAATTAACTAACATCAAATTTTTTGTCCCTTTTTCTTCCTATGTTTAGTTGTAGCATGTACTGGAAGGGACTTATGTGTACACGTGAAAGTGTTTTGCATATAGACCATTGTGTGTGAATTGTTTGTAGCATGATGTACCGGAAGTAGCTTATGTGTACATGTGAAAGTGTTTTGCATAGTGCCGTAAATAATAAAATCTTATTATTATTACAGTTAAGGAGTATTTATAGATGCTACGGACGGCAATGGACAAAGAAAACTTTTATGAGTTTAATGGATTACGAGCACACGGTACACAGATCATGAACTCAACTTTAAGATACACCTTCCACCTTATCGAGGTTTTGTTTTTCGCACATTCAATTATCAGCATACTTTCGAGCATGTAATGCAACAAATCGCTGTAGTGGTCGGATTGCCATTTGGTGACTGGGTGGCATCATACGGACAGACCCAACTTCGTGGTCAACACTTGTTAAACAACGTGCGACTGCCACACTGCAACCAACTACTTTCGAGGAATGGAGAGAGGACCTCGATTTCTTCGGTTTACTTTAACCATTTACCTTGTTATGCCATCAGGGGTTGGTTTAGGCCGTGGTGGTGGTGGTGGCGGCGGCGGCTAGAGAATTGAAAAAGATCTATGTTTAGTTATGAGTTATTTATTGTTGTAATATAGCTTATGTAAACAGTGTCATTCTAGCTTCTATTATATTATACTCAAGTTATATGTCATAGTAAATTATATATACTTGCAAACCAAATGTGAAGTAACATCTCATAGTAAAATGCGGTGTTTTGATTTGCTTTTAGAACTAATTATTTATTCACTTAACATAGTAAGATTTGCTAAACATAGAAATGTTATTAAAATGCGTAAATGTAAAACCAACCTTTAAACCATGGCAAACTAAATGGCATAGTTAAAGAAAAAAACTTTTTCCCGAAACCAAATTCACCAAAAGGAGGAGGTGTCATTTCCTTCACCAAAACATCAATACTTGTAAAAAAAAATAAAAACATGTATTTTGTACACCCTGTGCAACAAATTTGCCAAAATATTTGCATATTATATTTCAACCCACCTTATAGTTACCTCGCCCCTCACCTCGCCCACGATTGAATTTGGTAACACAATTCAATTTAATTATTGTAACATAATTAACACACCCCCACATTCAATTCCTTATCTTCCTCCACAAACTAATTTATTCTTTAAACTAGATGCAAAGTTTTCAGACAAATCATCACACCACACTCTCTAACAAAGTTTTATGTAATCGGTTTTGTTTGTGGGGTATGTAGGAGTTTGTTGGTGCCCCCACGTTCTTTGTTCTTTGTAGTGGTACCAATTTTGTGGGTTATTGTATTTTGTCGGGTTAGTGACACTTTGTGTGAATTGCACGTATCTTATTCACAATGGTGGCTGCATGTCCGGTATGTTTTATATATAAAAGTCAAGAATCAATTTTATCAACAAGTATTGGTGTCGTAGATTCTTTATTTATTTTTTATTTTTCTTGACTTTTTTATTATTATTTATTTATTTATTTATTTTGTTTGTAGACTTATGAAGCATAAGTGACCATTCGTAGCCGTTTTACTTTGTTGAAAAAATTTAGAACCATGTATGGTAGAGATGTAGTTGTTTCTATGTTTAGGAATCATTGTTTTGGTGATTGGTTAGATGTATGTTATCTTGACCAAGAACCTAATTTAGTTCACAGTATGTTTCTTAGACAAGAAGAAGTTAACGAAGAAATTCATAATAAGAGGTTTAATGTAGGTGATTATTATTGCAATTTTGGCTGTGTAGAATTTTGTCTCATCACTGGTTTAAAGTTTGGTGCCTACAATCTTGAAAACTTTGAAAACGCGGCTACACCTTTAGTATTACGTAAATGACCTCATTTGCAAACCGTAGTAACACTTTTGGATCTTTTAAAGTTATTTGAAGGTCCTGATGTTTTAAAGTTAGAGGAGCAAGATGCTATTAGGTTGTGTTTAGTCATTTTTGTTGAGTTTATATTGTGCGGTCGGGAACCTAAACATGATGTTCAAACCTTTTTGTTTGCATTAGTTGAGGATCTCGATGCATTTGATGATTTCCCATGGGGATCTTATTGTTAGGTTCCAACGTATTACAGTTTGAGAAACGCAGCATGGAGACATATTCCTAAACATCTTAAGATTAATGATAGTAAAGTTAAGAAGTTAAGAAAATCTAAAAAGAAGGTACTTAGGGCAGATCAGGGAGATGAAATGACCGACGAAGGGAATGGGGATGAAAAAACAGATGAAGAAAAGGTGAATAAGTATACCTTGTATGGTTTTACCTGGGGGTTTAAGGTATGCTTTTTAATTGTTCTCTTCTTCTTTTTTTAGTATTTCAACATATATATGTTTAATATTTTTTAGCGTAATAATTTTAATATTTTTTTAGACATGGATTCAAGAGGTAATGCTCGAAAGTAATAGATTTTGGATAAAGGAGCCACATGTTGTACCCAGGGGCGTCTCTTGGCGTAGGCGTGTCAGGTTTCTTACAGAGCATTGGGATTATTTTTTCGGCCATGACGACAATGATGTAAGTTATAACACATTAAAATTTAATTGTTTTTTGTATATATGTTTTCGTTATTATACTCTTTATAAAAAATTTATAAGGATAATATACATGGAGGCCGCCCTTCTTTACAATGTTTTTCATATAGGCCGCTCATATATCCGAATATGTTTATAGGCCATCAAAGTATTAACTATACCAAATTTGGTAAAATATTTTCTGCAAAACTCTAAAATGACTAAAATACCCATAATTTAAAAGATCAAATTAATACAGTTAATAAATTTATTGTGAAATACCATACATACCCTTTTCATTTGTAGTTAAAATAAGTAAATAACAAAACCCGTTAGCCTAAATCAGACACATGTCCCATCGTTTAATAACCAAGTAAATAACGACTAATCGAGATTCCGATCAAACTACCTTGCTATTCTTCATCATCACCTATTTCATCTTCTTCCCCGGTTTAGAATGTAGAAGAGAGGCCATCTTCCATTGAATTGTTTTTCGATAATGGATGTCAACAGATTTTCTCCCTTTGATTGTTAGATTATCGATTACGTACATATAGTTTGTGACTAGGTTTTGCTAAATGACTATTGGGAAGAGATCTAGTGAAAAGAGAAAATATAATAAGAAGAATGAGAAATAATTTTAGCCGCTCATTTCAATTGAATAAGGAGAAATTTATGTGAGTTGCATCTTTTATTTTACATGCATCTGAAATGTGCGATTGTGGTTACTTTTCATTTTATTTTTATTTCTCATTTGATCCTTACTCATCATTTGTATCAATAATGTTTTGAGTTTGCAGTAGTATTAATACGGGTTTCCGGTAATTTCTTAATAGCTGATTAAAGGAGCGATAACAACCAGAAACTCTCTTTTAGGTAGTACATAAGAACATTTCGCATAAAAGAATAACAATTTCAACTTTGCATAATCGCTAAATACCATATCAACCAAAATCATCTTAGAGATCATTGTTTACATACAAGACATGCACTTTTTTAATGTTTTCTCGGAATTGGAGATCATTGTTTACGAGATGAACTTGTTAATAACTGGTTGAATAAAAATTGAGGTCAACTTCAACAAAAAAGATAACATAAACATGCTCTCATGTAACCTGTTACATAAAAGCTTGACCAACTTGATTTATTTGTGTGTTCACTTCAATCCCTACACTTGGTGTTGCAGATGTAGTCGGTACAACCTTGGGGTGGATTCTCTTCTTATTTCTTTGTTTTGCATACACAAGTTATGATTGATCTTTATCTGCATGCCTAACACTTCTTTTAGGCAAAAGAACATCATCATCCTACAAAAGAATAACCAGCATATCAATAGAATGCATTTGCGAGCTAAATAGAATAAGTAAACAGTGAGAATCACCTTTCGATTGGGGCATCTCCTCCTATTATGACCTTTTGACTTACATATACCGCACGTAGAATAAGTTCCGCTTTTAACTAACTTATGATTACCTTGAACAACCCGCGTCTCAGTTGAGTCTCTAACCCTCTTCTTCCTAGGCCTTCCTGGCATCCTTCTAGTTGGGGGTGGTAGCAGTGGCTCTTTATCAACAATAGACCATTGTTCTTCTCCACTCAATGGATTTATTAGTTGGCTATATGTTTTCATAAAACATTCTTTTTTGAAAAAAGAGCTAACATAATTTTCAGGATTCTCACCAACATGTTGAATAGCAGCCATTGAATGTGAACATGGCAACCCCTCCAACTGAAACATTCTACATGTGCAGGTACCATCCGAGAGGTTAACAACAAAACCATCATTTCCTTTTATTACCTCAAACAAACATGCCCCATTTTGATGTACACTCCAATATTTTATTTCATCAGCTGTCTTTCTTATTTTTTTTTAACAATCCTAGGGCAAATATTGATCTCCTTTTTATACATCCAGTCGCGTCATTTTGTATCCTCTCCATTAACGGCCTTCGAATATCCTCGAGCATGTAGATAATTGGTTTTCCCCTTAACTCTACAAGACTCCAGTTCCAACCCTCTGCTAAGTTGTTGTCAACATTTGAGACCTTCACCAAATGCCAATATTATAGCTTACTTTGCAGAGTGTGTTAAAATACGCCATGCACCAATGTTGAACTCCCCTTTCTCTCAAATCTTCGTAAGCTATTTTATCAATTTCCTCCAGCCTCTCAAAGTTCTTCTCCATTTGTTCCATGGTTGAACTTTTTGCAATCTTCCAAAATAACAACCTCAAGTTGGCGCCCCCTTTGAATACTTTGTGCCAATTTGAGAAGATATGGCGATCACACATCCTATGTTCAACATTTGGCAACAACTCTGCAATTGCAGGGACTAATCCCCTTTGAAAAAGAAAACAAAATAAGAATTGGCAAGTGATTTACTAATAATATGAAAATGTCATAATGTAAACTTGCGCTATTACCATTTGTTGATCAGTGATAAGTGACCAACCCTTACCTCCATCAATCATCTCAAGATCTCCCATTAACAAGCTTAAGAACCCGGACCACGTGTCATTGTTTTCGACCTGCACCACAACCCATGCAACCGGGTACATCTGGTCATTTGCATCTCTTCCGACACATGTTAGTAATATGCCTCTTTGTATACCCTTTAAGAAACAACCATCTAAACCTATACAAGGCCTGCATCCACCTAAGAAACCCGTTTTCAGTGCGTCAAAACATATGTACATCCCTTTAAAGCACCTCGGTCCACCTTGTTGTGAATCCACATAATCAATTTCAATTGTTGAACCTGGATTCGTTGTTTCTAGTTCCTCCTTGTAGTCCCATAATTTAGCATAGTGCTTCACCATATCCTCAACTAGATCATTCACAGCTATTCTTCTTGCTCTCATACATAGTGTTGAAGAAACAGATACTTCATAAGTAGAAAATATTTTCTGCTTGATATCTTTAAGTTTCCAATTTTGTTGTGTCCTGAATCTACTAAAGTATTTTTTGGCTATCCACTTAGAGTTAATTCTTTTGCTTTTAAAGCTTTTTCCACAATTATGATTTGGGTACATAGAAGAAATGTGGTATAACTTATCTTTCTTAGAATAACCAAGCCAAATCCTCCACTTACATCCTTTGGCTGAAGCACACACAACATATATACCGCTTTACTTTCATTTCTTATATGTATCTGATATCTTTCTTGATTGCTAAAGAATTCTCATTAACAGCATTTTTGAATTGTTCTCTGGACATAAATATTTGACCAACTTCAAAGTAAATAACCCTCTGTTCATTTGGCACTTTAAAGTAATACTTTCGTGTATTTTTGATAGGTTGAAAGTTCTCTCCTTCAAAAACCGATCCTTCACTTCTTGTTGAATAACCGATTCATAGCATTGATCAGTGTCGTCATCTTCATCCATGAAATAAGGTATGGATTCGTCATCACTCTCCTCTATTGTGTTACCATTACGGTTGATATCAACTTCTGGTACGTTAGTGCTAAAACCCCCATTGTTGTCTATTTTGAAATTTAACCTCTTACTTCTTGCCTCCATGATTTCCTCATCTGAATGTCCACTTTCATCACCATTACTCAACTCAGTAGACTCGGTTGAGTTTCTGTCTTCAATATCATCGACCTCACGCACGATCATAGTGGCCATATAAAGCCCCATCATAAGCTTCACTATCACTGTAAAATGGCACAATGTTTAAGGTAAATTTACATAATATAATATCATAAATATGCACAAATATTTCAATTTCATGAAATGTAACCATGCAGTTTCACAATTTTTATAGTTTCACATGATTGATTTTTGTTTATATGTTTCAAATGCCTATCTTGTTCGTAACAAATGGTCTCCATTTCGGTTTTTAAAAACTATGTAGCACAACTGTAAAGCCCCAATCCATTTGAAGATTGTAACCATCATTAAATATTCTGAAACATGTACAAGGCATAACAAATAAAGAAGCGTAGAGAGTTGAAGAATAAATGTTAAACTCATACAAAATTAAACACAAATTTTCAAAATCATATACGATCAAAATCATGTAGATAACTTTTCATGTACAAGTAATCAATATGCATACCTCTCCATTGTTATACTTGTGGCCTTGACTAGTTGTTAACGCCAAATAAAAAAGACGACAACAAGATAATAAAAACCCTAGGGTCTTCACCGTCTTTGTTGTATGGTAATTTTTTAATTTTTCAATGTTTGTGTTAAGGGTAATTTAGTCTTTTAAAAACTCGTAAGGGTATTTTTGACATTTAATACCTATTTGGATGGATTTGGCACATATGTGAACAAAATAATACTTGAGCGGCCTTTAAAGATATTTCGATATTTGAGCGGCCTTAATGAAAAAAGTTTCAAATGCGGGTGGCCTCCACATATATTAATTTTTGTGTTAAGGGTAATTTAGTCTTTTAATAACTCGTAAGTGTATTTTTGACATTTAATATCTATTTGGATGGATTTGGCACATACGTGAACAAAATAATACTTGAGCGGCCATTAAAGATATTTCAATATTTGAGCGGCCTTAATGAAAAAAGTTTCAGAAGTATACTCTTTATTTGAAGAACAAGAAAAAGGTGTGGAGCTCAAGTAAAATTCTTATATATCTACACAATATCACAATTGATATTGGTATTCATTCATTCGAGAAAAAAATAAAAATAAAAAAAGAAGGAGGCTTCCCAACTTTTGCCACACGAAGCACAGAAAGGAGAAAAAAAGCATAGCCGACACATTGATATTAATCTTAGGCTACTCATAGTAACGAGATTCAATCCTCCCCTTTTTCTCTCTAGCAATCTGCTGGCGATTGGGTGACCCATATGATGACAAGTGTTCCCAGTTGCCCAAAAAATGACGGCTATTGCCCAAAAAATTCACAAGTTGCCCAAAAACTTGACAGACAAGCGACACTTGTCACTTGCAGAAAAATGACACCTCGTCAGTTGCCCAATTGTACAAGTTGCCCCGGTCTAAAAAAGACATTTTTGGATCTGGGGGAACCGAATTGACCATGGTTGCCCGGTCTATTTTGGTAATTATCCCTTAAAATAATTTATGTAGTGGCTTGTTAATGTATTGCATTTTGTAGATGCTAAAAAATACTTCTCAAGAGTTTAGATGCTAAAAAACATTGCATTTTAGAACATTAATGTTTTGTTTTGAAAAAATATGATTTACATATGTTTGCCTAAACACCTCGGAAGATGATGAATATACATTTACTTTTCTTTTGAATAATCTCGTAAACCAGTTAGTTTGGTAATTCTAATAGTTTTTCCCAAATCAATCTTATCTATTTACACGTATTCTTAAATTTATGTGTTATATCTTAATCGATGAACATGTTTTTGCCAGTAACGTGCTACATTTACTTTGTTATAGTTGCTGATAATGTCAACTTCTAGTGATCCACTTGGTCTTTTTAATCCATCTGGCGAGAAGGTCTACAAGAAGTTAGCGGATGATGATGAGCCTTTGTATGAAGGGTGTAAAACACAATCCAAATATCAAGCTGCCCTTGCGTTGTATAATTGGAAGATTAAATGCAATATAAAGGATGCTGGTTTTGAGCAATTGTTGCGCTTTGTTAAGCCTGCATTGCCCCGAAGTGAGAAACTAGCTGGGAGCATTGATGAGAGATGAAGAAGGTTTTGGAGAAACTTGGTATTACCTATGAGGAAGTTAGCGACAAGCTAGAAGAAGTTGATGATGACTCACATGATTCAAATGAGGATGGTGACGATCATGCTGAGTAATCACTTTTAGTTACTCTTTAGTATTAACTTCAGTTTTAGTATGGAACTGTGTCTTTTGGATCTATATATGTATCTGGACGAAGTATGTTCAAGTGAGGATATGATGTTTAATTTTCATGTTTCAGCGTATTAGAATTTAGGATTTATTTTGTTGCGTTTAAAGTGTTTATTGTGAAACTACGGTGATTACTTTGGTTTCATTTGTTTATTGCTTTCTTCACATCAGCATATGGTACATGATCTGAGAAGCGAAGCCAAAATCAATACTTTTTGGCTCTCACTTGTTTGATGGTTTGACATACCCGTCCAGCTTAATTTTTAGGTAAGCTTTGTTATTGGACATGTTAGAGATTAATTATGGCCCAAAATTAACCCATTTTCATGTATATGGTTTTCGGTCATTGACGGGTTAGGTTGGCTGCTTAACATTTTTTTTCTGACACAGTAGATCACGTTTTAGCTCATTCGTTACCCAAGTTTACCCATTTTCATGTAAAATGGATGTGTAAGTTACTCACAATGTGGGTAACAAGTTATAATATCTTAAACTTCATGCTTGTCAAAATGGATTACGCCATGAATTAACAATATTGTCAATATATACAGTTAAAAATAACTGAATCACACTTTAAGATGGGTTTTTGTTAGGGTAAACATGTCAAAATGATTTTCTGCACACAAGAAAAATCATGTACATCAATACTTACTGTTAGCTATATACTTGGTTCCACTGATACGCTTATTAGTTTTATATTTCATAACACTTGATATTCTTATCATTTTGGGAGTTCGACTGTGAATTAAATTGAATCAGAATGAAGACCACCCCATAGAGTACATCCCAAATGATTTGAAATAGTGACGGATTAGCTCGGATGTCGTCAACCGCTAGCGACAGGATAGTGATGGATAATTATTGATGAGGTAGCCATGTACAACTTTTTATCTTTTTCTCTCTAGCAAAAGTTTAATGTCGCTAATCCCCATACTTTAATTACTACATGCAAAAAGCAACTCAATCACCAATTTGCTTTTGTGAAATACAATTTTTTAGTACAGTTGAGCTGAGTTTTGACTTATTCAACACACACATAGGGCTCAAAACCAGATAAACTCGGTAAAAGCTCAAACCAAGCCGAGCTTAATCGCTAGCTTTAGCCTTGTCCTGTCTGAGTCTCGTTTAATAAATGAGCTCAATCCGAAATGTGGTTGGGACATGTTTCCTTTACGAAAGCATAAAAATCCACGTATATATTGGCGAGTCAAAGTTTAAAATATCCCGACCACATTATCATCTATGTATTTGTCTCTTTTTAACCATTGTAAAACTTGAACAATGTTGATTCTTCACCATAAGACAGTTCACCATTTTACCCAACTTTTTCAAAATTTAATAACTTAACCAAGCAACAAAATAGTACCATAACAAAACCAAGTTTTGTGTGAATTCAATGAACCAACCACTTCGATGACACTTCTTTAGACCTCAACTACTTTAATAACTATAACTAAAAGACTGCACATCTCACATTAACATATTTACAAGTGTATATTTTTACCCAAATGAAAGTGAGTTGTTGAATTATGCAACACCAAAAAGTGTGATAATTGATGGTTTATAATTTTGATTTGAAATCAATGCAACCCACCCTTTGACAGTAAGCAATGGTATATTTTTGTGTGTAGTATGTTTTCTCACCTAAAAGTAAGATGCAATTTATTTCTCCTTTGACAAAATTAAATACCGGTGACTTACACACTTGTTCTTATTAATACTCACTCCCTCGATACCTATTTTCAACAAAGAAACACACATACAACCAGCACCATTTATCATCCACACATACATTACACTAACCATCTTCCATTGTAGAACCATTGTCATTAGTATGTTATCCCCAAGTGTTGGTCACACAATCACTACAATTTGTTCAAGTAATATATTCAAATGAAAACCACCCCAACAGAATGCACCATCTCAAACACATCTTTGTTTATGTTGTTATTGTACGATACACAAGCAAAGAACCTTTCTTTCATTGTTGAAATAGGTGGTCTCGGAAATGGTACATCTGATACTTTATTCTTTTCCTTTTTATGGCACATTTTAATTGTTTACATAAACTCTTCTAATAATAAAACTGAACACTATCATAAATAAAAAGTTTTAAAGCAAATTTTTATTATATGCTTTGTTTGCATAAATCAGACTAGTACTTGAGGAGTTTATAACCTACTATTGCTTAAAAACAACATTGTTATATTTGTATAGGAAGAAGAACAGAAATGGAGCAAGGAGAACATGAAATTTACAAAAAAGAACTCATTTGCTCTCTTTTCTAGCTTATGAGAAATTATTTATCCCACAAAGAGAGAATTAATAAGCAATTAGCGGAGTACAAATCCAAAGATATGAAAGACATGCTTGAAAAAGAGTTTCATAGCTTCATGAAGCAAAAGTTCCCAACTTAAGTCTCAACTAACACACAAAAAGATCACAGGCTATGCAAAAGAAATTGAAGGGAGTGTTGGAGATTATGAGTGTCTAATATGTCGCTGCGACAATGTGTGCACTTGTTGCTGAGTCTAAAAACATTAAGTTGAAAGCTGAAGTCTCTAAGTTAAAAACTTCACGTGATCTGCAAGCTTCTTATAATGAAATATTAGTAACAGATAAGAACTTTGAATGTGGCAAATAATAAATTTTCAAAATCACTTTTGAAAAAGTATGAAGACATGGGAGCAAAGTAAAGTGGACATAGAACAACATATCAAAGAGAAGGAATTTTTACTCAGATCGAGCCACCATATCTGAGCTCGGGAGAGGTCCAATGTACTTTCATTTGTAGTGTTTTATGTAATGATATGCTCTTGTTTGTAGTTGGATCTTTAAATTCTTGAATGAATTAGACCATGCGAGGGATTGGGTGAGAAATTTTACAATGTGGATGTCTAGTAACTGTTGGAATTATATAACATGACATGCATAAATATAAACAATAAACATCAAGTAAACACATGCGGAAGTATTATAACAAGATCATATAATATGTAATTAATTAATCAATAATAAATAGTAAACGTACCATTGTGATTCTAGCCCGAACAAGAATCAATTAAACAAATCTTCAATTTATGAACCCTAATTAGGGTTATGTGGATTGTAAGAATAACCCCTTACCTTTTTGTTATTCAATCCAAGATATAACCAATAGTGTGGTTATATCACGTTCTTATACACACGTACTAATTCAAGTAAAAGATTATGCAAGTAATTTAAACACAAAACAATTTGAGCTTTATAAAAATCGAATCCCTTGGTAAAAGGGTTTGATGGATCGATTTTAGGGACAAGAAAAGGAGAGAAAAAAACACCAAGAACTATGTGTACAAGAGATGAGAAACAATGAATCCTTGTGTTTGTTTATATATAGGTGAAGTAACTTGGAGCTCAAGCTACAGAGGAGGTGCCCTCCCCTTGGCCGATCAGTTATGGATCCCTAAAAGGGATTCCGGAACCTTCTTGACTTACCAATTATTCACCAATAATTATTTCCTTTTCTTCATCTAACGGTCGTTACTCGTTTTGTGTTTATTAATAATTATATATAACATTTATAAATAATTATTCATTTACCCTTCATACGTAAAGTGTGCAATCCCGTGATCTTGAGTACGATCCTAACACGCATCTATTATTTTATCGTCTATAAAACTTGTTAGCCTTTTAATGTTGTTAGATCAAATGTTTATCTATTTAAGTTTAAGACTATAGTTAGAATGAAATACTTTATTGTATTTGGGTTAGTTTAGTATGTATGTAAAATGGGTCAAAACCTGTTAACCCAAACAGGCCCGTTTGTAGGTAGTTAGGGTAGTTATTAGGAAACGGTTACAACCCAAACAACACAACGTTTGGATGTTCATTGGTATCGTTTCATGTAGTATATATAGAATAGGATCCTGTAAACATGAAGGTTAACCCTTCGTTATTAATATATCATAATCATTCAAGGGTTCAAAACCCCATTCTCTTGTTCTTATTATTCTTGATGATGATGCATACATGATGCTTGTTTGATTATTATTGATCCTGGAAATCCAAAGATTAGAACCTGTAAAATACCAATATGGTATCAGAGCCGAAGGGATCAAACAACAACAATTCATGATTTTGATCATCACTCAAGATTCAAAAGCCGAGACAAACAAAGTTGTCTCGGGCGCGAGTTGTTTCAAATCGACATAAAGAAAGAACTAGAAGTATTGTGGTACAACGCACGTGAAGGAAAAAAGCAACAGCAGAACGACAAACAAAAGAAACCATTTTTTTTAGACGTTGGGGAATTAATACCGTCGGGTATTAAGAAGGAAAAGAAGAAGCGCAGAAAAGTTTTTGAAAAGGCGTTGCTTGGGTAGACTTTGAAAAGAATACCGGTTATAAACAATCAAGATTGTTAAGGAGCGTTAGCAATACAAGAACAACAACGAACATAGAAACAAGGACGAATTGATCACTCGTTCATAGAAGGATACCGCCAGGTATTGAAGGATTGTTGGAAGAAATACGGTGTGGAACAAAGAAGGAAAAGAGAAAAGGGTACACGTTTTTTAGTGATAAGTATGGAGCACAATTGCATGCTTGCAGGGACTAACAACCGAGGATGGAGACATAATCAAAGGATGTTTTCATAAAATTCATTGACTTGATCATAGTGTACCATGACACTGCTCAGATTCCATGGACGCAAGAGAAGCCACGAAATGAACCGGGTGAAAGCAGTTGGACTGCAGAACAAAGAACCCCACATGGCTTGGATGGACTAGTAGTTAGGGATGGGCATGAAGGACAAGGAATGGATCGGCTTGGTGTTGGTAATGAAGAAACATTGAAGATCACTCAAGAATTTGATCCTAAAACATTAGGGGGAAATTGTTAGCCTTTTAATGTTGTTACATCAAATGTTTATCTATTTAAGTTTAAGACTATAGTTAGAATGAAATACGTTATTGTATTTGGGTTAGTTTAGTATGTATGTAAAATGGGTCAAAACCTGTTAACCCAAACAGGCCCGTTTGTAGGTAGTTAGGGTAGTTATTAGGAAACGGTTACAACCCAAACAACACAACGTTTGGATGTTCATTGGTACCGTTTCATGTAGTATATATAGAATAGGATCCTGTAAACATGAAGGTTAACCCTTCGTTATTAATATATCATAATCATTCAAGGGTTCAAAACCCCATTCTCTTGTTCTTATTATTCTTGATGATGATGCATACATGATGCTTGTTTGATTATTATTGATCCTGGAAATCCAAAGATTAGAACCTGTAAAATACCAATAAAACTAACAGTATCTGCCATCAAACGTTGCTGATCTTATTTAGAAAAAGATTTTGGGTTTGTGGGTTTGTAAAGTAAGAAAGGTTAGAACCTGTTTTTGATCTATCGGTTTTGATTGTCTAAGTTATTACTTTTATTATCAAAGACTTGGTGCTAATAAATATTTGTAACTCGTGCTTGCACTCTAAAGTTTTATTTTACGAAGTGTATGGATTTATTTATTTATTTGATCTTTTGGTATAACCGCAATTGTGTGTAAGTTTCTGTATTATGGCTGATTTCTATGTCAATTGGTCATGGGCTTTGTTAGTTCCGATTTGTTAGAGACTGCCTTGTTATAACTTTCAAAGACAATATATGGTTAGAAAAGAAATTTTTAGACTATTTTCCTATCTTGAAACTGCTTATCAAACATTAACTTTTCAGTCAAACGTGTTCCAAACTAATTGATAAAATGACAGATTTTGTCACCCAAACAAACCAGTTATTTGTATACTGCTAATTAATCAGACAGTAGTGCAGAACTTGTTGTGCAACGAAATCTCCTTAAGCCATTTTAAGTCGCAAGAGATTTTTGAACGAGCCCGTTTGCATTCTAATCAAACATGATGAACTCACTGTAGAAAGTATCAAACAACTCGATCCATATCAATACTTAAATATAAAAGGAGAACAAAAACTCGGAACACATTTGAAACATCAGCAATAATGAATAACCTAAAGTGCATGTTTGTCAACATATGACAAAATGTCGACTAGCGGACAAACATAATGTGTAGCTTTAGTTAATACCGGACTAGACCAAACGATAGCGGCTACACATGATGATAATTGACATATATGAACCGATTGTAAAATTATCAAATAACATGTTGACACACGGTAATAGTTGAATAAATTTTTGGATTATTTTTGTAATATGATAATTGCCTTTTTTATAGTTAAGGGGGTGTGTTGTAATTTGATCAAACTGACACTACAAAAACTCGAATGTCACACCCTTCAATTACCTAACAGAACGCAGCTTTTATTTTTGCTTTAAAGGTAACCAAAATTTTGCACACAGTATTATTAATTAGATCTTTCCTCTGTTTGAGTATGGTTATATACTAATGTATGCATGGGATCTTATCAAGTTATGTAAATCTAAATTGGTTTTTTACGTACTTTTTTGTTTAACAAAAAATAGTTGTAGAGTCAGCTAGATCACTATTAAAAGTAGGGATGGCAAAAAACCCAAATTCGACAGGAAACCTGAAAACCCGAACTTTTTGGGGCGGGGTGGGGCATCCTAATTTGTGATGCCGTCAGGTACTGTTCCAGCAAGGAAAATTGAGACTTTGCCATTTTTTTCACTTTTATGCTCCAAAAACGTCCAAAATGCTTCCTTTTCCAGATTTCTCTCCAAAAGTACCTAAAATGACAAAAAGGAACGATTTAGGGCAATATTTGATCAAATAAATTCGAATTCGGGCTTAAATGACCCCCTTAAAAGCGGTACACTTTTCGCCTTATCATATACGTATGGTGAATAAATTCCGCTCAAATTCTGCAATATAAAGTCAATTACTTAGTACCTAAACATATATAAACACAAGCTAAGAGCAAAATAAGCTCAAATCAACTGGATTTAAACTCATTACCATAATCATTCTCACATTGCGTCTCTAACTCTTCTGCAGGGACCTGACTCCTCTTTTGCGCATCTTCCATGTTGGTGCGGACATTGTTACAGACGCCAATCTTGGCAGAGTTTAGGGACGATTTTCGAGACTTTTGTGATTTTACTTTGATGTGATTGGGCGGGAAAGTTTTTTGCAGGCAGTATCTTGGAAAACGAAAGCTTCAGGAAAAAGTGATTGGAACTTTCTTTATAGCAAACTTTAGGGACCAAATACGCGAATTACTTTTGGAAGTGTTTATGTGTGAAATGATGAAACTACCCATGGTAGACACATCAGATAACGATACTACGAAACGTCCGTTTGTCAAAAGGACCAACCGCGCCAATATCGACAAGTTCAAGGACGAAAATGCCAAAAAAAATAGTTTAGGGACGAAACGGTGAAATATTGTCTTTTTCTTTTTAGGGGGTTCTTTTAATAAAGCAACACTGTGTTATAACCCAAACAAGGTTTAGGTTCTCAAGAAAAAACAAGGGTTTTTCTAGGTTTCTTATCTTAACTAATTATAAAGGAGATTTGGTCAACAAGTCAATAAGTGAAAAACTGAAATTAATGTATTCCCCATTTTACCCTTGGATACCCACAACCAATCCCCATCCCCATCTCTCACTATCTACTTTTTTTTAATAAAATCATTTTTTCATTTAAACCACTATCTACAAAACCCAGCACCTCATAATTGCCCCCATCTGCCTCCCTTTTAATCTCTCTTCTCTCTCTAAACAAAGAAACGCCGTCGCCATTAACCTCATAATTGCCCCCATATGCCTCCCACCACCGAGACACGACACCACTGAAACCTCTACATTTCTAAAGGTTTTCTCAAGTTTTGGGGTAAGTTTTATAAAGTTCTTTTATAGATCTATGTATTCTTCAAGTTTTGAAGGTTCTTTTTTATATAAATATATGTATTCCTTAAGTTTTAAAGCTTTTTTTGTTTAGATCTATTTTTATTGTAAATTTGAGTTGTTAAAACATTTTTGATTTTTTTTGTAGATCTCACCGGAAAGAGGTTCCGCCGCCGCTGTCGTCGAAGAGTTGCTGCCGCCGGCGCCGGAAATAGTAAGCTTTATTCTTCAAGTTATGCCTTCCAATTACAGTGACTGCAGATTTAAAGTTTGTGCAAACAAAAAAAAAAAAAAAAAAAAAAAAAAAAAAAAAAAAAAAAAAAAAAAACCTTTAAAGTTTAAAATTATGAACTTTGAAATTGTTTTTTGAGCCACACAAAAGATTTTTTTTTTTTTGAAAAATGTATAAATGGGAGACTTGAGGCGTTGGTACATGTGAAAATTTTGGAACTCTTCGAAATTTGAAACCACACAAAAGTTTATAAACTGCACTTTACCTACTACCCCTAATAGATAAGGTATAACATGCCAAGTCAAGAAAAAATCTGACACAAGGACATGTAATAACATATAGGGTGCTACATGCAAATAAATGAGATCGATACACATGTTAAACTTTTAGATTACGGGAATTTGTTTTGATCTATCTACTACGGAGTAATAAAATACCAGTGTAGTTACTGGACTTCAATAAGTGTTAAATAATTTGTGTTGATTGCAAACATTGAAGCTAATCATTTTTAAATAAAGAGACATCATTTTACACAAATTGGTTACATTTTAAAGAACGTGATCTGAAACAAATGAATTGTATTCAATGACTTATTGAAATTTATATATCGTTGGGTACTCGGCTATTACAATTTTAATTTGATTATCACAACTTAAATAATTATATCTAAAAGGTTATCACACGCAAAGGTTATCACACGCAAATTGATTGAAAATAGTACATTGTCACTGCTACATAATCATACCATCAGAAAAGAAAGTTCGAGCAGGATTCTATAATGCTACAAATAAAGTTTGTCGAAAGAGAATTGATTGATAATGTTGAAAACGTAAATTTTTGAAAATGTAAATTTTTGAAATTTTAATTAAAACTTTAAAGTTAAAACATATGAAATTTGAAATATTAAGTAATCGAACTTGAAATTTTGTACTCTTTTTAAAAGTTTAAAACTTTTGAAATCTCAAATATTTTTAAAGTGCAAAAGGACTTTAAAACTTTGAAATAATTTACAGAAATGATATGGTGAACATTGAAAGTACAACTATATTTTGCAACTATGACAAGGTACGAATAAATTGATGGGCTCAATAAAACTCTTGCCTAGAAAACCTAAAGACTCAAGCTCTCATGCATTTCTGATTTCTCCCATCTCAATAAATGTTGACTATAAAGCAATGTACTGCATTTCTCCCATCTCAATACATGTGGACTATAAAGTAAGTTAGAGTAATACGTAATTGTTGTTAAATAGGTATAATGATATGGACAATTATTCTTTTTAATCTAATGACAAGGTACGAATAAATTGATGAGACAAACGGGCTCGAGCCTGAACGGACACGAGCCAATGGGCCTTAGCTAAACGAAATTCTTGATATCATAAATTTATTGTCAAAAAGAACATAATAAACTTAAATACATGATTCACCGGAAAATTTATTTTATGTCTAAAAGAACATAATAAACTTAAATAAATGAAAAATAATAAAAGTTATGGGTGGCAAATCTTGCCCAATTTGTAATTTTTGGGCGATTTTTGACAATTTTTTAAAAGTTTGGGGCGTTTTTTGCCCCCTTGCATTTATTTGGGGCGTTTTTGTAACAATTTTTAGCGTTGATGGAATCTCCAGGTGTCGTCGCTGCCCCTTGCCGTCATCCAAATCTGCTGCTTTTGGAGGTTTAAAAATTTGTTGCTATGCTTCTTATATAAATTTTGTTGTAATTTATTTGTTTATTTCGTTGAGTAATATTATTTGTATTCTTTGTTGTTGTTGTTGTGGGGTTTTTTTTTTTTTTTTTTTTAATCATATTTGTTGTATTTTTTAATTTGTGATTTTTGCTATTGAAATTTGTTGTATTTTTTTTTCTAATTTGTTGCTTTCAAAAAGAAAACCATTGTTGCTAACTTAACTTAACGAAAACCATTGTTGATAAAAAAATATTTTCTTGCATCGAAGTATATAGTAAAAGAAAAAGAAAAAGGCATGGCCTTTTATGAACATGTAAATAATTTTGCTACATCTACACAAAATTCTCACAAAAAACTCTCACTCACTGACGTGTCTGGGTGATTAGTCTTTTGTGGATCCCAATAAAATCCAATCACCCGTTGACACGTCAGTGAGTGGGTGAGGATTTTTTGTGGATGTAGCATACCCCTATCAATAATAAGTGTTCACTCTTAACGTAAAAAGTTATGAAAAAACCTGATTAATTAAATGTTTTCACTCACAAATATCATCTTTACCGCTAAAATTCATTTTGATTGATTGTAATGAAGGCCGCAAGTAATCGGAAAGCTAAGAAACACCACCCATTTAAATCCATATTTGACACATATAAATAATTGTTTCTCCGCAAAATAAAGAGAAGAGACGCAAAAACGATTGAACTAAAAGGGTACATAAGGATATAAAAAGGCAAACAAATCAAAATCCGAACTTGAGGCGGAATCCCTCATCGGTAAAAGTGGGAGTAGAATTCACGATAGGCGGGTTTCAACGCATGCTGCATTTAGAATCTCCAAAGAGATTAGAAGCGCCTATGATAGCGTATGATTTTTCCCATTTGTAACCGACGGTTACAATCAAATATAGTCAAAAACTCTACAACATCGTCGTCATGCCACAAACTTTGCTATATAAAAAACACACACAAAATGACTCAATGGAATTAAGTCAAAGACTATAAACCACCATTTAACAAAACAACTATGATAAAAGTTACTTACAAATTTACTATATAAATCACAAACATACACCGCTGCCGCTAATCGCGGGTGCTTTTAGAAAAAAACGTATACATGAAAAATATTTTATCGCCACAAAATTAGTCACCGGAATTTAATTCATGTAGCCCTTTTCCTATGGACTTTGTATGTCCACTATAGGATACTTACTGAGTTTGAAGTATGTAAAGGGAATGGGTTCACGGGATGTAATGGTCATATATGTTGCAAGTACACAATGCTCCCGCGGCAACGCGCGGGCGAACCACTCATTCAAACTATAAAAGTAATATGATTAAGCTATGATTAGACAATATATTACAACTTTTTTTTATTATTTTTTTAGTTTATTTTGATATTTTCATGTTCATGTTAAACATTACACGAAACACTTATCACAATATCGCAATTATAAATGTTTTTATATGTTGTTTGATAGATGTTAAGAATTTTTCTTAGATTTTAGTTATCGTGTAGTACAACCGTTTGCAATTACATTATGATATGTTCACATTCTATTTTGAACGCTACACAAAACACTCACCACAATATCACAAATCGTTAATTATCTTCCACTAGAAACCGTTGCTATGCACGGGTATTCGTCTAGTTATTTACAATTTGTGTTTGGTAATTTCATCTTGGTCAAAAAGATTGAATCTTTTTAATACAAAAAAGGTTTTTTTTTATAAAGTTTAAAAAAATGCCACCTGTCAAAAAAGCTCCGGCCACCGGAAAAGATGCTGCTACGGTGGGTAAGGCGGCTGCTAACTTGGGTTATTCTAAGCCTCTGCCTCCTGGTCGGGCTGGTGAGTGATGGTTTTATATAAATTGTGACTTAGTTTGAGTTGAATATATATATATATTTTTTATATATTTGTGATGTGTGTAAATTTGTAGTTATGTTGAAGTGCTAGGCTTGATTATACTTTTGAAAGGTGATTAGTTGGTTTTATTGGTATATAATTGTGACTTAGGGGGTGTTTGTTTAAGCTTATATGTAGGGCTTACGAGCTTATTTGATTTCGGGGTTATGTTTCATAAGCCCCAATTTTCTGGCTTATTTTGAGACCTTTGGGCTTATATTTATCATATCGTAATAAACTTATATAAGCATAAGCTGGAAAATTGGGGCTTATGAAATATAAACCGAAAAACAAATAAACTTATATTTATCATATCGTATACATGCTTGGATGCCCTATAAGAAGTCTTAGTATGTGAGTGTTTTAAATGCAAGACGACATCTAGAATTTGAGTTAAGTTATGTTTCATTAATAGTTGATGACATTGTATGATGAAAAGATTGCGTGTAAGCTTGTGATTATGTAGAAGTTAAAGGTTTTTAGCTTAATTCTACTTTTTTGGGTTTAAAGTGATTAGTTTTGTTGATATGCAGATGCGACTTAATTTGACTTTAGTTATGGTTTTTATTTGTGTTGTGGGTATATTCATAGTGATTAGTGGATGATGGATGAAAAGATTGTGTTTAAACAGTAAAGATATGGTAAACACAAGTAATAAAAGATAATGTTTGTACAAGCCCATGTATTCGGCTTTGATGATTAAACGCTATTCTTTTCAAACTACTTTAATTCACTTTGGTTATAGTTTTGATTTGTATTGTGGCTGTATTCATAGTGATTAGTAGATGATGGATGAAAAGATTGTGTTTTATTAGCAATGATATAAAGTAGTTGATGATATTGTGTGATGAAAAGAATGTGTGTAACTGTGTATGTATGTAGATACATTAATTCCTGTAGTGTTTTTTTTTTTTTTTTTTTTTTTTTTTTAAATAAATTAAGTTACTTATCCGCTTCTGCTTTTAAGCACAATAAATAAGCAATTCCACCAACCATCTAATTTTTTGTATTTGTGTTTAATTTATAATTCTGTTAATTCTTTTTCTATTTCTTTCCGTTATATTCTGTGTATTATTTGTGTTTATTTTGTAATGGAGTATAATTTGTAATTCTGTAATTGTATATGTAATGCAGTAACATTTACCACTAAGGATAAAATCAAGTTCCATGTTGGAATTTGAGTGCGAGGCAAGTGACCCAACTGGAGTTGAAGAAGCAGGAGAACAGATTGTGGGACTGCAAAAGGACTTGGAGTTGATGTCTGTAAAGTGTGCTGCTGCTGAAATGCGTGCACTTAATGCCGTTGTAGAATCACAGCGGGTTGAAAACATTTTGAAAGAAGACTTGGAGAGAATGAGTGTCGAGTATGCCACTGTGGCAATGCGTGCACTTAATGCTGAGTCTGAAAACATTAAGTTGAAAGCTCAAGTCACTGAGTTAAAAACTTCAGGTGATCTGCAAGCTTCTTATAACAAAGGATTATTAACAGATCCGAATGCGAATATCAAATTTTTAAAATCACTTTTGGAAAAGTATGAAGACATGGGAGCAGAGTGTAAGGCGGACATAAAGAAACAAATCAAAGAGAAGGAATCTTTACTCAGATCGAGCCGCCATATCTAAGCTCGGGAGAGGTCACTTGCATTTGTAGTGTTTTAGAAAAAGATTGTGTTTGTGGGGTTGTTCAGCAAGAAAAGGTTAGAACCTGTCTTTTGATATCTCTCAGTTTTGTTTGTCTAAGTAATTATCACATACTTGGTGCTATAAGATATTTGCAACTCGTGCTTATACTCTAAAGTTTTATTTTACCATGAAGTGTATGGATTTTTTATTTATTTTTATCTTTTGGTATAACTGCATTGTGCGTAAGTTTATGTGTTAGGGCCAATTTCTATGTCAATTGGTCATGGGCTTTGTTAGATACATAGTATCGATTTGTTATACTTTGCCTTGTTACAACTTTTAAAGACAATATCAGTTAGAAAATAAATTTTTAGCCTATTTTTCTATCTTGAACCGCTTATCAAACATTAACTTTACAGTCAAATGTCTTTCAAACTAATTGTTAAAATGACAGATTTTGTCACCCAAATTAACATACCAGTTATTTGTATATATACTGCTAATTAGACAATAGTGCAGAACTTGTTCTGCAACGAAACCTCCCATAGCCCTTTTAAGTCATAAGAGATTTTTGAACTAGCCCGTTTGCATTCTAGTCAAACATGATGAACTCACTGTAAAAAGTATCAAACAGCTCCATATCAATACTTTCATTGAAAAAGGAGAACAAAAACTCGGAACACTTCTGAAACATCAGTAATAATGAATAACCTAAAGTGCATGTTTGTCAACATATGACAAAATGTCGACTAGCGGACAAACATAATGTGTAGCTAATACCGGACTAGACCAGACGTTAGCGGCTACACATGATGACAATTGACATGGAGCGTATGTAAAATTATTGCAAAATTATCAAATAACATGTTGACAGGCGGTAATAGTTGAATAACTTTTTGGATTATTTTCGTAATATGATAATTGCCTTTTTTATTGTTAAGGGGGTGTGATGTAATTTGATCAAACTGTCACACCCTTCAATGGTAACCAAAATTTTGCACACAGTATTAATTAACTAAATCTTTCCTCTGTTTGAGTATGGTTATATACTAATGTATGCATGGGATCTTATCAAGTTATGTAAATCTAAATTGGTTTTTTACGTACTTTTTTGTTTAACAAAAAATAGTTGTAGAGTGAGCTAGATCACTATTAAAAGTAGGGATGGCAAAAAACCCAAATTCAACAGGAAACCTGAAAACCCGAACTTTTTGGGGCAGGGGGTTATAATCGGGTTTTGGGGGGAAGGGGGCACAACATCCCCACCCCGAAACATATATATATATATATATATATATATATATATATATATATATATATATATATATATATATATATATATACACACACACACACACATATATATATATATATATACACACATAAAACTATGATTTATGACGCGAGTAACATATTGTTATTTATGTTGAATACTATTTTTTAAGACTTCATAAGGCCAATGATTAAACTTTTATTAGTTGATTATCGATTCTTCAAGTTCTTGCATAAAATCATATTGTTAATAGTGTAAAAATAATAATAAATGGGGAACAACATTTGGTAGAGCATCGTGCCCAACGAAGAAAACCCGATAAGATCCCAAATGGGGAATGGGGCGGGTTAAGTTTGGGGGAGCATCTCGGGCCAACGTGGCATCCTTATCAGATCCTCGATGGGGATTGGGGAAGGTTTGGGATAGGAATGGCCGCCCCGCCCCATTAGAAGGTAATGAAAAGTGAAATGAAACATGATCATATTTATACAAACTATGACAAATTAGAAGGTAATTCAATAACGAAGTCAATTCTACCTTTTTAAGAGGTAACTTAGAAGTTCATGCCTTTTTTGTTTGATCAAGCAGCTTCAATATCACAAAAGAACAAACCAACGACTTGTCAACACTCAATAGAGCACCTGCATTTTCAAACTCTCCGCCGTAATTTGGAGCTGAGAATATACCATTGAAAAGGGTCACTTCACGTGAATAAACAGTAATTGCATAACAAGGGCACAAGGCAACCAAATTTATTCATCCACTAGAACCTCCAACATTCTAAAAACATCATCTATGCAGTTAATGAATTAACCCTAAAAAAATGTGTTTTGGCGCCGTGCTATGCTTGCTTCTTTCATCCAATTTTCGGAACCGTGTTATGTCATACTTTTTGTCCAATTAGTTTACTACGTCATGCAAAGAGTGCCACTGTTGCAAAGTTGTTTCACATATATATCTAGAGGAGAATTGTGGGCCCGATGAGTCAGTTTGGGCAAAGAGTCAATGAGTATAGGTCCAGCGGGTAGTTTTGTGAGTCAAAAAGGGTCTGGTCAAATTGATCTGTAACCTCTATTAGGAGGTTTTTATGCATCAAAACCATACCTAGGCGACAGATGACGTGTTTCTGCTTTTTGCTGGTTTTGTCACCGTATTATTTACCTGTGTAATCTGTTAGAAATAAAACTTAACAAAGTTTGATCCTAAAACTTAACTTAGTTTCATCCATTTACATGTTAAGTTAGTAAAAAACTAAAAATTTCCACTTTCGTGTCTTCTATATAAATTCCATTTGTAGACAAGAATTGATCTATCTTAAAAGTTTTACCGTCAACATGCTCATGCATTCGTTGTTTGTTTCGACAGCCAGCCAAAACTGGAACGGCCTGACACAGAGTTGCAAGGGAGGAAGAGTTCAATTTCCTCTGAAGAAACATTCTGTGCCAATTCAAAGTAGTGAAGTTGGAAGTCTAGAGATGCAGCAAAACAATCAAATGTTTAAGATCAGAAATCTGAAGGTAATATAGCAGAAACTAAGGAACCACGTCGAATACTGCAACACATAAACAGTAGTGCCTTGTTCTACTAGCAAAGTTAATAACCAACAATAACAAACATGCACATTAAAAAAAACCATCAACAACCAACAACCATGCATAAAATCCAGGTGACATTCAAGCTCGCTTCAGCCTCTTGCTACGCCTTTTATCATGAGCATCCTCACCATAGAGCTCCAAGTACAAAATCACACAATAACCTCTCAACTTGGCAAGCGAAACCGCAAAATGCCATTCACGATCAGACTTGAGCCAAACATTCCCCTTTGATCTGTTAGGATGCTTGAAGGTTAGTTTGTAACATCCAGGAGACAGCCCAAGGTCCTTCTCAACCATACGGCTAAAATCTTCAAACGCAGTAGTGCCTCTCACAGCCCACGAGAAACCCTTATCCGTAGTAACATCTAGTGTATAATCACCCCCATGAATCCTTACTAGTGATCCATCAACCTCCTTCCAAACAAAGATGTTTAATTGCTCAAGCCTTGCTTTGAAAGTCGACAAGTCAACTGCATATAAACACATCAAAACTCGATAAAAACATGCACAAGATAGTATAATATCAATAAGAAAACGATGCAAATAAAAAATATTCATGGTGTTTTTCACTGTAAAGGTACAGATATGATAGATTTGTGGAAATCTGAATGGCTATGGTAACCTGAAAACAAGCATTTAGTATTCGCCACGGGCTCAGGAATAATTACTAAAAGCCATTTTCAATATAGGTATACATTCAACTGTTTTCTGTGGTCAAATGTAATATGAATAATAGAAACCAAAAGCTAATAAAACCACATAGATTAATTCATGTTATGCTAAATAAAAACAAAGAAAAAGTGTACTCGCTGTAGAGGATAATTAAAAGAAAAAATGGAAATAACATTTCCACATTATAAAAACAAATCCACGACAAAAAGTCTATTCATGGGAGAGATACCAAATACACCCTAATTGTATGGAGTTTAATAACACAGCGATTTGGTACAAATTTATGTTTAGAAGATTCATCATCAGAGTTTAGGTGAATAATATAGAGCAGACTATTAAGAAATTACCATTGAATGAAGCTCGGGCTTGCTCAAAAGTCACTGATCCATTGTTTAGCGAGAGAATTCTTTGCTTTGTAATGCGCTTCGTCGAGTTCTGTCAGAGATTAATAACACAAACAATTGAAAATGAAAAAACAGATTCAAATACACACATGAATGTACAAACATATTTAATAACTAAAAAGTATTCATACCCCAGAAACGTCCTCATTAAAAGCATCCTCAACATAAAATGTAACATAATCATAATCATCTTCTTCCAAATCATCAATAACAAAATCATCATCAGTAAGATCCGCTTCACAAGCAGCCTCCGCATCACAAACATCCTCAAAACGAACACCCCCATCAGCAGTCTGGCCGGGTGCCAAGACCTCCAAGTGCAAAAGCACAATATATCCTCTCATCTTGGAATGCCAAACAGCATAGTCCCAATCCCTAGCTGTCATGACCCGAACTTTCCCAATGTTTCTGATAAAATGCTTGGTGGTTAGTTTGTAACATCCAGGAGACAGGTTAAGTTGCTTCTCAAGCATATGGATAACATCTTCAAACGAATGAGTGGCCTTCACAACAAAACGCTTCCGCATACCCTTAAGATAAATAGTTATATCATAATCCCCATCAACCCAGCTTACTAGTGATCCATTGGGCCCCTTCCAAGCAGAGATGGCGTATTGCCGAAGCATTAGTTTGAATGACGACGAGTCAACTGCATATCAAAAATAGTATAATATGAATAAGAAAACGATGCAAATAAAAATGTTCATGGTGCTGATCATATAACAGACTAAAAACAAAAACGTTGGCATGGTACAGTTGAGAGACTGAGAATAGATTACTTAAGAAGAAATTACTCACCATTGAACAAAGCTAGGGCTTCCTCAAAAGTAACTGATCCATTGTTTAGCTTATCGATTTCTTGAATTGTAAAGGGAAGTGGAGATGAAACTTGCTCCATCCAACTCTGTCTGTCAGAGATTAATCAACACAAAAACTATTACAAATACATACATACGTAAATGTAAATACTTACTTTGTTCATAATAATACTAAACAATAATAACAAGTAGTATTTCAATAAACACCAAACTAAAAAGCGTTCATGATTCAAAACACAAACATATACATAATCCTAAATCTGAACCACCAATAAAAATACATCATTTTAGCAATAGCTTTATAAAAATATCAAACAAATACTAAAACCATGAAAAAAAATTAACTAAACACTCAAACAAATAACAATGATCGGAATACAAACCATTCAAACAAATAAAAAAACAAAAAGTACATAAAGCGGCGATGATATGGTTTTATAAAGGGTAGGTTAGATAAAGGTGGAATAGGGCCTGGGCCTTACTTTTTTTTTTTTTTTTTTCTTTAATGTTTGTATGTATTAATAATATGGTTTTGATGCCCGCTTTTCGCTATAAAACGTTTTTTTATGGGGCAAGGCGGCAAGCTTTAATATTTGATACATTTTAGATCATTCGTTACCTAAGTTTACCCATTTTCATGTAAATGGACGTGTAAGTAACTCACAATGTGGGTAACAAGTAAAACATATATGTTTCAATTCGAGTTATAATATCTTAAACTTCATGCTTGTCAAAATGGATCATGTCGTGAATTAACAATATTGTCATTATGCACAGTTAAAAATAACTGAATCACACTTTAAGATGGGTCTTTGTTCCGGTAAACATGTGAAGTTTTTTCCTGCACAACAAGAAAAATCAAGTACATCACTACTTACTGTAAGCTAATACATGGGTTCCACTAATATCTTATGGGAAGATGTTAGGTCAATTGCTTTGACATGCCCAAAGTTGATGTATCTTAAACTCAGCAGGAGAATTAAGAAGCCGATGCCAGAAGCACCTTATGAGGACTTTTATATAGGTAACAACCACTATAAGATAGAGTGGAAATGACTTTTGTGTCAATACGGAGTTTTATGTGGTTTTTTCTAAACTCGTATGCACTATGCGATCACAGGTTAGTTATTTTGGTCTTATTTTGCTTCTTTGATATTGTTTCACTTTATGCTGCTCCTATAATTGTGTTTCTTTTTTCTTTCTTTCTTTCTTTCTTTCTTTCTTTTTTCTTTTTTTCTTTTTTTCTTTTTTTTTGTATAGAAATGGAATGTAAGGAAGCATTGTCACCCTCAATTTCGTTTCAAATTCGAGAAGAATTAAGAAGGAGAGACATATGAAGCAGCCGTTTAGTTTTCTTTTGTTTAGTTTATTTGTGACATTTTGTCGTGGTAGAAACTAGTGAGCAGCTGTAATTTTGAATCAGGTTCTAGTAACAATTGCAAAGTCTTTGAAAGTGAGTTTCAAAAGGTTGTTGCTATAACTTTTTGACTTTGGATGACGAAAGGATGCTTGCAGATATCCAGAAATTTTACAATGTGGTTGTCAAGGAACTGCCATCAAACGTTGCTGATCTTACTTAGAAAAAGATTTTGGTTTTGTGGGTTTGTTGAGTAAGAAAGGTTAGCGCCTGTTTTTGATATCTATCGGTTTTGTTTGTCTAAGTTATAACTATTATTATCAAGACTTGGTGCTATAATATATTTGCAACTCTTGCTTGTACTCTTAAAGTTTTATTCTAACCATGGATTTGTTTATTTACTTTGATCTTCTGGTATGACTGCATTTGTGGGTTAAGTTTCTGTTTTAATATATGGTTGGTTTCTTTTGCTCAATTCATATATGGTTGCTGGTTTGATATTTACACGAAAAGACACACGAATGTTTCGACCAAATTGTTGGAGGGGTGTTTGGATGTATGACTGTCTTAATGATGTGTTTTGGTGCTTTCATATCCAATTATTTGTTGCAAGTTGTTAGTACTTGTCTTTCATGCATTTCAGTTAAAAAAAAAAAGGTAGCACTTCTTCGTATCCAGTATTGTAATCGCGATCTTAATTTATATTTTTTCCAAAGAAAAGGCAATGACAATTTAACATCCCAAAAAAACCTGGTCACAATGTCACATATTGATCAACCTAAAAGAGGCATATAAAAGCAATTTATCACTCAAGCTCTTTGATATCGACACGTTTTTTGCTCAGATATACGTCCATGAACAACTAACACTTTCAGATGAACACCTCCTGTTATTGTTCGCAAATTCAGAAATGATAGACAACTTCTAAAAGCAAAATACATTGGCTAAGAAAAGAGTTCTATAAACTAAAATTGGTTTATCCACATTGAGACCTTACATTTACTCTTACTCTTAACCAAAACTCGTCGTCCATCATAGTGACTGTTTGGATGTGCATTTCATAGAATAATTGTAACAGTTCTTGTTACATGCTCTTTGTTTTTAGACTTCATACACATTTACCACCTTTAATCAAGTCTAACTTATTGACGAGTCTACATTTAAACTCCGTATATTTGGAAGTACGAATTGGATAACAAACTAATTGTTACAAACGATCTTAAACAGAACGTTGGTGAGTAAACTACATGTTAACAGCTAAACAGAAAAACATAAGACACACCCTGGACTCACATGAAGCAAGGGAGTATGCAAAGATCATATATCTCTATCACATGTTTTAATAATTAATCTCATTAAAAATGAAATTTGGAACAAGTCCAATGAATCAACCAGAAAGCCTCGAGCAATAAAGTGAAATTTGGAAAATATCATCTACAAAATGCTTTACGCAAAAGTTTAATATATTTCATCAAGAAATACTGGAATGTAGTAACATACAAACATACATCTAACTGATGGAAATAATAGCGTGTACGAGAAGAAGTTCATATGTTAATGGAACTAGGATTGGATTTAGGTTCAATGAGCGTCCTTCGCCTGAAGATTCTTCAATTGCATCCATATATGTTAAAAAGACTTCGGAGAATTCACCCTTCCTGAAAGAACAAAGTGTCAAAGACTGGGAGCTGGCAATCGTCTAATGTTGATGAGAGGTTAAAGGTTTCAAAAAGAATATACTGGTCACTTAGCTACATGTTGGCACCTTACATTTACTCTTACTCAATCAATGGCAAGTGAAAGTGATGAGAACCAACCACACCATGTTTAAACAGACTCAGGATGTGGTACTAGTTTTTTATATCAGCATAGGTGCCAACTTAAGTTGCATAACAACCTTTTCAGCCTACAAACCCCACTGAAATATTATTCCCACCAATTCAAATTTCTTCGCATATTTTTAAGCTAATGTTACACTTTAGCTCAATGCAATCATTTCAAAACATTAAAGATATTTTATTAGCACGGATATAATTCTGTGTCCATATAACATTGCACTATATTTACTAATTATCCGTTTAGTGAACAAGTTATGATTAATTATAACCAACAGGACACTGAGATAGAGTTAAAAGAGCACAGTTTACCTTAATTTTCACCATTAGTGTCATCAGGATGGTCTAAAGCGGGAAAAGGTGAAACCAAGCTCTCAACAGCAATACATACTTGATGATAGCTATCAAAGTTTTGAATCTGTGAGCATGAGCTATTTATACGGTCATAGACAACCAATTTCCACCAATTTCCCAAAAGTACTTTCCCATCATTAGAAATACACAAAGGCATTGAAATATAATGCATCCCAAGATCAGTTTGATACGGAATGGACACCAATTTAGACCAAGAACCTTTCACTCCGTAAACCTTCATCGCCCAGACATCTGCATGACTTTCATGATAATTACATAGCACACAGAGCCATTCACCCAAAACCCCCAAACCCAATGTCTTATCACCTTCATCATACTCAGGTTGCAAAACTTCACCAAAAGTCTCTTTTTCTAAATCAAGAGAAACTATCCTCCGCGTATGCGATGACCCAAAGCTTTCACGAGCCAACCAATGCAAGGCTCCATTTGAAAATTCACCAGGACCAATGGAGTGAATATCATGAGAAGAATCACCTAATCTCTTCCAATTTCCAGTTTTCACAGAGTATATATGCACTCTGATATCAGTCTTAGATTCAGCTTTATTTTTACTAGACATTTCAACAACTTTGTAATCATCGCTAGACTCATCGTACCCAAAATAATAGCGTGCAAGCCATCCACGGAGACTTCTCCTACGAAATGGTAACCCATTCCATATTCTAGTACTCGGGTTGCATATAAACAGATTATAAGCATCATCCTTTTTTAGAAAAAGGCATATTAATCCATTACAACACCCGACAATCGAAATATTTCGTTGCAATGGATTTTCGAGCTCTAACACTTTATTAACAGATTTATCAAACAGCAAATCAGAAAGTGGGAAGCTCTTGAGATTGTTTGTTTGTTTATAAGGGATGATAATAAGTCTATGATGTTCATAGTTAATATTGGTACTAGATAAACTATAATGTCTTTTAATAAAATGTCTGTTGGATATTAAAGAGTACCATGATTTGCAAACAGACTTACATCGTAACAGCGAAATAACCGGAAGCTTCAACAGAATTTCGATGATGATTTCCACTGGAAGAACAAGAATCGTTTTCTTTGATTTTTTCTTGTTGCCCATTTTTGTTTTCAAGGGTTCTTCGTTGAATTTAGGGCAAATTAAATATGAAACAAATTTATAATTATACCCTTTATGTTTTATTCATTGTTGAATTGTGTATATTAGTTCCTATTAATGGTTTTATAACCCCTTTAACTTATGGGCATCAGCTTTAATCTAGAAAGAGAATGAATGAAATAATTGTGTTGTTATGTTGAAAAATAATGTGTAGATAAGGAAAAAAAATTCATATTATTTATGTTTTTTGGTTGTAGAGAAATGAAAACATTGGTTCCTTTACACTTATACCAATATTTAAAAGGTTTAAAGTTTAAAAAGTAAAGTTAGCTTTATTATTTAACATGCTAGAGTTTAACCATTTCTAACCATCTTCATACACTACAAGAAAAAAGCCTTTTAACGACTTTTTTAGCGACGTATTTTATGATTGTAACTTTAAGTGATGGGTCGCTGTAAACGAGTCGCAAATTTATAAATTTAACGACTTTCTTAGCGACGTATTTAACATGTAAACGAGTCACAATCATAAAATACGTCGCTAAGAAAGTCACTAAAGGGCTTTTTTCTTGTAGTGATATTTCTATCTTCAAATATGAGGAAAAAAATAAGCATTTTTAAAATGGATTCTTCCTCCAAAAGATTTTATCTCTAACCATTTACTCCAAAAACCCAATCTCCAAAGTTTTTCACACTAAGAGCTTCTAGTATGCTAATGAAACACAGCGCCAAATCCAACGTGGCTCCCCCTTTGGCGGCGCCATCACCCCCCACCCATTCACCAGCCCATGCGCTAGTATACTGACGTGCGTAAAAGGAAGTAAACAAAAAACCATCTTTTTTTTTTCCTTTTTTTAATTGGATTTGTGTGTTGTGTTGTGTTTTTGAGCGTGTGTTATTTTTTGAGTGTGCACAGTGATGAGTGTGTGTGTGAGTGTGTGAGTGTGTGTGTTTAGTGAAGAAGATAGTATTTATTTTTTATTTTTTTTGTAATTGTGTGTGTTTGACTAAATAAAAGTAGTTTTTATGATTTTGTGAGTGTGTATTTACAATTCGGTTTGTGACTATGTTAGCCCATGATATTATTATTAGAAGATATATAGGCCCAAGCCTGTTTGTGGGTTTAGGGTTTCTAGGGTTTCTTTGTAGTCATTATTATAAATAGCGGATCAATAAGACATAACACCTTACGGTGTTTTCATCATCTAACATGGTATCGGAGCAGGATTGATTCTCAGACCTAGGTGGCTAAGTTGAGACGCCTCCTTTATGACACCCGGTCAAATCCTAGCCACCGCTAATTATCCTTTTTCCAAAATAAAATAAATCGGCTTTTATTTTGGTTTTTGCTTATGCTTATGCTTTTGCTGTTGTTGCACGGTGAAGATTAATATCCGTTTGCTGTCGGATGTCTTCATCAACAAATATGTTATTTGCTTTTGCTACTGCATTTATTTGCTTTTATTGCTTGAAGAATTGTTTTCGCTTGCTGCCAGAATTCTTTATCAACAAATTATATTTTTATTGCTTTAATATTTATTTAGTTTTCTCATCCAATCCGAGCTTTCGCGCACTCGGACTGCGGGGGTGTATTAGAAGATATAAAGGCCCAAACCCGTTTGTCGGTTTACGATTTCTAGGGTTTCATTGTAGTCACCACTAGTTATAATACCCGCGCACACGCGGGTTTTTTTTTTTAATTTATAAATGATATATTTTTATTTATTAAAAATTAAATAATTTAATATTTGTTTTGTTTGATTTATAATTTTTAATTATATTTGTTTATTATTAAAGATAATCATTTAAAAAGTTTAATCCTATTGTTTGTTGCATCTTATTTATATTTTTTTGTATTTATCTTCGACTTGTGTAGTATATATCAACAAAACGGATTTAAAAAATTTTAAATTAAAAAACAATAATTAACATATTACTTAATAAGGAAACATTCTTTTTTCTCCGAAATACGAAAGTCCCCACTTGTTGTTTTGTTTTATTAAATATATCCCTCTGTCCCATATTAAATGTCCATGTTTCTTTATAAACTTTGACTTTAAATATTTTTGATTGTGTTATATAGTATTTGATAAAAATTATATGCAACGAAAATAAATTTAAAACTTAATTCATTCATATATTTTGTATCAATTATTATATTACACAAACACAAATATTTAATGTCAAAATTTAAAAAAAAAAAGACTTTGAAAAGTTAAACATGATATTTAATATGGAACGGAAGGAGTAAAAGATTCTAAACGGTGGATCAATAAGACATAACACCTTACGGGGTTTTCATCATCTAACAATTATTTCACTCAAACATACATAATGAAACATAGGGTGCGAAGCACCCATCACGCACGCAAAAGTGGCTGATGGGCGAATGTGGCGTTTGGTGACTCACGCGCACGTGGCCATCACACATGATGACAATTGACATGGACCGATTGTAAAATTATTGCAAAATTATCAAATAACATGTTGTCATGCAGTAAAAGTTGAATAACTTTTTTGATTATTTTTGTATTATGATATCCTCTTTTTATAGTTAAGGGGGTGTTATGTGATTTAATTAAACTGACACTATAAATACTCGAATGTCACACCCTTCAAATTACTAACAGAAACGCAGCTTTTATTTTTGCTTCAAAGGTAACCAAAGATTTGCACACAGTATTATTAATTAGATCTTTCGTCTTTTTTTTTTTTTTTTTTTTTTTTTTATTATTATTATTATTATTATTATTATTATTATTATTATTAGAATGTGTATGATATGATATTATTTGAGTATGATACTGATGTTTGAGATCATATCAAGTTATAAATGTAAATCTAAATTGGTTTTTTACGTAATTTTGTGTTAAACAAAAAAGAGTTGTAGAGTGAGCTAGATCACTATTAAAAGTAGGGATGGCAAAAAACCCGAACCCGACGGGAAACCAAAACCCGAACCTTTTGGGGCGGGCATGCTTATCGATTACGGGGAGCGTTTTGGGGGCTTAATGGAGATTCTTACGGGTTGGGTGGTAGAAAATATAATTCTCTAATTTTCAATAGCTTTTATCTTTGTAATATTGTAAATTGTGATAAGCTTGTTTTGTGTCATAATATTCTATAGAAGTTGTGGTTTATGATGCGAGTAGCGTATCGTTATTTAGGTTTAATACTATTTTTTAAGACTTCATAAGGCCAATGCTTAAACTTTATTAATTGGTTATCGATTTTTCAAGTTCTTGCATAAAATCATATTGTAAGTAGTGTAAATATTATAATAAACGGGAATGACACGAGTTTGGTGGAGAATCGTGCCCAAAGAAGACAAACCAATAAGATCCCCAATGGGGAATGGGGCGGGTTTGGGGAGCATGCCAGGCCAACGAGGCGTCCCGATAAGATCCCCGATGGGGATTAAGACGGGTTTGGTGATCATTTTCGTAATCGGGTTTGGGGATGGGACGGCCCGCCCCGCCCCAAACCCGCCCCATTGCCATTCCTGATTAAAAGGCACATTTACATGTGTATTACAATTTTCTATCTTCTTCGCAATGCTCCTTCTTAAGTATTTAGCGGGTGCTCTTGATATATGAAGCATTATCTCATTGCACATTAGTAGGTGTGTAACACCCCGTGCCCGCTTACTTTGAAACTTTTGACTTTTTACGCGGAAACGCTTGAACTAAAACTGACATGTTGTTACTCTTTCATAAACTGACAAAAATCAGTACACAATCAGACCTTGGGGCTATTTTTAGATGAATATAGACTCAATCACCTTCGAAACGATAGGTGGCACGACCCGTGATGACTTACGGATTAAAAGATATGAATTTTTGAAAACTGCCAAAAATCCGCACAGTCTGCCCGGAAAATCTGGACAGCTTGTTGTCCCGAAATCACTTTCAAAATCCCCGGCCCGAAACCCGACCTCCCGAACTCGAAACTCAACCAAACTTTCCAGATTTATTTGGTATATGAATGGGCTCATTTTCATGCAAAAACATTTTTCTTACGATACCCCGAAGGGGTACTTTACGACGGGTTATGCAAATAACCCGTTTTGACCCATTTCGCAACAAACCGCTTATATCACTTTCGTTTTACACCAAACTTTCCATCTATCAATCATTTAACATATCAAACATGTTCCAATAACACTTGACCCGTTACTACTCAAAATGGATATGTTTACACTTAAACCAAACGCCCCTTTAACTTTACTCAAAAACACATAAACCATACTTTACAAAACATTAATGACTCACGGGGGGTACAAACATGACACTTGAGCTCGGTATACTACCTAGCTCCTACTATCTTACCAAATCCTTACCCCAAGTATCCAAGCCATCCATAAAAACATGCCAACCTACAAAACGGTTAGACAACTAAACCGTAAGCACAAAGGCTTAGTAAGTAAACGGGTATAACATAACATTACATATCAATCACACATCATAACTATCAATCCATTACAAGCATAACATTAACACATACCTCTAGTCATTTAAGCATCACCATATTATCTCATCACATCTAATCCCACTTAGCTAACACTTCACTTGCTAGGTATGCCAAACTAGCCTTACAATCACTTTCACATCACACATAACACATAACTTCCAAACCATTCATTAACCATATCATGATTAGCATACAACACATAATGTAATGAAATCAACATAACATCACATTATAACCGGTTACTTACCTTAGCTTCCAAAGCTAAGCTACAATCATAAATTAATCAACATCATCATCATCATCATCATCATCACTAGCCATCACCATCATCAACCTTTATCATCTATCAAAACCATTAACATAATAATCAATAACACAAACAAGGGTTTATCTAAAACCCACCCTAACTTACTCATCATCCTTACTAAATCATTATATGATCATATATTGATCATATGATGATTTCCCACTTCTAATCTTACTCTTAACCTCATGATCATCAAGATGGAGGGATACTTACTTGTGGGAAATCATAGCAAATGCTTAATCCTTGGCAAGGACTCATCATCATCATCATCTCTACTTCATCCTCAAGCTCTCTCTTTCCCTCCCTTTTCTCTCTAATAACCGGACCAAACAAGAATGGTAGGGAATTCTCCCTACATATAACTAGTTAGATAGCATCTTTGGTCTTTTGGCAATATTAGTCCCTTAGGTTTCCTTCTTTTTATTTTAGCCACATCCTACTCATAACTCATTTACCTCAATGGCAACTTTAGTCCCTTTGGCACTACCACAATTCATTCTTAGTACTAGAACAAGTTGGTTCTAGTGCTAGTTTGAGAAATTGGCAAGATTAGTCCATGCAGACTTGAACAAGTTGGTTCTAGTACTAGAACAAGTTGGTTCTAGTACCAGTTTGGGATTCTGTCAACTTAGGTCCCTCAACTTCTTTTCCTCTATATTGGTGACACATAATACTTCACAAACCACATTACACATTCTTTGACTATCGGGTTTGACTTCCACGTAACATTTTTTGACTAACCAATCACGTAAAGTCTTTAGTCCTCTTTCATCTAGGGTGGGGTCCCAACACCCAGGAAACGGGTCTAACAAGGTGAATGAAGTTTTCTATCTTTTTTGCAATAATGCTCCTTCTTAAGTTTTGTTGTGCTTTTGTTTTAAAATGCAGATTTTACTATCGATGCAAGTTGATAACGTAGGAATTTTATGTCACCAAGTTTTGGTCTTTGTTCATTAATTGTTCTTGCACATTTGGTAAAATACAAAAACAACTAAAAATTTGGGGAAAGACATATTAAAATTTAGATGTTTTAACTGAATCTTTCAGAAACTTAAACATATTCATGTACACATGACAGGCCGGTGAGGTGGCAACAAAGTCCACAGAATGATGGAACGACTCGGAGATGATGTGATATTTTCCATATTTGAACGAATTCCCAACCAAGAGGACAAAAAATCATTTTCTGAAGTGTGCAAGAGATTCTTGAAAGTTGCATGTTTTCAACTTCGGTCGTTAGACATTAAGCTTCCTGATCTACTGCATGATATACTAATTGCATCCCCGAAAATGGTCTTATTTGAATGTCACAAAACTCTCACAAACAACCACATGAAACTAATAGCAGAGTCATGTCCCAATATCAAGGACCTGATTCTTTCTTCAAGGCAAGACAATGATCAAGATCAAGAGGTGGATAAGTTGGAGTTTGATGATGTTGGCTTGTGTGCAATCGCGGATGCTTGTATTCATTTGGTTCGTGTCTATCTATTTGGGAGGTTACGTTTTAAGGAAATAGGAATTGGTTCTCTTGTAAGATCATGCTTGTATTCATTTGGTTCGTGTCTATCTATCGCGGATGCTTGTGTGACAACCGGCAGTTTAGGGAGCTAATTTTTAAAACCCGCATTTCAATTTAAGTTCGTTTATAATTTTTATTTGAAATTTTCATTTCACAACGAACTTGTAAGACCTATTTTATGGATATTTTAATTAATGACGTTATGGAATTCGTGAATTATGTTCATAATTCATTTTTGGTTATACGATCGGTGATGTATATTTGAATTCTCACTTGGCACTACGTTGACTTTGGCACTAGGATTACCTAACATAGTTTTATGATTCGTCTTAACGAGTCCGTTATATATTTTAATTAATTACGAGAGGTTCTCGTGAGATATGGAAATTTTAAAATGAGTTCGGGTTCGGGCCACGTGTTTTTACAGTTACCCGCGTTACCCGCCCCACCGTAATAATATCCTTATTATTACTATTATTATTATTATTCTTATTATTATTATAACAAAAAAAAAAAAAAAAAAAAAAAAAAAAAAAAAAAGAGAAAAGTTAGTATAAGGGGCGTTTGGCCCGGTTTTTACCCACACACAACACAAACACTCACTCACCATTTTCACTACTCTCTCTCCCTCATCATCTCTTTTCCCCAACCCTAAGGTTAGCCGCCGCCGCCTCTTTGGCCGGCCACCACCGTCACACCGCCACTCCCACATCAAAAATAACACCACCAATTTAACCATCTCGTCGAGATCTTTCTTTTGAGCTAGAACACGCGCCCTAACTCCCACATTAACACCAAATCCGAATCAAATAATCACAAGTTCATCACCATTTTCTTGTTATTTCTTGAGTACTCTTCGATTTAGTATTGTTTTGGAAGGTAGGATGAGTTTTAACTCAATTTATGGGTTCGAATCGTGACCAAGGGTCACGAATTGATGAGATCCGAGTGGGTTTTCATTTAAAACGTGATAAGCTTATGGGTTTTTGATGAAACTACGTTTTCATATGGTTTGGTATCCGGGTTTAGTTTTCTTTGTGGGTTCGAACGAACCGTGAGTCGAAGACTCACGGCTAGATGTGGATACGAGCCACTCGGCTCGTTACTTTTCTTGTTATTTGACCTTGGAATCCTTGTTGGTTCATGTTTAGTGCTCGACCTTGATGTTTGGGTCACGTTTGGTGTTGATCGTGGCTCGTTGGAGCTTAACCGAGACCCTATGGTCTCGGTGTAATATTATTTTTGGCTCGGTTGAGAGTCGTATGTGACCATTGGTCCGATTGGTTTGACCCTTGGCTAGCTTGGTTACCGATTTGTATTTGTCGTTGTTATTTGGTGTCGAGACCCAAGAGGGTGTTTGGGACAGTTTTGGTTGGCTCGTTTGAGCATTTCCGTGACCAAGGTGGTCCTTGGTCGAGTCCTCCTTGACTCGTAATTTCAGCCGAGACCCAAGTGGGTCACTTGGCTCGGGTTTTGGCTTGGTAAACCGACCCAAATGTTAACCTTGTTGATGTTTTTTTTATATATTAATTGTGAGCATATTATTGGCATTGTTGTGGTATTATATTTTCGGCCGAATACTTTTATTGGGTCGAGACTTTTTTGGTCTCGACAAGGGAATTATTGTGATATTGTGAAGTTGTTGGCGAAAGTGATATTGGGGACCGGTTATGAGACGGTCGTTAGATGACGGAGATAGGTTAGTCAGGTACCGTAGTCGGACCTTATTGTTGTAGCCCGTGGTTTGAGATTGTGATTGGACGGAGATTTATTATTTATGACTTTTTCTTATTGTTGGACTTGGACAATGAGCCGAGAGTCATGACTCGGACATATGACCATTTCGTATAACTCAATAACTATTAAAACTAAAACGAGAATAATAAAACTCGTAATAATAATTATTGATAATATGAACGTTTATACGAAAGTATATACGTGAATAACGTATATATAACTATATAAACGCGTATATTAATAATAATAATAATAATCACGAGTCGTATTATAAATAATACGAACAGATATATATTAGGCTACGAAAGTAGCGTAATATTATTAAACGTATTATTATTATAAAAATTGTGTTATAAACGGGAAACTCCCGACAATTATGAAACGTTTAATAAAAAGTCATTTCGGATATATAACGAATAAACTTATTGAGTTAGACGAAATTGTCGTCGCTCGGGTCCAGGTAAGTTATTATTTGCGACATTCGTGTTGTCTCGGATATATGACGACTAATATAGACGTTTTCTATCAGTAAATAACCACTTAACCGTAAGGTTGAGCCGGGTTATTTGGTTATATGACACGAACATATTAGTGGGCATCGTATCCTACGACGCCCATAAGTTGTAGTATGTGTAAAGTGTAATAGATTGCGAGTGTATATATCGGGAAATCTGGCCAATTTGACGATATATATGAGGAATTTATTAAACTACGATATATACTATATAGTATATATGTGCTATGTGTTTTATATGTGCTTTAGATTGGGTGTAATCTTGGAACGGTATATTACGTAAATAAATATGAGGATTATCAAATCGACGGATTTGGTAAACTTCGGCGATTTATTTAAATGATATATTGGGCTAATATTAGATCTATAGTTTATTTTATTTTGTTATGTGCGATCTTGTTGGTTTGTTTTGAGTCGACCCACCACCCGTATGGATACCAAACGCAAATACACTAAACTAATACGAAATGGATTTTCGGTAATAAAACGGATTCTCGTCCGGGTTTGGGAATATTATATATTTGAGGAAATGATTTCTGAAAGAGTTAATATTGTTAGGTCGTGCCAAGTCCGTAGTTGCTGTTTCGTGAGTTATCATACATCTTATTTCTACCTACCTCGTCTTGCTATTTTTTTTTCTGGACTTGAGGTGAGTCATAGCCCCACTTTTACTCTTGAACTATGTTTTCAATGATTGGGGTGAGAAACGTGCAAATCATTTTACGTGGACTGTTATCGCTTTTATATTCTTTCTAAACTTGCTATGCGTGTGGACTAGGATATATTGTCAGCTTTAGTCACATATATGTTATGTGCACTATTCAAGGTTGGCTTATTTGATTATGTGGAATTGTCAGCTTTAGTCACATATATTTTGTGTGTACTATTCAAGGTTGGCTTATTTAGATACTGTAGCGTGCACCTATAGGTTATTATACTTCGGAGGTTATCCGAGTTATTATTGGTATTGCGGGGATTACCCGAATATCTATGTTAGTACGGAAGGGTATCCGTGTGTTTTGTTAGTACGGAAGGGTATCCGTGTGTTATGTTGGAGCGGAGGGTATCCGCAGGCTTTTAGTGAATCCTTAGTCTAGCTAGCAAGCGTTTTGCGTATATGTCCACTATATCTTTAGTTGAACTTAAACCTATGATCTCACCAGCGAAAGCTGACTTTTAGCACGTTTTCTCAGGTAATTAGGTGATGAGGTGCATGCTTGGATTGGAAGGCTCGGCTAAGGCTCTCGGTTTATGGATCTATAATTTCTAAACTCTGATAATTAAATTTGGACCTATTGTTATTTTATTTTGGGCCTGACTCTGAATGATGTCGGGATAAATGTAAACCTTAAAACCCCGTTTTGGTTGTGTTTTTACTATGTTTACTTTATCTCGTTCTATATTGTCTTGTGTTGGATACCAATCCCCGTAGCACCCCGAAAGCTTGTTGAGTCTTCCGCTGTATCAAATTTTGGGAGTGTTACAGATTGGTATCAGAGCCAAGGTTATAGAGAACTAGGTAAATAAACGCCTAAACTATAACCGTATTTTTATTAGAAAATGATCCTTGACCACCGCCCGCCAGCCCGCCAAGCCGAAGCATCTTCTATTATTTGAGGTATTATGAGATATTTGAGATGATTGTTAGATTTGAGACTTATTGAGATGACTTGAGGTTTATGGATTTTAGTATTAAGATGGCGTTCTCGAGGATTTATATGGTCTATATGTTTTATAAACATTTTAGTAATGCGGTGTTTGAAATTCTTTTATTAAGATTATATATGGAATTATTTAATGAGTATATTTGGTATGGTATTATGAGTTGCGATTTAAGTTGTTTTGAAACACTTACACCTACCCTACGCCGTTGTCACATACTATGGCCTCCCATATGCCCGATGTCGTCGAGGACATTCTTACTGCACCGGTTTTACCTGCACAGTTCACTATGGCATCTGATGACCCTTACCAGATGGCCATGTCTTCAGCTATTGTATCACAGGCAGCTTCTACTTCAGCACTACCTGCTGCATCTACGCAGGGACCCTCATCTTCTTTAGGGCTCCCTGGTACATCGAGGCAGCTTACTCTTCATCAGGCTTTGGCTCGTGTGGCCCCGCGCTTTGCCCACCGAGCTACGGCACGCATGTCGGTACGCCCTACTCCATCACCTTTACAGATTGATGCTCATTCCCTTCTGTCTGAGGCGCCACCCACATCATTGCGTCGTCGTCCTAGATCACCTACTACATCTACACATGGTTCACCTAGTAGGAGACGACGATTGATGAGGTACTCTTCCGATGAGGAGGAGGAGTACGAGGGTGAGGATGAGGCTGATGACCCTGAGCGGGAGGATGACCCTCAGGAGGCTGAGCAGGGTGATGATGATGACCCTGAGGAGGAGGAAGACCCTCAGGAGGATGAGATGCCTGATGATGATGATGATGAGTTAGCACCACCAGCTCAGGCTGAGGAGCCTGATTCACCTGTACATCCGATTGAGCCTGATTCACCTGATCATCCGTTCTTGTTTGAGTTGCCACCTGGTAGTCCCGTGGAGTCGGATGCATCTTCGGAGGTTTCTGCTGAGCATGCAGAGTTGGGTGAGGTTGGCAGGTTGTGGGCTCGGATTACTGAGCTTAGTGACAGAGTTGCACGTGTATCTGATCGACTTGAGAGAGTTATTGGAGAGTTTTTAGCAGATTTGAGATTGATTTGACTGTCGCTGTGGGCAGGGCTACTGAGCTGAGGAGAGTTATGATGGATGTCCACGAGCATATCGATAGTTTGCAGCGAGGATTTGTTACTGCTCGTGAGGCCGACCGCAAGCTTTGGCAAAGGAATGCCGAGCTAGAGAAGGAGGTGGCTGACCTCAAGAGAGACCGAGACACCCATAGCGTGGAGTTAGGATCGTTATGGAGGGATCTTGATGGCTTGAGGCAGGAGTTGAGGATTCTCCGTCAGCCACGTGGCTAGTTGTTTGAGTTATATTATCTTGTTGCTTTCTTTGCCGAGGAGTGTTCGGTTAGAAAAGCTAGTTATCATATTTTGATGTATTTTGTACGGTATTCGTCTCTTTTGGAACGATTAGTATGTTTTGTGTTATTCGTTAGTTGGAACGATGTTAGACCGCTATTGTATGGATGGTGATTATTAGTATATGGTATTATGTGATTTTGGGTGTTATGGAAATTGAGTCCTTAATCGCTTATTTGTTGTTACGTGGTGTATTGTTGCTATTCTGTCCATGATTGGTTTTGTTGAAATGTTTTGTTGAGCATATCGATAAGTTCTATTGGAGACTCATGAACTTGTGTGATGTTACAGATCAATGGCACCCCGTCGAAACCCTGTTAGGTCTACCAGGACTGGTCCTGCTGTGACTACTCCTGCTCGTCGAGGTCGTCGACCTACTCGAAATGTTGAAACCCCTACTCCTGACAACCTGGACACCACTAACCGTAACAACAGGAATCAAAATGTTGATGTTCAGGGAGACAATGATCATGTTCCACTTAATGCACCTACTGTGGATCAAGCCATGATCAACCAACTCGTGGAGCAAAGAGTTGCTGAACTACTAGCTGAGTCAAATCATTCCAACAATTCTGCTGGAACTTTTCCACCTGTTCGTGCTAATGGATGTCAATACAAGGAATTCAAGATTTGTGGACCCATTGAGTTTGGTGGAACTGAAGGAGTGGTTTACTTAGTCAGATGGATTGAGAAGACTGAGTCGGTGTTTAATGTTAGTGGTTGTGCGGAGAATGCAAAGGTAAAGTTTGCTTCTTTTACTTTCAAGGATGAAGCTTTGACTTGGTGGAACAACTACCGAAATGCAGTTGGGAGTGATGTAGCTTATGCTATGACTTGGGAGCAATTTAAGTCCTTGCTGATTCAGACTTATTGCCCAAGGAATGAGGTCAAGAAGCTAGAGATTGAGTTTTGGAACCACAAGGTGAAAGGTAATGATATGACGACTTACAATCGTCGTTACCAGGAGTTAGCCTTGTTGTGCCCAGATATGGTGAAAACCGAGACTCAAAAGATTGAAAGGTATACTGATGGATTGCCTGTAGCTACGAGGAATGATGTAATTTCTGCTAGGCCTGCAAACATCCATGAGGCAATCACAATTGCTCAACAACTTATGGATTCGTTGGAATTAGAAGAAGCTGATAAGGAGAAGAATGGAAAGAGAAAGAGAGACCGTCACTCTAAGAGTAATGATCACCGAAGCAAGAGACAAGCTAAGGCTTATGCTATTGGGAATGGAGATAAGAAGAATCAGAACGGTGATTCACCCAAGTGTGATCGTTGCCACCAGCATCACACTGGATGGTGTAGTGTGAAATGCCAGAATTGCTCAAAGAAAGGACACACAGCTAGGGATTGTAGAGCCCGACCTCTTGCTATGGTTCAAGCTGCTCCTGAGATGAGAAATAAGGCAGATGTTACTTGTTATGGGTGTGGAAAGAAGGGACATTATAGGAATGAGTGTAGAGAATCGCGGAACCGTGGAAATCAAGGCTCGGGTGGTAATGGGTACAATTATGGAAACCGTGGAGCTGGAGGAAACCGTGGACGACAAGATAATGGGGACCAACGTGTGGAAGCTGGAGCTGCTCAGGGAAGAGTGTATGCACTCGGGAACGAGAGAGGAGAAGATCCGAACGTCGTTACCGGTACGTTCCTTCTCAATAATCGTTATGCTTCCATACTATTTGATACTGGTGCCGATAGAAGTTTTGTGTCCACTACGTTTGCACCCTTACTAGAAAAACCCCCGATGGCCTTAGGAATTGGATATGATATTGAGTTAGCTAATGGAAACACAGAGAGGATTAATACTATCATTCGAGGTTGTACGTTAAATTTCTTGAACCACCCTTTCAACATAGATCTTCTACCCGTCACGTTAGGAAGTTTTGATGTAATCATTGGTATGGATTGGTTGTCGAAGTATCGTGCTCACATACTTTGCGACGAGAAGGTCGTGCGCGTACCATACGGAAAGGAAGTCCTAAATATATTAGGAGACCGAAAGGATTCTAGGAGCCCATCCCGATTAGCAGTTATATCTTGCACAAAGTTACCGAAGCTAATGGAGAAGGGATGTTACCTTTTCTTAGCCCAAATTTCTGAGAAGGGCGAGACGAAGAAAAAGGAAAGGTGCATTGGAGATGTGCCTATAGTTCATGATTTTCCTGATGTGTTTCCTGATGATTTGCCGGGAATCCCGCCGACTAGACAAGTGGAGTTTCAGATTGAGTTGATACCTGGTGCTGCACCTGTAGCACGAGCACCTTATCGTCTTGCACCTACCGAACTGGAAGAGTTGTCGAAACAATTGGCGGAGTTAGCCGAAAAGGGATTCATAAGACCAAGTTCTTCACCTTGGGGAGCCCCAGTCTTATTTGTAAAGAAGAAGGATGGATCGTTTCGTATGTGTATTGATTATAGGGAGTTGAATAAGTTAACGGTGAAGAATCGATACCCGTTACCCAGGATTGATGACTTGTTCGATCAACTTCAAGGATCGAGTGTGTATTCGAAGATTGATTTGAGATCAGGATATCATCAACTTCGAGTTCGCGAAGAAGATATTCCGAAAACGGCTTTCAGAACCCGTTACGGGCATTACGAGTTCCAGGTGATGCCGTTTGGGTTGACTAACGCACCAGCAATATTCATGGATCTCATGAACCGTGTGTGTAAGCCTTACTTGGATAAGTTCGTGATTGTATTCATCGATGACATTCTGATTTATTCAAAGAGTGAGAAAGAGCATGAGGAACATTTAAGACTCATTTTGGAATTGCTCAGGAAGGAGAAACTTTATGCCAAGTTTTCGAAATGCGAATTTTGGATTCCGACAGTACAATTTTTGGGTCATGTGATTGACAGACAAGGAGTCCATGTGGATCCTGCAAAAATTGAGGCAATAAAAGATTGGGCTGCACCTACAACCCCGACCGAAGTTCGTCAATTTTTGGGTTTAGCTGGTTATTACCGAAGATTCATTGAGGGATTTTTGAAGATAGCTAAACCATTGACCAAATTGACTCAAAAGAGTGTTACGTATGAATGGGGAGATAAAGAAGAGGAAGCGTTTCAATTGCTTAAGAAAATGTTGTGTAGTGCTCCTATCTTAGTGTTACCAGAAGGTAACGAGGACTTCGTCGTCTATTGTGACGCCTCACATAAAGGTTTAGGAGCCGTGTTAATGCAACGAGAGAAGGTGATAGCTTATGCTTCCCGACAACTCAAAAAGCATGAGAAAAACTACACTACCCACGATTTGGAACTAGGTGCTGTAGTTTTTGCTTTAAGAATATGGAGACATTACTTGTACGGAACCAAATGTGTTGTATTTACTGACCATAAAAGTCTACAACACATCTTGAATCAAAAAGAGCTCAACATAAGGCAGCGACGTTGGATCGAGTTGCTAAGCGATTATGATTGTGAAATTCGCTACCACCCTGGTAAAGCAAACGTTGTTGCTGATGCTCTTAGTCGAAAGGAAAGAGTACAACCATTACGAGTTAGGTCATTAGGAATGACTATCGTATCGCCATTACCGTCTCAAATACTTGAAGCTCAAACGGAAGCGATGAAGGCAGAAAATAGACCTGCCGAGAATATAGTTGGGATGGCTGATAACGAGAAAGGATTTGTTAAGCGTTCTGATGGATTATTATGTTTTGGAGATCGGATTTGGGTACCTTTACATGGAGGAATTCGGGAATTAATTATGCATGAGTCGCATAAGTCAAAGTACTCCATTCATCCTGGTTCCGATAAAATGTATCAGGATCTTAAGAAGTTCTATTGGTGGCCAAATATGAAGGCAGATATAGCATCGTACGTTAGTAAGTGCTTGACATGCGCCAAGGTTAAGGCTGAACACCAGAGACCGTCAGGATTACTAACGCAACCAGAACTTCCAGTCTGGAAATGGGAGCGGATTACTATGGACTTCATTACCAAATTACCGAGAACAGCTAGCGGTTGTGACGCTATCTGGGTAATTGTGGATCGTCTGACAAAGTCTGCTCATTTCTTAGCTATTAGTGAAGATGATAGTGTGGATAAGCTTGCAAGGTTATATGTGAAGGAAATTATTTCGCGTCATGGAGTCCCGATATCTATTATTTCGGATCGTGATAGTCGTTTTACGTCAGCTTTGTGGCGATCACTTCAAACGGCTTTGGGGACGAGGCTTGATATGAGTACTGCATATCATCCCCAAACCGATGGTCAAAGTGAGAGGACCATTCAGACGTTAGAGGATATGCTTCGTGCATGCATCATAGACTTTGGTAAAGGCTGGGAGAAGTATTTACCCCTTGCGGAGTTCTCCTATAATAACAGCTACCATACGAGTCTTAAGGCTGCACCCTTCGAAGCTTTGTATGGCAGGAAGTGTCGTTCGCCTATTGGTTGGGCAGAAGTTGGAGATAGTCAACTTACAGGCCCTGAGCTTATTTTGGAAACTACCGAGAAAGTAACTCAGATTCGTGATCGGTTGCAAGCCGCCAGAGATAGGCAGAAGAGCTACGCCGATCAGAGACGTAAACCTTTAGAGTTCCAGGTTGGAGACAAAGTAATGCTGAAAGTCTCGCCTTGGAAAGGTGTAATACGTTTCGGGAAACGTGGTAAACTCAACCCACGCTACATTGGACCATTCTTGATCTTAGAAAGAATTGGGCCCGTGGCTTATAGGTTGGAATTACCGTCCGAACTGAGCAAAGTTCACGACGTGTTTCACGTGAGTAATTTGAAGAAATGTCTTTCTGATGAAATGCCCGTCATTCCAATGAGGGACATTCGTGTTGATGAGAAACTGAATTTCGTGGAGGAACCGATTGAGATTCTAGATCGTGAGGTTAAACGACTCAAGAGGAGTCGCATTCCGCTCGTCAAGGTTCGTTGGAATTCCCGACATGGACCAGAATTTACGTGGGAACGTGAGGACGAGTTCAGGAAGAGATACCCGAAGCTTTTCACTTCGTAGATAAATCTTTCCGAGTGAAACCCGGGACGGGTTTCCTTCTGAGACGGGGAGGATGTGACAACCGGCAGTTTAGGGAGCTAATTTTTAAAACCCGCATTTCAATTTAAGTTCGTTTATAATTTTTATTTGAAATTTTCATTTCACAACGAACTTGTAAGACCTATTTTATGGATATTTTAATTAATGACGTTATGGAATTCGTGAATTATGTTCATAATTCATTTTTGGTTATACGATCGGTGATGTATATTTGAATTCTCACTTGGCACTACGTTGACTTTGGCACTAGGATTACCTAACATAGTTTTATGATTCGTCTTAACGAGTCCGTTATATATTTTAATTAATTACGAGAGGTTCTCGTGAGATATGGAAATTTTAAAATGAGTTCGGGTTCGGGCCACGTGTTTTTACAGTTACCCGCGTTACCCGCCCCACCGTAATAATATCCTTATTATTACTATTATTATTATTATTCTTATTATTATTATAACAAAAAAAAAAAAAAAAAAAAAAAAAAAAAAAAAAAAAAAAAGAGAAAAGTTAGTATAAGGGGCGTTTGGCCCGGTTTTTACCCACACACAACACAAACACTCACTCACCATTTTCACTACTCTCTCTCCCTCATCATCTCTTTTCCCCAACCCTAAGGTTAGCCGCCGCCGCCTCTTTGGCCGGCCACCACCGTCACACCGCCACTCCCACATCAAAAATAACACCACCAATTTAACCATCTCGTCGAGATCTTTCTTTTGAGCTAGAACACGCGCCCTAACTCCCACATTAACACCAAATCCGAATCAAATAATCATAAGTTCATCACCATTTTCTTGTTATTTCTTGAGTACTCTTCGATTTAGTATTGTTTTGGAAGGTAGGATGAGTTTTAACTCAATTTATGGGTTCGAATCGTGACCAAGGGTCACGAATTGATGAGATCCGAGTGGGTTTTCATTTAAAACGTGATAAGCTTATGGGTTTTTGATGAAACTACGTTTTCATATGGTTTGGTATCCGGGTTTAGTTTTCTTTGTGGGTTCGAACGAACCGTGAGTCGAAGACTCACGGCTAGATGTGGATACGAGCCACTCGGCTCGTTACTTTTCTTGTTATTTGACCTTGGAATCCTTGTTGGTTCATGTTTAATGCTCGACCTTGATGTTTGGGTCACGTTTGGTGTTGATCGTGGCTCGTTGGAGCTTAACCGAGACCCTATGGTCTCGGTGTAATATTATTTTTGGCTCGGTTGAGAGTCGTATGTGACCATTGGTCCGATTGGTTTGACCCTTGGCTAGCTTGGTTACCGATTTGTATTTGTCGTTGTTATTTGGTGTCGAGACCTAAGAGGGTGTTTGGGACAGTTTTGGTTGGCTCGTTTGAGCATTTCCATGACCAAGGTGGTCCTTGGTCGAGTCCTCCTTGACTCGTAATTTCAGCCGAGACCCAAGTGGGTCACTTGGCTCGGGTTTTGGCTTGGTAAACCGACCCAAATGTTAACCTTGTTGATGTTTTTTTTATATATTAATTGTGAGCATATTATTGGCATTGTTGTGGTATTATATTTTCGGCCGAATACTTTTATTGGGTCGAGACTTTTTTGGTCTCGACAAGGGAATTATTGTGATATTGTGAAGTTGTTGGCGAAAGTGATATTGGGGACCGGTTATGAGACGGTCGTTAGATGACGGAGATAGGTTAGTCAGGTACCGTAGTCGGACCTTATTGTTGTAGCCCGTGGTTTGAGATTGTGATTGGACGGAGATTTATTATTTATGACTTTTTCTTATTGTTGGACTTGGACAATGAGCCGAGAGTCATGACTCGGACATATGACCATTTCGTATAACTCAATAACTATTAAAACTAAAACGAGAATAATAAAACTCGTAATAATAATTATTGATAATATGAACGTTTATACGAAAGTATATACGTGAATAACGTATATATAACTATATAAACGCGTATATTAATAATAATAATAATAATCACGAGTCGTATTATAAATAATACGAACAGATATATATTAGGCTACGAAAGTAGCGTAATATTATTAAACGTATTATTATTATAAAAATTGTGTTATAAACGGGAAACTCCCGACAATTATGAAACGTTTAATAAAAAGTCATTTCGGATATATAACGAATAAACTTATTGAGTTAGACGAAATTGTCGTCGCTCGGGTCCAGGTAAGTTATTATTTGCGACATTCGTGTTGTCTCGGATATATGACGACTAATATAGACGTTTTCTATCAGTAAATAACCACTTAACCGTAAGGTTGAGCCGGGTTATTTGGTTATATGACACGAACATATTAGTGGGCATCGTATCCTACGACGCCCATAAGTTGTAGTATGTGTAAAGTGTAATAGATTGCGAGTGTATATATCGGGAAATCTGGCCAATTTGACGATATATATGAGGAATTTATTAAACTACGATATATACTATATAGTATATATGTGCTATGTGTTTTATATGTGCTTTAGATTGGGTGTAATCTTGGAACGGTATATTACGTAAATAAATATGAGGATTATCAAATCGACGGATTTGGTAAACTTCGGCGATTTATTTAAATGATATATTGGGCTAATATTAGATCTATAGTTTATTTTATTTTGTTATGTGCGATCTTGTTGGTTTGTTTTGAGTCGACCCACCACCCGTATGGATACCAAACGCAAATACACTAAACTAATACGAAATGGATTTTCGGTAATAAAACGGATTCTCGTCCGGGTTTGGGAATATTATATATTTGAGGAAATGATTTCTGAAAGAGTTAATATTGTTAGGTCGTGCCAAGTCCGTAGTTGCTGTTTCGTGAGTTATCATACATCTTATTTCTACCTACCTCGTCTTGCTATTTTTTTTTCTGGACTTGAGGTGAGTCATAGCCCCACTTTTACTCTTGAACTATGTTTTCAATGATTGGGGTGAGAAACGTGCAAATCATTTTACGTGGACTGTTATCGCTTTTATATTCTTTCTAAACTTGCTATGCGTGTGGACTAGGATATATTGTCAGCTTTAGTCACATATATGTTATGTGCACTATTCAAGGTTGGCTTATTTGATTATGTGGAATTGTCAGCTTTAGTCACATATATTTTGTGTGTACTATTCAAGGTTGGCTTATTTAGATACTGTAGCGTGCACCTATAGGTTATTATACTTCGGAGGTTATCCGAGTTATTATTGGTATTGCGGGGATTACCCGAATATCTATGTTAGTACGGAAGGGTATCCGTGTGTTTTGTTAGTACGGAAGGGTATCCGTGTGTTATGTTGGAGCGGAGGGTATCCGCAGGCTTTTAGTGAATCCTTAGTCTAGCTAGCAAGCGTTTTGCGTATATGTCCACTATATCTTTAGTTGAACTTAAACCTATGATCTCACCAGCGAAAGCTGACTTTTAGCACGTTTTCTCAGGTAATTAGGTGATGAGGTGCATGCTTGGATTGGAAGGCTCGGCTAAGGCTCTCGGTTTATGGATCTATAATTTCTAAACTCTGATAATTAAATTTGGACCTATTGTTATTTTATTTTGGGCCTGACTCTGAATGATGTCGGGATAAATGTAAACCTTAAAACCCCGTTTTGGTTGTGTTTTTACTATGTTTACTTTATCTCGTTCTATATTGTCTTGTGTTGGATACCAATCCCCGTAGCACCCCGAAAGCTTGTTGAGTCTTCCGCTGTATCAAATTTTGGGGGTGTTACAGCTTGTATTAAATTTGAGTTGTTGTTTAAATGTCACTGACAAATCACTTAAAGTTATTGGAGAAGCAAGTCGTCTAGAGCAGTTATATTTGGAAGGTTGTTATTTGATTAGTGATTTGGGTTTGGAGTATCTGGCAAATGGGGATTTGAAGTATTGTTTGGAGGAACTTACTCTAAATAAATGTGATAGGATTACCGATAATGGTATTTTCTACTTGAAGAAACTGGTCAGTCTTATAAGCCTGGATTTGTCTAATTGTGGGGCTAACATCACCGATTGGGGGGTTGTGGCCCTATGTGAGCTCCCGGATATTAGGATATTGAGTTTAGGTTCATTGTTCAATCTAACAGACATTTCATTGACTGAAATTGGTCGCAGGTGTTTGAAGTTGTCGTTGATAAGTTTGGAGGGTTGTATCAGAATTACTAGTGCTGGTTTACGTGCTTTTTCTGGTCATCGACAGTTAACTCGACTTTGGTTGTTCTCATGTTACAATATCTCATGGGAAGAGGTTTGGTCCATTGCTTTGACGTGCCCAAAACTGATGTATCTTAAACTCAGCAAGAGAATTAAGAAGCCGATGCCAAAAGCAGGTTATGAGGAGTTTTATATTGGTAACAACCACTATAAGATAGAGTGGAAATGACGTTTTTGTCATTACGGAGTTTTATAGTATGTTTTTGCTAAACTCGTATGCACTATATGCTCACAGGTTAGTTATTTTGGTCATTTTGCTTCTTTGATATTGTTTTACTTTATGCTGCTCCTATAATTGTGTTTCTTCTTTTTGCATAGAAATGGAATGAAAGGAAGCATCGTCACCCTCAATTTCGTTTCAAATTCGAGAAGAAGGTTGCTTAGTTTATTTGTGACATTTTGTTGTGGTGGCCGGAAACTAGTGAGCAATTGCAATTTTGAATCGGATTAGTATACTAACAATTGCAAAGTCTTTAAAAGTGAGTTTCAAAAGGGATTAACTTTGTGATTTTGGATAACTAAAGTATGCTTCCATATAGTCAAAAAAAAATTACAATGTGGTTGTCATGGAACTGCCATCAAACGTTGTTGATCTTATTTAGAAAAGGATTTTGAGTTTGTGGGTTTGTTCAGTAAAAAAAGGTTAGAACCTGTCTTTTGATATCTTTCAGTTTTGTTTGTCTAAGTTGTTACCATCATTATCAAAGACTTGGTCTAAAGATATTTGCAACCCGTGCTTGTACACTAAAAGTTTTATTTTAACCCGATATGTATTGATTTGTTTGTTTACTTTGATCTTATTGAACTGCCATCAAACGTTTCTGTTTTAATATATGGTTGGTTTCCTTTTCTCAATTCATATATGGTTGCTGGTTTGATATTTACACTAAAAGACGCACAAATGTTTCGACCAAATTGTTGGAGGGGTGTTTGGATGTATGACTGTCTTAAACATGTGTTTTGGTACTTTCATGGCCAATTATTTGTTGCAAGTTGTAAGTACTTTGTCTTTCATGCTTTTCAGTTCAAAAAAAGGTAGCACTTCTTCGTATCCAGTATTGTAATCGCGATTTTAATTTATATTTTTCCAAAGAAAAGGCAATGACAATTTAACATCCGAATATAACCTGGTCACAATGTCACATACTGATCAACCTAAAAGAGGCTTGTAAAAGCAATTTATGACTCAAGCTCTTTGATATCGACATGTTGGTTGCCCAGATATTCGTCCATGAACCATAAACAACTTCCGTTGTTCACAAATTCAGAAATGACAACAACTTCTAAAAGCAATATTCACTGGCTAACAAAAGTTCTAAAAGCAATAATGAAACTGCTTATCAAGCAATAACTTTTCATTCAATTATCTCTACATCAAACTAATGGCTAAAATGACAACTTTTGTTACTCATACCGTTAAGGTGCAGGAGAGGGCCCTGGCCCCCAAAAGTTGTAGATCATTAATGTGTATTAGTTGATAGTTTATATACAAATAAACTTTGTTATGTAATGGCCCCCTATAAAAGAATAAAAAACAAAGACATTGTCTTCCCTATGGCGAAATTTAACAGCAACTTCATCTGGTCAGCTATTCTTCACTATTTGAAGCTCGAATTTTTCGATTTCACATCATATCAGCATGGAATTTTGTATCCAGGTTTGATCTTTAGCTTATTTTTTAAACCCGTAATTGATAATTTAAATACCTTAAAGATAGTTTAGCTGAGTTTTTAACTATATATGCATGTTTTTATACAAAGGACTCCGTTTTAAGCTTTTACGAAAATGCTTTGTCGACTACCTATATTGCCTTGCTTAATCGTTTACGCGTAACTTTTCTCTACGAACTCATTCGATCTCTCAAAGAAATGTTTAAGTTTCGCCATATCAAATAGTGCTTTATGAGATTTATGTGTTCTTATAATGTGACTGTTGTGGAGTTGTCATCAAAGGTTGTTGATTTGCTTTAAGGTCTTAGCTAGGTTTTGTTGTTGTTTCTTGAATCTTGACTATACGAGATGTTATTTCTTGATTTATTTTTGGGAAATATGATTTTGTGCACATTTTTTGACCCATAAATTGAGTTGTTGTAATTCATTTTTTATTTTTATTTTTTTAAACAGCAATTCTAACTTCTAACTGTCTCACTTGTGTTAAGCATGACTTGAACCCACAATCACGCAACATGAGGTAACAAAGTGGACATGTATTTTGGGATAACCCGAAATAAAAGTTGAACATTTGTTTTGTGATGGAAAGAGTATTACACTTATTCCAAATTTTGTATCGACACAAATACCGTTTTTTTTTCTTTTTCAAATTGATTTGTTAAAAGAGTTAACCAAATTAAACCAAAACACCAATACAAGAGGATCAACCATCAATTTTGTGCAAAACACAACCAAACAAAAAAGCATTTTATGAAACTAAAGCAAACAAATTAGCGTATAATATCCAAAACAAACGATAACCATTTACTCTAGGAAATATCTTTACCAATATTACCTAACTCAAGAACATAACACTTTTAAAGACATTGCAATTGTTAGAAGAACTCGATATCGAAGATTCATCCACAAGAACTTCCAGTGAAGTGGACGAAAACTAATGATTTCGGCCCCTTATAAAAGAATCGATAACAAAGACTCTGTCTTCCCTATGGCAAAATTCATCAGCAACTTCATCTGGCCGAATATGGTTCACTACTCGAAGTTGGAAATTTTCGATTTCACGTTATATCAGCATGGAATTTTGTATCCAGGTTTGATTTTTAACTATAGCATTTTTTTTATACAAAGGAGTCCATTTTAAGATTTAACATAAATGCTTTGTCCATTTTTTTTATACAAAATTGCTTTGTCGACTATCTTTTGTCTTGCTTAATCGTTTACGTGTAACTTTTCTCTCCTAACTCATTCGGCCTCTCGAAAGAAATGTTTAAGTTTCGCCACTGTGTGATGATCAAATAGTGCTTTATGATATTTATATGTTGTTATAATGTGACTGTTGAGCAGTTGTCATCAAAGGTTGTTGATTTGCTTTAAGGTCTTTTGTTGTTATTTCTTGATTTTTATTATTTTTTATTTTTTTATTTTTTTATTTTTTTAAATGTGATTTTGTGCACATTTTTGACCCCAAAAGTGAGTTGTTGTAATTCATAATTTTTTCTTTTGTCAATTAACGTTTCTATAACTAACGTAAGAGAATATTTTTTTTTTTTCTTTCTAAAAATATATTTTATTTTCGAGTATACTCAATTTGCGCCGAACTATGCTCGATTTTTATATACTTAGTTTCTATTCCTTTGTTTGTAATAAAGACTGGTGGGAATTTCTTTTAATGCAGTTTTTATATTTTGGTATACTTTCGAGTTTCGACTATAAATATGATTGTTTACATTATGCCTCTCATATTAGCCTATGAGATCGGTGTTTATTTATGTATAGTACGTATCGAAGGTTTGGGTTGGTCGATTATTTGGTTTTTCACGTTCGGTAAAGACCCTGAGGTGTGACCGGAGTCACGAGTTAGGCTAATGCTCACGAGTCGACTCAGTTTTTGTGTGTCAATTACCTAAGAGGACGATCGACTTAAGTGTAGAATCACCAGGGATGGCCTGGCGTGAATTGCTTAGGATTAGCTTGGACCATTTCGAGGAAATGGTCAAGTATTTATAGGAGATTCTTTTGGGTTGTGGGAACCCCGTAAAGGCAATCTGATGGTCCACGTGATGATCATCGGGGGAAGGACTAAGGGGAGCATGCGATGCTTGCCCTAACGAGATTGCCAGGCATACCGTTCGCCTAGACATGTGTCTTCGGCAGGCTATGTCTTGATGTTGCATGAGGAAGTGTTTCCAGGATTTTTGTCAGACTCCAGCCTTGTTGGGCTCATGTTTGGACTGATTCTTGAGTACATGAGCCCTAGCCGACTGAGCTGAAGGTCATATACGCAATCAATATTATTGTTGGTACTGTTTAAAATGGCTATTTGTTTATGAGACTTGTTTTAGCCTACTTCTTTTTTCTCAAAATAAATGTTCTCTTTAACTTTACACATAATTTTAGAATTTTTCAATAACTACGCTCTCAAGTAATCAAATATCATTCATATCTACTAAATCTCTTCAGTGACTATTCATTTTGAGAAAATCCAAAATAAAAATTAGACATTTATTTTGAGATGGAAAGAGCATAACTTATTCCAAATTTGTATTGACAAAAATACCATACATTTTCAAATCAGTTTGTTAAAAGAGTTAAATTAAACAAACCCAAACACTAATACAAGAGGACCAACCATCAATTTTGTGCAAAACACAACCAAACATAAAAGTATTATGAAACTAAAGCAAACAAATTAGCGTATAATATCCAAGACAAACGATAGCCATTTAGTCTAGGAAATATCTTTACCAATATTACCTAACTTATACATCATAAAACCAAGAACATAACAGTTCTAGTTTGTTAGAAGAACCCCGATATCAAATATATATTGATCCACAAGACTTCCAATGAAGTGGACGAAAACTAATGATTTTGCGCCACAAGTTAGAAACTTTAGAACATCCACTTAAAATGTGATTCAAAGACTTAGCAAACTCATTATATATAAGTGATTTTAGTATAATCAACTATTTTAGGTAATTGCCATTTGCTAAAGATCAATGGAATTTATATTATGCTTGGATATGAGTTAGGGAATTGTCGAGTGCACACTCATTGAGCTAATATGTTTTCGACCCCCACAAAGATGCGGGGGTTGTGCCTGCTTCAGGGTCAAAGGTTAGCACCACTCACGGGATCAAGAAACAGTTCCACTTGCGGGGTTAATAGGTTTTGGCTTAAACTACCATACATGACGCTCTTACACTTTGTTCTTGAGTTTTATTAGAAATGAAAATGAAAAGAATAAAAAATGGAAAAGTAAAGGAATTGTTTGTTGATATGTTTTTGTGATAGAGGAAAGGAAAAAGGATGTAATCATAAATTAGTTGGATGAAATAGGAAAATAACTTGTTCAAATTACATGTACGTCAAATTTTTTATAAATGATATATTAGTCTTTACATAAGGGTGGTGGCATCGTACTCGGTGTAGAGTCGGCATGAGTCGGCAAGTCTCGGCAAATCCATTGCCAGTTCCTCGGCAAGCCAAAATCGGCAATGTAATCGGTGAGATATACCGATTCGGTGAGAACGTTTGAAGGGAAAAAATGACCGTTGCATGCTTTAATTATTAGGCATGCTTAGGCATGACATTGCCACTAAAAAACCAACTTTAGACATGTTTAGGCAAAAAATGTGTTGCATGTTTTTTATTGGTCAATTAAAATTAAACTCCATAAACCTTTAGGTAACGTTGCCACCACCCTAATATATTTTAAAGTTTCTGTTTTCTTTCCTCCCAAAAATAGTTAGAAGATTTTTTCTTAGAAATTCTTTCATTTTTCACCCTTAAAAATAAAAGCTCAGAAACATTTATAAAAAATAATAATAAAAGAGAAAAAAAAAAAAAAAAAAAAAAAAAAAAAAAAAAAAAATCTATTTTCCTATTCTGTCCTCTTAAATTTTAATTAAAAAACACAAATGCTGTATTAGTAAAAAGATTTTGGCAACTTAAAGTAAGTTCATAAAGTTGCATTAAATACTATCTTAACCAATGTACATAAATTAAAAATCATTGATATATATCATTGTCTTATTAATAGGCTTTTGATGAGTATGATGTCACTTTGACCGGGTAGTTAAAAGGACGAAGGTGATTCGGTATTGAGTTGGCACCGTTCATTGATTTTATATATTTTTTCTTTAACTTTATATTGCAAAATATTGTTCAACTTTAAAAGCAAGAAACAAAATATAAACTTAAGAGAAAAGAAAACTTTTGCATATGTCACCTTAAAGTCAATCTTTTATATAATACAACAAAACTTTCGTATTTCAAAAAAAAGATTATTTCTTTATTAAGTAATATTTTAATTAATTATTATTTTTTAATTTATAAATTTCTAAATTCGTTTTGTTGATATATACTACACAAGTTGAAGATAAATACAAAAAATGTAGATAAGATGCAAAATTTTTAAATGATTATCTTTAATAATAAAAAACTATAATTTTAAAAAATATAATTATTTATTTTAAAAACTATAATCATAAATCAAACAAAACAAAGATTAAATTATTTATTTTTTAATAAATAAAAATATGTTATTCAAAAAACTTTTAAAAAAACCCGCGCGTGCGCGGGTATTATAACTAGTTTATAAAATAATAAAACTTAACATTTAAGCAATACACAGAATGTCGTTGTAGAGTTTGTTGTGTTTTCTATAATATTTTGCATACTTATAAATCGTAATAATATATTTTCAATGATATAAATGGATAAGTTTACACGATGATATGACATATTCAACTTTCATGTTCTTAGCCTTAATAATAAAATATTGAACAATATATTCAAAGTTATCTTAAAGATATTCAAAGTTATCTTATATATTTTCAAAGTTATTCAAAAATCAAACTTGATGAAACTAAACTATGAATTAAATTTATGGCTTGTATGATAAAAGTAAATTTAAACAAAAATATAATCATGACAAAATACTGAAAATGGAAAATATAGTTCTTGTTGATATCATAGAAAATGATTGGATGAGTATTTATTGTGCATTTATTATTGATGTAGATAATTGAAGAACGTAATAACTTCTAGCAGATAACTTTACGTGTTATATAATATAGTCATGACAAGTAATACATCTTGGTAACTTGCAAGTTGCCACATTTTATCATATATTTACGTAAGATAATTTTGTAACATGTATGATATGTTTTGAAGCATATGTATATAAAAGTAACTACTGTATTACTTTTAAAAAATAAAAAACCTTTGAATAAGAAATTCCAAACTTTGGAATATACTTGTGCAATCAAAATATAAAAAATTTAACTTTCAATTGCTTAAATATAAATATTGACATTATCGCATCATAAAAGGCATGGGTGCATTACCAAAGATGTTGACATGATCGAATAAAAAAACATTATATTACAAATGAAATGGCCCACGGCATGTACTTCTCTAAATTTCAAAAATAGATTCCATATGAAATAAGGGTGACCATCCGTCTAATATCGAATCGGATCGATCAGACCGATACTGAAATAGCCAAAAACCTAGATCGAGGATCGTATCGATTATCGAATGTTTTCGGTCTAGTCCACTCCTTCAGTCGGTCTGGTCCATAAAAACATAATAGTCGGGTTTTACGTAAGACTGGATCGGACTGGACCGGACCTAGACCAAAATAAGGAAAAAATCCGGACCGAGACCGGACTGTTGGTCCTTCGCTTCGGTCGATCCTCTCGATCTCGGTCGGTTTTAGGTCTGCGATGCTCAGCCCTAGAAGCACATACACAAAACTATTAAATACACACTTTAAAATATTTCACAAACTCACATGAACTTATAAGTTTATTATAATATAACAAATTTATATAAGCTTATAAATTTAAAAATAACTTAAAATTTTCAAGTTTATAAAATATAAGCACAACTTTAATAACCTCGAAATTTCGTATGTAAGCTTAAAAGCAAGGGATGCAGACATGCAGTGGCGCCATCCGCATGCCAAACCAACGTGACATTCTTTTGGCTTGAGCCAAAGGTAAGTAACTACATCGCCTCATGCTGGCGACAAGTTGCAAGAGTTGCTTGGCTTGTGCCAAATGAGTTTTTTTTTTTTTTTTTCTTTTTTTTTAATTTATGTTTAAATTAGATATGATAGGTCTAAAATGTGATATTTTAACTTGAGTGACTAAGAAAAAGGTTTTTTTGATGGGTAAATAATAAAAGAAAATAAATAGATGACATATGTGAGTTTGAAGGAACACTCTCATCTTCGGATATCTTTTGGCATCAGTCATTATCCATCCCACAAGGAATAGCTTCGGCAACTCTCCTCGTTCAATGGGGCATCAACTAGAGTGAGCACGAGCCAAGACTCGAACTCATAACTTTTTATCTACAAAATCTCTCTAGTGGAGGCATGAGTTTTAAAGATGGGTACCAACTGAGCCAAAACGGTTTGATAATAAATAAATGACATGAGGTCATCTTGTTTGTAAGTTTTGTCATGACTATCTAAACAAAGACCAATAAGAAAACCACAAATTTTATAACGCGGTCTCCCAATACACCTTTTCTTCACATACAATTCAAAATCAATTCACATGTTTCATCTTCTTTTTATCATTTATGTGTACTCTTGCTAAGAAAATCTATCTCCTGTTGTATTTATTCTTTTTTATTTCATATTCTGTCAACGCAAAATTCAAAAATGAAGAAAAGATTAGCATACAATTCAAAATTGAATTGAGAAAAAAACCAAAAAAAAAAACATTTTTTTATAACGCTCCTTCACAAAAACATACACAGAAAATGCCGAAGCTGTTCACATTTTTCGTCTGTTTATTTGTATATCTTGCTAAAATAAATCATCTTATTTTGTATTTATATAATTTTTCACAGACTGACAACACACTGATACAAATACTTCTTCCTTCTCAAACTAGTTGTCTTCCGATAAAAAACACATAGTTTAGAAAATATAATTATTAATGCTTTATTTTTCTTACTCTTTGCAGAATGAAAATTTTACATTTAATTAATCAATTTAAAAATTCTATAATGTTTGTAATAATAATCTCAAGTACAAGTAATATAGTAATTTCAAACTAAATTCTTTATCTATTTTTAGAATGGACAATTAATTTTATACAAATCCAAATAAAAAATATGGATAATAAATTTGGGAAATATATAAAAATATTTGCAGATATAAATAATCCAAATAATCCAAATAACAATGTGCAGGCAATCGTTTAGTAGAATATAAGCTAAACCAAAGGGCTTTATCTGAGTCGATACCTCACAATAAATAGTTCCGGCAACTCGACCATTGTCTAGTGGGACACCAATTGAAGTGCGCACGAGCCAAGACTCAGAACCCATGACCTTTTATCTACAAAATCTTTACAGCAGACGCATGAATTTTTTTTAAGGTGGACACCAACTGAGAATAACCCTTTGATAATAAATAAATGACATGACGTCATATTGTTTTTAAGTTTTGTCATGACTATCTAAACAAAGACCAATAAGAAAACCACAAATTTTATAACGCGGTCTCCCAATACACCTTTTCTTAGCATACAATTCAAAATCCATTCACATGTTTCATCTTCTTTTTATCGTTTCTTTGTACTCTTGCTAAAAAAAAATCATCTCCTTTTGTATTTATTCATTTTTTTCACATTCTGTCAACGCACATAATTCAAAAATGAAGAAAAGATTAGCATACAATTCAAAATTGAATTGAAAAAAAAAAGAACATATTTTATAACGCTCCCTCACAAAAACACACACAGAAAATACCGAATCTGTTCACATTTTTCGTCTGTTTATTTGTATACCTTGCTAAAAAAATCATCTTATTTTGTATTTGTATAATTTTTCACATACCGACAACACACCTATACAAATACTCCTTCTGTCTCAAAATAATTGTTTTTCGACAAAAAACACATAGTTTAGAAAATATAACTATTAATGTTTTATTTTTCTTACTTTTTACAGAATGAAAATTTTACATTTAATTAATCAATTTAAAAAATCTGTAATGTTTGTAATAATAATTTCAAGTAACAGTAATATAGTAAACTCGAACTAAATTCTCGATCTATTTTTGGAATGGCCAATTAATTTTATACAAATCGAAATAAAAAACGTGAATAATAAATTTGAGAAATATATAAAAATATTTGCATATATAAATAATCCAATAATCCAAATAACAATATGCGGGCAATCATCTAGTAAAATATAAGCTAAACTAAAGGGCTTTGGCTAAGTTGGTACCTATATCAGAAAAAATCCATAGGCCTATTAGAGAGAATTTGTGGTTAAAAGGTCAAATGTTTGAATCCCGGCTTGTGCTAACTACAGTTGATGCCCCACTAGGCCATAGGAGTTTTGGAAGCTATTCTTTTTAAGGTGAATAATAATATCTGATGACAAAAGACACCCGACAGTCAATTCACACTTTTTGTTGATAAGCTAAAATCAAATACGGAGTAATCTCCTAAGCTTAGATATATAAGCTCTAACTAATAGGGTATGTTTGGCACTAGTATAACCTGGTGCGAATCGATGGAGTTTTTTTCTACATGCTCCTTCAACTAACATTTTATTTAGTAGCTTATTTTTTTGCATATTCTTTCAAGTTATGTCAGTCAAATGAGACTTACTTTTAATAATAACTTAGCTCATGCTATTATAAGCTCTGACAAATTTGTGCACCAAACATGAAAAAAACAAATTGTACAACGCGCTCTCCCCCAATACAACTTTTTTCTTGACTATTCAAAATGTGTTGACATTTTTCATATTTTTTGTTACATACAGTACATCATCATTTCCTTATGTATTTTTATAAACTGACATCACACACGGATACAAAAAAATATATAAATAGTTTTGGAAGTATATATATAAATCCAATAAACCGCCTAATTTCTCCCCAATCCTCCTCTTTATTACTCAATTCAAATCATCAATTTTGTTTATACTACTCTTTATAAATCACTTTTAAACAATGTCTTTATTAGACACGCCGGAGATCGGCGAACCACGCGGCGAGATTCGCCGGAGAACAACCGCTGTCAAAACGGAATCCGGAACCGGAAGTGTTACCGGATTGTATAACGATTCGATGACGTCATCTTCATCCAACGGTGAAAGTGATGTCAATGAGAATAATAATAAGGAACAGATCGAAGCACGTGATGAGGTTGTTGAAGAGAATTCAAAAGGTGAAGAAGAGAAGAAGGAGAAGAAGAGGAGGAAGAGTACGGTGCATTATGCGTATCGAGCTTCCACTCCGGCTCATCGGAAAAGTAAAGAGTCTCCGCTTAGTTCTGACGCTATCTTCAAACAGGTTCTCTATTTTTTTTTTTATTTTTTTTTAATTATTTATGTTTTCAGTTGAATAATAGTTTGTTATTGCTGTTGAATAGTTTGTTATGGCTGTTGAATTGTTTGTTATGTAATTGAAATGATATGCATGTTGTTATTTGCTGACGTGGCACCTGTTAACTAAATGACGACGAGCCTATAGTACACACAACACGAAGATTAGACACCTCGAATCGACGTTGATTAGTTATTTAATCATTTCACTTTTTTTTAGTTATTTGCTTATTTTAAATAGTCGTGATAATTAGTTTAAAATGTATGTAACTAGTTACGAAATACTACTTTATTAGCAGTGTATCAATCTAATTCTTTCTCTATAAAATACATCTAACCGCCTAATCTTCGTGTTCTGACGCTATCTTCAAACAGGTTCTATAATTACTTTTTTTTTTTAATAATTTAATTTAATAATTTAGTTGAATAATAGTTTGTTATTGCTGTTGAATAGTTTGTTATTGCCGTTGAATTGTTTGTTATATAATTGAAATGATATGCATGTTGTTGTTTGCTGACGTGGCACCTCTCTAACTTGTTAACGAGCCAATTGTACAAATCGATGTTGATTAGTCATTTAATCATTTCAGTTTTTTTTAGTTATTTTCTTATTTTAAATAGTCGTGATAATTAGTTTAAAATGCATGTAACTTGTTACGAAATAGTACTTATTAGCAGTGTATTAATCTAAATTTTTCTCTATCAAATACATCTAACCGCTTAATCTTCGTGTTGTGTGTACTATTGGTGACGTGTCACTCGTCATTTAATAGACACAAAATAGGAAGAGTGATAATCTTCCTATTGTGTGCAGAAATAGTACACACAACACGAGGATATAGGTATATTAGGTTAAGTAATACTAGACTACGAGCTGATTTAGAATTCATTTCGGTTTTGTCAAAGGCATGTAGTTTGAGAGAGTTATAATGATTCTGAGTTAAAACTCGACTTAGAGTGATTATCATTATTGTAAGACTAGTTTAGGCTTCATTCAATTTGGCATGTGTTAAAAAAAAAAAAAAAAACAAAAAAAAAAAAAAACAAAAAAAAAAAAAAAAACAAAAAACAAAAAAACAAAAAAAAGCTTTAGAAGGAAATGTTGTTTGATATTTTAGTATGTATAGATAATCGCTTTCTGATAGGAGTAGGTGCAGCAGGGTGCACTTTTCAAAATTGAAAACGGATGCGTTGATTTCGAATTAATTTTGGTTTTGTCGCGAGTTATGTCGTTTCAGAGAGTTATAATATTTCTGAATAAGTTAAAACTCTGCTTATTCTTGTAAGACTAATTCAGGCCACAAAAAGGCTGGTGAAAATGTGAAATGTTGTATTGATATGGAGAGGATGTAGTTTCTTTTAAACTGATTACAGGTACTATTGCGAGTAGTAATTTCATGTAGTTTGGCAGAGAGAGTAGTAATACGTTTGTGAAACTAGAAGTCGGTGTAGATTGCTTGGTGAGTCATGATAGGTAGTACTGCCGTGGCTTATTGTTTCTGTTTAAATCAGTGAAAGTCTCAAGAGAAGGTTGCTATTGTCCTGTTTGAATGATATCAGATTCAGATAGGCTGATTTGTAACAACTGGAATTCGCTTACATTGCCTTTTTGAATCTATTGTGAATTGTAAATACTTCATTTCTAGAATTTAAATGCTTGTTGCTTGTGTTATAGTTACTTGAGTAGTATGATTTCAAAATACTTATTAGGCAATGGCTCGGTTCCAGGGAGTATAATTTGTGGTAAATGTTGTGTTTTGCATGTTGAATTTGAGCCAGTCAATATATGATGATTCTTATAGAAATAGTTGAAGTTGCATTTGAGTGAAGATGAAACTGACTTGTGAACTTGAAACTTGATGAAAGGCAGCTTTGATGAAAGTCTTTCTGTGTGTGTATGTGATAGTATCGGCACTTTTCCATGTTTGCTGATAATTGCACTAATTTAGATGACCCTGCTTATTGCCTTATCGGATTAGATAGTTGGTGCATGCTAGAAGCCTAGAAATTTGTTTGATGTCTTTTGGTGGATTGAATATATACTTTTATGAGGCTTCATGGACCCTGATGTACCTACTCTTAGAAATTCTATCTTCTGTTTCGAACAAAGTGAGAAATTAATAACAATAACAAACCAAATGAACAGGGGAGCTTAAGGTTAGTTTTATACAAGTTTCATTGCTTAAAATAAGAGCAGGGGACCTTTCTAAAGCTAATATAATTTATAGATAGGTCAAGAGTTACAAAGATACCAACTAGAGTGTACTTTTGTATTTTCATGATATGAAATGACAACTTGTAAAGATATCGGACTACATATATGTTTTTGTTATGTCTTCGGAAATCGGTGAAGTTACATACTGTTTGGACTTTGGAAGGCCTAAAATGAGATTCTTTACTTGTTAAGCAATGTATGAAGCATCTGGGATGCAGCACATTATACTATTTACAACAAAACAATCAGACTAGAGTTGACATATATCGTTTTGCTTTCAAGTTTGAATTCAGAACACTGTTGATGCTATTTAGTCAATTTAGGGAATATCCTCTCTATCTCCTATGACTAGCTTGTATGCAAGTTGTGTAGCTAAGGTGGTTAAAAATCAAAACGTTCTGTCATACCATAATTTGCTTGTAGTAGATCTAAGAAAAAAGAACATGGTATGGGCTGATTCTTCTGTGAGTCATTATGAAGCAACACAATGTCTTCTTGGTCAATCCCAGATGTAGTTTATAGGGTTTATTGCCATATTTTTGTATTATTTCTTGTGCTTTTCTGTTTTATTTTTCAGTATCTTCTGTTATTAAGACATATATAAGGGAAACAGCTAACTAGAATTTTCTGGCAGAGTCATGCAGGTCTCTTTAACCTTTGCATAGTGGTGCTTGTCGCAGTAAATAGTAGACTCATCATTGAGAATCTGATGAAGGTAAGCCTGTGCTGATCTGAGACGATCTTTGTTGCTCATATTAGTCTCTCAAGTTAGACATGCAGCTTTTTGTATCCATTTTGTTTTAACTGTGTGATTTATGTATTTCGTGAATTATTTGTATTGCTGCTAACAGAACCTAAGTTGCTTTTGCAGTATGGATTATTGATCAATTCTAATTTTTGGTTCAGTTCAAGATCATTGAGAGATTGGCCACTTTTGATGTGCTGGTAATTTTCTTATGAGCTTTCTTTGAGTCATCCTGCTAATTTAGAATTGTATTGGAAATTGTTACTCATTTACTATTTTACTACATAGAGTAAAAAGGAGTCTGCATTTCTATCTTGTGGATTATAAATACAGTTACTAGTTGACTTGCATTTGCTGAAATCTGAATTCTGAATTATGATTTTTCATTTCTCATGCAGCCTCACTCTTCTGCTTTTCCCTCTTGCGGCTTACCTTGTTGAAAAATTGGCATGGAAAAAACGTTTATCAGACCCTGTAAGTAAATTGCTCCTTACTGCTACGCTGAAATGGTGATAAATGTACTGAAACTATTTGACGTTGAGGTTTTTTAATCTGATCTACTCTTGTAGGTTGTAATCGCTCTTCATCTAATAATAACTTCAGCTGCAATCTTGTATCCAGTTTTCATGATTCTAAGGTCAGTTTGTTTATTCCGTTCCATGCGTTTTCACGTTCTTTTTGTGCTTGCTGCCAATCTTTTTGAAGTCTCCTCTTAGTTGACCTAATTCTCATTATCGACGCGAGATTGTCACTTTAATATAATGGATAAAGAACTGATATATAGCTGGTCTGTATTTTAAAGTATGAAATCATGCTGCGATATTTTCTTCTTTGAGCTTTGGTAAAAGTATCAATGATATGGTGTGCTCTTTAGCTTTCACCATTGATGTCAATTAGAAGTGCTTTCAGCTTTTTGAGCTTACTTTGGGACATATATACCTAGCTTTTAGATGCAAAGATATCGAGGGAACCAACCTTGGAACCCCGATCAAGACATATTTGTATCAAGTTTCTCCACTATCAGGTTTACATATAGATCTATGTTCTAGGTTTTACTATTGTATAGGTGAGCTAGGCAGGTGGATCAGGTAACAGGTCAAAACGCGTAATTTTCTGGGCAGGTGAAAATGTTCTGGTTGGTTCACCTGCTAACAGTTACTGCTGTTTGATAGTTTGGATTTATAAGAAAAAAAGTTATATTGACTATGATAAACAGTTACTAAATTACTGATCCAAGTTTTTTGATTGAAACTGTTAAGTTCGTGCACACTTAATAATGTCACGGGTTACAAGTAACCCATTTTCGCTTGGCTACTCTACAAAACACATTTCTAACCCGTTGGCATCAAAATAAACCCAAGTTGACTCGAGTTTATGTAACCGGTTTAAAATTGCCACCCCTGCTGTCGTGTTTGTTTAGGATAGATTAAAATTGGCTGTACATGAAGGGAATCAACTGCTGAATAAGGACTCTGAACTTGTTGATAAAAAAGCCCACAATAGAATTTGAAGCCTACATATGCAGGACATGAACCATTCTCATGTAATTGTTTAAAGTTGTGCAGGTTTGATTCAGTTGTTCTATCAGGTGTTTCGTTGATGCTGTGTGCTTGCATCAATTGGTTAAAGTTGGTATCTTTTGTACATACGAACTATGACATGCGGTCACTTGTGAACTCACGTGATAAGGTAAATCAAGAGGTGGTGTTCTCAAAGCAAATTTGTTTGCTTGAAACTTTGATTACAGCTGCTAAATTTTGAGGAGAATAAAATACTTAACTATAATTGTAACATATGGGAATGTTTCTTATGTGTGTGCATATATTATACTGTTAGGGAGAAGCAGAATCCGCATCTTTGGAGTTATTCTACGACGTGGACTTTCAAAGCTTGGTTTATTTCATGGTTGCTCCTACTTTGTGTTACCAGGTATGGAACACTTTTGTAATTGGTTAATATTTCGTGTTTATAAAGATCAATATGTACAGAAATATTGCAGCTATACTAATGTATATACTAGTGTATATACTATATTCTAGATTCTAGATGTGTAATCTTTCGTGTTTAACAAAAAATCATGATATTGAAGCATTTTTACTTGTAGATAAGCTATCCTCGCACTGCATTTATTCGAAAGGGTTGGGTGTTACGGCAACTGATCAAGCTAGTAATATTTACAGGGTTAATGGGATTTATCATTGAACAAGTAAGTATTCTTAAGGATGTTATGCTTTTCCAACTATTTTGAGCCTTCTTAAAACTGTATCATAATATGGTATACTCAACCACAGTATATCAATCCAATTGTCAAAAACTCTCGGCATCCATTGAAAGGAGACATTCTATATGCGATTGAGCGGGTTTTAAAGCTCTCAGTTCCAAATCTATACGTGTGGCTCTGCATGTTCTACTGTTTTTTTCACCTATGGTAAGTCTTCATCGGCTTAATAAAAAACCATGCTACTTTTTTTTGTTGAAAGACGTGCATTGCTCGTGAGTAATTTGAATGTTGTTGTCTTATCACGCTAGTTATAGCTTCTATGCAGCAACATCTGGTCATATTTACATGCATTATTTCCATGTAGGTTAAACATACTTGCTGAGCTTCTTCGGTTTGGGGATCGTGAGTTCTATAAAGATTGGTGGAATGCACAAACTGTTGAAGAGGTGATCTATTTTGTAATTTTTTGTTTTATAACATTATTTTGCTTTTCATTGCTACAACTGTATGCTGATTTTGCTTTCTTTACATGTACGTTGGGGCTGCTCTAGTATTGGAGACTATGGAATATGGTAAGCCCCCGTCAAAGCTATTTTACTTCAAAATGAAGTTTTTATGTTTTTCTTTTTGCTGTTACTGCTGCTAGATTACTGCAATGCTTATTCATATATTGTTACATTTCGTGCAGCCCGTTCATAAATGGATTGTACGGCATCTTTATTTTCCATGCTTGCGTAATGGGATACCTAAGGTATTGTTAGTAAGGGATATCTAATTTCCGTTTGCTGTCTGAATTTATTTTGCGTTTCTTTGTAGTTATTGATATTGTCACCCTTGATTCAGGGTGCTGCCATTTTGATTGCATTTTTCATGTCTGCTGTGTTCCATGAGGTATACAGCTCTCTTTCATCCTCATTTTATAGTTACAGTGCAACTTAAGGTGGAAATTTTGGCTCTTTTCTGAATATCGGATTACGCTTATGTCTATCGGGTCAAACGTCATTTATGCCTTGAATCTTCTAAACATGTTTGTTCAAAAATATATTAGTAAAATCATGCAACTTCTTTAGCATATTTGATGTTAAAAAGCTAGAAATACTGGCCCGTTTCTTTGTTCAATTCAACCAGTTCCGCCTTTTGAAAAGTGCCAAATTACCCATTTTGACCCGTTACTTGATCCGCTGCACTGCCAATATTTCCACCTTTACCCTCAGCTGATTTACTAATTTGCTTACAATTTCGTTATGTTTCTATTTCCTTAAGCTTTGTATTGCTGTTCCATGCCACATATTCAAGTTCTGGGCCTTTATTGGGATCATGTTCCAGGTAATAATCTTCCTTTCAGTTGCTTTTCTTTTCACGCATCAGTTATCTCCGTTCTCCAACCTAATTACACTTCCATTCATTTCCATGGATCAGGTCCCGTTGGTCTTAGTAACAAGTTACTTGCAGAACAAGTTCCAAAACTCAATGGTATCTCATATTCTCCTTGAATTTTATATTTTAGTCTTGATTAAATTGTCGAGAGAGCTTATAAGTTATAATGGTTATTTCATTCAGGTGGGAAATATAATCTTCTGGTGCTTCTTTAGCATTCTTGGTCAACCAATGTGTGTATTACTCTACTACCATGACGTCATGAACCAAAAGGTGGTGAACGGAAAATAAGCATTCTCCAAAAGTAAGACACCTTCCGACACATGTTAGTTCTTAAAGGCAATTTTGTAGGAAATTTGATGTAAAATTAGCATTGATCATGTGTGTTTCGAATCTCTTGATTGATAGATGTTAACTGTAACGATTAACAATCCTTACATGCTTTACCTCAAATATGTTAATAGTATTACCTTAGATAACATCCGTTCACATCTCTCTCCTCTCTTCTCCCTTTTCCAATTAAAAGGAAATGCAAGTCCAAAACAATGTTGGTAGCTTTATGTTTTTAAGGCGTTACATAGGTGATCCGTAAGCGAAACACTAGTTGCAATAGCTGATTTGTAAATTGTAATCAATAAAATTTCGTGAATAGTCGAGATAACAGGGAATGGGAACTGGCATCCGAAATATTTAGTTCAACTACTTCATTTTATAGCGGCCGTGGATGCTTTGTCTTGACACAAACTTGATATTTAGATGACTATCTTCTTTCGTATTGCTGTGTAGTCGACATTGCACAACACGACACAAAGAAAAAACATATACACACGATTACCATTTTTTAAGTCCACACAGAATCACATGAATTGCTCATTAAATCCCACACCAATATCATGATACCCATTAAAGCCACCTTTTTTATTCACTTTATGCCCACATTATTCACTTTTTAAGTGATGATAAAAGCCAGACTCTTGATAAAGAGTAACCAACATCAAGAAAACACACAAACCCAAATGGATGATTTCAGATCCAAACCATGCTATGGCAACAATATGCAAATTGAGCCTTATAAATTTCAAGATTTTATATCTTATACATCATCTTCACAAACCCATGCAGAAAATACCAATAATGGTCCAACTGTTGTTGACTTTAAGAAAGTCAAAAGTGGGTCGATATCGAGAATATTGAGTTTGACTGATCCAGAAATGCAAAGGAAGAAAAGAGTTGCTAGCTATAAAGCTTATACTGTTGAAGGTAAAGTCAAAGGGTCAATCAAGAAAAGCTTTAAGTGGATTAAAGATAGATACATGAAGATTGTTTATGGTTTCAGAACATAAGCCCTTTTTATGATCTTCTGTGTTGATCATTTTAAGTTTACTTTATGTGTTTTTGCAAAGATTGTGACTTTGTTTATTGATTAGTTTTTATTTAAAGAACCAAAAATTAGTTTGTACTTGATATGTAAAAAAACTCACAACGCCTACAAACACAACAACAATACTCAATCTAACGAAGAAAAAAAAATTGATCCATTTATAGTCGTCTACTAGTTGGATTTATGGATCATTCAATTGGAAATGATTAATGGGGGTATAAGGAATTAGTATGTAGACAGTCAAATCCCTATCCGAGGGTAGAAGGAAGGAGGTAGGATGTAAACAGTCACATCCCTATCCAAAGGTAGAAGGATTGCTTCAAGAGACACCTTCCGGCAAGTTACAATGTCTTTTAGCGACTATTTTTTTATATAACATGTGTTGAAATATTTATATTTAAAATATATATTTTTTGAAAAAAAACATCTTTACAAATGTTTTGACTAGAAAGATAAAGGTTGTTTACTTATTTGAAAGTAGCCAACTCGCAAAAATGATTAGCAGTTCTGAGGGATCTTTGCACACCCCTAGTCGATTTAACTTACAGTTCCGTGCTTCTTATGTGTTAAGAATAATGACATATGCTCTCAAACAAGCGACTGAGGCCAACCATGTTGATGGCCGCAATATGAAGCCATGCGTGTAATTAAGGGAATATAAACTTGGTTATAAACAAATGACACCTGTAGAGAAATGCAGAAATTCTATTGCAATTTCAAACTATTATAAGCACACAAGATATTAACTAAGCATAAGGTCATTGAGAGGATTCACCATAACTACCCATTTACTGAGTTCTCCTGTATCTTGACCTGACGGGAATAGGACTCAACTCTTTCTCGCCTTTAAGTAGTCACAGGCTTTGTTTTTTTGGATAACCATGGCTTCCAACCTTTTAGCGGATTAATCCATGAGGTTTGAACCCAAACTCAAACCGTGTAATGCCCTCCCTTTTCAGAAGATTGACGTGGCCAGACCAGGGTTGACAGGCTTTGTTTTATATGGGTCAAAAGAATAACAAGTTGTACAATTATAATATATACAACAAGATATTTATCACTATTATGGATTGTTAATGAACCCTTTCTTCATCATTGAAATGTAGACCCTGAATACCGTTGCTAATAGCAGTCTCGTAGTTCTTTACACCAGAAGCATTCTTCTGACCCGAGGATCCACCAAGTGGTGTACCCGTCTGTCCACTTGACGGTTTATGATTTGTTCCATCTGTCGCCCGTGAGCGAGCTGTGGAGCTTATGAGCTACATAGATTACACATTTCCATATAAGATAGCCACTTCATCTAATATAACAAATAATGATGTTAATTTAATGAACTAACCATAGGATCTTTTCCGGTAGTAGCATCATTGGTCACTTGAGTCTTCTCCTTAGATTGATTCCCTGAGTTTACAACTTGCGCTAAATTTCTTCTCCGAGAAGCTTCCTCACCTACAAAAGGTTGATAATTAAGCAAAAATATCCTCAAATATAACTTTTTAATGAACCTTTTCAAGTGTTCGTGTGTGTATCTCACCATTGTGAATTGCCGGAGGCGTTCCCGAGCTTTGTCCAGCTCCCATACCCTAAAAAAGAGTACAATCATCGGCACTTTATGACTTTGCTAACATTAGGAATGAATGGAAATGATGCATTTTATAAAAAATGGCAAAACAGACAGGTCATGCGGATTGGGCAACGGGTCAATTGGGTTGGGTTGACCCAAAACACTCTTCGTCAAGTATTCAAAAGTTGTTGTATAATAAGCCAATGCTCTTAAATAATCCCGGTTGATCCATTATATATAAACATAACCCAAATTGACACATTCATAAGTAAACGACTCAAAATTGCCACCCTAACATGTTATATATTACTTACAAGAACACGAGAAGGAGCTGCAATTTGTGACTGCTGATACTTCAATATTGTCCAATCGAAAACATAATCAAACTGGAAACCTGTAAAAGAAATTATGAACACGGAGTCACGGATAGTGTTATACAGGTTTAATCTGTGACCATAAAGCTTTAAGCCGTTAATGGATAGGAGATTTTACCTTCACGGATAAAGAGGTCACGGAAAATCCTTCTAAGATAACTGTAATCTGGTTTGTCCTCAAACCTTAACGAACGACAATAATGAAAGTAAGAGGCGAACTCTGTTGGATAACCACGGCATAAGGCCTGAAAAGAGTCGGAAAGCATCATCAACTATATACACAAATACAAATGTGTAGTAAGAAAAAAATAACAGTGTCCTGTAGTGCACTACCTCGATTGATGTACTAACTTTACTTTCACTAATCCTCTCATACTTTTGTTTCTTATTTCCTGCTTTCAAGCCCTGCCAAGGTAGACTGATATGCAAAAGATAGACGTCATTTAACCGAGAGAGGGTGAGTGAGTAAGAGAAAGGAGGTATGTCGAAAGAATCACCTTCCTCTTATGAAATACATGAGGACATAACCGAGAGACTCTAAATCATCCCTCCTACTTTGTTCTTCACATTCAGAAAACAAAATATACAAAGGTCAATATTCATAAGACGATATGTTCTGTTAAATGAGTATTATTAGTGAAAGTATAGAAATACATACCAATGCCTAGGTGAGTATTCATGCTTGCATATCGGGCAGTTCCAGTCAAGTTTTTATTTTCTCTGCACGGCATTGACCAGACAGTGGGTCACTTAAGAATGAGTATACACACGCTAATTAGAGAATGTGTTGGTCAATAAATCTTACTTGTACGGAATGTGTTGGTGAGTGTTGTCCCGATATCTTTTTACTAGACCAAAGTCAATAATGTAGACCTGCAATTAGGCGAACGAGGGATATTACATGGTAGTCCTAAGGCTCCAAATTGGAAACTAAAAGAACGGTCAACAGCTTTACCTGATTCGCTCTGCGTCCCAAGCCCATAAGAAAATTATCAGGCTTGATGTCACGATGTAGAAATGATTTAGAGTGAACAAATTCAATACGGTTTATCTGAAACAATCCCCGTCATCAGTAAGATACTGTATTTTAGAAGCTCAAGTAGATGCACAAAGATATAAAACGGGTAATAATTACCATTTGATCAGCAAGCATAAGTACAGTTTTCAAAGAAAGTTTCCTGCTACAGAAATTGAATAAATCCTCGAGACTAGGTCCAAGCAAATCCATCACTAGAACGTTGTAGTCTCTCTCCACACCAAACCATCTCACATTTGGTACACCAGCTGCAATGTTCCAACTTTGGTGATCAATCAAACGAGTCTAAAATAGTGACGACAGTTAAACAAAATACTGAGAAAAATATCTTATTGCAGCTACTTACTTCCTCCTTGTAAAATCCTGTATAACTTTGACTCGTATAGCAGCTGAGGGTGCTTCGTCTTGACATTTTCCTGAACATACCATCATAGTCAAACGTAAAAACATTTCCTAATTGTAAGTTAGGAAGAAACTTGTGTATTATCAACTTGGAGCAATTAGCGAGCCCGGACAACTTCTATAGACTATGGGAAAAGGTACGCACATTAAGTCGTTGTAGTTAGATAAAAACTTATGTTCAATATTAAAGCATATTAACCACACACACTAGCCACATTTCGCTTCTATGAGTATATGTATCGTTTATCCCCTAAACTAGTAGAAGAAGACACTTAACACATCACGTAACTTCCAAAAGTGAAAATTTCCTATAAAACGACAGTAAAGCATCACGTAAAATACTAAATTGATGCTACTAGTTTAAATCACTATTACCAACAAATGTGCATCGTGATTTTCATCATTCTATTCACAACCATAAATTAACGCGAGAATCCTAATTTTTCACTAGTTTCTAACAATCATTTCTCGCAAGAACTTTACTCGACCGCTATTAACCTACATTCATCAAACATTATCCTTAAATGCATTTGCAATACATATTAACCTCGTACACATAAATAATACTATGAAACTTACGAGCTTAATAGCAACTTCTTCGCTCGTTTGAACATTAGTACCTACAAATATCGAAACAAAAACATTTCAAACAATCACATATTAATGCATCAATCAATATACAAAAAAAAAAAAAAAAAAAAAAAAAATGATCACCTAAGTAGATCTCTCCAAATGATCCACTACCAATCTTACGACCTAGACGAAACTTATTTCCAACACGAGGCTCCATTACGATATCGAAATTTGAAGGTGAAGTAGCTAAGGAATTGAAGAAGAAGAAGATGGTTTTATTTGTGTTTCTAGACACGCTTAAAACGGATCTCACGTGCTTTTTTTATATTGGTCACGTGGTCTAAAACGTAACGATTAAAAAGTTAGTTAATGTTTTACGCGCCAACTTTGACCAGATGAAATGAAATAACACGGTTAAAAAAAAATAAAAAATTATAGTTTTAGCTGGATCGGAAAAAAAGTCTACAAGGCTTATTAATCACCGCATAGGCGCTAATCGCTCACCAACCTTTTTTATTTGTGCAAATTGGTCAAACAAATCGGTCAACGGTGATCAAACTTATTGGAAACCTGCAAATCTTGCCGGAAATACGATAAACATGCCAAAAAATTGTTTTAATAACTTATAGCCGTTGTTTTATATCTATTACAAGTTGTTGGTAAGACAAATATTGACGTAAATACCTAAAACTCACAAAATACCCAAAAATAGTTGTAAGAGAAAAGTCCAAAATACATTCCTGATGTATGCCAAATGATACGTTTACATCTTTTTTCTTTTTTCGACTCAAAAATCATCCTTAAGGTATTAAAGTTGGCACAAAACCATCCCTCCGTTAGAAATATCAGTTAATGAGGACTAACGATGCAAATTATTTTCCGTTATCTCCTAACAAGAGTTAAAATATTTGCATCGTTAGTCCTCATTGACTATAGAGTTAAAATATTTGCATCGTTAGTCCTTATTGAGTTAAAATATTTGCATTGTTAGTCCTCATTGACTATAAAGTTAAAATATTTGCATCGTTAGTCCTCATTGATTTAAAATATTTGCATCGTTACCATCGCCACCACCCACCACCCGCCACCACCACCCACCAACACCCACCGCCACCACCGCCAGTCGCCACCCACCACTACCCACCACCGCCACCACCACCCACCACCACCCACTAACACCCACCACCACCACCGCCACCACCACCCACTAACACCCACCACCACCACCGCTACACACCACTACCCACCACCGCCACCACCACCCACCAACACCCACCACCACCACCGCCACCCACCACTACCCACCACCGCCACCACCACCCACCACTACCCACTAACACCCACCAACACCCACCACCACCACCGCCACCACCACCACCATCGCCACCACCCACCACCACCACTCGTATGGGTGGCGGTGGTGGTGGTGGTGGGTGGTGGTGGCGGTGGTGGGTAGTGGTGGGTGGCGGTGGTGGCGATGGTGGTGGTGGTGGGTGTTGCTGGCTCGTGGTGGTGGTGGTGGCGGCGGTGGTGGGTAGTGGTGGGTGGTGGTGGTGGCGGTGTTGGTGGTGGTGGTGGCGGTGTGGTGGCGGGTAGTGGTGGTGGTGGGTGGAGGTGGTGGTGGCGGTGGTGGTGGTGGTGGGTGTTGGTGGGTAGTGGTGGGTGGTGGTGGCGGTGGTGGGTAGTGTTGGGTGGCGGTGGTGGTGGTGGGTGTTGGTGGGTGGTGGTGGGTAGTGGTGTGTGGTGGTGGGTGTTGGTGGGTGGTGGGTGGCGGTGGTGGTGGTGGGTGGTGGTGGCAGTGGTGGGTAGTAGTGGGTGGCGGTGGTGGTGGTGGGTGGTGGTGGCGGTGGTGGGTGGTGGCGATGGTAATGATGCAAATATTTTAACTCAATGAGGACTAACGATGCAAATATTTTAACTCTATAGTCAATGAGGACTAACAATGCAAATATTTTAACTCAATAAGGACTAACGATGCAAATATTTTAACTCTATAGTCAATGAGGACTAACGATGCAAATATTTTAACTCTTGTTAGGAGATAATGGAAAATAATTTGCATCGTTAGTCCTCATTAACTGATATTTCTAACGGATGGATGGTTTTGTGCCAACTTTAATACCTTTGGGATGATTTTTTAGTCGAAAAAAGAAAAATGATGTAAACGTATCATTTGGCATACCTCCGGGATGTATTTTGGACTTTTCTCTAGCTGTAAATACAAAAAAATTTCATGGAAATGTCAATCCTATTAATCAACTATTAATCTCGCTTAGACCGATTACAAGCTACAAAGAGTCGACCGACTGACTACTGATTCGCGATTTTTGCAAGCTTGGTTTTAGCATTAGATATTTAACTAAAATTTGTTTAGAATCAAAATCTGTAACAAGTATTTCAAGAAAATATAATATGATAAATTTGGTTAAACTTTCTTATCTATTTTCAGTTTGTTAATAATAGACAATTAATTTGAGACAATAATTTATGAAAAGAAAGTAACTATGTTGGTTTAATCTTTAGGTAAGTTACTATATAATCATCACACCTTCTTTCATTGCACACATAAACTTAAATTGATTTATGTTGTCTACTACGGAGTACTTTGGACTATAAAATGAGATAAAAATGTATCCATTGGTAATGAGTTTTTAGAAAAGAAACCAAGTTTCCTCATTATGAAAAGATAACAACTTTCTTTACAAAGAGATGAAATAATCAACCAACAAGTTACAAGCCCAACTGCCATAAAAGGAGCAGTGATGATCAAAACTTGGGTAACAACAAAACTATGTTTAAACAGATTAGTACACTTAAATAAATGAAATAAAGAGATCCCGAATCCACATCAAGGTCCATTCGCTTATACATTTCTCGAGTGATACGAAAATTAAGACCTTTTACTTCTGTAAAAGGTCTTAACGGTCGACCTACTTTTAAAAAGTCGAACAAAAAGGGAGCTCAACCAAGCCCATTAGCTTACATCGCAGCAACTGGGGTCCTTGGAGTGATTGGGTTCCTTGGACTAGGGAGTCCCATATACGAAATCCTAGGAGAGAGCCTGAGGTTTGGGCAGGGCCTTGGTGACGGGATTGGCCCGAAGTTCCCTGGAAATAAACGGGGAGATAATTTGACTTGTTCAAGGGCTTGGAATTGTAGCTCGGATGGGTAATCCCGAACAATGCCAATACGTGGCCCGGTTCCTGAACTCCATTTGCCAGAAATATGGTTAGCTTCTTGGATACGGGCTGAAATGGGTGTGGTTGGGCGTTCTGCTTTAGTAGGTGAAAGTAAAATATCTTGTGGTCTAGTACGAGGAATGACTAATGGTTTGGGCTTTGTTTCGGGTTGGGTGACCTTAAATGAAAAGCCCACATCGTCCTCGTCAACTGAGCATCTCTGCATTAGATAAATTGCTAGTAATTAGAACACCGAAAAGGTACATTCATCAACCTAACAATGCACGGAGCGCAAAATCTTCAACATACCTTAACATTTGTGAGGTCAACGTTGTTTTCCTCTAAGAAGCAAATGAAGTCTCGAAAGTTTTCTTCCGTTGGTAAGTAGTGACCACTATAAGGCCAAATAGCCTAAAAAACAAACGGAAATTGGTTAAAAACCGAAACTTAAAATGCTGAAACACAAAATGTGTATGCAGTAAAGATTTGTACCTCAAGAACACCGCCATGGGCCACCAATCTTCCCGCAGCAGTAGTGGCACCACCAGATAGAAAACTTGAATGCTGAAACAAGCCTTTCTTTTTTTGCCCGACATATAAGTTATTGGATGTGCTAAGAACGAATATCCATTTAGAACCCTCAGTGGTTTCTAAAAGGAACCCGCTTTGTCTATACATGAGCTTCCCATTTTCAACTATCACTTCGTATGACTCCCTTTCGTTCTATTTAATATAAGCTTGTTTAGTAACATTTTATCGAAAACAAATGATAGTACTTTCTTATGAACATAAGTGAATAAAAAGCTTACGGGGCCTAAGTATTTGATGCACTGTTGCTGTAGACGGATCCTCGAGCACTTTTCAAGGTTTATTTCTTTACCATCTCCAACATCCAACCTTCGGGTTATGAAAAAATAGAACCATAAATATATAGATATTCGTTAAATGAATGGTATTAAATTCGTACTATTTAAAACTTACCAGTAGAAGAAAGGTTGACTGCTTTCGCTTTTAAACCATAGATCATAGTAAAGGTGCAAGTTATGGCCATAGCGATGGCGTGGGTCAATCTGCAAGTAGCCAATGAGGAATTATGAGTTAGACGCATTTCAAAAAATCTTTAAAATTGCATCTCCGAGCCAATGTTGATGATAGGATGTGAGGCAACTACTTACAGCTTCAAGCCAATGTTGCAAGGCCAACTTTTGGGCTTTTTCATTCTTGGATAGACCCTTTCCCACTTTAGCCGCTCTAGTCCGAGCTCTGGCCCACCGCGACATCGCAGTTTCTGGTTTATCGTCGGTGAAAAATGAAACAGAACTCCGATCCAACGCTGCAAAGTCCAAAGCCTTCCACCTAGAACACATCACCCAGTTCAGAAAACCAATCTATATTATCTGATAAACTAGTCAAAGTTTGACTTATTTAGTCAAAGTTAAGCTTTGACTTGCTTATTTCATAAGTTAGATTGAAACTAACCATAACTCCTCAACAACAACAGCACAATCAGCTAGATTTCTTCGTGTTCGGTAACTTTTGTATATTTTCTGAACCGTAGTGGCCGCAGCATTGAGTTCACTAACGGGTCGAGGTGAAAAGAAGACGGTTGACCCAGGAGAAGTCAAACCTTCTGTTTTAAAGTTCCGACTTTTGGGTGTTGGTAACTTGATATCCTGAACTAGATTCTTGAAAGAAAGGGTGGTTTCGAGCATAATCTTTAACGGTTCACAGTTCCTCAGGTTAATAGAATTTCTTCTCGTTTGACCAACACATGAGTCTTCGGCTTCTTTCGACACTATTTCTGATTCGAATTTCTTTAAGGTATCGGTTTTTGATCCGATATTAAGCTCATAAGGCAAGATTAGATAACTATGGTCCACGATTTCCTCCCAAGCTGATGATAACAGTGATAAGGACAAACCCATAAGAAAGGTAAAATTTCTGCACAAAAAAATATAAGGCAATCATTGGATTAGTATTTAACAACAATTTGAAATTTTCACATAAGCACAAAAATTTTCTAGTCTAAAGTATGAAATATAGACTAATAATAGGCGTAAACCTTATCGATAATTACACAGAAATCCAAACCCCACAAGAGAAAAACTCGCACAAAAGCATAAAAAACACAATGTTCTTCATAATATGGAATAAAAGTACTCCAAGTTCAAATAATACCAGATGAACACTCATCAAAACACATAATGTTCTTCATAATGGGTAGAAACTAATGCACCAGAATTATACATATACTTACTTTAAAAGGAAAGTTAGAAACATTGAAACATATAAACACATGGTGTTCTTCATAATGAGCTACAATATGCTTAAACTTGACCCAAAAACAAAACCTTGCACCAGAATCATAAAGTTACTAACTTTAAAAGAACCCAATACATATTTGATCATTTTAAATCAAACCCAAGAAGGAAAAATCAGAAATATGAACAAAAACATTGAAAACACATAAGAACACATGGTTTTTTTTTTTTTTTTTTTTTTTTTTTTTTTGAAAGGCAGAACACATGGTTTTTTACATAATGAGCTACAACTTAAAGCATGCTAACCCAATACATATTTAATCGTTTTAAACCAAACCCATAAACAAAAATCCAAGCTTTCAACAAATACATCAAAATCAAAAATCTTGAAAAAAAAAAATGCTCACCTTCAACTTTCTTGATTTCTGGTCTAAATTTCAATATTTTCAATAGTTAATGTTACTTGGAGAAAATGATGATAATGACCAACTAAATCTTTTCACCTATATATAAATTCTTGATGTCAAAGTCTAAACAAATGCTTTCTAGTATTGTAACACGTACAGTATAAGAAAATAATTTATTTATTCGGGTAGATACTTGACTAGGGGACAAAGAATATTAGTTTTCAAAACTAAGGTTTGATTTTGATATGAACAAATAAAAGAAACCCGTTTGCACGTTTTTGATAATTCAAAGCTTGAGAATGTGGAATAGCTTATAGAGTTTATACATTGCCAAAAGGTTATTTCCATTTATAGTAAGTATTTTTTCCGTTTTAATATTATTATTCACATTTCGATTTCGAGTTGTCTTAAATTAATTGTCTATTTTTTAAACTAGATAAAAAAAATTTAATTGAGATTAATATATTACCCGTACTTTAAAAATGTTATTTCAAACTTTCAATAAATCAGTAATCAATTAGTTAAAAAAAAAACTGTAATGATTATGTTTTTTTTTTTTTTTTTTGAACTGTGTGTTTTTTGTCGGTGAACAATTGTTATGAGATGGATGAAATATGTTTTTTATATAAAGTAACCCGTACATATTGTTTTTGATATGCACACATCACCGAAATTTGAATAATATTATTAGGAGGGCCAAATGTATATCTTGAGAGCCAGACGATACAAGATGTAAACACATTAAAGCCGTTTAATGCATAATTTGATGTATATTAATCAAAAGAAAATCTTTGCAAATCATGCACTTTCCATACTATGCAGAAAGATAAGTAAAAAATTAGCAGAATGATATAAATATATATCTTTTTATATTTACAAAGACCATGTCATAGGGTTTGTATCTTATAGCAATCTTGCTAAACATAGTAATTAATTTTTAATAATACAAAGACCGTGTCATGGGGGATGTATCTATATAAGCAATCTTTCTAAACATAGTAAACGAGGACAAAAAACATAGAATTGTACAGAGAGAGAAATTTGGTCAAAGAATGGAAAATTGGAGATTGGCTTCACGATAAGTCACAAAAATCTACATGAAGATATATGAAAGTCAAAAACACACTTTCCAATTATATTGGTAAAGTCTTATTCAGAATGCGACATGTTAGCAAAAACAATAAATGCATTTTTAGTGACTTGCATTTGAGGTCTCATGGTTATTTCATGTCATGTCATGTAATGATCTACTATTAGAACAGAGGTTTTTAGTTTTTAAAAAATAGTCGAGGCTAAAGTCGTGGCTAAAAATTCACAGAACAAAGCTGATTTTCACCGTTTAACTTTGAAATCACTTTTAACGACAACAATTGTCGTCGCTAAAACTTTTACAAACCTTAACTTTGACTTTCAACGCGATAATTTGGTCCAAAAATGAACTAGTATTTTTAGCTAAAAATATTTAATATTATTTTTGTAATATCAGTTAAATACATATAAATTAATAGTAAATATTAAAATTTGTAGTCACGACAAAAATCATGAATAAAAGTATTTAATATTATTTTTATACTATCAGTTCAATATATAAACTCTAGTGCAATTTGCTACAACTATAGAATCAGAAAGAACATTTGATGTACTTTCTCATGTTTTGCTCACGACTCAACGCGACAAACCGACAATAATGTTACCATTGCTAATGACAGATCTTTTCATTTTGTGAAATGTCAAAATTTATTTCATTGCTAATGATAGATCTTTTCATTTTGTTAAATGTCAATAAAGGCACATTTAGGCAAGAAGTTAAACCAAACTTGTCTTGTGTCGCATAAGTTATTCTTATTATCACAAGGAGCTAAAGGTCGTTTGGATCATGTAATGGTATAGGCTATCGGTATGATATCGAAACCAACATTTATATGGAAGTCGTTAAACCATAAAATCTTTATTCTCAAAATAATGTTAATTGTATGTCAACGTTGTCGTCTTTGCATATGCACCAGGTTAGTACGATTTTAGCGTGTAAACAGATGATGTACACAATATAATGTAATTGTTATTTGTTAGTGGACTAGTATTTAACGTTAATATTATTTGTATTGGGCCAAACCTTTTTGATTATTTAACATCATTTATATTTTACTCAAACTCATTATTCAATTACGAAAATTACACAAGTTCATAGTAATTAGGTACTCGTTTGAGTTAAATTGGTTTGAAAGGTTTTAATCATCCTTGTAACGCTCTATTTTCGTATACCTGAATTCTTTGCCTTAGCTTTTCGTTAGGCTTCTATCGCTATCGTTCAAAGAAAAATATAAAGACAACAATCAAGTTGAATCTTATTACTCTACATAAAATATTTGCGGACTTCAAGTCATTGTTTGATTAAGTTGTGAACAAAAACAAACTTATATGCTGGCTTTTCGTAATTAGTCCTATCAATTACTTATATTTAAATACCGACTTTATAAAGTAAAATCACAGATAGATCTTTATATATATTTCAGTTTGAACTTTCTTTGACAACCAAATTCAGCTATTTACTTTCGTGTTTATTCATTTTGGGGACACATTGATATTGGTCAAAAAGTGATAACTTGTCGATAAAAGAATGTGACTTGGTAAAGAGAAAATTTAATTCCTTATTTCTCGCTACGACTGCTTGTTTTCAACATACATCGTCTTCGCTTTTCAACAAAAAAGTTTTCTAGTTTAAATTTCTTTTCGAAAAAGTTGTTTGGAAAAGGTAGTATAAAGTCATACCGCTCCGTCTTATTCTGTATGTTCACTACAGTATTAAAGAAGAGGTTCTCTTTTAAAAAGTCATTAAAGTGTGACATGTATCAATTATATATATATATATATGGGAAGAGATCTAATGAGAAGAGAAAATATAATAAGAAGAATAAGAAATATTTTTAGCCACACATTTCAATTGAATAAGGAGAAATTCATGGGAGTTGCATCTTTTATTGTTCATGCATCTGAAATGTGCGGTTGTGGTTACTTCTCATTCTTCTCATTTTACTTTTATTTCTCATTTGATCCTTACTCATATATATATATATATATATATATATATATATATATATATATATATATATATATATATATATATATAGGGTAAGGTTCTAGAGAAAAGTGTATTTGGATAGAAAAGTGAGAAAAAAAGTTATAGGGTAGATTATGAAAACACTTGAAAGTTCAGGGTAAAAAAAGAAAAAAAAACACAAAAAAGAAGGGACGGTCTTCTTTTACAATTACAATCATACAAGCTTTATTCAAACACAAACACCGAATCAGAGGCAAACACTGATTGTCACCGTCACCACCACCGTCGCCGCCGTCACCACTACCGTCGCCGCCGTCACCATCACACCACCGCATAATCCGATACATCATGTACAAAACACTCACTTGACTAATACATCACCAATCACTTCTCACCCTCTCCATCGACACCATCTCCGTCGCCACCACTCCACCGTCATCATCTATACCACTCCATATTTGCCGTCGAACACCAGAATAAAATTTGAATCAAACAAGGGATATCCGAAAACTGTAAGTTTTTAATTACAGACTTATAAATTTTTTATATTATTTAAGTGCATCATTGTGAAAATTATAAAATAATTAGTGTTATTGGGGAATGTATTGACATTTACTGAATTTGTATGTATAAAATTACATTTTAGTGCATTTGAGTAAATAATATGTTGTATGAATAAGTGCATCAGTATAAACATTTTGTAAACAAGTGTAGATGACTAGATTATAAGGAATTTAATTTAGTGCATTTTTTTGTTAGATTAGAGCATTGCGAGATAGATTAATGCATCCATTGTGTATTGTGAGAGCATCGCGATAGAGATTAATGCATCCATTGTGTATTATTAGAGCATCAGTGAGTATGATTAGTGCATCAGTGAGTAATGATTAAAGCATCGCATCCGTGTGTATGATTAGTGCATCAGTGAGTATGATTAGTGCATCAGTGAGTAATGATTAAAGCATCGCATCAGTGTGTATGATTAGTGCATCAGTGAGTAATGATTAAAGCATCGCATAAGTGAGTATGATTAGTGCATCAGTGAGTAATGATTAAAGCATCCGTGATTATGATTAGGGCATCAGTGAGTATGATTAGTGCATCGTCTGACATATTAAGGAATCAGTGTGAATGTTTAGTGTACCCGTTTGTAATTTAGTGCATCATATATATTTGTTTGTTTAGTGAATTGTTGGAACTACTTGGATATATGTTTATATGTTCAGTGCATCGATGAACATATTAGGGCATCAATGAGTAAGATTAGTGCATCGTTAGATATTGGAGAACGCTATTTTGCATGTTAGACAACAGTTTAAAGGCATCATTTTGTTACGTTTAAATTAGGAATTAGGTTTTAGAATTAGATTAGTTAGGAGTAGGAATAGATTTAATTTCAGCTTTAGTATAATTCTTATGCTTATTATCTTGTAATCTCAGCTTTCAGTTTTGTAACTAAATTATTCAAGTTAAATCTAATTCTCAGCCTTTTTATGCTTATTTATTGATCACCATTGCTTATTCAGTTTCAAATTAGTTTACTTTACCTTTTACCTTCAAGTTTCAGTTGAAAATTTTCATTTTTCCTTTGAAAAAACCAAACAGTCCCTCCTTAAGGGGTGTTTGGCACATCAATAATATTAGCCTTAAACCTATTTTTTTCAAACTTTTGAATTTCAATTATCTTTAATTTATTGTTTATAGCTGTTTTAAAGTTAGACTTGTCATTTTCAAAATGTTTTAGAGTAGTTTAACTAGTGTTCTAATTTCCTTTTTATAAAACTGCCACAACAAGTACTTAGGTAAAAATTTAGTTAAAGCTTCATTTAGTTGTTTATTTTGCTCATACTTGCTTCAAATAGGTTAGTGTAAGTATACACCGTCTGGTAGTTGACTTCTCAGGTCAAAAATTTCAACTTTTGGCCCAATTTTTACCCTGCACCAGTCACTTAAATTCCCTAACAGCCACTTAGTTTTTATTTTTAATTTCTTTATTTTTAGCTCAATTGCTCTAAAAATTGGCATGGAACTTATTTATTTGCTTATCCAACTGCTTATATTTTTCTTTTATTTTATTTATTTTTATTTCACTACTTTTTAGTTGCTCAGAATAGCCCCTTTAGCATGTTTTTACCCATTGCAGCCCCTAGTTTAGATATGCTTATTTAGTGCTTATAGCTTCTCTTAAACTGCTTATTTCAATCCCTTTTAGCTCATTTAGGTTTCGCTAGTATTCCTCTAGTTCATTTCCCCTTTGTGTAGCTTTTTATCAGCATCTTTATAGCTTATTTGTAGTTTTAGGAATTCAAATTTCCCCTTTATTAGCTTGTTACAGTAAACTGATGTCTTATTCCCTATTTATATGCTTATTTAGTGCTTTACATAAAAAGTTTTAGGTTTAAAATTTGCTTATCTTCATGCTTTCTACAAGTTTGTAAAAAAAATTTTGAAAGAACAAATATTTTACAAAAAAGTGACACCAGGATTCGAACATGGGTGACTTGGTTCACAGCTTAGATACTCAACCCCCCCCCCCCTTACCATCTGATCTAGACCATGTTGCTTGTTTAGTTTTCCATTAATAAATATTTAATATAGAGTTAGTTAATTTAGCTTATTAACTTATTTAGCTTATTTTACAGCTTATTTTGTACTGTTCCCCCCTTCCTTTTATTTTTCCTAGTTTAGTATTAAGAAAATTAGTTTCCAAAAAAATTTTAGATTTTTTTTTGAATAAGATTTGGTTCACTTAGATGTCCTATATTGAACTTCAGGGAACTTGTTATTTGGCATTCTGAATTTTTTTTTTTTTTTTTTTTTTTTTTTTTTGGAATGCAAGTTTGATGTTGCTGTTAAAGAAGCTAAGAGTGCATCCATTTGAGGCACTTTAGTGCATCCATTTGAGACACTTTAGTGCAGCCGTTTGAGGTACTTTAAAACTTTTTTCAGATTATATTTCAAAAGCTCCACTTTTTGTGGCTTATTTTAAAACTTTTCGGATTATATAAACTTATCATGTCATAATAAACTTTTATAAGTCAAAAAGTTTCAAAATAAGCCACAAAAAGTGAGCTTATAAAACATAATCCGAAAACCACATAAGCCCTAAGCCTGTTATATAAGCCGAAACAAACGCCGCCAAAGTGAGATGAGTGTTTATAACTGTGAGTTAGTTTTAAAATGTTGTAGCATTGACTTTTGTGACCGTAATATCATGTAGTTGATGATGACAGAAAAGAAGTTGTCATCCTCACTTGCGCGTATTATGATGAATTGTGACCTCAGGTAAGATATTATAGGTTGAGCCACTTCACACGTCCAACATTCCCATAAGTCATTTTTATGTATCCACTAGCTCTTTATAATGCTAGGCCGATTTGAGAAGAGATGGCCGTTAGTAGTAATTATATCATGTCAAAAAAATGTTTGTTCCATTTTTTTTGTTATTATGTGACATGTTTTTTGTTTCAGATTTGTGCATGGAATTCTGACGGATGGGAAAAGCAAAAAGCAAAGTACTTGCAACTCCTGGCTGGAAGGACAACAGCAGCATAATCTGACACACGGATTCAGTTTCATCACATTCTGTTCCACTTTCTTGTTGTCCACGAGACTCAACTCACTATATATGAAGCCTCAAAACTAGAAGTGACAATTTCTATAATTCTATCCATTTATAAGTAATCATGTTGATATGGGTTATAGTTTATCTATAACAAATCAAGTCATTAAATTTTTAATGTTCGTGAAAATGTAACCAAGTTGAGTGGGTCAAACGGGTCGAAACTCATTCAAAATGTATTTAAGATGCATAAAACCTATCTTTTCACATGTGTGAATAGATTGTCATTATAATTATATGTTTAGTGCATCTGTTAATGCTAGTTTTAATGCAACAACATTTATGTGCAGGTTCTAATTCAATATACGAAACCAAAATTGATGATGCTAGAGGACTAAAAAAGTAAAGACATATTTCGTAGGTCGATGGGTAAAGAGATTGGTGATGATTTCTTCATGACACACGACTCTGGAAATAACTGGAATGTTAAGTGTTTGTGTGGGTTCATTAATTTGATTCTCATCACCTTTCTTTTTTATTTCGATATCATGGTTGCTTTTTTTATGCTTGCCAATGTACAGATCTATGATTTCAGATGGGAAAATACTTCATCCATCTGTGAATAGCCAGGGGTTAGAGGATTCGAAAGCAGATAAGCTTGAGGTGCGTATTACACTTATCTTGTACATGAAAGGCCATGTCATGTTTACTATCATTTTCAGTTCACATTTTAAAGAGTAAATTATAAAGGTCTTTAGTGCGTATTGAAAACTCGTGTTTTATTCGAATGTATCCCATTTTACGTTATTGAGGTGCGGTTGCTCATGCTTATCTGTTATGATTAGGTTGTCCGCATTGAGGGCGAATCCATGGGTCTTCTTTAAGGTAGACTGGTACGTTTTGTTCTACTCCTTATTGATGGTAACATCCATCTGTTATGGAGTACTAAATAATTATGTGGTTTGCATGGTTTTCTGCATATATATGAGCTAAATTCTTCACTTCAACTGGTTCTGTATCAGGTATCTTGTAATTTGTAGGACAAGAAAGTTTGTGGCCTTAATAATGATATGTGGTTTGACATATATTATGGTCACTCACGCGAGTGTTTATTCTATAAAGAATGGCATATCGGGAGGTACTTTAGTGCATCCGTTTAAGGCACTTTAGTGCATCCGTTTGAGATACTTAGTGCATCCTTTTGAGATACTCTAGTGCATCATGTTGGTGGATTTTTTTTTTTTTTTTTTTTTTTTTTTTTTTTTTTTTTTTTTTTTTTGTGAAGGCTAGTAAAATAATAGCTAGGTTTAGAACCTCTTTTTAAGTAGCCTTCACGTTAAGTTTCAAAGGAACTTGTTTTGATAGGCCATTAGTACAATCAAAAATTGGTTTTGGTTCTTATTGACATGTGTGTATTTTGTCATTGCAGGCGTTGTTTGACTTGGAGAACACACACCAAGAGCTGGAGCCTATAGGATCAAAGCTGATCCACCAACTGCTGAGCTGGTCCTCCAATTACTGAAAATGGAGATTGTTGCATATTGGTTTCTCATCTTTAGCAAAAATCAAAGCTGATCCACCAACTGCTGAGCTGGAGCCTTTAAGATCCAATTTTCTTTCAGGCTTGACTCGTCTTCCACATCCCAAGAATGAGTATCTGATGATTGTCCAACATGGTCCTGAAGATGATGAAGAACCATAGGAAAAGATGGAAGAGCGAATGTCTGACAGAATTGCTCGGGAGAAGGCTGAAGTCCTTTAGTACTAGTTGTCGAGTATTAAACCAATGTTGAAATATTAATTAGTTGTAAAATTATAAAAAAAAGGACCATGTGAAATGTAATTATACTAATTCAGTATGACTTGAATTATGCACAGCAAACAGGACTCTTTCACCTTTGATGTTCCATTTCAGTTCTATATTCATCTTTAATTCCATGAAGTAGCAAATTTAATGTCTTGAATCTTGATCACTATTAATTTGACAATGCTTGATGCCCGTAGTAAATTTTAGTTCTAATGGTACACTGCTTGTTCCCAAATGGGTGACAACAACTTTTCTTGCTATAGACCAACTTTCTCAGGTTGATCCAAAGTTGAATGTTGATAATTCTGAGCTGTTAAAGAAAGAGGATGTTGGTAACCAGAATTCTTAGTGATAGATTACACCTCCTTCTTACTAATTTGATAAATCTTCATCTTTGTTATTAGGGCATCAATGAATAAAATTAGTGCACCATTATTTGTTGTCAGTTAGATAGATTGTATATGAGTTATACTTTAGTAAATGTAATCTTGTATATAAGCTTGCACTTAAATTGTGACATTCTTGGCTTGAGTATATTAGTTTTAGAAACAAAGATACAAATTTGGTATGCCATGTCATCAATGTTCATATGGCAATTATTAGTGCATCAGTCAATATGATTAGTGCATCACTATTTATATTAAGTTTGATTCAACATATAAGCAATTATTCTACTAGTTTATCAGGGTGAAATAAGTTGTTGGGAGTTCATTATTCAATATGCTTATCACATGAATGTCGCCACCTCATTTCAAGAATCTTTGTTGGTGAACCCGCAGAGGTTTACTACTCGTATTAGTTGTCTACTCACCAAGTCTTCTTAAGACAAAATATATTTTTAGCAGCATAAATTTCAGTTTATGACCCATCTTAGAATTATCTTATAGCTATTTCTATTCATTTTTGTGTACGTAAACATAGAATCACGATTGCGGATATCAAAACACACCCGTGGTTTCTGAAAAATTGTTCTGCAGATTTGATGAATGAAGATAAGATGATAAACATGCTGTTTGAAGAGCCTGATGAACCAATGCAAAGTGTGAATGAGATCATGCAGATAATATTCGAGGCCACAATTCCGCTTGTTGGTTTTTACGATATAGATATGATGGAAGATGATCTGGACTTAGACCTGGACGACTTTGACTCTGATCGTGAAGAACTTGATATAGAAAGAAGTGTTGAGGTTGTGTCTGCCCTGTGATCAGACATATGCTTATGAAATTGTAGGTTACATTTATCTCAACTGATTATATAGACTGTACAAAGTTACATGCTGGTGACATTTGTACAATAACTTCTTGGCTCTCATTACTCGATTGTTTACTGGCCTAGCACACATCGTGTGAACTATAAGCGGCAAGTTGCTAAACTTCGAATATCAAATAAAAACTATATTTGCTACTCTTAGCAGTTACTTTGAATCGAAAAAGCTACTACATAAGTTTGATAATGCAATAAACTTCGCTAGCAACATTATTTTTAAATGAAATTTAAAACTGAACAGAGCACCGAAGGAAACAAAGCTAAAAATTAGTACTTAGAAACAAATAATTGTTTACAAAAACAAAACAAAAAAAGTGCACCAGTGTTGATAATAAAAGGTGCATCAATGTTAAATATTAAACGGGTCAAAATTTTATTAAACCATTGGAGTAGTGATTACGTATTTCGAACCATTCGTACAATGAACCCTCCAACTCCTTCACAACATTATTCTATGAAATTGTGGAGTTCCCTATTTAGTATGCCGCACATCCAGGTTAAAGAAGATTTGGTTTGACTGAGATATTTTCACTCTGTTGAGACTTTCTCAACTGGTATGCAGATTCAAGATGAGACGATGTGTTGGATGTCATCTTCAGTTACAGTGGGGCCTTCCTCTCCTGCATAAGTGACTATTAGCCTCTATTACGGATCATATGTACAGTCATTTATAAGGATGTAGTCTAGCAAAGTTGATCTCAAATACCATACAAAATTGGTATCGTTAAAAAATATCACCCATCAATAAACAATATTCACTTACACTTCTGTCCTTATTTAATAATTGTTCAAATCAACTTAGATGTGAATGGATGTGTAAATGTCTAAAGAAATCTATACAAAACCATAACAAGTACCGTACCTCCAACGTAGCAACGACTTTCGATACCATTTCAATCATCCTAATCCTAACCGTAAACGTAACATTTATAAATGTTATTTCAAAACCAAAACTACTGTTGAAACCATGTATTGGAAACTTTTAGTGCATCATAGCTATAAATTTTCGTTGAGACATTTTATCAAATACCTTGTATGCTGCCTTCCTAAACATGATTTGGATATTTTTTTTCCTCAACTTTTTTCAGATTCACAAGTAAACTCCAAAATATAACATATTTATACATAATCGACAGTAACAGTGTAAAAAAGCTTACTTTCAAACTTGAATAATGAATTTGATTACATATTGGGCATGAAATGGTGGGGAACGATGGTGAACAGCGGGGAACGATGGTGAACAGTGGGGAATGGTGGTGAATGATGGTGAACGATGGGGAATGGGGTGGAACGATGGGGAATGGTGGTGAGCGACGGGGTCCGATGGGGAACAGATGTGAATGGTTCAGTAACAGATACGAGAGAAAAAAAAGAAAGAGGAGAGAAAAAAATGAGAAAAAATAGCCATTATATATGATAAGGAAATAATGGGGTGTATTTACAAAAAAGACCTTCGAAAAATAAGAAAGTTATAAAGTGGCCCCTGTAGTTAGCATGAAAAAAAAGGGAGGAAAGGGAGGGGTGAATTGTACACTTTTCTCACTTTTCTATCAAAGTGAGTTTTTTTATAGAACCCACCTCTATATATATATATATATATATATCTCAACCTATATATAGCACAAGTGTGATTGCTATTTTTAGAGACAAAAATTCTCACAAAATTCTAAAAGAATGACACCTGGAAACATCACTACTAATAGCAAGTTTTCAAAAAAAAATTAAAATCAATTCCTGATAAATTATTTATAAGAAAATCCCTTGAAACTAGGAACCGTAATTCATATCACTTATTATTTTGTTTTCAAAATTCACCAGTACACACATCACACACACACCTCACAAGCATATTAATCATCCATCATCAACCGTACCAAAAATCACGATTTGATTACAATCGCCAATTTGAAACTTCATCAATCAATTTCTGTTAAAATCCACCAACGCTTCATATAGTGGAAAAATATATCATTAACAGTTAATTATATCTTTAAATATGAATCAAGGATTTAAAGTGATAACGCAATGTAAGCTATCTTGATCCTCAAATTCATAATCGTATTTCCAACTTTTTATGTATAATATGGAATTAGGATTTTGTTTTATTGATCTGTAATTGTTTTTATTTATTTTATTGAAATTGGTTTAATTAGGGTTCTAGGCTAGAAATATTGTTGAGATTAGAGAACCTCAACAATCATTTTTCCGAAAATTTATATTCATTTGATGTTTAATATGAGTAAACAATTTTGATAATAGGTGCTTGATGAATGGATCACCAAGTGTTTGATGAAATTTCCAAAAGAAAAGAATATTAAAATTAAAAGGTTTAATAATTTTCCTTTTGTGCCTTTGAATTGTGTTAACCCCGTTTAGGCGAGAAGTTTTTTCTTTAAAAAGCATAGAATATTATTCAATAAATTTAGGATTGTGCATTCTAATCTTTTTACTAAATTATTAGTACTTCATATGATTGTTGATTTCTATATATTCTTTGTTGATGAAATTAGGCTTTTGAGTTTATGCTAACATAACAGCTAATTTGATTAAACCATACTCACACCGTTAACTAATGTAACTTTTTGGTTCAGGGGATTTGGTTCATGGGATATGGTTCAGGAGGTGGTTGGGCCTGGCATTGACTTACTACAAGAAACTTCTACGTAAGTTGTATCGAATTTAATTTTGTGTTTTTGTATGATTTTACGCTTTGGAGAAATCTTATTTACATACCTTATAAGTAAATACCAAACAACGTATGAATATGTACTCATCTTGGCATGCGACAGTTGAACCTAAGCGCTTACATACGAAGTTAAACATAGGCTATTCGTGTTTAACACTTTAATTATTGACACATAAATCAGTGAAAGTTTAATTTATTAACAGTTTAACACTTTGGTAAACCTTTTATATAACTTAAGTTATTGCGCTTTAATACTGACTTATGAACAATGCGCTGCTTTGAAAGTCAATACAGGCCATTTATGTTTTTGGTGATTTTGTTTATAGCTCAGTATATGGATGGTTCAACTAAACAAAAGTATCTTTTTTAGGCGTATGGATAACAGTTGTCGTCTGAACCTTCCCGCCTTTGGGATGGGTGCTCAGCCTATTTCGGTATCGGGGCTTCCTACGATTGCAACAACTACTCCTGCCCTTCCTAATGATATGCGTACGTGTTAGTTGGTTGCATTTTTTTTCCCTTTTTATTTATGACGTATCTTTGAAGGCGTTTGTGCTTACTGTTTAGGATATGTGGCAGCGCCTTTCGCTGGTAATGTCGGGCCGACGATTGCTGATCATCTAGACAATAGGTGCACGCGCATTTTTACTGAAATTAACGTGGTTTTTAATTTTCGCGTTTGAAAATTGTTGTTCAGGTTCTATAGCAGGCAGTTTCTGTTTGGCTAACCTTTATCATTTTTGTTTTCAGATGTGGTTTAATCAAATTAACTAAAGTATTTGAAAAGCTGGTCACTTATCAGCTTTGGTATGCGTAATAACTCGCTCTTTCTGGAACTCCTACCTTTTTTGAAATCCATTAGATAGATACGAGCATGAGCCTGAATTGTGTAAATTTGTATTTCCATTTGCAGAGGACATAAGTAATTAAAAAAGCCAATGTTCGTGGCACTCGCTAATCTAACTACTGTCGTATTGTTTCCTCACAACTTAACTTAACCGAAGAGTGTGCCGCATCTCCTTCTGATCAGGTACTACATTGACGTGACTTCTTTAAATTAGCATTTGGATCTGCGCTTTTATGTGTATTATACCTTATATTTTGTTGTGTACATAATGAAGTCTCTAATTTACAAAAAAATAAAACACATCTTCACTACCCACTACCCACTATGGATTGGCGCCGTTCCAGATGTCGTCTACTGGAAGAGGAATCACCCATTCTTTGCGTAACAAAAAATACCTAGCCAACCAACCGGTGGTCATCAAACGAGGGCATCAAATCATTGAAGTCAACCCACAAGTGACATTACGATCAATTTCATATCTTATGTATTTTGTCTTAGATATTCATATCTATTAAATAGACGTTGTTATGGATGAAAAGTCTAAATTGGTAATGCTAACTGTCGATGTGGTTGGGATTACTTATTTTTAACCAATTAACTTTCTTAAAAGTGATAAGCATGTGGCTAACTACTTATTGCAAGTGCTTTTTTACAGCCATGGAGACGTATAAATTTATTCTGACCATGGTTTGTGTTAAAGCCTTTTGTATGCCATTAATATGGTGAATTGGACAAGCGTGCATAGATACTCCACACGCATATTTGTAACAAAACAAAAATTAGGATGCTTCTGTTGATATGTGTATGTAGGTTGGGAAATATGTACACTTTTTTTATACATTTAAATCATTGCCATAATCGTTTTTTTTTTGTTTACGCTAAAACACAGTAACTCCGAAAATATGTGTTCATCAAGTTTAAGCGATTGGAATGTATATGCAGAATGTTAATAGAAAGCTTCCAATAGCATAAGTACCTTCAATTCTATATTTCTTACCATGTTTCCGCTTTATTGTCAATAAAATGTTTCCAAGGTTTCACGGCATACCTAATGTTGTACACTAGGTCCTTCGTTGTTAACCAAAAGTACATTTATCACTTGCACTATCGCCTTTTTGTAAATCGATTCATTATTGCTAAAGGTTCACAACGACCATAACTTTTGTCGCACAACATCACAAACGAACGCCAATTATCTTCCCGACATTAACGAAATCTATTGAAGTTGCTGACTTTTTCTTCTCATTTTATGCAGATCAAACAAGTAAAGCTTATTGTTGATGTTGACACATTTTGCTTATGATGCAACTTGCTGCTGCTAATGAACACAAATCATTGTTGATGCATCCGCGAATGATCATATGTGCCGCCTATGGAACAAAGAGAAAATACAATAATCTTCGGCAGACCAGCTGGTGACAAGTAATTGATGTGCATAATTAACAGCATGGTAGCAGTTCTCAGGGAAATACTGAACGTGTAAACTCTGCGACTCAATGTGAACTTAGATACAAACATATTTGCAAATACCAGCACATAAGCAAATATCCATATACATAGTTGTGTTGTATATGTGATTCTACTGTGCCATATGTACCATTGACGTTGGAATTAATGGACACAAATTTGTTAAGGTTTTATGGCTCACATGGGTCAAATGGATCATTGTTAAGTCGATGAAAATGCAGTTTTTTAATAGGTGTCAAAATGGGTCACATTTGTCAAATGGGTAACTGTTAATTGCGACTTGATACTAGGCGATATGTTTTACTCAGATGAAATGAGGGATACGCATAGATGACCATATTTTGATCATAAAACGCATATTAGATTTTTAAAAACTTACTTTTTTGTATAGCATACCTATATATATTTATGAGTGTAAAAGTACAAATTGGACTACTTTTGACTCATTTTTCTCTAAACAATGTTTTTTGGAGATCTATTTCACCATTTGACGTGTTTAAAAGGATACAAAACCTTACTCAAGTTAAGCAGTTTCTTTGTCTGTTTGTGCAAGTTTATTCCATGTACAAGGCAATTATAGAACCTGACAGAGTCCAACTTATACTTTAAAGATTTGAGTTGTTCGGATCAAGTTATGTTTGTGATGTCGGAGGAACATATTAAGACTTTGGAGGAGACTTTTGATATTTATCTTCTGCCACTTGGTGAACATCCAGGAACTTGCCAATCATATTTGAGGATCAAGCCACAAGATTGGATCTTGAACGTAAGGTAAAGATTTACCTTTAATTTTTGTTTTAGCTTTGTCTTTTTTTTATTGAGTTTGATGAATTGGCTACCAATGTGAATTGTGTTAGAATATATCTTATTAGACATCTTTATTTCTTTTCATCGAGTATGCTACATGAGGCGAAACTCTATAGTGAAAATGAAAGAAAATTTGGTTGGAGTTAATAAAATTTGCATACAAGACTTCATTTAGGTAAGTTTAGTTTTATGTGATATATTTTGGTCTTGATTTTGGTGAATTTGGCTATGTGAAATGATCATAACAAGGGAACACTTTTAACTCACCCATTTAGCACTTTTGTCACATTCTTATCAACCGCTTTAAAACGCCAGGAAAGTCTTAAAATCATTGTGCAACCACATACCGTTATAAAGGGGCTGGTGTGTTTAAGATAAAAAAACCCATTATTAATACTATTTCTTTAGATGATGGAGGTACTCCAAAAGCCGTTTGTTCTTGCACCAGACAATGATGATAACATATAAAAGATGGTACCAGTGGTACCATCGCCCCACAGTCCATAGAAATTTATGCATACCAATCTCCTTTAGTGCTTCATTATCATCGGTAAATAACTCTACCAACATTCATTCCAAACACTTCAGCAACAACAACAAATGCACTAACCACATAACACCCATTTGCATTATGGTAATATTGTCTTTTATGTCATCCACATATTCCCTCAGCTGCATACAAACATTGATCTGAACGTAGTTAAAAAGTATCAAATAATTAGAATCATTAGTGATACATGTGTACCGTGGATAGTATATTTAGAGTACCATCAGTAATCAATCTGAACAAAGTAAGCAACTATGAGCTAACATTGAAATTATTTGTGGAGCATGTTATTGATCAAAGATGAAAAGAAATTGTCCGTGGAGCATGTTATTCATTTCAATTTTTTGACAATTGATTACAAGGTTTGATAGAATGAGATCAAAGAAGCATATGTATTATATATCTACTGATTAACATGTCTTTTAAAATCTTAAAACATTTCTAACTAGAATTACTTTCTATGTAGGTGAAGTGGATCACGAGCCTCAAATATCTTTCTGAAAAGAAATCCAGTTACAAGAAATATTATCTATGCACATTTTTGTTGCAAGTTTTTTCAAGTGGGGAAGATACTTTTCATTTTAGCCGTCATTGTGTTCGACAAGGAGATATCATGTTCACAAATGTTTGCAAGAAACAAAACTTAGGTCGAATGCACATTTTTTGTATACGGTAGATATTCAAAAGTGATAATTATGAAACTAGCCTGCCCAGCTGGAGGGTAATAATTTTACAAGAATACAACCCACATGGTTTAAGCTACATAATTTTATATTTGTTGACATCCTAATTTGCTTCATTTGACCATCTTGGTCTGAATTTGGTAAGCTACGTCCATTAACTGTATATTTGTCGAAAACACTTCAATATACATTAAATTTTGTGTGTACTTATCATTTGTTGGCATACAATTATAATTCAAGTGTCTAATGAAGATATATACTTAAATGTCTGTACTTCTCATTTGTTGGTTATGGTTTCTTCATTACTTTTGAAATAGATAATTATGAGGTGTTACAAGTTGAGGTGTTATAGAGTTTGATTACCGATAACTACATCGACAAAACAACCAATTTTGTGTACAGTGAACCAAACAGTATTAAATAAACTCCGAAGTTTCCCTACTTTCTAGACAATATTTGTAAGCGACATCTGCATTGAAGGTAGGTGTACTTATCCTATGTTCGCGAAAGATAGACCAAAGGCAAGTCTTTGCAATGCCACAAAGTATTTCTTTAACACAATTTTTCTTTTTATATTAGTGTCACTCAACTTTATAAATACTCTTACAGTGTTCATTAAAATGATTTTATACAGCTAGCCCGCCCATCGGGCGGGTCTTGAAGCTAGTATATATATATACCTTCAACTCGCAATCCAATTGTGATAAAAATCAAGATATAATAAACATCAGCTTTTATAAAATAAAATATATACCGATAACTATTTTTTACTGGGTAACATTCTTGCATGATACTGATGAACAATCTCTATTAATGAACATGATTTGATGGATATTAAAAAAAACAAAAAAAAAAAAAAAAACAAAAAAAAAAAAAAACAAACAACTGGTGAACATTGATAAACATAATAAAAACTGATGAACACGTACTAATGAGTAGAAAAACAACTGATGACATTTTTATTGATGAACTAATGTACATGTATTGAATATAAAAAACTGGTGAAATGATAAACACGTATTGCAGATTCGAAGTTTTTTCATAGCAAGTTTGATTTTTAAAGAAATATTGAAGCTTTTATGCATTACTGAAACATTTATGTTCAAATGAATACTTTCAAAATCTAAAATCACAAAATAACTTCACTGAGGCATTTATCAAATACCTTATGGGTGTATTCATGAACACTTGATTTGTTTGAAAAGTTATGAGTAAAAACTCATAAAAACAAAAAAGATTAAGAATTGATGTTAGTTTAAGGTTTGTTAATCAAACTATAGGAATTTTGCTTTGACTCGAATTAATCAAAACCCTAACTTTTTTTTATAAACCAATGAACTTCGAATTCATAAAAAAAAATTTGTATTTTGTAGCGATTGAACGAATATATGATGAAATTAAACATAATCGACCTAATTTTGTGATTTTTGAATGATTTACGACTGAATTTGAGGTAGAGATGCTTATTAGTGAAGAAAAGGTAGATGAAGAAGAAAAAAGAACTGTAAAAATAAAAGAAAATATAAAACATGTTTTAGGTAGAAATGACTTCTTAATTTATATTTTTTATTTTTTATGCGCTTTGCAAACGATCACAACTTTCACTTTCAAATTGAATATAATGTAAACAAAAATTGGTCAAAGAATGGAAAATAGGTCACGTGCTTCACGATATGTCGCAAAAAATTTGGACTTAATCGTTACATAAATACTATGGTTAAGACACAGTTCAACCTTTCATCCCTAACTCTCAAAAATTACACTGGTTGTCCATGTAGTTGCCTATTTTCCATCGACTAGTCCTTTGATCAAACAGGGGTGTATTTTGGTTGTTAAGTCCATAGAAACTAAACGGGCGTTAGTCCTTTTAAGTCCATAGGGAACAATCGAGTGTTAGTAACTAGCGAGGGAAGATTTATGTAATTAACTCTTAATTTATTTGATACGTGAGAATCGCACCAGGCTTTACCTCTCGAGGGATCTCGAGAAGCTTACAACCCGCACCAGGCAGTGTACCTGATCGTTGTAGTATAGTATAGTGACAAGTACCAGGGGATTGATCGTTCAGCTAGGAATAGTGTCGCTAGGATTAGAAAACTTAAATACTAGTTCTAAAGGTGAGGGATGATTATTTTTGTGTTTTTATATTTTATAGAAAGCAATTAAAAATCTCGGGTTTGAAGGATTTGGGCGGAATTAGTTGCTAATCAACTAACCCAATACTAAAGATGCAATCAAAATAAAATACTAGAAATGAAAATAAACTAAATTATACTAAAGTTGTGAGCAATAAGTGGAGAAAATGTGTTTACTTAGATTTCACTACTCTCTAGACATCTTTTACACGTTAATTACTTGTTATAATTGCATGGATGACGGATCGTATTCCTTAATACCATTCATGGGGTGGCACACTTAGCTCCCCAATTCTATGAGCTCTTATCTCCTCCTACACCATGCCCAGCACAACTATAGGGATTGTAAACAGTGGCTCATGCATTAAATACAACCAATAAAGACCTAGTGCGCGTCGATTCATGTTTCTTAAGACGTTCAAGCATGTTACCAATTGGAGATCTGCCAGTTTTCTTAAGCCTAACATATAAATCATTCATCCAAGACAAGTATAAACACGTAATCAACACATAATTAACATCTAGGTTTCATTAGATCCAAGCAAACACAAGATAGATCTAGCCTAGCATGATGAAGTTAAGACAAGAACAAGATATAGACAACCAACACATAGACATATTGATTGAATTAAAAGAACACTTATCTCAATTACACATGAAATGTATCAAGGGCTTGGAACCCTTGAAAAACCTGTAAAATTCGCACCAAGTTCGTACTTAGGGTTTCTCCAAAACTTCTCTCCTTTTAATGTGAAAATTAGAAAACTATATATAGGAAAAGGGGTCTGACGGCGTCAAGACCAAGCTTGTGACGCCGTCACCTCGCCGCCAAAACTATTCTCGGACTGCCTTGATCTATATTTGACGCCGTCAAGACTTAATCATTTCCAGGCCGTCATGACTTTTACTCTTGACGCCCTACCTTGTGACGCCGTCAAATCTTTACTGAATCGTCATGGAATTTTGCTCTTGACGCCGTCAGGAAGTTACTCTTGACGCCGTCACCTACTGTTCCCAGCATGGAAAATTAAGACTTTGGCGTTTTCTTCACTTTTATGCTCCAAAAATGTCCGAATTGCTTCCTTTTCCAGATTTCACTCCCAAAGTACCTAAAATCACAAAAGGAACGATTTAGGGCAATATTTGATCAAATAAATTCAATTCCGGGCTTAAATGACCCCCTAAAAACGGATCATTTTTCGCCTCATCATATACCCTTACACTTGAGATTTGCTTGTCCTCAAGCAAATGCGCTTTTATTCTAGTTAAAATACAAGTTAGGGGTCATTTAACACTAATATAAAAGTAATTACAACAAATAATCGTTCCACTAAAGACCAATAGACAAGCACGGAGGTCATACACTAGCACCTCACAAATAGTGTTTAGATACTCACACCTCTCGGGTGTAATAAAGTGTAAATTACAATATGGAAACGGAAGATATCTCTCACTACCTGTCATAGCAAAATAGATTACCATAGGCTTGGGAAAGGATCAAACCTCCACCACATGGCGTAAGCACCTAGGATAAACTATCAAAGAGGTCTTTTAAAGGGTTGTAACGTTAGGTGTAGGGATATGAAATACACGGTTTTGTTGGATAAAGGAAGTTTTACTGGTGGCGAGTTAAAAATCTTGGTTAATTACATGTACAATATGGCGTTGCTAAGCCAAGACTAGACTCGACTTAAGCTAATAAATGAAAAATAACAAAAATATAAAATGAACATAGAATAAAAAGGGATGGTAGTTCATATGTGTTTTCTCTTTTTTCCTTTTTCTATTTTTTTTTTCTTTTTCTTGTTTTTCGATTTTTTTTTTTTTTTTTTTTTTTTTTTTGCATACACTCTTACCCTACCATCCAAAATAATACATCATAGGGAATGAACACTCCCCTTACACTTGAATTTTTACATACTTTACATTAAACTAAACTAATGACTCGAATTAAGAAAATCAAAACACTTGGAGCACTTTTAAGATTAACGTATATATGGGGGTAATATATGTTGTTCTTCCCCATTACTCCATAAAATAAGTACTTTACCCATGAGTCCCAATCGTCTCAAAACAATATGTACAAGGATATGACTCGACTTGGCAACCATGTAATCAATTAGATAGTTAACTTAGGGTTTAACAAATAACAATAATGCACTAAAAATGAGCGCATACACGGAAGGCTAAGGCGATTTGGTTGTACATTTAAGTGGGGTGTAACAAATTCTTCCTTTAAGTAAGATGCTTAAAGTTAGAAACGAAAAGATAGGCTCGGAGGGGTGTACTAGGGGTTTCGTGTACTAAAAATGAGAACAACGCTAAGGGTGTGGGAAAAATTAGTTGACTTAACTAGCCAAGTAATATGACTCAAATGGTCAAGTAATTATGATACGGGTTTAACACAAGGGTAATCCTAATGCCTCTTATCATGTAATAAATCCTACTACACGAATGTAGTCTCACTAGCGGTCTCGGGATGCATCACTAACGCAAGTTCTAGAATCTAAATGCTACCGGTACACTCATAAGCACTAATAGTAAATGCTTTTCCTATCAAATCTAAAGGCGAACCTCACATATTTGGGTGGAAAATTTTTCTGAATATACGGTTATGTGCTAGTCATACAATCTCCTATCCATGAGACGCTTGCTATGGCTAAAGTTTCACTCCTAAATGTTATAAAAAATTTTAAATTTGGCGCTAAAATTGCACTAACAAGTATTTCGCATAGTTTTATTACACATCTACCATTAAACAAAACAAACTCAAGCGAAAGTGCATATGTAATGTATCATCTTTTTACCCTCCCCTTACACTTAAGATGAACATTGTCCCCAATGTTCAAGTAAAGAATGTAAAAGTGAAAAAGTTAAAAAGAATGAAATCAAATACTCCCTTGATTCGCTCGGTATGGATAATAAGGTGGCCAGGTTAAATCTTCCTCCAAGAAAATGAACAATCAAAGCTTCTCTTCCAGAATATAAATCATCTTCTTGTCATACATAACCTGTAAAACCTGATAAAATAGACAAGACAACCTCGCGTAAAATCAGCGGCATCCTATATAAGTTACTAAATCCTAGAAAACAAGATAAGATATAATGCTTGTGGAATGAAGTTTGCAGATTTTCTGGAGATTATAAAACTTAATAATTCACAAAAACCATAAGACTCCGTTAGAAAAACAAAACTGGTAAAATTTCCAGATTTTTACACTTGACGCCGTCAAGAGTAAACTCTAGACGCCGTCAAAAGTGACCTGCAGAAATTCTTATGTTAAGTTTCCAGAAAATTTCTGGAAAAACTTGGTCCTACTTCCTGGAAAATCCTGCAAAACTTCATTATGACTCAATACAAGCATTTGACTCTAACAAATACGAATATACATGTTCATTTAATATTGTAGAGAATCATGATCGGTTTGTTTCTTGAAAACATATTTGGGGTTTCCCCTTACACTTATCTTTTGCAAAAATACCTTTAGGTGGAGTTAAGACTAGGCCAAAACAACAAAGTAAAGTATTTCCACTATTTAGTTTAGAAACATGATCTACCAACAATAAAAATTAAGCATGCATACGGAAGCAAATAACAAACAAACAAACAAAATCACACAAAACATGGGTTGCCTCCCAAGAAGTGCTTTTCTTTATTTACGAGTCTTGTAGCTAGACTCAAGGTCATGGGTTACTACGTGATACGGGTGAGTTCCTCATTGAGGACATCTTTGGGATCAAACTTAGGTTTCAACTTCCTATCGGTTTCCTTAGTATGGTATGACCTTTCAAACTTTTCTCCATCCGGATCATACAAAGTCATCCTCATATGCCATGATCCGTCACCTTCTTTAGGTGGCTTGTCCCACCTCCATTTACACTTGTCTCCCTCTCTTTTCCATTTATTCCTTTCTATGTTGATGGGCATTACGCTTAAGAACTCAATCATCTTCCTAAAGACTAAGGGGTCCTCAAAGGGGTCTAGCTCTTCATCTCTAGCTATGAGTTGTTCTACCGAATGTGTCTTTTTGATGAAGTCTTTTTCTAGATAAAATGGGCATTGAGGTCCTATAAAGTTCCTTTCTATCCAAGGTCCATATCTAGACGGTCTCCTATTCATCTCTACCCAATGCGGTGTCGGTTCATCTTCGGAACGAAGTCCATGGAATGCACATCCGCTTTGCACCAACCGGATGGTGTCGGATCGCAAGGGGGTCAAATTGGCTCCGGTGAGCTCAATGGTGTTTCGGTAGCCTTGGTGGCTAGGTCGGGAATACTCTCCTAAGGTTCGGGGCCTAAGGGGTTCTAATGGTGGGTTTTGTTGTGGTGGGATGACGGGTTCACAGATGTTCCCGTTGTCCATGATGTCGGGTGGTTACGAACAAAGGCACAAAGAAATAAGATAGACTAAAGAGAACCTAAAAAATAAAAATAAAATCTTACTAGAAAGGAATCTAGCAAGTAGACCTAATAAAAAGAAATTCTAACCTAGACAATAACTATTCCCCGGGCTGCGGCGCCAAAAACTTGATACGTGGGAATCGCACCAGGCTTTACCTCTCGAGGGATCTCGAGAAGCTTACAACCCCCACCAGGCAGTGTACCTGATCGTTGTAGTATAGTATAGTGACAAGTACCGGGGGATTGATCGTTCAGCTAGGAATAGTGTCGCTAAGATTAGAAAACCTAAATACTAGTTCTAAAGGTGAGGGATGATTATTTTTGTGTTTTTATATTTTATAGAAAGCAATTAAAGATCTCGGGTTTGAAGGATTTGGGCGGAATTAGTTGCTAATCAACTAACCCAATACTAAAGATGCAATCAAAATAAAATACTAGAAATGAAAATAAACTAAATTATACTAAAGTTGTGAGCAATAAGTGGAGAAAATGTGTTTACTTAGATTTCACTACTCCCTAGACATCTTTTACACGTTAATTACTTGTTATAATTGCATGGATGACGGATCGTATTCCTTAATACCATTCATGGGGTGGCACACTTAACTCCCCAATTCTATGAGCTCTTATCTCCTCCTACACCATGCCCAGCACAACTATAGGGATTGTAAACAGTGGCTCATGCATTAAATATAACCAATAAAGACCTAGTGCGCGTCGGTTCATGTTTCTTAAGACGTTCAAGCATGTTACCAATTGGAGATCTGCCAGTTTTCTTAAGCCTAACATATAAATCATTCATCCAAGACAAGTATAAACACGTAATCAACACATAATTAACATCTAGGTTTTATTAGATCCAAGCAAACACAAGATAGATCTAGCCTAGCATGATGGAATTAAGACAAGAACAAGATATAGACAACCAACACATAGACATATTGATTGAATTAAAAGAACACTTATCTCAATTACACATGAAAGGTATCAAGGGCTTGGAACCCTTGAAAAACCTGTAAAATTCGCACCAAGTTCGTACTTAGGGTTTCTCCAAAACTTCTCTCCTTTTAATGTGAAAATTAGAAAACTATATATAGGAAAAGGGGTCTGACGGCGTCAAGACCAAGCTTGTGACGCCGTCACCTCGCCGCCAAAACTATTCTCGGACTGCCTTGATCTATATTTGACGCCGTCAAGACTTAATCATTTCCAGGCCGTCATGACTTTTACTCTTGACGCCCTACCTTGTGACGCCGTCAAATCTTTACTGAATCGTCATGGAATTTTGCTCTTGACGCCGTCAGGAAGTTACTCTTGACGCCGTCACCTACTGTTCCCAGCATGGAAAATTAAAACTTTGGCGTTTTCTTCACTTTTATGCTCCAAAAACGTCCGAATTGCTTCCTTTTCCAGATTTCACTCTCAAAGTACCTAAAATCACAAAAGGAACGATTTAGGGCAATATTTGATCAAATAAATTCAATTCCGGGGGCTTAAATGACCTCCTAAAAACGGATCATTTTTCGCCTCATCATTATTTTTTTTTAACGGCTTTTTTGTTTATTATTATTTTTTAATTTTTGTGGTTCTTTTACTTGTTTTTGGATTTATTTATTTATTTATTTAGATTTGTTTTTCGGTTTCGGTTTATTTTTGTTTTTATTTATTTATTTTTGCTTTCTTTTTATTTAGTTGTTTTTTGATTTTGGTTTCCTTTTAATTTTATTTATTTATTTTTTGTTTCTTTTTATTTATTTGTTTTTTTTTTTTTTTCAGTTTGGGGTTCTTTTTACTTATTTATTTTAATTTGCTTTTCGGTTCCGATTCGCTTTCTTTTTCGTTTTAATTTTGCATTCCTTTTATTTATATGTTTTTCGATTTCGTTCTTTACTTATTTGTTTTTCGGTTCCTTTCTTATTTATTTATTTTTGCTTTATTTTATTTATTTGTTTTTTGGTTTTGCTTTGTTTTTATTTATTTATTTTTATTTGCTACAAATAAATAAATAAAAATATATAGAAACTGAAACCGAAAAACAAAAAAACAAAAAAAAAATAAAAAAATAAAAAACGAAATCGAATAAGGTATCTCAATTCTTGGTGTAGGTCTTTCCTGTCTTGCAAACGATCTCACCCCTTAACGTTTTGCAACACTCATTTACAATTGTTTCATCCGATGGCATCTTGCTAGTCACAAAAACACGTTATTACCCTTCACCATCATGTTCGATCCTTACAAGTGTTCTTTTCATTCACAATTTTCTTTACTTACATTTCTGAGTAATGTATATACATTATACTAGCTAAATACCCGTAAAATTTACTGGTTTTTCAAATACCATTGACAATTTGAACATATTAATTTTTTATTTACCTACATCGACGTACATGTAACTTGAAATTTTTTATTGGGAGGCCTGAATTTATATCATTCAATTTGGAGATCAAATTTGTATTTTCTATATAAAATGTATCGATATTTAAAATATATATATATATAATTAAAGTAAATATAAGTAAAACTTCAAAAGAAAGTTATGTTTGCAAATTAGTTTGATATATAAAAAAAGTAAAAAATTAGCAAAATGATATAGTAATATTTATTTTTTTAATAATAGAAAGACCGTGTCATGAGGGGTCTATTTATATATTGGTACCTCTCCTGGACCACCAATATGTACAAAAAAGTACAATCTTTATCCTTTTTGACAATCTGTTTATAATCCAACACAAATTTTTTATCAGTTTCTATTATGTACTTTTTGTCAGTTTAATACTTTTAACTTGTTAAATTTTATGTTTTTTTGTTCTTTCCATTTCACAATTTTATAATATAAACAAAATTATTAGAAAGAAAAATCAATTGTAGTTTTTAGAGGGTCTTTATAACCTATATCTCTTTCTAAACATAGTAAACGAGTACAAAAAACATAGAATTGTACACAAGGACGGAGGCACGTTTATAGTAGGGAGGGCACTTGCCCCCAACAATTTCGTGATTGGTCTTATGTTCTTAGGGTATAATTTTTGTTTTTTGAGATTTTAATGGTTGTGCCCTCAACACAAAAATGAATGTTCCCTCTACCAGTTAAAGAAATTTAAAGAAGATGATGCAAATTAGGAAAGAGAAAAAGGAAAAATAGAATTATAAATGGTGTATAGTGGGGTTGTGTACGTGGAACTTGAAGAGTATTTGGAATAAACAATTAATTTAGTTCTATTGTTGGGTAACATATTACTGGGTAATGTTGTTTATTTTAAATTGTACTCGGTTATTATATTTGTAGAGCTTGTTGGGTTTGCTTTGATTTATTATTAAAATCAGAATTTGCAAACGTAAATTTGTCGATGCATATATTTCTCTTAAAAAAAATCTTAGTAGCTATTTAGTACTTTATGATTTTGAAGATGTTACTTCTTTGACTTCAATTGTGATAGCTTCTGATTTTCTTGTGTTATGAATGAAGATGTATCGAATGATTTACAAGGAAGCCAAATTTTAGTGAATAGTTGTCTTGTTACAAACCTTTACTTCGTTAATTTATAACCTTTTTTATTTGGTGAGTAAACTACACCGTTCGTCCTTGTGGTTTGCGTTGACCGACAAGTTTCGTCCTTTGACCAAAAAAAATGCACCATCCGTCCTTAAATGCGAAACGTTATGTATCGTTGGTCCTTTAATTTAACGGGCAGATCTAACGCTTGTTAAGTCTCCCTATGTGATATCCTCGTGAGGGTATTTTGGTCTTTTTACCACCTCTTTTTTAACATCATCATCTTCTTCATCCATCTTCATCCATTCACTCTAAACAACACTAACAATACCATCATTATCTCACCACCACCACCATAATTATCACCATTTTCATCCACGACACTCAATATCTTCATCCACCCACTCAATATCTTTATTATATTTAATTTTTGTTCTTCTATTAAATTATCTTACAAAAATTAAAAACAATAATCATTAACAAAATTGATCAAAAATTTTCTGCTTAAAATGAGAATAACAACTTCAATTTAAATAAATACTCCTAACTTTAATCCAAATTATATCAAGAATCAAAATCACCCAATTCACACATCATATACCTCAATAATCATAATCTAATCTACAGAATCACATCATAATCTGCAACAAAACCATGAACCACCGGTCCACCATAACTTCAAAATTTTGAAATTATTCAATAACAAATACTTCACAACAAATATCAAAATTTGACAATTTGTTCAGAAACCCTCACCTTCACCACACGGATAAAGTTTTGTCGTGGGTGACTTAAATTTATTATTTTTATCTTCACTTGTAATGCTATTCAGAAACCCTCGTATTCATTTCCAGTCAATACATTTTATTATTATGCTTTTCTTTCCATCTTTTCATTTCCAGTCAATACACCTCTTTCATACCTTATGAGTTATGACATACCAACCACCTCCACAGATCTAATCAAACCACCGACCAACCAACCACCACTACATATCCGATCAAACCACCTATCACCACCACTGTGGCACCACTGCCTACTGTCGCCAAACCACCACTAGTGATTGCTGCCGACAAACCACCCACATGAACCACCTAACACCAGTTCTCGATGGCGAGGGTGGTAGGATGGCTTGAATCTGGGTTTTTGATTGGTGTTATGTGCACGCTTTTGTGTTTGTGTATAAATGTTTATGTTTATGTGAAAGATAGAGGTTGAAGATTGTAAATGACGTCTGGTGTAAAAGAAAAAGGTAGATAGAGTCATAGAGATGAGGAGGTAATTAGCTGAATTAAAGAAAATGAATGATGGAAAAAATGAGAGGAGATGGTGAGAGGTGAATTAAAGATAAGGTTAAGAGATGGAGATGAAGATGTAGTTTGGTGACAATTATTTTTATTTGTAAATATATATATTTTTTAAAGTGACATCGACATAAATGAAAAGACCAAAATACCCTTGCTTGTGTAGACTTAACGAGTGTTAATAGGAGCCGTTAGAGAGAGGGACCAACGGTGGATAACGTTTCGCATTTAGGGACGGATGGTGCATTTTTTTTGGTCAAAGGACGAAACTCTTCGGTCAACGCAAACCACAAGGACGAACGGTGTAGTTTACTCTTATTTGGTACTCGGCTTTTGCGATTTTTTTTGCCCCCATGTCTAATATTTTTGGCTCCGCCCACTGATTGTACATAGAGAGAAATTTGGTCAAAGAATGGAAAATTGGAAATATGTCCAATTTTATTGGCAAAGTCTTATTCAGAATGTGACATGTTAGCAAAAACAATAAATGCATTTTTAGTGACTTGCAATATATTTTCTTAAAAATAGTATCCATAAATACTAAGGTAGCGTTTTGTTTGCTTGAAGGAAAATCTATGGGAATATATGATATTGTAATAGGATGGAATAGATATGGGTATGATTTGTCAAACATTGTTGGGTTTGTAACTATTCTGAATGGATTTATTATTAATTTAAAAATATGTAAAACCATATATTTCTTTTTCATAGCCCTTTTCAACTGTAATAACAAAACCTAGCAACATCAACACAAAAGACAAACAAAAATCCTCATTTCATTCATGAACTAGTGAAATTGTAGATGAAAATTCAAACAGAAAATTAAATTAGTGTCGCGAATTTAACTCACGATTACTGCATATAAAGAAGAAACACAATCGGTTGAACAAATCGCTTGAAAATATTGATACAATTGAAGATTACGACGACGAAAGGATAATAATGGATTGGAGCGTCGGTGGCGACGAATTGGACATTTGATTTTTTTTTTCCTTTTTTTGAATGCTTCCTTATGCCTTTTCGAAACTGGGCCCGCTGGAATATGCACAAAAACCCACCTCCCCCCACTTCTATGGTTCTATGGGTATCCTATGAGGCTGGTAGGCAAGAAGGTGAAGGTTTCACCTTCCCTCACCATTTCACGCGCTAACAGCCTTGCCCACCTCCCTATCTCACGCTCTAGTCACGAAACCCAAAACGACTTATGGTGGTCTGATCACCAAGCAAGAACCAAGAAAAAACGAGCCCCATTTCAATTGTGTTACCGTTTGCAATCTTTTTTCCCCTGGTTCATCATCATCATCATCATATTACCAACTCCTTCTTAAATCTCACAAGTTGAAAAAAATAAGGATGGATGATGAAGTTGTCTAACGAGTATTACAAGAAGGTGGTCATGATTACTACCAACAAACACCTTCTACTTCTTCATCGTCCTCTCCGTCTATTCTTCAATCTCTTCCTCTTCACGCGGTATGTTTTTAACTATGTGTGTTAAGTGTTCGATGAAACATCTCTGTGAAAATTTTGGCTTTTTTCTAGTTTTGATCATGACCCATTTCATTATTTGTTGTTTTGATCATGACCCACTGTATTATTTGTTGATTAGTTTTATCAGTTGGTGTTTTAATTGTGCGTGCCAAATGTTTGATGAAATGCATCAGTGAAAATTTGGTTTTTTGTAATTTTGATCATGACCCATTTCGTTATTTGTTGAAATGCATCAGTGAAAATTTGGTGTTTCAATTATTTACACGTTATGCATCAGTGAAATTTTAGTTTAGAATTTGATATTTTGGTATTTAATTGTGTAAGTATTAAAAAAAATGGAGTTAAAGTGAAGATGGGTTTCCCTTGCCAACTAAATGGTGAAGAGTGGTGAAAGGGAGTGAGAGGAGAGAGAGAAAGCTGACGTGACGCTAATATGTATGGTGAAAAAATGTATTCCTTGCCTACCAGCCTGATAGTTTGATTTCTAATGTTTTAACCAAACAATTCAAATAACTATAAAAGTCATCGTTTGATTACAAAATCCCTCAAACAAACACTTCCTAAGTCTTCATGAGCTCAAAGGTTATGCCTTGTCATATAATGTTCAAACGTATAATCTAGTGGAGTCTTGCCACAACTATAGGATCAAAATGTATAGTTGATGTATTTTTTCACGGTTTCTCATGATTTAACGTGACAATAATGCTACCGTGTTAGGCCAAGAAATTCTTACAACTTGATAAGTATGCATATAGTGGCTTGTAATGTGTGACGGTGTTCATTCCAACTACTATGTGCCCTTAAACAATTTCGGTTATCTCTACATTTATTTCGTTGGTAATAATAGATCTTTTCATTTTGTTAAATGTCAATGAAGGCACGTTTAGGCATGAAGTTAAACCGAACTTGTCTTGTGTCGTATAAGTTATTCTTATTATCACTAGGAGCTAAGGCTCGCTAGGGTCATGAAATGGCATGGGCTATAAGGTATGATATCGAAACCAACATGTATATTCAAGTCGTTAAGCCATACAATCAAGGGCGAAGCTATTAAGGGACCGGGTAGGGTCCCGGCCCCCTAGGCCTAAGCCTGTTAGTGTATTTTTTCACGATTTTATGTGTTAAATTTTTATTTTTTCCATCTCGGCCCTCCATTTTAATATTCTTCCGGCAAAAAAATTGTCTTGGCCCTCCCAAAATTTTTTTTCTAGCTCCGCCACTGCATACAATATTTATTCTCGGAATAATGTTAATCGTATGCCAACATTATCGTCTTTGCATATGCACCAGGTTAGTACGAATTTAGCGTGTAAGCAGATGATGTACACAATATACTGTAATTAGGTACTCGTTTCACGAATTTAGCGTGTAAGCAGATGATGTACACAATATACTGTAATTAGGTACTCGTTTTGAGTTAAGCTGGTTTAAAAGGTTTTAATGATCCTTGTAACTCTCTATTTTCATATACTTCAATTCTTTTTATTAGCTTTTCGCTAGGCTTCTATTTCTATTGTTTAAAGAAAAATATAAAGATAACGACCAAGTTGAATTTATTAAAATAAAATATTTGCAGACTTCACTTTAAACGATCAAGTTGTGAACTAAAACAAACTTATGCTAGCTTTTCGTAACTAGTCCTATTAATTATTTGTATTTAGATGTCGACTTTATAAAGTAAAAACAAAAATAGATTTATATATATTTCAGTTTGTACTTTCTTTGACAACTAAATTCTCTTTACTTCCTTGTTTATTCATGTTGGGGTCACATTCATATTAATTGGTCAAAAAGTAATAACTTGTAGAGAAAAAAAAATGTGACTTGGTAAGAGAAAATTTAACTCCCTATTTCTCGCTACGCTGTTTGTTTCAATTTCAATATACATCAACAAAAAAGTTTTCTAGTTTGAATTTCTTTTTGAAAAAACTGTTTGGAAAAGTTAGTTCAAAATCACACTTCTTCGGTTGTGTTTGGCACGAGGCTTATAAAAGCTAAAAAGGTCTGAGTTTTTAAAATAAGCTAGCTTATAAAATAAGTTTTATTTGTCACACAAATTTATTGAATTTTATTATCCATAAGCTTTCATAAGCCTAAGTAAGCTGAAACGGGCTAATGGAGGCTTATAATTAATCAAAATTCTTAAATATATTTTTTTAAATATAACAGATTATCATGCAAAAGCTGAAAATATATCTGAATTAATTTGATATATTTTTATGCGATTTTACATTAATAAGCTTCAACTCCAATTAATGCGCAAAACAACTTTATAAAAACATAAGCTTCGGCTTTTAGCTTACAATATAAGCTCTAACTCCAGCCTCAGCTCCAGCCCATTTCACCAAACATACACTACTTGATCTCATACTAAATGTTCACTTTCAAATTCTTTCAAATTGTATATAACGTATACGAAAAATTGGTCAAAGAATTGAAAATAGGTAACGTGCTTCAAGATAAGTTGCAAAATTTCGTGACCACACATATCAATGAAGAGAAAAAGAAAGTCGATGAGACTTGGTAAAACCTTATTCAGAATTGTAACATGTTAGCAGAAAACAATAAATGCAATTTTAGTGACTTGCAATATGTGTTTCTAAAAAATAGTATCCAGAAATACCAAGTCTTCATGAGCTCAAAGGTTGTCTTGTCATATATTCTTTTTGTTTCAAATTAATAGTTTATGTTTTTTTTAATAATACAATTTAATTATTTACGACTAAAATTAAATAAAAGTTTGAACAAGTTTACAAACTTATTTTTACTTGAAATTATTATTATAAAGTTTAAAGAAAACATTAATTAATTATTTTTTTTGTTAAAGGTTTCTCCGATAAAATAACATTAATTAATTAGTAAATGATGAAACTGTCATTCTACAAAAAAAAAAAAAAATGTATTAATTATGTTTTCCTTAAATGTATAATTTTTGTCGGAACAAAAAAAGTATTTCAACATCTAATTTTTGTTATTAGTTTCAGCTTTATGGTTTCCGTGTTCGTCATTTCCGGGTTATTAGTTGTTAGTGCAAAAAGTGTGATAAGTATGGAATGGGCTTAGTTTGTGTATTGGGCTGCCTGGGTGAGCTGCCAAATGGGTGAAATCTGCACTAATTCAAGTAATGGATTGATTCTCTGCACAAATGAAAGTAAACCGTTAGCCTTACCGTGAGGACAGACCCCACAATTAAGCTCCGGTGTGAGAGTAATATTCATATTTTTGTCAGAGAATATGTATGTATTGGGATGTGTGAGAAAGTCATACCTCTTAAATGCGTTTTAAGGTTGCCTTTTATAGGTGAGCTAAATACTAGAGTTACATAGTATTTCGCCTATTGTTGTAGTGGCCAGAGTGGGACCCTTGTTGGGCAAGAATCCGCAGTTTAATCATGATTGCGGATACAAATCATCTTCTGCGGCCATGAGCTGGTCCGCAAGCATACCGCGGGAGCGTTGCTTGGATGATCTATGTGCGTCTTTGTAAGTCTGGGCCATTCCCGTTTGTTTGTTTTTGTTTTATTCTGTTGGGCCAGAGCCCAAATATATATAATGCAGTCTAGGCTCAATAGGCCTGCTATCTGCAGCATTATACGTCTATCATTAGTCAAAAAGAATAGCTCGTAGGAAAAAACTATGTGACTTGGTAAGAGAAGATTTGTTTGTTGTTTGTTTCAATATCCATATATTGTCTTCGCTTTTCAAAAAAGTTTTCCAACAAATAATTTTCTTTTCAAATTTACATAAACAAACAAATGAAAAAGATATATTTGCAAGCGTGAGAGGCTGCTCCATTAAAATTCAAGTTCAAACTTTACCGAACACAAGGGCTATGTTTGGGGGAGCTTTTATGGGGCTTATGGGGGCTTGAGCTTTTAAAATAAGCCGGCTAATTAAATAAGTCTCGTTTGTCATGGGGCTTATGGAAGAGCTTATAAAATAAGCCGGCTAAAAACTTTAGCCCCATAAAAGAGGCTAAAACCTTAAACCCGGGGCTTTTGAAAAATAAATTACTTATTTACCACAAAAATATCTAACATATTTAAAAACTCATTTAATTATGTCATTTTTAGTAATTTTGCAATAATAAGCCCCAGCCCCATCCTATTTGCCAAACAAGTTTATAAAAATACAAATTTTAATTTCGGCTTATAATATAAGCCCTAGCCCGAGCCTCAGCTCTAGCCCCAGCCCCAGCCCCAGCTCCAGCTCATTTCGCCAAACATACCCCTTCACTTACGATTCTGGGTAAGGTGTTGTTGGGGTTGTAAATGAATCAGACGAACACAAACGAAATCTTATTTATGTTCATTCGTTTAAATTTAACCAGAAAAATTAAATGATATGGGCGCTTAAAAACGGACGAATTCTTTTTGTTTACATTCATTTATTAAGAAAATGAGTTGTTCCTTTTCGTTCATTAAGACACTAAACGAACATTAACGATCGAACATAAATGAATGTCGAAAAACGAACATAAATTTTATTAAATTATTAATAATGTTGTGTTTTATAAGTGTGTTGTTTTGTTTAAACAAATCAGTTTTAAAATTATATAATTAAAAGATATGATATACTAACATAAGCAAATAAGTGAACATAAACGAACGTTATTAAATGTATAATCGGACGTTAACGAACATAAATGAACTGACACGACTTTTGTTTATGTTCATTCATTTAACTAAGTGAGCGTAAAATATTGTTCATGTTCGTTCATTATTTTCACTGAATGTTTAATGAAATGTTCACTAAACGTTCAATTTAATTACACCCTTAGGTGTTGCACACAACTTTTTGGAGGGTCTTGCACATAATCCTTTTATCAAGAGTACTAAAATTTGCATTACAAATAAAATTTGGCCTAAACTAAATTATGGTAAAAATATTATCAAAGATTGCATGATTCAAAATAAATAAATAACACTTTTTTTTAATAAAATTACGTCCCGTGTGTCAAGTGCCATACCCGGCTCTCAAGTAACTCCGCCCATATCAAATACTCCCTCCGTCCATTTTATAAGTCCATTTTGTCAATTTGGGTTGTCTCAAATTATTTGTCCATTTTTAGTTTCAATCAATGAGTTTGCTTGTAAGTGGGTGAGAATTAATTTTTATTGGTTAGTATTGTTAGGACCCCACTTTTTTTAAACTTTGTGAAATATGAAAGTGGATTTATAATTTGGGGACGGAGGGAGTATTTTGCAAGAACTTTTCCAAATAGACAACAAGAACACTCTAGTATGTCAAATTTCAATGATCTTTGGTTGAAGTCCATCACACGCTTTCACTTACGCTGCGTTCTCGAGTTTTTCTAGGTGGGAATAGAAATGATGTGAAAAGAAGAGAAAAGAAATGAAAAGGAAAGGAAAGAAAGTTGATTTTATATTTCGTGTTCTTGAGTTGAAATGAAAGGAAAGGAAATGAAATAATGTTGTGTTCTCGAGTTGGGAAGAAAAGAAAGAAAAAGAGACATAATTACATTTATGCACTTTTAGATATGTTCATTTTATCATAAGAGTCGAATATGAGTAAATATTGAAAGTTATATTGGTCATTATATACTAAATAGTGCGAGTGTAAAATACTTTCCGTCCAAATCCGCCCATATTTGGGCGGAAAATTCTTATAGGAAAATCACTAGAATTTTCCTATCATTTCCTTCCTGTTTCCTTTCCTTTCTGTCCAAAAAAAACTCGAGAACACAATAAAATTTCAATTTCCTATCATTTCCTTTCCTTTTCTTTTAAAAAATAACTCGAGAACGGAGCGTTAGCTTTCTAATTTCGTATTGGTTATTTATTTATTTACTTTTCTTATCGTTTTTTCTTTCATTTTTTTTAATCTATTCCCCTTTTTCACTTTCTAATTTCAGTAGTGACGTATTCATGATCAATGTGATATCAAATAAAGTAAGCTATCATAATACGTGATAATACGTTCATCATATGCTAATTAACTACAGTGTATTAGATTAAAAATACAACTTAATACAAAAAAGTCAAACTTAAACAACTTGGATAATCAAATCAATATATACAAGTGGATGTTGCTTTAAATTACCCATAGCTTGATTCAAAAGCCAAATGGCGTGCGAGGAATTTTCTAGCAACTCATAAAAACGAATAAAGTCATTTGAATACCGCCACTCACATCCGTTGTTCTTAATTATTTTTAGAGTAATAATATTTTATCGGAGAAACCCTTTTACCAATAAAATAAGTATTGGATTGATAAGGGAGTTAGAGTTTCTTTTGGAGTCACTTATATACGAAAAGTAAGGATTAGAAAATTAAGGGAAACACGTTACTTGATTAGTGTTCTCGAAATGATGAAAGGAAAGGAAATGAAAAGAGACCGACAATTTTACGTTAATGCGTTCATGGTTAAACTTGAAAAGCTATTTACTTGGTTATAACACATTTGGTATTATCAATTTTGTCCAAACTTAATGCTACATTTACGCTCTGTTTTCGAGGTTTTTTTTTTTTTTTTTTTTTTTTTTTTTTAAGTAATGGAAAGGGATGGGAAGGGAAATAAAAAAAGGGGCGTTCTTGAGTTTTTTTAAGATGGAAAGGTAGGGGACGGGAAGGTGGGAAGGTGGGAGGGAGGGAAGTGATGTGATTTTGTGTGTATATGTAATCCGCCCATATTTGGAGTGATCAGGAGGGAACGAGTTTTCTGAGAACATGGGCTTTTATTAAATTACACTTATATCCTTGTTTGTTCATGTACGTACCATAAATCTGACATGTTACTTGATCGCTTGTCAATTTTTATCATGTTGGAATGCTTTACTATATTTGATGAAATGTAACTCTACCTGCTTCTAGTACTTGATCCCTTTCCTCCATTTTAGGAGCCTGATGTTGGTTTAGTTTGAGATCATGGAAATTAATTAACCATCCTAACTATTTTAAAATGTAGTTAAAAATTAAGCCATACATGAACAATGAAATAAATGAATAAACACTGGAATCTAGTAACCATCCTAACTATTTTAAAAAATTGCTTTGAACGTGCCACTGCTTGAGATTATAAGTTACGGAGCAACATGCAAATTAGTAAATCCAACAGCATATGTATTAGTTAAGTTAATAAATCCAACAGCGTATGCGTTGAGTATTCTGCATTTTTGATGAACAAAGAACAATAGACATTTTATTTCTTGTTGGATTTGCTTGTAGGTTATTATATATAAAAAAATTGTGTTCTTCACTTTGTTGAATTATGGTTAGATAGTATTTCATGGGAAGAGTAAATTATGTTTTGAGGGTATATTTGTAATTTGGGTAGATTCCTTTTCTTTCCTTACAACTTATAATAAAAACTCAAGAACAAAAATAAAAATAACCACTTTTTTTCACAGTGTCATTCCCTACTTTCCTCTTCTCATCTCATCCCCTTCCATTCTTTAAAAATTTGACTTGAGAACAGAGCGTTAAGCTCTTCGAAGGGTATTGAGCATTATCTAAGGTGTTTTAGTCACGACTGAGCTTGTCTCGGCTCATTTTATTAGACTTTATCGAGTTCTACACAAAGACATGCGCGTACTATAATGAACTTTTTTTTTTTCATAACTTATGTATAAATGTACTATATATAAGCTAGAGGTTGTTATCAATTTGATTAGGTTGGTTATTAAAAATCGAATTAATTTAAGCCAATCCTTGATTTATGGAAAATCAATGATGTTTCAACACATTTTCAGAACCCAAAATTAAACAATATTGTTTCATTCTTTTTTCAAGAATCTCCCAATTCTTCAATGGATGATTCATCACCCAATGGATCACCAGGTATTCTTATGTTTTAAAGTCGTTATCATACAAAGCTCGTTACGATTTGCTAATTTTACGTGTTTTTCAATAATTATAATCACTAATTATATGTAAGATAACCTATTTAGTTTTGTTTATTATGGTGGCAGTGAATAATTTGAAGGTGGAAGTAAGAGCAGGAAGTAAAAAAGAACATTCACCTCGTTATCGAAAAGAAACTCATGGGAGGGGAGATGACATTGATGTGAACACATCGATTAGCGATTTTAGAGGTGCAAGTATTTTTGACCGAGCAAAGGACGAACTTGATGCTCTTATTGACACAATTCACCCGAAAAAAGAGTATGATCATTTTGTTTCGCCACCAAAGATGGAACTCAAGGAAGGTGGATTCCGAGCTTCCTTCAATAAAAGGCTAGAAAAAATGTCACCTTCAAGAAGTCATAATCATCAAGATTGAGATCAATCGCGCTACTAGATTATGAATAATCTTTTTTGAAGCTGAAATTTGTTGGGTCATTTGTATTTGTATACATGATTTTGCACATCAATGAAACTTAACTCATCAAGTTGCATGTTGTTCTTGAGGGGGAATTTTGGAATATTTGGACCTTAATGTGTGATGTTTCAAGAATTTCGGGAATTTTTTTTCCATTGAATTGATAGAACTCGCGAAAGATGCTCCATAGCTGAAGTTTGCACCATAAGATACACATTCGTATATGTAATGCATTGAACCTTGACTCCTTAGCTTGGTCCTTGATTCGGTTGAGCCATACTATCATTGGCACGAATCATTAAAACTATACCAAAAAGAGGCGATCACTCTTTGTACAACCGCGTCACTAAACCTTAGAACACACGGGTATTAATCGTTACAATGTAAGTACTGGTACTTCCTCATGTGATTCTAAATTTATAGCACATGCTCTTAAATGTTGAGATACGTTTATCAAAACAAATAAGTTTTTTAACATACAATTTGCTCAATATGTAATGCAAAAAAGTAATAAAAATGGACAACTTACATGTTATAATAAAGCCATTTGCAGGCTTGTTTGGATGAACAATCAAACAAACTCAGTAACTTATAAATAGTTTAGAACATTAATATAAACAAAGTCAGAGACTCGTAGTGGTATCGACGTGTTGGATCTAATAATCAACCAAAGTTATACAATTATTTAACCAGCCTTAATATACTACCACCGTCGGCGGAGCTTTGTGAGGACTAGGAAGAGTTACGACCCCATACGATTTCTCATCTTCACATTATATACCCTTATACTAATGCACAATTTACATTATAACCTTTAAACTTTATATAAAAAACAGTGTTTTGGCCTTCCTAAGTTTAGCGAGTTACAATCAACGGACGTCTCTCTTGTGGGCCTTAAATAGAACATCTAATAATCGAATCTCTTGGAAGCATTGGATTCATAACCCCGGTGACTTGAGCACCTTGTAGCTCTTTTGGAGTTTGATTTTCTTTCTTTCTTCTTCTTATTTTGCTCATCCTCAGAGCTTTTTAGTTGTATCATTTTCTTTTTCTTTTTTGCTCTTTGTGGCCTTAATATATCTTCGTTTTCCAAAAAAAAAAGTTTAACGAGTTACACTTCAGCCTTCCAAGTAATATTGTTCAAGCTCCGCCAATTACAAAAACACTACCACGCGTTTTTTTTTTTTTTTTTTTTTTTTTTTTTTTTTTTTTTTTTTTTTTTTTTTTTTTTTTTAGTGTCCAGACGACCAAGAAATGAGGTGTAAACTGTTTGTTTAGAGTGTTGATATTCGTGTGTATTTGGTGCTTGAGTTGTTGGTGAAGTTTGTGATTACAACAGTTTGGTGGTGTTGTTGGTGATGAACTGAATAACTATTGTTGCATTGAGTTAACTGTGATAATGTTAGTGGTTACTACACCCTATCTTATTTATTTCGCAATGTAAATACTCAAACTGACAATCAACCTGAACTTAAGGCTTCGTGTAATAAAGAAACCCCATGACTGCATTCGCCACCGCCACATCAGCGCCAACTTCTCTACTACCAACTTCACCATCAACTTAGTATAATAAGACAGCCAAATTTATCACCAAATCATATTCCTCTTAAACATAAATATTCCCCATAAAAATCATTTAATAAACACACACACAACAAATCTCTCACGACTCGGTCATCTGCACGACCGAGTCTTGCTTTTCTTTCCTTTCAAGACGCATGCCGTGAGAGAAGTGTAACAAGCTAGACGCGTCGAAATTGGGTGAAGACTGAGTCTTCATTGTCCTTCTAACTTATCAACTAGTTGAACAAGATACTTTAACAACACCAACAAACAAGCCAAAGGGACCATCTCATAAACACAAACCATGACCCACACTCGAACAATGGACAAATCATGACACAATAATTTGACAACCAAACCAACCCAACCCAACCCAACCCACAGGTTAAAAAATTTAAAAAAAAAAAAAAAAAACTATTTCCCCATTTTGCCCCTTTTCAGCTTCTGTCATCACCTCAATATCTCACTCTTCTGACCTCATCACCTCCATCACTCACATTTTTTAATTAAATAAAATAAAACAAGTACACTTTCACATCATGAATCTATCCTCCTTCACAACAAACACACCAGTTGACCCATTAACCAAACACCCTTAAATCCTCCATTTTTAACCAAAAAGATTTCATCTTTACATCATTTATACTTAAATTATTATTGGGTCAATCTTTGATTTAACACCCATAAGCCATTTCACACTTTCTTGATCCTTTTTTGTATAAATTTTTAATTTTTGTTATAAAGTTTGCATCTTTATATCATTTAGGCTTAAACCCATCTTTTATTTGCTATTATCTAAAATGGGTCAACCTTAAAATTTCAACCCAGGAACCATTTTACTGTTTTTTTGGTATAAAGTTTGCATCTTTATATCATTTAGGCTTAAACCCATCTTTTATTTGCTATAATCTATAATGGGTCAACCTTAAATTTTTAACCCAGGAACCATATTGTGTTTTGCCCAAAAAAGATTGCTATTTAGACCTTGTTTAGGCTCAAATCTAAAATGGGTCAACCTTAAATTTTTTACCCAGGAATCATTTTACTGTTTTTTGATTGTGTTTTTGTATATTATGTAATTTTTTACTGTAAAAGATTGCATCTTTTTTAGTTTTTATGGCTGTTTAGACCTTGTTTAGGCTTAAATCTATAATGGGTCAACCTTAATTTTTGCACCCATGTTATATTTTACTGTTTCTTGATTGATTGTTGTGTAAAATTTACTCTTTGAGGTGTTTTTAAGGATAAAAATAGGATCTTTAATGGATTTTAGAAATGGGTTTTCGGATTCGACTGATATAGTTAGTGGCAGTAGTGGCACTGTCATTGATGTGCCAAATTTAGTTTCTGATGTTTCGTCACTTAATCGCTTATCTGAAACCCTAGAGTCATTGTTGTTGGAGCCCTTGAATTCGTTTGCTGATGCTAAGATTGTGATCTCGTGTGGGAGGGAAATTGATGTTCATCGGTGTATATTGTCTGGGAGGAGTCCTTTTTTTAAGAATAAGTTTTCTGATAAGAATGTGAAATTGTTGATGAAGGAGTTGGCTTGTGATTATGAGATTGGATTCGAGGCGATTATGAGTGTTTTAGGTTATTTGTATAGTGGTAAGGTTAAGGGGTTGCCTAAAGATGTTTGTGTTTGTGTTGACGATGATTGTTCACATGAAGCTTGTCGGCCTGCGATTGATTTTATGGTAGAGGTTTTGTATGCTTATCATGTTTTTCAGATCCCGGAAATGGTTGCACTTTGGCAGGTGGGTTTCTTACTCTTATATTCCAAATTAGACTTGCATTTTAAGATTTTGGTTTCGTTTCAACAATTATGTGTAGTTTGTAATCGTTTTTATTACTGAATGATCATAATTAGCGTGCCTATAAAAAGTGGTGTGGCATGATATTTAATAAGCAGTTGTCATAAAACATGACACAAGAGAAAGTATTTGTATGTGTTTTTGCTGACATAAGCTTCAACTACTTATATTCAAGTAATAATGGATAGGAGACATCTATCAAAAGTTAGTGGATGTTTATGTGTGTTTTGAAAGTGGTTATAACTTACCGAATAATCATAAAGATATGAATGGCTGTAATAAGACGTGGATGAGAGAGTGTTTGGATTTCTTATGCTGTTTGTAGTGATAATGGATTGATTGTCCGTATTTGATAATTTAGTGGGAGTGAGTGATAAAATATGGACATATAAGCACTTTACTCTTTACACTATAAATTATTAATTGTGACATGAAATCAGTGTTAAGACAAATCTCGTTCACGAAGCACATCACCCCTTTATCCACTTTTAAGTTACAATTTGTATCAAACAAAAGTGATATTGACACTATAGTAGCACTGCAATTCTGATTGTTCCCACTTTTGTTTCTTATCAAGGTTTTCACTTTCATTATTTAGTTCTTAGAATTATTATCTTTAATATCGTGTAGAAGCGACTGCTGGACATTCTTGACAAAGCTTCATCGGATGACATTCTAGTGATTCTATCGGTTGCAAACACATGTGGGAAATCATGTGAGGAACTTCTTTCTAAATGTATCGACATTTTAGTCAAATCTACCGTTGACTTTGTGACCCTCGATAAAGCTTTACCAGAACACCTAGTCAAGCAAATTATTGATTCACGTTTTGACCTTGGTTTGGATAAGCCTGGAAGCACTAGTTTCCCTGACAAACACATAAAACGGGTCCACCGAGCTCTTGATTCAGATGATGTCGAATTAGTTACAATGCTGTTAAGAGAAGGTCATACTACATTAGACGGTTCTTGTGCTCTTCATTATGCTGTCGCCTATGCTGATGCTAAAACGACAACCGAGTTGCTTGATTTGGCACTTGCGGATGTAAATCATAAAGACTCGAGAGGTTTTAGTGTATTACACATTGCTGCAATGAGAAAAGAGCCAAATATTATAGTATCCCTTCTTACAAAGGGGGCCCGGCCAGCTGATCTTACCCCGGATGGTAGAAAAGCACTTCAGATTTCAAAGAGACTCACGAGAGCTGTTGACTATTATAAGTCAACTGAGGAAGGTAAAGAATGTGGTAAAGGTCGTTTGTGCATTGAAATATTGGAACAAGCGGAAAGACGGAACCCGTTGCTAGGAGAGGCTTCTGCTTCACTTGCCATGGCGGGAGATGATCTGCGTGTAAAGTTGTTGTATCTTGAAAATAGAGGTACGGAATTTGGAATGCTTGAATTTCAATAGTCAAAATATGCCTTTCTCATCTTAATAAATGTATCTAACTTGCGATTGTTATAATCCGTATTGAGGTGACAAATTGGGCAGGCTGGGCAATTAGTCAAAAAGGGTAGTTTTTTAATGCAGGTCCAAACGGTCTGGATGGATTGGTTTGACCTGAAACACTTTTTGTCCAAATTTTCTTAACTCTTTCTAAATTAGTATGATTACAAAGCTATATCATTTCGACAACAATCTAGTTTATTGGATAAAATGATTTAGGACGTTATTTTAATAAGACACTTTGGGTGACCATTGACTCGTTCAACCCATTTGGCCTAGTTTTCCTTTTAGCCATTTTTTGAATATGCCTGTTTGACCCGTTTGAAATTAACATAACTCGAATTAAGCCAGTTAATAGTAAATGGGTCGAAATTGTCACCTCCACATAGCCCGTGGAGATGAAAAATAATTATTATTTTTATTTTATACTAGCTTTTTAACAAGCCATAATTATCAACTTCAAAAATTGACTGTTGATGTATATGTTCTATATTTCAGTTGCACTTGCGAATCTTCTATTTCCAATGCAAGCTAAGGTTGCAATGGAGATTGCTCAAGTTGACGGGACTTCTGAATTCACATTAGAAACTGCATACTCCCAGAATTTGGCAAATGCACAGAGAACAACGGTTGATTTGAACGATGCACCTTTCTTGATCAAAGAGGAGCATTTGGTTCGGTTAAGAGCACTCTCGAAAACAGGTAAATGTAACCCAACTAATTTAAAGTTCGTTCTTATTTCTAGATACTGCCAAAAGTTCTAACAACAATGTGTTGGATCATAATTTTACTGAATAACTCAAGCTGACGATTGTGTTGTCACATGAACAGTGGAACTTGGAAAACGTTATTTCCCTCGATGCTCCGAAGTACTAAATAAGATAGTCGACTCAGAAGGACATCAATGGATAAACACTCCAGAAGAGCGGGAATCAAAGAAGCAAAAGTACACACAAGTTCAAGAAGAAGTAAACAAAGCTTATGACGAGGACAAAGAAGAATACGAGAAGTCCCAAGCCATCTCTTCTTCATCTTCATCCACATCTGGTGTCGTGAATCCATACATTCCTGCTCAGTTTTCCTTCCCAAAATAGTAATCAATGTACGATATACAAAATGTAATATTGTACTGTATAATGTAGTCACAAATTCATCTTATTTCCATTGTTCTCTTTTTTGAAACATAGGACATGATAGTTTGTCAAACTTTCACTTTGATGTGTTTTTTCTGGCCAAAGTTAGGCTACGTTTCTATACATATGAGTGTTTATAGAACGATTCCACATTCATGTTGCAAAGACTTATATGGTGCACAGTTGTAAAATTTCCAGTTTTTGAGTGCTAAAGCATGGCCTGCAAGTCTGCAACTAACTGTTAGAGAACTGGTTTGTCCGCTACTGAATTCGTAAAAGGTTGTGTAGACGTACTTGAATTAAAAATATGTCATTTACCTTAGTACTTGTTGTCTTATCTGAATCGGATTTCTTGAAATCCGATTCAGACAAGCTAGTTCTGGTTCTAGTTTCCACTTTTGACTCCAAAACTTTACTCAACAAATGCTCATCTTTCGACTTGGTCGACTTAACCAGAGGATTAAAGGTATGAGTAGGCAAGGACTTAAGGTTATGAAAGCCGGTTTCGAGAAAGCCGGTTTCGAGATTTGACGGAGGAAGGGTATCATCATGAAATGAACAAGAGTTAAGTTTGGCAATTTGTTGGAGAACTAAATGATCACTTGCTTGTGAAATGATGTCATCAATGGTTTTTTCGTCTTTAGGGCGGGTACTCTGTAAAAAAAAAAAAAAAAAAAAAAAAAAAAAAAAAGTTGAAGAAAATGTCTAAAATGTATTATAAGCTTTTTTGTATTATTGTTTCATCTTAGAATGAATGAAAAAAAAAAAAAAAATTAAAAAAAAAAAAAAAAAAAAAAAAAAAAAAAAAATTAGTATTGTCGCTGCCCGGGTTCGAACCGGAGACCTTTTGCGTGTAAAGCAAACGTGATAACCACTACACTACAGCGACTCTTGTTGTTTGTTATACTGTTGAATCATAGTTTTACATGATCTATTTTTATGGATCGTATAGTTACTAGTTACTATAGTTGTGGGCTTTTTATGGGCTCTCTTATTAGGCCTTTTCTGGCCTTAATTAGTTGGGAATTTTATAGCCATTTTCGTGAAACTTTTTTCGTTGCATTGGCCTTTGGAGTAACAATCTCAATCGTGTCGGAGCGAGGTATGAGAAGGTGAGACGTAAATAATCACACCCTACCCGAGGATCCTTTGGACTAGCAATCTAGCATATCCTCCTAATAGTGAGTAGCACATGGGATGTTTTGTACGACGAAACTCTCACTTGAGTCATCTTTATTGACTTGATACGTAAACTCTAGAATCCGGATCAACTTTTTTTTTTTTTTTTTTTTTTTTTTTTTTTTTTAGAAAGGCAAATCTGGATCACCCTGTAATACTTATGCAGTGTGGTAAATTACTTGGTGAAATAATTTTGGGTTATATTAATAGAATAGATTTGGTGTACATATCCATATGACTAAACACTTAGTTTGGTTTTTTATTCTATGGATTTTGTAGTAGGAAATAAATGAAAAATGTTTGGTCAGTCTAGTGCATCCTTCGAAAAGTTTGTTATGGCTTGTATACTTAAAAAATATAAAATAAAAATAAAAGCTCATGTTTACCCAATTTAAAAGTCATAAAATCACATATTTACTAAGAAGACAAGTTTTCAATAGCCAAGTATAATGTTTCTAAAGCATGTGTTAGAAAAATATGAAATTACGTTCTCACATGGATGGTGAAACACGAGAAGCGTTTTATATACACGATTTTCATAACTACTAAACAATATACATACTTGAAGAAGCAAAAGTGCATATTTGAAGGTGTTTCCTGAAAGTATTTGTTACGTGATGTGGTGGCTTATTTAGCATTTTAGAAATCAACCGATGTTTGGTCCCTCTCAACTAAGACGTGAGCTGCTATTTGATGATGTTGTGCAACTGTCATACATGTTATGTGGTGTTCTAGTCGTTGTAAGTTTAAAACCAATTGGATTTCTTGGTTACAAAACCTCAATTGTATTAGTTTGTAATATTTTCTAGCTTCTTGCTAGTTGTTGATTCTTTTTTTTTTTTTTGAATTTTCCATATTTGTGATATCATTTTTTGCAACCATATACAACATAATTAACTTATTGTAAAAGCAAGTTTGTTTGTTTGTTTTTTTTTTTTTTTTTTTTTTTTTGTACTGTTATAACTCTTTCAAAAAAAAAAAAAAAAAAAATGTTATGTCGCTGCCCGGGTTCGAACCGGAGACCTTTTGCGTGTAAAGCAAACGTGATAACCACTACACTACAGCGACCTTTGATGTCGTATGAGCCGTTGAAAGATAGTTATTATTGGATCAGTTTTATGATTGGTTGTGGGCTTTATGGGCTCTTTTATTAGGCTCTTTCTAGCCTTCATCAGTTAGAATTATACTAGTAGTATCCTGCAACATTTTTTCATCATGCTTTGCTTGTTGCATTGCCCTTTGAATTAGAGAGCACGGTATACTCGATGAAGAACACGTGGTTGGGTTAAATGGCCAGCGCCGTTGGGTTTTTTTTTTCTTGAATAAGTCGGATATTTTTTGTGATATGTTATGGGACTCACTTGCGTCTATAACAGTTATACTAGTAGTTGTAAAGAGTGTTTTAGTTATTGTGATGTTATTAGGTGGATGCTGAGGTGGCACACCAATAACATTTATTGGTGCACCACTGCACCTAGTACTCTTATAATAATGTCCTAGTACTCATAGTGAGTAGTATGTAACTTTTTCTACCACGGTACCTTTGGGTAGAGGTAAGACTGTCTACATTTAAGCTCCTCTAAATCTCGTGGAAGACGGGATTGGGTTAACGCTGATTTTTGATTTTCATAAGTACGAAGTACTAACTCCCTAATGTCGACAAGTTAGTCATAAGTTGCACTTTTTATTTGTTTTTGTTGTCATTTTCAGGTTAAAGTTTTACAAAAGATGACATTTTATATATTGAACCCACCTGGCCTTCATTGATTGGCTTAATTAGCTGTTGCATAGGCCCTTTAAAGCAACCTTTAGTTGGTTGCAACTAGCAAGATCTTATATGGGTCCTAAATCTATCTTAATAATGTATAACATATGCTACATTAGATGGGGCACAATGGTCAACTTTCCAGAAATAGAATGGTCCTTTTGCCAATATAGAATGTTAAGCATGACCCTTTTTTTCTGGGGCTTGTTGACCACACCCTCCTCTAGATTTTAGCCACACCCCTCTATTTTTTTTATTTTTTTTTTATTTTTTTTTTATTTTTTTTTTTATTTTGTTTATAACAAAAAGCTATAAACCTGAAAGTGCGGAACAGAAAATGTAAAGTTTAATATGTTAAACGCTTAAAACTGTCAGAAATACGGAACAGAAACTGACAAAAAGCAAGATTACACTGAAAAAAAATAGGGGACAAAGGGGAGACAAGTGGGCCTGCCACCCCCTGCCACCTTGTCTCCCCTGTATGGTTAATACAACCCTTTTTTCTTATCTACCCATAGCTAGCAACAAAAACACAAAATTTTACTTCATATTAAATTGTGTGGCTTTGGATGCGTTCAACTCTAGGACGGGTTGTTGTGATAATCAAAATCACCACCTTCACGTTAGCATCACATCATCATTCAACGCACTATCAAATCCACCACCAAACAAAAAATATAAAAATACCTCACTTTATATAAACACACACACAAAAAAACACCGAAAACTGTTCGGTTGTTCGGTGGTCTGCACCACAAAACAAGGGAAAAAGGGAGGTCTTGACGCGTGGTCTATATGTGGTGGGTGGCACCACCAGGTGGTCGACCACCGCCATAGAGTTCAGTCTAAAGTATACCAAATGAGTTGGTTCGGGTCTAACACGATCATGAAAAAAACAATCTAGGGAATCGTGCATCGTGTGAAACATAGGTCATTGTCGTTTGTAACCGGAACAAAGTCTGGTTAAGCAGGTTGGAATGATAAAACTAATTACCTAATTACACAGAAAAAAATCATGGTGCTCGAAATCGGCTATATTAAGACTTATGCAATCTCCTAATTACAAAGAGTTATTTTAGTAACACATTATTTTATCTACACATTATTTTGAAATAGTTACAAACTTGTATCTTAGTGTAGATAGGGTAAGAAATGTTGTGGTCCATGAGACTCCATGTTGTTAAGAAACGTAAACAAAATATCCATTACACTTTTATTACCTTAATATTTAATATATTGAATTCAATACTCTATTTAATATCATGCCAAATCTAGAATGGACATAAAATAAGAGAGATGATCTCATGACCAATACATGTTGTAGGTACGATAGTGCCAATAGAATATTGCTATAATTGATTTGTCAATAGAGGGAAGAATTGAAATGATTGGAAGTTTTGTGTTTTTGTTTTCATATTTGGGGACAAAGTCTAGATTTATCTTTACATAATGGAGTTTAATATGACTGCATTAACTCAATCATCCAATTAAACCACACACACACACACACACACACACACACATATATATATATATATATATATATATATATATATATATATATATTAAGGAGCATACTGATAGTTGCATTTTTTGCGCGTATCAAATTAATATACAAGGTAGACGTGAGTGGAGTTCACGAATCAACCTTTAGGAAAAGGAAGACTTGCGAAAACTCGTGAATACAATATATATATATGTGATACCGGGTAAGTGATTACCCGGGTCGTGTCCTAACGAGGTGTGAATGAGCAATATCGTGTGAGATTCGAGATTAAAATGCTTGTAAGGATGTTGAGAGATTATTTGGTATTGTGAACTACGGGAAATTGCAAATAACGTATGAAAATTAAAATAAACGCTACTATAACATAAATTCAAACAAGGAATGAAAAATTAAACTTAAAAACTACTTACAATCCTACGGGAATGATGATAGGAAAACTAGGGAAACCTAAAACGTAATCTAATTTTAAAAACGTAAAAGTTACTTTAATAAAAACGCGAGTGCGCAAATTAAAAAGTGAAACGGAAGCTACGCTATTCCTACGGACATGAAAATTAAATTTTTACAAACCTAATGATAAAAGAGAATTTTTGGAAAAAGAAAAATATTTTTTAGCTTTTTTAATTTTTTATTATGAAGTAAGAACTATTTAAAATAAATAAATACTTAATAAATAGTAGAACAACTCAAATAAATCTAAGAAAATTATGGAAAATCCGCTATACTATAAATAAACTAGGAAAACAAAAAAAAAAAGGGAAAAAGCAGTTGTAATAAGCATGTAATAAGCAGATAATAAGCTAAACTGAAACTAAGATAATTAATAAGCTAATATAAACTACAATAAATGAATAGTTAATAAGAAGTCTAACAAAAAGAGAGAAGCAACACAGATGGATGGGGAGTTTTGGCTTGTGTCTGTTTAAGCATGAGGTCAGGGGTTCGACCCCTGACTTTTGCCTTTTTGCAAATCATTTATTTTTTCAATTTTTCATTTTGCAATTCTTTTAACAACGAAAAACAACAACTTTTTTGTGAAAAGCTTTTGAAAGCTTATACAGATTTTCAAAACCCAACAGTGATGAATTTTTGTTTTGAGCTTAAGTGATGTTTTTGAAGTATAGCAGCTACCATCCACCAACACATGAGCAAAAGCCAAGATAACCACAACCAAACACAACTATAAGCTGCACAAACAAACTTCTAACAACAACAAACAAGCTAAAAGTGTTGGGTTTGAAACTGCTGCTGAGTGAAACTGCTGCTATAAGTGAAACTGCTGCTAGTGGTAATGATTCTGCTGCTAATGTCAAAGTGCTGCTAAGGTTAAATTCTGCTGACAGAATCTACTGCTGATGGGATAAGGATGTATACGGTTTAGATAAATACAGAATAGATTGTGTAAATATTATATTTATCTAGAATATACTTATCTTGTAGAGAAAGGTATTGTAAACCTAGTAGGAATCCTTAGTCTATAAAAGGAGGATCCTAGGGTTAGTTTATGTACGTATTATTATTCACTTCAAGGTTGTAAAACCCTAGCATTGTTGAGTGCTCGTATTAATAATATTGAAGTGTTGAAAGAGAATCATTATTCTTCTTAAGTTAAGTTTTTACATTCCGCATATTAGCTTAAGTGTTTAATCAAGTTAACTTCTATACAAGATCGTTTAAGCTCAACTGGGATCAACAAGTGGTATCAGAGCTTGTGATCTAGAAGTTATTAACAAGAAGATTTTGTTTCTTAAAAGTTTGCTGTTCCAAATCTATTGCTACGATGGGTGATGAAACTCATATGGTGACTGCTTCAATGGTACCCATGCTGAATCCTTCTGAGTATGAGCTTTGGAAGAGAAGGATCAGACAGTACATTCGCATGATTGATTTCAACATGTGGAATGTGATTGTCAATGGTGACTCTACACCTGAGAAGAGTGCTGATGGGAAAGAGATACCAATTAAGTCTGCTGAAGCTAATGCAGTAAGGAAGATGGAAATCAAAGCACATAGTATTCTCTTAATGGGAATACCTAATGAATTCCAAATGGACTTTGATGACTGTGAATCTGGAAAAGAATTGATGGATGCTGTTGAATTCAGGTTTGGAGGGAATGATGCTACTAAGAAATCCAGCAAAAACATGCTGAAGCATCAGTTTGAAAATTTTACTTCTGAAAGTGGAGAGAAGATAATTGACACATATAACAGGCTAAACCAACTTGTTAGTCATCTAAAGCTTGTTGGCTATGTGGTTCCACAAGAAGATGTAAACCTAAAGTTTCTTAGAAGTCTTGCACCTGAATGGAGTATGCACACAGTTGTGTGGAGGAATAAGCCTGATTTTGAAACTATGAAGTTGGAGAGTCTCTACAATAATTTAAGAGTGTATGAATCAGAACTATCTACCTCTTCTACTTCAACTTCTAGTACTCAGAATCTTGCCTTTGTATCCTCTAAAGGAAAAGGATCTCAAGAATCTCACTCTGCTGCTCATTCTACTGCATATGGAGTATCTGCTGCTGATGGATCTGCTGCTAGTTCAAATGATAAGATTTCTACCAGTGATATTGCTTTGTGTGCATTCTTGGCTGAGCTTACAACTACTATAAGGTCACATGTCCTTAATCAAGACTTGGATTACATTGATCCTGATGATCTTGAAGAAATTGATCTTAAATGGCAAATGGCTATGTTGACCTTGAGGGCAAGAAAGTTTTTGAAGAAGACTGGAAAAGAAGTCAAGTATAAGGCTAAGGACAGTCCAGGCTTTGACAAATCAAAGATAGAGTGCTACAATTGCAACAGGAAGGGACACTTTGCCAGAGAGTGTAGAGCTCCAAAGAAGAATGCTGATGCTACAAAGAAGGTTACTGAAGAATCAAAGACTGCACTGATATCTTGTGATGGACTGGGAGATTATGAGTGGAGTGATATGGCTGAAGAAGAACCAAATTTCTCTTTGGTAGCTGTTGCTCAACCCAAGGTGCAGAACTTTGCACTTATGGCCTATGGTTCATCATCAGGCCCTGACTCTGAGGTATCAAATGATTCAGACTTATCTATGTGTTCTTTTAAATCTTGTGCTGACACTATAGAAGAACTTAAGTCTAGGAATGAGAGTTTAAATAGAGAAATTGAACACCTAAAACTTGATAACTTAGGTTACAAAGTAGGTATTCAAAATGTTGAAAGAAGATTAGAATATCTCAAAGAGTGTGAGAAGGAATATGTAGATCAACTTAATCTCAGAGATATAGAAATTTTTAAGAAAAACAGTGAAGTAGAAGTTCTTAAAAATAAGTTAGAAGAAGCAGAAAAAGAAAAAGAGGAAGCTCTTGCTGAAAAAGATAAACATGTAGTAAGAGTACAAAAACAACAATATGCTTCTGATATGGTTCACAAATCTATTGAGAATAACTTGATGAGAAAAGGCAGTGGAATTGGGTATAATGAAGTGGCTCCTCCAGCTAAAAGTGCTTTTGCTCCACCAGGAAAAGAACTATCCTTCATTAGTGAGCTAAATATTGAAAAACCTGTAGGTGAATGTAGCACAATTGTTAATGAAACACCTAAGGTTGAGGCTAGAAAATTTCCTGAAGCTCCTATTATAGAAGATTGGTATTCTGATAGTGATAGTGATGAGGAACAGGTTAAACATGAACAAAGTGTGAAAAAGGAAGAAATTCCTACAAAGTTTAAACCTAAAATTGAACAGGTTAAGTTTGTCAAACCTGTGTTAGGAAATAACTTCTCTAGGAAATTGGTAGAATATAATGAGGTACCTAGAGAACAGATGGAAAGGTTCAATAATAAGCCTAGGGGTAACCAGAGAAACTTCAACAACCTAGTTTCACACAGATTAGGTAATCAGTTTCAATTACAAAAGAAGGCTTGTTATAAGTGTGGTAGCTTTGACCACTTGATTGTTAGATGTCCTGAACACCAAAAGCCTGTTTGGAATCAATACACTAGGGTGAATCACAAATATGTAACTAAACAAACTCACCCACATCCTAATAGAAATATGGTTCCAAGAGCTGTTTTGTTGAGATCTGGTGCTAGTAGATCTATTTATGCTGCTAAATCAAATGGTGTTTTCAAATCCACAACTAGTTCTTCTACTGGCTCTACTGCTAGTAAGCATTCTGCTGCTAGTATGCACTCTGCTGCTAGTACAAAAATTTCTACATCTGGGCCAAAAGTTTTAACAAATACAGTTGTTGGTAATCACTTTTATGCTGTTAAGGCCTCAGCTTGCTGGACTTGGAAACCAAAAACTAATGTTTCAAATTCTGTTTCCAAGGATAGCAGTGCATCAAGTGATTTAAAGAAATTTGATTATGTTGATGCACAGGGCAGATCCAAGTCAGTAATGGCTTGGGTCGTCAAGAGGAACTAATGTCTCTACTTTTCATGTGCAGGTCAATCTACTGGATGAGCTTAAGGATATGGTTATTGTTGACAGTGGATGTTCTGGACACATGACAGGAGATGGGTCTCAACTTGAAGACTTTGAGGCTTTTGATGGTGGTTATGTTGCTTTTGGGAATGATCCAAAAGGTGGAAAGATTGTTGGAAGAGGAACTCTTAAAACTGGAAATTTGGACTTTGAGAAGGTGTTTCTTGTGAAAGGACTTAAGTTTAACCTCTTTAGTGTCTCACAAATGTGTGACAAAAAGAACTTTGTTCTTTTTACAGACACTGAGTGTATGATCCTTTCTCCTGACTATCAATTGCCAGATGACAAATCTGTGCTTTTGAAGGTCCCTAGAAATGAGAATATATACAGTGACCATATTAAGAACATTGTTCCTAAGAGGGCTTTGACTTGTCTAATTGCAAAGGCCACTGTTGATGAGTCCAAATTATGGCATAGGAGATTGGGACATCTGAACAACAAGACCATGAACAAATTGGTAAAAGGAAATCTGGTCAGAGGAATGCCTACAAAGACTTTTGAAAATTGTGAAACTTGTGTTGCCTGTCAAAAGGGTAAACAACACAGAGTTTCATTCAAGTCCAAAACTGTGAACACAAATACTGAGCCATTACATCTACTGCACATGGACTTATTTGGGCCTGTATTTGTCAAAAGCTTGAACAAGAAGTCATATTGTCTTGTTGTCACTGATGACTTTAGCAGGTTTACTTGGGTATTCTTTCTAGCCACTAAAGATGAAACTCCAGAAATACTCAAGGCATTTATTACAAGAGTTGAAAACCTGTACAATCACAAGGTGAAGATAATCAGATGTGACAATGGTACTGAGTTCAAGAACAGTGTAATGAATCAATTCTGTGTGGGGAAAGGAATTCTTAGGCAGTATAGTGTAGCAAGAACTCCACAACAGAATGGTGTTGCAGAAAGAAGAAACAGGACACTTATTGAGGCTGCAAGAACAATGTTATCTGATTCAAAACTACCTATCCCTTTTTGGGCTGAAGCTGTGAACACTGCATGCTTTGTGCAGAACAGAAGTAAGGTAGTCAAGCCTCACAATAAGACACCATATGAGTTATTTCATGGAAAGAAGCCACTGATTGATTTTCTCAAACCATTTGGATGTCCTGTTACAATTTTGAACACTAAGGATCAGCTAGGCAAATTTGATGAAAAAGCTGATGAAGGGAATTTGGTTGGTTACTCTGTAATTACACAGAAAGAAAATCATTGTTATTGTTTAACCCTAAATATACACAGTTTAGAGGCCATGTTGCTACTTATGATGCTCCAAAATTGGTTTCTAAAACTTTTACTTTCTTGGTTAAACATGGCAAAGGTTTTTCAGGCACACATACAAATCTTACACCTGAAATGGTGCAACTTGTGCAAAACAATCAGGGTGAAGGATCAGGAAATCCCACTGACTCCCATCACATACCCAATTTTAGTGCATCTGCTACACAACCTAAAATACTCTATACCCGTAGGAACACCAAAAAGAACACTGATCTTCCTCAGGATAGTGTTAGTATGGCTGTACCAGATGAGGCTGTCCTAGGTGATGAAGAGGACATGTTGGCAAGGGTTGTCACTACTGCTTCTAGCTTAGCAGTAGAGCAGGATAGTGATAACATCATTAAGACCCAAACCAAGGCAACATCTAGAGATGATGATTCTTCTGAATCAAATTCTCAGGATGGTAACCCTAGCCAAATGGCAAATACAGGGGGCTCAGATGATCAAACTAGGTTTGATACTGAGTTTATGTCCCAAGATTCACCTCTCGGACCAGGTAACACAGGTCGAAGTGATGAGGACAGACCAGTGACCTATGAATTGACGGAAAATCTTGTACATGATGACAATGTCCATGATTCACCTCTCGGACCAGGTAACACAGGTCGAAGTGATGAGACTATTATGCAACTCATTCAGGAATTGACGGTTACGTGTACCAACTTGGGGTTGAAATGTACTACATTGGAGGACAAATTTCTTACTCTTTCATCTGTTGTTGCTGATCAGGACAAGACTATCATCAAATTGCAAAAACAGATTAAGAACTTTCAGAAATCAAGATCTTCAACCTCTTTGAAAAGATTGAAGAAAGTGGGCACTTCTCAGATTGTTAGTTCTCCTGATGTCTCTATTCACTTGGAAGATGATGCTTCCAAACAGGGGAGGAATGAAGAGGCAATGGGTTCAGGGGAGGCAAATTTGGAAAAGGCTGATAGTGCTCTGGGTTTGAATGATAGAATGGTTTCAGGGGAGGCTCCAGTGATTGGTGATATGGATGTTGAAAGTCCTCAGGATGCTGAAGAGTTTGTGGTTACTGATAAATCAGGGAATGAGGTTGTTATGGAAGAGGTAATTGCTACTCAAGAGAAGGTGGTAGAACAACTTACAACTTTGGAGCCTGAGCAATTAGTGAAGGCAACAGGGTTGATGGGTGAAACATTGATAAAGTTGGGAGATTTGGTGAAAGACAAAAGTCTTGACTCTGCTGCTCAAGAATCTACTGCTAAGGAAATTACTAACTCTGCTGCTAGTGGATCTGCTGATGCACAAGACTCTGCTGCTGGGTCTGGTGACAATGCTGCTGCTGAAGCCATGGTATTGTTGAGCAAGAAAACTACACCAGTATCAACTCCTTCACTACCACAACAAACTACAACAACAATCAAATCATCAGCACCTAGAAAACCTGAAAAAGGGATTGTTATTAAAGAACCTGCTGCTCAGCAAAAGAAAGTTATTTCTTCATTTTCTACTGATAAAGGCAAGGGCAAGCAAGTTGAAAAACCAAGGATTATGTATAAGGGGATTGATTTCACTGATGTACCTTTTGATTCTTGGCCTAAGGCATTACAAGTTGAACATGATACAGCTGCTGCACTTAGAGACCAAGAGTTGATCAATATGGAAGAACAACAGTTAGCTGAGAAAGAGGCTGAGGGCTTAAAGAGGTATGATGAATGGGTAAATGAGAAGATCAGAATAGCTGCTGATATTGAACTCAATAAGCTGATCAAGATTGAAGAAAATGAAGTTCCAACTTTTGATGTGCAATCTTGGTACAGGGACTTTACTACTAAGAAGAGAAATGAAAATGCTATTGCTAGAAGAAAGATAAAGATATTTAAAGGTCCAACTGTTAAACAACAAAGGAAAGAATATGAAAGGTATTTAAAGAATATGGGTGGATGGACATTGGTACAGTTGAAACCTTATTCTGATAAAGAAGTTTTTGAATTGTATCAACAAACTAAGAAGAGAACAGATACTTTTTATGCTATGGGATATGCTAAGGATTTGGAACAAATTGCTCAGATGAACAAGAAGTTGGTACCTGAAAAGATAGCTGAAGCAGAGCATATTCAAGAAGCTGATGTTGTTAAACAGCTTGATATTGATGCAGCAAAGACTATTTCTTCTGTGCAAGGTGATAAAAGAAAAGGTGTTGTTCAAAAATCAATTGCAAAGAAGAAGAGAAAGATTGGGGAAGGAAGCAGTTCTATGCCTGAAGGTGATGAGTTTAAACATGATCTTGATCACATTCCTTCTGAGTATCTAAAAGAACAATTGAAGGTTTACACTATGGTTGGCAAGATGGAAGATCCTGAAGTGGTTGATGCTAAACCAATTGGTGTCAAATATCCTATTATCAAAGTAACTACAGGATATGATACTAATATTGGAGCATTTCATGATGTCCAGAGATCTGATGGTAAGACTCACAGGTTTCTTAGATTTCAACAGATGCTACATTACTTTGATAGAGAGGATGTTGAAGACTTGTGGAAGTTATACAAGGCAAAGTTTGGAGCTGAGAAGTTTGATGGTAAAAAGTATGAGATAGATAAAATTGACCACATCATAACTTCTTCTAATAATGTTATGTGGAGAGCTCTTAAACTTATGTTTGAACCTTCAATGGATGATTCTGAATGGACAGAGATAGTAGATTACAAAGTAAGAAGATGGAGACTTTTTCAAGATTCTGGAGTTCATGTGTTGGATATTGGACCAATTACTTTGTATATGCTAGCTGAAATGGATTACCCAGTGGTAAGATACTGGAATATTATCAATCAGATGGTTAATGGTGATAAATCACTTAAGTTGCAGAAAGACTATGAATCTGATGATCAAGCATTCAATTTGCTGTCAAAGTATAAGAAGATATTTGATCAATTGGATTCTCAAGGTTTGAAGTGTTTGGAAGCATCCTCCAAGTGATTAATTGTGCTTAGAAGAAACTTACTAATTTAGAAATAAATAATAAGTTTAGGGGAGGATTGTTGGGTTTGAAACTGTTGCTGAGTGAAACTGCTGCTATAAGTGAAACTGCTGCTAGTGGTAATGATTTAACTGCTAATGTCAAAGTGCTGCTAAGGTTAAATGCTGCTGACAGAATCTACTGCTGATGGGATAAGGATGTATACAGTTTAGATAAATACAGAATAGATTGTGTAAATATTATATTTATCTAGAATATACTTATCTTGTAGAGAAAGGTATTGTAAACCTAGTAGGAATCCTTAGTCTATAAAAGGAGGATCCTAGGGTTAGTTTATGTATGTATTATTATTCACTTCAAGGTTGTAAAACCCTAGCATTGTTGAGTGCTCGTATTAATAATATTGAAGTGTTGAAAGAGAATCATTATTCTTCTTAAGTTAAGTTTTTACATTCCGCATATTAGCTTAAGTGTTTAATCAAGTTAACTTCTATACAAGATCGTTTAAGCTCAACTGGGATCAACAAAAAGGATTGAAATAGTGGACTAGAATAAGCTTACAAGCATTAATCTAAATAGAAACAAAGGTGGGGCTACTGATGGCTGCAAATGGTCAAAATAATGGGCTGATGGGGCATTTTTGGCACCCCGCACAAGCTGCGAAAAAAATTCTAAAAATAAATTAAAATTACGGGCTTGTTAACAAGCTGGCAAAGAACTACTATGACGATTTTTAGGTCGAATGAGCAAGGAACGAGCGGATTAAAAATGCGAGTTTGAGGGGCTGTGGTGACTGTTGCAGCAGCATATAAACACAAAATAAGCTACCATAAATCTAGAATAGCTAAAACTAATTAAAGTTATACTACCTACTAACAATAAAAACTTGAATCCAATTCCAAACCTGACTTAGATGCAATTAAACTAAGGATTAAAAGGCTTAAGGGGCTGCTGATGCAATGATGCGTAAAGTGGGTCAAAAAGTTCACAAGTGGTATTTTGAGCAAATAAAAATGATGGATAAATGAGTGAACTAAGTTTCTGAAACTGAAAACAAGTTGAGTTTTACTGAAAATGAACAAAGAAAAGTAATTTTTGTGGATTTTTTAAATGAAACAAACTAGAAAAGATGGCCTTGAAAATGCTTTACTGAGCTGATGTTGAAAGTGGGTACATTGAGGCTTTTTAATACTAACCTATAGTGACTACATTTAAATGCAAAACTTACTACTAAAGATAGTCTAATCCTAGATTCATCACTAGCCGAATTCAATTGCAGTTATAAACTAATTTTATTTGAAAAATTAATTCAACTCCAAGAATACTTCATGAAGATACATCAAAACTCAGCAAAATTACCTCTAAGAATAGCTTACAGCTAATAGAAATCTAGAAAATGGCCAGAAACAATCAAAACCTCAACATTACTCTACTCCCAAACACCAATTTTAGTACTGATTTGAGCCAAGATAAATGAAACAGTACCTAGTCTAAAAACATCTAATAAGCAAAGAAGTAATGTAAATAAGCAGAATTAAAAATAAGTAGTTTGAAAAATCTTAAACTTTCATTGACTGAGAAAAAATTACAAACGACTCAAAACAAAATGCTGGAAATTTAAACTGAAACCTACTACTAAAACTACCTCCTCCTACCTCATTGCCCAAAACGGCTTACAATATTAACTATATATATGAGAACTACTAGGTCTTTCTAATTTCTTGTGCTTTCTTGGCTCCAATCTTAACCCTTGATTGCTTGTGGATGATCTCAGCCTTTTAATTTCCTTTTTGGCACCCATTTAGATGTGGACTAGTGACATGGAATGGAAACCCGTGATGGTTTGGTATCACGTGAAAGGATAGGGGCACTTTTGATGTGTGGGAGGCGTGTAGCAGTGGTTGGCGTGGAGGAGGGATGATTATTTGGTGGTTAATGGGAAGCAGGGAAGGAAGAAGATAAAGGGGGTGTTGGTTTGATTCTGTGTTTGACCAAACAAAAAAAAGAGATACGTTTTTATTAAAACGTAAAAGTGGAGTTTTTATTTGTTAAGCGTAAAAAAGGGTATGGGTGGGTTTCGTTTGTGTTGTTGGGCTAGGAGGGTAATTGGGCTAAGGGAATTGGTAAAGGGTGAAGGAACTTGGGCCAAACAGGTGTAGGTTTATTGGATTAGATTAGGTTCTATTAGATTTGGTACATAAGTGAAAATGGGATCCGTTTGGTTTTATAAGTGAAAAACACAAGGACCTAAATTGCTATTGCTGAAAGTTGAGGGGCTGACATGTGATTTTTCCAAAGTTCCCAAAGGATCAATTATGCAAAGTTTCCATATTCCAAGAACCAAAATTGATTTTAAAATTCCCAGGGGCCTTTTATGTCAATTATGAAACTTCAGGGACCAATCTTGCAAATATTTGAAACTTTTTACTCAAATATCATTTTTTATAATATTTGACTTTCAAAAGACTAGGGTTGACTTATTTTTCAAAATAAATGCATAGGGACTAGTTTTGACAACTTTTGAAAGTCGGGGGACTGAAACTGCCAAATATGCAAACTTTGTTCGTTTTTCGTTTGTTTTCAATTATTTTGCATTTAAAACATATAAAACACGATCTTTGGGATATTTTTATTATTTTGATGCATTCTTGAATGTTTTCACGCGTTTTGGCAGTTAAAATACGGTAAAAATGATGAGTATTTACACACTCATCAATCCCCCACACTTGAGTATTGCTAGTCCCTAGCAATCTTTTGTGAAAAACTTGATGGATTCGAAAATCTCTTTACCAAAAGCCATCACTTCTGGAGTAGCCAGGTGTAAGAACTGTGGCACACCTGATAACCGTGTGATTTTGAGCAAACCACCAGCTGTCAACGGATTTGATTAGTCTTTACCAAAAGCCGTTTGCTTCTGGACTAGCCAGCTCTTGATGGAATAGTCAACATCTTGGTGAGCTGATTACCAATTATGGATTTTCCACGGCCTTTACCACAAGCCATAATCTTGTGGGCTAGCCAACTCATTTGCTTTTGAGGATATGGGGAGTTGAGGAACCATACAATTTTGGGCAAATTGCAAGCCATAAACGGATTTGATAAATCTTTACCAAGAGCCGTTTGCTCCTGGATTAGCCAATCCTTTTGTTGGTTAGACATGGCGGATTGATAACCACAAAAAATTTTGAAGCTCAAGTGAAAAAAAATTTAAAATTTTTGCCAAAAACGGGGTATTAGATAGTAAAATGTGATAAAATTCGCTAGAATAGCGAAATACCCCCCCCCCCCCCCCACACTCAGAATTGAATATTGTCCTCAATATTCAAAGTCCCGGCTATTATGCCGACTCTTTGAACATAAAAGGGCAACATTACAATCTAAATGTTGAAAACACCATTTTTTTTGTTTTTCACAATATTTGTAACCATAGTAGGGGTAATTCCCCCACACTTAGGGTGAAAACCCTAAGTACATGCTACTGTTTTTGTTTACCGAGTCGCTAGCTTGACTCAACCCCAAATTCATTGGTCCTTGGGGAAGCATAATGTGGAAGAAGCAATCTCCATCGGACTTTCATTCAAGATGTTTGGACAAACATTTGAAGCACGTGAAAGTTCCACACCGATGAGATAAGTACCCGGCTCAAAATAATGGTACATGGAAATGCCGGGATCAAAGATGGTATCTTCATTCCCGAAGGAGTGAAGAAGAAAGGAAGTCACCTTATAAGTGAAGAAAAGGAAGAAAACCATGATGCAAATCATGATTTGATCTTCTTCCTCGAGAGCAGGCTCATTAGCCTGAATTTGGATTTCAAGGGTTAAGCTCAAAAACATCCCGGGAGGGTGGGTGGGAATTTGTAAATTCTCATGATTGAGTACATTTCCCCCCGGGTTACCATACTCCGGAGGAGTCATGATATGATGAGTGAGTTCACCGGAGAACTCCTCATGAAGAGAATTATTCACAAGATGTGAATCTGTGAATTCATGTTCCGATATAGACTCATCACTATCCTCGTTCTGAGTACCAAAGACTGGATTATCAGAAATCAAAGTGAATTCAGAGTCGAATTCAAACAAGGGATTGGTGAGAGTCGTATTAAATGTTTCGGGAACAAGGTGATCAATATTCTCTATTGTATAGTTGGGATAAGAAGTGAGTGACGGATCATGATATAGGAGACTTTTAATTTCTCCAAGATCGGCTACGAAATCAAAGAGACCATCATCACTTCCCAGTGGAAGTGGATTGATGTGAGTGAGTTCATCGGCGAACTCCTCAAGAAGATGATCAGCATCAGAATGTGGAACTGATGCCTCAACATACTCGATGTCTCCATAAGATGTACAATCATCATTAAAGTCTGAGAGAGTCTCAAAATGATCGTTTGAACACTCAAGAGGGGAAGGTAAATCACACAAATGATCAAAAGTTCCCTGTGACTCTCTTGGGATTGGGACAAGGTTCTCAACACTAGACTTTATGAATTCGTCCGATTCCTTATCAGGAACAGTGCTAGGATGCTCATCCCCCATGTTTAGAGAGTGAGTGTGAACTTCGGGTGTGATAACAACAGATTGATCTTTCATGGAAGGAACCACAATTGATGAATTTGATGAGCCTTGACGAATATCAAGGGTATCTTCATCATCACTATCGTCATCGTCATCGTCATCGTAATCGTAGATGATAGTTTTACGCATTCGAAATCTTACTCTAGCTACTTCTTCTGCTTCTTCAGCTAGTATTTCATTGTAAGATTTCGGACGAGGTTCTTCCGGAGCAGGTTTGTTAACCAAATCCTTAAGGTCGTTTAAAGTATTTAAAACGTTTTGCAAAAGTTCTTAAGAAAATGGTTGAGGTTGTGTTTCAAAAGTTTGGTATTGTGGAGGTTGGTCGTGATAATTGTTGTCACAAGGAAAAAGATTCCTAGTTTGACAATCGGTGCTAAAATGCGGACCTCCACAATACTCACAACCGTATTGATGTGAAGTTGGTGCATTTTGAAACGATTCTGCATTACAATTTTGATAACACGGATTATGCTCATATGAAATAAAATTGTTTTGTGGCTCATTGCAAAAGCTCGGATTAGAATCGTAAGCGAATGAATTACTCGAACCACAAAACAAACAACTTCCGTTTTGAATATCATTACCACACCATTCACATGTACACCAACGACATGGCAACCCGAAAAGTGGCTCACCACAACCGACACAAGGAATAAAAATCAGAGGTGGGACAAGTGGTGTGCTCTGAGAGCTAGGAATTTCCACCACTTCCGTTATGGTCTCAGGTTTTTGTTCTTGATAAACGTGAAGATTAGGCAAGTCGTTCTTTTCAGTCACTGCTCTATGCTCTGTACGTTTGCTTGACAAACCTTTAATCGTAAATCCTGAAAGGTTAGGATCAATTCTTGATGGTTTGTCGTTAATAGCACGTATCTCAGGCAGTGATGTGTAGTTGGAAGAATTCGATGAATCAGCGAGAGAATTTAGAGTTATGAACAAATTGCACGTAGTGCAAAAGCTGTTACTACAATTATTTCCACATTTCTCACAAATACACCGAAAACAACGATAGCCATTCTCAATCGGGCTTTTACAGTGAAAACATGTATAGCCGAGAGACGCCATAAGAATTATACATGAGAGAGGTATAAGAAGGTAGAATCAAACGGATGGAGGGTAAAGAGGAATATTTTTGGGTTTTTCGAAAAACACATCAATTAAATCGAGACCAACTCAAAAAGACAATTGTGAACTTAAACCAATAATCACAATGTAAATGGCTTCTTTGAAAAAGGTACACCAATTCACAAGGATACAATGGCAAGTTTTAATCTTTTGTTTGGGAACTTATTAATGTTCACACCCCCAGTTTGTAGGTGTTCAGCCTTGGTTTTCGGCGGTGTGTTTTATGCTTATTTTTTTTTATTTAACAAGAAAAATGGAAAATGTTTTTGTATTTTTTTATATGATAGATATATATACAAAAGAAAAGGAAAATATTTTTGTGTTTTTTTACTTTTTTTGAAAACGATAACTTCTTGACGAAGGTTCTACAAGTCACTAATCGTTGAAATCATAACGATATTGTCGCAACACAACCTCCCCGGCAACGGCGCCATTTTGATAGTTGCGTTTTTTGCGCGTATCAAATTAATATACAAGGTAGACGTGAGTGGAGTTCACGAATCAACCTTTAGGAAAAGGAAGACTTGCGAAAACTCGTGAATACAATATATATATATATGTGATACCGGGTAAGTGATTACCCGGGTCGTGTCCTAACGAGGTGTGAATGGGCAATATCGTGTGAGATTCGAGATTAAAATGCTTGTAAGGATGTTGAGAGATTATTTGGTATTGTGAACTACGGGAAATTGCAAATAACGTATGAAAATTAAAATAAACGCAACTATAACATAAATTCAAACAAGGAATGAAAAATTAAACTTAAAAACTACTTACAATCCTACGGGAATGATGATAGGAAAACTAGGGAAACCTAAAACGTAATCTAATTTTAAAAACGTAAAAGTTACTTTAATAAAAACGCGAGTGCGCAAATTAAAAAGTGAAACGGAAGCTACGCTATTCCTACGGACATGAAAATTAAATTTTTATGAACCTAATGATAAAAGAGAATTTTTGGAAAAAGAAAAATATTTTTTAGCTTTTTTAATTTTTTATTATGAAGTAAGAACTATTTAAAATAAATAAATACTTAATAAATAGTAGAACAACTCAAATAAATCTAAGAAAATTATGGAAAATCCACTATACTATAAATAAACTAGGAAAACAAAAAAAAAGGGAAAAAGCAGTTGTAATAAGCATGTAATAAGCAGATAATAAGCTAAACTGAAACTAAGATAATTAATAAGCTAATATAAACTACAATAAATGAATAGTTAATAAGAAGTCTAACAAAAAGAGAGAAGCAACACAGATGGATGGGGAGTTTTGGCTTGTGTCTGTTTGAGAATGAGGTCAGGGGTTCGACCCCTGACTTTTGCCTTTTTGCAAATCATTTATTTTTTCAATTTTTCATTTTGCAATTCTTTTAACAACGAAAAACAACAACTTTTTTGTGAAAAGCTTTTGAAAGCTTATACAGATTTTCAAAACCCAACAGTGATGAATTTTTGTTTTGAGCTTAAGTGATGTTTTTGAAGTATAGCAGCTACCATCCACCAACACATGAGCAAAAGCCAAGATAACCACAACCAAACACAACTATAAGCTGCACAAACAAACTTCTAACAACAACAAACAAGCTAAAAGGATTGAAATAGAGGACTAGAATAAGCTTACAAGCATTAATCTAAATAGAAACAAAGGTGGGGCTACTGATGGCTGCAAATGGTCAAAATAATGGGCTGATGGGGCATTTTTGGCACCCCGCACAAGCTGCGAAAAAAAATTCTAAAAATAAATTAAAATTACGGGCTTGTTAACAAGCTGGCAAAGAACTACTATGACGATTTTTAGGTCGAATGAGCAAGGAACGAGCGGATTAAAAATGCGAGTTTGAGGGGCTGTGGTGACTGTTGCAGCAGCATATAAACACAAAATAAGCTACCATAAATCTAGAATAGCTAAAACTAATTAAAGTTATACTACCTACTAACAATAAAAACTTGAATCCAATTCCAAACCTGACTTAGATGCAATTAAACTAAGGATTAAAAGGCTTAAGGGGCTGCTGATGCAATGATGCGTAAAGTGGGTCAAAAAGTTCACAAGTGGTATTTTGAGCAAATAAAAATGATGGATAAATGAGTGAACTAAGTTTCTGAAACTGAAAACAAGTTGAGTTTTACTGAAAATGAACAAAGAAAAGTAATTTTTGTGGATTTTTTAAATGAAACAAACTAGAAAAGATGGCCTTGAAAATGCTTTACTGAGCTGATGTTGAAAGTGGGTACATTGAGGCTTTTTAATACTAACCTATAGTGACTACATTTAAATGCAAAACTTACTACTAAAGATAGTCTAATCCTAGATTCATCACTAGCCGAATTCAATTGCAGTTATAAACTAATTTTATTTGAAAAATTAATTCAACTCCAAGAATACTTCATGAAGATACATCAAAACTCAGCAAAATTACCTCTAAGAATAGCTTACAGCTAATAGAAATCTAGAAAATGGCCAGAAACAATCAAAACCTCAACATTACTCTACTCCCAAACACCAATTTTAGTACTGATTTGAGCCAAGATAAATGAAACAGTACCTAGTCTAAAAACATCTAATAAGCAAAGAAGTAATGTAAATAAGCAGAATTAAAAATAAGTAGTTTGAAAAATCTTAAACTTTCATTGACTGAGAAAAAATTACAAACGACTCAAAACTAAATGCTGGAAATTTAAACTGAAACCTACTACTAAAACTACCTCCTCCTACCTCATTGCCCAAAACGGCTTACAATATTAACTATATATATGAGAACTACTAGGTCTTTCTAATTTCTTGTGCTTTCTTGGCTCCAATCTTAACCCTTGATTGCTTGTGGATGATCTCAGCCTTTTAATTTCCTTTTTGGCACCCATTTAGATGTGGACTAGTGACATGGAATGGAAACCCGTGATGGTTTGGTATCACGTGAAAGGATAGGGGCACTTTTGATGTGTGGGAGGCGTGTAGCAGTGGTTGGCGTGGAGGAGGGATGATTATTTGGTGGTTAATGGGAAGCAGGGAAGGAAGAAGATAAAGGGGGTGTTGGTTTGATTCTGTGTTTGACCAAACAAAAAAAAGAGATACGTTTTTATTAAAACGTAAAAGTGGAGTTTTTATTTGTTAAGCGTAAAAAAGGGTATGGGTGGGTTTCGTTTGTGTTGTTGGGCTAGGAGGGTAATTGGGCTAAGGGAATTGGTAAAGGGTGAAGGAACTTGGGCCAAACAGGTGTAGGTTTATTGGATTAGATTAGGTTCTATTAGATTTGGTACATAAGTGAAAATGGGATCCGTTTGGTTTTATAAGTGAAAAACACAAGGACCTAAATTGCTATTGCTGAAAGTTGAGGGGCTGACATGTGATTTTTCCAAAGTTCCCAAAGGATCAATTATGCAAAGTTTCCATATTCCAAGAACCAAAATTGATTTTAAAATTCCCAGGGGCCTTTTATGTCAATTATGAAACTTCAGGGACCAATCTTGCAAATATTTGAAACTTTTTACTCAAATATCATTTTTTATAATATTTGACTTTCAAAAGACTAGGGTTGACTTATTTTTCAAAATAAATGCATAGGGACTAGTTTTGACAACTTTTGAAAGTCGGGGGACTGAAACTGCCAAATATGCAAACTTTGTTCGTTTTTCGTTTGTTTTCAATTATTTTGCATTTAAAACATATAAAACACGATCTTTGGGATATTTTCATTATTTTGATGCATTCTTGAATGTTTTCACTCGTTTTGGCAGTTAAAATACGGTAAAAATGATGAGTATTTACACACTCATCACATACCATGCCACGCCTTTCAATCTCATATCGGTCGGAGCGAGGTGTGAGAATATGAGATATAGACGGCCAGGGGCGAAGCTTGGAAATTTCGAGTGGGGGGTCGGGATCTAAATTTTTTTTTTCCTAACACTATGGGGGGTCGAAACCGAATTAAATTGGGAGGGCGAAACCGAAAATACTGAAATTTTTCTACACGAAAACTATATACCCCTACATCGCAAAAAAAATTTTGAGGGGTCGGCCGCCCCTCCCACCCCCCCCCCCCCCCCCCCCCCCCCCCCGTTCTCATAGAAGCTGCGCCCCTGTAGACGGCCACACCCTTACCCGAGGTCTCTTTAAACTAGCAATCTAGCATATCCTAAAATAGTGAGTAGCATGGGATGTTTTCGTACGGACGGAGCCACATTGGGCACAGGATGGGCATGGCCAACCTCATTTTCTATATAAGTGCTACTAGTATATATATATATTTTGTACACAAAAAATTCTATCAGCCCACCCGTAATAAAGAAAGCCCGCCCTTTCAAATGTCTATCCGAAAAAATTTTAGCCAAAATTAATAACTTAAAACTGAACCGATGGTTTACACAAGACAGAAGTTCCTTTGTCAATTTGTTTTTCTCGTTTTTTTTTACTTTTTTTTTCCGGCCTACCCGAGTGAACAATCTTAGCTCCGTCAATTGTACGATGAAACTCTCACTAGAGTCATCTTTATTGACTTGATACGTGAACTCTAGACTCCGAACCACCCTACTACTTATGGAGTGTAGTAAATTACTAGGTGAAAATAATTGTGGATTATATTAATAGAATAGATTTGGTGTAGATGTCCATAACTAAACGCTTATTTTTGTTTTTTATTCTATGGATTTTGTATTAGGAAATAAATGAAAAATGTTTGGTTAGTCTATGGTTGTGCATACTTTAATAAATAAATAAATAAATAAATAAAACATGTTTACCCAATTTAAAAGTCATAATCCTATATCTTTACACAAAATGGAATATCATAATCCAATAAAAGACAAATTTTCAATGACTAAATATAATGTTTTTAAAGCATATGTTTGAGAAATATGAAATTATGTTCTCACAAGAATTGTGAAACATGAGAAGCGTTTTATATACACGATTTTCATATAACTACTAAACAAGATAGCTGACTTTAAATGACTTCAATAGTAGTAATAATATGCATACTTGAAGCAGCAAAAGTATTAGCAAATGCAAGAAACTCCCCAATGTCGACAAGTTCGTCATAAGTTGCACTTTTCATTATTTTCTTTTTGTTGTCATTTTCTACTAAAGTTTTATAAATATGAACTTTCATATATTGACCCACCTGGCCTTCATTGATTGGTTTAATTAGCTGTTGCATAGGCCCTTAAAGCAACCTTTAGTTGGTTGCAACTTGCAAGATCTTATATGGGTCCTAAATCTTACTTAATAATGTACGACATACTTCATTAGATGGGGCACAATGGTGAACTTTCCAGATATAGAATGGCCCTTTTTCCAGATATAGAATCTCAAAGCATGACCCGTTTTCTTATCTACCCATAAATAGTAACAAAATCAAAAGATTTCATTTCATATTAAATTGTGTGGCATTGAATATAGATTATAAACTACGGATGATTTGCATTCAATTCTACAAACCTACACTAAACGAGTTGGTTTATGTCTAACACGAATACACGATCTCGAAAAAAACTACTCCATCCGTCTCAAAATTATAGTCCTTATTTCTATTTTTGAATGTCTTAAAATAACAGTCTTCTTCTTGTGTCAACCAATTAAAAGAGAGTTTTGTGGTTGAATATGATATTTAGTTGGTTGAAGAGTGTAGTGGTCTCACTTTTCTCAAATTATATGACTTTTGTTTGAGGACAATAATTTTAAGATGGAGGTAGTATCTATTAAATCGTGCATCAGGTTAATGATAAACTACCTACCTAATTATATATTAAAAATATACTAAAAGGTAAGAGATTACTGTAGCAAGCACTGTGCTTGCTACAGTTGTCTCTGCAGTAAACTTTTTTTTTTTTTTTTTTTTTTTTTTTTTTTTAGTATTAACGGTCGTTAGTTATTTAACGACTGTTAACTAACGACCGTTATCTTTAACATTTTAAAAAAATATTGTACGCACTTTGTCCTTCATCTCAGTGGTTCATTGCAAATTTAGTCCTCAAATAATTTACATAAATGGTCCTTCATGTTATACATCAATTGCAAAGTCAGTCCTAGGTAACTAACTTCACGTTAAGTAGCTAACGGCAACAAAAGAATTCAGCGGCAACGCGCGGGTACCAAACTCGTATATACTAAAAGGCGGTGAGTGGTACTGTAGCAAACACTGTAGCAACAGTGTTTGCTACAGTGTTTTGTGAGTTGCGTTACTGTAGCAATGGTAGTGTAGCGACACTGTTCATCCGTTTTTTTTTTTTTTTTTTTTTTTTTTTTTTTTTTTTTTTCATACCATGGCTTTAATTTTAAAACCAATTCAAACACAGAGTCGACTTCGTGGTGGTGGTGGCTCGACTGCCGTAACGAGAAGAGGGGAAAAAGGGGCCCACACGAGATTTTAACACAAGTTTTAAAACCATTTTCATCAACAAAACATTTATATATTCGGATCTAACAAAAATAATAATTAGGGTTTTGTTAAAAAAGATTTTTATTAAAGAAAAGATGAGAAAAATAGTGGTGGTGTGCTCGGTTACCAAGAAAACGAAGGAGAGGTGGTGGCGGCATGGCGTGGCAGCGGCGGTGGTGGCGTGATGGTGGTCTCCGGGCGGTTTTGAAACGATTGCCACATACTTCCGGAACAAGCACGCCCCGATCTATCTTTTGGTGTAAAAAAGTAATAGTGGCCGGAAAATTTTCCGGCGACCGGAAGTTGGCCGGAGATGGTGGTGGCCGGCATTGGTAGAGAGAGACAGAGGTGGGAGAAGATTTTTAGAGAGAGAAATAGTGTGTGTGTTTTGTATGAAAATGAAATAAAATATTAAAATGTGGGTTTTTATATATAATGGGGAGGGAAGTGAAATGTAAATTGAAAAGTGAGGGTGGGTTTTGTAACTTTCGGGAGGAGGGGCTATTCTTGCCAAATGGGGTTAAACTTTTCACGAAATCACTCCGGGGCTCATTTGACATAACAAACGTACTCGAAACCGGTTCATTAAGGAAATAACACTTAACGGCAACAAAAGAATTCCGCAGCAACGCGCGGGTTGCAAAACTAGTTAAATAGAAAACATCCTAGTGCTCGAATTCAACTATTATAAATTAATAGGAATTGTGCGATCTCTAATTATAAAGAGTTATTGAATGAAACATTATTTTAATCTTACAAGTAAACGGATGAGGTTTTCTCTATTCAGGCGCAAGTCTTTGGCTTAAATGTACGTGACTTAATCGAAGTATCCACATGACCATTTACGACCGTTCCCTAGCCACCCTCAAATATGTACCTAGTGAGGTTTGGACCCCCTAACCTCGTGTGTGAAAGTCAAGTACCATACAACTAAATCATTTGATATATGGTGGTTTAATTATCATCTGTAAAAATACTGATAAAAACAGAATCTCACTCGACTCGACTAGTTTAGAAAAAAGGCAATTCATGGACTATTTACGTGGCTTTAGGGGTGAGAAAAACAGACTGCGGACCGGATCGAACCGAGAAACCAGCCCAAATCGGATTAGACCGAACCTATTTCGGTCTGGTCTTCGGTCCGCACTTTATCTCATGTTCGGTTCTCAGTCCGGTTCGGTCCGGTCCGGTCTTACGTACAACCGACCATTTTTCCTTCTTGGACCGGACCGACCAAAAAACCAGACCGGACTGGACCGAACACATTCTGTCTGGTCCGCGGTTTTAAGCTAAATTGGTCTCGGTGCGGTCCGGGTTTGATCCGATGCTCGCCCCTACGTGGCTTAAGCCAAACGTAATTACTTGCTCTTATGGTGATAAGTATATAAAAGTAAAGATATAGTTCCAAAGTCAGGTTACGGTTGAAGAAAGCTTTCATAAAATAGGTAATGAGTTCTCTCATAGTTCAATCACAACTTCCGACTATAAATCACTGAAGCATGTACTCGTTGTCTCCTAGCTAGATCATTGAAGAAAGTTCAGTACATAAAAGAGGTGCACAAAATCAGGTACTTAAAAGAGATGCACAAAGCCAGAGTAATCCCTAGCTGATCTTTACCTTTTCGAGAAAGTTGTTAAAATTTAGTGCATTTTGAAATAGATACAAACTTAGACCCGGATGTAATGGGTGTCCTTTAGACGAGTCCTCAGCCTATGTGGCACCAACCCAACGCATCCTACCCCATTACCAATTTCCCCTCCAGCGTATCCTACCTCAAGAAAAAACAAAAATCGATCGTATATGCGATCGAGTTGTGTTCAGAGTTTGTATGTGTGGGGTGTTTTATTAAATGATTTTTTGGTGGTGTCATCAGTCTCCTTATTATACTAAGTTGGTTATAAAGTTCTTTTGAAGAAAAAAAAATTGATGTACCAGCAAAGATGAATATCACATGAGGGTCATAACTACACCCGGTCTTATATCTCAGCGTTGAGAGTCTTAGGTTGGGCACAGTGGCCCGTGAAAAGTCGGTTGTTCGTCCATCTCAACCGATATGGATATCGGTTGTCTCCAATGTGGAAACTAGTGCAAACATTGGTCGAGTTCCAAGCAAAACAACAACCGGTTGTTTAATTGACCTATTTTAAACATGTGTGTACCGCTTGAAACTTAAATACAATCCCACTGTGCCACTTGGGTCATATCTGATCACCGGAAAAAGAAAGCTGACGTGACAGTTGAAAATTTTGGTCAAATTGGGTCATCAGTGTGGCCAGCCTTATATATTAGAGTAGAAGCTCAACGGATGAAGACACGTATGCGGCAAGAAATGGTGTGGTTCATGAGACTCCATGTTGTTAAGAAACATTAACAAAATTTCCATCACACTTATTAATATATTGAATTAAATACACCATTTAAAATCATGGCAAATCTAGCATGGACATAAAATAAGAGAGATGATCTCATGACTACTAATACGTGTTGTAGGTACGATATGGTAGTCTAGTGGCAATAGAATATTACTATAATTGATTTGTCAAATATAGTGAAGAATTGAAATGATTAGAAGTTTTGTGCTTTTGTTCTATATCTGGGGACAACGTCTAGATTTATCTTTATATAATGGAGTTTAGCATCATAAAAGTGACAAAAAGTAATGTTTAATATGACTTCATTAACTCAATCATCCAATTAAACCATATATGAATTATGGATCATATTATGCCACGCCTTTCATTTCTCTCCAACCCTCTTGAAGTTTCTACTTTTTAAGCTCACTATATTTTGCTAATTTATACTTTCTCCGTTTTAAAAAAAATATCTACAAATAAAAAATAGGTAAATTATGATATGTGTAACTGATGCTTGTTTTGATTAATAAAAAATCATTTTTACCCTCATAATTAATATAAAAATAAGAAATAAGTAATTAATGCAAGTTTTAATTATAAAGCTAAAGTAGAAAAATAGGAATTAGCAATCATAATTACTGTCCATACATAAAAATTTAACGCTTATTTTGGACCAAATATAAATAGTAAGGTGACACTTTTTATGAGACACGAGAGTATATGAATAATGTGTAAAAATTAAAATTTCCCCAAAAGACCCCCAAAGAATTAAGCAGGAAGTTTGTCTCGTAAATTTCGTTAGCAACTCGTTAAGTATGTCGCTTAAACACAAAATGGTTGAAAATAGTCGACGTATATAGTGTCTGTAAGACGGACGGAACCAAGGTTGGTCCCGGGGGTCCTGGGACACCCATGGAATTCTGCTGCGCAGTGTTAGTTATATTTTGATTTTTTCTAAATGCACTTGGTCCAAATAAATTGTGTTCCTCGCACGTTTTGTAAAAAAATTTTTAAATGCACCTGGTCAAATTGTGTCCTGATTCTGTTCCTGCTTTGTAATACGATGAAGATTGTTAGCAAATGATGATTATGTGCAAGCTTATACTCCATTTGTTATTGTTCTCTAGGCATCTTTTGAGCATTTACAAAGTCCTACTCTTAGCCCCAACTTTTGATCTCTTTAGAGGCAGTCGACATAGAAACCATAGTGTCAAGTCACTTCAGAAACCTAGCTAGTAAAAGAGTTACAAATGTGCCATAGCAGACAGCCACTTTACAATAAAAAGTTATCGAATTTGATATGATTGCTATCATAAAGTCAATTAGTGATCAAGAGATTTGGCTGATGTGTTACTAATTTGAGAAATATGATGATATTGTGATGGAGAAAGCAAGAAAGACTATTGAATTTGACATGTGTATTTTCATCAAACTAAAGCGAACATATGCCGATATCGTGATGGAGAAAGCTCGAAAGACTTGAAATTGACGCGTGCATTTTCACCAAACTAAAAGCGAACAACTTTTATTTTCTATAATTACGGTTTTCAAAATTCTGACCTACTAATTAGAGCGATTCAAGCTCACTATTTTCTATAAATCGGCTAAAGTTTTTCCTTTTAATTTTTGCATTCACGGGTTTTGAGCCTATCTTAATACACTTAAACCCTGTAAAACTCTCGAAAAAGATGGCTTAACCATTTCAAAGTTATATGCACTAGAGATTGAACTCGAAACATCTTACATCTCATACATAGTTTATTAAGGATAAGCTTCTTGAAGTTATTTATACTAATCACAAGCTTTTCACCACTACGCTCTATAATGGTTTAACTTTAGTTAAGGTTATATCAAGTCAAAAATAGACAAAATGAAAATGCAAATTATTTTTAACTTTAGTTAATTAAGGCTATATCAAGTATATCAAGTAAAAAATAGACAAAATGAAAATGCAAATTATTTTACAAAATCTTTTTACAGAATATGATTGATGATAGAAAAGAAAAAAAGAATCAGTATAGGAAGGAGATATTTTACAAAATCTTTTTACAGAATATGATATTGCAAGGTATAGGAAGGAGATATTTTAAGGTAAGATGATGACGACGACGACGACGGAAAAAAAAAAAAAAAAGTGAATATATCCATGTGATATTTGTAGTAAGAAAATGAGTGTTAACTTTTTATATTTGTGGAAAGTGAATATGAGTTCAATATGAGTTTGTCTCTCATCTAATCTTATATGCGAAATCATTTTCAATCGTTAAAATTTACGTCATTTTTATTTTTTCAAAATTTGAGTAATGAAACTAATGTATGCGTAGTAAAAATATAACATCCGTCTCATATTAATTATCCAGACTTTTTATAATCTTTCTTTTTCAACTTCAACTTTAATTTTAAATATTTTTATTTGTATTATATCAAATCATTGTTAAATCTAAAACTAATTGATTAGTTAATAGAAACACTCAATAATATGACGTAAATTTAACACGTATTATAATAAACGTAACTTTAATATCATGTAGATTTAACATGTATCAGAATAAATCTAACTTTTGTTATCTTACGACACAATCAAGAAAAAACCAACTTCTGTTAAGATACAATTAAAAAAATGACACTAACATTATAAAAGACATAATAAATGAGGTAGATTCAACGTTTTTCTTGTTAAATTAAATATGAGAACATGTAAGCTTAAATATGAGATAACCTCATATTCACTTTTCTATTATTATTTTTGTGTGTAACAAATATGAGAACCGATCAAAAATAATTTTTCTATACCCCTTGGATACACGTCTAGCATTTCTTGCTAGTCCAACTCTAAACCATCATCACAATGAGAAAAATATTCACATTAGCATGCATTTAACCCCAGTGCAACAGAAAATACCTTATATATCCTATACAAATTAGCTAGTATAGTAGCTTAGTATATTTTACAAGATCACAAATACAGCAAAAACAAACCAAAACAAGTAATACTTGTTTCATCATCTACTCCTACGTACCGTTGCTTCTTAGTTGCCTATCGCCCTATCCTGAGCCGAGCTCGAATGCCATAAGGTGTGGACTCTTGATGTATGGCTGTAAAAACCGATCGTACGCCAATGGTGGACAAATATCATATCATATGAAGGAAATCAGAAGCTAAACTTTTGGGATTAGTTCTTCCCATTCTTGAAGATAAGTTTCTGGTTGATCCTTTTGCGATTCATCATCTCCAAATATCAACTCATCTTCCATTAGTTTTTCCCACAATATGAAGCTTTCCGAACTGTAATCTGAACTGTTGACTCCAGATTTGTCATTAGTTCTTTGATCTTCAGGTTGGCTTACTGATTCTTCTGAAGAAAACGCAGGGAATGCATCGGGTTCAATCATATTCCACACTTCTTGAGCACAACTGAGTTCATCAGCATTAACCGCGCTTAGCATTTGCTCAACTTTTCGCCTTTTGCACATTTCAACACTACCCGTTTCTTTCTTTTGGACTAGATGTTGCAAAAGATGAACGAAAGCCCCATTTCTAAAAGCTTTCGACATGAAAAGAAGCAATTTTTTTTGCTTGAACTCCATTCTTAACATACGTTCTTGAACGACTTCCAAATGCTTGTCTGTTCTCTCTTGTTGTTGCTTCATTTTCAAGATCTCTTGTCTGAGTGTAGTTCTATCTTTTCTTAAAATTTCTAGCTCGGATTCGATTGTAGGGTCTGTTTGATGAACACAGGATTGTTGTTGTTGTTGTTGTTCGGCTATCGTTTGTTTTTGCATTATTTGTGACTGGGCTGTCCTCCTCTTGATGTCTCTTAACAAATGCTTCTTACCCTTTTGAAACAGCTCATTCGCGAACTCCCATCGGTCCGGATCAATTTTCTTAAACCTCTATATGGATCAAGTCAACATAATATAAAAGTTAGCTTAAAAGTAAAAAAATAAAACAATAGTTACACTAATAAGTAATAACCAACCTAAACCACCATTTACTCAAGAATGCAAAGTTAAAACGATTCAAATTAGAGTTGAGCTTTAACCCTTCATGAATATATCTCAAGTTAACTAAAAGTTCAAAAACATTTTTAGTAAGCATGCCTAAATATATAACAAGGTAAAGGTTCACTAAAGAAGTTATATTCAATGTAAAATTCTTGAACATCTAAGCATCAAGAGAACAGTGTGAATTTAATCAAGATTCACACTCAATATAAACTATTTAACCACCATTTTTTTCATCATTAAAAACTTGATTAATCTATTTATTGTTTTTTACATAGAGGTGGAAAAAACGAGCAACAAGCTACGCCACTATCTTTTTTTGAATTGCAAAACTACACTCTTTTGAAAACAACATTTGTGGATCTAGGCTGGTGTCATTTAATTATGCAATATCCATTACGAGTTATTATGACTATCAAATCCAAGAATTGAGCCAAAACACCTCTGGAACACATTTTACTAGTTTAGGTTGACTAAAGGACAGATCTTTATTGCTAATAAACCAAACCTACATATAGAAACACATTAGATATATCAATAAAAAATTAAGATTATACAGTAACTAGCTACTGTATTAGATAAGTTCAGATCTACCACTAATTATTTTGATGGTAAAAGTAGGTGTAATAGATAAACAGCTCTTCAGAATTATTCAACTTGCATACCATAATCATACAATATTTTTACAAACTCAATCCAAAACACCTCTAAATTAAATGCATAAAAACTTAAAAAGGACAACAAAAATAAAAAAATTAAAAAAATGAAGCTAAAGTGAGCAAAAGATTACTTACATAAGTATTGAGTTGTCTCACAAAGCTAGAAAAATTATTATGCTTAAATCTTTGAGGCAAAAGATCAGTAGAAAACTTATGAGGATCCCAAAGAACAAAACTTTTATTAGTCTCACTCCATGATATAATCTCATCAGTTTTTGGATCATCCACCATTTCAAATGTTTTCTTCAGAAAAGGTGGTGGACCTCCATCTCTTAACCCTTCTATAGGCTTAGGTAACCCATCAAGAAAACCCTCTTGATCATCATATACTAATATAGGTTCTTCTTTAACTTTCATGATCTCATCATCATCTTTGCCCAAAACCACTACTAGGGGTTCTTCCTTTTTCCCCAAGAAATCTTGGTTCTCAACATATATAGGCTCTTTCACTACTTGCATGTTTTTATCAATGTTTTTGCAACTTTTTGCAAGAAGGGTTTGTGTGTTTTTGTTATGTGTTATTTTTGGTATAAGAAGAAGGATATGATGGTGGTTTAGCGGTAGTGAGAGGATGAGTGAGAGAGTAAAGAGTGTGTGTGTAAGAGAGATAGAGAGGTGTCAAGAGGCTCATGGAGGAGTTGCCATTTGTATAGTTCAAGATTGAGACACATGGACCTACTTAATCTGTGTTCCTTTCACTTTTTTTGAAAATATGTACTTTAAACTCCTAATGAGACCAAAAACGTTAGTTACATGTTTTGGTAGATTATTGGATGTGATAGATTTTTTCTATGTTCAAGATAGGATTTACTGTGAAAAATGTATAAATCAACCTAAAAGTAGCCGTGAAAATTAAAGTAAAATGGATATATAAATGAGCAGCAAACACGACTCTTGTAGTAATAGTCGTGTCTATATATGAATTCTATGCTAAAATTCAAATAGGTCTATATTGCTTTAAAAGGTTGCGAGGATGCTACTCTAATTATAGAGTTTCATATTGTACATTTGTACCTAATTAAGCCTAAAGTAGCATGACACTTCGTATATGGATATTTGGACTAGTCAATAACGAGCACAAGCATAACCTTGTTTTCTTTTCTCTTTTTACTGTTTTGCTTCACGGGAATTTTTTGAAAATAAAGCTTTTGGCACAAGATGTTCTCCTTACATTTGTTGTAGAATTCGCGGTCGCGTTATTGATGCAAATGTGTTTCAGGATTACACTTATTCGTAATGCAACTAGCTTGGTTTAATGGGAAATAAAAGAGGTTACATGGCATTTAATGGAATCAACATAGACCGACAAGCGTCACATAATTGACATGGCACTATCTCGTTGGTGATGTGTCTGTTGGAGCTTCTTCGGCTTAGCGACAAGCAAGCAATGAGGACGCGAGACCCATTTGACCATTATTAAACGGTAACATTTTTCCCATTTCTATTATCCATTTATGTCCGTAAATACACACATTATAACTTTTTCTTCACACTTCTAATACTACACTTTTTGCCACACTTCTAATTCTACAAAACAACACTTATATTTTTACAAGTCGTGAGCGGAAGAGTCAAAGGAGTACAAGTTCATCGGATGCGATTTCATCACGATGAAACCCGTGAGCGGCTTGCGAAATCCATGACAATTCAACAAGAAACCTTGCATACTATTCAAGAGAGCGCTAAAGAAAAAGCTAGTGTACAAAGCGTTTAAGTTTCTCCAAACGCCAATTCCCGAGGGTTTTAGTACAAAGGAAAGAAAAAGGCTCGAAAAAGCATGAGAAATTGTGTGATGGGAGTATGGTGATGCGATTGGTTCGGGCTAGGGACAAGACAAAGACGATGACTAGTCTATTAATTTTAGTATTATTTCTATTAATGTAATACAATGGAATGTTTGTTTCAGTTAATGAATGCTTTTTATTATAAATTGATTTGTAATCAATTATAGTATAGATATCTCCAAGGAATTCAAAGGAAATACGAATTCTCGAGTTCGTTGTCCTATGAAGGTGTGAATGGAATTGTGATAATTGAGTCGTGAAACGTGTAGTGAATTTTGGTAAAATGAGATTTATGGATATCTAAGCTAAAGATAATAAAATATAAGCACAAATAAGCAATTAAACAAGTAAATCAAGTAATTAACACACACGTAAATAAAAACGTAATGTAAACCTAAAAACGCAAGCTAAACGAGAAATAAATGCAACTTAAAGAGCAAACCTAAGGGGAAAGGCACCTAAAAAGTTCAATCTACTTTCTAAAAGTCCTAAACACTTAAAAATAATTTCAGGATAAAGAAAAATATATTTTTGGATTTTCTTTTATTTATTATTAATTAAAAACTATTTAAAAACGGAAAATAAAAGAAAAATAGCAAACTAACTTGGAAAATTACCAAAAATTACATAAAACTATTTTATGATATAAGAAATGAAATGGAAAAAGAAAATTTGGAAAATAGTGAAATTTTAACTAAAAACGCAAAGTCACGAGAAATCCCGAGCCTTTTAAACAAATTTGAGAAAATAAAGTCCAAATCCTAATTTTATAATTTTTCCTAGATTAAAAATGTTAAAAGAAAGCAACAGAAAAAAGATTTGGATTTGTATTTTCTTGATTATTTTTCTATTTTTATTATTTAATTACTATTCTAGAGAAATAAAATGAAGAAAAATAGAAAATTAATACGGAAAATTATCAAAAATTAACAGTAAGTCTGTTTTAATGGCAGAAACAAGGAAAAATTATAAAAAGTGGTAAAAAACTCTTAATAAGCTATTTAAAGCCTTAACAGTCAAAATAAGCTAAAAAGTGAACAAGTTCTTAAAGGAATAAATTGTGTATGTACCAACGAGAAATCCCTAGGGTGCTAATGGTTCTGTGTGTGTGGTTTGTGTGCTCAGTGTGCTTGAGGTCCAGGGTTCGAGTCCCTGTGACAACTTTTTGCTAGAATATTTTTTATTTTTATTTTTTCTCTTTTACAAAATAATTAAGCAACAAATATTAACCAACTTTTGTGAAAACAATTTTTATGAAAAGCTTTTAAAAGCTCTGAACAAGCTTAAACAAACCAATAGTTAACTATTAGGAACCAATAGGGAAAATTTCACACTAACAAGCTATGAAAGAGATCAAATAAGCTATTCTAAGGATGCAAATGAGCTTAAACTACACTTATGCCAACTATACAAGCTCAAACAATCAATAAATCAATCTGAATCAATCTTATAAGCCCAAGCAATTAACAATCCAACACTCACTAATCTAGTTCTAAACAGCCTAACAAAGAAATAAGCAGTCACAAATAAGCAATCCAAATAAGCTGAAAAATCCAAACAAAGCACAAAACCAACAAGCCAGAACTTGAGCTATTCAGAGAACCAAATAAAAATTAAAATGATCAAGTAATGAGCTAGATATGGGCTTATGAAAAAGGGCTGTTGGACAGAATTGTTTGGTGCATGGCACTTATTGCTCAAACAGGCAACTTCAAGCTTATGAAAAGCTACTTAGAAAAAATCACAAAAATCAGGAAAAATGTGGATTAATGAGTTTACCAACCAAATATTAATATCCCAAAACCTCAGTCAATTTGGATGAAAATTAAGGAAATGAAAAATCAAAACTAAAACCTGTTTGGAAAATGTTTGGAAAATTTTGACTTTTTATGTTTTTGCAAAAGTTGACCAAAATGAATTTAGATTGCTTCTAATTGAATGAAAATGTGATATTAAGCTAAAATATGACTAGATTAAGCTAATTTAACAACTAATTCACCAATATTGATGATTATGCAACTAAAATCCTTAATTGTGTATGCAACAAATGAAAATTAAAATGGATTTTGACTTTTTGATGAGGTGACAATGTTTTTATGCTATTACTACTCTATTTGAACCTCATGAATGCTGTTTAAACTAATCTTAACCTCTCAATTACACTTGAACACAGAACTACACACTAAACCAAACACTCCTTATTCTAACTGTTTTGAACTTTTAGGAAGCAAATATGTTGAAGTAAGCAATAAGACCACTTAACAAGCTTATATTATGCTATATTAAGTACAAATCCACTGATTCAAATCACGAAACATAGATCTAACCATTAGATGCACATATGACAGAATATAAGCAGATTAAAACAAACATGATGCAACAAACTATGTAATGACTTGATCTACTCAAATAAGCTCATATAAGACTAATATAAGCTAGAATGAACAGTTATAAGCTAATAACAACAGATCTAAAATATATAAACTATAAAATGCAAATATAAGCTAATAAATTGAAATTTGAACTCACTACTAGCCTCAGCTTAACAAAGGCACCCAATTAAGGGCAGCTACAAGCTCCTAGCTTATAAATAAGCTAGGTACATTCCACCTTGCCCCTCCATTGCAAGCAACTTCCATGAGCTTTCCACAATTATTGCAAAGGTATATTACTTTGATATTTTGACTGATTTGATCACTAAACAACTCACAACTAGCTATGAAAGCTAATGAGTCTAATCTAATTAGAAATAAGCTTATTGAAGCTTGAGGTAAGATTTGAACATTTTTTTTAAATGATTTTTCTGTTTTTTTCTGTTTTTTTATATAATATGAATAATAATGAAAGACTAATGTTTATAAAAGCTTAAAAGGATTAATAAAAGCAAATAAAACAGTAAACAAGCTTATGAGACTATTATTAAGCTAAATGAGACTTAAAGTAAATAAAGGAATTCGAATTATAAAAGAAGTAAACTAAAGATTTTATTAATAAACTTCAAATTACAACTTTAAAACATGATTACAACTAAATTCCAGAAGCTAAGTAAATAAAATGACAGAGTAACTTTACTAAATTCTACATACTAATTTGGGGAAATGAGAGGGTTTTTATAGTTGAGGGGTGAGGTGAAGCTACGGTTTGTTGGAAGATACTAGAAGCTTGAATCAGGACCCTTGATTGCCTTCTCATATGGAATTCGTGATATTAGCCCTTGGATTAGATCTTATGAGGTGTCACGACCAATCATAATGCTCCAAATTGACACACTGGCAATCCGTGTACTCTGGCACCTTCTGACATGTGCTCAGTCCTTCTAGAAGCCAAGTGATTGGGTAATAATTACTTAAGCAGGGTTAAAATGGAGCAGGGGGTAAAAGGGTGGAAGACGATGAATAGTAGAAATAGGGGTTTTGGCGCGAGTTTGAGTTTGACCAGGGAAGTTATCCGTGGTTTGTCTTGGGTTATAAGCTAAAGTGAGGTGAATTGGGCCAGTGTAAAAGTTAGAAGGGATTTGGCCTTGTGGGTTAATAAGTGGGTTTATGGGTTAGTTTAATTTGTGGATCCGGTGGTGTTGTTTTATTTTAGGTTTTAGTAGATTTATCCAAGGACCAAATTTGTATTTTCTAAAACTTTGAGGACCATTTCTGCCAATTGTGAAAAATCCATCCAAGGGCTAAACTTGTTATTCTCTGATTCTTTGAGGGCCTTTGTTGTCTTTTCTTCAAAATATCTTCATAAGGACTAATCTTGACAATTTCTGAAACTTGAGGGACCACTTTTGCCAATCCTTCAAAATTTACTCCAAGGACCATTTTTGCAATTCTTTGAATCTTCAAGGGTCTTTTTGACAATTTGAGATCATAGAATGATAAAATGCTTCCCCGGCTTCGACTTTTGACACTTTTCCAAATCTCGTGCTCGTTTTTGTCTTTTTAGCTTGATTTATGTCCATTTTTGAAATATCCGTACCTGCACAATCACAAACACAAAAACACAATATCTTTGGCATTTATGGTTAGTTTTTAGTCATTTTGGGTCTTAATTTGGCAAATAAAAGGTATGTGATTAAGCACATACAAAAAATGTAGCTTTTTTATTTATTTTTATTTATTTATTTATTATAATTTTTTTAATTATTAACTGAAAAAAAAAAGTGATATGGAAAGAGACACACCATCATTGAAAATAGTGTGTCAATTTGGAAAGTGTTGTTGTGACACTGAGGTGGCACAGCTAACACACAAACTGACGTGTCATGGTTGAGAGTAGTTCTCAAACTCTATGAATGATTTATTGAATGGGTCCGTTTATGCTCCACTTTTCTTGAACGCGAGTGTGTCAATTATTAATTGGAAGAAAGAAAGGTGACACAGAAAGAGACACACCATCATTGACCATAGTGTTAATTTGGAAAGTGTTGTTGTGACGTTGAGGTGACACAACTAATACACAAACTGAATACATGTTTTTACGTATTGAAACATGTCAATATTGGTCAATTGTTGTTGCAGATATGCAATGTTTTGAAACCTGGGTCTATGATCGACCCGGTCGAATCACCGGGTCGGCGGGTCAACCGGTTCGACCGCCGGGTCAACCCGGTTTTATGCAGATGTCCAAACACCCATTCTCTCATGTTCAAACACCACTTTTGGTGCAAAAAAACAGCAAATAACCATAAATCTATTCTCCAAACACCCTCTTTCTGCTGTAAAAAACAAATAAAAGGTAGAAAATAGTGCATAAACATAAACTTTCCAAACAACCATAAATCCTACAATTGAACTAATGTATCATATTCAGACCCACTTAGTGCTTTATCTTTAGAATCCATACTCTAAAAATAACAAAATACAAAAAAATATCAAAGTAAAAGAATGGAAAAAATAACAAAGAGACAAAATTACCTCCGATCCATCCCTGATGTTGGGGGTTAATGTGTGTGATGAAATAGAAATGGTAGGTGGCGCTAGAGTACAAAAGGGTATAGAAGAAGATTGAAAAAGTGGGATAAGGTACTAAATACTCGGTGTTTATTACATTTCAACTTTCTATAATAGATAAAAAAAAAAGGAAACCCGGCGGTTATTTTCGACCCGGGTTTCTACAAAACCGGCGGTTCGAACTGGGTTTCAAATAATTAACAAACCGGTTAGTTTTGACCCATTTTTTAGGCCGGAACCGGTTCAACCGGTTGATCCGGCCGAGTCGAACCGGGTTTCAAAAAACTGTAGATATGATAAGGTCAATTTTTGGTTTATTTACTCCTAGTGGTTTGATCATTGTGGACCACTTAGTAATCTTAATGCTACAAAGTACAAACTATATGTGTTAGAGATAATTCGTGTTTCATTGAAAATGTAGTAAAGAGTTGGTGTGTTACTAGAAATCTATTATGAAACTAAGTGGGTTAAAACTTAAAAGACATAGTTTGTAATAAAATGTGTCATAAAAACTAGTGTGTCACTACATATGTGTCAAGAAAATTTGTGGTAAATATAATATGTCACTACTACTAAAATTTGGTAGTGTGTCACCAAAAATGTACTAAAATTTGATAGCGTGTCACCAAAAATGTACTAAAATTTGATAGTGTGTCACTAAAAATGTATCAACAAATTAAATAAACTAAATTTATGTATCATGCCTATCAATATATTAGATAAAAAATTAGAAAAAATATATAGAAACTATATTTATGTATCGAAATCAAAAATAGAAATTTAAAAACTAGGATAAAAAAAACACAAAAATTGTGTCTAGATTACAGCACTGTTTGGTACGCAGCTTTTTTGGAGCTGTAAGTTTTTTATTACAAAAAAAATCTCCTACGAAATAAATAGCTCCGTTTAGATACATCAGCTTCAAGCTTTTAATTTAAACAAGTAGTTCCAAAATGAAAAGCTGATTCATGAAGCTTTTAAAATATTTTGGAGCTGTTAAACATAAAATTACTGTTAACAACTAATATTTACATTTAACAGGTAATTTACCAAACACTTTTATTTATAAAAAGATACAGCTTGTATCTCATGTTAATAGCCTTGCAGTTTACAGCTTACAGTTTAAAGCTTACAACATACACCTTACAACTAGTTTTGTCAAACATAGCCTACATCGTATGATTTGCAATGTATTCATTTTGCCTTAACCAAAATGCACCCCAACATTCTACTTATTTACAATAATGTCATTAAGTACATTAATTATGAAACATATATAATTAATTTGAATCTCATCTATAATAACTGATCCAACGGTCCACAAGTATGCCTATTGTTTTCTACTTTAAACGAAAGAATAAGTAAAAACTTTTGGTTGAGCAAAGCTTGAGAAATCTCTATCCGTTTCAAAATATAAGTCTATTTTGACTTTTTGAATTGAACTTTGACATTAAATACATTTGATGAAAATTATATCTATTAAAATACATTTATAAACAAATTTATTTATATATTTCGCATCTAATATTATATAATATAAACAAGCATATTTAAGATCAACGGTAGATTCAAAAAGTAAAAATAGGCTTATTTTTTGGACGGAAGGAGTAAAAAATAATACATGATTTGACTTAATACTCAAATCGCATACGCTAAAATGAGGTTAACATTTTTGGCATCATACCCTTTTGTTAGTTTAAAAAAGGGTTACCAAACAATTAATTTGGCTGTCATTTAGCCCAAACCTCTTCAAAATTACATACCAAACACGCCTTTAACTTTAGTTCAAAATGGATACATGAAATGAGCAACAAACACGACTCTTGTAGTAATAGTCGTCTATATATGAATACTATACTAATTAAAATTCAAATAGGTCTATATTACTTTACAAGGTTGTGAGGATGCTACTCTAATAGAGTTTCATATTGTACATTTGTACCTTAAGCCTAAAGTAGCATGATCTTTTGTAGTACATTTTAACAAGGGTAAAATGCAAAAATGGTCTCTAAAGTATCACGAAATCGCAGAAATGGGACCGAGACAAAAAGTCACGCAAAAAAGCCACTAACGTTACGCAAATTTGCAAAATAACCACCGAGAGCCCTTTTCCGTTAGTTTTCTCGTTAAGTGCCTAGTCATCGAGGGTAGTATGTCTTTTTACTGTTTATCATCTTTCCCATTGCAAAAAAACCACCCTCTACCGCCACCACCACCACCCTTGCCCTCCCTAAACACTATTCATCATCTTTCCCATTGAAAATGAAAACTTAACTTCCTAAAACACTATTCATCATCTTCCACACACAAAATCGCCCACTAACCAAATGAATCACACTAACCAAATGAATCAAAATCAAATTATATTCGTCCTTACCTATTAAAATCTAAAGGTTGCAAGTTATATACATGTCAAATGTCAAACACAAAAGCGGGTTTCTGCATGTTGTCGTATATCCTCTGGAAATCTAGGTTCTTGAACTCATCCCACTCGGTTAGGATACACACACCATGGGCATCCTTGGTGGTTGCATAAGCATCCCAGACGACACCAACTTGCTTCACAGTGGTGGGGCTCATTGGCTGGAGGTGAAGAAGATGGTCCCAGTCAAACTTATGTACATTTGAAAAAATACGCATCTAGCTATTGCCCATCTATGTACGACTTGAACTCAAAAAAAATATTCACGTTAGCATACATATTTAACCCAGTGCAACAGAAAATACCTAGCGTATATCCTATACAAATTAGCTAATATAGTAGCTTAGTATATTTTACAAGATCACAAATACAGCAAAAACAAACCAAAAGAAGTACACTTGTTTCATCATCTACTCCTACGTACCGTTGTTTTTTAGTTACCTATCCTGAGCCGAGCTCGAATGCCATATGGTATGGACTCTTGATGTATGGCTGTAAAAGCCCATCGTCAGCCAATGAATCAGAAGCTAAACTTTAGGATTAGTTCTTCCCATTCTTGAAGATAAGTTTCCGGTTGATTCTTTCGCGACTCATCATCACCAAATATCAACTCATCTTCCATTAGTTTCTCCCACAATATGAAGTTTTCCGAGTTGTAATCTGAACCTTTGACTCCAGATTTGTCACTAGTTCTTTGATCTTCAGGTGGGCTTACTGATTCTTCTGAAGAAAACACACTGCATGCATTATCGGGTTCAATCGTATTCCACACTTCTTGAGCTCGACTGAGTTCATCAGCACTAACTGCGATTAGCATTTGCTCAACTTTTCGCCTTTTGCGCATTTCAACACTACCCATTTCTTTCTTTTGGACTAGATGTTGCAAAAGATGAACGAAATCCGGATTTCTAAAAGCTTTCGACATGAAGAGTAGTAATTTTTGTTGCTTGAACTCCATTCTTAACATACGTTCTTGAACGACTTCCAAATGTTTGTCTGTGTTCTCTTGTTGTTGCTTCATTTTCAAGATCTCTTGTTTGAGTGTAGTGCTCTCTTTTCTTAAATTTTCTAGCTCGGATTCGATTGTAGAGTTTGTTTGATGAACACAAGTTTGTTGTTGTTCGGCTATCATTTGTTTTTGCATGATCTTTGACTGGGTTGTCCTCCTCTTAATGTCTCTTAACAAATGCTTCTTACCCTTTTGAAACAACTCATTTGCAAACTCCCATCGGTCTAGATCGATCTTCTTAAACCTCTATGGATCAAGTCAGCAAGATGTAATTAAAACTTAGCTTAAAAGTAAAAGTCGAGCAATATATTTACACTAATAACCAACCTAAACCATCATTTACTCAAGTATGCAAAGTAAAAGTAATTTACATGTTAAGAGTTGAGCTTTAAGTCTTTAACCCTTCAATTCATGAAAATCTCAAGGTCAAAAACTTGCCTAGTATATACCATGGTAAAAATCACTATGGCTATGTTTGGCAAAAGTAGCTGTAATCGGTAGCAGTTAGCAGTAGTCACAGTCACAGCTCACAGCTTCTTAAAGAAGCATTGAAAAAATGAGCTTTATTAAAAAATAGCAAAACTCACAACTCTTTTGCCAAAAGAACACTGAAAATCAAAAAATCTCATTGTTCACTCTCATCACCCCAAAAAGCTCTGTGTCAAACATAGCCTATATATAGAAGAATATATAATGTGAAAATTTTTAACCTTTAAGCATCAAGAGAACAAAATGTGAAATTAATCACGACTCACTCAATATAAACTAGGGTATCTAACCACCATTTATGCAAGTATCTATTATGCCAAGTGATCCTCATCAAATTCAAGCCTTCAGCTTAAACATTTATAGAACATACTTTATTTGTTTAAGTTGACCAAGGTTCAAACCTTTTTTTGCTAGTAAAACAAAAATCAAGATATCAATATTCTGATGATAAAAATTGGTGTAACATATAAACTACTCTCAAACACAATCACTCAAAATTGGCTACATGCTATTCTAGAACATAATATAATCATACAATCACTTAAGAAAGCAATCCAAAACACCTCTAAATGCATAAAAACTTAAAGGTCAACAAAACAGAAGCTATTATAACAAAAGATTACTTACATAAGTATTGAGTTGTCTCACAAAGCTAGAAAAATTATTATGCTTAAATCTTTGAGGCAAAAGATCAGTAGAAAACTTCTGAGGATCCCAAAGAACAAAACTATTTTTAGTCTCACTCCATGATATAATCTCATCAGTTTCTGGATCATCCACCATTTCAAATGTTTTCTTCAAAAAAGGTGGTGGACCTCCATCTCTTAACCCTTCTATAGGCTTTGGTAGACCATCAAGAAAACCTTCATGATCATCATAAACTAATATAGGTTCTTCTTTAACTTTCATGATCTCATCATCATCTTCGTCCAAAACCCCTATAGGTTCTTCCTTGATCTCCAAGAAATCTTGGTTGTCAACATATATGGGCTCTTTCACTACTTGCATGTTTATATATATATCAGTCAGCTAGCGTTGTCACTTATCAATGTTTTTGCAAGAAGGGTTTGTGTGTTTTTGTTACGTGTTATTTTTGGTATAAGAATGGATATATGATGGTAGTTGACGGTGGTTAGCGGTAGTACTTACTACTTAGTATGAGTGAGTAAAGAGTGTGTAAGAGAGGGATAAAAGGGCCAAGTGGCTCATGGAGGTGTTGCCATTTGTATAGTTCAAGTTTGAGACATGCATGTATGCGTGACATGCATGGACGACCTACGTAATCTATGTTCCTTCAACTTATTTGGAAGATGCATGCACTTTAGCATATTCACTTCCTGAATCATCAACATCGTGTCCATTTTGTAAACCACCTTGCTGATATTTATTTTGCTATTGATTTTTGTTCATTATATTTTTTGATTTATGAATAGACCCCACACCAGGATCTCTGTATGCTTCCAATTACCCTTTCTAAGATACTAGTTATAATATCTGTGCACGCACAGGGTTTTTAAAATTTTGATTTGATTATGTATTATTATCAATTAAAAAATAAACCACTTAACATGTTTCAAATAGTTTTACTTAGTGGACTAAAGATAAAAAAAATCATATGTATATATATTCTAATCTACCTATTATTTTAGGAGAATACTTTTGGATTAAAAATTATATTTTATTATTCAAGCAAAATCACATGATAATACTTGACTTGCATGAGATGTTAGTAATATATGATTTTAGTTTTGCAAAACCGTGCTATCAATTTACGATGTGTTTTGTAATTGTGGTATTTCTTTTACTTATATTTTCGTTATTATTATTTTTATTTATTTATTTATTTATTATTTTTTTAGGAGGTGATTCTTATCAAATAAGGATTGTAATGCATGCAATTTTTTTATAATTTAAAGAAAACATCTTCTATATTAAAGAATGACTATATAACCGACGTGTTTTTGTTTGTTTGTTTTTTTTAATAATTAGTTTTGTATAACGTTTTTAACTGCAGAGATGTTGAGTTTGAGGTTAATATTGTTATTTAACTTTAACTATTGATATCATGTTATACAAAATGTGCGAATTTAGTGGCACATAATGAGCGTTGATGAAGTTAAAATATGCTCTGTAAAATTTTTAAAATGTTTTTATGGATATTCATATATAAGTTTTAAATAACAATTTCATGAGTCGTTGTTATAAGTAGAATAACGTATATTTATTTTCATATCAAAGTAACTCATGCTTACCATTTGTTATTTATATTCCCGTTACTAATAATTTAGCCGTATTTCAAATCTATGTATGCATAAATTAAACTTTTATATAGTAACATGAGTCCTTATTTAAAAAAATATTCTAATGGATTAAAGTTTAAAACTAATGTTAGTTTAAAAAATATTTAACGTATATTAAAACTAATTCGCATATTTACTAAATTTACTTAAAAAAAAAAAAAAAAAAAAAAAAAAAAAAAAAAAACCCTAATACTATTACTCATGTAATTTTAAACAAAGTTAACATTATAAAGTATAGGGGTATAAAGTGTAAGAGGTTAATTGTTTATTATCTAAAGTTATTAAAAAACATGGAGACTTATAATTTTACACTTAACTCTAATATATTTAAAATTCAACACTAAAGTTTTATTAATTACCTCATCTTTTCTTAAGTTTTTATTTTCATAAATTTGACACCTATATTTTTATTTGTTTATTTTTATCAATTAAATTCTCCACCAAATTTATTAAAGTTTGACCAAAATCAATTCAATTTTGACTTTTTATTGGCCAATCATATTGCTTAATTTCGCTTATGTGTCAAAATCGAGCTCTCCTGTTGGTCTAATTTTTTTTTTCAATGAGAATGATTTTGCAAAAATACTCCAAAATAATGTAATTCTTGTATTATATAAAAGATTCATTTGGCGATAACCCACCGGTCATCTCCTTTTCTATCTTATGATTGACTTTCAGTTCCAAAAATTCCATGTGATTTTTCTGGCGCATTAGCAAATATAAAAAGAGCCACTCTTATGCTCTGAATGGTCAACCACATTTTATTTTAAATGGGCTTAATTTGATTTTTTTCCTTATTTAAATTTTCATGCATGCAGAAATGGGCCTCTTAATTATACACAATATATATTTGAACTTAAATTTCTACAAATCTTCATATATGAAAAGTACAAACAGAAGAGGCTTAAAATTTTTGATTATTTAACGTTTATCGGCTAATTGGGGCCTTAATTACATAACCGTATCTGTAAAGATGACGACAAAAAAACATGTGACTGACTTTATATATAAACAAGAACCTAAAAGATCTGGGGCCTTTGGAAATTAGGTTCTCTATCTTTACTTACTTTACCCTTGAGACACCTCTGTCATTAGCCACCACTTTATCATTGGTTATGCTCTAGTCAAATCCGTAAATATAAGCCGGAAATAAGTGAGTCTATTGGGGACATACACATATACACCGAGATAATGTTTATTAAAAGAATTAATGTATTTATTGTATATATATTAATTATTTTAATATGATTCACGAAATGGATAACGGTCGTTAGTTAACCGTTAGACGCATTATTAACTAAACGGGTAAACTAATTAATGTGTAATGGACTATTTGATTAGTAAAAGTCAAAAACAAACCCACGAAGCCCATATGGTGATGGGTCGGTCGATTGGAATTAAGGAGATGGTGTTGGAGTGAAACTTGGACTCCAAGCTAGGTTTTTAATATATAATGAACCCATTGGTTCATTATTCACTATTGCTTGAAACCCTAAACCTAAGCTAAAAATCGACACCCCTTCTCCTTGTGATAAAACCCATCGACAACCAAACTTAAACCCTAAAGGTTTTCGATCTAACTTCAAGAACAAAGCCAAGTGCTTAGTTTGTTCGTTCATGATTCAAGCAGCTAGCATCCTAGTATTTTTGTATAACGTGTAGTGTGAGCATCCCTTATAGACAACTTACTTTAGTAAGGGAGGACGATATCAACCTTTTTTATTTGAAGAACAGTTTTGATGTGCTTTCGGAACAAGATTCGGTTTTGGAACCTGTGATTGGCACTACATGCACTCCTGAAGATATCCCTAGTTCTTCCAATGCCCCTCCTCCATCGACTATGAAGAGCACTCCTCATCATGTGTTTGATAGTAAAAGGAAGGGCAACCCATTTTCTAAGATGGGTGAAGTGGTTGATTCTGATAGTGATGATGATGAGGTGTTTGAGTCAAATGATCATATGGGAAGTTATTTTTCATCAGCAGGTGAAGGTAACGAGCTTGAAGACTATCTTTCTGATGATTATGCGGCTAAGGTTTATGATTTACCAAGGCAATTGGATGAGTTTTTTTGAGAAAAGTAATTCTTAAAGTCAAAGAAAAGTTCAATTTTTGATAAGCTTGATGGTAGAGATTCATTGAAGATGCCACTTAACACCCCTAACCCGATAACCATAATGACCCCGTATTGATCACAACAGCAACGACAATTTTGAGTCTGATATTTGTCATGTTGCGTCCTCTGAATCATCAAATGCAACAGCTGCTAACGGATATTATCCAGTAATGCTTATGGGTCGGAACTTACTTGGTCATGAATCTAATTCAATGGCGTCGACGATGAGCAAAGATGATGATAACAGTTTCTCTGATGGTGCAGCATTTGGAGCAGCGTTTAGTACTCCTTATTGTTTAGTAAAATTTGATTGATTTGTGTCACATTTAGATTGTATCATAAATTCATAATCTTGGCAAGTTTGAACATTTAAGCATTTGGGGTGATTTATTATGACATGTTATTTGTTTCTCAGTATGCAAGCTTGTCACTTTATGGGGTTGAGATGTTAGGTCGTTCGGGTATGTACAAAACTTATATTGGCTGGCCGGACTAATCAACGTGCTTGTCTACAAGACACAGTTGTCACGAAATTTCAATGATATTATTATGCTAAAGGAATATTGCAGATAGAACATAACAGTGGGATAAGCAATCCAATATAAACTATGTTTATTGGATTCAATAATCCCACATCGATTGGAGAATCAATTACCTGATTAGTTATAAACTTACCCCAGTTATTCCATCACTGTCTTTTTACTTGGAACCAAGATCAATGTGTGGTTTCACGTATTTTTAATTACTTATCGCATACTTACTATTATATGATTGATCGATGAGAGACAGACTACTTGTATAAGATTAATCCACATGTTTGCATACAAGTAACCCGAATACGGAAATGCTATTCTGAGACAACTGATTCATCGACAACCAGGTCGTGACTCTAGCCGAAAGAGTCAAAGGAGTACATGTTCATCAGATGCGGCTTGGTCACGATGAAACTCGTGAGCGGCTTGCAAAATCCATGACAATTCAATAAGAAACCTTGAAGGCTATTCAAGAGAGCGTCAAAGAAAAAGCTAGTGTACAAAGCGTTCAAGTTTTTCCAAACACCAATTCCTGAGGGTATTAGTAAAATAGAAAGAAAAAGGCTTGAAAAACACGAGCAAATGTGTGGCGGGAGTATGGTGATGCGTTTGGTTTGGGCTCAGACAAGACGAAAACGATGAGTAATCTATTAAATTTAGTACTTCCTCCGTCACAAATTATAAGTCCACTTTCATATTTTACAAAGTTTAAGAAATGTGGGCCTCAAACAATATTAACTAATAAAAGTTCATTCCTTCCACTTTCAAACATTTTGATTGATGGAAATTGAAAGTGAACATTAATTTTGGGACAACAAAAAGTAGAAAAGTATACTTATATTTTAGGGGACGTTTGGTATGACTGAATCGTGTAGAATGGAAAAACATAAGAGAATGGAATGGCATAGAAATGGAAAAGCCTTAAAGAATGTGACGGGATTCCACTGTTTGATATAAACACAGAATCGAGCAGAGAAATGTATTAAATGTGTGATTCCCTTGTTTGATACGTTGCTATAATGGAGTTATATTTGAATTAAAATGTAATTGCTAGCCTAATAATGCTTTTTAAAAAACAATTTTTTTTAACAAACAATTAGTACAGTAACTATATGAATTTGTAAATACTATACTTATGTCATCAATTTATCATTTTTGAACACATGCGTATCTTTGATAATTGTTTCAATTATCAATTAATGAATGTTTTCATTATAATTGTTTATTTATTTATTTATTTATTTTCCAGTTATTGTGTTAATTGGAAGATAAAAAAGTGACACATCATCATTGGAATAGTGTGTCAATTTAAAAAGTGTTATTGTGGCGCTGAAATGACACAACTAACATACAAACTGACGTGTCATAGTTGAGGACGAGAGTGACTCTCACACTCTGTGAAAGATTTATTGAATCGGATCCGTTCATGCTCCACAGTTCTTGAACGCGAGTGAGCTCATCTGCATTAGACGCACTTTTTCACCTTTTGTACGTATGATCATGCATATTATTCTTTGCATAAGGCGTTTTTTGGATTAAGCTTTGAAGCTAACGAAACCCTAGTTTTTTAGGGTTTCGTCTATTAATTTTGTTGTAAGTTGGACGATTGTCCATTCGTTTAAGGAGTGTCGATCTGTTTGATCGTGGTTATTTTCTGGGTTGTGATGCTATTTCGTGGAAGTGGGTTCGAGAGAGGGAACGTGACGGTTGTCGATGGGGTTAGGGTGCGATCTTACCCTATGGATAGATCTTGGTTCGTATTACATGCGGGCCTAATTGTTGTGTGATTTATTTGTGGTTATTTGGTCTGGTATACGATGGGATTAGAAGTTAGGGTTAATTCAGCCCTATGATTGTTACTTCATGCTGCTGAGTGCATCTTCATTCGTATTCGAAACCCTAACTATAGGGTTCAGCGCGTGCAAGTTCTTTTGTTGAGGGTTCATGGTTGGTACTTTGATCGATAGCTATTGAACCTCATGTTAATCTATGGCAGATTTGGATACTATTGGTTTGCATTCTGATCTTGGTTGCATTTGGCAGCTTATTGGTACTCTAAATTTTGTCATAGCGTCCGTTGTGATCACACACGTATATAGGGCTGGTGGGTGATTTATGTTATTTATTTCAGTCTGTGTGTGATCATATGAGAAGTGGAAGTCAAGTTTAGTTGGTTCTTGTTCAAAAATTACTACTCGAATTGCTGCTGGTCGGTTTGGATGTTGAGGCTTATTGGTTTCCTATTCAAAAACTCCTACGATCATTATTGGAAGTTAGGGTTTAACCCTATGGTATGTACAAGTCCATTGAATACACAAGTTTGGTTTGTAATGATATCCTATGTGCGTGTTCAGACTTGGTGGATGGGGCTTGCGTTGGTTTTGTTTATATTGTTCGTTGCTACTACAAACAGATTATTTGTTGAAGATCGCTTGGATTTTTCTACGAGGATTCTTCAAGGAAGTTAAGATGGACCACCATAGTGATATAGAAGACTCAAGTTCTTTTCTTGAGTAGTATTGTAAATTTTTATTTTCTTTTATCAGTATTGGTAGGTTCATTTTATTGTAAGTTATAGGAATGGTTGTCATTCTTATATTCGAGTCTGTAAGTGTCCTAAGGGACTGAGGTGAGGGATATCACCCTCATCCTATGTACCTCAACGTTTTTTGGAGTAATGCATTTTACCGGGGTGAATTAACCCTTTTACCAAAAAAAAAACAATGCCCGTTCTTGTTTTTGGACTAGATGTTGCAATTTCTATTTCTATTTCGAATATAAACATTTCTTAAGAAATGTTACTATTCAATGAATAGTAATGTTACTATACTTTTCTAAACATGTTTCAAAAAAAAATATTTTAATGCAAATAACAACATAAAACTATAATTAATCTATTGGTTACGCATTTGCTAAACTAAACGTTTAGACGAAGTTCAAATCTAACCATCACATATTTTCCCTGATTTTAATTTGAGTTACATTTACTTTTTTTTTTTTTTTTTTTTTTTTTTTTTTTTTTTTGAAGTTTGTTTTATTGTATCTTTTACTCAAGTAATCTAAATTTTGAGTTGTCATATTATTTAGATATCTGTAATTTATACATAAATGATCATGCACAAAGAAAAAAAAACAACCCAATCTAAATTTACTGTATGCTTGATTGTCCCGCCGCAACACGCGAAGGGCATATAACCTCGTTAGAAACAAAGTACATAAGCCCCAAATTTTCCTACAACCATGTTTATTAAGGTTTGTTTTTCATGCTTAACGGTTTTTGGCTTGTAATCCATACGCCATATTAACTCGATCATACATGTTACAACTTTTTTTCTTGTTTAGGCCACTTTACGAGTTATGACTATTTAAAACATTTATTTAACATGGTATCAATTTAATTTTTCTATTTTACTTGTGTAATTTATGACCTCGCGTTATGAAAAAGAGTTAACACAAAAACTTGTGTAATTTATGACCTCGCGTTATGAAAAAGAGTTTAAGACAAAAAATATATGTATATATTTAAAAAAGAAATCAAACAAGTTAGACCCAACACGCAAGTTTTTGTTGAGTGAAACTAATTGATCACTAACCCATGAAAGGCACTTGAACTTATAAAGATCTAATTACTTATACTTTATGTCAACGTGGGACAAAAATTGAAATAAATTAACAAATCATGTAAGGCATCAAAGAAGCATAAGATCACAAGTGGATTGAAAACCATGTAACCTTACTGAAAAGTAACAATTTTGTTGCTTGAGCTCCATTTTTAACATACGTTCTTGAACGATTTCCAAGCAATAATTACACTAATAACCAATTCTCGAAGAATGCAAAGTAAAAGTAGAACAAATGTTAGAGTTGAGCTTTAACCCTTCTTCAACATATCTCAAGTTATTTCAAGCAAGCATGCCCATAATACATGTAACATGGCAAAAATTACTATAAAAGTTATAATCGATGTGAAAATTTTGAACCACTAAACATGTAGAAAATGTAGATTATATTTAAACACTTCTAGAACCTTTTTTTTTTTAGTGGACTACAAGGTCATCAGTCATACCTTTATTTCTAGTAAACCAAAAAGAACATGTTAACGAGTCAATAGCTATAGGTTGCATGACTAGTTAGTTTTGATTTTAGCAATTCGCACTTTGACAAGCATATATTCTAAACATCATAGGAAGTTATCAAGCAAGCTTGTTTTTCGGTTTCTTGTGTTTCTACTTAGCCGGCACAAATCTAGAATCATAAGAAGACTTGAACTTTAAAACATATGGAGTAATAAGTTTCGACCAAAGAAAAACTCTAACTCGAACAAGATTTGGTTTTTTGTTAAAGCTAAAATGGCTAAGGGAGGAGAGTAGTTTTGTAGAAATGATATTTGCATCCCACATTTCCTTGATGAACCAAATGGCATGGGGAAACCAGTTATAATATTAGCCCATTTAGGAATGAATGGAATTTAATGTCCATAAGCTCCTTACAAGCAATAGCATTGTGCACATCAGAGGAAGTGGTTATCACGCAAACTTGTTTTTTGGTTTCTTGTGTTACTACTTGGCCAATACAAATCTAAAAATCACAAGACGACGTCATCTGAGAAACATAATAAGTTGTGACATAACCAACCTGTAACTCCCATTGCATATAGATGATGTCTTGGTGAAGCCTATTGCTATTTTCCTCGTACTACGCTAATACACCGTGAGTGCGATAGCTAAGGTTTAAAAATAGTTACTCCGTATTAACTTATTATCGCTCTATCAAGAACATGACATGTGTGACTTGATTTACTTGTGGCGTCAAGATCCATGAGTTTGCACAACAATCTAATTAAGTAATTAGTCTAACACTTATGACATAACATCATTAATTCACTCTAAAATCTTCTTTTGTTATTTGGTGACACTGTATTTCAATTTCCATTGTTAAATTGATGTTTAGAAAAATGAACTCAATTTATGGATCCAGGTTATTTGTGCGGATAACAAGTACCTAAGCTTAACAAAAAAAGACATGCTAGATTAATGTAATTATAAGGCCATAATTATCTAATTGCTATGTTGTTTATACTTTATACTTTATACTGTTAACTTATGTTTATGTTTTGAGAAAACAAGGTTGGTTTTTTGTTTAAGTTTATACTACCTCCGTCTCAAAATAATTGTCCATATTTCCTTTTAGGGACGTATCAAATTATTTGTCCATTTTTCATTTTAAGTAAAAACTAGAAAATAAAGTAAAAGAATATTCTATTTGAGTGGTTAAAAATTAAATTGTCCCCACTTTTATTAAACTAAATGATTCTTGTCTCCTAACAATTATTTTAAGACGGAGGGAGTAGCTACTTAATAGCTACTCCCTGAACTAACCCCTGAACTAACCATACAAAGGCAAGGTAGAGAGGCTGCTTCCGGTTCTACCTAAGGTAGAAAACTGACCAATTTCTTATGTTTCTATAAATATAACTCAAAGTGCATTGCATTACATATCATTCATTCAAGATTTAAGTTCTTACCGGTAATCTTTTCAACTCATTTTTTTACTAATCTGTATCAAAAAATTTGTAATTTAATGCTTTGTGTTATATATGTTGTTTTTGATAGATTTGAAGACATGGGTGGAAGGAAGGTACCAATGGAACTGATAAGCGACAGCAAGAAACGTAAACTGGTATCCATAAGGCGAAAAGATTGTCTTTTTAGAAAAGCTCGAGAACTCGCTACTCTGTGTGATGTCAATGTGTCCATGATCGTATCTTCTGCTGATCAAGAAAGCCCGAAATCTTCCCAAAAGATCCTCGTATTCTTAACGATATGATCAATGTTTACAGAAGAAACCGTGTAAATGGGAAGATAAAGTCGAATGGTTTGTTGAAATTTTGTAAGGATGGGAAGGATAAGATTGAAGGAGAAGTTGCTAAGACGAAGAAAGATAACTTGGAAGGCAAGTATCCAATGCGGTTAGGTCTCTTGGATAAGTACTCAGTTGGCGAATTGAAGGATTTGAGTTTTGGGTTGGGATTGAAAATTAATAAAGTTAAAGCCAGGATTGAATTGTTGAAGTCAAAGAAAGTTTCAGATTTTGAGAAGCTTGATGGTCGAGATTCGTTGAAAATGCCATTTAACACCCCTAACCCGATAACCATAATGACCCGTATTGATCACAACAGCAACGACAGTTTTGGGTCTGATATTTGTCATGTGGAGTCCTCTGGATCATCAAATGCAACTGCTGCTAACGGCTATTATCCAGTAATGCTTATGGGTCAGAACTTACTTGGTCATGAATCTAATTCAATGGCGTCGACTATGAGCAAAGATGATGATAACAGTTTCTATGATGGCGCGATTGAACCGGAGGTGGTGCAGCAGTTGGAGCAGCCACAAATCATGGACTTGTTGTCTTGTTTTCATCCATGATAATATTCATCAGTTGATTCTTTAGTACTCCGTATTGTTTAGTAAAATTTGATTGATTTGTATGATTTTCATGTATTGTCGTTTGTAGACACGTTTCTTTTGGACAAAGTAGTCAAGCCTTTGTTGTAATATTCGTAGAAGTGAGTATAATCAGATGTTTGTTGAGATTTTGTTATATTTTTATCATGTCACATTTAGATTGTATCATAATCTTGGCGAGTTTGAACATTTAAGCATTTGGGGTGTTTTATTATGACATGTTGTTTGTTTCTCAGTATGCAAGCTTATTACTTTATGGGGTTGAGATGTTTGGCCATTCGGGTATGTAAATTTGGGGGAAAGTATCGAGTTAATAGGCGGGCGTCGTGACTGATGGTTGATGAGGAATTTGTGAGATTCTGATGAAAGTTTGGATTCTATTGAGGAAATGGTGATGACTGAATGTGAATTTGGGGGAAAGTAGTGAGTTAGTCTGTTAGATTTATGTCAGAAATTAAATTGTTTTTGGAACCTTAAAAACGATCAGTTTGAAAGCACATCGAAACATCCTTAGAAATGTCAAAAGATTGTTACTCGACCCTTAGATGAACGAGTAATCATAAACAGAAGTGTGTAGGTTCCAAACACTCCCAAATTACATTGTATACAAATTAGATTGTTCTGAAGTTATTTGGCTGTAATTCTGTTTGTTTACTCATGTCACTATTATAAATATATGAGTTGCTAAGTGTTGGTGAAATGGTACATTCTTTTTCTTGCGCATGTACAAAACGTATATAGGCTGGCCGGACTAATCAACGTGCTTGTCAACAAGACACAGTTGTCACGAAATTTGAATGACATTATTTTGCTAAATGTTTATTGGATTCAATAATCCCACATCGATTGGAGAGTCAACTAGTTGTTTAGTTATAAACTTACCATGGTTTTTCATACACCAGATATCTTATATGACTAAGCATGGAGCTACGTTTGAGCCTCAAAGCTTCGGCAAAATTCATAAGTGTTATACATGTTCTTACAAGTTTTATTTACACTACTGTCTTTTATAACTTGATATAGAATAGAAATAGACCGGTACAAATCATGTCAAAGACTCTAAGTAAAACTTAACTTTTATTATGAGAAATTTGAAACAAGTAAACTCGGTGAGTCAAAATAAAAATGAACGAGCTAGGCTCTTTGTAATACCCGGCCCAAAATAAAGAAGAAAATAAGCCCATAAACACATTGTCCATTTACTACTCTTATGAACAAAAGCCTATAACAATAAGAAGACAAAATAGGCTAGGTTTATCTATGTTTGACCATTGCCCAATTTTGCTATAATACAAATGACTGACTTTACGGACGAATGTTTTTTGGGCACCGTAGTTGCGACATACAACAAGTTAGTTGATGAAAAACATAAAAAAATTACTATAAAACTTGATGTGAAATTTTTGAACCACTAAGAGCACAAGGTGCAGATGGGGAAGGGAGGCTCGCCGTCCTAGTTGGCAAAGACAACGGCGAGCCGTTGCTCGCCGCCACACCAAACGGCCCTCGCCGTTGGTCACCTCCCCGTGGCCACGGCGAAGCAAAAAAGCTGACAACTTGCAGGTTTACTAACGTTGGGTTTGTAGAGGGAATTTTGTAGAGGAAATTTTGTGGGAATATTTACTAACGTTGGGTACTTGCAGGTTTACTAACGTTGGATGCTGATAAACAAGAGGAGGCGGAATATTTGTAGGGCACTTTTATTTGGGCTCCAAGGTGTTTGTGGCTAGATTGAGCCTTGGGCTTTGTTTTCAGTGATGACATTTTGCTTTGGAATAAAACGACTAATTTGTTTCCGTTTTTTTTTTTTTTTTTTTTTTTTTTTTTTTTTTTTTTTCGTATTGTAACTTTTTTATTTCATGAAATAAAATTAGTATGTTTTGTTATTTTTTAGTATTTGTGAAAAGAATTTATTTTTTTTAATGAAATGAATAAAAAAATAAATGTGTAAGAGGTGGGGCCCTAATGGGCAAGTTGAGGTTTGTTGTTTGGTGAGGGGGGGGGGGGGGGGGGTTTGTTGTGGTTAGTTGAAGTTGAGGTGTTTTGGTGATGTGGCATGGGTGGGGCCCGAATGAAGAGGCTAACCTCAACTTTGCACCTAGATTTCTAAGGGTGGGGGGAGTGCATCACTCACTCCTCTCCCCTTCACTCACTCACAACCAATCCCCTTGCGCCACATCATCTCCCACTTTTTCCTTCACTCACCCTTCACTCACTTCATTTTTGGAGGCGGCACCTTCACTCACCCTTCACTTATTTTTTTTTCATTTTTAAATTCTATTAAAATTTATTTAAAAACTAAAATTTCATTAAAATAAATAAACATTACATAATAATATTAAAAAACATAAAATAACATTACATAATACTAAAAAACTAAACTTCATCGGCTTCATCGTCCACATCGAGGTATGGTAATTGTTGAGCGTGAATATGCTCCATAAGATCAAATCGGAGACGAAAATGTGTGTTCTCATTTCGTATCTCGTCTAAGGCTTCGTCGTCAAACACCGGTTCGATCGGAGGATCCCGAATATGAACGGGGGATATTGCGTTACCAGATTCATGTAGAATCATGTTGTGCAATATCACACATGTATAAACCATTTTACTAATTCTGGCTACTGTGTACGGCCGTAAGGGTCGTCTCAGTACACCCCACCTTTGCTTGAGAACACCAAATGCCCGTTCAACATCCTTTCGAGCCGACTCTTGTAGTTTTTTGAACTTTCTCTCTTGCGGGTCGGTAGGAAATTTGAACGCTTTAACAAAAGTAGACCATGAAGGATATATGTCATCACAAAGATAGTAGCCACGCTTGTATGTATGGCCATTCACAACAAATGGGCACTTAGGTGCCGTACCATTACGCTCGGTGAGGAATAGCGGAGATTGCATCACGACATTAATATCATTGTTTGAACCCGGCGGTCCAAAGAACGCGTGCCATATCCACAAATCTTGAGACGCCACTGCCTCCATCATAATCGTGGGGTATCAATGATCACCCCTTTTATATTGACCCCTCAATTCAATTGGACAATTCCTCCAATCGAAATGTGTGCAATCTAGGCTACCGATCACGTTTCACTGACGTACGTGTCGACCTTGCCGTATCTTTCTCCTCATCTGCGTCAATCGCGTTAGCAAAAAACTCGAGACTACTACTATCGTTAGACCACTCAAACGGCTCGTCTAACAATAGCGTCGACCCAATTCTTCTAGGCTCCATATTTTTTTATTTTTTATTTATTTATTTATTTTTTTTTTTGCTTTGTTCTTCCTATTGTTCTTCCTCTACGTATTTAAAGCAAAAAAAAAAAAAAAAAAAAAAAAAAAAAAAAAAAAAAAGAGCCGTTAGCCCCGCTCCTCCTCCCCAACGTCTATTTTCCACCCTCCCCGCATGCGTGAAAATTTCCCCATTTTTACCTCCCCGTGCGGGGTTCCCGGCGGCGGTGTTCCCGTGCGGGGTTCCACCCTCCCCTCATGCTTCACTCACCCACTCCCTCTCCTCTAAGCATCAAAAGAACAAAATGTGAATTTAAAACACTTCTAGAACAAAATTTATTTGTTTAAGTTGACTAGTCATACTTTTATTTTGCTTGATATAATTAAGTGCCTTGAGCACCAAGTTAACAATAAACTCTTAAAACAACTAGAGTACAATATTTGAAATTTGAATATAACGGCTATTGCTAAATTTAACAACAAACTTACATTTAAATTCATCTTTACTAAATATAACTCAAAGTGCAGTGCATTTTAACTTACCAATTTCTTCTGTTTCTATAAATATAACTCAAAGTGCAGTGCATTACATATCATTCATTCAAGATTTAAGTTCTTTCTGGTAATCATTTCAACTCATTTTTTACTAAATCTATATCAAAAAATTTGTAATTTAATGCTTTGTGTTATGTGTTAACATGTCAGTCATTTAACATAATGTATGTGTTATATTTATATATGTTGTTTTTGATAGATTTGAAGACATGGGTCGAAGGAAGGTACCAATGGAACTGATAAACGATAGCAAGAAACGTAAACTTGTATCCATAAGAAGCTACTCTCTGTGATGTCAATGTGTCCATGATCGTATCTTCTGCTGATAAAGAAAGCCCCGAAATCTTCCCACAAGATCCTCGTATTCTTAACGATATGATCAATGCTTACAAAAGAAACCGTGTAAATGGGAAGATAAAGTCGAATGGTTGGTTAAAATTTTGCAAGGATGGGAAGGATAAGATTGAAGGAGAAGTTGCTGAGACGAAGAAAGATAACTTGGAAGGCAAGTATCCAACGAGTTTCGGTTTCTTGGATAAGTACTCAGTTGGTGAATTGAAGGATTTGAGTTTTGGGTTGGGATTGAAAATTAATAAAGTTAAAGCCAGGATTGAATTCTTAAAGTCAAAGAAAATTTCAGATTTTGAGAAGCTTGATGGTCGAGATTCGTTGAAGATGCCACTTAACACCCCTAACCCAATAACCATAATGACCCGTATTGATCACAACTGCAACGAAAGTCTAACGGCTATTATCCGGTAATGCTTATGGGTTACTTGGTCATGAATCTAATTCAGTGGCGTTGACGATGAGCAAAGACGATGATAACAGTTTCTATGATGGCACGATTGAACCGGAGGTGGTGCAGCAGTTGGAGCAGCCACAAATCATGGACTTGTTGTCTTGTTTTCGTCCATGATAATATTCATCAGTTGGTTTTCTTTAGTATTGTTTAGTAAAATTTGATTGATTTGTGTGATTTTCATTGTATTGTCGTTTGTAGACGTCATTTCTTTTGGACCAGGTAGTCAAGCCTTTGTTGTAATATTCGTAGAAGTGAGTATAATCAGATGTTTATTTGGTTTTTATATGAATAGTCGGAATGGATTAAACAATTTGTCCTACGTTAATTCGATGATTTTGTTATATGTTTATCATGTCACATTTAGATTGTATCGTAATCTTGGCGAGTTTGAACATTTAATCATTTGGGGTGTTTCATTATGACATGTTGTTTGTTTCTCAGTATGCAAGCTTGTTACTTTATGGGGTTGAGATGTTAGGCCGTTCGGGTATGTAAATTTGGGGGAAAGTAGCGTGTTAATAGGTGGGCGTCATGACTGACGGTTGATGAGGAATTTGTAAGATTCTGATGAAAAAAGTCATGTATACGATGTTACATTTATGTCAGAAATTATATTGTTTTTGGAACCTTAAAAATGATCAGTTTGAATGCACATCGAAACATCCCTTAAAAATGATTAAAGTTGGTTACTCAAACCCTCGATGAACGAGTAATCTTAAACAGATGTAGGTTCCTCAAATGCTATGATCTACTATGTATATTCGGTTATTCTGAATTTGTATGGCTGTAAAATTTTGTTCGGTTATTATCATGTCACTATTATAAATATATAAGTTGCTATGATCTACACTCATGTACAAAACGCGTGTATCGGCTGGCCGGACTAATCAACGTGCTTGTCAACATGACACAGTTGTCACGAAATTTAAATGATATTATGCAGATAGAACGTAACAGTGGGATCATTAAGCAATCCAATATACCTGTTTATTGGATTCAGTAATCCCACATCGATTGAAGAATCAAATAGTTGCTTAGTTATAAAAGACTTGCGGTTACTCCATCACCATGTTGTACATGATGTGATGAAGACCAGAGGTACGTTTGAGCCTTAAAGCTTTCTCGCACTCATATGCCACCTTTTTAACCAATTTTAACCAAGTTCAATTTGTGGAAGCTTAATCAAACATGTTTACATACACTTTCTATCTTATTTGTTAAAGCCATTAACCAAACTTGTATGCTAGGAATTTAAAACTTATAAAATTTCAAATATAAGAAATATCAGTTTGTACAAATATCTTTTTACCCTTTAAGACACGTCGAGTATGGTAACGCCGAGCTCGGTGTTGAGCTTAGCTCACCTTATAAGAGATGTCGGGTATGGTAACGCCGAGCTCGGTGTTGAGCTTAGCTGCCACCGGCGTTACTATACCGGCATACACACAATTCCAATGACGCTTGGGTGGGGCATTAATCCACTAATTTTTTTTTCAAATGCGACGGCCATAAACAGCTACATTTCAATTTTTTATTTTTTATTAAAAAAAAAAAAAAAAAAACAATACCACTTAACACACTAATTTTTTACACGCAAACACTTTACTTCAATTCTCACTTTTACACTTTTACGGTACGTTTTTCAACAACCTTCTCAACATGTCGCAACTCAACTTGTCATCTTCGTCAACCCTCTGACACCTGCGTCAAACCTCCCGAACACTTTTCATTTTAAAAACACATCATTGCTTCAAATTTATTTTCGTACCTCCAAAATAAATGTTTTTGCTTCCGCTGCAACGCGTGGATAATAATACCTTGTTTACGACAAAAGTACAATATTAGATCATCGATTTGCATACTTAATTTGTACGCTTGATTATATGTCTAAACATGCATGCCATCATTCTGTTGGTGACAACACATGGACTTACGTTGTCACAAACCACTAAACCACTGCCACATCCATTTTGGCATAAAAATTAAGGGTGACAATTTCTGACCCGACATGAAACGTGAAACCGACACGAAAATTTACAGGTTGGGGTTGAGTCTAAATAGATTTGAGGTAAGTACTAATTTAGTACAAAATATTTTTTTAGGTCCTCACCATGGTCACTTTTAAACTCAATCTCCAAAATGGTCATGCGCGACTACTCAACTCCACAGCTCCACTCAAAATGCGACATGTGTCCATATGCAAGTACAATTAGTTACTTTTAATGGCCCATATAACTACGAAAATTACTCAACCGACGGCTACTCAACTTACATTGGTCCACATGTAAAAGTACATTATTAAAGTAAAAATCACACATTGAGAAAGTAAGGATGTGTTTGTTTCATTAAGATGTTTTATGTCTGAATCTGAATAAAATATTGTTGTTTGGTTTTGTATAAATGTCTGAACGATTTTAATTGTCTAGTCTTTAAGTATATATTAGACCATAGCTACAATTAAAACTCAAAAATGACAATGTAATGATCAACCAAAATTTAATACACATTCTCAACTACAATTAAGAGGTGGTCAGATATGCTCAACAGGTCTTACTCAGTCAGACAAGAAACATCTTACCGTCTGACTCCAAATGAAAAAACAAACAAGCTTGTATGTCTGACCGCGTCTTACTGCTAATATTCCCACGTATTTAGTGAGTTGGACAAAACAATTTTGCAAATACGTGCACTCGATCATTGGCTGACCCGACCCACTATAATAAATAATCCAACCCGACCCGACCCGACCCATTTTGACAAAATCAAATCAACCCATCAAAAATCAATCAGAACCCTAAACCCTCATTTCACACACACTAAAAACACACACACACAGAGTTAAAAGAAAATCAAGAAAATGGTGGTGCGTCTTCGATTGGCTCGATTAGGATGCAGAAACAGACCATTTTACAGAGTAATGGCAGCAGATAGCAGATCTCCAAGAGATGGCAAACATATTGAAGTCTTGGGCTATTATAACCCTTTACCAGGTTATAAAAATCTTTTTTTATATAATTTTTTTTTATAAATTTTTATGTTTTGAGCATTTGGGTGTTTTTTATACCGTGTTTCAATGTTAAAGTTTGTATCTTTATGGGGTTGCTATAATCATATACCAGGTTCTTGAAATTTTTATAAAACTTTTTTTTATAGAAATTTATGGTATAAAAATGATTGATTTTGTTTTTTTGAGCATTTGGGTGTTTTTTATATTGTGTTTCAATGTTAAAGTTTGTATCTTTATGGGGTTACTATAATCATTTACCAGGTTCTTGAAATTTTTATAAAACTTTTTTTATAAAAAATTATGGTATAAAAATGATTGATTTTGTTGTTTTGAGCATTTGGGTGTTTTTGCTATGGTTTGTTGGTTGTATTTCAGTATTAAAGATTGTATCTTTATGTAGTAAAGATTAAAAATTTACTAGGTTCGTTATAATCTTGATTTTTTTAGTATTAATTATGTCATAAAGCTGTTTGATTTTAAGATTTAAGCATTTGGGGTGTGTTGTTAGGACATGGTATTTGTATTTCAATGTTAAAGTTTGTATCTTTATCGGAGCAAGATTAGGTACGTTAATTATGGCTGACTAGCTTTTAGGATCGTTTAGAATATAATGTTTGCTTGGCAACAAGATTATACTTCAATGCTCCTATCTGTTAAGGGGTATGTAATTTGGGGAAAATTAGTGATTTACTACTTATATGGTTAGTGAGCAATTTATATGACTTGTGATGAAAGTTTGGGTCTGTTTTAAGCTAAAAGACTATCAGCGACGATTGTATGTGCATTTTCGAAATGATTATTGCGACTGGAAGAATTATGAGTATAATCTATGTCAAAAGTTAGATTATTTGGAACCCTACAAAAGATCAGTTTGAATGCATAAGAAACGTCTTATAGAAATGTTATAAGGATCGAGTTCACTTTTATTTGATTGGATATGAATTTAGTTGTTTCTTCAGACTGATAATTGAGTTTAATCTAATGTTTTTTTGGCATCTAAGGGTTTGGTTTGATAGTTGATGAACCCACAAATAAAAAGGTTATAGTTCTATTTCGAGTGATAAAGTGCTATCTTTTCAATTCATGAATAGGATCCTGCTCTTTAGTTATTTAATGTTAGAGTCCAACAATTTTAAGAGGATGTTCGGATATGTGGTTTGAAAGTGATTATGCTGATATTCAATAATCAATACAACTTAATCAGCTTATTAATCTGGTGCAAGTCTGCAGGGGATAGTGTTTGGGTATGATTTTGCCGCTTGAGTTGTTATAATCATAATATACCCTTTTACAATTAGCTTGTTGCAGCTCACAAAAACCGGTCTTTGTAAAATGATTATTGGGCTGCTAAATCTTTAGATAATAATAAGGCTGCCGAAATACTTGAAACTGATTTTTTACAGCTGGAGGTTAAATAATTCGATAATCACTTTTAAAATGCACATGCAAACACCCACTATACCTATTTGGCAGCAGTTTCTTTTATGTTTTAAAACCCAAGTTACTTTGACTATACAGGTTGCTAATTGCTGGTTGGTTGCTTTGTTAATACAGGTCAAGATGGAGGTAAAAGAATGGGACTTAATTTCGACAGAGTGAAGTAAGTTCACCATTTTTCTTATAATTTTGGTTTACATGTGATATATTCTATCCATAGTTATAGTTGATTGAAGTTTTCCGTTAGCGCACTATAGATTCTAAATCACAATGCCTTGACTAAAATAGGCACTGGAATAATACTTTATCATAAAACAGGGGTATAAGTATACGCACACACGTCTTAAGACTAAAAAAATTTATCATAAATATTAGATATACAAAATAAACACATAGCTACGGTTCAAACCTTGTCCTGTTTATTTCTACTTAGCGTGTCCATGTCACTATGTCTGTCTAAGCCACTGAGATATTATAGTTATCCTTGTTAGTCTGAACTCCGAACCATCAAAGGAAAAAGATTGCTGCAATAGCTTACTGTCTTGATTTAGTCCGAACTCCGAACCATCAAGGAAAAAGCTTGCTGCAATAGCTTACTGTCTTGATTTCTATCTTTCATTTACTAAATGAAATTTCAAATTTTGATGATTTAGAAGACCGAAATTTCCCTATGTGTATACCAATCTAGTTATGTTACTTGCTTTTGGACGTGTGGTCATCAGTTGGGGACGATCAACACTAGCTGATTGAATAAGTAGAAAAACGATTATGGCACTCGCCAACAATTAAGTTAATTATAATGCAAGTAAGAAACACTATTGGCATGCATATCTGCTTTTGCTTTTCAAATAAAATAAACAGCTTACCAAACATACTATCTACTGTTAGTTGACTTTGAGGTCAAGTTTGCTTAAATTCATCTGCAAAATTGCTTTTTCTCATGAAAAGTGATTAACTAAAACTCATAACAAGAAAGCTGAAGAACAGATAAATTTTGGTGTTTCTTGCAGTCTAAACCTCTTGTAATTTGCAGATACTGGTTATCAGTTGGTGCACAGCCATCGGATCCTGTTCAACGTCTTCTGTTCAGAGCAGGGTTGCTACCACCGCCTCCAATGGTTGTAATGGGCAGGAAAGGTGGGCCCCGTGACACACGTCCAGTTGACCCATGTAGTGGTCGTGTCTTGATGCCCGAAGAACCAGCTAAAGCTACCACCGAATCTTTAGATGCTTAAGAAAGTAAACTGTCACCTTTTCAACCATCGGTTTGGTCTTTCTGGATAAAGCTAGGACTTTTCCCCATAATTTCACTACGTTAGTATTGAAGCAAAGGTGTATTTTGTTTTGGGTACGTTATCAACTTTGCAACATTGGTTATTACCCTTTAAATCAAATAACTTCCTTGGTCTTTTTAATATATCAAATTATGTTGTATCTTGTTTATAACCATTTTCATTATAATATTTGGTTAAGATTTGTAATATGAGCTTAGCGAAACATTATAAGCGTATGTGTTGATGAATTCACATTTTTCGAGCCTCATCCGACATCCAGGCTTAGAACCTTGTTAAAATTGTAAACAACATGTTTCATCAAGGTAATTTGTTTGTTTGTCAGCCGAAAAAATGTGTTCTTCTGTAGTTTTCGGAAAAAAAACAAGGAAAACTTTGTTATTTTGAAGATATGTTTTGGTTATTGATAGGTTACTTATCGAGTTATTGTTAATTTTGAATCATTTAGTTGTTATTCATATATTATGCGCTTTAAGCCTATCTCATAACTAGCAATTCTAACTTGCAAACGAACTTACTCGAGCTTAAATTTGAGCTAATAAACGAGCCAATAGGTCCCGAGCTCATAAACGTGCAACACGAGTTTTAAATTATAAACGAGTATTGAGCTCTAGCCACTCGATCTTGAGTTCGAGCCTAGTTATAAAATATCTAGATATTGTTTGTTTGTAGGTATTGTGAAAGATTTAACATGGAAGTTTAACACTAAACTAAACAAATTTCCAAACATCCTTTATTAATCCACAGTAAAAGGTTATTATTTTTCTGAAATTTGAGTGTCGTATTAAATTTTTACTATTTTTGTATGAGTTTACTTTTGTAAAACTTGGTGCACGTGTTTAGTCCCACATCGGGTAAAGAAAAGAAAGTTTATGCATTTATATATTGTGGTGTATACGGCTTAGATAAGTTATGACTAGTATTCTATTATCATTGTCTTGCATGTGATGGTTGTGCATACAATCATGATTTTGCAATTCCGTGAAAATTTGATACAAATTTCTAACTTTTTGTTATCTTTGATTTATTATTGTTTTGGTTCATCTTCGTGTATTTTAGTTAATTAGTAGTCTTTAAAAAAATTTAAATACGTGCGCCTTGTCAGCCGAAAAAATGTGTTCATTTGTCGTTTTAGAATGTACTAGTTCAGAAAAAGAAACTTCGAAAATATACAACATTTAGTTGTGGACACTCTTTGTTTTGAACCTACATTTTAGACCTTTCTAAAAAGAAACTTCGAATATATACAACATTTTAGTTCAGAAAACAATTTAAAGTTATTGTCAAGTCTCACATTTTTATTTTATATATAAACAATTTCCAAAAAATTGTACAGTTACCCAAATAGTAAATTTTGTTTTTTCTGAAAATTTACAAAAAAGGTCCCTAGGATTTAACAATCGTTGCAAAATTGGTCCTTAGGGACTAACAATGTACCATAAATCAGTTTTCAGGGACCAAAAGTATAACCATTTTCATTATAATTTTTGGCTTAGATTTGTTGAATGAGCTTAGCAAGGCTTTATAAGCGTACGTGTTGATGAATTCATATCTTTTCAGCCCCATCCGACATCCACGCTTAGAACCTCGTTAAAATTGTGAACAACATTTTTCGTCAAGGTAACATGTTCGTTTGTCAGCCGAAAAAATGTGTTCTTTTGTCATTTTCGGAAGAAAACAAGGAAAACTTTGTTATTTTAAAGATATGTTTTGGTTATTGACAGGTTACTTATCGAGTTATTGTTAATTTTGAATCATTTAGTCGTTATTCATATATTATGAGCTTTAAGTCTATCTCATAACTAGCAATTCTAACTTGCAAACGAACTTACACGAGCTTAAATTTGAGCTAATAGACGAGCTAATAGGTCTCGAGCTCATAAACGTGCAACTAGAGTTTGAAATTATGACAATTTAACAAATGCTTTAAATCATAAACGAGTATTGAGCTCTAGCCAATGGATCTCGAGTTTGAGCCTGGTTATAAAATATTAAATGAGCTTAAGCCAAATGAAAAATATCTCCTCAAGCTTAATTAACGCATAACTCAACACGGCTCGGATCGTTAACATCTAGATATTGTTATTTATGTACTATAAATGTTATTTATGTACTATAAATGTGTGTAAATATCTAGATGGTTATCATTTTTCTGAAAATTGAGTGTCGCATTAAATTTTTACTATTTTTGTATGGGTTTACTTTTGTAAAACTTGGTGCACGTGTTTAGTCCCACATCTAAAGAAAAGAAAGTTTATGCATTTATATATTGCGGTGTATACACCTTAGATATTTGTGACTAGTATTTTATTGTCATTGTCTTGCATGTGACAGTTGTAGGTTCAACTGAATGTTGTAGTACGATGAAAATTTGGTACAAATTTCTAACCTTTTCTTATCTTTGATTTTTTTATATTACCTTTTTAATGTACTTTGGTGTATTGGTCAACCGAAGTTGAAATTCGCATGTTTATCGTTGTTGGTTCATCTTCGTGTATTTTAGTTAATTAATAGTATTCTAAAAAATAAAAATATATGCACTTTGTCGGCCAAAACAATGTGTTCATTTGTCATTTTTGAATGTACTAGGATTTTTTTTCTAGTTGTGGACACTCTTTGAACCTACATTTTACAACTTTTTAAAAATGAACTTCTGAAAATCTACAACATATTAGTTCAGAAAACAATTTAAAATTATTGTCAAGTCTCACATTTTAATTTTATTTCATTTTAAGTATAAACAATTTCTAGAAAATTGTTCAGTTCACCAAACAGTCAATTTTGTCTTTTCTGAAAGTTTACATTAAAAGTCCATAAGTTTTAACTATCGTTCCAAAATAGGTCCTTGGGGACTAACAATGTAACAAAAATCAGCTTTCAGAGACCAAAAGTATAACAGAGCTCTTTTGTCTTTTTCTAAAAAAATTTACACAAAAGTATAACAGACCAAAAGTACAGCAGCTGATGTTTCATAGATCCTCAAGGACTAACTAACTTAATACATTAAGCTAGAAAAGTTCTCAAATCTTATCCCAAGCTCGGACTCTGAGGACTAATATTGAACGTGTTTAGGCCTTTCAAGCCAGACCAAGCTCAAGACTCGGGCTAATTTGAGCAAAACTGGACTGGCGCCAGCTATATAAGTGTAAATTTTGCATTCAAAATGATGCAAAGAAACCTGTATTTTACAAAGCTGCTTGTACATATCTCCATGGTGGGTACATAAAGAAACCAGATAACAAATCAGTTGTTACAAGCAAAACAAAATAATTCAACTGCAAGCCACTGATCAAGCTCGTCGTTTGCTGAGCCTCCACGAGTTGGGTTCATTGTAACGATCATAAAGAGGCTCAATCCTTTCTTGTCTTTTACGCTTGCTCATCTTAGTAGGATCTGACACCTTAAAGAACCTTGGTGCTAATTCGACTAGCCATTTCGGATCGACAACAGTAACCTCACGCATGTATTCTTTTGTGGTCATAACGAGCTCGTGGTAGATGACCCAGTCTGGTTGTCTTTGGAAAAGCGCGCTACTTGGATGTACATAAACGGGCTGGTTCTCGACTATAGTTCTGTATCCTTCTTGTGGGTCTTTACGTGCAGCGTGAAAGAAAAATCCTGCAGTTATTGCCTTCCGTATCTTTGTAAAGTTCTTCCCAGCACTCACAATATCCAATTTGTACCTGAATAGAAGAAAACGAGTAAATCAGCAACATGAACCAGAAACACATGCTATTGATCATAATAAGGGGAATTCACCTAATCACATAAACACTTTCAGACAACATAAAGTGGCAAACTGACGGGTCGGTTAACAGGTAAATGACACAAAAACGTTTCATAGTTCCCTTTTAAAATAATTCGTGTAAAAAGATATGTTACAATGACGATAAATTTGAAACTTGTTGAACATCAATGGTTGACTTGATATAAACACATCCACAGATAACTTCCTGAAACTAGTTGCGCAGATTTATACCATTAGTATCAGTTTAGACACAGAACTGGAAAACAATTGTGAAGTATAATAAGCCGACACAGAACAGCATGAGCAAGAACATAGGTCACTGATCGTAATACCAAAAGGGAATTCACATGATCACAATTCAGTCAAGTAGCAAGCTGGCAGTAGAGTGATGCGTTAAAATGGGTAAACTAACTACTAATGTGACATTCTAAGTCTCCTAATACAAAGTTTCAGGTAAGTTCCAGGCGTTTGAATTACTTTCGAGTCACTTTCAAACTGTCTTAGCCTATACAGCCCGACTCCATGTTAACCACTTAATTACAAGCTACCCATTTGGTAAGTTAACCAAAAATGTAACCCAAATCAACCGGTTCACCAGAAATGGGTGAAATAGACATCACTATAGAGGACCTATTAAAACCGGTTGAGCAGATTGACCGGTTGAGCAGATTCACCATAAGAGGAATTCACCTAATCACATAATCACTTCAGTAAAAAAAAAGTGGCAAAATGACACAAAAACGTTTCATATTTCCCTTTTAAGTAATTCATGTTTTAAATGTGATAAAAAGCTATGTTACAATGACGATATATTTGAAACTAGTTGAACGTCAATGGTTGAAAGACTCGTATAAACACATCTACAGAGAACTTCCTGAAACTAGTTGTGCAGATTTATACCATTAGTATCCGTTTAAACATAGAAGTATAGAACTGGAAAACAATTGTCATATAGGGAATTCACATAATAACAACTCAGAAAACAAGTAGCAAGCTGGCAGTAAAGTGACAGGTTAAAATGGGTAAACTAGAAACAATTCAGATCGGGTCAAGCAACCCAGTACATTTAGCTTTACTTCTTTTTCTTGAATTACAACTACTAATGCGACATTATAAGTCTCATAATATAAAGTTTCATGCAAGTTCTATGCGCTTTAGTTACTTTCGAGTCACTTTCAAACTGTTTTAGCCTATTCAGCTCGACTTCATGTTAACCAATTAATTACAAGCTACCCATTTGATAAGTTAGCCAAAAATGTGACCCAAATCAACTGATTCACAAGAAATGGGTGAGATAGACATCACTATAGAGGCTTATTAAAACTAGTTGAGCAGATTTACATCATTATATTCAGGCTTAAACAGACTCAGAAAACAGTTGTGATAACTCAATTATAACAGATAAAGCAACCTGGGCCAGAACACAACGGGAGTTTGCATAATCACATTTCAGAAAACAAGAGAAGGATTAGCAAAATGGCAGGTCAGAACGAGGGACCCACAAACATTTTGTTTTGTCACTTCCATTCTGAAACCTTTAAGCATTTTGAAAGACTTTCAAACCAATAGGCCTATCACCTGCTTCCAACCTAACCAATCAACCCGTTTACAACACATGATAAAAAAAAATACACCACTACATACAACTAACAATGTGACATTCTAAGGCTCATAAAATAAAGTTTCAGGTAAGTTCTACGCGTTTTAATTACTTTCGAGTCACTTTCAACTGTTTTAGCCTATTCAGCCTGACACCATGTTAACCACTTAAATTACAAACTACCCATTTGATAAGTTAGCCAAAAATGTAACCCAAATCAACCGGTTCACCAGAAATGGGTGAAATAGACATCACTATAGAGGACCTATTAAAACTAGTTGAGCAGATTCACATCATTAGTTTCAGGTTTGAACATAGACTCAGAAAACAATTGTGATGCACCTTGGGCCAGAACACAACGGGAGTTCGCATAATCACATTTCAGAAAACAAGAGGATGGCAAAATGGCAGGTCAAAACGAGTTATACATAGAAACAGGTCATGTCGGGTTGGGAACATAAACATTTTGTTTTGCCTCTTCTATTCTTAAACTACAGATACTTGATGTTTCAAAAACGACTACCATGATAAACGCATTCCGAAACCTTTAAGCATTTTGAAAGACTTTCAAACCAATAGGCCTGTTCAACCCACTTCCAACCTAACCAATCAACCCGTTTACCACAAATGACCAAAAAATACACCACTATATACAACTACCAAAGTACCAATAACTAATTAAGCAAATTTATAACAGAAAACAAATATGAAGTATTTGTAATTTAAAGCAAAGCAAAGAGATCATACTTGTCCATGATAGATAGAAGCTGCTTTCTGACATCCTGCGCCCTCCTAAGCGATCTCGACTGAACAAAATTCTCGAAACACCATGGCCCTGAAAAATTCTTAGCTTTCCAAGCCTCGTAAACAGCAAGCAAAGTTAGATGATCTCCTTCAGGTTGAAAAAACTTGGCCTTCTTCTGATCTGCTTGCGCTTGTTTCTCCCGAGGTCTATAGAAGATATTCCCAGTCGTGATCATAGCAATAATGGTCAATATTTCATCACTACATCCCAAATCAACGCTAGCTAACAGCATCTTAGACAAAGGAGGATCGAGTGGAAATTCCGCCATTTTTCTACCTAATTTCGTTAAAAGCCCTTCTTCATCAAGTGCTCCTAGAGTGTAAAGCTGTTCAAGAGCGGCAATAAGTGCTTGAGGTGACGGTGGGTCCATGAAATCAAAAGATAAAAGATCGTTTATCCCCATTGCTTTCAAGTTCAGCGTTACCAACGCGAGATTTATCCGCTGAATTTCAGGAATCGAGGTTGGTGACATTTCATTGTTGAAAGCGTTTTCAGTATACAATCGGTAACATTTTCCCGGCCCAGTACGACCTGCCCGACCCGCCCGTTGCTTAGCTGATGCTTGAGATATAGGTGTGATAACAAGCGAATCAAGACCTTGCTTCGGGTTATACACGTTTTGCTTGGCGAAACCAGGGTCAATGACATAGAAAATCCCGTCAATGGTCAAAGAAGCTTCGGCAATATTAGTGGCAACAACCACCTTCCTCTTCCCTGGTGGGGCCGGTTCAAAAATTCTCGACTGCATTTCACTAGGTAGTGCACTATAAACCGGTAATATAATCAATTCAGGCACGTTTTTACCTAAACCTTTCATCCGCTCAAACAAACACTGACAAGCATGATCGATTTCCTCTTGACCGGTCAAAAACATGAGTATATCACCTTCGGGTTCTGTCAAGTGAATCTGCATAACAGTAATCAAAGCTGCATCGACATAATCACTTTCCGGCTGTTTCGTATAAAGTATCTCAACAGGAAACGTTCTTCCGGGAATTGTGAAAATATTACAACTAAAGAAATACCCTGAAAATTTCTCAGCGTCTAATGTAGCGGAAGTGACAATCAAACGAAGGTCGGGTCTTCGTTTTATTAAGCCTTTTAATAACCCGAAAAGAACATCAGTACTCATTGTTCTCTCGTGAGCTTCGTCAAGCATAATAACAGAATACTGAGATAGATTCTCGTCAACCAGAATTTCCCTTAAAAGCATACCATCAGTCATGTACTTGATAACAGTTTCGGGACCTGTACAATCCTCAAAACGAATCGAGTAACCAACTTCCTCACCTAGCCGACAACCGAACTCCTCAGCAACCCTCTTAGCTACTGACATTGCAGCCACACGACGAGGTTGAGTACAACCGATCTTACCCCGAGTAGTGTAACCAGCTTCTGCTAAATACTGAGTCACCTGAGTTGTCTTACCAGACCCCGTCTCACCGATAACAACCAACACCTGGTTATCGTTCACAGCTTGAACCAATTCCTTCTTCAGTTTATATATCGGCAAGCTTTGTCTCTGTTCTTGTAACGACAGCTTTGACCTTTGACCAAAAGTCAACGCTTTACTAAATGAATCCTTTTTCCATTCAGGCATATCGTATGCTGACAACCCGACTCCTCTTAACTCCTGTGCTAAATGACGCTCGCCGTTTTCAGGCATCGGGTCTTCCCAAGGACGATTCAGATCCTTCGGGATGGAATCAAGCATGGTTCTCTGCTGCTGGTCCCTCACTTCTCGTCGTTCCTTAATCAAAGCAGACTGCAAAGCTGCTGCACGGCTCAACGAGCCTTCGGGGTTTTTGAAAATCTTAACAGGTGACATATCCATCGAGTAATGACTCTGTCCTTTCAAAAACGCGGGTTCGTCTTCGTTTAATTCCACCTCAAGCTCCTCGTCACCACCTTCTTCCTGATAAACCATCCCGTCATTCGTTTCCTCATCATACATCGGATAATCCTTAACACTCAAAACCCCCGACGCAATCAACTGATTCGCCTCCCATCTCTCGGGCGAACTCATCTTCTTCAACGGCCGTCTAGACGAAACACCAACATCCTCATCAGTAAGCTTAATCCCCGACAACCCAATCCTCGACTTACTATTCCCATTATCCACACCCGACCCAGCATTCACACGACCACCATCACCATCACCATCCTCCCCACTCTTCTTCAACGGCAACAAATCCTTCCCCGTATTCTGATCCACATCCCTCATCGAAAGCGAAACCTTCCCGGTACTAACCGATATCACCTTCACAAAAACCTCTTGATCACGCTTCACCACATCTTTCGCATTCGCCACTCTCCTCGTCGCCATCTGCGACACATGCACCAACCCTTCCTTCCCTTTCACATCCAAAATCTCGACAAAGCACCCGTGGTCCATTATCCTCGTCACTCTCCCTCTATACACTTGATACAACTCCAACTCATCCATTCTCCTATTCACCCCATCCCTACCATCACCTCCTTTACGCTCATACCTATCATCATCCTTATCATCTCGTTTCCGCTCATATTTATCTCCCCTATCCCTACCTTTATCATCTCGTTTACGCTCATATTTATCTCCCCTATCCCTATCACGCTCCCTACGACTCCTAGACTCATTTTCACCGTTTTCACCCCCATCCCTCCCTATATCATCGCGCCTACGCTCATATCTTTCATTATCCCTATCACGCGCCCTATCCTTATCCCTATCACCTCGTTTTCTCTCATACCTATCATTATCCCTATCATCACGCTTCCTATCATACCTATCCCTATCACGCTCCCTATTCTCGCCATTTTCTCTACGGCTTCCTAAATTTTCGCGTTTTTCGCTACGGCTTCCTAAATTCTCACTATTTTCCAAATTTTCACCGCGTAAACGGGCTTTCTCCAACGCCTCCAACTCAATCTCCTTCTCCAAACTCCTAACATGATCCCTACTATCCCCTATACCCAACGCGCCCTTATCACTATCTACGCCTCTACTTTTCTTAACCTTAGGGGGCAAAATAGCATGAATAATAGTCAAAAGAGTACGGACAAAATAATCAGGCAAATCAGCACCGTTTTGCTTGAGCTTTTGATCAAACTCCTCGTGGGTCAAACACTTCCGGCCCAAATCAGTTATGAACTCGGCCAAGACCTTGTCTGTGAAACCCAGATGGGATTCGAGCTCTGTGCATACCTTGGATACTAAGGACAGGTATTCCAGCTTTTTTAAGGATTGGGTCTCCTTTTTTTTGGTTGGTTTTGATGTGGGTTTCATTGTTTTTTGATTTTGGTGATTAGGGTTTGTGTTTCTTGATTTGGGGAGGATGATGATATAAGGAGGAGGAAGAAATAGGAATAGGTCGGTGGGTGTAACCGTCTTTGGAGTGTAACTTGATTGTAATGGGTCAAACCCGACCCGAAAATTGATTAAGGGTAAAATGTAAATTGAGAACTGAACCGAATAAGGTCGGTTTGGTTCTGGTCGGTTTAGCTGGTTTGAACCAAATAGTTGGTTTGGTTCAGGTCGGTTTAGGTGGTTTGAACTGGATAGTTGTGTTTTGAACTGAACCGAGTAAGACCGAAAGCTGAACCAAATAGAGTTGATTAGGTTCGGTTAGGCCCGGTTTGGCTCGGTTTGTTGGGTTGGGTCGGTTATTGGTTGATTTTGCTAAGCTCTAAACCGGAATACTTAATAGGATTAGATATCAGGTTGAAAATATTTTAATAACTCGTGTTCAGGTCGATTTGATTGACCTGAATAAACTTTTTTTTTTTTTTTTTTTTTTTTTTTTAATTTTTAATTTTTTAATTTTTTGATATATTTATTATGAATTTTATATGTATTTAATGAACTAGACATTTTTCTAATCATTATACTTATATTCGGGTTGATCCAAACCTGAATAGATCTGATTGGACCCCAACCTGACTAAGCTGAAATTTTAATAAGGTCGACTGTTGGGTTCATGTATGGTTTATTAAGCCCCAATTCGACTTTGACCTGACCTGAATTGACCCAAACCCGATTAACACAACTAATCAAAATTTAGTCAAAATCAAATCGTAAAAGTTAAGGGTAGTTCCAAAAATACCTCATGCCAAATTTTGTTTTTTATATTTGTGTATAAGCCCCCTTGCTTCCTCGGTAAATTCATAAAATTTGATATATCTCTATATCCCTCTATTAATAAACATTAAATAAAATACATTTTTAGGGACAAATGATTCAATATTTTTAAGATATCTCTTACGTTGTTTTAACATGAGAGGTATTTTTTTTTTATTATTTTTTTTAAATAAGTCTTTTTGTTTGTAAAAGTGATGTAAAAGAATGTATTTTGCACTTTACTTTTATATGATATCAAATAAAAAGCTTTTAAAAAAATATAAACTTATTTATTTTATTTTATTTTCATAAACATAAAAATCACTTACAACTTGTAAGTTTATAAATCAAAATTAGGGGTTTCAATCGGGTCATGTTTGTCGCGTTCGGATCAATTCAGGTTTGGTCAAACTCAAGTCAAGGCTGAAAATAACATATCTGAACCCGACCTTATTTGAACTTGGGTTAGTTGGGTTCGAGTCAACCTGAATATGAGTAAAATAGCCATAAAGTTGTCTTTTTGGCTTTAATTTATCTTGATAATATATAAAAAGGATATATTTACAAAATATATTAAAAAGGTAAAAAAAAAATAAAAAAATAATAATAATAATAATAATAATAATAATAATAATAAATAAATAAATAAATAAATAATAATAATAATAATAATAATAATAATAATAATAATAATAATAATAATAATTATTATTATTATTATTATTATTATTATTATTATTATTATTATTAATAAGCCCAGTTAGTTTTCTGGCTCCCCACTAATTTCTTGTAAAATCCCTTTTGTTTTTAATAAAGTGTTGGTTATAAAAAAAATAAAAATAAATAATAATTATAATAATAATAATAACTTTTTATTTGGGTCAATCGGGTCGACCCCGAAATAAAGTTAACCAAATATTTTTAACCTGATACCCAAACCTATTTAGTATTAGGGCTACTCGAGTTGACTTGAATAACCATAATTCAATCTTTGACTTAAGTAAATAAATTCAATCTTTCACTTAAGTAACCCAACTCAAATAGGATTAGTCATGTTCGAGTCAGGTTTTATAAACCCCTTACAACCCGAAGACAATAAAAGAGCAATATAGTTTGGGAGGTGGGCACCATCGCAGACCCCACAAAATCTATAATCCTTATACAATTAGTATTATACAAAATCTAATGCTTCTATATAATCTCTTTTAGTCATTAGTCAACATACTTTTTTACTGTTTTTCACTTTTTATCGACTTTTACTGTAGCAAAAAAAAAAGAGCAAAACCCACATGGCTGCTACAGGAACTGCTGCTGAAAAAGCAGTTTCCAACCATTTTGAGCAAAGCCCAGGTTCACTTTCTGATGATCTTTTTAGTACTTACCGAAAAAAGATTTGATGTTTATGTGATAAAATTTTATTATCTTTTTTCAGGGAAGAAAATAGTTGTGGTGAATAAGCATGGTGAGAAGCTTGTGGGTGTTTTGCATGAGGCTGCTGGTTCTAATGAGCTTGTTATCTTGTGTCATGGTTTTCAGTCAACAAAGGTTTTTTTTTTTTTTTTTTTTTTTTTTGGCCGACTAATCCACGGGTTTTGTTGCATTTAGAAAGTGATTATCTTATCATCACTTTTTTTGGTTAAGTATGGTTTCTTTGACCTTTTGACCAACTAATCCACGGGTTTTATTGTGTTTAGAAAGTGATTCTTATTATCGCTTTTTCTGGTCAAGTATGGTTTTTGGCCTTTTGACCGACTAATCCACGTGGTTTGAACCCACCGCCACTTAGACTTAAACCGGGTAAAGTCCTACCTTTTCGGGACGTTAGCGTGCCCACTTGAATTTGAGACCTCCCGCATTATAGTGATGGTAGTCTCAAGCCTTTTGCCACTAGGCCAGCCGTAAGTGGTTAGTTTAGTTTGAATTAGTTTCTAGTGCTAGTGAGAGTGATATTGATTATTTGATTAAGGGTATTGACTTATGTCATGAGGGCGTTTGAAACTGCGTTTTAAGGCCGCAGATAAGTAGTTTTGAGGGTGTATGGGGTTTCTTATCCTAAGTGCTTATATGGTTATAACTGTGAGTGAAATAAGTGTGTTGAATAAGAGGGTGTTTGGGTAATCTGCTTCGGCGTAACAGCTTTTGAGTATCCTAATAATTTATGGGTAACAGCTCATAAAAAAGGCTTTTTCATAACCAATTATGGAGCTGTTTGCCAAAGAAAAGTTCATTATGCTCATAAACTGATAAGCTGATTAGCATAAGCTCTTTAAAATAAGATAAACCAAACACCCCTTCAGCAACCTGAAAGTGTTTGGCTTATCTCAAAAGCGATTAGGAGTTTCTATAAGCAATCTTGAACACTCCGGTTATCAACATTTGTCTCAAAACAACTTTTATCTGATTGTCACAACTTCAAATAGCTAAGGCACATCAAAATACTATCTGCTGCAAACCTAATCAAGTTCACATTCGTTTAATGATCTTGAATATTTGCGCTCTGACTACTTTCTAGTTAATGAATTGTTTCATCAAGTTCCATTCCAAATTTCTATAATTGCTTGTAAATCTTGATAACTGTTCTGTTGATTTTGTATGCATGTAGGAAACCAACACCATGGTGAACCTTGCAAATGCGTTACAAAAGGAAGGAATCACTGCATTTCGTTTTGATTTTGCTGGGAACGGGTAAGTTTGTGTACTGAATGTTAAGGGGGTGTTTAGATGTGCAGTTACTATTATTATTGTGATCTAAATTCAAAAATTAACGAGGAATTAACTGTCATTTGGCATATATTTCTGTTTAGGGAGAGCGAAGGCACATTTCAGTATGGTAATTACTTTAGAGAGGCTGATGACTTACATTCAGTAATCCAACACTTTCGTGAAGCTAACTGTGTAACAAGTGCAATCCTTGGACATAGTAAAGGTATTCTAACATATGATTCTATACATCAGGGGTTCACTTTTGTTTCTTAAGTTTTTTTAGTAACCTAATCTGGTTCCTTTGTGTTATTAACTTGCAGGCGGGAATGTGGTGCTCTTATACGCGTCTAAGTATCATGATGTGCCCCGTGTCATTAATGTGTCTGGACGGTACAAGACAGAGGGGGGTGTGCAAGAGCGTTTGGGAAAAGGGTTTTTGCAAAAAGTGAAAGAAGATGGTTTTATAGATGTTAAAGGCAAAACAGGTATTCTTGCTAATCAGTTTTTGAAACTTTCATTCGCAGCGCCTTAAAATGCAAAAACTAACTATTAAATGCTCGATATGTAGGAGAGTTTTTATATCGTGTGACTGAGGATAGCTTGATGGAACGTTTGAATACAAATATGCATGAAGCTTGCCTGCAAATTGACAAGGATTGTAGGTAAGATATAAAATTACTTCAGTCAAATGTGTCTGATCCTAAAAGGTCAAATGTGAACTCTACTTTTTCATCCGACTCATTTGTTTGTTATGTAGTGTGTTGACAGTACACGGGTCTGATGATACAATTGTCCGAGTCAAAGAGGCATCAGAGTTTGCAAAGATCATACCGAACCACAAGTTACATGTTGTTAAAGGAGCCAACCATGGATTCTCAAAGCATCAAGATGAACTGATTTCCGTTGTTTTGTCTTTCATAAAAGAACCTGTGAATCACAACCAAGATCATACTTCATGAAGGGAAATGAAGTAGCTCCATTTCGGGTCTTTGCTCAACAAATTATGTGTTTTAGTGCTATACATTAGCGGGGAATTCCGGACCCTAGATGCTAGATTCATTTTTGTATTGAACATTCAAAATACTGAAGTTGTATGGCATTGTACGAATCTTGATTTTTGATGGTACATTCAGAATTACCTGATTATATATAACTTTATTTAATGATCTTATGATTCTTATTTTGATTATTGAAATCATACGAAAATTTTGAAAATTGGTATCCAAATATCCATGAACTTGTATTATTAAAAAAAAATCCAACTCTCCTTCTGCAACCTTTCTTATGTTTCCACCTTTCTTGCTGGGTCAAAATGGGTAGGTTTTTTCAGCACACGTCAAAGTGGGTTAGATCGACACATAAACACTTGTGTATCTCTCTGTGTCCCATAAACACTTGTGTATCCCATCATGCATTAATATGTTGTAAAGTAAATCAAATGAGTGACACATGAAGTGATTATGCTGCATACCCACTCAACAAGCACTACACTAATTCAAATATTTCTACAAGTTCATGTGGATAACCACCAACAAAACAAGAGGTGCATGACATACAAGTTTTACTACAGCCTATAGCGAAATAAGCTAATATCAGTCTTGACAAACAAGCCATTCCAGATGCTAATTTTGAGTTTAAGCATTTGTATCATCTCAATCTCTTATATCTTGTGCTTACTCTTCATATTAGGCATTTCCTCTTCAAGCAACTACATAACTTCTACCTTCCTTTCTAAATTTCGTCACTTGTTGGAGACTTCCTTTTCGGCTTGATCCTTCCTATACGAGTCAATAAAGATTAACAAGTTCAGAGGATGATAAATTTATTTCTCTCAATTATAAAGATTTAACAAATTCAAGAAGTGCCTTGGCATGTACACAGCTCATATCTGTCATCTACGTTTACTAGTAATTTCAGACAATACTTTCCCACTTCATCTATCTAATTTCATTAGCTTTCGGTTTCCATATATGTTGTATATCCATTGCACTCTAAGTGTGGATAACTATGTGATCACCATCAGCCAGTATGGTGCTACAGCTATATGCTCAACCAGTGCACATTTCCTGTAGTTAATTCCATGCCAGCACACATAAATCTTTGAAAGAGAAGAAATGCACAAGTTTGTATGTTTCTGCGCCTACTGTAAGTTCATAAAGTGGGGTCGTACCTAGACCTCCACAGAGGCAGTTACACGAGTCCAGACTTATATATCATGAACAGAAGTGTAGTTCTAAAATTTTAAGGCCATATTCGTTAACATTTGGATTAATTACATAAACTTTATCCACTTTTTAATTCATTGTATGTATGCATAGGCCATTTATCACCTCTCAGCTGGAGGATTTAGTCCCAAGTTGCCAGGAATATTCAAAAATGGGATGGTGCATCATTTATACAGAAACCCTTATTTGGTATAACAGAAAACTCGTAAAAAATCAAACTTGTGCTAAACAGATGATAGAAAGCATGCAAATGATAAAATTTCACAATCACGATATTCCAAGACTACAAAACTCCGAGAGTAAGACATCCTTATTAATAGGAAAAGAACAATAATTTGCAAGTAAATGACGAAGAACATACATACCAATGTTCAAAGTTGAAACCCGGGACGAGTGAGTGCCCAATTATTAAGCTTGAAACCCCAAACATACCTTAGAGAAGGTATATTAAACACACAGCTGGCAACAACTTGTTTGCTAAGGGGACAACCCCTTAATATCAGCTTTCTTAATCTTGGACACCCTTCGGATAGCTTCACAAGTCCTGCATTAGACACTCCTATATAATTAAGAGATACAGACCGCAAATTAGCACCATACTTGGCGATATACTCTAAACCCACATCCGTCAATTCTCCCTGCAAGAATCCTAGATGCGAGAGACTGATATCAAGCCTTTCGAGTTTGGTGCAACCCAGTAGCATAGCCCGAATCCCATTGTCTAGTGGCAGAAGTGTTGACCCATCTTTCTTAGGTGCCAACTCCATATGAAATTTACGGAGATTCTTCAAATGCATTCCTAGACACTTGATAGCCTCATCTGAAATATCTCCGAGTCCAACCTTTAAACACTCCAATTCAGTACACCCTTTTGCCAGAGCAATAAGTCCCACGTGGGTGGGGGTCAAATCCCCAACGTGTGTAAGTTTGCGCAATTTCTTGCAAAACTGACCAATAACTTGCAATCCTTTATCTCCACATAAATCCTTGGTATATAGAACTTCCAAATTGGGACACCTCTTAACCAGGAAACAATGGCAGTAACGATCACAGTATGAAGATGCAAGCTTCAATTTCTTTATAAAGTTTATATGATTCAGAAAAGGGGTTCCTATTGAATACCGAGTTACTGCAAAATGCCCTATACTTAATGAACGTATATTAGGGGGAAACTGGAAACGAACAAGCTCACTCTCCACATCAAAGAAATATCCACTACTAAAAGTTTCCAACCTAACAGCATATCTAAAAGCATCTCCTAGTTTACTTAGATAGCATGCTCCAATCTTCAAAGATATTAATGAGTTACAACAGTTTTTTGCAAGAAGTGTAAGATCTTCTTCATCATAAATATCACCCTTCACATTCGTAACATGTAACCTTTCTAAAACCGTGCTATTCAATGCCAATTGATGTAACCAAATGCCATCTTTCACTTCATTATAAATACAATATTCCAAACACAAAGTTTTCAATTGGTTACAATAGTTAGAGACATGCCTTAATCCATCCGTCGAGAACCTTTTACACTTCTTAATCTTCAAAATCCTTAAATCCTTACCACGTGTTCTCGCCAACGTCTCAAGATCTTCATCATAAACAGCCATACGGTGGAAATGAAGTTCTTTCAAACAACTAAACTCTTGGATCCATGGGATGATTCGTATATCATAATAATATGCAAGTAATGGAGGACCTTTGAGTGTTAAAGACTCGATAAATGGGAATCTTTCACTTAAACGAGAAGGGCTGGAGTAAAGTGTGTGGACAGTCACGCGCTTACGTGTAATGCCATCAGTCTCATAACACTTGCGGGAAACTAACGAAACAGAGTTTCGGTCGTCAACATTGTGTATATAAGGTATAACTAAGTCTAACACTTCCTCCCCCACGTTGGTTTTTGCGAGCTTATGTTTGGTGGGTGCCATTAAGGTTTGGTTTGGTTTGGTTTGGTTTTAAGGTTTCAAAAGTCAGCTACACACACTTAATACTAATCACTAACAGTAATCTTTAAAAAAATGCCCAAAACCAAAGAATTAAAGGCTAACGAAACAGCTTAGCTAAACACTTACCAAACAGTTGGTGTAACACAGATGACCCACAAAGAAGCTTTCTTGCGATGCAATTCTTAGGGTTTTTTTATGACAGTTAATTGTGTGTGTGTTTTGATGGTGTTATTATTAACCTTCAAACAACAAGTCGATCGATCTCTTTAATTTTCTCAAAGAAAGAAGTCGGTCACCTTGTATTCTTTTTGTGTATATGTTTTGCATGTGTAACATGAGACGCAAAATTTTCATTATATACTAGCTACAACTTGAGGCCCAAGTTTTACCTATTGCTATTTTTAACCCATTCAAACGTTTGGGTTCAAAAATTACCCTAATACATTAGCGGGTTTTGGCTACACAAAACACAATATCAACAAACTTTTTTAAATGTATCGATTTAACACGTGAACTAAAAGGTATTCCACAGACTTTTATGGTTTTTGCTAATTTGCACCCTTAAACTTGTTTTACCCGAATCGGATAATTTTCTACGAGTACTTCATTAAAGTACTCCCTCCGTCCCTTATTAAATGTCCAGTTTTGACTTTTCGAGTATTTTTTCTTTAACTTTGACCTTAAATATTTTTGTTTGTATTATATGATACTTGATAAAAATTATGTTAATGAAAAGTACATTTAAAACTCAATTCATTCATATATTTTGCATCATGTATTATATATCGTATATAAAAATATTTATGGTCAAAGTTGATAAAACAAGACTTTGAAAATTCAAAGTGGACATTTAATATGGGACGGAGGTAGTATATTCTTTTGCAATTATTAAATACCCTTTATCTCCTTTTATGGTCAAGTAACATAAACACAAGCAGATATTTCTATGTTCATCTATCTTTTCTTAGGGCATCCTTAATGCATGTTTTTTTGTTTTTTTTTAATGCATGTACACCTAGCATTGCATCTCACTGCATAAAATTTTTTACAACGTTTAAATAATAAAGTACTTGTATTATGAAGTGAGTTGGGATGTTTGTATTATTTTAATTAATATAATTATCACTTTGGTTGGGCCCACATTACCAGTATAATGGGTGTATGTACAGAGACGAACTGCTATTCAATAGTTGATTACATGGCAATTTCACAAGGCATTATACGTATGACAGCTTGTCATTATGTGTATGCCACATATATGCATTGTGGATAGGGGTGCCAATCGAGTCGTGATTGGGTTTACCTATTCGGGTTTGCATGTTAGCGTGTTATTATAACTTCTACCCAAACACAACCCATTTATGAATCGTGTTAAGAAATTCAACTCTAACCCAGACCTGCGTAACGCGTGTAACCCATTTTTGACCCATTTAACTTGTTTAAGTAAATAGGTCAAGCGGTGAATAAAATTACTGGTTTGTCGATTTAACTAGTTTAAATGCAAAAATAATATAAGAATATAAAAAATGATAAAAATAACATACAAATAACTATACAAAAATTTTAATATATCTGAATATAATTATAATTAACTTATATATTACTTACATAACAAGGTAGATTAATCCAAACATAAAATTGAAGTTACATACTTTAATTTTAGTGGTTTATATTCTTTAATTGTAGTGGCTTATATACTTAAGTGGGTTCACGGGTTTACCTGTTTGATACTTACACTGTTACACAATCCAAACACGGCCCGTTTATTAAACGGGTTAGACGGGTTGACTTGTTTTTTACCCTAATTTATTTATCCTCAACCCAAACATATTTAACTTCGTGTTGGGTTCGTGTCGTTTATCATGCCGTGTCTAGAATTTACACCCCTAATTGTGGATGCCTTAAATCTAACTAAATCACAACATGTAAGCATGTCATGCAACATGGGTGGATTATTAAGCGGCATAACTTCATCCAACCAACTCACATTTGATCAATAAAATTAATAAAAAGTAAAGAGTGAAACAACACTAAAGGTCCCTCTTCCTACTCATAACTACAAGAAAAAAAAGGTTCATTGTTCAAATATTCTTTTCCTTTTGTTATTTGATCATCTGGAAACCTAATGGACACGAAAAGATAGACAAGTTCATTGTTGAGTTATGTGAGCAAAGGAATCATGGAAGACAAGCCAAAACGATAAGGCTTCAAGGAACAATGTGTTGGGAGACTAACAAGTAACAAGACATCTAAGCACACATTGAAATAAGAATCCACAACGCATTTACTGATAAAAGGATGTAATTAACTTGGTGTGTATTCTTCAAATACAATGCATTGGCATTTACATCCTACATTTTTCGTTCAAGTCATGTGAATCATTTGAAAGAAATTTTCAATTAATTTCATGAATCAATGATTTTAGATTAAATATGAGAGTAAAAAATTAATATTGATATAATTACAACTAAGTAACACAAAATAATCAGCTTCTTACGTATTTATGAAAAATTACTTCCATACTAAAAGGAAAAAATAATATTGATATACATTCTTGGGGGTGATTTCTAGACCCCCAACACTAGATTCATTTGGTCATCAAGGTGTCTGGGCGTTATAAGACAGAAGGGGGCGCGGAAGAGCGTTTGGGAAAAGGGTATAGAAGACGGTTTCATAGATGTTAAAGCCAGAACAGGTATTCCTACTCATAAATTCTTGAAACTATCTTACCAAATGTGCAATCATGTAATAATTTTAAGTTGAAAATACTAACGATTAAAAACTTTGTGCGTAGCCAGTAGGAGAGGTCTGATATCGTGTGACTGAAGAAAGTTTGATGGATCGTTTGGATAAAAATATGCACGATGCATGCCTGCAGATTGACAAAGATTGCAAGTAAGAGCCATATAGGACACGGTCAAACCTTTTAATTTTTAGATTCATATTTGCATACGTCGTTGTTCAAAAAGATTTAAACCTCAATAACATTTATAGTAATACATTGTGTCTAATTAAAGGGAGCTTGAAACATTATACATGTTGGCAACTGTTGCAGGGCTGAGCATCGGTCTAAAACCGACACGATCCGACCCGAACCAACAAAACCGAAAACCGAAATTCATAAAAAACCTAAACCGAAACCGAACCGACGGGCCGTCGGGTCGGTTTTGTGTCGGGCTGTCGGTTCGGTTCGGTTCGGTTTAGGTGAATTTAGGTATGTTTTTGTCGGTTTTGGGTCGAAGCGAACCGACCCGAAACCGAAAACATGTAAAACATGAAACCGAAACCGAACCGACGGGCTGTCAGGTCGGCCTGCTTTTTGTCGGTTCAGTCGGTTTTGTCTGTCCGGTTCGGTTTTGGACCTTTGATGCTCAGCAATGGCTTCATGTTGGCTAACAGCTACGTTTCCTTGAACTAAATCTTATTGGTGTTGCAGAATGATAATATGTTTAAGCTGCATCAGTTCAATAGCTGCCAAATGTTCAAGTGTTTGAGGTTGCGGGCAAGTTTGCACCTTCCATAATTGCAGCTCCAGTTAGCATAGTCGCCATTAGAATATCATGTCCCTGTAAGATATAATGTATATAACATGTCAGTAACATATGCATGTCGACCCCTTAAAGGTCCCAATGTACACGACTAAGTTTAGAAGCTTGTGACTTACTGTCAGGCAACAAATGACACATGTATATCTTAGCAGATCCTATAATCTTTGTATGTTAAATCATCTTCAATGCAGCAACAGGAATAGCAGCAAAATAAATGTAGACTAAAAAATCTCATTATGCAACAATAGACTATATCTTTGTATGTTTCCACCTTTCTTTGTGGGTCAAAATGGGTAGGTTTTTTCAGCACACGTCAAAGTGGGTTAGATCGACACATAAACACTTGTGTCTCTCTGTCTACCATATAAACAATGAATATCTAATAATACATTTAAGGCCTCTTTTTTGATCCCATCATGCATTAATATGTTGCTAAGTAATGAGTGGCCGAATGCACACACGAAGTGATTATGCTGCATACCCACTCAACAAGCACTACACCAATTCAAACATATCTGCAAGTTCATCTGGATAACCACCAATGAAACAAGAGGTGCATGACATACAATGCTAAACGAGTTAAAGTTTTACAAGTCACAAACAAGTTTTACTACAACCTATAGCTAAATAAGCTAATATTAGTCTTGACAAACAAGTAATTCCAGATGCGGATGTTGAGTTTAAACAATTTTATCATCTCAATCTTTTATCTCTTGTGCTTACTCTTCATATTAGCCATTTCTTCTTCATGCAATTCCATCAACTTGAATCAATCTGCCTATATTCAGTCACTCGTTGAGACTTCCTTTTCAGCTTGCTCCTTCCTATACGAGTCAATAAATATTAACAAATTCAGAGGGTGATAGTGAGAAAGGTGGAAACATATATTTAATTGTCATTTAAAATTATAACGATTAACACATTCACGAAGTTCCCTCGAATGTACACAACTCATAATTGTGAAGTCCGTTTACTAGTAATTTCAGACTATAGTTTCCCGTGTCTTCTCACTAATTTCATTAGCTTTTGGGTTCCATATATGTTGTATATCCATTGCACTCTAAGGGTGGATAACTATGCAATCACCATCAGCCGGTGCTACAACTATATGCTCAACCAGTGCACATTTCCTTTAGTTATTCCATGCCAGCACACATAGATCTTTGAAAGAGAAGAAATGCCAAGTTTGTATGTTTCTCGCCTACTGTAAGTTGTTGAAAAAAGTCGTACCTAGACCTCCACAGGGGCAGTTACATGAGTCCAGACTTATATATCATGAAAAGAAGTGCAGTTTTAAAATTTTAAGGCCATCTTCATCAATATTTGGAATCAATTACATAAACTTTATCCACTTTTTAATTCATTGTCTTTAGGCATAGACTATATATCACCTCCCGGCTTCAGGATTTGGTCTCAAGTTGCCAGAAATATTTAAAAATGGGATGGTGCATCATTTATACAGAAACCCCTTAGTTGGTCTAATAGAAAACTCGTAAAAAACCAAACTCAGTGCTAAATAGATGATAGAAAGCAATGCAATTTATAGAATCTCACAATCACGATATTCCAAGACACCCTTATTAAAAGGAAAAGAACAATAGTTTTTAAGTAAATGACGAAGAACATACATACCAATGTTTCAAAGTTCAAACTCTGGGCGAGTGAGTGCCAATGAGGTAAAATCACTGCTCCAAACCCAAACATACCTTAGAGAAGGTATATTAAACACAGAGCTGGCAACAGCTTCTTTGCTAAAGGGACAACCAATTAACTTGAGTTTTCTTAATCTTGGACACCCTTCTGATAACTTCACAAGTCCTGCATCAGACTGTGCAGACTTTCCTGTATGAGTAAGAGATAGAAATCGCAAATTAGCACCATACTTCCCGATATATTCCAAACCCACATCCGTCAATCCTTCATCCAAGAAACTGATATGTAGCCTTTCGAGTTTGCTGCAACCCATTAGCATAGCTCTAACCCCATTGTCTAGCCGTAAAATTATTTTACCGTCTTTCTTACCCAACCATATACGGAAATCACGCAGATTCTTTAAATGAGTTCCTATACACTCGAGAGCTTCATTTGAAATATTTTCAAGGCTAACCTTTAAAAACTCCAGATTAGTACATCCTTTTGCCACATCAAACAATCCCACGTGGGTCACAAGCCCATCATGAGTAAGTTTGCGCAATTTCTTGCAAAACTGACCAACAACTTGCAATCCCCTGTCTCCACATTCATCCTGGGTATGTAGAACTTCCAAATTGGGACAACTCTTAAACAATAAACACTGGCACTCATACCTGAAGCCAGATACAAGTTTCAATTTCCTTATATGATTCAGAAAAGGGAGTACAATTGAATATCGAGTTACTGGCAAATCCTCTATACTTAATGAACGCATATTTGGAGGAAACTGGAAACCAACAAGCTCACTCTCCTCATCACAAATATGTCCACCAATATGTTCCAACCTAACAGCATATCTAAAGGCATCGTTTAGTTTACTTAGATAGCACGTTCCGATCGTTAACGATATTAATGAGTTACAACAGTTTTTTGCAAGAAGTGCAAGATCTTCTACATCAAAACAATCTATATTCGTAAAATGTAACCTTTCTAAAACCGTGCTATTCAATGCCAATTCATGTAACCAAATCCCATCTTTCCTTTTAATATAACCATAATCTTTCAAACACAAAGTTCTCAATTGGTTACAATAGTTAGAGACATGCCTTAATCCATCTGTGGAAAACCCTTTACACTTCTTAATCTTTAAACTCCTTAAATCCTTACCACGTGTTCTCCCCAATTTCTCGAGATCTTCATCATGAACAACCACACCACGGATATGAAGTTCTTTCAAATACCTAAACTCGAGAGCTAATTGTTCAATCCACGGGGTGATTTGGATATCATAATGATATGCACGTATAAAATCAGATGGAGGACCTTTAAGTGTTAACGACTCGATGAATGGGAATCTTTTACTTAAACGAGAAGGGTTGGAGTAAAGTGTGTGGACAGTCACACGCTTACGCGTAATGCTGTCAGTCGCATAACACTTACGTGAAACTAAGGAAACAGAGTTTTGGTCCTCAACATTGTGTATATAAGGTATAACCAAGTCTAAAACTTGCTCCCCCACGTTGGTTTTTTCGAGCTTATGTTTGGTGGGTGCCATTAAGGTTTGGTTTGGTTTAAGGTTTCAAAATCCAATTAACTAATTAACACTTAACACTAAACACTAATAATAATCTCTAAAAAAAAAGCCCAAAATCATCTTATAACAATAAATAGCAATAGCCTAATCAAAACCCCATAAAAAAATACAACATTAAAGTCAATGGGACATTTAATCAAACACCTGGTGTGCAAACACAGATGACCCACAACCAAACCTTTGTCCAAATGCAATTCTTGAAACTGAACAAGAAGATCAGATCATTGAAAATGACGGCTGATTCTTAGGTTTTTTTTTTTTTTTTTTTTTTTTTTTTTCAAGCCAATTGTGTGTGTTTTTTATGGTGTAATTAGTGTGTGTGTGTGTGTGTGTGTGTGTGTGTGTGTGTGTTAAATGGAATAAAAGATCTAAATTGACACACTTAAAAGTCCAGTCCAGATGGTCAATTGGATTAAAAAATCGGGTTCTAACTTCTAGAACTGAGCCGAACCGGTTCGATCAAAACCGAACCGACAATATTTTGATTTTTGGTTCAACATATTTTTGATTTTTCATTTCTGTTCAGCTCGATTCGGTTCGGTTCGAGCCAAAACTGGAGAAAAAACACACTTAAACCGTATATACCGAACCGAACGGACCGACACAAAACCAAACCGAACCGAGTCACTTCGGTTCGGTTCTCGGCTCATGTCCTCCACAAAATCGATTTTCGGTTTTGGTCGGTTCAAGTCGCTTTTGACCTGATGCTCATCGTTAATTGGAGGTGGCTCATGTATATGAAGATGCTTTTGCTAGGTATGATATAAAATACATGGAGTTTGGTAATCATATTAGGACACAAGGTCATTCGGTTCCGACAATGGATGATTGGATTAAAGCCAAATAGTTGTATCATTTTTTAAAAACTTTTTATTATAATACTTTGAGAATTTCCGGGACAAAGTATGTGACATCACATACACTTGTCAATGAATTAGCCTTTATCTGTTCTCTATTAAGAAAACAACTTGATTGTGATATTCACATCTTTATGATATCGCAAAGGTGACGAAACCGAAATTTGACAAAATACTATTGTGAGTTTGAAAATATGAGCATGTTGGTGTACTTTGCAAATTGCAATCATACTTAATCCAAGGAACAAGTATGATTCTTTGTATGTTCTTGTGGATGATCACTATGGAAGGGAAGGATTATCCGTTGTGACGAAAAATGTTGCTTATGTTGGAAGTGAAATGAAACTTTTTTATGAAGAATATATATGAATTCATGCTCCATTTTCTACTTCTTCCTCTTCTTCAACATTAGGCAAAAGGCAAAGGACAACCAACATTAGCGATGAACCCGATCATAGAGATATGTTGAGAAGTAGGATGATGGTCATGTTGGTGAAATTCTTGTACCATTTGATAAGAATGTGCATTTTGATATTTTGCTATGGTGAAAAGTAAATATCTATTCTTTCTTTAATGGCTAGAGATTGTTAGCCATTCCAATCTCAACGGTGGCTTCCGAGTCGGTATTTAGTACTAGTGGTGGAGTGTTGGATTCATATAGTTCTTTGGGTGACAATATGATTGAATGCCTAATTTGCACTTAAGATTGGCTTTGTATTGGCTAAAATCCGGAAAAAGGTGAAGACTTGGATAGAATAGCACAAATGGAAAAGGCTATGTTCATTTTTAACATTTTTTACCCAACATTTTGTGCTTGATGTCTAACTGATAACCCGATAAGCCCAACCCAATGGACCCAAACCTGATAACCCGATCCTTTATACGGTCGGGTTGCGGGTTAGTTTTTATATTATGAAAACCCGATAGACCTGACCCGATTGACACCCCTAACTGGAATGCATAATACACAATTATCTAATTAGTTATGACAGCAACTAGGAACAAATAACTACACATGACAAGCAAACACATGATAGAAACCAAAAACAATCGTCGTCAAGTGTTTTCCTGTTGGTACGGAACCAGCCATACATAAGAACAGAAACTTAACCCACAAATGCAGTTGCACCAGAAGATAAAAATAAATAAATCCATACACTTCGGGGTAACATAAAACTTTTAAGAGTACAAGCACGAGTTGCAATTATCTTTTAGCACCAAGTCTGATAATAATAGTAGTATCTTAAGACAAACAAAACCGATAGATATCAAAAAAACAGGTTCTAACCTTTCTTACTGAACACAACCACAAACCCAAAATCTTTTTCTATATAAGATCAGCGACATTTGATGGAAGTTCCTCGACAACCACATTGTAGAATTTCTGGATATCTGCAAGCATCCTTTCATCATCCAAAGTCACAAAGTTAATAGCAACACCCTTTCTCCCAAACCTTCCACTTCGACCAATACGATGGAGGTAGTTTTCAGGCTGGGTTGGAAGATCGTAGTTGATAACAAGAGACACTTGTTGGACATCAATACCACGAGCCAAAAGATCAGTGGTGATCAAAACACGTGAAGATCCTGAACGGAACTCACGCATGATGATGTCTCTAGTGTTTTGGTCCATGTCTCCGTGAGTGGCTGAGACAGTGTGGTCTCGGCTTCTCATCTTGTCTGTCAACCAATCGACCTTTCGCCGGGTGTTCACGAAGATGACACTTTGAGTGATGGCCAAGGTCTCGTAAAGATCACAGAGGGTCTCAAGCTTCCATTCTTCTTTTTCAACATTGACATAAAACTGCTTGATACCTTCAAGAGTAAGTTCATCACGCTTCACAAGAATCCTCACAGGTTTGTTCATGAACTTTCTTGTGATCTCGAGAGCCTCAGGAGGCATAGTAGCAGAGAACACTCCAACCTGAACCTTCGAAGGCAACAGCTGGAATATATCGTAAATCTGAAAGAAAGCATTCTTACGGTTAGAACTCATATACTTCCCATGCCAACATGTAGTCCTAACACGAATCTTAACATTAATATGCAATAATGAAAGCAACTTTTAAAAATATGAATACCCCACGTCCCCACTATGAAAAATACAGTTAAGCGTGTGATTAGGCTGCACGAGCTTGTAGCCTTAAAATTCAAGAAACATGATCTGAATCATGTTACTGAAACACTTAAACCGACTATTACAATTGCACGCCTAAACACCCTCGTAAAATCATATAATCATCCTAACATACACATAACAGATTATCTATATGCAAAGACGCAAACATTTACGGAAGTTTATATTAAGAGCATAACGCAAAAGCAGTATAAAAACTTAAGGTAAAGCAAAGACCTGGTCCTTGAAACCTCTTGAAAGCATTTCATCAGCCTCATCCAGGACAAACATCTTGATGTAATCAGAACGAAGAGACTGCCTTCGGAGCATGTCAAAGACACGACCGGGAGTACCAACAACAACATGAACACCAGCTGAGAGAATACGTTGGTCCTCACGAACACTGGTACCACCAACACAAGCATGTACCTTCACACCAAGGTAGTCACCAAGTGCTCGCATAACCTTCTCAATTTGCTGTGCAAGCTCACGAGTAGGAGCCAGAACCAAAGCTTGGCACTCCACAACGCTGTAGTCGAGCTGTTGAAGGATACCAGAGCAAAAGGTAGCAGTCTTTCCGGTTCCGGACTGAGCTTGTTGAATAACATCAAGACCCTTGGTGAAGGGAACGATACCCCTTTGTTGAATTGCAGATGGCTTCTCAAAACCTGCAATCGCAAGAAAAGTCTCATTAACATAATATAATCAGATATGAATGTAGAAACAGACGATAAAAAAGATGATTAACTCACCATAAGCATAGATGCCTCTCAAAAGGTTTTCTTGTAGACCCATAGCATCAAAACTATCATAAACCTCGTCATAAGATGTAAAGAAGTCCTGCCCGTCGGTTGAGAGCCTGCAGCAGCAACAAATGCATTGCTTCTTAAGTAAATAGATACAAATATCTTAAGGTAGCCACTACGTGGTATATAATCACACTTACAGCTCATTCATTTTGGAGTCAAACTGACGAGTATCAAACTGAGAACTTTCTGGTGCGGCCGCCATGACTGCAAAAAGGCAACAGCAAAGATTAATCTCAATACCCAGAAGACACAATAAAAACCAAAGTATAGCCTGTGCAGACTCGTATAACATATAGCTAATCATCCAACAAAGTAATACCGACCAAAAAACATAACTTCAAATTACATAGACGTTTTAATAATTACGTAAACGTATCTCCTTTATCTCGACCGACCAGATTAATATTGTATTATATCACTTTTCAGCTGAATAAAAAGCTCCAAAAGTCACACGCCTAAAGCTGGTCTAGCGTAAATACCAATTAAAACTCATGCCAACTAATTGCTTCCAAAAAGAAGTGAATTTCTAAAGAAGTTACAATTGTATCTATCATACTACAAACAAGCATACAAACATCAATCTATAACAAGTACACAAATACACGCGTATCTTAATGCGTAAGCATAACATAGAAACAATCAAATCGTCAACCAAACTAAGAACATCACAGCAACAGTAACACCTTTTTTACAAATTAAAAAAAATAATAATAATAATAATTGCTTTAAGCCTTAAAATCTAATAAGGGGGTGTTTGTTTAAGCTTATATGTGGCTAATGAGCTTATTTGTGTTTCAGCTTATATTCAGTAAACCTCAATTTTCCGGCTTATTTTGAGACTCTTGAGCTTATATAAGTATTATTATTATGATAAACTTATATAAGCCCAAATCAAATAAGCTAATAAGCTACATATAAGCTTAAACAAACACACCCTAAGGCTTAAAATCTAATAAGAAACAAACCCATAATACCAATTATACTAATTAATCTATTAGCCCTTATAAACACCAAAAAGCATCTACTCATCTAATAAAAAAAATAAAAAAATAAAAAATAAAAAAAAAATCAGAAAACTAAAAGATCTAAACATATACAACCCCTAGATCTAAAAAAAAAAACATAAACAGATCAAGTGAACATTAAAAAAAAAGTAAGATTAAGGATCTAATAATAATAATATGATACCTGATTGATGATTGATTAAAAAAGAGACAAGCTTTTGAAGGAGGCTGTTTTTAGGGTTTTCTCAAACTCCTCGGATGTGGCCGTGGAGTTGAGGAAAATAATATGATAAAAACTGAAGAGAGGAGGAGACTGAATAAGATGTTTTTCTGAGATGAGAGATGGATAGATAGATGTGTTTTGAAACACATACATAAATCTTTAACCTAGTTTTTCTTGGTTTCTCTTTTTTTAAGGTTTGGTCCTTGCTTTTTGACTAAACTGCAAAAATCGTCTCTTGGTGAGTAGGCTGAGCAAAATCGACCGAATCTCGAAAATCGACCGAATTCCGACAAACACTGATCGTCCCGAAACCGAACCATGCATACTCGGGTCGGTACTCGGTTTGGGTTTTCAGCATTTTCGGTTTTTGGGTCGGGATAGGCCAAAAACCGAGAAAAGACAAGCAAAACCGACCGAAATGGACAAAACCGAAACCGACCAAACCGAATTGACAGAAACTGACTAATTTCGGTTCGGTATTCGGTTTAGGATTTCCCCTAATGTCGGGATCGGGTTGGGTCGGGATTTGGCCCGATGCTCAACCTATTTGGTCAAAACCTATCCGAACGGCCAAGACCGAACTGAACTGAAAACCGAATTTGTGAAAGACATGAATCGAGAACCGAAGTGACTCGTTCGGTTTGGTTTGGTTTCGGTCCGTTCGGTTCGCTTTATGCGTATTTTCTCTGTTTTGACGCGAACCGAGACGAACCAAAGCCGAAAATTGTAAATATATAAAAATGAAAACCGAACCAAATATGGTCGGTTCATTTTTTATTAGGAGGATTCGGGTCGGTTTTTGGTCTGTTTTGTTGAGCCCTAAGTGGGTGGTTTGGACAAATTGCAAGTTCAGGGTGCGTTTGGTATGCTGCGAGGAATGACAATGGGTATGAGTTTGATAGTAGTGGTGGGTCCCTCAACTATGAAAGATCCATTCCCCTCTCAAGAGTTGTATATGAAGTATGGAATATATTAGACTTTCATAGTCATAGTTGTGGGCTCAGACATTCTAAACAAACACAAACTATCACTTTCATAGTGATAGTTTGATTCCCTTAGGAGGAAACCAAACGCACCCTCAATCCTTATTCTTTCGATACTCATCGTTTATGTGAAGAATTTATAAGTGCATATTTGGTCACTGGCTAAAGTTAAATTACTAGAAGAGATTTTCTAACTTGTGTAATGGTTGCACAAGCTTTTAATCATTCAACAAACCAAAATTACTATATTTACATGTTAGTTAATATTAATAGTTTTCCGAAATTTGTGATGTTTAAAAAACTTATCACTAAGTTATATACAAATAAAAAAATTTAAGGAAGTAAATGTGTTCATTTAATGTTTTAAACTTGTGTAATCATGACACAAGTTAGAAAACCACTTACAAATTCCCTTTTGTCTCCTCTTGGTCCCTCTAAGGGTAATTTAGTCATTTAATTTTTGCGAGGGACCAATAGTGCACTTGTAAGTTCTTCACAAATATCTTGAGTGCGTTTCTGAAAAGATAAGCACCGAACCTTCAATTTGATCAAATCACATGGACTACTTTTGCAATTTACTCTTGGTTTTTTATATGAAGTGTCTATTTTGCCCCTTGCTTTCTTTCTTTTTTATTTATTTTTATTGATATTTTGGGGACGTGGAGACTACGCAGAGGGCACTAAGCTAGCTGTTTTTTGTTTTTTTACGTGTCTCTTTATTTTTTGTTTGGGTAAGAAAAGAGATATGTTGTGTCTTGATTTGTTTATGTGTTACTAAAAGTTGAAGTTCATGACTCATGTATATGTCGATCTATTAGATTATACAGAATTCTCTAAGTTGCAAAAGTTATTGGAAAGTCAGAAGACATTTCTGTAAGTAGGAAGTCTTTATGAAAAGTAGTATTGTTGTTGTTATTGTGAGACAATCGAGCTAAACTTATAGCAATCCAACAAAAGAACTAATGTAGGAAATCAATTCTAGCTACTCATATTTTACACTAAATTATTTATTTATCAAAAAATTAATAAACATATTTTAACTATTTATTTATCAAAAAATTTATATATTTTAAACCGCTAATCATTAAACCAAAAAAATTACACCATCGCGACAAATATTTAATTATCTTTTTATAGATTTACACTTTAATATACTTTCGACATACTGTTTTAGTCTTCACTTTTTACACATTTTTCTCGTTTTTTATTTTTCTTTGTTTTTCGTTGCTAAAACTTGCATGAGTAATCAAATGTGATTCAACACTAATTTAAACATTCAAATATTTAAACATGTAGTAAAACAGAAATGACTTTTTCTACAAAATTCTAAAACCTTCATCGTTGTTTATTCTAGAAACTAGACACTCATAGTTTTTCAACCATATATAACACATTAAAATTCAAATTATAGATAGTGCAGTTAATTCGTCAAAGTTGGATAAAACACACAAAATCACATGTGATTTTTACCAAGTGTGATCTCAATTACACGTGATTTTTACCACCTGTGATTTTTTCACATGTGATTATAGAAGATTTATAAATGAACTGCTATAATCTATTATTCAAATACATTGAAAAACCATGAATGTATGTTTTTCACTGCAAAAGAGGGGGAAAGTCTATGAATTATATACAAATACTTATGCTAGTTTTAGTATAGTTGTTTAGTGTTCAAACTACTATATTAGTGTTAAATCACGAGTGATATGTCATGTAAATTTCAATACTGAAAGAAAATGTAAAAGAAACGAAGAAAATATTCCTTGAAAATTTATGAGAGTGCTTATCTATTGAAAGATAATAAAATGCTCGTCGTGACAGAATTATTGTTTTGACTAACGATTAATAATTTATGAGATAATTGAATTATAAAAAAAATGGTGTAATTTCATTTATAATTAAAATATCAATTTAATCCCCTTTTCTTAATAAAAAGTAATGCTTGAAGTTTATTGTTTGATATTCGAATTTTTTTTCCCTTTTTTATTATTTTTTTATTATTATTTTATTTTATGTAAATGATCTCTTCTCAAATTTATAATGCAACCTTAAACATGTCTAGGTGAAAGTACATATAAAAGGAAAGGGAAAATAATCTATGATGCAACTAGGGGTGTAAATGAGACGAGACAATCCGTGAGTTACTCGGGATCGACTCGTAAACTACTCGAAATCGACTTGATGTAAATGAGTCGAGCTCGAGCTCGAAAATACTCTACTCGTGAACCTCGTGAGCCTTAACGAGCTTCAACTAAATTACACTTTTACCCTTTTGTATTCATATATTTACTTAATTTTCATACAAATCGAGTCGAGCCAAGCTTCATATGTCGAGTATTCATCGAGTTTGAGCCTTAAATATGAAAATAATCGAGCTCAAGTCGAGCTTTGAGCTCGAGTTTTATATAACGAGTCGAGCTCGAGCTCGAAATATAAAGCTCGATTGAGCTCGAGTTTTAGTATTCGAGTCAAGCTCGAGCTTGGCAGTACTTGGCTTGACTCGACTCGTTTACACCCCTAGCTACAACAGCAAGAATTCTTCTCTTAGACGTAAATTAGGGATCGGTTGTATATCAAAATGTTATCAAGGATTATTTGTGTACAATCAAAGACCTTTTGCATTGTAACCGCAGATAACTTCTTGCAGTTTGCAACAAAGATATTATCGAGTTATCCCCAAAAAGATAACTCTTGATATCTAAATGATATCTTCTTAAACTCATAATCCAACGTTAAACATATCTAGGTGAAAGTATACATAATTGAGATAAGTAGATCACTTTTCTGATAGGCCCACTTTAGTACTTAATAGTCAAGCTTTTAAACCCAAGTTTAATTGGTGATGTGTAAGCATCACTTTGGTGTCACTTTTATACTTTGATCAAGATGTCGACAGCTAAGTCAAAGAAAGGTTATCATTTTGACATAAAATAGCAGAAAATTCACCAAATAAAGTTTGTGATTGATCAAAGTTAGCATAAATTATACTTTAATGAAACCTGTCATATTATTAGAACTTCTGTCGGTCTTTCATCTTTAACACTGCGTTCTCGAGTATCACTTAAGAACAAAAGAAAATGAAATAAAGAAGAAAAAGTTGCGTTATTGTGTAGCACTTCAGATGAAAAAGAAAATAAAAAAAGTGAAAAATAATGTGATTTATGATTTTTAAAATAAAATATTTTCTCTCAAAAGTAGGCTAAAAATGTTTACCTCTTATTACTCTGAATTTTTTACTAAAAAAAGTAAAAAACGCAGTGTAAATAATGTTTTAATGCAATGGTGCGTCTAAAGTTATAATATTTCCACTTAAATATATAACTTTCCAATAGTATGGTCCTTTCATCTTTCAATCATGTTCATTTAAAGTTCTAGACTTCAAGATCATATTGACATGTAGACATGTTATTTCGATCATATCCAATAGTTAAAACATTAATATTTCTTTTCATGTTGTTGATCAAGTGATCGACAAACCCGATCCTGACATGGCCTCTTTCAACCAGTGCAAAAAAGTTACATGTTATGACCCGAACTCATTATTGACACACAATCTGATTGCCGGTTGTCACAACTATCAAGACATGCTCAAATGGTCCTAGCGTGAAGGGAGAAAATAACTAGATAAAGATGTTACAGATCTAATGGTCAAGTGATCAGTGAAAAACCATGTCTGACTTGCAATCAGGAAATACAATGCTAAATAGAAGGCGTCAAACATTTTAGCTTCAAATAATGCACCTCTTACACCAGATTACTGACGGGCTAATGAAGCCTTGCATTCGAAACAAAGAACTTCATTTATAGGCTTGACACCGGAATGAACACAAGTGGCTTCCAAATTGTGAGATAACATCTACCACACCACCATAACCAGCAACGGAGATAACCTGAAAAACAAAAGGAAAAGTTAAACTTTGACTTTTTGAGGTCAAACTCATGGCTTTACAGTTCAAAGTAGATTTATGAAGCATCTGTTACAGAAGTTAGATTTTGTATGTTTTAACTTAAAAAGTCAAAGTTGGAAAAAGTAACATACACCGGATGGATGCAAGGAAACAGAAAATGTTGACCGAGGTACGCATTGTATCTGAGAAAGCATAGCACCATTGATGTCATATCGACTCAGCAGTGGTTCTGCTCCCACCGCTAATATCTGTAAAGAATTGAAGTCAGCTCAATCAGGAAAACATTTTCACAGATGACCCACAAAAGTAAATTACTTACTTGATTATCGTCAAAGCATAAATCTTGTATGCAAGCACAAGTCGATGTCCCCGAAACTTTTTCAGAAGCAGAAAGATTCCACACAGACAAATTTCGCCCACTGCCACAAGCCTATAAATACATGTTCAAATTTGCTTTAGCCACAAGCAGTTGTTGCGTATGATGCCAAAAGATCTCTGCACAATTTTAAAAAATTGATTGGCTGCAATATTCCTTACCAACCACTTTTCACTGGCATCAAGAGCAATGCAACTGATGTACGAAAACATGTCTTTAGATTTCTTATCTTTCCCAGGCTCAATTACATTAGTGCACTTTCCACTTCGGCAATCTGTATGGTGAAAAGATGGAAACTTTAGTTGAGAATAAAGTTAACATATGACGTACACGAATCTAGACAGATTGAATACTTGCCCCAAATTCTGGCTGTTCCATCCTCTGAGCCAGTTATAATCTGCAAATAGAGCAGTGTAAATCAAGATTAACTGGACATTCACGTGTCAACTAAGTAGGGATAAAGGAACAAAAGAATACCTGATTACAAGAATTTCGAGCAACAACAGAATGTAGATAACCGGCGTGTCCTTTGAACGTCAGTTTAATTTTGGATGTTTCCTGAGATTACATTGGAAAATGGACCACATTAAATTACAAGGGGAAGGAAGAAAGAGGGCCGAACGAGGAACAAAGGAATATATCCTTAGTTGATCGCATAATCACCTTAAGAAAATACATACCACATCCCAAGAATAGGCATACGAATCACCAGCAGCTGCATATATGGAGCCCCCCTATAGTAGATAAAATGCAAATGAAACATGAATAAGATTCATGGAAAGATAATAGGGCATTGATGTAAACTAACTGCGATCAGGCAATTGTAATATGTGAAGCTAACAGACCTGAGTATCAACTGCAATCGCATTAGTTTCAGGGATAGGGGAAAGAGCACCCCAAGGACCTCTGCGGGAAAACAGAAAAGCATAAGTTACAAAAAGACGGATGAAATTTGAAAGTAGGAAAAAAAAAAAAAAAAAAAAAAAAAAAAAAAAAATCCTCAAGAACGTATTACAGTACCAAACTACGAGATTCTACCAGAACAACCATGTTTGAAACCTATCAAGTCTCTAGAAAAGTTATTTCAAGGTATGGTTTTAAAATCATTATATGTGTAAACTATAATAGTTATGTTACTAACTTATGTTGAGGATTTGCCATGTCAAGATGCGGCTTCAAATCACCACCTGCAAATATGAAGTGTGGTTACTAGAGCGAATAAAAAGTATAAGAAAAATCTGTCATAAGATGAATGTATCACGTTCATTGAGCTGTAACCAATGATTCCAAAGATAAATGAATATGAACAGAACGGTATGCCAGCTCAACAGTCACCAGACAGGGGACTCAAAGATAAGTTACAGACTTAATACATTTCATAGTGAATGTATTACTTTTTGACAACCCGTCCTGCTTTGCTTCCATAACATCCATCCACTTCCATCCTCGAATTCGACCATCATCGCCACAACTAAACAAAAAATAAGTGAACAAAATTACAGGTCAATCAACATAAACAGTTTACAAAAAGAGCATGAGTAGACCATTATAATAAGCCAAAAAGTACTATAAGTTCTAGCGTTCATCAAATTTATTGTTTTCAGATGAGGGAACAAGACTTGTTTCGAGCTAATTAACTTGCATTTGCATTATAATGATGTCGCTATCTCTCTATGTGTGCATGACATGTTGTAAACAATAATTGATAGTTCGATACAATAATCAATCTATAACCCTTTAGGTGGAGTACATTTTCAGAAATCTGCAAGATTACAGCGACAGTGTGCAATGTTTCATTATAGTAATAAGGGTTCGGTTTTTCTAACAAAAATACGCAAGCTTATACATGACAAGTCTGTCAAGTCATATGAGCAAAGATCACTAGATGTTTACCTCAACAACACCGAATCTTCACCGTCACCATAGAACTTCACATCATAAGCAGGTCCATCGTGCCCGTGAAGTAAGCAGTTCGGTTCAGCTACATTCAAACTAAAAGAAAAAACATAATCAGATACACACGCTTGTTACGGCTGTGCTTGGATGATACTCACTAATCAAAATCAAACAACCATTGTTGTTAAATACAGTCCCGTAAAACAGTGTTTGGATGTACTTTCACTACTTAAAACTGTAACAATCACCTTTGATAGCTTTACATGTATATGCACAACAAGGTTATCAAAACACTAAAGGGGGTGTTTGTTTAGTTTAAAGTAAGGCTTATGAGCTTATTCTGTTCTGCTTATTATGACTTAAAACTGAGAAGGAAAAGATATATATATATATATATATATATATATATATATATATATATATATAAAAAAAAAAAAAAAAAAAAAAAAAACACCCTCAGAAGCCAAAAAAAAAGGTAAACAAAGTAGGCTATTAAGCCTGGAATAAACTAAAACAAACACTATCTAAGGGGGTGTATAGATTAGCTAATTTTCCAAACTTATGGGCATATTTGAATTTGGAAAAGCTCATAAGCCCATTTTGTGGCTTATGAGATCATCAAGTTGATCTTATTGGCTTAAATAGGCATTAGCGAAAGCCGATGAGCTCATAAGCCTAAAAAGGGTGAGCTTATGAGCTTTTCTAATTTCAAATAAGCCAATAAGCATGGAAAATTAGCTAATCCAAACACCTCCTACAAGCTACTATATGTCCACCTTACTATTTTATTTTGTCCCAAAACCATGTCCATTTTCATATTACAACCAATCAAAAAGTTTTGAAACGGCAAATATAACTTTTATTGGTGGACAGAGTAATAATTACAACTTTTTATCAACCTGTGTGCAAATCAATAGTGAACAGATAATTTGTTCGGCTTATTTTGACAAACCGAATTTTCAGCCTTTGTTCACTTTTGAGCTTGTTATGACTCAAAATTGAAAACCTCATAAGCCAGAAAATAAGCAGATTGAAGTAGGCTAATAAGACCGACAAAAGAACACTACTTAAAAGCTGGTTATTTGATGGGCTAATGAGCTTAACAACTTGAGCATATAGTTTATTTAAGTTCATAAGCTCAAGTTGACAAGTTCATAAACTATAAAACTGAGTTTATGAGCTTATAAAAAATTCACTAAGCTGTTAAAGACTTTGATTCAAGTTCAATGTGAGAGGTCTCAAGTTCATTTCACGCTTGGGGCAAACAACCCTCATGTGGTCACGCCAACTTTCCCAAAAAGGGAGGGCTTTACATAACCCCGTAGATAAGTCAGCCAAAAAGTCGGAAACCATGATTACCTAATGCAACCTAACAGTTCATAATTAACTACTAAATTGCAACATTCAATATATAAAAACAAAATAATCACTTATTGGTTGAATAAGTTATTGTAGTCAAACATTTCATAATCATGAGTAGGTTATCCAGTACTAAGGGGGTTTCGTTTCAGCTTATTTTCAGGAAATTTGTGCGGCTTAATTTGATAAACCGAATTTTCAGTTTTAAGCTTATCATGACCAAAGCAAGATATTAAGCCTAAAATAAGCTAAAAAAACAAACACGATCTACGGGGACGTTTGGATTAGCTAATTTTCCGGGCTTATCGGCTTATTTGAAATCAGAAAAGCTCATAAGCCCATTTTTTTGCAGCTTATGAGCTTATCAAGCTGATATTATGGCTTATTTCCTAAATAAGCCATAAACCCAAATCAATAAGCTCATAATCCTTTAAAAAAAATGAGCTTACAAGCTTTTGTGATTTCAAATAAGCCAATAAGCCCGGAAAATCAGCTAATTCAAACACCCCCTAAACACATTTTCACTTACTTTTCAGCACTAGCATTCCCAAATCCCAATGGCTACAAAACCAAAAAAAAACATCAAAAACCAAAAAAAAAAAAAAAAACTAAGGATGATGATGATGACGTGGTATAACATACAAGTGATGAGATTAAGTCAGTCAAAGAGTAGGAAGCGACAGAACCGTCGCTAGAAGCAGTGACAATGAATTCAGGGTTTTGGGTTGTTGGGGAAAAGATTGTACGGAAGACAGTTAAGGATTGAGATTCGAGGGTTTCTAGTATTGTGTCTTTGTATGCTTCCTCGTCCCATTCTCTGCAATCCCCCATTTTTGTTTTTTTAGTTAACTGGTGTACTTACTGCTGTTTGATGGTCTTGTCTTGGTGGGGTGTTTGATCGACCCGGGTCGACCCGGTTTTATTAAAGAAAACTTTTTATGCACTGGGTCGACCTGGGTTTCTACCTAATGAAGTTTTTTATGTGCGACCGGTTTTTATGAAAGAAACTTTTTTATGCATCGGGTCGACCCGGGTTTCTACCGAATGAAGTTTTTTACATGCCAGGTCAACCCGGGTATCTGGAAATGAAAAGTTTTTATGCACCCGGGTGGCCATTAGAAGTTCGGGTTAGTAGGTTGGCGGGTTAAAAGATTCTAACCTGAACCTGACCCGTTTAAATAATTAGGTCAGCCATTAGAAGTTCGGGTTTAGAAACCGGGTCGAACCGGTTTTTATGAAAAAACTTTTTTTGTAACCGGGTCGACCCGGGTTTCTACCGAATGAAGTTTTTTATGTGCCGGGTTGACCCGGGTTTCTAGAAAGAAAAGTTTTTATGCGCCTGAGTGGCATCTAGAGGTTCGGGTTAGTAGGTTGCCGGGTTAAAAGATCCTAACCTGAACCTGACCTATTTAAATAATCAGGTCAACCATGTCGCTATAACATATTTACACATAACACGAACATGATCTATTTAAATAAGTTAAACGGATTTCGAGTTAACCTATTTAACCCGTTTATCTAAATAAGTTGATATATTACAAGGATTAAATAGGTTAAACGGGTTCGTAGGTCGACCCATTTAACCCATATGATAAAGTATATACTCCCTCCGTCTCATATTAAATATCTATGTTTGACTTTTCAAGTATTTCTTTATCAACTTTGATTTTAAATATTTTTGCTTGTGTTATATAGTATTTGATAAAAATTATACGTAATGAAAATACATTTAAAACTTAATCCATTCATATATTTTGAATCAAGTATTATATTATACAAACACAAATATTTAATCCATTCATAAAATTTTATAGAGTCTTTTCTCTATCTCAAATGCGCAGAGTCGGTTCTTGATTATTTGTATGAAATTCAATTACACAAATGGGTCCTTTTCATGGTAAATTATCATATGCAGTTTAACTAAGTTCAACAAATTTGTGATTTTCACACTTCTCTCTGCCGAACTTAGAAAAGTAAAGGATGTTTACATCATGCAAGCACAATAGACTAGTATATAATTTCAAAGATACTTAGAGCACAAGGTGCAGATGGGGAAGGGAGGCTCGCCGTCCTATGTGGCATGGACAACGGCGAGCCGTTGCTCGCCGTTGGCCAACTCCCCGTGGCCACGGCGAAGCAAGTTTCTGACAACATGCACAGGTATGTGTTTATGTTACTATTTTTGGTATGAAATTATTGTTTTTTTGTGAGGTGGGGGAAGTTGAGGTTTGTTGTTTGGTGATAGGGGTTTTGTTGTGGTTAGTTGAAGTTGAGGTGTTTGGTGATGTGGCAGGAGTGGGGCCCGAATGAAGAGGCTGCACCTTGTGCTCTTAGGTTGATAATTGTGCATAAAATACTCACATTTTTAAGCTTGTAAAAATTTGGAAAGAGAGACATCATTTTGGATACCGATGGTATGTTTCTTCTCTTTCTTCTTGTACTGCATATTTGAAGACAATCCCTTGGAGGCTTCAATTGCCGAAGAACTACATGAAAGAACCAAATATTCCTTTTTGTTAGCTATTTCTACAGGTACTTAAAATGAATTTGCATATATTTAGCTTGGTAAATTTAGTAGCCTAAGCACCATGTTAGGATATTAGTAGTAAACTTAAACGTACTTTAGGGACTTAAATGTACATTGTAATTGAGATTATGACTAGACTTAAACTAGGACTTAGTTACTTGCCTTGGAAGGCAAGTAAAGGCCATATGGTCGGTTAGTTCATGGAAGGTCGGTTGGGGTGATTCCTTAACCGACTCAAACATGGTTTCTTTACCCCCTCATCTCTATAAATAGAGATGAGGGGGATGCTAGTTCTTAACATTCTTCTTGACTCGAATGTAAGCTTTATTGTATTAATAAAGGGGTGTTCGAGGTACATCGTGTGTGCATATATTCTATCTTTGTAGTTTCTTGTTCTTCTTATTCGATCAACAAGGTTTTGGTGTTGCAACTGTCGACTGTCCTCAAGGTTCTAGCTTCCGCGTTTGGATCTTCGGGTTTGTTGTCGAGGTATTTTCCAACACACCAAAATCTTGTTTTTTGTTCAGACAACCTGGATCATGATTACATGGATATCGATTGAACTCTTAGAATTGTTGGGTCATGATTTTGATGTTATTAAATATGACACGAAATTAAGGTTGCATTGGCGGTACTTACAAACCATTTATCATTTGCTAGTTATGAAAACATTTTTTTGTACATTCTTATAGGAGTACCTCTTCGCCAGTAGGATGTAAATGCCAAAATTTAACCCATTCATAACTGCTTCTCATTGAGTCGGGTACTTGATCATAAAAAAACTCCTGCAACCCCACAAGCGTAAATCCGTCTCCTATACCCATAATCAAGTACTGTGGAGCTAACCAGTACACACTCATCGAAAGAAACTTGTGTTAGTTTTAACGGATAATAAATTAATATATCATGACCGGACTCGAACTCGAGACTTCGGGATTGCACACTTTACGTATGAGTTTCAATTAATTAATAATTATTGTTTTAGTGACGAATAATTATTAAATTCACGAAATAAGCACTTAACGGTACCTAACGACCGTTAGACGAAACTTAAAGGACTTAGATGAAACTAGAAGGCAAGATTGTTCTAGAATATCCTATGGGATAATGTTTGCCGTGAATTTCATAATCCCACATGGATTGGGATTGCCTTTTGCTCCAAGATTGAGAGGGTATAAATACATGGCCTCATGGATTCATTCTTCTCATCTCTTGGTTCATTAGCAAGCCAATTCACTTTCTTTCATCTCTTTTCTTTGAGCTATTGAAGATCCCTCGTGATCAACAAAGGCTCATTAGTAGTGCTTGCTTGTGAATTAAGAACCTAGCTTTTCTAATTGAAACGCTAATAGTACGTGTGTTCGAGAACGAAGTGTTAGCATACTTTTGCTAACAAGGTGACTTGCCCTATTCGACTACACCAAGTCGATCCACCATTAAACCCTATTAGGGTTTATAGTTCTTGTTCCATTGATTTCTTGTTCTTGCTAGAAATCACAAAGGTACGCTTCCTTTTATATTCGGTTAATTTATTATTTGTATTTGATCTATTCCGCTGCGTACTCTTTGATGTTTATATGTTTATTGTTTTATTTTATTCATATATTCCAACAGTGGCATCAAGAGCCGTTAATACATTATAATGAATTACCGAAACACATAAAATTGAATCGTTTGATTATAACATGCTTGGTGTTCTTATGTTTTTATATTTTTCATAAACCCTAGTTTTTATTTTTTTTTATTTCGAATTTATTTATTTATTAATATGTCGAAAGTTTTTTTTTATTTAAAAAGAAATTAGGGTTTGTTGAATTATGTTATAAAAACTTGTAGAAACCCTAGGTTGCATGTAATTTATGTGTATGGATATTGTTATATGCCGTTTGGTTGCGTTCCTTGATTGACATGATTATTTGTATAATATGTGCAATATGGGCATCCATGACAAACTATGCATGTGTTGTTATGGATTATGATTTGTTTTGATTTCATGCTTATTTATGCGATTTATTATAATTGATAAATGGTTTAGTAAATATTATGTATAAAGATTACTAAAATTTGATTAATTATAAAATTAGGGAAGACCCTATTAATCGTGTATTTAATCAATAGTGTGTTTTAATATTGATTGTAATTTGCATGACCATTATTGTTGTTATTTGTTTATTTTATTTTATTACTTTTGTTTTATATGTTTTTGCAACATGATAGTAACAAAGGGTAATTTCAAGAAATAAAATATTAAACGGACTTAATAATGGTGAGATCTTGTTTTGAGCTTATATATAAATCTTGGACTTTTGGTTGATTGATCGCGACTGTATTAAGTGGTTGTAAGGTGAAACTATTTTGACAAACTATTAAAGTGGGTATAAGGATGGCTTAGCATTAAATTGCGGCCTTAGTGAGCCTCCATTCTGGCTTACCGCTCGCCTGTGAGTCAAATTTAGTTTTACCTAACATCCATGATAACTACGAAGCACTTAAGGCAAAGTTGTAAGTTTCTCAACGCCTCAATCAAAAGTTTGGAGATTTAAGCTCGTAAAGAAACTAATGAGTAAAAGTTTTTTACATGAAACATATGCTACAAGATGAATGCATGACATCTTTGTACATATATTTTGATTACACACATCAAAAATACTACCCTTAAATTTAAGTTATATGCCATCCAATGAAACGGAAACACCTGAAATTGAATCTACGCCAGGGCGTAACCTGACTAGATTGCAATGGAAGGGCAAATTACATGATTTCATCACTAGCAGATCAACTGGTGTGGTGTCATTATGTAAGTTTGTTGTTTCTTAAATTGGTTAACTTAATTGAGTTGATAGTGGGAACTGATCACTCAAGGCATAAGAAGATGGGGATAAAACATGATTACATTATTGCAACTGCGGTTGGCAAATAATGTAAATCCCATCGATTCTAGGAATTGCAATTGAATATTGGCAATTGGGACACGACCCGTACCTTATTGAGTAACGTCATCACTAGCAGATCAACTGATGTGATGAACTTATGTCAATTTGGATCCTAGTTTTTCAATGTAAAATTAAATTGGTTATATGTTTATGAACCTAGGGTATTTAATTTTATTGAAATTTAATTATCGAAAGTACTAACTTTTGAATTTTTTTTCTGTAGAAATGGCTACACCTGAAAACACTAATATGAGCAACATGAGTTCTGCGTTCAAGACAATGATTGATCGAGACAAGTTGACTGGTGAAAATTTCAATGATTGGTATCGATCCTTAAGAATCACCTTAAGGATGGCCAAAAGATATGATTATCTTGGTGAACCTCTTCCTACTGAACCTGCTGCGGATGCAACCCAAGCCCAAAAGGATACATACAACATTGAATATGAGAAGCACAATGATGTGGCTTGTCTCATGTTGGCTGGGATGGATACTCAATTGCAGAAACAGTTTGAGCGATATGGACCTATGGACATGATCAATGAACTCAGACGAATGTTTGAAAAACCGCCAGCTGCAGAATTATATGACTTAATTGAATCTCTGCACAATTGTAAGCAGGAAGCAGGAAAATCCGTGAGTGCCCATTTTCTGTCCATGAAACATTATATGGACCAATTGGAGCGACTTGGTTGCGGATATCAGGAAAGCGTATGTATTGGTCTCATACTACGATCCCTTAATCAGGATTTGTATAGTGAGTTTGTACGCAATTACAATATGCATTGCAAGGGGAAGACAGTAAGTGAAGTTCATGCAATGCTTATTGACTATGAAAAAGGCCTGAACAAGAAAACACCTACACCTGCTGTAATGGCGATACAAGGTGGTAGGATCACCAAGAAACCCAACAAACCGCATAATGCGAACTTCAAGGGTAAAGGCAATGGTACTGGTAAAGGCAAGCAAACTGCAAATTACCAACAGAAGCCTAAGAAGCAAAATCCTCCTTTTCAGAAGAAGAAGGAAAATTTCAATAAGGATTTGGCTAAATGTCACCACTGCAACACTCCTGGTCATTGGAAGAAAAATTGTCCATTGTTTCTAGAGGAGTTGCGCCTCAACAAAAGTAAAATGCCTGGTAACGTCGCAAGTACTTCAGGTATGTTTATGATTGAGTTATTTTCTTTTCCTCGTAAGAATAATTCCTGGATATATGATACAGGATGTGGTACTCACATCTGTAATACGTCGCAGAGACTTAGAGGAGCAAGGAAGCTGGCCTATGGAGAAAGATACTTGTACGTAGGAAATGGAGTACGTGCAGCAGTTGAAGCCATAGGGACTTTCGATTTAGTTTTACCTTCGGGAATGATACTAGTATTGAATAATTGTCACTTTGCACCCTCTATTGTTAGGGGTGTCATTTCAGTTTCTTTGTTATTGGATAATGGTTTTGTTCACACATTTATTAATAATGGAATTTCTGTTTCTTTAAATAATGTTTTTTACTTTAATGCAATTCCAATAAATGGTGTGTTTGAAATTGATATGGAAGATTCCATGTCCAATAGAAATAATTCTATGTATAGCATTAACAATAAGAGAATCAAGTCTAACTTGGATTCGTCTTATCTTTGGCACTGTCGTCTTGCTCATATAGGCAAGGATCGCATGCAAAAGCTGCAACATGATGGGCTTTTACAAAAGATCAATGATGAATCATTTGATAAATGCGAGTCCTGCATATCTGGGAAGATGACAAGGAAACCTTTTTCACCACAAGTGGAAAGGGCAACAGATCTACTTGGATTAATACACACTGATGTGTGTGGTCCACTTAGACATGTGTCAAGACGTGGTGCTACCTACTTCATAACCTTCACGGATGATTATAGTCGTTATGGTTATGTTTATTTACTTAAACATAAACATGAAGTCTTTAATACCTTCAAGGTTTTCAAAGGTGAAGTAGAATTACAACTCGGTAAGAAGATTAAGGCACTTCGATCCGATAGAGGCGGTGAATATTTAAGCCAAGAGTTTAAAGATTATCTAACTGAGTGTGGTATAGTCCAACATCTCACGGCTCCTTATACTCCACAGCAAAATGGTGTATCTGAAAGGAGAAATCGTACTTTGCTAGACATGGTACGATCAATGTTTAATCTTACATCTCTACCCTTATCCTTTTGGGATTATGCCCTTGAAACTGCTATTCGCATATTGAATATGGTTCCAACAAAGAAGGTTGATAAGACTCCATATGAATTATGGACAGGAAAAGCTCCTAGCTTTTCTTACTTAAAGGTCTGGGGTTGTGACGCGTTTGTTAAACGTGATTCACCAGATAAACTCCAACAGAGATCTGTTAAGTGTATCTTCGTAGGATACCCAAAGGAAACAATGGGTTACTACTTTTACTTTCCACCAGAGAATAAAGTCATTGTGGCTAGGTATGGAGATTTCTTTGAAAAGAATCTCATATCTCAAGAATTCAGTGGGAGAGTTTATGATCTAGAGGATGAAGATACATCGCCTTCTGAAAACACTAGCACACTTCCTGTGGAACCTGAAAGTTTAGGTCCTCCACCTGAAGTGGAAGTGGTACCCATTCGCAGATCTTCAAGAACTGTGAAAGCACCCGAACGTCTATGTCTTAACGTAGAGTGTGAGGAAACGATACTAGGGGATCTTAATGAACCTACTAGTTATAAGGCTGCCATTAATGGTCCTGAAAAGGAGAAATGGCAGAGTGCTATGAATGGGGAAATGCAGTCCATGAAAGACAATGAAGTCTGGGAAGAAGTAGACTTACCTCCAAATGCTAAGGTAGTTGGAAGTAAATGGCTCTACAAAATGAAAACAGACATGGATGGCATTGTACACATCTATAAGGCTCGTTTGGTAGCTAAAGGCTATACTCAAACATTTGGTGTTGACTACGAGGAGACCTTTTCTCCTGTAGCTGACATTAGAGCTATTAGGATTCTCTTAGCCATAGCTGCCTACTATGACTATGAGATATGGCAAATGGATGTCAAAACCGCCTTCTTGAATGGTCGCCTAGATGAAGACATCTATATGGCGCAGCCTGAGGGGTTTGTGAATCCAGAATTTCCAAACCGTGTATGCAAACTTAAAAGATCCATTTATGGATTAAAGCAAGCATCACGTCAATGGAATAAGAGATTTGACGCAGAAATCAAAAGTTTTGGATTTAGTCAAAATCTTGATGAGCCATGTGTATACCAGAAAGCTAGTGGGAGTAATGTTACTTTCCTTATCCTATATGTCGATGACATATTAATATTAGGAAATCATATACCAAGTTTAAACGAAGTTAAAGCTTATCTTGGTAGATGTTTTTCTATGAAGGATTTAGGAGAAGCAACATTCATCCTTGGAATCAAGATCTACAGAGACAGATCAAAGCGGTTGATTGGATTAAGTCAAAGTACTTACATTGATAAAGTATTGAAGAGATTTAATATGCAAAATTCCAAGAAAGGATATTTGCCAATGCAAGTGGAACATGGCTTAAGTAGCAAACTATGTGCCTCAACACCTGAAGAGGTTGCAATCATGAAGAAGGTTCCGTATGCTTCAGCAGTAGGATCTATCATGTATGCAGTTAGATGCACAAGACCTGATGTGGCGTTTGCACAAAATATGACCAGTCGTTATCAACAGAATCCAGGTGGAAAGCACTGGCACGCTGTTAAAAGCATTCTTAAGTATTTAAGGAATACTAAAGATATGTTTCTAGTGTATGGGGGAAATCCAGAAGCAGAACTTGATGTTACAGGTTACTGTGATGCGTCCTTTGAAACTGATAAAGATGATACAAAGTCTCAGACGGGTTATGTCTTTGTTATTAATGGAGGAGCAGTTGACTGGAAGAGCAAGAAGCAGACAACAATTGCGATGTCTGTTACAGAAGCTGAGTATATTGCTGCATCGGAAGCTGCGATGGAAGCTGTTTGGATCAGGAAATTCATTTCGGGGCTTGGTATTATGCCGTCAATTGAATTACCTATAAATATGTATTGTGACAACTCTGCCGCAGTTACATTCGCCAATGAACCTGGAGTTATGAAGGGCGCCAGACATTTTCCAAGAAGATATCACTATATTCGAGAACAAGTCGACATAGGTGAAATCAATCTACTCAAAATTCACACAGATAACAATCTAGCTGATCCATTTACGAAGGCTTTATCTAAGGAAAAGCTTACTCGACTTGCTGATGGCATTGGACTTCGTTTAGCTAGTAGTTTCATGTAAATCTGTGGTTAGTATTTGGATAAAGGATTGTAAACAATAATTATTCGAATGAAATGAAGTATTGTGTTATGTTTATTTCTATTCATAAATATTGTATCCTATATTTGCATGTTTAATCCATGAATAACTTAAGTTATTCTAAAATTGTCCGTTGTCAATTAATGATATGGGAGTATCATTGAACTAAGACAAATGTGAGATTTGGTATAATATATATAAATTATATTGGTGCGTAGACATGCCAAATTCACATGATATTCAATACTGGATAAATTGAATATAGGACAAAATCCCAACTACATGATTGTACTTATGGATGTTGTCATTATAGTAAATCATGAATATTTATCCTCAGACTTGAGATACTAGGTAACTACTGTGGATGTAGCTCATTTTCTGTGAGATAATCTAACGCTATCCGTAACTGGTAGTTATAAGGATTATTTTCAGAGGTGATGCGAAGTTCATAGGTTATGCTTGTAGTCAATACAGGATTTGGTTCCTTCAAATTTGTTTTGAAGTATAATACTGTTTGGCCGCTCGTAGGATTAACAAGATGTTTGCATGGCCATGCCCAAGGTCTATCTGGAATACGTTCAGAAGAATTGGTAATCTTGCTTAATCACAAATAACGAGAAACACTAGTTAATTATGGAATGACTTTAATCCATATCCATATTAACATAGTATTAGAATCAAAAGGATAAGTATGATGATGAATCATCAAAGGTGGTTTTTTCCAGGAAACCATACTCGAGATCGTTCTGGGGACATTGGCGTGTTATGCTAGACTAACCATTGTCATTGTTATATTAATCTATATCCGAGTGGGAGCTGTTAGTTTTAACGGATAATAAATTAATATATCATGACCGGACTCGAACTCGAGACTTCGGGATTGCACACTTTACGTATGAGTTTCAATTAATTAATAATTATTGTTTTAGTGACGAATAATTATTAAATTCACGAAATAAGCACTTAACGGTACCTAACGACCGTTAGACGAAACTTAAAGGACTTAGATGAAACTAGAAGGCAAGATTGTTCTAGAATATCCTATGGGATAATGTTTGCCGTGAATTTCATAATCCCACATGGATTGGGATTGCCTTTTGCTCCAAGATTGAGAGGGTATAAATACATGGCCTCATGGATTCATTCTTCTCATCTCTTGGTTCATTAGCAAGCCAATTCACTTTCTTTCATCTCTTTTCTTTGAGCTATTGAAGATCCCTCGTGATCAACAAAGGCTCATTAGTAGTGCTTGCTTGTGAATTAAGAACCTAGCTTTTCTAATTGAAACGCTAATAGTACGTGTGTTCGAGAACGAAGTGTTAGCATACTTTTGCTAACAAGGTGACTTGCCCTATTCGACTACACCAAGTCGATCCACCATTAAACCCTATTAGGGTTTATAGTTCTTGTTCCATTGATTTCTTGTTCTTGCTAGAAATCACAAAGGTACGCTTCCTTTTATATTCGGTTAATTTATTATTTGTATTTGATCTATTCCGCTGCGTACTCTTTGATGTTTATATGTTTATTGTTTTATTTTATTCATATATTCCAACAACTTGTGTGTTTCTCAACTAATGCCGCCACTATCATAGCTACAATAGAAAGGAACATCCCTATCCCAACTCTTTGGAGAATTGAAATACCTCTTTCTTTTCCCGTTATTTTCCTTAGTATTGGAGTTATGAATTTTTCATAGCATATTACACATGTCAGCATACCAAAGGCTGAAATTGCATGAATACTTGCAGATGGGATCTCGAAGTTTCTGCCCACATTTCTTTCCATTGTGCTGCTTTGCTTTACGAAGAAAGTTGAACCTTGGGCAATGCATACACCAAATAGTAAAGAAGTTAGCCATATAGGAATCACGTTTACGTAGTATTAGTTTTGTTTCTTCAACTCTTGTCACTGTTGTTAGTTTCCAAGGAGATGGTTTCTTTCCGCCCGTTATCTCATTATCTTTGACAATACACGCTTTGTCAAGAAATTTGAGGCTATTAGTATGACATAGTAGTCTTCTTTGAGGACTTCCTGGTTCATAGAATGAATCTAGAGACTTGAAGGATAAGGTAGGTTTTTCTTCATCATGGCCTGGGGAACTTGGTACCTGTAAAAGGGTTTTCCCAAATAGAATATAATTATGGTTATGAACGTAAGTGTAGTAAGAATGAGGTTTCCTGTTCCCCAGCCTACATTATCTTGCACATATGCTAATACTGTTACTCCTAGAACAAGTCCAGAACACAAGAACACAATACTGCATTCCACCAGTTGAAAAATGACATTTTTCCCTTTCTTTCTTTTGAATTGCTATCATCAAACTGGTCGGCTCCAAAGCTTTCTAGGGATGGTTTAAGGCCGCCTGTTCCTATAGAAAGGAGGTATATTCCGGTGAAGAAGGCCATTTCATGGATCTTTGTTGGATTCACGCACACCTCGTTACTAGCTCCACATGGCTTCAAAGTTGGTATGAATTGAGAGAGGGCAAGTATTCCTAAACCCTAGAAGTAGTAGACTGGTCAAATAACTTCTAAATAAACTTAACTCATGGTGTCAGCTACAAGTGTTATGCAATTTAAAGTTTATAAAGTGTTTAAATACCATGAGGTAGATGGTAGAAGAAATCCAGATCATTCGGAATCTGCCAGCATAGGAATCGGCAATGAACGCACCAAATAAAGGCATGATAGTTGTAACTCCTGCCCAGCAGTTCACATTATTGGCTGCAGTAGTAAGTTCTTGATGCATCTCTTTTGTTAGGTATGTGATGAGATTTGATGCTATCGCAAAGTAGCTTACCCTCTCACTGAACTCGATAGCTAATATCAACAAAACAATAAGAATCGAGATAACGATTCCCAAACTAATAAGCTTTATCTGTAGTAAAGAAATACCTTACGGTTCATTACAAAGCTAAGTTCTAAACTGAAAGGAAACAATACCATTAACATAAAGTAATGACTTGGTCAAAAATTAAAGTATCCAAGGTTAATTATTTAACAAGATGTCTAATCAGTGAGAGAATATGCTTTAGACTGAAGCAAACCCTTTATTACTAGAAGAAAAAAACTAATCTATCTGAAAATGATTCACAACAATTTATGTATGGTATAAAAGTTACATGCAAACACGACGGCTTGTATGCATTAAAGATTGACGATCAATGGAGGACGTAAAAATGCTTACCGATAATGAAGAAGGCTGCTTTCCAAGTCCCGGTAGAAGATCGAAGAGGAAGTCTTTCTTTATGATCCAAAGATGAATCACAAACCCATCTTGTCTCGTTAGCATCTCTCTCATTTCCAGCTAAGTTCTTATGCTCCTCCAAATCTAACGCCATTTTCGTTACAAGTTAGAGAAACACAATAATGGTAAGCATAAACGATTCTAAAACACGATGTATGTGTAAGTGTTGTTGTTGTCTTTGTTGAGTGAACATGAATGTGTTTTATGAGGAAGCCAATGATTCGATCTTATCTTGAGGGAGCCTGTACGCGGGGTTGCCAAATTGCAGGCTTCTCAACTTTCATAAAAACCTGTAACATAGTGCTAGAGAGAGATATAGAATTATATAGAGCACATTAACGTGTTATGAGTTTTGACTTTTTGATGAGTATTTTATAGTAGTGTTCTATTTTTTAATTTTGAGTTATTTAAGGTCAAAATGATCACATGTTAGAGAGTACAGAATGGGAATAAGTACAGATTTAGCTACTTATCTGACTTTTCGTATTGATTATTCGAAATGTAATGAACTCTTCTAACACACAATGGATAACGGGCTAGTGGCCGGCCTTCGGTAGCTATTTCCTCTTAAAGGATTTCTGTTTCAATCTTCATCTCTATTTAGCCATATCATACCACGCATATGTTTTATTTGGGGTTTTTGTCGAGTTCAGCTTTATGATATAGTTTGGAGTATGGCGTATTTGCTTGCAGAGTCTTTTGCTAGTTTTGGTAATCATCATTGTGCTTCAGTTAATAAATTTTCAAATCGCTTTAAAACAGTAAAAACACCTCAAATATCTATTAAACACAAATCACAACAGATATGATGGCATATGTGGATATAAAATCACATAATAATAATAAGTTGAAATAATTGAACAGATAAATCATCCGCATCAGTTCATCTATAATAATAGTCTTTTCACTAGCTATAACAGTATTAATATATCATAGCCAGATTAAAACAAGCTAGCGTTACTTCATTACTATACGTCTATTAAAATCAGTATTTATCCCTTACAATCTACTAAACATTTGTTAGAGCTACATTTTCTGCTTGTAAGAGTACCTCTTCGCCACTAGGACAAAAATGCAAAAATTTAACCCAAATATAGCTGCCAAGAGCCAGTAGAACTTGTCTAACCGACTGCTATTTAGATCCTTCCCGATCCAAGGCTTCCCAGTTTGTTTAGTAACCTGGTTTACGACGATTATCAAGAAACTGGTGAAGAAGCTTCCAATACCAATAACACTTAAGTACAAAGCTATGCCTATGCTTCTCATCGAGTCAGGCACTTGGTCATAGAAAAATTCCTGGAGCCCCACAAGCGCAAATGCATCTCCTATTCCCAAAAGCAAGTACTGTGGAGCTAACCAAAACGCGCTCATTGAAAGAACCTTGCTTTTCTCTTTCTCTGCAGTTAATAACCTCCGTTTCTCAACCAATGCTGCCACTATCATACATACAATAGAGAGAAACATCCCAATCCCAACTCTTTTGAGGATTGATATACCTCTTTCATTTCCCCTCTTTCTCCTTAGTATCGGGGTTATGATTCTGTCATAGATTATGATGGAAAAGAGCATCCCTAAGGCAAAAAAAGCTTGAATACTTGCCGGTGGGATCACGAAACTTGTACCAATCTTTCTGTCCATTGTGCTGCTTTGCTTTACAAAGAAAGTTGGACCTTGTGCTATTAATACCCCATACAGTACAGAAGCTAACCATATAGGAACAATGTTTACTATTAGTTTTGTTTCTTCAACTTTTGTCACTGTAGTTAGTTTCCAAGGTGACGGCTTCTTCCCTTCTGTTATCTCATCATTTTCAACCAAACACGCTTTGTCGAGAAATTTGAGCTTATCAGTATGACACAGTAGCAGTCCTCTTTTAGGATTTTCAGGCTCATAGAACGAATCTTGACTCGAAGGATAAGGCAGGGTTCTCTTTCTCATGGCTGCAACAAAAACCTGTAATATTGGTGTTAGTGGGCTGCCTTGGGGCACATGGTACCTGAAATACGGTTTTCCCAGATAGAATATAATGATGGCTATGAACATGGTAACAGTAAGAATGAGGTTCGCAATTCCCCAACCACTGTTATCTTCCACATACACCAATACCGTTACTCCTAGAACAAGACCACAACACAATGCTGCACTCCACCAGTTGAAAAACGACATTTTTCCCTTTCGTTCTTCTAAATGGTTATCATCAAACTGGTCGGCTCCAAAGCTTTCTAGTGATGGTTTATGGCCGCTGGTTCCTATAGAAAGTAAGTAGATTCCTATAAAGAAGGCCAGTTCATGAAGCTTTGTTGGATTTACGCAACTCTCCTTACTGTCTCCACATGGCTTCAAGGCTGGTATGAATTGAGACATGGTAAAAATCCCTAAACCCTGCATGCATTCACAAACATAAGTTGAAAAAAATAATAATAATAAATAAAAAATAAATAAATCTGAATCGTGAAATGTACGTGAAGTTAGGAATTACCATGAGATAGATGATCGAGGAAAGCAAGATCATTACGAATCTACCAGTATAGGAATCAGCGATAAAGCCACCAAGCAAAGGCATGACGGTTGTAACTCCTGCCCAACAATTAACAGTCTTGGCTGCAGTTGTGAGGTCTTGATGCATCACTTTTGTTAGGTACGTGATGAGATTTGATGCTATTGAAAAGTAGGTTAACCTCTCACTGAACTCGATTGCTGAAACAAAGAAACACGATAAGTTTGTTAAAAAAAAATGTCCTGTATCCCATGCATCATAACTTATATCATGTGCTAGGGATAGAGAGTACGTATCCAAAAACGATACTGATTTTAAGTGGATATGGTCATGTCCATTAATTGACTATATCAAAACGTAGCATATGTTACTTACATCAATGTATAATCAGCAATGCATGTTTTATCAGTGTCTGCCTTACTATATCATGAACTTATATATCCAATCATTTTTGGAGCAAAGTATGCTCAAATTCTATTTGAGAAATCAATGGATTAAATTGGCATATATATGACACCAAAGGGCCTGTGTAATAAAGGTTCGTGAGTGTTAGACGATAAGTATTAGGGGATTAGGCCCGTGTGTATTAGGCCCATATTGTATCTTATATATTATCTCATGTACCGAACATATTAGGTATTCAATATACGGTTTTACTAAATCTTACAGTGAGTAGTATACTTTTAAGTTTTAACTACACGCTTCTCACTGTTCCTCCCTCCAGGTGGTAGAAAACTAAATTTTAGCTTCAACTTTTATTTTTTATTTTATTTTATTTTTTATTTTTTTCAGAAAACTATATCAAAAACTAGCAAGAAGCTAGAAAAATCGTTATAGAAAGTTATTGCAACACAACATTGGATGAATTGATACCCTATTTTTATTGCTAATCCAAGAATGTGAAAGCAACTTTATCTCCTAGATAAGTGTATTTCTTTTGTGGTTTTAAGTGGGTTAAGTCAACCCAAACACATTTTCTGTATCTCGAGAAGTCCAGAGTGCAGAGGACACAAAATACGGTTGGAATAATCACATCGAAACATCTTTTTTTCATATCACTCAGACCGGACACACTGGTCACCCTCAACTCACTTTTAATTTCAACTTTAAGTTACTATTCACCGTGGGCGGAGAAAAGAGGTTAAAAGGGTCACTCCCAGTGAAAAAAAAGAAGTGTACATTTTCTTAAATATATGGATTTTTTTTTTTTTTTTTTTTTTTTTTTTTTTTTTTTTTTTTTTTTTTTTTTTGTAATTCCCCCCCCCCCCCCCCCCCCCCCCCCCCCAAGAACTGATTTGTAATGTAGTTTCTAAAAGTTATTAAAGTGTAACCCTTCCAGCAAAATTTTGGCTTCGCTATTCACCAATCACCGCTCCTCTCAATTGTGACCACTCCCTTTGCCACCATTAAAAATACTCATTTTTTATAAACATACATCACAAAACACCCCACACACCCTCATAAATCAAATAAATAAATCATAAACACCCCTAAGAACCTCAATATAGTACACAATAGCCCAAAGGTGACCGACCTCACATCACCCACACACCCTCACAAATCAAATAAATAAATCATTAAACACCCGTGAGACCTACAAAATAGTACACAATAGCCCAAAGGTGACCGACCTCACATTTTCTTTCACTTTTTCCTTTTTTTTGCGTGTAACATGAGACCCACACAATCGGGATGACGTGCTATGGCTTGCGGTGATAGTGAGGGCTCACCACCCACTTTGCTTAGCCTTACATGATTAAACACTTATACAATTTACTAAAATGCTATTTATACATCATGACTCACGAAGTAAGGTTAAATAATTATATACTCGACTTTACTAGTTCAACGTACAAAGAGACAAATGTCTTTACATAACAGATAAATATGCGCTCAGAGTACGTGTTCATACGAGTACCAATGCATAAGTGTATACAATGGATAGTAAAGCCTCAAGTTCAAGTCTTTACAAAGATTTTTATTTATTTATTTATAAACAATCACTTTGTTTGGTGTTTATTATTATTATTATTATTATTATTATTATTATTATTATTATTATTTAAAATAGGTTATTTTGTACTTTGTTGTTTGGTGTTTATTTATTTATTTAATTACAAAGTAATAGTAATAACATAAGGAATGATTTATGATATCATATTTCAATCATAAAGTTAACCTTGTACTTCATGGTACTAAATACTACTCCATCATCTCAAATTTATTGTCCACTATTGACTTTTTTTGGTATTTCTTCTTCAACTTTAACCTTAAAATATTTTTGTGCTTATATAATATTTGATGCAAAATATATAAATGGATTGGGTTTTAAGTGTACTTTTCAATGGTATAATTAATTTAAAAAAAAAATTATGGTCAAAGTTGAACGAATTTGACTTTGAAAATTCAAACTGGACAATAATTTTGGGACGAAGGGAGTAGGCATTTTGGTTTATGACCAAATTTTTTTTACCATAAAAAAAATCATACTTTAATTTGTGCCATTAACTCTATTTTTATTTGTCACATGTTTACAGGTCAAAATATATACAAATGAGTTTTTAGGTCAAACTTTTGTAGGTTAAGTTGACTTTTTTTTTTTTTTTTTTTTTTTTTTTGAATATTCGAGACAATTGAGTTCGTGTCAAAATAGTTACTATCGGGTTCGGGTGTAAAGTGTTCAGTTACACGTCGGTTTGTTTGAATGTAAAAATCATTATCAATTTATTTTCTTAGATAGAAGATAGATGAGTTCATGTCGAAATAGTTGCATACTGCTTCATTGTAAGATTTTTGGTTACCCATTGGCTTCTTAAGAGTTAAAAACACATTTAAAAATCATAATCTTTAAAACTGACAAAACTAGTTATATATAGAAATTCTTCTAATTTCTGTTATATTATTTTTTGCAATGATACTCAAGACTTATGAACTTCTCACATATATTTGTCTAATTATTCAATCAAGTATTTTGGTTTATAAATTTTTATTCAAAAATTATATAGATATATAGATAGATATAGATTTATATTATGTAAGTAGATGGAGAGTATGGATCTATTTTTTATGAGTGCATCTAATATCTGTGGTTGTAGTTTTTTCTCATTCTTCTTATCTTAATTATGTTTCTCATTTGATCCTAAGTCAGTAGATGAAGATAAAAAGCTTAAAATGTAACCATTAGCTTCTAAATACTTGTATGTTTATATCTTTAGCTTCTAAATACTTGTATGTTTATATCTTTAGGTTAATTTTGTTTGGTTGTAAAATTAGAAAAATATAAAATTAAAATGATTTATATTTTTTGCTAGCTAGAAATCCTTAGACATATAGTAATACTAATAGAAATTGGGAAGACAACTTGTGCCTAAACTATCATCTAACTTTATGTAAGAATTTTATGGTTCAATAATAATAATAATAATAATAATAAATCCTATTTATTGTTAATAAAAGTGATGGTTTATAAAATATATATATATATATATATATATATATATATATATATATATATATATATATATAATAATAATAATAATAATAATAATAATAATAATAATAATAATAATAATAATAATAATAGGATAAGAGAAATTAGTATATTGGAGAGACAGAGTTAGTAGATTTATCCCACGAGAAAACTTTCAAAGGAAAAACTCAAAAAACTTTATATAAGCAAAGCTCCAACCTTATTTTGAAAGTTAGTTAAATTTTAAATGTTATAAAATATTAATGTTATTAAACATTGATCGTGGATTCCCAAACAAGCTTGGTTGAGCTTATTCAAAGGAAAGACCTTGTGTTCGAGCTTACAATGAGCTCTAGTAGTTAAAAAAAATTAATTAACTAAACGAGGTTCGAGCTCGAGCTTGAACAATAAATAGTTATTCGAGCTCGAGTTCGAGCCAGATTTGAAAAACTTATTCGAGCTCGAGTTGAACTCGAGTCGAGTAATAGTTAATTGAGCTTAGCTCGAATATCCTGAATCTCGACTCGGCTCGAATCATTAACACCTCTTAGTCTTGATTATGTTAACATGCTTTCCTTTTTAGGCCTGAATAATCTCATCCAATTAAAGTGTATTAATTACTATTTGGATTTCTTTACTAAATAATCTCATTCAAAAAAAATATATTTAAACATTGAAACTTATATAACCAAATATATTTAGTTTTTGGGAATTTCTAACTTGTGCATTAGACAAACATTGACCAAAATATTGACCGCCGTTAGATTATACATACAGGCTATGTTTGGTAAAAGTAGCTGTGAGCAGTAGCAATGAGCTGTGAGCAGTTGTTGTATCCCAGCCCACTGTTCACCGCTCACAACTGCTTAAAGAAGCATTTAAAAAATGAGCCTTCCTAAAAAATAGCAAAGCTCACCGCTCTTTCGCCAAACGAACACTAAAAATCAAAAAGCTCATTGTTCACCGCTTATCGCCCCAAAAAGCTCCAAAAAGCTATGCGCCAAACATAGCCGCAATCTCGCTAATTTTGCTATGCTTTCATTCATCTTATGCGTGCGTAGATTATTTAGTCACTTTAATATCTTAACAAGAGTTTAACTTTAATCTTAACATCAACGAATATATGCTACTCGAATTTTATATACATTTTTTTTGTCGCCACTACATCATGCTAATTATATATATATAAGCTACTTTAAGGAATGCTCACCAATAATAAAGAATGCTGCTTTCCAAGTACCGGTAGAAGATCGAAGTGGAAGTCTCCCTTTATGATCCAAAGATGAATCACAAACCATCAAAGTCTCCTTAGCATATCCTCCATTTTCAGCTATGTTCATTTGTTCCTCCAACTCAAACGCCATTTTCGTTTCAAACTAAAGCAAAAACTAAATGGTTAGAACATGAATATATGTAAAATTTGGAGTCCTGAGAGATAAGACTATAAGAGTGTTGTTGCATTTGCTAAGTGAGCAAGTGGGGGTGCGTTTTATAAGTAATACGTTCCAATAAAGTAATTATATAAGTAGGTTAAACATTAACAAGATAATATACGCCTCCTTTTCAAACAATGTTCCATAAAAAGAGAAAAGGCACGTCTAACATTAAGAAAAATCACATTACGCAAACCCTAAACCAAAAAGTTAAAATTAAATACAGATAAAATGAATAGGAGCATAAGACAAACTAAATATAAAGAAAACAACAAACGACAACGAGCCAGAATTGACAAACTTGCCTGAAAATTCACGGTATGTTATTGTCTTAGTTGTCGTCGTAATAAGCTGGTATTCTCAATGTGAAGAACGCATGAGGCATGAACTTTATTTATACTAAAACCTTATCTTGATCATCAAGACAAATCTAAGTTAAATAAAGTTAGATTTTGTAAATGTATAATATCAGTTGTCTAAATTGGTTCAATAAATTCCCTAAATAGCTTAAATAAATATAAGAAATTACGTAATTATAAAGAAAATGAAATCTGCAACAAAATATTTTATGCTTGAAACTTTGACTAAAAGAATATAAACACAAAAATAGAAAATTGTAATAATATACGATAGCTTAATTTTTGCATCCTTGTGCTATTAGCAAAACCCTTTTTGGGTTTATTTATTTATTTATTTTTTTAAGTTTTGGACTAATTTCTTGGATCCTACATATTGGGAGGAGAATAGGAGATCTTTATTTCTAAGTGGGCCAATGGACTCTTTTTAACAAGCTTTAATAAAGTAATCGGGCCTGTTGAAGGTACCGCCCACAAATGTGATCAAGGTGACAGCAACACTCAAATAGGGTTTGGCAGGGGCTTATATTATAAGCCGAAATTAAAATTTGTATTTTTATAATCTTGTTTGGCAAATGGGCTGGGGTTGGGGCTTATTATTGCAAAATTATTAAAAAGACATAATTAAATGAGTTTTTGTGTATGTTAGATATTTTTGTGGGTAAATAAGTAATTTATACTTCAAAAGTCCCGGGCTAAAGTTTTTAGCCGACTTATTTTATAAACTCTTCCATAAGCCCCATGACAAACGAGACTTATTTTATTAGCCGACTTATTTTAAAAGCCCAAGCCCCTATAAGCCTCATATAAGCCTTCGCCAAACACAGCCATAGTGTCACTTTTTATGTGTGGTAATTGTCATTGTTCCGGTGAATAAAATTCTCGATATAAAGCATAAAGAGCTACGTTACTCTGATCGTTTTAAATTTAAAGGAATTTCATCCGTAAGTGCTTAATTTGAGAAACGAAGTTTTGGACAAAACATAGAGCATCTTCACGGCTGAAGATATTAATACCTTTGCTATAACATATCAATGGCCTAATGGCCTTTTGTAGTTGCTTCATGTTTGAGGACTTAAGTTTAATCTTCGTTGATCTCCTTAACCATCATCATGCCTTGGTTATGTTTTATTTAGTGTTTCATTTGTAGTTTATATCTCTTACTTTATAGCATACTAGAACGGTACCCGTGCAATGCCGCGGCGGGTATCCTGTGACTATATTTTGCGGCCGGTTATACATTTAATTGTGTTCATGCTTTATAAAAGGATTTTCTGCTTTTCTTTTTTTGTTTTTTGTTTTTAGTTTTCTGTTTTCAGTTTTTCAGGTTTTCAAGTTTTCAGTTTTTCAATTTTTCAGGTCTTCAGTTCTTAACTTTTTTAGTTTTTCAGTTTTCAGTTTTTTATGTTTTTCTAGTTTTCAGTTTTCTAGTTTTCCAGTTTTTCAGTTTTTAGTTTTCAGTTTTCCAGTTTTTCAGTTGCAGTTTCAGTTTTTCATTTTTTCAGATTTTCTGTTTTTCAGTTTTTAGTTTTTCTATTTTCAGTTTTCTGCAATTAATGTTTGAAATCCCTTCAATCAATATTTGAAGCCTTTCTATAATCTTAACTCCATAAAAAGGAAAAATGGTCAAAAACTTGAATCTTGACTTTGTTGAAAATGTTGACTTGGTTGAATAAGTTAACAAAAAGTCAATATTTATAGCAACATACATGGTAACATTAACGTGATAAATTTTTACTGCATATAATGTATTTACATACTTTTCTTGAATTCTCAAAAACCTTGAAAACTGAATCTATTAACGGAAATATTGAATCATTAATCTATTACACAGATGGTCATTAATCTATTAACGGAAAGTATTGAATCATGAAAATGCAAGGGCTGACTTCTTTGTACACGGCTGTAAAATTCAATTTGCACAAGGCAGGAAAATTCAATCTTTGATGTGAATTTAAACTTATGAAAGTATGTATGGCAAGGATCTTTTCCATTGCCTATATAAACAACCATAATGTGTTAATGCATTTCATAAATCAAGTCACATAGAAAGGAAGAAATTTAAATGCAAACTCACATATCGTTTCTATTGTATTTTATTATAGGGAGTTAATCTGCCTCAGACACAAGCTTGGATTTCGTAAAGAGTTGGTAGAAGTGGATTGGTTGCTTGCACGCATATTCTCTTGCAGGTAAACACCAGAGCAATCAGTAACATAATATTTATCTACTTAGATTTCAATCTTCTTAGTAAAGTTTACTGATTTGATATGGAACAGTGAAGCTAATGGTAGGAATTCGAGTAAAGTGGTTCTCTATGAGGATGCATCGAAGAAACAACTTCAAGAGTTCATATTGGTTCTCAGTGGCCGAGAAATAATTATAAATGCATGCTCTTCACTAGGTGTCATTCTGGAACATACCGATTCTGCTTTGCTGCATCGCTTACTAACACCTGGTATAATTATGATCGTTTACTTTATATATCTCCGACACGATCTGCTATCTAACTTGAACTGTTGCTAACTGTATGCATGTAATTATTTGTTGGATGTTATGCAGCTCTTAGGCATTTCAAGAATGCTTTTGATTGGACGGAGGAAAAAAAATCAGGGTGTATAATCCCTCGAGTCGGGGTTGATGAAGTATACACACAGCTTGCGGAGTTGTTACATATATTGAATTAAATCTGACAAAGCACCTGAAGGAACAAAGAAAACTTATTAGAGATTCATCAATAAGCTTACTTGCTTGAAATGACTCATTGTTATGTTATTATTTTATTTTATTTTTTCCAGTTTATCATACCTTTTTTTTTTTTTTTTTTGGTAACATGGGTTTCCGACTCGACATTGCGAGCAGACTAATCCCACGGCGACTACCCTTTTGGATAGCCCGGAGTCGGCGCAGTTTATCATACTTATTATGTACGTATGATGTTGTCTAGATCAATTAGGTTACTACTGAAAAAGATTCGTATATTCTTTAAATGTACAAGATTCAAAGCAATACAACATTATTCAAAATAAAATTCTCCATTCATAAACGAATATGTAACGTAGTTTTGGAAAGTATTTATAAATACGTGCGAATAAGTCCCGTGTTTATGATTTGTTAGTTTTGATCGTAATTGTAGGAAGCAATTGCTTAACCAATTTTTAATTTCATTAATTGCTACAACTCACTAATAAAGTCATTTAGGATTCCATTTATAGACGTTTGAATTATTTGATTTGAAATGCTTGTTATATCCGACGAGGATAAATTATTTAAAGCAAATTGTAGAATGCATTTGATGATAATCACTTTACTTTTATGATATATCATGTAATCATTTTGAATTTAAGCTTGATTGGGGAGTTTAAACATACCAAGTTTGGAGATTATCTAAAAACAATCCTCAATAAAAGTTTCTTACGGCGTTTTACCTCTGCATAGCAACGAAATTTATTACGGAAAATATCATACTTGCGATATTTTAGTTATTCATTTCATCAACAATAAAATAACATAATATTAAAAAGAAAGTTGTAATATGGTATATTATATAGTAAAGTTTGTGGAATAATTTTTAAAAGATATTAATCTTAGGAGTAAATATAAACAAAATATCTCCTCGTTCTTTTTTAGAGAAACTCATTCAGAAAATATTGTCAAAATTTGTCATGCATTTCACACAAACACGGTTTAATAGCATTTCAAGATAAAAAAATGGAAAGGGGCATTTTCATATTTACCCAACAAAAACACGAAAATTTCATATTTATCCAAATGATGCTTTAAAGTATTGTACACAATGCATTCAATGGTTGTATTTTGGGTATATTTGAAATTAATGATGAAAAGAGGGTGATATATGAAATTATCTCAAATGGAAGGGGCATTTTCATACTAATAAATGACAACTTATCAAAACACGGTTTAACAACCTTTCAAAATTAAAAATGAAAACTAAAAATGCATACATGGTTCAATTCTTTTTTATTATATATATATATATATATATATATATATATATATATATATATATATATATATATACACACACACACGGTGTTTAATAGTTTTCAAATAATCATCCTAATCTGTATTGTATAAACAACATAAGCTTTTTGTTATTTTTGTGGTAACTCATACTTAAGCTGAGGAAATGAATAAAAAAAAATGTTGATATTAAGGTTGATTTTGAGGTTAGTATATTGTGGTTGGTATTTATTTGCCGAAATTTGTTTTCTCGCTTGGTCAGCTTTATGTTGCGTTGTCTAGAAGGGTAACTACAAATGTATTAGGAAAACCAGTTAAAGAGTTCGATGAAGAAGGAGTCTACACCTCAAATGTCGTGTAGCAAGAAGTTTTACGTGACGAATAACGTGCATGGTTACTTATCTCATATGTAGTAATAGATATAATGTATTATTTTTTGTTTCACTAAATGTTTTTATATGTTTTTTGATACGTGTTTAAGAATTTTTCTTTGAGTTGAATTATCGTATGTTACAAATTATTGCAATTACGTTTTGATATTGTCACGTTTTATATATAAATATTAAACGAAACACTAAACCACATTATCGCAACTAAGTTATTTGCCACTAGAAAATCCCGTTGCTATGCACGGGTACTCGTCTAGTAAGAAATAAAAAGTCTGAATTTTAAGCTTTTTTAATTATAGAATAGTCCCAAATGCATTATAATATAGTATAGATATAAATATAGCCTAGTTGTATTTAATGTGTTTTGCTAGTTTTAGTTTGTTCTTAGTAAATATGTAGTTCGTGTTTCTTTCTAGTTTTTTGTTAAAATGGTACCAAAACAACTAGATAATCACCCAACCAACCACCCATTGGTGATACTTTTATTTATAACAATAAATACATGACTTGTCATCAAATAAGTGCAAGCCAGTTACAATTACAAAGAAACAAATGATTGTCCTCCTACATAGTGCAATCTACAATACTCACACACTATCAACTCAGAAACAATGTCAAACCAATAGATCAAGATGATCTAGTACAACCACCTCAGTCGTCTTTTGTTTCATAAATGTGTTGCTTATACTATGTATACATGTACTTATCCCACGTTTTGACCCATATGACAATTTCCACTTCTCTCTTTTAGAACTAACCTTTCCACCCAATGATTCTATTGCTATTTTGTGATGTTACTATATTCAGGGACAGAGCCAGGAACTAGCAATAAGGGGGGCCGAAATTTTTCTGAAACTAACAATGTAATATAACTAAAACTTTAAATGGTAGGTTCTAATGATCACATACGCCGTTACAAACTTAAAATTTTGATAAGAAAAACACATTGACAACTAATAAAAAGTATTAGATGAAAACCTTGTGCATGAAACAGTGTCAAGCTTCTCTTAATTCTTTTGCGATCTAAAGGTTGGGGTGGGGTGTTCATTTGCCTATAGTTGGTTCATAGGCTTAAATTTTTTAAGATAAATAGCTAAGCGACCAGGCGTGTTAGAGGGGGCCAGGGGCCGAACACCCCTGGCTCCCCCACTGTCTCTGTCTCCGTCCCTGACTATGTTACCTTTAGTTTTGTAGAAATCAACTATTTTTGCTATGAATGATGTTATTTACAGTTGGATTACGTTGAATAGTTTATTTCTTTATTACTTTATAATACTTGCCAATGCTCACTCTGCTCAAACTCCTGATTTACTTATGGTTTTAGGTGACATTCATGGACAATACACTGACCTTTAAGGCTCTTTGAATACGGTGGATTTCCTCCTCAATCCAACTATCTCTTTCTCGGGGATTATGTGGATCGTGGGAAGCAAAGTTTGGAAACAATATGCCTCTTGCTTGCTTATAAAGTCAAATATCCAGAGAACTTTTTTCTTCTTAGAGGAAACCATGAATGTGCTTCTATAAACAGGATATACGGGTTTTATGATGAATGCAAACGCCGATTCAATGTGAAGCTATGGAAAACCTTTACTGATTGTTTTAATTGTCTACCCGTTGCTGGTCTTGTTGATGACAAGATATTGTGTACGCATGGTGGCCTCTCCCCTGATCTTACCGACTTTAATCAAATTAGAAATTTACCTCGTCCTACTGCTATCCCTGATACGGGTCTACTTTGTGATTTACTATGGTCTGATCCTAGCAAAGATGTTAAAGGATGGGGGATGAATGATCGAGGGGTTTCTTTCACTTTTGGTGCTGATAAGGTTTCCGAGTTTTTGGCAAAGCATGATATTGACCTTGTGTGTCGTGCTCATCAGGTTATTATTCATTCTCTTTAGATACATGTATATATGATCATTTGTTTGTGTGCTATTCTGCTAATGGGAACATTATGTTTTGGTTGGTAGGTTGTGGAAGAAGGCTATGAATTCTTTGCTGACAGACAACTTGTAACCATATTCTCGGCCCCAAATTACTATGGTGAATTTGATAATGCTGGTGCAATGATGAGCGTCAATGAAAATCTGATGTGTTCTTTTCAAATTCTCAAACCAGTTGATAAGAAAAATAAGCCGTTAATGTCCACAAATATGTAACGGGCATGTTAATTTGACTGGCTAGCTTCCAAGGTCAGATTCAAATCAGGCTTACTATTATTTTTACTTCAGTCATGAGATGACTCTTTTTGGGCTATCCATAAAAAGATATTCACAATATACATGCAGTTCTTTTTATGTTAAACCTAGTACGTTTGTATAGTTTTGAAAGATATCTGTTATTCTCTGTGGTGGTAGCATCTTAGAAGTTAAAGGGTCGAATCCTTCTTGCCCTAATATTGAAATAAATCCAGAACTTGCCACATACAAAATAAACATAGTTTTGTGTTTCTATAGGTCCTCACAGAAAAAGAAATATGTTGTTTTGTCTTGCCTTGTTTGTTTGGAAGACATTTTGATCCTAAATTGTCATCATAAAGGTCTTCATGCATTAGTTTCTATTATATATAATGTACGTCCCGCACCCTTTGTTCTTAGACCAAAGGGACCTGCATGCATTTCTATCACGATCTATGCGTGACATGAAAAAGGAGACTTATAGGTGGCGTTTAGTTGGAAAACATTTTCTTTCATTTCCTATTTCTTGTTTTGTAGGAAAAGGGAGGGGAGTTTGATTTCCACAAAACAATGGAAAATTTAGAAAACGTGTTTGGTATGCGAAACATGTGTTTGTATTTTCCATTTTCCAAAACTAGAAAACATGTTTAAGTGGTGTTGTTTTATATCTCAATTCACTATTCCCCTTAGTAATATTAAAAAAATATCTTCAAAATACAAAAGCAAATATTATAAACTAACCAACTAAATTATAAAATAACTAAAAAAATCAGATTCGAGAAAATAAAGAAATTAAAAAAGTAAAATATAATACCAAATAACGTTTTCGTCTGTTTTTTCACATTTTCGTCCGATATTTTACGTTTTTGTCCGTTTTTGTTTGTTTTTTTTTACGTTTTCGTCTGTTTTTTACGTTTTGGTTTGATTTTATACGTTTTCGTAAGATTTTTTACGTTTTCATCCGTATTTTTACATTTTCGTCAGCTATTTTATGTTTTTGTCGTTTTTTTTACGTTTTCGTCAGATTTTTTGGGTTTTCGTTTGTTTTTTTACGTTTTCGTCTGTTTTTTTACGTTTTCGTTAGATTTTTTACAGTTTCGTTGATACGAGGGATTGCACCAGGCTTTACCTCTCGAGAAGCTTACAACCCCCACCAGGTAGTGTACCTGATCGATGTAGTATAGTATAATGACAAGTACCGGGGGATTGATCGTTCAGCTAGGAATAGTGTCGCTAGGATTAGAAAACCTAAAGATTAAGTCTAGAGATGAGGGATGATTCTTTTTTGTATTTTTATATTTTTAGGAAAGCAAATTAAAATCTCGGGTTTGAAGGATTTGGGCGGAATTAGTTGCTAGTCAACTAACCCAATACTAAGATGCAATCAAAATAAAATACTAAAAATGAAATTAAACTAAATTATACTAGAGTTGTGAGCAATATGTGGGAGAAATGTGTTTACTTAGATTTCACTACTCCCTAGATATCTTTTACACGTTAATTACTTGTTATAGTTGCGTGGATGACGGATTGTATTCCTTAATACCATTCATGGGGTGGCGTACTTACTTCCCCAATCCTATGAGTGCCTACTTCACTCCTATGTCGAGCCGGCTAAGAAGCTCCTAACATGGGATCATTAGAATTTACTCATGCATTAAATACAATCAATAAAACCTAGTACACATCGGTTCATGTTTCCTAAGACGTTCAAGCATGTTACACAATAGAGATCTGCCAGTTTTCTTAAGCCTAACATTGGAATCATTCATCCAATACAACCATAAACAAGTAATCAACACATAATTAACATCTAGGTTTTATTAGATCTAAGCAAACACAAGATAGATCTAGCCTAACATGTTGAAATCAAGACAAGCACAAGATATAGACAACCAACACATAGACATATTGATTGAATTAAGAGAAGACTTATCTCAATAGCACATGTATGGATTCAAGGGCTGAAAACCCTTGAAAAAGCTGTAAAATACGTACAAGGTTCGACCTTAGGGTTTCTCCACACAAGTTCCTCTCTATGAATGAAAATTAGAAATATATATATAAATTTTGGAAGGTGACGACGTCAAGAACAAATGTCTGACGCCGTCATCTCGCCGCCAAATAGTTCCTCGGACTGCATAGATCTGGATCTGACGCCGTCATGTAGTCCCCTTATGCAGGCCGTCACCACATTAACTCTTGACGCCCTTTTTGTGACGCCTTCAGGTTTCTTCTGGGTCGTCATGGATTTTACTTTTGACGCCATCAGGATTTCCTTCTTGACGCCGTCATACACTGTTCTCAGCATGGAAAATTAAGTCTTTGGCGTTTTATTCACTTTTATGCTCCAAAAACGTCCGAATTGCTTCCTTTTCCAGATTTCACTCCCAAAGTACCTAAAATCACAAAAGAAACGATTTAGGGCAATATTTGATCAAATAAATTCAATTCCGGGCTTAAATGACCCCCTAAAAGTGGTTCATTTTTCGCCTCATCATATACCCTTACACTTGAGATTTGCTTGTCCTAAAGCAAATGCGATTTTATTCTAATCAAAATACAAGTTAGGGGTCATTTAACACTAATATAAAAGTAATTACAACAAATAATCATTCCACTAAAGACCAAAGACAAGCACGGAGGTCATATACTAGCACCTCACAAATAGTGTTTAGATACTCACATCTCTCGGGTGTAATAAAGTATAAATTACAATATGGAAACGGAAGATATCTCTCACTACCTGTCATAGCAAAATAGATTTCCATAGGCTTGGGAAAGGATCAAAACTCCACCACATGGCGTAAGCACCTAGGATAAACTATCAAAGAGGTATTTTAAAGGGTTGTAACGTTAGGTATAGGGATATGAAATACACGGTTTTGTTAGATATAGGCAGTCTTTACTGGTGGCGAGTTAACAATCTTGGTTAATTACATGTACAATATGGCGTTGTTAAGCCAAGACTAGACTCGACTTAAGCTAATAAATGAAAAATAACAAAAACATAAAATGAACATAGAATAAAAAGGGATGGTAGTCCGTATGTTTTTATTTTTTATTTGTTATTTTTTTTTGCATACACTCTTACCCTACCATCCAAAATAATACATCATAGGGAATGAACATTCCCCTTACACTTGAATTTTTATATACTTTACAATAAACTAATCTAATGACTCGAATTAAGAAAATCAAAACACTTGGAGCACTTTTAAGATTAACGTACATATGGGGGTAATATATGATGTTCTTCCCCATTACTCCATAAAATAAGTACTTTACCCATGAGTCCCAATCGTTCCAAAACAATATATACAAGGATATGACTTGACTTAGCAACCATGTAATCAATTAGATAATTAACTTAGGGTTTAAACAAATAACAATAATGCACCAAAGATGAGCGCATACACGGAAGGCTAAGGCGATTTGGGTGTACATTTAAGTGGGGTGTAACAAATTCTTCCTTTAAGTAAAATGCTTAAAGTTAGAAACGAAAAGATAGGCTCGGAGGGGTGTACTAGGGGTTTCGTGTACTAAAAATGAGTACAACGCTAAGGTGTAGGAAAAATTAATTGACTTAACTAGCCAAGTAATATGACTTAAATGGTCAAGTAATTATGATACGGGTTTAACACAAGGGTGATCCTAATGCCTCTTATCATGTAGTAAATCCTACTACACGAATGTAGTCTCACTAGCGGTCTCGGAATGCATCACTAACGCAAGTTCTAGAATCTAAATGCTACCGGTACACTCATAAGCACTAATAGTAAATGCTTTTCCTATCAAATCTAAAGGCGAACCTCACATATTTAGGTGGAAAATTTTTCTGAATGATACGGTTATGTGCTAGTCATACAATCTCCTATCCATGAGACGCTTGCTATGGCTAAAGTTTCACTCCTAAATGTTGTAAAAAATTTTAAATTTGGCGCTAAAATTGCACAAACAAGTATTTCTCATAGTTTTATTACACATCTACTATCAAACAAACAAACTCAAGCGAAAGTGTACCTATGAGGTATCATCAATTTACCCTCCCCTTACACTTAAGATGAACATTGTCCCCAATGTTCAAGTAAAGAATGTAAAAGTGAAATAAGTAAAAAGAATGAAATCAAATACTCCCCTGATTCACTCGGTATGGATAATAAGGTGGTCAGGTTAGATCTTCCTCCAAGAAAATGAACAATCAAAGCTTCCCTTCTAGAATAATAATCATCTTCTTGTCATACATAACCTGTAAATCATGAGAAAACAGACAAGGCAACCTCGCATAAAATCGGCGGCAATCTACATATGTTACTAAATTCTAGAAAACAAAATAAGATATAATGCTTGTGGAATGAAGTTTGCAGATTTCCTTGAGATTATAAAACTAATAATTCAACAAAAACTTTAAGACTCCGTTAGAAAAACAAAACTGGTAAAATTTCCAGATTTTTACACGTGACGCCGTCAAGAGTAAACTCGTGACGCCGTCAGAAGTGACCTGCAGAAATTCTTATGTTAAGTTTCCGGAAAATTTCTGGAAAAACTTGGTCCTACTTCCTGGAAAATCCTGCAAAACATCATTATGACTCGATACAAGCATTTGACTCTAACAAATACGAATATACATGTTCACTTAATTATTGTGGATAATCATGATCGGTTTGTTTCTTAAAAACTTATTTGGGGTTTCCCCTTACACTTATCTTTTGCAAAAATACCTTTAGGTGAAGTTAAGACTAGGCCAAAACAACAAAATGAAGTATTTCCACTTTTTAGTTTAGAAACATGATCTACCAACAATAAAAATAAAGCATGCATACGGAAGCAAATAACAAACAAACAAAATAAAAATCACACAAAATCATGGGTTGCCTCCCAAGAAGCGCTTTTCTTTATTTACGAGTCTTGTAGCTAGACTCAAGGTCATGGGTTACTACGTGATATGGGTGAGTTCCTCATTGAGGACATCTTTGGGATCAAACTTAGGCTTTAACTTCCTATCGGTTTTCTTAGTACGGTATAACCTTTCAAACTTCTCTCCATCCGGATCATACAAAGTCATCTTCATATGCCATGATCCGTCACCTTCTTTAGGTGGCTTGTCCCACCTCCATTTACACTTGTCTCCCTCTCTTTTCCACTTATTCATCTCTACATTAATAGGCATTACGCTCAAGAACTCAATCATCTTCCTAAAGACTAAGGGGTCCTCAAAAGGATCTAGCTCTTCATCTCTAGCTATGAGTTGTTCCACCGAATGTGTCTTTTCGATGAAATCTTTTTCTAAATAGAATGGGCGTTGAGGTCCTATAAAGTTCCTTTCTATCCAAGGTCCATATCTAGACGGTCTCCTATTAATCTCTACCCAATGTGGTGTCGGTTGATCATCACAATCATAACTATGCTTCTTAACATCGTATACCGACCAAGTGTCGCCTTCACCTACCGCTATCTTAGACTCCTTGCAATCTATCATGGCGCTAGCGGTTGCTAAAAATCCTCTTCCTACCAACAATGGGCATGTAGTGTCACTAACCATCTCTAGGATGTGAAAATCCGCTAAGATAGTTAACTTTCCTACGTGAACAACTACATCCTTAATCATTCCAACCGGGTGGGCAATACTTCCATCCGCTAGACCTATCAATACCTCTGTTTCCTCTAACTTTCCTACCTTAAGAGTGGTGAAAAGGGATAAGGGAATCAAGTTGAGGCTTGACCCTAAATCGGCTAGTGTGTCGAAAGCTTCGGATCTTCCTATCCTACAAGGCAAAACAAATATACCCGGATCATCGAGCTTTTTAGGCAACTTGTTTTGAACGAAGGCGGTCCCATTTTTACATAGTTTAAACTTCTCATACTTTTCTAGGAGGGCACTATAGTAGGGAGCACGGGCTAAGACATCGATGACGGGGCGTTCAAGGTGAAGTTCCTTGAATTCATCGTCAAAGTCTTGCGTAGGAGGTATTTTAACTATACTTTTGACCGGTTTTATATCGGGTGTTTTACTTGATTGGTCCTTTTGAAGAATTTGGTTTTGTTTGAAACACGTGCTCATTGATTTAACCGAGTAGTATTGTGGACACGAAGTGGGTGACGAAACTGATGATATGGAATTAAAGTTTAGTTTCGGATTCTTGATTGTGTCACTTGGGAGTGCTCCCATTTCTCGGTCATTGAGAACTTTCAACAATGCATCAATTTTGTTGGTCATCTCGCTTTGCTTTTGTTTGAAATCGGCTTCAAACTTAGATATACGAGCTTCTTGAGATGCCATAAACTTAGACATCAATCCTTCAAGATTGTTGGTACTACCATAGTTGTTAGAAGGATTGTTGTTGAAAGTACGGTTGGAGGGTGGACCGTTTGGTTGGTAACGATTAGGCGGATTGGAAGAATTGGCTTGATTTTGTTTCCACCTAAGGTTTGGGTGATTTTTCCAAGAGGGGTTGTATGAATCACCGTAAGGGTTTGGCTCGGCTTTGAAAGTGTACCACTTATCTCCTGCTTCGTCGGTACGCGAGGATGCGTAGTCCGCAAAAGCTGTTCCGGGGAGTTCCACACAATCACGAGTGTCATGGGGACCACTACATAATTCGCATGAAGAAGTGATTTTGTTCACTTGGCTTGAAGGCTTAGGAGCTTCGTAAGATTTCATGAGAAACTTGACTTGGTCCTCAAGTTCCATGATCCTACGGTCGGGAGTGTTAGAGTTGTTTGAAGGCAAAGATATTGCCTTGACCGTTTTGTTCAAATCACGGGGATCATTCCAACTTTCGTTGTCATAGAGAGCAAGATCTTCTATGAGTTCCCATGATTGTTCCGCACTTAGATCACGTAGCTTACCACCGGCCGATTGGTCAATGGCTCACCTCGTGGAGAGATCGATATGGTCATAGAAGATTTGGACTTGGAGCCAAAGATCTATGCCATGATGAGGGACTTTTTGGAGTAAGTCCTTGAAACGAGTCCATGCTTCATAAAGAGTTTCATTTTGACGTCGTTGGAACATCAAGATGTCATTTCTAAGCTTAGTAGTTCTCCCAGGTGGGAAAAATTGAGCAAGAAAACAAGTGGTGAGATCATCCCATGTGGTGATGGATCCCGCGGGTAAACGCTCAAGCCATTGACTAGCTTGATCATGTAGAGAGAATTGGAATAGGCATAATCGGGTTGTCTCTCTAGTTGCAACATCTAGGTCTATGGAATCTACGATTTTAAGGAAGTCATTGAGATGTTGATAAGGATCTTCGGAACGAAGTCCATGGAATGCACATCCGCTTTGCACCAACCGAATGGTGTCGGATCGCAAGGGGGTCACATTGGCTCCGGTGAGCTCAATGGTGTTTCGATAGCCTTGGTGGCTAGGTCGGGAATACTCTCCTAAGGTTCGGGGCCTAAGAGGTTCTAGTGGTGGGTTTTGTTGTGGTGGGATGACGGGTTCAAAGATGTTCCCATAAAAATAAAAATAAAATCTTACTAGAAAGGAATCTAGCAAGTAGACCTAATAAAAAGAGATTCTAACCTAGACAATAACTATTCCCCGGGCTGCGGCGCCAAAAACTTGATGCGTAGGGATTGCACCAGGCTTTACCTCTCGAGGGATCTCGAGAAGCTTACAACCCCCACCAGGCATTGTACCTGATCGATGTAGTATAGTATAATGACAAGTACCGGGGGATTGATCGTTCAGCTAGGAATAGTGTCGCTAGGATTAGAAAACCTAAAGATTAAGTCTAGAGATGAGGGATGATTCTTTTTTGTATTTTTATATTTTTAGGAAAGTAAATTAAAATCTCGGGTTTGAAGGATTTGGGCGGAATTAGTTGCTAGTCAACTCACCCAATACTAAGATGCAATCAAAATAAAATACTAAAAATGAAATTAAACTAAATTATACTAGAGTTGTGAGCAATATGTGGGAGAAATGTGTTTACTTAGATTTCACTACTCCCTAGATATCTTTTACACGTTAATTACTTGTTATAGTTGCGTGGATGACGGATTGTATTCCTTAATACCATTCATGGGGTGGCGTACTTACTTCCCCAATCCTATGAGTGCCTACTTCACTCCTATGTCGAGCCGGCTAAGAAGCTCATAACATGGGATCATTAGAATTTACTCATGCATTAAATACAATCAATAAAACCTAGTATACATCGGTTCATGTTTCCTAAGACGTTCAAGCATGTTACACAATAGAGATCTGCCAGTTTTCTTAAGCCTAACATTGGAATCATTCATCCAATACAACCATAAACAAGTAATCAACACATAATTAACATCTAGGTTTTATTAGATCTAAGCAAACACAAGATAGATCTAGCCTAACATGTTGAAATCAAGACAAGCACAAGATATAGACAACCAACACATAGACATATTGATTGAATTAAGAGAAGACTTATCTCAATAGCACATGTAAGGATTCAAGGGCTGAAAACCCTTGAAAAAGCTGTAAAATACGTACAAGGTTCGGCCTTAGGGTTTCTCCACACAAGTTCCTCTCTATGAATGAAAATTAGAAAACTATATATAGATTTTGGAAGGTGACGGCGTCAAGAACAAATGTCTGACGCCGTCATCTCACCGCCAAATAGTTTCTCGGACTGCCTAGATCTGGATCTGACGCCGTCATGTAGTCCCCTTATGCAGGCCGTCACCACATTAACTCTTGACGCCCTTTTTGTGACGCCTTCAGGTTTCTTCTGGGTCGTCATGGATTTTACTCTTGACGCCGTCAGGATTTCCTTCTTGACGCCATCATACACTGTTCTCAGCACGGAAAATTAAGTCTTTGGCGTTTTCTTCACTTTTATGCTCCAAAAACGTCCGAATTGCTTTCTTTTCCAGATTTCACTCCCAAAGTACCTAAAATCAAAAAAGGAACGATTTATGGCAATATTTGATCAAATAAATTCAATTTCGGGCTTAAATGACCCCCTCAAAGTGGTTCATTTTTCGCCTCATCATTCGTCAGTTTTTTTTTACATTTTCTTTGGTCTTTTTACGTTTTCGTCTGTTTTTTTACGTTTTCATCCGATTTTTTATGTTTTCGTCCGTTTTTTTTACGTTTTCGTCAGTTTTTTTACGTTTTCATCCGATGTTTTTTATGTTTTGTCCGTTTTTTTTAAGTTTTCGTCTATTTTTTTACGTTTTCATCCTATTTGTTTACGCTTCGTCTGCTTTTTACGTTTTCGTCCGTTTCTTTACGTTTTCGCCAGATTTTTTATGTTTTCATCCGTTTTTATACGTTTTCGTTATATTTAAAACGAAAACGTAAAAAAAACACTCCACGAAAATGGATGAATATGTAAAACACCCCACGAAAACGTAAAAAAAACGAAAGTGGACGACAACGTAAGGAAACGTACAACGTTAAAAAAGGAGAAAAACATAAAAAAAAATCATGCGAAAACGTAAAAAAAATAAAATAAAAAACGTAAAAAATCCGACGAAAACGCAAAAAATGGACGAAAACGTAAAAAATCAGCTAAAAACAAAAAAAATCTGACAAAAAAATAAAAAATCTGATGAAAACGTAAAAGATCTGACGAAAACGTAAAAAAACTGACGAAAACCTAAAAAAACGGACGGAAACGTGAAAAATAAGACGAAAACATAAAAAATCTGACAAAAACGTAAAAAAACTAAAAAAAATCAGACGAAATGTTAAAAAACCTGACGAAAACGAAAAAAATGGACGTAAACTTAAAAAAATGGACGAAAACGTAAAAAATCGGACGAAAACGTAAAAAAACAGACAAAAACGTAAAAAACTGACGAAAACGTAAAAAATCTGACGAAAATGTAAAAAATCTGACGAAAACGTAAAAAATCTGACAAAAACGTAAAAATTCGGGCGAAAACGTAAAAAATGGGCGAAAACGTAAAAAATCAGACGAAAACGTAAAGAATCAGACGGAAATGTAAAAAATATGATGAAAACGTAAAAAATCTGGCCAAAACATAAAAAACGGGCGAAAACGTAAAAAATCAGGCGAAAACGTAAAAAATCGGACGTAAACGTAAAAAATCTGACGAATACGTAAAAAAACAGACGAAACGTAAAAAATCGGACGAAAACTTTAAAAATCTGACCAAAACGTAAAAAAATAGACGAAAACGAAAAAAATCGGACGAAAACGTAAAAAACCTGACGAAAACGTAAAAAAATGGACGAAGACGTAAGAAAACGGACGAAAACGTAAAAAATCTGACAAAAAACGTAAAAAATATAAGAAAACGTGAAAAATCAGTCGAAAACGTAAAGCAACTGACGAAAACGGATTTGGGGAATTTTAATGGAAAATAGGGGAAAACAGAAAAAAAAAAAAAAAAAAAGTGTTTTGTAGTTTTGTGTATTAAAGTTGGAAATAGGAATTTTATGTTTTGTAGAGAATTTTATTGGAAAACACTAATTTGAACGCGATCTCTGTTTTCCATGTTTTCCACAAAATATTTTTTGGAAAATAAGGGTGTTTTCCCTCAACTAAACGCACCCTTAATTTTTGGAAAAAAAATTAAACGGGCTAGTGACTCGTTTAACCTATAGCCAATCTCGAACCTTGTTTTATTATTGAGTTAGATAGGTCACCCCAAACACGACCCGAAACCTATTTAAACTCAACCAGAACCTATTAATTATTGTATCGGTCTAAGGTTGGGTTAGAAATTGCCACCCCAACTCGATAGTGTGCTCAGTAGTTTTTTTAGGAAAGAAAGTTATAAAAAAAAAAAATAGAAAATAAACATTTTTAGCTTAATTTCACTTAAAATCAATGTTCGGTCCTTTTTCGGATTTTTCTCTTTAACTAGCACTCAAAAACAAACTTTATTTATTTATTTATTTTTATTATTATTTTTTTTTCACTTCATTTTTTTTGCTTTCTTTCTTTAAAGGAAAATCAATAAAACATTTGCTAAACATCTATGAGAGAAAGATGTTTAATATGGTCGTAACTTATAAACTTCGAACATATATTTTTTGTAAATATGTTATGTATACTTATTTGAATACAAATATTGTGACCGAATTGGGATAATATGATTTTAATCTATTCAATATTATTTAATTGTATTAATATGACATTTTAGGCTCTTAAACATATTATTGTTTATACGTTAAACTTGATTAAACGTGTAAAATGGTTAACCGTTACCCGAACCGTGGGTAACCACTCATTACGGGTACCCTCGTGTCCTGTTACCCGCCTATAATCAAAATTTTTGATGAGCGATTATATGTTTTTCATGATACTAACTTTAGGCAAGAATTTGACTGCACACTATTTCATAATAAATGAAAGAGTCCGTGCATCACGATGCAATGATGATACGAAAACGGTAGTCACCACTATTGCTAGTTGTTTTGGATGTGTAATATTCTATAACGTTTAAACATAGAGGGCATTTTAAAGTAGCGGTTTTAGCGCCATCTGTGGTGTCATTGCTAAGTTACGGTCATAAATGATGGTCCATTGCGTGGCTGAAAAAGATGGTGTCAGAATGTCTGACTACATAAAAGATTGGTTTGTACGACCCGCTTAATGATTTAAATTTTTTATTTAGTGAGTGTTTTGAAGAAGGAAAAAAATGATTTATGCATTATTTTTTTTAATACCATGTGGTATATTAAGTGTACTTTTGAGTGAGGTGTTATTTAATAATATCGGTTACTGAATTATAAATTTCATTAACTGAGTGTTTTAAAGAGGAAAAAAAAAATGATAAGATGATTTATACATTATTGTTTTGTACCATGTGATATATTAATTGTACCTTTGAGTGAAGATGTATTTTAATAATATCATTAATTATTTGAAATTTTCATTTAGTGTGTGTTAAAAGATATAAATAAATAAAATATTGATTTATGCATTATTGTTTTGTACCATGTTGTATATTAATTTTACTATTGATTGAGGAGTATTTTAATAATAACATTAATTACATGTGTTGAATTGACATATTTGTGTATTAAATAAAATCCCATCCCTTCCCTCCCTCCCACCTTCCCGTCCCCTACATTTTCATTTTAAAAAAACTCAAGAACGCCCATTTTTTTTTATTTCTCTTCCCATCCCCTTCCATTACTTTAAAAAAAAAAAAAAACTCGAGAACAGAGCGTTAATGGTTAAAAACCAACAAAAAGATTCCATAAGTGTTAAGTGTGTAGTCTTAAAATTTTTTAAGTTTTCATTTTATAGAAAGTCGCAAACACTTTTAAGCTTTCTCTTCTATCTCTTTTTCTTTACTTTTTTTCCAAACCAATTCCAATCCCAATTTCCCAAATCCTATATACATACCAAATGAACCCTAAGGCCTAAGCTACTTGGTAGTTGGGTAATACCAAAACCTGTCTTCAAAAACACAATAAGCCCATAAGCTCCAGCCCATAAGTTCAATTTTGAAACTTACCGCAGTTATAACCCTCCTGGAAGCCCTAAAAGGAAAAAAAAGTACCCATGCAGTCGAACAACAAGCGAGAAGATTTGCCAAGTGAGTTGCACTTATTTCTTGGAATTTTGTTTTGCTTTGAATAGATGTAAAAACAGACAGGATGAAAAGTAGTTTTCATTGTCCAAGTTTAAGAAGGAGACTAGCACATGAGACATATGCAAAAATAATAAGCTATGTTTCAAATTTGCATTCTTTCGATATGTATGCTCTGAGTTAACATGCCTAGACCTTTGTTTTTGTAGGCACGGGTGTACCCAATGCCCCCCAGAAACATTTTGTTAGCCTGCTATTTTGGAGGTGAGTTCAGGCCTCACCCATTATATCTAGGGTCAGAATGTTACCTCGGAGAATCTGTAGAGATTACATCCCTACAATGAGGGACTCCATTTTCAGATTTCTTATCTTTTGTGGCGAAAACATGTGACCTCAACAAGGATACACTCTCCTCTGTCCGGTATCGGCTCCCTCGAAAGGTAGGATATTGGAAGTTTGCCAGTATAAACAACATCAAGGATTTGGACGAAATGTACCGTACTCGTCTAGTGGTAGCGGAAGTGTTTGCTGCTGGAACACCGCTGCACTCTAAGACTAACAGGTATTGTTTTTCCATTTAAATATATTGCTTCTCTTTTGTAGTTGCAAAAATTCGCAATTTAGGGTACTTTCGACCTTTTCCTTTTCTTGTAGCTATAATTTTATGTCTGTGTTTCAAATGTTCGAGAACCAACATGACCCTATTCGACACATTCACATGATGTTAATTGGTAAAGATTGTCTCTTACTGCAGGAACACGGGTACCAATGGTGATGACGAGTCTCTTAACAAGGATAGCGAGAATACCGACAAGGTAAAAAGACCCATCTAACCTATTCTTTCACATTGTTACCCTCTATATCGTTGCCAAGACCATCCCCGGCCAATATATCCCACCAAAACACCATATGCGGTGCATCTTTTGGTTGGTTGGGCACAATTGCGCAATCTCATAATCGCTTATTTTTAAAATTCAGGTTCGAGATTGATTTTTAGTATTTTACAGAATGTATTATCAAAAGAACATCTGTGATACTGTTATCCTCTTTGTAATAAGTTCAGTTCTGATACAAAATCCAATGAAATTTTTTTGTTTATTCATTGAAGTTGAACCATATATGGTGTAATCAGATTCTTGAAAATATGTTCTTTTTTACACCAAATCTATCCGAGTTATCCTACGTAATTTACCCTAACGCGTTTCATAGGTGTGTCTCTTTCCCTCCTTGATTTTTTTTTATTTCATATTAAAATTGGAATGACCGGCTTGCGCTTTCCCGTGATAAACATGAGATATATAGGCTCCAAATTTAGCTGCCATGGAAGTTATATATGTATCTGCCGGTTTTAAGTGTAGTTCAGGTAGGGCTGTTTGATATTGCAATCCGGTTGGGTCGTTTTAAAGTTTATGTTCTCCCTGATGTATATATCTTGCCCAAGATAGTCGAACAAAGATATAAGGTGTTCAAGTTGTGGGCTTCACCTAATTTTTAAGGTGATTTTACAATTCGCTTCCCTCTGCTTCTTAAAGGTTTGCAGTGTAAATCTGCGGTGACTACTTGGTACCAACTTCATACTCCTAAGTTTTAAATTGAATAAACTTAACTTGCTGCTTTAGTTTAGCTCATTCGGGTTACACTTTAAAAATTAAATGTGGATTTCATGCAGAGATGGGATGAACATATGACGTTTGTGCTATAAAGTGGCTCACCCTGGCCTATAGATATAAGCTAATGTTACGATGATATTTGTTTTTGTAGGCACAGGTATACACATTGAAGAAAACTGTACTTGTGTTAGGCTGCCATTTTGGTGGTGAGCTCATGCTTCACCCATTATTTCAAGGATCAAAATACTACTACGGAGGATCTTTAAAGTTTGTAAATTTACACAAAGGGACCACATTTTCCGATTTCACATTACTTGTGGCAAAAACGTGTGATCTCAAAAAGGATACAGTGTCTCTCCAGTATCGGTATCAGTTGCCTGGAAATCAAAGAAATCATGCGTATGTCAACATACAGAACGACGAGGATTTGGATGGAATGTTCCCTGTCTTTGAAGGGCTAAAGGGGATAGTGGACGTGTTTGTTGATGGAACACCGTTGGACTCTAAAATCAACAAGTTACGGTTTCATATTTATAGTATCAATTTTTTACAAATATATTTACATGTTATATGTATTTGTATATACCTATTCACATCTTTAACCGCAGGAACACGGATACTCATGACGACGTCTCTCTAAACAAGGATAGCAAGAGTGCAGATATAAAAAAGAAGGTAGAAATAGCCAAGTAACATATTCTTGTACGTTATACACACAAAGTTGAAATATTCTTGAAATATGTTTTTATACCAAATCCGATGCAAAGTTTAGTGCATACATCGTATACGTAGATGTTGTTAACATTTTACCCAAAGGCCGGCCTTCCATAGATGATCAATGTAGCACGGAAAGTTTTATATTTGAAATAGATTAACGTGCTTGCGCTTACCTGTTTGGTGGTTTTCTATACTTGAGTAGGAGACAAGCATGGTTCATTCTAAAATTCTAATACAGAAGAAGATGAAGCGTTTGTTGCTGAATCACCGGCCCGTCGACATGAAAACCAGCAGGTTGGGTGGACCTTGAACACTCGAATACTATATATAGTATTCTCTGATGATAAATATCTTTCTTTGAGTGAAATGATTTAAAAGGTTTTAAATAGAGATATTAAAGTGCAGTTTAGTTGAGTTTTGACATGCTGCCTGTTTTGTTCACGCAGTGCTGCTGCTAAACACAAAGCTTCTACACAAGAAAGCAAGCTGGTTATAAAAAAGGATACTGGCATAAAGAGGAAACACGGTGCTGCTGCTAACGATAAAGCTTCTCCACAAGCCAAGTAATCTGGTTTATGTTAAGTTTCTTACTCCCCGTCTCACATTTTGCTCTAAATACCATATTTATATTTCTGAACTTCACTTTTTCTTGTCACAGTATACTTCTTGGTACTCTACCTTCAATCTCCAACTCGATCAAAAGTATGTAAAACTTCATATATTGGTATGCTTTGGATTGATTTTAAAATGTAAATAACCAACTTTTCTTATGACACAAATATAGAAGAAGGGCAAGAGGATCCTGATGGAATGAAGGGACGTAGTCATGATGCACCTAGCAATACAAATGTTCAAGTTGAAGATCCCTCAAGTGTTCGTAGTAGTAAGAGAGTACGCCAAATGGTAATTTGTGAGCTTTCCAAAATGAAACCACTTTCTCAAAGAGAAAGGTTTAAAGCAATGGACGTAATAACAAGTAACCCTCGGCATGTGACAAATTTCTGGGGTTTGGGGGAAGAAGAAAGACTAGATTGGGTCATGTATATGCTGCAAAACTAATGTCATGTAGAAAACAGGAGAAGTTGAGATTCGGAGAGCAATGAGATTGTGAGAACGTTGATGCTATGACCTTTTTTTAACGTATGGGTGCGTGAATTTCTTTATCGAAACAAGTAAAAGTGCTATGACCTTTTTTTAACGTAAGGGTGCGTGAATTTCTTTATCGAAACAAGTAAAAGAACCATGTTTCTTTAATCCTCTCTTGTGTGTTAGACTTGTAATCTTTTTCGGTCTTTGAAGCGTAACTTGCGAGTAATTGTTTGCACATAATCTTAATCATGCGAGCTAAAAAAATGATATTCAAGTTACAAATATATGGGACAAATAAAAGAGAGGCGGATTTAAAGTTTTAGAATCATTCAATATTTATTCATCAAGATAAAATATTCTAAGATGCTAATCAATCAATCTATGGTTGTTTGGTGCAATCAGTAGGTTTAAAAGAAACCTTTCGATTTACCAAATCATACCCAACCAGCATATTTCGTTGCATTAAATTTCCAAATATAGCCAAGCCAAACCCTGCGTTAATGAATGCCAAGCAATTCACGCCCTTTGGCATTTCGAGAAACATGTTCTCGGGTGGCACCTCAACATTTGCCCCAGTGAACCTGAATGTCATGGGGGGTAAACGGCCCAAGTTCAAGTTCTTGTAGCAAAATTCTAAACCCAATTGTGGCATATCAAAACCAAGACCGATTACATTGGTTATACTCGTGATCATATCAGAATATAACTCATCAGGGATAAATGTTAGTGTTGTCCCCGAGTCTATGATAATGTTACCCTTCTCAGCAGGTATTTTCGACGAGGATCCTTTTGCTGACACCTTGTGTTTTCCAACCAATATGCTTTCTAATGTAAGGTAGTACAAAGTCGAGGGGTCTTTCTTAATAAGAGGAGTTGAAACAACATTCGCCCCTGCAACAATGGCATGCGTTCCAAAGTGAATTCTGCTTGTTTTTTGATTGTTAGAATATGGAATCAAACAATACGAAAATTTTCCATTAACCACGGATTGTAGTTGGTTAATTATAGAAAGCGGGCCGCCGCCAAGACCAACGATACCACTACTATCTTTCTTAAATGTACCTTCATTATCATGACCACAACCAAAAATAACATTTTTAACAGGGGTCGGTCCAAACCAAAAGGTATCGACAGCAAGATCCCCTACCGTGACCGACCTATCCCCGTAACTCATTTTGTAATGACATATGAGTCACAGGATAACTGATCTATATCCAAGGCTTCACAACCTTTTGATTGACAAGATAGTGATCGATAAGTGGATGAATTAGAAGGTACAAGGAGAGGTCCTACTTGCTTGTAACAATTCTGACAAGGCTTACATTGGGCCCACGTGAGGTCTGACCCAGTGTCCACGATTCCAAAAACTTTTACCGGTGGGGTACCCATACTAATCAACATTACATATTCTCCCAAAGCGGCGGAAATATCTACATCAATTGAAGCAACTTTTGAGGTAAAACCCGCCCTCTTTGAGAGATGGGAAGCTCGCAAAGTAGACCGAAGAAAAGAATTTTTAAGACGGTCTAACCGAGCATAGGTCGGGTCGTAGAAAGGTGATTGTGGAGAGTCTCGATCGATAAGATCAAGGGAAAAACCACCATTGATTTGGTTAGGTTTAGAAAGAGAACTCGATATGTTGATTAAAACAAAGACAAGAGCAAGAGTTTTCATGACTACAGGTAAAATTACTATGAAGCTTAAACGAAAATTTGTTCAATATTTATAGACTAAGGTGTTGAATGACAATTGATTTTTCATAATGTATAACATGAATTAAGAATAAAATTGATTTTATTTTAATTGAGTGGTCAAAGGTGTTGAATGACAATTGATTTGTCATAATGTATACTCATATGAATTAAGAATAAAATTAATGTATGGTTTTATTTGAATTAATGAGACATTAGTAAAATTAATTTTGTTAATTAATTGTGATCGTTTTTCTTCCATTCCTATCTTATAATACTTAAAGCTTATCTCCTTAATTTAATGCGCAAGGGGGTTGTGCACAAAAGAAAGTGTGGTACAACCTGCTTCAAGTGGAGTCTTAATGACTTATTTTTATCTATAACATGCCTTATCAAATACAATCGAGCATTCAATTCAGGTGTAATAATGCATGTGAATATGAAGTGTTAAGTGTTCATGAGTTACAACAATATGCAATTACAACAATGACAATACTAACCATTTTAACCATCCAAAAGACTCTTTAATTAGTGTTTACATTTGCTTATTAATTGATAAGTAGCCTATAAATAACAACCCACTAGGCCTCCATTTACACCACCGTCAGTCGAGACCAAAATGAAAAATAAAAAGGAGAGTATTAACAGATACTCGATAGCCAATTACCAACAACATAACTTCAAGAACAACCATAACCCATCGTCTACACATTTCCTAAATGATACAACAATCGACAACCACAACAACATCATAGATCTCAACCACGACCCAAACAAAGAAACAAAAACAAAATGATCTCAGCCTTCTTTTTTCGTGTTTTAAAATAAACTTCAAGACCTATAAATATCATACACACGATAAAAGAATGTCATCACAGATCCATGGTTGAAGACTCAACTTCAATTTATATCCGAAAAATAAAGAAGAAATATAGCAAGTGTGTTATACCGTTTTCTTCAATTCGTTCAAGACAAATAACAAAACAAAACAACACTTGATGAACCTACTGTGACCCTCCAAAGGATCTTGAAGCCTCTAAAACACTTTCTTGATTTGAAGTGTGCTGGGAACAAACTCATAAATTAAGGATCGGTTCTGCGTGCGTTGGTGTTGTTTGATGATGAGATTAGATTATCATGGTGTTGTTGATGTGATTTTTTTTTTTTTTTTTTTTGGATCTGCTAAACAAGAGAAAAAGAAAGAGGTGTGAACAGGGACGGAGCCAGAAACAAATATGACATGGTGCACAAATTTTTTTGAACCGTAATATACTAAAGTTAAAAAGTGGATTAAAACGAAAATTTAATTAAAACGATAAATAATGAACATATGACCTTCTAATTAGTGATTCTATGATCGCTCATAGCAAAAAAAACGTTTACGTACACCTTTATTTTTAATATTAATAAGTATTTCTTTCTATATAGCACAAGTTAAAGCTATTAAAATAATCATCACTCATCCAATTACGCAAGCTTCATTTAAAAAAAACATCTTTCAACCGACCAAAGCCAACTTCAACAACGGATAAACCAAAGGATGAGATGTGTGCTTTTACCAAATTTTAAATTTATTTTTTATTTGTAAGTATACCAACTAAATAATAATAATAAAGACACATTTTGATGCACCGGGTGCATTTAAGATACATTTAGGAAAAAACGATGATTTTTCAAAAATTACCACTATATCGTAAAAATCTATGGGGTGCACGTGCACCCGCGGGCACCACCCTGGCTCCGTCCCTGGGTGTGAAAGGTTTTTGGTACTGGCTGCATGAGACAATGATAAAATTTAGGGTAAAGTGCCTTTTGTGTAGAGGACTAAAAAGGGACGTTTCTTTTGTGAGAGCGAAATTTCTTAGGACTAAAAGGAACTGTTATTAAAATGATGATGGCCCATTAGTCCGTAATTCGATACGTTATCCTTGACGTGATTTGTTATAACTCATTAAAAGCTCAACAATTTCCTTTGTAATCATCAAGGTAATGAAAATAATGTTACCAACTTACGGCATGGTCATCGAATTAATGTTTACGTTTTTTCAATCATCAAACTATGACGGCAAATCATCAAAGTAATGAAAATAAATAACGTAATTAAAGTAATGTTAACAGCTTATGGCACGAAAGAAGCTATGCTTCAAAAACGATATGGGGTAATTTTTCAAAAAGGGTCGAATTTCCTTTTATTCATATTGAGTAACTTGGAAAAAGTCGAAAAGTTGCGTGCATGCTTTTAGTAGTCAAACATCAACTATCATGTATGTTAATTTTCATGCTTTACATAAGATTACAACTTCACTTGAAACAGTACGTAGTATTTCTTAAATAGCATAAGTTGTTACTGGAAAGTGGCTCATAAGTCTCCTATAATTAAACTTCATGTAATCATTTGCTTGAGGTATACGTCTAAAAGCCATGGAGGAGCACAAAGTGGCTTACGTGTATAGGCTATTTTTTCGACAAATATAGATCACATCGATTGCCATGTTATCGAAACATGTTATTACGATAACAACTCAACAATTTACTCAAACATTACGCAATCAACAATTAGATGCAATTAAAAAAACCTATAAACTTCTTTAAAAGGCATTTAAATTCCGCCATATGCTCATTCAACCGTCTGCACCAACATTATGTACAAAATACATAAATATTCAACCAAAGACCGTAATTATGTGTTTTTACGCCATATTCTCATTCAACCGCCATAAGTCATTGAATTATAATTTCGTAGTTATTTATATAATATGTGCATATATTCAAATTATGTGAAATGAATAACATAGTGGATTGTGTTTTGGTAAATTGTCTTTTGAGACTTTGAAGTAAAATTATCCGTATTAAGTATGTCGTATGAAAGGGAAAAAGTAATCATTGAATTTCATTGATGTTATTGACAAAGTTGTGGTGTCAAGAAAGACGGGTTGTTTCAAAGCTAAATATGACCACACGTGTCAACATGATATCGAATATGACCACACGGGTCAACATGCTACTGATTATGACCACACGGGTCAACATATAATTAAAATCTTAAGGATTTATCAGTTCATTCTCATATGTCACAGTGCAACTTATAATTAGCATGAAATTTCATTTGGTAGGGCTGACAGGTAAACATTACATGATGAACAATTAAATACAGCATTTGTGCATCGCACGGGTCAGTTAGTAAGATATAATTGTCTCATGCTACACATAGTTACATTGGAGCAACTTTTATAGTCACAAACAATGTTTTGCTTCCATGTACGATGTGACAACTGGCAATTTAGAGAGACATTTTAAAACCCGCATTACGTTAAAATTTGATTATAATTAAATATTTGGAATTTTATTCGCAACGAATTTATGAAATTTAAACCGTGGTTTTGAATAATGAAATTTATGGGGAATTAAATTTGAATTATTGATTTGAGATGGAATATATGTCGTGATTATTGTTGACGCGTTTATTAGCCAGTACGTTGACTCCGGCATTAGGATAACCTAACAAATTTAAAACTTTGAATAACGGTCGCGTCTATATATTAGATAAACGTATTTATAATCAAACTTTATGGAGAGACGGTTTTGAAAATAATGGTGCGTGAGTTAACGCGCGTTGAGAAATCTTAAGATATGAAAATGAGCTCGGGTTAGGGATATCGGGGAACTTTGAAAAGTTTACATAATTGGTCCTTGTGTGTTTAAAAATCCGGCCCCTTTGATATTATTGTTGGTATATATTTTTTTTGTTAAGAGGAACTACTAAATGGTCCTTGTGGTGAGAACCTGGAAAACATCACAAAACAAACACACCCTTTGTCTCTCTCTCTCTCTCTCTCTCTCTCTCTCTCTCTCCCTCCCTTATCTCACATCTCCATCTTCATCACCAATAAACCCTAGCCGCCGCCATTTCTGGCCACTGTAGCCGCCGCACTGCCACCCTCTACCACTCACGACCACCACCAAACAAATCCCCATCATATCTTCTCTTAGATCCACCCAAACACGCGCTCAAATACCCTTGTTTGACCTCAAATCCAATCATACGCACCACCTTTTATTTTGTTTCTAGCCTCCTCATGTTCTATTCTTGTTGAGACCGAAGGTAAGACGAGTCACAAGAGGGTTGTGACTCGAATTGCAATGAAAACGTGACCAAGAGGTCATGAGTATTATTTTTTCCAGTTGGGTTCCGATTAAAAACAAAATATATAAATGGGATTTGGTATAAAACGTGTTTAAAACTAGTTTGGTATCCGGGTTTTTCATGTTTGTGAGTGGGGTCGAGACCTAACCGAGAGCTATTGCTCTCAGCTTGTATTTTCCGGGCTTATGTGCTTTTCTTGTTACTATTAGTCATGAGATGATGATTTTATGAATGTTTGGTTGCATATCTTGGCGATTTGGATTCATTTTGAGTTAAGGAGAAGGTATTTTATTGTTGTTTGTTGATGCCGAGACCCTTTGAGGTCTTTGTGGCTCACGGTATGGTAAGGGATAGCCAAGCCGAGACCCTTACAGTCTCGGCAGTAGGCTGCTACTTCTTTTGATATTGTGGTGACCTTTTTTTTTTAGTTATTGCATATTTCTGGATATGTTGTCCTTGTGGTTATCTGTCATTATAATTTTTGTTGTTGTTGTTGTACATTTGGACCGAATGGGAAGGAGGAGCCGAGACCCTCGAGGTCTCGGCAATGGACTTATTATTTTGTGTTGCTATACTTCTTGATTCTACTGTTTTTTAAGCTAATATCTTGACTTGAGGTGAGTCATAGCCCCACTTTTACGTTTGAATATTGTTTTCAATACTTGGGGTGAGAAACGTGCAAATTATTTTATGTGGACTATTATTGCTGTTTATTTAAAACTTGCTATGCTTATAGAACTAGGTAGGTTGTAGTGCATGTCGTATCCTTACGAATGCAAGAACATGTCGTATCCTTACGAATGTTGGGCATGTTGCACCCTTGCAAATGCATATTGATTTGACTGATTTTCAACTATAGTGTGCACCTATAGGTTTGCTTTAGTGATTCGAGGCCTAGTATAGCTGGCAAGAGTTTTGCGTATATGTCCACTTGATGCTTTGTTTGGAAGGCTTGGCATGGCAACCTGGTTAAAGGATCTATTTTCGAACTCTGATATGTTATTGTGGACCTGTGTTTAACTTGTTTTGGGCCTTACTTTGGATATTTGGGATGAATGTAAACTTTAAAAACCTTGGTTGGTTTTGTATTTACTTATGTTTACTTTATCTCATTTCTTTATGACTTGTGATGGATACCAATCCCTGTAGCACCCTGAAAGCTTGACTAGTCTTCCGCTGTACCAAATTTTGTGGGTGTTACAGATTGGTATCAGAGCCAGGTTATAGAGAACTAGGTAATAAATACCTAAACTATAACCGATTTTTATAGAAAACAATCCTCGACCAATGCCCGCCAGCCCGCCAAGCCGAAGCATCTTGGATTATGTTGAGATATTATGAGATAATGATATGATATGAGATTTTGAGATGATTTGGGAATTATGAATATATTGATTTTATGATATGATGGCGTTTGGAAACTTATATGATTTACTCGTTTTAGAAATATTTTAGTAATGCGGTATTTGAAAAAAATTTCTTGAATTGATATGATCAAAGTTATATGATGATTTTAGTATGATATTTAAGTTTCGCGGTTTAGTTGTTTTAAAACACTTACACCTACCCTACGCCATTGTCACAAACCATGGCCTCCTATACGCATGATGTTACCGAGGATACTATTGCTGGCACGCGTCACCCAGCACAGATCACTATGGCCTCTGATGACCCATACATGATGGTCATGCATTTAGCCACTACTTCACCTTCCCATTGTCGCCCTAAGTCACCGATTTTATCGCCTCGTGGTTTACCTGCTCAGAGATGACGATTGACAGAGTACGAGGGTGAGCAGGAGAATGATGACCCTCAGGATGAGGAAGAGAATGATGACCCTCAGGATGAAGAAGAGAATGATGATGCTCAGGATGAGGAAGAGAATGATGACCCTCAGGACGAGGAGGATGATGATCCTCAGGAGGAGGGTATGCCTGATGATGATGGTTTACCAGCTCACAGCCATGCACATTCAGCTCACTCTGCAGAGCCCGATTCTATGATATAGCAGCTGGAGCCAGTTTCACCTGATCATCCGTTCTTGTTCGATTCTCCACCTGTCAGTCCCATGGTGTCGGACGCGCCATCTGAGATATCTTCTGAGCCTGCGGATCTTAGTGAGACTGGTAGGATTTGGGCTCAGCTTACTTTACAGGGCGAGAAGATCTCGCAGTTAGCAGATCGACTTGGGAGGGTTATTGCTGAGTTTATTAGTGAGCTGAGGGTTGACATGGCTACAGTTGTAGGCAGGATTATAGCTACCAGGAGAGTTATGATGGAGGTGCATGAGCAGATGGAGAGTTTACAAAGAGGGTTCCTCACAGCTCGCGAGGCAGATCGTAAGTTGTGGCAGAGGAACGCAAAGTTGGAGAAGGAGGTCGCTGACCTTAAGAGGGACAGAGATACACATAGTGTTGAGCTGGGATCATTGTGGAGAGATTTGGATGGTTTGAGATCAGAGTTGAGGAGTCTATGCCAGCATCGTGACTAGATGGATTGGGATTTGTGTTGTTGTGTTACTTCCTAAGCCAGGGAGTACTTGGTTAGGAAAGCTAGTTATTCTATCTCTTATGTCATTTTATTCGGATTATATGTTCGTCTCGTATGGAACGATTAGTATTTATTTTGTCTTTTGGTATTTTGGAATGACGTATCGATCGCTACTTGTATGGATGATGGTGATTTCGTATGATATTCTATGGTTTTTGGCGTACATGGAGAATTGTGTTTCTATTTGCGTGATTGATATCATGTTGGTATTATGTTGGTATTTCGACTTTCACCTATCGGATTCTTGTTGGACGTTATGGTACGTGTTATTGGGGACTTATGAACCTTGTATTGTGACTTCGATCAATGGTGCCTCGACGAAACCCACCTAGGCATACCCAAAGAGGGCCTACTATGGTCAACCCTGGTTGACGCAGGCAGCGCACTAACCAGAATGTTGACAACCAAGATGCCAACAACCAAGATACCAACGCTCACACTGGTGAAAACCAAAATGTTGACCCATTGAGTTTTGTGGTACTGAAGGAGTGGTCTAATTGGTGAGATGGATGGAGAAAACTGAGTCAGTGTTTACTGTTAGTAATTGTGCTGAGAATGCGAAGGTAAAATTTGTTTCTTTTACTCCGAAGGATGAAGCATTAACTTGGTGGAATAATTATCGTAATTAGATTGGGAGTGAAGTGGCCTATGCCATGACTTGGGAGCAGTTCAAGTCCTTGCTGATCAAGACTTACTGCCCAAGGAATGAGGTTAAGAAACTAGAGATTGAGTTTTGGAATCACAAAGTGAAGGGTACTGATATGGAGACATACAATCGTCGTTACCAAGAGTTAGCCTTGCTTTTCCCACATATGGTTCAGACTGAGACTCAGAAGATTGAGCGGTATACCGATGGGTTACCTGTGACTATAAGGAACGATGTGATTGCTGCTAGGCCTGCTAACATTCATGAGGCTATCACGATCGCTCAACAATTGATGGATTCGTTGGAACTGGAAGATGTTGAAAAGGAAAAGAATGGAAAAAGGAAGAGAGACCATCACTCTAAGGGTAATGATCACCGAAACAAGTGACAAGCAGTTGCCAAGGTTTATGCTATTGGGGATGGAGATAAGAAAAATCACAATGGAGAGTCGCCCAAATGTGGCCATTGTTATAAAAATCATTCAGCACGATGTACTGTGATGTGTAAGAACTGCTCAAAGATTGGGCACATAGCTAAGGATTGTAGAGCTCGACCACTTGCAATGGTCCAAGCTACTACTGAAACTATGAGTAAGGCGAATGTCACCTGTTTTGGATGTGGGAAGAAAGGACACTATAGGAATGAGTGCAGGGAATCGTGGAATCGAGGTAACCAAGGATCGGGTGGTAATGGGTACAATCATGGAAACCGAGGAGCTGGAGGAAACCGTGGACGACATGACAATGAGAACCAGCGAGTGGAAGCAGGAGCTGCTCAAGGGAGAGTGTATGCAATTGGAAACGAGAGAGGAGAAGACCCGAACGTCGTTACTGGTACGTTCCTTCTCAATAATCGTTATGCTTCCATACTATTTGATACTGGTGCCGATAGGAGTTCTGTGTCCACTACTTTTGCGCCCTTACTAGAAAAACCCCCGATGGCCGTAGGGATTGGTTATGATGTAGAGTTAGCTAACGGAAACATAGAAAGGATTAAAACTATTATCCGTGGTTGCACGTTGAATTTCTTGAATCACCCTTTCAACATAGATCTTCTACGCGTCACGTTAGGAAGTTTCGATGTCATCATTGGTATGGATTGGTTGTCTAAGTATCGTGCTCACATTCTTTGCGATGAGAAAATCGTGCGTGTGCCTTATGGCAAGGAGATTTTAAACATACAAGGCGATCGAAAAGGTTTGAAGAGCCCATCCAGATTAGCAGTCATTTCTTGCACTAAGCTACCAAAGCTAATGGAAAAAGGATGTTACCTTTTCTTAGCTCAGATTTCTGAGAAAGGAGGGAAGGAGAAGAAAGAAAGGTGCATAGGAAATGTGCCTATAGTTCGTGACTTTACGGATGTATTCCCAGATGATTTGCCCGGAATCCCGCCCACTAGACAAGTGGAATTTTAGATCGCGTTGATACCTGGTGCTGCACCTATAGCACGGGCACCCTATCGACTCGCACCAATTGAATTAGACGAGTTGTCGAAACAATTGGCAGAGTTAGCAGAAAAGGGGTTTATACGGCCAAGTTCGTCACCTTGGGGAGCCCCAGTTTTGTTCATGAAGAAGAAGGATGGATCTTTTCGCATGTGCATCGATTACCGAGAGCTGAATAAGTTAACCGTGAAGAATAGATACCCGTTACCGAGGATCGATGACTTGTTCGATCAGCTTCAAGGATCGAGTGTTTATTCGAAGATCGATCTCAGATCGGGGTATCATCAACTCAGAGTTCGCGAGGAAGACATTCCGAAAACGGCTTTCAGAGCCCGTTACAGGCATTACGAGTTCCAAGTGATGCCGTTTAGGTTGACTAACGCACCGGCGGTATTCATGGATCTCATGAATCGGGTGTGTAAGCCTTACTTGGACAAGTTTGTGATTGTGTTTATAAACGACATTCTGATCTATTCGAAGAACAAATAGGAGCATGAGGAGCATCTAAGACTCATCTTGGAATTGCTCAGGCAGGAGAAGATGTATGCTAAGTTCTCCAAATGTGAGTTTTGGATTCCGACGATACAATTCTTGGGTCATGTGATTGATAGTCAAGGAGTTCATGTAGATCCCGATAAGATTGAAGCCATTAAAGATTGGGCCACTCCGATGACCCCAACTAAAGTTCGTCAATTTTTGGGATTAGCTGGTTACTATCGAAGGTTCATTCAGGGATTTTCAAAAATAGCGAAGCCGTTGACCAAATTGACTCAGAAGAATGTTAAATATGAATGGGGAGATAAGGAAGAGGAAGTGTTCCAATTACTTAAGGAGAAGTTGTGTAGTGCTCCTATCTTGGCATTACCAGAAGGTAGTGAAGATTTTGTTGTTTACTGTGACGCTTCTCACAAAGGATAGGGAGCTGTCCTAATGCAACGAGAGAAGGTGATAGCTTATGCTTCCCGACAGCTCAAGAAGCATGAGAAGAACTACACCACCCATGACTTGGAATTAGGTGCTATGGTTTTTGCTTTAGGATATGGAGACATTATCTGTATGGAACCAAGTGTATTGTATACACTGACCACAAAAGCCTACAACACATCTTGAATCAAAAAGAGCAAAACATGATACAGTGACGTTGGATAGAGTTACTAAGTGATTATGATTTTGAAATCCGTTATCATCCCGGTAAAGCAAACGTCGTTGCTGATGCTCTTAGTCGGAAAGAGAGAATGCCACCATTACGAGTAAGGTCATTAGGAATGACTATCGTTTCGCCGTTACCATCTCAGATATTAGAAGCTCAAACGGAAGCGTTGAAGGCAGAAAACCGACCTGCTGAAAATATCTTTGGGATGGCAGAAATGAGAATGGATTTGTTAAGCGTTCTGATGGAATATTATGTTTTGGAGACCGAAGTTGGGTACCATTGTATGGAGGAATTAGTGAATTGATTATGCATGAGTCGCATAAGTCAAGGTATTCTATTCATCCTAGGTCTGACAAGATGTACCAGGATCTGAAGAAATTATATTGGTGGCCAAACATGAAGGCATATATAGCATTGTACGTCAGCAAGTGTTTGACATGTTCGAAGGTTAAGGCAGAACACCAGAGACCGTCAGGGTTGTTGACGCAACCAGAACTCCCAGTTTGGAAGTGGGAGCGGATCACAATGGATTTTATTACCAAATTACCAAGGACAGCTAGTGGTTGTGACGTTATCTGGGTAATTGTGGATCGATTGACTAAGTCTGCTCATTTCCTAGCGATTAGCGAAGATGATAGTATCGACAAATTTGCTAAGTTGTATGTGAAGGAAATCATTTCTCGTCATGGTGTTCCAATATCGATTATTTTGGATCGCGACAGTTGTTTCACGTCAACTTTGTGGCGATCACTCCAAACCGCTTTGGGGACGAGACTTGATATGAGCACTGCTTATCATTCCCAAACCGAAGGTCAGAGTGAGAGAACTATTCAGACTTTGGAGGATATGCTTCGTGCCTGTATAATAGATTTTGGTAAAGGCTGGGAGAAATATCTACCTCTTGCGGAATTCTCTTATAACAACAGCTACCATACTAGTATTAAAGCTGCACCATTTGAAGCTTTATATGGTCGTAGATGTGGTTCTCCGATTAGTTGGGCTGAGGTTGGAGACAGCCAACTCACCGGCCCCGAGCTTATTTTGGAAAGAAAGTGACTCAAATTCGTGATCAGTTGCAAGCAACTCATGATAGACAGAAAAGTTACGCCGATCAGAGATGTAAACCTCTTGAGTTCCAGGTAGGAGACAAAGTGATGCTGAAGGTCTCGCCTTGTAAAGGAGTAATACGTTTTGGGAAACCTGGGAAACTCAACCCCCGCTACATTGGACCATTTTAAATTCTGGAGAGAATTGGGCCCATAGCTTATCGGTTTGAGCTACCACAGAAATTGAGTAAGGTTCACGATGTGTTTCATGTGGGTAATTTGAAGAAGTGTCTTTCGGATGAAACACCGGTTATACCGATGAAAGATATTCATATTGATGAGAGTTTAAACTTCGTGGAAGAGCCTATCGAGATTGTAGATCGAGAGATTAAGCGACTCAAGTTCAGTCGTATTCCGCTCATCAAGGTTCATTGGAATTCCCGTCATGGACCGGAATTTACGTGGGAACGTGAGGATGAGTTTCGGAAGAGATATCCTAAGCTTTTTACTTCGTAGATGGAAAGTTCCGAGTGAAACCCGGGACGGGTTTCTTCTGAGGCTGGGAGGATGTGACAACTGGCAATTTAGGGAGACATTTTAAAACCCGCATTACGTTAAAGTTTGATTATAATTAAATATTTGGAATTTTATTCGCAACGAATTCGTGAAATTTAAATCGTGGTTTTGAATTATGAAATTTATGGGGAATTAAATTTGAATTATTGATTCGAGATGGAATATATGTCGTGGATTATTGTTGACGCGTTTATTAGGCACTACGTTGACTCCGGCACTAGGATAACCTAACAAATTTAAAACTTTGAATAACGGTCGCGTCTATATATTAGACAAACATATTTATAATCAAACTTTGTGGAGAGACGGTTTTGAAAATAATGGTGCGTGAGTTAACGCGCGTTGAGAAATCTTAAGGTATGAAAACGAGCTCGGGTTAGGGATACCGGGGAACTTCGAAAAGTTTACATAATTGATCCTTGTGTGCTTAAAAATCCGGCCCCTTTAATATTATTGTTGGTATGTATTTTTTTTGTTAAGAGCAACTACTAAATGGTCCTTGTGGTGAGAACCTGGAAAACAACATAAAACAAACACACCCTTTGTCTCTCTCTTTCTCTCTCTTATCCCACATCTCCATCTTCATCACCAATAAACCCTAGCCGCTGCCATTTCCGGCCACTGTAGCTGCCGCACCACCACCCTCTACCACTCACGACCACCACCAAACAAATCCCCATCATCTCTTTTCTTAGATCCACCCATAAACGCGCTCAAATACCCTTGTTTGACCTCAAATCCAATCATACGCGCCACCTTTTATTTTATTTCTAGCCTCCTCACGTTCTATTCTTGTTGAGACCGAAGGTAAGACGAGTAACAAGAGGGTTGTGACTCGAATTGCAATGAAAACGTGACCAAGATGTCACAAGTATTATTTTTTCCAGTTGGGTTTCGATTAAAAACAAAATATATAAATGGGATTTGGTATAAAACATGTTTAAAACTAGTTTAGTATCCGGGTTTTCCATGTTTGCTCTCGGCTTGTATTTTTTGGGCTTATGTGCTTTTCTTATTACTATTAGTCATGAGATGATGATTTTATGAATGTTTGATTGCATATCTTGGCGATTTGGATTCATTTTGAGTTAAGGAGAAGGTATTTTATTGTTGTTTGTTGATTCCTAGACCCTTTGAGGTCCTTGTGGCTCACGGTATGGTAAGGGATAGCCAAGCCGAGACCCTTACGGTCTCGGCAGTAGGCTGCTATTTCTTTTGATATTGTGGTGATCTTATTTAGTTATTGCATATTTCTGGATATGTTGTCCTTGTGGTTATCTGTCATTATAATTTTTGTTGTTGTTGTTGTACATTTGGACCAAATGGGATGGAGGAGCCGAGACCCTTGAGGTCTCGGCAATGGACTTATTATTTTGATTTGCTATACTTCTTGATTCTACCAGTTTTTGAGCTAATATCTGGACTTGAGGTGAGTCATAGCCCCACTTTTACGTTTGAATATTGTTTTCAATACTTGGGGTGAGAAATGTGCAAATTGTTTTATGTGGACTATTATTGCTGTTTATTTAAAACTTGCTTTTAACGTGTTTTCTCAGCGAAAGCTGACTTTTAACGTGTTTTCTCAGGTAATTAAGTGATGGCTTAGGATGCTTTGTTTGGAAGGCTTGGCGTGGCAACCTAGTTAAAGGATCTATTTTCAAACTATGATATGTTATTGTGGACCTATGTTTAACTTGTTTTGGGCCTTATTTTGGATATTTGGGATGAATGTAAACTTTAAAAACCTTGGTTGGTTTTGTTTTTTACTTATGTTTACTTTATCTCGTTTCTTTATAATTTGTGATGGATACCAATCCCCGTAGCACCCTGAAAGCTTGACTAGTCTTCCGCTGTACCAAATTTTGGGGGTGTTACATACGGGATATAATATGTGTTAAGTCATACATTCAACCGTCTGCACCAACATTAAGTACAAAACACGTAGATATTCAACCAAAGACCGTGCATCGTACGGGTTGATGAATAAAGCCTCGTTCTTTATAAATTGAGGCCTATTATTTCATTTTAAAGACACTGTGAAAACACACAAAGAACTGCTACTATATCCTCTCCTTTCATTCATCTTAATTACATGTGTATGTGTTCGTAATAGAGGGAAAACATGGTTTTGGTTTGCCTTGATAACCCATTTGTGTAACGCAGTTATCCGTTGTTGTTGTATCCTGGGAGATAGACGTTCACGATTCTCAAGCACCGTGGAGAGGATGAATCTGTCTTAAGGATACTATGAGCATCACAGGCGTCAACATTTTCCTTACTTGTGTTTTTGAGTCTCAATAATCAAAAGAATTAATATATACTACAATCTTAAGACAAATTCTATTCTTGTTGCTATTAGAAACAAAATTTTCATGAAAGAAACTATAAAATAAAGCGTGAGTTTTAGAACTATCTTGATTGATACTATATTGTTATAGAAAATCAAAACAATGTTGTTTTTAATATGTTAGTGTTTATGTGACCATTATTAAATTACAGTGCATGTGAGTAAGTTGAATATTTTGGTTATTCGTTTTTCTTTGGATACTTATGGTAATTGGAAACGAAGGATATTTTTATGAAAGAATTTCGTAAGTATACGTATCGGATAAAGTGATAAACAACTTTTTACTCTAAATGGGTTTTGCAAAAGAAAATATGTATACAATATGTATAAATATTTTATGGGCTTATATGTTTGGCTAGAACACCGAAGCGAATGAAGAATGAGAATTCATTTCGTATGATATGATTAATTGTCATCTTATCTACTTCATTCATACCACCAGTCACATAGTTACCTATATCTTGAGATATGTTAAACACGTCGAATTGAAATTGCCTTCGGTAGAAAGGAAAAAGAAAAAACCAGTATATATCGGTGAGTTTTGTTTCATGAAACATTATTTGATTGACTGATATTAAGATAGGCATATTTCCTTCTTATTGAATTTATTAGTAAATTGGAAACATGTGTTTTGATAATCAAAAGAATTACGTACAAGGATAAGTTGCATTTTATTTAATCATTAATCAACCGGTTATTTTCATATTTGGGAAACCATTTGTTTCGGACAGAATAAAAGAATGTTTGAAGCATGTTTGGCTGAAATTTTGCGGTGACACTAGCTTGTGTAACTAGTATTGATTTCATGACCCGGATATTGAGACGTTTGAGTTGTTTGGTACAAAAATTCGTGGTTGTTTTAATGCATATTTATGAGATGTTTTGTGCTATGCTCAACTAAAAAAAATGCTTATGTTATTTGGAATCCAAAAGTAAACTAATTCATCTAGAATGCGGTTTTGGTATTTCGACTCCAAGAGTAAACTAATTCATTTCGAATGTGGTTTTGGTATTATTTGGACTCCAAAGTAAACTGGTTCATTTGGAATGCGGTTTTGGTGTTATTTGGACACCAAAATAAGCTGATTTATTTGGAATGCGGTTTTGGGGTTATTTGGACTCCGTACATGCTGTCATAGTGGTGTAGTCATGGGAAAATGAATTGTATGCATAGTAAACAAATAATTTTTGGATCCAAATTTATTTTTTGTGTACTTATGTAATTAAATTGAATTTCTAGAAAGTTTGAGTTTATATAGGTGAATTGTTTGGTCACAATCTGTATTTTGATACAACGGTTCATTTTGGGCAGCATCGCAAGAAAATGCATTGTTTTCATAGCAAACGAATAAGTTTTGTACCTAAATTATTACAATGTGCAACTCAGACATTAAAATTCATTTTTGAAAAGTTTGAGCTTAAACGGATGAAATGCTTGGTCAAAATTTTTTTATTTTGGTACAGTGATCCTTGTTGGATAGTTTTGCTGATAAAACTGCATAGTCGGAAAAAAATATTTTGGCAAAGTAATGCCTATTTAAGCTTGTTTAGTGCGATGTTATTTAGCACTATGCAACTAATTTTGTAACATGAGAATAAACAAGTTGCTCGATTTTATACCGAGTATTGGAAGTTTGGATGTTGCAAATATTCTGTTGTGAATATTGTTGCAAATAATCAAACTGCTTGTTATTCTAGAAATTTGAACAATTTTTAATACTTGTACGAACTCCTATTGCTAATAATCTAACGGATTGTCCTTGTGAAAGAAATAACTAAATGTCGTACATAATCACCTACGACATTATGAAATGTCAAGAAAGAACACGTGTGTGTCTATATATATATATATATATATATATATATATATATATATATATATATATATATATATATATATATATATATATATATATATATATATATATATATGAAAACAAATTAAGTTGGTTTGTGTAGCTAACTTGAATGATGTGATTGTCATCCAAAGTGAGCTATTATCCATTATTTACATTGGACATAATTTGATTGTGTAAAATGATTACACATTGATTTTATATGATTATGGTCACATAATAAGTCGTGAAAATCATATAATGATAAGAGATTAAATGTGATTATATATATAATCACAAGTGAATTGGAATGACATGTTATAAGTGTAGGATTTACACATATAACTTATGGGATCCTCCTAAAACATGTGTAGTTTAAGGTGGTGATTTGTCTAAAAAAACTAATGTCAGTAGATGAAGCTATGAGTAATCAGAATGATGCATCTTCTGTCATACGCTTGATTCCTTGGTCTATACCATGCTAGATTTGGAATATGTTAATTATGATATGGAAAATAATTAACATAAGACATTCAGAAAGTGTGCATACACTAGTATGAAACTTGTGAGGTGACAAATTACTAATGATCTTGATGTTATATCCATGTGAGAAAAATCTTATAAACAAGACTTATATATTGAAAGGGAGAACCTTTCTACAGAATTCTTGAGATAAATTCCATGTGCGGGATTCCGGCCTAGCTAGAGTTCAAAAGGACATCAACAAACCTGAAATTCTTGCCTAGTTAAAATACTCAAGAATTACCTGGAGCATGATATATTTAAAGAGTTGAACAAAACTCCATTTTGTATATATATATTATGTCGATAAGACAACTATTCTCAACATGAGTTATCTCTGTTGACAAATGTGAAGTCATAGAATAACGTTGGATCCGCTTGCGAAGTGCTAAATGTGAGAAATAGTTAGCATGTCGTGAAGAGGAATGAGACTAAAGCCCTCAAAAAGTTTATATGAAGGAAAACCTAATCCAACTAACTAGAGATCCCAAGATCTGGGTTCAATAGGACAACCTACTTGTATAAACTGAGGTCAGTGTGGGGGAGTAATAAACTCCATATTCATTTAAGGGATTTAGTAAACTTCCTAGTCCATTCCTATAATAGTGACAATACGAGGATAAACATATGGCTTTTAATAATTAATAGAGAATCACTCATGTGAGAGAGAAGTGGGGTCGCTTCGAAGGGAATTGTGGGAGAGCAATTCCTAAAAGCTCTTACAAAACCAGGATAATGTTCATGACCATAACGAACATAACTATGAGAACAAAAATGTGTCAAGGTGATATTTGTGTGAGTACATATTATCGTCTACACAAAAAGGAGACAGTTCAAAGACATCAAGTTCTACTGGCTGCTAGGAGTCTAAGTATATTTCACGAGGGAAGGTTCAAAGGGTAACACCTAATTATCCTATGCAAATATCAATTGGAAAACTCAATTACAACTTCGTGTCCTTGAAATTCGTTTACCTTATCAATTTCATTCATGTGGGGGATTGTTGGAAAAAGTGGTCAAAGATATTGAATGACAATTGATTTTTCATAATGTATACTAATGTGAATTAAGAATAAAATTGATTTTATTTTAATTTATGAGAGTGGTCAAAGGTGTTGAATGACAATTGATTTGTCATAATGTATACTCATGTGAATTAAGAATAAAATTAATGTATGATTTTATTTTAATTCATGAAACATTAGTAAAATTAATTTTGTTAATTAATTGTGACCTTTTTTCTTCCATTCCTATTCGCTATAAATTGAGGCTTATTCTTTCATTTTAAAGACAATGTGAAAACACACCAAGAACTACTACTATATCCTTTCCTTTCATTCATCTTAATTCTTTGTGTATGTGTTCGTAATAGAGGGAAGGCACGGTTTTGGTTTGCCTTGATAACCCATTTGTGCTAACGGAGTTATCCATTGTTGTTGTATCCTTGGAGATACACGTTCACGATTCTCAAGCACTGTGGTGAGGACGAATATGTCTTAAGGAAACTGTTAGCATCACAGGTGTCAACATTTTCCTTACTTGTGTTTTTGAGTCTCAATAATCAAAAGAATTAAGGTATCGTTTTTACACTTCATGTTTTATATTATTGAAGTTGAATATCTGGTTACTGAAGTTGAGATTATGAGAGCAATGAGATTGTGAGAACGTTAACGCTATGAACCTTTTTTAACATATGGGTGCATGAACTTTCTTTATCGAAACAAGTAAACGAACCATGTTTCTTTTATCATTTCTTGGGTGTTAGACTTGTAATCTTTTTTGGTCTTTGAAGCATAACTTGCGAGTAATTGTTTGCACATAATCTTAATCATGCGAGCCAAAACAATGATATTCTAGTTACAAATATACGGGACAAATAAAAGAGAGGCTGATTTAAAGTTTTAGAATCATTCAATATTTATTCATCAAGATAAAATATTCTAAGATGCTAATCAATCTATGGTTGTTTGGTGCAATCAGTAGGTTTAAAAGAAACCTTTCGATTTACCAAATCATACCCAACCATCATATTTCGTTGCATTAAATTTCCAAATATAGGCAAGCCATCCGCCGCGTTAATGAATGCCAAACAATTCACGCCCTTTTGCATTTCGAGATACATGTTCTCGGGTGGCACCTCAACATTTGCCCCAGTTTGCATTAAATTTCCAAATATAGGCAAGCCATCCGCCGCGTTAATGAATGCCAAACAATTCACGCCCTTTTGCATTTCGAGATACATGTTCTCGGGTGGCACCTCAACATTTGCCCCAGTGAACCTGAATGTCATGGGGGATACACAGCCCAATTTCAAGTTCTTGTAGCAAAATTCGAAACCCCATTGTGGTATATCAAAACCAAGACCGATTACATTGGTTATACTCGTGATCAAATCAGAATAGAACTCATCAGGGATAAATGTTAGTGTTGTCCCCGAGTCTATGATAATGTTACCCTTCTCAGCAGGTATTTTTGACAAGGATCCATTTGCTGACACCTTGTGTTTTCCAACCAATATGCTTTCTAATGTAAGGTAGTAGAATGTCGAGGGTTCTTTCTTAATAAGAGGAGTTGAAACAATTCCAAAGTGAATTCTGCTTGTTTTTTTAATTGTTAGAATATGGAATCAAACAATACGAAAATTTTCCATTAACCACGGATGGTAGTTGGTTAATCACAGAAAGCGGGCCGCCGCCAAGACCAACGATACCACTACTATCTTTCTTAAATGTACCTTCATTATCATGACCACAACCAAAAACAACATTGATAACAGGGGTCGGTCCAAACCAAAAGGTATCGACCGCAAGATCCCCTACCGTGACCGAACTATCCCCATAACTCATTTTGTAATGACATAGATTTTTCGAGTCACACTATAACTGATCTATATCCAAGGCTTTACAACCTTTTGATTGACAAGATAGTGATCGATAAGTTGATGAATTAGAAGGTACAAGGAGAGGTCCTACTTGCTTGTAACAATTCTTACAAGGCTTACATTGGGCCCACGTGAGGTCTGATCCAGTGTACGCAATTCCAAAAACTTTTACCGGTGGAGTACCGAGACTAATCAACATTACATATTCTCCCAAAGCCGCGGAAATATCTACATCAATTGAAGCAACTTTTGAGGTAAAATCCGCCCTCTTTGAGAGACGGGAAGCTCGCAAAGTAGACTGAAGCAAAGCATTTTTAAGACGATCTAACCGAGCATAGAACGGGTCGTAGAAAGGCGATTGTGGAGAGTCTCGATCGATAAGATCAAGGGAAAAACCACCATTGATTTGGTTAGCTTTAGAAAGAGAACTTGAGATGTTGATTAAAACAAAGACAAGAGCAAGAGTTTTCATGACTACATGTAAAATTGTTATGAAGCTTAAACGAAAATTTGTTCAATATAGATGATCCTATTTGGTCCATTCAATGCCTCACTACAGGAGGTAAGGTGGGTTCTCCCTCAAGGTGAGTGTTTCTAAGTTTCTGAAGCCATTTGTAAAGATGGAAATGTAGGAAACTTGGAAGAGCCCTTTACTGGATTGAGTGAATTGGTACCTAGTGAAGCCATTGTCCTTTCCTTATTTAATTCACTGTGCTAGCAGGTTGAGTGAGTTAAATGGGAAGGAGAAATGGAAATGTAGCTAGATGGCATGGTGCTTAAAGGTGAATAGAACTCTTGTTGCTTGGTTGAAACTGGGAGTTTAATTTCTATTGTATGGCATAATCAGAGTGTTGTCTGATATATGTGTTCCCTGATAGCAGTTGTGTCAGAGATAGGATGTAGTTTAATGAATTTGTTGTATACTTTGTATATTGCTTCTGTTTGGGTATGGCCAATTCAGATGATGATGAATTATATATGTACAAAGTTCTGAATGATAATATAGTTTCACCTTTTGCACAAAAAAATGTTCAATATTTATAGACTAAACTAAGTTCACAAAAATAAAATTCATTAGCTGTATCACAAAAAATACAATCAATTGCAATTATTATAATTATTCAAATATTTTAAATATCGGCTTTTTGGCAACTAAATATTTGGTAGAGTTGAAAAACCAATGATTTAACTCTATAGGTTAATATTGATATTGATAAACAAATATATGTTTTAAGTTGCATATGATACGTATCATTTTATGGTATTGGCATTTCTTTAAAACAGGAAAAGATTTGTGCACGTCACAATAGGCACTTTCATCTTCATTCTAACTTTTGCGTGGATGTGATTATGGTAAACGATATCAAGACTTTGAAAAACATACAACTCCACAAGATGGAACTATCCTGTTCTTACGTGCGTTCACGAATTTTATTTTTGAAAAAAGAAAAAAGAAGTCGAAAGAAAACAATATATATATATATATATATATATATATATATATATATATATATATATATATATATATATATATATATATATATATATATATATATATATATATATATATATGTGACTCTTAAACATTAAAATTGCATATAAATCAATGCTAAACACAAAATTACATAAATATCCTTCGTAAACAATAAAAATATTATATAAGTCTTAACAATTAGTTTCAATATAGTTAAATCACAATGGATCATTATGCTTCTACTTTACATGGCCAGTTGTGACAACCGGCAGTTTAGGGAGCCATTTTAAAAACCCGCATTACGATTAAAGTTCGTTTATAATTTTTATTTGAAATTTTATTTCACAACGAACTTGTAAGACCTATTTTATGGATATTTCTAATTAATGACGTTATGGAATTCGTGAATTTTGTTCATAATTCATTTTTGATTTAATGCTCGGTGATGTATACTTGAATTCTCACTTGGCACTACGTTGACTCTGGCACTAGGATTACCTAACGAAAGTTTTATGATTCGTCTTACAAGTCCGACTATATGTTATTTATTTACGAGATGTTTTCGGAAGATATTAAAAGTTGAAATGAGTTCGGGTTCGGGCCACATGTTTTTACATTTACCCACGTTACCCGCTCCACACCGTAGTAATATTATTATTACTATTATTATTATTATTATTATTATTATTATTATTATTATTATTATTATTATTATTATTATTAATAATAAAAAAAAAAGAGTTAACTACACATAGGGTTCTTTGGTTTTCGGTTCACACCCAACACCACACACAAACACTCACTAATTTCCATCTCTCTCTCATCATCTCCCTCCCCTACTTCTTTAACCCTAGCCGACATCAACAATCCGGCCACCACCACAGCCACCGCCGACCACCACACTACACGACCACCATAAATAGACTCCCCATCTCATCCTCTATTCGATCTACCCCTACACGCGCCCTAATTCCTACATTAACACCAAATTCGAATCAAATTATCACGAGTTCATCATCATCTTCTTATTATTTCTTGAGTATCTCTTCGATTTGGCTTTGTTTTGGAAGGTAGGTCGAGTTTTGACTCGAGTTGTGGGTTCGAATCGTGACTATGAGTCACGGATTTCATTATTTTTCGGATTGTTATGATTCTTGTTACAAGAATCAAGTGGGTTTTCAATAAAAATGGTTTAAAAAGAGGTTTGGTATCCGGGTTTGTGTTACTCGTTGGGTTGAGGCTAACCGAGAGCTCTTGGCTCTCGGCTTGGGTCTTGAGTGATGTTATTATTGACCCATTTGTTGTTTATTCGGACTCTTGGTGCTATCATGTTGCTAGTCTACCTTGTGGTCGTATGGATTACCAGTCGACACCCCCCTAGGGGCTGTTTTGGGCACGGTTTGAGCTCAAGGAGCTAGCCGAGACCTATGGGTCTCGGGTATAGCTTCCGTTTCATGTTTGAGCATATGTTGACCCGGGTTGACTTGGTAACTCAACCCGTGGCTTACTTGGTTTATTACTTAATTGGTTAACTTGGTTTTGAAATTGTTTTGGTTGATATTTCGGCCGAATACATGTGGGTCGAGACCGTGTTTGGTCTCGACATTGGATATTGATTTTGGTATTGTGAAGTTGTTGACGAAAAGTGATATTGGGGACCGATTGTGAGACGGTCACTTAGATTGACGGAGATAGGTTAGTCGGGTGCCGTAGTCGGACCCTATTGTTGTAGCACGTGGATTGAGATTGTGTGGGACGGAGATACTTTTGGTTATTATGACTTTTGTTATTACTTTGGACTTGGACAATGAGCCGAGAGTCATGACTCGGACATATGACCATTTCGTATAACTCGATAACTATTACAATTAAAACGAAAATCGTAATAATAGTTATTGATAATATAAACGTTTATATGAATATATAGACGTGAATAACGTATATATAATTATATAGGCGCGTATATTAATAATAATAATAATCACGAGTCGTATTATAAATAATACAATTAGATATATATATTAGGCTACGAAAGTGGCGTAATATTATTGAACGTATTATTACTATAAAAATTTGTTATAAAACGGGAAACTCCCGACAATTATTAAACGGTTAATAAAATGTCATTTTGTATATATAACGAGTAAACTTATCGAGTTATGCGGAATCGTTGTCACTCAAGTTCAGGTAAGTTTTATTTGTGACTTTCGTGTTGTCACGGATATATGACGATTAATATAAACGTTTTCTATAACTAAATAATCACTTAACCGTAAGGTTGAATCGGGTTATTTGGCTATATGAAATGAATATATTAATGGGCATCGTATCCCACGACGCCCATAGGTGTAGTATATGTAAAGTGTAATAAATTGCGAGTGTATATATCGGAAAATCTGGCCAATTTGACGATATATATGAGGAATTTATTAAACTATGATATATACTATACAGTAATTATGTGCTATGTGCTTTAGGTTGGGTGTAATCTTGGAACGGTATGTTACGTAAATAAATATGAGGATTATCAAATCGACGGACTTGATAAACTTCGGCGATTTATTTAAATGATATATTGGGCTAATATTAGATCTATAGTTTATTTTATTATTCTATATGTGATCTTTTTGATTTGTTTTGAGTCAACCCACCACCCGTATGGATACCAAACGCAAACATACCAAACTAATACGAAATGGATTTTCGGAAATAAAACGGATTCTCGTCCGGGTTTGGGAATATTTTGAATTTGAGGAAATGATTTCTGAACGAGTTAATATTGTTAGGCCGTGCCAAGTCCGTAGTTGCTGTTTTGTGAGTTATCATACATCTTATTTCCACCAACTTCTTCTTGCTATTTTCTGGACTTGAGGTGAGTCATAGCCCCACTTTTTAATCTTGAACTATGTTTTCAATACTTGGGGTGAGAAACGTGCAAATTATTTACGTGGACTATTATCGCTTTTATATTCTTTCTAAACTTGCTATGCGTATGGACTAGGATCTATTGTCAGCTTTAGTCACACATGTCGTGTGTACTATTCAAGGTTGGCTTATTTGGTTATTTGGAATTGTCAGCTTTAGTCACATATATGTTGTGTGTACTATTCAAGGTTGATTTATTTAGATACTATAGTGTGCACCTATAGGTTATTAATGCTTCGGAGGTTATCCGAGTATTTTTGGTATTGCGGGGGTTACCCGAATATCTATGTTAGTACGGAGGGTATCCGTGTGTTATGTTGAAGCGGAGAGTATCCGCAGGCTTTTAGCGAATCCTTAGTCTAGCTAGCAAGCGTTTTGCGTATATGTCCACTATATTGTTAGATGAATTTAAACCTATGATCTCACCAGCGAAAGCTGACTTTTAGCACGTTTTCTCAGGTAATTAAGTGTTGAGATGCATGCTTGGAATGGAAGGCTCGGCCAAGGCTCACGGTTTATGGATCTATTTTTCTAAACTCTGATAACTAAATTTGGACCTATTGTTATTTTATTTTGGGCCTGACTCTGAATGATGTTGGGATAAATGTAAACCTTAAAACCCCGTTTTGGTTGTGTTTTTATTATGTTTACTTTATCTCGTTCTATATTGTCTTGTGTTGGATACCAATCCCCGTAGCACCCCGAAAGCTTGTTGAGTCTTCCGCTGTATCAAATTTTGGGGGTGTTACAGATTGGTATCAGAGCCAAGGTTATAGAGAACTAGGTAAATAAACGCCTAAACTATAACCGTATTTTTATAGAAAATGATCCTTGACCACCGCCCGCCAGCCCGCCAAGCCGAAGCATCTTCTGTTATTTGAGGTATTATGAGATATTTGAGATGATTGTTAGATTTGGGAATTATTGAGATGATTTGAGGTTTATGGATTTTAGTAATAAGATGGCGTTCTCGAGGATTTATATGGTCTATATGTTTTATAAATATTTTAGTAATACGGTGTTTGAAATTCTTTTATTGAGATTATATGATTGAACTATTTGATGAGTATTTTTGGTATGGTATTATGAGATGTGATTTAGTTGTTTTGAAACACTTACACCTACCCTACGCCGTTGTCACAAATCATAGCCTCCTTTGCACGTGTCGTTATTAAGAATTGTTATTGTTAGTACGCGTCGCCGACTTTATCGTCTCGTGGTTCACCTGCTCGGAGATGACGAGTGATGGAGTACCCCTTCGACGAGGAGTACGCGGGTGAGCAGAATGATAACCCTCAAGATGAGGAAGATAATGATGACCCTCAGGATTGGGAAGAGAATGATCCTCAGGAGGAGGATATGCCTGATGATGATGGGTCGCTAGCACATTCAGTTCATTCTGTGAAGCCCGATTCCCCGATACATCCGTTAGAGCCGGTTTCACCTGATCATCCGTTTTTGATTGATTCACCACACCTGGTAGTCCTGTGGCGTCGGATGCACCTTCTGAGGTTTCTGCTGAGCATGCAGAGTTAGGTGAGACTGGTAGGATGTTGGCTCAGATTACTGCACAGGGCGAGAGGATCTCGCGGATGTCTGACCGACTTGAGATGATTATTGCTGAGTTTATTACTGAGTTTATTGCTTAGTTTGTTGTTGAGTTGAGAGTTGATTTGACTACTGTCATGGGCAGGACGGTAGCGATTAGGACATGTATGATAGAGATACATGAGCAGATAGAGAGTCTGCAGAGAGGTTTCCTCACGGCTCGCGAGGGAGATCGCAAGCTGTGGCAGAGGAACACAGTGTTAGAAAAGGAGGTTGCGAACCTCAAGAGGGATAGAGATACGCATCGTGTTGAGCAGGGATCGTTATTGAGGAATTTGGATGGTTTGGGATCGGAATTGAGGAGTCTACGCCAGCATCGTGGCTAGATCGATTTGGAATCAAGTTGTTGTGTTGCTACATAAGCCAAGGAGTATTTGGTTAGGAGAGCTAGTTATTATATCTCTTATGTCATGATATTCGGATTGTACGTTCGTCTCGTATGGAACGATTAGTATCTATTATGCCTGTTGGTAGTATGGAACGATGTATTGATCACTACTTATGGACGATGGTGAGCTCGTATGATATTTTACGATTTTTGGCGTACATGGAGAATTGTGTCTTATTTGCGTGGTTGATATTGTGTTAGTATTATATTAATGGCTGTACGACGAAACCCCGTTAGAGCTAACCGAACTGGTACGGCAGCGACTACCCCTAGTCGCCGAGGACGCCGTCCTACTCGAAATGTTGAAACCCCTACTCCTGATAACCTGGACACCACTAACCGCAACAACAGGAATCAAAATGTTGATGTTCAGGGAGACAATGATCATGTTCCACTTAATGCACCTACTGTGGATCAAGCAATGATCAATCAACTTGTGGAGCAAAGAGTTGCTGAACTGTTAGCTGAGTCAAATCATTCCAACAATTCTGCTGGAACTTTTCCACCTGTTCGTGCTAATGGATGTCAATATAAGGAGTTTAAGATTTGTGGACCTATTGAGTTTGGTGGAACTGAAGGAGTGGTTTACTTGGTTAGGTGGATTGAGAAGACTGAATCAGTGTTTAATGTTAGTGGTTGTGCGGAGAATGCGAAGGTAAAGTTTGCTTATTTTACTTTCAAGGATGAAACTTTAACTTGGTGGAACAACTACCGAAATGCAGTTGGGAGTGATGTAGCTTATGCCATGACTTGGGAGCAATTTAAGTCTTTGCTGATTCAGACTTATTGCCCAAGGAATGAGGTCAAGAAGCTAGAGATTGAGTTTTGAAATCACAAGGTGAAAGGTACTGATATGGCGACTTACAATCGTCGTTATCAGGAATTAGCCTTGTTGTGCCCAGATATGGTGAAAACTGAGACTCAAAAGATCGAGAGGTATACTGATGGACTGCCTGTAGCTACGAAAAATGATGTGATTTCTGCTAAGCCTGCAAACATCCATGAGGCAATCACAATTGCTCAACAACTTATGGATTCGTTGGAATTAGAAGAAGCTGATAAGGAGAAGAATGGAAAGAGAAAGAGAGACCGTCACTCTAAGAGTAATGATCACCGCAGCAAGAGACAAGCTAAGGCTTATGATATTGGGAATGGAGATAAGAAGAATCAGAACGGTGATGCACCCAAGTGTGATCGTTGCCACCAGCATCATACTGGATGGTGTAATGTGAAATGCCAGAATTGCTCAAAGAAAGGACACACAGCTAGGGATTGTAGAGCCCGACCTCTTGCTATGGTTCAAGCTGCACCTGAGATGAGAAATAAGGCAGATGTTACTTGTTATGGGTGTGGAAAGAAGGGACACTATAGGAATGAGTGTAGAGAATCGCGGAACCGTGGAAATCAAGGCTCGGGTGGTAATGGGTACAATTATGGAAACCGTGGAACTGGAGGAAACCGTGGACGACAAGATAATGGGGACCAACGTGTGGAAGCTGGAGCTGCTCAGGGAAGAGTGTATGCACTCGGGAACGAGAGAGGAGAAGATCCGAACGTCGTTACTGGTACGTTCCTTCTCAATAATCGTTATGCTTCCATACTATTTGATACTGGTGCCGATAGGAGTTTTGTGTCCACTACGTTTGCACCCTTACTAGAGAAACCCCCGATGGCCTTAGAAATTGGATATAATATTGAGTTAGCTAACGGGAATATAGAAAGGATTAATACCATCATTCGCGGTTGTACGTTAAATTTCTTGAACCACCCTTTCAACATAGATCTTCTACCCGTCACGTTAGGAAGTTTTGACGTTATCATTGGTATGGATTGGTTGTCGAAGTATCGTGCTCACATACTTTGCGACGAGAAGATCGTGCGTGTACCATACGGAAAGGAAGTCCTAAATATATTAGGAGACCGAAAGGATTCTAGGAGCCCATCCCGATTAGCAGTTATATCTTGCACGAAGTTACCGAAGCTAATGGAGAAGGGATGCTACCTTTTCTTAGCCTAAATTTCTGAGGAGGGGGAGACGAAGAAAAAGGAAAGGTGCATTGGAGATGTAACCATAGTTCGTGATTTTCCTGATGTGTTTCCCGATGATTTGCCGGGAATCCCGCCGACTAGACAAGTGGAGTTTCAGATTGAGTTGATACCTGGTGCTGCACCTGTAGCACGAGCGCCTTATCGTCTTGCACCTACCGAACTGGAAGAGTTGTCGAAACAATTGGCGGAGTTAGCCGAAAAAGGATTCATAAGACCAAGTTCTTCATCTTGGGGAGCCCCAGTCTTATTTGTGAAGAAGAAGGATGGATCGTTTCGTATGTGTATTGATTATAGAGAGTTGAATAAGTTAACGGTGAAGAATCGATACCCGTTACCTAGGATCGACGACTTGTTCGATCAACTCCAAGGATCGAGTGTGTATTCGAAGATCGATTTGAGATCGGGATATCATCAACTTCGAGTTCGCGAGGAAGATATTCCGAAAACGGCTTTCAGAACCCGTTACGGGCATTACGAGTTTCAGGTGATGCCGTTTGGGTTGACTAACGCACCAGCAATATTCATGGATCTCATGAATCATGTGTGTAAGCCTTACTTAGACAAGTTTGTGATTGTATTCATCGATGACATTCTGATTTATTCAAAGAGTGAGAAAGAGCATGAGGAGCATCTAAGACTCATTTTGGAATTGCTCAGGAAGGAGAAACTTTATGCCAAGTTTTCGAAATGCGAATTTTGGATTCCGACGGTACAATTTTTGGGTCATGTGATTGATAGACAAGGATTCCATGTGGATCCTGCTAAGATTGAGGCGATAAAAGATTGGGCTGCACCTACAACCCCGACCGAAGTTCGTCAATTTTTGGGTTTAGCTGGTTATTACCGAAGATTCATTGAGGGATTTTCGAAGATAGCTAAACCATTGACCAAATTGACTCAAAAGAGCGTTACGTATGAATGGGGAGATAAAGAAGAGGAAGCGTTTCAATTACTTAAGAAGATGTTGTGTAGTGCTCCTATCTTAGCGTTACCAGAAGGTAACGAGGATTTCGTCGTCTATTGTGACGCCTCACATAAAGGATTGGGAGCCGTGTTAATGCAACGAGAGAAGGTGATAGCTTATGCTTCCCGACAGCTCAAAAAGCATGAGAAAAACTACACTACCCATGATTTGGAGCTAGGTGCTGTGGTTTTCGCTTTAAGAATATGGAGACATTACTTGTACGGAACAAAGTTTGTTGTATTTACTGACCATAAAAGTCTACAACACATCTTGAATAAAAAAGAGCTCAATATGAGACAGCGACGTTGGATCGAGTTGCTAAGCGATTATGATTGTGAAATTCGCTACCACCCTGGTAAAGCAAACGTTGTTGCTGATGCTCTTAGTCGAAAGGAAAGAGTACCACCATTACGAGTTAGGTCATTGGGAATGACTATAGTATCGCCATTACCGTCTCAAATATTTGAAGTTCAAACGGAAGCGTTGAAAGCAGAAAATAGATCTGCCGAGAATATATTTGGGATGGCTAATAATGAGAAAGGATTTGTTAAGCGTTCTGATGGATTATTATGTTTTGGAGATCGGATTTGGGTACCTTTGTATGGAGGAATTCGGGAATTGATTATGCATGAGTCGCATAAGTCAAGGTACTCTATTCATCCTGGGTCCGATAAAATGTACCAGGATCTTAAGAAGTTCTATTGGTGGCCGAATATGAAGGCAGATATAGCATCGTACGTTAGTAAATGCTTGACATGTGCTAAGGTTAAAGCTGAACACCAGAGACCGTCAGGATTACTAACGCAACCAGAACTTCCAGTCTGGAAATGGGAGCGGATTACTATGGACTTCATTACCAAATTACCGAGGACAGCTAGCGGTTGTGACGCTATCTGGGTAATTGTGGATCGTCTGACAAAGTCTGCTCATTTCTTAGCTATTAGTGAAGATGATAGTGTAGATAAGCTTGCGAAGTTATATGTGAAGGAAATTATTTCGCGTCATAGAGTCCCGATATCTATTATTTCGGATCGCGATAGTCGTTTTACGTCAGCTTTGTGGCGATCACTTCAAACGGCTTTGGGGACGAGGCTTGATATGAGTACTGCATATCATCCCCAAACCGATGGTCAAAGTGAGAGGACCATTCAGACGTTAGAGGATATGCTTCGAGCATGCATCATAGACTTTGGTAAAGGCTGGGAGAAGTATTTACCCCTTGCGGAATTCTCCTATAATAATAGCTACCACACAAGTCTTAAGGCTGCACCATTCGAAGCTTTGTATGGTAGAAAGTGTCGTTCGCCTATTGGTTGGGCAGAAGTTGGAGATAGCCAACTCACAGGCCCTGAGCTTATTTTAGAAACCACAGAGAAAGTAGCACAGATTCGTGATCGGTTGCAAGCAGCCAGGGATAGGCAGAAGAGCTACGCCGATCAGAGACGTAAACCCTTAGAGTTCCAGGTTGGAGACAGAGTGATGCTGAAAGTCTCGCCTTGGAAAGGTGTAATACGTTTCGGGAAACGTGGTAAACTCAACCCACGCTACATTGGACCATTCTTGATCTTAGAAAGACTTGGGCCCGTGGCTTATAGGTTAGAATTACCACCTGAACTGAGTAAAGTTCACGACGTGTTCCACGTAAGTAATTTGAAGAAATGTCTTTCCGATGAAATGCCCGTCATTCCAATGAGGGACATCCGTGTTGATGAGAAACTGAATTTCGTGGAAGAACCAATTGAGATTTTAGATCGTGAAGTTAAACGACTCAAGCGAAGTCGCATCCCGCTCGTCAAGGTTCGTTGGAATTCCCGACATGGACCAGAATTTACGTGGGAACGTGAGGACGAGTTCAGGAAGAGATATCCGAAGCTTTCCACTTCGTAGATGAATTTTTCCGAGTGAAACCCGGGACGGGTTTCCTTCTGAGACTGGGAGGATGTGACAACCGGCAGTTTAGGGAGCCATTTTAAAAACCCGCATTACGATTAAAGTTCGTTTATAATTTTTATTTGAAATTTTATTTCACAACGAACTTGTAAGACCTATTTTATGGATATTTCTAATTAATGACGTTATGGAATTCGTGAATTATGTTCATAATTCATTTTTGATTTAATGCTCGGTGATGTATACTTGAATTCTCACTTGGCACTACGTTGACTCTGGCACTAGGATTACCTAACGAAAGTTTTATGATTCGTCTTACGAGTCCGACTATATGTTATTTATTTACGAGATGTTTTCGGAAGATATTAAAAGTTGAAATGAGTTCGGGTTCGGGCCACATGTTTTTACATTTACCTACGTTACCCGCTCCACACCGTATTATTATTATTATTATTATTATTATTATTATTATTATTATTATTATTATTATTATTATTATTATTATTATTATTATTATTATTATTATTATTATTATTATTATTATTATTATTATTATTATTATTATTATTATTATTATTATTATTATTATTATTATTATTATTATTATTATTATTATTATTATTATTATTATTATTATTATTATTATTAATAAAAAAAGAGTTAACTACACATAGGGTTCTTTGGTTTTCGGTTCACACCCAACACCACACACAAACACTCACTAATTTCCATCTCTCTCTCATCATCTCCCTCCCCTACTTCTTTAACCCTAGCCGACATCAACAATCCGACCACCACCACAGCCACCGCCGACCACCACACTACACGACCACCATAAATAGACTCCCCATCTCATCCTCTATTCGATCTACCCCTACACACGCCCTAATTCCTACATTAACACCAAATTCGAATCAAATTATCACGAGTTCATCATCATCTTCTTATTATTTCTTGAGTATCTCTTCGATTTGGCTTTGTTTTGGAAGGTAGGTCGAGTTTTGACTCGAGTTGTGGGTTCGAATCGTGACTATGAGTCACGGATTTCATTATTTTTCAGATTGTTATGATTCTTGTTACAAGAATCAAGTGGGTTTTCAATAAAAATGGTTTAAAAAGAGGTTTGGTATCCGGGTTTGTGTTACTCGTTGGGTTGAGGTTAACCGAGAGCTCTTGGCTCTCGGCTTGGGTCTTGAGTGATGTTATTATTGACCCATTTGTTGTTTATTCGGACTCTTGGTGCTATCATGTTGCTAGTCGACCTTGTGGTCGTATGGATTACCAGTCGACACCCCCCCTAGGGGCTGTTTTGGGCACGGTTTGAGCTCAAGGAGCTAGCCGAGACCTATGGGTCTCGGGTATAGCTTCCGTTTCATGTTTGAGCATATGTTGACCCGGGTTGACTTGGTAACTCAACCCGTGGCTTACTTGGTTTATTACTTAATTGGTTAACTTGGTTTTGAAATTGTTTTGGTTGATATTTCGGCCGAATACATGTGGGTCGAGACCGTGTTTGGTCTCGACATTGGATATTGATTTTGGTATTGTGAAGTTGTTGACGAAAAGTGATATTGGGGACCGATTGTGAGACGGTCACTTAGATTGACGGAGATAGGTTAGTCGGGTGCCGTAGTCGGACCCTATTGTTGTAGCACGTGGATTGAGATTGTGTGGGACGGAGATACTTTTGGTTATTATGACTTTTGTTATTACTTTGGACTTGGACAATGAGCCGAGAGTCATGACTCGGACATATGACCATTTCGTATAACTCGATAACTATTACAATTAAAACGAAAATCGTAATAATAGTTATTGATAATATAAACGTTTATATGAATATATAGACGTGAATAACGTATATATAATTATATAGGCGCGTATATTAATAATAATAATAATCACAAGTCGTATTATAAATAATACAATTAGATATATATATTAGGCTACGAAAGTGGCGTAATATTATTGAACGTATTATTACTATAAAAATTTGTTATAAAACGGGAAACTCCCGACAATTATTAAACGGTTAATAAAATGTCATTTTGTATATATAACGAGTAAACTTATCGAGTTATGCGGAATCGTTGTCACTCAAGTTCAGGTGAGTTTTATTTGTGACTTTCGTGTTGTCACGGATATATGACGATTAATATAAACGTTTTCTATAACTAAATAATCACTTAACCGTAAGGTTGAATCGGGTTATTTGGCTATATGAAATGAATATATTAATGGGCATCGTATCCCACGACGCCCATAGGTGTAGTATATGTAAAGTGTAATAAATTGCGAGTGTATATATCGGAAAATCTGGCCAATTTGACGATATATATGAGGAATTTATTAAACTATGATATATACTATATAGTAATTATGTGCTATGTGCTTTAGGTTGGGTGTAATCTTGGAACGGTATGTTACGTAAATAAATATGAGGATTATCAAATTGACGGACTTGATAAACTTCGGCGATTTATTTAAATGATATATTGGGCTAATATTAGATCTATAGTTTATTTTATTATTCTATATGTGATCTTTTTGGTTTGTTTTGAGTCAACCCACCACCCGTATGGATACCAAACGCAAACATACCAAACTAATACGAAATGGATTTTCGGAAATAAAACGGATTCTCGTCCGGGTTTGGGAATATTTTGAATTTGAGGAAATGATTTCTGAACGAGTTAATATTGTTAGGTCGTGCCAAGTCCGTAGTTGCTGTTTTGTGAGTTATCATACATCTTATTTCCACCAACTTCTTCTTGCTATTTTCTGGACTTGAGGTGAGTCATAGCCCCACTTTTTAATCTTGAACTATGTTTTCAATACTTGGGGTGAGAAACGTGCAAATTATTTACGTGGACTATTATCGCTTTTATATTCTTTCTAAACTTGCTATGCGTATGGACTAGGATCTATTGTCAGCTTTAGTCACACATGTCGTGTGTACTATTCAAGGTTGGCTTATTTGGTTATTTGGAATTGTCAGCTTTAGTCACATATATGTTGTGTGTACTATTCAAGGTTGACTTATTTAGATACTATAGTGTGCACCTATAGGTTATTAATGCTTCGGAGGTTATCCGAGTATTTTTGGTATTGCGGGGGTTACCCGAATATCTATGTTAGTACGGAGGGTATCCGTGTGTTATGTTGGAGCGGAGGGTATCCGCAGGCTTTTAGCGAATCCTTAGTCTAGCTAGCAAGCGTTTTGCGTATATGTCAACTATATTGTTAGATGAATTTAAACCTATGATCTCACCAGCGAAAACTGACTTTTAGCACGTTTTCTCAGGTAATTAAGTGTTGAGATGCATGCTTGGAATGGAAGGCTCGGCCAAGGCTCACGGTTTATGGATCTATTTTTCTAAACTCTGATAACTAAATTTGGACCTATTGTTATTTTATTTTGGGCCTGACTCTGAATGATGTTGGGATAAATGTAAACCTTAAAACCCCGTTTTGGTTGTGTTTTTATTATGTTTACTTTATCTCGTTCTATATTGTCTTGTGTTGGATACCAATCCCCGTAGCACCCCGAAAGCTTGTTGAGTCTTCCGCTGTATCAAATTTTGAGGGTGTTACACCAGTACCCACCGACGGCGGCCTCATACCACCGCTGCCGGACGAATACGTCAACTAGTCAACCATCACCATTCCTCATCGCCAACCACTATCGTCCACAGACGCACCACCAACTACGTCTCGCCAATCGTTTCTTCTCATGTCGCTTCACTGGCCACCATCTACAACATTTATCTACGGTAAGAAATGCTGGCAATAAGTTTCGTGTATCTCCTACGAGCATCGCTAGCCACCTTACGTGCTTTTGCAAGCATAGGATATATTGATTAAACAATAATTGATTTGGGCGGGAATGAAAAGGCGTGGTCTTTTATGAAGAAAGTATGGATAATTGTTACATAAAAAAAGAAATAAGTTTGGTTTTTGTTTATCAGTGCAAGTATGATGGCTTGATAAGTTTTGTATGTCGTTAATGTTAGAGCTAGAGGGCATAGTGGTCTACCATGATTTAAGTTATAGTAGTCATTTATTTTTAGGATCCAATTATGTTAAAAGTAGTTATTATGACATATATGATATTTTTATTGTATAGAAAGGATATATATGCAATTTTGTGTTTAGCTTAGATATATATGCAATTTTAGCGTTTGGCAGGGATATATATGCAATTCATAAAATATAACTTTTATATATAACAAAGGGTATATATGTATTTTTTATTTATTTATTTATTATTATTATTTTAATTTATATTTCAATCCTCTTATGTTTTTTTCTGCATATTTTTACTTTTCCCATCTTTACTTTCATTTCAAAAACTTATAAACAGAGATTAGGGGTGAGCAAAACCGACCGAAACTGAGTTAACTGACCGAAGCCGAGTGAACCAACAACGAACCGATCATACTCGATTTGGGATTCGGTTTAGGTTTTCCCCAAATTCGGTTTAGGTTTTCCCCGAATTCGGTTTCGGGATTTCTCGGGTCGGGTCGGTTCAGGCCAAAAACCGAGAAAAAGCAACCAAAACCGACTCGTCCCAAACCAAACCGAGTAATTTCGGTTCAGTATACGGTTTAGGGTTTTCCTGAAATTCGGTTTCGGAATTTCTCGGTTCGGATCGGGACGGGTCGATATTGACCCGATGATCACCCCTAAAAGAGATTGACTAAAACTTTCACCAATCTTGGTTGTATCAAATGGTTTGTTCCCTTAACTTTAGTTATGTCAGATTTCAAAACCAACTTTCATTATATCAACTTTCATTATATAGTCAAACAACAACAACAAACCCAATCCCGCCGGGGCAGGATATGGGGGAGGTATAGTGTAGACATATACTACCCCTGCCCCAGGATAAACCCAGGAGTAGAGAGACTGCTTTCAAAGAGACCCTCGACAAGTGCAGGTGTGCGGGTAAAAAGAAAGAAAGAGAGAGCATAGAGGGCAGAGAATTTCATTACATAGTCAAACAAATACATTAGTTTTTATCATTATTATCGTTTTATCCATAACATTTCATATATAACCTGTCTCTTTATGGGGGAGGTATAGTGTAGACATATACTACCCCTGCCCCAGGATAAACCCAGGAGTAGAGAGACTGCTTTCAAAGAGACCCCCGACAAGTGCAGGTGTGCGGGTAAAAAGAAAGAAAGAGAGAGCATAGAGGGCAGAGAATTTCATTACATAGTCAAACAAATACATTAGTTTTTATCATTATTATCGTTTTATCCATAACATTTCATATATAACCTGTCTCTTTATCTATAGTGCAGGACGGAACCAGGGGTTCTCGGAAACTCCATGGATTTTTTCAATTTAGTTCAATTTAAAAAAAAAAAAATCTACTTTTTCTAAATACATCTTAAATGCACCCGATCAATCGAAATGTGTTTCTAGGATCTCTAAATAGAAAGTAATTTGTTCATTTATTTATTATGTCTTTGCAGGGGGTGGTCGGTTTCTACCAAAGATAACCGGGTCAACCCGGTTTTCTACCGAAGATAAATTTTTATACACCGGGTTAACCCGGGTTTCTTGCTCCCCGTCTCACATTTTGCTCTAAATACTATATGTAGATGTCTTAACTTCGCATTTTGTTGTCACATAATGTTTCTTGGTACTCTACCTTCAATCTCCAACTCAATCAAAAGTACGTAAAACTTCTACATCATTAGTGTGTCGTCCTCTTGATATGTAACATTCATATATTGGTATGCTTTGCATTGATTTTAAAATGTAAATAACCAACTTTTCTTATGACACAAATTAATAAAGGAGAAGTGCAAGAGGATCCTGATGGAATGAAGGGCCGTAATCATGATGCACCTAGCGATACAGATGTTCAAGTTGAAGAACCTTCAAGTGTTCGTAGTAGCAAGAGAATATGCCAAATGGTAATTTGTGAGCTTTCCAAAATGAAACCACTTTCTCAAAGAGAAAGGTTTAAAGCAATGGACATAATAACAAGTAACCCTCACCATATGACAATTTTCTGGGGCTTGGGCAAAGAAGAGAGACTAGATTGGGTCATGTATATGTTGCAAAACTAATGTCTTGTAGGTGAGCAATGAGATTGCGAGAACGGTATGAACTTTCTTTTACGTATGGGTGCGTGAACTTTCTTTATTGAAACAAGTGAACGAGCCATGTTTCTTTGATCAATTCTTGTATGTTAGACTAGTAATCTTTTGAGGTCTTTGAAGCGTAACTTGCGACATAATCATAATCATGCGAGCTAAAACAATGATATTCAAGTTACAAATATATGGGACAAATAAAAGAGAGGCTGATCGATTTAAAGTTTTAGAATCATCTAAGATTATTCAGAAACTATTAAAAACGAATGAGCTTAAAACATGTATTATTTATTCATCTAGACAAAATCTCCTTTCGATTTATCAAATCATACCCAGCCAACATATTTTGTTGTGATAAATTTCCAAATATAGCCAAGCCATCCAACGACCAAGCAACTCACGCCCTTTTCTTAAAGTATCCCTCGTCATGCTTTTCTTATTTAGCTTCTAATGGGTGAACGGTTGAAGACTCAAGAAAAGTTGCGAGCATGGGAAGTTGAATCCACGGCGAATATAGAGGCTATGTGTTGTCCTCTATTTAATCTAGTTCAAGACACTCACACTCACCTTTTTTTTTTTTTTTTTTTTTTTTACATGTGCCTTTTCGTTACAGGTTTGGTTTAAGGCTAGAGCTTTTATCCTCATTCCGAATGTTGGTAATTCTTGGAGGAGTTACGTTATGTCTACAAAGTTGATTGCTCACAAACGTTTGGCTAGAGTGGCCGTGGCTAAAATTGTGTTCGGGGCTAATGAAATTTGTAAAAGTCCTGTTTACCTGGTATATTTGTAATGGAACAGTAACTAATGAAATTTATAAAATTAGAGCAGCTAAAATGGAGAAAGTATTGGTAAATGAGGTGGTTGTTGTACAATTTATTTCAAAAGTACTCAAAATGAAATTGGGTGGTTGGGAACTAGGAGCCATTATGGGGTGTTGATGAATATTTATATAAAAAAAAATTGTTACCTGTTGTAAACATCAAATGAAAACTGGGCAGTCAAAGGCTTGTTGCATTGAGTAGGTACATCTCCGAATAGTAAAAATGTTACTACTCTCATAAATGATTGGGAGGTGAACACTCTCATAATTGATTGACACACTTAAATTTAAAGTGTATTGATATTTATACCCTTACACCACATTTACTCATTCTCACATTGTAAGAATATAAATAGCAAGACACTTTAAATTTAAGTGTGTCAATCAATCATAAGAGTGTACAAATCACCTCCTTCATTTAAATGAGAAACTAAAAATCACAATAGTTACCTATATACATTTTAAATTGCTCAAATCTACTTTCAAGTGATGATATATCTTGATCTACAATGTAAAAAAAATAACCGGTCCTAAAAATCCAAAGTTTTTATAGTTTATTCTACAATGTGAAAGTAATTAGGTCAACATTATCATTACATTTTCTATTTCTACAAATAGTTTACCCTTCTACAATTTTTTGTTCTATGTTGATTTCTTTAGCAATTTCTTCGGTGGAACGAGACCTTCTAATGGAGACTTGAATTCTTGAAAGTAACTTTTGGTTTAATGATAATACAGAGAGATAAGAGAAACTCTCAGATTAAAAGTATGGTTGTGGAAAACTATATGTCAATTTATTAACGCAAATGATTATTGATAACAATCTTTTAACCACAATCAAAGTAGGTTTATTAACTTTCGGTTTTCATGAAAAATATATACTTAATATATTGGGCTTGAGTTACTAAAATTTTCAGGCTTAAACAGTAGAAACAAAGCACGCTAAATTTTTTCCATTATACGACATTTATCAGGGCTAATTGAGGCATTACATAATCGGATCTTTTAAAATAACGATCAAGAATTAAAACATGTGTCTAGCTTTATATATATATATATATGTAAAGTCTTAGCAAATAAGAGGATTTCGAAAATTAGAGGCATAAAATCCTAGCTTTACTTAGTTTACTCTTAAAACACCTGCATGCATGCATGCAAGAAATGTTGTACACTAGTAAGGTCTTATGGTCTTATGAAACATATATATCTATCTATACTATATATAAAGGAAAAACTCATTTTTTTGAAGGTGAAAAATTAAAAAAAAAAAACTATATATAGAAATCGTAGACTTTTATTATTATTACTTTCGTTTATAACCCATAAACAATATTATTTGATATCTTTGTTACTTAAGTAGTTTAACATAAAGCAATTGAAGGCAAACGGGCAACAAGCTGCGCCACCAGCCCTTTTTGGATTGCAAAGTTAATTCGCTAAAAAACTACGTTCATGGATCTAGGAGTCATCACATTAGAGTGCATGACCCGCTGAACTCTGTTTAGAAAGACTACAACATATTATTTTTATTCGGTTTAAATCATATACAATCCTCAAATTCTTAAACTTTTATTATTTTTCGTTTATAGCACAAAACTTTTTTTTATCACTACAAATATCTACCGCTATAAAATCCCATTGCTATACACGGGTACTCGTCTAGTATAAGTAAATTATATAATGATTGTTTATCAAGTCAAGTTCCACGTCCCTTATTAGCCATCCTACGTTTTGCTTTGGGCTAAAGGCACGATAATGTATCATACTTGTCAGTTGAACCTTTTATATGCATCAAACAATTTTTTTTTTTTTTTTTTTTTTTTTTTTTGTTATTCTATATACTAAACTTGATTTTACTGTTTTTTTTGTGTGTACTTTATGACAACTATGATACATATAGCAGCAAAAAAAATAAGGGGAAAAGTATACAAAAAGTACAATAAAATCAAGTTTAGTATATATAATAGCAAAAAAATTTGTTCGATACATACAAAAGGTGCAAGTGACAAGTATGATACATTACGATGCCATTAGCCCTTTTGCTTTTACCACTTGTATCCACTGTTATACATTAAGTAGAAATGGTTGATATTACAACAACTTGTACTATTTGCAGGCTTCAAGTTTAATGCTCCTCAAAGCTTTAAACTCTACCAATAGTCTTTGTTTCTTGATTCATTTTAATTACATGAAACCCACTTTAGTTTGTTTCATCATTTTATTTACACTGTGTTCTTTGAATATGGTCATGAATTGTTGATACTATTTGAGCATTTAAAAGGTTAATATTGATGGTAATGAAAGAAGTGCAGAAAGGAGAAAGAGACAATAAATCTTGAAGATGATGCTGACAAGTTCATCAAAACAAAAGAAGTACATTCAATTATTAAAGGGGTATTTAGGTCTTTTGGTAGCATCCCCTTCCTTTTCATCCCATTATTGGGACGAAACATTTCATAGCAAAAACTCCCACATGACCTCCCCTTTTCAGTCACTTTCTTTCTTTAGCAAAACCCACAAACACAACTTTTTTTGGTATCACCCCTTTCCTTTCCCTTTCTCTCACTAGCAAATAGAAAGTTCAGTACATTCAATAATAATGTTACTCCCATATATTACCTTCTTCTTTCTAATGCTATCCTCTTGCAGTTCATTAGACACCATAACTGTTTTTCAAAACATCACAGATGGCGAAACAATTGTTTCAGGAAACAAAAGATTCGAGTTGGGCTTCTTTAGCCCAGGAAGTTCGAAGAATCGATACCTGGGGATATGGTATAAGAACACATCACCTCATACAGTTTTATGGGTTGCTAACCGTGAAACTCCACTTATCGATACCTCAGGAGTGGTTAAATTGGACAGCAATGGAAACCTGTCCCTTGTTAATGGCAGTGGTTTCATCACTTGGTCATCCAACTCCTCGGCATCTGGCACAAATGTGAACCCCATAGCAAAACTCTTAGATACGGGAAATTTTGTTATCACGACTGAAAATCTTCTCAGCAAGGAAAATTACATTTGGCAAAGCTTTGATCACCCTGGAGATACCTTCGTACCAGGAATGAAGTTGGGCAAGAACTTTGTTACAGGAAGAGAAATATATCTGACATCTTGGAGGAGCACAGATGATCCTTCCCTAGGTGAGTATACATACCGGTTTTTAATGGTTAAGGGTAAATACGAGCAAGTATACATTAGGAAAAGCTCTGTTATTACAACAAGATGTGGGCCGTTTACTGGTGTGTCATTTGCTGGCCACCCAAACTTTAAGCCTAACCCAACTGTTCTGTACAAAATGGAACTGATTGTGAATCAGAACGAGATGTATTACAAGTATACTTTTGATAGCCCCAGATTCTTGAAAAAAATGGTAATAACTCCTGATGGCAAGGTTGAGAATTCTCAGCTGAATTTGCTAAGCCAAGAATGGATGCAGTATAGGAACTTTCCGGTGGATTATTGTGACAACTATGAACTATGTGGCCCATATGGAATATGTAATATGTCTACAGATACTTATTGTGTCTGCTTGAAAGGTTTTGAGCTTAAAAACCCATATAATGGGACTAGTGGATGTCAACGGAGTAGAACCTTGGATTGTGGGCCTGAAGAGGGATTCCTGAAGTTCTCAAACATGAAGTTGCCAGACACGCAAAATGCCGTTTATGATACCAATATGAATCTCCAGGAATGTGAGGTAGCTTGTAAACATAATTGCTCTTGCACCGCGTATGCAACTCCAAACATCACTGCAGGTGGAGTTGGATGTTTGCAATGGTTTGGTAATTTGGTTGATGTTCGAGTGTACTCACAAAACGGACAAGATCTTTATGTTAGACTGGCAGCCTCTGAATTATCAGGTAAGCCAGTACATAACTAATAATAATGCAATTTTCTATTCATATGATGATTGGTTCCATCCTGTTATTCAAGTTTATACATTTAAGTGTGCAACTCTTAATTATGTTGTTTATTGATGTAAATTTGACAATGTTTTGTTTGCTTTAACTTTGTAATATCTTTTAGATCTCCGTTCCAGCTACAACAGAAAAAAACTAGTTATTGAAGTTAGCTTGCCAATATCAACTGGACTGATTTTGTTGGGCCTGATATTGACACTCTACACTTGGAGTAAAAGGAAGAAGAGATCAGAAGCAGAAAAAGAAGGCAAGTGATATCAATCTGAATTTCTATATATATTAGATGTATGTTATACATCATGTAAATAATTACCTTATGACAAACATTTGAGAAGCACACGTCATATTTTCTAGGTAGTACTGTAACGATTCCTGATAGAGATCACAAAGGTAGCAGCCAGAAGGGAAGTATTGATGTTCCTTTGTATAGCTTATCTATAGTTTCTAGGGCTACCGATAACTTTTCGGATGACAACAAGCTGGGAGAAGGTGGGTTTGGTCCAGTTTACAAGGTAAATAATATGAATAAGTACAAGTTAAACAAGTTGGGGTGAACGGAGTGATAATCAGTAAAATATTTTTATACATTTACATTCAACAAAAAAGCATGTAGTAAATAAGTTAGTCTCCAGGGTGTGCTAGAAGGAGAAGAGATTGCTGTGAAGCGGCTCTCAAAGTCCTCTCGGCAGGGGATTGAAGAATTTGAGAATGAAGTCATCTGTATTGCTAAACTTCAGCATCGGAATCTTGTGAAGCTCTTGGGATACTGCATTGAAGGCGATGAGACAATGTTAATTTATGAATACATGCCTAACAAAAGTCTGGACAGTTTCATATTTGGTTGGGCTCTCAGCTTTTTCAATCTTGTAAAATAAAAATGATATTATTTGTAATTGCAAATGGATATAGTTTATTATTAAACTAAGTTGTTGCAAATTTATGCAGATGGAATAAAAAAGTCATTACTTGATTGGCCACAAAGGTTCCACATAATTAATGGAATTGCCCGAGGTCTTCTTTATCTTCACCAAGATTCCCGGCTTAAAGTTGTACATAGGGATTTAAAAGCCGGGAACATTTTACTCGATCATCAGATGCATCCAAAGATATCTGACTTCGGTTTGGCCAGAATGTTTAACGAACATGAAAGTGAAGCAAATACCAAGAGAGTAGTGGGAACCTTGTAAGAATCCCTAAAGTTTGTATAGTTTAATGCATTTTATACATATAGTGTATTTATTTCCATGGTATTTTGTTCTATACAGAGGATACATATCTCCAGAGTATGCAGTGAATGGTCTCTTCTCAGTAAAGTCAGATATATTCAGCTTTGGGGTTTTAGTGTTGGAGATTGTGAGCGGGAAGAAAAATAGAGGTTTTGTTCATGAAAAACACCATGATCACCTTCTTGGACATGTAAGTGTGTTGAATATAATCATCCAATGATGAAAACATATATATAGATATAAATATGCAAATTTCAGTATGATATGGCTACTAAAGGTCCATAAACACACATTTGTGATCAAGTATGAGCATATAAATACATAAAAAGGATATGATATAGATGTACGACCTTTCTGATTTGAACTAATTTGTGTTTTTTATTTGAATTCATTTAGGCATGGAGACTTTGCAAAGAAGGAAAGTCTCTCGATTTAATTGATGAATGTTTAGCTAACTCCTATTCTGTTTCTGAGGTGTTGCGATCAGTACACGTTGGCCTATTGTGTGTGCAACAACGAGCAGAAGATAGACCTTGCACACCGTCAGTTGTTGCCATGTTGGGTGGAGAAGGTTCTTTACCTTTTCCCAAACAACCTGGCTTCTTCATTCAAGAAAGTGAAATCTCCTCCAGTTCACATCTTCATTCATCATCATCGGTTAATGCAGTAACATTAACTCAGATAGATGGTAGATAATAAAAAGATTTGGTTTACTCATGTTAAAGGTCATTTTTATAAGTCTATTTCTGATATAAAGAATGTACATATAGTGGATCATTGTGTACTTATCATATCAACAAAAATGTGCGTTTGTACGTTTCTATGTAACTTTAATATGTTCCCTGAAATGCTGGCCGCAGAGATTGGTTAAATTGTTAATCTAGTCATTGATGTTGTAATTTACCGTGTTCATTGGTTAGTGATAACGAGCGACGCGAATATCAAACCTTTTAGAAGTGAGACGACAATCTGCTGAAGCTAGCTGGCATAGAAAAGGGAAAAATATTTAATAATGTACCATATTTGTCACAAAAATTACTTTCGTGTAGCGAACAAAAAAAATAGCTTTTTGATGTACTGAACTTTCATTTTTTGGCTTTTTTTATGTACTATTGACATTTTTGCCCCTCAAAATATTGAAAATCCAAGGGCAAAAAAGTCACGAAAATACATCAAAAAGGACAAAAATGAAAGTTCAGTACATCAAAAAGCTATTTTTTTTGTACGCTACACGAAAGTAATTTTTGTGACAAGTATGGTACATCATTAAATATTTTTCCCCACAGAAAAAAGGGGCATCCATTTATTAACGATGTATGAAGGTTGACCAATTCACACATGCGATAAATATAGTTAGGTAGGTGATTTTGATGCTGGCATATATTGTTGTCTATATAAACTTGACTTGAGCACATAAAACGGAATAAAACTCTGATATTGATTGATTGATATGTGGAAAATGTTCAAGCTGTTTGTTTCTTTAGTTTTTTTGTGAGAGTTTATGTTTAGTTTATGTAGTTTAGTTTATTGAGTTATACTTTTTTCTTTTCTTTAGGTCCCTTATTCTCTTATTATCTTGTTAAGTGAGGAGGGATGAATAGGTGGCGTTTAGTTGGAAAATATTTTCTTTCATTTCCTATTTCTTGTTTTGTAGGAAAAGGGAGGGGAGTTTGATTTCCACAAAACAATGGAAAATTTAGAAAACACGTTTAGTCTAAGAAACATGTGTTTATGTTTTCCATTTTCCAAAACTAGAAAACATGTTTAAGTGTTGTTTTATATCTCAATTCACTATTCAGCTTAGTAATATTATAAAAACATCTTCAAAACACAAAAACAAATATTATAAACTAACCAACTAAATTATAAAATAACAAAAAAAATCTAATACGAGAAAATAAAGAAATTAAAAAAGTAAAATATAATATCAAACAACGTTTTCGTCAGTTTTTTTTACGTTTTCGTCCGATATTTTACGTTTTTGTCCGTTTTTGTTTGTTTTTTTACGTTTTCGTCTGTTATTTTATGTTTTCGTCTAATTTTTTACGTTTTTGTCAAATTTTTTACGTTTTCATCCGTTTTTTTTAACAGTTTCGTCAGTTTTTTTACGTTTTCGTCCTTTTTTTACGTTTTCATCCGATTTTTTGGGTTTTCGTTTGTTTTTTTACGTCTTCGTCTGTTTTTTTTACGATTTCGTTAGATTTTTTTACAGTTTCGACATGTTTTTTTTTCATTTTCTTTGGTCTTTTAACGTTTTCGTCTGTTTTTTTACGTTTTCATCCGATTTTTTATGTTTTCGTCCGCTTTACGTTTTCGTCAGTTTTTTTACGTTTTCGTCCAATTTTTTATGTTTTTGTCCGTTTCTTTACGTTTTTGTCAGTTTTTTTACGTTTTCATCCTAGTTTTAACGTTTTCGTCTGTTTTTTTACGTTTTCATCCATTTTTTTACGTTTTCGCCAGATTTTTTACGTTTTCGTCCAATTTTTTATGTTTTCATCCGTTTTTATACGTTTTCGTCAGATTTTTTATGTTTTCATCCAATTTCTAACGTTTTCGGCCGTTTTATTACTTTTTTGTTTGATTTTGTATGTTTCCATCTGGTTGTTTTTATGTTTTTGTCAGATTTTTTATGCATTTGTCCATTTTTTAATATTTTCGTTTTTTATGATTTCTTCCGATTTTTACGTTTTCTTTCGATTTTTTACGTTTTCTTCTGATTTTTTACGTTTACATCCGTCTTTGTCTGGTTTTTATATTTTCATCTTTCATTTACGTTTTCATCTTTGATTTATGTTTTTTAGGTTTCGTCTAACGAAAACGTAAAAAAATAGACGTAAATGTAAATAAACGTAAGTAAACACAAAAAATGGACGAAAACATATAAAATCTAATGAAAACGTAAAAAATTTGACAAAAACGTAAAAAACGGACAATAACGTAAAAAGTCTGACGAAAAAGTAAAAAATTGGACAAAAACGTAAAAAAAAATAGACGGAAATATAAAAATTCTGACGAAAACGTAAAAAAAAATATGAAAACTTCAAAAACCTGACGAAAACGTAAAAAAAACGGATGAAAACGTAAAAAATCTGATGAAAACGTAAAAAAACGGACGATAACGTAAAAAGTCTGGCAAAAAAGTAAAAAATCTGTGATTCATGCAAACCAATTATATATAATAGTAGTATAGTATCGAAGTGATCCGCAAGAAATACGAATCACCCGAGTCGTTTCCAAGTGAAGGAGTGAATGGAATCAAGAATATTGATCCGTGTAATCGTGATTTGAAAAGTGGTGAAAAAGGCAAATAGTGATCAAATAATTCAAGTATCAACTAACAATCAAAAATCATGCAAAGAGTACAAGCAAGTAATGCACCAAAGTCTAAAACGCAAAAACGGGAATGCACGCGCGATTATTAACGTAACGCGCAAAATAAAACGCGAGTTTAAAACTATGCTAATCCTACGGACTTCAAAATAATTTTTAAAAAGTTAAAATTGATAAAAGAAAATTTTAAGAAAAATAAAAATATTTTTTAGACTTTTTAATAATTTTTTATGAATTAAAAACTAATTAAACTATTTAATAATTAAAAGAAAATGTAAATAAAGTGAGAAAAATGCAAATTTAATTTCTAAAATTCTAAAATAAATGAAAACTATTTTCTAAAATATTTTTGGATTTTCTGGAGTTTTTCTGATTTTTTTTGGATTTTCTAATGATTAAAAAGTATTAAATAATGATTAAAAATGAAAATTAATTAAGAAAAATAGCAAAATAGCTCAGAAAAATATGAAAATTTCTGGGAAAATCTAAAATATTATTTTGAATCTAGGAAAAATAGAAAAAATGAAAAATAAGCACTGTAAGTGCTTATTAGCTTAAAAACAGCTTATTTAAGTGCTTATTAATAAGCACTTTTGACCAAGTGTTGACCAAACTTTCACCAATTACTTATAATGCTCAAATGAGCTTACCAGAACCAGAATGAAGTCTTAACATGCATAGGGACACAAGCAATGATCAAATGAGACTCAATAAGCACTAAGAAGGCAAATAAGCTAAGCAGAATAAGCCAAGGCCAATTATCACTTGAAATAGATGCAATGTACCCTACTAAGCTCAGAACAATCAAAATTTGCAACTTTAGACCAAAAATAAGCTTTTGCAGCCCTATTTAAGAAACAACTTTATGCAGATTTGCTCAATTAGGTAAGCCAAATAAGCTATGGAGATAAGATCTAAGATGCAATCTTATTGCAGAATATTACTCTCTACCACTAGCACTACCTATAACTACTTTTATTTTAGATCCTAGTATTCAGCTACTACACTAAAATTGGCCAAGAACCTCACCCCAAACCTGTGGTGCAGGGCAGGGTGTGTTTCACTATACCAACTACAAGCTCAAATTATTATAAGCTAATAAGTTCTAAAAGCTAATTATTTTATTGATATCTAATACCCTATTAACAGGCTACCTAAATTAGCAACTAGTGTGAATTTCCAATGACAATTGAGATCTACAAGCTCTATCAAAAATCAACACTGAGTACTCAACATAAAGCTTTTTGACTTTTTATTTGCAAATTAACTTTGACCGAATCTAATTTTGATTGCTGATTACCACTACTTTATGTATTAATAAGCTATTATGAAAGTATTTTAAGCTATATTGCACTAATTAGCAACTATACTAACTGTTTACTAACTGTATTACTATAAGTGCAAACAGTTAAGCCACTATGAACCTTATTTTGACTTTTTTACTTATGACATGTTCTTATTATGACTAAATTAAGTTATTAGTACCTATTGCAGACTGCATGAACTAGTATTACCCACTAGAAACAACAAGTACTCATCATACATCATAAATCCAAACACCCCCTTAACAGATGTTATGAACTATAAAACTATTTTTTTAACTTATAACCTACCATTTTAAGCAAACCATTACATCTAATATACTGAATAACAATTATTAGAGCAACTACACTATGATTAAAACAGCTAGAAACACAAATGAGTGATTACCCTAGATTATCACTATTAAAATGCTACAAAATGAAAAAGTGGAATGGACTTACAACAAAGCTTCCCCCTCAGCTCAAAATAGAGGGGGATTCACTATGCAAGCCTATCTTTATGATAGGCTGAGTTCAATGGGTTCTGTCTCAGCATACCAACAACACCTCAGCATCAATTTTGGAACCAAAATTCTTTAACTTGGACTGACTTGTGATCAAAAGACTAAACCATATCCACTAATAAGCTAAAAAGCTTAAGTGGATATTGAAAAAGAGAAAATAAGCTCTATGATGAGCTGCTATACTAATATATATATATATTTTTTATTTTTATTTTAATTTCTGATTTTTTTTTCTTTTTATCTTTTTTGTAAATGATTATAAACTATATAGACTATATAAAAGTAACAACTTTAAATAGCATTTGACAGAAAAAGAAGCTTAATAGAAGCATAAATAAGCAATGAAAAGGAAAGCAATAAGCTGAATTCAAAGAAAAATTAGAACTTTCATTAAACTTTAAAAAGGAAAGATTACATGAGCTATACTAAATTACATAGGCTAACTAAAATTTGACAGAGTAACTCTAATTAAAAACCTACTACCAAACGTGAATCAGGAGGGGGGTTTATATAGGGGAGCACCAAGAGGTGAGGCCTAGGGTTTAGAAGGATCCAGAAGATCAATTAGAGCCACAAATCTTTAATCCCACTCATGTCTGAGTCATCCCACCTTAGTGATAAGGTTTATCTTGTATCCACGTATCAACGCCCAATCAGAGGTCTTCATTTAGCCGTGGTGGAGGTATTGACACCATCTGACACGTTGTCAGATGGTTCTGGAAGGATTCTTAGTACGAGGTAATGATTTTGGATGGGTACGGGTAATAAATGTTGGGTACGAGGTAAAACGGGGAAGGAAGACACACAGTAAAAGGGGCGGTGTGTGTGATTTTTTATTATAATTTGAAGTGTGGGCCGGGTATAGGATGGGTTTTGGATCGGGTTAGTAATAAAGAGAGGTGAGGTGGGCTGTTTTTGTTATTATTATTTGGTTTAAAGATGGGATCCGGTTTGTAGTATTGTTTCAAACCAAGGGACCAAAATGTATTTCCTGAAATTGCAAGGGCCTTAGTTGCCATCTTCACAAAAATAACTTCCAAGGGTGTATTGTGGTAATCCTTGGATACTTGAAGGGCCTGAGTTGCCAAACTTCCAAAGTTTCTTCATAAGGACCAAATTTGTAATTCATGAAAGTTGAGGGACTAAAAATGTCATTCCTTCAAACTTCATTCCCGGGTCACTTATGGAATACTTGAACTTATGAGGACTTCACATGACCATAAAAACTTCCTTTAGACCACTAGCTTCCCCGGCTCCGGCTTTATTAAATCTTTTCCAAATCTCGTGCCCGTTTTGTCATTTTCTCGTGATTTTTCGTCTTTTCTTAAATATCCGTACCTGCACATTCACAAACACAAAAACACACTTTCTATGGCATTATTGGTTAGTTTTTGGTTTATTTGGTCCAATTTTGGCAAAGAAAAGGTGAGTGAATAAGCACTCACCAAAATCCCCCGGACTAAAGTATTGCCGTGTCCTCACGCAATGTGATCAATTCACGCTCACGAGATAAATAATTTCAATACTCTTCCTACTAACTTTGAAAAGTAGCAAGGAGGTTCAAAAGAGATTATAAAATCATTTATTCCCGTAAACGCTCCGTTTTCCAAAATTTATTTTCTTTATTCCACGTTATTCTATTTTTGGACTTTTCTCACTTCATACTTGTGACGGTTTGTTGAACTTTCATTATTTTTGCAATAATTATTAGGGTCGACAAGTAGAAACACTTCTATTTACGAAGTGACCATACGGATAAAAATCGTCATCCTTGATTTTTCACGAACTCCCAAACTAAGCGTAAAAACGAGATCACAGCTTATCTACAAATTTAATGCTAACACTACTCATAACAGTTACTCGTGGATACTCCTTACTCCCATGTCCTAAGTTTTTGTATCTCATTATTTTATTTTTGTTGAGAAATGAATCGCTTCATATTTTCTCGTTTCAATATTTTTAGTCCGATAGTGACACCTAAGTTTAAACACTAAGTAGTTAATCATTTTCTCTTAAGAACCACTGCAATAGAAATTCGGTCCACATCAAGGAATTTGGGGTACATACAATATCAAGGATATAAGTTGCGGAGTACAATCACGTGCACCTCATGTGATTGATTACTAATCACGTATCACATGCACCTCACGCGCCAACAACTTATTGATACATACATAGCTCTTATTCAACAATACTACAACTTTCATATTTTTCATTTCTCACTTTTTTCACTTTTCTCATATTTTTCACTTTTTTCTTTGATTTTTTCTCATACATCAATGGAAGCTTATCGGGTAGCTCCAAAACCACATGCATAATCAACTTTTGACTTTTGATTTTTCACTTTTTTGGGTCTTAATTTTGGTGTTCCTTGATATGTACCCAACTTCTAAAGCAAAAATTCTCTTAAGAAAATAAAGAACTAAATATTATTTAAACCGAAATACCACTAATTAACCTAGAACATCTATTATATATAGGTGACGTATCTGATGGGAGTAAAAAGCCATGAGTACCTCTTATGAGCTCTAAAGAGAACCATTACTCCACGTTTAGCATTAAACTTGTAAATAAACTCTATCATTTCTCGTTCTCTGCAAATTTAAGACCTCAAATAATGAGATTAGCAGATGCTTAGCCAATAATCAGCCACGCATATATAAAGTCAAATACGGGAACTTTGCAAACTCTTGGAAAGAATTCGCGTTTTGTAGCTCCTAGTGTAAGTGACTAGCGAAAGCTTTTCAAGTCGTGCATGTATAAAACCAAGTACGGGAGCCGACAAAAGAGTAGCTCCTAGTGTACAAGGCTAGCACAAACTTTTGTGATTATCATTGGTTAAGGGAACAAGCTAGGGCTCAACATGCCCGGTCAAGTCAAAATATTTATTCCTACTCTCGCCAGTAAGAAAGTCAACAAGGTGTCAAATCACTTATTCATACTTTATTATATTTTTGCACAACTTTTTCTACTTTTTCTCATTTTTTTGTGCTTTTTCATGACTTTTTCTTCAAAATTTTTGAAATTTTTCATTTTTTTTTTTTTTCATTTTTGGTGGAAAAACGGAGTTACGAGAGTATACGACATGGTGAAAATTGCAAGGTCAAAATCGAATCGAAGATTCACCCACCCCGGACTAGAATGAAACATTGTCCTCAATGTTTTACGGGCAAAGGTAATCCTAACAAATATCTAGGGCCGTTAATTAAGTATGCCAAAGAAAACGTTAGTCGATAAGATTTTCGGATATAGGATTTCCAATAGCATCGATGAATGAGACTCGAGTGGAGAGAAAGACAAAACCACGAGCACGAGAGTCATCATAAATCGGGGACAATCCTGGACAATCATCACAAACAACCACGAAACACGAGATTGGAAGAGGTACCCCCTCTTCACGTTATTTATTAGAAATTAGAAATATAAGAAGATGAAATTGGATAAGCATGGGTTGCCTCCCACGAAGCGCTTTGTTTTTGATTACCGAGTCACGTAGCTTGACTCGATCCCCGAATTCATTCGTCCTTGGGGAAAGTTTGGAGATCCGGGACTACCATGGTTGGTACGTCCCCTCCGAAATAGTGTTTCAAACGGTGACCATTCACCTTAAAGTTGGGCCCATCAAGTTGAGCCAACTCAATAGTTCCATAAGGGAATACTTGTGTTATGGTGAATGGTCCAGACCAACGGGTTTTAAGCTTACCCGAGAAAATCTTTAACCGAGAGTTAAAAAGAAGCACTTGATCACCAACGTTGAAAACGCGGTCTTTGATCTTGGCATCATGAAGTCTTTTTGTTTTCTCTTTATAAATCAAAGAATTCTCGTAAGCTTGATCACGGAGCTCGACTAACTCATTCAATTGAACTTTTCGGTGATCACCCGCGGTTTTTAAGTCAAAATTTGCATGTTTTAAGGCCCAGTAGGCCTTGTGCTCAAGTTCGATGGGCAAATGACAAGCTTTCCCGTAAACCAACTTATATGGAGTACACCCGATTGGGGTTTTGTAAGCGGTCCGGAAAGCCCATAAAGCATCGTCTAATTTGTCGGCCCAAGAGGCACGGTGCTCACCTACGGTCCTTTCTAATATCCTTTTGAGGCCACGATTGGACACCTCCACTTGACCACTCGTTTGTGGATGATAAGCCGTGGAAAGACGATGTGTGACACCATATTTAAGCATAACTTTAGCGAATTGGTCATTGCAAAAATGGGTCCCACGATCACTTATGATAGCTCGAGGTGTGCCAAATCGGGCAAAGAGACTTTTTAAGAATTTCACAACTACTCGGGCGTCATTAGTGGGGAGCGCCTTTGCTTCAACCCATTTGGACAAGTAATCGACGGCCACGAGAATATACTTATTTCCTCTTGATGACGGGAATGGACCCATGAAATCGATGCCCCAAACGTCAAAAATCTCACAAACTTGAATCGCATTTTGCGGCATTTCATCTTTTTGAGAGATTTTCCCTTGACGTTGGCAAGAATCACATGTTTTCACCAATTCATGGGCATCCCGATATATCGTCGGCCAATAGAAGCCGGAATCGAACACTTTCTTTGCGGTGAAGTTGGCACCATGATGTCCCCCCGTGGGTCCACTATGACATGCCTTAAGTATTTCAACGGCATCCGTACCGTGAACACACCGCCGGATCACTTGATCGGCACAGACTTTGAACAAATAGGGGTCGTCCCAAAAATAATGTTGGACATCTTTAAAGAATTTCTTCTTTTGTTGGGACGACATCCCTTGTTTAATGAAGTTCCCCGCATGGTAATTCGCAAAATCGGCGAACCATGGGGTACTTAGGTCAAGTTTAGTCACACTCCCAAGTGTCTCGAGAGGAAAAGCATCGTTAATTTCCTTGTTCTCGAGAACACTTTGATGGGGGTTCTCAAGTCGTGAAAGGTGATCTGCAGCAAGGTTCTCAGCTCCTTTTTTGTCTCGTATTTCGACATTAAATTCTTGGAGCAAAAGAACCCACCGCATCAAACGTGGCTTAGCATCTTGCTTTGCCATTAGGTATTTCAAGGCTGAATGGTCCGTATACACTATGCATTTCTTAAGTAGCAAATAAGTTCTGAATTTTTCAAAAGCATAGACAACCGCTAACATCTCTTTTTCGGTAGTTGTGTAGTGATGTTGGGCGTCATTCATGGTCTTACTTGCATAGTGTATAGGTTGAAAGTACTTATTCTTACGTTGCCCCAGAACTGCACCAATGGCATAATCGCTAGCATCGCACATTAGCTCAAAAGGTAAGTCCCAATCGGGGGCAACTAAGATTGGTGCCTCCGTTAACTTCAATTTTAAAACATTAAATGCATCGATGCATTCATTTGTGAAGTTAAACGGAGCATCTTTCTCTAAAAGGTGGGTCAGAGGCCGGGCAATTTTCGAGAAGTCTTGTATGAAACGTCGGTAAAAGCCAGCATGACCAAGGAAACTTCGGATTCCTTTGACGGTCTTAGGATGAGGTAGCTTAGCAATAACATCGACTTTTGCTCGATCTACCTCAATCCCAGATTTTGAGATCTTATGGCCGAGGACTATGCCCTCTTTAACCATGAAGTGGCTCTTCTCCCAATTTAGAACCAAGTTGGTGCTTTCACACCGTTTCAGCATATTCTCTAAATGGGAGAGGCAAGAGTCGAAAGAATTTCCATAGACGGAGAAGTCGTCCATGAACACTTCCATGGTTTTTCCAATTATATCGGAGAAAATGGCCATCATGCACCGTTGAAACGTGCCTGGGGCATTACAAAGGCCAAAGGGCATTTTACGATAGGCAAACGTTCCATACGGGCAAGTAAAAGTGGTCTTTTCTTGATCCTGGGGATCAATGGGAATTTGAAAGTACCCAGAAAAGCCATCCAAGAAACAATAGAACTCATTTCCCGCTAACCGTTCAAGCATTTGGTCCATAAAAGGAAGCGGGAAATGGTCTTTACGAGTTGCATCATTTAACTTGCGGTAGTCGATACAAACTCTCCATCCGGTCACAAGTCTAGTCGGTATAAGCTCATTATCATCATTTTTCACAACAGTGATTCCGCCCTTCTTTGGAACACAATGAATCGGGCTAACCCAAGAACTATCCGAGATCGGATAAATCATTCCAGCGTCAAGGAGTTTAATAACTTCCTTTTTGATTACTTCATGGATTTGTGGGTTAACCCGTCGTTTTTGTTGGACGGACACTTTGTGATTATCTTCAAGTAGAATCTTATGAGTGCAAAATCGAGGGTCGATTCCCTTAATGTCGGATATTTGCCAAGCAATCGCACCTTTATGCTTCCGAAGCACATCCAAGAGTCGGGTCTTCTCCTCATCTTTTAAATCTTTTGAAATTATTACGGGCAACTTATTATTAATTTCCAAGTATGCGTATTCGAGATGAGGAGGTAAATCCTTGAGCTCGAGCTCCGGAGGATTCTCAATAGACGGCTTTACTTCTTTTACGTCTGCCATTTTTAAGTCTACCGGGGGGAAAGAAACAATTGGTTTTTCATTTAACATCTTTTCAATTAATAAAATATCCCCCTCCGGATCAAAGTTATTATTATCAATTTCCGGTGAAAATGATTCATTTGAAAGACAAGCATTGATTTCTTCCCAAGCGAGATCACTTCCCTCAAACGGAGTGAGGGAAGGGGAAGAATCGGAGACGATTGGTTCAAAAGAAGGAGTGGGATTGCCACTCGAAGCATTGGCGGTAAAACCAAGAAGTTCTTGAGAATACTCCTCCGTAGCTTCGTCAATAATATCGATACGATTGACGGAAGAAAGATCGTAGTCGGAGGAGTATCTCGCGGTTTGATCGAGGTTAAAAGTAACGGCTTCGTTTCCAACACGTAAAGTAATCTCCTCGTCGTAAACATCAATTAAGGCACGACCGGTCCGTAGGAATCCTCTCCCGAGAATGAGAGGAACCCGTGGATCGGCATCAAAATCAACAACCACAAAATCCGCAGGGAAATGAAATTTCCCAACATTGACAAAAATATCCTCGGCTATGCCCATGGGGCGAGACGTAGATCGGTCGGCCAGCTCGAGGGTCATAAGCGTCGGTGTCAAGTTAGGAAGAGATAACCTTTTCCAAATTGACAATGGCATTAGGTTAATGCTAGCACCAAGATCGGCCAAGGCGAAGCATTGAACCATACCCGGAAAATTGCACGGTATAAGAAACTTGCCGGGGTCTTCAAGCTTTTCGGGTAGCTTTTTAAGAAGGACCGCCGAGCAATTCTCGTTCATTTGTGTTCTTGACATTTCAAAAAGCTTTTCCTTATTATTCAAAAGTCCTTTAAGCATTGAGGCAAATTTGGGATCAAAAGTATAGCATCCGCGAGACTTATATCAAAATGTAATTCTTGAAAAATTTGATAAAACTTCTCCATTTGGTTTTTATCTTTCTCGCGGTGCTTTTGTTCGTTTTGACGTGACGGGTATGGCAACTTTGTTTTAACCGGTGTTTCTTTTTCATTTTCATAAACAACCTTTTCCTTTCCTTTAGACGTCGGGACCACCGGAGGTTGGATGTCGTCGGTCCTTCCATTATTAATAGGAATTTCCGTATCCGTTGTCACCTCGGGTTCACGGGCGACTACCTTGGGAGGTAGAGAAGAAGAGGTAGTCGGAGCCGTCGGTCCATCATAAGTAAAACCACTCCTTGTGATGATCGCTTTAGCATCGCCCCTCGGGTTAGCGATCGTGTTGCTCGGCAACGTTCCAGAGCCCGAGGGTCGATCATTTAAACACTTGTTAAGATCATTGATTTGTGTTGCAAATAACCTCGTTGTTTCCTCATTTTTAGCAATTAACGCTTGTTGACTTTGAATCAATTGTTTAATCAACTCATCCGTGGGCGACGGATTTTGAACCACATTTTGATTTTGATTACTGAAATTCTGCCCACGGTTTTGAAAATTCTGATTATTCTGATTCCCTTGATTGAAGTATCCATGATTATTATTCTGAAAATTCCCATTATTTTGAAAATTATTCCCTTGAGGCGGGCCTTGGTTGTAATTTCCCCGGTTTTGATTTTGATGAAAATTTTGATTTTGTCCTTGAAAACCATTATTTCCCCGGTTTTGATTTTGATTGAACTGATGATTACGGTTTTGCACATTATTGTTTTGATTCACTTGATTTGGTTGATTAAACCCGGGTGGTCCATGAAAATGGTTCGAACGGTAGCTGAGAAGATTTCGATCTCCTTGAAGAGGTGGGTAGCCGGTGCCACCCATGTTTGCAGCGTACACGTTCTCTTGAGCATAAGAGCCGGTCGACAGACACTCATAATACGGGTGTGGACCACCACAAGTCTCACAACCGTGACTCACCATTTTGACTTGATGGTTCGGTTTCTCAATAGACATAGCATCGACTTTCTTTGTTAAAGCCAATATCAAATTTTTCATTTCATCATTATTTTTCTCATTATTAGACACTTGATGTTTGTTCCTAGACATTCTCACACGAGCCTTGTTCTCGATTATCATGAAGGCATCATTCGTGTTTCTAGCCAACAAGTTCCCACCCGCAGCAGAGTTGAGTGAGTCTTGGTCAATGTGACTCAACCCATTATAGAAAGTGTCAATCTGCTGAAGGGGTGTGAACCCGTGGTTCGGACATTTTTCCGTCAAATCTTTGAATCGGTCCCAAGCTTCACTAAACGACTCATCAAAAGCTTGTTGGAACCGAAAGATTTGGGAACGTAGATTAGAAGTTTTAGAAGGAGGATAGAAATGATTCACAAACTTGGAAGCAAGGTCATTCCAAGTGTGAATCGAGTTCGGCGGTTCCTTTTCCAGCCAAGTCCGGGCTGCTCCTTTTAAGGAGAAAGGAAACAACTTCAATTTCACCACATCGTGAGGGACTTGATTCATCCTAATAGTCTCAGCGATGTCGGCGAAATTTCGGATGTGTGCATAGGGGTCTTCGTTATCAAACCCGTGGAATGATATACCCGTGATTAAGTTGAGTAATCCGTGATTAATTTCAAAGTTGGCATTGATGTCCGGAATCACAATTGCCCTCCTCACACCGTTAAATGGTGATTGGAGTTGTTCTTCCATCGGACGTGGATCAAATGCCGGTTGTTGTCCCATCGGCGGGACAACATTGTGCTGCGGACCACCCATCGGCGGGGGCCCGTTGTGTTGTTCGTTATGGTTCATCTCCTCGTCGTCAAGGAAATGAACACGACTCGTATGTCGTAAAACCCGCTCGGGGTTTGAAAGCGGAGAAGTAAGATTCTCAGAAGTAGAACGGGTGTGCATACACCAAAAATAAAATTAAAAAGAAAAAGAAAATAGAAAAGAAAATCTTTTTGTTTTTTTTTTTTTTTTCAATTTTTTTATTTTTTCTCAAAAACTTTTTATTTTTTTGTTTTTCTTTTCTTAAAACGTAACGTTAATCGAAAACCGTTTCTTTCAAAACTACGCGCGACGGGACGGGAGAGAAGATTGGATCTCTCTTCAGCTTGCAATTTAATGTCAAAGCTATCCGTATTTCCCGCTTATTCGGTTGTAGTAATTGAAATAGTCCGATAAACAACTAAATTACGTTTTCGTTATATTGTGAGACTTATTTGGTTTACAACGCCCTTTCTTGCGATCGAGTCGAGGCTGTAACTTTTATTATTTTTTTGGTATTTTTGGAAATACTTTAGGAAAAGTATCTCTGATTTTTCAATATTTATATATATATACAAAAATAGAAGAAGGCTTAACAAAACACGATTTTCAAAACAATATTTCAAAATTCACTTCAAGCCCTCCCCGGCAGCGGCGCCAAAAATTGATTCATGCAAACCAATTATATATAATAGTAGTATAGTATCGAAGTGATCCGCAAGAAATACGAATCACCCGAGTCGTTTCCAAGTGAAGGAGTGAATGGAATCAAGAATATTGATCCGTGTAATCGTGATTTGAAAAGTGGTGAAAAAGGCAAATAGTGATCAAATAATTCAAGTATCAACTAACAATCAAAAATCATGCAAAGAGTACAAGCAAGTAATGCACCAAAGTCTAAAACGCAAAAACGGGAATGCACGCGCGATTATTAACGTAACGCGCAAAATAAAACGCGAGTTTAAAACTATGCTAATCCTACGGACTTCAAAATAATTTTTAAAAAGTTAAAATTGATAAAAGAAAATTTTAAGAAAAATAAAAATATTTTTTAGACTTTTTAATAATTTTTTATGAATTAAAAACTAATTAAACTATTTAATAATTAAAAGAAAATGTAAATAAAGTGAGAAAAATGCAAATTTAATTTCTAAAATTCTAAAATAAATGAAAACTATTTTCTAAAATATTTTTGGATTTTCTGGAGTTTTTCTGATTTTTTTTGGATTTTCTAATGATTAAAAAGTATTAAATAATGATTAAAAATGAAAATTAATTAAGAAAAATAGCAAAATAGCTCAGAAAAATATGAAAATTTCTGGGAAAATCTAAAATATTATTTTGAATCTAGGAAAAATAGAAAAAATGAAAAATAAGCACTGTAAGTGCTTATTAGCTTAAAAACAGCTTATTTAAGTGCTTATTAATAAGCACTTTTGACCAAGTGTTGACCAAACTTTCACCAATTACTTATAATGCTCAAATGAGCTTACCAGAACCAGAATGAAGTCTTAACATGCATAGGGACACAAGCAATGATCAAATGAGACTCAATAAGCACTAAGAAGGCAAATAAGCTAAGCAGAATAAGCCAAGGCCAATTATCACTTGAAATAGATGCAATGTACCCTACTAAGCTCAGAACAATCAAAATTTGCAACTTTAGACCAAAAATAAGCTTTTGCAGCCCTATTTAAGAAACAACTTTATGCAGATTTGCTCAATTAGGTAAGCCAAATAAGCTATGGAGATAAGATCTAAGATGCAATCTTATTGCAGAATATTACTCTCTACCACTAGCACTACCTATAACTACTTTTATTTTAGATCCTAGTATTCAGCTACTACACTAAAATTGGCCAAGAACCTCACCCCAAACCTGTGGTGCAGGGCAGGGTGTGTTTCACTATACCAACTACAAGCTCAAATTATTATAAGCTAATAAGTTCTAAAAGCTAATTATTTTATTGATATCTAATACCCTATTAACAGGCTACCTAAATTAGCAACTAGTGTGAATTTCCAATGACAATTGAGATCTACAAGCTCTATCAAAAATCAACACTGAGTACTCAACATAAAGCTTTTTGACTTTTTATTTGCAAATTAACTTTGACCGAATCTAATTTTGATTGCTGATTACCACTACTTTATGTATTAATAAGCTATTATGAAAGTATTTTAAGCTATATTGCACTAATTAGCAACTATACTAACTGTATTACTATAAGTGCAAACAGTTAAGCCACTATGAACCTTATTTTGACTTTTTTACTTATGACATGTTCTTATTATGACTAAATTAAGTTATTAGTACCTATTGCAGACTGCATGAACTAGTATTACCCACTAGAAACAACAAGTACTCATCATACATCATAAATCCAAACACCCCCTTAACAGATGTTATGAACTATAAAACTATTTTTTTAACTTATAACCTACCATTTTAAGCAAACCATTACATCTAATATACTGAATAACAATTATTAGAGCAACTACACTATGATTGAAACAGCTAGAAACACAAATGAGTGATTACCCTAGATTATCACTATTAAAATGCTACAAAATGAAAAAGTGGAATGGACTTACAACAAAGCTTCCCCCTCAGCTCAAAATAGAGGGGGATTCACTATGCAAGCCTATCTTTATGATAGGCTGAGTTCAATGGGTTCTGTCTCAGCATACCAACAACACCTCAGCATCAATTTTGGAACCAAAATTCTTTAACTTGGACTGACTTGTGATCAAAAGACTAAACCATATCCACTAATAAGCTAAAAAGCTTAAGTGGATATTGAAAAAGAGAAAATAAGCTCTATGATGAGCTGCTATACTAATATATATATATATATTTTTTATTTTTTTTTTTAATTTCTGATTTTTTTTCTTTTTATCTTTTTTGTAAATGATTATAAACTATATAGACTATATAAAAGTAACAACTTTAAATAGCATTTGACAGAAAAAGAAGCTTAATAGAAGCAGAAATAAGCAATGAAAAGGAAAGCAATAAGCTGAATTCAAAGAAAAATTAGAACTTTCATTAAACTTTAAAAAGGAAAGATTACATGAGCTATACTAAATTACATAGGCTAACTAAAATTTGACAGAGTAACTCTAATTAAAAACCTACTACCAAACGTGAATCAGGAGGGGGGTTTATATAGGGGAGCACCAAGAGGTGAGGCCTAGGGTTTAGAAGGATCCAGAAGATCAATTAGAGCCACAAATCTTTAATCCCACTCATGTCTGAGTCATCCCACCTTAGTGATAAGGTTTATCTTGTATCCACGTATCAACGCCCAATCAGAGGTCTTCATTTAGCCGTGGTGGAGGTATTGACACCATCTGACACGTTGTCAGATGGTTCTGGAAGGATTCTTAGTACGAGGTAATGATTTTGGATGGGTACGGGTAATAAATGTTGGGTACGAGGTAAAACGGGGAAGGAAGACACACAGTAAAAGGGGCGGTGTGTGTGATTTTTTATTATAATTTGAAGTGTGGGCCGGGTATAGGATGGGTTTTGGATCGGGTTAGTAATAAAGAGAGGTGAGGTGGGCTTGTGTTTTGAGTGGGCTTTGTGGGCTGTTTTTGTTATTATTATTTGGTTTAAAGATGGGATCCGGTTTGTAGTATTGTTTCAAACCAAGGGACCAAAATGTATTTCCTGAAATTGCAAGGGCCTTAGTTGCCATCTTCACAAAAATAACTTCCAAGGGTGTATTGTGGTAATCCTTGGATACTTGAAGGGCCTGAGTTGCCAAACTTCCAAAGTTTCTTCATAAGGACCAAATTTGTAATTCATGAAAGTTGAGGGACTAAAAATGTCATTCCTTCAAACTTCATTCCCGGGTCACTTATGGAATACTTGAACTTATGAGGACTTCACATGACCATAAAAACTTCCTTTAGACCACTAGCTTCCCCGGCTCCGGCTTTATTAAATCTTTTCCAAATCTCGTGCCCGTTTTGTCATTTTCTCGTGATTTTTCGTCTTTTCTTAAATATCCGTACCTGCACATTCACAAACACAAAAACACACTTTCTATGGCATTATTGGTTAGTTTTTGGTTTATTTGGTCCAATTTTGGCAAAGAAAAGGTGAGTGAATAAGCACTCACCAATCTGACAAAAACGTAAAAAAAAATGGGCGAAACCGTAAAATATCTGACAAAAATGCAAAAGAATAGACGAAAACGTAAAAAATCTGATGAAAACGTAAAAAACCGATGAAAACTTAAAAAATCAGACGAAAACGTAAAGAATCGGACGAAAATGTAAGAAATCTGACGAAAACGTAAAAAATCTGACCAAAACATAAAAAACGGACGAAAACGTAAAAAATCGGGTGAAAACATAAAAAAATCGGACGTAAACGTAAAAAATCTTACGGAAATGTAAAAAAACGGACGAAAACCTAAAAAATCGGACGAAAACTTAAAAAATCGGACGAAAACTTAAAAAATCTGACGAAAACGTAAAAAAACGGACGAAAATGAAAAAATCAGACGAAAACATAAAACACTTAACGAAAACGTAAAAAAACGGACTAAAACGTAAAAAACCAGGCGAAAACGTAAGAAATCGGACGAAAACTTAAAAAATCTGACGAAAACATAAAAATACGGATGAAAAAAAAATCGGACGAAAACTTAAAAAGCCTGAGGAAAACGTAAAAAAAAAAGGACGAAAATGTAAAAAAACAGACGAAACGTAAAAAATATGACGAAAACCTAAAAAATAGACGAAAACGTAAAGAATCGGACGAAAATGTAAAAAATTTGACCAAACATAAAAAAACGGACGAAAACGTAAAAAATGAGGCGAAAACGTAAAAATTCGGACGTAAACGTAAAAAATATGACGAAAACGTTAAAAACGGACGAAAATGTAAAAAATCAGATGAAAACATAAAAAATCTAACAAAAACGTAAAAAAACGAACGAAAACGAAAAAATCGAACGAAAACTTTAAAAACCTGACGAAAACATAATAAAACGGACAAAGACGTAAAAAAACAGACGAAAACGTAAAAAATCTAACGAAAACGTAAAAAATTGGATGAAAACGTAAAAAAATCAGTCGAAAACGTAAAACAACTGACGAAAACGGATTTGGAGTATTTTAATGGAAAATAGGGGAAAACAAAAAAAAAAATGTTTTGTAGTTTTGTGTATTAAAGTTAGAAATAGAAATTTTGTGTTTTGTAGAGAATTTTATTTTAAAACACTAATTTGAACGCGATTTCTGTTTTCCTTGTTTTCCACAAAATATTTTGTGGAAAACAAGGGTGTTTTACCCCAACTAAACGCACCCTAGTATTGTTTTTTTTCCCCTTTTCGGGGTTCTATGTTATTGCTGCCTTTCCAAAAAAAAAGAAAAAAAAGAAAAAGGACCCGCTAACATTTATTGATTACACCAATGCCTATCATAGTAAATAATGCATTAACAACACAACTGCGGGTGAATGATGAAAGAATTCCGGGCATAAAACTGCATGCCTATAATAATTATTTCACAATAATAAATATTTTGGTTGAACTGAATTGTCAATGAGCCTAATTACAGTAACTATAATAACAAGCGCCCAGAGATAACTCACAAGAAGGGTTGTTTAATGAATAAAGGGACTTTGCTTTCGCATAAGTAAAGAAATTCTTGAGCTTCATTTGCACCGATTTTGATAAACGCATCAACAAGTGGTTTGATATACGAAGCCACATCTTTCCTGAACTCCACTGAGCATCAGTCCTTCTTTCCCAAGGAAGAGTCCTTCCATATAACCTTTACATGAAGTCAGGATATGACGTACATGGTTGCGAAATGCCAAAAAACCAATTCCTCAAAGTGCTACATGCATGCCAATATGCAGCATTAGCTAATAAAATACATACAAAGAGGAGCAAAACACACATACTACATTTAATCTTACCTTTGGTGGTTTGTTCATTGTAGAGATCATTGTTTTGAGTGTTTTAATAATAGTATTCTTGTTGTATAGTAAGGAATTTTGTTGTTTATCTATGGAGGCACTATCAACCCTTGTGTAGGAAACATAGTTTAGTAAAGGATGAGCATTCAACAACACGTTCTGTATGCATACCAGAAGTTGTAGCATATTCGAAATGCCAGGAACCCATATATCCTCCAAGTCTATTTTGCCATTACGAGCTCTCATCGAAACGCTCAAGGAAACTTCACCTGACGCGTAGATGTGTGGATTGATAGAAAGGCAGTCAGAGTGCTGCCAGTGATACTGCACCTGCTGAAACAAAAAACAGTTGTACTGACTGAGCACGTTACTACATGTAAATAATGCACATTATTGGGAAACCCTAAGTATAAGTACGATGACATAGAAAGAATAAGAGGAGATGACATACAGGCTGATCCGGCCTAAGTCCACTTTTAACCCACACAGTATTTCATTTGCCCACACCATGAACCGTTAATTACATTGGTAAGCACGAATGTCGTGAAGAGTACTATTGGGATTGACACTCCCCGTCCTTGTTGACTCAGTTACACATCAAACGGGCGTAGCTTCATTTCTTTAACAACCATGTGGTCTCTGGTTAGCCACCTGCATTGGGCACTCATATTTACATCATTTGTTAACGCTTCAGTGTCATGAGCTTAGGCAGTAGTAAACGCATTTTTGTGTGACATTGTATTTGTTATAATTGTCATACACGCTATAAATCTTGTGGTCCACAATACAAATTCACTTAATGGTAAACACTTATCTCCAAGAAATGGTGACTAACACAATGGTCTCATTTATTTGCAAGACATTGTGGGTGACACAATGGTCTCGATTACTTTTCATGACATTGGGAGTGATACAATGGTACTCACTAACTCTTTTGGTTCACATTACTTGACCGTTTTAGCATGTATTGGAATCTTGAACCTTGGAATCAGACGACTATCGTAAAGTCGCATCCCTACTGACAAAGTTCGTTGGAACTCGCGAAAAGATCCTAAACTCCCGCAGAAAGTGTGAAGATGAATCCTCGAGTGTATGTGCTCATTACTGTTCGACCTTAACGGGTAACTTGAATTGAATCGAGAGGACTCGATTCCGTTAAGGAGGTGAGGATGTGACAACTCGGAAATTTAGGTTTCCCATATATTTATTTCTTATTCTCCTTGTTTAAGTTTCGGGAGCATTTTATCTTGGTCTTGAATATCCTGCGTGAGATTTGACTTTATGACGGGTAAAACGCGAATATTAATTAATGCGAGCAACGAAAAATAAAGACATACATATTTTATAATCAAAGTTTATGGAGAAACGATTCTAAGGTTAATGGAAACAATTTCGGAGACTCGGGAATTAGTTATGTTGCGGTTTACTAGTTCCGTTCACGTGTCGTTAAAAATATACAAGAAATGGCAAGACTAGTCCCCATGGGCACGCCAGGGTTTGCATCAAGTCCTAGCTACACCTATATAAATACCCCATTATCACTCATTTAGGGTTCTAATACTTCCTCTCTCTATACTAGCCGCTCCCTCCCCTGGTCTCCCTCTCTAAAAATCCGGCCACCTCTGGCCAGTTTCCGACTACACCGCCGGCAACCAAGACACACCGCCATCACCACTTGACTCCTCTCATCTTCCTTGACATTCTCATGTACTCCACGCGCCGTTTATCATCGTCCGCCACCACGTTAATACCACTTCAGTCCCCATATCAACAGCCACCATCATCTACTATCCTGAAACTGAGATTCACGAGTTATTTATCTAATATTTTGAGGGTTTCATAATAAAAACGAGTATATAATGATTAAAATAAGCTAATTGTTTGGTATCATTGGTTAGTTGTGTTGTTATTCGTGTGGTGTTTTAGAGTGTACCATGAGTTAAAGACTCACGACCTAAATTGGATTCTAGATTTTTGTTGTGATTGTTGTTTGGTTTTGGAAGTGGGTTTAGTTTAGGTTTAGGCGAGATTCGGATTTGGATTTCTTTGTGCTGAGTTCCTAGTGTTATTGTTGTCGAGTCATCTGATTTCGAGTTGAGTAGTTATGGCCTGGTGGTGTTCGGCTGAGGATATTGAGTGGGGATTTGGTAGTTATTGGTAGCTGCCGAGGAGTAGGAATAAGATTGGATTTGGTATGGGTTCGAGTCTTGTGTTGTTGTCGTCGTCGCGTGTTCTTGTGGTTGTCATTCCTCGTATTGTTGTTATGTTTCTGCCGAAAGGAACAGGGGTCCATTGGGTTAGTAGTGTTGCTTCTTGTTGTGGATTGTTGATTATTAAGGTGGTTGTCAGTATTGTTGAGATTTAGAAAGAATGGGGAATAGGATTAGAAGACGAGCCATAGTCGGCCGTCAAGTGTTGAAGTGGTGATTTTGTTGCGGATATTGGTAGGTGGGATAGTTATACTATTGTGTTGGTTTGGGCCGTGTCGGTCGTCACCTAGGCTCTCTAGTCTCGTGTGACCCCGAGCCAAAATGGACATAATATTGCTATTAGACTTATGTTGTTGACCTTTGACCCGTGATAAATGTAAACTCGAAACGTGAAATAACTCGAGAAAAATATAAATTATATTTGAACGATTAAATGACATATTTTTATGCTTATATTAGTAACTTTAAATATTAACTAACGATTAAACATCGTTACTTAATATTTATAAGTTACCAATAATTATTAAATAACAATTAATATGTTGCATAATATTTTCTTACCAAGAAATATTAAGTGACGTTGAAACGTAATTAATATTTCTAAAGTTAAAAGGTAACGTTAAATAACTAAAATAACGTTATTTAATATTTTATAGAAATAATAGATGAAACGGTGTTCAATTTAATACGGATGAGTTATTTAACGTTTCGAGGGCACGTTTATCAAGACTTACCCTTTAGGAGTTATTGGGGTTCGTGTTAGTATTTGCTGAGATATGGATTGGTTAACATTAATATTATCATCCGACACGGTTAACGGACTAATTGGGGGTACTAAACCCAATTAGGGTCGATAAACGTGTCGGGGGACAATATTAATGGGTGACCCATCCTACGACTTACCATCTCTTTAGTAGGTATGAGTAACTTGGGAATAACAAGTGTATTATTGGAATTGTTGAAATTATCGTATTGGCAAATACGATAAGTATTCAATAATTCGTACCATTTCTCTTGTTAAACTTTTGGTTACTCGAGATTGACTTTGACCCGAATGTTTCGTATTGGGTTTTGTCTCGTTTTGATTGAAGTCGTATGTTACTCATCTCTTGGCGTGAGTACTCTTGAGTCTTGTCTCGATTCTTGTCGACTTCGCTTGTTTAGTCTTTGACGTGGGTTCACTTGATTATATGTCGTGTTCTCACCACACACACACCATGATACCAAACACAAATAAATGGATAATAAGAGATTTGGAGATAGAAGATTGGGAATTACTTGGAAGTAGTTAACTTATGGAAGACTTGGTTCATCGCCGAGGATCTCGTGTTTGAATAAGTCTTGCATGTAGAAGGCTTCGCTGTTTTCCGTATCGATGTACCGCCTCTTTGATGTTGTTTTGAATCTGTTAGATGCCAGTTGTGTCAATTGTGATCTTTGCATTGCTGTGGCCCAGGTGAGTTCATAGCCCCTCTACTTTTACTGGTTTTTAAACTATTTTTGGGGGAGAATATATGCTCGCTTTCAATTAAACTCAAATTTGTTTATTTGGATACGTGAACTGTTTACTCAAGATTTGACTATTTGGTTGGAATATTTGATTTGGTTAATTGAATGCATTATGTGATTGCTTGTTTATCTATGTGGTATGAGATTTGTGATTGTGGTTTATGAAACTGTTACATGAGCTGGCTAAGGGTATGTCGCATCCTTGCGAATGCAATTTGAATTGGATTATGGAGCGAGGCCTAGTCGAGAACTAGCTAGGTAAGCTATGGAGCGAGGCCTAGTCAAGAACTAGGTAAGCTATGCAACGAGGCCTAGTCTAGAACTAGGTAAGTTGAGCATGTCGTATTCTTACGAATGCATCGCATGTCGTATTCTTACGAATGCAAGAACATGTCGTATCCTTACGAATGTTGGGTATGTCGTATTCTTACGCATACAGATTGAATTGATTTGGTTTTGGACTATAGTGTGCACCTATAGGGAATTCTTTTGTGGTTTGACTTAGCCAGCGTAACAGGATAACTTTATGTGACTCTATATGAGTGTAGTATCTATGTGATTGATTATGATTCGAGTTGATTGATTATGAGTTGATTTCGGTTATTTGATTCGGAATTGTGATTTAAGCTGTGTAAAGTTTGACTTGTTGAAAAGGGTGATTTGAATTCAAAAATCCCTTTGGTTCAACTAAACTGTTTTAAACTAAAACTCTATGGACTCACCAGCGTAAGCTGACCGTTTTAGCATGTATTTTCAGGATTAAGGCGTTAGCTCACTATTTGAAGGCGCTTGGCAAGGGGCATTGGTCATAGGAGACTCTGATATATATTTGGGACCACTTCTTTATGGGCCTATTTCCGCACTTCACTTATAAAATGTAAACTTAACACTTTTGTTAATGTATTTTATTCTCTATAAATGAAATAAAAACCGTTCTTTGTACTTATGTTGTGATACCAATTTCGTAGCACCCCAATGCATGTATGCTTCCGCTGGACCTGAAATTCGGGGGTGTTACAGTTGGTATCAGAGCCTAGGTTATAGAGAACTAGGTAATTTTAAAACCTAGACTATAACCATTTTTGCAAAAATTTAACCCTATGACCGCTACGTGCCTGCCTGCCAAGCTGATGCCTCACGTATAATTTTGTTTGAGGATGTAATCGATTAGATGACTAAGGATATGATGGATGAGATATTGAATGATGAGTTTGATGAGATATTTGATGGTATATGTGATGAGATGTTTATGGTTTATTTGGCGGATTGTTTGATGATTTATTTGTTGATATAAATCTTTATCTAGTGGATGCTTCGAATCCACCTATGGTAATTATTCACTATAAGCATTCTCACAATACACACACTATACCTGTCACAGAGTTACGCTATTTCCTTGCGTAATCTCATGAATTGATTTTGAGTTTTGGACGCTTGTCACGGTTTGGGAATGATTTTGGATAGAGGACATATTACTAGTGTAACTAGGCTGAGTATTCCAAGATTCAATGAACCTCGGGTGAATATAGACTGATCACCTATATTCAACCAGGGACAGTGGGACATAGCCTGATCAACTATGTCCGACTCAGAGGTGAATTTTGCGATACTGTGAGTAGTTATAACAGGATTATGTTCGGGTTAGAGTTTGATTTTTGGGATGATGAGTTTTATGTGTGCACACAGGCATTGAATATTACTTCCACACACACGACACACTGGCATCACATGGATCGAAGTGCTTCTAGCGCTACTAAACATCCTCGTTTACGTGGAATTCTTGTTGTCGCCATCGAGCGTAGTTTGCTATGGGGCGGGCGAGACCCGATTGGCACCATTCGAATTCGAGTTGCATATCGTCATAAGTCTCGTCGATCTTATTGGAATGTTTGGAATTAATTTTCGATATTGAATGGAATTGATTTCCGGTTACGTCTTGAGTTGACTTTCGGTATTTTGGAACTTGGTTTTGACCATTTTGAACTTGATCTTCGGTTACGTTTGGACTTTATTTTCGGTTACATTTGGATTTTGTTTTTTTTAGATTTGATTCTTGGCCACGTTCGGATACCATTTTGGCTACGTATGGATTTGATTTCTGGCTATGTCTTGATTCGACTCTTAGCTATTTTGGGTTGGTTTTGACCATTTTGGATTTAATTCCGGTTACGTTTGGATATGATCTCTGCTACGTTGAAATGGATTTTATCATGTTTGGATTGGATTTTTGGTCTTGTCTTGAATCGATTTCCGACTATGTCTTAATATGACTCTCAAATATTTATGGAGCTGGTCTTGATTATGTTTTGATTTGGTTCTTATTACGAATTTGGATAGTTGGATTTCGTGATTTTCGATCTTGTTTCGAATTTGGATTGGATATTCAGCCTTGTTTCGTTAATGATCTTATCACAGCCTCCGCTACCCTAAGCCCTGTGCTAAAATGACGATATTCATTTTCTTTACTGACGATGTTCACTTTCTCGATCGATGATGTTTGTTTGTTTTCCTGGTTGATATTGTTCAAATCAATGTAGTTTTAGTAATGATGTTCAAAAGAGGTTGTACTTTCCGCCTCTACTCAAAGTACCCTACTAAGTCAATCGACTAATTGCTAGTGGCAATTAGATAGCCTTTTCAGAATAGTACCCTGAGACTTGTTAAACTAACCATTCAGTAGAGATTTCGTTCTCAACGGGAATCTTGAAATCGTAAGGAGTAATCTGAATCTCGTTCCATGGGACAATCATCTAGTCCTTATCTCGTCATTTGAGAAGTACCTGATATCCTTGCTACATTCTTACCGATCAATAAACTATACCGCAAGCGAAACCTTAGAAGTTAACCTCGCACCCTTACCCGAGTAATCACTGTTTATCATCCTACCCAACCTGTTCGCCTCCCGTTGATCAAATTCTCTTATTGCACTTCCTACCATTTCAGTTTTTCAATGGCACTGTGATGACCCTCTATGGTCGTAGGTGCCGATCGCCGATTTGTTGGGCAGAAATGGAGATACCCAACTTCTTGACCCTGAACCTGTTCATGAAACTACCGAGGAGAACGTCCGACGGCTAAACGGAGATGCAAGCTACTCGTGAATGATTTGAAACCCTGATAATGTGAACCTCTCGAATCCTCGTCCTATTAATTCTTTCAAAATTTCCTGCTGAATTTGGACTGGTAGTTCACCGACTCGAGCTGCCGTTAGAATTCAGCAACGTTCGCGACGTTTACATGAGTATAATCTAAGTGATGACTTGCTGATGAGGCAGCCGTTATTCCTCTGGGGGAAATTCAGATCTTATGACGTTCAAACCTTGTTGACCTATTGGAATCTTGAACCTTGGAATCAGACGACTATCGTAAAGTCGCATCCCTACTGACAAAGTTCGTTGGAACTCGCGAAAAGATCCTAAACTCCCGCAGAAAGTGTGAAGATGTATCCTCGAGTGTATGTGCTCATTTCTGTTCGACCTTAACGGGTAACTTGAATTGAATCGAGAGGACTCGATTCCCTAAAGGAGGTGAGGATGTGACAACTCGGAAATTTAGGTTTCCCATATATTTATTTCTTATTCTCCTTTTTTAAGTATCGGGAGCATTTTATCTTGGTCTTGAATATCCTGCGTGAGATTTGACTTTATGACGGGTAAAACGCGAATATTAATTAATGCGAGCAACGAAAAATAAAGACATACGTATTTTATAATCAAAGTTTATGGAGAAACGATTCTAAGGTTAATGGAAACAATTTCGGAGACTCGAGAATTAGTTATGTTGCGGTTTACTAGTTCCGTTCACGTGTCGTTAAAAATATACAAGAAATGGCAAGACTAGTCCCCATGGGCGCGCCACGGTTTGCATCAACTCCTAGCTACACCTATATAAATACCCCATTATAACTCATTTAGGGTTCTAATACTTCCTCTCTCTATACTAGCCGCTCCCTCCCCCGGTCTCCCTCTCTAAAAATCCGGCCACCTCTGGCCAGTTTTCGACTACACCGCAGGCAACCAAGACACACCGCCATCACCACTTTACTCCTCTCATCTTCCCTGACATTCTCATGTATTCCACGCGCAGTTTATCACCATTCACCACCACGTTAATACCACTTCAGTCCCCATATCAACACCCACCATCATCTACTATCCTGAAACTGTGATTCACGAGTTATTTATCTAATGTTTTTTAGGGTTTCATAATAAAAACGAGTATATAATGATTAAAATAAGCTAAAGAAAGGTTGTTTGGTATCATTGGTTAGTTGTGTTGTTATTCGTGTGGTGTTTTAGAGTGTACCATGAGTTAAAGATTCACGGCCTATATTGGATTCTAGATTTTTGTTGTGATTGTTGTTTGGTTTTTGAAGTGGGTTTAGTTTAGGTTTAGGCGAGATTCGGATTTGGATTTGTTTGTGCCGAGTTCCTGGTGTTATTGTTGTCGAGTCATCTGATTTCGAGTTGAGTAGTTATGGCCTGGTGGTGTTCGGCTTAGGATATCGAGTGGGGATTTGGTAGTTATTGGTAGCTGCCGAGGAGTAGGAATAAGATTGGATTCGGTATGGGTTCGCGTCTTATGTTGTTGTCGTCGTCGCGTGTTCTTGTGGTTGTCATTCCTCGTATTGTTCTTATGTTTCTGCCGAAAGGAACAGGGGTCCATTGGGTTAGTAGTGTTGCTTCTTGTTGTGGATTGTTGATTATTAAGGTGGTTGTCAGTATTGTTGAGATTTAGAAAGAATGGGGAATATGATTAGAAGACGAGCCATAGTCGGCCGTCAAGTGTTGAAGTGGTGATTTTGTTGTGGATATTGGTTAGGTGGGATAGTTATACTATTGTGTTGGTTTGGGTCGTGTCGGTCGTCACCTAGGCTCTCTAGTCTCGTGTGACCCCGACGAGCCAAAATGGACATAATATTGCTATTTGACCCGTGATAAATGTAAACTCGAAACGTGAAATAACTCGAGAAAAATATAAATTATATTTGAACGATTAAATGACAAATTTATATGCTTATATTAGTAACTTTAAATATTAACTAACGATTAAACATCGTTACTTAATATTTATAAGTTACCAATAATTATTAAATAACAATTAATATGTTGCATAATGTTTTCTTACCAAGAAATATTAAGTGACGTTGAAACGTAATTAATATTTCTAAAGTTAAAAGGGAACGTTAAATAACTAAAAGAACGTTATTTAATATTTTATAGAAATAATAGATGAAACGGTGTTCAATTTAATACGGATGAGTTATTTAATGTTTCGAGGGCACGTTTATCAAGACTTACCCTTTAGGAGTTATTGGGGTTCGTGTTAGTATTTGCTGAGATATGGATTGGTTAACATTAGTATTATCATCCGACACGGTTAACGGACTAATTGGAGGTACTAAACCCAATTAGGGTCGACAAACGTGTCGGGGGACAATATTAATGGGTGACCCATCCTACGACTTACCATCTCTTTAGTAGGTATGAGTAACTTTGGAATAACAAGTGTATTGTAGGAATTGTTGAAATTATCGTATTGGCAAATACGATAAGTATTCAATAACTCGTACCATTTCCCTTGTTAAACTTTTGGTTACTCGAGATTGACTTTGGCCATAAGGTATACATAGTAACCATATAAGTACGATTGCTTTGGATGGAGTATATAGCTTTGACCCGGATGTTTCATATTGGGTTTTGTCTCGTTTTGATTGAAGTCGTATGTTACTCATCTCTTGGCGTGAGTACTCTTGAGTCTTTTCTCGATTCTTGTCGACTTCGCTTGTTTAGACTTTGACGTGAGTTCACTTGATTATGTGTCGTGTTCTCACTTGATAAGTACGATTGCTTTGGATGGAGTATATAGCTGTGGCCCAGGTGAGTTCATAGCCCCTCTACTTTTACTGGTTTTTAAACTATTTTTGGGGGAGAATACATGCTCGCTTTCAATTAAACTCAAATTTGTTTATTTGGATACGTGAACTGTTTACTCAAGATTTGACTATTTGGTTGGAATATTTGATTTGGTTAATTGAATGCATTATGTGATTGCTTGTTTATCTATGTGGTATGAGATTTGTGATTGTGGTTTATGAAACTGTTACATGAGCTGGCTAAGGGTATGTCGCATCCTTGCGAATGCAATTTGAATTGGATTATGGAGCGAGGCCTAGTCGAGAACTAGGTAAGCTATGGAGCGAGGCCTAGTCAAGAACTAGGTAAGCTATGCAACGAGGCCTAGTCTAGAACTAGGTAAGTTGAGCATGTCGTATTCTTACGAATGCATCACATGTCGTATTCTTATGAATGCAAGAACATGTCGTATTCTTACGAATGTTGGGTATGTCGTATTCTTACGCATACAGATTGATTTGATTTGGTTTTGGACTATAGTGTGCACCTATAGGGAATTCTTTTGTGGTTTGACTTAGCAAGCGTAACAGGATAACTTTATGTGACTCTATATGAGTGTAGTATCTATGTGATTGATTATGATTCGAGTTGATTGATTATGAGTTGATTTCGGTTATTTGATTCGGAATTGTGATTTAAGCTGTGTAAAGTTTGACTTGTTGAAAAGGGTGATTTGAATTCGAAAATCCCTTTGGTTCAACTAAACTGTTTTAAACTAAAACTCTATGGACTCACCAGCGTAAGCTGGCCGTTTTAGCATGTATTTTCAGGATTAAGGCGTTAGCTCACTATTTGAAGGCGCTTGGCAAGGGGCATTGGTCATAGGCGACTCTGATATATATTTTGGACCGCTTTAACTTCTTTATGGGCCTATTTCTGCACTTCACTTATAAAATGTAAACTTAAGACTTTTGTTAATGTATTTTATTCTCTATAAATGAAATAAAAACCGTTCTTTGTACTTATGTTGTGATACCAATTTCATAGCACCCGAATGCATGTATGCTTCCGCTGGACCCGAAATTTGGGGGTGTTACAAATATTGTGCCTAATAAAGAATTATGTTTGCCTAAGAAACTTTATAAAGATTTGAATATTGTTTAAGTTTCATGCATTTTGATTTATGGTTATAAAGACAACTTAATGCATAGAAGTTGAATTTGAAACAAAAGAAATAATTGTCTTAGCTTATGATTTGAACATCTTAAAGATGAAATCATTGTGCATCATGAAAGCTAAAGAAAGATGCTACATACCTTTATATGTATAAATGACGCTCATGTTTATGAGGTCACATGATCAAGAAAGATCCATTGATTTATAAAGATGATGATCACAATATCGATTTAAATGTGTCATACTAAAATGTGTATATGTAAATTACACGGATGTACCTATATGAGATGTATGACGTATCTTAATCCTTAAAATGGATATGAAAATAACATGTAGAGATATTTATTCACGTGATTCTATCAAGACACTTGTATGTGCATTTCACTGACACAATGAAATTATGTGATGTGATCATAAAGGGGAGAGAAGATATGCGTTGCACTCTTCTTCCCTTGACTATGGTTTTGTCCCCACAGGGTTTTCTGGCAAGGTTTTTAATGAGGCAACATCCCCGAGCGTATAAAGGAGTTATGTACTCTTTTCCTTCACTAGAATTTTGTTCCACTGGGTTTTTTCTAGTAAGGTTTTAACGAGACATAATCCTCAAATGGAGTAAAACAAATATTTCGGTATCTTCAAGGTACAAAGGATATGGGTTTATATTTCACTAACCCATCAAATACAAGTTTAGTTAGGTTTGCAGATGCAGGATATATGTTTAACTGATGAGGCGAAAAGTGTACCGCTTTTAAGGGGTCATTTAAGCCAGAATTCGATATTATTTGATCAAATATTGCCCTAAATCCTTCCTTTTGTCATTTTATATACTTTTGAGGAAGAATCTGGAAAAGAAAGCATTTTGGAAGTTTTTGGAGCATAAAAGTGAAGAAAACGGCAAAGTCTCAAATTTCCTTGCTGGAACAGTACCTGACGGCGTCAAGCTTTTACACGTGACGGTGTCAAGAGTTACAAAAGATGTGGATATGGAACTTATAACTTGATGGCCCAGAGAGTTTTCAAGCTTATGGCCTGACGGCGTCACCTAGGCTATCAGGGTCCAATTACTAGTGACGGCCCAGAGTAATTCTCCACACGACGGCGTCACAAATGGATCTAGGCAATACGATTTTATCATGCGGCGAGTTGACGGCGTCACGAGCTAATACATGACGCCGTCAAAGTGTAAAGTCTATATATAGTTTTCCAAATTTCATTCATTAGTATGCAACTTTGAGGGAATAAACCCTAGGTCGAATTTTACAGCTTTTTCAAGGGTTTCAACCCCTTCATTCTTCCATGTTCAATTGAAGATAAGTATTCATTCAAATCATTCAATATGTCTATGTGTTGTGTGATTTTATCTTACGCTTGTCTTCTATTTAACATGCTAGGCTAGATCTTTCATTGTGTTTGCTTAGATGTAGTGAAACCTAGATGTTAATTATGGGTTGATTGTTTGTTTATAATTGTTACGGATGATTGTATTCGATGTTAGGCTTAAGAAAACTGGAAGACTTCCATTGGTAACTTGCTTGAACGTCTTAAGAAAGATGATCGGAGGTGTACTACGATTTTTGGTTGTATTTAATGCGTAAGAGAATTCTAATGATCTCATGTTAGGTGCTTCTAACAGCTCGACATAAGAGTGAAGTAAGATCATATAGAGTTAGGGAATATTGTACACGGCCCTACGACTAGTATTAAGGAATATGACCCGTCATCCATGCAATTGTAACAAGCTAATCAACCTGTAAAAGATATCTAGTGAGTAATGAAATCTAAGTAAACACAACTTTCCTCATTATTGTTTCCACCACATTAGTATAATACTTTTATTTTCATTTCTTTTATTTTATTTTGATTACATTTTTAGTATATTGGGTTAGTTGGCTAGCAACTAATTCCGCCCACTCCTTCAAAACCTGAGATTTTACTTGCTTTCATAAAAATATAAAAATACAAAAAGAATCATCCCTCACCTCTAGACCTAGTTTAATAGACTTTCTAATTCTAGCGACACTATTCTTGAGTTGAACGATCAATCCCCCTGTACTTGTCACTATACTATACTACAACGATCAGGTACACTGCCTGGTGGGGGTTGTAAGCTTCTCGAGATCCTTTGAAAGGTAAAACATGTTGCGAGGGCGCAATCCCCCGTATATCAAGTTTTTTGGCACCACAGCCCGGAGAATAGTTACTGTCTAGGTTAAGATTTCTTTTTATTAGGTCTACTAATTGGTAGATTCCTGATTAGTGCTCAAACATTCATCATTTTAGGTCAAATCTGAGCTGCAAAACATTTAAAAACACTCAAAAATGCATCAAAATACTAAAAATATCCCAGGGATTGTATTTTATATGTTTTAGATGCAAAATAAGTAAAAACAGATGAAAAACGAACAAAGTTTGCATAATTGGTAGTTTCAGTCCCTTAACTTTCAAAAATTGACAAAATCTGTCCCTGAGCATATATTTTTGGTTAAAAAGTCAATAATAGTCCTTTGAGTTCAAAAGTTATCAAAATTGGTCCCTCGGTGAAAGTTTGAGAAATTTTTACAATTTTGGTCCCTGAAGTTTCACACTTGGCAGAAAATACCCCTGGGAATTCTAATTTTGGAAAAGAATCATTAAGGACTTTTGAATTATTAATATGTGGCAATTTTGGTCCTTATGGTTATTTTGGACAGTTGGCAAGACAGGTCCCTAAAGTTTCAGCCTTTCACGAATTTGGTCCTTGTATTAACACTTAACCAAACCAAACCCTTTAATATCCGAATCCAATTTCCCTTTCCAATCCACCACTTATTTCCCTTGGCCCAAAACAATCACCAGGCACATCATCCCTTAACCCAAACCCCGTTTAATATCAACCCCTCAGTCAAACAGTTAACGAGGGTCAATCACGGGTTAAACCCTTCCTTTTTATCCCTTCCCCCCTTTTACCCAGTCCACCCTTCACCTCCATAGCCAACCCTGCAACATTCTTCCCCCTCCCAATACCTCAAAAGTATATCCCACTTTCACATCCCCCAAACCCTCACAACCCCGTACCTACCCCAATTACACCCTGGCAATCCAATTCACACCACAACTGTGTTCCGCCAAAAGCTAATTGAATGGCTGAGATCATCTTAACTCATCCTACGTCTCAGGAACAAAGTGGGAAAATGCCAAAAGACCCACTAGAAGCGTATAAAAAAAAGAAGAAAGAGAGATGAAGGAGTTAGCTAGTTATAGTAGATTTTAGTAGTAGAGTAGTTAAGTAGAAAATTAGTTGAATTTATGTAAACACAATTTCATCTTTGAAGCTCAGTTATTGTTAAGTTGCAATTGTTTCAAATTTCTTGTACTCAGTTTCACAGTTTGTTCTCTAGTATTCAAATGTAATGAAAAGTTTAGGTTTCATGTTCAAAGCAATTTCATGTTCAAGTTCTTAAGTTTCTGTTTCTTTAAGTTAAGTTAAAGTTGTTAAAAGCTTTTGTTAGTTTAATTTCAGCTTGTGATGCATTTTGCTAAAAAAAAAAATCCAAAAATAATTTTAAAATCTTTGAAAAAATAAAAAAAAATAGAATAACTGAGGAATCTTAAGCTTGTATAAGCTCAGAACTCCTCTGGATAAGCTCATCAAGCTTCCTGGTAGCTTTGGTGAATTTATGTCATTAGCTTGTATCCATTTTCAGTTGCAATTTCATTTTCAAGTAAGTCTCCATTTACATTTCTGCACATTCCTTTTAAGTAGCCTAGCTATTGTAGTTAATAACTTATTTTTGTTTAATACTGCTTATTATAGTTGTATAAATGCTTCTGAGTAACTTTTATGTATGTTAGCTTAAGACTGCATGCCCACTGCTCATATTAGGCTAAAGTGCATTTGTGTGTTCTTGGTATTCTTTCTACTTGATCCCAGTTCCATTAGCTCTAAAAGTGTTTAGTTAATCTGTTTCTATCATAAAACCAGTAGGCATAAGTTTAAAAATAATAGATGTAATGAAAAATCAGTCATATAGGAGTGTTTGGCTTTAGTTGATAATCTGTGTTCTAGCTTGTTCATGCTTATGCATTTGACTCACATAGCTCACATTAGTTCAGTAGAGGATAGTCAAGTATTAAAAACCATCATTTGTTCATCAGAAAGTCAAATCCATTTTAAAGTTCCATCTTAGGTTCATTGTTAGATTTGTAGAATCCAAGATCATGAATACTAGTTTATAAGTTGTTGCTTTAGCTTAATTTAGCCTTGTTATAGCTTATAATATCATTTTCAGTTCATTATATACAATCAAACCTCACATAAGTCAAAATTTCTTGTTAAACAAAAAAGTCAAATAACTTAGTTCTCAGAAAACTCAAAAATTGCATGAATTTTAGTGATTTCTGTGTTTGGATTCAGCCCTTGATCTTTTTATATGTTGTAGTCCCCCAGCTAGACTTTAGATTCCCACCATCAGCTTATTTTTAGAATTTTTCTTTGTGGCTTAATTGGGTGCTCAAATCAGCCTGCAGGGCATGCTTATGCCCTGCACCATAGTTCCTGTCCAAATTGCCCAACTTCTAGGCCTCCTCTAGGACTCATTTGTGACCCTCAAGACATGAGTCTTGGATTTTTGGGAAGCCTCTCAGGCCACCTTGATGGTTCCAGGGTCCTTTTTGGCTTTCAAGCACATTTGATAAGCTCAATCAAGCCGTGTAGGTGACTCATTTGGCCTACATAAGCCTCAGGGGGTTTGGATTGCTTATTTGAGCTTATAAGCTTATTCCTTGTGCTTATTCTTATTGTTCCAGCTTATTTTGTGTGCTTCTCACTTATTGCCATCTTGTTTTAGTCTCTGGTTCAGTTTGTAGCTTAATATTAGCTTTTTTTTTAGTTTCTTAAATTCCTTTTTAGCTTATTTTTATAAACTGTGGTGGATTTAAGTTTTCATGGTGCTTATTTGTGTAATTCAAAAAGTTTGTCTTTTCAAAAGTTCCATATATTTAGTGTTAAAGTAATTTTGTAACAAGAAAAATAGAAAAGAAAAATAAAATAGGGAAGTGACCAGCGTGGGGATTGAACCCCTGACCTCTTGGTCAACTTAGTCAAAACCAAGCCTGAGGTGTGCACCATCTGCCCTATACGTATCTTAGTTTTTATTATTTCTTCACTCATTTATATAGTACTCCTTTTCCATTTTAGCTTATTAAGCTTTTCAGCTTATTTTCTGCTTATTAAATAAGCTTTTTATAACTTTTATATTTTTCTTAGCTTAATATTATTATAAAGTAATTTTTGAAAAAGTTTTAGTATTTTTACTGTTCATTTGCTAATTTTTACAATTTAAATGAGTTTAATTAGTTAATAAATAGTTTTTAATTAATAATAAATAATATAAAAGTCTAAAAAATATTTTTCTCTTTCCAAAAATTTTCTTTTATCACTAGGATTATAAAAAAGTAATTTTCATGTCAGTAGGATTTTATTTGCTCCCGTTTCACTTTTTATTTTGCGTACTCGCGTTATTTTTAACGTAGACGCGCGTTTTTAATTTTAAACACGTTCTAGGGTAACTTGGTCTTACGTTTTAGTTAAGTTAGTTTATTTAACTTGTTTTCACTTGTATTTCCATAGCGTAATCATTCAAATCACTATTACCCCTTTCCTGTTCAGAATCACCCGATCACAAATCCGTTTTAATACCATCCACACCTCGTCGGGACATAACTACCCGGGGAAACACTGTACTATCCGGAAGCATTGGTCTAGGGTATTTGACTATATTGACCACATCTGTGGTTGACTTTAGTTGACTGCTTTGGAACAAAATCAAATGGCGCCGCTGCCGGGGAGGTTGTGCGCGTATTCTAAACGGTTTTGCAGATTAGTGAATTTGAAATTCATTCCTTTGTAAATTTACCGTCCTTGTTCATATTATCATATAAAAATAAAACGGTTCCCGAAAACATTTTAAAATCAGTTTTCAACGAACACAAAAACACAAAAAGATTTTCTTTCTTTTCAAAAATGTTTATCAAAAATCTCAAAAATATTCATCTTTACCCTCCTACCTTTTTGATTCTTCATTTCTCACCCTCCAAAACCTTTTGATTCTTTCTATGTCTCATCCTTACATTCTTATTTGTCAATGGTGTGGTAGTCCTTATAATGGTTGGCATTGCCCCAGTTGTGGCATGGTAGAGTTAGGAGACGGGTCTGTCTATAACCAGAATCCCTATTCCTACCATGACACGACTGATTCATTCCACCAGCTTCCACACCATGAGACCCAGCAGTTTTACTGTTGTGAGTATTGTGGAGGCCTTCACTACAGCTCTGATTGTCAAATTAGGAATCAGTTTGTCTATGAATAGGTTCCTTGTAACAATCAAGAATTTGGTTTTAACTAGCCTTCACAATACACAACCCCTCAAGCACTTCCTCAAGACGAGTTAGCTAGAGCTGAATTGATTACTAAAATGATCATTGCTCAAAGTCAAGTCAACAAAAACATTCAAGATGAAATAAACTGTCTTAAGGATCTGATTCTTAGGAGACAAAATCCTCGTGTTAACTCATTTTATCTTGAAGATGAAAGTGATGAGGATGAACCACTTGAAGAAGAAAACACTAAGGAACCTTCAGATATCTTGATAATGGGGGACAAGGAAGTCAAAATCATTCCTCTTGAGGAATTAGCTGACCTTGTTCCAATCTCAAAGGTATCCGAGAAACCTTTTAATTCAACTTCAGTTGAAACCGCTTCAGTAAAAATACAGGGAGAAAAGAATATGACTGAATCACTGATGCGTGGGAATTGCACCAGGCTTTACCTCTCAAGGGATCTCGAGAAGCTTACAACCCCCACCAGGCAGTGTACCTGATCGTTGTAGTATAGTATAGTGACAAGTACCGGGGGATTGATCGTTCAACTCAGGAATAGTGTCGCTAGGATTAGAAAACCTAAAAATTAGGTCTAGAGGTGAGGGATGATTCTTTTTTTGTATTTTTATATTTTTATGAAAGCAATTAAAAATCTCGGTTTTTAGAAGAGTGGGCGGAATTAGTTGCTAATCAACTAACCCAATAACTAAGATGCAATCAAAATAAAATAACAAAAATGAAAATAAAACTAATTTAACTAGTGGTGTGAACAATAAATGGGAGAATTGTGTTTACTTAGATTTGAATACTCCCTAGATATCTTTTACAGGTTAATTGTTTGTTACAGTTGTGTGGATGAGGGGTTATATTCCTTAATACCAGTCGTGGGGTGGCGTACGTACTTCCCCAACTCTATAAGCTCCTACTTCACTCCTATGTCGAGCCTGCAAGAATCTCCTAACATGGGATCACTAGAATTCGCCCTTGCATTAAATACAACCATAAAAACCTTAGTACGCATTGGTTCATGTTTCTTAAGACGTTCAAGCATGTTACACAATGGAAGTCTGCCAATTTTCTTAAGCCTAACATCGAAATCATTCATCCATTACAACTATAAACAAGTAATCAACCTATAATCAACATCTAGGTTTCATTACATCTAAGCAAACACACAAGAGATCTAGTCTAGCATGTTAAAATTAAGATAAGCGTAAGATATATTCAAACAACACATAGACATATTGAATGAATTGAAAGGATACTTATCTCAATTGAACATGAAGGGTTTCAAGGGGTGAAAACCCTTGAAAATACTGTAAAAGTCGTGCTAGGGTTTATTAAGTTCGACCCTAAAATTCTCCTCATTTAGAATGAAAATTACAAAGACTATATATAGATTTACTAAGGTGACGGCGTCAAGAAGAAACTTCTGACGCCGTCAACCTGCTGCCAAAAATATAATCGGATTGCCTAGATCCAGATCTGACGCCGTCATGTGTAATGTTGCTCTGGGCCGTCACCACGTTTACTCTTGACGCCCTTGCCTTTACGCCGTCACGTTTTCTCTGGGCGTCACCAAAATTGCTCTTGATGCCGTCATCAAAATCTTCTTGACGCCGTCAGGTACTGTTCCCAGCAAGGAAAATTAAGACTTTTCCGTTTTCTTCACTTTTATGCTCCAAAAACGTCCAAAATGCTTCCTTTTTCAGAATTCACTCCAAAAGTACCTAAAATAACAAAAGGAACGATTTAGGGCAATATTTGATCAAATAAATTCAAATTCCGGCTTAAATGACCCCCTAAAAATGGATCATTTTTCGCCTCATCAATCACTAGCAGTAGAAATAATGGAACTTGTAGAATCCATGACTGCTAGTCCTTCTCAACTCCCTCAGTCTACGGATATCACACCCGAAGTTCCCACTCTCTCTAAGCATGGGGGAGGAGCATCTTAGCACTATTCCTAAAAAGGAATCGGACGAATTCATAAAGTCTAGTGTTGAGACCCTTGTCCCAATCCCGAGAAAGTCACAAGAAACTTTTGATCATATGTGTGATTCACCTTCCCCTCTTGAAAATCCAAAAGATTATTTTGAAACTTTCTTCGACTTTGATGATGATTGTACATCTTATGGAGAAGTTGATTATGTAGAGGCATCACTGCCTCATTCTGATGTTGACCCTCTCCTTGAGGAGTTCACAGATGAACTTACTCACATCAATCCACTTCCATTGGGAAGTGATGATGATCTGTTTGATTTCAAAGCCGATCTGGGAGAAATTGAAAATCTTTTAAATTTTAATCCCATCATCGAGCTTAGTACTTCACATACTGATGAAAATTCTTTATCTTCTGGAGACATCAATCATGTGGAAGGATTACCTTCTGAGCTAGCCAGCTTAGAAGAAGTGGATGATGAAACTGACACTGAAATCAAAGATGAAGCACTTCGTGCAACATTATTGAATGTCAGTTTTCTCATTTCTAAAATCGAGGCTTTCAAAGAGAAACCTATTTCATCTCCTATCCCCATTAAGGACAGTGACATTTTTTCCGATGATTCTATACCGGAATTTGAAGCCTTCCATTTTGATCCTATGGGAGAGAAGATTAGTGGCAGTACCACTTCTCATTCTCATAAATCTCTCCCCGATTATGAATCACTTACCTTCGATGAGTTCTCCTATGAACTCACTCACATCAATCCCAAATATGATTCATTCACATTCGAGGAGTTCTCCTGTGAACTCACTCATATCATATCTCCACTGGAGTATGATAACTTCTACTTTGATCTAGACACACCCGGGATATGTCTTGATCAAACGAGCTTAAAAAATGAGATTCATGAGATTATGAATTCTCCTGTGGGTGATGATGAGTTAGTCATGATTTTTATCATGACTTTCTTTCTCTTCTTCACCTATCCCGTAGCTTCTCCTGTTCTTCACTCCTTCGGGATTGAAGACATTATCTTTGACCCCGGCATTTTCATTTACCATTATCTTGAGCCAGGGTCTGTATATCTCATCGGTGTGGAACTTTCACGTACTTCAAATGTTTGTCCAAACATCTTGAATGAAAGTCCGATGCAGATTGTCTCTTCCACATGTTGCTTCCCCAAGAACAAATGGATTCGGGGTCGAGTCAAGCTAGCGACTCGGTAACCAAAAATAGTAGCATGCATATGGGGTTTTCACCCTAAGTGTGGGGGAGTTACCCATGCTGTTGTTATCATGTATATAAGTTTCAAAAAAAATGTATGTATAGAAATAAAGTGAAAAATGGTGTTTCCACATTTAGCTTGTAACGTTGCCTTTTTACGTTCAAAGAGTCGGCAGAATTGCCAGGACTTTGAATATTGAGGACAATATTCAATTCTAAGTGTGGGGGGGGGGGGGGGGAATTCTAGCGAATTTGATCACATTTTACAACCTTCTAGTACCCCCGTTTTTGGCCAAAAAATTTAAATTTTTTTCACTTTATTTCAAAATTTTTATGGTTATCAGTCCACCATGTCTAAACCACAAAAGGACTGGCTAATCCAGGAGCAAACGGCTCATGGTAAAGATATACCAAATTTGTTTATGGCTGACAATTTGCCGAAAATTGTATGGTATTCAACTCACCATATCCTAAAAAGTAAAAGAGTTGGCTAGCCCGCAAGGTTATGGCTTGTGGTAAAGGCAGTGGAAAACCATAATTGGTAATCAACTCACCAAGATGATGTCTGTATTCCATCAAAGAGTTGGCTAGTCCAGAAGCAAACGGCTTCTGGTAAAGACAAATCAAATCCGTTGACAGCTGATCATTTGCTCAAAATCATATGGTTATCAGTGTACCATGGTTCTTACTTGAACTGAAACATTTGGCTACTCCAGAAGTAATGGCTTTTGGTAAAGAGATTCAAATCCATTAAGTTTTCTCAAAAGATTGCTAGGGACTAGCATTAGTTTAGTGTGGGGGATTGATGAGTGCTCAAACACTCAACATTTTTGCTCAAATCTGAGCTGCAAAACATTTAAAAACACTCAAAAACGCATCAAAATACTAAAAATATCCCAGGGATTGTGTTTTATATGTTTTAGATGCAAAATGAGTAAAAACATATAAAAATGAACAAAGTTTGCATAATTGGCAGTTTCAGTCCCTTAACTTTTAAAAAATTGACAAAATCAGTCCGTGAGCATATATTTTTAGTTAAAAAGTCAATAATAGTCCTTTGAATTCAAAAGTTATCAAAATTGGTCCTTGGGTGAAAGTTTGAGAAATTTTTACAATTTTGGTCCTTGAAGTTTCACACTTGCCAGAAAATACCCCCGAGAATTCTAATTTTGGAAAAGAATCATTAAGGACCTTTGAATTATTAATATGTGGCAATTCTGGTCATTATGGTTATTTTGGACAGTTGGCAAGACAGGTCCCTAAAGTTTCAGCCTTTGACAAATTTGGTCCTTGTATTCACACTTAACCAAACCAAACCCTTTAATATCCATATCCAATTTCCCTTTCCAATCCACCACTTATTTCCCTTGTCCCAAAACAATCACCAGGCCCATCATCCCTTAACCCAAACCCCGTTTAATATCACCCCTCAGTCAAACAGTTAACGAGAGTTAATCACGGGTCAAACCCTTCCTTTTTATCCCTTCCCCCCTTTTACCCAGTCCACCCCTCACCTCCATAGCCAACCCTGCAACACTCTTCCCCCCTCCCAATACCTCAAAAGTATATCCCACTTTCACATCCCCCAAACCCTCACGACCCCATACCTACCCCAATTACACCCTGGCAATCCAATTCACACCACAACTGTGTTCCCGCCAAAAGCTAATTGAATGGCTGAGATCATCTTAACTCATCCTACGGCTCAGGAACAAAGTGGGAAAATGCCAGAAGACCCACTGGAAGCATATAAAAGAAAGAAGAAAGAGAGATTAAGGAGTTAGCTAGTTAGAGTAGATTTTAGTAGTAGTTAGTAGTAGAGTAGTTAAGTAGAAAATTAGTTAAATTTATGTAAACACAATTTCATCTTTGAAGCTCAGTTATTGTTAAGTTGCAATTGTTTCAAATTTCTTGTACTCAGTTTCTCAGTTTGTTCTCTAGTATTCAAATGTAATGAAAAGTTTAGGTTTCATGTTCAAAGCCCATTTCATGTTCAAGTTCTTAAGTTTCTGTTTCTTTAAGTTAAGTTAAAGTTGTTAAAAGCTTTTGTTAGTTTAATTTTAGCTTGTGATGCATTTTGCTAAAAAAAATCCAAAAATAATTTTAAAATCTTTGAAAAAATAAAAAAAATAGAATAAATGAGGAATCTTAAGCTTGTATAAGCCTAGAACTCCTCTTGATAAGCTCATAAAGCTTCCTGGTAGCTTTGGTGAATATATCTCATTAGCTTGTATCCATTTTCAGTTGCAATTTCATTTTCAGGTAAGTCCCCATTTACATTTCTGCACCTTCCTTTTAAGTAGCCTAGCTATTGTAGTTAATAACTTATTTTTGTTTAATATTGCTTATTATAGTTGTGTAAATGCTTCTGAGTAACTTTTATGTATGTTAGCTTAAGACTGCATGCCCACTGCTCATATTAGGCTAAAGTGCATTTGTGTGTTCTTGGTATTCTTTCTGCTTGATCCCAGTTCCATTAGCTCTAAAAGTGTTTAGTTAATCTGTTTCTATCATAAAACCAGTAGGCATAAGTTTAAAAATAATAGATGTAATGAAAAATCAGTCATATAGGAGTGTTTGGCTTTAGTTGATAATCTATTTTCTAGCTTGTTCATGCTCATGCATTTGGCTCACATAGCTCACATTAGTTCAGTAGAGGATAGTCAAGTATTAAAAACCATCATTTGTTCATCAGAAAGTCAAATCCATTTTAAAGTTCCATCTCAGGTTCACTGTTGGATTTGTAGAATCCAAGATCATGAATACTAGTTTATAAGTTGTTATTTTAGCTTAATTTAGCCTTGTTATAGCTTATAATATCATTTTCAGTTCATTAGATGTAATCAAACCTCACATAAGTCAAAATTTCATGTTAAACAAAAAAGTCAAATAACTTAGTTCTCAGAAAAGTCAAAAATTGCATGAATTTTAGTGATTTCTGTGTTTGGATTCAGCCTTTGATCTTTTTATATGTTGTAGTCCCCCAGCTAGACTTTAGATTCCCACCATCATCTTATTTTTAGAATTTTTCTTTGTGCCTTAATTGGGTGCTCAAATCAGCCTACAGGGCATGCTTATGCCTTGCACCATAGTTCCTATCCAAATTGCCCAACTTCTAGGCCTCCCCTAGGACTCATTTGTGACCCTCAAGACATGAGTCTTGGCTTTTTAAGAAGCCTCTCAGGCCACCTTGTTGGTTCCAGGGTCCTTTTTGGCTTTCAAGCTCATTTGATAAGCTCAATCAAGCCCTGCAGGTGCCTTATTTGGCCTGCATAAGCCTCAGGGGGTTTGGATTACTTATTTGAGCTTATAAGCTTATTCCTTGTGCTTATTCTTATTGTTACAGCTTATTTTGTGTGCTTCTCACTTATTGCCATCTTGTTTTAGTCTCTGGTTCAGTTTGTAGCTTAATATTAGCTTTTTTTTTAGTTTCTTAAATTCCTTTTTAGCTTATTTTTAAAAACTGTGGTGGATTTAAGCTTCCACAGTGCTTATTTGTGTAATTCAAAATGTTTGTCTTTTCAAAAGTTCCATATATTTAGTGTTAAAGTAATTTTGTAACAAGAAAAATAGAAAATAAAAATAAAAGAGGGAAGTGACCAGCATGGGGATTGAATCCCTGACCTCTTGGTCAACTTAGTCAAAACCAAGCCTGAGGTGTGCACCATTTGCCCCATACGTATCTTAGTTTTTATTATTTCTTCACTCATTTATATAGTACTCCTTTTCCATTTTAGCTTCTTAAGCTTTTCAGCTTATTTTCTACTTATTAAATAAGCTTTTTATAACTTTTATATTTTTCTTAGCTTAATATTATTATAAAGTAATTTTAGAAAAAGTTTTAGTATTTTTACTGTTCATTTGCTAATTTTTACAATTTAAATTAGTTTAATTAGTTAATAAATAGTTTTTAATTAATAATAAATAATATAAAAGTCTAAAAAATATTTTTCTTTTTCCAAAAATTTTCTTTTATCACTTGGATTGTAAAATAGTAATTTTCATGTCCGTAGGATTTTATTTGCTCACGTTTCACTTTTTATTTTGCGCACTCGCGTTATTTTTAACGTAGACGCGCGTTTTTAATTTTTAACACGTTCTAGGGTAACTTGGTCTTACGTTTTAGTTAAGTTAGTTTATTTAACTTGTTTCCACTTGTATTTCCGTAGCGTAATCATTCAAATCACTATTACCCCTTTCCTGTTCAGAATAACCCGATCACAAATCCGTTTTAATACCATCCACACCTCGTCGGGACATAACGACCCGGGGAAACACTGTACTATCCGGAAGCATTGGTCTAGGGTATTTGACTATATTGACCACATCTGTGGTTGACTTTAGTTGACTGCTTTGGCACAAAATCAATTCCTTTATAGTATGGTTTTATTTTTATTTTTTTGGTTTCTTTAGTCTATCTTTTCTTTGTGTCTTTGTTTGTAAAAACCTTTCCATTGACTATTCCGTTAGCCATTATGGAGAACGCAAATCCACCATACTACCAACCACGAAATTCACCCACTCCAAATGACATCTTGATGTTCAAACAACATCAAGATGAACCTATCTATGATGCATGGACTCATTTTAAAAATTTACTCCGAAAAGTCCCTCATCATAATTTCGATCTGTGGTCCCAAATTGAAATATTTTACCATCGTGTCGACCACTACACCAAAATGGACATTGACCATACATCCGATGGGGACCTTTGGGGATTAAGTGCTGATGAAGCATGGGAAGCCTTAGAGAATTGTGCCATACTCGCTAAGAAGTTGGACAACCCAACAAACGTTGTTACGGATCAATTGTTAGCATGTTTAAGGGAACAAACAAGAAGTTTGTTTGGGGATAATAAGCCTATAGATGAGATACCTAGGTGCACGGAGTGGTTTGATTTTACCACAATACAGGATGAACACATAGGTGACCTTGATGTGATGGAGGATTTAGCCGAACATGATCACATTGATCAAAAAGACCTAGGTTTTATGATCAGTGATGATGAATCTCAAGGAACACATGATGAATCTTTTGGGCAATTTGAATATAGCAGCCAGAATATTGAGGATGATCCTTATGATTCGGATATAGAAGTTGAGATGCCTAGAGAAGCACTTGAGATACTTGGGAAAATGTTAGGGTTAGATTATAATGAAACACATGTTGAGGATATAGGTGATCTTGACACAAGGAATGATGAAGTAAATAACATAAGCTCACTAAGTACCCCACAAGTCCCACAATCATTTGAGGCACACACACCGCCCGTGACTTACCCGGAAGATGTAGAAGAAACTTTAGGAATCCTAATAGAGGTAGAGCCCCTAGACCAAGCACAACTAGATGAAATAGGTTTGAATACTTGTAGTTACAACCTTTCTCTTAGTTCTAACGAAGTTCCTAGTTTTGATGAACCGGAGCCTCAACCAAATCCGTTACCTAACCTTCCATCCTTGGATGAATATTTAGGAAATGAAAAAGGTCCCGATCCACCAATCAAACCATATAGTCCGGGTAGTCTTAGGATAAAGGTGGTAGATTTTAATCCATGTAGAGAGGAACCCAATATAGGAGTGAAACATAACCTTGCATGCTTACATCACCCATTCATGATTGATCACAAAAAAAGATTATGGGTTTAAACCGGGTTTATTAGGTCAAGATGGATTCCTAACTAGGAGTCTCTCGAAATTGATAGAAGATGATCCCTTTTTAGGAGAAAACTTCAAATCACCCATTGACCCAATTGAACAAGGTAAGGTTATGATAAAAGGAGCACACCCGTTTGAGCATATAATTCATTCACCACTCTTTCCTCATGAGGCATACTCCCACCGAGATGGTGTGTATCGCTACTATCACCCGCACTTAATCCTAAGTGTAGGGAACACCTTCCCTATTTCCGTTAAATAAGGGTAGAGTCAGGCTCGTGACTCGAACAAAAACAAGCGCTTATTGGGAGGCAACCCAAGCTTTATTTATTTGTTTGTTTGTTTGTTTGATTTTATTTGTTTCCGTATGCATGTTTTATTTTTATTGTTGGTAGATCATGTTTCAAACTAAAATTGTGAAAATACTTTATTTTGTTGTTTAACTTCGTCTTAACTTCATATAAAGGTATTTTGCAAAAGCTAAGTGAAAGGGGAAACCCCAAATTTGTTTATAAGAACGAAAATGATATTGATTCGCCACAATATTAAATGAGCATGTATATTAGTAATTGTTAGAGTCAAATGCTTGTATCGAGTCATAATGATGTTTTAAAGGAAGTAGGACATAAGTTTTTCCAGAAATTTTCTGGAAACTTAACATAAAGATTTCTGCAGGTCACTTCTAACGGCGTCAGGGTTAAACACCTGACGGCGTCACGTGTAAAATTCTGGAAATTTCGCGAGTTTTGTTTTTCTAACGGAGTCTTAAAAGTTTTTGTTGATTCTTTAGTTTTATAAACTCCAGGAAATCTGCAAACATTCATTCCACAAGCATTATATCCCTTTAATTCTAGAAAGCAACTTTAAGATATATATGCTATTTTTTCTAGGATTTGTTAGTATATATAGATTGCCACCGATTTTACGCGAGGTTGCCTTGATTGTTTTCTCAGGTTTAACAAGTTATATATGACAAGAAGATGATTTATATTTCTGGAAGGGAAGTTTTGAACGTTCATTTTCTTGGAGGAAAATCTAACCTTGTTAACAAACTACCCACACCGAACGAATCAGGGGAGTATTTGTTTTCATTCTTTTACTTATTTTACTTTTACATCCTTTAATTGAACATTGGGGACAATGTTCATCCTAAGTGTAAGGGGAGGGTAAATGATGATACCTTATAGGATACTATTGCACTTGAGTTTGTTTGTTCGATGGTAGGTGTGTAATAAAACAAAGAGAAATACTTGTTAGTGTAATTTTAGCGCCAAATTTAAATTTTTTACAACATTTAGGAGTGAAACTTTAGCCTTAACAAGCGTCTCATGGATAGGAGTTGTATGACGCACAAAACCGTACCATTCAGAAAAATTTTCCACCCAAATATGTGAGGTTCGCCTTTAGATTTGATAGGAAAAGCATTCATTATTAGTGCTTATGAGTGTACCGGTAGCATTTAGATTCTAGAACTTGCGTTAGTGATGCATCCCGAGACCGCTAGTGAGACTACATTCATGTAGTAGGATTTACTACATGATAAGAGGCACTAGGATCACCCTTGTGTTTAAACCCGTATTATAATTACTTGACAATTTAAGTCATATTACTTGACTAGTAAAGTCAATTAATTTTCCCACACCTTAGCGTTGTACTCATTTTTAGTACACGAAACCCCTAGTACACCCCTCCGAGCCTATCTTTTTCGTTTCTAACTTTAAGCATCCTACTTAAAGGAAGAATTTGTTACAACCTACCCAAATGTGCAACCAAATCGCCTTAGCCTTCCGTGTATGCACTCATCTTTAGTGCATTATTGTTACATGTCTAAACCCTTAGTTAATTATCTAATTGATTACATGGTTGCTAAGTCGAGTCATATCTTGTACATATTGTTTTGGGACGATTGGGATTCATGGGTAAAGTACTTGTGTTATGGAGTAATGGGAAATAACATTATATATTACCCCATATGTGCATTAATCTTAAAAGTACTCCAAGTGTTTTGATTATCTTGATTCGAGTCATTAGATTAGTTTATTGTAAAGTATGTAAAAATTCAAGTGTAAGGGGAATGTACATTCCCTATGATGTATTATCTTGGATGCTAGGGTAAAAGCGTATGCAAAAAAAAAAAAAAAAAAAAAAAAAAAAAAAAAAAAAAAAAAAAAATCGAAATATTAAGAAAAAGAAAAACAATAGAAAAAGAAAAAGAGAAAAAAACATCTGTAACACCCCCAAAATTTGGTACAGCGGAAGACTCAACAAGCTTTCGGGGTGCTACGAGGATTGGTATCCATTCAAAGTCATGAAAGAACGAGATAAAGTAAACATAAGTAAAACACAACCAAAACGGGGTTTTAAAGTTTACATTCATCCCAAATTTATCCAAGTAAGGCCCAAAAGTAATAAAAGTAGGTCCAACATTACATATCAGAGTTTTTAGAAAAATAGATCCTTAACCGCATTGCCAAGCCAATCCTCCAATCCAAGCATCCAAGTTCATCACTTAATTACCTTAGAAAACGTGCTAAAAGTCAGCTTTCGCTGGTGAGATCATAGGTTTATATTCGTAATTCAATCAAGTGGACATATACGCAAAACGCTTGCTAGCTAGACTAGGCCTCAATCCTCAACGCAAAATCCTATAGGTGCACACTATAGTTCCTCCACAAAATCCTTAAATAAGCCATTCTCATAATCCAACCATATTTAGTCCACACACGATGGTTCACTATGTGACTAGGGTTGATGTAACTCATCTAACCAAATCTAGTCCACACGCGATGGTTCACTATGTGACTAAGGTTGATGTAACATTCGTCTAACCATATTTAGTCTACACACGATAATTCACTATGTGACTAAGGTTGACGTAACATCGTAGTTCCATAAGCATAGCAAGTTTTGAAAAACAAAAGCGATAATAGTCCACATAAAATAATTTGCACGTTTCTCACCCCAAGTATTGAAAACAAAGTTCAAGAATAAAAAGTGGGGCTATGACTCACCTCAAGTCCAGAAATCAGCAAGAATAAATCGGTAGAAGTAAGATGTATCACAACTCAAAAGGCAGCAACTACGGACTCGGCACTTCCTAACAATATAAACTCTTTTCAGGATTATTTCCTCAAAATCAAATATTCCCAACCCCGAACGTATTCCATTTTACTTTCTGAAAATCCATTTCTCGTATTATTCTTGTATTAGTAGTTTGGCGTTTGGTATCCATGCGGGTGGAGGGTCGACACAACACAAAATCAAGAAATCATGAACAAAAGAAATAATAATAACAATCTACGGGTCTAATATTAGACCAATATATCATTTAAATAAAACATCGAAGTTTACTAAATCCGTCGACTTGGTAATCCTCCATTTTTATTTACTTAATATATCACTCCAAGATTATACCCAACTTAAGTCACATAGCACATAGAACACTATATGATAAGTATCTAAGTATAATAGACTCCCTAAATATATCGTCACACTTACCAAACTCGTCAGTTTGGTAAACCTCACGAGACATTTAGTAATCCATTATTCCTGTACACATACCACAACCTATGGGCGTCGTAGGATATAACACCCATTAATATATTCTCTCTATACAACCAAGTAGGTCCTATTTAATCCGTCGATCAAATAAGTTACATAATTGTAGAGAATGAACAAATTAACGTCACATATCCGTGACAAGCACAAAAGTCAATAAATGTATAATATGGCCCACTTGAACCCAAGTGACAACGATCCATATAACTCGTAAGTTTTTCTCATTTCATTTTCCAAAAACATTTCATTTTTGTATAATTATCCAATGTCATAATTATATCGGCATTTATAATTATTTTAATCATAATAGCGTTCCCGGCATTTATTATACTACTTTCATAGTATAATACACATCGTCACGTTATTATGACATTACTCGTGATCATTTTATTTTTAGTATACGCACTTATATAGTTATATATACGTTTTCACGTCTATATACCTATATAAACGTTTATATTATTAACAATATTATCACGAGCTTTTATTATTCATTTTTGATTATAAATAATTATCGAGTTATATAGATGGTCACATGTCCGAGTCATCACCCTCGGCTCATTGTCCAAGTCCTAGTAATCACAACCAATCACCATCATAAGCAATCCATCTCCGTCAACCAAGTCCCATATCACGTGCTACAACAATAGGGTCCGACTACGGCACCCAACTAACCTATCTCCGTCAATCTAATTTGACCGTCTCACAATCTGTCCGTAAATCATCGTCAACACAACTCCACAACAATAATACTACAATTTATATACTAAATTTACCACAATTAAATTTTTAGCCGAAATATATATATATATATATATATATATATATATATATATATATATATATATATATATATATATATATATATATCGCCATTTCAAAAGATTTTCAAAGTAATCAAGTTCGGGTCAAGTTACCAAGTCACACCCGGGTCAAAAAAATTATTCACCAAACGTCACGTGGGTCCCACCCGAGGCCACTAGGGTCACGGCTAGCACCCAAGTGCTCGGCTCAGCCCAAACCGACCCCTTTGGGTCGTCGGCTTCAACTCAACCCAACAAAAATCAAATCTTTCACCCAAGAATTCATCCAAACACCAATTACTAGAACCAACTAAGATAAAAAATCAAGAACCCGGATAATATATATCACCAACATCAAACTAAGCCCGGGTTAGCACAAATCGAGGGTGAAACCCTCGGCTAGGGTGTCGACCACGCAAGAAACAACAACCAAACACCAAAACCTGGATACCAAACTAAGTTTTAAACATGTTTTAACAAAAACCCATTATTGTTTCATCATTTTCCTTTCAAATCCGCCCCTAAACATAAAGAAAATCATGGGTTTAACTCGTTTTTCAACAAACCCGATGCACCACGTGCATACTTACCCGCGGATCTACAAGAATCAACCAAGAAAGTGGTGGTGGTGAGGTGTATGGCAGCGGTGGTGCTCAAACAAGGTAGAGGAGGTCGTTTTTGGGCGCGTGTGTCACAATACAAGAACAAGGAAGATGTGGGGAGTAGTTTGGAGGTGGCGGTGTATGGTGGTGTGCGGCGGTGATGGCCGGAATAAGGGTAGCCGGCTGTTAAGAGTGGAGAGGAGAGAGTTGGTGTTTTATTTTGATGAAAATGATATAATGAGGTTAGGGTTAGGGTTTATAAAGCGATATTACACTTTGGTCCCTCTATTTAGTCTCTTTTATATTTTACACACAAAACCTTTTACCACCAATTTTATTTTATAAAAATGTCCCCTAAGCGTAAGTAAAAACTTACTAAAAATATTAAACGTCCCCCAAAACGTGGTTTTATTTGTCATTTTTCGGATTAAGTATATTATTCCACCGAAACTCAAAATAAATACGTTACTAAAAGTCAAATGTATCAAAACTCATGAATTTTAAACTTTTCAGTTTTTTTCCTAGTGCCGGAGTCAACGTAGGGCTTTATAGACGTCTCAACAATAAATTCACGACATAAATTCCATAATCAATTAAAAATTCAAGTTCAAATCTATTATAAACCATGAAATTCAAAACCACGGTTAAAGGTTTACAAACTCCACGCGAATAAACTGCCAAATATTCCAAAAATTATTAAATTAAAAGTAATGCGGGTTTTTAAATAGCTCCCTAATTTGCCAGTTGTCACACATACGGACTACCATCCCGTTTCATTCTATGTTTGTTTTATGTTTTTGTTATTTTTGATTTAGTAGCTTAAGTCGAGTCGAGTCTTGGCTTAGTAACGCCATATTGTACATGTAATTAACCAAGATGATTAACTCGCCACCAGTAAATATTGCCTTTATCCAACAAAACCGTGTTTTCCATATCCCTACACCTAACGTTATAACCCTTTAAAAAGACCTCTTTGATAGTTTATCCTAGGTGCTTATGCCAAGTGGTGGAGGTTTGATCATTTCCTAAGCCTATGGTAATCTATTTGCTATGACAGGTAGTGAGAGATGTTTTCTATTTACATATTGTGATATATACTTTATTACACCCGAGAGATGTGAGTATCTAAACACTATTTATGAGGTGCTAGTATATGACCTCCGTGCTTGTTTTTGGTTTTTAGTGGAACGATTATTTGTTGTAATTACTTTTATATTAGTGTTAAATGACCCCTAACTTGTATTTTGATTAGAATAAAAGCGCATTTGCTTGAGGACAAGCAAATCTCAAGTGTAAGGGTATTTGATGAGGCGAAAAGTGTACCGCTTTTAGGGGGTCATTTAATTCGATATTATTTGATCAAATATTGCACTAAATCGTTCCTTTTGTCATTTTAGATACTTTTGAGGAAGAATCTGGAAAAGAAAGTATTTTAGTCGTTTTTGGAGGATAAAAGTGAAGAAAACGGCAAAGTCTCAAATTTCCTTACTGGAACAGTACCTGACGGCTTCAAGCTTTTACACATGACGGCATCAAGAGTTACAAAAGAGGTGGATATGGAACTTATAACATGACGGCCCAGAGAGTTTTCAAGCTTATGGCCTGACGGCGTCACCTAGGCCGTCAGGGTCCAATTACTAGTGACGGCCCAGAGTAATTCTCCACATGACGGCGTCACAAATGGATCTAGGCAATACGATTTTATCATGGCGGCGAGCTGACGGCGTCACGAGCTAATACATGACGCCGTCAAAGTGTAAAGTCTATATATAGTTTTCCAAATTTCATTCATTAGTGTGCAACTTTGAGGGAAAAAACCCTAGATCGAATTTTATAGCTTTTTCAAGGGTTTCAACCCCTTGATTCTTCCATGTTCAATTGAAGATAAGTATTCATTCAAATCATTCAATATGTCTATGTGTTGTGTGATTATTTCTTATGCTTGACTTCTATTTAACATGCTAGGCTAGATCTTTCATCGTGTTTGCTTAGATCTAGTGAAACCTAGATGTTAATTTTTGGTTGATTGTTTGTTTATAATTGTTACGGATGATTGTATTCGATGTTAGGCTTAAGAAAACTGACAGACTTCCATTGGTAACTTGCTTGAACGTCTTAAGAAACATGATCGGAGGTGTACTACGATTTTTGGTTGTATTTAATGCGTAAGAGAATTCTAATGATCCCATGTTCGGAGCTTCTAACGGCTCGACATAGGAGTGAAGTAGGATCTTATAGAGTTAGGGAATATTGTACACGGTCCTACGACTAGTATTAAGGAATATGACCCGTCATCCATGCAATTGTAACAAGCTGATCAACCTATAAAAGATATCTAGTGAGTAATGAAATCTAAGTAAACACAACTTTCCTCATTATTGTTTTCACCACATTAGTATAATAGTTTTATTTTCATTTATTTTATTTTATTTTGATTGCATTTTTAGTTTATTGGGTTAGTTGGCTAGCAACTAATTCCGCCCACTCATTCAAAACCTGAGATTTTACTTGCTTTCATAAAAATATAAAAATATAAAAATACAAAAAGAATCATCCCTCACCTCTAGACCTAGTTTAATAGGCTTTCTAATCCTAGCGACACTATTCCTGAGTTGAATGATCAATCCCCCGGTACTTGTCACTATACTATACTACAACGATCAGGTACACTGCCTGGTGGGGGTCGTAAGCTTCTCGAGATCCCTTGAGAGGTAAAACCTGTTGCGAGGGCGCAATCCCCCGTATATCATTAACTTACCATGATCGATCTCAAAATGGATATATTTTACAAGTGGTAGCTATTTTCCGGGCATTCGATAGAGCAAACAATCACAGCGACTGTATTAAACAATACACAAATTTTGGAAGGGAGATACCAAGTATTGATATTCAAGAAATGTTACATCAAAGGCGACAAGGCACTTCTCGTTCAAGTGATTATTTCATGTACCTATTTACAAGATATCAACTGATATAGTCATCAGAGGGAGACAATACGTGTTGACATAAATAATGTGTGAAAACGTTATTCATATCTTTCGATATCTCTATATTTTGACGATCACAAAATGTAAAATCGTCAATCGTATAATTACTACGTAAACAAGTATTAAGCTAGTTTATATCACTATATCCAACTTAATCACTTAAGGTATGGATAAACAAGTGCTTAATACATCTCATGATCAAAGGGGTAGTTAATTAATTAACACAAAGTTTATTTAATCATATAAACATATTATATATTTTTGAAAAACACTTTTGGTAATAAAGAAAAATATTTTAATCATACTAAATATATGATTTCAAATATCTAACCAAAATCAGTTAGTTTTTCACCAAATAAACTTTTTCCACTAAAAGACAAGTTTTCTGGCCGTTACAGTTGGGCGGCCCCCTTAATTATAAGGGGCGGTCCCCTTAATTTTAAGGGGGCCGGCCATGATTTAAGGGGACCGGCCAGGCTCCCCTGTCAGAAACTGTCAGAATTCTTCTCCTATAAATACCACCTTAATTCTGGAATTTTTCACTACCTTTTGCACGAAATTTTCAGATCTATAACTCTCTAAACATTCTCCAAAACCCTTTGATCATTTGTATATTAATCCTTGTTTCAAGTGATTCAATCCCTAATCATCCATTCTCATTCAAAGTGCAAAAGAAGAACACTCTCTCTACAACCAAGCTCAAGAGGTGTTGAAGAATAGTTGTGCATAGTGTATATATATATTCATTTGTGAATATTGTGTTGTGCTTGTGATTAGTTGTGTAGATAATAGAAGTTGATAAGTAGTGAAATAGGATAGTTGTGAAGATAGGTGTGAAGTAGAAGATTGGTGTGTAGTATATTGGTGTGAAGAAGTTGTGTAGAAGGTGTGACTTAAGTGTGACGAAATTGTGGTGTGAAAAGTGGTGTGTAGATTAGTGTGCAAATTGGTGTGTAAGGTTTTCTCCGCCAAAAGGGAGTTTGTTGACATAGTGAAGAAAACTCTCGAGTAGGTGACTCGGGGAGTGGAGTAGGAACAAGGAAGGTGTCCTTGTAGTCGAACCACTATAAATCCTTGTGTTGTGGTTTGATCTTTCTAACTCTTCTCATTACTTATTCATTTACCTTTACTATATTAGTTTTGTTAGTTAGTTTCCATACAATTGTTCATATAGTGCAAGTATTGAATTCACATAAACTAGAATCGAAATTTTCTAAAACAAACTTGTGTTTATAAATTTTAAAAGGACGTAAAACTATTCAACCCCCCTTCTAGTTTTCCACAATTGGTATCAGGAGCCACGTCTAGCAAGATCTTTAAAATATATTGTATTTTAAAACTTGTAACGACCTATAGAATCTGAAAAATATTTAGAAGGGCAATCTATGCAAAGACCACCACTATTTGAAAGTGATGGATTTTTATATTGGAAAAATCGATTCGAAACTTATGTGAAATCAAAAGATCTAAATCTTTGGCATATTATTACCAATGGTGATTTTTTACCTATTCAAAATAATCCCGAAACTAAGAAAGATGAAATCGTACCTTTTGAAAAACAAAATGATGATTTAAAAAGAAAACTTGCTAAAAATAATGAAGCAAAAATGGTTATTTACAATGCGCTACCACGTAAAGAGTACGAAAGGATCTTTATGTGTGAAACCGCAAAAGAAATTTGGAACTCTTTATTAATAACCCACCAAGGTAATAATCAAGTCAAAGATAACAAAATAGATCTACTTGTTCAACAATATGAGCAATTCACGATTCCGGAAGAGGAATCAATTGATAATGTTTTTGCTAGATTTAACACCATAATCACAAGTTTAAAAGCACTTGATGAGAATTTCTCTAGTAAGAATTTTGTTAGGAAGTTTCTTAGAGCTCTTCACCCAAAATGGCGAGCTAAAGTGACGGCTATTGAAGAATCGAAGAATTTGCCAACGCTACAACTTGATGAATTAATTGGAAATTTAAAAGTCTACGAAGCTATAATAAAGAAGGACTCCGAAATGGTTAAAGGGAAACGAGAGCAAAGCAAGTCAATCGCCTTGAAAGCTAGAAAGGAATCCAACAACGAAGATAGCTCATCTTCCGAAAGCGAAGACGAAGAATATGCCATGGCCGTAAGAGATTTCAAGAAATTCTTCAAAAGGCGAGGAAGATTCGTTAGACAACCACACGATGAAAGAAGAACATCTCAAAAGAATAATGATGACAAGTATAGCAAGAATGAAAGAAAATGTTTCAAGTGTGGTGATCCGAATCACCTTATTGGAAAATGTCCAATGATGACAAGAGATCAAAATCAAAGAGCGTTTGTTGGAGGTGCCTGGAGTGATAGCGATGAAGATGAGAAAGAAACAACAAAGGAAGAAAAGTGTCTCATGGCTAAAACATCAAGTGAGGTACGTTCCGAAACCGAATATTTTAGTGATGAAAATTTATCATTAGATGAAAAAGACTTAGATAGTGAATACAATAGATTATGCAAACTAGGACAACAAGTTATGGCTAAAAACAAATCACTAAAATACATAAATAACCAATTAAAAAATGAAGTACTTGAACTAAAAATTAAAATACATCAACTTGAGAAAGGTAAAGAAACTTTTGAAGAATGTAAATCATGTCAAGTACTTAGAAGTGAAAACAACAAACTTAAGGAAGAAATTTGTAAACTTGATAAATTTGAAAATAGTAGTAACTCACTTAGTAAAATTATAAGTTTTCAAAGAATATCCGGAGATAAAACCGGTCAAGATTTCAACTCAACCGAAGCCTCAACAAGTGAAGTTAAAAATGTTAAATTTGAAAGCGAACTTAAGGAACTAAAACCTTCAAAACCTAATCCTGAGTATATACTCATAAATGATAAGAAAATACATCTAGCTAGTAATGAAGAAATAAAACCATTTTATAAACCATCTTTAAAAACCGAAGTAGGATCGTCCAAAACTAAAACAAGATCTAAAACACCACCACCTAGGAAACCAAATAATTCTTACCTTAGACCTAAAACACCTCAATCAAGAGTAAACCAAAGTAGACAAAACTTTAACAATAATCAAAAAATGTGGAACTTCAATCCATGGGGAATGTTTCCACCATATATGCACCCAAGTCAAATACATAACATGTTCGGGACAAACAACTTTGGTCAAATAAGACCATGGGGACCAACGTGAAAACTTTCGCCACTCATACATGGAAATCTTTGATGTCACCTCGTGTTCGGACTTTCCTTTGAAGATTTTGAAGTTTAACACATTGAAGACGAAAGGTACACATTTCCTTTTATTTCCTTGTAAACAAATACATGCTTAGTTTAGTATCTAGCTTTTATGTAATTTTGATTGGTTCATTATTCTCTCTAGTCTTTACTTCTATACATATATATACTTATTTACTTATACTATATCTAAATATATATATATATATATATACACTTAGTTATATCTAGGATCTTATAACCTAGAAAACTCATTTGTTGATTTTCTAGAACTAGAAATTGTTCGTTTACGAACATTTTCTTTTCCCCACTTGCCTTATTGAACTTTATTGTTCAACAACACTCATGCTGATGAAGAGAGATGAGTCAAAAAATTTATGGATGAAACAAACTCCCGGCTTCCGTTGCATTCGTCTCCTTCTTTTATTCTCGTCTTATAAGCCCATACTACATACATATATATTTATATATATACATATACTTATTAACCTTCCACAACGTTCTCGTGTACTTGACAACTTGATAAATTTCATCCGAAACGATCAAGAAAATTTAATTGGCAAATTGTCGATTAAAAGTGTCAAGTAATTCCTTTCGTGCGAATACCCTCCAACGTATTTTTGATTAAATATAAATCTAATACATACATATGAATAATTTTCTGCTCCTTCCAGAACCCAAAATCACAAAAATCGATTTTTGGAGGGCGGCCCCCTTAATGTTTAAGGGGACCGGCAGCCAAATGAAGGGCGGCCCCCTTAATGTTTAAGGGGGCCGGCCATCTGATTGTTCAAAATCGTTTTTCTCCTTTTTTCCTTTTGCCAAACACTCCACATTTTCATACCCCCTTCCACTGCTTCTGCTGTGACGAAAACATAAACCCAAAAACCTCTCAAATCACTTCCAAATCACATAATTCGGGTTAATTCGCAAAGGGCAAATTCATCTAACACAATCTCCATTACATATTGTAAGTTTTTCATAACACATTTCATCTAATTTCATATTATTTGATCATACTCATGATTATGCATATTGTATAAAATTCATCAAATTTCATAATTTCTTTCGAATTAAGCCTTAAAACTTCATAACCAAATGCTTCCCCTATGATTAGGATGATTGATCAACACTTGAAACTAGTTATTATAAACTATCATGTCGAAAATTTTTGAAAAATTTCATACACTCCTTTTCAAAAATTTTAGTAAACTTATTGTTGAATAATGATTTGAAAACGTGTTAAAACTAATCACATTATACTTGTGTAACTTGTAAAACTTGAAATTACATTTTCGCAACTAAGAAAAATTATATTGGTTCACAATATAGGGGTGTTTGGATTATGTCCAAATAATATCGAAACATAGTCATTATAATTTTTATAAAACTTTGTTATAATTATAAACCTTAAAATTGTTTATCGAACACGTCAAGATATATAATTCATATATATATTGACGCACTAGAGCTATAAGTCACTAGTTAAGGAAGCGTTTGGTTTATTACTAAAAATGACATTTTTAAGTAAAAATACAAACCATCTTTTTCAAAAACAAATCACATGCATAAGAAACTCGCAAGAAATAGCTAGTTTTACAATCTAATGTAAATCTAGTAAATTTCATGATATATTAAGATGTTTAAAGGGGCGTTTGGATTTGTCCATAACTACTCATTAAACATCGTAAAGTATATCTAGAATGAGTTAAAAATAAATAAATAAATAAATAAATAAATAAATATTAAGGAACATGGTAATCTACTTCTTAGGATTAGTAACGAAGTATGTTTACGTTCCAACATAAGCCTTAACAATTGACATATACTTTTATCTTTTTTTATATTTATTTTGGTCCTTTTGTATTGTTGATGTGTTTAGGTGAAAATGCCCAAAGCAACTACCGAAGATCTTTCTCACACTAAAGACTACATTCCTAAAGTTTCACAACTCCCTACCACATCTCCTTCCATTGGACTTATCTATCGTCAAATTGAAGATAGAAATGTTCATGAGGGACGTGTAGTAGATCTTGCTTTTGCTCAATCCGAGTACATAAATCGCTTGTTTTCAAGCATCAACTTCAATTGTCTTTATGAAATTAATGAACCTATCATTCCTCGCTTCATAATGGATTTCTATAGCCAAGTCACCGTCCAAACCAATGATCTTGGTTTCATCACCATCTCTTTCATGATTCAAAATGAATTTATCACCCTAACTCTCGAACAATTTGGTCATATCCTCCAAATTCCATTTAGAGGTCAAGCTGTTTTCTCAAATGAGTGGGACCTCGAATCTCTTAATCGCTATCGACCAACCTTCGGTCCCTATCTCGACGAAATTCCTCATCCCGACGAAATTCGTCAAGTCCTTGGTATAGATCGTGCCACCATAAGTCGAAAAATAAAATCCAAAAACGTTCAAATCTCTCCATATCAACTTCTCCTCAAAGAATTAAGCCCGCACATGAAGCGTTGGGAAGAACTCATTCGTGAGAATGCGTTTGGTACTGGAGGTCACCGGGACCATCTCCCGGCTAGCCTTGCTCACATGTTGTATTGTATAGCTGTCGAAAAGCCGTACAATTTGGCCTACTTCTTTATCAAACGGATTGAGTGTGCTAGAAAAACTCCCAAAGCCAACCTTCCATATGGAATGTTCCTTACTTGTATCTATCGTCATGTTATCGAGTACTACCCCGATCTTGACAATAGTATCTATGAGTCCATCTACCCTACTCTACGTCCTCTCGCTCTAAAACAAGCTCGACGAACTCGAAGTGACAAGGGTAAACCTCGTCGTCATAGCTTTCATGGATCATCCTCAAGGCAAGACGATGACGATGAGGAGGAAAACATCCATGATGCTAGTACCCTTCGTTTTCTGAGTTCGTTGACAATTTAGAGGATCTTGACTATCCCGAGTATTCTACCCCATCTCCTAGTGATCAAAACGATGAAGTGCTTCATGAACGAACTACCGAAATGCTTAGAAGACAAAAGAGCTTGCATGAAGAAGTTAGAGGTGGCTTCAAGTCTATCGGAAAAACTTTGAAGGGCATCTTCGGGAAGAAAAAGAAATAATGTGCTTGGATTATATTTGTTAAACAATATTTAATTTTTTATGTCTTGTGTGCTATTTATCCGAAGTTTATTCGGAAGTACTTGTTATTTGAATATTTGTTAAGGATGCTAACTTGATGGTTTTTTTACTTTTTAATGCATGCTTCTATTAAACTATATATATATATGTTTGCATGATTAGTTAATGTTTAAATAACTATATGACATGTATGCTTTCTAATAGACCAAAACAAATGTGAAATGTCCAAATAGAGCTTGCTGCAAATACAAAACAGAACATAACATTTTTCCAGAAAATTTTTGAAAATTTTGGTTTCTGGGTCGTCAGATGGGCGGCCCCCTTAAATCATAAAGGGCGCCCCCCTTAAAATTAAGGGGACCGGCCTCCATTTAAGGGGACCGGCGATCTGGAACAGTTTTTACACTGTTTTCTTTTGCATCTTGTGATCCCTTTTGCTAGTCCCAGCTACCATTTCCCTTAAAAACTAAACTGATTTTGGAATATAACATTACAATTTCAAATTAATTCCACTTCTAAACATGTTTTCCCACTATATATTCTCCATGCATGTTTAATTCACATTCCATCATCTTCAAACATTCATCATGTCATCACCAAGAACCACCTATTCAAACAATGCCAAGAAACAAAAACTTGTCATCATTCCACCCAAACAACTCTTCATTGATCTTACAAATGAAGACAATACCACTCCATCTCCACCACCTCAATGTTCATCCCCTAGTGCACCAAATGCACCCTCCAAAACACCTTCAACAAATGGAAACTTCACTTCCTCCATACCATCCCCTTCATCCATAAATGACTACATCAACACCCACTTATCTCCTCCAACAATTGATCAACCATCACAACCTACCAATGAGAACACATCTCTTGCAATCACTCTCTCGCCATTAACACCTCTTGATGCACATTTCTCATCATCTCCTATCAACCCACCAACCTATAACCCCGTCCCATGGAGCTTACTTGAAGCTCATGAAGACACTTGCCTTTGTTGCATTCACAACCGAACAATTGTGTTCGGATTAAGAGATGAGATCCAATACATGTTTTCTCATATTGAAAACATGTTGCATCAACCACCAACAACAAACACAACACCTCCACCACCATCAACAAACACACCTCCACCATCACCATCCCCATGTTCACCATCCATTCCTCCCAATTAAACATGCTTGGTGTTTTACAAATAAAATTGTGTTAACACTTTTTGGATGGCAAGCTCTAGAGAAGGACTCTCATGTTTGAGACTTGGTCTTTTATTTTAATGATGATTCTAAGCCTTTAAGGCTTTTGTTAGTTGCATTACTTGTTATGGTTGTTATGCTTGATGTAACTTTCTTTTATATCATTAATATTATGATTATGTTTAGTTTTTTTACTTTTGCATGCTATATCCATATATATGTTGCTTGCCACTTAATATTTTTGCAAGATATCTATATCTCGATTCCTTTTGGCCTCAAAACGAGGGGGAGTATACTTCAAGGGGGAGCTTCCATCAACATGGGAAAACCTTTTTGATGCTAAAAAAAAGGGGGAGAAGTGATATAAACTCAAAATAATACTTGAATATATACTAATTTTCGATTAATGAGTTTAAATTTTGTAATCATCAAAAAGGGGGAGATTGTTGACATAAATAATGTGTGAAAACGTTATTCATATCTTTCGATATCTCTATATTTTGATGATCACAAAATGTAAAATCGTCAATCGTATAATTACTACGTAAACAAGTATTAAGCTACTTAATCACTAAAGGTATGGATAAACAAGTGCTTAATACATCTCATGATCAAAGGGGTAGTTAATTAATTAACACAAAGTTTATTTAATCATATAAACATATTATATATTTTTGAAAAACACTTTTGGTAATAAAGAAAAATGTTTTAATCATACTAAATATATGATTTCAAATATTTAACCAAAATCAGTTAGTTTTTCACCAAATAAACTTTCCCCACTAAAAGACAAGTTTTCTGGCCGTTACAGTTGGGCGGCCCCCTTAATTTTAAGGGGGGCGGCCATGATTTAAGGGGACCGGCCAGGCTCCCTTGTCAGAAACTGTCAGAATTCTTCTCCTATAAATACCACCTTAATTCTGAAAATTTTCCCTACCTTTTGCACGAAATTTTCAGATCTATAACTCTCTAAACATTCTCCAAAACCCTTTGATCATTTGTATATTAATCCTTGTTTCAAGTGATTCAATCCCTAATCATCCATTCTCATTCAAAGTGCAAAAGAAGAACACTCTCTCTCCAACCAAGCTCAAGAGGTGTTGAAGAATAGTTGTGCATAGTGTATATATATATTCATTTGTGAATATTGTGTTGTGCTTGTGATTAGTTGTGTAGATAATAGAAGTTGATAAGTAGTGAAATAGGATAGTTGTGAAGATAGGTGTGAAGTAGAAGATTGGTGTGTAGTATATTGGTGTGAAGAAGTTGTGTAGAAGGTGTGACTTAGGTGTGACGAAATTGTGGTGTGAAAAGTGGTGTGTAGATTAGTGTGCAAATTGGTGTGTAAGATTTTCTCCGCCAAAAGGGAGTTTGTTGACATAGTGAAGAAAACTATCGAGTAGGTGACTCGGGGAGTGGAGTAGGAACAAGGAAGGTGTCCTTGTAGCCGAACCACTATAAATCCTTGTGTTGTGGTTTGATCTTTCTAACTCTTCTCATTACTTATTCATTTACCTTTATTATATTAGTTTTGTTAGTTAGTTTCCATACAATTGTTCATATAGTGCAAGTATTGAATTCACATAAACTAGAATCGAAATTTTCTAAAACAAACTTGTGTTTATAAATTTTAAAAGGACGTAAAACTATTCAACCCCCCTTCTAGTTTTTCACAATACGCGCTGCACTCTTTTTGTCCTTAGTCATTTGTCCCACTGGGTTTTTCTGACAAGGTTTTTAATGAGGAAGCATTTCCTAAGCGTATTAACAATATAGACATCTAAGAGGGAGTGTTATGGATAATTATTAGTGGATGTCCATATAGTCCATAAGAGGCCCACGGCCCAGTTAGCTGTTAGGGTTTTTACCCTACTGTTTATCTTATATATACCCCATGTATCTTTGACATTATAGATCAATTGAAGATTACTTTCATTCCGTCTATTCTTGTTCATAACACGTTGAAAATTTTCCATTATACAACATTTATCATTGCTAATTGAGGTATTACATAATCTGATCTTTTAAGATAATGATAAAGAAAACATGTGTCTAGCTATATATATATATGTAAAGTCTTAGCAAATAAGAGGATTTCGAAAATTATATACATAAAATCCTAGCTTTACTTGGTTTACTCCACCTATGCATGCACGCATGCAAGAAATGTTGTAAGTTGTGGTTAATAACTTATTACTAATGTTTGGTAAAAATAACTGTTGCTGGAACTGGAGATGGTGCTGGTGCTGGTGCTGGTGCTGGTGCTGGTGCTGGTGCTGGAGATTATAAAAAGAGATTATTTTTATAAGCTACATGAAGTAACCTTTAGTTTTAAGAGTTTATGAAAAAGAAAAAAAAAAATCTTATAAGTTATGTCTGTCAAACAAAGATTATTTTTTAAGTAAGCTTATTTTTTGAAAAAATAAACATAATCTATCAACAATCTTGTATGTCAACCATAGCCAAGGTCTTATGGTCTTATGGAACATATATAAAGGAAAAAACCCATTTGTTTGAAAGTGAAAAATTATGAATATTATATATGGAAATCCTAGATTTTTATTATTATTTTCGTTTATAAACTATAATCAATATTATTTTCATTCAGTTTAAATTATGTTTGATCCTCAAATTCTTAAACTTTTATTATTTTTTGTTTATAATTCATAATTTTTTTTATCACTACAATTATCTACTATAAAATTCTGTTGATATACACGGTTAATCGTTTAATATAATTAAATCATATAATGACTGTTTACCAAGTCAAGCTCCACATCCCTTATTAGTCACCCCACGTTTTGCTTCTTCCACTTGTATCCACCGTTATACATTAAGTAGAAATGGTTGATGTTTCAACAACTTGTACTATTTGCAGGCTTCAAGTTTAATGCTCCTTAAAGCTTTAAACTCTACCAATAGTCGTTGTTTCTTGGTTCATTTTAATTACATGTCCAAATATACAAACCCACTTTAGTTTGTTTCATCATTTTATTTAGACACAAGTATAAAACTTGCCAAACTCACATTAGATCTCCAATAATAATGCACATCGAAAGTTAGTACATTCAATAATAATGTTACTCCCATATATTACCTTCTTCTCTCTAATGCTATCATCTTGCAGTTCATTAGACACCATAACTGTTTATAAAAACATCACAGATGGTGAAACGATTGTTTCAGGAAACGGAAGATTCGAGTTGGGCTTCTTTAGCCCTGGAAGTTCAAAGAATCGATACCTGGGGATATGGTATAAGAACACATCACCTCATGCAGTTTTATGGGTTGCTAACCGTGAAACTCCACTTATCGATACCTCAGGAGTGGTTAAATTGGACAGCAATGGAAACCTGACCCTTGTTAATGGCAGTGGTTTCATCACTTGGTCATCCAACTCCTCGGCATCTGGCACAAATGTGAACCCCGTAGCAAAATTCTTAGATACCGGAAATTTTGTTATCATGAGTGAAAATCTTCTCAACAAGGAAAATTACATTTGGGAAAGCTTTGATCACCCTGGAGATACCTTCATAGCAGGAATGAAGTTAGGCAAGAACTTTGTAACAGGAAGAGAATTATATCTGACATCTTGGAGGAGCGTAGATGATCCTTCCCCAGGTGAGTATACACACCGGTATTTAATGGTTAAGGGTAAATACATTCAAGTATACACTAGGAAAAGCTCTGTTATTAAATCAAGATTTGGGCCGTTTACTGGTATGTCATTTGCTGGCCACCCAAACTATAAGCCTGACCCTACTGTTCGGTACAAATCTGACCTGATAGTGAATCAGACCGAGATAGTGAATCAGAACGAGATGTATTACATGTATACTTATGATAGTCCCATATTCTTGGTAAAAACGGTAGTAACTCCTGATGGCAGGGTTGAGAATTCTCGGCTGAATTTGCTAAACCAAGAATGGATGGTTAGTATGAACTTTCCCGTGGATAATTGTGACAGCTACGGACTATGTGGCCCATATGGAATATGTAGTATGTCTACAGATCCTAATTGTATCTGCTTGAAAGGTTTTGAGCTTAATAACCCACAAGAACTGAATCCATATAATGGGACTAGTGGATGTCAACGGAGTAGAACCTTGGATTGTGGGCCTGAAGAGGGATTCATGAAGTTCTCAAACGTGAAATTGCCAGACACGCAAAATGCGGTTTATGATACCAATATGAACCTCCAGGAATGTGAGGTAGCTTGTAAGCATAATTGCTCATGCACCGCGTATGCAATTCCAAACATCACTGCAGGTGGAGTTGGATGTTTGCAATGGTTTGGTAATTTGGTTGATGTTCGAGTGTACCCACAAAACGGACAAGATCTTTATGTTAGACTGGCAACCTCTGAATTATCAGGTAAGCCAGTACATAACTAATAATAATGCAATTTTCTATTCATATGATGTTTGGTTCCATCCTGTTATTCAAGTTTATACATTTAAGTGTGCAACTCTTAATTATGTTGGATAAATATGCTTTACAAACTAAAGGAACAGCTGTTCATAGGAATTTAGCAGCAAAGGCATATGTTGTTTATTGCTGTAAATTTGACAACGTTTTGTTTGCTTTAACTTTGTAATATCTCTTAGATCTCCGTTCCAGCTACAACAGAAAAAAACGAGTAGTTATTGAAGTTAGCTTGTCAATATCAACTGGACTGATTTTGTTGGGCCTGATATTTACACTCTACACTTGGAGTAAAAGGAAGAAGAGATCAGACGCAGAAAGAGAAGGCAAGTGATATCAATCTGAATTTCTATATATATTAGATGTATTATACATCATGTAAATAATTACCTTATGATAAACATTTGACAACCACATGTCATATTTTCTAGGTAGGACTGTAACGATTCTTGAAAGAGATCACAAAGGTGGTAGCCAGCAGGGAAGTATAGATGTTCCTTTGTATAGCTTATCTAAAGTTTATAGGGCTACCGATAACTTTTCGGATGACAACAAGCTGGGAGAAGGTGGGTTTGGTCCAGTTTACAAGGTAAATAATATGAATAAGTACATGTTAAACAAGTTGGGGTGAACGGAGTGATAATCAGTAAAATATTTTTATACATTTACATTCAACAAAAAAGCATGTAATAAATAAGTTAGTCTCCAGGGTGTGCTAGAAGGAGAAGAGATTGCTGTGAAGCGGCTCTCAAAGTCCTCTCGGCAGGGGATTGAAGAATTTGAGAATGAAGTCATCTGTATTGCTAAACTTCAGCATCGGAATCTTGTGAAGCTCTTGGGATACTGCATTGAAGGCGATGAGACAATGTTAATTTATGAATACATGCCTAACAAAAGTCTGGACAGTTTCATATTTGGTTGGGCTCTCAGCTTTTTCAATCTTGTAAAATAAAAATGATATTAATTGTAATTGCAAATGGATATAGTTTATTATTAAACTAAGTTGTTGCAAATTTATGCAGATGGAATAAGAAAGTCATTACTTGATTGGCCACAAAGGTTCCACATAATTAATGGAATTGCCCGAGGTCTTCTTTATCTTCACCAAGATTCCCGGCTTAAAGTTGTACATAGGGATTTAAAAGCCGGGAATATTTTACTCGATCATCAGATGCATCCAAAGATATCTGACTTCGGTTTGGCCAGAATGTTTAACGAACATGAAAGTGAAGCAAATACCAAGAGAGTAGTGGGAACCTTGTAAGAATCCCTAAAGTTTGTATAGTTTAATGCATTTTATACATATAGTGTATTTATTTCCATGGTATTTTGTTCTATACAGAGGATACATATCTCCAGAGTATGCTGTGAATGGTCTCTTCTCGGTAAAGTCAGATATATTCAGCTTTGGGGTTTTAGTGTTGGAGATTGTGAGCGGGAAGAAAAATAGAGGTTTTGTTCATGAAAAACACCATGATCACCTTCTTGGACATGTAAGTGTGTTGAATATAATCATCCAATGATGAAAACATATATATAGATATAAATATGCAAATTTCAGTATGATATGGCTACTAAAGGTCCATAAACACACATTTGTGATCAAGTATGAGCATATAAATACATAAAAAGGATATGATATAGATGTACGACCTTTCTGATTTGAACTAATTTGTGTTTTTTATTTGAATTCATTTAGGCATGGAGACTTTGCAAAGAAGGAAAGTCTCTCGATTTAATTGATGAATGTTTAGCTAACCCCTATTCTGTTTCTGAGGTGTTGCGATCAGTACACGTTGGCCTATTGTGTGTGCAACAACGAGCAGAAGATAGACCTTGCACAGCGTCAGTTGTTGCCATGTTGGGTGGAGAAGGTTCTTTACCTTTTCCCAAACAACCTGGCTTCTTCATTCAAGGAAGTGAAATCTACTCCAGTTCACATCTTCATTCATCATCATCGGTTAATGGAGTAACATTAACTCAGATAGATGGTAGATAATAAAAAGATTTGGTTTACTCATGTTAAAGGTCATTTTATAAGTCTATTTATGATATAAAGAATGTACATATAGTGGATCACTGTGTAGTTATCATATCAACAAAAATGTGTGTTTGTATGTTTCTATGTAACTTTAATATGTTCCCTGAAATGCTGGCCGCAGAGATTGGTTTAATTGATAATCTAGTCATTGATGTTGTGATTTACCATGTTCATTGATTAGTGATAACAAGCGACGCGAATATCAAACCTTTTAGAAGTGAGACGACAATCTGCTGAAGTTAGCTGGCATAGAAAAAAGGGACATCCATTTATTAACGATGTATGAATGAAGACTCTAACTCCAAAGTCGACCAATTCACACATGTGATCAATATAGTTAGATAGGTGATTTTGATGTTGGCACTTTTGTCTATATAAACTTGACTTGACCACATAAAACGGAATAGAACTCTGATATTGATTGATATGTGGAAAATTTTGCCTATACATAGAAACTCCATAGACACAATCGCTAGGAAGGACCCTCTAACATTAATTGATTACACCAATGCCTATCATAGTAGCCCCCATAAATGATTCGTTAACAACACAACTGCGGGTGAATGATACATAATAATTATTTCACAATAATAAATATTTGGGTTGAACGGAATTGCCAATGAGCCTAATTATATAATTATAATAACAAGCGCGCAGAGATAACTCACACGAAGGGTTGGTTAATGAAGTAAAGATACTTTGCTTTCGCGTAAGTAAAGAAATTCTTGAGCTTCATTTGCCACCAATTTTGATAAACGCATCAGCAAGTGGTTTGATGTACGAAGCCACATCCTTCCTGAACTCCACTGAGCATCAGTCCTTCTTTCCCTCAAGGAAGAGTCCTTCCGTATAACCCTTACATGAAGTCAGGATATGACGTACACGGCTTCGAAAATACCAAACAACCAATTCCTCAAAGTGCTACATGCATGCCAATATGCAGCATTAGCTAATAAAATACATACAAAGAGGAGCAAAACACACATACTACATTTAATCTTACCTTTGGTGGTTTGTTCATTGTAGAATCATTGTTTTGAGTAAAAAAGTAAAGTGAAGCAACTCTCAATACCGTCTTCCACGGGTTATAGGTCCCAATACCGTCTTCCACGGTGTATGGGGGAGGTTGAGATGTAGACAGCCTTACCCCTACCTAAGGTAGCGAGGCTGCTTCCGGTTCTACCAAAGGTAGAAAAGGAGGAGATCATTGTTTTGAGTGTTTTAATAATTGTATTCTCGTCGTATAGTAAGGAATTCTGTTGTCTATCTATGGAGGCACTATCAACCCTTCTGTAGGAAACATAGTTTAGTAAAGGGTGAGCGTTCAACAACATGTCCTGTAAGCAGACCAGAAGTTGGAGCATATTCGAAGTGCCAGGAACCCATATCTCCTCCAAGTCTATTTTACCATTACGAACTCTCATCGAAACGCTCAAGGAAACTTCACCCGACGCTTAGATGTGTGGATTGATAGAAAGGCAGTCAGAGTGACGCCAGTGATACCGCACCTGCTAAAACAAAAAACAGTTGACTGACTGAGCACGTTACTACATGTGAATAATGCACATTATTGGGAAATCCTAAGTATAAGTACGATGACATAGAATGAATAAGAGGAGATGACATACAGGCTGATCTGGCCTAAGTCCCCTTTTAACCCACACAGTATTTCATTTGCCCACACCATGAACCGTTAATTACATTGGTAAGCATGAATGTCGTGAAGAGTACTATTGGGATTGACACTCCCCATCCTGGTTGACTCAGTTACACATCAAATGGACGTACTGTTAGTCTAATCTTCTATCTATGAACAATCAGTTATGAAATATACTAAGGGTCCGCTTGGTTCAAAGTGGGGAAAGGTAAAGGTAAAGGGAAAGATAAAGGGAATGCAAAGGATTGAGTAAGGTGGGTAATCAATACCTTACCCCTCAATTTACTCTATAATGTTGATTACCCACTACGGGGTAATCAATACCTTTGCACACCCCTAACCAAGCACCTAATTTGAGTGAGGTGGGCCCTTTTGAATTCCTTACCCATTCCCCACCCCCCTTAACCCCCTTACCAAGCATCCCCTAAGTTTTATCTATAATCAATCGTTAGTTTTACAGACTTGGTTTACACGGGTATTTATAACCCATCAACCGACACTATGAACCAACACAACGGTTCATTAACAGACACAACGTTTTCTAAACTACCATAACCGAATAAACGGTTATTAACTTTATTCTTGTCATTCTAAGACCCTAAGCTTATAAACTTTACATACACGACTCTAAATACATAAACTAATTATACTACGACCCCTAAACATGGATTAATGAATTATAATCCAATATTCCCTCCTAATTTATTAATCCATGCCTTCAATATCTTCAAGCTCCATTATCTTTGTCTTTGAACTTTGGCTTGTTTCCACTTCCTTTGTCTTGATCTTCAACACTAAATATGTCTTGAGTTTTCTCCTTGATGAGTCTTCTATCTTCCTTGTCTTCATTCTTCTATCTTCCTTGTCTTCATTCTCATCTTGATCACCTTTGTCACCATCTTCCTTCATTTGTATTACTTCGTATTCTTGAATCTCCAACACACTATTTCTAGTATCACGATCTTCTGATCCAACTTTCTTGTTGCTTGACTTGATGTCTTTCTCAATCTGGTTCTCCTTCTAAAATCTTGATGGCGTCTCTTTTTGTTTCTTGCATTCGCCCTTGTCAATACTTGGTTCTTCTTCTAGATTTTTCTTATCTGAAACAACTTCATGGTTCTCTTTCTCAAACTGCTCTCCTACTGTCTTTAACTCTTTCATCTCTTTGCTTGTGTAATCTCTCAACTTCTTGAGGTTCTCTAACTCTATCTGCATTTGTTTCTCAAATGCCATTTCTCTATTTCTTAGTTTCGTCTCAAACTCTTGTTTTTCCATCTCTAACTCTTGAAGCATTTTGAACTTCCAAAACTCTAATTTACTCTTCAAGTCAATTTCTATCTCTGACCGCATATCTTCTAACTTTTCTTTTGGAAATTCATTCTTTTCAATGCCATTTCCATTCCATCTCGGCTCTTCTTTTAAGGATGTTATCTCCTTTTCATCTTTACTAGTAACCATTAATAGTGCTGGTTCGTCATCTTCGAACACAAGGTTTGCTTTTTCTTCTCTACGGTTTGGTTTTGGACAATTTACAGCATAGTGTCCAAACTCATGACAATTATAACATTCTATTTCTCTAAAATCTCTCCTATGGTAGTTTTGATCTCCATGGCTTCTCTTGTTTCTATCATAACTATCTCCATTCTTACTATCTCTTGTGAATCTTCCTTGGCCTCTTCCTCGTGTTTGATTACCACCTCCTCGTCTATCATTTCCATAGTTGCGTTCATAGTTTCTGTTATTCCCTTGACGTGTAAACAACAATTTCTCACTATTATCTTCCTCACTTCCTTTTCTAAACTTAAGCCTTTCTTCATAAGTCTTAAGTTTTCCAATAATCTCTTCTAATTTCACTTTCTTAAAATCAACAACCATTTCAATGGTTGCTACTACTGGTACAAACTTATCTGGCACTGCATTAAGCACTTTCCTTACTTTCGTTTGCTCATCAAACGTTAATCCACATGTAGAAGCCTTTGTAATAATACTCATCAACTTCCCAGCGAATGTATCTATTGATTCATCTTCTTTCATCACAAGTCTCTCAAATTCTGATTTAAGTTGTTGCGAGTGTGCTTGTTGTACATCTTTTGTTCCGATAAATATAGCCTTTAGTGAATCCCAAATTTCTTTCGCTGTTTCACATCCCGCAACTTGCATTTGCAAATCCTCTGGTAACCCTTGAAATAGGTATGCTGACGCCGAACTATTCTTCTTACATCAATCTCTTTTGATGTACTTACTCCTTCTACTAAATCCCATACTCCAATTTCCATTAATATCTTCTTCATTCTTAATGCCCATAATGTATAGTTCGTATTGTTTAGAACTGGGCATTGATATGATGGTAACGATGTGGTGAAAACAACTCTGTTTTCATTTTTATCTCCCGTCATATCTTTCTATTTGATTTTCTTCTAAAACCAGTACAATTCTAATAATAGTCGAACTTAAATCCTTCTTTCTAACCCACAATAGTAATATGCAACTTCTAAAACCAATATAATCTTAATAACAATCGAACTTAAAACTTTCTGCCTAATCACAATAATTCTCAAACGATTCTAATGTATTCCTAATATGAATTGTAATGGGAGAATTTTAATTTTAATCTATTCTACTAATAGAAAAAAAATAAAACTAATATCACAGGTATTGAAAAATAAAACCTGTATATTTTGTGTTGCCCTTTTCATGTAATTCTTGGCAGGCCTTTATACGTTCTTAGGCCCAAACACAACAACCCAACACAACTGCTCCTGTCTCCTTTCTTTATAAAAAACGCTTCTTCCTTTATAAAGATTAGGGCTAACACAGCAACGTCCCTTTTCTGTTCCTAAATAAAAACCTGCTTCTGCTTCCTTCCTTCTTCTACACGTAATTAGGCACCACTATAATCGGTCCTTCTTCTGGTTTTCTTGTCTGTTCTCTTCTCCAGTAAGTACACGGCTGTGGTTTCTTCTTTGCACAACCGGGTACGTTTTTTCTCTTCTCCTTTGTGTTCTCTGATTCGATCTTGTCTTTAATCGAATCGTGTTTGATTCCTCTGAATCAAAACTCTTTTGTGTCTTTCTCTTCTTGATTGATTCCCTGAATCAATTTCTTCTTTTCCATTTTCTGGAACGATTCCCTGAATCGTTGGTCTTTCTTCTCTAAAACGATTCCCTGAATCTTCTCTGTCTCTGGTTCAAACCTTTGGCTTTGATGCCATTGTTAGTCTAATCTTCTATCTATGAACAATCGGTTATGAAATATACTAAGTTTTATTTATAATCAATCGTTAGTTTTACAGACTTGGTTTACACGGGTATTTATAACCCATCAACCGACACTATGAACCAACACAACGGTTCATTAACAGACACAAGGTTTTCTAAACTACCATAACCGAATAAACGGTTATTAACTTTGTTCTTGTCATTCTAGGACCCTAAGCTTATAAACTTTACATACACGACTCTAAATACATAAACTAATTATACTACGACCCCTAAACATGGATTAATGAATAATCATCCAATAGCTGCATTGGGCACTCATATTTATATTATTTGTTAACACTTCAGTGTCATGAACTTAGAGGGCAGGGAGTCGCTGATGTAGCGTTATAGCCTATGTGGCACCTCCTAAACGTCGTTCCTGCCTTATAACCATTCCCCCATGTCTTGTGTTGCTGCTGCGTTTCCAATTGCATTGCCATACTAATGCGCGTTACAAACTAGCAGGGTATATTAAAAAAAAAAAAAAAATGTCGTTTACAACGGCTATATTTTTTTAAAAAGTTTTTCAAATTTTTTTTAAACCTTATAAATAGATTGGGTATTCTAACCCATTTGCAAACACAAAATATAACCATCTTATATCCCAAAAAAAATTATTTCGCAATGAATCAACATCCAACTTATGCCGCACATGTAAAGCTTTCCGATATCGAAGATGAAGCCGATGCTTTAGCAATTATGGCCGCCTATGAGTACCAACGAATACAAGAAGAAGAAGCCGAATCATCTTTCCAGTTAACCCATAACCCAATTCACCGTGAGCGTGAGGTTGCAGAAGAGCGTTTGAAGGCCGACTATTTTAATGTACATTGTAAGTATCCAGATAGAGACTTTCGTCATAGATTTCGTATGAGCCGGAAACTATTTCTAGAAATAGTTTCCGGTATTGAATCATATAATGCCAATCCTCTTCCTGCTCATTTTGCATACTTTAGCCAAGAACCCGATTGTACAGGTCGAATGGGTATTAGTGTTCTCATGAAATGCACTATGGCCATTCGCCAATTGGCATATGGCAACACACCGGATGCGTTCGATGAGTATTTGTGAATGAGTGCACGTACAGGACGTGAATGTCTGGATAATTTCAATATGTGCGTTATTGATTTGTTTAAACCTGAGTTTTTAAGAAAACCAACTATGCGTGACATTGAAAACCTATATGCAAAACATGAAAAGAAACATGGTTTTCCTGGAATGCTTGGTAGCATCGACTGTATGCATTGGCAATGGAAAAATTGTCCGGTGTCATGGCAAGGTCAATATGTTAGTGGTCATAAAAAATACCCCACTATATTGCTTGAAGCTGTTGCGTCACATGATTTGTGGATTTGACATGCTTTTTTTGGTATAGCGGGAGCGAATAATGACATCAATGTTTTAGATAATTAGCCATTGTTCGATGACCTACTTAAAGATGAAGCCCATGTAGCTCCATTTGCGGTAAATGGAGTTGTGTTTGATAAGTGTTATTACTTAGCCGATGGGATTTACCCACAATGGGCTACTTTCGTCAAATCGTTCACAACAGCTTCAAACGAGAAACACAGTTTCTTTAAAAAGCGACAAGAAAGTGCAAGAAAGGACGTTGAACGTGCTTTCGGTGTTCTCCAAGGACGATGGGGAATAATACAATAACCAGCACGAGCTTACGGGGTTTCCAAGATACGTAGAATCATGTATTCTTGCATCATATTGCGTAACATGATTTTAAAAGACCAAAAGTATGCTCTAAGTGAGTACAGAGCATTGTTTAAGAATCCGGCTAGAAACATGCATGACAGATGGATTGACAGATGTGATGTGCGTCGTCGAAGGAATAAGGAATTACGTGACAAAGATGTTCATCTTAATCTCCAACAGCAGCTTATGGAGCATATTTGGAATGAACGTGAGGAGTTTATGGAAGTAGATGACGAATAGTTTTAGTTATTTACTTATCGTATATTTTATTTCGTAATTTCTTTTATGTCGTTTTGTTTAATGTAATGTTTTTTATTTCGCATTGTAATGTTTAATTTTATAAATGAAGTGTTTGAATGTTTAATGAATAAAATTGTTGAGGGTAGAATTTGTAAATTGTTATTTTAAAAAAAGGTGAGTCCCTGAAAATGGTGTTTGGTGTTATGATTTCCTGATATTTTTGGTGTTATGTTATTTGGTGTTAAAGTGATGTGGCGCTGACATGGCAGTGGTGTTGGTGTTAATTGGTGTTACCACTCCTTGCCCTCTTAGGCAGTAGTAAACGCATTTTTGTGTGACATTGTATTTGTTATAATGGTCATACACTTATCTCCAAGAAATTGTGAGTGACACAATGGTCTCATTTATTTCCAAGACATTGTGGGTGACACAATGGTCTCGATTACTTTTCATGACATTGGGAGTGATACAATGGTACTCACTAACTCTTTTGGTTCACATTACTATTTCTCAACACTATTATTTACTTAAACTTATGAACTCACCAACATTATTGTTGACCGTTTTAGCATTTATTTATCAGGTAACTAGCATGGATTTCATCACAGTCTTACTGCACGACATCATATTTGGAAGACTTGGTCATATTACCGTACATTCAGTGGGACCGTTTTGTTATTTTCATGTGTGACATGTAACTTAAAACATTGTTGTTGAACTATGATTTCTTAAACCTGAATGTACCTTTTCAAAACGTCTCATATAGAAGGCGTTCTCTTATATCTTGTCTCCTTATATTATGACGTCACGCCCTCAGATTGCATTCCGCTGCGTGAATTTTAGGGTGTTACAAAAGCAAGCTGGATATAAAGAAGGATGTTGCATAAGGAGGAAATGTGGTTGCGGCTAACGATAAAGCTTCTCCACAAGCCAAGTAATCTGGTTTATGCCAAGTTTCTTACTCCTCGTCTCACATTTTGCTCTAAATGCCATATGTTATGTCTAAACTTCGCATTTTGTTGTCACAGGATGTTTCTTGGTACTCTACCTTCAATCTCCAACTCGATTAAGGTATGTAAAGCTTCTACATGATTACATTGTGTTTTCTACCTTATATGTAAAATTCATATATTGATGTGCTTTGGATTTATTTTAAAATGTAAATAATCAACTTTTCTTATGTCACAAATATAGAAGAAGTGCAAGAGGATCCTGATGGAATGAAGGGAAATAATCATGATGCACCTAGCAATACAAATGTTCAAGTTGAAGAACCTTAAGTGTTTGCAGTAGTAAAAGAATACGCCAAATGGATTCTTTGATTGGGGAAATAACAACCAAGATGAGTCAAGAAGCAGCTATCAAAAAGAAAACTGAGATGGTAATTTGTGAGCTTTCCAAAATGAAATCAATTTCTCAAAGAGAAAGGTTTAAAGCAATGGACATAATAACAAGTAACCCTTGCCGTGTGACAATTTTCTGGGATTTGGACGAAGAAGAGATACTAGATTGGGTCATGTGTATGTTGCAAAACTAATGTCTTGTAGGAGAGCAATGAGACTGCGAGAACGTTATGAACTTTTTTTTAACATAGGGGTGCGTGAATTTTCTTTATCGAAACAACTAAACGAACCATGTTTCTTTGATCAGTTCTTGTGTGTTAGACTAGTAATCTTTTGAGGTCTTTGAAGTGTAACTTGCGACATAATTGTTTGCAGATATCATAATCATGCGAGCTAAAACAATGATATTCAAGTTACAAATATGGGACAAATAAAAGAGAGGCTGATTTAAAGTTTTAGAATCATCTAATATTATTCAGAAACTATCACAAACGAATTAAGTTACATGCAAAACATGTATTATTTATTCACCTAGAAAAAATCCCCTAAGATACTAATCAATCTATGCATGTTTGGTGCAATCAGTTGGCTTAAAAGAAACCTTTCAATTTACCAAATCATACCCAACCAACATATTTCGTTGTGATAAATTTCCAAATACAGCCAAGCCATCCAACGAGCTTACAAACGCCAAAGAGAGGAGTTTCGTTACGTCCACAAAGTCGATTGCTCACAAACGTTTGGCTAGAGTGGCCGTGGCTAAAATTATGTTCGGGGCTACTGTTATTACATATGGCAGGAAAAGAATAATAGGCTTTTTAAGAAGAGGTCGCATCAAGTAGATCAAGTGTTTAATATTGTTTTCTCCACGATGCGTTTGAAGTTAATGACTCTCAAGTTCAAAGATTCGGTACATTTGGCTAGGGGTGTCCAATAAAACCGATGAATCAAAAGAACCGAGGAACCGTATCGGTACCGGCCGGAAACGGGACCGTATATTAGAACCATGGTATGGTTCTTGGTTCCTAAAATTCTAAAATTTTGGTTTTCGGGACTGTTCGGGTCGGACCATCTGGTTCCGGTACTTTCCCGAAAAGAACCGACTTTATGAAAATATATAATTTTATAAGGTTTGTTTGGGACATTGTGTATATCCAAGTGTGCGGCCTTTTAAGAAAATAGAAAAAATCTTACCTAAACCTAAAAATCCATAAACCTTAAGCTTTAATTCATTGATTCCATTCAAAAATTCAAACATCATTCATCAACATGAAAGTAAGATTTTTCTAAACTAGAATATCGAGTATATGCATAGCCACATATTGAACAATTTTGTGTTGCTCACTAACAAGAAGTTGTAATTAACTATTAGTATTTATTGTTCATTAAATTTAATGATAAAAGTCGAGAAACAATTAATGATTATGGTGTCACTGCATGATATATTGTCACCATATAAGTTATTGTAAGCTAGTCATCATGATTGATATATAATATTCTTAATGAGTCTGCAATTATTTTCGTGAATAATGAATGATTGATAAATTAAAATATTGATATAAATCAATGAAGTAATGAACAATTTTGTGTTGCTCACTTCTTTCGAAGTTCTACGAACCGACATATGTAATTTCACATCCATCCAAACATATTTTTTGACACTTTGGTACTCATGGGAATTACCGAAAATTCCCGTACCGGAACCGAACCAAAAAACTTGAGATGGTTCTTAGTTTCACTTTTTCCTTATTTTCGGTTCTTGGTTCTTTCAGTTCCGGTTCGGGTTCAGGACGATTCCAGTACCATGGACATGTGTGGCTCGTTTGAGGCTGAATGGAACCTAGATTGTAGTAACTAGTGTGATTTGAAAGGTGTGATGTTATCTTACTATATTATAAAGCATTAAGGCCTACTTAATTAGAAACTCTTAAAATTCATCAACCCAAGTTATAAAGCTAAAAGTACAAGTAATTAAAATATATTTTCTAACATTAAATACAATTACAAGTTCTTAAGCTCAGAGTACAACTAATTCAACATTGCTTATTATAGTAAGAAATACAACTAAAACACAATTAATGTGGTCAAGATATTTAATGTAGTCAATTAATTAACTGATCAATAAATACAATTAATGCAGTTATTAAAACACCCCTTACATAAAAAAATACAACTTATCAAGTATATTATACAATTAATTCAATCACAATTATTAAATGTCATTAATACAAATAATAAAGCACATTATACAAATATTCAAGTCCGAGCGGGCAACGGGCCAAAAAGGCTCTAGTCCGAACGGCACGGGCCAAATGGGCTCGAGCCCGAACAGACACGAGGCAAATGGGTTCGAGCTCAAACGAGCACGGGATAAACAAAATTCTTGATATACGTAAATTTAAATTGTCAAAAAGATAATAAACTAAAGGGATAAAAATAAATAAATAAATGAATAAATAAATAAAGGGCATCATTGACAAAAAAAATTCATTTTCAAAGTAGCGAACTAAAAAAAATACTTTTATAAACACTAATGTTGACACTTTTGTCTTTTTATAAGTAGTATGACCATTTTATCCTTCTAAATTACATAAATGGTCCATGTAGGATTGCGAAAATTGCATCTACCATCCCTAGGCTAAATTACATACATGGTCCGTGTCGTTTGGACTCCCTATTTTTTTTTCAATTGTTTTTCGAAATTCTTTTTTTTTATGAATTTTTTTTCAAAATTTTTTTTCTGAAATATTTTTTTCCGTGACATGTGAAAAAAATCATAATGTTTTCTAATAAAAATTTTTTCGTTAAAAAAGTTTCACTTGTGAAAAAAAAAAGTTCAAAAGTGATTTAAAAAACAGGTAAAAACGTATAAAAACGTATATGAAAACGTAACGGATCCAAAAAAAATATTAGGGACTGTGGATGCAATTTTCGCTAAATCACAGGGCCATTTATACTTCATTTTCTTGCATGTGTTTGTAGTTATACTTTTTTTTCCTTGAAAATTTTGAGTATGCTGATATTCGTTTCTACAGGCCAAGACACATCTTTAAATTTTCTGATTTAGTAACAAGCAGATCTGAGTTACACTTATTTTCTTCGAATTTTCTTTTGCTTTGATTAGTTTTCTGATTTTAGGGTTTTAGTAACTATCATAGATTTTGTGTATGTGCCTCTATATGTTGTTCAAGCTGTGTGTTTAAACTGTTGCATTTTTTTTTAAACTGAAAAAAAATAAAATACTAGTTTTATACAAGAATGCTGATATTCGTTTCTACAGGCCAAGACACATCTTTAAATTGAATTAATTCGACTTTGTAGTTTAGTTTGGATCAGCAGTATGTTTTAGAGGCATCTCGAGTTGGTAACGAGTCTAAAAAAATGTTGGTTTTTCTTCTAGGTACCAACCAATGGGTTTTAGAGGAGCAGTTGTATTATATTGCCAATTTGGTGGTAAGTTCACCTTTAGCGAACTAAAGGGCGTCAAGATTTATCGTGGAGGACATGTAAAGCGCCTGAAAATAACCCAAGGAACCACATTTACCGAATTCAAATTACTTGTGGCAAAAACATTTTCTCTCGACCATCAAAAAACACTTTCTTTCGAGTATCTTTTCGTAGGGACAGGATTCAAGTATCATACTTTAGAAAACGACAAGGATCTCGAAAAAATGATTCAGTCTTGTCGATATGCGGCTCTACTCTTTGTTGATGGAACACCCGTCAACAGGTAAAACTTGAGTATGTTTTCATTATTAATTAGTTGCATGCTGTGTCAAGTTCGTTTACAGGTTTTATACCATCTGTTAAGTTTTTTCAAATTTGTTTACATTTCATACATATGTATGAAATGTGTTTAACTTGATAGATGGAGATGAAACATAACTCCCATTGATATGGAAAATGGGTTGAAAATATTGAGTGGTACCTAAAGCATATCCATCTTTAACTGCAGGAACACGGGTCATGATGACGAGGCGTCTATTAGCAAGAGTACACGTAAAGTGAATAAGGTAGAAACATCATATCCAACTAACCTATTCTTCTACATATTGCTTCATTGTGCGTTTCTTGCCTTTTGCTCCTTTTAAGTCCCGGTTTTTTGTAACTATAGCTGAACCTTTAAGGTCTGTAGTTGCAGTGTCGATGACTTAGCTTGTTGAACTGTAATTGACTGATGGTGTTTGTTTCTGTAGGTATACCACCCATGGACTGGCAAAACACGGGTTACAGCATATTGCCAATTTGGTGGTAAGTTCATGTTTGAGGAAATATTTGGAGTCCAGTATTATTGTGGAAGCGATATAAAGGTTAAGGGGCTACGAATACTCGAAGGGACCACATTAACCGATTTCAAATTACTTGTGGCAAAAACATTTTCTCTCAACCATGAAACAGTTGCTCTCCACTATCAATTGCCATTGCGAGGATACCATTATGCAGCTATAGAGGACGACAAGGATGTCGAAAAAATGATTCAAACTTGTGCAGTGGCAGTGCGAGTGTGTGTTTTTGGAACACCAGTCGACATGAAAACCAGGTATAACATGTGATGTATTTGGTACAGATCAAGTTTGGTTGACCTTGAACACTTGAATATTATCTGATCGAGTTTATTTATTTAATTATTTATTTAATAATTTGTTTTTCTTAGAATAAAATGATTGTAGATGCTTTTTGCATTGATAGTACACTTTGGGTGACTTTTCACCCGTTTACCTTTTTGTTCACTGTGCAGTGCTGCTGCTAAACACAAAGCTTCTGCACAAGAAAGTGAGTTGGATATGAAGAAGGATGTTAGCATACATAGGAAACCCGGTGCTACTGCTAACAACAACCCTTCTTCACAAGCCAAGTAATCTGGTTATGCCAAGTTTCTTACTCCCTGTCACATGTTCAAAAATTGTTATGAATAAGGTTCTAATTGGTGGGAAGTCATTTGGGAATTGTATATTTTGATTTTTAAGTGCATAATGGCTTTTCGTGTTTTCTAAAGAGAAAAACAATTATAAGGTTTTTGAAACTTTTGAATTGATAAGTGATTATTGGCTTATTTGCTTATACTTTGAGGAAATGCATGCGTTTAAATTAGCCACAAGCGTTAATGCATTCCCAAACATCTTCTCTCCTTTTTTTTTTTTTTTTTCCTTATAAATGTTTTTACCAAAAAAGCCCGATAAAGAGCACCAAATATTAAAAGCATCTTGAATTACAAATTATAATCATAGTAGTAAACCATACATAGCACTTGCTCTCTCAAGCTCTACTAGTATTCAATAATATATAGTTTGTCTTAGAATAAAATGATTTTAGATGTTTTCTGCATTGATAGTACACTTTGGGTGACTTTTGACCTGTTTCCCTTTTTGTTCACGCAGCAGTGTGGTACGTGTCACACGCAGTGCTGCTGCCAAACACGAAGCTTCTTCGCAAGAAAATGAGTTGGATATGAAGAAGGATGTTGGCATAAAGAGGAAACGCAGTGCTACTGCTAACGATAAAGCTGTTTCACAAGCCAAGTAATTTGGTTCATACCAAGTTTCTTACTCCCCGTCTCACATTTTGTTCTAACTTTTATGTGTTCATTTTTTTTGTTCCCATGTCTAGAAGGTTCTAACTGGTGGAAACTTTTATGTGTTCGGAAAACAAATTAACTTATAAGGTTTTTGAAACTTTGAATTGCTAAGTGATTTTTGGCTTATTTGCTTATATTTTGTGGAAATACAGACATATAAATTATCCACAAGCCTTTAATGCAATCCCAGAGACCCAGACACCGCCTTTTTAAAAATATGTTTGTATTTTAAAAATATGTTTGTATCATAGTAGTAGACTATACATTGCGGGTTTATTTCTTTTTTACGATTAATATACATTTGTGCATGAATTATTGTGATTGTAAACTTGAGTCTGAATCCATACTCCTTTTCAATAAAGATTCTATTTGGTCAAAACCAAAACTCTAGTTATAACAATTTTGTGTATTTTTTCTGTTGTTGCAGGATGTTTACTGGTACTCTACCTTCAAAATCCGACTCGATCAAAGGTATGCAAAACTTCTACATACTCTACCTTCAATATCCGACTCTCTCAAGCTCTACATTGCGGTGTGAATTCTACTTGGTATAATGTAAAAGTCGCATATTCGTTAAATGCTTGTTTGGTTTAATTATATGTAAATTTTGAAATGATTTGAATTGCTTTTCGAATGTAAGTAAATGATCAACTTTTCTTCTGACACAAATATAGAAGAAGTGCAAGAAGATTGTGATGGAATGATGGTACGTGATCATGATGTACCTAGCAATACAAATAATCAAGATGCAGAACCTTCAAGCGTTCATAGTAGGAAGAGAATACCCCAAATGGATTCTTTGATTGAGGTATTAACAACCAAGATGAGTCGAGAAGAGGCTTTCGAAAAGAAAGCTAACATGGTGATTTGTGAGCTTTCCAAAATGAAATCACTTTCTCAGAGGGAAAGGTTTAAAGCAATGGACATAATAACAAGTAACCCTCGCTAAGTGAAAAATTTCTGGGGTTTGGGAGAAGAAGAAAGGGAGGATTGGGTGAGATATAAGTTGCAAATTGACGTTCTGGAGAAGACGGGAGAAGTTGAGATTAGGAGTGCAATGAAATCGTGATAATCTTTTGAAAAATCTTCGTTTTGTAAGCATACATGAATTTTCTTTATCTATGGATTTTCATCGTGTTGTTTCCATCTTATGATTTGTATACTTAAAAATGTGATGCAGTTTATAGTCGTGTACAAGTGAGAACTTAACTTATATGGTAATAGGCTAATTAACTAGCTAATTACGAAAACATCTTATCAGAGTCTACTATACGTGCTGTGTGAACAAGTCATTGCACCATCACTACTTCACCACGCGAAACTGGAAAAACAATTGCAAGAGCAAAATCCATAACCATGGACTATGATGTCTAATTCGATGATGCAATGACTAAACTTTCACAATCTTGCAGACTCAAAGTTTTGCGTTTTAACTTTTTGTCACAACCTTGTATAACCCATTTAACGGATACCAGCGTTTTGTGGAGGCGATGCAAAAGCTATATGGATAACCAAAGGGTCGACCACGTTTATCAATTTCAAATGGGATAATGATTTCTAAATGTATCAAACTTGAAACGTTTTACTAAGTTGTGTATGAAACTTTTAATTTTGCTAACTTGAGGTCTGAACTTATTAATCTTTGCAAACTTGTGTACTAATGGGTTGATTAAGGTTTTACGTTAGATTTATTTACATAAATCGTCCTTCTCGTTAGTACCAAGTTGCAAAATAAGTCCTAGCGGCCAGTTAGCATTATTTACATAAAACGTCCTTGTGGTTAACCCATAACTGCAGCAGTTAGTCCTTATGGGTCAACACGTGTCACCACATGAGTGGTGCCACGTGTCATCGGGTCGGTAACAATATCGGGGTCGGATCTTGTTTCAGGTCGGGTGCCACGTGGACCACTGAGGTAGTGCCACGTGGCAGTATGTATATATAGTCATTTAGCGTCTGCTAGGAATCGAACCCAAGACCTCTCATTAGAAAGGGAAGGTGCCACCGCTGTGCTAGAGCAGCCCTTAAATTTTTTATACGCAAATTAAATTCTTATACTATAATTGATCCAGTCCATATTTTTTAATATAAAAAGGTTCAATTAACTTTTGGTCCGGGTCATTTAGGGAAGGGTCAAGAGTATATGAAAAATACCGTCGAACTCGTTTTTTCGTGCTCTTTCTAATGGTGTGCTCGGGGAATTTTTTTGACTTCGTCTGAGCCTCGTAAAACGTGAAAATGTTGTCAAAACTTATTTGAAAATCACCGTTTTTGCTTTGTTTTCAAACCCTTGTACCTATAATACATAATAACACATTCCAAATATTTTGCAATATAATTTATCATTATCCCTAATTTTAACTTGAAAACTAGAAATAAGTAACAATAACAATAATAAAAGTTCAAAACTCTAAATACGTAAATAAATGATGAAACATCAAAAACATCTCCAAACATATTTAATATTTTAACACTTATTGATACGTGGGAATCGCACCAGGCTTTACCTCTCAAGGGATCTTGAGAAGCTTACAACCCCCACCAGGCAGTGTACCTGATCGTTGTAGTATAGTATAGTGACAAGTACCGGGGGATTGATCGTTCAGCTAGGAATAGTGTCGCTAGGATTAGAAAACCTAAATACTAGTTCTAAAGGTGAGGGATGATTATTTTTGTATTTTTATATTTTTTAGAAAGCAAGTAAAAATCTCGGGTTTGAAGGATTTGGGCGGAATTAGTTGCTAGTCAACTAACCCAATACTAAAGATGCAATCAAAATAAAATACTAGAAATGAAAATAAACTAAATTATACTAAAGTTGTGAGCAATAAGTGGAGAAAATGTATTTACTTAGATTTCACTACTCCCTAGAAATCTTTTACACGTTAATTACTTGTTATAGTTGCATGGATGACGGATCGTATTCCTTAATATCATTCATGGGGTGGCGCACTTAACTCCTGTAACACCCCCAAAATTTGATACAGCGGAAGACTCAACAAGCTTTCGGGGTGCTACGGGGATTGGTATCCAACACAAGACAATATAGAACGAGATAAAGTAAACATAATAAAAACACAACCAGAACGGGGTTTTAGGTTTACATTTATCCCAACATACTTCAGAGTCAGGCCCAAAATAAAGTAACAATAGGTCCAAATTTAATTATCAGAGTTTAGAAAAATAGATCCATGAACCGTGTGCCTTGGCCGAGCCTTCCATTCCAAGCATGCATCTCAACACTTAATTACCTGAGAAAACGTGCTAAAAGTCAGCTTTCGCTGGTGAGATCATAGGTTTAAATTCAACTAACAATATAGTGGACATATACGCAAAACGCTTGCTAGCTAGACTAAGGATTCGCTAAAAGCCTGCGGATACCCTCCGCTCCAACATAACACACGGATACCCTTCCGTACTAACATAACACACGGATACCCTTCTGTACTAACATAACACACGGATACCCTTCCGTACAAACATAGATATTCGGGTAGCCCCCGCAATACTAAAAATAACTCGGATAACCTCCGGAATATTAATAACCTATAGGTGCACACTACAGTATCTAAATAAGCCAACCTTAAATAGTACACACGAACCGTGTGACTAAAGCTGACAATTCCAAATAACCAAATAAGTCAACCTTGAATAGTACACACAACATATATGTGACTAAAGCTGACAATCCATCAATAACCAAATAAGCCAACCTTGAATAGTACACACAAAAGGTGTGACTAAAGCTGACAATAGATCCTAGTCCATACGCATAGCAAGTTTGGAAAGAATATAAAAGCGATAATAGTCCACGTAAAATGATTTGCACGTTTCTCACCCCAATCATTGAAAACATAGTTCAAGAGTAAAAAGTGGGGCTATGACTCACCTCAAGTCCAGAAAATATCAAGTAGAAGTCGGTAGAAATAAGATGTATGATAACTCACGAAACAGCAACTACGGACTTGGCACGACCTAACAATATTAACTCTTTCAGAAATCATTTCCTCAAATATATAATATTCCCAAACCCGGACGAGAATCCGTTTTATTTCCGAAAATCCATTTCGTATTAGTTTGGTGTATTTGCGTTTGGTATCCATACGGGTGGTGGGTCGACTCAAAACAAACCAAAAAGATCACATATAGAATAATAAAATAAACTATAGATCTAATATTAGCCCAATATATCATTTAAATAAATCGCCGAAGTTTACCAAATCCGTCGATTTGATAATCCTCATATTTATTTACGTAACATACCGTTCCAAGATTACACCCAACCTAAAGCACATAGCACATAATTACTATATAGTATATATCATAGTTTAATAAATTCCTCATATATATCGTCAAATTGGCCAGATTTCCCGATATATACACTCGCAATCTATTACACTTTACATATACTACAACCTATGGGCGTCGTAGGATACGATGCCCACTAATATATTCATTTCATATAGCCAAATAACCCGGCTCAACCTTGCGGTTAAGTGGTTATTTAATTATAGAAAACGTCTATATTAGTCGTCATATATCCGTGACAACACGAATGTCACAAATAATAACTTACCTGGACTCGAGTGACAACAGTTTCGCATAACTCAATAAGTTCATCCGTTATATATCCGAAATGACATTTTATTAAACGTTTCATAATTGTCGGGAGTTTCCCGTTTTATAACACAATTTTTATAATAATAATACGTTCAATAATATTACGCCACTTTCGTAGCCTAATATATATCTAATCGTATTATTTATAATACGACTCGTGATTATTATTATTATTAATATACGCGTCTATATAGTTATATATACGTTATTCACGTATATATATTCATATAACGTTCATATTATCAATAATTATTATTACGAGTTTTATTATTTTCGTTTTAATTTTAATAGTTATTGAGTTATACGAAATGGTCATATGTCCGAGTCATGACTCTCGGCTCATCGTCCAAGTCCAATGATATAAGTAAAAGTCATAAAATAACAAATCTCCGTCCAATCACAATCTCAAACCACGGGCTACAACAAGAGGGTCCGACTACGGCACCCGACTAACCTATCTCCGTCAATCTAACGACCGTCTCACAATCGGTCCCCAATATCTCTTACCAATCGACAACAACTCCACAATTACCATATTATATCCATTGTCGAGACCACAATGGTCTCGACCCAACCAAAAGTATTCGGCCGAAACAAAACAACCAAAGCCAAATCCAAAACTAAATCACCAATACAAGTTGCAATTAAGTAAAATATAACCAAGTCACATTCGGGTTGGTTTACTAAGCCAACCCGGTCTATACGACTCAAACGAGTCTCGGCTCAAAACTACGAGTCACATGGACTCGAGCCGAACACACCAATTATCACTTAGCTCGCAAGAGCATAACAAGTAACCATATAAACCCATTCGACCCAAATGGTCATTCGGCAACAAAATAAATATGCGGCTAAAAGCCGCGACCCACAAGGGTCGAACCACAACCATCTCGAGCTCAAGGCTCGAACCACAACAATCTCGAGCATCAATGGAAACCCCGAGACCACATGGGTCTCGGTTAGCTCGGTTCGAAGGTCAACACCCTCGACAAACAACCAACAACAAACACCAAGGAGACCAAAGCCATCCAAGGCTCGAACCAAAAATAAGCCGAGAGCATAGCTCTCGGTTCCGAGTCAACCACAACCAAACCAAGAAAACCCGGATACCAAACTTAATTTTTATCACTAAAACATCATTTCCCATTAAAGATCAATTCGATTCTCACGAAATAATCCGTGTAGCCACGGATAAATGCCAATTCGTGGCACCCAAAACCCAAAAATAGCTCCTTCTCACCTTCTTGGACCTCCAAATGAACGGATCTAGATAAGGTATAAAAATTCGAACGGATTATTAGAAATTTGGTGGGGTTAACGGAGGTTCTAGGGTAAGTATCATATACCAAATGAAAGAGGGTGAAGAGAGGAAGAAGATGGTGGTAATTATTTTGTTGGGGGGTCGGTGTAGCGGCGGTGGTGGCCGGAATTGAGGTTCGGCGGCTAGGGTTTAGGAGTGGGGGAGATGGAGATGAGATGAGAGAGATGAAAAAAAAATGTGAGGGTGAGTGTGTGTGTTGTGTGAACCGGACCAAACACCCCTATTTATCTTTTTATTATTATTTTTTTTTTAAAGTTATTAATAATAATAATAATAATAATAATAATAATAATAATAATAATAATAATAATAATAATAATAATAATAATAATAATAATAGTAATAATAATATTATTATTACGGTGGAGCGGGTAACGCGGGTAAATGTAAAAACATGTGGCCCGAGCCCGAACTCATTTCAAAACTTCAATATCTCTCGAAACCTCTCGTAAATAATTAAAATATAGTCAGACTCGTTAAGACGAATCATAAAACTTTTGTTAGGTAATCCTAGTGCCAAAGTCAACGTAGTACCAAGTGAGAATTCAAATATACATCACCGAGCATAAAATCAATAATGAATTATGAACATAATTCACGAATTCCATAACGTCATTAATTAAGAATATCCATAAAATAGGTCTTACAAGTTCGTTGTGAAATGAAAATTTCAATTAAAAATTATAAACGAACTTAAATTGTAATGCGGGTTTTTAAAATAGCTCCCTAAACTGCCGGTTGTCACATCCTCCCCGTCTCAGAAGGAAACCCGTCCCGGGTTTCACTCGGAAAAATTCATCTACGAAGTGAAAAGCTTCGGATATCTCTTCCTGAACTCGTCCTTACGTTCCCATGTAAATTCTGGTCCATGTCGGGAATTCCAACGAACCTTGACGAGCGGAATGCGACTTCTCTTGAGTCGTTTAACTTCACGATCTAAAATCTCAATCGGTTCTTCCACGAAATTCAGTTTCTCATCAACACGAATGTCCCTTATTGGAATTGCGGGCATCTCATCTGAAAGGCATTTCTTCAGATTACTCACGTGGAACACGTCGTGAACTTTACTCAGTTCATGTGGTAATTCCAACCTATAAGCCACGGGCCCAATTCTTTCTAAGATCATGAATGGTCCAATGTAGCATGGGTTGAGTTTACCACGTTTCCCGAAACGTATTACACCCTTCCAAGGCGAGACTTTCAGCATTACTTTGTCTCCAACCTGGAACTCTAAAGGTTTACGTCTCTGATCGGCGTAGCTCTTCTGCCTATCTCTGGCTGCTTGTAACCGATCACGAATCTGAGTTACTTTCTCTGTAGTTTCCAAAATAAGCTCAGGGCCTGTAAGTTGACTATCTCCAACTTCTGCCCAACCAATAGGCGAACGACACTTTCTGCCATACAAAGCTTCGAATGGTGCAGCCTTAAGACTTGTATGGTAGCTATTATTATAGGAGAATTCCGCAAGGGGTAAATACTTCTCCCAGCCTTTACCAAAGTCTATGATGCATGCACGAAGCATATCCTCTAGTGTCTGAATGGTCCTCTCACTTTGACCATCGGTTTGGGGATGATATGCAGTACTCATATCAAGCCTCGTTCCCAAAGCCGTTTGAAGTGATCGCCACAAAGCTGACGTAAAACGACTATCACGATCCGAAATAATAGATATCGAGACTCCATGACGCGAAATAATTTCCTTCACATATAACCTCGCAAGCTTATCCACACTATCATCTTCACTAATAGCTAAGAAATGAGCAGACTTTGTCAGACGATCCACAATTACCCAGATAGCGTCACAACCGCTAGCTGTCCTCGGTAATTTGGTAATGAAGTCCATAGTAATCCGCTCCCATTTCCAGACTGGAAGTTCTGGTTGCGTTAGTAATCCTGACGGTCTCTGGTGTTCAGCTTTAACCTTAGCACATGTCAGGCACTTACTAACGTACGATGCTATATCTGCCTTCATATTTGGCCACCAATAGAACTTCTTAAGATCTTGGTACATTTTATCGGAACCAGGATGAATGGAGTACCTTGACTTATGCGACTCATGCATAATCAATTCCCGAATCTCTCCATATAAAGGTACCCAAATCCGATCTCCAAAACATAATAATCCATCAGAACGCTTAACAAATCCTTTCTCATTATCAGCCATCCCAAATATATTCTCGGCAGATTTATTTTCTGCTTTTAACGCTTCCGTTTGAGCTTCAAGTATTTGAGACGGTAATGGCGATACGATAGTCATTCCCAATGACCTAACTCGTAATGGTGGTACTCTTTCCTTTCGACTAAGAGCATCAGCAACAACGTTTGCTTTACCAGGGTGGTAGCGAATTTCACAATCATAATCGCTTAGCAGCTCAATCCAACGTCGCTGTCTCATGTTGAGCTCTTTTTGATTCAAGATGTGTTGTAGACTTTTGTGGTCAGTAAATACCACACACTTTGTTCCGTACAAGTAATGTCTCCATATTCTTAAAGCAAAAACCACAGCACCGAGCTCCAAATCATGGGTAGTGTAGTTTTTCTCATGCTTTTTGAGCTGTCGGGAAGCATAAGCTATCACTTTCTCTCGTTGCATCAACACGGCTCCCAATCCTTTATGTGAGGCGTCACAATAGACGACGAAATCCTCGTTACCTTCCGGTAACGCTAAGATAAGAGCACTACACAACATTTTCTTAAGCAATTGAAACGCTTCCTCTTCTTTATCTCCCCATTCATACGTAACACTCTTTTGAGTCAATTTGGTCAATGGTTTAGCTATCTTCGAAAATCCCTCAATGAATCTTCGGTAATAACCAGCTAAACCCAAAAATTGACGAACTTCGGTTGGGGTTGTAGGTGCAGCCCAATCTTTTATCGCCTCGATCTTAGCAGGATCCACATGGACTCCTTGTCTATCAATCACATGACCCAAAAATTGTACCGTCGGAATCCAAAATTCGCATTTCGAAAACTTGGCATAGAGTTTCTCCTTCCTGAGCAATTCTAAAATGAGTCTTAGATGCTCCTCATGCTCTTTCTCACTCTTTGAATAAATCAGAATGTCATCGATGAATACAATCACAAACTTGTCTAAGTAAGGCTTACACACACGATTCATGAGATCCATGAATATTGCTGGTGCGTTAGTCAACCCAAACGGCATCACCTGAAACTCGTAATGCCCGTATCGGGTTCTGAAAGCCGTTTTCGGAATATCTTCCTCGCGAACTCGAAGTTGATGATATCCCGATCTCAAATCGATCTTCGAATACACACTCGATCCTTGAAGTTGATCGAACAAGTCGTCGATCCTAGGTAACGGGTATCGATTCTTCACCGTTAACTTATTCAACTCTCTATAATCAATACACATTTGAAACGATCCATCCTTCTTCTTCACGAATAAGACTGGGGCTCCCCAAGGTGAAGAACTTGGTCTTATGAATCCTTTTTCGGCTAACTCCGCCAATTGTTTCGACAACTCTTCCAGTTCGGTAGGTGCAAGATGATAAGGTGCTCGTGCTACAGGTGCAGCATCAGGTATCAACTCAATCTGAAACTCTACTTGTCTAGTCGGCGGGATTCCCGGCAAATCATCGGGAAACACATCAGAAAAATCACGAACTATAGGCACATCTCCAATGCACCTTTCCTTTGTCTTCGTCTCTCCCTTCTCAGAAATTTGGGCTAAGAAAAGGTAACATCCCTTCTCCATTAGCTTCGGTAACTTTGTGCAAGATATAACTGCTAATCGGGATGGGCTCCTAGAATCCTTTCGGTCTCCTAATATGTTTAGGACTTCCTTTCCGTATGGTACACGCACGATCTTCTCGTCGCAAAGTATGTGAGCACGATACTTCGACAACCAATCCATACCAATGATAACGTCAAAACTTCCTAACGTGACGGGTAGAAGATCTATGTTGAAAGGGTGGTTCAAGAAATTTAACGTACAACCGCGAATGATGGTATTAATCCTTTCTATGTTTCCATTTGCTAACTCAATATCATATCCAATTCCTAAGGCCATCGGGGGTTTTTCTAGTAAGGGTGCAAACGTAGAGGACACAAAACTTCTATCGGCACCAGTATCAAATAGTATGGAAGCATAACGATTATTGAGAAGGAACGTACCGGTAACGACGTTCGGATCTTCTCCTCTCTCGTTCCCGAGTGCGTACACTCTTCCCTGAGCAGCTCCAGCTTCCACACGTTGGTCCCCATTATCTTGTCGTCCACGGTTTCCTCCAGCTCCACGGTTTCCATAATTGTACCCATTACCACCCGAGCCTTGATTTCCACGGTTCCGCGATTCTCTACACTCATTCCTATAGTGTCCCTTCTTTCCACACCCATAACAAGTAACATCTGCCTTATTTCTCATCTCAGGAGCAGCTTGAACCATAGCAAGAGGTCGGGCTCTACAATCCCTAGCTGTGTGTCCTTTCTTTGAGCAATTCTGGCATTTCACACTACACCATCCAGTGTGATGCTGGTGGCAACGATCACACTTGGGTGCATCACCGTTCTGATTCTTCTTATCTCCATTCCCAATAGCATAAGCCTTAGCTTGTCTCTTGCTTCGGTGATCATTACTCTTAGGGTGACGGTCTCTCTTTCTCTTTCCATTCCTCTCCTTATCAGCTTCTTCTGATTCCAACGAATCCATAAGTTGTTGAGCAATTGTGATTGCCTCATGGATGTTTGCAGGCCTAGCAGAAATCACATCATTCCTCGTAGCTACAGGCAACCCATCAGTATACCTCTCGATCTTTTGAGTCTCAGTTTTCACCATATCTGGGCACAACAAGGCAAATTCCTGGTAACGACGATTGTAAGTTGCCATGTCAGTACCTTTCACCTTGTGGTTCCAAAACTCAATTTCTAGTTTCTTGACCTCGTTCCTTGGGCAATAAGTCTGAATCAGCAAGGACTTAAATTTCTCCCAAGTCATAGCATAAGCTACATCACTCCCAACTGCATTTCGGTAGTTGTTCCACCAAGTCAAAGCTTCATCCTTGAAAGTAAAAGAAGCAAACTTTACCTTCGCATTCTCCGCACAACCGCTGACATTAAACACTGACTCAGTCTTCTCAATCCATCTGACTAAGTAAACCACTCCTTCAGTTCCACCAAACTCAATGGGTCCACAAATCTTGAATTCCTTGTATTGACATCCATTAGCACGAACAGGTGGAAAAGTTCCAGCAGAATTGTTGGAATGATTTGACTCAGCTAGTAGTTCAGCAACTCTTTGCTCCACGAGTTGGTTGATCATTGCTTGATCCACAGTAGGTGCATTAAGTGGAACATGATCATTGTCTCCCTGAACATCAACATTTTGATTCCTGTTGTTGCGGTTTGTGGTGTCCAGGTTGTCAGGAGTCGGGGTCTCAACATTTCGAGTAGGTCGACGACCTCGGCGACCAGGAGTAGTCACAGCAGGACCAGTTCTGGTAGACCTAACAGGGTTTCGACGTGGTGCCATTGATCTGTAACATCATACAAGTTCATGAGTCTCCAATAGAACTTATCAATATGCTCAACAAAACATTTCAATGAAACCAATCATGGAAAGAATAGCAACAATACACCACGTAACATCAATAAAGCGAATAAGGACTCAATTTCCTTAACACCCAAAATCACATAATACCATATACTAATAATCATCAACCATACAATAGCGATCTAACATCGTTCCAACTAACGGATAACACAAAACATACTAATCGTTCCAAAAGAGACGAATACTGAGCAAAATACATCAAAATATGATAAATAGCGAACACTCCTCGGTTAAGAAAGCAAAAATATAACATAACCCAACCAACTAGCCACGTGGCTGGCGGAGGCTCCTCATCTCCTGCCTCAAGCTATCAAGATCCCTCCATAACGATCCTAGCTCCACGCTATGGGTGTCTCGGTCTCTCTTGAGGTCAGCCACCTCCTTCTCTAGCTCGGCATTCCTTTGCCAAAGCTTGCGGTCGGCCTCACGAGCAGTAACAAATCCTCGCTGCAAACTATCGATATGCTCGTGGACATCCATCAAAACTCTCCTCAGCTTAGTAGTCCTGCCCACAACGACAGTCAAGTCAACTCTCAAATCTGCTAAAAACTCTCCAATAACCCTCTCAAGTCGATCCGATACACGTGCAACTCTCTCACTAAGCTCAGTAATCCGAGCCCACAACCTGCCAATCTCACCCAATTCTGCATGCTCAGCAGAAACCTCAGAAGATGCATCCGACTCAACGGGACTACCAGGTGGCAACTCAAACAAGAACGGATGATCAGGCGAATCAGGCTCAATCGGGTGTACAGGGGAATCAGGCTCCTCAGCCTGAGCTGGTGGTAATAACTCATCATCATCATCATCATCATCAGGCATCTCATCCTCCTCAGGGTCATCCTCCTCCTCAGGGTCATCATCATCACCCTGCTCAGCCTCCTGAGGGTCATCCTCCCGCTCAGGGTCATCAGCCTCATCCTCACCCTCGTACTCCTCCTCCTCCTCATCGGAAGAGTACCTCATCACTCGTCGTCTCCTACTAGGTGAACCATGTGGAGATGTAGTAGGTGATCTAGGACGACGATGCAATGATGTGGGTGGCGCCTCAGACAGAAGAGAATGAGCATCAATCTGTAAAGGTGATGGAGTAGGGCGTACCGACATGCGTGCCGTAGCTCGGTGGGCAAAGCGTGGTGCCACACGAGCCAAATCCTGATGAAGAGTAAGCTGCCTCGATGTACCAGGGAGCCCTAAAGAAGATGAGGGTCCCTGCGTAGATGCAGCAGGTAGTGCTGAAGTAGAAGCTGCCTGTGATACAGTAGCTGAAGACATGGCCATCTGGTAAGGGTCATCCAATGCCATAGTGAACTGTGCAGGTAAAACCGGTGCAGTAAGAATATCCTCGACGACATCGGGCATATGGGAGGCCATAGTCTGTGACAACGGCGTAGGGTAGGTGTAAGTGTTTCAAAACAACTAAATCACAACTCATAATACCATTCCAAATATACTCATCAAATAGTTCAATATATAATCTTAATAAAAGAATTTCAAACACCGCATTACTAAAATGTTTATAAAACATATAGACCATATAAATCCTCGAGAACGCCATCTTATTGCTAAAATCCATAAACCTCAAATCATCTCAATAAATTCCAAATCTAACAATCATCTCAAATATCTCATAATACCTCAAATAATAGAAGATGCTTCGGCTTGGCGGGCTGGCGGGCGGTGGTCAAGGATCATTTTCTATAAAAATACGGTTATAGTTTAGGCGTTTATTTACCTAGTTCTCTATAACCTTGGCTCTGATACCAATCTGTAACACCCCCAAAATTTGATACAGCGGAAGACTCAACAAGCTTTCGGGGTGCTACGGGGATTGGTATCCAACACAAGACAATATAGAACGAGATAAAGTAAACATAATAAAAACACAACCAGAACGGGGTTTTAGGTTTACATTTATCCCAACATACTTCAGAGTCAGGCCCAAAATAAAGTAACAATAGGTCCAAATTTAATTATCAGAGTTTAGAAAAATAGATCCATGAACCGTGTGCCTTGGCCGAGCCTTCCATTCCAAGCATGCATCTCAACACTTAATTACCTGAGAAAACGTGCTAAAAGTCAGCTTTCGCTGGTGAGATCATAGGTTTAAATTCAACTAACAATATAGTGGACATATACGCAAAACGCTTGCTAGCTAGACTAAGGATTCGCTAAAAGCCTGCGGATACCCTCCGCTCCAACATAACACACGGATACCCTTCCGTACTAACATAACACACGGATACCCTTCCGTACTAACATAACACACGGATACCCTTCCGTACAAACATAGATATTCGGGTAGCCCCCGCAATACTAAAAATAACTCGGATAACCTCCGGAATATTAATAACCTATAGGTGCACACTACAGTATCTAAATAAGCCAACCTTGAATAGTACACACGAACCGTGTGACTAAAGCTGACAATTCCAAATAACCAAATAAGTCAACCTTGAATAGTACACACAACATATATGTGACTAAAGCTGACAATTCATCAATAACCAAATAAGCCAACCTTGAATAGTACACACAAAAGGTGTGACTAAAGCTGACAATAGATCCTAGTCCATACGCATAGCAAGTTTGGAAAGAATATAAAAGCGATAATAGTCCACGTAAAATGATTTGCACGTTTCTCACCCCAATCATTGAAAACATAGTTCAAGAGTAAAAAGTGGGGCTATGACTCACCTCAAGTCCAGAAAATATCAAGTAGAAGTCGGTAGAAATAAGATGTATGATAACTCACGAAACAGCAACTACGGACTTGGCACGACCTAACAATATTAACTTTTTCAGAAATCATTTCCTCAAATATATAATATTCCCAAACCCGGACGAGAATCCGTTTAATTTCCGAAAATCCATTTCGTATTAGTTTAGTGTATTTGCATTTGGTATCCATACGGGTGGTGGGTCGACTCAAAACAAACCAAAAAGATCACATATAGAATAATAAAATAAACTATAGATCTAATATTAGCCCAATATATCATTTAAATAAATCGCCGAGGTTTACCAAATCTGTCGATTTGATAATCCTCATATTTATTTACGTAACATACCGTTCCAAGATTACACCCAACCTAAAGCACATAGCACATAATTACTATATAGTATATATCATAGTTTAATAAATTCCTCATATATATCGTCAAATTGGCCAGATTTCCTGATATATACACTCGCAATCTATTACACTTTACATATACTACAACCTATGGGCGTCGTAGGATACGATGCCCACTAATATATTCATTTCATATAGCCAAATAACCCGGCTCAACCTTGCGGTTAAGTGGTTATTTAATTATAGAAAACGTCTATATTAGTCGTCATATATCCGTGACAACACGAATGTCACAAATAATAACTTACCTGGACTCGAGTGACAACAGTTTCGCATAACTCAATAAGTTCATCCGTTATATATCCGAAATGACATTTTATTAAACGTTTCATAATTGTCGGGAGTTTCCCGTTTTATAACACAATTTTTATAATAATAATACGTTCAATAATATTACGCCACTTTCGTAGCCTAATATATATCTAATCGTATTATTTATAATACGACTCGTGATTATTATTATTATTAATATACGCGTCTATATAGTTATATATATACGTTATTCACGTATATATATTCATATAACGTTCATATTATCAATAATTATTATTACGAGTTTTATTATTTTCGTTTTAATTTTAATAGTTATTGAGTTATACGAAATGGTCATATGTCCGAGTCATGACTCTCGGCTCATCGTCCAAGTCCAATAATATAAGTAAAAGTCATAAAATAACAAATCTCCCTCCAATCACAATCTCAAACCACGGGCTACAACAAGAGGGTCCGACTACGGCACCCGACTAACCTATCTCCGTCAATCTAACGACCGTCTCACAATCGGTCCCCAATATCTCTTACCAATCGACAACAACTCCACAATTACCATATTATATCCATTGTGGAGACCACAATGGTCTCGACCCAACCAAAAGTATTCGGCCGAAACAAAACAACCAAATCCAAATCCAAACTAAATCACCAATACAAGTTGCAATTAAGTAAAATATAACCAAGTCACATTCGGGTTGGTTTACTAAGCCAACCCGGTCTATACGACTCAAACGAGTCTCGGCTCAAAACTACGAGTCACGTGGACTCGAGCCGAACACACCAATTATCACTTAGCTCGCAAGAGCATAACAAGTAACCATATAAACCCATTCGACCCAAATGGTCATTCGGCAACAAAATAAATACGCGGCTAAAAGCCGCGACCCACAAGGGTCGAACCACAACCATCTCGAGCTCAAGGCTCGAACCACAACGATCTCGAGCATCAATGGAAACCCCGAGACCACATGGGTCTCGGTTAGCTCGGTTCGAAGGTCAACACCCTCGACAAACAACCAACAACAAACACCAAGGAGACCAAAGCCATCCAAGGCTCGAACCAAAAATAAGCCGAGAGCATAGCTCTCGGTTCCGAGTCAACCACAACCAAACCAAGAAAACTCGGATACCAAACTTAATTTTTATCACTAAAACATCATTTCCCATTAAAGATCAATTCGATTCTCACGAAATAATCCATGTAGCCACGGATAAATGCCAATTCGTGTCACCCAAAACCCAAAAATAGCTCCTTCTCACCTTCTTGGACCTCCAAATGAACGGATCTAGATAAGGTATAAAAATTCGAACGGATTATTAGAAATTTGGTGGTGTTAACGGAGGTTCTAGGGTAAGTATCATATACCAAATGAAAGAGGGTGAAGAGAGGAAGAAGATGGTGGTAATTATTTTGTTGGGGGGTCGGTGTAGCGGCGGTGGTGGCCGGAATTGAGGTTCGGCGGCTAGGGTTTAGGAGTGGGGGAGATGGAGATGAGATGAGAGAGATGAAAAAAAAAATGTGAGGGTGAGTGTGTGTGTTGTGTGAACCGGACCAAACACCCCTATTTATCTTTTTATTATTATTATTTTTTTTTCAAAGTTATTATTAATAATAATAATAATAATAATAATAATAATAATAATAATAATAATAATAATAATAATAATAATAATAATAATAATAATAATAGTAATAATAATAATATTATTACGGTGGAGCGGGTAACGCGGGTAAATGTAAAAACATGTGGCCCGAGCCCGAACTCATTTCAAAACTTCAATATCTCTCGAAACCTCTCGTAAATAATTAAAATATAGTCAGACTCGTTAGGACGAATCATAAAACTTTTGTTAGGTAATCCTAGTGCCAAAGTCAACGTAGTACCAAGTGAGAATTCAAATATACATCACCGAGCATAAACTCAACAATGAATTATGAACATAATTCACAAATTCCATAACGTCATTAATTAAGAATATCCATAAAATAGGTCTTACAAGTTCGTTGTGAAATGAAAATTTCAATTAAAAATTATAAACGAACTTAAATTGTAATGCGAGTTTTTAAAATAGCTCCCTAAACTGCCGGTTGTCACATCTCCCCAATTCTATGAGCTCTTATTGTAACACCCCCAATTCATGGATGCAGCGGAATTCGAACTGGGTGTTACTCGACGGCACAATAGTCACAATAATAGAAAACGAACTCCAATTGAGTCGTTTTAAAAGATTTATCATTCAAATTATATAAATATCAGAGGTTACAAAATGAGGTCCCAAATGGTTCCATGTTTACAATGTATAACAAATGTGTTTTTGAATGATAATAAAATTTATAGCCCTCTTGAGTATCCGTGCGCTTCCGTGCCATCCTTGATCGTCATGAACCTGAAATACATGCTTGAGAGGTCAACACAAAGGTTGAGTGATATTCATAGAGTTTGTTAAATCGTTTGAACACAAAGTGTTGGTAGTAAATCGTTGAACACAATAATCGTAGTGTTTGTAGTTAAATCGTTTGAACACAATAATCGTAGTGTGAGCTATAGACTCACACCAATATTTGGAAAACAATGATGGGCTACGTTGTTATATGCCCGGAAAGGTTATTATACACTAAGCTTATGACACCATAACGTTAACGTGTACCAATATCGATCGGCAGGTTTATCCCGGTAGGTACTTTGCTAACATACCTAAATCTCAAATATTAATGCATTTGTTTGAACTTAGTCAATACAAATGGGATTCGTCAATCCCAATAGGCCTATTCACAATATTTGCGCTCACTATTGCTAGTGATTAAATGGTTCATAATAAGGGATCTCGGTTTAGCAAGGTTGTTACTTAGTGATAATAAAACATAGTCGAATAGCATACAGTAGAAAGCATTGTGTTTGAGTAGAAAAATAATAGCATGTATTCCCCCCAAGGGTTTGTAAAACATTGAAGTAATGTAAAGTGGGGCTATGAACTCACCTTAAGTTAAGATAGCAAGTAATGAATGTAACGGTTGAATCGTGTAGGTTTATACGAGTAACCTATAATAGAATGTCGCGACTTAGGATCGGAGTAAAGAACATGAAGTAGTGCCTATATATATATCTTGCATTATAGTCCATGATGTGGTATGATGTATAGTATAAGTCTTTGAAAGAAAGATTCATGAAACATGTATGTTTTGGTATATCGTTTACTACCGTTCGGGCCGACATAATTCAGAAGTCATGTTAGTAAGCGTTCGAGGAGCCAGGACACTTTAATTCGTAAATCCACAACTCAACTCGACGGCTTACATAATGAACTCCTCACATGAGGCTCCCTACTATTGTAGTAGTTGATGAAATATATAGATATAAGTTTTGATCCGAAAGGTTACATGTCCGATATTTGAATAAACTTAGGAAAGTTTATTTGTACATGAAGATTGTTATTAGGGATAGTTTCATAAGTCTTGAATGACCATTATCTCTTGGTAATATCTCATGGTTCCTTTTAGGTGAAGTATATCCAAATTGTATGTTCAAGTTCTTGCTAATTCCTTGTTTCATGTTTTCGCCTAAATAAGCTTATATGGTCGTTTCGTCATAGCCTAGCCATGACCTTTGGTCCTTGTTCCAAGGTCATGAGACCCAACCTTGGCTCTAGCTATGGAGGTGGTCTTGTTTATAGGTCATAATAACTCTTGTTCCTTTTAAAGTATAACCATAACTTAGTGACTTATTATATGTAAATAGCTGTTAAGAAATTGTGAAATATCTTACTCAGAAAGTGTTTTCAAGGCTCGAGCCTCTTTGTTCCTGAACGAAAACGTCGTTCCGGACAACTTTCGTGTTTTAACTTTTTGATGAATCGGACCAGAAGTGGGACTTTCAAAAAGTCAGAATGCGATTCAGGAGGTTTAGGCAGTTTTGCCGGAAATCTTTGGTAACTTCAAATGGGCGTAACTTTTGACTCGTATACTCGTTTTAGGTGGTTCAAATTGCTATGGTTTCCTTGTTAAGTCCTCTACTGTAATATGTAATGATCAAACATCATATTTTTACCATTTTGATCAGGTTATACCAAGAAATTCACTGGTTTGTTTGTTATAGTAACTTGTTTTATCAATCATGTAACAATAACTTGTTTTGGTCATTTTTATACATCATGGACATGATAACAAGACAATATATAGCACAAATAATATGTAAATAACATGAACATGATTATTTAACAAGAATCAAGTTAGGGTTTGGCTCACAACTTTTGGCTTTCAAAGATGAAAGGAAGTTAACATGTAAGGATAGGACATTGATAGACTTGCTTCAATCCTTTTTCACTTCATGCAATCTTTCTACCCTTGGTATTCTTGAAAGATGGATGATGAAGGTTTAGGTGAATTGAGTGGATTTAAACTCAAGAGAAATCACCAAGTATATGAGGTTATGGAAGAGTTTTGGTGAATGATAACCTAACTAGAGTTTCTACCTTGAAGAATCACTTGAATCTTGCATGAAACTTGGAAGAGAATTTGCAAATGAATTGGTGTTGGTGTGTGTGGAAGTGGACGGCAACAAAGGGCAAAGGAGGGCTTTATAGGAGCTTGAGGAGGTTACATTTCATTGACTAGTCCAACCTTGGAGGCCAAGGTGAACACATGGATAAAATCTAAGGCCATCAAGCTTGAGATCAAGCCACCTAGTGTGAAAACCCCCCCCCCCCCCATATGGCGGTTCATAAGCTTGGAGGACAAGGTGTGGACTTGTGATGATATTATCCAAGATATCTAGTGTGTTTTGACTCCGGGAAATGCCAATCGTAAATGATTAAGCCTCAAAACGTAAAACCGGGTGTCGTAAAATTATGGAATTTGAAAGTATTGTTAGACATGTCCATATGTCCCATAATAAAATATAAAATGAGTGGTAGGTTCCATTTGGGTGGTAAACCCTGCTAAAAACTGGAAACACGGGTCTAAAACGCGTAATACGTAAAACGTACGAATATTGCGTAAAATTGAGAAAAGTAAAATGTTACTTTTCTAATGTGATAAAAATGATTTAAAATGACTTATAATGTCTAGACTGGGCTCAGTCTAGTGTCGGTTGGTATTAAATGTCTCTTAGACATCAAACCGTAAGCCTAAAAATCACGAAATGACTTATAACATCAAGGGATGATTTTTGGTCAATGGAGGAGGGAAAAATATGTTGACTTTTTCTAATAATTTTAAAAACTCAAAACGTCTTAGAAACTCGTTTTGTGGTCTAACGGTTAATCGCCCATTCGGTTAAGCGTGCTCATGTGAGATTAGTACCGACATGGGTGACCTGCTGGGAAGTTTTTGGTCATGTTTTTCTCAGTCACGATTAATTCTCAAATAAATCATGAGTGTGTCAAACATTTTTCTGATGCGGGGTCACTTAACGCGGTCGAGTTTCGTTGTACATAGAATTTCTGAATGACGTTTTACCCTAAAACGTGAAATTCCTTAATAACTTTCACGAAAATGATCTGACGAATGTCAAACATTTAATTTGTCATGGAAATGATTTATCACTCGAGAATATCAAATAAAAAAAATCAACTTTCGGGAAAGTTTCGGGAAAAATGAATAGTAAAAGTGAATAGTGAAATTTTCCGGGAAAAGTAAATATCCTGAAAATGCGAATTGTTACAGTCTCTACCCCTTACGGGGAACTTCGTCCCGAAGTTCTTTGTGTGTCATATGTTGGAGTGGTGTCGATGAAAAGGTGTGGTTACTTATGAGAACTAAAGTCTGGGGTTACCAGTGATGTAGTTTGATTTGTCTCAGAATATGGTGTGTCAATAGAGATTGATAACATGGTTGAATATCAGTAGAGATCCATATAATAGTCGAATATCAAAGAAAATTGATATAGCAGTCGATTATTAATAGAGATTGATATAGTAGTTGTACAAAAATTGATATAGTTAAATATCAAAATGGAAATTGATATAGTTGTCAAGTATCAATAGCAATTGATATAACAGTTGAACAACAATAGCAATTTACATAGGAATCCAATAATTGGAAATTGATATAGTAGTGGAATATCAATGGAAATTGGGATAGTAGTCGCAAACATAGTCTAGTAGGTAATCGGTTGTTGTACCTAGTGTTTATGTCATGGTTTGAAGCGATGTCGGTGAAACGATAGGAGTTCTTGTGGCGAATATAATGTAGGTATCATGCCATACCCGAGCAATGTAATGTAGGTATCAAGCCATACCCGAGCAATGTAATGTAGGTTGACTTCATACTTATGTTATTTCGGATACAAATAAGCCCACTTGTTTATAATTCTTTATTTACATAGAGAGGCATCCCAAACAATGTAACTAAAGGAATATAAACGTATGGTTTGATGATTTATAATTTCTTTATTTAAATAAAAAGGCATCCCAATCCATTCAAATAAGGACATTATAAATCATCCTACTCAAGAATTTCTGACACAACATTCATACTTAGCCGGTGAGTTACAAGGTAGTGTATTACGAGATGATACTGGTGTTCCAAAAGTACAAGATGAATATTCAAACTTGTAAAGCTGATAAGGGTGCTTGTGGTATAACTAAGGATGATTTGAGCTTTAAAAGTGCATCAAGATCTGTTAATGAGCTTGTGGTTCCAACGGTTGTGAAGATAATGTTATGATATGTTGATGAACAAAAGTGTGTAGTGTATGCTTAACATTAATACTCTTAGGTATAGATGTTGAGTTTGTTTTGAAAATCTTAAGAGATTTTAAAAGTTTATGATGGAATGGTATCCTAAACAGGATGGTACTTCTACAGGATGAAGAGAATAATTGATAACTATCCCAAGATAGTAGTTCGGATTATCTCATAAATGAAAACTTTCAAGAATGAATTTAGATCATACAAATAAGGTGTTAAGATTTCGCTGAGTGGTAAGACACTATCGTGTCTCTAGATTGTTTTAATGTATTCTGGTGGTTTATCGTGTTCATGTAGGAAATCAACCTAAACATAACCCTAGTACAACTACTCTCAGTATTTGAAAATTTTAAGTCGAATATAGTTAGTCAGACTATATTCCACTGTCCCTAGGTTAAATATAGGTGACTAGTCTATATTTAGCCAAGGTTCGATAAAATTTTCAAATACCTAAATTAGGTATACTTGTGATATGTCCGTTGGTTTTGGGAAACTGTTCACTAAACAAAGGCGATGTCAACCCTTAAGTTGCAAGTCCCGTCCATACTAGACTTGTAACGTATGTTTTCATATTCCATTGCATAGAAGGTAGTAAGGGTAGATACGTATGGAAAGGAAGTTTTAAGTAGTTCTAAAATAGAACATACTTGGCCAGGATCACGAACTTTTAATAATGAAGGTTTCATCAGAAAACCTTAATGAATGTAGAGAAAGTTCAGCTTTTGTCGACGATGGATTAGTTTGTCCTTTAGAAATCTCATATTTCTTGTTTGGAAATCGTTAGATTGTGATGGATTTTTGATATCATAAGAAATGATATTGATGAGGTCGTGAAATAATTCCAGAGACCATTGCACAAATCACAATGTCTCGGAAGTAGGTTAGACCATTGTGCAATTCACAATGTCTGGGAAGTAGGTTAAACCATTAGGTGACTCAAAACATTTGAGAAATGATTAAGACCATTGTATCATACAATGTCTTGGAAAATGAATGAGACCATTGTATCTCACAATGTCTTGGCAAATGAATGAGGCCATTGTATCTCACAATGTCTTGGACAAAAATGTTGGAGTAGGAACATGATTGGGAGAGTGTGGCTATGTCGAAATGCCTTAGAATAGGCATACACAGATATGTTTAGTTCATTGTTTAGATAAATGATTGAAAATAAACCGAGTTTATATATCAATATACTAATATGTTCATGTAGCATAAAATGCCTAGTGTGTATATATCAATATACTTATATGTGTTCATGTAGCATAAAATGCTTAGTGTGTATATATCAATATACTGATATGTGTTCATGTAGCATAAAATGCTTAGTGTGTATATATCAATATACTTATATGTGTTCATGTAGCATAAAATGCTTAGTGTGTATATATCAATATACTTATGCTTACGGGGAAATGCTCAAAATGGGTATATATGAATATACTAATTTGTTTGTGAAGCATAACATGCTTACTAAATCCATAATCGTCTGGAGGATGGAAGACACGGAGAGCGGAAGGCTATAAAATGTTTTTGTTTGTGATTGTAGTTATAGTTTAGGTCTCACTTAGACCCGTTTCTCTATAACCATGGCTCTGGTACCAATCTGTAACACCCCCAATTCATGGATGCAGCGGAATTCGAACTGGGTGTTACTCGACGGCACAATAGTCACAATAATAGAAAACGAACTCCAATTGAGTCGTTTTAAAAGATTTATCATTCAAATTATATAAATATCAGAGGTTACAAAATGAGGTCCCAAATGGTTCCATGTTTACAATGTATAACAAATGTGTTTTTGAATGATAATAAAATTTATAGCCCTCTTGAGTATCCGTGCGCTTCCGTGCCATCCTTGATCGTCATGAACCTGAAATACATGCTTGAGAGGTCAACACAAAGGTTGAGTGATATTCATAGAGTTTGTTAAATCGTTTGAACACAAAGTGTTGGTAGTAAATCGTTGAACACAATAATCGTAGTGTTTGTAGTTAAATCGTTTGAACACAATAATCGTAGTGTGAGCTATAGACTCACACCAATATTTGGAAAACAATGATGGGCTACGTTGTTATATGCCCGGAAAGGTTATTATACACTAAGCTTATGACACCATAACGTTAACGTGTACCAATATCGATCGGCAGGTTTATCCCGGTAGGTACTTTGCTAACATACCTAAATCTCAAATATTAATGCATTTGTTTGAACTTAGTCAATACAAATGGGATTCGTCAATCCCAATAGGCCTATTCACAATATTTGCGCTCACTATTGCTAGTGATTAAATGGTTCATAATAAGGGATCTCGGTTTAGCAAGGTTGTTACTTAGTGATAATAAAACATAGTCGAATAGCATACAGTAGAAAGCATTGTGTTTGAGTAGAAAAATAATAGCATGTATTCCCCCCAAGGGTTTGTAAAACATTGAAGTAATGTAAAGTGGGGCTATGAACTCACCTTAAGTTAAGATAGCAAGTAATGAATGTAACGGTTGAATCGTGTAGGTTTATACGAGTAACCTATAATAGAATGTCGCGACTTAGGATCGGAGTAAAGAACATGAAGTAGTGCCTATATATATATCTTGCATTATAGTCCATGATGTGGTATGATGTATAGTATAAGTCTTTGAAAGAAAGATTCATGAAACATGTATGTTTTGGTATATCGTTTACTACCGTTCGGGCCGACATAATTCAGAAGTCATGTTAGTAAGCGTTCGAGGAGCCAGGACACTTTAATTCGTAAATCCACAACTCAACTCGACGGCTTACATAATGAACTCCTCACATGAGGCTCCCTACTATTGTAGTAGTTGATGAAATATATAGATATAAGTTTTGATCCGAAAGGTTACATGTCCGATATTTGAATAAACTTAGGAAAGTTTATTTGTACATGAAGATTGTTATTAGGGATAGTTTCATAAGTCTTGAATGACCATTATCTCTTGGTAATATCTCATGGTTCCTTTTAGGTGAAGTATATCCAAATTGTATGTTCAAGTTCTTGCTAATTCCTTGTTTCATGTTTTCGCCTAAATAAGCTTATATGGTCGTTTCGTCATAGCCTAGCCATGACCTTTGGTCCTTGTTCCAAGGTCATGAGACCCAACCTTGGCTCTAGCTATGGTGGTGGTCTTGTTTATAGGTCATAATAACTCTTGTTCCTTTTAAAGTATAACCATAACTTAGTGACTTATTATATGTAAATAGCTGTTAAGAAATTGTGAAATATCTTACTCAGAAAGTGTTTTCAAGGCTCGAGCCTCTTTGTTCCTGAACGAAAACGTCGTTCCGGACAACTTTCGTGTTTTAACTTTTTGATGAATCGGACCAGAAGTGGGACTTTCAAAAAGTCAGAATGCGATTCAGGAGGTTTAGGCAGTTTTGCCGGAAATCTTTGGTAACTTCAAATGGGCGTAACTTTTGACTCGTATACTCGTTTTAGGTGGTTCAAATTGCTATGGTTTCCTTGTTAAGTCCTCTACTGTAATATGTAATGATCAAACATCATATTTTTACCATTTTGATCAGGTTATACCAAGAAATTCACTGGTTTGTTTGTTATAGTAACTTGTTTTATCAATCATGTAACAATAACTTGTTTTGGTCATTTTTATACATCATGGACATGATAACAAGACAATATATAGCACAAATAATATGTAAATAACATGAACATGATTATTTAACAAGAATCAAGTTAGGGTTTGGCTCACAACTTTTGGCTTTCAAAGATGAAAGGAAGTTAACATGTAAGGATAGGACATTGATAGACTTGCTTCAACCCTTTTTCACTTCATGCAATCTTTCTACCCTTGGTATTCTTGAAAGATGGATGATGAAGGTTTAGGTGAATTGAGTGGATTTAAACTCAAGAGAAATCACCAAGTATATGAGGTTATGGAAGAGTTTTGGTGAATGATAACCTAACTAGAGTTTCTACCTTGAAGAATCAATTGAATCTTGCATGAAACTTGGAAGAGAATTTGCAAATGAATTGGTGTTGGTGTGTGTGGAAGTGGACGGCAACAAAGGGCAAAGGAGGGCTTTATAGGAGCTTGAGGAGGTTACATTTCATTGACTAGTCCAACCTTGGAGGCCAAGGTGAACACATGGATGAAATCTAAGGCCATCAAGCTTGAGATCAAGCCACCTAGTGTGAAAACCCCCCCCCCCCCATATGGCGGTTCATAAGCTTGGAGGACAAGGTGTGGACTTGTGATGATATTATCCAAGATATCTAGTGTGTTTTGACTCCGGGAAATGCCAATCGTAAATGATTAAGCCTCAAAACGTAAAACCGGGTGTCGTAAAATTATGGAATTTGAAAGTATTGTTAGACATGTCCATATGTCCCATAATAAAATATAAAATGAGTGGTAGGTTCCATTTGGGTGGTAAACCCTGCTAAAAACTGGAAACACGGGTCTAAAACGCGTAATACGTAAAACGTACGAATATTGCGTAAAATTGAGAAAAGTAAAATGTTACTTTTCTAATGTGATAAAAATGATTTAAAATGACTTATAATGTCTAGACTGGGCTCAGTCTAGTGTCGGTTGGTATTAAATGTCTCTTAGACATCAAACCGTAAGCCTAAAAATCACGAAATGACTTATAACATCAAGGGATGATTTTTGGTCAATGGAGGAGGGAAAAATATGTTGACTTTTTCTAATAATTTTAAAAACTCAAAACGTCTTAGAAACTCGTTTTGTGGTCTAACGGTTAATCGCCCATTCGGTTAAGCGTGCTCATGTGAGATTAGTACCGACATGGGTGACCTGCTGGGAAGTTTTTGGTCATGTTTTTCTCAGTCACGATTAATTCTCAAATAAATCATGAGTGTGTCAAACATTTTTCTGATGCGGGGTCAATTAATGCGGTCGAGTTTCGTTGTACATAGAATTTCTGAATGACGTTTTACCCTAAAACGTGAAATTCCTTAATAACTTTCACGAAAATGATCTGACGAATGTCAAACATTTAATTTGTCATGGAAATGATTTATCACTCGAGAATATCAAATAAAAAAAATCAACTTTCGGGAAAGTTTCGGGAAAAATGAATAGTAAAAGTGAATAGTGAAATTTTCCGGGAAAAGTAAATATCCTGAAAATGCGAATTGTTACACTTATCTCCTCCTATACCATGCCCAGCACAACCATAGGGATTATAAACAGTGGCTCGTGCATTAAATACAACCAATAAAGACCTAGTGCACATCGGTTCATGTTTCTTAAGACGTTCAAGCATGTTACCATTTGGAGATCTGCCAGTTTTCTTAAGCCTAACATAAAAATCATTCATCCAAAACAACTATAAACAAGTAATCAACACATAATTAACATCTAGGTTTCATTAGATCCAAGCAAACACAAGATAGATCTAGCCTAGCATGATGGAATTAAGACAAGAACAAGATATAGACAACCAACACATAGACATATTGATTGAATTAAAAGAACACTTATCTCAATTACACATGAAAGGTATCAAGGGCTTAGAACCCTTGAAAAACCTGTAAAATTCGTACCAAGTTCGTACTTAGGGTTTCTCAAAAACTTCTCTCTTTAATGTGTGAAAATTAGAAAACTATATATAGGAAACAGGGTCTGACGGCGTCAAGACCAAACTTGTGACGCCGTCACCTCGCCGCCAAAACTCTTCTCGGACTGCCTTGATCTACTTTTGACGACGTCATGTATTATGCATTTCCAGGCCGTCATGAATTTTACTCTTGACGCCCTACTTCGTGACGCCATCAAATCTGTACTGGATCGTCGTGGAAATTTGCTCTTGACGCCGTCAAGGATTCCTTCTTGACGCCGTCACCTACTGTTCCTAGCAAAGAAAATTAAGACTTTGGCGTTTTCTTCACTTTTATGCTCCAAAAACGTCCGAATTGCTTCTTTTTCCAGATTTCACTCCCAAAGTACCTAAAATCACCAAAGGAACAATTTAGGGCAATATTTGATCAAATAAAGTCAATTCCGGGCTTAAATGACCCCCTAAAAGTGGTTCATTTTTCACCTCATCATATACCCTTACACTTGAGATTTGCTTGTCCTCAAGCAAATGCGCTTTTATTCTACTCAAAATACAAGTTAGGGGTCATTTAACACTAATATAAAAGTAATTACAACAAATAATCGTTCCACTAAAGACCAATAGACAAGCACGGAGGTCATACACTAGCACCTCACAAATAGTGTTTAGATACTCACATCTCTCGGGTGTAATAAAATATAAATTACAATATGGAAACGGAAGATATCTCTCACTACCTGTCATAGCAAAATAGATTACCATAGGCTTGGGAAAGGATCAAACCTCCACCACATGGGGTAAGCACCTAGGATAAACTATCAAAGAGGTCTTTTAAAGGGTTGTAACGTTAGGTGTAGGGATATGAAATACACGGTTTTGTTGGATAAAGGAAGTTTTACTGGTGGCGAGTTAACAATCTTGGTTAATTACATGTACAAGATGGCGTTGCTAAGCCAAGACTAGACTCGACTTAAGCTAATAACAAAAACATAAAATAAACATAGAATGAAAAGGGATGGTAGTCCGTATGTTTTTTCTCTTTTTCTTTTTCTATTTTTTTTTTCTTTTTCTTGATTTTTTCGATTTTTTTTTTTTTTTTTTTTTTTTTTTTTGCATACACTCTTATCCTACCATCCAAAATAATACATCATAGGGGTTGAACATTCCCCTTACACTTGAATTTTTACATACTTTACAATAAACTATTCTAATGACTCGAATTAAGAAAATCAAAACACTTGGAGTACTTTTAAGATTAACGTACATATGGGGGTAATAAATGATGTTCTTCCCCATTACTCCATAAAATAAGTACTTTACCCATGAGTCCCAATCGTCCCAAAACAATATGTACAATGATATGACTCGACTTAGCAACCATGTAATCAATTAGATAGTTAACTTAGGTTTTAACAAATAACAATAATGCACTAAAGATGAGTGCATACACGGAAGGCTAAGGCGATTTGGGTGTACATTTAAGTGGGGTGTAACAAATTCTTCCTTTAAGTAAAATGCTTAAAGTTAGAAATGAAAAGTTAGGCTCGGAGGGGTGTACTAGGGGTTTCGTGTACTAAAAATGAGTACAACGCTAAGGGTGTGGGAAAAATTAGTTGACTTAACTAGCCAAGTAATATGACATAAATGGTCAAGTAATTATAATACGGGTTTAACACAAGGGTAATCCTAATGCCTCTTATCATGTAGTAAATCCTACCACACTAATGTAGTCTCACTAGCGGTCTCGGGATGCATCACTAACGCAAGTTCTAGAATCTAAATGCTACAGGTACACTCATAAGCACTAATAATAAATGCTTTTCCTGTCAAATCTAAAGGCGAACCTCACATATTTGGGTGGAAAATTTTTCTGAATATACGGTTATGTGCTAGTCATACAATCTCCTATCCATGAGACGTTTGCTATGGCTAAAGTTTCACTCCTAAATGTTGTAAAAAATTTTAAATTTGGCGTTAAAATTGCACTAACAAGTATTTCTCATAGTTTTATTACACATCTACCATCAAACAAAACAAACTCAAGCGAAAGTGCATATGTAAGGTATCATCTTTTTACCCTCCCCTTACACTTAAGATGAACATTGTCCCCAATATTCAAGTAAAGAATGTAAAAGTGAAAAAGTAAAAAGAATGAAATCAAATACTCCCCTGATTCACTCGGTATGGAGAATAAGGTGACCAGGTTAAATCTTCCTCCAAGAAAATGAACAATCAAAGCTTCCCTTCCAGAATATAAATCATCTTCTTGTCATACATAACCTGTAAAACCTGAGAAAATAGACAAAACAACCTCGCGTAAAATCGGCGGCATCCTATATAAGTTACTAAATCCTAGAAAACAAGATAAGATATAATGTTTGTGGAATGAAGTTTGCAGATTTCCTGGAGATTATAAAACTTAATAATTCACAAAAACCATATGACTCCGTTAGAAAAACAAAACTGGTAAAATTTCCAGATTTTTACACTTGACGCCGTCAGAAGTGACCTGCAGAAATTCTTATGTTGAGTTTCCGGAAAATTTCTGGAAAAAACTTGGTCCTACTTCCTGGAAAATCCTGCAAAACTTCATTATGACTCAATACAAGCATTTGACTCTAACAAATACGAATACACATGTTCATTTAATGTTGTGGAGAATCATGATCGGTTTGTTTCTTAAAAACATATTTGGGGTTTCCCCTTACACTTATCTTTTGCAAAAATACTTTTAGGTGGAGTTAAGACTAAGTCAAAACAACAAAGTAAAGTATTTCCACTATTTAGTTGAGAAACATGATCTACCAACAATAAAAATAAAGCATGCATACGGAAGCAAATAAAATCAAATAAACAAACAAACAAACAAATAAATAAATAAATAAATAAAGCTTGGGTTGCCTCCCAATAAGCGCTTGTTTTTGTTCGAGTCACGAGCTTGACTCTACCCTTATTTAACGGAAATAGGGGAGGTTTTCCTTACACTTTGAATTAAGTGTGGGTGGAAGTAGCGATACACACCCTTAGGGTGTAAATATGCCTCGTGAGGAAAGAGTGGTGGATGAATTATATGCTCAAAGGGGTGTGCTCCTATTATCATAACCTTACCTAATTCAATCGGGTTAATGGGTGGATTAAGATTTTCTCCTAGAAAGGGATCATTTTCAATCAACTTCAAGAGACTCCTAGTTGGGAATCCATCTTGACCTAATAAACCCAGTTTAAACCCATAATGTGTCTTGTGATCAATCATAAATGGGTGATGTAAGCATGTAAGGTCATTTTCCACTCCTCTATCGGCTTCCTCTCTACAAGGCTTAGAGTCCACTACTTTTGTCCTAAGACTACCCGGACTATATGGTTTGATGGGTGGATCGGAACCTATTTCAATTCCTAAATTTTCATCCAAGGATGGAAGATTAGGTACCGGTTTTGGTTGAGGCTCCGATTCATCAAAACTAGGAACTTCCCTAAAACTAAGAGTAAGGTTATCATTATAAGTATTCAAACCTATATCCTCTAGTTGTGTTTGGTTCAAAGGTTCTACCTCTATTGGGGTTCCTAAAGTCTCTTCTACTTCATCCGAATAAGTCACGGGCGGTGTATATGCCTCAAATGATGGTAGGACTTGTGGGGTACTTGGTGGGTTTAAATTTTCAACTCTATCCTCCATCTTATCAGGATTACCAATGTGCTCAGCTTGTATTGTGGTGAAATCAAACCACCCCGTGTGCCCAGTTATCTCATCTATAGGTTTATCCCCAAACAATCTTCTTGTTTGTTCCCTTAAACTTGCTATCAATTGATCCGTAACAACGTTTGTTGGGTTGGCCATTTTTTTGGCAAGTTGGCACAATTCTCTATGGTTTCCCATGCTTCATCAGCACTTAATCCCCAAAGGTCCCCATCTGCTGCATGGTCATTGTCCATTTTGGTATAGTGGTCGACACGATAGTAAAATATTTCAATTTGGGACCACAGATCGAAATTATGATGAGGGACTTTTCGGAGTAAATATTTAAAGCGAGCCCATGCATCATAGATAGGTTCATCCTCATGTTGTTTAAACATCAAAATGTTATTTGGAGTGGGTGAATTTCGTGGTTGGCAGTATGGTGGATTCGCGTTCTCCATAATGGCTAACGGAATAGTCAATGCAAAGGTTTTTACAAACAAAGACACAAAGAAAAGATAGACTAAAGAAAACCTAAAAATAAAAATAAAATCTTACTAGAAAGGAATCTAGCAAGTAGACCTAATAAAAAGAGATTCTAACCTAGACAATAACTATTTCCCGGGCTGCGGCGCCAAAAACTTGATGTACGTGGGAATCGCACCAGGCTTTACCTCTCAAGGGATCTTGAGAAGCTTACAACCCCCACCAGGCAGTGTACCTGATCGTTGTAGTATAGTATAGTGACAAGTACTGGGGGATTGATCGTTCAGCTAGGAATAGTGTCGCTAGGATTAGAAAACCTAAATACTAGTTCTAAAGGTAAGGGATGATTATTTTTGTATTTTTATATTTTTTAGAAAGCAAGTAAAAATCTCGGGTTTGAAGGATTTGGACGGAATTAGTTGCTAGTCAACTAACCCAATACTAAAGATGCAATCAAAATAAAATACTAGAAATGAAAATAAACTAAATTATACTAAAGTTGTGAGCAATAAGTGGAGAAAATGTATTTACTTAGATTTCACTACTCCCTAGAAATCTTTTACACGTTAATTACTTGTTATAGTTGCATGGATGACGGATCGTATTCCTTAATATCATTCATGGGGTGGCGCACTTAACTCCCTAATTCTATGAGCTCTTATCTCCTCCTATACCATGCCCAGCACAACCATAGGGATTATAAACAGTGGCTCGTGCATTAAATACAACCAATAAAGACCTAGTGCACATCGGTTCATGTTTCTTAAGACGTTCAAGCATGTTACCATTTGGAGATCTGTCAGTTTTCTTAAGCCTAACATAAAAATCATTCATCCAAAACAACTATAAACAAGTAATCAACACATAATTAACATCTAGGTTTCATTAGATCCAAGCAAACACAAGATAGATCTAGCCTAGCATGATGGAATTAAGACAAGAACAAGATATAGACAACCAACACATAGACATATTGATTGAATTAAAAGAACACTTATCTCAATTACACATGAAAGGTATCAAGGGCTTAGAACCCTTGAAAAACCTGTAAAATTCGTACCAAGTTCGTACTTAGGGTTTCTCAAAAACTTCTCTCTTTAATGTGTGAAAATTAGAAAACTATATATAAGAAATAGGGTCTGACGGCGTCAAGACCAAACTTGTGACGCCGTCACCTCGCCGCCAAAACTCTTCTCGGACTGCCTTGATCTACTTTTGACGCCGTCATGTATTATGCATTTCCAGGCCGTCATGAATTTTACTCTTGACGCCCTACTTCGTGACGCCGTCAAATCTGTACTGGATCGTCATGGAAATTTGCTCTTGACGCCGTCAAGGATTCCTTCTTGACGCCGTCACCTACTGTTCCCAGCAAGGAAAATTAAGACTTTGGCGTTTTCTTCACTTTTATGCTCCAAAAACGTCCGAATTGCTTCCTTTTCCAGATTTCACTCCCAAAGTACCTAAAATCACAAAAGGAACGATTTATGGCAATATTTGATCAAATAAAGTCAATTCCGGACTTAAATGACCCCCTAAAAGTGGTTCATTTTTCGCCTTATCACTTATCTTTTATATAATAAAATAAAACCCTTATTGGGAATTTTTCATTTCAAAAAAATGCATTCATACCTTATTTAGTAATAATTGTATTTAAAAAAAATATTATTTTTTCTTATTAGGTAACATTTTATATTTATCCATAACCCAAGTAGAAGATAAATACAAAAAATATAGATAAGATGCAATTAACACAAGTAGAAGATAAATACAAAAAATATAGATAAGATGCAATTAATAATAAGATTAAATTTTTTAAATAATTATCTTTAATAATAAAAAAAACTATAATTAAACATCATAAATCAAACAAAACAAAGATTAACTTATTTGTTTTTTAATAAATAAAAATATATGATTCAAAAAAATTTTAAAAACCCGCGCGTGCGCGGGCGTTATAACTAGTTCTTGTATATAGATTAGTTTAGTATAAAAAAGATTTTGATATTAAAGTGTGAAGCGTATAGTTAGAAAGGAGAGATTTATGAAGAATAATGTTAATGAAAAATGTTTTCTCTTTTTTCTTTTTTTTTTTTTCTTTCTTTTTTTTTTTTTTTTTTTTTTTCTTTTTTAACCTTATATCGGATGATTTTTTAAAGTATCATTGGAGTTGTGTATTTGTATTGTTTGAATATCAAATTATGGTACATTGTTGCATAAATGTCCAAAACCAGTAACGTTGACCGGATCAAAGACGATAAGTACATTAAAACGGACTAATAAACATGAAATATGCTAAATTATATAGCAAAATATTTGGAATGCGTTATTATGTCTTGCATGTACAAGTGTTTGAAAACAAAGGAAAAACAGTGATTTTCGGATAAGTTTCGATGACATTTTCATGTTTTACGAGGCTCAGACGAAGTCAAAAAAATTCCCCGAGCACACCATTGGAAAGAGCACAAAAAAACGAGTCCGACTGTATTTTCATATACTCTTGACCTGTCCCTAAATGACCCGGACCAAAAGTTAATTGAACCATTTTATACTAAAAAATATGGACTGGATCAATTATAGTATAAGAATTTAATTTGCGTATAATAAATTGAAGGGCTGCTCTAGCACAGCGGTGGCACCCTTCCCTCTTTGACGAGAGGTCATGGGTTCGATTCCCAGCAAACGCAAATTGACTATATATGCTTACTGCCACGTGGCGCCACCTCAGTGGTCCACGTGGTACCCGATCCGAACCCCGGATCTGACCCGACCTGGTTACCAACCCTACCCAGGCTGTTGACCGGCGTTGACCGACCGCCACGTGGCACTACCATGTGGCATTACTTATTTGACGATCGTTAGGACTTATTTTGCAACTTGGTACTAACGAGAAGGACAATTTATGTAAATAAATCTAACGGAAAACCTTAATCACCCCGTTAGTACAAAAGTTTGCAAAGATTAGTAAGTTTAGACCACAAGTTAGCAAAATTAAAAGTTTCATACACAACTTAATAAAACGTATCAAGTTGGATACATTTAGAAATCATTATCCCATTTCAAATTACTTATGTCAAATTAAAACATGTTCTCTCAACCAGTGTTCTGAAAGGCTCAAGGCGCACTAAGGCGCAAAGGGGGGCAAAGAGCCTCGAGTCGAGGCGCATTCCAAGACGCGGGATTCATGAATGTGAGGCGCACTAAAAACATTTAGTTTTTTATAACATATATGACTATTTATGTAGCTTAAATAACACAAAATAACATTAAAATACTTATTGCATGACACATAGTTCCATTATAAATATTAAAATGGATTAGTTGTCACTTCTAAAACGGATCAACTTTTTGGTTCGATGACCTATATAGATATTAAAATCCATATTATACTAAATATGCTTGTGTCCTACACTTGTAGCTTACATCTAACAAAAAAAGCCCCAAGGCGCGCGCTTTTTGTGGGATTCATGCATGTCGTGAGCCTCGATATGAAAAAGCCCAAAGGCTAGAGCCTTGCTCCGAGGCGCGCATGCTCTCAACTATGAAAAGGTTACTCTCAAAGTCTCAAGTATCAGTTACCATTACTAGGATACGAATATGCAGCTATAGAGAACGATAAGGATGTCAGAAAAATGATTCATTCTGCTAAAGAGGCTGTGGAAGTGTGTTGCTGGAACACCCGTCAACATGAAAACCAACAGGTTGTGCGTGTTACACGCAGTGCTGCTGCTAAATGTCCCTTTTACAGTATAGGTAACTTTTGACTTGTTTCCTTTTTTTGTTCATGCAGCGTTGCACGTGTTACACAGTACTGATGCTAAACACAGAGCTTCTACAGTTCTACACAAGAAAGTGTGTTCGATATGAAGAAGGATGTTGGCATAAAGAGGAAACGCGGCGCTACTGCTAAAGATAAAGACGAAGCTTCTTCACAAGCCAGGTAATATGGTTTATGCCAAGTTTCTTATTCCCCGTCCACTTTTTGTTCTAATTGAAGGAAAGTTTTACAGGGTGTTTGGAATTGTATATTTTAAGTGCTTATTGGCTTCTGTTGTTTTTTAAAAGAAAAACAAAGAAGGCTTATGAGGTGTTTGAACTGATAATTGGTCATTGGCTTATTTGCTTAAGTTTTGAGGAAATACAGATAAATAAGCCAAGCATAAGCTTACTATGCAATCCCAAACACCCCTTTGTAAACTTGTATCCGAACCCATACTCTTTTTTGTTAAAAGGTTCTATTTGGTAAAATCCGAAAATATAATTATAAAGCTGTGTATCTCTTTTTGTTGTTACAGAAGGTTGTGGTATTCTACCTTCAATCTCCGACTTGATCAAAGGTATATAAAATTTCAACATCATTAGAGTGTGTTTTCTACTTGGTATGTAAGATTCATATATTGGTTAAGGGAATATATTAGCTGCTACGATGATTGTAGCCAACTCTCTACAATTCATGCTATAATTTGAGAGTTTTGTGGTCCCTGAGTCTTTTTAGCGGTTCCCTAATTCCTTTCTTATGTAATTTAATCTTATTATTAATTGCATCTTATCTATATTTTTTGTATTTATCTTCTACTTGTGTTGCATCTTATTTATATTTTTTGTATTTATCTTCTACTTGTATTATGAATAAATATAAAATGTTACCTAATAAGAAAATAATCTTTTTTTTTAAATACAATTATTACTAAATAAGGTATGAATGCATTTTTTTAAAAGATTTTGTTTTATTATATAAAAGATATGAAGAATTGTAGCCAATTGGCTACAAAAGTTGTAGTCAAGCTATCCCCGTTGGTTAAATGCTTGTTTGGAATTGATTATATATTTTGAAATGCTTTGAATTGATTTTCAAAGTATATAATAAACTTGTCCTATGACACAAATTAGAAGTGCAAGATACTGACGAGGATTCTGATGGAACGTAATCATGATGTGCAATACTATAGATGTTCAAGTTTAAGAACCATCAAGTGTTCGCAGCAAGAAGAGTAAACAAGTAACGGATCCCTTGGTTAAGGCAGTAAATAAAGCATGTAACATATTTGGTGACTATTTTGACAAAGCACCGGCCAAGATGAGCCGTGAAGAGGCTTTCGAAAAGAAAGCTGAGAAGGTAAGTTGCGAGCTTTCCAAAATGAAATCACTTTCTCAAAGGGAAAGGTTCAAAGTAATGGACATAATACCGATGAGGATTCTGATGGAACGATGGAACGTAGTCATGATGTACCTAGCAATACTACAGATGTTCAAGTTTAAGAACCATCAAGTGTTGCAAGAAGAGTAAACAAGTAATGGATCCCTTGGTTAAGGTAGTAAATAAAGCATGTAACATATTTGGTGACTATTTTGACCAAGCACCAGCCAAGATGAGCCGTGAAGAGGCTTCCGAAAAGAAAGCTGAGGTGGTAAATTGTGAGCTTTCCAAAATGAAATCACTTTTTCAAAGGGAAAGGTTCAAAGTAATGGACATAATAATGAGTGACTCTCGCCCCGTGAAAAATTTCTGGAATTCAAAAGAAGGAAAGCCAGAGGATTGGGTAATGTTTAAGCTGCAAAATTAATGTTTGGGAGAAGATACAGGCTGAGATTTTTGTTTTAAAAATGTTCAAAACAATCCTGCAGCCAATCTTATGACTTTATGACCAATCCAGCAATCCTGCTAAAGATTTTACTTTTGACCTAAAATTCATTTCATCAATATAGAAGCCAGCATAATTTGTAACAAATTTTATCGACAGCTAAAAAAACAATATCTGAAGCATAAAAACATTCACAATTTATATGAAAGGTGTTATAAAGTTGAGACCATTTACTTGACAGCAGGAGACATTACAGTGAAAGCTTTTATGGTCATACTAAGACACTAATAACAAAAAAACCTTCACCAAAGTCTACGACCACATCCACATCCACATCATTGCACCTTCACTACTTCACCAGCCGCACCTGCAAAACAAGTTCAAACAACCCGTTAAATATATACAGAAGACCGAACTAAAACAAAAGTACAAAATTAAGATTGATGAACCGAATGGATAAAAACTAGTTTCATTAGTATATAAGAACCATTCACGCACAGATATAGTATATAAGAGTGAAAAATTCGGTTATTCTCACCAAGCCATGGAGACTATTTTTCTGCAATTTACTCTAGTTTTGAGGTTTCACATTTTCAAGTACCAAAAACATAGGAGTAATATCCTTAGAAAAGAAACCAGTTTGGTCTGAACCAAACCAGAATTTGAAAACATCATGAATCCAGACAAAAAACCCAAGAAACGCTAGTCATAACCTTTAAGCAAGGACCAAATCAAATTTATGGATGGTACCGGTTTGGTATAGCCGGTCTGCTTTGTTCTATTAAGGTTATCAGTCCAGACCGGTTTGTGCACAACAAAAGAGGGGGCGGGGGTGAGGACAAGGGAGGTGGAACTTACATCTCTCGTAAATCTGTTGGACCAACTGTAGGAAGGCTTCAGCTTCTTCAGCCATTCTGGTCACTCTTTCGAGTTCTTTGACAGCTTCTGCTGCTACAAATGACTTGTTTTCTGCCTCAGCAACTTTGTATGCAGCCGCAACCGCCGCATCTTCTAAAGTTCCACCAAGATGACGGTTGATTGGAGATTGACTGGGCCGCATCTCTTTTGGTTTTGGAATTGGGTCCCTTATTCCATTCAGTGCTTCCCTTCTGAGTCGATAGCAGTTCTGGACCTAAACACTCACATGAAAGTTGATCCTTGTCAATAGTCTAAAAAGAAATACTTGGGAAGACGGTGTCGCTGTTTTACCCGTTAAAAATAAAATTTAACCCAAAGCGACCCATTCATAACTAAACGGGGTCAAAGTGCAGAGTTTTATATTTAGTGACAGCTGAATTACGGACTCGTGCCAAAAAAGTAAATTTATTCCCCATTCCCGTCAAAATTGTAACATTTTCTATTCCGGGACCTCTCACTAAATTTGTCAAAAAACTTTAGTCTTACTTTTACAAAGTTTTCAAGAGTTACCCATTCAATAAATACCACCATTGCAACTCATAAATGAATCACAAATAGGCTTACGAGCCTAGAGCCCTAGAGCTTTGTTAATTGAAAGACATAGATGATTGAGCAACTCAAATATAAGTTCAAGAGTGTCAAAGCATGCTTTGCGAGTCATTAAGTGTTTGACAAAAAATATAACAAAATCACCTTTTCAAGTTTCTCTTGCTGCACAAGTCTTCTTAACCTCGAAGTTAATAGCCTCCTAAAGTTTGGGACCACCTCGTGCCTTTGCTGCATAACAGAAAGATAACAACACTATCAGTTACGAATATTGCAAAACTAGTAATGCAATTAAAGAGATATCCTAGTAATCAGAGCAGAAAAAAGCATCACTGCATTCAACCTCGAGCCTTTTCTGCATAACAGAAAGATAACATCACTATCAGTTACGAATATTGCAAAACTAGTAACGCAATTAAAGAGATATCCTAGTAATCAGAGTAGAAAAAAGCATCACTGCATTCAACCATCACAAATTAATATGTCACGACGACAGTCAAAACAGCAAAAGAGCAGTAAATTATATGATCTATAAAACGATTACCTCAATGAAGCTAACAATAGCATTGGTGTCTGATCCGCTTGGATCCTTCAGGGTTGACAATGCTTCGTAGATCATTGCATTATACCTAAATAACAAAATAAGAATATTAAATATCTTCCATAATTAAGTCGATCACGTTAAGCATGCGTAAACCAGACATGTAATTATACGAAACGCCTCACCAGTCACCACTGCATACAATCAAAACACAAAGAAAAGAACAGCTCAAATAAGATAGTATTTCCATTTTGCACGTGGCCTAATATAGTTCACCAGATATTTAGATAGCGAAAGAGACATGTAACATACTTTGAAGCGGTCTTCCCATCTAGTAAGCATTTTGAAGAATCTTCCATTATAACATCAGTAGGAACTGGATCAGCTGGAACAATCGCGACTGACGATGAACCAGGAACCTGAGAAATGGGCATAGGGGTAGCAGGAGAATCGGCACCTTTTGGTTTTGGTGTTCGTGCCTTTTCCCTTGGACCTTGGCCGTTTGCACTGACACTCATATTCCTCCATTTATCCTACGAAGAAGTAACATGATCACACAATTAGAACCAAATATTTTCGTCTTGGGTTATATGTTTACGAAATCATATTCATCGTACTTTTATTCGGAAGCCTATAACAATAACTTAGCAGACATATCATTGTTATTATGTCGATCAATGATTTACGGTAGCACCTAATAAACAACAACAATGAGAACGTAAAATACGAACTCAAAGGAAAAGCAAACAGACTGACAAATGTCATTTTCTAGTTAAAGCAAAACGCAATTTCGACTTTTATTTGTACTTTTATTTGCGTTGGTACATAAAAGCAACAAATTAAAGCAAAACGCACTTTCGACTTAACTTCTACATCAGCAACACAAACAATATACTATCATATTAATGTTTATGAAACCATATTCATCGTACTTTTTTGTTCATAGCCTATAAAGTAAAGTAACCAGCTAAACATATATCGTACTTATGTCTATCAATGATTCACACTGGCACTTAAAAGCAACAATAATAACGTAAACCTGACTCCAAAAGAAAGAGAATCAAGTCACTTTCGATATAACCATCAGCAATACAAACAATTTACGTCAGTCAACATACAAAGCAATCCTGCTCTCAGATAAACTTGCTAAATCAAAATCTACACTATATCCATCCCCCAAATCTTAAACATTTGGGGGTTCACTTAGACGCCAGTCACGCCACTTCCAGTATGAAAGAATAGTTCACATTCCACTTCTCTAAATGTTTCATCGACGCCACCACTAACAAAAAGTATCTTAAATAAATATACTAATTTCCTAAAAATCTCAAAAATAAATATCTACTTCAATATCCAAAAACAATTAACATCAAAATTCGCAGAACGTTGATAACCAACCCGCGTTGATTCCACAAACGGCAACCATCCCAGCTAACCGATTAATACTAATTTCAAAACCTAACGCCAACAATTAAATTCATATAATATCACAGTTGACCGATCAAGGAGGGCTAGGTCCTTGGAAAGGGTCCATCGGCAGTCAAAAAGGGTGCACGGGCCAAGTTAAACTTTTTGTAGAAATTTATGTAATATCAAATAAAAATTAAAAAAAAAAAAAAAAAGTTCACAAGCTTAATCAAATTACATCTAATTCATATGCTTATCAGAATCTCCACTAACACTTCAATCTAAACATAATGTGAAACCAAAATTAAACCGAACTGATTAAATATATATAATTATACAGCTATGTTACTGCAAGCTTTTATAAAACAACCAGCTAATCCTAACTGCTATTGCTTGCACCTAGAACTAGTTTGCCGAAAACAGATAAGCTCATAAGCCCATAAATAAGCTTAGATAAACACCCCCTAATATTCAATCTCACCACAAACTATACAATAAACTCCATAAATCATAATCCTAAAAAATCTACTCAAAATCACAAAACTACATAAAAATTCCTTTCAATATCAAATTTTCAAAAACCTAATGTCAAAATTAAGGGGGGTGTTTATTTTAGCTTATTTTTTAGCTAACGAGCTTATGTAATTTCGGCTTGTTTTTCATAAGCTCAAACTTTCTGGCTTATTTTGTGACCTACAGGCTTATGAAAAATAAGCCCCAAAATCTCTATAATAGCCGGAAAATTTGATCTTATGAAAAATAAGCCGAAATCATATAAGCTCGTAAGCCAAAAAAAAAAATTCGGGGTGTTTTTTAAGCTTATACATGGGCCTAGAAGCTTTATTTGATTTCACCTTAAGCCCTAATTTTCCGGCATACTTTGAGACTCATGGACTTTCTGAAAACTTCGGGCTTATGATATATAAGGCGAAATCATATAAGCTTGTAAGCCAAAAAAATAACGTTAGAGGGTGTTTGTGGGCTTATGATAGCTTATTTGATTTCGCCTTATATATCATAAGCCCGAAGTTTTCGGCATATTTTTAGACTTGTGGACAAGCCTATATAAGTCTCAAAATAAGCCGGAAAGATAGGGCTTATGAAATATAAGGCGAAATCAAATAAGCTTAGACAAACACTCCCTAAACCTACAATTCCGATCACTAAACACCTTATAATCAAATTACACCTAACCAATCAACACAAACTAATCATAATAGATATATATATATAAACACATATATAAAAATAATCAATAAATAACCTTATGGGGTGTTTATGTTGGCTTATAACCTTATTTGTGGGCTTATGATAGCTTATTTGATTTCGGCTATTTTTTATAAGCTCAAATTTTTTGGCTTATTTAAGACCTTTGGGCTTATATAAGGTTACTACTCATAGTAAGCTTGTATAAGCCCAAAAACCTCTAAATAAGCCAGAAAATTTGAGCTTGTGAAAAATAAAGCGAAATCAAATAAGCTAATAAGCCCACAAATTAGCCGTAACAAACACCCCCTAAACCTACCATTCATAACATCAAATTACAACATAATCAATCAACACAAACTAATCACATTAACACAGGGTTGTTTGTTTCAGCTTATATATCGGGCTTATGGCTTATTTGGTTTTGGGCTTATGTTTCATAAGCTCTCTTTTTGTGGCTTATTTTGACACTTTCCTTCCTGCTTATGAACTTATATATAAACTAGAAAGTGACAAAATAAGCCACAAAAAGTGAGCTTATGTAACATAAGCCGAAAACCAAATAAGCCATAAGCCGGCTATATAAGCCGAAACAAAACAATTCATAACATCAAATTACAACCTAATCAATCAAATCAGGGTTGTTTGTTTCGGCTTATATAACGGGCTTACGGCTTATTTGGTTTTGGGCTTATGTTACATAAGCTCACTTTTAGTGGCTTATTTTGTAACTTTTCAGCTTATGTAAGCTTATCATGACATGATAAGCTTATCAAAAAGTTACAAAATAAGCCACAAAAAGTGAGCTTACGAAACATAAGCCGAAAACCAAATAAGCCATAAGCTCGATATATAAGCCGAAACAAACACCCCCTTAACCTACAATTCATAACATCAAATTACAGCATAATCAATCAACACAAACTAATCACATCAACACAGGGATGTTTGTTTCGGCTTATATATCGGGCTTACGGCTTATTTGGTTTTGGGCTTATGTTTCATAAGCTCACTTTTTGTGGCTTATTTTGACACTTTCCTTCCTGCTTATAAGTTCATACTGAACTTATATATAAACTTGAAAGTGACAAAAAAAGCCACAAAAAGTGAGCTTATGAAACATAAGCCGAAAACCAAATAAGCCATAAGCCCGATATATAAGCCAAAACAACCCCCCCCCCCCCCCCCCCCCTAAACCTACAATTCATAACATCAAATCACACCTAATCAATCAATATATATAAAAAGTGGGTATATATACTTTGAGATCGATATTTGATCGGGAATACAAATGAGGATTGAACTCAGGGTCTTTCTGAATGTTCTTCCATTTTCCGGTGCCGTGTTTTGCGACTCCGGCGCGTAAGGCGTCTTCTTCCTCCTGCGTCCATTTTTGCTTCGGGTTACCCATGGCCGTTCACTGTGTATGTGTTTTTAGTGTGTGTGTTTTTGATAAACCCTAGTTATATGTGGATGATGATGATGGTGAAGGTAAGGGTAGATTAGGGATTTTGGTAAATGTGGATTTTCTACTTTCTATTTGCGGAGTTTTGACTTCTTTTCCTAGTGTTCTTTGACTATTATTTAGAGCACAAGGTGTTGGTATAGAGAAAGTGGGGGACACTTTAGTAATTTTTCTCAGAATATCAGAATTTATTAAAATACCCAAACACCCTTATCTCATATCAAGTGGTGCCGTTGTATAACAAGTGCCATCGGGGTTAAAAAAAAAAAAAAAAAAAAAAAAAAAAAAAAAAAAAAAAAAGCGAGAAAAAGTCCAGAGAAAGAAAAAGAAAATAACAGGACCATTTGGGTTGGTCGTGACAGTGCAAGACAGGAAAACGCGATGGTGTTTGTTTAGGTTTATTTATGAGGTTTCTTATAACTTAAATAAGCTCAATCAGTTGTTTGGTTAAGCTTAGATGAGTGAACTTTAAGCTTATATGAGTGAACTTTGGTAAGTTTACTTTGTGGTTTATTTGAAAAGAGTGTGTTTATGTAAAAGTGTTATAATAAAACACAAACTATTATGAAATACAAGCTTCACCTTAACTCCTTAAGTCATATGTTGAACCACTCATATTTTCATAGTGACCAAAAGACTCGTGACTATCATTATTAAAATATGTGAAGTCTCAAATTTATTTCGTACTAGATGAAACAAATATTATAGTTGTCACACCTAAGGGTGTTAAAAAAACCCGGTCGACCCCAACCCGGATTAAAACGAATTCGGGTCGGGTTACTCGGGTCAATACTTTTATTTTGGTCAACTGGAGTAACCCGAATACTAAATAGGGTTGGGTATCAGGTTGAAAATATTTGGCTAACTCGAGCTCGGGTCGACCCGATTGACCCGAATAAGGATTTTTTATTTTCTTTTTCAATTCTTTTTATAAATTATCTATTTAAACTCGTACAAATCAACTATTTTGTTACCATTTTACTCATATTCGAGTTAACCCAAACCCAAATATACCTAACCCAAGTTGACCCGAACCTAACTAAACTAGATTCTAATGGGATCGGGTTCGAATATGTTATTTTTAGCCTTGAGCCAACTTTGATCCTACCCAAATTGACATGAACCCAATCAACCCGACCCGGATAACAAGAGCACGCCAACTTAACTTATTAAAAAAAAGGGATTGATATCTTAAATAAATCCGTTACACCAAACACACCTAAATAAAACACACTTTTTCACTTTTCCGTTAATCCATCTTTCAAACAGGTACTAGTTTTATATTTTTATGTCCAGTTTTACATTATTACTGGATATATATGTATCGTATGTTTTGAAACCCGGTTTGACCCGGCCTGGTTTTGGTCAATCAACCGGTTCGGGTCAGAAACGAGCGGGTTTTGGTTTTATTATTGTTCTTTTACAAATAACATATGTGTAATTACGGCATAATTTTGTTTTTACATGTTTTCTTTTGTAGCTATGTTTTTGTAGGCTCAATATATGCGTTAGTCGAACCCATGACTCGACCGGGTCAATAAAATACCTCGTTTTCGAAACATTAAATAGCAATGTATTTTCTTTAATGTCTCGCCTAAGTACGTGAACTAAAAAGTGTTCCACTTAATGCTACAAATTATGTTACCAACACGTCATCAAACTGATGATAGTGTTTGTAGCATCAAGCGAAACACTTTTTAGTTCACGTACTCGGATGAGACATTAAGGAAAATACATTGCGATTTTATGACCTAACCCCGAGCCTAACTTGACAAGTTAATTCATCAAGTTTGATACGTAAGTATAGAATAGATTAGTTTACGTATCATATGATCAATGTGATAAGTTTGATACGTAAGGAAAATACATTGCTATTAGGTTGCGTATGTGTCTATGGAAATAGATTTTGTTAAATTAAAAAAAGTAATGCAGTGTCTATATACTTTACCCCGATAGGTAATGTTTTTTACTCAGATGTATGCGGCCTAACTGAGGTATCCCCGTAACTGTTTCTCCCCTTTCCATAGCTACACCTAAATGTTTGCCAAGCGAAGTTTGAACATTAGATCTCTTGTGAGGAGTTTAGCTGCTTTACCGCTAGGCCATTAGGCGGCGGTTGCAATGATTACGTATATAGGATAATAGGGGCAAAAGTTGGGCAAACTTAATACGGAGTAACTACGAAGTACACAAAGAAAAGAACATTACCAAAGTCAAATTACGATGATAATACTAGTCAGAACTTTGGAGGAATTAATTGAAAAGATTTTTAAGGTATTCTAGGCCCCAAAGGGCGCTTTGTTGATATGGTTTGAGGGATGTTATATTTGGGGTTTGCCTAATTTCTGAGTTTTCTACATTTGCTTATGATATATTAAGCCCTTTTTTCTTCTGATACGAGAAAAATATGACTACATACTTTGTATGAGGTTGGTGATATAAATATAATGCTATCAGCTAAATATAGTTAGTATATCTGTATGAGATTGCTTTTGTATCGACAAACAATCTTGTTTGTTTCTTATTACTACATCTTGTTATATTGAGTTAAAGTGTTGTGAAAAACTGATCTGAAACCGATAATTTAATCCATGTCCAAAAACAAACACTCTAGAATTAAGAAGGCCCTAACAAATTTAGAGCTTATTGTTAGGCTTGGGGCGTGTTTCCTTCTATAGTTGATTTTATTTGATGTACCCGCTCGCAATGAAAAACAACCCAGTTGACCCGTTTATAAGCAAATGGGTCAAAATGCCATCCAAATTGCAAAACTTTCCATGCTGGGCTTTCTCATTAAAATTGTAAAATTACCTGTACAATGACTACCATCATTACAACTTACTGGCTCTGTTTGTGTCATTAACTTGAGATAAGTAGCCCTCTTTATTGACTCTAAATGGACCACATGATCATCTGTGCTAGAAACTGCTATGTATAGAAACTGCTATCGTGGGTTATTTATATAACGTGGAAGATACATTAAGCCCTTTTTCTTGCTCTGGATTATTGTTATTATTTTTTGTGTTTGTTAGTGTGTACAATGCTTCAAGTGCACCGACATGTTTTTTCGTGTAATAAGTAATATCTCTTTATATTTTGCAGTATGTTAGCATTTATACAGCCTCCCTATATAACTATTAGTGAAATCAGCTGTTGAATTGACATTATCCTTTTTGTGATTTTTAGGTCTATTGATATAACGTCAAGTTTTTTCAGTCTCTTTTGATCACAAAATCTACACCATGGAATTCAAACTATGGAATGACAAACATGAGAAAGAAATGTATGAAAATTTTTCTGAGCTGTATGCCATCATCCACGCTACAGAAAAGCTCGAAAAGGCTTATGTTCGTGATATTATTCCATCAGCTGATTACGAGAGAGAGTGTCAGAAACTGATCGCGCACTTCAAAACACTATCTTCAACACTTAAAGATACTGTGCCTAGTATCGAAAGGTTTTACCAAACATACAATATGGACTGCCCTGCTGCAATTAATCGTCTAGTGATCTCAGGTGTGCCTGCTACATTGGAACACAGGGCGGCTGCAGCCGCCTCTGGGTTGACATCAGCTGCAACTGTGGCGGAATGTGTGCAGCACTTTTTGACTGCTATGGACACGTTGAAGCTCAACGTGACTGCTGTTGATCAAGTTTTCCCGTTGCTTTCTGATTTGTCGGGCTCTTTGAACAAGTTGTCGATTTTACCCCCGGATTTTGAAGGGAAGAATAAGATGAAGGAGTGGATAGGAAGGTTGGCAAAAATGGAGACTGCTGATGAGTTGACTGAACAACAGGCTAGACAACTTCATTTTGATCTGGAATCGTCTTACGATTCCTTCAGGGCTGTGTTGCCAACTGCTGGGACATAATTACGACAGATGTGAGTATGTTAATCTTTTGATTTAATTCTATTACGTTTAGTCAGCAAGTGTTGGGCTGTCTAAGCTGCAAGTTACACTTGTCAAGCTTAAAATAGAGTATATCATGAAAAATGTTCCTTTTGTATGACATAACTTTTAAGTCGATACGAAGAAAGTGCATGATGTTACAAAAGATCTTACAAGCATCCGTTAGTAGCTTATACTTTTGTATTCAATTTGTATTGCAGCAATATGACAACTCTTTGCAAAGAATCTATACAAGTTTTTGAACCATTTACTATCAAAATGTAACCGCCTTTAACGTGTGATGCTTGTAGTTGAGCCACATATTATCATGAACAACGATGCAATAATATAACGTCTGGCACACCAAATATCAGAAAGCGTTTTGGATCAACCCGATGCGTACCGAATATTACCCGTTTTGACCCATTACCCAAATGTCGCAACCTGGCCATTTTAACTCTTTTTGTAATTGATAGATACCGAGAGCAGTTCTACAAATGGGCGTTCTTGTAGCAGGTTGTGACCTTGGTTCTTCCAGCTGGTCAAAAAGTGAAAGTCATTTACACCATCATATTCATTAATCGTTTAAATTCTCAAGCATCAAACCATATATGTTATGTGTCTTCCAGTATCAGATCAGGAGCATGGTAAATTTTTCGTTACAAGTTGAGTAACATAATGTGTATAATCAGGCTTGTGACGAGCCGATCCGTACACAAAAGAATGCTAGGGATCATTCTGTATTCTTATTGTTTTACTAGAGGTAGCAAAATGTTTTTTTTTTTTTTTTTTTTTTTTTTAAACACGTTTTCTAAACTTTTTCATTCTATTTTTGGTAGCGCACAATTAATTTGACACATCCTATAAACTAAAGTAACAAATAATTTGGGATGGACGGACTTTTTTTTTTTTTTTTTTTTGGGGGGGGGGGGGGGGGGGGGGGGGGGGGGTTGTTAACCACAACCCGTTGTGTTTAAACATACCTTAATTAAACTTTTTGCATTAAATGAAGTAGTATATTTCATAATTATACATATTTTTTCATTTTAAACATGGAATGTTATGTTAAACATAGAGTGTTTAGTGTTCATTTAATGCAAAATTTTAATTAAGATATCAATGGGTTGTAGTTAACAAAACCCTTTTTTTACACGTTTTTTCTTTCTTTCTTTCTTTTTTATTAGATATTATATTGGTTAGGAGATCAAGAAAATCCCCGATGGTAAACTTGAACTTTTGATCAATGTTGCAAGAAAAGTTTACAAGGTCGATTAATCGTCGTTTAGGCGCTAATCGACCACCAACCTTTTCGATTATTCAAATTGGTCAAACAAATCTTTGAACGGTGGTTATGTGGTTAACGGTGGTCAAACTTATTGAAAATCTGCAAATTTTGCCGGAAATACCATAAACACGCCAAAAACTTGTTTTAATCACTTATAGTCGGTGTTTATATCTATCACAAGTTGTTGTTATAAGGCAAATCTTGCCGTAAATATCTAAAACTCACCGGAAAATACCTAAAGCTCGCCGGAAATACCAAAGACTTCCCGCAAATGTCAATCCGATTAATCCCACCTAGACTAATTACAAGCTAGAAGAGGATTGACCGACCGACTATCGATTCGCAATTTTTGCAATCTTGTTTTTCATAATATTAAATACTAATTTTTTTAATTAATAAACAATTGCAAATAGTCCATGAAATATTGAAAAACTACATGACCATTTGACCTAAAGAGCAACATCAAATATTCTGTAACCTTGAAAGTTCTTGACTTGAATATTGAAACTTGAAATTACACCTTGAAACATTGCATACTTGAAACTTGAGCTACCTTATGAAGTGTTGTAACTTTTGAGTTAAAGACTTGCAAATACCGGAATTATTTGAAACTTGGATGCACTTAAAGTGCACTAACACCCAAACTCCAAAAGAGTTGATTAAGGCAAATAGGATGTTTAGAGGGTACCAGGAACGTTGAATAACATACTTGAATACCCCAAACGGATCCGCAATCATATTCGACATATGTTGTTTGCATGGATAGACCTACATGTATGTCGGGTGTGGCACGGGCTACACCCGATTTTAGGTCACGAAATGCAAAAAGATTTCAAAACTTTCGTTTTTGGCGTTTTGACTTCTTTTCCCAGTGTTATTGACTTTACTGCCAAGGGGAGACAATTTTACTGGTTTTGTACTGTGTGCATTACTGGTGTAATTTATGGTGTATAGCAAAAAAAAATGGTGTACAAATCATCTCCTTTTCTTATAACACCAAAATTAATTAAAATGAGGGGTGCCTTATTTTTTTGTGTTCGTGCATTTATTTTGTACCGGTTGTTGTTAAAAGTGTTTGTAACTATGACTACAAAATCGCAGCAGTTGAACAAAACATTATATCTATATGGGCTTCACATCGCTACTGTGTACAGCATATAAATTCCCAACAATTATCTTTTTCGTATTTACACTTTTAGTCCTTCAAGATTTGAATTATATGTAAATCATCCTTGGCTATAATACAAAAAGTAGATAACTTCCCTACTGTTACAGCAGGGATCATTTTGTCTATCTATATTTTCATCAAATATAAACATGTGCATGACATTCAGGTTTTCCTCGTCAATAGTTGTTAGACAATCTAAAATTGCAAGTATAGCTTCGCCTAGTTTCTGAATCACTTGAAGCAAAAGTGAACGCTAGCTGTTTGTTTTTTGTTTTTTTTTAGTCCAGAAGTAAAATAATGCAAGGCGGCAAATATTTGGGCTAGCAAGTTGGGCTAGAGACTGGAGCTTGTTTGGTTGAAAGAAAATGATATCTTATTGCATATTATATTGGCGCCGATGATGTGTTTTAATATATATATATATATATATATATATATATATATATATATATATATATATATATATATATATATATGTAGAATACCAAAACACTCTTATCTCATCTTTTATATAATAAAATAAAACCTCTATTGGAATTTTTCTATTTCAAAAAAATCAATTCATTCCTTATTTATTAATAGTTTTTTAATAATTTTTTTAATTTGAAATTTTTTCCGATTAAAAAATCTTAAATACTCCCTATTTAGCAATAATATTTGTAAATTCGTTTTTTAAGAAATTTTGAGTTAAAAAATATATGTGTCAAAACTATAAAAAATTAGAACTTTAAAAACACGGAGTCATCTACAAGACTTAGGGGTCAAAACTGAAAATTAAGAAAAAACAAAACCGGAATTTGGCTGTCGACACAAATCCAAAAAACACAGATGTAACCTAAAAAAACGACTCCATATGTAACTGATAAAACACTGAAGTACAGAAAATTTCTTTTGTAAGTTCCAAAACCTTTTTCTTATGACTTATCTAATGACACACAAAAAAACCTATAAAGATTCATATAAGATTGGACATTGAATGGATAAAAGAACACTTATAATATATTAACAATAACAACAATGCGTCTCTTATTAATAAGTTGCTACTCACCGACAATATAGATCACAGAGCTCTGCATTGAAAGCTTCATCTTGCTTGCTAACACCGTATCTGAAATTAGCAAATATATAAAACTATAAGAATCACCAGTCAAAATACTCATTAGTAGGGCTCGCTAATTATATGATATACAAATAGGCTACAGCCTATTTTGCTTTATACATCAGCTAAAATGTGCAATTGTGCATGCCATCCACCTCATTTTCTACGCAATCAGCTAGTCCAAATCTAGTTTCCTATAATAAAATGTGACCAACCTAATTGAGTCGTAACTAATAAATTACATACATCGAAAATTATTTGTCAAATCATAAATAATGCAACAACGCATGTACATTTAGAAGCAGGGAACAAAAACCTCGCAGCCCTCGAATTCGCAAACCCACCGGCTTGCACCACCCCCTTCTGAAACCTATGTCCTGTCCAGTCCTGTAATAAACCTTGCTACCACAATAGATGGTGTCTCTTAGACCTACAAAAATAGATTCAGGTGCCATCACAACTGGTCGTGTAATAAACCTTACTACCGTTGCAGGCTATAAACTTCAGCTGTGAAGCCATGAACAAACATTGAGAGAAAAAAAAAAACATTGAAAATCAAAGAAAACAATCATTTATGTTAAATACATCATTATAATAGTTCAAAAAACTATATATGCAAAGTTGGTAAGATGGGTAGGCATGTGACTGTTGCATTGGGTAATAAGTCAAAATGAGCTCAGGTTCATGTGATCACAAACACTATTTGGTTCATTTTTATACATTAATTTGTTACTTGGGATTACAATGATGATTATACTTTTCAAATAAAAAATTTAAAAGGATGGAAACATTATAAAGAGGAGTGATTTTGATTGTCATACCAACAAAGAAGAAAAAGAAAACATGGAGATTTGATGACTTTTATTGAATGAGGCATTGCAAGTAGTTGTGATGAATTCGACAAATAAATAAAGTGGCCTATGAATTCATTATATATAAGGTTTAAAGTCACTTTTATTTTGGGCTTTTAAGAATTGTAGTACAATATAAATTCCTATTGTATTAGGAAGTTTGCAGTTTATTCAAAAATTTACATTCTAGTCTAAAAATCTGAAAAAAAAAAAATAAATAAAAAATAAAGATTAAACAAAAAACACAAATTTTTGCCTTCACCTTTAGAAGATTGTTGATTTTCATTTTTCAATAAGTTACAAAATCATAAGCCCATTAAACGCACAAATAACTAACTTCGGTTCCTGGTCCGTTTGGGGCCGGGCAAGGTCTAGTTCGGTATCAATACGATGTAATATAATCACCTTATGGCCAATGATCCTAATATTGAACCGCTACAGTTTAGTGATTTAAACTACACTAATAGCAAAATACTTATGGAAAACATAAATCTACTAACAGCAAAATACATACCTCGCAAATTCGCTACAGCAAAATCCACACTGAAGGTTTTAAGCGGGCAGAAGAAAGAATTTTTGCCACTACATCCACATTTAATTCTTCACACAACTTGGCTTTACACAAATGTTTTAACTGATCTAGAGCAAAACGATCAGCAGCAACCATGTGTGCCATTCAGCGCATACTATCTTGTGAATCAGGAAGCTTATCAGAATAAATAAACAAAAGCATAGCCTCATAGCCTGAAAAACACAACCAGAAATACCTTGAAAACTGATGGTTTGATATCCATCAACTCTACTTCATCCATAAATCGTTAAGCCATTATTTGGTTCTGCATCCCAAACATCTAAACATAGACTAAATCAATAAGCACCACTTAAAATTTGAATACAAACATACCGATGTCAATAACTTATTTGGATTGAATTGAAGAAAGGGGTCGAAGAAAGGGATTGAAGAAAAGGATTGAATAAGGTTTTGGAGATTCGGTTAATATTTTTCCCCGATGGATTTGTGGGTGTGTTTGTGGTTGGGTTTGTTGGGACTTCCGGTTTTTAAAACATTTTACACTTTCAACCTGAAATTATCAAAAAATAACCCTGAAACCCATGTGTATTTTTGCCCCTTTTAATGTTTGAGTAAAAAATCGATTTTTTATGATTTTTTTGTCAAATATAGAAATATTTAAGGTTTTTTTAATAACTAAAAAGCTTTTTAAAAAATCTATTTAAAAAAATATTACTAAATACGGTATGAATTGATTTTTTTGAAATGGAAAATTTCCAATAGGGGATTTATTTTATTATATAAAAGATTAAACTGAGACAGAAGTCATAAGATATATTAGGATTCAAGAGTAATTGACGATACTTCATATTTCAAATGACTTGAGATAGACCTTAGGTACCTTCGATTGATGATGTCTATTTGCCCTTTAATAAGCTGATGCCTACTCACCTCAGTAGAGAGGTTTAAGATGAAATCAGTAACACGTTACTGATATGTAGGATAGAACATGTAGTTAGTTTTTTGTACGTGTCCCACGGATGGCGCCATTTGATGCTACCAAAATCCGCATGGTCGTCAAGGTGATGACTTGCCCATCTGACTCGCTTTGACCTTGACTTCGGGTCTTCGGTAACTGAAAAGACAAAGAAAGATCGTTAGAGGTCCCCGGGCTAAGCCCGGGGGGAACCCCTCCGATGATCAAGTCAGTATTGATCGTAATAATGAGCATGCTTAGAAGCTAGAATGCAAAGCTATAGATAAGAGTTATATGTGAGAATGTTGTGTGTTTGTTACAAGCATAATTGAAGGCTATTTATACATGAACAATATAATGAAATATACTTGGCCTATAAGGAATAAGGATGCAAATTGAATTGCTTATGCAACTTGCTAGATTTCAAGAGATTTGATACAGTGATATGATTATATGATTCGTGGTACCATGTATGTGAAATATTCAATGCATCATGCAATGTATCAATAAACTCTTCAAGTAGTATATCTTTCAAGAAGATTTAGTATATCTTTGAAGTATATTCTTGAATCTTTCATATATATCATCATGGATTTGCTTGTATCTTACTAATATTTGATATCTTTGAAATATCTCGGATATATACTAGTTGTAGAAAATACGGGTTAGCCCATCAGTTATATTGAGTTAAATTGTTGTGAAAAACTAATCTGAAACCGATAATTTAATCCATGTCCAAAAACAAACACTCTAGAATTAAGAAGGCCCTAACAAATTTAGAGCTTGTTGTTAGGCTTGGGGCATGTTTCCTTCTTTAGTTAATTTTATTTGATGTACCGGCTCGCGATGAAAAAACAACCCAGTTGACCCGTTTATAAGCAAATGGGTCAAGCCCATCCAAATTGCCAAACTTTCCATGCCGGGCTTTCTCATAAAAATTGTAAATTTATTTGATGTACCACTACGATTCTTATGCTAGACACAAGTCATCCACTGCCATGTCAGCTTTCTCTTTTCGACGATCAAATATAACCCAGGTGCCACAGTGGTGATCGATTTATTTATTTATTTATTTATTATTATTATTATTATTATTTTACTTTTTTTCTTTTTTTTAATGGTAACAGTGGATTTTTGTGTGCAATAATATTGGTTGTAAATTCAACCGATTGTAGTTTATTTGGGACATCGACCGATATTTGCTTATATCTCCACATTGGGGACAACCGATTTCCAAATCGCCCGAGCACCTTGAAAAACCGATATATTTCGGCCCACTGCGTCTAACCTTGCGTAAATATATTTAAGCATATGTCAAAAACAAAAGTGAGGATTGAGATAAAGTATGAAATAAAAAGCTTGACATTATCCCATATATTACCATAATCACTTGGATATTTTAAAGGTTAAGTTTACAATGCTTTGTCAATGTCTTTTAGTTTTAATCTTTTCACTTGATTTGCAGTTTACTAGATACTGATAAAGTGTTGAGCCATTTTTACATAATGAGTTGCAGTCGATGACCAATGTCTTGAAACCATGTAAAGGTTGTATTAACAAATTAAATAGGTAAAACTAATTTTTAAGAAAGCAAACTCTGTTTTTATCTTATAATTTGTTTGCAAAGACCATAATGGTTTATTTTCCAAATTAGTTTATAAATGAAATTAACTTTTTAACAGTAGTCATTACATGGTTTTATTATATTTTATTTAATTATTACTGTATTTATTAAAGGTAATACTTATAAGGAATTTTAATGTTAAATACCACTCGTATAATTGTATATTATAGTTGTGTATTGATATCATAGCACAGGGCCGACTTTGAGGGTGTGCAAGGTGAGCGATCGCACAGAGCCCCAAAATTTTTAAGGGCCTCAAAATTTGTCTTGTTAATAATTATATGCATGTGTATGCATATTTTTCACAAAGAAAAAAGTATTTAGATGATAAAATATCTTAAATGAGTAATATGTTAGAAAGTTTAGCTAACCAATTGCATTATATCTTATAAATTGTGACACTTTTATATAACATTTATTATCGAAATGTCTCATTATTTAATTTCGTCCAGAGCCTTCAAAAATTTCATAAATTCATGGAACGGCCCTGTTATAGCATTTATACGGTTTAAGAATTAATTCAATCAGAACCAAAACTCTACCTATATTGTCATGCATTTTGGCATTGAAAAATATAAAATCAAAATCAAAATCAGCATTGAAAGTCAAGAGAAACCACTTGTATGACAAGTTGACAACTAAGCGAAATAACTCAAATAAAGTTAAGGATGAGTTATCCGAACGTTCCCAAAATTTTTAGCCGGACCCCCCTCTTTTTTTTCTTTTTTTTTTTATTTTTTTTTTATAATTTTGTTTATATTAAAAAGCTATAAACCTGAAAGTGCGGAACAGAAAATATAAAGCTTAATAAGTTAACCGCTTAAAACTGTCAGAAATACGAAAAGAAACTGACAAAAAACTGTGTTGTACTGAAAAAAGGGGGACAAAGAGGAAAAGGACAGGGGGACAGGTGGGGTCACCCCCGTCCTGTCAACACATCCCATAAAGTTAACGTTGAAAATTGAAGAAAAACGCAATTTCAATAGCTGCTAGAATACAAACCGACCTTTTCCAGCTCTTTTACACTCTCCACCCCTCACACTTCCACTTTTTATAACTTTTATCATCATAACAAGTTTCTTCGATGGCTACCTATCAACATGCACTAATTCTTTTACCTTTCTCAAAACTTTCAAATAAAAGTATTAATTTATTTTTTCTTGAGATGAGCTTATTGTGTTTGGGAATCTTCCAATTAAGGTGTGTGTTATCTAACCGTAGTATAGTAGTACTAATAAGAACCTAAATGTGATTAATTAATATTAATATTTATATATATCCAAAAGCTAAGAGCATTAATTAGCAACTAAATATGATTACTTAAAAATTATTTCATTGTTTTAATTTCTTAACTCTTACACTGTGTTCTTAAGTTTTTCATTAAAGGAAAGAAAAGGAATGATTAGATAAGAAAATGAAAGGATGTGAAATTAAAGAAAAGTAACATAAAATATGTATTCTCTAGTTGAAAGAAAGTGAAAGGAAAATGAATGATATCTTGTATGTTTTGTGTTCTTGAGTTATGATGAAAAGGAAAGTAAATTGGTAATTTTACTTTTTTTCCCTTCATTTATATCAAAAGCAACAAATGGAAAATAAGTTAAAGGGCATATTTGTCATATGTATTTGGTTTCCTCCCATTTCCTCCCATATTTGGGTTGAAACAATATCCCCCCAGATTACCCCGATTTTACCCCCTTTTCCATACATTTACTTCCTTTTTCTTCCTTAAAAAACTCAAGAACATGATACATTTTTTGTTTTCTTTCATTACTTTCCCTTTCCTTTAAAAAACCTACTCGAGAACACAGCGTTAGTGGTAGATAAAAAAGAAAACATGTATGTATGAAATCGTAATGAAATGAGATCCTAACAAAGCTCATTTATTATATAGTAGGGTACTCGCGCGTTACAACAACGGGTACCCTAAAATAAATGATAACGACATCAAAAGAAAAAAGTGATAGCTAAGAGTTGTAAACCTCTCGGGCTTGAGCCCGTTGGCTCGTGCTCGTTCGGGATCGAGCCCGTCTGGCCCGTGCCCATTCAAGCTCGAGCCCATTTGGCTCGTTACCCGTTCGGGCTTGAATATTTGTATAATATACTTTATTATTTGTATTAGTGACATTTAATGTAGGAATTGTGTTTAAGTTGATTGTACAATATGCTTGATAATTTGTATTTCTTATGTAAGGGGTGTTTTAATAACTGCATTAATTGTATTTATTGACCAGTTTATTAATGTTAGTAAATGTGTTTTAATTAGTTTTACTTTTAGCTTAAAAACTTGTAATGCTGAATTTTAAGTATTTCTATTTAAAGATTGTATTGACTGTTAAAAAATGTGTTTTAATTAGTTGTATTTTTAGCTTAATAACTTGTAATTGTATTTAATGTTAGAAAATGTGTTTTAATTAGTTGTACTTTTAGCTTAAGAACTTGCAATGCTTAATTTTAAGTATTTTTTTTAAAAGGCCTAAACGCTTTATAAGATAGTATGATTTTGCCTCAATAAACGTTGCTTTCACATACATATAAAACAACAAACCACATAGTTAGGGTTGCCTTCTATCATTGGACGAATAAAGAAAGGCGTGTTATAAGTTGTTTAGTAGACATGGTGCGTAAGATTGCAGGTTGGAAAGAAAGGAATTTTTAATAGGAGGCAAAAAGGCGATACTAAAATCCGTGGCTCAAGCTATGCCGATGTATGTTCCGAATATATTCATGTCACAAGATAGAATTATAAATGAGATCCATTGAGCCTTATTATAAATGAGATCCATTGAGCCTTTAACTGCTATTGGTGGGGAAATGGAAATAAAGATAACCTGATAAGATGGGTCTTTCAGGAATCAATGTGTATCTCTAAATCACAAGATGAAATGGGTTTTTGACACGTTAGTGCATTTAATAAGGCTATTCTTGCAAAGCAAGGATGGAGACTAATTATAATAGAGATTCACTTCCAGGAAAAATCCTCAAATTAGTTCCTAAGTGGGTAATTCCCTAGAGGTCTCAGGTTCAAACCTTGTGGAGAAAATTAATCCCCATGTGGCTACGGAGGTTCACCTGCGATGACTCCGGGCTATCTAAAAGGGTAGTCGCCTTAGGATTAGTCGGCTCGCAATGTCGAGTCGGAACCCAGGTAAAAAAAAGGCCATATATTATCCTAGAGATTCATTTTTAGATGCAAGGGTCGGATATCAACCAAATTTTGTCTGGAGAATTTTATGCTCGGCTTGGGATATAATTCACAAAGGTTAATAATGGAATGTTGGCAATGGTATGAAAGTTAGAATATTGTAAGACTATTGGTTGGAGGATTTTTGAACATTTATTACCACCCAGAAAATTGTGAGTACCGTGTCGTTAATGAATTTTTGGATGGTGGTACAAATGCATGGAATCATACTTTACTGTTATGATTATTCTCACATTAGATCATGAATATTATAGCTTGTACAAATATAAATACACTTGAACATGACTCTTTCTATTGGGATGCTCCCTCAAATGGAGTATTCACGTGCAAATTTGCATATTGGATAGCTACTCAAACAATAGAAGGCTTCCAAGCCTCGTTATTAACGCATGAAAGGGATTCATCAAGTGCAGCTGGTTGGAAAATATTCCTGGTAAAATCAAGATTTTTGCGTGAAAAGTATGTATGAATCTTCTACCTACCGTAAGCAATCTGATGGCTAAATGTTTGATACCGGGATCTGTTAGTTGTGTTCATTGTAGGGCCCCCTATGGAAGACATAAAACATGTGCTTTTACTTTGTAACTGGGCTCATGCTTTATAGACTAGCATGAATATGACTGATCTTACTGGTCATGTTGCATAAATACCGATTGAGGTCATAATAAATATGTCTAAGGATAGGGGACATGGAAATTTGGAGCTAATTTTGAAGATTATGTGGCGAATAGGGTGTCTATGAAACTCCAAAGTTTATGGAGGAGAAGATATATGGCGGATGAAATGAAATTGTCGATGTGTGATAAGAGCTAATGCTGAAGGTGGGATATCAAGTGTGAATGGCATTGTAGGACTTGGTTGTGCCATGAGGTGCCACAACGGGTTGGTGTTGGTGGCTTTTTCTTAAGGTTTCATTGGGCTATCCAGGTGGTTCTATCAAAGGGTTTCACAAAGGTTATCTTGGAGACAGATTTAAGTATTCTTGTTGATGCATTTCTACATAACAAGGAGTTGTTTCATATTAGGGGTCTCTTCCTACATATACGCCAATTATGTTGCTCGTTACTTCGTATTCTTGCCCCTTCTTGCGATTTAGAGGTGGTAAAATAGGTGAGTCGGGTCGGGTCACGAATCTAGATGGACTTAGGCCTAAACGGGTCTCGGGTCTAGATTTGTCTTTTAGAAACATGGATCTAAATGGGTCTAGGTCTACATGGGTTTTGGTCATTATCAACTAAAGATTCTTTTCTTTATTATTATTATTATTATTATTATTATTATTATTATTATTAGAGTAAAATATGAAAAAAGTGAAAAAGGAAAGTAATTTTTTTTTATCCAGCTAGACCAGTTGAGTAATTGTTATAAAATTACACTTTTTATCAAATAACTAATCAAACCCATTTATCATATTTAAAGAGATCCAACTAAACCTAACCTCTTATCGAGATTTACCTAATTAGATTAATGTTTAACCAATGGATCTCAAATTGCCACCTCTACTGTGACATGATGGTAATAAAGTTGTTCATGAATTACCTAGGAGAGAGCATTGTACATGAGATGTATGATGGTTATGTTCCACTCTGAGTCAATCTATCGGTGATTCATTATTTTACTTTTTGATTTAAGATCATTTGAGGATCAAACATTTTTTACATACCAACGGACTAATTTCCACCCTGCATCTTTATTTGATCTAATGGATAAGATTAATCAAAATAATTTAAAAAACCCACTTTCATCATTTTTTTCAAATATTAATATCTTTCAAACCGTTAATCGTTAAGCGAAAAAAATATACTGTTTTTTTGGGTAAAAGGGAATGGTTACCCCGGTAAAATATATTAAACACCCAAAATCAGTTAAGAACACTGGAATGTGACTGACATGCCACATTAACCTCAAGCATAGCTTGAACTTCCACTAACCGTATGACATACCATACGGAAACAACCCTATTACAATAACTATAACACCAATAGGAAACGACCACTTACATGTACATAAACAAAACATAATAAAACTTAGGAAATTAGAATCCCTTCCGACAACTTCCAAGTCTTCACAAGATTAGCAGCATCACGAGACATCTTTAACCGACAAGACATCAATTTCAGCCGCACCGTATTCATAATACAATCAGCAACTTGATTACCCGTTCTTTTAGTGTTCTTGAACAGCCTACCATTTCTCTCTTGCCAAATGAAATAAGAAGTAGCCGCCACCACCAGTTTAGCAATAACACTTTTGGACGTCCTTCTAGCAGCAAAAGGGATGATATCCTCAATAATATCATAAATAGACATGTTAGAACAAGTAAGACCAGCAACTACTTTAACTTGATTCCAAACCTGTTGAGAAAAGGAACATTCAAAGAATAAATGCTCATGTGAATCTGGTTGAGACCCACAAAGCGAACAGGTCACATTCACAGAACTGACATTATCCCAATGCCTCAACGCATCTTGAGTATTAAGACGACGCCGAATAACAAGCCAAAGATGAATCGCATGTCTAGGGATACAACACGAAAACCAAACAGCATCATACCAAGTAACCTTAGTACCACGAGCCCTAATAGTGTTCCAAACAGTGTGAGCTGAGAACACACACCCAACACCATCCTCATTTTGCCATTCCAAAATATCAAGCGAATTATGGACTAAAACGGGGCTAACAACAGCACGTAAACTCGGGTACTTATCTAACCAGTCATTAGGCCAAGCAAGAACATCATTAGCAACCAAATCACATACCTTAGTCTCTTTGTTGAAACCTTCTCTAAACATATCTCTAGATGAGATTAGATCAACCATAGGACTTTGAATACACCAACGATCAAACCAAGCATTAGTAGTCGAACCGTCACCGATTTTCATCCAAATAAACTCCCGGATTAATGGACGAAGTTTAAGAACATTCCTCCAACCCCATGTCATATTACCACGATATGGGATGTCCCAAAAGTTCCTACCACACAGCTTATACGAGTGAATCCATTCAACCCAAAGAGACTCCTTTCTAGTAAGAAGCTTCCAAACTTGAGTTGTCATAAGAGCCTTATTAAACTCCTCAAGTCTTCGAATACCAAGACCACCTTCGTCCTTAGGGAGACAAACAATATTCCACGCCACTTTAGCTTTACCTCCACCTAATTTACCATGACACCAAAGGAAACCACGCATGATTTGCTCAATATCAAGTAAAATACGCATAGGAAGCATAAAAACCGACGCCCAAAAGACATGCAACGATCCAAGAACAGAATTAACAAGTTGAAGTCTTCCCGCAGTAGAAAGGGCCTTGTTCTTCCAATCATCAACACGAATTTGCACCTTTTCCAACAACTCTTTACAATCTTTATAAATCAACCTTGAAGGAACCAACGGCACCCCAAGATACTTAACCGGAAGCTTACCCTCTTCAAAAGGCAGAATCTGAAGAATAGCATGCTTAACATAATTGGTAACTCCACAAAAGTAAGCCGTACTCTTGGGAAGACTAGGAGTTAACCCCGAAACAAGCCTGAATTCATCCAACGCAGCCATAATAACACTAGCCGATTCAGTGTCACCATAAGCAAATAGAAAGAGATCATCCGCAAAACAAAGATTCACCAGCTCCAATTTTGAACAGTAGCGATGATACGTAAACACCTGAGAATCACGAACCCGTCTCCTAAGAATGAGGGTCAAAATCTCCATTACAAGGGTAAACAAATAAGGTGAAAGCGGATCACCTTGACGAAGACCCCTTTTACCTTTGAAGTACCCATGAAGCGAACCATTGATACAAATGGAGAACGAAGTAGATGTAACACATTCCATGATCCAACCAATCATCCGGTCATGAAACCCATAACCAAGAAGACATGTCCTCAAAAAATCCCAATTAACCGTATCATAAGCTTTTTGAATATCAACTTTAAATGCACAACGAGGAGAGCCACGGTTAAGATGGTAATTATGCAAAAGTTCTTGAGTAAGAAGGATGTTATCCGAAATACTTCTTCCCGGCACAAAAGCGGACTGATTAGGGCTGATTAACTCCTTTAAGCTAGATTTGATACGATTAGCAATAATCTTGCTAATGCATTTAAATAACACATTACAGCAAGAGATGGGACGAAAATCAGTTACCCGAGTAGGAGCAGTAACCTTAGGGATTAAAGCAATAATTGTGTGGTTTAGCTCCTTTAAAAGCTTCCCATTAATGAAAAACTCACGAACAGCAAGAATCACATCATTCCCCACAATGTCCCACGCTTCTTTAAAGAAAGCCGCTGTAAAACCATCCGGACCAGGAGACTTGTCATTACCCATAGAGAACATAGCATTCTTAATCTCCATATCACTTACCATACGAGTCATATCGGCCGCAACATGCTCCTCAAGTTTGTGAGAAAACAAATCATCCATGTCTAAAGGAGCCACATTACCCGATTGACCAAGGAACATTTCATAATGAGAAACAAAAGCATCCGGAACCTTGTCATCTTCAAATAACAACCCCTCATTATTAGTGACAACATCAATACGGTTTCTATTCACACGGCTCTTAACCGCCTTATGAAAGTAAGCCGAGTTAGCATCACCTTCCTTAAGCCAGTTAATCTTAGCTTTTTGTCTTAAGAACCGCTCTTCCAATAATACTGCCTCATTAAAGGCTTGAACATAAATTGCTTCCTCCTCACGAAGCACAACATTAAAAGGATCTAAATCCAGATCCCTTTGCACTTGATCAAGCTCATGACGAAGATTTTTGACATTTTCATGGATGTTACCTGTTTCAAACAGCATCTTACGGAATGGCTTCTTTAATCTTCTAAGCTTATGGACCACCTTGTACATATGAAACCCACTAACAGGAGTGTTCCAACAATCCAACACCACCTCCTTAAATCGAACATTAGAGGCCAGAATGTTAGAGAATTTAAACGGTTTTGGTTTCTTCATGATGGTCCAAGGAATCTTGAGAACAGCGGGAGCATGATCCGACATACGATATGGCTGAAAAATAGCATGAGCACCTTGACATACATCATTGAACTCAATATTAGCTAACACGCGATCCAACTTCTTCAAAACCCCTTCATTTCCTCTCGGCTTCTGGTTCCAAGTAAATTTGAGACCAGATTGTTGCAAATCCGAAACCTCAATATCATCAACACATTGCTTGAATTCTCTCATTGCAATATCAATAGAAGAAGAACCGGCTGCCAAATCATCAAGGAAAAGAGCTGCATTGAAATCTCCAAGTAAACACCATGGACGTTGTCTAACAAAATACTTGTGCGTCACCAGATTACTCCAAAGACCACGCCTATGTATGTACCTGTTATGAGCATACACAAAAGAACAAAAAATCTCCTTCTTTTCCATTTTTAACCATAACCGCACATGAATCACTTGGTCATCAGAATGAATAACCACAATATCCACCTCGTTACGATTCCAGCCTAAAAGATAGACACTTTGATATACTTTTAATTATCTTTCTATAGATAGACACTTTGATATACTTTTGAAATTTGTCCGAAAAAATCATATGTGATTTAACACTAATATCACATGTGATATTACATATCATATGTGATTTAATACTAATATCACATGTGATATTACATATCATATATGATATATCACATGTGATTTTTTCAGTAACGAAAAAAAACGTGAAAAAAACGAATTTTTTTTTGTCGAAAGTATATCAAAGTGCCATTCTATAGAAAGATAATTAAATACTTGTCGTGATGGTGTAATTATTTTCGCTTAACCATTAACGGTTTAAGAGATATTTGAATTATAAAAATATGTGAAATATTAAAATGCTTTTAATCTCAACTATTGATTTATTTTTAGATGAATGGTAGAGATGAGTTACTTGGTATGCAGGAAAAGTGTGAAATGTAAAATAACTCGACTCTTAGTTTTGTAGTTTTATAATAAAAAAGAAAATTTTAAAATTAACAAAAAGTAAAAAATAAAAAACAAGAGGATACAAATGGTGTTTTCGGAGGTGATCCCATTAATGAAATGTTTCTGCTTACGAAAATAAATAAAAAAAAGTCCCTCAAACAATATGTCATCTTTATAATTTTCAAAACCTCAAGGACTGTAATGAAAAAACTTTCCAAAAGTGTCATTGATATTTATAAACATTAATGAAACAACATGCCACATGCCAGCCGTTACGTGCGCCAAACAACATTCTCACCCCGTACGGAGTCAGCGTGTACGTAGCTTGCTCAAGTATATAACCGCGCATGCAACACCATTTAAACGCTACATTAAAGAAATGGATAACCCTTCATTAATCCAACTGAAGGCACACGAAGAATCCACCATGGTTGCAGCACTCATCAATGTCATAAGGGGCGATGTTGGGCCAAGTGATGGAGCTTTGGTGATCGAACAGCCTCGAACTTACAATGAGACTATGTTGCAAGAGCAAGAAACATGTCGCTTATGCGGAACTCAAAGCCCTGGTTGTTTGGGATGTCAATATTTCGAAGAAGGTGGTGGGAAAGAAATGAGACGACCTGCCAGGAGAAAGAAAAATAAATATAAAGGAGTTAGTTTAAAGCCTTCTGGGAAGTGGGCTGCTGAGATTATGGTCCAGAAAAAGCGAAAGTGGTTAGGGACATACGGGACACAGGAGGAGGCTGCCAGAGCTTATGACATGGCAAGCATTCGGTATAGAGGAAATAATGCAATGACAAATTTTCCGGTGCATGAGTACCCAGAAATCCAACAAGAAGAAAGTGGTCAAGGAAACTGTTAGAAATAGAAGTGACGATCATTACCAGGGCCGGTCCTCACTATTTTACTACCCTGGGCGAGCTGGCTAAAAGATGCCCCGTATAAGTAAAAACGGCGTATTCTCAAACCTTTTTATATTTAATAAACACACACCTTTTTATATTTAATAAACACACACCTATTTTTATCTAATAAACAGAATGTTACCATACGAGAAGATCAACTTCAATTACAAGTTTGGCTAAATACTAAATAATATACTTTAGTTTGCGATATTTCATAGTTTGCAAAAGTTAAATTTCTTGAACTTGTAAAAAGCAAAGAATTGTTGTTTCTAAAAGACGAATCGTTAACGGTACAAGGAAATATTGAAACTGAAAGAAATATTCCCTCATGCAAAGAAGGTGCATAAACAAAATATGAACAAATTATGATATGTCACTAGTACGAACAGGACAATTCCCGACGACTTTTTTTTTACTTTGCCGACGCCATGACGTCGGCATTTTGTTGATGCCGACGAAACTTAGTCGGCCTGCGTTAGTCGGCAATGCCTCGTCGGGACTTACTGTGCCCACGTCATTTCCCGACGCTAAGGTGGGGCCCACAGCCATTTTCAGTCAAACAAAAACTTGGTTCGACAAATAATATGCCGACGTCCATTCGTCGGTATTTTAATTATAATTAACAAAAAAATGATTAACTAATTGGTCAAATAGTCAACAAGTCAAACGGTCAATGTCTTAAAATACCGACGACATGTCGTCGGTAAAAAGTGCATTCATTAAAAAAAAAAAAAAAAAAAAAAAAAAACAGCAGCAGCAATGCTGCAAATCCAGATTTTTCCCGGAAAAAATCTACAAAAACCAAACATGGAAATCAACCATGACCATAACACAAAATGCATCAGTTTATTCATTCATAAATCACCAAAGCAAGTCATAGTATTCGTTTATAACGATACAATAAGCTAATATAGTAATCCGATAATGCCAATAATAATAGGATGTCAATAACAATATAAACAAGTTCAACAAAGCAACCTACTAGTCTCCGGATTATACCCTCGTCTTGTCCCCAATATATTACCTTGACGAGAGCAGTTGTCGTAAAGATCGCCAGGTTGACATTTGATTGTCAAAGCATCAGATTTTACTGGATCACCTCCTCTACGCAAGAAGTCTTCCATCACTGTCTGTATATCATTTTTCCACCAGTCAGCTGCACTTTCAATTATTAAATATATTTCTTACAAAATATTTGAACTAGATGAAGATTGTCACACCCCCAAAATACCTGAATGGCAGCGGAATGGAATACCTGGGGGTGACTGTCATAGCACCATAGTTACAGTTATATTAAACGACCTAAAGTGTCGTTTAGAAAATACAGCGTTTGATCATTAAAACATTCAGAGTTTACAAAACATAGGTCCCAAAAGATATTGCCATTTTAGTTAAAATAAGTTCAACAAGATCAAACGTTCATAGGTGTAGAAAAATATAGTCAGACGCGTCGTCTCCACGACTCCATGAAGGTCCAAATGCATGTAACATGAGCTACCTTTATAACCTGAAAATACATGCTAAAGTGTCAATACGAGATTGGTGAGTTCATAGATTTTAGAGAACAAGTAAGTATGGTAAAACATTTGGAGAGGAAAATTTCCCAGTAAAAACATCGTAAATCCGTAATAAGGTTGATGCAAAGGCATCGTAAATCAGAAATAAGAAATCAGTAATAAGAAATCCGTAATAAGAAATCAGTAATAAGAAATACGTAATAAGAAATCAGAAATAAGATTTATAAAAACCATCAGTATTTAACTTTAATCGTATGTGCAATAGCCCAAGTATAAAGTAAAGTAATAAGTTTTTCAGTCATAAAACTACATTGTCTCTTAAGCTCATGAAACCGAAGCTAGACGTTACTTGGCCCCAAATGAGTGTTTACCAGACACTCTAATAATAAAGACATGAAATGCATCTGTAATTCTGTTGGAGCAACCCAAACACAGATGGATGAGTCACCCTCAATAGATCTATTCACTCACTCTCGCTTGGAACTTAATTAACGGTCCATGATAATAAAGGGGACTTGTCAAGACGTGGTAATAAGGAAACTTAAGCAATGTAAGGAATTTAATACTTTGGCATTGTACAAAAATAATTAAAGCAGCGTATTCTCCTTCAAAAGTAATTCAAATCGTATAAAAGTATAAAACAAGTATTTAAGCATGTATCTCCCCCAAAGAGTTTATAAAGTAATTAAACAAGTAAAAGTGGGGCTATGACTCACCTCGAAATGATAGTACAAAGTGATGGAATGATCGGGACAACAAGGCGTGAACACTAGCCGCAACCTAAATGAATGAATGTGATCTAATTTAGATCATGCCGTGATGAAATGAATGCACATGCACATGATACCTATACCACTCGTAACTTAAAAATAATTGTTATCGTCAAAGTAAAATACTTTCCATACTTAGGAAAATAAGTCCAACTAGAATTACAAAACTTGTCGTAATATATCGTATATAAATGTTAGCGTTGAATTCCCCGTCTTGAAAACCTTAAAATCACGTCTAGTAGTTGCGTAAATAAACCTTGGGTCGTACGTATTTCGTTTATTAAAAATAAACCCCTTGAATAAGAAATCTAGAAAATATGTCATTAGTACGTAGTTATATTATTTTTCAGTAGTGACTATATATATATATATATATATATATATATATATATATATATATATATATATATATATATATATATATATATATATATATATAGTTTTGACGATGTTAAAACGGGTATAACTTGGTCATTTTAAGTTCATTTTCCTCGTTCTTTATATTCACGGATTCGTTTTAGTATGTAGTAATATATTTTCGATAGCTCGGTTCCTCAAAAACGATGAATAGTGATCGATGAATAGTAACTTATGAATAGTAAATTGTCGAGGTTTGGAAAATGACCGGAAATTACGAGTTGTGACAGTCTTCCCCACTAACAGGAACTTCGTCCCGAAGTTCAGTTTTGGTTGGTCTCTGAAGTATATTTGGTAAAAAGACGTGGATACTTGAGTTGCATTTGGTCTTCCCGTTCCCAAGTAAATTCGGGTCCTCTTCGAGAATTCGAACGAACTTTCACGATAGGAATTCGACTTTGCTTCAATCGTTCGACCTAACAGTCCATGATTTCTATTGATCCTCTTACCAGGTTTACGTTTGTCTTTGGGTTGGAATTCTTTCCAAATGGGATTATAAGTGACTAATCTGAAAGTCATTTCCTGGGATTTGAATAGGTGAAACATAGTTGTGTAATCCGGCTGTTCTCTAACAAGGCTCAAGTCAGATGACCACTAGGCCTACTCTGTCTGAAATATTACGTGGTCCAGTGTATATCAGGTTTAACTTTCCAAAATTTTCCGAATAATATCATGCCTTTCCTAGGCAGAACTTTCAAGATGATCTGGCTACCAACTTGAAGTTTTAATGGTTTATAACTTGTAGAATTTGTAATTGATTCTTGACTTGTAGGAAATTTCTGGTTATATCATGAATGCCTATTGGAATAGTGAGTTTTGCTTTTTCCGAGTTTGGTTCGTCAATAGATGATCAGTGCTTCTTCAGGTTTATAATGTAATATGGGTAATATACGTTGCTGAACTATGTCAGAACCCAAATCTTATATGTCATCTGGTCGATTCTAAAATGAACCTTAAATGGTCCAATATACTAGAGGTTCAATCTCTCGTGTTACCAAAATTGTATCATGCCTCTCCAAGGCAAAGCTTTCAACTTAGTTCGTTCTCTCACGGGAATCTAGTTGGTTTGCTGTTCAGGGATACTCAATCCGCATGACGTGCGTCATGTACCAACCTAACTTCTACCAGTTTCTCGTTGCTTGTAACTGGTTCTTGACTTGTGAAATCTCCTTTGTGGTTCCATAGTTTAGTTCTAGACTAGTGAATTTAACTTTCCGATTTCGGTCTGTAAATGGGTAATTGGTACTTCGACCATAAAGTGCCTCAATTGATGTAGTCTCTATGCTCGCACGATAACTATGGTTGAAAAAAAAATCCGATTTTTGGTAAATGGTTAGTCCAACCATTTCTAGAGTCAATCATTCATACTCTGAGCATAACTTTCCTATGTTTAAATCGTTCTCTCGTTCTGACCATCGGTCTGTGGATAGTAGGCGGTGTTTACATCTTAATGAAGTTCCGAAAGAAATCTTAAAGTGATTGCTAGAAGTCTGAGGTGATTCGATCACCTTTATCGGGAATAATTGAAATAGGTACAATAAATCTTGTGACTAATTACACAACGTTCTGTCTTTCGAACTCGGCTTTATCTGAAGGGGACAGAATATGGGTAACAATTTCTTTGATTCCTTGTATTTTGGTCTAACGAATTTCTAAGACATGTGTTTTCCTTTGCCTATTGTGCTTGGGCCTGATGCCTCTCTTGATGTATAGGTGAGGTTATCTAGAATTTCTTGAGAACACAATTCCTTGAGGGAATCTATATCAATATCCATATTTCGAATCAATCATTCTTGGCGTAAAACTCACTGCAGGGAAGTTTACATTTAGATAAGGCCATGTTTAATCAAATCACTTTACAGTATCGGTTAGGAAGCTTGGTTTATTCCTATGGTTTTGCTTAGCGTACTCTCTCAATGTGTTCGATCCTGTAGCTCAGTCTAGCTAGTACCTTTAAATAATAGAATTGGACAACCCGGTCAGAGATGGTGGTTCGGATGGTCTCGTGGCATCTTAGAACTGTTGTTGAGTTATAAATTGTCTTGATGTATACTTCTAGTCTAGGTTAGTAGTTCTGAAATCCTTTCATTGCTTTTATGGTATCGAGGAATCCTACTCGTAATTGATATGGAAAGTCTCTCCTAGAGAAGTCAATGGAACAATCCAACTTAATGGCTAAGTGGGTGACAGGTGGGGTAAGTATCCAGGGAGAGTTTGTCAGAAAAGACACTTATAAAAGAGTTTACCTGTCTAAAACGCTTTTAAATGAAGATTGTTATTAGCAATACTTTAAAAAGTATCTATTTCCTTCATGGCATAATCTTTCCTGAAGTATACATAGGTGATCAGGCTATGTATAGTTGAGGACTGATGATGCGATGCTTGATTTAGCCAAAATAATATTACTTTTTCTCAAAAGCTTTAGATGGTGTTCAACGTATTGTTATTAAAAATGGTATTCTAATTATTTCCTTTCAAAGTAAAAAAAATTTGTTCCGCGTAATAATAGTAAATATTTGACGTAATATAGGAAAAATCAGTTTATAGTACGGTAACAAAACGGCTTATTTTAGAAATTTGGTAAAAACAATTTCCCCATAAGGTAGTAAAATAGTTTGAAATAAAACTCGTTGAATGGTTTATTGGATACATGGGTAAATACTATGGAATGGTAATAATCTACTAATCCGTCAAATACGAAATCGGCCTATTCCCTAAATAAGACAATGGTATAATGTTGCGAAACGATTGAAAATTGCGCAATTGCAATAGAAAATGGAATAAACAAAGGCTACGGTTATCACAGAGGTAACAAAAGATAGTCATTACATTAGATAGGAAAGTGCTTAATACTACTAGGTTACATCAACGTACTTATGGAAAGTACCAAAAGAAAGTACAACTCTAGAGGGCTCAAACTAAGGTTTATATAATTAAAACATAAACTTCTTCTTCCAATTCTGGTTTCCCAACTCTGGGCATTCACTCCTGAAGTGTCCCACTACTCCACACTCGCGGCAGGTTACCGAGAGTTTCTGATGCTTTGCGAGGGTGGGAGCCTTGCAATCCTTGGTTTCATGTCCAAGCTTTTGGCAGTTTTTACATTGAGAGGGGCAAGATCCTTTGTGATGAAACTGACACTTGTTGCACTCGGGTAATTTACCAACATACCTTTTCTTTTGGCTTGACCCCGCAGCACAGGTCTCCACCACTTGTTGTATCTTAAACGGTTGTTGAGAAGCATTAGCATCCAGATTACCGACCCACTTTCTCTTGTTGCTACCATTGCCTCCTAAAATCTTGGTGTGAGCTATGCGTTCCTTTGCTTCGATTGCCATTCTGATAGCTTTAGGCATGGTATCGGGTTCCAATGAGTTGACCAACATACGAATTTCAGGAGAAAGTCCTCCTATGTACCTTTCAAGAGCCTAGTCGGGCTAAATCATAAAAAGAAGCAGTATACTTAACAACATCATCTCCTACCATGGTAAGGTTTAGTGTTTCCTGTTCAATTGCTTGTAATTCGCTTTTCACACAGAACTTCAAACTCATCATCCTTTTTAGTTTCTCCCAAGAGTGTGAGTAAGCAGCATCAACTCCTACTACCTGGACATACTTAGTCCACCATTTCTGGGCATGCTCTTGAAAAGTGCAAGTGGCGAACTTAACTTTGTTTTCTTTACGGCAGTCACCACATTGAAAGATTGTTTCTAATTCTTCGAACCATTTGAGAAATTCCTTTGTGTCTATATTTCCGCTAAAGGAGGAGGGATTACAACCCATAAATTCCACGTGAGTAAGTTCCTTGGTGAAGGTAGTGGCCATGTTCTTGGCAATGACTTGTCCAACAGCAGCTTGTGTCATGCTTGGAGTGGTTTGCTTAAATCTATTTCCATCAAATCATAAGAGTCCATGAGAATCTATAGGTAATAAAAATCATCATATTCATAACACATGAATATAATACATGAAAGTTTCGGTCTATATGGACCCATATCATAGATAGCACAACCATTCCCCCATAGTAGAGTCAATACTTGGTGGTTCCGTTTGTTCATCAATCAAAATACTACAAGTTTCTTCGAACTATGCCACACCTCTCGTGGCTAGGATAATAGTAAAAGCTAGTAAAGATATAAGTCTAGTCTAAAGACTTCCTGTAGTCCTTCTAGGTGAAATCAGGTTTTACGACATCATAAGGTCGGGATAGTCCTGAAGCAGTGTTTGAAATTGTGCATCGATCAAGTCCTAGATAGTGTAGATTCTAAGCCATTCTTGAGGAACCTGCAGATGTTCCTATTGAGTCCGTATTCTTGGTATTATCCATAAGGTGTTATCTAATTCGTGGCAAGTGGAAATGGAAAAGGGAAATGACAATGGTGGTATTCTAAAGGATGAGAATAACATTGATGACAATGAGATCCTAGTGATGAGTTAGGAGATAATGGTGATAATAGTGAATGGGATACTACCCTCTTTCGGGCTATCTCGCAACATCTAAGAGGTAAAGTTAAAGTACGCACTATGGGACGACCAATAGTGTAATAAGTAACCAATGGTGGTGGTAGTACCTAAGTAGTAAGCGTCCTACTAGTGAAGGAAAGAAAACATGTTATCTCTCTTGTAATAAGCATCCTAATAAGTCCATTAAAATTAAGTCTGAATACTCTACCAAATGGCATTCTATGTATAGGTTGAATGATAGGAAAACCTTATTCTTATAACAAATCAATAGTGCTAACGGTGGTATACGTGCAACTGGTGGTATAATGGTAGTGGAAGATGACAAGGCATCTTCAATATCGGAATCCGATGAAAGGATAACAGCGTGGGTATCTGAAGACATGTCACTTGTAAACCAGGTCAATATGATCATATATATATATATATATATATATATATATATATATATATATATATATATATATATATATATATGAGTATGGGTATGAATAACTTGCACAGTGTGTGCGTAAAACAACATGTATAGTGAATATGCACCTATGATGAAATGATGAGATGCTATGATGATGTGGTTATAGTCTAGGGTCCATGATACATCCTAGTTCGCTATAACCTTAGCTCTGGTACCAATCTGTCACACCCCCAAAATACCTGAATGGCAGCGGAATGGAATACCTGGGGGTGACTGTCATAGCACCATAGTTACAGTTATATTGAACGACCTAAAGTGTCGTTTAGAAAATACAGCGTTTGATCATTAAAACATTCAAAGTTTACAAAACATAGGTCCCAAAAGATATTGCCATTTTAGTTAAAATAAGTTCAACAAGATCAAACGTTCATAGGTGTAGAAAAATATAGTCAGACGCGTCGTCTCCACGACTCCATGAAGGTCCAAATGCATGTAACATGAGCTACCTTTATAACCTGAAAATACATGCTAAAGTGTCAACACGAGGTTGGTGAGTTCATAGATTTTAGAGAACAAGTAAGTATGGTAAAACATTTGGAGAGGAAAATTTCCCAGTAAAAACATCGTAAATCCGTAATAAGGTTGATGCAAAGGCATCGTAAATCAGAAATAAGAAATCAGTAATAAGAAATCCGTAATAAGAAATCAGTAATAAGAAATACGTAATAAGAAATCAGAAATAAGATTTATAAAAACCATCAGTATTTAACTTTAATCGTATGTGCAATAGCCCAAGTATAAAGTAAAGTAATAAGTTTTTCAGTCATAAAACTACATTGTCTCTTAAGCTCATGAAACCGAAGCTAGACGTTACTTGGCCCCAAATGAGTGTTTACCAGACACTCTAATAATAAAGACATGAAATGCATCTGTAATTCTGTTGGAGCAACCCAAACACAGATGGAGGAGTCACCCTCAATAGATCTATTCACTCACTCTCGCTTGGAACTTAATTAACGGTCCATGATAATAAAGGGGACTTGTCAAGACGTGGTAATAAGGAAACTTAAGCAATGTAAGGAATTTAATACTTTGGCATTGTACAAAAATAATTAAAGCAGCGTATTCTCCTTCAAAAGTAGTTCAAATCGTATAAAAGTATAAAACAAGTATTTAAGCATGTATCTCCCCCAAAGAGTTTATAAAGTAATTAAACAAGTAAAAGTGGGGCTATGACTCACCTCGAAATGATAGTACAAAGTGATGGAATGATCGGGACAACAAGGCGCGAACACTAGCCGCAACCTAAATGAATGAATGTGATCTAATTTAGATCATGCCGTGATGAAATGAATGCACATGCACATGATACCTATACCACTCGTAACTTAAAAATAATTGTTATCGTCAAAGTAAAATACTTTCCATACTTAGGAAAATAAGTCCAACTAGAATTACAAAACTTGTCGTAATATATCGTATATAAATGTTAGCGTTGAATTCCCCGTCTTGAAAACCTTAAAATCACGTCTACTAGTTGCGTAAATAAACCTTGGGTCGTACGTATTTCGTTTATTAAAAATAAACCCCTTGAATAAGAAATCTAGAAAATATGTCATTAGTACGTAGTTATATTATTTTCCAGTAGTGACTATATATATATATATATATATATATATATATATATATATATATATATATATATATATATATATATATATATATATATATATATATATAGTTTTGACGATGTTAAAACGGGTATAACTTGGTCGTTTTAAGTTCATTTTCCTCGTTCTTTATATTCACGGATTCGTTTTAGTATGTAGTAATATATTTTCGATAGCTCGGTTCCTCTAGATTACGTTTAATGCCTCTATTTACCCGTCGAAAACTGCCAAACAGCATGCAGTTTTTAGAAAAAAATAGTTTTCGTCGTTAAATTTACAAAAATCATATCTCCTTCGTTATAAGCTCGTTTTAATCCGTTCTTTCGCCTAAAGTTTCGTTTTTGAAAGTATTTTCTAAATCTTTGATCAAAAATCACCCATCATTCACTGATTTTTCCACGTTTCAAAAATAGGGACAGTAGGTCAATATGTAGTTTCAAAAACTATTTTCAAGTCTCTAAACTAGTTCTAACTTCAATCAAACCACTTTCAATCACCACAAAACTAGTCTAATCCTACCATACACCTTCTTAGGGTGTCATGGGTTCCTAAACATCATAACCAAGTAGATCTAACAAGGATCTAACCAAAAAAATCATTTCTAGGGCTTGTATGTTCCAAAAGTTTGTAAAAATATAGTGGTATAACTATTTTGTGCATGGATCAAAACATGAAAGCTATAAGATATAAGTAAATACTTGATGAAAACATAAAGATTAACTTGGTAACTTACTTTGAAAGGTGGTGTGATTAGATGATGAAAACCTAACAATCCTTGAGTTTTTATCTCAAAACTCTAACAAGGACTACTATAAGAACAAGATTACAATATGATCTTTGAAAAATGATGTTTTCTTGCTTCTTGATTACCCTAGGCCGAGCACCCTTGAGAGAAAAAGAGAGAAAAATATTTCTTTGGCTAGTTGAAAATGAGATGAAAAAGTCTAGTAAAGTTTTATGTATTATAAGTATTATTATTATTTTAATAGAGTTAGTATATGGCATTAATGAAGTTGGAGTAAGTTAGTAAATTTGTAAGAGATTGGCAAGGGGGGGGGGGGGGGGGGCAAATCAAAGGGGGGGATGAATGTAAGACTTTTGTGACTTTGTGTATTACTATGTGTTATTTTGTAGTTTTAAAGTGTACCGGGTACAGGGTTAACTAAAAATAAATTTTAACGGAGTTAACCGGGTCATAATAAAGTTATAAAAATTATAAAAATAGGTTGGATAAAATTATTGGGTGTTTAGATAATTATAGTTTAATTTCTACGAAAACCGTCGAAATTTAAGTAAACTTAAGTTAATAATTAAAATAAATATCCAAAATACCGGGTAAATTAATATTAAAATTTTTATATTATAAAAATGAATATAAAAATATATTGGGATCATAGTCGGGAGTGTCGGACATATTAGTCACATTATAGTTCGCGTATTAGTGTTTATTTAAAATAAACATACGTAAATCGTTAATTGTACCAAAAGTATTAATTTAATTATCCTACGAGTGGAATAGTATGCAAGTGCCATAATGATGATATGCAGACTATTTCTAGTCTGAATGAAATGTCCCAAATGATAATGTATGAATTCGCTCTTGAACCAATACGGTTACGCGAATTTAAATACTCGTAAACTAAATTTACGATGAAATGAGTAATGCACGTGAATAGTGATATTTCTTCCGGAAATGAATAGTGTCAAGTGAATAGTAAAATTTCTGAACGCTTCTCAGAATGTCAAATTGACCTCGAAAACGATGAATAGTGATCGATGAATAGTAAATGATGAATAGTAACTTGTGAATAGTAAATTGTCGAGGTTTGGAAAATGACCGGAAATTACGAGTTGTGACAAAGATACATATTAGTTGACATGGAATTTGGGAAGTAATAAATACAGGAGCTAATATGATTTTGCCCAAAACTACCTCCATATCACTAGTCTGCTAATATGATTTTGCCCCTTTTTTCCTATAACATCAGCTCTTACCAATCATATGTATCAAATACTTTGGTCCTACAACCTAAAAGTCGCAACATTTTACCAGTGTTAGCTACTAATCTGAGATGCATCTTAGGTATAATGTTAAGTTACAACTTGACACTAAAAAATGGTATAAATTATCTAGAGAACCATAGCAGTAACATTGCAAGTCAACTCAAATTATAATCCGTGTAGCAAACAAATTGAAAGACAACTCAAATTATAATCCATGAATCACCAAACGACTTTTGATACTCATCTATCACCTGATCAACATTCGCGTTCAACTAACAAACTAGTAAACAGCGTCTCTAACTACACCAACATAATGATGTTTTTATTTCTTTCAAAAAATGTTTTTATTTGTTACAAACAACAAAAGTAATACTACACTTTATAACTAACTACACATTATACAAATCATGAATGATAAAAAAAAAGTTAACAAAAACAAGTAGAAAACCTACACCAGCAGTAGTTAAGGACAATGGTGGTAGTGGTGGTGGTGTCCAACAGCAGCAGCGGCGACAGTGGTGGTGGGCGGATAACAGCAAGGGCGGACGGTGGGGGGGTCGAGAACTACACAAAACACAAACAAAAATTAAAAAAAATCATAAACAAAGACATAACAAACAATTAAATGACAAATAAAAACATATACCTGGTTGTTTGGTGGGTCGGGTCTAGACGACAGCAGCACAACAACGACGGTGGTGGGTCGGGTACCCTAAACCAAACACAACAATAAACAAACACGTTAAATTCCTAAACCAATTTAAAAGAATAAAGTCAAATAACCTTTGTTTTATAAAGAGAGGAAGAAAGAAAGAGAGGAAGAGATGGTGGTGCACGTTGGTGCTAGGTTGGGAGGTTGGTTGTGTCGAAGTGGTGGTGTGGTCGGCGGTATAATAGCGATGGTGGTGTAGTGATGGTGTGGTGTCGGATGTGGTGGTTGGAAGAAACAAATCGCCGGCGAGGTCAATTATTGAGAGAGAAGGGTGAAAACTTTTTATAACTTTTTTTTTCTAAGTGTTTGACGAGATCTGCTTTTTGGTATAACTTTTTATTGTCCCAACGACATGTCGTCGGGACTATATTTTTAATTTTGTCGTTTGTGATTTTGGCGGGATAAAATGAAATTTTGGGGGGTGAATTGAAAATTTTGGGGGTTTGACCAAAAAATACCGACGCTATGTCGTCGCTATTTTAGTATAATAAAAATTTTATTACTTTTATAAAATAAATAAAATTAATTAGTATAAATCTTTTATTTAAAATATATATTTAAATTTGAATAATTTTATTTAAAATTAAATAATTTAGTTTAAAATTAAAAAAATTATTTATTATAAATAATTTTATTTAATTTAAAATTAAAATTAAATACTTTATATTTTAAATTAAATACTTTGGTAATTTAGTTTAAAATTATATGCTCTTAATTAATAAATCCTTTTTTAAATACTTTTATATTTAAAATTAAATAATTTAGTTTAAAACTATATGCTCTTAATTAATAAGTCCCGGTAAATTTTTAAGTGTCTCGGTAAATTTCATCAACGTAACATGTTAAACGAATTAAGAAACCCAAACCCAACATCTCAAAGTACTTTCATAGCTTCGTGGTTATATACGAGATGTTAAACGAACGAGCTATGGTTATCCACGAGATGTTAAACGGATGAGTCGAGATACTATGGTTATACACGAGATGTTAAACGAACGAGTCGAGATGATATGGTTATACACGAGATGTTAAACGGAGGAGTCGAGATGCTATGGTTATACATGAGATGTTAAACGAACGATCCGAGATGCTATGGTTATACACGAGATGTTAAATGAACGAGTCGAGATGATATGATTATACACGAGATGTTAAATGGATGATCCGATATGCTATGGTTATACACGAGATGTTAAACGAACGAGTCGAGATGATATGGTTATACACGAGATGTTGAACGGATGAGCCGATATGCTATGGTTATACAAAAGATGTTAAATGAACGATCCGAGATGCTATGGTTAAACACGAGATGTTAAACGAACGAGTCGAGATGATATGGTTATACACGAGATGTTAAATGGATGATCCGAGATGCTATGGTTATACACAAGATGTTAAACGAACAAGTCGAGATGAAATGGTTATACACGAGATGTTAAACGCATGAGTCGAGATGCTATGGTTATACACGAGATGTTAAACAAACGAGTCGAGATGATATGGTTATACACGAGATGTTAAACGGAGGAGTCAAGATGCTATGGTTATACACGAGATGATAAACGAACTATCCGAGATGCTATGGTTATACACGATATGTTAAACGGAGGAGTCGAGATGATATGGTTATACACGAGATGTTAAACGAACTATCCGAGATGCTATGGTTATACACGAGATGTTAAATGAACGAGTCGTGATAATATGGTTATACACGAGATGTTGAACGGAGGAGTCGATATGCTATGGTTATACATGAGATGTTAAACGAACGATCCGAGATGCTATGGTTAAACACGAGATGTTAAACGAACGATCCGAGATGATATGGTTATACACGAGATGTTAAACGGATGATCCGAGATGCTATGGTTATACACAAGATGTTAAACGAACGAGTCGAGATGAAATGGTTATACACGAGATGTTAAACGCATGAGTTGAGATGCTATGGTTATGCACGAGATGTTAAACGAACGATCCGAGATGCTATGGTTATACACGAGATGTTAAACGAACGGTCCGAGATACTATGGTTATACACGGATGAGTCGAGTTGTTATGGGTATGCATAACATGTTAAACGATGACTCGAGATGTTATGGACATGCATAACATGTTAAACGGATGAGTCGAGTTGTTATGGATATGCATAACATGTTAAACGATGACTCGAGATGTTATGGACATGCATAACATGTTAAACGGATAAGTCGAGATGCTATGGAGATGCCTAACATGTTAAACGAATGAGTCAAGTTGTTATGGAGATGCATAACCTAATAAATGGATGATCCAAGTTGTTATGGATATGCATAACATGATAAACGGATGAGTCGAGTTGTTATGGATATACATAGCATGTTAAACGGATGAGTCGGGTTGTTATGGATATGCATAACATGTTAAATGGATGAGTCGAGATGTTTTGGATATCCATGACATGTTAGATGGATGATTCGATATGTTATGGATATGCATAACATGTTAAACGGATGAGTAGATACGTTATGGATATACATAACATGTTAAACGCATAGTCGATATGTTATGGATATACATAAAATATTAAATGAAAGAGCCGAGATGATATGGTTATACACGAGATGCTAAATGAACGAGTCGAGATACTATGGTTATACACGGGATGTTAAACGAAAGATCCGAGATGCTATGGTTATACACGAGATGTTAAACGAACGAGCCGAGATGATACGGTTGTACATTAGACGAATTACATTAAACGTTAAAGTTAAAACACGAATTACATTAAACACTAAACTTAAAACATGAAATACAAAAGTACGATTAATAGAAACTATGATACGGTAATTAAAATAAAACTACGAATTAAGAAAATGAATCATCTGAGACCCAGCCATCCTCCTCACTCGAAGAAGACCCTGATGGAACAGGGCCAAGCCCCATGGCCCATCGGTATGGTAGTTCTCTGTTTATCCGCGCCATACGAGCAGCTTCCCGAGCCCTACGAGCAGCTGCCACACGTTCTTCGTCTTCTTCAACCTCTCTAAAGACTTGCATATCTTGCTCGAAGAGTCCTTCATCAGTCAACCCAAATGTATTGGGTTGGTATTCCACTGGTGGATTGTTTACCGGTTCATTCTCAGCTTGAGTGTTTTGTTGTTGATTTTCATTTTCTGCAGGTGGAGTGTTCACAATCACAGGTTCGTTTGGAGGACTTGGGAATTGTTGTGAGAAATCTTTGTGAGGCATTGGGAATTGTTGCGAGAAATCTTTGCGAGACATTGAGAATGGGATTTGGGAGTTTTGATTTTGTGAGTTTATGTGTGTTTTGCCGAGTTAATGATTATTCGGTATATATAAAGTAAAAAAATGGCGGGACAAACGGAAAATGAGGCGGGAAAATAAATCCCGACGTCATGTTGTCGGTAAAAAATAGGAGGGAAAAAACCCCGCCCAAATATTCGCTATTATTCGCAAGTGCGGGGAGACAAAAAATGGTTTGATTAAATCCCGACGTCATGTCGTCGGGATTTTAACAACAAAACGTGGTTAAACGCTAATCAAAACGTTAATCACAATAAATTTTTAATTAGTAAAATACCGACGACATGTCGTCGGTATATTTTTGGCGGGTCAAATTCCCGCCCAAGTTTTCCCAATTATTGAAAAAGTCAAATTTGACCAAATAAATACCGACGAATTGGCGTCAGGATTTTAAGATCTTAAAAATTCAACGCGAGTTTGCTCTGTCAAGCGACTTTTTTTGTCGTTTAGCGTAAATGCCGACGCCAAGTGTGTCGTCGGGATTTTGTTCGTCGCCAGTTCTCCTTATTCTTGTCGTGTGTGTAATTAGTATAAATTTTGATTGATAAAAGTTATTTTTACTTTTATTTTTATTTTTATTAAAAACTATAAATTAGCAATTAAAGCAATTATTATTTAAAGGGGAAATTTATAAAACGTGCTCATATTTACTATGTATATATAAAAACTAGACTTGTTGTAGACGGAAACAAAAACTAAAGTTGACACTATCATGTACAGTAACTGACAAACCAATTAACCCAATATTTCAAAACACTTTTGTTAAGTGGAAAAAGAAAATCAAAACGAAATATCATAATAATTTTTTTAATCCATTTAATTCTCCTCTCAATCAGGTGCCCATTTAATATATTTTTTTTTTAGTTTTATAATCTCTTTCTCTCTCCATCAACTTCATCTTCTTCCCTTTAACTCCATGGCTCCCTGTTGCATTTTTTGATCTATTTACTTCTTCAAAAAAATTCAGTCTAACATAACATAACAAGAATCTAAAATTTGATGCCCCAAAATTTTTGATGCCCTGGGCCGTCGCCCACCTCGCCCGGTACCAGGGCCGGCATTCATTACATACAACACAGGATATGCACGTGCGACGTGCATACCCTGTGAAAAGTTTTAGTAGTGTAAAATTTTTTGATTTCCTTATAAAATAACTAAAAAATCAGAGCCGTATTCGAGGGTGTGCGAGGTGTGCTACTGCACAGGGCCTCAAAATTTTAAGGGCCTCAAAATATATATCCTTTTATATATTTTAGAGGGTCAAAATATACTTCCAACTTCAAAATATTAACGATATATGAAATTATGCTCTAAATATCATCTTAAAGTGGTCTAGAGTGACGAAGAACTCATTAAAACTTAAAGCTGGATGGTTAAAATAAATTTTCATCATCATCTTTAGGCCTCATGAAATTTTTTGCACATGGCCTCCGCTAACTTAGCTACAGCACTGTAAAAAATACACTGAAAACCTAAAAAATGCTGGAAAAACATGAGTGCACACTCTAATCTAACTCACAGTTGCTCAAAAGAAAAAGAAGAGAAAGTATCTGGTTCTTTAGAATATGACGACTGCATGTTTGTATTCTTGAAGAAGAAGTAGGTCAAATAAGTCAACGAGTTCTTTAGAATTTTTACGGCCCATTTGTTTTTGAATTTGGGCTTTGAGCCCAGTATAACCTATATGAATATCCTTTCCAGTTTCCAGTTTCCACAACGTGTTTTGCAGTTTGTACACTGTAAATTGTATTGTACATTTTTTACATACGATTTTATTTGCGTCGCTTAAATATAAACGAAATGTTAGAATTTGTATATATTAATTATTAGGCTTTTCAGTAATCTTTGGCAGTTTATTATGTTCCATTTCAATATTTTATTTTGTGATATCATGTGTTGTGAATTAGCAATGATTTAGTTAAATACAGTAATATACAATATTAGTTATTCAAGAAAAGTAAATTACATAATGGATCAGGATAAAAAGAGTCAACAAATAATAGGAAAATTGAAAATTTTGATTCGCTGATTATTAGACAAAAAAAGGAAGTCTAAAAAATGTGACTATAAGGGGAAAGAAAAAAAAAAGGTCCGACCCGTAAAGCTAAACCGAGTCTTTTTTTTTTTTTTTTTTTTTTTTTTTTGAAAAAAAACATTCATATATGGTGCACACCCTACTATGTATTTCTAGATCCGCCACTGTTGGTCTAAGCTGCAAGTTACACTTTTCAAGCTTAAAAATTAAAATAGAGTATAGCATGAAATATGTTCCTTTTGTATGACGTAACTTTTAAGTCGATACGAAGAAAGTGCATGATGTTACAAAAGATCTTACAAGCATCCGTTAGTAGCTTATACTTTTATATTCAATTTGTGTTGCAGCAATATGACAACTCTTTGCAGAGAATCTATACAAGTTTGTAAACCATTTTGATGCTTGTTAACTCCATGAAATATTTTATTTAAAAAGGGTTTTTTTTTTTTTTTTTTTTTTTTTTTTTTTTTTTTTTTTGGGTAACATGATTTCTGACCTTTTAGCCGACTAATCCACGGGGTTTGAACCCACCGCCACACTGACAAAATAAAATGTAAATAAAAAGTTAGTTATTACTCAAGTACTATAACGTCTGTAATCCTATTTGACACACCAAATATCAGAAAGCGTTTTGGATCAACCCGATGCGTACCAAATATTACCCGTTTTGACCCACTACCCAAATGTCGCAACCAGGCCATTTTTTAACGTTTACTCTTTTTGTAAGTGATAGATACAGAGCAGTTCTACAAATGGGGGTTCTTGTAGCGCGTTGTGACCAGGGCCGTCTCATTGATTTGGGTGGCCCGGTGCAAAATCACAAATGGGGCCCTCGTATCCCGAAAAGTTAATTATTATAGAAAATAAAAAGTTATTTGACATTACGCAAAACATTAACAAAAGTCAAATTCTACGCTATTAAAAAAACTATAAATACTTAGAGCGTTACTAGAGCACAAATACAGCTTTACTTTACAAAAGATTCAACATACTTATTTCTTGAAGAGTGTCATTCTTTTAGCATTTTTCGTAGCAAAGTTGTCAATCAACATTTCATAATTAACACTTTATAATATATCATTCTCAATAGCTATCAATGCCAATCCATTAACTCTCTTTTGTGACATTATAGACCTCAAGTAAGACTTCAACAATTTTAATGAGAAACTTCTTTCTGTAGATGTCACAGTGACCGGAATAGTCAATAATACTCTATACACGATTATTGCATTAGGAAAACAATCTACCTCCTTCATATATCTTAGAACTTCAGTTGGCCCCATACTGTTATGCAAAAAATTCTTTAACAACCTTAACTCCATGTATAACTCATCTGCATCTTCTGTTTTTTGACTATGTTTTTGTTATGTTTTTTAGGTGGAGTTTGTTTTCTATTTTTTTTTTGTGTGTGGCTAGCCCATATTTAATCCAAGTATTTCACTCTTTTTGTATGTGGCTCAAATTTTATCTTGTTTTTTTTATGTTACCTGGTTCAACTTTGATAATATTTAACAAAGACACTAAAAATTCAAAACATTTATGTATAAAACTATAAATATAAATAGATATATACTAAATTGAGGCCAATTAAAAAGGGGGGCCGGTGCGGTTGCACCACTTGCACACCCTAATCGCCGCCACTGGTTGTGACCTTGGTTCTTTTAGCTGGTCAAAAAGTGAAAGTATTTACACCATCATATTCATTAATCGTTTAAATTCTCAAGCATCAAACCATATATGTTATGTGTCTTCCAGTATCAGATCAGGAGCATGGTAAATTTTTCGTTACAAGTTGAGTAACATAATGTGTATAATCAGGCTTGTGACGAGCCGATCCATACACAAAAGAATGCTAGGGATCATTGTGTATTCTTATTGTCTATGTATATTATAGCTCACCACATCGAGCACAGTTCTTTAAAAAATTAGTTTTTTTGGCTGTTTTACTGGGCCATTTTTCCAGCCATTTCAGGCCCAACACAAATAAAAAATCCTTGCTGACTTATTTTAACTTTTTTTTTTTTTTTTTTTTTTTGGTTTCATATGTGTTTTGAACTGTTAACAATCACCAACTTGTACACAACAACCTTCTAAATATTACAAGTCCAAAGAAAAAGGACAAAAAAAATGTATAACATACTCAAAATAGTTACACATAAAATTTAAAAACAAAGATTCAAAGATACTGAAAAACAAATTTGACAAAAACGACGCGGCTAGAGCAAATCTACTTGTTGTTTTACTAGAGGTAGCAAAAAATATTTTTTTAAACACGTTTATTCTAAACTTTTTCATTATATTTTTGGTAGCGCACAATTAATTTGACGCAATCCATAAACTAAAGTAACAAATAATTTGGGATGGAGGGAGCATGTTGTATATTGGTTAGGAGATCAAGAAAATCCCCGATGATAAACTTGAACTTTTGATCAATGTTGCAAAAAAAGTTTACAAGGCTGATTAATCGCCGTCTAGGCGTTAATCGGCCACCAACCTTTTCAATTATAAAAAATTGGTCAAACAAATCTTTGAACGTGGTTATGTGGTTAACGGTGGTCAAACTTATTGAAAATCTGCAAATTTTGCGGGAAACAGGTCGGAAACTTGTTTTAATCACTTATAGTCGGTGTTTATATCTATCACAAGTTGTTGGTATAAGGCAAATATTGCCGTAAATATCTAAAACTCGCCGGAAAATACCAAAAACTCGCCGGAAATACCAAAAACTTCCCGCAAATGTCAATCCGATTAGTCCCACCTAGACTAATTACAAGCTAGAAGGGGATTGACCAACCGACTATCGATTTGCGATTTTTGCAATCTTGTTTTTCATATTATTACATGCTAATTTTTTTAATTAATAAACAATTGCAAATAGTCCATGAAATATTGAAAAACTACGTGACCATTCGACCTAAAGAGCAACATCAAAAACATTCTGTAACCTTGAAACTTCTTGACTTGAATATTGAAACTTGAAATTACACCTTGAAACATTGCATACTTGAAACTTGAGCTACCTTATGAAGTGTTGTAACTTTTGAGTTAAAGACTTGCAAACACCGGAATTGTTTGAAACTTGGATGTGCTCAAACTGCACTAACACCCAAACTCCAAAAGAGTTGATTAAGGCAAACAGGATGTTTAGAGGGTACCAGGAACGTTGAGTAACATACTTGAATACCCCCAAACGGATCCGCAATCATATTCGACATATGTTGTTTGCATGGACGGACCTACATGTATGTTGGGTGTGGCACGGGCTACACCCGATTTTAGGTCACGAAATGCAAAAAGATTTCAAAACTGTCGTTTTTATGGTATGTGCAACCCCCAATTTTTTTTGCTACTTTCGTTTCTTACGGTATAACTTTAGTTAACTCAACATTTCTTTTGTGCAACACCTTTTAAAAATCCTAGGTCAGTCTATTATTCTTTACTGTTATAAATTTCTGTTTATACTATTGTTTCTGCCATAACTTTTTTATTTATTATTTTTTATTTTTTATGACACTATCTTCACATTTGTATAGTGCTTATCTTACAAAATTTTAAGTGACACCGGAACCAACATCCTTTTGTTTAGTAGATAACTAACATATCACTGTACCAAAAGCTTTGAATAAAGTTTGTTGGTTTACTGCCTGACACCTTTCACAACTATCGAAATATTATATTTCATCACTCCTTTCGCGATGAAGTTACGAATATTTTGTTACACATACGAATATCTTGCTATTAATATGTTACCATGTTTGTTTAATACATTTGACGTATCATTGTTATTAAAACAAGCTAATATATACGTTTTGATTTGGTTTTATTTTTGAATTTTTTTTTTTATGTTTAGTTTACCATTTTATAAAGTCTTTGTTTAAAAAAAAATTAAAAAAATTAAAAAAATTGGATGATAGATGATTTATTTATCTATTATAAATAACCTCTCAATCCAATTTTAAGTACTTTAAGTGTAAATAATATTATAAACATTTTTTCATTTTTATATCTAACCAATGTGGGACGATAACAAAACACAAACTTTGCTAAACGGAGACTACACGTTTCAACATGGCAGTTACACAAAATCTTGAGGTTTGGATCATACTATATCAGTTAAAATGTGAAACACGACGACCGATATAATACAAAAGTTACGAAAATGTACACAAATAATAGTACGAAACATAAATTCTTAGTCTCAAAATGCTTGATATAGTGTACACTGAAAGACAAAAGAATAAGCTTCAATCAATATCTTTTGGGAGCTCATTAGGAGCCATTTGAGTTTTTTCTGTTTGTTGCAATGGATGTTCAGCAAGTGTTGGGCTGTCTAAGCTGCAAGTTACACTTTTCAAGCTTAAAATAGAGCATATCATAAAAAATGTTCCTTTTGTATGACATAACTCTAAGTCGATACGAAGAAAGTGCATGATGTTACAAAAGTCTTACAAGCATCCGTTAGTAGCTTATACTTTTGTATTCAATTTGTATTGCAGCAATATGACATCTCTTTGCAAAGAATTACAATCAAAATGTAACCGCCTTTAACGTGTGATGCTTGTAGTTGAGCAACACATTACCATGAACAACGATGCAACAACATAACGCCTGTAATCCTATTTGACACACCAAATATCAGAAAGTGTTTTGGATCAACCCGATGCATACTGAATATTACCCGTTTTGATCCATTACCCAAATCTCGCAACCTGGCCATTTTTTTAACATACAGAGAGCAGCAACACAAATGGGGGTTCTTGTAGCCCGTTGTGACCTTGGTTCTTCTATCCGGTCAAAAATTGAAAGTACATATTTAACTGGCATTAATCGTTTAAATTCTCAAGCATCAAACCATGTATGTTCCGTGTCTTCCAGTTTATCAGATCAGGAGCATGGTAAATTTTTCATTAGAATTTTATTTTATGTTTGGTCAATTCGCTACAGTTATATTCCAGTTTAACCTTTTGCAGTAGAAAACATATATACTGGAATACCCCCAAACGGATCCGCAATCATATTAGGCATATGTTGTTTTGCTGTTATAAAGTTTTGTTTATACAATTATACGTATTGTCAAGTGAAAATTTATTGTTTCTGCCATAACTTTTTTGTTATTATTTTTTACGACAATATTTTTACATTTGTATATGGCTTATCTGACAGTATATCTTACAAATGTTTTAAGTGAGACGTGAACCAACATCATTTTGTTTAGTAGACTACGGGCATTACCACTATACCAAAAACCTTGAGTAAAGTTTGCCAGTTTACCGACACCTTTCACAACTATCGAAATATTATATTAATCACGTCTTTCGCGATGAAGTTAGGAATATTTTGTTACACAATATAATTGTAATCACAATATTTACTTCAACATATGGAATAAAATTCTGCAGCTAACACAACTCTATTTACTTGTATTCATCCAAAATACTTAGAAAACCTATAGTTTCAGACATTTTGATTTGCAACTTACATTTTATAGTTTGTCATTTTATTATAAAAATAAGGGAGAACATCTCTAATAGAATTTTCACCGCTAAAAACAAACAACAAACATACTAGATTAGTTTGTTTTATTCTAGGTAATATTGACTTGTCATCTTTAGACCGGCCGTTATGGTGGTCTTTCACCACGGCTGAAGGGGCATGTTCGCGCCAAGGTCATAGCGGCCGAATACCATCACACATGAAAACACGTTTTTTTGTGTTGGTTGGGTGGTGCAGACCAACTAATGATAATTAAGGTGGTTTTTTTTTTATAAGTGTATCTGGTGTATATTGTGAAGTATGATTTCATAAAGTGGAGTACTTTTAGATGGGGTATCGCTAAAATGGAGATGATGGTCGAATGACAATTACACCTAGCCTTACATCGTGTCATAGAAACTAAATGGTACAAAACGCGGCTTTTAAAATGCTAGCTGAATAAAGTATGACAAATCATTACACAATTGATAAAGACAAGTCATACCAACCTCTTGCTAGCTTATTAATGAGAAATGAGGTTTTAAACTTATTGGTCATAGAGAAAGAGTTTTTTTTTTTTTTTTTTTTTTTTAATTTTTTTATGAACAACTTTTGTAAGAGAGCAATTGAAAATTAATTCATATTGTACTTTTTTTTTAACTTTTTTCACCTAACCCATAAATGCAAACACATTGATATAGTCAGTTAAAGTATGTTTCTATAAAGTGGAGTATTTTTAGATGGTGTATCGCTAAAATGAAGATGATGGTCGAGTGACAATTACACCTAGCCTTACATCATGTCTTTGAAACTAAATGATACTAAACGTGTCATTTAATGCTAGCTGAATAAAGTATGACAAATCATTACACAATTGATAAAGACAAGTTATATCAACCTCTTGCTAGCTTATTAATCAGAAATGAGGTTTTAAACCTTTTGGTCATAGAGAAAGAGTTAGTTATAGCCTTTTTTTTTTTTTTTTTTTTTTTTTTTTTTTTTTTTTTTAATATTTGAGGTTTTGAACTCCCAACTTTTGTAAGAGAGCTGTTGAAAATTAATTCATATTGTACTTCTTTTTTACTTTTTTCACCTAACCCATAAATGCAAACACATTGATACAGGTAAAGTATGTTTCTATAAAATAGTGTATTTTTAGATGGTGTATCGCTAAAATTGAGATGATTGTCGAGTGACAATTACACCTAGCCTTACATCGTGTCATTGAAACTAAATGGTACAAAACGTGGCTTTTAATGCTAGCCGAATAAAGTATGACAAATCATTACACAATTGATAAAGACAAGTCATACCAACCTCTTCCTAGCTTATTAATGAGAAATGAGGTTTTAAACCTATTGGTCATAGAGAAAGAGTTAGTTTATTTATTTATTTATTTATTTATTATTATTATTATTATTATTATTATTATTATTATTTTTTGATTTTGAACTCCCAACTTTTGTAAGAGAGCTATTGAAAATTAATTCATATTGTACTTTTTTAAAAAACTTTTTTCACCTAACCCATAAATGCAAACACATTGATACAGTAAGGTAAAGTATGTTTCTATAAAGTGGAGTATTTTTAAATGGTGTATCGCTAAAATGGAGATGATGGTCGAGTGACAATTACACCTAGCCTTACATCATGTCATTGAAACTAAATGATATAAAATGTGGCTTTTCTTAATGCTAGTTGAATAAAGTATGACAAATCATTACACAATTGATAAAACAAGTCATACCAACCTCTTGCTAGCTTATTAATGAGAAATGAGGTTTTAAACCTATTGGTCATAGAGAAAGAGTTTTTTTTTTTTTTTTTTTTTTTTTTTTTTTTTTTTGGTTAGTATTTGAGGTTTTGAACTCTCAGCTTTTGTAAGAGAGCTATTGAAAATTAATTCATGTACTTCTTTTTTATTTTTTTCACCTAACCCATAAATGCAAACACATTGATACACTTAGGTACATTGACGTGGAGTAAAGGATTTTAATCAATAAAATAAGGGTGTTGTTATACACACACCATGATAGTACAAAAATCCTATGCAAACATCCCTAAATTACCACCGGTGATGCACACAGTACAACACCGTAATCATAATATATATAACAACAGTGGTGTGTCATGGACTCGTGGGTGTGCAATAACTCGAAACATCATACATGCAAAATGCATCTCACAACAACTTTATCTTTCATTATTAGAAAAAGCCATCTTAAACACATTAGCTTAACAGTATCAAGTCTTTCAAAAGCTTTGTAATAAGTAATTAAGTATAATAAAATAAGATTAGTAGAAGGTTTAGAGGGTGAAAAGATTTTGCTAAAAGCTTGGAGTCCACCAAGTTATTCTCAAAAAGCTTTTACCAAAATCCAAATAACATTCTCAAATGATTTTAAAAGATAGTAAAAAGTTATTAACGACTTGAAGAGTAGAGTACGTGTGAATGCTTTTATTACATCTCATTATTCTTCTTCAATAATATAATAGAGGGCTTTGTGTTCTTCTTCAATAATAGAGGAATTACAGGGTTAATGCATTGGAGCAATAGGTTGAGAAATGATTATTGGGGCAATAGGACGGGAAAAATCACCCTTGAAAATGATAACGTGACAATGTCTAAGTGAGTCTATGTTAAGAATAGGTTGAGAATAGCATCGGAGTTAATTGGTTAAAAATGTGTCAAGAATTCGAATTTTAGTAGATTAATGCATTGGGTATCCTCATATGCGTGTGGAATAGGGTTCTAATTTTATAAGATTGTAGACTTAAAGCTAATTTTCTGTTTGGTTCCCTTGTCACTGTACATTTGTAAAGAGTAATCGTTTAGCATATAGCAAACTAAAGTGAATGCTTGGATACATAGTTGTTACAAGTACATTGAATTCGATCAACACACCTACCATAGTACAATAAACATTATTCTTGCAATTAATTGCTCAACAACCTCAGTAGCATTTTATAAACTTCACAAGACTCATTACAATATACAAACATACCTAGGCAAACCCACTTCTTCTTTATAGTTTTGGATTGTTTGAACCAATCTTCTTACCCATGAATTTTAACCAAGAAAGATGGGTGTGGCACTGGCATGTACCATGGCGATTACGTTGCCATATCTTCATTATTGAAATAGGTGTTCTTGGAATTTAGATACTTAAGGTAAAATCTCATTACTTTCTAGTGATTCATGTGCAACTTTATTTTACTATTTGCTTTGTCAAACCTACCATAGTACAATAAACATTACTCTTGCAATTAATTGCTCAAACAACCTCAGTAGCTTCTCAAGCCTCATTAGAGCATCTACAATGGTAAAAACCACCAATAGCTTTTTGCAATTACACCTTCTACTTTCTATTAACTTTTACATATCAAAAAGCTTTTATTAGAAATCCTCTCCAATGGTAAAAGCATTTTAGAAAAGCTTTTTTGGAAGACCAATTGACATAGCAAAAGAAGTAATCTGCATAAATTGACTATAATATTAATATAGTACAAAGCTTCAACCGCTTGTAGAATTAGAAATCATTTTAAAAAGCTTTTGAAAAAGCTCACAATTGCATTGGTAAAAAGTCTTTCAAAGACTTTGTGAAATACTAAAAAGCTTTTAGTAAATCTTGCCATTGCGTATGCTCTTACAATTTACAAACATACCTAGCCAAACCACTTCTTCTTTATAGTTTTGGATTGTTTGAACCAATCTTCTTACCTATGAATTTTAACCAAGAAAGATGGGTGTGGCACTCGCATGTACCATGGCGATTACGTTGCCATATCTTCATTATTGAAATATGTGTTCTTTGAATTTAGATACTTAAGGTAAAATCTCATTACTTTCTAGTGATTCATGCAGAGGCGGAGCTATGGAGGGGGCACAGTGGGCAAGTGCCCCCTCAAAAGTTTCCGGCGTAATGTATTTTTTCGGAGATTCGAGTGTTTGTCGTCATTTTACCCCCTTACAAGTAAAAGAAATAAAGTAAGTTAATCTGAAATTCATTGCGAAAGAAGAGGAAAAAAGGTTTATTGCCGAAAAATAGTACACTTGACGGAATGACGGAAGAAGAAGGGAGCAATAAAAGAGAAATAAAGGAGATACTCTTTCTCCCTTCTTGTGTGGTCACGTGATGCATAGAGAATGGAAAAGTAACTTATTTTTTTTTCTTTCCTTTTTTTTTTAGTTGTTTACTGTTTGTTATGAGAGAGTATTATTCTTTAGTTAGAGAGTATACTGTAATAAGCTAGGCATATACTAGTATTAGTTATTGTATTTTTTTAGTCCCATGTATCTTAACTCGGTAGTACTAGTACTTTTTAAGTTTAGCCATATTTTGTCAATATGGTTTTGTTTTCTTATTGTAAAGTTAATTAAAAAAAAAATTATTATACGCTAATCATTTGTTTCTCTTGTAAAGATTTATTAACTTTCATACTTAATTATTTTTATCCATAATAACGAGTCTTTCAACGAATCACATTTTTGTAGAACGAGGAGTACCATGCCACCTATCTAATATAAGATTCTCGATTTCATTTGCTTTAATTTGACGTATTTAGTTGTTATTGTTTGGTAAAAAAATTGTGACACTCTTGCACTTTTTTTTTTTTTTTTTTTTTTTTTTTTTTTTTTTTTCTTCTTTTTTTTTTGCCATAGTAAAACAAAAAATTTGTTTTGCTCCCTCTCATAAATTATTCTAGCTCCGTCCCTGGATTCATGTGCAACTTTATTTTACTATTTACTTGTCTCTCATAAATCAAAATAATGTGAAACTAGTGATTGAGGAAAATGACTTTTATCCGACCAATAACTTACTGAAACTAGTTTGGTAATATTTTTGAGTAAATTCAATCTTTGTGTTTTTTTTTTTTTTTTTTTTTTTTTTTTTAATTTGTAAACAATATGGTGCTTGATTTAATTTGTTTCTTTGTTGCAAAGTGTGCTTATTCACTAGAAAACAAGAAAGTAAAAAATCTAAATCTTTTGTCTCATTCATATCATCACACATCTCATCTGTATCTTTCACTCTCTTTGTAAACAACATTTCTAAATTCAAATCAAATAATCATCCGTATTTTATTCTATATCATTCTTTGTTTTATATATCCCATAGAAATTATCAAAATAATTAAGAACAAAATTGTATTTAATTCCATGTGTGAATGTGTGATTCATTAAAAAAAAAAAAAAAAAAAAAAAAAAAAAGTCGGCCATGAAAGCTTTTATTTACACAATGCATCGTTTAGAATTTGTACATGTCTATGACACCAGAATAACTAAACGTGTGCGTTTTCAAGAACGTGTGATTTTAAATTTACTTGGAACGCGATGAATTAAATTCTACCACCTTATTTTATCACTAGGTAATGTATCAGGCCGTGCTAAGCACGGCCCATGAATTTTACATTTGATGTTTTCGAGATTGCCTAGGCGGGGTGTAGTGGCGACCAATATCAACATCGATAACTCAACGCAACATCCCATTTTCACTCCACCACTAACGTCATAACCAACAAGGTCTAATAAGATAATCAACTTCACCCGTCACCACCCAAACATACTCCACTTAAACATAATTGTACCCCACAAAAACCAACATCACGCAAACATCCCATTTTCACTCCACCACTAACGTCATAACCAACAAGGTCTAATAAGATAATCAACTTCACCCGTCACCACCCAAACATACTCCACTTAAACAAAATTGTACCCCACAAAAACCAACATCACGCACCCAACTAACACCACAAACCTGTCAATCAAATAACCGAATTGTGCTCAAAATTGATGCTCGATGCAATTGTGAATGGGAACTGTTTACAATGCGTGATTTTCTGAGGGGGAAAAGTGTAGCACACTTACTAAGCTATATACACTCTTACAACATCACAACAGTTTCCCTTTATATTTTCTACATGCTTGTATTCGCGTAGTGTTGGATTGTTGGCGTGTTGCATGTTGTCTAGTGAACACCATGCTTTCTTGACCATATTCTTGATTATTTATTATTTTGTACTTATTATGCTTGACATTTTTAATAAAATTAGCTTTGCTATAGCTAGATGAGTGAGGGCTCAGTTAGTATCTCGGCTCCCAACTAATTTCTTATAAATTCTATAATTTTCTAATGAAGTGATGTTTAATAATAATAATAATAATAATAATAATAATAATAATAATAATAATAATAATAATAATAACATATTCCCCCTAAAGTCTATTTTAATTTTTAAGATATTTTTTTCCACCACAAAATTATAGCGTTTCCAATTCTTTTATCTAAAAGTTGAGGTTATGCGATTAACCTAGTATTTAGAGTTTTAATTATAGGAGTGACTCGCACATCATTTTTTTTTTATTATTTCATCATTTTGTACAATACTGTAATGCACAGAGAGCACACAGTACAATATTGTGATGCACTAAGTGTGGTGAAATAAAAAAAAAAAAAAATGATGTGCGAATCACCTCCCTTTTATTATCTTTCACTTTACTTGTTACATTATTTTCTTTTTCATTTGCTAAGTTTGCTTGTAACATATTTTACACTTTACAAGCATATATAAAGTGTTTTCTTAAAGTTGACATGTACATTATTTCTACAAAAGTAGGATTTCGCAATGAATTTAACGTTGGAACCAGTGATAACATTAATATATTAACAAAGCACATATGGTTACCAACTAAAATATATATATATATATATATATATATATATATATATATATATATATATATATATATATATATATATATATATATATATATATATATATATATATATATATGGTCACTTCTATGCAAGAGTAATATTCTTTTTAAGCTACTACAAAAAAGTAATGTTTAAAAGAGTAGCATAGACATTTGTGATTTGTACATATTATTGTGTTTCAAAAAAAATAAAATTCAACTAATCTCACTCAACACTCCTCGCCATTCTTTAGACCTTCCCTAAAGGGACATGTAGCTGTAGTAGTCCCATACTCTGATTGTCCCACATGACAAATCTCTTTGGTTTAGTAGAAAAGATTTTGAACTGCAGATGACAGTACTCAATCTTTGTTCTACAGTACTCAGTCTTTCTATTTCACATATCTCGTTACTTCTTATGATCAACAATAGAACTAATCTAAAATTTGCTTTTCTTTAGTCGGTAAGTGTCAAACTATTCGTTTATGAAACTACTGTAATTTATTATTTATATAAATTTAAGAACACGTATAAATTTTAGCTTCTTCAAAAGTCTATATCCGTTAGCTTGCATAAAAAATAGCATAAATTATTGAATATTTATTAAAATAATATGAAAATCAGTATATGTTAAGCAAAAGGTACAAATTATGGTGTATATTATTCTTCCAAAATACCAGTAAAAAAATGAAAGAAAATATAACTCTAAATCTCTGTACATTATCATGTTCCTTTTTTTTTTTGGGGTACGTTATTCTCACGGGCCCTATTTCCATTAACCAAACCCTCCCTAAACATTTAGCTCACTTTTTTTTTTGTTTTTTACTTGTTTTTGTCGTTTTTTTTTTTTTTTTTTTTTTTTTTTTTTTTTTTTTTTGTATTTAAATAGAAAGGAGTATATGTATATGTATAATAATGTAATGTATATGTATAATGTTTGGTATATTTGTGTTTAATAATGTTTTGTATATGTATAATGTTTTGTATGATGTCACGTTAAATATTACCACATTAAACGACTATGACAACAAATGTTATTATTCAATTAAACAACAACGTTAACACATTATTTAAAAAACAACAACATTTACGACATATGAAGATTATTCAAATCATTTAAAAGATCATGGAGCCGGGCACTTGACTGACAAGCGTGATCATCAGGATTCCTTGCCATTTCTAATTCCATTTCCAGCGCTTTTATTCTTTGCTTCAACAACTTGTTCTCATTTTTTGTAGCAACGCACTTTGAGCAATGCGTTGAAGAAGAGGCTTGACTAAAGTGCTCTGCTTCAAATTCATCTTTCCACTTGAAGTATCGACACCCATAGTCGTTTGTACCTGGCTGTTACATGTTAAGAAAATAATAAGAAATGTATTTTTAACAAACAAATTATTTACATAACTAAGCAAACGTATGATTATTTACCACTGAAAGATGACATGCATAAAACAGTCGCCCACGACTACCATCTTGCCAGGATTTCCGTTCTACAATAAATCCTCTATTACATCGGCACAAGAAAGGATTTCTTTGGCTCATCTGACCAAAGAATTTGCATAATAATTTACATCAGCAATCAATAATGTTATTAATAATTTAAACAAAGTAATAATAACTGGTGCAGAACTAACACTCTACAAAAAAGCAGACTATTAAGTTTCAAACAATTAACATTTAAACGATGTTGAATAATCATTTACAACATATGATTCACTATGTTTACAATGGTTTTGTCGGTGTCTCTATTATTTACAACATAAATCAGTAATCATTTACAATGGTTTTGTCGGTGTGTCTATTATTTACAACATAAATCAATGAACCATTAGTCGATCTTGATACAAAGTTTCCCATTCGGCTGCAACTGGCTCTCTGAAATGCCTCCATTGTGGGTGGAGATAGGGTAGTCGAAAATCTCTGTCGAGCGTCGGTACAATGTAGTGAGCACCCACACGGGCAATCACAATGGGGTCGGTTCCTTGTGATGAGTTTGGCCTGGTAAAAAGTGGAAAACATGTGTTCCAACCTTGATCGGATATAAATACAACAGGTCGGTGAATGCATGAAGCGATAACCAGCCCCGTGAGTTGCATCACCATCCAGCGATCGTTAGGTGCAGGTCCATTGAACCAGTTTATTGTATACCAAAGTCGGTCAAAGTCTTGTTGGTCCCACATATCTATGTATCTTTGCCTATGATAATCTAACTCTTGCAATAACATACCTCTGACTTCGTCCCACCTATTTTCGTTTTGAACAATACAGTGGGCAACGCACCGAAACCCACAATTTCCATCACCCTCAACATTATGTATGCTTATTACTTTGCAGCCATATATGATATAATAGAATAGATATTTTATCACTTTGTGACTTTCATATCCGAGCCTAACATATTTTTGGCATGGCATTCACTTTGCAGCCATATATGATATATCTTGGTAATGTGAAACTATTATAATCTGAGCCTACTCTTATCTCGATGCCTTTTTAATATGTAAAATGGAGATTACCTCTCGTGTGTAAAATTGTGATTGAGACATTTCTGCAGTTTTGTGTATAATCTGAGCCTACTATTGATGCTTGCTTTGTTTCACTTGGCTTTGTTGTTTTGCTTTGTTTCACTTGGCTGCTTCGTTGTGAAGCTGTGACCTTGTGAGAATGTGACCTTTGAGCTGCTTTGTTTCACTTGGCTGCTTCGTTGTGAAGCTGTGACCTTGTGAGAATCTTACTTTTGAGCTGCTTTGTTTCACTTGGCTGATTTGTTTCACTTGGCTGATTTGTTTCACTTGGCTGCTTTGTTTCACTTGCATTTTATAATGGGGACCTTTGAGTATAACACCTCCCTTATACTGTTGAGCTTGTGACCTTGTGAGAATCTTACTTTTGAGCTTTGTGTCCAATCTTGTGATACTGCTTTGTTGTGAAATCTTCTTACTGTGGCACTTTTGAGCTTGTGACCTTGTTACCTTGTGTCGGATCTTATTTTGTGCAATCTTGAGAATCTTACTGTGGCACTTTTGACCTTGTGACCTTGTGTCGGATCTTATTATGTGCAATCTTGAGAATCTTACTGTGAGCTTGTGACCTTGGTACCTTGAGAATCTTACTGTTGATGATTATGTGACCTTGTTACCTTTTGAGCTTGAGACTATAAGGCGATGATGATTACTTGTTAATCTGAGCCTTTGTGTGAAATAACCTGCTTGTGTTTGCTGTGTTTGCACTTGGACAAAAATATTGTTATGTTTGCACTTGGACCTGCTGTGTTAGCACTTGTGCACTTGTTTGCACTTGGACCTGCTGTGTATCTGCACTTGTGCACTTGGACCTGCTGTGTATCTGCACTTGTGCACTTGGTTGTGTATCTGCAGTTGGACCCATGGTTTTGTATCTGCACTTGGTTGTGCACTTGGTTGTGTATCTGCAGTTGGACCTATGGTTTTGTATCTGCACTTGGTTGTGTATCTGCACTTGGACAAATGGTTTACTAATAGGTGATGACGAATGGTTTTTAAAACCGAATGGCATGGCAAAGTGATATTTTTATCACTTTGCAACCTTCATATCCGAGCCTAACATATTTTTAAAAACCGAATAAGACGATGACGATTACGTGTTAGTCTGAGCCTTTGTGTGGAATAACCTGCTTGTGTTTGCAACTTGGAAAAAAAATGTGTCATCTTGCTGTGTTTGCACTTGGACAAAAATATTGGAATGTTTTTGCACTTGGAACTGCTGTATTAGCAGTTGGACAATTGGACAAAAATATGTATAATAACTTTGGACAAAAAAAAAAGTAAATATGTAAAAAAAAAAACAGCTAAAGACAAAAAATGTACTTTTGTCAGATTTGTGTCAGAAAAAAAACAGCCTAGGCATAGAGCCCGCCCGGTTAACACATCCCTTTTATTTTCCCTCTTCAGTGTCTTTCCTAATTCAGTCACCAGTCACCAGCATTCCCAACCTGGCAGCCTGTACTGATCATCATCAAAATCTCCAAATATCATATCAAAAAACAAAGAAAGTTGGAAAAGTAAAACCAGTAACCCACCAATATAACAATAAAAGAATAATGAATATAACCTTTAATTACCTGCTTATACCACCACCACATCGTCATCTTTATTTAGTGATTGTGGTTTGGTGAAGCGAAGAAGTTGATGGGATAAAGAATGCACTGGTAGAAAAATATAAGAGAGCGATGTAGCTTTGAGAAATATGGTGTGTTATAATTTTTGGAGAAAAAATGAAGTAAAATTAAGTTAGACAGATCGAGAAGAGTATATACGTTGTACGTACCTTGAATTGTTGTTGACAAAGAAACATCCTCATCTTCATATATCACTGCAAGTATAACAAAATAAAATACCAAACATTCGATAGTTTTGATATTCACCAAAAAAAATGTGAGGGGAACTTCAAGAATAAATAGATGGAAATCAAAAAACAAATGTAGAAAAATCATAAGAAAGATAGAATGATTTACCATAGGATTGAGAGAAAATGAAGTTTAAAGCAAAATAGCTGTGGAGATTGTGGCAGTTGAATCAAGGAGGATGAGTGTTACAGGCTCCAAATTTTCAATCTACATAAACATAGTGATCCACGTGGCTTTTTTAGATGGCCTCACTCGATACAGGTGGCTTTTTTAGAAGGGCGTACGTGTCTTCTTCAAATTGAAAAGGCCTTTCTTATATAATAGTAAGATATGTGGTGTGTTTAAGTTTATGTTGGGTATACTTTTTTGCACTATATTATATATCCGGGTAACAAGCACACTACCAAATAAAAACGAACTAAATAATTCATATATCTTAACATGCGTGACTTATGATTTGCTTACTACTTAAAAGCATTATTATTTTTTGTTACTCCGTATATATTAAGGGATAAGAGAATGAATAACATAATAGTTTTTATAAATTAAACATCAAGTTATTGTCTCATGAATTATGTTTACCACGAAAATAAGAGATTATAAAGAGTGAGATTAGAAAGAAGAAAAGAGATGATGTACATAAGAGTAATGATAGAGACTAGAGAGGAATGATAAGAGATTTTGACTTTCTTTTTAAATAAAAAAGCATACTTTCGGAACATGAAAACACAATAAGCATATTGTTATCTTCCATTTTGAAAAGAAGCACAAAGATGAATTTATTCCTATATATAAGCTTCACTCAACGATCACCAGTTCACCACTCACCACTTCACCAGTACTACGATGTTTTTAGAAACTTTGAACAATCTTAAACTTGTTGGAATTTTAGGTAAAAGACGTACGTTAGAGTTTCGCAAAACTCTAGAGTTTATATGTGAAGAATTTTCAAAGGATCCGGTAGGAGGACCACGAAGGCCGGTTGACAAACTTAGGCTCCAATTAGCTGATGTAAATAAGAGCAAAGACAAAGATAGTCATGATGTCATTCGATTGTTAGAACTTGACGATGTTTGTAAAAACAATGCATTGTTGCTTGAGAAACTTGAACGTGCAGAACAACACATATCGCTGAACTGGAAGTTGAACGTAAAGACACTGATGAAACAATCATTCGGATGGATTGTGGGCGGTTTAGCCGGATGCTTAGTTTATTGAGACAGATTAAAGACCATTAAAACAAATCTCCCTTGGTAATCTCACAAGCCTTATTAACCAACCAAGTGAAGAATGAACTCGTCTGAAACTTCATTATCCTCTTATGACATCGGTATCGTTTGTTGTTATTAAAACTGAATTTCTTTTTCTTTCAAGTCAATGCTTGCCACTATTTCAATACCTCATGGACATTCATTAGTAATTTGTGCAACTCTTTGTCAAAGAAGCTACCTACAATCTATGATATATGTGGTATAGAAACTGCGACGTCTACGTCTTATAAATGACACACTATTATGTCTATGAGCCTGGAGGTTTTGTTAGGTTGAGGGACGTTAAAAATTTTATAAGTATATAGATTTGCATGTAATTACGTGTTTAATTTGAGACAAACATAAAACACATTCACCTTCTCAAGCTCACTTGTGCAACAAGTCTTTAATCTTTTGACTTACAAATTTTTATGCAAATCACCTGAATCAAACTAACAATTGCACTAGTAACTGATCCTTTAGGGTTCACTATGCTTCATGTATACCAGATCAACGAAATACCAGTCGAAGATCCTAAAAAAGTGGACACTGGAGCCTTAATTAGGTGACATCCTTTCACTTATCCAACACACCTACTTGTAAAGATGCTTTTCGTTTTGCAGCAACACCAAACATAAATAGGAGTTCCATTAGTAACAATGTTCCTGCATTGAAAGATCAGTATATCAGTATATGCTTTAGCCACCTGTCATAAGTTACTTATTGAATACGAACTTAAGCCTCTTTAGTAATAATTTTTATTTAATGATAAGCATCCATAATAACTCGAGTAACAACTCAAGTGCTCTGGATGACCTTAATCTTGGAGAATCTTTTTTCAATTCCTTAAACGATTTTTAAGATTTTTTATTTGAACTGGCTTGAAAAGATTCATGGTTTTCATCCTTTTTACTTCGATTGATGACGCATTGCACGTTTTAGAGGAGCTCCATCAGTTCGTATGTTTTAGCATACACTTTCTGTTAGTTGTACATAAGATCAATTGTGTCATATATCGTCAAAGCATGTCCAACATCAATAGTTATTTTTCGCAAGGGCTGACCTCATCGATACTCCAATTCACATCTACATATACATTCCGTTGCATAACCCATATATACCAACAGTCCTTACCCCTGATGCTCCCACAGTTCAGACTGCTGCGTCTCAGGCCACACGAGGTACAAACAGTTCAACAGTACATGGCCATTCCCCCACTTATAACAACCAATATGAGTATAACATTCCGTATCTGTATGCCTAACCATACCACACTTGATGCAAATATGCAATGAACATCATTACATTCCGTAAATATATGCCCAACCTTACCACACTTAATGCAAGGATCATCAGTACATTCCATAGGCGATATATGCCCTCTGTTACCACAACAAGTACAAACAACGTCACTACGACCACCACCCCAACAGTTCAGACTCTGATGCATCTCACCACACGAAAAACAAAGTACAGCCCAACAGCGCCTAGCAATATGCCCAACCTTACCACACTTAATGCAATCATTATTACAGTCTATAATTTATTGATTCTTTAATTGTGAATACATGTATCCTCCATTTAACTTCCAATAAGGTTTCTCCAGTATCAAGTTCTGTCACCGTTGAATACAAGAATTTAATTTCTCTAAGTAAAAGTTTTTTTTGGGTAAAGGGTTGCCCCGGTAAATACTCTCAGTAAAAGTTAAGAAGATTAAATGTTTTTTTGTTATGAAAGGATTTTTTTTTTTCTTTTAACTAATCTATATTTATATCTAGACTCCTTTGTAATGTACTTGGAACCTTCTCAAAATAAAATGCTTAAAATTTTAACCACCACATTTATTAATAATAGAAAATGAAGTTACATCTGAAAAATTAAGTGTTTTAAATTTGTAAACTTATAACAGTACTCCTTTAAATACTTAATAAATAAATTTTATTTTTAATATACTCATACAATAAAAAATACATTTTATTATGCATATTATTAAAATCAATAAAATACACAAAGCTTCATACAATTTATATGAAAACAAGTCGATGGTACATATGGTTTTAAAAACCGGACCTGACCAACGGGTTCAACAGATTTAACCTGGAACCGGAGTCACCACCGTTTCAGCCAACCAGTAAAAGCCATCCGAAACGAACATGAGAATATCGTCGGAAGTCGGAACCGGTAAAAACGGGTAAATCGGGCCGGACCGAAATCATTTTCTTCTTGTGTTTCTCATGTTAATTAGCTTATCATTGTTATTTTGTTAGTGCCTTGACTTTAATCACACAGTACCCGACGCCACAATGCGCGAGTACCCTGCTAGTCTTTATAAATATTACGTAGCATTTTTATTTAATTTAGTTGATTTTTAGATTTAGATATATAGAAATGAAAATTATTAAGTATTGAATGGATATTGATGTAATTATTGAGTTTACCAAGGATATACATGAAATTTTCATTTGTTCCTATAAGTGATTTAACCAAACACACTTTTCATTTTGAGAAAACCCTAAAAACCTTTTGTGGAGTTTTAGCGTTTTACGAATTATAAAGGGTTTCAGTCTATTTGCAACCTGACCCAAATTTCACAGGTTTAAATAATTTTCAACTCCTGTATCGATTTGCAATTTTCTTTGTCATGATATATATATATATATATATATGTGTGTATACATATATATATATGTACGTGTGTATATATATATATATATATATATATATATATATATATATATATATATATATATATATATATATATATACCTTGTGAAGTTAGGGTTTTATTTTTGATAACTTGATAATGCAATGATGTACTCACGATTTTGTACTCAAAAGTTGATTTTATATTTGCTACCTTTGTCATCATTTTCGAATTGAGTGGTGATACAATCACAAAATAACTTCGACAACGAAGTCCCACAAAAGGAGGTGGCACTTGATCATTGCTTATAAATGAAATGAGAGAGAAGCTATAAAAAAAATTACACCAATGATGAAGTGACACCTCTTTTTGTGGGCTTTTTTGTGAAAGTTGTTTTGTGGTTGTATCACCACTCTTGTAAATTTGTCAAGAAAAATTGTTACTGTAGGTCGCACTCAAAGCTGATTAGCTTTTGCTATGAAGGGTCTTCTAGGAAGATATATATTAACCCTTTTTTTGTTCTCGATTATTATTGTTTTTATATTATACTCACACATATATATTTGATGTTCTCTTGCTAAAACACTTGTGTAGCCTGAGTGATATACACTAATTCAGTCTGCATTTGGGACTTAATTTTTTTGTATGGCGTAGAGTGTATATTTATGTCTATGGAAATAAATTTTATCAAGTGCATGTCCGTATAGTTTACGACACCGTCGACACGTATAGTAAATTAGTCTGAAAAAAATTTCTTTGTCATGATATGTGTTCATGGTGAATACAGGAATGTTAGTCTGGAATCATCTTATGTGCAGATTGATACTTGTTTGTTAGCTGGCTTTAGTACAAATAATTGAATGTCGGTTACTTTATGTGCAGATAGTTGCATACGTCACGCAGCAATTAACCAATGGCGTCGGATGAGCCATTGAGAAACTGCGCACGTTGCTCAACTTTAGGTAAGCGTTGCGGGCCAGCTTGCAACTTCAGAACGGCGTTTCCGCCAAATTCTGGGACAGGCCCATTTCACGATGTTTTTACTTTCAAACGGATCTACAAAGTTTTTGAAAAGAGTTTCTTAAATGGTGAATTTGCTGGTATGTTACCCAAAGAGACGTTAGAGTTTCGCAAAACTCTAGAGTTCATTTGTGAAGAATTTTCTAAGGACCCGGTAGGAGGACCGCGAAAGCTGGTTGAGGAACTCAGGCTCCAATTAGCTGATGTCAATCAGAGCAGAGCTAAAGATAGTCATGATGCCATTCGATTGTTAACAGAACTTGAAGATGTTCGTAGAAACAATGCGCTGTTGCTTGATAAACTTGAACGTGCAAAACATCATATAGCTGAATTGGAAGCTGAACGCAAAGACACTGAAGAAACAATTGTTCGGATCGATGGGAAATTTAGCCAGATGCTTGGTTTATTGAGACAGATTAAAGACCATTAATACAAATCTCCCTTGGTAATCTCAGAAGCCTTATTAACCGACAAAGTAATGAACTCGCCTGAAACTTTATTATCCTCTTAGGACATCGGTATCGTTTGTTTTTATTAAAACAGAATTTCTTTTTCTTTTAAGTCGATGGTTGCCACAATTCGGGGCTGTTTGAAAAAATAAAATGATTTAGCGCTGAATAATTTTGTTCCCTGAATGATTCAGAAGCTCTGTAGGATTTGGTTTCGACTGTTTGATAGCTAGTGTGAATCTACATTCTGAATGACGAGAAACACGATTTTAATATTTATCATGCCAATTATTTTCGTAGTTAATTATTTGGGTACAATAGCATTTTTTTCACTTTAACAATGCAAAACTAAATTATTGAAGGAAAAAAAGTATACAAGAACCAGCGTATTCGAGGAAAACGGTATATACAAATCAAATTCATTAGATCATGACCAATTTTGTCAGCCACTATCTATGAATATTATGGCTATGTTTGGAACACAAGATTGTGAAGAGATTATGCTTATTTTTTTAAAAATAAGCTACTTAAAAAATAATCTTTATTTGGCAGACATAACTTATAAGAGATTCTAAAAAAAATAATCTTACATAATCTTTTAAAACTAAAGGTTACTTCATGTAGCTTACTAAAATAATCTCTTTTTATAATCTCCAGCACCATCTCCACTTCCAGCAACAGTTACTTTCGCCAAATATACCCTATATACTTGAAAAAAGAACACGACATTATTAAATGAAATGAAGAGAGGAAATAAAAAAAATGAATTATAAAAAGAGATGTAGAAAAGAATGTCATTATTTCATTCGCTGAATCGTTTAGGGAGAATATTTTGAAGAAACGGTAAGCGTCACTTCCCTCATTCAGAAGTCACATTAGTTCTCAATCAAACACGTTGTCTTCTGTCCGTTTCAGCATTAAGTGCTGGCCCATCCCATTAAGAGCCAATCAAACACCCTCTGGACATTCATTAGTAATTTGTACAACTCTTTGTCAAAGAAGCTTGTGTATAAATAGAGAATAAGTGGGAGAGGTAAAGATTAAGTTTATGCACTTAATGCTTAGACATTCACAAATCAAATCTTTACTCTCTCCAAAGAACAACACAATCCCTGAGATAGCTCAGTTGGATCTTAATTGTCACTCAAACTTAGTTTGAGTTTAGTGAGGAGTGACCATACTTGTCATTTAAATCCTAAGTGTTGTTCCGCAAACACTTGATATAATTCTTTTGATTAATTTCTAATAAAGAATTAAACGTTGAAAAACTCTTTGTCTTATCTTTTACGTTTATTTACTTTTGATAATTAATCAACACGTCGCTACATCATGCAACTTGGTTATATTAACTTTATAGTTAACTTTAACCAAGTAAAAGGGTCCAACAAAATCCAATAAAAATAAATCAAGCTAAATTCACATATATTTCCAGCTTTTGGATGATAATCTATTATATCTAATTTGAAGGATATTCAAATAATTTGACCAACTATAATCCCACATAAGCCCCTTTATATGGGCTTAGGCTTATAGAGGTATTTATAAAGTTATGGCTTATAAAAGCTTCCCAAATAAAGACTATTTATAAGCTAGCTTATTTTAAAAGCTCAAACCCCTGTAAGCCCGATGCCAAACCTAGCCAATATTGTTATAGAAACGAGAACTAAGGGACAATAGTATTTGTTCAAAGAAAATCAAGTATATTGAAAAATAGATATTAATCAAAGAGATCATGAAAGTAGTAAATTATTACTTGTTCTTTGGTTCTTTCCCTTTTAGATTAGCAACTTGTGTAAGTGCATGCTTCCATATCTCCATCTTTTGAGCCCATTCATTTTGTTTCTCTGCATTTTTTTCTGCCTCCATCTTCTGTTTATGATCAGCCATCGCATCTCCGAAGCTGTTTTGTTGCTTTCTCACATCGCTAGAATCGACATGATAGAATATGGGGATAACTATTTGGTTAAAGTCCCTATGCTGCTCCAGGGTTAACGCCAGTTCATTAAGGCACCATGTGGAATAAGCATAATTCTTTGACACCACAATTATAGAAGCTCTAGATGCTCTAATGGCACTCTCTAACTCCGGCTTCAAATATAGTCCGGTTTCAATATTTTTATCGTCCAAGAAGGTTATGAGATTAGCATCCTCAAGGGCTTTGTGGAGGTGATTGGTGAAACTGTTACGAGTGTCCGCGCCTCCAAAACTTAAGAACACATGTAAATTATGAAAAGCTTAAGAGGAAATACATGTGTGAAGAAATTATATCAAGACTAATACACATACGGACATGACATATGGAATTTGCTTGGAAATTTACAGTCTTTTCGCGATGAATGAGTCAAAAAGAAAAAGTGACATCAATTAATAATTCATGCCATGGCTTATAAAATATCACTAGCAGGGTACCCGCACGTTGCAGCGGCGGGTACCCTGAAATAAATTTTTGGTAAATCATGTATTTTAGTATTTTTTTTTTTTTTTTTTTTTTTTTTTTTTTTTTTTTTTTTTTACAATAAATTTATTAATATCAAGAATTGCATGTGACGTATTTTAACTCTTTAACTAATGACAATGTTTTTAATTATACAATTGTGATAATAATTATTAGAGATGACAATTTGTGCCTAAAACAAGAAAAAAAAATGGGCTAATTTGTAAACGATGTGGGCATATTTTGCCATCGCCTTTTTTTTGAAATGGGCATGTATTGCCTATTGAAAAGTTAAATGACACTAACGTATACATAATTTCTCTCAATTGTATAACATTACAATCGTTTTTAAATAAAAACATATAATAAATTTAATTATTTAAATATAACTCGGGTGTTGCGCTTAAGCAATTTATTTCGTCTTTTTATGTATATTTTAAAGCGATTTGTATAACATTAACCCGTTTGGCCCCTGTCTGTTCGGGCTTGAATATTGTATAATGTACTTTATTATTTGTATCAGTGACATTTAATGCATGGATTGTGTTTAATATGGTTGTACAAAATGCTTTATAATTTGTATTTCTTATATAAGAGGTGTTTTAATAACGGCATTAATTGTATTTATTGACCCATTAATTAATTGACTACATTAAATGTCTTGACCGCATTAATAGTGCTTTGTATTTTGTACATTAAGCTTTAAGACTTGTATGTCTTAAAATTAAGATTGATGAGAAAGATCATTAATAGTGCTTTGTGTATTGTATAATAAGCATTATGGCTTGTAAGTCTTAATTTTAGAGAGAATTGCATATATATTCACCGAAACTTGCATATTTGCATATTTCCTCAAAATATAAGTTTAAATGCATAATGTACAATGATGTTTAAGCATGTTTTGAGAAAATATGCAAATATACAAGTTTTAGTTAGTATATATGCAATTACTCCTAAATTTTAAAACTAACATGAGAGAGATTCATCCATACATTATATATAGTATAGATTAATAATATTAACTAGTGACTAATACACATACGGACAGGACATATAGAATTTGCTCGGAAATTAACAGTCTTCTAGCGATGAATGAGTCAAAAAGAAAAAGTGACATCAATTAATAATTCATATAATCGTATGCCATGGGTTATAAAATATCATTAATAATATATTAAGGGAAATAATTTGCACACATTACCTTTTGATTTGCACACTCCAATGTACAAACAGTTGAAGTAGGATGTATAAATAGTACAACAGGTTAATGCATAAGTTGGAGTGTGCCAATAAAAAATATGAGTGTGCAAATCATTTCCCATATATTAACTAGCGACTAATACACATACAGATAGGACGTATGGAATTTGCTTGGAAATTTACATTCTTCATGCGATGGCTTATAAAATATCATTAATAATAGTGACATAATAATTCATGCCATGGCTTATAAAATATCATTAATAATATTGACTGGTGACTAGGGCATTATCGGGTCAGACTTGGGGCTTATCGGGTCGGGTCTATCGGGTTTTAAAAACGTTAAACTAACCCACAACCTGACCCGATAGCCTATCGGGTTGCGGGTTATCGGGTTGGGTTTATCATAAGTATATTATCACATATAACTAACTTTAAAAATACAGTATTAATCGGATACATGCATTTCAAATATGTTAGGTCCAATGTTATGTCTTTGATTAGGCAGCAACGACATACCCAATCCCGTCGGGGCGGGGTATTGTATATGTCTTAGATTATGCATCGATGTAATTAGTCAGTTATAGTTAGCTATCATAAAATTATTCCGTACTTCTAGTAAAAATAATGTCTATCTTATTATAATGAAGGTAGCTTTAGCTAAATATTGTGTCGCGATGAACTCACATTTCATTGATTAATCGGTTAAAAGGTTGAAAACCATTATCACATAAAATTTTGATTATTTTGGCTACGAATAAGAATCAATAGCGTATCCGTTTTTGTTAAATGAATCGGTCTTGTTTTTGTTTATGACTTTCTTGACCAAGAACAATCAATAAAATACATGAGAAGACTAGTGCAAGAATAAAAACTTTATAATTCGATTCCTCCAACATTGGGATATATGCCCTTTCAATCATCATGTTTATGCATTGCTATCAAACTCGAGAAAAAAAAATGACCTTTGACTTAACAAATGGTTTTGTAGAAACTACAAAGAAATAATATGAACTTATGAATTTATTTCATGTCCACATTTTCATTTAATAACTGTCATTTAACAAATGTATATTAAAAAGGTTAAATAAACTTTTTGTAAGATAAAATTATAAGTTTAAGTTGAATATATGCAAAATTTTGAGCTTTTAAAAAGATGTATATGCAATTTCCTTCGATTATTTGACAGTATTTACGAATTGCTACAAATACTGGAGACGTATATCGTGTGACATTACGATCGAAAAAACACACACACAAAAAAAACTTAATCTGACTTCACTCACGATGAATGTCTTTTACTACTCCGTCCGTCGCAAGATTATTGTCACTAGAAGAAAAAAAAAACACGATTTAAAAAAGTGAGACTACTACCTTTCGTTTTAAGTTGGTTCAAATAAAAGGTGGACAATCAGTGAACAATAACTTTAAAACGAAATGAGTATTAAACTGTTGTTCATTAAAACATCATTTAACAAATAAATATTAGGGGTTCAAACAACTATTTTTTCAAATGTAAAACTAAAAATTTAAATCTTTGTGTTGGCATTATTTTATGTAGTGGGCTAAATAACTTTGGCATCAAATGTAAACTAGAAAGTTGAATATTTTCTTTTCTGCATTACTGTTGGGAATTAAATAATCAGAAGAATCAGCATAAAGGTTTAAGGAAATACATCAAGTATGTTTCTGCTGATAAAGCACAAAGCAAGTTTCCACTGATGGATTCTGCTGAAGAACGTTTTCTACTGACAGTGTTTCTGCTGATGGATTCTGCTGATGCTACTATGACTCATATAACAGCTGTGTAGATAAGTACGACTTATTCTACTGATTCATATACAAGAAAATATCTTTGTTGTAGTCATCAAATTGAACACTCCAAGTGAGTTGTAATCCTAGATACATGTTGTATCTTAATGACTAACATGATAAGTCATCAACTAGCTAGAATGAAGCTTAGTCATAAGCTAGTAAATTAGATGAGTCATGTAGATTGTAAAAGATCTTTCCTTGGACTATAAAAGGAAGATCTTAGATATGTGTATATGCGTGCATGATAAAAGTGTGATAGAAATAGACATATACATAGAGAAAAATAATAGAACAAAACATAAGATTCAAGGTCTTTGTAACCCTAGTGATAGTGAAGATCACTCGTATTATTCTGAATAATATTGAATCGTTTGATGAAATACTTTCATTGTTTTTTGTTCAATAAACACAAGCGTCACAGTTCCATTTCCAATAAACATTCTAAGTGTGGTTAAGTAGATTCCGCATACTTAATCATATTCACTCAAAGTATCATATTTACACATTAAAAGGTCCAACACCCATAGTGTGTGATCAGATAAAGTGATCCTCTCAATTACTTTATGTAGGAGGAGGGGGCCATAAAATTGTTGACAAGTGTACATACATGTATACAACTGGCAAAACATATAAAATATACACTTCATATAAAATTTATAAATAGTCATCATTCCTTTTGAAACCAAATCATTCATATTTAACAAATCTTTCCAACGTGTGCATTTCTTTTCCCTCTCAACAAAACCACAATTTGATCAATTCTCTATACAAGTTCATTAACAATGAAGAATATGTCGACAAGTTTATGCAAAATGGGAAAATATGAATAGCGAATACACGTTCACACATGTTCTAAATGTGTAATGAGTCATTCCTTAGCAAGGTTATAATCACTTCCATTTTTATACATCCTGTGACCAAATTAAGAGCTATAATGAATAAATATTCCGTTATGAAAAAGTGTTTGGGTATCAAAAACATAACTCGATTGCATGGCCTCGTGTGTTGGAGTTCTTCTTGGAGAAAGCTTTAAAGTTAAGTCTACTGACTCTACGGCCTGGTGTGCCAGCTCAGCAATGTTTTTGTCGTTTAACGACTTTCGGTGGGGACATAGGCGTCCCCGCCAAAAGCTTCCTCGCCCGTCCTCCTGATTGTTGTGGTGCATCCTATGACCAATTAAGAGCTATAATGAATAAATATTCGGTCGGTTATGTGTAGTTTTGGTTCGTGTCATTAAAAATTGTTTGGGCATCGAAAACATACCTCCATTGCGCGGCCACGTGTGTTGGAGTTCTTCTTGGAGAAAGATTTAAAGTGACGTCTCCCCACTGAGATAAAAATAATACTAAAAAGTAATACTCCGACAGACAACTTTTAGAAAATATAGTAAATGGGTTCTACCTCTATTTTGGGTTAGGTAGTATATGTTGTATTCCTCTGTTCTTGACCAAAAAGCAGAGAGATCTCCACCAATGATGTAATTCCATGACTTGTAATAACTCAACGGATCTTCTTCCTTCTCATTCTTTCCATCATCATACACTAAACTCACCCCACACTCCATTATGCTGCTAGGATTACGATCAAATGTCCCTTTTTCTATATAAATAGTAACTTGGTCACCAGCTTCCATCTCATTCTCCCCAAACATCCAATGGCTTAAGAATGTTAAACTCTTTCCACCTACATTGACTTCATCAATATGAGGCGTGTATAACCAGGAGAGGTTCTTTGTTATATTACTAATTTTGATATGTCGCAAATAAATCAACTGACGACGTGGATATTCAGAATTCCCATTTTGATCTTCAGACCTCCAGTATGGATTTATTAATGTTCGTACATAGGAGAGATTTAACCCTCTGAGCTTATTAAGAGATGATGGGATGGTAAATGAAATTGATGGCCCCTTGCTTTTGTGCGTAATCCACTTTGGCATCACTTCACCCCCATAAATTGTGCTGAATATTCCATGTTCATAATACATCTGCCAAATCACAAGCAAAATTAATCAGAATAAATTATCTATATATAAATATTCATATAAACACATACTACATTAGTTAGAGAAACCTGGGTTTGAGATCCCTCTGGTCCTCTTATATGATGATACGTTCCCACACGCCTTTTATAAATGAACTCTAAGTTACTCCACCCCAAACTACATAAGATAGTATCATCAACACCTGCTATAGGTTGGATTTTGATCATTCCTTCAATTTCCATGGATGAAGGTGCTAACAAATCTACCGACATATTTAAATGGAGTGGAGACATTTCTGGATCAAATGAAATTTTCCGCAACAAAGTCATATGGTCCTTAAATGTAAAGAAACTCAAAAATCTTAGTGTACGTGGAGGATGTTCCATTGATACCAGCATTAAACACTTTTCCATAAAAAGCGTCTTGAGCCTAGGAAGGGTTCTCACACAATCAGGCATTGAAACAATTGGATTGCCATTTAAACATAGCTCCTTCAGCATGGAGAGGGAACTCAGGTCCATGGGAAAGGATTCATTGGACAAGTTATTATTTGCAAGCGACAACTTTACTAATGAGCTCGGAAAATAAACAGCAGAGGACTTGAAATCTCTTGGTACAGCCTCCACAACGGCAGCTTCGCCCTTATAATTCCATCCATCTAGTAGTAATGTTATGACCTTCTTTAACTTGGCTAAAGTCCTTGGAAGCTTTTGTAAATCTTTGCAGTTACTGAGATCAATGAAGACAAGCTCATCACAATGGTCAATTGATTCACAGATTTCAATCAAACTCGAGCAATTACGAAGAAATAAACTCTCAAGTGAAGGGAGTTCACAAAAGCCACCGACACGACGAAGCTGTTTACTAAAACTCAGATCAAGAATCTTCAACGATCCAAGCAACTGTTGAAATGGGTATAACGGTTGGTGAATTGAAGTAAAACAACATGGACAAATAACAACTACAAAAATAGATCATGAAATTTCTAACCTTTTGCCTCTTCTCAGCTCGTTGGTGGCTACTACAAGACATATCAAAGCATTCGATACTGCTGTAAGACATCTCAAGAGCAACTAGATTGTCCATTGGCAACTCTGAAGTTATAGACTTTGAAGGAAACCCACACATACGCAACCATCTTAATTCGTCTGGAAAGTTCTCATAAGTCCCATTGATTTGCGCATAATCGAGATGTAGTATCATTAGACTATCCATATTACTAAACGCAGCTGTTTTAAGGGGTTCACTTGATCCTCGCAACTTCTCTTTCTCACGCATCTGCATATCAAGGCTCAGGCCTAGAATATTTCCCTTACCCTATGAAGAAATGACCATACACAAAAATATTATTTACATGTACAATGATTAAGAATTTAAAATAGTTAGAAACATCAAGTATTACTATGCCCCTTACCTTTTTTTGTTTCAAAACTTTGAATGCCTCCTTGTGACACCATATTCGGCTACGCTTCCATGGTTTGTCAGGTGATTCTTGACGTACCACGTCTTTTCCCATTTCTTGAATCAGTGAATGCATACGCAATACGGAACTCCAATCGATATCGAGAAGGCATCTGTCAATGAGACGAGTGATCCCAGATCTTGTGTCTATATCACATGCTTCTAATATTTTTTCAGTAAAATCTCTGCCTTTTCCAACAAAAAAACAAGCAATACGCTTAAACAATTCCTTATCATTTTTGGATGGCAAAGATTTATAGCTCATTCTCAACACACTAGTTACATATGAATCTGGTTCTTTCTTTAGCCCTTTTACGCAGTCTTCCCAATAAGTAACATCTTGGTTACGTAGTGACCTGCCTAAAACTTTAAGAGCCAAGGGATGCCCTTTACAGTAATTTACAATATTATCTGAAACTGCTTTGTAACCTTCTTTGAGATCTTCAGACTCGAATGCATGAAGACATAAAAGCTTTAGTGAGTCAATCACACGTAAACTTTTAAGATTGTGTTTGGTATGCTTGGGTTGAACTTGCGGATTGAAAAGTGCACATCTCTCCGTCAATGACCCGTCTCTAGTGGTTATTATGATTTTGCTTCCTGGATGAAAACCTTTATTTCCGAGTAACACATCCAACTGGTCGAGACTATCAATATCATCAAGAACTATAAACACTTTTTTACGGGCTAGTGTGTTCTCAATTGTAGAGGTGTACACAGAAACATCATGAACTGGAATTGAACTTGCTTTTGAAATTTTATCACAAAGTTGTTTTTGTACATCACGCAATCCATTAGATTGATCACATCGCTTACTTATATTTTCAACAAAGCTGCTTCGGTTGAATTCATGACGGTGTAAGCTAAAGACATGTCTGGCCAAAGATGTCTTCCCGATCCCACCCATACCGAATATAGTGAGGATATCAGTAGTATGTTCAGATCCATCTCGGAGCCATGAACTGACGGAATGAATGGAATAATCTATCCCAATTAGTTCTTGTGGCATAATACTCCCTAGGAGTACGTCCAATTGATGATAGATGTCCTTAACAATTTCTTCGATAAAATCCGTCTCTAACCTGAAATAAATTTTACATATTAGAAGTAGAAAATTCAATCCATGCATCTAATAATCCAAATTTTGATAGTTCAGTCATATGTTTTTTGAAATGGTCAAAATTATAGGGCTTAATGTACCAAAAATAATACTACGTAATAAATCACGGAACACACAAATTTACGTATTCCACAAAACAAATGGGTAATTGCATATATATACTGTCTTCTTACCATACTTAATATCTGATCAGTGTCCAGTGCTTCTTGTTATTCCAAAAGCTATTCACAAAAAGAAGAGATCTTTCAAATTTGCAAATTTTGTTGTTGAGAAAGAGGAATTCTTACCATTGGTGGAAAAGTACTGGGTAGATAAATGGGATGGTTGTCATATGTTTAGAACAGTAAAAAAACTAAGGAACTTAAAAGTACATTTGAAGAAATTTGCTTGGAAGAATGGGGACATTTTTGCTAATGTTGTGAAGTTAAGAGAAAAGCTCAAGGAGGTGCAAACCAGAATTGATAAAGATCCAAATGATAAAATTCTTAGAAAGGAGGAATGTGATGTTCTTAAAGAGTATGAAGAAGCTATGAAGGATGAGGAAAAATTGCTATTCCAGAAAGCCAAGGTCAAATGGTTAAGTTTTGGAGATAGGAATAACTCATTTTTTACAAAACTATAAAGAACAGGCAACAAAAGAATAGAATTGGGGCAATCAATGATGAAATGGGAAATAAATATGAAGGTGCTGATGTGGCTGGTAAGTTTATTAGTCACTTCCAAATTTTTTTAGGAATTTCTACTCCTGTGGTTAGAATTAATCATTTAGAAGATCTATTGGTGAAAAAATTGACTGATGGTGAAGCTAATGATATGGTGAGGAAGGTTAGTGATGAGGAAATCAAAAGGGCTATGTTCAATGTTGATGACAACAAGGCTGCTGGACCTGATGGTTTTTCTTCAAAGTTTTATAAAAAAGCTTGGAGCATAATTGGTAAAGACATTTGTTCTGCAGTGTGAGAATTTTTTGATAAAGGCAAGTTATTGAAGGAGATTAATTCCACTCTCATTACATTGGTTCCTAAGAATAATTCCCCCTCAAAATTGTATGAGTACGGGCCTATTGCTTACTGCAATGTCCTGTACAAATGTATTAGTAAGATTGTTACTGACAGAATGAAGGGTTCACTTAATAAGCTGGTTAGTAATTAGTATGAATCAAAGTGCATTTATTCCTAAAAGACAAATCCATGATAATATCCTTTTATCTCAAGAGCTGTTCAAAGGGTATGACAGAAATAATGGTCCTAAGAGAGTTGCTCTAAAGATTGAAATACAAAACGCTTATGATACAGTTAACTAGCAATTTTTAGAAGACATTTTAAGAGGTTTCAATTTCCATGATAAAATGGTGGACTGGATTATGAAATGTGTTACTCCTACATATTTTTCAATATGCATAAATGGTGAAAGTGTTGGCTATTTCAAAGGTGGAAGAGGATTGAGACAGGGTGACCCAATGTCACCATATCTATTCACTCTTGTTATGGAAATTCTGAACTTAATTGTAAAAAAAAAGGTGGAAGAGTGTGACAATTTTAAGTACCATTTTGGATGCAAAGGGCTCAAGATTACACACATTTGTTTTGCCGATTATTTACTTATGTTCTGTCATGGAGACAAGGATTCTGTCAAAGTTTACAAGGATTCTATAGAAGAATTTGGGACATTTTCAGGTTTGATGCCAAATTATAACAAAGGTAATGTTATATTTGGAAATCTTAATGAAGAAGTGAAACAAAGCATTCTGGATGTGGTCCTATTTAGAGTTGAAAAACTTCCTGTAAGATACCTTGGAGTCCCTTTAATCACAAGAAGACTTGGAGTTAAAGACTGCAAGGTATTGACAGATAAAATCAGAACAAGAATTGAAAATTGGAGGAACAAATGTTTGTCTTATGCTAGAAGATTGCAGCTTGTTGCTTCAGTATTGGAATCTATTCATGTGTATAGGGCCTCTGTATTTATTTTTCCAAACACTGTGATTAATGGCATCAACAATTTTCTCAAAAAATTTCTATGGAACCATGGAGATACTTCATAAGGAAAAGCTAAAGTGGCATGGGAGAATGTTTGTAGACCTAAACAGTATGGAGGATTGGGGTTAAAAGATTTAAGTATATGGAATAAGGCTATAATAATAAAACATTTGTGGCACATTGCAATAGATAAAAACTCTATATGGGTTAAATGGGTCAATACTGTCAAATTAAGGGGAAGAAGCATATGGGCCATTAATGAGGAAAAAACTGATAGCCGGGGGTAGAAAAATATATTGAAGCAAAGACAGGATATTAGAAGGAACATGATTGTAAAAATTGGCAATGGGAGGACAAGATCATTATGGTTTGATTTCAATGAAATTTTGGGAAAAAGTCAAGGATAAACTGAGAATGAAATGTGAAGCTGCTACATGGAATGAAATTGTTGATTTCTTTTCAAGTCAGACAAGTGGAAACAATATTACCAGTACTATTCAAAGACTTGGATTGGCTGCTAATGTATACTTGATTTGGCAAGAGAGAAATTATAGTTTGTTCAAGGGTGATAGAAGAGAAGTGGAAGATCTTTATAAGATTCTTGAAGAAACCATTAAGATAAGATTGATAAGCCTAAAAGTTAAACCTTCAAGAGCTGTTTATGATACTCAAGAAAGATGGAATATAAAGCTAAATATTGCTTATAAAAGCAGTACTGCTATGCAACAATGAGAACTTGACTTGAAAGATGATACATAGGATTTAAAAGTTGAGTATTGGTTCCTAAGGGGTGTTTGGATGCAGGTATAACAACATGATATGGATAATTGCTTACCCTGCTACTCAAGGGGGTGTTTGGATCCTTGTGTAACAGCAACAAATACCTCATTAATTTGTTGCTGTATTCATAATCAGGCCATTACTGTAACAAGATACGTTGTACCTTGGAGTTCCTGTGCTGTAAGACTGTACCTATGATAACCTCTAGACTAGATCAGTTTGGCCTTGGGAGGGAATTGAAACAGTCTTGTTTGGCTAAATAGGAGGTCTATATCAGTTGGAATGTACCATAAAGTAGGGTCTTTTACTGTGAATGGTAAATGGTCTTGGAAGATGGTGTATGATAGGTAGAATAGAGAGGAGTGAAAGATGATCCTTCTTGGTCTATCCAATACATCATCACAGGAGGTAATGGTTGGTCCTCCCTCAAAGAGAGTGTTTCTAAATGTGTGAAGCCATTTGTAAAGATGGAAATGTAGCACATTTGGAAGAGCCCTTGATTGGAGGGGTTATGGGTTCCTAGCGAAGCCTTACTCCAATTCTACTATGCTACTGTGGTGGCAGGTTGAGTGGTGTAGTGGATTGGAGATGAGGAAATGTAGCTAGATGAGAAGTGCAACAAAGGTGAATTGATGAAAATGAATGTGACTGTTCTTCAGTTTGAAGAAATGGAAGCTTGAATGGTAGAGACTCTGTTTTGACAGAGTTAATATGGTCAGATATAGTTTGGATTTAGTGGTATCCGATATCTGCTAGTATGGAAATGTATGTGAAAGTTTAGTATAGTTTAAGCTTCTGTATCCAAGATTGGGTGTTGTCCATTCTTGTCCTTATTCTTATGTTGTAAATTTGTTGGAAGTTAATATAATACATTCACCTTTGGCACAAAAAAAAGGACAATTTCGAGATATTGAAATCTTGAAAAATGGTCAAACTTTTAGCATATTTGGAAAGTATTGAAATTAAGCCATACATTTGGAATGTATTGAAGTGTTGAAATGCTTGCTATTATACACATCGAAAACCGGGTTAATTCGGGACGCTTCAAACCCGGCGGTTTGACCCGGTTTAATTTGACCCGTTTTTTCGACCCAACTTGTCGGGATAACCCGGTTTAAATTGACCCGTTTTTCGACCGGAACGGTTCAACCGGTTGAACCACCCTGATCAAACCGGGTTTCAAAACATTATGTTTAATCCCCATATCCTCAAATTTTTATTATTTTTCGTTTATAACTTTTTTAATCACTAAAGCTATCTGCCGCTATAAAATCCCGTTGCTATGCACGGATACTCGTCTAGTATTCTCAAAAAATTAAAATATTACATGTATATAAAACTTAAACTAATAATTTCATGTATGTCATTTCTAAACCTTCGTAATTATAAATATATTATTTCTAAACCTTTAATATGTCATATATATATATTAAAATTATTATGCAATATAATTATAAACTCTAAATTTTGGAAATTTTAATTTTAAAAATAGCAATAACCACAATTGTTTCAAAAACACGAAGTCACGACTCACGAGGTTCAAAATAAATTAGATGACTAAAATAATATATCGATACAATATATAACCTCACTAAAAATTCACCTTATCTAATATATAATAAGAATACATGAAATAAACGTTTCATAGATATCATTAGGGGTGTCACAAAAATCAACCCGGCCCGAACCCGAATATGGCTTTTCGGGTCAGGTTAATTGGGTTCAAAATCATGTTTGGGTCAACCGAAATTGACCTGAGTTCTACACACAGTCGAGTTCGGGTTTAATAAATGTCTCTTACTCGGGTTCGGGTCAACCCGAGTGACCTAAATTTTATTTTTTTCATTCTAATTTGTATGTAATCACCAAAATTGTAAATTTCTAAACGGCCCCGAATTGACCCGAACTCAAATAACCCGAGTTCTAAAAAAGGTCGGGTTTGAGTATGTCTTTTTTAGTCTTGACCCGAATTGACCAGACTCGAGTGACCCGAACCCAATCGGGTCAACCCGAATAATAACCCTAGATACCATGAATGTTATATAAGTATAATAGATAAAATATTTTTACAAGAAAGCGTATATTAATGCAACAAGTTTATAAATAACGAAAAAATAATCTAAAAAGTAATAAATATTTTTTGTAACTATAGTTGTAATGTATTATAGAGCTGTGAATTTATAATATATAGTTATTTGGATGTATATGACATATTTAAGGTTTAGAAAAGATGTGTATGCAATTATAACTTTTAGTCGGATATAAATGCAATTTTTGAGCTTTTTAAACGATATATATGCAATTATTATTTTAAGTTGTATTTATACGCAATTTTAAGCTTTAGAGAAATATATATGCAATCGCTTTTAAGAAAGAATCATAAACTAAAGGACAATATGATTCAAAATTATATTCAGTTTAAATCTTTGTTAAAAGAAAAGAATGTGATATTGGTACCACCTAAAATACAAGTAACACTCTCCTAATTTTTATTTTTATAGTTTTGTTTTTATTATAAAACTACTAAAATAGAAAATTAAAAATATAAAGTTTGCCAAGTCAAAAGTAGTAAAACAGAAAATATACGGAGCAGAAAAGCATAAAAAATTTCTTATCTCGTTAATAAAGTGTGTAAAACCGTTGAAAAAAATATGGAACATAAAATATACTCCCTCCGTCCAATAAAAACTGTTCACTTTGACTTTTTTAAGTCTTTTTTTTCCACTTTGACCTTAAATATTTATGTTTGCTTTATATAATACTTGATGAAAATTATACCAATAAAAATATATTTAAATCTTAATCCATTCATATATTTATCAAGTGTTACATAACACAAACATAAATATTTAAGCTCAAAGTAGAAAAGAAAAACTTTAAAAAGTCAAAGTGGTCAGTTTTTATAGACTAGAGATAATAAGATTTAACAAGTCAAAAATATAAAAAAATAAAATATATAAAAAAAAACTAATAAAAACTGTCTTTAATCATTAATAAAGCGGGTAATAAAGTGGTGGGAGCGGTAAGGGGTATGGGTGGTACTATAGCCCCCCTTTACTTTCTTAACCTTGATGATCCACTCTATTGATAGAATAAGTCAATAAGACACTTTTTTTTTATTATTTGTAGTAACTTTTTGTTTTTTTAACTTGTTAAAATTTATATTTTATGTTTCGTACATTTTTAACAGTTTTACTCACTTTATTAATAAAACAATACAATTTTTAGCGGTTTTGTGCTCGGTATTTTTGATGTTTTATTACTTTTGACTAATCAAATCTACATTTTCTGTTCGGTTTTATTATTTTGAAGTTTTATAATAAAAACAAAATTCTTAAAAATAATAATAAATAAATAAACGAGATAATCAAAGAGATGAAAGTAGTAAATTATTACATGTTCTTTGGTTCTTTCCCTTTTAGACCAGCAACTTGTGTAAGTGCATTCTTCCATATCTCCATCTTTTGAGCCCATTCGTTTTTTATCTCTGCATTTGTTTCTGCCTCCATCTTCTGTTTATGATCAGCCATCGCATCTCCGAAGCTGTTCTGTTGCTTCCTCACATCGCTAGGATCGACATGATAGAATATGGGGATAACTATGTGGTTAAAGTCCCTATGCTGCTCTAGGATTAACGCCAGTTCATTAAGGCACCATGTGGAATAAGCATAATTCTTTGACACCACAATTATAGAAGCTCTAGATGCTCTAATGGCACTCTCTAACTCCGGCTTCAAATATAGCCCCGTTTCAATATTTTTATCGTCCAAGAAGGTTATGAGATTAGCATCCTCAAGGGCTTTGTGGAGGTGATTGGTGAAACTGTTACGAGTGTCTGCCCCTCGAAAACTTAAGAACACATCATACATTTTATGTTGATCGTTACTTGATGAAGATGGTTCTGAAATATCTGTAAGAATGACCATTGTAAGTTATGAAAGCTTAAGAGGAAATACATGTGTGAAGAAATTATATCAAGACTAATACACATAGGGACAGGAGTACATATGTCAAAAAGAAAGTGACATCAATTGATAATTCATGCCATGATACGGACAGGACATTTGACATATGGAATTTGCTTGGAAATTTACATTCTTCACGCGATGAATGCGTCAACAAAAATAAGTGACATCAATAATTCTTGCCATGGCTTATAAAATACCATTAATAATATTATTTGCTGGTGACTAGGGTGTCAATCACGAAATCGGGTCAAGCTACCTACAATCTGTGATATATGTGGTATAGAAACTGCGACGTCTACGTCTTATAAATGACACACTATTATGTCTATGAGCCTGGTGGTTTTGTTAGGTTGAGGGACGTTAAAAATATCAGTATATGCTTTAGCCACCTGTCATAAGCTACTTATCCAACACGCGTTTTGTTTTGCGGCAACACCAAACAGAAATAGAAGTTTCATTGCTATCCATGTTCCTGCATTGAAAGATCAGTATATATATCAGTATATGCTTTAGCCACCTGTCATAATTAGCTACTTATTGAATACGAGCTTAATTAAGCCTCTTTAGTAGCAATTTTTATTTAATGATAAGCATCCATAATAACTCGAGTACGTCTCAATAGGCAAGATTACAAATTGGTAGACCGTCATATATTTCTTCTACACATAAACATTGCAGAATATATATGCTATGCGTTATGTTACTCAAAATTTGGTCTTAATCATACAAATTTTCATTTGGTTGTCGATCTCCTATTTGTTAAGTTTCTTTTATGTTTTGTCATGATTAAAAATTCTTCCTGTTTATTATCGTTAAAGGAACCGGCTGAGAGAATATTGCTATATATATGAGGTTAATCAAAATATAATCAAACATGCTTAATTGGTTACTGAAAAACCTAACTTTGTCTACGATATAGCTAATAGCTTATTCGTATTATGGTTTTAGTCTTTGAAACCACTGCAAGAGACATGAGTTTTGTGTTGTTATAAGTTAAATATTCTGATGCAGAACCGTGCCGAAAGTAAGTTTAATATCATTCCTTGTTAACCTAAATGCTAAAAGTACGTATTTCCACAACCTCACCCGTTTTGAAGTAGTTCAATGAAATTTGCGGATATCCAATGCAACATAGTATATGTTGCTGTAACTAATTAATGAAACACGCCTAAATCCATTACAACTAAGTAAATGCAACATAGTATATGTTGCTGTAACTAATTAATGAAACACGCCTAAATCCATTACAACTAAGTACTAAGTATCTAGGAAATCATATTCATATTACGAAACCAAAACGACAAATTCACATAAATACAAATGCACGTACACTTTTTTAACGGTAAATTTATATTAAAGAAAACTAGCAAGAAGCTAGATGTTACAAGCATCAAACCCGAAAACCACAAAACAACCTAAACCAAACCCGAACACAACCACATAAAACTATGAGAAAAAAATACCTCACAAAAGCCTAGACCAACTAAATAACCTTCGATAAACCAATTAACCCTAAAAGGACATTGTACCATCGAGAAACCAATAAACTACCTCGCCATATCACATAGCAACTCAATTGCTCTGGATGACCTCAATCTTGGATAAGCTTTTTTTAATTCTTTAAACGGTTTTTTATTTGAACTAGCTTGAAAAGAATTATGGTTTTCATCCTTTTTCCTTCGATTGATGACGCATTGCACGTTTTAGAGGAGCTCCATCAGTTCGTATGTTTTAGCATACACTTTCTGTTAGTCCTACATAAGATCAATTGTGTCATATATCGTCAAAGCATGTCCAACTTCAATAGTTATTTTTAGCAAGAGCTGACCTCAACGATACTCCAATTCACATGTACATGTACATTCCGTTGCATAACCGTTTGGAAGAACATGGTAAGATTGAACATAAAGCTAAGATGATTGATTGCAGCAGCGAGGTGGTGTTTGTAATGTCTGTAATACGAGAAGGCATATATTTACGGAATGTAATGATGTTCACTGGCTTCGTTGCATTAAGTGTGGTACGACTTGGCATTCGGGCAGAGCAGCCTGTAATAATGATTGCATTAAGTGTGGTAAGGTTGGGCATATTGCTAGGCGCTGTTGGGCTGTACTTTGTTTTTCGTGTGGTGAGATGCATCAGAGTCTGAACTGTTGGGATGGTGGTCGTAGTGATGTTGTTTGTACTTGTTGTGGTAAGAGAGGGCATATATCTATGGAATGCAATGATGTTCCTTGCCATAAGTGTGGTAAGGCTGGGCATGTAATTAGGGACTGTAATAATGATACTCATATTGGTTGTTATAAGTGGGGGAATGGCCACGTACTGTTGGACTGTTTGTACCTCGTGTGGCCTGAGACGCAGCAGTCTGAACTGTGGGAGCATCAGGGGTAAGGACTGTTGGTAAAGAAGGGTTAAATTTTAAGTTTTTAATATGAGAACGACTCACAAAACAATTTATAAAATAAAATGGCATAAAGTGATTGTATCATTTCTTTTAATATATAACACATGTAACCCGTTTATTAAAACTAACTTATAAGCCATTTAATAATATGTTTGTTTTTATTTACACAAACTTCGATCAAATAATTCGAATACCTATCAAAATGGCAAGAATTCTTTTGATGATATTTAGTTGCGCTTAAAACAAAAGTATAATTGGGTAATTCACACTAAACTTATTCGTATTACCTTGATAATTGATATGTTAAAAGTTGGTTTCATAGTTAAGCTTTATAACTTTCGGACATAAATTGGTTGGAGTTAGTGTAAATTAGAAAAATACATAATTGGATGACTTATAAATTTATTTTAATAAATAGGTGGCTTATATCTAAAAATTTAAAACATTGGTAGCTTTCTTATATATTATCCTTTTTTTTTAACATCATTTTAAAAATATTTTAATCAGTCAAAATCTATAATATGGACAATATAACGCAAACTAAATGTACGTGATTTTATTTAGGGTTGAGCATCGGGCCGGATTCTGACCCATCCCGACCCGCCCCGCCAAATCCCGATACCGAAACAAAGGTAAAAACTATACCGACTCCCGAACCAATTAACAGTCGGATCGGTTCGGTTTAATTCGATTATATCAGGCCGGGTTTCGGTATTTGCAATATTGTCCCGAAAAACCTACCTGAGACCATGTATAATAACAAACTATTGACTTTTTATTATTATCCTTAACACATCAAACACCCATTACTGATATCCAAGTTCAAACAAACAACTACAAATCCAATTCTATCCTAACACATCACCTTCAATCCCATTTCCAAACAACCTCAAGAATCGAATCAAACAAGACACGATCAAAAGACTACAAGAATAAATCTCAGACTCGTTTCACTTTATATCTTAAATATATTTTTTTAGTGGAACTTGTGTCATCACAGATCCTTGTTAAAACACAAACACGTAAAATATATATATATATATATATATATATATATATATATATATATATATATATATATATATATATATATATATATATATATATATATATATATATATATATATATAGAGGGTCTTTATTTTCAGAACCCTGTTAAGTGCGGGAACTGCGAGAACTTCAATTTTGCATTAGAAAACATGCATGTTCATATAAAACATGTATGTTTTCTTACATACACCTTAATAAACATGCCTGGGTATTAAGGTATATGTAAGAAAACATACATGTTTTATATGAACATGCATGTTTTCTAATGCATAATTGGAGTTCTTGCAATTCCCGCACTTAACAGGGTTCTAAAAATAAAACTATTTTGCATTGATCTATTGCACTTAACAGGTTTTTATATGAACATGTATGTTATGCATATATGTGTATTAAGGTGTATGTAAGAAAACATATATGTTTTATATGAACATGCATGTTTTCTAATGCAAAATTGGAGTTTTCGCAGTTCCCGCACTTAACAGGGTTCTGAAAATAAAGATAAACTATATATATATATATATATATATATATATATATATATATATATATATATATATATATATATAGTGTATCTTTATTTTCAGAACCCTGTTAAGTGCGGGAACTGTGAGAACTCCAATTTTTATTAGAAAACATGCATGTTCATATAAAATATGTATGTTTTCTTACATACATCTTAATACACATACATGCGTAACATACATGTTTATATAAAGCCTTGTTAAGTGCAACATATCAATGCAAAATGGTTTTATATGAACATGTATGTTACGCAGGTATTTGTATTAAGGTGTATGTAAAAAAAGATACAAGTTTTATATGAACATGCATGTTTTCTAATGTAAAATTGAAGTTCTCGCAGTTCCCGCACTTAACAGGGTTCTGAAAATAAAGCTCCCCTATATATATATATATATATATATATATATATATATATATATATATATATATATATATATATAGTACTTTAGTCAATGAAATTTTTAGTTCAAGCAGAATAATATATTTTATTTTATTTTTTTTAGTTGAATTACTCCCATAATATATTTTATTAATACAATACTCCCCGTACGAAACAATATCATTTCTAGGTAACTGAATGCGAAAGAAATGTTGACTATTTGCTATTCTTGCTTTCATATCTCAAGTCAACTAATTGAAAATCCTGTACATGATACATAACGCGTTGAATATTTGCTTCGTTCTAAATACCCATTGTTTTGTGAAGATTATATAACACACAATCTTAGCACATATAGGCTTGCTATAGTGTTTCGATGAACATTTATTACGTCTAAAACTATGTCTTTCACGTTGCATTCATTAAGACGACATTCCTTAGCTGCTACTTGTATTCCTTGATTTAGAACAATTTGGATAAGTGGATCATTGATCATTATCGTATCGAAGTAGAATGAATGAGAGACTAGAATGAAGAAGAAGGTTATAAACGATGCATGGAAGAATGTTTTAGTTTTTATAGCCGAGCCTAGACTTTTAAAAGGAAACTAACGTTGTTATGACGGTTTAAATAAAAGGAAACTAAATTTCATCCTTAAATAAAACTAAATATGAGTAGACAATATTAGACTTTCGATTTTTATTTTTATTTTTTACACAAATTTGGTAACCTTTTAAATTGTTGTCTTTGATTTCTTTGGAATGCTTGTAAAGAAATTAAAAAGGAAATTAAATATTTTCTTTTAATTATAAACGAATCTTTAAACGTGATATTAGAAATTAAATGTTAACTTTTAAAACATTTAAATAAATACATTTGTGGCTAAAGTATAGATATTTGATTTGAGACTAAGAGTATTCATAAGTGTGTTTAATCTTGCAATCACTTTAATTCGGTATTAGTTTGTGTGTAAAAGAACGAGGTAATTACTCACTATAGTAATTATCAAGAGATCGCTAAACAAAAACGGTAAGGGGTTTATCATTGATCTAGTTTACACAAGTTCAAGATTTATTGAAGTGCATCGGGTACGTTACTATTTATGTTTTAGTTAATCTTTGTATGTGTTATACTTGATCTTAGCTTCCGCATATTTGTGTTATTTGATTGTCAAACTCTAACAACTTTTTGCATAGCCAACTACAGAGTGCCATATCGGGGTAACTTTCGTGTGTTTTGGGCAACTTTTTTGTATTTTGGGCAACTTGAGGACACTTGTGTAACACCCCGAAATTTGATTAAGCAGCGGAAGTCTAATCGGGGTCATTACAGTTTAGTACACAGTCATACTCATAGAAAACAATTCAAAAGATTACCAATATCATTCCATGAAAACTCAAATATTCAGAGTTACAAACATTTTTCCAAAATGTTAATTGTTTCACAAAAGTGGTGCTGAGTTTGTAAAGAATGATATAATTATTGAAATCAAAGGGAGGTCCTGTGCCCTTTTGCCAGCTCCGTGCCGCCATGCTTGCTAATTTCCTGAGATAAACATGCTTAAAAAGTCAACACAAAGGTTGAGTGAATCCATAGTAGTTTAAATAGTAATAGTGTGAACACAAGTCAAGCATTTGAAATAAACAAGCCAAGATAGACAGATCTTGACTAAATCGGGTGTAATATTGCTCCTAAGCCTCACGAAACGCAAGCCTTAACATTGATTTGACATATCATAAAGATAATAACAATCATCTACACCACAGCGGATGTAAATGACAAGGGGCCCTCGGTGACAGGAAATGTGCCAAATTTCCATAATACCTCGAATATAGCACACCTCCTGCCAAGTGATCACCTTGACAGAGGCGGGCTGCCATTCCAATAGATCTATCAACTATATTCGCGCTCACTCGCAAGTGATTAAGGTTCGTGATATGAGGGACTTGTAGCACAGGTGTCAACTTAGGCAATATCAGGTGATAACAGCATACAGAAAAATACTTGTGTTCGATTTATAGCATGTATCTCCCCACGGGGTTTAAAAACAATTAAAAATGTGGGACCATGAACTCACCTGTCGGGTGTGTGTGTGAATCACAAAGGTGCTCAAAGGTGACGGTGTACTGCTACTACTAGCAATGAAATTCTTCCGACTTGCGACCTATGAATATATTGTAATTGGTGTTTTAGATTCGTGTCGTAAATGACGTGTGATATATCACGTGTAAGGTGATATCCGTTTCGGGTGTCTTAAATGTATTTCAAATATCTAAACGTAGTTATTGTTAGTGTTAATACGAATCGGTGTTTGATTAAATATTTATCTCGTCGTGAAAGTAATATCGTTTAAAAATATTTATGATTAAATATTTTTAATAAAGTTATGTATATTTATGTATATACATATATATATATGTAAGAGTTAAAGAAAATACTTATATATGTTTTTATAAGGCTTGTATAATTAATTATAAAAATATAACTTGTCACATTTTAACCCTTAACTTTAACCAAATTTACACTTTGTACCCTTGGTTAAAAATAATTATAATTTTAGTCCCTTTTTGTACTTTTGCCCCTTTAATCCTCAAACTTTGGAAAATTACAGTTTATACCCTCCATTCAATTCAATTCGGCAGTTTCCAAAAATGATCCGAAGGTTTCCTTGTTTTGTCACATTTAGTCCCTAACGTGGGACTTTTGCAAAATTAGTCCAAAAATCTAGTTTTTCGAAAAGTTAACTTTTATCTTTATAAAAGTTACCATTTTTATCCCTTTTTATTTGTAAAACTCGGTTTTTGAAATCAGTTACCACTCGAAATTATTAAGTTCTAAATTCGAAAATTTCATAAAGGATTTGTTTTGGGCTCGTTAGCCCGGTAAGGCCCAAGTGGGTGTTTTCTTTGTTTTAGAAAAATATGTTCGACTATCACATGGTTCTAGCTTTGTTTTCGTGGTTTAAATGCGTATGAGATTTGCATGTTTGGTGATCTTGGTTAAGCTCGAGTCGATTAATGGGAGGGTCGAAGAAATTATATAAGTTGTACGTGTAGAAATAAAATAGCGAGGGCTTTTCTAGGGGTGTCAAGTCATGTGATAAGTTATAACAAAATACAATTTCAAAAATTGAACGTGTCGTGTGTGAATCCTTAGGTGATATGCATGATCTTAGAGTAGGAAATGAAATAGGAATTTGAAAACTTACAACACCCAAAAGGATGGTGGCGATGTGATCGTGGGTACGAGACAATGAACAAGTAAAACGTGTGCTACTTCCGGTCAAGTGATCCCCTCTTTGATCCAACTCTTGCCACTCACTTATGACTCGAAACCTTGGCTTGATCTCTCCTTGGTCTTCTTCGACAGCAACACTAGTGTGTGTAGTTTTTGGATGAGGTTTGAGAGTGTGTGGAGGATAGCATTTAATGTAGTTTATATAGGGTGGTCATGGGTGGTTCAAGGTTTCCTAGAGACACGACACACCACAATGGTCATGTCTCACTCGACATTTTTGTCTAACTATCCAAGTGAGTTGTCAAATCGTCATTAGCAAAAGAAAGGAGCATGCTTGGTTTAGGTTGATTTGTTTAAGTCTTAGCTTAGGTTGTAGGAAATAAACAAATGGGATTAGACCTTGTGTGGTAACCATGTTGGGGAACCATGGGACATACGAACCATAGGATAATAAGCCATCTTGGCGTATAAAGCTTTGGACCATGGGTTTGACGGCTTGGGTGGTGGCTCATTGTCGCAAGAAGCAAAGTCAAAAGAAAGATGGTACATGGTTGTCGACTTTAAGGGAAACAAAGGAGATGAAACATGTGAAATACATATTAATTCGGATGTGGTGTAGTCAAGCGTTGCAACCAAAGAGAGAAAATAATAGCTCAAAATCCAGTGGGCTTGGAGCTTGTCTCGGCCCAAACGAATCAAAAGAAAAAAATGTGTGGGCTTGTAAAAAGTGTGTTCGGCCCAAGCAAAAAGAGAAAGAAAAATCGTGTGGGCTTTTGGGTGTACTCGGCCCAAAATGGAGGGGGTGTCGGTGATTCGTAAAATAGTAAAATTTGTCTTGATATCGGTGTCGGTGTCGGTTCGTGAAAACCTTAATTACTTAAACGGTGTCGTCATTTGTATATATATATATACTCATATATATAATAATAAATTTGAAATAGTTAATATATACATAGCGTCGTATATATGTATTAATAGTCTCTCGGTGTTCAAACTGGGTGTCGGGTCGCAAGTGGGAGTTACCGGTGTTTAACCTCATTGGGTGACATCCAAGAGTGACATTTGGGTGATATCGGGTGACAATGCATAATCGGGTGTTAAACAAACGGTGTTCAAAACAATCGGGTGTCAATTAAACAGTGAACATAACAATCGGGTGCTCAAACAAACAGTGTCTCATGTAAAAGTTTCAAATTAGCCCGCAAAAATGGCCTAGTATAGAATAATATCGATGATTAGCATTAATAAATGACCTGGGATTTTACGGTGTATTACAGTACCCACCCGTTAGATTGGATTCGTCCCGGAATCCAAAGTTGAATCGGTGCTCGGGGTTGTCTCATCAAATAGTTGCGGGTATTTGGCACGCATTTGATCCTCGCGCTCCCATGTGTACTCGGGTCCTCTCTTAGAGTTCCATCTGACCTTAACAATGGGAATGCGACTATGCTTAAGTCGTTTGACCTCCCTATCCATTATCTCAATGGGTTCCTCAATAAAGTTCAACTTATCATCGATTCTGATCTCCTTTAGTGGAATCACAAGTGTTTCATCCGATAAACACTTTTTCAAATTTGACACGTGGAAGGTGTTGTGTACTCTACTGAGTTCCTCAGGTAATTCCAGTTTGTATGCCACGGGACCGATCCTTTCAATGATCTCGAAGGGTCCAACGTATCTTGGGTTCCATGTTTACAATGTATAATAAATGAGTTTTTGAATGATAATAAAATTTATAGCCCTCTTGAGTATCCGTGCCCTTCCGTGCCATCCTTGATCGTCATGAACCTGAAATACATGCTTGAGAGGTCAACACAAAGGTTGAGTGATATTCATAGAGTTTGTTTAATGTTTGAACACAATGTGTTGGTAGTTAAATCGTTGAACACAATAATCGTAGTGTGAGCTATAGACTCACACCAATGTTTGGAAACAAAACAGGTAGGCTACGTTATTATACGCCCATAAAATGTATTATACACTAAGCTTATGACACCAAAACGTTAACGTGTACCAATATCGATCGGCAGATTTATCCCGGTAGGTACTTTGCCGTCATACCTAATGTCTCAAATATTAATGCATTTGTTTGAACTTAGTCAAAACAAATGGGATTCGTCAATCCCAATAGGCCTATTCACAATATTCGCGCTCACTTGCAAGTAACCCTCGCAAGTGATTAAATGGTTCATAATAAGGGATCTTGGTTTGGCAAGGATGTTACTTAGTGATAATAAAACATAGTCGAATAGCATACAGTAGAAAGCATTGTGTTCGAGTAGAAAAATAATAGCATGTATTCCCCCCAAGGGTTTGTAAAACATTGAAGTAATGTAAAGTGGGGCTATGAACTCACCTTAAGTAAGATAGCAAGTAATGAATGTAACGGTTGAATCATGAAGGTTTCTACGAGCAACCTATAATCGAATGTTGCGACTTAGGATCGGAGTAAAGAATATGAAGTAGTGCCTATATATATATATATATATATATATATATATCTTGCATTTAGCCCATGATGTGGTATGATGTATAATGTAAGTCTTTGAAAGAAAAGATTCATGAACATGTATGTTTTGTATATCGTTTACTACCGTTCGGGCCGACATAATTCAGAAGTCATGTTAGTAAGCGTTCGAGGAGCCAGGACACTTTAATTCGTAAATCCACAACTCAAATCGACAGCTTACATAATGAACTCCTCACATGAGGCTCCCTACTATTGTAGTAGTTGATGAAATATATACATATAATTTTTGATCCGAAAAGTTACATGTCCGATATTTGAATAAATTTAGGAAAGTTTATTAGTACATGAAGATTGTTATTAGGGATAGTTTCATAAGTCTTGAATGACCATTTTCTCTTGGTAATATCTCATGGTTTCCTTTTAAGTGAAGTAGATCCAAATTGCTTGTTCATGTTATCGCCTAATTCATTGTTTCATGTTTACGCCTATGTAAGTTGTTATGGTCATTTCGTCATGGCCTAGCCATGACCCTTAGTCCTTGTTTCAAGGTCATGAGACACAACCTTGGCTCTATCCATGGTGGTGGTCTTGATTATAGGTCATAAGACCCCTTTGGTCTTCATAAACCATAACCTATATGTAATGACTTTGTCTAAAAATGGGCTGTTTAGAATTTGAAGAAATTTATCACTCGGAAAGCGTTTTCAGGGCTCGAGCTTCTTTGTTCCTGAACGAAAACGTCGTTCCGGACAACTTTCGTGTTTTAACTTTTTGATGAATCGGACCAGAAGTGGGACTTTCAAAAAGTCAGAATGCGATTCAGTAAGGTTTAGGCAGTTTTGCCGGAAATCTTTGGTAACTTCAAATGGGCGTAACTTTTGACTCGTATACTCGTTTTAGGTGGTTCAAATTGCTATGGTTTCCTTGTTAAGTCCTCTACTATAATATGTAATGATCCAACATCATATTTTTACCATTTTGATCAGGTCATACCAAGAAAGTCACTAGTTTACTTGTTTTAGTAACTTGTTGTAACAATCAATAACAATAACTTGTTTTGCTCACTTTTATACATCATGGACATGAATACAAGACATAATATAGCACAAATAATATGTAAATAACATGAATATGATTATTTAACAAGAATCATGTTAGGGTTTGGCTTACAACTTTTGGCTTTCAAAGATGAAAGGAAGTTAACATGTAAGGATAGGACTTTGATAGACTTGCTTCAACCCACTTCACTTCATGCAATCTTTCTACTCTTGTAATCTTGAAAGATGGATGATGAAGGTTGAGGTGACTTGAGTGGATTCAAACTCAAGAGGAATCACCAAGTATATGAAGTTATGGAAGTGTTTGATGAATGATAACCTATCTAGGGTTTCTACCTTGAACTAGCACTTGAATCTTGCATGAAACTTGGAAGAGAATGAACAAATGAGATGGGTTTGGTGTGTGGTTATGGTGGACGGCCAAAGAGAGGGAGGGGGGGTATTTATATGGCTTGGAGGAGGTTAGAAATGTTGACTTGTCAACCCTTGGAGGCCAAGGTTAACACATGGATGAAATCTAAGGGTTCAATGCATAAGATTGAGCCACATAGTGTGAATCCCCCCTCCTAGAGGCGGTTCACAAGCTTTGGGAGGAAGTGTTGGTCTTTGGATGATATTATCCAAGATATCTAGTTAGTTTTGACTCCGGGAAATGCCAATCGTAAATGATTAAGCCTCAAAACGTAAAACCGGGTGTCGTAAAATTATGGAATTTGAAAGTATTGTTAAACATGTCCATATGTCCCATAATAAAATATAAAATGAGTGGTAGGTTCCATTTGGGTGGTAAAACCCTGCTAAAAACTGGAAACACGGGTCTAAAACGCGTAATACGTAAAACGTACGAATATTGCGTAAAATTGAGAAAAGTAAAATATTACTTTTCTAATAGGTTATAAATGATTTAAAATGACTTATAATGTCTAGACTGGGCTCAGTCTAGTGTTGGTTGGTATTAAATGTCTTTTAGACATCAAACCGTAAGCCTAAAAATCACGAAATGACTTATAACATCAAGGGATGATTTTTGGTCAATGGAGGAGGGAAAAATATGTTGACTTTTTCTAATAAGTTGAAAACTCAAATCGTGTTAGAAACGCGTTTTGTGGTCTAACGGTTAATCGCCCATACGGTTAAGCGTGCTCATGTGAGAATAGTACTGGCTTGGGTGACCTGCCGGGAAGTCTTTGGTCATGTTTTTCTCAGTCACGATTAATTCTCAAATAAATCATGAGTGTGTCAAACATTTTTCCGATGCGGGGTCACTTAACGCGGTCGAGTTTCGTTGTACGTAGAATTTCTGAATGACGTTTTACCCTAAAACGTGTAATTCCTTAATAACTTTCACGAAAATGATCTGACGAATGTCAAACATTTAATTTGCCATGGAAATGATTTATCACTCGAGAATATCAAATAAAAATCAACTTTCGGGAAAGTTTCGGGAAAAAAATGAATAGTAAAAGTGAATAGTGAAATTTTCCGGGAATGGTAATTAACCTGAAATTGCGAATTGTTACACCCAGGACGTTGCCCAGATCTATGTGGCAACTGCAAGAAGGCTGGTCACTACACCAAAGATTGCAAGAGTCCAAACTTTGGTGGCAATCAGAAACCACCGGTAACATGTTTTGGCTGTGGAGAACTTGGACACTTTAAGAATGAGTGCCCAAAGAAGAAGAATCAAGGAACTGGAAACCAAAATGGAATGGCTCGAGGAAGAGCTTATGTTATGGGAGGAGAAGATGTCAAATAAGACCCGAATGTTGTTGCGGGTACGTTCCTCGTTAATAATCGTTATGCATCCATTTTATTTGATTCAGGAGCGGATAGAAGTTTTGTTTCTATTGCATTTGCACCTTTACTTAACATAGAACCAACCCCATTAGACATTTCCTATATCGTTGAAATAGCCGATGGGTCTTTAGTTAACACCAACACCATTGTTCGTGGTTGCACTATAAATTTCCTAAACCATCTATTCAATATAGACCTTATGCCTGTAACAATTCACATTTTCAGGATAATTACTATTCCCGGAAAATTTCACTATTCACTTTTACTATTCATTTTTCCCGAAATTTTCCCGAAAGTTTATTTTTATTTGATATTCTCGAGTGATAAATCATTTCCACGGCAAATTAAATGTTTGACATTAGTCAGATCTTTTTCGTGAAAGTTATTAAGGAATTACACGTTTTAGGGTAAAACGTCATTCAGAAATTCTACGCACAACGAAACTCGACCGCGTTAAGTGACCCCGCATCGGAAAAATGTTTGACACACTCATGATTTATTTGAGAATAAATCATGACTGAGAAAAACATGACCAAAAATAAGCCTCGGCCGTGAAAAACTGGAATTTTCAGTTTTAAGCTGTAACACCCCCAAAATTTGGTACAGCGGAAGACTCAACAAGCTTTCGGGGTGCTACGGGGATTGGTATCCATTCAAAGTCATGAAAGAACGAGATAAAGTAAACATAAGAAAAACACAACCAAACCGGGTTTTAAAGTTTACATTTATCCCAAAATCATCCAAAGTCAGGCCCAAAAGAATAAATATAGGTCCACAATAGTTATCAGAGTTTTAGAAACATAGATCCATAACCGGTGCCAAATGCCAAGCCTCCAATCCCAAGCATCCATAGAGCATCACTTAATAACCTGAGAAAACGTGCTAAAAGTCAGCTTTCGCTGGTGAGATCATAGGTTTAGATTCTTAATTCAATAGAGTGGACATATACGCAAAACGCTTGCTAGCTAGACTAGGGCTCACTCATCCAACCAAAATAAACCAACCAAATCAAATCATCCCTATAGGTGCACGCTATAGCTCAAATCAATCCAATCAATAGCTTACCTAGCTCAAGTCTAGGCCTCACTCTATAATCAATCCAATAGCTTACCTAGTTCGGGGACTAGGCCTCGCTCAACAACCAAACCAATAGCTTACCTAGATCTAGTCTAGGCCTCGCTCTATAACCAAATCAAATAGCTTACCTAGTTCAGGGACTAGGCCTCGCTCAACAACCAAATCGATAGCTTACCTAGCTCAGGTCTAGGCCTCGCTCAATAACCGTATCAATAGCTTACCTAGATCTAGTCTAGGCCTCGCTCTACCTAGTTCTATAAGCATAGCAAGTTTTAAAATAAACGAAGCGATAATAGTCCACATAAAACATTTGCACGTTTCTCACCCCAAGTATTGAAAACAAAGTTCAAGAGTAAAAGTGGGGCTATGACTCACCTCAAGTCCAGCAAAACCTCAAAAGAAATCGATAGAAGAAAGACGTAAGCAAACTCAAGCAACTCACGTAACGGCGACTACAGACTCGGCACTTCCTAACAATATCAAACTCGTTCAGAATCATTTCCTCAAAAATCAAATATTCCCAATCCCGAACGTATTCCATTTATCTTTCCAAAAATATCCATTTCTCGAATTAACTTTATATCAATTTGAAATTCGACGTTTGGTATCCATATGGGTGGTGGGTCGAAACAAAACAAACCAAGAAGCCACAACGAACGAAATAATAAACAAATCTATAGGTCTAATATTAGCCCGATATATTATTTAAATAAATCATCGAAGTTTATCAAATCCGTTGATTTGGTAACCTCCCATATTTATTTACGTAATACATCGCTCGAAGATTATACCCAACCTGAATCACATTGCACAAAGAATACTATATGGTATATATCGTAGTCAAATAAATTCCCTATATATATCGTCCAATTTGCCAAATTCGTCAATTTAGCCAATTCCACGAGATATATAGTAATTTATTATCCTAATACACGTACCACAACCTATGGGCGTCGTGGGATACGATGCCCATTAATATACTCATTTTATATAGCCAATAACTCGATTTAACCCGTCGATTAAATAAGTTACTTAGTTATAGAAAATGTTTATATTAATCGTCATATATCCGTGACAACACAAAAGTCACATAATAAAGCCCACTTGGACTTAAGTAACCACAACTCGTATAACTCAATAAGTTTTCTAAATTTATAAAAATCATGTTTTTATTTATTACTTACCCGACGTAGTGGTTTTCGACATTATTTATAGTTATTTATTTATAATAATACTCCCGACATTTATTGCACCATTAGAATAGTCCAATAGTTATCGTTATATTATTATAACGTATACTCGTGATCATTTTATCATTAATATACGCATTTATATATTTATATATACGTTATTCACGTCTATATATTTATATAAACGTTTATATTACCAATAATATTATTACGAGTTTTATTATTTGCGTTTTAATTGTAATAGTTATCGAGTCATACGAAATGGTCACATGTCCGAGTCATCACTCTCGGCTCATTGTCCAAGTCCAAAATAGAAATAATAAACAACACAACCAAGTAATCCATCTCCGTCCACAATTCCCAAACACGTGCTACAACAATAGGGTCCGACTACGGCACCCGACTAACCTATCTCCGTCATTCTAGTTTGACCGTCTCACAATCGGTCCCCAATACCACTTTTCGTCAACACAACTCCAATATCAATATAAATCATAATACCCTTCCATTTCAGCTCCAAAGTAACGACCATGATTTCAAAAGTATCAATACTCATATACCACAACAACAATAGAATAATAACAACAATAGAATAACAACAACAACCAGGTTAACTACAGCAACAATATACAAAACAGCAACCATAGCAGTTAATGCTAATAATGAACAAGAAAACATCAAGTATAAAGATGTGTTCCGGGTCGATTTTACCAAGTCAACCCGTGCCGAGAGACTCCACTTGAGTCTCGGCTCAAAAATAAACCCCAAGGGTCATACCCGAGACCACCGTGGTCTCGGCTAGCTCATCCGAGCTTGACCCAAAACTAAACCGACCCCAAGGGTCACGGCACACAAGACGACATCACGCAACCAAGAATCAAGCTCCAATATAATCGGCTATTCTCGCTAAAATGACCACGAGACTAAAACCACCAAGAAAACCACATGGGCTCAAAATAATCATCAAGCCGAGAGCCATAGCTCCCGGTTTCACTTCGACCTCAAAAGGTAGACACCAAACCCGGATACCAAACTCATTTCAATAACCAAAAATATTATTTCCCAAATCTTTTAATTCGATACCCATCAAAATCTTCCGTGTTTCCACGGATTTAGTACCATATCGAGGCACCCATGGTGCCAAAACGAGTCTACTCACCTTGTAGAACCTTAAGTCTCACGGATCTAAAGAAACAAGCACAATACTTCTCGAATTTAATTGATTTCAAGATGTTTTTATGGGTTTGGAGGCGCGTATTTGTGTAGATCTAATAGAATAGGTGATGGGGATTCGTTTTATGGTAGCAGTGTGGTGAGGAGACCGGCGGTGTGGCGGTGGTGTGGCCGGAATAGTGGCGGCGGCTAGGTTTCTTAGAGGAGAGGGATAAGAGAGAGAGATGGTGAAGATGTAGGTTTGTGTTGTGTGTGATGTGCAGCTATCACAAGGACGATTTGTAGTAGTTTACTCTTTTCTTTTTTTTTTTTTTTTTTTTATTCCTTTTCTTTCTTATACAATAATAATACTACTAACAATAATAATAATGATAATAATAATAATAATAACAAAAGTGTTATCAAATTTAGGGTAAGGTGACTAGGTGTAAAATACACGGACCAAAACCCGTAACTTTATAATATACTCCAACTCTTTCTCGGACCGAGCTCGTTCCCAAAAATATCACAATACGTTCAATGAAAAAATATATATATAGTCGAATCCGTAGACTCAAGACATAAAATTTTAGTTAGGTTATTCTAGTGCCAGAGTCAACGTAGTGCCAAAAAAAATCTCGAAATAAATTCTCATCATATCGATAAACCAAATTCGATTCCATAAAAGTTTTAGATATAATCAACCAAAATATTGGTTTTTCAAGTTCGTTACGAATAAAATTCCAAATATAATTTATAAACGAACTTTAACGTAATGCGGGTTTTCAAAATAACTCCCTAATTTGCCAGTTGTCACATCCTCCCAGCCTCAGAAGGAAACCCGTCCCGGGTTTCACTCGGAAAAATTCATCTACGAGGTGAAAAGCTTCGGATATCTCTTCCAGGACTCGTCCTCACGTTCCCACGTAAATTCTGGTCCATGTCAGGAATTCCAACAAACCTTGACGAGTGGAATACGACTCCTCTTAAGTCGTTTAATCTCTCTATCAAATATCTAAATCGGCTCTTCCACCAAATTCAATTTCTCATCAACTCGAATAACTTTCATCGGTATAACCGGCATCTTATCAGAAAAACACTTCTTCAAATTACTAATATGAAACACATTGTGAACTTTACTCAGTTCCATTGGTAATTCCAAACGATAAGCTACGGGCCCAATTCTTTCCAAAATAAGAAATGGTCCAATGTAGCGGGGATTTAGTTTCCCACGTTTCCCAAAACGTATCACACCCTTCCAAGGCGAGACTTTCAATCATCACTTTGTCTCCAACCTGGAATTCTAGGGGTTTACGCCTCTGATCGGCGTAGCTTTTCTGCCTATCTCTAGCTGCTTGCAGTCGATCTCGAAATTGCGTTACTTTCTCAGTAGTTTCCAAAATAAGTTCAGGGCTTGTGAGTTGGCTATCTCCAACTTCAGCCCAAGCAATAGGCGAACGACATTTTCTGCCATACAAAGCTTCGAATGGTGCAGCCTTGAGACTTGTGTGGTAGCTATTATTATAGGAGAATTCCGCAAGGGGTATATACTTCTCCCAGCCTTTACCAAGGTCTATAATGCATGCACGAAGCATATCCTCTAACGTCTGAGTGGTCCTCTCACTTTGACCATCGGTTTGGGGATGATATGCAGTACCCATATCAAGTCTCGTCCCCAAAGCCGTTTGAAGTGATCGCCACAAAGCTGACGTAAAGCGGCTATCGCGATCAGAAATAATCGATATCGGGACTCCATGTCGAGAAATAATTTCCTTCACATACAACTTCGCAAGTTTGTCGACACTATCATCTTCACTAAGCGCCAGGAAATGAGCAGATTTAGTCAATCGATCCGCAATTACCCATATAGCGTCACAACCGCTAGCTGTCTTTGGTAATTTGGTAATGAAGTCCATCGTAATCCGCTCCCATTTCCAAACCGGGAGTTCTGGCTGCGTCAATAATCCTGACGGTCTTTGATGTTCGGCTTTAACCTTAGAGCAAGTCAAGCACTTACTAACATACAACGCTATATCTGCCTTCATGTTTGGCCACCAATATAACTTTTTCAAATCCTGATACATCTTGTCAGACCCAGGATGAATAGAGTATCTTGACTTATGCGACTCATGCATAATCAACTCTCGAATTCCTCCATACAATGGTACCCAACTTCGCTCTCCAAAACATAATACTCCATCAGAACGCTTAATAAGTCCTTTCTCATTTTCAGCCATCCCAAATATGTTCTCAGCAGGCCTATTTTCTGCTTTCAACGCTTCCGTTTGAGTTTCTAATATTTGAGACGGTAAATGGCGATACGATAGTCATTCCTAATGACTTAACTCGTAACGGTGGTATTCTCTCCTTTCGGCTACGAGCATCGGCAACAACGTTTGCTTTACCAGGATGGTAACGAATTTCACAATCATAATCGCTTAGCAGCTCAATCCAACGTCGCTGCCTCATGTTAAGCTCTTTTTGGTTTAAAATGTGTTGCAGACTTTTGTGGTCAGTAACCACTACACACTTGGTTCCATACAAGTAATGTCTCCATATCCTCAAAGCAGAAACCACAGCACCTAACTCCAAATCATGGGTGGTGTAGTTCTTCTAATGCTTCTTGAGCTGTCGGGAAGCATAAGCTATCACATTCTCTCGTTGCATTAACACAGCTCCCAAACCTTTATGCGAAGCGTCACAATAGACGACGAAGTCCTCGTTACCTTCAGGTAACGCTAAGATAGGAGCACTACACAACATTTCCTTAAGTAATTGAAATGCTTCCTATTCCTTATCTCCCCATTCGTACTTAACACTCTTTTGTGTCAATTTGGTCAACGGCTTTGCTATCTTCAAAAATCCCTCAATGGATCTTCGGTAATAACCGGCTAATCCCAAAAATTGACGAACTTCTGTTGGGGTCGTTGGTGCAGCCCAATTCTTAATCGCTTCAATCTTAGCAGGGTCCACATGAACTCCTTGTCTATCAATCACATGACCTAGAAATTGTAGCGTCGGAATCCAAAATTCACATTTCGAAAACTTGGCATACAGTCTCTCCTTCCTGAGCAATTCTAAGATAAGTCTTAGATGCTCCTCATGCTCCTTCTCACTCTTCGAATATATCAGAATGTCATCGATAAACACAATCACGAACTTATCTAAGTAAGGCTTACACACCCGATTCATGAGGTCCATGAATACCGCCAGTGCGTTAGTCAACCCAAACGGCATCACCTGAAACTCGTAATGCCCGTAACGGGTTCTAAAAGCCGTTTTCGGAATATTTTCCTCGCGAACTCGAAGCTAATGATATCCCGATTTTAGATCAATCTTCGAATACACACTCGATCCTTGAAGCTGATCGAACAAATCATCGATCCTCGGTAACGGGTATCTATTCTTCACCGTTAACTTGTTCAACTCTCGAAAATTAATACACATACGAAATGATCCATCCTTCTTCTTCACAAATAAGACCGGGGCTCTCCAAGGCGAAGAACTTGGTCTTATCAATCCCTTTTCGGCTAACTCCGCTAATTGTTTCGACAACTCTTCCAATTCAGTAGGTGCAAGACGATAAGGCGCTCGTGCTACAGGTGCAACACCAGGTATCAACTCAATTTGAAATTCCACTTGTCTATTAGGCGGAATTCCCAGCAAGTCATCGGGAAACACATCCGAAAAATCACGAACTATAGGTACATCTCCAATGCACCTTTCTTTCTTCTCCTTCCTTCCTTTCTCAGAAATTTGGGCTAAGAAAAGGCAACTTCCTTTCTCCATTAGCTTCGGCAACTTAGTGCATGATATGACCGCTAATCTAGATGGGCCTCTCAAATCCTTTCTATCTCCTGGTATGTTCAGAATCTCCTTGCCGTATGACACCCGCACGATCTTCTCATCGCAAAATATATGGGCACGATACTTCAACAACCAATCCATACCAATAATGACATCCAAGACTTCCTAATGTGATGGGTAGAAGATCTATGTTGAGAGGGCGATTCAGAAAGTTTAACGTGCAACCGCGAATGATAGTCCTAATCCTCTCTATGTTCCCATTAGCTAACTCTACATCATAACCAATTCCTAAGGTCATCGGGGGTTTCTCAAATAAGGGTGCAAACTTAGTGGACACAAAACTCTTATCGGCACCAGTATCGAATAGTATGGAAGCATAACGATTATTGAGAAGGAACGTACCAATAACAACGTTCGGATCTTCTCCTCTCTCGTTCCCAAGTGCATACACTCTTCCATGAGCAGCTCCAGCTTCCACACGTTGGTCCCCATCATCTTGTCGTCCACGGTTTCCATGATTGTACCCATTACCACCCGATCCTTGATTTCCTCGGTTCCACGATTCTCAACACTCATTCCTATAATGTCCCTTCTTTCCACATCCATAACAAGTAACATTTGCCTTACTCATAGTTTCAGGAGTATCTTGAACCATAGCAAGTGGTCGAGCTCTACAATCCTTAGCTATGTGTCCCATCTTAGAGCAATTCTTGCACATTACCGTACATCGACCAGAATGATGCTTGTAACATCGGTTACATTTGGGTGCATCTCCATTGTAGTTCTTCTTGTCTCCATCTCCCATAGCATAAGCTCTAGTAGTTGTTTGTCGCTTGTTTCGACGATCATTACCCTTAGAGTGATCATCCCTCTTTCTCTTTCCATTCTTATCCTTCTCAGCTTCCTCCAATGCCAAAGAGTCCATCAATTGTTGAGTGATAGTGATAGCCTCATGAATGTTTGCAGGCTTAGCAGAAATCACGTCATTCCTTGTAGCTACCGGCAACCCATCGGTATACCTCTCAATTCTTTGTGTCTCAGTCCTAACCATATCGGGACAAAGTAAGGCTAATTCTCGATAACGGCGATTGTAAGTTGCCATATCGGTACCTTTCACCTTTTGGTTCCAGAACTCAATCTCCAGCTTCTTAATCTCCTCCCTTGGACAGTAAGTCTGAATCAGCAAGGACTTAAATTGCTCCCAAGTCATAGCATAAGCCACATCACTCCCAACCGAATTTCGGTAATCGTTCCACCAAGTTAAAGCTTCATCCTTGAAATTAAAAGAAGCAAACTTTACCTTCGCCTTCTCCGCACAACCACTGACATTAAACACTGACTCAGTCTTCTCTATCCACCTAACAAAGTAGACCACTCCTTCAGTTCCACCAAACTCAATGGGTCCACAAATCTTAAACTCCTTGTAGTTACATCCATTAGCACGAACAGGTGGAAATGTTCCAGCAGAATTGTTGGAATGATTTGACTCAGCTAGTAGCTCAGCAACTCGTTGCTCCACAAGTTGATTGATCATTGCTTGATCCACAGTAGGTGCGTTAAGTGGAACATGATCATTGTCTCCCTGAACATCAACATTTTGAGTCCTGTTGTTGCGATTAGTGGTGTCCAGGTTGTCAAGAGTAGGGGTTTCAATATTTCGAGTAGGACGGCGTCCTCGGCGACCAGGGGTAGTCGCGGCAGTTCCAGTTCGGGTAGCTCTAACAGGGTTTCGTCGTACAGTCGTTAATATAATACCAACACAATATCAACCACGCAAATAGGAACACAATTCTCCATATACGCCAAAAACCGTAGATTATCATACGAAATTACCATCGTCCATACAAGTAGCGATCGATACTTCGTTCCAAAACACCAAAAGACATAATAATTACTAATTGTTCCATACGAGATGAACATACAATCCGTATAACATGACTTAAGGGATAGAATAACCAGTTCTCATAACCAAATACTCCCTGGCTTAGGAAGCAACATAACAACAACACAAATCCAAATCGATCTAGCCATGATGCTGACGTAGACTCCTCAACTCCGATCTCAAACCATCCAAATTCCTCAATAACGATCCCAGCTCAACACTATGTGTATCTCTGTCCCTCTTGAGGTCCGCAACCTCCTTTTCTAACTCTGTGTTCCTCTGCCACAGCTTGCGATCTGCCTCGCGAGCCGTGAGGAACCTCTTTGCAGACTCTCTATCTGCTCATGTATCTCAATCATACCTCTCCTAATCGCGGTCGTCCTTCCCACGATATTGGTCAAATCAACTCTTATCTCAGCAATAAACTCAGCAATAATCATCTCAAGTCGGTCAGACATCCGCGAGATCCACTCGCCCTGTGCAGTAATCCGAGTCCACATCCTACCAATTTCACCCAAATCTGCATGCTCAGCAGAAACCTCAGAAGGTGCATCCAACTCAACGGGACTACCAGGTGGCAACTCAACCGAAAATGGATGATCAGGTGAAACCGGCTCTAACGGATGTATCGGTAAATCGGGCTTCGCAGAATGAGCTGAATGTGCTAGCGACCCATCATCATCAGGCATCTCCTCCTCCTGAGGATCATCCTCTTCCTCATCTTGAGGGTCATCATTCTGCTCACCCTCGTACTCCTCCTCATACTCCTCGTCGGGGGGTACTCCATCAATCGTCATCTCTGAGTAGGTGAACCACGAGGCGAAAAAATCGGTGACGTAGGGCGTCAATGAGACGATAAAGTAGTGGCCGAACGCATGACCAACACGTATGGGTCATCAGGGGCCATAGTGATCTACGAGGGGCGACGCGTACTAGCAATAACAATTCTTAATAACAACATGTGCAAAGGAGGCTATGATTTGTGACAACGGCGTAGGGTAGGTGTAAGTGTTTCAAAACAACTAAACCGCGAACTCAAAAATACCATATCAAAATCATCATATAATTCCCAATCATATATATCAAGAAAGATTTAAAATACCGCATTACTAAAATCATTCGTAAAACAATTAAGCCATATAATTCCTCAAAACGCATATAATTCCTCAAAACGCCATCATATCACTAAATCAATAAATCTCAAATCCTCAAATCATCTCAAGAATCCCATATCTAATAATCATCCCAATAATCTCATAATACCTCAATAATAACAATAATGCTTCGGCTTGGCGGGCTGGCGGGCAATGGTCGAGGATCATTTTCTATAAAAATCGGTTATAGTTTAGGTGTATATTTACCTAGTTCTCTATAACCTTGGCTCTGATACCAATCTGTAACACCCCCAAAATTTGGTACAGCGGAAGACTCAACAAGCTTTCGGGGTGCTACGGGGATTGGTATCCATTCAAAGTCATGAAAGAACGAGATAAAGTAAACATAAGAAAAACACAACCAAACCGGGTTTTAAAGTTTACATTTATCCCAAAATCATCCAAAGTCAGGCCCAAAAGAATAAATATAGGTCCACAATAGTTATCAGAGTTTTAGAAACATAGATCCATAACCGGTGCCAAATGCCAAGCCTCCAATCCCAAGCATCCATAGAGCATCACTTAATAACCTGAGAAAACGTGCTAAAAGTCAGCTTTCGCTGGTGAGATCATAGGTTTAGATTCTTAATTCAATAGAGTGGACATATACGCAAAACGCTTGCTAGCTAGACTAGGGCTCACTCATCCAACCAAAATAAACCAACCAAATCAAATCATCCCTATAGGTGCACGCTATAGCTCAAATCAATCCAATCAATAGCTTACCTAGCTCAAGTCTAGGCCTCACTCTATAATCAATCCAATAGCTTACCTAGTTCGGGGACTAGGCCTCGCTCAACAACCAAACCAATAGCTTACCTAGATCTAGTCTAGGCCTCGCTCTATAACCAAATCAAATAGCTTACCTAGTTCAGGGACTAGGCCTCGCTCAACAACCAAATCGATAGCTTACCTAGCTCAGGTCTAGGCCTCGCTCAATAACCGTATCAATAGCTTACCTAGATCTAGTCTAGGCCTCGCTCTACCTAGTTCTATAAGCATAGCAAGTTTTAAAATAAATGAAGCGATAATAGTCCACATAAAACATTTGCACGTTTCTCACCCCAAGTATTGAAAACAAAGTTCAAGAGTAAAAGTGGGGCTATGACTCACCTCAAGTCCAGCAAAACCTCAAAAGAAATCGATAGAAGAAAGACGTAAGCAAACTCAAGCAACTCACGTAACGGCGACTACAGACTCGGCACTTCCTAACAATATCAAACTCGTTCAGAATCATTTCCTCAAAAATCAAATATTCCCAATCCCGAACGTATTCCATTTATCTTTCCAAAAATATCCATTTCTCGAATTAACTTTATATCAATTTGAAATTCGACGTTTGGTATCCATATGGGTGGTGGGTCGAAACAAAACAAACCAAGAAGCCACAACGAACGAAATAATAAACAAATCTATAGGTCTAATATTAGCCCGATATATTATTTAAATAAATCATCGAAGTTTATCAAATCCGTTGATTTGGTAACCTCCCATATTTATTTACGTAATACATCGCTCGAAGATTATACCCAACCTGAATCACATTGCACAAAGAATACTATATGGTATATATCGTAGTCAAATAAATTCCCTATATATATCGTCCAATTTGCCAAATTCGTCAATTTAGCCAATTCCACGAGATATATAGTAATTTATTATCCTAATACACGTACCACAACCTATGGGCGTCGTGGGATACGATGCCCATTAATATACTCATTTTATATAGCCAATAACTCGATTTAACCCGTCGATTAAATAAGTTACTTAGTTATAGAAAATGTTTATATTAATCGTCATATATCCGTGACAACACAAAAGTCACATAATAAAGCCCACTTGGACTTAAGTAACCACAACTCGTATAACTCAATAAGTTTTCTAAATTTATAAAAATCATGTTTTTATTTATTACTTACCCGACGTAGTGGTTTTCGACATTATTTATAGTTATTTATTTATAATAATACTCCCGACATTTATTGCACCATTAGAATAGTCCAATAGTTATCGTTATATTATTATAACGTATACTCGTGATCATTTTATCACTAATATACGCATTTATATATTTATATATACGTTATTCACGTCTATATATTTATATAAACGTTTATATTACCAATAATATTATTACGAGTTTTATTATTTGCGTTTTAATTGTAATAGTTATCGAGTCATACGAAATGGTCACATGTCCGAGTCATCACTCTCGGCTCATTGTCCAAGTCCAAAATAGAAATAATAAACAACACAACCAAGTAATCCATCTCCGTCCACAATTCCCAAACACGTGCTACAACAATAGGGTCCGACTACGGCACCCGACTAACCTATCTCCGTCATTCTAGTTTGACCGTCTCACAATCGGTCCCCAATACCACTTTTCGTCAACACAACTCCAATATCAATATAAATCATAATACCCTTCCATTTCAGCTCCAAAGTAACGACCATGATTTCAAAAGTATCAATACTCATATACCACAACAACAATAGAATAATAACAACAATAGAATAACAACAACAACCAGGTTAACTACAGCAACAATATACAAAACAGCAACCATAGCAGTTAATGCTAATAATGAACAAGAAAACATCAAGTATAAAGATGTGTTCCGGGTCGATTTTACCAAGTCAACCCGTGCCGAGAGACTCCACTTGAGTCTCGGCTCAAAAATAAACCCCAAGGGTCATACCCGAGACCACCGTGGTCTCGGCTAGCTCATCCGAGCTTGACCCAAAACTAAACCGACCCCAAGGGTCACGGCACACAAGACGACATCACGCAACCAAGAATCAAGCTCAAATATAATCGGCTATTCTCGCTAAAATGACCACGAGACTAAAACCACCAAGAAAACCACATGGGCTCAAAATAATCATCAAGCCGAGAGCCATAGCTCCCGGTTTCACTTCGACCTCAAAAGGTAGACACCAAACCCGGATACCAAACTCATTTCAATAACCAAAAATATTATTTCCCAAATCTTTTAATTCGATACCCATCAAAATCTTCCGTGTTTCCACGGATTTAGTACCATATCGAGGCACCCATGGTGCCAAAACGAGTCTACTCACCTTGTAGAACCTTAAGTCTCACGGATCTAAAGAAACAAGCACAATACTTCTCGAATTTAATTGATTTCAAGATGTTTTTATGGGTTTGGAGGCGCGTATTTGTGTAGATCTAATAGAATAGGTGATGGGGATTCGTTTTATGGTAGCAGTGTGGTGAGGAGACCGGCGGTGTGGCGGTGGTGTGGCCGGAATAGTGGCGGCGGCTAGGTTTCTTAGAGGAGAGGGATAAGAGAGAGAGATGGTGAAGATGTAGGTTTGTGTTGTGTGTGATGTGCAGCTATCACAAGGACGATTTGTAGTAGTTTACTCTTTTTTTTTTTTTTTTTTTTTTTTTTTATTCCTTTTCTTTCTTATACAATAATAATACTACTAACAATAATAATAATGATAATAATAATAATAATAACAAAAGTGTTATCAAATTTAGGGTAAGGTGACTAGGTGTAAAATACACGGACCAAAACCCGTAACTTTATAATATACTCCAACTCTTTCTCGGACCGAGCTCGTTCCCAAAAATATCACAATACGTTCAATGAAAAAATATATATATAGTCGAATCCGTAGACTCAAGACATAAAATTTTAGTTAGGTTATTCTAGTGCCAGAGTCAACGTAGTGCCAAAAAAAATCTCGAAATAAATTCTCATCATATCGATAAACCAAATTCGATTCCATAAAAGTTTTAGATATAATCAACCAAAATATTGGTTTTTCAAGTTCGTTACGAATAAAATTCCAAATATAATTTATAAACGAACTTTAACGTAATGCGGGTTTTCAAAATAACTCCCTAATTTGCCAGTTGTCACATAAGCGTTTTTACTCAGCCGTAACCTTAGCCTATACCTGCACCACGTTTCTAATACGATTTGAGTTTTCAACTTTTTAGAAAAAGTCAACATATTTTTCCCTCCTCCTTTGACCAAAAATCATTCCTTGATTTTAGAAGTCATTCCTTGATTTTTAGGCTTACGGTTTGATGTCTAAAAGACATTTAATACCAACCGATACTAGACTGAGCCCAGTCTAGACATTATAAGTCTTTTTAAATCAATATTATCCTATTAGAAAAGTAATATTTTACTTTTCTCAATTTTACGCAATTTTCGTACGTTTTACGTATTACGCGTTTTAGACCCGTGTTTCCAGTTTTAGCAGGGTTTTACCACCCCAATGGAACCTACCACTCATTTTATATTTTATTATGGAGTATTTTGACAAGTTTAACCATTCTTCCAAGTTTCGTATTTTTACGATACCCGGTTTTACGTTTTGAGGCTTAATCATTTACGATTGGCATTTCCCGGAGTCAAAACTAACCAAGTATCTTGGATAATATCCTCAAAAGTCCACACTTGCTCCCCAAGCTTGACAAAACCGCCACTAGGGGGGGGGGGTTTCACACTTATGGCTTGATCTTGACCATTGATCGTTAGATCATTACAAGTGTTGAACTTGGTGCCCAAGTTTAGGTAATTTCCTAGATGTTTCCTAACCTCCTCATTGGCATATAAATACTCCCCTCCTCCTTGCTTTGTACGCCCCACAACACACACACAAACACCATTCCATTTGCTAATTCTCTTCCAAGTTTCATGCAAGATTCAAGTGCAAATTCAAGGTTGAAACCCTAGTTTCTTTTAGATAATCAAAACACTTCCATAACCTCATATACTTGGTGATTTCTCTTGAGTTTGAATCCACTCAAGTCACCTCAACCTTCATCATCCATCTTTCAAGATTACAAGAGTAGAAAGATTGCTTGAAGTGAAGTGGGTTGAAGTAAAGTCTATCAAAGTCCTATCCTTACATGTTAACTTCCTTTCATCTTTGAAAGCCAAAAGTTGTAAGCCAAACCCTAACATGCTTCTTGTTAAATAATCATGTTCATGTTATTTACCTATTATTCATGCTATATTATGTCTTGTATGCATGTCCATGATGTATAAAAATGAACAAAACAAGTTATTGTAATTGATTGTTAAGATAAGTTATTAAAGCAAGTAAACTAGTAACTTTCTTGGTAAGACCTGATCAAAGTGGTAAAAATATGATATTGGATTATTACAAATTGTAGTATAGGACCTAACAAGGAAACCGTAGCAATTTGAACCACCCAAAACGAGTATACGAGTCAAAAGTTACGCCCATTTGAAGTTACCAAAGATTTCCGGCAAAACTGCCTAAATAGCATTCTGATCAAATTTTGGTTTTGAAAGTCCCATTTCTGGTCCGATTCATCAAAAAGTTAAAACACGAAAGTTGTCCGTAACGACGTTTTCATTCAGGTACAAAGAAGCTCGAGCCCTGAAAACGCTTTCCGAGTGATAAAATTCTTAAAATTCTAAACAGCCCATTTTTAGGCCAAAGTCACTATATTATGGTTATACTTTAAGAGGAACAAGAGGTCTTATGACCTATAATCAAGACCACAACCATGGCTAGAACTAAGGTTGTGTCTCATGACCTTGGAACAAGGACCAAAGGTCATGGATAGGCCATGACGAGATGACCATGTAAGTTTACTTAGGCGTAAACATGAAACAATGAATTAGGCGATAACTTGAACAAGCAATTTGGATCTACTTCACTTAAAAAGGAACCATGAGATATTACAAGGAAAAATGGTCATACAAGACTTATGAAACTACCCCTAATAACAATCTTCATGTACTAATAAACTTTCCTAAGTTTATTCAAATATCGGACATGTAACTTTTTGGATCGAAACTTATATCTATATATTTTATCAACTACTGCGATAGTAGGGAGCCTCATGTGAGGAGTTCATTATGTAAGCCGTCGATGTAACACCCCCAATTCATGATGCAGCGGAATTCAACTTGGGTGTTACTCGACGGCACAACAGTCATAATAATAGAAAACGATCTCTAAACGAATCGTAATAAAAAGAGTTGTCATTCATATTATTCAAATATATCAAAGTTTACATAGTGAGGTCCCAAAATGATCCATTGTTTCAAAACACATCAATATAAAGTCTATGATGTTTTTATTGAATGACATAATAGTTTATAGCCTTCTTCCTTCGGTACGTGCCCTTCCCGCTCCATTCTTGATTATCATGGACCTGAAATACATGCTTAAGAGGTCAACACAAAGGTTGAGTGAAATTCATAGAGTTTGTTTAACGGTTGAACACAATATGTTGGTAGTAATGAGTTAATTAGACTCATACTCATGTTAGAAAACAAAACAGTTATTATTATGTACTAAGCTCATGCAACCAATACGTTAACGGGTACCAATATCAATCGGCGGTTATGTTGCCCCGGTAAGTACTTTGCCGTCATACTTAATGTTTCAAATATAGTGCATTCGTTTGAACTAACTGCTCAAACAAATGGGATTCGTCAATCCCAATAGGCCTATTCACAATACTCGCGCTCACTAATACTAGTGATTAAATGGTTCATGATGGGGCCTAGGATTGGCAAGGTAGGTACTTAGTAATAATAAAACAATCAGGCAGCATACAGTTTCAAAGCATTGTGTTCGGTTTAAAAGTAGCATGTATTCCCCCCAAGGGTTTGTAAAACATTAAAGTAATGTAAGGTGGGGCTATGAACTCACCTTAAGTACGATAGCAAGTAATGAAGGTGATGGTTGGATCGTGTAGGTTTCTACGAGCAACCTATAATAGAATGTTGCGACTTAGGATTTGTGTAAAGAATATAACGGAGTGCCTATATATATATCTTGCATTTAGTCCATGATGAGGTATGATGTATATTTGTAAGTCTTTGTAAGAAAGGTTTATGAACATGTATGTTTTGGTATATCGTTTACTACCGTTCGGGCTAACATATTTCAGAAGTCATGTTAGTAAGCGTTCGAGGAGCCAGGACACTTTAACTCGTAAATCCACAACTCATCTCGACGGCTTACGTAATGAACTCCTCACATGAAGCTCCCTACTATTGTAGTAGTTGATAAAGTATATAGATATAAGTTTTGATCCGAAAAAGTTACATGTCCGATATTTGTATAAACTTAGGAAAGTTTATAGTACATGAAGATTGTTATTAGGGGTAGTTTTATAAGTCTTGTATGACCATTTGTCTTGGTAAAATCTCATGGTTTCCTTTTATGTGAAGTAGATCCAAATTGTTTGTTCCATATATCGCCAATTTCATTGTTTCATGTTTACGCCTATGTAAGTTGGTATGGTCATTTCGCCATGGCCTAGCCATGACCTTTGGTCCTTGTTCCATGGTCATGAGACACTACCTTGGCTCTAGCCATGGTGGGGGTCTTGGTTATAGGTCATATTAACTCTTGTTCCTTTGAAAGTATAACAATAGTGTAGTGACTTAAAATATGTAAATAGCTGTTAAGAAACTGAGGAATATCTCACTCAGAAGGCGTTTTCAAGGCTTGAGCCTCTTTGTTCCTGAATGAAAACGTGATTCCGGACAACTTTCGTGTTTTAACTTTTTCATGAATCGGACCAGAAAGGCCTCTTTTTGCGTGTTTTAGGTTCTGTCACAGAAACATTTAGGCAGTTTTGCCGGAAATCTTTGGTAACTTCAAATCGCCATAACTTTTGACTCGTTTACTCTTTTTAGGTGGTTCAAATTGCTATGGTTTACTTGTTAAGTCCTCTACTGTAATATGTAATAATCCAATATAAAATTTTTACCATTTTGATCAGGTTATACCAAGATATTCACTAGTTTGGTTGTTTTAGTAACTTGTTTCAATAATTCATTACAACAACATCTTTTACTCATCATGATACATCATGGACATAATTACAACACATAATATAGCAAGAATAACATGTAAATGATATGAACATGATAAATTAACAAGAAGCATGTTAGGTTTAGTCTTACAACTTTTGGCTTTCTAATTAAAGAAAGGAGTAACAAGTAAGGAAATGGACTTTGATAGACTAGCTTCAACCCTTTTCACTTCATGCAACCTTTCTACCCTTGGTATTCTTGAAAGATATGTAATGAAAGTTGAGGTGTATTGAGTGGATTTAAACTCAAGAGAAAACACCAAGTATGTTAGGGTTTGGAAGATTTTTGGTAACTTAAGATCAACTAGGGTTTCTATACTTGAACTTCACTTGATCCTTGCTAGAAATTAGAAAGAAATAAGCTAAGTGTGAGATGTTGTGGTGGGTTGTGATGGCCGGCCAAGGAAGGGGGGAAGGGGGTATTTATAGTCTCTTGAGGAGGTTACAAAATGGACTAGTCAAAGGCTTCCTTGGTACACTTCAACACATGGAACACATCTAAGACCTCTTAGCCTAGGATCAAGCCACACAAGGGATGACTCCCCCCCCCCTTTGGCGGTTCACAAGGATAAGGGGGGTGAGTTGGCTTGGCTTGATGATAATATCTAGATATTAGATGCATTTTGACTCCGGGAAATGCCAACCGTAAATGATTAGGCCTTAAAACGTAAAACCGGGTGTCGTAAAATTATGAAACTTTAAAGTATTGTTAGAAATGTCCATATGACCCATAATAAAATATAAAATGAGTGATAAGTTCCATTTGGGTGGTAAAACCTGCTAAAAGCTGGAAACACGGGTCTAAAACGCGTAATACGTAAAATGTACGAATATTGCGTAAAACTGAGAAAAGTAAAATGTTACTTTTCTAATATGCTAAAAATGATTTATAATGTCTAGACTGGGCTCAGTCTGGTGTCGGTTGGTATTAAATGTCTTTTAGACATTAAACCGGAAGCCTAAAAATCACGAAATGACTTGTAACATCAAGGGATGATTTTTGGTCAATGGAGGAGGGAAAAATATGTTGACTTATTCTAATAAGTTGAAAACTCAAATCGTCTTAGAAACGCGGTGCAGGTAAAGGCTAGGGTTACGGCTGAGTAAAAACGCGTAAAACTGAAAATTCCAGTTTTTCACGGCCGAGGTTTATTCTGGTCATATTTTTCTCAGTCATGATTTATTCTCAAATAAATCATAAGTGTGTTAAACATTTATCTGATGTGGGGTCACCTGACGGGATCAAATTTCGTTGTGCGTAGAATTTCTGATTGACGTTTTACCCTAAAACGGTTAATTCTGTGTAATCCCTTAATAACTTTCACGAAAATGATCTGACGAGTGTCAAACATTTAATTAGCCATGGAAATGATTTATCACTCGAGGATATGAAATAAAAATCAACTTTCGGGAAAATTTCAGAAAGAAATGAATAGTAACATGAATAGTAAAATTTTCCGAAAATAGAAATTAACCTGAAATTGCGAATTGTTACAGTCGAGATGAGTTGTGGATTTACGAATTAAAGTGTCCTGGATCCTTGAACGCTTACTAACGTGACTTCTGAATTATGTCGGCCCGAACGGTAGTAAACGATATATAAAACATACATGTTTCATGAATCTTTACTTTCAAAGACATACAATATACATCATACCACATCATGGACTTAATTGCAAGATATATATAGGCACATCTTCACATTCTTTACTCCGATCCTAAGTCGCGACATTCTATTATAGGTTGCTCGTAGAAACCTTCGCGATTCGACCATCACATTCACTACTCACTACATAACTTAAGGTGAGTTCGTAGCCCCACTTTCTATTGTTTAACTATTTTACAAACCCATGGGGGGAATACATGCTATTATTTTTCTACTCGAACACAATGTTTTCTACTGTATCCTACCCGACGATGTTTTATTGTCACTAAGTAACGATTGCCATGTTCGAAGTCCCTATATCATGAACCATTAGTCACTACCTATAGTGAGCGCGAATATTGTGAATAGATCTATTGGGATTGACGGATCCCATTTGTGTTGAACAACGATGAGTTCACACAAATGCACTATATTTGAGATTTAGCGTTATAATGGCAAAAGTACCTTGATAGGGCTTCTATAATGCCAATTTTGTTGGTTCGATGTTAATGTTTTGGTTGCATGAGCTTAGTGAAATAAATAACGATTTTGTTTTCTAACTATGGGTGTGAGTCTATAGCTCACACTACGATTATTGTGTTCAAACGATTTAACTAAACTCTATGAATATCACTCAACCTTTGTGTTGACCTCTCAAGCATGTATTTCAGGTTCATGACGATCAAGGATGGCACGGAAGGACACGGATACTCAAGAGGGCTATAAATTTTATTATCATTCAAAACTCATTTAAATTGTAAACATGGAACCATCTGGGACCTCATTTTGTAATCTCTGATATTTATATAATTTGAATGATAAATCTTTTAAAACGACTCAATTGGAGTTCGTTTTCTATTATTGTGACTATTGTGCCGTCGAGTAACACCCAGTTCGAATTCCGCTGCATCCATGAATTGGGGGTGTTTCAGATTGGTACCAGAGCCATGGTTATAGAGAAACGGGTCTAATTGAGACCTAAACTATAACCACACTACAAGCAAAAACATTTTATTGCCTTCCGATCTTCGTGTCTTCAATCCTCCAGACGATTATGGACTTATTAAGCATTTTATGCTACATGAACATATAAGTATATTCATGTATACACACTAGGCATTTTACACTAGACGAACAAATACTAGTATATTTATATATACATTCGAGTTATTTTCAATCATTTTATCTAAACATATCTGCGTATGCCTATTCTAGGGCATTTCGACACAACTACATTCTCCCAATCATGTTCCTACTCCAACATTTTATGTCCAAGATATTGTAACGAATTACGATGGTCTTTTCTATTTTCCGGACATTGTATGATACAATGGTCTTAATCATTTATCAAATGTTTTGAGTCACACAATTGTCTAACCTACTTCCCAGACATTGTGAATTGCACAATGGTCTAATCTACTTCCGAGACATTGTGATTTGTGCAATGGTCTCTGGAATTATTCCACCACCTCATCAATATAATTTCATATGATATCAAAAACCCATCACAATCTATCGATTTCCAAACAAGAAATATGAGATTTCTAAAGGACAAACTAATCCATCATCGACAAAAGCTGAACTTTCTCTACATCCATCAAAGTTTTTTTCTGAAACCTTCATTGTTAAAAGTTCGTGATCCTTGCCAAGTATGGACTGTTTTAGAGCTACTTAAAACTTCCTTTCCACACGTATCTACCCGTACTATCTTCTATGCAATGGAATGTGAAAACATACGTTACAAGTCTTGTATGGACGGGACTTGCAACTTAAGGGTTTGACATCGCCTTTGTTTAGTGGACAGTTTCCCGAAAGCAACAGACATATCACAAGTATACCTAATTTAGGTATTTGAAAATTTTATCGAACCTTGGCTAAATATAGACTAGTCACCTATATTTAACCTAGGGACAGTGGAATATAGTCTGACTAACTATATTCGACTTAAAATTTTCAAATACTGAGAGTAGTTGTACTAGGGTTATGTTTAGGTTGATTTCCTACATGAACTCAATAAACCACCAGAATTCATTAAAACGATCTAGAGACACGATAGTGTCTTACCACTCAGCGAAATCTTAACACCTTATTTGTACTACCTAATTTCATTCTTGAAAGTTTTCATTTATGAGATAATCCGAACTACTATCTTGGGATAGTTATCAATTCTGCTCTTCATCCCGTAGAAGTACTATCCTGTTTAGTTCCTAAGGATACCATTCCATCATAAACCTTTAAAATCTCTTAAGATTTTTAAAGCAAACTCAACATCTATGCCTAAGAATATTAATGTTAAGCATACACTACACACTTCTGTTCATCAACATATCACATCACTATCTTCACAACCATTACAACCACAAGCTCATTAACAGATCTTGATGCACTTTTAAAGCTCAAATCATCCTTAGTTACACCACAAGTAAGCCTCATCCTACACCATACACTGAAACGACAAATCAAACTACATCACCGGTAATCCCAGACTCTAGTCCTCATAAGTAACCACACATCTTCATCGACACAACTCCAACATATAACACACATAGAACTTCGGGACGAAGTTCCCCGTAAGGGGTAGAGACTGTAACAATTCACATTTTCAGGATAATTACTATTCCTGGAAAATTTCACTATTCACTTTTACTATTCATTTTTCCCGAAATTTTCCCGAAAGTTGATTTTTATTTGATATTCTCGAGTGATAAATCATTTCCACGGCAAATTAAATGTTTGACATTCGTCAGATCTTTTTCGTGAAAGTTATTAAGGAATTACACGTTTTAGGGTAAAACGTCATTCAGAAATTCTACGCACAACGAAACTCGACCGCGTTAAGTGACCCCGCATCGGAAAAATGTTTGACACACTCATGATTTATTTGAGAATAAATCATGACTGAGAAAAACATGACCAAAAATAAGCCTCGGCCGTGAAAAACTGGAATTTTCAGTTTTAAGCGTTTTTACTCAGCCGTAACCTTAGCCTATACCTGCACCACGTTTCTAATACGATTTGAGTTTTCAACTTTTTAGAAAAAGTCAACATATTTTTCCCTCATCCTTTGACCAAAAATCATTCCTTGATTTTATAAGTCATTCCTTGATTTTTAGGCTTACGGTTTGATGTCTAAAAGACATTTAATACCAACCGATACTAGACTGAGCCCAGTCTAGACATTATAAGTCTTTTTAAATCAATATTATCCTATTAGAAAAGTAATATTTTACTTTTCTCAATTTTACGCAATTTTCGTACGTTTTACGTATTACGCGTTTTAGACCCGTGTTTCCAGTTTTAGCAGGGTTTTACCACCCCAATGGAACCTACCACTCATTTTATATTTTATTATGGAGTATTTTGACAAGTTTAACCATTCTTCCAAGTTTCGTATTTTTACGATACCCGGTTTTACGTTTTGAGGCTTAATCATTTACGATTGGCATTTCCCGGAGTCAAAACTAACCAAGTATCTTGGATAATATCCTCAAAAGTCCACACTTGCTCCCCAAGCTTGACAAAACCGCCACTAGGGGGGGGGGGGGTTTCACACTTATGGCTTGATCTTGACCATTGATCCTTAGATCATTACAAGTGTTGAACTTGGTGCCCAAGTTTAGGTAATTTCCTAGTTGTTTCCTAACCTCCTCATTGGCATATAAATACTCCCCTCCTCCTTGCTTTGTACGCCCCACAACACACACACAAACACCATTCCATTTGCTAATTCTCTTCCAAGTTTCATGCAAGATTCAAGTGCAAGTTCAAGGTTGAAACCCTAGTTTCTTTTAGATAATCAAAACACTTCCATAACCTCATATACTTGGTGATTTCTCTTGAGTTTGAATCCACTCAAGTCACCTCAACCTTCATCATCCATCTTTCAAGATTACAAGAGTAGAAAGATTGCTTGAAGTGAAGTGGGTTGAAGTAAAGTCTATCAAAGTCCTATCCTTACATGTTAACTTCCTTTCATCTTTGAAAGCCAAAAGTTGTAAGCCAAACCCTAACATGCTTCTTGTTAAATAATCATGTTCATGTTATTTACCTATTATTCATGCTATATTATGTCTTGTATGCATGTCCATGATGTATAAAAATGAACAAAACAAGTTATTGTAATTGATTGTTAAGATAAGTTATTAAAGCAAGTAAACTAGTAACTTTCTTGGTAAGACCTGATAAAAGTGGTAAAAATATGATATTGGATTATTACAAATTGTAGTAGAGGACCTAACAAGGAAACCGTAGCAATTTGAACCACCCAAAACGAGTATACGAGTCAAAAGTTACGCCCATTTGAAGTTACCAAAGATTTCCGGCAAAACTGCCTAAATAGCATTCTGATCAAATTTTGGTTTTGAAAGTCCCACTTCTGGTCCGATTCATCAAAAAGTTAAAACACGAAAGTTGTCCGGAACGACGTTTTCGTTCAGGAAAATAGAAGCTCGAGCCCTGAAAACGCTTTCCGAGTGATAAAATTCTTAAAATTCTAAACAGCCCATTTTTAGGCCAAAGTCACTATATTATGGTTATACTTTAAGAGGAACAAGAGGTCTTATGACCTATAATCAAGACCAAAACCATGGCTAGAGCTAAGGTTGTGTCTCATGACCTTGGAACAAGGACCAAAGGTCATGGCTAGGCCATGACGAGATGACCATGTAAGTTTACTTAGGCGTAAACATGAAACAATGAATTAGGCGATAATTTGAACAAGCAATTTGGATCTACTTCACTTAAAAAGGAACCATGAGATATTACAAGGAAAAATGGTCATACAAGACTTATGAAACTACCCCTAATAACAATCTTCATGTACTAAGAAACTTTCCTAAGTTTATTCAAATATCGGACATGTAACTTTTTGGATCGAAACTTATATCTATATATTTTATCAACTACTACGATAGTAGGGAGCCTCATGTGAGGAGTTCATTATGTAAGCCGTCGAGATGAGTTGTGGATTTACGAATTAAAGTGTCCTGGATCCTCGAACGCTTACTAACGTGACTTCTGAATTATGTCGGCCCGAACGGTAGTAAACGATATATAAAACATACATGTTTCATGAATCTTTTCTTTCAAAGACTTACAATATACATCATACCACATCATGGACTTAATTGCAAGATATATATAGGCACATCTTCACATTCTTTACTCCGATCCTAAGTCGCGACATTCTATTATAGGTTGCTCGTAGAAACCTTCGCGATTCGACCATCACATTCACTACTCACTACATAACTTAAGGTGAGTTCGTAGCCCCACTTTCTATTGTTTAACTATTTTACAAACCCATGGGGGGAATACATGCTATTATTTTTCTACTCGAACACAATGTTTTCTACTGTATGCTACCCGACGATGTTTTATTGTCACTAAGTAACGATTGCCATGTTCGAAGTCCCTATATCATGAACCATTAGTCACTACCTATAGTGAGCGCGAATATTGTGAATAGATCTATTGGGATTGACGGATCCCATTTGTGTTGAACAACGATGAGTTCACACAAATGCACTATATTTGAGATTTAGCGGTATAATGGCAAAAGTACCTTGATAGGGCTTCTATAATGCCAATTTTGTTGGTTCGATGTTAATGTTTTGGTTGCATGAGCTTAGTGAAATAAATAACGATTTTGTTTTCTAACTATGGGTGTGAGTCTATAGTTCACACTACGATTATTGTGTTCAAACGATTTAACTAAACTCTATGAATATCACTCAACCTTTGTGTTGACCTCTAAAGCATGTATTTCAGGTTCATGACGATCAAGGATGGCACGGAAGGACACGGATACTCAAGAGGGCTATAAATTTTATTATCATTCAAAACTCATTTAAATTGTAAACATGGAACCATCTGGGACCTCATTTTGTAATCTCTGATATTTATATAATTTGAATGATAAATCTTTTAAAACGACTCAATTGGAGTTCGTTTTCTATTATTGTGACTATTGTGCCGTCGAGTAACACCCAGTTCGAATTCCGCTGCATCCATGAATTGGGGGTGTTACAATGCCCGTAGAACTTGGAAGTTTCGACGTTGTTATCGGTATGGATTGGTTATCTCGGCATCGAGCGAGAATTATTTGTGATGAGAAAGTTGTTCACCTTCCTTATAATGGTGAAACTTTGGTTGTTCGTGGAGAGCGAAGTGGAACTAGACTCAGTATCATATCATGCATTAAAACCGAGAAGTACATAAAGAAGGGTTGTTATGCATTCTTGGCTCACATCACGGAGAAGAAGTCGGATGAGAAACGACTTGAAGATGTGCCAATTGTTAAGGAATTTCCAGAAGTTTTTCCGGAAGAATTGCCAGGACTTCCGCCTACACGCCAAGTTGAGTTTCAAATCGAATTAGTGCCAGGAGCTGCACCAATTGCGCGAGCACCGTATAGACTTGCACCTTCGGAGATGCAAGAATTGTCGAATCAACTACAAGAACTTTTGGACAAAGGATTCATTAGACCGAGTTCCTCGCCTTGTGTAACAATTCACAATTTCAGGTTAATTACCATTCCCGGAAAATTTCACTATTCACTTTTACTATTCATTTTTCCCGAAATTTTCCCGAAACTTGATTTTTGTTTCTTGGCCTCGAGTGATAAATCATTTCCATGGCAAATTAAAAGTTTAACTTTCATAAGCTCATTTTCGTGAAAGTTATTAAGGAATTACACGTTTTAGGGTAAAACGTCATTCAGAAATTCTACGCACAACGAAACTCGACCGCGTCAGGTGACCCCACATCAGAAAAATGTTAGACACACTCATGATTTATTTGAGAATAAATCATGACTGAGAAAAATATAACCAGAATAAACATCGGCCGTGAAAAACTGGAATTTTCAGTTTTAAGCGTTTTTACTCAGCCGTAACCTTAGCCTATACATGCACCGCATTTCTAAGACGATTTAAGTTTTCAACTTATTAGAAAAAGTCAACATATTTTTCCCTCCTCCATTGACCAAAAATCATCCCTTGATGTTATAAGTCATTTCGTGATTTTTAGGCTTACGGTTTGATGTCTAAAAGACATTTAATACCAACCGACACTAGACTGAGCCCAGTCTATACATTATAAGTCATTTTAAATCATTTTTATCATATTAGAAAAGTAACATTTTACTTTTCTCAATTTTACGCAATATTCGTACATTTTACGTATTACGCGTTTTAGACCCGTATTTTCAGTTTTAGCAGGGTTTTACCACCCCAATGGAACCTACCACTCATTTTATATTTTATTATGGAGTATTTTGACATGTTTAACCATTCTTCCAAGTTTCGTATTTTTACGATACCCGGTTTTACGTTTCGTGGCTTAACCATTTACGGTTAGCATTTTACGGAGCCAAAACTAACTCAATAACTTGGATAATATCATCAAAAGTCCACCCTTGCTCCCCAAGGTTGGAAAACCGACTTAGGGGGGGGGGGGATTCAGCCCCTAGGTGGCTTAATCCCATGCTTTAAGCCTTAAGATGTGAACATGTGTTCAACTTGGTGAGCAAGTGTTGACTAGTCAAGGTTCTAACCTGCTCAAGACCTTATTTAAGCCTTCTCTTCCCCTCCTTGGCCATTCCAACGACCCACACACATAAAAACACACCATCATCTCATCCTTAGCTCATTTACTTCAAGTTCCATCCAAGAAATCAAGTGCAATATCCATACATAAACCCTAGTTTAGTTTTGATTCATCAAAACTACTTCAAATCCTTAGAAACTTTGGTGATTTCTCTTGAGTTTGAATCCACTCAAGTCACCTCAATTTTCATCATCTCTCTTTCAAGATTACAAGAGTAGAAAGATTGCATGAAGTGAAGTGGGTTGAAGCAAGTCTATCAAAGTCCTATCCTTACATGTTAACTTCCTTTCATCTTTGAAAGCCAAAAGTTGTGAGACAAACCCTAACTTGCTTCTTGTTAATTAATCGTGTTCATATCATTTACATGTTATTCTTGCTATATTATGTCTTGTATGAATGTCCATGGTGTATAAAAATGAGTAAAAGATGTTGTTATAATTGATTGTTACAACAAGTTACTAAAACAAGCAAACTAGTGACTTTCTTGGTAAGACCTGATCAAAATGGTAAACATTTGATATTGGATTATTACATATTACAGTAGAGGACTTAACAAGGAAACCATAGCAATTTGAACCACCTAAAACGAGTATACGAGTCAAAAGTTACGCCCATTTGAAGTTACCAAAGATTTCCGGCAAAACTGCCTAAACCTTACTGAATCGCATTCTGACTTTTTGAAAGTCACTCTTCTGGTCCGATTCATCAAAAAGTTAAAACACGAAAGTTGTCCGGAACGACGTTTTCGTTCAGGAACAAAGAAGCTCGAGACCTAAAAATGCTTTCCGAGTGATAAAATTCTTCAAATTCTAAACAGCCCATTTTTAGGCGAAAGTCACTAGATTATGGTTATACTTTAAATGGAACAAGAGGTCTTATGACCTATAATCAAGACCACAACCATGGCTAGAGCTAAGGTTGTGTCTCATGACCTTGGAACAAGGACCAAAGGTCATGGCTAGGCCATGACGAAATGACCATGTAAGTTTACTTAGGCGAAAACATGAAACAAGGAATTGGCGATAACTTGAACAAGCAATTTGGATCTACTTCACTTAAAAGGAACCATGAGTTATTACCAAGAGAAAATGGTCATACAAGACTTATGAAACTACCCCTAATAACAATCTTCATGTACAAATAAACTTTCCTAAGTTTATTCAAATATCGGACATGTAACCTTTCGGATCAAAACTTATATCTATATATTTCATCAACTACTACAATAGTAGGGAGCCTCATGTGAGGAGTTCATTATGTAAGCCGTTGAGATGAGTTGTGGATTTACGAGTTAAAGTGTCCTGGCTCCTCGAACGCTTACTAACATGACTTCTGAATTATGTCAGCCCGAACGGTAGTAAACGATATACAAAACATACATGTTTCATGAATCTTTTCTTTCAAAGACTTACACTATACATCATACCACATCATGGACTATAATGCAAGATATATATATAGGCACTACTTCATATTCTTTACTCCGATCCTAAGTCGCGACATTCTATTATAGGCTGCTCGTAGAAACCTACACGATCCAACCATTACCTTCATTACTTGCTATCTTCCTTAAGGTGAGTTCATAGCCCCACTTTACATTACTTTAATGTTTTACAAACCCTTGGGGGGGATACATGCTATTATTTTTCTACTCGAACACAATGCTTTCTACTGTATGCTATTCGACTTTGTTTTATTATCACTAAGTAACATCCTTGCCAAACCAAGATCCCTTATTATGAACCATTTAATCACTTGCGAGGGTTACTTGCGAGTGAGCGCGAATATTATGAATAGGCCTATTGGGATTGACGAATCCCATTTGTTTTGACTAAGTTCAAACAAATGCATTAATATTTGAGACATTAGGTATGACGGCAAAGTACCTACCGGGATAAATCTGCCGATCGATATTGGTACACGTTAACGTTTTGGTTTCATAAGCTTAGCGTATAATACATTTTCCGGGCGTATAATAACGTAGCCTACCTGTTTTGTTTTCCAAACATTGGTGTGAGTCTACAGCTCACATTACGATTATTGTGTTCAAACGATTTAACTACAAACACTACGATTATTGTGTTCAAACGATTTAACTACAAACACTACGATTATTTTGTTCAAACATTAAACAAACTCTATGAATATTACTCAACCTTTGTGTTGACCTCTCAAGCATGTATTTCAGGTTCATGACGATCAAGGATGGCACGGAAGGACACGGATACTCAAGAGGGCTATAAATTTTATTATCATTCAAAAACTCACTTAATGTGATGTGTAAACATGGAACCAATTGGGACCTCATTTTGTAATCTCTGATATTTATATAATTTGAATGATAAATCTTTTAAAACGACTCAATTGGAGTTCGTTTTCTATTATTGTGACTATTGTGCCGTCGAGTAACACCCAGTTCGAATTCCGCTGCAACCATGAATTGGGGGTGTTACAGATTGGTACCAGAGCCATGGTTATAGAGAAATGGGTCTAATTGAGACCTAAACTATAACTACACTCACAAACAAAAGCATTTTTATAGCCTTCTGCTCTCCGTGTCTTCCATCCTCCAGACGATTATGGACTTAGTAAGCATGTTATGATACACAAACATATTAGTATATTCATATATACCCATTTTGAGCATTTCCCCGTAGACATTTTTGTGCTACACAAACATAATTGCATATTGATATATGTACCCTTAACATAATTGAGCATTTCCCCGTAAGCATTTTATGCTACATGAACATATAAGTATATTCATATATACACACTAGGCATTCTATACTACATGAACATATTAGTATATTGATATGTAAACTCGGTTTATTTTCAATCATTTATCTAAACAATGGACTAAACATATCTGTGTATGCCTATTCTAAGGCATTTCGGCACAGCCACACTCTCCCAATCATGTTCCTACTCCAACATTATATGTCCAAGACATTGTGAGATACAATGGTCTCGTTCATTTTTCAAGACATTGTGAGATACAATGGCCTCATTCATTTTCCAAGACATTGTGAGATACAATGGTCTCATTCGTTTTCCAAGACATTGTATGATACAATGGTCTTAATCATTTCTCAAATGTTTTGAGTCACACAATGGCCTAACCTACTTCCCAGACATTGTGAATTGCACAATGGTCTAACCTACTTCCGAGACATTGTGTTTTGTGCAAATGGTCTCTAGAATTATTCCATCACATCATCAATATCATTTCTTATGATATCAAAAACCCGTCACAATCTATCGATTTCAAAACAAGAAATATGAGATTTCTAAAGGACAAACAAATCCATCACCTACAAAAGCTGAAGTTCAGCCCTACATTCATCAAAGTTTTCTTATGAAACCTTCATTGTTAAAAGTTCGTGATCCTGGCCAAGTATGTTCTATTTTAGAACTACTTAAAACTTCCTTTCCACACACATACCTACCCGTACTATCTTCTATGCGATGGAATATGAAAACATACGTTACAAGTCTTGTATGACCGGGACTTGCAATTGAAGGGTTTGACATCGCCTTTGTTTATCGGACAGTTTCCCGAAAGCAACAGACATATCACACGTATACCTAATTTAGGTATTTGGAAATTTTATCGAACCTTGGCTAAATATAGACTAGTCACCTATATTTAACCTAGGGACAGTGGAATATAGTCTGACTAACTATATTCGACTTAAAATTTTCAAATACTGAGAATAGTTGTACTAGGGTTATGTTTAGATTGATTTCCTACATGAAATCGATAAACCACCAGAATACATTAAAACGATCTAGAGACACGATAGTGCCTTACCACTCAGCGAAATCTTAACACCTTATTTGTACTACCTAAATTCATTCTTGAAAATTTTCATTTATGAGATAATCCGAACTACTATCTTGGGATAGTTATCAATTATTCTCTTCATCCCGTAGAAGTACTATCCTGTTTAGGTCATAAGGATACCATTCCATCATAAACCTTTAAAATCTCTTAAGATTTTCAAAACAAACTCAACATCTATACCTAAGAGTATTAATGTTAAGCATACACACTTTTGTTCATCAACATATCACAACATTATCTTCATAACCGTTGCAAACACAAGCTCATTAACAGATCTTGATGCACTTTTAAAGCTCAAATCATCCTTAGTTACACCACAAGTACCCTCATCAGCTTTACAAGATTGAATATTCATCTTGTACTTTTGGAACACCAGTATCATCTCGTAATACACTACCTTGTAACTCACCGGCTAATTGTGAATGTTGTGTTGGGAATTCTTAAGTAGGATGATTTATAATTATTTGAATGGATTGGGATGCCTTTTCATTTAAATAAAGAAATTGTAAATCACCGAACCATAAGTTTATATTTCCCTATTTACATTGTTTGGGATACCTCTCTATGTAAATAAAGAATTATAAACAAGTGGGCTTATTTGTATCCGAAATAACATAGGTATGAAGTCAATAAACACTAGGTACAACAACCGATTACCTACTAGGCTATGATTGCAATTACTATCTCAATTCCTATTAATATTCGACTGCTATATCAATTTCCTTTGATATTCGACTATTACCATACCTTTCCTACATAAAGTAAGCCTCATCCTACACCATACACTGAAATGACAAACCAAATTACATCATCGATAATCCCTGACTCTAGTCCTCATAAGTAACCACACCTTTTCATCGACACCACTCCAACATATGACACACAAAGAACTTCGGGACGAAGTTCCCCGTAAGGGGTAGAGACTGTAACAATTCACAATTTCAGGTTAATTACCATTCCCGGAAAATTTTACTATTCACTTTTACTATTCATTTTTCCCGAAATTTTCCCGAAACTTGATTTTTGTTTCTTGGCCTCGAGTGATAAATCATTTCCATGGCAAATTAAAAGTTTAACTTTCATAAGCTCATTTTCGTGAAAGTTATTAAGGAATTACACGTTTTAGGGTAAAACGTCATTCAGAAATTCTACGCACAACGAAACTCGACCGCGTCAGGTGACCCCACATCAGAAAAATGTTAGACACACTCATGATTTATTTGAGAATAAATCATGACTGAGAAAAATATAACCAGAATAAACCTCGGCCGTGAAAAACTGGAATTTTCAGTTTTAAGCGTTTTTACTCAGCCGTAACCTTAGCCTATACCTGCACCGCATTTCTAAGACGATTTAAGTTTTCAACTTATTAGAAAAAGTCAACATATTTTTCCCTCCTCCATTGACCAAAAATCATCCCTTGATGTTATAAGTCATTTCGTGATTTTTAGGCTTACGGTTTGATGTCTAAAAGACATTTAATACCAACCGACACTAGACTGAGCCCAGTCTATACATTATAAGTCATTTTAAATCATTTTTATCATATTAGAAAAGTAACATTTTACTTTTCTCAATTTTACGCAATATTCGTACATTTTACGTATTACGCGTTTTAGACCCGTATTTTCAGTTTTAGCAGGGTTTTACCACCCCAATGGAACCTACCACTCATTTTATATTTTATTATGGAGTATTTTGACATGTTTAACCATTCTTCCAAGTTTCGTATTTTTACGATACCCGGTTTTACGTTTCGTGGCTTAACCATTTACGGTTAGCATTTTACGGAGCCAAAACTAACTCGATAACTTGGATAATATCATCAAAAGTCCACCCTTGCTCCCCAAGGTTGGCAAACCGACTTAGGGGGGGGGGGATTCAGCCCCTAGGTGGCTTAATCCCATGCTTTAAGCCTTAAGATGTGAACATGTGTTCAACTTGGTGAGCAAGTGTTGACTAGTCAAGGTTCTAACCTGCTCAAGACCTTATTTAAGCCTTCTCTTCCCCTCCTTGGCCATTCCAACGACCCACACACATAAAAACACACCATCATCTCATCCTTAGCTCATTTACTTCAAGTTCCATCCAAGAAATCAAGTACAATATCCATACATAAACCCTAGTTTAGTTTTGATTCATCAAAACTACTTCAAATCCTTAGAAACTTTGGTGATTTCTCTTGAGTTTGAATCCACTCAAGTCACCTCAATTTTCATCATCTCTCTTTCAAGATTACAAGAGTAGAAAGATTGCATGAAGTGAAGTGGGTTGAAGCAAGTCTATCAAAGTCCTATCCTTACATGTTAACTTCCTTTCATCTTTGAAAGCCAAAAGTTGTGAGACAAACCCTAACTTGCTTCTTGTTAATTAATCGTGTTCATATCATTTACATGTTATTCTTGCTATATTATGTCTTGTATGAATGTCCATGGTGTATAAAAATGAGTAAAAGATGTTGTTATAATTGATTGTTACAACAAGTTACTAAAACAAGCAAACTAGTGACTTTCTTGGTAAGACCTGATCAAAATGGTAAAAATTTGATATTGGATTATTACATATTACAGTAGAGGACTTAACAAGGAAACCATAGCAATTTGAACCACCTAAAACGAGTATACGAGTCAAAAGTTATGCCCATTTGAAGTTACCAAAGATTTCCGGCAAAACTGCCTAAACCTTACTGAATCGCATTCTGACTTTTTGAAAGTCACTCTTCTGGTCCGATTCATCAAAAAGTTAAAACACGAAAGTTGTCCGGAACGACGTTTTCGTTCAGGAACAAAGAAGCTCGAGACCTAAAAATGCTTTCCGAGTGATAAAATTCTTCAAATTCTAAACAGCCCATTTTTAGGCGAAAGTCACTAGATTATGGTTATACTTTAAATGGAACAAGAGGTCTTATGACCTATAATCAAGACCACAACCATGGCTAGAGCTAAGGTTGTGTCTCATGACCTTGGAACAAGGACCAAAGGTCATGGCTAGGCCATGACGAAATGACCATGTAAGTTTACTTAGGCGAAAACATGAAACAAGGAATTGGCGATAACTTGAACAAGCAATTTGGATCTACTTCACTTAAAAGGAACCATGAGTTATTACCAAGAGAAAATGGTCATACAAGACTTATGAAACTACCCCTAATAACAATCTTCATGTACAAATAAACTTTCCTAAATTTATTCAAATATCGGACATGTAACACTACTACAAAAAAGGCCATAAACACCTCTAAATAGAGACTCGTTTTATAAAAACTAGTTCTTATGGTGGAAAATTAGTGAGGAAGGGAAACATTAACCGGTCTCTATAATAGAAAATATATAAACATCGGTTCCGCTAGGAAACCCGGTTCCTATACGCAATTTAAGAAACATTTTTTTTTAACTAACTGTTTCTATGTTTTTCATTTATAGACATTGATTTTCTATATAAACCGGTCTCTCTATTGAAGTGTTCACTGGTCAGCTCGTTTAATATGCCTCACGTTATCTCACAATGTTTTAAACGAGATTTAAAACCACGGACTGGACCCGATTGACCCAGATCGAGAATTGAACATGAGGTAAAGTGTGGACTAAGGACCGGACCTAAATAAGTTCGGTTCAATCCAATCCGTCCGGTTTCGCGGTCTAGTCCGGTCCACAGTCTGTTATGCTTACCCCTACTTGTTACTAATGCGAACATGACAAAAAGAATATCATCTTCGATTGAGCAAATCATGCAATGCCATTATTTATAAATATAGTTAGTATGATATACATTTCTCTTTAGGGGTGAGCAAACGGACCGGATGGACCAGACCGACCGACAAAACCGACCGGACCGGACCGGACCGACCACATTCGGTACGGTCCTCGGTCTAGGTTTTTTGGTTAATTCGGTCTTCGGTCCGGTCGGTCCGGTCCGGACCGATCAAAAAACCGAAAAAACTTGCCAAATATTGCCTATTTGGACCGGACCGACCGATGGACCGACCGGACCGGACCGGACCGAGACCGGACCGACCACATTCGGTTCGGTCTCGGTCTATGGTTTTTCCTTTACTCGGTCTTCGGTCCGGTCCGGTTTTTTGACCGTGATCACCCCTATTTCTCTTTTGTATTTGCTGATCTTAGAAACAATAGGGGTGAAAACGAGTCGAGCCGAGCCCGAGCCTGCCAGAGCTCGAGCTCGGCTCGTTTAAGTTTTAAAAGGCTCGAGCTCGAGCTCGGCTCGTTTCGAGCCTTAAATTTAAAGCTCGAGCTCGTCTCGTGGTAAGTTATATAGGCTCGGGCTCGGCTCGTATACGATTTGGCTATGAAAAATTAAAGCTTGGCTCGAGCTCGTCTCGTGGTAAGTTATATAGGCTCGGCTAGCTCGTATATATGCTTAATACTTAAAATATCATAACGTCGTTTAGGCTCGCGAGCCCAAACGGGCTTTATATGTAAAGCTCGGGCTCGAGCTCGATTAATAAACGAGCAGCAATTTAGGCTCGAGCTCAGGCTCGAGCTCGTTTAGGCTCGGCTCGTTCGAGCTTTTTACTAATCTGATCTCGAGCGGCTCGGCTCAACCCCTATTTTAGATTAATAGAGTAACTTCTTTTACTATATTATAAACGAAATACAAATTAATTTTTAACCTTTTAAAAATTTGGTACCCATTCCAAAAACTAATACCGCCCAATAATTTTTACATAACTCAAAATTTTCATTTGGATCTTCCATTTCCCACCACGTGCTTGCAATTTTTTTCACAAATCAAAAGCTTTTGTCATTGCCCTTTTTAAGCGCCCCCAAATCACTACATACACACAAACCAAAACACACAGTTACGGTTTACCTAAATCCATTGATCCACCATAGTCACTTTGTTCTTTTATCTTTGATTACATCATCTCATTCATCGATCGAATAAGACTACCATCGTGAATCATGTCCTCAAGCGCAACAAATCATCAAGTCGACTATTTGCCGCATTTTGATCAAAAAAAGAATGTTGCGCCTGCGATGCTCCGTTTAATTTTTCACGATTGTTTCTTAAAGGTTTGTATCATCAATTCATTTGTATTTAATCTATTATTAGTTAATTTTTGTGATTATTTGGTACTGTTTGTTTTTGTGGTTGCGACTGTGGCGATTTCGGTATTGTGGTAGTTAGTCTTGGTTGAGCAATACTTGATGTATGAGATTACTGATGTTAATTGAGCAATACTTAATGTATGAGATTACTCATGTATTGACTGTTGTGTTTCATGTTACTATTTATTTGTTGTTTCAGTTGTGTAGATTTAGGCGTTATAGCAGTTATATGACTAGATGTGTCCCTGATTAAGCCTGTGAATCATGATTTTTTTATGGTGTCTCTAAATTACTGATTCTCACATGAATCAAACCTCTAATGTAATTGTCGTTGATTTTGGTGGTGTTCTCGCAGTCTTTTGTTGTATCACTCGCAAAACCAAACAATACTTGATCTATGCAGGTATACTTCTCCTTTAAATTTCTATCTTATCAATATCAGATTGCTTTTGTAGATTAATTCTTTATTTTCCATAATTATCTTGGTTGTGTTAGGTTCAATTGGTAATTCATTTTTTACGTTATTGATAAAATACGAACTTTAGTGCCATGAAGAAAATGACGTGTGGTCTTTTAGAATTAAGACCTGTAAATTAAGAAGCGGATGGGAAATAGTTTATGGTTTGGCAATATAAGGCTGTAATTGGAATTGTTCATTCAAACATTATTGGTTATTTTAGTGATTAGATGACACTCTAAGGTTGTGTTTGGAATTGTTCAGTCAAATATGTTTGTTTAGTATTCATTTTGCTCTGTAAGGTAGTATTTGGCACTATAAAGTGATAAAGATAAGTAGATAATAGATGGCATTTGAGATTGCTTATTTTAGTTCTCGTCTAATTATTTTTGAGATATTTAAAGCCTAAAAATAAAGAGCTTGGCACCTACTAGTTTTCTGCTTTAGATAACTTTAAAAAATACACAAAAAGAGAATTTTGGAACATCTTTAAACAATTGTGTCGTGTGTTGTGTGCATATGGTTTGGATAAAGTATTTGCATCTAACAACATTTAACCAAAAATACTCACATTTTTAATCAGACATATGCAAATCTGCAGGTTTTTAGGTCTTAAGGATGAACTCAAGATTAACACGAGGAGTGGATATCAATGCAGATGCAAATATACTATCAAATCCACCATAGTCTATAAGAGGTACTACACATTCATTTTATAATGAGGTAATTGATTATGTGTACATGATTGTAATTGAGAGCATGAATAAGTTAACGACATACCTTTCTAGCTTAATTAGTTAAACAAGTTTGAGTCATGATGAGACGATTTGATATGTTGTAAGGACTCTTTTAAAGGATTCCTTGTTTTGAATGACTAATGTACTTGTGCAACAGTTCTTACACATGTGGCATTTTCACAGGAATTCAGTCAGTTGCAGCTGGCATTTCAGATGGAGTGTGTGGTGCCACTTTTAACTCTCGTCCTCTGATGGGATTTACCTTCTCTGCTCCTATAACTCGTGTAAAGCCTTGGAGTTACGAGCGTCTGTTAAAGAATAAAGAGTTGAACGCCATCATTGATGCATGGTTTACATTGTGACGTGATTGATCCTAGATAATTATGGCTAGTTATGTTGAATTATAGTGTTTTTCTTTACAGCTTCTTGAATTCTAGTGTTTCAATTTGGATTGTCTAGGATTTATGTTTTGATGAATTGAAGTATTATCTTAATTTATTTTGTTGATTTCAACATTTTTGGTGTATTTAAATCACTTTATATATTTATTTGTTGCAATTATATTTCTTTATTATGGTGAGTCAAATTGTAGATTATGGAATTTCAAAAAATTGGAAATTTTCAAAAACAAATTTTTTAATAAAAGAGATTTACAAAAAGATAGGTTTTGATATAAAAACATATCTTTTTACTCTATATAAAGACAGGTTGGATGTTTCTATAAAGACAGATTATGGGAGAACCGGTGCCAATGTTCAATAAAAACATGTGTGTTTACTCTTATATGAAGACCAATTCTTAGGAGAAACCAGTGTCGATGCTTCAAACAGAGACAGGTTGTGCAACCGGTTTCTATATGTTTCGATCATGGAGATACCCCCCTTCAGAGAGTGGTCTCAAAACCAGTTTTCATGGGCCATTTTGACCGGTTTCTATGAGATTTTTTGTAGTAGTGTAACCTTTCGGATCAAAACTTATATCTATATATTTCATCAACTACTACAATAGTAGGGAGCCTCATGTGAGGAGTTCATTATGTAAGCCGTTGAGATGAGTTGTGGATTTACGAGTTAAAGTGTCCTGGCTCCTCGAACGCTTACTAACATGACTTCTGAATTATGTCGGCCCGAACGGTAGTAAACGATATACAAAACATACATGTTTCATGAATCTTTTCTTTCAAAGACTTACACTATACATCATACCACATCATGGACTATAATGCAAGATATATATATATAGGCACTACTTCATATTCTTTACTCCGATCCTAAGTCGCGACATTCTATTATAGGCTGCTCGTAGAAACCTACACGATCCAACCATTACCTTCATTACTTGCTATCTTACTTAAGGTGAGTTCATAGCCCCACTTTACATTACTTTAATGTTTTACAAACCCTTGGGGGGGATACATGCTATTATTTTTCTACTCGAACACAATGCTTTCTACTGTATGCTATTCGACTTTGTTTTATTATCACTAAGTAACATCCTTGCCAAACCAAGATCCCTTATTATGAACCATTTAATCACTTGCGAGGGTTACTTGCGAGTGAGCGCGAATATTATGAATAGGCCTATTGGGATTGACGAATCCCATTTGTTTTGACTAAGTTCAAACAAATGCATTAATATTTGAGACATTAGGTATGACGGCAAAGTACCTACCGGGATAAATCTGCCGATCGATATTGGTACACGTTAACGTTTTGGTTTCATAAGCTTAGCGTATAATACATTTTCCGGGCGTATAATAACGTAGCCTACCTGTTTTGTTTTCCAAACATTGGTGTGAGTCTACAGCTCACATTACGATTATTGTGTTCAAACGATTTAACTACAAACACTACGATTATTGTGTTCAAACGATTTAACTACAAACACTACGATTATTGTGTTCAAACATTAAACAAACTCTATGAATATCACTCAACCTTTATGTTGACCTCTCAAGCATGTATTTCAGGTTCATGACGATCAAGGATGGCACGGAAGGACACGGATACTCAAGAGGGCTATAAATTTTATTATCATTCAAAAACTCACTTAATGTGATGTGTAAACATGGAACCAATTGGGACCTCATTTTGTAATCTCTGATATTTATATAATTTGAATGATAAATCTTTTAAAACGACTCAATTGGAGTTCGTTTTCTATTATTGTGACTATTGTGCCGTCGAGTAACACCCAGTTCGAATTCCGCTGCAACCATGAATTGGGGGTGTTACACCTTGGGGAGCACCTTTTTTGTTTGTGAAGAAGAAGGATGGAACTTTCAGAATGTGCATTGACTATCGTGAGCTGAACAAGTTAACGGTTAAGAACCGTTATCCACTCCCCAGAATCGACGACTTGTTCGACCAGTTACAAGGTTCTAGTTTTTATTCCAAGATTGATTTAAGATCCGGTTACCATCAACTTAAGGTTCGGGAAGAGGATATTCCGAGGACGGCATTTAGAACACGCTATGGTCATTATGAGTTTCAGGTGATGCCTTTTGGATTAACCAACGCACCTGCGGTATTTATGGATCTCATGAATAGGGTGTGCAAACCGTATCTTGATAAGTTTGTGATCGTATTCATTGACGATATCTTGATTTATTCCAAGAGTAAGGAAGATCACGAAGAACATCTCAGAACAATCCTGGAACTACTCAAGAAGGAGCAATTGTATGCCAAGTTTTCAAAGTGTGATTTTTGGATACGAAGAGTTCAATTTCTTGGCCATGTTATTGATAGCCAAGGTTTACAAGTCGACCCAGCAAAGATCGAGGCAGTTAAGGATTGGGCTACGCCCAAGTCTCCTACGGAAATTCGTCAATTCCTAGGACTTGCCGGATATTACAGAAGGTTTATTGAAGGGTTTTCTAAGATAGCGAAGTCTTTGACAAAGCTGACATAAAAGAATGAAAAGTACGAGTGGGGAGAGAAACAAGAGTCCGCATTTCAATTATTGAAACAAAAGCTTTGTAGCGCACCGATTTTGTCACTACCTGAAGGTATTGAGAACTTTGTGGTATATTGCGATGCTTCGCATCAAGGACTTGGAGCTGTGCTAATGCAAAACGAGAAGGTGATAGCTTATGCATCTAGACAGCTTAAGATACACGAGAAGAATTACACTACGCACGACTTGGAGTTGGGTGCGGTAGTTTTTGCACTCAAGATTTGGAGACACTACCTTTATGGTACCAAGTGCGTAATTTTTACCGACCACAAGAGCTTACAGCATATACTTGATCAGAAGGAACTCAACATGAGACAACGTCGTTGGCTAGAATTGTTGAGTGATTACGATTGTGAAATCCGATATCACCCAGGAAAAGCAAATGTTGTAGCAGATGCACTTAGCCGAAAAGAACGACTCAAACCTTTGAGAGTTAGGTCATTGGGAATGACTATCATTTCGCCACTACCATCAAAAATTTTAGAAGCTCAGATTGAGGCTCTCAAGGAAGAAAATCGACCGCACGAGAAAATTTATGGTATGCCAGAAAGCGAAAATGGCTTTGTAAAGAGATCAGATGGAGTGTTATGCTTCAAGGACCGAAGTTGGATACCACTCTATGGTGGAGTGCGAGAATTGATTATGCATGAATCACACAAGTCGAAGTACTCTATTCATCCAGGTTCCGATAAGATGTATCAGGATCTCAAAAAGCTTTATTGGTGGCCGAACATGAAAGCAGAAATAGCTACGTATGTCAGCAAATGTCTTACTTGTGGTAAAGTGAAAGCCGAGTACCAGAAACCGTCAGGGTTACTTCAACAACCAGAAATTCCACAATGGAAGTGGGAACGTATTGCTATGGACTTTGTCACTAAACTTCCTAAGACGTCAGGAGGTTTCGATGCTATTTGGGTAATTGTTGATCGTCTTACCAAATCAGCACATTTCATACCCATTAGAGAGACTTATTCTATGGAACAACTTGCTAGACATTATGTCAAGGAAATAGTCTCAAGACACGGTGCACCAGTTTCCATCATTTCCGACAGAGATAGTCGTTTTACTTCAAACTTTTGGCGGTCATTACAAGATTCTTTTGGATCCAAGTTAGACATGAGCACTGCTTACCATCCTCAGACCGATGGTCAGAGCGAGAGAACTATTCAGACACTTGAGGACATGCTTAGAGCATGTGTGATTGACTTTGGAAATGGTTGGGCTAACCATTTGCCGTTGATCGAGTTTTCCTACAACAACAGTTACCATTCGAGCATAAAGGCTGCACCATTCGAGGCACTATATGGTCGTAAGTGTCGATCTCCAGTTTGTTGGGCCGAAGTCGGTGAAGTACAATGTACTGGCCCGGAGATGGTACAAGAAACAACAGAAAAGATAATTCAGATTCGAGAGAGACTCGAAACTGCTAGAAGTCGACAGAAAAGCTACGCAGATGTTCGACGCAAACCATTGGAATTTCAGGTCGGAGACAAGGTCATGTTGAAAGTCTCGCCTTGGAAAGGCGTGATACGATTTGGAAAACGCGGGAAATTGAACCCGAGATACATTGGTCCGTTTAAGATACTGGAAAGGATTGGTCTGGTTGCTTACAAACTTGAACTTCCATCAGAACTTAGCAACGTACACAACACGTTTCATGTTTCAAACCTCAAGAAATGTCTTTCGGACGAGTCTGCCATTATACCATTAGAAGAAATACAACTTGATGACAAGCTTAACTTTGTGGAAGAACCAGTTGAAATAATGGATCGCGAGATCAAACAGTTGAAACAAAGTCGAATTCCGATCGTGAAGGTTCGTTGGAATTCTCGAAGAGGACCCGAGTTTACTTGGGAACGAGAAGACCAAATGCGACGCAAGTATCCACAACTTTTCACCGAGCCTATTACCGAGACCAACACTAACTGAATTCAGGGACTGAATTCCTTTTTGGATGGGCGACTGTCACAACCCACAATTTCAGGTCATTTTTCCAAACTTCGACATTCTACTATTCACAAATTACTATTCATCGATCACTATTCATCGTTTTACTATTCATCATTTTTGAGGTCAAGTTGACATTCCGAGACACATTCAGAAATTTTACTATTCACTTGACACTATTCATTTCCGAGAGGAAACCACTATTCACGTGCATTACTCATGTCATCGTAAATTTAGTTTACGAGTGTTCAAATTCGCGTAACCGTATTGGTTCAGGAGCGAATTCATGCATTATTATCAGGGACATTTCATACGGACTAGAAATAGTCTGCATATCATCATTAGGGCACTTGCATACTATTCCACTCGTAGGATAATTAAATTAATACTTTTGGTACAATTAACGATTTACGTATGTTTATTTTAAATAAACACTAATACGCAAACTATAAATGTGACTAATATGTCCAACACTCCCAACTATGATCCCAATATATTTTTATATTCATTTTTATAATATAAAAATTATTATATTAATTTACCCGGTATTTTGGATATTTATTTTAATTATTAACTTAAGTTTACTAAAATTTCGACGGTTTTCGTAGAAATTAAACGATAATTATCTAAACACCCAATAATTTTACCCAACCTATTTTTATAATTTTTATAACTTTATTTTATCCCGGTTAACTCCGTTAAAATTTATTTTTAGTTAACCCGGTACCCGGTACATTTTAAAACTACAAATAAACACAATAATACACAACATAATACATTATACATCAAAAGTCTTCACATTCATCCCCCCCCTTTGATTTGCCGCCCCCCCCCCCCCCCCCTTGCCAATCACTTACAAATCTACTAACTCACTCAAGATTCATTAATGCTTATACTAACTTTTTATATAATAATAATAATACATATAATACATAAAACTTTACTAGATTTTTTATCTCATTTCACAACTAGCAAAAATTTCATTTTTTCTCTCTTTTCTCTCTTGAACTCACGGCAACAACAAGAAGGAAGGGCAAGACCAAAACTTTTCTCAAGATCAAGTGTTATTTTAGTTTGGTTTAGTTATTCTTACAAGGTTTTGAAATATAAACTTAAGGATACTAAGGTTTTTATCATCTAATCACACCACCTTTCAAAGTAAGTTACCAAGTTAATTTTTATGTTTTCATCAAGTATTTACTTATATCTTATAGCTTTCATGCTTTGATCCATGCACAAAATAGTTATACCACTATATTTTTACAAACTTTTGGAACTTACAAGCCCTAGAAGTGATTTTTGGTTAGATCCTTGTTAGATCTACTTGGTTGTGATGTTTAGGAACCCATGACACCCTAAGAAGGTGTATGGTAGGATTAGATTAGTTTTGTGGTGATTGAAAGTGGTTTGAATGAAGATGGAACTAGATTAGAACCCTAGAAACGATTTTTGAAACATTAGAAATACCTACTGTCCCTATTTTTATTTCGTGGGAAAATCAGTGGTTGATGGCTAATTTTTGACCAAAGATTTAGAAAATACTTTCAAAAACGAAACTTTAGGCGAAAGAACGGATTAAAACGAGCTTATAACGAAGGAGATATGATTTTTGCAAATTTAACGACGAAAACTATTTTTATAAAAACTGCTTGCTGTTTGGCAGATTTCGACGGGTAAATAGAGGCATTAAACGTAACCTAGAGGAGCCGAGTTATCAAAAATATACTAGTATATACAAAAACGAATCCGTGGATATAAAGAACGAGGAAAATGAGCTTAAAACGACCAAGTTATACCCGTTTTAACACCGTCAAAACTATATATATATATATATATATATATATATGGACACAAATAAAAATAATAACTTACGTACTAAATGGTATATTTTCTAGAAATGTTACTAAGGACTATATTCTTAACAAATGAATACGTATGACCCAAGAGAATATTTATACGACTCAACGACGTTATTTTAAGGTTTTCGATACGATGAATTTAACCCTAACGTTTTCATACAAGATTGTACGACAAGTTATATACTTCTATATATGGACTTATTTTTCCTAAGTATGGAAACTATTTTACTATGACGATAACTTGTATTTCCAAATTACGAGTGGTATAGGTATCATGTGCATGCGCATTCATTACATTACGGCTTGATCTTAATTAGATCACGATTATTCATTTAGGTTGCGGCTAGTGTTCGCGCCTCATTGTCCCTACAACTTTTACATCATTGTACCATCTTTGTACCATCACTTCGAGGTGAGTTCTCATAGCCCCGTTTTAATTACTTATTTGATTTCAAATCCCACGGGGGAGAATACATTCCACAATTATTTTTGTACATGCCCAAGTATTACAAATTCCATACATTGCTTAAGTTGCCTTACTACCAAGTTAAGTCCCCTTATATATCATGGACCGTTAATTATTGCTAAGCGAGAGTGAGTGGATAGATCTATCGAGGGTGACGCCTCCATTCGCGTTGGGTTGCTCCAACGGGACGAATGCATTTCATGTCTTAACAAATTGAGTGTCTGGTAAACACTCTGGTGGGGCCATTACAAAGTCTAGCTTCGGGGTCATGAGCTTAAGAGCCAATGTAGCATTTTTGACATTCTTGTCGGTTTACTTATTACTTGTGGTATATGTACATACGATTTACTTACAAACCTATGATTATTCACCAACTTTATGTTGACCGTTTTCGCAATGTATTTCTCAGGTAACTAAGGCATATTCTCATGGCATGCATGGAGTCATTTTGTGTATCAAGGATGACGCGTCTCTTTTTGGATATTCATGCACTTATGAACTATCGTTTGATTGTACTAAATTATTTCCTTAAACCTTTTCTAACTTTTGGGACCTATGTTTTATAACTCTGAATATTTTGAATGAATCAAACGATGTATTTTCTAAATGACACTTTAGGTCGTTCAATATATCCTTGCTTGTGTGCTATGACCGTTACACCCTCAGGCATTCAATTCCGCTGCCATTCAGGTATTTTGGGGGTGTGACAATTGCACCAGGTAACTACCATATATTTTAAAGTTATATATACTATACGTACTTATTCTCAAGTTTCAGATTTATCTATATTACATTTATTCATGATCTCATATAACAATTTTTTTATTATTATTCTTTTATTATTTATATATTTATTTATTTATTTATTTATTTATTTATATATTTATTTATTATTCTCATGTTTCCTTCTATGTAGAACTTGCTTATACGATGGTGGCGACAGAGAAATGCGATGTCTTTAGTTTTGGAGTTGTTGCACTAGAAGTGATTATGGGAAAACATCCTGGAGAACTTATATCACGTCTACCGACATTGCCTACTGATGATCTATTGCTAGCCAATTTAGGAGATAGTCGGATTCCGCCACCATCATCTCTAGTTGAGAAACTAGCTCATTCAGTTTTGAATGTCTCACGGGCATGTTTGAACTACAACCCACAGGAAAGGCCAACAATGCGTCAAGTCATAGATTTATTGTCAGTGTATGATCGACTTTTAATGAACATGCATGCAGAGTTAGGATCAAATGAGAAGAAAATTTTCAATGAGAAGGGTGAGAAGAGACCACAACCATATATTTCAGATGCACCTACAAATAGAGATGCATCTCCCCTTGAAATTATCCATCTTATTTGAATTGTGTGTCTGAAAATCCTTCTTTTTCTTCTCATAATCTGTGTACGTTGTCTAAAGTATAATAATTTTTTTTTCCATGTCCTGATCAATTATGTTGTAGATTGTTATCAAATAAGAAAATAATTTAGATCAATGAAGATAGCTACCTTTATATTAGTCCAGTTTTTCAATTAAAAAAATTACCAATGGGCACAAGTTTATCAACTGTTATCACCTTCTCTTGACAGAGTAATATTGTAAAGGAATTAAATGATATACATTGGGACATTTGTATGACAGAATTTATTTTTGCTAATATCAAAAGAAAATCAAACAAAAGAAAATTCCCTTTAGAGTGATACTAATCCAAACAGCCTCTAAATTAACAAAGCAAGCTGATAACGTATATCTAATAAGCAGTTATCCCAGTTCCAAAACAAGCTGATAATATAGATTATAGAATGCCCGAAAGTTACGAACTTACCGATCATCAGATAGTCATTAAGGGTTGTTTAAACCCGTATTCTGTTTCACCTGTTTTATATTAATCCGTAACACTTCATCAACAATCTGACATAAAAGTTTGCCTTATTTATTTTGCATTTTACCAAAATATTTGTGGGGGCTAATCCAACAGAAGATGTGATTTGAAATGAAACTCAGTTCGAAATAAACAAACATTTCGTAGCGATTTTAAGATAACACTGTATATGAATAAGAGCTACTTCCTTTTACAAAGAACCTCTCTAGAGTCCTCACATGTTTCCATCTTGCTTCGGGTCTTAAAGTCAGTTTCTAGAAAATTTACACAAAGATTTCTACTTTTATAGACAACCCAAACCTCTTGTATTTGCTGCTGCAGTGTGTATTTACAACTATACCAAGGAAATACATTCCTAATACAATGCAACACTTTTTCTGTAAATCTCATTCAGCAATTTTCCTGCAAACCCGACAGGTTGGGACGAACATGGTCAAAGTAAAGAAAAAAAATAACACAAAAAAGTCAACGTGACCGTGACAATGTTGGAAAGTTTAATCCATTAATCTTTGATTATATTTAGTATGAAATAAGCCTGCAAGTTTTCTGGTTTGGGCCAGCAGGCCAACAAACCCATTAGGCACAAACGAAGGCAGTTAGCTAGGTATTTTCGAAACATTGCGTCTTTTACTTTTCTTGAAACGGTATGCCAACAGTTATGATGTATCAAGGCAGCGTTTCATCTTGTATAAATAGGTCTAGGTTTACGTAAACAATTGGTAACCCTTTCACGTTTAATATATCAGATTTTATAAGGGTTCAACCCAATCTTCTATTGTTTCGTTTTATTGATTCTATATGATTGTTACATGAAGTTGCTTTGATCATTCGATCCTGGAAAACCCCAAACAACCTGTGAAACAGTGGTATCAGAGCCAAGGAATCAAACAAAATACCAATTCATGTTACAATTATCATTCAAGATCAGATATGTGTGTTTTAATATCACAAGATGGCAGCCATGGAGAAGAAAAGATGTCAAATTGAAGAGAAATAGATAATAAAGACAGACAGTCTCAAAGAGAGAGAGAGAAAGCATAGCAGTTGTAAGAGAAAAGAAAGGGCATCACAAGGAATCAGAATAATGATCAGAAGAAGGCTGTTTTGTGATTATGAATTGAAGATTGGTCGGAGATTTTTTTGCAGTTTCAGTTTTCGATTGTGCTAACCCCACCATGACGGCATTAACCCGCTTAAAATCATGATCATTTGAGAATCACGAGAAGTCAGGCCGAAAATTGAAACCAAGATGGCGGCACTAACCTTGCTGGAATTTGGTTCAATTAGAAACCGAAAAGCCATGAAGAAATCAACACCAAGAATCAAAACCATGTTTTTTTGAAGAAAGCATGAACAAGGAGAATCAAGGAATAAGAAGATTGAAGAAAACAAAGATTAATAGATTAGAGGGGAATATGTTGGAAAGTTTAATCCATTAATCTTTGATTATATTTAGTATGAAATAAGCCTGCAAGTTTTCTGGTTTGGGCCAGCAGGCCAACAAACCCATTAGGCAGAAACGAAGGCAGTTAGTTAGGTATTTTCGAAACATTGCGTCTTTTACTTTTCTTGAAACGGTATGCCAACAGTTATGATGTATCAAGGCATCGTTTCATCTTGTATAAATAGGTCTAGGTTTATGTAAACATTTGGTAACCCTTTCACGTTTAATATATCAGATTTTATAAGGGTTCAACCCAATCTTCTATTGTTTCGTTTTATTGATTCTATATGATTGTTACATGAAGTTGCTTTGATCATTCGATCCTGGAAAACCCCAAACAACCTGTGAAACAGACAATAACTTCAAAAAGTCTCCATAATCGCTCATACTACCACTCGAAAATCTCTTCATCTTTTCCCAAATCTGCAAACGTCTCCTAGGCCTCAATGGACCTGAACTTGAGGTTATCCTATACGAATGTACATCTAGCCCAAGACCTGAAAACCCACTCTCCACATCAAGTGGAGATTCATAGCTTGGATAGGAGGAATGCGATGGACCTGGGTCTGGGCAAGGGCCGTGGCCTGAGTTTGTACTGGCTCGATCAAATTAAAGTCCATGGAAATTAAATCCTCTTGGCTACATGTCCTTGAGCCCAAGTCTCGTGTTTCTTCGCACTCATTGCAGACCAATTTAGGCCTGAACCACTTCACCCATGAAGGGTTGGTGTGACACTTCGGGCTGCACACACATCGATGCTATTGCTGCTACTTTAACAATACTGTCAAATTGTCAATGGAACTTCAGGGGAGAGTGATGAGTCAATAAGTAAGCTTAGACCTTCTGGTGTTGTGAGGAGGGGACGGGCCTCTGCGACTAAGTTTTCTTGGCCTGATGGCATTGAGAACGGTTTTTGTTCCTGTTAAGAGCTCAAGGAGTACCACTCCGTAGCTATATACGTCTTTACAAGAAGATGGCCTGTCTTTGCATACTCGGGAGCCACACACCTGAAATCAAATGAAAAGAAGTTTAAGAAAATTTGGACACCGCGGGTTCCCTAACGGGCCAAGACATATAATCTGACTTTTGTGCTGAGAAAAAGCTCATTTGACTTTAAACTTGACCTATAATGTACTCATTTTACAGAGAAAAAAAACGTACCTGAAAGTGCCCATGACACATGTCGAAATATGCGGGTTTTCTTCATCTAAAGCGGATCGAGCCGAACCAAAAGCAGAAACTTTAGGAGTATAGTCATGTTCTAGCATAATGTTGCTAGACTTGAAGTCTCTATTGGTAAGTTTGGCGAAATGTTGCTAGACTTGAAGTCTCTATTGGTAAGTTTGGCGAAATGGGCTGGAGCTGGAGCTAGTACTTATATCATAAGCCGAAATTAAAATTTGTATTTTTATAAACTTGTTTGGCAAATGGGCTGGGGCCGGGCCTTATTATTGCAAAATTACTAAAAAAGACATAATTAAATGTGTTTTTGTATATGTTAGATATTTTTACAGGTAAATAAGTAATTTATTCTTCAAAAGCTCCGGGCTAAAGTTTTTAGCCTATTTTTTAGCCAGCTTATATTATAAGCCCTTCCATAAGCCCTATGACAAAAGAGACTTATTTAATTAGCCGGCTTATTTAAAAAGCCCAAACTCTAATAAGCCCCATAAAATCCCTCGCCAAACAAGCCATGACTCTAGGTCTTGAATCTTCATGCAAGTAAGCTAACCCCCGAGGAGCACCCAAATTTATTTTCAAGTGGCCCCCCCAGTCCAGTGGTGCGACTTCCTTATCAATCCCTAATCAACCAAAATTTCGCTCCAATTATAAATCATTTCACTAAAAAAAATTAAAGTCAAAATATTTGACTTTTGAAAGTCAAACATTTCAATCCCTAACCCACCGAATTGTCACATCTAAGTACCTTTGACAGCAACTTTAGTCCCATCTTCAAGGGTCCCACTATAAATTTGAGTCCAGTTATGATTAATGATTAAAGTTACCGTGTGGTGGTTTAATTGAAAGATTGTTTTGGTGGTGATTGTGATGGTCACGAGTAGGCAGATGAGATCGAAGATTTTATATTATGATGAAACTAACCCTCTGTTTTTTATATCCTATCATAGTATGTGTCATCCTTTAACTAACTCTTTTTGTTACTTTTTGTCCCTACTTGACTTTGCTCTATGGTGAAGTTACTACTATAAAAATGCTAGGTTGTAGTTTTCTTTTTCTGGTAATACAAAGTGGGGCAATTCCAAAGTACCCATGCTTTAAAAGCATTGTAAAATTATGTATTAAAAACTTGTGTTTTGGGTAAATATGAAATATTGGTATTTAAGTTGTGTAAATATGGAATTCACAAAATTATACTCTTTATGTTCTAAATACAACAATATTAGACTGGAATGATAATGAAGCTGACTCGGAACGATAAGGAAGTTGACTCGGGCCCACTTTCTATTGTTGATCCACCAACCCATGATGATTTTGTGATGGATATCAAATTAGCAATAGAGCGCAAATAGCAATAGACACACCGAGGGGCGTGATGTCGCTTCCGTTGTTTCTGTGACCATGGCTACAACTGCTGAACTGGTCAAACCGATGACCGGTGATGTTACATCAAGCTGGTTTTGTAGGGATTTATAACCCAGATCGAACCGTTGGGTTTCAGCCGACCCGGGTCGAACCGGTTCACTGAAACCATCCGGTTCGAACTTTCTTCTTTCGTGATAGAGTGTGAGTGGGGAGGGTTATGAGTATTGGTCAAACTAAGTTTAATACTAGCAGTAAGTTAAGTATATTGTGGTTAGTTTAGATTTTGACTAAGATTGTGAGTAACTAAGGGTGCATTTGGTTTGCTTATGGATTTTGCATAGGTGCATGATTTGGTTTAGAATGAAAGAAAAGTAGAGAGATGAAATATTTGATAAATTGAAAATAAATTATTTAATAATTATGTATAAAGATTATAAGTCAATAAATAATTTTTTGTTATGTTTGAAAAAGAAGAGAGATAAACTAAAAATAAGATGGTCTCACTTTATTCTTCAAATCCCAACTATTTGTATTGGTTTTGTTAAAAGCAAATATTTGAGTCCGATGTATCAAGATTCAAAATTTAACCAAACAATTACTTTTTACTGAGTCCCTAAAGCAAATCCAACACCTTCAAACAACCGCACCCGAACTTAAGTGATTTGAAGAAATATCTAGATTAGTCATTTACTTGAGAGACATGGGTTTTTATGAACCTACCCAATAAGATGGAAACAAGGGTTTGGGCTCATTTGTTAAGCGGAAAAGAAACACCCTGCTTAGTTTTATCTACACCGAGAGGCTTTGTGTCCCTACCATTAGATTTGTCTTCACACGGTCCACTATTACCATTATGTGATGATGGCATAGGTGGCGATGGAGGAAAACCTATTAACAGCCAAATGAATATTACTATATGTAAAAAAAAAAAAAAAAAAAAAAAAAAAAAAAAAAAAAAAAAAAAAAAAAAACTTTAATTTGACTTTCGAGGTCAAACGAACTGATCCTCCCTGTTGTTAAGTGGAATTATTTTTATTGGATTGGTATTAGTATTTTTATTAGAGTTACTACTTCTATTTGTATCGGCTTAACCTCAAACTCAAGTGTTTGGTTAATGATTAGTATCAATATCGGGTCTCATCTAAATACTATTATCTATCAATATATCATGTTTTACATGGTATCCGAGCTTTAAATGAGTTCACCAACAAAATTTGCTATCTTCCGGTCATCACAATATCAAATTCACCCCCACAAACAATGTAAAAACTAAAAACCTTAAATATGTATCTCATTCTTAAAAAAAAATATCAATTTTTAGTGTAAAATTTTTTTTATGACCTTTTTATTAAAGTGCATCACGAATTTTATAAAAAAAAAAAATAAAAAAAAATAAATTGCCCCTGTACTCTAAGACTAGACGAGTACCCGTGCATAGCAACGAGATTTTATAGCAACATATTATTTAGTGATAAAAAAAAGTTTATGGGTTATAAACGAAAAAAAAAATAAAAGTTTGGAGATTTGAGGATGAAACCCGGTTCAACCGGTTGAACCGTTCGGGTTGAAAAACGCCGATTTAAACTGAGTCAATCTGACGGGTTGGGTCGAAAACAGGTCAAATTAAACCGGGTTAGAAGCGTCCCGGGTCAACCCGATTTTCGATGTGTATTAATAGTATCCTTTTGAAATATATATTTTCATATGGCTTTTGTTGGTTAGCCGAACCGGTGGTGATTCCGGTTCCTGGTTTAACCCGTTGGTCCTATCCAGTTTTCAAAACTGTATGTACCATCAACTTGTTAGCTTGTATAGAGCTTTGTGTGTTTTATTAATTTGTATAATATGTATAATAACATATATTTTTCATTTTAGGGTGTTTTAAAAATAACATTAATTAGTGTATTTAATTATTTTATAATTTAGATTATGTTGTAGCTTGTTTAAATTGTACATTGTGAAAATTTTATTGTACTTTTTAGCAAGGGGTGTTTTAATTGGTTGTTTTTAATTTGATATATATGCTTTTAATTGGTTGTACAATGTGAATAAATTATTATACTTTTAAGTTACGGAATGTTTTAATAAGAGTATTAATTACACTATTAATTTCTCTCACATTTGAGTTTCACGATTTCACTTTTAAAAGATTTCACATATGGTTATATAGACATCCAAACGCTATCTCATGCAGCGTGTTTTATTACAGATTTTGGGTACTTAAGATCATACGAGCAGTTTCAAAATGCACATCAGAACAGTTTACTTTCAAAATGCAACTTCCAAACACTATTAAAATGCTATCACGTTTTATTACAGATTCTGGCTATTTAAGATGCTTAATCCCCCATATTTGAGTAGAAGCTTTAGATTATTTAAATACTCAACTCCTCAACCATATCACTATAAAACTTATGGATTAGGATCCATTTTTATCTCTAACTTAGATACTAATGTGACCCGTAAAACTTTGCACCTGATAACGGTGATAAGTTAGTTACAATATACATATTAACATATGTATTTGCAGTACGAGTTTACTCAAAGATTCTAAATATGTTCTTGTTGCATAAATATATACAGAATGTGCCACCTCCAATCCCTGGTCCGGGTCAACCACCAAGGATGTATGGCATACCGCCACCTCTTCCTAACCAACAATCAATGGCTACTATATCGCCTGCAATGGGTCCCAGTGGAAATGCAGTTTCAGGACCATCAAAGATTGATCCTAACCAAATCCCACGCCCTGGTCCAACATCGTCTGTCCTTTTACATGAAACTCGACAGGGTAACCCGGCCAATCCTCCACCGGTATTCATCATTACTCTTCTTAAATATCCTTTTTATTCACAGTTTATGGAATAGTGTTTACTTTATTGTTGGAAAGATTGGCGGGCTATCAGGTTGAATGTGTTAGTTTGTCAAATACGATTTTAGAAATTATATTAAATAATTAATTGAGATTTTGAATGGAATTATCTAGTAGGTTTATGTATTAAAAATACACTCTCCTGAATCCTGACGCGTTAACTTTGAAGCTATTCATAGTTGTATGGGTCAAACTTTCCATCTCTAGTTTATAGTGACCATGGTTCTCGGCTCCTATTATGAAAGTATTTGTACTAATCTTATGTATATCCTGATATGTTGTTTTTAATTGAAGCCTGCTACAACCGAATTTATTATAAGGGATACTGGAAATTGCAGTCCCCGGTACATGAGGAGCACCATTAATCAGGTTATGTGGGTATTCTTTCAACTACTTATCTTGTGGAAATTTTATGCTTACTTAATTGTTGGATTGTTTTCTTGCTCTTTCAGATTCCTTGCACCTCTGATCTTTTGACCACATCTGGCATGCAATTGGCACTGTTGGTCCAGCCCCTGGCCCTTCGTCATCCAAAAGAGGAACCTATCCAATTAAGGCTAGATATACTAACTAAGATTACTATATAGCCCTTAAGTCTTAGGGGTACTTATTTGTTACCTCAAGTGTCTTGACATTAATTGAGGTGATAGAAAATTTCAAAGTTGAAGTATAACATTTTTTATCTTAAAAAGTCAGATATGGACTCTAATTTTGTGAGGGAGGGACTGATAATTTTTTCATATGGTAAATGTGAATCTATTTTTTCAGATAGTGGATTTCGGCGAAGGTGGCCCTGTTCGTTGTTCTCGTTGCAAAGGCTACATCAATCCGTTCATGAAGTTTGTCGATCAGGGAAGACGTTTTGTCTGTAACTTCTGTGGTGAGTGTTGATCTCTTCTTTTCTACCTTTTGTCATAATTTAGTTCTAAGAATACATATGGTAAATGTGAATCTATATTCTTGACCTACATGCTAATAGCTGACTATGAATACAGAAACAATACAAAATTTTAGCCTTTAAATTTATATATTGACAATAAAAACATCTTTCCTGCTGATTTGAACTGCTGCATGTCAACTTGTATATTGACTTGTTGGAAATAAAATATAACCCATGTCAACCGACTTACAAGTGAATGGGTTGAATATGCCACTTTTAGTTCAACTTGTCGTCTTACATTCTACCCTTTTGCAGGCTTCATGGATGAAACTCCGCGTGACTATCAATGCAATCTAGGTCCAGATGGCAGGCGAAGGGATGCTGATGAACGGCCTGAGCTATGCAGAGGAACAGTTGAATTCGTTGCCACAAGGGAATTCCTGGTTCGTGTGATCTCTAGCTTCATTTTGCACTTCTCTCAACAATTATACTATCTTTATAATATTTTGTTATATTTATCCCAGGTACGTGAGCCAATGCCTGCTGTATTCTTTTTTCTCATTGATGTATCAATGAATGCCTTGCAAACTGGTGCAACAGCGGCAGCTTGCAGTGCTATCAGCCAAGTCATTGCTGATCTTCCAGTAAGTTCATGTTAATTGTGGTTAGAGGTGAAAATGGTCGGGATGGATAAGTGTCAATACTGGCATAATATTAGATATGGGTCGTGTTGGATTCACCTGGTTTTTGACCAGTTTTTAATCCTTTTTTCTTTATGAATAATTAGTGTTCCTAATTAGATTACAAAAATAAAAAATTAGATTATCTCAGATTGTCAACTACAATATAATTGAAAGTAAATGGGTCACAGTTGCCACCTTTCGTACTTGTGGCACATGGGTACGGGCTACCCATAAGTATTGAATCTTATTGATGTTTCACCCTTTGACAATAGGTTTGAAGCTTGTATATAATTATTGATCTGTTTCATGCACACAGTTAATCGTAGATTTTATGATGTAACAAACTAATAATATGGTTGCTGCAGGAGGGTCCTCGAACATTGGTGGGAATTGCCACATTTGACTCAACCATCCATTTTTACAATCTGAAACGGGCATTGCAACAGGTATATATAATGGCAATTTATTGTTTATAAATTTTCAGTACGGTTTGTATGCGTAAAAAAAAACTTGGTCCAGCTTTCACCATGTTTGCTTTTGGATTTCCGTTTCCATCATACCAGCTTAGTAAATGGGTCGAAACAGCCACATCTAGTTTAGTAACTTACAAGATGATATTGCTGTTTGTGATCAAGTTTTTGTGTTTTGTTGTTGCAGCCATTGATGCTCATAGTTCCTGACGTTGAAGATGTTTACACTCCTCTCCAAACTGATGTTATTGTTCAACTTTCCGAGGTAAGTTATTTCATTCATTACCTTGAAATTGTGATGGAGCTCTTTTCTTGACAGTTCTTGCCAACTTGTGATTATCCGTCATATTCCCAACGTATTTCACATCATTGTGATGTTACAGTGTCGTGATCATCTAAACTTTTTGCTGGAGAGCATCCCGAGTATGTTTGAGAGTAATAAAACTGCTGATTCTGCTTTTGGTGCCGGGATGAAGGTATTAATTTTTCTCTGTTTGATTGTACATTTGTTCCCGCGCAAGCACAGCGTGTCTAAGGGTAGAAGAAGTTACCTATATACCTACCAATAACCTAATCTCAGAGACTGTCACTTTATTTCACAAGACATCTCTATTTTCTTTTTCTTCTCAGATCATCTTTTTTTGGTCATCCCGTTTAATGATTTTTTGAACGATCTGAATTCATCGAACACTCACATGTCCCATTTTTAAACAGGCTAATGCCTGTTCTTTATTCTGATATTTTTTTTATCAAATAATCTGTGTCAAAGCGCACATCCAAACACCCACTTAGTATCAGCTTAGCAGTCTATGTGACTATTGCTTCATATGTGTCAACTAGGCTGCTTTTTTGGCAATGAAGAGTACCGGAGGCAAGCTTTTGGTATTTCAATCAGGCAAGGTTATTTACATTTTTAGCATGTGTTATTATTAAGAGGTCTGAGGTAGAAACATATATTGACCCCATTTATTATGTCTCAGTCTTGCCTTCTGTTGGTATTGCGGCTCTTTCTGCTAGAGAGGCTGAAGGAAGAACTAATATCTCTGCAGGAGAGAAGGTAATATCAACTAATGACCAGGTTGAACAAACAGGCCAAAATGGTTGGCGTTGGGCGGCTGGACCAACACTTTTTTGTCCTATATTTTAAGTCTATATATATATACTGTTAGTGGGTCAAATACGATTACAAAATTATCTTATTACAGTAGTTATGTAATGTTTGCTATAATGATTAAGTAGGTCTTATGCATCAAAAGATACTTTGGGCTAAATTTGACCTTTTTGACCCGTTTCCTTTAAATCTTTTGATATTAGAATCATGTCTGCATGGTACTAAGATCTTATAAATGGGATTCGCGTAGTATGTATAATGGCCTCACCAAAGTGCATCTACATGTTTAACGTAGTAAAGTTGGTGAAAGAAGTTAATCTGAAATCCCGTTTTCTTTTTTAAACCGCAGGAACCTCATAAATTACTTCAACCAGTAGACAAGACTATGAAGACATTGGCAATTGAATTTGCAGAGTACCAGGTGAACCTTTATCTAATTTGCATTTTGCTACCTCTTTGATGAGATTCAACCATTTAGATTTTATCCTACCAAATTGTTTATGTGATCACAAATATTTTATAGGTCTCTGTCGATGTGTTCATCACTACCCAAAGTTATGTTGGTATTGCTTCAATCTCTGTTATCCCTCGAACCACTGGAGGACAGGTAGTCATTGCAATCTTATTTTTTGTCAAACAAATTAGATTGGTTTTGTTGCCATTCTTTAAGAGTCGCTTTTATAAAATTCCCTCCTATTTTCAGGTTTATTATTATCACCCTTTCTCTGCACTTTCGGATCCCGCAAAACTTTACAATGATCTGCGATGGAATGTCACAAGACCACAAGGTTTTGAAGCAGTAATGCGTGTTAGATGTAGCCAGGTGAGCCCTAAAAAGATTTATGCTTCAGTTTAACTTTCATACCATATCCATTGATGTGGCAAATTGGGTGGGTCTGTCGGGTTGGGCATCGGGTCAAATCAGTTAGGGTAAATGTAGGTATTGGTTGGATCTGCTTGACCCGAAACACTTCTTTATTTCTTATCATTGATATTTGAGTTTTTGGTATATAGTTGATGTGCCAAATATGATTACAGACAGTGGTCTTATTTCAACAATGATTCAATGTTTCACATAAAATGGTTTAGACTAATTTGTCCTGTTTCCTTTCAACACTTTTTATTTATGTTACCCTTAAAAACTAAGCGTAAACCTCTGACACATTCATATCTAAATGTGTCAAAATGGTCACCTCTTATAATATTTTCCAAAATATGGTATACTTATCCGTTTCTCATTTTGTTCTCTTCCCTTCAATTCTTTAGGGTCTTCAAGTACAAGACTACTCTGGAAACTTCTGTAAACGCATTCCCACAGATGTTGACTTACCTGCGGTATATACTGAACTTCAAATTTATAAGCCTTGAGTTCCTAGCTTATAAGATTACTTTTATTGAAACTAATATTTTGCAGGTTGATTGTGACAAATCTATGATGGTGACTTTGAAACATGATGATAAATTAACAGATGGCCCAGAATGTTCTTTCCAGTGTGCGCTTCTTTATACTACTGTATATGGGCAAAGAAGAATACGTGTGTCCACTTTATCGTTGCCTTGCACAAGCATGCTGAGCAATCTTTTTCGCTCAGCTGATTTAGACACCCAGTTTTCTTGTTTCCTAAAGCAAGGTATTTGAATTTGTTTAATTTTGGATGTCACTTTTGCTTTATTGAATACTATAAAGATTTATTCTTTTTTCGTGTGTTGCAGCGGCTAATGAAATCCCTATTACTCCATTACCTCAAGTGAGGGATTGGGTGACAGATCTTTGCATTAGTATACTTCATTCTTATCGGAAATTTTGTGCAACTGTGTCATCATCTGGACAGCTAATTCTTCCTGAGGCACTCAAGTTGTTGCCTCTGTACACTCTCGGTCTGTTTTCTTCTTTTTTTGTAATCATAATCAACTCTTTAACAATCTCTATAAGTTCAAAAAAGATTGGCAAAAAGTGATTGTGGGTCATTTCAACCTGGCTCATGCTAAAGATGACCTGTTTTGACTTGTTCTTTTTTCACCTGGTCATCTTGCCAGCTCTAGTGAAAATATAACGAATCCAAAGATTCTTTCGATTTGCCCACCCCCTAGATACCACTTAAATGTTTTGGTTTAATATTGCATAAGATACGCACAGGTAATTGACCTCCTTTATTTCTTGATTGCAGCTTTGATTAAAAGTATTGGACTACGAAGTGATGGGCGTATAGATGACAGGTCATTTTGGATCAACTATGTTACCTCACTTTCTGTTCAATTAGCAATCCCGCTTGTGTATCCCAGAATGATAAGTGTTCATGATATTGATTCAAAGGTTTAGAATAATCTCACTTAACAAAATATTCAGATATTCAATTTCTACAACTTACACATTTTTTTTTGCATGTTTCATCTGTGGCTACAGGATACCGATGGATCCGTTATTCCCCCTCCTATACCACTCTCTAGTTAACATGTGAGCGATGACGGGATCTATCTTCTTGAAAACGGAGAGGACTGCTTAATTTACGTTGGAGGCTCTGTAGATCCTGATATAGCACAAAAACTGTTTGGCATTTCTTCTTTTAGTGAAATCCCCAATCAGGTACACTTGATATTCGTATCTCTTGTCTTGTATCATTATAGTGGCAAAATGGCGAGTCTAGTAATGGGTATAAACAGGCTTTTGTGGCTTGGATTGACCTGAAACATTATTTTTATTCTAAGCAATAACCGACGTGGTAAATCTGATTAGGAAAACTATATTATAACACAGTTCAGGAGGTTATATGCATTATATACCTGTCGGCAACTTTCGACCTGTTTCAATTTTGGCTGCTTTTAAAACTTAGCAAAACTGACTCATTTGTGATTAATACTACCGAAATTCCTTCTAATTGCAAATGGGTTGAAGTTGACATCTGTATATGCTCATTGTCGTATTGCATAGATTTTGTGGCTTATAAGTCTGGTGTTTGCTAGAGCAACTCTTTCAGAAGGCCAATTTATTCATCAATCATCTGTTTAACTCAAACTTTTCGATACAGTTGGTACTGAAGCAATATGAAAACCCCTTGTCAAAGAAGCTAAATGAGGTTGTAAATGAGATACGAAGCCAAAGATGTAACTACCTACGGTATGTAATGTCTGTGGTATATAATCTTATCAGTCGGATTAGTTTATCTGTATATGAGAATGTTTGTGTTGACAAGTAATCCCATTTTTAATCTCATTGTACTTATGGCAGGTTAAATTTATGCAAGAAAGGAGAACCATCGGGTGAGTTTTATAATATACGTCTAGTAGTTCTGTCTTCGTATGAAAATTGCAAGATTCAAGTTGACTCTTTTTTAAGAAAAAATTCCTTTCATATACATAAAGGCTGTTTGGTAATTTTAAACTGGGACTTCCCAAGAAAAAATTCCTGACTATATGCTAAAAAATTGAAAAATCCCTCCAACAATTATAAAATAAACAAAATCTTGTGAAACCTCTAATGCAATATATCATAGGCAACTTTAGCTCAGGAACTTCCTTAGAAACGATAAAGATTGTGTCTTTTCTGAGTATTTGTAAAGTATCATTCTATCAAGACAAGATAAAGAAAATATAATACAGCGCGGACACATTTGTAGATCAAAGTTGCAGTTTTTACACGGTAATCGTTGCAATTTCTATAGTTTCTGATATTTGTTGTTTCAATTCCAGGAATGACATTCTTCTCGTATATGGTGGAAGACAAGTCTCCAAATAGTCCTTCATACGTTGAGTTCTTAGTACATGTCCATAGACAAATTCAAAACAAAATGGGTTGATGTTGTTTTAACAAACACTAGTACAATTCAGTTAAGTTTATGGGTTTGTGGTTAGAATTTACATGGAGACACAGTTGAGTTCGAGCCTAAAGAAGAAAAAACGTGGGGATAGTCATCATTCGGTTTCACCTATTCCTGGTGAAAACTCGAGTAAAGTTTTGCTAGTATTATTTATGAAAGCGTAGCATAAACTGATAAAAAGAACGGCTGTGGTGTGGTTCTTGGTAATTGTTACTATTAAACACTGGTGGTTATACATATTTATATTTAGAAGTGTTTTTTGTTTCTTAATTTTATAATGAGATAAGATTTACATGTAATGCTGTTCTTTAGAGGGGCAAAGTTTCAACTTGTTTCTTTAGAGGGGATCTGAGATGAAAGGATTCAAACAGTTACAAGTTGACTATGCAAACAATAGTATTGCTTGATATACATAAGAATGCAAGAATATAGTAGGTACTCCTCAAACTAGCTTTTTATAAAAGAATATAGTATGTTTAAACAAAATCACTAGTTTTTGCATTAAGTTTCTAACCAAAGTGCAAAACCAGTATCATAGCCACATACGACACTACACATCATTGTCTAAAAGGACCATATATAGATGCATATATCACAGCCACATAATACTCTAGATAAGAGTCGTTTGCTAAGGACATTGACTCGTGAAGTAAAATACATTTCATATTAGTCTATCACCTTTTTTATACATTCTATCTTCTAGTCTTTGCATGACAAGGATGGATGTCAGTTGACCTGGACTTTTCATAATAATAAATTAATTAGAGGCTATTTTCCTATAGATACACTGATGTTAAACTTTTGATTTACAATTCGAAATGCCCTTCTTATAGATACTATTATGGATTAATGTTCTCTACTTTTAAACAACAAACTTATTACTCCCTTGCTATCGTACTAACCTTTTTTTCTCTCTCCCTCTCGCAGATTAATTGTTACGAGTACTCTATTAGTGACTCATAACATGCAAATGGTTAATTGTTAACGTTGATTGCATAAATAAAAAACGACTGATATGATATATGTAATAAATTGCATAGACACATGAATAATCATGATTTTGAACCTTTAATTCATCATTTTATCTTGTGTGTTTGCTCCATAGCTAAATTCACAACTTGATAATTAGTGACCCATAACAGTCAAAAGGGTTTTTTTGGCGGTTGAAAAATATTGAATGGATTTGTTGACAAATTTTATTTTTTAATGGTTTTTGTGACATTTGCCCGTTCTTTTATATTGTTGAATTATATATAATTATATATAAATACTTTTTTTTTTCTATGTCTTGAGAAATATTTTTGTCACAGTATCATCTAGAGAATTGTGTTGGCATATTAGCAATGGGCAATAAAGTTTATAATTTGGTTGAACCTACTAGAGATCTTTGAAAAATCACGTCTAGCACTTATGGTTAGCTTCTTTATTAATTATGGCCATATATATTATGAATCTTTGTATGATGTATGTATAATTATCAAGTTTATTTATTGCTCAAGTGCACGAATAGACAGTGATAGTATGCGCATATTAGATGCACTCAAGAGTGCGGGTGAGTTTCTAAAAGAAAATCCTTTTATATAAGTTGTAAGGCTCAACAAGTTATAAGGCTCAATAAGCCAAACCAATTGAAACGAGATTTTAAAAATGAGTAAGGCTTATAGTAAGTCAACATTACTTAAATAACATATTAACACGCAAAAGATTGAAATATATGTGAATTTAATTTGATGTATGGTGATATGATTTTATAATAATAAGCTTCAACACCAATTAATTCGCCAAACAGGTTTACAAAAATATAAACTTCAACTTTCAACTTATAATATAAGCTACAGTTATAACTCCGGCCTTAGCTCCTCCTTAAACTCATTTCGCCAAACATACTCATAGCTACATACGACCCTACACATCATTGACTAAAAGGATGTCCGTAATTTTTTTCTCTATTCGATTAAGTAAGGATGTCCGTAATTTTTTTCTCTATCCATGTTGAATAACGACTAATGTTATTCCTCTTTATAAGTTTAACCACCCTAAAATTATTATTAACTAGAATATGAATATCAAAACGAAGGCACGACCTAACTAGTTACTCTGAGATACACGAGATTATAGATATAGCAATGACACATGTAATTTTCTCTTTAAGTTTAAATAAGGATATATGAAAAACAATTTTTTCAAGGGTCGTTACATTCTATTAAACATGCATAATGTCTAAAATATGATATCAATATTTAAATTTAAAAATATCGACTGGAACACCATGCCAATCAAATAATGTCAAATTATTCGTCTTAAAAAAAATCTATACAAAATATTAATCGATATTAATACATAATGAAAACATTATGTAAAAAACTGCGGTGCACGACCATTATAACTATGTAAGCATAAAAGATTTTACATAATATAATAGATAAATCTTATTTAACAAAACCTTTGAATTAAGCATGTCAAGATAGATATTTACATTCTTAATGAATTGTATTATTAAATTAGATAATATACACTTTTTATGCACAAATAATTAAAATTTAGATATATTGTGACAGATGTTAAAACAAGTTTTGGAAGATTTATGTCATAGTCCCATGCGAGCATGTTATAGGAAAAATGGACTCTAATATATTTATTAGTATTATGAAAAGTCTAGGTCAACAATAGCTAACATCTGGCGTTGTTATGTAAAGACTAATATTAAATGATAGACTAACATTAAGTATATTTTAATTCAGGTGTCAATATCTTTAGTAAACGATATGCGGTTGTAATATGCATATATGGTCCTACGTCCTAGCCACTTGAATGAAATTCATTTATACATTTTTTTTGAAAAGTCAAGGCTATTTTAAAAACAACCCAACTGTAAGGGGGAAAGGAAAGAATACAAAATGCTTTCGAGATAGAAGATAATAATAAGATACAAGAAGATTTAATAGACAAAGATGTTACTAAACTATCCAAAAAAATGCGTCCAAGGTAAAAAACATTTCATTTTATTCACTTGGGTTACTAAAATTATGAAACATAACATTTGAGTCACTAAACTTACAAAAATATACTTATACATCACCGAACTTGAAAAACGAGAAATTTATATTACTTAACATATCAAAAAATATGTGTTCAAGTCACTCTGATTAACATTGAAAATATAGTACAATATTCTTCCCATGGTTCTAAAAGGAGCACCATGGTGTCGCTAAGGCGTGAGACGTGTCCTCAACGTTACGAAATAGACCAAGACTTCGACTCTAGGCGTGGCGTGAGACGAGGCGGGAAAAAGCGTAATAAGGCGCACTAAGGCATGAGGCGTTGCGAGTTTTTTTTTTTTTTTTTTTCATCTATGATAATTTTTTTTAATAAAGAATATTATATGTAAAGATGGTTTCTTAAACTTATTCATTATATATAACGCTTTTTGTAAACTCGACATATATAAAATATGATATAAATTTATAAAGACATACATATTTTATGACGCGTTATGTCACGCCTTAAAAATGCAAAAGCTTCGCCTTGACCGCTAAAGCATGAGGCTTGGTCATGCCGCCACGCCTTGCGCTATTTATAACCTTGATTGTTCCTAATAGCTCAGTAAACAAGTGAACACAAAATGAAAGTTCATTACATTAAGCACATTTTTTTGAAACCTTTAGTTATGATATAGTGGCACATAATTGTATAGCGGAAGGACCATATATGCATATTATAACCACATATCGTTTGCTAAAGATATTGACAACTGAATTAAAATATACTTAATGTTAGTCTATCATTTAATGTTAGTCTTTTCATAACAACGCCGGATGTTAACTATTGTTGACCTAGACTTTTCATAATAATAAATATATTAGAGGCCATTTTTCCTATAACGTGCTTGCACGGGACTATGACATAAGGCTAATTGTAATAACACTTAGCCACAATGGATGTGATCACTTAGGGGTTTGGCAGTGGGTGCGGACCGTGCGGGGAGGCACGACACGGTGCCCTTCCCCTGCGGGAACACCGCCGCCGGTGCCTCCACACCGCACGAGGAGGTTTGTTTGCGGTGATGTTTACCATGTAAATTTGAAAGAAATATAGACGTTAGGCAATTTAATATTTGAACGTTGGGGAGTAAATAGGGACTAACAGATACTTTTTTTGTGCATATATAGTGGACAACAAAACAAAACCAAACACAAAAAAAAAAAAAAAAAAAAAAAAAAACCCAAAAAAAACCACCGATCCAAAGAGAAAAAAAACCACCGATTAAAAAAAAAAAAAATCCGATTCAATCGCAAGTATATGGAGCATAAAAAAATTGGTTCGACTTTATTTTTAGATGAGCCGTTCGAGTGGTCTAACGATAGTAGTCTCGATTTTTGCTGCCGCGATTGACGAAGATGAAGAAGATACGGCTGGGTCCACACAAAAATCAGTGAAACGCAATCGGATCTCTGCTGCACAAAGATTGCATCGTAATTATTTTTGTGAAGATCCAAAATTCGACGATGAATTTTTTGAAGATAGGTATCGTAAGCTTAAAAGTTTATTTTTAAAAATCACGCAAGCTATTGAGGCTAGATTCGAGTATTTTCAGGAAGGTTATGATGCTAGAATGAACAAAACTTTCACAGCCATACAAAAATGTTCGTCTGCCATTAAACAACTCGCAACCGGTGCACCACCGGATGAGTTTGACGAATATTTAGAAATAACACAAAGAACTTCACGTGAATGCCTTGAATTTTTTTGTGAGGCTATTATTCAGTTATATGCTCGAGATTTTCTATGTAGGCCAACAAGTCATGATGTTCCATGTTTATACGAAGCGCACGAAGCTCGACATCACATTCCGGGTGATTCACTTCTTGGACGACCTTCCAATGGAGTGGTCGTCTGGCAGGATCTTCAAGGTAGAAGACTTGTTTTGATTGTGTTGCGAGAATGTAAGGTTGATCTTCAAACGCTGTGCTACATGCCCAAATTTGTGTCATGTTGTTTCTAGTGTTATAACGTTCGACTCTACCTCTTTTGACCAAGTCGAACCACTTAACTCGAAACAGCACAACTTGGAACTGGGTATACGCGAACTCCAGAATTTCTTCTAGCTGACCATAATACATTTCTCCTTCCTTCTCGCCAGGAGAACAAATTCCTCTGTTCTGAGTTGTACGTTTTACATCGCGGCTGTGTACAACAAACTTCACACCGTTGACTACGCAAGAGTGAACTGAGGTTGCGGTCGATAATGGTCCACAAGCCAAAGCGAATAAGTCGGGAGTACAACTTGGATCATTGTCTGTGTAAAGTTTACCGATCTATGAACAAAGATAAGAATAGATGGAGATGAGTAACATATATAGTCGTTATTTATACAAGGAAATAAATATAATAAGTTTACCTTCGTCTCAAACCATCTAGGAAATTCGTGTTGCATGTCGCTATCAGGATGTTCACTGAAAATGAACATGATTTTAGAATTAATCGAAAAGATAACTTGGGAAAAAGAAATTTCAAAATAAAAACGCGTACCTCTCGAACTCGTTCATGTACGCGTCGATCTCAGGACTGTTGTGAAGTACATACTATGTCACTTTCTTCATTTCTTGGAGACCTAAACGAATAATTTTCTCTTTACCAGACATTTTACATAGTGATCGGAACACCTGGAAATCACTTGTTGGGCAAGGACAGCCCTGAGATGCAGTGGGACGATTAAATTTCGTCCCAATTTCGCCCCGAAAATAACGAGAACAAAAAGTTAATGCTTCGTCTGCAACATAACCCTCCGCTATTGAACCTTCCGGCTTATCTTTATTTCGTACATAGTTTTTTAGCTTCTTCATGTATCTTTCAAATGGATACATCCACCGAAATGAAACAGGTCCGCCTTCAAGAGCCTCTTCAGGTAAATGCATAACCAAGTGAATCATAATGTCAAAAAAAGCAGAAGGATATATTTGCTCGAGACTGCACAAAATTTTGATCAACTGGTCTTTAGCTTTCACCATGTCATTCACCATCAAAGTTTGGGCACAAATTTGCTTAAAGAATGAACAAAGCTCGATTAATGGTGTATAAGTCGGTGTGTCCAGGTATTGTTGAAGTCCATAAGGAAGTAACCGTTGCATCATTATATGACAGTCATGAGACTTCATGCCCGTTACATTGTTATCATCTTTGGTCACTTTCGACTTGAACTTGGATCTGAACCCATCTCGCAGTTTAATTGTTTTGTTGTATTGACAGAAGAGTTTTCTTTTATCGGGTGTGAGGGAGTACTTAGCTTGAGGCTTCGAGCACTTCCTGTTTTGTTTGTTTCCGAGCCACAACTCCTATCGAATGCCCAAAGCTTGCAAGTCTTGTCTTGCCTTAGCGGTGTCTTTAGATTTGTCATTCATTAACAAAGTGTTCAAGATACTCTCCAACACATTTTTTTCGATATGCATGACATCTAAATTGTGTTGTAGAGAAAGAGAAGACCAATATGGAAGCTCATAGAAAATAGACCGTTTAGTCCACTTCAGTTCGAATGTATTACGTTTTATTTTCCCACCCCCATAATCTGGATGTTTCCCCGGTAAACGTGTGGGCAATATCGCAAGTTGAGCCAAGATATCAGCCAGAGTATATTTTTTAGGAGGATCTCTAGTATCAGTTGCACCATTGAATGTATTACGGTCACTCCTCCATTTATGGTTTTTTTTTTAAGAATCTTCTATGGCCAACATAAGCTGTTTTGCTTATCACACGCGTAGCCGGAGTGTCTGCTTTGCATGTAGGGCATGCATAGTAACCTTGCCCACTCCAACCAGACAAACTACTACGAGCAGCAAAATCATTGATGGTCCATAAAAGCATCGCTCTCATGTGGAAATATTTTCCTGTAACAGTGTCCAAAGTCAAGACACCTGGTTTTTTCCATAATTCTTGAAGGTCATCAATCAAAGGCTTTAAGTAAACATCAATGTCCTTCCCCGGTGATTTAGGTCCAGGAATCAACAACGTCAGCATCAAGGTAGTCTCTTTCTTGCATAACCACGGAGGCAAGTTGTATGTTGTTAATATAACTGGCCACATGCTGTAAGTCTGACTAAGGTTTTTGAACGGATTGAAACCATCAACAGCCAACCCTAATCGAACGTTTCTCGGTTCGTTAGCAAAAGCCGAATATTTACCGCTGTCAAACTTCTGCCATGCGTCACCATCAACCGGGTGTTGCATCATACCGTTTACCTTAGACTTTCCAGTAGCATACCAAGTCATATGTTTTGCGGTGTGAATAGACTTGTACAAACGTTGTAGTCTAGGAATGATAGGAAAGTAACACAACACCTTGTTAGGAACTTTCTTCCCCGTTGTGTTTTTGTCTTTCCATCTACTCGTTTTACAGACCGGACAATACTCCAAATCTTCGGCACCAGTCCCCCGATATAAAAAGCAATCATTTTCACAAGCATGTATCGACTCATACCCTAACCCGACTTTCTTAAATGTTTTTTTTATAGCAGAGTATGATGGTGGGAGATTGTAACCTAACCTGGGAGGAAATACCTCCTGGAGAAATTTTAGCGTATTGTTAAATGAAGTATCACTCCATTTACCGCTGACCTTGAGATGCGTAAACTTTGACATAAAATCCAAGGTTTTCATAAAGTCACAACCTGGGTAAAGAGGTTGGGTGGAACTGGCAAGTAACTCTTCATACTCGTTATGTACAGGAGGTGTCGTTGCTGGAGCTGGCTCGTTACTTGTCTCGCCAATATTTGGAGGAGTTGGCTCATTTTGTTCATTATTTAAAGGAATATCAAAAATATCATTAATGCACGCACGCATGTCACTCATCTCACATTGTGTTGTGTTATCTTGTATAGGAAGAGTATCCAGTTCACCGTGTTCACGCCATTGTGTATAAGTTGGGTCCCACCCATTTTGGCTTATGTGGCTTTTAAGTGAGTCGAGAGATACCCATGGAACATTACAACAAAGATGGCATGGACATTTTATGTTGCCGTAACTATTCAATAACGGCTTGCAATGTTCAACGAATGCGGCAAGACCATCAAAAAACTCTTTTGAAACACGACTGTCTAAACGGGTCCAACTCTTATCAAGTATCATAACTTCATATTGTTTTGTTCAACTCTTAGTTATTACACATTCAAAATATTCGACACATAAACACATATAACCCTGGAATAAAGGAAAGTTGTTTTGTTCACCTAGTGCAACTATGGAAGACAATCATAACCCACTCTTTGAATGATTCATCTCATATATGAATGCGTATACCTGATTTACTATCTGAGAAAATTTCGGCAGCATTTCCCCTTAACTCCCCAAATATGTGCATGAAAGACATATTCGTAGGAGTAAAGGAGAAACACTGTCGAAATCATCTCAAATAGTAAATCAATTATGCGCATCCATATCCTAAATGAGACAAAACATTCAAAAAGCAGTCCCAAACAGGGGGCTTTCCGAAATTAATTTCTAATAAATTAATTTCGGACGGGTTTTCTATAGGATGATTAACTTCGGATGGGGACTTTCCGAAATTAATCACTAAAATCCTAAAACATTCACAAAAGTATAACAATAACACACAAAGCATATATTTTAAGTTAAACAATTAATAGCATATATTTTAAGTTAAACAATCTCCCACCTATATAAAACAAAGTTGGGTTTTGGTAAGTTAACCCTTCAAAAATCCTTAAAATTCGACACCTGGCATTTTTCTATAATCAATGGTCCATATACAATTTATCCCCTAAAAAGTCTCACAAACATTTAACACAAACACAACTTGACCCTCAAATCAAATTCATTTAGATCAAAACACCTGTTCAATTAACCCTAAATCAAATGCATCGGAGCAAATATACTCACACACATTTTACCCTAAATCAAATTATTTCATATCGATTCATACTCTAACAATTCACTTTACCCTAAATCAAACTATTTCATATCAATTCATACTTTAATATTCACATGATGATTTTATCAATCATTTTGTATTTCTATTATCATAAACCGAAAAAGCAATTTGCATACATGTTTGTTTTTTATGCATTTTTGTTTAATTATTGCTTATAAATTTTTCAGGGTAATTTCTGTTTAATTATTGCTTATAAATTTTCACATGATGATTTATGCATTTTTGAAAATTATTGATATAGTCTATCAAAAATTGATAAAATTGTGCATAATTTTCGGTAACTAATTATTCCCCACATTTTTTGCCTTGATTAGGAACATAAAGTTTTGAAATTTGAATTACATCTTGACCTAATAATCTTTTATAAATTGGTTTAGCGTATCCAGTGTTCATCAATCATCTTTACAACTCCCCTATAATCTATTTCTTTGAAACAACATGTATTTTTTTATGCATAAACACTTAAATTTGATAATTTATTCATATTGTTATCTGTTTGATCAATAAACATCTTTAATATCTACATTACTGATATATGCATTTTGTTTTGTAGACACAAATAATGGAACACAATTTGACTCCATTGTGTGACATAGATCCTATGTTAGATGATATAAAGGTTGTTGTACGCTGCATTAGCAAGTGGAAACCCCATACTTTTGGAAAGCCGAGTGATGTTTAGTCATTATACTTTGTATTACAAGATGCTCAGGTATGTACAATACTATACAATGACCATTTTATAGAATGTCTAATGAAATTAATACCTAAAAGACACTAATAATACAATAGTAATTGTATAATGGATAATGGATCTGTATTACTTTTTAATTTGTGCCCAACTATAAATGTGTATAATACATTTTCCTGTGTTATCAGTATACGTTTTTGTAGAGTTAATTTCATGTCTTTACATCATCATAACCAGTATGCTTTATGTTTTGATTTCCAACAATGTTAACTGTATACACATTTTTAGAGTAAGACATGTCTTATAATGTTTTATGGTATATTGCTAAGTATGTTTTGATTTCAAAGCTATAATTTAATGTATTTAAATGGACATAACCAGTATGCTTGATGTTTTTATGGTGATATTATATTTCAGGGTAACCATGTTCATGGTACGTGCAAGAAGGACCATATTAACAAGTTCCAGCTTTTGATCGATGAAGGATCATGATACAGAATTGGGAACTTTGGGGTAGGAGAGAATGCTGGCAGCTATCCATTACTAAGCCATCGTTACAAGTTGAATCTTTACAAAAACTCTTCTGTTACAAGGCTTCCAAGTTTCGACAACAATGTTCGTGGATTCAAATTTGAGCCGTTCTCCAACTTATCTGTTAGAAGTTTTTCTGAATCAGAGTGTGTTGGTTAGTATTACATCTTACAAGACATTCATGATGTATTACATTTTAGGTTTTGGTTTGTCATTTGATTTTTTTTATTAAAATGCAGATGTGATTGGAACCATTGTGTTTGTTTCTGACTTGATACCCTTTACCAAATATGGCAAGGACAAGACAAGAAGAAATATTATTCTTGAAGATGTTGAGTACGTTTTTTTTCCAAACATTTTATTACATTCAAAACTCTTATACACTTTTGTTTATATCTATCATTTGTAACAGAAGGAGGCAGCTTCAATGTTGTTTCTTTGATGCTTGGGCATTAAAATTTGATAATTTATACGCTCAGAGGGAGAAAATCGGTCATGTCGTCATGATATTGCAGCATGCTAAAGTGTCTTATTTTGGTGGTAAACATCATATTAACTAATAAATTTCAATTTTTTTTTCACAAAGCAATATTTTGCCATTGTGTATGAACTAATATAGATAAGCCTTCTATAACCAATGCTATGTGGGGCTCAAAACTCTATATAAATGAGAATATTCCGGAAATCACTGCCTTCAGACAAATGTAACACCATCGTTTTTAATTTACGTTTTGCTTATCGAATACATGTTTATTTTTTTTATGTTTAGTTAACTATAAATAATATTTGTTTTTATAGGTATAAAAGTCACGATGGTTATGATCCTGATAAACATAGCATTTCTATTTAATCCTCTGCCCAAAAAGAATTGACATCGAAAGACTTTTTCAAGGGGGCTGTTAAGAAAATGGTCGGCAGTATCCATGATACTGATGATGTAAGTTTATATTATAAAAAGTAATTCTGTCACAACTCACCATTTCAGGTCATTTCCCAAACTTCGACATTTTACTATTCATAAATCACTATTCATCAAAACACTATTCATCGTTTTACTATTCATCATTTTCAAGGTCAATTTGATATTCTGAGAAACATTTGAGAATTTTACTATTCACTGAACACTATTCATTGCCGGAAAAGTTTTCACTATTCACTTGCATTACTCATTTCATCATAAATTTAGTTTACGGGTATTAAAATTCGCGTAACCGTATTGGTTTAGGTGCGAATTCATTTTATTATCAGTAAGGACATTGCATACGGACTAGAGACAGTCTGCATATCATCATAACAGCATTTTCATGTTATACCACTCTTAGGATTTTCAAATTTATATATTTGATACATTTAACGTTTTCTTTATAATTATTTATAAATAAACGTTAACACCCGGTTAATAAACACGACGAATATATCTAAATATTCCCACAATGGTCCCGACATATTTTTATATCCATTATATCATCATAAAAGTTATTATATTCATTTACCTAGTATTTTGGAAATTTATTTTATTTATAACGTAAGTTTATAAATATTACGACGGTTTTCGTGAAAACTAAACAATAATCACCCGAACACTCAGTAATTGTACCCAACATATTTTTAACATTTTTATGACTTTATTAAGTCCCGGTTAACTTCGTTAATATTTATTTCTAGCAAACCCAGTACCCGATTATAACTAATACTTACACTAAAACTACAACTAATATTACATTACATTTCCTAAGTTACCAAAACCGACTTTGCTTCTCTTTTTACCCATTGAAAACCGGCCATACAAACACTCCTAGACACATGATTTATATTTTCTTAACCTCATGCATTTATGTACTACTATTATACTATAAACCTCTAAAGTTATATCAAAACCAAAAACCAAAATCATAATATCACTTTTCAAGATCCAAAAAGTTTTCATCCTTCCCCTTCCTCCTCTCTAACCCACAACCCAACCCAATCTCCATGATCAAGTGATTATTTTTCAAGGTTTAAAGCTATAAAGTTGTTCCTTTTGTCATTCTAATCAAGATTCTTGCAACATAAACACAAGTAACACAAGATTTCTCATCATCTAATCACCTATTATTTCAAAGTGAGTTATCAAATTTATTTTCATGATTTCATCTAATTAATACTTGTATCTCATGGTTTTCATGCTTAATTTCATGTACAAGTTAGCTATACCACATTATTTTTGTTAACTTTTTGAACATACAAACCCTAGATTTTGATTTAGGTGTTCCTTTGTTAAATTAACATGATTAGTAGTGATTAGGAACCCATGACACCCTAAGAAGGTGTATGGTAGGATTAGTATAGCTTAGTGGTGTTTGCAAGAGATTTGGTTGTAGTAGAAACTAGTTTTGAACATGAAAAATAGATTTGTAACAAATAATTATACATTCTGTCCCATTTTTGTAAATCCAGGAAAATCAGTAAATATAAAGGAAACTTTGGCAAAATTTTTAGAAAATACTTTCAAAAACGAATCCGTAGGCGAAAGAACGGATTAAAAAGAGTTTATAATGAAGAAGTTATGATTTTTGCAAGTTTATTGACGAAAGGTATATTTTCTGAAAATACATGCTGTTGGACGTTTTTCGTCGGACAAAACGAGACTTTAGACGTAACCCGGAGGAGTCTAACTTTCGAAAATATATTACTACATACTAATACGTAACCGTGGATATAAAGAACAAGTAAAACGGACTTATAACGACAAAGATATTCACGTTTCATTATCGGCAAAACTTATATTATTTTGACAGCTTTTGAAAATAATAACACTAAAACTACGTAGTAACTCTAGATTTCTAGAAATAATACCAAGTACCCAAATTCATAACTAATGAAGTAATAGTGATTACAAGTATATTTTTATCACTACAAGGCGTTATATCAAGGATTTCAACACTAACATTGATACATACGATATATATATATATATATATATATATATATATATATATATATATATATATATATATATATATATATATATATATACATTTCAACTAGTTTTATTTTTCTAGTTGCCTTATTTTCCTAAGTCTTGGAAAATGTATATTTTTGATAACAAGTATTTTTCCAAAGAGTAGAGTGGTATAGGAAACATGTGCATGGACATTCATAACATCATTTTGTGATCTAAAAAGATCGTTCATCATTCATATTAGGTTGAGGCAGCTAACCGTTCATTGTTGTTGTTCATTTCACTACATCACAGTATCATCAGTTAAAGGTGAGTTTTCATAGCCCCGTTTTCAACACAATATTTTGATTTCAAATCCCACGGGGGAATACATTGCATGAATTATTTTAGTACGAGCCCAAGTACCAAAACATATGTACATTGCTTAAGTTGCCTTACCAACCTGTTAAAGTCCCCTATTTATTATCATGGACCGTTAATTTGCCTATTAAGCGAGAGTGAGTGCATTTCACTACATCACAGTATCATCAGTTGAAGGTGAGTTTTCATAGCCCCGTTTTCAATACAATATTTTGATTTCAATTCCCACGGGGGAATACATTGCATCAATTATTTTAGTACGAGCCCAAGTACCAAAACATATGTACATTGCTTAAGTTGCCTTACCAACCTGTTAAAGTCCCCTATTTATTATCATGGACCGTTAATTTGCCTATTAAGCGAGAGTGAGTGGATAGATCTATCAAAGGTGACGCCTCCATCCGTGGTAGATATTACCAACAGTAAGCGGATGCATTTCATGTCTGACATTTTGGGAGTGTTCTGGTAAAACATTCGGGAGGGGCATATAAATTTCATCAGTCTAGCTTTGGGGTCATGAGCTTAAGGTCTATTGTACTATTTTACTTGACTTTTGTTATGCACTTATACTTGTGGTGGCCGTACAACATTACATTTTATAAACCTATGGAATTCACCAACATTCGTGTTGACGTTTTAGCAATGTATTTCAGGTTATTAAGGTAGCTCATGTGACATGCATTTGGACCTTTATGGAGTCGCGGATTCGACGCGTCTCACCATTATTTCATGCACTTATGTAAACGTTTGATCTAGTATGACTTGTTTTTTTTAAACATGCAACACCTTTTGGGGACCTCATTTTGTAAACTCTGAATAATTTCAATGATCAAATGAAGTATTTTCCAAACGACACTTTAGGTCGTTCAATGTAATCGTAACTGTGATGCTATGACAGACACCCCCAGGTATTCCATTCCGCTGCAAGTCAGGTAAATTGGGGGTGTGACAGATTGGCATCAGAGCTAAGGTTATAGCGAACTAGGATGTATCTTGGACCCTAGACTATAACCGCATCAGCATAGCATCTCATCATTTCATCATAAGTGCATAATCATGATACATGTTGTTTCATGCATACCCTGTGCGAGTTATTTATACTCATATTTGTATATATATATATATATATATATATATATATATATATATATATATATATATATATATATATATATATATATATATATATATATATCATTTTATTGACCTGGTTCACAAGTGACATGTCTTCAGATACTCACCCTGACATCCTTTTATCGGATTCCGACATTGAAGATGCCTTGTCATCTTCCACTACCATTATACCACAAGTTGCACTTACACCACCATTAGCACTATTGATTTGCCATAGGAACAGGGTTTTCCTATCATTCAGCCCATACATAGAATGCCTTTTGGTAGAATATTCAGACTTAATCTTAATGGACTTATTAGGATGTTTATTGCAAGGAAGATAGTATGTTTCTTTCCATCACTAGTAGATCACTCACTACTCAGGTACTATCACCACCGTCAACAACTTATTACACTATTGGTCGTCCTATAATGCGTACTTTAGTTTTACCTCTTAGATGTCGCGAGGTAGCGCGAAAGAGGGTAGTATTCCATTCACTAGTACCACCATTGTCATTTTCCTTTTCCATTCCCACTTGCCATGAACTAGATAACATCTAGTAGATAATACCAATATCACGGACTCAACAGGAACATCCGCAGATTCTTCAGGAATGGTTCAGAACCTACATTATCTAAGATTTGATAGATGTACAACTTCAGACACCACTTCAGGACTATCTTGACCTTATGATGCCACAAACCTGATTTCACACAGAGGGACACCAGGAAGTCCCTAGACCAGACTTATATCCTCACTAGCTTTTACTATTATCCTAGCCAGAGAAGGTGTGGGACATAGTCTAAAGAACTTGTTGTCTTTTGATTGTTGTACAAACAAATATATCAAGTGTGACTCTACTATGTAAGAAATGGTTGTGCTATTTGTGATATCGGTTCACGTAGACCGAAATTTTCATGTATTATATTCATGTGTTGTGAATATGATGACTTTTATTAGCTATATCCTCATGGTCTCTTATGATTTGATGAAGAGAGATTTAAGCAAACCACTCCAAGCATGACGCAAGCTGCTGTTGGACAAGTCATTGCCAAGAACATAGCCACCGCCCTCACTAAGGAACTTACTCACGTGGGATTTATGGGGTGCAATCCTCCCTCCTTTAGCGGAACTAGAGACACAAAGGAATTTCTCAAATGGTTCGAAGAAATAGAAACAATATTTCAATGTGGCGACTGTCGTAAGGAAGACAAGGTTAAGTTCGCCACATGCACTTTTCAGGATCATGCCCAGGAATGGTGGACCAAACATATTAAGATGGTGGGAGTTGAGGCTGCTTACTCACACTCTTGGGAGAAACTAAGAAGGATGATGGGTATAACATTTTGTGTAGGAAATGAATTACGAGCAAAGGAACAGGAAACACTAAACTTTACCATGGTAGGAAAGGATGTTGACGAGTACACTACTTATTTTTATGAATTAACACGACTAGGTTCTGCAATGGATGAACCGGAAAGCAAGAAACTTGAAAGGTACATCGGGGGACTCTCCCATGAAATTCGTATGTTGGTCATCGCATGGGAACCCGATACCATGTCTGAAGCTATCAAAATGGTGATCGAAGCAAAGGAACTTATAGTTCACGCCGAGACATCACGAAACAATAGTGACAATAAAAGGAAGTGGAACAACAATCTAGGTTGTAATGCTGCTCAACAATCACCCAAAGGACAAGAAGTGAATAGAGCCTTTGCTGCAGAATCATACACAAAGAGAAGGTATATTGGAAAGTTACCTTACTGCAATCTGTGTAATCAACATCACCGAGATCATTGCAGTAAAACGTGTGGTGGGTGCAAGAAGCAGGGTCATCGGATTGAAGACTGTAGGAAACTCACAAATCAGAAGACCCCAGGGAGTTGCTTCAAATGTGGAAACTTAGGGCATTTTAAGAATGACTGCCCGGAGCTAAGGAACAAGGAAAATCAGGAACTTGGAATCAAGACTGAATCGCTCGAGGAATAGCGTGAGCTGTTGAAAGAGAACCGCCAGGATATTAGCAACATCAAGGATAACAACAATGATTCATCAGGAGGAGCTTTGTTTCAATATATAAACCGTAGTTCGAGCCCTTTAGGGTTGTATCCTTCCTTTTGTAATTACCGTTGGTACGATGACATAACCTAGTTGTATTAAGCACTTTTCTATCCAATGTAGTATCTATCTTTGTTACCTCTGTGATAATCATAACCTTCGTTTACTCCATTTTCTATCCCAATTGCTCAGACTTCAATCGTTTCGCAACATTTTAGCATTGTCTTATCAGGGATTAGGCTGATTTCGTTTTTGATGAATTAATAGACTATTACCATTCGACAAGATTCACCCACGTATCCAATACACCATTCAAGCTATTTTACTATCATATGGGGAAATTGTTTTACAGAAAAATTTCTGAAGTAAGCTATTTTATTACCATCCTATAAATTGATTTTTCTGTCATTACACCAAGTATTTACTATTATTACGCGAGGCAATTTTCATGCTACTTGAAAGAAAACATCAGGATACCATTTTAATAACAATGCGTTGAACACCATCTAAAACTTTTGAGAAAAGTTATGATATTTTGACAAAATCTAACATCGCATCATTAGTCCTCAATTGTACATAGCCTGATCACCTATGTAAAATTCAGGAAGGATTATGCCATGAAGGAAATAATTACCTTTTCAAAGGATTGTTAATAACAATCTTCATTTAAGTTTTGTAAACAAAGGAACTCTTCCATAAACATCCGTTTTGCCGAACTATCCCTGGATACTTACCCTACCTATCACTCACTTAGCCATTAAGTTGGATTTTCCCATTGACTTCCCTAGGAGAGACTTTCCATATCAATTACATGCAGGATTCCTCTATACAATAGAAGCAATGAAAGGATTACAGAACTACTAACCAGGACTAGAAGGATATAGTGAGAGAATTCATAACTCAATAACAATCCTAAGATACTGCAAGACCATCCGAATCATCATCTCTGACTTAGTTGTCAAATTCTATCATTTAAAAGTACTAGTTAGACTGAGCTACAAGACTGAACTCAATAATTGTCCGCAGGACAACACAATAGAAATAAACCAAGCTTCTAATTGAGACTGTAGAGCATTTCATTTAAACATGGCCTCATCCATACATAAACTTTCCTGCAGTAAGTTTTCACAAAGGACAATTGTTTGAAACAAGAATATCGATGTAGATTCCTCTAAGGCATTATGTCTCTAGAAATTTCCGATAACCTCACCTTCACACCAAGCAAGGGATACGTTCGCCTTGCCAATTACAACGATAAACTATTTCAGGACTTAAGTTAGTCTAAATACCTATGCTTGTAGTTATGCCTGATAACCACCAATAGGCATTATCCAACCTCAGTAACTAAATGTTAGACATCTATGCATGTAAGCGAACATTTCCTATTCTACCATTTTATCCTTGTTAGTGTTATCACTTTTAAATAAAGTTGATGCGTTTACATAAATCACATACCTTGTGGAAAAATGATTTATGAAATTCCTATTTTGAACAAGTACGATTCTTTTTGGTCAATCTTTAGCAACACTATTGTACAATGAGAAATATACATAGACATCAAACTTTGGTAAGCAGTCTTAATCACAACATATTTGAAAACATTTTTCTACTTCATAACTACTGAAATTTTGAATCATCAGGAAAAATATTACTTAGTAAATCATTTGCTCCATTTTCTAAATTCGTTTATTCAGAAAAAGATTTCAACCAAAACTCACAATCGCGAGACAAATTTCCAGAACCAATTTCCCTACAACATCGCTTATGCATTTAGGATTTGTGACTTGACAATAAAGAATATTGGAATATGTGATGAAGGAATTAGGAAGGACATCACAAATTAATCACGAACTTCAGTAGTGGAGACCAAACCCAATAGACAAAGAAGGATATATGTCTTATCATCCGTTGGAACGAAACACAAGGAATCAAATTGTTACCTATATTCAATCCCTTTCAGATAACGCCAAGTTCGAAGGACCGAACGTTGTGGAATTAGTCACAAAGGTTTATTGTACCCATTTTAGTTATTCCTGTTAAGGAAACCTATTCACCTTGGACTTCAAGCAATCATTTCAGGATTTCCTTCAGAAACCCATTTAGATGTAAACATCACTATCATCCTCAGACCGACGGTCAAAGCGAGAGAACAATTCAAACATAGGAGGGTATGCTCAGAGCATGAGTGATTGACCCTAGAAATGGTTAGACTAACCAGTTATCATAAACCAAATTCAGTTGCAATCATAATTATCCCGCGAGCATAAAGACTACACCATTTGAGGCACTCTATGGTCGAGGTGCCAATATCCATTGACGGATCGAAATTTGGAAAAGTTCAACATACTAGTCTAGTAGGCATTCATGAGATAACCAGGAATTTTCTACAAGTCAAGAATCAGTTACAAGTTCAATAAGTTGTAAACCATTAAAACTTCAAGTTGGTAGGCAGAGTTATGTTGAAAGTTCTGCCTAGGAAAGGCATGATATCATTTAGAAAACTTGGAAAGTTAAACCCAATATACACTGGACCATGTAATATTTCAGACAGAGTAGGCCTAGTGGCCGTCAGACTTGAGCCTTGATAGAGAACAACAGGATTACACAACCATGTATTATAATCTTTTCAGATTAGTCACTCATAATTCCATTTGGAAAGGAATCCAACCCAAAGTCAAACATAAACCTTGTAGGAGAACAAGTAGAAATCATGGACAGTTAGGTCGAATAGTTGAAGCAGAGTCAAATTCCTATCGTGAAAGTTCGCTGGAATTCTCGAATATCATCACCTTTTCACCAATATGTCTTCAGAGACCAACATAAACTGAACTTCGGGACGAAGTTCCTTTTAGAGGGGAAGACTGTCACAACTCACCATTTCAGGTCATTTCCCAAACTTCGACATTTTACTATTCATAAATCACTATTCATCAAAACGCTATTCATCGTTTTACTATTCATCATTTTCAAGGTCAATTTGATATTCTGAGAAATATTTGAGAATCTTACTATTCACTGAACACTATTCATTGCCGGAAAAGTTTTCACTATTCACTTGCATTACTCATTTCATCGTAAATTTAGTTTACGGGTATTAAAATTCGCGTAACCGTATTGATTTAGGTGCGAATTCATTTCATTATCAGTAAGGACATTGCATACGGACTAGAGACAGTCTGCATATCATCATAACAACATTTTCATGTTATACCACTCTTAGGATTTTCAAATTTATATATTTGATACATTTAACGTTTTCCTTATAATTATTTATAAATAAACGTTAACACCCGGTTAATAAACACGACGAATATATCTAAATATTCCCACAATGGTCCCGACATATTTTTATATCCATTATATCATCATAAAAGTTATTATATTCACTTACCCAGTATTTTGGAAATTTATTTTATTTATAACGTAAGATTATAAATATTACGACGGTTTTCGTGAAAACTAAACAATAATCACCCGAACACTCAGTAATTGTACCCAACATATTTTTAACATTTTTATGACTTTATTAAGTCCCGGTTAACTTTGTTAATATTTATTTCTAGCAAACCCGGTACCCGATTATAACTAATACTTACACTAAAACTACAACTAATATTACATTACATTTCCTAAGTTACCAAAACCGACTTTGCTTCTCTTTTTACCCATTGAAAACCGGCCATACAAACACTCCTAGACACATGATTTATATTTTCTTAACCTCATGCATTTATGTACTACTATTATACTATAAACCTCTAAAGTTATATCAAAACCAAAAACCAAAATCATAATATCACTTTTCAAGATCCAAAAAGTTTTCATCCTTCCCCTTCCTCCTCTCTAACCCACGACCCAACCCAATCTCCATGATTAAGTGATTATTTTTCAAGGTTTAAAGCTATAAAGTTGTTCCTTTTGTCATTCTAATCAAGATTCTTGAAACATAAACACAAGTAACACAAGATTTCTCATCATCTAATCACCTATTATTTCAAAGTGAGTTATCAAATTTATTTTCATGATTTCAACTAATTAATACTTGTATCTCATGGTTTTCATGCTTAATTTCATGTACAAGTTAGCTATACCACATTATTTTTGTTAACTTTTTGAACATACAAACCCTAGATTTTGATTTAGGTGTTCCTTTGTTAAATTAACATGATTAGTAGTGATTAGGAACCCATGACACCCTAAGAAGGTGTATGGTAGGATTAGTATAGCTTAGTGGTGTTTGCAAGAGATTTGGTTGTAGTAGAAACTAGTTTTGAACATGAAAAATGGATTTGTAACAAATAATTATACATTCTGTCCCATTTTTGTAAATCCAGGAAAATCAGTAAATATAAAGGAAACTTTGGCAAAACTTTTAGAAAATACTTTCAAAAACGAATCCGTAGGCGAAAGAACGGATTAAAAAGAGTTTATAATGAAGAAGTTATGATTTTTGCAAGTTTATTGACGAAAGGTATATTTTCTGAAAATACATGCTGTTGGACGTTTTTCGTCGGACAAAACGAGACTTTAGACGTAACCCGGAGGAGTCTAACTTATCAAAATATATTACCTCATACTAAGACGTAACCGTGGATATAAAGAACAAGTAAAACGGACTTATAACGACAAAGATATTCACGTTTCATTATCGGCAAAACTTATGTTATTTTGACAGCTTTTGAAAATAATAACACTAAAACTACGTAGTAACTCTAGATTTTTAGAAATAATACCAAGTACCCAAATTCATAACTAATGAAGTATTAGTGATTACAAGTATATTTTTATCACTACAAGGCGTTATATCAAGGATTTCAAACCGAGGATTTCAACACTAACATTGATACATACGATATATATATATATATATATATATATATATATATATATATATACATTTCAACTAGTTTTATTTTTCTAGTTGCCTTATTTTCCTAAGTCTTGGAAAATGTATATTTTTTATAACAACAAGTATTTTTCCAAAGAGTAGAGTGGTATAGGAAACATGTGCATCGACATTCATAACATCATTTTCTGATCTAAAAAGATCGTTCATCATTCATATTAGGTTGAGGCAGCTAACCGTTCATTGTTGTTGTTCATTTCACTACATCACAGTATCATCAGTTTAAGGTGAGTTTTCATAGCCCCGTTTTCAATACAATATTTTGATTTCAAATCCCACGGGGGAATACATTGAATCAATTATTTTAGTACGAGCCCAAGTACCAAAACATATGTATATTGCTTAAGTTGCCTTACCAACCTGTTAAAGTCCCCTATTTATTATCATGGACCGTTAATTTGCCTATTAAGCGAGAGTGAGTGGATAGATCTATCGAGGGTGACGCCTCCATCCGTGGTAGATATTACCAACAGTAAGCGGATGCATTTCATGTCTGACATTTTGGGAGTGTTCTGGTAAAACATTCGGGAGGGGCATATAAATTTTCATCCGTCTAGCTTCGGGGTCATGAGCTTAAGGTCTATTGTACTATTTTACTTGACTTTTGTTATGCACTTATACTTGTGGTGGCCGTACAACATTACATTTTATAAACCTATGGAATTCACCAACATTCGTGTTGACGTTTTAGCAATGTATTTCAGGTTATTAAGGTAGCTCATGTGACATGCATTTGGACCTTTATGGAGTCTCGGAGTCGACGCGTCTCACCATTATTTCATGCACTTATGTAAACGTTTGATGTAGTATGACTTGTTTTTGTTAAACATGCAACACCTTTTGGGGACCTCATTTTGTAAACTCTGAATAATTTCAATGATCAAACGAAGTATTTTCCAAACGACACTTTAGGTCGTTCAATGTAATCGTAACTGTGATGCTATGACAGACACCCCCAGGTATTCCATTCTGCTGCAAGTCAGGTAAATTGGGGGTGTGACAAATTAAGTATGCAAATTTAACAAAGTTTTGTGTTCATATTATAATCCTTTAAACAATACACTTGCAGGAATATAAATGTATTGTCTATGCCAAAATTCACAAGATTCATCGAGAGCATGGCTGGGCATACCTTGCTTGCAAGAGGTGTGGATGTAGGGCCAAAGAAATTGAGAAAAAGCAAACATCTTCGAGTAGTTCTAAGTTCAAAAACCAACAGGTTTGGCATTGTAAGAAACACAAGGAAATCACTGCCGTTGGGATGAAGTATGCATGCTTTTGATCTCTTTTTACATTTTAAACTTTTTGAAATTATTTGTTTTCATTTACTTATTGCTAATATACAAACTCTGCATTTCAGAATGAAAGTGATAGTCCGTGTGATTGATGACACGGGATCTGCATCGTTGGTGATGTTTGATGATATGATAGTCAAACTTTGTGGAGTAGACTGTTACGGTGTCATCAAAGAATATGGACCTGAAGCTGATGACTATTTTCCAGCTGAGCTGAATACCATGGTGGGTAAAAAGCTGCTATTTCGCTTTGAATATACTGACTTCAATGTAAGCAATAACAATCATGTTTACCAAGTCAAATTGATGTCTGACGAGGAAGCTATGATCAACTACTTTAAAAGGATTTCATTTCGGAGGTAATTTTTAGGTTACTAATGAAGCGATTCATTAATATCAGATAACTAACAAACAGTGAACTTATTTTATTAATAATAAAACAAGGATGTTTGATAGTCTAAAAAACCAAATCAATCATACGAATGATATTGGATATTTGATTTGGTAAGGTTATCTTTTTTTATTTTTCTTTGTGTTTATTTTTATAAAATCAGAGTTTTTTTTTGGGTTTTTAATTTCAGTAGTTTTGGGTATTTTAGTAACTCTTATGCTTTATTGAAATTAGATTTTATGGTTTCGCTTTGATGAATTGTATACTTAATATGGTATCACTAAATTATGTTATCACTGTTTGTAGTCTATTGTTTTGGTCTTAATGTGTTTGATTTTATTTGTTTTATAATTTTATTGATATATTCGATCAAAAAGTTTCAATGAAATTGTGATAATGTTGGAAAGTTTGAATGGGCTTGAATCTTCATACAAGTAAGCTAACCCCCGAGCCGCACCCAAAGCTATCTTCAAGAGCCCCCCCCCCCCCCCCCAATCCAGTGGTGCGACTTCCTTATCAATCCCTAACAAACAAAATTTCACCTAAATTATAGACCATCCTTATAACAAAAAAAATAAAGCACAAAAAAGCCAAAATACTTGACTTTTTCAAGTCAAACATTTGACTTATGAAAGTTAAGCATTTCATACCGTGAAGGTGAAATTCAACGCTTCCATTTGGGGTTAGCTCATAAACCAAACACCGGTTACTTTCTTCTATACAAATGCCAAGTAACCGAACCAAATTTCGATGGTGCAAGCGGCTAAGCATTTCAACTTCTTCCATGAATTCCCAACCCCCCTGTTGATCATCAAGTTTAAGTACCTTGACAACAACTTTAGACCCATCTTCAAGGGTCCCACTATAAACCCACCTAAACCTACCCTCACCTAAAACACCCAACTCATTAAAATTGTGAGTTGCTTTTTCCATATCACTTGAACTAAACGTCTTTGCAGATCCTTTATAAGCTATATTAAACAGGAATGATAATGAAGCTGACTCAGGCCCACTTCCTATCGTTGATCCGCCAACCTCTGATTAGGCCTCTTCCCTACATTTAACCAATAGAACAAAATGATGATGTCATACGTGTTGGTATATATGTGTATATTGCTACAAGAGACAAACAAACAAAACATGAAAATATAAAGTACAGAAAATAATACCGTAAACCGTTTGATTGTTTAGACCAGAAGAACACAAACAAGGAAAATGTTGAGGCATGTGATGCTCACACTTTCCTTAAGACAGATTCGTCCTCTCCAAGATGCTTGAGAAATCATAGACGTCTATCTCCCAGGATACAACAACAACAGATAACCCCGTTAGCACAAACGAGTTATCTAGGCGAACCAAAACCGTGCCTTCCCTCTATTACAAACCAGATACACAAGAAATATGAATGGTAACACATAAGGAGAGGAATCATGAGATGTGTATATTCCGGTGTGTTTAGACAAATGAGAAAAGCTCTCCTTTATAGGGGGAGAAGAACAAGAAAAATGGTCACATTATTAATCACACTAATGGCTCACGAATTCAAATAAAACCATAAATTAATTTTATCCTTAATTCACATTAGTATGTTTGATGACACCATCAATTGTCATTCAACACTTTGACCATATTTTCCAACAATCCCACACATGAATGAAATTGATATAAGGAAACAAATTTCAATGACTTGACATTGTAATAGAGTTTTGCAGTTGATATTTGCAAAGGATAGGTAGGTGTTACCCTTTGAACCTTCCCTTGTGAAATATACTTAGACTCCTAGCAGCCAGTAGAACTCGATGTCTTCGAACTGTCTGCTGTTTGTGGAGACGACAATACATATTCACACAAATATCTCCTTGACACTTTTTGGTTCTCATAGTTATGTTCATTATGGTCATGAACATTAGCCTGGTTCTGTGAGAGCTGTTAAGAATCGCGCCCTCACAATTCCCTTAGAAGCGACCCCACTTCTCTCTCACATAGGTGATTCTCGATTAATCATTAAAAGCCATATGCTTAACCTCATATTGTCACTGTTATAGGAATGGACTAGGAAGTTTACCAACTCCCTTAAATAAATGTGGAGTTTATTACTCCCCCACAGTGACCTCATTTTATACAAGTAGGTTGTCCTATTGAACCCAGATATTGGGATCTCCAGTCAGCTGGGTTAGGTTTTCCTTCATATAAACTTTTCAAGGGCTTTAGTCTCATTCCTCTTCACGACTTTATAACTAACTCTTACACTTAGCATTTCGCAAGCGGATCCACAATGTTATTCTATGACTTCACATTGTCAATAGGGATAACTCGTACTGAGAGTAGTTGTCGTATCGACATAATATGTCTGTACAAATTCGAGTTTCGTTCAACTCTTTAAGTATATCATGCTCTAAGTAATTCTTGTGTATTCCAAATAGGCAAGAACTTCATGATTGTTGATGTCCTTTTGAACTCTAGCTAGGCCGGAATCCCCCACATGGAATTTATCTCAAGAATTTTGTAAAAAGGTTCTCCCTTTCAATATATTAATCTTGTTTATAAGATTTTTCTCACATGGATATGACATCAAGATCATTAGTAATTTGTCACCTCACAAGTTTCATACTAGTGTATGCTATTTTTGAATGTCTTATGTTAATTATTTTCCGTATGATAATTAACGGATTCCAAATCTAGCATGCCATAGACCAAGGAATCAAGCATATGACAGAAGATGCATCATTTTGATTACTCATAGCTTCATCTACTAACATTCTTCTTTTAGACAAATTACCACCTTAAACCACACATGTTTTAAGAGGATCCCATAAGTTATATGTGTAAGTCCTACACTTATAACATGTCATTCCAATTCACTTATAATAAATATATATAATCACATTTAATCTCTTATCATTATATGATTATCACAATTTATTATGTGATTATAATCACATAAAATCATGTGTAATCATTTTACACAATCAAAATATGTCCAACTTAGCAAATGGACATTATCTCACATTTGATGACAATCACACTGTTCAAGTTAGTTACATAAACCAACGTAATTCATTGTCATCTATATGTGTGTTCTATCTTGACATTTCACAATGTCCTACACGGTTATATTCAACACATAGTCATTTCTTACATAATGACAAACCATTCGATTATTAGCAATATGAGTTAATAACAAGTCTTGACGATTATTCATCTTTCTAGAATAACAAGTAGTTTGATTATTTGCACTAATATTCACAACATAATATTTGCAACATCCAAACTTCCAATATTCGATACAAAATCGGGCGACTTGTTTATTCTCATGTTACAAACTTAGTTTCACAAAACCGCACCAAACAACTTTAAATAGGCACTACTTTGCCACAATATTTTCCACCAAAAAATGAAACAAACAATTTTGTGTTGAACATTTTACAAAATATCACATAATTTTGTATTATAACAACCAAAAAATGTTGTACCAATCAACACAAATATTAGCACAAAAAAAATTAATATATATATATATATATATATATATATATATATATATATATATATATATATATATATATATATATATATATATATATATATATATATATATATATATATAAGCCGCTTGAAAAAAAATGTTGTGCTAAAATATAAATTGCGATAATCTAATTCTTCCATTTAAGCTCAACCATTTTTTTTTCAAATCAAGTTTAAGATGTTTCATTATTACCTAATCACCGGAAAAAGATTGGTGCAAAACTCATTTGTTACTATGCGAAAAACACAATTTTTCCATGACATTGCGGTTGTGACAACATACAATTCCAAATAATTGATGTACCAAAGTAAATAACGTGACCAAATGGTTCACCCATTTAATGTTTACCACATCAACAACGCATTTCCCATGAATGCGCAGTTGTGACAACATATTCTCCAAAATGAATTGTTGTACTAAAATACTTTGTAACCAAACGGTTCACCAATTTCGACTCAAACTTTTCGAAAATCAAGTTTAATGTCTTAGACACGCACTAAAGAAAATTGGTCCAAAACTCTTTTGTTTACTATGAGAACAACACATGTTCTTGCAACCACGTATCTCGGACAACGTGTCTAAAATAAATTCTATACAAAACAAAATTAGATTGAACGGCTCACCCATATTTTCTATAGAAATTTTGGGCTAAAATGCATACGTTTACTATGCGAGTAACGCATTTTACCACGAGTTCACAACTGTGACAACAACTATTTTTTTTTTGAGTCCAAATAACACCAAAAATTCGCCTTCCACATGAATGAGTTATATCCCAATATCCGATAATGAAATCAATACTAGTTACACAAACCAGTACAACAATAATATTTCATCCAACACGTATCAAACACTCTTTTATTCTATCCGAAACTAATGTTTTCCAAACATGAAAAACAACCAGTTGATAAATGATAAATTTAAAGTTCATGTGTTGCAAATTAAAAGACAACAAACAATTTATATGTGATTGTCAAAACACATTCGTGGATGTGAGAAATCTCATAAAAACATTACAACCGTGTATAACATTTATCCCCAACGGTTCACAATAATTTATTGAAAATCATTTTCAATATATAATTGAATTCAATTAAAAGTAAATAACTATGGTGGGAAACTGTTCAATGTGGAATTCTTTCAACAAAAGAGTATCGTTTTCCTTACATGCTTACAAAACCTTTATTATTTTCTTCATAAAACAAGTTCCTCTAATCATATTCGGTCCAATGTAAGTCACTGTCAAAATAATATGGTCTAATCTAGTATGATATTTCGTATAACCAAGACACTGAGTCCATGTTTACTTTTACCAAAGCTTGGACCCACATACCTTTAAATATAACCTCTACTCGTTCCATTTGATATTATTATTTCTTATAAATGAATATATCATATACACAAAGTAAAGGAACGTACAACAAACATATTGTTACTGTTATTTTGTTAAAGTGGTACTATAGCCTTATTCGAAAGTAGCACAATACTTATTTTCTCTTATATCTAACATATCAGTCTTTTACCAAAATATGAGGTAATCCCAACTACCAATTTCTCACAAAATATATAGTATTGCACCCTTAAGTTATAGGCTATAACAAGTCAATTATTAAAAAGACAACTAACCAAATAACATAAATATAGTTCTCATGTTTTAGAAACCGGTGACCATTTATGTATTCCCCAATCAATTACTCACATGTAAGTTACTACAGTAATAGTTGTTAATAAAAATTTCAATAGATAATTTGACCAAGAAATAAAACTAGATTAAACTTTTATTTTCCGCGATGAAACAATGTTGAAACTTAGACCTTGATTGATCTTCTGAGCACTCTAGAATCGTTAGTTATGTTAATGTAATCACCAACACACTAATAGATAATCTCTGTTACTTGTATTTTAAAGCGGAAACAAACACAAGTTTTAATAGTAAGAACAATTGATCCTCTATGGATCTTTTCAATAATAATAAAAGTGTTTTCTAAAACCTCACACAATACATAATCGTGTGTTCCTTTTATACACAAGGAACCCTAAACCGTTTCACAAGAAACGTATATTCTAAAACTTCTAAAAGATATGCATTATCACTTCCTAAATAAACTCATGCATATCCTAACTATATTACATAAAACACAGAAAAACTATATCCACAAAAACTAATAATGCTGAATCTAAACTTCAGCAGAAACACTCTATAAGCAGAATCTGTCTCTTCAGTAGAATTCATCAGCAGAATTCTATCTTAGCAGAATTCCCAACAATCCTCCCCTAATCTTGAATTTGACATGGTTAAGTTCAAGATTCTTGATAGATCTTTAAAGTTACATACCAAGAGGATTGAAATCGAACATCATCAGCAAAGAATCATCATCAACAGGATCTCTATGATCAGCACATACTTGAAAACTCCATTCTTTGCAGCAACAAATGACCAAATGTACATCAAAAAAACATAGTTTTATACTATTCTCATCACATCCAGGTGTGTGAACTCCTGTGAGAGGTGAATCATTGAAAATAATGGATTTGTTGTCTCTTTACCAATAGCCATCACTACTGGAGTAGCCAAATGTTTTAAGTTCGAAAACTATGGTACACTGATGACCAAATGATTTTTAACAAATTATCAGCTGTAAACGGATTTGAGATGTCTTTACCTATAGCCGTTTGCTCATGACTAGTCAATTATTTGGTCAATTTAATCACCTTGGTCAATTGAATACCAAATATGGTTTTCCACTGCCTTTACCACAAGCCATATACATGTGGGCTAGCCAATTATTGGGAATCCATAAAGGAAAAATCCATGGTCAATTGACAACCATTTCAACTCTCAGCAATGAAGCATGGGTGAGTTGAGTACCCTATGGTTTTGAGCAAACCATTACAGCTATCAACAGATTTGATGTGTCTTTACCAAAGCTGTACCCTTTGGACTAGCCAACTTTTTGATGAAATAGTCAACATCAGGTAAGTTGATAACCAGAGAATGTGTGATCAACACCAAACCTGCATACAACATACACAAAACTATACAAATCTATTCGTTTTTTTTTTTTTTTTTTTTTTTTTTTTTTTTTTTTTTTTTTTTTGAACTACTAATAAAAAGAAAAGAAATAAATATACAACAATATACCGTCAAATAGAAGCTACTCTGGAAGTCCTAATTCTGAGTTTGAACACTTTAACCAGAGATTCAGCAAACAACCTAGCATTCCCAACTGGATCAGGAGGAATCTCCAACTTTTGTTGAAGCATTTTCTCCATTAGAGACACTGTCAGAGGATACCTTTTGCCAAGATCCATAAGAAGTCTGAGTCCAGATGTAGTTTCCAACACATGAACATATGGCATAGGGTAAAACTTCCAACTCTGAACCTTCCATCTCTGATTGTTTTTCCACACATCATAACCAGCACCAGTGGGAGTAGAAGAATCAAAAAGCACTCTGAGGTCACCTAATAAATACAATCCAGACCCTGTAGGAGTATGAGTTGCATAAAATTTGTAAACCAAATCATTGAGAGTGAGCAAGTCCTGATGATCCACAAGATGTAGTATTTCTTGTAGAAATGTAAATGATAGAGAAGTTTTATCAAGTCTATAAATGGTATTGATGTGTCCATTTTTAGACAATTCCCAGTGAACCAAAACATCTCTAACTGCCTCAGGCCAATCATCAGGGGATCCTTCTTTGATAAATGAAGCATCAGAAGTATTCACATCTATTAGTCTTTGTGCTGAATGTGAAGTTCTCACTTTAGCCATTCTCTTGGCCCTTCTTCCAGGAACATAAATTGCATCATGAGGTAAAGAAGTTTCAGTAGGAGCTTTAGCTTCAGTAGATACACCTTCTGCAGTACCAGTTTCCACTGATGGGTTATCCATTTGTTCATCAGTAGAATCCTGAGAAGAATCAAGTGCAGCAGATGCATATTGTTCATCCATAGCCTTCCTCATCTGTTTAGCCCTAGCAGCTTGAAGCTCTACTTCTCTTTCCTTAAGCTCATGAAATCTTGCCATTTCAGCTTGTTGTTCATCATCTAACCTCTCAGCAGCCTCTTCACCCAACCTCTCCTCCTCCATTTGTTTCCTGGTTCTCTTTCTAGAGGGAGGATCTTCTGCAACTACTTTAGCTTTACCTTTATCAACACTGGATGAAGCAGCAACAGGTGGTACATCAACAGAAGTGGCAGGTAAAGATCCCTTATCAACAACAGGAATATCTACATGAACAGAAGAACCAACATCAGCAAGAATGGTAGGAACAAGCTTAGGAGCACCCATTCCATCCTTTTCACACCTAGACTTGATTCTATTATACATCTGAACCAACTGTTCATCTGAAAGTGCCCACACTTGTTTCTTAGTCCAAGCATTGTTATATAGAGCACTGCTTTGACTTTTCACATAAGTTCTCATATAATCCCTTTGCTGTGCTTGAGTCATGGGTTTATCTCTTTTTGCTTTGGCTTTTTTCTCATCTGCCTCTCTCTTCCTTAACTTCATCTTCTTCACAATTTCAGAAACCCAGTCCTTTTTATCCACCTCATTGCCAAGAATGTCTGCAGCTAAGCCAGGATCAGCAATCACTTGTTCTCCAATATGCTGCCAATCTGACTCATCAAAATTTTGAATAGCAGCATCCAATTCTCTCTGTCTTTCAATAGGCAAGGTAAAAATGTATCTTTGTGTAGCAGACTGATATTCTGAATCAAATTTGGCTTGCTCTGCCTCAGCCAGCTCTGAACTCCTCTTATAGTCTTCCCATTCTTTCAAGAGTCTTTCTTGTTCAACTCTTTCTTCATCTGTAATAATCTCATCCTCATACACTTCAACCCCTTCAGCAAAATCATCATGAGGAATATCCAAATCTTCCATAGGATTAGCATTTAACTTTTAAACATCTGAATCAAGTAGATTATTAGCAGATCCTTGATGCTTGAGGGTTTCAGTGATGTCATCAGGAGAAACTTGCTTAAAAACAGATGGATCATGAACAGGGGAATCCATATACTCTTTTCCTGCTACAAAGAATGTATCTACTGATGCATGAACCACATCAGTAGTCTTGTCAGCAGCAATGGTACTAGATGGCTGTTTCTCCTGAAGAGTATCAGCAGCTTCTACCATAAGAATGTCATCACCACTTGACACCTTAGAAGATTCAGCAGCTTTCCTTGCCAAATATTGTCTTCTACTTCTTCTGCTGAAGTGAATTGTTGGCTTAGGTTGAGATACTTCGGCAGCTTTGGGAGAAGAAACATGTGACTGTCTAGCAACTTCAGCAAAAATTTCAAGAGAGTCCAAATGTCCCTTCTGAGGCACTTCAGCAGTATCCATTATCACCTTGCTTTTCTTCTGCTTAGTCAATTGTGCCTCCAAATCCTCAACTTTGCTTTTCAGCTTCTCAATCTCACTACCAAGAGTAGACTTGGTATCAGCAAGCTCCTTTTGGAGATTATCAGTCTTTCTCATATACCTGCAAAGCAAATCATATACAGAAGTGAGAGTAACAGGGTCCTCTGCTCCACCAACAGATTGCTCAGTGGTAAATGGAGCTTCATTGAACCTAGCAGGAGAAACATACATATGTACAACATTGGGAGAGCCTTCATCAACTGGCTCTCTCACTGGACTAGGTGTAGGTAATCTAGTGATCTCAGGCTCAAGAGATATAGGTACCTGTGTACCAAGAGACTGAATTGTCTCTTCAACCTCAGGAGTTTGCTCAACAGGAGCAACCTGAGATGGTGAAGGAACAGGACTAGGTGACATATGGGCAGGGGAAGGTGGTGGTAGGTCAGAAGAAACAGGTAATGGTTCAACAGTTGTAGCTGGCTCTTCCTCATTTACCACTGAAGGATTACCATCAGCAGCAACACCAAAAGATGATGGATTACCATCATCAGCAGCATTTTGAGTAGGCAAATTGCCAGCAGCATCATCTTCAACTACATCATCATTGCCATGTGGCAACATAGCATCTAACAGAGGGTGATGTTCCCCATTATAGTTTGTTTTCATTGAGGCAAACAACTTAGAACCAAGACTCTTAATAGGCACATGGATCCTATCTTCAGTGGTTATGTCTAAAATTATTTGTAAAAACCTAGGGTACATTAAGAACTTATGATGTTGTTTCTGAATATTTTCTAGCATATTGTCAAAAATGAACTTTGAGAAATTATAAGTTAAACCCATAGAGAGACAGACAATACCACAACCCAATTGTAGAGAGAACTGATCCCATCCACCACACTTGTTGCTTATACATTGGAGCAACAAATGCACCAAATACCTCCACTTGGGACAAAATTGATTCTTCTGCCACTTAGTTGTGCCAGTGCTTTGATATCCAGCTTCCCTCAGCCCAGCAAGTATCTCTTTAGTGTTGGAGTGGTAAACACCATTCTCATCATCCAACTGAAGTTTTGTCCTGATCAAACCTTCTGTCACCACATACTCAACACCTTTAATGACAGCCACAATCTTTGTGTCAGATCTCTTCGTAGCAGATGCCCAAAATTGCTTCACCGTTGATTCATATATCACATTGGGACAGTGTGTCAAAGCATAATGAATATTTGAACGCTGTAGAAACTCCACCATTAAATCAAACTCTTCATGACCCTTAGCCTTTTTCAAAATAACATAGTTGTTATGATCTCGCTTCAATTGAAGTTGTGCCATTTGAATGATTTTGCGTGAGACGGTTATGAATTACGAAAAGAATGATGGGTTTAAATGAAGTGATGGGAGAATAATTTAGTTTAGGCAGAGATATGCGAAGTAGGTTATATTTGGAAGTTCCCCAATTGTGGTCAAAATTATTGGAACAAACTATTGACCAAGTGTGACGTGTAAAGCGAAATCCTCCAAATTCAAAATTACCCTTCAGCAGAAATGAAAGTCAAATCTGCTGATGAATGGTCAATCAGCAGAAACCAAGCAAGAGTAAAAATATCTTCAATGAATATCTTGATTTTACTGTGCCACCCAGCTCGCATTAATTATCATAACGCCTAGACTTTGCTTATTCAATAACCCCAAATTACACTTCTCAGATATCAAATTAACCCCAAATCATCTCAAAACCCTAATTTCTCAATCATCCCCAATTCATCCTTATATAATGTCTTCCAAACCCAAAATTATAGACTTAACCTCCTCCTCTTCCTCTTCTTCCTCATCCGATGATCTTCCACCATATCCATTAGAAATAGATGATTCTGATTATGCACGTGAATTGGAAAGGCGATGGAATGCTTTGGAAAAGGGGGAATCAAGTAATGCCCCCATTCCTGCTGAGAGACAATATGTCTCTCCTTATTGTCTCTCCCTTCATTTTCACATCTGATGAAGACTCTTCAGAGGATGAAGACGAAGATCCCTTATTTCTTCCTCCTTCCATACCAGAGAGACCCCAACCAAGGCCTAGGAAGAGAAATCCATCTCTTCCAACATCACGGGGTGTGGTGTTGGGTCTTCCTGCTCCAGGATCTGGTTCTTCATACCATGGATGCAGGGAAAAGGGCAAGAAGACAGATGTCATGGGTAAGGGGAAAGGGAAAATGGTGTAGGTGATGATGGGATGTTGCCAAGGACCAAAGTTATAAACCTCGGTTCTTGAGCATCTTCATCATTGTTTTCATCATTCTTCCTCCTCTTCTTTTTCCATTTTCACCTTCAGCTTCTTCATCATATTGGTTATGCATCAATCAGCTTTTGTAATAGATGATAGGAGCTTGACTAATTAGACTAGACTTGTATAGGGTTGCATCTTGTAATTTCATTTGAAATTGTTTGTAAGCTGCAATATGTTCACAGAATGAATGAAAAAATCATTTGCTAATTTTGATCTCTTTATATCTTTAATCAGTAGAAATCAATCTCAACATCCATTAGACTTCAGAAGAAAAAAATCTCAGCATCCATATTAACATATCTTGGGGAAAATCAGCAACAACTTATAATGGCATCCTACAAAATAGACACAGACTAGCAAACAAACCAAACAAGCTTACAATACATTAGTTGGTTAGTGTTAAAACTCAAAAACTATACAAATTATACAATCACAATCCTCCCCTGAGGCATATGCCTCCCCTGAGGCTTATGCCTCCCCTCAAACTTTGCATTCAAGGGTTAAGCATACCAATATGGACCACAAAATGTTGAAACCTAGGTCCATCAAAAGCTTTAGTTAACAAATCTGCCACATTATCATCTGTGTGAATTTTGAGCACTTTAATTAAATGTTTCTCATAAGCATCCGTGATAAAATGGTGCCTGATTTCAATATGTTTGGTTCTATTATGAAAAACTTTATTTTTAACAATGCAAATGGTACTTTGATTGTCAATAAAAATGGTGGTATTCATGAAATTATACCCATAATCCAGCAATTGATTCTGAATCCATAGAACCTGTCCACAACAATTGGTAGCAGCAACATACTCTGCTTCAGTAGTAGAGGTAGCAACAATGGTCTCTTTCTTGCATTGCCAAGAAATCAGTCGTCTTCCAAGGAATTGGCAACCTCCAGTTGTGGATCTCCTATCCATATTGGCACCAGCATAGTCACTGTCACTATATGCTTCCAGCTTAAAGGGAGATTCTTTTGGGTACCAAAGACCTAATTTTGGTTGGCCTTTCAGGTACTTAAAGATCTTTTTGACAGCATTCAAGTGAGAGGTAAGTGGAGTGACTTGGTGCCTTGAACAAGCACTCACAGCAAATGTAATATCAGGTCTAGAAGCAGTCAAATACATCAAAGAACCAATCATGGACCTGTTCAAATGAACATTCATAGGAAGATCAGGTTCAAGATTGTTCTTTGGTTTGGGAGCTTCATAGGGAGTAGTAGCAGTCCTGTCATTCTCCATATCAAACTTCTTCAACATATCCTTTACATACTTATCCTGACTAATAAAAATACCATCAGGTTTCTGCTGAACCTGTAAACCCAAAAAGAAAGTGAGCTCCCCCATGGCACTCATTTGAAATTCTCCCTTCATCAAATCCTCAAACTCTCTACACCATTCTTCTTTTGTGGAACCAAATATGATGTCATCCACATAAACCTGCATAAGAATGATATCCCTGGAGTCTTTCTTTAGAAAGAAAGTCTTATCAATGGCACCTCTTCTGTAACCATGCTTCAGCAGAAATGTAGAAAGTCTAGCATACCAAGCTCTTGGTGCCTGATTAAGTCCATAGAGAGCTTTGACAACCTTATACACATAATCAGGATGATCAGGGTCTTCAAATCCCTTGGGTTGAGTCACATAAACCTCCTCTTCAATCTCACCATACAGGAAAGCACCTTTGACATCCATCTGATAAACCATAAAGCCCATATATGATGCATAGGCCAAGAATATCCTGATTGCTTCAACTCTGGCCACTGGCGCAAAGATCTCATCATAGTCTTTGCCTTCCTCTTGCCAAAACCCCTGAGCCACTAACCTTGCTTTGTTTTTCACCACAATACCCCTTGCATCTCTTTTATTCTTCAAAATCCATTTTGTCCCAATGGCATATTTACCATCAGGGAGAGGAACCAATATCCAAACCTGCTGATTCTTAAATTGCAGCATCTCTTCTTGCATTTCTTCAAGCCAACTTGAATCAGCAAGTGCTTGAGGAACACTGGTTGGCTCTATCTGAGAAAGAAAGCATGCAAACAGACAATGTTTAAAGTCTGTGTGATTGTCCCTCTTTTGATTGTAGACATAGGAAATGAAAGCAACTTCACCATATTTAGTATTCTTCACAGTGCTTCTAGTTCGAACAGGTGCTTGAGGATCTCCAATAATCTTAGATAGGGGATAAGCATTATTGATCCTTTTTGTTGCTGTGGGGTTGACATTAATTGTGGCATCAAGGTTGTTGACAGTGGGCCCAAACTCAGTATCAAAAGAAGCTGAGTTAAAGAGACCAGGCTTGGGCTGATAATTACCAAGATCAGAAGGACTTGGAAATCTTGTAAATGGCTTCTCAAAGTCTGTAGAAACTTCAGTAGAAATGGGAGATTGTGCAGCAGGACTATCTGCAGCTTTGATCATATCAGTAGGAATAGGAGAGCCTTCAGTAGAACTGTCAGCAGCATCCTTGTTTCCACTGACTGCTTGTGCTGATTGTTGAAATATGGCATCAGTCTCTTGTGGAACCTTTTCACTGAGTCTCTGAGCTTCCTGAGTGGCTGCATGTTCTTGCTTCTTATGTCTAGCAAGATCCTCTGCATAATGTGACTCATCTTCTTGTTCAGCAGCAGAATGATTACCTACAAAATGGATAGGTGGAAAAGAAGGTACAACAATGGTTTGTTCATCTTTCTCAGAGTCACTCTCTGAGTCATCATCCATGGAACCTGCAGGGTTGGAAATTGGATCTTTGGTACCTGCATTTGGATTAGAAACATGTCTAGTGTACCCCAAATAATCAGTCAAATAATCTAGGTCAAAATACCAAGAATGACCTTGTCCTTGAGTATTAGGCTGATCTTCTAGAAATCTTAGGTTAAGGGTCTCCTCTATCCTTTTGGCATTCAAATTGTAAACCCTATAGGCCTTGCTATGAGCTGAATAACCCACAATGTATCCCTCATCAGCTTTCCCATCAAACTTTCCCAGTGTATCAGCAGTAATCAAAATGGTCACTTTGTAACCAAAAGGTTTAAGGTAATGAATGTCTGGAACTTTCCCAGTGAGAAGTTCATAAGGTGTCTTGACATGATGTCTAGTGATGGATACCCTGTTCAAGACATAGCAAGCAGTACTTACTGCTTCAGTCCAATACATAGTGGGTAACTTAGAGTCTGCAAGCATGGATCTTGCTGCCTCTATTAATGTCCTATTTTTTCTTTTAGCAACCCCATTTTGTTGTGGGGTTCTTGGAGTGCTATAGTCCCTTTTTATCCCTTTAGACTTACAGAATTCTATGAAAACAACATTTTTGAACTCTGTCCCATTGTCACACCTAATGCCTTTAACCTTTTTATTTAGCTGGTTTTCAATTAGGGTAATGAATTCTTTTAAAATAGGAGTTGTTTCATCTTTAGTTTTCAAAAAGAATACCCAGCAAAACATGCTATAATCATCAGTGATAAACATGCAGAAGTACATATGATCAATACTTCTGATAGGAGTTGGACCAAAGAGATCCATGTGTAGCAACTGAAGAGGTTCTGAGATGGTGCTCACAGCTGTTATGGCTTTGTAAGAGGCTCTGTGCTGCTTTCCTTTGTTGCAAGCAACACAATTGTGTTCATTAGTGAGGACTTTTGAAGGAAGGCCCTGAACAAGACCAAGTTTAGACAACTTGTTGATGGTCTTGAAGTTCACATGAGCCATTCTCCTGTGCCACTTAGTAGATTCATCCTGGGAAGCTTTGGCCACCAAACATGTTAGATCACCTTCTGGCTTAACATCATTCAGATTGAATGTGTATAAGTTGAAGGTTCTAGGGACTCTTAGCAAAACAGTTGTATCTTCTGGAAGTTTGAAGTCCTTGGAGAGCACAAGACATTCAACCTCAGAGAAGAAAACCTTATTCTTGGTGTCACAAATTTTTGATACAGAGAACAGATTAAAGTGCTCAAGTTCCTTCACATAATAGACATTCTCAAAATCTAATAGAGGTGTTTTAATAGTTCCTTTCCCAGTGATTTTGCCATCTCCACCACCAAATGTTACACTACCTCCTCCTTCTATAGGCACAAAGTCATGCATCTTATCCTTGTTCCCTGACATACTTCTGGAACAACCACTATCAACTATACCTACTTCAGTACTTTTTAGAGGATGATCCTACAACAACAACAAAAATTATACAAAAGTTAGTACACATTGGAGACTCAAGTCATTGCTGACTTGAGCCTGCCTTGTGGATCATAAGAGGTAGGCCATGTAGATGCTGTAGATCCACCATTGTTCTTGGGCCTGTATTGCAAATTAGGTCCCTTCTTTGTCCAAGAACAACCTGCTGAGGGCTTCTGATGAGTGTCTAAATACTCATCATTTTATACCAATCTGAACTACCAAAACATCCAAAAACACTCAAATATGCATCATAATACTTAAAATATCTTAGAAGTATGTTTTATATGTTTCAAATGCAAAATAAGCAAAAACATATGAAAAACGTACAATGTTTGCATAATTGGTAGTTTCAGTCCCTCAAGTTTCAAAAGTTGTCAAATCTAGTCCCTGGTAAATCAAAACATGAAAAATATCATCAAAGGTCGTTAGGGATTCATAAGTTGTCAAGTATAATCCTTTAAAGTTAAAAATTGCAAAATGACAACTTTAGTCCCTCAAGTTTGAAAAATGTCAAATATAGTCCTTAAGGTTTTAAAAATGAAAAATATAAAAAATAAACCTTGAACTATTCTTAAATGACAAAATTGGCCCTTATGATAAACATTTTGGGAAATTACATCTTTAGTCCCTTAAAAATCCAAAGTTACATAAATGGTCCCTAGAGTTTGAGAAATTCGCAGAAAAGGTCCCTGGGATTTAAAAAATAGAAAAATTACATCTTTTGTCCTTGTGTTATGGTTTTATTGCAGGATTAGTCCTTGAAAGAAGTTTGGGAAAATTGCAAAATCAGTCCCTTAATTTTGGTCAAATTACAAATTTGGTCCTTGTTTAACACTAAACCAACCGGACCCTTTGTATTAATAAATCCAAAACCAAATCAAATCCAATCCAAACACACCTTAGCCCACCCTTCCTTTTCTTGGCCCAAACAACCCTCGGCCCACTCCCTTAATAAATATAAACGGGGGTTTGACCCCGTTTGACTTATTAAAACCGCCAAACCATACACCACTATTCACCCTCCTCCCTCACCCATGATTACCTGAAACCAGGTGGTTTTACGACCACCTCACCACCCTTCCACCTCATCCCCTACTCCCCCCTAACCACCTTTCCACCTGACAGCCATCCCACACCACATTAAATGCGTTTCCCACCAATTTTCCCTCCAAACCACTCCACATCCTCTGTTTTCATCATATCACCTCAACTTGGCCTCCAAACTATCCAAATTGTCCCCTTACACGTCCACAAGCTCCCAATATTCTTTAATTACAGAATGTTGGCTCCAAGCAACGTGTAGGACTTTTGGCGCCAAAAAGATTTAAACGGATAGGATCGATTCAGAGCAATGGAGGGTCAAGATTTAAAGTGGGAAAGGCTCAGAAGGTGTCCTCAAACCCTAATCCTCAGCTATAAATAGAAGAGGAGCATCAAGGTTCAAGCAGTCAGTTAATTAGTTTTAATTTTTGTCGTGTAATGCAATTTCAAATTTTTAGTGTAAACCTAAGCTTTTAAGCAGTGTGTTAAGCATCTTTCTTGTATTGTAACTCTTTCTGATTAATCAAACTCAAGTTTCTTTAACTGTTTCATCTTATGCAATTTCATTTAAAATTTCCAAAAATCTATTTAGTGTAATTGTTGTTACTGTGAAGTGTATTGGACTTCTAGGATCACTTAAGCTCCCAGATAGCTTATCTAAGCTATTAGTAATAACTAAAAGCAGTTTAGTAATAAAAAAGCTCAAAAACACAAAAAGTCAACGAAAGTCAAAGAATCAAATTCTTGGTGATAAGAAATGGAACAGGGTTGATTCTGGAAGGCCTTGGGTTAGTGGTTCTGTGGAGAACCTATAAGTTGGTTCTTTGATCCTTGATTCATAAGTTTGGCAGGATTGCATTTGGTAAGTCATAAATCTCATTTCCTTGTTTCTACTATTACATACCTATTTAATATGCTTATCTGATTTGTTTATGCTTATTAAGTGTTGTTTAGGTAGTTTACAGCTTAATTCACATCACTTGTTCATTAGATTTGGTAGTTACTTAAAATCCATAGTTTCACAGTCAACATAGCTTAAGTAGTGTTCTTGTGTATTTGTGGTCATTTTCTGTTTCTAAGTACTTGGTTATATCTCACCTATCATAAAAAGTCACATTGGATCAGATTTATAAGCCTTGAACCTTCTTTCCCTCACAAATCAAAACAATAGACCATATAAAGGGGTGTTTGGCATTACTGAGTTAGGAGTGTATTTGTAAGTTTCAGTTGTAATTTTCTGTTCCTACATGGTATATTAGATCCTATTAGTCTAATTAAACCATAAAAACCTAGGTTTATTAAAGAAAAAGTCAAAATCCTAGTCTAATCATCTCCACAGTTCACTATGTGAGATTTGGGACCTCAAACCCACCCCATTAGCTTATATCTTATAGATCTAGCTTAATATAGGTCTCTTATAGCTTATTATAACTTAATCAATCAGTATCAGTCATTAGAATCTCAATAAAGTCAAACTAAGTATTTTTTCTCAAAAGTCAAAATTGCATTCACTTAGTTTTTCCAAATCTAGTGGGATTTTTATAGAATTTTGTATTAAGATTCAGGGTTTAAGCTTTTGTGGTCTTGTAGTATATCACCTCAACTAGTTATTCCCATCCTCACCTTATTTTTAGTATTTTTCTGCTGGACCCCACACAACCTCAAAAACACCTGCAGGGCAAGGTATTGCCCTGCTGCAGCCACCACAGTCCCACACCACCAACTTGGGTGGTGGTTTGTGACCACCTCAGTGGGCCCCACAACCATTTCTTTGTTCCTTCCAACCCCCCTCCTACCAGAGTTTAAAAGTTGACCATTTGTTTGACCTATACATCAGTGGACCCCACCTAGAATCAACCCTAAACTTTGTCCCATTTCTGTCTCAGAAACTAAGTTTGGAATTGCTTATTGTCGTCTTGTAGCTTATTCTTACTGCTTATTTGGCTAAAACTTGCTCAAACAAGTTCAAGTAACTTATAGGAACCTGACTTAACCAGTGTGGACCCCACATAACTCCAATTTAGCTTATTTCTTTGTGTGGTCAAACGTAGTCAACTGTCTAGGGTAATAAGCACTTACAGTGCTTATTCTTGGTTTCTAAATTAGTTGTTTTTGTAAAAGTTTCATTATTTAAGTATTTAAATAGTTCTATAAAAGAAAAACCAGAAAAATCCAACTTTAATTATAGTGATAGCTTCAATTTAATAGAAATTATCTATTTAATTTTCCTTTCAGCTTATTAATAAGCACTTTTCCAGTTTTATAATTTTATTAATTTCCTAGTACCTTTAAGTAGTTAAAATAATTTTCTTAGATTTTTCCTAAACAGTTTACTATTTATTAGAATTAAAAGTAGTTTAAATAATTAATTAGGTAATATTATAATTAAATAGTTTTCTTTAATTGTAAGTAACAACAGTAGAATTTTATATTTTTCCTAAGTTTTATAAAGTAGTTAAGACTTTTAGAAAATAATTTCATAATTTCCACTGTCTATTTTCCAATTTTCTTATTTAATTTAATTAAATTAGATTTAAAATAATTAATAGGTAATTAATTAGTGAAATAGCCTAAAATATAATTTTTAGAAGTTTTTATAATTTTGTAGGATTCCTGTGATGGTTAAATAGTTTTATAAATTTTATCATAATTTTCTAAGTTAATTTAGTATTAATAGTAATTTAAAATAATTTAATTAGTTTAATTAAGATAAATAGTTTTTAATTAATATAAAACTCATAAAAAGACAAAAATATTTATTTTCATTTTTTATACTTTCTTCAAGTTCTTTTTAAGGTTTAGAAAATATTTTTGCTAATTTTTAGTTTAATTTGCAATCCTTGTAATTTTTAGATAATTTTAATTAAGTTTTAAATTAGATTTTAATTAGTTTTATTAATTAAATAATATTTAAATAGTAAAATAATCATTTTCATAATTTCATTTTCATTTTCAATTTTCTTTTAATTTTAAATTTTAAAAAGTTTCAATTGTACCCCCTATAGTTTGTAACTTTTTAAAACCCACTTGTCTCTGTCTGTTATCTGATTTTCTTATTTGTGCTTTTGTGTGTATCACTGTTATTGTTTATATAAGTTCATATTATCCAAATACCAAGTAATCAGTAGTATAATCATCCTTCAAATCATTTTGGTTACTGTCCTCAGTACCACTCATCACCTTAATCGTTCAAAATACAATTTCAATCTCGTTGGGACTTAACGACTCGGGGATTTCCCTATATTTCCACGGTCAATATAAACTTGCACTTTCTCCTAGGTGGGCCTATCAACTGCACCCGGTTGACTGGTTGCTTTAGGAGGAGTCAGCTTCACAGTAGTATCCCAATACCCTCCACCAACATACATAGAGTCAAACTGTCTAGGCCAATAACCATTAGAAATGAAAGAACTAGTGGGTCGAACATAAGGTCTAGTACTGGTTCTTCTCCATGAAGAATATTTTTTAGCAGAATTTGGTTTCTGCTGATGTGGAATAAAAGATGGTATTTCATTAACATTCTTCCACATTTGCCTAGGTTTTCTTTGACTAACACATACACCCATTCTTTTCTCATGAAAAGTACAATCCTTATTCAAATGAAATTTACTTCCACACACAAAACATTTCTTCTTTTTAGAAGATTTATTCAAAGTGAAAGAAGTTCCATAACATGAGAAAGCATTTAAACCACAAACATTAACTGAATTGTTTTTAACAGAACTAGAAACATTGTTTTGCAAAGAATTAAAAAACAAGTCTTCAGAAGAAACTTTCTTGGAATCAGTAGTAACTCTAATAGGCTTGTGGGGAGTCTTGGGTGATGTCTTGGGTGTGGTCTTTGGAGTAGTCTTGGGAAGGTCTGACTTCTCACTTGAATCACAACTGGTATATGAAGTAGACCCTTCATCAGAAGACTTGTCACTGTCACAACAAGAGACAAAGTCAGTAGATTTATTAACAGGTTCTGGCAAGTCACTTGACTTTTTGCCATGAAGATGGTGTGATCCATCGAAGTCAACAGGTATGGACAGGTCTATTGGCATATGTTCTCCTCTAATACGTCCAGGTACAGCATTCATTCCCCCTTCCTTAACAAATTTTAAAGGTGTTTGAAATTCTAAGGCTGGTTCAGGGTCAAAAACACTCGACATATCAGGATAAGTTAATTCCTCAGGATCTATATATTTCTCATATCCTAATGCTTTTCTAGACATAATAGATTGACGACCATCAATCAATTTATTTAAATTAGAGGCCCCTTCTTGCCACCTCATACGACCAGCCACTTCTTTATCTAACTTTACTTGTAATTCTTGTTTTTCTTTTTCTACATCAGATTTTTCTTTTTCAGTACGCCTTAAATCTATCTTTGCACATTCTAAATCACTTTCTAAAACTCTTATCTTTTCATCATATTTAAGTTGATTCTTTTGAAGCCAAACCTTCTGTTTTTCTAAAGTTTTAAAGCCTTTTTATAGGCCTCAACTTCTACATAACACTCATTGTATTTAGGTTTCAATTCATCATATTCTTGTTTTAGTTCATTGTATCTTACACTACAGCCAAAAACACAATTGTGTACCTGAGAGATGCCCATCAAGGAAACTTGTTCATTCTTATCCTCTGAGGGGGAGTATGCCAGCATATTCACTTGTTCAGAAGTAGAAGCTTCCTCTTCAGGAGGTTCATGAACAGTCCAATCAATCTGATTATCCAGAGTCACCAAAGCTTTGGAAGGTGCAGCTTTAGAAGTCCCTAATTCCAATAGATATGAGCCATATCTAACTTCATCACCAGACTTTCTTTCCTTGCATTCTCTAGAAAAGTGGCCCATCTGGCCACAAGTGTAACACTTAACCTTCCTCCTGTCAAATCTTGCTGCATCTCTTCCATTAAAACCAAACTTTCTCCCAGACTTATTCTCAAACCTTTTGATGTTCATAGAAATCATTGCAAACTGCCATTTCAAGTGCATCTCCTCCATCTCCAATGGATCCACCTGTTCAAAATCCTCATAAGCTAGAAACTGCTGATGTTCATATTCAGCCACAAAGGAATGAAGAATATCTTCCATTACACTACTGGATTTTGATTTAGGAGTTGGTTTAGTTTGGGTTAGAGAAGATGCTCCTGAGGTGTAAGAACTTGAGGCATGGTGCACAGATTTTGTTGTGGTGCTTACAAAGGCTGAGTGAGTAGATGGATGAATGGGACTTCTAACATCAGGCTCAAGAGATTTAAGCCTGTTGTAGAGGTCATCAAAAGAAATCATGTCCAATCCTCCTTTAGCTTTGAGAGCAATGCTGACTTGCAACCAGGATGGTGGCAAAGATCTCAAATACTTAGCATTGCAGTCCTCATTATCTGGCCTAGCCTTTAGCTGATTAAGTTGACTCAAGATCTTGTGGAACCTGTCATAACCTTTGTGGATTCCTTCTTCCTCAGATATCTGAAACTCTTGAAACTGCTGCTTCAGCATTGACCTCTTCGTCCTTCTTGATTCTTCATTCCCACCAAATCTAGCCTTTATTGCCATCCAAATGTCCTTGGCATCTTCCATGAAGTGGAAGTCACCCATGTGGTCATCTGGTATAGCTTGGAGAAGAATTGTTCTTACTTTATTCTCCTTTTGCACGGCTAGAACTTCTTCAGCAGTTTTGGGACCTACAATAGTAACAATCCCATCAGCATCTTTGACATGTTTCTTCAGGTTGTTACCCTTACGGACAACTTCCCAAAGATTCCAATCAATATTTGTGATTCAGTTTTGCATCTTCATGGACCAAAAATCATAGTCTTCAGCATTCTTAAGGTATGGGAATTTAGCATTACTGTTTGAGAGATTGTGTTGTTGGAGAGAAGTGGTGTTTAGGTTCTGGGTTGTATCAGCTTCATCATCTGATCCAGGCATTTTTCTTGATGGTTTTTTATTGAGAGGGTGTAAGATTTGTGCTTCTTAGTATCACAGAGACTCTCCTAAGGCTCTTATACCACTTGTTGAAACTTAGACCTTGATAGATCTTCTGAGCACTCTAGAATCGTTAGTTATGTTAATGTAATCACCAACACACTAATCGATAATCTCTGTTACTTGTATTTTAAAGCGGAAACAAACACAAGTTTTAATACTAAGAACAATTGATCCTCTATGGATCTTTTCAATAATAATAAAAGTGTTTTCTAAAACCTCACACAATACATAATCGTGTGTTCCTTTTATACACAAGGAACCCTAAACCGTTTCACAAGAAATGTATATTCTAAAACTTCTAAAAGATATGCATTATCACTTCCTAAATAAACTCATGCATATCCTAACTATATTACATAAAACACGGAAAAACTATATCTGCAGAAACTAATAATGCTGAATCTAAACTTCAGCAGAAACACTCTATAAGCAGAATCTGTCTCTTCAGTAGAATTCATCAGCAGATTCTTCAGCAGAATTCTATCTTAACAGAATTCCCAACAAACAATTGTTGAAATTATGATATCATAACATTCATATATTATAAACCAAATACATCAAGTGAGCATAGCGGAAGCAATTATAACAAGATCAAATAACATGTAATTAATTAATCAATAATTAAATAGTAAGCATACCTTTGTGATTCTAGCCCGAACAAGAATCAAATTGCAATCTTCAATCAAGAACCCTTAATTATGGTTTATGTGGATTATAAGAATTACCCCTTACCTCTTTTGTAATTCAATCCAAGAATCAAACAATAGTGTGTTTGAATCACGTTCTTGTACACACGTACTAATTCAAGAAAAAGTTTATGCAAGTAAATTAAACACAAAACTTGTTTGATCAATAAAAATTGAATCCCTTAAGGGATTGTTTGTATGGATCGATTATGGAACAAAAAAGAGGAGAGAAAACACCAAGATGTGTGTGTACAAGTTATGAGAAAAACATGCATCTTGGGTTTGCGTATATACTAATCAAAACTTGGAGCTCAAGGTACAAAGGAGGTTACTCCCCCCCCCCTATGGCCGATCGGATTTGGATCCCCCAAGGGGTTTCCGGAACCTTATCTTGTTTCCAAATTTTGCTTAGTATTACTTTCCTAATCTTCGTTTAATAGTCCATTAGTCATTAATCATTAAATACTAATTACTATTATTTATTTTGTGTTTATTAATAATTACTTATAACATTTATAAATAATTATTTCTTTTTCTCTTCATACGTATTGTGTGCAATCCCGTGATCTCGAGTTCGATCCTAACATACGACTACTAAAATAATGTCCATAATCTAACAGCTCCCACTTGGACATATTTTAATAGTGTAATCACATCGGTTAATGTCTTGCAACACGCCGATGCCTCTAGTACGATCTCGAGTAAGGCTCCTGGAAAAACCTTTTAATGATTTCTCATTATTATTATCCTTTTATTTCTAATACTATGTTAATAAGGATATGGATTAAAGTCATTCCTTAATTAACCATTCTGTTTCTCGTTGTTTGTGATTGATCAAGATTACCAAATCTTCTGAACTTATTCAGGGTAGATCTTGGGTGTGGCCACACACACATCTTACCAACCCTACGAGGGGCCCAGCAGTATTAAACTCCAAAAATAAATTTGAAGGAACAAATTCTATCTTGACTACAAGCAAAACCCACAAACTTTGTAACACTTCCGAAAACAACCCTTATGACTACCAGCTACGTATAGCGTTAAGTTGTTCCACAAAAATGTACTACATTCATGACACTTATCTTGCATCTCAAGTCTGAGGATAACTTCTCATGATTTACTTAATAACAAAATCCATAAAGTAACATCATGTAGTTGGGATAAGTCCTATATTCGAAATCATTGAATATCATCTGAAATGGCACGACTACGCATCAATATACTTTAAGTATAATATACCAACCTTCAGATTTATCTTGATTTAATAATATTCCCATATTGTTAACAGACAACGGACAATTTAGAATAACATTGATTCATGGATTAAACATACAAATATAGGATACAATATATTATAAATTAAACATACCATGTATTTAAATTTATAATAATTGTTTAACATCCCTGTTAATACAAATATCGCCTAAAAACGTTATTTATATTTTAACAATCTTTGCTAAGTTTTGTTAATGACAAAGTACAAACTTTAGATTGTAGTAAAACATCATTTTAGTTTAAGTCTTGTATAACTAGTCTTTACATTTCTTTTTAAACTTAACATTGTTTTTATTTCCTTAATAAGAAAGTATTTCTTTAATAAGAAAGTGTCACATCTCATCAATGTGCATTTATGGTAAGTTTATGTGTTTGACTATCCATGAAGTTCTTACACACTTTGGAAGTATTCCATGTTTGATACAATGCATGTTGACTAGTATTTAGTAGATGTGACATTGCTTGTTTATGTGTTTGACTATCCATGAAGTTCTTACACACTTTGGAAGTATTCCATGTTTGGTACAATGCATGTTGACTAGTAATTAGTAGATGTGACATTGCTTGTTTATGTGTTTGACTATCCATAAAGTTCTTACACACTTTGGAAGTATTCCATGTTTGGTGCAATGCATGTTGACTAGTATTTAGTAGATGTGACATTGTTTGTTTTGGAGTGATTTATTGTAAGTTTGGTTGAACAGTTCTGGCGGACCCCTGGAGGAACACGGGCGGACCCCTTTTGAGGGTACCGCCGTGTCCGCCAGACTGCTGACTTCCTTTGGTATAAATATCAAAGGACTTGCAAGAAATCCCTCATCACTTAGAGTCATATTTTACACATATTCTCTCATTATACTCAGTAGCTACTAACTTGTGTGATTCTCTTATGTAGCAAAGGAGTTCACATATTCATCTAAGAAGTTACAAGTTTCAACTCTAAGTTGCAAGACTTGTTAGCTTTGGTGTGTATAGACTTTGGTAGTTTATACTTCATATGTATCTTGTATAGAAGTGATCGGTTAGTATTTTAGGCCTCAAAATACATAGTGTGTCGGGAGTTGTTGTACCCTTGTAAAAGAACTAACGGGAGTGGTTGTACCCTTGGTAAAGAACTCGACATCTAGCTTAGTGTCGGTAAAAGTGTAAGCGACGAATGGGAGTGGTTATACCCTTGTAAAAGAACTCGACATCTAGCTTAGTGTCGGTAAAAGTGTAAGCGACGTTGTAAAGGTTTTCTCCGCCGGTGAAAGGAGCTTGTTGATTAGTGCTTATAACTCTCGAGTTGGAAACTCAGGGCGTGGATGTAGGGCAAGGAAAAAGAGTCCTTGTAGCCGAACCACGATAAACAATCGTGTTGTGGTTTGATCGTTTCTTTCTTTATCTTTGCTTATTACATGTTGTTCTTTAGTTAAAATAGCTAGTTACATATAAAGCTTTTCAAAGAACTAAACAAGTAAAGATGTGTTTATATCTTCAAACAAAAGTAAAGCTTTTCAAAGAACTAAACAAGTAAAGTTAGGATCATCAAAAGCAAAGCTTTTCAAAGTATGAAACTAGTAAAGTTAGAATTGTTATTCACATGAAAAGCTTTTCAAAGAATCAAACATATAACATTGTGTTTATATCTTTAAGCAAACGTAAATGTTTTTAAAGATATTCAAGTTTATAAGGATTTAAAAAGCGGTAAACTATTCAACCCCCCTTCTAGTTTTCCACAATTGGCATCAAGAGCTACGTTACTCAAGATCTTTAAAATAGAATGTATTTTAAAACTTGGATCGATCCATGGATTTTGAAAATCTCAAAGAAGGGCAACCTATTCAAAATCCACCTCTATTTGAAAAAGAAAACTTACTTGAATGGAAAAGTAATTTTGAAAACTATGTGAAATCAATTGATCAAGATCTTTGGCATATTATTTCTTTTGGTGATTTCAAACCAAAGAAAACAAGTTTTTGAAAACCAAGATAACTATCTTAAACTTGATAAAAATACTAAAGCTAAAACAATGATTTATAAAGCTTTAGTACCAAATATGAAAGAATGTATTTTTGTCAAACGGCTAATGATATTTGGAAAAATATGTTAAACTTTCATCAAGAAATATGTCGTGTCAAAGATGATCAATTTGATCTCACATATGAATTAGAAGTCTTAGAAATATTAATAGATAGACATTTAGTTGTGATAAATACATGTACTACTAGTTTAAATGTTTTAAATGAAGGTGTAAGTGAAGATGATTACTCATGTTGAGCTCTTTGTGGTCTTGCTTACGATTCATGGAATAACACGGATGAAGATGAAGCCAACCATCCGGTTTGTGATTCTCAACTAGATAAAACATCAAGCAAGGTACATTTTATAACCAAACACTTTTGCTTTGACAAATTTATCCTAGAGTTTTCTAAACTAGAAAATGAGTCTAAACGTTTATGCAACATGGACCTGAAAACTATCTTTAACAATGAGTCTTCAAAATCTTTTAAGAATATTTTTGAAAAGGAAATCTCGTTAGAAGATAAAATGTCTAGAATTGTGAGTAATGTTGAAATTGATCTAGAATGTTAATTATGTCTAGATTACAAACATGAGATTAAAAAGCAATTTGAGAAAGGAAAAATATTAGTTAAATTTGATGAAAGCTCAAAATCTCTTGAAAGATTGTTGAGGAGTCAAAGGTTGTTTAAAGATAAAACCGGATTAGGATTTAACTCAAAACACCATTAACTAACAAAACAAAGCAAGTAAAACTTGTCAAACATAGAAGAGAAATTTAGAGATAATTCAATCTCTAATAGAAACTCATGATAAAAGGATTAAGACTATCATTCTCTATGCCTTTATATGATTATCTAACCTTCTTGGATACATGAGTTATTGAGTTTCAAAGCGTGTCGTCAAACCAAGTTTTTACGCGTAATGCTTATCCGCTTGATAGCATCTCTATGCAATTTAAAAGGTACGCATTACTTCAACTTGACTTTTTGTATCCTGTTTCTAGCATTATGTGTTCAAATATTTGTTATTTGTAATACTCTAGAGTGTCTAACTGCTATTTGTAAATAACTAAGATTAGATTCTTTGCAACAAGGAATTTAGTCTTTAGTACTAGTAGGAGATATAAGGTGTTTTGGTTCTTTAACCATCAAGAGATAAACACGAAAAACTCTTGAGTATGTCTCACTCAACTCTTGCTTACAAGTGAGCTAACTAAGAATTTCCTAAGTGTTAAAATGTCTAACACTTTTGTGATGCTTGCAAAACAAACCTTTGTTAAACAATTTTCTCAAACACCATACTTTGACTCTTTAATTGTGTTTTTCTTCAATCACTCCTTTATGATAATCTCACGTAAAACACACAAGGTGAAATAAATCACATTAGCATATATTAGGATGTGTGAAAGAAAATGAGTTTTCAACATCTAGGATTTACACATCAAATGTGACACATAGTCTCATGATGTTGTACCTCTTGGACTTTTTCAAAATAAATAGAGTTCATAGTGTCTTAAGTAAGAAAACCCAAAGAGTCGAGGAGTCGTTGAATATCATATTTAACGAGTGATCTCCTCCTTCTATGATATCATCTTTGGTAGATGATAACTTAGTCGAAAGTCCAATGATGGCAAGACAAGTATGTTGTGTAAAACATTAAGAATAAAAGTATAAAATAACATCTCCTCACCATGAGACAAACATTGAATCAAGCAAAATTGACATAAGTTATAAAACTTGATTTATAGGTCATAGTTGTGTCTAAACAAATTCAACAAAAACAGTTTTTGGAATTTAGAACAAAACAACTAGTGAAACGAAATTGATATTTCAAAGTAATCAAGTGAGTATAGTGTCAATATTTGAAAGACCTTTTGATAATAAAAGCACGCCACAAAAGCAAGGGATTTTAACTTAAAGACATTCCTAGTTGCTCTCTTGTTCTCAATGGTTAAGTTATTGATGACTTATCAAGAATGAGATTAGTAAATCCGTAGGTAAAACTAAACGTAGAGAAATGTTTGGAAGACTACTTGTTCTCATAACAATTAGATTCAACATTATGTTTAGCTTTTGTCTATGTGCTCGTGTTAAAGAAGATCCTAAAACAACTCTTTAGTTGAGCCTATTTGGATACATCATAAGGTACTACACAACTAGGATTATGGTCTCCCAAAAGAACGGGAATAGAAACCATAGTGTATGCCAAATGGAATTATGTCGGTAATAAGTTGATAAGAAAAGCACAAGTGGTACTTGCACTTTTATACTTACTTACCCAATGATTCTCCAAAACGCGTAAGATTCTCAAATTAGTATCGGATGGAGAAGCACATCAACAAGCTCCGCTTGAACAAGCAAATTCGTGTCAACAACGGAATTCATCTCATCAACATTGTTATCCCTTCAACAAAGGAAGCATCGACTTCAGCAACAACCCAATCCATTATGTTATTAATTGACATATTGTGATCCGTCATCATCGCATTGGTAAAAATGTTCATTGAGGAACATCTTAACTAAGAAAGTCGTATACGTTAACCATTCTATCAACGTTTTCACAAAACCTCTTGAATGAGAAACATTCATCATCCCTAGGCTTAGTCAAAGACTCATAAGACCTAAAACCTTAGTTTTGAACATTAGGATAAAACCACAAAAATCAAGACAATCCTTTTTGAATTTTTCCTGCAGCTCCCACGGTACCCTCAGACCATACGGGTGGAACCCACTTTTTGGTTCTGCCTGGTCCGCCAAAGCCACAGGATGCTTTATTTTTAATTTCTAAACCAAACACCCTCTTAACTTAATCATTCACTTGTTCTTTCACCATCATCTCATCACATTCACCTTGAGATATATCTCAGCCCATGAGATTCACTAAATGAGTAAAACTTCAAGCATCTTCCTCATAACCGTTCATCACTAAAACCTCAAACAACCAATGTGAAATGAGAAACCGAGTTATCCTTTGTCCTATCAATATCGAGTCATCCACCATTTCCATGCCCTCAAAGAAACCAAGAGTCAATATCATCTTCACCAATAACTCCACCTAGTCATCTTCACAAGAAGATTCCACAATGTAACCAAACAAGTGTGTCATCCCCACCATAACCTAACCTATTAAGATTAAACCACCTTTCATGATACATAAACCTATGTTTACCTTTGTGTCGCTCTTTGAAACAAAAGGCTATTGTCATATCCATACTCTCATTAACATATTTGTCTATGTCATCAAAAGTCAAGTGAATTTCATTATGAAATGCGTCTCTTCCACTTTCTAGCAAGTGAAGAACACAAAAAAGATATCCTAGCTTTAAGTGTTGTCAAGCAATCACCACCTCATTTCACATATCCACTCTCGGTCGTCAACCATACTTTACCACCGTTCACCACATTATTAAAACAAATGAAAAACGTCATTAAAACATCACTTGCATTATAAAACATTTTTAAGCATCAAAATGAGTCAAGTTAACCGCACCTCCACATTGTTTTCATATAGGCACACACTAGAACATACACATTACAATAGTCGTTCACTTAGACTAAAATGAGAAATTTTGATTTTCTAGGAATCATCATGCCTCCTCCAATTCACTACGACCACAAGGACACCATCAAGTACCTACCCAAACACCAAAAAACCAAAGGTCTTACTCAAACTCAAATCGTTCTCTTCAAAGCCTTAGAAAAACAATATGTCCATAAGGGTAGAACCATTGATCCATCCTTCTTAGAAGGTACAAACCTCTACACGGAATTTGCCACAATCAACTTTGAGTGTCTCTTAGAAATCGACGAGCCTATTTGTTCTAGGTTTATTTTAGAATTCTATGAATCCATCACCCTCTCCAAGGATGAGTATGGTCACTTGTCTATTAACTTTAGGGCTAGTAGTCATCAATACTCCTTCACCCTCAAGGAGTTTGCTCAAATCCTAGGTGTCCCAAACCATGGTACTTGCATCTACTCCGACTTGCACTTCCTCTCAACTCTTGACACACTCTTTGACCGCATCTATCCCTATGATACCCCTCTTATGTCCAAAGATGAACTTCGTGACCACCTCTTCATTAGGACCACCAACACTAGAAGAACTAGAACTGGAAATGAGGTCATCAAGGACCCATATGGAATGGAATTCAATGAACTCAAGCCCCAATTCAAGGAATGGAAGAACTCCTTAGAGTCAATGTAATTAGAACCATAGGAAACCGGGATCACATCAATGTTTGCCTTCGCTACATGTTCTACTCCTTGTCCGTTAAACAACCCTTCAACCTTGCCTACTCATGATCAAGAAAATGAACAACATTCCCGTGCAAGGCACAACGTCTATGTCATATGGAATGCTCTTGACCCGTCTCTTTAGGTTCATCTCTCCCATTCCATCAACTCCTAGAAGTCTTCACCTAGACTGCTCTCTTATTCCACACGCTTTTGTCCCACTAAGTGATAGGAGAATCTACAAAGCCCAAGGTAAAAATTTTCCAATTCTAGGCTTTGCCCAACTCTAGGCTCCCACATCTAGAATACATTTTCCAACTTTTGGATATTCCAAATGAGTCGGCGGAGTTCAAGCAAACAAAGGGGATGTTCAAAAACATCGAGAGATTTCTTGAAATGCTCAAGAAGAAGATTGACCATCTATGAGAATGGGTGTGTAGGAGTGTTTGGCACTAGGTGCTATTTGAACGATTTGGTCATTTAAACATTACGTGTTATGTATTTGTGTGTTGGTAAGATATTTGGTACTATTTGGAACTTGTAGGAACTAACAATGATGCAGGAAGACAACATTTGGCAAGTTGTCAAATTTTCATGTTTATGAAATTTTCACTAAGTATAGTTAAATTCTCGACCTCAAGGTCAAAGTCCTATGATATGTGTGTTTACATGTTCAATTCTTGCATTGCCTAACTAGATATGCAGTATCTTTTTGATTTTAGGAGTTTTCGAAAAATTTGAAAATCGTCTCGCGGGTCAAAATCGCGGACTGCCAATTTTTTCAGCCCTGGCGGATCTGGCGGTACCCAAAATTGGGGTCCGTCAGTGTAATTTCTAGGAAACCCAGAAATGGCCCAACGGACCAGACGGAACCCAAAACAGGGTTCCGCCTGTGTATTGTGAGGGTTCCGCCAGTCACCTGCAGAAAATTTTTGTCATTTTTCTTAAGTCCAAAACTTGTAAAGTATCAAACCATTATCCTAAGTGAGAAACATCTTCCATTAACTCCAATAACCATATTAGAACAACTCTCACTCACTAAAACAATTAGGAAGCCACTTCCCTCCAAAAAATTCAAATTCAAACATAACTAACCCAAGGAACCCTTTTAAAGGAACCTTCAAACCATTGAAACATTTTCAACCAAATCACATCCCATGATCACAAAGCATTGAGTGCATATGTTGATCTTTCACTCCACCCTATTCCATTGAATTAACATCAAATGATGTGACATGGTCATGAAAATCATTTGAAACCTCATTCTTTGAATGGTAGAACATCAAATCCAAACACCCATTTCAACACCTTTTCAACCTTATAAATTTGAAAGTTTCGCAACAATTCAAATCACACCATAACCATCAAAATCCTTCTCAAAAACCACTAGAATTAGTGTCAAACCTTGTTGCTTCAACAAAACCGTCAAGTCAAGCTCATCATCTTCAAGTGATGCTTCACTTAACATTTCTTCACCTATCCAAGATTTCCTTAACCTCACTACCTCAACACCATCAAAAACTTTTTCAACCATCGATCACCAACATTTACACCAATGGAACTTTTTCCATACACCACCGACATCACCACATCCACTATTGGAAACTTTTGAAAACCTATCACCTAAACCATCAAGCCCTCCATCATCGTCACTCTTTGACACCATTGCCGAAACAGAAACCCAACAACAACCAATATTTCAACCAAATGAGTCATTGGATGATGCACCTCATCCACCGTTATTGCTTGAGAGTTTGGCCTACCTTTATGCTAAATCCTAAATTTTTCCAAATGATCAAGGTCATACACACCTACAATCATCTGTGTTTCACCCCATTCACAAAAACCTTCATTGTAACCATTTACAAATAACCAAGCCTACACCATTTTGTTCAAACAACAACCACCACAACAACAATAACTACCACCACCACAAGAACCTTCCCAACATTTTGAATCTCTATTTTCTTCGTATAAGAAAATAAAAGCATCTCAATGATCTACCACCAAGACCAACAACAACCACCACCTTTCACAAATGAATAACCAAGGTCATTGCTTAACCAAAATGAGTCTTTCGACCACAACCAACCACCACAACAAGAGTATCATCACCCAAAACCATTGTTGTTTCACCCTATCCAATAAAATGAGGTTTATCCTAAACCACATTGTGGAACGTCTCAAGTTTAGAGTCTCCAAAATGAAACAAAACCGTTTCTTTTGGAAAATGTTGCTCATTAAAACCAACAAACCAAGTTTAGAGTACCAACAGCACCTCAAGTTTAGAGTCTCCAAAATGATACAAAACCGTTTCTTTTGGAAAATGTTTCCCATTTAAACCAACAAACCAAAACCCGTGTCACCCTCTCAACCTTCAAAATAAAGCCCGCTACAACCCTCAACACACATTTTCATCCTTAAACAACCTTAGCCTTGTTTTTGGAAAATGTTTCTCATTAAGGAAAATGATGATTTCCTTGTAGCTTTTTATGATCTTAGTTTATTTTTAGTTTTTCTTTATTTTTAAAACTAGGATGTTGTCATCCAAATTTCTTGTCTTTGACTTTTTAAGAGTCAAACTTTTTCATGAAATGAATTTCATTCTACTACAAGGTTTGCATTGTTTGTTGACCATTTAGGTATAATAAGTGAACTATACCTTGCTATGGTAGCATACATATATCTTGTGTTTTAGGAACTAACCTTTCTTTTTGTAGGATCATTATCGATGTTTTCCTTCCTTGATACTCCATTTAGGGGAGTAATATTCAAGGGGGAGCATGAGTGTTGCATTATTCCACTTCACAACTCTTAGTTGTGTTCTAGACAAGAAATGCTTTCATGACTTGTCTTGTGCGACAACTAACCTTTCTTCTTGTAGGTTCAAAATCCATGTCTCCTCTCTTGGCACTCCATTTAGGGGGAGTATCGTCCAAGGGGGAGCAAGTGCATACTTCCGCCTCGCTACTCTTCTTTTTGTTTCGACAAAAAGGGGGAGAATTTATATATAAACTTGTTTCAAAATTTTTTTTTGCATATCACATCTTTTTAGCAAAAACAAGTTTTTATACTAACTTTATAAGACTTAACACTAAAACTAGTGTTTTGCTTATAAATAAAGTTTATGTTTTGTCATCAACAAAAAGGGGGAGATTGTTAATACAAATATCACCTAAAAACGTTATTTATATTTTAGCGATCTTTGCTAAGTTTTGTTAATGACAAAGTACAAACTTTAGATTGTAGTAAAACATCATTTTAGTTTAAGTCTTGTATAACTAGTCTTTACATTTCTTTTTAAACTTAACATTGTTTTTATTTCCTTAATAAGAAAGTATTTCTTTAATAAGAAAGTGTCACATCTCATCAATGTGCATTTATGGTAAGTTTATGTGTTTGACTATCCATGAAGTTCTTACACACTTTGGAAGTATTCCATGTTTGATACAATGCATGTTGACTAGTATTTAGTAGATGTGACATTGCTTGTTTATGTGTTTGACTATCCATGAAGTTCTTACACACTTTGGAAGTATTCCATGTTTGGTACAATGCATGTTGACTAGTAATTAGTAGATGTGACATTGCTTGTTTATGTGTTTGACTATCCATGAAGTTCTTACGCACTTTGGAAGTATTCCATGTTTGGTGCAATGCATGTTGACTAGTATTTAGTAGATGTGACATTGTTTGTTTTGGAGTGATTTATTGTAAGTTTGGTTGAACAGTTCTGGCGGACCCCTGGAGGAACACGGGCGGACCCCTTCTGAGGGTACCGCCGTGTCCGCCAGACTGCTGACTTCCTTTGGTATAAATACCAAAGGACTTGTAAGAAATCCCTCATCACTTAAAGTCATATTTTACACATATTCTCTCATTATACTCAGTAGCTACTAACTTGTGTGATTCTCTTATGTAGCAAAGGAGTTCACATATTCATCTTAGAAGTTACAAGTTTCAACTCTAAGTTGCAAGACTTGTTAGCTTTGGTGTGTATAGACTTTGGTAGTTTATACTTCATATGTATCTTGTATAGAAGTGATCGGTAAGTATTTTAGGCCTCAAAATACATAGTGTGTCGGGAGTTGTTGTACCCTTGTAAAAGAACTAACGGGAGTGGTTGTACCCTTGGTAAAGAACTCGACATCTAGCTTAGTGTCGGTAAAAGTGTAAGCGACGAATGGGAGTGGTTGTACCCTTGTAAAAGAACTCGACATCTAGCTTAGTGTCGGTAAAAGTGTAAGCGACGTTGTAAAGGTTTTCTCCACCGGTGAAAGGAGCTTGTTGATTAGTGCTTATAACTCTCGTGTTGGAAACTCGGGGCGTGGATGTAGGGCAAGGAAAAAGAGTCCTTGTAGCCGAACCACGATAAACAATCGTGTTGTGGTTTGATCGTTTCTTTCTTTATCTTTGCTTATTACATGTTGTTCTTTAGTTAAAATAGCTAGTTACATATAAAGCTTTTCAAAGAACTAAACAAGTAAAGATGTGTTTATATCTTCAAACAAAAGTAAAGCTTTTCAAAGAACTAAACAAGTAAAGTTAGGATCATCACAAGCAAAGCTTTTCAAAGTATGAAACTAGTAAAGTTAGAATTGTTATTCACATGAAAAGCTTTTCAAAGAATCAAACATATAACATTGTGTTTATATCTTTAAGCAAACATAAATGTTTTTAAAGATATTCAAGTTAATAAGGATTTAAAAAGCGGTAAACTATTCAACCCCCCTTCTAGTTTTCCACAATCCCTTATCCAAATACTAAATAGATCAATGCATGAAAATCTTGTTGATGAATTATGTCTCAAGCAATGACATTCATACTTGTTGACAAGACAAAAATCATCCAACTTTGATCTATCGGAATTTTAAGAATACTTATTTCAAGAATTCAACTATTTAAATTCTTATATGTGCATAGCCAACTATTTTGATAATGCCATATTTCATAAAAATGTGAGACATCCTTAACCACCAATTTATGATAATTAAACTTCTAAACATTTTAAAGTTTAAAGTATTCTTATTATCTTAATGTATAATGCAACTATGCTTTTAGTAAGCACAACTAGTATATATAGTCAAGGATGGAATCCTTACCATAACTAGTATTTAGTGTCATCTCAATTTTATTAGCATCATTGTATGCAAACAACAATATGCTAAAAATTTCCCGTAAACATTAATAACTATTGTGTAATGTTTGATGCCCTTCAAACTTTCAAGTTTGTTGGCTAAAACAATTTTCACAACAATTGGAAAATTGTTCATTTATAGAATTTGGAAGCTATTCCAGATTTAGGATGTGATTCTATAATCAAACATATTCTTTTAGAATATTACACAAGTTATCCAATAACCTTTTAATTAGATATTAATTTTGCCAAATCATCTTGTAATCAAGTATGATACAACAAAATATGAGGTACATGAAAAATCTTTGAGTCATACTTAGATTTTATTCATGTCATACATATCTATTTAGATTTTCTAAATAATATATCATGTTATATTAGATTTATTTACCGCACATATTTCAACAATAAACATTGATTCCAAGGTTGTATGTCTTATTTTCTATATCTTTCAAGTAAAGTTTCATTCCAAACTAAGACTTAACTTTTAACTTATATGGAATGTTACTTTTCATATGTTCTACAACATATATGATTTAAGAAATTAAACATAATACTTCCACTAGCTTTTAGGAATACTTAGAAATTATCTTATTTCAATTATAAATCAAAACATGAATTTAATAATTAAACATAAGAGTAATCTTCTGGATGCATGCATTTATCCATCCATGGATTATTGCACTTTGTACACTTTCAAAGATTTATTTGAATTCATAAACTCCCTTTGATTACTTATCGTCCTCGCTCAAGTAATCACTCAAGAAAGAATTTTGATATTCTATTGTCAATTTCATAAATATGACAATCATAATCTTTATATATTTAATGTATTTAGAAAAGAATATTCAATCACAATTAATTGCTTAAGTGTGATTAATAATCTTGTCATAAAACATATATTAAATACGTGCACAATATTGTCCATATGATTTCTATACAAAGATTTAAACCACAAGGTTACCTTATCTTTGAAGAAACTCATCTTCATTTTCTAGTCTAACTATTAAGATAAACCAAGTTTCTTAAATTGATTATCTTTATGGACTGCATCTTAATCATTCATATCATTAATACTTTACCCAATTTCATATTTGGTAATGTATCATAATGATTATCAGGTTTACAATATTCCTGTAAATCATAGCTCTCAGCATATTAATCAAATATCTGAGATATATTACTATTCTATGAATGATAATTCCATCATCTCGATATTTAACATTTAAATGTCAAACTTTATTATCATGCTGAGATTTAACATTCAGATGTCAAACTTCATCATGATATTTACTAGTGTATTTTAGAAGATTATGTATCTTGTAATTTTATCTTTTAAAGATCAAAACTCCCACTTGCTTTTAACAATTTAAAGACTATCTTTAAATTCTTAGCAAATAAAGCAACAATACAATGTTCTCTTTTGGGATATTACAAATACTTATTGACAGTTCCTGACTTTACTTTGTTAATAACCTCTTCATAAGTAGTTAAACAAATTTAGAACTTCAATTTAAGACTTAATGTGATTCATCACATTCCATCATATGATAATGTCTTATTAATCTTCTAGGTTGGAGTTTTATTAAATATGTCCAAGTCATACTCAATATTCTAACCTTGATAACTTTTGAAAGAAAAGAAGTCATAGTTATCTTTAATCAAACAATATAACAAGAGTTTGATTTTCCTAACTAAACATACCATAAACATTTGATATTTCATTAGTATTAATATTGTAAGACAATCTAACAATATTAAAGATAACCATATTCCTTTTGACTTGTCTATTTACCAACTAATTCATTTTAATGGTATAATAATATTCAAGCCAATTACATGTTTTATAACACAAGTACTTTTTTTTTACAAAGTCACTTCATGTCATGTCTTTATAAGAAAACATAAACTGTTATAATCCCACTATACGTTATAAGTCATTTAACAATTTAATAACTTCATGTATATGTCTTAATTAAAAAGCACAACAAGATAACGTCTTACTTTATTATAAGTCCTGTAACAATTAAAAGACTTTATGTTTATATCTTTACAATGAAACATAAACATGTTTAACTAAAGTAATTATGAACACCGTCTTTTGGTTTCAATAGTAATTTTAAGTTAATTTATTACTTCACAATAATGTAAATAACATTATTTATCCATTTATTTTTGTCATTCCAATAACACATAAATATTCAGATTGAAGTAGCATTAGATTACTTAATTAATTTATGTCATTCCTTGAATTCATAAATATACTAATTAAAGTAGTCTTGATATCATATTGACACATGTTCTAATAGGTATCTAATTTAGAAACCGCAAATTCTCATAGTTCAATTACATCAGTTGATCTGCTAGTAATGAAAATATGAAATTCACCTTGTTGTTGCAATCTAGTTAAGTTCTCACATAACATAAATTGTAACACCAAGTGTTTCTAGAATTAATATTAGAACATTATTCTCTTACCTTGTAGTCAAGAGAATCCATTAAATCATATCTTTATGAGTTGTTTCTTGCACATATTAAAGATAACATTTCTCCCACTTGTGCATGGAACAACCTCATATAGTTGATAAACAACACGCCATGCATTTGTTTATGTGATCAATATGATTGTGTCATATATTTTAGCATAACAAGTAGATGTAGAACAACAATGTCTAGTAAGGAAACGTACAATACTTATCCTTAAAAGTATGAGTGTCTACACTTGGAAAGTAATTATCTTTAGCTACCAAGATGTCAAAGCTTGTAACTCCCACTGAATTAAAGATCATTACAATAATTCCTTATTCAGTGATACGTACACAATACTCCCACTGAATTTGAGAACATTGTAAATGTTTCATATCCAGTAAAAGAAAATAGTGTGCTTTTAACTTTCCTACACCTTTAAATGTCCATACGTAACAATGATGGACTATCCACCAAATGCTATTAACTTGAAAAATTGGGCATGCAATCTCTTCCTTAATAGGTCTACCATCCTACAATGTATGTAGTACCTCTTAAATAGTCAAAACAACTAATTTGTCTTTTAACATTTTGCGGTAATTAGTCTAGCTTCTAATTATAATAACTCATAATATGTCATACATAATTTTCTGTTAACCAAATATCATATTTGTTACTAAGAATTTGATCACCAAATGAGGATGATAAAATCCCTATGAAAAATATTCGCAATTTTCTTACCTATTAAAAAATTTGCTATGAGTTATCTTAGAATTTAGACATGTCTAAAATTCCTATTATCCTTTCTAATTCATGAAAAGGAATAGGATTATGTCTCACTCTTCTTTCATATAAAGGAGACTTCATTTGTCTTTTAAGTAAATTATTCTTAATCAAACACTTGTTTGAAAACAGAACGAGATCAATTTACCAAAGCCCAAAATACGTTTACGGTTTGAACGTTGCATTAATACATTAAAACGAATTACAAAATTCAATTTCAGTATTTTTGATAATTAGATCTTTAAGAAAATAAAATACCCATTGGTAAATATTCATATAAACCATAGTATTTTCTTAAAGTTAGGATCCTAGTTGACATAGTACCATTACATCAGTTGATCTGCTAGTAATGATAGTATTCAACAAGGTAATTGTCGAACAATAATTTCCAATATCATATTGCAATTCCTAGATTATTATGGGATTTACTTTCACACAACTTTTGCAAAGTAAGCATGTTTCATCCGCATCTAATGCCTTGAGTCCAAGATCTCACTTCCTACTCAATTTAAGTCGTCTAACATAAAAACTGCAAACTCATAAATCCATTACATCAGTTGATCTGCTAGCAATGAATTTATGAAATTTACCTCTCCATTGCAATCTCGCCAAGTTCTCACATGACGTAAATTACAACTTCAAGTGTTCTTAATTAGATGGCATTCGACTTAATTTTATAAGGGTATTAAATTTTGACGTGTAATCAAAATAATGTATGAAGAAGCATGCATACAACTTCATAACATTGGTTTTACAAAACATTTTTATTACCAATTTGCTAAGAATAAAATAACAAAGTTTTGATTGAGGTATCGGATTCACCAATTAAAGAATTACCATCAATTATCGTCCACTATATCATACTTTTGCATAAGCCCGAAAGCTTAGTGTTTCGGATAATCATTGTGGAATTGTGGTTAATTCACCCTTAAGATGACAGTGTACATGTAATGGCTGTTCGGTAAGTCTAATTAACACACAAACGAGCGTTAAGACAGAATGTTGTCTATCTAAGGCCACAATTTAATGCGAAGCCATCCTTATACCCATCTTATAGTGTGTAAACTTCGGTCAGGCCTAGTTAACCATTACGTACAAAAACATCAATCAACCAATTCTTTGAAATTTAAACTCTTAAAAACCAAAACAATTTCGCCTTTATTTAGTCCGTATTATTTTTCTATTCAAAAATTACCCTTTTCGTTTATAAACATGTCTAACATAATAATAAACAAAAACAAGTAATACATAATAAAAAATAAAACAACTAAATAAACAAATATACATAATCATAACAATTAAATATGTATAAAACATGTAGCCACATGCAAATCTTATTCAATAGTCCTATTAATAATCAAATCTAGGTGTATAACGTATTTATTCAATTAAGGCTTTCTTCTTCTAGGAAAAAGAGCCACATACATCGATAAATCGATTGCGTAAGCCAAAACTAAACAAATACCACATAGCACATAATTGATTACTTAATATTGGAGTCTTCCCCAATTCGACATCTATTAATAAATATACATGTTTCGATATAACTTAACCATTAATTATATATATATATATATATATATATATATATATATATATATATATCCAATTTAAACCATTTAAATTATCACACAATATAAAATCCATGCAAATATGCACTTTTTCATGGATTTAGCTTAACAATTAACATATTGCACCAAGATCGTTTACTAAAACGCATAACAAATTACATGACTTCATAGGGTTTCTAATCATATTTACAAAAAAATTAAAAACCATAAACCCTAAAACCCTAATAAGGTCAATCGACCCATAAAAATTTTAGGGTTAGGAATCTAACAAATAAACCCTAAAAACATGTAACTAAACGAATCAAGATCCAATTTTTTATGCGTTTTGATAATTAATTACACATTATAACGGCTCTAGATGCCACTGTTGGAATTATGATATCATGACATTCATATATTATAAACCAAACACATCAAGTGAGCATAGCGGAAGCAATTATAACAAGATCAAATAACATGTAATTAATTAACCAATAATTAAATAGTAAACATACCTTTGTGATTCTAGCCCGAACAAGAATCAAATTGCAATCTTCAATCAAGAACCCTTAATTAGGGTTTATGTGGATTATAAGAATTACCCCTTACCTCTTTTGTAATTCAATCCAAGAATCAAACAATAGTGTGTTTGAATCACATTCTTGTACACACGTACTAATTCAAGAAAAAGTTTATGCAAGTAAATTAAACACAAAACTTGTTTGATCAATAAAAATTGAATCCCTTAAGGGATTGTTTGTATGGATCGATTATGGAACAAAGAAGAGGAGAGAAAACACCAAGATGTGTGTGTACAAGTTATGAGAAAAACATGCATCTTGGGTTTGCTTATATACTAATCAAAACTTGGAGCTCAAGGCACAAAGGAGGTTACTCCCCCCCCCCCCTATGGCCGATCGGATTTGGATCCCCCAAGGGGTTTCCGGAACCTTCTCTTGTTTCCAAATTTTGCTTAGTATTACTTTCCTAATATTCGTTTAATAGTCCATTAGTCATTAATCATTAAATACTAATTACTATTATTTATTTTGTGTTTATTAATAATTACTTATAACATTTATAAATAATTATTTCTTTTTCTCTTCATACGTATTGTGTGCAATCCCGTGATCTCGAGTTCGATCCTAACATACGACTACTAAAATAATGTCCATAATCTAACAACAATATCATAACTTCCCAAGTAATTGTGTTTCATTCATTTTCCAGTTAAGTCCTCGTAGTAGCCAATAAAATCTGTCTTAAGATTGTTGGTATATATGTGTATATTGCTACAAGAGACAATCAAACAAAACATGAAAATATAAAGTATAGAAAATAATACCGTAAACTGTTTGATTGTTTAGACCCGAAGAACACAAACAAGGAAAATGTTGAGGCATGTGATGCTCACACTTTCCTTAAGACAGATTCGTCCTCTCCACGATGCTTGAGAAATCATAGACGTCTATCTCCCAGGATACAACAACAACAGATAACCCCGTTAGCACAAACGAGTTATCTAGGCGAACCAAAATCGTGCCTTCCCTCTATTACAAACCAGATACACAAGAAATATGAATGGTAACACAAAAGGAGAGGAATCATGATATGTGTATATTTCGGTGTGTTTAGACAAATGAGAAAAGCTCTCATTTATAGGGGGAGAAGAACAAGAAAAACGGTCACATTATTAATCACACTAATGGCTCATGAATTCAAATAAAACCATAAATTAATTTTATCCTTAATTCACATTAGTATGTTTGATGACACCATCAATTGTCATTCAACACTTTGACCATATTTTCCAACAATACGGTCCACCATTAATTCCCATTGCATGATGATGGCATATGTGGCGATGGGGAAGTCCTATCAACAACAAAATGACAATGATTATAAGCAAGAAAATTTTCAGTTTGACTTTCGAGGTTAAACGAATCGATCCTTCAAGTATGGTAGATTTCCAAAATTTAGGATTTTTGTGGTTGTTGGTAGTGGTTAGGGGTGTTGTATGTGCATGCATGGTACGTGGTCAAGATAATATAACAATGTTTAAGCAAAATCTCTGGTTTTTATACAATGTTTCTAACCAACTTGTCATTTTGCGCTAAAATAACGAATACAATGAGCGAGTTGTGTTTGTAACCGATAATATATAGTAAGTGATAGCTGGTTACATCTGATTTTATTTAAACACCACATATTATCTAAACTAAATGTTCTGTTAACAACAATCTTAGAGGCGTCGTTAGCAAAACCCTGAGGGTTTTTTTTTTCAAGGCAACAATATATTAACTAAACAAAAAAGACACATGATACAAACAAGGGCATCCCACCTCAATTAATTAAGCCAATTAAAAGAAAGTGAGACCCAAACAACCATAACTAAATAATACATGAATCAACCTATCACAAATCAAAAAAATACAAGATACGGACTACAAACCAATGGCCAAACAAAATCTATAATTAACAAATCAACCCAGGCCCACAAGTGCATACTACACCCATGAACCTGGACCACCTCCATTTAACCAAATATAGTGCAGTACCAAAAAAATATTCTGAGCACCTGATAGAATGCATATGAATTGCAGCAGACCCAAAAATATATGGAGCAGACCCACAACATAGAACATCCTAAAATTGATGACAACAAGCATTTATTTGAACTGCAAACCAAATACCCAGTATGACTCAGTCGAACTGCAAAGCCAAACGCCATGTATGACAGAACCAAACACCCCTGCTACAGCATTTGAAAGAAACTGCAGCACCAAACCACCCAGCATCCAACCTACTGTTTAAGACGACATTTAATGGGATCAAAAATCCAGCAAAACCCTGAGTTTGCATGTCATTGTTTAGGTTGCTAAAAAATTTCAATCTCGAATAAAAAGTTTTCATTATAGAATGACTCTTTAAAAAAATAATAAATAAAATAAAATAATACAAAGACTACGCTAGACATTCTAAACTAGAGTGTCTTGCCAATACAATAACCCATTTTGCTCACTATATAAAAGCAACAAAACACAACCATATATAGTCATACATTATTTTTATATATGAAAAAATTACATGTTTCATCCTTGTGGTTTACCCAAAATCACACTCATCGTCCATATTCGATTTTAATCACACAAATAATCCTTATTTTCAAACTATTTCATTGACAAACTATTTCATTTTTTTTTGGGTAAAAGGTCAACGACCCGGTAAATATATTACTCCAAAAAACGTTTAAGTACAACGGATATGGGTGAATCCCGTATCTTAGCCCGTTACATAGGCAAAAAGCTTACATAACAAGATACTTCCTATTTTCCAAACAAGAAAACAAACCATTACTCACATGATAGTAGTGACTCTGACAAAAGATAAACTACTTCCTACGACCTTGGAGATTAAAACCATAAATGGCATTAAGAGCATCCAATTCCCCTGGAAGATCATAAATTTGCTTCGAATAATCATCATAGTCATACTCATCTTCACGCTCATCACCACCACCAAAAAGATTTCCTGATTCGTCGAACGTGTTAAGAACCTCCTCCTCGTCACTATCAGAAACCACAACCTCACCCACCTTAGAAAATGGGTTAGCCCTCTTAGTGACAGAGGTAGACGGAATAGGATGACCAGCATCATCCACAAGAGTAGCTTTCCCATCAATCAGTAGCTTTTTAAGCTTACTAATTTTCTCAACAATAGGAGTAGAACCACCATCCATTGTTCCCATAGAATCACTTGCAAATGGTTGTTGCTTATAACTCACAAGAGAGACTTGTGATGAAGTACCAGTCTTAACCGACTCATCCTTATTAACTTCCATTGTACTGCCAGCATCCACATCCTTATTAGTAACAACCTTAGGAATACCAAAGCCATCTGTATCATCCATATCAAGAGCATCAAACTGATTAGAAGTTGTGATCTTGGTTCCACTCGTACTAGCCACATCAAAAGCCTTCTTCTTAGTTCCATCCACTGTAACAATTCGCATTTTTCAGGATAATTACTATTCCCAGAAAATTTCACTATTCACTTTTACAATTCATTTTTCCCGAAAATTTTCCCGAAATTTGATTTTTATTTCTTGGGCTCGAGTGATAAATCATTTCCATGGCAAATTAAAAGTTTGAAATTCATAAGCTCATTTTCGTGAAAGTTATTAAGGAATTACACGGAATTACACGTTTTAGGGTAAAACGTCATTCAGAAATTCTACGCACAACGAAATTCGGTCGCGTTAATTTTCCCCGTATCAGAAAAATGTTTGACACACTCATGATTTATTTGAGAATAAATCATGACTGAGAAAAACATGACCAAAATAAACCTCGGCCGTGAAAAACTGGAATTTTCAGTTTTAAGCGTTTTTACTCAGCCGTAACCTTAGCCTATACCTGCACCGCATTTCTAAGACGATTTAAGTTTTCAACTTATTAGAAAAAGTCAACATATTTTTCCCTCCTCCATTGACCAAAAATCATCCCTTGATTTTATAAGTCATTCCTTGATTTTTAGGCTTACGGTTTGATGTTTAAAAGACATTTAATATCAACCGACACTAGACTGAGCCCAGTCTAGACATTATAAGTCTTTTTAAATCATTTATATCCTATTAGAAAAGTAACATTTTACTTTTCTCAATTTTACGCAATATTCGTATATTTTACGTATTACGCGTTTTAGAACCGTGTTTCCAGTTTTAGCAGGGTTTTACCACCCAAATGGAACCTATCACTCATTTTATATTTTATTATGGAGTATTTTGGCATGTTTAACCATTCTTCCAAGTTTCGTATTTTTACGATACCCGGTTTTACGTTTTGAGGCCTAATCATTTACGGTTGGCAATTCCCGGAGTCAAGTTTCATCCTAATACTTAGGATAATACCAAGCAAAGTCCAAAACTTCCTCCCCAAGCCTTGTGAACCGCCTCTAGGGGGGGGGGATTCACACTAGGTGTCTTGATCTTATGCTAAGTAAGCTAGGATGATTACATGTGTTAACACTTGCTCACCAAGTGTTGACAAGTCAATGTTGTAACCTCCTCAAGCTCCCATAAAAGCCCTCATCCCCTCATTTTATACGCCACACTCACACACACCATTCTCTCATCCTTAGCTCATTCTCTTCCAAGTTTCATGCAAGATTCAAGTGCAAGTTCAAGGTTGAAACCCTAGTTTCTTTTAGATAATCAAACTCTTCCATAACCTCACATACTTGGTGATTTCTCTTGAGTTTAAATCCACTCAATTCACCTCAACCTTCATCATCCATATTTCAAGAATACCAAGGGTAGAAAGATTGCATGAAGTGAAAAAGGGTTGAAGCAAGTCTATCAAAGTCCATTTCCTTACTTGTTACTTCCTTTCTTTATTAGAAAGCCAAAAGTTGTAAGCCTAAACCTAACATGCTTCTTGTTTATTAATCATGTTCATATCATTTACATGTTATTATTGCTATATTATGTCTTGTATGCATGTCCATGATGTATAAAAGTGAGTAAAACAAGTTATTGTACATGATTGATAAGACAAGTTACTATAACAAGCAAACTAGTGACTTTCTTGGTAAGACCTGATCAAAATGGTAAAAATATGATATTTGATCATTACATATTACAGTAGAGGACTTAACAAGGAAACCGTAGCAATTTGAACCACCCAAAACGAGTATACGAGTCAAAAGTTACGCCCATTTGAAGTTACCAAAGATTTCCGGCAAAAACTGCCTAAATAGCATTCTGATCAAATTTTGATTTTGAAAGTCCCACTTCTACTCCGATTCATCAAAAAGTTAAAACACGAAAGTTGTCCGGAACGACGTTTTCGTTTAGGAGCAAAGAAGCTCGAGCCCTGAAAACGCTTTCCGAGTGATAAAATTCTTCAAATTCTAAACAGCCCATTTTTAGGCCAAAGTCACTATATTATGGTTATACTTTAAGAGGAACAAGAGGTCTTATGACCTATAATCAAGACCACAACCATGGCTAGAGCTAAGGTTGTGTCTCATGACCTTGGAACAAGGACCAATGGTCATGGCTAGGCCATGACGAGATGACCATGTAAGTTTACTTAGGCGTAAACATGAAACAATGAATTAGGCGATAACTTGAACAAGCAATTTGGATCTACTTCACTTAAAAAGGAACCATGAGATATTACAAGGAAAAATGGTCATACAAGACTTATGAAACTACCCCTAATAACAATCTTCATGTACTAATAAACTTTCCTAAGTTTATTCAAATATCGGACATGTAACTTTTCGGATAGAAACTTATATCTATATACTTTATCAACTACTACAATAGTAGGGAGCCTCATGTGAGGAGTTCATTATGTAAGCCGTCGAGTTGAGTTGTGGATTTACGAATTAAAGTGTCCTGGCTCCTCGAACGTTTACTAACATGACTTCTGAATTATGTCGGCCCGAACGGTAGTAAACGATATATAAAACATACATGTTTCATGAATCTTTTCTTTCAAAGACTTACAATATACATCATACCACATCATGGACTAAATGCAAGATATATATATAGGCACTACTTCATATTCTTTACTCCGATCCTAAGTCGCAACATTCTATTATAGGTTGCTCGTAGAAACCTTCGCGATTCGACCATCACATTCACTACTCACTACATAACTTAAGGTGAGTTCGTAGCCCTACTTTCTATTGTTTAACTATTTTACAAACCCATGGGGGGAATACATGCTATTATTTTTCTACTCGAACACAATGCTTTCTACTGTATGCTACCCGACTATGTTTTATTGTCACTAAGTAACGATTGCCATGTTCGAAGTCCCTATATCATGAACCATTAGTCACTACCTTTAGTGAGCGCGAATATTGTGAATAGATCTATTGGGATTGACGGATCCCATTTGTGTTGAACAACGATGAGTTCACACAAATGCACTATATTTGAGATTTAGCGGTATAATGGCAAAAGTACCTTGATAGGGCTTCTATAATGCCAATTTTGTTGGTTCGATGTTAATGTTTTGGTTGCATGAGCTTAGTGAAATAAATAACGATTTTGTTTTCTAACTATGAGTGTGAGTCTATAGCTCACACTACGACATATTGTGTTCAAAAGATTTAACAAACTCTACGAATTCTACTCAACCTTTGTGTTGACCTCTCAAGCATGTATTTCAGGTTCATGATGATCAAGGATGGCACGGAAGGACATGGATACTCAAGAGGGCTATAAATTTTATTATCATTCAAAACTCATTTAATTTGTAAACATGGAACCATCTGGGACCTCATTTTGTAATCTCTGATATTTATATAATTTGAATGATAAATCTTTAAAACGACTCAATTGGAGTTCGTTTTCTATTATTGTGACTATTGTGCAGTCGAGTAACACCCAGTTCGAATTCCGCTGCAACCATGAATTGGAGGTGTTACAGATTGGTACCAGAGCCATGGTTATAGAGAAACGGGTCTAATTGAGACCTAAACTATAACCACACTACAAGCAAAAACATTTTATAGCCTTCCGATCTTCGTGTCTTCCATCCTCCAGACGATTATGGACTTATTAAGCATTTTATGCTACATGAACATATAAGTATATTCATATATACACACTAGGCATTTTACACTACACGAACAAATACTAGTATATTTATATATACATTCGAGTTATTTTCAATCATTTTATCTAAACATATCTGCGTATGCCTATTCTAGGGCATTTCGACACAACTACATTCTCCCAATCATGTTCCTACTCCAACATTTTATGTCCAAGATATTTTAACGAATTACGATGGTCTTTTCTATTTTCCGGACATTGTATGATACAATGGTCTTAATCATTTCTCAAATGTTTTGAGTCACACAATTGTCTAACCTACTTCCCAGACATTGTGAATTGCACAATGGTCTAATCTACTTCCGAGACATTGTGATTTGTGCAATGGTCTCTGGAATTATTCCACCACCTCATCAATATAATTTCATATGATATCAAAAACCCATCACAATCTATCGATTTCCAAACAAGAAATATGAGATTTCTAAAGGACAAACTAATCCATCATCGACAAAAGCTGAACTTTCTCTACATCCATCAAAGTTTTCTTCTGAAACCTTCATTGTTAAAAGTTCTTGATCCTCGCCAAGTATGGACTGTTTTAGAGCTACTTAAAACTTCCTTTCCACACGTATCTACCCGTACTATCTTCTATGCAATGGAATGTGAAAACATAGGTTACAAGTCTTGTATGGGCGGGACTTGCAACTGAATGGTTTGACATCGCCTTTGTTTAGTGGACAGTTTCCCAAAAGCAACGGACATATCACAAGTATACCTAATTTAGGTATTTGAAAATTTTATCGAACCTTGGCTAAATATAGACTAGTCACCTATATTTAACCTAGGGATAGTGGAATATAGTCTGACTAACTATATTCGACTTAAAATTTTCAAATACTGAGAGTAGTTGTACTAGGGTTATGTTTAGGTTGATTTCCTACATGAACTCAATAAACCACCAGAATTCATTAAAACGATCTAGAGACACGATAGTGCCTTACCACTCAGCGAAATCTTAACATCTTATTTGTACTACCTAATTTCATTCTTGAAAGTTTTCATTTATGAGATAATCCGAACTACTATCTTGGGATAGTTATCAATTCTTCTCTTCATCCCGTAGAAGTACTATCCTGTTTAGTTCCTAAGGATACCATTCCATCATAAACCTTTAAAATCTCTTAAGATTTTTAAAGCAAACTCAACATCTATGCCTAAGAATATTAATGTTAAGCATACACTACACACTTCTGTTCATCAACATATCACATCACTATCTTCACAACCATTACAACCACAAGCTCATTAACAGATCTTGATGCACTTTTAAAGCTCAAATCATCCTTAGTTACACCACAAGTAAGCCTCATCCTACACCATACACTGAAACGACAAATCAAACTACATCACCGGTAATCCCAGACTCTAGTCCTCATAAGTAACCACACATCTTCATCGACACCACTCCAATGTATAACACACATAGAACTTCGGGAAGAAGTTCCCCGTAAGGGGTAGAGACTGTAACAATTCGCATTTTTCAGGATAATTACTATTCCCGGAAAATTTCACTATTCACTTTTACTATTCATTTTTCCCGAAATTTGATTTTTATTTCTTGGGCTCGAGTGATAAATCATTTCCATGGCAAATTAAAAGTTTGAAATTCATAAGCTCATTTTCGTGAAAGTTATTAAGGAATTACACGGAATTACACGTTTTAGGGTAAAACGTCATTCAGAAATTCTACGCACAACGAAATTCGGTCGCGTTAATTTTCCCCGTATCAGAAAAATGTTTGACACACTCATGATTTATTTGAGAATAAATCATGACTGAGAAAAACATGACCAAAATAAACCTCGGCCGTGAAAAACTGGAATTTTCAGTTTTAAGCGTTTTTACTCAGCCGTAACCTTAGCCTATACCTGCACCGCATTTCTAAGACGATTTAAGTTTTCAACTTATTAGAAAAAGTCAACATATTTTTCCCTCCTCCATTGACCAAAAATCATCCCTTGATTTTATAAGTCATTCCTTGATTTTTAGGCTTACGGTTTGATGTTTAAAAGACATTTAATATCAACCGACACTAGACTGAGCCCAGTCTAGACATTATAAGTCTTTTTAAATCATTTATATCCTATTAGAAAAGTAACATTTTACTTTTCTCAATTTTACGCAATATTCGTATATTTTACGTATTACGCGTTTTAGAACCGTGTTTCCAGTTTTAGCAGGGTTTTACCACCCAAATGGAACCTATCACTCATTTTATATTTTATTATGGAGTATTTTGGCATGTTTAACCATTCTTCCAAGTTTCGTATTTTTACGATACCCGGTTTTACGTTTTGAGGCCTAATCATTTACGGTTGGCAATTCCCGGAGTCAAGTTTCATCCTAATACTTAGGATAATACCAAGCAAAGTCCAACACTTCCTCCCCAAGGCTTGTGAACCGCCTCTAGGGGGGGGGGGATTCACACTAGGTGTCTTGATCTTATGCTAAGTAAGCTAGGATGATTACATGTGTTAACACTTGCTCACCAAGTGTTGACAAGTCAATGTTGTAACCTCCTCAAGCTCCTATAAAAGCCCTCATCCCCTCATTTTATACGCCACACTCACACACACCATTCTCTCATCCTTAGTTCATTCTCTTCCAAGTTTCATGCAAGATTCAAGTGCAAGTTCAAGGTTGAAACCCTAGTTTCTTTTAGATAATCAAACTCTTCCATAACCTCACATACTTGGTGATTTCTCTTGAGTTTAAATCCACTCAATTCACCTCAACCTTCATCATCCATCTTTCAAGAATACCAAGGGTAGAAAGATTGCATTAAGTGAAAAAGGGTTGAAGCAAGTCTATCAAAGTCCATTTCCTTACTTGTTACTTCCTTTCTTTATTAGAAAGCCAAAAGTTGTAAGCCTAAACCTAACATGCTTCTTGTTTATTAATCATGTTCATATCATTTACATGTTATTATTGCTATATTATGTCTTGTATGCATGTCCATGATGTATAAAAGTGAGTAAAACAAGTTATTGTACATGATTGATAAGACAAGTTACTATAACAAGCAAACTAGTGACTTTCTTGGTAAGACCTGATCAAAATGGTAAAAATATGATATTTGATCATTACATATTACAGTAGAGGACTTAACAAGGAAACCGTAGCAATTTGAACCACCCAAAACGAGTATACGAGTCAAAAGTTACGCCCATTTGAAGTTACCAAAGATTTCCGGCAAAAACTGCCTAAATAGCATTCTGATCAAATTTTGATTTTGAAAGTCCCACTTCTGGTCCGATTCATCAAAAAGTTAAAACACGAAAGTTGTCCGGAACGACGTTCTCGTTCTGGATAAAAGAAGCTCGAGCCCTGAAAACGCTTTCCGAGTGATAAAATTCTTCAAATTCTAAACAGCCCATTTTTAGGCCAAAGTCACTATATTATGGTTATACTTTAAGAGGAACAAGAGGTCTTATGACCTATAATCAAGACCACAACCATGGCTAGAGCTAAGGTTGTGTCTCATGACCTTGGAACAAGGACCAAAGGTCATGGCTAGGCCATGACGAGATGACCATGTAAGTTTACTTAGGCGTAAACATGAAACAATGAATTAGGCGATAACTTGAACAAGCAATTTGGATCTACTTCACTTAAAAAGGAACCATGAGATATTACAAGGAAAAATGGTCATACAAGACTTATGAAACTACCCCTAATAACAATCTTCATGTACTAATAAACTTTCCTAAGTTTATTCAAATATCGGACATGTAACTTTTCGGATAGAAACTTATATCTATATACTTTATCAACTACTACAATAGTAGGGAGCCTCATGTGAGGAGTTCATTATGTAAGCCGTCGAGTTGAGTTGTGGATTTACGAATTAAAGTGTCCTGGCTCCTCGAACGTTTACTAACATGACTTCTGAATTATGTCGGCCCGAACGGTAGTAAACGATATATAAAACATACATGTTTCATGAATCTTTTCTTTCAAAGACTTACAATATACATCATACCACATCATGGACTAAATGCAAGATATATATATAGGCACTACTTCATATTCTTTACTCCGATCCTAAGTCGCAACATTCTATTATAGGTTGCTCGTAGAAACCTTCGCGATTCGACCATCACATTCACTACTCACTACATAACTTAAGGTGAGTTCGTAGCCCCACTTTCTATTGTTTAACTATTTTACAAACCCATGGGGGGAATACATGCTATTATTTTTCTACTCGAACACAATGCTTTCTACTGTATGCTACCCGACTATGTTTTATTGTCACTAAGTAACGATTGCCATGTTCGAAGTCCCTATATCATGAACCATTAGTCACTACCTTTAGTGAGCGCGAATATTGTGAATAGATCTATTGGGATTGACGGATCCCATTTGTGTTGAACAACGATGAGTTCACACAAATGCACTATATTTGAGATTTAGCGGTATAATGGCAAAAGTACCTTGATAGGGCTTCTATAATGCCAATTTTGTTGGTTCGATGTTAATGTTTTGGTTGCATGAGCTTAGTTAAATAAATAACGATTTTGTTTTCTAACTATGAGTGTGAGTCTATAGCTCACACTACGACATATTGTGTTCAAACGATTTAACAAACTCTACGAATTCCACTCAACCTTTGTGTTGACCTCTCAAGCATGTATTTCAGGTTCATGACGATCAAGGATGGCACGGAAGGACATGGATACTCAAGAGGGCTATAAATTTTATTATCATTCAAAACTCATTTAATTTGTAAACATGGAACCATCTGGGACCTCATTTTGTAATCTCTGATATTTATATAATTTGAATGATAAATCTTTAAAACGACTCAATTGGAGTTCGTTTTCTATTATTGTGACTATTGTGCCGTCGAGTAACACCCAGTTCGAATTCCGCTGCAACCATGAATTGGGGGTGTTACATCCACCTTCTTAGGTTTAGGAGGGTTCTTTTTGGGTTGTTAATGAAATTGCTTACCCACAACAGGTTTACTAAAGCCTCCTTTACCCTGAGTTGTAGAACCACCTTGTTTACCTTTCTTTTTGTTATTGACAGCCGTGAAACCATCATTAACCGGCATAGTAGATTGAACTGGAGGAACAACAACTTTCGGACAATCAATAATAGTATGACCAAAAACCTTACACTTATCACAACGCGGTGGTTTCCACTCGTATTCAACCCGAATCTTCTCAATAGTCGAACCCGTACCATCAAGTAAAGGTATCTCAACAGTAATGCTATCCCTAAGCACCTCATCCGACTTTACTTCAATCATGCATCTAGCAAAGCTACTACGGCCCCACGATTCCTTGCACATTTGGCTGGTAAAAGCATCTAACCTTTTGGGCGTCCCAATCAAAGTAGCAAGAAGACTAAGCCCGTCATCCGAGAACATAGCTAAAGGAACATCATGGAATTTAACCTACACCGGAATGTTAGTCAAATCCTCTTTAAGCAAGTTTGTGTTCAATGTCCATGGTTTAAGAATAATAGGAACATTACGAATCAACCAAGGACCATTATCAAGAACATCATCGACACCTTTCTTCGAGTTAAACTTAAAGAAAAAGAACCCCTTAGCATTCATCATAACCTTTTGTAAACCATACTTAGACCACGCATTGCGAACATAATAATCAACAACAGGAAATGCAAGGCGTTGACCAAGGAAGTATCCGTAGAGAGTATTCTAAAACCTCATGTTCACTTCTTCCACTACTGCCAACGGGATAGAAAGGTCAACATCATCCTTCTTTCTGCTGCATTCTAACCTCCGAAAATTAGATACGTGTTTCTTGGATTCATTAGAAGCAACACCCACGTAAGAGACTGATTTAACTCCATTACCACAAGTAGTATCAACCTTGAGTGCATTAGGATCAGAAGTAACACTCTGATTCATATTCTCATCAGTCCCATACATCTGGGATTGCATAGCCACATTAAAACTTGTAGGATGAGTTTTAGTACCACTCGAATTGTTCAACTCAGAAGATGAAGCCATATTAGCAATATCACAGTTAATTTTATTCATTGATTCATCAAACTTGTTATGCGCATTAGCGAGTAATTGCTCCACATTAAGCTGTTTTGAACCATGAGAGGACGAATCATGCTCCGAATCATCCAAAACAACCTGATCGTTACCCTCGTTCACGTTATCAGCCACATCATCAACATCAACCATTGGAACACTAACATCCTTCTTACCAAGCTTAGGACTCAAAAAACCCCTTTCCATCTCTCACCACCACGTAACAAAGCAACAAATAATCAAACCAGCAGCATACATGCGATACCAAAAAAAAAAAGAGAAGAAAACCCTAATCTTAGCGATTAGGGTTTATAGCAATACAAATCAAAACACTAACCTCCCACCATATTACAGATCGATCAGTAATGGAATAGAATTAAAAATAACGATCGACAGAAAATAAACCAACCAGACCCTTAGTGATACCCTAAAGAACCCTAAATAGCAATCCAAGAAATCGACAGAAAACTTGTTCTAAATCACTCCAAAGCTGTACCAGAATCAATAGGACAGATAGAAGCAAAAAGAATGAAGGTTAAGGTAGATTAGATGGTGCGGAAAGAAGAACGATTAGGGGTTGTTAGGGTTGTTAGGGTTTGGTGTCGCAAATCGCCAGAGAGACTATCGGTAAGGGTTTTTTTTACAAACTATTTCATTGATAGTCCCTATTTTCAAAAATAGGGACTATCTGTGTAATAACGATAGTGACTACCCGTGTAACAGAAAACAAGTCACCTAGGTTCTTGGCTTAAGCTGATTCTATTGAACTCTATTGTTAGAAAAATTCGACGTGTGTAATTTCACATTTACTATCTCTTATGCACATTGTTTTGGCAAACGTCACATTTTTTATCTAATGTGTGTCGTTTCTTTAAGCTTATGAGCCCATTTTTATTTATTTTGAAGTTTATGACCTTATACGAAATACTTATGATATAGTAATGAAACATAAACCAAAATCAAATAAACTTAGAGGGTGTTTGTTTAAGCTTATTTGGCCTACTTATAGGCTTATTAAACTTTTGAAAAGCTCCTAGGCTCTAAATATTAGCTTATATAATTTGCGTTTATTAAGTGGGTGTTTGTTTAAGCTTATTTGGCCTACTTGTGAGCCAATTTATATGGTTCATTTTGAAGTTTATGGGCTTATTTAAGCTTGTTATGGTATAGTACTAATAAACTTATTCAAGCTCATAAGCTAATAAACCCAAAAGTAAGCTTAGGGGTGTTTGTTTAAGCTTATTTGTTAGCTCATGAGCTTATATTTCATATGCCTGAATTTTCGGGCTTATTTTGAGGAACAAAGATCATTTGAGGACTAAACATTCTTTACATACCAAGGGATCAATCCCCACCTTTCATTCATTTTGATCTAATGGCTTAGATTAGAGTTAATATTTACACTACAAGGGTATTTTAGTACTATTTAAATACTTTTTTTTTACTCTTATCTCTCATTTAATGCGTATTTTTTCACACACACAAAGTGTGTGTTTGTTTCTTCTCTCTCATCTAACTACCTCTTGTAACGAGCTCCCCTAACCATCTCCTTCATTGCGATCATCATAGAAACCCTAATTTTTTCTTCTAAATTCATTAATTGATCTCATTCTTCATCCCGTACATCACCTAACCCTAATTTTTTTTCGTTTATTTTTATTTAAGCTTAATTCAAAGCTGAATTATAAGCTATCTGTTTCTATAAGCTGAATTATGAGCTAACTTACTTATTTTTTTCATATTATATGCAGGTTTTATGGATTCGCTTCAAAGTTCTGTTTCTACTACTTCTGAAGAGATCGCTGTTAATGATTCTTCTACTGCTTTTGAAGAGATTGTTGTTAGTGATGATGTTTCAGCTAAGTATGCTGAGGAGATTGTTGCTTATGAACACGGTGATGAATCCGTAGCAATTAAGAGTGAGTTTTTTGATTATTTTAATTTTTTCTATAATCCGTTTGTTAGTGTTAATAAGCTATGTTATTTTAGATGGTATAAGCTCTGAATATGTTATTAAGATGTTATAAGCTCTGAATAAGTAGTTTTAAGCTTTGAATGAGTAGCTGATTATATTTGTAGTTTGGATATCATATATGATATATGACATGTGATATATCAATGTTTTTGTATCAAATGATATATCATATGTGATATATTAATCTCAGCTTTGAATAAGTAGTTTTAAGCTTTTCATATCATATATGATATAGCACATGTGATATATCAATGTTTTTGTCTTGCATGTGTTATATCATATATGATATAATTATAACATGTGTCTGTGATTTCATTTTTAGTAAACCTCTGTTTTTAATTTTTTGTTTTATTATTTTTTTTTCCATATTTGAATGCTTTGAAAACTCCTGAATCATTTGCTACTCACTCTAATTTTGATACTCCTGGTGGAACTGTTTATTATATTCCGAAAGTTCCTGTGGATGTGTTACTTGTTAAGGGCAAAGTTTATAAGTCGATTGATGAGTGCATTGTTGCTTATATGAAATATGCTGCTAAAGCAGGGTTTGTGGTTAGGAAGTCATGCCAGAAAAGGTTGAGGAATGGTACTGTGAAGCAAAAGTATTTAGTGTGTAATAGGGAAGGTTGTCCAAAGGGAATTCATGTGGACACGTTAGACTTAGAGAATAGTGACAAGCAGGTTAGAAGTTCGAATCTGCATATCACAGGGTGCAAAGCACGTGTCATTTTTGATTTAATTCCTGGTACTTCTAAGTACAGGTTGAATGTCTTTGATAGTATTCATAATCACGAGCTTGAACGTGAAGAGTATAAGCATTTGTCAAAGACTGAGAGGCAGTTGACGTATGCTGAGCAATTGTTCATTGTTAAAGCTGCTAGCGTAAATATAGGCGCAACGAAAGCTCATCACATCTTAACTGGTTTGAAGGGTTCTTATTTGCTTGTTCATGGAACGACTGTTGATTTTAAGAACTTTTTTAGGGGTGTGAACTGCTATATAGGTGATAGTGATGCGCAGATGCTTATATCTAAGATGGAGAATAGGAAGAAGCACGTGCCGGATTTTTCATTTGATTATTTGGTCGAAAATGCTGAGCTTGCGGCTATTTTTTGGGCTGATGAAGTTTCTAAGTTCAACTATAGAGAGTTTTGTGATGTTGTTTCGTTTGATGCTACTTACAGAACAAACAAGTAAGTATATGTATGTTTAGTATGATATTTTTGATTATATGATTTTCTATTTAATCTGTTATTTTAAGTATTTTTATTTTTTGTGTTTCAGGTACAAAATGGTGTTTGTTCCCTTTACAGCCATAGATAATCATCGGAGGTATGTAACAGTCGCAGCAGGCTTGTTGAAGAACGAAACTACAGCTTCGTATATTTGGTTGCTGAAAGCGTTCATAAAGGCGTTTGGTAGGGCTCCAAATATTGTTGTTACTGATCAGGATGGGGCTATGAGAAATGCCATTGAAGCTGAGTTTGCGGGTTCTAAACACAGACTTTGCATGTGGCATATTACTCAAAAGCTCCCCGGAAAGGTATTTTTCTACCTTTTTGTTTATCATATGTGATACTTGATTCTCTGTGTATTTCTTGTTGATTTATCATATATGATAATTTGAACTTTTTTTCAAATAATATGTTAAATCATATGTGATACTTGATTTTATTTGTATTTATTATTGGTTTATCACATATGATAACACATATCTATTTTCAAATCATTTGTTAAATCAGATGTTATTTGTTTTGTTTACAGATATGTTCTAAAATCTATGATGATACCGACTTTAAAAAGAAGTTTAATCAAATTGTATGGAATATGTATATCGGTCCGGAGGAGTTTGAGGATAGATGGTCAAAGTTACTGGAGGAGTTTAGTTTGCAGAATCATAAGTGGTTAACAAAGATGTTTAATATACGTTCGTGTTGGATTCCTGCTTATTTTATTGATTCCCCCTTGTGTGGTTTGATGAGGACGACGTCTAGATCTGAGAGTGAGAACTCCTTTTTCTCTCATTTTACGAATCAAGGTTCCACTCTTATGAATTTTATGAATTGTTTTGAGACGGCAATGGAAAAGCAGAGGCATATACAAGAGAGGCTTGATCATAAGACTATTGATTCTGTTCCGAAGTTTAGAACCTATCTTAAGATTGAACGTCATGCTTCGAAGGTTTTTACTCGTCCTCTGTTCGAGCTTGTTCAAGCAGAGATTTTTGCAGGCACATAGTATTGTCAAATAGAAACCAAAAGCTTGGTTGAAGAATCTGAGGTCTCTGTTATTAGAGAAACAAAATTTGTTGATGCACTAATGGAGAAGAAGAAAGCTAAGTTGAGAGAGAAAGCTAGGAAGAGAGTTAAGGATAAAGGTAAGGATAACGATAAAGCTGAAGAAGAAGAGCCAGTTAACCTGTTTTATAGAGTTGATGGATTATATAAGGTATGTTAGCCACTTAATTTTTTTTTTTTTTTTTTTTTTTTTTTTTTTTTTTTTATCATATATGATTTTTTACTACCTTATTTCTTTTGTTTTATCATATATGATTTTTTACTATCTTCTTTCTTTTTTGCCCATTAAGGTGTTGCGTAATCAAGAGGATGGATCAGTTATATGTTCCTGTCAGCTTTTTCTTCGAGTTGGAATATTATGCAGGCATGTTTTTTGTGTGTTTAAGAACGCCAATATTGAAGTGATTCCAAGTCAATACATACTGAGGCGTTGGACAAAGAACCTTATACCTGCTGCTTTGAGGAACAAACGGAACAGATATGGTGAGAAGAATGAGATTGTTGAGAATTATGCTAATGAGGCAAGTTCCATTGTTGATCACTGTATCCATATGTTGAGTAAAGATGAGGCGAGGTTGTCTTCTTTTGTTGAAAAGTTGAGGTTGCTAAAGATTGATGTTGAGGCTGATTGCCCAAATCCTCCTTCTAAGAACAAGGCTGACAATTTGGAGGAACTTGTTGGAGTCCCGAAGCCAACTAAAAAAACCATTAACAATCCAGCTCTTGGTAATCCTAAAGGCCGTAAAAAGATGCGCATAAAAGGAGGTAAAGAGCAAGCTCTTGAAAAGAATTCGAAGAACAGGAATGCATGTTCGTTATGTGGAGAGACAGATGGTCACAACAGGAGGACGTGCCCAAAAAATTTTGCAGAAGAGGCCGATTTGGATCAAGTTAAAGTTACAAGGGAAGGGGATTTGGATCAATCAGAAGTTACAAGAGGAGAGGTCTTGGATTAAGCATGAATTTCAACATAAATCGTCTTCATATTTTTTTTTTTTAATTTCTTTGATTATTATTTGTTTTGTCGGATTGTGTTGAAGAAATTTGAGTAACAGACCTAGACATGATTGTTTGATTATTAATGAGTTTTTATATGAAACAGATTGTTGCTGATTGTTTTTTAGAGTTTTGGTTACTTTCATTTGAGTTATCACATATGATAATCCAGAAATAATTTTTTTAGGTGTGTTATCATATATGATAATTCTCTGATATCATATACGATTTTACACTTGGTTTTTTCCATTTTGATTTATCATATATGATAACTTATAAAGAAGAGTATATTATGATTTTGTTCAAGTGTTTTTGTTTCTTTTGTTTCAGTTATCACATATGATAAAATTCTGAAGCAAATTTTTTAAGTGTATTATCATATATGATATTTATGTATGATACCTTTTTTTTCAGTGTGCTATAAAACAGAGTCGATTATTGATAAACAACAGCCATTAGAATTGATTTATCAATTTGTGCAATAAAAACTTAAACAAGACATTCAAAATCACATCCAGAAATGTTTCGGCATTTTCATTTCTTGACAAATGATGGCAACGTAGTACTTGGAAAGTTAAACCATTATCCTACCTGGAAATTTAAACTGTCTTGTGATATTCTAGCATACGACATACGAAATAAGACATTGTTTTAACATGTTTAAGCCATATTATATGGCATACGATACTACATAATAAAGTCTAGAGGAATTAGATCTTAATCTGCATTAGTTGCCCCAAAAAGATTCTGTACGCCCCCGTCCTTCTATTCTTTGTGTTGTTAGTCCTACTTCTGAATTTTCCACCACTAACTGCTAACCTTTTCCATCATTTTGCACTTGCAACATGCTCCATTTTCTGCTCTTCCTTCTTTTTTGCAATCTCTTCTCTTATCAACTTCTTCAACTCTTCCTTGTTTGTGTGTTTCTTTGCAAACTCAAGTGCTTCTTCATTTATCATTTCTCGGTGATTGTTCATTTCATGCATTAACATCTTGGCTGCATACTTGATTCTCATTCTTATTATCTCCATCTCCTGAGCTTTTCCTTCTTTTGGAAATTCAAAGTTCCAGTTCTTCAAAGTTTCTCCACCATAGTGCTCCATATGCATCATTATGAAAATACCACAATCAATGACATTCTGTGTTGTTCCCCACTTTAGCTTCATCACTGTTGTCTTTTTTTTCCCTATGTCAAATGCTTTTTTATGCTTGTGGGATTCCAGATATCTTGAAAACAGTTTTTTCTACACAAAATAGAAAATTCATTTTAACAAAGACAATTCATTATCTCATATGCCGAAGGCGTTTTCTGCGGCTTTGCCGCAGAAGACGCCTTCGGCTACAGCTAAGCCGAAGGCTTAGCTGAATAAGACCCTTCAATGTAAATTTATAATATCTAATCACTTACTAGAACATCACATTGTTTTTATTTTTTATATCATATATGATACTTGATTTTCTTTTGTATTTTTTATAGGTTTATCATATATGATAATTCACATGTTTTTTCAAATCATTTGTTGTATCATATATGATGTTGGGATCATACTTTAGTATTTAGTCAAGTCTCGGTCATTACATTTTGTAATAGGTTGCTTAAGTATTATTTATCATTATTGTTTAAGTTAATGGGCAACATGTAAAAGCCCATAAGGCCTTAAAGCCCACGAAATTAAGGATAAGGGAGGAAGGGAGTGTTGCCCTAACTCCTCCCTTATAAATAGAAGGCTTATGTAAACATTTCATTTGTTTGTTATTTGATTATCTTAAGGAAACTCTTGCACTTTCACCTTTCATATTGTCTCATAATCAACCAATCTCTTTTCTCATCTTATTTCTTTTTAAATCATACTTGTGTTTACTAAATGGTGACCTAACAAGTGGTATCATTCGCCTACTAGAAGTTTGAAGTGTGTTTCTTTGATTTACGTGGGGTTTGGTGCTTACTTCTTCATCTTTTTGCATTTTTCTTTGTTTCTTTCACTCAAATCTTGAAGCTTGGACAAGTTTCAAGGTTGATATAGTGATTTGAAGCTTAGTTGTTGCATAAAGTTGTGATTTTTAAGGTTTTTTTAAGGTTTTATAGCTTCTTTGATATTGGAAAACTAGTTTTTGGTAGCTACATCTTATAAAGTTAAGGTTTTCTAAGTATTGGTGAAGTTATTTGATCAAAAGTACCTTATTTCTAAGCATTTTTTTCATTAAAAAGTCATTTTTTTGGATGAATAGTACGTTTTACGCGTAAGTTGGTCGGAAAAAAGTACTATTTCCAGCTGTGTACAGTGTTTTTTGGTCGGTTTACGCTTAAGTTTTGGTCTAAACCCTTTTCTTACGCGTAAAATAGGCATAAACCCTTTTCTTACGCGTAAAATAGGTCTAAACCCTTTTCTTACGCGTAAAATAGGTTAAAACCCTGATCCTACGCGTAACTTCCTCATCTACGCCTTAAACCTACGCTTAAGTTAGATCCTACGCGTAAGTCTGATCTACGCGTAATTTGCCAGAATCTACGCGTAAGCTTCATCAATGATCTTCTCCTCGTGTAACGGTGACTCAGTACTTCCCTAGCTTGGATAAGTTAGTGGAATACTTCGACTACGGACATCTTTCAAGCTTGGATAAGTTTGAAAGATTTGTTTGGTTGTTTAAACCTTACACATAAGTCTAAACTTACGCATAAGCCTAAGCTTACGAGTAAAGAGACAACTTACGCATAAACTATTAGTTTACGCATAACCTACTCTTTACGCATAACCTAAAGTTTACGCGTAAGAATTGAACTTACCCCAAGGATTTTGGAACTTACTCAAAGGAACGTGCATTTCAATCTTCTACAAAGATCCATTTCTACACAAGTGTTCTACGATGTCTCAACCACCTAATCACTACTTCCCTCATGTTTAGCAACATCCACCTCAGCAACAACAACCTCAGCAACAACAACCTCAGCAGTATCAGCAACAACAATACCTTCCGCACCAAATGAATCAACAACCTTCTCAAAGACAAACATACAATCCATTACATCATTACCTAATGATGCAACAACATCAGATCATTCCTCAACAACAATCATATCAAGTGCCACAACAAACCACTCAGTTTTCCTCCAAACAACCTCACTGGTTTGACAGAATGTGTGAAGTTATTACAACTCAATAATCCCGACATGAGGCAGGATCACTTGAAACACCTCCAATGCTTACACCTGGGAACTATGTTCAATGGTCAAGTCGATTCTTACGATTTGTTGAGCTAAAGAAACCTCATGGGAAATTCTTGAAGCAAGTGATACTTGAAGGACCATTTGAGTGGCCAACTAGATTTGAAGCTGGTGATCCACATGCTGATCCTCCACGTCCTCCTGGTGATAGACCCCTTCCAGAATCTGCACTCACTGAAGAACAGAAACTACATCGTGAAGCTGATCAGTATGCAATGGCTTATATACTTCAAGGTATACCTAATCCGATCTATCGAAGTGTCGATGCTCAGAAAACAGCCAAAGCTATGTGGGAACACGTTCATCTCCTTATGGAAGGCACTCAATTGAACAAAGATGACATGGAATCCAAGCTTTACATGGAATACACTGACATCACAATTGAACCTGGAGAGTCACTTGAATCCTACTATCATCGTTTCACAAATGTGGTCAATGATCTGGAACGTCACAAAATCACAGTACCAAGGATCGCTGTGAACTCCAAATTTGTTGGTAGTCTTGGCCCTGATTGGCACAAATATGTGACATTTGTTCGTCAAACAAAGAATCTGCATGATGCTCCATATGGTTTGTTGTATGATTTTCTGAAACACCATGAACCTGAAGTGGAAAAAGATCGAGCTCTACGAGGAGGATACACACCAACTTCTACACCAAATTCTTTGGCTCTCGTAGCTCAGTCTCCCTACGCTCCACCACCAATGTCAAATCATGCATATGTTCAAGAGCAGAACTACTTCAGTTATCCACAATCTTCCACCTCGAACCAACTGGTCCCTCATGATTCATCTCTACAGAATGCTTCCACTCAACTTGTTCCGTTAAACAACAATGATGCTGTGTACTACTCTAACTCCAATGAGGATGACGATGATGACTTTAATACGTTGAATCAAGGACTTGCTCTTATTGCTCGTGCTTTCAGCAAATTCTCCAACAAAACAAACAACCGTCAACGTTCATCGTCGAATACAAGGAATCAAGCTGTTGTCCATGATGGAAGAGTGGAAATTCAGAATCGCAATTATGGTCGATTTGGTTCAGGAAGCTCTTCAGGAAATTATGGGAATGATCAGAAGTTTAGTAACAATACGGGGTTCCGTAACAACTCAGGATATTCTCAACAAAGGTGTGACTCAGTTGCAACAAGGAACTCCAACTCAGGGAATGCAGTTTGGTGCTACAATTGTAATGAGCAAGGTCATATAGCTACAGCATGTCCCAAACCGAGAACTCGGGGTAGTAAGTTTCACAAGCAGGCATTACTCATGGCTCTTCAAGATGAAAAAGACGGACATTTCCCTGAACAAGATAACAACTTCATGGCAAATGTGAACAATGATGATGACATGGAAGATCTGGAAGCTAATGCAGCTGTGATGCTTATGGCCAACATGCAGGAACTTAAGCTCAATGATTCAGGTCCAGTGTATGACACTGACGGCTTGTCTCAGGTACATGACCTCAATGAATGCTTTATTAATGAAATAGTCTCACCTTCTACTTATGAATCAGATATGGCGCAAGTTGTTCCATCTAAATCATCTTCATCATCTCAAAAAGATGAACAAATAAGCACAGTTGTCATATTCGATGATGACACAGTTGTTTCATTTGATGATCCTATTGAGAATGATGAACATGATAATTTAGAACAACATGAACCATCATTTGATCCAGACCCTGACCTCATATTGTTATCTAAACAACTGGATGCTCAACAATTGCAAATAATTAAATGCAACGAAATAAATAAAGTTTTAAAAGAACAAAATGCGTCACTTGCAAGAGATATTGAATGTTATAAAATTCAACTTTCAAATCAGGAAGAAAAGATTAAAAATGCAAAAAGTTTTGAAAATGCTTTTCAAGATTCTTACAATAAAGAACAAGATCTTCAACGCAAAATGCAAGATTTAATTGAGTCAAATGGAAAGTTGATTTCGAAACTTGAAAGTGAAAAGTGTGAATTGAAAATGCAAGTTGAACGTCTTCAAACAGAACTTTCAAAAACAGAAACAGAATTGTCAAGTTGTCAAAAAGATTTTTGTGAACATAAAATACGAAAAAGGAAGTATATAGATGACTTACTCGGTGATATTGTTGATCTTGAAAAACAACTCAAAGAATTTCGTAACATTGTTTACAAACACGGGAACTCTGTCACAACAATTCAGAAATTTACTTTAAAACCGAGACCCGGTACAGGATTTGCACTTGGCAATTACAATTCAATGTTTCTTCACACAGCATTCAAAGATATTGCTAAAATTTACAGTATGGATTATTTGCTTGATGATACGATTGTGCGTGCTGTTGTTTTTGATACTGAGGAAGAAGAAGAACTTGAAGACGAGAGTCGGTCAAAAATGAGTAATGTTCAATATTGGACACCATATGACTATTCAAAAGCTCCAATTAAATTTGTTACTCAAAAAGATTTACCTGAGAAATCATGGTTTATCGAAGAGTCATATGTTTCATCTTCTAATGCAGCCCCTGTCCAAACTGTAGCACAAATAAATGGTCCTTTACCATCATCCGGTGAACTTTCACCCTTACCAAAAAGTGTTCGTGTCTTAAATTATTTCAAAACTTTTATGGAAGACATCGAACTTTTGGAGGAAACAATTGAACGTAATTCTAAAATAAAAATTGAAACTTTTCAATCCGCTTACGAGCGAGAAAAGAGAGATATTTTTCAAAAACAAATGAAGCCAATTGTTCAACACCTCTGTCTATGTGCTACACGTTGGGATCAGGAACTTCAAAAGGAGGTCAAACATATGATAAACGTTTTCAATGAAACTGAAAATGAAATTTTGGTTCAAAAGCAAAGAACTAGAGTTTTCAAAAATGATGCTGATCGACTCTTGGAACAATTTCTCAATGCTGATATTTTGTCTGTTATCATGAATGATCTCTATAAATCTGGTACTTTTATGCTTATGGATGATCTTTGTGTTGATAATAATTTGTTGAATGAGGAAATTGAGACACTTAAACAGGAAAATGATAAGTTGAGGAAAAAGAATGATGATGTGACAACACAGTTTTCAAAACAAATTTGTCAACTCAAACAAAAGCTTGATTGGTGTCAAGCTCAGAGTCTTAATAAGGAATTGAAACTTCAAAGTCAAAATGTTTCTAACTCTTGTCAGCTTTGCAAAAACATTGAGTCTTTCAAAAGTTTGTGTCTCAAATATGAGAAAGAAATTGCAGACTTAAAAATTGAAAACGCCGAATGGCAACAAAACCGCGATGACATCAAATATTGCAATGGTTTACTTGAGTCTGCAATTCAGGATAAAAATCACATCATCATCGATTTAAAAGAGAAAGTTAGGCTACTTCAAAAAGGAAAGATGGTTGACACCACGGTGATAGCACCAGGAATGTATAAATTAGACAAAACGGAAAAAGGAAAGGTTGTTCTTAATACTAATGTTGATACCTCCACTTCTACAGGACTAGTCTCCACTACTAGCGTTAGCAGACCCAAGCGGAAAAGTAAAAAGAAGAATAGGATCTTGCGACGTAAGAAAGGACAACTAGCAGCCCAAGAAGTAGAAGATCAACTTAGGACCTTGAATAAGACTCATGTTGCATCAGATTTAGATTCTAATCTGGCAAATTGTAATCAAAATCTAAATGTAACGAATGATGAACCTTTGAATGTTTTGAATATTAATGCATCTTGTGTGTTTTGTCGTAAAAGCGTATCATCTGGTGATCATACAAAATGTTTAACTAATTCTCTTCTAAATTGTCATAAGAAACGTAGGACACGCATTCCTTCTAGGCCCACTATTGCCTCTAAGTCTAACTTAGGAAAGCCGTCTTCTACGGTTTCTAATGAAGCTGAAGTTACCCCCATAGGTGCCAAGAACAAATCTAGGAATGAGCCAACGACTAGTGCATTTAACATTAAGAAAGCAATTACTAGTTGGAATTCGCAACGTTGGTTACAACACAAACCAGACTTTAAATGGATTCCTAAATTGTTGAATAAATGTGTTTCTAACCAACAGGAACCCGCACTGTCTTTGGGTTCCACCCTTACTTCTGTTCCATCTGTGTCCTCTTCTTGTGATGCAGGTGGTACAGATCATTCTCTGGATTGTTGATAGCGGATGCACCCGACATATGACAGGCAATCTCAAACTGTTGAAAAACTTTGTCTCAAAGTTCATTGGTACTGTCAGATTCGGGAATGATCATTACGCTTTAATCATGGGATATGGTGACTATGTAAGTGGGAACATCGAAATAAGCCGTGTTTATTATGTGGAAGGCCTTGGACACAACCTTTTCTCTGTTGGTCAATTCTGTGATGGGGATCTAGAAGTTGCATTTCGTGAGAAAACTTGCTTTGTTCGTGACTTACAAGGAAACGATCTTATGTCAGGCTCACGTGGCTCCAATCTTTATACAATATCAATGTCAGATATGATTGCAACATCTCCGATATGTCTTCTCTCCAAAGCAGAGTCAACTAAATCTTGGTTATGGCACAAACGTCTTTCGCACTTGAATTTCAAAACCATGACGGACCTTGCTCGTTATAAACTTGTTGATGGATTTCCAAGATTCCGTTTTACCAAAGATCACTTATGTTCAGCCTGTGAACAAGGAAAAAGTACTCGTGCTCATTTCCCTTCTAAACCTGAACACAGTACGAATCATGTTCTGCAACTGCTTCATATGGATTTGTGTGGACCGATGCGTGTTCAAAGTATCAACGGTAAATGCTACATTCTTGTAATTGTGGATGGACTTGGGTTTATTTTCTACGAAGTAAAGATCAGGCTCCTTCAATGATCATCACCTTTCTCACTAAAATTCAAGTTCAGTTACGCAACACGGTCCGAATAGTCAGAACTGACAATGGAACTGAATTCAAGAATCAGACACTTAGGTCTTATTATGAGAAAGTGGGAATTGAACATCAAACATCTATTCCTAGAAGCCCAGAACAGAATGGAGTTGTTGAAAGACGCAACATGACGTTAGTGGAAGCTGCTAGAACTATGTTGATTAATGCTCAATTACCAGATTACTTGTGGGCAGAAGCTGTTTCAACTGCATGTTATACTCAAAACCGTTGCATGATCACAAGACGCCATCGCAAAACACCTTATCAAATTGTTCACAAAAGAAAACCGAATATCGATTACTTTCATGTATTTGGAGCACTTTGTTATCCGAAAAATGATCGTGATGATTTAGGTAAACTTAAAGCAAAGGCTGACATAGGAGTGTTCGTTGGATACTGTGAAAATTCTAAAGGTTTTCGAATCTGGAATCGTCGAACAAGAGAAATTCAAGAAACCATTCACGCTAATTTTGATGAACTCACACAAATGGCTTCTGAGCAACACAGCTTAGGACCCGAATTCAACCGTCATAACTATCCGGCATCTTCAGCTGAACCATTGCCACTTAACCGCAAAGAATTAGAAACCTTGTTTGCTCCACTATTTGATGACACAATTGAATACCGTCCCACTGAGGTCTCACCTAATTCCGCTGCTCAACCTGATAACATTCCAGTACCAGACTCACCTCAACAAACTACTACAAGTGTTGAGAGAGACGGTCCTCCAATTTTATCACCATCAACAGCAAAACAAACTGGTTCTACTTCCCGCCATCCAGCTGAAGATCCAACACCACTATCAGTTCCACAACCCGCAGAGCATGATCCTGATGCGTTCTTTAATCCGTTTGCACCAGCTACTACAGTTCCTGATATAGCTGAGTCGTCAACACGTAATTTGGATCCTGCTAACATGCGAGATACTTATCAACTACACCCTTCAACACACAAATGGACCCGAGACCATCCACTAGTTCATATTATTGGCCATCCAGATGCACCTGTTATGACAAGACAACGACTTCACACAGATGGAGAAACTTGCATCTACGCACTCACAGTTTGTCATGAAGAACCCAAGAACATTAAAGATGCAATGACTTATGACAACTGGATTGAATCTATGCAAGAGGAATTTCAGCAATTCATAAGATTAGAAGTCTGGGAATTAGTTGAAAAACCTGACGGAGTCTTTGTCATTGGGTTAAAATGGATATGGAAGAATAAGCTTGATGCTGAAGGAACTGTCATACGCAACAAATCACGTCTGGTAGCGAAAGGATACTCTCAACTGGAAGGTCTTGACTTTGCTGAATCCTTTGCTCCAGTGGCTCGACATGAAGCTGTTCGGATCTTTTTGGCCTATGCTGCACACAGGAACATGGTAGTCTTCCAAATGGATGTCAAAACAACATTTCTTAATGGTGAACTCCGTGAAGAAGTTTACGTTAGCCAACTTGAAGGCTTCGTTGATCCTGAGCGTCCTAATCACGTTTACCGACTCAAAAAGGCACTCTACGGACTCAAGCAAGCCCCACGGGCGTGGTATGACAAACTGTCCACTTTCTTACTGGCCAATAAATTTTCTAAAGGATCGGTGGATCCAACATTATTTACTAAAACCTACGGGGAGGACTTACTTGTTGTTCAAATATATGTCGATGACATCATTTTTGCCTCAACAAAAAGAAGTTACTCTAATGATTTTGCAAAATTAATGAAAGATAATTTTGAAATGTCCATGATGGGTGAACTTTCGTTCTTTTTAGGACTACAAGTTCATCAATCACCCCATGGAATTTTTGTAAATCAATCCAAATATGCTCTTGAAATTTTGAAGAAACATGGAATGATGTCTTGTGATACTTATAATACACCAATGGGCTATACCACAAAACTAGATGCTGATTTACATGGGACTCCAGTTGACCCTACCAAATACCGAAGTATGATTGGGTCCCTCATGTATCTCACAGCTAGTAGACCTGATATAGTATTTGCTGTCTACATGTGCGCTCGCTATCAGTCCAGACCAACTGCAAAACACCTCAGTGAGGTCAAGAGAATCCTTCGATACATAAAGGGAACCATTAACTTGGGGATCTGGTATCCGAAGGATTCTGGCTTTGAACTAATTGCGTTTTCAGATGCTGACCATGCAGGATGTTTAGACACACGCAAAAGTACATCTGGTGGATTACAATTTCTCGGAGACAAACTTGTGTCATGGCAATCTAAGAAGCAGGACTGCACTTCACTGTCGTCTACAGAATCTGAATACGTAGCCATGTCTGCTTGTTGTGCTCAAGTCATCTGGATGAGATCACAACTTAAGGATTATGGCTACCTATTCAACAGGATTCCTATCTACTGTGATTCAAAGAGTGCAATTGCTATCTCCTGCAACACTGTACATCATTGCAAATCCAAACACATCGATCTCCGATATCACTTCATCAAAGAGCATGTGGAAAAGGGTAAAGTTGAGCTTTATTTTGTTGGAACTGAGTACCAATTGGCAGACTTACTTACCAAATCCTTAGCACCATCAAGGTTTGCAAGTCTAGTTCACCAAATTGGTATGCGATGTTTGACTCCAGAGGATCTGGAAAAGTTTTTAAAACACAATTGATCGTCAAACATCAAAACTATCTTTGTAAATATTTTTTTTTCAAAAACAAAATACAAAAATATAAAACCAATCAAAAACTCAAAAAAATATTTTGGTCATTTAACCTTTCAAAAAAAAAAAAAAAAAAATGCAAGTATAAACCACCTCTTTCAACACTCTTTTTCTACAGTGTCTTCAATCATTTAAAACAAGTGTTGAGGGGGAGGAAAAAGTAACGTTTTATTTTTCATAAATATTTTGTATTTTTATACTTGCATTTTACCAAAAATAAATACATTTTTTATATTAAAAGTGTTGATTCAAAAGTATTTCGGGTAACTCTCCTTGACCAAAACCAATTAATTTTACTATGATCTAAGGTCGAGGGGGAGTACGACAAGTTGTTCTTATTATCTCTTGGTGTTAAATAAACGAAAGCTACATGTGTTTATGAGATCAGGCCTTTGGTTTTAATGTTTTGTTAGGTTAAGGGACTAATAATGTCAACTTGCAAAACTTGCATTAACCCTAGTCAAAACTAGTTTTGACCACACAGTTACCACCTCTGCAAAAGACATTTAATTTTTTACCAACTCTATCCAACGATCCACAATCATTCTCTTGATCTATTCATCCATCTTCAAATCTGTAAGTGTGATTGTGTTTTGATCATGATTTATAACATGGGTTTTTAGTTTCATAACAATCCTACGGCTAAATCTTCCTAGATCTCTTAATTTCATTATAGAGTTATGCGTAGAATCTGGGTTTGATCTTAAGTGTGTTAGGATGAATTTTAGTTAGTGGGATTTGCTCATATGATGCTATTAAACATGTTTGTGAACTCCAATCTCACCCAGAATCATCAATTGAGTGATTTGGATATTAGGGTTCATACGTATAGATTAGGGGTTCTTGATTGTGGATGTTTTGATAATGATTGATGATAGGGATAGCGTGTATTAGTGTTAAGGATCATATCCCAGTAGTTTAATTGCATCATAAACGTGTTAGAATCGTTAATCTTTGATCTAGGGTTCTTCGACACTAGCAGTTGTGCTATTAAGATTTCATGGTCAGTTGTTGTTATAATTTGGACCATATGATCCTTAGGATATATATTACACTCGCCCATGTCCAAATCATACCCAGAAACATGTTTGATTAAGGTTGTGATTAGTTGTTCATGCATGTTTACGCGTTAAATTGGATTTTGGCGTGTTTACGCTTTAAATGTGTGAATTAAGTGTGTTGGGTTAATTATTGATCAGTGGTAATGTTTGTACACTTTCAGGAAACATACAACTCGAATTTCAAAGGTGATTTTTCTGGAAAAAGGCATTTCTACGCGTTAAATGTTCATCCTACGCGTAAGATTGAATCTTACGCGTAAGATTCGACACGTGGACAAACTGTGTCTTGGATAAGACATAGTTTACGCGTAAATGAAAATCTTACGCATAAGTTCTGACCTTACGCATAAGTCTAGAACTTACGCATAAGTCATTACCTACGCATAAGTTACAATTTACGCTTAAGGGTAATCCTACGCGTAACTTCAATTTCTACGCCTAAGACTTATCTTACGCTTAAAATTGATCTTACGCATAAGATTCACTTTACGCGTAATATTCTATCTTACGCGTAGCTTTTGCACTTACGCATTATTTCTAAACTTACGCTTAAGTCAGGTTACGCGTAAAGACACCCTCTTACGCGTAAACTTGTAAAAATCCAAAATTTTCTAAGTGTTGGGAAATTTTCCAAAGTGTAACTTCTTGTAAATGATAAACTTATGTTGTAACTGAATTGTTTTATGTTTCTACCAAGTAATATAACTCAAGTTTGTCATATATCAAAAGTTTTCACACACACAAAACCCCACTGATCAATGTAAAACATGCAAATTTATATGTACACATCTTAAATGAATGTCTATGCTAACATCATCAACAATTGCCATGTTTGTGTGTGTTTATGATCTATTCAGATGGCAGAACACAACGACATTCCATACGGACCAGAGCCTGAACCCATACGTGCATGGGAAGACACCTTTCCTGAGAACTACTCCAGAAAGATAGGAAAGAACAATCTGAGAGTCAACTTCAACAAAATTACATGCAATGAGTCTTCTTGCCTTGTTGCAGTAGATGCTCTTATCTATCACCCGTGCAAAGTTCTACTCACCAAATCTGTTGCAGTGGCATGCTTCTACATACATCAGTTTTGGCACACACTCCACTTGGACCTCCTTGAAGAATCCTTTACTTGTATGCTTCACATGAGACAAGTCACGGTCGACAAGGATCTTCTCCGTAGTGTTCTTGGACTTCCCGAACTTGAACCCAATGAAGAATATGACCAAGTTCCCAGTGAAGAAGAATTGATAGAATGGCTGAGAGATATTGGGTATGATGAGTCTGAAGGGGTCATAACTAGGCACTCTAAGGTCAATATCAGATTTCTTCCACAGCCTTGGAGAACTCTCTACATCATCATTGCCAAGTCACTATCAGGCAGAGACACAGGCCATGAACACCCTAAGCTCCAACATCTCAAGCTGTTTTGGGCTATTGCTAATGTCAAGAAAGTTGATTATGCCAGCATTATCTGGGAAGACATTGTGTGGCACATACAACACACGACGACCAATATTCCATTCGTCCGTTTCACCAAACTTCTCATTGCAAGCTTCCTCCATGAATATGATGACATACCTCAAAGAATGAATGATGAGTTTCAGCACACATACAAGAATGAGGACACACTTAAGGTCATCAAGAGAATGGATACTAGTACAAGGAAACAAGGAAAGAAACTTCCTGATTGCCTTCTGACTAAGAAGGTTCAAGAATGCAATAACTACAAGTACTACCTTCAAGCTCTTGAAGCAGATAAAGTTGGGTTCTTGGACGAAGCTGTTCTACCGTCATACATGCAGAAGAAAGGAAAGAAAGGTAGCAAATCTGGCAGCTCAGAAAGTTCTACCAAGACCAAACCTAAGAAAAAGGGATCACTTAAGATCAGAATTCCTGCAAAGAAACCAACTGCTGGACCTGGGTGGTTTCCCTCACCACAATCTTCTCCCAAGAAATCTGACTCCGAACGAACCGAATCTGATGAAGGTCCTCAGTATAGGGAAGCATTTGCCAATATTGAGAAAGATGAGAATCTGGCAGACATCGATTGGGATAAAGACATTGATGAATTTGCTGATAATGCCGTTTATCCTTCATACCTCAATCAAAGACCATTCACAGAGGCTCAGACAATGCTGGAAGAAGATAGGATTAGAAGGGAAAAGATGAAGGAACCTGTTACAGCTGTACAAGAACCTGAAGGCCTTTCAGTAGAAGAAGAAAATGAACGGGCTCTCAACCTAGGTCTCCTCCACAGCCGAATCGATTCCCTCAATGCTGATCTACCACCACCTCCAGTGTTCTCTCAGACCACCGAAGCTGGCGGTTCAAGCAGCATTCCTGAGCCTACCACTGAGATCAATACTGATTTAGTAGTTTATGATAATCCCTCAGTATCTCCCACTGACGTTGAGATGACTACAGCAATGGGAGAGGAAGGAGAAGATGATCCCATGGACACTGATGCTCCAAGACTTATGTCCATGGAAGAAATGGAGCGTAGAGAACGGGCTCAGGAAGAAGAATTGAAGAAGAAGCAAGAAGCTGAAGAGGCCAGACTTGAAGAGATTGCTCAAGCTAAACTGGAAGCAACCATCAGAATGGAAGAAAGCAGGAAAGCTGAAGAAGCAGCCAAACTGGCTGAAGAGAAATTAAAGAAAGAAGAAGAAGCCAGGGTTGCTGAAGAGCTAAGACTGAAAGCTGAAGCTGATAAACTGGCAGAAGAACTAAGGGTGAAAGAAGCAGCAGCCAAAGAAAAGAAAGTTGTACAACCCGAACCACAGAAAAGAGATGACAAAGACACTACCACCATCATTGAATCCTCACAGTCATCTCCTCCTGCTTCTGAATCAACACATGACAAATCGATCAAGAAACCAAGCTCCAAAGCCTCTGCTGCATCAAAGTTACTCAAGTCAGCTTTTAAAAGAGTACATGAAAAGAAGAGAAGCAGATTGGAAGATCAGGTTGCAACACTTGTAACCAAAGTTGCTGAATTGACGAAGCTAAACTCAAACGTCCAAGAGCTACAAGACAAAGTTGATACTTTCTTAGCTAAAGACGTACAAGAGAACTTGGAAGCCGCTCTAGCAGCTCAAGCACAAGAATACATGGCACAACACTTAGTTGCTGAGTTGAAAGACCTGCTGGCACCCATGAGAGATGAACTCACCAAGTTCGCAGAGCAAGCAGTCAAGAAAGTAATCCGATCAACAACCTTTACTCTTCGTGCCGACAAGTCTACTGCTCCTCTACCAGGGCTATCTCTGGATGATTTGGAAGCTCAACTCTTAGAAAAGCTAGCAAACAAGTTCACCTTGACTCCTGCAGAAGCAAAAGTCCTGGAAGCACTGAAGGACAAGATGAACAAAGAGACATGCAGCACAGAGGCAGATAAGCTGAAGCGTCAAAGAGATGACGAAGACAGGGATCCCAATTCACAGGCTAAGAAACATAAACAAGCCGAAGGACCCTCATCTCGAACACCGGTCATTCCCCCTACCACTACAACCTCCACACACCAACCGAAGGCATCAGGTTCTGCCCCCAAAGAACACGATCACTTCGAATACACCGGTGGTGACGACATTCCTCAAACTGATGAAGTTCCAGAACCATCAACCAAGAAGAAGAAGAAAGAAAGGAAAGGAAAACATCATCAACCCAAACCGGACACCTCATCTAAAGAAAAGGAACCCAAGAAACCCAAAACCGTCCTTCAATGGCTCGATACAGATGAGACTGCCGAGTATTCCTGGTTTGAGAAGATGATTAATTCCCAACCACCACTGGAAGACAATCAGGAACCACAAGATGGTCGTACAGTGGAATATGCTCAATTACTTCAGCACAAGTTCAAGATGAAAAAGATGAACAAGAAAGAGCTGCGCAGAATTAAGAATGAAGCATTTAATCTTCTCAGAGATCGGTCTGCAAACTCCATCGAGCTTGAGTATCATCTGGAAAATATCGCTCGAGCCATGTCAAGCGATATTGACTGGATTAATCCAGAATCTTTTGTCGACCCAGTCACGAAGAAGTCAGCACCTTACATCACCGACTGGTCAAAACCACTACCGATGATTGGGAGGCCCAAGGAACCAAAGATCCCATACAAGTTCTTCTACAACACAGACTTGGAATTTCTGAAACTTGGCAGCAAGATTGAGAAGAAGTACGTTACCTCACTCGCCTTTCTCCCTGCAGCTCGATATCTCAACAATGCCATCGAAGAAGAAGCTTCAGCATTATTCGTTGACAAAATTGTTGAATATGACCGGAATGCTCTTTACGGCATACATCATTGGCCAAACAACCGGGCACAGTACTATCGAAGCAGCAGACTTAATCAGACAATGGGTGATGTAGAAAGTGATCTGAAGATAGTCTCCATTCAATTCATCTCGACTGTCACTTTCTTTGGGTACCCCTTCCTCAGCAAAATCACACTGAAAAGACTTGATGAAAAGGAGTACGATATTTCCGAGTCTGACTTTCCACGACTACGTCTCAACGACATTGAAGACATGTACCTGCTCAAAGTTCAAGGAAAACTCTGTGGCTTGCCTAAAGGGATGCAGCTTGCCTTTATCCAAGCTCTTCTAATCTTCATCAGGCAGATTGTCATAAGAGAAAGAGTTGAAGATCTTCAGTTGGGAGTAGAAAGTTACCAGAAGAAGCTCAATCTTACCAAACCAAACATGTTCGACATTCCCAACCTTCAACATCTGCCTCAGTACACCCTGCTCAAGCATCCTTTCGGGTTCACCTACCGCAGCATTAATGGTCGCAACTGCTTCATGGCTTACACCAAAGTTCAGAAGTTCTGTGATGAAACGTTAAAGTTCGTCAGAGACGGCATCAAAAGCAGAGTAGATGACATTGCTTTGGGTAAATCGAAACGGTGGAATACAACAGAGGTTAGGGATGCCCGCAGATTCATCTCAAGGATCGAGAACCGCTTAAGGCGCAGGGATCAGTTTCGAAGGTTGGAGAGCTATGTGGGAGGCAGACAGAAATTTCCGGTGTTGACATTTCAGAGACCTGATTGGTAGATCATTGTAAGAAATTTGATTTGATTTGTCAATAATTTACTTCATAATGGCTTGTGCACGCATTACAGTGCACAACCCGAACTTGTAAAGAAAGGACCCTGAGGTACGCATCAGTGCCTCAATCCTAAATATAAGGAGCGAAGGCTTCTTACTTTTGAGTAGAATTAATCAAACATTTATGATTTTTTCACAATTCTGCTCAAAAGGACAAGTATTTCACCTCAATAAGACCTAATCACTTGTTGAGGGGGAGCACTTGTCATAACAAAAATTACTTTGCTCAAAATCTAAAGTTCTTGGTGAATCTCCCCGTAAGACTCAAAAGGCATATTTTAATCTTAAAGGTTGTCAAAAACACCATTGTATATGCTATTTTTGAGGGGGAGAAAATGAAAAAGTGATTAAAATATACGTAGTCAAAGCTAAAAAGTTGTATCATGTGCGAGCTAGACTCAGTAATGACCCAGGAATTGACGAGATAATACAAGTTAGTAACATCGAAAGGACTTATCCTCGACGGGTAATAACGTCAAGTTAGTTACTAGAGCTAGTTGTCACCTAAAAGCTGACAATGGAACTCTTTAACTAACCACGTAAGCGTGTCTCGAAAAGGATATGTCTTAGTAGAAATGTACCGTCTCGAGAAACTTTCTGTGAACTTGATCAGGCCGGGTAATAACTTCAAGCTAGTTTAACTAGTGATGTAAGCGTGTCTCGAATCGGTCTTGTTCACGGAAAGTGGATCAATTCAAAAGTGTTTGCTCCTCCCGCATGTGCAAATTTATTAAACACTTATGAGCACATGTGCAGGGGGAGCCCTTCAAAAGTGTACACAAAACTCTCAAAGTGTTAACCAAAAATATTTGATTATTACAAACACTTTGAGAGATTTTCAATCAAAGGTTTCTTGGCTACTGTCGGAGTTATAAGGTGATTAAGATAGGAATATCCGTCCTATGATCCGCCAGAGCTGGAGGGATCTACCCAAGGACATCTCCCATAGTTAGAATTAGAAGTCCTTAGGTATGATACGAAAAAAAAGAGAGAAATGAATGAAAGGGAAAGAAGGAGTTGAAGAATTAAAAAGAAAAGCAAAGAAAAGGGTGAAAAGAAATAGCCCTCCATATGTTCAACCTTAGGGCAGACACCGGGTTCAATACGTATGCTACTGGCTGTTGCAAAAGACAACACTGGTATTGAAGATTAAGCCGTCATGGACCCAGTGACGCAATGCACTAAACCTTCTTAACCACTCAAGTTCTCTTAAAAGAGCTTGTTTCATTCTCACGGGGAACCTGTGTAATCTATCAACCTATCTCTTAGAGACGGTTGATATTGAAGAAGGAGACCCCTCCCTAGTCTCCGCATAGGAAACCTAAGTGTGCACTTATAGAGTCTAGAGCCATGAGATACATCAAAGATCTCTTAGGAACACTTAGTACTTCTACAACTGGTGTTCTACATCAATGGGCATCAGTTGTAAACTATCGAGTCCTTCGTAGATCTTAGCAATCTGCCGAGAACGTTTATGAGAGGATTACGTAAGTATTTCTCAATGATTGAACGGAAATCCTGCCAGGGTCAACATCAAACAGCCCTGACAGCAGGTCACTTCGGTAACCTCACAAGGGTTACGCTTAGTGTTTGCGGTGGTTCCATCTCGGTCTACAGTCGTGGAGTGATCCCCAGCGACTCACCCAGTCATTGAGCTACTTAGTAGGTCTCGTAAGCTCCTTCGGGAGTATCTGATATGGGAATGGCCTGGATAAGGATTAGAAGGAGTCTTCACACAATGCTGTTGATGAGCTCTAATTCCTTATCCGTAAGTACTGGTTGTTTTATTGCTAACTGTTTACTCGCAGGTACCTCATTTCCATGATGGTAGATTCCAACATGCTCATACATACATCTTGAAGTCAAAGAAAGCTCCCCCAAAAGATCTTAACAACACAAAGTTCAAAGAAAGATTCTACATCAATAAGAAGAATCTACAAAGTATAATGACAAAGATCTCAATGCATGAAAAGGAACTTCTTGTTCGTAAAAGTCAAAGTCCAAAGATGTATGAGTATGTTGGAATGGCGGACAACCACCACAGACGCAGGAGTGACGAACGGCAGACAACTTCATAACTTATTCACTACATCATCACCAAAGAACAAAGACAAAGGGCAAAGTACTTTTATTATCATTCACTCATTTTGAAGACGTCTAGAGTTTTACATGTCACAAGTCAACGACTAAGATGAAGACGTCAAGCAACCGTGATGACCGACCCTTAGGGGGAGATTGTTGGGATCATACTTTAGTATTTAATCAAGTCTCGGTCATTACATTTTGTAATAGGTTGCTTAAGTATTATTTATCATTATTGTTTAAGTTAATGGGCAACATGTAAAAGCCCATAAGGCCTTAAAGCCCACGAAATTAAGGATAAGGGAGGAAGGGAGTGTTGCCCTAACTCCTCCCTTATAAATAGAAGGCTTATGTAAACATTTCATTTGTTGGTTATTTGATTATCTTAAAGAAACTCTTGCACTTTCACCTTTCATATTGTCTCATAATCAACCAATCTCTTTTCTCATCTTATTTCTTTTTAAATCATACTTGTGTTTACTAAATGGTGACCTAACATATGATACTTGATTTTCTTTTGTATTTTTATAGGTTTATCATATATGATAATTCACATGTTTTTTCAAATCATTTGTTCTATCACATGTGATACTTTTTTCCCCATATATGTGATAGTGAAAACACAATAATAAATCAGTACGCGTCGTTACTTGAGCATAATCTGTAATTACTTACCAGAATATCTCATTCTTTTGAGTATTTTGATTCATACGTCGCCCCTGAGTTGGAGTTGTCAAGGATGACAGAAGTACCTTTGACTAGATTGAAAACAACCAGATAAAAGTGTTCATGTGCAATTATTGGGAAGAATGCCTGTATAAATAGATTAAGGACAATCAGATTCATTTTAATACAAGTAAAACTTTTTTCATAATAAGTCAAATTATTTTTTTACCAATTCCACATGATCCATTGATTCATCTGCTGGATTGACTTTAAACACGGTTGTCAAGTTTGCACAAAACTCTTTATACTGCTTCTCTTCATCTTCCTTTTTTGCTTGCACTATTTGTGTTGTCTGTTTTTATAAATCAACATATGTTAAAGAAACAAATTTAAGATTTTAGCAATTAAGTTCTAATTTTTTAGGTAACTTACAAGTATTCCCGTGTGAAAATACTGTTTTATCTTTCCTCCTCTGTTGTTGATTGTTTCTTCATAGCTTAAAAGACAAGCAAAGCTGTCGATTACACTAGAGTCCACTTTTAATTGTGGTGCTAGTGTTTGCATGTTGTCTCTGAGTGTTGCTGCGCCCCATGCCCATTTTGTTTCAAATATAAATTCGCTACACAAATAGATAAAAGCATAGTTAGATATATTTGTAGCACAATTTCACTCTTTTTATTCATTTGATTCTTTAATAGTATAAAGCATGCTTACTATGGATTTCCTTGCATGGAGAATAGAGCATTGGATACCGTCAATTCATCTGGCTTAGATGGTGTATTTATCACAGTTTTCTTGTTCATATATGGTGAAACCAGATATCTTGAAGGCTTTTTTGCTCTTTTTTCAAGTCGCTCTTCTTCCTCTTTAGCTTCTTCAGCAACTTGATTTCTCGTCCTTTTTGGATTTTTTGGTGTTTCAATTGCAGCTGCTTTTTCAATCATTGGTGTTTTTTCTTTTGCTACCGTGTCAGTTTGAAGTGCAGGTTTGTTGCTAACTGGGCTTATACCAAGACTGAAAGTTGGTGGTGAAATTGATTTCATTCTTCTTGTTGTCATTTTTTGTTGTGGTGAGGTGGATTTTCTTGTTGTGGTTTTTGTCGATTTCTGTTGTGATTGATTAATCTTTTCCAAATTTTCTTGTGCTTGACTCATAAAGGCTTCATAATTATCATCCACAACGAAATAGGCATCTAGGTCATCTCCTCCTGTCATAGATGATGGTTGTTTTTTTTCGGGAATCTTTTCTGTACTCTCTTCATCGATGCCTATTCTTTATAGTGTCTCAAAAGAATGAATTGGGCTTCCCTTTAACTTCTCAAGTGGTTTTTCTATCTCCTTTTCCACTTCTGTTTCCTTCTCAACCGGAACTTGTTTTTCCGTCTCCAATTTTGTATCCATCTTATCCTCTTCTTCTCTATGTTCTTCTTCCTCTATTTTTTCTTGTTCATCACCTGTTTTCTTTTCATCTTCAGTCTCACTCTCTTCTTCACTGCCACTCTCTTCTTCACTCTTTTCTTCTTTTTGCATTGTATTTTTCTTCTCACGTTCTTCATTTTCAATCCCACTCTCTTCTTCACTTTCATTCTCTTCGTCACTTCCATTCTCTTCTTCACTCCCGCTTTCATCTGTATTATGACTGACATTTTCTTCTTTTCGATCTTTAGATTTATCTTCCTTATCCTTCTCATCGTCATCATCACTTCCATGATCACTTCCATCATCACTTCTATCATCATCAGTGTCTCCATCATCACTGTTGCTTTCTTCACTATTTTCTTCTTTTTCTTCATCAATATAAATGTCTATCTCTTTGAACATTGATTTGTATCTTTTACATAAGCCTAACAACTGCTTGTCTCCTTTGAACTTAATCATACCCTCCCTCATTGTCTCAGCTAGCTGTTTCCTTTCATCTATTATGATTTCAAACTTCTCTTCTATTCTTTCAATAAACTCCTGTAAAATTAGTAATATGTATTAGTTTTTTTTAATCTATATTTAAAATCATATGTAATATTTATTATTTTATAAAAACATTTGAAGTATCATATATGATAATTCACATGTTTTTTCAAATCATTTGTTATATCATATATGATACTTGATTTTCTTTTGTATTTTTTATAGGTTTATCATATATGATAATTCACATGTTTTTTCAAATCATTTGCTGTATCATATATGATACTTGATTTTCTTTTGTATTTTTATAGGTTTATCATATATGATAATTCACATGTTTTTTCAAATCATTTGTTGTATCATATATGATACTTGATTTTCTTTTGTATTTTTTATAGGCTTATCATATATGATAATTCACATGTTTTTATAGGTTTCGCCAAAGGCGTTGACTGTGGCTAAGCTGCAGGCATAACCTTCGGCTATAGCCGAAGGCTATGCTGCAATTTATAACACAATCAATTTATATAGCAATCAAAATAGAAGGTAAAATTAACCTCTATGGTTTCTGATCTCTTTGGTGGCAATGGTTCATCGTACACATCATTCCCTTTGTATAAATTGAGACCTGTTTGCTCTTCGTCTGGATCAAATTCTTCGTGATGATCAAGCTTCCCCAGGCATTCTTCCTTCATTTCCATCCCAATCCTCTTCCTCATTGCTTGCGTGTTCCAACTTCTCAGTGCTGGACGATGACGCATAACTTGAAATGCTGGGAATTTTGTTGAGTCCAAGTACAACAGCTTTTTCATACAAAAAATAAATTTGTGTTAGATTGTAATATTTGTATAGTATTGAATCACATTTGATAAATGTATAGAAACATGTAGAACAACTTACGCATAGGAAGGTTGCTGGCCCATAAAAGTAGTCACCAATCTTCACCTTTTCCCAATTCTGCTTACTTGTTTCTAAGCAATCCATTATGTATCCACACCAGTCGATATCTGAAATTTCATCACTTTCTTTGACATGTTTTAACACTGTCTTAAACACCTTTGCACCATTATCAACTTTTCCCATTGTGCTAGCAAAGAGTGTCAAGAAGTTTATTGTGAAGATGAAATCAGCATTGAATGTGCTAGATATCTCCGTTGATATTGCAGCTGGTGTGATTTTTTTCAGTTGAGAGTATTGTTTTTCCCATTGTTTGATGAAAGGATCGTCATGATCTCTTTCTTCTAGCTCTTCCAATTTGTTTGCTCCCATTGGCACACCAAGCATGTCATTGATTTTTTGTCTTGTTACCTTTATTGAGTCCTTCTCTAATCTCAATTCCATGCTTGGTGGATGGAATTTATCAAGCACATGGTATATCAAAGCACTTGGAAGTTCAGTTATCGGGAAGTTAATGTATCTTTCGAAACCAATATCTCTGAGACATTTCTTTCTTAGTTCTGTTAAACCAGCCATGGCATCAGACATGGCTTTCGGTGATGACCTTGTAATGCAGGTCGGGTATATCACCTTTTTGGTTGCTTTTCTTTGTTTTTATTTTTTCGGTTTTTCCTTTTTGGCCTTGACAACCTTGCTTTCCTTCTCCTGCTCGTCCTCATTCTCTTCTTCTGCATCATCTTGTTTTTCTTTAATTTCTAATTTTCTCTTTTTTGTTCTCTTTTTCTCTTCCTCCTGTTTTTCGCTTCCTTCCTCCTCCTCCTCTTCACGCTCTTGACTACTTTCTGCTTCTTCATTTGTTTTTTTAGTGTTTTGCCTTTTCAAACTCTTAGTAGATGTAGCAGGTTTTGCTACTTCTTTTTTTGTTTTCTGTGCACGCCCTCTTGTCATACACTTGGTCTTCACATATCTCTTTTTTTCTCTTTGAACAACTTCTTTTTTTATTTCCTTATTTTTTGGCTCTGGATTCTTTTTGTTGTTATCATCTTCCTCCCTTTCTATTTCCATGTCTTCTACATCTTGTATATGTACTGCAAAAAAATATTAAAATTTTATCACATGTGATAAACCAATAACAAATACAAATAAAATAAAGTATCATATGTGATAAAGCATGTTATTTGAAAAAAAATATGAAATATCATATATGATAAAGCATTTAAAATATACCTTTTGCAGTTTGTCTTTCTTTTGCGGATGACTTTAAGAACGGCAATGTTGTTATTACTTTTTCCACCTCATCTGTTTCGTTTGCTTTACCTTTATGTACATTTTTAAAACACACATGTTTAGTAATTATGTTCAAGTAGACCAATTAAGATACATTATCAGTTTTTTTTTGGAAGGCTTAGCTGCATTGATAGCCTTCGGCAAAGCCGAAGGCTATCAATGCAGTTAAGACAAGTGTTTTTTTTCAATATCATATGTGATAAAATGCATTCAATATCAACTTAATCTATCTATAGGTGAATATTTTTGATATATCATATGTGATAAAATACAGACTAAGCAGCATCCTATGGCTTTTTTATTCCAAAGTCGTAGTGTTTGTGTATGCCAAAGGCATTTACATATATGCCGCATCCTATGCCTTTGTGTATGCCAAATGTGTTTTCATTTAAGCCAAAGGCGTCTTCTGCGGCTTAGTCGCAGCCAACACCTTTGGCATTGCCGAAGGCGTCTTCTGCGGCTTAGCTGCAGAAGATGCCTTCGGCTTTTCCTTCTTCTGCGGCTTAGCCGCATCTGACGCCTTCGGCCATGCCGAAGGCGTCTTCTGCGGCTAAGCCGAAGGCTTAGCCGCATAAGACGCCTCGAGTAAATTCTTCTAATCTGTTTTTTTTTTATTTCAATATCCACTTATTTAGTATGTTAACTTTGAAAACCTAATTTCTAGTTACTTATTTCTTCACAGAATCACAATAACTTGCATAAACATTCAATAATCAATGTAAATTCATAACATCTTCAGTATACTCTCTATGCATAGTACGCATCAATATTTAAAACATATATGATAGTAAGAGATAGTAATTTTGTTGTTTGAAATGTACAAGTATACCTTTAATCGGTTTTTTAACCGTATTTTTGTTCTTCTTTTTCTCCGTCATTTTCTGTTCTATATCATCTCCGCCGCTTTCCGCCATTTTTTCCGGTGAGATTTTGGTAGATCTGGTGTTTTCTAGGGTTTGATTTTGATCGGTTTGAATATGCGTGAGTAGTGTGTGTTTTTAGTGTGTGTTTGGTGAGCGATTTTGTGAGGAAATGAAATGCGTTAGTGGTGTTTGTTGGATGTGTTATTTTACGTAATTGCCCCTCCGTGTTTTTTAGTAGTAGTATCTGTTTTGATCTCAACCATTGATCAAAAGTAAATCAATGGTCCATATTTGTCCCTTGGTATGTGAGTAAAGTATGGTTTTTGAAATAACTCAACTCTATTTTGAGACTTAATGCTCTTATCTAAGTTTAACATATCATGATAAGCTTATAGCCTATACGTCTCAAAATAAGCCAAAAAAGTTAGGCTTATAAAATACAAGCCGAAATCAAATATGCTAATAAGCTCACAAATAAGATTAAACAAACACCCATGAAGCCATTGAATTCGTTGTATTTGTTTAAAAGTGGCAAAAAATTTTAAAAAAGTGGCAATTTTTAATAACTCGAGTTGACTCGACCGGTAGAACCGGGAACTGAGCCGGATATGACTGTTGTTTGCTTGTTTATGAACCCATGTGTTTTATTTTGTTGACCCGGGTTAACTCATTTTACTAAATCCAGTTAGGCCATACGTATACTTTTTTTTTTTTTTTTTTTTTAGCATGTAGTTTTGTTGGAAAGCATGGGTTTGGTGTTGAATTTCTTATGTTTTAGACTTGTTTGGACATGTTTAATTCAGTGGCGACGCCAACACGAAAACTAAGGTGATTCTCTAAATAAGTCAAAATTTTGTAACAGTGACAACCAATAAATGTGTCAATTCGGGTCGGGTCGGACCCAATTTAAAAGTAACACACTCACACTATTATTAAAACACTACACACTTTCAAGTTACAAGATTAAAATAAGTTTTCAATCTACAACATGAAAAAATAAAATTTATAGCCTAGGAAATACGAAGAAACAAATATACAAAAGATTTTAAAAAACCAAATTTCTAAAAAGGAAAAAGAAAAGAAATGAAAAGATGAAAAGTCAACTATCGGTCTCTTTCCGCTAAAGGTATTTTCCACTATACTTATTACTGTACATTTGACCGTCAAATGTCAAACTTATTACATACTCCCTTTGCTAACATGGTAACTTTCTGTTTTTGTTTCTTGCGGTATATAATTGGGCAAACATCTTGATAGATAGGGATATTTTCTTCATTTGCACCACCACATCCAACTTATCCAGTTTTTTATTTGTATCATCCACACCCCCCTCTATCTCATAATTGGTCATCTGGGTCTTCCTTATACGTTGAAAATGTGTGATAAAATTAAGAGGAAAACAATCTTGAAACGACGAATGGATGATGACAACGTCTACAAAGTGTTTGGTGAAATGTTTCATCTAATTTTCTTTTAGTTAGAATGGAAGGGTCAACAATGGATTTAGTGATCACAAAGGTCTATCTAGTGAACATGTGAGTAATGACGAGATCTATATTTTTGAAAACGGAGAGGAATGCTGATATAACACAAAACCTGTTTGGCGTTTCTTCTTTTAGTGAAATCCCCAGTCAGGTACACTTGAATACTTGATACGTTTTTTAGTCTAAACATATAATATTGATATAGTTAATACATCAATCTCTCATTAAGTTTACTATAGGAATCGAAGTGCAAAACCAATATCATAGCCACATACGACCCTACAAATAATTGACTAAAAGGACCATAAATATATGCATATATTGCAGCCACATAATCTGTAGATAAGTCGTTTGCTAAGGACATTGACTCGTGAAGTAAAATACATTTCATATTAGTCTATCACCTTTTGGATACATTCTATCTTCTAGTCTTTGCATGACAAGGATGGATGTCACTTATTGTTGACCTGGACTTTTCATAATAGTAGTAATAAATTAATTAGAGGCTATTTTCCTATATATACTAATGTTAAACTTTTGATTTACAATTCGAAATGCCCTTCTTATAGATACTACTATGGATTAATGGTCTCTACTTTAAAACAACAAACGTGATTTGTACAAACTTAGTTTTGATTTGTACGTAACATTTTATGCTTTTTATATGTGTTACGTTGTGCTTATTCTCCTTTGTATCTTGTTATGCGTAAATGGAAAGTAACTATGTGCAAATCTAGAGTATATGTGTGTGCAGATCACCTCACACTAACCCAAACAAGTTTGATGGCCGAGACACCCTTAAATAACGCATGACTTGATAAAATAACAGTTATTCAAGCTTAACTACAAATATGTAAATTTTATACTGTATATGATAATATGTATTACACAGGATAATGGGTTATATATAGTAACGACATGTCGTCGCTAGAGTATCTATTAAATACATAATAAACTTATTTGATAAATTAACATTAATAAATGACAAAACTAAACAATTAATAAACACTTTTCGCGACAACATAGCTCGTCAATAAAGTATTTATCAAATAAAACAAGGAATGATAAATACTTTTGATCACACATTCTGGATCATTTTGATCAAATTAAATCTTTTACTGGAACTGATTTGAAAACAAAAATAGAATACTTGTTTACAAAGCAATCAAAGTTGTACTACACAGTTAAAGTATTCTCCAAAAGGGACATTAATTTCTCAAGTAAAAAAATCTTTGAAAAATAATATGACACCACCTAAAATTTAATTTCTAAGAATTGGAAAATAATTTATGAGAAAAGGGTAGCTCAAGTATAAATAGAGACACACAAACCTTCACTTTATAGAAAAAAAAAATGCAAAAGCAAGCAATGGCTTCTTCAAACTTCTTACTTTTATCTCTAGCTCTACATCTCATTGCTCTCTCATTTATACCAAACTTTACTTCTGCTTCTTTGGAGGAAGCAAATGCTCTTCAAAAATGGAAAGCAACCCTTAAAATCCAAAACAACTCCCAAATTGTATCTTCTTGGACTCCCCTTCCAACGAATGCTAGTGCACCCGCTTCGTGCCCTTCTTGGTTTGGAATTGCTTGCAACGCTGATGGGAACATTAACATGTTGAACCTCTCGACGTCTGAGTTAAAAGGTACGCTTCGTCAGTTCCCGTTCTCTATTCTAGGCAATCTTACCCATTTTGAGCTTAGTGTAAACAGCTTCTTTGGTCCCATCCCACCAGAAATCGGACTCCTGTCCAAACTTGTCTATCTTGATTTTTCAACCAATCAGTTTTCTGGTGTAATTCCACCTACTATTGGTAGACTAAGCCAGTTAACCGTCTTGCAACTTTTCCGAAACAATTTAACTGGTTCAATCCCACAAGAATTAGGGAATTTGAACTCTCTCACTGAATTAGCTTTGAGTTATAATCAACTCAATGGTTCAATTCCTTCATCGTTGGGTGATTTGAAGTCTTTGAAAATCCTTTATCTCTACCAAAACAAACTCTCTGGGCCCATTCCAACTGAATTAGGCAATTTGAAGTCTCTCACTGAATTTGTTTTGAGTGAAAATAAACTCAATGGTTCAATCCCTTCATCGTTGGGTGATTTGGAGTCTTTGAATATCCTTCGTTTGTGGCAAAATCAACTATCTGGGCCCATTCCAATTGAATTAGGGAATTTGAAGTCTCTCACTGAATTAGAATTGAGCGAAAATCAACTCAATAGTTCAATCCCTTCATCGTTGGGTGATTTGGAGTCTTTGAACATCCTTCTTTTGTGGAAAAATCAACTATCTGGGCCCATTCCAATTGAATTAGGGAATTTGAAGTCTCTCACTGAATTAGAATTGAGCGAAAATCAACTCAATGGTTCAATCCCTTCATCGTTGGGTGATTTGGAATCTTTGAATGTCCTTTTTTTGTGGCAAAATCACCTATCTGGGCCCATTCCCGTTGAATTAGAGAATTTGAAGTGTCTCACTAAATTAAGTTTGGGCGAAAATCAACTCAATGGTTCAATCCCTTCATCGTTGGGTGATTTGGAGTCTTTGAATATCCTTCGTTTGTGGCAAAATCAACTATCTGGGCCCATTCCAATTGAATTTGGGAATTTGAAGTCTCTCACTGAATTAGAATTGAGCGAAAATCAACTCAATGGTTCAATCCCTTCATCGTTGGGTGATTTGGAATCTTTGAATATCCTTTTTTTGTGGCAAAATCAACTATCTGGGCCCATTCCCATTGAATTAGGGAATTTGAAGTGTCTCACTAAATTAAGTTTGGGCGAAAATCAACTCAATGGTTCAATCCCTTCATCGTTGGGTGATTTGGAGTCTTTGAATATCCTTCGTTTGTGGCAAAATCAACTATCTGGGCCCATTCCAATTGAATTAGGGAATTTGAAGTCTCTCACTGAATTAGAATTGAGCGAAAATCAACTCAATGGTTCAATCCCTTCATCGTTGGGTGATTTGGAGTCTTTGAATATCCTTCGTTTGTGGCAAAATCAACTATCTGGGCCCATTCCAATTGAATTAGGGAATTTGAAGTCTCTCACTGAATTAGAATTGAGCGAAAATCAACTCAATGGTTCAATCCCTTCATCGTTGGGTGATTTGGAATCTTTGAATATCCTTTTTTTGTGGCAAAATCAACTATCTGGGCCCATTCCAATTGAATTAGGGAATTTGAAGTCTCTCACTGAATTAGAATTGAGCGAAAATCAACTCAATGGTTCAATCCCTTCATCGTTTGGTGATTTGGAGTCTTTGAACATCCTTCTTTTGTGGCAAAATCAACTATCTGGGCCCATTCCAATTGAATTAGGGAATTTGAAGTCTCTCACTAGTTTATCTTTGAGCGAAAATCAACTCAATGGTTCAATCCCTTCATCGTTAAAAAACCTGCGAAGCCTTCAGAAATTGTATCTCCGTGTGAACAAGTTATCCGGTCCTATACCACAAGGAATCGGAAGTCTAAAACTGTTTCAGCTAGAGCTGGACACAAATCATTTGTCTGGCCAATTACCTGATGATTTGTGCCAAGGGGGAAAGCTTCGAAGATTATCTGTAGGTCATAATCAACTCTCTGGTCCTATACCAAGAGGGCTATGGAATTGCACCAACTTAATAGCTGCAAGCTTTCAATTTAATCAATTTTGTGGAGACATATCAAATAGTTTTGGTGTCTACCCAAGCTTATATTCCTTTGATGTTAGTCATAATAAATTTCATGGGCAGCTATCTCAAAACTGGGGTAAATGCAAAATTTTGGCTTTGTTAAAGATGGGAAATAACAACATAAGCGGTAGCATACCACCGGAGTTTGGGAATTCAATTCAAGTGCTTGATCTTTCTTCTAATCATTTGGTTGATCAAATTCCAAAGGAGTTTGGGGAGATGAAAGGTTTGTTAAATCTAAACTTGAGTGATAACAACCTTTCAGGTGTTATACCTCAAGATCTTGGATTACTGCATGGCCTACTAACTCTTGACCTTTCCAAAAATAGGTTGAACGGGTCATTACAAAGATATATTGGTGACTGGGTTCAAATCAATCACATAAATCTTAGTAATAACAAGCTCAGCGGAAAGATTCCGTCAGAGATCGGTAAATTAAGTCAACTTAATGTTCTTGATTTATCTTGGAATTCACTCACAAAAGAAATACCGTCAGAAATTGGAAGTTTAAAAAGTATGGTAATGATGAATCTTTCTCACAATAAGCTATCTGGTTCAATTCCTAATGGTTTCAGTAACTTGCCAGGAAGGATTGATATAGACCTGTCTTACAATGAGCTCACTGGTCCGGTTCCCCCTTGTGCTGTCTTTCAAAATGTGTCTGGAGAAGCATTTGAAGGAAATGATGGTCTGTGTGGAAATGTTGCAGGTTTGAAAGTTTGTGAAAGTCAAATAATAATGAAGAAAAATGATAATTTTCATCATAAGCTCATCCTTGTAACTGTGATCCCACTTTTTGCGGCTCTTTTACTTGGTTTATTCATGTGTGGCCTCATTGCTTATCGACATAGAAAGAGAACTTCTCCACAGAAACCATCAGGCGAAGAAGGCGGCAAATTTTTCTCAATAACAAGTTTTGATGGACAGGCGATATATGATGAAATCATCAAGGCAACAAATGATTTTGATGATGCATATTGTATTGGGATGGGAGGATACGGTACTGTGTATAAAGCTGAGTTAGAACCCAACAATTTCGTAGCTGTCAAGAAACTTCATTCATCATCTGAGAATGACGATCATATAGGCTTCCTAAATGAGGTGCGAGCATTAACAAACATAAGGCACAGAAACATAGTTAAACTCTATGGATATTGCTTCCATGCTCGTCACTCATTTTTGATTTACGAATATCTTGAGAAGGGAAGTCTAAAATCGCTCTTAAGTAGCGATATCACAGCAAAGGAACTGGATTGGCTGAAAAGGGTAAGAATTGTTAGGGCTGTAGCGAATGGTTTGGCTTATATGCACCATGATTGCACACCACCTATAATTCATAGAGACATTTCTGGAGCTAACATCCTTCTGAATTCTGATTATGAGGCACATATCTCGGATTTTGGAACCGCAAAGCTTCTAAAGCTGGATTCATCCAATTGGACTGCGGTTGTAGGTACCTATGGCTATATTGCGCCAGGTAACTACCATATATTTTAAAGTTATGTATACGCACTTCTTCTCAAGTTTTAAATTTATCTATGTTACATTTAATCATTATCTGATATAATTTTTTTTTTGGATTATCCTGTTTCCTTCCATGTAGAGCTTGCTTATACGATGGTGGCGACAGAGAAATGCGATGTGTATAGTTTTGGAGTTGTTGCACTAGAAGTGCTTATGGGAAAGCATCCTGGAGAACTTATATCATGTCTACCAACATTGTCTACTGATGATCTATTGCTAGCCAATGTAGGAGATCGACGGATTCCACCACCATCATCGCTAGTTGAGAAACTAGCTCATTCAATTTTGAATGTCTCACAGGCATGTTTGAACTACAACCCGCAGGAAAGGCCAACAATGCGCCAAGTAACAGATTTATTGTCAGTGGATGATCGACTTTGGATGAAAATGAGTGGATGATAGACTTTGGATGAACATGCATGTATCAGTAACTTAATGCTTGATTGGTTTTGTATGATGTCTAGCCATAAGTCATATAGTTTAAGAAACTTTTTATGTTTTTAAATAAGAAAATAAAATTATATCAATGAAGATTGCTACCTTTCTAGAATAGTGTTATGGATCTTTTTGGTAATTTCTTTAAATTATTCAAGTTTTACAATTAAAAAATTATCAATATGGGAAATTTGTATATCAGTTAGAATTTATTGTTACTCATATCAAGATATTAAGTAAGCAGTGAGTGCACACTAAATATATTCAAAGATGTCAAATTACCCAACAATGGAAGTCTGTTAATTTGTCAATCATAACCAGAAATCACTTAAGAAATGAGGTTTAGATCCGTAAAACAACTAGGAATTCAAGATATTAAGAATTGAACTTGAAATTGGATTACAATAGGATAATTTGTTACAATTGAATGTTTAGGGAGTTACAGAAAGAAAGAAAAGTGTTTACTTTGATAAGGAAGGAGGATTTGGCGGGAAAATCAGTTTTGTACTCATTTTGCTGTTCTGTTGACATTTTCATCGATATTACTTTGACACATATCAATCCATCCCGCTTAAAATGATGCTTGTACTCAAGCATCTAAGCATTCAAGTCAACTTGAGGCAACCTTTCTTGGACCTTTAACACATTATGTTGTAGTAAGCCAAACACCGTACCCCAAAAAACAATAACCTTTTTCCTTAAGCCAAACACCCTTTTCACCCTTTGTGAATACCCATTTTATTGAGAGAATGACTTTTGGAAGGAAAATTTATTATTTCTCATTAAAATGAAATGAACAATACAAAGTTCTATTTATAGGACAAAAGTCAAAATACAGAAAGTCAACTATGCTAATTCTACATGTACAGTACTACTACTGCTAATACATCAATACAGCCATTATCCTACTTATATACATAGTTAAACTACACAATTCCACATAGTGCTTGAGCCTTTTGATGAAGCTTGAGCTTATTTGGCTTGATAAGCTTTGACTGAGCAATATTGTGGACTTGATGAACTGTGGCATCACTTGCCTTGTCAGCTCAGCTATCATCTTTAGTTCCTTTACCCCCCCCCCCCCCCCCCCCCCCCCCCCCGCCAAGTTAGCAGTGTGAAAGGATCACAAATGCCAAACTTGGACAAACAATTATAGTGTAGAGCCTTGGGTATACCTTTGGTGAGGACATCAGCTGTTTGTAACCTTGTAGGAATAGGAATATAGACAGGGAGAACTTGATTGCTTTTGATCTTATCTCTGACAAAGTGGCAGTCTATCTCTATGTGTTTTGTTCTTGCATGGTGAATAGGATTAGAAGCCACAGCAATGGTAGAAACATTATCACAGTAGATTGGTATTGGAGTAGAAACTTGTACTTGGAGATCCTTGAACAAACATTGTAGCCATGTGAGTTCACAAGTACAATCAGCAAGAGCTCTGCTCTGTATTCAGCCTCTGTGGAGGACCTTGAGACAACTCCTTGTTTCTTTGAAAGCCAGGATACTAAGCATGGTCCTAGAAAAATGGCATAGCCAGTCACTCATCTTCTTGATATAGGACATGAAGCCCAATCACTATCACAATAGTCAGACAATTGCAAGTTGTTGATAATAGGAAATTGAAGGCCTTGACCATGACATAGTTTAATGTATCTAAGAACCCTGAGCAATGCTTTCATGTGAGGTGGCATCACTTGGCTTGTCAGCTGAGCTTCCATCTTTAGTTCCTTTACATTTCATAACCCAACTACACGATCCATGTATAAAATCTAACAGTTGAAGTCCTTCCCGAGTGTGAAGGATTGAAGTCACTGCACCCACTCTTCAAACAACTCTGTTGCGAATCCCTCTGCCTTCGACCAACTTATTAGGTGATCCGATGCCAAAAACTTGATAAGGTGAGTCAAAATGTAGAGACTGATATGTTTCGCATCATCATACTTTCCTGACCGAGATAACGCGAGTCACTCAAATCATCTTTTACACTGACCTCGATCAACTCATTAAAAGTAGAATTCGGTTTTTGAATATCCATTAAAACGTTAGAGCCAAAAGTATCAGAATTCGATGATGACGATACATCTAACAAACACTCCATTTTCGGTTTCGGAACTTCTTTAAAAATCTTTACCAACAAACGTTCCAATTTATCCAAAAGACATGAATTAAAGCTTGAATCTTACACAAGGAAAATAGTTTTAATGGTTTTGTCCATTTTACATTGACTGGTCCTTTGAGCAAACTGGCGTTTGTTTTGGCCGTTAAGTCTAGGCATATGCTTGTCACGTGAGGGGCAAAATAATCCTTTTAACATTATACTAAACCATAGGGTCAATTTTTTTTTTTAACTAGAATATAAATTGTTATTGCTTTAACTAACCCACATGGACGATTTATGTAACTGACTTTTTTATTTTAAATTTAACTCTTAACTAAACAACACACTACAATACAAATAAATTATCATCTCTTCCTCCACTACCTACCACCACCCTCACCACCCCCCACCACCACCACCCATGTGGTGGTGGTGGTTTTTGGTGATTGGGTGGTGGTGGAGGATGAGATGATAATTTATTTGTGTTGTGGTGTGTGTTTTAGTTAAGAGTTCAACTTAAAAAAAAAAAAAAAAAAAAAAAAAAAAAAAAAAAAAAAGTTAGTTACATAGATCGTCCCTATAGATTAGTTGAAAAAATAAAAATAAAAAAAAGTTTAAGTTCTAGTTTCATAAACCGTTCTTGTGGTTTGGCATAAAGTTAAAAGGACTATTTTGACCCTCACGTGAAAAGCACGTGCCTACCACCAAAACAAACGTCAGTTTGGTCAAAGGACCGGTCAATGCCAAATGGACGAAGTTGATTAGAAATGAGAATGAAGAAATTTAATTGGATGGTAGCAGAAAACGTTTAGACATAGATAATTACATATAGGAAAGGGAAGAAGTAAGGAGTTACTTGATACATTTTGCTTTGGCCTTTAATTTAATATAGAGTTAATTACATAAATCGTCCATGTGGTTGATACACAATTGCACCTTTCATACTTAACTTTCAGTAAGTACAAAAAAATGGATTTCTCTCTCAAAAATAAAAACTTGCCGCCTACTTGCAAACCTAATTTCTAATTCTGATCACTAAATCTAGTTTTTGATTTTGTTTCTTTGATAGAGAGTGATCATATCATTCGTGGTTATCATTCTTTTACTAGACAACGATTGATTAGCCATTTTTTATGTATTTTTATCGTTTTAGGGTTTTCTTGACGGTTGTTCATCACTAACCTAATCTTTCTAATTGTTCTTCTCTTGTGTCTGTTTGCTTTTGGAAGAGATTTCTTTTCTTTTTCTCAGGCTCTCGTTCAATTTCAGAATTACAATTTGCTGTTAGGGTTTCGCTATTGTCGGTACTTCTAAATCCAAGCCCTAATTGTATTTAGGGTGTCTGCCATTCGAATAAGGGTCTGTTTTCGTGGGTTTGATTTGTTTATGTTGTTGTTGTTGGTTTTACTTTGCAGAGGCAGTGATGAATGAGGTTACGGGAGAGGAGAATACGAATTTGTTGTCGAATGTGACTGTGAGAAAAAATAGGAAGTCTCGAAGACATGTTACCATGAAGGGTACTAGTAAACCTGCCGTTACTAGTAACCGTGCTTTTGTAAAGCCTACACTTGATTCGTTAGTTGGACAACCTAGTGCTACAACTCTAGCTCCTCCTAAATCAACCAATTGTGTGACCCATGTGGAGCCGGTTCCACATGCGTCTGGTGTTAATCAAGATTCAGGTATGGCATCTTCTATTAAGGGGTATGCAGGATTGTATTGAAGCTGTGCTTGGTATGTCACTTAAAACACTAGTTGATATTGATACTTTCACTAAAGATCTTGATGTTGGTAACTATCCGATCTTGGCTGAATTGGAAAGTGATGTTTGTAAGATGGTTATAGATGCTGTTTATGGTTTGTGGGAGGCTTTTAGGGCTGGAGATAATGCTAAATCTATGAACCCTAAACCTACTCATGAGTCTCCTATTGTCCAAGCTGTGGACATCAATGCAAATGCTACATCTTATACTGGAGCTGCAGGTTTGAGGGATGATCATCCTTCTATTATACTAATTTTCGTCCCCTAGTTGCCAAACCCGTATTTAAAGGTGTTAACATCTCTATTCCTTGCAAAGTGGTTGAAAAGGTTAGCTCTCGTTTAGAACATACTTTGTATGGCTATTTTATGGGAAAGAGGATGGTGTTTCCAGTTTTTGAATACTATGTTAAGAATAACTGGCTGAAACATGGCCTAAAAAGGATTATGAGAAATTCCAAAGGCTTCTTTTTCTTCAAATTTGATACATTGTCTAGTCTAGAAGCTCTTTTGGAGGGTGGTCCTTGGATGATACACAATTCTCCAAATATTCTCAAGAAGTGGTCTATGGATAGTTGTTTGTGTAAGGAATAATTGACCAGCATTCCAGTTTGGGTTAAATTGCATGATGTTCCTCTTCAAGTTTTTGAAGAGGACGGTAATAGTTTCATTGCTACATTTATTAGAAAAACTATTATGCTTGATTCTTACACAAGCTCTATGTGTAAGGATTCGTGAGGTAGAAGTAGTTTTGCTAGATGTCTTATTAAGGTCAATTCTGATGCTGATCTCGTGGAGGCTGTTACTATTGGTTTTCCTTAACTCTCTAGGGAGAGTTTTAATAAAGAGACTATCCATGTTGAATATGAATGGAGTCCTCCCAGGTGTAATATGTGGAAAACTAGAAGGGGGGGTTGAATAGTTTTACGTTCTTTTTAAAATTTATAATAACAAGTTTGTTTTAAAAACTTCGATTCTAGTTTTTGTGATCTCAATACTTGCACTATATGAACAATTATATAGTAACTAACTAACTAAGCTAATATAGTATAGGTAAATAAGTAAGTAATGAAAAGAGTTGGAGAGATAAAACCACAACACAAGGATTTATAGTGGTTCGGCTACAAGGTCACCTTCCTTGTTCCTACTCCACTCCCCGAGTCACCTACTCGAGAGTTTTCTTCACTATGTCAACAAACTCCCTCATGGCGGAGAAAACCTTACACACCAATTTACACACCACAACTACGTCACAACTTGATCACAACTTCTACACAACTTCTTCACACCTATCTACTTCACACCTATCTTCTTCACACCTTTCTTCTTCATACCTATCTTCTTCACATCAATCTACTTCACACCTACACTACTTCACTACTAATCAACTTCTACTTCCTACACAACTTCTATTTCTTCTAAACTACTTATTACAAACACAACACAACTTCACAAATAATATATATACACTATGCACAACTACTCTTCAATACTTCTTGAACTTAGTTGTAGAAGGAGTGTTCTTCTTTTGCACTTTGGATGAGGATGGATGAGAAGTGATTGAATCACTTGAAACAATGATTAGTATACTAATGATCAAAGGGTTTTGGAGGATGTTTAGAGAGTTTGAGTTCTGAAAATTTCATGCAAAAGGTGGAGCAAAATTCCAGAATTAAGGTGGTATTTATAGGAGAAAAATTCTGACAATTTCTGACACAGGAGCCTGGCCGGTCCCCTTAAATCATGGCCGGTCCCCTTAATTTTAAGGGGACCGCCCAGCTGTAACGGCCAGAAAACTTGTCTTTTAGTGGGGAAAGTTTATTTGGTGAAAAACTAACTGATTTTGGTTAAAAATTTGAAATCATATTTTTATTATGATTAAAACATTTTTCTTTATTACCAAAAGTGTTTTTCAAAAATATATAATATGTTTATATAATTAAATAAACTTTGTATTAATTAATTAAATACTTCTTTGATCATGAGATGTATTAAGTACTTGTTTATCCATACCTTAAGTGATTAAGGTGGATATAATGATATAAACTAGCTTAATACTTGTTTACGTAGTAATCTTACATTTGATGATTTTACATTTTGTGATCGTCAAAACATAGAGATATCGAAAAATATAGATAACGTTTTCATACATTATTTATGTCAACAATCTCCCCCTTTTGATGATTACAAAATCTAAACTCATTAATCGAAAATTAGTATATATACAAGTATTATTGTGAGTTTATATCACTTGTCCCCCTTTTTGTTAGCATCAAAAAGCTTATCCCGATTTTATTGAAGCTCCCCCTTGAATTATACTCCCCCTCGTTTTGAGGTCAAAAAGAAATCGAGATATGGAATTCTTGCAAAAATATTTGGTGGACAAGCAACATATATATGTATATAGCATGCAAGAGTAGAAACTAAACATAACCATAATCATTAATCAAATTAAAAAGGTTACAAGTAGTGCAAATAAGAAAAGCCTTGAAGGCTTACAATCATAAATAAAATAAACCAAAGCTCTAACATGAAAGTCCTTTCTAGAGCTTGCCATCCAAAATGGTTTTAAGACAATTTTATTTGCCATCCAAGCATGTTTAATTGGGAGGAATAGATGGTGAACATGGAGATGGTGATGGTGGGGGAGTGTTTGTTGATGGTGGTGGAGGAGTTGTGTTTGCTGTTGGTGATTGATGCAACAAGTTTTCAATGTGAGAAAACATGTATTGCATCTCATCTCTTAGTCCGAACACAATTGTTCGGTTGTGGATGCAACAGAGGCAAGTGTCTCCATGAGCTTCAAGTAAGCTCCATGGGACGGGGTTATAGGTTGGTGGATTTATAGGGGATGATGAGAAGTGTGCATCAAGAGGTGTCAATGGGGATAATGAGAGGGTTAGTGCAAGAGTTGTGTTTTCATTTGTGGGTTGTGATGGTTGATCTATTGTTGGAGGAGATAAATGGGTGTTTATGTAGTCATTTATGGATGAAGTGGATGGTATGGAGGAAGTAGAGGCTCCATTTGTTGATGGTGTTTTGGAGGGTGCATTTGGTACACTAGGAGATGAGCTTTGAGGTGGTGGTGATGGGGTGGTGTTGTCTTCATTTGTAAGATCAATGAATAGTTGTTTTGGTGGAATAATGACAAGTTTTTGTTTCTTGGCATTGTTTGAATAGGTGGTTCTTGGTGATGACATGATAAAAAGATGAGGTTTGATGAAGGTTGAGGATGATGGAATGTGAATTAAACATGCATGGGGATTATATAGTATGAAAACATGTTTAGAAGTAGAATTAATTTGAAATTGTAATGTTAGATTCCAAAATCAGTTTAGTTTTTAAGGGAAATGGTAGCTGGGACTAGCAAAAGAGATCACAAGGTGCAAAAGAAAACAGTGTAAAAACTGTTCCAGATGGCCGGTCCCCTTAAATGGAGGCCGTTCCCTTAAATTTAAGGGGGCCGCCCATCTGACGACCCAGAAATCAAAATGTTATGTTGTGTTTTGTTTTTGCGGCAAGCTCTATTTGGACATTTCATATTTGTTTTGGTCTATTAGGAAGCATACATGTCATATATATATATATATATCTATATATACATAAACTAATCATGCAAGCATATATATATATATATATATATATATATATATATATATATATATATATATATATATATATATATATATATATATATATATATATATATATATATATATATATATATATATAGATTAAGTAATAAAGCATGCATTCATAAGCATATATTAAACATAAATAAGCAAGTTAACATCCTAATCAAATATCCAAGAAAATAACAAGTACTTTCGAATATACTTCGGACAAATAGCACAAAAAAAAATCCACAATCAAGAGACATGAAAATAAATATTGTTCAACAAACATAAGCTGAAGACATCATCTTCTTTTCTTCCCGAAGATACCCTTCAAAGTCTTCCCGATAGATTTGAAGCCACCTCTAACTTCTTCATGAAAACTCTTTTGTCGTCTAAGCATCTTGGTTGTTCGTTCATGAAGTACTTCTTCGGTTTGATCGCTAGGAGATGAGGTTGAATACTCGGGATAGTCAAGATCCTCTAAATTATCAACGAACTCGGAAAACGAAGGGGTACTAGCATCATGGATGTTTTCCTCCTCATCGTCATCGTCTTGTCTAGAAGATTCCCTTGTCACTTCGAGTTCGTCGAGCTTGTTTTAGAGCGAGAGGACGTAAGGTGGGATAGATGGACTCATAGATGCTATTGTCAAGATCGGGGTAGTACTCGATAACATGACGATAAAGATGAGTAAGAAACATCCCATATGGAAGATTTGCTTTGGGAGTTTTTCTAGCACACTCAATCCGTTTGATAAAGATGTAGGCCAAATTGTACGGCTTTTCGACAGCGATATAATACAACATGTGAGCAAGGCACGCCGGGAGATGGTCCCGGTGACCTCCAGTACCAAATGCATTCTCACGAATGAGTTCTTCCCAACGCTTCATGTGGGGGCCTAATTTCTTGAGGAGAAGTTGGTATGAAGAGATTTGGACGTTTTTGGATTTTATTTTTCGGGTTGTAGTGGCACGCTCCACACCAAGGATTTGACGAATTTCGTCGGGATGAGGGATGTCAGAGAGATAAGGACCAAAGGTTGGTCGACAACGAAGTAGAGATTCGAGGTCCCACTCGTTTGTGAAAACGGCTTGACCTCTAAAAGGAATTTGGAGGATTTGACCAAATTGTTCGAGAGTTAGGGTGATAAATTCATTTTGGATCATGAAGGAGATGGTGATGGCACCAAGATCATTGGTTTGAACGGTGAGTTGGCTATAGAAATCGACTATGAAGCGAGGAATGATTTGTTCGTTGATTTCAAAGAGGCAATTGAGGTTGATGCTTGTGAATATGCGAGTAATATAGTCGGATTGAGCAAAAGCTAGATCTACTACACGTCCCTCATGAACGTTTCTATCTTCAATTTCACGATATATACATCCAATAGAAGGAGATGTAGTAGGGAGTTGGGAAACTTTGGGAATGTAGTTTTTAGTGTGGGAAAGATCTTCGGTAGTCGCTTTTGGCATTTTCACCTAAACACAACAACAATACAAAAGACCAAAATAAATATAAAGAAAAATAAAAGTGTATATATTGTTAAGACTTATGTTGGAACGTAAACATACTTCAACGATTATCCTAGGAAGTAGTTTACCAAGTTCCTTAATATTAATTTTAACTCGTTCTAGATATATTTTACGATGTTTAGCAAGTAGTTATGGATAAATCCAAACGCCCTTTTAAACATCTTAATATATCATGAAATTTACTAGATTTACATTAGGTTGTAAAACTAGCAATTTCTTACGAGTTTCTTATACATGTGATTAGTTTTCGAAAAAGATGGTTTATATTTTGACTCAAAAATGTAATTTTTCATACTAAACCAAACGCTTCCTTAACTAGCCACTTACACTACTAGTATGTCAATATATATATGAATTATATATCTTGACAAGTCCGATTTGCAAGTTTTAGGTTTATAATCTTAACCACGTTTTATAAAATTTATAATGACTTAATTTAGACATTATTTGGACATAATCTAAACACCTTCTTATCGTGAGCAAAAATAGTTTTACTTGGTCGAAAAATATAGTTTCATGTTTTACAAGTTATAAAAGTATAATGTCATTAGTTTTAACAAGTTTTCAAAGTATTATTCAACGATGTGTTTACCAAAAATTTTGAAAAAGAGTGTATGAAATTTTTCAAAAATTTTCGACAAGAGGGTTTATAATTACTAGTTTCTAGTGTTAATTAATCATCCTAATCCTAAGGGAAGCATTTAGTTATGGAGATTTTAGACCCAATCTGAAAGAAATTATGAATTTCAAAAAATTAATAAAACATGCCTAATCTTGAGTTTGACCAAATTAGATGGAATTAGATGAAATGTGTTATGAAAAACTTACAATACGTAATGGTGATTGTGTTAGATGAATTTTCCCTTTGCGAATTAACCCGAATTATGTGATTTGGAAGTGGTTTTTAGGTGTTTTGAGGTTTGGGATTCGTCACAGCAGTAGCAGAGGAAGGGATGTTTGAAAAAGTGGAGTGTTTGGCAAAAGAAACAAGAGGAAAAATGGGTTGGAACTATCAGATGGCCGACCCCCTTAAACATTAAGGGGGTCGCCCTTCATTTGGCTGTCGGTCCCCTTAAACATTAAGGGGGCCGCCCTTCAAACTTTGATTTTGGTTTCTGGAAAGAACAAGAAAATATTTATATATATATATATATATATATATATATATATATATATATATATATATATATATTAGATTTATATTTAATCAAAAATACGTTGGAGAGTATTCCCACGAAAGGAATTATTTGACACTTTTACTTGACATTTCGTCAATTAAAATTTCTTGATCATTTCGGATGAAATTTATCAAGTTGTCAAGTGGATGAGAGAGTTGTGGAAGGCTTATAAGTATATGTATATATATATATATATATGTATATAGTATGGGCTTATAAGACGAGAATATAAGAGGGAGACGTATGCAACGAAAGCCGGGAGTTTGTTTCATCCATAGATTTTTCGACTCATCTCTCTTCATCAGCATGAGTGTTGTTGAACATTAAAGTTCAATAAGGCAAATGGGGAAAGAAAAGGTTCGTAAACGAACAATTTCTAGTTCTAGAAAATCAACAAATGAATTTTCTAGGTTATATGATCCTAGATATAACTAAGTGTATATATATATATATATATATATATATATATATATATATATATATATATATATATATATATATATATATATATATATATAATAATTGTAGCCAAGATATCCCCATATAGGTAATATATTAGCGCTACAATTAATTGTAGCAAATTGGCTACAATTTTGTGCTAAAAATGTGGGTCCCTGATTTTTTTTGTGGGTCCTGAATTTTTTCTGTGGGTCCCTGATTCATTTCATGTGTATATTTTGTGAAGGATTGTAGCTATCTTGGCTACAATAATTGTAGCCAAGATATCCCCATATATATATATATATATATATATATATATATATATATATATATATATATATATATATATATATATATATATATATATATATATATACATGTAAAAACTAGAGGAAACAATGAGCTAAACAAAATAACATAAAGACTAGATACTAAACTAAGCATGCATTTCTTGACGCGAAAATAAAAGGAAATGTGTACCTTTCATCTTCAATGCGTTAATCTTCAAAGTCTTCAGGGAATAGTCCGAACAAGAGGTGACATCAAAAGTTTCCATGTTTGAATGGTGAATAATTTTACGTTGGTCCCCATTGTCTCATTTGACCAAAGTTATTTGATCCGAACATGTTTTGTATTTGGCTTGGGTGCATATATGGTGGAAACATTCCCCACGGATTGAAGTTCCATATTTGTTGATTATTGTTAAAGTTTCGTCTATTTTGGTTTGCTCTTGGTTGAGGTGTTTTAGATCTAGGGTAAGAATTATTTGGTTTCCTAGGTGGTGGAGTTTTAGATCTTGTTTTAGGTTTAGACGATCCTACTTCAGTTTTTAAAGATGGTTTATAAAACGGTTTTATTTCTTCATTACTAGCGAGAGGTATTTTCTTATCATTTATGAGTATATACTTAGGATTAGATTTTGAAGGTTTTAGTTCCTTGAGTTCACTTTCAAATTTAACATTTTTAATTTCACTTGTTGAAGCTTCGGTTGAGTTAAATCCTAAACCGGTTTTATCTCCGAATACTCTTTGAATACTTATAATTTTACAAAGTGAGTTACTACTATTTTCAAATTTATCAAGTTTACAAATTTCTTCCCTAAGTTTGTTGTTTTCACTTTTAAGCTCTTGACATGATTTACATTCTTCAAAAACTTCTTTACCTTTTTCAAGTTGATGTATTTTAATTTTTAGTTCTAGTACTTCATTTTCTAATTGGTTGTTTATGTATTTTAGTGATTTGTTTTTAGCTATTACTTGTTGTCCTAGTTTGCATAATCTATTGTATTCACTATCTAAATCTTTTTCATCTAATGATAAATTTTCATCACTAAAGTATTTGGTTTCGGAATGTACCTCACTTGATGTCTTAGCCATGAGACACTTTTCTTCCTTTGTTATTTCTTTCTCATCTTCATCGCTATCACTCCAGGCTCCTCCAACAAATGCTCTTTGATTTTGATCTCTTGTCATCATTGGACATTTTCCAATGTGGTGATTCGGATCACCACACTTGAAACACTTTCTCTCATTCTTGCTATACTTGTCATCGTTATTCTTTTGAGGTGCTCTCCTTTCATCGTGTGGTTGTCTAACGAATCTTCCTCGCCTTTTGAAGAATTTCTTGAAATCTCTTACGGCCATGGCATATTCTTCGTCATCGCTTTCGGAAGATGAGCTATCTTCGTTGTTGGATTCCTTTCTAGCTTTCAAGGCGATTGACTTGCTTTGCTCTCGTTTTCCTTTAACCATTTCAGAGTCCTTCTTTATAATTGCTTCGTAGAATTTCAAATTTCCAATTAATTCATCAAGTTGTAGCGTTGACAAATTCTTTGATTCTTCAATAGCCGTCACTTTAGCTCGCCGTTTTGGGTGAAGAGCTCTAAGAAACTTCCTAACAAAATTCTTACTAGAAAAATTCTCATCAAGTGCTTTTAAACTTGTGATGATAGTGTTAAATCTATCAAAAGCATTATCAATTGATTCCTCTTCCGGAATCGTGAATTGCTCATATTGTTGAACAAGTAGATCTATTTTATTATCTTTGGCTTGATTATTACCTTGGTGAGTTATTAATAAAGAGTTCCAAATTTCTTTTGCGGTTTCACACATAAAGATCCTTTCGTACTCTTTATGTGGTAGCGCATTGTAAATAACCATTTTTGCTTCGTTATTTTCAGCAAGTTTTCTTTTTAAATCATCATTTTGTTTTTCAAAAGGTACGATTTCATCTTTCTTAGTTTCGGGGTTATTTTGAATAAGTAAAAAATCACCATTGATAATAACATGCCAAAGATCTAGATCTTTTGATTTCACATAAGTTTCGAATCGATTTTTCCAATATAAAAATCCATCACTTTCAAATAGTGGTGGTCTTTGCGTAGATTGCCCTTCTAAATATTTTTCAGATTCCATAGATCGTTACAAGTTTTAAAATACAATATATTTTAAAGATCTTGCAAGACGTGGCCCCTGATACCAATTGTGGAAAACTAGAAGGGGGGGGGGAGGTTGAATAGTTTTACGTTCTTTTTAAAATTTATAAAAACAAGTTTGTTTAAAAACTTCGATTCTAGTTTATGTAATCTCAATACTTGCACTATATGAACAATTATATAGTAACTAACTAACTAAGCTAATATAGTATAGGTAAATAAGTAAGTAATGAAAAGAGTTGGAGAGATCAAACCACAACACAAGGATTTATAGTGGTTCGGCTATAAGGTCACCTTCCTTGTTCCTACTCTACTCCCCGATTCACCTACTCGAGAGTTTTCTTCACTATGTCAACAAACTCCCTTATGGCGGAGAAAACCTTACACACTAATTTACACACCACAACTACGTCACAACTTGATCACAACTTCTACACAACTTCTTCACACCTATCTACTTCACACCTATCTTCTTCACACCTTTCTTCTTCACACCTATCTTCTTCACATCAATCTACTTCACACCTACACTACTTCACTACTAATCAACTTCTACTTCCTAAACAACTTCTATTTCTTCTAAACTACTTATTACAAACACAACACAACTTCACAAATAATATATATATACTATGCACAACTACTCTTCAATACTTCTTGAACTTAGTTGTAGAAGGAGTGTTCTTCTTTTGCACTTTGGATGAGGATGGATGAGAAGGGATTGAATCACTTGAAACAATGATTAGTATACTAATGATGAAAGGGTTTTGGAGGATGTTTAGAGAGTTTGAGTTCTGAAAATTTCTTGCAAAAGGTGGAGCAAAATTCCAGAATTAAGGTGGTATTTATAGGAGAAAATTTTTGACAATTTCTGACACAGGAGCCTGGCCGGTCCCCTTAATTTTAAGGGGGCCGCCCAGCTGTAACGGCCAGAAAACTTGTCTTTTATTGAGGAAATTTATTTGGTGAAAAACTAACTGATTTTGGTTAAAAATTTGAAATCATATATTTATTATGATTAAAACATTTTTCTTTATTACCAAAAGTGTTTTTCAAAAATATATAATATGTTTATATAATTAAATAAACTTTGTATTAATTAATTAAATACCCCTTTTATCATGAGATGTATTAAGTACTTGTTTATCCATACCTTAAGTGATTAAGGTGGATATAATGATATAAACTAGCTTAATACTTGTTTACGTAGTAATCTTACATTTGATGATTTTACATTTTGTGATCGTCAAAACATAGAGATATCGAAAAATATAAATAACGTTTTCATACATTATTTATGTCAACAATCTCCCCCTTTTTGATGATTACAAAATCTAAACTCATTAATCGAAAATTAGTATATATACAAGTATTATTGTGAGTTTATATCACTTGTCCCCCTTTTTGTTAGCATCAAAAAGGTTATCCCGATTTTATTGAAGCTCCCCCTTGAATTATACTCCCCCTCGTTTTGAGGTAAAAAAGAAATCGAGATATGGAATTCTTGCAAAAATATTTGGTGGACAAGCAACATATATATGTATATAGCATGCAAGAGTAGAAACTAAACATAACCATAATCATTAATCAAATTAAAAAGGTTACAAGTTGTGCAAATAAGAAAAGCCTTGAAGGCTTACAATCATAAATAAAATAAACCAAAGCTCTAACATGAAAGTCCTTTCTAGAGCTTGCCATCCAAAATGATTTTAAGACAATTTTATTTGCCATCCAAGCATGTTTAATTGGGAGGAATAGATGGTGAACATGGAGATGGTGATGGTGGGGGAGTGTTTGTTGATGGTGGTGGAGGAGTTGTGTTTGCTGTTGGTGATTGATGCAACAAGTTTTCAATGTGAGAAAACATGTATTGCATCTCATCTCTTAGTCCGAACACAATTGTTCGGTTGTGGATGCAACAGAGGCAAGTGTCTCCATGAGCTTCAAGTAAGCTCCATGGGACGGGGTTATAGGTTGGTGGATTTATAGGGGATGATGAGAAGTGTGCATCAAGAGGTGTCAATGGGGATAATGAGAGGGTTAGTGCAAGAGTTGTGTTTTCATTTGTGGGTTGTGATGGTTGATCTATTGTTGGAGGAGATAAATGGGTGTTTATGTAGTCATTTATGGATGAAGTGGATGGTATGGAGGAAGTAGAGGCTCCATTTGTTGATGGTGTTTTGGAGGGTGCATTTGGTACACTAGGAGATGAGCTTTGAGGTGGTGGTGATGGGGTGGTGTTGTCTTCATTTGTAAGATCAATGAATAGTTGTTTTGGTGGAATAATGACAAGTTTTTGTTTCTTGGCATTGTTTGAATAGGTGGTTCTTAGTGATGACATGATAAAAAGATGAGGTTTGATGAAGGTTGAGGATGATGGAATGTGAATTAAACATGCATGGGGATTATATAGTATGAAAACATGTTTAGAAGTAGAATTAATTTGAAATTGTAATGTTAGATTCCAAAATCAGTTTAGTTTTTAAGGGAAATGGTAGCTGGGACTAGCAAAAGAGATCACAAGGTGCAAAAGAAAACAGTGTAAAAACTGTTCCAGATGGCCGGTCCCCTTAAATGGAGGCCGGTCCACTTAAATTTAAGGGGGCCGCCCATCTGACGACCCAGAAATCAAAATGTTATGTTGTGTTTTGTTTTTGCGGCAAGCTCTATTTGGACATTTCATACTTGTTTTGGTCTATTAGGAAGCATACATGTCATATATATATATATATATACATAAACTAATCATGCAAGCATATATATATATATATATATATATATATATATATATATATATATATATATATTAAGTTATAAAGCATGCATTCATAAGCATACATAGATTCAATATATTCAAAGATGTCAAATTACCCAACAATGGAAGTCTGTTAATTTGTCAATCATAACCAGAAATCACTTAAGAAATGAGGTTTAGATCCGTAAAACAACTAGGAATTCAAGATATTAAGAATTGAACTTGAAATTGGATTACAATAGGATAATTTGTTACAATTGAATGTTTAGGGAGTTACAGAGAGAAAGAAAAGTGTTTACTTTGATAAGGAAGGAGGATTTGGCGGGAAAATCAGTTTTGTACTCATTTTGCTGTTCTATTGACATTTTCATCGATATTACTTTGACACATATCAATCCATCCTGCTTAAAATGATGCTTGTACTCAAGCATCTAAGAATTCAAGTCAACTTGAGGCAACCTTTCTTGGACCTTTAACACATTATGTTGTAGTAAGCCAAACACCGTACCACAAAAAACAATAACCTTTTTCCTTAAGCCAAACACCCTTTTCACCCTTTGTGAATACCCATTTTATTGAGAGAATGACTTTTGGAAGGAAAATTTATTATTTCTCATTAAAATGAAATGAACAATACAAAGTTCTATTTATAGGACAAAAGTCAAAATACAGAAAGTCAACTATGCTAATTCTACATGTACAATACTACTACTGCTAATACATCAATACAGCCATTATCCTACTTATATACATAGTTAAACTACACAATTCCACATAGTGCTTGAGCCTTTTGATGAAGCTTGAGCTTATTTGGCTTGATAAGCTTTGACTGAGCAATATTGTGGACTTGATGAACTGTGGCATCACTTGCCTTGTCAGCTCAGCTATCATCTTTAGTTCCTTTACCCCCCCCCCCAAGTTAGCAGTGTGAAAGGATCACAAATGCCAAACTTGGACAAACAATTATAGTGTAGAGCCTTGGGTATACCTTTGGTGAGGACATCAGCTGTTTGTAACCTTGTAGGAATAGGAATATAGACAGGGAGAACTTGATTGCTTTTGATCTTATCTCTGACAAAGTGGCAGTCTATCTCTATGTGTTTTGTTCTTGCATGGTGAATAGGATTAGAAGCCACAACAATGGTAGAAACATTATCACAGTAGATTGGTATTGGAGTAGAAACTTGTACTTGGAGATCCTTGAACAAACATTGTAGCCATGTGAGTTCACAAGTACAATCAGCAAGAGCTCTGCTCTGTATTCAGCCTCTGTGGAGGACCTTGAGACAACTCCTTGTTTCTTTGAAAGCCAGGATACTAAGCATGGTCCTAGAAAAATGGCATAGCCAGTCACTCATCTTCTTGATATAGGACATGAAGCCCAATCACTATCACAATAGGCAGACAATTGCAAGTTGTTGATAATAGGAAATTGAAGGCCTTGACCATGACATAGTTTAATGTATCTAAGAACCCTGAGCAATGCTTTCATGTGAGGTGGCATCACTTGGCTTGTCAGCTGAGCTTCCATCTTTAGTTCCTTTACATTTCATAACCCAACTACACGATCCATGTATAAAATCTAACAGTTGAAGTCCTTCCCGAGTGTGAAGGATTGAAGTCACTGCACCCACTCTTCAAACAACTCTGTTGCGAATCCCTCTGCCTTCGACCAACTTATTAGGTGATCCGATGCCAAAAACTTGATAAGGTGAGTCAAAATGTAGAGTCTGATATGTTTCGCATCATCATACTTTCCTGACCGAGATAACGCGAGTCACTCAAATCATCTTTTACACTGACCTCGATCAACTCATTAAAAGTAGAATTCGGTTTTTGAATATCCATTAAAACGTTAGAGCCAAAAGTATCAGAATTCGATGATGACGATACATCTAACAAACACTCCATTTTCGGTTTCGGAACTTCTTTAAAAATCTTTACCAACAAACGTTCCAATTTATCCAAAAGACATGAATTAAAGCTTGAATCTTTAATAGCATTACTAATTGATTCTTTAACAGTTTCAACCGCATTTACAACCTCATGCTCGACAACATCATCAAGTAATCTATTTTTTTAACCCATTCTATTATTCATGAACCAAATTACTCACACCCATTCTATTATTCTTGATTTTAATCTCATCATCATCATCAACCTTACTCGAATCGTTAAACTCAATTTCTTGCACTTTTTCACATTATTTAGAAACTTTACCAAGAACCATATTACCAATGTTGTTTTTGACCGTATCACTTGCTTCTTTAACACCTTGTTTGAAATTTTTCTTTATTGGCATTTCATCAAACATCTTATGTGCTCCTTCATTTTTTTTCAAACTTACCTCATAATGATTATCATTTACCCAAGCCAGTTTTCCACGAATCATTCCTAGAAACTGCTTATGCCACTTCAAATAAGTGTGTAGAAATGAGGATTCTGACCGTGAACGATAACGGAGTTACTCGGAAGGCAGCTGTGATACCAATTGATATGATCTTAACAAGAAATGACTTAAGAATTGAACTTGAAATTGGATTACAATGGTATAATTTGTTACAATTGAAAGTTTAGAGAGTTACTAGAAGAAGGTATTTAAAGGTAAATGGGAGGAAGGAGGATTTGGCGGGAAAATCTGTTTTGTTTTGTTTTGTTCTTATCTTGCTGTTCTGTAGACTTTTGTTGACTTTTTCACTGATATTACTTTGACACATATAAAAAGATGACCTAAGGTATGAAGTAATTAATGTACTTTTGTTTTCAGCGGAAGGGAAATGGCAGGGAAACTCGAATGCTGACTATAACTTCACACTTCGAGACCTACAATTGGATGATTTAGTTGAAGTTGGCGATCCAAAAAACGCACGAGTCATGGTGTCTCTAACTATTCATAGGGTATCCAATTTCTCCTTTTTGTGCTTAGTGAAAACGACAGAGGTGGCAACATGGGCAGGTCGATTGGGTTTAGTAACGGGTCAAAACGGTTAACTTCTTGGTATGTTCAAATTGGTTTTCCAGGAACACCTTGGGTACACAATTTCATTAACTCTGATTAAAAATAATTAGTGTGACACGTATGATAACAAAATATATATTCTTATCAACCAATGTTATTGAATGAATTGTACACTATGTGAAACCTTCAACCCTGTTTTCTTTAGCTAACTTTTTTTATTTTACTCGTTTGACCCGTCAGATATTAATAAATCTCACATTGACCCATTCATACTTAATTCGGTCAGAATTTGGCTTTAAAACTATATGGGAATGTATTTTAAGATAAACTGTGGATGGGAAAGAAGGTCATGCAAGTCTGTTAATTTCTCAAAAAAGATGGCATAAACCGAAGAAGAAAGAATCTAACAAAAGAAAAATCCCTTTAGAGTGACAGCAATTTTTTCATTACTAATTCAAACCAAGTAGTCGCTATAAGAATATTTAAAACTCTATAGCTAATTGATCGATTGACTAGTGATGGAGAGGGGATGGGTTTATTTGTTAGACGGAAAGTGGAAGCAGGTGTTCACCGGAGATGACAAGTAGGGAGGAAGAGATGGGGTGGTTATCGAGAAGAGTTTTCTTTCTTTTTTTTTGCTGCTCATGGGGAGAAATGGAGAAGGGGAAGCAGTAGAAGATACGTAGTACTACATTGTTAAATGGAAACTAAAGAGTATTAAACGGATGATCCCTATGGTTTTCGTTGACTTATGTCTTTGGTCCTTTGACTTTTTTTTTATGCCTATAGTCCTTAACTCGAAAACTTTTAACACTTACGGTCCTTTGACCAAACGCGGTTTGTTTTGACTGTTAAAAGTTCATCATCCATAATTGTCATTTTTCTTTTCTCTTTCTATCTTTTTCTCACATCCTTGCCCACCACTTTTCTGTGGACAGTCCACCTTTTTTTTTTTTTTTTTTTATCTTACACAAGGAAAATAGTTTTAATGGTTTTGTCCATTTTACATTGACTGGTCCTTTGAGCAAACTGGCGTTTGTTTTGGCCGTTAAGTCTAGGCATATGCTTGTCACGTGAGGGCAAAATAATCCTTTTAACATTATACTAAACCATAGGGTCAATTTTTTTTTTAACTAGAATATAAATTGTTATTGCTTTAACTAACCCACATGGACGATTTATGTAACTGACTTTTTTATTTTAAATTTAACTCTTAACTAAACAACACATTACAATACAAATAAATTATCATCTCTTCCTCCACTACCTACCACCACCCTCACCACCCCCCACCACCACCACCCATGTGGTGGTGGTGGTTTTTGGTGATTGGGTGGTGGTGGTAATGGGTGGTGGTGGAGGATGAGATGATAATTTATTTGTGTTGTGGTATGTGTTTTAGTTAAGAGTTCAACTTACAAAAAAAAAAAAAAAAAAAAAAAAAAAAAAAGTTAGTTACATAGATCATCCCTATAGATTAGTTGAAAAAATAAAAATAAAAAAAAGTTTAAGTTCTAGTTTCATAAACCGTTCTTGTGGTTTGGCATAAAGTTAAAAGGACTATTTTGACCCTCACGTGAAAAGCACGTGCCTACCACCAAAACAAACGTCAGTTTGGTCAAAGGACCGGTCAATGCCAAATGGACGAAGTTGATTAGAAATGAGAATGAAGAAATTTAATTGGATGGTAGCAGAAAACATTTAGACATAGATAATTACATATAGGAAAGGGAAGAAGTAAGGATTTACTTGATACATTTTGCTTTGGCCTTTAATTTAATATAGAGTTAATTACATAAATCTTCCATGTAGTTGATACACAATTGCACCTTTCATACTTAACTTTCAGTAAGTACAAAAAAATGGATTTCTCTCTCAAAAATAAAAACTGGCCGCCTACTTGCAACCCTAATTTCTAATTCTGATCACTAAATCTAGTTTTTGATTTTGTTTCTTTGATAGAGAGTGATCATATCATTCGTGGTTATCATTCTTTTACTAGACAACGATTGATTAGCCATTTTTTCTGTATTTTTATCGTTTTAGGGTTTTCTTGACGGTTGTTCATCACTAACCTAATCGTTCTAATTGTTCTTCTCTTGTGTGTGTTTGCTTTTGGAAGAGATTTCTTTTCTTTTTCTCAGGCTCTCGTTCAATTTCAGAATTACAATTTGCTGTTAGGGTTTCGCTATTGTCGGTACTTCTAAATCCAAGCCTAATTGTATTTAGGGTGTCTGCCATTTGAATAAGGGTCTGTTTTCGTGGGTTTGATTTGTTTATGCTGTTGTTGTTGGTTTTACTTTGCAGAGGCAGTGATGAATGAGGTTACGGGAGAGGAGAATACGAATTTGTTGTCGAATGTGACTGTGAGAAAAAATAGGAAGTCTCGAAGACATGTTACCATGAAGGGTACTAGTAAACCTGCCGTTACTAGTAACCGTGCTTTTGTACAGCCTACACTTGATTCGTTAGTTGGACAACCTAGTGCTACAACTCTAGCTCCTCCTAAATCAACCAATTGTGTGACCCATGTGGAGCCGGTTCCACATGCGTCTGGTGTTAATCAAGATTCAGGTATGGCATCTTCTATTAAGGGGTATGCAGGATTGTATTGAAGCTGTGCTTGGTATGTCACTTAAAACACTAGTTGATATTGATACTTTCACTAAAGATCTTGATGTTGGTAACTATCCGATCTTGGCTGAATTGGAAAGTGATGTTTGTAAGATGGTTATAGATGCTGTTTATGGTTTGTGGGAGGCTTTTAGGGCTGGAGATAATGCTAAATCTATGAACCCTAAACCTACTCATGAGTCTCCTATTGTCCAAGCTGTGGACATCAATGCAAATGCTACATCTTATACTGGAGCTGCAGGTTTGAGGGATGATCATCCTTCTATTGATACTAATTTTCGTCCCCTAGTTGCCAAACCCGTATTTGAAGGTGTTAACATCTCTATTCCTTGCAAAGTGGTTGAAAAGGTTAGCTCTCGTTTAGAACATACTTTGTATGGCTATTTTATGGGAAAGAGGATGGTGTTTCCAGTTTTTGAATACTATGTTAAGAATAACTGGCTGAAACATGGCCTAAAAAGGATTATGAGAAATTCCAAAGGCTTCTTTTTCTTCAAATTTGATACATTGGCTAGTCTAGAATCTCTTTTGGAGGGTGGTCCTTGGATGATACACAATTCTCCAAATATTCTCAAGAAGTGGTCTATGGATAGTTGTTTGTGTAAGGAATAATTGACCAGCATTCCAGTTTGGGTTAAATTGCATGATGTTCCTCTTCAAGTTTTTGAAGAGGACGGTAATAGTTTCATTGCTACATTTATTAGAAAAACTATTATGCTTGATTCTTACACAAGCTCTATGTGTAAGGATTCGTGAGGTAGAAGTAGTTTTGCTAGATGTCTTATTAAGGTCAATTCTGATGCTGATCTCGTGGAGGCTGTTACTATTGGTTTTCCTTAACTCTCTAGGGAGAGTTTTAATAAAGAGACTATCCATGTTGAATATGAATGGAGTCCTCCCAGGTGTAATATGTGGAAAACTAGAAGGGGGGGTTGAATAGTTTTACGTTCTTTTTAAAATTTATAAAAACAAGTTTGTTTTAAAAACTTCGATTCTAGTTTTTGTGATCTCAATACTTGCACTATGTGAACAATTATATAGTAACTAACTAACTAAGCTAATATAGTATAGGTAAATAAGTAAGTAATGAAAAGAGTTGGAGAGATAAAACCACAACACAAGGATTTATAGTGGTTCGGCTACAAGGTCACCTTCCTTGTTCCTACTCCACTCCCCGAGTCACCTACTCGAGAGTTTTCTTCACTATGTCAACAAACTCTCTTATGGCGGAGAAAACCTTACACACCAATTTACACACCACAACTACGTCACAACTTGATCACAACTTCTACACAACTTCTTCACACCTATCTACTTCACACCTATCTTCTTCACACCTTTCTTCTTCACACCTATCTTCTTCACATCAATCTACTTCACACCTACACTACTTCACTACTAATCAACTTCTACTTCCTACACAACTTCTATTTCTTCTAAACTACTTATTACAAACACAACACAACTTCACAAATAATATATATATACTATGCACAACTACTCTTCAATACTTCTTGAACTTAGTTGTAGAAGAAGTGTTCTTCTTTTGCACTTTGGATGAGGATAGATGAGAAGGGATTGAATCACTTGAAACAAGGATTAGTATACTAATGATCAAAGGGTTTTGGAGAATGTTTAGAGAGTTTGAGATCTGAAAATTTCGTGCAAAAGGTGGAGCAAAATTCCAGAATTAAGGTGGTATTTATAGAAGAAAAATTCTGACAATTTCTGACACGGGAGCCTGGCCGGTCCCCTTAAATCATGGCCGGTCCCCTTAATTTTAAGGGGACCGCCCCATATAATTAAGGGGGCCGCCCAGCTGTAACGGCCAGAAAACTTGTCTTTTAGTGGGGAAAGTTTATTTGGTGAAAAACTAACTGATTTTGGTTAAAAATTTGAAATCATATATTTAGTATGATTAAAACATTTTTCTTTATTACCAAAAGTGTTTTTTAAAAATATATAATATGTTTATATAATTAAATAAACTTTGTATTAAATATTAAATACCCCTTTGATCATGAGATGTATTAAGCACTTGTTTATCCATACATTAAGTGATTAAGTTGGATATAATTATATAAACTAGCTTAATACTTGTTTACGTAGTAATCTTACGTTTGATGATTTTACATTTTGTGATCGTCAAAACATAGAGATATCGAAAAATATATATAATGTTTTCATACATTATTTATGTCAACATAATATATGAAAAATATTTGGTCATACTCATGATCAATGTCCTAAAAAGGTGGTAAGTCCTCCTATTGTTTCTACTCCACATGTTGCTACTACTAATGATGGTTTCCAAACAGTGGGTAAGAAAAAGGCGATGGGTAAAGCAAAGTCTACTAATGGAAGTCAATTTGTTGGTCAATCGGTTAAACAGTTCAGATTTGTTCCAAAGGCAGTAACTAGTGAACCTAAGAAGGGAGCTACTACTATGGGTAATGCATCTACATCATCATCTATGTTGCAGGCTACCGGATATTCCTCTAAGGAAGGTAATATTACTACATCTAATCTGTATTCTGCATTGGTGATGATGATTAAGAACATGTTGAAAATATGTATGGTGAATCGGCCAACCTATTTATTAACTCAAATACAGGTGAAAGTTCATTTCCCACGGTTTCTGCTGGTTTTAGTTGATTTTTTTTAGGTGCATCCTTTGTCCCTAGAGTTGTAAGTGCTTATGGAATGTCATAAGCACTAGATTTAGGTGTTTATCAAGCTTCTTAGCTTGAGGTTAATATGTTACTTCAGCAATATTACATTTGTACTTAGCTTTTTTGGTTTTAATATATTTACCAGGGTAACCCTTCACCAAAAAAACCCATCTTCATATTCACAGGTGTAGGTTTAATAAAAATAAAGAAATTCCATGAGAGTAAAGAATTAGAAGAAATTCATTAATATCTTTTAATTTTGTCCATTGATTAATCAAATGGCTAATATTTTTTGGGTAATGAGCGGTGAGAATGAGCTTTTTTATTTTTGATGTTTGTTTGGCATGAGAGTTGTGGGCTTTGCTATTTTTTAGAAAAGCTCATTTTCCCAATGCTTCTTTATGAAGCTGTGAGCTTTTTTGGCTACTGCTCACAGCTCACAGCTACTGCTCACTGCTCCTGCTCAATGCTACTGCTCACAGCTACTTTTGCCAAACATAGCCAAAAGCAAGAGTTGTGAATGAAGTGAGTAAACAAGTGGTCCAAGTATCATGTCATATCATTATGTGGAAATGTGTTTGTAAAATTAATGTGATACTAGTAAATCTCGTTTAAAAAAACAAGCAAATGTAAACAAGAATAGTACGAGTATTACGGAGTAGTAGAGTACATAGGGACAAAAATGTAGAGGTGAGAATGTGCGATCAAAAAGAACATTTTTTCTAAAGAAAAAATGGTTGAATCCTAGCCGTTCATGTTTTCATTAAAAAAAACAATTTTTCACATTAAAAAAAAAAAAAAAAAAAAAAAAAAAAAAAACATATTTTGCAAATGATAAATCTTCGAGATACGAAAAATACAATATCGCGATTCGCGAAGCAAATTAAGTTATCTTCTATAGATATTTTCTTCTAAATACTTTCAATGATTTTTTTTTAATTTTTATCCAAAAAAATCACACATGATTTGTAAATCATTTGGATTTGTTATTTTTTCTGATTTGCAAAATTTTCGCCCAAACAATCACTTGTGATTTCTTATTTTTCTCATTTGTAAAATCACTTGTGATTTGTTATTTTCACAAGTCACATTTGATTTTAAAGTAATAAATCACATGTGATTTTTCTAATTGAAATTTTTGAAAAAAAAAATTCATCAAAAATATATAGAAGCATACCTATAGAAAAATAATTTAAGTCTTGTTACGATGGTATAATTAATTTTGCGTAACGAATAACGGTTTGCTAGATATTTTTACTAAAAAAAGAAGGAAAAAAAAAACCCCGATGAAAGTGGGTTTTTTTATTTGATGAAAAAATGAATGACTGAGATTGTATGGTTTATTCTTCAGTTAAAATTGTTCCTTTTGGAACTTTTGTACCAAAATTTATAGCTTACAAGACAAAACTTAGGGACACATTACATTAATATGAATTTTTTATGTTTTAGAGCTAAAGTAGTTCTCCTAATAAATACAATAACAACGAAATTTTTTTAAAAGTGACAACCAATAAATGTATCAATTCCGTCAGGGTCGGACCCAATTTAAACGAGAAAATTAATACTGACACGTCAAAAACCTATAAGGACACTGGCAGTCATGATTCCGAAAACATCCATACCTCCGAAATCCATCAATAATATCATTCCACCTCATTTCACCTCATTCATACTTTTTCCATACCTCTCAACCCCATTTTAGTGGCAACCATGCCTTTTTCATACCTCCCAACTTTTTCATACCTCCCAACCCCATTTCACCTCTTTCAATAAATGCAACGGTCGAATTTTAAACATGCAACGAGAATGCTTCGGAGGCAATATATGCCGTTGAGAGCTTGCCGATGAGGATGCCGGTGGGATGGCGGCGGTGTTCACCGCCGGCATCACCATGCCGATGGGTGATGCCGCCTCCACTGCCACCCTTCTAACATATTGTCAAATTTATTAAAATCAAGTATTTACTAAAAGAAAAGTAACAGACTCACACAATTAATACACCACACATTTTCAAGTTACAAGTTTAAAATAAGGTCTTCAATGTACAACATGAAACAAATAAAAAAAAAATATAGCCTATGTAACAATTCACAATTTCAGGTTAATTACCATTCCCGGAAAAATTTCACTATTCACTTTTACTATTCATTTTTCCCGAAATTTTCCCGAAAGTTGATTTTTATTTGATATACTCAAGTGATAAATCATTTCCATGACAAATTAAATGTTTAACTTTCATAAGCTCATTTTCGTGAAAGTTATTAAGGAATTACACGTTTTAGGGTAAAACGTCATTCAGAAATTCTACGCACAACGAAACTCGACCGCGTTAAGTGACCCCGCATCAGAAAAATATTTGACACACTCATGATTTATTTGAGAATTAATCGTGACTGAGAAAAACATGACCAAAATAAGCCTCGGCCGTGAAAAACTGGAATTTTCAGTTTTTAAGCGTTTTTACTCAGCCGTAACCTTAGCCTATACCTGCACCGCGTTTCTAATACGATTTGAGTTTTCAACTTATTAGAAAAAGTCAACATATTTTTCCCTCCTCCTTTGACCAAAAATCATTCCTTGATTTTATAAGTCATTCCTTGATTTTTAGGCTTACGGTTTGATGTCTAAAAGACATTTAATACCAACCGACACTAGACTGAGCCCAGTCTAGACATTATAAGTCATTTTAAATCATTTTTATCACATTAGAAAAGTAACATTTTACTCTTCTCAATTTTACGCAATATTCGTACATTTTACGTATTACGCGTTTTAGACCCGTATTTCCAGTTTTAGCAGGGTTTTACACCCAAATGGAACCTACCACTCATTTTATATTTTATTATGGAACATATGGACATGTTTAACAATACTTTCAAGTTCCATAATTTTACGACACCCGGTTTTACGTTTTGAGGCTTAATCATTTACGATTAGCATTTCCCGGAGTCAAAACTAACTAGATATCTTGGATAATATCATCAAAAGTCCACCCTTCCTCCCCAAGCTTTGTGAACCGCCCTAGGAGGGGGGATTCACCACCCATGTGGCTTCATCTCATGAATTTACCCATAAATCATCACTTAATTACAACTTGGTCACCAAGTTTTGGTAATTTTCTAGTTGTTTCCTAACCTCCTCATTGGACTATAAATACTCCCTCCCCCCTTGTGTTGTTGCCGTCCATACCACACCCTACAACACCCCATCCATAGCTTTAATTCCTTCCAATTTCTAGCAAGGTTCAAGTGCAAGTTCAAGGTTGAAACCCTAGTTTCTTTTAGATAATCAAACACTTCCATAACCTCATGAACTTTGGTGATTTCTCTTGAGTTTGAATCCACTCAAGTCACCTCAACTTTCATTACATCTCTTTCAAGAATACCAAGAGTAGAAGGATTGCTAAAGTGAAGAGAAGCTTGTCAATCAAAGTCCTATCCTTACTAGTTACTTCCTTTCTTGTAGAAAGCCAAAAGTTGTAAGCAAAACCCTAACATACTTATTGTTAAATAATCATGTTCATGTTATTTACATATCATTCATGCTATATTTTGTCTTGTGATCATGTCCATGATGTATAAAAATGAGTAAAACAAGTATTGGTATACATATGTTAACTTATGTTATTTAAACAAGTAAACTAGTGACTTTCTTGGTATAATCTGATCAAAATGGTAAAATTATGATATTGGATCATTACATATTGTAGTAGAGGACCTAACAAGGAAACCATAGCAATTTGAACCACCTAAAACGAGTATACGAGTCAAAAGTTATGGCCAAAAGAAGTTAGCGAAACCAAAACGCCGAATCTGCCAAAATAGCATTCTGATCAAAATCCGTATTTTTTCGAGGCCCTTCTGGTCTGATTCATCAGAAAGTTAAAACACGAAAGTTGTCCGGAACGACGTTTTCGTTCAGGGACAAAGAAGCTCGAGCCCTGAAAACGCTTTCTGAGTTATAATTTTCTTCAAATTCTTAACAGCCATTTTTAGACCAAAGTCACTATATTATGGTTATACTTTAAAAGGAACAAGAGGTCTTATGATCTATAATCAAGACCACAACCATGGCTAGAGCCAAGGTTGAGTCTCATGACCTTGGAACAAGGACCAAAGGTCATGGCTAGGCCATGACGAAATGACCATGTAAACTTACTTAGGCGTAAACATGAAACAAGGAATTAGGCGATAACTTGAACAAGCAATTTGGATCTACTTCACTTAAAAAGGAACCATGAGATATTACAAAGAGAAAATGGTCATACAAGACTTATGAAACTACCCCTAATAACAATCTTCATGTACTAATAAACTTTCCTAAGTTTATTCAAATATCGGACATGTAACTTTTCGGATCAAAACATATATATATATATACTTTATCAACTACTACAATAGTAGGGAGCCTCATGTGAGGAGTTCATTATGTAAGCCGTCGAGTTGAGTTGTGGATTTACGAATTAAAGTGTCCTGGCTCCTCGAACGCTTACTAACATGACTTCTGAATTATGTCGGCCCGAACGGTAGTAAACGATATACAAAACATACATGTTTATGAATCTTTTCTTTCAAAGACTTACAATATACATCATACCACATCATGGACTAAATGCAAGATATATATATAGGCACTCCGTTATATTACTCAAATCCTAAGTCGCGACATTCGATTATAGGCTGCTCGTAGAAACCTTCACGATTCAACCGTTACATTCATTACTTGCTATCCAACTTAAGGTGAGTTCATAGCCCCACTTTCTATTGTTTAACTATTTTACAAACCCTTGGGGGGAATACATGCTATTATTTTTCTACTCGAACACAATGCTTTCTACTGTATGCTATTTGACTATGTTTTATTATCACTAAGTAACATCCTTGCCAAACCAAGATCCCTTATTATGAACCATTTAATCACTTGCGAGGGTTACTTGCGAGTGAGCGCGAATATTGTGAATAGGCCTATTGGGATTGACGAATCCCATTTGTTTTGACTAAGTTCAAACAAATGCATTAATATTTGAGACATTAGGTATGACGGCAAAGTACCTACCGGGATAAATCTGCCGATCGATATTGGTACACGTTAACGTTTTGGTGTCATAAGCTTAGTGAATTAATAACCTTTCCGGGCATATAACAAAGCCCATCTTTGTTTTCTAACTATGAGTGTGAGTCTATAGCTCACCCTACGATTATTGTGTTCAAACGATTTAACTACAAACACTACGATTATTGTGTTCAAACGATTTAACTACAAACACTACGATTATTGTGTTCAACGATTTAACTACCAACACATTGTGTTCAAACATTAAACAAACTCTATGAATATCACTCAACCTTTGTGTTCACCTCTCAAGCATGTATTTCAGGTTCATGACGATCAAGTATGGCACGGAAGGGCACGGATACTCAAGAGGGCTATAAATTTTATTATCATTCAAAACTCATTTAATGTAAATTATAAACATGGAACCATTTGGGACCTCATTTTGTAATCTCTGATATTTATATAATTTGAATGATAAATCTTTTAAAACGACTCAATTGGAGTTCGTTTTCTATTATTGTGACTATTGTGCCGTCCAGTAACACCCAGTTCGAATTCCGCTGCAACCATGAATTGGGGGTGTTACAGATTGGTATCAGAGCCATGGTTATAGAGAAACGGGTCTAATTGAGACCTAAACTATAACCACACGTACAAGCAAAAACATTTTTATAGCCTTCCGCTCTCCGTGTCTTCCATCCTCCAGACGATTATGGACTTAGTAAGCATGTTATGTTAGACAAACATATTAGTATATTCATATATACCCATTTTGAGCATTTCCCCGTAGACATTTTTATGCTACACAAACATAATTGCATATTAATATATGTACCCTAAACATAATTGAGCATTTCCCCGTAAGCATTTTATACTACATGAACATATTAGTATATTGATATATAAACTCGGTTTATTTTCAATCATTTATCTAAACAATGGACTAAACATATCTGCGTATACCTATTCTAGGGCATTACGACACAACCAGATTGTCCCAATCATGTTCCTACTCCAACATTTTATGTCCAAGACATTGTAACTGATTGCAATGGTCTTCCCTATTTCCAAGACATTATATGATACAATGGTCTCGTCTATTTTCCAAGACATTGTATTATACAATGGTCTTAATCACTTCTCAAATGTTTTGAGTCACACAATGGTCTAACCCGAGACATTGTGATTTGCGTAATGGTCTCTGGCATTATTCCATCACATCATCAATATCATTTCATATGATATCAAAAACCCGTCACAACCTATCGATTTCTAAATAGAAATATGAGATTTCTAAAGGACAAACAAATCCATTACCTACAAAAGCTGAAGTTCAACTCTACATTCATCAAAGTTTTCTTATGAAACCTTCATTATTAAAAGTTCGTGATCCTGGCCAAGTATGTTCTATTTTAGAACTACTTAAAACTTCCTTTCCATACGTACCTACCCTTACTATCTTCTATGCAATGGAATATGAAAACATACGTTACAAGTCTTGTATGGACGGGACTTGCAACTTAAGGGTTTGACATCGCCTTTGTTTAGTGGACAATTTCCCAAAAGCAACGGACATATCACAAGTATACCTAATTTAGGTATTTGAAAATTTTATCGAACCTTGGCTAAATATAGACTAGTCACCTATATTTAACCTAGGGACAGTGGAATATAGTCTGACTAACTATATTCGACTTAAAATTTTCAAATACTGAGAGTAGTTGTACTAGGGTTATGTTTAGATTGATTTCCTACATGAACACGATAAACCACCAGAATACATTAAAACAATCTAGAGACACGATAGTGTCTTACCACTCAGCGAAATCTTAACATCTTATTTGTACTACCTAAATTCATTCTTGAAATTTTTCATTTATGAGATAATCCGAACTACTATCTTGGGATAGTTATCAATTATTCTCTTCATCCTGTAGAAGTACTATCCTGTTTAGGTCCTAAGGATACCATCCCGTCATAAACCTTTAAAATTTCTTAAAATTTTAAAGCAAACTTGACATCTTTACCAATATTAACATTGAGCATACACTACGCACTTTTGTTCGTCAACATATCACAACATTATCTTCACAACCGTGGCAAACACAAGCTCATTAACAGATCTTGATGCACTTTTAAAGCTCAAATCATCCATAGTTACACCACAAGTACCCTCTTCAGCTTTACAAGGTTGAATATTCATCTTGTACTTTTGAAATACCAATATCATCTCAAAATACACTACCTTGTAACTCACCGGCTAAGTATGAATGTTGTGTTGGGAATTCTTAAGTAGGATGATTTGTAATTATTTGAATGGATTGGGATGCCTTTTCATTTAAATAAAGAAATTGTAAATCACCGAACCATAAGTTTATATTCCTCTATTTACATTGTTTGGGATGCCTCTCTATGTAAATAAAGAATTATAAACAAGTGGGCTTATTTGTATCCAAAATAACATAAGTATGAAGTCAACTTACACTACATTACATTGCTCGGGTATGGCTTGATACCTACATTACATTGCTCGGGTATGGCTTCATACCTACATTACATTGCTCGGGTATGGCATGATACCTACATTACATTGCTCGGGTATGGCATGATACCTACATTACATTGCACAGGTATGGCATGCTACCTACATTATATTCGCCACAAGAAATCCTATCTTTTCACCGACATCGCTTCAAACCATGACATAAATTGAACTTCGGGACGAAGTTCCCCGTAAGGGGTAGAGACTGTAACAATTCACAATTTCAGGTTAATTACCATTCCCGAAAAAATTTCACTATTCACTTTTACTATTCATTTTTCCCGAAATTTTCCCGAAAGTTGATTTTTATTTGATATTCTCAAGTGATAAATCATTTCCATGACAAATTAAATGTTTAACTTTCATAAGCTCATTTTCGTGAAAGTTATTAAGGAATTACACGTTTTAGGGTAAAACGTCATTCAGAAATTCTACGCACAACGAAACTCGACCGCGTTAAGTGACCCCGCATCAGAAAAATGTTTGACACACTCATGATTTATTTGAGAATTAATCGTGACTGAGAAAAACATGACCAAAATAAGCCTCGGCCGTGAAAAACTGGAATTTTCAGTTTTTAAGCGTTTTTACTCAGCCGTAACCTTAGCCTATACCTGCACCGCGTTTCTAATACGATTTGAGTTTTCAACTTATTAGAAAAAGTCAACATATTTTTCCCTCCTCCTTTGACCAAAAATCATTCCTTGATTTTATAAGTCATTCCTTGATTTTTAGGCTTACGGTTTGATGTCTAAAAGACATTTAATACCAACCGACACTAGACTAAGCCCAGTCTAGACATTATAAGTCATTTTAAATCATTTTTATCATATTAGAAAAGTAACATTTTACTTTTCTCAATTTTACGCAATATTCGTACATTTTACGTATTACGCGTTTTAGACCCGTATTTCCAGTTTTTAGCAGGGTTTTACACCCAAATGGAACCTACCACTCATTTTATATTTTATTATGGAACATATGGACATGTTTAACAATACTTTCAAGTTCCATAATTTTACGACACCCGGTTTTACGTTTTGAGGCTTAATCATTTACGATTGGCATTTCCCGGAGTCAAAACTAACTAGATATCTTGGATAATATCATCAAAAGTACACCCTTCCTCCCCAAGCTTTGTGAACCGCCCTAGGAGGGGGGATTCACCACCCATGTGGCTTCATCTCATGAATTTACCCATAGATCATCACTTAATTACAACTTGGTCACCAAGTTTTGGTAATTTCCTAGTTGTTTCCTAACCTCCTCATTGGACTATAAATACTCCCTCCCCCCTTGTGTTATTGCCGTCCATACCACACCCCACAACACCCCATCCATAGCTTTAATTCCTTCCAATTTCTAGCAAGGTTCAAGTGCAAGTTCAAGGTTGAAACCCTAGTTTCTTTTAGATAATCAAACACTTCCATAACCTCATGAACTTTGGTGATTTCTCTTGAGTTTGAATCCACTCAAGTCACCTCAACTTTCATGACATCTCTTTCAAGAATACCAAGAGTAGAAGGATTGCTAAAGTGAAGAGAAGCTTGTCAATCAAAGTCCTATCCTTACTAGTTACTTCCTTTCTTGTAGAAAGCCAAAAGTTGTAAGCAAAACCCTAACATACTTATTGTTAAATAATAATGTTCATGTTATTTACATATCATTCATGCTATATTTTGTCTTGTGATCATGTCCATGATGTATAAAAATGAGTAAAACAAGTATTGGTATACATATGTTAACTTATGTTATTTAAACAAGTAAACTAGTGACTTTCTTGGTATAATCTGATCAAAATGGTAAAATTATGATATTGGATCATTACATATTGTAGTAGAGGACCTAACAAGGAAACCATAGCAATTTGAACCACCTAAAACGAGTATACGAGTCAAAAGTTATGGCCAAAAGAAGTTAGCGAAACCAAAACGCCGAATCTGCCAAAATAGCATTCTGATCAAAATCCGTATTTTTTCGAGGCCCTTCTGGTCCGATTCATCAGAAAGTTAAAACACGAAAGTTGTCCGGAACGACGTTTTCGTTCAGGAACAAAGAAGCTCGAGCCCTGAAAACGCTTTCTGAGTGATAATTTTCTTCAAATTCTTAACAGCCATTTTTAGACCAAAGTCACTATATTATGGTTATACTTTAAAAGGAACAAGAGGTCTTATGATCTATAATCAAGACCACAACCATGGCTAGAGCCAAGGTTGAGTCTCATGACCTTGGAACAAGGACCAAAGGTCATGGCTAGGCCATGACGAAATGACCATGTAAACTTACTTAGGCGTAAACATGAAACAAGGAATTAGGCGATAACTTGAACAAGCAATTTGGATCTACTTCACTTAAAAAGGAACCATGAGATATTACAAAGAGAAAATGGTCATACAAGACTTATGAAACTACCCCTAATAACAATCTTCATGTACTAATAAACTTTCCTAAGTTTATTCAAATATCGGACATGTAACTTTTCGGATCAAAACATATATATATATATATATATATATACTTTATCAACTACTACAATAGTAGGGAGCCTCATGTGAGGAGTTCATTATGTAAGCCGTCGAGTTGAGTTGTGGATTTACGAATTAAAGTGTCCTGGCTCCTCGAACGCTTACTAACATGACTTCTGAATTATGTCGGCCCGAACGGTAGTAAACGATATACAAAACATACATGTTTATGAATCTTTTCTTTCAAAGACTTACAATATACATAATACCACATCATGGACTAAATGCAAGACATATATATAGGCACTCCGTTATATTACTCAAATCCTAAGTCGCGACATTCGATTATAGGCTGCTCGTAGAAACCTTCACGATTCAACCGTTACATTCATTACTTGCTATCCAACTTAAGGAGAGTTCATAGCCCCACTTTCTATTGTTTAACTATTTTACAAACCCTTGGGGGGGAATACATGCTATTATTTTTCTACTCGAACACAATGCTTTCTACTGTATGCTATTTGACTATGTTTTATTATCACTAAGTAACATCCTTGCCAAACCAAGATCCCTTATTATGAACCATTTAATCACTTGCGAGGGTTACTTGCGAGTGAGCGCGAATATTGTGAATAGGCCTATTGGGATTGACGAATCCCATTTGTTTTGACTAAGTTCAAACAAATGCATTAATATTTGAGACATTAGGTATGACGGCAAAGTACCTACCGGGATAAATCTGCCGATCGATATTGGTACACGTTAACGTTTTGGTGTCATAAGCTTAGTGAATTAATAACCTTTCCGGGCATATAACAACGTAGCCCATCTTTGTTTTCTAACTATGAGTGTGAGTCTATAGCTCACCCTACGATTATTGTGTTCAAACGATTTAACTACAAACACAACGATTATTGTGTTCAAACGATTTAACTACAAACACTACGATTATTGTGTTCAACGATTTAACTACCAACACATTGTGTTCAAACATTAAACAAACTTTATGAATATCACTCAACCTTTGTGTTGACCTCTCAAGCATGTATTTCAGGTTCATGACGATCAAGGATGGCACGGAAGGGCACGGATACTCAAAAGGGCTATAAATTTTATTATCATTCAAAACTCATTTAATGTAAATTATAAACATGGAACCATTTGGGACCTCATTTTGTAATCTCTGATATTTATATAATTTGAATGATAAATCTTTTAAAACGACTCAATTGGAGTTCGTTTTCTATTATTGTGACTATTGTGCCGTCCAGTAACACCCAGTTCGAATTCCGCTGCAACCATGAATTGGGGGTGTTACAGCCTAGGAAATAGGAAGAAACAAATATACAAAGATTTCAAAAACCAAATTTTTAAAAAGAAAAAAAGAAAAGAAATGAAAAGATGAAAAGTCAACTATTGGTCTCTTTCCTCTCTCTTCTTTAATCTCCATTCAGGCGTTCACCTTGTTATTTTCCGGTAAGAAAAAAGTATGGTAATCCACTATATATATTTATTGTTACGGGTACTCTATTAGTGACTCATAATTGGTCAAACATCTTGATAGGGGTATTTTCGTCATTTGAACCACCACATCCAACTTATCCAGTTTTTCTCAATCTGGGTTTTCCTTATATGTTGAAAATGTGTGATAAAAAAAGACACCAATTTCATTTAATTTTTTATTTTTTTTTATGTTGTAGAATTTAAAGTGTTTAATAATTTGTTTTATTTACTAATTTTCTTTTAGTCGAAATGATAAGAGAAAATCCAAAACACTCCATATCATCCTAAGACTAATTTTCTTAACTCTACTTACCATGAAACGAAGAAGGAAATGTCGAGCCTACAACCTTCTAAACTCTATACATGAGGGCCAGTATCATCACTTTATTAAGCAATATTGTTCAAAAGCTTCTCAACTCAAATAGCATTAGACATTTTGCGTGCCTGAATATCAATACCTATAATATTATCAAGGTTCAACGCTCAATTAGCGATGACCCTATGACAGAACATCTTGGTATAGAGGTAGCAAAAAAGGTCAGATCAGCCAGGTTATGTAACGGTTCAAATTTAGTTTAGGTCAAAATGGGACGAGACAAGTTGGGAACTGAGCCGAAAAACGGGCATTCGTCTAAATTTGCACTAAGCTTACTACCAGTATTTCATGCTAGTGTACCTAAAAAGCTCTGGTGTGATGCAACTGTCTAATCTGTATGTTTTCAATAGCAATTAAGCACGAACTTTTAAATGAAGAAAATTTCATTAGTTTTGAGTATTCAATAATCTATCTTTCTAATGTCAAACCCAAATAACCCATTGTCAAATAGAACCCGAATAAAGTTTAGTTGCTGATAGTAATAGTGGGTCAGTTTAATCTCATTGTGTTTATGGCAGGCTAAAATTATGCAAGAAAGGTGAACCATCAGGCGAGTTTTATAATATACATCTAGTAGGTCTCTCTTCGTATGAAAATTGCAAAGATTTAAATTGATTCTTTTTTATGTAATTTGTGTTGATTGAGGGGGTGTTTGTTGAAAATGTCAACAAAGGGTTTGATAAAAGAAATGTTTCATTTAATTTCTTTTAGTTGTAGAATCGGGTAATGGTGGAATGTGGCATATTATTTAGTCTCAGACAAATCGTTCGGTTGGTTAGTAGCCTCTACTGTGATTCAATGAAGAATTTTTTGGGATATAACTCCAAGCCCATTGGAACTATGTTAGAATGGAAGGGTCAACAATGGATTTAGTGATCAAAAAGGTCTATCTAGTCAACATGTGAGCAATGACGGGATCTATATTCTTGAAAATGGAGAGGACTGCTTAGTTTATGTTGGAGGCTCTGTAGATCTTGATATAACACAAAAACTGTTTGGCCTTTCCTCTTCTAGTGAAATCCCCAGTCAGGTACACTTGGTATTCGTATTTCTTGACTTGTATCATTATACGGGCTTTGTTTGGCTTGAAATGACTTGAGCCATTTGACCCGTTCCAAATTTGCCTGCTTTTAAAAGTTAGCAAAACTGAATCATTTGTGATAAAATACTACCTATATAGAAGTTGGCATCTGTATATGCTCGCTCATTGCATAGCTTTTTTGTGCCTTGTAAGTCTGATGTTAGCTAGAGTAACACTTTCAGAAGGTCTATTGACTCATCAGTCATCTGTTTAACTCGAACTTTTTGATACAGTTGGTACTGAAGCAATATGACAACCCCTTGTCAACGAAGCTAAATGAGGTTGTAAATGAGATACGAAGCCAAAGATGTAACTACCTATACCAGTCAATAAAGATTAACAAGTTCAGAGGGTATGTAATATCTGTGGTATTAGGGGTGTCATAAAAGCCGACCCGACCCGAACCCGAATATGGCTTTTCAGGTCGGGTTAGTCGGGTCCAAATTTATATTCGGGTCAATCGGGCCAACCCGAATTGACCCGATTTCTAAACAAGGTCGGGTTCGGGTATAATATATGTCTCTTACTTGGGTTCGGGTCAACCCGATTGACCCGAGTTTCATTTTTTTCTTTCTAATTTATATGTAAACACCAAAATTGTATAATTTTTAAACAACCTAGACCCGAACCCGAGCTGAGCCGACCCGAGTCGACCCCAACCCGAATTGACCCGAATTCTAAACAAGACCGGGTTCGGGTATGTCTTTCTGAGCCTTGACCCGGATTGGTTTATCTGTTTATGAGAATGTTTGTGTTGACAAGTAATCACTTTTTTTATAATATACATCAAGTAGTTCTGTCTTCGTATGAAAATAGCAAGATTTATATAGATTATTTTTTAAGTAAAAAATCCTTTATTATACATAATGCCATATATCACAGGTAACTTTAGCTCAGGAACTTCCTTAGAAACGATAAAGATTGCGTCTTTTCTGAGTATTTGTAAAGTACCATTCTATAAAGACAAGATAAAGAAAATATAACGCAGTGCGGACACATTTGTCAATCTAAATTGCAATTTTTACACGTTAATCGTTGCAATTTCAATAGTTTCTGATATTAGTTACGATTCCTGGAATGACGTTCTTCTCGTATATGATGGAAGAGTAGAAGACAAGTCTCCAAATAGTCCTTCATACGTTGAATTCTTAGTATACATGTCCATAGAAAAGTCAAAACAAAATGGGTTGATTGTGTTTAACAAATACTACTTCAGTTATACATGTTTATGGGTTTGTTGTTAGAATTTACATGTAGGCACAGATGGGTTCGAGCCTAAAGAAGCCAAGCTTGAATCTTAGCAAAAAATTTGGATAGTCATCATTGGTTTCACCTATTCTTGGTGAAAACTCAGAGTAAAGTTTTGTTAGTAGTAAACTATTAATTGTGAAAGCTTAGCATGCATAAACTGATAAAAGAAACATCTTTTGGCCTGGTTCATGGTAATTGTTATTCAAGACTAATGGTGATATGTATATCTACAAGTTTTTATTTATTTATTTTATTTATTTATTTATTTATTTTTAATTTTTTATTTTTGGGTTTATAATGATATAAGATTTACATGCAATGCTGTTCTTTAGGGGGCAAGTTTCAACTTATTTCTTATATTTATTGACTTTATGTGTGAGTATGTTTGATTCGATTTTTATTTTATTGCTAACTAGACAAGTGCATCTGAAATGAAAGGATTCAAATAGTTACAAGCTGTCTATGCAATGGTATTGCTTGATATACATGAAAATGCAAGAATATAGTAGGTAATTCTCAAACTAGTTTTTTATGAAAGAATATAGCATGTTAAAACAAAATCACAAGTTTTTGTACAAAGTTTCTAACCAACTTTGTATATTACGCTAACGTAATCAATAGGCGAGAGAATTGTGTTTGTAATTGAGAACATCTAGGAAGTGATAAGTGATCACATCCATTTGTGGCTAAATGTTATTACAATTAGCCTAGCTAGATTAGAGTGGTAGACTATAACGTTTGAGATTAACGAAGGTAAATCAGGATTTACAAAGTGGTTAGTTAGAGTGGTAGACTAAAAATTTCGTCACTATACAATTATGTACTTGTAGGACCGAAAATATGTATGATTCATGTGGTTCGGGAGGTCTTGGTTGATCAAAGAAGATGAAAGTCTTCATATTTTTAGAGAGAGAAAGTAGAGAGAGGGTGGAGAAAATGGAAGTTTATTAATGACTAAATAAAAGATACACAATTTCTCACACCCCTCATGGAGAGTCATGAGGGGTATTTATAGGCTCATTACATAATAAGTTTGCCTAATGACCACTAATAGTCCCTGAAGTTACTACTAGCTACATATCTAGTCCATTTCACTTGTGTGACGTTATCTTAATAAAATAGCGAGGCTAACAAACTTTTCAAAAAAAATGCGCTTAAGGTAATGAAATTTCATTTCGTTCACTTGTTTACTGAGCTATTAAGCAAGAATATTGTTCTATAATATCAATGTTAATCGGAGTGACTTGAACGCACATTTTTTGATATGTTAAGTAACATAAATGTTGTGGTTTTCAAGTTCGATGATGTGTATGTATATTTTTGTAAGTTTAATGACTCAAATATCATGTTTTATAACTTTAGTAATGCAAGTGAACAAGAAAATAATAATAATAATAAAAAAAAAAATTGTTACGCTTTTTTTGAAAAGTTTAGTGACATGTTTGTTTGTATATTTTTAGCTTCTATCTTGGATGAATTTCATGTTCTTTTCTTTCCCCCATATAGTTGGGGTGTTTTAAATATGGTCTTGACTTTAAACGTTCAAAATGTGGCTATCAGGACATAGGACCCTACACATCATTAACTGAAAGGACCATATATGCATATTACAACCACATATCGTTTGCTAAAGATATTTTATATCGTTTGCTAAAGATATTGACTCCTGAAGTAAAATACACTCAATGTTAGTCTATCAATTAATATTAGTCTTTGCATAACGACGACGGATGCTAGCTATTATTGACCCGGACTTTAGTAATAATAAATAAATTCACGTTGTAGCAGTGGATATCATACAATTAAAATTTTTAGCGAGAAATATTTTTTATTTTTATATTTTATGATACAATAACAACTTATTGATGACAACAATTTGTTTTGAATAATTTTAAGCAATAACAAGTTAACTCATATAAATTTGTAGATGACCCAAGTGATGTTCTGGCAGTACAGAGACGGTAGCTGATATATTATGGAGGTATAAGGTTAAAGTAGTTTACAATGGCCCGTAGTCGCAAGTTATTTATAAATAAAAATACCGTATCGAATTTTATAATTCACTTACATCATGTTAAAAAATTAATTATTTAAAAATACACCTTATAATTTTTTTTTTTTTTTTTTTTTTTTTTTTTGCTCTTATTTGAATTATTAACAATGTTTATTATACTTAACTCACACAGGTAGAAAATACTAGTAAAAGAGTACTTATAGACACAAAGAAAACCTAAGTGTTCAAGAAATAATGTGATGTAACTTTGAAGAGTATAATTATTATTATATAGATATATTTAATAAATATAAAATAAAAGAATTCGCACTTAGCATATTTGCTTTGAAAAATCGTCCAATTTTTATCTAACACAGGTTTTAGCTTTTATGGTAAGTTTTATCAAAAAAATTCTAAAAGGTTTATATGTTGGTTCTCAAGGCACTCTTGCCATTTTAATAAAAGAATTCGCACTTAGCATATTTGCTTTGTAATTTAGTATGCATTTTAAAATTTTGTTGATTTAATAATATCTTTACATTAGTTAGAGTACATTTTGTGTTGTTGAAAAAAAAGTGTAACGGTACCGTATAAAAATGTGTACCGAATCGGTAGTACCATATTTTTCCCGAGCATCAAAATGTTGTTCATTTTTTGATAAAAATGTGTACCGGTAACATACCGGACGGGATTCCGATACCGGTTCTCAGGAAACAGTACATATCCGGTTTTTTCCTTTCTTTTACAAGTGAAACTTAAAATAATAATAATAATAATAATAATAATAATAATAATAATAATAATAATAATAATAATAATAATAATAATAATAATAATAATAAATACAAAAAAATATAGATTTCATGCCTTAAAGCTTCTGTAACAGCAACAAAAAACAAAGGTACACTTACTATATAATATAAAATAAATTAAAGTTCAACGAATAAGGCGAATGTTGTTCTTATCTGAAACCCTTTGTGTAAGATCGACAAGCTAGTGAACTATTTACATGTGCTAATTAGGACTCGTATAATTTTTGTTAGAATATTGTTTTTTTTTATCTTCCATGTATAGAGAACAATCCATGTATGTTTTCATTTCAATCATGATGGTGATTATTAGTATACACATGCATATCTAAGATAGAAGAACTTAGATATGCCAGTTTGAATGATGATGAGAGTTGAGATTAAAGAAAAATGGAGAAGAAAACCTCATTTATTAGTTATACGTGATTATGTGAACAAAATTTTTGTGTAAAGCATGTTATTTGATTATATATGGATGCACCTAAAAGCCTAAAATGATGTGTTTGGTTGTGGGTCGTATACTTTAGACGCTCTAACTTGCATGCAATAAGCACAAGGGTGTTTGGATAAGTATTTACTTGAAAAATATTGACTTTTTATATTTCGATACCTATTTTGGTATTATCCCATTTGGTACTGGTACCGTTTTGTGTATCCCGGGTTTTTTTATGGCTAATAACGTGGTAATGGTACCATACCATGTACCGGGACCCGGTACCAGTTTGGTACGGTTCCGGTTCGATGCCGCGATTCGGGTCAAAATGCTCACCCGTAATTGTATTATTTTGATTATAGCATTTCCAAGTTTTACCAATCGCTTATTAATTTATTTATTTTTATTATTTTTTTATATTTTAGATTCTATCATAATTCCAATCTCAGTCTCAATCCATATTTCATTCTTAATTTGATATATCGGAACTCGTTACAGTTATTTTACAATATATGCATAATCGTTTCATAAACACTTAGCTATAATATTGTAACTACAATTATGTGCCGCTATAAAATTTCGTCACTATGCACGGGTACCGATGTATACTTTAAATTTATAAGCAAAAGTGGTATGTCTTCAGGAATTTTACTCATAACTCAGTTCCCACATTATCACGTTCGAGTAGTTGCTAATCTAATTTTACTCTTTTTTCAGTTCACACATTTGCACATTCCAGTAGTGGCTAATATTAGTAGGAGTACTGTCAGTAGGGTCGAGTTGACTCAACCCAAACCCGATAAGACTTACAAGGTCCGGTTTAATTGACCCGAACCCATTAACCGATAACCCAAAAAAAATTTCAATGCGTTTTATTACTAATTATTTTAGCCCCCATAAAAACTAATAATATAGATTATATTATTTTCTAGTCTAAATATATAATATTGATATAGTTAATGAATTAACCTCTCGTTAAGTTTACTATAGGAATCAAAGTGCAAAATCAATATCAAGGGAGAATGCCTATATAATTATCAAAGTAGAAGTTTTGTGTTTTTCTCATTTCTGGATGTATAAACTGACTTTACGTATTACTGTTGCTTGCTTTGTTCCACTTTCTTATTTGTTGCATATAACTCTTGGATGAATGTATTATACATGCAGTAGGATCTCAAGTATAAATATTATTATGATGATAAAAACTTGCACAAACGTTAAGGGAGGTGATTTGCACACTCTTAGAATTGATTGGCACAATCAAATTTAGAGTGTTTTGACATTTATAGTTTATACTACACTGTGAGATAAATGTCAAAACACTTTAAATTTAAGTGTGCCAATCATTTTCAGGAGTGTGTAAATCACTTCCCAAACGTTAAAGAAGAAACTAAAGATATGATGCTTCAACTAAGGCAACTTGAAATATCTTGACAACCCAACCGGATATAAACAAACTCATAGCCACATACGACCCATCATTGACTAAAAGGACCATATATATGCATATTACAGCCACATAATACATTAATACTATACTCTAGATAAGAGTCGTTTGCTAAGGGATTGACTCTTGAAGTGAAATGCACTTCATATTAGTCTATTACCTTTTGTATACGTTCTATCTTTCTAGTCTTTGCATGACAATGATGGATGTCAGTTATTGTTGACCCTGACTTTTTCATGATAATAAATAAATTATATGCTATTTTCCTATAGATATTAATGTTAAACTCTCGATTTACAATTCGAAATGCCCTACTTATATTTACTATTATCGATTAATGGTCTCTAGTTTAGAACAACAAACGTGATTTACGCAAACTTAGTTTTGATTTGTACATAATATTTTTTGCGGATATTGGCATGTTGGTATTGATGTTTATACAGGTTTGGATTGTGTAGATTTTTTCCAGAATTCCGGAAAAAATCTGAAAACTGCTGGTTTGCAGGTTTGCAGCCTGCATATTATAACATGTCGACGCCATGTCGTCATCAATATAGATTTTAATTTTGACTTTTCTCATTTGACCTTTTTGACCTTTTATAGTATCGACAACATGGCGTCAGCAAATTAAGAGTTGACCGTTTGACTCGTTGACTGTTTGACCCTTGATTAATTAGTAATTGTTAATTAAAATTAATTATACCGACGAAGTGACGTCAGTAAATAATTTGTCGAACCACCATTTTGTTTGACTGAAAATGGTTGTGGGCCCCACCTGTTCGTCGGTACAGTAAGTCCCGACGGGGCATTCTCGACTAACTCGGACCGACTAAGGTTCGTCGGGATCCACTAACTGCCGACGTCATGACGTCGGCACATTTAAAAAAAGGGCGTCGACATTTGACCTGTTTGTACTAGTGTGTTATGCTTATTCTCCATGTGTCTTGTTATGCGTAAATCTAAAGTAACTATGTGCAAATCTAGAGTATTTTTGTTGCGGTTTCCACTTAGTTTAATATATTGCCTTTAAAAAAAAAAAAAAGACTTAAACCGGGTGAAGCCCTTCATTTCTAAGAGTTTTGTGTGGCCACATTAGGGGTTGTTTGTACCTAGCTTGTTACATATGATATACTAATAAACTTATATAAGCTCATGGATGAAACATAGGGTATGTTTGGCGTGCAGCTTGTAAGAGCTTATGGGGATAGCTTATAGTAGAAGCTTTATTCACTAGTACAATCGATGCTTTCCCCGGCGACATTTTTACCCCCTTTCCGTCTACATGTCGACGGAACCATACCTTCCCGTCGACATGTCGACGGGAACATAACGACGGCTGTGTTTCGTCGGGAACAGTGTTCCCGTCGACAATCACCGTCGACATTGTGGGTCCCACATCGTTTTCCAGTCAAACGAAATTGATGTCCGTCAAATTCTTCCCGTCGACATGTCGACGGGAACGTATAACTAATTAACGTTTTAATTAATTGATGATAATTAAGTTTTATATTATGCCGTCGACAAGTCGACGGTAACATTAAACCAAAAATATTGGTTATTTAATTATGCCGTTGACATATCAACGGCATAATATTAAAAACAATATTCGTTTTTTAATTATGCCGTCGACATGTCGACGGCATAATTAAGAAAACATTATTTTTGTTTTAATGATGCCGTTGAAATGTCGACGGTATCATTAATAACTTCCTGCTAATAGCAAGCTGCAAATATAGCAATTTTCCAGATTTTTTCCGGATTTTCCGGAAAAAATCTACCAAAACCTGTTACTGTAATAGCACCTATAACCACTCAATATCAACATGTCCTAAACGTATAACTCGCCATCGGCTAAAACATACCCAAAATATTGCTAAACACCCTCAAAATGCATAAAAACATATAAAGTCTACAAAACGGGGTGTGTTAATATCTAAACCTAGCTGCCATATCCACAAATGTTTTAATATCCGCGACGTTCAAGTCGCCAAAAGGTTAAACTATACAATACTAACATATGGGTCGCCAAAATATTGTTTCAAGCATAAGTACAACACAAAATACCCAAGTTTGTACCTCTACATCCAAAATCACTCGTGATCATCAGCAGGACCCACATCATCGCCAGAACCATCCTCATCGCCTTTGCGACTCCTGCTCCCTCCAGCTTAGCCACTACCTCCAACGCCACTGCCCGAGCCATACACGTGCTGAGAACCCGCCTGGCTAACATACTTGTTCCATCGCGGGTTGGAGGAGATAAAACCTGTGTGCAAATCAATCTGCGCCTTCAAGGCCTTACGCTCTTCAGCATCTCGACGGCTCTTCTCCTCGGCCTTAACAATCTTCTTCTCGGCCTCAGCAAGCTTTTTCTCCGTCTCGGCGTATTCTGAAAATGAAATAATCAAAATTAAAAAACATCTATTGCAATACTTAATTTGAGTCATGATCGACTAATCTATAATTAATATATTATCAAACTGTACATACCTGGAGGTGGAGGCGGGGTGTATGGTAACGGTGGCCTGGAGAGCCCGGGTACGACCCTACCCCGTCCGGCGATGTGGCCCCGCTGCTTGCCCTTCAAAACCATCGCAAGTATCTGCTCCTCCATGTACACCACCCCGTCTGGCGTATTCGCTCCCAGATCTCTCAGCCGAACCATCTCTTCCTATTTAATTGAGAAAAAAATTGAGAATATATATATATATATATATATATATATATATATATATATATATATATATATATATATATATATATATATATATATGTATATATATATGTCGGGTTAATTACAAGATTATGTTTCAATGAATCATTAAAGTGCGTGTTTGGGGAAATAAATAAATAAATAAATAAAAAAAAAAAAAAAAAAAAAAAAAAGATACTTACATATTGAACCCGAGCCTCATCCTGCAACCACGTACCATCATTGTCGCAGTGTGTGTCGTAAAACGACTGGATGAGTGACGGGTATTGTTTGTCCTTGCTGTTCTGAAACTGTATATACACATGCATATATATCAGATGAAACAAATTAAAAATGGCAAATCAAACACCATATTTATTTTAATTAAACTTAAATACTTTTATAAGATTAAAATTAATTACTTTTATATAATTATAATTAAATAATTTTATAAAAATAAAATACTTGTATAAAAATAAAATGTGTCTTACGTAGTCGTGGCGAATAGCGGCAATGACTTGGAACCGTGGCGGCTGTACACCTTCAACTTCTTTCGGTTCTCCTTGTTCACAGCAGCACGTTTCAGGTTCTTCTCCTTCATGTAAAACTTGATATGCTCCTCCCACACAGATGGCTCGACGTTCGGAGGAGTGTTTCTTCGTATCTCATCCACTTTTTCAGGCCCACCCGGCCCGTCGAAGTAAACCCTCTTCATCGTGCCCTTGTTGTCGGAGTAGACATTAGCAATGTACGCATTGAGGCCCGCCGAAATGGTTTTCCAATTGGGATCGTGCATGTGGGTCTGCAAGTCGAAGAATTGCTGCAAACAAATTTAAACAAATATACACAATTAAACAAATTTAAATAAATGTACACATTCAAAGAATTAAATATAGAGATATAATTAAAAGGAAAATAAAATAACTGCCCCCGAATCGGTTCATGAAGCCCTGTCGAGTCGCTTCGTCAAAGTCGTGCCAGGAGGGATAGTGCAATGGCAAGGTCCTAACCAGCTCGCCAACATAGTTACTGAACCATGCGCGGTGGGGACCAACATGATTAAATGTCCTCTGATCACGATACTCGAACTCGATCGATTGCGGGCCCGATTTAGTCACGGCTTTCCTGAGGTCTACGTTCTTGTTAGCTTCACGGACCTGTGCCCTGCCGCCATCCCGACCTCCACCCCTGCCGCCAGCTTGTCTCGCTCTACCTCCTCGTCGAGGTTTTTGAAACGAACCTACAATTGAAGTGAGTGAAAACGTTAAAAAATAACAAGTAACAAAATTCAAATTATCAAGTTTAAGTTTCTTACCACTACGGTGACCGCTAGTAATCGAACGATAAGGGGGTGGTGGGTCATCGGCACCGTCACCACCGTGACCACACGCTACTGCTGCCATCTGTAAAAGTACAAGTTGAATTAACATATAGAAATTCGGGAACAAATTAACATAAGCATGCACCCATTCAAATACATACACATTCCAAATAAATATACACATTTAAACAATCCATAACAATTTCATTCAAATAAGCTAAGTGTCGTTTTAAAAGTTACAATTGAAGATCAATCTGCTACATCTACATCACTATCATAAACAGCATCAGTCGCATCTTCAACTTCATCATCAGAATTGTTTGCATCAGAGTCTGCTAAATCATAAGGATCGTCGTCCTCATCATCAATAAATTCATCGTCGTCATCAACATGAATGATTGGTGGTGGTGCCTCAACTAACGTTGATCGACCATCGATATTTAAGGTTTCAAATGCCAAATCATTCAAACTAGCAGACAGTTGGGGATTCGATGAGTTGTTGCCATGTATCACATCATCATCGTCTTCTGTCACAATGACATCCCAGGTTGTGTTGTGATTCACTTCTTGGATGTGACAACTGGCAAATTAGGGAGCCATTTTGAAAACCCGCATTACTTTTAAATTTATAATTTTTGGAATATTTGAAAAGTTTATTCATGATGATATTTGTAAACGTTGGAATGTGATTTCAAACCGTACGTTATTTATGGAATTTGCATTTTTATTTATTGGTTTGGTTTGATTTATTCTCGGTGATTTAATTCTGAGATGACTATTTGGCACTACATTGACTCCGGCACTAGGATAACCTAACAATTTTAATTATTTTAAATATTGGTTCGGATATTTATATTTTTGAAACGTATCGCGAGATTTTTGATTATTTGGAATGAGTTCGGTTCGAGAGAGTTGATTTGTTATAAAAGGTTTCGGGTTTGGTCCGTGTATTTTTACACTGAGTTACTTAACCCACACTACCCTTAATAATATTATTACTATTATTATTATTATTATTATTATTATTATTATTATTAAAATCAATTTTTTTCTTTTTTAAGAGTAAATAATAAAATCGTCCTTGTGAACCTGGACCAACACACACAACACCAACACTCTCATCACCTTCACACCCTCTCTCTTTCTTTTGATACAAACACCACCGCCACCTAAAACCACCAATAACGCCGCCACCCGCCCCCCTCCTAAATAAACTAACACCACCATCATCACCACCTTGTCCCGATCTATCTTTTGGTATAAACCATGCGCTCTAAAACCTTCTTTAACATCACGTACGAATTAACACCGCCACTTTCACACCACCATTTTTGTTTAATCTTGTTGGGTTTTTAAAGAAATCAAGTTTTGAGGCCGTTTGGAAGGTGAGTGGCCACGATATCCTTGTCGTGTGCCTCGATTCATGCTTAAATCCGTGTGTACACGGGTTGTTTTCGTTGGGTTTTGAGTTTTACAAATGGGAAATGAAGTTTTATTAAGGATTTGATGGTTTGGTATCCGGGTTTTTGCATGTGGTCATGAGGTCGAGACCAAACCGAGAGCTAATGCTCTCGGCTTGTGTCATTGTTGGATTATTTTGATTTCTTGACTATTCTTGGTCATTGGTTTTGGATTTGGAGGATGTTTGGATGATTTTGTTGTTGTTTGGAACTACGGCCGACGACCCAGGGGTTCGTTTGGATTTGTTTGAGCTCGATATGAGCAAGACCATGACCCCTCTTGGGTCCGGTCGAATATTGTTGTGGTTTGATGTTCGGCTCGACCACTAAGGCCGTTTGGTTTGGCTCGTATGGAGCAAGCCGAGACCCTAGAGGTCTCGAGTGTGATCATAATACTTGTGGCTTAATTTTTGACCCGGGTTGACTTGGTAAACCAACCCGTAAATGTGATATTATATTTGGTTGTTTTATATACTTGGCGGATTAGTATATTGTTGATTTCATTATTTTGGTTTCATGGTTATTTTGAGCTTGAAGTGGTACATGGACTTGTGATATTGATTGTGAAGTTGTGTTGACGAGTATGGATTTGGGGACCAATTGTGAGACGGTCAATTAGATGACGGAGATAGGTTAGTCGGGTGCCGTAGTCGGACCCTAATGTTGTAGCACGTGGATTTGGGATTGATTTGGACGAAGTTGGATTATTTATTATGACTTGGTTATTATTATTTGTGGACTTGGACTATGAGCCGAGAGTGATGACTCGGACACGTGACCAAATTCTTATGACTCGACAAATATTCAAAATCAAACACTAATAATAATACTCATAATAGTATTATTACTATTATAATAATTATTATTATTAAAATCAATTTTTTTCTTTTTTAAGAGTAAATAATAAAATCATCCTTGTGAACCTGGACCAACACACACAACACCAACACCCTCATCACCTTCACACTATCTCTCTTTCTTTTGATACAAACACCACCGCCACCTATAACCACCAATAACGCCGCCACCGCCCCCTCCTAAATAAACTAACACCACCATCATCACCACCTTGTCCCGATCTATCTTTTGGTATAAACCACGCGCTCTAAAACCTTCTTTAACATCATGTACGAGTTAACACCGCCACTTTAACACCACCATTTTTGTTTAATCTTGTTTGGTTTTTAAAGAAATCTAGTTTTGAGGCCGTTTGGAAGGTGAGTGGCCACGATATCCTTGTGGTGTGCCTCGATTCATGCTTAAATCCGTGTTTACACGGGTTGTTTTTGTTGGGTTTTGAGTTTTACAAATGGGAAATGAAGTTTTATTAAGGATTTGATGGTTTGGTATCCGGGTTTTTGCATGTGGTCACGAGGTCGAGACCAAACCGAGAGCTAATGCTCTCGGCTTGTGTCATTGCTGGATTATTTTGATTTCTTGACTATTCTTGGTCATTGGTTTTGGATTTGGAGGATGTTTGGATGATTTTGTTGTTGTTTGGAACTACGGCCGACGACCCAAGGGTCCGTTTGGATTTGTTGGAGCTCGATATGAGCAAGACCGTGACCCCTCTTGGGTCCGGTCGAATATTGTTGTGGTTTGAGGTTCGGCTCGACCACTAAGGCCGTTTGGTTTGGCTCGTATGGAGCAAGCCGAGACCCTAGAGGTCTCGGGTGTGATCATACTACTTGTGGCTTAATTTTTGACCCGGGTTGACTTGGTAAACCAACCCGTAAATGTGATATTATATTTTGTTGTTTTATATACTTGGCGGATTAGTATATTGTTGATTTCATTATTTTGGTTTCATGGTTATTTTGAGCTTGAAGTGGTACATGGACTTGTGATGTTGATTGTGAAGTTGTGTTGATGAGTATGGACTTGGGGACCGCTTGTGAGACGGTCAATCAGATGACGGAGATAGGTTAGTCGGGTGCCGTAGTCGGACCCTAATGTTGTAGCACGTGGATTTGGGATTGATTTGGACGGAGTTGGATTATTTATTATGACTTGGTTATTATTATTTGTGGACTTGGACTATGAGCCGAGAGTGATGACTCGGACATGTGACCAAATTCTTATGACTCGACAAATATTCAAAATCAAACACTAATAATAATACTCATAATAATATTATTACTATTATTATTATTATTAAAATCAATTTTTTTCTTTTTTAAGAGTAAATAAAAAAATCGTCCTTGTGAACCTGGACCAACACACACAACACCAACACCCTCATCACCTTCACACTCTCTCTCTTTCTTTTGATACAAACACCACCGCCACCTATAACCACCAATAACGCCGCCACCGCCCCCCTCCTAAATAAACTAACACCACCATCATCACCACCTTGTCCCGATTTATCTTTTGGTATAAACCACGCGCTCTAAAACCTTCTTTAACATCACATACGAATTAACACCGCCACTTTAACACCACCATTTTTGTTTAATCTTGTTGGGTTTTTAAAGAAATCAAGTTTTGAGGCCGTTTGGAAGGTGAGTGGCCACGATATCCTTGTCGTGTGCCTCGATTCATGCTTAAATCCGTGTGTACACGGGTTGTTTTTGTTGGGTTTTGAGTTTTACAAATGGGAAATGAAGTTTTATTAAGGATTTGATGGTTTGGTATCCGGGTTTTTGAATGTGGTCACAAGGTCGAGACCAAACCGAGAGCTAATGCTCTCGACTTGTGTCATTGTTGGATTATTTTGATTTCTTGACTATTCTTGGTCATTGGTTTTGGATTTGGAGGATGTTTGGATGATTTTGTTGTTGTTTGGAACTACGGTCGACGACCCAAGGGTCCGTTTGGATTTGTTGGAGCTCGATATGAGCAAGACCGTGATCCCTCTTGGGTCCGGTCGAATATTGTTGTGGTTTGAGGTTCGGCTCGACCACTAAGGCCGTTTGGTTTGGCTCGTATGGAGCAAGCCGAGACCCTAGAGGTCTCGGGTGTGATCATAATACTTGTGGCTTAATTTTTGACCCAGGTTGACTTGGTAAACCAACCCGTAAATGTGATATTATATTTGGTTGTTTTATATACTTGGCAGATTAGTATATTGTTGATTTCATTATTTTGGTTTCATGGTTATTTTGAGCTTGAAGTGGTACATGGACTTGTGATGTTGATTGTGAAGTTGTGTTGACGAGTATGGATTTGGGGACCGATTGTGAGACGGTCAATTAGATGACGGAGATAGGTTAGTCGGGTGCCGTAGTCGGACCCTAATGTTGTAGCACGTGGATTTGGGATTGATTTGGACGAAGTTGGATTATTTATTATGACTTGGTTATTATTATTTGTGGACTTGGACTATGAGCCGAGAGTGATGACTCGGACATGTGACCAAATTCTTATGACTCGACAAATATTCAAAATCAAACACTAATAATAATATTATTACTATTATAATAATTATTATTATTAAAATCAATTTTTTTCTTTTTTAAGAGTAAATAATAAAATCGTCCTTGTGAACCTGGACCAACACACACAACACCAACACCCTCATCACCTTCACACTATCTCTCTTTCTTTTGATACAAACACCACCGCCACCTATAACCACCAATAACGCCGCCACCGCCCCCTCCTAAATAAACTAACACCACCATCATCACCACCTTGTCCCGATCTATCTTTTGGTATAAACCACGCGCTCTAAAACCTTCTTTAACATCATGTACGAGTTAAAACCGCCACTTTAACACCACCATTTTTGTTTAATCTTGTTGGGTTTTTAAAGAAATCTAGTTTTGAGGCCGTTTGAAAGGTGAGTGGCCACGATATCCTTGTCGTGTGCCTCGATTCATGCTTAAATCCGTGTGTACACGGGTTGTTTTTGTTGGGTTTTTAGTTTTACAAATGGGAAATGAAGTTTTATTAAGGATTTGATGGTTTGGTATCCGGGTTTTTGCATGTGGTCACGAGGTCGAGACCAAACCGAGAGCTAATGCTCTCGGCTTGTGTCATTGCTGGATTATTTTGATTTCTTGACTATTCTTGGTCATTGGTTTTGGATTTGGAGGATGTTTGGATGATTTTGTTGTTGTTTGGAACTACGGCCGACGACCCAAGGGTCCGTTTGGATTTGTTTGAGCTCGATATGAGCAAGACCGTGACCCCTCTTGGGTCCGGTCGAATATTGTTGTGGTTTGAGGTTCGGCTCGACCACTAAGGCCGTTTGGTTTGGCTCGTATGGAGCAAGCCGAGACCCTAGAGGTCTCGGGTGTGATCATAATACTTGTGGCTTAATTTTTGACCCGGGTTGACTTGGTAAACCAACCCGTAAATGTGATATTATATTTTGTTGTTTTATATACTTGGCGGATTAGTATATTGTTGATTTCATTATTTTGGTTTCATGGTTATTTTGAGCTTGAAGTGGTACATGGACTTGTGATGTTGATTGTGAAGTTGTGTTGATGAGTATGGACTTGGGGACCGCTTGTGAGACGGTCAATTAGATGACGGAGATAGGTTAGTCGGGTGCCGTAGTCGGACCCTAATGTTGTAGCACGTGGATTTGGGATTGATTTGGACGGAGTTGGATTATTTATTATGACTTGGTTATTATTATTTGTGGACTTGGACTATGAGCCGAGAGTGATGACTCGGACATGTGACCAAATTCTTATGACTCGACAAATATTCAAAATCAAACACTAATAATAATACTCATAATAATATTATTACTATTATTATTATTATTATTATTATTAAAATCAATTTTTTTCTTTTTTAAGAGTAAATAAAAAAATCGTCCTTGTGAACCTGGACCAACACACACAACACCAACACCCTCATCACCTTCACACTCTCTCTCTCTTTCTTTTGATACAAACACCACCGCCACCTATAACCACCAATAACGCCGCCACCGCCCCCCTCCTAAATAAACTAACACCACCATCATCACCACCTTGTCCCGATTTATCTTTTGGTATAAACCACGCGCTCTAAAACCTTCTTTAACATCACATACGAATTAACACTGCCACTTTAACACCACCATTTTTGTTTAATCTTGTTGGGATTTTAAAGAAATCAAGTTTTGAGGCCGTTTGGAAGGTGAGTGGCCACGATATCCTTGTCGTGTGCCTCGATTCATGCTTAAATCTGTGTGTACACGGGTTGTTTTTGTTGGGTTTTGAGTTTTACAAATGGGAAATGAAGTTTTATTAAGGATTTGATGGTTTGGTATCCGGGTTTTTGAATGTGGTCACAAGGTCGAGACCAAACCGAGAGCTAATGCTCTCGACTTGTGTCATTGTTGGATTATTTTGATTTCTTGACTATTCTTGGTCATTGGTTTTGGATTTGGAGGATGTTTGGATGATTTTGTTGTTGTTTGGAACTACGGTCGACGACCCAAGGGTCCGTTTGGATTTGTTGGAGCTCGATATGAGCAAGACCGTGACCCCTCTTGGGTCCGGTCGAATATTGTTGTGGTTTGAGGTTCGGCTCGACCACTAAGGCCGTTTGGTTTGGCTCGTATGGAGCAAGCCGAGACCCTAGAGGTCTCGGGTGTGATCATAATACTTGTGGCTTAATTTTTGACCCGGGTTGACTTGGTAAACCAACCCGTAAAAGTGATATTATATTTGGTTGTTTTATATACTTGGCAGATTAGTATATTGTTGATTTCATTATTTTGGTTTCATGGTTATTTTGAGCTTGAAGTGGTACATGGGCTTGTGATGTTGATTGTGAAGTTGTGTTGACGAGTATGGATTTGGGGACCGATTGTGAGACGGTCAATTAGATGACGGAGATAGGTTAGTCGGGTGCCGTAGTCGGACCCTAATGTTGTAGCACGTGGATTTGGGATTGATTTGGACGAAGTTGGATTATTTATTATGACTTGGTTATTATTATTTGTGGACTTGGACTATGAGCCGAGAGTGATGACTCGGACATGTGACCAAATTCTTATGACTCGACAAATATTCAAAATCAAACACTAATAATAATATTATTACTATTATAATAATTATTATTATTAAAATCAATTTTTTTCTTTTTTAAGAGTAAATAATAAAATCATCCTTGTGAACCTGGACCAACACACACAACACCAACACCCTCATCACCTTCACACTATCTCTCTTTCTTTTGATACAAACACCACCGCTACCTATAACCACCAATAACGCCGCCACCGCCCCCTCCTAAATAAACTAACACCACCATCATCACCACCTTGTCCCGATCTATCTTTTGGTATAAACCACGCGCTCTAAAACCTTCTTTAACATCATGTACGAGTTAAAACCGCCACTTTAACACCACCATTTTTGTTTAATCTTGTTGGGTTTTTAAAGAAATCTAGTTTTGAGGCCGTTTGGAAGGTGAGTGGCCACGATATCCTTGTCGTGTGCCTCGATTCATGCTTAAATCCGTGTGTACACGGGTTGTTTTTGTTGGGTTTTGAGTTTTACAAATGGGAAATGAAGTTTTATTAAGGATTTGATGGTTTGGTATCCGGGTTTTTGCATGTGGTCACGAGGTCGAGACCAAACCGAGAGCTAATGCTCTCGGCTTGTGTCATTGCTGGATTATTTTGATTTCTTGACTATTCTTGGTCATTGGTTTTGGATTTGGAGGATGTTTGGATGATTTTGTTGTTGTTTGGAACTACGGCCGACGACCCAAGGGTCCGTTTGGATTTGTTTGAGCTCGATATGAGCAAGACCGTGACCCCTCTTGGGTCCGGTCGAATATTGTTGTGGTTTGAGGTTCGGCTCGACCACTAAGGCCGTTTAGTTTGGCTCGTATGGAGCAAGCCGAGACCCTAGAGGTCTCGGGTGTGATCATAATACTTGTGGCTTAATTTTTGACCCAGGTTGACTTGGTAAACCAACCCGTAAATGTGATATTATATTTTGTTGTTTTATATACTTGGCGGATTAGTATATTGTTGATTTCATTATTTTGGTTTCATGGTTATTTTGAGCTTGAAGTGGTACATGGACTTGTGATGTTGATTGTGAAGTTGTGTTGATGAGTATGGACTTGGGGACCGCTTGTGAGACGGTCAATTAGATGACGGAGATAGGTTAGTCGGGTGCCGTAGTCGGACCCTAATGTTGTAGCACGTGGATTTGGGATTGATTTGGACGGAGTTGGATTATTTATTATGACTTGGTTATTATTATTTGTGGACTTGGACTATGAGCCGAGAGTGATGACTCGGACATGTGACCAAATTCTTATGACTCGACAAATATTCAAAATCAAACACTAATAATAATACTCATAATAATATAATTACTATTATTATTATTATTATTATTATTATTATTATTATTATTATTAAAATCAATTTTTTTCTTTTTTAAGAGTAAATAAAAAAATCGTCCTTGTGAACCTGGACCAACACACACAACACCAACACCCTCATCACCTTCACACTCTCTCTCTTTCTTTTGATACAAACACCACCGCCACCTATAACCACCAATAACGCCGCCACCGCCCCCCTCCTAAATAAACTAACACCACCATCATCACCACCTTGTCCCGATTTATCTTTTGGTATAAACCACGCGCTCTAAAACCTTCTTTAACATCACATACGAATTAACACCGCCACTTTAACACCACCATTTTTGTTTAATCTTGTTGGGTTTTTAAAGAAATCAAGTTTTGAGGCCGTTTGGAAGGTGAGTGGCCACGATATCCTTGTCGTGTGCCTCGGTTCATGCTTAAATCCGTGTGTACACGGGTTGTTTTTGTTGGGTTTTGAGTTTTACAAATGGGAAATGAAGTTTTATTAAGGATTTGATGGTTTGGTATCCGGGTTTTTGAATGTGGTCACAAGGTCGAGACCAAACCGAGAGCTAATGCTCTCGACTTGTGTCATTGTTGGATTATTTTGATTTCTTGACTATTCTTGGTCATTGGTTTTGGATTTGGAGGATGTTTGGATGATTTTGTTGTTGTTTGGAACTACGGTCGACGACCCAAGGGTCCGTTTGGATTTGTTGGAGCTCGATATGAGCAAGACCGTGACCCCTCTTGGGTCCGGTCGAATATTGTTGTGGTTTGAGGTTCGGCTCGACCACTAAGGCCGTTTGGTTTGGCTCGTATGGAGCAAGCCGAGACCCTAGAGGTCTCGGGTGTGATCATAATACTTGTGGCTTAATTTTTGACTCGGGTTGACTTGGTAAACCAACCCGTAAATGTGATATTATATTTGGTTGTTTTATATACTTGGCAGATTAGTATATTGTTGATTTCATTATTTTGGTTTCATGGTTATTTTGAGCTTGAAGTGGTACATGGACTTGTGATGTTGATTGTGAAGTTGTGTTGACGAGTATGGATTTGGGGACCGATTGTGAGACGGTCAATTAGATGACGGATATAGGTTAGTCGGGTGCCGTAGTCGGACCCTAATGTTGTAGCACGTGGATTTGGGATTGATTTGGACGAAGTTGGATTATTTATTATGACTTGGTTATTATTATTTGTGGACTTGGACTATGAGCCGAGAGTGATGACTCGGACATGTGACCAAACTCTTATGACTCGACAAATATTCAAAATCAAACACTAATAATAATACTCATAATAATATTATTACTATTATAATAATTATTATTATTAAAATAAATTTTTTTCTTTTTTAAGAGTAAATAATAAAATCATCCTTGTGAACCTGGACCAACACACACAACACCAACACCCTCATCACCTTCACACTATCTCTCTTTCTTTTGATACAAACACCACCGCCACCTATAACCACCAATAACGCCGCCACCGCCCCCTCCTAAATAAACTAACACCACCATCATCACCACCTTGTCCCGATCTATCTTTTGGTATAAACCACGCGCTCTAAAACCTTCTTTAACATCATGTACGAGTTAAAACCGCCACTTTAACACCACCATTTTTGTTTAATCTTGTTGGGTTTTTAAAGAAATCTAGTTTTGAGGCCGTTTGAAAGGTGAGTGGCCACGATATCCTTGTCGTGTGCCTCGATTCATGCTTAAATCCGTGTGTACACGGGTTGTTTTTGTTGGGTTTTGAGTTTTAAAAATGGGAAATGAAGTTTTATTAAGGATTTGATGGTTTGGTATCCGGGTTTTTGCATGTTGTCACGAGGTCGAGACCAAACCGAGAGCTAATGCTCTCGGCTTGTGTCATTGCTGGATTATTTTGATTTCTTGACTATTCTTGGTCATTGGTTTTGGATTTGGAGGATGTTTGGATGATTTTGTTGTTGTTTGGAACTACGGCCGACGACCCAAGGGTCCGTTTGGATTTGTTTGAGCTCGATATGAGCAAGACCGTGACCCCTCTTGGGTCCGGTCGAATATTGTTGTGGTTTGAGGTTCGGCTCGACCACTAAGGCCGTTTGGTTTGGCTCGTATGGAGCAAGCCGAGACCCTAGAGGTCTCGGGTGTGATCATAATACTTGTGGCTTAATTTTTGACCCGGGTTGACTTGGTAAACCAACCCGTAAATGTGATATTATATTTTGTTGTTTTATATACTTGGCGGATTAGTATATTGTTGATTTCATTATTTTGGTTTCATGGTTATTTTGAGCTTGAAGTGGTACATGGACTTGTGATGTTGATTGTGAAGTTGTGTTGATGAGTATGGACTTGGGGACCGCTTGTGAGACGGTCAATTAGATGACGGAGATAGGTTAGTCGGGTGCCGTAGTCGGACCCTAATGTTGTAGCACGTGGATTTGGGATTGATTTGGACGGAGTTGGATTATTTATTATGACTTGGTTATTATTATTTGTGGACTTGGACTATGAGCCGAGAGTGATGACTCGGACATGTGACCAAATTCTTATGACTCGACAAATATTCAAAATCAAACACTAATAATAATACTCATAATAATATTATTACTATTATTATTATTATTATTATTATTATTATTATTATTATTAAAATCAATTTTTTTCTTTTTTAAGAGTAAATAAAAAAATCGTCCTTGTGAACCTGGACCAACACACACAACACCAACACCCTCATCACCTTCACACTCTCTCTCTTTCTTTTGATACAAACACCACCGCCACCTATAACCACCAATAACGCTGCCACCGCCCCCCCCCCCCCTCCTAAATAAACTAACACCACCATCATCACCACCTTGTCCCGATTTATCTTTTGGTATAAACCACGCGCTCTAAAACCTTCTTTAACATCACATACGAATTAACACCGCCACTTTAACACCACCATTTTTGTTTAATCTTGTTGAGTTTTTAAAGAAATCAAGTTTTGAGGCCGTTTGGAAGGTGAGTGGCCACGATATCCTTGTCGTGTGCCTCGATTCATGCTTAAATCCGTGTGTACACGGGTTGTTTTTGTTGGGTTTTGAGTTTTACAAATGGGAAATGAAGTTTTATTAAGGATTTGATGGTTTGGTATCCGGGTTTTTGAATGTGGTCACAAGGTCGAGACCAAACCGAGAGCTAATGCTCTCGACTTGTGTCATTGTTGGATTATTTTGATTTCTTGACTATTCTTGGTCATTGGTTTTGGATTTGGAGGATGTTTGGATGATTTTGTTGTTGTTTGGAACTACGGTCGACGACCCAAGGGTCCGTTTGGATTTGTTGGAGCTCGATATGAGCAAGACCGTGACCCCTCTTGGGTCCGGTCGAATATTGTTGTGGTTTGAGGTTCGGCTCGACCACTAAGGCCGTTTGGTTTGGCTCGTATGGAGCAAGCCGAGACCCTAGAGGTCTCGGGTGTGATCATAATACTTGTGGCTTAATTTTTGACCCGGGTTGACTTGGTAAACCAACCCGTAAATGTGATATTATATTTGGTTGTTTTATATACTTGGCAGATTAGTATATTGTTGATTTCATTATTTTGGTTTCATGGTTATTTTGAGCTTGAAGTGGTACATGGACTTGTGATGTTGATTGTGAAGTTGTGTTGACGAGTATGGATTTGGGGACCGATTGTGAGACGGTCAGTTAGATGACGGAGATAGGTTAGTCGGGTGCCGTAGTCGGACCCTAATGTTGTAGCACGTGGATTTGGGATTGATTTGGACTGAGTTGGATTATTTATTATGACTTGGTTATTATTATTTGTGGACTTGGACTATGAGCCGAGAGTGATGACTCGGACATGTGACCAAATTCTTATGACTCGACAAATATTCAAAATCAAACACTAATAATAATATTATTACTATTATAATAATTATTATTATTAAAATAAATTTTTTTCTTTTTTAAGAGTAAATAATAAAATCATCCTTGTGAACCTGGACCAACACACACAACACCAACACCCTCATCACCTTCACACTATCTCTCTTTCTTTTGATACAAACAGCACCGCCACCTATAATTACCAATAACGCCGCCACCGCCCCCTCCTAAATAAACTAACACCACCATCATCACCACCTTGTCCCGATCTATCTTTTGGTATAAACCACGCGCTCTAAAACCTTCTTTAACATCATGTACGAGTTAACACCGCCACTTTAACACCACCATTTTTGTTTAATCTTGTTGGGTTTTTAAAGAAATCTAGTTTTGAGGCCGTTTGGAAGGTGAGTGGCCACGATATCCTTGTCGTGTGCCTCGATTCATGCTTAAATCCGTGTGTACACGGGTTGTTTTTGTTGGGTTTTGAGTTTTACAAATGGGAAATGAAGTTTTATTAAGGATTTGATGGTTTGGTATCCGGGTTTTTGCATGTGGTCACGAGGTCGAGACCAAACCGAGAGCTAATGCTCTCGGCTTGTGTCATTGCTGGATTATTTTGATTTCTTGACTATTCTTGGTCATTGGTTTTGGATTTGGAGGATGTTTGGATGATTTTGTTGTTGTTTGGAACTACGGCCGATGACCCAAGGGTCCGTTTGGATTTGTTTGAGCTCGATATGAGCAAGACCGTGACCCCTCTTGGGTCCGGTCGAATATTGTTGTGGTTTGAGGTTTGGATCGACCACTAAGGCCGTTTGGTTTGGCTCGTATGGAGCAAGCCGAGACCCTAGAGGTCTCGGGTGTGATCATAATACTTGTGGCTTAATTTTTGACCCGGGTTGACTTGGTAAACCAACCCGTAAATGTGATATTATATTTTGTTGTTTTATATACTTGGCGGATTAGTATATTGTTGATTTCATTATTTTGGTTTCATGGTTATTTTGAGCTTGAAGTGGTACATGGACTTGTGATGTTGATTGTGAAGTTGTGTTGATGAGTATGGACTTGGGGACCGCTTGTGAGACGGTCAATTAGATGACGGAGAGAGGTTAGTCGGGTGCCGTAGTCGGACCCTAATGTTGTAGCACGTGGATTTGGGATTGATTTGGACGGAGTTGGATTATTTATTATGACTTGGTTATTATTATTTGTGGACTTGGACTATGAGCCGAGAGTGATGACTCGGACATGTGACCAAATTCTTATGACTCGACAAATATTCAAAATCAAACACTAATAATAATACTCATAATAATATTATTACTATTATTATTATTATTATTATTATTATTATTAAAATCAATTTTTTTCTTTTTTAAGAGTAAATAAAAAAATCGTCCTTGTGAACCTGGACCAACACACACAACACCAGCACCCTCATCACCTTCACACTCTCTCTCTTTCTTTTGATACAAACACCACCGCCACCTATAACCACCAATAACGCCGCCACCGCCCCCCTCCTAAATAAACTAACACCACCATCATCACCACCTTGTCCCGATTTATCTTTTGGTATAAACCACGCGCTCTAAAACCTTCTTTAACATCACATACGAATTAACACCGCCACTTTAACACCACCATTTTTGTTTAATCTTGTTGGGTTTTTAAAGAAATCAAGTTTTGAGGCCGTTTGGAAGGTGAGTGGCCACGATATCCTTGTCGTGTGCCTCGATTCATGCTTAAATCCGTGTGTACACGGGTTGTTTTTGTTGGGTTTTGAGTTTTACAAATGGGAAATGAAGTTTTATTAAGGATTTGATGGTTTGGTATCCGGGTTTTTGAATGTGGTCACAAGGTCGAGACCAAACCGAGAGCTAATGCTCTCGACTTGTGTCATTGTTGGATTATTTTGATTTCTTGACTATTCTTGGTCATTGGTTTTGGATTTGGAGGATGTTTGGATGATTTTGTTGTTGTTTGGAACTACGGTCGACGACCCAAGGGTCCGTTTGGATTTGTTGGAGCTCGATATGAGCAAGACCGTGACCCCTCTTGGGTCCGGTCGAATATTGTTGTGGTTTGAGGTTCGGCTCGACCACTAAGGCCGTTTGGTTTGGCTCGTATGGAGCAAGCCGAGACCCTAGAGGTCTCGGGTGTGATCATAATACTTGTGGCTTAATTTTTGACCCGGGTTGACTTGGTAAACCAACCCGTAAATGTGATATTATATTTGGTTGTTTTATATACTTGGCAGATTAGTATATTGTTGATTTCATTATTTTGGTTTCATGGTTATTTTGAGCTTGAAGTGGTACATGGACTTGTGATGTTGATTGTGAAGTTGTGTTGACGAGTATGGATTTGGGGACCGATTGTGAGACGGTCAATTAGATGACGGAGATAGGTTAGTCGGGTGCCGTAGTCGGACCCTAATGTTGTAGCACGTGGATTTGGGATTGATTTGGACGGAGTTGGATTATTTATTATGACTTGGTTATTATTATTTGTGGACTTGGACTATGAGCCGAGAGTGATGACTCGGACATGTGACCAAATTCTTATGACTCGACAAATATTCAAAATCAAACACTAATAATAATATTATTACTATTATAATAATTATTATTATTAAAATAAATTTTTTTCTTTTTTAAGAGTAAATAATAAAATCATCCTTGTGAACCTGGACCAACACACACAACACCAACACCCTCATCACCTTCACACTATCTCTCTTTCTTTTGATACAAACAGCACCGCCACCTATAACCACCAATAACGCCGCCACCGCCCCCTCCTAAATAAACTAACACCACCATCATCACCACCTTGTCCCGATCTATCTTTTGGTATAAACCACGCGCTCTAAAACCTTCTTTAACATCATGTACGAGTTAACACCGCCACTTTAACACCACCATTTTTGTTTAATCTTGTTGGGTTTTTAAAGAAATCTAGTTTTGAGGCCGTTTGGAAGGTGAGTGGCCACGATATCCTTGTCGTGTGCCTCGATTCATGCTTAAATCCGTGTGTACACGGGTTGTTTTTGTTGGGTTTTGAGTTTTACAAATGGGAAATGAAGTTTTATTAAGGATTTGATGGTTTGGTATCCGGGTTTTTGCATGTGGTCACGAGGTCGAGACCAAACCGAGAGCTAATGCTCTCGGCTTGTGTCATTGCTGGATTATTTTGATTTCTTGACTATTCTTGGTCATTGGTTTTGGATTTGGAGGATGTTTGGATGATTTTGTTGTTGTTTGGAACTACGGCCGACGACCCAAGGGTCCGTTTGGATTTGTTTGAGCTCGATATGAGCAAGACCGTGACCCCTCTTGGGTCCGGTCGAATATTGTTGTGGTTTGAGGTTTGGATCGACCACTAAGGCCGTTTGGTTTGGCTCGTATGGAGCAAGCCGAGACCCTAGAGGTCTCGGGTGTGATCATAATACTTGTGGCTTAATTTTTGACCCGGGTTGACTTGGTAAACCAACCCGTAAATGTGATATTATATTTTGTTGTTTTATATACTTGGCGGATTAGTATATTGTTGATTTCATTATTTTGGTTTCATGGTTATTTTGAGCTTGAAGTGGTACATGGACTTGTGATGTTGATTGTGAAGTTGTGTTGATGAGTATGGACTTGGGGACCGCTTGTGAGACGGTCAATTAGATGACGGAGATAGGTTAGTCGGGTGCCGTAGTCGGACCCTAATGTTGTAGCACGTGGATTTGGGATTGATTTGGACGGAGTTGGATTATTTATTATGACTTGGTTATTATTATTTGTGGACTTGGACTATGAGCCGAGAGTGATGACTCGGACATGTGACCAAATTCTTATGACTCGACAAATATTCAAAATCAAACACTAATAATAATACTCATAATAATATTATTACTATTATTATTATTATTATTATTATTATTATTATTAAAATCAATTTTTTTCTTTTTTAAGAGTAAATAAAAAAATCGTCCTTGTGAACCTGGACCAACACACACAACACCAACACCCTCATCACCTTCACACTCTCTCTCTTTCTTTTGATACAAACACCACCGCCACCTATAACCACCAATAACGCCGCCACCGCCCCCTCCTAAATAAACTAACACCACCATCATCACCACCTTGTCCCGATTTATCTTTTGGTATAAACCACGCGCTCTAAAACCTTCTTTAACATCACATACGAATTAACATCGCCACTTTAACACCACCATTTTTGTTTAATCTTGTTGGGTTTTTAAAGAAATCAAGTTTTGAGGCCGTTTTGAAGGTGAGTGGCCACTATATCCTTGTCGTGTGCCTCGATTCATGCTTAAATCCGTGTGTACACGGGTTGTTTTTGTTGGGTTTTGAGTTTTACAAATGGGAAATGAAGTTTTATTAAGGATTTGATGGTTTGGTATCCGGGTTTTTGAATGTGGTCACAAGGTCGAGACCAAACCGAGAGCTAATGCTCTCGACTTGTGTCATTGTTGGATTATTTTGATTTCTTGACTATTCTTGGTCATTGGTTTTGGATTTGGAGGATGTTTGGATGATTTTGTTGTTCTTTGGAACTACGGTCGACGACCCAAGGGTCCGTTTGGATTTGTTGGAGCTCGATATGAGCAAGACCGTGACCCCTCTTGGGTCCGGTCGAATATTGTTGTGGTTTGAGGTTCGGCTCGACCACTAAGGCCGTTTGGTTTGGCTCGTATGGAGCAAGCCGAGACCCTAGAGGTCTCGGGTGTGATCATAATACTTGTGGCTTAATTTTTGACCCGGGTTGACTTGGTAAACCAACCCGTAAATGTGATATTATATTTGGTTGTTTTATATACTTGGCAGATTAGTATATTGTTGATTTCATTATTTTGGTTTCATGGTTATTTTGAGCTTGAAGTGGTACATGGACTTGTGATGTTGATTGTGAAGTTGTGTTGACGAGTATGGATTTGGGGACCGATTGTGAGACGGTCAATTAGATGACGGAGATAGGTTAGTCGGGTGCCGTAGTCGGACCCTAATGTTGTAGCACGTGGATTTGGGATTGATTTGGACGGAGTTGGATTATTTATTATGACTTGGTTATTATTATTTGTGGACTTGGACTATGAGCCGAGAGTGATGACTCGGACACGTGACCAAATTCTTATGACTCGACAAATATTCAAAATCAAACACTAATAATAATACTCATAATAATATTATTACTATTATTATTATTATTATTATTATTATTATTATTATTATTATTATTATTATTATTATTATTATTATTATTATTATTATTATTATTATTATTATTATTATTATTATTAAAATCAATTTTTTTCTTTTTTAAGAGTAAATAATAAAATCGTCCTTGTGAACCTGGACCAACACACACAACACCAACACCCTCATCACCTTCACACTCTCTCTCTTTCTTTTGTTACAAACACCACCGCCACCTATAACCACCAATAACGCCGCCACCGCCCCCCTCCTAAATAAACTAACACCACCATCATCACCACCTTGTCCCGATCTATCTTTTGGTATAAACCACGCGCTCTAAAACCTTCTTTAACATCACGTACGAATTAACACTGCCACTTTAACACCACCATTTTTGTTTAATCTTGTTAGGTTTTTAAAGAAATCAAGTTTTGAGGCCGTTTGGAAGGTGAGTGGCCACGATATCCTTGTCGTGTGCCTTGATTCATGCTTAAATCCGTGTGTACACGGGTTGTTTTTGTTGGGTTTTGAGTTTTACAAATGGGAAATGAAGTTTTATTAAGGATTTGATGGTTTGGTATCTGGGTTTTTGCATGTGGTCACGAGGTCGAGACCAAACCGAGAGCTAATGCTCTCGGCTTGTGTCATTGTTGGATTATTTTGATTTCTTGACTATTCTTGGTCATTGGTTTTGGATTTGGAGGATGTTTGGATGATTTTGTTGTTGTTTGGAACTACGGCCGACGACCCAAGGGTCCGTTTGGATTTGTTTGAGCTCGATATGAGCAAGACCGTGACCCCTCTTGGGTCCGGTCGAATATTGTTGTGGTTTGAGGTTCGGCTCGACCACTAAGGCCGTTTGGTTTGGCTCGTATGGAGCAAGCCGAGACCCTAGAGGTCTCGGGTGTGATCATAATACTTGTGGCTTAATTTTTGACCCGGGTTGACTTGGTAAACCAACCCGTAAATGTGATATTATATTTGGTTGTTTTATATACTTGGCGGATTAGTATATTGTTGATTTCATTATTTTGGTTTCATGGTTATTTTGAGCTTGAAGTGGTACATGGACTTGTGATGTTGATTGTGAAGTTGTGTTGACGAGTATGGATTTGGGGACCGATTGTGAGACGGTCAATTAGATAACGGAGATAGGTTAGTCGGGTGCCGTAGTCGGACCCTAATGTTGTAGCACGTGGATTTGGGATTGATTTGGACGGATTTGGATTATTTATTATGACTTAGTTATTATTATTTGTGGACTTGGACTATGAGCCGAGAGTGATGACTCGGACATGTGACCAAATTCTTATGACTCGACAAATATTCAAAATCAAACACTAATAATAATACTCATAATAATATTATTGATAATATAATCGTTTATATACGTATATAGACGTGATAAACGTATGTATATATATATAAATGCGTATATTAATGATAAAACGATCACGAGTAAACGTTATAATAATATAACGATAATTATTATACTATGTGAATAGTGCAATAAATGTCGGGAGTATTATTATAAATAAATAATTAGAAATAATGACGAGAATTAATACGTTGGGTAATTAATAAATAAAAACATGACTTTTTATAAATTTGGAAAACTTATCGAGTTATACGGAGTTGTGGTTACTTAAGTCTAAGTGGACTTTATTATGTGACTTTTGTGTTGTCACGGATATATGACGATTAATATATCCATTTTCTGTAACTACGTGACTTATTTAATCGACGGGTTAAATCGAGTCTATTTAGCTATATAAAATGAGTATATTAATGGGCATCGTATCCTACGACGCCCATAGGTTGTGGTACGTGTATTAGGATAATAAATTACCAAATATCTCGTGGAATTGGCTAAATTGACGAATTTGGCAAATTGGACGATATATATAGGGAATTTATTGGACTACGATATTTACCATATAGTATTCTTTGTGCTATGTGATTTAGGTTCGGTATAATCTTGGAGCGATATATTATGTAAATAAATATGGGGGATTACCAAATCGACGGATTTGATAAACTTCGATGATTTATTTAAATAATATATTGGGCTAATGTTAGACCTATAGATGGTTTATTATTTCTTTTGTTGTGACTTCTTGGTTTGAGTTGTGTCGACCCTCCACCCATATGGATACCAAACGTCAAACTTCAAATTAATATGAAGATAATTCGAGAAATGGATATTTTTGGAAAGTAAAATGGAATACGTTCGGGATTGGGAATATTTGATTTTGAGGAAATGATTCTGAACGAGTTTGATATTGTTAGGAAGTGCCGAGTCTGTAGTTGCCATTACTTGAGTTTGCTTACGTCTTTCATCTATCTACTTCTTTTGCGGATTGCTGGACTTGAGGTGAGTCATAGCCCCACTTTTACTCTTAAACTTTGTTTTCAATATTTGGGGTGAGAAACGTGCAAATGTTTTATGTGGACTATTATCGCTTTTATATTCTTTTAAAACTTGCTATGCTCATAGAACTAGGTAGGATTTAGAGCGAGGCCTAGTCCCGAACTAGGTAAGCTATTGTTTAGTTGTTGAGCGAGGCCTAGTCCCGAACTAGGTAAGCTATTGATTGATTGTTGAGCAAGGCCTAGTCCCGAACTAGGTAAGCTATTGGATTGGTTATAGAGCGAGGCCTAGACTTGAGCTAGGTAAGCTATTGATTCGATTGATTTAAGCTATAGCGTGCACCTATAGGGTTGGATTATTTGGTTGGATTATATTGGTTGGATGATTGAGGCCTAGTCTAGCTAGCAAGCGTTTTGCGTATATGTCCACTATATCGAA